>CM060929.1:312004527-321549527 GCA_030765085.1 Allium cepa | reverse complement strand
AACTTTTTTTTCAAATGGTCCACTCAAATATCTCATTTAAATACTTCGTTTCCGCTTTTCGCAAAGCACCCGGTAGTTTGCATCCCATGGAAAAAAGAATGTGGTTGATATTTGACGTTGACATGACATACTTAATATATTTGACTGAAAATATAAATCAACTAACATGTTCCAAAAGAGTAGCAAAATTTGAACTGATTAAAACTTGCCACCAATATGGAAGTTTTATGAGCATCAAGCTATCATATTGCAAAAGAAACGTGCTTTTCTCCAATGCCAAAGGGAGCAGTAAAACAGAAATTTTTATTTTAACTTCTTTGTATTTTTATTTGTTTTAAATTATTTTTAAGTATTTGTGAATAAACATTACTAACTGATATCAAAACCTAAATTAATGTGAAAACCTCAAAATATAAAATAAATATAAATCAGTAAATTGGAACTGAAATAATTTTTTGTTTATTTATTACAATAATGTATAATTGTTTTAATTTATTTTAATTTTTTTAAATTAATGTTATTAATTTAATAGATAAACATAATATTGTCAAAATTACTTATTAAATATCTAAAATTGAATAATATGATTTTGAAAAATGCTGCAGTTACACTTATTTTCCTCACTGGTGCAAAGACGAACGATCGATTTAATAGTTCATATCGTAGGGATATATTGAACATGGACATCTAATAGGAGAAAAAATGGTATCAAAATATCACTAGGAATTATACTTTATTGTTAAAAAAAGTTGTTTATTAGGTTTAAATATTTTTATTACGAATTGTAACTGTTTACACTTGTTTAAAGTTCTATTGTTTCTTGTTTTATATTGCTTATTACTTGTTTTCTAAAGATGAACGTCTTTTTCAACTTTTACAATTTCCTCACTTGGAGGGAATAGGGAATAATGATTTCGTGCTTAATTTCTCCCTTTTTCATCACACGGAAAATATAAACGGAATGAAGCACGAATTATCTTTGAACACACCCTAAAAAGCACGGATGAAATGTTTTTTTTATTTTTTATTTTTTTCTCTCTTTACACACTCTTTGTTGTATGCAAGGTTCGCATCCTAGGCACCTTTATATAGAGGGAAAATCTTGTGTACCACCTAGAACAGAGGAAAGGGAGATGCTTTGCTAATTATTGGTTGGATGGTCTAAAGAAACGATGACCATACATATAAAACCCCCACCGACAAGAATATACTCTCCAACAACAAAACCACGTACCCATTTTTTTTATTGTCCATTAATTTATAACTACAATTGGAAAGGAGAGCAATCATCAATTTAATTAACAGCACTTCTCCCGTCGTTCACAAAATCCCTAACATATACATGATTATAAACTTATTAAAGTAAATAATTTCCAAAAGAAAGATAATATAGTATATAAACCACATTTTAAAAAAGAAAAAGAAAAAAAAAAAAAAGAAAGGGAACAGCAACCGAACCAAAGCAGACAAAACGTCCAATTGATTGCCAGGCTATCCCTACAGATTCCTTTCACAATTCAATGCATTTTTCACCTAATTCCGTCTTCATCAAAATAGTTCCCAATCAAGCCTCGGTGTCGGGTTCCCTGAACTGCTCGCTGAGCTGTCCGCCGACGTCTTCGTCGGCGAAAACACCAAATCGAACGCCACCCTTTTCGTCACCACCGGCGTTAGCGGAATCGTTTCCATTTTCTTCATCCCCTGCTCCGAGTTCTTCACCTTGATCATATCTAATCTCTCCACGTACTCCTGTACCCTCTTTACCTGTAACCATGCTAATAATTACTCGATTGACTTTCTTTCTCGTGATTCAGATTTATATTTGAATTTTACCTGCATTCTTCTTTTGATTTTCGCATCTCCTTCTGCAACTACAGCGTCCAGCTTCAGCAGCTCGTTCATTAGCAATTCGATCAAAGTCAATACGTCGCTTTCTGCCACTCTTTTCCCCTTTTTAATAATCGATTCAAGAGCGTGAACCTAATAATTGTTCAATAATCAGATTATGATGTAACTATTAAATTATGACGATGGTTATGATTACTGACCTTGTTTGTGAGTTTGTCGACTTCGATCCCAATTTTTTCAATAGACTTCACGCCCTCTTCTAGTTTCCTCAATCTTCTCATCTCCAGCAATCGTTTCGCCCGCGCATTCAAATCTTCGACGACAACCATTTTTGACTTGTCTTTGACGCCGCAAGAATCTAGAAACTCTTTGGAATCTCTTTCTTTGTCTTTGTACAATATCCTCATGTCTAATGGGTGCAAACCCGTTGGACCCGAGAGCTTCTTCTTTAGCTCTCCGAAACTTGCTTCGGAGCTGATGTAGATGTCGTGGTAAACGTTTCCGAATTTTATGCGGATGCGAATCGTTGGAATGGGAGCGGGTGCGGGTTCGGAGTTTGGGACCCGTTTTTGAACGAGCATGCCGCATGGTCGGACTTCTAAGGTGGAGGAGGAGGAGGAGGAGGTGGTGGATTGAGGGACTTTGGAGGACATGCGCATCATTTTTTGGGGATTTGAAGGGGGTGAATTGGATGGTCAGAGCAGAGTAGGGGGTTTAAGACAATTGGGGGAGAGCATTTTAGTTTTTAAAAGAGTAGGAGGAGAATGAATTGGTGGGAGAGTAAAGAAAGAAATTAAAGGAGACAGGTTGGATGTTAATGTCATGTGATTTTTAGAAAATTATTAAATGAAATAGACTTATGAACAGAATATTGAATTTGTTTCTTTCTTTCTTTCTTTCTACCCGCATTTATCTGTACAATTCTTTTTCTATGGCTTTCAACTTGTAGAATTTTATATGAATATTACGGTACAGCTGTTATTGCTGTTTTATCATTATATAACCAATTATTACGTGATTAGCCATCTTACAATGTTTTTTTTTATGTATAGTGAATAATTTATTGAAAAAATAACCTCAAATCCAATAACTTGGCCAGTCGGGAGGTTTTGACATTATTTTCAGTTTATGTTGCTTTTGTTTATGAACTTTGATACGAAAAGATTCTGAAATAAATACATATATTTTTCAGAAGGCTGGTCTATATATATGACTACAATTAATTTGTACTACTGATATTAATGCAGCACATAGGAAGGACAAAAATGGGACATATTCAGCTCTATATACCCACAATAATTAATTTTAAGGTTGAAACTTGAAAAATCCCGATAATTAAACGTTCATGATTGTTTAGCATCAACTTTAAATTATACTTTACAAAATAGCTGTCCAATAAGTGTTGGTATACCTTAATTAAATATTGTTAGACGCCATTTTTATTGACGTCCATCTCGACGCTCATTAAATGAACATCTGGTACTGGATATCCATTAAACAAATGTTCAATACCAGTTCTGTTTTCTGAATTACAGACCAAAGATTCGACTAAATCTTTAGTCCGAACCCATATGTTGGATAGCTCATTCCAAATATTCAATTCTAAATCCTTCCTCCTCGAGTTGCTCTAAGTATATGTATACCAATGTTGGTCATAGTGCTTTTTTCTATTCGGAGTATACAAAGACTTCAGTTTGATGTGTCAATTGTGCAAATGGCATTACTTTATAAATCTGCAGGATGCATATAAATGCCTTATTTTGATATGTTTATAAATCTATTTGTTGCGAACCACTTGTGCCTCATGGTTTGAACAACAAATTCGCACCAAATGCACTAAGTGCAAAACGCTTCCACTAGAACGGAGTTTGGAATAGGTAAATTGTACGCGTTGCACTATATTTTACCAAGGGAACGTTTTATATTTTCAATTTAATTTGCCTCGACATTAAAGTGGTAAAAGTAAAATGTTCCTTGACCCAAAACAATCTAAAAAGACGTTTTACTCTAATAATTGAAACGTCGAAGAGATTGAAATGTCGAATCTTAAGCCTATATGATTGTATGATCGAATGTGAATGAAACATCGAAGTAGACATAGGTGGAAGGGTATAAGAACCAAAGAATTTTAGTATTGAATTCCTAATTCTTCTGGCATTTTATATAAAATATATGAGATCCATAGTTATTATTTACTGCAAGTTTACAAATCACAGGTGGTTAGTCAACTATTAAAGGTAGATCGACTCGAAAAGGAGTTATAACATCTCATGTTTTGAAGTTGGCCAAATACTAGAATGTCAGAATAAATAATAAATCAAATAATTGCTTTAATTTAATCAACATATTTACTCCATTGATAGTTTTATTAATAAAGTGAACGACGTTCAACTAAGTAAACTAAATACTGGATAATTGATTAAGGTATAAAATTTAGAATGAAATTCGATAAGATGATTTCCAGCCACATTGTATTTTGCCAAGGAATTGAATCGTGTGGGATCTATGTAACAAAGTGTTAAGAAGTTAACAGATTAAGCAAAGGGTTTTAGTCCAAAGCCCATGATATTAACCCTAAAGTCCTTAAAACATTTTGGACTCTTCGTTTAATTTTCGTTTGAAACAAAATCAACCCAAAAACTAAGCTTGATTTTCAACTTTGGGAGAAGGAAGGGAATAGCAAATTGAGTATAAGCGAAGTTTTTATTTCACAAAGACAAAGAAGATTTTAACCAATTATCTTCATTTAATTGAGTAATATAATTACCCATTGTATTTTCATCTCCATATAAACTCATTAATGGATGAAGGTGATTAATGTATGAGACTTTTGGTATATTATCATGATAATGAGTATACGTATGTTTATGCGAGGTTATTTACTGATGTTTTTTGAATTTAAACTCTTGCTAACGACATTCGGTTGCATTGAATTTTAGTACGGCATTTTCATTGTTAAATCAAAGATGGATTTTATTTTTATTATTTTCCCACGTGTATATTAATTATTAGTAATTTACTAAGGAGAAAATAAGTAGCTCTTGGCGGTAAATAATGTTAATAAGTAAGAAAATTTGACATTTTGATCTGAGTTTTTTTAGTGGAGATGAAATATTGTTTTTATCATTTTCGATGAATATCTCTAGATTCTCCTATAATATTTTCAATTGATTTGAATTAAATGAAAAGATAGTGAATTACAATAGTTAATGTAACAATCCTTCATTTTGATACCTAGGATCAACACCTAATATCATTAACTAGTACTCGTGCCGATATATAAGTATCTGAAATCAAGATCGTTGTGGTAAAAGCAAAACAACAAAACTTTGAATAATAAAACTATGCTCACATCGTATCGGCGGAATATAATAAAATGTGGTTAAACATTGATAGTACATATGGTCACTTTCAAAATAAAATTCTCAAATTTTCAACGTCAAAAACAATGTTATTACCCTCGGTTATGGATAGTTGTAACAACCTTTCCTCACAATGCTTATACATATACATCACCAATGTAGCAAAAATGATAAAAAGTACATCGACAACCTCCAATTTGTCACCGGTCGGCTTTAGAATATCAAGCCTAATCGTGTACTCCCAGCCTTCTCAAATGAGCACCCGAGAGTTTAAGGAAAAGATATATTTCGAGTTAGATGTAAATCTGGCGAGAGAAACTAGTAGTATTCCCACACATACCACGTTATATTACAAGACCACATGGCTAATGCACCAAATGGGTTTTTCACCCCATAAGTACCAAACCTCATTATATTAAGTAAATAAGTTCAATCAAAGGTGTTTACGTTTCTTAATACATACACACACGTTTCTTTATATATATTGGAATTGTAGCATGCCCATACATATCATAGTTAGGTATCTGCATGCCGTTATACACACACATATAATTTCAACATGACTAGGGTAGACTATCCCCTAATCGTGGGATAGTGTATATCTAGACTATATACACTTAAAAGCAGTAGAACTGTGCATCTCAAGACTATATATAGCTGAATGATAGTAGTCCACAAAACTGATTCTATCTCTTTTCATGTCCTCTATAGTCAATTTTTTTTCTCCTTCTAATGCATTCATCTACGTTAAAACCCATCCTCGAGCCTATTACGAGTACTCTACATCTCGAACACGATTTCATCTATGCACTTTCTTTTGGGTCTTAAAAAGATCATCATTCTACTTAACTCGTTATTAGTATCAAAGCGGTATCAATCAAGTCAAAATTATTTCTTTGATTCCGATAATTTTGAAATTATCGTCCAATGAACTTCTGGTTAACTTCATTCCAGTTCTTTTATAAGGAAGCAGGTAATATATATAGCTGATCCTCAAAAATAGGTCTCAAAACACATTTCCTATGAAGGGAAAGACATTTTATAGTAATAAAGCCTCATCAAGAAGTTTCCAAGTATATGATATCACGTCTCTTTTATATCTTTCCTAAATTAAAAGTCAAATTCAACGGTCAGAAGGTAGTCATTGATAAGTCAAAGTCACACTTTAAAAATTATCATCTTATAACAAAACATGGTTTCCTAAGTTAAGGGAGATTGTGTCAAATACAAGAAATGCAACAAAATCAAGCCAATGTTATCATTAAATGTTTTCTTTTACTTAGATGACAACCGCTGACTTCTATGATTTTATAATATTTTCTATTTAATCAAAAGATGTCCATTCCCTCTTCAAAATACCATAAGTCAACTCCTAATGATTTATGAGAATTTTATAATATCTTTAATGTCAAAAGTTATCTCCTTTAAATCTTGATAAATGAAAAAGTGATAGTAGTGTCATAACTCCTCTTTAACTTTATGTGACTAAGGTTTTGAAGCCACTTACATAATAACCCATATTTTAATGCCTGGTAAAAAAGATAACTAATGATTTTAATTGAACTAAACAAAGACATTTTTAAAGACGAATGAATTTAAACTCGAGACATATTCCATTGTGTTCGTAATGCCGTTTACATTTGAAAAACATATAAAGTTTATTAAAATCATAAAAGATTGATAAAAGTAAGAGAAAAGAGAAAATAGATGAAACTGGTCATTTAGTTAGGAATGACCTTATTAATTATGAGATGAGGCCTTCTCTCAATCATTACTCATTCTCTTCTTCTCCGTCTTCTCAAAAGAGAAAGTAAGGGTTTCAAAAGTAAAATCACCATACTTCTTCAAATCTATACTAGCTATAAAAATCACGAAACAAATATATAAATTGAAGTTCAAGGATTCTCTACAAATCCGTCTCTTCAAGTTTACATTTGGAAGAAGTTTGGAGCTGAATTCAAAAATAAAAGGAGAGCATCAAAGTGGGTTTTATTTTGTATTTCTCGATATTTGGTAAATGGGATCTACTTTTACGATGTATGATAACTAAATATGTTAGAAATCATGTTAAATATCCAACATTAGTTTGAGTTTTGTTTATGAACTTGAATTGGGCTATAGAGACGAGAATTTTGTTTAATGGGTGTTCTAAGCGAATTTGAATATAGGATAAATGCGTTAAACAACTTGATACAGGTTGTTATTAAGTAGGTTGGATTGTTGGATTGATTATAGGTTGGGGGTTGATATAATAATAAAGACATAATTCATGATGTTGGTAATTGACATTGATTGAATAATGTGAAGTTGAGATGGTGATCGAGTAGTTGAACTCGAATGGTTGTGAAATGGTTCATAGCCTCACAATCGTTTGAAATTCAAATGTTTGAGTTGAAAATTTCAGATGTTTGAAATTCAGGGATTTTGTTCCGTATCATTCTAGTGTACTTTTAGGGTTTCAAACATCTGAAATTTGGGTTCAGATGCCTAAAAAAGAGGTCATACGTCTAAATGTTATATTTAGACATTTGAGATGCTATGTTGAGAGAAGTTGAGCCTTGTGTTTTGGAAATTTATATTTTGGGAGATCGAGTTTGGTTTAAGGATCCGCATGATGCCAATAAGGTCTCGAGTGACTATAGAGCAAGATGACAAGTTTTAGGATGGTACATTTTATCTTAGGAAACATACACTAATGTTGAACGAGATATAGAGTATGGTGATGGTTCGAGACAAGATCTGATTCTTATGGTGGGTATTATAGAGTCGGACACGACAACTAGAGTATTATGATATAAATTTCTATGTGTATCGCATAAACGGAGCAAGTCTATATCACTTAGTTATGGCTTTATGATTTGATGTTCTATATCATCTGTAGAACGAGCCATGGATGTTTCGATTCATAAACTATGGCTAAATTACTTTCATTTAAATCATAAAACATATTCAAAGTTATATCTAATTATTCAAACATGTTTCTCAACATTAAAATCGTCTAAAACAAATCAAATCTAGAACCAAATGGATTTGAATGGTTTTAATGGAAATTTTAATCACTTTAGACTAGAAAAGATTTAAAATCTTTCTTTAAGTCTTTTCTTTTCTTTTAAAGTTGAAACTTTGCCTTTGATTTTTGATTTTCTCTTTCTCCCTCGCTTGAAATATGGTCGGCCTTATTATGGTAATGGAGTTTTTTTTTTCATTTTTGTTTTACAATGAAGAGAATGTGAATGTAAAGGAGGTGGTAAGGGGTATTTATATTATTGGTCTTAAATCCCTTTCATTTGTTCTCATTAATCTATTTTCCTAAATAAAAAATTTCTTTCATTTAAAATTCATATTTTAAATCCTTTACTGTTCAAAATTTAAATTTATCTATTTTAATTAATTAGGTCGACTTTTATTGCTCTAATTACCTTTGGTCTGTTTAATTAACTTTTAAAAGTGACCCATGCCTAATTAATCCAATCTTTCTTAGGAAATTTTGCCGATTAATTTAATTTAATGTCGTTTTCATTTTCCTTATTATTAATTTATTTTCTCCTTGCAAACATATTTAAATTGATTCCTGTTATATAAAACCAGATTTAGTTACATGCAAATATTCTAAATAAAAGATCTCCTATATTTGATCCTTTATTGCCTAATTATTTTTCTTAATAAAAATACTCGTTATTCAAATGTTTATATTTCACATTTACTTGTACATTCAACTAAATTTAATTAACTTTAATTTGAGATCTCCTTTATGCAAATACTAAATCATATTCTTACATGTTTACAATCGAATTTAATTATATCTAATTGCTCTTAATTACCAATTAATTGATTTTCATTATTCGTGGCTGAATTTAATTACATCTCATTTATTTATATTCCTTACTTTTTCATTCAATCCCGTATTTACAAAATAAATAAATGTCTCTCATATAATTACCTTGTTTAATACATTCATACCTTTATTTTTATAATTAATTTTCTTAATTAATCATTCATTAATTCGTGGTTCATTGCACCGACTCATCCAATCTAGATGAATATTGTAATTACAAATTCACATATGAGTAAATGACATATTATTGAAGCACAAAATTGAAGTAATAAATAATGAAATTACCAAAGATGAAGGGTATAAGCTAAACTAAAGAATACCCAAATCTCATTACTGAAGAATAGACTATAGGGTGCTCAATAAGAGTAGCGGTGATGAAATATACTTTAAAACTAGGTCGAGCTTTGCATGCATTGGTTGCTGTAAGTACTAGGAGGGCGTGGGAGAAAACCAATGGATCTAAACTCGACCATCAACTAATTAGGGATCTACATGATTAGAGTTTACCCCACTTGAATAGTCTAGTAACATATAGCGTCGTGGAGCGACTCTAGCCCAATAGATATCAAAATCATCAACAGCTAAGAAGAATGGTGAAATGGCTACCCCTCTGGCCTATCTAAGTGTCAAGAGATACCAGGATCCAATATTACAGTTCACAAACATGTATCGCATGAAAGAGAATCTCCTACTATATGTAGATACCAACATCTATCTCCCAAATACCAATAGAAAGAAATATTGCTGTATGCATAGCATTCATACACCTAGAAGCATGATATGTAATCAATAAGGGATGAACATCGTACATCTACCCAGTCTCAATTAAATTAATGCAATATTCAACCCACGGTGCCCGTAAATGGTTACTTCTATTCCTCAAGCTAATATGAGATCATTCTTCTATCAATAAGTGTCTGACCCGCATAGGCGCATGGTGCACAAACTATAGATGCTACCTCATCTCATGTGAGGAAAGTACGACTCTACTGCCTGGCTCGATGTCCCAACTATGTGGGGATGCATGTTTATCGTGTACTCATAATATCATCAGAACAAATTATATCAAAATGCAAACATTTTCCTCATCTCCCTTAAAGGATACATATGGAGAGTTTTGTGCAAACGTCCAAGTACGGACGTCCCTCGGTCTATATGTAACGACCTGCAATTTTTAACGTTTTGAATAAGAATATTTAATTTATTTAAATACTAAAACTTAATTCAAATGTAATAAATAATAAGAAAATAAATTGTTCATAAAATGAATTGATTTTTAACGACGTATTTTTAAATGAATTTAAGGGATTTTTTTCATAATTTTTAATTTGAAAAATATTAAATTATCTTTTGATGAATTTTTCGATAAACATTGTTATTTTTGAAATTTCTTAGAATAAGATAACTAGTATATTTTATTGTTGTTTTGTGATCATATCGAATTGTTGTATGCGATCGTATTTTTATTTCTATCGTTCGTCGTCCATACATGAACGTTTATTGTTTAGCGAAGTGCTAGAAAATTTAAAATTAAATAAACCCCCACATACAACCCTTTCATTTCTTTTTCCCTCTTTCCTTTTTCATTTTTCCCTCTCCTGTAAATGTGAGAACCTAGCCTTCTCTTCAAAAATCAAAGTCAAATGATCCTCTTAACGAAAAATTATGAATTTTGATCCATTGGACTCATACGAGTGTTAATTTTGAATCCGGGTAGGCGTTGGAGGGTGCGGTGATGGTTGGGGTTGTTCAACAATGCGAAGGCTGCAACAACTCAGAATTTTGGTCATTGAATTTTAAATATTTAATTAATTTTAAATATTTAAATAATTGGAATTTGGAATTTAATAACTTGAATTCAAATATAGTGATCGTTTAAAAATTTGAATTGTGAACTAAATATTATTCGATGAATTAAATATGGATTTAATAACCTTATTCAACTCCTTTTAATTAATAAATGATAATGGTGAATTCCTTTGCAAATTTGTTTACAATAATGAATGGTTCAAAAATAATAAATAATAAGAAAATCAAATTGCAATATAACGACATGATTTTTCGGTGACATATCTTTTAATTTAATTTGTAGGATTTTCTATAATTTTAATTTGAAAAATAATTAAATTTTTGTTTGACGCATTTTGCGGCATACATCTTTATTTTTGAAACTTCCTGGAATAAGATAACCGGCCAGTTTTATTTTTATTTTGTGATCTTGTCACATTGTTTTGTACGACCTATTTTTATTCCGGTCGTTCGCGATCTATATGCGAACATGATATTGTGCAGTATCGTACCTCCCAGAAAAATTTATTAAAAAGAAAACAAACACGTAAGTACACCCATGCACACAGATATGTCTTCTTGCCCTGTCTCTTGCCAGGAAATGAAGATCTTTGTTTTGGGAAAAACATAATCGTTTTGTTTTTTTTCTTTATTTATCGTTTACTTATAAAACTAGAAAATTTCATTTAGAGCCTTTATGTTCACATTTTTCTTTTCCTCCTCCTTTTATCATTACCTGTAAACGGAAAATTAGAACCCCATTCAAAAATATTTGCTTCATCTAAAAATCGCCAAACTAGAATTTTGAAATTATGGTGGATTGAACTTCGTTTCTATATAAGTTTCTTGAGTTGCATCGTCGATTTGGGTGGTCGTCATGGTGTAAGCCAAATCTAGGGCTTAGGATTTTGGGAATTCTAGTCGATGATAGGGTGCGTGGTCTATTGCAATAGGTTTGTCGAGGAGAGGAGCTTCGATTTGCAAAATCTTATGGTGTTCAGTTGAGTATTGGCAAATGCGACTATGGGTTGGAAGGGGACTCGGTGCAGGTCGCGATTTAGGGCAGGAGATGGAGCGGCAATCGGAGGTGGCCATCGTAGAGAGGAGGAGAGGTGATAGTCATTGGTGAAATCAGATCTCAGTTTCGTCAAGGGCAGAGTTTCGGCATCCATCACAAGAAGTGCACTATGTCGCTATGCAGGATTGTGATTAGGGAGATGGAGAAGATGAGTTAAGGTGGGGATAGTGGGTTAAGTAAAGTGATTTATTTTTAATTGATAAATTAATTTCCAATTCTTATATAAAATGTATATCTTGCTCATATGAGGTCTTATTTGAGCGCCGCGAGTTGCACTGTATTTGTATTGTCATTAGCTATGTTCTGGAGTTAGATTGAAGGAGTTTGGAGCCTGTAGAACATAGGCTAAAATTGAATGCGTATTTGATTTTAGTTCAAAATAGAACGCCTCGATGGTTACTGAAATTCATGTGAGTTCACTCATTTTAAATTAACTATATAATATCTGTGATGCTATAAATTTATTATTGACTGCTTGGTTGATGGTTGAGATGTTGTTGTTATTTTTTGACCGATTGTTTGGTTGAAATCCCATTTTGAAAAACGAATAACATATTAACTTAATTGTCATGAATCCATAAAATTATATATATTGTCTGTTTGCAACCAAATTTGCCACAAACACCCAAGAATATGTTTGTGTAGAGAAGTAAATAAAGAAAATAAATAAAATCATAACATAGCAAAATAATAAGCAAATCAAAGCAGAAACCAATAACATCAAGATTTGTAGTGGTTTGGGGTCGAATGCCTACATCCACTTTGAATGTTCTCCTTATCGATTCACAGTAGCAAACAATAAGAAGTAAGAGAGTAATGAAGAAATTTGATTATAAAAGAGCTATGTAACCAACAACGTAGATACTCAGAATGACCCCTATGCCAATATTTATAAGTGAGGGCGACCATTAATCTCTTTGAAACTTCGGCTATAGGGCCTCCTTACCCATATGGGCCCACCATATGGGTCGCTAGGCCCCAAATCCTATAGAGAGAGATTGGTACCGACCCCTCCATTTGTTAATTTTGGGGCAACGATCCCTATGATAGCTTCTTCATGCTTAGATATGATGGTTCCTCAAATATCATGTTGTCGGGATGTATGGAGCTCGCGCTTTCGATTGATCTTGGACTCAGATTTACTTTAAAGTAATTCTCCACTGAACCCCTCTAATGGATTATGCCTACTCGGCTCAATACTTCGCATGCCGACCCCTATTATACGCCATAGTGATCCATCCAATAATGCCGAACCATGATTGCATATTCACGCTTATCCCTTGAATTCATTATCAAGTGCTGATCCATCTGATGACCTATCGTGCCGATCCCTCTTATGACTCAACATGCTAATCCCTCTTGCTCCAAAATGTTATGCCAAACCCTCCTTATCCTGAATGCTACACCGATCCCTCGAGTACTAGAAAGTCATGTCTAACTAGGCAACATTACTTATGCTGATCCCTCTAATACTTCAACATGTTGACTATCCATCCAAACGGCAATGCCGATCCCTAGAGTACAACCCAACTATGCAGATCCCTAGCTTATTCAAGCTAATTTCCATATTTCTAACATCCTGCATCGTCTATCAACCAACTTCGTTCAATTCGGGCTTTATATAACCATATGAACTCTAATTCCAGGTCCTATAGCCATTTGTTCATCGTCATCCTTCTTGAGAGCAGTCGAACTTGCCTTGTGTGATTAGTCCAATATAACCGGGTCAGGATAGCGGGTAATACTTGCCCCCAAAGTACGTCTTGTGAGTAACATGATGTGCTTTGAATAAAAAAAGTCTAAATTGCCAAAAAAGAAGCCCACTCAGCTTCCTGATTGGTTTCTATCCCTTTGCCGAATCTTTGTGAAGGCACTGAGTCTTTCGTTGATTGCGATGACGCTTGGTTGACTTTCAATAATGTAAGATAATTATGTATTCCGTCAGCATATACAAATCCAGTACTGCGGGACTTATAAGCCTTTTATTATCTGATCCAGGACAACCCAACAATACCGGGGCAATGGGAGAGAATTACCTCTTCCAAATGTCCAGTATTTAAACCGATTCTATTCAGTGCCGATCCAAACTAATTATACCCAGCCAGGGCACTCCCAAGTCATAGCACTTTCTAGCAAAAAGGAGGACGAGAAATGTTCCCTCTAGAATGGTGGGAATCTCAAACTTGAGAGTTCCAGGTTTGGCTGAAATTCCTATCGATTTCAAAAGGTTGAACTTTCAAACCATTCCCATGCACATTCATGTACACGTTTCTGTTACTAACTCCCAGACATGTTCAAATGTTCATAGGTCATTACCAATTTTTATAATATCTTATATATTCTTGTTTGTAGTTAAACACGATCATCATTTACTTTTAACTCATCAATCATTTCTCCTTTTTCATTTATTTTTCCTTTTCTTCTTTCCTTTTTTTGGAGGGATCGACACTTGGCATGCTGATCCCTTGCTAGGGCTGTGCGAATAGGGGTCGACAGATCTCAATGCCGATCCCTCCTCCTCATCTTTGACTCGCTCAACCTCCTGCAACCGACCATTCCTCCATATACACGTATAGAAATAAATTTTCCTCCATTCCTTCATTCACTTTACATTACCTTCTCGTTTTTATTTCTCTTGCCTTCGCACAAACCTCTCTACCGAACTCAGGATACCATGAAATCTCTTTGACGAACGAAAACTCTCCAACCCTATACCTTAAATCCAAACACGAGTTCTATCAGTTCCCCAAAGCCGCTCTCTCTTCATCTCCAATACAATAAGCCTCGAATGCTCTCCTTTAATTTAACTCGATATACATAGGTATGAAATCTCTTTTAATTATATAATTAAACTATGAATTTCGAGCTTCTGACGGAAGCATAAGGTGGCGATGGCGAGCGCTTAGGCACAAGAGAGAAGAAAGAGGAAGGAGAAGGGTTCGGTTAGAAAGTCTTAATGGAGAAGGTGATAGGAATGGAGAAAGGTTGGGTTTGGTGTATGATGAAAGGGTGATGGTGGGAATCGGTATATGATAAGGATCGATAGAAGTGATCGGTATTGGAAAGGAAAGTTGAAGCTTGGGAATGGAAAAGAGAAAAAGGATCGGTATGGGATAATGATCGGTATTAGGCTATGATGTTATAGGATAGGGGTCGGTGTGGCTTACTCTGGTATAAGGATCAGTACGAAGTAGTGTAGATGAGGGATTGATGTTGTTTGCTTTGGTGTAGGGATCGGTAGGAAGTAGCTAGGTAAAGTGATCGGCAATAAAGTGCGGTATTCACACCAAAGACTAGTCCAATCTAACTCATTCGAACATTTAACTTTATTTTTCCTTGTTGAACTCGAATATAGGATGACAATAGACAATATGACCTGCATACTTGGACTGTCGAACTTAAGATTAAACGACCAAACTTTCGGACTTCTCAATATGGACTAAGTAATAAACTTGCCATTGAACTTAGATAACAGTCTTCATAATTCAACATGCCGATAATCGATCCCAAAGCTTTCGTTTCCAATTCACTTTCTTGACAATTGAGACGGTCGACGATGACAGTCTCTCTAGACAAAACTTTAAGTCTTGTCGTTTCATTTTTGCTTTTCTGATTTCAAACTATTTATTTCTGTTTCACATTGCACTGCACGGCACTAGTTCGCACTCAACACGGGGGGACATGTTATTATTTCTAATCTCGATTATCTATTAAGTATAGATGATATAGATACAAGATCCACAAAGAGTTGAATTATCATGTCTTCCGATTCGGCGATGAGATACATCGGTTCTGAAGTGAAGTCAAGGTCTGCAACTATATCCGAAAGGCATTCTCCAAGCCATCATGTAGAACAACCAAAAGCTTCTGACCTACAGATCGATCTCTTCTCTGATATTCCAGTCTTTCTAACAAAAATCATCAACCCTACACCTGATGCTATTGAGGGTGCCATTCTCATTGATAACCCAATGGATTCACAAGCTTCTCGAATGGCGAAGCCGCTCTTCATCGGTTATGCTCAATCCATGGAATTCCGTTTGAGGATATTTTAGTTCCTACAAGGCAAGATAGACCTCACTTGCCCCTAGCCGAATATACAACTTGCAACAAATTTATGTGCTGGGCAAGATGCATTCCACCTTTTAATTCCTTTGTTTGGAAGACATTGAGATATCTTGGGATCGCCTCTACACAACTGCATCCCAACAGTTATGCTTTCATCCATGGGACTTTCCTGCTATTCATGAATGCTCTATTCCATCTGCCCACTCCTGAAGACATCAGGTTTATTTACAATTTCAAAAGACGACTGAAAAGCTCTTTTTACGTCTTCGTCGAACGTTCGCCAAATTGTCAAGTCTTGACAGGCATCTGGAACAAATTTCCATTATTTAAACATGGATGTTCTACCTGCGATGCCCTTCCGGATTCGAAAGAAGATGGTTAGAAGGACGTAAGTGTTACTTCCTCTTTTCTATCAAGTTCACTGACTCAATTCATGACTTTTCCCTTGAATTTACTAACATCCGAAGCACTTTCGGGTGTTCGTTCGCGTCCCAAAGTTGCTGATTTTTCCAGAGCCGTTGTTTCCATCCACGATACCCTCGTTGAGGATTGAGTCATCAAACTCCTCTTAACCAATGAGCTTTTATCTTTATTTCGGCAGTTGGAAGACGATTGCTGGATCAAACTTCTCGGAAGCATGGCATTATTGAGGAATATTCTAGAACAAAGAAGGGAGACAGTTAACCTCATCGTGCCTCCTGCCGAGGGGCTCAGGAAGATACTGAAGAGCGGGAAATCAAAGATTCTCAAATTGATAAATCTAGTGGATGACGATGCAGGCCTGGGAAATGTGCCAATGGTTGAACCATCGAAAGTCGGGCAACCGCAAACACCTCTAAAGAGAAAAAAGTGGTTGGCGTATAAGCTACGTAGAAGAAAAACTTAATCAGACCCAGAGTTCGTTATTACTCCTCTCGAATGGAAATCATCTTCTCAGCATTTGGAATGCTCATTAAATAGATTTTCCAATCTTCAAATTCTGGATGACTTTATGTCCTACGACTTTCCAAATATAAACATCGAAGGACTTAATTCTCTTCTCAGCATTTGGAGAGCTCATTAAAAAGATTTTCCAATCTTCAAATTCTGGATGACATTATGTCCTACGACTTTCCAAATATAAACATCGAAGGACTTGATTCTCCTACGAGAAGTGGCGAAGGCATCCAACTTTCTAATAAAGGAGAGGACACTCCGATGAGAAAAGCTACCATTACCGGTCCGTTGGGAGGAACATTAGGACACTCACAATCACTTGCACTCCGCTATACACTTGTTATTGATCTCTCGTTTGACAACTTCTAATACGCTTTTATTTGGTCTTTACAGGTACAATGTCTCAATCACAAGCCTTTGATCGTCTTCGAAGCTCTTCTGCCAATCATCCTAAAGCTGGGACTTTAAATCCACTCGACGTAGAGAAAAGAATGAAGGACGAGACAAAGATTATCATTCGAGGAGGTCTTCTCCTCTTCTAAGCGAAAGTCTCAATCTCACGCATCTCATTAGAGCGTACATTCTAATCTTCTAGTTCAGAGTGGAGAAAAATCATTTTATCACAACCCTCACGTTGTTTCATCTCATGAGAAACACCGTGGCTCTTCGATTTCAAGACAGTCTCATGAGCGTCGATTTGCCAAGCACCCACTCGCCACTTCTGATCCACCCCGGCTGGTCACTGCTCCTGACTCTTCTACAGTAGAAAAGTTGGATGAACTTTAAGCCACTTTCCCGAAGATGTGCTCGACGGTCTTAAATTCCTCCCTTTTATCCATGTTACCCTAGGCATGCTAAGGAAAGCTCTTTAGCATGTATGAACGGTATATTCGTTCAACAAATCATTCATCCATTTGGCAGCGAAAGTTTCTAAAGTTTCCATTGAGCGTCAACTTGAAATAGATTGTCTCAAGTTGGAAGCAATTCATGAAAAAGATATAATCAAGCACCAGGATGCTGAGTTGCTTGAATTCAAAACCCAACTTGCCGAGACTGAAAAGAACGCCAAGGAGACGACAGAGGTGATAGTCGCCTAGAAACTTCTGATAAAAAGAACTCGATGCGGCATTCAACGCAGCAGAACACTTGCTTTAGAAAAGAACTCCTTGCAAGGTAGAAAGATGCCTTAGTTTGTCATGTTGAGGAGCTCAAAGAATTGTTGAAGAAGGAAATGGAGGAAAAGGTTGAAGCTCAGGAGGAGTCATAGAAATACTATGAAGAAGTCGTTGAGGCACGGAGCTTGAAAACAATACTTGATGAGCATTTTCCAAAATTGAAGCTCTGAAAGAAGAAGCTCGAGAAGAGGGCAGAAAAGAGATGCTTGAACAAGAAAACTTCCAGGTGGAAGCCGCCATGGAGTCTGTTAGAAACAAAATTAAGGACTTATTCGATATGCTGATTATCGAACATAAGGCAAAGGTCCTACTCCCTCGTGACTTAAGCTTTCTTGGAAAGGGTTATCTCGAATCGCTTGCCGAAGCTTGGTAACATATCATTAAGATAAGGAATAAGAGCTGGGAGAAGCCGAATTCAACGAAGAAGAACTAGTGAGAGGAGTTCTTCGAGGAAACAAGCCTTTAGATCCAACCGTCGCCAAAATTTAATTTTTCAAGGCTCCTGCACCTACTAAAGATAGGAAGGATATTGTCGAGTCTTTTGGAACTACTCCTAAGGGTTCCTCTCCAACCCAAGTAGTCGTACCGTCAACTTCTCATGACATAGAGCAAAATCTCCTCTATGATCCGAATAAGTCTGGCTTTGGACCATAAACGCTATCTCCCATCCTTGAAAGAGGCACTCCCTCGACTGCGGAAAGTCATCTGGATGCTAGTATCATCCTAAACTTATCCGTATTTGAAAAGTTCTTATTCTTTAGGTGCAATGGAATTTAACTAACATCCGTGTTTTGATAAACTTTTCAGGTCTTTCGGGCCCCAATCTGGCTCCCAAAAGTTGTGTCGCTGCAACAGCATGAGAAAGCGACCGAGGAGCCAGCTGTTGTTGAAGTTTCGAGGCCTGATGCCCAGTCATCGACGCTATTGATGAAGACAAAACTAAAGATCCGATCCCGGCCGATGACTATGATGATGTAATAGTTACTGGCGCTTCGAAGCATACCGATAAAATCAGCATGAAGGAGAGGTTGAGGAGGAGGAAAAGTTGAAGCAAAAAGTTAAAGATGAGCCCAATAAGGTGGAAGTGGATGATCCTGAGCTTGTATCATTGCAAGTTATTCCACCGAGTAGGTTGATTCCTAGTGAAATCCTTTCTTCTTCCACAAGCACTCCGACCAAGGACGATAAAGGATCTCGAAAGAGAAGTTTGAGCTGCTCTACCCCTGAAAAATTCAAAAGGGAAAAAAGATCAAAGAAGTAACTGTTGCTTCATATCATTGTATATAATTTGCATAATTATTTTTTCCCTAGTCGTAGGTGTACGGGTATGAATCCCAGTTTTTTGAAATTACTTGTACTGGAATTTTAACACTTGCGAATAAAAGTTTTTTGTTTTTGATTAAACATCATATGAATTGTTATTTTGACAGTTGAATGATTACTTTCCTTTTGGTGTACTTGTAATTCGTTGATTGCAAATTCTGTTAACAATTCACTATCTTCATCTCATGGCCTCCTTACGGTCGTTGCCTTAAGTTGTAAAGAACATTAAGTTGAAACTGTAGTGAGCTGTCATATTCAGCTTTTAGTAGTTTGTATTCCTCCTATCGATTTTAGGTTGGAATTTGTGTAATAGAGAACGGTCGAAATCAACTCTTCTATTCATGTAGATTGCGGGATAAAGAATGGTTGTAATCCACTCATCTATTCATTTGTGTTAATACTCTAGTCCACACTCTGGGGTCTTAGAGTTATTGTGCAAGTGGTCGGTTCATGCTCGATTTATGTTCATGCTCATCCATACTCCGAGGACTTAGAGTTATTTCATAGGCGGTTGATTCACACTCGATTTATATTTATACTACATTTCGCGCTTTGGGGACTTAAAGTTATCTCGTGGGCAGGCGATTCACACCCGAATTATATTTATACTCCAGTCTACGATCCGGCGTCTTAAAGTTATTTCGTGGGCAGTCGGTTCACATTTGATTTATGTTTATACTCCAATAAGCACACTAGGGACTTAGAGTTATTTGACAAGCGGTCGGTTCATGCTCGATTTATGTTTATACTCCAGTCCACACACTATGGACTTAGAATTATATCATGGGCGGTCGGTTTTGCACCAATTCATGTTTATACTCTAGTCCGTGCTCCAAGGACTTAGAATTATCTCGTGGGCGGTCGGTTCACACCCGGATTACGTTTATACTCCGGTCCATGCACTGAGAGGACTTAGAGTTATCCCGTGGGCGGTTGGCTTATACTCGATTTTTGTTTATGCTCCTTTTGGTTGCCTCGATTTTGTTTTACTCCCACAGTCCGGGCAAGAATTTTTCGATCTCCAGATTACCAGCCATATTCATTCATTATTGCGTGTCCCATCCTTTGGATCATTTACGAGAATTCTTTATCGACCGAATTAATGGACTTCATCTTGTTTGATCCCATCAGGGATTAGTATGATTGAGCGATTTCAATCATAGGGAGCCTGTTGACACATATCGATATCAATCAGCTTCATTATGTACTTAGCATATAATGTAATAACAATCAAATGAACAAAGGGAGCTTGAAACTTTACTCATTAAATTGGAAGTAACAAACTAGTACATATTCGAAAAATCAAATGCTAAAGCAAAATTTTGAAAGTAAATAGTACTAAAATGTAAAGGAAATAATCTAAGTGAAATAACATCTTAAATGCTTGCTATTCTATGCTTTCGGAAGTGTAATGCGATCGACAATTGCTAGCTTGAAAGTTCCTTCTTCAAGTCTTTGTTCAATGACAATGGTCCTTCCCAAGTCAAATTCATATGTGACGGGGTTGGAAAAACTCATTTTAGGATGAGATGGACAACTCCAAAGGTTCTTGAACGCACTTTTGTGTTGTAATATCAGGTTACTCGATGTCGATGTGCAGCTGCTCTCAAATCGGCTTCCTCACACTTCTCATCTATAAAGTCCAAAGATTCTAAGAGATGATCTTTGTTTGTTTTGGGATCGTAGCAAGTCACTCGATGAGAAGGGACTACGAGTTCTACTGGAATAATGGCTTCAGATCCATAAGCAAGAGCTAACAGGGTATAACCAGTCACAGACTTATGAGTGGTTCTATAGGCCCAAAGTGCCGCAGGAAGTTTATCCACCCACTTGCTTGTAGCCTTCTTCAGACGCTTTTTCGGAATAGACATGATAATTTTATTTGCAGCTTCAACCTATCCATTAGCTTGAGGGTGAGAGACCACTGCAAACCTCTTTTCAATATGATATCTTTGACAAAAGTCTTTGAATTCAGCACTATCGAATTGAGCCCCATTATCTGTTATAATTGTTCGTGGAAGACCGAAGCAACATATTCGTAGCTAATGGTTCCGCCTCGGCCCATTTGGTGAAATAATCAACCGCGACAATAGCATATTTCGCACCACCTTTAGAGATTGCTAAAGAATCGATGATGTCAATACCACACATAGTGAATGGCAACAGACTGACCATTTGCGTGATTTCTGCTGGCAGAGCTCTTGGGACTTTTGCATATATCTGGCATTTGTCACATCATCTTAAATAGTCGGCAGCATCCCGGTTTGCACTTGGCTAGTACTATCCATAACGGAGTATCTTCTTCGCCAGAATTTGTCCCCTAGTATGGTCGCACGCATTCGCCCTCATAAACTTCTTTTAGAACGCACTTTATCTCGCCATGAGCGATACACCGGAGTAAGGGAACCAAGAAACATTTCCTATGTATAGTTCCTTCTTGCATAATTTACTGCGAAGCTTTGCGAATAATTTTTCACTTTTCATTTCTTCTTTTAGGCAACATGTAGTAAATAATCTTTAAATGGTATCGTTCATGATTCCCTTTCGAATTCCGCTTGCAGTACTTGATCGACTTCCATCATATTTATACTTGGGGTGTCTAATACCTCGACCGGAACCAATCCCATCTGTTGCACATCGCCGATACTAGAAAACTTGGCCAATGAATTCGCCTCTCTATTTTGGTCGCGTGGGATATGTGAAATGTCATAATATTCAAATTCTGCCAACAACTCCTGGACTTAAGTAAGATACGAGCAAGTTGTTGTCCCTTAGCTCGATAGTCTCCTCTAACTGGATAGACCCACCAACTATGAGTCACAAAAGATTTCAAGAGATTTAACTCCAAGTTCTCTAGAGAGTTTAAGTCCAACAATCAATGCTTCATACTCAGCCTCGTTGTTTGTAGCAAGAAAATCAAGCTTCAAAGCATAACAAGTTAACCGGTTTTCAGGGGTTGCAAGCACAATCCCAGCTCCGGAACAATGATAATTAGATGCCCATCATTATAAAATTTCCATCTTACAGTTGGTATTTCGCTACTTTCTGGAAGATCGTCTTGCATGGTAAATTCAGCTATAAAATCCACCAATGCTTGACCCTGGATAGCTCTTTGAGGAAGATATGTGATGTCGAACTGACTGAGCTCAATCTTCCATTTAAGCAACCTTCCAGATTCCTCAGGTCGCTGGAGTACCTATCGTAATGGTTAGTCAGTATAAACATTAATTGGATGCACCTGGATATACGGACGAAGCTTTAACAAGCAGTATGCTAATTTCTCTATCTTCAAATAGTTTCTCTCTGCTCCTATTAATTTTTTGCTGACATAATACACCGGCCTCTGAATTCGATTCTTCTTGCGAACCAAAGCGGCACTTATTGCGTATGCTGATACAGCCAAATAAACGTATAACTCCTCGTGGCCTATCGGTTTTGACAAGATAGGGGGTCTCTCCAAATTATTCACCAGAGCTCGAAAGGCGTCTTCGTAATCCCGTGTCCATTCGAAATTTCTCGTTCCCCATCTAAGCAAATCAAAGAAAGGAATGCATTTGTCGTTTGCTCTGGAGATAAATCGACTTAATGCAGCAACTTTCTCATTCAGATTTTGCACTTGTTTAGTGGTTCTTGGCGCTTGAATATCTCGAATAGCCTGAATCTTCTTAGGATTAGCTTCTATTCCACAAGCATTCCCAATAAAGCCCAAGAACTTTCCCGACGCGGCACCAAACGAACATTTCAAAGGATTGATTTCATGTTGTAATGTCGAACATCTATGCCAAGTCTTTAATGCGGTCGTTTGATTGTCGTGACTTCATGAGCATATCATCTACATAAACTTCCATCGTATTCCCAATCTAATCTTTAAACATCTGGTTAACTAAGCATTGATAGGTTGCTTTAGCATTCTTTAATCCAAATGCCATCACCACGTAACAATACAGTCCAATATCCGTAACAAAGCCAGTGTATTCCTGATCGGGGATATGCATCGGGGTTTTCTTATACCCCGAGTATGCATCCATAAAAGACAATAATTCATATCCTACAGCCGAATCAACTAGTTGATCAACCTTTGGATGGGGAAAATATCGATAGGACACGTCATGTTCAAATCTAAATAGCCGATACACATCCTCCATTTCCCATTTGCCTTCTTTACTAGTACGGAATTGGATATCCATTCAAGATAGAGGGCATCACGGATAAATCCGTTGACTTTTAGTTTATCCACTTCCTCTTTAAGAGCGACAGATCTCTCCAGATCCATGCCTCGTCTCTCTTGCTTTACTGCAACATACTTTGGGTCAATGTTAAGTGCATAGCTCATAATGGCAGGCAAGATCCCACACAGGTCAGAATGAGTCCAAGCAAATACGTCTAGATTCACTCGGAGAAAATCAACAAGTTATCTCATAATTGAAAGGATGAGCTGTGATTCAATTTTCCATACTCGTGATGGGTCACCGTTGCTGACTGTTATATCAATTATCATCTCAACCAACCCATCCTTGATCTTCTTGGGTTCCTCTTTGTCATCCCTTAGATCTATATATCTATAAAACCGACTGTGATGCCCAAGCCAAGGCTTAGATGCCAATTGTGAATCTTCGGCAACTTGGAAGCAAATATATTTGCCCACACCCTTTCCTTTCTCCTTTTGTTGAGCTTCCTTCAACTCAGCTATAAAACAGGCACGTCTAGTTGCCTGATCACCATGCACCACTCCTACACCACTCCTACACCTTTATCCGTTGGAAACTTCAAAGTTAAACACTCGAGGAAAGAGTTGACCGAAATTCAGCTAGGGTCGGTCGGCATAGAAAAATATTGTACAGTGAATCAACATCCAAAATAATGAACGGTAGGATCCGCACTCTCCTATGTACACCTTCCCCTATTAAATAGGTAACTCCACAATACCAACAGCCTCAATTGCTACACTATTGAAATCATGTATGCGAGCTTTAGACAGTTTCAAATCTTTAGGCTCCATTCTCATTTGATTATACGCCTTCTTGAAAGTAATATTCACTAAGCTTCCACAGTCAATTAAAATCCTTCTCACCAAAGCAGGAACAATCGTGGTAGAAACGATCATCGGGTCAATAATAGTAGCCTCTACATTATCTGCATCCCTGCTTCTGAACACTATATCATCCGTCATCGTGTGTTGCTATTTGGCCGGAGCTCCATCCTTGTATTTGAACAGTACACAAAGTCCGCATTCCTTAGCGCGCTAACATAGCGCTCCATTTCTTGCTAACTTCTATCCATAGGGTACGGTCCTCCAACTATCGTGTTTATCATAAATCTTCCACCGGTCCGCTTAGGCTCCTCAGCCCTACGCGGAGCTTGTCCTCGATTGGGGTCAAATGTCCCCTGTCCGCCATCCTACGGAGCTTTCACAAATTGCTACAATTTCTTTTCCTAAATCAGCTTTTCAATAGCATCATGGAGATACTTGAACTCATTTGTATTGCTCCCATAATAATCGTGAAACCAATAGTATTTTCCGATCCATTTTTGTCTCTCTGTTGACTCTTTTGGAAGCGGCTTCGTATATTGTATGGTATTGCAGGTGGATAGATAAATATTGTCTATGGATGCATTTAGTGGTATGTAGTTGTCATAATAGGAATCCTAGGTCTTGTTCTCTCAGCCTCCCTCTTCTGGTCTTGATTCCTATTCCCATTTCTCTTTTGTTTATTCGGCTTGTTCTGAACATTAACTTGGACTTTCCACGAACTATCATCAGACTGCTTTATTGCAATGTTGTTTTGTACTGCTTCTCCTTTTGGTCCCATGACATTATTTTTCCTAAAGGACCTGGTTTCCTCCTTCATCAGAAATTGAGCTGCCTTTGAATAATAGAACTCTAATGTGGCCAGGGGTATTCTAGCTAGCCAATCACCAAACTCAAATTGTGGATCAATCCCTCTCGTCACGGCCATAAGTATAACATGTTCATTTGGGTTACTGACTTCCGTAGCGATGGTATGAAATCTTTACAAATAGTCCTTCAGATTCCCCCGGAGCCTGGATTATGCCGGAAAGTGATATTATGTTTTTAGGACGAGTAGCGTGCATCCGAAACTGCTCCTCAAACTTAGTTTCCAGTTCATCGAACCTTGAAATCGAATGTGGGGGTAGTCTTGTAAACCACATCTTTGCTATTCCAAAGAGAGTTATAGGAAAGCATCAACATTTCCTCAATTGGCTCTTGCTATATCCATTAACCATTTGTACCTCATAATGTGCTGCCTAGGGTCCGATGTTTCCTCATAGGCAGGTATCAAAGGCATGTTGAACCTTCTTGGATATTCATCATGCAAAACATTGTCAGTAAATGGGGCATGGCTCCTCGAAATTCCGTAGTCATCATTCGTCAAACCCCGTTTCTCTCTCACCAGCTGTCTGACCATTTTTGACAAATTTGGTGTTTATGTTGGTGGTGCCAAGCGTTGGTCGTTCCCCACCTCACGTGAATGGTCCGGTCGATGTCTACGGGCCATTTCACACTTTCTTCATCCACCATCCTCTTAATGTGCAACTTGAAAATTCATCTTATTGCCATTCTGATGGGGTACATAGTCAGCATTTAGTCGAACTCCATCATCCAAGCTCCGAAAACAGCTTATGCTCGATTCCCCAAGTGTTGAGGAGGATCGCTTCTCTGGAGGAGGGATCAGTACCAATCCCTAGGGAGGGATAGGCACCAATCCGTCTTAGCAGACCATATTGGTCTTCCAAGCGACGTTCTGATGTTTCTGCGTGTTCTCCTTCGACTCTGCGATGCCTGTGGTATTCATCTGTTGAGGTTGAACTCTTCAACGCCAAGTAAGAAGTGGGATCCCTTCTGGCGTTCTCATGTTGTTGTTGAGCAATCTGGTTCATTAGGCTAGAATTAGTCTGAATTTGCTCATTTAGCTGTCCACGGCTTTCCATCAACTCCCTCATCAAGTTATTAAATTCAGCTCTAGTTATAAAAGCAGCAGGGTTCTGGACTTCAACAGGCTTCACATTAAGATTTGCAGGTTGGTTGCTTGGGGCTCCTTGTTGAATGTTGGCAGTTTCATTCCCATCCACATTCTAAGAAGTTGATTTGGTATATCTCACCATGATCGATTGCCTTGCTTAGATTCGAGAAAATTTGAGTAGCATCTACAAGTTTTTGAAGATGACTATGGATCTCCTTCAGGGAATTTCCTAAATCCAGTTTCAATAAAGGGGATCCTAAAGCGTTGAGAATCAAGTTCTCAGTGAAAGCACCAAAATGTTTGCGACCAAATTGGCCATAAACACCCAATAATAGGTTTGTGTAGAGAAGTAAATGAATAAAACTAAAGAGGAATATAGAAAAATAATAAGCAAATCAAAACAGAAATCAATAACACCAGGATTAATAGTGGTTCAGCGTCGAATGCCAACGTCCATTTTGAATATTCTCTTTATTGATTCACTATAATCTTGATTACAGTAGCAAACAACAAGAAGTAAGAGAATATGAAGAAAGTTGATTATAATAAACGAGATATGTAACCAACAACATGGAGATCCTCAGAATGACCCCCTAGGCCAGTATTTATAGGCGAGGGCGATCATCAATCTTTCTGAAACTTCGGCTATAGGACCTCCTTACCCATATTGGCCCATCATAAGGGTCTCTAGGCCCAAATCCCTATGTAGAGGGACCAGTACTGACCCCTCTATTTGTTGATTTTTGGGGCATCGGTCCCTATGATAGCTTCTTGATGCTTTGATATGATGATTCTCCAAATATCATGTTGTTTGGATATATGGCGCTCGTGCTTTCGATCGTTCTTAGATTCAGATCTACTTTGAAGTTATTCTCTACCGAACCCTCTAATGGATTACGCTGATCCCTTATACTCGGCTCCATACTTCACATGCCGACCCCTATTATACGCCATAGTGATCTATCTAATCATGCCGAACCATGCTTGCATATTCATGCTTATCCCTTGAATTCATTATAAAATGCCGATCCATCTAATGACCTATCGTGTCAATCCCTCGTATGGCTCAACATGCTGAACCCTCTTATCACTTAACATTATGCCGATCCCACTTGATCCAGAATGTTATGTCGAACCCTCCTCATCCTAAATGCTATACCGATCCCTCGAGTACTAGCAAGTCATGTCTAACCAAACAACATCACGTATGCCGGCCGCTTTAATACTTCATCGATGTTGACTATCCATCCGATTGACTATGCCGATCCCTAGAGTACAACACAGCAATGCCGATCCCTGGTTTATCCAAGCTAATTTCCATATTTCTAACATCCTACGTCGTCTATTTATCAAATCCGTTCAATTCGGGCTTCGCATAACCATCTGAGCTATACTTCTGGGTCCTATAGCCATTGCTCCATGGCCATCTTTCTTGGGGACAGTCGAATTTGTCTTGCGTGATCAGTCCAATATACCCGGGTTAGGATATTGGGTAACATTGTCCATAACCATTGTTTAGTAGGAAATAATTGTAGAGAAGCCCTTAGGGGTTTCTCATCAATAATAATTATTTATTTCTTTATGCTTCCTATATTGATGTTTAGTTGAAATTAATCATGATATTCCATTTAATTTTTTTTGTGCCGTTACGGCAATTTTTCATTGTACATCATCTATTGAATATCAACTCCTATACCCTTCGTGTATGTTATATTGAGCTTGGATTTTCACAAAATAGATATGTAAATTCATTAATCATTTTGTCTAATGATATTTAAATTAATTAATCATTTTGATTAATGATGTTTGAATTTAATTACATTTTTTAATTAAAGATAATTGAATTTAATTAATCCATGTAGTTGATGATATTTGGATTTAATTAATCATTTAATTAGTGAGACTTGAATTTTTTTAATCATTTTAGTTAATTATGTTTAAAATTTATCAAATCGTTTTAGTTGTGGATACTTGAATTTTTTTAATAGTTTAAGTAATAGTATTTTAAAAGTGAATTAATTAATTTAGTAAAAGGGTTTAAAGTAATTACTTGATTTAGTAAAAGTGTTTCAAAGTTAATTAACCGATTTAGTATATTAAAATTAATGAACTGATTTAATAGGGTTTTAAAGTTTATTTAATGATTAAATTTAAGTGTTTATAAATAATTAATGGTTTAAATAAAGATAACTGTTGGATTTATTAAAAGAGATTATAAATTTGATTTATTATTTTTCAGGATAATTAATGTTGTTTTTCAAAATTATGAAAGATTATAAATGTGATTAATTATCTTTCAAGATAATTAATATTAGTTTAAATTAAGAAAAGGTATTTTAAATTAGATTTATTTTCTTTGGGAAAATGAATGTGATTTTAAAGATTGTAAAAGGATGTTATAAATTATCCTTGGGGATGATTAACCTTTGATTAAAATTTATAAAAGTAATTTAATTGATTTATTATCTTTTGGGATAATAAATATTGTTTTAAAATTTATAGATAATAATTTGTAAATAAGAAGATCTTTTAAAAAAGGAATTGTTTCAAATAAAGCTAAGTGTAAATTGTTTTGGGTTTATAACAAATGACGTTTTGACTTTTTTTGACCTTGGTGTTAATACACTTAGCAAATATAATTTGCCCCTTTAAAAAGATTTTAAAGAGTATTTTTAAAGTCACTTTAAAGTATTATGATGTAAAAAACAAGCGCAAGTTAAAACAACCATCTTATCATTCCCGATAGTAGATTTATCTATTATCGACTTTGATTCTGCTTTCTTCTTTATATTTCGCCACTCTAGGATAATATGTTGCTCATTTGAGCTTTGTTATCCTTTGCCGGAAATGACTAAACCCAAAGAGCAAGTGGAAGCCAAGCAATGTGGGGTTGCTCCCATTAGGGTATTTTCATATCCACTTTAGATTGGATTCGTTTCGCGCATAGAGATGTGAATTACTCGGATACTTGGTAATCAATGGTGGGGTCCGGCTTATACGTGTTCAAGAGACAACGAAGTTCTCAAGTACATATCTAGATGTATGGTTTCAGTAAGAGGGGTGCACCCTCTGAATCATTGTTGGAAAAACTTCTCTTTTCCCTGTTGCTAATTCAAATCTGTGAATTGTTTCCTTAATTGCATGGAGAACTGCCTTGTGCTTTTCTCTATGTTCAATTATTTGTGACATTCTTTTAATGGTATTTGATATTATTTATACCCATTCATTCAGTATGAGATTTGTTCCTACTAGTACCCACCCTTTTCTTTTGATTGTTTCTATTTTTCTATTTCCATTCTTCCTTGATTGGATTTTTTTTCTAATTCATTTCTTATAAGGTAAAAACCCATTCCGCGTCAGCGACGTGGTACCACATAATTTTTTACATGTTCATCATATTACTTGAGATTTCTAACGCTGGTTTTTCTATACTGACCTGGTATTATTTTATTATAATGCTCGAGTCAGACCGAGTTTGTTTATAGGTTGGCTTTGGTGATATGGAGTTATAGGAGAAGAGCTGGATGTTCACCTATCGTGGTGTTTTATTTTCCGGTTTATTATATTATATACCTATCAACAACTGTAAGTTCCGAATTTTATAACTGTCCAGCTGATACGGTTTATTTTTAACTGTGATGTACTTTGTATTTTATAGTAACTGTTTTTTACTATCTTTGTTATATTATATGTTGTCAATTCAAACTACGAGATTCTAATTTTCCCATTCTCTGTTCTTTTCCTTTTATTTTACTCTAATAATCTACCTTTTAAGTGATTAGATGTTCAACATTTGAATATCGAGGATGTATTCAAGATCGACTTTTGATGGTTGAAAATGTGGGTCATTACAATTCGGTATTAGAACATAAGGCTAAGCGAGAACCTTGGCTTTGGTAGGGTATGGCTCGTTAGAGATGGGGTTTGTATAACCTAGAGTGAGTAACTCATTAGAGATAGGGTAAGTGATACCCTAGAATGAGTTTGAGAGTATTATATATTACGAGAACATATTTGTTATTGTTATTAAAATGTATTGTGTTAATTGGTCTATTTGAGTTGTTTATGAATTCTGGTCGAGATGTGGGATGCCGCGGTATTGATAAGGATTTCTAAATACTTGAACAAGCCAAACGGACATGATATTGATTTTTGAAAATTTGGTAAATGAAATATTTTACCTTTATTTTTATATATAAAGGAATAATTTTAAAATTTATATAATTATTTATAGTATTTGTTAGTTAATGATAATACTTCTTGATATTGTCATTATTGTTTGATTTGTCATTCTCAGATAGTTTAGGAGCATTGACTATCATTTGTTGATTTGTTAATCCATGCTTAACTAGTTTATGATCATATATTGTTGATAATTGTAAGTACATTAAAACAAACCCTTTGTGATTTAAGTTTCACAATTTGACTATAAGGTGTTCGAAGTAAATGTTAAGTTAAAGTAGTCTTTAAATAAAGGTTATTTAAAATAATTTAAATGGTAGGATAAGACATTTAGAGAATACATATTTGAGAAAATTTTATTATAATAAAGGAGAATTATTATAATATGAAATGATTTTATGTAAAGGTACATTTATATAAATTTGATTTATAAAATGTGTTTTCAAAAGGATTTTTGAATTTAAATCCCATAGTTGTTTGAAATAATTTAGGTAGGTTTTTAGAAAAAATATAACAGTAGTATTGCTTGGAAGTATTTCTAAAATATAAATATTTTCGAAGAGAAATATTAAATGGAATACATTTTCTTTGGGGTAATTCGGGGAAAATATCTCGATTAGTTTTGTGATAATCTGAATAATCTTCTAAATGACGATCGGATGCTTGCTTAGGCGAACATTGTAGGGACACTTAGTAAATTATTCTCTTTATCATTGTGCGATCGAAATGAGTTCAATTTCGGACGAACCTAAAGAATGTTTTGGTAAATGAACTGTTTGAAGTCATTTCATAAAAAAATATAAGTAGTATGATTTCAAAAAGGGTTTGGAAGTAAAAAACCTAGAAAATTAGTCTTATGTTTCCTTAAAGGAAACTGGTTTAAAATAAAAGTTATTTTGAATAATAATTTGATAAATGAAAATTTTAAAACCTTTAGATAGAAAAGAGATAATTTAACTCAAGCTTTAAATGGGTTAAATTATATAAAAAGGTTTTGGTAATTTTATTTAAGTAAAACCATAGCATTGTTAATGAAATGAGCTGAGTAAATTATTTAGTGATATTGAGCCAATCCATGGACATTTTGCTTTAGAGAACACTAAGGTAAGGAGGTTGAAGGGTTGACTTAGTTTTAAAGATCGATATTCTGTTTGGATTTCCAATTAAATTTTGAGAAAAATAAAAGTAAATAACAAATAAATAAAATAAAATTGGTATTTTGTGTAACCCTTAGGACCTATAAGAATATATTACAAGTAAATAAGATAGAGTAAGCTTTTATTTATTGTTATTATAAAGAATTATCTTTGTAAAATATTTATAAACTTAGGTCATAATTTATGAAGTAATTCATAAAATAATTTTAGTGTTGAATAAAATATTAAATGGAAAATATGAGGGATTTAGAAAGGGATTGGTATAATAAGAAACCAGTCAAATTAAGTACGTAAGTTATACATAGATCATTTTATTCGCACAGTCCTTAATATAGGATTCAAATACATAACTTCGGATGATTCACACTAGTCCGAAAAAGGATTTCTCATTTGATTCTTATCAGCGAACACTTGATTCAGATTATTAATATGACACTGAAGTTTTCTATCATTGTTTATGGCTATGAAAGGAGAACGAAAGTTTTAGTCAAGGAATATGATCGAAGTCCGCTATAGCGAGGTCGAGTGAGCGATACTAGTTCGAAAGTAGAAGTCTGTGTATCTGAGGATGATTATATCAAATATAGCAATCGAATGATTTATGTATATCATATGGGCTTAAGTATAATTGTACACTTAGTACGTGATTTAAAAAAATTTGTGAACTTAAGCAAAGTTCTAAATTTGTCCGATAGGTTTTTGGCATTTTAAATAATGTTAAGTGTTAGATTTTCCCCTATGAAAATTGATTGATTGATAATATTAATTTATTCTTATATGGAATTTGATTAGATTGGTTGTCTGAATATACCATAGTTTATGATGTTTGAATTTACAAACAAATTTTTTTAATTGTTGTTTATTCGGACTTAAATCACGGTGCTTATCGAAAAAATAGTTTCGAAAAAAATTGTGAAAGGAATAATAAAAATAATGTTTTGAAAAAAGAATATATCGATGAGGTGTTAATATTTCAGAACGTTTGAAAAGAATATTTTTGGAGTGATTTTTCAAATGTTTTTGTTATGACTAAATTTGTGGTCTTCTGATCCGGGGGACTCACCAGGTATATTTATTAGTTGCTGTTTTAGGAGGAACCGGAATACCACTGGATGATCCATGTTGTTTGATTCTAGAGTTATACCATGCTTCGATGGGTGAGCTCACTCCTTTATAATTAATTTCGGTTTTGATATATTTCTTTTTGGGTGGAATTTGAAAATAAATTTTGAATACAAAACCCCTGCATTTAGTTCTAAATTTATATTTTGAAAAATATTGGATGACTGGCATTTGTTGCAGAGTATTCTATGTATTTTGTTGCATATGGTTTATATGTTTTTTCTTTGCTCGTAGATTTATATCGTACTATTTTTTGCATGTAGAATTGCCTCATTATTGTTAGTTGCACCCTAATGCCTTATTGACAATGAATGATATATTGTTTAACTATTTGAATTTATGATAGCGATTGCTAGTACATTTCTCTTTTGTTAGTATGACTCTCTTTTGGATTGTGTAAGTACATGTAAGTAAGAGATTACTATTTGATTCTTATGCACCTACATTTGCATTAAGATAATAAGTTTATCGCAAAAACTAAAAAATTAAATGCTAAATGATACATAATAGTTTTAAAATTTTAAATTGGTTAATGATTTTATGCCCATGATATGGGAGGCCACTTTGGTTTTGTTTTCTTTTCGGTTGAATTGGGCTCGTTGAGGCAAGATGCGGTTTTTTCGACAAAGCCGCGCGAAAGAGGTGCTGCTGAATTTTTCCATAATGTTTACTTAGGCAACAAGTTCAACAATTCATTTTAGTTAATAAGTTTTTAAATCTTAGGGGTCTGGTGGCATTTTCTTCCTTAAGAATTTCGAGGACGAAATTCTATTAAAGGGTGGGGGGGAGGAGAACGTACAACCCAGAATTTTGATCATTAAATTTTAGACATTTAATTAATTTCAAATATTTAAATGGTTGGATTTTAAAATTTTAAAATTTAAATTCAAATATAGTGGTCATTTGGATACTTGAATTGTGAATTAAATATTATTCAATGAATCAAGTATTAATTAAATGGATTTAATAACCTTATTTAACTCCTTTTAATTTATAACTAATAATGGTGAATTCTTTTGTAAATTTATTTACAATAATAAATGGTTTGAAAATAATAAATAATAAGAAAATCAAATTGTACTATAACGACTTGATTTTCGATGACATATTTTTTAATTTTATTTATATGATTTTCTGTAATTTTTAATCTGAAAAATAATTAAATTTCTGTTTGATGCAATTTGCGTCATACATGTGTATTTTGAAACTTCCCAAAATAAGATAACCAATCTATTTTCTTGTGATCTTGTCACATTGTTCGGTGTGATCGTATTTTTATTCTGGTCGTTCATGGTCCATACGCGAACGTGATATTGTGTAGCATCGTATCCCAAAAAGTTTTATAAAAAAGAAAACAAACACATAAGTACACCTATGCACACAAACATGTCTTCTTGTGTAACAACCCTGTATTTCGTGTCGATTTATAATCGACATTAAACGATTAATATTTTCGCTTATTGCCAATTTAAGTTTTAAATTTGAATTAAAATTCTTTTATAAATTTTTAAAAGGGTTTATGGGCCGTGATTTATTTTCAAACCCATTCCTTTCTCTCGTTCTCTTTTTTTTTTTTTAAAACCCGTCCCCCTTTCTTTCGTTCTTCCCATTCACGAACCCTAAAAAGTGAAATCGAACGAGAGTAAAAATGGCGGCCTCTCTCTCACTCGTTTGTCCAAATTTAGGGCTTCGGTTGATAGCTTCGTTCGTCTTCGCTCGAATTCTGGCCGGCTTCCCCTAAATTCGTCGACACGGTGAGTGATTCTATCTCACTCACATCTAGTTCAATACTTGGTTACAGCAGTTCGACTTTGTCTCGATGTTGATGTTTTTACTTGATTTTGATTTACGTTCAGCTGGATTTGATTTTGTTCTTGTTGTCTTTCGATGTTGAATTCTTTGGTATTTCTTTCTTTTTCTCCGGTTGTTGTCATTGCCCGACTTTGTGAAGTACTTGCTATACTTGGGGAATTGCAGTTTTGTTTTCGTGTTGTCTGGTGCTCGTTGCCAGTTGCCATTCCCAGTGTTAAAATTCTTTTTTGCTCGATTCTGGTCATCTGTGTGCATACCTGTAGTTTTCCATTTGGCCTTGAATGTCGTTGCCATTGATATTGGTCTTGTTGATGATGGGGCTTGCTGGTTCGATGTACTTAAATGATGTCTGCACTGTAACTTGGGTCTTGTAGTCTTCATGTTGATAGTATATATATATGTCATGGACCTTTGGTATACTGCATCACTGTAGTTCGAGTTTTGTTTGCACTGCAACCATATGTATGTTGTGCTTGTTGTATATATGTACCGAGTTAGCTTTGGGTTTCACTGTGTTTGTTCTACATCGAGTACAGGTTATTGCCATCCACTTGAATGCAGTGCATTCGTCAGGTTCAGTTTTGTACCAGTTGCAGTAATTCCTATGTTCATTTAATGCTGTGTTTCACTTGACTGTGATTCGCTGTTTCATTCCTGTATATCACTCAAGTCTGTTTCATTTTTGCCTTGATGCTTGGAGTTGACCCTTACAGAGTGCTTCCTGGCTATGTAAAAATGTGTGTACGTATATGAGTACCCCTACTCAGTGTTGCATTTTGATATTCACCTGACATTTTGGTTCGCGATTCACTGTCGCAACCTGTTCCTGTTTTTAGTCATCATGAAGTTCACCGTAGTGGTTTGTATTCACAGTCTTTACTGCAACCATATGAGTATACTTGCCTTTGGGTTTTTGCTTGGGGATTCAGTAGCTTGACTACACGTCTATGAAGCAGTGTTGCACCCTTAAGTATTTATTTGGGTCGTGCCCTGGCATGGACTGTTGCATTGACTTTATATCTACCTACTTATATTTGCAGTCACCGGTAGCACTGTTTTATACTGGTGCGTTTGATATCTTGTGAAAGTCTTCATGCACTATAATGTGCACTTGTGTTATCGGACCTGGTCCTTTGTGAAGTCGGGTTTGACCTTGTTCTGCCCTTATTCATTGGTTTGCTCTACTTCATCATGTCACTGTTTTCAGTTGAATAGGGGGCATTATCTCAAAGTTATGCCACTTCCATGTGCAGTTTGTTATGTACATTCATTTATGTACATATTTCATATATACTTGAGTTGAATCCAGCTTAAACGCTCAGGTTTGACCTTGTGCCCGTTTGTGTACATCATCACTGTAGTGGCAAGGCAGTGCACGCAAGCGTGAACTGCAGCCACACGGTATGGCTTTTATGATATTTTATTTTGTTTTGATTGTTTGATCTTTTGCATATTCCTTATGCAGTAGTGGCGAGGCAGTGCACGCGTGCGTGTACTGCAGCCCTACTTGAATTAATATTTTAATTGATATTTCAATGGTTTGAACTGTTTGTTCATTTCAATTCAATATTCTGAATTGCATTCTGATTTGGTTTAATTACTGTCGTCTATTCATTATTTAATTATTATTGCTTCTGTGCACTAATAACTGAGTTTGAATTAGACTGACCCGAGTATTATTTTCTTTTGAATTTAATACTCGGGTCAGACCGAGTATTTCAGGTTGTAGATATTCTGCTTTGGGTTGCTGCTAGAGCTATGAAGTTCTTTCATATCTTTTGGAGTAGTCGTCGTCATTTGTAGTAGTATGTAAAATTGTATAGGAAGATATGTATTCATGTATATTATATACGTTAATGTACTTGTATATGTAACTTCCTTAGTCGACTGTTGTAGTTGTATCATATGTACCGCGTGAATGTATTGTAACTGACATCAGTTATTTTATATATATGAGACTTTCTGTTTTATCTGTGTTCCGCATTTATATTTATCTGTGTTATTAGTTTATATTTACTGTTCTAAACTATTACGAACCATCGTAGTTCGTTTTATACTAGAATTGGGGTATGTCGATGGGAGAAAATAAATCAGAGATGAAAAATGAAAGAATATATATATTTACATATCACTCCCATCGAGATAACCAATACTAGTGTAAGGCCAACTATTGATGGTCGCTCCTCAACAGCCTTATTCTCCGTGCTAGTTGACAGCACTACACCGTAGTGTCCTTGGCTAGCGTGGGTATAGAGGTGGGGCGTCACAGCTTGGTATCAGAGCCAGGGGTTTAGAACAAATATAAAACATAACTTAGATAGTACATATGTTACAACTATTTGTCAACGTTTAATCTCTCGTATTTGCATATGATTGTCTTTGATTGTTAGGTATGAATTCCTAACGCTTACTCATATGCATTTGATTTTGATTCTTGTGTTTTCGGCTTTGATTTGATTTAGCCGATGATTGATTTTGTTCGAATCTCAGCGATTCCGAACTTGATATTTTATGTTTTCCTCTGCTTGAATTCCATTCGACTTCGGTCACTTTGTTTTTGAGAAATTTCTAAATTCGTGATTTCCAAGACTCTGATTTGGTTTGCCGTTGAGTACTTTTATGATGATGTTGAATCGTTTTGTACTCGATTATGGCCATTAATTGTCGACTTCGGCATTGACTTGATTTTTATTTTTGTTGAAGTCATTTATGCCTTTATGCTCGTTTTGTTTCGTTATTCCATTTGTCAATCGATTCTTCTTTTCCGATTAGCTGTTGTCATCTTTGTCGACTTTGAAAACTTCTATTTCTGGAATTTTTTTGGATATTCCTACTTTGATGGATTTAGAATCGAATTCTTTGGATTTTATTCACGTCTTCGAATGTGAATTTTAGTGAATTGATTTGGTTTCCAAATTTAATCGATTTTTGATTATTTCCCGATTTGTTGCTATCATTTATTAGCAACTTGGATGACCATTTCTTCGGGAACTTTTGTGAACATTCCTTTTGATGGATACAGTATCGATTTCTTTGGATTCTATTCACATATTTACATGTGAATTCTTGTGATTGATTGTTCCTACAATCATTTTTGTGATTTGTCACTTTAAAAATATAAATGTTTCAATACCAGTAGTAAATATCAAAACGCTTTTATCAAAATGTTTTTAACTCTATTTTCAATATCAAACTCTTTTTCTAAAACCGTTTTCCAATCTATTAGTATATACAAACCTTTACCTCACTCGGATGAGAAATCTAATTAAACGACTTAGTAAAACAAGTGGTATGAAACGCTTGCGTTCACTTCGTCGGTTAATTCTTGGACTTGTTCGATTGAACCTCCTGTGACAATTTTATTAGTGAAGATTTACAGTTTGTTCGTAAATATTTAAGTTAAGCTAGTGGTTATGGGACATGAAGCTAAACTTTTATATTCACTAGCTTAGTGTAATTGACACTTCTCGTTGATCTTGATGATCGCTTTATGAATTAGACTAGCAATTGCGCGATGTCTCTTTCATTGCGAGGTTAGACTAGACACCACTTGTGTGATTCCATTCACACATACCTTTCTGCTTTTTGGTTAGTCTTGACCTCAATCTGTGTGATTCCATTCACACATGCTTAGTGTAATTGACACCCCTCGTTGATCATGATGATCGTTCTGATGGTCAGACTAGACACCACTTGTGTGGTTCCATTCACACATACTTTTCTGCTTTTTGGTTAGTCTTGACCTCAATCTGTGTGATTCCATTCACACATGCGGGGTAGCTCCCCATGGTCTTCGGACCGTCATGTGATAGGCCTCTTTCCCTTTTTCTGTGATTTCTAGATTCCTTATGTTGATTTCTGGAAATTTTATGCTTCACCTATTCTTGTGCATTGGTGAATTCATATGTTTGATTTGTCATGAGTACAAATTTGGGGTATGTTACCTCTTTGGATCTTTGAGAAGATTCTTGTGATATTGATTATCTCTCATCGGTTGATCTCCTGTTGATCATTATTTGCATACTTATAGTCGTATGTCAGTATGGATATTTCATATTTATGCCATACCCCTCATCGGTTGATCTCCTGTTGATCATTATTTACATACTTATAGTAGTATGTCATTATGGATATTTTATGTTATGCCATATCTTTTATTCTATGTCATACTCTGTTCGAGTTTTATACTCCGTTCGAGTTTTTATACTCCGTTCGAGTTTTCATACTCCATTCGAGTTCTCATACTCTTATCTTGTGATTTCTGGATTTCTTGTGTAGATTTCTAGAATTTGTGCTTCACCAACTTTCGTGATTTCTATTGATAAGTTTTATCAATTCTTGTGCATTGGTGAATTCGTGTGTTATTGACTTGTTATGAATACAAGTTTAGGGTATGATATCCCTTTCTATCTTTGAGAAGATTCTTGTGACACTTTTGATGAACGAAAATTCATTGGTATTATATTTTGATGCCAATTATTTCGATGAAATTTTGACGTATGTCGAAGTTGCTACTGACATTGCTATTTTAATCACGTGTTTTTTTTAAAAAAAAATTGTTATTCTTCAAAATATTTCAAAATATAAATCAAAATTGTTTTCAAAATTTTTACGATTTGCGCTTTCAAAAGAATGAGGAAGCGAATTAAACGTTTCAGAAAAAAATCGAGGACTATGACCCCTTTCTTTTACTGATTCGCTTAATTCCGGACTTGTCCGTTTGAGGACGTAAAATGTTATTTATTTAAAATACACAATTTTGCACTTTCAAGGAAACGATGAAGTAAATTAAACGATTTAGTAAAACTCGTGGTTATGGGTCATGTGCGTTTGCTATTTCGGTTAATTTCGGACTCGTTAATTGAAAATTTGTGATTTCTGATTATCGCTTGTGATAATCAGATAATTGAGATTTAATTATCGTTTTGATAATTGAATATTTATGATTTCTGATTTATCGTTTTTGATAATCAGATATTTATTGTTTCTAATTATCGTTTGTGATAATTAGATATTTGAGATTTAATTATCGTTTGTGATAATTAAATATTTACGATTTAAAATTTGATTATCGGTTGTGATAATTAAATATTCGTTGATTTATGATTTCTAATTATCGTTTGTGATAATTAGATATTTGAGATTTAATTATCGTTTGTGATAATTAAACATTTGCGATTTGAGATTTGATTATCAATTGTGATAATTAAATATTTATGATTTCTGATTATAGTTTTTGATAATCAGATATTTATTGTTTCTAATTATCGTTTGTGATAATTAGATAGTTGTGGTTTAATTATCGTTTGTGATAATTAAACATTTGCGATTTGAGATTTGATTATCAATTGTGATAATTAAATATTTGTGATTTGAAATTTGATTACCGTTGTGGTAATTTCTGATTATCGTTTTGATAATTGGATGTTTATGATTTCTGATTTATCGTTTTTGATAATCAGATATTTATTGTTTCTAATTATCGCTTGTGATAATTAGATATTTATGGTTTGATTATCGTTTGTGGTAATTAAACATTTGATATTTGAGATTTAATTAACGCTTGTGATAATTAGATATTTGAGATTTAATTATCGTTTGTGATAATTAAATATTTGTGATTTAAGATTGATTTTCGATTTTTGATAATCGAATACTTGTTGATTTGATTATCGTTTTTGATAATCGAATATTTGTGATTTGAGATTTCTGAATTATCTATTGATAATTAGATTTTGTTGAGAATTTGAGAATTTCTTTTATGAAATTAAAAGCTTACCTTCTCATGCTCTTATGGTTGTTACCTTTTGTCCATTTATCCCTTAGGATTGCGTGGACGCAATTTCTTTAAGGAGGGGAGTCTGTAACAACCCTGTATTTCGTGTCGATTTATAATCGACATTAAACGATTAATATTTTCGCTTATTGCCAATTTAAGTTTTAAATTTGAATTAAAATTCTTTTATAAATTTTTAAAAGGGTTTATGGGCCGTGATTTATTTTCAAACCCATTCCTTTCTCTCGTTCTCTTTTTTTTTTTTTAAAACCCGTCCCCCTTTCTTTCGTTCTTCCCATTCACGAACCCTAAAAAGTGAAATCGAACGAGAGTAAAAATGGCGGCCTCTCTCTCACTCGTTTGTCCAAATTTAGGGCTTCGGTTGATAGCTTCGTTCGTCTTCGCTCGAATTCTGGCCGGCTTCCCCTAAATTCGTCGACACGGTGAGTGATTCTATCTCACTCACATCTAGTTCAATACTTGGTTACAGCAGTTCGACTTTGTCTCGATGTTGATGTTTTTACTTGATTTTGATTTACGTTCAGCTGGATTTGATTTTGTTCTTGTTGTCTTTCGATGTTGAATTCTTTGGTATTTCTTTCTTTTTCTCCGGTTGTTGTCATTGCCCGACTTTGTGAAGTACTTGCTATACTTGGGGAATTGCAGTTTTGTTTTCGTGTTGTCTGGTGCTCGTTGCCAGTTGCCATTCCCAGTGTTAAAATTCTTTTTTGCTCGATTCTGGTCATCTGTGTGCATACCTGTAGTTTTCCATTTGGCCTTGAATGTCGTTGCCATTGATATTGGTCTTGTTGATGATGGGGCTTGCTGGTTCGATGTACTTAAATGATGTCTGCACTGTAACTTGGGTCTTGTAGTCTTCATGTTGATAGTATATATATATGTCATGGACCTTTGGTATACTGCATCACTGTAGTTCGAGTTTTGTTTGCACTGCAACCATATGTATGTTGTGCTTGTTGTATATATGTACCGAGTTAGCTTTGGGTTTCACTGTGTTTGTTCTACATCGAGTACAGGTTATTGCCATCCACTTGAATGCAGTGCATTCGTCAGGTTCAGTTTTGTACCAGTTGCAGTAATTCCTATGTTCATTTAATGCTGTGTTTCACTTGACTGTGATTCACTGTTTCATTCCTGTATATCACTCAAGTCTGTTTCATTTTTGCCTTGATGCTTGGAGTTGACCCTTACAGAGTGCTTCCTGGCTATGTAAAAATGTGTGTACGTATATGAGTACCCCTACTTAGTGTTGCATTTTGATATTCACCTGACATTTTGGTTCGCGATTCACTGTCGCAACCTGTTCCTGTTTTTAGTCATCATGAAGTTCACCGTAGTGGTTTGTATTCACAGTCTTTACTGCAACCATATGAGTATACTTGCCTTTGGGTTTTTGCTTGGGGATTCAGTAGCTTGACTACACGTCTATGAAGCAGTGTTGCACCCTTAAGTATTTATTTGGGTCGTGCCCTGGCATGGACTGTTGCATTGACTTTATATCTACCTACTTATATTTGCAGTCACCGGTAGCACTGTTTTATACTGGTGCGTTTGATATCTTGTGAAAGTCTTCATGCACTATAATGTGCACTTGTGTTATCGGACCTGGTCCTTTGTGAAGTCGGGTTTGACCTTGTTCTGCCCTTATTCATTGGTTTGCTCTACTTCATCATGTCACTGTTTTCAGTTGAATAGGGGGCATTATCTCAAAGTTATGCCACTTCCATGTGCAGTTTGTTATGTACATTCATTTATGTACATATTTCATATATACTTGAGTTGAATCCAGCTTAAACGCTCAGGTTTGACCTTGTGCCCGTTTGTGTACATCATCACTGTAGTGGCAAGGCAGTGCACGCAAGCGTGAACTGCAGCCACACGGTATGGCTTTTATGATATTTTATTTTGTTTTGATTGTTTGATCTTTTGCATATTCCTTATGCAGTAGTGGCGAGGCAATGCACGCGTGCGTGTACTGCAGCCCTACTTGAATTAATATTTTAATTGATATTTCAATGGTTTGAACTGTTTGTTCATTTCAATTCAATATTCTGAATTGCATTCTGATTTGGTTTAATTACTGTCGTATATTCATTATTTAATTATTATTGCTTCTGTGCACTAATAACTGAGTTTGAATTAGACTGACCCGAGTATTATTTTCTTTTGAATTTAATACTCGGGTCAGACCGAGTATTTCAGGTTGTAGATATTCTGCTTTGGGTTGCTGCTAGAGCTATGAAGTTCTTTCATATCTTTTAGAGTAGTCGTCGTCATTTGTAGTAGTATGTAAAATTGTATAGGAAGATATGTATTCATGTATATTATATACGTTAATGTACTTGTATATGTAACTTCCTTAGTCGACTGTTGTAGTTGTATCATATGTACCGCGTGAATGTATTGTAACTGACATCAGTTATTTTATATATATGAGACTTTCTGTTTTATCTGTGTTCCGCATTTATATTTATCTGTGTTATTAGTTTATATTTACTGTTCTAAACTATTACGAACCATCGTAGTTCGTTTTATACTAGAATTGGGGTATGTCGATGGGAGAAAATAAATCAGAGATGAAAAATGAAAGAATATATATATTTACATATCACTCCCATCGAGATAACCAATACTAGTGTAAGGCCAACTATTGATGGCCGCTCCTCAACAGCCTTATTCTCCGTGCTAGTTGACAGCACTACACCGTAGTGTCCTTGGCTAGCGTGGGTATAGAGGTGGGGCGTCACATCTTGCCTTGTCTCTTGTCAGGAAATGTGGATCTTTGTTTTGGAAAAATATAATCATTTTTTTCAGTATTTATTGTTTGGTTATAAAACTAGACAACTTCACTTAGATCCTTCCTCACATTTTTCTTTTCCTTTTTCTTTTATCATTACCAGTAAATGAAAAAACAGAACCCCTATTCAAAAATCATTGTAAAATCATTTCTTCATGTAAAAATCGCAAACTATATTTATTGAACTTATGGTGGATTGATCATCGATTCTATATAAGTTCCTTGAGTTGCGTCATCGATTTGGGTGGTCATCGCGGTGTAGGCTGAATCTAGGCTTTGGATTTTTGGAATTCTAGTCGACGATAGGGTGCGACGTCTGTTGTAAAAGGCTTGTCGACGAGAGGATGTTGGATTTGAAAAATCTTGTGTTGTGTGATTTAGTACTAGAAAACGCGACATTTTGGGTTGAAAGGGGACTCGGTGAATGTCATGATTTTGGGCAATAGACGGAGCAGCAATAGGAGGTGGCCGTCGCGGAGAGGAGGAGAAGTGATAGTCATCTATGAAATCAAATCTCGGTTTTGTCATGTGAGGACGGAGTTTCATCATGCGTCCATAAGATATGCACTGTGTTGCTATGTAGGATCTTGATTAGAGAGATGAAGAAGATGAGTTAAGGTGGTGTTGGTGGGTTAAGTAAAGTGATTAAGTTTTTAATTAATAAATTAATTGCCAAATCTTATAAAATGTATGTCTTGCTCATACGAGGTCGGATTCAAACGCGACGAGTTGCATTGTACTCGTACCATCATTAGCTACATCATCGAGTTAGACTGAAGGTGTTTGGAGTCGATAGAATTTTAGGCCAAAATCGAATGCCCGCTCGATTTTAATTCAAAACAGAATGCCTCGGCGATAACTGGAATTTTTGAGAGTTTACTCACCTTTAAATTAGCTATATAATGTCTATGATGCTATAAATTTATTGTTGAATTCTTAGTTGATAGTTTAGATATTGTTGTTATTGTTTGATTGGTTGTTTGGTTGAAATCCTGTTTTGGAAAATGGATGACATATTAACTTAATTGTTGTGAACCCATATAATTACATATGTTTTCCTCGACAATTGTTTTGTAAGAAATAATTGTATAGAGAACCTAAGGGGTTTCTCGCCAATAATAATTATTTATTTCTTTATGCTGCTTATATTGATGTTTTGTTGAAATTAATTGTGATGTTCTATTTTTTTTTTAGTGCGTTATATCAATTTTTCGCTATACTATCATCTATTAAATATCGTCTCCTAAATTCTTTGTGGGTGTTGTCTTAAGCTTGTGAAACAAGATAGATATTTAAATTCATTAATCATTTTGATTAATGATATTTAAATTAATTAATCATTTTAATTAATGATGTTGTTACGTTTTTTAATTAAAGATAACTGAATTTAATTAATCCATCCGGTTAATGATATTTGGATTTAATTTGTCATTTAATTAATGAGAGTTGAATTTAATTAATCATTTTAGTTAATGATGTTCAAAATTTATCAAATTAATTAATGATACTTCAATTTAGTTAACATTTTAATTAATGATGTTTTAAAAGTTAATTAATTAGTTTAATAAAAGAGTTTAAAGTAAATTAATTGATTAATGAAAGTATTTCAAAGTTTATTAACTGATTTAGTGTATTAAAGTTAATGAATAGTTATAATAAGGTTTTAAAGTTAATTTACTGAATAAAAGTGTAACGTCCCAACTTCCTATCTCCAGGAAGTCGCATCGCTAATAAGAAAGAAAGGGATAGAGAATAGAAAGAAAGAGAAGAAAGAAGAACCAACACATCAGAATCTAAACAGCGGAACGAATAAATTATATTAATAACATAAAATATTTACATAGTATACAACATTATCAGAGTACACAGATATACAACTCATACTAGACAGTTATAAACACCTGTCTAGAATTTACAACATAATACAATCTCAGAGTCAACACAGAACACATAGCGGAATACTAATATCTAACGCAGAAGCCTCTTGCTCCATTGCTCCTCCAATACTCGTCAAAGCTAACCCGAATCCTAACCTGAATCCCTTGGCTACTCGTAAAAATTTGAGTACCCAAGAGTTTATGAAAAACAAAAATAAACTCCGGGTCAGACATGGGTCTGGTGTGAGTAACAGGTTAAAGTTGCTTAACTTCAAAAACTTTTGAAAAGAAAGGTATCACGTAAGACTTCCCACACATAAACATGGAAAAGTTTTTACCTTACGCTAACCAAAACATTTGATAGGAAATCTGATGATATTATAATAGTGTCTAGGGTTTTCAAGTAAATATGAAATAGCCGAAATTGTTACATCTATTAAATTCCAGCTACTAGCCACAAAAGTGGGTAATACAATCAAAACAGTTGGCGCTTATTGAATTTTGGATTCCATACAATGGCAGGGCTACTGGGGTACCGCCTGTCACAGTACGTGGCCTAGATCACCGTACCGAGGATTACTCCCTTCATCCCCTGCAACGCAAGGCCAGACCCGTTCCTTACTGAATAGTTCCGAACAAGACAACCCCGGCAGTTGTCGCGATTCAACCGCCCCACACAGCCGAAATAAAAAGGGACCTCTAGACAGGGGTAAATCTTGCTCTCAAGTGGGGGCTACCCACGAAGCCTTGCTGCACCTCCCCTGTTTTAGCCATTCCCGGTTGATGAGGCTTGAGGCTACGATTACCTTTATAGGACATCAAATCTTAGAATGCTCATCGTCCGCCTGACGATGTGCTCAAAGCATTCAATCCATACAAGTTCGTTCCGGGTTCGAACGAAACGGAAGGCACTATCTCGTTGCACTCATTATTGGAATCACCCTCAGAGTCAACGACCATAGCCCTTGCACTCTGATTCACCATCTCGAATCTATAAGTACTATTCCGTCAAACTCATTACGGAATCAGCCACAGAGTTATACTGACGTATAGCCCTTACACCTCGAGTCTTCACTTGCTTCACTTAGATTCACGACCTAACGTTAATTGGAATCGATGTGGTTTTCGGATTCCAAATATGGAAACCCGATCCCGGTCTCATCGAAATCCAAAGCGTGTCTTTTAGGTCCAAGTTGTTTTAAGTTTAAAACAATTCAATTCTAATTATCCATATACACACAGATATGTAACTCATATCATCATAATAGAAAATCAACAATATTATCAAAAACAGGTAATCATCACAAATTGATAATCTATATATTATCATCATCAATAGATAACTCATAACGTCAACACAATGCAACCAATGCATCCATATCACATAATACTAATCTCATATCTGAGATTCAAACCATTCAAGTCAACTATAACATCCATTCATAAGCAAAGATCTATAATCACATCATCTATAATTAATTTAAAATGAATTAAATTAATTATTTCTATCTCTAATTAATTTAAAGTGAATTAAATTAATTACCTATCTTTAATTAATTTAAAATGAATTAAATTAATTACTTCACCATTTAAAACTTGCTTACTTAACCATTAATTGATTATCAATCAATTAAATAATTATCCTCAAATTAATCACCTTAATTAATCACCCTTGATTAATTATCCGTTAGTTACATTCAAGTAATTATCTTTAATTAATTTTACAAATTAATTATCCTTAACCAAACCATTAATTAACCTTTAATTACCTCATTAATTAATTAATTACATTAATTAATTACTTCCTTAATCACTTATCATTAGATTAATTAATCCTAATTAATTAATCCTTAATTACATCATTAATTATATTAATTAATAATCCTTAATTAAATTTAAATTAGTTACTTCTAAATTAATTACATTCAATAATTATTTATATTGATTAATCAATCTTGATTAACCTCATTAGTAATTAATCACTCTTAATTAATTACATCACTTAATTATTCAAATAACTTAATTAATAAATGCTTTAAGTAATTAATTATTAATCACTTCATAAAGAAATTATCTTCACATTAATTACACAAAGTAATTAATCCCAAAATACTATGCTTCAATTAATTATCTTTAGTAATTTACTTATTTTAATTACCTATCTAAGTAGTTATTGCTCATTGATTAATTATCAATTCATTTAATGATTATTCTAAATTAATTAAACTTAATTAATTAATTTAAACTAACCAAATTAATAAATTAATTACAATAAGTAATTAATATCTTTAATTATTTCCATAAGTAATCATACTTAATTAAGTTTCATAATCGATTATTTAAATTAATTAATCCAATTAATTATCAAAATTAATTACATTAATTAATAATCACAAGTTAATAACCTTTATTAACTCATCATCAATTCTTTAATTACCTTTTCTAAGTAATTAACTTAAATTAATTAATATTAATTACAAATTTAATTAACCTTAATTAATTTCAAATCTTTAATTGATTAAACAAATTAATTAATTACATTATTTAAATTACCTTACTAATTTAATGAAACAAATATCATTAAATCTTAAATTTGCTTTTTAAAATAAAACATTTCATATTAATGATTACTTTATCATTAACAAAGTAACTTAAAACAATTTAACTTAAAAATTGTTTTCAAGTTACATTTTAAATTTTAAATTTAAATTGAAATCAAACTTAACTTTATCAAAGTTTTAAAAACATTCTAAAAACCTTTAAACTTATACTAAGTAATTCCTTATTTATAAAAGAAATTTACAATCATATTAAATTTTAAGATTACAAATCATAATTAGAATATGTTTCAACAGTTAAAACATTTTCAACATTTTCAAAATTTTAAAAACTACTTTTATTTTCAAAAACATGATTCCAATCTGAATCATATTTCCAGATTTAAACTTGTTTTTAAATCTTCTAATTTAATTAAATGCTTTATTTTAAATTTCAGATTTTTAAACCCTTTTGATAGGTGTTTAAAACATTTTAATTTAAAAGGATTTAAATTAAATTTTCAAACCTGGAATTCAAACTCAGTTTGAAATACTGACTTTAAGTTTCATTTCTGTTAACAACTTGCTTCAGATTCAAACTAAATTGAATTTTGAACTTATACAGGTTTTCAAAGAAACCTGTTAACATCAGAAAATGCCCCGAGTTCCCCCTGATTTACTTCGAGTAAATCCTTGCTCTGCTTCGAGTCACAACTCGGATTACTCGAGTTTTAACCCAAGTCAAAAGTTTCTGCAATACCAAACTTTCCTCCCTGACACCTCACTGCTCCGTGCATATGCACGGGAATCCTGACCACCTCCGGCCAGTACCCTGACCACAAGCACGACGGCGATCATCACTGAAGTACTTCGCGACCATCCAAAACACTTCAATCCACTTGAAGTCAAATTCGAGTTTTTCCCCCAATTCAAACCTGGCAACAACAGGCAACCTTCAACCCAAACCTGAAAATACCTCATCCTCTTCCCTCCGACCATCGAAGACGATGGAACCCCGTCCACCTCTTCTTCTACACCCGAGCTACCCTCTCTCCAAAAATAGCTGCACTCGAATCACTGAATCTTCCCACAGATTGAATCATGCAGTCACTAAATTAGGTTAAGCACTTCCCCTTTTTACTACCTAGAGAAAAAAATAGCACTGCACACAAATCCTAATTCTAAATATTTAAATTTTGGTTTTACAAATCTCAACTTAGTTTTAGCTTCAAATCTATACACCTGAAACTAAGAAAAATCAACTTGGATTTATATGATTTTAGTTTTCTATGTTGTTAGCTTGTTCCAGTAAAACTACAGGTATTTTTTTTTCTTCTTACACAAAATCATAAACTTATTATTTATACTGCATTGAACAGATATTGTTCAAATCTCTTGTGTTATTTCAGATTAATTTAGGAGCTCTTAAGTTTTTGGACCTGGAACTAAGTAAAACAAATACTGTATAAAACAGTAAGTTTATACTCAATACAAATCATACTATAGGAACAACATACATCATCATAACTCTTCTTGAGTTTTAATATAATGTGGTAAATCATACAAATCAACATGAAATTCAAGTAACACACATAATCAAAATCAGGCAACTTTTTAATACTTAAAATTTTGAAAATAAAAAGTTACTCACAAACATACCAATCAAAATGCAATTCAGGTAACATACACAACATACTTATTTAAGCAACCAACTTATGTTTAAATTTTAAAAAGTGTTACTCACTTGCAGTAGAGACGGAACAGAGCTTTTGTTTTGAATTAAAAACCAGTGCTTTGCTGTGAAAACTTGTATGCAGGCTTGAAGAAATTTGAATGTTGCTGTTAAAACTTGCATTGCTTTTACTTCTTTGAATCTTTAATAAAACTTGAGTAGCTAGCTGTTTAAAACTTGTATGCAGGCTTGAAGGCCATTTGAACTTTGAACTAGATGTTAGCACTTGCATGCAGACATACTTGATTCCAGATTTCAAAAAAATGCAGAGCCCATTTTATTTTCTTTTATATGAAGTGCAGGCAAGCTTTGATTTCCAGATTCAAGCCTGATCTTGCTTTTAATTGGAAATGCAGGCATGCATGTTTTAAAAATTCAGGTGAAAGGATGCATGTAGGTTCATGTACAGGAATTGTATTGCTTTGAAAATGTGTAGATTTGAGGAAGAGTTTGCAATGATATGCTGAGGGTTTGAGAGGAAGTAGAGTTGCAGATTTGTTTGGAAGTGAATTATAGATTTGCATTTTAAACAAGATTTACAGAGGAGAGGAATTACAGATTTGATTATGGATTTGAGAGTTTTCTGAAACAATTATGTTTCGGCTGAGATCTTTCTTTTCTTAGAAGAAAATGAACATTAGAAGAAAAATGAGAGTGAAGAAAAAAATATGTTTTATATGTGTATAAGTGATTTATTTAAAAATTAAAAGAAAATCAAATTAAAAGACACTTGTCAAATTAAGTAATTAAATTTTGTACACTTGTCTTATTAAGTTCTTAAGATGCTAACACTTGTTTAATCCATATGTTACTTACTATTTTTAATTTAAAGGTAAATAAAAATCCTCTTTACTTTATTAAATACACATATAAGTAGTTTACATAAATGAAATGATATGTATTTCTTTTTAATGAAATAAAACAATTTATAAAACATGAAAGCTCACTTACAAAATTTAAATATGGTTATTCATATATGTTTATTTATTTGAATTTCAAAATGAATTCAAATTCAAATGCTATTTATACATTTTAAAAATCCAATTTTAAAACCAATTTAAAACTAGTTTATCAACATATTTTAAATTTTAAAATAATAACATTGTCTTTTTAAAACATATCTACATTTATATATTTATTATTATTAGAAAATAACTCATTTATCAATTTTAAATCATTTATAAAAGAAATCATAAATTACTCGTCTTATTTATCTTAATTAAAAGAATTAATGTTTAATATATAAAGAGTATTTTAAATTTTCATATAATTCCAAATTATAATTATTGAGCTATATTTCCAAAAAGAAATAAAATAAACTTTTGTTTATCTTATTAAAATTTAAACTATGTTCAAAATACAATTATAAAGTTTAAAACTATTACTTTAAGTATTTTAAACCAATTAGTCATTTATTTTATAAAATAATAATCTTCAATTTATCAAATGAATATTGGAATTTTAAAAACCATATTTTATTTGTTCATTTATCTAAAATCAAAACTTATCTATTCACAATATATATATACATACATTATAAATAGGAAAACAATTATTAGCTTTTAAAGGATAAAATTTATAAATTACACATTTATTTAATTGGATTATTAAATCAAGTTAATTTTTATTAAAATTTTATCAAATCAATTTAATTTTAAATTCAGATTATTAAATTGATATTGCTAAAATTTCCGGGATATCACATTCCTCCCCCTTAAAAGAATTTCGTCCCCGAAATTTAAAAGCAAAAGTAATTTAATAACCCATTTAAAATTTAAAATTTTAAATCACAAACATACATCAATCAATCAAATGCTAACAACCATAGCAACCAATTTATCTAATCAAACAAATTAATTATCCAGATAAAATTCTGGAAACAAAATTTTCTCGAGTTTCCCCAAGTATATATATATATACCGAGATACTCGCCCTACAAAATACAAACAACCTAAACTACGAAGCTACAGTGCTTCTACTCATCTAGATCTACAAAACTAGACAAAATATCAGACTACAGACGAGTCTGACTCAACCACTAAACCTTCTTGAACAGCTGATTCCACTTCCAGAGATAACTCATACACGTACTCCCTCAGAGATACGTGAAACTCATAAATCCAATTATCCAAACTGGCAATTCAACTCTTGGAATCCAAATACCAATCCAACCAAAACACAGAAGAGATTCAAAACAAATCTCCGACTCCGGAATTCAAATTCCTTCATCTCTTATCTCCAAAACTCTTCTAACGATTCCGGGCCGCCTATATCCAAACTGATCAGCTCAATCCCTTGCTGATTCCTCTAGAAACAATCTAAACCAAAAACAATTCAACACAACGATCTCCTCAAGATCAACCAAGATTAAAATCACCAACTCTACTCTTCAACCATTAGGAGAACAACTCACTTCTTCTATTCAGAAGAGACAAAACAGAAGCATTCCGAAACTGCTTCCGCTGCACAACTCTGATCTGGCACAGATGACACTGCTGATGAAGAATATGAGCACAAACTGGACATCACTTCCCAGAAATATGGCTCCACATATCCAAGAAAACTCAGAAGTTCCACCATTCCTGAGCTGCCTCACCAAACCTATCTTGAGAAATCCTCTTTCTACTAGCTGATCCACCGGTAGCACTCCTGGAATCCGGTCGATAAGAAAACTTAATCTTCAGAAGTGGACAAACCTCCGACTTCTCAGAAGATAACCAAAAATTCTTCAATACCTCAAAAGAATACTCAAACTATCGCAAGTCACTTTTGCGATCAATATAGACCAATTCCCAAACAAAATTGTTCTCTCTTTACCAAACAGAAAAGCTTACTCTTAATTAGCCAATCCAATAAAGTATTGGGTCCACTCTGCTGCTTCTGAACTCCTCCTTGAGAAACTACTCAGCCAGCCAACTTCTGTCAACACAGACACTCCGATTTGCACTGCTGACACTAAAACCAAAACTTCCTTAGCTGAAGTTCTTCGAGAAACTCGGACCTCAAAGCCAACCACCACATCCTGCTGAACCCAGCCACAACACCGAAGCAGACACACTTCCCAAAACTTGTTCCAAAGAAAACATCTTCGGAAATAATTCAAAGTCACTGCGTCTCATCACGCAGCTACCACTTCCTAAGGTATCAAAATACCATCACACACTTCTGCCAACCAACAGATCCAAACTCAACTCATCCATCTACAAAGATGAACTCTGAACCTTTACAGGTTTCCTTCAGAGATCGATGAAATCTCTACACTCTGCACAACTCACTCGAGACGGTATTAGGTCTACAGTCTCGACAAATACACTTCCAACCTCAAACATTCAAACTCCAACCAATGGCAGTAATCGTGTTCCACAGACCACTACCTTATCTACCTTTATAACTTATATTGGAGAAACCTGAACAGGTATCCCAACAGATAGGTAGAAATAATAAATATATATATAGATATATATCAAAACTACAAATACGCCCTCTCAAGATAGACACCACTCCAGAGCCTAGGTATTCACTTAACCTAATGCTCTGATACCACTGTAACGACCCAACTTCCTATCTCCAGGAAGTCGCATCGCTAATAAGAAAGAAAGGGATAGAGAACAAAAAGAAAGAGAAGAAAGAAGAACCAACACATCAGAATCTAAACAGCGGAACGAATAAATTATATTAATAACATAAAATATTTACATAGTATACAACATTATCAGAGTACACATATATACAACTCATACTAGACAGTTATAAACACCTGTCTAGAATTTACAACATAATACAATCTCAGAGTCAACACAGAACACACAGCGGAATACTAATATCTAACGCAGAAGCCTCCTGCTCCATTGCTCCTCCAATACTCGTCAAAGCTAACCCGAATCCTAACCTGAATCCCTTGGCTACTCGTAAAAATTTGAGTACCCAAGAGTTTATGAAAAACAAAAATAAACTCCGGGTCAGACATGGGTCTGGTGTGAGTAACAGGTTAAAGTTGCTTAACTTCAAAAACTTTTGAAAAGAAAGGTATCACGTAAGACTTCCCACACATAAACATGGAAAAGTTTTTACCTTACGCTAACCAAAACATTTGATAGGAAATCCGATGATATTATAATAGTGTCTAGGGTTTTCAAGTAAATATGAAATAGCCGAAATTGTTACATCTATTAAATTCCAGCTACTAGCCACAAAAGTGGGTAATACAATCAAAACCGCTGGCACTTATTGGATTTTGGATTCCATACAATGGCAGGGCTACTGGGGTACCGCCCGTCACAGTACGTGGCCTAGATCACCGTACCGAGGATCACTCCCTTCATCCCCTGCAACGCAAGGCCAGACCCGTTCCTTACTGAACAGTTCCGAACAAGACAACCCCGGCAGTTGTCGCGATTCAACCGCCCCACACAGCCGAAATAAAAAGGGACCTCTAGACAGGGGTAAATCTTGCTCTCAAGTGGAGGCTACCCACGAAGCCTTGCTGCACCTCCCCTGTTTTAGCCATTCCCGGTTGATGAGGCTTGAGGCTATGATTACCTTTATAGGACATCAAATCTTAGAATGCTCATCGTCCGCCTGACGATGTGCTGAAAGCATTCAATCCATACAAGTTCGTTCCGGGTTCGAACGAAACCGAAGGCACTATCTCATTGCACTCATTATTGGAATCACCCTCAGAGTCAACGACCATAGCCCTTGCACTCTGATTCACCATCTCGAATCTATAAGTACTATTCCGTCAAACTCATTACGGAATCACCCACAGAGTTATACTGACGTATAGCCCTTACACCTCGAGTCTTCACTTGCTCCACTTAGATTCACGACCTAACGTTAATTGGAATCGATGTGGTTTTCAGATTCCAAATATGGAAACCCGATCCCGGTCTCATCGAAATCCAAAGCGTGTCTTTTAGGTCCAAGTTGTTTTAAGTTTAAAACAATTCAATTCTAATTATCCATATACACACAGATAGGTAACTCATATCATCATAATAGAAAATCAACAATATTATCAAAAACAGGTAATCATCACAAATTGATAATCTATATATTATCATCATCAATAGATAACTCATAACGTCAACACAATGCAACCAATGCATCCATATCACATAATACTAATCTCATATCTGAGATTCAAACCATTCAAGTCAACTACAACATCCATTCATAAGCAAAGATCTATAATCACATCATCTATAATTAATTTAAAATGAATTAAATTAATTATTTCTATCTCTAATTAATTTAAAGTGAATTAAATTAATTACCTATCTTTAATTAATTTAAAATGAATTAAATTAATTACTTCACCATTTAAAACTTGCTTACTTAACCATTAATTGATTATCACTCAATTAAATAATTATCCTCAAATTAATCACCTTAATTAATCACCCTTGAGTAATTATCCGTTAATTACATTCAAGTAATTATCTTTAATTAATTTTACAAATTAATTATCCTTAACCAAACCAGTAATTAACCTTTAATTACCTCATTAATTAATTAATTACATTAATTAATTACTTCCTTAATCACTTATCATTAGATTAATTAATCCTAATTAATTAATCCTTAATTACATCATTAATTATATTAATTAATGATCCTTAATTAAATTTAAATTATTTACTTCTAAATTAATTACATTCAATAATTATTTATATTGATTAATCAATCTTGATTAACCTCATTAGTAATTAATCACTCTTAATTAATTACATCACTTAATTATTCAAATAACTTAATTAATAAATGATTTAAGTAATTAATTATTAATCACTTCATAAAGAAATTATCTTCACATTAATTACACAAAGTAATTAATCCCAAAATACTATGCTTCAATTAATTATCTTTAGTAATTTACTTATTTTAATTACCTATCTAAGTAGTTATTCCTCATTGATTACTTATCAATTCATTTAATGATTATTCTAAATTAATTAAACTTAATTAATTAATTTAAACTAACCAAATTAATAAATTAATTACAATAAGTAATTAATATCTTTAATTATTTCCATAAGTAATCATACTTAATTAAGTTTCATAATTGATTATTTAAATTAATTAATCCAATTAATTGTCAAAATTAATTACATTAATTAATAATCACAAGTTAATAACCTTTATTAACTCATCATCAATTATTTAATTACCTTTTCTATGTAATTAACTTAAATTAATTAATATTAATTACAAATTTAATTAACCTTAATTAATTTCAAATCTTTAATTGATTAAACAAATTAATTAATTACATTATTTAAATTACCTTACTAATTTAATGAAACAAATATCATTAAATCTTAAATTTGCTTTTTAAAATAAAACATTTCATATTAATGATTACTTTATCATTAACAAAGTAACTTAAAACAATTTAACTTAAAAATTGTTTTCAAGTTACATTTTAAATTTTACATTTAAATTGAAATCAAACTTAACTTTATCAAAGTTTTAAAACCATTCTAAAAACCTTTAAACTTATACTAAGTAATTCCTTATTTATAAAAGAAATTTACAATCATATTAAATTCTAAGATTACAAATCATAATTAGAATATGTTTCAACAATTAAAACATTTTAAACATTTTCAAAATTTTAAATACTACTTTTATTTTCAAAAACATGATTCCAATCTGAATCATATTTCCAGATTTAAACTTGTTTTTAAATCTTCTAATTTAATTCAATGCTTTATTTTAAATTTCAGATTTTTAAACCCTTTTGATAGGTGTTTAAAACATTTTAATTTAAAAGGATTTAAATTAAATTTTCAAACCTGGAATTCAAACTCAGTTTGAAATACTGACTTTAAGTTTCATTTCTGTTAACAACTTGCTTCAGATTCAAACTAAATTGAATTTTGAACTTATACAGGTTTTCAAAGAAACCCGTTAACATCAGAAAATGCCCCGAGTTCCCCCTGATTTACTTCGAGTAAATCCTTGCTCTGCTTCGAGTCACAACTCCGATTACTCGAGTTTTAACCCGTGTCAAAAGTTTCTTCAGTACCAAACTTTCCCCCCTGACACCTCACTGCTCCGTGCATATGCACGGGAATCCTGACCACCTCCGGCCAGTACCCTGACCACAAGCACGACGGCGATCATCACTGAAGTACTTCGCGACCATCCAAAACACTTCAATCCACTTGAAGTCAAATTCGAGTTTTTCCCCCAATTCAAACCTGGCAACAACAAGCAACCTTCAACCCAAACCTGAAAATACCTCATCCTCTTCCCTCCGACCATCGAAGACGATGGAACCCCGTCCACCTCTTCTTCTACACCCGAGCTACCCTCTCTCCAAAAATAGTTGCACTCGAATCACTGAATCTTCCCACAGATTGAATCATGCAGTCACTAAATTAGGTTAAGCACTTCCCCTTTTTACTACCCAGAGAAAAAAAATAGCACTGCACACAAATCCTAATTCTAAATATTTAAATTTTGGTTTTACAAATCTCAACTTAGTTTTAGCTTCAAATCTATACACCTGAAACTAAGAAAAATCAACTTGGATTTATATGATTTTAGTTTTCTATGTTGTTAGCTTGTTCCAGTAAAACTACAGGTATTTTTTTTTTCTTCTTACACAAAATATTAAACTTATTATTTATACTGCATTGAACAAATATTGTTCAAATCTCTTGTGTTATTTCAGATTAATTTAGGAGCTCTTAAGTTTTTGGACCTGGAACTAAGTAAAACAAATACTGTATAAAACAGTAAGTTTATACTCAATACAAATCATACTATAGGAACAACATACATCATCATAACTCTTCTTGAGTTTTAATCTAATGTGGTAAATCATACAAATCAACATGAAATTCAAGTAACACACATAATCAAAATCAGGCACCTTTTTAATACTTAAAATTTTGAAAATAAAAAGTTACTCACAAACATACCAATCAACATGCAATTCAGGTAACATACACAACATACTTATTTAAGCAACCAACTTATGTTTAAATTTTAAAAAGTGTTACTCACTTGCAGTAGAGATGGAACAGAGCTTTTGTTTTGAATTAAAAACCAGTGCTTTGCTGTGAAAACTTGTATGCAGGCTTGAAGAAATTTGAATGTTGCTGTTAAAACTCGCATTGCTTTTACTTCTTTGAATCTTTAATAAAACTTGAGTAGCTAGCTGTTTAAAACTTGTATGCAGGCTTGAAGGCCATTTGAACTTTGAACTAGATGTTAGCACTTGCATGCAGACATACTTGATTCCAGATTTCAAAAAAATGCAGAGCCCATTTTATTTTCTTTTATATGAAGTGCAGGCAAGCTTTGATTTCCAGATTCAAGCCTGATCTTGCTTTTAATTGGAAATGCAGGCATGCATGTTTTAAAAATTCAGGTGAAAGGATGCATGTAGGTTCATGTACAGGAATTGTATTGCTTTGAAAATGTGTAGATTTGAGGAAGAGTTTGCAATGATATGCTGAGGGTTTGAGAGGAAGTAGAGTTGCAGATTTGTTTGGAAGTGAATTATAGATTTGCATTTTAAACAAGATTTACAGAGGAGAGGAATTACAGATTTGATTATGGATTTGAGAGTTTTCTGAAACAATTATGTTTCGGCTGAGATCTTTCTTTTCTTAGAAGAAAATGAACATTAGAAGAAAAATGAGAGTGAAGAAAAAATATGTTTTATAAGTGTATAAGTGATTTATTTAAAAATTAAATGAAAATCAAATTAAAAGACACTTGTCAAATTAAGTAATTAAATTTTGTACACTTGTCTTATTAAGTTCTTAAGATGCTAACACTTGTTTAATCCATATGTTACTTACTATTTTTAATTTAAAGATAAATAAAAATCCTCTTTACTTTATTAAATACACATATAAGTAGTTTACATAAATGAAATGATATGTATTTCTTTTTAATGAAATAAAACAATTTATAAAACATGAAAGCTCACTTACAAAATTTAAATATGGTTATTCATATATGTTTATTTATTTGAATTTCAAAATGAACTCAAATTCAAATGCTATTTATACATTTTAAAAATCCAATTTTAAAACCAATTTAAAACTAGTTTATCAACATATTTTAAATTTTAAAATAATAACATTGTCTTTTTAAAACATATCTACATTTATACATTAATTATTATTAGAAAATAACTCATTTATCAATTTTAAATCATTTATAAAAGAAATCATAAATTACTCGTCTTATTTATCTTAATTAAAAGAATTAATGTTTAATATATAAAGAGTATTTTAAATTTTCATATAATTCCAAATTATAATTATTAAGCTATATTTTCAAAAAGAAATAAAATAAACTTTTGTTTATCTTATTAAATTTTAACTATGTTCAAAATACAATTATAAAGTTTAAAACTATTACTTTAAGTATTTTAAACCAATTTGTCATTTATTTTATAAAATAATAATCTTCAAATTATCAAATGAATATTGGAATTTTAAAAACCATATCTTATTTGTTCATTTGTCTAAAATCAAAACTTATCTATTCATAATATATATATATATATATATATATACATACATTATAAATAGGAAAACAATTATTAGCTTTTAAAGGATAAAATTTATAAATTACACATTTATTTAATTGGATTATTAAATCAAGTTAATTTTTATTAAAATTTTATCAAATCAATTTAATTTTAAATTCGGATTATTAAATTGATATTGCTAAAATTTCCGGGATATCACATTCCGCCCCCCTTAAAAGAATTTCGTCCCCGAAATTTAAAAGCAAAAGTAATTTAATAACCCATTTAAAATTTAAAATTTAAATCACAAACATACATCAATCAATCAAATGCTAACAACCATAGCAACCAATTTATTTAATCAAACAAATTAATTATCCAGATAAAATTCTGGAAAAAAAAAAATTCTCGAGTTTCCCCAAGTATATATATATATACCGAGATACTCGCCCTACAAAATACAAACAACCTAAACTACGAAGCTACAGAGCTTCTACTCATCTAGATCTACAAAACTAGACAAAATATCAGACTACAGACGAGTCTGACTCAACCACTAAACCTTCTTGAACAGCTGATTCCACTTCCAGAGATAACTCATACACGTACTCCCTCAGAGATACGTGAAACTCATAAATCCAATTATCCAAACTGGCAATTCAACTCTTGAAATCCAAATACCAATCCAACCAAAACACAGAAGAGATTCAAAACAAATCTCCGACTCCGGAATTCAAATTCCTTCGTCTCTTATCTCCAAAACTCTTCTGACGGTTCCGGGCTGCCTATATCCAAATTGATCAGCTCAATCCCTTGCTGATTCCTCTAGAAACAATCTAAACCAAAAACAATTCAACACAACGATCTCCTCAAGATCAACCAAGATTAAAATCACCAACTCTACTCTTCAACCATTAGGAGAACAACTCACTTCTTCTATTCAGAAGAGACAAAACAGAAGCATTCCCAAACTGCTTCCGCTGCACAACTCTGATCTGGCACAGATGACACTGCTGATGAAGAATATAAGCACAAACTGGACATCACTTCCCAGAAATATGGCTCCACATATCCAAGAAAACTCAGAAGTTCCACCATTCCTGAGCTGCCTCACAAACCTATCTTGAGAAATCCCCCTTCTACTAGCTGATCCACCAGTAGCACTCCTGGAATCCGGTCGATAAGAAAACTTAATCTTCAGAAGTGGACAAACCTCCGACTTCTCAGAAGATAACCAAAAATTCTTCAATACCTCAAAAGAATACTCAAACTATCGCAAGTCACTTTTGCGATCAATATAGACCAATTCCCAAACAAAATTGTTCTCTCTTTACCAAACAGAACAGCTTACTCTTAATTAGCCAATCCAATAAAGTATTGGGTCCACTCTGCTGCTTCTGAACTCCTCCTTCAGAAACTACTCAGCCAGCCAACTTCTGTCAACACAGACACTCCGATTTGCACTGCTGACACCAAAACCAAAACTTCCTTAGCTGAAGTTCTTCGAGAAACTCGGACCTCAAAGCCAACCACCACATCCTGCTGAACCCAGCCACAACACCGAAGCAGGCACACTTCCCAAAACTTGTTCCAAAGAAAACATCTTCGAAAATAATTCAAAGTCACTGCGTCTCATCACGCAGCTACCACTTCCTAAGGTATCAAAATACCATCACACACTTCTGCCAACCAACAGATCCAAACTCAACTCATCCATCTACAAAGATGAACTCTGAACCTTTACAGGTTTCCTTCAGAGATCGATGAAATCTCTACACTCTGCACAACTCACTCGAGACGGTATTAGGTCTACAGTCTCGACAAATACACTTCCAACCTCAAACATTCAAACTCCAACCAATGGCAGTAATCGTGTTCCACAGACCACTACCTTATCTACCTTTATAACTTATATTGGAGAAACCTGAACAGGTATCCCAACAGATAGGTAGAAATAATAAATATATATATAGATATATATCAAAACTACAAATACGCCCTCTCAAGATAGACACCACTCCAGAGCCTAGGTATTCACTTAACCTAATGCTCTGATACCACTGTAACGACCCAACTTCCTATCTCCAGGAAGTCGCATCGCTAATAAGAAAGAAAGGGATAGAGAATAGAAAGAAAGAGAAGAAAGAAGAACCAACACATCAGAATCTAAACAGCGGAACGAATAAATTATATTAATAACATAAAATATTTACATAGTATACAACATTATCAGAGTACACAGATATACAACTCATACTAGACAGTTATAAACACCTGTCTAGAATTTACAACATAATACAATCTCAGAGTCAACACAGAACACATAGCGGAATACTAATATCTAACGCAGAAGCCTCTTGCTCCATTGCTCCTCCAATACTCGTCAAAGCTAACCCGAATCCTAACCTGAATCCCTTGGCTACTCGTAAAAATTTGAGTACCCAAGAGTTTATGAAAAACAAAAATAAACTCCGGGTCAGACATGGGTCTGGTGTGAGTAACAGGTTAAAGTTGCTTAACTTCAAAAACTTTTGAAAAGAAAGGTGTCACGTAAGACTTCCCACACATAAACATGGAAAAGTTTTTACCTTACGCTAACCAAAACATTTGATAGGAAATCCGATGATATTATAATAGTGTCTAGGGTTTTCAAGTAAATATGAAATAGTCGAAATTGTTACATCTATTAAATTCCAGCTACTAGCCATAAAAGTGGGTAATACAATCAAAACCGTTGGCACTTATTGGATTTTGGATTCCATACAATGGCAGGGCTACTAGGGTACCGCCCATCACAGTACGTGGCCTAGATCACCGTACCGAGGATTACTCCCTTCATCCCCTGCAACGCAAGGCCAGACCCGTTCCTTACTGAACAGTTCCGAACAAGACAACCCCGGCAGTTGTCGCGATTCAACCGCCCCACACAGCCGAAATAAAAAGGGACCTTTAGACAGGGGTAAATCTTGCTCTCAAGTGGGGGCTACCCACGAAGCCTTGCTACACCTCCCATGTTTTAGCCATTCCCGGTTGATGAGGCTAGAGGCTACAATTACCTTTATAGGACATCAAATCTTAGAATGCTCATCGTCCGCCTGACGATGTGCTGAAAGCATTCAATCCATTCAAGTTCGTTCCGGGTTCGAACGAAACCGAAGGCACTATCTCGTTGCACTCATTATTGGAATCACCCTCAGAGTCAACGACCATAGCCCTTGCACTCTGATTCACCATCTCGAATCTATAAGTACTATTCCGTCAAACTCATTACGGAATCACCCACAGAGTTATACTGACGTATAGCCCTTACACCTCGAGTCTTCACTTGCTCCACTTAGATTCACGACCAAACGTTAATTGGAATCGATGTGGTTTTCAGATTAACCCGATCTCGGTCTCATCGAAATCCAAAGCGTGTCTTTTAGGTCCAAGTTGTTTTAAGTTTAAAACAATTCAATTCTAATTATCCATATACACACAGATAGGTAACTCATATCATCATAATAGAAAATCAACAATATTATCAAAAACAGGTAATCATCACAAATTGATAATCTATATATTATCATCATCAATAGATAACTCATAACGTAAACACAATGCAAATAATGCATCCATATCACATAATACTAATCTCATATCTGAGATTCAAACCATTCAAGTCAACTATAACATCTATTCATAAGCAAAGATCTATAATCACATCATCTATAATTAATTTAAAATGAATTAAATTAATTTAAAATGAATTAAATTAATTATTTCTATCTCTAATTAATTAAAAGTGAATTAAATTAATTACCTATCTTTAATTAATTTAAAATGAATTAAATTAATTACTTCACCATTTAAAACTTGCTTACTTAACCATTAATTGATTATCAATCAATTAAATAATTATCCTCAAATTAATCACCTTAATTAATCACCCTTGATTAATTATCCGTTAATTACATTCAAGTAATTATCTTTAATTAATTTTACAAATTAATTATCCTTAACCAAACCAGTAATTAACCTTTAATTACCTCATTAATTAATTAATTACATTAATTAATTACTTCCTTAATCACTTATCATTAGATTAATTAATCCTAATTAATTAATCCTTAATTACATCATTAATTATATTAGTTAATGATCCTTAATTAAATTTAAATTAATTACTTCTAAATTAATTACATTCAATAATTATTTATATTGATTAATCAATCTTGATTAACCTCATTAGTAATTAATCACTCTTAATTAATTACATCACTTAATTATTCAAATAACTTAATTAATAAATGCTTTAAGTAATTAATTATTAATCACTTCATACAGAAATTATCTTCACATTAATTACACAAAGTAATTAATCCCAAAATACTATGCTTCAATTAATTATCTTTTGTAATTTACTTATTTTAATTACCTATCTAAGTAGTTATTCCTCATTGATTACTTATCAATTCATTTAATGATTATTCTAAATTAATTAAACTTAATTAATTAATTTAAACTAACCAAATTAATAAATTAATTACAATAAGTAATTAATATCTTTAATTATTTCCATAAGTAATCATACTTAATTAAGTTTCATAATTGATTATTTAAATTAATTAATCCAATTAATTATCAAAATTAATTACATTAATTAATAATCACAAGTTAATAACCTTTATTAACTCATCATCAATTCTTTAATTACCTTTTCTAAGTAATTAACTTAAATTAATTAATATTAATTACAAATTTAATTAACCTTAATTAATTTCAAATCTTTAATTGATTAAACAAATTAATTAATTACATTATTTAAATTACCTTACTAATTTAATGAAACAAATATCATTAAATCTTAAATTTGCTTTTTAAAATAAAACATTTCATATTAATGATTACTTTATCATTAACAAAGTAACTTAAAACAATTTAACTTAAAAATTGTTTTCAAGTTACATTTTAAATTTTACATTTAAATTGAAATCAAACTTAACTTTATCAAAGTTTTAAAAACATTCTAAAAACCTTTAAACTTATACTAAGTGATTCCTTATTTATAAAAGAAATTTACAATCATATTAAATTTTAAGATTACAAATCATAATTAGAATATGTTTCAACAATTAAAACATTTTAAACATTTTCAAAATTTTAAAAACTACTTTTATTTTCAAAAACATGATTCCAATCTGAATCATATTTCCAGATTTAAACTTGTTTTTAAATCTTCTAATTTAATTCAATGCTTTATTTTAAATTTCAGATTTTTAAACCCTTTTGATAGGTGTTTAAAACATTTTAATTTAAAAGGATTTAAATTAAATTTTCAAACCTGGAATTCAAACTCAGTTTGAAATACTGACTTTAAGTTTCATTTCTGTTAACAACTTGCTTCAGATTCAAACTAAATTGAATTTTGAACTTATAAAGGTTTTCTAAGAAACCTGTTAACATCAGAAAATGCCTCGAGTTCCCCCTGATTTACTTTGAGTAAATCCTTGCTCTGCTTCGAGTCACAACTCGGATTACTCGAGTTTTAACCCGAGTCAAAAGTTTCTGCAATACCAAACTTTCCCCCCTGACACCTCACTGCTCCGTGCATATGCACGGGAATCCTGACCACCTCCGGCCAGTACCCTGACCACAAGCACGACGGCGATCATCACTGAAGTACTTCGTGACCATCCAAAACACTTCAATCCACTTGAAGTCAAATTCGAGTTTTTCCCCCAATTCAAACCTGGCAACAACAGGCAACCTTCAACCTGAAAATACCTCATCCTCTTCCCTCCGACCATCGGAGACAATGGAACCCCGTCCACCTCTTCTTCTACACCCGAGCTACCCTCTCTCCAAAAATAGTTGCACTCGAATCACTGAATCTTCCCACAGATTGAATCATGCAGTCACTAAATTAGGTTAAGCACTTCCCCTTTTTACTACCCAGAGAAAAAAATAGCACTGCACACAAATCCTAATTCTAAATATTTAAATTTTGGTTTTACAAATCTCAACTTAGTTTTAGCTTCGAATCTATACACCTGAAACTAAGAAAAATCAACTTGGATTTATATGATTTTAGTTTTCTATGTTGTTAGCTTGTTCCAGTAAAACTACAGGTATTTTTTTTTCTTCTTACACAAAATCTTAAACTTATTATTTATACTGCATTGAACAGATATTGTTCAAATATCTTGTGTTATTTCAGATTAATTTAGGAGCTCTTAAGTTTTTGGACCTGGAACTAAGTAAAACAAATACTGTATAAAACAGTAAATTTATACTCAATACAAATCATACTATAGGAACAACATACATCATCATAACTCTTCTTGAGTTTTAATCTAATGTGGTAAATCATACAAATCAACATGAAATTCAAGTAACACACATAATCAAAATCAGGCAACTTTTTAATACTTAAAATTTTGAAAGTAAAAAGTTACTCACAAACATACCAATCAACATGCAATTCAGGTAACATACACAACATACTTATTTAAGCAACCAACTTATGTTTAAATTTTAAAAAGTGTTACTCACTTGCAGTAGAGATGGAACAGAGCTTTTGTTTTGAATTAAAAACCAGTGCTTTGCTGTGAAAACTTGTATGCAGGCTTGAAGAAATTTGAATGTTGCTGTTAAAATTTGCATTGCTTTTACTTCTTTGAATCTTTAATAAAACTTGAGTAGCTAGCTGTTTAAAACTTGTATGCAGGCTTGAAGGCCATTTGAACTTTGAACTAGATGTTAGCACTTGCATGCAGACATACTTGATTCCAGATTTCAAAAAAATGCAGAGCCCATTTTTTTTCCTTTATATGAAGTGCATGCAAGCTTTGATTTCCAGATTCAAGCCTGATCTTGCTTTTAATTGGAAATGCAGGCATGCATGTTTTAAAAATTCAGGTGAAAGGATGCATGTAGGTTCATGTACATGAATTGTATTGCTTTGAAAATGTGTAGATTTGAGGAAGAGTTTCCAATAATATGCTGAGGGTTTGAGAGGAAGTAGAGTTGCAGATTTGTTTGGAAGTGAATTATAGATTTGCATTTTAAACAAGATTTACAGAGGAGAGGAATTACAGATTTGATTATGGATTTGAGAGTTTTCTGAAACAATTATGTTTCAGCTGAGATCTTTCTTTTCTTAGAAGAAAATGAACATTAGAAGAAAAATGAGAGTGAAGAAAAAAAATATGTTTTATAAGTGTATAAGTGATTTATTTAAAAATTAAAAGAAAATCAAATTAAAAGACACTTGTCAAATTAAGTAATTAAATTTTGTACATTTGTCTTATTAAGTTCTTAAGATGCTAACACTTGTTTAATCCATATGTTACTTACTATTTTTAAATTAAAGATAAATAAAAATCCTCTTTACTTTATTAAATACACATATAAGTAGTTTACATAAATGAAATGATATGTATTTCTTTTTAATGAAATAAAACAATTTATAGAACATGAAAGCTCACTTACAAAATTTAAATATGGTTATTCATATATGTTTATTTATTTGAATTTCAAAACGAATTCAAATTCAAATGTTATTTATACGTTTTAAAAATCCAATTTTAAAACCAATTTAAAACTAGTTCATCAACATATTTTAAATTTTAAAATAATAACATTGTCTTTTTAAAACATATCTACATTTATACATTTATTATTATTAGAAAATAACTCATTTATCAATTTTAAATCATTTATAAAAGAAATCATAAATTACTCGTCTTATTTATCTTAATTAAAAGAATTAATGTTTAATATATAAAGAGTATTTTAAATTTTCATATAATTCTAAATTATAATTATTCAGCTATATTTTCAAAAAGAAATAAAATAAACTTTTGTTTATCTTATTAAAATTTAAACTATGTTCAAAATACAATTATAAAGTTTAAAACTATTACTTTAAGTATTTTAAACCAATTAGTCATTTATTTTATAAAATAATAATCTTCAAATTATCAAATGAATATTGGAATTTTAAAAACCATATTTTATTTGTTCATTTATCTAAAATCAAAACTTATCCATTCACAATATATATATATATATAAATATATATACATACATTATAAATAGGAAACAATTATTAGCTTTTAAAGGATAAAATTTATAAATTACACATTTATTTAATTGGATTATTAAATCAAGTTAATTTTTATTAAAATTTTATCAAATCAATTTAATTTTGAATTCAGATTATTAAATTGATATTGCTAAAATTTCCGGGATATCACAAAAAGTGTTTTAGAAATAATTAACTATTTAAATAAAGATAATTGATTAATTTATTAAATGAGATTATAAATTTGATTTATTATCTTTCAAAATAATTAATATTATATTTTAAAATTATGAAAGATTATAAATGTGATACATTATTTTTCAGGAAAATTATTTTAGTTTAAACAAAAAATAATAATTTTAAATTTGATTTAATTTTTTGGGAACATGAATGTGATTTTAAAGATTATAAAAGGATGTTATAAATTATCCTTCGGGATGATTAATTTTTGATTGAAAATTTATAAAAGTACTTTAATTTATTTATTATCTTCTAGGATAATAAATTTTGTTTTAAAATTTATAAGCAATAGTTTATAACCAATATCTTTTTGAAAAGGAATTGTTACTAATAAAGCTAAGCGTAAAAAAAATTGTGTTCATATTAAACAACGTTTTAACATTTGTTTTGACTTTGGTTTTAATAAACTTAGAAAAAATAATTTTCCCTTCTAAAAAGATTTTGAAAAGTATTTTTAAAGTCCCTTCAAAGTGTTGTGATGTAAAAATCAATCGCAATTGAAAACAACCGTCGTATCATTCCCAATAGTTGATTTATCGATTATTGACTTTGATTCTACTTTCTTCTTTATATTTTGTCACTCTAAGACAACGTGTTGCTCATTTGAGCTTTGTTATTCTTTGTCGGAAATAGCTTAACCCATAGAGCAAGTGGAAACCAAGCCATATGTGGTTGCTCCATTTGGGTATTTTCACATCTACTCTAGATTGGATTCATTTTGCGAATAGAGATGTGAAATACTCGGATACTGGATAACCGCTGGCGGGGTCCAGCTTGGACGTGTCCAAGAGCCATTAGAATTCTCAAGTATATTTCTAGAGGCATACTTTCTGTAAGCGGGGTGCACCCTCTTAATCATTGTTGGAGAAACCTCTCTTTCCTTTTTTGTTCATTCAAATCTTTGAACCGTTTTCTTAATTGCATGGAGAATTGCCTTGTGCTTTTATCTTTGTCCAATTATTTGTGACCATTCTTTCATTTCTGGAATTTGATATTGTTTATGCCCGTTCATTTAGTATGAGATTTTTTCCTACCAGCGCCTACCCTTTTCTTTGGGTTGCTTCTGTTGTTTATTCCCATTCTTTCTTGATTGGATTATTGTTCTGATTATTTCCTATTTCTTCATTTATGGATGTTGTTCTTGTGAGGAAAAAACCTGTTCCACGTTGGCGGTGTGGTCTCACAAATTTTTTGTATGTTCATAATATTACTTGAGTTTTCCAATACTGGCTTTCCAAACTAACCTGGGTTTTATTTTATTATAATGCTTGGGTCAGACCGAGTTTTTCCCAAGTTGTCTTTGGTGATATGGAGTTATTAGAGAAGAGCTAGATGTTCACATATCGTAGTGTTTTATTTTCCACTTTATATATTATATATCTATCAACAATTGTAAGGTCATAATTTTATACCCGTCGAACTGATAAGGTTTATTTGTAACTCTGATATACTCTGTATTTTAGAGTAACAGTTTTTACTCTCTTTGTTATATTATATATTTTCGATTCTACTGTGAGATTATGATTTCCCTGTTATATAATCTTTTATTTTCATTTTATCCTAACAACCGACCTTTCTGATGATCGGATCCTCGACATTTGAATACGGGGGATGTATTCGATGCCAACTTTCGTTGGCCGAAAGTGCGGGTCGTTACAAAGGAAAAACCAGGGTTATGGGCTTGAGGGGATTTATGCAGAGTCAGGCAATGGCATTGGTTTCATCTTGTTTGCCATGCGAAAGAGCATCGACGACTGGAGTTTGGTGGAGTGCGGTTTGGGTTTGGTTTCTGCAACATTTTCAATGTCATAGTGAGAAGCTCTAAGTCCTGGTTTTTTTCCTTGGACATGTAGGTTAATGTGATGGGGGGATGTGAAGTTTAAGAGATGGGGAGTTCGTCGGTGAAGGCGGCTAGCGATTTCGCGGACTAGGGAGGTGGAATTTGTGTGTGTGTAACCCGAAGGAGGGGAATTGTGTGCGTGCACAGCGATGGGAGAGGGAGGGAGGAAGGATTAAGGGTGGGTGACTAAAATTAATCAAGTTAATTGTAAAATTAATTGTTTTAATCAATTCAAAAACTTATAAAATTAATAACTTCTTCATATGGGGTCCAATCGTGACGTGGTCTTTTGCATTACGCTCATAGGAGCATTACCTACGTATTGATGTTGAATTCATCTAGTTTTGAGCAAGTAAAATTTTATGCTAAAACTGAACACCGATCAAACTGCAACGCTTAAGCATTGGCTGGAATTTTGGTGAGTTTACTCATCTTTGGATGAATAGTATATGATATGGTAGATATAAATTATTGTTTCTATGGTTGAATGATTTAGTGGTTAGGTTTGGTCGAATTTCTGATTTGAAAAGCAAACGACGTATACAATGAAATATAGAGAATTTTGTAAAGGAATCTAGATTCTTCGCCATTGTTGAATTGAAATTTCAGTTACATACTTGTTGTATAAATTGTTTAACATCAAAACTTGGTTGTTTGGCCATATTGGGTATGACGTTGATTTGTTGGAAAATTGAACAGTTTTTGTTGTATATCTATGGGAGCACCTGTTAAGTGATATGGCAGCACTCAGTCTCATTATAGTATTTTGGAAATACTATTAATTGCTCCTTTTATTTGAAAATGGTTTTTTTGGAAGAGGATTTTAAATGTTACTTTTGGGATTTTCTAGGGTTTTTATTCAAAAATGGATTTTGAACTACTCTATTTTACTCCAAGCTTTTTGAAAATGTTTTAAAAGCATTTCTAGAAATATTTATTTTACCGAAATGTTAATATAATAACAAATATTTATTTTAAAGATAAAGGGAAACTTATATTTATAATTTAGTGATTCTATATTAAAAGAAAATAGAAATATTTGGAATGGATATTTGTGAACCGCTTTATATAAAACGTTGTATAGTAAGATAGATTTGTGAACGGTATTTTATAAATATAAGAATAGATTTATAAATAATATTTTATAGAAAGGAAATTATATCATTTTGATAAATTGGATTGATAAATCACATTTGTGAATTTGTGTTGATATATGGAGTGATCATTTTATGGGAAGTGTTTAGTCCGATTGTGGTATCGAAGATTGGTAATAAGTATATGAGATTTAAAATCAGGAGTTTTGTAAATACATAAACAGAGATTTATAAAATTAGTTTTATAAATATAAAATAGATTTATAAAAGGAGTTTTATAAATATAAAAGATATTTATGAAAGAAGTTTATAAATACAAATGAGATTTATAGAAGGAATTTTATAAAAGGAATGAGATTTGATTTCTATAAATGATCGTTTTAAATTATGGTGGTATGGAAAGTGTTCTTCCCATACTTAACACCAAATTACGAGGTAGGAAAACTTGTTCTTATTCTAAGATTTAAGGATGTATGCCGGGTTAAAGATAGATTTCCAACTTATCCGAATTCATTGTTAATCGAGCGATAACACAAGTTTAAAATCGAAAAGTGGCAGTAAATATATTTGATCTAATTTACATACGATCCATTTGCTTAAACCAAAAAGGAAGTGGTTTTGGTTTACTAGTAAACATTATCTAAAATGACATTTATTTTAACCCCAAAAAGTATGGATTTGGATCTTTGTAAAGATTTTGTGAATATACTTATACCATTGAGTTAAGTGTACGGTTACATTTATAAGTATTGAAAGTATAATGGCATACCATCGAGATAAACATATGAATATTTTCCAAGCACTGGAAAACGAATATTTTCGTAGTATTGGAAAGCGTGGAGAGGGTTTGTGAATATATCTTTTGAAAAAGGCATTTTAATACTAATGTTTGAAAAGAGATTTTAATTAATGAAAGAATTAATTAAAGAGGCTTAGTGGTTGCCTATGTGCTTAACCGTGCTTAGTTTCCATGTGAAATTAAATCTCTGATTAGACCGTTTGTTTATTTGATAGTTGAAAAATCGACTATAAAAATCTTTGACGATTTTGAAACTGTCATTTGTCGGCTCAAAGTGACGGAGATTGGATAAGCACGAATTATCTGAAAAACCAATTGAACCAGCATATGCATTCGAATTGGAACATCTTGGAGATGATGGAATCAAAGATGGAGTCTTTGAAGTGCAAGGGCTACTTACTACCATTCCTAAGGATGTAGTAGAAGTAGTACCTTCAATTTGTTCATACCCTAAACAACTTGTATCGATGAATAGTGACATTGCATCATTGCTTGGAGGGTAGTGTTAGCATTCCAAATGGAATTTGATAAAAAGGTAAAACGTAGCCTCAAGCCTTACATCCGCTGATGACTAAAACAAGTGATATAAGGCAGGGCTATGTGGTTCACTAACTTTATGGTATAGTCATCACCTGATCTAGATCGATATTTATGGATTTTTGTATGCTAGTGACTCGGTACAGTTGTTGGCTGCAAACAGAGTGATAACATATTTGGAACTATCCAGAAAAGGGTAAGCCGGTTCTATGTTGGTGGAGGGTCTATGTGAGACTCTCAGTACATTTTTCTAGAGGTATTATGTGATAGACTATACCCTAGTAGCTTTGTCATTAATGGAATCCATTTTCTAGAGGTGTACTGTCTAATGTACTTTGACCAACTACACCGACAACTGATATACTTGGTTTATATAATAAAAACAACACATAACTAATATACAATTAACCTAACCTTGATGAACTAATAATCATTTTATATTAAACATTTCATAGTCATGATTAGGATTTATATTTATAATTAAAAGAGTAGAAAAATACATACATATAAAGACACATGCACACACATATTCATATATAATCCAATGCATAAATGTTCAGAACTCAAATGAGAAAAGCATAGACATGTTCAGAACTCAAATGGGTGAGTAATGGGATCTAATGCATAACTGTTCCAGTATTGCTAAAGGTAGAATCACGGTGCTATGGAATAAAGAGGTATGGTTAGTTACTTCTCGTAACTTTCATGATCAATAGATAACTGTAGATTTTAAAAACTATGGCGGGCTGGAATTGTACTTCACATTTTTCTATGTTAGTAACCGGGCTTCTACAAGAAACTTACTCTAGAAAAAACTAATGCGTAATTCAAAAATGGTACATAATCCATGCGTAGTGACAGGAGATTTTAATGGATATTTTAATGCCGTATTGAGAACATATGAGAAAAAGGGTGGACTTACATTAAAGGTTTGCCAATTTGCTAAGTTCAATGATTGTATGCTAGCTAGTGGCTTTATAGTGGCATTCCATACTGGCCTGAAATATACATGGAGAAGCGGTAAGATGAAAAAAATTGCTTCAAGATTAGATAGAGCATTGGGAAATTTTGAATTTTCTAGTTTTATTCCTAATTGGAAAGTGATAGTTTTACCTAATTCCACAAGTGACCATTGCCCTATGTTCATTTAGTTTAACAATGAAGATCAAATTAAGAAAGGAAAACCATTCGGATATGCTAATAATTGGCATTTATGCAATGGTTATTCTGATGTGGTTAATTTCAGTGAAGTGTAAATATGCAATGGAAGTTGCATGTATAATTTTTTATTTTTAAAAATATGAAAAACTAACTCAAAGAGTGAAATTAAAAAAGGCCCATGACATAAGATTTATCCATAAGCTTTAGGAAACACTAGAAGGAGTCCAATTCAAGCTTGATGCAAACCCTCAACATGATGGACTTAACTTAGACTTTTACAGGTTACAGAAACAACTTAAAGAGGAGTTGAAAAAACAGGCAGAAATATCCAAACAAAAAGCTAAAGAAAAATGACTTACAGAGGGAGATGAACGCAACAACTCTTTTGAACAAAATGTCTCAAGGAAAAAATCTTAATAATTTAACAAATTACTTAAATAAACAGGAAGAAACTATGGAGAAAATTCAAGAACTGGAAAATAAAGCAATTGAATACCTCTAGACCTATATAATGGAGAATACCATGAGAACAAACCGAAAATAAAGCCTAGATGTAGGGTTTTTCTAGAATATTGAAAAATGCTGGTATCTAGAATACAAGAAGGAAAGATGAAAAAGGCTATTTTTCCGATCATTATGATTCTAGCCCTGGGCCCAATGGAATGTGAGAAAAATTCTTCAAAGTGCACCGGATACACTTGAGAGATCACATGTTTGTAACATGCCAAAAGGAACTAAATAATGGTGAGTTCATACAAAAGATCAGTCACACTATTGTTTTATTTATTCCAAAAGTAAACAAACCAAAGAAGATAGAAGAATACAAACATATTACTTATTGTAATGTGATATATAAAATTTTAAGCAAGATAATCAATATAATACTTAACAAAGTATTGCCAAAACTTATTTCATAATGACATAGTGCTTCTATAAAAAATATTCATATTAGAAACATCATTACTGGCTCATAATCAGTGACAGATTTCAATAAAAAGGGTGCTGATAGAATGTGTCTAAAGACTGATATTCATAAAACATAGGACAGAGTAAGCAAGGGTTTTATATTTCACATGTTCAAAGCTATACCAAGGGATTCCACAAAAAATGATCACCCTTATTTCCCATTGTACAAATACCTTAACATAATCTATATTGATTAACGGTATTCCTAAGGTCTATATTCATAGTTCCAAAGGACTTGGGTAGGGAGACCCACTGTCCCTATACCTGTTTGCTATAGCAATGGAATGGTTCACATTGCAAACGGAGTAAGCTTGTCATTAGATTCTAATATCCCCAATATATAACATTCAACCTGCAATCACTCACCTTATATGTGCAAATGATCTTCTAGTTGTGATTAAAACAAACTCTAAAGAAATTTCTACAACTGAAGATATTTTCAAACAGTAGAGGAGAATGCTGGCCTGAAAGTTAATAAACTAAAGACTAAGTGCTACTTTAATAAATTCTGTATGCATAAACATAGTCTAACTTAAGAATTTGATGTTCAAGTAGGTACTCTCTCAGTCAAATAACTATGAGTCCCTTTGTCTAATAATAAAAATTACATATGAAGAGTGTGGAAACTTATTAACAACATAAGGGAGAAACTGCTGGGACGGAGATCAAAACTATTATCATTTGCTGGAAGGGTGTAGTCAGCTTATAGAGTTAGGAGTATGCCCTAGGGACCATTATATAATTTGTTAAAGATAACTAACTATGTGACCAATCTTGTCCATAATAAAAGGTGTTTTTCTTTCAATCATATTACATAGTGATATAAATAAATAAGTAATTAATTTAAAGTAAAATAGATGGAAAATTCTTAAACGATATGTTATGTGATAGTAATCACAAAGTGTTGTAATCATTAGAATTTTATCATGGTGAAAATAACATATTGTTTTAAATATTTCTAGTCAAATTTTTTGGAGAAAGGATATCAATTCATCCATTGGGACTAGAGTACATAACGCTCTTCGAATGTTGGAAAGTTTATTTCTCAAGGCAGCTGGCGGCACTAAGGGATTACATATTAATAGTTACTGAATAACTACGGAATGACTCACTCGAGAGTTCTTTGTTGGTTAGCATAACTTAGGTCATACAGACAATCTCGAAGTGACGATGTTACTAAATTTCCTCGACTTGAGAATACTGTAGAACTTCATTGTGGACACTTCGCTTTGATTATAGTTAAATCATGACATGATGTCATCGAACTATTATAGTTAAGTTTGAGTTGATGCGTTAGAAGTTAAATACTATTCAATGGAGAATTTTTTTCCTCGGTTATATAAGGTTAGTATCATGGTCAACTATAGTTAACTCAAAATTAAAGTCTCTAGCCAAAGCAGGAAGTTTAATAATAATTGTTATTATCGAGCCAAGAATTTTGTGTTAGGAATTATAAAGTTGAATGTGGACGATGTTGGATTTTTGACCAAAACTAAATTCTATAAGTCCTAATATGGTCTACTTTTGATGAAGAGAATTGGTATGAATAATCAGTACTACCAGATATCGCTTAAAATAGTAAAATTGAATTTTACTAAAAAGACGTGTAAGCGATAAATTTGGCCAAGATGTGATACCACTAGCTAAGGTGATGTGTGAAGGTTAATATTCGAATCGGTCGATATTAATTGCTGACCGAATTTACACTTTGAGTCACATAACCATAATGATGAATTCTTCGACGGTTTAAATAAAATATAATTACGGGATATATAGAAATCTTATGTCATTTCATGGAAAGTAATTTTGGTCTTACCATGTAAAGAAAGAAAGAGAGAGAGGATTAAGAAAATTAATTAGGAAAGTTTTAATTAACAGAATGGGAAAAGTTTCATTCTTTCAATTAAAACATGTCCACTAATTCATTTCCTATAAAGATCTGTTCTTTCTGATAAAATCCCTTTTCTTTTTCTCTTGCTCTCCTCATTTCCTATAATGGCAGAAAAATAATATCTTCATGAATGAAAAAAAATATCAAAACAATTCAAGCATTAAATAAAATAAATACAAATGCGGTCTTTATATCATTGTAATTTCTAGAGATTGATACAATTGGATCTAGGAGTTTTCACACATTTAAGGTGTGATTTTTGGCCGCATCCACAGGCAACTCTCTGATTTGAATTCACCTGTGTATTGATATAATTACTTCGTATGATTCATCTTGACACATGTAACTTAAACATCTCTTATACCTATTTTGATTGAAATATGTTTATTATATATTTTTTGGTTCAAATCTATTTTTTTCACCATTTCTCTTTAGTATATGTTCATGATAAATTGATATGTTTTGGATCCCAAGTTACTTTTAACTTTTTATTATTATTCTCTGTATTGTTTAGATCTATAAGTTCTTATCAAAAATTTATGCACCCCTACTTTGTCAAATTACTTTTATTTTGTTTTGGAAATTCTGTGAAACTGAAATCTAATTTTGAATGAGATTTTTTACAGTTACATAACATTTAAATACAAAAACGCAAAGAATTGTATAAGTTAAATTATTCATTGTTCTTTGAATTTGTCTTTAATTTATATGGTAAATACTTGAACATATATGTTTCAACCACTGTTTATAAAAAACATGATTTAAATTATTTAATGAACTTTAGTACAAATTCTATTTCTTTGTGGTTTTCTAAATTTAAAATCTCGTGTAAAATCCCAAATCTAGTTTCATTCCTAAATTAAATTTTTAATCAACATTGTGTGTGTGTATATATATATATGTATATATATACATATATCATATGCTACAATGTTTGCAAATATATATTGTTTTAGATCTAAATTATAAAATTGTATTAATCATGTATATGGAAATATATATGTGTATTTTATTTCAAATTTGTAAGAGGATTTTTGTGCAATAATGCTTTTTCTGTTAAGCCTTTCTTTAGTTGAAAACATTTCCGTTAAGGTTACTTTTGGATTCCAAATTATTTAAAAGAACTGATAAGTTTTCAATATATGTATGTATACGTATATGTATGTATGTACGTACGTATGTATCTATAACTATTATATATGTACACATATATTTAATTTGTCAAAACTTGGATAATAAAGGCATATATAAATTTATTTAATAAGTTTTAAATGTAATTTAATGTATCAATTATTACAGTTAAAGGGAGAGAGAAATGAAAGGTTTCTCTCTCTACATATATTCCTAAATCTTCCCCTACTTAATTGTATAGGTTAAGAGAGGAAAACAGAAGATTTCCTTCTCTAAATTCATTTATACATGTTTCTTTTACACAAAATATACGCTACTTGACAAGCACCATTGTCCAAGTGGTTAATTGATTCGGCTTTTGTGCAAGCGGTCACAAGTTCGAAACTTGCTTTCGAACGTTTATTGACATGAGATATGTTGTCCCAATTATTTGTTGTATATAAAGTACCATTTCCAAAAAAATATATACACGCTACTTACATATTACACTTACACTTCATACAAATGGATATATTTGATACATTCTATATAATACATACAAATTTGAATCAAATTTAAATCTCCACTTTAACAACTTGGACAAAATAATATTTTATTAGATTAGATCTATATACCTTTAGACTTTATGGGTCCAATATGATTTGAGTAGGGAATTTTTTTGAAACCTACCTATTTCATTCGCTTCCATCTAGCATGATTCCGACAATGGTATCAAAGCAAGGTTGGTTGAGGCATTTACTTGGTACATTAGATGTCCAAGGTTCGATACCTGCAACTAGCATGATAGGGGTTCTCACATTGTGATATGTGACGTGGCATTGCCTCTCACCTTTACATGTCCTGTGATGGTTGAGCGAGTCGAAAGGTTGCATGTAAAAACCACTCGCGAGGTATCCATATTTGTCGCCCCAAAGGAGTTTGGGCCGGAGCAACAATCGTATCAATGCCAAATAGTTTATGTGGTCTAAATTAGTCATGTTAGGCTAACCAGCTAAACCTACAATTTAATAGGGTGTCTGGAAAAGTATTGTTTAGGCTTAGGTTTGGATAATCAAGTACATTGTCCTCCTAAGCTACCGACCTGACCCAAAAAGTGATGTGAGACCAAAGGTTTCCCTAATAGAAAATGCCTAATTCAAATTGGGCCTTGAGATAATTTTCAAATTTTTTTTGAAAATTATATTGAAATTTGAATTTAAAAGTTAGATTTAAATTAAGAAATACATTACAAATGTTATAATGCGATTTCAAAATTGTTTTGAATTCAAAATAAGATTTTAAATTTGGAAGTTATATATAAAATAAGAATCACATTATAAATGCTATAATATGAATTTCAAAGCTGACTTTGAAAACACTGTACATTATAAATGTTATAATATGGCTTTTAGAAGCGCTTTAAAAATATAATAACCATATTTCAAAGTTTTAAGTATTTATTAATAATATTAATAAATTAATTAAATAGTTAATTAATTAAAGTATATACTGTACAATACATATAGATATATGTTACTTTACTTGAATTGTTTAAGATGATGTAAGTATATATGTATATACATAAGAAAATTTTGAGATTAATATTTAGTTAAACTATTAATAAGTTAATTAACAAATAATAAAATACATACATAGACACATATTTATGTTTGTATAACCATAAATGTTATGGTATAAATATTCCATTTAAATGTTTAATTTAATAACATAAAATTATTTAAAACGTTAATTAATTAAATAAGATTAAATTAATGTAATGTACAAAAGCCTATTATATAAGTTAATTGAATTATAAAAGTTATATAATAATTAAACTTACATAATGTGAATGTATGAAACAAAAGTGGAACAATAAGAAATCCAAATTAGACTTAAGGAATAAATACATACTTATAACACATATACTTATGATTTCAAATGCATTCGGCACTTGTATCATGAGATTATTTCATAAAAAATACATTATTTCATAAGTCGATTTCACTTGATTATATATATTTAAGATTATGAATCTTTAATATAATTGTTGTTCTCTATTATTTGTATATTAATAAATTACTTGCATACTCTCTGGCTATTAAGCAAACTCAAGTTAGGGATGTTATATGTAGTATTATGAATATCGAGGTAAGATAACTATATGTATTTGTTGAGTGAATTCAAGATACACATAATCTAATTAGGCCATTGCAAAATGGTAGGTTCCAGTGAATAATCTTTTTTAATTTGTTGAGCAAACTTAAGGTCAACATAAGATTAGGATAACGAACCATGGGTTAGGACTTGTATATGATACAACTGATAAGGAGTTATATAACATTCGTAGGGCTATGACTTGTTGAGAAAACTTAAGGTTAGGATCTCAAGACAAACAAGCCCTAACACTAACTAGTGAAGTCTACTAACTTCTATGTTATGTCTTAAGGTTTGGAGAAACATAAAAGCCATGTGTGAGCCTTATTAGAAAATTGAAATGTAAACACTTAACATTTCTAACATTATAAGAATATTTACTATGTATAAATTGAAGTAATCTACATCGATAAATTTGTGCAACTGATAAAATTAATAAAATGTTTATCAATTAAAATATACAAAGGAACTGAATTAGATATTGATATAAAAATATTAAATATACATACCTCAAATATTTTTGCATGTTGTCATTTCTATAACCATGTAAGGGCCTAATTTTATTATACCTAAATACATTCATAATTGGTCACTTATGCGTTTATTCGCCCAAGACTATGTATTGTATTTTGAATTTTGAACTCGTAAGTAGTACGAGGATATTTGATCCATATTCAATCACATACAAACGTTGTATGGTGAAAAGCCATTGTTCATAATGTACAAAACTTCAATAAAGCTCAATCTTAAAAGTCAATTTGAATTACACTAAGGTAAACTTAAAGAGATGGAAGCCTACAATAAGCAACAATTAGAGCGGCTGGGGCCAAAGGTACTCCCTCACACACAAAGGAAGTGGTGGAAAGCAGATGCTCTCAAGTATTTTGGTGGTTTATCAAGGGATTCAAAAAAAGGGTTGATCTACTAAATACTTTAGAACAGACGAGTGAGATCGCCGTGCTTAAAATTTATAAGCTTGAAGATCCCATCGAGAAGCTCATGCCGCTTCTAGTGTTGCGGTAGTATTTACTGACGAGCCAGGGTAGGGTTGGCTTGCTGATCTTGAAGAGCATCTTAAGAAGGTAAATGTTAGATGTAAGATGAAGCAGATTTCTTTGCAATGGTCTATAGATGTTTTTAATTATTTTTACTCTACGCTCGACCTAAATTTTCTCTACAATAAAGAAGGATTCGTGATGACCGTGGAGGATCCGAAGGACCCATGGACAGGTGCCAACTATGACCCCAGGAAGACTTTTCGTCAAAACGGACAAACTTTTGGCAAGCATCCCTTACACTCGATACTTTATAATTTAGCATTTTAGGGTTTTACAATTTAGAACCCTTTTCGTAAAATTATGATGTTGGAAATATTTTCTTTGTGCTGTGCAAATATTTGTTGGGATACTGTATAAACTAAATTCTTTTTTAAATGAGTATAAGTACCGTATTAACATTAGCTTATTTTGCACTTGCTTTCAATTCCATTTGTATGGAGTTTACTTGATTTTTAGCATTGCATCCGTCTTTTGTTCGTGTGCGCGGTTTGCTCCACTCTTTAGGGCAGACTATTTTCGACTATGAAGTCAGGTCGTGTATTTACTGTCTTTTTAGTTCAAGCGCTTGGTTTTTTGTACTAGTTCAGACTGTCTAATATCATTACATCCATTGTAATTGTTTGGCTAAAAAGCTGAGTTGTGTAAATTAGAACTCAATGTTGTTGGCTATATGGTAAAGTTAATACAAATTTTTTTATACTGGTTCAAACCGACTAATATCAGTAATCCAGTTCATTGTATTACTATTTTCCATAATAATTACAATGTTTGTTATAGAATTAACATTTCTTATACAAAATAAGGCCTGAGATGCTCAAAATTTCATGTTCTCGAAACTAAATTTTCATCTAGCCTCATGAGTCGGTATGCACCATTTGTTAAGATTTCTGCTACAACCATTGGACCTTCCCAATTTATGCCCAGAGCTCCATCTTCCTAGTCCTTGTTGTTAGCAATTACTCTTCATAGCACTAGGTCTCCTTTGCTAAATTTTTTCTCCATGAGCCTAGCATCATAATTTTCTATTATCCTATGTCGATATACGGCAGATCAGACTGCAGCCTCGTCTATTCTTTCTTGAATAAGATCGAGGGTAGCCTCTTTTAACTCTTTGTTTGTTATGCCACATATGATATTATTCTATGTGATGGAACCTTTGTTTCGACATGGTGCATAGAATCGTTGCCATAGGTTAAGAAGAAGGGTGTGTAGCCAGTTGGAGATCTGGATGAAGTTCCATAAGCCTATAGTACTAAAGTTAACATCTCTACCCATTTTCCTTTACCTTTTGCAATCTTTTCTTGAGCGGTTTCTTGATGGTCTTATTTACTGCTTCAACTTGTCTGTTTGTTTAGGGGTGTGCGATAGAGGAGAAATTTTTATTATTCCATTCTTTAAACAAAGCTTCGTAAACTATTCACTTTCAAGATGGGTTTCACTATTTGAAATTATTTTATGGAGCATCCCAAACCTTGTAATTATGTTCCTCACAACAAAAGTGACTATCTTCTTTGCAGTGATCGTAGCCAAGGGTTCTTCTTTTACCCACTTGGTAAAGTAGCCTATTGCCACCATGGCATGATTTGCCTTGCATTTTGACTTGAGAAGCAGTTCTATAAAATCTATGCCTCATACGTCGAACGACCATGGGATGGCTAATGGGATGAGCTCATGAGAAGGCAGTCTCGTAATACTGGCAAACCTTTGACATCTATCAATTTTTCTCACATATTCTTGCACATCTTAAAGTGCTGTGGCTAGTAGTAACTATGTCCTAGTACCTTCTTTGCCAGTTTGGCTCCTCTAGAGTGATCTCCTCATTACCCTTCATGTACTTCATCCATGACTCATACTTCCTCTTCTTTGGAAGTGCATCTAAGATAATGGGTATAGTACCCTTTCTTATATATACGCCATCAGAGAAAGAAAAGTACGGAGCCTAGTATCTTACTTCGCGAGCTTCATTCTTCTTTGGAAGTAGAACACCATTTACCAAGAATAGTTTGATAAGGGTCATCCATGAGTCTTCTTATGCTCGTTGAGGCATATGCACAATTAGGGACTCAATGTCTCTTAGTTTCGAGCTTCTCTGAACATTGCTTACTTTGCCCTAGTTAGGACCAGTATTTGGTTGGCCTCAATGATGCTTAGTTCAGGTTAATGCCCTACTGGGACAACTTTCATTTGCTACACTATCTTAGTACTAGATAGTTTAGCTAACGAGTCTGCAGAAGAATTGTTCTCACATTGGATTTTCTTTTAACCAAACCGATCAAATTTATCAAACCGCTCTAGCAACTTTTTGGTCCATTCCTACTTTATTTGGTAATTCTATTACGCTTCATTCACTACTAATTGGGAATCACTATCAACTTTAATATTTGTTACCTTCATTACCTAAGTCATCCTTAAACCTGAAAGGAGAGCCTTATATTCTACCACATTACTGCTGGCTTTGAACTAGAGCTGCATTTCCCATATAGTTTCTCTTCATCTGGAGTAATGAGAACATATTCGATCTCTGTCCCCTATTCATTTGGTGCTCCATCCATAAATAATTGCTAGAACTATGGAGTGGGCACTTCTTCCTTATAGTCGCTCAATTGGTAGCATGCATTCCACAATGAAATTTGCTAGTGCTTTCCCTTTGATTACTTTCTCGAACACTAGGAAATATCATACCAATCGAGCTCCATTTCCTATTTTAGCAAGCGACCCGATGTCTTTGGCTTCCGCAGTACTTAATTCAGCAGTTTATCTGTGAGGACCTTGAAGGGATGCGCTTGAAAGTATGGCTATAGTTTCCTTGTTGTGAGAAGCAGAATGTAAGCAGGCTTTTTAATGATCGGGTTGTTGAGCTCTACTCCTAACAAGCGCTTTCTCGTGTAACAACCCACCCTGGAACATGCCTAAATTTCGATTCAGAAAAGGCCCATTGAAACATGGATCCATTCTAAGATAAGCTATTGGTGGTAAAAAGAAATAACATTACAAAGCCATAACTAAAGTTTCATAACTCAGTGGATCGAACAAAATATAGTAGCAAAGTGTAACTATTTATTTCAAAACCATAAAAATATCATAATGCGGAATTCCATAAAAACTATAACATAATATCCATTACAACAATTGCCTAAATATATGGATACACTTAAAAACAAGTAATAATAACAAATACGCCATCACTTCGTACTTAACATGTGTTGTAATGAGGAGGGAGTTAAAACAACAAGAGTCTGGTGAATTAAAACCTTGAGTCTTACCTTTTAATACTTGGGCGGTATATTTAAAAATAAGAATATGCCTACGAACATAAAACCACCTAATACTTTTTTATAAGGAAAGGAGGTGGGTCCAACAACTTAATACCTTCTATTCCAGAAGCAGGTTTCTAAAATCTCATATCCTAATCATATGTCATAAATAACCAATAACATGAGAGACAGAACCCATGCCACTTAATACCTTTCATTGGAAAATAGGCAGACTTTGGTCATTTAATACCTTAATTAAGGCAGACCCCATTATTTAATACTATTTCCAAGGGGTACTACTCAATGGTACTATTTAGTTGACATCATATAGAATCCCTAAGACCACTTAACACTTCCATATGGAAAATAGGCAGACTCTGGTCATTTAATACCTTAATTAAGGCGGACTCTATTTCTAAAAGCGGACCCCTATAGAGATACCACTTAGCATAACCCCTTGGCCATTTAATACTTTATGTGGGAAAAAGAGGCAGGTCCAACCACTTAATACCTCAAGATCCTGAAGTAGGCCCTTCGTCTTAAGGTTCATACTCATGATGACTTCTCACATTAGTCCGCTATTCATAGGAACTGGTAGCTAGATTAGCTAGGTAAATTTCCCCTACGGAATTTGGGACCACCTCGCTTCATTACAAATATTTATTGTAAGGATATTTTACATCGATCAAAGTGTATAAAACTGCTGGTAGCCTCAAAGTGAAAGGTAGACTTTCATCCTATAACTCTATTGAAAGTGAAGGGTGGATTTTCATTATGTACAAGTATATCAACAACGATGCAACCAATATCCTAATTTTGGAGAGAAAAATTACCAGTAAAAAGCTCCATGTGAGCGTTCCTTATCTTCTCCTCAGTCTCCCATGTGCTTTTTGTCGATTGCCTCCCATTGTACATGGACCAACCTAATTATTTTATTATGGACTCTCCTAGTACCATGCGCCATAATGCATGTAGTGGCATAAGGCGCTGCCGGCTCCATTTCAAAATCCCTCAACTGATCAGGCTCTATATTGTTAGAGGTGTCATGAAGGTATTTCCTAAGGTAAGAAACGTGGAAAACATTGTACACTCCTGCCCACTTGTCAGGAAGCTCCACATGATATGCCAATTTTTTCTAATCTTTCCAGAATTCCGAATGGCCCAATAAATCAAAGCACCGATTTTTTAGACTTTCCAAACCTAACAACTATTCTAAGAGGGGAGATTTAACAAATACCATATCTCTACCTCAAATTCGAGCTCTTTCCTTCTTTATCCACATAAGATTTCTGATGGTCTTGTCCTTCATCCTTTACCTAATTATCTATACTTTTTTTTATGGTATCATGGATCAAATCAGGTCCAAGTAATAATTTATCGGTGGTTTCCCACCCACAACTAGTCAATGTGCACGATTTTCCATAAAGTGCTTCAAAAGAGGCCGCATCAATCATCCCTTGGTAGCTATTCTTATATGCATGCTCAACGAAAGGTATATGCTGCTCCCAATCCTTTGAAATCCAAAACACAAGCTCTCCACAAGTCTTCCAAAATCCTATTTACCCTATCTATTTGCCCTTAGTTTATGGGTGATATGTCATGCTAAGGTTCAAAGAAGCTCCTAAAGCTGTTTGTAGGCTCCTCTAAAATTCGCTAGTGAACAAGGGGTCTCTATCACTGACTATGCTTATAGGAATTCCATGTGGATGAACTACCCCCTTAATATTTATCCGTGCGAGAGAGGCATCTGTCTTATATCTCCTAATCAGAACTAAATGCACACTCTTAGTGAGTCTGTCTTTAACAACCCATATAGCCTCATTGCCCTTCTGACTTTTAGGAAATCCTACCATAAAATCCATTGAAATATGTTCCTACCTCCAAGTCGGAATTTCAAAGGCAATTGTAATCCACCAGGCTTCTCTTGCTCAGCTTTTATTTTTCGACATGTCAAACACCTAGTAAAAAACTCAACGATGCTTCTCTTTATTCCATTCTAAAAGAAAATTCTCTTTTTTTCGTTGTACATCTTATCTCCTCCAGGATGAATAGTCATCCTTAAGTGGTGACACTTCATAAGCATATCTCTCATCAAATCTTCAATCATTAGAACACAAAGACGTCCATCTCTTCTCAAACATCCCTTCTTATCAACTGAATACCTCCTAGCATTGAGAAAACGCTCTCATTTTCTCAATTTTTCTAAAATCTCTACTAACTTCTCATCATTCTCTTGCTCGTGTTCTATATGATCCATCAAGGCTAGTCTAATCTCCATAAATGATAAAAAATCTTGGATGGGGTCTGTTGACAGTTGGAGGTTAAAATTCGAGTGAAACCGTAACTGTCTCCATTCATATATAGCACCTATGGTAGCCTGCCTCCGACTAAGGGCATCGACGACTATGTTCTATATTCCAAGGGTACATTAAATACTAAATTCAAAAAATGCTACACACCTCTGCTGCATAAAATTCAAACCCTTTAGGGAAAATAGGTATTTTAGTGATATACGATCAATGAATAACTCAAACCTTTACCCGAAGAGATAATTCCTCCATATCTTTAAGGCAAAAATGGCTTCCAATTCTAAATCATGCACCGGATGCCCCTTCTCATGGTCCTTCAATTGTCTACTAGCATAGGCAACTACCTTTCCTTCTTGCATAAGAACTGCCCCTAATCCTGTGCCACATGCATCTTTGAAAACCGTAAACGTCTTGGTTCCATCTGGAATAGTGAGCACAAGTGCACTAGTCAATGACTCCTTAAGCTTCTCAAATGCCTTAGTGCATCTATCATTCCAAAAAAGAAGTAGATTCTTCTTAGCCAACTAGGTTAAAGGGTTACTATTTTTGCAAAGTTCTTGATGAACTTTGTACGATAGCCTGCCAACCCTAGAAAACTCCTAACCTCTGATGCTTTACCATGAGTTTTCTATCCTCGGATAGATCCTACTTTATTAGGGTCCAATGCCAATCTTTGTTCCTAAACAATATGCCCAAGACCTAACTTCATTTTTCCAAAAGTGGCATTTAAAAAATTTGGCTTTGAGTTGGTTTCTTCTCAAGGTCTATAATACCTCCATAAGGTGGTCCTCATGCTCCTTCTTGCCTTTGGAGAAGACCAACTTATCATCAACAAACACCACGAAAAATTCATCAAGTTTCTCTCTAAATACTTTATTCGTGAAATCCACAAAATAAGACGGGACATTCGTCAAACCGAAAGGCATTACTTTCCATTCATAGAGCCCATATGGAGTACGGAATGCGGTCTTCAGCTTGCTTTCCTTTGCAATCCTCAACTATGGAATCTCGTTGCTAAGTTTAATTAGGAAAGACTTTAGCCCCTACAAGTTGGTTGAACAACTCATCTATTTTAGGTAGAGTGTGTTTATTCATCCTTGTCAACTTGTTCAACTCGTTCAACTTGTTCAACTTCCTACATTCGATGCAAAGTCTCAAAGAACCATATGCCTTAGTAGCAAAAACAATAGGGACTCCCTACTTAGAAGTACTCCTGCAGATTAATCCTTTCTGCAATAGCTCTGAGATTTGTTTATCCAATTCCGTTCTTTCTTTAGGGGATGTATGTCTTAAAGGTAGAGTGATGTGTCTTTCATCCTTCTTCAAATCGATTCAGAACTCAATCTCCTTATGGGATGGGAGACCCGAGACCTCCGCAAAGACATCAAGAATTTCACAAACCACGGGTACAAATGATGGCTTTCCAATAAAAGATAGATTTAGTGAGTATAAATGGCTTAACTCAACTAAAATTTTGGGTGTACAAAGAACTTCTTAGTCACGACCTCCAAAACTCCTTAATCGTACTACCCTCTTATCTTAGTCAAGAATGGCTCCAAAATATGACAACCAATCCATACCTATGATAGCACATACCCCTTGAAATTTGGAACATACACAATATGTATGAAATCAATGCCGCAAATGTCTAACGGTAGGTCTTTACCAATAAGAGGGATGGGTCGAACCCTTAATGGGATTGGAAACCACTACTAGGCTATTGACCATTTAGGTTTGAAGGTTTAAATAATCTACTACATCCCTATCTATAAAGGAATGTGATGTCCTTAAATAAAATATGGTATGAATATTAACCCCAAAAACAAGAGTTATACCTTCTAGAGCTGCTTTTCCTTGGTCTCTTGGTGGCTTACTAGCAACAGGGACGGCTTTAATACCGTAGGTCTGTCTGCTTGATCCTTCCTTAGCCATGTTGGCACATTGATTCTTGTGATGCCCTTCCTTATGGCAGTTAAAGCACTTACCTTTAAAGGTTTCCTTTACCAGACTCACCTTACAATCTTTAGCTTCATGAGCCTTCCTTTGGCATTTCTTACGCACCTTCCCATCCTTCTTAAACTTCCCATTCGATTTCTTGTTAACCAAAAAGCTCTCTTTCTTGGACCCTCCTTGCTTTTGAGTCAGTGTAGACTTTAACTTCTCCATTCCCATATCTTCAACATTGGCCATATGCAGATTGCCATTTCTACCAACATCTCATGCGTGGCCCCAATAGGTATTGGGGTTTACAACATTTCTCTTTGAAGGGATTTAAGCCCTTCACAAAATTCATGGCCATTTTAATTTGTGTTTCTATTAGGCTCATCCTGAATTTAGCCAATTCAATAAATCTAGCCATGTACTCCTTAAGGGTATAATCTTCTTGTCCCACCGAATGAAATTTTCCAATTGTACGCTAACCTCGACTCTAGGCATGAATCTCATCTCAAATTGGTCCTTAAATTCATCCCAAGAAAATATTCTTCCTGAGTGCTTATCGGTCACAAAGTTCTACCAATTCAAGGCTTCTTCCCTGAGGTGCCAAGGTGCTATTCTTTTTCTTAGCTGATCGTCCTAACCAAGTTCTCCGAAAATCTTATCACAATTACTAATCCAAGTTTTAGCTTTCGAATATCCTTCAGTTCCAGATTATTTCTTCCCTATTATATTAAGAAAGTCCTCACAAAACTTACATAAGTCAACAAGACAGGGTGCTGCATCGGCGAGCGAGGCAGTTGGTGCAGCTGGGGAATATGAATTTGTTCGACGATCCTAAGGTATCGTTTAAACCATTCGGAAATTTCACGAATGTATGGTCTTCCACGGATAGGATTCCCTCGTCCGAAATAAAATTGGTTATCAGCCATATCAACTATTAGTAAGTTAAACCTTTAGTGATGATTTCCTAAGACAGTATTTACATGCTGAAAGAAAAAGGTCGCCTAGCGTATATGCGTATGTTCAAGAAGAAAGGGTATAAATATGTATATATATAGTAAGAATTCTTTGAAAATCATATTTGAAAAACCTTGTTCAAAATAACAAATATGTCTCTCATACATATAGTTTTTTTCCCGTTACGGGTTACCTAGATTCTAATACGGAATGTAACAATCCACCCTGGAAGAGGCCTAAATTTGGACCCAGAAAAGGCCAATAGAAACTTAGATCCATTCTATGGTAAGCTATGGGTGGTAAAGAGAAATAACATTACAGATCCAAAGCTAAATTTTTAGAACGCATGGTGGATGGAATAAAGTATAATAGAAAAGTTTACCCATTCATTTCAAAACCATAAAAATGTCGTCATACAGAATTCCATAAAAACCATAACATAATATCCATTACAACAATTGTCTAAATACATGAGTATGCTTACAATAAATTAATAATAATAAATACTGCCACAAGCCAATCTTCCCATCTCTAAGCATCATCACTGCCATCACTCTGTCCTTAACCTGTGTTGTAATGAGTAGAAGGTCAGAACAATAAGTGTTTGGTGAATAAAAACCTCGAGTCTTACCTTTTCAGCACTAGGGCAATATATTTCAAAATAAAAATATGTCCCGAACATAAAACCATTAAAACCATCTAATACTTCTTCATGAAGAAAGGAGGTAGGTCCAACCACTTATACCTTCCATTTTAGAAGCAGGTTTCTAAAATCCCATATCCCAATCATACATCATAAATAGCTAGTAATGTAAGACGCGGTACCTAAGCCACTTAATACCTTTTATTGGAAAATAGGAAGAATTTGGGATTAAGGCAGACCTCATTATTTGATACCTATTTCCAAGGCGTACTCCTTAATGGTACTATCTAGCTGATATCATATGGAATCTCTTAGGTCACTTAATACTTCCATGTGGAAAATAGGCAGACTCTGGTCATCTAATGTCTTAACTAAGGTAGACTCCATCATTTAGTACCTATTTCCAAAACGGGGCCCTGTAGAGATACCACCTAATGTAACTCCTTGGATATTTAATACTTCATCTGGGAAAAAGAGGTAGGTCCAGCCACTTAATGCTTTAAGACCCCGAAGCAGGCCTTTTGTCTTATGGCACATACTCATAATGATGCCTCACATTAGTCCGCTATTCGTAAGAACTAGTAGCCAGACTAGCAGTGTAGATTTCCCCAACAAAATTTAGTTCCAACCTCGCATCATTATAAACATTTATCATAAGGATATCTCACACAATCAAATTATACATAGCCGCTGATTGCCTCAAAGTAAAGGGCAGACTTTCGTCATGTAACTCTATTGACCTCGCATCCTTATGACTTGGCCATAAATCAATTGCTCTCCATCCAAACACACAAGCACATACATGCACACACACACACTCATCTCACCGTTTCATAAATAAATCCTTATAAGGAACTTTCCTTACTACGCCTTAAAATAATAATTAGGCTATATAAGACTTCTCTATTATTTTTGCCTAACAATGCATGACCTTCCTACTAAGGAAATAAATGTAAATAAATGCCTAATTAACTACACTATGTACGCAATAATTATATGTTAGTTACACAAATAGAAATAAATAAATATTCACGCCTAATAAGTTTTAAACGCACGGATTTTACGCTCTAATCTAGCGTTAAATGTCAATTCCCTTATCGATTATCATTACAAGTCCTTATTCTTTACTTTCCCAATATTTCTTGGGATTTTAATATCCAAAACAGGGAATAAGTAATCATAACCAAAACTGCAATAAAAAACTTGTAAATAAAATAGGAATTTAATTTATTGCACCAATTAAATGGAATATCTTAAACAATAAGCATTGCAATTAAAACCCCATCATCCATTTAACTCATCTTTTACAAAGAAATAGATAAGAATAAGTGGTGTAAATTATGAATATAATCCATAATCTAAACTCCTTATTTTATTAAAGAATCACAATTTGACCCAAAGGAGTAGGGGAAGTGGAATAGACTATGAAATTATCAAAAATTGCATAAATGAAACAGGTTCCATCAAATTAATGCAAATAATTGAGAATCTCAACATGGAATTGACATACCGAAATCAAAAGGAATTTTGGGAGATTTTATCTGTTATATTTTCAAAATCCCAAATTCCCTAACGCATATTCAAATCTAAAAAGAAATACACTAAACAATTATTGAAAAGAAATACTAAGATTTCCACTCATAGAGTAAACTTAGCTTCACTTAAATGGATTTGTAGACTTTTGAACTCTTCTAGAGTCTCTCTCTTTTGACATTGACACACACACACAAAATAGGGAAGAGATGTATATATTTATTAGATTCGGAATAATTGGAGAAGAATAGGGTAATAATAGATTGGTGGAAGAAGAAATAAATAAGAAATAAGTTGAATGCTTACTTGAATTCTCTATGAAGTTTCAAAATCTTATTAGAGAGACAACAATGGAAGGATTTCGTCGTATTTCCCAAAATAATATGAATAAAAGTGGAGAGGATATGGTCCTACTTATAGGGGTTACAATGCGCCGAACCATATGATGGCAGTAGGTAAAAAACGGATAAATTTGGAGCGTACAACTGAAAATAACAGAGCTTCAAACCCTAGCCCTCACTAGCAACATTAGTTTCCAAGTGGTCGACCGTCCATGTGCGAGTAGTTGACCGCTATGGTTGACTTATATTGGTCTACCACTCTTCTATTTCGGAGAACGTTTATTTTGTTCCGTTGCACAATTATTTTATTTCCTAATTAACTTTTTGATGTTAAATGTTAACTGAATGTGTACTTAGCCCCCAAGATAATTTTTGAAATTTAAACCCTATATTTGATTTCTCATTTGAAGTTGAATTCAATTTAAATTAGTTTAACTCTGAAAACTTCAAATGCTCATAACTTCTTTGCTTGAGCTCCTTTTTTAGCATATTATATATAGAAAGAGATCAGAATTTTACCATAATTGCAAAAACATAACTTTCGTGGCAAAATTCCAAAATTTATAAAATTTCCATATTCAACCCTTATTATATTTAAATCAATTTACCCTATTTATTTATGGTACATTTTATGGGGCGTTACAGCTCATGAAGTAGATAGGCCTCTGGGTCCTTTTGTCTTCTCGAACCACTACAACATTAATAGCCTTATCAGTTATAGCTAAATGCACATATAAGTCCTTATCTACTACCCATTTTGGTAGCATAAGGGTGCTGATCAGATGGTCCTTCAGATTCTGGAATGCGATTTGCATTCCTCCATCCATTTGAGATTACACCCCTTTTTCACTTGGTCATAGAACAAATTACACTTGTTGATTACTTTGGAAATGAATCTGCTTAGAGCGTCCGCCCTTCCGTTTAGATTTGTGATATCTTTCGGTTTTTCTAAGACTCACATGTTCTTATGTCCTCAATCTACTCTGGATTTTCTTTGATGCCATGAGAGCTTAACATGTACCATAGGAATTTCCTTAGTTGAATGGCAAAAGTACATTTAAAGGGATTCGATTCATATTATATTGCCTTGGGACTGCAAATGTTTCCTCCAAATCTTGAACATGACTTGATGCTGCTTTTGACTTGACTAACATTTCATTAACATGTACTTTGACATTTTTACCAATCTAATCAAAGAATATACTTTGACGTTTCGTCCATTTATCAAAGGATTCGATTTCATTTTATATTGCCTCGGGATTGCAAATGTTTCCTCCAAATCTTGAACATGACTTGATACTGCTTTTGACTTGACTAACATTTTGTCACATATACTTTAATGTTTTTACCAATCTAATCAAAGAACATTATATTAACTAAATTTTTGTAGGTTTCTCCAGTGTTTTTGTGCCTGAATAATATGACTTTGCAGCAATGTAAGCCTTTGTCCGTCACAAATTGATATGTTCTTGATCTAGCTCAAACATAGCTATCTAATTGTAATTCTGGTATGCATCCATGAATGAGAGCAGTTTTTAACCAATAGTTGCATCCGCTAATTGATCTATTCTATGTAGAGGAAAGCTATCATTTAGGAGTTCCTAGTTAAGATTGGTGTGTTCTTAGAAAGTTCTCCATTTACCTAAAGACTTCTTCAAAAGAACAGGGTTGGTGATCCACTTTGCGTAATACACTTCTCTGATGAATCCATTTTCTTTCAGCTTCTTAAATTTTTCATGCAGAGCATTATATCCTTCCTGATCTAGATTTTTGCATTTTTTCCCGACTGGATGATCATTGGGATCAATTGCGAGTATGTGGTAGGTGATAGCTAGATCTGTACCTACCATGTCTGAGTGTACCCAATCAAAAACATCTGCTATTTTCTTGATGAAGTCTATTAGTTTTGTTCTGGCTTTTGCATAGACGATTTTTCCTATCTTAGGAAACTTTATGGGTCTTTAGGATCTATTGTGTATCTTCAAGATCATCTCATAGCTTCAATTCTCTCTTTATATCCTTTAATCTCGAATCTATCCCACTTTATTTTTCTCTCTTTGGGTTGGGAAGTGGCAGAGAATACTGGTTTTTGAGCTTCTTCGGAAAAATATTAAGCATAGTTTGAGTTATACTCATCTATGCTGATCACGTGCATATACTTCCTCTTTTCCTTCTTTATCGATGGTGTGGTCGAAGAGTGATCTATTTCAGCATCGGTCTTGGTACTTTGTACCGATGTAGATTCTATACCTGGCTTGGTAATTTGTCCATCCTTTCCATCTTTAGAATGTCCATGTATCACTCAAAGATGCAAATATGGTCATCTGGGTTAATAGTCACATCGAATTTATCAAGTGACGGGGTTTGAAATTATCGGGGAAGTTTGCTTTTATAATAGCTTCACTAAATGCGAAAGGGCCCACCTCCTTTACTTCTCCTCTCTTGTATTGTCGGCAAATTCTTGTTCGTTTCTCCACACGAGCTTTTAGTTTTGGATCTTATCCTCCCTGGCACCTATTTGGGATACTCGATCTTTACAGAGTGATGTAACATTGTCGTCGTCAGGGATAATTCATGCTTGCTTCTTTAGTAGCAATGGGCTAATGTTTGCAAGATTTATTTGACCTTAGGATTGATTAGAATTTTACCTTTGAGCTTGGTATCTGCTTTTTGACCAACATCACCTTTCTCTCTTCTGAGATTGCCATTATCACTCACACGCTGCATAGTCAATGCAGTTGGTGAATGATGGCGGTGAGCTATGGAAGGTTGAGGTGAGACTGGCTTAGTGGTAGGATATTGGGTCAAAGATCTCTCTATTCCATCCATGTATTGGTTCAAATTGTTTGGGAAGGGTTGGGGAGCGGGTAGGACAAGATCTGAGGTAGGTTCTATATAGACCCCCGCCTCAGTTTGGGTTATGGAGGCGAGAAGTTATTGTTTTAGTCTTCTTGAGGACATGCCAAGTTGTTCTTGATTAGGAGCAGTGTTAGAATTGGTGGAATTCATGATGTTGTAGTGGTATCTAAAAGGGATTTGACTAAAATTTGCTAAACAGGGAAATCAGACCCTCCTTCTAGCAACTAAAATGTTAATGGGATTTTTCGTCCTAGAAACACCCAATAATTTTTCAAAGTTATCACGACGTTGAATGCTTATGTGATGTGGAATCAACTAAATTAAATAATATTAAGATTTCCTTTAAAGGAAGTAATTATGCACAATAACATTAATACAATTATAGCATAAAATATTCAAATTGTTGTGACACGTCCTTATTAAATTCGTTGAGCAATATATTCCAAATTCACCACTAAAAATAGAAAAATGCAAAAAAAGTTTTGAAAGCAATAAAATTACATAGAGAATTTGCGTGGTTCGGATGTTAATGAATCCTATATCCATATGAAAATGTCCTTTTCTTCTCTTTGGTTCTTAGTATAAACAAACAATGACAGAGATTATCTTTTTTAGATTTTACTGTTCCTAAAAAAAAGTAAAGTCTCAAATTCCTCCCTTTCCTACTACAGTAACATTTTATTTATAGTACGTGGAGTTTCATATGGATCATCAACGTCATTTTTCTGCTTTTTTGATTCCTGCCTTTGGATCATGCGTCATTTAGATCATCCATCTTGCTTATTTACTGTACATGGATTTTTAACGTAGTCTTCGGTGGGAAACTGTAATTTAAATGGGTGAATTTTAACTTTAAGGAGGAAGCTTGAAATTGAAGCTGGAAATCTCAATTTTGAATGGACCATGACCTGATGGTTTCATGAAGCAACAAGCCTATGGACTGCCCTCATGTGTAGGAAAACCTATGACGAGAAAATACCCTAATTTCAAGAAATTTATGTAGTTTCAAGCATTCTAGGACTTCGCTATTGTGGCAGGCCATTGAGAATTGAGTCTTTATGACTATGCTAGACGACAATATTATACAGCATCTTAACTGCTTCGAGATTCTTACAGATGTACTGCGCCGTTTATCTAAAATAGAAACAAAGCACAATGTTAAGGGTAGTTAAGGCTGAGTAATATGGCTAAGTAAATAAAACCACGTCACCATTCTGATGGAAGGTCATATCTCCTGATCCCATTCTGAGTTATCCATATCAATAGAGGATCGCACAACTGCTCTGGTATTTAAGCTGTTTTCTGGGATTTTGAGCATATGATCGTAGCATCTTGGCTTTTTTTGGGTACCATACCATTATCCCACCTTTGGCAAGGTCGTGATTCCATAGAGTTACTTAAATGGATTTGTGATCATCTTGGCAAGAAGCCCTAAGAGATGATTACAGTTTCAGATATTAGATATAAACAAGGCTATGGATGATAGTCTAGTAGATTCAAGTGAATGACATCCTAGAAGTGGCTAAGTATGGATTGGCACTTTACCTAAGTAAGGGATCAATCGGATCATTATGGTTATGAACGGACCGAATCAGATCACTATGGCTATGGATCGCTCGGATTGGCAAGTCAACTCAATGATGATCGCTCAATATCTCAACAAACACCGAGAGAACTACACAAATGACTACGGAAACACGAAGCAACAGAAGAAGGGAATCCACCATGGGGATCGCCAGTCCCATAGTCAAGCTCTTGACCGATCGGTGCCGATCCTCCAGGGATTGATGCCAATTGCTCCAAATAGCCCAGATGGGCCCCATTATTTCTGGTTCAGTCTATCTTGGTCTAACTCTTCTACATACTGACTTTCAGCTTGATATTTTCACGTCTTCCCCTATAAATACCGGATTGCTGGCTCAAGGAAAACCATCATCTTTCTGGCTCTCTTCTTCTCTCTTGGCTGAACTCTTCCCTTCTTATTTTTGGATTTCACATATTATAACTGTAATCAGCAGTATAAATAAAAGGAAAGCTTTTAGAGTGGATGTAGGCTGGAGTCAGCCGAGCCACTAAAACTTTCTTGTGTTCGTTTTCTTATTGTTTTAATTTTCTTCCTTTATATTTTGTTCTCTACATCATTATGTTTGGATTTGGATATTGAATCTATGGTGTTATCATATTAATTGAATGTTTGTAACCAATTTTGGTGCAAACATTTTAGTGTCAGAACAAGGTTACTTGCACTAATAGATTTAGAATCAACTTAAAGCTTGGATTTGGATCAACGACCAAACAATCTATAGGGAAAGCACCTGCAGATAGAATTCACCATGAAGGAAGTCAGAAGGCATCTTCATGAGCTAGAGCTAGACAACCCTCTATCTACATTACTAGGAATGAGAAGGAAACTATAATGGAGGCAATGCATGAGCGGACGATGAGGAAACAAGAGGAGGTGATGCAGAATTTTCTCAAGCAAATTGGACATGCTAGAGCAAGAGATAATAGCAATTTGGATCAAGGAGTTGGAGCAGCAAGAGCAGCAAAAATAAAATTCGAAGCATGTAAATGGAGCCAACGATAAGAAGATCGCGGTGAAGCGACCGATAGAAGTTTTCGGCCAACAACAGGGGACCCATACCTATCCCTCCAGAGGATCGACATAGATCTTCTAAGGCTAAAGGGCATTCCCCGGGTTAGGCTGGTATGGGTGCTGATGCGAATGCCGTTCGACTGATGGTTGATGCAGGACCCGTAGTTGGGTATCGAAATGTGGAAGAGTATATTCCAGAGTACCCTTGCAAAGTCAGGGGAGGTTGGATATATGCATGGATTCGCGGCCATCTATGAATGAGAATTAAAGGATGGCTGAGCTGGTATGTCTGATAATGGGAGGAGGATTGCCCAATAGGAGTTTAGAGGATGTCAATCGGGGTCCGTTCACTCCGAAAATCAAGTGAGCTAGGAACCTACCAGAGTTCAAAATACCAACACTGTAGGTGTACAACAAAAGGTCGGACCCTATGGTACACTTGATGAGGTATATCTGGCATATGGAAGTGTTGATGGCATTAGAGGAAGTCATGGAAAGGTTTTTTCCACTTTACCTGACAGAATTAGCCATGCTCTGGCTTAAGAAACTGGAAAATAGATCAATTAGGACACGGAGTGAGTTGGTAGATTGGTTCATGAGGCATTTTAGTACTTAAATTCCGAGACCCAAGAACATAATGACATTGTTAGCACTAAAGCAAAGGACTGGGGAGTCCTTAAGGAGTTTCTTGACACACTTTAATGCGGTGGTATCTTTGGTGGATCGACCAGAACCATCGATGGTTTTGATGGCGACGGTATCCGGTATTGCCAGTGACATGAATTTCAAGGTTGTATTGGAGCAGGATCCACCAATGGATCTTGAGGCATTTTTCCACGAAGCGATTAGGTTCCTCTGGTAGAAGTACGACGAGCCGAAAAATCGAAAATAAATGCTATGAGAGGTGAAGGATCATCTGGAGAAGCATGTAGAAAGGATAAGGGTAAATGGGAAATGGATGATGGTTATGATGGATCAAAAAGGCAAAGGAAGGAATGGGAGTCGAAATTCTCAACTTACTCGGATTTGACGAAAAGTTTGTAATGGATTTACCTAGATATAAGGAGGAAACTCCCCTATCAGAAAACAACAATGAGTGATCCTACGGAGCGGGAATGATGGTCAAGAAAGTATTGCCTATTCCATGAATTTGATTGGCATATTACGGATGAATGCAGTCACTTACGGGATATGATTGAGGAACATATCAAGGATGGCAAGCTATCGCAGTTTGTAAGGACTCAGGCTATGGCGGTGGAACAGAAGCGGCCTCCGTCCATGTCAGATGGAAATGGCCTTAGATCAAGGTCATAGATTGTTATCTCTTGATCGGGATGGCATGAACCTAATGGTATAAACTCCACAATAAAACTGCTAAGTCACATACATACGGGATCGAGATAGGTCCCTAGGCATGCTTTGAGATGATGATGAATCACTATGCCCAGAGAGACAATATTTAATTTTCCTAGTTTCTTTTCGTTTTTTGTAGTTTGAAACTCAAATTTAATGAATGGATCCAAAAACAGTTAAATTTGCAATAATGTAATGACCAAATTAGGTTGCAGTTGTCTTGACTGAGGAGAAAGATCAACAACTCCAAGGTGAGAGTCCCTTCGTCAAAGAGCGACATGATGGACTCTTACGTCATGGATTAAGCCCTCGACCCGAGAGTCGAGGCTGAAGAGAGGAAGAAGATAAGGAATTGATCGGTTTATGTCCCTGATTGGAGAATCAAGAACCAAAGTGCAAGAAGCGAGTCGCTTTGTCAGAGAGTGACAAGATCGATTTACTTATCACCATTCCCCCTTTCATTGGAGAGCAACTGGATGGGGGCAAGCATGGATTCGGTGAGACCATGATCATCCAAGGAAGGCCAGGACATCACTTTATGTCTAGGGCACAAAACCAGAGTGTAGGAAGTAAGGCTTGCTTCATCGATGAGCGATAGGATCGGCTTACTTGTCGTTGTTCCCCTTCACCGGATAGTGACAGGAAGGGGTCCAACAAGAGCTCGGAGATGCTATGATTAATCTAGGAAGATCAAGACATTGCTGTATGCCTTAAAAGTGCCGAAGTGCTAGGGATATGTCGCTTTGCTAGAGAGTGACAGGATCGGCTTACCCATTATTAAGTTTGGATCGGACTTAGCAATGGTTCGAAGAGACCGTGAACTTGGATAACGGTTCGAATAGATCGCGGATTGGCTTACCGACTTCTAGGATTTCAAACGATTATGATTTGGATATTGATCCAAAGTGCTTGTGGACATGAATATTGATCCAGAAAAGTCATAGATTTGGATAATGATCCGGTGAGAATGAGTCTTTAGATTTAGCAAACGATCCGGTGAGATCCTGATTTAGTTGGCGGCTTTGGATGGATATAGATTCGACTAAGGATTTGGAATGGTTTCAAAATTGGCTACCGGCTCAGAACACTCATGGACTACGACAATTTGTTTTATCAAAGGATTGGTTTCTGGATTAAAAAGTTGGCTATCGATGGATAATAGACTTCATATTTATGGAAAGTCAAAACACACCTTCCTATTGCAAGGCATATTTTGGAGGGTAAATGCTATCCCACCTTTTGGCAAGGCCGCGATACCTTGGAGTTGGCTAACCGGATTTGTAATCATCAAGGTAGGAAGCTGAGAGAGATGGTTATCAAGTTTAGAGATTAAATATAAGCAATGCTATGGATAATAGTCAAGTGGATTCTAGGAATATCATCCCAAAATTGACTAAGTATGAATTGGCACTTCCCCTAGGCAGGGGATCGGATCGGATCAATATGATTAGGAACGTATAGAATCAAATCACTATGGCTATAGATCACTTGGATTGGCAGTTCAACTCAATGATGATCACTCAATATCTCAACAAACACCAAGAGAACTATGCAAATGACTACGTAAACATGGAGTAATAGAACAGGAGGACCCACCATAGGGATCGTTGGCCCCATGGTCAAGCTCTTGGCCGATCGATGCAGATCGTCATAAGGATCGGTGCAGATAGCTCCAAATGGCCCAGAACGGAAACATTTTTCCTAGATCGGTCCATCTTGACCTCGATCTTCTGCATATGAACTTTTAGCTAGATATTTGCACGTCTCCCTTATAAATACCAGACCATTGGCTTAGGGAATAGGATCTTCTTTCTAGCTCTCTTCTTCTTCTCTCTTGGCTAAACTCTAGCTCTCTTCTTCTTCTCTCTTGGCTAAACTCTGCCTTTTTTATTCTTGGATTTCATGGATTGTAACTATAATCAGCAGTGTAAATAGAAGAAAAGCTTTTGGAGTGGACATATGCCAAAGTCAGCCGAACCACTATAAACTCTCTTATGTTCTTTTTCTTATTGTTTTAATTTTCTTTCTTTATATTTTTTCTCTAATTATTATGTTTGGAGTTAGATGTGAATCTGTAGTGTTATCATATTAATAGAGTGGTTCGTGACCAATTTTGGTGCAAACGCATATCACGACTTATGGTTGCACAACTACAACGTCCTGTAATTTCGAACACTTCGTCTTTGATTATAGAAACGCCTTAAGCTATCTATTATAAATGTGATTTATAAATGTGATTTTATAGCCTTATTAAACATCATTTAATTAATAACGATAAGAAACATGTTTTGAATTTTGTTTACAAAAATATACACTTTGAAGAAATATCGGTATCGTGACCGAAGATCGATTTATCGATAAACAATTTTTTAATTGATATAACTTGTTCGAACTCTTTTGTACTTAGTTAATAAATATTTGAACACAATAAGAACTGATCAACCCATTTTCTTCATAGAGTAATTAGAATCTTCAAGAAGCTTCTAAGGGATAAGAGATATTTTTATGTAAGGGGTAGTTTGGTGATTTACCTAGAAATGAGGTGGAAATGAGATGTGTTGGAGCATGTGGGGAGAGAGGGTGAGTCTTCCATAGAGAGTGAGAGCAAGGGTTAGGCCAATATGTTGAGCCTATATAAGAGGAGGCATACCTTTGAAAAGTACTTTTACTAATTTACAAAATAAATCAAGCTCTCTTTCATATGTTTCTATACATAATTTCCAAAAGAAAAGATACTTTCAAAACAACTCCAAATTAACTCAAAATCTAATTAGAGCCTTAGGGTAACGTCATAACACCTTCCATTAAGTTAGATCTTAAAGAACCAAAGCAAAGCTCCACCTATCATCATAGGCTGTGAGCTATTATTGGCAATACTGGGTTAAAAACTAGTGCAAAGCAAAGGAAGTGGTAGGAAGCGAGTATTAGCAAGGTTGAGGTAGGAAGTGGTTGCTTAGACTTACTTGTTTATTACTTAAGGGTTAGCTAATTCACCACCCTGAATGGAAATATATTGTGTATATGTGCTTGTGATTGTTTATTTCATTATGATTGAATGGATATTGATATATGTTGTAATACTTATTCGATTCTTGCTTTGAATGCTAATGGCATAAGTACTTCATATGTATGGACTTGTATGATTGGTGGATTCGCCTTGAAATAAAGCATATAAGTATTAGTTGAACATAGGTTTGAATTGGACTTGGATTGGAAAGTGCTCTTATGGAAATAATCGCTATAGGTGCACTAGGAATAGCCTTGTGTTTGGCAATTTCTAATGAACTTTGTATAGAGACCTTATATGTTTTCACTATATTTGTGATTTTTACTATGTATGCTTGCTGCATAAAAAGTTTGAATGTTCAAAATTTAGTTAACATATTGAAAAGTAGCCAAATTTCCACTTGTGTAAAACTGCCCCGTTTATCCTTTGTTTTTTAACTGCAAATGTTTGGAAAGGACTTTAAGTTTAAGTATTTCAATTAATTCTTTTTACAAGTGCTCACCAACTCATATTTGAGTGTTTTAAAATTAGTTTGAGAATTTTGGGTATGATTTAGAATTAGTTATGAGTTTTTAAAGAAGAGGGTTTACTTTTAAATATAAGGAAAACATGGTATTCCAAGTTTCAAAATGTTTTATAAACTTTTGTTTTAAAGTAATATTTTAAGAAAATGTTTTAAAACCAATTATCAGTTTTTAATGTATTTTGAAAGCATTTTTAAGAATATATAGTAAGTAGAAAATTATTTGAATATTTCATTGAGGTATAAGTATCTTATGATATGAATTATCATTTAAATTGTTTTATGAAATATCTAGTTTTGTAAATAAATTACTATACATACATATCATTTGAAAAGGGTTTTCGAATTATAAAACAAATTATTTCAAAAGGGTTAGGAATTGCTTAGTGGCTAAGTGGATATTTGTTTAATTACTTATTTAAAAAGTAATTAACAATTCTTAACACTAAAAGCCGATGAAGTAGAATTATCTATCTATGAGCGTTAAGATTTATGTTCGAGTAGGGATAGAAGCAATAATGCTTTAACCTACCATCTTTTTTCTTGACTAAGGAATAGCTCAGTTGGGAAGGTTGAAAACGTGTTAATCGTGATGATTTCTTACTCGTTTATGGAAGCGTTAATACTACACTTAACACTAAAACCCGATGAGGTGGACTTGTCTGTCTGTGAGAGTCAAGAATGAACTATCTAGGTAAGGTTTGATATGTGACTAGTGCTCTAACTTACCAAGCTTCACTCTTAACCAAGGAATAGTATAAGTTAGAATGTCGAAAATGTGTAAAGTATATGAACCTTGATTTATATAAGCGATCATTTTTAATTGGATATTCAATTAGTCGACTATTGAACTTGACCAATTATAACTTAAGAAGTATCTGAAAGCTTCACCACTTCATTCCCTTTGAGAACCCCTAGGGAGGAGCATTGGAATGAAAAGTCTCTAACTTTAAGAATTTATATATATTAGATCCCTAGGGAGGACTCCTCATTATACACTTCACTTACTTCAAAAAAACCAGTATTGAGTTTACTAAAAATTCATCAAATTAGTTTTGGAGAGTCTAGGATCGGTAAGTGTTTTTCTTACCGATTACCATTTCAAAACTAGTATATGATTTTATGTTTTGGAAGCGGTTATGAAGTGGAACATTAAAAAGATGATCTGTCTATCCTAAGGTTAAATCTAAAGGGGAGGTTAGTGTTAACATTTCAGATTCATGCTATAGAGTTGAACTTTCCTTCATAAGGTTAAGTCCAAGACAGAGCTTAGCATAAGCATTTTTCAAATGGGTGCATGAATCCATGAAGTGATTCGTGTTTTGTTTGAGTGATGAAGAATCATGTGAGAGGTGTTGAACATATCCTTGACATTGGAATAACAAAAAATGAAGTATGATTTCATAGCCTGAGGTTTAGCTAACCCACGATAGGATATATCAACTCCATATATAGAGTATGCTTGTTGATGTTGCTAGCAGGAGTTGATGATATGTAGGATCACTTATCAGAGCATGGACCATATATGTTTACCTTATGGCATATTGTATCTAGAGATATACAATGCTTAGAGAAAGTTTCTGACCCTTATGCAGGAGAATGGATTTGGCATGGCTGAAGTGATCCCCATGGAAAAATCTTTATACAAATATACCTTAGCAGTTTTAGATGTACCTCTAATAATGTTGTGTTGTGAGTTGTAAGCAACACAACTATTTGGTATGATTTATATTCTACACTCTAGACATTGTTTATTATATCACTATATTAATTTAATGAATGACTGGTTTCTTCTGAGGGAACTATTTAGGGAATCCGTATGGTCGCAATAGTTACTATTACATGCTATATATATCTTGAATTTTCTCATACCATACTTATGTTCGACGCTTGTTTTTATTTTCCCTAAATTCCTCGCATACTCTTTCTAGCAAGTCAATAAAACGAGCTTTACTTTGGATGTCTATAAGTTCAAGAGGCGAGCTGGAAGCTTTCGTTATCTATCTATTTCTATTTCTATTGCACAATATCATGTATGTATATATTAGAATTATAAGGACATGCAGTTATAACTGTCCAGGTCGATGATGGTACTTAGGTTTTGTAACTTCAAAATTTCTATATTCAAAGTAACCCTTTGTACTATTTTTTTGATATTGTATATTATCACTCTGTTTTGAGATTCTTATGTCGTGTCCTTTATTTATTGTTCTATTCTATTTCTTTGTTTTACCCTAACTATTTGTCTCTATGGCACTTGGGTGCATGACACACGAATGCCATGGTTTTTGTTTTCCCTAAATTCCTCATGTACTCTTTCAAGTAGGTTGAGTAAAATAGGTTTTACATTATGTGCTTCAGGGTTCAGGAGGCGAGCTGGAGACTTCCGTTATCTATCTATTTCTATTTATGTTGCATTATATTATGTATGTGTGTATAAGCATTGTAATGACAGGCTGTTATAATCGTCCAAACTGACGCTAGTACTTAGGTTCTTTTAACGTTGAAATTTATGTATTTGGAGTAACCCTTTGTACCGTCTTTTGATATTATATATTATCGTTCCTTTGTGAGATTCTAATGCTATGTTTTTTCTTTCTCGTTCTATTTATTTTATTTTATTTTTGCCCTAACTATATGTCTTTTCAACACTAGGTAGTCGGCATATGAATATCATGTAAGTATTTAATGTCGGTATTCGAGGGTCGCATTGCATTTTTTATTAAAGCCCAAAGTTGAGCAAACACCTTCGCTTTGGTTGGGTATGGCTCATTAGAGATAGGGTAAGCGACACCCTAGAATGAGTTGAGTGTATTATACACATGGGAGTGTATTTATATTTTTCTATAAACGTATATTCCTTTTTAGCTTTTCCTTAAGAATAACTTTTTCTTTGAAATAGATCTATCCTTAAATGACCTAAAAGAAGTTTTTCTTTAATTTAGTAGTGATAAGTATGAATACTAAAGCTTCAAATGCTAAGGGAAGTGTAGTGGAAAAAGTGGTGCTGGTTCAACCACAAAAAGATTTTGCTTCCATATGGCACGAGTTTGAGGTGTTGGGCAAAAAGAGGTTCAACGTTACCCAAACTATTATCGAGTTCTAGGCTTGGATTAGTTTGTGCGACATGGTATGTAAGGAAATGATAAATCATATCCAGGAAGCATTAAAGCATTTAATAGGTATGCCTTTTCGATTTGAGGGCTCGGCTCTGAAACAATATGTGTCTGCACCGACCGAAAGCAAAAAAGCGTAAGTTTCATCCGGTGAAGGGTATTTCCCATTTAGCTTGATTTATGTGTAGGAAGAAGGGTCACTTTACTAATAGGTGTAGATCAGGTAGAAGGGGCGAATAGTTAAGGCATCCAAATTTGGTGCACAGTTTTCACCCGAACGATTGTCACAATAATCATCGGTTAGGCCATATTGTCAAGGATCGTCCTATGCCCAAGAAAAGGGAGCAGCCTATGATCTTTGCTATTTTAGCAGCTGAGAAGGAGAAGCAAATTCTTAAGGGTATACTTTCTGTTAATGGCTTTCCTATTCGTGTTTTGTTGACACTAGGGCATCTCATAGTTTTATATCATGCAACCTTGATGATTGTTTAGTCATGTCCCGCACATTAAGGACATCGATTTTTATTTGCTAATTTTTGTTTGTACTCCACCGATTTGTGAGTAACTTACCTTTTTACTACTTGGCATAGGTGGGCAGCAGATACTTTGAAACGAACACCTAGTGAATTGAGTTTCATAGTTTGACTACAAGACATTTGTTGATAATGTTAGGTTAATAGTTAAATTTAGTAAAAGATGTTTATCATAAACTAAAGGAAAGATAAGGTGTTTAGTAAATAAACATCCATTGAAAGACTTTATCTAAGAGAATGATTTTATATAAGTATGGTTTATATTAGTATATTTGTAAACAAAGAGGATTTAAACAAAGATATTAAGAACTTGAATCCTAATGTTTTTGAATTTTTTTTTTAATATTTCGGAAGAAAATAATAGTAGTATTACTTCAAGTATTTATGTATAATAATGTATGAAAAAGTTTTAAGATTTGTTCGAGTTCGAGGTTTCTCTTGGAGTTGACTAGTAAATTTAAAAATAAAGTATTTTTATGTTATCAAATTCGAGTGGCTCAAAAGTGACTAAAAATGGACAATAGATGTGTTCGATTGGTAAGAACTTCTCATAGGCATTTTCCTTCACAGTAAGGGAATATATGGTACTGTAGGTCTATTTTCATAGTACCACTTTTTTGTCACTCAATCTATATATCTTAATTCTATAGATTTGTAAAGTAAATATTTAGGAAATTATACTTAGTATTATTTTACGAAGTATTTGGCACCGCTTTGGAAAAAATTTGGTTCAGTCTCAAAAATTATGATTAAGCATACTGGACGTACTTCTATCTCTTGATAATAATTATAATGATGACTGTAACATCATTTGAGTTCATTATTGGTTTTTCTAAGTGTGGAATGCTGCATAGTAATTTTGATATAATAGGTTTTGATATAATCCCAAAAGTATGATTTGATACAAAAGGATATATATATGTTATTACTTCAAACGATTTGAAATGAAACCCAGGATTGGTTCTAAAGTTTCTTTAAAGAATTTTACATAGAGTAGTTTAACAAAGATTTTGAAGTAAGCATTCTATATGGAAAAGATTTGTATATATGATATGTTAGGTACCCAAATGGTAGGGACATAACCCGAATAAATATGAAACAATTTATTGTTTTCTCTTTATGGTTAGTATGTCTAATAAATAAGTTAAACTTTGTTTAGTTATTTTATGGATGCATGTATCCTATGCATTAGGAAAGTATGGTATGCTCATCATGTTTGATGTGTTTGTTTGGTAGTTTTCATTTGTTAAAAATGAAATGGGTTTGTTAATTTTGGACAGTCAAATTTTTTTGGATTGTTGTAAACTCAAAGCCAAGTGTTTTTGGTGAAAATATAAAAGTTGAGTTTATATAACAGCTTGACTTCGAAGTTAGTAAGTTAAAACAAGTTCTGAATTTATTGAAAAATCTTGTTAAGAAAAATGTATTTAATGTTTTGTATACAATCTTTGGAGGTAGTGGAGTATTATATGAGTATGAACTTAAGTTATAAAATGTTTATAAACTTGAAGTTATATTTTTATAAAATGCTTCATAACTGATTTTAGTGTTTACATAGACATAATATTTATGTAAGTAAATGTGATTTAAAAGTAATTGGTGCAGTTAGGAAACCATAGGATAAGTACGTAAGTTGTACATACATCATTTTATGCGCATAACTATTCTTGATCCTAGATTCGAGTACATGGTTCCTAGCTAATTTACATCAATCTCAGCAAAGATTCTTCGCTTGATTCTCGACGATGAACACTTGATACAGATTCTTGATGTGATCCCAAATTTTTATGCCATGGTATATGGCTATGTAAGGAGAACTGAAGTTTCTAATCAAGAAACCTGATCAAAGTCCACACTACAGAGGTCAAGTGATCTATAATAATTTGAAAGTGAAATCTATATAATTGAGCAAGAGATCAGAACGAATATTGTGTATGGATGGCCCGTGTACATCATGTGGGCTTTAGTGCATATGCATCATATGTTGTGTTGGCTTATGAATAGTTTGGGGGTATAACTCTTTGATTTGTTATAAGGTAGCATGAATAATTGTCTAAATAATAACCTAAGGCCGTTGAGCGTAAAGTATGCTTAATAGGTTGTTTATCGTCTTGGGCGACGAGAGAGTTTTGACTCTAAGCAAACCATGAGAATTTTTTGCTGGCGATTATGAATGCTATTTGAGTATTTGTGTACGCTTGTTCTTTGTATGGTTAGAAGGTACAATAGAGCAAGGATGCTCGAGACTGTACATGGTAGATGAAAGATAGTTTGAGCTTATCCTATATAGAGTTGTTCTTGGACTAGTGGTTTGTTATCTTAGTATCAAATATCTTTTGTAGTGTTCTCACCACTTGAGGTGAAACACTTAGTATGCATTTGATTTGTAGTTTATTTTGTATATATTTTCAGCGGTACTCTATACATGTTTCTTGTTTCTCCTTTCTTCTTTGATTATAATTCTAATTTGGATTTTGAGGCTAAAATGTTCTAGGTGGGGAAGAATGTAACGACATGTAATTTTGAACACTTTGTCTTTGAATATCAAAATGTTTTGAAATATAGCTAAGTGTTATAAATGTGATTTTATAAACCCTGTTAAAAACCTTTTAATTAATGAATAATGATAATAAAAATGTTTGTGAACTTGTTTACAAAAATATACATTTTGAAATATAGCACATAGGTTGTAGTTGAACAAAGGTTTAAATTGGACTTAGATTTTAAAGTGCTTTCATAGCGATAGTCGCTATAGATGCAATTAGGAATTACCTTGTTTTGGTCAATTTCCAATGAACTTTGTGGAGAGATACTTAGGGGTTTCTTTTCATATTTTTGATTTTTTTTATGTATGCTTGTTGCCATAAAAAGTTTGGAAGTTGAAATGTTAAGTAACATACCGAAAAGTGGCCAAACTTCCACTTGTGCAAAACTGCCCCGTTTAACCTTCGTTTTTAAATTTAAATGTTTGGAATGGACTTTAAATTTGAATATTTTTTATCATTACTTTTACAAATGTTTACTAATTCATATTAAAGTGTTTTTAAGCGGTTTGAAAATTTTAAGTTTTTGTTATGAATTTTTAAGTAAGAGGGTTTACTTTTAAATATAAGGAACATGGTTTTCCAAGTTTCAAAATGTTTTATAAACTTGTTATTTTAAAGTAGCATTTTGAGCAAAAGTTTAAAAACCTATTATAAGTATTTTAAAAGAATTTTTAAATATATTTAGTTTTTAGAAAATTAGTTGATTATTTTTAAAAGTATAAATATCTTATATTACGTATTATCTTTCAAATTGTCTTATTAAGAATATAGTTTTATAAATAAATTACTATACATATATATCATTTAAAAAGGTTTCTGTATTATAAAACAAATGATTTAAAAAGGATTTAGGAATTTCTTAGTGGCTACGTGGTTACTTGTTTAATTGCTTGTTTGAAAATTAATTACCCATACTAACACTAAAGCCGAAAAAGTAAGCTTACCTACCTATAAGTAGTAAGATTGATGCTCGAGTAGGTATAGAAGGAATAGCGCTCAAACCTACCGTCTTCACACATAATCGAGAAATATTTAAGTTGGTAATGTTGGAAACATGTTAATCCTGTTGATTTCTTACTCTTTTATGGAAATCATTAATATTATATTTAACACTAAAAGACGACGAGGTAGACTTGTTTATCTATGAGAGTGAAGAATGAAGTGTCTAGGCAAGGCTTTGATATGCAACCAGTGCTTTAACTTACCTAGCTTCACTCTTAACCGAGCAATAGTATAAGTTGGAATGTCGGAAATGTGTTAAGAATATGATCCTTAATTTATATAAGTGATCTTTTTAGCTAGATAGTTGATTAGTCGACTATTTAACTTAACCAATTATAAATTAAGAAGTATTTAAAGGTTTCCTGGCTTCATACTCTTTGAGAATCCTCGAGAACGTGCATTGGTATGAAAAGTCTCTAGTTTTAAGAACTTATACATAGGAGATCCCCTGGGGAGGACTCCCATTTTTATAGTTCACTTACTTCTAAAGAACTGGAATTGAGCTTATAAGAAATTATTGAATTAGTTTTGGAGTGTCCGAGATGGGTAAGTGTTTTACTTATCGAATACCATTTCAAAACCAGCATACGAAATTAAATTTTGAAAGCGGTAGTGAAGTGGATTGTTATGGAGATGAACTGTCTATCCTAAGGTTAATTACTAGGGAGAAATCAGCGTTAACATTTTAGACTCATGATATAGAGTTGAACTGACTATCCTAAGGTTAAGTCCAAGTGAGCAGCCATCGTTATCATTTGTTAAATGGGCTTATGTGGGAATCCATGGAGTGATTTATGTTCTATTCGAGCAATGAAGACTCATGTGAGAGATACTGAACATAGACCTGACATTGGAAATGACTAAAAACAGAGTAGGCCTCATAGCTCGGAGTTTAGCTAATCCATGATAGGGTATATCAACTCCAAATCTAGAGTATACTTATTGATGTTGCTAGCAAGAGTTGATGATATGTGGGATCACATGTTAGGGCATGGATCAACTATATTTACCTTATAATATAATAATTTATCAAGAGATATACAATGCTCGGAGGTATTTTCTGACCCTTATGCTGGAGACTAGATTTGGCTTGATCGAAGAGAGCTCATGAAAAATTCCATATGCGAACGTGCCTTGGCGGTTTTTGATGTACTTCTAATATTGTTGTGTTGTGAGATGCAAGTAGAATAACATTTGATATGATTTATATTCGACACTTGAGACATTATCTATTATATCACCTTATTAATCAATAGTTGGTTTCGTTGAAGGGAATACCATTATAGGACTCCGTATAGTCTTAATAATTACCGTTACATGTTGCATGTGTCTTGATTTTTCTCATGCCTGACTTATGTCTAACATATGGTTTTTATTTTCCTTAGATTTCTCATGTACTCTTCCGAGTAGGCTGAGTAAAGCCGGTTTTACTTTATATGCTTTAGAGTTCAGGAGATGAGTTGGAGTCTTCGGTTATCTATTTATTTCTATTTCTGTTGCACTATATTATGTATATGTGTTTCATCATTATGAGGACAAGTTGTTATAACTGTCTAGGCTGATGATAATACTTAGGTTTTTGTAGCCTTGAAATTTCTATATTCGAAGTAACCCTTTGTACCGTCTTTTGATATTTTATATTATCATTCCTTTACGAGATTCTAATGTTGTGTTCTTTCTTTCTTGTTCTATTATTTTCTTTTCTTTTACCCTAATTATCTATCTTTCCAGCACTTCGGTGCTCCACATGCAAATAGCGTGGAAGTATTTAGTGTCGACATTCTAGGGTCGAAAAGTCGGGTCGTTACAACCACAGGCTTCCCCATAGCCTCATCCTTTGTGTTTTTTTAACTGTGGGAGGTATCTTCTTTGGAATTGTGGCCCTAATCTATTACTTCAATGTCAAGTCAAAATGGAGGTTCATCCTTATTGCTTTTAATGTGAATATAAGATTGCGGCGTGTACCTATAACATATAGTTGTTCTAAGATTTGTGCCGCAGTTCTATATTATTAGTTTTGCTTTTTAGGCCACAACACATGTTTGGTAATTGAAGGATCTGTCGTATTTCTACTTATCAAAGTAATTATTAGGATTGCACATCGGTCCTTTTATTTTTCAACAATCTTAGGTTATTAGTGTAGTTTTGTATTGCCTAAACGATGCTCAGGGGAAAGGCGTAATCCTTATGTATTGCCGCTGTATTAGATTTTGGAGAACTATAATCTAGACTTTGCTTTCACTCCCTTTTCACAGTCCAACTTAATTTAGGGGAGAAGTTCTTTTGCCTCGATGCTTGAATCACTTTTCTTTTGACAATGTTTGGAAAATATGGGTGTAACAAAATGGATTACGAGATGAAACTGATTACGATTAATGAAATGAAATTTACCAAACCTAAATAGACACGACACATTAGAATGTCCAATGATAAATCTCCCACGATAAAGAGAAAGTAAGAATTTTATTAATGCTAAGTGAAGAGCTTACCTTGCCATAAGTATGCCATTAAAAGTTTTGACTCTACCATGTGGCACGATGCACAAATCAGGAGCAGATTCCAAGTATGTTGTCAAAATATATTTTTAATATTGATACTTGAAAGAATATGATCCATCTGCAGCAAAATATCTTTTGTAAGAAGATCAATATAAGTATTTGAAATATAAGCCATGTCGATAAGAATAATATCGTAAATTTAATCTGTTAAAACTAATGTAACAAATTCATCTTTCAACATGCTATAGTTAGTTCAGATTTTGCTCATAAAATTATTGCCCGACGTGATTTTTTATTTCAATACATGTGTTTTGAAATAGAAAATTCAAAATGATGATTTAGAATACACTGTTTACACATAACACCCAAAGTATCTCGAAGTCAGTGGAAGCGATATTGTGTTGTAGGTTTTTTGGATATGATCTATGAAATGGTACGATAGTATTTTCTATAAGCATCAAAATTGAATATATATTTTGATTGAAATTTCGGATAGTTTGATTTTTAGCCAAAATACAAAGGAAGCATGTATCCATAAGAAAGAACATAAAAAGGTACATAAACATTTCTAAAATTATAAGTAAACAGCATACCGCTGATTGTTATGATGCACTTGTTATTCGACCTTTTGACCCAACTGTATCTTGACTGATTAGACAAGTTAGACTCGATGATAAACAAGGCAACCAGCCCTAAGAGATGATTATAGAATCTAGAGATCAAGCACAAGAAACAATATGAAGTAATGATCAAACAAGACCAAGACATAGACTCTTTTAAATATTCTAAGTATGGATTAGTACCTCCCATAGGCAGGGGATCGGTACCTACCGCTTCCCATCGGTAGGGGATCAGATTGCATCACAACGGTCATGAACAACATCAGCCAATAGTTCAACTCAATGGGAATCGATCGATATCTCTAAAAACATGAAAGCAACTATGAAAATAACTTTAGATACATGAAGCTGACATGAAAGGGGACCCGCCAGACCGATTGCAACATGCAATGTGTCTAGAGGACCGATCGATGCCGATAGCTTTAATATGGGAGTTGGACCATAAAATTTTCTGGATGACCTTGTCTACATCTAGATATTCCATCAACGAACTTTTAGTAAGATATTCAGTCGGGTACCCCTATAAATATAGAGTTTATAGTTCATTTTTGGGATCTTTATGTTGTTATTTTGCTTGTACTACATTGAATTAAGGATTCCGATATGATCCCTCTTGTACTCAGAAATTCAAGTGATCGGTAAAGCTGTTTCATTAAGGTGGACATAAGCATTCAACGCTGAATCACTACAAATCTGTTTATCATTGTCTTTTTACTTGTTTTCTTCTTGTCTCCTTTGTTTTAATTTAGATTTCTTCATTTATTTCTCTACATTCATTCTATTGGGTGTTAGTGTAAACGTTTGGTGCAAACATTTTGTTGCTTTTATTGAGAATCAAACTCATTTTGATTGGATCTCATCATCTACTTATGGATTCCCATATTCATGAAATACATCCATATTTATACTGACAAGTTTCCATTTCTACTCAGATTTGAACAAGATCTAAAAGGAAGCTATTAGCCATGTCCACACTCCTGTTGAAGGCAACAACGATGCTAGTGACAAACAAGCTGATCATAGCGTACTACCGACTGCTGCCAATCCCCATAATCCAGCTGACTACGTCACCAAAGCAGATTTTTATGTTCTAATGATGAAAGTGACAGATAGCCATTAGCAGCACAACGAGCAAATCTAGGCTAACATCGGTCGGACGAACCAATTATTAGATTAGCATTGAAAGATAAGGAGGGGGCCTACTCCATACTCAGGATCAAAGAAATCCTCCTCATCTGACGACTATCATAGAAACGGACGTCGCAAAATGGAGCATATGGAGCTGGAATATCGAGAATGGATCAAACGATCAGTACCTAACCCCCTTGGGGATAAGCACTAAAAACACAAATCATAGGGGCATTCAACATGCAGATGGAGGGATTCACTCTATAGGTGCTACGACTGATTAAGGTATTGAAGCTCGGGCGAATATGGTTGAACCACAACTGTAAGACGATGATAGAACTACTGCTCATGTAACGACCCAGAATTTTGGTCGTTAGATTTGAACATTTAATTCATTTTAAATGTTGAATGTGAATTATAATTTGGTTTTGAACAAAAAGATTTTGGTTAAATTAATGAAATTAGTTAAATTTCAAATATGGTAATTCAATTGAATTTGAATAATAATAATCTAATATTTGGGAATTGGGATAATTTGTGAATCTGGAGGTAAATAGATGCGAAAATGGTTTCTAAAATTTATTTTAAGTCTATTTGGATTTAAATAATTATGTTGGACATTTGTATGGAATCAAAAGCCCATAAGTCAAATTTGGAATTTTTATATTAATTTAATAATGGAATTTAATAATGCAAATAATCAGATTTTGCTTCGAAGTGAAATAAAATAATTTGTAGTGTGAATATAAATTCTATATGATGTATAATTAAGTTAGTAAAATTTTCAAGGTGAAATTTTAAGAGATTTCGACAATTTTGGAAATCGCTCGAATTAATCGACGAGTAAAAATAGCCTTCCATGGCACAGTTTCGGAATTCGACAAAACCAGTTCCATTGGATCCGTAATAATGTATTATTATCGGATTTCAAATTTCGTTGCGTTTGGATTTACCGGTTGCTCATACGGGTGAGAAACGCGTTGAAATTAAAATCGATAATTTAATATTTAAACTCGATTCCAACAGCTATATTCCACATACGACCAAATTAGCCTCCGAAACACGTTCCATTTTGTTTGGAATGCAGGTAAAACCTTATAAACACCTGGCGGCACATGAGATTTGGAGTTCGTTTGTAAAAGTTTGTTAAAATTGAGAATATTAATAAAATAATTTGATTACACACACATATATATATGTGTGTGTATATATATATATATATATATATATATATATATATATATATAGACACACACACACATACGTATAAGGTCGAAACCCTAGTATCAATTTCGAGCCGCCGTGAAGAACATTTCAATAGCCGATGTGTTTTCTTTTTCTTCTTAAAATTCCATCTTATCCATTAATTATTAGCGAATTCTTCCAATTCAAAGATGAAGAGCTCATCGAGTTCTTCAAGTTGAACGGCCATGATCGGAATATGAGCTCTGGTTTGTGGGAAAATCTAGGTGGAAGGGCGTACGTTCGTGCTTAGACTTTGGAACCTAGGGATGACCGAGCTTCATTGTATTTTGGCTGAAGGTAGAGCTCACAGTGCTCTACGACATGGTGGCCTCTGATCGATCTATCGGCGAGCGTCGTGGGAGCGACGATTAGGGTTTAGAGGCACTGATGGGTTCGTTCGAACCTGTGGTGCGTGGAAGAAGAAGCATTTGTGCGACCTGGATCTCGTTTCCTGATCGAACGGCCTAATGGTAGCTTCTGTTTTTATAATAATAATGTGTGAAAATATTTACATTAAAATCATACAAATTTTAAACAACCATAACTTTTGCATACATTATCAGATTCCGACGAATTTGGTAGCACCAGAATCGCAGCGACGAGCAGCCTGCTGTGGTGCAGATCTGGGATCTTTCTGAGCAAGTAAAAATTTAGGTTAAATCGAACGCCGTTCGATTTAATTTAAAATTTGAACGCTCGTCGAAAATTCAAGGTGAGTTAATCTCACTCACATATGGAATGCTAGTTAGCTTAATTAGTTAATATTTAAATGATGGGTTGATTGGTTGAATGTGATAATTATTATCAGATTGGATCGATATTTATTTGTTGTGTTAATATCTATGGATGCAGGGAAACAGGTTGGAGGGATCCAACTGGATTCCTCACAATATAGAAATTATCTTTAGAATCTCTGTTTTAGTTTATTGATATTCCATGATAGTTTAATTTGGAAATTTAGTTATACTGTGTTATGGTTGGATAAATAAAATTTGGTATTTAAAATATAAATAAAATAAATTGGGATTAAAGGGAAATGAAAAGGAATTTTTGAGTAATGAATGTAAGGAAATTAAATTAAGGAAATTGGTTTGGAATTTGAAGCGTTTTTGAAATTGTGATTTAAAAGGAAATAAGGAATGAAAATTTAAAAACTGGGTTTATAAGTGAAATGGGATGTTTACCGGGGGATAAATTTGAAAGTATAGATTTTCGGTGGAAACTTCTATAAGAAGGTGCAAATTGTTTTAAAAATAAAAATGGGATTATTTTTAAAGGATGGAAAGTGTATTTTTCATGGGAAATGAAGTATATTTCAAAAGAGAAGCTTTCAAAGTATAAACTAGAAAGTTTAAAAAAATGTGTTTTTAGAATATTTTAGAAAAATTACTATCTTTAATTAATTTTAAGTGAAAAGTAAATATTTATTTAAGTAATTATGGTATTTAATTATATAAAGGTAAATTAGTATTATGTTATCTAATGGGAATTTTAACATTAATATTTGATATAATAACTTTATATTAAAAGGAAATATTTGATTTAAGTTACCCAAGAAACTTTTATAGATTTTCAAAAGTATATTTTGAATAAGGAATTTAGCAACTTATTTTAAATATTTTAGGTATATTTTGGAAGTGATTTCCAGAAAAGGGGAAATGTGTTTAAAAATAAAAAGGGTTTATTTTTAAAGTGTTGGGAGAAATCTACAGGATTTAAACGTAAATTTGAATTGAGATAAATCCAGCGGGATTTATAAAAAGAATTCTTTGGTTTATTCTAAATGGTGTGTATTTCCCTGAAAAGCCAAGTACGTTTTTAAAGAAGATTTTTGAGTAAAAGTTAGAAGTTTTGAAGTTGTTTTAAAAGAATAGTTTCAGGAAATTATTATTTAAGTGGTAAAAATTTTAAAAGTGAATATTTATCAAATTAGTTATAGTAGTAATTATTTTAAAGGGTTAATTAGTATTATGTTTTGAAAGAATATTTTTCTAATATTTATATTTTATAAAATGGATTTATGTTAAAGATAGTTTGGTTAATGTTATTCGAAACTAATATAGAATTTTGTAACTCCTCTTTTAAAATTTAGAGTAACTTAACCTTTATCATAAAATTAGTTTATATCTTATAAAATAGTTTTGCTTTAAATATTTTTAAAATATATTCTTGAATAAAATGTTTAAGTAGTCTAGTTTAAATATTTAAGGTACATTTTAGAATAATGTGATTTAATCGTTTGGAAATCTAAGGTATTTGTACTTGGTGTTTTAGTGGAAATAAATATATGGGAATTTATTCCATGAGAAGAGTGTGGTTTTGAAAACTGTTTCCAAAAAAGGGCTGAAAAGGAAAATATATCTTGCGAAGATATTTTGAGATTAATAAATAATTTGGGTAATTATTTATTGTTTGATGGATGTTTGTGAATGTTAATTGATAGTTAAATAATCGACTATTAATATTGGCCAATGCGCTGATCGTTTCGAAGAGACCTGGATCGGATTAAATTCTTGAAAACCACTCTGATCCGGTTTGTACATTTTCATGGAAAATGAGTTCGGAGTCGAAGATGGAGCAGTGAAGTGCAAGGGCTAGTCGCTACTAATCCCGAGGATGATTCCAAAATGGATGTAGTAGGAGTAGTGCCTTCGGTTCCGTTCGAACCCAAGACGGACTTGTATGGATGAATGCTTTCAGAACATCGTCAGGCGGGCGATGAGCATTCTAGGAGATGTGTTTAAAAAGGTAACGCTTAGCCTCAAGCCTCATGAACCAGGAATGACTGAAAATCAGAGGATATGCAGCAAGGCTAAGTGGGTGGCACCCATTAGGGTGAGGTCATCCTTGTCTAGATGTCCCTTTTATTCGGCTTAGTGGTGCGGTTGCTGATCCCAACCGTGGGGTGATCTTACTCAGGATTATCCAGTAAGGGGTAGTCCCGTTCTTGTGTTGCAGGGGATTTAGGGTGGATCATCGGTACGGTGATCCAGGCTACGTACTGTGACAGGTGGTACCCAGTGCCTAGTCATTAGTTGGAAATCCATTCTCCCTATGTGCCTTTTAAGGTTTTGTTTGTATTACCCATGATTATGGCTAGTATACTGGAATTTAATTATTGTAACAATTTCGGCTAAGTATTTGTATATAGGCTCTATTATAATATCCGAGGATTTTGATAAAAAAAGTGTTTTGGTTATCGTAAAGTAAAAACCTGACATGTTTATTTGTGGCGTGGTCTTACGAGATGCTTTTGATTTCAAAGGATTTTGAAACTTTAATAATCAATTTGAGTGTGGTTTTCTCACGCTGGTATTCCAGACTGACTCGGGTGTTATTCAACTATAATGCTCAGGTCAGACCGAGTATTATAGATTACAAGAAAGGATGCTTGGAGCTCAGGAGAGGAGCCGGAGTCCGAGATGTATTACCTATTTGTTTATATCCGCTGCTGTGATTATTTGAAATTGTCAGGCTGGTAATTGTTGTTTGTTTGTGATACTCTGATGATGTAATATATAAAACAGATATAGTTTTCATTTTGTGTAAAGATCTGTTATTGACTATTATATTTTGTTTCGCTGCGATTGTGAGATTATGTTATTGTTTAGTTCCTTCTTTCTTCTATCTTCTTTCTTTTTCCTCAACAATCTGTCTTTTCCGACACTCGACCATCGGCATATTATACTGTAGCATATTTAGTGTCAATTTTCGAGGATCGAGAGAGGACGGGTCGTCACAGCTTAGAAAATGGTTTAAGAGCAAGAGGAGTTGAGGCAACATGGCGCTACCCGAAGGCATGGCTCGGGTCACTCACGTGAGGTGGAACACGACAAGCACCTAACATCAACTCTCCAAACACCCGACTTAACAGCTATGGTGACACATCTAGTGAAAGAAAGTCAAGGCTTGAACAACGATGCTTGGGGACTCTCTATACGTTGTACTCCATTTACCGACAGCATTCTACATTCAAAATATCCATGGAGGTTCCGTATTCCTATGATCTCCGCCTATACGGGATAAACTGACCCATGGTAGCATCTCTTAAAGTACGAATGGCGCATTGTCTCCACTCGAACCACTGAGGCAGTCAAGTGTAGGTGTTTTCCAATTTTTCTAGAAGATGTTGCAACCATGTGGTTCACCATGCTAACATTGTGGTCAATCTCTACATTTGATGAGTTAGAAAAGAAGTTTCTAGACTAGTTCCATAGCACATGACTCGATCCAAGGATACAATGTCACTCTTCAACTTGGTCCATGCACCGAGGGAGTCACTGAAAGATTTTCTGAAAAGGTTTAATACAGGTTTTTAATGAAGTCAGCAATCCGAATGGTGATGTAATATTCATGGCGTTAACTAGGGGAGTCGAATCTGATTTCGAGTTTGTGGTTTGTTAGTGGGAAATCCTTATTCTACATTGGACCATTTTTTGGAAAGGCAGCTCAATTTCCGAGGAAGGAGGAGACAAAGAGAAATAGGAAGAAAGATGTTGCAGGGCCAAGCGTCGAGGGAGTACAAAGTAAAGTGCCAGTGAAGCAGTCCAGCGATCGTTTCGGGAAAGTTCAAATCAATGTTGAGAACGAACCAAATGATCTGAAGAAAGGCAGTGATAGAAACCATGACCAAAGATGGGATTCCGAGAGTGGAAGCCAAAGATACCATCATTTGACACATACACGCCATTGAATAAGTCGCTAGAGAATGTTTATTTATCGACTTGTAACACTATGCACTACAGGGAACCACCTCCGAAGGAACCGACAGGGAAGCCGAGATGGTCCGGAACGTACTATAAATTTCATGAAAGTTACGGACATACCATGGATGAGTGTTGCTTGCTCCACGATATTATTAAGAAGTTAATTTGAGAAAGAAAGTTGCAACAATTTGTTAAAGCCCTATAGGATGGCGAGTAGGGGACATCCAACCCCTATCGAGGAAAAGCTCCACCCAGTGCCAAGGAACCTCGACGGACAAGAGTGAGATTAGTTATTAATACCAATATTGGAGGACCATATCCGACCAACAAAAGCTAGAATACAATGGAGCGTTACGTGAATGCTATCAAATTGACATTGTATGTTACTCTACCATGGAGGACGTGCTTCACCAAAGCACCAGCAAACTATGACTGATGATATCGTATTTTGAAGTAGATATGCATACAAGGCGGAGGCCCCTACGATTGAACCAATGGCGATCTTGGCCATGATCGGCCCTACCTTGGCGAGAAATTTTTTGATTGATTGTGGAAGTGCTATGAATATCATTTTCAAGAAGGCATACGACCTGATGTTACTGGAAGCCAAAGATCTAAAACCATGAAAAGCCCGTATTCATGGCTTTAATGGTATTTCAAACAAGGTGGTAGGCTATGTCCAGCTACCAGTAGAGTTTGGAGACGACAACCAAAGGAGAGGCGGGTGCTACCATTTGTTGTGATGGATGTGAATTCCCCATATAATGCTTTTTGGACCGACCCTTGCTAAATTCAATGCAGCTACCGCCCCTTTGTGTCTAACACTCAAATTGTCAATGGAGAATGGAGAGGGAATTATCTATTGAGATCAAGCGTCTGGGCGTACCTGTTATGTGTCTTAGTTGATAGATGCTCAACTAAAGGAGAAAGGAAAAGGTATGGAGAAGCCTCTCTACATCAAAACTAATGAAACATAGCAACCAGCGTCCAAGCCTTGGCTTGGGTACCACAGTCGATTTTATTCAATTATGGATCCAAAAGATGAAGAAGAGGAGTCCGAAGAAACCAAGGCTGCAACCGCTGAGCTAATGATCAACATGGTGGTCAGCCACGATGACCCGTCTGGGATCCTAAAGATCGGATCACAGCTCAGTGCAACGATGATGAAGGAATTAGCTGACTTTCTCCGAACAAATCTTTATGTGTTCACATGGACCCATTCTGACATGTGTGGGACCTCGTCAACCATCATAAGTCATGCATTGCATATCGATCCGAGGCTTATCCTAGTGGAATAGAAACGATGCGGCATGGATCTAGAGAGTTCTGTTGCACTTAAAGAGGTGGAGGATAAACATAAAAACAGTGGGTTTATCCGCGACGCCCTCTACTCGAAATGGGTTTTGAATCTAGTTCTTTGAGAAAAGCTGGTGGAAAGTAGCAAACATGCATCGGCTATTTAGACCTGAATAAGGCATGCCCAAAAGATAGCTTTCCACTTCTGAGGGTTGACTAACTAGTAGATTCAACTGTTGGACATGAACTTCTTTCATTCATGGATGCATACTCTAGATACCAGCTTCATTACTGACCAGGGATTTTACTGCTACGTTGTGATTCCTTTTAGACTAAAGAATGCTAGAGCTACTTACTAGAGACTGGTCAACCAGATGTTCAAAGAACAGATCTGGCGATCAATGAAAGTATATGTGAATGATATGCTCTTGAAGTTATGGCGATCAAGCGACCATGTCGATGACTTGGAAGAGATGTTCAGTGTTCTTTGGAAATAAGGAATAAAACCTAACCCTTTGAAATGCTCTTTCGACGTTGTGTTAGGGAAATTCTCGGGTTTCATCGTCAGCTCTCATGGGATTGAATCCAATTCCGAGAAGATTCAAGCGATTAGAGACATTCAAGTACTACATACAATTAAGCAGGTGTAGAGCCTAAGAAGGAAGGTCACTGCCCTGAGTCAATTCATATCTAGGGCTACCGATATATGCATCCCTTTCTTCGACTTGATCAAGAGAGGGAAGAGGAACTTTAAATGGATGTAGGATTGTATTGATGTGTTTCAAGCTCTAATATATCAATTGGAGAGACCTCCTATCTTGTACAAGCCAATGGATCATGAAGACTTGTATATTTACTTGGTAGTGTCGGTACATGCCATAAGTGTCGCACTGTTGCATGAAGAGGATCTGATCTAGAGGCTAATGTATTATGTTAGCAAGCAATTGACAGGTGCTAATAAGAACTATCCGAAATTGGAGAAGCTTGCTACTGCCTGTTGATTGCAGCAAGAAAGCTCTGCCCATATTTCCAAGCACATTCCATCAATGGCTTCGCTGACCAGCCGTTACGATAGGTCCTACAGTGACATGAGACGTTTGGAAGGTTACTTAAATGGAACATCGAATGAGCTAGTTTATATCACTTATCTCCCTCAGAGGGCCATCCAAGGATAAGCACTGGTAGGTTTCATAGCTGAAATCACTACATTAGACGACTCTTAATGGAAGATGTATATGGATGGAACATCTAATGACTGGTATTCTAGTGCCAGGGTAATACTAGTAACTCCTGAGGAACGCTCGATCTGCTACGCCTTCAAACTTGACTTCTCCACTGCAAATAACGAAGTCGAATATAAAGCCTTAATTGATGGGCTTAAACTTGCTAGAGAGCTAAGAGTAAAGGCATTGAATTTTTTTTTGTGATTCCTAGTTTGTAGCAAACTAAATCAAGGGAGAATATTAGGCCAAAAGAGCGTGACTTGCTCCTTACCTTAACCGAATCCAAGAGCTGCCAGTCGATTTCAAGCATCACAGCATTACACTCATCCCAAGGGAGCAAAACGAGAAAGCTGACTCACTGGCCAAGCTGGCCAGCTCTAGGGATGCAGGGAAAATGTGTTTGGTCCCCGTTGAAGTACTTAATGCTCCAAGGCTTGACCAAATGGAGAATGATTGGGTCTTAGAGACAATGCCAGAGAAGGAGTTGTGGATGACTCCGATTATAGACTATTTGCATAGGGAAATCCTTCCGAAATGGAGGAATGAAAAACAACAAATCCTTCGTAAAGCTTCCCCGTACATCCTTCTAGAAGAAGTCATGTACAAGAAGGGTTTCTCTGTCCCCTACTTTGGGGTATCATCAACCATGAAATCAAGCAAATATTAAGAGAAGTCCATGAAAGAGAATGTGGCGAGCACATATGGGGGTAAATCTAGGGGAAGAAGATACTCCATTATGGTTATTTTTGGCCAACTATCAATCGAGACAAAGTTGATTATGTAAAATGTTGCGGCAAGTGCTAGAGGTTTGCAAATATTTCGAGAGCCCCACCAATGAAAATCACTCGGATGGTCAGTCCATGGCCGTTTGCTACTTGGTGTATTGACATCATCGGCTCCTTGTCGATTTCCAAAGGTGGTGCGAAGTACGCCATAATAGCAGTCAATAACTTCACTAAATAGGCTAAAGTTGAAACTGAAACTTTAGCCATGATCACAACGAAGAAACCAATCAACTTTATGGTTCAAAACATTAACTATCATTTTTTTCTTCCCTAAGCAATCGTAATTGACAATGGACCCAATTCAATTGTGCTGAATTCAAAGACTTCTGTCATGCACATCATATTGAGGAAATATTTACGGTAGTTTCTCACACTCAAGCTAATGGTTGAAGCTATTAATAAAATCATAAAGCCCATTTTGAAGAAGCATTTGGAAAAGGCTAAAGAGAAGTGGGTTGATGAACTCCCGTCATAATATGGGAATACGAAACAACCTACAAGTTTGCGACCAGTCATATTCCATTCGCCCTTGCTTGTGGTTCTAAAGTTGCGATTCCCATAGAACATGACGTCCCTTCTCATCGAATGACTTACTCTGAACCTAAAATTAACATAGATATCCTTTTGAAATCTCTAGACATGTTTGATGAGAAGTGTGAAGAAGCTGACTTGAGGGCAGTTGCACACCGATATCGAGTCGCCTAGTACTACAATGTTAAAGTCCGACCTAGGACCTTTGAAATTGGAGATCTTGTGCTGAAATTGATCTTTCCTAGTCCTGCAAACATGGGGCCGAGATGGAAAGGACCGTATGCCATTAATAGAAATTTTGAAGATGGAACTTTCAAGCTGGTGACTATCGATGGCATCACACTCCCTAGAGAATGGAATAGAGTGCATTTACGATGATATTTCACTTAGTTTAGTTTCATTCGGTTGTATTTCATTTAGAATTTGCTTTTTCATTTGAATTGAAAGTTATGTAATAAGGTAGACTCTGTCGCTTCTATTTTAGTTTGCAATAAAATCTAAAGTTTTCTCTATATCCATGAATTGTTTGAGCATAATATAATAGTTGTGATACTTGACCAACTTATATCTACACATGCCTAATATAAACCAACAAGTACCTAGATTTTGATGCCAACCAAGTACTCGGGTCCATTATCAAATTGAACAAAATAAACGTTACTCGACCATTCATCCCTTGACTCTCGCCTGTAATTCGACGAGCAGAGTATAAAATAGAGAATGCGTGTGACTCAAATATTCGTTAACTAACTCCATCTCTCGATTCGACGAGAAAGATGTAAAATAAAAGTGGTCATGATACGACCGACCACTCTTCGAATTTTGCTCTAGGGTTGGGGGCAAGGGAATTAATCAAAGGAAATGTGATTTGACCGCTTCCTAGAAAAACTTCAGTCCTTAGAGTGTAGGCAAGATTTTTAACATCAAACAGGTGTGATCAACCGTCCCTCGACCAACTCTGGTCTCCAAATTGCGGATAAGAGTATGAACAAAACAAATGAGTGCGATTAGAACATTCATTCTCCAAATCTAGCCTGAACTCTACAAGAGGAGTATAAACTCATCATGGTTGGGACCCAACCGCCCATGAACTAACTCCGCTAATCTAAGACTAGGGGCAGGAATATAATCACTTAACCAGCGAACATGATAGCATAACACTGTGGCTTGCACCTAGTGTTTAATATGACTTAAGGCCATGATTGAAAGGACGCTTTGAGGTGGATTTGTTGGATCGATGGCTAAGACAATGGGCGACTGTAAGACATTGCAACTTGAATAACAAGCGATGAATCACAAGTTCATTGATTGGAAAGTGTAATAGCTCGAATACTCAAACAAGTTTCTTACAAAAGTTGAACAGAAATGAAAAAGTTCTTATTCACGTACTGGAACTTAAAAACTAAGTAAAAGCTTATTTCAAAAACTAAAACCCAAAAGCAGCGACCGTAACCTCACAATTGCGGCCAAAAAAAAGAACTAGCTACCAAGGTTCGCACTGCCCAAGCCAATTCGATGGTTATTTCTCATCTTTTATGGGCTTCTCCGGGGTATTCTTTGGAGTGGACTCTATAGAGCTACAACCATGTCCTCTCCTCTTCGACCCTCTTTTGCCTTTGTCACCCTTAAGAGAAATGCTTTTAGAGACAGGAGAAGAAGCAGTCTCACTTTGGGATACAAAACGGCCGCCTCGTCCAGAGTGGCACCGCCCGATAGTACAACTTGGAGCAGAGTAATATTCACTTTAGCACTGTCCTTCTTGGTTTCCAAATCCAGCTCCTCCTTTATGCCAAGTTTTCTAGTATGTTCGGAGGCACGAGTCAATATAATGTCCTTTGTTTCATTCTGGTCCCGCTGGTCATCAGTCTTTTCTTCATTCAAAGTCCCTATGGCTTCAGCATCCGGGCCGAGAGTCTTAGCAGGTTGATTGGTAGGAGATTCCTAAACAGTGATAGTAGTAGTGGACCCCATAGTCAGCGCCAGCTGTCCGAAGATAACATCGTGAGAATGAAAAAATACAGACTAGCCTGCAATTTCTTGAAAACCAATAGGTAAGTCCATAACTATCGAGTGCGAGATGTAAACTTTCTCGAACATCAGAGAAATAAGAGATATACCTTCACTAGATTGGCCTTTCGTCATAAAAGGAGTGACGCCTTCTAAAATCGAAGGCAACCTAAATGACTTGTGCATCCCTGGTTGATATGGATTATAGCTTGTGTCCTTTGCAAAGGCATTCAAATTTGAAACATCATCTGCTTGATTTGGAGGAAGGTCTTGAGGAACACATCTAGAAGCCTCGCCGCCATCTTTCCCCTTTTCGAAGGTAATAGGATCTTTGAGTAAACTGAGCAGAGAAGCCCTGAGTTTATCGGGCTCTTCATCGCACATGATCTCCTACATGAGATGCTGTTCATCTACTTCGACACCACTGAGAGGGACTTTTTCTTTAGATCTGCAATATTATCCCAGGCTTAGACAAGAAACTTAGGATACCCCTCTCCAAGGTAGTGAAGGTTGCGATTCATGAGGACACATGCATGGTAATATATTAGCAAGGGTCCAACTCATCTTTTATCTCTATCTGAACTATCGCTTTAGCATCTTCCTTTTAAGGCCACTATCTGCGCAAGTTGTCTTTCAGCCTCTATTTTTGTTTTACGAGCCTCGACGGTCTTCTCACTATATCATTGAGACTCCAGCAGAACCTTAAGTTTTTCTCACTTTTCCTTCTCAAGCTCCTCCTCAAGTGTTTTATACGAAGGGACAAGGCATTATTGTCATTTTTCAGCGCATCCTTCTCCATCCATATGATTTTTTTCAAGGGCTAAAGCACCACTGCTACGAATGACAGTGCCTAATTCATCTTCTTTACTTTCATCAAATGCTCGATGGCGTTAGAAGACTCGTTGGCTCTTTTCTCAACATTGGTCGGCTTTGTACCCAACTGCTTGACCTCCTTATCTGAGTGCTCGATGATGTCTTTATCGCGGATCGCCTTAAAAGTAAAGCGGTCGATCTTATGCTTCCTCTCCGTAGACACCTCATAAATCCACTTAGCAACACGAAGCATTGTGCCATGCTGGATGTAAACATCGGTAACACAAGCAAGTGCTTTTTCCCTGCCATCTGGAGGATTCCGATGCATAGGAGACAAACATGAACTTATCAAAACACAACTTAGAAAATGCGGCCTTGAGCTTGGCCATCATCTCAACAATAGTGGCATCAAGAGTAGTAGGACCTGAGAGGGCCTGTTTTTCATGCTTGCGGGAGATGTATCTAGACCTACTACACTAAACTAGCGTTTCGATGATCGCTGGATGCCGGAAGAACCCGATTGTTGCTCGATGCAATAGCCAAAGTGGGAGAAATAAGCAGCGACTTGCTAATACTATATATAGTGGGGTGTCGACCGGCACCCATGAGGTTAAATGACTAAGATTTTGATTTATGCCTAGATGACGAGTCCTTGGATTGGTGGCTTTGGTCTTGGACTTCTCTTCCTTCATGACCTTCTCTATCTCGACCAGGGTCCGGACATCGACTGGATCTAGAATAAGGTGAATGGGAGTATGTTGATTTTTTTAAGTGATCACAATTAAGGGGGCATCCCATCGAGCCTGCAAACAAATGAAAGTCCATGAGGATCACTGAAATTGAAGATAGGCGAGTGTCATGCGGGGATGTGCTCATGATCGTGAGTGCCCCCTCGATGGACTAGTTATTGGAGCTTAGCTAGCTTAAGTAATCTCTCCCATGCTAGTTGGAGGAATGTTAAAGCCAAATCGAAAGGGAGATTCGGAGCCCTAAAGGCTTAAATTGGCGAAATCATAATTCCACACATCATTTAGAACTGGGATGCCTAGCTGCCCCTCAAACAAATTTTTTGGAGGCAGAGAACTAGATTGATCTATAGCAGTAGAGATTGACTTGGATTTCTTGGAGACCTGCCCTCTGTGAAGCTTATAAACAAGCCTCTTTCTTCTTCTCTTCTCTGAGGAGGAAATCTATGGGTTTTTTAGAGGTTCCAATTGCAGGCTCATGACTTGAGATCGCATCATCATGACCAGGCTCATCAGCATCGCCCCTCACCCCATCTTCTTTAACAACATCCTAAGCTCCTTCAACTGGGGGCACGACAAGATCAACTTCGTCACCTTCCTTCCTTGTGGCACCTCTTCTTTCTATAACTTCCTGCTAGGTATTTCTTGGCAGTCATATGCTGCAGTCTTCTTCTAGCAAGCTGAAGATAAAAAGGCGCTCGTTGATAAGAAGAGATCTGATATCCCTATCAACCATGGGTATATTTTTGAGTACTGAAACTACCTCTGAATATCTATTACCATTGGGTCATGGATGGTTGCCTATAATTTTAGAAGAACACTGCTTAGTTCAGTATGTGACTAGAACAAAAGCACCTAAACTTGAGTTTAAAGATACACTTGCATCCTTTCATCCACCATCCTGCAAAAACTAGGTCGGCAGTGCACATAGAACCATTCATTCTAAAAGGCGCTCAGTTTATTCCTAGCGCTAGTTACGACCTGCAAGTTAGTGACTGATTCGAGGAAAGTGTATAAGAGGCTCCCTTTCGTCGCTTGAGATTGTAACTAAAACTAATGTCTTTTGGAGTCGGCATACGATATAAGAATTCAAGGAATATCATATGCATGCAGTGAAGAAACGTGTAGCGTTTCAGATGTAGCTGAGCCGGCGCTAATCTTAAATAATGTAACATTTTCCAAATGAATGGATTAAAAGGCAAAATGCAGCCTACCTAGCACATAACTTGTTGCATATAATATACCCCTCTAGCGGCAAGTGATCATTATCGTTAGAAATATGACATCTTCCAAAGTGTCAGAAGCTGGCTCGATTTTTGCTTCTAAGTTCGGAGGAATTTCTAGCATCTATTAAGAAATTTCGGATCGTTCATGTTGATGGCCTGGAGAACGTCAAGTGGATACTGTTGCAGATCTTGATTCAACTTTGGGATTGTCATAAGTAGAAGTTTTTTCAGCTCTCGTAGCAGCTAAACGCTCCAGTCGACTGGAACCCATAGCTATCAAACTTAGAAGATAATCATTGTTAGACAAATTAACCTATTCCCCCGTGTAAAGTAGTGCAGTGTGGTGGAGTGCTATGCAATGCAATGATAAAAATTTCGGAATTAAATGACAGTTGTGACAAGACTCTAGGATTTGACCAGATGACCGTAATCACTGACCGTCTCAATTGGCTTTCACGTCAATGGTTGTGGATTTTATCTAAGTCCCCAGATCAGTTATCGGCATGTTTAAGTTCGATATTTGCACTCTAATTCATATAAGCATCCAATTCTATTCTAGGTTTATGCTACAATTTAAGTTTACATTCAAGTTCACTTTCGTATGCTAATATGTTCAAGTCGGGCTCATGTTCGAGGTCAAGATCATATTCAAGTTCACATGTCCCATGGTTCGGATTCATTCATGCATACAAGGTCATGTGATCGAGTCTTAATGTTCAAGTGTGCATAAACAGGGTATAAAAACGGCTAAGTGTCCATAGGCAAGGGGATCGCACCTAATGCCTTGCATAGGCGATCTCGCCTTATTAAATTTTGAACTCCATAAAGCCACAACCTATCCCAAGAACCAAACCCACATGAATCGATCCCTCTACTTAAAACTCTTCCATTCCATCCACTCCATACTATCACAACAGATCCCCTAAACTTCACTACTTCACTTTATCTCCATCATTCTTCCATCTGATCCCATGCCATAACTATCCTAATGCTTACATTGATCCATCTTTTCTCTATCCATAGCCACTCCATCTTCTCCATATCCACACTGATCCACTCCTTTGCAAACACTACATGAATAAACCCAAGTTTTCTCATCACTTATTACTGCAATCACATATAAGAAAGTCGATAACCACCTGTGTAATTATGGTCAAAAGAATCAATAGAAGAGGATGAGTGAAGGGTTGGGTTCGGTTCAAGTGGGGAATATTGAAGTTGGGTGTTGAGATTGGGATAATGAAGGCAGCGAATTGATTGATGTGATGGCGAAGGTTCTAGAGGATAGAAAAGGATTGGATTGACGAAGGGATAGGGAGAATCAATGATTTTCTTATTTAAGTCTTGTTAATGGCGATAGCAAGGATGAGTAAAGATTTGGACCGGTTGAAGTAAAGTAAGTAAAGAAAAATGAACTGAGTTTTTAGCTTAAATGCCAATACAGATTCAAATTGTCTCCACATAGCCACAAAATAGCTAAGTCCACCAAGATGAAGCGATCGCATCCGATCCTCCACCTAGGGGATTTATACGGATCCCTTACTAGTGCTTCTTAAAAAAAGGGAGAATATAGCAATGCAATTATGTTTGAACTGCACGAAATTGGCAATGTCCCATAAACGTGTAAATGTGTTCAGGATGCATTAACAAAATGTATACATGAATGAACGTGCACATGTACATACCCAAAATTTGATTTCTTGAATCGATGGAAATTGACCAAGCGTTGTAATAAATGGAGAGAGATATGAATCTTCGAAAAGACAACTCGACGAAAGGACAACGATTGTTCAGAGAATTGATTGGAGTCCTTTCCAACAACTCTAACCTACTTCGATTCAAAGTACGTGATGTTTGAAAAGACATACTTTGCGGGGCAAGTATTATCCATCCTTTTAACCCGGCTGTATCCAGACTGATTGGACAAGTTAAACTCGATGATAGAAAAGGCGAGCAACCTAGAGTAATGACCATGGAGTCCAGAGATCAAGTAGAATCAACAATCAAGCAAGATCAAAAGATAGACTCTTCAAAATATTCTAAGTATGGATTAGTAGCACCGCATGGTAGGGGATCAGTAGCTACTCCTTCCCTTAGGTAGGGGATAGGATCGCATCATGATACTCATGAACAACATTAACCAACAGTTCAACTCAACGAGAATCGATCAATATCTCTTAAAACGTAGAGGCAACTATGCAAACAACTTTGGAAACATGAACCTGACATGGATAGGGACCCACCAGACTGATCATAACATGCTACGTGTCTAGGAGAAATGATTGGCGCCATCGCCATAAAGTGGGAATTGGGCTACAAAATTTTCTAGGTAATATCGTCTACATCAGGGGATTCTGTCTGTGAATTTTCATGATTTTCGATCGCCTACACCTATAAATACAGGGTTTATAGTTCATTTTTGGGGACCTTTACAATGTTACTTATCTTGTACTCCATTGTATTTACGGGTTACAATTCGATCCCTCTTGTACTAAGCAATTCAAGTGATCGGTAAAGATGTTTCTTGAAAGTGGACATAGGCATTCAACGTCGAACCACTTTAAATCCATTCGTCTTTGTTTTTTTATACTTATTTTTAGCTTGTTTTCTCTATTTTAATTTATATTTCTTTATTTATTTCTCTACATTCATTCTATTGGTTGTTTATTGCCAACTTTTGGTGCAAACAGTACTTATGTTAAAATCAGCAATAGTCTGGTTGTTTGATACTTGATATTGGATTTCTAAATTATATCTTCTGTGATAAGTATATAGGATGGTGGGAATGTCCCAAACATTATGCGAAGATACCATATCAAAATGTTTAAAATGGAACATGAAGATGGGTTCTTTATGTATTGACAATATGGATTGTCATAAATGTTGTATTGTCTACAATACCGTATCTTGCTTATCTATTTGATGCATGAAGCAAATATCAAATCCAAATTAAGATAACTAAATGATTGTTTAGAATATTCTCAAGTATTTATAAAATACTAGAGAATTGTTTGTAGAATAACAAAATCCTCATGAAGAAGTATTCAGACTCAAATTTCATAAGTGCTATTGAGTATAATACATCAGCATTAAATTCATGTTCAAACTTTAACTAAAAAGCTTTAAGTTGGTATTGTTCCAAACAATAAAAAGTTGTTAATATAACCAATGGCTACTGCAATATAAGAAGTATATTTAAATGAACAATTTTATAACTGAGCAAAGGGTGGGTCTAATTGTTGAAAATCCCATGACATTATTATATGATAACAATGTCGCGATATAGTTCGTAAATGAACCTAAAGCTCACTAGAATTCGAGAGACATACTCTGAATAATTCCACATGATAAAGACAGTTTTTCAACATCGGAGAGAGTTGGTTGACGGGGTAGATAATTGAAACAAACTAGCATACATGCTTACTATAGGATCGAACTAGTTAGTTTTTGAGAAAATTGATCGATATAGTTGGAATAAGATTCCATAATTGGCCCCAGGTACAAGTAGGAGACTAATAGAGTTATGAGTATGCCCTAGGGGTGATTATGTAATCTTTTACAAATATCTTACTCTGTGACCAGTCCTATTCAAAATAAAACGTGTTTTTCTTTCTATCATTTATTTTTTATATAGTGATATAAAAATTAAGTAATTAATTTAAAGTTTATAGATGGAAAATCCTTAAATGATGTGTTAGATGACTGCGTTTGCAAAGTGTTGTAATCATGAGAATTTTATCACAATTGAAATAACGTATTATTTTAAATATTTCTAGTCAAGATGTTTTGAGAAAGGATATCGATTCATCCGTTGAGACAAGAGTACCTTACCTCCTCCGAATTTTGGGAAGTGTATTTCTTATGGTTATTTGGGGAACCAAGGGGTACGTAGTGATAGATTTTGGATAACTATGAAATGAGTCACTCAAGAATTCTCTGTTTGTTAATATGACTAAGGTCAAACGGACAATCTCAAAGTGATGATGTTACATAATTCTATCGACTTGAGAATACTGTAGAACATCGATGTGGGCACTCAACTGTGATTATAATTAAATCATGGCATGGTATCCATCGAATGATTACAATTGGGTTTGATTTGAAGAATTGGATGTGAAATATTATTCAATGGTGAATTCATTTCTCGGTTAATATCACATTCAACTATAGTCAACTCAAAATCAAATTCTCTGGCCTAGGCAGAAAGGTTAATAATAATTGTTATTATTGAACCAAGATTTTTGTGTTTAGAATTACAAAGTTGAATATGGAAAATGATAGAATTTTGATCTAAATCAAATTCCATGAGTCCTAAGGTGATATACTTTGGCAATGAGAATTAGTGTAAATAATCGTTCTTACTGGGTGTCGCTGACAATAGTAAAATTAGATTTTACCGAAAAGATATGTAGCAATTAATTCGACCAAAATGTCACTCCACTAGCTAAGTTAACGTGAGAATGTTAATATTCAAATTTTTCGATATTAGTTATCGAGTGAATTTACACCCTTGAGTCGCACAACTGCAATGATGAATCCTCCAAAAAAACCATACAATATAATTAATTTGTAAAATGTTATAAATTAATTGAATTAGTTAATGTTTGGGAATATTAATTATTATTATCTATTTGATATCTGGAAGTTATCTGTAATTATTTTAATGAATATATAAAATTTATATTTGTGCGCAATGATATATGATATCAGTGTACTTTTAAAATGGGTTTAAATGAAAGATAGTTACATAAAGACTTACAGAAATCTTATGCCATTTGATAGCAAGTAATTTTGGCTGTACCATGTAAAGAGAGAGGAGCAGAGAGAGTGATGATTAAGGGAATTAATTAGGGAAGATTTAATTAAAAGAATGTACAAGTTTCATTCTTTCAATTAAAATGTGTTCATTAATTCATTTCCTATAAAGATTCATTCATTTTGATGAAATCCATTTCCTTTTTCTCTTACTCTCCTCTGGTAGAGTTAGGTGTATACCTTAGGGATAATTCTGTAATTTACTATAAATTAATTAACTTTGTAATCAATGCTCATACGTAATAAAGGTGTTTTCTTTTCTGCTATATATTTGTTATAATATGTTATAAATAAACGACCCAGAATTTTTGATAATTAAAATTTGAATATTTAATTAATTTTAAATATTTATAAGTGAATTTATAAGTCGAATAAAATTTAATTTGAATTATTGGATTTAATTGAATAATTAAATCGATAATTTAATATGTTAAATTATGGAAATAGTTGAAAATTGAGTTAAATATGATTGAAAATGATTTGTAAAATTTTATTTTATCATATTGAAGTTAGAATGATATTTTAGAACTTTTAAAATCGAATTAAAAGTTAATTTGTGAAAATTGAATATTTTAATATTTAAATCGACTAGTGAAAATAGTCAATTTTTGAACAGTCTCAGAATTGAACGAAACCAGTTCCATTGGATCCGTAATAGTTAGCTATTACCGGATTTCAATTTTCGTGTCAATCGGAGCTATCGTTTGATCGTGGCAGCTCGAAACACATCGAATTATTTTTAATATTAATTTGGCGAGTTAAAATAGCCATTTTTCAAAAAGTCTCGGATTTCGACGAAACAAGTTTCATCGGATCCGTAATGTGATATTATTGTAAGGTTTAAAATTTCGTGTCAATTGGATTTACCGTTTGTCCGATACAAATTAAAACGCCTAGAAAATCGTTTAAATCGGTTTAATTTAAATCGATCGTTTATTGCCATAACTCGCACAGATGTCCGAATTAGCTTTCGAAACCTGTTCCATTGTGTCCGGAACGCGGGGTAAACCCTAGAAACGCTGGTTACGGCACGTAAATCGGAGTTCGGAATTTCCAGATGAATAGTGTTCGATTTTTTTCCTATAAATACACCAACACCCCTTCATAAATAAAAAAAATAAAATAAACATCTAACCCTAACCCTAGTAGCCGCCACCTCCCTTATCAAAGGCCAGAAATCACCTATTTTCATCCCTCAATCTTTCTCAATCCACTCGTTTTTAGCCAAAGTTGTTAACTACAACATTGAAGAGCTTCACGAGTACTTTAGATCCATACGGAGATGATGGCGTGAAGTGGAGCAGAATGATGTCAGGGAGGCCGCGTTCGTGGGCCGTTCGGCCTCGTGTTGCGTGCGCATATGGTGGCCGAGTGTCACATGGTGGCAGGCGTGGGTAGGGGGGGTCGTGCTCTTCGCGATGGAACTCCCTGATCGTTGCATAGCTCGTCGTGGAGGAAGAATTATTTAACCCTAATCTAAGCAAGTGGGTTCGGCTATAACCTGTAGCCAAACGCGTGAAAGATGAAGAAGAAAGGAGTAGGGGACGTGCGGTGATGATGGGGGGGCAGTGAAATCCAATGGCCATGAATTGTTTAGGTTTAAATTTAATTTAATTTGTTGTAAATTATATAGTAAAAAAATCGAGTAACTTCAAAAATGTATATCGTTTTCATACGAGGTCGAAAACGTGCGAAACCAGTTGCGTTGGAATCGTATGGACGAGCACTACGCGATGAAATTTGATTGGAGTCGTTTGGAGTTAGTGAGAATTTTGGGTAAAATTAAACGTTCGTTTAATTTTATTCGAAATAAATCGCTAAAACGAAATTGAAATCAAGGTGAGAACTTCTCACTCAATCGAATCAGTTTCGATTTTATTTTAAATAGTTAGAATTAAAATATTTGAATGCATGTCTGAATGGTGATTGTTATCTATTGATTGTTAAAATAGACATTATACGCCGTTAGTAAGCGGATGTTATTTATTAAAAACATATACCGCGAATATTTCATAAACAGTGAAATTGGTATTATATATAATAGCAATATATATATATATATTGGCATATGTATATATTGGAGTTATTGATTTCCCGCATTTTTTGTTTAGCGGATGAGACCCTATTGCGCCGTCTATTAAGCGGATAATATTTAATAAAAACATATACCGCGATAATTTCGTACTGGAGCGAAATTGGTATTGTGCTAATGTTTTTGGATGCAGGAAAACAGGTTTGAGGGATCCAACTGGATTCCTCAACAGTATTTATTAGATTTCAGATATTTTGATATTTGATGGATTATCATATCGATATATGATATCGTTGTCGTCGTGATTGACTATTTGGTATGTAGCATCATTGGACCAAATTTTGGAACTTTAAAATGATTTTTAAAGTGATTTTTGAAAAGTATACGTTTTATAAAATAATTTTGGAATTGATCCATTTTAAATAAATAAACGTTATAATTTTTAAAGTTATAAAAATTATGATTTTTGAGAAATATAGTTAAAAACTGATTTTTGAGAATATGATGCTAATGATTTTATAAAATAGTTTAATCGGGATTTTAGAATTTATTGTGAAAAGTTTAAATATAGGATTTATAAAATTTGATTATTTTATAAATCAAAAGGATGAAATTATAAAGGAGATTAAAGACGTTTTAAAGAATAATATAAATTGATTTATATTAAGAGATTTATAAATGGATATTTATAAATTGAAATATTGACATTATAAAACGAGTTTTTATAAGTGTTTGAATGAAGTGAAAATGAATTTTGTAAATGAATGGAATTTATAAAATTATAAATGGTGAAGTTATAAATGAAATTTATAAATAGTAAGATTTATAAATTTTATAAAGTTATTAAAAGAATAGTTTTGAATAAATCATTGAATCTTATAAGTTATAAGATTTATAATTATGAAGTTTAAAAGAACGATTTTGTAAATAATCGTTTTATAAGTATTTAACTTATAATATGGACTTTTGGTTCATAATTGAGATATAAAGTGAATAGGTTAATAAAGAAAATTTATAAAGAAAGGAGTTATAAAAAAAATAGAAATGGAGTTTATAAACGTCGTTTTATAAATTCGAAAACGACTTATTTTGATAAGTAAATTGTTGAAACCTATTAATGGAGTTATATTCACATTTTTGACTGTGAATAATCCTTTAAAAATGAAATGTATAAAAGGATGAAATGTGTTAACGTAGTATATTCACGTTTTGAATAGTGAATAATATGTTAAAGAAATTGTTTCGAATGTGATATTTTAAATAGAATTAAAACAATCTAACGATGTTTTAAATGTGTTGAGATTCGAAACCATAGATTTCAACATTCATCGTTGAAATAGACGTTTTCAAGAAATAAAAGGAAATGGTGGACTATAACACTGTTGTTATAGTAAATGATTTCCGAAAGGAAATGTTTTGAATAGTATTGGGATTTATATATCTATTTTAATTTCGAATCCCTATACTAATGATTTTGGGTTGTCGTAACGATGTTTTACGTAACATTCGTTTTGGCCCAAATAAATATGTTTAAGAGAATGATTTCCTTAAAGAATGAAATATAAACTAAATCTCGATTTGAGTATATTGAATATTTTCCAAGTGTTGAAAGTAAATAAAATTTGTGAATTACTTATGAATAAATAAGTATGGAAATGTTTTCCAATATAAAGTGAATACTTTGAGAATTTATCTTTTTTGAAGATAAATTGAAACGAATAATTGAAATCATATATTCATAGATATTTTGAAATATAAATTCACTATGGAATTTATAAAAGAAAGGGGAACTTGTTTAAAAATAAATGTTGATTTATTTTTGAGGTGTGAAAATTATATATCTTGTAAAGATATTTTTGGAAAATAAATAATTTGAAAAATTATTTGGAATCTGGTGATGTGTGCATATCAATTGATAGTTCAATAACCGACTATCAATATTTCCCTTTGAATGGGTATTTGATGTGATTTGTTTGAATTTGAATGCCACACTTATTTTTGAATAAGCGCTCACTATTCGGGTTAACCGGGAAAGGACCATGGGGTCGTATAGCCCATTCCGAATATGTGATACGTCGTTATGAATTGCATTTGATGAACGGTGTTGAAGACCGAATATTTGCGAAAGCGATAGGATGACCTATCGATTGTCTCTGCACTGGGTAGCTCCTGGTATAGAGATTTCCTTAAGTGATGGGAAATTCGATCGGGATTGTGAATACCCGGATTGCAAGGGCTTCGTAAGAAGTGCCTTCGGTTTTGTTCGAGCCCGGAACAGACTTGTATGGATTGTGTGTCTGACATTATAAATTGAGATATAATCCGATTTCATTCAAATATATTTCTGTTGGTGGCGGAGAATTTATTCTTTTAGCTTAACACCCTTCTCTGAGACGTACGAGCTCAGAGGTTATGTAGTTGAATGCTATCAGCGATATATTCCTAATTTGGTAATGTGACATGCTGAGTGTTGCTGTGAAATGATCATTGTGTTGATTATTGGTGATAGGATCGTTTATTTGATCGTCTATCTTGGTGATCATTTCTATGATCATTTGTTGACCCAAAGCATGGCTTTTATATAAAGTATGTTTTTGTGGACGTGACTTCGTCGAGCCTCACACCCCGTGAATGGTCAAAACAGGAAAGAAGCAGCAAGGTTATGAGGGGTAGCGCCCTTTAGGATATGTGCATTTCCTTCTGGAAAAGGGTGGTATCATGGTATGGAGCCCAGATACTTACTCATGTTGAAAACACTTTATGATTGTGTGAATTGATTGCGAGCGCTCGGTGAAAGGTCCCAAAGGACCGGGGGATGGCATATTCGGTCAGTTGTTACTCAGTTAGGGGTAACCCGGCCTTGTGTTGGTAGAGATCCGGTTTGGTTCTCGGGGATGTCCATCCAGAGGCATTCTCATGTGGCAATGGGAAGTTCCTTGGCCTGATCATTCGTTGGAAATCCAAAGAAACAATACGAAACTTGTACGGTTTTAGTTGTAGAACCTGCCATCTAATATGGTAGCTATTAGTAGGCATAATATAATGGTACCTATGCTGGCTAAGATTTATATTCTACTTTCAAAATGAATTTTTTCTACACTATGCACTAATAATAATATCAAATGTTCTTTTTAATGCGTATCAAGCATCTTTGACTATCATAAGGAGAAATCTCCTCCAAGTCTGCGTTTGCATTGTGTGTGTGGCGGGAGGCCTTATGGTAGTCTCATTCTTAAAAGCATTGCGAATTGACTTTAAAAATATTCTTCTATTTTGTTTTCAAAGATAAATAAACTGTTTTGAGTTCTCACACCAGTCACATGACTGACTTGGAGTTTATTGATTTCCTTCCTAAACTCTGGGTGCCCACCAATTTTCACACGGGCAGTCAAGAGTTAGGTTTATCAGGATATTCTGGATATTCTGGAGTTGCTGGAGGCAAGCTGGATGGCATGGCGTATTATTAGTATATAGTATTTCTTTTCCGCTGCACTGTTTGATGTTGTTTGTTGTTGTACACTCTGATGATATGATGTAATGAAATGTAATGTAACGTAATAACTGATATAGTTCTTTGTTTAAAGATTATTCATTTATTTATTATATGTTGTTCCGATGCGAATTGTGAGATTCTGTTGTTGTTCAGTTGTTTTTGTGTTCCGTTCTATTTTCTTTCTGTTCTATTTTCTGTTTTCTTTTCTCTCTATTTTCTATCTTCTTATCTCTTCTTCTCTCTCTTTCTTTTTCTTATATTAAATTCTTTTTAAAACCCTAACTATTCGGTTTTTCGGCAACGAAAAAATCGCGTACGTTACAATATTTAATTAAAATATATTTACCAGGAAATCCATAAATGTTGTGTTTGTGATAGTAATCATGAATAGTTGTTATCATTTGGATGCTCCTTCGACCACATGATTTTAATTATTTTTTAATTGTTATAAATTAATTAAGAATTATGAGATATTTATTATAAAATTTTATTTTGATTTGATGAACTAAATTAATAAATATGTTCATAATAGTTATAAATATATTAATCGATATGCGATATCGATACGCATTTAAATTTGATTTAAATGCAATACTAATACATATAAATTATCAAATTGTTAGTAAGATATTTACATACATACATACATATATAAATATATATACCGTTATTTTGCTAATTTTATTTTTGATTTTTACAACAAAATAAATAAATGATTTTAATATAATTTTAAATAATTTCAAATGCACATATATAAACTATATATTTATATATTATAAATTCCTTTTATCTAAAATGTAATATTAATGAGGACTAGGTCTAGCGTCGCAGCCCTTCTTCTTTTCCTCACCTTATTTTGCTTTTTCCTGTTTCCATCACCTATAGGTTTTTGTCTTTATTTTTATTTTATTTTACTTTTTTATTTTTTAATTCCTGTCAATTCTAGGCTAATCCTTTCCCTACCCACTCCGCTACCTCAACATTGCTTGGAACCAGCTTCGTCTGTTGCATCTATCTCGATTTGGCCCATTTGTCTTAAGTTATGAGCTCTTGCATGCGTAAGCCGAATCTTGTCTTTGCTCTCTATAGCCTCCTGCTTGATTTCCAACAAATTTGGAACCCCTAGTTTGGTAGAAGCTGCCTTTATCGATGATTACGTGTCACGCGTTGATATATGATGCTTGCTATTTTTCTTTAGGTTGCTCCTTTTTGTTGCTATCTATGTTTTTTGATCTATGTGAGGTGCAGGTTCGATACTACGCTGACTGCTTGGTTGGATAGTTGGATGTTTTTGCTTCTATGAGCCTGACTCTTTTTCCTTGCCAATTTTTTCTACTCATTGACCTTTTCTATAATGATTGCTTTTTTCGTGGATGGAGCTCATGTTAGTGTTTATGTTATGCTTCATGGGTGACATGTTGGCTATTTTTTTTATGTTCTTTGGAGCATTTCATATGTGGTTTCCTTTCTCCAACCATGATGGGTACATGGTGCCTTTTGGCTCTATGCAAGGTTGAGTTGATATACTATTTCAATGGTTATTTTGCAATGTATTAGATAATCAAGTAGGTTTAACTCTGGGTGCTGGCTGAAGTTTGCTTATGCAAGTTTGAGCAATGGTTTAATCTTTGGATGATTATCATTGCTTCATGAAATTATACTTCGTTCTATGCATCATCTTTGATGGAAGTTGTGATTCTAATCACATTGAAGATAACATGGTAATCTATACCTTTTGGCATAATGGAGGAAGTTAGAGGGATTGTCCTTTCATGTAATATGTCAATGTATATGTATTTATATGTAATTATATATGGATTTGTAATTGTGTTAGCGTATTTTGAATGTATGCACCTCGTGTGATGTTGAAGTCATTTTTTAGTAGTTTAGGGATGTTATCTAACTCTTATGCTGGAGCTAGTTTTAATCGTTCTATTAGTTCTGAGTCGTCTTAGCCTCAAACCTATATTTCATTTCTAAGTGGTATAGCTACCATAAAACCAGCTTACCTTTGCAAAATAATAATATTTTATTTTGCCTACAAAAAGTATATTATAGGTTCCTTAGACACACATACACACACACATATATTATTCAAAATATAATATATATATATATATATATATACATATATATGTATTTATGATATTATACATAAATAAATTAAAACATATAGACATGCAATTTGGACAATATATTTGTATACTAGATGAGTTAACATGTTCATTGTGGTGTAAATCCTAACACTTATACACGGGCGTGTCAAACCCTACATGGATTGCTATGTTACTCATGCGCACACATAAATTTATGCATATATGATACATGTATATATATATATATATAATATAATATTAATTACATAATATAAAACTATATCATAAATATAAATAAAATAATGATTTTATTTGAATTAAATTTAGTTATGTCTAAATAAATTAGACTTCATAGGCTCAATAAAGGTCCAAAATGGGAAAAAATTAAAATTCACCCATTACTCCACTTCAAGCTGGCCCAGTTTCAACAATGGTATCATAGATCCCAATAGCCTATGTTGTCTAAATTAGTCATGCTAGGGTTAACTAATTAAGCTCATAACCCAGATAGTAGGATTTCTAGAAAGGTAATGTCCAAGGATTGAGTTTGGATAATCAAATTCTCTGCCCTATTTAGCTACTATCCTAGCCCAAACAGATATGTGAACCCAAAGATTGCATCAAATACAAAAGGCCCAGCTTGAATTGGGCCTTTGGCTAATTTTCAAAATTGTTTAAAACTGATAATATAAGATTTTAAATTTAAAAGCTAAATTTAAAATAAAACACATAAATATTATAAATGTATACTATAACGAAAATTTTCAAAATGTTTGAATATTAATATAAAATTAATTTTGAAATTTAAATTTATTAATAAGGTTAATTAAATATATTAATTTAATAAGTCAATTAATAAATATATACATTAGTTATATATTATGATATATGTTACGTTGTTTTAAAATGTTAAAATATCATAAGTATACATGTATATATATAAAATGAATTTCGAAACTAATGTAAATTTAATTAAAATAGTTTAATCATACAAATTAATTAAAGGTTAGTTAATTAAATAATATACACATACATGATATATATGTTATACTATAATAATAATTATTCTATATAAATGCTCTATTAGAATAATATAAATTAACGAAAGAATTGATTGATTAATTTAGGTTTAATTAATATAATATTATACATAAGACTGTTATATAAGTAAACTAAATATAATAGTAAAACTTACATAATTTGAATGTATAACGTAAAGGTGGAACATCAAGAAATCCTAAATAGACTTAAGAATTGACTACATATGTAAATGTATTGTATACTATGATTTCTAATGTTCCGACACTTGAATCACAAGGGTATTTCATAATAAATACATTATTCCATAAGTTGATATTACTCAATATAGTATACTAAAGAACATGAATCTTCAATATAATGTTATTCTCTACCATTTATTTTTTTATAGATTAATTGCATACTCTTTAGTTGTTGAGCTTTCCTAAGCTAGGGATGTTATGTGTAGTAATGTTAATATATTGAATAAAAGAGGTAAGACAACTGCACATATTTATTGAGCTTTTCTAAAGGTTTGTGCATTATACTTAAGCCGTCACGAAATGGTATGCCTGAGTGAATAATCCTACTTTATTTGTTGAGATTTCCTTAAGTTAATGATGGGAATATGACAAAATACCATTGGTTAGGAGTTTTATATGATAAAATCGACATGGAATTATCCATCGTATGTGGGAGTGTGATTTATTGTGCTTTCTTTAAGGTCAAAATCCCAAGATATACGAGTCCTAAGCCGACAAGTGAAGTCGTAAGACTTCGTGGTTTTGACTTAGGGTTTGGCAAAACATAAGACATTAGTGGGAGCATGTTAGTAAAATGAAACATAAAGCTTAAGCTTACTAATATTATAACAATATCAGCTATGCTAATTTTCTAATAATTTACCCATTAATACTTCCAAATATGTTGAATCCAAGACATTTTAATAAAAGCAATCAATTAACTAGACCAAACAACTATGCCAAATGGCTACGAGATATAAAATAGCTTTGTCATAAGAGTGTGTTTGGTCATCTGTAACTTTTGCTCCATTAACAAGGCCAGTTGATGACAATCACAAAGACCTGGATGTTGCATATTGTAAGCGAATAGTTGAACTCAAAATCGCTCAATTATTCATGTTTTCTATTTAGACAAATAGTTGCAAAGGCAACACGGATCAGTGTCCATCCATGAGATATTTGGTAGTCTAAAGGCACTTTTTGCTGAGCAGTCTCATTCTGCATGCTACGAGACTGTTAAGAAACTGTTCAACACCAAAATGCAGAAGGGACAGAAGAAGGATGATTATGTGTTGATGATGAAGGGTTAAATTGATAAGCTTGCATCATTAAATGCGACTATAAGCAATAAGTTATAAGTCGATTTGATTCTTGGTATATGGACCCTTCAGTTTGAACCGTTCATACTGAAATATAATATAAACAATCAGAATGTGAATTTCGTGATACTCCTCAATATGATGAGGTCAACCGAGACACAATCTAAAGATAAACCCGCCATGCTTGAGGTAAAAGGTGGCACGTCCTCTTTGAACTGTTCGAAGTAGCAAAAGAGAGAAGGTGATAAGAAAAGAAAGATAGGAAAGAAAGCTGCCGATGATAAGGGTAAGTGTCACCATGTTATAAGGAAGGTTACTGGAACAGAAACCGTCCCAATATCTCTTGATTATGAAAGAAAAGAAGCAGGATGGTTTTGCTGCTCCATCAAGTACATTTATGATTCAAAATAGTTTCGTAATCAATAAAATTTCTTCGTTTTAGATATAAGATCTGGAACTCATATTTGTAATTTGTTACAAGGGCTTAGGAACTGACGTCATAGGGCTAAGGGAAAAATGAAATGACAAATTATCGATGACTCTACTGTGGATGCAAAGGTAGTGGGATATTTTCATTTATGTTTGCGTAGTGGTTTTGATTTGATATTAAATAAATGCTCTTTTTTTAAAGGACCTTATTTGAGGAATTATTTCTATTTTTAGCTTGCATGAGACTGGATATATATTTCATTATGCAAATAATGTTATTAACATTAGTTTAAATGAAAATAAAATCTATGATGGTTCTCTTGAAAATGGCGTTTATGTGATCAGTACAAATTATGTCTATTCTGTGAGTAATTCTGGTAGCAATATAAATGATAATTATTTTTGACATTGCAAGATGGGTCATATTAGTAAGAAATAACTACACAAACTAAAAACTGAAGGTTTTTTTACCTTTGCTTTATTTTAAATGATTTGACATCTGTTAGTCGTGTCTTAGAGGAAAAATGACTAAGCACCCCTTCAGTAGGTGCAATTAAAGAACTCTTAGGGCTAGTAAGTAGTGATGTATGTGGCCCAGTGCACGTAGTAACCAAAGATAATAGTTCCTACTTTGTTACCTTAATGGATTTTTCCTCGAGATAAGAATATGTGTATCTTATGAATTTTTTTCGATGTCTACGAGAAATTTTTGGAGTATAAGAATGAAGTTGAAAATCGGACGAATCATATTAAAATCCTATGATTCGGTTGAGGAGGCGAGTACGTTGGACAAGAGCTCCAATAGTAGTTAAAAGATAATAGGATAATCTCTCAGGTTACCCTACCTTATAATCCAAAACTCAATGGCGTGTCAGAGCGAGGGAACCGAACCCTATTAAATATGGTTCGTTCCATACTGAATAAGGATGAGTTATCTCCATCCTATTGGTGATACGTATTAGAAACCGCAGCGCAGACCCTAAACTTAGTATCTACTAAATTTTCACCTAAGACGCCATATGAAATATTACATGGGATGAAATAGCACTTTAATTATTCGAAGGTATGTGGTTGTTGGTCCTATGTTAAGAACATTAGCCTGAGCGAGCTTAAGCTAAGATCTGCATTATAAATGTTTATGGGATATCCCAAAACTCCAGGGGATATATTTTCTACAACACAAAGTGACAAAAGGTGATTATTTTCACACACGTTGTCTTTTTAGAAATGGATTTTATATTACAGGAAATTAACAGCGAAGTTGTAGATTTGGATGAGATCCAAGAGAATAACACTGAGGCGAAAATAATAGGATTTATGAGTTCACCCGCATAAGATAACATGCAACCTATTAGAAGGTATAGTGGGAAATCTCATGCACCGGAGAGATACAACAGTTTCATCATGGATGGTGAGAAGGAGGAATGTGCCTTATATGATGACACTCCTCTATCTTTCCAACAAGCACCTCACAGTAAAGACTCTGCACTTTAGATTGGAGCAATGAAACCCAACATGGATTCCATGCACGAATACAAAGTATGGACTTTGTCACCAAAGAAATAAAACCCATCAGCTGTAAAGGGTTTTTAATTAAAAAACTAAATGTAGATAAAGAAGTAGAGATTTACAAAGCTCGGCTATTTGTGAGGATTTTATAAAATTCAAGGTGATGATTATGATGAGAACATTTCACCCGTAGCCATGTTTAAGTCCACTCAGATTATGCTAGCCTTTACAACATTCCATGACTTTGAAATTTGGCACCCGAGGACTTTGTAGTCGTTGGGATGAAGGTAAGGCTTGCAAGTTGTTAAAGTCCATTTATGGATTTAAACAACCTTCAAGAAATTAGAATAAGTGTTTTGATAAGGTAATCAAACAGTTTGTTTTTTATCAAAACATAAAGAAAATGTGCATGGATGATTTAGTATTGATTGGAAATAGCATTTCATTATTATAATAAGTGAAAGCTTGGTTTTCGAGAATTTCCCATTAAGGATTTGGGAGAAGCAACCTATATAATAGGTGTAAATGTCTATAGAGATAAATCTAAAAGGCTGTTGGGATTGTCCGAATACCTGTACATAGACATTATACTGAAGAGGTTATGTACTAAAAATTAAAATGTGGAAACATTCCAACGTAGTCTGGAATTGTCCTTTTAAATAAGGATGTTTCTTATATTGATGAGGAGAAATGACATATGAAGAGGATCCCATATGTTTCAGCCATATGATCCATAATGCATGCTATGCTGTGTACTAGACCAGAAGCGACATACAGATTAGGATGCGTAAGCCAATACCAGTCAAAACTTGGAAAAAAATATTGGACATCAGTAAAATATATACCGAACTAACTAAGAAATACTCGGGACTTATTCCTTATATATGAGAAAGGAGACCTTCTTATGAAGGGGTATACAGACTCCAGCTTTGAAAGTGGTATAAATGATAGTAAATCGTTAGTTTGAAAAAGTTCCAAGCAAGAGATATTAGCTAATTCAACGATGGTGGCCGAGTACATCTCCCACAATGAAGCATCTAAGATGGTATTCTAGATGTGCAAGTTTTTAAGCGAGTTCGAAGTGATCCTGATATCGAGAATTCAATGGCATTGTTCAATGATAATAATGCAGTGATATAGATCATAAAGGAGACCTAGAGCATGAAAGTTTCACCTCATTAGAGAAATTATGGGTAAGAAAGAGGTCATGATACAAAGGGTAGTATCAAGGACAACATAGGAAATCCGTTCGCTAAAGCGTATAGCTCGATCGGCTCTCGAGAAGTTGATTGAATGGATAGGATTGGGACCCTATAATTGGCCCCAAGTGCAAATGGAAGGTAGATAAAGTTAGAGGTATGCCCTAGGTGTAGTTCTGCAATTTATTGTAAATTAATCGACTCTGTAATCAAATCTCGTTCATAATAAAGATTTTTTTTATGTTATATATTTGTTATAATGTGTTATAAATAATTAAATATTTAACTAAAATATGTTTAACAGGAAATCAATAAACTGTATCTTTGTGATAGTAATTCCAAATAGTTGTAGTCATTTGTATTGTATCACAATATAATACACTTCATTTTAAATATTCCAAGTCAAGATGCATCTAAACTAGAAATTAATGCATCCATTGAGAATAAAATACATAATGCTCTCCAAATGTTGGACAATGTATTATCCATGATTAATGTGGACCATAAGGGAGTACGTACTAATAGTTATTTAACTATGGAATGACACACTCGATAGTTCTTTGTTGGTTAATATAACCAAGGTCGAATAGAAAATATCAATGTGATTGATTTACACAGTTCTCTCAACTTAAGAGCACTATTAATCTTCAATATGAAATCTTCGCTTTGATTATAGTCAAATCATGACGCGTCCGTCGAGTGACCATAGTTGGATCGAGTGGAAGCATTGAAAGTGAAACACTATTCAAGAGAGGGTTCGTCTCCTCGGTTATATATGGTTAGTATTACGGTCAACTCAAGTCAACTCAAAGTCAAAATCTCTAGCCAAATTAGTTTGGTTAATTATAATTGTTATTATTGAACAAATGGCTTTGTGTTTGGACTATAGTTGAATATAGGCGATGTTGGATTTTTGATCATTACCAAATTCCATAAGTTCAAAGTGATATAGTTTTGATGAAAAGAATTGTTGTTAATAATAGTCATAATCGGGCAACACATAACAAAGAAAAATTGGATTTTATCGAAACCAAATTAGCAATAAATTTGGCCAAAATGTCACTCCACCTGCTAAGTAACATTAATATTCGAATAGTTCGGTATTAATTGCTAACTGAATATACACCTAAAAAGTCACACTACCGAAACGTTGGATAGATACTCCATAGACCACATGGTTTAATTAATTTATAATTCTTATAAATTAATTAAATTAATTAATATTCATGAAAAAATTAGTTATAAAGTTTACTTTGATTTGATGAAACATATTAATAAATATGTTTATAATAGTTATAAATATATTAATCGATTTAAATTGGATTTAATGTAATATGATTTGTTTGCACTTTATATGGGTTAAAAGCCATATGGGTGCTAGTGTGTTTCAATCTTAACATGATCAGATACGGATGTCTCCTGGCATGAAGAATGAGCTTGGGTCTTGATAGATAAGAGGAAAGAATGGGTAAGAGAGAATAGTGGATTTGGATCGTGACTTATTCCCTCTTCTCTCCTCTATAAATAGATCATGATTCTCATTCTTTTTCTTACCTTTGGATCCTCCGTCAACCCTTACTTTTGGTCAAAATATACCCATCTCCTCCTCCATTTCCAAAGCTCAAATAAAAAATTAAATGATACTCGATAGTTGGTTGTCATCTGTTCAGAAGTTCGCACCCTGATGGATTGGAAACTAGTTTAAAAAGTTGATCTCATCGTTTTTAGGTGTACTCATATGCTTTGGGGATAAGGTAATTTTCTAATCTTTAATTATAATTTAATATCTAAATAGTTTATGCATTACATACTGTTTGTTAGTTAGGGGACGATTCTAGCATATCAATATATCGCATTTATATTGGTTATATGATTATGCATACATATATGTATTAAAAAAATTGACAGATACCCGGCAATAATACTCATGGCACAAAAAAGGTTTTTCATTATTAAAGTAGTTTAATATTTTTTTTAAATTATATAAACATCATAATTTAAATACTATTTCTTATACTATACAGAATATGGTTTTATAATTTTATATAATCAGTTTCACACTTAAAAATAATTTGGAGCATAAATAAAAAAGCTAATTTTTTGTATTTATTTTTTATTATTTAAATATTACCTAAATCAATTAACTAAATAAATTAATTATATCAACATATATATATATATAATATTCTACATTATATAAAATTAAATTAGTGCAAGATATGTTTCTGGTAAAAAGATAAAAAAATTATATAATTTAAATACCTAAATATTAGCCAAAATAAAAAAATTGAATTTAAAATTGATTTTAAATTATAAAAAGTATATATATATATATATATATATATTAATATTAAATACCACTTGGATTTTTGCTAAAAAAATCAAATTAAATTTTTTCTTTCGAAAGTGATTTTTATTTAATTTTTTTATTTAATTTCATAAAGGATTTTTAATTTTTTATAGAATTTTAAAAATTAGAAAAAAGATTTTTGTCATGATTATTATCAAAGGTATATATAATTTATTTACTACTTTTAATAGTTTTTAAAAGGTGTAAATGGAATATATATTGAATATAATCATGGAATTGAGGTTTAAATTGTAAATTATTGCTATTAACTTCTTTTAATTGATTTTAAAAGGAGTAATTATTTTAAAATGGAATATATATTGAATAAAATCATGAAATTGAGTTTTAAAAATATAATTTGAGTATAAATTTATTTGAAATGAGTTATAGAATTTTATTACATAAGAATGTGTTTTTTGTAGAATTTATAGTATTAATTACAGTGAGTATTGTAATTAATATTGAAATTTTGCTATTTTCTTTATAATAGGGAAGTATAGTAATAAATATGTTTTAATTATGTAAATAATCTTTTATTTAAGTATAATATGATTTTATATTCTCATGGGTGTTAGTTTTATGAATTTTTAAGAAGTGGAACTTGAAATTGTGTAAATTTCATTATTAGTATACATTGTAACATGAAATAAGCGGTTAAATTAACAACACAAACTAATTTCTTTTATTGTTGGGCTTGAGTCCATTAATTAACCCTAATCTTAGCCTGTTAACTTAAGAAATGAGAAGTGAGAAGCTGCTGTACATACATTCATTTTCCTTTTCTCTGTTTAATTTCTGAAGCTCAAAACAATGGTTGCCTTCTTCATGTCCTCCAAATCTATGCTTAATAACTAAAAATAAAAGGAAATATATGTTTTAATAAGAGAAATTAAGATCTAAACTCAGGTTTCTATGGTCTATTATTGGTGAAAAGCTTCAAACTTTCTGCCAAAATCCGATCTTTTACAACGTAACATCGAGGTGAGTATATAAACTCACAAAATCTAGCTACGGAGAAGTGTATTACCCATTACTTTCTCGTTTTTCATCAGAATTTGATAATTTTTGATGTTCCAGAAAGCTTAAATCATGTACTACAATTTACATTGTTAAGTTTTCTTTAATTTTGAGGTTAATTATGTCAAAATTGAATTTTTCTATTGCTAACCCGAGAGCAAAATCTATATTTGCTCTGTGTTTGAAGCTGAAATAAAATTAGCCAAAACTTTCTCCTTTTTCATCAAAATTTGATAATTTTAGATGTTCCAGAAAGCGTTAATCATGTACTGCAACTTTCTTGTATTAAGTTTTTTGTAATTTGGAGGTTAGCTATGTCAAAATTGAATTTTTCTACTGTTAACCCGAGAGCAAATCTATATTTGCTCTATGTTTGAAGCTGAAACAAAATTAGCTATAACTTTTGCGTTTTTAATCGGAATTTGATAATTTTGGATGTTCCGAAAATAGAAAATCATGTATTAAAAGTTTCATGTTTTGAGTTTTCTTATGTTTTGGTGTTAGTCAGGTCAAAAATGTGTTTGATTGTTGTTATCCCGAGTCTGAAATGGCAGAGGTATTGCAATTAAGACCCCAAAACTAATTTTATCATAACCTTTTCATTTCTTATCTAAATTCAATAATCTTTGATATTTTGGAAAGCTAAAACTTTGTACTAAAAGTTTAATGTTTTGTGTTTCTTGAAATTTTGATGTTTGCTTGGTCAAATGTGTATTTGTTTGTCTCTGTTCGAGAGCAAAATGACAACAATAACAATTATTGACCTGATGAGTGTATTAGCTTATTTTTGCTCTCATTCTTATTCGATTTTGATGACTGTTTTTGAGATATTTTAAGAGCTATGATGCCTATCAATAGGCTAGCTATATTTGGAGAATTTGAAGTTCAAATTTGAATAGAAATTTTGATTTTGGGTTAAATTTGAATGTAATTCATATTGAATTCAAGTTAACGGTCTTGAGTATCTTTCTTGTTTTTCTTTGTTTTCAAGCACGCTTTTCACTAAATCATTTTTGAAGTGATTTTTGAAATAAATGAAAATTTTAAATTATTATTATATAGTATTTTAAAATTATTTTTCTATTATAAAATATATTTATTTCCTATAATAAAGGAATTTTAAATATTGGTTTTATTAATCTTTTTGGGAAAAAGTTTTGGAAGCTTGTTTTCTCCCGTAAACTAATATATATATATATATATATGTATATGTATAAAACATACACATTTACACTATTCGAACGTATGAGAAAGAGAATTAAACGATTTAATAAAGCATGTGGTATGGGACATGTGCGTTTAATACTTCGGTTAATTCCGGACTTGTACGATCGAAGCTTTTTGAGATTAATGATTCTGAGATGTTTTGCCATTTTATGGTATATTTAAGTTTTATAATTTCTATTTATTTGAGTTATTTAAGATGGAAAAGATTTGGCAAGCATTATGGTTTGAGATCTCTTATGTAGGAGTATGGTCGATGAGAACCATCACGATGTTTTATTTACTTGCCAATGATATAGGGAAAGTCTTGAGCATATGATTTTATATTTTGAGACTTATGGTTTATGAGGAACCATCACGATATTTTCACTTGTTGAGGAGATGAGACAAGTTACGATGTCATTTAATACTTGTAGATGAGATGAGACGAGTATGGTGTCTCTTTATCACTTGCCAATGAGACGAGACAAGATATGATTTTTTTTTGAGTTTTGTAATGTTCCTAGTGTGGCATCAACTAGCGGCTAGTAAACTGCAAAGTACGAACGTCTGGTATGAGACATACGTTAACACTTTTCGGGTTCCTATCCGTGAGTTTGTGGCACATTGTCGATGTTTACCTAGCAGAACTACGTTGAGAGGTGTTAGCGACCTTGTCGTGAGGACGAACTGCTTTGAGAGGTGTTAGCGACCTTGTTAGGGCTGACAAAACGGCTTGGAAAGGTGACAACGACCTTGTCGTGAGGAAGAACTCCTTTGGGAGGTGTTAGCGACCTTGTTTGGCCTGACAAAATGGCTTGGAAAGATTTCAGCGACCTTGTCATGAAGATGAACTACTGTGGGAGGTTTTAGCGACCTTGTCTAAGGCTTCGGCCATTTGATTTTAACACGTGCAACATTGCTTTGGCATTGTAATCAGGGATCTGGCCAATTCGGATTTTCTGAGTTTTGAGTTTGCAGTTTTTGGTGCATTAATGTTTATATTTTCTAAGTTTTGAACATGCATCGAATTCTTTATTGAGTTTGAGATTTATGAGTTTGAATTCATATAGAGTTCCATCAGCTTTTAAGATTGAGATGTATGTGTGAGATTTAGCCGTCTTGGCTTACTTATGAGTTTGAGATCTCACATTCTTATGGAGTTATCTTGTGTTTCTTTCATGACTTCTATTTGTGATTGATATGAGTTTTCTCCTTTTTGGAGTAATGGTTCATCGAACCATTTGAGTTTGCATGATTTTTATATGAGTTGATTTGAGTTCATTATGGGTTATCGCCGACGATATGAGGTAGTTGTGTTTTATTTGAGTATTGAGTTTGAGTTACCTCTTGCTAGGTATTTAGTCACTTAGGTAGCGTTTGTTACTTAAGTATTGAGCTTATGAGTTTATTGATTCATTCTTCTCCTTCGAGAAGAAGTATCCACATGACTATTCGGCTTCATATTATCGATACTGACTGATTTGTATAGCTGGTCTGACCCGTGTATTTATAGTCGGGTCAGACTGAGTTGTTTCAGGTATCATCTAGTAGACTTAGCTTGAAGTTGATGTTGGATAACAGCTCTTCTTTCTCTTGAGTAGTTTCTGTTCTTCCACATACTATGATGTATTTATATTTGATTCGATGTATATGTTGTGGTCGAGTACCACCTTTATTGTATTCAAATTGTATTGTACTAAACATGTCTTGGTGTATATGTATATATATGAGGTTGATTACATTCTGTGATGTGCTTTACATTTAGTAATTGCATTTTGTTCTGATAGATCCGTTAGCCACCTATAGTTTTGGATTAAACATTAATGGGTATGTCGATCCACTTGAGATAGAAAAGAAAAATCATATCGCATTTATCGACGTATTCAGTGGATGTTTAAGACAAAGTTATAGATGGTCGCCCTTCACTAGTCCTATTCAGCGCTATAGTAGACGAAATTACTCGTTAATTGTCTTTACTAAGGTGGATCTCAGGGTGGGGAGTTACAGCTTGGTATCGAAGCTGTAGTCAGAACAAAGTAGAATAAACGCAGAACAGTACGTATGTCACGAAACACCAAGGTACAATACAAGTGAATCATTTTCCATTATTCGAGCTTGTTTTCGAACCATGCTTTGACTCTTTTTCGAGTTTTGGGATATGTTGAGATGGACTATGTCTAGGAATATAAATTATATTTCATAGTATTCCAAAATTGAGTTTGATGTTATCTTATCTTATGAATAATCTTATTTGGGATTATTCTATTCTTATTTTTGTCAATGCGAGTGAGTTCATATCGATGAAGCTTATTGATTCCTTTGAGTATTCTTGTTGTGTTCCTTTGAGAGTTGTGAATCATATTGAGAGGATCCACAATAATTGGCTCGTTGTAGGCATTCTGAGACTTTTATTTGATGGTTCTTTTGTAATTATTTGTTTGTCACTCAAAATCTTGAGATCATTTGATTTGAGATGGATTGACTTATTTGATATTAAGTACAATCCTTTGTTTTATAGGAACCTATTTTATATTTAGGTTTCCTATTTTGATTGGTTTATTATTTCTATCACTTTGGAATGTTAATGATAATTTCGAAGCTTCTGAATTCACTCTTGCGTATCGAGATGTTGATGACATATCTCAAATTCCAGTCAAGGTGACTATGTGAGTTTTGAGTACGTTTGGATTTGATATCCATTCGGGCAATCGAATGTTAAATTGACCTTATTCCTGGATGTTAGCCTTCAACTATCCTTCCACAAGGACATGCACTAAGGAATGGGTGAGTTTTTGGATTGTTCGAGTTTGATTAAGTTTATCATTCAGCTTCTTTGAGTTATCCTTTTCAGATACTCAACCAGTGTTATTCTTTGTAGCATTACTTTGTTTGAAGTAATGATTTGTCGTTTGTGTGCTTCTTCTCCTTCGAGAAGAATGTCTTTCTTATGTTGTATCTTGATGATTTTTGGGAGTGGCTCGTGACATCGTAAGATTGACGAACACTCAATCTCCTTCTGTTGATTTCGAGAATCGAGTATTCTAGGAATATCTCGATGCATTCTCTTAATGTTCTTTGGTTTGAGTTTTGAAGGTATATAAATATGAGTTTTGTAGAGAAATTTGAGCTTTGAGATATTTAAAAAAAATTAGAATATTTTGAGAATATATTTACATGAGTAGTATTTATTTTATACAAATAATTTGAGACTGTTGAGTTGTCCATCGAGTAGTTAAGAGTTCTAGTCGATACGCCTGATCAACGTTATCGATAGGAATCTCCTAAATGCTATGATGAGGCAAAAAGACACGATGGTTTGTGTTTTAAAAATTGAGATTTTGAAAATAATATTTTGAGATTACATATTAAATTTATTTTAAAACGGTAATTGAAGCCATTGATTTTAGAGACGAGTAACAGAGTGGCGAGGCGGTGTTGATCGTTCGGTCGACTCTACAGCCAACAGATATATATCTATTTATTACAAATTCAATGGCGAGGCAATGCCATTTATTTATTTATTTATTTTGAAACTATAAAGATTAGAATAAACGATAATATTCTTGAGCTATACTTATTGAAAGTATATTTTGAGATTTTAGAATCTATATTATATACATTGGGTGTTTTAAGATAAGAGTTATAAGTGAATTTGAAGATTGTTTTTAAACTATTTAAGTGGTTTAATAAAAAGAGTAAATAGAATTTAAACCCTTAATTTATTTTGAGGAATATTATTATGGATCTACAAATTTCTTTGGAAATTAATTTTGATGTAAGAGAAGAAATTTGGACTTTTAATTTGAGTTTTAAATTACTTACTACGTAATGTAGCAAAGAGTTTGAAAATTTTCAGATGTTGAAAATTGAGATTTAAAATTTGAAATTTAAAAGATGTTGAGATTTAAAAAATTCTAAATATCTTGGATTGAAAAGTAATTTGAGCTTGTATCCTTGTTTTTTAGTATATTCTATCCTTGAGTTAATATCAACGACATGCATTTTCACGGTCGTTCGAGTTTGGTGGCCTTGTAAGAAGTCATTTCGTGATTTATTCATCTTGTCTATTGTGTTTATCTTGTTGTGAGGATGTTCTTTCCATATTATTATGCGAAAAATCTTATTGATGATATTCTTTATTGCTTAGAGTTCGGCTTTATGTGAGTTTGATCCCGACTCTATTTATAGAGTTTTGTGAAATTAATCATTTTCGATTGATTGATTGTTGAGCATCTTATTGAGTTTTGTTTCAAAGACGGGATATCTTCGAAATTCTTTCGAGTTACATGGAAAATTCGATGTTTTGCGAATCAATATATTAGCATTTGATGGGCCATTGGATTAACAAGCGAATTTTTCCTTGTTTCTCTCTTCCATTCAATATTGAGAGTCTGAATGATTTGAGTTTCGAGCTTGTCTTTTATCCTTTGTCGATTGAATTTTTATGTTGTTTACGGCTTTTTTTTCTAGAAAATTGCAAGGAAGTAATTTTTGTAAGGTGGGAGAGTCTATAACAACCTTGCTTTCAGTGATTACGTAAGAATATTAAATTATAACGAAGGTTATAATTTAATAGTGTTAATTAATAATAAATAGAGGATTTTTATTGTTTATTGTGAATAAACAATATAAATGAGAATAAAATAAGAAAAATAAAGTTTGGAAACTTTATTACGATGTTTTGAGATAATAGATGAGTGAAATGTGTTTTATTTAGAGTTAACCCAATAATTTTGTAAATAATTGCTATTTACTTCTTTTAATAGTTTTTAAAAGGAGTAGTTATTTGAAAATGGAATATATATTGCATATAATCATGGAACTGAGTTTTAAAAATATAATTTGAGTATAAAATTATTTGAAATGAGTTATAGAATTTTATTACACAAGAATGTGATTTTTGTGGAATTCATAGTATTAATTACAATGAGTTTTGTAATTAGTAATGAAAATTTGCTATTTTCTTTAAAATAGGGAAATATGGTAATAAATATGTTTTAGTTATGTAAATAATCTTTTATTCAAGTACAATATGATTTTATATTCTCACGAGTGTTAGTTTTATGAATTTTTAAGAAGTGGAACTTGAAATAGTGTAAATTTCATTGTTAATATACATTGTAACATGAAATAAGTGGTTAAATTAACAGCATAAACTAATTTCTTTTATTACTAGGCTTGAGTCCATTAACTAACCCTAACCTTTGCCCGTTAACTTAAGAAATGAGAAGTGAGAAGCTGATGTACGTACATTCATTTTCCTTTTCTCCGTTAAACTTTTGAAGCTCAAAACAATGGCTGCCTTCTTCATCTCCTCTAAATCTATGCTTAATCACCATCAATAAAAGGAAAATCTATGTTTTAATAAGAGAAATTAAGAGCCAAACTCAGGTTTCTATGTTCTATTCTTGGTGAAAAGCTTCAAACTTTCTACCTAAATCCGAGCTTTTGCAAAGAATCAGCAAGATGAGTATATAAACTCACAAAATCTAGCTACTGAGAAGTGTATTTCATAACTTTCTCTTTTTTCATCGGAATCTGATAATTTTACATGTTCCAAAAAGCTTAAATCATGTACTACAACTTTCATGCCCTAAGTTTTCTTTAATTTTAGATTAGCTATGTCAAAATTGAACTTTTCTATTGCTAACTCGGGATCAAAATCTATATTTGCGCTGTGTTTGAAGTTGAATCAAAATTAGTCATAACTTTCTCGTTTTTCATCGAAATTTGATAATTTTAGATGTTCCTGAAAGTATAAATCATGTGCTACAACTTTCTTGTATTAAGTTTTTTGTAATTTTGGGGTTAGCTATGTCAAAATTGAAAATTTCTTTTGCTAACCCGAGAGCCAAATCTATATTTGCTCTGTGTTTGAAGCTGAAACAAAATTAGCTATATCTTTTTCGTTTTTAGTCGAAATTTGATAATTTTGGATGTTTTGAAAATCAAAAATCTTGTAATACAGGTTAAATGTTTTGAGTTTACTTAAATTTTGATGTTAGTATGGTCAAAAACGTGTTTGATTGTTGCTATCCCGAGACCAAAATGACAGAGGTATTGCAATTAAGACCCATGAACTATTTTTATCATAACCTTTTCAATTCTTATCCAAATTCAATAATCCTAGATGTTTCGGAAAACTTAAACTTTTTACTAAAAGTTATATGTTTTGTGTTTCTTGAAATTTTGACGTTTTCTTGGTCAAAACCGTGTTTGTTTGTCGTTGTTCCGAGAGCAAAATGACAGCAATAACAATTATTGACCTGAGGAGTATATTAGCTTATTTTTGCTCTCATTCTTATTCAATTTTGATGATTGTTTATTATATATTTTTAGACCTATGATGACTATCAATAGCAAGTTATATTTAGAGAATTTGAAATTTAAATTTGAATAGAATTTGAATTGATTTTGGGTTAAATTTGAATTGAATTCGTATTGAACTCAAGTTATCGATCTTCAGTTATCTTTCTTGTTTTTCATTGTTTTCGAGCAAGGTTATCACAAAAACATTTTTGAAGTGATTTTTGAAATAAGTGGAAATTTCAAATTATAATTATATAGTTTTTAAAATTATTTTTATAATGTAAAATCTATTTATTTCCTATAATAAAGGAATTTCACATATTGGTTTTAATAATCTTTTTGGGAAAAGTTTTGTAAGCTTGTTTTCTCTAATAAGCTATTTTATATAGCGTATGAGAAAGAGAATTAAACGGTCTAGTAAAACATGTGTTATGGAACATGTGTGTTTACTGTTTTGGTTAATTCCGGACTTGTACGGTCGAAGCTATTTGAGATTGATGATTCTGAGATGTTTTACCATTTTATGGCATATTTTGAGTTTTATAATTCCTATTTATTGAAATTATTTAAGATGGCCAAGATTTGGCAAGTATTATGGTTTGAGATCTCCTATGTAGTAGTATGGTCGATGAGAACCATGATGGAGTTTCATTTACTAGCCAATGATATAAGGCAAGTCTTGAGTATATGATTTCATATTTTGAGATTTATGGTTTATGTAAAACCATCATGATGTTTTCACTCATCGAGGAGATGAGACAAGTTACGATGCCATTTAATACTTGTAGATGAGATGAGATGAGCATGGTGTCTCTTTATCACTTTCTAATGAGTCGAGGCGAGATATGATTTTTTTTTTTTTTGAGTTTTATGATGTTCCTAGTGTGGCATCGACTAGCGGCTAGTAAACTGCTAAGTGCGAACGTGTGGTATGGGACACAACTTACAACTTTTCAGGTTCCTATCCGTGAGTTTGTGACACATTCACGATGTTTACCTAGCAGAACTGCTTCGAGAGGTGTTAGCGACCTTGTTATCAGGACGAACTGCTTTGGGAGGTGTTAGCGACCTTGTTAGGTCTGACAAAATGGCTTGGAAAGGTGTCAGTGACCTTGTCATGAGGACGAACTGCTTTGGAAGGTGTTAGCGACCTTGTTAGGTCTAACAAAACGGCTTAGAAAGGTGTCAACGACCTTGTCATGAAGACGAAATGCTTTGGAAGGTGTTAGTGACCTTGTCTAAGGCTTCGGCTTTCTGAGTTTAGTACGGACAACATTGCTTCGGCATTGTAATTAGGGATCTGGCCAATCCGGGTTTTTTGAGTTTTGAGTTCACCGTTTTTGGCGCATTAGTTTTAAGATATTTGAGTTTTGAACATGCATTGAATTCTTTATTGAGCTTGATATTTTATGAGTTTGAATTCGTATTGAGCTCCATGAGCTTTTAAGGTTGAGATGTATGTGTGAGATTTAGCCGTCTTGGCTTACTTATGAGTTTGAGATCTCACATTCTTATGGCGTTATCTTGTGTTGCTTTTATTACTTCTATTTTTGATTTAGATGAGTTTTCTCCTTTATGGAGTAATGGTTCATCGAACCATTTGATTTTCGCTTGATTTGTATATGATTTGATTTGATTTCATTATGAGTTATCGCCGATGATATGAGGCACTTGTCTTTTATTTTAGTATTGAGTTTGAGTTACCTGTTTCGAGGTATTTAGTCAATTAGGTAGCGTTTGTTACTTAAGTATTGAGCTTATGAGTTTATTGATTCATTCTTCTCCTTCGAGAAGAAGTATCTACATGACTATTCTGCTTCATATTATGGATATTGACTGATTTGTGTAGCCAGACTGACCCATGTATTTATACTCGGTTCAAACCGAGTTGTTTCAGGTATCATCAATTGGATTTAGCTTGAAGTTGATGTTGGATAACAGCTCTTCTTTCTCTTGAGTAATTTCTGTTCTTCAGTATATTCTGATGTATTTATATTTGATTCGATGTATATATTGTGGTCGAGTGCCACTTTTATTGTATTCATATTGTTTTGTACTAAACATGTATCAGTGTATATGTATATATATGAGGTTGATTACTGTTCTGTGATGTGCTTTACATTTAGTTATTATATTTTGTTCTGATATAGCCATTGGCCACCTATAGTTTTGGATTAAACATTTACTGGGTATGTCGATCCACTTGAGATAGAAAAGAAAAATCATATTGCATTTATTGACGTATTCAGTGGATGTTTAAGACAGAGTTATAGATGGCCGCCCTAAACCAGCCCTATTCTCCGCTTTAGTAGACGGAATTACTCGTTAATTCTCTTTACTAAGGTGGGTCTCAGGATGAGGCGCTACAATAACTACTCCATAAATGGTTCTCCTAACATGATTGCAGTGTCAATTATAAGGAATGATGATTGCAGACATGACATGCAACATGTTACATGAAATCTAAAAAAGAAATAGAAGTTACACCTCTTTTTTATAGTAGAGAAATTGATAATTAGGCTTTGAAAAGTAATGAAAAAGGTGACTTTAATCTACATGAAGCTTGGGAATAAACTTGAGCACATTATTTGACCGCAGAATGACACAAAGTGATATGGGGTAGGTGTAATATCCAAAGACGGTGCATCCAAATTTCAAAGCATGCATCTTTAGGCTTCCAAAATCGATAGACTATACAAATAAGGGATAATTCAGAGCACAACATGCAATCTATGTAAACAAAAAATCGAAACTCACAAACAACTGTTTTTGACTAAATATAGTAAAAGAGTGAAAATATAGAAACTGAAATGCACAACTGAAATGCATGATTCAAGTCGAAGCTGAAAATCTAGAAGAAAAGGATTCTCGCTTGAACTAGTGCAGCAAAGGATCAAAATTGATGGAGAAGATTATCAAAATTTTCTTGATAACTATCGTATGGTATATTTGCAGTGAAAGAAATGCCAGGGCTATAACATCCCGTATCTAGAGGCCAAAAGCTAAGTGCTACGGATACTGCATCATCTATAGTTTTAACTTCTGGTGACAAGTACGACAATGCTAATGGTATTCATAATATTAAAAGCACTTGAGTATGAACAAAATCACATATTTCCAAAAGTAACATTTTACTGAATGCATTTCAAACAAATTCATACTCAAATACATAATCCCATATCCGTTCCAAGAAAAAAATCAATTATAATCATTACGAAACTATGCTAAGAGCGACACATGATGATGCCTCCATGGTTGATCAGAGAAATATAGTCATATCTGACTTAATATACACAGCGCAAAAATGGACAGAATAATCTGTATTTCTAATTAGCTATCCGTCAGTCACCTGCTGGTCTTCGAAAGATTTATCCGCCAAATTATCAAAACCTAAAAACCTAAACCTTCAGCCTACTCAAATCATTTTTGAACACCCGAGAGTTTAAGGGAAAACAAAACTTCGAGTCAAACATAAAGCCTGATGTGAATAATTCTGTTACATCTCGGTTTACTGATATTAAGTGAGACCATGCCACTTAGCGGAACGGGTTTCCCCTCACCAATATCCTTTTCAGTATATATATATTATGCAAATCCTTTCTTGCAACCAAACTAGTTAATCAAACTGATTATACCAAAATGGCAATATCCTTTATGCTAATAAGTGGACTATCTGTCCGTAAAACAGGTAATATGTGAAGTGTCTACCCACAAAATAATAGTAAGGTCAGTTATGCTAGCAAAAGGACTATCTAACCGAAAAACTATAGCAAGGTCCATTACGCTAAAATGGACTAATTGTCCATAAAACTGGGTTGATTGCTCGCAAGCTGGGATAACTGTTCGGATTGAAATGGACTAACTGTCCGAATTAGTTTTTTTAGGGTTAACCACCCTTAAAATTTTCTTTGAAAACCTTTTCAAAATGATTTAGTCCTCCAAATCATACATTTGCAAGGAAAATATAACTTCAGCTTTACTCTAAGCTATTTTTGCTATGATATATACACATTACTCAAATAATGTTGATGAATTTTAATGAGGATTAATTATCCTTCCAAAACAAGTTAAAACCCTTTTAACTTAAAGCACTTATGCTATATTGCCTATTCAATGCATTCGAAACGTATGTTTAAAACCTTTAATCATCCTTTCGAAACCCTTGAAGGTAACCCCTTCGAATCCATTGAAAGCAACTCTTTCAAAACCAATAGAAGTCTTACCTTCGAAAGCTTTAAAACATTAGACATCCCCTTTTAAAACCTTTTAAACCTTGCCCGAAAACATAGGAAAAACCTTCCTTTTCAACTCTGTTGAAACCCTGGGGAACCGCCCCTTTTGAAATCATTCATTAAAACCATTCAAAAGAATTAAAACTCAACCCCTTCGAAAGCACTTTGGGTTCAATTTAAATTATGTAAAAACCTTTCGAAACCATTCAAAATTTCATTCCATCGAAACCTTTGAAAAACGTCTCAGTCGAAACTACTTGGATTTTGCCTTCAACTAGAGCAAAAGGATTAGAAACCATAAAAGTCAAAAGCATCTGCTTCGAAACCGTTAAAACTACCCCTTTCAAAACCATTTGGATTTTATTTCAAACATAGAAAAAGGGTCTTAAAAACATTTAAGTCAAAAGCATCTGTTTCGAAACCATGTCCTAGCTAATGAAGCGATAGTGTCGAAACCATCCATTCGAAAGCATTGGAGAGGTGGCCATATTTTAAAAAAACAAAAAGGACCTCTTCGAAACTAACTGGAAGGGTAGGAAGCGGAGCTAAAAGTTTCCACTCAGTCGAAAGCAAGTATTTAAAAACAAAGAAGCAACCCAATCAAACCATTCTTTTAAACCATTTGACTTAGTCGAAAGCCAACTAAGTCAAAATCATCTTAGTCAAAAGCAAGCATGTGCATTTTTTTAAAAACTAAAATTGCTTCAACCCCATCGAAACCCCTTGGTTTTCATCCTATACCTTTCACGCTCTTTCAATTAACTACATACGTTACATGATACCATGTGCATTGGTTTCGACTGCGTCGTAGGCGCGGAACCAGGTACCGTAAGAGACAAAACAGTGAAAATCCTATTTATTTTATACATTTAATATATTCTTTTGTACCTAACCTATCTTTGTTTGTCTAAATCTGATTGGTTGCAAGGTCTCTCTTTTCAAAAGTGCTGCCGAGTTTCCAGATTTAACGATTTAATCATTTTTCAGAAAGCCCCTTCTCCTTCTTTAATTATATAAAACATTTAAGTCGCATACCTTAAATAATTTCGTATAACCATCAAAACACGTAGGAAAATTATAGAAAAATTCAAAAAAATCACATTATATATGTTTTCTAACATATAAAATTTTCAGACACAAACAATTAGTTATTTACCCGTAAATAATTTATAACCCCAAATACCATTTTCTTTACTAAAAAAATCATATTAATTCCACAAAAACTCAGAAAAATCTAAAAATTAAAATCCATCCCCACAATAATATTTATGAACTTTATAAAAATTTGCGCGACATTTAGTTGTCATTTAATAAAGTTTTCACCTTAAAACATATTATAAATTCAATATGAAAAAAACCATAATTCATCAACAAGTATATATATTCATTCCATCATCCAAAAATATGGCAAATCATCCAAAATATTCGAAATTCGTCTTAAAATCGAAAACACAATCAAAAATGAGATGTAACCATTATTCACCTTAGCTTTAGAGATTAAGGAGCTTGAGATTTGGATGAATTTGATTTGAATTAACTTTTCCTTTTGCTTTTCTTACTCTTCTTCCTCTTTTCCTTGCTAATGGTGGCTGGCCTCTTGTTTTAGAATTTTCAAAATAAAATGAACGTGTATTCTAATACATGACCAAGGTTTGGAAGATATAGGAATGACCTCTTTTCTATTTTACCCCTCCTCTATTTCAATTTAACTCTTATTTTAATTCATTTTTAAACGGAATGACTACACCGTAATAAAAATAAAATCTCGATCCCCTAATCAACACATTAATTTATTAATTTAACTAATTAAATATTTAAATGTTGTTACAAAAAATCTGGGGTGTTACAGACTACCCTCCTTAAAGAATTTCATCCTTGAAATTACGATAAGGTACACAATAAATCGAATAATGAGGTAAAACATATCATCAAACAAGTCAGGATAAATATCTCTAATCCTGCTCTCAATCTCCCCAGTGTAGTCTCTATCATCGTCGCTCCACTGGCTTTGACTAACCTGACCCTCTTGGTTTTAAGTCTTTTGTCATCTCTTGCAACAATACGAATAGGCTTTCTCACAATAGTCAAATCCAGTTAAAATTCTAAGTCTTCTAGCACAGTCGGTGCAATAGTAGTCTACGGGTCTTTAACACATTTTTAGAGATGAGATACTTAGAAAACATTATGGACTACTGCCAAACTGCTCGGTAACTCAACCCTATATACGAGTTTCCTAATCCTCTCAACAATAGAAAAAGGTCCAACAAACCTAGGTGCCAACTATACCCATTTTCCAATCCTAATCAAACACTTCATCGGTGTCACTTTGATGAAAACTTGATCTCCAATTGAGAATTCTAGATCTTTCCGTCTCTTATCTGCATAACTTTTCTGCCTAGACCGAGCCTCCTTCATTCTAGCCTGAATGACCATAATCTTTTCTGCAGTTTCCCTGACCAAATCTGAACCAAGAACTAGCTTATCCTCGGTCTCCAACCAACAAACGAGTGATTTGCATGGCCTTTCATACAAAGCCTCAATGGTGCCATTCCAATACTAGTCTGATAACTGTTGTTATATAAGAAATCGACTAAATGCAGATGGCCTTCCCATGATCCTCCAAAGTCTAGAACACAAGTTCTTAACAAATCTTCCAAGATTTTTTTAACTCTTTCCTTTTTTCATCTGTCTACGGGTTATAAGCAATACTCATCTTGAGCATGGTTCCCAAAACTTCTTGCAGACTTTTAAAAACTCGTTAATGAATAAAGTATCTCTATCACTAACTATGCTACTAGGAATTTCATGCAGTCTAACCACATTCTTCATAAATAATCTTGTCAAACAGGTGTCATTCTGGTTGACCTAACTGGAATGAACTGACCTCTCTTGGTTAATGGGTCTAGTATGATCCATATACTATCACTTCCCCTATTCGACCTTGGCAATCCATCAGTAAAATCCATGGATATAGAATTCCACTTAGATACCAGAATATGTAATGGCTAAAGCAACCCACTTGACTTCTGGTGTTCGGCCTTTTCCTTTTGGTAACTAAAACATTGCTTTATACACAAACCAATATCCTATTTTATACCTTCTTAGAAGAAGCTCCTCTTCATATCATGATGCATCTTAATACCTCCTACATGAATCGTGAACTTTGAACTATGGCATTCCTCCAAGACATCTTTCCTTGTGCTCCTACACTCAGAACACATAATCTTCCTTTTTTTCACAACCATCCATTCTGGTCAAGACTGAAATATTTCAAGTCATCACTCTTGGTTCCCTCTCTTAACTTCCTGATTCGTTCAGCTAATACCGGATCCTCTTCTTGATTAGAAGCAATCCTTTCGATCATTACTGGTCAAACTTCTAAACAATATAGTATAACTGTATCTCCACTAAACCCAGCCTCGAATCTCCACTACACTCTGCAATCTGCTAATGCTTCAAAGTCCTTTCACTCAGCAATCAATACCAATACTACATTCTGATGTTTCCTTCTAAATGCATCTACAACCTTGTTTCCTTTCCCTGGTGTGTACTGAATTCCAAAATTATAAGCGGCTATAAACTCTAACCATCTCCGTGGTCTCAAGTTCAACTCCTTCCGAGAGAAAAAATACATCAGTGACTTATGATTTGCGTATAACTCAAACCATCCTCCCAAAAGGTAACGACTCCACACCTTCAAAGAAAAAATAACTGTAGCCAATTCCAAATCATGTGTCAGGTACCTGAGTTCATGCGGTCTAAGCTGTCTAGAAGCATGGGCAATCACTTTACCTCTTTGCATCAGCACAGCTCTTAGTCCTGTTCCACATGCATTGGTATAAACCACCAAATCCTAATTCCCTTCTGGAACAACCAATATAGGTGCATGGGTCAATGAGTGTTTCATACTCTGAAATGCTTCCTCCTACTTATTGGTCCACACAAACTTCACATCCTTTCTTATTGCTTGGTTATCGGTGCAGCTATCCACGAAAAATCCTTAGTGAACCTTCGATAATAATCAGCCAACCCAAGGAAATGCTTTATCTCGGTTAATGTATCAGGTCGTTTTCAACTATTTACTGCCTCAATCTTAGTTGGATCCACTGATAACCCTTTTTCTGAGACTACATGACCAAGAAACTTCACTTATTTCTTTCAAAAATGATACTTTGAGAACTTTGCCTTTAGCTAATGCTGTCTTAGTTTCTAAAGCACCACTCTAAGATGAACTTCATGCTCTCTTTCGTCCTTAGAGTACATTAAGATATCTATGAAAACCAATAAGAACATATCCAAGTGCTTTGGGAAAACTCGGTTCATCAAATCCATAAAGAATCTGGCGCATTAGTTAGTCCGAATGGAATAACTTACCATTTGGACGAACCATACCTGATCTTAAACGCCATCGAAGGTATATTATCCTCTACTACCCTGAGCTAATGGAAACCTGTTGCTAAATTCAAATGTGAAAATACCCTGTCTCCACTAAACTGGTCGAACAAATCGTCAACCCTCGACGGTGGATATTGATTCTTTATTGTTCTCTCATTCAACTTACGATAATCGATCATAGCCTTAACGATCTATCCGTCTTTATGGCAAACACTGCTGCTGCTCCCTAAGGCAAACTACTCGGCCTGATAAAACTTTTCCCTTCTAGATCCACCAACCGCACCTTCAACTCCCTTATATCTGAAGAGGTCATCCTGTTTGGTATCCTACGCACCGGTTCTGTTCCCAGAAACAAATCTATTTGGAACTCAACGGCTCGTTTCGGTTGCCATCCAACTACAGGCTCAAACACATCTGTGAATTCTCTAACCATGAATACTCGACTCAAATCATCTTTCGACTCTATAGAACCCAATAGGGAATACATCTCACCGTAAGAACCTTATACGGTTCAAACAATCCTGTCATTACAATCTGGGTGACTAAGCGATATTTTTCTATCCTGTAGAAATATCCTAAATCGTACTCACTTAACCAATCCATTCCAAGGATGATCCCGAACCCTACGAAGTCAAATACATGCAAACTGTAAACAAAAGTATAACCTAATAGGTCAAACTCTAACCGGTCACATCTCAACCCTAGTGTTACATAACCTCCTACTGAATTCACGACCCGTAAGGAAGTAACTAAGTATGTGAATTCTTAGTTAAGCTTATCTATCAAACATCTAGATATAAAAGAGTATCAAATAGAATGCTAACTGACATACCATGAATCTGATGCGTACCTCTCAAAACTGCATTTTCCTTCTCCTATGTTATTGGCTTTGAAGTACCAAGCTCCAATGCATACAGTTTTCCCTTTCCATCCTTTGGGGTCTCCTTGCACTGGCTCTTACGGTGCCCTATTCAGTCATAGTTGTATCACCTGACATTCTTCCTTCCAGCCAATTCCTTTGCCTTCCCAGCATGACACTCACTAGCAAAGTGCCCCTTCTTGTCGTAGTTGAAGCAACAATCTCAGACTTCCCTTTTTTAGCTGCTCCACCCTTCTTAGAACCATTCTTAGGAAAGAACTTCCTCTTCTAGTTCTACCCCACTTGGACTTCGTTAGCCTTACTCTTCTCTAGAGAATCAAGCAACTCCTCATGCCTTAAGGCCACCACCACTATAAAATCAGAAGGATATCTAATATGAGGTAATGTAGCCATGGCTAACTCAGGCTTCAACCCCTTGATAAACTTCACGTTCCTATTCATGACTATATCCACTGAAGCATACCAATATCAGGCCAACTCCTCGAACCTCCTAACATACTTCGAAACATACAAATCTCCCTGCTCTAATTCAGCAAACTTTCTGATTAGGACTGACTATGCCATTGCAGACAAGATCCTCCTCTGGAATCTTTCCTTGAAATCTTCCTAGGTCATAGTATCCTCATCCACTGCCATAGTCACACTATTCCACCAGAAGAAAGCAGCTCCCTGAAGCCGTTTAGATGCCAACCTCCTCTTCTACTCATCATTGAGCCTCGAATCTACAAAAATCTTTTTATAGAGCAACAACCAATTCTCTACCTCTATGGCATCCTCCGTTTCATCAAACAACTTCCCTCCAAGCTTAATATAGTCCCCACTCAACTTAGCATAGTCGTTGACAACTGGAGATCTCGAAACTCCTCCTCCCACTACTCAAGCAGCAACACCTACCTGCACCGTATTCATGAATAATTGATACATAGCTTCCATTTCAACTTGCGGGACCCCAGCACCCACATTCTCTGCTTGTGCTTGACATTGACCTCTTCTCACATTAGGTCTAGAATTCCCATTGGTGCCTTCCCCTCCCGGGTTAACTCTTCCTCTTCTTCGTACCGTGTTTGTATTCAAACCTCATGAGATACAGAAAATGACCTAACAAAGATAGGAGACTAAGATAAAGCGTTTACTTATATATAGAAAATAAAAGTAAATTACTATAGCTTTATCCCATACCCCAACCTAACTCTAATTCTTCAGGATTATGTTTTAAAAAGCATTTTTTGTTAAAGTTTTTCATAAACCTATGCTCTAGTACCAAGCTTTAACATCCAGTATCTAGAGGCCAAGAGCTAAGTGCTACAGATGCTGCAATCATCTATAGTATTAACTTCTAGTGACAAATACGGCAATGGTAATGGTATTCATAATATCAGAAGCACTTGAATATGAACAAAATCACAGATTTCAAAAAGTAACATTTTACCGATTGCATGTCAAACAAATTCATATTCAAATTACATAATCCCATATCTGTTTTTCTGGTAAAAATCAATTACAATTGTTACAAAACTATGCCAGGAGCGACATATGACGATATCCCCTTGGTTGATCAGAGAAATTTAGTCATATCCGACTTAATATGCACAGTGGAAAAATAAACAGAATAATCTGTATTCCTAACTAGCTATCCGTAGCCACTTGCTCGTCTTCGGAAGCTTTATTCGCCAAATTATCAAAACTTGAAAACCTTAACCCTCAGCCTACTCAAATAAATTTTGAGCACCCATGAGTTTAAGGGAAAACAAAAACTTCAAGTCTGACATAAAGCCTGTTGTGAATAATTCTGTTACAACTCAGTTTACTTAAACTAAGTGAAAACACGCCTCTTAGCGGAATAGGTTTCCCCTCACTAACATCCTTTCCAAAACATATATATTTTGCTAATCCTTTCCTACAACAAAAATAGTTAATCAAACTGATTGTATCAAAATATAATATCATTTATGCTAATAAACGGACTATCTGTCCCTAAAACCAGCAATATGTGAATTATCCGCCCACAACATAATAGCAAGGTCCGTTATGCTAACAAAAGACTATCTGTTAAAAAACAATAGCAAGGTCCGTTATGCTTAAAATGGACTAACTGTTCATAAAACTAAGATGACTGCTCGCAGATTGGACTAACTTTCCGGGTTCAAATGGACTAACTTCTAAATCATTTTCTTAGGGTCAACTACCCTTTAAATTTTCCTTGAAAACTTCTCAAAATGATTTAGTCCTTCAAATTATACAAAAAGAACGTCTTCGAAACCATCTGGATCGAAAGGTAAGAAGTGGCAGCTAAAGGTTTTGACTCAATCAAAAGCATGTATTTAAAAATAGAGGCACAATCCAATCGAAACCATTCTTTTAAACCATTTCACTTAGTCGAAAGCCAACTAAGTCAAAAGCATCTTAGTCGAAAGCAAGCAGGCGCATTTTTCTTTAAAACCAAACAACGCTTCAACCCCTTCGAAACCCCTTGGTTTCGATCCTATACCTTTCGCCCTCTTCCAATTCACTACGTACCAGTTACCTGATAGCATGTGCATTGATTTCGACTGTGTCGAAGGCGGTAGCATGGAGGCGGAACCTGGTGCCGTAAGAGACGAAATAGTGAAAAACCTATTTATTTGTACTTTTAAACTGTTATTATGTACCTTACCTTCCTTGTTTGTATAAATCTAATTGGTTGCAAGGTTTCTTTTTTTAGAAGTGCTGTCGACTTTCCAGATCTAACAATTTAAATTTTTTTCAAAAAGCCCATTCTCCTCCTTTAATTATATAAAACATTTAAGTCTCATACCTTAAACAATTTTATATAACCAACAAAACACTTAGAAAAAAATTAGAAAAATTCCAAAAAATCACATTATATATGTTTTCTAACATATAAAAATTTCAGACCCAAACAATTAACTATTTACAAGTAAATAATTTATAACCCAAGTACCATTTCCATTACTTGAAAATTGATATTAATTCCATAAAAACTCAGAAAAATTTAGCAATTGAAACCCATCTCCAAAATAATATTTATGATCTTCATAAGAATCGCAAGGCCTTTAGATGCCACTTAATAGGGTTTTCACTTAAAACATATCATAAATTCAATATAAAAAAGCCATGATTCATCAACAATTATATATATTCATTCCATCATTCAAAAACATGGCAAATCATTGCAAAATATTTGGAATTCATCTTAAAACTGAAAACACAATCAAAAATGAGATGTAAACATTATTCACCAAAGCTTTGGAGATTAAGAAGCTTGAGATTTGGATGAATTTGATTTGAATTAGCTTTTCTTTCAGCTTTTCTTACTCTTCTTCCCTTTTTCCTTGCTAATGGTGGCCGACCTCTTATTTTAAAAAAAATTTAAAATGAAATGAACGTGTATCCTAATACATAACCAAAGCCTTATTTCTATTTTACCCCTCCTCTATTTCAATTTAACTCTTATTTTAATTCATTGTTAAATGGCACGACTATACCTTAATTAAAATCAAATCTCAATCTCCTAATCAACTCATTATTTTATCTAATTTTTTAACTAATTAAATATTCTAAATAATGTTACCAAAAATCTAGGGTTCTACGAGGGCTTTCAGCAATAAGGAGAAAAATGAGTCAGATTTATCAAATCTTATAGCCCAAGATATTACATTGATTTTAAGTGGATTTCCAAAGAGTAAACTCACTAGATAAATGGCATGAGAACGACAGCTTCTAGCAAACTGGAATCGAAAGGAAGCGAGCGAAGAAGATCAAATAGATGACCTACGGTTGCCATGTTTTTCTCTAAAGTTGACCTAATTATGGAAAGTTGCTTGTAAAGTGAATGTTTGAATGAAATGCAAAGTTACCACTTGTAATTTTGTACCATAAATGTATGTGTTTGGGATGCAAAGCCAGTTATGCAATAAACAAGTTAACCCATTTTCTATATATATAGACACACACATGTGTGTGTGTGTAATTAAGGAATTTTTATAGTTTTAGATAAAAGTCTATATTAATAATTAAATATTTGAATGAACCGCAAAGTGGCCGCTTGTAATTTTTATGCCATACATGTATGTGCTTGGCCACAAAGCTTGTTATGCAATAAATAAGTTAACTCATTTTATATACTTATATAACAAAGGAATTATTATAGTTGTACATAGTCTATTTTAAAAATTGAAGTTTACATTGGATACATACATATATATATATATATATATATATATTTGTACACATTGTTTTGATATATAAAACAACATTAGATACACACACATATACGTATATACATACATACACATATACATACACATATACGTACACAGACGTACATATACATATATACATACATAAATAAATGCATACATACAAACATATATATATATATATATATAATCTAAAGTTGATAAATTTAAATCCAACTCTCAATTTAGAAAAGGAATAAGTTAAGTAAAGATTTTACATAAAACTTCACTTATGTGTTTTAAATTAAAATCTCTTGCACTTGTTTAAACAACAAATAAAAATAGTAATTCCAACAACAACTATGTAATACAAGTTTTCATTTTAAAAGCGAGTTCATGTAATTAAGTCGATTCAATCAAAACGTTTTCAATCAAAAATTAAATGAGATTTAATCAAAATTGTTTTTAAGCAAAAAATTAAAACAATTATGTACATGTATATATTTAATTAAAGGGAATTTAATCAAATGAATTCAAAACAACAATTAAATTAGATCGGAAAATTTAGGCATATATAAACTCATTATGAATGATTCAATATCAAACTATACGAACAATATAAATAAATAATCATATGTGATGAAGGATCTAAACTATATTAACATATTTGCCGTATAATTAATTGAGAAATAGCAAAAGGGTGCATCCACATTATATTAACAGTAACTATTTGAGACGTGAAAAAGGGATATGAAATTATACTATAATATGAATATACGAACATTTGATGTACAACATATAAGAGATTCAAAACATATAAATATAGTTAATATATGTATAGATAGGACTGAGAATCACCTTAGGATGTAGCAAAAAAGTGGCACCTTGAACGATGAATAATAACTCCTAGAATCTTAAATGAACATCTAGATTTTACAGGAATCAAGAAATAAAAACCACCTTTTGTTTTTTATTGTAGTTTGATTTTGTTTTGGGAATTTTTGTAGCCATGGTACTCATTAAAATTTCAATCATAACTTGATTTTATTTTAAAGGATACATTGAATCTTTCGATTCCTTCCTTTAAAACTTTCTCGAGTTAGTTCTTAATTAAATCTCATCAAATTCTCTCTTCCTCTTTGTTATCTATGGCCATCCAAAATGGGTGCCACATGGCCGTAAAAAATATTCAAAATTACTTAGCATTTAACCTGTTTAAATCTAATTTAAACATTCTATCAATATCGTATATCGATAAGCGTTATTATAACTTTTATATGAACACTTTATGAAATACTAATGGTATTCAAACAAATAATTTTTTTTATAATAATTAATAGTCACAAATATTAATTAATTAAAAACCCATTTAGTATTATTCTATTTGAATCCAATTTAAATATTTTATGGACATCGTATATGGTACACATGTTTATAACTTTTATATACACACTTTTTCAAATACTTATGTTATTCGAACAAATCAAAATAAAATTCTATTATCAATATTTCATAAATACTAACTAATTTAATTTACAACAATTATAAACTAATTAAATCATGTGGTTTTTTCGAAGTATTCATTATTATGGTTGTGCGACTCAAAGGTACAAATTCTATTTGCAATTAATATCGAATAATTCGAACATTATCCTTTATACGTCACCTTAGCTAGTTGTATGAAATTTTGGCTGAATTTATCTCTTACACGTCTTTTTAGTAAAATCCAATTTTACTAATTAGAAGTAGTACTTGGTAGTAACGATTATTTAGACCAATTCTCTTCGTTAAAATTATATCACATTAGGACCTATGGAATTTGTTTTGGCCAAAGTAAAACATCGTCTGCATTCAGCTTTGTAAGTCCAAACACAAAATCATTGATTCATTAATGACAATTGTTATTAATCTTGATGCTCTAGCTAAGAACTTTGACTTTGAGTTGACTACAGTTGACTTCGACACTAATCTCATATAACCGAGGAGATGAATTCTCTATTGAATAGTGTTTCATTTCTAATGCTTCAATTCTAACCCAACTATAGTCACTCGATGGATACCATGCCATGTTTAACTATAATCAACGTAGAGCATACACACCGAAGTTCCATAGTATTATCAAGTCGAGGGAACTATGTAACATCATTCCTTGTGATTCTCTGTTTGACCATAGTTATATTAACCAACTGAGAACTCTCGAGTGTGCCATTTCATTGTTATCTTGTAACTACAGTCGTAACTCCTTAATGCGCCCAATAGCCATGAGTAATACACTGCCCAACTTTGAAGAGCTTTACGCACTATAGTTTCCACAGATGTATTGATATGTCTACTAGAAACATTTTGATTGAGAATATTTTAAATGATATGTTATTTAAATATGAAAAATTTCTCCTGATTACAACACACAGTAATTACTGTGACGTAACATATTATTTAAGGATTTCTATTTGATATATTTTAAATCAATTATTTAACTAATTATATCACAATGTAGAAAATATACAATAGAGAAAAAAATACCATTTATTTTGAATAAGATTGGTTTTCAAGTTAGATATATGTAAAAAGTTACATAATTATCGCAAGGGTACTTCCAAACTCTATCAGCCGTATACTCGTATTATCAACAAAGAAAAATATACCATAATGCAAATATTGCTTCACCTCCACTAAAGCGTACATGTAGAGAGTAATGTACAAACATCCAAGTATGGACGTCCCCCAATCTATGGTGTGAAGTTGGCCTAGATCGGCTATTGCTACAACATTGCCTAATCGAGTAGGCCCCGTTTTGCTTCGAAAAGTATATCGAACCAAATAATTGTCAAACAAAGGCCCTTAAGACTATATTACCCATAACATCAACATCCCTATACTTTGCAGCGTAGCGCTGTACATTTTTCAAGGGAACAACACTACAATTAATAGTTCCATCATCAAAAGGTGGTAGAAAAAAATGTAGAGAGCATGAGTATCATACTCATCATAAAAAGGAAAATATATCTTATTTGGACTACCTACCTTTATACCAGTCATCATGTAAAAATCGACTGGAGTAACGCCCATCGTAAAATCAAAAAAATAGAATGTGTGTGCGATAGACCATCGTTTCTCAACTAGGGTCGATATGAGTGGAAAATCTAAATATTGGACAAGTCCAATCTGTAAGAAATAGGAAAATGGATTGTTATGCAGTCTATCTATGAGAGCACGAGGGAGTGTATCATATGACTTTCTGATGCAGTCAGACTGACTACACTGACAATTGATATACTTAGTCTATCTAATAAAAAATAATGCATAACAAATATATAATTAATCCAATCTTGATATAATAACAATTATTTAATATTTATCCATTACTAGAAAAGGCTTAAATAGCAATAGACTGTTTCGACGGCTCCGCCGAGATGAAATCGACGGCTTTCGATGACTTATTATTTTAATTAATTTAGTTTATCACATTATTATAACTTATTAATTATAGAGATCTCAAATATGTTTAAAAATATTAATTTAATTCCTACAATAAAGAAGATATTTTTATTTGATTTTATGATGGTTTGTGATTAACTAAATTAGTATTTTCGATAATCTTATGCTGTGTAATTCGATAATTAACTTTATTGAAAATCGAACTCAAACGATCAATTTATGTAACTTTAAGTCTATCCATTATTCAACTTCATTAAAATTTATGATGCGTAACAGTTTTATGAATTCAAATATATTTTTTAACCGTTGTGTAACTATTTTTAAATTTTTATATATATTTAACATTGTAAATTAATATAAAAGAAAATATTCGACAAAAAAATATTTTAAAAAAAATCTTATATCAGTCCAAACAATTTTGTACCTACTTCTAAAATATGATAAAAAGTAAATAAATTTTAGATGCCGATCTTGACTCTAACTTATAATCGTTTGTCTATATTTGGACTGAAAACCTTTCATTGGAAGGTCAAACGATTTTCAAACGAGGAAAATTTTTGGTCACATATACTTTATAACATATTTATCTAATTCGAATAGTGAGAATTGAAAAAAATAACAAAGGAAAAAAATTAGAGTCAATATTTTTCATTTTCGAACGAGTAGTGTATGTTTGCACAACTTCTATGAAAATGACCCATTTGAAGTCTAAAATTTTTCTTTATGTTTTTTTTAAATCCAACCATAAAGATTGGATAAATGCATAATATATGATCCAAATTTCGTCTCATTTGAAGATCGTTTGACCGTCGAACGAAATGTTTTAAGTCTAAATATCGACGAATGACAACAAATTTGAAAATAATGATTGATATCTTGAACTTGTTTAGTTTTCTTTCATATTTCAACCATACACAAAAAATACGTTGGATCAACATAAGATTCAAAAAATTTATTTTTCTACCAAATATTTTATTTTATATGAATTTATTATTTTAAATACATTTAAAATCCACAATTAATTACCAAATCGTTAAAAAAGTATCGTATAACACATAAATATAATCTTTTTAATATTTAGAAATAAAAGTAGGTTATCCCCATTCTAGTTCACAACCGTGCTCAACCGTCATATGCCTCCACAATTCGTCGAATTCTTCATCTAATTGGAATCTCTGCACCTCTCTTTCTTCAATTCATCTAAAATTAGGTATATTCTTTGCTTAAACCAATTGTTTGGAATTATGGTAATGCCATTGTTGATTTGTGCTTAGAATTATTGATTGGTAATTTGTGTATTGGTTGATTTGAAAATATTAATTAGGGTTATTAGTGTTTAAATCCAAAAACTAATGTACAATTAGGGTTAATTTTGGTCGATTAGTGTAACGTAATTTAGTTTTGATTAGTGTATGTGTTAGCTAAAATGTCGGAAATAATAATTTAACACAATTCTTTTATTAGGTTACACTGTTAATTATATATAAATTTAGTTTATATGTACGTGATATGTGGTAATATAAACAAATTAGTGTATATTATTAACCTATCATTAGTGTGTAATAAAACCAAATTACTGTTAGCAAAAATGTTGAAAAAAAACCATTTTTTATTAGTTTTTAATCGCTAAGAAATTTGAATAATAAATTAGTGTATAATGTTAATATAAAACTTAGTGTATAATATACTTTATTTTTAAAATCCCTTAGAGTTTTTGGCCCCGTCTGACAAGTATTATATATGATTGTTATATATATGTTTTTATTACTACAAAACACACACATTAACACCCATCTAATATAGTATTTGTCTGATTTATCTTTGTATTGGACAACTTACAAACAGAATAAATTAATTACATTTAGTAAATCATTTCATTTTAAATGGTTTACGAAATTTTGACAGCACTTCCTTTTTTTCTATGTACATGTATTTGGATACGATATAGGGAACAGAGAAGAAGTGCTACCGAAATTTTGTGAATCATTTAAGATGAATTGATTTGCAAAATGTAATTACTTTATTGCATTTGTAATGGAAAGAGAATGACTGACCATTAAAAGGAAAAAATAATAAAGTGAAAATGTAATATTACAATCTTTATTTTTAAAATTAAAAATATATAAGATTTTATAGAAAAAGGTTAAAAGAATAGTATATTATATATTAATAAAACATTAAAATATAAACAAATTAAAGTACAATTATAACTTATTATATAATTAATAAAACATTGAACTTTATAAATGAATTGAAAATAAAATGTTAATCCAAAAAATGATCAATAATTTTTTTGAATTTCTATCATATCTTCTAAAATAGAAAAAAATGGTCAATTATTTTATCGATTAGAGAAGTTGGATGTATCAAGGAAAGGGAATAGGAGGTTCAACAAAAGGAACATTTTTATAATGATGTACACGTATGTATTGAATCCGCTTTAAGTAATAATGGAAACGACAAAGAAATTTGTTTGTCATTTAGTAACTACAAACATTTAATGCATTTGAAACCGGATATGGTTATAGTACATTTGTGTCAAAAATGGTTTTGTGCCAGTATATTTCGTGTGGGATCATCATGGAGAACTTATTTCACCTGATCCTGTAGTGTCAGAGGAGGAGGTAGGTAATGACAATGTTACAGATGAATCCCATAGAAGGTATGATTGATGATGCAACATAATCAATGTTCCATATGGTTGAAGTTGATGACGATGATGTAAATGTCAAAGAAGATCCAAATACTGTAGCAAAGAAAATTATGATTTATTGAATGCTATTGGGAAATCCCTTTGGGATGGCTGTAAAAGCGGCATCCAGTTATCAGTTTATTCCGAATACATTGCTATGAAATCTAAATTCAACTTCATAGTAGCCAGATGCACAGCCGTTGTACAAGCTACAAAACGACATATGTCATTTGATACTTTAATGTGTGAAAATCATTATAAAGCAAAAAAAAACTTATGTTTTCTTTTAATTTGCCGTACCAAAAGATAGATACATGTTTAAATGGCAGCATGGCTTTTTGGAAAGATGATATCAATCTTAGGAAGTATAGAATATGCAACAAGAAAAGATACAAACCAAGAAAATAGCAGGGAAATGAAGTTCCATATAAGAGAATCCATTACTTACCCATCACTCCTAGACTTCAAAGGTTATATGCATCTTTTGTCACCTTAGCGCATATGAGATGACATAGTGTGAGAATACATAAAGAAGGTAAACTAATACACCCAGTTGATCGAGAAGCATGAAAGTATTTTGATAAGATTTATCCCGCTTTTGCGGCTGAGAGCTGCAATGTTGGACTTGGTTTGTGTATGAATGGATTTTCACCATTCTCTTAATTTGGTTCTGAATATTAATCTTGGCCTATTATTGTTACAACTTATAATTTAACTCTTTGATGTGTATGAAACTCCATATATGTTCTCATTATTGTCTTCCATAGCCTTGATGATCCGGTAGAAGAAATCGATGTTTATTCATAACCATTGATTGAAAAGTTGCAAACACTCTAGCATGAAGGAGTTAAAACATGTGACATTTCAAAACAATTTTTTTTTGTATGTTCGCTTCTTTATTATGGACTACTGGTGATTTTTCTTCTTATGCAGCGCTTTAAGGTTGGAATACGGCCAGTCATCTAGCTGGTCCTTATTGCAGGGAAGAAACACGAGCATGTTCTTTATTGCATCGGAAGAAAATTTCATGGTTCGATTGTCATCGATGTTTTCTCTTTGTTAATCATACTTTTAGAAGTGATAATTTTTTTTATAGCTAATAGAGTATAGACCAAAGGACCACCAACGATTTGGTCAAGTGCAAATTGAAATTTCAGGCAAATCAACGATTCATAATTGGTACAAACAAAGTATATTTTGGGAGTTATGTTATTAAAAAATCTTTGACTTTGTCGCTATACTGACGTGATGCACAATGAGAAAACATGTTTGATAAAGTGTTTAATACAATTTTGAATGTTAAGGGAAAGATTAAGGATGATTTGAAATCAAGACTTGATATACAAGAATTATGAAGCATCTTGAGCTTCATATCAAGCCAAATGACACTAAAAACCCAATGCATGCTATGATTTAGACAATAACCAAGTAAAAGTAGTGTTAAAATGTGTGGAAGGATTAAGATTTCTCGATGAGATTTATTCTAATCTTCGTAGATATGACAACTTTAAAAACAATAAAATACGTGGGTTGAAATGTCATGATTGTTACGTAATGATGGAAAATTTGTTATCCCTCGTTTTCAAAGAGCTGTTACCCATATAATTTTGGAAGGCTATAACGAAACCTAGCTTGTTTTATAAAAAGCTTTGTTCGACTACGTTAAAAGTTGAACGTCTATGTAAACTTGAAGTAGATATGAGAAAATATTTCCTCTAAATTTATTTAATGTAATGGAGCATTTACATATTCATCTTTCATGTTAAGCTCGTCTTCGATGTCCTATGCAATATGGATGCTTATATCCATTTGAGAGGTAATAATATTGAGTATGTTAAATATAATTTAATCACACAAGTAAAATTTAACTTGAAATAATTTTTTAATAGGTACTAATATTGAAAGGTAATAATATTGAGTATCCTTTTAAGGGGCAATAATATTGAGTAAAGAATTTGTTGATTGATTTTCAAACTATGTTTATGATCCAAGAAATTATATAGTCGATGGAGGATTGAAACATCTTGCGTTGGGACCAAAAAGAAATGTCAAGACATATCCAATATTCTTCTTTAGTGGATTTAAATCCAACATTAAAGAATATGGTGCTGAAATATTAACTAATTATACTAGTGTATTTGTTAAAGGTAACGATGATTCAAATGATCATATAAACGATTTCTATTGCGTGTTAACCCAGATTTTAATATTGACATATTTTATATGACTTGTGGAGAAAGTTTTTTTTTTCATTTAGATGCAATTGGTTCAACAAGGTTCTAGGTTCTGGAATCAACTTGCACAAAGATTATAATCTTGTTGAAATAAAACATAACTCGCATTACCATAAGTATGATCCTTTTGTACTAGCCAAACAAACATTAAAGTTTATTATGCTCTGAATCCAACTCTAAAAAGAGATAAATCAGATTGATACACATTTTTTGAAACAAAAGCAAGATTTATGCTTGATGAAAAGAATATTCCAGATGAGCAAGCTTATCAGGCAAATATAAAGAAAAATAATGAACTAATAATGATCGACGATCATACTGATTTTGGGCATCTAAACAAGGAATTAAACGTTTTAGTATAAGCATTTGAGACTATAGAGGAAAACGATATAGAGTATGAGACCGAGTGTGAATAAGAAAATGACTAAGTCTGATTGCTAATGTACATTTTGGTAGAAGATAATTTATGTGATTATTGATGCTACATTTTTGTCATTAAAAAATGATTTTTTTCACATAATTAAATGATATGTTCTCACATAATAACATGATATGTCTCTGACATGTATTATGTTTCGAAATCGGAGATCGTCCCATTCATCGAGTTCCCCTTCTTCTAGTCAGAGGGGACCAACGCGAAAGGCGATGGTTGCGACCCATCATAGGTAGAGCACCACATAGTAGTAAAGTGGGTGGGTAAGTATCAAATTTTTTGCAGCATCATAAATATTTTGTGTATAATACATTGTTCATGACTTATTAAAGATCTATACAATAATTAATGCACAGGGGCTTGAGCTGGAGCCCTTTGATGTTGTTTTCGGTGTTTCTAGGGCAGCTTATAAAAGCAGAATGATCGTGTTCTGGCTTAGGTGGGATAATATCCCACTCTACATTTTAGACTATATATGGCAGGATTTCATCGTAAGTGTAAACCCATATTTCATTTTGTATGTAATTACTATACAATTTGTTGATTAAGTATAAATGTATATTTATTAGTTGTCAATTTGCAAAGGCTGTAGACTTACAAGAATTTGACCTTGCTTTTTGCAGAAATTATTGGAAGAAAAAATGCAGAAAAACTACCGTGATATGATGTCGAGCATAAAGAAGGGGGATAAAAACCCAACTAGATGAGTGGAAGCGTATGACGAGCATGAGTTGATTACTGAAAACTCCAGAAGCAAAGGCAAGTTAACTAATCTCGTATATTTATTAAAAATTTAGTAGAGTTAGTATAATAATTGTATCAATTTACAAATGTGAAATATAATGTTCATTTTAAATTTACAGCCAGTGCCGGAGAGGAATTCTACAAATAGAAAAAAAACCTACCACACACTACGGGTGTTCGAAGTCATTCCAACATTATCGTCAAGAACTGGTAAATTTATTATTTGCGATTATAAATACTTAATATTACATTGTATAATTTTATATATATATATATATATATATATATATATATATATATATATATATATATATATATATATATATTTCAGGAGGGCCGTCCCGTGTCCTACGTGGACATGTTGACTTGTACTCATGCCATCGAGCATGTCAATGAAGATGGTACAATAACATACACATGACATGACATGAAATCACAAGCGGCAATGGTAAGCATATTTTAAGTTATAAGTCATTAATAATCACCTAAAATGATAAGTTACAAATAATTAAAATAGTGTAATATGAAATTTAATTGTAATTTTATTTGGAATTGCAGGATAAATTCATGCAAGAACAAGAGAAACTACTCGAGGGAATAAGAAAGGAAGAACTGACTGCTGATGAGGAGGACTAGATCTTTAACGTTGTCACGGGGTCGCTACCTCAGATTAGGCGTTATAGTTTTAAGAACCAAGGCGTAATATTTACGCACAATATATTTATGAATAATGTATAACACATTGAATTTATTAATCATACTACATTTAATTCATGCACATTGTTAAATATATTACAGGCTAGACGTAAACAAAATGGTTATAAAAAAGCTCAAGATAACGTGGGGATTGAAGGGTTGAGAGTTAGGATTGCTGAGCTGGAGGACCAAAACATACGTCATCTGTGGAGATGATCCTGTTGTTGGACGAGCACATTGCAGCGTGTATGCAGCAGCGTGACACATTTCCTTCATCAGCGGGATCCGAAGGCGATGATCATAATTGATAGGTATGGTTTTTTTTTTTGTTTGTGTTGAGACATTGTATATATATGCACTTTGAAATGGGTGTGATAGTTTGACTTTGTTGCTAGGTTGTTTGAGAGTTACATTTATTATGAGATGAGTGAGATTGATGTGATTCGATATGTATGATATATTGTTGGATGCGTGAGATTAATTTGAGATGGTGTTGAATGTATTTTGTTCTATCGACTAATCTGAGGTTGGTTGTGGTTGGTTTATTGTATATTGTTGAATGTTTGAGTATATTGTTAGATGTTTGAGATTAGTTTATTATATATATTGACGTTTTTTATTATTAATGTGATATATGTTTGTGTATATTGTTGGATTTATATGTGTGAAATTAAGCTCCGGAATATATTGTTATATGTGTCTTGTTTAAGGTTGAATGATTGCTGTAATAAAAAACAATCCAGATTTACGACGGCTACCGACGGCTTACCGCTAGCAACATACCAATGGCTAGCGACACCAAACTGGTATAGCCATGGCCTTCCACATGTACACGGTGATTGTCGAAAAAAGTTGTCATGGCCGTCGAGGGCCTTCGGAATGCGACAATGGAGCCGTCAGAAATGTCGCCGAAGAACCGTTCTTCAATGACCAATATTTCGACGGTTATCCGTTGGTTTTCGACGGCCGTCGACAGTTTTCAATAGTCAAAATTTCTATTGTTTCATGTAGTGATCCTTTCATAGTCAGATTACGGTTATAAGTAAAAGAGTTGAAATAAATGCACACACATCGACAAAATCCAATGCGGTCCATAGGCGATGAACGTATTTAGTTTGGAACTCCTACAATATACATAAGTGAAAAATCATCGTAACAAGGCTTGAACCAATATGAATCGGATCAGCTTCCTTTTGTGTCTGTCTTTGGATGACACATCTTGCAATTTGGGTACCATATGATGGCATTTTGTCTTTTTTTTGTTGAAATAATAAAAAACTTGATAAATTAGCAAATCGCTGACGTGAACCCCACTTATAGACGCTTGCTTTAGGACACATGTTTAATCAACGTCTGAGGATCAGACGTTTATTTGTTAGGCATCTGTACAACAAACACATATTTAACTAGCACTTATATTCAGAAGTCTATTGAGTAGGTGTCTAATTGGTTGCTTCGATGTTCAAGGATGAATATTAAGGCCTTTTATCTGTTGGAGTTCACTAATCTGATCCAACCCTGCAATATTGGAAGGATAAGGCCCTTATTTCTATCACTCATTATTCCTTCAGCCAAACCAATAACTGTCCTATACAATCCCATTATAAACCAACAGTTTCATACGATACCAAATTCTGAAATGGCTTCTCTCTGTTACTCTTCTTCACTTCAACTTGCTGCGAGGAGCAATAGTATTAGACCAACAACCACTTCTACCAACACCGTGAATTTTACCGTTTCATGCACGGTGCAGCCTTTACAAAGCAATAATATTAAAGTCGTGATTAACGGTGCAACAACAGATATTGGCAGAGCTGCTATTGCTGCAGTAACCAAAGCTCGAGGAATGGAGTTGGCCGGTGCTATCGATTCTCGCTTAGTTGGCCATGACGCTGGAGAGGTCTCTTCCAAACCTTTGTCTTACAAATTTTCTACTGCATTCATAATTAAGTTAAAAAAGTTTGAAATTTGTGATGTTGTGTATTTGTTCCAGGTATGTGGTATGGAAGAGGCGCTTGAGGTTCCGATACTGAATGATCTAACTATGGTTTTGGGTTCAATATCACAAGTAAGGACTTAGCAAAAAAATTCACCATTTGTTCAGTCATTTAATAGTTTTTGCTCTTTGTAGTCAAAAGCAACAGGTGTGGTAGTAGATTTTACCAACCCCGCAAGTGTTTATGACAATGTTAAGCAGGTACCGTCTTTTACTTCTCTTTATAAGCACAGTTGTATATAACTATATATATATATCATTTCATGACCTGTTCAAAACCAGTACAGGCATCAGCATTTGGATTAAGAAGTGTAGTATACGTGCCAAAGCTTACATTAGAGACAGTTAGCGCGCTGTCCGTCTTCTGTGACAAGGCAAGCATGGTAAGTAAGCTCATTTTTGTAGTCTTCTATACAATCATAAAGTAAACTGGTGTATATTTGATTGTGTAACAGGGATGTCTCATAGCTCCAACTCTATCCATAGGATCTGTACTACTACAACAAGCAGCTATTTCAGCTTCATTTCACTACAACAATGTAGAGATTGTGGAATCCAGAGCTGATTCAACTGTATGCTCAACACAAATCATTGATGGATCTACAAATTTAGTTTTGATTCAACATCTTTAAAATACATATAAATATAAAGTATGCACCATTGAACATGGTAGTAATGTTAAGCTAGTTAATTTGGTCTATAAATGTTTTGACATAAAACTATTCATGTATGATATTCTCAAATGCTAGGATCTTCCTTCTTTTGATGCAAATCAAATTGCGGAAAATTTATCCAATCTTGGACAGATGTACAACAGAGAAGACATTTCATCTGAATCGCCAGTAAGTAAATGTAGAATCATCATCATCTTTGCCTTGTTTTCGAATAATTAGGTTCAACGGCATGAATTCTTATTGCCATCAGTTTTCATATTCACTGATATCTTTACTTGAGTTTAGTTATTTTGAACATTTTTAGTACTATATTTCTACATAACGTAAATCTTCTTTTTGACCTTTTTAAACGCTATATCTTCTACTTCGAACGAATGGTTATGTCTTCTTTCTCTCTATTTTTGTGTGTGTGTACACACACACATACAGCCTAAATCTACTTTCCCTATAAATTCAAAGTATAAACTGAAATACATAGTTGAAAATATTCCAACTATTCATTAATTTGTATAAATAATCATGACAAATAACAACTAAACTTTGTATTTAAAGTATTTAACGAATTGTATTATTTGTTTGGTGAAGGCAAGAGGGCAAATTCTAGGCGAAGATGGAGTACGTGTGCACAGTTTGGTTCTTCCAGGCTTACCGTCAAGCACAACTGTTCATTTCTCAGGTCCAGGAGAGGTGCTCCAATTTCTAGTTCTCCTAACCTACAGTTATATATAGGTAACAGTCTGACAGTGTTAAGTAAAATGTTACAGATCTATTCATTGCGCCATGACATCACGAATGTGCAGTCAATGATGCCTGGACTAATTATCGCCATTAGGAAAGTGGTGCGCCTTAAGGTAAACAGTTGATGACAAATGAATTTTATTTTAGCTACTTTGAGTTGATCATGAAAGGTTACAATGACTTTCTATTGCAGAACTTGATATACGGCTTGGAGAAATTTTTGTAATACCATTTAACCAACGTTGCTGGCATATATAGAGGTTATAACGTTCCAATTTTTGAAGAGGCTAAAGTGGTAAAATAGCAGGATTGAGAGTTGCTTGAACTACCGACCATCATTTTTATCAAAACGTATGATTTAGTGTAATTGTGAAATTCATGGGGTACTAAGTAGTTTTATATGCGATTCTCTTCTAAACTTTAGTTTGTGATGAGAATTTTGACAAAATGCGGTAGTGTTTGGTTTAAAAACGCAATTTTGTGTTTTCAATTTTCAGTACGTATGTCAAATATGAGAAGAATAGAGGGACGACGGAGGGGACGAAGGAAAGACGGATGAGAGAATGAAGTGAATAAAGAAAAGAGTGCTTGTGTTATTTTTCAAAATATGGAAAACAAAAAAAAAGTTATTTTCTATTTTGTATGTTAGCTTCGTTTTCTAAATTGGTAGTTTTCGACAATATACATGCGTCATGTGTATTTTTGTATAGATGGTAACCCAAAACTAAAAACAATAAACCAAACACCATCCACGTTTCCCGGTAAAAAAATCTGGTTGACTTCAATTACATTGTTGAAGAGACATAAAAGTAAATAAAACTTTGTTAAGTCACATTTTGTAAATTTATTAGTATGTAAGCGACTTCATCTCCTATGTTTTATATGCATCTGGTTTCACTTGTAAAAGATGCCATAGAAGGCACATGACAATTAGACCTGTCAAACGGATTAGGTTGAATCAAAATGGGTTGGGTCGAGTTTGGCGCAACCCATTTATGACCCATTCTTTTTGATGCATTTATGACCCAACCCATTTAGTAAGCGGGTTATCCATTTAACCCATTTAAAAATTTAAATTTGATTTGACTAATAAAAAATAAATAAATAAAAACTAATTCTGATTTCAATTTTTACGTTTCGAATTTCGATAAAAATAAAAATTTAAAAATTTAAAATTTAAATTCTAATTTTCATCAAAATTCAAATATGGGGATGTGGTAGCCGGTTATTTTCTAAGTACAACCGTTAGTCTCCATGGAGAACTATAGTGTGCGTTAACAATATGAAGTATCCAAGTGTTTCATATTGTCCGTAATTTAGGTAAGAGTTAATCGGTCGAGGTCTTGTCTAGTTTTGAGTTAGTACGAAGAAGTTATTGCAGTCTGAACAAAAACAATAGCGACTTCTGTACTAGGCGGAGTTCAAATATGGAGATGTGGCAACCGACTATTTTCTAAATACAACTGTCAGTCTCAATGGAGAACTACAGTGTGCATCAACAATACAAAGTATCTGAGTCCATATTGTCCGTAATTTAGGTGGAAGTTAATCGGTCGAAGTCTCGCCTGATTTCGAGTTAGTATGAAGAAGTTATTGCAATACAAACAAAAAAATAGCGACTTCTACACTAGATGGAGTTCAAACATGAGGATGTAGTAGCATGTCATTTTCTAAGTTCAACTGTCAGTCTTCATGAAGAACTACGGTGTGCATCAATAATATGAAGTATCCGAGTATTTCACATTGTCCGCAATTTAGGTGACAGTTAATCGGTCGAAGTCTCCTCGAATTCCGGATAAGTATGAAGAAGTTATTGCAATCGGAACAAAAAAAATAGCGGCTTCTGTACTGGACGGAGTTCAAATACAAGAATATAATTTTAAATGGGTAAACAGATTATCCATTTATAACTCTCTTATAAAAGAGTCAACCCAACGCATAACCCATTCAATAAAATTCATAAATGGGTCAACCCAACCCATTTATAAATATGTTAAACGAGTTGGGTTAATAGATTGGCTCATATTTTGACAGATCTAGATTGAGAATAATCCAATCAACTCCTCATACATTGATGTATTTTACTTTGCCATTATACTTTGGCTCACGTTCAAAGTACAGAATTTTTTTTAAATATTTTTGTAGAAACAATGCAAAACTATTCTATCTTTTTACATTCTTGAACTAGCAATTTGATTTTCCAATTTATCATCAATCAATTAGATATTGAATAGAGTCTGCTAAAGAATTATCACATATATGGAACATCTTCTAGTCCAAGTCTGACTTAAATCCCTAATTCCACAAAATAGAATTTAACACACAATGATGTATTTTACAAAAAAAAAAAAAAAAAACCTGTTTTCTTTCTATTCTAAAACTTTTAAATAGATCTTTTTGCAAAATACATAGAAATGTGTCAAAACTTCATTGGAATGAACTAGGGGTTTAAGGAATACTTGGACAGGAGTATTTGATTTTGATCCCCATGTATGCGCTAAAAAATTATGAACTTTGGAGGGTAATAATTGTAGTGTAATTATCTGTAGATAATTTATAATTGTCACCGTAATTTTGATGTCATCAAGTAAACTAATTCCAATCACAATGGTGAGGTTTAAGGCGAACCCTGGCACACAAAATCACACTTTAAAAGTTGCCAAAATCCGAGCACGCAATGGAAATGAACGCAAATTCATTGGCTATTAAAATTCTAATTACATTTGGACATATATGCATTTATCGCTACGTCTGTAACTTCTTGCAATTATATAATATTAAATCTGAAACCAAACTGATACTAACTTAACAAATTTATATTTGAACTTCATAATGTAGAAGTTTACATATAGCTCCAACGTTATAGGGGAGACAAATGATTGGTGTTGCATATCCTTTTTTCATGCTTGTGCACTCTGGTTCAGCAAGCTCTTTGTCCATCATGAATGACTGGCAAGCACCTTGATTCAATTCGACCTCACTTTGGTTCACATAGACATGGACAAGTCCAAAATGAAAAATTACACTATAAGTGACCTTGCCTAATTGTCAGTCTATCGCTTCATATGCCTCTTTCTTCCTTGGTCTGAACCGATGACTCATTCATGATGCTTATGAAATCTAAGTGTGCACTAGTGCATGGAATGACAAGTTGTTACAAAGAATGGCTGCATTAAGCCGATTTTTATCTAAAATGGTGGACACATATATATGTATCGTTCTACACCTTGTTGGAGAGGAGAGCAAAATTAAAATAGACATATGACTATAAAAAAGCTTTTAAACAATTACATGATTTCCTAGCTCAACTCCTAATATTATCAGAACCAATCGACGAATTAGTACATGAAGAGGAATGCCTAGTCTACTATGTACTCATCACAAATTGAAATCATACATTATTGTTCAAGAACATGCAATAATAATCTTGATGGATCAACTGTTAAGGCGGATTATATTTTACATCTCACTGAAACTATAAATAGACCATATAAATGGTCAATAAAGCTAAGTCGATACAATATTTGCTATCAACCTTGAACTATGATTAAAGGATATAGGTGTTGACTAATATCTTAGTGGAATGCATAGGTTTAACGAAGGAAACTAAAGAAAATCCATATGAAATATCAAAATAAGAATTGTATGTCAATGGAGCTTCCAACCACCAGAATTCAATTATAGGAACTGTCATGGTAATATAACGAAGATAGCGATTTATTTCGCACTAAACCTAGAGTTTAACACTACAATAAACAAGGTGGAATATGAAGCCCTAATTGCTGGATTAATAATTTCCAAAGAACTCCATATATGCACTAACTCTCAACTAGCAGTGCAGCAAGTTTTTGATGAATACCAAACTAAAGGGACTTGATTGGCATCGTATGTAGATGCTAAAAACACTAAACTATTACAAAATCGAACATATCCAAGGGAGAAGAATGCCAAGGGTAACTAACTTGACAAGCTAGCTAATAAAAATGAAAAGCACACGTCAACCCAGAAAATGAATCAGCGCTCAGAAATCAGATGAAAACACTAGTTCTATTCAAAATAAAAGAAGCGGAAAAGTAAAGAGAGACACCTCGCCCTAAGAGAAAATAATTCTAAACTACTTCGCCCTTAGAGGAATAAACTTGTAAATCCCCATAATACTTACTACTTGTAGCCATTGGGGATGAATAAGCTTCTCGACCGCTAAATTCTAAAGGAGTCGCCTCAAAACGCTATCAAAAATTCCTAACCTAACATTACTATAACACCCGAGAAATATGAATTAAATAAAACAAGGACTAAAAAACTTAAATTTTTACAAATATCCAAATTTGGCTATGAATCTTGTACCACTACATTTTGAGTGATTTTCAAAGCCATTTTCATACATAACACTTTGTAATCGGAGTTTGAACGAAGAAGTTACGGATGTTAGCGGAATTGAAAATAGAATAGAAACATTAAAATTAAAATTAAAATTAACAAATTTACATTGGAACTGGTTGACCTATGGGGGTCGATGGTCGACTTTAGCGGTTGACTAAGGAAGATTAGCAGTCGACCGTAAGCTTTGTAAAATCGAGCATTTTGAATTTCCTGTGACGTGTTCGAACAACTCAGATGGATTGTTTTACATGCGAGTTATAGAAGTGCAAATATGATTCCAAAAAATATTCATTAACCTAAATTAACAACTCGGATTAGTTTGAAAACCCTATAAATACTCGCCAAATCAAATATTATTTCTCACATAACTCTATACAGCAGCAAAACTTTGCTAAAATTCTCTCTTCCCTCACTCTAAAAATTTCTTAAAAATAAAATAAAAACAATCTAGAAGAGCATAATCATTGGAATCAAGGCGGAGCAAGCGGAGCTGGCGAATAGAGGGGGGATTCTTAGGCAAAAGAAATAGAAAGGGCTTAGGCTTGAGGTGAGTGAGAACATCTTTGATAAGACGATTATTACAGTTAGATTTAGACTATTTTAATTGATTTAGGATGTTAGAAACCCAAACCGAATATGTAAAATACTAACTTTAAATCTCTAATCTTAGAATAAGAATTACAATAAACTGTTAATTGGATATTGATGTATACGCCTCCTTTTACACATGAATTTACAAACCCTAAACCAACAAACACTAAATTGAATTGCAAATTGATAATTAGACTGGTTATCCAGTAATTAGGATTCACCAATAACTGCTAGCGGCATCGATTAACCAGTAGTTAACCATTAGTTAAATATAGACGACAAACGAATGCAGAATACCCTAATTTTACTATGCTTTCGATCGATCCTAGTACCCTAGTGGTCGTGGGTAGAGATCGACCGAACAGGCCCAGCGAACGACCGTTCATGATGATAACTGCAAATGTTAAACCTCGGCCCATGGGCCATGATTGATAATAAAATTATATAATTTCAGTTAAAAATTATATAAATGGAAATTATTTGTTTGAGCTTATTTTGGCTAAGTACATATGTTAGGGATAGTAGAAAAGTTAATTCCTTATCAGAGGACAATAGGTTATCGCGGTATTGGGTAACAGTTAAATACCCAATTGAGAATCGAGTCGACTAGGGTGATGTATTTCGTAGATTGAAAGTAGAGAGTCGAGAAGGGCAATGTATTTTGCAGACGCTCTGGGGAGTTCCTCGGTGGACGCGGAGCACCGATGGAGATGCCAGTTAAATGAACCCAGTGTTAATGTGGGATTCTACATGGGCAGTCATGCTCGGCGCGTCACGATAAGAGACTACAGAGTAGAAAAGGATCCCAGTACTAACGGAAGTTCTTGTATGCACGATTCTAACGTGACGTGGTACAACGCCGACATAGTACAATAAGAAGCATTTAACATTACAATCGAGAGATGTACACGGGTGCATACGATGAGATATATAATGAGTTTGCATTTCAGAGTTCTCATTCTCCAGGCGTGATGATGGTATAGGTATTTATGGAAGAGTAGTTCCCACAATCACATACATATGGCATATTCTTATTGGGTAGCTCTAGGAGCATTGGCCAATCATCAGTGTGAGGCTCGATTGGCAGTTCGACCCTTTGTGTTAGATAAGAACCCTTAGGTATTGGACATTGGGGATTCACAGACACTTGTAGCACAACCTATGTCATTTAGAGTAGTACTATATCTATCTGCACATGATCATCGCATATTAAACTTGTACTCATCCGCCAAGCTTTTTGTCTGTCCCATTCTTTTTCCATCTTTTGCGCGCTACAGATGGATATGGGAGTGGGTGATTGGCCTATTCTTGACACTTGGAGAGTCATCCTTATCTTTGGAGACTGCTTTTATCATATTTACTCTCCATGTGTTATTCTATCATATCAGTATACCTTATTTTCTAATATCATACTTTAAGAGATATTTTTTATGTAGTCTGTATTAGATTACGCATTGATTTTTCTGAAAATGTGAGCTGGATATTTCTAAGATGAACATTTTTCTATGTTACATAAATTTTATTCCTTCTGCTATGAGTTCTGAAAGTTCAATATTTCTTAGATTATATGTATTTATCTTAATCTCTTAAATGATAAAGGTTAACCATGACAATCTGCATTTCTTGGCAATAGGCAAGGTCGAAAGCTACATTGAACGTTGGATTGATGCATATCAGAAGGTGCAGGTTGTCATAGTTGGTATCAAAGCATAGTTTAAAGTTTCTTAGGAATTAAGACTATATTCAGAGAATGTACTTGAGAAGTTTTTGAAAAAAATGGTTTTCAAACAAGATTTTCAAAATAGTCTCCAAAAGTTTTAAAAAATGGACTTTTTAAAAATATATTTATAGGTATAAATAAAAGATAACTTTCAGAAAGCTTTTTGAAAATTTTCATTTATCAAAATCCCTCTTATTCATGCCTATGGTATCTCTTATATCTTAATCATTTTTATGCTATTTGTGGAAGTTACTAATGAAATTCTTAACATTCACGACAACTGATCCTGCAGGTTCAGGCTACGACGATGTAGTTCAGTTCTGGGATGTGAATGTTCCTATATGGTTCCACCTATATCTTCTTGTTAGGGACATGCCAAGCCCAATCCCGCCAAAGAGCCCGTGGAGAGAGAAATAAATGAGATTCCTTTTCGTCCACTACCGCTCCAGATTTTTCCTAGATGTGAAAATATTTTTCTAGTCTTGGGGGTAAGCCATACATGGGAATGGAATCTTACATGGATTCGAGGATATTGATCTGCGCTTGCGAGAGAATATTTGGTCTAATGGGTTTGACTGATGTTGTAAGGAGGCAGTTAGCTACCTAGAAATTGCAGGAAGCAGCGTTGAGATGGTGGGAGGTTATTGACTTTGTGGTTGATGGAGGTGAAATTTCTTGGGATGAGTTCCATAGGAGAATTGAGATGAAGTTCCTTTCTAGGTTGAAGGAAGGCATTCAGCTAGAGAAGTTTATCCATCTTAAGCAGGGGACATGACTTAAGCAATGTTAAAGTTAAATCAAATCCGAGAAAATATATAAAATGGGAAGAAAAATATATAGGTTGTGTAAATAAGGAATAAAATACACAAAATCAAATACCTCTAATTAATCACCATTTAAACAATGAAATGTTGACCCCTGATTCACCCAGGTCGACTAGTAGCTATTGACCCAAGTTTAGGAACGGTCAATCGTTGACTAGCAAAATTTGTAAAATGGACGTGCTACTGAATGGTGTTGATTAACCCAATTACTTTTCTTTACTGCCAAGCTAGTGATGTGCGCCTAAGTTGGATCTTAAGGTTTCCTAGGCTAAATCTAATGCTCTAAATCAATCCTAAACCCCAATAAATTAACAGCTAACCAAGCCGTAATTCATTTAGTAAACTTACTGCATACTGAAACTCTACCATTTTCTCTTCTCCATCAAATCCTAAAATAATAAAACTATTATTTATATAAGTAGAGAAAAGCACAGAATAAGAGAAGAGAAGAATATGACCGATTCTACTAAATGTTGTTTTTTCAGATTTGTCTCAGAACGATCTGGCGAAGACCAATGCTTATATTATCAAGTTTCGGGTGATGAGCTTATTTTGGTTACGAAATGTGGGTTGGGCAAATGGAACAGGCTATTATTTGAAGATAGTTCTTAGGAAAGAACTTTTTTGTACTCTAGCAATTTTGCAGACTATGTCCATGGCCTTGCTAGTCTTTTATCTGGATATTTAGATGTTATTAGAGCCAATCTTTCTGATGTGGGTAGTGGCTCATCCTCTGTTAAGGAGTGTCAACTTTTTTTGTAGTAAGAACATTTAAGCTCTTCTCCTATACTTTCAAAATTTTGGTTGAGTAATAAAATATGGATGGTCCGCTATAAGACTAGCCGACTTTGCAAAAAAAGGAAAGAAAAAAATAATAGGATCAATTCGAAACATAGAAACAAAGGTAAATCGCGAATCATAAACTCAAATCTTAATTTAACACAATCCTTTCTAAAGATCTATAATACTAAGAGGTACACCTTTTTTATATTTTAGATTTAAAATAAGAGGGAGTCAAATAAAAATGAAATGGATCTAGATCTGGAGAATTGGAAAGCTAAAGCAAGGTGCTTTCAAAATTACATATTTTATAATAAAACTAGATTTATCGTTGTAGATCTATTTCATGTGTGCCTAGATTTAAATCATGATTTGGATATTTAATTTTATATGCATAAGGAATTGATTTAAATCACGAATGGGATATTTAATTGTATACACGTAATAATTATAGAAAATACGCCTATATGTTATGAAAAACTCTAAACTTTATAGATATTGTATACGTTTGGATTTGGAAAGTTAGGGGTATAATAGTCCCTAGGTTTGTAAATAACTTGTTAATGAAATCATATTGGGATTTCAGATTTGGTTAGTTTATATTGATTGTTGAACATAAATTGGAATTGATTATAAATTAAATTGGGATTAGGCAATATTTTAATACATTGGAATGAATTGTCTAACAATGCAAATCTCTATATATTGTCTAAAAATACAATTGAACGAATAGGGAAGTAATAAGTCTAAATGGACAATTAAAGAGAGATATTGGTTAAAAACAAAACAAGAGATTTCTTCCAATAATGTTAAACGAAAGGGAAATAATGCCATGGAAGTGAGAAGTTTCCTTGGTTTGGCAGGCCACTTTCGAAAGTTCATTAAGGACTTTGTGAAGATCTCTACCCCACTAACCCATTTTACCAAGAAAATTTTAGGTTTCTCGTGAGATTCTATGCGCAAAGATGCTTTTATCAAGTTAAATGAGGCATTGACTAATGCACCAAGTTTGATACTATTGAATGAGATGAGCCATTTACAGTTTATATCGATGCCTGTGGTACAAGATTAGGTATGGTCTTGATGCAAGAGGGAAGAGTGGCGGGTATGCAAGTTGGCAGTTGAAGATCCATGAGAGGAACTATCCTACTCATGATCTTGAGTTGGCTGCTATTGTTTTCACACTCAAGCCTTGGAGGCATTATCTTTTAGGGAAACAATTTGAGCTATATACGGATCACAAGTCCTTGAAGTACTTGTTCTCCTAAAAGGATTGAATTTTAGGCAGCAAAGGTGGATGGAGATTTTGGCATCATATGACTTTGATATCTCTTATACCCAGGGCAAGGGTAATGTAGTGGTTGATGCTTTAAGCTGACAACATGCAGTGTTGAGTCCTTTATTCTTAGAGTGGAGACATTTGGAGTATATTTCTACCTTTGATTTTAGACCATCATCAGATATTTTCCTATAATTACTAGCGGCTTAAGATGTTCACTCTAAATTGACGGAGCATATTGGATCTAGGTAGAAGGAGGATAAGGAAATAGTAGATATTTGTGAGAGGATTGGTAGAGAAGAGTTATTGAGTCATTTGAGGCGTTAAGCCATTGACTCGAGAGGATGGTTACAAAGGGATGCTAGGCTTTGTGTTCCTCATAGTGTGGATTTGGTAGATGAGGTAGTAGCTGAGTCCCACTGTTCTAGGATGACAATTCATCCCGGTGGTGACAAGATGTATCATGATATAAAGAGAGTTTCATGTTGTCCCGTTATAAAGAAGGAAATGGAGGAACAGAAGGAGTCGGAAGGATTATTGCAACCATTGGATATTCCTCAGTGGAAGTGGGGGAGTATTTCCCTAAACTTTATACATGATTTACTGAGGAGTAAGGAATGGAATGAGAGCATTTGGGTCATAGTCAATCGATTGACTAAGTGCACTCATTTCATACCAGTGAGGAGTACGAGGACGACATCATCATTGGTGGCTATTTATGTGAAAGAGGTCGTTAGGCTACATGGAGTTCCTACTATTAGTTAGTAATCAAGATTCGCTTTTCGCTAGTGGGTCCTAAAGGAGTCTCCAAGAAGCATTAGGGATTGAGTTGAGCTTGAGTACTGCATATCATTTGCAGAATGATGGACAGAGAGAGAGAGAGAGAAAATTGGGTTATGGAAGATTTGCTATGGATTTTCATTATAGACTCTGGAGATTCTTGGAAGGATCTTTTTCGTTAGTAGAGTTTACCTACAATAACAGTTATCAGCCTAATATTAGAATGACACCGTTTGAGGAATTGTATGGCAGACCCATTAGATCACCATCATGTTGGTAGGATACGTCGGATATGATTATTTTTAGGCTAGACATGGTGAGAGATACATCCGAGAAGATGGATCTGATTTGTAGGAGGATGAAGACTGCTCTTCGGCATTTTTGTTGACAGAAGACGTACAGAGTTAGAGTCATAGTGGGAGATATGGTATTTTTGTAGGTTTTACCCCTTCGGCATGTGATGAGATTTAGTAGGTAAAGAAAGCTAGCGTCGAGATTTGTTGGTCCTTTCTCTGTAGTGGCTAGAGTAGGGAAGTTGATGTATAGATTAGAGCTTCTGAAGAAGTTGGCAGGGTACATAACATTTTCCATGTGTAGCACTTTAGAAAGTGCTTACATGAAATGGCTACCGTGGTCGAGCCGAGTCAGCTAGAGGAGGTGGAGGTTGAATGAGAGTCCCTTATTCTTTATGCACCCTCTTGTATTTTAGAGTCGTATGAAGCGACTCTACAATAAGGAGATCAAACTTGTTAAAGCCCACTGGGAAGACGATCCAACGAAGAGTACATGAGAACCCAAGGAGAATATTCGAGCTACCCACCCACAACTCTTTTCTGGTACTTCTTAAATTTTGATTTTCATTAGTACAGACCACTTATGTGTTGGACTTAGATGGCATACCCTTTGGTAGAGACCATTGGATGGTAGGATTAATTGCAAACGTGTCAATATGATATATTATGGATGATGGATGCTAATAAATGTATGTTCAAATTGTGCAGTTTTACACGGTAGGATAGTATTCCCTTTAGGTACACACACAGAGTCATATTTAGTAGCGTGTTGTTTCTTGATTTTATATGCTAGTAGATGTTATGCATATTGATGTTGCATATGTGTTGAATGGTTATGCATGCATATAGTATTGCAGATATACTTATTTGGGATGTTGCATACATTTAGATGCATGATATGAACATTTACATGACATGATGTCAACTGAATCAGTAGACTGACTACATTAGAATAGGCTCACATTGCATATACACATGTAGATATTGCATTAGATAATTTCTAAGAACCATGATTGCTTGTGGATGATGGATGAGTAGATGGTTGCAGCTATTGATTGCTATATGTATAAGTTATATTTTTCCATCCTTTATGATTTCAGGGATTAAATTCCTTTTATGGGAGGAGAACATAGCACCATGAAAATTTAATGTAAATTTAAATAAAATAAAATAAGGACTTCAATGATTTTTTTTACAAACGTCCAAATTTGGCTACGAAACTCATACCATTGCGTTCGTAGTGATATTTTGGGAAATTTTCATATATAACACTTCGTAATTAGATTTAGTACGGAGAAGTTATACTCATGGGGGTCAATGGTTTACTAGAAGCGGCCAACCAATGGAGTGTAGTGGTCAATCGCAAGCTTTGTGAAATCGAGCATTTTCGATTTCATATGACGTGTTCGAATAGTTCAGATGGATTACTTTGAACGCAAGTTGTTAATGAGCAAATTTGATTCTAGGAAATATTCACTAACCTAAATCTAACAGCTCAGATTAGTTTGAAAACCCTATAAATGCTATCCAAATCAAACTGTAATTCTCTTATTACTCTATACAATAATAAAAATCTGCCAAAATTTTCTCTCTTCCCTCACTCTAAAAATTTCTTAAAATTCAAATAAAACAACCTAGAAGAATACAAGCATTGGAATCAAGGCGGAGCAAGCTGAGCTAGTGAATGTTAATAATTAAACGAAAAAAGAAACATCTTCAATTTGAAAACTAATTTTATTTTTTTGATATAATTTTATAACTATTCTTATATACAAACATAAATAAGCTACATGGTTGAACGACCAAAATCATTTTGAAAAATGATCTCATGTTTTTATATTTGTTGATTTTATTTGTAAATTCATTTGGTTATTGTTTACATAACTTTAAAGATGTTTCAATTCAAAATTTCAATAGTTGAAAAATGATCTCATGTTTTTGGTTTGTTGATTTTATTTTTAAATTCATATGATTACCGTTAACATAACTTTAAAGACGTTTCAATTCAAAATTTCAAAAGTGGACTATTGTGCAAAATGTTAAACCTACTTTGAATTTTTCCTAAGTTAAGGCTAACTTTCTATTTGTTAACTTTTAGTTTCAAAACATATATATAAATCACAAAGTTTATTGTTGCTTTTAAATTTATAAAACATTATTTGTAATTATTTATACATGCATACATATATGTTTGCTATTTTAGCGGCATTTGAATACCATCGGGATTTTTTTTTGAGGAATCAAATTTTTTGAAAAATTGGACTTGTTTCCAACGAATCACACCTATTGAAAAAGCTATTTTATTTTGGTTCAACTCATAATTACAAATGAAATAGGTGATACAATAAATTTTGAAAAACTTTTCACTCATGGTCTCTTGTAGGAAAAAGATAATGTTCGTGAAAGCTATGAACTTAGAAGGGGAGAGCATAATGAAGAAATTAGTTTAAGTTTTATAAAAGGTACTTTTTTTGTAATATCATGGATTTAATTTTAAAAACTTCTTATGCTAAATTAGACTTAAAATTGTCAATTCTTAAATTCAAAACATTTAAAACAGTCAAACTAATAATTTAACACATACTTGTATGCATGTATGTATGCATATACAAATTTTATTTTATTTATATTTATAATCCTTATAATATGTATTTTAAGAACACTTTAGACAACAAATGAATATATAAATGGTAAATATGTCTGTTGCGATGTAAATCCTAGCACCGATATACGGTCACATTAATTATGCACACTTCATATTTGTTACATATGCACTATATTTATACAAGTGTGTTCGATAAACCTATAAATTAATACTCAATATAAATTAAATAAAGTTTTCTTTAAACAAATTAAGTAAAATATGGTGAATTGTTTATAAAAGTGGTAACTGCTACTTCTATTTAATTTGCACAATCGTTAAATTTATGACTTGCTGAATATTTTACATAATTAACAACTAGATTCTTCACCTATGTATTGATAAAAATCAATTAACTATTAAACATATATACATAAGAGTATATTTGGTATATTTTCATTTATATAAACATTAAATTTATGAAACTCCATTTGAAAATTTTAAATAAAATAAAGCTTCTATTTAAAATATTTTAGATTGGATCTAAATTCTCTTTAGACTTTATAGGCTTAATAGATCCAAAATAAGGGAAAAAATTGAAATATACCAATTTCACTCGCTTCCGACTGGCTCGATTCCTTCACAAACTTCGCCTTTTCCTCTTATTGTAAAGTGTACTTAACTCTAAACTTGACAAAAACTTCATTTTGATTGCTCCTAGTGGTATAGCTGATTATTGAGAAGCTCATGTTTAAATATCCTATTTTTGGAATTTTATTTTATTTGATATAAATTTTTGAAAGAGAGGTAGGGATAAACTTTGGTTATGGGAAGCAGGAAAATGATGCAAAAGTGAGCTAGGGGATAAATTCTGAAGCAGTGAAGGAATACACTGGAATTTTCATGAAATGTGGAGAGAATAGACCCTATTTTCCCTTTTTATTTAGGTTAAGTGGGCTTTAAAACCTTACTTCATTTTATTTCCCTCTTTTTTCTTCACAGAACCACTTTTCAATTAACCAAAATAACTCTTATTCCAAATAAAAATAATGTTCACTTAATATGAATGTATATAAAACATCGTGTGTTTTGATAAAAAAGTATATTTCAAAGTTTTCCTACATTAAAAAATAAATTATCCAAAATTGCCATATTATGCCTATTTTAATAAAAGTTATTCATTCCTTTAAATATTTAAACCAAATACAATCTTTATTATAATAAATTCCAAATATGTTTTATTCCCTATTATTTAAATTTATTGGAATCATTAGCCCACATAAAATTTATTTAAAAATCATTTCATGTTTAGACAAATTAATTTAATCCAAAAATACCACATGCCATCTTAATTTATAATTTATCACTGCAAAATATTTACCATCAAAATAATTTATCTAATAACCTTTTTTATCAAATGATATCTTTAGATATTCTTTTTAATTCTACCAATCAAATTCATCTTTTCTCAAATATTATCAAAATCCTTAACTTCAAAAAAAATACTTCATCATTTAAATCAAATAAATTTCTATATTTCCAATCATCTAAAATTCCTAAGGCTTACAATTTAAAACCCATTTAGCTATCATAATCTTTATTATTAATTTTCATTGATTACTTCTTAACATCGGGTAGTTATAGGCAGTCGTTCGAGTTGAGAGAACTATCAAACTTATGTATGTACTACAACAACAAAAAACCTACTACAAGTGGTGAAAACCGTTGTGATAGGTTTAAGACAATTATTTTGGAAAAGTCATATCATGCCAAGTTTTTGTTGGTACTGGCCAAGTCTACAACGGGTAAAGTAGGTGGATTTTAAAAAAATCATATTAGGATCATAATGGTCTTATGAAGTCTAGTGAGTCCAATCCAGTTAATTTCAATAAAACCCAATTTTATTTAATTTTCATAATTTAATTAATTAATTAATGTTAATTAATTAAACATTTATATATTTTGAGTTATATGCATATACCCATTTGTATATATAAGTGTAATATGCAATAAAGCAATATGTGCATGGTTAATATTTACATAAGTAGATTTTGTGATTTATATCCACTACATAAACATTGGCCATTTATGTATGTGTTAATTGTATAAAAACATTATTCAACATATTTATAAAATATATATATTTATAAATATAAATTTCAGATTTTTTTTATATATAATAAAATATAAAATATCTAATCTATTTTTTATTAAGTAAATAATTTTATATTCAAGTTTTGTATTTAAAATATCTTATTGCGACATAGTAAAACATTTCAAATTCAAAACAATATCTTTAAAATATCATCTAAAATACCTTAAATTAAATTTAAATATGTGTATTTATATAAAATAATTGTTACAACAAAAGTAATTTTTATTTATTTACTTATGTTTATATATTTTTTACTAATAGCAAAATATTGTCAAGGAAAATTTTTCTCAGCATTTTAGCCTCAAGGACCGGCCTTCAGTATTTTAGCGTGTAGGACAACTTTTGAATTCTAATTCAAAGGCAGGACAAGAAATTAGCGACCAGGACAAACATGCAAATAAGTCTGGAGCTTGATTCAAGCATAGGCGGCGTTGTCCGCAAGGACAGTTGTTGCGATGATGTTGGCTGCAAGGGTGGTTGTTTCAACGATGAATGGAAACATCTATGGTTTTGAAGTAGCTCGATTTGAAGTCATCTGATGATAGAAAATTGATGGTTCTGGTGGCAGGGACTTCATGGTGAAGTGTTTTTTTTAGAAAAAATAACAATTCGAGAAAGAAGAAAAGCAACTCAAGGAAGAATAAGAGAAAGTCTTGGAAGAATTAGGGGAGTAAAAGTGGTATCAGCTATTAGGTATCAGTTTTCTAGTTTGTATTTACCATTTTCAAAAATATTTGTTAATTTTGATTTTGTGATTTTTGTTGTATAACAAAATCATTATACCGTAACAAATTCACATTTTGAAGCGAACATTTTTTTAATTGTTATTTTGTTTTTTGCATTCATGTTGGTTTGATTGATAATGTACTATTGTATTGGGTTTAGTGAGAATCAAGTTTTAAGTATCATTTTTTTATGAGTGTCGATTTTTAAAATAATGCAGTGTGAAAGTTTTGTCCTGTTTTGTTCGTTTAATTATATAAAAAAAATTAAGATGTTACATAGTAAATATGATGATCATTTAGTTGAATTAATGTTTTGTTAGTATCAAATATTTAATGAATTTTGTTTGAGTATCAGTTTTACTTTTAATTTGAGAATCAGTTTTTAAGTATCAATTTTAGTGTAGTAGCTATCATTTTTGTAAAACTTGTTTTATTTTTTACCTAGAGATGAATCGCTGTCGTGCTCGCCATTGTGCACACTACCTTTGTTGAATGAAATCCATGCTTATGCAAGAGTGGAGCCACTTGATTTGGCTTGCTTAGATGAATGGAGATGCTTGAGTCAAAGCATTATTATATGAGATAACGATGCAATTTTATGAGCTTGATAAATATTGATTGTAGATGGTCTATTTGTGCTTTAAATATGATGATGAGATGATTTCTACTAGGATGATTGTTATGATTGAAATGCTTGTTCAAGAATGAACTATAAATTTAGGTAATGGTGATCGAATTTGATAAATTCAAGAATTTAGGAGATTATGGCTGGTTTATTTGAGTATCAGCTATTATGTATTAGTTTTAGTTGTCGGTATCATTTTGAGATATAAGTTTTTTAGGTAGCAGTTTTTAGGTATCAGTTTTTAGTTACCAATAGCAGTTTTTTAGTTAAGAGTTATCAGTTTTTATGTTAAGAGTTATTAGTAGCATGTGATGGCGCCAGATGGTGTTAGGGGTGACGGCGAGGCTTGTGGTGCAGGTGATGGAAGTGGGTGGTGGTGCGACGAGTGGTGGTTAATAATTTTGACGGTTTGTCCTTATGACTAATTTTGGAAGAATGTTTGTTCTTATCACTAATTTTGAAGAATGTTTGTCCTTGTGGCCAAAATATTAAGATTGTGTCCTTGAGGCAAAAAATACAAGTTTTATCCTCTATACGAAAAACTCCTTCTATTTATTTATTTAAAATACACAAAACCGTTTTAATACGTGAAAATAATTTATATATGCATGTATGTATTATAAAAGACACATTTTAAAATTATATATATATGTAAAGTGTTATTTGGCCAGTAATTTCTTTCATCCAAAAGCTAATTTTAATACGTATATATATTATAATATTAAAGATATACATTGTGTTAATTAATAATTAACATATAATATAATATGATAAAAATATATTTCGGCTAGAAATGTATTTTTATTATTTAAAACCCTAAATTTATTTTAAATAATTATATATATATCTTTGTGCATGTACCTCCAATATGTAATGAATTTTAGTTTTGAAATTTATAAATAATCATTAAAAAAATTATTATAAAGTTTTGATAGTTCTTAGAAAGTTAAAAGTGGAGACTGGAAGGAGGACAAACATAAAGAAAATTTTTGACGCAAGGACAACAAGTTTTATATTTAGTACGAAGACCATACTTCGTGTAAAAATACATCGCAATGCCAAACTTAAGACGCGACTAAAATGGTAGTGGTTTGGCAGGCGATGCGATGGGGATGAGGCTTAGGAGGCGATGAGGTCGTAGAGGCTTGGGATGGTGACAGTGGACTGTCGAGGCAATGAGGTGGTAGCAGCCCAAGAGCGATGAGGTGGTCTGTCAATGTGGATTGAGAGGCAATTGAAGAAAAGATTGTTGGTGGTGTCACCGTGAAGCATGGCGTTGATGTTAGTGTAGCAGCGGGGCATGGCGTCGGTGATGGAAGAGAAGATGGCTGAAGCTGGTGCTGATCGATTTTTTTTGAATAGTTAACATTCAGAAATGCTAATTTTAACTAGCATTATCTTTAAGTGAAAATTAATATAGCATTATATGTGTATAATGCTAATTTAGTTTAGCATTTTTTAAATTATGAAATGGAATTATAATGCTAGTTTATTTTATCATTTTTTAAACTGACATTTTAGCTATGAAGTGTAATAACATATTTAAAACATGCAAAATGATATTTTAATACAGCATTTTAGATACGAAGTTTAGTAGCAAATAAATGATATTTGAAATGATAGATTAATGTAGCATTTTAATATGAAATACATAGCATGTTTAAGGTATGCAAAATATAGTAAAATTTAGCATTTTTTGAATATAGAATTTCAATGATTTAATGCTAATTTAATTTAGCATTTTATAACATTATTGATTTTCTTTTGAATTACGATGATTTAATCTGTTTCATAGCTAAACTGACACCGACGAAGATGGAGTAGGGCGTAGTGTAGGTTAGGTCGAGGTAATGTCGCCGGTGATGAGGAGAGCGGCAATGACAATGGGGAGAGCGACAATGAAAAACCAACAATAAATCGACGAAGACGATGGAGAGAGTGGCAATGACGCCGACAGGGCGGAACATGGCGCAGTGCAGATCGAGGCTGCGTGGGTTGAGGTCGAGCTGTTGAAGGCGATGGTGATGAGAGGAGCAGGGGCTACGAGGTTATGGTTTTGACAGAAGAATAGGGGTAGCGGGAGTTGAAAGGAAGAGGATTTGAAATTGATGTGGAGAAGAAAGAAAATGTGGTTTCGTCCTTGAGTCTAAATTTGAAAACTTCTGCGTTGCATATAATTTTTTTATTAATGTTTGTTCCTTTGGATAATTACCTCAAGTTAAAATATATATTAAAGTTTATCTATACATAAGGCTTGAGTATAAGGTTCACATATATATTTTGATATCAAACTTTGTATTACATAAATTGTTTTATGTAAAATTGTTGTTTTAGTAGACCTAATGCATTTATAATTAAAGGAAGACGTTAACACATACATACAATCCTTCTTAGATGATCAACCATATATATATAATAATATAAAACACAAAATTGGAAGTATACCTTACAGTCATATCCCTTGACTACACCTCGATTAAAGAAATCTGCTAAATTCAAAAGAATCGATCACATGATATTGGTACAATCAAGTGCACCACTTTATTTCATTTTTATGTTTTTTTATACTTGATGTATTTGGTTATGGAGAGGAGTGGGTAGAAACTCATAGCCAAGGGATGGAGGGAGTAAGACTTTTATGAAAAATTAGGCTTGGATGGTTTATATAGAGAGAGAAGGGGAGGTAAATTCTCCACCGTTTACTCTTTCTTCTTTTACCAAGTTATCAAAGCTAGATTTGGCATTCAACATACCTTCTCCCTATTTTATGGCCGGCTTAAGTCAGAGCCCCAAGTTAGCTAATAAACCACAAACCCAACTAATAATTAGTTTCATTTAAATCACATTTAAATGTGTATCGATATCGTATATTGATACTAACATATATAACTTTTATACACACACTCAATAAATTACTAATGTAACCTGTAAAATTATTAATAGCATCCAGAACATCTAATGTATAAATAATTAATATTTCATAAATATTTATTTATTTAATTAGTTTATAACATTTTGTAAACTAATTAAATTGTGCGGTGTTTTGGGAAATTCACAAATACGATTGTGCGACTTGCATGTGTAAATTCAGTCAGTGATTAATACTGAACAGTTCAGGTATTAATGTTAGCATGTCACCTTAGGTAGGAGCGTGAAAATTTGGCCAAATTTATTGCTTATAGAATACCATCGGTAAAATCCAATTTCACATTTCAAGTGGTACCCTGCAGTAATGAATATTTACATTAATTCTCTTCTTCAACGCTATATCATTTTAGAATTTATGAAACTTGGTTTCTCTTAAAATTACACTATCATCCACATTCAACTTAGTTAAACCATAAACAAAGTACTTGGTTCAACAGTAACATTTTTTATTAACCGTACTCCTCTAGCTAGGGATTTTGACTTTGAGTTGATAACGGTTAACCGTGTACTAATCTCACACAAACGAGGAGATGAATTCTCTATTAGATAGTTCACTTCCAATATTTTAACCCTAGTCACTCGATGGCTTCCATGCTATGATTTAACTTTAATCAAAGTGGAGTATCCACGTTAAATCTCAATAGTATTCTTAAGTCAAGAGAATCGAGTAACATTGCCATCCGAGATTTCCTATTTAAACTTGTTGTTATTAACTAATAGGAAACTATTGGGTTAGTGATTCCATAGTCTACTAACTATTAGTATGTGGCTCCTTAGCTCTTCCCAGTAACAATGAGTTTTACACCACCCAATATCTGGAGAGCGTTACATACTTTGGTCTCAACGGATGCATCTATATCCTTTTCGAAACATATTAACCATGAATATTAAATATAATATGTTATTTTATAGTTTAGTAATTTTTTCATGATTATTACTCCTTGTATTTAATATCACATAAAATATCATTTAAGGATTTTCTACTTAATATATTATAAAATAATACTTAACCAATTATATGAATATATAACAAAGTATATAATAGAAATCAAACACCTTTATTACAAAAAGGTTGGTTATAAAGTTAGATTTATGTAATGAATTACATAGTTGCCCTTAGGATATATCCCTAACTCTCTCAATCTTCTACTTGCACTTAAGATCAATTATGGAATCTTAACTCAATCACTTCGATCAACTTTCTTAGAGTTAGTTCCTTACTGAATAGGTGTGCTATATTGTCTTAACTATTTAATTTACTAATCAACACTTTTTCGTCATTGATAACCGACGTTATTATGTGGAACTTTCGAAGTATGTGTATTGACTCCTTGTATGCCCCAGGTTCTTTTGTGACCTGTATCATAGCATTGCAATCATGCATCAATGTCATGGGATTCTCAACATTTGGAATCACCCCTGCCTATTTTATACATTTGTGCATTATATAAAGTTTTCGCCGCGGCCCTATTCAAGGCTATGTGATTAGCCTTTTAGTTGAATTAGCTACAACCTTTGCTTTGGAACATTTCTAACTTAAACCTGATTAACTAAGGTTTAATATGCGTTTATGATTGACAAACTATTTTCGATATCACTTACGAATTTTGCGTCCGAGTACTCCTTCTAATGCTTGTTATTTATGGAAACAATTCTCTAGTATTTATTAAATACTCAAGAACACTCTTAATTACCATTTAGTTATCTTAGTTGGAATTTGAATTCACTCAATATTCCAGGTGCACAAGTAAAATCTGATATATTAGACTACTTAGCATATGTGATAATTCATACTGCCAATGCACAAGGAATCCATTTTGTAAGCTCCATATTAAACATATAAATATGATGTTTATGTATGTCGTATGGGACTATCCCGATATCCTTTTATAATGATTATAAATGATGTCATTTTCAATCTAATATCGAGAGTTAAACAACAAAACTAAAACTGATTTTAACATAGTGTATCTTTGTAAATTGGAGGTATATAATAATATCCCGGATTTTTGGACATCTGATAAGTGGACAATTAACTGATTTTAAACTATTGAGATACTGATTTCATTTGGTTAAACAAATAAAATTGAAATAAAGATATCTGGATGGATTTGAAACTATGATAAATGTTGAAATATAAATATCTAGAAATAATAAATTTTACGGTAAATTAATATATATATATATATATATATATATATATGGATATATGCAAGACTCCATAATGTTGAAAATCTTAAGTATATGTATATACAGATTTATTATGAAATAGTAAACATATTAATATAAAAAATTTCAAAACTTATTTAAAGTTTAGTTCTATATTTTAAAAACTAAAATAGTATATATAAGATACATATTTATTAATTTAAAAAGTATTTTAGCATAAAGTAAGATTTGATAAAGGTATATATATATATATATATATATATTTCTTTAAAGGTTATACTTAAAATAAAGGTAGTTTGTAAATATATAAGGTTAAAACATACATGTATAAAGGTAATATATAAATTTAATAAATTTAGTAAATACATAAGACTTGGATAAAAATAAAGTTTAATAAAGGATATTATATTAAAATACATAAAACATATTAGGTACATTATAACTACAAATGCAAACGAATTCACCATGCATTTTAACAAATGTAAACAATTTATAAAACAATAATGACAAGTGTAAGTTAATTCATACAAATGTCTTATTTTTTTATTTTTTTATATATAAAATGATAGAACTAAGATATATAAATCTCTCTACTTTCTCCTCTCATTTTCTTTTTCTATTTTTCAATCTCAAAACAAAGATCTGTGTACTTAAACCTGAGAGCAAAAAGAAAAAAAAAATCCAGAAATTGAAAACAACTTCTTTTCAAACTATTTCAAACCTGAAGCTCAGATCAAAAATTTAAATTCGAATCAAGATCAACAAATTCAAATTCAAGCCAAAGATTTAAAAGTTGCAAATAAATTCAAATAAGTCCAGATTCAACTCATGCCAGAAGATTAACAAAGCAGTAGTTCATAATCAAGCAATTTCCAGGTTTCTGGAAGAAAACTTTCTCTGTTTATACATAAGGCGAGTAAACCATTTTCTTAAAGGATTTAAATCTGATTTAATTCTAGATGCACGTAATTAATATCTGAGGTAAAGTGTGATAAATTTGTTTGCATGATGGTATAATATAAATTGTATGTATATTTATCTAAGTATATGGATGTGCATGCTTGAATCCAGATTTTTGGCTTTGTTTTAGTTGAACAAGTTTTAAAACCTTGATACAATTCGAATTTTTTTTCCCTTGATTCTTTTTGGACCTGGAAGCATAAATCAAACTTGATTGAAATGATAAGGTATTTGATTTAAAAATATTCCCAGGCAAGATTTAAAGACAGTTTTTAACAAAATGAAGAATTACAGTAAAAAGCCTAAACAGATCAAAATCTTGATTTCAATAAATCATGTATTCAAGTATATAATCTGATTTGTAATCTGAAATGATAATATTTAAAAATAAAATCATGAATTTTAGGTTTATAAATCACAAGATATTGTGTGTTGAACGAGATTGGTGTTTTCGTCTTTTTCTGGTGAACTGGTTGATCGTGGGTGTCGGGGTTGAGGCCGGAGATGGGTTGTTGATCGATGATAGTGGGGAAAATTGTCGGAGGTCTTATCTTTCGCCAAGGTGGCACGGCGAGATGATTTTAGGGTTTTCAGCTGAGTATGGGTCAGGACTGATTACAGGGTGATCGCGACTACGTGCTTGCATCGAGTGAAACTGGAGGAAGGGGAAAGGGTAGTAGGGTACGGAGCGAAGATTCAGGCATAGGCACGTGGGTCTTGGTGGACGATGGCAGTAATACGAGATGAATATAGGTAGGGGTTTCCTTTACTGGTGATGCCGAATATCGATTTTTGGGTTTAGGCATCGGTAAGGTTTTTCGATTGGTCGGGAAGCTTGAGGAGATCGACGACGATCAAGTGATGGAATCAATGGTGGTCGGAGGATCGCCGACGTCGCATGCACGTGCTCAAGTGTTCGCCTGTGTCTGATGTTGCTGAGCGTTTTGGAGTTTCGGGAAGATGAGGGTAGGACTCGGGTTAATTCTGGATGGTCTTGGGTTCTCGATCGCGATTTGTTCGCATGTATAATATCTTGCAACAGTTTAAAATTTAGACAAGTTAAAAAAAGTATGGAAACTTGGTTTTGGTTTGAGTAATCTTGGGTTTTGTCTCGGGTAAGGATAAATTGTAACATAATGTTTTATAGTTAAACATAATTAAGTTTTAATAATACACTTAATCATTCTTTGATAAATAAAGTATTTATTTAAGTTGTTTATTAATTAAGTTGAATTAATCATTTAACTTAGTAAGTTTATCCTTAAAGTTTACTTAATTAATAAGATTTTAAATGATAATTAAGAAGTAATTAAGGTAAATGACTTATCATTTAATTGATTAAGTTTTGAGTGATTAAGATTAATTAATTAATAAGAGTAATTAAAGAGTGATTAATTGTTTGACAATTAAAGATTAATTAATAAAAGTAGTTAAGGATTGATTGTTGTAATTAATTGGTTATTAAAGGTTAATTAATTAATAATTAACTAATGTGATTAATTAATTAATTGAGGATTAATTAATCAACTAAGGTTAATTAGTCAGGGTTAATTAATTAAGAATAATTAACCAATGAGGTAATTACGTAATGAAAGTAATTATGGATAACTAATTTAGACAGATAATTAAAGGATGATTAATTATGATGAATGGTTAATTTATTTATTTGTAATTAATTAATTTTAAGTAAGTAGGATTTAACGGTAATCTAAGTGATTAAGGTTGATAATTAATTTAATTGGAGATTAATTAAATTAATTAGGAATTATGTATAATAAATCTTGCTTATGGATAATTTAATGATATTGGATGACTAGGATTGTGAATATCTCTGATATTGAGTTGTGACAGTAATAATATGGAGTATCAATTGACAATTAATTTGCTGTGTGACTATGACACCTTGTATTATAGTTGATTTGTATCCACTTAAACTGGAATTAGAAATGACATTGAAATCGAAGAGGCCAGGGTTGGGTAATCGGTAAATACCCGAAACCACTTCGATTAATAATCAAATTCCTTATAAATTGGATATGTAAAATTAAACAGGCTGGAATGGGATGAAGTAACGTGGACATTTAACCTGAGAACCGATGTATGTGATAAATGATTGACTATAATAAAGTAAGAACTCGTAAAGGTACGAGTTACCCTGGTATTCACATATGTTATAGCTTGGTATTTCATGTTATATCGATTTACTCACGGTGGTTTCCAGCCTCACCCGGGTGTTACTTTGTTGTAATGCTCGGGTCAGACCAAGTATTACAGATTTTAGGCAAGGATGTTTTGAAGCTCAGGAGGCGAGCTGGATGGTACGAACGTATGGAGATTTTTCCACTGTTATATTTTGTAGTTTATCTGGGGCATGTTGGTTTTAACTGTCCAGTGTTTTATGTAAATGTTGTAACTCTGATGTATTGATGTAAATTAACTGATACGGTTTTCCTTTGTATAAATGCTATTTTATTTAATATTATATTTTGATCCGCTGCGAATGTGAGAATCTGAGTTTCGTTTTCTGTTTCTTCTACTTCATCTATCTCTTTCTTCTTTTTCCCTAACTATCTGAAATTTTCGAGATCGAAAATTCTGGGTCGTTACATATATTGTTCACTTAAAGTTTTAGAAATATTATAGTAACTCCTAATATTCCTTCTTGCAACGCACACTTCCTTTGAATTTTGAACGAAATTCAAACCATATAAAATGTCAAAATATTTGCTCAATTCTGATGCTTGTCAAACAATACTATTGTATTCAGTTCTTGAATCATATCCAATACTCACAAACTCAGTTATCACTCCCACTGACTTCGAGACACTTTGGCGATTATGTACAAACATACTATACTAAATCATTATTTATTATTTATGTTCCAATATATATGTACCAAAACTCAAAATAATATCAGGTGATAGTTTTGCGAGAAATTCTGAATTAATTTTATATATTGAATGATGAATCTATTACATTAAATTCAACAATCGAAATTTACGATGTTTTTCTTATTAATGTTGCTTACTATATTATAACTGGATTGATATTTTTCTCTAAGACACATTTGGGGCTAATGGATCATATCCCTTTGGGTACGACAATTAAAATCGTATTTTGATAACGTGCTTGGAGTCCATTTCAGACCTGCACAATGTGCCATATGGAAGAGTCAATACTCTTAATAGCTTATTTATAACTGAGAAAATTCCTATCTTGACATTTGATACGAAACTCATAGTTTGTATTTAATGCACGAGTGTTCATATTAGACGTTCTAATGAGTTATGTCTATTTTGGCTTGGTTTTAATTTCATCTTATGCAATCAGTTTTATCTTTGGATCATATCCAAATCTATTTTACTATTAATAATTTTTATAGGAATTCCTTCGTCATGAAGTTGGCATTTCCTGAAACAATAATTGTTCCTCAACATGATGGAATGAGCATTTAGAATCATTTTATTAACTTTTTTATTTGTAAAACCGACTTAATTATGATTTTATGATACTTATGTTCATAACATAAATCAGTCAACCGGTTTTGGTTGTTCCCAAAATCCTTTAGGGTGGTTCACGCAAGATCCCTCATAAGAAAATATTACATGCATTCTCTTGATTCACACAACTTGTCAACTCCTTAACCTAGGATATGTAGAGGTATCTTATCAACTCATATTTCATGTGATCTCGTAAACTGGGCTTTAGATGAAATTAAATTTAAATTATGTACTTACTCTTAAGTACATGTCCTTATAAAAACAAGTTAACTCAACTTCAATCATTATCATTTATACTTTATCCAACAAAGTCTGATTTTTCTTTATTCATATATCAATATGTATCATAGATAGGAGTGACTTTTAAGATTGAAACTTATTCATTTTTAGGTACATTTGGAACCCTTTTCCAATACACTCACATTTTCTATCAAATCAAATTCTTTTATTTCCTTTGCATGTTATGTTTTTCTACTTTTGTTTATATTCAATAAACTTATCATTACACAATTTCATTTTTATAATGATTCATCTGTGTAAGTGGATCTATTTTTCATTATTAGACTTTAAACTGCATATATTTATATGTATCATTCAAAGAATTTACCAACTTTTTTGTCACTACCACTAAATGGGTGCTTTTTCTTTCTTTGTTTAAGATACAATTCACTAGTACCATATGATTCATAATTATACAATTAAAGAATTATTTCTCAAAAATATGGCTTAGTCCATAATTCCAAAATTATTGAAAAAATTCAGATACTTCGGTATTATTTTTTTGCTAACACATCAATGATGTTAAAAAACAAATACCATTATTATAACAGATTTATTTCATAATGAATATTCATAATAAAATAAAAATATATTTATTTTTAATCAAAATTGAAACTATTATAATTCATAAATAATAAATGGAATATTTACGAAAAATAATCTTTCATACCTTAATGCATCCATTTATAAGCGTCATATGACATGCTCCAACTATTTCCACCGTTACTATAATATGGCATGAAATACGAAGCTCTATTTAATTACTTATTATGAGCTACTTATATCATTCATTGTAATTATTTTACAGTCATGAGTTTTGGATCAAATATCCTAAACTTGATGAAATAGCTCTTATAAAACAATTTTCTATATGAAAAAACAATTGGAATAGAAATTAAATTTATCATTTCATATTTGGTATTTACTACCATTCTATGCAATTCCGGTTTTCGATGTCTTTTCATGAAGAGGACGCGACCATTCCCTTTCTTCATTCCAAATGTATCTAAGTTATATCCACTCTTATACATTCGCTTTCCTCTTCAAATGGTCAAACCATTTAAAGGAAGCCCTTATTACAAGACCACATTAAATCTTACAAAAGTGATATCCTTAACATTTAAGAATACCAAAAGCTACATATTATGAAAACCGATCAAATTGAGATTTTAGTAATTTAATTCCTAGGTCCATCTTCTACCTCTTGGTCTAGTGAAATGCTTGACAAAAAAGATCCTCAGTGTAATCATTTGAATTGAATACATGATCTACATGTTTTACTTACTTTTCAATGAAAAAATTTCATTGAGGTTTCATTCATTAAGAATTGCAACTGTTCAGCATATAACATTTACATATGATTGGATGTGGTTCAAATATCCATATTCATGTATTACTTTTAAAGTTCAAAACTCGTAGAAGACAATACACGGTCTCAAGCAAAATAAACACCTAAGTGACTAAGGCGTAAATCTATTAGTAGTTGTATTATTTGTCTCTTCATGGGTCTTGAAGCGACAATGTCCCAAAAGATTTATTGGTAAATATACTTTATATTTTTATGTCAATCTTAATTCAGTCTGTTTGTATACTTCAATTGATAATTATTTTATCAATATTATTGATTGCATAAATTTATCGAAGTAGGTTATTTTGACCTGCATAGCAAATATTTTGACAATATTAGAAATGCTAAATGTGTTCATTTCATTTTTATACTAAGGCTTCCATTATACATTTATATTCCTTAAAACCCTAAGAGAAATAAAGAAATCTTTCGATTTCTTTATTGGGTGTTAGGAACCACTTGCCTCAGGACTTTAACCTTGAGTTTGCTCAATGTTATCTAGCTTTTAAACCAAGCAGCTTTCAAATGAATCTAGACGTTAAGACGAAGACGAAGACAAAATCATTCAAGAACTTGTAGGCAATCTTGGAATGACATTGCAAAAGACTTTAAGGAGTTTTGTGTAGAAAACTACTTGAGAAAAGTCATCGGTAGTGACATGAATTCATGTCGGTGCCGAGTTCTTTTTTTGCATTCTAGTGTATCTTGAGCTTTGATCAATGAGCTAACGGATATAGTGGTCATCCTGAGCCCCATATTTGAAGAACTAGTTGAACATCCACCAAAAGCTCCATAGATAAGGATAGGTACTAGACATGTCCAATCATCTTGGTAAAGACTAGATTTCAAGGGCAAAAGTGCTCATAGCTTGATGATTCTAAGATGCAAGATGAAGCATGAGAGAAAGACATGATTAGTACTAAGCAAATCATCTCGGTACCGACATTATTCATGTTGGCATTGACATGATTTAAGGATAGGGAGGACTTCGTCTTCCCTCATACTTTCTCGAATCTAGAATTTTACCTAGTCTTTCTTGATCTGGCGACTTTGATGGGCAATTCTCTTATAAATAGCAAGCCCAGATCAACCTCTAGGGGACTTTTAGCCATTCTTTTCTTCATCTTCCATCTCTACTTAACTTTTATCACCTATGGGTTGGTTGGATCATTTCTAACTGGAAAATCTCTTGTACTTGTGATAAACTCGGTCTAAATAAGAATTAAAGTGGATGTATGCTATAGTGACCCGTCGTTCCGTACTTTAAGCTGACATTAAATCACATTGTCCAACATAAGTTGTATGAAAAGATGAATAACTATGAGAAAGAAGAGGGTAGAAGAAGAAATAGAAACAACACATAAAATCTCATAGTGGAACGAAATAATCCATAATATATCACAAGTTTTTGCACAAAAGCAAAACATAATATGTATATATACAAACAACAATCAGAATATACTAACCTATTTCAGCTTGGACAGTTATAACAGTTTGTCCTCACAATTGCTAATAACACACCAATGAATAGAGCGGAAAATATAACCATCTACGTGAATATGTCTCTGGGCCTCCAACTCGTCTATTGAAGCTCCAAGCAACCAAACCAATCTGTAATATACTCGGTGTGACCCGAGTATTATAATAAAATAACATTCGAGTAAGTCTGGAAAACCAGCGTGATAAAACACGCCCTATTTGAATTAGTACCGTTATCAAAATCCTTTGAAACAAAGGTATCCCATAAGACCAGTTCACACATAAGAACGACGGGTTTTTACCTTACGATAACTAAAACCTTTATATCAAAATCATTTGATATTACAATAGTGTATAAGTACAAATACTTATTAAAATATGTAAAATGCTTGTGTCTCACAATTCAACATATTTGGGCATAATCAAAACCGTTCGACGCTCGTTGAAGAATGGATTCCATACAATGTCTAGGCATTAAGGTACCACCTATCGCGGTACACGTCTAGAAAATATACCGAGATCAAACCTATCAATCCCTGCCAACTGAAGACCGTTCTGCCCCTTACTGAATAGTACTGAATATGTCATCACCCCGATTGCTTTGCAACCCTTTTGAGACCTCATGTACAACCAATCCATAAATATGTAGATGCAAGTAATCTAGAAAGGTGACAACATACCCTAATAGGTGCGACCCACTTGGCCTTGCTGTATCTTCCCTGATTTTCGGTCATTCTCAGTTGATGAGGCATGAGGCTACGATTACCTTTCAAGAAATTTACACTTAGAATGCTCATTGCCCTCTAATGATAACGTGCTGATGGCATTCATCCATATAAGTTGTTCTGGGTTTGAAAACACTAGATCTCCAAAATCACCATCTTCGTTATCTTCACGATATCACAATTCGTAACGCTCAAATCGAGTCAAAGTGGTTTTTGGATAAGTAAGTCCGATCCCGGTCTTTTAGGAACAATCAACGAATTTGGCCAAATTTGATAATCGGTTATTTAACTATCAAATTACACACATAAGCAGTCGTTAGGCCCATATTGTAAATCTTTCAAAATATCTTTACAAAGATATATACATGTGTGTGTGTGTATATATATATTCAAATCTCTTCTAGTATTTCAATATTGAAAAATGAATTCAAACATTTAAATCCATAATAGGATATTTCAACCTATATCAACGCTTAGAAATATTTTCAAATCCAACTTTTAATTCATTACTTATAAAAGTATTACTTTATAAGTCATTTCGTCTCTAAAATATCTCCAAACCTTCTAATTCCAATACTTAGGAAAAATATTATAAGTTTATTTCCCAAAATCATTTCTAATATCCATACTTAGGAAATATTCCATACTATCTCATAAATCTTCAGAATTTTATTAATTCCCGTTACAATTTCCAAAAATTATCGATTATACCTATTTATAATCCAACTAAAAAGTTGTAACCCCCTTAATGAATTCAGATTCATTTTCGAAGTTCCCGTATCTAAACAATTTGGAAATTTTCCTTTTCTCTAATTTTCTTAAGTTTTCGAATCCCATTATAAGATCACATCCATTAAATAAAACCTCATTTACAAATCTTGAGAGTAATTATAAGTATCAATAAATTCCCAAAACTCTAAATTTATAAAATAAATATTTTAAAGAATAATAATAAATTTTCAAACACATTTAAGTAATTATTAAAAATATCACCAGCTCTTGTTAATAAATATTGATATCTAATTTTAAATTCATTCGTAAATAATAAAAATAGAATTTCAAAGCTTATTATGGAAATTATAATTTATTTCAATTAATAGTAAATATTTAAATAACTAACTTTCTAAAATATTTTAATCCAATTAATAGTTTAATAATAAAAATCATTTTCTAAAACAAACTTCACTTCTTGATAAAAATATATTTTTTAAATCCAATATAACCATTTTTATACCTACAAATCTCCCTCGAATTAACACAAATCGATTTACATTTCCAATTCCATAACTATTTCCAAATTTCAAAATAGAAGTTACTATTTCTTTCTAAGCCGATTTCCATTTTAAATTCACACTGTGAGTTTATATTCCCAATTTATCAAATGATAATCATTCCACTTTACTTATAAACATCATTCATAAGTTTATAAACTCAACTCTCATTTCTCTATTAATAACAGATTCATATTTAACAACTCCATTTAACTCGGCTCCTATTTAAAATCCCATTTATAAATCTATTTCTTAGTAAATCTGGACTATATTCCAAAGACATTTCAAATCTCGATTTTGACTTCTAATTCGTATTCCCGAAAATCCCAATTTAAAAATTCTCAAATTAAATTTTCTATTTGAAACCATTTCATGAAATATCTAAATAAATATCTAAAATCAAATTTATTATTTTATCCAAATCAATTTCTTTTTAAACAGTATAAATATCTCCATCTTCAAAATTGCCTTTGAATTTCCTATTTAAATTCAAATAAATAATATTATTTATGGTATTTATAACACCAAAATTAAGGCCATTGCTACCATAGCTTCCAATAAATCTAATCATATCATGATCTATCACAGATAATTCAAACACATCATATATCACTATATATGAAATAAAATCAACATTTTTGACGAATCCAGTTGGATCCCTCCAACCTGTTTTCCAACAACCACAGATGTATAAAACATAAATTACCAATCTCGCTTCGAGGTGGAATATCACAGTAATATAGAGTCATCTGCTATTATGCGGGGCGCAAATGTCTCATCCGCTCCAATCGGCGGGAGTATACCCAACTACTAATATATACTACTATATACATATGTTAATATTCAAATGATAATAATATATTAATTCATCCAGTCAACTATTAAATAAATTTTAATATGTTAAATTAAAACCAGTAACCCAAATAAGTGAGATTTACTCACATTAATGCTTTGTTGTCACCGAAGCGTTCTGTTTTGGAACTAAAACCGAACGACGTCCGATTTTAGCTCAAATTTCCACTGTCTCTAAATTCATCCAAACCAGTTCCATTGTGAAGCTCTCATCATCACGATTGCAACGCAAAATGTTACGTCATAATCGGACCTCGTATGAGGGAGTTATGAATTTTATAAGTTCAACGATCTTAAATTAAAAATATATAAGTTAATTTCAAGTTTTAATTAAATTTACAAAACTGCCCCTTCTCTGCCTTCTCCCCAACTCGAAGTTTTCCTACTTCTATCCTGTGCATGCATGAAACCCTCATGCATGACATTTAGTGATACGGCTTCACGAAATTTGTTTCCGTCGATTCCTTCGGGCTCCTCATCTCAATCTCCACTGGCCTGGACCCAAGGCAACAACTCTAGAGCCCCATAGAAATCGAGAACGGATGCTTTTCACCACGAGTCGCTATAGTCGTGAATTCCAATAGGCGATCGGACTTCATAAATTTTTGGCAGCCGATGCTCTCATCCACCCTGAATACAAATCCTACATCCAATTCGATAATAGATGCAGGAATTTGCCAAAAGTCTTAACCCTAGCCGCTGAACCCACTACTATCAAATTCAAAAGCAGGTGCCGCACTTCCCAGAAACTCTTCCAAATGGAGATCGACTCGAATGAAGCATTTTAAAATTTGTTTTACAATTTCCCATCAAAGGTTGAATTTATTTTGAGTTTTTGTAAGTGAGATTTTTTTATTGAAATGTTAATTTAAATTGACAGAAGCGCATGGGGAGGGAGATGATAAAAAGGAATAGTATAGGTGGTGGCTTGGTCAGGATAGTTCGGCCGAGATGCTTAGTTTTGTGGGCTGACGTGATAATATAAATATAAAATTCCAAAATAACTAGATATTTATTTCGAAGATCGAGGCATGCTGCCTGACATTTCTAATGTTATACCCTTATTCCGAATGCAACGAAACAAGTTTCGAGATCTAATTTGATCGTATGAAGAAGATAGTTTTTGAACCCAATTATTATATTAAATTTTCGATATAAATGTCAACGCGTTTCTATCCTTTACGACTAAATGGCAACTCCAAACGCTACGAAAATTAAAATTCGATAATAATACACTATCGTGGATCCAATGGAACTAGTTTCGTCAAAATCCGAGAATATGCCCCGCAAGGCTATTTTCACGTGTTAATGAAAACGGGATATTTTCAAAATTGGGTAAATCACTTTTAAATTGAAATGTTTATTTACCTTCGTTCTTATTAATAGAAATTTCATAAAACATTAAATCATTTTTATCCAACTTAAAAATCCAAGATTCAATTATTTAGACAAATTCAATTATTGAATTTAACAATTAAATTATCCAATGAATCACTATTTTTGAAATTCAAATTATTTAATCTATAAAATTAACTTTTAAACTTTTAAAATCCATAATATATTCCAATTCAAATGACCAAAATTCTGGATCGTTACATACGCCATTGAATTTGCCAAATCACTATAAAAATCCATGTGTTCTCACCATTTTCTTGCTATTTCCTACTAGATCTACTCATTTTCATTTACTTTAGTATGTTGTTCCACTTTTTGACCTAACATTTTTGCTGCTTTCACTGTGAATAGAGCTTTTAAGGAGTAGATCTTGCTTTCTTTTGGATTGGAACGTCTAGAAGTTAGATCTAGAGCTTCTTGTTGTAGATTTGGATATTTGATCATTAAATTAATGACCCTTAGAAGATCTAGTAAATCTGAAGTTGTAACTAGAGGAGAAGATGAAGTTGCTCACTACAACAAAGAGACTTACCATTTGGTAGCTGCTTAGCTAGGACCATCTGCTCCATAAGAGACGGTGTCAAGAGATGAGTTTGATAAGATGATGACGGAGTTAAACCAAAGGATAATGGACAGCCAAAAAGCACTCATAGACAAGGTGGATGAAAGCATTGCCTTATTGGCCAAGCAGTCTCAAAGATAGAGGAGAAGCTGTAGAGATGCATCACCATCAGGTTCTGAAGGAGAAGGTTCCTCTTGATCTGATAAAAACAAGAGAGATAGGAACAAAAGATGAAGTCAAAGACTGCTGGAGCATCAGGGAAGAGTACTAATTGAACTAACTAAGGTTTGGTCAGAGAAATTTATCTCAATACTGACTAAAATCAAGTTGGTACATCAGTACCAACATGAATTTGAGGAGTCTTAGAAGCCTATGGCTCAAAGATGTCAATATGTCTGATGCGGGGATTGTCTATAAGGCATTTGCAATTATGTTGTGTAGAATGCTGGCGCTCTAGATGTCGGTGTTCAAATGACCACTGTAGTGCCAACTAAGCATTAAAGAGGGTTTAGGGAAGTTTCTCTCCCAAAGACAGGAGGGCCTAGACATCATCGAGCGAATCGAGACCGTTTGCAAAGCCAAACATGCAGTATAACAACAGATAGTCATTTATCTAATCACCAAGCTAGTGAGGAGCATATTGCTGACATGATGGAGGAAAAATCGATGGAGAAAAAACAAAGATAATGGTTCCGCATGTTGCAAAACTCTAATCATAGAAAATATCTTGCAGGAGGAATACCTTAAAATGTTTACAATGCCTTCGATGTCATCGTATAATAGAACGACTGACCTTAAATTTTATTTATTAAAGTATAAATCACACATGGATGGTACCAAGGTGATAGATGTAGTTCAATTTAGGTGTTTCCCTATCTTTTTGGATGGATTTGTGTTAATATGGTTCGCTCAGCTCCCGTCGAAATCCATTTCGACTTTTGATGAATTGGCTTAGAAGTTTTTGGAGCATTTCAGGCTTCAAGCTACTCGGTCCAAGGATTTTATGTCTTTGTTGGGCGTTTCTCGGGGACCTAAGGAGTCGTTGAAGGGCTTTTAAAACAATTTATTATTGCGATCATGAAGGTAAACAGTTCGAATGAAGATATGGTATTGATGGCTTTAGTCCGAAGGGATACATCTAGGTACAAAATTGGAAAAATGGCTAAGGATGAAACAGCTGACTACCATATAGGAGTTCCACTGAAAGGATAATAATTTGCATTTGGAAAAGGCAAACTTGGTTTACGAAAATGCTAGTAGTGGAAAGTCAAAGGAATTTATTCAAAGTAATTTGGCTATTAATCAGATCGATGAGATCGCTAGTAATGTAACTGTGAATGTTGGGAATTCTAATAACTAGAAAAAGAGGAATCAAGGCATTGGGGGCAGGAGGAATGATGCCAAAAAGTGTCCTAGAAACATGAAACTAGAGGAATATATGCCTCTAAATGACATGCTCTAAAATATCTAACTTGCTAAATAAGGAACTGAGAAAAATGGAAAGCCTCCACGAAAGGAGGCGACGGAAGCTAAGACTTGCTCAAGAGAGTATTGTCAATTCCACGAGACCCATAAACATAAAATGAATGAGTGTTATCACTTAAAGGATATCACTGAGGAGTTAATTCACAAGAAGAAAGTGTAGTGATACATTAGAGAGTCATGAGATGGAAGAAAGAATGTTAGACCCTAAGGGCCGAGCACCCAAGGGAACCAGCCTGGACAAAATGGAGAGCGGCCTATGCGGCCTGATAGAAGAATTTTTATTAACACATTAACATGATGACCTTAACCAATATAGAAAAGCTAGAATGAGATGGAGTGATATGTGAATTCTTCAAAGCATGTACTGTAGAAGAGCTACTTTGCTATTGAGAATGGAGCTCCGGCTAAGCAGTAGAGATTGATGACCGATGATGTAATCTTTCATAATATGGATTCTGACAAGATTCACTAAGGGAAAAAATGTATTACATTATAGATATGCTCCTGTTTGATTAAGTACCTATATGTAGTTAAATCCCATGCTGTCTCATTTCACATCGGACCAGGAGATGCACCATCATCTAATTTGCACTAGCTCAACAAAAATACCAAATGTTGTTTGATGTTATAGTATCATTTCTAAAATTCTATTAGACAATATATAAAAATTGACTAATATGAATAATTGTTCACCGAATGAAATTCAAATATTTTATTTAAACAAATATCTTATTACAAATCAAATTCAAATAAAATACAACTCTCACATTATTATACTTACACTTTCAAATACAACTTTCGCTATCACTCTCTTATATACAACATTTCTTTACACCCTTGTATATAACATTTTTTTAACTTACACGAGTTTGTTTTTGATCTTGATCTTGATTTTCTTGCTCCAACTTGTGTCCATCCATCTTCTATACCTATCAAATAAAAAATGTAGTAAAATGGAAAAGGAAACAAACCTAAATTGCAAAAATAAAATTGAATATTAATATTGTCTCAATTTATGAGTTTGTTTTCTCTACATGTTTTGGACAGGTACAAACTTATATATATGCACGGACAACTTATGTTATGCATATTGTATCACTGTGAATATCACTAGGCTAATAGTTGCTTAAATCTCATGGTCAAGTGTTCACGCGGTTAGACCAAGCAGTGTACACAAGGAATTCATACTTGCACAGTCACATATATATAAATACATATGTATGCATGTATATACATGGAAAGTGGATCATGGCTCAAATACATGCATATAAGTGAAACCAGTCATGTGCACACAGGGAAGGAACCAAACCAGAAACAGGCATGAGAATGTCAATTGCACATGAACGACCAACAAAGGTAATGCACATGTAAAGGTCAACATGTGAACATGTACAAGCCAAAGCTAAATACACAACTAGGCATCAAATAGTGAGGACATGATACAAGTAGAACCAGCAACTAAGCTCAAGTTTTCAACATCGTCAAAGGGATAGTTCAGCAGAAGTGAAGACCGAAATATAGTGCAGCAAACACAAGTGCATAGGCTCGGATTGGTCAAACAAAATCAAGCGTAAGAAGACAGCCATACAAACTTTCATACATACATATATGTATATACATGTATATATGGACATAGTGCAACTTCAAATTCCACGAAGCACTAATGCAAAAACAAGCATGAATCAAACTAGAACATATAAGCCGAAAGTCAGTGCATATGGACTAAAGCAAAAGTAACGACAATGGTTCAAGAAAAAGAGCATCACATAATTTCAAGTATAAGTATAGTGAGAAACACATATATACACATATGTATATTCATGTATATATGTATGTATGCAACACATGTCAAAAGTAGGCAAGAAGTTCCACAAAGAAATGAACAATAGGTAGTTCCATAAACAAATGTAGCCAAGAATTACATGAGTTGAAGGTAGTGCACACCACCAAGAAGTAATAAACCGAAATTGTAAGGTGCTAGAATCAAAAGAACATGAATTGACATGGAATTGTAAGGTACAAGAATCAAATGAACATGAATTAGTAGAACATTCACACAGGAATCAAATGAGCCAGGGTGTAACAACCCGCATATTTTACGATTGAATATTTAAATATTTTATTTAAAATAATTCATCGTTAGTCGGATTATTGTCCGAAAAGCTACTTTTTGCAAACAGTCGAATTAGGACTCGGGACCACCCCCATTGAGTTTAAAATGACGTTTGCGATCTTTTTGAGTATAAACTTTGGTATGTTTGGAGTTAGTGGAATTTTGCTACTTTTTCACTTAGGGCTTTAGTTTAGTTTCAGCCCATTAGACCCAAGCTTCACCCCTCTTCTCTTCATTACTTCATTTCTGTTTCCTAATACTCAAGCTTTAGCAACAATGGAGAGAGGAATAGGAAATTAAAACTCCAAGCCCTAGTTTCCATTTGCAAATCAAAGGCTAACTCCAAATTCTAAGAAGAAGCTTTGGCGAGCCCTCTCTTCTTCTTCTCCAACTCATTCTCTTATCAATTTCAGAAATTCCTAAACCTAACTTAGGAAATATTTCTCTTTTAAGCTTAGATTCAAGCTTGTTGAGTTGGAATTGAAGAGTGATTGCCCTTGCCATTGCTCTATAGCTTCTTCATCATTGTTTTGTGTCTAAAGGTGAGATTTTTATCTCACACCTATGTCTATAACTATCTTTGATTGTTAGGTATGAATTCCTAACTCTTATTCATGTGCATTTGATTTTGGTTTGGATTGATTTGTTATATATTCCAATTTTTGGTATTTTGAAAGCAAAATCAATGAAAATCCTTTTGTGGACGTTTGAACAAGTTTTTGGTGATGCATCGAAGAGCCTATAGGGCCAGGTTGTAGATTGGCATAAATCCCTAGCGCCATTGCTCATTCGGTCGCGAATTGGATGAGATTGCACATCAATTATATAGGTTGAAAAACTGCCTTAGCACCAGTCAGTCGATTGACCTTTACAGTCAGTCAACTGGCTGTAGCTAATAAGCATTCCAAAGGCTGTCTGCAGAGGCTTGGGGGCTCTATTTCCTGCAGTCAGTCGACTGACTCTCTGAGTTCAGTCGACTGACCGACATCCCGTGGATTTTTAGGGACTGTGTTCAGTCGACTGTTCTCAGAGAACCAGTCGACTGACCTGCTCCTATTTGCCTATTATGCCTATTTTTGCCTATTTTTGTTTGGTTTCCAAATTTAATCGATTCGTGTGGATTCTTCGATTTATTGTTATCATTTATTATCGACCTTGATGACTTCTATTTTGGAATTTTTGGGCATATCCATTTTGATAGATTTGGAATCGATTTCTTTGGATTTTATTCACGTCTTCGTATGTGAATTTTGGTGATTGATTGTTCTACAATCATTTTTGTGATTTGTCACTTCAAAAATATAAAAGATTCGATACTAGTAGTAAATATCAAAACTCTTTCATCAAAACGATTTCAACACTATTTTATTACAGAGCTCGTTTCTTAAACCTTTTTCCAATCTACTAGCATATACAAACCTTTACCTCACTCGTATGAGAAATCTAATTAAACGGCTTAGTAAAACAAGTGGTATCAAACGCTTGCGTTTACTTCGTCGGTTTATTCTTGGACTTGTTCGATTGAATCTCTTGTGACAATTTTCGAGTGGAGATCTACAATTTATTTGTAAATATTTAAGTTAAGCTAGTGGTTATGAGACATGAAGCTAAGCTCATATATTTACTAGCTTAGTGTAATTGACACTTCTTGATGATCGATGATGATCATTTTTGTGATTTAGACTAGCAATGTGCGATGTCTCTTTGTCTGCGTGGGAGACTAAACCCCATTTTTGTGGAGCTTCGGCTCAATTTGGTGGGGTAGCGACCCATGGTCTTCGGACCATTTTGTGGAGCTTTGGCTCAAAAGTTAATGGTTAGCAACCATGGAATAGCGTTCCATTTTGTGATACACGTGTTGGTGAGTTTCATACTCCCCTTTTGTGATTGGCCTCCCCCTTTTTGTGATTTCTGGATTTCCATTGATGATTTCTAGAATTTGTGTTTCACCAATTTTCGTGATTTACATTGATAAGTTTTATCAATATTTGTGCATTGGTGAATTTGTGTGTCATTAAATTTTGTGATTGGCATTGATATAATTGTCAATATTTATGGTTTGGTGAATAAAATAAAGAGTTTGACATTCTTTTTGATCTTTGAAAAGATTCTTGTGATATTGATTAATCTCTAGCTGATTTTCAATTACATACTTATCACAGTATGGCTTTATGGTTATCATACATTTTTTTCATATCTCTTATTCTATATCACTTCATCTGATATTTATAGTTAGACTGATCCGTTTATTATTTTCTTATTAAATAATACTCGGGTCAGACCGAGATGTTACAGGTGCTTCTGCTTGACTCCTCATCTAGGATTATTATCCTGACTTTTTGCTAACTACTTAGATTAGTAGTTTTTGGTTGTATACATTTGAGATATAGACTCATTGATGTATACCTATTCTTTTGTGTAGCACTTGTAACTATTCTTTTGTGATATTGTGGACCTTGTTTGACCACTACTCTGATGTACACTTTTATGTGTAATTATTCATATCTGTTTCCGCCTTTGAGATATGAACTTCTGTGACTGATTTGTGTTATACTTAATTCTATATTTGTTTCCGAAGATATTATAGCCACTGCGTAGTAGTTTTGAGTTTGCATCGGTATGTCGGATTTCCTCTTGAGATGAAAAGTTATATTGTTATCTGGCATATCGGTACTCGCACAAAGCAATTACACGGATGGTCGCTCCTCAACAGCCTTATTCTCCATGCTAGTTGACGACATTACTCAGTAGTGTTCTTGGCTAGCATGGGTGTAGAGGTGGGGCGTCACAACTTGGTATCAGAGCCAAACTTCTAAATAATGTAGAATAATCTAGCACGGATCATCGTCCTAAGTCTATCTTAGGAGTCGTGCCTTAGGATTTTATTCGAGTCATTGAACACGTTCTATCCTATTTTTTTATTATGCCTTGTTTTATCTATTAAGATTGCTTGATATTTATTTTGAGAATAGTTTTTCTTCTTCTTTCTATCTTAAAGAAGAGAAATGGTTAGACCTGGCCGTCCCAGCGCCGGTCAATCTAGTGCTACTCCCCAGGATGGAGTATTTATGTCTGCCCAGCAGCTTCTTGATCTAGTAAAGAATGCTCAAGCAGCCGGTTCTAATCCGGAGCCTACTCGCCCTAAGTCTGGATTTGCACGCTTGTGCAATGATTATACCAATTTGGGTGGGAAGCCATTCAAAGGTTCTGAAACCATTATTGAAGTCTAGGCTTGGTTAAGAACATGCGATCGAATCTTTTCTCGCATGAATCTTATTGATCTTCACCGTGTTTAGGTGGCCTCTAGCATGCTCCAAGAAAGAGCACTAAACTAGTACGAGCTTCTAATTTCTGAAATTATTGAAGCGGATCTTACTTAGGAGCAATTCCGGGATAGATTCGAATTAAAGTTTATGCCTGAAGCTAAGAAGGTGACATTGGCTTATCGTTTCATAGACCTTGTTCAAGGTGAATCCTCTGTGGAAGATTATGTCGCATCATTCGAGTCACTTTCTAAATACGGGGTCGAATACATAAACACCCCATTGAAGAAGAACCAAAGATTTGTCTATGGCTTGAACAAAAATCTCAAGAAGCCATTACTTCTAAAATTAGAAGTTTCTTTTGATCAACTCATTGATATCGCTCTTCGTCGTGAAGAGGCGGATTGGGAGAGTGATGTTGAAGTGGTGGGTACAAAACCAAACTTCAACAACAACAAGAAAAGGCCAAATAAGTCCAGAGGCCCTTAACCCAATAAGAAAGGGAAGCAACCAACCCCTGCAGCAAAGACTTCTTCCTCTAGTAGTGGGCAATGCTACAACTATGGTTCTAAGGACCATTATGCGAACAAGTGTTCAAATCCCCATGCTTGTTGCTATTGCAAAATCCCGGATCATTATTTATCTTCTTGTCCCAAACTTCAAGGCAAGAAGAAGGGAAAGCTTAATGTTGCACAAGTTCCTAGCAACACTTCTCATGGTTAAGGTATTTCTCATTCTATCCTTGATGGCATTATTGTGTTTCGTGATCATCCTATTCAAGTTCTTTTGGATACGGGTGCATCCCATTCTTTTATATCAAAGGAACTTGTTGATGCTTTTTCTTTAAGTGTTGTTGCTTTAATGACTTCTTTGAGAATCGTGAATCCGGTTGGTGGATCCGCAACACTTAGTTTGCTTTGTAAAGATGTCGAGATTATTTTGTGTGATTTTTCTTTCCAAGCCGATTTGCATGTCATGCGTTACTTAGGCTTTGGAATGATTTTGGGAATGGATTGGCTCAATCGTTATGACGCTCATATCCTATGTCCTGAGCGGACTATTTATCTTCGACATCCTCAATCTGTTAAGCAGTTTTCTGTTATTCTTAAATGTTCGTATTGCACTTTAGCAACATCTTTATATTCCTTAAATCCTCATGATGACGATAATGATGATGAGGAAGATGTCATTTCTCTTATTCATGTTGTTCGTGAATTTTTCGATATATTTGAGCCCGTTTTAGGTCTACCACCTAAGCGAGCAATTGAGTTCAGGATTAATCTCATCCCTGGAGCTCAACCTATCACTCGTCCTCCTTATCGCATGTCCAATAAGGAAAATGAGGAGATGCGCAAACAATTATCCGAATTGGAGACGAAGCAATTTATTCGCTCTAGTTCCTCGCCTTGGGGTGCTTCGGCTATTTTTTGTGAAGAAATCCGATGGTACACTTAGGCTTTGCGTTGACTACCGCAAGCTTAATGATCTTACTATCAAGAATAAATATCCTTTACCTTGAATTGATGATCTATTCGATCAACTTAGTGGTGCTAAAGTCTTTTCACAATTGGACTTGGTAACCGATTTTCATCATCTTCGTATTGCAGAGGATAACATTCCTTTGACATTGTTCCATACTCGCTGTGGATCTTATGAATGACTTGTTATGCCATTTGGATTAACGAATGCTCTGGCTTATTTCGTTGACCTTATGAATCGAGTTTTCAAAGATTTCCTCGATCGATTTGTTCTCATCTTCATTGATGATATTCTTGTGTATTCAAAAACCGAGGAGGAACATGAAAAGCATCTTCGGATTGTGTTGGAAACTCTTAGGAGTAATCAACTAAAAGCAAAATTTTCTAAATGCCACTTTTGGAAATCTCGTGTGAAGTTTCTCGGTCATATTATTTCCAAATCCGGAATTACTGTGGATTCTTTAAAGATTGAAGCAATTCAAAATTGGAAGAGACCGGAGAGCGTGACGAAAATTCGTAGTTTTCTCGGATTGGCTGGTTATTACCGTCGTTTTATCAAAGCCTTTTCTAAAATTTCCGTGCCTCTAAAATTGAAAATGTGAAGCTTCTTTTCAGAAATTAAAAGAACTCCTTTCCGATGCTCCTATTCTTGTGATTCCCGAAGGAAACCAAGATTTTATTGTTTATACCGATGCTAGTCGCGTTGCTTTGGGTGCCGTTCTTATGCAAAGAGAACGTGTTATTGCTTATGCTTCTAGGCAATTGAAGCCTGCCGAGACTAGATATGCCACTCATGATTTAGAGCTCGCGGCTATTGTTTTCGCCCTTCGGATTTTGCATCATTATCTTTTGGGAGAAAAATTTATTCTCTACACCGATCATAAATCTTTGAAGTATTTATTTTCTCAAAAGGAACTTAATTTACGTCAACAACGTTGGCTTGAGTTTCTTGCATCTTATGATCTTGATATTCTTTATACTCCCGGAAAGGGAAATCGTGTTGCCAATGCCCTGTTGTTTCCATGATGATATCCGAATGGAATGATCTCAGGGTTTTATCCACTTGTGAGATTCGAGATCGTGAATCCGATTTATGTTCATCTCTTGTTTTATGTAGCCTTGAGGCTCATCCTTCTCTTTTAGACCGCATTCTTGAAGCCCAAAGGTTAGATCCCGAATTGGCTCTTCTTGGCCAAAATTGTAGGGATAAAATTGATATTGAAGGTATGAAAGATGTTGATATTGATTCTCATGACGACATTCGAAAATTTGGTAGACTTATCGTGCCAAATAATTGTGATCTTCGTAAAGACATTTTAGAAGATTCTCATCGTTCTAAATTTACCATTCATCCCGGTAATAGTAAAATGTATGCGGATATGAAGCGACTTTATTATTGGGATGGAATGAAATATGATATTGCTAACTTTGTTAAGCATTGCATGACTTGCCAACTTGTCAAGGCCGAGCATCAAAGGCCCGTTGGGTTATTGCAACCTTTAGAAATTCCAATTTGGAAGTGGGATCAAATTTCCATGGATTTTATTGACGGTCTTCCCCATTCTCGTTCGGGTCATGATAGCTTATGGGTAATTGTTGATAGACTTACAAAATCCTCCCATTTTATTCCCGTTCGGTCTAATCGGACCGTACCTCTTTTGGCCAAACTTTTTATCAAAGAAATTATTAAATTGCTCGGAGTTCCTACTTCTATTGTTAGTGATCGTGGTCCATTGTTTACTAGTGGATTTTGGAAGAGTCTTCAAAAAGCTTTGGGAACGAAGCTTAATTTTAGCACCGCTTATCACCCCCAGTCCGATGGACAAACCGAGCGTGTGAATCAAACTCTTGAAGATCTTCTTCGTGCATGTGTTCTTGATTTTGATGGAAGTTGGGAAGATTATATTTCTCTTGTTGAGTTTTCCTATAATAATAGCTTCCAATCTACTATTGGTATAGCACCTTTCGAGGCACTCTATGGAAGGCCATGCCGATCTCCTTCTTGTTGGCTTGAGGTCGGTGAGAAGCTGGTTTTAGGTCCAGATTTTATTCGTGATTCCTTAGAAAAGATTGACCTTATTCATCATAGGATGAAAGAAGCTCTAAGTAGGCAAAAAATCCTATGCCGATAACCGAAGAAGGAAATTAGAATTTTCTGTGGGAGATTTTGTGTTTATTCGTGTTTCACCTATGAAAGGTGTTGTACGTTTCAGTCGATCGGGAAAGTTAGCACCTCGATATATTGGTCCATTTCCCATCATTGAAAGTATTGGTTCCTTGGCTTATCGCCTTTTATTACCGGCTCAATTTTATGCTATTCATGACATGTTTCATGTTTCTTAACTACTGAAATGCCTTCGAGATTCCTATTCTATTCTTGAGCCCGGTGTTGTGGAAGAAATTGAAGTTTCGCCTAATTTGACTTATGAGCAACATCCTATTCGTATCATTTCTTTGGAGATTAAACGCCTTCGAAATAAAGATGTTCCTCTTATGAAAGTTCAATGGTCCTCAAATCCTAAGGATTGTTCTTGGGAATCCAAAGAATTCATCGAGCAGAAACATCCAGACTTACTTTCTCTTGCTCTTTGAGGCGAACTTCTCATTCCAAATTTCTTCCTTTTTGTGTTGATATGCTTTTATGGTTGTTACTTTTTGTTCATTTATTTCTTATGATTGCGAGGACGCAATTTCTTTAAGGAGGGGAGTCGGTAACAACCCGCATTTTTTACGATTGAATATTTAAATATTTTATTTAAAATAATTCATCGTTAGTCGGATTATTGTCCGAAAAGCTACTTTTTGCAAACAGTCGAATTAGGACTCGAGACCACCCCATTGAGTTCAAAATGACATTTGTGATCTTTTTGAGTATAAACTTTGATATGTTTGGAGTTAGTGGAATTTTGCTACTTTTTCACTTAGGGCTTTGGTTTAGTTTCAGCCCATTAGACCTAAGCTTCACCCCTCTTCTCTTCATTACTTCATTTCTATTTCCTAATACTCAAACTTTAGCAAAAATGGACAGAGGAATGGGAAATTAAAACTCCAAGCCCTAGTTTCCATTTGCAAATCAAGTTCTAACTCCAAATTCTAAGAAGAAGCTTTGGTGAGCCCCCTCTTCTTCTTCTCCAACTCATTCTCTTATCAATTTCAGAAATTCCTAAACCTAACTTAGGAAATGTTTCTCTTTTAAGCTTAGATTCAAGCTTGTTGAGTTGGAATTGAAGAGTGATTGCCCTTGCCATTGCTCTATAACTTCTTCATCATTGTTTTGGGTTTAAAAGTGAGATTTTTATCTCACATCTATGTTTATAACTATATTTGATTGTTAGGTATGAATTCCTAACTCTTATTCATGTGCATTTGATTTCGGTTTGGATTAATTTGGTATATATTCCAACATTTGGTATTTTGAAAGCAAAATCTATGAAAATTCTTTTATGGACGTTTGAACAAGTTTTTGGTGATGCATCGAAGAGCCTATAGTGCCGGGGTGCCGATTGGCATAAATCCCTAACGCCATTCCTAATCCAGTCGCGAATTGGATGAGATTGCACATCAATTATATAGGCTGAAAAACTGCCTTAGCACCAGTCAGTCTACTGACCTTTGTAGTCAGTCAACTGGTTGTAGCTAATAAGCATTCCAAAGGCTATCTGCAGAGGCTTGGAGGCTCTGTTTCTTGCAGTTAGTCGACTGACTCTCTGAGTTCAGTCGACTGACCAGCAACCCGTGGATTTTTAGGGACTGTGTTCAATCGACTGTTCTCAGAGAACCAGTCGACTGACCTGCTCCTATTTGCCTATTATTGCCTATTTTTGCTTGGTTTCCAAATTTAATCGATTTGTGTGGATTCCCCAATTTATTGTTATCATTTATTATCGACCTTGATGACTTCTATTTTGGAATTTTTGGGCATATCCATTTTGATAGATTTGGAATCGATTTCTTTGGATTTCATTCACGTCTTCGTATGTGAATTTTGGTGATTGATTGTTCTACAATTATTTTTGAGATTTGTCACTTCAAAAATATAAAGGTTTCGATACTAGTAGTAAATATCAAAACTCTTTCATCAAAACGATTTCAACACTATTTTATTACAAAGCTCGTTTCTTAAACCGTTTTCCAATCTACTAGCATATACAAATCTTTACCCCACCCGTATGAGAAATCTAATTAAATGGCTTAGTAAAACAAGTGGTATGAAACGCTTGCGTTTACTTCGTCGGTTAATTCTTGGACTTGTATGATTGAATCTCTTGTGATCTACAATTTGTTCGTAAATATTTAAGTTAAGCTAGTGGTTATGGGACATGAAGCTAAGCTCATTTATTTACTAGCTTAGTGTAATTGACACTTCTTGATGATCGATGATGATCATTTTTGTGATTTAGACTAGCAATGTGCGATTTCTCTTTGTCTGCGAGGGAGACTAAACCCCATTTCTGTGGAGCTTCGGCTCAATTTGGTGGCGTAGCGACCCATGGTCTTCGGACCGTTTTGTGGAGCTTCGGCACAAAAATTAATGGTTAGCAACCATGGAATAGCGTTCCATTTTGTGATACACGTGTTGGTGAGTTTTCATACTCCCGTTTTGTGATAGGCCTTCCCCTTTTTGTGATTTCTGGATTTCCATTGATGATTTCTAGAATTTGTGTTTCACCAATTTTCGTGATTTACATTGATAAGTTTTATCAATATTTGTGCATTGGTGAATTTGTGTGTCATTAACTTTTGTGATTGGCATTGATACAATTGTCAATATTTATGGTTTGGTGAATAAAATAAAGAGTATGACATTCTTTTTTATCTTTGAAAAGATTCTTGTGATATTGATTAATCTCTAGCTGATTTTCAATTACATACTTATCACAGTATGGCTTTATGGTTATCATACGTTTTTGTCATATCTCTTATTCTATATCATTTCATCTGATATTTATAGTTAGACCGATCCATTTATTATTTTCTTATTAAATAATACTCGGGTTAGACCGAGATGTTACAGGTGCTTCTGCTTAACTCCTCATCTGGGATTATTATCCTGACTTTTGGCTAACTACTTAGATTAGTAGTTTTGGTTGTATACATTTGAGATATAGACTCATTGATGTATACCTATTCTTTTGTATAGCACTTGTAACTATTCTTTTGTGATATTGTGGACCTTGTTTGACCACTACTCTGATGTACACTTTTATGTGTAATTATTCATATCTGTTTCCGCCTTTGAGATATGAACTTCTGTGACTGATTTGTGTTATGCTTAATTCTATATTTGTTTCCGGAGATATTATAGCCACTCCGTAGTAGTTTTGAGTTTGCATTGGTATGTCGGATTTCCTCTTGAGATGAAAAGTTATATTTTTATCTGGCATATCGGTACTCGCACAAAGCAATTACACGGATGGTCGCTCCTCAACATCCTTATTCTCCGCGCTAGTTGACGACATTACTCAGTAGTGTTCTTGGCTAGCATGGGTATAGAGGTGGGGCTTCACACAGGGAGTACATGGAGTTCGAAGTAGCGCACTACGTTGAACAAGGCAGTGGTAGTCTGCATATCATGCGAGGAAAAACACAAGTGTTCCAACTCCAGTTCCCAAATTCAACAAATTCAAGTTCAATAGCATATAGTGTAAAGCAAAACACTGGTGTACGTATGCTAGTCAACAAGTTCAAGTTCGAATGCCCTTGATTATATGCTAATGCAACATCACCATTTTCACAAAAACAACATATATGAAGTAAAACCAGACAAGTACATATACACACATATACGTGTACATGTATACATATGCTAGAGACATCAAGCAACACATTGGTACACCAAGACATACTTTAACCAGTAAAACCAGTGTGAGGACTAGCAATAATAAGCATGAGCAGCAAAACACAAGTGCTCAACCCTAGTTCCTAAATTCCAGTGCAAGTTCAAGTGTAAGTCTAGCAATGACAAGCCTAAACATACAAGTAGCTATTCACACATATATACATGCATATGTATGTATGTATGTATGTACGTACGTATGTATGTATATACATGAAATATCAAGCAACACATCCAGTATGGTTTCGGCATATATCCAAGCATACTCACAGAATCAAATCCTTGAACTAAATGAAATTTGGAATATCAAGCAACTCAATCAATACAGAAACACTCAAGCATCGAAATCAAAATAGATAAGTCTAGACTCAAAGTAACAAGGCCATCTACAAGACATATCAAACTCAATTCAGATAAAGGCATGAACAAGGAACATCAGAAAATGCTCAAATTGGTTGAAGCAATATCAATACTCAAATCATCACCGAAAACTAGTGAGAATCATTGAAAATATTTAGATAAAGGCATGAATATGGAATACCAGAAAGTAACAATGAACGCAAGTATACTTGAAATATTAAAATCAAAAAACAAGTAAAAAATATAAGAAATATAGGGAATCTTTGACAATTAATTCCTACAAATTCAAACCCAAATCTTCATTGGCAAATAGTCGAGTTCAAACGCAAAATTCTAAAGGGAATGAAATCAATTTGAAAGCAACAATCACTGGACATTGAAGCAATCAAGAGAATTCAAACCTATATGATTGGTCGATGATGCATTTATGTAACAATCGGTGAATCAGAGGTTTCAAACAATGTGAAACCCTAATTTCTAAGGACAAAAGGAGCATAAGAACTGACATGGATAACGCAACCATGAAATAGAAGAGTGAAATAACCCTAATTTGGCTTTGAAAGTGAGAGATGACGAAAAAATAGAATGGAAAGAAATAAAAAAGGGAAATAATGTGGCCATGAAATATTTGCCACAACATAGAGAGGGAAACCAAAATACTGACTTGGAGGCAAAATGAAATTTTTGATAACTTAAATCAGACAACATATAAAACGTTATCTAAATGACATGGATGAAATCTCAATAAAACAACATTTCAAGGCCATGTCACATAACAGATGACTTTTCCATGTATTGTATGAAACAGTGGTAAATATTGGGATAATAGAAAACCTACCTTATGTTGTGTGATTGTTGTTGTCTGATTCGCTTTGTGGCATAGCGATTACAGCGTCAACCTTTGATCCCATAGTGATAATGACCATTGTAGGCCCAGCTACTACGCACCGAGTCTTAATGGATTGTAGACACTCGATGAATATTCTATTCAAAATGACTTTTGATGAGATGAAAATAAGTCTAAAGGACATCTAGACTTGTATATCCAGGATTTAAGGATTTACCGGAGTGGCAAAAGTGCCATCGGAGCTATCGATTTGTCTATGGAATTGGGAGAAGGAGACCACGGGATTGTGTGGATATAGAAATTTGTAATTACTGATAAATTTTCGACATATTATGCATTTTAGGCCAACCGACCCTAGCTACTTTCAGAGTAGCATTAGCTCCTTGGTGCTTGATGATGAAGTTCCCCATGGAGAATAGGGCTGGATCAATTCGAGGTGACCAGAGCATTGGTCGGGAGTGCTATGTTGCTGAGCCTAGAAAGGCAAAGCAATGGGAGAAAGGGAAAGGTGCGGGGAAAGCTCTCAACATCATGAACGTGGATGTATAACAACCAACGCCCAAGTCCTGGCTTAGGAACCATAGCAAGCCTTTAAGCCTATGGATCCAAAGAAGCAGTCAGAGGAAGTGTGGGCTATACCAACTCAGCCGACAGTCAATGTTCCGATCGATATGGACGATCCTACTTGGGTTCCTAAGATTGGATATCATCTTAGCGCCAAATTGAGGAAGGAGTTGGTAGATTTACTCCAAGAAAACCTAGATGTGTTTACATGGACGCATTCAGATATATGCAAGATATTGTCGGAGATAGCATCCCACGCACTGAATGCGGACCCAAACCCCTTATAAAACAGAAAAGACATTGTCTAGGTCCGATGCCACCTGCTACATTGAAGGAGGAAGTGGATAAGCTGAAGTAAAATGGCTTATACGGCGTTTTGTACCCTAAATGTGTATCGAACCCCATTTGGTTAAGAAAGCAAATGGGACGTAGTGGACATGCAATGATTACTCAGATATGAATAAATAATGCCTCAAGGACAAATTCCTGTTGCCCATAATCGACCAGCTAGTAGATAGGACCATCAAACATAAGTTACTTTCTTTTGTGGATGCTTAATACGGCTATAACCGAATACCGATGCATTTTCCAGATCAGGAACATAAGTTTTATAAAGGAATTGGGACTGCTGTCAAGTGATTCTATTAGGTTTGAATAACGCTGAGGCTACCTACAAGAGATTGGTGAATTCCATATTCAAAGAAAGAATCGGACAAACAGTGGAAGTGTATGGATGATATGCTCATGAAGTCATGGATATCAATGAACCACACAGAATATCTTTCAGAAATGTTTGATGTGAAGCAAAGAAACAGGATGAAATTAAACCCATTGAAGTAATCCTTTGGAGTTGCATCGAGAAATTTTTTGGGATCTGTCATGAATTCAACGGAAATTAGGCTGATCCAGAGCAAATTAATGCTTTGAAACATATAACTGTTGCAAGCACAAGGAGGCAAATATAGAGCCATAATGAGAAGGTTACTGTATTGTGTAGGTTCATCTCAAAGGCAATTGATAAACGTACACCGTTCTTTGATGCACTCAAAGCGGAGAAAGGAAAATTGGAATGGTTGAAGGAATGCCAGGACACTTTCGTTGGAACACTGGGATATATGGAATGACCATTAGTCCTGTCCAAGCCTTTGGACAAAAAGATCTACCTATCTATTTGGTAGTATTCGCTCACACACTAAGTGCAACATTGGTATGCAAGGAGGCAAAGGCTTGTATACTACATTAGTAAATGGTTTACCAGAACTGAGAGAACTATACAAAGTAGGAAAAGTTTGTTTATTTCTTGTTACTTATTTCAAGAAAGTTGCAAACATTCTTCTAAGCTCACCCAATAAAGGTGCTGATGAGTTAGCCCTTAAGGCGAGTACTGCATTGACTTGAGACTTTGGGAAGGTTTCTGAAATGGAACATCGAGCCGAGCCAGTATGATTTCACTTACCATCCAAGAAGGGCTATAAGAGGAAAAGCATTGGTAGATTTCATTGCTGAATTTACCGTCTAGGATAGAGAAGAGGAAGTTGACATGGCTATACTTTCATAATGGAAATTATACGTAGATGAAGCTTTCAGTGTACGTAACTTTGGGACAAGAGTGATACCTGTGACCCAAGATGGACGACCAGTTAGCTATGCATTAAAGTAGGAGTTCCCCGTAATGAAGAACGAGGCTGAGTATGAAACGTTAATAGAGAAACTCGGGATAGTGAAGGAACTGGGATGAGGACACTACACGTTTACAATGATATTTGAACAACCCATACCTCAGTAGGCCTTAATTTTTGCTAAATCAAAAATTCATGTCTGCCAAAGTATGGATTTTCGGCAATGGTATCTTATAAATTAAGAAAAGTATGTCAGAGCACTATCGGTAAAAACTCATAGAGGAATAGTAAAGCATAATAAAACATATGATTACTGACCCAGGCAAATACCTCTAGTATCTAGTACCCTTGTTAATGTTTAATGTGCATATGAAATCTATCCTTCCACTGTTCCCACTTTGAACTAGTACATTTCCCTCTAAATCTACTATGATTTGTAATGAGGAGGGGGTTAGAGCAATGTTCTGGGAATTGATAACTTTCATACTTTATACATAATACTAGTTGATGCTAATTGCTTCCATTACATGTTATATCTATTTTTAAATTTAGTCATCTTGACTTCATATACGCATACGATATGCCCCACTTATTAGGGATATACAACAACTACATACGTATATATGTTACCTCAATCCCCTAGTAGACAAGGATATATTCCCCACTAGTATCCGACTTTGCACCTATGCTTGGTATCCACCATCTATGTCTAGACCAAAATGTCCATGTATACCCGAGGATCTTCCTGTTAGTTCCTAATTACCACTTTACAACTATTAACCATGTTGCACTCATTTTGAAGAGTCATCTTAGGTTATCTAGCCTTGCCTCCTAACTAGAAACAAAAAAACAACTTTGAGATGGTGAGTTTCCATATGGAACCTATTAACAAATTTCTTATTAACCCAAATGTGCAAGATAAGGCAAGTCCGGTTTAGATAAATGCTTGAATGGCCCATTGCAAAGCTTGAGTGAAGTATGCAAACCCAAGTACAAAATAATGAAATGTTCAGGTCCATTGTTCGAGTCGAGTATAAGAAGTCATAAGCATGTCATAAGTTCAATAAATGGCCAAATATCTTTACTCAATTGAAGTACGCTATGCAAAATTCATTAACCAAGTCCTTATGTGGAAAAGGTCTAAAATGTACAATGGGCTCTAAATCCCTAATTTGATTTAAGGTTACAACTTTAAAATTGTAAGAAGGGAGAAAATAAATATTCACTCCTTCGAAGTAGCCATGGGGTCTGTATTTATAGTGGTGGTGGCAGGTGGGTTGGCTGCCACGTGTCCATTTTACATGGGGTATGATTTCTTGCTTAAATTTCTAATACTCGATATCTTCGTTGCCGTTATCCTTTTGATCATTAGTGAAATTCGACAACTATAATTCTTCTAAAATCCGATACCTATCAATATCGAGGAAAATGGACATCCTTTGTTCATTGATGAAGCTGATATCATTTGCCGTCATGGCTTTGGTAACTTAACATTTCTTTGTGCATCCACTCGATAGTAACCATTATGGTAAGTATTTGACAATAACACTAGGGTAGTAGCTCGGTAATAGTTGTTATATTGCATGTTCGACACTTCTCAGAAGTTCGATACCTCACTCTTTGACTTGATGCAATATTCTCTTGTTTTACTTCAGGATGTAGTGGTTCGATAGCTCCCCTTGTTTTTTTCGGGTGTGATAGTCTTTGTATCATAGAAAGATGATATATGTTGATATTTGATACTAATTCAGCTTGTTATATGCTCGATATCTTTAGAAGTCACTTGGGACACGATACCTCTTCCGCTTTACATGCTCGACAACCTCAACGGTTGTCGAGGCTCGACACCGCCTTTTTCTTTATTCAAGCTTGATAACTCTTATGCCATATGCTTACAGTTTGATAGATTTAGAGATTCAGTGCCTTTTTGTAATATCTTTCCTATTATTGAGGTTCGATAACCCTCATATTATAGAAACTCGACACTCCAGGCTGCTCCAAGTTCATTATAATTTGATACCTTTAAAAACTTATTAACTCGGCATTTCTTCTTTCCTTAAGCGCTCAACACCCTTTAATTATAAAAGTTCGACACCTTCTTGGGCTACTTTGAAGCTTAGTACCCATTTGTTGATTGCCTGATTTAGTTTTCCTTCTCCATGCTTGACATCTTTATTTGTAGTAACATTTATCCACCCACCATGTGTAGAAGAAGAGTATTAAACTTTAGTATAACCTGACTCTTCAAGTTTCTGCCTTGATATTGATGTTGCCACCATGATATTTGACTTTACCGCCTTTAGATGTTAACATTGTCACTCATTCGCATTCCGCTTTAATCTTATTCGTTCATTTAAATTGGAATCAACGCCCCAGAACGTTTTCCTTTGTTCCTAAAAATATCTATTTCTTCTTCTTCTTCTCAAAACTTTAACCTGAATGCTAAACAATAATTTTAATTTCCTTATTTTTGATCAAAAACTCTTTATTTTCATGGCATTCAAATCTCATTTTCAAGATATGGCTTCTATTTCTAATTGGTTTAAATGAAAGATAAAAGTGGGGGCTTCTAATTTTGAAATTAAGGTTTAATCGATTAAGTATTTTTGTAATTCCGAGAATTTTGACGTTGGATTTAGACATTGATTTTAGTATAATTCTCTATTAGTTGAGAGAAGGTTGATAATCTTATAGCCATTGTGAATTTGAAAACTTTCATAAATTCGATAATGTCCTTGAGTATTGATGTTTGTAACAACACGATTTATTAATACCTTGATTAGTAATTTCATAATAATTATTATGAGAATAATAATGGGAATTTAAAATTTTATTTATTAAAATAAGGAAATTTAAAGATTTTAATATTGATAAAAAAGGATAGTTTTGTTTTAGAATGATTAATCCTAAATGAATACAAAATGGGAAAACTTATTTTTTTATCTTCTTACCTAAACTTAATTTGGTGGAAAACGTAGATTTTACGTTGTTAAGGCTTTTGCAATAGATAAAAGAATTTTCTAAGTATAGAAACCAATTTTAAATTATTGTTGGGATTTTATTTCAAATATGATAAATATAAAATATGATTAGTATTCAAAATGTTTCAAAATAAGGGCGTGCATTTTGAATGGAATTGTGTAGGATTTATTTCACAATTTCATTGAAGAGTTTTAGTTTAGAAAAAGGCCTTTTTATTTAAAAAGAAGTAAAAATCAACTCTTTACTTTTCTCGTTGGGTTTAATTATAAACCAAGCCCATTTAGTAATTTTTCTAAGGAGAAATTCTCCTCTTCTCTATTCTGTACATTCAGTATTGAGAAAACAGTAAACAGAAAGAAAAGAATGAAAATTTTGCTAAGTCGTTTTCTAAACCTAAACTTTTGAACTCCAAAATCAAAGAAAAGAAATTCTACTAAAATCAAAGGTAATGTCTCGTTAACCTATTCTAGCTTTTGGATGCTTTGATTTCAGTTTTGCAGTGTTTTTATTCATGTTTGTTCTTCTATTTTGTTGAGACAATTTTAGGGCTTTCTGAAATTGGTAAAATAGGGTCAAATTTGGCATTTGGCAAGCTTATTTGTTAAGTTAAGACGATAATCCCTAGGATTATCTCTAAATTTTGATTGCATGCTGCTATTGATGGATTATAGTTATATTGTGACTGTCTGAGTAAGTAACTATTTGTATTCAAGTTATAGTACTTAGAATTTATAAACCAATAATTGTAGGTTACGATAGTTCATATCGTCTTATTTTGAAGCATGAACGTTACCCCATTGATGTATAATGTTATATGTATGTTTGGTGTTGAATTTATGCTTCAAAAAACAAGTTTTGATGGTCGGAATTGGATTGTATCATCATAGGAGATGATGCCAGGAGTTTTCATGCTCTAAGCAACGTTGCCAGTCGATCGGTAGCTTCCACCGGTAGCAATGACACTAGTAAACTGGTGAACTATGTCTAGGCATATTCCCTTTTGAATTTTAGCATGTTTCCCCGTTTTCTTCTATTTTATTCAAGTTCTTATGCCTTTTGAATTTCTACAATTTCTGGATTTTCGAGTGCTTCTTATTTTTAAGGATTTTATTATTTTAATTTATTTATAATAATTATTTTTATATATTTAATACATATGGTGTAAAATGAAATTATCTTTAAACTTGTTATGTTAAATATATCCTTTAAAAATCACATGTAAAGTTTATGTAAAATAGATTATTGGTTTCAAATTTTGGGATTTGAAATATGGATACGAATCTTATACTTATAAATATTAGGATAAAGAAAGGTTACTGTCAAATTTACTAATGACAGTAGTAAATGATTTTATGAATTTAGAAGAAGGATTTTCAAGTTTGATGTTTATTTATATATATATATATATATATCTGTGTGTGTGTGTGTGTGTGTGTGTGTGTGTGTGTGTGTGTATGTGTAATAAAATCTCTATCGTATTAAACAAAACTTAACAGTGATTCATATATTTTAGGAAATATGAATATGTTTTTTTTAGAGAATTTCTTCATAACCCAAAAAGTGCAGAAGAGTGAACCATGGCAAATAATGTAAATTTGAGAGTCAAATTTAATCTTGAAAGGTGGCATTATGTTAATGTCTTATGCCACATATCTTCAATGTTAATAATGGTGATAACATTTGCCTCCCCTAAGTGTATATGAGTCCTTGACTTTTCAAGTCAATAATGTTGACGTTACTTTTATTACCTATTAGTATTCCATGCAAATCTAGTCATCCATTCAAACTGAATCAACGATGTCCATTTACCTTTTTCTTTTATAAATAGACGAGCTTCTCTTTCATTCCTCTTTTACATGCAATTGAGAACTCAAGCGAGAAATCAAATTTCCTAAAGAAACCAAAACTTCTAACTCTCAATTGTTAGATTCATCATCAGTATGGTATGTAATTTCGATTGTTCTATTTAATTCGAATTAAGGAATTTCCATGAAATCACTTTAAGGAATTATCGACTATGAATTGACATTTGGGGTTTAGTTGGAATGTTTGAAGTTAATGTTCAGATTATCAATGTAGTCGACAGTCTTTTGTTTTTATAGATTAGATTTACGCTGAATTTATATATTGTTTGAATGAAATTTGGGGTCGTTTAGGACGAGAACTAGGTGCTCTTTGTTTAATAATAAAAAATAGCTTATGAGACCTGGTATCCAATGAGGAATTCACTCTACGCTGAACCTAAAATTTTACGACATCATCATATTATTCAGCATCGACTCATTGTTTTCTCTGTTACATCATAACCTATGTTTTTGAAAGTGACTACTGTGGCTAGCTATCACTTAGGATCGTGTAATATGGAATATAATTAAATGTAAATGCGGAAATAGATGATAATAGCGAAGTAAATAAAAATGAGCACACCAGGAGTTTTTATACTGGTTTGAACTTCCCGTTCTATGTCCAGTCCCAGACTTCTCTCTGGAATTTCTCATAATAACCCTCTCTTAACCCGGAGGACTACGTATACAATACCTGAACAACCAAACATGATTTTTCCGCCTCTAACAACCGAAAGAGGACTTTATCCGCCTGAACAACCGAACAGGACTTCAACAGTTTCAATAGAATTGCTTTGACACTATGTGTTCTTAATAACACTGATACGTCTTCGATGTAAAACCTTCCTATAATCTTTCCTCAAGTATATATGTGTGTATAAAGATTTGGAAAGGAAAAATATTGCTTAGAATCAAAGAATAAGTTCGTTGTTTCAGATATTCAAGTACTATATGAAAGTTATGATTGCCTTTTAGAGTGCAGAGATAGTAGAAAGTAAAATCAGAAAGAAATCTGTAAATTGGTGATTTGTGAAGTTAATTTTGTGTGTTTATATAATAGTTAAAGAGATGCAACTGTTCATGAAGAGTACCGATCAAAAGAAGCATCCATACCTCTTCATATTAGAACGTGACTCTTGGCGAAAAGAAGTGTCCATTCAGAAAAAATAGATGTTAAAAGAATTCAGTCAACTGACCCAAAACGATCAGTCAGCTGAATATTCAAAGTTGTTTAAAAAACAGAGCGTTTCTTTGCACCTATACAGATTCAGTCGACTGGCCATATACAGTCAGTCGACTGACCTGACAGTCAAAGCATTGTTTTCATATTTCTTAAAAAAGTTTAAAGTTTTAAAAAAACTTAACTACTTGAGGATAGATTTTAACATTACTAAGACTAAAAAACTTCAATAAATCAACATACTATACGTAGTTTTGTAGCCTTGTCTCCTTTGTAGTTTGAACAGCATAATTCCTTTTTTTTGTCGCTTATGTATATAGTATAATTCATTGCTTTGTGATGAATCAAAATATGTGATTCAGCATTCTCTCCCTTTTTGATTGATGACAACACCTGTTATATATGATACTATATATCTCCCCCTGAATATATGGTGATACTTTTAATCCCTGCAAAAAATGGTTAGTTTACAAATTTCTCCCCCTTTGTCATCGACAAAAAGGAAAAGATAATGTACATATAAAACTAACACGGTAGAAACAATAAAATACTAGATGCAATCACAGAAACAACAGATTTCAAATGTTACGAATACAAATTTATAGAATGTTCGAAACAAAGAAATAACTAACTTATTACCTCTAAAAAAGATAGCACCTTCATTCAGAATTAGATTCTGTCTCCTCTTCTTCAACTTGCATTGGTACTTTTCCTTTATAGGAACTTCCTGCAAATTGTCTACCACCTCCATTTCCACCTATGTCGGAACTAGTATGTTCTTCCGACATTGACCAAGTAAAGTGAGGGGCTGGGTGTTTGCCTGGATCACGTTGAGAAACCTCTGTAGCGGTGGAAGAGGAGCATGATATCGTATCGCATAAAATCCTGAAGAAACTCTTGATTTTATCAAATTTTTTTGTCTATTTTTTATCAAGATTTTTAATACGGGAATCTAAGATAACTTGGTTTCTGACGATTAAATCAATATATTCCCAAGTGCTTTGGGATGGCGTTGGCATATGGATGTCATCTTGTGATTGATGTTGTTGTTGAGTAGAGGTTTCTTGGCGAAGTCGAGATTTCCATTCTTGAAAACTCATAATAGTGAGAGGTCATGGTGGTAGTTTCATAAGGCTAATGGTGCAGCTATTCGAGGTTTTTGGAATAGAGGTATCAGATTCCAGAATAGGAACCTGGAGATTCATAAACAACCGCATAATATATTCACCAAAATAAATAATATTCATATGACCTTGGTTGAATGTCGGAAATTCATCTAGAATGAGTTTTGGCCAATTTACTTCAACTTCTCCCGAAATAGCATATAATGCTTTATAGTTGTTTGGATAGACAAGCTCGCATGAGCCAGTGCAGGGTAAAATTGTGTGCATCAAAGCTCTACGCATTATTCTGACAGTGGGTCGTAATGCAATAGAATTAAGCTCGGTCATGTCATCTTATAGAAATTGATGACTTACTTCATCTCTCTCGCCTATGACACCATTTAATTCTTGTAATTCAACACCTCTTGTCGGAGCACGAAGAATATGACCGATTCTATCTAAAGAGAGGAACACTTGCTGCCCATACCAAACTCCAAACGCAATTGTCACGCTTGCGTGGGTTTTGATGGCCTAATTTCAAGTTTGCATAGAAGAGTTTCACCAAGATATGATTTATCTTGATATTGTTTTGATTATGATCAAAAAGTGATTCTAAATGGCTACTTCTTGCTAATTCTTGAATCCTATACGACGTAAAATAAAGAAAGACAACAAAAGAACCTTTAAAGAATTGAGCTTCTTTCATCTTATTCCATCGTTGAACTACTGCTGCATCGTATAGCCATTGAGCGATTTGTGAATCAATTGGCTCGAAGGAAGAAGAAGCATGCCTAGATCTCTTTGTTTGTCGAGCGGCCATTTGAATTTATCAAGAGAATTGAAGAAATTTTTGAAAATTTTAGGAACTAGGGTTTTGGAATTCTGGAGATTGGAGGTAAAAGTAAAAAGTAAAAGAGGAAGTGAGGGTTTTAGGGGTAAAAAGTAGGTAAAAAAGGTGGAAAGGACGTTTTAGCTGTGAATTCAGTTGATTGAATTTTGTGGTCAGTCGACTGGACCACTTTCCCGAGAGCTCTGCAATAGTTTTAGTCAACTGGTCTAGTTGACTAAAATAACTAATATGCTCTCTGTTTGGTCATTCAGTCGACTGGTCGTATTTGATTAGTCGACTGAATAGAATATGACCTACTTTCCCGAGAGTTATGCTGTAGATTCAGTCGACCGGTCTAGTTGACTAAAGTAAAAGTTTGCTCTCTGTTCGCTTATTCAATCGACTGGTTGCATTCGATCAGTCGACTGAATAGTGTATGAGAACATACAATATGTAGTTTCAGTCGACTGATCGAATTAATCAGTCGACTGAATGTGTCATTCAGCATAATTTGTCACATTTGAACACAAAAGAGTAATATATTTTATATATAAACAAAAATGTATACACTGTAAGATTAAAAAACAATTTTAAAAGTAAACCAAAAAATGAAGTTGTTTGGAAGAAGAAGATGACGGAGACTTGGAGTTCGTCGGTTCATCCTTTGTCTTCTCTACATATGGTTGTAGTGGTGACCAACGGTTTCCATGTTCCCATGAGTTTGGAGAGACAGGTGGTGGTTGAGGCGACCTATCCCATGGATTTTGAGTTGACAATGGTGTAGGTTGATGAGCCGAAGAGGAAGATGAACCGCAGAACTTCCATCCAATTTGTTCAAGAAAACTCAGACGTCTAGAGTTCTTTTTCTCTTCATAATACATTTCGCGCTGAAGCGTTATCGATTCCCTTTGGTAATGATGAAGATCATTAATTTTTTGCTTGGTTTGAGGAGCACCAAAGAACAGGAACCATCTAGCTTTCTTTTTCTCCGGTGTATAAACCGTTTGATAACTTGATGGTCTTGTAGGTTCATGGGTGGGAGTAGGTGTAGGTAGGTTTGATGAAGCGGATGATGGAGTCTCAAAGTTGATAGAAGATTAGGATGATCCATCTGATGAATTATGTGATGAAGACATTTTGATTTAAGAAGTTTATGTAGTGGAGAAAGAAACAAATATGTTTGAAATATAAATTTCTTTTTGAGGGAGATATGAGAGCTGAGAGCTGGAATATATAGGAGTTAAAAACAGTTAAAAAATGATGGTTGAACGTGCAGTTTGAAAAAGGAGAGGAAGAGAATGAACCATAAAGAATTTGTGGCTGAAATATTATCTTTTAAAATATATATATATATATATATATATAAAGAAACAGATGTATAAGGCGTGGATGCGAAGTAATGAATAGCCAGGTGGTAAAGACGTAGACTTATCAAACCCAAGGCGCAGAGTTCGAGTACCAATTTTTTTTTTAAATTAAATGAAATTAATTAGAAATTTTTATAATTCTGTTAAAGAAATTATACCTAGTTCTCTTCTTAATCTTATAAAACAATTTTCATTTAGAGGTTTAGTGAAAATGTCAGCTAATTGATTTTCAGAATTTACAAATTCTAAATTTACTATATCCTTTTCAATATTATTACGAAGAAAATGATGACGAATGCCAATGTGTTTAGTTCACGAGTGATTGATAGGATTTTTAGATAAATTTATTGCACTGGTGTTATCACAATATATTATAGATTTATTTAATTTTATATCAAAATCTTGTAATGTTTGTTGCATTTAGATTACTTGAGCACATGCACAAGCAGCAGATATATATTTTTCTTCACATGTCGATAGTGAAACGCAATTTTGTTTCTTACTAAACCAAGATACTAAGGATCGTCCAATTAAATGACAAGTTCCATTTGTACCTTTTCTAACTGTCCGACTTCCTCCAAAATCAACATCACTGTATGATGCTAATTCAAAAGGACATTCTTTTGGATAAAATAATCCTAAATCTTTGGTTTTATTAAGACAACGAATTATACGTTTAACTGCTCGCGTATGTGATTCTTTAGGATTTGCTTGAAACCGAGCACATAAACAAACACTCATCATAATGTCATGTCGACTAACAGTTAAGTAAAGTAGTGATCCAATCATACTACGATATAGTTTTTGGTCAACATTCTTGCCATTTTCATCTTTTTAAAGATGTATAGTTTTACTCATAAGAGTTGGTTTGGCAGACGTGTTTTCCATACCGAATCGTTTAATTAGATAATTACAATACTTTTCTTGATTAAGAAAGATATCATTTTTCATTTGTTTGATTTGAAATCCGAGAAAATATGATAGTTCTTCCATATGTGACATTACAAATTCATTTGTCATGATAGTCGAAAATTCCTGACATAATTTTTCATTTGTTGAACCAAAAATATTATCATCTACATATATTTGAATAATTAAAATATCTTGTTTAGTTTTCTTAATAAATAATGTTTGATCAACTTTCCCAATCTCAAAACCATATTCCAATAAATAGCTTTTAAGTCGGTCATATCAAGCACGAGGTGCTTGTTTTAAACCATACAAAACTTTCTTAAGTTTATAAACGTGATCTGGAAATTTTTCATGAGTAAATAGAGGAGGTTGTTCAACATAAACATTTTCTTTTATAAAACCATTTAAAAAAGCATTTTTAACATCCATTTGAAATAATTTAAAGTTATGAAAACATGCAAAAGCCAGTAGAATACGTATAGCTTCTAGTCTTGCAACTGGAGCAAACGTTTCTTATAGTCTATTCCCCCGTCTTGTTTATAACCTTGTGCTACTAATCTAGCTTTATTTCTTATAATGTTACCTTGCTCATCAACTTTGTTTTTGAAAACTCATTTTGTACCGATGACTGATTGATCACTTGGTCTAGGAACTAATTCCCAAACTCCGTTTCTTTCGGATTGATTTAGCTCTTCTTGCATAGCTATAATCCAATAATCATCAGTTGAGGCTTCCTTCATATTTTTAGGTTCTATATTAGAGAGAAAAGCTACATGGCCCATTTGATTTAATTGATGTCTTGTTCTTACATTGAATTCACTTCTCCAATTATATTTTGAACAGGGTGATTTCTAAGAATTCTTGGAGAAGATCTTACTATATTATCATTATTAATAGTGTTTACATTTTCTAAAACTTCTGAATTATTATTTTGAATAATAATATCATCATCTTCTGAATTATTTGTCAGAATTTTATTTGTATCGTTTTTCAAATTTGTAAGATTGGAAGAAGTTTTGACATTTTCATCGAATGAAACATGAAGTGTTTCTTCAATTATTTAGTTCTTGTATTAAAAACTCGATAAGCTTTTCTTTTTTTCGAATATCCTATGAATATACCTTCATCGGATTTTGGATCAAATTTTCCAAGCTGATCTTTAGTGTTAAGTATGAAACATTTTGAACCAAAAACTTTAAAATATGAAATATTTTGTTTTAGAAGTTCATAAGGATTATGTTTTGTTAACGGTCGAATAGAAACACGATTTAAAACATAGCAAGCAGTTGCAACAGCTTCTGCCCAGAAATGCTTTGGTTGAGTGCTTCCATTTAATAAAGTTCATGCACATTCTTGTAATGTTCTGTTTTTCCTTTCTACCACTCCTTTTTGTTGTGGTGTTCTATGAAAGGAGAAATTATGATTAATTCCCTTTTTGTTACAAAAATGTTCGAAAAGCTTCATTTTCAAATTCTCCTCCGTGATCACTTCTAATGGTTTTAACTTTAAAATTCTTTATATTTTTAATTCTTTTTACAAAAGTTTTAAAATTTTCAAAAGTATCGCTTTTATATTTCATAAAAATAGTCCATGTATATCTAGAAAAATCATCTACAATAGCAAACACATATCTATTGTGATTAATAGATTGAACTTGAGTAGGTTCGAAAAGGTCCATATGTAATAGTTCAAGTGGTTGTGTTGTAGATATGATTTTCTTTGATTTAAAAGAAGATTTTATTAATTTTCCTAACTGACATGCATCACATATATTATCAATTTTGAATTTCATATAAAGTAGTCCCTTAACAAGTTTATTTTTGGCTAATTTATTAATAGTGTTAGTGTTTATGTGACAAAATCTTTTGTGCCATAGCCAAGAATCATTTTCTATAGCTACTAAACACATAGTTGTGTTATGATTTATATTCATATTTAAAATATAGATATTTTTATCTCTTATACCTTCAAAAATTAAATTTTGATTTTTATCAGAAATATTACATTTATTTTCTGAAAAAGATATATTAAAACCTTTATCACGTAACTGACTTATACTCAATAAATTATGTTTTAACTTTTTACTAATAAAACATCACTAATGAGAGGTGAGTTAGAAATACCGTTATTGCTCACATCGCCTTTGCCGATGACATAACCTTTTGAATTATCTCCAAAGGTGACTGATCCTCCATTTGAGTAGACTATGTTTGTTAACATGTCTTTATTACCAGTCATGTGTTTCGAGCAACCACTGTCTAGAATCCATTTTCCTCTCTTTTTAAGTGGTACCTGCAAAAAATGAAAATTAAGATGGTACCCACTTTTCATTTTTTTAGGGTCCTAAGAGTTAGCTCTTAGGAAACCAAACTTAAGAAGTTTCAGATTTCCCTTTAAAATTATAATTCTTGTTTTTATGAACAGTTTCTATAAAATTTTTGATGTGTTCATTCCTAATCAAGTTATTATTTATTTTAGGAATCCATATTTTAATAGTTTTAACATTTTTAGAAACTGTTTTCTTTAAATCTTGCTTAATTTTGTTTTTAAACATATTTTTTGATTTCTTTGGTTTTTCAATTTTCTTATATCCTAATCCCATTTTTTTTAAGTTGACCGAGAATTTTCTATTATTTTAGAAATATTTTCTCGTCCTTTATTAAAATTGGAAACATTTTTATTAATATCTTCTAGCTTAGTTTTAAGACTAGATTTTTCTAATTCTAAAACTTTAGTGCTAGATTTTAAATCATTTACTTCAACTGATAAAATATCATTTTTATTCTTTCGAATTTCTAATTCCTGATTTATCATGGAAAGTTGAGAGGCTAAATTAGAATTAGATTCTTGAGATTTTTCAAGTTCTTTTTCGAGAATTTTCCTCTCATCTCTAAGCATACTAATTTCTAATTCAGATCTATTTAGTTTTCCTTGTAACTCTTTATATTGTTTCTTAGTCTATTTTACAAAATTTACTAGTTTAGAATTAAGTTCAACTAAATCTTCAAAACTTAGTTCACTTACATCATCATTTGTAGCCATGAAGCATATATTTTCTTGCTCTGTGTTACTAACACTGTCGCTCTCTGATGATGAAGAATATGAATCATCCCATGTAACAGAAAATGCTTTCTTCTTGAATTTGTTTTTCTGTTTCTCTGGACAATCTTTCTTCATATGACCCTTCTTTTGACATTCATAACATTACATGACAGACGATGATGGTTTATTGCTAATGTTGTTGCTATAATTATTTTTGTCGTTCTTGCCTCTGTTATTCTTTTTGAATTTCAAAAACTTTTGAAATTCTTAGCAATAAATGCCTTATCTTCTTCATCTGAGTCAGAGTCATCTTGTTCTGCTTGAAATGCTAGAATCTTCTTATCTTGAGCTTGAATTTTCTTTTCCTGCAAATTTACTTCATATCACATTAGATTTCCTATTAACTCTTCTGGTTTCATAGTTGAACGGTCGTTTGCTTCTTCAATAGCTAGGACCTTTCTTTCCCATTCATCCGTCAAAGAGTTTAAGATTTTTGATACTATATCAAAATCAGAAAATTTTTCTCCTAATCATAATTGTGAATGGTAGATATCTTGAAATCTAGAATACATATCATTGATGGATTCATCTTATTTCATTCTAAAGTTTTGAAACTGATTTTGGAGCAAGGAGATTTTGCTTTGTTTGACTTTGTTAGTTCATTCATGAGTAATTTTAAGCGTTCTCCATATTTCATAAGCAGTTTGACACATGCTAACATGATTAAATTCATTTCTATCTTGTGCACAAAACAACATGTTCATAGCCTTTGCATTAGCAGTAGCATCTAATTTTTGTGTGTTTGACCAAGTGGAATATTCTCCAGTAGGAAGTGTGTATTCATTCTGTGTGATATTCCATGATTCAAAACTATTAGATTGTATATAGATTCTCATATGAGTAGACCAATAATTATAGTTCAAACCATTAAAGAATGGAGGTCGTGCAGTGGATTGACCTTCAATAAAACTAGTGTTAGCGACAGTGTTAGTGGTATTGCTGGTGTTGTTTTCCATATTACCAAGATATCAGATAACTTTGTAACGGTTATAAGATGCCTTGCTCTGATACCAAATGAAAGTGACTACTGTGGCTAGCTATCACTTAGGATCGTGTAATATGGAATATAATTAAATATAAATGCGGAAATAGATGATAATAGCAAAATAAATAAAAATGAGCACACTAGGAGTTTTTATACTGGTTTGAACTTCCCCTTCTACATCCAGTCCCAGACTTCTCTCTGAAATTTCTCACAATAACCCTCTCTTAACCTGGAGGAATTGGCATACAACACCTGAACAATCGAACATGTTTTTTCCGCCTCTAACAACCGAAAGAGGACTTTACCCTCCTGAACAACCGAATAGGACTTCAACAGTTTCGATAGAATTGCTTTGACACTATGTGTTCTTAATAACACTGATATGTCTATGATGTACAACCTTCCTATAATCTTTCCTCAAGTATATATGTGTGTATAAAGATTTAGAAAGGAAAAATATTGCTTAGAATCAAAGAATAAGTTAATTGTTTCAGAGATTCAAGCAATATATGAAAGTTGTGATTGTTTTTTAGAGTGTAGAGATAGTAGAAAGTAAGAGCAGAAAGAAATCAGCAAATTGGTAATTTGAGAAGTGGATTTTATGTGTTTATATAATAGTTAAAGAGATGCAACCGTTCATGAAGAGTATTGATCAACAGAAGCATCCATACCTCTTCATATTAGAACGTGACTCTTGGTGAAAAGTAGTTTCCATTCAGAAAAAAATAGCTGTTGAACGAATTCAGTCGACTGACCCAAAATGATCAATCAACCGAATGTTCAAAGTTGTTTAAAAAACAGAGCGTTTCTGTGCACCTGTACAGATTCAGTCGACTGGCCATATACAGTCAGTCGACTGACCAAACAGTCAATGCATTATTTGCACATTTGTTAAAAAAGTTTCAAGTTTTAAGACAGCTTAACTACTTGAGGATAGATTTTAACATTACTAAGACTAAAAAACTTCAATAAATCGACATACTATACGTAGTTTTGTAGCCTTGTCTCCTTTGTAGCTTGAACAACATAATTCCTTTTTCTTTCTGTCGCTTATCCATATAGTATAATTCATTACTTTGTCATGAATCAAAATATGCGATTCAACAGTTATTGATATGATATTCGATATTAATAAAGCTTTTAATTGACCTATTTCTCAATAATAAGGAACTCTCATAATGTTAACGACTAAAACGAAATGCGACAACCTCTTGTTGTTATGAGTGTATAAAGTTAGATGTGACATCACTCAATTATAAACCACGTCGTTTTCTTTTGTTAGTTATTTATGAAGTTATAATTTGATACTGAAAGACTTATTGTTTGTTGCCACCGTTATATAGCCACTTTTAATGTTATAAATTAAGATTCATTCAATATCATTGCCTACGACATTACTGGTTCAACATATTACAAGTCGTTTAACCAATAAGCACATTATCAACTCATGTCACCGTTATTCGCTAATGTTGACAACCTCATCACTTCAACGATAGTTATAGTTGCGATATTTACTAGTGCTTTATAACAAAAGTTACGGGACGTTTGGTATTGATATCGGTATCGACTTATTGACATCGCATATCCACTCTTATTTAATCTTTATATTGGCATTCCTTTATTAAAGTTAGAGTTTAAGTCTTTTAATAAACTTGACATGTGTCATTTAAGGGTTATCAACTTACGACTGTCATATACTAAGCATCTTGATACCATCACTTAGATAGTAGATAAAATATTTAGATAATAATTTTTGACTTAGCATGTAATAATTCTTCTATATAATAAAAACATTACCATTTCTTGAATTTTGGAATAATATCACCTGGCAGATAAATAGAAAGCTCAAAGCCAAGCAAGGTGACCGTTAAGAAAATTAGTGCAGGCCCTAAGGCCTTACTTTCCATTGGTAAGAAGAGGGATAATCTTTCGAATCTATCATAGATCACAACCCAAGCCGAGGTGGATTATATTATGGAACAATTGGGATCACAGGAATTAAAGCCATTCCTGCTAGTCTTGTATACAATATTTAGACTCCACCAGAATGGTATTTTTCTTTTACTCTAAAACATATTTAGCACACAGGCCACCTTCCTTTTCCCAGCTTTCTTATGAGACGCCTAAACATCTGGATATTGCACCAATTTAGTTCTCGCCAAATTCTTACACATATCTAATTTGCTTGGAAGTCTTGAATCGGGAGGCTGGACTCCCTTTCCTTAATGTTGAAATTCTTCATTTAAAAGCTTGTCCTGCCAAAATTAGTGAACAACAAGATCGTGAACAGTACCAGATATGTCCCAAAAAGTATGATTTTCGAGAGTGTTAATAAGACAAGAGTATGGGAGATGCAATTCTTTTTCGTTAAGTGCTTCTCTAACATTAGAGGAACATTCTCTTCTATCGGTAAGCTTCTTGTTTCTTATTACCCATATATGTTTGTTATTCTTTCTTAATACATGTTCTCTTTAATATTATGTTTTAGAAAAACTAAGTTTTTCTAATTAGGAGATTGTGCAGTCATCGACCCGAGCATCAAATACTAAGGAATAAGCTTATGGTATTAACTCCAGCAAAACTCCTTAGATATCCCATTTTTCTATATTATCATAAGATTTTGGCAGAGCCTCCAATGGTCAAATATAATGCATGGGGAAAATGATCGTTAATCATGAGCAAATCAAAATCCTTTACTTCTAATTCTCCAGTCCAACCTGAGACTTTATGTAAGATATCATTGCATTTTATATGAAACCTCTTATGGCGTCCTCTTATAATCTTTTCTTTCTGATTCAGGCTCATATGCCCTATCCATCGATTTCAAAAGGAAGGAGATAACAGGTGACACTCCTCAAGAAAAGGAGAGTAATGACAACACTTCTACCTTGAACCAAGCTCCTGAGTCTCAATCTTTCATGGACGTCATCGCTAACTCATTCAAATCCATAAAAAGAAAATTAAGTGACAGCTACGCTGCCGCCACTACTGGAAGGAATAAGCCTAAATTTAGGGGCACATACACCCCTATTATTATGGATAAAGAACCATTTATGGATTTCGGCTCAAGCCCTGGCATCTTAAACCTTAACACTACGGGGAAAAGCCCAACAACTGAATGAAGTGGAGAGGTCTCAGAAACCACTTCTTCGTATTACTTTGAATCATCTTTGTGAGGAGCTTAGACTGTGTATTTCTTCAGAAGATCCATTTCCTTCCAAGTCTCAATCTCTAGTGGTTTTGATGAACTTCTTCGGTTGGTCATCCAGTCTTCATCCATTGCTACTCTTAAGCTACTGTAGCCTTCCTCTTATTCTTAATATTATTGCTTTGTTATCCGTAATCAATTCTTGTTGGTAAGTATGTTTCCTATTTTAACTGTATCAAACTATAACCTTTTATGTAATATTTCGATTCATACCTGTTGTTCATTTTAGGCGGCTAATCATATGTTTCTTCTAATATGTTTCTTCTACAAGTGGATGTTGTAGGGACATCTAGTGAAGTGTCTAAACTTAAGGAGCAAGTTTCTACGCTCAATGATCTTATAATTGACATTTCAATAACAAGAGATGAATTTGTAATAGAAAAAGAAAAATTAGCTACCTCACTCAAGGAAGTAGTAATTTCTTTTACTAAAGAGAGAAACGCAGGATACAATTTAGATGACAGAGTGAAAGCTTTAGAGATAGAGCTTGAGGAGGCCGATATGAAGGATGTCGAACTCATGGAGGAGAATAGATTCCTCAAGGAAAAGTAACGGAAGAAAAAAAAACTTTTCAACAAATCAACTAGCATAATCAATGATGTGAAGCAAAAGGTGTCTCGTTTAATTTGGATGACTCTTGATACCATTATCAAGAGTTCCTATGAGAAAGCACTTTTTATAGCATATGCCGACAATATCCACAAATGCCAAATTTAGACTTCCCTTCTCTCTCTCCAGCTTGGAACGATAAATTTGTGAAGAAATATATAGCTATGCTAGCTAAAACTGAGGCACCCGGAGAGGAACCTTCTAAGGAGGAGGAAAAGACTGATGCCAAGAAGTTGTTGTCCTTTGTTAACCCTCCAGCGGATGAAAAAATAGAATCCGATGATGCGGAGGAGGATGATGATGAGAGCAAGGATGATGATGTCTATGGTGATGGTGACGACGATAATAATGATGATGAAAATGGTGATGATAGTGAGAAGCGCTTCCCTGGACCATCAAATGATAAAGACAGATCAGGAGATGCTAGCCTAGACTCAATAGTGCAAGACACAGGGGTTGTTGATATCCCTGATGCTTCGAGGAAGGATTCTCCTTAGAAGGACAGTGCTCCCAAAGTAAGAAATCTTAGGGAAAGGAGCTGAAAGTCTATGTGGATCATATATGTATGTAGTATATGACAAGTACGTGTATGGTAATATAATTACACAGAGTAATCATGCAGATAAAATTAAAAGTAATCACACCAGAGTTTTTATATTGGTTCGGACCTCCTGTCCTACGACCAGTCTCGAAGCTTCCTTTTGGAAATACACTAACCAATTGCCCTCACTTTGCCTAGAGGAATAGGCTTTTATACAAGAGTATTTTGTTGACAAATGTGTGTTCAATGCAACACTAATTTTGACTATAAGTACAACTTATTCCCATAATCTCCTTGAGTAGTATGTAGTTTAAGCTTTTGAGATAAGGAAGAGATAAGAGAGTGTTTTTGTGTGCTTTTGGAAATAACAGAAATATTAGAAAATAAAGAAAGAAAGTTCAGAATGAAAAGTTAACTTTAACTTTCAGTTTCATTTTTATTTATAGACGGTGAAGAGTTTGTTTGAGAAGTAGTGATTTTAGGTTCACTCTATTACATTCCAAGAGTTACAGTGTTTGAGAAGAAAGAGTTATGACCAAAATAGGAGGATGCAACTCTTCGATTGAGGAAGTTGACTTTTGAAGAAAAATGGCTATTACCCAGGTCAGACGTCTGGCCATTTGTGCCAGATGTTTGGTTTGTTAAAATTTTTAAAACCAGAACATGTTGCCAGACGTTTGAGCACATACGCTAGATGTTTGGCATGTGTATATTCTATTATCTTCCTTTTTAAGTAATTTTTGTATGCAAATGCTTGTAAAGATTACCCAAGAAGATTGTACAAATCATCTATTTACGACATTAACAGAATGTGCTAATATTTCTCGATATAGTAATCCTTATGTCGGTCTTCAAGTCTTGGTCGCAAAAGTCTATGTGCATATGGATGATATATACACATATGTATATTGAATGCAAGTGCTTGTATAGTTGCTGTCATCGAAATCGAAATTCTAACATTTTCCCCATTTTTGATAATGACAACTATGTAAATTATTTTATAAAAGAGGCCCCCCCTTTCTTTTGTAATATATCCTCTCCCCTTTTGTCATTATTGAAAAAGATTTTATGAAGTAATATGGCGGTATCATAATGTTAACAATCAGAAAGCAAATTATCATAGTTTATACAAGCAGGAAAAAAAATTAGTAGCTAGCTTATTGAGAAGAAAAATAACCCCAAAGGTTAAATGCAGTGTCATCATAATCGTTATGTTTCCATGCGACTGATCATGATATTCTTCATTTTCTTGTATAGAAAGTCCTTATAAAGATGAAAAGTGTCTGTGATGTTGCGCTTCTTATGGAGGCTAGGAGAAATCTTCACTTTCCTCAGTGCCCACGGTGATTGGAGCTTTTCTAGGAGCATGGCTCTATTGAGGCTCTTCCACTGATCGAATTCTGGATAGATGTTCATGTGGTGGTGGAGGTGATGTTGGAGACGAAGATGATGAAGATCGTGAAGATGATCGTCCATGGACTTTTTGCAAAACCTTTCCCGGAGATGAGACAACTTTTTCTGAAGTCTTTTCGACTTTAGTCATCTGTGTAGAAAAGATCGTTCAAGGTGAGAAACTTTCTTATCCAAGATTTTTTGATTCTGAGATAGAATACATTGGTCTTGAAGTGCTACATATCTAATACTGTCTCCTTGACATACTACAATTCAAGCCTCTTGAATTTTGAAATCAGAGTGATAAACTGTTGATTCAGTGGGTCTTGATGTAGAGGTAGGTTGTATAGGTGTAGATTGTTGGGGCTGGGGTTAGTGTTGACATTCAACAAATGGTGTAATACTTGGAGGATTTTCGGGAAGATGCATTAAAGATAGGAAGCGAATTCCACTTTCCTTAAAAAGAAGTTCTTCATGTTCTGATAAGAAAGAAGGTAAGTTGTGAGTTCGAAGAATTCGCATAATATATGGAGCATAAACAATTGTTCGAAGAACTGTTGTCCAGAAACTTTTATTTTGATCGAAAATATACTGAGACCAATTTACATTTGTATGAACAAAAATAGCATATGAAGCTTTATGATCATGGTCATATACTTGCTCATGACTACCTAATCAAGGGAGTATGGTATTGATAAGCATTCGATTAAGTAGTCTAGCTATGAACAAAAATAGATTGGCATTAATTTTCTGATATCATCTTCCCAAATGAGATGTGTAATTGCATCTCATGGCTGGTACCTTATATCAGGTATATCTTGTAATCGAATTCCTGTATATGAGCACTGTAATATTTGTCCAAGCATTTCAACGTTCAATTTGATAATTTCCCCATAAACACTTGTCCGAATCCAATTTTCGGGTTCAGAGGGGCTCCAAATATGAAGTGAACACAAATTTACGAAGAATAAAAAAACAGCTAATTGATCTATTTGACCCGAGTTAGAATCATAATTAATGAGATGCTGAATATCAGCATCATTCACCAAATCATCGATTTCGTAGTTAAAGAATATTCTCAATGGGTAAAATGGACCACAATGAATTCTTTTCTTTTCCAATTCGTGAAGCTTTTGCTTGCCATTTTTCTCAACCATCCAGTCCTCAATGATTTTGTCAGTTACAAACTTTTGAGAAGGTTTTTGAGAGCATTGGCCTGTCTTTTTGTGTTTTGGAAAAGGTTTCGTAGATTTAGGTGCCATGGAGTTGATTTTTTTGGAAGAAGAAAGCAAATAGATTTGGGGCCTAGGTTTTTGTTGTAAGGTTTTGGTGAAAAAATTATAAAAGATGAAAAAGATGATTTATAGATGGTGCTAAAAGGTGACTTCGGTGTACGATCAGACGTCTGTAGTGGTAATCAGATGTCTGGTCGTTTTAGGAATTCTGAGGTAGTAACTAGGATCAGACGTTTGAGAACAATATTAGACGCCTGAGCCGAGTTACTCAAATTTTCAGACACATGATACAGATGTCTGGCAGAAGTTTAACAGACGTCTAAGCTGAGTAAGACAATTTTTCCAGAAACATGGTACAGACGTTTAGTGGAAGTAATAGACGTCTGAGCTGAATGAGATAATTTTTCAAAAAGTTGTTCCAGATGTATGGCTAAAACAACAGACGTCTGAGCTGAAACATGAGCATGTTGTTAGTAGAATAGTGATAATTTAGTTTTTAGAGAAAGTTGTTATATATATATATATATAAATATATAACTTTTTGTTTAAGAACAATAGATAAGATATATTCTTGAATGGTTTGAATCTTATTACAACTTGGAATATATATATATATATATATATATATATATGAAATACAATTTGTACAAGAATATAGTTACTTTTTCTCCTATGAATTTGGTTTTGTCTTTTGTATTTTCTTTTGATGTTCATATCGTAGACCAAGAAGGAGGTACTAGACTAAATTGGTCTTCAAATGTTCCTTCTCCCCATAGTTCACGTGGAGTTATTTGACGAGCATGCAAAGGAGTTTCGGTTAAACGAGGAGATCATACATGAACACAATCCTTAGTAGGAGAATGTCCACATATGGCCAGGATGCATTTCTCTAGAAAATTTAAATGAGCTCCTTGGCGTCTTTGTTCGTAATACATTTCCCTTTGTACATCCATCATTTCTTTTTGATAATGATGGATTTCGTCGGCTTTGTCAGAGAGAGGATGGTTGAAGATTAACACCATGCTTGGCTCTCTTTCCTTTTTGGAGAGTTGCCAATATGATATGTAGGCGAGGGAACAATGTTAAGGAATGTAGATGATTTAGGAGTTGTTTATGCAGGAGATGTGTATGTACTCCCAGATGATGGGGATGAAAAATCAATGATAGAGTAAGTGGAGTCCTGATCGGATGACATGTTGGAAAACTTTGATATCGATTGACAAAGATATATATTAGAAGAAGTTTTTACTGTGATTTGGTTTGTAAATAATTTGATATATATATAAGAGTAGGATTTTCTTTTTTTAATCTTTTGTTTATTTTATTTGTTAAACCATTTGTGGTTTTTAGAGAAATTTGGCAAAAAAATTATATGACCTGTGAGCCATAAATATTGAGAGGTAGGAAAAAAAATTCCAAATTTTATTTTTGTTTGTAAAAGTTCAGATAAGGAGCATGTTCATAGTTCTCTTCTAAGATAAATGATTTTTCACATAAAGGTTTTGTAAAAATGTCTACTATCTGGTTGTCAGTGTTAGTGAATTCTAACAATATTGTTCCATTTTCTACGTTATCTCTAAGAAAACGATGTCTGATATCAATGTGTTTAGTTCGAGAATGATTTATAGGATTCTTAGATACATTAATTGCACTTGTATTATCACAATATATCGGAGAACAAGTTATTGTTTTATCAAAATCGTGAAGTGTTTGTTACATATATATTACTTGTGCACAAGTCAGAGCAGCAGAGACGTATTCTGCTTCACTAGTTGAAAGAGAGACACAATTTTGCTTTTTGCTAAACCATGAAACTAAAGATTGACCAATAAAATGGCAGGTACCACTTGTGCCTTTTCTATCTATTTTACAACCTCCATAGTTTGCATCGCTAAATGATACAAGTTCGAAAATCGTTCCTTTACGATAGGATAATCCATAATCTTTGGTGTTGGATAAGTAACGAAAAAATTCGTTTGACTGCCCTATGAGGTGATTCCTTTGGTTGAGCTTGAAAATGTGCACACAAACAAACACTCATCATTATATTGGGTTGACTAGCTGTTAAATATAATGAAGAGCTTATCGTACCACGAGAAGATTTTTGATCAAAGTCTTTTCCTTTTTCATCTTTGTCTAAATACAAGGTTGTACTCATAGAAGTTGGTTTATTAGTAGTGTTTTCATTTCGAATCATTTCAAGTAAATACTTACAATACTTTTCTTGATTTATAAAATTTCCACTGTCCAATTTTTTTATTTGTAATCCAAGGAAAAGATTTAATTCACCCATATGTGACATTTCAAACTCATTTTTCATTATTTCAGAAAATTCATTACATAAACTTTCATTAGTTGACCCAAATATAGTGTCATTAACATATTATTTGTATACTAGTATATCGTTATTTTTATGTTTTATAAATAACATAGTGTCTATTTTGCCCATTTGAAATCCAGAATTTTATAGATGAGTTTTTAGTCGATCGTTCAAAGCACGTGGTGCTTGTTTTAAACCATATAAAGCCATTTTTAGTTTAAAAGCATGATCTGGATATTTTCTTGAATAAATAATGGTAGTTGTCCCACAAAAACTTTTTCTTTAATAAAATCATTTAAGAAGGCACCTTTAACATCCATTTGAAATAATTTAAAGTTGTGATGACATGAAAAAGCAAGTAAAGTGCGAATTGCTTCGAGACGAGCTACGGGAGAAAACGTCTCTTCATAATCAATTCCCTCTTCTTGTTTATAGCCTTGAGCCACTAATCCTACTTTGTTACGAATAATATTTCCATTTTAATCTGCTTTGTTTTTGAAAATCCATTTTGTTCCTATTACAGATTGATCTGATGGTCTAGGAAAGAGTTCTTATACATTATTACTTTCAAACTGATTTAATTCTTCTTGCATTGCTAAGATCCAAGAATCGTCTTTAGATGCTTCTTTATATTTTTTAGGTTTTGTATTTGTGATAAAAGCAACATGACTAATTTGATTTAAATTATTTCTAGTGACTCGAGAATTCCAATCTCCAATTATATTATCCAGAATGATTTTTTAATGTTCGTGTGGGTGATCTTAAAACATTTTCATTATTATCAGAGGAAGAATTATTATTATTATTCGTATTTTCAGTATGATTTTGAGTTAAAATTTCATCTTCTTCTTCTTTAATAGTTTGTTTGAAATTTTCATCAAAAGACACATGTAAGCTTTCTTCTATAATATTTGTTCGTTTATTATAAATTCTATAAGCTTTACAATGTTCTGAATAACCAATGAAAATTCCTTCGTCTGCTTTGGGATCAAATTTCCAAGATTATCTTTAATATTTAATATAAAACATTTTGACCCAAAAGTTCTGAAATACAAAACTTTGGTTTCCTCTCATAAAATATTTTATAACATGTATTTTTAGTCGTAGGTCGAAGTGTGACACGAATTAATACATAAGAGGTAGTGGCAATGGCTTCAGCCCAGAAATGTTGGGTAGATTACTACTATTTAGTGGTGTTCATGCACATTCCTGTAAAGTTTTATTTTTCCTTTCAACAGCAACATTTTGTTGTGGTGTTTATGGAACCGAAAAATTCTGACTAATTCCTTTTTTGTTACAAAAATTAGTGAAAAATTCATTTTCGAATTCTCCTCCATGATCACAGCATACATTTTAAATTTTTAAATCCATTAAGTTAGTAATCTGTTTTGCAAAATTTTAAACATTCGAAAAATGTAACTTTTATGTTTTTAAAAATAATGTCCAACCATATCTTGAAAAATCATCTACAATTACGAACACATATTTGTTATGATTTATACTATGTATTTGTGTTGGTCCAAATAATGCCCATTTGACAAGCGTCACATAAATTTTTAATTTATAATTAATTTTAGGTATACCTCTAACTAAATCATGTTTTGCTAGTTTGTTGAAATATTTAAAATTTGTATGACAAAAACGTTTGTTCCATATCCAAGGATCATCATGATTTATGGATATGCATAAATCCGAATTATTTTTAATGTTCATATTCCGGATATATATATATATTACGATTTCTAAACCCTTTAAAGAGTAAATTTTTGCTTTGATCGAAAATTTTACATTTGTCTTTTTCAAAATTTATTTCAAACCCTTTATCGCACAACTGACTTATACTAAGAAGATTATGTTTTAGGTTTTCTACTAATAAAACATTTGAAATAATAGGAGAGCTAGATATACCGATATTGATGACTTCTCCAATGCTAATGACAAACCCTTTTGAATTATCGCCAAAAGTAACGGTGCCACCATCAATGTATTTTATATTTGACAGCATGTGAGCATTTCCCATCACGTGCTTATCTAATATCCATTTCTTTTTATTTTTGTATTTAGATACCTCCAAAAAAAAAAATTGGTACCCATTTTATTTTTGGGTCCTAAGTGTTAGTTTATGATGGTAACCATACCCAAGATGGTTTGGTTCCTTTAGAAATGTAATTATTTTTGTGAATTACTTCTTTCATATAATTACCAATATATTTTTGTTTAATTAGGTTGTTATTTGATTTAGGAACCCATATTTTAATCATTTTTGAATTTATGATTAATTTCTTATTTTTGAAAGAAGGTTTTGTCTTAGTATAAATCTTACTATACTTTGTTATTTTTGTTTCATTTTCAAATCCTGTTCCATTTCGATTTTTGAACGGCTTGGAAATTTTAATTAGATTCTCCAAGTCTTGTTTTCCATTGTTAACTTTTGTAACATTGTTTGTAATTTTATCCAATTTATTTTTAAGACTGGTATTTTCAGATCTTGAAATTTCTAGACTATCTTTTGAGATAAGATGATCATTATTAATTTTATTATTTTCTAGTTTAATTTTTCCTAATTCCCAAGATAAAGCATTATTTTGAATAGAAAGATTCTTACATTTTTCTTGAGCATTTTGTAATTCTTCTTGTAAAATAATTTTTCATCTTTTAGTAACCCTATTTCAAGTTCTAATCGATTTATTTTAGCAATATATTCCTTATTTAATTTTTTAGTTTCTTTATATTTGTCATCGAGTTCCATACTTATTTCTAAAATTTCATCATAAATAAGATTAGGACATACCTCATTAGTGTGCGCCATGAAACATACACTTGTTTGCTCTGTATCACTTCCACCGTAACTATCAGATGAAGGGAAGAGTCAAAGTCATCCCATGTGAGTTGGATGCCTTTCTCTTTTTCTTAAATTTCTCGAACTTATTTTTCTTTCTCTCGGTGTTGAGTTTTGTGCAATCCTTCTTCATATGTCTGAATTGATCACATCCAAAGCACTTAATCAAAGTATGATTTATTGAGTTAGATTTTCCGTTATTTTGGAATCAAGTCATTTTCTTGAATTTCTTAAATTTGTTGTATTCCTTGGCAAAAAATACAATTTAATCTTCATCCAATTCAGAATCTTCATTGCTTTCTTAAAATGCTATGTTCTTCTTTTCATGGTTATGTTCCTTTATGGCCTGCAAATTTGCTTCATATGACATTAAATTTTCAATCAACTCTTTAACTTTGCGTGCAGAGAGATCATTAGCTTCTTTGATAGCCAATACTTTTCTTTCCCACTCAATTGTTAAAGAGTTGAGAAGTCGAGATATTAAATCAGAATCAGTAAATTTAACTCCTAGTGCCTAAGATCGTGTTGTATAGTTTGAAATCTTGAATATATGTCAGTAATTGACTCATTTTGTTTCATTTTGAAAGATTAAAATTGATTTTGTAAAATTGATATTTTTTTTTGTTTGACCTTAGTTGTACCTTCGTGTGTAACTTATAAAGTATGCCATATGTCATAAGCGGTAGTATATAACATAACATGTGAAAATTCATTTTTATCAAGAGAGCGAAATAAAACATTCATAGCTTTAGCATTATTAGAAGCAGTAGTTTTTTGTGCATCTTTCCATGTGCTAATATTTGTTTCAGGTGATGTATAATTAATTTGAGTTGCTGATCATATTTCCAAACCATTTGCTTCCATTAAAATTATCATTCGGGTTGACCAATATGCATAATTAGATTCGATGAATAGTGGAGGACGTGCAGTTGCATGACCTTCTTAAAAGATACTTGCCATACTAACAATTTTCAAAAACGTGTCACTATGATTTGAACTAAACTTGCTCTAATACCAATTGAAAGTCTATGTGGATCGTATATGTATGCAGTATATGACAGTACATGTACGATAATGTAAATTGCATAGAGTAATAATGCAGATAAAATTAAAAGTAATCACATCAGAGTTTTATACTTTTTTGGACCTCCCATCATAAGTCCAGTCTCGAAGCTCCCCTTCAGCAATACACTAACCAATTGCCCTTGCTTTGATCAAAAGAATAGGCTTTTATACAAGAGTATTTCTTTGACAAATGTGTGTTCTATGCAACACTGATTTTGACTATAAGTACAGCTTCTTCCTATAATCTCCATGAGTAGTATGTAACTTAAGCTTTTGATATAAGGAAGAGATAAGAGAGTGTTTTTGAGTGCTTTTGGAAATCATAGAAATATTGGAAATAAAGCAAGAAAGTTTAGAATGGCAAGCTAATTGTAACTTTCAATTTCATGTTTATTTATAGATGGAGAAGAGTTTGTTTGAGAAGTAACGACTTTTGGTTCACTCTATTTCGTTCCAAGAGTTATAATGTTTGAGAAGAAAGAGTTGTGACCGAAACAGGAGGATGCAACTCTTCGATTGAGGAAGATGACTTTTGGAGAAAAATGGCCATTACCTAGATCAGACGTCTAGCCATTTATGCCGGACGTCTGATTTGTTGAAATTTTTAAACCAGAATATGTTGCCAGACGTCTGAGCACATACGCCTCACATCTAACACATGTATGTTCTGTTATCTTCGTTTTTAAGTAATTTGCAAATGCTTGTAATGATTACTCAAGGAGATTGTACATATCATCTATTTACGACATTCACAGAATATACTAATATTTCTCAATATAATAATCCTTGTGTCAGTCTTCAAGTCTTGATCGCGAAAGGCTATCTGCATATGGATGATATATATACCTATGTATATTGAATGTAAGTGCATGTATAGTCGTTGTCATCGAAATCGAGATTCTAACAGGAGCCAATCGCCTCGTCTCAAATTCTCCTTTCTTGGGTATGGATTACACTATTTAGTCATCTTAAATTATCAAGTATTTCCTAGTTAATATGCTAACCATTATAGTTAAGGAAGAAATCAAAATATTGTTACAAAACTATGCTCGAAAAGATACAAATGTAAATAGGTCAATTGAATAAAAAACTTGATAGATAATTAAAAGAGTATAATGAATTGTTTGAGAAACAAAAGAATCTCACCATTAGTGCATCAAAATTATGAGTTTTCAAAGAGAGGCAAGTTCCTCCATGAATGCAGAAGGCATGCCTTCATTGGGAGAAACTCTTGCGGAGAATGCAGAGCTAGTGACCCTCTTTTGGATGCTGATTAACGGTAGGGGCACTTTTGAAGAATTTCTCTACAAATTTTACTCTAGGGGTATATTTTATGATTTTTCCTATTTAGGCGACAACTACAAGGGTTTGCTCAGACGCCTTCATGGTAGATACTGTTATCTCGCCTTTTGGCAAGGCTGAGATATCAAAGAACTAGTTACAAACTCAGGATCAATTATCTTGAATATCGAGCATGCACAGGTTCGCTATGGATGTCGATGAATTTTTTCCAAGTCCAAATCAAGCTGCAACTTACAAGACCCGACAAGCGAAGCCATAAAATCCAACATTCCAAATTTTAGGTCAATCCGAGTTTGCATGCTCAAGTTGTGATCGGTGCAAGTTGAAGGGAAAAGCCATGTTTTCGTATCCATCGGTTGGCCATATTTCGAATCTATCAACTTCGCACCAACCAGCCGCGTATCCATCAAGAAGCCTCGATTCGCACCGATCAAGTTTGTATCCATCAACAGAGCGTACATTTCATATCGATCGGCTAGGTCCTATTTCGTATCCGTCCAGCTAGACACAGTTCGTATCCATGGTTGAACCTCTATTCGAATCCACCGTCTTCGTATCGATCAATACCCTCGTATCCATCTATCTCGAATCCATCGGGCAACTGCTCTTCGTATCCATCAGATGTCTTCGCTTCGCATCCATCAGACGGTGACTACTTCGTATCCATTAGGGGCTCTTGTTCGAATCCACGCCCAATGGCTTGTTCGTGTCCATCAAGTCAAATAAGCCCAGATTGACGCAACGGTCATCGATGCAAACAAGGCGAGAATCATGGATGCGAAACGGTCAACTCAGAGCAAAAAGAGGATTGATGCAAGAAATGCGTGCCGCGTCATCAGGCACGTGCATCATCGATTCAAAGTGGATCGATACGAATTGATGGATTCGAACCAAACAGCCAACTAGAAACTCAAGCTCGAATCGATCATAACTCAAGATCCACCGATCCAAACGCTATGAAATTTTCACAGAAGCTTACACATAAGCCAAGGAACGTTCCTGCCAAGTTTCAGCTCAATTAGACTAATTCTTGATCGATACGAGATCGCTTCGTATCGATCACAGATCGAGCCGAAACTTGGTGGTATCGATCGTGTGGGCCCACTCACGTGCCAGAAGTAGTCTCCCGAAGTTTGAGCGAGATATCAGCCTCCTACGCTTATAAATAGCCCCCTGAAGCCTACAGAAAAAGGATCTTTTGATTCTGAAGGCCCAGACTCTGCCGGATCGAGATTTTCTTCCTACTCTTACTGTTGAATTCGAAATCCAAACTGTATTTCACTGTTGTTCGCTGTAATTGCTTGTAATCGTTCAAAGAGAACCAATAAAATCCAAAATACTTCATAGTGGACGTACGCGACTCGCCGAGCCGCTCTAAAAATGCTTGTCTGTGCATTTGTGATACTGTTTACATGAGTTTTTGTTAGATAATCTTCATTTTACATTTATATTCTTCACATTTATCTCTTCAAAAACTTTCGAAGGGTGTTGTGCCCATTTTTCATACAAACACTTTGGTACTTTCACTGAGGAAACCCAGATTTTGTCCTGCTCCTTGGATCTACCTTCGATACCGGATTGCATAAATCTAAAAGAGAGATCCAGATGACTAATCCAAATTCCTTCCATTCTATTCAGATTTGCGCAAAGTCTTAGTAAGGGATTCAACCATCAAGATGGTTTGCACAAGGACCACCTCCAACGTTGGCGATCAGGAAAGCCGGGATAGGCAATATCCCAAGCAGCTGCCACCAACCAACCAGAACACAACCGAACCCTCAGACTCACAAGGCCCGGTTACCAGGCAAGAGTTCCAGTTGTTGCTACAGGAACTAACACAGTGTCGGCAACAGATGACAGAACAGCCGCGCGCCAATGCGGGGCTGACCAACCAGCTAAACCGCCAGAAGCGTAAAAGGCATAGAAGAGATCAATTCTCTCACTCCTCTATAGAAAATTCTGCCTCGTCTGGCTACAACCAAAGATCCGTTTGTCCTCTACCAGACGAAGGTCACGCACAGGCTATCAAACATCAGCCCACATTGACTGTTGGACAGTTGAGAGTTGGTCCATCGGCCAGCTTTCAAACTGGACCCTCTGCCCGGGGAGGGACTGTTACTCATTACACAGCAGATAACCGTGCCACCACTGCCATGGTTGAAACAGAGATTGATGTCTGGAATCAACATGGACGTACTCCTGAACCTTACGTCCCAGAAGACGTCGAGCCAAGGAAGCGAGAAGTGGATCATCGACAGCGTCCGGTCCATCCTCGCAATGTGGAACCCGACCACACCTTGGCTCTACGTGCGCAGAACATTCAAACGCCAGACCTCCCAGCTATGATACGTCAAATGATCCATGAAATTCAGGGTCTTACCAATGACGATTGGGGAATCTCCCGTAGTCACACCCCCTTTACGGATGACATACTCTATGCCGAACCTCCTCGATGGTTCAGAATGCCCAATTTACCGGTTTATAAAGGAAATTCAGACCCAAAGCAGCACATCCTGAAATATGAATGGTTGATGAACACTGCAAGAGCGGATGACGCGGTAAAGTGCTGTAGTTTTCCTATCTCTTTGGAGGGCATTTCCACTATGTGGTTTACACGATTGCCGCCCCGATCCATTTCTTGTTTTGATCAAATGGCCATGAAATTTGTAGAATAGTTTCGTATGCATGTTGCTAGGCCTAAAGATGTTAACATTTTGTCTAGCGTAACTCAAGCTCCCGGGGAGATGCATAGACGCTACTTGGAAAGGTTCCATGCTGCATGTGCGGAGATCAGTAACCCCAATGACAACTCAATCTTGATGGCACTAACTAAGGGAATTGACCCCGACTCCAAGTTTGGAAACTGGTTGGTCGGTAAGCCTCCCGCATCGTTTGATCGTTTCTACTCTAAAGCCGCTCAATTCTTAAGGCGAGAGGACGTGAAACAGTCTAGGAAGCAGGACGACGTGGGACCCAGTAGCGAGGGGATTCAGAGTAATGTAGTAGTTAAACAGTCGGGTGAGAGTTCTAGAAAAGTACAGCTGAACATACAGAACAAGCAATCTCAACCAAGAAACAGTGGCAGTCAGAATAAGAAATGGGATCAAAACCGTGGCCCACGACGTAAGGCTCCAATGTTTGATAACTGCACACCATTGAATACATCGCTAGAGAACATGTATCTACAAACTTGCAATGCTAAGCAATATAAGAAGCCTGTTCCGAAACCATCGTCGGAGAGGCAGATTCAAACGGGAAAGTTCTGTAGATTCCATGAGAGTTATGGCCACAATACCAACGAGTGTAGACATTTGCAGGACCTCATTGGGAAGTTGATCAGGGAAAGAAAGTTAGATCAGTTCGTGCGAGCGCCGCAGTCTGGTGGTGCGGGCCCGTCTAACCAAAATCGTACTCAGAATCAAGAAAGACGAGAGGAACCCGCTCGAACGGGCGGGAGATTGGTAATAAATACAGTTAGTGGCGGTCCTCATCCAGCAGACCGAAGCTTGAGGGAGATGGAGTCGTATGCCAGTTCTATCAGGCATGCGGACTTCGAGTGTTGCAGTAGTTTCGATGACGGTGCTCCGGCCAAACAACATAAAACAATGACTGATGATATTGTGTTCAGAAGTCGGGATGCTGACAGGGTCGAAGCCCCCAAAATTGACCCACTAGTCATATCTGCCCAGGTTGGTCCTGCTTGGATGAAGAGGATCCTGGTTGACAGTAGGAGTTCGGTAAGAATTTTGTTTAAGAGAGCTTATGATCTAATGAAAATGGAGGCCAAAGATTTAAAACCTTGCCAATCTTGAATTCATGGCTTCGATGGAATTGACAATATACCCACTGGAGTAGTGGAGCTGCCAGTGGAGCTGGGAGTTGGGGAGTGCCGGAGAGTCCGGATGTTGCAATTTGTTGTGTTAGACATTCATTTCCCCTATAATGCATTTTTGGGCCGACCGGCCCTCGCTGAATTTAGGGCAGCAATTGCCCCATGGTGTTTAACTTTGAAATTTCCCATCGATCGTGGAATTGGTGTTATTCATGGAGATCGGGCTGTTGGGAGAGCCTATTATGTTGCTGAGCTACGGAAGGCGCAGCGGAGAGAGAAAGGAAAGGGCGTAGAGGAATCTCTCTGCGACCGCTTTACAGATAATTGACAATTGGTGCCTGGGCCTCGGCTTGGGCACCACAACCAATTCCAAAGGGATCTTGACCCTAGAGATAATGAAAATAAGGATGAATCTATACAAAGTCAAGCTTCTTTGGTCGAACTGACAATCGATGTTCCCATCGGTGATGATGATGATGATGATTCGGGAATGTTAAAGATTGGGTCTCAGCTGAGCCAAGAGACACAGCAGGAATTGGTTGAATTTCTCCGGGCGAATCTCGACGTGTTCGCCTAGACACACTTTGACATGTGTGGGATCTCGTCGAACATCGCGAGCCACATCCTGAATATTGACCCGCGGTGTATCCTGGTCAAACCTAAAAGGCGTGGTATGGATCTAAAGAGATCTTCTGCCCTTAAAGAAGAGGTCGATAAGCTCAAATCAAACGGATTTATTCGAGATGCTTTATAACCAGAGTAGGTATCCAATCCCATACTTGTCCGAAAGCCGAATGGGAAATGGAGGACATGTGTTGATTATTCTGATCTAAATAAAGCTTGTCCAAAAGACAGTTTCCCACTTCCCAGGATTGATCAACTTGTAGATTCAACAGCTGGACACGAATTATTATCTTTTATGGACGCTTGCTCCGGTTACAATCAGATACCCATGCACGTACCCGACCAAGAACATACTAGCTTCATAGCCGACCTGGGACTCTACTGCTACAAAGTTATGCCTTTTGGACTAAAGAACGGTAGAGCAAAATATCAACGCTTAATCAACCGGATGTTCGCTAACCAGATCGGGAAGACCATGGAGGTTTATGTAGATGACATGCTAGTAAAGTCACGGTTCTCCATTGATCACATCAAAGATTTGGAGTCAATGTTCAACATCCTTCGAAAGTACGGGATAAAGCTCAATCCACAAAAGAGCCACTTTGGAGTCGCATCCGAAAAGTTCCTTGGCTTCACCGTCAAAGCTCGAGGAATAGAAGCCAATCCAGAAAAGTTTCGGGCAATCAGAAACTTTAGACTCCAAGAACAATAAAGCAAGTTCAGAGTCTCAACGGGAAGGTAGCGGCATTGAGCTGGTTCATATCGAAGTCTACCGACAAATGCATCCCTTTCTTTGATCTGATCTGAAAAGGAAAGTGAAACTTCGAATCAACGATTGGTGCTCAGGTGCTGGGGTAGTACTTGAAACCCCCGAGGGCCGATCCATATGCTATGCTACGAAATTTGAGTTCCGTTCGACCAATAATGAAGCTGAGTATGAAGCTTTACTTTCTAGGTTGAAGCTAGCCCGAGATCTTAGAATTGTTGCCGTGGAAGTTTACTACGACTCTCAATTGGTCCTATGCCAGGTTCGGGGTGAATATCAGGCCAAGGATCGAATACTAGCATCCTATCTAGCTCGAGTCAAAGAAGTACTTGATCAATTCGACTGCTATGCCATATTCTGCATACCCCATGAGCATAACCCGAAGGCTGATTCATTGGCTAAATTAGCAAGTACGGACGAAGCACAGCAGATGGGACTCATTCCCGTTGAAACTCGATCATTTCCCAGCATTGACCAGATGGAAACTGATTTTATATTTGAAATCGCTCCCGAAAAAGAGTCGTGGATGACCCCATATCGAAACTATATCGAGCACGGAACACTGCCTGAGCGTAGGAGTGAAAGAAGACAGATTCTTCGAAAAGCCTCGCGGTTTACCATTCAGGATGGGGTCATGTATAGAAGAGGATATTCTGTTCCTCTCCTCCGATGTATCACACACGATGAAATCAAAAAAGTGTTACATGATGTGCATGAGGGAGAATGTGGCGATCACACTAGGGGTCTGCCTCTTGCCAGGAAAGTACTCCAATATGGATATTACTGGCCAACTGTGAACCGTGACGCATCAGACTATGCAAGGAAATGTGACAAATGCCAGAGACATGCCCGAATTCCGAGAGCCCCACGTACTGAGATAACCCAAATGCCCTTTGCCAAAGGTGGAGCTAAGTACGCCATCATCGTAGTTGTTACATTACTAAATGGGCTGAAGCTGAACCTCTTGCGACAATCTCGACGAAGAAAGTAATGAACTTCGTAGTCCGCAACATTATCTGTCGGTTTGGTCTCCCGCATACCATCATCACTGATAACGGAGCCCAATTCGACAGTGTCGAATTCAAGAATTTCTGCCAGTGATTCCATATCCACAAGAAATTCTCTGCAGTTGCACACCCTCAGGAGAATGGCCAAGTTGAAGCTGTCAATAAGGTTATAAAATCTATTTTGCAAAAGCGACTGGAAAAGGCGGGGGTCAAGTGGGTCGATGAATTACCTATGGCTTTATGGGCTTACCGAACGACCCACAAGTCCACGACCGGACCAACTCCCTTTTCTCTATCATACGGCTCAGAAGCCGTTATCCCAGTCAAAATGGAAGTACCTTCTCCTCTTGTGACTTATTATGACCCCAAAACTAATGCCATGTTACTCGCTGAATCCTTGGACTTACTGGATGAGAAGCGTGAAGAGGCTGATTTGAAGGCATCCACATATCGAAATCGAGTCGCCCGATTATACAATGCTAAGGTTCAACTACGGACCTTCGAACTTGGCGATCTCGTTCTGAAAAGAATTTATCCGGTTTCTTCACACATGAAGCCAAATTGGGAAGGACCATATGTGATCACTTTGAAGGTCGGAGATGACACATTCAAGTTATCAACCGTTGACGGTCATACTTTGCCGAGAGCTTGGAATAGTGCAAGCCTCCATCGCTACTATATATGACAGGCTTTACTTATTCGATTCATTCTCTTATTTGTAATTTTTTTTCGCATTTCGAAATTTGGGTTTGTAATAAGGCAACTGACTTTGCTATGTATTCTCATTTCAGCAATAAAATGCCATCTCTTTGATCTAGAGCTATGATTTATTGAATGTGACGTACAACATCACGATGCACGGAGAGCTAAGTTCCATCACGCGAAAGGATTTATTCAAATAGAGAGTCACTGTGATATGACCTGTCACTCACTACGTGAAACCCAAGCTCGGGGACATGTCACTACACTAAAATGGAAAAGGATTGATACACGACAATCCTTTAACTAACTCCAAACTCCCAGAGTGCGGGCTGGAGCATAACTCATAAATGCGGTTCTAGAGAGGGCGGACCCGTCTACCTAATGATTTCAACCGTATCCTAAACAAGTTAGAGGAGGATGGATCCGTCCGTCTAACGACCTTGCTTGTTAACTTGGGGGTGGATGTGACTCGACCATCCACGATCCCGATAAATTCATCGTTCCCAGAGTGTGAACGACCTCCTAAAAAGTCTAAACAGGTGTGATTGACCATCTGTCGACTAACCCCAAATTCCCGGAGTGTGAATTGGAGTATAAACATCAACTCTAAGTTTCCGGAGTGCGAACCGGAGTATAAACACTAACTCCAAATTTCCGGAGTAAGAATTGGAGTATAAACATAAACTCTAGGTTCCCGGAGTGCGAACCGGAGTATAAACACTAACTCTAAATTCTCAGAGTGCGAATTGGAGTGTAAACATCGACTTTAGGTTCCCGGATTGCGAACCAAAGTATAACGCTAACTCTAAGTTCCCAGAATAAGAATTGGAGTATAAATCCTGAATCAAAGTTCCCGGAGTGCGAACTGCGCTACAAACGTCGATAACTCTCAGATTCCCAGAGTGCGAACCAGATTATCGATCACAGATTATGCTAGTTCCCCAGAGTATGGACATGTGCTCAAGATTTGTGATAGGTGCGATTGACCGTCGAAATACAAATACCGATCCCCGGAGTGTGGATGCGATTATTATTAGTGAACATGCGCAACTAAAACTGCTCACCCTTCACTTGCTTCTACATCATTTTGACGATGTTAATCCTGGAAGACAGAGATAAAATTGCAAACGCTAGCCGATCATTACTGCTGGTTCTCCAAACTGGGGGTAGAGCTTAATTGTGAAACATTGACTGAAACAGTACGACATCGAGTGCCCAGCTTAGTCTTGAGTCGCGGCTTGTATCCATGATTTTAAGACTTGTGTATGAAACGGATTCAGCTCCAGAACTGATACTCCGCAAGCATACCAAGCTATGATTCGAATGTTATAACACTTAAGCATGAAAGACAGGAAAACCAGTTGATGCGAAGAAAATAAAGTTTTATTTCGACTAAATGGAGATAAGAATTTATGTACAAGTTCTTCTAAGAAATGCCTTCTAGCGGGGCCTAATCCGCGTCTATACACGACCTACTAAAGCAAAAGTAAACTGCTATCTACCCAAAAATGTGCCTAAGGAATCTATATATTCCTTCTTCTTCCTCGGCTTTTTCTTCGGCGAGGAGCCGCCGACACCGCTAACGATCTTTCGTTTTGAACTTTTCCCTTTAGGCGGGGAATCTCCGGACGAAGGCATGATATCTATCTCTTCCTCCAAACTTGAGTCTATGGGGATGCTCTCTTCAAGAGGAGTCGAAGGAACTGGATCTGCCACTGGGGGCGGAGTAGACACACTAGTATTAACCAGTGTCACCCCAGGTGATATCACCCTGAGTGGAGTTGGACTCAGCACAGTCACTCCACCCTCAGAATCACCACCATGAGCCACTGCCTCCATCTCAGCATTAATTTCAGCTAATATCTCTACTTCTCGAATAGCATGGGCTTCGCTGGGGGCAGTAGTGGACAGTGACGAAGCACTAGAAGCGGGCGAGAACGCACTAAAAACGAACGGTATGTCCGCAAAAGGGTCGCTGTGTCGGCCCAGGAGCTCATTCATCATCTGCTCGTCAAAGGAAATTGAGCTCCCATGTGTCACCTCAATTGGCACAGCCGCAGTCGTTGTGATCGCCTCGGTAATAATGGCCTCCTGCACTTGATGTGATTTTTGCATTACAGGAGGCGCTTTCAATGCAACTTTGGTCACTGGAAAAAGAAGAAAAGAAGTTGTTAGGACACACTTCAAAACAGGTCTTTCATTTCAAATACACATGAGATTCGTTCATAGTACCTTCCTCAGTTTGACTTGCGGCTGGCTAATCAGCTTCGGATGAATGCTCCTTAATAGGAGATAGGAGTGGCTGTTCTGGGTCATAAGCCAGGACGGGCTGAGTTTCGGTCACTAGAGTAGACTCGGGTCAGGGCGGAGTAGTAATTTCTGAACTTGTTGCATGATGCATAACTCCGGAACCTTCCCTGACTTCTTGGTGCTGGATACCGTGTCTTTCTCTTGCGTGAGAAACCATAAAATCGTGAAGAACCTTATTCTCATCATCATTCATTATGCGGTTCTCCGATTCGAACTCGTTAAAGGATCCGCCCGACTGCCCAGTTTTCTCCTCCTCAACGAGCAAGTTCCAGGCATTATACAGGTGTGTCGGATAATCATCAAGCCAGGCTAAGCCCTTGTGCCTCAACATGTTGGCATTATAAGTGACGAGGAGCTCCTCTATGTCAGCCTCTAGCCTGGCCTCCGCCAATTGGACCCTCTCACCGACCTCAGCCTCAACCTCGCGGACTTTTTCCATGGCCTCATCCCTCTCCCTCTGAAGCACCACCGCTTGATCGTACGCTTCCTATGCGGCAATGTTAGCAACATCCTTTTCCCTTATGATTTCGAAAAATTTGGAGTTAAGCTCGTTAAGCTCTTTAAGGGCTGCGTCCCGCTCAGCGATAATGATGGTGTTCCTGTGGCCCATGTCCTCCACTGAGGCCTAATGCTCCCACTTCATTCTATCCATCGCCACTTGGGCCTCGTCGACTTTCTTAAGAGCCTCAATCTCAGATTGGCGAGAAGACTCGGCCTCGCTATTGATTGTTTGAATAATACAATCTTTCTGGACAAGCTCTTTCTCTAGCTTTTCAATCATGACTGCTCGGTTGAAGGCCACTTTCGATGCTTTTTTCACGGTTTTCGACCACTCCTGATACTGGAAAAATATGTCCGCGACATAATCATGCACTGTAGTCTCGGCCGACGCTGGGATCCTTTTCAAGCGTGGAGGAAAGACGAACCCATCAAAACATATGTCAGGAAAATCCTTTTTCAGCTGAGCGAGCCTCATTGCTCCTTCACCAGTGGGCTCGAAGAGGGCCTGTGCGGTAGTGGAAGGGTCTACAACCTCAGTTCTGCATTGGGATTCGGACCTAGAAGATTGGGAAGATGGTTTATGCCGTGCGGCTTCCGTAGGTCGCGAAACATGAACTGGCGGCGGTGCAGGAGCTCTGGGAGGAGGCGTGCGGGATCGAGACCGACGCCTGTAACTCTTATCTCTGTCAGACCGTTCCTGACTAGAGTATCCTTGATCGTATTACCAATCTCTTTCCCTCCTATGTGACTCGTAGTATGACGAATATTTGCGTTTGCTGCGCACACTACCAAGCATTGAATTTCGACCGGACATGGTATCTACAAGGCAAAAAACAAAAACGAAGTTAGTAATCTGTCACAGCGGACGTATTACATTCTGAAATCATGTAGTGCCATGAAGTGTGAATATATGTGCAACCCCCCGACCAACCAGATGTGTCAACCATGTTAGTGGGCAGAGACTCGCCTAAAACTAAGGGTGTTGGAGTTCATCCAATCCGACATCATGCTGCATGGACACGTCGTCTGGAATTGGAAGATCGGCGAGCCCTTCGTAAAGATTTTTTGTTCTCGGGGGAGACATCGCCGAAATTCTAATTTCAGAGGCGGGCCGGGACATGATCATAGATTTCCATCTCTCCTTTTTGGATGGCTTGAAAACGACTTCCTTGCCTTTTCTTTTTTCTTCAGAATCCTGGGCTGCATCCGCAGGTTCCCACAATGGCTCCTCGTCAGTGTGGGTTCTTCCAGAGTCAGCCTCTTCGACTATAACAACTCTAGGATTTTTACGCTTAACTCGCTCCCTCGAGATAGTTCTTAATGCACCATCGAGCCTTATACTTTGTCTTTGCTCAATTAGCCCAAGAATTCTAAGATTCCTATCCGTCAGGACAAAGTTAATATTTCTATCTTCGCATGGGACCTCTTGAAGAACCCAGACTATCTCCTTGTAATATCAACCTTCGGGCCGTGGAATTATCGCTGCAAAGAAAAAAAGATATGAGTTGGATTTCATTTACAACTGTCTTGCCAACCGCTCAAGGAGATAGCAATACTCACGTCTATATAGCCATCGCCTGGCAAATCCTGGAGGGAATCTAAGATAGAACCACTCCGTCTTGAAGTAGCTCAGCCTAGTCCAAGACCTCGTGATTATTTGACAATTTCTCACGGCCTCTAGAAATGTGAAAGATAGACTGTCTGTCCGACTCTTGAAATTGAACAAATATCTTATCTCGGCCAGTCGGGTTGGTCGATAGAGGTGCTCCATAAATGCAATGAACAAGCTATTAAGTAAAGCATATCCATTTGGGTGTAACTGAGATGGGGAGATCCCTATAAAGGACAATACTTCTCTTATATACTGATTGAACGGGGGGAGCATCCCAGCTGCGCACACATGTCGATTGAATGCGGTATACCCCTCCGGTGGATTGTGTGGTCTGTCATTTGGTCCCGGCAGTAATACGTCGTCCATCGACAAACCGTGCCTTAGGCATATTCTTCCTAGCATATCCTCCGAAATGTTGGACGGAACAGAGTCTGGCGGACTATTGATAAGAGGTGCGTCTGGTGCCTAGTCCGGGGCTGGATCGATAACTTCGACCTCAACCTAGGTATTTCAAGCACGGAAAGAATTGAACTCCGAGTTTCCTGTGGCTGCGAGCTTGGAGTTTCCATAACTAGCTAACTCACGAGAAATCATCATTAGACGACAAAGAGCCCATGTGTTCACCACGTGTAGAGTGTGTGTTGTGCGGTGGAGTGTTGTGCATTACTTGAAAAGACTTTGCAGAATTAAAGAAAATATGCAAATGGCAAAACTTTGAAGTCCAGTAGGAATGACCGTCATCGCTGACCGTCACAACTGTACCGCCCAGATGCGGGCGATCGATTCGAGTTAAAATCCATTATTGTTTAATTAAGTTACAGTTCCATCGACGAGCTTCGAAGGGCAGTCGAGCTTGCAGTTTAACCGTTAAAGTCCAGGTATGCGAAAATGAAGCTCATCGGAGTCATATGATCAGTGGTACAAGGTTTCGTATCCATCAGGATTTAGACATAGATCGATCACTAGAGATGCAAGTCATAACAGTCCAAAATGTGGCAGTTCGTATCGATCAGAGAGGGGCTATTTTCATATCGATCAAATTTGCATCGATACGTTTCAAATCGATCATGTTCGAATGGATACGCTTCGTATCGATCACGTTCGAGTCGATGCATTTCGCATCAATCAGGAGAATGTATTCTGTATCAATCACAATCTTTGGTTTCGTATAGATCTGCGCTGGCGGCATCGAATCAGATTACAATGCTCAATTCTTCTCGATCGCAAGAGATCAACTTCGAATCGATCGGCAAAGTAAATTACGTATCGAGCGAGACAAATTCCTGCCACCGCCCATCGATACGAAATCGTTCTATTCCTCCACATGACATTCTCTTAGCCACAAATCGATACAAAATCTCATCATCCCCAGGTCGGTATGAAGAGAATCGTCTCCTTTATTGACCGATACGAGCATATTGCTTCAGATCCTTAGCCCTTTCTTCCCCAACCTAAATGAGCGTTGCCATGTCCACTCTCAACAAAACTTCGGCCCAGATATTGCCTTAGCGCTTGCCAAAATTGGCAATCGGCAAATAAGGGATGGATCTGAAAGTTAAACTCTGTCGCATGGGTTTAGTCATAGCTGATTCATTACCTAGATTGAAGTTAAAATTAAAAGGATTGAAAGGATGCATCTGATTGATTCAAGGGCAGTGTACGGTTCCTCTCTTCTTTTCTCGAGTTCGTAGATCGACACGAGATGCGAAAGATAGAGAGAGCGGCGGTAAAATGTAAAAAGTGAAAAAACGGCCAAGCCCTTGGTATATATACGAACCAAAGTATGAGGAAAAAACAATTCGCCTCCGAGTCAGCATGACCGGCCGTTCTAGGTTAACCCTCGAATCGAGTCGAACACATTGTTCGTATCCATCAGGCCAGAAGTTTCATCGAGTCAAAATGGTCGGCTGCTCCAATCGATTCGAAGTGATCAACAGATCCATCGATATGAAGCACGCAACAAAGATAGCTTTGGAGACAATTGAGTTCCTGTGACGGCCCAGGTCTCTGACCCCAGAAATCCGGTTCATCTTGAAGAAAGAAAGGGATGAGAAAATAGAAAGGATAGAGAAAAAAGAACAACAACATCAGAATCTCACAGCGGAATGGAACAAAATATAATAGATCACATAACTATTTCATAATTTTACATATATCGGAGTTATACAGATCAAACACACATACTAGACAGTTATAAACACTTGTCTAGTTATACAAGTCAATATACAATACAGATAACCAACTCAGAGATATCAACACACCGGAACACTATATATATATATATATATATATATATATATCTACAACGTAGAAGCCTCCTGCTCCATTGCTCCTCCAGAATTCGTCAAAGCTAACCTGAATCCCTTGGCTACCCGTAAAAATTTGGGTACCCGAGAATTTATGAAAAACAAAAATAAACTCCGGGTCAGACATGGGTCTGGTATGAGTAACAGGTTAAAGTTTCTTAACTTTGAAAAACATTTGAAAATAAAAGGTATCACGTAAGACTTCCCACAAATAAACACGGGTAAGTTTTTACCTTACGCTAACCAAAACATTTGATTGGAAATTCAGTGATATTATAATAGGTCTAGGGTTTTCAAGTAAATAGAAAATAGCCGAAATTGTTACATCTATTAAATTCCAGCTACTAGCCACAAAAGTGGGTAATACAATCAAAACCGTTGGCACTTATTGGATTTTGGATTCCATACAATGGCAGGTCCACTGGGGTACCGGCCGTCACAATACGTGGCCTAGATCAACGTACCGAGGATCACTCCCGACCCCTTGCAATAAAAGGCCGGAACCATTCCTTACTGAACAGTCCCGAACAAGACAACCCCGACAGTTGGAGCTCACAACTGTCCACACAGCCGAATAAAAAGGGACATCTAGACAGGGGAAAATCTTGTCCTGCTTGGGCATGACCCACCTAACCTTGCTGCACCTCCCCTGTTTTAGCCATTCCCGGTTGATGAGGCTTGAGGCTATGATTACCTTTAGAGAACATATTTCTTAGAATGCTCATCGTCTACCTGACGATGTGTTGAAAGCATTCAATCCATACAACTTCGTTCCGGGTTCGAATGAAACCGAAGGCATTATCTCGTTACACTCATTTTGGAATCACCCTCAGAGTTAACGACGATAACCCTTGCATTCTGAATCTTCATCTTCAAATTCAGGACCTAGCGTTAATTTGGAATCGATGTGGTTTTCGGATGTTCCAAGTAAGGAATCCCGATCCCGGTCTCATCGAAATCCAAAACGTGTCTTTTAGGGCCAAGTTGTTTAAAGTTTTTAACAATTCAATTCAATTTTCCATATACACACAGATAGATAATTCATAACATCATAATAGATAATCAACATTATCATAATAAACAGATAATCAATATTATCACTATAAACAGATAATGCATATTATCATCATAACAGATAATTCATATTATCATCATATTTAAATCAAAGCATCCATAGCACCTAGCATCAATTATCACATATCCGAGATCTCAAATCAATCAAGGTAAACAATTTCATCCATCCATATATAAGCAATCATATAAGCTATAATTAATTTAAAATGAATTAAATTAATTATATCAACTCTAATTAATTTAAAGTAAATTAAATTAATTACTTCATCATTTAAAACTTGCTTACACAATTATTAATCAATTTCCAATCAATTAATAAATCATTCACTAATTATTCGTTTCAATTAATCAAACTAGATTTATTAACATTTAATTATATTCAAGTAATCATCCTTTAATTATTTTCACAAATTAATTATCTTATCTAAATATAGAAATTAACCTTAAATTACAAACATTACATTACTTCTGAATTACACTAATTAATTACTCTTTAATTTCTTATTATTGATTAATTAATCTAAATTTATCATCCCATCATTAATTATATCAATTAATGATTTCTAATTACATTTTAATTAATTCCCTGTTTTAAATTAATTGCCTTAAGTAATTAATCTTCAATTAAACTACATTTATTAATCACCTCTGATTAATACTATTTAGTAATTAACCATCTTTAATTACTCATCAAATAAATTAATTACTCCTTAATTAAGTTTCTCTAATTAATCCCTTGATTAATTATACAAGTAATTATATTCCAATTACTTTCATTATTAAATCACTCTCAGTTAATCACATCCAACAATTATCATTAATTACTTCCTTAAGTAATTATACTTATCACATTATCATATGATTATTTAAATTAATTAAACTTAATTAACTAACTTAAACAATTCATATGAAACTGAATTAATTACAATGAGTAATTAATTTCTTAATTACTTCCGTTAAGTAACAATTCACAATTACATATCTTAAATAAATAATTTAATTAATTATTAAAAATAATCCCATTAATTGATTATTTCATAAATTTTAGTTAATGTCCATCATTAACTAATTATAATCCTTTAATTACTTTCCTAAAGTAATTAACTAAGATTTATTATCAATTACATTTTAAGTTAGTCTTAATAACTCATTAATTTATCCTTTATTCATTCATTAATTGATGACTAATCATTAATTGTAAATCAATCCATATTTAATCAATGATTCTTAATTACCCATTGATTTACCTTAAATTAATTGACTTATATCTCTTCTAAATGAATTTAAACTCTTAATTTCTAAGTTAATTAATCCAAGTCACTTTTTATCCATTTAGATAACTTAATAATTTCAATTCTTTAAGTCTTTGAATCCCTTTTCTATTTAATGATCAATTTATCATTTATAAGGTATTTAATCAATTTAATTTAAATTTACTTTTAAATTCATTTTAAATTCATTTTAAATTTAAGATTTAAAATGAAATCAAATTTATCTTAACAATTCCAAACTCCTTTTATTTTACAACTAAAAGAATAATTTATCTTAAAATAGAAGGTTGAAAGAATTTAAAACACGATTTCATTTTGAATTCAAATCAAATTTAAAAATTCTCTTCATCATTCAAATTTGTTTAAAACAAATTTTAAATTTAAAAATCTTTATTTATTTAAAGACTGAGATTCAAACTACGTTTTGAATCCAAACTTATCTTGGTTTAAACTTTGTTTAAATACCTATTTTTTTTTCATTTTAAAGCCCTGTTTTAAAAATGAAAAAACTTACAGGTTTTAAAACCTGTAGCTAAAAATACCTGAGATAAACAAATATTTCTTCGAGCAAAACCCCACATTTCTTCGAGTCCGACACTCGAATCACTCAAGTGAAACTCGAGCAACAATCCCCCTTTTTAAAGTGGTTTCAAATAATTTAAAATTTTAAACTTATTTTATTTTAAACTGAGATTCAAACTTCTTTCGAATCCAAACTCATCTTTGATTAAATACCTATTTTAAACACCTATTTCTCATTTTTAAAACCCAGGTCAAAGAAAATTTAAGCTTTACAGTTTTTTTTCCTTTTCCTTTCCAGGTTTTTAAAACCGGTTACTAACCTACCCAGGTTTCCCCCCTACACTACTCTGAGTTAACAACGAACGTGCTCCGAGTTCGCGTGAACTTTCCCCGAGTCAATTTTTCAAAAACTCGAGTACCCCCTTGCTTCAACAACTACTCCAGGCACACACAGTGCACGTGCACGTGTACCCTCACCGAAGCTCCCTCCGATGATTGATGATCACTCCAACACATCGCCTAACCACGCAGCAACCCACAACGATCACCCAAACATTTGCACGAGCCTCGAAATCGAAATTGAGCACAAACCCAAACCTGGAAACGCACGGGCACCACCTCCACGAAACCTGTCATCGTCATACTTGCAAAATTCCGACCACCGTAAACTCTGAAACTCCGGCTATGACCTTATCCACTACCACACTTTCATCTATCGAAACCCCATTGCACTCGATCCATCCAATCAACCGTGGGGTTCGATTCTTTAAACGCAGCAAAACTTAGGGTTCCAAACGAAAATCACCTGCCGCGATTTCCCTGGTGAACTTCCCACCACCACCGTATTTTTCCCAGCATCTACACTCACCCCTCCATCACCAAACACGATCCCAAACTCCACCAACCCAAGGATCACTAGAGATCACTCAAAGAAAGAAATACCCACAAACCCGAACTTCTCTCGAACCATAAATCGAAAAATTAAAATTTTTGCTTTAAAAATCATGTTTTTGTTTTAGATTTTGATTCATATGCTTGAATCCATGATTCATGAAAATTAAATTTTGACTTACTTAAAGTTCTTACTGTTGTTAATTTGTTCCAGAGGTTATTCACACTACTATAACTTACATAAATTTTTAAACTAAAATAAGTGCTATAACAAACATTTTTTGTTTAAGACTCAAGTTCTACAAAGATTTGATCATGAGAGATTTATTCAGGATTAGTTTTAGAACCTGGGTAAATAAAACATAACAGAGCACATATATTTAACAGCATGTTCACATCCACAATTACACAGGAATTTTCCAATATATATACACAAATACAAACTTATATTAGGCATTGATCAAGCAACCATATTTGTACTTGAGTTTTAATAAAAAAATTGATACTCGCCTGCTTTTGAGAGGATGAACAGAGCATAGCTTGGTATTGAAAACAGTTTGAACTTTTAAAAACTGTAAACAGATTTGCTCTTCCTCTAAATCATCCTTTCTTTTGTTTTGATGCAGTTTAGGTTTGTAAATAAAAACTTACTTATGTTTTCTGATTTTGCTTATGCCTTGAGAATGAGCTACAATAAGATGATATATATATATATACATAAAAGAAAAGATTATAGGGGAAGATGTTCACTGGCATACATTGGTTAGGTGATTACTGGTATAGGCTATTTTCCACTGTTCAGAGATTTTTTTCTCATATGTAGGCTGACAAGATATTATACATTTCGGCTGAAATGATCCCTATATATTTTGAATTGACTCAAGGTTAGCTGAGTTGATACAACATTTAATGCAAATGTACTATGCTTATCTTCCTTTATATGCTGATGTTCCCCTTTCCTTGCCTGGTTTGTATTTTACTTTCTGAACTTAACATTTTTATTATTGCTTGTTCTGGTTATGATTTATTTTATCTTGTATATATATATATATATATATATATTAGTTTCACTTGCCTACAGATCTTACTTGCTCTTTGCTTTAAGTTATTTCATTTTACTTTGTTATTTTGCAGGCAACAAATATTACAAGCCTGGTTAGTATCTTTCTATTTGTACTTACATGTATACTTTTGTCTGGTTATGTAGATATGTATTTTGATGTTGATAGATTTTCTTTTGCTTGCTTATTCTACAGGTTGTATACATATTTTTTTTCTGGTTGTTTTTATACTTTAGGTGCAAAATGTAAAGTTGTTTTAGTTATTAGTTATGAATTTTAACTTATGTATTAAGTTCTATGCTTATTTTATTTTCTCTTTTATTTTTAAATTTAACTATCAAATACTTAATTTGATGATTATTAATTTATTTTCATACTTATGCTAATATTATACATTGGATTTATACTTAAGTTTAATATATTAAAGACTTGTTTTATTTTAAACATATTTGAAAGAAGCTATTTCAAATTTACAATCACATCTTTTCCATCAAATACACATACATAGATTTAAGATAACAATTTTTTTTTGTATTAAAAATCCATTTGTAAAACATTACACCATTAATATTGTTTAAATTTAACTCATAATTAAATTAAAATAGTTTATAAAAGCATTTGTCTTCTTATCTAATATATTACTTATTTTATTGGCTACATAAAAAAAAACAAACCTTTCTATTTAAATTTAAACTTAAACTAAAATCAATTTTAAATAATTAAGTTTTTAGTTTGGGTATTAAAATCATATGGTTATTTATTCAATAGCTTAATATCAAATTAAATCCAATTTTTAATTTATCAAAAATATTAGATATAGATATGTATACATTTCAGATATAAAACAATTTATTAGCCTTTAAAATAGATTATCAGTTTAAATATTTACTTTAAAGAAGATTATTACATTTAATTCAAATTTATTACTAACAATATGGTCAAATCAATTAAATTTTGACATAAATTATTAAATTGTTATTGTCAAAATTCCGGGATATCACATTCCTCCCCCATAAAAGAATTTCGTCCCCGAAATTTAAAACAAAGGTAATTTAATAATTTAATTAAAGATTTAATATTTAAAACACAAGCATATATCAATCATATGCTAACAATCATAGCCACCAAGTCATCCCAAATACAAATCTAGTTGTCCAGATAAAATCCTATACAGGATTTTCTCGAGTTTCCCCAAGTATAAATACCGGAATACTCGTTCTGCAGAATTCAAACAACCAATATTACTAAGCTACTGGGTTTCTACTCATCTGGATCTTCAAAACAAAACTGGATATCAGACTACAGATAAGTCTGACTTAACAACCAAAACTCTCTGGACTGCTGACTCTACAATCAAAGATAGATCTTACACGTACTCCCTCAGAGATACGTGAAACACAATGAATTCCAGTTATCCAAACTGGCAATCCACTCCTGAAACCAAACACTTATTCACAAAACTCTTCGGACGATCCTGGGCTGCCTACATCTTTCCTGATCAACTCAACACTTGCTGATACCCCTAGAAACAAATTGATCCAAAAACAATCCAACAAAATGATCTTTCCAAGATTGACTAAAACTCAGAACACAAACTCAATCCCAAAATCAAGAGACTGATCTTACTCCTCATATGGAAAGATAGTACAGATGCATTTCAATCTGGTCTTATGATCCTGAAAAATTTCCAGTAGAAACTCTCTAATCCAAAATACTAAAAAATCCAGTTGTTTCCACTTAAAACCAGCTGCCACCATGCTTCCACTGCGCTACTCTAACTGAACAGATGAAAATGCTGATGATGATCTCGAGGACAAACTGGACAACATATCTTAGAACTATGGTTCATCAGATCCTTAAAAGAAACTCAGAAGTTCCTCCAAAATTCTAGCTGCTTCACCAACTCATTTTCCAAAAAAAATCATCCTACTACTAAGCTGAACCATCGGTACCACTCCTAGAATCCAGTCGATAACAAACTCAATCTCCAGATACGGACAAAATTCTAACTGCCTGAAGACATCCAGAAAAATCTGATAACCCAAGAGAACACTCAGCAATCGCAAGTCACCTTTGCGATCAATCTAGCTCACTGCCAAAGAAAAACTGTTCTCTCTTTACCAAACAGAACAGCCTACGCTTAATTAGCCAATCCATCGAAGAAACGGAACCACACTGCTATTTCTGAACTCCACTGCTGATGCAGAAGTTAGAAACTTCCTTGCCAACACCAATGCCAAGAAATTCCTAACCCAGAGCTCTTTGAGAAACTCGGACCTCAAACCATCAAAAACATTCTACTGAACTCAGCCCCAACACCGAAACAGCTACACTTCCTTAACTAATTCCAAAGAAACATCTTTGGAGACTTCCATAATCACTGTGTCTCATCACACATCTACTTCATCCTGAGGTAAGATATCCGGACTTGCTCATGTCAAACCAATAGGTCCAAATTCTAGCTCATCCAAACTTACGCTTCAAAAATGAACTCCGAACCTTAACAGATTTCCTTTCAGAGATCAATGAAATCCTTACTCCATTTAAAGCTCACTCGAGACGGTAATAAGTCTACAGTCTCGACATATACACTTCCAACCTCAAATATTCATACTCCAACCATTGGTAGTCGTGTTACACACACCACTACCCTATCTACCTTTATAACTTATATTGGATAACCCGGACAGGTAACCCAACAAATAGGTAGAAATGAATGTATATATATTTATATCAAAATTACAAATACGCTTTCTCAAGATAGAAATCACTCAAGAGCCTAGGTATTCACTCAACCTAGCGCTCTGATACCAACTGTGACGGCCCGGGTCTCTGACCCCAGAAATCCGGTTCATCTGGAAGAAAGAAAGGGATGATAAAATAGAAAGGATAGAGAAAAAAGAACAACAACATCAGAATCTCACAGCGGAATGGAACAAAATATAATAGATCACATAACTATTTCATAATTTTACGTATATCAAAGTTATACAGATCAAACACACATACTAGACAGTTATAAACACCTGTCTAGTTATACAAGTCAATATACAATATAGATAACTAACTCAGAGATATCAACACAGCGGAACACTATATATATATATATATATATATATATATATATATATATATACAACGTAGAAGCCTCCTGCTCCATTGCTCCTCCAGAATTCGTCAAAGCTAACCTGAATCCCTTGGCCACCTGTAAAAATTTGGGTACCCGAGAGTTTATGAAAAACAAAAATAATAGTTATGTGATATATTATATTTTGTTCCATTCCGCTGTGAGATTCTGATGTTGTTGTTCTTTTTTCTCTATCCTTTCTATTTTCTCATCCCTTTCTTTCTTCAAGATGAACCGGATTTCTGGGGTCAGAGACCTGGGCCGTCACAGTACGTGGCCTAGATCAACGTACCGAGGATCACTCCCGACTCCCTGCAACACAAGGCCGGAACCATTCCTTACTGAACAGTCCCGAACAAGACAACCCCGACAGTTGGAGCTCACAACTGTCCACACTGCCGAATAAAAAGGGACATCTAGACAGGGGAAAATCTTGTCCTGCTTGGGCATGACCCACCTAACCTTGCTGCACCTCCCCTGTTTTAGCCATTCCCGGTTGATGAGGCTTGAGCTACGATTACCTTTAGAGAACATATTTCTTAGAATGCTCATCGCCTACCTGACGATGTGTTGAAAGCATTCAATCCATACAAGTTCGTTCCGGGTTCGAACGAAACCCAAGGCATTATCTCGTTACACTCATTTTGGAATCACCCTCAGAGTTAACGATGATAACCCTTGCATTCTGAATCTTCATCTTCAAATTCACGACCAAGCGTTAATTTGGAATCGATGTGGTTTTCAGATGTTCCAAGTAAGGAATTCCGATCCCGGTCTCATCGAAATCCAAAATGTGTCTTTTAGGGCCAAGTTGTTTAAAGTTATTAACAATTCAATTCAATTTTCCATATACACACAGATAGATAATTCATAACATCATAATAGATAATCAACATTATCATAATAAACAGATAATCAATATTATCACTACAAACAGATAATGCATATTATCATCATAACAGATAATTCATATTATCATCATATTTAAATCAAAGCATCCATATCACCTAGTATCAATTATCACATATCCGAGATCTCAAATTAATCAAGGTAAACAATTTCATCCATCCATATATAAGCAATCATATAAGCTATAATTAATTTAAAATGAATTAAATTAATTATATCATCTCTAATTAATTTAAAGTAAATTAAATTAATTACTTCATCATTTAAAACTTGCTTACACAATTATTAATCAATTTCCAATCAATTAATAAATCATTCACTAATTATTCATTTCAATTAATCATACTAGATTTATTAACATTTAATTATATTCAAGTAATCATCCTTTAATTATTTTCACAAATTAATTATCTTATCTAAATAAAGAAATTAACCTTAAATTACAAACATTACATTACTTCTGAATTACACTAATTAATTACTCTTTAATTTCTTATTATTGATTAATTAATCTAAATTTATCACCCCATTATTAATTATATCAATTAATGATTTCTAATTACATTTTAATTAATTCCCTATTTTAAATTAATTACCTTAAGTAATTAATCTTCAATTAAACTACATTTATTAATCACCTCTGATTAATACTATTTAGTAATTAACCATCTTTAATTACTCATCAAATAAATTAATTACTCCTTAATCAATTTTCTCTAATTAATCCCTTGATTAATTATACAAGTAATTATATTCCAATTACTTTCATTATTAAATCACCCTTAGTTAATCACATCCAGTAATTATCATTAATTACTTCCCTAAGTAATTATACTTATCACATCATCATATGACTATTTAAATTAATTAAACTTAATTAACTAACTTAAACAATTCATGTGAAACTGAATTAATTACAATGAGTAATTAATTTCTTAATTACTTCCGTTAAGTAACAATTCAAAATTACTTATCTTAAATAAATAATTTAATTAATTATTAAAAATAATCCCATTAATGATTATTTCATAAGTTTTAGTTAATGTCCTTCATTAACTAATTATAATCCTTTAATTACTTTTCTTAAGTAATTAACTAAGATTTATTATCAATTACATTTTAAGTTAGTCTTAACAACTCATTAATTTATCCTTTATTCATTCATTAATTGATGACTAATCATTAATTGTAAATTAATCCATATTTAATCAATGGTTCTTAATTACCCATTGATTTACCTTAAATTAATTGACTTATATCTCTTCTAAATGAATTTAAACTCTTAATTTCTAAGTTAATTAATCCAAGTCACTTTTTATCCATTGAGTTAACTTAATAATTTCAATTCTTTAAGTCTTTAAATCCCTTTTATATTTAATGTTCAATTTATCATTTATAAGGTAATTAATTAATTTAATTTAAATTTACTTTTAAATTCATTTTAAATTTAAGATTTAAAATGAAATCAAATTTATCTTAACAATTCCAAACTCCTTTTATTTTACAACTAAAAGAATAATTTATATTAAAATAGAAGGTTGAAAGAATTTAAAACACGATTTCATTTTGAATTCTAATCAAACTTAAAAATTCCCTTTATCATTCAAATTTGTTTAAAACAAATTTTAAATTTAAAAATCTTTATTTATTTAAAGACTGAGATTCAAACTACGTTTTGAATCCAAACTTATATTGGTTTAAACTTTGTTTAAATACCTATTTTTTTCCGTTTTAAAGCCCGGTTTTAAAAATGAAAAAACTTACAGGTTTTAAAACCTGTAGCTAAAAATACCCGAGATAAACAAATATTTCTTCGAGCAAAACCCCACATTTCTTCGAGTCCGACACTCGAATCACTCGAGTGAAACTCGAGCAACAATCCCCTTTTTAAAGTGGTTTCAAATAATTTAAAATTTTAAACTTATTTTATTTTAAACTGAGATTCAAACTTCTTTCGAATCCAAACTCATCTTTGATTAAATACCTATTTTAAACACCTATTTCTCATTTTTAAAACCCAGGTTAAAGAAAATTTAAGCTTTACAGTTTTTTTTTCCTTTTTCTTTCCAGGTTTTTAAAACCGGTTACTAACCTACCCAGGTTTCCCCCCTACACTACTCCGAGCCAACAACGAACGTGCTTCGAGTTCGCATGAACTTTCCCCGAGTCAATTTCTCAAAAACTCGAGTACCCCCTTGCTTCAACAACTACTCCAGGCACACACAGTGCACATGCACGTGTACCCTCACCGGAGCTCCCTCCGATCATCACGATCACTCCAACACATCGCCTGTAAGGACCCGATTCTTCGTCTGTCGAAAATTCAACATCGATACTCACTTTATCGACTGCCGAGCAATCGAACGACGGAAAACCGAACACTTAGGGTTTTTAAGAAAAAGAAAGAGAATAGAAAAAAAGAGAGAAGGTAGAAAATAGAGAATAGAAAGGAATAGAAAACAACAAAGATAGAACGGAACAGAAGACAACAACAGAACAATAACAGAATCTCACAATTCGCAGCGGAACAACATATAATAATAAATGAATAATCTTTAAACAAAGAACTATATCAGTTATTACATTACATCACATTTCATTACATCATATCATCAGAGTGTACAACAACATACAACAACAAACAATGCAGCGGAAAAAGAAATACTATATACTAATAATACGCCATGCCATCCATCTTGCCTCCAGCAACTCCAGAATATCCAGAATATCCTGATAAACCTAACTCTTGACTGCCCGTGTGGAAATTGGTGGGAACCCAGAGTTTAGGAAGGAAAACAATAAACTCCGAGTCAGTCATGTGACTGGTGTGAGAACTCAAAACAGTTTATTTATCTTTTAAAATCAAAATAGAGGAATATTTTTAAAGTCAATTCGCAATGCTTTTAAAAATGAGACTACCATAAGACCTCCCGCCACACACACAATGCAAACGCAGACTTGGAGGAGATTTCTCCTCATGATAGTCAAAGATGCTTGATACGCATTAAAAAGAATATTTGATATTATTACTAGTGCATAGTGTAGAGAAAATCATTTCGAAAGTAGAATATAAATCTTAGCCAGCATAGGTACCATTATAGTATGCTTACTATAGCTACCATATTAAATGGTAGGTTCTACAACTAAAACCGTACAAGTCTCGTATTGTTTCTTTGGATTTCCAACGAATGATCAGGCCAAGGAACTTCCCATTGCCACATGAGAATGCCTCTGGATGGACATCCCCGAGAACCAAACCGGATCTCTACCAACACAAGGCCGGGTTACCCCTAACTGAGTAACAACTGACCGAATATGCCATCCCCCGGTCCTTTGGGACCTTTCACCGAGCGCTCGCAATCAATTCACACAATCATAAAGTGTTTTCAACATGAGTAAGTATCCGGGCTCCATACCATGATACCACCCTTTTCCAGGAGGAAATGCACACATCCTAAAGGGCGCTACCCCTCATAACCTTGCTGCATCTTTCCTGTTTTGACCATTCACGGGGTGTGAGGCTCGACGAAGTCACGTCCACAAAAACATACTTTATACAAAAGCCATGCTTTGGGTCAACAAATGATCATAGAAATGATCACCAAGATAGACGATCAAATAAACGATCCTATCACAAATAATCAACACAATGATCATTTCACATCAACACTCAGCATGTCACATTACCAAATTGGGAATATATCGCTGATAACATTCAACTACATAACCTCTGAGCTCGTACGTCTCAGAGAAGGGTGTTAAGCTAAAAGAATAAATTCTCCGCCACCAACAGAAATATATTTGAAAGAAATCTGCTTTATATCTCAATTTGTAACGTTAGACATACAATCCATACAAGTCTGTTCCGGGCTCGAACAAAACCGAAGGCACTTCTTACGAAGCCCTTGCAATCCGGATATTCACAATCCTTATCGGATTCCCCATCACATATGGAGAACTCTATACCGGAGCAACTCGGTGCAGAGTCAATCGACAGGTCATCCTATCGCTCTCGCAAATACCGGGTCTTCAACACCGATCTTCAAATGCAATTCATAACGACGTATCACATATTCAGAATGGGTTATACGACCCCATGGTCCTTTCCCGGTTAACCCGAATAGTGAGCGCTTATTCAAAAATAAGTGTGGCATTCAAATTCAAACAAATCACATCAATTACCCATTCAAAGGGAAATATTGATAGTCGGTTATTGAACTATCAATGGATATGCACAACATCACCAGATTCCAAATAATTTTCCAAATTATTTATTTTTCAAAAATATCTTTACTAGGTATATAATTTCACACTTCAAAAAAAATCAATATTTATTTTTAAACAAATTCTCTTTCTTTTATAAATTCCTTAGTGAATTTATATTTCACAATATCTATGCATACACGATTTCAATTATTCATTTCGATTTATTTTCAAAAAGATAAATTCTCAAAATATTCACTTTATATTGGAAAACATTTCCATACTTATTTAACAAGTAATTCACAAATTTTATTTATTTTAAACACTTGGAAAATATTCAATATACTTAAATCGAAATTAAGTATATATTTCATTCTTTGAGGAAATCATGCTCTTAAACATATTTATTTGGGCCAAAACGAATGTTACGTAAAACATCATTACGACAACCCAAAATCACTAGTATAGGGATTCGAAATTAAAATAGATATATAAATCCCAATACTATACAAAACATTTCCTTTCGGAAATCATTTACTATAACAACAGTGTTATAGTCCACCATTTCCCTTTCTTTCTCGAAAATGTCTATTTCAACAATAAATGTTGAAATCTATGGTTTCGAATCTTACCATGTTTCAAAACATCGTTAAATCATTTTAATTCTATTTAAAACATCATACCTAAAACAATTCCTTTAACATATTATTCACTATTCAAAACGTGAATATACTCTGTTAACTAACTTCATCCTTTTATTCATTTTATTTTAAAGGATTATTCACTGTCTTAACGTGAATATAACTCCATAAATAAGTTATAACAATTTACTTATCAACATAATTCATTTGCGAATTTATAAAACAGTGTTTATAAATTCCATTTCTATTTATTTTATAACTCCTTTTTATAAATCTCCTTTATTAATCTATTCGATTTATAACTCAATTATAAACCAAAAGTTCACATTATAAGTTAAACACTTATAATTTATTTGTTTACAAGAATCGTTCTTTTAAACATCCCAATTCATAAATCTTATAACTTATAAGATTCATTTAATCAAAAATCCAATCTTCAATTAACTTTTCAAATTTTATAAACCTACTGCTTATAAAATTCCATTTATAACTTCACCGTTTATAATTCTATGAATTTCATTCATTTATGAAATTCATTCACAATCCATTCTAACACTTATAAAAACTCGTTTTATAATTCCAACATTTTAATTTATAAATATCAATTTATAAATCTTTTAATATAAATCAATTTATATTACTATTTTAAAACATCTTTAAACTCCTTTAAAAACTTCATCATTTTGATTTATAAAATAATCAAATTTTATAAATCCTATTTTTTAAACTTTTTTTATAATAAATTCAAAAATCCCAGTTTTAACTATTTTATAAAATCATTAATCTCATATTTTTTCAAAAATCAACCTTTAACCGTATTTCTCAAAATCATAATTTTTATAACTTTAAAAATTATAACGTTTATTTATTTAAAATGGATCAATTCCAAAAATATTTTATAAACGTATACTTTCAAAAATCACTTTGAAATCCTTTTAAAATTTCAAAATTTGGTTCAATGATGCTACACACCAAATAGTCAATCACGACAACAACGACATCATATATCGATATGATAATCAACGAATATCAAAATATCCATAATCAAATAAATACTGTTGAGGAATCCAGTTGGATCCCTCCAACCTATCTTCCCGCATCCACAAACATTAGCACAATACCAATTTCGCTCCAGTACGAAATTATCGCGGTATATGGGATTTAAAATATTATCCGCTTAATAGACGACGCAATAGGGTCTCATCCGCTAACAAAAATGCGGGAAATCAACAACTGCAATATATACATATGCCAATATATATATATATTGCTATTATATATAATACCAATTTCACTGTTTATGAAATATTCACGGTATATGTTTTTAATAAATAACATCCGCTTACTAACGGCGTATAATGTCTATTTTAACAATCAATAGATAACAATCATCATTCAAACATGCATTCAAATATTTCAAATCTAACTATTTAAAATAAAAATCGAAACCGATTCGATTGAGTGAGAAGTTCTCACCTCGATTTTATTTTTAATTTAGCGATTTATTTCGAAAAAAATTAAACGGACGTTTAATTTTATCCGAAATTCTCACTAAATCCAAACGACTCCAATCCAATTCCATAGCGTAGTGCTCGTCGATACGATTCCAACGCAACTGGTTTCACGCGTTTTCGACCTCGTATGAAAAAGATATGAATTTATGAAGTTTACACGATTTTTAACTATATAATTTACAACTTAAATATATAATTATAAACCCACATCTCATCATCCACCATCCATCACCCCCCCTGCTTCATCCAGGCCGCACATATGCTTCTTCTCAAATGCACGTTGCATCTACAGGTTGGTGCACGCAACCTAGAACCCACCTTCATGAAACTAGGGTTAATTTATATTCCGCCCACAAGCATCGATACTCCATCATACCACCGCCATCTCGAAGCACATCACCAACTCCAACTTCGGCCATAAGCTCATAGAGCTCGGCCATCTCTGGTGCACGCAACCCGAGGCTGAACGGCCTGCCTTTGAACACGAATTCCCGTTGATTCGTGAAGCTATTCGCGATCATACCCGTATAGATTTGAAGTATTCGGCGAGCTCTTCGATTTATTAGTTAACAACTTTTTCTAAAAACGAGTGGATTGAGAAAGATTGAGGGAGGAAGGAGATGGATTTTCAACCTTTGAACATAATGCTGGCGGCTAGGGTTTTTTTATTTTTATTTTTTTATTTTGTGAATGAAGATGGTCTATTTATAGAAGAACGAACGACACTATTCATTCCGGAAATCCCGAACTACGATTCACGCGCCGTAACCAGCGTTTCTAGGGTTTACCCCGCGTTCCGGACACAATGGAATAGGTTTCGAAAGCTAATTCGGACATCTGTGCGAGTTATGGCAATAAACGTTCAATTTAAATTAAACCGATTTAAACGATTTTCTAGGCGTTTTAATTTGTACCGGACAAAGGGTAAATCCAATTGACACGAAATTTGAAACCTTACAATAATATCACATTACGGATCCGATGAAACTTGTTTCGTCGAAATCTGAGACTTTTTGAAAAATGGCTATTTTAACTCGCCAAATTAATATTAAAAATAATTCGATGCGTTTCGAGCTGCTACGATCAAACGATAACTCCGATTGACACGAAAATTGAAATCCGGTAATAACTAACTATTACGGATCCAATGGAACTGGTTTCGTCCAATTCTGAGACTTTTAGTCGATTTTAATATTAAAATATTCAATTTTCACAAATTAACTTTTAATTCGATTTTCAAAGTTCTAAAATATCATTCTAACTTCAATATGATAAAATAAAATTTTACAAATCATTTTCAATCATATTTAACCCAATTTTCAATTAATTCCATAATTTAACATATTAATTATCGATTTAATTATCCAATTAAATCTAATTATTCAAAATAAAATTTATTCGACTTATAAATTTCACTTATTAATATTAAAAATTAATTAAATATTCAAATTTTAATAAATTAAAATTCTGGGTCGTTACAATCTTCCCCCCTTAAAAGAATTTCGTCCTCGAAATTATTCAGTAAGAAAAGTTATAGAATTTATTAACTTTCCAAAATCCATAGTTAAATTTCTTACAATACTTTACTAAGTTTTCAAATCATACTTAGTTATCTTTTCAAAAACAACTACTATTGGTTAACTTTCAACTCCAAATCAAAGTTATAGTTTTCAAAATTTTCCAATTTTCTCAAATTTTTTCTGACGCCTTAAATTTCCGGAAAAATTCGCCATAGTCTCCTTTGCGCGGCTCGATCCGAAAAAAAATGACAGTATATATATCACAAATATACATCTCATCAAGTAATGAGGCATCCCGAAGGGAAAAAGTATAAAAGTACGATATTTAATCCGAGATATGTACGTTATATTTTATTAGCGAGCATATATGGCTAATATAGCGCGAAAGCGAGCTCCAAATGCGAAGCAAATGCGATCCGCACCTACTAAACACTCAACAAACAACATGAGAACATGCATGTAGACAACAGTATCAATATACATCATATAACAACATAATAACTATACATGCTAACATAGCAAATGAAACAAAACAACAAATGCAAACATCAACCAACTATCATCTAACAAATCAATAAATATTCATTCATATTCTCATTAATATTCAATGAAATTGGTTTTCAATTTAATCACCTTTGATTCATTAATAGTGGATGTTTTTACTAACATTCATTTTCAATTAGTTTATATTCACTAATTCATATTCAAGTTGGTTTACTTCCAATTCAAATTCAAATCTATTTAAGATTCACTTAACTTCCAATTGAATTTATTAAATTGATTTTCATTCAATTATTCAACTTCCAATAACATTACATTTAATGAATTAACACCTACATTCATTATTTCATATCAATTTAATTTAATTGATTAACATTCCATTCACTCATTTAATTCAATTTCTTAAGTTATATTCCATTTAACTTTAAATTCATTTTTATATTTATAACTCATATTTATAAATATATTCATATAGTTTCACTTCTCATATATATATATATATATAAGTTTATTTCTCAATTGTAAATCACTTTAATTATAATTCAATTCTTATAATTCTTTTGCTTATACAATTATTCTTCAATTTAGATAATTCAAACAACTAAACAATCAACAATCTACTTATATACACTTTAACAATTTTGAAAAATTATTCCTTTATATATATAAATATATTCAAGGCAAAATTATTTCATTTACGCAATTTAAAACAATATCGTGTCGGTTTATCTTGTTTAAGAGTTTAGAAACCCCTTTCTACGATAGTTAGCTAGACTACATCGACCGAAATCTATAAACAATCAACCGATAAGTCAACACAATACAAAACAATTTATATTCACTAACAAATACGCTCTCATAGCTATTATTACACTCAACTCATTCTAGAGTACTACTAACTCTATCTCTAATGAGTAATACCCAACAGAACCATGGTTGTCGCTTAACCATATGCTCTGATACCAGATGTAAGGACCCGATTCTTCGTCTGTCGAAAATTCAACATCGATACTCACTTTATCAACTGCCGAGCAATCGAACGACGGAAAACCGAACATTTAGGGTTTTTAAGAAAAAGAAAGAGAATAGAAAAAAAAAGAAGGTAGAAAATAGAGAATAGAAAGGAATAGAAAACAACAAAGATAGAACGGAACAGAAGACAGCAACAGAACAATAACAGAATCTCACAATTCGCAGCGGAACAACATATAATAATAAATGAATAATCTTTAAACAAAGAACTATATCAGTTATTACATTACATCACATTTCATTACATCATATCATCAGAGTGTACAACAACATACAACAACAAACAATGCAGCGGAAAAAGAAATACTATATACTAATAATACGCCATGCCATCCATCTTGCCTCCAGCAACTCCAGAATATCTAGAATATCCTGATAAACCTAACTCTTGACTGCCCGTGCGGAAATTGGTGGGCACCTAGAGTTTAGGAAGGAAAACAATAAACTCCGAGTCAGTCATGTGACTGGTGTAAGAACTCAAAACAGTTTATTTATCTTTTAAAATCAAAATAGAGGAATATTTTTAAAGTCAATTCGCAATGCTTTTAAAAATGAGACTACCATAAGACCTCCCGCCACACACACAATGCAAACGCAGACTTGGAGGAGATTTCTCCTTATGATAGTCAAAGATGCTTGATACGCATTAAAAAGAACATTTGATATTATTACTAGTGCATAGTGTAGAGAAAATCATTTCGAAAGTAGAATATAAATCTTAGCCAGCATAGGTACCATTATAGTATGCTTACTATAGCTACCATATTAAATGGCAGGTTCTACAACTAAAACCGTACAAGTCTCGTATTGTTTCTTTGGATTTCCAACGAATGATCAGGCCAAGGAACTTCCCATTGCCACATGAGAATGCCTCTGGATGGACATCCCCGAGAACCAAACCGGATCTCTACCAACACAAGGCCGGGTTACCCCTAACTGAGTAAAACCTGACCGAATATGCCATCCCCCGGTCCTTTGGGACCTTTCACCGAGCGCTCGCAATCAATTCACACAATCATAAAGTGTTTTCAACATGAGTAAGTATCTGGGCTCCATACCATGATACCACCCTTTTCCAGAAGGAAATGCACACATCCTAAAGGGCGCTACCCCTCATAACCTTGCTGCATCTTTCCTGTTTTAACCATTCACGGGGTGTGAGGCTCGACGAAGTCACGTCCACAAAAACATACTTTATATAAAAGCCATGCTTTGGGTCAACAAATGATCATAGAAATGATCACCAAGATAGACGATCAAATAAACGATCCTATCACAAATAATCAACACAATGATCATTTCACATCAACACTCAGCATGTCACATTACCAAATTGGGAATATACCGCTGATAACATTCAACTACATAACCTCTGAGCTCGTACGTCTCAGAGAAGGGTGTTAAGCTAAAAGAATAAATTCTCCGCCACCAACAGAAATATATTTGAAAGAAATCTGCTTTATATCTCAATTTGTAACGTCAGACATACAATCCATACAAGTATGTTCCGGGCTCGAACAAAACCGAAGGCACTTCTTACGAAGCCCTTGCAATCCGGATATTCACAATCCTGATCGAATTCCCCATCACATATGGAGAACTCTATACCGGAGAAACTCGGTGCAGAGTCAATCGACAGGTCATCCTATCGCTCTCGCAAATACCGGGTCTTCAACACCGATCTTCAAATGCAATTCATAACGACGTATCACATATTCGGAATGGGTTATACGACCCCATGGTCCTTTCCCGGTTAACCCGAATAGTGAGCGCTTATTCAAAAATAAGTGTGGCATTCAAATTCAAACAAATCACATCAATTACCCATTCAAAGGGAAATATTGATAGTCGGTTATTGAACTATCAATGGATATGCACAACATCACCAGATTCCAAATAATTTTCCAAATTATTTATTTTTCAAAAATATCTTTACTAGATATATAATTTCACACTTCAAAAATAAATCAATATTTATTTTTAAACAAATTCTCTTTCTTTTATAAATTCCTTAGTGAATTTATATTTCACAATATCTATGCATATACGATTTCAATTATTCATTTCAATTTATCTTCAAAAAGATAAATTCTCAAAATATTCACTTTATATTGGAAAACGTTTCCATACTTATTTAACAAGTAATTCACAAATTTTATTTATTTTCAACACTTGGAAAATTTTCAATATACTTAAATCGAAATTAAGTATATATTTCATTCTTTGAGGAAATCATGCTCTTAAACATATTTATTTGGGCCAAAACGAATGTTACGTAAAACATCGTTACGACAACCCAAAATCACTAGTATAGTGATTCGAAATTAAAATAGATATATAAATCCCAATACTATACAAAACATTTCCTTTCAGAAATCATTTACTATAACAACAGTGTTATAGTCCACCATTTCCCTTTCTTTCTTGAAAACGTCTATTTCAACAATAAATGTTGAAATCTATGGTTTCGAATCTTACCATGTTTCAAAACATCGTTAGATCATTTTAATTCTATTTAAAACATCATATCTAAAACAATTCCTTTAACATATTATTCACTATTCAAAACGTGAATATACTCTGTTAACTAACTTCATCCTTTTATTCATTTTATTTTAAAGGATTATTCACTGTCTAAACGTGAATATAACTCCATAAATAAGTTATAACAATTTACTTATCAACATAAGTCATTTGCGAATTTATAAAACAATGTTTATAAATTCCATTTCTATTTATTTTATAACTCCTTTTTATAAATCTCCTTTATTAATCTATTCGATTTATAACTCAATTATACACCAAAAGTTCACATTATAAGTTAAACACTTATAATTTATTTGTTTACAAGAATCGTTCTTTTAAACATCCCAATTCATAAATCTTATAACTTATAAGATTCATTTAATCAAAAATCCATTCTTCAATTAACTTTTCAAATTTTATAAGCCTACTGCTTATAAAATTCCATTTATAACTTCACCGTTTATAATTCTATGAATTTCATTCATTTATGAAATTCATTCACAATCCATTCTAACACTTATAAAAACTCGTTTTATAATTCCAACATTTTAATTTATAAATATCAATTTATAAATCTTTTAATATAAATCAATTTATATTACTATTTTAAAACGTCTTTAAACTCCTTTAAAAACTTCATCATTTTGATTTATAAAATAATCAAATTTTATAAATCCTATTTTTTAAACTTTTTTTATAATAAATTCAAAAATCCCAGTTTTAACTATTTTCTAAAATCATTAATCTCATATTTTTTCAAAAATCAATCTTTAACCGTATTTCTCAAAATCATAATTTTTATAACTTTAAAAATTATAACGTTTATTTATTTAAAATGGATCAATTCCAAAAATATTTTATAAACGTATACTTTCAAAAATCACTTTGAAATCCTTTTAAAATTCCAAAATTTGGTTCAATGATGCTACACACCAAATAGTCAATCACGACAACAACGACATCATATATCGATATGATAATCAACGAATATCAAAATATCCATAATCAAATAAATACTGTTGAGGAATCCAGTTGGATCCCTCCAACCTATCTTCCTGCATCCACAAACATTAGCACAATACCAATTTCGCTCCAGTACGAAATTATCGCGGTATATGGGATTTAAAATATTATCCGCTTAATAGACGGCGCAATAAGGTCTCATCCGCTAACAAAAATGCGGGAAATCAACAACTGCAATATATACATATGCCAATTTCACTGTTTATGAAATATTCGCGGTATATGTTTTTAATAAATAACATCCGCTTACTAACGGCGTATAATGTCTATTTTAACAATCAATAGATAACAATCATCATTCAAACATGCATTCAAATATGTTAAATCTAACTATTTAAAATAAAAATCGAAACTGATTCGATTGAGTGAGAAGTTCTCACCTTGATTTTATTTTTGTTTTAGCGATTTATTTCGAATAAAATTAAACGGACGTTTAATTTTATCCAAAATTCTCACTAACTCCAAACGACTCCAATCCAATTCCATAGCGTAGTGCTCGTCGATACGATTCCAACGCAACTGGTTTCGCGCGTTTTCGACCTCGTATGAAAAAAAATATGAATTTATGAAGTTTACACGATTTTTAACTATATAATTTACAACTTAAATATATAATTATAAACCCACATCTCATCATCCACCATCCATCACCCCCCCTGCTTCATCCAGGCCGCACATATGCTTCTTCTCAAACGCACGTTGCATCTACAGGTTGGTGCACGCAACCTAGAACCCACCTTCATGAAACAGGGGTTAATTTATACTCCGCCCTCAAGCATCGATACTCCATCATACCACCGCCATCTCGAAGCACATCACCAACTCCAACTTCGGCCATAAGCTCATAGAGCTCGGCCATCTCTGGTGCACGCAACACGAGGCCGAACGGCCTGCCTTTGAACACGAATTCCCGTTGATTCGTGAAGCTATTCGCGATCATACCCGTATGGATTTGAAGTATTCGGCGAGCTCTTCGATTTATTAGTTAACAACTTTTTCTAAAAACGAGTGGATTGAGAAAGATTGAGGGAGGAAGGAGATGGATTTTCAGCCTTTGAACATAATGCTGGCGGCTAGGGTTAATTTTTTTTTTTATTTATTTATTTTGAGAATGAAGATGGTCTATTTATAGAAGAACGAACGACACTATTCATTCCGGAAATCCCGAACTTCGATTCACGCGCCGTAACCAGCGTTTCTAGGGTTTACCCCGCGTTCCGGACACAATGGAATAGGTTTCGAAAGCTAATTCGGACATCTGTGCGAGTTATGGCAATAAACGTTCAATTTAAATTAAACCGATTTAAACGATTTTCTAGGCGTTTTAATTTGTACCGGACAAACGGTAAATCCAATTGACACGAAATTTGAAACCTTACAATAATATCACATTACGGATCCGATGAAACTTGTTTCGTCGAAATCCGAGACTTTTTGAAAAATGGCTATTTTAACTCGCCAAATTAATATTAAAAATAATTTGATGCGTTTCGAGCTGCTACGATCAAACGATAACTTCGATTGGCACGAAAATTGAAATCCGGTAATAACTAACTATTACGGATCCAATGGAACTGCTTTCGTCCAATTCTGAGACTGTTCAAAAATTGACTATTTTCACTAGTCGATTTTAATATTAAAATATTCAATTTTCACAAATTAACTTATAATTCGATTTTAAAAGTTCTAAAATATCATTCTAACTTCAATATGATAAAATAAAATTTTACAAATCATTTTCAATCATATTTAACCCAATTTTCAATTATTTCCATAATTTAACATATTAAATTATCGATTTAATTATCCAATTAAATCCAATTATTCAAAATAAAATTTATTCGACTTATAAATTTCACTTATTAATATTAAAAATTAATTAAATATTCAAATTTTAATAAATTAAAATTCTGGGTCGTTACATCGCCTAACCCCGCAACAACCCACAACGACCACCCAAACATTTGCACGAGCCTCGAAATCGAAATTGAGCACAAACCCAAACCTGGAAACGCACGAGCACCACCTCCACGAAACCTGTCATCGCCATACTTGCAAAATTCCGACCACCGTAAACACTGAAACTCCGGCTATGACCTTATTCACTACCACACTTTCATCCATCGAAACCCCATTGCACTTGATCCATCCAATCAACCGTGGGGTTTGATTCTTTAAACACAGCAAAACTTAGTGTTCCAAACGAAAATCACCTGCCTCGATTTCCCTGGTGAACTTCCCACCACCGCCGTATTTTTCCGAGCATCTACACTCACCCCTCCATCACCAGACACGATCCCAAACTCCACTAACCCAAGGATCACCAGAGATCACTCAAAGAAAGAAATACCCACAAACCCGAACTGCTCTCGAACCATAAATCGAAAAATTAAAATTTTTGCTTTAAAAATCATGTTTTTGTTTTAGCTTTTGATTCATATGCTTGAATCCAAGATTCATGAAAATTAAATTTTGACTTACTTAAAGTTCTTACTGTTGTTAATTTGTTCCAGAGGCTATGCACACTATTATAACTTACATAAATTTTTAAACTAAAATAAGTGCTATAACAAACATTTTTGGTTTAAGACTCAAGTTCTACAAAGATTTGATCATGAGAGATTTATTCAGGATTAGTTTTAGAACCTGGGTAAATAAAATATAACAGAGCACATATATTTAACAGCATGTTCACATCCACAATTACACAGGAATTTTCCAATATATATACACAAATACAAACTTATATTAGGCATTGATCAAGCAACCATATTTGTACTTGAGTTTTAATAAAAAAATTGTTACTCACCTACTTTTGAGAGGATGAACAGAGCATAACTTGGTATTGAAAACAGTTTGAACTTTTAAAAACTGTAAACAGTTTTGCTCTTCCTCTAAATCATCCTTTCTTTTGTTTTGATGCAGTTTAGGTTTGTAAATAAAAACTTACTTATGTTTTCTGATTTTGCTTATGCCTTGAGAATGAGCTACAATAAGATGATATATATATACATAAAAGAAAAGATTATAGGGGAAGATGTTCACTGGCATGCATTGGTTAGGTGATTACTGGTATAGGCTACTTCCCACTGTTTAGAGATTTTTTTTCTCATATGTAGGCTGACAAGATATTATACATTTCGGCTGAAATGATCCCTATATATTTTGAATTGACTCAAAGTTAGCTGAGATGATACAACATTTAATGCAAATGTACTATGCTTATCTTCCTTTGTATGCTGATGTTCCCCTTTCCTTGCCTGGTTTGTGTTTTACTTTCTGAACTTAACATTTTTATTATTGCTTGTTCTGGTTATGATTTATTTTATCTTGTATATATATATATATATATATATATATATATATATATATATATATATTAGTTTCACTTGCCCGCAGATCTTGCTTGCTCTTTGCTTTAAGTTATTTCCTTTTACTTTGTTATTTTGCAGGCAACAAATATTACAAGCCTGGTTAGTATCTTTCTATTTGTACTTACATATATACTTTTGTCTAGTTATGCAGATATGTATTTTGATGTTGATAGATTTTCTTTTGCTTGCTTATTCAACTGGTTATATACATATTTTATTTTTGGTTGTTTTTATACTTTAGATACAAAATGTAAAGTTGTTTTAGTTATTAGTTATGAATTTTAACTTATGTATTAAGTTCTATGCTTATTTTATTTTCTCTTTTATTTTTAAATTTAACTATCAAATACTTAATTTGATGATTATTAATTTATTTTCATACTTATGCTAATATTATACATTGGATTTATACTTAAGTTCAATATATTAAAGACTTGTTTTATTTTAAACATATTTGAAAGATGCTATTTCAAATTTATAGTCACATCTTTTCTATCAAATACACATACATAGATTTAAGATAACAATTTTTATTTGTATTAAAAATCCATTTGTAAAACATTACACCATTAATATTGTTTAAATTTAACTCATAATTAAATTAAAATAATTTATAAAAGCATTTATCTTCTTATCTAATATATTACTTATTTTATTGGCTACATAAAAACAAAACAAACCTTTCTATTTAATTTTAAACTTAAACTAAAATCAATTTTAAATAATTAAGTTTTTAGTTTGGGTATTAAAATCATATGGTTATTTATTCAATAGCTTAATATCAAATTAAATCCAATTTTTAATTTATCAAAAATGTTAGATACATATATGTATACCTTTCAGATATAAAACAATTTATTAGCCTTTAAAATAGATTATCAGTTTAAATATTTACTTTAAAGAAGATTATTACATTTAATTCAAATTTATTATTAACAATATGGTCAAATCAATTAAATTTTGACATAAATTATTAAATTGTTATTGTCAAAATTTCCGGGATATCACAGTTCCATCGATTCGAAATCTTCGTTTACATAGGCAAACTCACAACTCCATCCATGGCCCATCGTAGCGAACTGTACTATTCGAGTCCATCGATGCATGACCCCCAAATGTTTATACTTATCGGTACGAACTAGCTGAACGTATCCAACGGCACAATGCTTCATCGATATGAAGGGCTCCATGAGGACCTGCTGAAGTTCGTAACCATCGATATGAATGTTCATTTCGTATCCATCATGACTCATACATATGATGCGAAGTGTTAAAAATTCGCATCCATCAAATGCAAAGACCAATGCGAGAGCAACCTTCTTCTATATTAATTCAGGAGAGGATCAATACAAAGGAACATCCGAAAACAACCATCGAGCGTTGTTACAACTTGAGTTTCACATCGGTTCGGGAGAGGATCGATGCGAAATTCGGTACAAGAAAACTGACAACGACTCGTGAACGTGCAACATTAACGAGAGTTAGATTAACATATATACAAATACGTCAACCTAGCGTTCAATTTTCAGCATTGACAGGAATTTGATATTTATTTTATAACGATTACGACGACAAACAGCTAAGCACTATCATACGTCAATCAGTTATAGCAAAGCAAGGTTACAACCTTCAATGAAAAAGCAATGAATATCCAGAGTGAAGACTGCAGCTTTTCAAAGCACATCATGTTTCCACAAGACGTGCTTTGGGGGGCTAATGTTATCCCACCTTTTGGCAAGGCAGAGATATCAAAGAACTGGTTACAAACTCAGGATCAATTATCTTGGATATCGAGCATGCACAGGTTCGCTATGGATGTCGATGAATTTTGTCCGAGTCCGAATCAAGCTGCAACTGACAATACACGATAAGCGAAGCCATAAAAGCCAGCATTTCAAATTTCAGGTCAATCCGATTTTGCATGCTCATGTTGTGATCGGTGCAAGTTGAAGGGAAAAGCCATGTTTTCGTATCCATCGGTTGGCCCTATTTCAAATCCATCAACTTCGCACCTACCAGCCGCGTATCCATCAAGAAGCCTCGGTTCGCACCAATCAAGTTCGTATCCATCAACAGAGCGTACATTTCGTATCGATCGGCTAGGTCCTGTTTTGTATCCATCCATCTAGACGCAGTTCGTATCCATAGTTGAACCTCTATTCGAATCCACCGTCTTTCTATCGATCAATACCCTCGTATCCATTTATCTCGAATCCATCGGACAACTGCTCTTCGTATCCATCAGATGTCTTCTCTTCGCATCCATCATACGGTGGCTACTTCGTATCCATTAGGGGCTCTTGTTCGAATCCATGCCCAATGGCTTGTTCGTGTCCATCAAGTCAAATGAGCTCAAATTGACGCAACAGTCATCGATGCAAACAAGGAGAGAATCATGGATGCGAATCGTCCAACTCGGAGCAAAAAGTGGATCGATGCAAGGAATGCATGCCACGTCATCACAAAGGCACGTGCATCATCGATTCGAAGTGGATCGATTCGAATTGATGGATTCGAACCAAACAGCCAACTAGAAACTCAAGCTCAAATCGATCATAACTCAAGATCCACCGATCCAAATGCTATGAAATTTTCACAGAAGCTTACACATAAGCCAAGGAATGTTCCTACCTAGTTTCAGCTCAATTAGTGCAATTCTTGATCGATACGAAATCGCTTCGTATCGATCATAGATCGAGTCGAAACTTGGTGGGATCGATCGCGTGGTCCCACTCACGTGCCAAAAGGAGTCTCTCGAAGTTTGAGCGAGATATCAGCCTCCTACGCCTACAAATAGCCTCCTGAAGCCTACTGAAAAAGGATCTTTTGATTCTGAAGCGCCCAGACTCTACCGGATCGAGATTTGCATCTTATTCTTGATGTTGAATTCGAAATTCAAACTGTGTTTCATAGTTGTTCGCTGTAATTGCTTGTTATCATTCAAAGAGAATCAATAAAATCCAAAAGGCTTCATAGTGGACGTAGGCGACACGCCGAACCACTCTAAAAAAGCTTTTCTGTGCATTTTTGATACTGTTTACTAGAGTTTTTGTTAGATAATCTTCATATTACATTTATATTCTTCACTTTTATCTCTTCAAAAACTTTCGAAGGGTGTTGTGCCCATTTTTGGTACAAACAGATACTTGAATGAACAATGGTCTGATCCTCATCCCGGGATATGTTGGAGACTCCTGAGAGTTGTCTATGTCCCTCTTTATTCTTGCTCTCTTCCTCCCAAAAACTCATGTGTAATAGGAAGAGATTTATTTCTGAATTGTATAAGAAATCAATCCTATATGTACCCAAATGATTTTATAATTATAATATGTAACCTGAGTAGCTTATGAACTTTACCATTTTAGTCTTACTATTATCAATCTAATTTTAGTATATCATACATTTTAATGAAATCTTAAGTAGCCTTGTTCCTATGAACTCTTGAGTAAATATGTTAAATTAAAGAAAGATTTCAAAGTAAAATCCCTAACTATCAGGACAACGCAGTTAGCGAGACATTGCTTTTTTAGAGACCTATAAGAAGTCTACATGTGGTTTCCTCATTTTTGCTTCGATTTCTTGGGTGATGAAAATGATAAACTATTGAGTGAAATTCAAACTTATCATGCTAAACTGCTATGTGATAATGCTAGTTTTCTAATCGGGAAATGAGACTATCATCGATTCTCTTCCATTGATACCCCAGAAGGGATTAAAGCTTATTTTGAGTCTACTCTTACCCAATCTATTGGGTCATTTAAAAAGCTAAAAACATTGTTTCAATACTTTAGGAGTTAATTAAATGTTCAAAAATAACATTGTGATGTAATTCAAATTTCTATATTGTATGTAAAACTCTGTTGTAACTAATAAAAGAACTTGCTTTTCATGTATTAGTTCATGTTTTACTTATTCATAATCAAAAACCCAATTAGTGCTCATATCTGATCCTTTACATGTTTTCACATGAGTGATTGAAATTAAAGATAGACTACCAGCTGATATTGAAAAGAGGCAGTCTTTGCAAGATGCCTCAGCTTCAAGATTACCAAATAATCCGGAGGCACAAGAATGGCATAGGAAATACTTCTAACTGAAAATTTCCTTTAAAGGTCTAAAGAATGAATCGCTTCATTAGAAGAGGGGATTAAGAAGAAGGATAAAGGAATTCCAAAGTTGAATGAATGGACAGACACAGCCTTAGAATCCAGGCATTTAGTTGAGACTGATGCCGAAATTGCTAAATTACATCAATGAATAAATAATCTTGAAATGATGTTAATGAAGAGTCAAATATCTTTCCAATCCCTGGAACTCATCATCAGTAATGGCAATTTAAGTCTTCCAACTCCTACTCCTAGAAGGACAATGAGATCTCAATCTTTAGTTAGTCAAGAATTTCCTACTATGTTAAATCAACCTTGGGGTCTAATGATGATATGATCTCCAAATGGAGTACACAATTCAAATTAGAATGTGTGTAATTTTTCAGTGATATTTGGAATGAAAAAGTATCTCGACATCTTAATGAATATGAAAGAAAAGTTCAAAAGCTTGAGCGTAAGAAATATACTCTTAATAAGAGATTGAAGAAATAAAAAGCATGGTTAAAGGAGCCAACAAGGCTCTCTGGCATGCTTTGAATACTCAAATTGATTCATTTAATGATACTAGTATTATTCAAAGGGAAAGTAATGCAAAGAGCTTTTGGATATAGCCTCCGCCATATTACCGATTCTTCGATTGCCAAGGATTTAGACAAGACAACGCAGAGCCTCGAGCTTTGACAAAAATTTGCTTTAAACAAATTCTTTTTTTTTTTGAATTTTGTACCTGTAACTTTGTATATAATGTATTGGATTGTAATTAATTTGTACTTGAATGAATGTTACCTTGGATGTAAGGTATGTAGCTTTGAATTGAATATTGGTTCTCATTTGAAATCGCTTCACGATCAATATCTTGCTTTCTTATGTTTTGAACTTTTAATGGATATTTTGCTCATTAAGAAAATTAAAAACCTTATTAGTTGAGCTTTTAGAACTTGATATAAAAATTTGCCTTTCCATTAATGAATATCCAACAACTTGTTTAATAATGGAGATTCCTATTGAATGAATTCAAATCTACATTGAAAGCCGATTTAGCGAAGCCCCATTGTAGTAAAATCCTTCTGATAAGACTTTGAATAGAAGCCCAGAGAATCAATTTGGTTATAGAACAGAAAGAAGACTAGTGAACCCAATTGGTAATTAATAAGAAAGACCAGAAAACCCATTTGGCGATAGTAATGGAAGATCAAAACACCTGTTTGGCAATAGTAATACAATACCAAAACACATATCCAACAATAGTAACAGAAGACTAGAACGCCTATCTGGCAACAGTAATAGAAGACTAGAATACATATCTGGCAATAATAATGTAAGACCATAACACCTGTTTGGCAATAGTAATAGAAAACTAGAACACTTATCTGGCAATAGTAATGGAAGACTAGAACACCTTTTTGGCAATAGTAATAGAAGGACAGAACACCTGTCCCGCAATAGTAATGAGAGACCAAAACACCCGTTTGGCAATAGTTCCTGACTTTTGACAACTCGTATGTTCGTGGATCTTCCTTATAAGATTGCTTTTGTTTCGAGGCGCTAATTGGCTCACACTGATAATCTTCCTCTAAAAGATAGCCTTAATCTTCTTTCAAATTGGATTAAATTTAATCGATCTTCCTTTAGAGGGCTATTTTAGATTCATTATTTTGGATAGAGTGCAGTTTACTTGATTTCTTTTTACCACCACTATAGGCAAGGATCTCAACTTCGATTGAACCTCTTATCACTATCTTAGGTTATGATTAAGGTTTATTATCCAATGCATTTGACTAGATTTCTTCTAGCTGAACTGTAGACTTACCCGACCCGCCTATAAGACGCGCTTAAGTTAAGGTCATGGAAACGGTACTAAAGGCTTGTCTGGCGCTTTGGACATGCCAAAGGCTTACTCATCCTCATTTTAGGAGGTGCTCCGGTAAGGCCTTTGATGACGACACTGAAGGCTAGTTTGAAACTTCGGATAGGCCAAAGGCTTACTCGTCCTCCTTTTAGGATACGCTTCAACTAGGCTGTGTAGGCATGTGTTGAAGGCCTTTTTAGATAGAATCAAAGCTTATTATAATCTCCCTCTAGGAGGTGCTTTGACCAGACCATCTTGGCGAGGACAAAAACTTTATCCCCAGACTACCATCTTAGGCAGTGGGTTAGGCTTTCTATTATTTTAGGAGATTTTCACTCCTCAACCATGTAGATACACTTATTTTGTTAAGAAACTCTTTTTTTTATTGACTTGTTCAATATATTTATACAAATTCATCACGCTTTCCTTATCCAAAGAGATTTTTGATTATTCCCTCCAAGCTTGGGTAGTGAATGGTGTCATGTTAGAGGGATGGTAATGACAATATAACCCTTAGAGATTCCTTTCATTCTTTGGCCGCTTCTTTTGCAAATGCCAATAGTTGAGCTTATCTTTAGTCAGGAAGAGATATTCTCGTAGGAAGTAGTAAGGGTGCGGTTCTTGGAAATTTGTGACCTTTTGGAGGATGGTCCTTTTGATTGGTATTTAATTTCTCTACTGCTTGAGACGTATTCCTCATCTTTGATGTCTAGTTTCCTTTTTAGGGAGCCTTTTGCTGCACTGGTTTTATAGGATCGATCAAGCACACTCATCATTCTCTAGTGAACCGATCAAAGTCCATTTCTACTTCCTTTTCGAAAATGGTCCCCTTGGCTTTGAGTTGAATCTCTTTCCTCCGCAATCCTTTTTGTATTGCCTTTCCAAGGTATCGATCGGTGTTGGCCCTTCAAGAAAAGGATTCAAACTCATTTCTATAGATTGTGTAGAGACACTTATCTGTTCTTCTCTTCCATAACTTGTAATGCTACAAGTCTTACTGCTTGTTCTTTATGAAACCGGGGATCATTAGTAAATTGGTATGATGCCTAGTCATTTGAGGCTCGGAGACCTTAACATGATTAATTGGCATGAAGAAGCAAAATTTGGTCAATGCAACTAATTAGTGTTAAGAATCAAAGGTAGGTTTCTTGGAATGGGATATGCTTGGTTAGGGTAAGTCCTTTATGCCTTAAAAATGCAAGCTAGGGTAGCTCCACTTAGAGTTCCTATGGAGATGGAAATTCGAGTTCTCCTTCTAGCACCAAAATGTTAACGAATTTCTTTTTCAACCCCAAAAGTGCAAGGGAGTGAACGTTGGCAAATAAGGAAAATTAGAGAGCTTAAATTTAACTTCAATAAGTGTTGGCACAAGGTGACACCTGGTTGAGTTAAGGCTTAAGAGGAACGAATGAGCAAGCTTAAGTCCATTGTGAAGTCATATGCAAAGTCATGTAGGATCATTTGCTCATAGCATAAATTTGTATGGTCAATTGTACGCAAAGGTAGAAATTAAGAATATGAGTACTTTTGGGGTTCGAAGCAATCCTTGATTAAAATATCATATATGCTTTGGAACTCGAAAATAAGTCATAATTCAAATTATATTGTTTCTATTCAATATAATACTGACGGTACAAAGTCCAATAGTCCAATAGTTCAGTGCAACAATTGGCTATGAATCCCCAAATCAATCTTGGGTTATAAAGTTTAAAATGTAAAAAGAGATATAAAAATGATTTCCCCCCTCTACAAAGCCCCAAGGTCCATATTTATAAGAGTGGGTATGCACCATGCTTAGCAGCATGACATTGATATTCATGTTCTTCGTCATCAATAATGCTGCATGGTGTCAGGCCTTGCTTAATGATGATTTTCGACATTCCTCGATGTATAGTAAAGCTTCAACACTATTTCAATAGTGAAGGCATTCGACAGTGATTTTTGATGTCGGCGGCTAACTCTATAATAATCGACGTTCTTATTTAGTAGACGACAACATCAATTTGAAGCTACAATGATATGAGATGACATTGATGTGAAGCGTCGCGATCATAGAGCATTGTCGACATTGATAACTCCTATGAATGTTGATGACTTTCAGCATCAACATCGCATGTACAGATGGACGGTATCTCCTAAGTTCTGTTGAAGTGTGGCATGGCATTGATAAATGAGGCATTGATAAGCATTGACATTCTTGTGTGGTGATATGGGCAATGATCGACCTAAAAAACAAACAGCGGTAGCAACGAGTGACGTTGATAGAAAGCGACATCACTTTGGATGGTGATGCTGGTAAAATACGGCATCAATGTGATGCGAAATAGGTTGTATTTACATTCATCAATGGCTTACTGCATTGATCAAAGTGGATATCATTACTTCCTTGGAGGGATATGGCGTTGGTTTAATGCAGTATTGATGACACTCGGTATCATTTGAAAGATAACATTAAAGGCTGGCAGTATTGGACTATAAGAATCATCAATGACACGCAACATCAATATTTTTTGGCTTTGGTTATAGGTAGTATCAGTTATGACCGATGTTGATAAGGTATAGCAATGATCAGTTGCGATATTCGTCTTATTTTCACTATTAAATGGCAGAATCGATAAGACGTGGCACTGATGTGATGTGATATAGATGAGACATGGAATCAAGGAGAAGCGGTATCGGCAACATGCATTATTGATCATGTGTGATATTGAACGATATTGATAAAGGACGACATTTCTTCCATCTTAAAAGGAGGGCTCATATTCATGTCTCATGTCGCATATCTTCGAGGTTAATAATGGTGATAACAGTTTTTGTATTAATATCCGTAACTTCATGTGTTTTTTGGAAGTCTGCCTTTATGCTAAAACATCTCTTTTAAAGAATTTGATACAACTATATATTCATAAATACACACACAAACACACACATATACACGCACACACTTTGAAATCAATTTAAATTTATAGCTTATTATCTTAATAAGAAATTATATATATATATATATATATATATATCTGTGTGTGTGTATGTATGTATGTATATAGTTGAGCAATAAAAGGTTCATTAACTTAAAAGAAGGGATTTCAAGTATATAAAATATTAGGACAATATTTGATATTTTTATAAAGTTAATTCCTATGCTTTATAAGAAATTACTTCTCCTCGGATATCTTTGTGATTTTTCATGTAAATTAGCCTTTACACTAATTATTTCTTTTCTATGAATAAGAAATATACTTAAATAGTTTAGTAGTGACAAGTGGTTATGGGACATTAGTTATCACTTCATTGTCTAATTATATGACTTGTTAGCATAGAGCATTTGAGTAGTTGAATTTTACTAACTGATAGTAATTATTTTAGCAACACCGAGTAGTTAAGGGATATAGGGCGTTACTTTAGTAATTACTGTTTGATAAGTTTATAATACTATGTGATCAATGTTATCTTCGGGAAGCATGTTATTTTTTTATAATTTTCTATATTCATTAATGCAATCGATTGTTTGACCTTGTAGGCTAATTTTTCACCCTAATGGCTTGACTGCTATATTCATTAGTGAGTCATGGAATTCGTTTCAGTTTCTAGCCCTATACCACCAAGCCAGCAGTCTACAACATAGGCTAAATTCGATATCGTAACACTTGCGCCATTCTTTAGTAGTCATGGCACCTCATCTGTGCGATATTAATTTGAACACATGTTATGGATATCCAGTACATTGGACTACAGGAGTTTAGTGGCTAAACTCCTAGAGAATTTCATATCAGTCTCCCATTGGAAGAAAGAAATTCACACTAAGAATACACGATTGATCAAGATATCTATAGGATTGGTTGTTTGTGTTTGACTTGCTTTAAGCTCTGATTGAATTACCTTTGTGCAGTCACTTCGCTGGCTCGTTTTCATGCAGTCATTTGATTAGACTCATTGTATGCAGTTGTGTAGTTTTTGACTTGCTTTCATGATAGTCTCTTTGTTTTGTTCACTTTCATGTGATATTGTATTTTAGTGATGTATGGAGTTCTTTCATATTGCCACTACTATCTATGTGAGATATTGGATTTCATGCTAGCTATTTTGATTTTTGAGATTTGTTATTCATCGTATTTTGGGATGATTTCCATTATGAGGCATGAGATGATTTTTGTGACATGGTGAATATTTTATGATATATTTGTTTGTTGAGATCCTTTGTACGCTATGTATTGGTTGACATATACTTTTATTACTGATATCCGGTAGATATCATTATTACTAAGATCTCAAATTTTGATATTTAGAGATAATCTGATCTAGGTATAATTTTCTTATAATACTGGAGTCAACCAAGACTTATTAGATACAGGGACATAGTGACCAAGGATTTAAGCTAGCTTTTTGGATTCATTTATTATGTATACATAAATATGTCTTATGTGTCATTATGATGTCAGATATTTATGAGTTTTACATTTGGGAGTCGACCTTTATCTAATGCATATTGTTGGAGGCTTGTTGTAGTCTATACGTATATTATGAGGGTATTATTTTGGTCTGTATTATATTTTCCGCCGTGTTATCAGATTCAATGTTTTGTATTATATATTATACTGTTCTTAGTCATTTTGAGCCAACATGTCTATTGCTTTGTGCCGAGACTATTCACATATAGATATTATTTTTGGCTAAAAGGTAAAATATGAAAGTGTTAGCCCAAGGGAATAAACATGGATAGTCTCTCCTATCCATCCTTATTCTCCATTTTACTTGACAATATTACTTTGTAATATTATTGGGTAATATAGGTATAGAGGTAGGCATTACAACATGGTATCAGAGCTATAATTCAGAACAATATAGAATATAATAGAAACTAATCTTAGCCTAGACAAATTTAGAGTTTCGTTCGTTGGGTGTGTAGGAAAGAACTTTGAATTTATTTCTTATTTAAGATAGGAATATGAATGATTATTAGAGAATAATCATCGGGACGTATGTGTAAGATTTTATTTTACTATATAAATTAAAGCACTCATGGGCAATTCAATACAAAATTTATCTCCTTGTGATATACATATATTTTTCAACACTTTATGCTTTATCAAAATATATGCTTGCTTATAATTAAAAAAAAAATCAAATTTCACATATATGTATATCCTTTATCAAAAAGATTTTTATTTAAACAGATGCTTGCTTTTAATAAATTCCTTTTTGGTTTATATACATACAACTTCTTATTAAAAGTTAGCTTTTCCAATTATTAAATTCCAAATATAGGAATTAAACTTGTAAGTAAGAAATCATTGGATTTTCTTAATTTTCTTTTTTATAGAAATGGATTTTGTAAGAAATGAATTTTTTGTTAAAATAATTTAAAGTATAAAGAAATAGTATTTATACAAGAGAAATCTTTAAATTATTTTTCCTCCTCTTTAAATAATATTAAATGAATTGATTATTTTGAACACCTCAAAATGTTTAATATTTTAAAAAATGTATGTGGTGTTTATATATTCAAAAGATACAAAATGTTTATGTAAACTTATTTTCTAGTTAGAGAGCAAGGTAGTATTTAAAGGAAAAGTAATTTGCAAATTGATAAACAAATTTTTTTCTACAATTAACGAGGTTTATTTAAAAGTGATGAATGATGTAGAATTCGAAAAATAAATTTGGGAATGTACATACTTAGTAAGTACAAGTCAAAATAGTTTCTTAAAGTGGAAAAATATTTGCAGTATTAGCAAATTGGAAGTTTTGAGGAGATTTATTGGGAAGAGAATTATAAGATGAAGTGTTTTGAAATTTTTAAAGAATCTTGTTAAAAAGAAGTGATTTCAAATAAAAAAAATTTGAGCTTAAAATTTAGAACAAGGACACTCCTATAGCTTTTATTACTGGGTTACCCACTAAAAAGAGTTGAATTTCATGAATTTTGATTTTTCTTTGGGTTGCTTAAAATTTAATTTCTTTAGAGTGAATTTTTATTAATCAATATAAATATTTTCAAGATAAGAAATTGATTTGAGGGAAATTAAGATCTTGAAAATACTATAAAGAAAATGAGATTTTTAAATCTTTATTCATCTATTAACTGAAAGGCAGATTTAAAGTTAGAAGTATTAAAAATTTAGAAGTAATTAAAATCTTTTGTATTTATAAATGCAATAGTTGTTATTATGAATTAATGCATAGATTATTAAGTGTCGTAAATCTTCGGAATACGCTTTGTACTGTAGATTTACTTCGTAGTTTTTCGAAAATTTCGACATTTAAAACATTTTAATTGGTTATGTAAATAATAATATCTTCTAAATGGGTTTATATAAAACTCATAGTCCATGATAATAGAAAATAGGCAAGGAAGACAGTTTTAAGTTTCTAAAAGCCATCGATAAAGGGTCTAATAATTGTTTTGGATTGCCCTATTTTTACTTGATGGGGTAAAGCGAATCCCGATTCATGCTAAACTGAATGAGTAAATGTGGAGTTTTTTGAGTTTTTAGTTGAGGATAATCTTAGTATTAGATTGTTTTAGGTTCGTCTGTTGTGCATATGATGTACATTTTAAAAATAAAAGTTGTGCTAATAGTAATATATTTTTTTGTAGACTTTTGTTCGAAGTAGAATTTCTGGGACGCAATTCTTTAAAAAGGCGAGTTCTATAACATTCTGATTTATTAAATACCTTGATTAGAATTTCATAATATTATTATGAGAATAATAATGGGAATTTAAAATTTTATTTATTAAAACAAATTAATTTGAAATTTTTTTTGCTGATAAAAATAAGATAATTTTGTTAAGAATAATTAATTCTAAAAGAATGTAAAATGGAAAATTTTATTTTTATCTTCTTAAGTAAACTTACTTTGCTGGAAAATGTAGATTTTATGTTGTTATGGCTTTTGAAATAGGTAAATGAATTTTCTAACTGTAGAAATAAATTTTAAATTATTATTAGTATTTTATTTGAAATTTGTTAAACATAAAAATATGATTAGTATTTAAAATGGTTTCTAAATAAGAGTGTGCATTTTGAATGGAGCAGTGTAGGATTTATTCCATAATTGCGTTAAAGAGTTTTAGTTTAGAAAATAGGCTTTTTTATTTAAAAAGAAGTAAAAATAAATTCTTCACTTTTCTTATTGGGTTTAATTATAAACTAAGCCCATTTAATAACTTTTCTAAGGAGAAATTCTTGTTTTCTCTATTATGTACATTTAGTATTGAGAAAACAGAAAACAGAAAGAAATAATGAAAATTTTACTAAGTCCCTTTCTAAACTTGACCTTCAAACTCCAAAATTAGATCAAAGAAATTCATGGAAATTCTAATAAAATTCAAGGTATTGTCTCCTTAACCTATTCTAGCTTTTGGACTCTTTGATTTTAGTTTTGCAGTTTATTGATTCATTTCCGTTCTTCTATTTGGTTGAGGAAATTTTAGGGTTTCCTGAAATGGGTAAAGCAAGGTCAAATTTGTTGTTTGGCAAGGTTATTTATGGAGTTAAGGTGGGAATATCTCGCACTTGTATCTGAATTATGACTGTATGCTATTGTTAATGGATTTTAGTTGGATTGTGCCTGTTTGAGTAAGTTATTGTTTGTATTCAAGTTACAATAGCTCAAAGCTTATAAATATTGTCATAAATTGTAAGTTACAGTACCTCATATCTTCTTATTTTAATGCATGAATGTTATCCTTATAATGTATAATGTTATAAATATGTTTGACGTTGAATTCTTGCTTCAGAGAATAAGTTTTGATGGCTAGAATTGGATTGTATCATCATCGTAGATGATGCCTGGAATTTCACGCTCCAGACAACATTACCGTTCGGTAGTTGCCACCAATTGACCATTAGTAACGACATCGGTCGATTGGTCAACTATATCCAAGCCTATTCCCTTTTAAATTTTAGCATGTTTCCTGGTTTTCTTCTATTTTCTTTTGGCTCTTCTGTATTTTGAATTTATGCAATTTCTGAAATTTTGAGAGCTTCGTATTTTTGGGGAATTTATTATTTTAATTTTCCTATAATAATTTTTACGTATTAATTATTTATTGTATAAAAAGAAATTATCCTTCGATTGGTTATATTAAATATATCCTTTAAAAATCACATGCAGAGTTTATATAAAATAGATTATTGGTTTTAAAATTTGGGATTTGAAATATGGATATAAATCTTATATTTATAAATATTATGATAAAGAGAGGTTATTATCGATTTTACTAGTGATATAGTAAATGATTTTATGGATTTAAAAGAAGGATTTTCAAATTTCATTTTTATATCTTTAAAGTAGTAAATGATTTTATGGATTTAGAAGAAGGGTTTTCAAGTTTGATGTTTATATCTTTATTATATAAAATCTTCATCGTATTAAACTAGCCTTAAAAGTGATTCATATATTTTGGGAAATGTGAATATGTTTTCATAATAGATATTCATATCTTTATGTGATTTTTCAAATTTAACCTTCATGCTAGAACATATCTTTTAGAGAATTTGATACAACTATATATGTAACGACCCTAAATTTTAATTTAATTTAAATTGATAATTTAAATAAATTTTTGAATTAAAATTGTAAAATTGATTAAATGGAAGCGAGTTTCCCCGAATTCGACTAGAAATTATATTAAGTCGTATGAATTTGAAAATTTGTATATATGTGAATATATATGTATATATTGGATTTTAAATAAATTCTTAAATAAATGATTTTTGAAAATAAATAATATACTTTGGACCCAAGTATAAAAATAAATAAATAAATTGATTTAAAAATTTACAAATGATGATAATTTGAGTTATATAAAATATATGTGTACAAAGAGAAATGTAAAACAATAATTTTTAAAGTAAAATTTATGATAAATATTTAAACTAAAAATAGAAGTAAAATAAATATTTGAGTTATAAATAGAGATAAATTAGGCAAGTTAAAAAGTCATTTCAGAAGATAAAATTGGTTATGTAAACTATAAAATGTAAAATATACACATGAAACAAATTAGTTAAAAATTTAAACAATATATTGACAATAGAAATTTATGTTCATATACAAGCAAAACATTAGTATAAAAATAAAATAATATATGTATGTACTTTGGGAAACTACGATTGTAAATATAAAACAAATCTTATAAAAATGTACATAAGTTTGAAATAATTTTAAGTAAATTAAGTATTTAATAATATAAGTTTAAAAATAAAGGAAAGGTAAGATTTTAAAACTTTGTTTAAGTTTAAAAGTGTGTTTATACTTGAGTTAAAATTTTATAAACAAATCAAACATAATAAATACAAACGAATATAAAAGTAAGTATGCAAGACAAAGTGAAAGAACATAAAACAAAGTAAAAACAAGCAAAGTATAAAATATAAATCTATGTATGCACACTTAAACAATACAAGGCAAATTAATATAACATGTAGACCTGGAAAGAAAATAAAGTACAAAATAAACATAAACCAAGTAAACAAAAAATACATACAAGTATGTACACTTGCAAAAGAATACCTAAAACCTGGAAACAAGTATGCAGGCAAGTAAAGGAATCAACAAGTACAACAAAATATTATCACTTGTACAGCTGAAATGGAGTATGGAGAGGAAAGTATACAAGGCAATAAATGCCATACATCTCAACATTTAATGCAACATCTCAGCCACGATTTGTTGTTCAAATATATCACCTGTAGCTTGTTTATTAATATTATCATGTACAAGCAAAAAGGCATATCCTGTAGACTTGTTTTTATATCAACTTCATATGCATCATCTTCTTATACTCAGTCTCATTCATTTGAACTAAAAAAAAGAAAAGAAAAAAAAACTGAAATGAATATTATTTCAAAACTGGAAACAAATAAAAATCAAAGCAAGCTCATTCCTCTGTTCCTATCTTTCTTCATCAAAACCCATCAAAGTGAGTAACACCACATTTTATTTTTTTCTTTTATATATGTAAATCTGGTTGCTTGACTTACCTATGAAGCAAGTATGATTGTATATATGTTGATAAATACATGGCTGTGTGTATATATATCTGTATGGATGGGTTGTATATTTGTTCACCTGAGACATAAATCTGTTCCTTGTTTAAACTTAAACTTCAGTCAAAACTCCATTTCTTTTGATCTAGTTGTTGTTAAGATTTAGAATTTGAATGAAGCTTGTGTATTACATGATAAAGTAGAGTTTAAAATTTTTCCAAGTTAAAAAATTTTGGTAGTGACTCTGGGATTCAAGAATAACAGAGCAAACTCATATACAAGTGGAAATTCAAACTTAGTAATTCAATTACTCAGTGATATAGATCAAATCACTTAACTAAAATATGATTTTTAAGACTAAAATCATAATATTTAATCGAGTTTTGAGTTTGCATTTCTGGTTTAACCAAAAAATGGTAAACTGGTGACCGCTGGTGATCTACGGTGTTGTCACGGTCGAAATCTTGCGTGGAGATGGGGGAAGCCACGGTGGTGGTGGGAAAAATAACCGGAGATGCCCTCGATCATCTATACGGCGGTGGCGAACGTTTAATGTTTTAAACCCTAGTTTTGTAAGGCCGAAAACTTTTGATTCGTTCGTCCTATGGGAGGCATCGAGTTCGACATGTTTTTGGGGGATAGTAGAGGGAAGTACGACGAGTGGATTGCCGGAGTTTGGTGGCAAACGGTGGTAGGAGCGACGAGCAGTTGGCGTTGACAGGAATGGGGTCATATGGGTTCGTATGTTCCAGGTTTCGACTTTGATCTCGAATCCATTTTTGAAGCAACTATGGAGTTTTCGATGATTGGAAGTTGATGTGGGGGGGACCGTTGACCAGTACGACGAGGCAACGTTGATTGGAGAAGATCACCGAGGCGGTGCACGTGCACGAGCTCGGTCTTGCCTGGATATGGTGATGCCTGGGAGTTTTGTTTTCTTTGTTTTTCTCTCGCGTGTTTTCTCGAATAGCTCGGTAGTTGACTCGAAGCTTTACTCGAGATTTTGAGGGGGAGGACTCGAAGACAGTGATGGAGAGCCTCGGGTAGATGGTACGTTATAGTTAAAACCTATAGATTTTAAAACAAATTAAACTGGATTTTAGAATGTAAAATAAACCTTTAAACAAAGTTTAGGAAAAAAAAATAATAGCTTGGATTCAAATAGAGTTGAATCCCAGTTTTGAATAAATGAAGTTTTTTTTTTACAACTTTAAAGAGGTTTAAATAGTAGGAATTGAAAAGTAAAGTTTTGAATAAAAATAGAGATTCAAACTAAACTTTAAATCTGAGTTCGAATATAAATTTGAACGTTAGTTTGAAAAAAAAGGAGTTTAAATTTAAATTGTTTTAAACTTTGTTAAGATAATTTGTATTCATTTTAAATCTTAAGTTTTAAATGAAGTCTAAAAGTAAAAATTTGAAGTAAATTGTTTAAATAGCTTATTAAAGAAAATGTGATCATTAATAAGAAATTTTTTTATTCTTGAGTAAATGAAGATTAATAATTTAATCATTAAGTTAATTAAAATGAATAATTAACTAATTGAATTAACTAATATTTTGATCAATAGTTAATGAGAGTCATTAACTAAAGATTTTATTGTAGATTAATGTGATTAAATCTTAATATTTAATTAGATAAATTAATTAAGATAATCGTTTGTAAATTGGTTAAGTGTAATTACTTGATGAAAATAATTAAGGATTAATTATTTATTGCAATTAATTTTGATAATATGATTAATTTTAATTAATTAATTTAGTTAATTAATTTAAGAAATCATTTGATAGATTGATAAGTGTTTGATAAATTAATTTAAATCAAATGATTTGTATAATAAATCAGGATTTGAAAATTTATTCATAAGTAGATAATTTAATTTAAATAAATTAAATTACTTGGGATTAAACAATTAATTACTCCTGCTTATAAATGACTATTGAATACTGGACCTTACCTATAAATAATTATATTGTATGAGGTGCCTTGAATTGTTTGCCCTAACTGATCTGTGATATTTTGTTCTGTAACTATGTCGTGTATGATTTATTCATTTATTTACATTTGCATATTATCTGTGAATTTGTGGATGGACTATAAGCGTTATAGTTTATATCGCTTATCAACTATATTTCTGTATTCTGATCTGTGATGATTGTATGATGTTGCACTATTGTGTTAAACCCCTGGACCACACCATACACACACAATATGGATTTCACGAGGAAATCGATTAAGTCACAGATTTTTGAAATAGTTTTAAATTTGAATATTTGAATTCAAATGTTTTGGAAAAAGATTTGGGTTTAAAGTGAAAAGCTTTTGAAATGTAATTTCATAAATGAAATTTATGTTGAATAACTCGATAAAATATGAAGTTGAATAATTTGATTTGAACTTAAATTCAAGATTTGAAATTGAATTCTATAACTAGGGATTAATGATATTATACTAGTCATTATGAGTTAAATCATTTTAAAAGTATTATTTTTGGGAATTTGAATTTAACACAGGAATTTCAACTCGTATAAATGAATCAAATTTTCCAAAATGAAAACTGTTGTTTTCAAATGATAAACGCTTTTAGATAAGAACTGAGATTCCAGTTAATTAGGGGAATTTCAAGATTGAATAGAGAAATGATTTTCCTAAGTTATGAATGGATATTTTTGAAAGTTATGAATTAAATCTGTTTATTTTTAATAGATTTAAATTGATGATTTGTTTAAATCAAATTGAAATGAAATTGTTTTGAAGGTTATAAGTTAAATCTTTGATTTAAAGATTTAACGAGTTAATCAAATTGAAATGAAAATTGATTTGGAAAATCTGTGAATGAATTTTTTTTTTAAGATTATAATGTGAAAATTGTTTAAAACGTTAAAGGTTGTGAAAACGAATCTTTTTGTTTAAAGATTGAAAATGGTAATTTGTTAAGCCATTTGGAAGAAAGTTTTGGGTAATAAGTTGTGACTTAATTGAAATCCCAATATCCATATATTTCTTGTAAATATTGCGCTCACTATTCGGTTTAGCCGGGAGAGGACCTTTGTGTCATATATCCCATTCCGAATATGTGATATGTCGTTATGGATAGCATTTGGAGACCGGTGTTGAAGACCGGATATTTTTGAAAGCGAAAGGACAACTCGTCGAATGTCTTTGCATCGACTGGTCCCCGATATAGAGACTCCATCTGTGATGGGAAGTCCGAACGTGATTAGTGAATATCCGGATTGCAAGGACTTCTTTGGAAATGCCTTCGGTTCTGTTCGAGCCCGGAACAGACTTGTATGGATTGTATGTCTGACATTACAAATTGAGATATAAAGCCGATTTCTTTCAAATATATTTCTGTTGGTGGCGGAGAATTTATTCTTTTAGCTTAACACCCTTCTCTGAGACGTACGAGCTCAGAGGTTATATAGTTGAAGGTTATCAGCGATATGTTCCCAATTTGGTAATGTGACATGCTGAGTGTTGCTGTGAAATGATCATTGTGTTGATTATTTGTGATAGGATCATTTATTTGATCGTCAATCCTGGTGATCATTTCTATGATCATTTGTTGACCCAAAGCATGGCTTTTGTATAAAGTATGTTTTTGTGGACGAGACTTCGTCGAGCCTCACACCCCGGAAATGGTCAAAACAGGAAAGATGCGGCAAGGTTATGAGGGTAGCTCCCTTTAGGGTATGTGCATTTCCTTCTGGATAGAGGTGGTATCATGGTATGGAGCCCAGATATTTAACCTATGTGGTTACTGCGAATTTATTACTTTGTGGTTGTTGGTTATCGGGATCCCGTAAGAAAGGTCGTTTACGATCGGGGAATGGCGTGCTCGTGTCAGTAGTTACCCAGTTAGGGGTAACCCGGCCTTGTGTTGGCAGAGATCCGGTTTGGTTCTCGGGGATGTCCATCCAGAGGCATTCTCATGTGGCAATGGGAAGTTCCTTGGCCTGATCATTCGTTGGAAATCCAAAGAAACAATACGAGACTTGTACAGTATTAGTTGTATAACCTGCCATGGAATGTGGCGGTAACCTGCTATTGAACATGGTTAGCTATAGTAGGCATACGATAATGGTCGTATGTTGGCTAAGATTTATATTCTACTTTCGAAATGAATTTTTCCTACACTATGCACTAGTAATAATATCAAATGTTCTTTTTAATGCGTATCAAGCATCTTTGACTATCATAAGGAGAAATCTCCTCCAATTCTGCGTTTGCATTGTGTGTGTGTGCGGGAGGCCTTATGGTAGTCTCATTTTTAAAAAGCATTGCGAATTGACTTTGAAAATATTATGTTGAATGTTTTAAAAGATAAATTGTTTTTGTTGCTCACACCAGTCCCACGACTGATTCGGAGTTTATTGTTTCTTTCCTAAACTCTGGGTGCTCATTATTTTCTACACGAGCAGTCTAGAGTTGGGTTTTTCAGATAGTTAGATATAGTGGATTATCTGGAGTTAGTTCAGTCTTTGGATCGGACCAGACTTGCCTAGCTTGTTGCATTGTTATGGGGAGTTCGAGCTATTGCTGGATTGATTCTTGGAAATGGAGTTGCAGTTATTTCTGGAGTTCTTCCTTGAAGACTATCTCAGAGTTATTGTTCTGCTGCTAGATGTTATCTATCGTTTTCTTTTCCGCTGCTATTTTATTGTATCATATCTCTGATGTATATTGATATCTATTGGATCATCTGTTGTATCAGATATTGTATCAAAGCTGTATATCAATGTATTATTCTTTTATTCCGCTGTGTTGTTTACTTAATGATTGTTATAAGCTCCGGCGAATCGGATTTGAACGGTCAAATCTATGGCATTCGAATACGATATGAAGTATGGATGTCGATTTTTGAGCGGGCAAAATCTGAGTCGTTACAATTTGGTATCAGAGCTAAGGGTTGAACTTTAGCTCAGGAGTGTAACACATTAAGTAACTCATTAGAGATAGGGTGAAGTATACCCTAGAATGAGTAATCCCTAAGATATCTGTTCGAACGCCTCAGTAAATTCTCTTTCTATCTGTTGATAGTGAGTATGAGTGCAAGAAGAGAACGAGATAGGGGACAGGGAAATACGACTATAATTAGTCAAAACTCTGTAACAACAGTGGAAATAACTTTCTCTATCAATCTCCTTTGATTCGTTTCTAAATTCTTTTGATTGCTTCGTGACAGCTACAGAAAGAAGTTTCGAGATGATGTGGCTCTACGATTCGTTATAGAAAATCCTTATCTTTATCGATTTCTTATCAATTTCTGATTCAAACTTTAATGAATTTGAAATTTAGAATTAAAATTTTGAATAAATTAGAAATTTGAAATTGAGTTAAATTGATTAATAGAAGAAGAAGCTAAATCGAATTGTATCGATAAAATGATTACGTTTAAAACCAAATTTTGAAATTCTGTTGTAATTTCTTGGGTTGGTCGAAGTCCGAAGAGGGACAAATTGGTATATATTTTGAGATATTCCGACTTGAATTTGGAATCCATATCTTGTATTTGAGAAATTATAGAGATTGAGTCTATCTCTGTGTAGTTTTCGTGCCTGCGAATTTCGAGGACGAAATTCTTTTAAGGGGGGAAGTTTGTAACGACCCTAAATTTTAATTTAATTTAAATTGATAATTTAAATAAATTTTTGAATTAAAATTGTAAAATTGATTTAAATGGAAGCGAGTTTCCCCGAATTCGACTAGAAATTATATTAAGTCGTATGAATTTGAAAATTTGTATATATGTGAATATATATGTATATATTGGATTTTAAATAAATTCTTAAATAAATGATTTTTGAAAATAAATAATATACTTTGGACCCAAGTATAAAAATAAATAAATAAATTGATTTAAAAATTTACAAATGATGATAATTTGAGTTATATAAAATATATGTGTACAAAGAGAAATGTAAAATAATAATTTTTAAAGTAAAATTTATGATAAATATTTAAACTAAAAATTGAAGTAAAATAAATATTTGAGTTATAAATAGAGATAAATTAGGCAAGTTAAAAAGTCATTTCAGAAGATAAAATTGGTTATGTAAACTATAAAATGTAAAATATACACATGAAACAAATTAGTTAAAAATTTAAACAATATATTGACAATAGAAATTTATGTTCATATACAAGCAAAACATTAGTATAAAAATAAAATAATATATGTATGTACTTTGGGAAACTACGATTGTAAATATAAAACAAATCTTATAAAAATGTACATAAGTTTGAAATAATTTTAAGTAAATTAAGTATTTAATAATATAAGTTTAAAAATAAAGGAAAGGTAAGATTTTAAAACTTTGTTTAAGTTTAAAAGTGTGTTTATACTTGAGTTAAAATTTTATAAACAAATCAAACATAATAAATACAAACAAATATAAAAGTAAGTATGCAAGACAAAGTGAAAGAACATAAAACAAAGTAAAAACAAGCAAAGTATAAAATATAAATCTATGTATGCACACTTAAACAATACAAGGCAAATTAATATAACATGTAGACCTGGAAAGAAAATAAAGTACAAAATAAACATAAACCAAGTAAACAAAAAATACATACAAGTATGTACACTTGCAAAAGAATACCTAAAACCTGGAAACAAGTATGCAGGCAAGTAAAGGAATCAACAAGTACAACAAAATATTATCACTTGTACAGCTGAAATGGAGTATGGAGAGGAAAGTATACAAGGCAATAAATGCCATACATCTCAACATTTAATGCAACATCTCAGCCACGATTTGTTGTTCAAATATATCACATGTAGCTTGTTTATTAATATTATCATGTACAAGCAAAAAGGCATATCCTGTAGACTTGTTTTTATATCAACTTCATATGCATCATCTTCTTATACTCAGTCTCATTCATTTGAACTAAAAAAAAGAAAAGAAAAAAAAATCTGAAATGAATATTATTTCAAAACTGGAAACAAATAAAAATCAAAGCAAGCTCATTCCTCTGTTCCTATCTTTCTTCATCAAAACCCATCAAAGTGAGTAACACCACATTTTATTTTTTTCTTTTATATATATAAATCTGGTTGCTTGACTTACCTATGAAGCAAGTATGATTGTATATATGTTGATAAATACATGGCTGTGTGTATATATATCTGTATGGATGGGTTGTATATTTGTTCACCTGAGACATAAATCTGTTCCTTGTTTAAACTTAAACTTCAGTCAAAACTCCATTTCTTTTGATCTAGTTGTCGTTAAGATTTAGAATTTGAATGAAGCTTGTGTATTACATGATAAAGTAGAGTTTAAAATTTTTCCAAGTTAAAAAATTTTGGTAGTGACTCTGGGATTCAAGAATAACAGAGCAAACTCATATACAAGTGGAAATTCAAACTTAGTAATTCAATTACTCAGTGATATAGATCAAATCACTTAACTAAAATATGATTTTTAAGACTAAAATCATAATATTTAATCGAGTTTTGAGTTTGCATTTCTGGTTTAACCAAAAAATGGTAAACTGGTGACCGCTGGTGATCTACGGTGTTGTCACGGTCGAAATCTTGCGTGGAGATGGGGGAAGCCACGGTGGTGGTGGGAAAAATAACCGGAGATGCCCTCGATCATCTATACGGCGGTGGCGAACGTTTAATGTTTTAAACCCTAGTTTTGTAAGGCTGAAAACTTTTGATTCGTTCGTCCTATGGGAGGCATCGAGTTCGACATGTTTTTGGGGGATAGTAGAGGGAAGTACGACGAGTGGATTGCCGGAGTTTGGTGGCAAACGGTGGTAGGAGCGACGAGCAGTTGGCGTTGACAGGAATGGGGTCATATGGGTTCGTATGTTCCAGGTTTCGACTTTGATCTCGAATCCATTTTTGAAGCGACTATGGAGTTTTCGATGATTGGAAGTTGATGTGGGGGGGACCGTTGACATGTACGACGAGGCAACGTTGATTGGAGAAGATTACCGAGGCGGTGCACGTGCACGAGCTCGGTCTTGCCTGGATATGGTGATGCCTGGGAGTTTTGTTTTCTTTGTTTTTCTCTCGCGTGTTTTCTCGAATAGCTCGGTAGTTGACTCGAAGCTTTACTCGAGATTTTGAGGGGGAGGACTCGAAGACAGTGATGGAGAGCCTCGGGTAGATGGTACGTTATAGTTAAAACCTGTAGATTTTAAAACAATTTAAACTGGATTTTAGAATGTAAAAATAAACCTTTAAACAAAGTTTAGGAAAAAAAAATAATAGCTTGGATTCAAATAGAGTTGAATCCCAGTTTTGAATAAATGAAGTTTTTTTTTACAACTTTAAAGAGGTTTAAATAGTAGGAATTGAAAAGTAAAGTTTTGAATATAAATAGAGATTCAAACTAAACTTTAAATCTGAGTTCGAATATAAATTTGAACGTTAGTTTGAAAAAAAAGGAGTTTAAATTTAAATTGTTTTAAACTTTGTTAAGATAATTTGTATTCATTTTAAATCTTAAGTTTTAAATGAAGTCTAAAAGTAAAAATTTGAAGTAAATTGTTTAAATAGCTTATTAATGAAAATGTGATCATTAATAAGAAAAATGTTTTATTCTTGAGTAAATGAAGATTAATAATTTAATCATTAAGTTAATTAAAATGAATAATTAACTAATTGAATTAATTAATATTTTGATCAATAGTTAATGAGAGTCATTAACTAAAGATTTTATTGTAGATTAATGTGATTAAATCTTAATATTTAATTAGATAAATTAATTAAGATAATCGTTTGTAAATTGGTTAAGTGTAATTACTTGATGAAAATAATTAAGGATTAATTATTTATTGCAATTAATTTTGATAATATGATTAATTTTAATTAATTAATTTAGTTAATTAATTTAAGAAATCATTTGATAGATTGATAAGTGTTTGATAAATTAATTTAAATCAAATGATTTGTATAATAAATCAGGATTTGAAAATTTATTCATAAGTAGATAATTTAATTTAAATAAATTAAATTACTTGGGATTAAACAATTAATTACTCCTGCTTATAAATGACTATTGAATACTGGACCTTACCTATAAATGATTATATTGTATGAGGTGCCTTGAATTGTTTGCCCTAACTGATCTGTGATATTTTGTTCTGTAACTATGTCGTGTATGATTTATTCATTTATTTACATTTGCATTTTATCTGTGAATTTGTGGATGGACTATAAGCGTTATAGTTTATATCGCTTATCAACTATATTTCTGTATTCTGATCTGTGATGATTGTATGATGTTGCACTATTGTGTTAAACCCCTGGACCACACCATACACACACAATATGGATTTCACGAGGAAATCGATTAAGTCACAGATTTTTGAAATAGTTTTAAATTTGAATATTTGAATTCAAATTTTTGGAAAAAGATTTGGGTTTAAAGTGAAAAGCTTTTGAAATGTAATTTCATAAATGAAATTTATGTTGAATAACTCGATAAAATATGAAGTTGAATAATTTGATTTGAACTTAAATTCAAGATTTGAAATTGAATTCTATAACTAGGGATTAATGATATTATACTAGTCATTATGAGTTAAATCATTTTAAAAGTATTATTTTTGGGAATTTGAATTTAACCCAGGAATTTCAACTCGTATAAATGAATCAAATTTTCCAAAATGAAAACTGTTGTTTTCAAATGATAAACACTTTTAGATAAGAACGGAGATTCCAGTTAATTAGGGGAATTTCAAGATTGAATAGAGAAATGATTTTCCTAAGTTATGAATGGATATTTTTGAAAGCTATGAATTAAATCTGTTTATTTTTAACAGATTTAAATTGATGATTTGTTTAAATCAAATTGAAATGAAATTGTTTTGAAGGTTATAAGTTAAATCTTTGATTTAAAGATTTAACGAGTTAATCAAATTGAAATGAAAATTGATTTGGAAAATCTGTGAATGAATTTTTTTTTTAAGATTAAAATGTGAAAATTGTTTAAAACGTTAAAGGTTGTGAAAACGAATCTTTTTGTTTAAAGATTGAAAATGGTAATTTGTTAAGCCATTTGGAAGAAAGTTTTGGGTAATAAGTTGTGACTTAATTGAAATCCCAATATCCATTTATTTCTTGTAAATATTGCGCTCACTATTCGGTTTAGCCGGGAGAGGACCTTTGTGTCATATATCCCATTCCGAATATGTGATATGTCGTTATGGATAGCATTTGGAGACCGGTGTTGAAGACCGGATATTTTTGAAAGCGAAAGGACAACTCGTCGAATGTCTTTGCATCGACTGGTCCCCGATATAGAGACTCCATCTGTGATGGGAAGTCCGAACGTGACTAGTGAATATCCGGATTGCAAGGACTTCTTTGGAAGTGCCTTCGGTTCTGTTCAAGCCCGGAACAGACTTGTATGGATTGTATGTCTGACATTACAAATTGAGATATAAAGCCGATTTCTTTCAAATATATTTCTGTTGGTGGCGGAGAATTTATTCTTTTAGCTTAACACCCTTCTCTGAGACGTACGAGCTCAGAGGTTATATAGTTGAAGGTTATCAGCGATATGTTCCCAATTTGGTAAAGTGACATGCTGAGTGTTGCTGTGAAATGATCATTGTGTTGATTATTTGTGATAGGATCATTTATTTGATCGTCTATCCTGGTGATCATTTCTATGATCATTTGTTGACCCAAAGCATGACTTTTGTATAAAGTATGTTTTTGTGGACGAGACTTCGTCGAGCCTCACACCCCGGAAATGGTCAAAACAGGAAAGATGCGGCAAGGTTATGAGGGTAGCTCCCTTTAGGGTATGTGCATTTCCTTCTGGATAGAGGTGGTATCATGGTATGGAGCCCAGATATTTAACCTATGTGGTTACTGCGAATTTATTACTTTGTGGTTGTTGGTTATCGGGATCCCGTGAGAAAGGTCGTTTACGATCGGGGAATGGCGTGCTCGTGTCAGTAGTTACCCAGTTAGGGGTAACCCGGCCTTGTGTTGGCAGAGATCCGGTTTGGTTCTCGGGGATGTCCATCCAGAGGCATTCTCATGTGGCAATGGGAAGTTCCTTGGCCTGATCATTCGTTGGAAATCCAAAGAAACAATACGAGACTTGTACAGTATTAGTTGTATAACCTGCCATGGAATGTGGCGGTAACCTGCTATTGAACATGGTTAGCTATAGTAGGCATACGATAATGGTCGTATGTTGGCTAAGATTTATATTCTACTTTCGAAATGAATTTTTCCTACACTATGCACTAGTAATAATATCAAATGTTCTTTTTAATGCGTATCAAGCATCTTTGACTATCATAAGGAGAAATCTCCTCCGATTCTGCGTTTGCATTGTGTGTGTGTGCGGGAGGCCTTATGGTAGTCTCATTTTTAAAAAGCATTGCGAATTGACTTTGAAAATCTTATGTTGAATGTTTTAAAAGATAAATTGTTTTTGTTGCTCACACCAGTCCCACGACTGATCCGGAGTTTATTGTTTCTTTCCTAAACTCTGGGTGCTCATTATTTTCTACACGAGCAGTCTAGAGTTGGGTTTTTCTGATAGTTAGATATAGTGGATTATCTGGAGTTAGTTCAGTCTTTGGATCGGACCAGACTTGCCTAGCTTGGTGCATTGTTATGGGGAGTTCGAGCTATTGCTGGATTGATTCTTGGAAATGGAGTTGCAGTTATTTCTGGAGTTCTTCCTTGAAGACTATCTCAGAGTTATTGTTCTGCTGCTAGATGTTATATATCGTTTTCTTTTCCGCTGCTATTTTATTGTATCATTCTCTGATGTATATTGATATCTATTGGATCATCTGTTGTATCAGATATTGTATCAAAGCTGTATATCAATGTATTATTCTTTTATTCCGCTGTGTTGTTTACTTAATGATTGTTATAAGCTCCGGCGAATCGGATTTGAACGGTCAAATCTATGGCATTCGAATACGATATGAAGTATGGATGTCGATTTTTGAGCGGGCAAAATCCGAGTCGTTACAATATATATATATAAACACACACACACACTTTGAGATCAATTTAAATTTTATAGCTTATTATATTAATAATAAATTATATGCATACATACATACATAAGTACATACACACACACACACATAATATATATATATATATATATAGTTGAGCAATAAATGGTTTATTAACTTAATAGAAGAGATTTTAAGTATATAAAGTATTAGGATATTGTAAGATAGTTTTATAAAGTTAATTCATATGCTTTATAAGCAATTACTTCTCTTCGGATATCATTGTGATTTTTCATGTAAATTAGCCTTTGGGCCAATTATTTCTTTTTCTATGAAATGAAAGATATACTTAAACTGTATAGTAGTAACAAGTGGTTATGAGACAATAGTTATCACTTCATGTTTAATATGACTTGTTTGTATAGAGCATTTAGTAGTGGAATTTCCTAATGAATAGTAAGTATTTTAGCAACACCGAGTGGTTATAGGACACACGGTTGTTACTTTAGTAATTAGTGTTTGATAAGTTTATAACACTATGTGATCAATAGTTTCTTTGGAAAGCGTGTAATTTTTTTTGTAATTTTCTATATTCGGTAGCTTGACCTTGTAGGCTAGTTGTTCATCCTAGCAGTTTGACTGCGGTGGTCGCACCCCGAGTCATGATATTCATTTTAGTTTCTAACCCATACCATTGAGATAGCAGTTTGCACAACGAGCTATATTCGATATCATAACACTTGCACCATTCATTAGTAGGTCTGGCTTCTCAGCAATTCAATATTTGTTTGAGCAATATTATGTATATTTGGTACATTTAGATTGTAGGAGTTTAGCAAGCTAAACTCTTGGAGCCTTTTAAATCAGTCTCCTCTTGGAAGAAAGCAATTCGCACTAAGAATACCCGATTGGTCAAGATATCTATTGGATCAGTTATTTGTGGTTGACTTGCTTCGTGCTTGTAACTTGTGATTGACTTGCCTTTGTGCAGTTGCTTCGTTGACTTGCTTTCACGCAATCATTTGATTAGACTTTTTTATGCGCAGTCATGTGATTTTTGACTTGCTTTCATGATAATCTCTTGTTTTGTTAGCTTTCATGTGATATTGTATTTAAGTGATATATGGAGTGCTTTCATATTGTCAATACTATATCTGTGAGATACTAGCTTTCATGCTAGCTCTTGTGATTTTTTTTGATTCGTTATTCAGAGTATTTTGTGATGATTGCCATTGAGGTGCATGAGATGACTTTTGTGACATGGTGTATATTTTATGATATATTTGTTTATTGAGATTCTTTGTATGCTATGTATTGGTTGGCATATACTGTTATTATTGATATCCGATGGTTATCTTTATTAGTAAGACCTCACACTTTAATATTTAGAGATAATCTGATCCAGGTGTTATTTTCTTATAATACATTGTTCAGACCGAGATTTATCAAGCATATGGATGCAGTGACCATGGATTTAAGCTAGCTTTTGGGAGTCGTCTACTGTGTATACATAAATATGTCATGTGTGTCATTATAATGTCAAATCTTTATGATTTATACATTTTGGAGTTGACTTTATCTGATATATATTGTTGGAGACTTGTTATAGTCTATATGTATATTATGTGGGTCAATTTCTTTGACTCATAGTGTATTATTTTGGTCTATATTATATTTTTCACTATATTAACTTGTTCCGTGTTCTGTACAGTATATTATATTAATCTGATTCATTTTGAGCCAATGTGTCTATTGCTTTGTGCCATGACCGTTCACGGATAAATATTATTACAGATTGAAAGGTAAAATGTGACAGTGTTAACCCAAATGAATAAACACGGATGGTCGCTTCTATCTAGCATTATTCTCCGTATTACGTGACAATATTAATTCGTTATATTCTTAGGTAATATGGGTATAGAGGTGGGGTGTTACAATGTTGATAAGACTAATACTTATTTTAAAACTTGACATTTGATTACGAAATTGAATAATTATGAAAAATTCGATATCCTTTTTAAAATTTGCAAGCTCGTTACTAATTTATCTCTGTTTTTTGAATTTATTGGGTTTTCCCGACAACAAATTTAAAATTTGATACCTTTTTTAAGGTTTCATTTAGCTATTATAACTCAACAATCAGTCAGAAGTTCGACGGCTATTTAGAAATTCGATGATTGGTTATGAACTTGACAATTGTTTAAAGGATTGTTATTTTAGTTATAAACTCAACAACTTTGTAAATTCGGTAACTATTCATTAGGTTGTCATCCGATATTTTGTTTAAGCTCGATATCTCACTATGGGTTCGATACATGATTATACCATTTTTAGTTGGTTATGAATTCATTGGTTGTTTACACATTCAATGTTAAACCTGATAATTGGTTAAAGTGCCTTTGAACAACCTTAAAGTCTAACGATTTATGAGAACGATGCTTTGCCATGGACATGATAACTAACCATAAGTTTGATACCCCATAACACGATGTAAATTTGATTCTTTTATTATGGTCCCAGTGGATAGTTATGAAATTAACATTTCGCTACAAACTCAATAATTATAAACGAGTTTTTGATTAATTATGAAGGTACTAAGTAGATACGAATTTGACTTCTTATTATAGGTACGACATCTAACCATGGCCTATTTAGTGAATTATCAAGTTGCTAAAAATTCAACATTTAGTCTTGGTTTTGGCATTTTTCTATTATGAGTTAAATAGTTTTTATTTGGTTAAGCACTTCTAGGTTAGATATCTAAATTGCATCTATATTTAGGAATTCCACCTATCCTTAACTTTTTCTTAAGCATTTCAAACTTCTTAAAAAATGTCTAATTCTTCCCTGATCTTGTTTAACATTATCTAGTAGATAAATGGTTAGCGAAAAAAACTGACAAAGGCTCCAAATCCTCTTCTACATCAGAAAAAGGAGACTATAAGCTCGTCCAATCTGTTATAGCCACTCAGGATAAGGTTAACACTATCCTAAAGCAATTTAGGATTTAAAATGAAGAGGACAGAGTAACGGGACCATTTAGCATGATACATAATCCTTCGGATGGTTTCTTAGCTCTCATACTGTAACGTATACGGATTTTCGTTGCCGAAAAACCGAATAGTTAGGGGTTTTAAAAGAATTTTAAGAAAAGAAAAAGAGAGAAGAGTAGATAAGAAGATAGAAAATAGAGAATTTGAAAATAGAAAAAAAAGAGAATAGAAAATTTTTAAAATAGAACTGACAGAAAGGAACAACAGAACAGAAAGAACAACATCAGAATCTCACAATTCGCAGCGGAACAACATATAATAATAAATGAATGATCTTTAAACAAAGAACTATATCAGTTATTACATTATCATCATATTACATCACATCATATCATCAGAGTGTACAACAACATACATCAACAAACAATGCAGCGGAAAAAGAAGTACTATATACTAGTAATACGCCATGCCAATCCAGCTTGCCTCCAGCAACTCCAGAATATCCAGAATATCCTGATAATCCTAACTCTTAACTGCCCGTGTGAAAATTGGTGGGCACCCAGAGTTTAGGAAGGAAAACAATAAACTCCAAGTCAGTCACGTGACTGGTGTGAGAACTCAAAACAGTTTATTTAACTTTAAAATCAAAATAGAGAGATATTTTTATTTCAATTCGCAATGCTTTTAAAAATGAGACTACCATAAGACCTCCCGCCACACACACAATGCAAACGCAGACTTGGGGAAGATTTCTTCTTATGTTAGTCAAAGATGCTTGATACGCATTAAAAGAACATTTGATATTATTATTAGTGCATAGTGTAGGAAAAATTCATTTCGAAAGTAGAATATAAATCTTAGCCAACATACGACCATTATCGTATGCCTACTATAGCTACTATCCAAACAGTGGTGACCACCATAAGTGAATAGCAGGTTCTACAACTAATACCGTACAAGTTTCGTATTGGGAATTGGATTTCCAACAAATGGTCAGGCCAAGGAACTTCCCATTGCCACTGAGAATGCCTCTGGAAAGACACCCCGGAGAACCAAACCGGAACTCTGCCAACACAAGGCCGGGTTACCCCTAACTGGGTAACTACTGACACGAGCACGCCATCCCCCGATCGTAAACGACCTTTTTCACGGGATCCCGATAACCAACAACCACAAAGTAATAAACTCGTAGTAACCACATAGGTTAAATATCTGGGCTCCATACCATGATATCACCTCTATCCAGAAGGAAATGTACATACCCTAAGGGGAGCTACAGCAACCCCTAATAACCTTGCTGCATCTTTCCTGTTTTGACCATTTCCGGGATGTGAGGCTCGATGAATTCACGTCCACAAAAACATACTTTATACAAAAGCCATACTTTGGGTCAAACAAATGATCAACACAATGATCACTAAGATAGACGATCAAATAAATGATCCTATCACAATAATCAACACAATGATCATTTCAGCATCACTCAGCATGTCACGTTACTAAACTGGGAATATATCGCTGATAACTTCAACTATATAACCTCTGAACTCGTACGTCTCAGAGAAGGGTGTTAAGCTAAAAGAATAAATTCTCCGCCACCAACAGAAATATATTTGAAAGAAATCGGCTTTATATCTCAACTTGTAATGTCAGACATACCATCCATACAAGTCTGTTCCGGGATCGAACAGAACCGAAGGCACTTACAAAGAAGTCCTTGCAATCCGAATAATCTCTAATCACGTTCGGATTTCCCATCACTTATGGAGATCTCTATACCAGGGATCAGCCAGTGCAGAGACAATCAACAAGAAATCCTTTCGCTTTCGAAAATATCCGGTCTTCAACACCGTTCTTCGAATGCAATTCATAACGACGTATCACATATTCGGAATGGGTTATACGACCCCATGGTCCTTTCCCGGTTAACCCGAATAGTGAGCGCTTATTTTAAAAAAATAAGTGTGGCATTCAATTTCAAACAATTCACAACAAATACCTATTTGAAGGTAAATATTGATAGTCGGTTATTGAACTATCAATAGATATGCCAACATCACCAGAATCCAAATAATTTTCCAAATTATTTATTTCCCAAAAATATCTTTAGAAGATATAACTTTCCATATTTCAAAAATAAATCAATATTTATTTTAAACCTATTTTCCCAATTCCTTTTATAAATTCCATATTGAATTTATATTTCCAAAATATTTATGAATATATGATTTCAAATATCCATTTTTCAATTTATCTTCAAAAAGATAAATTCTCAACATATTCACTTTATATTGGAAAACATTTCTATACTTATTAAATAAGTAATTCACAATCTTTTATTTTCAACACTTAGAAAATATTCTATATACTTAAATCGAAATTAAGTATATATTTCTTTCTTTAAGGAAATCATTCACTTAACCGTATTTATTTGGGCCAAAACGATGTTGCGTAAAACATCGTTACGACAACCCAAAATCACTAGTATAGGGATTCGAAATAAAATAGATATATAAATCCCAATACTATACAAAACATTTCCTTTCGGAAATTATCTATTATAACAACAGTGTTATAATCTATTATTTCCTTCTATTTCTCGAAAACATCTATTTCAACCATAAATGTTGAAATCTATAATTTCGAATCTCAATACATTTTTAAAACATCGTTAGATCGTTTTAATTCTGTTTAAAATATCACATTCCAAATAATTCTTTAACATAATATTCACTATACAAAAACGTGAATATATATTATTAATAAATTTCATTTCTTCTATTGCCTTTATTTTAAGGGATTATTCACTGTTTAAAACATGAATATATCTCCATAAATAAATTAGATCAATTTACTTATTAAATAAGTCATTTTGAATTTATAAAACAACGTTTATAAATTCTATTCTATTTATTTTATATCAACTTCCTTTTATAAACTTCCTTTGTTAACCTATCTCAATTCATATCACAATGATATACTAAAAATTCATATTATAAGTCAAATACTTATAATTTATTTATTTACAAAATCATTCCTTTAAACTTCATAAATTTTATAATCTTATAACTTATAAGATTCATTCATTTATCCAAAATCATTCCTTTAATAACTTTATAAATTTTATAAACCTACTGCTTATAAAATTCTATTTAAAACTGCTTAAATTAAAACCTTACCTATATATATATATATATAAAGACAGATACATATATATATATTTAAATTAAAATTTTTTTTTTATTGAATAAACAAATAATAAAAAAAAACAAATACCTCACTACGATTGACTACAGCCATCACCAATCATCGAGCTCGCCGCTGCGTTCAACTGCTTCCCCCCCAATTCGATGACGCACCCCCATAGTCTCGCCTCCACGCACGAGCGCCTGCGCCCCCAAATCGACACAGCGCCACCCAATCCTTGTCGCATCGCCGCTGCCGCAACCACGCCCATCATCGCGCGCCACATCGAATTGACGCGATGCCATGGTCGATTTGAGTTCCAGTAGTCGCCTCTCTTGACTCGCGTGACACCCAAATGCCCACTGCCCTTCAACTTGACAGCGCCCTCCTCCCTCACGCAAGCACGCGCGCGTTGCTTGTGTCGCCGTCGCGAGCGCCTCGTGTCGCCACCACTCGATTGCGTCGCGACTTCGATTTGAATTTTTTTTTTTTTTTTCCTTTGGATCGGCTTCGGCATTGACTGTTTTTCGTGAATAAGGTGATGAAAAGGGGAAAAAAGAACAAACGTAATTGAAACAGTGAAGGGGAAGGACATGATTTCCTTACAGGCTTCGGCCATTAAATTTTTTTTCTTCTGATGTTTCGTTTGAATGGACGAGGAGAAGTAGGGGCTAGGTACTTAAAAACGAACGAAGTATGTTTGGCACGATTTATTTCGTGATATCAGGCGTGATCCTCTGCTTGAATTTAGGCGTAATAAATGGAAGCATGTTTGACCAATTTAAATTCAAATTTAAATTTGAATTCGATTTTTATTTCAGCGCGTTTACTCAACGTACGCTCACATATCAACTCCGATTGATACGAAATTTGAAATCCGAGAATAATTCAATATTCCGGACCCAATGGAACTGGTTTCGTCGAATTCCGAGACTGTGCCTCGGACGGCTATTTTAAATATCCATTTGAACGATTAAATTCCAAAACTGTACAAATCACTTTCAAATTCAATTCTGAAGCTTCTAAAATCTTCAGTATTATCAATATGAATTTTACAAGCCTTTGAAATATTTTTAATTGGCTTAAAATTGAAGATTCAAATTTTTATTCAACTCTCAATAGATTAAATTCTATAATTTAATCGTCAATTTCAAAGTTAAATTGAAAACTCAATCTAAACCATCATTCAAATATTTAAAATAAATTAAATATTTCCAAATTAAATTGTTTAAAATTCTGGGTCGTTACACATACCAATCTATATTTGGCATTTAGGTTACCTACATCTTTCTGACTTCTTTGTTAGATACTTGGATCATTTAGGAATTGCCTCGATATAATTGCTACTCAATTCCTACACTTATCTATGATACCTTAAAATCTTGGCTAGGGAAGTTGAACTCCCTTCTCTCAATATTGATATCCTTCACTCGTTAATAACTCTCGTTATAGCGGCGAATTAGCTAGTGAGTACTGTGTATCATATTCTCCCTTAGAAAAGTCTAATCACTAACCTGATTAACAAATCTGGAGATTAGGAGAACCAATTCTTCTATGTCAAGAGCTATACTCCTAAAATTAGAGGTCCTTCTTTGTTCCTAGTAAGCCTTGTCATCTTCTCCTTTATTACTTATACCGTATTATGTTGTTATTTTATAATGATCATACTTTTTTCGGATCTTGTTTCTAAGGAGACTAATCCTTCCCCTATTGGTACAATTGGTACTTTGAGCTTAGCATCCCGGACTATTGGAGACATACATAGGATCTTAACTAAAGCCAATCTTAGGAAATATTCCTTAATCCTAAAGCACCATAAGGTGCTTGAGGAACCTCCTATGGTGAAGAAAGATGCACATCGAATATAAGACCTGGTTGCTGGTAAACAAGATTCTTTTCATAAATCTTCCTTTATTCTCCGTGACTCTCTGGTAAATTCTTATTAAATTTAAAAAAAAAGTTTTGCATCACTATCTTATGGTTTTTCTTTTGATATAGGTTCTGCTCTTATGGTTACAGCCTCTAAACCCAAAAAGGGTGGGACTCGTCTTTCTACATCGGTTGTCCTTATTACTACCACCCATATTGAAGACTATATTACTAAAAGAAATTTAGAATATAAACGTGGAAGGTCATAAAATAAAAAGGGATCCAACAATTTATCTGGTGACTTAAACTCTTAGCCAACCAAGAGGATTTATCTCGAAGAAGGCCTAACTTTTGTTGCTATAAAAGCAGAATCAAACATAGATTGGCCGTGGTTTACAAAGAATCTGGCCTTGCTGATCCTAATCTATTTGTTCAAGATCTCCATAATCCAATACAAGTTGGACACACTCCAAGTCCTTTTATAGATATTACAACTCCAATATCTATTTTCATTCTCCAGCATCTTTGTTAAGAGTTAGGCCAGACTCCTCCTTCCTCTGAATCTCTTCCCTTAGAGGCTCAAGTTCAAAATATTCCTTTCGATTTTAAAGGCTTAATTCATTCATTTAGTAAATATCTATCTGTGGCTTCTCTCATGCCACTACAATCTTCTACATTCTCTAAGGATCTTCTTCACATCCTCCTTCAACAACACCTTATGGTATGCTTCTTTATACATGAATTTTTGGTTTTGTATACCTTTATTTATTATACGATTGTTACCTATTTTTGGTGGCTAAACATAAGTTTTTCCTCCGACAATCTTGTCAAGAATCTATCAGTTTAGTCCTAGATCTTAAAGAGAAGATTTCTTCATTGAGACAAAAGTTAAATTCCCTGAGGGTCAGTTACTTGATGTTGCAATGGAGAAGAATGAGCTATCTTAGAAAAAGAAAAACTTGCCTTTATTCTAGAAGAGGGGAGAAAAACTATGTTAGCAGTAGAAGGGAAGATGAAGGCCCTGGATGTAGTGTAACACCCCACATTTTTATATAATTAAATAAAATCAATTGAATTAACATAATTACAAACAGAATATAAATATCAAATATATGCATTTAAGAATTAAGAGGTTAAACAGATTTGTGCTTGCAATGAGTGTGTGATTAATAGACGCATCAATTAATTAAAAGAGGGATTAACTAAGAGACATAGAGGCATCAATTAGTCAGAGAATATGTCACTCTTATGACATTAATTAATTAAGGGATCTTCTAATGAAGGGAAATGTATTTGAGGAATAAATTAAATGATAACATAGATGTATTAATTTATAATTGATGCAATCAACTAATTAAGACATTAACTAAGTGTCAACTAATAAAAGAGGGAAACTTATATCTCAATTAATTGGGTAATGAACCGGCGGTTTAAATATATACGACTAATAAATGTGTGATTAAGTGATGCATAGGAATTAATTTGGATATCGATTAAAATAGAAAAACGTTTCAATTAATTAATTGGCAATCGGCTGAGCGTTTTAAAAAGGGTGTCAATTAATCAAAGAATATGCCCTTGTTACAATAGCTAATAATGTAAATTAATTAGCTAGAGGAAAACGCCAATTATAGGATTATTTATTTTCAAGTTAAAAAGAAAAAAAAGAATTGGAATGTGTAAAAAATCAAATGGAGTAATTAAGTATACGAAGAAGGTAAGTTAATAAGAATAAATTAAAAAGTATAACTTTGATATACAATCAATTAATAGAGGTATTAATTGACGTGTTCAACTATGTAAGAAATTATAACATATAAGAATCAATTAATATTGGATATATATATATATATGTATGTATGTATGTATGCATGCATGCATGCATGTATGCATGTATGTATGTATGGTCTAATTAATTGGATAATTAATGGGAGAATCTTATTTAGAAGGAAACGTGAATTAATAGGGTTGTATAACAAAGCAATAAATAAATAACATTGGAGAATTATACATTATAAGAGAACATAAACAAATTAATAAATGATGGTGAGGATTGTTTTTAGGGTTAATTAGATGGTCTATAGGTGTTCACTACACCTATAAATTTAATGTAGCTTAACCCTGGCCCAAACTATTTTTCTGAATTAGCTGTTGTAATATAGCAAACTCCTTTTCTCTTCTCCCTCTTCCTTTCTCCTCTTTTAATCTAATCTTTCCCCAAATAAAAAATAAAATTTAGCAAGGACATACATACAAACAAATCAGAGAATTGTGAAAATAAATCAGGTAATTTATAGCGAATTAAAAAGGGGGAAAGTAGAGAAAAGTGTAGAAAATTAAAAGGGATAGAGATTGAAGCTAAGGAAGGCATGTGAGTAGATATAATTATATTCTTTTACGTTTATAATATATATTATGTTTGAATTTATTTTAGATAATTTATTCCAGTAATTAATTCTATTAGTTATGCATTCATTGTAAATTTTAATTATACTTAATTAGGCTTGACAATTAGAGAAGGCATAGGCCTAAAAGTAAGAAATTTACAGTTATTTACATCTTTTTTTAAAGTCACAATTTAGCCTTAATACTAGTTCCTTTTATTCTCTTTTTACGCGAATAATATAGTTAGAAAGAGAATTCACAGTTATGGATTAAAACACTAGACTTTATGGAAGTAGATGTAAAATAGGAAAACTGAAATAAAATTAGAAAAGTGGAGTTCTGCAATAAATTACGCTTAACGGAAACAATAAATTTATCTGATAATTTAATTTGGGGAGTAAGTAATAGATTGATGGTTGGTTTAGAAACTAGAATACATTTCTATAATTTAATAATTAAAATATAACGATAAACGTAACTGCAAGAATAAAAAGGAAGAAAAGGGAACTAGTGTAAAATAGAGGGACCATTTTATTTTACACTAGACCAAAATAATAAAAGAAATATCTTGTAGGTATGAATTATTGTTTATAGTATTATTTAGTACTGAATTATGGAAATATATTCTAGGATAGCTTTCACAACCAACCAAATATAATATAATTACTTCCTAAAATAAAAGAAAATAAAGTAGAGTATGAAATGAATCAAATAAATTGTTAGATAAGAAATTAAGGCTGTGAACAATAAACGAACCTTGGTCTGCATTTACCACGTAGACTATATAAAAAGACAGCTATTATGATAAGTTAATTATATAACGTAAAAGAATTAAAAAGAATTCTATATCATAATAATTGAAGATAGATTAGAACAGAAAAGAAACACTTGTAATTATATATAGATTTTAAAAGAAACAATAGTAACAATTGCAAGTATAATTATAACATAAGTTATGATTAAGTAAAGGAATAGAAAGGTTTATTTGGGAACTTAGAATAAATAAGCAATGATAGAAAATATAAATAGTAAAAGCTTATTTTAGATTTCTATTAAATTAATGAGCAAATAGAACAAAAGATGCTTATTTAAATAAACTTAAGACTTAAATTAAGTTAATAAGCAAGAAGTGGCTATGCCAATAGCATTCCCTATTAGATCAATGGTGGTCTCATAATAGCCAGAAGCGAGACAAGGTCAAGAATATGCTAATTAGGATAAATAAGTAGCCAACAGATTAAGAAAAGTAAACTAAATACAAATTAAAATATTAGACTTAGGGTCTAATAAAATAATTGAGATGCATTTGGAGCAGCCCAAAGGGTGAAGCGCCTAATGAAGCAGTTCATCATGGATTTCAGAAATGGAGAAGCATGTCCAACTTAGTATTTTTGGCTTCAAGGAAGTACGAGACTTCAACGGGATGTGAGGATAGTCTAGGATGGCCCTCTGGGTAGGCCTAACGAAGCTGCACCCTCGAAGGCAGGTCTGTAGGTGTTCCATCAAGAGAGTATGCCTTGACTGCATTTGTTGCGTAGGCCTAACGAAGCAGACCTTTGTTGGCAGTCAGAAGGGCTTGATGTTTGGAGTAGGGTATTCATATGTCCGGTACTTGCAAGTAAGTTTAAGGATAGTCGCATGCGGATATCGGCCAGCATCAAGACCAATAGCGATTTTGGGAAATACCAGAGTTAAATCAACATGCCAATGATTCTTTCACTATCGAGACATTGGATGAGGGCACCTCCAATTGGGTGCTAGATTGTTTGCAGTAGGGCACGACCACTTAACTCTTTAGAGGTCTTTCGATTTAGGTTAGAGGGTGGCTCCGTGGAGTCATAGAGACAACGAGAAAAGAGATAGACCAACTATAATATCTGAATTGTAGGCCTAACGAAGCAGTCCTTTATAGATATAGAAAATCCCCGATTGAATTCCATATAAGGTAGACCTTGTTGGTGGGATTCAGATAGTAGACATAATGATTACGTAGTCCTCAATGTATGCACTGGGTGGTATATTGTGGATGTCCGAGCACTGGCATAGATTAGCGCGGACACGATTTACATTTTCAAAGTAAGTTGTGCATCATTTGTATTATAGACTTTACAAAACAATCTTTTACACATGTAACTACGGAACACTCATGGAGCAAGATGATGGAGTATCTGTATTATAGGCCTTAAGAATCAGTCCTTTACAATATAGCTATGGAGCAAGGCGATGGAGCCCTTTTCGAGGAGGATACGGAAGGTAGCATGGCTGGTACCTAGGACCAATATGGTCATTGGGCATACAACTACGCATATGTATAATCTACTATGGAGTAGATAGGGTTCACAAACAGAGGCGAGAGTATTATAAACCTAATAAACCTAATATAACAACAAATTGAAATAAAACGGTATATGTAGAATTAAGCTTAGAAGTGTATAATTTATCCATTCACTAGAACTTTATTTATGATCCCCCTCCTCATAACACCCTACTGGTTAAGTAGATGGCCGAGACTTCCTAGCTGTAAGACACTTGTTTAGAGAGTGTTATTACATTTTTGGGTATTTACTTACTATTATATTTTAGTCAATCCCGCTGCAAGATAAATTATTGAGCTCCGATATATTTGTCTTTTGCCTATTTCCAGGATACCAGATACCCAATTTAGGCTTTAGTGGGCTTGGTTTTTAGAATTTTTGCGAAAAAGCTAGACCACTAGAATTCAGGTTGTTATAGGTAGAGCTTGAGTTGGCTAGAAAAGAAAAGGCTCAAATTGCTAATCAGTTGGAAACCAGATAGGAAACCTTTATTTCTGCAAACAACATCATTAGAAATGCTAAACGAAAAGTTTCTAACTTTATCAATCAAGCTTTCCCTAAAATTAGGGAAAGATACTATGAAAACACTCTCTCTATTGCATATTTTGATAACAAAGAGGAGTATCTAGGAATAAACTTTCCTTAACACCTATTTTTGAATGACAAATTTAAAAGGAAATTCGTTCTTATGCTAGGAAGAGATTCTGGGTTACTTCAAGATGAATATCCAGAGGAAGCTCCCATCAAGCATCAAGGGCTATTATCTTTTGATGAACCTCCGCTAGGCGAAGATGAGGCTAATGATAAATGGGAGGATGATGATAATGAAAGTGATGGAGATGATAATGATGATGATGATGGTAAGAATGGGGGTGATGGTAATTTAGGTCTTGATGGATTGGGATATGGTGGCAGCGGATTTGGGAGGCTATGGCTTTGGCCATTCTACTCACGATATGGACCTTCCCGATCTCCCTGACCCTCAGAATGCTTCTTAAGACGACACCACAACAATACATGCCCAAGCTGCTAATGAAGAATTAGAAAAAGTGGAAACTTAGGTTTCCTGTTCACCAGCCCCGCGGTTCAGGTATAGAGTTTATTATCTTTAAGTGTTAATAATTATATGTTAGCGTTAGTTAATAAATTTGATTTTAGTTAGGGAAAAGAAATAAATATTACTTGAGATTTTTCACGAGAAGAGTAAAAGGGCAGTGCTGCGGCTGAACAGAGACATTAATAAGTTGATTGAATATCATAACAACTTGTCTGAAAAAATAGATGTCTTCATATTTATGTCGATCTATTAAAAAGTTTAAATGAGAAATGGGTAGCTCAACTCTTGAAAAGATCCCGCCGTCATCGGGAAATAGTTATAAGGAAGAATGCAGAGCTAACCACACAATTTTGGATGCTTATTGGGGATTTTGACATTTTAGCATAATTTCTTTATAAAACTTGTTCCAGAGTCCTCTTTAATTATTTTCTTTTCTAGGGAAAGAGAGCGGGGGGTTACTTAGGCATTTACATAACAGATATTGAAACGAACATGGGTCTAATCCTCATACTGGGGATTGCTGTAACATTCGCAGGATTGAAGCCATTCCACTCCCCTCAAACACTCTACCTTGTGAAAAATTCAAATTTATAAAGAGAAATTTATCTCTGAATTTTACAAAGGATCTATATTGTACGAACTCAAGTGATCTTGCTGTTGTATTATGCAACACAGAAAGTCTTTAGAAGTATTGGAATTCTCATCCCTTTACAGCTTAGTTTATTTTTCATTTGAAATACAAAGGTTAAGAAATCACCGGGCACTCCCATTTCAAAAGAACTCTTGAGTAAATTTGTCAAGGTAAAAAGGGTTTTTAAGGAGAGAACTTTAACTCAAAACCTCTCTAGCAAAGTACTACTTTCTTAGGGACCTTAAGGAAGTCTACACATAACTTCCCCACTTGTATTTGATTTCTCAGGTGATTAAAAAGATAGTTTACTTAAGAAAATCCAGTCTAATTGTGCTAAATTGTTATGTAGTGATTCGAGTCCCCTTACCGAGAGATAGGATTATCGTCAGTCTCCCTCTCTTTATCACCCTTATGAGTTTACTGTCTTTTTTGACTCTATTTTCACAATATTTATGGGCTTACTCAAAAAGCATCAAACCACTGCTTCCAAATTTAAGGATTTAAAGTATAAAACGTGAATTGATAATGTAATTTAAACTTATTCATGCTTGTAAGCTTTGTTTTCATTAAAAAAATATTTTCCTCATGTGTTGATTTTTTTCTTTTATCCATTCTTACTAAGAATGTCAACTCTTGCTTGGCGACCCTGACCTCCCTTCTTGATTGGACAGGCTTAACGGTAGACTGATATTAGATATTAGGAATCGCTCATCTCAAGATGCTTCAACTACACCATTTTTGTATAACTCAGAAGCATTTAAATGGTATAACAAATATTAAAAATTGAGATCCACATTAAGCAATGTAAATGAATTGTCTTCAAAATTAGATGAAAAATCAAAGATAAAGATAAAGCGATCGAATATCTAAGAAAGAATAAAGGGGTAGCAGTTCGACCCATAACCCAAGACCAAGGAATCAAAATTGACACAGAAATTGCTCGTCTATATCAAAGAATTGAGAATCTTGAAGTTGATCTGCTGAAAAGCCATGTATCATTCAATATCCAGAACTAATTGCAAGTGGAGGCGAATTCAGCCTTCCCACTCCTACTCCTGCAAGAATTACAAGGTCCTAATCTCTAGTTGGCAAAGAGGCATTTTCTTTCTTGTTAAACCTACCTCAATGCTTAGATCATAGAGAAATTTCTGATGGTGCCAAAGGGTTAGGTACGAGTGCATCCAATTTTTAAAAGGAAAATGGTATGAAAAAGTTTCAAAATATCTCAATAAGTAATAAAGTCAGATTGAAGGGTTAGGACGTGAAAAATATGCTCTTGAGCGAAAAGTTAAAGAATTACAAAGTAAGGTCAAAATTCTCAAAGAAGCCAATAAAATGCTTGATTGTGCATTAAAAGTTCAAATTACCTCTGTTGACGATATGGATATTATCTAAAGAAGGAGAAGAAACTCAAGGAAATTTTGGATACAGAGATTAGTCACATCGTCGAACCTTTCCCGACTATCGAAGACTTGAAAGAAAAGTGCAAGACCTTGACTCTTAATGGAGAATAATCGAAGTGGCGTCGCTTGGAAACATTTATTGGATTCTCTTGTTGATTAATCTTTCTTGTTATTTGTAACTTTTGTATATGATGTATAAATGTAAAATGGTAAATAAATTTGTACCAAAATGATTAATACCTTGAATAGACTGTAATTTTGGACTCGTGGTACCTTTTGAGATTTGTGATTTGTGATTTACTTCAGTACTTTAGTCCGAATCCATATTATATATGGTCTTTGATTAAGCATTGGTTTTTTCTTCTCATTGTGGAAAAATATGCAGCAAATAATTATAGCTTTCATAACAATGAGAAATTATTTCTTTCTTTAACTGGTTACGTTGCTTTGCAAATGCCGAAGAATATTTTATGAAAAATTTGTCTTGTTAATCTTTGAAACTTTCTTGGTTTTGAAATTCATTTTCTAGAATAACTATCAGCAAATTTTAGATAAGTCTAATCAAGTAGCTTTCTCATTTCTCTTTTATGGGAAAATCATGGTTTCTTTAAATATGATTATCCTAACTGGTTTCCTAGAGTAATTGTCTATTCGATGATTTTTCTTTATCTCACAAGCATAAATAATCACTAGTTAGCTTTGATAAAAACCATAAATTAATTTACCAAGAAGAGTAGATTTAATTTGATAAGAAGACTAAAAATCCATCTAACAATAGGACCACAATTCCATTAGAAATTCATTTGATAATATGACTAGAAGTTCATCTAGTAAGAAGATCAGAAATTCGTCTGATAATAAGACCAGACATTTGGTAAGAGGATCAGAATCCGACCATTAATGGAGATTCCCATTATTTGATAATTCGAATTCCAATTCAAGAATTGAGGATTAAATGCTAGTTCGATATTTCGAAGAATGATGCCCTGGGCCAAGTTATAAATCATAATTTCTCGGATATCCATATCTGATATTAAAATTCCCCGATTTTGGGTAATAAATAGTTTTTAATCCTTCCTTTGAAGGTTTCTTTAACTTTTTTTGGCGCAGTACTAAATGTGTTTGATTGTTCTTCCTTTATAAGATTTCTTTGATCCATCATTAGGGTAGATTTAAACTTGCTTGATTGATTTCTTTTACCTCTCATCACTCTTTGGTTGATGATTTAGGCTTTGGTTCTTTTTTCTCCTTATCACTCTGTGGGTGATGATTTAAGCTTAAGTCCTTTAATACCTTATAGGTAATGATTTAGGCCAGTCAGTGCGTTTGGTTAGCCATTTTAGGCAGAACCAAAGGCTTACCCGTCCTTCCTCTAAGAGACACCCCGGTTAGGTTTTACAAGTGTAATCGAATGCTGGTCAATGCTTTCACTTGGCCATCTTAGTGAGACCAAAGTCTTACTCCTTCCACACTCTAGGAGGTGCTTCGGTCGACACACATAGGTAGTACTGAAGGCGTGTAGTTCTCTGGCCAGGCCATATAGGCGTGACCAGAGGCTTACTCTGACCTCCCTCTAGGAGGTACTTTGACCAAGCCATCTTAGCGGGATTAAAGGCTTTTTCCCTTATTTTGTAAATCCTATTTATGAAGCATTCCTCTTTATTTATCACTTGATCTTTGGAGAAACATTGTTTTTTAGCCAAATCTTGTTTAGCGAATTCTTGATGTTCTCCTTTTACTAAGAAATGTGTGATCATTCCCTTTAAGGTTCGGCATTGGTTAGTTTCATGACTATTAATTGGTGGTATAGGCAACAAGCGCCTCTAAGATTCCTTTCATTTCTCACTTGCTTTTTCTTAGAAGGCTAATAGTTCAAGCTCTCTTGACTTATGAGACAGATATTCTCATAAGAGGTGACAATGGAATAAATCTTAAAGGATCGGGAATTTCTAGGGTATTGTGCTTTTTGCCCCCACTTGACTTTTTTGTAACATTGAATTGGCACATTAGCATTGTCCATAACTTTCTCTTTAAAGAATCTTGAGTTTCAATTGGTGTAGAAGAGTGATCAGCTATTCCTTCCTACCATTGGGAAAACTTGTTGAAGTCCTTTGTATTTTCACTTTCAAAAATAGTTCTCTTACATTGGAGTAGTATGGCCCTCCTCATTCTTAAGAACAAGCCATCCTTTTTGTGTTCTCCTCTTTTGGATTAAATAATAGTTAGGGATTGGGGGTAGATCCTATATGAAATGGATTTATACTTCACTTATCCGGGTTATACGGAGTCATCTGTCTCTTTTTTTCCATAATTTTTAGTGCCAACAACCTCAGCAATTATTCTGCGTGGAATTACCAACTATGAGTGACTTGTTAAACCTTTTTGGTCAGGGGCTCGGAGGATCTAGGAAAGTTCTTCAAGGGAAATATGTAGGTGGGAAAGTCCTCTATATCATGTATGTGCAAGCATAGGTAAGTTCATTACTGCGGCATGTAGGGAATCAGAGGTTCATGTCCTCTTTTTAGCTCCAAAATGTTAACAAATTTCTTTATTAACCCAAATGTGCAAGATAAGCCAAGTCCAATTTTGGTAAAGGCTTCGATAGCCTTTTTCAAATCTTGAGAGAAGTATCAAAACCAAGCCCAAAAGAATGAAATATGCATGTCCATTGTTTGGGCTAACTATAAGAAGTCATATGCATGTCACAAGTTAATAAACTATCAAATATCTTTAATTGAAATATGATATGCAAAATTCATTTTCCAAGTCCTTATGTGCAAAAAGTCAAAAATTACAATCAGCTCTAAATCCTCAATTTGATTTTGGGTTATAACGTTAAAAATTTAAGAAGTGGGAAAGAAATGTTCGCCCCTTCTAAGCAGACGTGGTGTTAATATTTATAGTGGTGGCGGCTGGCTGCTTGGCTGCCACGTTCCATTTGACATGGGGTATGCTTTCTTGCTGAAGTTGCTAATACTCGATATCTTCATTGTCGGTATCCTTTTGATCATTAGTGAAATTTGACATCTCTAATCTAGCTGAAATTCAACGCCTTTGAATATTGAGGAAAATTGACATCCCTTTTTCGTTGATGATGCTCGATATCATTTGCCGTCATGGCATTGGTAATGTAAACTTCCTTTGTGCATCCACTTGATAGTATCCATTATGGTAAGCATTTGACAATAGCGCTAGGGTGGTAGCTCGGTAATAGCTGTTATATTGCAGGTTCGACATCTGTCACAAGTTTGATACCCCGATCTTTGACTAAACGCGACATCCTCTTGTTTTACTTTAGGATGTAGTGGTTCGATAACTACCCTTGTTTCTTTTTAAGTTCGATAGTCTTTGTATCATAGAAACTCGATATCTTTTGATATTCGATTGTACTTTAGCTTGTTCTATGCTCGACATCTTTAGAAGTCACTTGGGGCACGAAGTAATACTTCTTTCGCCGTACATGCTCGACAACCTCTGTGGTTGTTAAGGTTGGAGACCTTCTTTTTCTTCATATGAGCTTGATAACTCTTATGTCGTATGCTTGTAGTAAGATATCTTTAGAGATTCAATACCTTTGTGTGATATCTTTCCCATCGTTGAGGTTCAATAGCCCTTATGCTGTAGAAGCTCGGCACTCCACGCTGCTCCAAGCTCATTATAATTCGATACCCTTAAAAACATAATTAATTCTGCATATCAATTTCTAATTTCCTTAAGCACGTAACACTCTTTAATCATAAATGTTCAACAGCTTCTCGAGGCTACTTTGAAGCTTGATATCCTTTATTGATTACCTAATTTACCTTTCCTTTTTCATGCTCGACATCTTTATTGTTAGTAATAGAACCTACAAAAGTAGGATGTGTAGTCCATCTTTGCTTAATTTCCGCCTTGTACTGACTGCTCCATAACCGATGATGCTCTCAACCTATGTGTACAACCCTACTCCTCACATGTATGGTACCAAACTCGTTGACATATAGTCGATCCTATGCTCATTGCCCCATTTAGATTGCCAAATGCTATTTAGAAAATGCAAACTTGCTAGTTAATACCCCCATATAACGATGAAGTAAACCTTACTTGGCCCTCTAACACTTCAAACCGAGGTGAACCCACTTTGATATATTTCCTTCCCCTATACGCGAACGTATAATCCCATGGGTCATACAGTTGGAGGCATCTCACATCAATACAATGTATACACGACCATTGGCAGCCCCTTTCGGAGGGCAGACTTCTATTTTGCAATACTACCGACCTAGCACTCTAACCCATACCAATGACTATGCCATTTTCAACTAATCTAATTATTGAGTAGATTCGACAATGACACCTCATAAACACATAGTTGAGGCCATATAAATTTTATTTATTTTCTACACATCCTATGTTCAACGATGAATATTAAATTATTTTTACATAACTTACTTCTTATTTCATTAATGCCATTTAATGTCATTTATGGCTTACTTCTAATTTAATATATTAAATATCCATTATTGTTTGACTTCCACTTACTTCTATTAAGTATTTCAACTATTTCCTTTTTAACGATTACTGCCTTTCTTTAATTACTATAACTTCTTAGTTACTCATTTTATCGCTTCATTAATGCTTCATTTGTCAATGTTTATTTTCTAACTTATCTTAAATCACATATATTATATTTGTAATTAAACTGTTGTTATTATCTCCACTTTCTATACTTAGGGATTTTTGCATTTTAATGTGGTGAAATTACATCTTCCCAAAAGGAAATGTCAACACTTTAATTTTTCATAAATTATCTGAAAGGTAACTATGTTATATTTGGAATTACAAAAAGTTAACTTTTCTATAGTTATTAAAATAGATGGTACAAAACGCTAAACATCCTTATTTGTACATCTCTATCTTTTGGGCATATTTCTTGTTATTACAAATGATGCACTTTTATTCATAATTATAAAACTGGATAATTTATAGAAATTTACATTGCAACAAATTTCATTTCGATGAATTAAAATACTGGTTACATTCCAGTCCTAAATATAATAACTTCCACTTAATGTTTACTAACATATATAATTCAACCAACAAACCTAGAACTATTATACAGTATTGCAAATTTAGGGACTACTTTCACCCTTACTTTCTAGAATCAACTATATGTAATATTTAATCAAAGCTAACAATTCAAAAAATATGTAGGCATGGTTCTCAAATACATTTCATCTATATATTTAAGCATATGACTACAAAATTACATTAGGCCTATAAGGAACAAATTTACAATGATATAAATCCAATATTATATAAAAATATGTAATTTCCCACTCACCTCAAATCTCCAGATCTAAATCCTGTTATTCCCGTCCGACTCCCCTTACTTTCTACCGAAATAAGTACGATAGCATATACATATTTATTAGAAACTTAGATCCGAGAATAGATTTGAATTTAATTTAGATTTGGATTTAGATTTACAATTTATCTTGGCTTTGGCTATTCGATTCGATCCTACTCTTCTTTCCTATTATCATCCTCTATTCTCCACATACATACATACCTACATACATACATACATATATATATATATATATATATATATATATATTATAGTTTACATATTTATTATAATTTATGGAGCAAATAACATGGCAAAGCTTCACCGTTGCTTTAAAAAATATAAGAAGAATATTGAGGGTTATGCCCACATTTATAGTGGTTCGAATCAATACCAGCCGTTAGATGAGATTTATTAAATTTAGGTCGTTCGACATTGGTTCAATACACAACCTCTAGCATATCAGCAGTAGATCGGTTCCATTAAGGGTCGACCAACTGCCTATTTATGTTACTTGTTGACTAGTTTCCTCTTACATGTTATTTTATACAATTTTAACTGATCTGAGCGTCAATTCTACTTAGACTTTAAGTAACCGTTAATGTTAATTAATGGTAATTAATTATATTTATTTACTTAGTTATATATACAATTGTTTTTGGTTTGAAATATTCGACCAGTAATAACTTTTTCATTTGAACTCTGATCATAAAATGTATATAGAAACTTTGACTAGAAAATCGTCTCGAATACGACGGTGCAAGTTATGTAGCCAAATTCCAAAGTTTGTTAAAATTCCATTTTTGGCTTTAAAATTTTTAAATAATTTCTTTTAAATTGATTACTTTTCGATTTATGGGGTGTTACATTCTCCACCCTTAAAAGAATTTTGTTCCTAACATTCCTTAAGGACTAAATCATGTAATATAATACACAACCAGTTTGAACTATCCTACCAATTAGTATGCAGCCAATTTTGCAGCCAATCGTATACAAGTGTAAGGGTGTATTACAATACATATGATGTCTAAGGATAATTATAAATCAACGTCTCTTATATGAATGCATTCTTTAAAACAATTTTGAAAAGATGGTGCAAACAACCTATATACACGGTAGTTCAATATGTACGCAAAATTTGAAAATCAAAATCCTTTTTTTAGCATCCAAATTTCACCACACTTCTATGAATAGAAGTATGATTCAACCAATTTTTCATCTAATCCCTACCGTCCAATACCTATTATACTGTTTTTAACATCCAAAATTTTGAAAGCTCGATTTTCTAAACTCATATTCTTTTGCCGAAAAATGATTTAGATGAAGAATTCCATATCCATCTCTTCCTTGTGTACCTAATCCGTTGTACCTTGGAACCTTCTCTTTGCTTCAGATTCTTTTTCCAAGTACAGTCTGCATAAGCAAAATTTATTTTTAATTTTTGAAATAGAGTTCTTTCAAAGCAAGTTTTGTTCCCCTATCAATAAGGTATAGAAAAAGGAATTCCAAAGCTAAAACAGCTTTTTCCCTCATCATTAATTATATTTTTCATACTATCATTTCTGCTGAATAGTAAAATTCATATTTTTTAACCTATTGACTTTCTTATGCTAAGCATGTGGCATTTCACAAATAAAAAAAAAATTCTATTTTCCTTCAAAATCCCTTTCAATTTAATTTAAGAAATAGTTTGAAAAAATGAAAATCGAAATTCAATTTTCAAAACTTTCGCAAGAGTATTTCATTTCAAAAAAAAGATTTTTGAACAAAAATTTTCAGAAGTATTTTTTTACCTTTCAAATCAAGTTTAGCCATCTCCTACGTAGTTGGGATTTAGTTAATCGGCTAACATTCACGATTTACTCTCTTCTACTACAATGCAAAAATTTAAATTTCTAGAAAGAAAATTTCTTTTATTTTATAACAATAATCAATACATAATTTCATTTATAAATTTCATCTTTTAAGGCATAGGAGTAATGACTTATGGTTTTGCAACAACTTTCCCTGTCATTCGCTCGTGAAAATTTATCTTCCAAATTTTTAGTAGTGTTCGGCACTTAATGTTACTTTTCTTTTAGTAGTTAATTAAATAAATTTCCTAATTTATATTATAAACTTTTGGTCTTTTATTTTTTCTTTTCAGTTACATTAGTAATGTGTCGTTTATGAGATTTCCTTATTTATACCGTTTTTCAATAAAAAATGTTGGTCAATCCTGAAAGAAAAAAAGGAATATTTCTCATAATAGTGTGCATGTTTTATACAATAGAAACAACTAATGAATAAAACCTAAACCTAAAATAAAAACAAATGCCGGAAGAAAATAACAACTGCTAGTCCTAATCGTACTCTTACCCATGGGTTGTGGGATGGCCCTGCTCCTCCGCGCGAGCATGGACCACTGTCATGACCTCAGAATGATCAGAGTATGGCAGAGATGCTTTCAAGCTTGTGACTTTGGCATTGCTTCTCCACTTGTATCTCCTACAGCTCGGCCTTGGTCCATATCTGGGAATATCAGATCACTGCATACTCAGTAACCCATGGTTGTGGCCCTTCAGCCTTCTGATCTGGCCATTGAGCCCATTCCATCTGTGCCTTCCATCCCCCCTCTTGCCCTCCAAACTCCATAGGTGCTTCCTAATCACCTTTCTCCTAATGGAGTATCTATCCAATGGTGTAAGTGCCTTCATCTACACCTGCTCTCCTCGGAAGCTAACTCCGTATTGTCGAAAAATGAGAGTGAAAAGATGGCGGTATGGAAGATAATCCTCCATGTTCTAACTCCTAGACCTACATAATGGCACATGACGACCTTGGCTCGGTTCACCTTAATACCACATATAATGGTGTAGATGGCCTTATGCACCAGGGGATAGATCTGGTCGGAAATCCCCATCTTTGGAACAATGTAATGCTTAATGATGCAGGCGACTAAACGGGTTTGGTCTCTCATGTTGTCTGTCCGCCAGACACCTTCTTTCCTATGGAAGATCTACTATAGAATAGCTGGAATAGAGGTCTTGGTACCCTCCGAATCCTCTGCTACTGCGAAGATGTGCAGAATACGTCCAAATTGCTCGTTTGTCATTCAAATCTCTACTCCCTTCACTTCGGTTGTGAAGTTATTATCGTCCTTATCGAAAGAATATTCTAAATTAACGTCAAACAGACACATGCATCATGAGTAGCATTCCCGCTCAAACATATCATGGCTAAGGACTGGTAGTAATCCCATAGCTGCAAATAAGCTCTCCAAATTAAAAATGCGAAGTCTTCAAACTTCATCGATTGTTTTTTATAAATGCGAAATTTGATGCCGCTTCATATCCTTTTATCATTTCTTCGTTGTGTTGCAGCCACGTGATCTCTTACGGGACCAAATTTGGGTGGCAAGAAGAGATCCTGCTTCATTGGGAGGCCATGATTTAGTTTGGTAGAGGTTTTAGATCTGGATCTGGTGGATGAATTGGATGGAGCGTTGCTCGTTTATGGGGTCGTGGAGGAATGCTAGATCGTCACGCTCATTGCCGGAGGTAGATTCATCACCATTACGTTTTAAGGAAGATAGAGGAGGATTCAGGGGCGATAAAAATGGAAGAGGCAAAATAATAAAAGGGTGGATCAAAATGGATGCGACTTTATGTCATGTTCTTCGTTCGGGTCACCCCTGATACCCGTAGACGACCGACCACTTATCTTGTGGCGGTTGACCACTACCTATCGACTGGTTGGAATCAACGGGTCAACCGCTTCCGACCTATTTAGACTAGGTTGAACCCGGACCCTTTTCAAGCCGAGTTGAACGGTAACTATTAAGTATATCTAATGTTGTTTCATTCTGCCTCATCCTTTTCATCTTCGTACCGATTTTTCTAAAAAACTCCTTTCTACCTATAACGGTGCATTCGCCTACCGCTTTGTTTTCGGATTTCTATCTTCCATTCCGTTCTTTTTAACCTATTTTAAACCAGTATCACTTTCCATTGTCCACCTTTTCAAATAGAATTTTAAAACTTAAATTTTTTTTCATCTCAGAAAAATCAACTAGCTATATATATATATATATATATATATATATATATATATATATATATATGCTCTACTTCTATTCACAAGAAATATCTCTTTATTAAAACCTATTTTTAACTGACGTTTTTATTGATCTAAACAAAATTTTAATTTCTACTAAAAAATTCACTTAAATATAAAAGGATATTTTATTTTACGAACAATTTAATATTTACATACTTTTAAAAAATAGCGTTTTTCTACTTTTAAACAAATCCCTTGAAAATCATTTCAAATCTATTTTTTTCTTCGAACCTTTTATTAAATTCTTTCATATGGCATTGGATTTATAGTAGATTTTAATTATCCCTTCTTTTCGATTCCTATTTTCAACCTGCTTTCTGATTTATCTTCCCCTAGAATATTAAAATCCAGTTATCATCTTAGAGTGATTTCTACACGCCTTCCTTTGAAAACTTATTTAATCCTTACTTCGGATATCTGTAATATATAGATTCCTACTTTCTTCTTATCTGATTCTAACATAGATTATCATTGGCCATCAGGATGGGATCTATAACCATTGGGCAATCCAAGTCCAACAAGGAAGTCTAGTACTATCCAAATTCCGGCACTCTTCTATATGTTGCATTCATACCATACTTAAGTCAACGCCTTTTTGATACAATCTATCTTCCGTGCGGTGATTTTGAAAAGTGTACATTTAAACACTATCTACTTTTCCAACTCATATTCGATTCATCCATCTTTTCAGAATATGGTTGCAACTACTTCTATAGTTGGAATTTGTAAAGTTTGGTGTATAATATATATATATATATATATATATATATATATATATATATATATATATATAGGCAAAAGTACAAATTGGTTCGCTCAACATATTATAGTTCCTATAATCGATTAACCTAAGCTCCTACACCATATGTAAAAATGCACACATTAATGGCCTGAATTTTCACTAAATTAAAAATTGAAGTCCACCAAAGTACATATCATTGGTTTTGGCATCCTATAAATAAATAGAAGTATACTAGAGCACTGTTAATAAAAGCTCACAACTTAATAGTGAAGTATAATAAAACATATGATTACTGACCAAGGCCAACACCACTAGTACCAAGTAACCTTGTCAGTGCTGAGATTGCATAGGAAATTAGTCCTTCCATTGTTCGCCCTTATACCATTATTTGTCCCTCTAAATCTATCTTGTAGATTGTAATGAGGAAGGGGTCAGAACAACATTTTGGTAACTGACTTTACACATAACACTAGTTTATGTTGATTTCTCCATTACCTTTATATGTACTTTTTAAGTTTAACTGTCTTGACTTCACACATGCGTACAATATGCCCCACCTACTCGAGGTATACAATAGCTACATACGTGTGTGTGTATATAAGTACCTAGGTTCCCTTTTGGACCAAGATACATTCCCTACTAGTAACTGTAACTATGCACCTACGCTAGACATCCACCATTCATGTTTAGATCGAGTTGTCCACATACACCGAGGATCTTACCGTTGGTGCTTAGTAACAGCTAGGGCTGTCAATTTCCTACACGACCTGAAACACGACCCGAAACCCGCACGGAAATTAGCAGGTTAACCCGAACCATTTAATTGGCGGGTCATTTTCGGGTCAACCCGAATTTGACCCGTTTATAAACGGGTGGGTTTCGGGTTGACCCGCTAACCCGAAACTGACCCGTTAACAACCCGTTTATACAGTATATAGGTTGAGTTGACCCGTTTATGACCCGCTCCGACCCGTTTATGACCCATTTATACCTTATACGGGTTATACAGGTTGACCCGACCCGTTTACGACCCGTTCCGACCCATTTACGACCCAATTATACCTTATACGGGTTGACCTGACCCGTTTACGACCCGTTTACGACCCGTTTACACCTTATACGGGTTGACCTGACCCATTTACGACCCGACCCGAGCCGACCCGTTTATAATCGGGTTACACGGGTTGGGTCGGGTCAACCCGTTTATAAACGGGTCGGGTTCGGTTTGAGCTTTTTCGACCCGTTTAATAAACGGGTTGACCCGACCCATTTAAAATCAACCCGAACCCGACTTGACCCGACCCAAACCCGACCCGACCCAACCCATTGACAGCCCTAGTAACAGCCTTGCAATATTAGCCTTGTTCCACTCATTTTGAAGACACGCCTAAGGGTTTTCTAGTCTTGCCTCCAACTATAAAAAAACAAACAACATTGAGGTGGTGCATGTCCAATAAGAAACGTATATAAGTAGGAGGCGCGGTCCATCTAGGCGTAACCCCTATTTTCTACTAACCGTCCAGGACTGATAATGCTCTCTACCTATGTGTACAACCCTACTCCTCACATATATGGTACCAAACTTGCTGACATAGAGCTGAGCCTACGCTCATCGTTTCATTTAGATTGCCTAACAAAATCAAGGAAATGCTCACTTGTTACTTAATCACCCCTATAATGATTGAAGCAGATCCTACATAGCCTTTTAGCACTTTAAATTAAGGCAAACTCACTTAGATATATTCCCTTTACCTATACGTGAACGCATACTGCGACGGGTCGTGCAGTTGGAGACATCTCATATCGGTTCAAGGTAACTATTGTAGCCCCTTTCGAAGGGCAAATTTCTATTGTGCAACACTATTGACCTTGCATTCCAACTCATACTAATGACTAAGTAATTTTCAATTAATCGAAGTTATTGCCATGTTTCAATAATTCACACCCGTAATAAATCCCACTTAAGGCTATATAAATTTTATTTCATTATTATGCCTCCTATGTTTAACTCTAATATTTAGTTATTTTTACATAACTTACTTCTTATTTCATTAACGTTGTATAATATCATTTACAGCTCACTTATAATTTAATAAATTAAAAATCCCTTACTGTTTGACTTCCACTTACTTCTACTAAGTAAATTATATTATTCCCTTTTTAACCATTACTATCATTCTTTGATTACTATAACTTCTTAATTACTCATTTCGTCACTTTACTTATGCTTTATTGGTCATTGTTTATTTTCTATTTATCTTAAATCACATATATTAGATTTACAATCAAACCATTGTTGTTATCTCTACTTTCTATACTCTAGTATATACTTTGGGATTTCTTCATTTTAATGAGTTAGAATTACGTCTTTCCAAAAGAAAACATTAACACTATAATTTTGCACAAATAGTCTAAAAGTGGACTTATGTTATGTTTGGAATTACATGGAATTAATTTTTCCGCTGATATTGAATTAGATGAAACAAAATACGACAAACATCCTTATTTTTTACACCTCTTTCTTTTGGGCATACTCCTTGTTATTTCAAATAATACACTTTTATTCGTAATTATAAAACTAGATGATTTATAGAAATTTACATTGCAATATATTATATTCCAATGAATTAAAATACTACTCAAATCCCAATCCTAATTGTAATAACGTTCATTTTGTGTTTAATAACATATAAAATTCTACCAACAAACCTGGAATTACTATGCAATATTATAAATTAGGGACTAACCCTTACTTTTCAAATTCAACATGCGAAATATTCAATCAAAATTAACAATTCACAGAATATATAGACATGTTTCTTAAATTCATTTCATCTACATATATAAACTGTCAACTCCAACATTACATTTAGACATACAAGGAACAAATTTACAACGATATAAATCAAATAGTATATAAAAATGAATAATTTTTTATTCACCTCTAAGCTTTTAAATCTTCAAATCTGAATCATTTTATTTTTGTTTAACTCTTTTTCTTCCTTCTAAAATATATACCAATAGCGTTTACATATTTATTAGAAATTTAGATCCAAGAAGAGGTTTGAATTGAAATTAGATTTGAATAACACTTACAATTTAACTTGGCTTTAGCGATTTGATTTGATCCTGCTCTTTTTTTCTATATTCTCGTTATTCTCCACTTATATATATATATATCTGTGTGTGTATGTATATTATAGTTTATATAGTTTTTAAAATTTGCTACGAAAAGGAAATGATAGAGCTTTTCCCTTGCTTCAGAAAATATGAGAAGAAAAGTGAGAGTTAGGCCTATATTTAATCAATGCCAGCCATTAGATTAGATTCTATTAAATTTGGACCATTTGACCTTGGTTCAATACATAGCCACCAGCCTATTAGCGGTCGACCACTAGACTAGCGGTCGACCATTAGGCTAGCAGTCGATTGGCCCCACTAAAGGGTCAACCGATTGCCTATTTATGTTATGCATTGATTAGTTTCTTCTTATTTGTTATTTTATACGATTTTAATCGATTTGATTTAACGTCAGTTTTGCTTAGACTTTAAGTAACCATCAATGTTAATTAACTTTACCTTAATTACATATATAATTATTTCCAATCCAAAATTGTCCAATATTAACAAACTTTTCATTTGATCTCTGATCATAAAACTTTATAAATAAAAATTGATCAGAAAATCATCGTGAACACACATGGCCAAAATATGATGTTTGTGAAAAATCCATTTTCGGCTTTTAAGAATTTTTAGTAAATTTTGTTGGATTAATTATTGTTCAAGTTTCCCCTAGTTAGCGGTATGCTGGGTAAAAAAAGGAATTATAGACTAAGGGTGCAAGTCTTGCCCCTTACATGACAAAGATGCTGGTGTTATTGAATGACATGGAGCATTACACGATTATGCACATCCTTTGGAAGGAGAATATGAAGGATGATTCACTGGCCAAATTGGCTAGTTGGAGGGATGCATAGTTGCTGGATTTGTTGCAATAAAGGTTCTATCAGTCCAAGCATCATCCAAAAGGATATTGACTTAATCTTGGAGGCTATGGAGGAAAAGGAGTTATGGATGACTTCGATCAAGGACTATCTGCTAATGGGAACTCTCCCAAAAGGAAGGAACGAACGATGGAAAATCCTTCGTAAAATGTTGCGATTCATAAATCAAGAAGAAATGATGTACGGGAGAGTTTTCTCAACCCCACTGCTTTAGTATGTAACCAAGGATAAGGCAAGGAAAAACCCTCATGGAATTCCATGAGAGTAGCTATGGTGATCACACCGTGGGGCATATCTTAGAAAAGATGATCCTTTGCTAGGAATACTTCTAGTTAACAATAAATCATGATGTTGCTGATTACACCAGACAGTGTGATAGGTGCTAAAGGTATGCGAAAATTCCAAGAGCCACATCGATAGAGCTAACACAAATGGTTAGCCCATGACCATTTGTGGTTTGGAGAATCGATATAATCAGTGTGTAACCAATGTCGAAAGGAAAATCTAAGTACGTTATTGTTGTGGTGGATTACTTCACAAAGTGGGCTGAAAAGGCCTCGCTTGCCATAGTCACAATGAAGATAATGATTAGCTTTGTGATGAAGATTATTACCTATAGATTCGGGGCTTCCCATAAAATTATAACTGACAATGAAACTCAATTTGAGAGTATCAAGTTCAAGGATTTCTGCAACCGATACAAAATTAAGAAAAGCTTTTCAATAGTAGCATACCCACAGGCAAATGGGCAAGTGGAGGTGGTGAATAAAATCAACAGATCCATCTTAAAGAAGCGGTTTACTAAAGCCAAGGGCAATAGAATCGATGAGCTTCTGATTGGATTATAAGCTTAATGGACGATACATAAGGCCACAACTAAGCAAACTCCATTCGTTTTGGCCTACGGCACTAATTCCGTAATTTCGATAGAACTAGATGTCCCTTCTCATCGAGAAAAGCACTATGATCTTAAGGTGAATGAGAAACTTTTGCTTGAGTCCCTTGACTTGGTTGACAAAAAATGAGAAGAGGCTGAATTAAGGGTAGCTGCTCACCAAAAAAAGAGTAGCGCGACATTTCAACACCAAGGTCCGAAGCCGTACATTTGAAACGGGGAACCTCATTTTGAAATGGGTCACTCCTGGTACGTGAGCACTTAGTCCAAATTAGGAAGGTCCCTATGTGATTAAATAAAAGCTTGGAGATGGAACTTTCAGATTGACTATTATTGATGGAAACGTTGTTCCGTAAGTATGGAATAGTGAGCTATTGAGATGCTATTTCACTTTGATTTATTCATTTTATTTTCTTAAAATAAGCCACATTAGTTAATTAAGGGTAATGTAATAAGGTAGGACTTGCCACTTCTTATGTTTACAAATAAAGTTAGTTTCTAGAAACAATGGACCTGTGTTCTTGTAGACAAAATCTTGTGTTGCATGATTAGTAGTGCAATCAAGTACCACGAGATAGATACCAACCAACTCTTTTAATCCAAGACAAGAACATATAAGTATATCATAAGGATCGATCAGATAATTCACCCTTAACCCTCCGGTCACGACTAATGCCCAAAGATAGGAAAATTCGATAAGAGGTGCTCGAAGTCAAGCAGCCGAAGCATCGGATTTGGAGATAAAAACTAGTGTACATTGAAAGCTTTCACGACTATGCTTGCAACCCAGCAGGATATGCTCGACTAAAGATAAGCGAGGACGGTCGATGGATGTTCTCGATCAATACTCAAAAATAGGGCATGCCTAGCCGAGGATAAAATGATAATGGTCGGGCAGCTATTTCAATCAACGCTCGGAGAGAGGAAAGATAGAAGTTTGATTCTCAAAGACAGACACTTGAAACACTATTTCCTAAAGCCAGGGAACAACAAGATGTCAAACATTTCTTTGACTATGAATCTATTCACGGTCGGATGGAACTCAGTCAAGGATAAACAAGGTCGACCGCAAAGATGGTTAAATGAATGACAAAGTTTTATGGAGCCGAAAAATGGAAATACTTTGGCAATAGTTGCAAAGAATATGACTGTTCAAGTGCATACTCAGTCAGAAGAAATTTTTACTATTTGTATTAGAAATCTTGTTCGATTGCTCAGGCGGCTGAAGTCCTATTCTATTGCTTGGGCAGTTGAAGTCATGTATGGTTGCTCAGGCGGTGTAATAACTATTCCTCCGGGTTAAGTGAGGGTTGTTAGTTAATTATAGAAAGAGTCTGGGACTGGACGTAGAACGGTAAGTTCGAACCAGTATTAAAATCCCCGGTGTCATTTACTTTACTACTTATTTTTATATTTATATTCGGCACTAGTAGATAACTTAGATAATATTCCATATCACGATACTTAGTTATTTTCACTTGATATCGAAGCAAGGTCATCATGTAACCATAACACAGTTATTTGATATTCAGTTAATATGGAAAATAACACTAACATAAGTTTTATTGAAGGTCAATCCACTACACGACCACTACTATTTAATGGTTTAAATTACAACTATTATTCAACTCGCATGAGTATTTAAATGCAAGCAAATTGATATGATACTTGGAATATCACTTAGAATGAATACACTATACCTACCACACCATATACACAATGGTCAAAAAAAATGTATACTACTTCAAATGCAAAAGCTATGAATATGTTATTTTGTGCTTTAGATAAGAATGAATTTAATAGAGTTAGTATGTGAAAAACTGTATATGAAATCTAACGAACTCTTAAAGTTACACATGAAGGAACAAACAAAGTGAATCAAAGCAATATTTCTATGCTTAAAAATCAGTTCTAAAATTTCAGAATGAAACCAGTGCAAACCATAAATGATATGTATTCTACATTCCAAGGCATATATCATTCACCATTGGCATTAGGAGAAAAATATATAGATTTTGATGTAGTCTTGAAAATCCTAAACTTTTTAATGGATGAATGGGAATGAAAAGTCATAGCTATTGAAGAAGCTAATGACATTTCTACCATCAAACCTGAAGAGTTGATACGAAATCCCATGTCATATGAAGTAAATTTTCAAGCAAAACGAGATCAAGCCTAAGATAGAAAGAATATAGCTTTTCAGGCTGAACAAGAAGACTCGGACTCTTATGAAGATGACATAGCATTTACAGCAAAGAACTTCAAAAAAATTTGAAATTTAGGAAGAACAAGAAATTCAGTAACTACAAAAGTGACAATACCAATAAATCATCAGCTTCAAATCTCGAGTGTTATGAATGTCATAAGCAGGGTCAGATAAAGAAGGACTGTCCTGATCAAAAGAAAGACAGATGCAAGAACAAAATGGATAAGTACAAAAAGAAACAAGAATTCTCTGTTACATGGGATGATTCAGAATAATTATCATCATCAGATAATGACAGCGACAGTGATTCTGAATGAGCCAATATCTGTTTTATAGCTCCGACTAATGATATAAGTGATCTAACTTTTGATGATTCAATAAACATAAAATCAGAGTTATTAGATAAACTAAAAGAAGTTAAAAGAAAATACAAACATGCTTTAAAAAATTAAACAGAAGTGAAATAGAAGTTGATATTCTTAGAGATAAAAAATCTTAGAAGAAGACCTTGTTAAAACACAAGAATCTTTGTCTAACGTTTCTTCTTAACTCACTATGCTATCAAATGAAATTGAAGTGCAAAAAGAAAAGAATATGACATTAGCTTCAGAAAATCATGATTTAAAATCAAATATCAAAATTCTTGAATTAAACAATACCGGTCTCAAAACTGAGTTAGAAATATCACTTAAAATGTATCTAATTTTAATAAAGGTAGAGAAAATCTTTCTAAAATTATTAATAATTTTCAAACTATTATTAATAAAAAGGGGTTAGGATATAATTTTTTTTTCAAAATCTAGTTCAAAGATTAATAACTTATCATATAAAGATTTCAATGTATCTAAGAATTTTGTAAAAGCAAAACGAAAACCAAAGGAGGTTATTGGCAATACAAATACTATAAAGATTTGGGTATCAAAACTAATGATAATTTAATTAGAAATAAGTATATGGAATCTTTTATAAATTCAGTTCGTAAAAATGAAGATTTTACTTATAAAAGGAATTTTAACCCTCTTAGGTTTGGTTTCCTAAGGTCTAACTCTTAGGACCCTAATAAAAAGTGGGTACCAACGTCATCTCTATATTTTTTGTAGGTACCAACTAGAAAAAGAGGAAAGTGGATACTTGATAGTGGCTGCTCAAAGCATATGATAGGAAACAAAGATATGCTGACTAGATAGAGGATTTGCTACATTTTGAGACAATTCCAAAGGATATATCATCGATAAAAGCGATGTGAGCAATGATGGTACATCTTACTTACCTCTTATTACAAATGTTTTACTATTTAAAATTTTAAAACATAATTTGCTTAGTATAAATCAACTATGCGTCAAAAATTTTAATATAACTTTTCTGAAAAATAAATGCAACACATTTGATCAAAACAATAATTTTATATTTGAAGGAACTAGAGAACGAAATACATACATATTTAATATGAAAGTTAATCATAACACAAATATGTGTCTAGTAGCAAAAAAAATGATCCTTGGTTATGGCACAAAATATTTTATCATATAAAAATTTAAAGCAATAAGCAAATAATCTTAGAATAATTTAACAAAAGGTTTACCAAAAATGAATTTTAAAAAAAAAGTATCTATGATGCTTGTGAGTTAGAAAAATTAACTAAATCTTCTTTTAAATCAAAGAAAATAGTTTCTACATTATAACCACTTGAGTTTTTACATTTAGATCTTTTTGGAACAACTCAAGTACGATCTATAAACCATGATAGATATGTTTTGTAACTGTAGATGATTTGTCAAGATTCACTAGGTCAATATTTTTGAAAAATAAAAGTGATATATTGAAAATTTTAAAATATTTGCTAAAAGAATTCAAAATATTAAAAAATTAAAAATTATATTCAGAGCGATCACGGTGGCGAATTCCATAATGATTCTTCTAAAAAATATTGTAATAACAAAGGAATTATTCATAATTTTTCATTTTGTAGAATTCCACAACAAACTGGAGTTGTAAAAAGGAAAAATAGAACACTTCAAGAATGTGCTAGGACTTTATTAAATGGAAGTAATCTACCTAAACATTTCTGGGCAGAAGCTGTAGCAACTGCTTGTTATGTTTTAAATAAAATTTCCAATAGACCATTAACAAAACATACTCCATATAAACTATTTAATGGAATAAAACCTTACATATCATATTCTAAAGTTTTTGGTTCAAAATGTTTTCTTTTAAAAACAAAAGACAAATTGGTAAATTAGATCCAAAATCTAATGAACAAATATTCATTGGATATTCGGAATGAAGCAAAGCTTATAGGATTTATAATAAAAAGAATTAAAATAATCGAAGAAACATTTCATGTGTCATTCGATGAATTTCAAAATAAATCATAAAAATGAAGACGAAGAAACAGTTCATAAATCAAATATCACAGTAGATGATATTGAAAATATTGAAAATAATGTTGAAATTGAAGACAACTATTTACCAAATAATAACGAAATTTGAAATCCACCAAGACTTCTAAGAAATCATCCCATTGAAAATATCATTGGAGAAGTAAATTCTAATGTAAGAAATCGAAATCTACTAAATCAAATGGGTCATGTAACTTTTCTTTCAAACATCGAACCCAATAATGCTAAAGAAGCATCAACTGATGATTACTGGATTATAGCTATGCAAGAAGAATTAAATCAATTTGCACGAAGTTAAGTTTGGGACTTAGTTCCTAAACCAAGTAATCAAAGGGTTACCGGTACTAAATGGGTTTACAAAAATAAAGCTGATGAGCAGGGAAATATTATCCGAAACAAAGTTAGGTTAGTTGCTCAAAGTAATAATTAAGAAGAAGGATAGATTATGATGAAACAATTGCTCATGTAGCTTGTCTAGATGCTATACGTATTTAATTAGCTTATGCATGTTTTAATAATTTTAAACTATGTCAAATGGACGTAAAAAGTGCTTTTTTAAATAGTTTGATAAAAGAAAATGTATATATAGAACAACCACCTTTACTTGCAAATGAAAAGTTTCCAGATCATGTTTATAAGTTAAAGAAAGCTTTATATGGTTTAAAACAAGCACTTCGTGCTTGGTATAATCATCTTAAAAATTATCTAATAAATTATGGTTTTAAAATTGGAAAAGTAGATCAAACTTTACTTACAAAAGAAGATAAAAATGATATTTTAATAATACAGATTTATGTAGATGGCATTATTTTTGGTTCCATGAACGAAAAATTATGTCAAGAATTTTCAAATATTATTACAAGAGAATTTTAAATGGCTCACATGGCAGAACTTTCATATTTCTGACTTTACAAATTAAACAATTAAGTAAATGAAATTTTATTAATTAAGAAAAATATTGTAATAATCTTGTAAAATGTTTTGGTATGGAAAACACTCTGCTAAACCAACTCTATGAGCACTATGGTACATCTCGATCTAGATGAAAATGGATAAAGTGTTGACCAAAAACTATATTGCAGCATGATTGGATCATTACTTTACTTAACTACTAGTCGCCCATATTTAATGATGAGTGTATGCATGTGTGCATGTTTTCAAGCAAATCCCAAAGAATCACATTTGCAGGCAGTGAAATGAATTTTGCGTTACTTAAGCAAGACTAAAGACTACGGTCTCTTTTGTCCAAAAGAATGTCCTTTTGAGTTAATATCATAAAGTGATGCTGATTTTGGAGAATGTCGAACGGATTGAAAGAGTACAAGTGGTGCTTATCGTTTTATTAAACGACCTTTAGTATCTTGGTTTAGTAAGAAACAAAATTGTGTTTCACTTTCAACGTGTGAAGCATAATATATTTCTGCTGCTTTGGCATGTGCTCAAGTAATTTACCTGCAGCAAACACTACAGGATTTTGGAATAAAACTTTCTAAATCAACAATTTACTATGATAATACAAGCACTATAGATTTATTGAAAAATCCTGTAAATCACTCTAGAACTAAAGATATTTATATTAGACATCATTTTCTTCGCGATAATAAAGAAAAAGGAAATATTTCACTAGATTTTGTACCATCAGAAAACCAAATAGCCGATATATTTATTAAACCCTTAAATGAAATGATTTTGTTAAATTGAGACGTGAACTAGGAATTATGTCATTACATGAGTTATAATTCAATACTAATTTTATACATTTTTTACAAGTATATTATAAATAATTTTTTCGGAACAAAAATTGGAGCTGATGGCACTCAAACTCTGCACTCATGGGAGGAAGTTGCATGATTTTCCAATGTTCTAATATGTTTCTTGAATTTAGACCATACATCACTTTAATTTTACTTATGGCCATTATTTCTTACATTTTCTAACCCTCTTTTTCCTTGGCTAAAGTTTTCTAAACTTTTTTAACCTTAGAAACAAAAACCGGAAATAGTCAGATAACTCGGTATATATATGATCAACTTTCTCTTAAAAACTCATATATAAACTTTACAAATAAATTAATCCTCAAATAATATTCAAATTTTACAATGTCATTTTAAGAAAATTAAATCAATCCTCAATAGTGTTTAGCACTCATACCTCGTATTCTTCAATCAATTCAGCTCCGTTATATATTCCAGTAAAGATTACTCCTTTCCCAAATCATCACACTTGATATACACCGAAAGGAAAGCGAGCTAAGGAAACTTACGTTTTGGTTCTCCACCAGCCAATGAAAAATTGACGATATCCATCACTATTAATGAGAGATGTTATAATTACAACATGAAATGTGCTATGAACAAAAAGTCTATGCAAAAACGACTAAGTTTTGTAGAACAATTTGCTCTCATGTTCTGTGGATCATCTCTTAAGCAATACTAACCTTCTCCCCAACATCCTCAAGTATCTCCAAACTCTTGGGAGCGAGGTGTTCAAAGTAATGCTTGGTCTCCTATCCATCCATTACATGAAATCACTAAGGTTGAACCGCACTCGGACGATCCCAAAAATTCGGGAAAATAAGTTATTTTGTTTATAAATTTTAATATTCTAATATGAATAAATATTGTGTTTCTTAAAAAAATAATTATATATTTGTGTTTAACATCATAATAAAACTCAAAAACATATAGATAAATATATATAGTTTATAACTAAATAAAGGAAGAGCTAGAAGAAAGGCCAACCTCTGACCAAACGATAGATTCAGTCGATCGTAAGAACCCTTTCAACCGACTAAAAATTTAAACTCGTTCAATTTTTTTTACAGAAAATAGTTGACCAAAATGCACCAAAAATTAACTATATATTTACAGGTTAAATTTCTCTATAAACTAGTCGACTGAACCACCAAAATAGTCGAGTGAATCTTCAAATTTTTTGATTTCTAACTCGGTAAACAGTCGGCTGACATCCAAATTTCAGTCGGCTGAATTTTTGAAAATTTACACTACAAAGTTGCGGGATCAAGATCCTAAAATATCAGCCGACTTCCCACCCCATTTCAGTCGACTTCCCCATTTATTTTCAGTTTTTAAAAATAACTCTGCACTCTTTCCAATATAATTATTCAATCTAAAACTACTTAACTCCCATCTATTCTTCATATTCCAATTATAGAAACCCTCTTACTCCAAAAGAAAACCAACTCAAACCCTAGCCTCCTCATCAAATACTCCATTTTTTCCTTCAAATTTCTTTAATCAAATGGCACCAAGATCCAAATGTGCTGGTGAATCTAATACCGACCCATCCGAGAGCCAAATTCATGCTTGGCTCCATAATGAAACGGTGGTAAATAAGTTCAACTCAATGAAAAATTCAAAAAAAAATTGAAGGTGCTTTCGTGAAATTCATTGATTTCAACGGCTATGCTATAAGAGAACTTGTCGAAGCAAACAGTCTTGATAATCTCATATGGTATAATTCCAACAACATTAAAATATACCCCTTTTTAACAAAGCTATTTTTATAAACATGAATCTTGACTACAAAGATCCATGTAATAAAGATGATTGCATTTCGACCTTGGTGTGTGGGGTAAAAATTTATCTTCCTCTCCAATGACTTGGCCACATACTACGACGTCCATTCGAAGGATTGAATATTGATAATGTAGAGGTCGATATGTATAATCAGGATGATGTTTTGCATCTTTTTATGTCGGATGATTGGACAATTTTGAAATCTAGTGCTTTATGTCCGAAGGCAAGGATTATTTACCGAGCACTCATTCGAGCATTGCAACCCCGTACCGGTAACTATGAAAAGGTCTATAAGAGGGATTTTTAAGCCCTCTATGCTATTTACTCTTCCCAAAGGGTAAATTGGGAAAATATTATTTTGGTTGAGTTTCTCCCTGTTAATAACAAGAGAAACTACAAAACATCCACTATGGAGCATATATCATGCGTATTCTACAAAACTTCGGAGTTCCTTTACCCGATGCGGATTTCATGACCATTGGCGAGCTTAACTCGAAGACTTTAAGTCTAATGAGTCTTTTGAAATGCCTCGAACATCAACAAATTATAAGCTTCCAACAATGGGCTGCAAATCACGAACAAAGGATTCCTCAACCAAGAGACACAAATAACGCCTCTTCATCCTCTCAACCTCCTAGACAAGAAGAAGAAGAAGACGATGAAATCCAAGAAATCCACGGTGAAAAACTCCAAAACAAGCTCTTGTTACACGTTCTCGAAATCAAAGTAAGCTTGGACGACGTTTGGTTACTGTAGAGAAAAATGTGTCCAAACAAATAAAAAGCTAAATTCAGTAAAAGGCTTTTTAAACAAAACTTAGGAAAAGTCTCCTGTACTGGCTCTACTTCTACCAATGTTGTTGAAAATCCGGCTCCATTCACCTGGTCGACTTTGGAAGAAGAAGAATAGGAAGAAGAAATCCACGACGGTGAGGATTTCTAGTTTTTTTTCTTTTCTCTCATTAACATCTTATCGTATTATTTTAAGACATTCTCTTGTATGCTTACTGTATTTTGAAGTTATTATGTAAAGTTGTCCTTTGTTTCTCGTATTTACATGCTCATGGTCATTTGCTTGCTATCAATGATGTTAAGTTTATTTGCAATTCCTAAACTACAAACTTATTTGTGTGCTTATATGTCTATATTTATCATATTGATTATTTGTTCCTTTTTGTCGATGAAAAAGGTGGAGAATATGATTGATAGAGGAAATATTCATTCAGGGGGAGTAAAGTACTTTCATAAATTTATAAACCTACATAGTTATCATCATCAAAACGGGGGAGAATTTTAGAACCTACTTTTGATGTTTTGATTGTGACAACTATATAAGTAAATATTATGTGAACTAACCATATTTGCAGGAGAAGATACTTTTTAACTCGACAAATCGATTGCAGACCAGATTCCAAACAGAAGCTTCAATATTGTCTACGGTTTGTCTATGGTCTATGTCTAGTAGTTAATATTTGTTAAAATCTCTCCAAAGTGGTATATGCACGCACAGTACTTAAAAATCTTTCAAATCATAATTCATATGCTAAGATTTTTACTAAATGAATTCATACACTAAAAGCATTTTTGAAAAATCTTGAATATGGCAGAAGACAGGTAATTCAGCCGACTGAAATGCATTGGTCAGTCGACTGAATTCCTGTGCATGTGGACAATTTAATATGACTTTACTATTTACTTTTATATTTATATTCCACACTATTAGATACTTAGATAATATCCATATCATGATCCTTATTCATTTTCATATTCATCTTTTCCTTGGTCGAAATCCTCATCGTTGTCATCTTATACATCATCCTTCTCTTTATCAAGTCCTTCTTCTTTTTATATTTCTTCTGTCCTTCCTCTACTCTCTCTTCATGCACCTCCTCGGTGACATTCACTTCCACTACTCTATCCGCACCTTCATCGGCGTTCGCATTGCCTAATGGACCTTCGACACTCATTTGGATATCAACGCCAAAGTCATTATTGGAAGCAAAAGCTCAAGCATCAACTCTGGCCCTCCTATGTGAAGGTTCAACTGGAATGAAAAATCTCTTAGGTTGTACAAGGCACATTCGCAAAGATTCTCATTTGTTAAAAGGTAGGAGGTGGAGTGATAATGGATGTTGACTCTCTTAAGGGACTTCAAGGTTCAGAGTGTGCATTACTGCCATCTCGGTGGAAAATAACCGTAAAGAGAACATATATGAAGTTGGATAATTGGGTGGTGAGAATCCAAGTATGGAAAAGACTAGAAAGGAATAAGTCTTACAACCAGATAGCTAAAGTCGGTTGAATCGAAGGAGTAGCAGACAATGAAGAATTCATTCTTGAAATAGGAACATTTATTGTGAAGTGCTTCGATGACTTTATAGCGGCACCAAGCTTTAATGATTAATAAAAATGTGTCGATTCTTTTCTTGAAGCTCAAATAATGTCTTAATTCCCAAAGTTTGGAGGTTGCTGAAGCTACATCATGAATAGGACATATAAGGAGTTCAAGAGGGTGAATCCATTGGGATGCACTTGGGTAAGAGCAAGCCCAATCTCCTAAAGAAAGGCTCATAGAAAAGGATTGAAAGATGATATAGCCCCTCTCAGACACATGTATTTGTTGCAACTGTGTACCCTATGGAGGATCCTATGCTCGTTGATTGACTCATGGCGGCGGAACATCACTACCCAAGATTTCATGTTGAAGGCATATTGTGCAGAGTGAGTTAGCAGTCAATATGGATGGTATTGACTCTTGGAGGTCATTCAAAACCCTTAGATTGGGAACTTCATTCAGTGGGGGAGATTGATTTTAGAATGGAGCCAATGATATTATCACTCTTGTAACTCAATTCTAATCGAACATCCAACTCTAATTAGCATAGATGTTGTGCCGTAGAGGAGCCAAACTTAAGAGGAGTTGATGGCCCAATGCCAATGTTTAAACGGGGTGAATGATGAGTCATTCTAAACAATAGAACTTGATAGTGAACATAGTTAGGTATGTTTTACTTCAAAATTCTATATTAATATTAACTCGTACGACCAACGCTCAGAGTCCAAAGGATGTCAATATGTGTTGAGTAATCAAATTCAGAACATCAACCGGGGCAATGTGAAATGTCAATCTATGCAGTATGTCTCCTATGTCTAATACATGACAAATAGAATATTCTATGTAGATAACTTGCTTGGGTGGCAAACAAGCTCCATCGCATGATTGAACTGTTTATTAGAACTTACCCATTATTGTTGGATAGTCGATGACAAAACCTTTGTCCAAACCAACGTGGAGTTCTCTTTGCAGGAATATAGGGTCGTGCCATAACTTGAAGTGTTGTATGATGGAATTATTCTAATGCCAGAGTGCATTCAACGTGACCATTCTTTGGAGTGGACCGTCTCATCAAAGTTTAAAATGGAAACTTGTGATCGATCGGGCTTTGCAAGGATTTGTTTATGCCTTTTGAGTAGGTAACAACTTGAGACAATTGCAAAACAATGAAAACCCAAAGCTATGTTAATGGAGACCTAAGGCTAACATCGAGTAGGTATGAAACTTTCATGATTTATGTGATTGAGGTGCTAACTTCGGGTTGAGCTTTAGGATAACCAAAGGCAATTCTGTGGAGTTTTGCAATGGTCATGGTTTAAATGATGGCCAATCGTCCAAACCCCATCCATCGATGGTGGCCATAACTATTATTGCCTTGACACCTAGCCTCGACCAGCTACTTGATTCGAATCTAGATTTGATGGTTAAGGAGTCATGGTTGAGTTCTTAACGTGATAAGGTATGGCAGAAGCGACGATAGTCTGGCAATGGAAGCAAGGTGGTGACGGCAGAATGTTGTGGTCGAAGTGAAGATGGTAGCGGTGAATACTTGAGATCTCTTGAGGAAAAGATGTTAGGGCTCAATAAAAGATGGAAAGTGTTTATGAAAAAACTTAAGTACCAAAATGAAGTGGTTGGTATCGACACGGTTTCCTTTCTTTTTTTTTATATTGTTGTTATGACTCTACAATACATGTCGGTACTGACATGAAGTGCTCGGAATCGACATGATTTATTTGTAAATTTAAAAAAGAAGAAAGGAAAGAAGAGGAGAAGAAAAGGAATTCTCACCTAGTAGAGGCACGTAACGATCTTCAAAGTGATGTTGGTCTAGACGTTGGCATGTAAAGAGGCAGACTGTAATTTAAAGTGGTTGAACAGATGCTCTTAGATTAGAAACGACACTTCAAAGTGATTCTTGGATGACCAATGGACTTGTGCAAATGGTTATATATACTTGTCTTTATCTAAATCACACTTCATTTCCAATAGAAGCATACTATCGGAGGAAAGTCTTATCAAGCTTTTATACCAAGCAGCTTTCAAATGAATCTATATGTCAAGACCAAGACAAAATGGTTCAATAATTTAGAGGAAAGCTTGGAATGGAATTGGAAAAGACTTCAAGGAGTTTTGAGTGCAAAACCATTTGAGAAAAGTGGTCAGCACCGACATGAATTCATGTCAGTATCGAGTTCTTTTTATGCACTTTGGTGGTCTCTGGAGCTTTGATCGGTGAACTGATGGGTAAAGTGGTCGTCTCAGGGATCATGTCTGAAGAAATATTTGAACAACTCCTAAAAGCTCTACAGAAAAGGACAAGTACAAGGTGTATTAGAACGTCTTGGTAATGATCGGATTTCCAAGCAAAAGTACACGTAGCTTTTAGATTCTAATATGCAATATGAAGTATAAGATCAGTGGTTAGGTACCAAGTTTAAATTAGTATGTGTCTAAATAAATTTGTCGTGTGCACACTGAGTTGGATTTTTGTGATATTGGATATAATTTTGAATATTTTACCATTAAGTATGGCTTGAATTTGATACCAAGCTAACCCTTGGAGAACTATAGAAAAATAATAGAATGGGTAAATGAAAAATTTCATTTGTAAAATTAAAACAAAGCTAAGTAAAAGTTATGATTTTTTGCACAACATATTAATTCTTTACGACGATAACATCCCAAAAATGTCAATACACTTGAACATCAATTGCAAAATATAATTTTGAGGAAAATTAAAAATGATGTCTGAAATTTATTGATTTTATATAATTGTTGTGCCTGTGAAGTAAAACATGGGTTTACTAACAGAAAAGGCGAATATCGGGTATATCAAAGAGAGCCATTGCAAGTCTCTCAAGACCAAATCCAAATACCCAAGAAATTTCATCCTTTTTAATAATTCTTGCTCCATTACTCTTATATCGAGCACTTCCACACATGTTTTCTGAATCAATTTGGATATTCATTGAAAATACATAAGTGATCATTTTATATTTAAAGGGAAATACATCAACTTAAGCATTGATAATTACTTTCTAAATCAGTCAACGATGGATAGATTCTAATAAAAATATATTCAAAATATCATTTTTGAAAGTTTAATTTCTTGACTATTCAGGCAGCCTTGTTCACTAAACATGTGGCTTTCTCCTTAACTGAAAATCACCACTTAACAACTTAACACACCGAAAACCTTAAATTAACTTCAAATGCAACTTTATCTTTTACTCTTAGGGCCTATGTAATAAATTGTCCTTACTCTTTATGTTTCCATAACTTAAAGCCTTTTATATGTGTAAAACTCGATTGGCAAATAATTTTCATGGCTTTTCATGCACAAAATGAATCACCACTGCCTAATCCACATGTTGTATTAAATATCTCCAATCATTCATTAACCATCATAGTGCTTGCTGGCATCGAAGGAAGAGATTAATAATCTTCCAACTCTTATATTCCTGCTTAATAAAACCAAAGCATGAAGACAATAGTTACTTAAATGCTATAAAATCTCACTTTCAGACCAAACCGATGCCTTTAAAGTGTGCCTTTTAATCTAGGTGGTCACCGCATTGATATAATTTCTACGGATTAAGAAGATTTGTATATCAATATGCATAAAACATGTGCATGTTTTCGTATATAAATGTAAACACATATAGATACATATATATTGTGTACACACATTAGTTTGTTGATTTCATAAACCATGATAAATTTGACAAAGTGAAGTAGGAAGGCCAACACCCAACATCCAAAATCAATGGAGCATTAAAATGATATTATGATCGCTATGCATGCAATCTTTCTTATTATTACATTGCAACAACATGAATTACCAATGTTGCTTATTAAGGTTAAATCTGATATAGTTAGTGTTGGTGTCAAAATTGACCACCGACACCCAAGTATGCAAAAGCTCCAATATCCAATCCAATCACAGAAATATGAAGAGAAATAAATGAAGAACAGATTAAAACAATCAAAAAGAAAGTAAAGGGAGACAAGATTTATAGTGGATCGGCTAACTCTGGCCTACGTCTACTCCTAAATAACCTTTTTTATCATACTAAAGTTTATTTACAGATCTGAAATCTAAGAATAAAATTGGCAGAATGTAGCCTTGGTTGAAGATAAAGAGAACCAGAAAGAAGAACCCATTTTTGATGTCATGCCTACTGTATTTATGTGGGAAGACGTGCATGGATTGGGCTGAAATTTTGACGGAAGGTTCGAGAGACCAATATGAGGCCAGCCATAAATTTCCAGGCCCATTGGGGCCTACAATAGGGATTGGTACCAACCACTTTTTTGTTTCCAAAAGGGGTGCAATCAAGGGATTTTCCATGATGTTAGCTACTTACCCTCCATATTTCGCGCCATTTCGACTTACGGTTTGTGAGATATTGCATTTTCAGTGAAGTAGTGTTATGTAAATCCTGATTTCTGCAAATCCCTGTGGAGGGATAGGTATGATCCATCCAACTTCTTCCAAATGCCATGCAATCCCTATGGGAGCTTCTTTTATTATGCTTAGCCTCTAAGTTGCATGCCAATTGGATTAGTAGAACTCGAGTAATTGATCAATCTTTAAACCAATTTTGAATAAGGATAGGTACCAATCCCTACTAAGGGAAGAGTGCCGATCCCTCCAAACCCCCCAAATGACATGCGATCACTAGGATACGTTTCTTAGGGTCCATATACCTTGCTCTCAAAATTTCATATGCTTTATGCTTATAGATCTTTAGATATTTATTGTTGCATGAAAGAAAGCACTTGAACCTTGATGAATGTCGATCCCTCTTCAGCGAAGCCAACCAATCCCTTTTGATCAAGTATGTCAATCACTCTTCAGTGATATCACTACACCACAAACGATATTCTGATACGGCTAAAGGCCGTATCTAATCTTATTAGATACGGCTAAAAGCCGTATCAAAATATGCTGAGCTTAATATTTTGATACGGCTATTACAACAAGCCTCTGTTATACTGTGTTGTTACGGAAGCCACTGCACAATGCAAAGCCAAAGAGCTAACTCCTCCAGCCCGAAACAGCTACACAAGCATTACAAAATATTAGTACATCTTTAGTTTTAGGAGTTAACTCTATATATATATATATTAGTACATCTTTAGATATGACAAGGGAACAAGATGCAGTATGATAGCAATTTTATACAACAAAATGGTCAAACTAATAAGACCAAAACATGAAAGGTTCAAAGCAATGCAAGGGCAAGTTCCCAAGGTAATTATAGCAACTAAGTACAAGGCACAACACATATTATCTCACTCACACAACACATTATCTTAGGCACACATAATAACTCAACTCGCTCAATACATATAAACACATAACACAAGTTAAAGCACATAGCACGCTTCACATATTAACACACACTCCATCCCCAACATAACACGTATAGCACCCATAAACTCACCCAGCACTTATTAATGCATGCATGGTTCAGGATTACATGCATAAGCCAGAGCTATGATTATGCACTATAATAGTACTAAATTTACAGGTTACAAACTAGAACAAGAATAAAATACATAGCAGTAATGCAATTTGTTGATGTGGTTAATATTATAGTATTATTATTAAGGTGTGTGAAACTTTAATAATATTTAGGAGAGAAGCGAGGGTTCAATACAACTTAAATTTCCTTATATGTTGTCACTTGTATAGAAGGGTGGTTGTGCTAAGTCTGAAGACAATGAAACTGCTTGGGTAATTCCAATAAGATATCATATTTAAGTGTTACCCAACTTTCAGGACAATATCAAAAGTACACACATGGATACAGGTCCATACTACACAAGAATACACCACACCCGAAAGCCATAGCCCATACACTCATTATTCTTATATTTACGTAGCTAGCGGCACAAACGTGTGTACAATAGCTTACTTATTAAAGCAGTAGCGTACATAAACGGACAGAAATGCACATATACTCAATTTGGATTTATAACCTACGACTGGAATAAGCAAGAATTAGGCATAGATGTGAGTGCAAAAAACAATCGCATAACATAGCCCACAACCTATTCTCATACACTCGTCGACTATAGTTCTCACCTAAACACAATGGCACATAACATGCTACACTAAGTTACACATGGATACACATGCTGCTGCACACTCACTTGCATGGAAATGCGCACACACTAACACGACCAAAGAGAAAGCTACGGTAGGAGTTTCTGCTATCTGACATGCTATGATGTATTCTGTTATTTCAATTAACGAGCTTGGTTTATTCTTTCTTACTGACACAGCCACATACTTGAGTTCATTCGCATGTTGGTTGGCAAGTCAATGTAAATTTTGGTCAAATCCAAAAGCAGTTCATTCTAATACCATTTACAAATATAATGCAAAATCTGAAATTTGACTGTGAGTAGTATAATCTAACCTACCTGTTAAAAGAAAATATTGAAACTATGATAAAGAAAATATTATAGTATGAATCATGTCAATGCAAACAAAGTTGTACATAAACATATGGTCATAACAGTAAATATACCCGCTCCATCATCTAGAGATATCGAATAAGACACTTCGGATGGCACACATATCCACCCACTCCAACATCAGCAAAGGTCTATGCAAATTGATGATTCATTTTGCTGGTTCTCTCATCTGGTAGCAGTATACTGTCCAACACCAATTTCATGTGTGGATGGTACAGATTTCCCATGGATATTGGACAATGTAGAATCTTGGCATATAGTACATGTTGCAATAAAAGGGAATATTTATTATTATTTAAGTTTTCTACTTATTATGTCGTAAATGTTTAAATGTTAAAAATACCTGTTCCTATTACTTCTAAATCAGAGTTGAGGATTTCACATTTTTGATTGTTCGTAACATTGGTCGAATCTTAGAACTGCGTAGCAATGAATTCAGGAGCATTGAATCGTGTGGCGCGTCCTCCATCAGAAGAATTGACCGGTGCACGAATTCCCTATTCAATATTACCCACCATGTTGATCAAAAACTCCATTTGCCCAAACAAATTTCCCGCTGTACCCTCCAAACTTCCCACCCTCATTTTCAACTCATCCTGCTCGCCATGAACATGTCGGAGTCGTTTCTGTGCAATGGTGCAAGCCTTAACTTTAGTCTTTGGTATAACGGTCCCAACACCACGGCTCCTACCCCTTGCATCCTTACCAAGCACTTGTGATAAGATGTCTTCATCCACTGTCAATTTTTCTTCATCACTATCAGTGATCTTTTCCTTCGCTTTCGCAATTTGATCCTATAATATGATAATACTTACATGAATAAGGAATTTTAAAGAATATGCAAGTTAATATTTGTTTAACTTACGAAGTATGAAGAAGTGGCATCTGATATGCTACCATCTTTTTTCCTGTGTGTCTTCTCCCATACTTGACGACGACTGATATTTGTTGATGGACTAGCAACGATCTGCAATACAAGTTGATGCAACGACATGAATATCCAATCACAATGTGTAAATCATTTGAATGAAAATGAATATGAATTACCATTTCTTGTTCTATTTTAGCATGACTTTTACGTCCTGCATGATGAGCATAACTGAGCAATGCTCTGTTCTTTTTGCCTACCTCCCTTCTTCCGCTCGCTTCAGGCGTTGCATCATTTTTTACGAACTCTGCCCAATCTTCTTGAGCAACTGTAGATGGGCAATTTTTCAACTGTTCTTCGTCATTGTTGAAAGGGTCATAATAAACTACTCTCAAGTTTTTCTTGTATCTCCTAAAAGCCTCGACCATTCTCTTTAAAAACATTTCCTTTGAAAGCGGATCAAGCTCATAAATTTTCTGCAAAAAATATATTAAATTATGTGTTGTGCAAAGGGTTGAAACCATAAGGCTATTGAATGAAATATTTGTTGTCAAACAGATAAGGATACTTACCACCAATTCGTTCCAAACGTTGTCCTTGTATATTCTAGGTACTTTATTCCAACTTATATATGATATCGGCACATGAGCTCTTACTAGTTTACCGAGCATAGTAGCGATTTTTCCAGCGTTATCTGAGATCGGATTACCAAGTAAATTTTGATCAACTTTCTTCGCCTCTGAACATGACGAATGTGAAGATGGTGGATTTTCTGACATGTATAATAGTTTTACAATGTTGTTTATATATGTATATTATGTTATAATAAATATTTTTTAAAGTAAGTTATATGCATTAGTTTTAGTGTTCTGCTATAAGATTTACATATATTTTCATGAGTCGGTTTCAAAATGTATAGATACATTATATACATAATAGTTTTATATTTCAAAATATAAGTATGTCATGCATGTTCGTTATGCATTAAAGTTACATATGTTGTTTTGAAATACTAGTATTTTTTCAAATATGGGTAGCTTGTTATTATATAGTGATATTTAATACCTGACTTTGAATAAATGATATACTAAACCTATGATTTTAGTGTAACATGTTTTAAAAGGCCGTAGGCATAAAAAGTGATGTTAAGATCTACATATAATTTATATGGATATGTTATAACTTTAAACTGTATATAAGTTAGTATATATATGTATAAGTCATGTTATTTTTTATGCACATATATAATATGTTATGGCATGTTGAAAGTAATAAACTATAGTATATAAGTATTTTGTACATTTAAAATAAATATATACATAAGTATTTATTTCAAAATATATTATTTTAATATTTTGTTTTAAATTAAACATTTATTCATGGAAATGACAATAATAAAATATATTTTCCGTACAAATATCTAGCCGATTCTGATTCATTTCATCAATACCTAATTATCAGCTTTATCCATCTAAATTCGTGCCCAGCTAGCTTTGTTTCGAAATACGTGCTTGGATCCGTAACTCATTTCATCATCAAACCTCTCTCTAGCCTCAAAAGGTGAGCAATCACTCACGATTAACGTTCTTTTATTTATTAAATTTGATTTCAATTGAAACGACAATTGAGATATGCTGGTGTTAATTATTTACATTGCTATATATGTTATTATCTGCAATTGTTCACTTGTGGGATATGACACCATATCTTGTTGTTTATATTATATTGGTATTGATGATATGCCAGTTATTTTATTTTATTATCTGTTATCACTCTGCAAGCTCCTTGTAGTTTAGAATTCACTATGGGTTGAAATGATACATACCCGAATGGACTTTAGAATAGAAGAATTTCGTTATGGGTTGAAATGATAAACCCAAGCGATTTTCAATTAAATTGAATTTGGGATTTTCTATTTAAAACAAGAATTCATTTGTAAAGACATTTTATTATAAATATTGTTTAAAAATAACTCCTAATTGAATTAAAATAATTTATAAAAGAAACCATTTCTTTATTAATAAATTACATATTTAATTTGAACTTGGAAAAACTCAAATCAACTTATCTTTTAATTTCACAATTTTAAATCAATAATTAATTTAATTATAATTTTAAATTTTATTAAAACTCGGGATTGTTACATCTAGCTTATCTTATCTGCAGAATAAATGTTAGTATATTATATAAATATATGTGTATATATACAAAATTATTCACAAAATCAAAATAAGTTATCAAAACTCACTGGACCATGTCGACATCCCCCTGTGACCATGTCGACACGTACTGGTCAGAAATGACATTTCATTTTGAATTTGAAATTTGAATAACTACCTTATATCTATTCATTTCAAACGAATTTCTACACCTATAAATACCTATTTCTTCCAGAATTCATCACTCAATATTATTCCTTATCCACTTTGTCTCTCATTCTTCTCACAAACTTGAATATGGCTAATCCAATTCATAATTTACCCGAGAATCTTGAAGAAACTCTTAATTCTTTCAAGAATATTCTTTCGTTCATTCTTCTTAACGAGGGGCACTTAGAATTGAGTCAAATGCAGATGATTAAAGAGCTAGAAAGGCGTTTCGATGCAATGCGATGGATGGTTTCCTCCCTGCACAAGGACGATAACGAAACACATCCTCCAGTCTCTCTCGCTAATGATAATGAAAATTGGGATGCCATTAAAGTAGACCCTATATTTGGAGAAGAAGGATAGGTGGAAGTTCCTCGTAATGTTTGATTTGATTGGTTTGTTTGATTTGGTTTGTTTGATTTGAGTTGAATTGAATTGATTAGGATTGATATTTGGTTTGAAAAACATGTATAAAATATGCATGAATAATTATATGATCTTTAATTAATTATCATGTCTATCAGTATAATTATCTCTTAATCTGTCTGTAACGACCTGTAAGAATTCAATAAATTCTATTGTTTTATTTACGTATTAAATTGGACTTTGGCGAAAATCTAAATAAATTAATTTGCAAATAAAAAGTTAATATTTGGACCACGTCCAATTAAATATAGCAGACTTTTAAATTTTCAAATTTTGTATCAAAGTTTATTGTATGATGAAATTCTATTTAATGCCAGCTAGCCAATAATTGCCGATAATAAATTTATTTTCAAGCTTGAATATTTTTCTATGAAAAATTTCTAAACCATCTTCTGAGCAAGGTGTCAGTTCGTCGTTTTTCCAAATTCGAACGTCTACTGCTCCGTTTACCTTATTTCTGACAAAATAGCAGCATTTTGGGTACCGGTACCGAATTTTGATCGGATAATTGTACCACTGATATTTGTATACCATTTTGATCGTCTCGTCGTGCTGATCTCAACGGTATATTTATTTCTGTATTTTGGGATCCGGTGTACAACGGAAGCAATAAATTGTCCGTTGTAACGGTATCTTGAATTTTAACCGTTAACCGTGCTTTGCTTTTCAAATTTCAACGGGAATCCCAAGCTATGAAATAAATTGCTTTAATCATTTCGCTAAATCAATGGACAGCCGGACGTTTCGTTTGCTTTTGAAACTTTATATTTATAGTGTACGTTTCTTTTGCATTTCAATGTCAAAAGGCGCATAAATAAATTGCTTTATTATTTCCCACGCAGATATTAATGTCCATAAAATCTCAGCTGAATCTAGGCACTGACCGTTACAGTTGCCATCCCATATTTGAAAATCAATACGTATGAATTTGTATACATTTTGTTGTTTTTGAACGGTTGATAATAATAATTTTTTGAGATCTAGAAAACTAATAAATAATGGAAACGTATAGTCTGCAAGCAAAAATGAATTGCTTTAATTGTTTTACCTGATTTCAGGCAAGCGACTGTTGATTTCGAAAGAAATCATAAATATAACGCGTAAAGTATCAAACTTTCTTTTATCCCAGATCCGCTTTCCATCCAACTTGAAACTTTCCTCTCCTCCTATATATTTCCTGTAGCCAAATATTTTCCTTCTTCCTCAAATTTGGCCGTGCTTCAGATCCATTTTTCTCCCCTCCCACAACCATTTCCCATTGCTATTTTAATGACCGTACTCCCCCCATAAAACCGAGCTTCTCGCCACCTCCCCTACAAATCACCGCCCCTCTGCTTCAATCGCCTCCGCCCATCACCTCTGCCGCAACCCATCAGATAAGAGCGCAAACAAAAGCTCGACTGCATCAACCCACCTTCACCGTCCCATCATTTCCAACGCGCCGCCTTCATCACCGCACCTTCCATTGCCGAGCAGCCTCAGGCATCGGCCAGGCCCGACCCGACCTCATCTTCGACTAAACAACCACCCTCCTGCGTCCGTGTGAACCAACCCGCCGACCCCGCCATTGCCGACAGCACTCTCTTCCACCTCGGCAACCCTGTGCCGCATCAACCTCCACACGGTGAGCAGCTAGCCCCTCTTCTCCGTATAAATCTATCAAACTGTATATATATATTAGTATAATAATATAAAATAAGGTCTGGGTTTTATTCAAAGTATTATACATATATATTATATGTATCTTGTTATGTTAGTATTTAATATGGGTATATTGTATTATCGGTTATTTGTATTTAAAAGGGTATAGGTTATTTATAACAAGTTTTGAGTATATAAGTTAAAGGTTATAATGCATATATAAGGACCTGGGTAGGAATATAAAGTGTTATAGTTGTATTTGGGTGAGTGTTTCAACTTCAGTATACAATATTATGAAGAGATTCGAACCTATAAAGAAGTTTATACTATAAAGAAGTTTATACAAGTTAGGAGTTTAGGGTGTATAATATACTTTGTAATAGGTACAGGGGGGTTTTAGAACATGTCTGCATTCATTCTATCTCAAATATCCTAATACCCAGTTAATGTAGGAGTATGTATAATTGTTAAGTATATTATATATTATATGATATGATAGTAAAGGAAAGGAAAAAAAAAAAAAAAAAAGGGAATATGGGTTTAGTGAAGCAGGTATTATATTTATATTGATTTGCACATTAGAGGCTTCTATACATTTTTATATCTGTGTTTTAGGTGTATTTATAATATGGGTTGTTGTTTAAATATAGTATACATATATTTGATTTACTATTGGAATATGCAGGCATATAGGTGCTGTACAACTATACTATCTGTTAGCTATAAAAAGTTGTAAGCTATATACATTTTTGAACTTAGGTACAAGTTATATAATATGTCTAGAAAAATCTTGGTACGGTTAGTTATAGGATAGATATCTTTCTGGGATTGTTTAAGTTTATATATTATAATAAGCTATAAAAGAGGTTACGTGTGTCTTTGCATTCATACTATAGCATGTTTATGTTTAGGTAGTTTTAAGTATCATATATATTGGGTATATATGCTTATATAGGTAGTCGACCTTGGTTACAGTATTGCGTTCATACTTTATAAGTTTGCTTTTACACATAAGTAAAATAGTGCATTTATAATCTGCTTATATATGCGACTAAACTAAGCTGTATATAACATGTTCACCTCGTTTTATGTGTATGTATAGGTTTCAGGATGATATTTTAATTGAGTCCCAAAGTAAATACTAAATTTTAATTTTTACATGCACTTCCAAAGTATGAAATAAAGGAGTATTGGTCCTCCATTGAGTCTGCATGAAGATTTTGAGTGAGTTATGTGTGTATACATAGTGTAAAGCAAAGTGCAGTTCATAATGTCACTTTTCATATTTTTGAAATATATGTATTTTAATTTAAATTAGTGTTCAAAATTTATCTTGATTTGAAAATAAGTATAATATATATAACTCTTATTTAAATATATGTATATTGTCTGATTTTATCAAGACGACTCTGATTTGTTTCCATCAATCATATCTTCCAGCTTTGGCCGTCAATCCACTTTCAACTTACGTTGCTTTGAAATTGTGTTTGGATTTCTTCGTTTGTCTAGATCGTGATCCGGTTCGTAACTCAAGTTCATTTTCAATTCTCTCTAGCCTCGAAAGGTGAGCAATCACTCACGATTAACGTTCTTTTATTTATTAAATTTGATTTCAATTGAAACATCAATTGAAATATGCTGCTGTTAGTTGTTTTGTTGTTATGACTGCTATTATCCGTATCTGTTCACCTATGACACCTGACACCATTATCGGTTAATTATTTATGTGATAGTAATACAGTTTGGTTGATAATTGATTGTTTGATTGATTGTTGTTTAAATTGGATGTTAATTATTATTGTTAAATGATAACTAGTTTGATGGTTTAATTTGGGGTAGTATAGTTTACAAATTTAACGGATTATATATGACGGACCTGGATTTATTAAAATCTGACCCCGCCATATGTGAACTTGATTAGTTGAATTTGACCCATTGATTGTCGTAGAAATTGATAAATTATACTTGAAATCTCTGAACGTAGTTGGATTAATTGTTGTAGTTTTAAACTGAAATTTAAAAAGGAACGACAAGTGAAGAACTGTAATGTGATAACCTTTAATCTACATGAAATGATAGTGTAGATTCTAGAAATAATTATACAATTAATGATGTGAATAAATACGATTATTTCGGGGTTATTTGTTTTATTTATTGCATTGTTATTGGTTGTTGTTATTGCTTGATTATTTAATTTGACACCATCCCTATCATCACACTGCAAGTTCCCTTTGTTATGTTTGTTTTTGAATTGAAATGGGTTGAAATGATAGACCCAAGCTGGTTTCCATTTAATTAAATTTGGGATTACGGGTTGAAATACTATCCGCCCGTATACATTTAGTGTACGAATTGAAATGATAATATCCGTAACACGTGACCATACGATAAGAAATATATGGTCTTATAAAACGTAAATTCGTAAATACATCTACAAAGGGTAATGATAAATATAGAGTTAATTATATCTAGTTTAATCAAGATTTATTTAATACATAAATTATGATAAATATTTATGGAAATTTTATTTCGTATAAATTTCGCAATAATATCGAACAATTAAGATTGGGAGATAAATTTGGGTTATTTTAAAAATGGTATTTAGATAAGGATTTATTTATTTAAATCAATTTGAAATTTACCGAATGAGATATTTCATGTTAATGAAATTTAGGAAATATTGAGTAAAATGTAATTTTAGGTCACTAAAATGACATTGAATCAAATAAGGGAGTGTTCAAGACTAAATAATAATGATGTAAAAAAAATCGAGAATCTATATGAAACTGTTAAATTCAAATTGTTGTATTTAAGCTATGAACTATATTGTAATTAAATGGTTTAGAAATTTGGATATGTATTTAGAACCAAGATAGTTGAATTTGTATTTAGATAACGAATTGAATTAGACATAAAATTGAGGATGAACTAAATTGGAAGTTTTATTTAGAAAACTAGATCGGGAAAAATTTAGTTGAAATGTTAAATACTTAAAGTATGGAACCATATTGAAATAAAAGGGGATTGGGATATCAAATCCAAATTTGAGATTCATAAAATTGAAGTGGTTATTTTAAGAAAATTTAAATTGATAAAAACGAGATTGAATTAAATTTGAATGGGAAGGTCGGGTGGATGTGAAACGAAATATTAAGTTAAGGAAATTAAAAGTGCTTTACCGTATACAGCATTTAATATATAAATACTGCTTTGGGGAAAATATAATTATTTGAAGTGAAATTTACATCTGGGTTTGAAGTATGAATTAAGTGAATGACCACGGTGTAATAATGTATATTTCTACCCTGTAGATAGTTCTATGGACCCTTAGAGGATGGACATCCCAAACATCCTTTAAGTTATATTGTATTTCAGTTGATATTTCATTTGAGTTGAATTTATTGATATAAGAATGTTAATCCTGACTCGAGTGTTTTGTGTTTTGCTTTACGCTCGGGTCAGACTGAGTAATACAGCATTAGAGACTCACCTTTGGAGATTGGAGCTTCATTTGGAGACCCAACTATCGTTTCAGCTTTCAGTTTTCTAGTTGACTGGTTCAGAGAAGTCATCGGCTCGTACTGTAGACTTTTCTGTATTCAAGAGATTCTGATGTATTTTATTTTAAACTCTGATGTATATAGTAGCTTCATGAACTACTATTTTTCTATTCCGCTGCATTATATTACTCTGTGTCTGTGATCTGTGTTTGATTTATTTACTGTATATTTTAAGTTTTGCCAAATTAAATTAACAATTCGGTATTTTGAATTACTCAAGTCGGACATGTACGGTTTTAGTGTCGATTTGAATGGTCCAAAATAGCGGGTCGTTACAGCTGGTATCAGAGCTTTGGCTCTAGGCAAAACTTAACATATATGGTAAATTTATTTACAGAATCACTTTCTCTCGAGTTGAATCTCTTCCTTTTGACTCGATTTCCTTTGAATTTTGGAATGTCCCTCGGTTCCGAAATTCATTATGTCTCTCCCTATTTATATTCAATTGATTCTGGAGTATCCCACCACTCCACTGAATGTTTTGTAAAAGGGATGAAAACTCCTTTACAAATTGGCATTGATTCACCGAAGATTTCTGTACCCTCGGTTTACGATGCTGATATATCTTGATGTGCCAAATTCTATATTTGGCAACCGAATACCGATTTGTTTTAGAATTCCGCATCGATCATATCCCCTGAAGTCACGGTTGACCCGGTTAAGGTCGCCCGCGATTTATTGAAGTATATCCATCTTCTATTTTGTATTTTGATTTTCTCAACTTTGTTGAGTCTATCTTCGTATCAGGATTCTATTGGTTAGAGTTCCTCTAATTTAAATCTCCATCTTTGTTTGAAACCCATTCTTAAATTATCCTTTGAAAATCGGGTATGTTTGTATTTTGAAATTGCTTTATATATCAAAATTATATCCTATATATAAAAAGAAATTGTTTTCAATAAGGATTATATACCTATATGTATAAAGCAAATAAGATATGTTATTCTATATAAAAAGGTTTTGAAAGGATTTGAAATTTTGAAAATTTATAAGAAATTGATTTATAACCGAAGGGTTAAATTTGAAATTCGAGAATTGAATTCCGGTATTTTGAAATTGGTTTTCAGATTTTGAGAAATATATAAATAATACGATTTAAAAGTATTTTTCCCAAATAAGAAATGTTTCGAATAAATTCAAATGAGTTCCAATAATTTTGAAGAAATTTCAAAGAAGTTTTCAAGAAAATAGAAGTCCAGGACTCACTTATGTCGCTGGAAAATAATTTCGGTGATGAGTGCACGCATCCTCGACATTGATTTTCGAGTTTCAAAGTGGGGGAGAGGCCACTTTAATAGCTTCGCTATGCGAGTGATCTTGTAAAACCGTTTTTGATTTCAAATTCCGAAATAATTTGATATTTTCGAAAGAGATATGTATATATTTGAAATGATACCGGTGTTCGATCCTCGAGTTTCAGATTTAAATAATTGATTTATTGTTGATTTTCAACTCTTGAATTGAAAATTTGATTTCCCTAACTATTTTGAATGTTCGAACACTTCCAAATCGAGATTAAATTTTCAAAGCTAAGAAATTTCGAAGAGTATAAAATGTCTGATAAAGAATATAAATTTAGTTTTGAAATGTTTTGGAAAAAAAATAGTTGAATAATGGTTTTCAAAAGGGTAAATTGGATATTTCACATAGAAATGGGTAGTTTAAAGGTTTAAAAGGGATAAGTATAAAGTTGGAAACCATTTTGAGTATAATGAATTGTGAGAAAATATTGGGTTTTGAAATTTAATTGAAAATTAAAACCAGTACTTATATGATGATTTTGGAAATGAATTTGTTGACTTGAATTATTTTAATCTGGAAACTGGGATAATTTCCTAAACCTATTATGTTGGGGAACTTTGAAATCAGGATATCTAATTTGGAAGAAATTTGGTGAATTCATATATGACTTTGAAACTAAATTTGATATCGAAATGATTTGAAATTGAGAACCTTATAGTATTAAGCACCTGATTTGGGAGCTTTGAAATTTAGATATTTGATTTGGAAGAAAATTAGGTGAAATCACATATGATATTGAAATGATTTGAAATTGAGAACCTTATATTATTAAGCACTTGAATTGGGAGTGGTCGAACTTATATAAAATGGATTTGTATAAGTATGAAGTGACTTGAAATCTATTGATATAGGGTACTCAGTTTGGAAAGAGAATTTATATAATCGAAGTCTATATAAGTATGATTTGATATACTATTGATTTTGGAAGTATTCGATTTAGAAAGGAATCCTATATATTATGGACTTTATATAAGTACGATATTTGAAAAGGATTTAAAAGGGTACTATATGATATATATTTTCCAAGTAAAGATATGGAAAGTGCCTTCTGCTTGATATCCGCTTTGTGGCCACAGCGTGGATTCATTCTATCGATATTATTCTCTCTGATTTTTGGTTTTCCGGATGTAATACTCGAGTGTTCCCACCGTGGCGTAACCCATGGTTTTTCTTTTTCTCTCGTGAATGCACAGCGAAATTGCCTGGCTGAGTCTAGCTTAGGGGTACGGATTGTTTCCTGGGGGAACCAGGCGTAACCATTGTGTATCCTGCAATCTGTGTAGGTCGCGAATAGTAGCGCAAGTGCCTGGCTGAGTCTTGCCTGGGGGTACGGATTGTTTCCTGGGGGAACCAGGCGTAACCATTGTGTATCCTGCACCCTACTAGTCATCATGGCGTAACTCGCAGGGCTGTGAAAGCTTACGGATATGGATTGTTTCCTGGGGGAACCAGGCGTAACCATTGTGTATTCTGCGAACCATGATCGGACAAAGGTTTTGTTTTGGTTGATTTGATTGGATCGTACTTTCCATATCTGTTTTAAAAGGTTTTTCAAGTATTTTCACTGGGTGTTGAAACAAGTCTACTTAGTACTTGAAGAATTCTAGCTTTGCGCCTGATCAACGCATAGCCAGAGTCTACAAGAACGATGATAAACTTGTGGAAACATCGAGTTATAAAAGTATTTTTGGAAGGAAATTTATTTCGATATAATAGTATTTTATAAAGGTATTCATTATAAAAGTATTTATCCCAACAAAGAAATCTTGAATTAATATTTGAAATAGAAACTTTTTTTTTTGTTTGAAAATAATCAATTCGTGCCCGATTCTTTTCTTCTTAATCTACCTTATCTGCTCAGTTTAGTTATTCACCTTGATTCTGTTTTTCCCAATCTACCTTCCTTCCTTGATTGATTTATCCTTTAAAATATTGGCTAATTATATACCACTTTGTTTAATATAAAATTCTAGTGTTATAAATATTTTTGAAGTTATCAATTAAATAAAACATCTTTAAAGAAAGGATTATTAACTTATTTGATAATGTTTGAAAGATATCTTGAGATAAATTTAAAAATTTTCACAAATTTAGATTTAATATTTTCAATAGTCCTTGTAAAAATAAGTAAATATGTCAATAATTGTTTTCGAAAGGAGTTCGAAAAGTATTAAATATTAAAGAAAAATATAATTGCAATTGAAGCTTTAAATGAATATTTTAAGTAAAATTTATATAGTTAAATAAATTATCTAACCTTGACTTTCAATTTACCTTATTCCTGGTCATTCTATTCTCCTACCTCCTCCCTTTTCGGGGACGAAAAGTTTTGAGTGGGGGAGAGTGTAACGACCTGTAAGAATTCAATAAATTCTATTGTTTTATTTACGTATTAAATTGGACTTTGGCGAAAATCTAAATAAATTAATTTGCAAATAAAAAGTTAATATTTGGACCACGTCCAATTAAATATAGCAGACTTTTAAATTTTCAAATTTTGTACCAAAGTTTATTATATGATGAAATTCTATTTAATGCCAGCTAGCCAATAATTGCCGATAATAAATTTATTTTCAAGCTTGAATATTTTTCTATGAAAAATTTCTAAACCATCTTCTGAGCAAGGTGTCAGTTCGTCGTTTTTCCAAATTCGAACGTCTACTGCTCCGTTTACCTTATTTCTGACAAAATAGCAGCATTTTGGGTACCGGTACCGAATTTTGATCGGATAATTGTACCACTGATATTTGTATACCATTTTGATCGTCTCGTCGTGCTGATCTCAACGGTATATTTATTTCTGTATTTTGGGATCCGGTGTACAACGGAAGCAATAAATTGTCCGTTGTAACGGTATCTTGAATTTTGACCGTTAACCGTGCTTTGCTTTTCAAATTTCAACGGGAATCCCAAGCTATGAAATAAATTGCTTTAATCATTTCGCTAAATCAATGGACAGCCGGACGTTTCGTTTGCTTTTGAAACTTTATATTTATAGTGTACGTTTCTTTTGCATTTCAATGTCAAAAGGCGCATAAATAAATTGCTTTATTATTTCCCACGCAGATATTAATGGCCATAAAATCTCAGCTGAATCTAGGCACTGACCGTTACAGTTGCCATCCCATATTTGAAAATCAATACGTATGAATTTGTATACATTTTGTTGTTTTTGAACGGTTGATAATAATAATTTTTTGAGATCTAGAAAACTAATAAATAATGGAAACGTATAGTCTGCAAGCAAAAATGAATTGCTTTAATTGTTTTACCTGATTTCAGGCAAGCGACTGTTGATTTCGAAAGAAATCATAAATATAACGCGTAAAGTATCAAACTTTCTTTTATCCCAGATCCGCTTTCCATCCAACTTGAAACTTTCCTCTCCTCCTATATATTTCCTGTAGCCAAATATTTTCCTTCTTCCTCAAATTTGGCCGTGCTTCAGATCCATTTTTCTCCCCTCCCACAACCATTTCCCATTGCTATTTTAATGACCGTACTCCCCCCATAAAACCGAGCTTCTCGCCACCTCCCCTACAAATCACCGCCCCTCTGCTTCAATCGCCTCCGCCCATCACCTCTGCCGCAACCCATCAGATAAGAGCGCAAACAAAAGCTCGACTGCATCAACCCACCTTCACCGTCCCATCATTTCCAACGCGCCGCCTTCATCACCGCACCTTCCATTGCCGAGCAGCCTCAGGCATCGGCCAGGCCCGACCCGACCTCATCTCCGACTAAACAACCACCCTCCTGCGTCCGTGTGAACCAACCCGCCGACCCCGCCATTGCCGACAGCACTCTCTTCCACCTCGGCAACCCTGTGCCGCATCAACCTCCACACGGTGAGCAGCTAGCCCCTCTTCTCCGTATAAATCTATCAAACTGTATATATATATTAGTATAATAATATAAAATAAGGTCTGGGTTTTATTCAAAGTATTATACATATATATTATATGTATCTTGTTATGTTAGTATTTAATATGGGTATATTGTATTATCGGTTATTTGTATTTAAAAGGGTATAGGTTATTTATAACAAGTTTTGAGTATATAAGTTAAAGGTTATAATGCATATATAAGGACCTGGGTAGGAATATAAAGTGTTATAGTTGTATTTGGGTGAGTGTTTCAACTTCAGTATACAATATTATGAAGAGATTCGAACCTATAAAGAAGTTTATACTATAAAGAAGTTTATACAAGTTAGGAGTTTAGGGTGTATAATATACTTTGTAATAGGTACAGGGGGGTTTTAGAACATGTCTGCATTCATTCTATCTCAAATATCCTAATACCCAGTTAATGTAGGAGTATGTATAATTGTTAAGTATATTATATATTATATGATATGATAGTAAAGGAAAGGAAAAAAAAAAGAAAAAAAAAGGGAATATGGGTTTAGTGAAGCAGGTATTATATTTATATTGATTTGCACATTAGAGGCTTCTATACATTTTTATATCTGTGTTTTAGGTGTATTTATAATATGGGTTGTTGTTTAAATATAGTATACATATATTTGATTTACTATTGGAATATGCAGGCATATAGGTGCTGTACAACTATACTATCTGTTAGCTATAAAAAGTTGTAAGCTATATAAATTTTTGAACTTAGGTACAAGTTATATAATATGTCTAGAAAAATCTTGGTACGGTTAGTTATAGGATAGATATCTTTCTGGGATTGTTTAAGTTTATATATTATAATAAGCTATAAAAGAGGTTACGTGTGTCTTTGCGTTCATACTATAGCATGTTTATGTTTAGGTAGTTTTAAGTATCATATATATTGGGTATATATGCTTATATAGGTAGTCGACCTTGGTTACAGTATTGCGTTCATACTTTATAAGTTTTCTTTTACACATAAGTAAAATAGTGCATTTATAATCTGCTTATATATGCGACTAAACTAAGCTGTATATAACATGTTCACCTCGTTTTATGTGTATGTATAGGTTTCAGGATGATATTTTAATTGAGTCCCAAAGTAAATACTAAATTTTAATTTTTACATGCACTTCCAAAGTATGAAATAAAGGAGTATTGGTCCTCCATTGAGTCTGCATGAAGATTTTGAGTGAGTTATGTGTGTATACATAGTGTAAAGCAAAGTGCAGTTCATAATGTCACTTTTCATATTTTTGAAATATATGTATTTTAATTTAAATTAGTGTTCAAAATTTATCTTGATTTGAAAATAAGTATAATATATATAACTCTTATTTAAATATATGTATATTGTCTGATTTTATCAAGACGACTCTGATTTGTTTCCATCAATCATATCTTCCAGCTTTGGCCGTCAATCCACTTTCAACTTACGTTGCTTTGAAATTGTGTTTGGATTTCTTCGTTTGTCTAGATCGTGATCCGGTTCGTAACTCAAGTTCATTTTCAATTCTCTCTAGCCTCGAAAGGTGAGCAATCACTCACGATTAACGTTCTTTTATTTATTAAATTTGATTTCAATTGAAACATCAATTGAAATATGCTGTTGTTAGTTGTTTTGTTGTTATGACTGCTATTATCCGTATCTGTTCACCTATGACACCTGACACCATTATCGGTTAATTATTTATGTGATAGTAATACAGTTTGGTTGATAATTGATTGTTTGATTGATTGTTGTTTAAATTGGATGTTAATTATTATTGTTAAATGATAACTAGTTTGATGGTTTAATTTGGGGTAGTATAGTTTACAAATTTAACGGATTATATATGACGGACCTGGATTTATTAAAATCTGACCCCGCCATATGTGAACTTGATTAGTTGAATTTGACCCATTGATTGTCGTAGAAATTGATAAATTATACTTGAAATCTCTGAACGTAGTTGGATTAATTGTTGTAGTTTTAAACTGAAATTTAAAAAGGAACAACAAGTGAAGAACTGTAATGTGATAACCTTTAATCTACATGAAATGATAGTGTAGATTCTAGAAATAATTATACAAATAATGATGTGAATAAATACGATTATTTCGGGGTTATTTGTTTTATTTATTGCATTGTTATTGGTTGTTGTTATTGCTTGATTATTTACTTTGACACCATCCCTATCATCACACTGCAAGTTCCCTTTGTTATGTTTGTTTTTGAATTGAAATGGGTTGAAATGATAGACCCAAGCTGGTTTCCATTTAATTAAATTTGGGATTACGGGTTGAAATACTATCCGCCCGTATACATTTAGTGTACGAATTGAAATGATAATATCCGTAACACGTGACCATACGATAAGAAATATATGGTCTTATAAAACGTAAATTCGTAAATACATCTACAAAGGGTAATGATAAATATAGAGTTAATTATATCTAGTTTAATCAAGATTTATTTAATACATAAATTATGATAAATATTTATGGAAATTTTATTTCGTATAAATTTCGCAATAATATCGAACAATTAAGATTGGGAGATAAATTTAGGTTATTTTAAAAATGGTATTTAGATAAGGATTTATTTATTTAAATCAATTTGAAATTTACCGAATGAGATATTTCATGTTAATGAAATTTAGGAAATATTGAGTGAAATGTAATTTAAGGTCACTAAAATGACATTGAATCAAATAAGGGAGTGTTCAAGACTAAATAATAATGATGTAAAAAAAATCGAGAATCTATATGAAACTGTTAAATTCAAATTGTTGTATTTAAGCTGTGAACTATATTGTAATTAAATGGTTTAGAAATTTGGATATGTATTTAGAACCAAGATAGTTGAATTTGTATTTAGATAACGAATTGAATTAGACATAAAATTGAGGATGAACTAAATTGGAAGTTTTATTTAGAAAACTAGATCGGGAAAAATTTAGTTGAAATGTTAAATACTTAAAGTATGGAACCATATTGAAATAAAAGGGGATTGGGATATCAAATCCAAATTTGAGATTCATAAAATTGAAGTGGTTATTTTAAGAAAATTTAAATTGATAAAAACGAGATTGAATTAAATTTGAATGGGAAGGTCGGGTGGATGTGAAACGAAATATTAAGTTAAGGAAATTAAAAGTGCTTTACCGTATACAGCATTTAATATATAAATACTGCTTTGGGGAAAATATAATTATTTGAAGTGAAATTTACATCTGGGTTTGAAGTATGAATTAAGTGAATGACCACGGTGTAATAATGTATATTTCTACCCTGTAGATAGTTCTATGGACCCTTAGAGGATGGACATCCCAAACATCCTTTAAGTTATATTGTATTTCAGTTGATATTTCATTTGAGTTGAATTTATTGATATAAGAATGTTAATCCTGACTCGAGTGTTTTGTGTTTTGCTTTACGCTCGGGTCAGACTGAGTAATACAGCATTAGAGACTCACCTTTGGAGATTGGAGCTTCATTTGGAGACCCAACTATCGTTTCAGCTTTCAGTTTTCTAGTTGACTGGTTCAGAGAAGTCATCGGCTCGTACTGTAGACTTTTCTGTATTCAAGAGATTCTGATGTATTTTATTTTAAACTCTGATGTATATAGTAGCTTCATGAACTACTATTTTTCTATTCCGCTGCATTATATTACTCTGTGTCTGTGATATGTGTTTGATTTATTTACTGTATATTTTAAGTTTTGCCAAATTAAATTAACAATTCGGTATTTTGAATTACTCAAGTCGGACATGTACGGTTTTAGTGTCGATTTGAATGGTCCAAAATAGCGGGTCGTTACACTGTCTATTATATACTCCATTTGTATAGTTTATTAATGCAGGTACTTTAGTCCAAAAATGAGGGGGAGTTATATAGTTTGGAGATTATATAGTTTGGAGTTAGTTTTTGTTGATGAAAAAGGGGGAGAAATATACAATGGGATAGTTAGGCATAGATTAAGGGGGAGTTATTAGGATATATGTAATATTTTATAAACAAAGGTTGTCATCATCAAAAAGGGGGAGATTGTTAGTCCGTGAGAGATGGTTTTGATGACAACAACCATAGAATAGTATTATAAAATATAAATACTAACATTATAGTTTAGAAATATATGTAAATGCAGGATTTAACCATACATGTACTAAGAATGAAGACTGTACAGTATAGTAATTCAAGATATCAAGATTGAAGACTAATGAGTATCAAGAAAATTAAGATTATCAAGAGTTCAAGATTTCAAGTAATTTACTTTTTAATTAGGAATTTTCTTAAAACTCCAAGAAAAGCACTGACATCTTAAAATCCAATTTATTCGTGGAATGGAATATACTTCGAGCCCGTTAAATGGACGGAACCCTTTGTAGGATGGAACCTACGAAAAATCTAGTGGAACATTGTTTTGTATCCACTAACTATTTATTCAAAATGATTTTACAAAATTATATCTTGTTTTCAAAATGTTTTCAAAACCTTCCTTTTAAAAGAATCAAAAACACCTATGCTGATTTCAAATACTTGTAGCCTCAAAATAATCTTTAATTTCAAAATCAAATTGTTCTTAGTTTTAAAACTATCTTTAATAATAATTAATAGTTATGCTTAGATTTAAATATAAAATTATATATATATATTATTAACTATATTTACTTATGTATTTTAATTATAGTCATGTATATTTATAAAGTTTAAAATTGGTTTTAATAAAAGATAGAAGTTATTTTTAAAGAAAAACAAACCACCAAAAATTCCTTTGGGATGTCGACATACTCAATATACCCGTGTCAACATAGTGTCAGTTAATTTAAAATTTTAAATTTCAAAAGAAGTGTCTGTTCATCATAGCCCTTCAAGAATGGACATGGCTGTTGTTCTTCTATAAGTAGGGGTTGTTTTCAATGAATTTTCAATCATATTTTTCGGTTTTCATTTCTCTTCTTCTTCTTCCACATTTCTTTATACACATTCCTACCATTACTCTACCAAAATCAACATTGAATCTAATTAGATTATCTCTGGTTTGATTCTCTATCACTATCTCAACAAGATCCTCAGTGCTATTCAGAGTTATAGGCTTCTTTGTAATCAATCAAGCGAGGAAAGGTGCGATTGTAGCCTTGGAAATCAATTGGGTGAACTGGTTGCCCGAGAAATCAAGTATCCTTACCCAGAGGATTGTGAATTTGGAGGGTGTACCTCGTGGCCTTGAAATCGAGGATGTAACTGTACAATTTCTTTTGAAAGGAAATCCGTACTTGTGAGCGGGACTGGATGTTGGGTAACTCCGAGCCAGTATAAAATCCGCTGTGTTCTTTCCTTTATTGCTTTTACTTTATTTCTACATCTGTGTTTGATTCTGTGATCATATCTGTGTCTGAATATTGCATACATTTGTGTTTAAATTAACAAAAACTCAAAAAGATTTAATAATTCCTTAAAACATATTACCCCCCTCTAGTGTTTATCCTAGCCTTAAGATCTGCAATCCGCATATCTCACACTTACACTTGTCCTTAAAGAAATTTTATTTAATTTTAAATGTTAATAAAGGTTTTATACTTACTTTATTATGTATAAATGCTTTTCTTTATATGTATATGAATTTCCTTAAAGAAATTAAAATAAAATAGAATAAGTTACACACATATTTTTAAATTAAAAATATTTTAAAATACATAAATTTTGAATTTAAATTTAAATCCAAATTCAAATTAAATTCAAAAAAGCAATTTAAAATCAACAACATATTAAATTTGAAAATAACAATTCAAATTTTTTAAATCTATTCATAAAAATAACACATTATTATTATTGTTTGAAAATAACAAATTGCTAATTTTAAACAATATATAAATGAAATTATCTCTTTACTTATAATTTACTTATTTTACTAAATGAATTAAGGTTCATATGCAAATTGAATTTTAAACTTATATAAATATATTTTAGATCATATTTATCAAGTAATATTTAAAATGAAAATATAACAAAGCTTTTTATTACTCTTATTTATATTTAAACTTAAGCTTAATATATTTCAGAAAATTAAACATTTATCTTAAGTATTTTAAAACTATATAACTATTTATTTAAATAGCTTTGAAAAAGTCTTATATTAAATTTAAATCATAATTTCCAAATTGCCAAATATATTTTAGAATTTGAAAATAAGATTTTATTTATTAAATACCAAACCAAAGCTTTTCTATTTACAATATATACAAATATATTATAAATACAAACATTTTATGAATTTTTAAAAGAATAAATTGCCAATTTAAATTAAAATCATAAAAGACAATTATCAAATCAATTTAATTTTTAATTAGATTATTAAATTTATACTGCCCAAAATTCCGGGTCATCACATTCCTCCCCAATTAAAAAAATTTCGTCCCTGAAATTTAAAAGCAAAGTTAATTTAATAACTCGCTAAAGATTTTAATTTAAATCACAAGCATATATTATCAACCATATACTTACAACCATAGCAACCAATTCACTCAATCAAACAAATCTAATGATCCTGACACAAATCAGGATAGACTTCCAAACACTATCTAGAGTTTCCCGGGTATAAACACCGGGTACTCGCAATACTGAATCCAAACTAGCTATACTACTAGGCTACAGAGCTCCTACTCATCTATATCTACAATATAAACAGGATATCAAACCATAGACAAGTCTAACTCGACTACCAAATCCTTCTGAACCGCTGGTTCCACAACCAGTGATTGATCATACACGTACTCTCTCAGAGATACGTGAAACACATTGAATCCCAGTCTTCCAAACTGGCAATTCAACCCTGAATACCAAATCACAAACCTTACAAGAATACAGAAAGATCCAATATACCTCGAAGCTAGCTTTCCAGTCTTACCAAATCTTATAGCTCCTTTGACCGGAGAAAACTTATCCAAAATTAGAACTCCGACTTCGAAATCCAAATTCCTCCGTCTCTTATCCACAAAACTCTTCTGACGATCCTGGCTGCCTTTATCCTTCCTGATCAGCTCGACCTTCGCTGATGCCTCCATAAACAATTTGTACCAAAAACAACCCAACAGAATAATTCCCTCAAGATCAATCCAAAACCAAGAACACAAACTCCACTTCGCAAACATCAGAACACTACAAACTTACTCTTCCGAAATGGAAAAGACGAAACAGATGCACGAAAAATCTTTCCTCATATTCTGAAAAACTTCCTGCAGAATTCCTCTAATCCAAATAATGCAACTTCCGGTTGCTTCTACTCTAAAATAGCTGTTATCTCACTTCCGCTGTGCAACTTGGATCTGGAGTAGATGAGAATGCCGATGATGAACACAAGCACAAACTTGAACGACGCATCCCGAAAGACACGGTTCATCAAATCCACAGAGAGAAAACTCAGAAGTTCCACCAAATCCTGAGCTGGCTCACCAAATCCTCTCCCTCGGAACCAACCTTCTACTAAGCTAAACCCCTGGTAACACTCCTGGAATCTGGGTCGATAAGAAAACTCAATCTCCAGATGCCTCAAGCAAAAGATAACCCAAGAAAACACTCTACCACCGCAAGTCACTTTTTCGATCAATCCAGACCAATATCCAAAAATAATGTTCTTTCTTTTCCAGTCAGAACAGCTTATACTAGAATAACTAATCCATTAAAGAAATGGATCCTCTCTGATGCCTCTGAAACCACCTCCTGGAAAGTACTTAGCAAGATGATCTTGTCAGAACACAGAACACTTCGAGATGCAATGCTGACACTGATGCCAAAGACTTCCTATCCAAAGTTCATCGATAAACTCGAGCCTCACAGCCAAATCATCCTGCTGAACCTAGCCACCTCACCAATGCAGACACACCTCCTTATACTTGACTTAAAGAAAACATCTTTGGAAACATCCGTAGTTACTGCATCTTACCATGCAGCTGCTTCTTCCTGAAGTTGCCAAGATACCATCACTTGCTTCGGCTCAACCGACAGATCCAAACTCTACTCATCCATATTTGCAATACAAAGATGGACTCTAAACCTCCAAAAGACTTCCTTCAGATATTGGTGAATTCCTTACACTACAGCAATGCTTACTCGAGACTGTATTACGTCTACAGTCTCAACAGACACACTTCCAACCTCAACAATCAGACTCCTTCATTTGGCAGTCGTGCTACACACACCACTACCTTTTCTACCTTTATAACTTATATTGGAAAATCCGAACAGGTAACCCAACGAATAAGTAGAAATACACACACACACACACACACACACACAAAATTACAAATACGCTCTCTCAACCAAGAAATCACTCCAAAGCCTAGGTATTCACTCAACCAAGTGCTTTGATACCAAACGAAATGACCCGCCTTATTCTCTATGATAAAACGTATCATTATTAAGAAAGAAAGGGATGGAAAAGAGAAAAGATAGAGAAGAAAGAAAGAAACAACATCAGAATCACAACAGCGGAACGAATAATTTATATTAATCACATAAAATAGTACATAGTATTCCACATCTATCAGAGTTACACAGCATATACAACACATACAAAACAGTTATAAACACATGTCTAGTTATTACAACACAAGATACAACTCAAACAACGACTCATAGATCACACAACGAAACTACAAATATATCTACAAACACGGAAGCCTCCTGCTCCATTGCTCCCCCAGAATTCGTCAAAGCAAACCTGAATCCCTTGGCCACTCGTCAAAATTTGAGTACCCAAGAGTTTATGAAAACAGAAGATAAACTCCAGGTAAGACATGGGTGTGTTGTGAGTAACAGGTTAAGGTTGCTTAACTTGAAAAACCTTTGAAAACAAAAGGTATCACATAAGACTTCCCACACATAAACATGGATAAGTTTTTGCCTTACTCTAACCAAAACATTTGATAGAAAATCTAGTGATATTATAATAGGGTCTATGGTTTTCAAGTAAAATACAGAAATATCTGGAATGCTTACACTCACGTTCCAACATAGTTGGGCACAACTAAAACGTTGGACACTTATTGGAGAAGGGATTCAATAGGCAGGGCTATTGGGTACCGCCTGTCATAGTACGTGGCCTAGATCACCGTACCGAGGATTACACCCAATCTCTTGCAACACAAGGCCGGAACCACCCCTTACTGGATAGTCCCGAACAAGACAACCCCAGCAGTTGGAGCTCACAACTGCCCATACAGCCGAATAAAAGGGACGTCTTGACAAGGGAGGATCTCATCCTACTTGGGTGCTATCCACTTAGCCTTGCTGCACCTCCCCTGTTTTAGCCATTCCCGTTTGATGAGGCTTGAGGCTACGATTACCTTTGTAGAACACATCTATCTTAGAATGCTCATTGTCCACCTGACGATGTTCTTAAAGCATTCAATCCATACAAGTTCGTTCCGGGTACGAACGAAACCGAAGGCATTATCTCGTTACACTCATTTTGGAATCACCTTCAGAGTTAACAACAATAACCCTTGCACTCTGAATCTTCCTCTTCACTTGAGATTCACGGCCTATCGTTAATTTGGATCGATGTGGTTTTCAGATATCTAAATCTGGAAGCCCGATCCCGGTCTCATCGAAATCCAGAATGCCAACTTTTAAGTCCAAGTGGTTTTAAAGTTAAAACAATTCAATTCATTGTCTATATTCACACAGATAGATAATTCACATTTCACAAATTGATAACTCACATTATCATCACAAATAGATAATTCACATTATCATCACAAATAGATAATTCACATTATCATCGCACTTCAACCAAACATCCATATCACACAACATCACTTATCCCATATCTAAGATCTCAAACCATTCAAGGCAACCAATATTATCTAATCATACGTAAGCAATGATCTATACCATCTCTAATTAATTTAAAGTCAATTAAATTAATTACTTCCTCTCTAATTAATTTAAAATAAATTGGATTAATTACTTCATTTTATAAATCCTGCTTACTTAACCATTAATTAATTACTAATTAATTAATTAATTAATTAATCATCCTCTAAGTATTCATCTTAATTAATCACCTTTGATTAATTATTCTCTAATTACTTTAAGTAATTAGCCTTTAATTAATTACATGAATTAATTATCCTTAACCATTCACAGTAATTAACCTTAATTACTTTCATTAATTAATTAATTATAATTAATTACATTAATCCTTAATTAATTAAATTAATTAATTACTCTTAAATCACTTCATTAATTAATTATCCTTAATTAATCAAACCTTAATTACATCATTATATTAATTAATGAACCCCAATTACTTCTTTAATTAATTACTCTATTTTAATTAATAAATTACATTAAGTAATTAGTCTTTAATTAAACCACATTTATTAATCACTCTTGATTAATCTCATTCAGTAATTAACTATCCTTAATTACTTCATTAAATAGATTAATTTTTCCTTAATTAACTATCTTTAATTAATCCCCTGATTAACTACAAAAAGTAATTAAACCTGAATTACTTCCATTAATTACGTCTAGTAATTATCCATTAATTACTTTACTAAGTAATTACACTTCATTAATTACATTAAGTAATTATACTTAACAAATCATCCAGTGATTATCTTAAATTTATTAACCTTAATTAATTAACTTAAACTAATCACATTAAACTTAATTAATTACACTGAGTAATTAATCCCTTTAATTACTTCATTAGTAATTATACTTACCTCATTTCATAAATGATTATCCTTAATTAATTAATCTATTTAATTATTAAAATTAATCATATTAATTAATTGTTTAATAATCTTAAGTTAACGATCTTCATTAATTATTAACAATTCTTTAATTACTTCTCCTAAGTAATTAAACTTAAATTAATCATTATTAATTACAAATTAATAAATCTTTAATAACCTATTAATTAATCTCTAATTATTTAATTAATTAAGTGCTTAACTTTAACTTAATTAATCTGTAATTACTTGATTAGTTAGTTCCTAATCATTAATTAATATTCTATACTTATCTAATTAATGATTCTTAATTATAAATTAATTAATCTTTATTTAATTAACTTAACCCTTAATTACTTAATTAATTAACTCTTAATTAAATAACAACCCATAATTACTAATTAATTAACACTAAATCATTAATTAATTAACTAAATTAATCATTAATCATAGAAATCTAAATTTTCTGTAGGATAAATCATTCTTTTATTAATGACTTTAACTATTATTAACATATTCATTTTAAACATTTCACTTTTAAATTTACTTTTAGATTTAAAATTTAAAATTTAAAATGATTAACAAATTTAAACTTTAACCAAAATAAATCAATTTTATAAACCTCTTAATCAAATGTTAAAGGAACCTTACAAAGAGTTTTATATAAATAAGTTTTAAACATTTTACCGAAAAACCATTTCATTTCAAAACATACCTTAAACATTTAAACCTGTTTAAACAATTTAATTTTTATTTTAAAACTTTATTTATTTTAAAACTAGGATTCAAAAGTAAATTTGAACCTATACCTCAAAATTTGATTTTAATCTTTTGCTTAAAATCTTGCTTTCAATTTTAAAATTCATTTTAAAATTTTGAAAATAGACAGGTTTTAAAACCTCTTACCATCAAACTGTCTCGAGCTCAAAACTCAAAAACCCAAGCCAGATCTTGCAAAACTTTGAGCAAACATTTCGAACTACTCGAGAAAAACTCGAGTACCTTCTTCTCTTCTCAAGCCAAACTCACCAGAAAAACAAGGAAATGCACAGTGCACATGCACAGTGATTCCAACCCACTCAGATCATCGTCGAAGCCTTACTCATGTCGCCGATCATCCTCGCAACCTGATCGTGACCATCCAACATCGACAACACCTCAAAATCTAAATCGAGCATTACCTCTCAAACCTGGAACTAAATACCTAAGCTGGAATCTTCTCGTTCTCTCCACACTGACCACCGGTGTATGTGAAATTCCAGCTATGCCTTCGTCAACACACCCACCTCCATTTCCCAAAAAATGGTAGCACTCGATCCACCAGAGAATCCGTGGTGGATCATTTACTGACCATTAGCAAAACTAGGGTTAAGAGCATAAAATGGTCACCGCTGCCACCACAATGCCTAGATCACCACTCTGACATTTTTGCCGACCTCTCTGATCGTTCCACTGCCAACGGTAAGAACCTAGACCACGTCGAGCAATTTGTTCAGCAGAGGCAACCCAAAACACCCAAACTGATCAAACTAGAACTGCTTCTTCATCCCTTTACTAAAAATCATAATTTCACTCTTAAAAATCATGTTTAGGGTTAAAGATTTAGTTTATGTTCCTGAATTAAAGAATTAAAATGTTTGAATTTTCACTTACATCAAACTTGCTCTGATGTTTTTGTTCCTAGAGCCATTTCATATTTATTTTGACTTAAATAAAAAGTTTAAACTATAATTTAGGATGAAACAAACAAGTTTTGTTTTAGTCTTAAATCCAAACCAAGACTAAATCAAGAGATAATGATTTTAAATCAAATTGGAGCTTGAAATCAAAGAAACAGGAATGCTACAAGAAAAAAGCATGCGCACATTCTATACATCCACATAAACAGATAGTTCACTCATATAGAATCACACAAAACATATTTATTTTACATATATTAACATGCAACAGATACAGGTACTTTAACTTTTTTTGAAAAGTGATGTTACTCACCTGATTAAGATGGTGAACAAAGCCTCTTGAAAAAAAAATTAATCTGAGTGTTGAAACTGGAATATGCTTTTGCTTCTTTGATTAAAAACTTGAATTGCTAATTTATATGGAACTGGAAAGCTTGCAAACAGAGACTGCTTTGATTCCAGGCTTGCTTTTAAAAACAGAGTTGATTGCTTGAACATGCTTTGATAAATTCTCAGGTTTGCAAAGAACAAGCTTTAAATTGTTTGGATTTGAAAAGAATATTCAGGTTTTAGGCAAATGGTTTGATTTTTAAATTGAATAACTTGTTAAAGTATTTGATTTTCCGGTTGAAGAGAGGTTGATCACTGATAAGGATGAGTTTTCTGGTTTTTGAAATGATACAGGCTGATGATTTGAAAAATACGGTTTGCAGGCTTTGATATTGATCTTTGAAAATGTACAGGCTTGAACTTTGATTTGTTTTCTGGTTTTTGAAAGTGTTTACAACAGATTTTGTTTTGAGTACAAGCTTTAAATTTTTCTTAGTTTTTGATTTGAAAAGAAAAAAGAAATTGAAGGGAAGAGGCATATGTTTTTATAAGATGAAAGTTTGATTCAATAAAAATAAAAGAAAAATACAAAATTCAAGATGGCACATGTTAAACATTTAACATTTATCAATTGCCTTAGTTTATTAAGTAACATTTGTTATAATGTGTCTTGATATTCTTACACTTGTCCTTAAAGAAATTTTATTTAATTTTAAATGTTGACAAAAGGTTTTGTACTTACTTTGTTAATTATAAATGCTTATCTTAATATGTAGATGAATTTCCTTAAAGAAATTAAAATAAAATAAAATAAATTATGCACATATTTTTAAATTCAAAATATTTTAAAATATATAACTTTTGAATTTCAATTTGAAATCCAAATTCAAATTAAAATTAAATTAAAAAACCCAATTTAAAATCAACAACATATTAAATTTGAAAATAACAATTCAATTTTCTTTTAAATCTATTTATAAAAATAACACATTATGATTATTTTCTGAACATAATAAATTGCTAATTTTAAATAATTTATAAAAGGAATTATCTCTTTACTTATAATTTACTTATTTTACTAAATGAATTAAGGATCATATGTAAATTGTATTTTAAACTTATATATATTTCTTTGAATGATATTTATCAAGTAATATTTAAAATGAAAATATAACAAACCTTTTTATTACTCTTATTGAAATTTAAACTCAAGCTTAACATATTTCAGAAAATTAAACATTTACCTTAAGTATTTTAAAACTATATAATTATTTATTTAAATAGCTTTGAAAAAGTTTTGTATTAAATTTAAATCATAATTTCCAACTTGCCAAATATATTTTAGAATTTGAAAAAAAGATTTTATTTATTAAATTCCAAACCAAAGCTTTTCTATTTACAATATATACAAATATATTATAAATAGAAACATTTTATTAATTTTTGAAAGATAAAATTTATCAATTAATATTTATTAGCTTTTAAAAGAATAAATTGCAAATTTAAATTAAAATCATAAAAGACAATTATCAAATCAATTTAATTTTAAATATAGATTATTAAATTTATATTGCCCAAAATTCCGGGTCATCACACATACTCTTTTACCATTACACAGAGTCCGCTTTCATTAATCTAAAATATGACAGGTTCCATCTATAAAATAAATACAATTACTTTTATAAACAAAATTTGAATTTTGAGGGCGATGAAAATTCAAGGCCCTTGGCGATGACTTGGGTGACATAGGGCTACTGACAGCCATTCCCATATCAAACTTAGTTTCGAAATATCGACTATTTGTAAATAGCAGTAAGTGAGACTTGAAAAAAAATGTGTAAATTACTATTAAAATAAGTAACGTGCAACGAACCATCCATTTGAGAATTGTGCTGACCATCCACTACTGGTATTGCAACAATTTAATAACATAAGTTTTTCTGAAAATTCCATCATTCAAAAGTTTTGCGTTTTGCAAGTTCATCCAACTCTAACCATCCACTACTAGTGTTGCAATAAATTACTATTTTGAAAAATTTTGGTTAAAAATATGAAAATAAGAATACACAAAAATCCAAACTTCCTACCTATATTAAACCGGAAAAGTGAATACATAGCTTAAAAAAGTTGTATAATAACAAAACAAAACATGTTTATAACTATTGATCACACATATTATTAGAAAATAATATATTTGGTTTAAGTAAAGCGATTTTATAGGAAAATAAATTATATAAGCTGCCTTTACTAAAATTTAATTAAATTGAGAGGTATGTATAAATTTATTAAATTTATGAAAAAACATTTAGTTTATAAATATAAATATCGTGGCAATACATTTATGTAAAAATTTAATCCAAATTATGCTGACCAAACATAAATGTTATCTCAATATATAAACATAAGTAAAATAATAACTCCACGAATAGATTACCATCAGAAGATGTAATAATAAGTTGTAAAATGCTTTTTAAGATATATAACATAAACCATCTGCAAAGCTAATTCTTCCATCAAATTTATTTCATACTATAATACCGTGAAAGCGAGTTGTATCAACTTTGATGACTTAACATTTGATGTTAAACATTATCATTTCACTTGTGAAACAGATGAACCTTGATTATGCCATTTTCTTTGTTGATACAATGATGTAGGACGATGTCATTTACTTTCTTCATAACTGGTTATTGGATGATGCATTTCTTGTTCTTTTGTGCGTTGTAATTATTTTGTGTACTGTGGTTCTTTTGTGCACTGTGGTTATTTTGTGCATTTTAGTTCTTTCGTACATTGTTCATCCATTGTATGTTCATTTAACGTTGGATATTGCAATTTGCTTTCTCCATCAGTGGTCGTTAGATGATCCCATTCTTTTTGCTCTTTTGTGCATTGTAGATCTTTTGTGCACTGTAGTTCTTTTGTGCATTGTAGCTCTTTTTTGCATTATAGTTGTTTTGTGCATTCTTGGTCTTTTGTACATGGTTCATTCATCGCATGTGCATTTACCATTAGATGATTCCACTTCTTTCGTTCGTTATAATTTGTCGGATGGTGCCACTTACTCTTTTCGTCAATGATTGTTGGATGATGCCACTTGTTTGGTGTTCATTAGGTTGCAGCAACTTTGATGCCAAGGTAGTTTCAATTATGATAAAAAAGAACAACACTAAAGCTAATGACGCACTATATGCTTTTTTCATGTTTATGTGTGGTATGTTGTTCAAGAAAGAAGATGGTTTTTATAAGATTTGAAGATATAGTTTGGAACCATAAAGTCAATTAAGCCATTGTAAACTAATTAACGATCTCATTTAGTTTTATCCGCTTTCATATTCTGGATAAGCATATAACGTTAAAGTAGATAGTGTTTTATTAAGCTTTCCACAAAAAAATAACATGCAAAAGTTAATTATAATTCACCAATCATTATGTTATTAACAGAAGGCGGTGTTGCATAGTAATCACTAATTTCTTCAACCTAAGCTTCATGCATCATAGGAAATATATAAAAAGCCCAATTTAGTAAAAAATGTATTGGTGTCATCTAAATAATAATAAAAAATGTGTGATTTCCAATACAACCAAAAAGAAAAGGCAAGACAGGTAGTTACGATGTAAATTGAAATGAAAAATTCTAGGATAAAAAACCGATGTCTCGTTTTGTCATATATTTTATCCTCTTAATAATTTTGATAATATTAGTATTGTTATCGTAACAGTATATTACTACATTATTAGCGTGTATGTGTGCAAATGTGTATATTCGCATATTTCGATTAAAATTTACTATATTTTGATTATAAAAGATGTTTATTTTCTTGTTGTGGTGTTTGGAACTTACACATTATCAAATGTCTATTATTTATTTTACCACCTCATATATAGGTTTATCGTTTCACATACCGTTTTCACTAAAAGTTAAAGTTAATTGTTGCACATTATGTAATCGCATTACTATTAACTGTATTAAAAACCCAAGTCTAGTGTTACCAAAAAAGAGATATTTGTATAACTTCATGGCATGCAAATATTTTGTAGTTTGAAATGTATCCACAATTTTAATTTTATTTACATTTTGCATAGATATAGCATATTGTCAATATGTCGTTAAAACTGAAGATTTTAGTGTGGTGAATATTAGACGCTTCTGATATACTAGTGTCCAATGCTAGTCAGAGCTTTTTGTAGTCTTAAGGCATAATGATCTAAATCAGGGATAAAAACAATCATAGGTCCGAATTAGAAATTTTCAAACATTGAAAATACAGTCTCAATGCACGTTTTAAATTACAGTGGTTTAAAAATAAAGCATATTCTTTTACAGTTACACTGAGTCCACTTTCATTAATATAAAATATGATAGGTTCCATTAATAAACAAATTACAATTACTTTTATAAACAAAATTGGAATTTTAAGGCCGATGAAAATTCTAGGCCCTTGGCGATGACTTTGGTGACATAGGGCTACTATTGGCCATTCCCATATCAAAATTAGTTTCGATTAATAACGACTATTTGTAAATAGCAATAAATGAGATTTGAGAAGAAATGTGTAGATGACTATTAAAATAAGTAACGTGCAACGAACTCTTCATTTGAGAATTTGAGTACACAAAATTATTTTTAAATAACAAATTAATAACATAAGTTTTTCTAAAAAATTCATAATTCAAAAGTTTTGCATTTTGCAAGTTCATCCAACTCTAACCATCCACTACTAGTGTTGTAATAAATTACTATTTAGAAAAATTTTAGTAAAAAATTTAAAAATAAGAATACACAAAAACCTAAACTTCCTACCTATATCAAACTTGAAAAGTGAATACATAGCTTAAAGTAAGTTGTATAATAACAAAACAAAACATTCTTATAACTATTGATCACATGTCTTATTAGAAAACAATATATTTGTTTAAGTAAAGCGGTTTTATTGGAAAATAAATTATATAAGCTTCCGTTACTAAAATTTACTTAAATTGAGACGTATGTATAAATTTATTAAATTTATGAAAAAACATTAATTTATAAATATAAATATCGTCGCAATACATTTATGTAAAAATTAATCCAAATTATGCTGACCAAACATAAATATTATCTCAATATATAAACATAAGTAAAATAATAACTCCATGAATAGATTACTATCGAAAGATGTAATAATAAGTTGTAGAATGCTTTTTAAGATATATAATAAACCATCTACAAAGCTAATTCTTTCATCAAATTTATTTCATAATATAATACCATGAAAGCACGTTGTATCAACTTTGATGACTGAACATTTGATGTTAAACATTATCATTTCACCGATGAAATAGTTGAAGCTTGATAATGCCATTTTCTTTGTTGATACAACGATGTAGGACGATGTCATTTACTTTCTTCATAACTGGTTACTGCATGATGCATTTCTTCTTGTTCTTTTGTGCATTGTAATTCTTTTGTGCACTATGGTTCTTTTGTACACTGTGGTTCTTTAGTGCACTGTGGTTCTTTTGTGCATTTTAGTTCTTTCGTACATTATTCATCCATTGCATGTTCATTTAACGTTGGATGTTGCAATTTGCTTTCTCCATCAGTGGTTGTTGGATGATCGTATTCTTTTTGCTCTTTTGTGCATTGTAGCTCTTTTGTGTGTTGTAGTCCTTTTGTGCATTGTAGCTCCTTTGTGCATTGTAGTTCTTTTGTGCATTCTAGGTCTTTTGTACATTGTTCATTCATCGCATATGCATTTACCATTGGATGATTCCACTTCCTTTTTTCGTCATAATTTGTCGGATGGTGCCACTTACTCTTTTCATCAACAATTGTTGGATGATGCCACTTGTTTTGTAGTTCATTAGGTTGAAGCAACTTTAATGCCAAGGTAGTTTCAATTATGATAAAAAAGAACAACACTAAAGCTAATGATGCACTATATGCCTTTGTCATGTTTATGTGTGGTATGTTGTTCAAGAAAGAAGATGGTTTTTATAAGATTTGAAAATAAAGTTTGGAATCTCGAAGTCAATTAAGCGATTGTAAACTAATTAATGATCTCATTTAGTTTTATCCACTTTCATATTCTGGATAAGCATATAACCTTAAAGTAGATAGTATTTTAATAAGCTTTCTAGAAAAAAATAACATGCAAAAGTTAATTATGATTCACCAATCATCATATTAATAATAGAAGGCGGTGTTGCATATCAACTACAAATTTCAATTTGAGCTACTTGTATCATAGAAAATATATGAAAAACCCAAATTAGTAAAAAAAATTAAATAAATATTAATGTCTTCTAAACTATAATAAAAATGTGTGATTGCCAATAAAATCAAAAAGAAAAGGCAAAACAGGTAGTTACGATGTAAATTGAAATGAAAAATTCTAGAATAAAAAATAGTTGTCTCGTTTTGTCATACATTTTATCCTCTTAATAATTTTGATAATATTAGTATTTTTATCGTAATCGTATATTACTACACTATTAGCGTGTATGTGTGCAAATGTGTATATTCGTATATTTCGATTAAAATTCACTATATTTTGATTATAAAAGACGTTTATTTTCTTGTTATGGTGTTTGGAACTTACACAATATCAAATGTGTACTTTTTATTTTACCACCTCAAATGTAGGTTTATCGTTTCACATCTCATTTTCACTAAAACTTAAAGTTAATTGTTGGACGTTATGTATTCGCATTACCATTAACTGTATTAAAAACCCAAGTCTAGTGTTACCAAAAAAGAGATATTTGTATAACTTTATGGCATGCGAATATTTTGTAGTTTGAAATGTATCTGCAATTTGATTTTTATTTACATTCTGCATAGATATAACATATTGTCAATATGTCGTTAAAACTGAAGATTTTAGTGTGGTGAAAATTAGACGTTCTGATATACTAGTGTCCAAATCCAGTCTGATATTGTTGTAGGCTTAAGGCATAATGATCTAAATCAGGGATAAAAACAATCAGAGGTCCTTATAATTGATTTTCAAACATTGAAAATACAGTCACAATGCAAGTTTAAATTATAGTGGCTTAAAAATAAAGCATACTCTTTTACAATTACACGAAGTCCGCTTTCATTAATCTAAAATATGACAGGTTTCATTTATAAACAAAATACAATTACTTTTATAACCAAAATTTGAATTTTGAGGCCGATGAAAATTCAAGGCCCTTGGCGATGACTTTGGTGACATAGGTTTACTGTCGTCTATTCCCATATCAAACTTACTTTCGAATAATACCGACTATTTGCAAATAGCAGCAAATGAGATTTGAGAAGAAATGTGTAGATGACTATTAAAATAAGTAACGTGCATCGAACCATCCGTTTGAGAACTTTCATATGCAAAATGATTTTTAAATAACAATTTAATAACATAAGTTTTTCAAAAAAATCCCTCATTCAAAGGTTTTGCATTTTGCAAGTTTATCGAACTCTGACCATGTGACGACCTAGAATTTCGAAAAATTTAGATTGGAATATTTAGTTGATTTTAAATATTTGAAAGGTTAATTTTAACTTGAATTCCAAATATCACTATTTACTTGATAATTAAATTTATTGAATTATATAATTTGAAATTAGGTAAAATGTTGGATATGGAGTTTAAGCCTGTTGAAAATAATTTGAAAGCCTGTAAAATTTATATCGATAGTATTGAAGGTAGTAATAGTGTTGAAATTGAATTTGGAAGTGTTTTGTTAAGTTTTGAAAATATATCGTTTAAATTGACATTTAAAATAGCCTTCCGAGGCACAGTCTCAGAATTTTACAAAATCAGTTTCATTGGATCCGTAATATTGTATTATTATCACATTTCAATTTTCGTAGTGTTTGGAGTTGTTTTGTGAGTGTACGATATGTAAACGCGCTGAAATTTATATCGAAATTCAATATAATAACTGATCCAAAAAGCTATCTTCTCCATATGACTGAATTTGGCTCCAAAACACGTTCCATTATGTTCGGAATGCGGGTAAAACCTTATAAATGCCTGGCGGCATGTCTGATTCGGAGTTCGAGATTTCGAGTTATGCTAAACGAGATATTTTGGAAATTTAATAATATTAAAAATTTAAAAGTCAAATCAACCACCGTATAATCGTACTCGAGCCGCCCTACCATCTGAAACGCATTGATCTACTTACCCCCTTTCTCCTTTAAATCACGCTCAACCCTCATGGAAAAAAAATCAAAAAACACAGATAATAAAAAAAATCATCCGTTCGTGCTCAACTCCAGATCGAAGATGAGGGAGGGAACTCGCGTGAACCTCCTCTTCCACAGGAATCGAGTTTCGAAATTGGAATCGAATTCGAGGTGGTCATATTCGAGAGGGTTTCGGCTTCACGTTAATCGAGGGTGAGGCTCGCGGCTTTGGGATGGCAAATGCGAGCGCGACTGGGTGGCCGCGATTGGAGTTTTTGTGGGTATAGGGTTTGCGTGATGGAACTCGATGATGTTGGTTGGGTAGTTGGCGGCGATACTCAATGACGAGGTGAGATTTTTTTTCGGCCCTATTTTAGTTTAACTCAATTAGTATATATATGCAGAATAGAAAGATAGGATCTTGAAAATCAGATCTTTACAATGATACATATTTTACAATAAGAATATCTTATATATTTTACAGTTTAAAATTTTAAGTTGACCTTAATTTGTGTGAATAAACAGAAAAATATATATAATAATACACTGCAGCAAAGTATATATATACACAATTTACATATTTTGAAATTTAATGATATATATATATATATATATAGATAGATATATGGGTATGCAGTAAAGCAGAAAAGCTTATATAAGATTTGAAAAAAAAGGTGATTTTAAAATGTTGAAAGTTACATAAAAATCAGATATTTAACCTATATAGATTATTTTTATAGGTGTAGTTTCAAAGAATATAAATAAAAATATTTTCATTGACTGGTTTATTTCAAATAATTTATTTAGGTGAATAATTTGTTAAATTAATTTTTTAAAAAACCAAATTAATAGTTTAAATTAAATAAGTAAGTTGTAATGAACTGTTCGATCAATTCAAATATTAATAAATTGTATAAATATTTATACAAGGTCAATAATCATGGAATCAAATCGAGGATGAAGTGGATTTGCAAATTTAAGGGGAAAAGGTGAGTTAATCTCACTCATCTGGGTTCCATTTAAATTTAAACGGTTAAATTTAAATAATAGGTTGAATGATTGAATTTATTTGTTGTGCACTATGCACTTATGATCTGGTGACTTTGGTTTTGGTTGGTTCTCGAGTTAATTGTTGCTTGACTTAAAGTATTTGGGTTTTAAATTTTTTTAAACTTAAACCATAAATAAGAAAATATTTTGTAACATCCCGCCTTTTCGCACATTTTAAACCGACACACATGACGATTCAAACCATACGGAAGGGCGGATTGTTATGGGGTAAACAAGAAAAACAGAGAAGAAATAAAACAAAACAGAATCTCACAGCGGAAGGATAAAATATAATAATCAAATATACAGTTCATGAAACTGTTTTACAAAATATTTTATTTTACTTGTACAATGAATATCAGAGTTACCCATACCAATAATATCAATGCAGCGGAATTAAATGGTGTAGTGAAATAATATAGTAGATACTAGTAATACAAATCTTTGTCTTCGTCCTCCAGAGCTAAATCCTCAAATCCTGAAACGCTCGTACTGACCCGAGCGAATTTGAAAAGACAAAAACACTCGAGTCAGAACTAAAAGATCTTATGTGAGTAAAATTAACAGAAATAAATATGAGTACAGTAACTCAAGAGATGCTCGGGATTTACATCTCCTAAGGGTCCGTTAAACTATTTACTATGTAGTATATTGCACTATTATAATAATGTCTATTTATAAAATAAACTTACTTTTTAATAGCGTTAAGGGGTTACCCATATAGCCCTTAACACGGAATATATTCCCATAGTCTATACAGTACCGTAATCTCCCCCGTAATGGGCGTCGTCAGAGGGCACTCCATAGGTATGCTACAAAACAAAACTCGTAGTAAAGGCTCGGTATGGTAGGTGACACGGAACAACTAGGCAATGCCAGGGTAGATATACCAATTGCCATCCGGGCTGGTGGAAATGCGCAGCGTGCAGCTGCCGCCCACCTCAAACAAACTCCCCCAAAATCAAAAATAAAAGTGGCCACTGAATCAATCCAAAGTCAAAGTATAATATCGAAGAGGAGTATCCGATCAGAGGAATGACCTCATTGGCCCGAGAATCGCTCCTGTTTTAGCCACCTTATGCCAACTCACGGGAGTCGGGTCCACGTATTTACCTTACAGGAAACGCCGCCGCCAACCTACTTCATTCTGGAATCTCCATCGCGTACACGGTTAGTCAAAGTGGTTTTCGGTATCGACAGAGAGTATGTCCATATCTGATCCCGGTCTCTTTGCCAACCAATCGTTATTATAGCACCGCGGTCATTTAAAATAGTTTATACTTTAAAACCAGAATAAAAATTCCATTTCAAAACTCTGAATACGATATCATCTTAAAACCCAAAACAATATGATATCATTTTATCCAAATATATTTCTTTCCCAAAATCATACTGCTTTAAAATTTAAAATATCTGGAAACCAAATATTTGACTTATACTTTCAAAGCATAATATTTCGAAATTCATATATTTTAAAACCATAACTTCTAAAACTTGAATGGTTTGGATATTCAACGGTATATAAAATAAATGGTTTGACTTTAAGGTTACTTTGTAAAGAAAATAATTTCCATGGCTTTACAGATATATTTCATTATTTAAAGTCTAAACCAAAATTTAAATATCACTTTCAAGTTCCAAAACCACTTCAATTTCTATATATATATATATATATATATATATATATCCATTTGGAGTATTAATATTTCAAACTAAAGTTGGAATTTATTCCTTCAACCAAATTAAATGTTCTATTATTTAGTCTTGAATATTTACATAAAAATCCATAAATAAAACTCCAATTTCTAGCAATTAAATATTTTCTTCAATTAAATTATACTAGAATATTCATTTTAAATTTATCTTGGAAAAATCCAGTTATAAATATCATACCTTAAAATTTTCCAAACTTAAACATATAATATGAATTATCAAATTCCATTTCTCAATTTTCCCTTTTTATTTAATAGATTTATACACAACTTAAATTCAAAATTTTTAACTTCATATGTATATATATAGAAGAATAACATTTATAAAATATCAAAATTAAATTTTTTTATAAACCGTATCCCATCCAAACCATAGAAATCACTTTAAAATAATTTATATATAGACCATGGTGCCTGTATAAAATTTTCTATCCTATGGTCAAGTGATACGGATATTTATCATTTCAATCCGCAATTTAAAAATAAAATTTGCGATTGTATATCATTTCAAACCACAATCCCGAATGAAATGAAAATGCATGATAACTTGTAGTTTAATGATATACAATAAAACATCCATTCACCCATCATCAATCAAAATTATTTCAAACATCATCAGTTTAACAACCATCAATATATATACAATATAACAAGAAATAACTGACAGTTATTAACTAACATTTTATATTCAATTAAATTTATAACTGTTTAACTAGTAGTTTAGATGCAAATAAATAAATTCTAACCGCCAATTAATATGCAATAAATGAATTAAATTGACAGTTAAATTAAATAAATGCGAATTAACCGATATGCTGAATAAAACATGCCAAACAATCATAAATAAATTTCTACTCATATCTAAAATAAATTTAACAAACATAAAAACTTTTAGAAGTTGTGAGTGGGTTAAAACACTCACCTTTTGAATTTAAATCGAATTTAAATTCAATTTAAACTCAAAAATCCAACGGTCTCCAAATCTGTCCAAACCAGCGTCATCAGATCCGGAATTTAATTACGATCCTAACAAAAGAAATTTCGCGCGAAACGGGTAACGTATGAAAAAGTTGTTCAATTTTAATGAGTTGAAACAAAAATTAAATAAAACAAAATTAAACAACAACCTAATTAAAGCTTGCCACGTCATAAAGCTTCTTCTCAACTCTCGTATGCTCGTCCAGGGAATGAACCCATTTCAACGCACGCCCTCCCCATCTTTGACCGTGCCTTTAGACCGCCCCAGGCCACCAGATGGTGACGCGCCTCCACCATTACGACTTTCCTAGCCGAGCTCTCCAATACCCAGAAACCAATTTGCAAATAGTCGCTCCAAATCAAAACGCCCAAATTGACTTAGGTTTCGAATCTCCTGATTTTGACCGCGATTTGCCGCTGACTCGAGTATCGATTTCGAAAACAGAGACTGCGCGTAGATTTGTATGGATGAAATCTACAACATATATTTTTTTTGGAATTTTTCTGAGATGTTTGAATTTTCATTTGAAATTTGAATAGAAATAGATCTAGGCTTGCATCCATTTAAGGAGGAGAAGGAGTTGAAGAAAAGAACGTACAGACAAATGATAGAAGATGGAGGCTAGGGTTTTTTTTTATCGTCTATTTATAGATAGATCGCAAAAGAATAGGTGTGCACGAATTTTAACGTGCAAACGGAAGTTGTCCCAAAAGATAAATAATATTAATTACACACATTACGGATTTAGGAAATAAATAAATTCCTTATCATTTACATTTTATTTTAACGTATATACAAATGTAAATCTAGACGTTTCGTTTACGTTTCAAAATATATCCACAATTTTATTAATTTCCAAATTGATCTAAACAAATTTAGATGTAAATTAAAAGCTGATAAGTCTATCCATTGCAGTATTAATTTCTCCACTTTCTTATATTTAGAAATTATAAATTAAGTTTTCAAAAACCTATTTTTGATTTCCAACTTTTATGTACTCATCTTTTACCAGTAATAAGGATGCATTAACATTTGTTCATGGTTTCACCTTATTATCCTCAACTTCCATTTTAATTTTCAATAATTACAATTGTTGAATGTTGATACTTTAATTAAATTTATACATCTTGCTTTCTATAATCTATATCAACAAATGGTCCAGTTATAATAGAATTAGCATTAACTTCATCTTATAGGATTAACTACTCCAATTACAAAACAAATCTACGCTAACTGCACGATTTAAGTCAATTTTGTAATTGAGTCTACATTAAACGTTATAAATTATAAATTGGAACCTCAATAAATTCGCTTATTGATTTAAAATCTTTCTATTCAGTAAATAGACATTTTATGGGTATAAATAACATTTGAATTATAACACATGTCATTAGTGCATGCTTCATTTCTTATAAACTCCCCTTTATTAACTAGAACACATTAACCAAAACAAAATAATTAATTTAGATTTATTTCAATCGATTGCCATTCTTAACTTAATATACTCAAAATGGTTAACCTAAATAATTGTTACCCTTTTACATTCAAATTCACTTACAACCATCATTACAACAATGTTGCCATAGATTTAGATTTAATTAAATAAATTAGATAAATGGGTAAAGTTTTGTAATTATCACTAATGCCAAATATATATGCATTAATTAGTACTTATTATTATGAATTCATTTATTAATTTACTAGCTGCCTTTGTCTTCTTATATCCTATTTATTACCAGTCTTTCTATTTAGTTATAGTTTATCAATATATATATACCTAGGCAAATCAAGTTCTTGTCTTTTCTGTTATTTCAATTAAATCGGGTATGCACAAAAAATTGTTTATAACTTATTCTTACAAAATTATTTACATGCATTCAGTTACACCTAATTTAATGCATTGATTTTCATTTATAAATTAAAGGTTTTTCCTTTAAAAGCTTTTATTACTAACCATACTCCAACCTCTACAGGACATTTGCACTTATTATGCATACTTTTAGCAACTCATATATACTTTGCGTCTATTCCCCAAATTTCACATTCTATTGTTACATAATTTGCATTGATTACTATTTATTATTATTGCTTTACTGATAAATTAGATATTTGCATTGGTTTTGCTTATGCTAAATTATTTTCCCATAATAAATAAGGTTTCAAAACAATCAATAACATTTCCTTAGCCCAAACCCCGTTTACCAATTATTTTCCTTCAATAATTCATGTTGCTATAAATACGTACATTTACACTTTATAGTTATTCTAATATACCTATTCCAACACTCTTAACTCTTATCTTTACTTTCACCCACTTGTACCATAAATTTTTATTTTCAAATTTATTCCCATTTACGGTTAATCAATGTTATTTTACATTAACCAATTTTAATATTCACCTTTAATTTCACATCTTCAAAGTATATCTAGGAAAAATCTTTCCACCACTTAATTTACTGAATCTTATGCAGTCTTACTATAAATAGGTTTTAAATTACCATTAGTGTACATTCAATTACTATCCAAAGTATTTATTCATAAATTAATTCGATATATACGTTTGTTTCCTTCTATTTGATTTATACCTAGTATACATTTTTCTAAATCCTGTTTCATTACCTTCATTAAATGGTTATCGCATTGAGATCAAATTTATTAGCTTATATCGCATTATTACCATTAATTAAAATTGGCTTAATTTTTTTTATTCAATACTCTAAATAAATAACATATTATTTCATAATTACTCTTGTTTTCACATATTCCATTCAAAATTTAAACCACAATATTTACATTATTTTATTGAATTGGAAATCTCATTTTAAATTGTTAACTTTTAATAAGAACAAATGGCAACACCAAATTCCTAACATTCATTTTATTAAAAATTATGGAAAATATGACAAATTTAGTTAACGAAATTTTCGGGTCGTTACACTTTTTCATTTCAAAGTTAATAAGGGCTTAATGATTTGTGATTCATTAAATTAGTAGGGTAAATAAAATGGATAATAAATTAATTCAATTAATAAATGATTTGGTTTAATTAATTTAGTAATTAAGGGTTTGAATTAATTAATTAACGATTAAGTTAATTAATGAAGTTTAATTAAATTAGAATAATCATTGGATGGTTGATAGGTAATTACTTAATGTAATCAATAAAATATAATTACTTTATGCAATTAATCAAGAGATTTATTAACATAATTAATTAAGGAGTAATTAATTTATTCAATGAAGTAAATAAATGTGTAGTTAATTACTGTTTGAGATTAATCAAGAGTGATTAATAATTGTGTTTTAATTAAAGACTGATCAGTTAATGTAATTAATATGGATTAGGATAAATTGAAATGTAATTAGGAATCATTAATTTGTATAATTAATGATATAATTAAAGGTTTATCGATTAAAATTAATAAATCAATAATAAGTGATTTATGAGAAATTAATTAATATAAGTAATTAAGGATTCATGTAATTAATTATATTTAATTTTATTTTTGAAGTAATTAAAGATTAATTACTGTTTTCGGCTAAGAATAATTAATTTGTGTAATTAATTAAAGATAATTACTTGAATGTAATTGAAGGATAATTAATCCAGGAGGATTAATTGAGATGGATGATTATTGGATGATTAATTAATTGGTTTGGAATTAATTAATAAGCAGGATTTAAAAGTAATTAAAGTAATTGTTTTAATTCAATTGTGGTTAAATTAATTAATTAGAGATTGTATGGTTAATTAATCTTGCTCACGAATGATTGAATGATATTGTGTGCCATAGATTAGTTGATATCTCTGGTATGTGATGTGTGATGTTATATGATTTAATATGTTGGGTTAAAACAGTGACATCCTGTATTTTAAGTTTGAAGGGTATTTCATTTGAATAATTTGGGTTAAGACGATATGGAATTCGACGAGACCGGAGTCGGGCATTTGCAAATACCCGAAACCACTTCGATTTGTTAAGCTTCTATAAATTCCTTATAGAGTTGATATGTGAAATAAATAGACTGAATGGAATGATTTAAGTAATTGGACCATTTTAACTTTGTAGAGGTCCATAGATAATGATATATGAAATAAGTATTGACTATAATAAGTTGAGAACTCGTCGTGAAGTACGAGTTACCCTGGTTTTAAATAAGTTTATGCATTAGTATTCCCTGTGAAATGGGTTTATTCACGCTGGTTTCCAGCCTGATCCAGGTGTTACTTTGATGTAACGCTCGGGTAAGACCGAGTATTATAGATTTTCAGGCAAGGACGTTCTGGAGCTCAGGAGGCGAGCTGAAACGATCCTGACTCGACCTTCGAAAATCGGCACCAAATACGACACTCATATTCAAATGCTGCAGATCCAAACGTCGAATCTGGTTCGCTAGAGCTTATAACACCATTAAGTACAACACAGCGGAAGAAAAAGAATAATATCATATACACATCTGATACAATATCTAGATACAAAGATGATACAATAGAATGATACAACTGAATATAAATACTATTAAAGACACAAGGAATAGCAGCGGAAAAAAATATCGTCAATGCCAAACTCCAAATTATCCATCTCCAATCCAAAGCTAGCGAGAACTCCCATATAGTCGCACAGGCTAAGCAAGGTCAGCTATGAAAGCTGAAGTGTAGAGAATGCGATCCACAAATCCAAAAGGGCTTCGAAGGCTGTCGAATTAGTTCCTACTGTTCGACTATCTGAAAAACCCAACTCTAGACTGCCCGTGTGGAAAATAGTGGGCATCCAGAGTTTAGGAAAGGAACAATAAACTCTGGGTCAGTCATGGGACTGGTATGAGTAACAAGAACAGTTTATCTTTGAAACAAGCAACAAAGGAATTTAAAACCACAATGCTTTTTGAAAATGAAACAACCATAAGGCCTCCCACCACATACACCATGCAAACGCAGAATTGGAGGAGATTTCTCCTTATGATAGTCAAACATGCTTACTACGCAGCATTCTTCTTTTTATATTATTATTAGTGCATAGTGGAAAACATTTCGAAAGTAGAATATAAATCTTAGCCAGTGTACCACATTTCGTCATATGCCTACTATAGGTACCATGTTCAATAGCAGGTTACCACCACATTCCATGGCAGGTTATACAACTAAAACTGCACAAGATTCGTATTGTTCTATTTGGATTTCCAACAAATGGTCAGGCTAAGGAACTTCCTACTGCCATATGGGAACGCCTCTGGCGGGACGCCCCGAGAACCTACCCGGCTCTCTACCAACACAAGGCCGGTTTCCTCCCTGCCTGGGAGTAATTCCTACAGATATGCCACCCCTGGTCCTTTGGGACCTTTATATGAGGATCCTCTACACCAACAACATCACACAGTAATAAAATATACTACAGTGCCCACATGAGTAAGTATTTGGGCTACATACCATGATACTACCCTTTTCCAGAAGGAATGGTCACACCCTAGGGAAGCTACCCCTGAAACCTTGCCGCATCTTCCCTGTTTTGACCATTACCGGTTTGTGAGTCCCGATGGGGTTTCGTCCACAAAGCTACGCTTTACACCAAAGCCATGCTTTGATCAACCAATGATCAACACACAGCAGCACTTAGCATGCCACACTACCAAGTTGGGAGTGTATCGCTGATAACCTTCAACTGCATAACCTCTTAGCTCGTACGTCTCAGAGAAGTGTGTTAAGCTAAGAGAATAAATTCTCCGCCACCAACAGATATGTATTTGAAAGAAATCTGATTTATATCTCAAAGTGTAGTGTCAGACATACAACCATACAAGTCTGTTCCAGGTTCGAACAGAACAGAAGGCACTTTCGAAGAAGACCTTGCAATTCGGGTATTCGCAATCGCGATCGGACTTCCCATCAATTAGGGAATCTCTTTACCGGCGCGACTCAATGCAGAGACAATCGATGGGTCATCCTATCGCTCTCGCAAATATCCGGTCTTCACCACCGGTCTTCAAATGCTAACCATATCGACGTATCATTATTCGGAATGGGTTACATGACACAAAGTCCTCTCCCGGCTGAACCGAATAATGAGCGTAATATTTACAAACATATGGATATGGGATTTCAGTTAAGTCACAACTTATTATACAAACTTTTCTTTCAAATGGTTTACACAAATTACCATTTCAAATCTTTTAAATAAAACATTTATTTCGCAAAGTTCACCCAGTTCACAAAGATCCATTCATGCATTTCAAAACAATTTCCATTTCAATTGGATTAACTCGTTAAATTTCTATAATAAGGATTTAACTTATAGCTTACAAACCCATTTTCAAAGATTTATTCGTAACTTGGGAAACCATTTTTATTTCAAACTTGAAATTCCTTTAACACAAATTGGAAGTTCATTACTTATGTGAAAGCTTTTATTATTTGAAAACAAAAAGTTTTCGTTTCAGGAAAATCCAATTATATTTACACGACTCAAAGCCCTTGAATTAAATTCAAATTCCCAAATCAATACTTTTAAAATGGTTTATCCCATATATAACAAGCATAACATCTTTAATCCCTAGTTTCAAACCATAGAATTCAATTTCAAATTTTGAATTCAAATTTTAATCAAATTAATTAAATTTCAAAGCGTTATCAAGTTATTCAAAAATAAATTTTATCTTTGAAATTCTGTTTCAAAAGCTTTTCACATTTAACCCGATTTCATTACCAAACCGTTTGAATTCAAATTGTCTATTTCAAAATCATTTCAAAATCTGTGACTTAATTGATTTCCTCGTGAAATCCATATTCGTGTGTATGGTGTAGTCCAGGGGTTTAACACAATAGTGCAACTACATCATCATCGCATATCAAAACACAGAAATATAGTTGATAAGCGGTATAAACTATAACCCTCATCGTTCATTCACAGATCACAGATTAAAAACAATTGTATCACAAATAAATGAATAAAATTCACATCTCAATCCATAGAATAAAATATCACAGATCAGATAGGACAATCAATTCAAGGCATCTCATACAATACAATCATTCACAAGTAAGGTCAAGCATTCAATAAACATTTATAAACAAGATTAATTAATTGGTTAATCCTAATTAATTCAATTTATTTCCAATTAAATTATTTACTTATGAATTAATCATCCAATCCTGATTAATTAATTACAAATCTTTTGATATACATTAATTTATCAAACACTTTAATTAATTATTCTTAATTAATAAATTATTCTTAATTAATAATATTGATTAAATTAACCTCTAAGACGATTACATAATTAGTTAACCACTTAATCAATTATTTTAAGAAATTTACCCTTTAATTATTTACCGTAATATAATTACACTTACACAATTTCATAAATGATTATTATTAATTAGTTGTTAAAATTAATCACATTAATTAATTATTTAAATAATTTAAGTTAACGACCTTCATTAACTAATAACAATTATTTAATTATTTTTCTAATTAATCTCTAATTATAAATTAATCTAAATCATTAATTTATAAATTAAATAAATCATTCTTTAATTACCTTATTAATTAAATCGCTTAAAACCTTAATTATCCCAAATATAATTCATTTCCATTACCTATGATTTAATTAACATTTAAGTGTATATTTAAAACATTACACTTTTAAATTTAAATTTAAATTCCATTTTGAATTTAAGATTCAAAATGATTAACCAATTAAACATTACCAAATTTAAATTCCATTTATAAAACCTTTAAACAATGTAAAGAACATGCATTACTTATATATGAAACTTATATAAGAAAATTTTTAAACTAGATTACCTAATTTTTGTTTAAAAAATTAAGCTTTTAAAATATATTAATTATTTAACTTGCAAATTCAAGTTAAAAAAATTTATTAAACTTTTCACTCAAAATTAAGAAAACCTTTATAAAAGAATTTTATCAAAATCAAGTTAAACATTTGTTTTGAAACAAATATAATTTTAAAAGCTATTTAATTTAAACTTGTTTAAAACACATTTAGATTTAAAACTAATTTAAATTTCCATATTTTGATTCAAAGAGACTTGAATCCATATTTTAATTTTGATTTAAACTTTGGTTTTAAATTCTTGATTTTAAATTCTTTATTTAAAATCCAACTTTATTTTAAAACTTAAAGATTTAAAAGTTTATTTGAAAACTGAACTTAACTTAAAAATTTAAATCACTGTTTATATAATGTTTCAGATTTTAATTTTAATTTTAAAATCTGAAATTGTCAGGTTTAAAACCTGAAAACCCACCTTCTAAATATTTAAAACTTTGACTTAAAATCCAAATTCCCTTTTAAATTCAAAGTTTATTCGAAACTCAACCTAAAACTGGATTTAAACCGTGTCTAAATCTTGCTCACAGATTCAAATTCATTTAAATTGTTTTAAAATTTAAATTTGCAGACAGGTTTACAAAAACCTGTATAAACAAACGCTAACCCGAAGCAACGTATCCTCCTTCGAGTCAAATACCCTATCTTCTCGAGCAAAACTGCAAAATGCCTCGGGAATTTCATGAACTAACTCGTGTAAATACTTGAGTACAACTCCACTACTCCATACGCCTTCATCAGGAAACCAAACAGTGCCGTGCACATGCACGACACCGCTATTTGCCTCCGGTTGACGTCACGTCGTTGAGCAAGTCAAAGATCGACCACAAGCCATTCTCCGATCATCTGAACTCCTCCATTTTCTCGAATTCGAAATCGAGACAAAAGTCGAAACCTGGAAAAAATGAAAGCACCCCACCTCAAACCTGTCAACGCGCCGTACTTCAAACTCCGACCACCAGAGTACCACCACCTTCGGCTACTGCTTCGACTACCTCTCCTCTACCACCCCCCAAACCCTCGCGACACTCGGTCGTCCAACGACGACGAACGAGACAAAAACTCAGCCCCCTTAAAATTATGTTTAGAAATTTCAATCCCTCGCCGCTGCCACTACGTTCGTCTGACCACCACCACACCATTTTTCCATGATCCTCTGGTCACTCCTCTACCTCCAGGAGGAAACTCGATTCCTCCAATCAATGGGATCACCCACGGCGACCCAAAAAGCACAGTACAATCAAACCCAAACCTCTCTTTGTTCTTTGATCAAAAAATTATGATTTTAACCTTAAAAATCATGTTGAAGTGCAAAGATTTCATTTGCATACCTGAATTTGTAAATTTTAAAGTTTGAACTTTTGACATATTGAAAGATATGATCAGTTTTCTTGATTTCTTGAGCTAACAACAAATTGGTTTGGCTTGAATAAAATTTTAATCTCAGGTATAGGCTATAACAAACACTTCTTGTTTCAACTCTAGGTCCAGATAGTAAATAGAACGAGGAAGAAAGATTTTTGAATCAAGGACTAGTGTTTTTAAATCTGAAACATAGGACAAATGTAACAACAACTTGCACACCATACTTCTAGTTCCAACATAAGAGAATTATGTGGATAACTCAGATAAACTTGCAATAGATTTAAACCTTTAAATTTTGAAAGAAAAATGTTACTCACCATGTTTCCAGAAAATGAACAGAGCTTCATTGTTGAACCAGGTTTTGAAACTTGCTGGCTGATGCTCCTCTTTGCTTCTCTGGTTTTATATGAATTCATATTTTGTTTGCAGTTAGATTTTTGTTTAAGTTTTATATTGTATTCACTTCATTTTTTTTACAAAGCCTTGATGAACGGACTGAAATGAAGTTGATGGTATATAGAAAAGATTTACTGGTTGATGTAATTTTCTTTGAACGGGGTAATTATATTGTTTGTACCATAAGGTAACATAATATTTGTATTGTACAACATAAACCAGAGATTTCCTTAATATGGTGGCTAAGCTGATGTGTTATTTCGGCTGAGATGATAAAATGTGTGATGAGTTATTCATTGTTACTTGTCTTGTTTTATAAGCTTCATAGATAGTTAGATTTTTTTTCTTTTGTTTTAAAATGGTGGCTGGTGATATCACTTTGGTGGCTAACATTAATTGTTTAAGTCCCTCATGTTCAAGTGCTCATACATATCCTATTTGTTTCTACTTGAATATATCGTTACTTGTACATGAATATACTTTACTTTCTTCACTTGCAAGCTCATACATATATATAAGTTTACTTGTTTCATTCCATACTAGTTTCATTCCATACTTATTTCATATTTGAGTATATTTCTTTTGCTTTGTCTTCTTACTTTATAATATAAATGAAATTCTATAGTTAATATGTTGTTTAAATTTGGCAAATTTGTTTATTTTATATCTTACATACGTGAGTGTATTTTAAACTTAAATTTTATTATCATGTATGTCTACATATATATTTTTTATTTTTTTTATTTTTGTATTATATTTTGATCTTTACATTATTTATAAATCCAAATTCAATTTCAAATTCTATTTTACATACATATTTATTTTATTTCTTTTTGAAGTTTAACTATCCAACATTTAATTTATATTAATATATTTTTATAATTATAAAACTAACTACCCATAAATAAATATAAATAATATTTTTACCCAAATCATTTTCTAAGTCTTTTATTCAAATTTTTAAAGTCAAACCCAAATTTACTCATATATATACTACAAATTCAAAATAATTCCAAAATTTATCCAAAATTCACATTAATTATTAATTTAAATTTAAATCAAAATTGGGATCGTTACAGATTCCCCCCTTAAAGAAATTTCGTCCCCGAAATTTGCAGGCACGAAAACAACAAAGATAGTTACACAAAGATAGAGAAACAGTTTTCCAGGTCAAACTGGATATCTACTCTGTATTTGGCTTACCAAATCAGAATATCAACAATAGATATGAGAACAAACTCATTCAGCAATACCCAAGATATTAGGGTTATCAAATCTACAAATATGCAGGGCATTGGTTAGTTCGAAGGGATAACTAGCCATTCGTAGAACATATCGGACCCAAGAGAATAGACAGATATATGGATACAATTTCAAAACTTTTAGTTTAGAACTGAAGTATACCTATCAACCATAGCAACCAAAGCAACCAATTCATCCAAACAAACAATTCTGACCTATTTGGAGTTTATATCCCGTGCAAATATATCAAATCTTCTTCCTGGATCTACCAGGAACCATCGAAGAATTGAAAAGAGATGCTGAACAAAAGAGATTGATAGATGGATTCAATCTTCTACAATTTCTCAAACACTAGATATGGATTCCAAACTCAAGTCGGAATACCCCAAAGTATATATCGACTTGTCCCTCTTCGGACTTCGATATACACAAGAAATTATAATTGAATTTCAAATTTTGTTTTTTTAAACGATATCGTTTCATCGATACAATCCAAATTTAGCTTTATATTAATCAATTTAACTCAATTTAATATTTCCAATTTATAATTTTAAATTTCAAATATAATAAAGTTTAGAACGGAAAGCTGATAAGAAACCGATGAAGATACGAAGTAAGGATTTCCTACAACCATTCGTAGGGCCACCATCACACTGAAACTTCTCCTCGTGGATGTTACGAAGCAATCAAAGAATTTGGAAACAAATCAAAGGATATTGATAGAGAAAATTGTTTCCACTGTCGCACGGTATTGACCATTTGTACTGGTATTTCCCTGTCCCATATCTCGTTCTCTTCTTGCACTCATACTAACTATCAGTGGATAGTAAGAGAATTTATTGAGGCATTCGAACGGATATCTTAGGGATACTCATTCTAGGGTATACTTCACCCTATCTATAATGAGCTACCTAATGTGTTATACTCCCGAGCTAAAGTTTTAACCTTCAGCTCTGATACCAAATGAAACGATCCTAACTCGACCTTCGAAAATCGGCACCTACGACACTCATATTCAAATGCCGCAGATCCAAACGTCGAATCTGGTTCGCGGAGCTTATAACACCATTAAGTACAACACAGTGGAAGAAAAAGAATAATATCATATACACATCTGATACAATATCTAGATACAAAAATGATACAATAGAATGATACAACTTAATATAAATACTATCAGAGACACAATGAATAGCAGCGGAAAAGAAAATCTTCAATGCCAAACTCTAAATAATCCATCTCCAACCCAAAGCAAGCGAGAACTCCCATATAGTCGCACAAGCTAAGCAAGGTCAGCTATGAAAGCTGGAGTGTAGAGAATGCGATCCACAAATCCAAAAGGGCTTCGAAGGCTGTCGAATTAGTTCCTACTGTTCGACTATCTGAAAAACCCAACTCTAGACTGCCCGTGTGGAAAATATTGGGAACCCTTAGTTTAGCAAAGGAACAATAAACTCCGGGTCAGTCATGGGAGTGGTATGACTAATAAAAACAGTTTATCTTTAAAACAAGCAACAAAGGAATTTAAAACCGCAATGCTTTTTGAAAATGAAACTACCATAAGGCCTCCCACCGCACACACCATGCAAACGCAAAATTGGAGGAGATTTCTCCTTATGATAGTCAAACTTGCCTACTATGCAAAATTCTTCTTTTTATATATTATTAGTCCATAGTGGAAAACATTTCGAAAGTAGAATATAAATCTTAGCCAGCATACCATATTTCGTCGTATGCCTACTATAGATACCATGTTCAATAGCATGTTACCGCCACATTCCATTGCAGGTTATGCAACTAAAACCGTACAAGGCTCGTATTGTTTTGTTTGGATTTCCAACAAATGGTCAGGCTAAGGAACTTCCTACTGCCACATGGGAACGCCTATGGCGGGACGCCCCGAGAACCTACCCTGCTCTCTGCCAACACAAGGCCAGTTTCCTCCCTGCCCGGGAGTAATTCCTACAGATATGCCACCCCCGGTCCTTCGGGACCTTCGTACGAGGATCCTTTACACCAACAACATCATACAGTAATAAAATATACTATAGTGCCCACATGAGTAAGTATCTGGGCTCCATACCATGATACTACCCTTTTCCAGAAGGAATGGTCACACCCTAGGGGAGCTACCCCTGAAACCTTGCCGCATCTTTCCTGTTTTGACCATTACCAGTATGTGAGGCTCGATGAGGTTTCGTCCACAAAGCTACGCTTTACACAAAAGCTATGCTTTGATCAACCAATGATCAACACACAGCAGCACTTAGCATGCCACACTACTAAGTTGGGTGCATATCGCTGATAACCTTCAACTGCATAACCTCTAAGCTTGTACGTCTCAGAGAAGGGTGTTAAGCTAAGAGAATAAATTTTCTTCCACCAACAAATATGTATTTGAAATAAATCTGCTTTATATCTCAAAGTGTAGTGTTAGACATACAACCATACAAGTCTGTTCCGGATTCGAACAGAACCGAAGGTACTTCCAAAGAAGACCTTGCAATCTGAGTATTTACAATCCCGATCGGACTTCCCATCACTTAGGGAATCTCTATACCGATGCGACTCAGTGTAGAGACAATCGATGGGTCATCTTATCACTCTCGCAAATATCCGGTCATCACCACCGGTTTTAAAATGCTATCCATATCAACGTATCATTTTTCGAAATGGGTTATATGACACAAAGTCCTCTCTCGGCTAAACCGAATAATGAGCATAATATTTAAAAACATAGGATATGGGATTTCAGTTAAGTCACAACTTATTATCCAAACTTTTCTTTCAAATGGTTTACTCAAATTACCATTTCAAATCTTTTAAATAAAAGATTTATTTCACAAAGTTCACCCAGTTCACAAAGATCCATTCATGGATTTCAAAACAAATTCCATTTCAATTGGATTAACTCGTTAAATTTTTGTAATAAGGATCTAACTTATAGCATTCAAACCCATTTTCAAAGATTTGTTCGTAACTTGGGAAACCATTTTTATTTCAAACTTGAAATTCCTTTAAAACAAATTGGAAGTTCATTACTTATGTGAATGCTTTTATTATTTGAAAACAAATAGTTTTCGTTTCAGGAAAATCCAAATCCAATTATATTTACACGAGTCAAAGCTCTTGAATTAAATTCAAATTCCCAAATCAATACTTTTAAAATGGTTTAACCCATATATAACAAGTATAACATCTTTAATCCCTAGTTTCAAATCATAGAATTCAATTTCAAATTTTGAATTCAAATTTAAATTAAATTATTTAAATTTCAAAGCGTTATCAAGTTATTCAAAAATAAATTTTATCTTTGAAATTTCGTTTCAAAAGCTTTTCACATTTAACCCGATTTCATTACCAAACCGTTTGAATTCAAATTGTCTATTTAAAAATCATTTCAAAATCTGTGACTTAATTGATTTCCTCATGAGATCCTTATTTGTGATGCCCCACCTCTATACCGACTCTAGCCAAGGACACTATGGAGTAATGTCATCAACTATCGTGGAGAATAAGGCTGCTGAGCAGCGACCATCCGCGTAATTGCTTTGTGTGAGCACCGATATGTCAAATAGTACAACATGCATATGGTTTTAGGAGGAAATCCGACATACCGATACAAAATCAAATCTACTACCCGGTGGCCATATATATTCTTCGAAAACAAATATAGAAATAAACATAACACCAACCAGTCACAAACATCCATATCACAAAGGTGGAAATAGATATAAATATATAACACATGAAAGTGTACATTAGAGTAATGGTCAAACAAGATCCACAATATCACAAAAGAATAGCTACAAGTGCTAGACAAAAGAATATGGATACATCAATGAGTCTATATCTCAAATGTATACAACAAAAACTACTCATCTAAGTAGTTAGCCAAAAGTCAGGGTGATAATCCCAGATGAGAAGTCAAGCAGAAGCACCTGTAACATCTCGATGTAACCCGAGAATTATTTAATAAGAAAATAATAAATGGATCAGTCTAGCTATAAATATCAGATGAAATGATATAGAATAAGAGATATGACATAAACATATGATAACCATAAAGCCATACCGTGATAAGTATGTAATTGAAAATCAACAAGGGATTAATCAATATCACAAGAATCTTCTCAAAGATCAAAAAGAATGTCATACTCTTTATTTCCCAAAATCACCAAACTATAAATATTGACAATAATACCAATGCCAACCACAAAAGTTAATGACACACAAATTCACCAATGCACAAATATTGATAAAACTTATCAATATAAATCACGAAAATTGTTGAAACACAAAATTTTAGAAATCATCAATGGAAATCCAGAAATCACAAAAAGGGGGAGGCCTATCACAAAACGGGAGCATGAAAACTCACCAACACGTGTATCACAAAATGGAACGCTATTCCATGGTTGCTAACCATTAATTTTGAGTCGAAGCTCCACAAAACGGCCCGAAGACCATGGGTCGCTACCCCAGCAAATTGAGCCGAAGGTCCACAGAAACGGGGTTTAGTCTCCCTCGTAGACAAAGAGACATCGCACATTTTCTAGTCTAAATCACAAAAATGATCATCAACGATCATCAAGAAGTATCAATTACAGTAAGCTAGTAAATATATACGCTTAGCTTCATGTCCTACAACCACTAGCTTAACTTAAATATTTACGAACAAATTGTAAGTTTCCACTAGAAAATTGTCACAAGAGATTCAATCGAACTAGTCCAAGAATTAACCAGCGAAATAAATGCAAGAGTTTCATACCATTTGTTTTACTATGCCGTTTAATTAGATTTCTCGTACGAGTGAGATAAAGTGACAAATCACAAAAATGATTGTAGAAACAACAAATCACAAAAATTCACATTCGAAGACGTGAATAAAATCCAAAGAATTCAATTCCAAATTCATCAAAGTGGAATTACCCTTGCGACTTAACAGCCATGACTTACGACTTAACATAAGTCAACACAAGAAATCAGTGGCTCAAGAAATAGCATACGTCTTAAAGCATGTGCAACTTATCATGACCGAGCGACCTAAGGTTGGAACGATCTAATGGCCGAGCGTGCGACCTATGTTGGCTGCGACCTAAGGAGCTAGCGGCATAACAGGCCGAGCGACCTAAGTGCTGGAACGACCTGAGGGAAGAGCAGGCCAACCTAAGTGGTAGGACCGAGCGACCTATGTGCTGCGACCAAAGAGGTTGCGACCGATGTGCACGCGCGACTTAATGGGCCGAGCGACCTAACGCCCAAGGCGTGTGAGAAGGACGAGCAACCTAAGTTGCGAAGATGGCCGAGCGACCTAACGACCTAAAAGGTGAACAAGGCCGAGCAACTACCTAACGACCTAAGAGGTACAAGGCCAAGCAATGACCTAAGCATGGCGCGATCTATAGGTGTGCGACCTAAATGCAGGCTGACCTAATCTGCATGCCGAGAATCCTATGTGCAGGCCGAACGACCTAAGCAACAAAAATGCCAAAATCACTCTCAATTTGCAACCGATCGAGCACGAACTCTAAGGGATTACGCCTATCGACTTCCCGGTCCTATTGGCTCCTCGATGCATCACCAAAAACGTGGTCCAACATCAAAGATTGGATTTTTTTAAAGATTTGAACCCAAAACACTAAAAATTGGGATTTTCACCAATTCAATCCAAACCAAGAGCAAATGCATATGAAAAAGTGTTAGGAATTCATACCCAAAAATCAATGATATTTATAAATAAAGAAGTGAGATAAAAATCTCACCTTTACACAAAATTAGTGAAGAAGAAGCTTGAAAGCAAGGAAGAACCAATGGCTTCTCTTTGAATTTGGAGTTAGACGTTGGATTTCCAAGGAACTAGAGCTTGGAGTTTTAATTTCCCATTCCCTCCTCCAATTTTGATGAAGCTTTAGTGTTAGGAAATGAAAATTAAGTTATGAAGGGAAGGGGGTTGAGCTAGAGTAAATAGTTTAGGCTAATGGGCTAAACCAAACCCAAAGCCCAAAGTGAAAAAGTGACAAAATTCCACTAACTCCAAACATACCAAAGTTCATACTCAAAAAGATCACAAACGGTGTTTTGAACTCGATGGAAGTGGTCTCGAGTCCAAATTCGACTGTACGCAAAAAGTTGATTTTCGGCCATCTTTGTTGACAAAGAATAACCCACAAGTCAACGGCCTTAGTCTCATTGGTGCTTGGCTCACAGCCATGTCGCCTTTGGCCATAATCCGCTTCCACATACATAACGTAGTCCCTACGCATTTCCTCCACCAGAGTGGCCACCTTCTCCATAGTGGAGTTTTGGTCGGGGGAAGCGAAGCTATACGTCCGCTTCTTCGTCTTGCTTCTGGCAAAGCTTCTACTATGCTTGTTTCTCTCGCGCTTGCTTGCGCGAAGGCATCAGGTCAGAGTCCTTTTCGCTAGGTCCAAAAGCTTTAGTCAAAGCGAAAGATCTGATCCAACAAGAATCCCGCATATTGAGCGCAGATGATATGTGGCTACTAGGCGCGATTCGGACTAAAATCCGACTAACGATAAAATATTTAAATAAAATATTTAAATATTCAATCGTAAAATATGCGGGTTGTTACATACTCCCCTCCTTAAATAAATTGCGTCCTCGCAATATTTAAGAAGAAAATATAAGGTAACAACCATGAAAGCATATCAACACAAAAGAAATTTGAAATAAGAAATTCACCTCAAAGAACACGGGAAAGTAAGTTCGGATGTGTTCGCTCGATGAGCTCTCTAGATTCCCAAGAGAAGTCCTTAGGATTTGAGGACCATTGAACTTTAACAAGCGGAACATCTTTATTTCGAAGGCGCTTGACCTCCGAAGCAACAATACGAATAGGATGTTGCTCATAAGTTAAATTAGGCGAAACTTCAATTTCTTCCGCAACACCGGGCTCAAGAATAGAATCAGAATCTCAAAGGCATTTCTATAATTGAGAAACGTGAAACATGTCATGAATAGCAGAAAACTGAGCCGGTAATAAAAGGCGATAAGCCACGGAACCAATACGTTCGGTGATAGGAAATGGCCCAATATATCAAGGTGCTAACTTTCCCGATCGACTAAAACGTACAACACCCTTCATAGGTGAAACACGAATAAACACAGGGTCTCCCACAGAAAATTCTAGTTTCCTTCTCCGGTTACCGGCATAGGATTTTTTTCTACTTTGGGCTTCTTTCATCCTATGACGAATAAGGTCAATCTTCTCTGTGGAATCTCGAAAGAAATCTAGACCTAAAACCAGCTTCTCACCGGCCTCAAGCCAACAAGAAGGAGATCGGCATGGCCTTCCATAGAGTGCGTCAAAAGGTGCCATACCAACACTAGATTGGAAGCTATTATTATAGGAAAACTCAATAAGAGAAATATGATCTTCCCAACTTCCACCAAAATCAAGAACACGTGCACGAAGATCTTCCAGAGTTTGATTCACACGCTCAGTCTGTCCATCGACTGGGGATGATAAGCGGTGCTAAAATAAAGCTTCGTTCCCAAAGCTTTTTGAAGACTCTTCCAAAATCCACTAGTAAAAAATGGATCACGATCACTAACAATAGAAGTAGGAACTTCATGCAATTTAACTATTTCTTTGATAAAGAGTTTGGCCAAAAGAGGAACGGTTCGATTGGACCGAACGGGAATAAAATGTGTGGATTTAGTAAGTCTATCGACTATCACCCAAAAGCTATCATGTCCCGAATGAGAACGGGGAAGGCCGTCTATGAAATCCATGGAAATTTGATCCCACTTTCAAATTGGAATTTCTAAAGGTTGCAATAGCCCACTAGGCCTTTGGTGTTCAGCCTTGACAAGTTGGCAAGTCATGCAACACTTAACAAAGTTAGAAATATCAGATTTCATTCCCTCCCAATAATAGAGTCGCTTCATATCCGAGTACATTTTACTACTACCGGGATGAATGGTAAATTTAGAACGATGAGAATCTTCTAAAATGTCTTTACGAAGATTACTAATATCTGGCACGATAAGTCTACCAAATTTTCGAATACCGCCACGAGAATCAATATCAAAGTCTTTCAAACCCTCAATATCAATTTTATCCCTAAAATTTTGGCCAAGAAGAGCCAATTCGAGATCTAGCTTTTGAGCTTCAAGAAAGCAGTCTAAAAGAGAAGGATGAGCCTCAAGGCTACATAAAGCAAGAGATGGACATAAATCTGAAACACGATCTCGAATCTCACAAGTGGATAGAATTCCGAGATCATTCCATTCAAATATCATCATAGAAACAACCGCTTGTTGCTTACGATTTAGTGTGTCCGCAACACGATTTCCCTTTCCGGGGGTATAAAGAATATCAAGATCATAAGCTGCAAGAAATTCGAGCCAATGTTGTTGACGCAAACTAAGTTCCTTTTGAGAAAATAGGTACTTCAAAAATTTATAATCGGTGTAAAGAATAAATTTTTCTCCCAAAAGATAATGACGCCAAATACGAAGGGCAAAAACAATAGCCGCGAGCTCTAAATCATGAGTGACATATCTAGTCTCGGCTGGCTTTAATTGCCTAGAAGCATAAGCAATAACACGTTCTCTTTGCATAAGAACGCCACCCAAACCAACGCGACTAGCATCGGTATAAACAACAAAATCTTGATTTCCCTCGGGAATCACAAGAATAGGAGCATCGGAAAGGAGTTCTTTTAATTTCTGGAAAGAAGCTACACATTTGTCCGACCAAATGTATTTAACTCCCTTCTTTGTCAAACTAGTAAGAGGCACGGAAATTTTGGAAAAGTCCTTTATGAAACGGCGGTAATAACCTACCAATCCAAGGAAGCTACGGACCTCCGTCATACTCTTCGGTCTCTTCCAATTTTGAATCGCTTCAATCATTGAAGGATCCATGGAAATTCCGGACTTGGAAATAATATGACCGAGAAACTTAACAGGAGATTGCCAAAAGTGGCATTTAGAAAACTTTTCTTTTAATTGATTACTCCTAAGAGTTTCCAACACAATCCGAAGATGCTTTTCATGCTCCTCCTCGGTTTTTGAATACACAAGAATATCATCAATAAAGATGAGGACAAACTGATCGAGGAAGTCTTTGAAAACTCTATTCATAAGGTCAACGAAATAAGCCGGAGCATTCGTTAAACCAAATGGCATAACAAGCCATTCATAAGATCCATAACGAGTACGGAAAGATGTCAAAGGAATGTTATCCTCTGCAATACGAAGCTGATGAAAACCGATAGCTAAATCTAATTGTGAAAACACTCTAGCGCCACTAAGTTGATCGAATAGATCATCAATCCGAGGTAAAGGATATTTATTCTTGATAGCAAGATCATTAAGCTTGCGGTAGTCAACGCAAATCCTAAGTGTACCATCGGATTTCTTCACAAAAATAGCCGAAGCTCCCCAAGGCGAGGAACTAGAGCGAATAAATTGCTTCGTCTCCAATTCGGATAATTGTTTGCGCATCTCATCATTTTCCTTATTGGATATGCGATAAGGAGGACGAGTGATAGGTTGAGCTCCAGGGATGAGATTAATTTTGAACTCAATTGCTCGCTTAGGTGGTAATCCTAAAACGGGCTCAAATATGTCGGAAAATTCACGAACAACGTGAATAAGAGAAATAATATCTTCCTCATCATCATTATCGTCATCATGAGGATTTAAAGAATATAAAGATGCAACCAAGCTGGAATCTGAATCTTTAAGGTTAAGAGAAATCTTCTTAACAGATTGAGCATGTCGAAGATGAATAGTCCGCTCAGGACATAGGATTTGGGCTTCATAGCGGCTAAGCCAATCCATTCCCAAAATCATTCCAAATCCTAAGTACCTCATAACATGCAAATCGGCTCGGAAAGGAAAATCACACAAAATAATCTCGACATCTTTACACAATAAACTGATTGTTGCGGATCCACCAACCGGATTCGTAATTCTCAAAAAAGTCATTAAACACAAAACATCCAAAAAAAGTATGAACAAGTTCTTTTGAAATAAAAGAATGGGACGTACCCGTATCCAAAAGAACTCGAATAGGATGATCACGAAATAAAATAATGCCATCAAGGATAGAAAGAGAAATACCTTTACCACGAGATGTGTTGCCAGGGGCTTGAGCAACATTAAGCTTTCCCTCCTTCCTGTTTTGAAGTTTGGGACAAGAAGATAAATAATGATCCGGGCTTTTGCAATTGTGACAAGCACGAGGTTTTGAACACTTGTTCGCATAATGGTCCTTAGAACCACAATTGCAGCATTGCCCACTACTAGAGGTAGAATCTTAGTTGCCGGAGAGGCTTGCTTCCCTTTCTTATTGTTAGGATAAGGACCTTTGAACTTATTAGGCCTTTTCTTGTTGTTGAAGTTTGGTTTAGAACTCCCAACCTCAACATCACTTTCTCTATCAGCCTCTTCAAGTCGAAGACCGATATCAATGAGCTGATCAAAAGAAACTTCTAATTTTAGAAGTAATGGCTTCTTCAGATTTTTATTCAAGCCGTAGACAAATCTTTGATTTTTCTTCAATGGGGTGCTTATGTATTCGACCCCGTATTTAGAAAGTGACTCGAAGGATGCGACATAATCTTCCACAGAGAATTCACCTTGAACAAGGTCTATGAAACGACGAGCCAATGTTACTTTCTCAGCTTCTGGCACAAATTTTAATTCGAAGCGTTCCTGGAATTTCTCCCAAGTAAGATCCGCTTCAACTATTTTAGAAATAAGAAGCTCATACTAATCTAATGCTCTTTCTTGGAGCATACTAGAGGCCACCTGAACGTGGTGAAGATCAGTAAGATTCATGCGAGAGAAGGTTCGATCGCACGTTCTCAGCCAAGCCTGGACTTCAATAATAGTTTCAGAACCTTTGAATGGCTTTCCACCCAAATTGGTATAATCGTTGCACAATTGTGCAAATCCAGACTTAGGGTGAGTAGACTCCGGATTAGATCCGACTGCTTGAGCATTCTTGACTAGATCAAGGAGCTGCTGGGAAGACATAAATACTCCTTCTTGGGGAGTAGCCCTAGATTGACCGGCGCTGGGATGGCCTGGTCTTACCATTTCTCTTCCTTAAGAAGGAAGAAGGAAGAAGAAAAAGGTTATTCACAAAATGAATATCAAGCAATCTTGATGGATAAACAAAGAATCATAAAGAAAATAGGATGAATCGGTATGAAGACTCGAATTAAATCCTGAAGCACGACTCCTAAGATGGGCTTAGGACGATGATCCTTGCTAGATTATTCTACATTGTTTCGAAGTTTCGCTCTGATACCAAGATGTGGCGCCCCACCTCTATACCCACTCTAGCCAAGAACACTATGGAGTAATGCCGTCAACTAGCACGGAGAATAAGGCTGTTGTGGAGCAACCATCCGCGCAATTGTTTTGTGCGAGCACCGATATGTCAGATAGTACAACATCCATTCGGTTTTAGGAGGAAATCCGACATACCGATACAAACTCAAAGCTACTACCCGGTGGCTATATATATTCTTCGAAAACAAATATAGAAGTAAACATAGCACCAATCAGTCACAGACATCCATATCACAAAGGCGGAAATAGATATGAATATAAAACACATGAAAGTGTACATCAGAGTAGTGGTCAAACAAGATCCACAATATACAAAAGAATAGCTACAAGTGCTAGACAAAAGAATATGGATACATCAATGAGTCTATTTCTCAAATGTATACAACAAAAACTACTAATCTAAGTAGTTAGCCAAAAGTCAGGGTGATAATCCCAGATGAGAAGTCAAGCAGAAGCACCTGTAACATCTCGGTCTGACCCGAGTATTATTTAATAAGAAAATAATAAACGGATCAGTCTAGCTATAAATATCAGATGAAATGATATAGAATAAGAGATATGACATAAACATATGATAACCATAAAGCCATACCGTGATAAGTATGTAACTGAAAATCAATAAGGGATTAATCAATATCACAAGAATCTTCTCAAAGATCAAAAAGAATGTCATACTCTTATTTCCCAAAATCACCAAACTATAAATATTGACAATAATACCAATGCCAATCATAAAAGCTAATGACACACAAATTCACTTATGCACAAATATTGATAAAACTTATCAATATAAATCACGAAAATTGGTGAAACACAAAATTCTAGAAATCATCAATGGAAATCCAGAAATCACAAAAAGGGGGAGGCCTATCACAAAAAGGGAGCATGAAAACTCACCAACACGTGTATCACAAAATGGAACGCTATTCCACGGTTGCTAACCATTAATTTTGAGCCGAAGCTCCACAAAACGACCCGAAGACCATGGGTCGATACCCCACCAAATTGAGCCGAAGGTCCGTAGATACGGGGTTTAGTCTCCCTCGTAGACAAAGAGACATCGCACATTTGCTAGTCTAACTCACAAAAATGATCATCAAGAAGTGTCAATTACAGTAAGCTAGTAAATATATAAGCTTAGCTTCATGTCCCACAACCACTAGCTTAACTTAAATATTTACGAACAAATTGTAAGTTTCCACTAGAAAATTGTCACAAGAGATTCAATCGAACAAGTCCAAGAATTAACCGGCGAAGTAAATGCAAGAGTTTCATACCATTTGTTTTACTAAGCCGTTTAATTAGATTTCTCATACGAGTGAGATAAAGTGACAAATCACAAAAATGATTGTAGAAACAACAAATCACAAAAATTCACATTCGAAGACGTGAATAAAATCCAAAGAATTCAATTCCAAATTCATCAAAGCGGAATTACCCTTGCGACTTAACAGCCACGACTTACGACTTAACATAAGTCAACACAAGAAATCAACGGCTCAAGAAATAGCATACAGTTTAAAGCAGGTGCGACTTATCACGACCGAGTGACCTAAGGTTGGAACGACCTAATGGTCGAGTGCGCGACCTAACATGGAGTGACCTATGTTGGTTGCGACCTAAGGGGCCAGCGGCATAGCAGGCCGAGCGACCTAAGTGATGCAATGAACTGAGTGAAGAGCAGGCCGACCTAAGTGGTAGGACCGAGCGACCTATGTACTTCAACCAAAGAGGTTGCGACCTATGTGCATGCACGACTTAATGGGCCGAGCGACCTAACACGAGCGACCTAACGACCTAAGGCGTGTGAGAAGGCCGAGCGACCTAAGTTAAGAAGATGGCCGAGCGACCTAACGACCTAAAGGGTGAACAAGGCTGAGCTACGACCTAACGACCTAAGGGGTACAAGGCCGAGCAACGACCTAAGCATGGCGCGACCTATAGGGGAGCGACTTAACTGCAGGCCGACCTAATCTGCAGGCCGAGAATCCTGTGTGCAGGCTAAACGACCTTGTAACAACCTGCATATTTATCGATAATATATTTAAATATTTTATTTAAATATTTCATCGTTAGCCGGATTTTTGTCCGAAAAGTTACTTTTTGCAAACAGTCGAATTGGGACTCGAGACCCCTTCCATTGAGTTCAAAATGCTGTTTGCAACCTTTTTTAGTATAACCTTCGATATGTTTGGAGTAAGTTGATTTTTGCTACTTTTTCTATAAGGCTTTGCGTTTGGGTTCAGCCCATTTTCCCAATTCTGGTTATATCAACCCAACCCCTCTCCACTTCTCTTCATTCATTCCTCATTTCCTAACTCTCTCAAGCTTAAGAGAATAATGGGTGAAAAGATTGGAAATTAGAATTCCTAAGCCCTAGTTCCTTTGCAAACTCAAATTCTTGCTCCAAAATCAAAGAGAAGCCATTGGTAAGCCTTCTCTTCATCTTCTCCAACTCTTTCTCTCTTTAATTTCAGAAAATTACTAAACCTAATTTGGTAAATGTTTCTCTTTTAAGCTTAGATTCAAGCTTCTTGGGTTGAGATTGAAGTGTGGTTGATCTTCCCTTGTCTTCAAGCTTCTCATTCATTGTTTTTGGGTTCAAAGGTGAGATTTTTATCTCACATCTAAGCCTATGATTATCTTTGATTGTTGGGTATGAATTCCTAATACTTATTCATGTGTGTTTGATTTTGATTTGGATTGGTTTTGTGAATAATCCAAATTTTAGTGTTTTGAGTTCAAATCTTCAAAAACCATAGCTTTGTTGTTTGAACTTGTTTTTGGTGATGCATCGAAGAGCATATAGGGCCGGGTTACCGTTTGGAATAAATTCCTAGCGTCATTGCTCGTTCGGTCGCAAATTGGAGGAGATTGCATAGCAATCATATAGGCCGAAAAATTGCCTAAGCTCAAGTCAGTAGACTGACATTTCCAGTTAGTCGACTGGCTGTAGCTATTATGCATTCCGAGGGCCATCTGCAGAGCCATGGGGCTCTGTTTCCCTGCAGTCAGTCGACTGACTCTCTGAGTTCAGTCGACTGACCAGTATCCCGCAAATTTTCAGGGATTGTGATCAGTCGATTGAACTCAGTGAGCCAGTCGACTGACCTACTCCAATTTGTCTATTATGACTATTTTTGCATTTTTTTGCTCGGATTCCAATTTTTATCGGTTCGTTTGATTCCCACTTGTTGAATCAATTGTTATTCGACTTTGATGACTTCTGTTTTGGGTTTTTTGGCAATATCCATTTTGATGGATTAGATATCGATTTCTTTGGAATTAATTCACGTCTTCGTATGCGAATTTTAGTGATTGATTGTTTCTACAATCATTTTTGTGGTTTGTCACTTTAAAAATATAAAGGTTTCAATACTAGTAGTAAATATCAAAACTCTTCCATTTAAAACGATTTCAACACTATTTTATTACAAAGCTCGTTTCTTAAACCGTTTTCCAATCTATTAGTATATACAAACCTTTACCTCATTCGTATGAGAAATCTAATTAAACGGCATTAGTAAAACAAGTGGTATGAAACGCTTGCGTTTAGTTCGTCGGTTAATTCTTGGACTTATTCAATTGAATCTCTTGTGACAATTTTTCGAGTGGATATCTACAATTTGTTCGTAAATATTTAAGTTAAGCTAGTGGTTATGGGACATGAAGCTGAACTCATATATTTAATAGATTAGTGTAATTGACACTTAACCTCGAGTGGAAGTCTACAATTTGTTCGTAAATAATTAAGTTAAGCTAGCAGTTATGTGACATGAAGCTAAACTCATTTATTTACTAGCTTAGTGCAATTTACACTTATCGATCAATGATGATCATTTTGTGATTTAGACTAGCAATGTGCGATGTCTCCTTGTCTGCGAGGGAGACTAAACCCCGTTTTTAGTGGTGCTTCGGCTTGGTGGGGTAGTGACCCATGGTCTTCGGGCCGTTTTAGTGGAGCTTTGGCTCATGGTCTTCGGGCCGTTTTAGTGGAGCCTCGGCTCCAAATTAATGGTTAGCAACCATGGAATAGCTTTCCGTTTTGTAATACACGTGTTGGTGAGTTTTCATGCTCCCGTTCTAGTTATAGGCCTCTTTCCCCTTTTTGTGATTTCTGGATTTCTATTGATCAATTTCTAGAATTTGTGTTTCACTAATTTGCGTGATTTGCATTGATAAGCTTTATCAATTTTTGTGCATTAGTGAATTTTTATTTCACTAACTTTTCCGATTGGCATTGATATGATCGTCAATAATTGTGCTTTGGTGAATAAAATAAAGAATATGATGTTCTTTTTAGTGCTTTGAGATTTCTTGTTATATTGTATGATTTTTGTTGTTCGTTGATGTATACTTTATATAGTATGACAATTTCGTTATCATATGTTTTAATCGCATCTATTATCCTATCTCAATTTATCTGATATTTATAGCGAGACTGATCCGTTTATTATTTTCTTCTTAAATAATACTCGGGTCAGACCGAGATATTACAGACGCTTCTACTTGACTTCTTATCAGGGTCCATCGCCTGATTTTTGACTAACTACTTTAGATTAGTAGTTTTTGTTATGTATACATTCGAGATAGAGACTCCTTGATGTATACTTATTCTTTTGCCTAACACTTGTTTCTATTCTTTTGTGATATTGTGGATCTTGTTAGACCACTACCCTGATGTACACTTTCATGTGTTATATTCATGTCTGTTTCCTTCTTTGTGATATGGATATCTGTGGCTGATTTGTGTTATGTTTATTTCTATATTTGTTTTCGAATATTATATATAGCTACTGTAGTAGCTTTGAGTTTGTATTGGTATGTCGGATTCCCTCTTGAAAAGAAATGCATGTTATACTATCTGACATATCGGTGCTTGCACAAAGCAATTACACGGATGGTCGCTCCTCAACAGCCTTATTCTCTGCGCTAGTTGACGGCCTTACACCGTAGTGTCCTTGGCTAGCGTGGGTATAGAGGTGGGGCGTCATAGCTTGGTATCAGAGCCAAACTTCGGAACAATGTAGAATAATTTAACAAGGATCATCGTCCTAAGTCCTTCTTAGGAGTCGTGCCTTAGGGTTATATTCGAGACATTGGACCCGTTCTATCCTATTTTCTTTATGATTCCTTGTTTTATCAATCATGACTGTTTGGTATTCATTCTGAGAGTAACCTTTTTCCTCTTCTTTCTTTCTTTCTTAAAAAAAAGAAATGGTTAGTTCTGGCAGTCCTAGCGCTGGTCAATCCAATGGCCCTTCTCTGGATTGCGTATTCATGTCTGTCCAACAACTTTTGGATCTTGTAAAGAATCAAGAGTTTATATGTGCTTTGAGTAAGAATCCCGAAAAGATTTTACCTTTGAAACTTGAGGTTCCGTTCAATCAGCTTGTGGATATCACTCTTCGACCTGAAGAGGCTGATAAAGGAATTGATGGTGATATTGGTATTTTCAAGAAGAGGCATATTAAGTTCAAAAGCCCTAATCGCAATAAGAAAGTTAAACAAACTTATTTTGTAGCAAGGACTCTCATTCCTAATCGTGGAGAATGCTACAATTGTGGCTCTGAGGACCACTATGCAAAGGAGTGTCCGGAACCACTCATTTGTCGTTATTGCAAAAATTCAGGTCAACATATTTCTGTCTGCCCCATACTTCAAAGCAAGAAGAAAGTGGAACAAGAAACTTCGGTAGCCAAGACTCCTACCCTAAGTCGTAAACAATGCTACAACTGTGGTTCCACGGACCATTATGTAATTAAGTGCCCGAAACACCTTTATTGCCGCTACTGCAAAGGCTCGGGTCATTGCTTATCTACATGTCCCAAGCTTCCAAGCAAGAGAGAAAGAAAGCTGCAAGCCCCTAGCAACTCTTCTCTTGGTCAATGCATTCTTCATTCTATCCTTGATGGCATTATTGTGTTTCGTGATCATCCTATACGAGTTCTTGTTGATATGGGTTTATCTCATTATTTTTAAATCAAAAGAACTTGTTGAATTATTTTTCTTTAAAACAATTTGGAGTTGATGTCTTCTTTGAGAATTGCGAATCCGGATGGTGGATCCGCAACACTCAACTTGTTTTATTATTGATGTCAAAATTATTTTATGTGATTTTTCTTTCCGAGCCGATTTTTTCCGAGGCTTCGGAATCGGTTTTTGGAAAGGATTGGCTTAATCAGTATGAAGCCATATCCTATGTCCCGAGTGGACTATTCATTTTCGACATTTTCTATCTGTTAAGCAGATTTCTATTTTTCTTTGTGATTTCGATTCCATTTTAGGTGGCGTCGATTTTATTCTTTAAGCCCTCATGACGAGGAAAGTGTTATTTCTCACATTTAAATAGTTGTGAATTTTTCGGTATTTTTGAGCTTGTCTTAGGATTATCACCTAAGCAATCTTTTGAGTGGTATTAAGGTCTTTTCAGCTTGACCTTGCTTGCTACCAATCGCGGAAGTTAGCATTCCACTTACCGCATTCCGCACTCATTGTGATTCCTATGAATGACTTATTATGGCATTCTGTTTGTCTAGCATATTTCATCCATTTTATGAATCGAGTATTCTACGAATATCACGATGACTGCATTCTTGTATTTATTGATTTTGGATGAAAACAAAATTTAAAATTTTGTATATCTTTTTCATAAGATTTATTTATAAGTATAATTAGATTTTGTTCTTAAAACGTACAAAGAATATTCTTAAAACTTTTAAGAAACATGTTTATCATATAGAAGATATTTTTGTGATTGTATTAACCATTGAGTGCTTTAAGAATTCTGGTCGATGCGCATGATCAACGTTATCTATAGTAATTTCCTAAACGCTTAGATGAGACAGTCAGACATGATATATTGATTTGTAAACATGTAAATTTTTCTAGAAAGATTATTACATAAAGATAAATGTAATTTTGAAAGTTTTAGCTTTTCGGGAAAGAAGCTTATTTAAAAGAAATTCTTTTTTTTCGATACTCTTATTTTTGTGATTCCCAAAGGGAACCATGAGTTTATCTTTTGTACCGATGCTTATCGTATTGGTTTTAATGTCGTTCTCTTGCAAAAGAGAACATGCTATCATTTATGTTTCTAAATTATTAAAGCCTATCGAGACTAGATATGCCATTCATGATCTAGTGCTCGCGGCTATTGATTTCACTTTTAGAATTTGGCATCATCATTTTTGGGGTAGAAATTTGTTCTCCACCTGATCATAAATCTTAGGAATATTTATTTTCTCATAAGGAACTTCAGGTTGACTCGAGTTCCTAGCATCTTGTGATCTTGATATTCTTTTTATTCCCGAAAGGAAAATCGTGTTGCCAATCCGCTTTGTCGTAAGCAACAAGTGGTTGATTCTTTGATGATGTCTTAATGGAATTATCTTTTTATCAAATTCATCGGACGTTTTGATATACTTCGTTTTATTGAGCTTTATCTCATTTCTTTTATGGATAGAGTCCGATGTTCATTTATGGTTTTCGGTTCATTGTACGTACCGTTTTTGTACTGCGTCGATGTTTCGAATTATTTGAGCTTTGGTTCATCTGGCGTACCGTCATTGAACTATGTCGTTGTTCCAAATTATTCGAGTTTCTAGTCTCTCGGGCATACTGTTATTATACTACGTCGTTGCACCGGCTCAATTTTCTGTCATTCATGACATTTCCTCACGTCTTTTATCTGTGGAAATGCCTTAGGGGTTCCGATTTTATTCTTGAGCCCGGTGTTATTGAAGAAATTGAAGTTTCGCCTATTTGACTTTTGAGCAACATTTTATTCGCACCATTGCTTCGGAGGTTGAGCGCCTTCGAAATAAAGATATTCTTTTTTTGAAAGTCCGATGGTTCTCAAATCCTAAGGATTTCTCTTGCGAATCCAGAGAATTCATCGAGCGAACACGTTTGGGATAACTCTTTCGTCCTCTTTATGGTGAACTTCTTGTTTCAAAATTTCCTTTGTGTTGATATGCTTCTATGGTTGTTACTCTTTATTTTCTTCTTAAGTATTGCGAGGACGCAATTTCTTTAACGAGGGGAGTCTGTAACAACCCGCATATTTATCGATTATATATTTAAACATTTTATTTAAATATTTCATCGTTAGTCGGATTTTTGTCCGAAAAGGTACTTTTTGCAAACAGTCGAATTGGGACTCGAGACCCCTTCCATTGAGTTCAAAATGTTGTTTGCAACCTTTTTGAGTATAACCTTCGATATGTTTGGAGTAAGTTGATTTTTGCTACTTTTTCTATAAGGCTTTGGGTTTGGGTTCAGCCCATTTGCCCAATTATGGTTATATCAACCCAACCCCTATCCACTTCTCTTCATTCATTCCTCATTTCCTAACTCTCTCAAGCTCAAGAGAATAATGGGGGAAAAGATTGGAAATTAGAATTCCTAAGCCCTAGTTCCTTTGCAAACTCAAATTCTTTCTCCAAAATCAAAGAGAAGCCATTGGTAAGCCTTCTCTTCATCTTCTCCAACTCTTTCTCTCTTTAATTTCAGAAAATTACTAAACCTAATTTGGTAAATGTTTCTCTTTTAAGCTTAGATTCAAGCTTCTTGGGTTGAGATTGAAGTGTGGTTGAACTTCCCTTGTCTTTAAGCTTCTCATTCCTTGTTTTTGGGTTCAAAGGTGAGATTTTTATCTCACATCTAAGCCTATGATTATCTTTGATTGTTGGGTATGAATTCCTAACACTTATTCATGTGTATTTGATTTTGATTTGGATTGGTTTTGTGAATATTCCAAATTTTAGTGTTTTGAGTTCAAATCTTCAAAAACCATAGCTTTGTTATTTGAACTTGTTTTTGGTGATGCATCGAAGACCATATAGGGATGGGTTACCGTTTGGCATAAATCCCTAGCGTCATTGCTCGTTCGGTCGTGAATTGGAGGAGATTACATAGCAATCATATAGGCCGGAAAATTGCCTAAGCTCCAGTCAGTCGACTGACATTTCCAGTCAGTCGACTGGCTGTAGCTATTATGCATTCCGAGGGCCATCTGCGGAGCCATGGGGCTCTGTTTCCCTGCAGTCAGTCGACTGACTCTTTGAGTTCAGTCGACTGACCAGTATCCCGCGGATTTTCAAGTACTGTGATCAGTCGACTGAACGCAGTGAGCCAGTCGATTGACCTACTCCAATTTGTCTATTATGACTATTTTTGCATATTTTTGCTCGGATTCCAATTTTTATCGGTTCGTTTGATTCCCACTTGTTGAATCAATTGTTATTCGACTTTGATGACTTCTATTTTGGGATTTTTGAAAATATCCATTTTGATGGATTTGATATCGATTTCTTTGGAATTAATTCACGTCTTCGTATGCGAATTTTAGCGATTGATTGTTTCTATAATCATTTTTGTGCTTTGTCACTTTAAAAATATAAAGGTTTCAATACTAGTAGTAAATATCAAAACTCTTCCATTTAAAACGATTTCAACACTATTTTATTACAAAGCTCGTTTCTTAAACCATTTTCCAATCTATTGGTATATACAAATCTTTATCTCATTCGTATGAGAAATCTAATTAAACGACATTAGTAAAACAAGTGGTATGAAACGCTTGCGTTTACTTCGTCGGTTAATTCTTGGACTTGTTCAATTGAATCTCTTGTGATAATTTTTTGAGTGGATATCTACAATTTGTTCGTAAATATTTAAGTTAAGATAGTGGTTATGGGACATGAAGCTAAACTCATATATTTACTAGCTTAGTGTAATTGACACTTAACCTCGAGTGGAAGTCTACAATTTGTTCGTAAATAATTAAGTTAAGCTTGCGGTTATGGGACATGAAGCTAAACTCATTTATTTACTAGCTTAGTGTAATTTACACTTATCGATCAATGATGATCATTTTGTGATTTAGACTAGCAATGTGCGATGTCTCTTTGTCTGCGAGGGAGACTAAACCCCGTTTTTAGTGAGCTTCGGCTTGGTAGGGTAGCGACCCATGCTCTTCGGGCCGTTTTAGTGGAGCTTCGGCTCATGGTCTTTGGGCCGTTTTAGTGGAGCCTCGGCTCAAAATTAATGGTTAGCAACCGTGGAATAGCTTTCCGTTTTGTGATACACGTGTTGGTGAGTTTTCATGCTCCCGTTCTAGTGATAGGCCTCTTTCCCCTTTTTGTGATTTCTGGATTTCTATTGATCGATTTCTAGAATTTGTGTTTCACCAATTTTCGTGATTTGCATTGATAAGCTTTATCAATTTTTGTGCATTAGTGAATTTGTGTTTCACTAACTTTACACAAAATCAAAGATAGTTATAGACAAAGATAGTTATAGACAAAGATGTGAGATGAAAATCTCAACTTTACACAAAATCAATGAAGAAGAAGCTTGAAAGCAAGGAAGAACCAATGGCTTCTCTTTGAATTTGGAGTTAGATGTTTGATTTGCCAAGGAACTAGAGTTTGGAGTTTTAATTTCCCATTCCCTCCATTTTTGATGAAGCTTTAGTGTTAGGAAATGAAAGTAAAGTTATGAAGGGAAGGGGGTTGAGCTAGAGTATATAGTTTAGGCTAATGGGCTAAACCAAACCCAATGCCCAAAGTGAAAAAGTGACAAAATTCCACTAACTCCAAACATATCAAAGTTTATACTCAAAAAGATCGCAAACGGTGTTTTGAACTCAATGGAAGTGCTCTTGAGTCCAAATTCGACCGTATGCAAAAAGTAACTTTTAGGACTAAAATCCGACTAATGATAAAATATTTAAATAAATTATTTAAATATTCAATCGTAAAATATGCGGGTTGTTACAATATTCGTGTGTGTAAGGTGTACTCCAGGGGTTTAACACAATAGTGCAATAACATCATCATCACAGATCAAAACACAGAAATATAGTTGATAAGCGGTATAAACTATAACGCTCATCGTTCATTCACAGATCACGGATTAATAACAATTGTATCACAAATAAATGAACAAAATTCACAGCTCAATCCACAGAACAAAATATCACAGACAAAATAGGACAATCAATTCAAGGCATCTCATACAATACAATCATTCATAAGTAAGGTCAAGCATTCAATCAACATTTATAAACATGATTAATTAATTGTTTAATCCTAATTAATTCAATTTATTTCTAATTAAATTAATTACTTATGAATTAATCATCAAATCCAGATTAATTAATTACAAATCATTTGATATAAATTAATTTATCAAACACTTTAATTAATTATTCTTAATTAATAAATTGTTCTTAATTAATCATATAGATTAAATTAACATCTAAACCGATTACCTAATTAATTAGCCCCTAAATTAATTATTTTAATAAATTTACCATTTAATTATTTACCGTAAAATAATTACACTTACACAATTTTATAAATGATTATTATTAATTAATTGTTAAAATTAATCACATTAATTAATTATTTAAATAATCTTAGTTTATGACCTTCATTAACTAATAACAGTTCTTTAATTATTTTGCTAATTAATCTCTGATTATAAATTAATCTAAATCATTAATTAATAAATTAAATAAATCATTCTTTAATTACCTTATTAATTAAATCACTTAAAACCTTAATTATCACTAATATAATTCATTTCCTTTACCTATGATTTAATTAACATTTAAGTGCATATTTAAAACATTACACTTTTAAATTTAAATTTAAATTTAAATTCCATTTTGAATTTAAGATTCAAAATGATTAACCAATTAAACATTACCAAATTTAAATTCCATTTATAAAACCTTTAAAAAATGCAAAGAACATTCATTACTTATATATGAAACTTATATAAGAAAAGTTTTAAACTAGATTACTTAATTTTTATTTAAAAAATTAAACTTTTAAAATATATTAATTATTTAACATGCAAATTCAAGTTAAAACAATTTATTTAACTTTTCACTCTAAATTAAGAAAACCATTATAAATTTTTTTTATCAAAATCAAGTTAAACATTTGTTTGGAAACAAATATACTTTTAAAAGCTCTTTAATTTAAACTTGTTTAAAACACATTCAGATTTAAAAATAATTGAAATTTCTTGATTTTGATTCAAAGAGACTTGGATCCATATTTTAATTTTGATTTAAACTTTGGTTTTAAATACTTGATTTTAAATTCTTTATTTAAAATCCAACTTTATTTTAGAACTTAAAGATTTAAAAGTTTATTTGAAAAATGAACTCAACTTAAAAATTTAAACCACTGTTTAAATCTTATTTCAGATTTTAATTTAAATTTTAAAATCTGAAACTGCCAGGTTTAAAACCTGAAAACACACCTTCTAAATATTTAAAACTTTGATTTAAAATCCAAATTCCCTTTTAAAACTTTTAAATTCAAAGTTTATTTGAAACTAAACCTAAAACTGGATTTAAACTATGTCTAAATCGCGCTCACAGATTCAAATTCATTTAAATTGCATTAAAATTTAAATTTGCAGATAGGTTTATAAAAAAACCTGTATGAACCAAAACTAACCCGAGGCAACATATCCTCCTTCGAGTCAAATACCCTACCTTCTCGAGCAAAACTGTAAAATGCCTCGGGAATTTCATGAACCAACTCGAGTAAATACTCGAGTACAAGTCCACTACTCCATACGCTTTCATCAGGAAACCAAACCGTGCCGTGCACGTGCACGGCACCGCTATTTGCCTTCGGTCGACGTCACATCGTTGAGCAAGTCGAAGATCGACCACAAGCCATTCCCCGATCATCTGAACTCCTCCATCTTCTCGAATTCGAAATCGAGTCAAAAGTTGAAACCTGCAAAAAATGAAAGCACCCCACCTCAAACCTATCAACGCGCCGTACTTCAAACTTCGACCACCGAAGTACCACCACCTCCGGCTACTTCTTCGACTAACTCTCCTCTACTACCCCCCAAACGCTCGCCACACTCGGTCGTCCAACGAGGACGAATGAGACAAAAACTTAGCCCCTTTAAAATTAGGTTTAGAAATTTTAAACCCTCGCCGCTGCCGCTGCATTCGTCTGATCACCACTGCACCATTTTTCCATGAGCCTCTGATCACTCCTCCACCTCCAGGAGGAAACTCGACTCCTCCAATCAATGGGATCACCCACGGCGACCCAAAAAGCACAATACAATCAAACCCAAACTGCTCTTCGTTCTTTGATCAAAAAATTATGACTTTAACCTTACAAATCATATTAAAGCACAATGATTTCATTTGCATACCTGAATTTGTAAATTGTAAAGTTTGAATTTTTGACATATTGAAAGATATGATCAGTTTTCTTGATTCTTGAGCTAACAACAAATTGGTTTGGCTTGAATAAAATTTTAATCTCAGGGATAGGCTATAACAAACACTTCTTGTTTCAACTCTAAGTCTAAATAGTAAATAGAACGAGAAAGAAAGATTTTTGAATCAAAGTATAGTGTTTTTAAATCTGAAACAGAGGACAAATGTAACAACAGCTTGCACACCATACTTCTAGTTTCAACATATAGAGAGAATTATGTACATAACTCACATATACTTGCAACATATTTAAACCTTTAAATTTTGAAAGAAAAATGTTACTCACCTTGTTTCCAGAAAATGAACAGAGCTTCATTGTTGAACCAATTTTTGAAACTTGCTGGCCGAAGCTCCTCTTTGCTTCTCTGGTTTTATATGAATTCATATTTTGTTTGCAGTTTGACCTTTGTTTAAGTTTTAGACTGTATTCACTTCAGATTTTTATTTTTTATTTTTTTTACATAGCCTTGATGAACGAACTGAAATGAAGTTGATGATATACAGAAAAGATTTGCAGGTTGATGTAATTTTCTTTGAACATGGTAATTATACTGTTTGTACCATAGGGTAACATAATATTTGTATTGTACAACATAATCCAGAGATTTCCTTAATATGGTGGCTAAGCTGATGTGTTATTTCAGCTGAGATGATAAAATGTGTGCTGGGTTATTAATTGTTACTTGTCTTGTTTTATAAGCTTCATAGATATTTAGATTTTTTTTCTTTTGTTTCTTCTTTCTTTTGTTTTAAAATGGTGGCTGGTGATATCACTTTGGTGGCTAACAATAATTGTTTAAGTCCTTTATGTTCAAGTGTTCATACACATCCTATTTGTTTCTACTTGAAAGTATCTTTGCTTGTACATGAATATACTTTACTGTCTTCACTTGCAAGCTCATACATACATATATATATATATATATATATATATATATATATATATATATGTTTACTTGTTTCATTCCATACTTGTTTCATTCCATACTTATTTCATATTTAGGTATATTTCTTTTGCTTTGTCTTCTGACTTTATAATATAAATGAAATTCAATAGTTAATATGTTGCTTAAATTTAGCAGATTTGTTTATTTTATATCTTACATACATGAGTGTATTTCAAACTTAAATTTTATTATCATGTATGTCTACATATATATTTATTTTTTTATATTATTTTTGTAGTATATTTTGATCTTTACATTATTTATAAATCCCAATTCAATTTCAAATTCTATTTTATATACATATTTATTTTATTTCTTTTTGAAGTTTAACTATCCAACATTTAATTTATATTAATATATTTCTATAATTATAAAACTAACTACCCATAAATAAATATAAATAATATTTTTACCCAAATCATTTTCTAAGTCTTTTATTCAAATTTTTAAGGTCAAACCCAAATTTACTCATATATATACTTTAAATTCAAAATAATACCAAAATTTATCCAAAATTCACATTAATTATTAATTTTAATTTAAATCAAAAATTGGGATCGTTACACGAGCTGGATGGCGAGAACGTATGGAGTGTTTCCGCTATATTATATGGTTGTATATCTGAGACATGATGACTGTGTATATCCAGTGTCTGTATATATGTGTAACTCTGATGTATTATAAAGGTATTTTGACAGATACAGAATTCTTTTGTAGACTGTTATTATTGATATTATTTTTTGATCTGCTGCGAATGTGAGAATTTGTGTTGTGTTTTCTGTTTCTTTTTCTTCTATCTCTTTCTTTTTTTCCTAACTATCTGGGATTTTCGGGATCGAAAATTTCGTGTCGTTATAGTTGGTATCAGAGCAGAAGGGAAAGCGAGAACCTAGGCTCTATTAGGATTACTCATTAAGGATAGGGTCAATGGTACCCTAGAATGAGTTGAGTGTTTGTGTGTGTGTGTGTGTGTTTGTGTGTGTATGAGAGTGTACTTGTTATTTTTTGATATAAAGGTTTTAAATAATTTTATATAAGAATATATTTTGATATATAAAGCAACATTCTTTCTAATAAATATTAAGTTAATTTGTTGTTGAATCACTATAATTAAATAAAAACAATGAGAACTAAGTGGTAATAGAAATACAACCAAATTAAAATTAAATGAAGATAAGCTTAAAATGGATTCAGAATTAAATGGTCTAAATAGATAAGTTGATTTGATTTAAAGGATTAAATCAATATTTAAAATTTTAACTCGAATTTATATAATTCTTGATGGTTTAAATGTGAAATTTGAATTGAATTCGTTCACATTGAATCTGATTTGAATTAATTGGATTTGTGATTGAAGTTGTATAAGTTTAAAATTTTAAATGGAATATTTGGATTGGATTAAATTGAAATGATTTGAAATTGAAGTGGGTTCAATTGATATTAGTCCAAATTGATTGGATAATTTGAAATTATAATTAAAGTTGAATAGGTTTAAATCAAATGGAATTTGATAAAATTGGGAAAGAAATCAGGATTGATTCAACTTGAATTGGGGTTAAATCAATTTCAATGGAAATTGAAGTTATTTAAATTGGAATTGAGTAAATTTAAATGGAAGTGGATATTTAAATAGAATCAATGGGACAGCGAACAGTTTTGACTCTGGACTATTTTCAATATAAATTGCTTTAATATAAACTTATTTTTCCAAGCTATTTAATAAATACAACCTTTCTTTTTAAAGCCAAATTATTTTATATTTGTTTTAAAATTATTTTTGGAACTATTTAACAAATTTTCAACTGTTTTATAAATTAATTACTATTTTTCAACTATCTTACAAATTAATTACTATTTTACAACCATTTTGCAATTATCTAAAATTTCTGAAACTATTCAACCATTTTCCAACTATTTTACAATTAGTTAACTATTTTACAGCTATTTTGCAAACTAATAATTATTTTTCAACCACTTATCTATTTTTGAAATTTTCAAGCTATTTTCTAAATATAAACGGGTTGGAGTTCAAACTGTTTGTAACGTTGCGACTTTTCGACGCTCGAAAACTGACATCAATACGTCCACTGTATCAACTGCCGAGCAATCGAAGGCCGGAAAACCGTACCGTTTGGGTTAAAGAAGAGGTAGAAGATAAAAGAAGAAAGAAAAAGATAGAACAGAGCAGAAAGAAACAACAAAACAATATCAGAATCTCACAATCGTAGCGGAACAACATATAATAGATAAATGAATAATCTTTAAACAATGAACTATATCAGTTATTACATTACATCATATTACATTACATTACATCATCAGAGTGTACAACAACAAACAACAACAAACAGCGGAAAAGAAATACTATATACTAGTGAATACGCCATGCCGTCCAGCTTGCCTTCAGCAACTCCTGAATTCCAGAATATCCTGATAACCTGACTCTATACTGCCCGTGTGGAAATTGGTGGGCACTCAGAGTTTAGGAAGGAAAACAATAAACTCCAGGTCAGTCATGGGACTAGTGTGAGAATTTAAAACAGTTTATCTTTTAAAACAAACAAAGGGATATTTTAAAATAGATTCGCAATGCTTTTTGGAAAATGAGACTACCATAAGGCCTCCCGCACACACACACAATGCAAACGCAAAATCGGAGGAGATTTCCCCTTATGATAGTCAAAGATGCTTGATACGCATTAGAAAGAAACATTTGGTTTATTACTAATGCATGGTGTAGGAAAACATTTCGAAAGTGAAGATATAAATCTTAGCCAGCATAGGCATTTCGCACTTATGCCTACTATAGCTACCATCCAAACAGTGGGGCGCCACCATAAGTGAATGATAGGTTCTACAACTAAAACCGTACAAGATCGTATTGTTTCTTTGGATTTCCAACAAATGCTCAGGCAAAGGAACTTCCCATTGCCACATAGGTACGCCTCTAGAAAGACGACACGAGAACCTAACGTTACGGTTAGATCTCTGCCAACACAAGCCCAGGTTACCATTCAAATTGGGTAACTACTGACACGAATATGTCATTCTCCGATTGTAACCGATCTATATCCGAGGATCCTCGATTCCAACAACCACAAAGTAATAAATTTGTAGCAACAACATAGGTTAAGTATTTGGGCTCCATACCATGATACCGCCTCTATCCAGAAGGAATGATATACACTAAAGGGGAGCTACCCCCTAATAACCTTGTTGCATCCTTCCTGTTTTGACCATTTCCAGGCTGTGAGGTCCGACAAAGTCTCGTCCACAAAGCCACACTTTATACAAAAGCTGTGCTTTGATCATCAAATGCTCAACAACACTTGATATGCCACATTACCAATTTGGGAATGTATCACTAGTAACCATCAACTACATAACCTCTGAGCTCGTACGTCTTAGAGAAGGGTGTTAAGCTAAGAGAATAAATTCTCCGCCACCAACAGAAATATATTTGATAGAAATCAGCTTTACATCTCAAATTGTAACGTCAGACACACATCCATACAAGTCCGCTCCGGGATCGAATGGAACCGAAGGCACTTCCAAAGAATCCCTTGCAATCCGGATATTCACTAATCACGTCCGGACATCCCGTCACTAAGGGTGATAAAACCTCTATATCGGAGATCAGCCGATGCAGAATCATTCTACGTTAATACTTCCGTTTTCAAAAATATCTGGTCCTCCACACCGGTCTTCTATGCAATCCATAACGACGTATCACATATTCGGAATGGGTTATACGACCCAAAGGTCCCTTCCCGGCTAACCCGAATAGTGAGCGCTTATTTTAAAAATAAAAATAAGTGTAGCATTCAAATTCAAGCAAATCACAACAAATACCTATTTAAAGGTAAATATTGATAGTCGCTTATTTAACTATCAATAGGCATGCACACCATCACCAGATTCCAAATAATTTTCCAAAATATTTATTTTCCAAAATATCTTTACTAGATATATAATTTCCACATTTCAACCATTTGAAAACAATTTCAAATCACTTTTCACCTTTACAACTTTTGAAAACAAATTTCAAATCGTTTCCCTACACGGGATATATTCACAAATCTGTATTCATTTTCATTCAAAATGGTTCATTTAAGCCAATTAAATAAATCCTCATCGATTTACTTTATATTTACGTTCCAAATTCGTAAATTTATTTCCACACTTCAAAAATAAATCAACATTTATTTTTAAACAAATTTCCCTTCCTTTTATGAATTCCATAGTGAATTTACAATTCCAAAATATCTATGAATATACGATTTTCAAATCGATTTCTAATATTCATTTTAAATTTATCTTTAAAAGATGCAATCTCAAACATTTCACTTCACATTGGAAAACATTCCCATACTTATTTAATAATAATAAGTAATTCACAAAACCATTTATTTTCAATATTTGGAAAATATTCAATATACTTAAATCACAGTTAAGTATAGATTTCATTCTTTAAGGGAAACATCCTTTCAAACACATTTTTTTGGGTCAAAACAAAGGTTGCGTAAAACATCGGTATGACGACCCAAAATCACCAGTATAGGGATTCGAAATTAAGTTAGATATATAAATCCCAATACTATATAAAACATTTCCTTTCAGAAATCATTTACTATAACAACAGTATTATAGTCCACTATAGTAACGATCCCGGATTTTTATAAATTTTAAATTGATAATTAAATTAAATTTTGATTTAAAATGGTGAAATTATTGATAAATTGATTTGAAAATTAAAAAAGAAGTCTTTAAATAAAAATATAAATATCTCAAATAATCTATAGTAATATAAAATAGAAATTTATTTATATTTAACAAATTTAACAAATTAATAAAATACAAGAAACAAAAGAAATAAAACATAGAATAAAACACATTAAACGAATTAGTTAAGAAACAAACATAACTAAAACCACTTTTATAATATGTACATAAAGTAAAATTAATATCTATCAAGCATAAACAAGGCAACATAAAACAAGACAAAAGAAATTTATACAAGTATCTTTAGTACACTTAAACTAGAAACAAAACTGCATATGCATTTAAAATAGCATAAAACAACAAATATCTCTAGCACACAAAATCTCTTAGCATAGTCAAATAAACAAGTTTTAAAGAAGATACCCAGGATTATACTCACACAGGTACAACCGAAATAAAGGAAAAAATAAGTATATTGTACAAAGTAATAAATGCAACATACCTCAGGCATTAAATGCTAGCATAGCATATTTTCTATCAGCCGAAACAAGAAGTAAAGTAAAAAAAAGGGTCTCTGATGTTCTACCATACCTAATACCCTGTACAAAAACGTGCAACCCTGCAACTTATCTTCTATATATCAAATTTCCTCTTCATTTTAGTTTGTTCAAAACATAACTAAGCAAAGCCAGAAAAGAAGCAAGATATCAAAGCAAAGATTCAATTGAAAAAGAAAAAAATCAAACTTCAATCAGATCAAATTCAAAATGCATTTCTAGATTTTTCAACAACATTACCCAAGCTTTGTGTCCTCTGTCTTCATCCCACAAGTGAGTAACCTGCACTTAAAACATTTTAAAACCCACTTGTATCTTAATCTTTATGAAATGATTACTTAAGTTGGATAAAAACTGCTTGCATGTATATGTATATACGGAAAAAAATATGAGAAAACAAGAACAGTTGCTCTGTTTTAGCATTACAGTATTTAAAAAAAAAATGTTATGATTAACATAAGTCAAGTTTAGAAATTTTTTTAAGTAGAATTAGTCAAACATGCTCTGGGAATTTGAGGACATAGGTGAAACTCAAAGCATGATAGAAATTCTAGCATCAGGGTACCTTCTTTGATTATAAATCAACTATATCTCTGTTCAACATTTATACAGGTGCGTCAACAACCCCATCTCCTGTTTAAAATTGTTGCCTTTGATGTACATATTGAATAGGCAATTGTAATAATTGTTTGTATGAGTAAAACTATGATTGCATGTTTTTTGAAAACGAAAGAATATGTATGTATGTTAAAAAAATATTTGAGTGCATGTTTGAACAACAGAACACGTACTTGTTAACCATTTACAGGTTTAAAAAATATTGATCAAAATTCCACTACTCTTAAATCTAGTCTCTGTCAGCATTAGGTATTTAAACAAGTTATGTTAGTTATGACATAAGCTAAAGTTTAACATTTTATTTCAAGTTAAATAAGTTTGAACATTTCTAGAATCTAAAATTTTATAACAAAACTTAGAATTTGTCAAAATTTTGATTTCCACAATTTAATGTTTTATATATATATATATATATATATATATATATATTCTGAATTGTCAACAAAATCTAGGATTTTTAAGTTTAAAACCAAGATTTTTAATTGGGTATTTCGAGAGAAAATTGAGGACGATCGGAATTGGCATTTTGGCTAATTTCCGGTGACGTGTTGAACTAGGGGAGTCGGGGTTACTCGTGGTGATAGAGGAAGCTTTGGTGGTGATGGGAAAAATAGTGGGTGGTGGTCCAGTTCATCGTGGAGGTGGCGGCCAGGAGTTTGCAGTTCGTAACCCTAGTTTGGTCGAGGGTGAGTATTTTTATTCGTTTGTTTCCTACAGTTGACCGAGTGCTAGGAAATTTTGGGGAATGGTAGAGGTTGAGGTGACGAAGTAATGACCGAGGTGGCGCGTGTTCAGGTGGTCGGAACAGGGAGTATAAGGCGTTGACAGGTTGAAGTGTGTCCTAGTCATTTTTTTTCCAGGTTTCGTTTTTCTTTTTCTTTTGAGCTCGATTTTCGATTTCATGCTCGAATCAAAACTTGGGGAATCAGAATCGATGGGGGAGGCCAGGAACGACTTGTTGGCAGCGACATTGTTGATCGGAGAGGCTCCATCGCCTTGTGCACGTGTGCGTGCATTCTTATGTATCTGGGTGGTTAAGATGATTGGGAAAGAAGATGATGGTGCTCTGGGGCAAACTTGAGAAATTTGATTTTCTTTGCTCGGGTAAACAAGTGGTTTTGCTCGGGTTTGGTTAGATAATTTACCAGGTTTAAAAATTTAAAAAGAAACAGGTTTCAGATTTAAAAATACAATAGGTTTTAAAGTTGTAAAGTAAATTTTGTTCAGTTTTAAAAGCAATAGAAAATATGCAAAGTTTTCAAGCAATTATCTTTTAAAGTTTCAAAGTATAAGAAAATGAATAAGTTTTCAAAGAAAAATCAACCCAGTTTCTAAAATAGAATTATTAAACAAGATTTTAAAACAAGTTTCAAATTAAATGTTTTTTTTAAATAATCTTTTTTGGGATTATTGTTTAAATTAAAACCTCTAAGTGTTTTCAAAAGTGATTTGATGAATGTGATTTAGTATGTAATTAAGATAAGTGGTTTATCTTAAGTTAAGGGCTTGGGAAAATTTAAGGTTAATTAATTGGTTAGTGATTAAAGGTTAATTTAATTATAGAATCAATTTAAAGGATTATTTATTTTTTTATTTACGTGAATGTTTATATGATAATTGTTTAAATAAAGTAATTAAATGATAATTAGTTAATGTAATAAAGGGATGATTATTTTATGTAATTACATTAAAGGATAACTAATTAATGATTAAGGATAATTAATTAAAGTGATTAATTAATCAAGGTAATAAATTTGGGGATAATTAATTAATTTAAAGATTTACCAGTGAAAGAGATTAGAATAATTACTTATGGTAATTAATTAAGAATAATTAATTAAATGATAATCAAATAAGGGCTAATTAATTAATGTGATTAATTAAGGATAATTAATTAATTAAAGGTTAATTAATTAATAAAGGTGATTGAGGAATGATAATTAACTCATGAGTAGTTAATTTAATTGGAAATAAATTTAATTAATTAGGATTAAATAATTAATTAATCCTACTTATAAATGATTATTGAATGCTTGACCTTACTTATGAATGATTATATTGTATGAGATGCCTTGAATTGATTGTCCTATCTTATCTATGATATTTAGCTCTACGGATTGAGCTGTGTATAATTTATCCATTTATTTACATTGATATATATATATCTGTGATTTGTATGATAAGCGTTATAGTTTATATCGCTTATCAACTATATTTCTGTGTTTTAATCTGTGATGATTGAATGATGGTGCACTATTGTGTTAAACCCCGGGACCACACTTATACACACACAAATATGGATTTCACGAGGAAATCGATTAAGTCACAGATTTTTGAAATGATTTATAAAATTGAATATTTAAATTCAAATGTTTTGGAAATGGATTGGGTTTAAAGTGAAAAGCTTTTTGAAATGGAATTTCAAAGATGAAATTTATTTTGAATAACTTGATTAAGTTTTGGAATTTAAATATTTTGATTTAAATTTGAATTCAATACTTGAAATTGAATTCTATGATTTGAAACTAGGGATTAACGATATTATACTAGTTATATATGAGTCAAACCATTTTTAAAGTATTGTTCTTTTGGGAATTTGAATTAACCCAAAGATTGTAACTTGTATAAATGAAATAGGGTTTTTTTCCGAAATAACACTGTTGTTTCTAAATGATAAAAAGCTTTCATAGGAGAAGTGAATTTCAATTGTATTAAAGGGATTTCAAGTAAACTGAAATAGTTTTCCAAGTTATAGATGAATATTTGGAAACGAATTTTTTTTGTGAATATTTATGAATGATTTGAAAGATATGAAACAAATCTTTGAGTTAAATATTTAAATGAATTAATCCAATTGAGATGGAATTGTTTTGAAACTTATGAATGAACCTTTGAGAAACTGGGTGAATTTTGTGAAATTAATCTTTTTGTTTAAAAGATTCGAAATGGTAATTGGTTTAAATCATTTGAAAGAAAATTTTGAATTATTCAGTTGTGACTTAATTGAAATCCCATATCCATATGTTTTAAATGTTGCGCTCATTATTCGGGTTAGCCGGGAAAGGACCTTTGGGTCGTATAACCCATTCCGAATATGTGATACGTCGTTATGGATAGCATTTGAAGACCGGTGGTGAAGACTGGGTATTTGCGAGAATGACAGGATGACCTATTGATTGTCTCTGCACCGAGTAGCTACGGCATAGAGATTCCCTAAGTGATGGGAAGTCCGATCGGGATTGTGAATACCCGGATTGCAAGGACTTCTTTGGAAGTGCCTTCGGTTCTGTTCGAACCCAGAACAGACTTGTATGGATTGTATGTCTGACATTACAATTTGAGATATAAAGAAGATTTCTTTCAAATACATTTCTGTTGGTGGCGGAGAATTTATTCTCTTAGCTTAACACCCTTCTCTTAGACATACGAGCTCAGAGGTTATGTAGTTGAAGGTTATCAGCGATATATTCCCATCTTGGTAATGTGGCATGCTGAGTGCTGCTGATCATTTGTTGATCAAAGCGTGGCTTTGTGAAAAGCATTGCTTTGTGGACGAGACTTCGTCGAACCTCACAACCAGGAAAATGGTCGAAACAGGAAAGATGCATCAAGGTTTTCAGGAATCGCGTCCCTAGGGTAGGTCCATTTCATCTGGATAGGGGTAGTATCATGGTATGGAGCCCAGGTACTTACTCATGTGGATACACTATATCTATTACTGTGTGGTGTTGTTGGTTATCGGGATCCCGGATAAATGTTGGTTACGTCCGGGGATGGAATATCTAAGGTTGATACTCCCGGGCAGGGAGTACACCGTCTTTGTGTTGGTAGAGATCCAGTTGGGATGCTCGGGGACGTCCTTCCAGAGGCGTTCCACTTCGGTATGGGAAGTTCCTTTGCCCGACCATTTGTTGGAAATCCAAAAGAAACAATACAAGCCCTTTACAATTGCAATTGTATAACCTGCCACCTCAGGTGGCAGCTATAGTAGGCATAATATAATAGTACCTATGCTGGCTAAGATTTATATTCTACTTTCGAAATGGTTTCTGCACTATGCACTAGTAATAATATCAAATGATTTAATTTTGCGTAGTAAGCATCTTTGACTAATATAAGAAGAAATCTCTTCCAAGTCTGCGTTTGCATTGTGTGTGTGGTGGGAGGTCTTATAGTAGTTCCATTTTCTAAAAGCATTGCGAATCTAATTTAAAAATATTTCTTTTTTTGTTTTTAAAGATAAATTGTTTTTGTTACTCATACCAGTCCCATGACTGACCTGGAGTTTATTGTTCTTTCCTAAACTCTGGGTGCTCAATTTTTTTTCTACACGGGCAGTCTAGAGTTGGCTTTTTCAGATAGTCAGAGTTAGTATATTTTCTGGAGCTAGTTCAGTCTTTGGACACGACTGATCTTGTTTAGCTTTGTGCATTGTTATTGGGAGTTCGAGCTATTTCTGGATTGGTGCTTTGGAGATGGAGGTTATCCACTGCCGGTGTTATCTATTTTCTTTTCCGCTGCTATTTTATTGTATCATATCTCTGTTGTATATTGATATCTATTGGATCATCTATTGTATCAGATATTGTATCAAAGCTGTATATCAATGTATTATTCTTTTATTCCGCTATGTTATTTACTTAATGTTGTTATAAGCTCTGGCGAATCGGATTTGTACGGTCGAATCTACGGCATTCGAGTATGATGTGAAGTATGGATGTCGATTTTCGAGCGCGAAAAATCCGTCTCGTTACATTTGGTATCAGAGCTAAGGTTAAACTTTAGCTCAGGAGTATAACACATTAAGTAACTCATTAGAGATATGGTGAAGTGTACCCTAGAATGAGTATATCCCTAAGATATCCATTTGTATGCCTCAGTAAATTCTCTTTCTATCCACTGATAGTGAGTATTAGTGCAAGAAGAGGACGAGATAGGGGACAGGGGAGTACCACTATAAATGGTCAATACCCTGCAAAAGTGGAAATAATTTTCTCTATCAATCTCCTTTGATTCGTCTTTTCAAATTCTTTCGATTTCTTCGTACCAGCTACAGAAGAAGTTTCGGTGTGATGCCCTACGTATCGTTGTAGAAAATTCTTACTTCGTATTTCACTGGTTTCTTATCAGTTCTTGATTTAAACCTTAATGAATATGAATTGAAAATTTGAAATTGAAAATTTAAATAAATAAGAAATTATAAATTGAGTTAAATTGGTTAATAGAATCTGAGGATAAATTTGAATTGTATCAATAAAATGATTTCATTTAAAATCAAATTCGAATTCTATGAAATTTCTTGGGTATATCGAAGTCCGAAGAGGGACAAATTATTATATATTTTGAGATATTCCGACTTGAGTTTGAAATCTATATCGTGTATTTGAAAAATTATAGAAGATTGAATCTATCTATCTCTGTGTTGTTTTCGTGCCTGCAAATTTCGGGGACAAAATTTCTTAAGGAGGGGAATCTGTAACGATCCTGGATTTTTATAAATTTTAAATTGATAATTAAATTAAATTTTGATTTAAAATGGTGAAATTTATTGATAAATTGATTTAAAAATTAAAAATGCAGTCTTTAAATAAAAAATATAAATATATCAAATAATCTATAGTAATATAAAATATAAATTTATTTATATTTAACAAATTTAACAAATTAATACGGTACAGGAAACAAAAGAAATAAAACATAGAATAAAACACATTAAACAAATTAGTTAAGAAACAAACATAACTAAAACAACTTTTATAATATGTACATAAAATAAAATAAATATCTATCAAACATAAACAAGGCAATATAAAACAAGACAAAAGAAATTTATACAAGTATCTTTAGTACACTTAAACTAGAAACAAAACTGCATATGCATTTAAAATAGCATAAAACAACAAATATCTCTAGCACACAAAATCTCTTAGCATAGTCAAATAAAAAGTATTAAAGAAGACACCCAGGATTATACTCACATTGCAGCCGAAATAAAGGAGAAAATAAGTATATTGTACAAAGTAATAAATGCAACATACCTCAGGCATTAAACACTAGCATAACATATTTTCTATCAGCCGAAACAAGAAGTAAAGTAAAAAGAAAAAAGGTCTCTGGTGTTCTACCATACCTAATACCCTGTACAAAAAGATGCAACCCTGTAACTTCTCTTCTATATATCAAATTTCCTCTTCATTTTAGTTTGTTCAAAACATAACTAAGCAAAGCCAGAAAAGAAGCAAGAAATCAAAGCAAAGATTCAACTGAAAATGAAAAAAATCAAACTTCAATCAGATCAAATTCAAAATGCATTTCCAGATTTTTCAACAACCTTTCCCAGGCTTTGTGTCCTCTGTCTTCATCCCACAAGTGAGTTACCTGCACTTAAAACATTTTAAAACCCACTTTGTATCTTGATTTGTATGAAATGATTACTTAAGTTGGATAAAAACTGCTTGCATGTACATGTATATATGGAAAAAAACTGGGAAAACAAGAACGGTTGCTTTGTTTTAGCATTACAGTGTTTAAAAAACATATGTTATGATTAACATAAGTCAAGTTTAGAAATTTTTTTAAGTAGAATTAGTCAAACATGCTTTGGGAATTTGAGGACATTGGTGAAACTCAAAGCATGATAGAAATTCTAGCATCAGGGTACCTTGTTTGATTATAAATCAACTATATCTCTGTTCAACATTTATACAGGCGAGTGAACAACCCCATCTCCTATTTAAAATTGTTTCCTCTGATGTACAAATTGAATATGCAATTGTAATAATTGTTTGTATGAGTAAAACTATGCTTGCATGTTTGTTTGAAAATGAAAGAATCTGTATATATGTTAAAAAAATATTTGAGTGCATGTTTGAACAACAGAACACCTACTTGTTAACCATTTACAGGTTTCAAAACTTTTGATCAAAATTCCAGTTCTCTTTAATCTAGTCTCTGTCAGGATTAGGTATTTAAACAAGTTATGTTAGTTATGACATAAGCTAAAGTTTAACATTTTATTTCAAGTTAAATAAGTTTGAATGTTTCTGGAATCTGAATTTTTACAGCAAAACTTAGAATTTGTCAAAATTTTGATTTCCACAATTTAATGTTTTATACATATATTTTGAATTGTCAACAAAATCTAGGATTTTTAAGTTTAAAACCAGGATTTTTAATTAGGTATTTCGAGAGAAAATTGAGGACGACCGGAATTGGCATTTTGGCCATTTTTCGGTGACGTGTTGAACTGGGGGTGTCAGGGTTACTCGTGGTGATAGAGGAAGCTTTGGTGGTGATGGGAAAAATAGTGGGTGGTGGTCCAGTTCATCGTGGAGGTGGCGGCGAGCAGTTTCAAGTTCGTAACCATAGTTTGGTCGAGGGTGAGTATTTTGATTCGTTTGTTTCCTACAGTTGACCGAGTGCTACGAAATTTTGGGGAATTGTAGAGGTTGAGGTGACGAAGTAATGACCAAGGTGGCGCGTGTTCAGGTGGTCGGAGAGGCTCCCTCGCCTTGTGCACTTGTACGTGCATTCTTATGTATCTGGGTGGTTAAGATGATTGGGAAAGAAGATGAGGGTGGCTCGGGGGCAAACTTGAGAAATTTGATTTCTTTGCTCGGGTAAACAAGTGTTTTTGCTCGGGTTTGGTTAGATAATTTACTAGGTTTAAAATTTTAAAAAGAAACAGGTTTCAGATTTAAAAATAAAACAGGTTTTAAAGTTGTAAAGTAAATTTTGTTTAGTTTTAAAAGCAATAGAAAATGTTCAAAGTTTTCAAGCAATTATCTTTTAAAGTTTCAAAGTATAAGAAAATGAATAAGTTTTCAAAGAAAAATCAACCCAGTTTCTAAAATAGAATTTTTAATCAAGATTTTAAAACAAGTTTTAAAGTTAAATGTTTTGTTTTTTTTGAAATAATCTTTTTTTGTGATAATTGTTTAAATTAGAACCTCTAAGTGTTTTCAAAAGTGATTTGATGAATGTGATTTAGTAAGTAATTAAGATAAGTGGTTTATCTTAAGTTAAGGGCTTAGGAAAATTTAAGGTTAGTTAATTCGTCGGTGATTAAAGGTTAATTTAATTATAGAATCAATTTAAAGGATTATTTATTTAATTATTTATTTATGTGAATGTTTAAATGATAATTGTTTAAATAAAGTAATTAAATGATAATTACTTAATGTAATAAAAGGATGATTATTTTGTGTATTTACATTAAAGGATAATTAATTAATGATTAAGGATAATTAATTTAGGTGATTAATTAATCAAGGTAATAAATTTGGGGATAATTAATTAATTTAAAGATTTTCCCATGAAAGAGATTAGAATAATTACTTATGGTAATTAATTAAGAATAATTAATTAAATGATAACCAATTAAGGGCTAATTAATTAATGTGATTAATTAAGGGTAATTAATTAATTAAAGGTTAATTAATTAATAAAGGTGATTGAGGAATGATAATTGACTCATGAGTAATTAATTTAATTGGAAATAAATTTAATTAATTAGGATTAAATAATTAATTAATCCTACTTATTAATGATTATTGAAAGCTTGACCTTACTTATGAATGATTATATTGTATGAGATGCCTTGAATTGATTGTCCTATCTAATCTATGATATTTTGTTCTGTGGATTGAGCTGTGTATAATTTATCCATTTATTTACATTGATATATATCTGTGATCTGTATGATAAGCGTTATAGTTTATATCGCTTATCAACTATATTTCTGTGTTTTAATCTGTGATGATTGAAAGATGTTGCACTATTGTGTTAAACCCCGGGACCACACTTATACACACACAAATATGGATTTCACGAGGAAATCGATTAAGCCACAGATTTTTGAAATGATTTATAAATTGAATATTTAAATTCAAACGTTTTGGAAATGGATTGGGTTTAAAGTGAAAAGCTTTTTGAAATGGAATTTCAAAGATGGAATTTATTTTGAATAACTTGATTTTGGAATTTTTATATTTTGATTTAAATTTGAATTCAATACTTGAAATTGAATTCTATGATTTGAAACTAGGGATTAACGATATTATACTAGTTATATATGAGTCAAACCATTTTTAAAGTATTGTTCTTTTGGGAATTTGAATTAACCCAAAGATTGTAACTTGTATAAATGAAATAGGGTTTTTTTCCGAAATAACACTGTTGTTTCTAAATGATAAAAAGCTTTCATAGGAGAAGTGAATTTCAATTGTATTAAAGGGATTTCAAGTAAACTGAAATAGTTTTCCAAGTTATTGATGAATATTTGGAAACAAATTTTTTTTGCGAATATTTAGGAACGATTTGAAAGCTATGAAACAAATCTTTGATTTAAAGATTTAAATGAATTAATCCAATTGAGATGGAATTGTTTTGAAAATTATGAATGAACCTTTGCGAAACTGGGTGAATTTTGTGAAATTAATCTTTTTGCTTAAAAGATTGGAAATGATTAAATCATTTGAAAGAAAATTTTGAATTATTCAGTTGTGACTTAATTGAAATCCCATATCCATATGTTTTAAATGTTGCGATCACTATTTGGGTTAGCCGAAAAAGGACCTTTGGGTCGTATAACCCATTCCGAATATGTGATACGTCATTATAGGTAGCATTTGAAGACCGATGGTGAAGACCGGGTATTTGCGAGAACGATAGGATGACCTATTGATTGTCTCTGGATCGATTAGCTACGGTATAGAGATTCCCTAAGTGATGGGAAGTCCGATCGGGATTGTGAATACCCGGATTGCAAGGACTTGTTTGGAAGTGCCGTCGGTTCTGTTCGAACCCAGAATAGACTTGTATGGATTGTATGTCTGACATTACAATTTGAGATATAAAGCAGATTTCTTTCAAATACATTTCTGTTGGTGGCGGAGAATTTATTCTCTTAGCTTAACACCCTTCTCTGAGACATACGAGCTCAGAGGTTATGTAGTTGAAGGTTATCAACGATATATTCCCATCTTGGTAATGTGGCATGCTGAGTGCTGCTGATCATTTGTTGATCAAAGTTTGGCTTTGTGAAGAGCATAGCTTTGTGGACGAGACTTCGTCGAACCTCACAACCCGAAAAATGGTCGAAACAGGAAAGATGCAGCAAGGATTTCAGGGATCGCGTCCGTAGGGTATGTCCATTTCTTCTGGATAGGGTTAGTATCATGGAATGGAGCCCAGATACTTACTCATGTGGATACACTATATCTATTACTGTGTGGTGTTGTTGGTTATCGGGATCCCGGATAAAGGTTGGTTACGACCGGGGATGGAATATCTAAGGTAGATACTCCCGGGCAGGGAGTACACCAGCTTTGTGTTGGCAGAGATCCAGTTGGGATGCTCGGGAACGTCCTTCCAGAGGCGTTCCAATTCAGTATGGGAAGTTCCTTTGCCCGACCATTTGTTGGAAATCCAAAAGAAACAATACGAGCCCTTTACAATTGCAATTGTATAACCTGCCACCTCAGGTGGTAGCTATAGTAGGCATAATATAATGGTACCTATGCTGGCTAAGATTTATATTCTACTTTCCAAATGGTTTCTGCACTATGCACTAGTAATAATATCAAACGATTTGATTTTGCGTAGTAAGCATCTTTGACTAACATAAGAAGAAATCTCCTCCAAGTCTGCGTTTGCATTGTGTGCATGGTGGGAGGTCTTTTGTAGTTCCATTTTCTAAAAGCATTGCGAATCTAGTTTAAAAATATTTCTTTGTTTGTTTTAAAGATAAACTGTTTTTTTTACTCATACCAGTCCTTTGACTGACCTGGAGTTTATTGTTCTTTCCTAAACTCTAGGTGCTCAAATTTTTTTCTACACGAGCAGTTTAGAGTTGAGTTTTTCAGATAGTCATATTTAGTAGATTTTCTGGATCTAGTTCAGTCTTTGGACACGACTGATCTTGTTTAGCTTTGTGCATCGTTATTGGGAGTTCGAGCTATTTCTGGATTGGTGCTTTGTAGATGAAGGTTATCCGCTGTCGTTGTTATCTATTTTCTTTTCCGCTGCTATTTTATTGTATCATATCTCTGTTGTATATTGATATCTATTGGATCATCTGTTGTATCAGATATTGTATCAAAGCTATATATCAATGTATTATTCTTTTATTTCACTGTGTTATTTAGTTAATGTTGTTATAAGCTCCGGCGAATCGGATTTGAACGGTCGAATCTACGGCATTCGAGTATGATGTGAAGTATGGATGTCGATTTTCGAGCGCGAAAAATTGATTCGTTACAACTATTTCCTTCTATTTCTCGAAAATGTCTATTTCAACAATGAATGTTGAAATCTATGGTTTCGACACTTAATGCATTTTAAAACAACTTCAAATCGTTTGAATTCTATTTAAAATATCACTTCCCCAAAACACTTTAATATATTATTCACTGTCCCAAAATCGTGAATATTCTTCGTTAACCAAATTCAACATTTTTTTCTACACATTTTATTTAAAGGATTATCCGCCGTCCAAAATCTTGAATATATCTCCTTTAAAAATCTAAAATAATTGACTTATCAAAATAAGTCGGTTTCGGATTTATAAAACAATGTTTATAAATTCCCATTTATATTTTATAAAGACTTCAATTTTCAAAATTTAAAAATCTTACTACTTATAAAATTCCATTTATAACCTCATTTTCAGCATTAACAGAACTCCTTTTATAATTCCATTATTTCGATTTATAAAATATATATTTTAAAAATCTCATCCATAAACCATTTATACTTATTCGAAAATCTCAATTAAAATGCCAAAATCCAATTTATAAGTTAATTGCTTATAAATCTTTTATTTTACAAAAATCTATTCATTTTATAACTTCCCAATTTATAAATCTATAAATTTCATTTACTTATGAAATCCATTTATATTTCATTTTAACACTTAATAAAACTCGTTTTATAATTCCTATATTTTAATTTATAAATATCGATTTTATAAATCTTTTATATAAATCGTTTATTATAATTCAAAATTCTCAATTTAAACTATTTTATAAATTTATCAACTACTTATTCCAAAAATCACATTTTCGGTTATATTTCACAAAAATCATAATTTTATAACATTAAATTTTATAACGTTTGTTTATTTAAAATGAATCAATTCCAAAATTTAATAAAACGTATACTTTCAAAAATCACTTTAAAATCCTTTTAAATTTTGAAAATCATTCCTCTAACATTTTTTTAAAACTCCAAAATAGGCACAATGATGCAACAACACCAAATAATCAATCACGACATCCAAACATCATATATCAATATGATAATCAACAAATATCACAATATCTGTAATCAAATAAATACTGGTGTGGAATCCAGTTGGATCCCTCCAACCTGTTTCCCTGCATCCACAGATGTTAGCACAATACCAATTCCGTTCCAATACTGAATATCGCGGTATATGGGTTTATAAATTATTATCCGCTATTATGCGGCGCAATAGGGTCTCATCCGCTATATAATGCGGCAAAAATCAACTCCAAGTACATAAATAATATCAATTTCACTTTGCAGTGAAATATTCGCGGTATATGTTTTTAATAAATAACCTCCGCTTAATATACGGCATATAAAGTCTATTTCGATCATCAACAGATAATAATTTATCATCTAGGCATAAAATCATCAATTTTAAATTTAACTATTTAAAATTTAAATCGAAACAATTCGATTGAGTGAGAAGTTCTCACCTTGCTTTCAGTTCATTCAGCGTTTTATTTTGAATAAAATTAAACGCGCGTTTAATTTTACCCGAAATTGAAACTAGCTCCAAACGACTCCAATCCAGTTCCATTGCGTAGTGCACGACAAAACGAAGCCAACGCAATTCGTTTCGCGTTATTCCAACCTCGTATGAAAATTTACATCATTTTAAAGTTCGAACGAATTATAATATAATTAATTTTACATTTTCTTTTTAATTTTAACCTAAAACCAATTTAGCCATTCAACATTGAGGCATGCAATCCAGGCCGCTCGCGTATTATTTCTTCCCTCAGTATGCACGCAACCAAAAACCCATTGCCGCCTAAAAAACCCTAATAGCCGTGCCAGAATTGTCGACATCAACGACGATCTAAGTTCATCAACGCGAAGCCCTACACGAACCTCGCCCACGCCTTGATTACCATCAAGCTCGGCCATCTTGGTGCCTTGAAAAACGTGCACGAAACGAAGGTCTTCTCGAACAGATTGCTGACAATCGACCACGTTTCAAACGATCACACCGGTTGGATTTGCTCGTCGTGCCGAGCTCTACAAGTTTGCAGTTGAGAGTTTCTTGAATTAATTGGTGGATTTGAAGAAAATGAGGGAGAAAGATAAGCTAATTTCGGCCATTGATAGAAAGGGTGGAGGCTAGGGTTAGCTTCTGATTAGGGTTTGCAAAAGGGAAAAATCTAGGTCCTTTTATAGAAAATTTCCGTGCACTATTCACCCGAATTTTTTCGAAACTCTAAACGAAGCGTGCCGCCTGGCGTTTTTAATGATTTACCCCCATTTCGAACGCTATGGAATATATATCGGGAGCCAATTCGATCAAATTTGAAAGATAAGTTTTTGAATCGACTATTTAAATTTAAAAATTCACGCGAATTGATTTCTACGCGTTTTTGCTTGCCTCGGACAAACCGTAAATCCGACTGACACGAAATTTGAAACCATACAATAATATAACATTATGGATCCGATGAAACTGGTTTTGTCGAAATCCGAGACTTTTTGAAAAATGGCTATTTTAACTCGACAATTAAATATTAAAATATTCTATTTCTGCAAATTAACTTTAGTTCAATTTTAAAAGTTCTATAACATCATTCTAACTCCGATATGATATAATAAAATTTTACAAATCATTTTCAATCATATTAAACCAAATTTTCAATTATTTCTAGAATTTCAAATATTAAATTATCGGTTTAATTATCCAATTAAATCAAGATATTCGAAAAATAAATTATCCGACTTATAAATTTCACTTATTAATATTTAAAATCAATTAAATATAAAAAATTTAATTGGCAGAAATTCTGGGTCGTTACAAACTTCCCCCTTAAAAGAATTTCGTCCTCGAAATTACAAAATAAGAAAAAGTGTTGAAATCCGTTAACTTTTCAAAACAAACCGTTCAGATTAGATTTTATAAATCTCTTAAGTTTTTAACTTTCCCAAAATCCATTAGTTAAACTTCTTATTAAATCTTTACTAAGTTTCCAAATCCAAACTTAGTTTTCAAAAAAATTTCAATTTTCTCAAAAATATTCTGACGCCTTAAATTTTCGGAAAAATTCGCCATAGTCTCCTTTGCGCGGCTCGATCCGAAAAAAAAATGACAGTATATATATCACAAATATACATCTCACCAAGTGATGAGGCATCCCGTAGGGAAAAAAGTGTAAAAGTACGATATTTAATCCGAGATATGTACCTTATATATTATTAGCGAGCATATACGGCTAATATAGCGCGAAAGCGAGCTCCAAATGCGAAGCAAGTGCAATCCGCACCTACTATACACTCAACAAACCATGAGAAACATGCATATATGAAAATAATATCAATATATATCATATAGTAACATAACAACTACATGTGCGAACATAGCAATGCATTCAATCAACAAATGCAACCATCAAACAACTATCATCCAACAAATCCATATCAAATCAATATACATTCACTTCTCATTAATATTCATTGAATTGGTTTTTAATTTAATCACATTTTATTTGTTGACACTGGGTTTTATAAATATTCATTCATTCATTTTACTCAATTAGTTCACATTTACTAATTTACCTTCAAGTCAGTTTACTTTCCATTCAAATCAAATTCAATTATATTTAAGATTCACTTAACTTCCAATTTGATTTATAGCTTTCAATTTTCCTTAATTCAATTTCATTAACACTCAATGAATTATATAAAATCAACTAACAATCATATAACAAACCAACCATAACCATCATAACCAAATTATTTAATTTACATTGAATTTGGTCAACACTTTTAATTCCAATTGGTTGATATTAAATTGACTTCCATTCAATTATTCAATTTCTCAACTTCACTAGCTTTTAATGAATTAACACTTACATTCATTATCCCTTATCAATTCTTTTACATTCGATTGATTAATATTCCATCCATTTATCAATTCAATTGCTAATTCCTTTAACAATATAAGGTTCAATTTTATTAATATAACTCAAGTTCAAATTCATCACTTCTCTTGATTAATTTACTTCGATACCAAAATCAACTTCGCTTAAGTTATATTCCATCACAAACATCATTTGTTTAACTTAACTTAAATTTCCACTTATAAATCCAATTCAGATTCCAATTCCAGTTCTATTTACTTACAAATTCGAAATGGATTTCAATTTCATTTCCTTGCACTTGCAAATTTTATTTATTCATTTACAATTTATTTTCCAACTTAATAATTGTATTCCAATCATTTTATATTACATTCCAGAGTCTTTTCAATCTTTCAAAACCATTTTTGAAACCAATTGAATTATCCTTTGAATTTCAAAACCCAAACCCAAATTTTCCAAACAACTTTCATTTAAAACAATTTGGCAGCAATCCCTCTTTTGGAAACCCGAAAATGAACACCGATGATGTTGCGATCATCATCGTAATTATTTTCCAGCGACCGAAAAGAGTTTAGAGCTTTAATTTCTCCAAAACAATTTTTTCCAAACCTTTGAAAACCATTTTCAAACTCAAAAAAAAATTAATCTTTTCTAAATTGCAAACCCTTTCAAAACATTTCCAAATATCCCTCTGGAATTTTACTTCAAATTACAAATCTTTTACTTATATAATTTCACTTCTTACATATAAGATTATTTCACAAGTGTAAATCATTTTAATTATAACTTCATACTTATAATTCATTTGCTTAGACAATTCATTCTTTTACAGCTGTTGTTTTTATTTAACTTATTCAACAACCAAACAATCAATTCATATACACTTTAATAATTTTGAAAAATTATTCCTTTATATATAAAATATAATCAAGGTAAAATTATTTCATTTACCCTATTTCAATACAATATCGTGTCAAATTGTTCTGTACAAGTGTTTAGAGATCCCTATCAACAACGTTAATTACTCGTATTGACCAGAATCCATATACCACTTAACAAACCAATCATCACAATATAAAACAATTTATATTCACTAACAAATACGCGCTCGTATCTATTATTACACACAAACTCATTCTAGAGTACTGCTGACTCTATCTCTAATGAGTAACACCCAATAGAGCCATGGTTGTCGCTTAACCATATGCTCTGGTGCCAGATGTAACGTTGCGACTTTTCGATGCTCGAAAACCGACATCAATACGTCCACTGTATCAACTTTCGAGCAATCGAAGGCCGGAAAACCATACCGTTAGGGTTAAAGAAGAGGTAGAAGATAGAAGAAGAAAGAAAAAAATAGAACATAACAGAAAGAAACAACAGAACAATATAAGAATCTCACAATCGCAACGGAACAACATATAATAGATAAATGAATAATCTTTAAACAAAGAACTATATCAGTTATTACATTACATCATATTACATTACATTACATCATCAAAGTGTACAACAACAAACAGCAACAAACGGCAGAAAAGAAATACTATATACTAGTGAATACTCCATGCCATCCAGCTTGCCTCCAGTAACTCCTGAATTCCAGAATCCTGATAACCTGACTCTAGACTGCCCGTGTGGAAATTGGGGGGCACCCAGAGTTTAGGAAGGAAAACAATAAACTCCAGGTCAGTCATGGGACTGGTGTGAGAACTTAAAACATTTTATCTTTTAAAACAAACAAAGGGATATTTTAAAATAGATTCGTAATGTTTTTCGGAAAATGAGACTACCATAAGGCCTCCCGCACACACACACACAATGCAAACGCAGAATCGTAGGAGATTTCTCCTTATGATAGACAAAGATGCTTGATACGCATTAAAAAGAAACATTTGATATTATTACTAGTGCATAGTGTAGGAATACATTTCGAAAGTAAAGATTTAAATCTTAGCCAGCATAGGCATTTCGCACTTATGCCTACTATAGCTACCATCCAAACAGTGGGGCGGCACCATAAGTGAATGATAGTTTCTATAACTAAAACCATACAAGATCGTATTGTTTCTTTGGATTTCCAACAAATGGTCAGGCCAAGGAACTTTCCATTGCCACATGGGTACGCCTCTGGAAAGGCGACCCGAGAACCTAACGTTACGGTTAGATCTCTGCAAACACAAGGCCGGGTTACCCTTCAAACTGGGTAACTACTGACACGAATATGTCATTCCCCGATCGTAACCGATCTATATCCGAGGATTCTCAATTCCAACAAACACAAAGTAATAAATTTGCAGCAACAACATAGGTTAAGTATCTGGGTTCCATACCATGATACCACCTCTATCCAGAAGGAATGACGTACACTAAAGGGGATCTACCCCCTAATAACCTTGCTGCATCCTTCCTGTTTTGACCATTTCCGGGGTGTGAGGTCCGACAAAGTCTCGTCCACAAAGCAACGCTTTATACAAAAGCTGTGCTTCGATCGTCAAATGCTCAACAGCACTTCGTATGCCAAATTACCAATTTGGGAATGTATCACTAGTAACCATCAACTACATAACCTCTGAGCTCGTACGTCTCAGAGAAGGGTGTTTAGCTAAGAGAATAAATTCTATGCCACCAACAGAAATATATTTGATAGAAACCAGCTTTACATCTCAAATTATAACGTCGGACACACATCCATACAAGTCCGTTCCGGGATCGAACGGAACCAAAGGCACTTCCAAAGAAGCCCTTGCAATCCGGATATTCACTAATCACGTCCGGACTTCCCGTCACTAAGGATGATAAAACCTATATATCGGAAATCAGCCGATACAGAGTCATTCGACGGTAATCCTTCCGTTTTCATAAATATCCAGTCTTCAAATGCAATCCATAACGATGTATCACATATTCGGAATGGGTTATATGACCCAAAGGTCCTTTCCCGGCTAACCTGAATAGTGAGCGCTTAGTTTAAAAATAAGTGTAGCATTCAAATTCAAGAAAGTCACAACAAATACCTATTTAAAGGTAAATATTGATAGTCGGTTACTTAACTATCAATAGGCGTGCACAACATCACCAAATTCCAAATAATTTTCCAAATTATTTATTATCCAAAATATCTTTACTAGATATATAATTTCCACATTTCAACTATTGAATATGCGCTTATATGATTTTTGTTTGATGATAATAAACATATATACATTCGTTTTAAATGTATTTGTTAATGTACTATTTTATTTTTCATAGATTAAATAAATATTTCTTGAATAAAATTAAATAACACAGAATTTGAATTCAAACACAAATTTTATTCAAACAAATATTTATTACATTTTTGAATAGTACAAATTCAAGATCTCACTGTACATATACAATTTTGATTGCAAATACATCACAATTTCATATTTACATTTAACCTCACTACACATCACTCATTCACTCAATTTGTATTTTATCTTCAACTTCATTCCAGTTAGAATCCAACATCTGAGCAATCTGCAAAAATATTCACTAACGCAGCAAAATTGAAAAAGAAATATTTTTGCGGTATAAAATAAAAAGTGAATTTTGAAAATAATATTTGCCTCAGTTATTTGGGTTGTTCGTCATGATTTATATTTGAATTCATCACACACGAACAATGTGACATGCACAGCGTATCACTGTACATGCCACAAGGCTGTGCACACCGATATACACTTGATAATGTTATAAGGACAGGTGAGCACAAGGTCAACCCAAAATAAAAAGACGGGTTCAACATAGGTGCAATATAAATAAAATCTCGTCATCAGCACAAGGTCAAACCCGAGATTTTAAAACTAGGTTCAACTCAAGGTTAATGCACAGTCCAACTATAAAGTCAATATGCTCATGAAAACCTGCAAAATTCAAGAAGGCACCAAACAATAAACTGAATGCAAAGGTCAAGCCATTGTTGTCATGACTCAACTCAAATACAAAGCTTCGACAAATCAAAACTGCATCATAGCACAAATACATGGAACAATGCACCTTTTCAATGTTCAGACATGAACGCAAACTAAATACAAATGGCAAGACCAAGCTGCAGCATACCAGAGGTGCAGACGACCAAATGAAGCATGCTCAAAGTAAGCACATGTATGCAGACCCAGTGCCAAAATGATCATAATTCACACAGCCAACAATGTACTCCATACCAATATCAAAGACACAACAGTAATCAAACACAAGAACCACAATATTGCAAATGAACAGAGGCAACAAGAATGGCCAGAAACTGTGCAACGGGTCAAGGATGTGTACCAAACTGAAACAAACACATATATGGTCTGAAACTCAAGTGACTCAGCAATCAAGTGACACAGGCATAAGACTAAAGTACATCATGAAGCAAAACCAAGTTCAGGTTAATTCAAGAAGGACTGTAACAGCCAAATGAAAACAACAAGTACCAAAAACCATCAATGAACAAGACAAGCTAATGATACATGACTAAAGACTACAGACCAAACCAAGATATCAGCAACAACAACAGTAATGATACAAGTACAACAACATGAAGGAACCAGACCACAAAGGCAATCAAAGTGTTTGAAAATGCAGCAAATACTCAAGATAGTACAATCCAAAATGCAAACTGCTAATACATGGGGAGTGACAATATATAATGAACCAGAGTGCAACTTCAAAGATACTACGTGCACAACATCAAGCAAAATCAATTTGAAGCCGTTAACAACTGACCGTACTTAATATGATAACCAAGTCAAAGAAACGAACAGTTTAGATTCAAAACTGTGATAGACCGAAGTCAGATGAACATTAAACCGTAACGACCAAGTCAGGGCCTTGGGAATAAAGGTATCGAACCAAGTCAAAATCAATACAGTAAGATTCAAGTAAATTAAAGAATTCAGAATCAATCTCAAACATCCATGCAATATCGATCGGCCGAAAGCATAGTATAGAAAAAATTAGACGAACGCAATTCTAGGGTTACAAATCCTATATAAACAAATCATCATCGGCAATCTCATCATGGAGTTCAATCGAGCATAACAGAAGAGCATAAACGAAAATCACATACTAAATCGAAGTCGAACTCCATCAACTCGAAGCACCCGAAGTGAGCAACAAGGATTCGATCGAACAAGACTTCACGCAATTAACCACTGATTCGATCAATTTAGAGTCGGAGCTTCGAGAAAGCCCTAAATTTGCAAAGCCCTAAATCAAAGCCTCCATTCTCAAGATAAAGGAACGACCGACATAATAAAAGAAAAATGGGAAAGGGCCGGCGAATTTTCTCTACTATAATTAATTTTGGGCCGGCCTTCTTTTTTAAAGAGCTTTCTTTTTATTATTATAAAGGGTTTATTTATTTTAAATTAGGGTTGCCTTTATTTTAAATTGTTTTAATTTGTATTTCAACTTTAAACCGTTGTAATTTCTAGTCGTGACTAGGGGACAAACTACGTGGCGTAGTTTGAGAATTCGCAACTCAGTGGCTGAGTTGTGACAGGGTTTTGAGCGTAGATTTAGGTTTGGTCGATAGCGGGTGTCGCGAATTTACGTGTATAAGAGTTTGACTATCTAATTTCTAGTAGAAACCTTAGGGGCAGCACGTAGGCAGGGTTTTGCCGAAGCTGGGTAAATTCTATGTCGTTCTATTTCTGCATTTCATTATTCTGCTATTTTTCTGTGCTGCTATTAATCTGTGATCTGTGTTGAAATAATTTTATAAGCTTCCGCAATTAATTTTCATAATTAATACCATCACCCTATTCACCCCCCTCTAGGGTGAAATCGATCCTACAAGTGGTATCGGAGCTAGGAATAGAAGTCAACTTCTGTTTTAAAAAATTCGTTTTTCAAAAACCAATTTTTGTTTTAAAAATTTGAAATTTTAAAATGGCTTCTTTTAATACTGCTTTTGCTCAGGGTCAATCCATAGTTAGACCACCAATGTTCAATGGTGAATATGCTTATTGGAAAAATAGGATGGAAATCTTTCTGAAAACCATTGACACTTGGACTATTTTTGAGACAGGTTATAGAACACCGACTATAACTGTAGATAATCAGGAAGTAGATAAACCAAAGGAACAATGGACAGAACTAGAAAATAAATTACAAAATACTAATGCTAAAGCTATGAATTCTATTATCTGTTCATTGGATCAATTTGAATTTAATCGTGTCTCACATTGTCTAACTGCGCAGGAAATATGGCACACACTAGAAGTGACTCACGAAGGAACATCTCAAGTCAAAGAATTTTGCCTTGCCATGCTAAGCAACGAATACGAGAACTTCACAATGGCGAAGGAAGAAAATGTCAAAGGGATGCATGGAAGACTTTCCAATATCGTTTACAAATCAAAAGCTCTTGGAAAACCATACACAGAGTTGGAGATAGTCCGAAAAATCCTCAGAGTCCTTCCACGAAAATTTGAAGCAAAGGTGACTGCCATTCAGGAATCAAAAGACTTAAAACAAATGAAAGTTGAAAAAATCATCAGAAATCTCACCACTTATGAGCTAGAAATGAAATTTAAGGAAGAGCGTGAAGGAGGAGATACTCGAAAGAAATCAATAGCGCTCAAAGGAACAATCGAAAGTGATGATGATAACGATGATGATGATGGAGCAGCAGAGCTGGCACTGCTAATAAAGAAATTCAAAAGGTGGAATCGCAAATACGGAAATCCAGCTCGAAATCAGGAATTGAAAAGCAGAATAGGTAAAGCATAGACTACTCAGAAGAACAGAAAATCATCTGTCACAAGTGCAACAAACCCGGTCATATCAAGCCAAATTGCCCACAGAATCAATTCAGCGATGGAAAGAAACAGAAAAGGAAAAGTTTTGCATCCACTTGGGATGAAATAGATGAGGATGATAAAAGCACTGGCAGTGAGAGCGAAAAAGCAGATTTGTGCTTTCGATGTGATATAACTGACAGTGATGATGATGAGCTAAGCGAGGTATCAAAACTTACTCATTCAGAGTTGCTTATATATTTTCATGAAGTAAATGGCTGTTTTGAACGACTTAGGTAAAAATACGCTAAACTTGAATCACAAAAAGACACTTTGATTGAATTAAATGAACAACTTGACCACTTAGTTGAAAACTATCAAAGAAGGATCCCTAAGTGTGATAAGTGTCCAACATTCAAAGATGAAATTAAAAAAATCATAAATCAATATAAAATCACTTGAAAATGAAATTCTGATTTTAAAAGAGAGTGAAAATACTAGGAGAGAGAATTCTATTAAAAAGTGCACACAATTATTGAACGAAAATGAATTTCTCAAAGCACAAGTCCAACAATTGTCAACGACTTTAGATAAATTTTCAAAAAGTTAAAAATTGTTGAATATGCTATTAGGAAAGCAAGCTGTTAATACGGTTAGACAAGGACTTGGATATAATAAATCGAAAATTGTTGAATGCAATATTAATCAAGTTAATTCTATGTGCACAATTTGTAGAAAATATGGACACAATCACAATAATTGTTGGTATAGACCCAAACATGTGAAAACTATACTGATTTGGGTTCCAAAAGGCACAAATATAAAATCTCTCAAACTTAAACAAATTTGGGTGCCGAAGGGAACAATTATAAATAGTTTTGGGTCTTTACAAAAATTTTTTTCAAAATTTTCTGCCATTAACAACCGTGGACCTATAAAAACAAATAGGTCACATAAATCTTTTCCCATGTAGGTGTGGTGGCAGGCTAAGGAACAACAACAGTGTTCTCCGAATTTTGGCTGTTCCAAGGACACAACGGGAAACAAAGCAAAGTTCCTTAGCCTAGTATAAAGGTGACAGAATCACAATGGACAACAACGAAAAATATCGTAAAGGTAAAACAGGTAATGGTATGATTTGAATTATATATTAAATGTGATAATGTGCACCATATTCTGAATTAAATCAGCCAATAATGAGATGATGAAAAAATGATGATTTTGATTCTAACTTATTCAAAATTATTGGCCAATTATATTCTTATGCCAAAAACACTATAAAATTCTCTAAATTCTTTGAATTACTTTATATATATCAGTATTAAAAATAGTGTTTTGTTGGATGATAATACATTTGGTTATAATACGGCTGACTCTATATTCACGGTTTTTGATTATTTACACGGCTTCATTTCAAATTCAAGAGAATGTCTTTTAAATTGCTGTTAAAATTGAGTTTGAAATTTTTTGGTGCACACTTCATGGTTTGGTCAATCAAATTCAATTAATGATAATTTTGAGTGAAAAAGAAATTCAGATGCAGATTACACTGGTAATCTAGTTGATAGAAAAATTACTAGTTGAACGTGATTTTTGAGACATTTAGTAACTGCATCGTTTTTCAAAGAAAATATCTGCATATTTTTCATTTCAAATAATTTTCAAATAGCAGAAAATTTTCTTATAAACCCCCACGAGAAAATCATTTTTGACCATATTTTCATATTAGTCATTTTGAAAAATTGGTTTCATAATTATGTTTGAATTTGATTTTAAATGACTATTTGGACTAATCTGACTCCCTATTGATTATGGAAAAGAAAAATAGTGATTGAAAAAGTGATGAGTTTTAATATTGATCATATATTATGTCTCGAGATGGTATAATTAGTAAATTTCTTTAGAAATTTAAACAAGAGTTATAAAACTTTTGTTGGTAAAAATTCCATGACCATCTCTATTTCTATCATATTTCTAATGACCATCACTCATCAAAATTCTATATAGTTTGTCGATATGTGGTAATTTAAACAGGAATCGTTTGTTTTTCATTTTTACATTTTTTAAAAAAAAAATTTATATAGTAAAAAAAGAAATTACCAAAGTATTCACTCTCATTTAAAAGTCCTCATGGTTATGCATGGGTGAATTACTTGGAATTTGTTATGTGCATCCATGCTCATTTAAAAGTCCTCACGGTTATGCATGTATGGAACGCGTATCAAAAGTTGATTTTTAAAATAAACAAGTTGATTCTAATCCTATTTAAAAGTCCTCACGGTTATGCGTGGTTAGAAGATACTTGAATTTGTTTATTTTTTAAAATAAAATTGGAATACTACTAATCTCATTTAAAAGTCTTAACGGTTATGCATGGTTAGTAGGTATTCAAATTCCTGATATAAATATACCACAAATAGACACAACTGTACGGTTTTATATGATGACATAATTCCCATCATTCTAAAAGTGGAATATGCGCCTAACAAAATATTTATGATTTTTGTTTGATTTTTTATTGAAATTTAATATTTATATTCAATTGAGTTTTAATTTTGAATTAATATCAATCACTTTATCTCTATTTTCTCTAACACTATTACTCTTTTGCTGATAACAAAAGGGGGAGAGAAAAGTTAAGATTTTGTCAAATAAAATCAAGCAAAGGTCAAATAATTTTCTATTTGCATCTAGGCTCATTTGCATATTTTTATTTGTATGCATATATATAGGGCGAGCTTTGTGTAGAGAGGAAGCATTTAAATAGGGGGAGCAATTAGAGCATATCCATGATCAAATACATTTAACATATTCAAATCTTAAATATATATTTGTTATCTTCAAAAGGGGGAGATTGTTGAATATGCGCTTATATGATTTTTGCTTGATGATAATAAACATATATACATTCGTTTAAATGTATTTGTTAATGTACTATTTTATTTTTCATAGATTAAATAAATATTTGCTGAATAAAATTAAATAACACAGAATTTGAATTCAAACAGAAATTTTATTCAAACAAATATTTATTACATTTTTGAATAGTAAAAATTCAAGCTCTCACCATACATATACAATTTTGATTACAAATACATCACAATTTCATATTTACATTTAACCTCACTACACATCACTCATTTACTCAATTCATATTTTATCTTCAACTTCATTCCAGTTAGAATCCAGCATTTGAGCAATCTGCAAAAATATTCACTAACGCAGTAAAATTGAAAAAGAAATATTTTTGCGGTATAAAATAAAAAGTGAATTTTGAAAATAATATTTGCCTCAGTTATTTGGGTTGTTCGTCATGATTTATATTCGAATTCATCACACAGGAACAATGTGACATGCACATTGTATCACTGTACATGCCACAAGGCCGTGCACACCGATATACACTTGATAATGTTACAGGGACAGGTGAGCACAAGGTCAAACCCAAAATAAAAAGACGGGTTCAACACAGGTGCAATATAAATAAAATCTCATCATCAGCACAAGTTCAAACTCAAGTTTTTAAAACTGGGTTCAACTCAAGGTCAATGCACAGTCCAACTATAAAGTCAATATGCTCATGAAAAACCGCAAAATTCAAGAAGGCACCAAACAATAAACTGAATGCAAAGGTCAAGCCATTGTTGTCATGACTCAACTCAAATGCAAAACTTCGACAAATCAAAACTACATCAAAGCACAAATACATGGAATAATGCAACTCTTCAATGTTCAGACATGAACGCAAACTAAATACAAATGGCAAGACCAAGCTACAGCATACCAGAGGTGCAGACGACCAAATGAAACATGCTCAAAGTAAGCACATGTATGCAGACCCAGTGCCAAAATTATCAGAATGCACATAGCCAACAATGTAATCCATACCAATATCAAAGACTCAACAGTAAATCAAACACATGAATCACAATATTGCAAATGAACAAAGGCAACAAGAATGGCCAGAAACAGTGCAACAGGTCAAGGATGTGTACCAAACTGAAACAAACACATATATGGTCTGAAACTAAAGTGACTCAGCAATCAAGTGACACAGGCATCAGACTAAAGTACATCATGAAGCAAAACCAAGTTCAGTTTAATTCAAGAAGGACCGTAACAACCAAATGAAAACAACAAGTACCAAAAACCATCAATGAACAAGACAAGCTATTGATACATGACTAAAGACTACAGACCGAACCAAGATATCGACAACAACAACAGTAATGATACAAGTACAACAACATGAAGGAACCAGACCACAAAGGCAATCAAAGTGTTTGAAAATGCAGCAAATACTCAAGACAGTACAACCCAAATGCTAACTGCTAATACATGAGGAGTGACAATATATAATGAACCAGAGTGCAACTTCAAAGATACTACGTGCACAACATCAAGCAAAATCAATTTGAAGCCGTGAACAACCGATCGTACTTAATATGATAACCAAGTCAAAAAAACGAACAGCTTAGATTCAAAACCATGATAGACGAAGTCAGATGAACATTAAACCGTAACGACCAAGTCAGAACCTTGGGAATAAAGGTATCGAACCAAGTCAAAATCAATACCGTAAGATTCAAGTAAATTGAAGAATTCAGAATCAATGTCAAACATCCATGCAATATCGATCGACCGAAAGCATAGTATAGAAAAAATCAGACGAACGCAATTCTTGGGTTACAAACCCTATATAAACAAATCATCATAGGCAATCTCAGCATGGATTTCAATCAAGCATAACAGAATAGCATAAACGAAAATCACATACCGAATCGAAGTCGAACTCCATCAACTCGAAGCAACCGAAGTGAGCAACAAGGATTCGATCGAACAAGACTTCACTCAATTAACCACTGATTCGATCAATTTAGAGTCGGAGCTTCGAGAAAGCCCTAAATTTTCAAAGCCCCAAATCAAAGTCGCCATTCTCAAGATAAAGGAACGGCCGACATAATATAAGAAAAAGGGGAAAGGGCCGGCGAATTTTCTCTACTATAATTCATTTTGGGCCGGCCTTCTTTTTTAAAGAGCTTTCTATTTATTATTATAAAAGTTTTATTTATTTTAAATTAGGGTTGTCTTTATTTTAAGTTGTTTTAATTTGTATTTCAACTTTAAACCGTTGTAATTTCTAGTCGTGTGACTAGGGGACAAACTACGTGGCGTAGTTTGAGAATTCGCAACTCAGTGGCTGAGTTGTGGCAGAGTTTTGAGCGTAGAGTTAGGTTTAGTCGATAGCGGGTGTCGCGAGTTTACGTGTGTAAGCGTCAGACTATCTAATTTCTAGTAGAAACCTTGGGGGCAGCACGCAGGCAGGGTTTTGCCGAAGCTGGGTAAATTCTGTGTTGTTCTATTTCTGCATTTTATTATTCTGCTATTTTTCTGTGCTGCTATTAATCTGTGATCTGTGTTGAAATAATTTTATGAGCTTCCGCAATTAATTTTTATAATTAATACCATCACCCTATTCACCCCCCCCCTCTAGGGTGAAATCGATCATACATCAACCATTTGAAAACAGTTTCAAATCACTTTTCACCTTTACAACTTTTGAAAACAAATTTCAAATCATTTCCCTACACGGGATATATTCACAAATCTTTATTCATTTTCATTCAAAATGGTTCATTTAAACCAATTAAATAAATCCATACCGATTTACTTGATATTTACGTTCCAAATTCGTAAATTTATTTCCACACTTCAAAAATAAATCAACGTTTATTTTAAACAAATTTCCCTTCCTTTTATAAATTCCATAGTGAATTTACAATTCCAAAATATCTATGAATATAGATTTCCAAATCGATTTCTAATATTCATTTTCAATTTATCTTTAAAAGATGTAATCTCAAACTGTAACATACGCAATTTTTCGTTGCCGAAAAACCGAATAGTTAGGGTTTTAAGAAAAAGAGAAAGACAGAAGAAGAGAGAGAAAGATAGGAAAGATAGAGAGAAAAGAAAATAGAAAATAGAACAGAACAGAAAACAACTGAACAACAACAGAATCTCACAATTTGCAGCGGAACAACATATAATACATAAATGAATAATCTTTAAACAAAGAACTATATCAGTTATTACATTACATCAAATCACATTACATCAAATCATCAGAGTGTACAACAACAACAACAACAAACAACCGAAAAGAAATACTATATACTAGTAATACGCCATGCCATCTAGCTTGCCTCCAGCAACTCCAGAAATATCCTGATAAACCTTAACTCTTGACTGCCCGTGTAGAAATTGGTGGGCACCCAGAGTTTAGGAAGGAAAACAATAAACTCCGAGTCAGTCATGTGACTGGTGTGAGAACTCAAAACAGTTTATTTATCTTTAAAATCAAAATAGAGGAATATTTTTAAAGTCAATGCGCAATGCTTTTAAAAATGAGACTACCATAAGGCCTCTCGCACACACACACAATGCAAACGCAGAATCGGAGGAGATTTCTCCTTATGATAGTAAAAGATGCTTGATACGCATTAAAAAGAAAATTTGATATTATTACTAGTGCATAGTGTAGGAAAAATTCATTTCGAAAGTAAAGATATAAATCTTAGCCAACATAGACATTTCGAACTATGCCTACTATAGCTACCATCTAAACAGTGGTGACCACCATAAGTAAATGGCAGGTTCTACAACTAAAACCGTACAAGGTTTCGTATTGGGAATTCGATTTCCAACGAATGATCAGGCCAAGGAACTTCCCATTGCCACATGATAATGCCTCTGGATGGACATCCCCGAGAACTAAACCGGATCTCTACCAACACAAGGCCGGGTTACCCCTAACTGAGTAACAATTGACCGAATATGCCATCCCCCGGTCCTTTGGAACCTTTAACCGAGCGCTCGTAATCAATTCACACAATCATAAAGTGTTTTCAACATGAGTAAGTATCTGGGCTCCATACCATGATACCACCCTTTTCCAGAAGGAAATGCACATACCCTAAAGGGCGCTACCCCTCATAACCTTGCCGCATCTTTCCTGTTTTGACCATTCCGGGGTGTGAGGCTCGACGAAGTCACGTCCACAAAAACATACTTTATACAAAAGCCATGCTTTGGGTCAACAAATGATCATAGAAATGATCACCAGGATAGACGATCAAATAAATGATCCTATCATAAATGATCAACACAATGATCATTTCACAGCAACACTCAGCATGTCACATTACCAAATTGGGAATATATTGCTGATAACCTTCAACTACGTAACCTCTGAGCTCGTACGTCTCAGAGAAGGGTGTTAAGCTAAAAGAATAAATTCTCCGCCACCAACATAAATATATTTGAAAGAAATCTGCTTTACATCTCAATTTGTAACGTCAGACATACAATCCATACAAGTCTGTTTCGGGCTCGAACAGAACCGAAGGCACTTACAAAGAAGTCCTTGCAATCCGGATAATCTCTAATCACGTCCGGACTTCCCATCACATAGGGAGTCTCTATGCCGTAGCTACTCGGTGCAAAGACAATCGTCGAGTTGTCCTTTCGCTTTCAAAAATATCCGGTCTTCAACACCGGTCATCAATGTTATCCATTACGTCGTATCACTATTCGGAATGGGTAATCTGAATAACGAGCGCAATAATTTAAAAATAAGTGTAGCATTCAAATTCAAGCAAATCACAACAAATACCTTTCAAAGGTAAATATTGATAGTCGGTTATTGAACTATCAATGGATATGCACACATCACCAGATTCCAAATAATTTTCCAAATTATTTATTTCCCAAAAAAAATATCTTTACAAGATATATATAATTTTCACACTTCAGAAATAAATCAATATTTATTTTTAAACAAATTCCCTTTTCTTTTATAAATTCCATAGTGAATTTATATTTCACAATATCTATGAATATACGATTTCAATTATTCATTTTCAATTTATCTTCAAAAAGATAGATTCTCAAAACGTTTCATTCCACATTGGAAAAACATTTCCATACTTATTTATTCATAAGTAATTCACAAATTTTATTTATTTTCAACCTTTGGAAAAATATTCAATATACTTAAATCGAAATTAAGCACATGTTTCATTCTTTAAGGGAATCATTCTCTTAAACATATTTATTTGGGCCAAAACGAATGTTACCTAAAACATCGTCACGACAACCCAAAATCTCTAGTATAGGGATTCGAAATTAAAATAGATATATAAATCCCAATACTATACAAAACATTTCCTTTCGGAAATCATTTACTATAACAATAGTGTTATAGTCCACCATTTCCTTCTATTTCTCGAAAACGTCTATTTCAACAATGAATGTTGAAATCTATGGTTTCGAATCTCAACATCATTTTAAAACATCGTTAGATCGTTTTAATTCAATTCAAAATATCACCTTCTAAACATTTTCTTTAACATATTATTCACTATTCAAAAACGTGAATATACTACGTTAACCAATTTCATCATTTCTATTCATTTTACTTTAAAGGATTATTCACCGTATAAAACGTGAATATAACTCCATAAATAAATTACAACAATTTACTTATCAAAACAAGTCGTTGCGAATTTATAAAACAACGTTTATAAACTCCATTTCTATTTATTTTATAACAACTTCCTTTTATAAATTCCTTTATTAACCTATTCATTTCATAACTCAATTATAACCAAAGGTTCATATTATAAGTGAAATACTTATAATTTATTTGTTTGCAAAAATCGTTCCTTTGAACTTCATAATTATAAATCTTATAACTTATAAGATTCAATTATTTATCCAAAACCATTCTTTTAATAACTTTATAAATTTTATAAACCTACTGCTTATGAAATTCCATTTATAACTTCACCGTTTATAATTCTATAAATTTCATTCATTTATGAAATTCATTCACAATTCATTCTAACACTTATAAAAACTCGTTTTATAACTCAAATATTTTTAATTTATAAATATCAATTTATAAATTCCTTTATATAAATCAATTTATATTATTCTTTTAAAACATCTTTAATCTCCTTTATAATTTCACCATTTTTGATTTATAAAATAATTAATTTTCATAAATCCTATATTTAAACTTTTCACAATAATTTCAAAAATCCCGATTTAACTATTTTATAAAATCATTAGCCTCATATTTTCAAAAATCAGTTTTTAACTATATTTCTCAAAAATATAATTTTTATAACATTAAAAATTATATCGTTTATTTATTTAAAATGAATCAATTTCCAAACATATAGTATATTTTCAAAAAAATCACTTTATAAATCATTTTAAAGTTCCAAATTTGGTCCAATGATGCTACATACCAGATAGTCAATCACGACAACAACAATATCATATATCGATATGATAATCCATCAAATATCAAAATATCTGAAATCAAATAAATACTGTTGAGGAATCCAGTTGGATCCCTCCAACCTGTTTTCCTGCATCCGCAAACATTAGCACAATACCAATTTCGCTCCAGTACGAAATTATCGCGGTATATGGGATTTAAAATATTATCCGCTTAATAACGGCGCATAATGTCTATTTTAACAATCAATAGATAACAATCATCATTCAAACATGCATTCAAATATTTTAAATATAACTATTTAAAATAAAATCGAAACCGATTCGATTGAATGAGAAGTTCTCACCTTGATTTCAATTTCGTTTTAGCGATTTATTTCGAATAAAATTAAACGCGCGTTTAATTTTACCCAAAATTCTCACTAACTCCAAACGACTCCAATCCATTTCCATCGCGTAGTGCTCGTCCATACGATTCCAACGCAACTGGTTTCGTGCGTTTTCGACCTCGTATGAAAAAGTTATGCATTTAACAAGTTTACACGATTTTTATAATTATAATTTACAACCTAAATAAATTTTTTTATAAACCTAAGCTATCATAGCCACAAGATCCTGCACCCCACCATCGTGACCGTCCATACACTTCTCTCCCAACTCCATCTTCACGCGCGTGCAACCCTGCAACAGCCGAACCCAATTCCAATTATTAGGGTTAATTTATGCTTCCACCACACTCGACGATAATTCGATCAACCACCTTCATGTCGTGTGCCTCCCCGAACACCACCCACGCCCAGAACCATCATGAACTCGGCTGCCTCTTCCACCCCAAAAACGTGCGTGAACGCAATGAATATACAGCCAAAATCTGGCGACCACGTTGCTCCAAAACCCATCATCACCGTACGGATATAAAGCTCTCGACGAGCTCTACGTGTTTGTAGTTGATCACTTCTTCTAATTGTTAGTGGATTGAGAAGGATTGAGGAAAGAAATTGAACAATTTTCGGCCATCGGTTTAGGGGGTGGCGGCTGCATATTAGGTTTAGGGTTTTTTTTTTTTCTTAAAAAAAATTTGTGAAAGGTTGGTCTATTTATAGAAAACGAACGAAACACTATTCATTCCGGAAATTCCAAACTCCGATTTACGCGCCATAACCAGCGTTTCCAGGGTTTACCCCGTGTTCCGGACACAATGGAACAGGTGTCGGAACCTAATTCGGTCATCTGTGCGAGTTATGGCTATAAACGTTCAATTTAAATTAAACCGATTTAAACGATTTTCCAGGCGTTTTAATTTGTACCGGACAAACGGTAAATCCAATTGACACGAAATTTGAAACCTTACAATAATATCACATTACGGATCCGATGAAACTGGTTTCGTCGAAATCCGAGACTTTTTGAAAAACGGCTATTTTAACTCGCCAAATTAATATTAAAAATAAATTCGATGCGTTTCGAGCTACCACGGTCAAACGATAACTCCGATTGCTACGAAAATTGAAATCCGGTAATAACTAACTATTACGGATCCAATGGAACTAGTTTCGTTCAATTCCGAGACTGTTCAAAAATTGGCTATTTTCACTAGTCGATTAAATATTAAAATATTCAATTTTCACAAATTAACTTTTAATTCGATTTTAAAAGTTCTAAAATATCGTCCTAACTCCAATATGATATAATAAAATTTTACAAATCATTTTCAATTATTTCCATAATTTCACATATTAAATTATCGATTTAATTGACCAAATTAAATCCAATATTCGAAATAAAATTTATTCGACTTATAAATTCACTTATTAATATTTAAAATTAATTAAATATTCAAATTTTAATTAAATAAAATTCTGGGTCGTTACAATCTTCCCCCCTTAAAAGAATTTCGTCCTCGAAATTATCAAGTAAGAAAAGTTACAGAATTTATTAACTTTCCAAAATTCATAGTTTAAACTTCTTATAATAACTTAATAAGTTTTCAAATCATACTTAGTTATCTTTTCAAAAACAATTACTATTGTTTAACTTTCAATTCCAAAATCAAAGTTAAAGTTTTCAAAATTTTCCAATTTTCTCAAATTTTTTCTAACGCCTTAAATTTTCGGAAAAATTCGCCATAGTCTCCTTTGCGCGGCTCGATCCGAAAAAAAATGACAGTATATATATATCACAAATATACATCTCATCAAGTAATGAGGCATCCCGAAGGGAAAAAAGTATAAAAGTACGGTATGTAATCCGAGATATGTACCTTATATTTTATTAGCGAGCATGTACGGCTAATATAGCGCGAAAGCGAGCTCCAAATGCGAAGCAAACGCGATCCACACCTACTAAACACTCAACAAACAACATGAGAACATGCATATATGAAAATAGTATCGATATACAACATATAGCAACTTAATAACTATATATTCCAACATAGCAAATGCAGTTGAAACCCACAGGTCCCAGGATCGAAACCTGGCTCTGATACCAAATGTAACATACGCGATTTTTCGTTGCCGAAAAACCGAATAGTTAGGGTTTTAAGAAAAAGAGAAAGACAGAAGAAGAGAGAGAAAGATAGGAAAGATAGAGAGAAAAGAAAATAGAAAATAGAACGGAACAGAAAACAACTGAACAACAACAGAATCTCACAATTCGCAGCAGAACAACATATAATACATAAATGAATAATCTTTAAACAAAAACTATATCAGTTATCACATTACATCAAATCACATTACATCAAATCATCAGAGTGTACAACAACAACAACAAACAGCGGAAAAGAAATACTATATACTAGTAATACGCCATGCCATCTAGCTTGCCTCCAGCAACTCCAGAAATATCCTGATAAACCTTAACTCTTGACTGCCCGTGTAGAAATTGGTGGGCACCCAGAGTTTAGGAAGGAAAACAATAAACTCCGAGTCAGTCATGTGACTGGTGTGAGAACTCAAAACAGTTTATTTATCTTTAAAATCAAAATAGAGGAATATTTTTAAAGTCAATTCGTAATGCTTTTAAAAATGAGACTACCATAAGGCCTCCCACACACACACACAATGCAAACGCAGAATCGGAGGAGATTTCTCCTTATGATAGTCAAAGATGCTTGATACGCATTAAAAAGAACATTTGATATTATTACTAGTGCATAGTGTAGGAAAAATTCATTTCGAAAGTAAAGATATAAATCTTAGCCAACATAGACATTTCGAACTATGCCTACTATAGCTACCATCTAAACAGTGGTGACCACCATAAGTAAATGGCAGGTTCTACAACTAATACCGTACAAGGTTTCGTATTGGGAATTGGATTTCCAACGAATGATCAGGCCAAGGAACTTCCCATTGCCACATGAGAACGCCTCTGGATGGACATCCCCGAGAACCAAACCGGATCTCTATCAACACAAGGCCGGGTTACCCCTAACTGAGTAACAACTGACCGAATATGCCATCCCCCGGTCCTTTGGGACCTTTAACCGAGCGCTCGTAATCAATTCACACAATCATAAAGTGTTTTCAACATGAGTAAGTATCTGGGCTCCATACCATGATACCACCCTTTTCCAAAAGGAAATGCACATACCCTAAAGAGCGCTACCCCTCATAACCTTGCCGCATCTTTCCTGTTTTGACCATTCCGGGGTATGAGGCTCGACGAAGTCACGTCCACAAAAACATACTTTATACAAAAGCCATGCTTTGGGTCAACAAATGATCATAGAAATGATCACCAGGATAGACGATCAAATAAATGATCCTATCACAAATGATCAACACAATGATCATTTCACAGCAACACTCAACGTGTCACATTACCAAATTTGGAATATATTGCTGATAACCTTCAACTACATAACCTCTGAGCTCGTACGTCTCAGAGAAGGGTGTTAAGATAAAGGAATAAATTCTCCGCCACCAACAGAAATATATTTGAAAGAAATCTGCTTTACATCTCAATTTGTAACGTCAGACATACAATCCATACAAGTCTGTTACGGGCTCGAACAGAACCGAAGGCACTTACAAAGAAGTCCTTGCAATCCGGATAATCTCTAATCACGTCCGGACTTCCCATCACATAGGGAGTCTCTATACCGTAGCTACTCGGTGCAAAGACAATCGACGAGTTGTCCTTTCGCTTTCAAAAATATCCGGTCTTCAACACCGGTCATCAATGCTATCCATTACGTCGTATCACTATTCGGAATGGGTAATCCGAATAACGAGCGCAATAATTTAAAAATAAGTGTAGCATTCAAATTCAAGCAAATCACAACAAATACCTTTCAAAGGTAAATATTGATAGTCGGTTATTGAACTATCAATGGATATGCACACATCACCAGATTCCAAATAATTTTCCAAATCATTTATTTCCCAAAAAAATATCTTTATAAGATATATATAATTTTCACACTTCAAAAATAAATCAATATTTATTTTTAAACAAATTCCCTTTTCTTTTATAAATTCCATAGTGAATTTATATTTCACAATATCAATGAATATACGATTTCAATTATTCATTTTCAATTTATCTTCAAAAAGATCGATTCTCAAAACGTTTCATTTCACATTGGAAAAACATTTCCATACTTATTTATTCATAAGTAATTCACAAATTTTATTTATTTTCAACCTTTGGAAAAAAATTCAATATACTTAAATCGAAATTAAGCACATATTTCATTCTTTAAGGGAATCATTCTCTTAAACATATTTATTTGGGCCAAAACGAATGTTACGTAAAACATCGTTACGACAACCCAAAATCTCTAGTATAGGGATTCGAAATTAAAATAGATATATAAATCCCAATACTATACAAAACATTTCCTTTCGGAAGTCATTTACTATAACAACAGTGTTATAGTCCACCATTTCCTTCTATTTCTCGAAAACGTCTATTTCAACAATGAATGTTGAAATCTATGGTTTCGAATGTCAACATCATTTTAAAACATCGTTAGATCGTTTTAATTCAATTCAAAATATCACCTTCGAAACATTTTCTTTAACATATTATTCACTATTCAAAAACGTGAATATACTACGTTAACCAATTTCATCATTTCTATTCATTTTACTTTAAAGGATTATTCACCGTATAAAACGTGAATATAACTCCATAAATAAATTACAACAATTTACTTATCAAAATAAGTCATTGCGAATTTATAAAACAACGTTTATAAACTCCATTTCTATTTATTTTATAACAACTTCCTTTTATAAATTCCTTTATTAACCTATTCATTTCATAACTCAATTATAAACCAAAGGTTCATATTATAAGTGAAATACTTATAATTTATTTGTTTGCAAAAATCGTTCCTTTGAACTTCATAATTATAAATCTTATAACTCATAAGATTCAATTATTTATCCAAAACCATTCTTTTAATAACTTTATAAATTTTATAAACCTACTGCTTATAAAATTCTATTTATAACTTCACCGTTTATAATTCTATAAATTTCATTCATTTATGAAATTCATTCACAATTCATTCTAACACTTATAAAAACTCGTTTTATAACTCAAATATTTTTAATTTATAAATATCAATTTATAAAATCCTTTATATAAATCAATTTATATTATTCTTTTAAAACATCTTTAATCTCCTTTATAATTTCACCATTTTTGATTTATTAAATATTTAATTTTCATAAATCCTATATTTAAACTTTTCACAATAATTTCAAAAATCCCGATTTAACTATTTTATAAAATCATCAGCCTCGTATTTTCAAAAATCAGTTTTTAACTATATTTCTCAAAAATATAATTTTTATAACATTAAAAATTATATCGTTTATTTATTTAAAATGAATCAATTTCCAAACATATAGTATATTTTCAAAAAATCACTTTATAAATCATTTTAATGTTCCAAATTTGGTCCAATGATGCTACATACCAAATAGTCAATCACGACAACAACAATATCACATATCGATATGATAATCCACCAAATATCAAAATATCTGAAATCAAATAAATACTGTTGAGGAATCCAGTTGGATCCCTCCAACCTGTTTTCCTGCATCCACAAACATTAGCACAATACCAATTTCGCTCCAGTACGAAATTATCGCGGTATATGGGATTTAAAATATTATCCGCTTAATAACGGCGCATAATGTCTATTTTAACAATCAATAGATAACAATCATCATTCAAACATGCATTCAAATATTTTAAATATAACTATTTAAAATAAAATCGAAACCGATTCGATTGAGTGAGAAGTTCTCACCTTGATTTCAATTTCGTTTTAGCGATTTATTTCGAATAAAATTAAACGCGCGTTTAATTTTAATCAAAATTCTCACTAACTCCAAACGACTCCAATCCAATTCCATCGCGTAGTGCTCGTCCATACAATTCCAACGCAACTGGTTTCGCGTGTTTTGGACCTCGTATGAAAAAGTTATGCATTTAACAAGTTTGCACGATTTTTATAATTATAATTTACAACCTAAATAAATTTTTTTATAAACCTAAGCTATCATAGCCGCAAGATCCTGCACCCCACCATCGTGACCGTCCATACACTTCTCTCCCAACTCCATCTTCACGTGCGTGCAACCCTGCAACAGCCGAACCCAATTCCAATTATTAGGGTTAATTTATGCTTCCACCACACTCGACGATAATTCGATCAACCACCTTCATGTCGTGCGCCTCCCCGAACACCACCCACGCCCAGAACCATCATGAACTCGGCTGCCTCTTCCACCCCAAAAACGTGCGCGAACGCGACGAATATACGGCCAAAATCTGGCGACCACGTTGCTCCAAAACCCATCATCACCGTACGGATATAAAGCTCTCGACGAGCTCTACGTGTTTGTAGTTGATCACTTCTTCTAATTGTTAGTGGATTGAGAAGGATTGAGGAAAGAAATTGAACAATTCTCGGCCATCGGTTTAGGGGGTGGCGGCTGCATATTAGGTTTAGGGTTTTTATTTTTTTAAAAAAAAAAAATTTGTGGAAGGTTGGTCTATTTATAGAAAACGAACGAAACACTATTCATTCCGGAAATTCCAAACTCCGATTTACGCGCCGTAACCAGCGTTTTTAGGGTTTACCCCGCGTTCCGGACACAATGGAACCGGTTTCGGAAGCTAATTCGGTCATCTGTGTGAGTTATGGCTATAAACGTTCAATTTAAATTAAACCGATTTAAACGATTTTCCAGGCGTTTTAATTTGTACCGGACAAACGGTAAATCCAATTGACACGAAATTTGAAACCTTACAATAATATCACATTACGGATCCGATGAAACTGGTTTTGTCGAAATCCGAGACTTTTTGAAAAATGACTATTTTAACTCGCCAAATTAATATTAAAAATAAATTCGATGCGTTTCGAGCTGCCACGATCAAACGATAACTCCGATTGCTACGAAAATTGAAATCCGGTAATAACTAACTATTACGGATCCAATGGAACTAGTTTCGTTCAATTCTAAGACTGTTCAAAAATTGGCTATTTTCACTAGTCGATTAAATATTAAAATATTCAATTTTCACAAATTAAATTTTAATTCGATTTTAAAAGTTCTAAAATATCGTTCGAACTCCAATATGATATAATTAAATTTTACGAATCATTTTCAATTATTTCCATAATTTCACATATTAAATTATCGATTTAATTGACCAAATTAGATCCAATATTCGAAATAAAATTTATTCGACTTATAAATTCACTTATTAATATTTAAAATTAATTAAATATTCAAATTTTAATTAAATAAAATTATGCGTCGTTACACAAACATTTCACTTCACATTGGAAAACATTCCCATACTTGTTTAATAATACTAAGTAATTCACAAATCCATTTGTTTTCAACATTTGGAAAATATTAAATATACTTAAATCATAGTTCAGTATAGATTTCATTCTTTAAGGGAAACATCCTTTCAAACACATTTATTTGGGTCAAAATGAATGTTGCGTAAAACATCGTTACGACGACCCGAAATCACTAGTAGAGGGATTCGAAATTAAGATAGATATATAAATCCCAATACTATATAAAACATTTCCTTTCAGAAATCATTTACTATAACAACGATGTCATAGTCCACTATTTCCTTCTATTTCTCGAAAACGTCTATTTCAACAATGAATGTTGAAATCTATGGTTTCGATACTTAATGAATTTTAAAACAACTTCAAATCGTTTTAATTCTATTTAAAATATCACTTCCCCAAAACACTTTAATATATTATTCACTGTCTCAAAATCGTGAATATTCTTCGTTAACAAAATTCAACATTTTTTCTACACATTTTATTTAAAGGATTATCCACCGTCCAAAATCGTGAACATATCTCCTTTAAAAATCTAAAATAATTGACTTATCAAAATAAGTCGGTTTTGGATTTATAAAACAATGTTTATAAATTCCCATTTATATTTTATAAAGACTTCAATTTACAAAATTTAAAAATCTTACTACTTATAAAATTCCATTTATAACCTCATTTTCAGCATTAACAGAACTCCTTTTATAATTCCATTATTTCGATTTATAAAATATATATTTTATAAATCTCATCTATAAACCATTTATATTTATTCGAAAATCTCAACTAAAATGCCAAAATCCGATTTATAAGTTAATTACTTATAAATCTTTTATTTTACAAAAATCTATTCGTTTTATAACTTCCCAATTTATAAATCTATAAATTTCATTTACTTACGAAATCATTTATACTTCCTTTTAACACTTAATAAAACTCGTTTTATAATTCCTATATTTTAATTTATAAATATTGATTTTATAAATCTTTTATATAAATAGTTTATTATAATTCAAAAATCCCAATTTAAACTATTTTATAAATTTATCAACTAGTTATTCCAAAAAAAATTCGGTTATATTTCACAAAAATCATAACTTTATAACATTAAATTTTATAACGTTTATTTATTTAAAATGAATCAATTCCAAAATTTAATAAAACGTATACTTTCAAAAATCACTTTAAAATCCTTTAAATTTTGAAAATCATTCCTTTAACATTTTTTTAAAACTCCAAAATAGGCCCAATGATGCAACAGCATCCAATAATCAATCACGACATCCAAACATCATATATCAATATGATAATCAACAAATATCACAATATCTGTAATCAAATAAATACTGGTGAGGAATCCAGTTGGATCCCTCCAACCTATTTCCATGCATCCATAGGTGTTAGCACAATAGCAATTCCGTTCCAATAAGGAATATTGCGGTATATGGGTTTATAAAATATTATCCGCTATTATGCAGCGCAATAGGGTCTCATCCGCTATATAATGCGAGAAAATCAACTCCAAGTACATATATAATACCAATTTCACTTTGCAGTGAAATATTCGCGGTATATGTTTTTAATAATAATCTTCGCTTAATATACGGCGTATAATGTCTATTTCAATCATCAACGGATAATAATTTATCATCCAGGCATACAATCATCAATTTTAAATTTAACTATTTAAAATTTAAATGGAAACAATTCGATTGAGTGAGAAGTTCTCACCATGCTTTCAATTCAGTTTCAGCGTTTTATTTCGAATAAAATTAAACGCGCGTTTAATTTTACCCGAAATTCAAACTAGCTCCAAATGACTCCAATCCAGTTCCATTGCGTAGTGCTCGACAAAACGAAGCCAACGCAATTTGTTTCGCGTAATTCCGACCTCGTATGAAAAGATTACATCATTTTAAAGTTCGAACGAATTATAGTATAATTAATTTTACATTTTCTTTTTAATTTTAACCTAAAACCAATTTGAGCCGTTCAACTTTGAGTCATGCAATCCAGGCTACTCGCGTATTTCTTCTTCCATCAGTATGCACGCCACCGAAAGCCCATTGCCGCCTAAAAAAACCCTAATAGTCGTGCCACAATCGTCGACATCAACGACGATCTAAGTTCATCAACGCGAAGCCCTACACGAACCTCGCCCACGCATTGATTACCATCAAGCTCGACCATCTTGGTGCCCCGAAAAACGAGCATGAAATGTAGGTCTTCTCGAACAGATTGCTGACAATCAACCACGTTTCAAACGATCACACCCGTTAGATTTGCTCGTCGTGCCGAGCTCTACAAGTTTGCAGTTGAGAGTTTCTTGAATTAATTGGTGGATTTGAAGAAAATGAGGGAGAAAGATAAGCTAATTTTGGCCATTGATAGAAAGGGCGGCGGCTAGGGTTAGCTTCTGATTAGGGTTTGCAAGTGGGAAAAATCTAGGTCCTTTTATAGAAAATTTCCGTGCACTATTCACCCGAATTTTTTCCGAACTCCCAACGAAGCGTGCCTCCTGGCGTTTATAATGTTTTACCCCCATGCCGAACGCAATGGAATATATATCGGGAGCCAATTCGATCAAATTTGAAAGATAAGTTTTTGAATCGACTATTTAAATTTAAAAATTCACTCGAATCGATTTCCATGCGTTTTAGCATGCCCCGGACAAATCGTAAATCCGATTAACAGGAAATTTGAAACCATACAATAATATAACATTACGGATCCGATGAAACTAGTTTCGTCGAAATCCGAGACTATTTGAAAAATGGCTATTTTAACTCGTCAATTAAATATTAAAATATTCAATTTCTGCAAATTAACTTTTAGTGAAATTTTAAAAGTTGTATAACATCATTCTAACGCCAATATGATATAATAAAATTTTACAAATCATTTTCAATCATATTAAACCCAATTTTCAATTATTTCAGGAATTTCAAATATTAAATTACCGATTTAATTATCCAATTAAATCCAGATATTCAAAAAATAAATTACTCGACTTATAAATTTCACTTATTAATATTTAAAATCAATTAAATATATAATTTTTAATTGGCGGAAGCTCTGGGTCGTTACATTGTTATTGATTAAATACCCAACTGAGATAAGAATTGAAGTGATAATCCAAATAAGGATTTAGGTAAATGTGAATAAGTGAATAAAATCGAAACGAGGATGAATAGAAAGGAGTAATTAAATATGAATATTTGATTTTGAATAAACAAGGTTATATACCTTTGTTATATAAGATAAATCTTCCCTTGCTGAATCTATTGCCAGAAGAAAAGGATTTTGAAAGAGTTTGGAGTATAAAAGGAGTTTTATGTAAGTTTGAATTGATCCAAAGTTTTCTAAAAATTCATATATATATATATATTTATTTATGTATGTATAAAGGATCTTTTGAGGATTTTGGAAAAAGGTTTTGGGAATCTTTGGATTTGGAAAGGCTTTTGATTTTTGGGTAAAATCAATATTGGAATTTGGAAAGCCTTGTTTGAGAATTTTTGATTTCGGGATAATCGATTTTGGTAAAGGAGCTTTGTATGAGATCATACTAGGTGTATGATTTGGAAGATACTATATGTGTATAGTATAAAGTGTTTTGATAATGGCTCTGTGGAAAAAGGCGCTCCCTTGAAATGAACTTCTCAGGAGTGCCACCGGGTGGTACTGCCTTGAACCCTAAGGGGGGTTCTAAAGTGATCCTGTGAGGAGTCCAGACAAAACTAGTTCTTGAGGATTATGAGTAGTGTGTAGCGAAAGTGGAGGGGCGCTGATGCCTACAGAGGCATTTGGGTTATGCTGTGACGACAGTGTAACTCGATGTCACGACGATCTACTACAGACCATAGCGAAAGTCGTGTGTGCTGCTGAGAGCCAACAGTATGTATTTGATTTTATATCGGTAGACTGCGACCTATGGTGACATAGAGAAAGTCGTGTGTGCTGCTGAGAGCCAAAAGTCTGCGTTTGATTTTACATCGGTAGGCTGCAACCTATGTAGGAGTGGAGAAGTTTCATTTCGACAGTGAAAATCGAGGGCGCTGATGCCTACAATTACATGGACTTTTGCTGTGATGGCAACGTAACCCTGGAATGTAACTGCGATCTGTTGTGGGTTCCATGGCGTAATCGAGGTGCGCGGAGTGCCTACAGTTATATAGACATTTGCTGCGATGGCAACGTAACCCAGGGTGTAACTGCGACCATGGATGGGGTGATGATTTCCATAACATTCTCAACAAAGATATTTCCTCTATTTTCAAAAGCCGTTTTCTATATTTTCAATAAAATTATTTTCCCAAGTATTTTCACTGGGTGTTGAAACGGGTTACCAAGTACTTATGGATTCTTAGTCCTACACTTGATCAACATATGACCGAATTTCTGTGAGAACAAGGATGGACTGGTTGAGACATCGAGTTATAAGAAGTATTTTTACAAAAAGCTATTTGAATAATATTGTGAGAATTTAAAGGTGTTTCTAATTTTTTAAAATAAAAGTGTTGGAATTTTGGAAAATGAAAGAAAATCCAAACTGGAATTATGAAAAACAAAATTTGAACTCAGGAAAATTTAATGAAGTGATTTTTGTAATAAAAGTTGGAAGTAAGCTAATTAGCTAAATAAATTATTTGATAGAGTATGTTAATAAAATTTGACTCGGTTAAATAAATGGATTGTAAGTTAATATTGGAATTTGGAAATGAACTCGAATTATAAATAGAATTCGACTTTGATTTGATGATGAATTAAAATAAGTAGAGATGTTGTTAAAATAAAATGGAATTGAATCATAATAGTCATGGTTTGAGTTGCAAACAAAACCTACGTGAGTAGAAATTAATTGAGAATGGCTTTGTAGTAATAAAATAAATTCGAAAATGAATTAAGTAAACGAATTAAAAATTTAAAATGGGGTGAATAAATGGGTTAATTGAATTAAATAATAAATGGATGAAGTCTGATTGAATAAAAAATTAAATCAGAATTTTAATTGGAATTGGGTTATCGGAATGAACTTAAGTTATGTGGCGTATTAATTTGAAGTAAAATTACTTAAGTCAATAAAAGCTTGGTTTTGAGTAAGAATGGAAGACGATTGAATAAAGTTTGGGTTAAATTTATATGGAAAATGGATATTTATATAAGCATCGAATGTTGTCAAGCTCAATGAAATAGTTTTAAAATAAATCCAGTGCGGAGATGAAATGAAATGCATTGAATGGTTGGTGAATAAATTAGAAATGAAATGGAATTAAAATTCTATAAGTTGATAGGGATTAAATAAATAGGTTTTAGGATCAATTGAATTGAATATGAGCTTGTTTGGATTAAAAATAAATTGAATGTAAGAAATTGAGTTGTAAACCATTAAAATTGAATGAAACGGCATATGAATTGGTTGGAAGCAATTGAATTAGCTTTAAATCATATAAATCGCTTATGGAAAGCGTTTGGTGATTGTTGCTTATGAAATGCATGTGTTTAGCTAATGAAAATAAGTGAAATGCTAATAAATTTTCTATATATGGCACTTACATATTTAAATTGAGTAAGTACATGTACCTGAAGGCCGTTTAACTTAAACCATCTACAAAGATATTTAACTTAAACCATCTACAAAGATAATTCTTCCATCAAATTTATTTCATACAATAATACCATGAAAGCACATTGTATCAACTTTAATGACTTAACATTTGATGTTAAACATTATCATTTCACCGGTGAAATAGTTGAAGCTTGATTATGCCATTTTCTTTGTTCATACAACGATGTAGGACGATGTCATTTACTTTCTTCATAACTGGTTATTGGATGATGCATTTCTTCTCGTTCTTTGTGCACTGTAGTTCTTTTGTGCACTATAGTTCTTTTGTGCACTGTGGTTCTTTAGTGCATTGTGGTTCTTTCGTACCTTGTTCATCCATTGTACGTTCATTTAACGTTGGATGTTGCAATTTTCTTTCTCCATCAGTGGTCGTTGGATGATGCCATTCTTTTTGCTCTTCCGTGCATTGTAGCTCTTTTGTGCACTGTAGCCCTTTTGTGCACTGTAGCTCTTATGTGCATTGTAGTTCTTTTATGCATTCTAGGTCTTTTGTACATTGTTCATTCATCGCATGTGCATTTACCACTGGATGATTCCACTTCTTTTATTCGTCATAATTTGTCGGATGGTGCCACTTGCTCTTTTCATCAACGATTGTTGCATGATGCCACTTGGTTGGTTGTTCATTAGGTTGCAGCTTTGATGCCAATGTAGTTTCAGTTATGATAAAAATGAACAACACTAAAGCTAATGATGCACTATATGCTTTGGTCATGTTTATGTGTGGTATGTTGTTCAAGAAAGAAGATGGTTTTTATAAGATTTGAAGATAAAGTTTGGAATTTTGAAGTCAATTAAACCATTGTAAACTAATTAATGATCTCATTTTGTTTTATCCACTTTCATATTCTGGATAAGCACATAACCCTAAAGTAGATAGCATTTTAATAAGCTTTCTACAAAAAATTAACATGGAAAAGTTAACTATAATTCACCAATCGTTATGTTAATAATAGAAGGCGGTGTTGCATATCAACTACTAATTTCAATCTAAGCTTCTTGTATCATAGGAAATATATGAAAAACCCAAATTAGTAAAAAAAATTAAATAAATATTGGTGTCTACTAAATTATAAAAAAAATGTTCGATTGCCGACACATCCAAAAAGAAAAGTCAAAACAGGTAGTTACGATGTAAACTGAAATGAAAAATTCTAGAATAAAAAATAGATGCCTCGTTTTATCATATATTTTATCCTCCTAAATTTTTTGATAATATTAGTATTGTTATCGCAACAGTATATTACTACACTATTAGCGTGTATGTGTGCAAATGTGTATATATTCGCATATTTCGATTAAAATTTACTATATTTCGTTCATAAAAGACGTTTATTTTCTTGTTATGGTGTTTGGAACTTACACAATATCAAATGTCTATTTTTTATTTTACCACCTCAAATGTAGGTTTATCTTTTCACATCTCGTTTTCACTAAAACTTAAAGTTAATTGTTGGACGTCATGTATTCGCATTACTATTTAACTGTATTAAAAACCCATGTCTAGTGTTACCATAAAAGAGATATTAGTATAGCTCTATGGCATGCAAAAATTTTGTAGTTTGAAACGTAACCACAATTTGATTTTATTTCCATTTTGCATAGATATAACATATTGTCAATATGTCGTTAAAACTGAAGATTTTAGTGTGGTGAAAATTAGACGCTTCTCATATACTAGTGTCCAAAACCAGTCAGATATTGTTGTAGGCTTAAGGCATAATGATCTAAATTAGGAATTAAGACAATCAGAGGTCCTTATCAGTGATTTTGAAACATTGAAAATACAGTCACAATGCAAGTTTAAATTATAGTGGCTTAAAAATAAAGCTTATTCTTCCACATTTACACAGAGTCCGCTTTCATTAATCTAAAATATGACCGGTTTCATTTATAAACAAAATACAATTACTTTTATAAACAAAATTAGAATTTTGAGGCCGATGAAAATTCAAGGCCCTTGGCGATGACTTTTGTGACATAGGGCTACTATCGGCCATTCCTATATCAAACATAGTTTCGAATAATACCGACTATTTGTAAATAGCAGTCAATGAGATTTGAGAAGAAATGCGTAGATGACTATTAAAATAAGTAACGTGCAACGTACCATCCATTTGAGAATTTTCATATGCAAAATGATTTTTAAATAACAATTTAATAACATAATTTTTTCTAAAAAATCCATCATTCAAAAGTTTTGCATTTTGCAAATTTATCCAACTCTAACCGTCCACTACTAGTGTTGCAATAAATTACTATTTGGAAAAAATTTGGTGAAAAATTTGAACATAAGAATACACAAAATTCAAACTGCCTACCTATATTAAACTGGAAAAGTGAATACATAGTTTAAAATAAGTTGTATAATAACAAAAAGAAACATGTTTGTAACTACTGATCACACATCTTATTAGAAAACAATATATTTGGTTTAAGTAAAGCAGTTTTATTGGAAAAGAAATTATATAAGCTTCCTTTACTAAAATTTACATAAATTGAGAGGTATGTGTAAATTTATTAAATTAATGGAAAAACATTTAGTTTATAAATATAAATATCGTGGCAATACATTTATGTAAAAAGTTAACCCGAATTATGATGACCAAACATAAATGTTATCTCAATATATAAACATAAGTGAAATAATAGCTCCACGAATAGATTACTATCAGAAGATGTAATAATAAGTTGTAAAATGCTTTTTAAGATATTTAACTTAATCCATCTACAAAGATAATTCTTCCATCAAATTTATTTCATACTATAATGCCATGAAAGCACATTGTATCAACTTTAATGACTTAACATTTGATGTTAAACATTATCATTTCACCGGTGAAATAGTTGAAGCTTGATTATGCCATTTTCTTTGTTGATACAACGATGTAGGACGATGTCATTTACTTTCTTCATAACTGGTTATTGGATGATGCATTTCTTCTCATTCTTTTGTGCACTGTAGTTCTTTTGTGCATTGTGGTTCTTTTGTGCATTTTAGTTCCTTCGTACATTGTTCATCCATTGTACGTTCATTTAACGTTGGATGTTGCAATTTGCTTTCTCCATCAGTGGTCATTGGATGATGCCATTCTTTTTGCTCTTCTGTGCATTGTAGCTCTTTTGTGCACTGTAGTCCTTTTGTGCATTGTAGCTCCTTTCTGCATTGTTGTTCTTTTGTGCATTCTAGGTCTTTTGTACATTGTTCATTCATCGCATGTGCATTTACCACTGGATGACTCCACTTCTTTTGTTCGTCATAATTTGTCGGATGGTGCCACTTACTCCTTTCATCAACGATTGTTGGATGATGCCACTTGGTTGGTAGTTCATTAGGTTGTAGCTTTGATGCCAAGGTAGTTTCAGTTATGATAAAAAAGAACAACACTAAAGCTAATGATGTACTATATGCTTTGGTCATGTTTATGTGTGGTATGTTGTTCAAGAAAGAAGATGGTTTTTATAAGATTTGAAGATAAAGTTTGGAATCTTGAAGTCAATTAAGCCATTGTAAACTAATTAATGATCTCATTTTGTTTTATCCACTTTCATATTCTTTTTAAGCACATAACCTTAAAGTAGATAATATTTTCTTAAGCTTTCTACAAAAAATTAACATGCAAAAGTTAATTATAATTCACTAATCGTTATGTTAATAATAGAAGGCGGTGTTGCATATCAACTACTAATTTCAATCTAAGCTTCTTGTATCATAGGAAATATATGAAAAACCCAAATTAGTAAAAAAAATTAAATAAATACTGGTGTCTACTAAATTATAATAAAAATGTGCGATTGCCGATACATCTAAAAAGAAAAGTCAAAACAGGTAGTTACGATGTAAACTGAAATGAAAAATTCTAGAATAAAAAATAGATGTCTCGTTTTGTCATATATTTTATCCTCTTAATTTTTTTGATAATATTAGTATTGTTATCACAACAGTATATTACTACACTATTAGTGTGTATGTGTGCAAATGTGAATATTCGCATATTTCGATTAAAATTTACTATATTTTGTTTATAAAACACGTTTACTTTCTCGTTATGGAGTTTGGAACTTACACAATATCAAATGTCTATTTTTTATTTTACCACCTTAAATGTAGGTTTATCGTTTCACATCTCGTTTTCACCAAAACTATAAAGTTAATTGTTGGACGTCATGTATTCGCATTACTATTTAACTGTATTAAAAACCCATGTCTAGTGTTACCAAAAAAGAGATATTTGTATAACTCTATGGCATGCAAAAATTTGTAGTTTGAAATGTATCCACAATTTCATTTTATTTACATTTTGCATAGATATAACATATTGTCAATATGTCGTTAAAACTGAAGATTTTAGTGTGGTGAAAATTAGACGCTTCTGATATACTAGTGTCCAAAGCCAGTCAGATATTGTTGTAGGCTTAAGGCATAATGATCTAAATCAGGGATTAAAACAATCAGAGGTCCTTATTAGTGATTTTGAAACGTTGAAAATACAGTCACAATGCAAGTTTAAATTAAAATGGCTTAAAAATAAAGCATATTCTTTTACAATTACACAAAGTCCGCTTTCATTAATCTAAAATATGACTGGTTTCATTTATAAACAGAATACAATTACTTTTATAAACAATATTATAATTTTGAGGCCGATGAAAATTCAAGACCCTTGGCGATGACATTAGTGACATAGGGCTACTATCGGCCATTCCTATATCAAACGTGGTTTTGAATAATACCGACTATTTGTAAATAGCAGTAAAAGAGATTTGAGAAGAAATGTGTAGATGACTATTAAAATAAGTAACGTGCAATGAACCATCCATTTGAGAATTTTCATATGCAAAATGATTTTTAAAAAACAATTTAATAACATAATTTTTTCTAAAAAATCCATAATTCAAAAGTTTTGCATTTTGCAAGTTTATTCTACTCTAACCATCCACTACTAATGTTGCAATAAATTACTATTTTGAAAAATTTTGGTTAAAAATTTGAAAATAAGAATACACAAAAATCAAAACTTCCTACCTATATTAAACTGGAATAGAGAATACGTAGCTTAAAATAAGTTGTATAATAACGAAAAAAAACATGTTTGTAACTATTGATCACACATCTTATTAGAAAACCATATATTTGGTTTAAGTAAAGCAGTTTTATTGGAAAATTAATTATATAAGCTTACTTTACTAAAATTTACTTAAATTGATAGGTATGTATAAATTTATTAAATTTATGGAAAAAATTTTAGTTTATAAATATAAATATCGTGGCAATACATTTATGTAAAAAGTTAATCCGAATTATGCTGACCAAATATAAATGTTATCTCAGTATATAAACAAAAGTGAAATAACAGGTCCACGAACTGATTACTATCAGAAGATGTAATAATAAGTTGAAAATGCTTTTTAAGATATTTAATTTAAACCATCTACAAAGATAATTCTTCCATCAAATTTATTTCATACTATAATACCATGCAAGCACATTGTATCAACTTTAATGACTTAACATTTGATGTTAAACATTATCATTTCACCGGTGAAATAATCGAAGCTTCATTATGCCATTTTCTTTGTTGATACAATGATGTAGGACGATGTCATTTACTTTCTTCATAACTGGTTATTGGATGATGCATTTCTTCTTGTTCTTTTGTGCACTGTAGTTCTTTTGTGCACTATGGTTACTTTGTGCACTGTGGTTCTTTAGTGCACTGTGGTTCTTTTGGGCATTTTAGTTCTTTCGTACATTGTTCATCCATTGCACGTTCATTTAACGTTGGATGTTGCAATTTGCTTTCTCCATCAGTGGTCGTTGGATGATGCCATTCTTTTTGCTCTTCTGTGCATTGTAGCTCTTTTGTGCACTGTAGCCCTTTTGTGCATTGTAGCTCTTTTGCGCATTATAGTTCTTTTGTGCATTCTAGGTCTTTTGTACATTGTTCATTCATCGCATGTGCATTTACCACCGGATGATTCCACTTGTTTTGTTCGTCATAATTTATTGGATGGTGCCACTTGGTTGATAGTTCATTAGGTTGCAGCTTTGATGCAAAGGTAGTTTCAGTTATGATAAAAAAGAACAACACTAAAGCTAATGATGCACCATATACTTTGGTCATGTTTATGTGTGGTATGTTGTTCAAGAAAGAAGATGGTTTTTATAAGATTTGAAGATAAAGTTTGGAATCTTGAAGTCAATTAAGCCATTGTAAACTAATTAATGATCTCATTTTGATTTATCCACTTTCATATTGTGGATAAAAACATAAGCTTAAAGTAGATAGTGTTTTAACAAGCTTTCTACAAAAAAAAATATGCAAAAGTTAATTATAATTCACCAATCATTATGTTAATAATAGAAGGCGGTGTTGCATATTAACTACTAATTTCAATCTAAGCTTCTTGTATCTTAGGAAATATATGAAAAACCCAAATTAGTAAAAAAAAAATATATTGGTGTGTACTAAATTATAATAAAAATGTGTGATTGCTGATACATCCAAAAATAAAAGTCCAAACAGGTAGTTACCATGTAAACTGAAATGAAAAATTCTAGAATAAAAAATAGATGTCTCATTTAGTCATATATTTTATCCTCCTAAAATTTTTGATAATATTAGTATTGTTATCGTAATAGTATATTACTACACTATTAGCGTGTATGTGTGCAAATGCGTATATTCGCATATTTCGATTAAAATTTACTATATTTTGACTATAAAAGACGTTTATTTTCTTGTTAAGGCGTTTGGAGCTTACACAATATCAAATGCCTATTTTTTATTTTACCACCTCAAATGTAGGTTTATCGTTTCACATCTCGTTTTCACTAAAACTTAAAGTTAATTGTTGGACGTCATGTATTCGCATTACTATTTAACTGTATTAAAAACCCAAGTTTAGTGTTACCAAAAAAGAGATATTTGTATAACTCTATGGCACGCAAAAAACTTGTAGTTTGAAATGTATCCACAATTTGATTTCAATTTACATTTTGCATAAATATAACATATTGTCAATATGTCGTTAAAACTGAAGATTTTAGTGTGGTGAAAATTGGACGCTTCTGATGTACTAGTGTCCAAAGCTAGTCAGATATTGTTGTAGGCTTAAGGCATAATGATCTAAATCAGGGATTAAAAAAATCAGAGGTCCTTATTAGTTATTTTGAAACATTGAAAATACAGTCACAATGCAAGTTTAATTTATAGTGGCTTAAAAATAAAGCATACTCTTTTACAATTGCACAGAGTCCGCTTTCATTAATCTAAAACATGATCGATTTCATTTATAAACAAAATACAATTACTTTTATAAAAAAAATTAGAACTTTGAGGCCGATGAAAATTCAAGGCCCTTGGCGATGACTTTAGTGACATAGGGCTACTATCGGCAATTCCTATATCAAACATAATTTCGAATAAGACCGACTATTTGTAAATAGCAGTAAATGAGATTTGAGAAGAAATGTGTAGATGACTATTAAAATAAGTAACGTGCAACGAACCATCCATTTGAGAATTTGCGTATGCAAAATGATTTTTAAATAACAATTTAATAACATAAATTTTTCTAAAAAATCCATCATTCAAAAGTTTTGCATTTTGCAAGTTTATCCAACTCTAACCATCCACTACTGGTGTTGCAATAAATTAGTATTTTGAAAATTTTGCGTTAAAAATTTGAAAATAAGAATACACAAAAATCCAAACTTCCTACCTATATTAAACTGGAAAGTGAATGCATAGCTTAAAATAAGTTGTATAATAACAAAACAAAACATCTTTGTAACTATTGATCACACATCTTATTAGAAAACAATATATTTGGTTTAAGTAAAACAGTTTTATTGGAAAATAAATTATATAAGCTTCCTTTGCTAAAATTTACTTAAATTGGGAGGTATGTATAAATTTATTAAATTTATGGAAAAACATTTAGTTTATAAATATAAATATCATGGCAATACATTTATGTAAAAAGTTAATCCGAATTATGGTGACCAAACATAAATATAATCTCAATATATAAACATAAGTGAAATAATAGCTCCACGAATAGATTACTATCAGGAGATGTAATAATAAGTTGTAAAATGCTTTTTAAGATATTTAACTTAAACCATCTATAAAGATAATTCTTCCATCAAATTTATTTCATACTATAATACCATGAAAGCACATTGTATCAACTTTAATGACTTAACATTTGATGTTGAACATTATCATTTCACCGGTGAAGTAGTTGAAGCTTGATTATGCCATTTTCTTTGTTGATACAACGATGTAGGACGATGTCATTTACTTTCTTCATAAATGGTTATTGGATGATGCATTTCTTCTTGTTCTTTTGTGCAATGTAGTTCTTTTGTGCACTGTGGTTCCTTTGTGCATTGTGGTTCTTTAGTGCACTGTGGTTCTTTTGTGCATTTTAGTTCTTTCATACATTGTTCATCCATTGTATGTTCATTTAACGATGGATGTTGCAATTTGCTTTCTCCATCAGTGGTCGTTGGATGATGCCATTCTTTTTGCTCTTCTGTGCATTGTAGCTCTTTTATGCACTGTAGTCCTTTTGTGCATTGTAGCTCTTTTGTGCATTGTAGTTTTTTTTTTTGCATTCTAGGTCTTTTGTACATTGTTCATTCATCGCATGTGCATTTACCACAGGATGATTCCACTTCTTTTATTCGTCATAATTTGTCGGATGGTGCCAATTACTCCTTTCACCAATGATTGTTGGATGATGCCACTTGGTTGGTAGTTCATTAGGTTGCAGCTTTGATGCCAAGGTAGTTTCAGTTATGATAAAAAAGAACAACACTAAAGCTAATGATGCTCAATATGCTTTGGTCATGTTTGTGTGTGGTATGTTGTTCAAGAAAGAAGATGGTTTTTATAAGATTTGAAGATAATGTTTGGAATCTTAAAGTCAATTAAGCCATTGTAAACTAATTAATGATCTCATTTTTTTTTATCCTCTTTCATATTCTGGATAAAAATATAACATTAAAGTAGATGGTGTTTTAAGAAGCTTTCTACAAAAAAATAACATGCTAAAGTTAATTATAATTCACCAATCGTTATGTTAATAATAGAAGGCGGTGTTGCATATCAACTACTAATTTCAATCTTAGCTTCTTGTATCATAGGAAATATATGAAAAACTCAAATTAGTAAAAAAAATTAAATAAATATTGGTGTCTACTAAATTATAATAAAAATGTGTGATTGCCGATACATCCAAAAATAAAAGTCAAAACAGTTAGTTACGATGTAAACTGAAATGAAAAATTCTAAAATAAAAAATAGATGTCTCGTTTTGTCATATATTTTATCCTCCTAAATTTTTTGATAATATTAGTATTGTTATCGTAACAGTATATTACTACACTATTAGCGTGTATGTGTGCAAATGTGTATATTCGCATATTTCGATTAAAATTTACTATATTTTGATTATAAAAGACGTTTATTTTCTTGTTATGGTGTTTGGAACTTACACAATATCAAATGTCTATTTTTTATTTTACCACCTCAAATGTAGGTTTATCGTTTCACATATCGTTTTCACTAAAACTTAAAGTTAATTGCTCGACGTCATGTTTTCGCATTACTATTTAACTGTATTAAAAACCCAAGTCTAGTGTTACCAAAAAAGAGATATTTGTATAACTATATGGCATGCAAAAAATTTGTACTTTAAATGTATCCACAATTTGATTTTTATTTACATTTTGCATAGATATGACATATTGTCAATATGTCGTTAAAACTGAAGATTTTAGTGTGGTGAAAATTAGACGCTTCTGATATACTAGTGTGCAAAGCCAGTCAGATATTGTTGTAGGCTTAAGGCATAATGATCTAAATCAGGGATTAAAACAATCAGAGGTCCTTATTAGTTATTTTTAAACATTGAAAATACAGTCACAATGCAAGTTTAAATTATAGTGGATTAAAAATAAGGCATACTCTTTTATAATTACACAGAGTCCGCTTTCATTAATCTAAAATATGACCGATTTCATTTACAAACAAAATACAATTACTTTTATAAACAAAATTAGAATTTTGAGGCCGATGAAAATTCAAGGCCCTTGGCGATGACTTTTGTGACATATGGCTACTATCGGCCATTCCTATATCAAACATAGTTTCGAATAATACCGACTATTTGTAAATAGCAGTAAATGAGATTTGAGAAGAAATGCGTAGATGACTATTAAAATAAGTAACGTGCAACGTACCATCCATTTGAGAATTTGCATATACAAAATGATTATTAAATAACAATTTAATAACATAATTTTTTCTAAAAAATCCAACATTCAAAAGTTTTGCATTTTGCAAGTTTATCCAACTCTAACCATCCACTACTAGTGTTGCAATAAATTACTATTTTGAAAAGTTTTGGTTAAAAATTTGAAAATAAGAATACATAAAAATCCAAACTTCCTACCTATATTAAACTGGAAAAGTGAATACATAGCTTAAAATAAGTTGTATAATAACATAACAAAACATTTTTGTAACTATTGATCACACATCTTATTAGAAAACAATATATTTGGTTTAAGTAAAGCAATTTTATTGGAAAATAAATTATATAAGTTTCCTTTACTAAAATTTACATAAATTGGGAGGTATGTATAAATTTATTAAATTTATGGATAAACATTTAGTTCATAAATATAAATATCGTGGCAATACATTAATGTAAAAAGTTAATCCGAATTATGCTGACCAAACATAAATATAATCTCAATATATAAACATAAGTGAAATAATAGCTCCACGAATAGATTACTATCAGAAGATGTAATAATAAGTTGTAAAATGCTTTTTAAGATATTTAACTTAGACCATCTACAAAGATAATTCTTCCATCAAATTTATTTCATAGTATAATACCATGAAAGCACATTGTATCAAATTTAATGACTTAACATTTGATGTTGAACATTATCATTTCACTGGTGAAATAGTTGAAGCTTGATTATGCCATTTTCGTTGTTGATACAACGATGTAGGACGTTGTCATTTACTTTCTTCATAACTGGTTATTGGATGATGCATTTCTTCTTGTTCTTTTGTGCACTGTAGTTCTTTTGTGCACTGTGGTTCCTTTGTGCACTGTTGTTCTTTTGTGCATTTTAGTTCTTTCGTACATTGTTCATCCATTGTATGTTCATTTAACGATGGATGTTGCAATTTGCTTTCTCCATCAGTGGTCGTTGGATGATGCCATTCTTTTTGCTCTTATGTGCACTGTAGCTCTTTTGTGCACTGTAGTCCTTTTACATATTGTAGCTCTTTTGTACATTGTAGTTCTTTTGTGCATTCTAGGTCTTTTGTACATTGTTCATTCATCGCATGTGCATTTACCACCGGATGATTCCCCTTCTTTTGTTCGTCATAATTTGTCAGATGGTGCCAATTACTCCTTTCATCAATGATTGTTGGATGATGCCTCTTGGTTGGTAGTTCATTAGGTTGCAGCTTTGATGCCAAGGTAGTTTCAGTTATGATAAAAAAGAAGAACACTAAAGCTAATGATGCACAATATGCTTTGGTCATGTTTATGTGTGGTATGTTGTTCAAGAAAGAAGATGGTTTTTATAAGATTTGAAGATAATGTTTGGAATCTTGAAGTCAATTAAGCCATTGTAAACTAATTAACGATCTCATTTTGTTTATCCTCTTTCATATTCTGGATAAAAACATAACCTTAAAGTAGATGGTGTTTTAATAAGCTTTCTACAAAAAAATAAAATGCAAAAGTTAATTATAATTCACCAATCGTTATGTAAATAATAGAAGGCGGTGTTGCATATCAACTACTAATTTCAATCTTAGCTTCTTGTACATAGGAAATATATGAAAAACCCAAATTAGTGAAAAATAAATAAATATTGGTGTCTCCTAAATTATAATAAAAATGCGTGATTGCCGATACATCCAAAAATAAAAGTCAAAACAGGTAGTTACGATGTAAACTGAAATGAAAAATTCTAAAATAAGAAATAGATGTCTCGTTTTGTCATATATTTTATCCTCCTAAATTTTTTGATAATATTAGTATTGTTATCGTAACAGTATATTACTACACTATTAGCGTGTATGTGTGCAAATGTGTATATTCACATATTTCGATTAAAATTTACTATATTTTGATTATAAAAGACGTTTATTTTCTTGTTATGGTGTTTGGAACTTACACAATATCAAATGTCTATTTTTTATTTTACCACCTCAAATGTAGGTTTATCGTTTCACATATCGTTTTCACTAAAACTTAAAGTTAATTGCTCGACGTCATGTTTTCGCATTACTATTTAACTGTATTAAAAACCCAAGTCTAGTGTTACCAAAAAAGAGATATTTGTATAACTATATGGCATGCAAAAAATTTGTACTTTAAATGTATCCACAATTTTATTTTTATTTACATTTTGCATAGATATGACATATTGTCAATATGTCGTTAAAACTGAAGATTTTAGTGTGGTGAAAATTAGACGCTTCTGATATACTAGTGTGCAAAGCCAGTCAGATATTGTTGTAGGCTTAAGGCATAATGATCTAAATCAGGGATTAAAACAATCAGAGGTCCTTATTAGTTATTTTTAAACATTGAAAATACAGTCACAATGCAGGTTTAAATTATAGTGGATTAAAAATAAGGCATACTCTTTTATAATTACACAGAGTCCGCTTTCATTAATCTAAAATATGACCGATTTCATTTACAAACAAAATACAATTACTTTTATAAACAAAATTAGAATTTTGAGGCCGATGAAAATTCAAGGCCCTTGGATATGACTTTTGTGACATAGGGCTACTATCGGCCATTCCTATATCAAACATAGTTTCGAATAATACCGACTATTTGCAAATAGCAGTAAATGAGATTTGAGAAGAAATGCGTAGATGACTATTAAAATAAGTAACGTGCAACGTACCATCCATTTGAGAATTTGCATATACAAAATGATTATTAAATAACAATTTAATAACATAATTTTTTCTAAAAAATCCAACATTCAAAAGTTTTGCATTTTGCAAGTTTATCCAACTCTAACCATCCACTACTAGTGTTGCAATAAATTACTATTTTGAAAAGTTTTGGTTAAAAAATTGAAAATAAGAATACATAAAAATCCAAACTTCCTACCTATATTAAACTGGAAAAGTGAATACATAGCTTAAAATAAGTTGTATAATAACATAACAAAACATTTTTGTAACTATTGATCACACATCTTATTAGAAAACAATATATTTGGTTTAAGTAAAGCAATTTTCCTTTACTAAAATTTACTTAAATTGGGAGGTATGTATAAATTTATTAGATTTATGGATAAACATTTAGTTCATAAATATAAATATCGTGGCAATACATTAATGTAAAAAGTTAATCCGAATTATGCTAACCAAACATAAATATAATCTCAATATATAAACATAAGTGAAATAATAGCTCCACGAATAGTCCGAGGCCTTGGTGCAGTGGTAAAACGCCAGGCTGTTGACGACAAGGTCGGCAGTTCGATCCCTGCTTTTGGCATATTAAACTGTGCGCCATGATGATTCTTGCAGACTTGTGTGCTGCCTACTTTGTAAATATAAGTACCCAGTTTCAAAAAAAAAAAATAGCTCCACGAATAGATTACTATCAGAAGATGTAATAATAAGTTGTAAAATGCTTTTTAAGATATTTAACTTAGACCATCTACAAAGATAATTCTTCCATCAAATTTATTTCATACTATAATACCATGAGAGCACATTATATCAAATTTAATGACTTAACATTTGATGTTGAACATTATCATTTCACTGGTGAAATAGTTGAAGCTTGATTATGCCATTTTCGTTGTTGATACAACGATGTAGGACGTTGTCATTTACTTTCTTCATAACAGGTTATTGGATGATGCATTTCTTCTTGTTCTTTTGTGCACTGTAGTTCTATTGTGCACTGTGGTTCCTTTGTGCACTGTGGTACATTAGTGCACTGTGGTTCTTTTGTGCATTTTAGTTCTTTCGTACATTGTTCATCCATTGTATATTCATTTAACGATGGATGTTGCAATTTGCTTTCTCCATCAGTGGTCGTTGGATGATGCCATTCTTTTTGCTCTTCTGTGCATTGTAGCTCTTTTATGCACTGTAGTCCTTTTGTGCATTGTAGCTCTTTTGTGCATTGTAGTTCTTTAGCGCATTCTAGGTCTTTTGTACATTTTTCATTCATCGCATGTGCATTTACCACCGGATGATTCCCCTTCTTTTGTTCGTCATAATTTGTCGGATGGTGCCAATTACTCCTTTCATCAACGATTGTTGGATGATGCCACTTGGTTGGTAGTTCATTAGGTTGCAGCTTTGATGCCAAGGTAGTTTCAGTTATGATAAAAAAGAAGAACACTAAAGCTAATGATGCACAATATGCTTTGGTCATGTTTATGTGTGGTATGTTGTTCAAGAAAGAAGATGGTTTTTATAAGATTTGAAGATAATGTTTGGAATCTTGAAGTCAATTAAGCCACTGTAAACTAATTAATGATCTCATTTAGTTTATCCTCTTTCATATTCTGGATAAAAACATAACCTTAAAGTAGACGGTGTTTTAATAAGCTTTCTACAAAAAAATAACATGCAAAAGTTAATTATAATTCACCAATCGTTATGTTAATAATAGAAGGCGGTGTTGCATATCAACTACTAATTTCAATCTTAGCTTCTTGTATCATAGGAAATATATGAAAAACCCAAATTAGTAAAAAATAAATAAATAAATATTGGTGTCTACTAAATTATAATAAAAATGCGTGATTGCCGACACATCCAAAAATAAAAGTCAAAACAGGTAGTTACGATGCAAACTGAAATGAAAATTTCTAAAATAAAAAATAGATGTCTCGTTTTGTCATATATTTTATCCTTCTAAAATTTTTGATAATATTAGTATTGTTATCGTAGCAATATATTACTTCACTACTAGCGTGTATGTATGCAAATGTGTATATTCAAATATTTCGATTAAAATTTACTATATTTTGATTATAAAAGACGTTTAGTTTCTTGTTATGGTGTATAGCTCTTTTGTGCATTGTAGTTCTTTTATGCATTCTGAGGCCGATGAAAATTCAAGGCCTTTGGCGATGACTTTTGTGACATAGGGCTACTATCGGCCATTCCTATATCAAAAATAGTTTCGAATAATACCGACTATTTGTAAACAGCAGTAAATGAGATTTGAGAAGAAATGCGTAGATGACTATTAAAATAAGTAACGTGCAACGTACCATCCATTTGAGAATTTGCATATGCAAAATGATTTTTAAATAACAATTTAATAACATAATTTTTTCTAAAAAATCTAACATTCAAAAGTTTTGCATTTTGCAAGTTTATCCAACTCTAACCATCCACTACTAGTGTTGCAATAAATTACTATTTTGAAAATGTTTGGTTAAAAATTTGAAAATAAGAATACATAAAAATCCAAACTTCCTACCTATATTAAACTGGAAAAGTGAATACATAGCTTAAAATAAGTTGTATAATAACATAACAAAACATGTTTGTAACTATTGATCACACATCTTATTAGAAAACAATATATTTGGTTTAAGTAAAGCAGTTTTATTGGAAAATAAATTATATAAGCTTCCTTTACTAAAATTTACTTAAATTGGGAGGTATGTATAAATTTATTAAATTTATGGAAAAACATTTAGTTTATAAATATAAATATCGTGGCAATACACTTATGTAAAAAGTTAATCCGAATTATGCTGACCAAACAAAAATATAATCTCAATATTAAACATAAGTGAAATAATAGCTCCATGAATAGATTACTATCAGAAGATGTAATAATAAGTCGTAAAATGCTTTTTAAGATATTTAACTTAGACCATCTACAAAGATAATTCTTCCATCAAATTTATTTCATACTATAATACCATGAAAGCACATTGTATCAAATTTAATGACTTAACATTTGATGTTGAACATTATCATTTCACTGGTGAAATAGTTGAAGCTTGATTATGCCATTTTCGTTGTTGATACAACGATGTAGGACGTTGTCATTTACTTTCTTTATAGCTGGTTATTGGATGATGCATTTCTTCTTGTTCTTTTGTGCACTGCAGTTCTTTTGTGCACTGTGGTTCCTTTGTGCACTGTGGTTCATTAGTGCACTGTGGTTCTTTTGTGCATTTTAGTTCTTTCGTATATTGTTCATCCATTGTATGTTCATTTAACGATGGATGTTGCAATTTGCTTTCTCCATCAGTGGTCGTTGGATGCTGCCATTCTTTTTGCTCTTCTGTGCATTGTAGCTCTTTTGTGCATTGTAGTCCTTTTGTGCATTGTAGCTCTTTTGTGCATTGTAGTTCTTTTATGCATTCTAGGTCTTTTGTACATTGTTCATTCATCGCATGTGCATTTACCACCGGATGATTCCCCTTCTTTTATTCGTCATAATTTGTCGGATGGTGCTAATTACTCCTTTCATCAACGATTGTTGGATGATGCCACTTGGTTGGTAGTTCATTAGGCTGCAGCTTTGATGCCAAGGTAGTTTCAGTTATGATAAAAAAGAAGAACACTGAAGCTAATGATGCACAATATGCTTTGGTCATGTTTATGTGTGGTATGTTGTTCAAGAAAGAAGATGGTTTTTATAAGATTTGAAGATAATGTTTGGAATCTTGAAGTCAATTAAGCCATTGTAAACTAATTAATGATCTCATTTTGTTTATCCTCTTTCATATTCTGGATAAAAACATAACCTTAAAGTAGATGGTGTTTTAATAAGCTTTCTACAAAAAAATAACATGCAAAAGTTAATTATAATTCACCAATCGTTAATTATGTTAATAATAGAAGGCGGTGTTGCACATCAACTACTAATTTCAATCTTAGCTTCTTGTATCATAGGAAATATATGAAAAACCCAGATTAGTAAAAATAAAAATAAATAAATGTTGGTGTCTACTAAATTATAATAAAAATGCGTGGTTGCCGATACATCCAAAAATAAAAGTCAAAACAGGTAGTTACGATGTAAACTGAAATGAATAATTCTAAAATAAAAAATAGATGTCTCGTTTTGTCATATATTTTTTCCTCCTAAAATTTTTGATAATATTAGTATTGTTATCGTAACAGTATATTACAACACTATTAGCGTGTATGTGTGCAAATGTGTATATTCACATATTTCGATTAAAATTTACTATATTTTGATTATAAAAGGCGTTTATTTTCTTGTTATGGTGTTTGGAACTTACACAATATCAAATGTCTATTTTTTATTTTACCACCTCAAACGTAGGTTTATCGTTTCACATATCGTTTTCACTAAAACTTAAAGTTAATTGCTCGACGTCATGTATTCGCATTACTATTTAATTGTATTAAAAACCCAAGTCTTGTGTTACCAAAAAAGTGATATGTGTATAACTATATGGCATGCAAAAAATTTGTACTTTAAATGTATCCACAATTTGATTTTTATTTACATTTCGCATAGATATGACATATTGTCAATATGTCGTTAAAACTGAAGATATTAGTGTGGTGAAAATTAGACGCTTCTGATATACTAGTGTCCAGAGCCAGTCAGATATTGTTGTAGGCTTAAGGCATAATGATCTAAATCAGGGATTAAAACAATCAGAGGTCCTTATTAGTTATTTTTAAACATTGAAAATACAGTCACAATGCAAGTTTAAATTATAGTGGCTTAAAAATAAGGCATACTCTTTTATAATTACACAGAGTCCGCTTTCATTAATCTAAAATTTGACCGATTTCATTTACAAACAAAATACAATTACTTTTATAAACAAAATTAGAATTTTGAGGCCGATGAAAATTGAAGGCCCTTGGCGATGACTTTTGTGACATAGGGCTACTGTCGGCCATTCCTATATCAAACATAGTTTCGAATAATACCGACTATTTGTAAATAGCAGTAAATGAGATTTGAGAAGAAATGCGTAGATGACTATTAAAATAAGTAACGTGCAACGTACCATCCATTTGAGAATTTGCATATGCAAAATGATTTTTAAATAACAATTTAATAACATAATTTTTTCTAAAAAATCCAACATTCAAAAGTTTTGCATTTTGCAAGTTTATCCAACTCTAACCATCCACTACTAGTGTTGCAATAAATTACTATTTTGAAAAATTTTGGTTAAAAATTTGAAAATAAGAATACATAAAAATCCAAACTTCCTACCTATATTAAATTGGAAAAGTGAATACATAGCTTAAAATAAGTTGTATAATAACATAACAAAACATGTTTGTAACTATTGATCACACATCTTATTAGAAAACAATATATTTGGTTTAAGTAAAGCAGTTTTATTGAAAAATAAATTATATAAGCTTCCTTTACTAAAATTTACTTAAATTGGGGGTATGTATAAATTTATTAAATTTATGGAAAAAAATTTAGTTTATAAATATATATATATCGTGGCAATACATTTATGTAAAAAGTCAATCCGAATTATGCTGACCAAACATAAGTGAAATAATAGCTCCACGAATAGATTACTATCAGAAAATGTAATAATAAGTTGTAAAATGCTTTTTAAGATATTTAACTTAGACCATCTACAAAGATAATTCTTCCATCAAATTTATTTCATACTATAATGCCATGAAAGCACATTGTATCAAATTTAATGACTTAACATTTGATGTTGAACATTATCATTTCACTGGTGAAATAGTTGAAGCTTGATTATGCCATTTTCGTTGTTGATACAACGATGTAGGACGTTGTCATTTACTTTCTTCATAACTGGTTATTGGATGATGCATTTCTTCTTGTTCTTTTTTGCACTGTAGTTCTTTTGTGCACTGTGGTTCCTTTGTGCACTATGGTTCATTAGTGCACTGTGGTTCTTTTGTGCATTTTAGTTATTTCGTACATTGTTCATCCATTGTATGTTCATTTAACGATGGATGTTGCAATTTGCTTTCTCCATCAGTGGTCGTTGGATGATGCCATTCTTTTTCTCTTCTGTGCATTGTAGCTATTTTGTGCACTGTAGTCCTTTTGTGCATTATAGCTCTTTTGTGCAATGTAGTTCTTTTGTGCATTCTAGGTCTTTTGTACGTTGTTCATTCATCGCATGTGCATTTACCACCGGATGATTCCCCTTCTTTTGTTCGTCATAATTTGTCGGATGGTGCCAATTACTCCTTTCATCAACGATTGTTGGATGATGCCACTTGGTTGGTAGTTCATTAGGTTGCAGCTTTGATGTCAAGGTAGTTTCAGTTATGATAAAAAAGAAGAACACTGAAGCTAATGATGCACAATATGCTTTGGTCATGTTTATGTGTGGTATGTTGTTCAAGAAAGAAGATGGTTTTTATAAGATTTGAAGATAATGTTTGGAATCTTGAAGTCAATTAAGCCATTGTAAACTAATTAATGATCTCATTTTGTTTATCCTCTTTCATATTCTGGATAAAAACATAACCTTAAAGTAGATGGTGTTTTAATAAGCTATCTACAAAAAAATAACATGCAAAAGTTAATTATAATTCACCAATCGTTAATTATGTTAATAATAGAAGGCGGTGTTGCATATCAACTACTAATTTCAATCTTAGCTTCTTGTATCATAGGAAATATATGAGAAACCCAAAATAGTAATAAATAAATAAATAAATATTGGTGTCTACTAAATTATAATAAAAATGTGTGGTTGCCGATACATCCAAAAATAAAAGTCAAAACAGGTAGTTACGATGTAAACTGAAATGAAAAATTCTAAAATAAAAAATAGATGTCTCGTTTTGTCATATATTTTATCCTCCTAAAATTTTTGATAATATTAGTATTGTTATCGTAACAGTATATTACTACACTATTAGCGTGTATGTGCGCAAATGTGTATATTCACATATTTCGATTAAAATTTACTATATTTTGATTATAAAAGACGTTTATTTTCTTGTTATGGTGTTTGGAACTTACACAATATCAAATGTCTATTTTTTATTTTACCACCTCAAACGTAGGTTTATCGTTTCACATATCGTTTTCACTAAAACTTAAAGTTAATTGCTCGACGTCATGTTTTCGCATTACTATTTAACTGTATTAAAAACCCAAGTCTAGTGTTACCAAAAAAGAGATATTTGTATAACTATATGGCATGCAAAAAATTTGTACTTTAAATGTATCCATAATTTGATTTTTATTTACATTTTGCATAGATATGACATATAGTCAATATGTCGTTAAAACTGAAGATTTTAGTGTGGTGAAAATTAGACGCTTCTGATATACTAGTGTCCAAAGCCAGTCAGATATTGTTATAGGTTTAAGGCATAATGATCTAAATCAGGTATTAAAAGAATCAGAGGTCCTTATTAGTTATGTTTAAACATTGAAAATACAGTCACAATGCAAGTTCAAATTATAGTGGCTTAAAAATAAGGCATACTCTTTTATAATTACACAGAGTCCGCTTTCCCTAATCAAAAATATGACCGATTTCATTCATAAACAAAATACAATTACTTTTATAAACAAAATTAGAATTTTGAGGCCGATGAAAATTCAAGGCCCTTGGCGATGACTTTTGTGACATAGGGCTACTATCGACCATTCCTATATCAAACATTGTTTCGAATAATACCGACTATTTGTAAATAGCAGTAAATGAGATTTGAGAAGAAATGCGTAGATGACTATTAAAATAAGTAACGTACAACGTACCCTCTATTTGAGAATTTGCATATGCAAAATGATTTTAAAATAACAATTTAATAACATTATTAATAACAATTTAATAACATTATTAATAACATGATTTTCAAATAACAATTTAATAACATTATTTTTTCTAAAAAATCCAACATTCAAAAGTTTTGCATTTTGCAAGTTTATCCAACTCTAACCATCCACTACTAGTGTTGCAATAAACTACTATTTTGAAAAAATTTGGTTAAAAATTTGAAAATAAGAATACATAAAAATCCAAACTTCCTACCTATATTAAACTGGAAAAGTGAATACATAGCTTAAAATAAGTTGTATAATAACATAACAAAACATGTTTGTAACTATTGATCACACATCTTATTAGAAAACAATATATTTGGTTTAAGTAAAGCAGTTTTATTGGAAAATAAATTATATAAGCTTCCTTTACTAAAATTTACTTAAAATGGGAGGTATGTATAAATTTATTAAATTTATGAAAAAACATTTAGTTTATAAATATAAATATCGTGGCAATACATTTATGTAAAAAGTTAATCCGAATTATGCTGACCAAACATAAATATAATCTCGATATATAAACATAAGTGAAATAATAGCTCCACGAATAGATTACTATCAGAAGATGTAATAATAAGTTGTAAAATGCTTTTTAAGATATTTAACTTAGACCACCTACAAAGATAATTCTTCCATCAAATTTATTTCATACTATAATACCATGAAAGCACATTGTATCAAATTTAAGGACTTAACATTTGATGTTGAACATTATCATTTCACTGGTGAAATAGTTGAAGCTTGATTATGACATTTTCGTTGTTGATACAGCGATGTAGGACGTTGTCATTTACTTTCTTCATAACTGGTTATTGGATGATGCATTTCTTCTTGTTCTTTTGTGCACTGTAGTTCTTTTGTGCACTGTGGTTCCTTTGTGCACTGTGGTTCATTAGTGCACTGTGGTTCTTTTGTGCATTTTAGTTCTTTCGTACAATGTTCATCCATTGTATGTTCAATTAACGATGGATGTTGCAATTTTCTTTCTCCATCAGTGGTCGTTGGATGATGCCATTATTTTTGCTCTTCTGTGCATTGTAGCTCTTTTGTGCACTGTAGTCCTTTTGTGCATTGTAGCTCTTTTGTGCATTGTAGTTCTTTTGTGCATTCTAGGTCTTTTGTACATTGTTCATTCATCGCATGTGCATTTACCACCGGATGATTCCCCTTCTTTTGTTCGTCATATTTTGTCGGATGGTGCCAATTACTCCTTTCATCAACGATTGTTGGATGATGCCACTTGGTTGGTAGTTCATTAGGTTGTAGCTTTGATGCCAAGGTAGTTTCAGTTATGATAAAAAAGAAGAACACTAAAGCTAATGATGCACCATATGCTTTGGTCATGTTTATGTGTGGTATGTTGTTCAAGAAAGAAGATGGTTTTTATAAGATTTGAAGATAATGTTTGGAATCTTGAAGTCAATTAAGCCATCGTAAACTAATTAATGATCTCATTTTGTTTATCCTCTTTCATATTCTGGATAAAAACATAACCTTAAAGTAGATGGTGTTTTAATAAGCTTTCTACAAAAAGATAACATGCAAAAGTTAATTATAATTCACCAATCGTTATGTTAATAATAGAAGGCGGTGTTGCATATCAACTATTAATTTCAATCTTAGCTTCTTGTATCATAGGAAATATATGAAAATCCCAAATTAGTAAAAAATAAATAAATAAATATTGGTGTCTACTAAATTATAATAAAAATGCGTGATTGCTGATACATCCAAAAACAAAAGTCAAAACAGGTAGTTACGATGTAATCTGAAATGAAAAATTCTAAAATAAAAAATAGATGTCTTGTTTTGTCATATATTTTATCCTCCTAAAATTTTTGATAATATTAGTATTGTTATCGTAACAGTATATTACTACACTAATAGCGTGTATGTGTGCAAATGTGTATATTCACATATTTCGATTAAAATTTACTATATTTTGATTATAGAAGACGTTTATTTTCTTGTTATGGTGTTTGGAACTTACACAATATCAAATGTCTATTTTTTATTTTACCACCTCAAACGTAGGTTTATCGTTTCACATATCGTTTTCACTAAAACTTGAAGTTAATTGCTCGACGTCATGTATTCGCATTACTATTTAACTGTATTAAAAACCCAAGTCTAGTGTTACCAAAAAAGAGATATGTGTATAACTATATGGCATGCAAAAAATTTGTACTTTAAATGTATCCACAATTTGATTTTTATTTACATTTTGCATAGATATGACATATTGTCAATATGTCGTTAAAACTGAAGATTTTAGTGTGGTGAAAATTAGACGCTTCTGATATACTAGTGTGCAAAGCCAGTCAGATATTGTTGTAGGCTTAAGGCATAATGATCTAAATCAGGGATTAAAACAATCAGAGGTCCTTATTAGTTATTTTTAAACATTGAAAATACAGTCACAATGCAAGTTTAAATTATAGTGGCTTAAAAATAAGGCATACTCTTTTATAATTACATAGAGTCCGCTTTCATTAATCTAAAATATGACCGATTTCATTTACAAACAAAATACAATTACTTTTATAAACAAAATTAGAATTTTGAGGCCGATGAAAATTTAAGGCCCTTGGCGATGACTTTTGTGACATAGGGCTACTATTGGCCATTCCTATATCAAACATAGTTTCGAATAATACCGACTATTTGTAAATAGCAGTAAATGAGATTTGAGAAGAAATGCGTAGATGACTATTAAAATAAGTAACGTGCAACGTACCATCCATTTGAGAATTTGCATATGCAAAATGATTTTTAAATAACAATTTAATAACATAATTTTTTCTAAAAAATCCAACATTCAAAAGTTTTGCATTTTGCAAGTTTATCCAACTCTAACCATCCACTACTAGTGTTGCAATAAACTACTATTTTGAAAAAATTTGGTTAAAAATTTGAAAATAAGAATACATAAAAATCCAAACTTCCTACCTATATTAAACTGGAAAAGTGAATACATAGCTTAAAATAAGTTGTATAATAACATAACAAAACATGTTTGTAACTATTGATCACACATCTTATTAGAAAACAATATATTTGGTTTAAGTAAAGCAGTTTTATTGGAAAATAAATTATATAAGCTTTCTTTACTAAAATTTACTTAAATTGGGAGGTATGTATAAATTTATTAAATTTATGGAAAAACATTTAGTTTATAAATATAAATATCGTGGCAATACATTTATGTAAAAAGTTAATCCGAATTATGCTGACCAAACATAAATATAATCTCAATATATAAACATAAGTGAAATAATAGCTCCACGAATAGATTACTATCAAAAGATGTAATAATAAGATGTAAAATGCTTTTTAAGATATTTAACTTAGACCATCTACAAAGATAATTCTTCCATCAAATTTATTTCATACTATAATACCATATAGCACATTGTATCAAATTTAGTGACTTAACATTTGATGTTGAACATTATCATTTCACTGGTGAAATAATTGAAGCTTGATTATGCCATTTTCGTTGTTGATACAACGATGTAGGACGTTGTCATTTACTTTCTTCATAACTAGTTATTGGATGATGCATTTCTTCTTGTTCTTTTGTGCACTGTAGGTCTTTTGTGCACTGTGGTTCCTTTGTGCACTGTGGTTCATTAGTGCACTGTGGTTCTTTTGTGCATTTTAGTTCTTTCGTACATTGTTCATCCATTGTATGTTCATTTAACGATGGATGTTGCAATTTGCTTTCTCCATCAGTGGTCGTTGGATGATGCCATTCTTTTTGCTCTTCTGTGCATTGTAGCTCTTTTGTGCACTGTAGTCCTTTTGTGCATTATACCTCTTTTGTGCATTGTAGTTCTTTTGTGCATTATAGGTCTTTTGTACATTGTTCATTCATCGCATGTGCATTTACCACCGGATGATTCCCCTTCTTTTGTTCGTCATAATTTGTCGGATGGTGCCAATTACTCCTTTCATCAACGATTGTTGGATGATGCCACTTGGTTGGTAGTTCATTGGGTTGCAGCTTTGATGCCAAGGTAGTTTCAGTTATGATAAAAAAGAAGAACACTGAAGCTAATGATGCACAATATGCTTTGGTCATGTTTATGTGTGGTATGTTGTTCAAGAAAGAAGATGGTTTTTATAAGATTTGAAGATAATGTTTGGAATCTTGAAGTCAATTAAGCCATTGTAAACTAATTAATGATCTCATTTTGTTTATCCTCTTTCATATTCTAGATAAAAACATAACCTTAAAGTAGATGGTGTTTAAATAAGCTTTCTACAAAAAAATAACATGCAAAAGTTAATTATAATTCACCAATCGTTAATTATGTTAATAATAGAAGGCGGTGTTGCATATCAACTACTAATTTCAATCTTAGCTTCTTGTATCATAGGAAATGTATGAAAAACCCAAATTAGTAATAAATAAATAAATAAATATTGGTGTCTACTAAATTATAATAAAAATGCGTGGTTGCCGATACATCCAAAAATAAAAGTCAAAACAGGTAGTTACGATGTAAACTGAAATGAAAAATTCTAAAATAAAAAATAGCTGTCTCGTTTTGTCATATATTTTATCCTCCTAAAATTTTTGATAATATTAGTATTGTTATCGTAACAGTATATTACTACACTATTAGCGTTATGTGTGCAAATGTGTATATTCACATATTTCGATTAAAATTTACTATATTTTGATTATAAAAGACGTTTATTTTCTTGTTATGGTGTTTGGAACTTACACAATATCAAATGTCGATTTTTTATTTTACCACCTCAAACGTAGGTTTATCGTTTCACATATCGTTTTCACTAAAACTTAAAGTTAATTGCTCGACGTCATGTTTTCGCATTACTATTTAACTGTATTAAAAACCCAAGTCTAGTGTTACCAAAAAAGAGATATTTGTATAACTATATGGCATGCAAAAAATTTGTACTTTAAATGTATCCACAATTTGATTTTTATTTACATTTTGCATAGATATGACATATTGTCAATATGTCGTTAAAACTGAAGATTTTAGTGTGGTGAAAATTAGACGCTTCTGATATACTAGTGTCCAAAGCCAGTCAGATATTGTTGTAGGCTTAAGGCATAATGATCTAAATCAGGTATTAAAACAATCAGAGGTCCTTATTAGTTATGTTTAAACATTGAAAATACAGTCACAATGCAAGTTTAAATTATAGTGGCTTAAAAATAAGGCATACTCTTTTGTAATTACACAGAATTCGCTTTCATTAATCTAAAATATGACCGATTTCATTCATAAACAAAATACAATTACTTTTATAAACAAAATTAGAATTTTGAGGCCGATGAAAATTCAAGGCCCTTGGCGATGACTTTTGTGACATAGGGCTACTATCGGCCATTCCTATATCAAAAATAGTTTCGAATAATACCGACTATTTGTAAATAGCAGTAAATGAGATTTGAGAAGAAATGCGTAGATGACTATTAAAATAAGTAACGTGCAACGTACCCTCCATTTGAGAATTTGCATATGCAAAATGATTTTTAAATAACAATTTAATAACATTATTTTTTCTAAAAAATCCAACATTCAAAAGTTTTGCATTTTGCAAGTTTATCCAACTCTAACCATCCACTACTAGTGTTGCAATAAATTACTATTTTAAAAAATTTTGGTTCAAAATTTGAAAATAAGAATACATAAAAATCCAAACTTCCTACCTATATTAAAATGGAAAAGTGAATACATAGCTTAAAATAAGTTGCATAATAACATAACAAAACATGTTTGTAACTATTGATCACACATCTTATTAGAAAACAATATATTGGTTTAAATAAAGTAGTTTTATTGGAAAATAAATTGTATAAGCTTCCTTTACTAAAATTTACTTAAATTGGGAGGTATGTATAAATTTATTAAATTTATGGAAAATCATTTAGTTGATAAATATGAATATCGTGGCAATAAATTTATGTAAAAAGTTAATCCGAATTATGCTGACCAAACATAAATATAATCTCAATATATAAACATAAGTGAAAGAATAGCTCCACGAATAGATTACTATCAGAAGATGTAATTGTGACGACCCGAAATTTTTGAGCAATTTAAATCGAAATATTAAATTGATTTTAAATATTCAATATAATAATTTTAACTTGAATTACAAATATCGTTATTTATTTGATACTTTAATAATAGAATTTAATAATTAGAAGTTGTGTAGATTGTTGAATCCAGAGTTTTAAGTCTGTTAAAAATAATTTGAAGGCTTGTAAAATTTATATTGATAATACAGGAAATAATAGAAGTTGTAAAATTGAAATTAGCAGTGGTTTGTTCGGTTTTGAAATTTTATATTGTTTAAATTGAAAAAAATAATAAAAAAATAAATAGCCTTCCGAGGCACGGTCTCGGAATACGATGAAACCAGTTCCATTGGATCCGTAATATTGTATTATTATCGGATTTCAAATTTCGTATTGATAGGAGTTAGTGTGCGGGTGTACGATATATAAACGCACAGAAACGTTTTATCGAATAAAATTGTATCTTCGTTCACTCCTTTGCATGCCGTAATAAAAAAATAAAAATAAATAATATATAAATATTATTTGCGTCTTCTTTTGGAAGCCAAGCCGTATATTCTTTTTTTTAGGGTCATGTACCAATCGAATACTCGGTTAAAGAAAAAAAAAGTTTAGAATAAAATCTGTACTAAGAGATACCAATGGCGCTCCTCATTTCCTTATTTTCCAGAATCGAATTCAAATCCCCTTTTTATTTTTTTATTTTCGTTCGTTCGAAACCAAAACCCTGGGATTCATGGCCAGGATCCAAACTCGAAGCAGTAGGGAGATCTAGGGTTTCGAGAGCTATCAGTTGAGTCGTGCTAGCAAAATCGCGTACCTCGTTTCGAACTCGACGTTGGGGTTTACAGTTTGTCGATGGCGCCGCTTCTCGTGCATCAGCTAGGGTTAGAATTTCTCTGGAGTTTGGCCTTCGATTCTGGGTATTGATGGTAGCTCCGTTCGCATGGGCTTGGGAGGCGCCGTTTGGCGTGAGGCAGAGGCAAACGAAGAGTGGTGGCGACTCGTGCGTGGGTAGCTGGAAAGCTCGTACTCGAGCAACCACTGGGAAGTCACCTTGGAGGCTGCGGGGTTTCGCGTTTCGAGCGAGGTGGTTTGTCTAAGCTTGTTTTTATAGCAAGGTATAATTTTTCAACTGGTTAATTTATACTTTGCATCTCAGTTTAGACTAGGATAATTAGAGGTCAAGAAACAAAGGATTTTACAGTAAATGATTATAAATTTATTCTGTTTTATAAAAAAAAAAAGTAAAAATAAAATTTGGGTTGTTTGATTGAAATTTTATATAGGAAAAATTTTCGATTATAGGATGATACTAAAAATGATTATTGAAGTTTAGAGTTCACTGTAATCAGGAATTTTTTTTTATATATACAATTTGGATGGGAAATTATCAGTTTAAACTAAACTTTCTAGACACTTAAATTAATAAATGATAATAAAATTATTTGGGTTATTCTAATTACTAAGATAAGTGATTAATGGAATTTAGTTACAATTAATTTATTAGTTGAAAACCAAATGTTTAGTTTAAATTAAATTGTTGACCAATTTAATTTATTAAATAATCATTGTAAAATATCTCGAATATTGATAAGAATTATTAATATTTATACAAGGTTATAAACCGGGAAAACCAAGACATAATTGAAGTGGACGTACAAATTTAAGAGGCAAAGGTGAGTTAATCTCACTCAGTTTAAATTTTAAATGATAAAATTTAAATGATTGTTTGGATGGCTGAATTGGCCGATGTGATATAGTATGATATTTTGTAATTGGTGTACTATATTGTGCTAACGTCTGTGGATGCAGGGAAAACAGGTTGGAGGGATCCAACTGGATCCCTCAACATTTATTTAAATTATTTAATTTTCTTTGCTGTGAATATTGACATTCTATAATGAGTTATATTGGAATATTGAATGTTATGGTTGATCGGATATATTTGTGGTATAATGACTTACCAAAATTTTATGGATTGGATTTTGGAAAGAAAATAAAAGAAATAAATTGGTAAATAAAGTAATTATAGGAAATTTGAATAAATTAAGAGTGAATTGAGAAAAATAGAAGTAATATGAAAATAATAATAAATGACTTCGAGAATGAAGAGAAAGAACTTTGAATAAAATAAAATTGATGAATTGTAAACTTAAGTTATATCAATAAAAGAATAGAGAATTATTTTAAAATTTAAAGTTTAAATGTATTTAAAGAATAAAGAAGTAACTTGAGAAATCTAAGAATTGGTATTTTCAGTTAAAAGTAATTTAACTCATAATTAAGGAAATAAAATCTAAAATTAATAGATTTTGAAATAGAAAGGAAGAAGATTGGAATTCAATTTGGAAATTGATTCAAGTGATAGAAATTAGAATTTCAAGAAGAATGTGAAGGGAAGTATATTTCCCTGGATAGCCGAGTACGTTTTTTTTTTTAAAAGAAAATTTAAATATAAGATAAAAGTTTAATGTGGTTTTAAAAAGCATATTTTAGGAATTTTATTATTTCTGAATGTTTAAAATTCATAAGTAAATATGTTTCAAATCTATTATTGTAATAACCATTTAAAATGTGACTTAGTATTTTATTTTTAAGAGTGAAAACCTAGTTTTACATGTTATAAAGTAACTTTATTTTCAAAAATCATACAGTATGTATTTTTAGTAAATTATAGTTTTTAAAATGAATGTTGTAAAATAAATTTCAAAGTAAAGTGTTTTTAAATTATTTTAAAAATCTTAAGTTTTGTGCTTGGCGATTTCAGTGGAAATAGAAACTGTTTGGGAAATTGATTCTGAGAAAGGAAGATAGTTTTAAAACTGTTTTCAAAAAGGGTTTGAAAGTGGAAATATATCTTGTGAAGATATTTTGAGGTTAATAAATAATTTGAGAAATTATTTACTGTTGGATGGTTGTTTGTGAATATTAATTGATAGTTAAATAACCGACTATCAATATTGGCCAACTGCGTTGATCGTTTCGAAGAGACCGGGATCGAGATTAATTTCTCGAAAACCACTTCGATCCGATTTGTACGTTTCGTGCGAAAAACGTGTTCGGAGTCGAAGATGAAGCAGTGAAGTGCAAGGGCTAGTCGCTACTAATCCTGAGGATATTTCCAAAATGGATGTAGTAGGAATAGTGCCTTCGGTTCCGTTCGAACCCGGGACGGACTTGTATGGATGAATGCTTACGAAACATCGTCAGGTGGACGATGGGCATTCTAAGTGAAAACGTTCTAAAGGTAACGCTTAGCCTCAAGCCTCATCAACCGGGAATGACTGAAAATCAGGGGATATGCAGCAAGGTTAGGTGGGTCATGCCCAAGCAGGACAAGATAATTCCCCTGTCTAGATGTCCCTTATATATCTTTCGGCTTAGTGGGTGGTTGGTCGCGCCAACCACGGGGTTTATCTTGTTCGGGACTGTTCAGTAAGGAATGGTTCCGGCCTTGTGTTGCAGGGGATGAAGGGAGTAATCCTCGGTACGGTGATCTAGGCCCCGTACTGTGACAGGTGGTACCCCAGTGCCTAGTCATTGTTGGAAATTCATTCTCCTTACGAGCCTTGTACGAGTTTTGTTTGTATTACCCACTTTTGTGGCTAGTAGCTGGAATTTAATGAATGTAACAATTTCGGCTATTTTATAAGTATTTGTATATAGACCCTATTATAATATCAGAGGATTTCTATAAAAATTGTTTTAGCTATCGTAAGGTAAAAACCCGACATGTTTATTTGTGGCGTGGTCTTACGAGATGCTTTTGTTTTCAAAGGATTTTGAATGTTTAACAATCAATTGGGTGTGATTTTCTCACGCTGGTATTCCAGACTGACTCGGGTGTTATTTAACTGTAATGCTCGGGTCAGACCGAGTATTATAGGATACAGGCTATGATGCTGTGGAGCTCAGGAGACGAGCTGGATGACGATACGTACTCTCGTACTTATATATATGTATTTCCGCTGAGTTGAGTTGTTATGTACCCATTGTATGTTATTGATGTGAGCTGTGATTGATGTACTCTGATGATGTAATATATGTAAACAGATATATTTGATTTTGAGTAAAGATTATTTATTCTCTATTATATTTTATTCCGCTGCGATAGTTAGATTCTGATGTTGATTTTGTTTTCTCTTCTTCTACCTCTTCTTCTTAAACCCTAATGGTTCGTATTTCTGTGCAACTTGAGTTGTTTGTTGTAGAATAGTGTATACTCAAAGGGGTACGGATTTGCGGGCTGTTACACTTGGTATCAGAGCTTAGGTTGGAGATAACCTTGGCTCTGGTGGGAATTACTCATTTAATTTAGAGTCTATAGTACTCAAAAATGAGTTCGAGCGTATTAATAAATATGAGCGCGTATTTGTTAGTGAATATAAATTGTTTTAATATTGCGTTGATTGGTTTATTAAGTGGCATATGAACCTTCGTCGACACAGTCTGCGCAACTGTATCGAAGGGGTTTCTAAACACTTGAATAGAGCAATTGACACGGTATTGTTTTAAATGTGGGTAAATGAAATAATTTTACCCAAAATATATTTTGATATAAATAAAAGTTTTTGTAAACTGTTTGACTAATATATGGTTGCTTGGATGTTCGAAATGATAATATTAAAGTATTATCATTGTTAAGTGAAAATTTAATTAGAAATTGGAAATATAACCAAAGTTTGAAGGAATAAATTTATTATAAAAAGAAATTTATAAATATGAATTATAAATGTAATTTGTGAATTGAAATATAATCAAATAAGAATTTGTATGAGCATAAGCTATGCAAATGAATTATAGTAAAATTGATTTAAGCAAGATTTGGAAATTTAAATTCCGAAAATTTGGAAGTGTTTTGAAGATAAGATGATAGCATTGTTTTGGAGATACTTCCGAAAGGAAAATTGTTTTAAAATGGATTTTGGAAGTGAGATAGCAGTGAAATCACTTGGATTATTGGAAAATAATTCTGATGATGACGGCCGCATCATCAGTTTTCATTTTCGAATTTCTGAGTGACGGATTGCTACCAAATTGGTTTGTTCAGGAAAACTTGTTTTCTTTTGAAAATCTCAAAGGAAATGTGTTGCACATAACAACCAGGATTGGTTTAAATTTTTGAGAAATGAGATTTGAGATGTTGGAGATTTTAAGATGATTCTAAAACAAAAGTCGGATGTTTAAAAATCCTGATGAGATAGGTTATAAGCTTATAAATTGAGATGATTTTTAAATCAGGGAAATATAAGCTTTGGATGTTGGAATTTAAATTTAAAGAACAGTTGAAAATGAAAATTAACTTGGAGTTGGAAATGAAAATTTGATTGGATTGAAATAAATTGAATAAGCTGAAATAATATCCAGTTATATTCAAATTAAGTTGAAATCGAATTGAGTTGAATAAATCAGAGTTGAAATAAAATTGAATTGGAATAGAAATTCAATTGAATTATTGAATGAATTAGATTCTTACCTGAACAAATGTAAAACAAGTTGGATAAGAATTGGAATTGGAATAAATAAATAGGACTTATAAAAGAAGAATATATTCAAGCTTATGATGAATGGAATTGTGTAAAATAATAAGTTGTGACTTATTAAATTGAAAATGGAAAGAAAAGCCCAAAATCAATATTGTGATGAATTGAAAAAAAAATGAGAAGAAAATCCAAACTTGAATTATAAAGTATATTGAACTTAAGAAAATTAAATGGAGTGATATTTTGATTAAAATTTCAAGTGTTGGATCATAAATAATGGGAGAACTAATTAGATAATAAATTAGTTAATAAAATTGAATTGTGAGTTGATGATGAAGTTTGGAAATAAACTTAAGTTATAAATTAAAGCTGATTCAAATTGTTGATGAAAGTAAAGTAATTAAGAATGGAGTTGAATTATGAGTTAATAAATTGGATGGTAAATTAAAAGTGGATAATAGAATCAGGACTTGAGTTATTAATTAAAAATTAGACTTGAAGTGTTAACAAATTAAATATAATTGGGAATATATAGAATAAAAATGGAAATGGATTAAAATAGTGATGGTTTGAATGTGCAAATAAAATCCAAATATGTGAAGATAACCTGGAAAATAGCCAGGTAATAAATGGGATGAGTTGAATTTGGAAAGTTAAATTTTATAATAACCAATCAAATGAAATTGAAAATTTAAAATGATATTTAATTGAGATGGAATCAAGTTGAATAAAAGAAAAAAAAATATTTATTTGCAAAATGAGAATGAGCTTCAGTGTAAAATTTGATTGAATCAAAATAAATTGACTTAAGCTGAGTAGATGGAAGAGTGTTGAATTTAATTCAACTTAAACAAAGTTTAATAATATTGGATTGGTTTTAAATCAAGTGAAATAAATTTTAATTGAAATACAATTCGGTGTGTTGCCGATAATATTTAATGGAATGAAAATGCTTAAATAAATAATTGTAAACCATTTAAATTAGTAAGGGATGGAAATAACTTGAGACAATAAGGAAAATAGAATGTTTCGAGTTTATTAGAAATGATTTAAGTGAATGGATGGGATAAATAAGAACCAAAGGAAGTGTTGGTTTAAATAAGTTGAGAAATGGTTATTAAATGAGATAGCTTGGATTGTTTTTGAGCTAAATAAAATAGTTTGGAATAAACAATTACGGAATGGTTTTAAATATAAATGAATGGATGTGAATGAATTGAAATAAGAAGGAAAATTTAATTGGTAATGGAGATGTACCTAAATTATTAATGGTTTTGAATGAACTAATTTTGGTTAATAAAATTTAAATGCAATGGAACTGAGAATATATGGATTGTGAATAAATTTTCTAATGGAATAGAATTATGAATAAATTGAGTTAAAATCCATCTAAACTGGTGATAAACATAAATACTTATTTATTCACATAAATCTTGTCAAATTGCATAGAATAAATTGTCATTGGATGTAAATGGAAGTAATTAAAATTCTATGAGTTGATAGGAGTGTAATAAAATTGATTTGAAATCAATTAAATCAAATATGAGATTGATTTGTTTAAAAATAAATAGAATGTAAGCAACAGAATCATAAACCATGTAGATTTGAATGAAATGGCGTGAGCACTAGTTGAAAACAAGTGCGTAAGTGTTAAAACCATATAAGTTACTTATAAACATTGTTAGCTACATTGTTTTAATATTTATGTGATGTAGTTGTTTAAAAAGAGTGGAATGTTAATAAACTGCATATATGTGGCACTTACATGTTTAAATTGAGTAAGTACAGGTACCTGGAAGCCGTGTGGCTGGATTTGGTTGTGCTATTTGCTAAAAATAATAAGCCGCTTGCTTAAAATGCTAAATAAGGTACGCCTACGCAAATAAAATTAGGAAATATGAACTGTTTTTGGTTTTTCCGACCGTGTGGGTCGATGTATATATATTTATCTCTTTTGTCAAATTGCAAAAGCTCCTCCGTACAAAGGAGACTCTGCCAAAAATTTTCAGAAATTTTGGGGAGTTAGAAAATTTTTGAAAATTTTGGAAAGTTTTGTTAACGACAAAACGATTTAGAATTGGAAACTAAAATAAGTTAGTAAATGAGACTAATTAAAGTAATGACTTAAATTAGGAATAAATGAAGCATAAAAAAATTAAAAATTCAAAGTTGAAAATAAATGAAATACATATGTAATGTGGAAATCGATTTGAATAGAAATAAGTATAAACTAAAAATAAAGATAAGAAACATATAAAATGTTTATATTAACTTAAGAAGGGAATGGTTAATTCTTAATTGGAAATTGATGCTACAAATGTATCCTAAGATAATATTAGAATGAATAGATATTGGCGTTTTGTGAGAAAATCGATAAAATGTTTTGGAATATTGTGATCGGATATTAGTGCTAAGCAGGATATGCAGGTATGATTAAAGGGAAAAGGAAATTGGATTTGATTTCAAGAGATAAAATTTGAAATGCTCGACAAAAAGGTATGTATTTAAATTTGGTATGGAATTTGATTGGGATTTGGATTGAGCCACTTGGCTTTTTGTTTTCTTTTTGGATTTGGGAGGCCGTAGAGCCATTTTGTAGTTGTACCGAGCTAGCCGCGCAAAGGAGACGCTGGCGAAATTTTTCGAAAAATTAGAGAGTTAGAAAATTTTTGAGAAATTTTGATAATTCAAAACTGGTTTTAAGAATAAAACTTGAATAATTGAGCGAATAGGATGGTTTGCAAACTAGGGAAAGGATTGGAAAGTTAATAAGAATAATAATAGTCTTTTATAGAAGATAGTTGGTTGGATATTGAATTGTTTGGTTTTGAGGAAAAGTAACGGGTATCGAACCATTTTTCCTAACTAGTAATTTCGGGGACGAAATTATTTTAAGGGGGGAGGAATGTGACGACCCGAAATTTTTGAGCAATTTAAATCGAAATATTAAATCGATTTTAAATATTCAATATAATAATTTTAACTTGAATTACAAATATCGTTATTTATTTGATACTTTAATAATAGAATTTAATAATTAGAAGTTGAGTAGATTGTTGAATCCAGAGTTTTAAGTCTGTTAAAAATAATTTGAAGGCTTGTAAAATTTATATTGATAATACAGGAAATAATAGAAGTTGTAAAATTGAAATTAGCAATGGTTTGTTCGGTTTTGAAATTTTATAGTGTTTAAATTGAAAAAAATAATAAAAAAATAAATAGCCTTCCGAGGCACGGTCTCGGAATACGATGAAACCAGTTCCATTGGATCCGTAATATTGTATTATTATCGGATTTCAAATTTCGTATTGATAGGAGTTAGTGTGCGGGTGTACAATATATAAACGTACAGAAACGTTTTATCGAATAAAATTGTATCTCCGTTCACTCCTTTGCATGCCGTAATAAAAAAATAAAAATAAATAATATATAAATATTATTTGCGTCTTCTTTTGGAAGCCAAGCCGTATATTCTTTTTTTAGGGTCATGTACCAATCGAATACTCGGTTAAAGAAAAAAAAAATAAGTTTAGAATAAAATCTGTACTAAGAGATACCAATGGCGCTCCTCATTTCCTTATTTTCCAGAATCGAATTCAAATCCCCTTTTTATTTTTTTATTTTCGTTCGTTCGAAACCAAAACCCTGGGATTCATGGCCAGGATCCAAACTCGAAGCAGTAGGGAGATCTAGGGTTTCGAGAGCCATCAGTTGAGTCGTGCTAGCAAAATCGCGTACCTCGTTTCGAAATCGACGTTGGGGTTTACACGTTTGTCGATGGCGCCGCTTCTCGTGCATCAGCTAGGGTTAGAGTTTCTCTGGAGTTTGGCCTTCGATTCTGGGTATTGATGGTAGCTCCGTTCGCATGGGCTTGGGAGGCGCCGTTTGGCGTGAGGCAGAGGCAAACGAAGAGTGGTGGCGACTCGTGCGTAGGTAGCTGGAAAGCTCGTACTCGAGCAACCACTGGGAAGTCACCTTGGAGGCTGCGGGGTTTCGCGTTTCGAACGAGGTGGTTTGTCTAAGCTTGTTTTTATAGCAAGGTATAATTTTTCAACTGGTTAATTTATACTTTGCATCTCAGTTTAGACTAGGATAATTAGAGGTCAAGAAACAAAGGATTTTACAGTAAATGATTATAAATTTATTCTGTTTTATAAAAAAAAAAGTAAAAATAAAATTTGGGTTGTTTGATTGAAATTTTATATGGGAAAAATTTTCGATTATAGCATGATACTAAAAATGATTATTGAAGTTTAGAGTTCACTGTAATGAGGAATTTTTTTTTATATACAATTTGGATGGGAAATTATCAGTTTAAACTAAACTTTCTAGACACTTAAATTAATAAATGATAATAAAATTATTTGGGTTATTCTAATTACTAAGATAAGTGATTAATGGAATTTAGTTACAATTAATTTATTAGTTGAAAACCAAATGTTTAGTTTAAATTAAATTGTTGACCAATTTAATTTATTAAATAATCATTGTAAAATATCTCGAATATTGATAAGAATTATTAATATTTATACAAGGTTATAAACCGGGAAAACCAAGACATAATTGAAGTGGACGTACAAATTTAAGAGGCAAAGGTGAGTTAATCTCACTCAGTTTAAATTTTTACTGATAAAATTTAAATGATTGTTTGGATGGCTGAATTGGCCGATGTTGTAACATCCCGCCTTTTTGCACACTTTAAACCGACACACGTGCCAATTCAAAGCATACGCAAGGGCGGATTGTTATGGGGTAAATAAGAAAACAGAGAAGAAATAAAAACAAAAACAGAATCTCACAGCGGAAGGATAAAATATAATAACAAATATACAGTTCATAAACAGTTTACAAAAGCTTGATCCTTCTTTTACAATAAATATCAGAGTTACACATACCAATACAAGCAATGCAGCGGAATAGAAAGAGTGTGGTGTAATACTATATATAACATAATACTTATTCTTCGTCTTCGTCCTCCAAAGCTAAAATCTGCTATCCTGAAATGCTCGGACTGACCCGAGCGAATTTGAATAGACAAAAACACCCGAGTCAGACTAGAATATCTTATGTGAGTTAAATAAACAGAATATAAATATGAGTACAGTAACTCAAGAGATGTTCGGGATTTACATCTCCTAAGGATCCGTTAAACTATTTACTATGTAGTATATTGCGCTATTATAATAGTGTCTATTTATAAAATAAACTTACTTTTAAATAGCGTTAAGGCTTTACATTTTCCACCTTAACACGTAATAGTCCCAGTAGTCCGTCCAATATCATAGCCCCTCCTGATCGGGAAGCCACTAGAGGATACCACACGGGCTACGGGAGAAAACCAAACTCGTACAAGGCGCGATATGGTAGGTGACACGGCACAACTAGGCAATGCCAGGGTAGATATACCAATTGCTATCCAGGCTGGTGGAAACGCGTAGCCGCAGTTACCGCCCACCTCGGACTAACTCCCCAAAATCAAAATATAGAAGTGGCCACTGAATCAAATCCAAGTCAAATTATAATATCGAAGAGGAGCGTCCGATCAGAGGAATGACCTCATTGGCCTGAGAATCGCTCCTGTTTTAGCCACCTTATGCCAACTCATGGGAGTTGGGTCCACGTATTTACCTTACAGGAAACGTCGCCACCACCTACTTCATTCTGGAATCTCCACCGCGTACACGGTTAGTCAAAGTGGTTTTCGGTATCGACAGAGAGTATGTCCATATCCGATCCCGGTCTCTTTGCCAACCAATCGTTATTATAACACCGCGGTCATTTAAAAATAGTTTATACTTTTAAAACCAGAATATAATCCATTTCAAACCGTAATATTACGATATCATTTCTTCTTTTAAAACCCAAAACAATATGATATCGTTTATCCCAAATAAAATTATTCCTTTCCAAAAAATTATGTCACTTTTTATTATTTAATATCCCATGTAACCAATATTCTGTTTGTAACTTTCAACATAATTCTTCGAAAATCCATAGCATTTTAAAACCATTATTTTCAAAACTAAATGGTTTGGATATTCAACGGTATGCGAATAAAAAAAAAGTTTAACTTTACTGTTGCTTTATAAAGAAATAAATTACATGGCTTTCCAAATATTTCTTCTTTTAAAGTTAAACCAAAATCCAAAATATTACTTCAAGTCCCAAAACCATTTCAATTTTATATATATTTATATCCATTTTTGAGCATTAATATTTCAACTAAAGTTGGATTTTTATCCTTTCAAAATCAATATTCTATTAATTAATCTTGACCATTCACCTAAAATCCATAATTAATAAGACTTCAATTTCTAGTAAAATATATATATATATATTTCCAAATTCAATTTTTACTAGAATATTCATTTCAAAATATTTTGGGAAAAATCCAATTATAAATATCATATCTTTAAAATTTCCAACTTAATATTTAAACATAGAATATAAATCATCAAACTCCATTTTCTTAATTTTCTTCCATTTTTAATAAAGAAATTTATTCACCTTTTAATTTCAAAATTTCAACTTCATATGCATATAACTATGGAAGAAAACATTTATTCAGTATAAAATTTAAGATTTTTATAAACCGTATTCCATCCAAACCATAGAAATCACATTAAAAATAGTTATATATAGACCACAGTGTCTGTATATAGTTTTCTATCCTATGGTCAAGTGATACGGATATTTATCATTTCAATCCGCAATTTAAAAAATAAAACTGCGGTTGTATATCATTTCAAACCGCAATCCCGAATGAAATGAAAAATGCATACTAACTTGCAGTTTAATGATATCAAATAAAACATCCCTTCAATAACACATCCATCATCCAATCACAAACATCAAGCAATATCAATCAATAACAATTATATATATGATCATATATAACAGGTGATAACTGGCAGTTTATTCAAATTAAATTTTTCAACTATTAATCTAACAATTTATATTCAGTGATAATTGACATAACTGTTAACTAGCAGTTCATATGCAACCAAAAATTTCTAACAGCCAATTAACACGCAATAAATCAATTAAATTAACAGTTACATTCAATAAAATGCAATTCAACAGATATGAATGAAATAACATGCCAAAAGCTCATAAATAAATTTCTATTCATTTCTAAAATTTATTTAACAAACATAAAAGCTTCTAGTAGTTGTGAGTGGGTTAAAACACTCACCTTTTGAATTTAAATTGAATTCAAATCCAATTTAAACCCAAAAATTGGACAGTCTCCAAATTCATCCAAACCAGTGCCAAAACGTCAGAAATTCCGATACGATCCCAGCAAAACAAACCGCGCGTGAATCCGAGCTCGTATGCAAAAGTTATGAAAATTTGAAAAATGAAAAATTCTGGTCCTGGGTCAACTTCGGGTTCGACTTCGGGGCGCCGCCTCATTTCCCCGATGCTTGCTTGGAGTTTTCGCCAAAACGACCCGGAGCGACCCGAGTCATTTTCTTCCTGACCCGAAGTTGCTCTAGGATTTTCTCCTCTGAAACCCGAAGCGCGACCAGAAGCTGCTGCAGATCCACAAAATTTTTTTTTTTTTTTTTTTTTTTGAAATAAAATTTTGGAATTTGGGAATTAGGTTTTCTGCCATTGGAATGAGGAGTTGAGAAGGAGATGTACGTATAGAAAAATGAAAATAAGGAGTGGCTAGGGTTTATAATCGCAAATATATAGACAGATAAAAGAAGGCTAGGTGGGTACGGATAACGAACGTGCTAAACGATAGTTGGCCCAAAAAGCCCGTTCTGCCTCCGGAGTCGAATTTGTTAAAACTATATATCCAAATAGGTGTTTCAAAATATTCTGAACGCGATGGAAAAAGTTTCGCGACCAAATTCGATCGTATGAAGAAGTTATGCAAAAAAAATAAAAATTTCAAATTGATTTCAAAATGCGTAAATTTCAAGGCGTTTCGAGTCCGTACGATCAAACGACAAGTCCGATCGCAACGAAACTTGAAACATTATTATAATTCACCGTTACGGATCCGATGAAACTAGTTTCGTCGAAATCCAAGTCCGTGACAAAAATGACTATTTTTAATATTTATTAAATAAATTAAAATAAATCATAAAATCCAAATTTTCTTTCAACTTTAAATATTGGCCAAATTTCATTACTTATATAATCCAATCAATTCCCAATAATTTAGCAAGCTTGGATGTGAATTAAAATTTATAAGTATATAAATTTCGCAGTGTTAACCTCTGCGTTTTCTTATTATTTGGGAATTATAAATTTTATTCGCAAAACCCAATTATTTAATCATATACTTATACTCTCATCTTAAATCTAATTATATAAATAACTTGATTTCTATTATCCAACTCAAAATATATCAATTATTCTCCAACTACATAGTTAACGTTTCTTTTATATATCACTGTGGTAATATTTCAAAATGTTCATCTTTTGTTTGCATAAATTACTGTATTTAGATAAAATTGTAATTTTGGTAACTTATCACATAAATAACTTAAAACCTCAACTAATACATTCCACCTTTGTTTCATCTTATTCATTCACTCATCAATATTCCGTACTAACTACAAAATTTAGTGTATTCCTTTAAATTGATCAAAATAAGACTTATCAACTAATAGAAAGATTTACGTACAAAATTTATTGTCATACATCTAATTTACAAGCCTATACTTAATTATTATCCTACAATACGTTTTACGTTACTATAATGTTCATTCTTCCGTTCCTACGTTTCTATAAATTTATTCCTTTATAATTTATTTAACGCAACACTTAATCTACACCTATTGCGATGTTTCAAATTTACTTGAATGAACAATTTCTTTACTTAAAATAGTTGTTGTAAACTCTTAATTCCACATTTATAAGTGTATTATTATTTTCACTCAAATATTATACATATATATAGAGTATTGGGTTTTTATTTAATCAACATTTATCATATATATTAATTAATTAAATTCAATACTTAAGTCTGACTAAATTTATTCCCCAAATACACATTTACATTTCTCAACCAATAAATATAACCAATCAAATTCTCATTTTATTGAACCTTGGTCAATTCCACACGTTAATTTTACTTAAAGTCTCAATTAATTAATTTACCTCGGTTTCATTACCTTATTACCTTATATGCATAATTGACATGGTTATATCTTCCATTACATCAATAATTTATCATTTCATTTCTATGCAATATATACTCATCTTATTCCATTTATTTGGTTACTGCATTGAAATCTATTTATTAACCAATACTAACGTTATTATCATAAAAAAAAATTTGATTCCCAATTTTATTCAATACTTAGAACAAAAATTTTCACATTAAATCAAATCCTTCTATTCAAACCAAGTATCATGCTATGATAATATTTTACGTTGGTTACACTGAAAAAAAAATCAACTTTTTATCGTTATCAATTAAACATACATTAATTGCACAAATTAAAGGAATTAATTGCCATTTATCAAATTAAATTTTTCATACATCAATCTATTTCATCTAAATCCTTACCTATGAATATTGTAACCTTTAATTCCATTAAATACCAATTAACCCAAATTATTTCATTTATTCTAAGTCATATCACTAAAATAATTCATCATAATAAACTTAAAATCTATACGTTTATTGATTTATTTCTATTTGTCTTATGTTAAATTCTAAATTTAGTAAGACAACCTAAAGTACTCCACTCAATCGACAGTCCCTTTCAATTGTTAATACGTACTTAAATTTCTACAGTTGCCTTCCATCTGCACTTTCGTTACTATGATAAAAATTAGTAACGTTTATGCCATCAATCCATCATAATTACTTACCCTTAATTGAGTTTGATTTCCAAATAAATTTGCTGACCCTTAATTAGACAATTTATAAAAGTTTGTCATCATACCTATAGTTCTACGCTTATGCTATGTCTTAAATTTCAATAAATTTATAAATTTTGAGATGTTCATTAGGGTTTACAAATTTATTGACTTGCAATAACAGGGTTTCTTAATCTATTCAATTTATCGTTCACAATCTTTTATTGCATTAAATTGGTTTAATATTCCCATATTAAATTTTATGTACAGGTAAGAATTTTTCTTTCTTTCTCTACTTAATTCATTTGAATTTTATTCAAATGTCTTTAAATAGGTTTCTAAGTCACTTCTATATAATTTATTCTAGCCTTCATTTTAATACTTATCTACCACCTTTATTCTTTCAACTAAAATAAATTACAAAATCCTATTAAACAAACAATTTTAAATGGTCGAACTTAACGGGTCGTTACACTCTCCCCCACTCAAAACTTTTCGTCCCCGAAAAGGAAAAAGAAGGGAGAAGGAAGAATAAAACAGTACATCTCAATTCAATATTAGCTTATAAATAATAATTTACTGGATTAATTTCCTTTAATGAAATATACCCGTTTTATAGCCATTATAAACTTTTATACTTAAATAATTAAAGTTGGAAAAACATTTTCAATAAAATTCTAAGTCCAAAATTTACGGAAAATTTTGGCAGAGTCTCCTTTGTACGGAGAGGCTCGGGAGAAAATAAAATATCAAAATATAACAAATATATTACAAATATTATCAAAATATTATATCCCAACACGGGCAACTATATAAAATAGCGCTTTAAACGTAATCCGAAAACGTACCTATTTGTCGGGCAATACGCTTATTATTATGGAACCAAAAGCAGTTGCTTCCATCACCTGCATTCACTTATATAATCTAAAAGGTTAAATATTTATATTAAAGTGAAATGTTTAGGTGGTTTCAACCATTAATCACCCAATCAATACAACAATTATCAATCTTACAAATAACATACATACACAAAGTGAAGCAACCATTTAAACCATCAAACAATTAGTTGTCTGGGTTCAAATTTGAAATTTGTATGAAATGAAATTAACTATCAAGTGCATCCTTTGCTCAACAGTCTTAGATGGAACAAGGATAGATTATTTATTCCCCAACAACTTCAAATTCCTTACCCAACAAACATAAATCAAACAATAACAATTCAAACTAACAGCCAAATTAACTTATTATACATTTATTTCATGCTTCGGTGGTTTGATTTTCTTTCTTTCATTTATGGAGGGATTTCTTTGTTTCTTACAATTTTCATTTTCCATTTGTTACAAAATTCATTATATTGTATTCCAATTTATTGACTAAGGTTTATATCATCTATTTATACTACTTACCCTTTCTTATATAGTAAAATTTCCAATTTAACTTAAGTTTATACAGTTAATTCTCATTTATAACAGCAAATTTATTGAATACCTTAATTACCTCAAGCTTCACTTGTAAGATTTCCCCTTACATTTTCTTACTAACATTGCAACTTTTATTATATGGTAAGTTATGTATATTTAAGAATGCAAGTGAAAATTTACAAGTTTCTTCTCAATTCCTTTTTATTTATTAACGGTTCAATAAATATATATTCGTTTTATAAATTACAATTTCAACTTACCCTTAATTTCATTCCTTTATTTAATGTTTATGTTTTATTATATTTAATTACAGTAACCCTCTACTTACACTTAAATTATTAACCTTAAAACCTCCATTTTTATAAATAAAGGATTTTATTAATTCATTATCTAGGGTTTACAGACATTTATTTATATTACCTACTTTTTATTATATTACTAGTAGCATTTTAAATCATACTTAAGTTTATAACCCTACACATCAATATTAAAGAATTTCATTTTATTTACTTAAGTTAAAATCACCTATTAATAATACTCACCTTTAATTTGGGTAAAATTTCAATTATCACTTAAGTTTATACCAATAAATTCTTTCATTATTTCCTAAATTCCTACTTGTAAAATATTCAATTCCAGTTTCTCATTTAACACTTCAACTTTTATATTTGGGTAAGTTATTTATGTTAAGGAAATTGCAATTGAACTTATACAAGTTTAATCTCCATTCTTTTAATTAAATTTAATGTTTATTCATATTACCCTTTGTCTCATATGTATGCAAATTCCTCTTTATAGCTTTGCAGTTATTCTCTTATTTCAATTAGAGGTTTCAATTCATTCATTCTTCAATAAATCTTTTCCATTATTTATCAGTTAAAAACTTTTACTTCCCTTATCCCTAGCATTAACTTTCTTACTTAATATTTCACTAACAAAGTTTAAACAATTAATTAACGGAAAAATTTAGAATTAAATACCGGGTCAAATTTTAATCTATTTCAAAATAATAGATAAATAAGTTCTTACAACTTTTATATCTCTAATTATATTTAGAACAATAAAAGAAAATTTTTAGAAAATTTCAAAAATAAATCTGCAGTAGAATTTACTACAGTGGCCTTTCCCCTTCGAAACTCGAAAATGAAAGTCGATGATGCGGCCGTCATCACCGAATTTATTTTCCAGCGACAGAGAGGAAAGTACAGAATTTAATTCTTTTCCAAAATCTTCTTTAAAACAATTCTTCCAATTTATACGAAATATTTATATAAGAAAATACTTATAAACCAAATCAATAAATTTCACAAATTCTTTGAAAGCAAATTTTCAAAAATCCCGGACTTAAGTTCTAAATCTCCAAATTTGGTTTATTATAATTTCACTTAGCTTCAGTTATTATAAATATTTTTATTGCCTAACATCCAATCTATAGCAACCGAATATATATATATCTTTATAAAACTATTTTTATATATAGAAATATAATAGGAAAAATTATTTCATTCACCTATATTAAAAACAAATATTATGTCGGTCTGTCCTATTAAGTGTTTAGAAATCCCTATTGATGACATAGCGTCCCATGCATCAACCAGAATTTATAAATACAAAGCGGAACAGATTAACACAATATTAAAATCTTTTTATTAATACTAACAAGTACGCTCTCTCTTATATATACACTCAGCGACTCCCATAGGATATTTCTACCCTATTAACAAAGAGTCAAACCCCACAAAGCCAAGGTTTATCGCTAAACCAAAGCTCTGATACCAACTGTAACATCCCGCCTTTTTGCACACTTTAAACCGACACACGTGCCAATTCAAAGCATACGCAAGGGCGGATTGTTATGGGGTAAATAAGAAAACAGAGAAGAAATAAAAACAAAAACAGAATCTCACAGCGGAAGGATAAAATATAATAACAAATATACAGTTCATAAACAGTTTACAAAAGCTTGATCCTTCTTTTACAATAAATATCAGAGTTACACATACCAATACAAGCAATGCAGCGGAATAGAAAGAGTGTGGTGTAATACTATATATAACATAATACTTATTCTTCGTCTTCGTCCTCCAAAGCTAAAATCTGCTATCCTGAAATGCTCGGACTGACCCGAGCGAATTTGAATAGACAAAAACACCCGAGTCAGACTAGAATATCTTATGTGAGTTAAATAAACAGAATATAAATATGAGTACAGTAACTCAAGAGATGTTCGGGATTTACATCTCCTAAGGATCCGTTAAACTATTTACTATGTAGTATATTGCGCTATTATAATAGTGTCTATTTATAAAATAAACTTACTTTTAAATAGCGTTAAGGCTTTACATTTTCCACCTTAACACGTAATAGTCCCAGTAGTCCGTCCAATATCATAGCCCCTCCTGATCGGGAAGCCACTAGAGGATACCACACGGGCTACGGGAGAAAACCAAACTCGTACAAGGCGCGATATGGTAGGTGACACGGCACAACTAGGCAATGCCAGGGTAGATATACCAATTGCTATCCAGGCTGGTGGAAACGCGTAGCCGCAGTTACCGCCCACCTCGGACTAACTCCCCAAAATCAAAATATAGAAGTGGCCACTGAATCAAATCCAAGTCAAATTATAATATCGAAGAGGAGCGTCCGATCAGAGGAATGACCTCATTGGCCTGAGAATCGCTCCTGTTTTAGCCACCTTATGCCAACTCATGGGAGTTGGGTCCACGTATTTACCTTACAGGAAACGTCGCCACCACCTACTTCATTCTGGAATCTCCACCGCGTACACGGTTAGTCAAAGTGGTTTTCGGTATCGACAGAGAGTATGTCCATATCCGATCCCGGTCTCTTTGCCAACCAATCGTTATTATAACACCGCGGTCATTTAAAAATAGTTTATACTTTTAAAACCAGAATATAATCCATTTCAAACCGTAATATTACGATATCATTTCTTCTTTTAAAACCCAAAACAATATGATATCGTTTATCCCAAATAAAATTATTCCTTTCCAAAAAATTATGTCACTTTTTATTATTTAATATCCCATGTAACCAATATTCTGTTTGTAACTTTCAACATAATTCTTCGAAAATCCATAGCATTTTAAAACCATTATTTTCAAAACTCAATGGTTTGGATATTCAACGGTATGCGAATAAAAAAAAAGTTTAACTTTACTGTTGCTTTATAAAGAAATAAATTACATGGCTTTCCAAATATTTCTTCTTTTAAAGTTAAACCAAAATCCAAAATATTACTTCAAGTCCCAAAACCATTTCAATTTTATATATATTTATATCCATTTTTGAGCATTAATATTTCAACTAAAGTTGGATTTTTATCCTTTCAAAATCAATATTCTATTAATTAATCTTGACCATTCACCTAAAATCCATAATTAATAAGACTTCAATTTCTAGTAAAATATATATATATATATATTTCCAAATTCAATTTTTACTAGAATATTCATTTCAAAATATTTTGGGAAAAATCCAATTATAAATATCATATCTTTAAAATTTCCAACTTAATATTTAAACATAGAATATAAATCATCAAACTCCATTTTCTTAATTTTCTTCCATTTTTAATAAAGAAATTTATTCACCTTTTAATTTCAAAATTTCAACTTCATATGCATATAACTATGGAAGAAAACATTTATTCAGTATAAAATTTAAGATTTTTATAAACCGTATTCCATCCAAACCATAGAAATCACATTAAAAATAGTTATATATAGACCACAGTGTCTGTATATAGTTTTCTATCCTATGGTCAAGTGATACGGATATTTATCATTTCAATCCGCAATTTAAAAAATAAAACTGCGGTTGTATATCATTTCAAACCGCAATCCCGAATGAAATGAAAAATGCATACTAACTTGCAGTTTAATGATATCAAATAAAACATCCCTTCAATAACACATCCATCATCCAATCACAAACATCAAGCAATATCAATCAATAACAATTATATATATGATCATATATAACAGGTGATAACTGGCAGTTTATTCAAATTAAATTTTTCAACTATTAATCTAACAATTTATATTCAGTGATAATTGACATAACTGTTAACTAGCAGTTCATATGCAACCAAAAATTTCTAACAGCCAATTAACACGCAATAAATCAATTAAATTAACAGTTACATTCAATAAAATGCAATTCAACAGATATGAATGAAATAACATGCCAAAAGCTCATAAATAAATTTCTATTCATTTCTAAAATTTATTTAACAAACATAAAAGCTTCTAGTAGTTGTGAGTGGGTTAAAACACTCACCTTTTGAATTTAAATTGAATTCAAATCCAATTTAAACCCAAAAATTGGACAGTCTCCAAATTCATCCAAACCAGTGCCAAAACGTCAGAAATTCCGATACGATCCCAGCAAAACAAACCGCGCGTGAATCCGAGCTCGTATGCAAAAGTTATGAAAATTTGAAAAATGAAAAATTCTGGTCCTGGGTCAACTTCGGGTTCGACTTCGGGGCGCCGCCTCATTTCCCCGATGCTTGCTTGGAGTTTTCGCCAAAACGACCCGGAGCGACCCGAGTCATTTTCTTCCTGACCCGAAGTTGCTCTAGGATTTTCTCCTCTGAAACCCGAAGCGCGACCAGAAGCTGCTGCAGATCCACAAAATTTTTTTTTTTTTTTTTTTTTTTTTTGAAATAAAATTTTGGAATTTGGGAATTAGGTTTTCTGCCATTGGAATGAGGAGTTGAGAAGGAGATGTACGTATAGAAAAATGAAAATAAGGAGTGGCTAGGGTTTATAATCGCAAATATATAGACAGATAAAAGAAGGCTAGGTGGGTACGGATAACGAACGTGCTAAACGATAGTTGGCCCAAAAAGCCCGTTCTGCCTCCGGAGTCGAATTTGTTAAAACTATATATCCAAATAGGTGTTTCAAAATATTCTGAACGCGATGGAAAAAGTTTCGCGACCAAATTCGATCGTATGAAGAAGTTATGCAAAAAAAATAAAAATTTCAAATTGATTTCAAAATGCGTAAATTTCAAGGCGTTTCGAGTCCGTACGATCAAACGACAAGTCCGATCGCAACGAAACTTGAAACATTATTATAATTCACCGTTACGGATCCGATGAAACTAGTTTCGTCGAAATCCAAGTCCGTGACAAAAATGACTATTTTTAATATTTATTAAATAAATTAAAATAAATCATAAAATCCAAATTTTCTTTCAACTTTAAATATTGGCCAAATTTCATTACTTATATAATCCAATCAATTCCCAATAATTTAGCAAGCTTGGATGTGAATTAAAATTTATAAGTATATAAATTTCGCAGTGTTAACCTCTGCGTTTTCTTATTATTTGGGAATTATAAATTTTATTCGCAAAACCCAATTATTTAATCATATACTTATACTCTCATCTTAAATCTAATTATATAAATAACTTGATTTCTATTATCCAACTCAAAATATATCAATTATTCTCCAACTACATAGTTAACGTTTCTTTTATATATCACTGTGGTAATATTTCAAAATGTTCATCTTTTGTTTGCATAAATTACTGTATTTAGATAAAATTGTAATTTTGGTAACTTATCACATAAATAACTTAAAACCTCAACTAATACATTCCACCTTTGTTTCATCTTATTCATTCACTCATCAATATTCCGTACTAACTACAAAATTTAGTGTATTCCTTTAAATTGATCAAAATAAGACTTATCAACTAATAGAAAGATTTACGTACAAAATTTATTGTCATACATCTAATTTACAAGCCTATACTTAATTATTATCCTACAATACGTTTTACGTTACTATAATGTTCATTCTTCCGTTCCTACGTTTCTATAAATTTATTCCTTTATAATTTATTTAACGCAACACTTAATCTACACCTATTGCGATGTTTCAAATTTACTTGAATGAACAATTTCTTTACTTAAAATAGTTGTTGTAAACTCTTAATTCCACATTTATAAGTGTATTATTATTTTCACTCAAATATTATACATATATATAGAGTATTGGGTTTTTATTTAATCAACATTTATCATATATATTAATTAATTAAATTCAATACTTAAGTCTGACTAAATTTATTCCCCAAATACACATTTACATTTCTCAACCAATAAATATAACCAATCAAATTCTCATTTTATTGAACCTTGGTCAATTCCACACGTTAATTTTACTTAAAGTCTCAATTAATTAATTTACCTCGGTTTCATTACCTTATTACCTTATATGCATAATTGACATGGTTATATCTTCCATTACATCAATAATTTATCATTTCATTTCTATGCAATATATACTCATCTTATTCCATTTATTTGGTTACTGCATTGAAATCTATTTATTAACCAATACTAACGTTATTATCATAAAAAAAAATTTGATTCCCAATTTTATTCAATACTTAGAACAAAAATTTTCACATTAAATCAAATCCTTCTATTCAAACCAAGTATCATGCTATGATAATATTTTACGTTGGTTACACTGAAAAAAAATCAACTTTTTATCGTTATCAATTAAACATACATTAATTGCACAAATTAAAGGAATTAATTGCCATTTATCAAATTAAATTTTTCATACATCAATCTATTTCATCTAAATCCTTACCTATGAATATTGTAACCTTTAATTCCATTAAATACCAATTAACCCAAATTATTTCATTTATTCTAAGTCATATCACTAAAATAATTCATCATAATAAACTTAAAATCTATACGTTTATTGATTTATTTCTATTTGTCTTATGTTAAATTCTAAATTTAGTAAGACAACCTAAAGTACTCCACTCAATCGACAGTCCCTTTCAATTGTTAATACGTACTTAAATTTCTACAGTTGCCTTCCATCTGCACTTTCGTTACTATGATAAAAATTAGTAACGTTTATGCCATCAATCCATCATAATTACTTACCCTTAATTGAGTTTGATTTCCAAATAAATTTGCTGACCCTTAATTAGACAATTTATAAAAGTTTGTCATCATACCTATAGTTCTACGCTTATGCTATGTCTTAAATTTCAATAAATTTATAAATTTTGAGATGTTCATTAGGGTTTACAAATTTATTGACTTGCAATAACAGGGTTTCTTAATCTATTCAATTTATCGTTCACAATCTTTTATTGCATTAAATTGGTTTAATATTCCCATATTAAATTTTATGTACAGGTAAGAATTTTTCTTTCTTTCTCTACTTAATTCATTTGAATTTTATTCAAATGTCTTTAAATAGGTTTCTAAGTCACTTCTATATAATTTATTCTAGCCTTCATTTTAATACTTATCTACCACCTTTATTCTTTCAACTAAAATAAATTACAAAATCCTATTAAACAAACAATTTTAAATGGTCGAACTTAACGGGTCGTTACAGATGTGATATAGTGTGATATTTTGTAATTGGTGTACTATATTGTGCTAACGTCTGTGGATGCAGGGAAAACAGGTTGGAGGGATCCAACTGGATCCCTCAACATTTATTTAAATTATTTAATTTTCTTTGCTGTGAATATTGACATTCTATAATGAGTTATATTGGAATATTGAATGTTATGGTTGATCGGATATATTTGTGGTATAATGACTTACCAAAATTATATGGATTGGATTTTGGAAAGAAAATAAAGGAAATAAATTGGTAAATAAAGTAATTATAGGAAATTTGAATAAATTAAGAGTGAATTGAGAAAAATAGAAGTAATATGAAAATAATAATAAATGACTTCGAGAATGAAGAGAAAGAACTTTGAATAAAATAAAATTGATGAATTGTAAACTTAAGTTATATCAATAAAAGAATAGAGAATTATTTTAAAATTTAAAGTTTAAATGTATTTAAAGAATAAAGAAGTAACTTGAGAAATCTAAGAATTGGCATTTTCAGTTAAAAGTAATTTAACTCATAATTAAGGAAATAAAATCTAAAATTAATAGATTTTGAAATAGAAAGGAAGAAGATTGGAATTCAATTTGGAAATTGATTCAAGTGATAGAAATTAGAATTTCAAGAAGAATGTGAAGGGAAGTATATTTCCCTGGATAGCCGAGTACGTTTTTTTTTTTAAAAGAAAATTTAAATATAAGATAAAAGTTTAATGTGGTTTTAAAAAGCATATTTTAGGAATTTTATTATTTCTGAATGTTTAAAATTCATAAGTAAATATGTTTCAAATCTATTATTGTAATAACCATTTAAAATGTGACTTAGTATTTTATTTTTAAGAGTGAAAACCTAGTTTTACATGTTATAAAGTAACTTTATTTTCAAAAATCATATAGTATGTATTTTTAGTAAATTATAGTTTTTAAAATGAATGTTGTAAAATAAATTTCAAAGTAAAGTGTTTTTAAATTATTTTAAAAATCTTAAGTTTTGTGCTTGGCGATTTCAGTGGAAATAGAAACTATTTGGGAAATTGATTCTGAGAAAGGAAGATAGTTTTAAAACTGTTTTCAAAAAGGGTTTGAAAGTGGAAATATATCTTGTGTAGATATTTTGAGGTTAATAAATAATTTGGGAAACTATTTACTGTTGGATGGTTGTTTGTGAATATTAATTGATAGTTAAATAACCGATTATCAATATTGGCCAACTGCGTTGATCGTTTCGAAGAGACCGGGATCGAGATTAATTTCTCGAAAACCACTTCGATCTGATTTGTACGTTTCGTGCGAAAAACGTGTTCGGAGTCGAAGATGAAGCAGTGAAGTGCAAGGGCTAGTCGCTACTAATCCTGAGGATATTTCCAAAATGGATGTAGTAGGAATAGTGCCTTCGGTTCCGTTCGAACCCGGGACGGACTTGTATGGATGAATGCTTGCGAAACATCGTCAGGTGGACGATGGGCATTCTAAGTGAAAACGTTCTAAAGGTAACGCTTAGCCTCAAGCCTCATCAACCGGGAATGACTTAAAATCAGGGGATATGCAGCAAGGTTAGGTGGGTCATGCCCAAGCAGGACAAGATAATTCCCCTGTCTAGATGTCCCTTATATATCTTTCGGCTTAGTGGGTGGTTGGTCGCGCCAACCACGGGGTTTATCTTGTTCGGGACTGTTCAGTAAGGAATGGTTTCGGCCTTGTGTTGCAGGGGATGAAGGGAGTAATCCTCGGTACGGTGATCTAGGCCCCGTACTGTGACAGGTGGTACCCCAGTGCCTAGTCATTGTTGGAAATCCATTCTCCCTACGTGCCTTGTACGAGTTTTGTTTGTATTACCCACTTTTGTGGCTAGTAGCTGGAATTTAATGAATGTAACAATTTCGGCTATTTTATAAGTATTTGTATATAGACCCTATTATAATATCAGAGGATTTCTATAAAAATTGTTTTAGCTATCGTAAGGTAAAAACCCGACATGTTTATTTGTGGCGTGGTCTTACGAGATGCTTTTGTTTTCAAAGGATTTTGAAACTTTAACAATCAATTGGGTGTGATTTTCTCACGCTGGTATTCCAGACTGACTCGGGTGTTATTTAACTGTAATGCTCGGGTCAGACCGAGTATTATAGGATACAGGATATGATGCTGTGGAGCTCAGGAGACGAGCTAGATGACGATACGTACTCTCGTACTTATATATATGTATTTCCGCTGAGTTGAGTTGTTATGTACCCATTGTATGTTATTGATGTGAGCTGTGATTGATGTACTCTGATGATGTAATATATGTAAACAGATATATTTGATTTTGAGTAAAGATTATTTATTCTCTATTATATTTTATTCCACTGCGATGGTTAGATTCTGATGTGGATTTTGTTTTCTCTTCTTCTACCTCTTCTTCTTAAACCCTAATGGTTCGTATTTCTGTGCAACTTGAGTTGTTTGTTGTAGAATAGTGTAGACTCAAAGGGGTACGGATTTGCGGGCTGTTACAGTAATAATAAGTTGTAAAATGCTTTTTAAGATATTTAACTTAGACCATCTACGAAGATAATTCTTCCATCAAATTTATTTCATACTATAATACCATGAAAGCATATTGTATCAAATTTAATAACTTAACATTTGATGTTGAACATTATCATTTCACTGGTGAAATAGTTGAAGCTTGATTATGCCATTTTCGTTGTTGATACAACGATGTAGGACGTTGCCATTTACTTTCTTCATAACAGGTTATTGAATGATGCATTTCTTCTTGTTCTTTTGTGCACTGTAGTTCTTTTGTGCACCGTGGTTCCTTTGTGCACCGTGGTTCATTAGTGCACTGTGGTTCTTTTGTGCATTTTAGTTCTTTCGTACATTGTTCATCCATTGTATGTTCATTTAACGATGGATGTTGCAATTTGCTTTCTCCATCAGTGGTTGTTGGATGATGCCATTCTTTTTGCTCTTCTGTGCATTGTAGCTCTTTTGTGCACTGTAGTCCTTTTGTGCATTGTAACTCTTTTGTGCATTGTAGTTCTTTAGTGCATTCTAGGTCTTTTGTACATTGTTCATTCATCGCATGTGCATTTACCACCGGATGATTCCCCTTCTTTTGTTCGTCATAATTTGTCGGATGGTGCCAATTACTCCTTTCATCAACGATTGTTGGATGATGCCACTTGGTTGGTAGTTCATTAGGTTGCAGCTTTGATGCCAAGGTAGTTTCAGTTATGATAAAAAAGAAGATCACTAAAGCTAATGATGCACAATATGCTTTGCTCAAGTTTATGTGTGGTATGTTGTTCAAGAAAGAAGATGGTTTTTATAAGATTTGAAGATAATGTTTGGAATCTTGAAGTCAATTAAACCATTGTAAACTAATTAATGATCTCATTTTGTTTATCCTCTTTCATATACTGGATAAAAACATAACCTTAAAGTAGATGGTGTTTTAATAAGCTTTCTACAAAAAAATAACATGCAAAAGTTAATTATAATTCACCAATCGTTATGTTAATAATAGAAGGCGGTGTTGCATATTTACTACTAATTTCAATCTTAGCTTCTTGTATCATAGGAAATATATGAAAAACCCAAATTAGTAAAAAATAAATAAATAAATATTGGTGTCTACTAAATTATAATAAAAATGCGTGATTGCCGATACATCCAAAAATAAAAGTCAAAACAGGTAGTTACGATGTAAACTGAAATGAAAATTTCTAAAATAAAAAATAGATGTCTCGTTTTGTCATATATTTTATCCTCCTAAAATTTTTGATAATATTAGTATTGTTATCGTAGCAGTATATTACTACACTATTAGCGTGCATGTGTGCAAATGTGCATATTCACATATTTCGATTAAAATTTACTATATTTTGATTATAAAAGACGTTTATTTTTTTGTTATGGTGTTTGGAACTTACACAATATCAAATGTCTATTTTTTATTTTACCACCTCAAACGTAGGTTTATCGTTTCACATATCGTTTTCACTAAAACTTAAAGTTAATTGCTCGACGTCATGTATTCGCATTACTATTTAACAGTATTAAGAACCCAAGTCTAGTGTTACCAAAAAAGAGATATTTGTATAACTATATGGCATGCAAAAAATTTGTACTTTAAATGTATCCACAATTTGATTTTTATTTACATTTTGCATAGATATGACATATTGTCAATATGTCGTTAAAACTGAAGATTTTAGTGTGGTGAAAATTAGACGCTTCTGATATACTAGTGTCCAAAGCCCGTCAGATATTGTTGTAGGCTTAAGGCATAATGATCTAAATCAGGGATTAAAACAATCAGAGGTCCTTATTAGTTATTTTTAAACATTGAAAATACAGTCACAATGCAAGTTTAAATTATAGTGGCTTAAAAATAAGGCATACTCTTTTATAATTACACAGAGTCCGCTTTCATTAATCTAAAATATGACCGATTTCATTTATAAACCAAATACAATTACTTTTACAAACAAAATTAGAATTTTGAGGCCGATGAAAATTCAAGGCCCTTGGCGATGACTTTTGTGACATAGGGCTACTATCGTTCATTCCTATATCAAACATAGTTTCGAATAATACCGACTATTTGTAAATAGCAGTAAATGAGATTTGAGAAGAAATGCGTAGACGACTATTAAAATAAGTAACGTGCAACGTACCATCCATTTGAGAATTTGCATATGCAAAATGATTTTTAAATAACAATTTAATAACATAATTTTTTCTAGAAAATCCAACATTCAAAAGTTTTGCATTTTGCAAGTTTATCCAACTCTAACCATCCACTACTAGTGTTGCAATAAATTACTATTTTGAAAAAATTTGGTTAAAATTTTGAAAATAAGAATACATAAAAATCCAAACTTCCTACCTATATTAAACTGGAAAAGTGAATACATAGCTTAAAATAAGTTGTATAATAACATAACAAAACATGTTTGTAACTATTGATCAAACATCTTATTAGAAAACAATATATTTGGTTTAAGTAAAGCAGTTTTATTGGAAAATAAATTATTTAAGCTTCCTTTACTAAAATTTACTTAAATTGGGAGGTATGTATAAATTTATTAAATTTATGGAAAAACATTTAGTTTATAGATATAAATATAAATATCGTGGAAATACATTGATGTAAAAAGTTAATCTGAATTATGCTGACCAAACATAAATATAATCTCAATATATAAACATAAGTGAAATAATAGCTCCACGAATAAATTACTATCAGAAGATGTAATAATAAGTTGTAAAATGCTTTTTAAGATATTAAACTTAGACCATCTACAAAGATAATTCTTCCATCAAATTTATTTCATACTATAATACCATGAAAGCACATTGTATCAAATTTAATGACTTAACATTTGATGTTGAACATTATCATTTCACTGGTGAAATAGTTGAAGCTTGGTTATGCCATTTTCGTTGTTGATACAACGATGTAGGACGTTGTCATTTACTTTCTTCATAACTGGTTATTGGATGATGCATTTCTTCTTGTTCTTTTGTGCACTGTAGTTCTTTTGTGCACTGTGGTTCATTAGTGCACTGTGGTTCTTTTGTGCATTTTAGTTCTTTCGTACATTGTTCATCCATTGTATGTTCATTTAACGATGGATGTTGCAATTTGCTTTCTCCATCAGTGGTCGTTGGATGATGCCATTTTTTTTGCTCTTCTGTGCATTGTAGCTCTTTTGTGCACTGTAGTCCTTTTGTGCATTGTAGCTCTTTTGTGCATTGTAGTTCTTTTGTGCATTCTAGGTCTTTTGTACATTGTTCATTCATCGCATGTGCATTTACCACCGGATGTTCCCATTCTTTTGTTCGTCATAATTTGTCGAATGGTGCCAATTACTCCTTTCATCAAAGATTGTTGGACGATGCCACTTGGTTGGTAGTTCATTAGGTTGCAGCTTTGATGCCAAGGTAGTTTCAGTTATGATAAAAAAGAAGAACCCTAAAGCTAATGCACAATATGCTTTGGTCATGTTTATGTGTGGTATGTTGTTCAAGAAAGAAGATGGTTTTTATAAGATTTGAAGATAATTTTTGAATCTTGAAGTCAATTAAGCCATTGTAAACTAATTAATGATCTCATTTTGTTTATCCTCTTTCATATTCTGGATAAAAACATAACCTTAAAGTAGATGGTGTTTTAATAAGCTTTCTACAAAAAAATAACATGCAAAAGTTAATTATAATTCACCAATCGTTATGTTAATAATAGAAGGCGGTGTTGCATATCAACTACTAATTTCAATCTTAGCTTCTTGTATCATAGGAAATATATGAAAAACCCAAATTAGTAATAAATAAATAAATAAATATTGGTGTCTACTAAATTATAATAAAAATGCGTGATTGCCGATACATCCAAAAATAAAAGTCAAAACAGGTAGTTACGATGTAAATTGAAATGAAAAATTCTAAAATAAAAAATAGATGTCTCGTTTTGTCATATATTTTATCCTCCTAAATTTTTTGATAATATTAGTGTAACGACCCAGAATTTTTAGTAATTTAAATTTGAGTATTTAATTAATTTTAAATGTTTATAAGTGAAAATTTTAAGTTAAATAAGTTATTTCTTGAATATTGGATTTAATTGGTCATTTAAATCGATTAATTAATAGTGAAATTCCACAAATAATTAGATATTGGGTTAAATATGATTGAAAATGATTTGGAAAATTTTATTTTATCATATTAAAGTTATAGAAATATTTTAGAACTTGTAAAATTGAATTTGGAGTTAATTTGTAAAAATTGAATATTTTAATATTTAATTATCGACTGAAAAATAGCCAATTTTTGAACAGTCTCGGAATTGAACGAAACGAGTTCCATTGGATCCGTAATAGTTAGTTATTATCGGATTTCAAATTTCGTAGCAAACGGAGTTGTCGTTTGACCGTGGCAGCTCGAAACGCATCGATATCGTTTTAATTTTAATTCGGCGAGTTAAAATAGCCATTTTTCAAACGGTCTCGGATTTCGACGAAACCAGTTTCATCGGATCCGTAATATGATATTATTGCAAGATTTCAAATTTCAAGTCAATCGGATATATCGTTTGTCCGGTACAAGCCAAAACGCCTAGAAATCGTTTAAATCGGTTTTAATTTAAATTGATCGTTTAATTCCATATCTCACACATACGATCGAATTAGCTTACGAAACCTGTTCCATTGTGTCCGAAATGCGGAAAAACCTTAGGATCGCCTGGCGGAACGCGTCGTTTGGAGTTCGTTTGCATAAGTTATTAAAAAGAGAATTTTATTATTAAAATAAGATTAATAACATATATCTCTTAATATTTTTCAAAACCCTAATCCCTATTTGCCCGGCCGCCACTTCCATGCGTTCAATGGCCGAAATCGATTTACATTCTTCTTCCCAAATCTCTCAATCCTTGCTTTCATTTCGAAAACTTCCAACGGAAGAAAGGTAGATCTCTCCGAGCTCGTGAGATCCAACGGTTGAGATCGACTATCGTCGACCAGAGGAGAGGCAGGAGGGCCGCGTTCGTATGGGGCTTACGTGCGTTTTGCCGAGCCTTGGGGCCACCGAGCTGCTTGTGTTCGTGGGCGAGGGTGGAGATGGTGGAGGCGACTGAGGTGGCAAGCTCCGATCGAGCTCGAAGGCTTCGGTGATGCGGCGATTTCGTGCCCTAGGAGATGAGCATGGGTTCGATTATTACCTGAGGGCGCGCGTGATTGTTGAAGGAGGACGAAGCGGGCCTTGGGCCGTGTCGTTTTGGTGAAGCTATTTAATTTGAAAAAGAATTTGTTTTCAATTTAATTCAAACTTTGTAAAAATCATAACGAATTCATACGACCTCAGATTTCGATGATTTTGGAAGCGTTGGAATCGCAGAGTCGAGCACTACGCGATGGTGCAGATCCGGATCCATTCCGGGCAAGTAGAAATTTAGGTTAAATCGGACACCGTCCGGTTTAATTTGAATTTCGAACGCTCGCCGAAACCAAGGTGAGAACTCCTCACTCAATCGAAAGGTTTTGTTTAAAATTTTGAATAGTTAATATTGATTGATAATTGTTGATTGATTGTGGTAGTAGATATAATAGGATATATATTATATATAGCAATATATATATATTGGCATATGTATATATTGGATTTGATTTCCCGCCTCGTATAGCGGATGAGACCCTATTGCGCCGTTATTAAGCGGAATATTTATAAAATCCCATATACCGCGATATTCCACCTTGAAGTGGAATTGGTATTGTGCTAACGTCTGTGGATGCAGGGTAACAGGTTGGAGGGATCCAACTGGATTCCTCGCATATTTATTTGTTTATGAATGTTATGTTGATTGTTGATAATCACATTGATATATGATGTTATTCCCGTGATTGACCATCTGATGTCGTTGCATCATCGGATTCAAATTTTTAAAATTAAAATAACGGTTTTGAATTTAAAAGGGGTTTTAAATCGATTTTTCAAAGAATAAGGGTTATTAAAATTTTGAATTGATTAAATTTTAAAATAAATATATGGATAAATTTTTATGTTTTAAAAATTTATATTTTTATAAAATATAACTTAAAAGAAATTTTTAACAATAATAGGTTTTTATAAAATAGTTAAATTTGGTTTTTGGGAAGTTATTATTATTAATGGTTTATATAAAGGATTTTATAAATGGATGTTTTTAAATAAAAATTATTGAAGTTATAGGATAAATTTATAAAGTGTTAAGTTGATGTATAACATGAATTTCACTAGGATTTATAGATTAATAAATGTGAAATTTATAAAACGAACGGTTATTGGAAAAATTTAAGTTTATAAGTTATTAACTTATAGAAATGGATTTGGGCATTAAAAAGGGGAATTTTGTAGAAATTGTTAATAAATGAAGATTTCATTAGTTGAAATTATTATAAACCATAAAGAAATCTTGTAAGTGATAAGATTTTAAATTGGTAAAGTTCAAAGGAACGATTTGGTAAATAAATAATATTATAAGTATTTAACTTACAATATGGCTTTTGGGTATGAAATTGGGTTATGTAAATTGCATCGGATTAATAAAGGAATTTATAAAATTGGGGTTTATAATAGAAGTGGAATTTATAAACTATGTTTATAAATTTGAAATCCATCGAATTTGATAAATTGAAATATGGGAATTTGTTAAGTGGGCTATATTCACTATTTTGAATATTGAATAGATTATTAAATAAAATGGGTTTGTTTTTAGGAAAGGAATGTTTTAAATGGAATTTAAAACGAATTAAAGGTGTTTGAAAATGTATTGAGTATTGAAAACATAGATTTCAACATTGATTGTTGAAATAGACGTTTTCGAGAAACAGAAGGGGATAATTTGTATAGTATTGGATTTATATATCTATTTTTAATTTCAAATCCATATACTAGTGTTTTTGGGTTGTCGTAACGATGTTTTTCGCAACATTCGTTTTTAACCCAAATAAATGTGAATAAAAGAATGTTTTCTCAAAGAGAATGGAATAAAATACTTAACGGTAACTTAAGTATGTGGAATATTTTCAAAATTGTTGAAAATAAATTAAAGTGTGAATTACTTATTATTAAATAAGTTTAGAGATGATTTTCTAATATGAAATGGAACATTTTGAAAATTCACCTTTTAAAGGTAAATCGAAGTGAATAGATGGAAATTGATTTGAAATCGTGTATGTGTAGATATTTGGGAAATTGGAAATTCACTTTGGAATTTATAAATATGAAGGGAAATTTGTTTAAAAATAAATGTTGATTTATTTTTAAATATGAAAATATAATTTACGAATTTGGAACGTAAGTTAAAATAAATCGGTAAAGATTTATTTGGTGGTTTGAAATTTGTTTCAAAAGGTATATAAGGTTAAGGTGATTTGAAATTAGTTTTCAATGGTTAAGGTGATTTGAAATTGGTTTGCAAATGGTTAATGTAATTTGAAAATTGGTTTTCAAATGGTAAAGGTAAATTGAAAATTGGTTTTTCAATTGGTTAAGTGTGGAAAATTTTATCGTGAAGTGGTTTTGGTAAAACAAATAACTGGGGCAATTATTTGTAAATGGTGTATATATATATATATATATATCTTGTAAAGATATTTTGGGACTTAATAATTTTGGAAAAAATATTTGGAATCTGATGATGTGGCGCATCTTTATTGATAGTTAAATAACCGACTATCAATATTTACCCTTGGATGGTATTGATTGTGTTTGTTTGGAATTGAATGCACACTTGTTTTTAAAATAAGCGCTCGCTATTCGGTTTAGCCGGGAGAGGACCTTTGTGTCATATATCCCATTCCGAATATGCGATACGTCGTTGGATTGCATTTGAAGACCGGTGTTGAAGACCGGGTATCTGTGAGAACGATAGGATGACCTATCGATTGTCTCCGCATCGTTAGCTACGATATGGAGATTTCCTTTGTGATGGGAAATTTTATCGGGATTGTGGATACCCGGATTGCAAGGGCTTCTTTGGAAGTGCCTTCGGTTCTGTTCGAACCCGGAACAGACTTGTATGGTTACGTGTCTGACATTACATTTTGAGAGATAGAGCAGATTTCTTTCAAATACATTTCTGTTGGTGGCGGAGAATTTATTCTCTTAGCTTAACACCCTTCTCTGAGACGTACGAGCTCAGAGGTTATGTAGTTGAAGGTTATCAGCGATATTTCCCAATCTGGTAATGTGGCATGCTGAGTGCTGCTGTGTGATGATCATTGGTTGGTCATTTGTGATATGATCATTTGTTTGATCATTTATCTTTGTGATTATTGCTTTGGTCATCTGTGGACCCGAAGCATGGCTTTGTTACACAAAGCGTAGCTTTGTGGACGAGACTTCGTCAGGACCTCACTCCCCGGAAATGGTCGAAACAGGAATATGCGGCAAGGTTATGAGGGTCGCGCCCTTTAGGGTATGTCATTTCCTTCTGGAAAAGGGTGGTATCATGGTATGGAGCCCAGATATTTACTCATGTGGAAACACTATATCTATTTCTGTGTGGTGTTGTTGGTATCGAGCGCTCGGATAAAGGTCCCAAAGGACCGGGGGATGACATATTCGTGTAGTAGTTACCTAGTTACAGAGGTAACCCGGCCTTGTGTTGGCAGAGATCTAACCGTAACGTTAGTTTCTCGGGACGTCCCGCCAGAGGCGATCCCATGTGGCAGTAGGAAGTTCCTTAGCCTGACCATTTGTTGGAAATCCATTCCTCCAATACGTGCCTTGTACGGTTTTAGTTGTATTACCTGCCATTCACTTATGGTGGTCACCACTGTTTGGATGGTAGCTATAGTAGGCATAGTTCGGAATGTCTATGCTGGCTAGGATTTATATTCTACTTTCGAAATTGTTTTCTACACTATGCACTAGTAATAATATCAAAAAATGATTTGATTTTCGCGTAGTAAGCATCTTTGACTATCATAAGGAGAAATCTCCTCCAATTCTGCGTTTGCATTGTGTGTGTGGCGGGAGGCCTTATGGTAGTTTCATTTTTCCAAAAAGCATTTCGAATTTCGAAAGTTAAATTTAAATTTTCTTGTTGCTTGTTTAAAGATAAACTGTTTTTGAGTTCTCACACCAGTCCCATGACTGACCTGGAGTTTATTGTTCCTTTCCTAAACTCTGGGTGCCCACTATTTTCCACACGGGCAGTCTAGAGTTAGGTTATCAGGTTATTCTGGATTCGGGAGTTGCTGTGCAGATCTGGAGGCGAGCCAGATAGCGTAGTCTATTATCTATTGTATATATATCTTTTCTTTTTCCGCTGTTGTTGTTGTACACTCTGATTGATGTAATGTAATGTGATGTAATGTATAAAAATGTATAGTTCTTTTGTTTTAATGAATATTCATTTATCTATTATATGTTGTTCCGCTGCGACTGTGAGATTCTGATATTGTTCCTGTTCTGTTACTTGTTTTTGTTTTCTTCTCTCTTTTCTTTCTTCTATCTTTCTCTCTCTTCTCCTACTTTTTTCTTCTTCTTCTTCTTAAACCCTAACGGTTCGATTTTTCGGCAACGAAAAATCGCGATCGTTACATTTGGTATCAGAGCATATGGTTAAGCGACAACCTGCTCTGTTGGGTGTTACTCATTAGAGAAAGAGTCAGCAGTACTCTAGAATGAGTGTGAGTGTAATAATAGATATGAGTGCGTATTTGTTAGTGAGTATAAAATTGTTTTATATTGTGATGATTGGTTTATTGAGTGGTATATGAACCTTCGTCGGCGCAGCCTCGAAAACTGAATCGAAGGGGTTCCTAAACACTTGAATAGAACAATTCGACACAATATTGTTTTAAATTGGGTAAATGAAATAATTTTACCTCGATTATATTTTATATATAAAAAGAAAATAATTTTTCAAGAATTATTGAAGTGTGTATATAATTGATTGCTTGGTTGTTGTAAATGATATAAATATAAAATAATTAAAAGTTGTTTGAATAAGCTAATAAAAGCAACTATTGTAAAAAGAATAATGGTATAAACCAATGAATCATAAGATGGAATTATAATTAATAATGAGTTACAATTGTAAGATAATCATGTATGTATATAAGAAGTAAAATTATATAAAAGGTTTATAAAAGTGATTTATGAATAGAAAGAAAACTTTTTGAAAGAATAATTAGCATTGATTTCACTATTGTCACTGGGAAATAATAAGGGTGATGACTGCAGCATCATCAGTATCATTTTCGAGTTTCTATGTGATGGATTTGCTACAAAAATGAATTAAAAACTGAAGTTTTGTTGTAATAAACAAATTTGAAAATTAAAATTCAATTTGAAATTGATAAATATAAGTGAAAAAGGTTTTGAACTTATAATATAAGTTAGAAGTTGAATAATAAGTTTTATAACTTATAGAATGGGAAAATGTAAGTGAAACCAGTTGTTGAAGTGGTTAAACAATTAAGTTAAGTAAAATGGAATATGAATTTGAATATTGATATGAATTTGGCTTAAGTAAAAGTTAAATAGGATTTACTTTGGAATTTAAAATCCGAATTGAATTGATAAGTAAAACTTAAGTTTAATTAACAAATGATGTTTAAATGGAATAACTTAAGCAAAGTTGAATAAAAATTGATATTTGTATCAAAGTTAAATAATCAGGTGAATTAAATGATGTAAATAAAGTTGAAATGGAATGCAAGTTAAGTAATGTTGAAAGAATTGATGTTAATATCAAAGTAAGTGAATAAAGTGAGTAAATGAAATTGTTAAAGAGGTGAACTTAAGTTATATAAATGAAATTCAATTTTATTTGTAAAAAGAATTAGCAATTGAGTTAAAGTATGAATTGGATGTTAATCAATAGAATATGAATAAGTTGATATGAAATGATGCATGTAAGTGTAAATTCATTTGAAAATAGTAGAATAATTAAATAAAATCAAGTGAATGTTAAACCAATTGAAATTAAAACAGTTGAACCAAATTGAATGTAAGTAAAATAAATAAATTTGGTTGTATTGAATGTACATTGGTCGTTATTTGCTTGTTGGTTGATTGTATGTAAATTCATTAAGTGTTAATGAAAATTGAATTAGTAAAATTTGAAAGCTATGTAATTGAATTCAAATGAAAATTGGAATGCAAAGTTGAATGAAAATGAATATGCAACTTTAATAGTAAACTAAAAGTGGTATAAGAAGCACGTATTGGAAATTTTATAATTGAATTGGCAAATTGGTTTGAATATTATAATTGGATATTATGCTAGCAGGATATACAGGATATAATGGAATTGGAATTTTGATTTTGAAGTTAAAAAAATTGAATGGCTCGACAAAAAGGTACGTATTTCAGTTTTTATATGAGATTTGATGATTTCCTTCTCCAGCCACTTGGCTTTCTCTTTTCTTTTTGATTCTGAGGGGCCGTGGTGCCATTTTGTAGTCGTACCGATCGAGCCGCGCAAAGGAGACGCTGGCGAAATTTTTCGAAAATTTAGGGAGTTAGAAAAATTTTGAGAAATTTTGAAAGTTTGAAATTTGAATTTAAATTTAAATTTGAATTGTTAAGCAAACAAAGTTGTTTGAAACCTAAAATTGAAGTTGGAAAGCTAATTGAAATGATAGTAAATCCTTAATAAAAAGATTTGTTTGAAAAAGTTGATAAAACTGATTAGCTTTGGAAAAATAATAAACGGTTTAGGATCATTCTCCTTAACTTGCAATTTCGAGGACGAAATTCTTTTAAGGGGGGAAGATTGTAACGACCCAGAATTTTTAGTAATTTAAATTTGAGTATTTAATTAATTTTAAATGTTTATAAGTGAAAATTTTAAGTTAAATAAGTTATTTCTTGAATATTGGATTTAATTGGTCATTTAAATCGATTAATTAATAGTGAAATTCCACAAATAATTAGATATTGGGTTAAATATGATTGAAAATGATTTGGAAAATTTTATTTTATCATATTAAAGTTATAGAAATATTTTAGAACTTGTAAAATTGAATTTGGAGTTAATTTGTAAAAATTGAATATTTTAATATTTAATTATCGACTGAAAAATAGCCAATTTTTGAACAGTCTCGGAATTGAACGAAACGAGTTCCATTGGATCCGTAATAGTTAGTTATTATCGGATTTCAAATTTCGTAGCAAACGGAGTTGTCGTTTGACCGTGGCAGCTCGAAACGCATCGATATCGTTTTAATTTTAATTCGGCGAGTTAAAATAGCCATTTTTCAAACGGTCTCGGATTTCGACGAAACCAGTTTCATCGGATCCGTAATATGATATTATTGCAAGATTTCAAATTTCAAGTCAATCGGATATATCGTTTGTCCGGTACAAGCCAAAACGCCTAGAAATCGTTTAAATCGGTTTTAATTTAAATTGATCGTTTAATTCCATATCTCACACATACGATCGAATTAGCTTACGAAACCTGTTCCATTGTGTCCGAAATGCGGAAAAACCTTAGGATCGCCTGGCGGAACGCGTCGTTTGGAGTTCGTTTGCATAAGTTATTAAAAAGAGAATTTTATTATTAAAATAAGATTAATAACATATATCTCTTAATATTTTTCAAAACCCTAATCCCTATTTGCCCGGCCGCCACTTCCATGCGTTCAATGGCCGAAATCGATTTACATTCTTCTTCCCAAATCTCTCAATCCTTGCTTTCATTTCGAAAACTTCCAACGGAAGAAAGGTAGATCTCTCCGAGCTCGTGAGATCCAACGGTTGAGATCGACTATCGTCGACCAGAGGAGAGGCAGGAGGGCCGCGTTCGTATGGGGCTTACGTGCGTTTTGCCGAGCCTTGGGGCCACCGAGCTGCTTGTGTTCGTGGGCGAGGGTGGAGATGGTGGAGGCGACTGAGGTGGCAAGCTCCGATCGAGCTCGAAGGCTTCGGTGATGCGGCGATTTCGTGCCCTAGGAGATGAGCATGGGTTCGATTATTACCTGAGGGCGCGCGTGATTGTTGAAGGAGGACGAAGCGGGCCTTGGGCCGTGTCGTTTTGGTGAAGCTATTTAATTTGAAAAAGAATTTGTTTTCAATTTAATTCAAACTTTGTAAAAATCATAACGAATTCATACGACCTCAGATTTCGATGATTTTGGAAGCGTTGGAATCGCAGAGTCGAGCACTACGCGATGGTGCAGATCCGGATCCATTCCGGGCAAGTAGAAATTTAGGTTAAATCGGACACCGTCCGGTTTAATTTGAATTTCGAACGCTCGCCGAAACCAAGGTGAGAACTCCTCACTCAATCGAAAGGTTTTGTTTAAAATTTTGAATAGTTAATATTGATTGATAATTGTTGATTGATTGTGGTAGTAGATATAATAGGATATATATTATATATAGCAATATATATATATTGGCATATGTATATATTGGATTTGATTTCCCGCCTCGTATAGCGGATGAGACCCTATTGCGCCGTTATTAAGCGGAATATTTATAAAATCCCATATACCGCGATATTCCACCTTGAAGTGGAATTGGTATTGTGCTAACGTCTGTGGATGCAGGGTAACAGGTTGGAGGGATCCAACTGGATTCCTCGCATATTTATTTGTTTATGAATGTTATGTTGATTGTTGATAATCACATTGATATATGATGTTATTCCCGTGATTGACCATCTGATGTCGTTGCATCATCGGATTCAAATTTTTAAAATTAAAATAACGGTTTTGAATTTAAAAGGGGTTTTAAATCGATTTTTCAAAGAATAAGGGTTATTAAAATTTTGAATTGATTAAATTTTAAAATAAATATATGGATAAATTTTTATGTTTTAAAAATTTATATTTTTATAAAATATAACTTAAAAGAAATTTTTAACAATAATAGGTTTTTATAAAATAGTTAAATTTGGTTTTTGGGAAGTTATTATTATTAATGGTTTATATAAAGGATTTTATAAATGGATGTTTTTAAATAAAAATTATTGAAGTTATAGGATAAATTTATAAAGTGTTAAGTTGATGTATAACATGAATTTCACTAGGATTTATAGATTAATAAATGTGAAATTTATAAAACGAACGGTTATTGGAAAAATTTAAGTTTATAAGTTATTAACTTATAGAAATGGATTTGGGCATTAAAAAGGGGAATTTTGTAGAAATTGTTAATAAATGAAGATTTCATTAGTTGAAATTATTATAAACCATAAAGAAATCTTGTAAGTGATAAGATTTTAAATTGGTAAAGTTCAAAGGAACGATTTGGTAAATAAATAATATTATAAGTATTTAACTTACAATATGGCTTTTGGGTATGAAATTGGGTTATGTAAATTGCATCGGATTAATAAAGGAATTTATAAAATTGGGGTTTATAATAGAAGTGGAATTTATAAACTATGTTTATAAATTTGAAATCCATCGAATTTGATAAATTGAAATATGGGAATTTGTTAAGTGGGCTATATTCACTATTTTGAATATTGAATAGATTATTAAATAAAATGGGTTTGTTTTTAGGAAAGGAATGTTTTAAATGGAATTTAAAACGAATTAAAGGTGTTTGAAAATGTATTGAGTATTGAAAACATAGATTTCAACATTGATTGTTGAAATAGACGTTTTCGAGAAACAGAAGGGGATAATTTGTATAGTATTGGATTTATATATCTATTTTTAATTTCAAATCCATATACTAGTGTTTTTGGGTTGTCGTAACGATGTTTTTCGCAACATTCGTTTTTAACCCAAATAAATGTGAATAAAAGAATGTTTTCTCAAAGAGAATGGAATAAAATACTTAACGGTAACTTAAGTATGTGGAATATTTTCAAAATTGTTGAAAATAAATTAAAGTGTGAATTACTTATTATTAAATAAGTTTAGAGATGATTTTCTAATATGAAATGGAACATTTTGAAAATTCACCTTTTAAAGGTAAATCGAAGTGAATAGATGGAAATTGATTTGAAATCGTGTATGTGTAGATATTTGGGAAATTGGAAATTCACTTTGGAATTTATAAATATGAAGGGAAATTTGTTTAAAAATAAATGTTGATTTATTTTTAAATATGAAAATATAATTTACGAATTTGGAACGTAAGTTAAAATAAATCGGTAAAGATTTATTTGGTGGTTTGAAATTTGTTTCAAAAGGTATATAAGGTTAAGGTGATTTGAAATTAGTTTTCAATGGTTAAGGTGATTTGAAATTGGTTTGCAAATGGTTAATGTAATTTGAAAATTGGTTTTCAAATGGTAAAGGTAAATTGAAAATTGGTTTTTCAATTGGTTAAGTGTGGAAAATTTTATCGTGAAGTGGTTTTGGTAAAACAAATAACTGGGGCAATTATTTGTAAATGGTGTATATATATATATATATATATCTTGTAAAGATATTTTGGGACTTAATAATTTTGGAAAAAATATTTGGAATCTGATGATGTGGCGCATCTTTATTGATAGTTAAATAACCGACTATCAATATTTACCCTTGGATGGTATTGATTGTGTTTGTTTGGAATTGAATGCACACTTGTTTTTAAAATAAGCGCTCGCTATTCGGTTTAGCCGGGAGAGGACCTTTGTGTCATATATCCCATTCCGAATATGCGATACGTCGTTGGATTGCATTTGAAGACCGGTGTTGAAGACCGGGTATCTGTGAGAACGATAGGATGACCTATCGATTGTCTCCGCATCGTTAGCTACGATATGGAGATTTCCTTTGTGATGGGAAATTTTATCGGGATTGTGGATACCCGGATTGCAAGGGCTTCTTTGGAAGTGCCTTCGGTTCTGTTCGAACCCGGAACAGACTTGTATGGTTACGTGTCTGACATTACATTTTGAGAGATAGAGCAGATTTCTTTCAAATACATTTCTGTTGGTGGCGGAGAATTTATTCTCTTAGCTTAACACCCTTCTCTGAGACGTACGAGCTCAGAGGTTATGTAGTTGAAGGTTATCAGCGATATTTCCCAATCTGGTAATGTGGCATGCTGAGTGCTGCTGTGTGATGATCATTGGTTGGTCATTTGTGATATGATCATTTGTTTGATCATTTATCTTTGTGATTATTGCTTTGGTCATCTGTGGACCCGAAGCATGGCTTTGTTACACAAAGCGTAGCTTTGTGGACGAGACTTCGTCAGGACCTCACTCCCCGGAAATGGTCGAAACAGGAATATGCGGCAAGGTTATGAGGGTCGCGCCCTTTAGGGTATGTCATTTCCTTCTGGAAAAGGGTGGTATCATGGTATGGAGCCCAGATATTTACTCATGTGGAAACACTATATCTATTTCTGTGTGGTGTTGTTGGTATCGAGCGCTCGGATAAAGGTCCCAAAGGACCGGGGGATGACATATTCGTGTAGTAGTTACCTAGTTACAGAGGTAACCCGGCCTTGTGTTGGCAGAGATCTAACCGTAACGTTAGTTTCTCGGGACGTCCCGCCAGAGGCGATCCCATGTGGCAGTAGGAAGTTCCTTAGCCTGACCATTTGTTGGAAATCCATTCCTCCAATACGTGCCTTGTACGGTTTTAGTTGTATTACCTGCCATTCACTTATGGTGGTCACCACTGTTTGGATGGTAGCTATAGTAGGCATAGTTCGGAATGTCTATGCTGGCTAGGATTTATATTCTACTTTCGAAATTGTTTTCTACACTATGCACTAGTAATAATATCAAAAAATGATTTGATTTTCGCGTAGTAAGCATCTTTGACTATCATAAGGAGAAATCTCCTCCAATTCTGCGTTTGCATTGTGTGTGTGGCGGGAGGCCTTATGGTAGTTTCATTTTTCCAAAAAGCATTTCGAATTTCGAAAGTTAAATTTAAATTTTCTTGTTGCTTGTTTAAAGATAAACTGTTTTTGAGTTCTCACACCAGTCCCATGACTGACCTGGAGTTTATTGTTCCTTTCCTAAACTCTGGGTGCCCACTATTTTCCACACGGGCAGTCTAGAGTTAGGTTATCAGGTTATTCTGGATTCGGGAGTTGCTGTGCAGATCTGGAGGCGAGCCAGATAGCGTAGTCTATTATCTATTGTATATATATCTTTTCTTTTTCCGCTGTTGTTGTTGTACACTCTGATTGATGTAATGTAATGTGATGTAATGTATAAAAATGTATAGTTCTTTTGTTTTAATGAATATTCATTTATCTATTATATGTTGTTCCGCTGCGACTGTGAGATTCTGATATTGTTCCTGTTCTGTTACTTGTTTTTGTTTTCTTCTCTCTTTTCTTTCTTCTATCTTTCTCTCTCTTCTCCTACTTTTTTCTTCTTCTTCTTCTTAAACCCTAACGGTTCGATTTTTCGGCAACGAAAAATCGCGATCGTTACAATTAGTATTGTTACCGTAACAGTATATTACTACACTATTAGCGTGTATGTGTGCAAATGTGTATATTCACATATTTCGATTAAAATTTACTATATTTTGATTATAAAAGACGTTTATTTTCTTGTTATGGTGTTTGGAACTTACACAATATCAAATGTCTATTTTTTATTTTACCACCTCAAATGTTGGTTTATTGTTTCACATATCGTTTTCACTAAAACTTAAAGTTAATTGCTCGACGTCATGTATTCGCATTACTATTTAACTGTATTAAAAACACAAGTCTAGTGTTACCAAAAAAGAGATATTTGTATAACTATATGGCATGCAAAAAATTTGTACTTTAAATGTATCCACAATTTGATTTTTATTTACATTTTGCATAGATATGACATATTGTCAATATGTTGTTAAAACTGAAGATTTTAGTGTGGTGAAAATTAGACGCTTCTGATATACTAGTGTCCAAAGCCAGTCAGATATTGTTGTAGGCTTAAGGCATAATGATCTAAATCAGGTATTAAAACAATCAGAGGTCCTTATTAGTTATTTTTAAACATTGAAAATACAGTCACAATGCAAGTTTAAATTATAGTGGCTTAAAAATAAGGCATACTCTTTTATAATTACACAGAGTCCGCTTTCATTAATCTAAAATATGACCGATTTCATTTATAAACAAAATTTAATTACTTTTATAAACAAAATTAGAATTTTGAGGCCGATGAAAATTCAAGGCCCTTGGCGATGACTTTTGTGATATAGGGCTACTATCGGCCATTCCTATATCAAACATAGTTTCTACTAATACCGACTATTTGTAAATTGCAGTAAATGAGATTTGAGAAGAAATGCTTAGATGACTATTAAAATAAGTAACGTGCAACGTACCATCCATTTGAGAATTTTCATATGCAAAATGATTTTTAAATAACAATTTAATAACATAATTTCTTCTAAAAAATCCAACATTCAAAAGTTTTGCATTTTGCAAGTTTATCCAACTCTAACCATCCACTACTAGTGTTGCAATAAATTACTATTTTGAAAAATTTTGGTTAAAATTTGAAAATAAGAATACATAAAAATCCAAACTTCCTACCTATATTAAACTGGAAAAGTGAATACATAGCTTAAAATAAGTTGTATAATAACATAACAGAACATCTTTGTAACTATTGATCACACATCTTAATAGAAAACAATATATTTGGTTTAAGTAAAGCAGTTTTATTGGAAAATAAATTATATAAGCTTCCTTTACTAAAATTTACTTAAGTTGAGAGGTATGTATAAATTTATTAAATTTATGGAAAAACATTTCGTTTATAAATATAAATATCGTGGCAATACATTTATGTAAAAAGTTAATCCGAATTGTGCTGACCAAACATAAATATAATCTCAATATATAAACATAAGTGAAATAATAGCTCCACGAATAGATTACTATCAGAAGATGTAATAATAAGTTGTAAAATGCTTTTTAAGATATTTAACTTAGACCATCTACAAAGATAATTCTTCCATCAAATTTATTTCATACTATAATACCATGAAAGCACATTGTATCAAATTTAATGACTTAACATTTGATGTTGAACATTATCATTTCACTGGTGAAATAGTTGAAGCTTGATTATGCCATTTTCGTTGTTGATACAACGATGTAGGACGTTGTCATTTACTTTCTTCATAACTGGTTATTGGATGATGCATTTCTTCTTGTTCTTTTGTGCACTGTAGTTCTTTTGTGCACTGTGGTTCCTTTGTGCACTGTTGTTCTTTCGTGCATTTTAGTTCTTTCGTACATTGTTCATCCATTTTATGTTCATTTAACGATGGATGTTGCAATTTGCTTTCTCCATCAGTGGTCGTTGGATGATGCCATTCTTTTTGCTCTTCTGTGCATTGTAGCTCTTTTGTGCACTGTAGTCCTTTTGTGCATTGTAGCTCTTTTGTGCATCGTAGTTCTTTTGTGCATTCTAGGTCTTTTGTACATTGTTCATTCATCGCATGTGCATTTACCACCGGATGATTCCCCTTCTTTTGTTCGTCATAATTGGTCGGATGGTGCCAATTACTCCTTTCATCAACGATTGTTGGATGATGCCACTTGGTTGGTAGTTCATTAGGTTGCAGCTTTGATGCCACGGTAGTTTCAGTTATGATAAAAAAGAAGAACACTAAAGCTAATGATGCACAATATGCTTTGGTCATGTTTATGTGTGGTATGTTGTTCAAGAAAGAAGATGGTTTTTATAAGATTTGAAGATAATGTTTGGAATCTTGAAGTCAATTAAGCCATTGTAAACAAATTAATGATCTCATTTTGTTTATCCTCTTTCATATTCTGGATAAAAACATAACCTTAAAGTAGATGGTGTTTTAATAAGCTTTCTACAAAAAAATAACATGCAAAAGTTAATTATAATTCACCAATCGTTATGTTAATAATAGAAGGCGGTGTTGCATATCAACTACTAATTTCAATCTTAGCTTCTTGTATCATAGGAAATATATGAAAAACCCAAATTAGTAAAAAATAAATAAATAAATATTGGTGTCTACTAAATTATAATAAAAATGCGTGATTGCCGATTCATCCGAAAATAAAAGTCAAAACAGGTAGTTACGTTGTAAACTGAAATGAAAAATTCTAAAATAAAAAATAGATGTCTCGTTTTGTCATATATTTTATCCTCCTAAAAGTTTTGATAATACTAGTATTGTTATCGTAACAGTATATTACTACACTATTAGCGTGTATGTGTGCAAATGTGTATATTCACATATTTCGATTAAAATTTACTATATTTTGATTATAAAAGACGTTTATTTTCTTGTTATGGTGTTTGGAACTTACACAATATCAAATGTCTATTTTTTATTTTACCACCTCAAACGTAGGTTTATCGTTTCACATATCGTTTTCACTAAAACTTAAAGTTAATTGCTCGACGTCATGTTTTCGCATTACTATTTAACTGTATTAAAAACCCAAGTCTAGTGTTACCAAAAAAGAGATATTTGTATAACTATATGGCATGAAAAAAATTTGTACTTTAAATGTATCCACAATTTGATTTTTATTTACATTTTGCATAGATATGACATATTGTCAATATGTCGTTAAAACTGAAGATTTTAGTGTGGTGAAAATTAGACGCTTCTGATGTACTAGTGTCCAAAGCCAGTCAGATATTGTTGTAGGCTTAAGGCATAATGATCTAAATCAGGTATTAAAACAATCAGAGGTCCTTATTAGTTATTTTTAAACATTGAAAATACAGTCACAATGCAAGTTTAAATTATAGTGGCTTAAAAATAAGGCATACTCTTTTATAATTACACAGAGTCCGCTTTCATTAATCTAAAATATAACCGATTTCATTTATAAACAAAATACAATTACTTTTATAAAAAAAACTAGAATTTTGAGGCCGATGAAAATTCAAGGCCCTTGGCGGTGACTTTAGTGACATAGGGCTACTATCGGCCATTCCTACATCAAACATAGTTTCGAATAAGACCGACTATTTGTAATAGCAGCAAATGAGGTTTGGAAAGAAATGCGTAGATGACTATTAAAATAAGTAACGTGCAACGAACCATCCATTTGAGAATTTGCATATGCAAAATGATTTTTAAATAACAATTTAATAACATAAATTTTTCTAAAAATTCCATCATTCAAAAGTTTTGCATTTTGCAAGTTTATCCAACTCTAACCATCCACTAATGGTGTTGCAATAAATTAGTATTTTGAAAAATTTGGGTTAAAAATTTGAAAATAAGAATACACAAAAATCCAAACTTCCTACCTATATTAAACTGTAAAAGTGAATACATAGCTTAAAATAAGTTGTATAATAACAAAACAAAACATCTTTGTAACTATTGATCACACGTCTTATTAGAAAATAATATTTTTGGTTTAAGTAAAGCAGTTTTATTGGAAAATAAATTATATAAGCTTCCTTTACTAAAATTTACTTAAATTGGGAGGTATGTATAAATTTATTAAATTTATGGAAAAACATTTAGTTTATAAATATAAATATCATGGCAATACATTTATGTAAAAAGTTAATCCGAATTATGCTGACCAAACATAAATATAATCTCAATATATAAACATAAGTGAAATAATAGCTACACGAATAGATTACTATCAGAAGATGTAATGATAAGTTGTAAAATGCTTTTTAAGATATTTAACTTAAACCATATACAAAGATAATTCTTCCATCAAATTTTTTTCATACTATAATACCATGAAAGCACATTGTATCAACTTTAATGACTTAACATTTGATGTTGAACATTATCATTTCACTGGTGAAATAGTTGAAGCTTGATTATGCCATTTTCTTTGTTGATACAACGATGTAGGACGATGTCATTTACTTTCTTCATAAATGGTTATTGGATGATGCATTTCTTCTTGTTCTTTTGTGCAATGTAGTTCTTTTGTGCACTGTGGTTCCTTTGTGCATTGTGGTTCTTTAGTGCACTGTGGTTCTTTTGTGCATTTTAGTTCTTTCGTACATTGTTCATCCATTGTATGTTCATTTAACGATGGATGTTGCAATTTGCTTTCTCCATCAGGGGTCGTTGGATGATGCCATTCTTTTTGCTCTTCTGTGCATTGTAGCTCTTTTGTGCACTGTAGTCCTTTTGTGCATTGTAGCTCTTTTGTGCATTGTAGTTCTTTTGTGCATTCGAGGTCTTTTGTACATTGTTCATTCATCGTATGTGCATTTACCACCGGATGATTCCCCTTCTTTTGTTCGTCATAATTTATCGGATAGTGCCAATTACTCCTTTCATCAACGATTGTTGGATGATGCCACTTGGTTGGTAGTTCATTAGGTTGCAGCTTTGATGCCAAGGAAGTTTCAGTTATGATAAAAAAGAAGAACACTAAAGCTAATGATGCACAATATGCTTTGGTCATGTTTATGTGTGGTATGTTGTTCAAGAAAGAAGATGGTTTTTATAAGATTTGAAGATAATGTTTGGAATCTTGAAGTCAATTAAGCCATTGTAAACTAATTAATGATCTCATTTTGTTTATCCACTTTCATATTCTGGGTAAAAACATAAGCTTAAAGTAGATAGTGTTTTAAGAAGCTTTCTACAAAAAAATAACATGCAAAAGTTAATTATAATTCACCAATCGTTATGTTAATAATGGAAGGCGGTGTTACATATCAACTACTAATTTCAATCTTAGCTTCTTGTATCATAGGAAATATATGAAAAACTCAAATTAGTAAAAAAAAATTAAATAAATATTGGTGTCAACTAAATTATAATAAAAATGTGTGATTGCCGATACATCCCAAAATAAAAGTCAAAACAGGTAGTTACGATGTAAACTGAAATGAAAAATTCTAAAATAAAAAATAGATGTCTCGTTTTGTCATATATTTTATCCTCCTAAATTTTTTGATAATATTAGTATTGTTATCGTAATAGTATATTACTACATTATTAGCGTATATGTGTGCAAATGTGTATATTCGCATATTTCGACTAAAATTTACTATATTTTGATTATAAAAGACGTTTATTTTCTTGTTATGGTGTTTGGAACTTACACAATATTAAATGTCTATTTTTTATTTTACCACCTCAAATGTAGGTTTATCGTTTCACATATCGTTTTCACTAAAACTTAAAGTTAATTGCTCGACGTCATGTATTCGCATTACTATTTAACTGTATTAAAAACCCAAGTCTAGTGTTACCAAAAAAGAGATATTTGTATAACTATATGGCATGCAAAAAAATTGTACTTTAAATGTATCCACAATTTGATTTTTATTTACATTTCACATAGATATGACATATTGTCAATATGTCGTTAAAACTGAAGATTTTAGTGTGGTGAAAATTAGACACTTCTGATATACTAGTGTCCAAAGCCAGTCAGATATTGTTGTAGGCTTAAGGCATAATGATCTAAATCAGGGATTAAAACAATCAAAGGTCCTTATTAGTTATTTTTAAACATTGAAAATACAGTCACAATGCAAGTTTAAATTATAGTGGCTTAAAAATAAGGCATACTCTTTTACAATTACACAGAGTCCGCTTTCATTAATCTAAAATATGACCGATTTCATTTATAAACAAAATACAATTACTTTTATAAACAAAAGTAGAATTTTGAGGCCGATGGAAATTCAAGGCCCTTGGCGATGACTTTTGTGACATAGGGCTACTATCGGCCATTCCTATATCAAACATAGTTTCGAATAACACCGACTATTTGTAAATAGTAGTAAATGAGATTTGAGAAGAAATGCGTAGATGACTATTAAAATAAGAAACGTGCAACGTACCATCCATTTGAGAATTTGCATATGCAAAATGATTTTTAAATAACAATTTAATAACATAATTTTTTTAAAAAAATCCAACATTCAATAGTTTGGCATTTTGCAAGTTTATCCAACTCTAACCATCCACTACTAGTGTTGCAATAAATTACTATTTTGAAAAATTTTGGTTAAAAATTTGAAGACATAAAAATCCAAACTTCCTCCTATATTAAACTGGAAAAGTGAATACATAGCTTAAAATAAGTTGTATAATAACATAACAAAACATGTTTGTAACTATTGATCACACATCTTATTAGAAAACAATATATTTGGTTTAAGTAAAGCAGTTTTATTGGAAAATAAATATATAAGCTTCCTTTACTAAAATTTACTTAAATTGGAAGGTATGTATAAATTTATTAAATTTATGGAAAAACATTTAGTTTATAAATATAAATATCGTGGCAATACGTTTATGTAAAAAGTTAATCCGAATTATGCTGACCAAACATAAATATAATCTCAGTATATAAACATAAGTGAAATAATAGCTCCATGAATAGATTACTATCAGAAGATGTAATAATAAGTTGTAAAATGCTTTTTAAGATATTTAAATTAGACCATCTATAAAGATAATTCTTCCATCAAATTTACTTCATACTACAACACCATGAAAGCACATTGTATCAAATTTAATGACTTAACATTTGATGTTGAACATTATCATTTCACGGGTGAAATAGTTGAAGCTTGATTATGCCATTTTCGTTGTTGATACAACGATGTAGGACGTTGTCATTTACTTTCTTCATAACTGGTTATTGGATGATGCATTTCTTCTTGTTCTTTTGTGCACTGTAGTTCTTTTGTGCACTGTGTTTCCTTTGTGCACTGTGGTTCTTTTGTGCATTTTAGTTCTTTCGTACATTGTTCATCCATTGTATGTTCATTTAACGATGGATGTTGCGATTTGCTTTCGCCATTAGTGGTCGTTGGATGATACCATTCTTTTTGCTCTTCTGTGCATTGTAGCTCTTTTGTGCACTGTAGTCCTTTTGTGCATTGTAGCTCTTTTGTGCATTGTAGTTCTTTTGTGCATTCTAGGTCGTTTGTACATTGTTCATTCATCGTATGTGCATTTACCACCGGATGATTCCCCTTCTTTTGTTCGTCGTAATTTGTCGGATGGTGCCAATTACTCCTTTCATCAACGATTGTTGGATGATGCCACTTGGTTGGTAGTTCATTAGGTTGCAGCTTTGATGCCAAGGTAGTTTCAGTTATGATAAAAAAGAAGAACACTAAAGCTAATGATGCACAATATGCTTTGGTCATGTTTATGTGTGGTATGTTGTTCAAGAAAGAAGATGGTTTTTATAAGATTTGAAGATAATGTTTGTAATCTTGAAGTCAATTAAGCCATTGTAAACTAATTAATGATCTCATTTTGTTTGTCCTCTTTCATATTCTGGATAAAAACATAACCTTAAAGTAGATGTGTTTTAATAAGCTTTCTACAAAAAAATAACATGCAAAAGTTAATTATAATTCACCAATCGTTAATTATGTTAATAATAGAAGGCGGTGTTGCATATCAACTACTAATTTCAATCTTAGCTTCTTGTATCATAGGAAATATATGAAAAACCCAAATTAGTGAAAAATAAATAAATAAATATTGGTGTCTACTAAATTATAATAAAAATGCGTGATTGCCGATACATCCAAAAATAAAAGTCAAAACTAGTTACGATGTAAACTGAAATGAAAAATTCTAAAATAAAAAATAGATGTCTCGTTTTGTCATATATTTTATCCTCCTAAATTTTTTGATAATATTAGTATTGTTATCGTAACAGTATATTACTACACTATTAGCGTATATGTGTGCAAATGTGTATATTCGCATATTTCGATTAAAATTTACTATATTTTGATTATAAAAGACGTTTATTTTCTTGTTATGGTGTTTGGAACTTACACAATATCAAACGTCTATTTTTTATTTTACCACCTCAAATGTAGGTTTATCGTTTCACATATTTTTTTCACTAAAACTTAAAGTTAATTGCTCGATGTCATGTATTCGCATTACTATTTAACTGTGTTAAAAACCCAAGTCTGGTGTTACCAAAAAAGAGATATTTGTATAACATTATGGCATGCAAAAAATTTGCACTTTAAATGTATCCACTATTTGGTTTTTATTTACATTTTGCATAGATATGACATATTGTCAATATGTCGTTAAAACTTAAGATTTTAGTGCGGTGAAAATTAGATGCTTCTGATACACTAGTGCCCAAAGCCAGGCAGATATTGTTGTAGGCTTAAGGCATAATGATCTAAATCAGGGATTAAAACAATCAGAGGTCCTTATTAGTTATTTTTAAATATTGAAAATACAGTCACAATGCAAGTTTAAATTATAGTGGCTTAAAAATAAGGCATACTCTTTTATAATTACATAGAGTCCGCTTTCATTAATCTAAAATATGACCGATTTCATTTATAAACAAAATACATTTACTTTTATAAACAAAATTAGAATTTTGAGGCCGATGAAGATTCAAGTCCCTTGGCGATGACTTTTGTGAAATAGGGCTACTATCGGCCATTCCTATATCAAACATAGTTTCGAATAATACCGACTATTTGTAAATAGCAGTAAATGAGATTTGTGAAGAAATGCGTAGATGACTATTAAAATAAGTAACGTGCAGCGTACCATCCATTTGAGAATTTGCATATGCAAAATGATTTTTAAATAACAATTTAATAACATAATTTTTTCTAAAAAATCCAACATTCAAAAGTTTTGCATTTTGCAAGTTTATCCAACTCTAACCATCCACTACTAGTGTTGCAAAAAATTACTATTTTGAAAAATTTTGGTTAAAAATTTGAAAGTAAGAATACATAAAAATCCAAACTTCCTACCTATATTAAACTGGAAAAGTGAATACATAGCTTAAAATAAGTTGTATAATAACATAACAAAACATGTTTGTAACTATTGATCACACATCTTATTAGAAAACAATATATTTGGTTTAAGTAAAGCAGTTTTATTGGAAAATAAATTATATAAGCTTCCTTTACTAAAATTTACTTAAAATGGGAGGTATGTATAAATTTATTAAATTTATGGAAAAACATTTAGTTTATAAATATAAATATCGTGGAAATACATTTTTGTAAAAAGTTAATCCGAATTATGCTGACCAAACATAAATATAATCTCAATATATAAACATAAGTGAAATAATAGATCCACGATTAGATTACTATCAGAAGATGCAATGATAAGTTGTAAAATGCTTTTTAAGATATTTAACTTAGACCATCTACAAAGATAATTCTTCCATCAAATTTATTTCATACTATAATACCATGAAAGCACATTGTATCAAATTTAATGACTTAACATTAGATGTTGAACATTATCATTTCACTGGTGAAATAGTTGAAGCTTGATTATGCCATTTTCGTTGTTGATACAACGATGTAGGACGTTGTCATTTACTTTCTTCATAACTGGTTATTGGATGATGCATTTCTTCTTGTTCTTTTGTGCACTGTAGTTCTTTTGTGCACTGTGGTTCCTTTGTGCACTGTGGTTCTTTTGTGCATTTTAGTTCTTTCGTACATTGCTCATCCATTGTATGTTCATTAAGCGATGGATGTTGCAATTTGCTTTCTCCATCAGTGGTCGTTGGATGATGCCATTCTTTTTGCTCTTCTGTGCATTGTAGCTCTTTTGTGCACTGTAGTCCTTTTGTGCATTGTAGCTCTTTTGTGCATTGTAGTTCTTTTGTGCATTCTAGGTCTTTTGTACGTTGTTCATTCATCGCATGTGCATTTACCACCGGATGATTCCCCTTCTTTTGTTCGTCATATTTTGTCGGATGGTGCCAATTACTCCTTTCATCAACGATTGTTGGATGATGCCACTTGGTTGGTAGTTCATTAGGTTGCAGCTTTGATGCCAAGGTAGTTTTAGTTATGATAAAAAAGAAGAACACTAAAGCAAATGATGCACAATATGCTTTGGTCATGTTTATGTGTGGTATGTTGTTCAAGAAAGAAGATGGTTTTTATAAGATTTGAAGATAATGTTTGTAATCTTGAAGTCAATTAAGCCATTGTAAACTAATTAATGATCTCATTTTGTTTATCCTCTTTCATATTCTGGATAAAAACATAACCTTAAAGTAGATGGTGTTTTAATAAGCTTTCTACAAAAAAATAACATGCAAAAGTTAATTATAATTCACCAATCGTTATGTTAATAATAGAAGGCGGTGTTGCATATCAACTAGTAATTTCAATCTTAGCTTCTTGTATCATAGGAAATATATGAAAAACCCAAATTAATAAAAATAAATAAACAAATATTGGTGTCTACTAAATTATAATAAAAATGCGTGATTGCCGATACATCCGAAAATAAAAGTCAAAACAGGTAGTTACGATGTAAACTGAAATGAAAAATTCTAAAATAAAAAATAGATGTCTCGTTTTGTCATATATTTTATCCTCCTAAAATTTTTGATAATACTAGTATTGTTATCGTAACAGTATATTACTACACTATTAGCGTGTATGTGTGCAAATGTGTATATTCACATATTTCGATTAAAATTTACTATATTTTGATTATAAAAGACGTTTATTTTCTTGTTATGGTGTTTGGAACTTACACAATATCAAATGTCTATTTTTTATTTTACCACCTCAAATGTAGGTTTATCGTTTCACATATCGTTTTCACCAAAATTTAAAGTTAATTGCTCGACGTCATGTATTCGCATTACTATTTAACTGTATGAAAAACCCAAGTCTAGTGTTACCAAAAAAAAGATATTTGTATAACTATATGGCATGCAAAAAATTTGTAATTTAAATGTATCCACAATTTGATTTTTATTTACATTTTGCATAGATATGACATATTGTCAATATGTCGTTCAAACTGGAGATTTTAGTGTGGTGAAAATTAGACGCTTCTGATATACTGGTTTCCAAAGCCAGTCAGATATTGTTGTAGGCTTAAGGCAAAATGATCTAAATCAGGGATTAAAACAATAAGAGGTCCTTATTAGTTATTTTTAAACATTGAAAATACTGTCACAATGCAAGTTTAAATTATAGTGGCTTAAAAATAAGGCATACTCTTTTATAATTACAGAGAGTCCGCTTTCATTAATCTAAAATTTGACCGAATTCATTTACAAACAAAATACAATTGCTTTTATAAACAAAATTAGAATTTTGAGGCCGATGAAAAATCAAGGCCCTTGGCGGTGACTTTAGTGACATAGGGCTACTATCGGCCATTGCTATATCAAACATAGTTTCGAATAAGACCGACTATTTGTAAATAGCAGCAAATGAGATTTGGGAAGAAATGCGTAGATGACTATTAAAATAAGTAACGTGCAACGAACCATCCATTTGAGAATTTGCATATGCAAAATGATTTTTAAATAACAATTTAATAACATAAATTTTTCTAAAAATTCCATCATTCAAAAGTTTTGCATTTTGCAAGTTTATCCAACTCTAACCATCCACTACTGGTGTTGCAATAAATTAGTATTTTGAAAAATTTGGGTTAAAAATTTGAAAATAAGAATACACAAAAATCGAAACTTCCTACCTATATTAAACTGGAAAAGTGAATACATAGCTTAAAATAAGTTGTAAAATAACAAAACAAAACATCTTTGTAACTATTGATCACACATCTTATTAGAAATTAATATATTTGGTTCAAGTAAAGCAGTTTTATTGGAAAATAAATTATATAAGCTTACTTTACTAAAATTTACTTAAATTGGGAGGTATGTATAAATTTATTAAATTTATGGAAAAATATTTAGTTTATAAATATAAATATCATGGCAATACATTTATGTAGAAAGTTAATCCGAATTATGCTGACCAAACATAAATATAATCTCAATATATAAACATAAGTGAAATAATAGCTCCACGAATAGATTACTATCAGAAGATGTAATAGTAAGTTGTAAAATGCTTTTTAAGATATTTAACTTAAACCATATACAAAGATAATTCTTCCATCAAATTTTTTTCATACTATAATACCATGAAAGCACATTGTATCAACTTTAATGACTTAACATTTGATGTTGAACGTTATCATTTCACCGGTGAAATAGTTGAAGCTTGATTATGCCATTTTCTTTGTTGATACAACGATGTAGGACGATATCATTTACTATCTTCATAAATGGTTATTGGATGATGCATTTCTTCTTGTTCTTTTGTGCACTGTAGTTCTTTTGTGCACTGTGGTTCCTTTGTGCACTGTGGTTCTTTTGTGCATTTTAGTTCTTTTGTACATTGTTCATCCATTGTATGTTCATTTAACGATGGATGTTGCAATTTGCTTTCTCCATCAGTGGTCGTTGGATGATGCCATTCTTTTTGCTCTTCTGTGCATTGTAGCTCTTTTGTGTACTGTAGTCCTTTTGTGCATTGTAGCACTTTTGTGCAATGTAGTTCTTTTGTGCATTCTAGGTCTTTTGTACATTGTTCATTCATCGTATGTGCATTTACCACCGGATGATTCCCCTTCTTTTGTTCGTTATAATTTGTCGGATGATGCCAATTACTCCTCTCATCAACGATTGTTGGATGATGCCACTTGGTTGTTAATTCATTAGGTTGCAGCTTTGATGCCAAGGTAGTTTCAGTTATGATAAAAAAGAAGAACACTAAAGCTAATGATGCACAATATGCTTTGGTCATGTTTATGTGTGGTATGTTGTTCAAGAAAGAAGATGGTTTTTATAAGATTTGAAGATAATGTTTGTAATCTTGAAGTCAATTAAGCCATTGTAAACTAATTAATGATCTCATTTTGTTTATCCTCTTTCATATTCTGGATAAAAACATAACCTTAAAGTAGATGGTGTTTCAATAAGCTTTCTACAAAAAAATAACATGCAAAAGTTAATTATAATTCACCAATCGTTATGTTTATAATAGAAGGCGGTGTTGCATATCAACTAGTAATTTCAATCTTAGCTTCTTGTATCATAGGAAATATATGAAAAACTTAAATTAATAAAAAATAAATAAATAAATATTGGTGTCTACTAAATTATAATAAAAATGCGTGATTGCCGATACATCCGAAAATAAAAGTCAAAACAGGTAGTTACGATGTAAACTGAAGTGAAAAATTCTAAAATAAAAAATAGATGTCTCGTTTTGTCATATATTTTATCCTCCTAAATTTTTTGATAATATTAGTATTGTTATCGTAACAGTATATTACTACACTATTAGCGTGTATGTGTGCAAATGTGCATATTCGCATATTTCGATTAAAATTTACTATATTTTGATTATAAAAGACGTTTATTTTCTTGTTATGGTGTTTGGAACTTACACAATATAAAATGTCTATTTTTTATTTTACCACCTCAAAGTAGGTTTATCGTTTCATATATCGTTTTCACCAAAATTTAAAGTTAATTGCTCGACGTCATGTATTGGCCTTACTATTTAACTGTATTAAAAACCCAAGTCTAGTGTTACCAAAAAAGAGATATTTGTATAACTATATGGCATGCAAAAAATTTGTACTTTAAATGTATCCACAATTTGATTTTTATTTACATTTTGCATAGATATGACATATTGTCAATATGTCGTTAAAACTGGAGATTTTAGTGTGGTGAAAATTAGACGCTTCTGATATACTAGTGTCCACAGCCAGTCAGATATTGTTGTAGGCTTAAGGCATAATGATCTAAATTAGGGATTAAAACAATCAGAGGTCCTTATTAGTTATTTTTAAACATTGAAAATACAGTCACAATGCAAGTTTAAATTATAGTGGCTTAAAAATAAGGCATACTCTTTTATAATTACATAGAATCCGCTTTCATTAATCTAAAATATGACCGATTTCATTTAAAAACAAAATACAATTACTTTTATAAACAAAATTAGAATTTTGAGGCCGATGAAAATTCAAGGCCCTTGGCGATGACTTTTGTGACATAGGGTTACTATCGGCCATTCCTATATCAAACATAGTTTCGAATAATACCGACTATTTGTAAATAGCAGTAAATGAGATTTGAGAAGAAATGCGTAGATGACTATTAAAATAAGTAACGTGCAACGTACCATCCATTTGAGAATTTGCACATGCAAAATGATTTTTAAATAACAATTTAATAACATAATTTTTTCTAAAAAATCCAACATTCAAAAGTTTTGCATTTTGTAAGTTTATCCAAGTCTAACCATCCACTACTAGTGTTGCAATAAATTACTATTTTGAAAAATTTTGGTTAAAAATTTGAAAATAAGAATACATAAAAATCCAAACTTCCTACCTATATTAAATTGGAAAAGTGAATACATAGCTTAAAATAAGTTGTATAATAACATAATAAAACATGTTTGTAACTATTGATCACACATCTTATTAGAAAATAATATATTTGGTTTAAGTAAAGCAGTTTTATTGGAAAATAAATTATATAAGCTTCCTTTATTAAAATTTACTTAAATTGGGAGGTATGTATAAATTTATTAAATTTATGGAAAAACATTTAGTTTATAAATATAAATATCGTGGCAATACATTTATGTAAAAAGTTAATCCGAATTATGCTGACCAAACATAAATATAATCTCAATATATAAACATAAGTGAAATAATAGCTCCACTAATAGATTACTATCAGAAGATGTAATAATAAGTTGTAAAATGCTTTTTAAGATATTTAACTTAGACCATCTACAAAGATAATTCTTCCATCAAATTTATTTCATACTATAATACCATGAAAGCACATTGTATCAAATTTAATGACTTAACATTTGACGTTGAACATTATCATTTCACTGGTGAAATAGTTGAAGCTTGATTATGCCATTTTCGTTGGTGATACAACGATGTAGGACGTTGTCATTTACTTTCTTCATAACTAGTTATTGGATGATGAATTTCTTCTTGTTCTTTTGTGCACTGTAGTTCTTTTGTGCACTGTGGTTCCTTTGTGCACTGTCGTTTATTTGTGCACTGTGGTTCTTTTGTGCATTTTAGTTCTTTCGTACATTGTTTATCCATTGTATGTTCATTTAACGAGGGATGTTGCAATTTTCTTTCTCCATCAGTGGTCGTTGGATGATGCCATTCTTTTTGCTCTTCTGTGCATTGTAGCTCTTTTGTGCACTGTAGTCCTTTTGTGCATTGTAGCTCTTTTGTGCATTGTAGCTCTTTTGTGCATTGTAGGTCTTTTGTACATTGTTCATTCATCGCATGTGCATTTACCACCGGATGATTCCCATTCTTTTGTTCGTCATAATTTGTCGGATGGTGCCAATTACTCCTTTCATCAACGATTGTTGGATGATGCCACTTGGTTGGTAGTTCATTAGGTTGCAGCTTTGATGCCAAGGTAGTTTCAGTTATGATAAAAAAGAAGAACCCTAAAGCTAATGATGCACAATATGCTTTGGTCATGTTTATGTGTGGTATGTTGTTCAAGAAAGAAGATGGTTTTTATAAGATTTGAAGATAATGTTTGGAATCTTGAAGTCAATTAAACCATTGTAAACTAATTCATGATCTCATTTTGTTTATCCACTTTCATATTCTAGATAAAAAAATAACCTTAAAGTAGATGGTGTTTTAATAAGCTTTCTACAAAAAAATAACGTGCAAAAGTTAATTATAATTCACCAATCGTTATGTTAATAATAGAAGGCGGTGTTGCATATCAACTACTAATTTCAATCTTAGCTTCTTGTATCATAGGAAATATATGAAAAACCCAAATTAGTAAAAAAAAAAAAAAATATTGGTGTCTACTAAATTATAATAAAAATGCGTGATTGCCGATACATCCGAAAATAAAAGTCAAAACAGGTAGTTACGATGTAAACTGAAATGAAAAATTCTAAAATAAAAAATAGATGTCTCGTTTTGTCATATATTTTATCCTCCTAAATTTTTTGATAATATTAATATTGTTATCGTAACAATATATTACTACACTATTAGCGTGTATGTGTGCAAATGTGTATATTCACATATTTCGATTAAAATTTACTATATTTTGATTATAAAAGACGTTTGTTTTCTTGTTATGGTGTTTGGAACTTACACAATACCAAATGTCTATTTTTTATTTTACCACCTCAAATGTAGGTTTATCGTTTCACATATCGTTTTCACTAAAACTTAAAGTTAATTGCTCGACGTCATGTATTCGCATTACTATTTAACTATATTAAAAACCCAAGTCTAGTGTTACCAAAAAAGAGATATTTGCATAACTATATGGCATGCAAAAAAATTGTACTTTAAATGCATCCACAATTTGATTTTTATTTACATTTTGCATAGATATGACATATTGTCAATATGTCGTTAAAACTGAAGATTTTAGTGTGGTGAAAATTAGACGCTTCTGATATACTAGTGTCCAAAGCCAGTCAGATATTGTTGTAGGCTTAAGGCATAATGATCTAAATCAGGGATTAAAACAATCAGAGGTCCTTATTAGTTATTTTTAAACATTGAAAGTACAGTCACAATGCAAGTTTAAATTATAGTGGCTTCAAAATAAGGCATACTCTTTTATAATTACACAGAGTCCGCTTTCATTAATCTAAAATGTGACTGATTTCATTTATAAACAAAATACAATTACTTTAATAAAAAAAATTAGAATTTTGAGACCGATGAAAATTCAAGGCCCTTGGCGATGACTTTTGTGACATAGGGCTACTATCGGCCATTCCTATATCAAACATAGTTTCAAATAATACCGACTATTTGTAAATAGTAATAATTGAGACTTGAGAAGAAATATGTAGATGACTATTAAAATAAGTAACGTGCAATATACCGTCCATTTGAGAATTTGCATATGCAAAATGATTTTTAAATAACAATTTAATAACATAATTTTTTCTAAAAAATCCTACATTCAAAAGTTTTGCATTTTGCAAGTTTATCCAACTCTAACCATCCACTACTTGTGTTGCAATAAATTACTATTTTGAAAAATTTTGGTTAAAAATTTGAAAATAAGAATACATAAAAATCCAAACTTCCTACCTATATTAAACTGGAAATGTGAATACATAGCTTAAAATAAGTTGTATAATAACATAACAAAACATGTTTGTAACTATTGATCACACATCTTAATAGAAAACAATATATTTGGTTTAAGTAAAGCAGTTTTATTGGAAAATAAATTATATAAGCTTCCTTTACTAAAATTTACTTAAGTTGAGAGGTATGTATAAATTTATTAAATTTATGGAAAAACATTTCGTTTATAAATATAAATATCGTGGCAATACATTTATGTAAAAAGTTAATCCGAATTGTGCTGACCAAACATAAATATAATCTCAATATATAAACATAAGTGAAATAATAGCTCCACGAATAGATTACTATCAGAAGATGTAATAATAAGTTGTAAAATGCTTTTTAAGATATTTAACTTAGACCATCTACAAAGATAATTCTTCCATCAAATTTATTTCATACTATAATACCATGAAAGCACATTGTATCAAATTTAATGACTTAACATTTGATGTTGAACATTATCATTTCACTGGTGAAATAGTTGAAGCTTGATTATGCCATTTTCGTTGTTGATACAACGATGTAGGACGTTGTCATTTACTTTCTTCATAACTGGTTATTGGATGATGCATTTCTTCTTGTTCTTTTGTGCACTGTAGTTCTTTTGTGTACTGTGGTTCCTTTGTGCACTGTGGTTCATTAGTGCACTGTGGTTCATTTGTGCATTTTAGTTCTTTCGTACATTGTTCGTCCATTGTATGTTCATTTAAAGATGGATGTTGCAATTTGCTTTCTCCATCAGTGGTCATTGGATGATGCCATTCTTTTTGCTCTTTTGTGCATTGTAGCTCTTTTGTGCACTGTAGTCCTTTTGTTCATTGTAGCTCTTTTGTGCATTGTAGTTCTTTTGTGCATTCTAGGTCTTTTGTACATTGTTCATTCATCGCATGTGCATTTACCACCGGATGATTCCCCTTCTTTTGTTCATCATAATTTGTCGGATGGTGCCAATTACTCCTTTCATCAACGATTGTTGGATGATGCCACTTGGTTGGTAGTTCATTAGGTTGCAGCTTTGATGCCAAGGTAGTTTCAGTTATGATAAAAAAGAAGAACCCTAAAGCTAATGATGCACAATATGCTTTGGTCATGTTTATGTGTGGTATGTTGTTCAAGAAAGAAGATGGTTTTTATAAGATTTGAAGATAATGTTTGGAATCTTGAAGTCAATTAAGCCATTGTAAACTAATTAATGATCTTATTTTGTTTATCCTCTTTCATATTCTGGATAAAAACATAACCTTAAAGTAGATGGTATTTTAATAAGCTTTCTACAAAAAAATAACATGCAAAAGTTAATTATAATTCACCAATCGTTATGTTAATAATAGAAGGCGGTGTTGCATATCAACTACTAATTTCAATCTTAGCTTCTTGTATCATAGGAAATATATGAAAAACCCAAATTAGTAAAAAATAAAAAATGAATATTGGTGTCTACTAAATTATAATAAAAATGCGTGATTGCCGATACATCCAAAAATAAAAGTCAAAACAGGTAGTTACGATGTAAACTGAAATGAAAAATTCTAAAATAAAAAATAGATGTCTCGTTTTGTCATATATTTTGTCCTCCTAAAATTTTTGATAATATTAGTATTGTTATCGTAACAGTATATTACTACACTATTGGCGTGTATGTGTGCAAATGTGTATATTCACATATTTCGATTAAAATTTACTATATTTTGATTATAAAAGACGTTTATTTTCTTGTTATGGTTTTGGAACTTACACAATACCAATTGTCTATTTTTTATTTTACCACCTCAAATGTAGGTTTATCGTTTCACTAAAACTTAAAGTTAATTGCTCGACGTCATGTATTCGCATTACTATTTAACTATATTGAAAACCCAAGTCTAGTGTTACCAAAAAAGAGATATTTGTATAACTATATGACATGCAAAAAATTTGTACTTTAAATGTATCCACAATTTGATTTTATTTACATTTTGCATAGATATGAAATATTGTCAATATGTCGTTAAAACTGAAGATTTTAGTGTGGTGAAAATTAGACGCTTCTGATATACTAGTGTCCAAAGCCAGTCAGATATTGTTGTAGGCTTAAGGCATAATGATCTAAATAAGGGATTAAAACAATCAGAGGTCCTTATTAGTTATTTTTAAACATTGAAAGTACAGTCACAATGCAAGTTTAAATTATAGTGGCTTAAAAATAAGGCATACGCTTTTATAATTACACAGAGTCCGCTTTCATTGATCTAAAATATGACCGATTTCATTTATAAACAAAATACAATTACTTTAATAAAAAAAATTAGAATTTTGAGGCCGATGAAAATTCAAGGCCCTTGGCGATGACTTTTGTGACATAGGGCTACTATCGGCCATTCCTATATCAAACATAGTTTCAAATAATACCGACTATTTGTAAATAGTAATAATTGAGACTTGAGAAGAAATATGTAGATGACTATTAAAATAAGTAACGTGCAATATACCGTCCATTTGAGAATTTGCATATGCAAAATGATTTTTAAATAACAATTTAATAACATAATTTTTTCTAAAAAATCCTACATTCAAAAGTTTTGCATTTTGCAAGTTTATCCAACTCTAACCATCCACTACTTGTGTTGCAATAAATTACTATTTTGAAAAATTTTGGTTAAAAATTTGAAAATAAGAATACATAAAAATCCAAACTTCCTACCTATATTAAACTGGAAAAGTGAATACATAGCTTAAAATAAGTTGTATAATAACATAACAAAACATGTTTGTAACTATTGGTCACACATTTTATTAGAAAACAATATATTTGGTTTAAGTAAAGCAGTTTTATTGGAAAATAAATTATATAAGCTTCCTTTACTAAAATTTACTTAAATTGGGAGGTATGTATAAATTTATTAAATTTATGGAAAAACATTTAGTTTATAAATATAAATATCGTGGCAATACATTTATGTAAGAAGTTAATCCGAATTATGCAGACCAAACATAAATATAATCTCAATATATAAACATAAGTGAAATAATAGCTCCACAAATAGGTTACTATCAGAAGATGTAATAATAAGTTGTAAAATGCTTTTTAAGATATTTAACTTAGACCATCTACAAAGATAATTCTTCCATCAAATTTATTTCATAATATAATACCATGAAAGCACATTGTATCAAATTTAATGACTTAACATTTGATGTTGAACATTATCATTTCACTGGTGAAATAGTTGAAGCTTGATTATGCCATTTTCGTTGTTGATACAACGATGTAGGACGTTGTCATTTACTTTCTTCATAACTGGTTATTGGATGATGCATTTCTTCTTGTTCTTTTGTGCACTGTAGTTCTTTTGTGCACTGTGGTTCCTTTGTGCACTGTGTTCCTTTGTGCACTGTGGTTCTTTTGTGCATTTTAGTTCTTTCGTACATTGTTCATCCATTGTATGTTCATTTAACGATGGACGTTGCAATTTGCTTTCTCCATCAGTGGTCGTTGGATGATGCCATTCTTTTTGCTCTTCTGTGCATTGTAGCTCTTTTGTGCACTGTAGTCCTTTTGTGCATGGTAGCACTTTTGTGCATTGTAGTTCTTTTGTGCATTCTAGGTCTTTTGTACATTGTTCATTCATCGCATATGCATTTACCACCAGATGATTCCCCTTCTTTTGTTCGTCATAATTTATCGGATGGTGCCAATTACTCCTTTCATCAACGATTGTTGGATGATGCCACTTGGTTGGTAGTTCATTAGGTTGCAGCTTTGATGCCAAGGTAGTTTCAGTTATGATAAAAAAGAAGAACACTAAAGCTAATGATGCACAATACGCTTTGGTCATGTTTATGTGTGGTATGTTGTTCGAGAAAGAAGATAGTTTTTATAAAATTTGAAGATAATCTTTGGAATCTTGAAATCAATTAAGCCATTGTAAACTAATTAATGATCTCATTTTGTTTATCCTCTTTCATATTCTGGATAAAAACATAACCTTAAAGTAGATGGTGTTTTAATAAGCTTTCTACAAAAAAATAAAATGCAAAAGTTAATTATAATTCACCAATCGTTATGTTAATAATAGAAGGCGGTGTTGCATATCAACTACTAATTTCAATCTTAGCTTCTTGTATCATAGGAAATATATGAAAAACCCAAATTAGTGAAAAATAAATAAATATTGGTGTCTACTAAATTATAAAAAAATGCGTGATTGCCGATACATCCAAAAATAAAAGTCAAAACAGGTAGTTACGATGTAAACTGAAATGAAAAATTCTAAAATAAAAAATAGATGTCTCGCTTTGTCATATATTTTATCCTCCTAAATTTTTTGATAATATTAGTATTGTTATCGTAACAGTATATTGCTACACTATTAGCGTGTATGTGTGCAAATGTGTATATTCACATATTTCGATTAAAATTTACTATATTTTGATTATAAAAGACGTTTATTTTCTTTTTATGGTGTTTGGAACTTACACAATATCAAATGTCTATTTCTTATTTTACCACCTCAAATGTAGGTTTATCGTTTCACATATCGTTTTCACTAAAACTTAAAGTTAATTTCTCGACGTCATGTTTTCGCATTACTATTTAATTGTATTAAAAACCCAAGTCTGGTGTTGCCAAAAAAGAGATATTTGTATAACAATATGGCATGCAAAAAATTTGCACTTTAAATGTATCCACAATTTTATTTTTATTTACATTTTGCATAGATATGACATATTGTCAATATGTCGTTAAAACTAAAGATTTTAGTGTGGTGAAAATTCGACGCTTCTGATATACTAGTGTTCAAAGCCAGGCAGATATTGTTGTAGGCTTAAGGCATAATGATCTAAATCAGGGATTAAAACAATCAGAGGTCCTTATTAGTTATTTTTAAACATTGAAAATACAGTCACAATGCAATTTTAAATTATAGTGGCTTAAAAATAGGGCATACTCTTTTATAATTACACAGAGTCCGCTTTCATTAATCTAAAATATGACCGATTTCATTTATAAACAAAATACAATTACTTTAATAAACAAAATTAGAATTTTGAGGCCGATGAAAATTCAAGGCCCTTGGCGATGACTTTTGTGACATAGGGCTACTATCGGCCATTCCTATATCAAACATAGTTTCGAATAATACCGACTATTTGTAAATAGCAGTAAATGAGATTTGAGAAGAAATGCGTAGATGACTATTAAAATAAGTAACGTGCAACGTACCATCCATTTGAGAATTTTCATATGCAAAATGATTTTTAAATAACAATTTAATAACATAATTTTTTCTAAAAAATCCTACATTCAAATGTTTTGCGTTTTGTAAGTTTATCGAACTCTAACCATCCACTACTAGTGTTGCAATAAATTACTATTTTGAAAAATTTGGGTTAAAAATTTGAAAATAAGAATACATAAAAATCCAAACTTCCTACCTATATTAAACTGGAAAAGTGAATACATAGCTTAAAATAAGTTGAATAATAACATAACAAAACATGTTTGTAACTATTGATCACACATCTTATTAGAAAACAATATATTTGGTTTAAGTAAAGCAGTTTTATTGGAAAATAAATTATATAAGCTTCCTTTACTAAAATTTACTTAAATTGGGAGGTATGTATAAATTTAATAAGTTTATGGAAAAACATTTAGTTTATAAATATAAATATCGTGGCAATACATTTATGTAAAAAGTTAATCCGAATTATGATGACCAAACATAAATATAATCTCAATATATAAACATAAGTGAAATAATAGCTCCACGAATAGATTACTATCAGAAGATGTAATAGTAAGTTGTAAAATGCTTTTTAAGATATTTAACTTAAACCATCTACAAAGATAATTCTTCCATCAAATTTATTTCATACTATAATACCATGAAAGCACATTGTATCAACTTTAATGACTTAACATTTGATGTTAAACATTATCATTTCACCGGTGAAATAGTTGAAGCTTGATTATGACATTTTCTTTGTTGGTACAATGATGTAAGACGATGTCATTTACTTTCTTCATAACTGGTTATTGGATGATGCATTTCTTCTTGTTCTTTTGTGCACTGTAGTTCTTTTGTGCACTGTGGTTCCTTTGTGCACTGTGGTTCTTTAGTGCACTGTGGTTCTTTTGTGCATTTTAGTTCTTTCGTACATTGTTCATCCATTGTATGTTCATTTAACTATGGATGTTGCAATTTGCTTTCTCCATTAGTGGTCGTTGGATGATGCCATTCTTTTTGCTCTTCTGTGCATTGTAGCTCTTTTGTGCACTGTATTCCATTTGTGCATTGTTGCTCTTTTGTGCACTATATTCCATTTGTGCATTGTAGCACTTTTGCGCATTGTAGTTCTTTTGTGCATTCTAGGCCTTTTGTACATTGTTCATTCATCGCATGTGCATTTACCACCGGATGATTCCACTTCTTTTGTTCGTCATAATTTGTCGGATGGTGCCAATTACTCCTTTCATCAACGATTGTTGGATGATGCCACTTGGTTGGTAGTTCATTAGGTTGCAGCTTTGATGCCAAGGTAGTTTCAGTTATGATAAAAAAGAAGAACATAAAGCTAATGATGCACAATATGCTTTGGTCATGTTTATGTGTGGTATGTTGTTCAAGAAAGAAGATGGTTTTTATAAGATTTGAAGATAATGTTTGGAATCTTGAAGTCAATTAAGCCATTGTAAACTAATTAATGATCTCATTTTGTTTATCCTCTTTTGTAACAACCCATAATTTTATGAATATTTTTAATTAAAATTTTATTTGAAATTTTGATTTTTAAATCACTTAAAAGTGAATTTTTAGAAATTTTGTAATGTAAGTTTGGAATTTGTTTGTAATTTATTTTTCAAATGCAATAAATAAACGATTTTTGAAAATTTTATATTTTGGTCAAAATTTGAATTTTCAGTTTAAATTTAAAAAAAAATGAAATTTTAAATTTATTCTTTTTCTTTGAAGCAGAATATATTTATGATATCTGTTCTGCTTTTTGTTTCGTTAAATTCTGAGTGATACTTTTAAAATTAGATAAATTACAGCGTTTTACACGTAGTTATTTCCTGTATTTCAATTTCTATTTTTCTACTTTTATTACATATATATTAGTATTATTATTATTATTTTATATCCACCTTTATTTTATCTTTCTATTTTTATTTTGTCTAGACAGTCGTGTTTATTTATTGGATTGTTGCTTGTTTATATCTTTTATTTATGGCTTGGAAGAAACTAAAAGGGTATGCGTTATATTGTCTTAATTGCTTGTCTTTTTAATTGCCTACTCTTTATTTCTTTTAGCTGTTCATTTCTTTTGACCGTGTATTGTACTTGCTATTCATATACAAAGCTTATCATTCTCATCTCTCATACATTTCTAGAAAGAAAAGTTAACACATCAAGTTATTCGTTTATATCCTCTTTCTTTCTTACCGTAGCCATCCACCTCATTTATAACTGTGTATTTCTTTTTGCCATTCAAATAAAAAGATTTATTTCCCACTTCTCATTTTCATTTGCATTTAAAAATAAATTATATATAAGTTTTCTCTCTCCTTAATTCTTACCTTTTATTTGCCTAGTCTCTTTATTATTTTCCTATGTCTATCTCTTGACATTTATTTCTTTATTCATTTTTCTAGATCTTATTTTATCTATTAGATATTTCTTATGTACATCTTTATTTAATAGCTTGTGTAACAACCCTAGTTTTAACAATTTATTTTATTTTAATTATTCAAATTTGAAATAATATTCTTATAGATTAGGTTTAACAATATAGTTAAATATTTGATTTGGAGATATATTTTATAAAATTTTGTATGCCAATAAAATTAAATAATAACTGTAAAATTTTAAGCTATTTTGAACTGTTAAATTTCGCGTTTGAAAGACGCGTCAATTATAGGGTATAAGTGACGTAATAAAACGCGTGTTTTCAGAACGATATTTTCACACAAATTTTTTGATGTTTTAGTTTGCGGCTGTTTAACGTAGTGTAAAAATCATATTTTCATATATTTTTGAAGAAAATATCAGTCAGTGTTTTAAAAAGCAAATGTTACCTTGTTTTAACTGACAATTTGACTTTACACATATTGTATACGTTTCCATTTCAACTGCCTACATAAATTTGCCTTTTCATTTTGATATCAAACTAAAAAAAAAAAAAATCAAATCAAAATACATAAAACTGAAATAAATTCAACAAGTAGTAACGTACAAAATTTAAGCTAGACGTGTGAAACCTAACTGCCACTTTAAAGAAATCAACATGCACATCAATTCCTTTCCTCTGCCTCTGTTCTCATCAGCTATACAAGAATTTAATGTAAATACTGGAATCAAGTACTTAAATCACGCAAACCTTAATTATAGGGTAACGTTCGATTTTCTCTCTGACATTTATTTTCTTTGCAAATGTGTGCATACACTTCTAAGCCTGGAAACGTGCATTTTCCTCTGCCTCTATCTCATCAATTATCAACCTATAATCATGCAAGTTTTAATTTATAAGAACGTGTGTATTAACCCTGCCTTCATCACACAAACTTAATTATAGGGTAACGTTAAAAAAAAAACCTTATTCTCTCTGATGATTTCCTTTTTACTTAAATGCATGCAATTAAAGCTTGAAACCGTGCACACCATTTCTCTTCCTTTAGCCTCTGTTCTCATCAGTTATATATCAATTCAAATCCTTGAATCAAGTACGTAACTCACGCAGGAAATAAAATCTAGTTTATAAACATCAACAAGTTTTCAAAAAAAAAATTAAATCCTCTCGGCCTTCTCTTTATGCCTGCCTTCCATTAATCATGCCAGAAGATCAATGCTTGCAATATTCTTTTGTAACTGATGGGAAGAATTCTCGTCCATATCAATAGCATTTATATCAATAGAAACTGACACGTTATTTTTCTCATCTGCCTATAAACTCATTCCCCTCTACCCATTTGTTCTCTGCATCGATCCAATTCTCTGCTCCTTCTCGTGAATCTATCAGGTAAATAGTTATAGTATTGTTCTTTTCTTTCGGTTCAGATATTTTTCTCCCTTTCTCTTTCTCGAAATTTTGTCCTACCTGTGCCTTGCTCGGCCATTTCCATTGTTATGCCATGCATAAGATGTCTGTACATTCATCCCTATGCTGAGATATAGGCTAGTCTTGTGCATATCAGAGGGTGAAGCAGTAGATTGGTGGGAGAAACTGAGTGTTATGAGGAATGGTTGAAATTTTATACAATAGTGATAAGTTGCATTTAGGAAGTTTAGATTCAGTGACAATATAAGAAATAGCCTTGTATTGAACCTGTTGATTTTCGAACTGCATATAGTGATCAGTAGGCCTTTTTCATGTTGAGGGATGTGGGGTGAAGTAACACTGATATAAAGATGAGTGTAGATATAGGTTGAGTTTTTGCATGCATTTTGTAGTTGTAGGCTAGTGAGTTTTAGCCAAGAACCTGGATATGATATTTAATGTATGGGAAGGACTTTGGTTGATTTGTTTAAGATTTTCCAGGATTTGATTTAGTTAGTAGTGGACAAAAAAAAAAAAAAATAAAAAAAAATAAAAAAAAAAGAAAAAAAAAAAAGAAAAAGAAAACTGAAAAGATGGGAAGGGAAGGCTGCACAAAATTTGGTGCACGTGTATTCGTGTTCAACTTTTGCCGTAGTTGTTTAGGAAAAATTTTGGTCGTAAAATTTTGGGTTAGCACGGTTCACAGTTTTGGGTATGTTTTGGTCACGTTACACGGTGAAGTGGTCGAGCAAAGCAAACATATTCTTGTTCTATTCTAAATTTTTCCTTGACCATAAATTCTTAAGTCGCGTTTCAATATTTGAATTTTTCTAGATTTGAATCTAGGCGACGTCCGAGAATCTTTATCATTTCCCTCTGTCGGTTTGTACCGGTGAACTGTCATTTTTGAAATTTAAAATTTTCTGCAAAAATTCAGGTGAGTATTTCTCACCAGACATACGTATTTATATTTTGGTAAATTATTGCAAGTGTATGTGTAAAATTGTATTTCACTATTATCTGTCTGTAATGTAATATAGAATGATGGACCCCATTTAAATTGACACCTCATCAGTATTATCTGTTATATTATTTCTGCAGTTATGTTATTGTTTATTTACTGCTTAAATCACCATTGCAAGTTCCCTGTTATTATAGATGGTATGGGCTGAAATGATAGGCCTAATTGATTATTATTGTTCACTTGTTCTGTTAACTGCTGTAAATTGTCTTGGGATTGCGGGTTCGAAATGATAAAACCCGGGGTTGTGTAAATATCGGATTGAAATGATATAAATCCGTTTCACTTGACCTAGGCTAGAAAATCTTATACAGGCCCGTGGTTTATATATTATTTTCTGAAATTATTTTAAATTATTTAAAATTTGATGATATTCTAATTCAAATTATATAAAGGATTTTTATGAGATTTACAATGATTTAAAAGGGGTTAAATAAATAAATGTTGAGTTAAAATTTTGGAATATAACTTGTTTAGAAATTCTATATTTTGGAAAGGTAAAGATTTCAATACAGAAATAATAAATAATAAGTTATATTTGAAATTTGATGTTTAGCTAAAAGTCTACTACAGCATTTAATTGCTGTCTTTTGAAACTTGACTATTTTAAACCCATACTTTGGATAGCATTTCCTAGATGCTGTAGAAGTGAAATTGATTTAAAATTGATTTATTTAAAATTTCATCTCTATTTTGGGAATACGTTAAGATTTGGAATTTAAATATGAAATTGCTAATAAAGTAAGAAATTGAGTTTGGAAAGATTTAAAAGAAGAAAATTGATTTCTATTCTTTTGATAAAAGCAATAAATTCCAAATTTAATTGAATAAATTGAAATGGTATCTCTTCAAAGGAAATGTTTTAAATCAAGGATTTGAAATTAAAGGTATTTGAAATATATATTGATTTGAAAAATATAAATACCATTTTTCAAACTATAACCACGGGTTATAATAACGTTTGGTTGGCAAAGAGACCGGGATCGGATATGGGCACACTCTCTGTCGATACCGAAAACCACTTTGACTAACCGTGTACGCGGTGGAGATTCCAGAATGAAGTAGGTTGGTGGTGACGGTTTCTTGAAAGGTATATACGTGGACCCGACTCCCGTGAGTTGGCTTAAGGTGGCTAAAACAGGAGCGATTGACGGATTAATGAGGTAGCTCCTCTGATCGAACGCACTTCTTCGTATGCCATTCTATTACTCTTGTGATTGTTTTGGTGCGCACCTTTGATTTGGGAGTGTTGTTCGAGGTGGGCGGTTGCTGCGGCTTCGCGTTACCATCGGTCCGGAAGCGTAATTGGTATATCTACCCTGGCATTGCCTAGTTGTGCCGTGTCACCTACCATATCGAGCCTTGTACGAGTTTGGTTTTCTCCCGTAGCCCGTGTGGTATCCTCTAGTGGCTTCCCGATCAGGAGGGGCTATGATATTGGACGGACTACTGGGACTATTACGTGTTAAGGGCTATATGGGTAACCCCTTAACGCTATTAAAAAGTAAGTTTATTTTAATATAGACACTATTATAATAGCGCCATATACTACATAGTAAATAGTTTAACGGATCCTTAGAGGATGGGCGATCCCAAGCATCCTTTAGGTTACTTGCTCTTTATTACAGTACACTTGATTTAGCTTACATTATATAAGTATGTATGTCCTGACTCGAGTGTTTTGTGTTTTGCTTTACGCTCGGGTCAGACTGAGTGATACAGCATTGGAAACTCACCTTCGGAGTTGGAGCTTTGCTTGAAGATCCAGCTATCTACTTCAATTCCAGTTATTCAGTTGATTCCAATTATTCAGTTGATTCCAGTTATTCAGTTGATTCCAGTGATGTATTCAGCTGTGCATTTGATTATTGTATTGAACTTCTATTGCATCTTGTTTAACTCTGATGTATTTACATAGTAGCTTCATGAACTACTATCTCTTTGCTTCCGCTACATTTACTACTCTGTGTTTGTGATCTGTGATTTATTTATTTACTGTTTATGCTATGTTTTGCCAAATTTATTTTACAATTCGGTATTTTGAGCAATTCAAGTCCGACATGTGCGGATGCGAATGGTTGAAAAGACCGGGATGTTACATCTTTCATATTCTGGATAAAAACATAACCTTAAAGTAGATGGTGTTTTAATAAGCTTTCTACAAAAAAATAACATGCAAAAGTTAATTATAATTCACCAATCGTTATGTTAATAATAGAAGGCGGTGTTGCATATCAACTACTAATTTCAATCTTAGCTTCTTGTATCATAGGAAATATATGAAAAACCCAAATTAGTAAAAAATAAATAAATAAATATTGGTGTCTACTAAATTATAATAAAAATGTGTGATTGCCGATACATCCGAAAATAAAAGTCAAAACAGGTAGTTACGATGTAAACTGAAATGAAAAATTCTAAAATAAAAAATAGATGTCTCGTTTTGTCATATATTTTATCCTCCTAAAATTTTTGATAATATTAGTATTGTTATCGTAACAGTATATTATTACACTATTAGCGTGTATGTGTGCAAATGTGTATATTCACATATTTCGATTAAAATTTACTATATTTTGATTATAAAAGATGTTTATTTTCTTGTTATGGTGTTTGGAACTTACACAATATCAAATGTCTATTTTTTGTTTTACCACCTCTAACGTAGGTTTATCGTTTCACATATCGTTTTCACTAAAACTTAAAAGTTATATGCTCGACGTCATGTATTCGCATTACTATTTAACTGTATTAAAAACCCAAGTCTAGTGTTATCAAAAAAGAGATATTTGTATGACTATACGGCATGCAAAAAATTTGTACTTTAAATGTATCAACAATTTGATTTTTATTTACATTTTGCATAGATATGACATATTGTCAATATGTCGTTAAAACTGAAGATTTTAGTGTGGTGAAAATTAGACGCTTCTGATGTACTAGTGTCCAAAGCCAGTCAGATATTGTTGTAGGCTTCAGGCATAATGATCTAAATCAGGGATTAAAACAATCAGAGGTCCTTATTAGTTATTTTTAAACATTGAAAATACAGTCACAATGCAAGTTTAAATTATAGTGGCTTAAAAATAGGGCATACTCTTTTATAATTACACAGAGTCCGCTTTCATTAATCTAAAATATGACCGATTTCATTTATAAACAAAATACAATTACTTTTATAAACAAAATTAGAATTTTGAGGCCGATGAAAATTCAAGGCCCTTAGCGATGACTTTTTTGACATAGGGCTATTATCGGCCATTCTTATATCAAACATAGTTTCGAATAATACAGACTATTTGTAAATAGCAGCAAATGAGATTTGATAAGAAATGCGTAGATGACTATTAAAATAAGTAACGTGCAACGTACCATCCATTTGAGAATTTGCATATGCAAAATGATTTTTAAATAACAATTTAATAACATAATTTTTTCTAAAAAATCCAACATTCAAAAATTTTGCATTTTGCAAGTTTATCCAACTCTAACCATCCACTACTAGTGTTGCAATAAATTACTATTTTGAAAAATTTTGGTTAAAAATTTGAAAATAAGAATACATAAAAATCCAAACTTCCTACCTATATTAAACTGGAAAAGTGAATACATAGCTTAAAATAAGTTGTATAATAACATAACAAAAGATGTTTGTAACTATTGATCACACATCTTATTAGAAAACAATATATTTGGTTTAAGTAAAGCAGTTTATTGGAAATAAATTATATAAGCTTCCTTTACTAAAATTTACTTAAATTGGGAGGTATGTATAAATTTATTAAATTTATGGAAAAACATTTAGTTTGTAAATATAATTATCGTGGCAATACATTTATGTAAAAAGTTAATCCGAATTGTGCTGACCAAACATAAATATAATCTCAATATATAAACATAAGTGAAATAATAGCTCCACGAATAGATTACTATCAGAAGATGTAATATTAAGTTGTAAAATGCTTTTAAGATATTTAACTTAGACCATCTACAAAGATAATTCTTCCATCAAATTTATTTCATAATATAATACCATGAAAGCACATTGTATCAAATTTAATGACTTAACATTTGACGTTGAACATTATCATTTCACTGGTGAAATAGTTGAAGCTTGATTATGCCATTTTCGTTGTTGATACAACGATGTAGGACGTTGTCATTTACTTTCTTCATAACTGGTTATTGGATGATGCATTTCTTCTTGTTCTTTTGTGCACTGTAGTTCTTTTGTGCATTGTGGTTCCTTTGTGCACTGTGGTTCATTAGTGCACTGTGGTTCTTTTGCGCATTTTAGTTCTTTCGTACATTGTTCATCCATTGTATGTTCATTTAACGATGGATGTTGCAATTTGCTTTCACCATCAGTGGTCGTTGGATGATGCCATTCTTTTTGCTCTTCTGTGCATTGTAGCTCTTTTGTGCACTGTAGTCCTTTTGTGCATTGTAGCTCTTTTGTGCATTGTAGTTCTTTTGTGCATTCTAGGTCTTTTGTACATTCTTCATTCATCGCATGTGCATTTACCACCGGATGATTCCCCTTCTTTTGTTCGTCATAATTTGTCGGATGGTGCCAATTACTCCTTTCATCAACGATTGTTGGATGATGACACATGATTGGTAGTTCATTAGGTTGCAGCTGTAATATCCCGGAATTTCACACCCGATTTAAATATGATAATCTATATAATAAATTAATTTAAATTGATAAATGTTGTTATTTTATTCAACAACTAATAAATGAATGGTAAATATAAAATTATTTCTATTAAAAAAGGAAGAAGAAGGGAATTGATTTAAGGATTAAATATAAACATATATAAGGAAATCAATTAAGTTAATATTTAAATTCATTTTTGCATGAGATAAACACATGTTAACATCTAAGCTTATTAATAAAACATGTGTTAGGAATTTAGCCATTAATTTGACAAGTGTCATAATGTAGTTTTCTTTTCTTTTAATTTTTGTAAAACAAATTATTCATGCATACTTTCTCATTTTAGTAAAAAGAAATTTTACATCCTCCATTTTCAAAAAAATCAGAACTTCACCAAGCCCTACATCTTCAACCAATTTCTGAAAATCAAATCTATACTTCTTCAACCAAATTGAAACAAAACATGCAAGCATCATTTCAAAGCTAAAACCTGCAAATCTTAGCTCCTGCATCTTCAACCAAATTTCTGCAACAATCAAAGTTTAGCATCAACTTATTCAAGACTAAAAGCATCAACAATCAAGTCATCTCAGTTTTTAGAAGTCTGCAGTTCACAAATTTGTCTCTGCAAATTTGAATCTTCTTAGGAAAAAAATAAGGTGAGTAAATCTTTAATTTAAAACTTTAAGTATAAAAGTTGTATGTTGAATGATAGTGATGAATGCTTGTATGTTAATGATTTTGTGAAGTATTTGTTTCAGGTTTAAGATAGTGCATGTTTTAGAAATAAATTGTACTTCTCTGTAAATACAAGTACAGAGTGAATTTTGAACAAATCTTCAAATTTTAAATTCAGCAAGTTGTTAGTTAGTTGATATTTTCAAACATATATATATGTTATAATCAACATGATATAAGAATTAAAAATATACATATTGGTGATACTGTAAACTTCAGAAAACAAATATGCAGTAAAACAAAAATTCATAGCATGAAAATCCTGTTAATTTTTGATGAATCACATATATTTGTTGAATCTTTAATGCATATTGTGAATTTTAAAATTGGAATTAGAATTTTAAACATACAATTTGATTCGAATTTTTAAGATTTCAGAATTTGGTACTTTTGTCAAATTCTTGTAATTGGATTGATTTTAACTTCTGAAATTTTAATGGAAGCTTGGTTAGTTGATGATTATCACCAGAAAAATACTAATCTAATTTATTTTGTAATATAGGATTTGGAATTTAGGTTTGTAGAGTTTTGGAACTGTCTTTTTGGGTTTGAAAATTTTCGATCGTGTAATTCATAGAGAGGACCGAGCTTCGTATGGATTGAGGAGGAGTTGCATGTGGGGTTTGCGCATGTGTGGCCGGGGTTTGGTGCCGGATCGTGGTACGGTGGTCGTGGTTGATGGCCTTCCTTCTTGCGTCTGCAGTTCGACTTTGGGTTCGAAAAACTCGATTTTGTTTGAGCTCGCGTGGATGGTTTCTGGGTTGAGATTATCGGTCGAGGATGGATTTGGGGTTTGCGCGTGAGGCCGGCGGTGGCGATGGTGGCGTGGTGGCACTGTGCAGGTGCACGTCGAGGCCGCGTGTGTGTGTTTGGGTGTCTTCGTGTGTGTGTGGGTTAGAACTCGAAGTCGCGCTCGAGGTATCTCGTGTTTGTCGCGTGATGCACTCAGGTTGAGGTGGTGTGTTCGTGCGTGTGTTTGGTTTGGGTTTCTGGTTGATGAGAGGTGGAGAATTAAAGTTGGGTCTGGGTAGTTGTTTTGGGCCGGGCTTTAACTAATTAATGGAATTTAGTTGTAGTTTGTTTTCAAACTTCAATTTTGTTTTGAGTTGAATTTAACTCTTTATACCTCACCACTTATAAAATGTTAAATTTCTATTTTAAAGTAATCAAATTTTATTGTTGAAATTTTGAAGTGGATTTACATTTTTAAATCTAACATTTAAAAAGTAATTAGTTTTTAATAAATTGAATACTTAATTTTGTATGAGTTTTGAAGATAAATGAATATTGTTTGTTTAAAAGTTAATTAAATTTTGAAATTTAAGTTACTTAAATTTATTAGTAATTAGTGATGGAATTAATTAATTTATTTTGATTAATTAATTAATTGTTAAGATTTAATTAATTAATTAGGAATTAATTAATAGGTAATTAAGGATTAAATTAAATAACAATTAATAGATTATTAATTAATTTATTTAAGATTAATTCATAAGTAATTAATATTTGATTAATAAGTTGATTAATGATTAATAATTTAGTGATTAAGAAGTTAATTAATTAATGGATTAAGAGTAAATTAATTAAGTAGTTAAATATTAATTAATTTATAATTAGTATTAAATTAATTAATGATTAAGTCTTAATTAATTAAATAATTAAGGTTAATTAATGAATAATTAATTATGTAATTAAGAAATTAATTTGTAATTAATTAAGAATTAATTAAGGAAATTAAGAAGTAATTAAGAAGTAATTAAGGTTAATTAATTATAAATTAAGGATTAATTAATAACCAAATAAGGAATGATTAATATTTAATCAAAGTTTAATTAATAAATAATTTTAGTAATTAATTGATAATTAAATAAAGATTATTAATTAATTAAGTAGTAATTAATTAATAATAAGATAATTAAGAGGTGATTAATTAATGAATGTTTGTTTAAGCAAGATTAAGTGATAAATTCTTAAGTAATTAATTTAAATTAATTAAATTAATTATGATATGAATTAAGTAGTGCTTGCTTGTAAATGATTGTTGTATTGATATCTGCATATGGTTGATATCTGTTGAATGGTAGTTGAGTTATAATCTGTGATAAGATGTTGTGTATCTGTGATAGATATTAGTTATTATCTGTTGATAATGTAATGTGATGCTATGTTTAAAATCTGAATTGAATTGTTTAAAACTTTAAATAACTTGGACCTAAAAGACACGCTTTGGATTTCGATGAGACTGGGATCGGGTTTCCATATTTGGATATCCGAAAACCACATCGATTCCAAATAACGTTAGGTCGTGAACCTTATGTGAAGAGTGAAGACTCGAGGTGTAAGGGCTATACGTCAGTATAACACTGTGGGTGATTCCGTAATGAGTTAACGGAATAGTACTTATAGATTCGAGATGGAGACTCAAAATGCAAGGGTTATCGTCGTTAACTTTGAGGGTGATTCCAAAACGAGTGTAACGAGATAATGCCTTCGGTTTCGTTCGAACCCGGAACGAACTTGTATGGATTGAATGCTTTCAGATCATCGTTAGGTGGACGATGGGCATTCTAAGAGATGAGTTCTTTATAAAGGTAATCGTAACCTCAAGCCTCATCAACCGGAAATGGCTAAAACAGGGGAGGTGCAGCAAGGCTTCGTGGGTAGCCCCCACTTGAGAGTGAGATTTACCTCTGTCTAGAAGTCCCTTATATATATTCGGCTGTGTGGGCAGTTGTTGGCCACAACTGCGGGGTTATCTTGTTCGGAACTATCCAGCAAGGGATGGGCCCGGCCTTGTGTTGCAGGGGAGTTAGGGTGGCTCCTCGGTACGGTGACCTAGGCCCCGTACTGTGACGGGCGGTACCCCAGTAGCCCTGCTATTGATGGAAAACCATTATCCAATAAGAGCCCTCGGATTTGATTGTATACCTATGTATGCTGGAATTTAATAAATGTAACAATTTCGGCTATTTTCTAGTTTACTTGAAAACCCTAGACCCTATTATAATATCACTGAATTTCCTATCAAATGTTTTGGTTAGCGTAAGGTAAAAACTTACCCGTGTTTATTTGTTGGAAGTCTTACGTGATACCTTTTGTTTCAAAATGATTTTTAAAGTTAAACAACTTTAACTAATTTACTCACACCAGACCCATGTCTGACCCGGAGTTTATTTTGTTTTCATAAACTCTTGGGTACTCAAATTTTTTTTTTATGAGTAGCCAAGTGATTAAGTTTGGATTAGCATATATTTTGGAGGCTGGAGCTGGAGTCCAGACGTACTATCTATCTATATTCTCTATAGTGGCATTTTGGGTGTTATGTTTGGAGTTATTTGGGTTGTAAGAACTATTATGAATGGCTGATGTAATGGAGTAGTATGATTTTGTGAACTCTGATATGTAAATTATGTAAGGGATATATGTAGTATTATATTTTGTTCGTTTCCGCTGTGAGATTCTGATGATTGTTTTTTCTTTTCTTTCTATCTTTCTATTTCTATCTCTTTCTTTTCTTATCGATGATACGTTTTTCTGTGGAATGAAAGACGGGTCGTCACAGTTGGTATCAGAGCAATGGTTGAGAAACACCTAGGCTCTGAAGTAGTATCTATCTTGAGAGTGCGTATTTGTAATTTTCTTATATAACTATATCCCTATCTAAATTGATTGGATTACCTGTTCAGGTAGCCAATATGAGTTCAAGTGGCCGAAGGGGAAGAGTTGTTGGGAGTGGATCAACTGGTAACAGAAGAGAGCAGACTGATGATGAGACTGTTAATCCAGTTACGTCTTCAGCTAGTTTTGCTGCCTTATGCAAGGATTTTGTTCATCTAGGAGGGAAACCATTTCAAGGATCAGAAAATATAATAGAAGTTCAAGAATGGATTCGCTCCTGTGAGAAGATTTTTAAGAGCATGAGGTTATCTGATGAGCAGAAGAGAATAATGGCTGCGTGGCAATTGCAGAGTGGTGCTGCAGTATGGTGGAATTCAGTGATTGCTAATATCTCGGAGGATGGTATGTCTTGGGAAGAATTTGAGGAGAGGTTTGAGGAAAAGTTTATACCTGCTGCAGGAAGAACTCGGCTTTATCAAGATTTTCTAAATTTGAAACAAGGGAATATGTCCATAGCTGAATACGAGATGAAGTTCAACGAGTTATCTTACTACGGACCAGGACTTATAGACACATCTCTTAAGAAGAACGAGATGTTTGTCCAGGGGTTGAGGCCTGAGTATCATGAGAGAATGACTGCACATCTGAAAGGGTCTTTTGTAGAGCTTATTGATATGGCGTTAAGGTATGAAGACTTGATGAAGAAGAGGTCAGTGGCATAAGTTGCTGCATCAGGAGGGAATTCTTCCAACCAGAATAAGAGGAAGTTCAATCCTAACTGGAAGAAGCAAAATAAGAAGAAGTCTGGGAATAATAATGGACCCCGGAAATGCTATAATTGTAATCAAGTGGGACATTTGGCAAATCACTGTCCTCAAGAAAGGAAGCAACAGCAGCAGCAACAGCAATATAGTGGACCAGGGTCAGCCTTAGTTTAGAAGTCGCTTTGCTTTAACTGTCACCAACCGGGACACATGATTAGAGACTGTCCGCTCCTTCATAAGGTTCAACAGAACAAAGTATTTGCTTTAGAAGGCGCATCATCGAACTCATCGAAGGGAAAGGGAGTTTTAGAAGGTACTTTACTTTAAATGGAAAATATATTAAAGTCTTATTTGATTGTGGTGCTTCTTTAAGTTTTATTTCCCTGGAAACTGTAGAGAATTTCTTACTTACTCCTAGTATCGTAGACAATCCCATTTGTGTATCAAATCCTATAGGAGGGGTAACCAAATTGGATAGGATTTGTAAAGATTTGAGAATCTCCTATCTATCCCATAGTTTTTCCTGTGATCCTTATGTATTGGATTTTCAAGGTTTCGACCTTATATTGGGAATGGATTGGCTTGACAAATATAAAGCTATCTTAAATTGTGATGAAAGAACAGTTTCCTTGGAAACTGATCTGGGTAGGATTGCCAGAGTATGTGTGATAACTCTGGAATCCACTTGAGTAGTCTTTTACATGGAGTGGAGACTTCTCAAGAAGAGGTTGTAGATATTGAAGTAGTCCGAGATTTCTCTGACGTATTTGAGGAAGTTAAATGTTTGCCTCCGCATCGGGAAATAGAGTTTCGTATAGATTTGGTTCCGGGTGCAGTACCTGTAATTCAACCTAGTAGGAGAATGGCTCCAAGAGAGAGGGAGGAATTAGTGAAGCAAACTCAAGATTTGTTGGAGAAGGGTTTGATTAGACCAAGTTTTTCTTGTTGGGGCTCTGCTGCAGTTTTTGTCACCAAGTCGGATGGGTCGCTAAGGTTCTGTGTAGACTACCGTGAATTGAACAAGGTGACCATTCGGAATAAGTATCCTCTTCCTCGCATTGATGATCTCTTCGACCAGCTTCATGGTGCATCTGTCTTTTCTCAGTTAGATCTAGCATCAGGTTTCCATCAGTTAAGGGTAGCTGAAGACAGTATTCCCTTAACCGCATTTAGGGGACCTAATTGTTTCTATGAGTGGTTGGTTATGCCTTTCGGGTTAACGAACGCTCCAGCTTATTTTGTTGATCTGATGAATCGAGTCTTTAGAGATGTTCTGAATAAGTTTGTTTTGGTCTTCATCGATGATATTTTGGTTTTTTCTAAATTGGAAGAAGAGCACAACCAACACTTGAGAATAGTTTTGGAAACTTTGAGAAGGCATGTGCTGAAGGCGAAGTTCTCTAAGTGTCATTTTTGGAAATCAGAAGTAAAATTTTTGGGCCACATTGTTTCTGGTGAGGGAATCTCTGTAGATCCAGCTAAAGTTCAGACTATTTTGGAATGGAAGCAGCCTCGGACTCCTACAGAAGTTCGCAGTTTTATTGAATTGGCCGGTTACTACAGGAAGTTTATTAAGGATTATTCTAAGATCTCTTCTCATCTAACGAAGCTGACAAGGAAGGGAGCTAAATTCAAGTGGACACCGGAGTGTGAGGAAGCTTTCCAGAAACTGAAGACAAAGTTGACAAGTGCTCCTGTGTTGGCTATTCCTGATGGTAAGAGCAAGTTTGAAGTGTATACTGATGCCTGTATTGTTGGATTGGGAGCTGTTCTTATGCAGAATGGTAGGGTTATTGCGTATGCGAGTCGGCAGTTGAAGCCTCATGAGAGGAACTACGCTACGCACGATCTAGAGCTGTTGGCTATTGTTTTTGCTCTAAAGATATGGAGGCATTATCTTTTAGGAGAAAAGTTTGAGTTATTCACGGACCATAAACCGTTGAAATATCTTTTCTCTCAAAAAGATCTTAATCTAAGACAGCAGCGATGGGTTGAATTCTTGGCGTCATACGATTTGGATATTTTGTATACTCCAGGGAAGGCAAACGTTGTGGCAGACGCTCTTAGCAGGAATGCAGTTTTATCTCTTTTGGAAGTTGCTCCGTCTCTCCAGGAAAGAATCATAAGCATGCAAGTAGAGGATAAAACTTTAAATAAAATTATTCAAGGAACCAAAGAGGTACATTATCCTGATTTTGAAATTGACGATCGAGGAACTTTGAGGATTTATGGTCGTCTATGTGTGCCGAGTGTGGATGGGTTAAAACAAGAAGTCTTATCGGAATGCCATCGCTATAGATTAAGTATCCATCCAGGAATCTCAAAGATGTATAAGGATATGAAGAGAGTTTTTTGGTGGCTGAGTATGAAGAGGGATGTAATCAGATTTGTTAGTAGTTGTGCTATCTGCCAGCAAGTGAAAGGAGATCAGCAGAAGCAAGCCGGTCTGTTACAACCTTTGGAGATCCCGACATGGAAATGGGAAATGATTGCGATGGACTTCATCGACGGATTACCTAGAACTAAGAAGGGTAATGAAGGAATATGGGTGATTGTGGATCGTCTTACCAAGAGCGCCCATTTTATACCAGTTAAAGCAAACCGAACTGCAGTTCTTTGGCTGAAATTTCCTTGAAAGAGATTGTGAGATTGCATGGTGTTCCAGTCAGCATTGTAAGTGATCGAGATCCAATCTTCACTAGCAAATTCTGGGAGGCATTGCAATCAGCTTTGGGAACTAATTTGAGATTGAGTACAGCATATCATCCACAAACAGATGGGCAAACGAAAAGGCTTAATCGAATTCTAGAAGACATGCTGAGAGCCTGTGTATTAGATTTTGGAGGATCGTGGGAGGATCATCTACATCTGGTGGAGTTTTCTTATAATAACAGTTGGTATTGTGCATGGACCAGATTTGATCCGAGAAGCATCTGCTAAAGTTGAGATGATCAAGAAAAGGATGAGGGTTGCTCATGATCAATAAAAGAAATATGTTGATAAGAGACGAAGGAAATTGGAATTCGAGATTGGTGATTTGGTCTTTGTCAAAGTTTCCCCTATTAAGGGAGCTGTAAGATTTGGGAAGACAGGGAAACTCGCTCCGAGATTCATTGGTCCGTTCCGAGTTCTCGAGAGGATTGGTGCTGTTGCATATAGAATTGAATTGCCAGTCCGGATGGCTGGAATTCATAATGTTTTCCACGTATCTCATCTACGGAAATATGTGCACGATCCATCTCTTATTGTGGAGCCAACTGTGCAGGAAGAATTGGAGGTTGAGCCGGACTTGTCAGTTGTCCGACATCCTGTTCAAATTGTTGATCAAGATGAGAGGCAGCTCAGAAGCAAGATTGTGAAGCTTGTCAAAGTCCAGTGGAGTGAAGATCCCAGAGATTGTACCTGGGAGACTCTGGATAGTATTAGGAAGGCTTATCCGGATATGTGTCCGGATAGCTAGTGGTGTTTGTATTGGATGTATGTTTGTTTGGATGTTGTGTTTGATGGTTGCTTATGTATGGATGTTATGTATGTTTGAAGTGTTGAATTAAATTAAAAAAAAAATTGGATTATCTTTTGTTTAAATTTCGGGGACGAAATTCTTTTAAGGGGGAGGATTGTAATATTTCGGAATTTCACACCGGATTTAAATATGATAATCTATATAATAAATTAATTTAAATTGATAAATGTTGTTATTTTATTCAACAACTAATAAATGAATGGTAAATATAAAATTATTTCAATTAAAAAAGAAGAAGAAGGGAATTGATTTAAGGATTAAATATAAACATATATAAGGAAATCAATTAAGTTAATATTTAAATTCATTTTTGCATGAGATAAACACATGTTAACATCTAAGCTTATTAATAAAACATGTGTTAGGAATTTAGCCATTAATTTGACAAGTGTCATAATGTAGTTTTCTTTTCTTTTAATTTTTATAAAACAAATTATTCATGCATACTTTCTCATTTTAGTAAAAAGAAATTTTACATCCTCCATTTTCAAAAAAATCAAAACTTCACCAAGCCCTATATCTTCAACTAATTTCTGAAAATCAAATCTATAATTCTTCAACCAAATTGAAACAAAGCATGCAAGCATCTTTTCAAAGCTAAAACCTGCAAATCTTAGCTCCTGCGTCTTCAACCAAATTTCTGCAACAATCAAAGTTTAGCATCAACTTATTCAAGATTAAAAGCATCAACAATCAAGTCATCTCAGTTTTTAGAAGTCTGCAGTTCACAAATTTGTCTCTGCAAATTTGAATCTTCTCAGGAAAAAAATAAGGTGAGTAAATCTTTAATTTAAAACTTTAAGTATAAAAGTTGTATGTTGAATGATACTGATGAATGCTTGTATGTTAATGATTTTGTGAAGTATTTGTTTCAGGTTTAAGATATTTGCTGTGCATGTTTTAGAAATAAATTGTACTTCTCTGTAAATACAAGTACAGAGTGAATTTTGAACAAATCTTCAAATTTTAAATTCAGCAAGTTGTTAGTTAGTTGATATTTTCAAACATATATATATGTTAGAATCAACATGATATAAGAATTAAAAATATACATATTGGTGATACTGTAAACTACAGAAAACAAATATGCAGTAAAACAAAAATTCATAGCATGAAAATCTTGTTAATTTTTGATGAATCAAATATATTTGTTGAATCTTTAATGCATATTGTGAATTTTAAAATTGGAATTAGAATTTTAAACATGCAATTTAATTCGAATTTTTAAGATTTCAGAATTAGGTACTTTTGCCAAATTCTTGTAATTAGATTGCTTTTAACTTCTGAAATTTTAATGGAAGCTTGGTTAGATGATGATTATCACTAGAAAAATACAAATCTAATTTATTTTGTAATATAGGATTTGGAATTTAGGTTTGTAGGGTTTTGGAACTGTCTTTTTGGGTTTGAAAATTTTCGATCGTATAATTCATAGAGAGGACCGAGCTTCCTATGGATTGAGGAGGAGTTGCATGTGAGGTTTGCGCACGTGTGGCCGGGGTTTGGTGCCGGAACGTGGTACGGTGGTCGTGGTTGATGGCCTTCCTTCTTGCGTCTGCAGTTCGACTTTGGGTTCGAAAAACTCGATTTTGTTTAAGCTCGCGTGGATGGTTTTTGGGTTGAGATTATCGGTCGAGGATGGATTTGGGGTTTGCGCGTGAGGCCGGCGGTGGCGATGGTGGTGCGGTGGCACTGTGCAGGTGCACGTCGAGGCCGCGTGTGTGTGTCTGGGTGTCTTCGTGTGTGCGTGGGTTAGAACTCGAAGTCGCGCTCGAGGTATCTCATGTTTGTCGCGTGATGAACTCGGGTTGAGATGGTGTGTTCGTACGTGTGTTTGGTTTGGGTTTCTGGTTGATGAGAGGCGGAGAATTAAAGTTGGGTCTGGGTAGTTGTTTTGGGCCGGGCTTTAACTAATTAATGGAATTTAGTTGTAGTTTGTTTTCAAACTTCAATTTTGTTTTGAGTTGAATTTAACTCTTTATACCTCACCACTTATAAAATGTTAAATTTCTATTTTAAAGTAATCACATTTTATTGTTGAAATTTTGAAATGGATTTACATTTTTAAATCTAACATTTAAAAAGTAATTAGTTTTTAATAAATTGAATACTTAATTTTGTATAAGTTTTGAAGATAAATGAATATTGTTTGTTTAAAAGTTAATTAAATTTTGAAATTTAAGTTACTTAAATTTATTAGTAATTAGTGATGGAATTAATTAATTTATTTTGATTAATTAATTAATTGTTAAGATTTAATTAATTAGGAATTAATTAATTGGTAATTAAGGATTAAATTAAATAACAATTAAGAGATTATTAATTAATTTATTTAAGATTAATTCATAAGTAATTAATATTTGATTAATAAGTTGATTAATGATTAATAAGTTAGTGATTGTTAATTAATTAATGGATTAAGAGTAAATTAATTAAGTAGTTAAATATTAATTAATTTATAATTAATAGTAAATTAATTAATGATTAAGTCTTAATTAATTAAATAATTAAGGTTAATTAATGAATAATTAATTATGTAATTAAGAAATTAATTTGTAATTAATTAACAATTAATTAAGGAAATTAAGAAGTAATTAAGGTTAATTAATTATAAATTAAGGATTAATTAATAACCAAATAAGGAATGATTAATTTTTAATCAAAGTTTAATTAATAAATAATTTTAGTAATTAATTGATAATTAAATAAAGATTATTAATTAATTAAGTAGTAATTAATTAAAAATAAGATAATTAAGAAGTGATTAATTAATTAATGTTTGTTTAAGCAAGATTAAGTGATAAATTCTTAAGTAATTAATTTAATTTAAATTAATTAAATTAATTATGATATGAATTAAGTAGTGCTTGCTTGTAAATGATTGTTGTATTGATATCTGCATATGGTTGATATCTTTTGAATGATAGTTGAGTTATAATCTGTGATAAGATGTTGTATATCTGTGATAGATATTAGTTATTATCTGTTGATAATGTTATGTGATGCTATGTTTAAAATCTGAATTGAATTGTTTAAAACTTTAAACAACTTGGACCTAAAAGACACGCTTTGGATTTCGATGAGACCGGGATCGGGTTTCCATATTTGGATATCCGAAAACCACATCGATTCCAAATAACGTTAGGTCGTGAACCTTATGTGAAGAGTGAAGACTCGAGGTGTAAGGGCTATACGTCAGTATAACTCTGTGGGTGATTCCGTAATGAGTTAACGGAATAGTACTTATAGATTCGAGATGGAGAATCATAATGCAAGGGTTATCGTCGTTAACTTTGAGGGTGATTCCAAAACGAGTGTAACGAGATAATGCCTTCGGTTTCGTTCGAACCCGGAACGAACTTGTATGGATTGAATGCTTTCAGATCATCGTCAGGTGGACGATGGGCATTCTAAGAGATGAGTTCTTTATAAAGGTAATCGTAACCTCAAGCCTCATCAACCGGAAATGGCTAAAACAGGGGAGGTGCAGCAAGGCTTCGTGGGTAGCCCCCACTTGAGAGTGAGATTTACCCTTGTCTAGAAGTCTCTTATATATATTCGGCTGTGTGGGCAGTTGTTGGCCACAACTGCGGGGTTATCTTGTTCGGAACTATCCAGTAAGGGATGGGTCCGGCCTTGTGTTGCAGGGGAGTTAGGGTGGCTCCTCGGTACGATGACCTAGGCCCCGTACTGTGACGGGCGGTACCCCAGTATCCCTGCTATTGATGGAAAACCATTATCCAATAAGCACCCTCGGATTTGATTGTATACCTATGTATGCTGGAATTTAATAAATGTAACAATTTCGGCTATTTTCTAGTTTGCTTGAAAACCCTAGACCCTATTATAATATCACTGAATTTCCTATCAAATGTTTTGGTTAGCGTAAGGTAAAAACTTACCCGTGTTTATTTGTGGGAAATCTTACGTGATACCTTTTGTTTCAAAATGATTTTTGAAGTTAAACAACTTTAACTAATTTACTCACACTAGACCCATGTCTGACCCGGAGTTTATTTTGTTTTCATAAACTCTTGGGTACTCAAATTTTTTTTATGAGTGGCCAAGTGATTAGGTTTGGATTAGCATATATTTTGGAGGCTGGAGGTGGAGTCCAGACGTACTATCTATCTATATTCTCTATAGTGGCATTTTGGGTGTTACGATTGGAGTTGTTTGGGTTGTAAGAACTATTATGAATGGCTGATGTAATGGAGTAGTATGATTTTGTGAACTCTGATATGTAAATTATGTAAGGGATATATGTAATATTATATTTTGTTCGTTTCCGCTGTGAGATTCTGATGATTGTTGGTTCTTTTCTTTCTATCTTTCTATTTCTGTCTCTTTCTTTTCTTATTGATGATACGTTTTTCTGTGGAATGAAAGACGGGTCGTCACAGCAGCTTTGATGCCAAGGTTGTTTCAGTTATGATAAAAAGGAAGAACACTAAAGCTAATGATGCACAATATGCTTTGGTCATGTTTATGTGTGGTATGTTGTTCAAGAAAGAAGATGGTTTTATAGTTTAGAAATATATGTAAATGCAGGATTTAACCATGCATGTACTAAGAATGAAGACTGTACAGTATAGTGATTCAAGATATCAAGATTGAAGACTAATGAGTATCAAGAAAATTAAGATTATCAAGAGTTCAAGATTTCAAGTAATTTACTTTTTAATTAGGAATTTTCTTAAAACTCCAAGAAAAGCACTGACATCTTAAAATCCAATTTATTCGTGGAATGGAATATACTTCGAGCCCGTTAAATGGACGGAACCCTTTGTAGGATGGAACCTATGAAAAATCTAGTGGAACATTGTTTTGTATCCACTAACTATTTATTCAAAATGGTTTTACAAAATTATATCTTGTTTTCAAAATGTTTTCAAAACCTTCCTTTTAAAAGAATCAAAAACACCTATCCTGATTTCAAATACTTGTAGCCTCAAAATAATCATTAATTTCAAAATCAAATTATTCTTAGTTTTAAAACTATCTTTAATAATAATTAATAGTTATGCTTAGATTTAAATATAAAATTTTATATATATTATTATCTATATTTACTTATGTATTTTAATTATAGTCATGTATATTTATAAAGTTTAAAATAGGTTTTAATAAAAGATAGAAGTTATTTTCAAAGAAAAACAAACCACCAAAAATTCCTTTGGGATGTCGACATACTCAATATACCCGTGTCAACATAGTGTCAGTTAATTTAAAATTTTAAATTTCAAAAGAAGTGTCTGTTCATCATAGCTCTTCAAGAATGGACATGGCTGTTTTTCTTCTATAAGTAGGAGTTGTTTTCAATGAATTTTCAATCATATTTTTCGGTTTTCATTTCTCTTCTTCTTCTTCCACATTTCTTTATACACATTCCTACCATTACTCTACCAAAATCAACATTGAATCTAACTAGATTATCTCTGGTTTGATTCTCTATCACTATCTCAACAAGATCCTCAGTGCTATTTAGAGTTATAGGCTTCTTTGTAATCAATCAAGCGAGAAAAGGTGCGATTGTAGCCTTGGAAATCAATTGGGTGAACTGGTTGCCCGAGAAATCAAGTATCCTTACCCAGAGGATTGTGAATCTGGAGGGTGTACCTCGTGGCCTTGAAATCGAGGATGTAACTGTACAATTGCTTTTGAAAGGAAATCCGTACTTGTGAGCGGGACTGGATGTTGGGTAACTCCGAGCCAGTATAAAATCCGGTGTGTTCTTTCCTTTATTGCTTTTACTTTATTTCTACATCTGTGTTTGATTCTGTGATCATATCTGTGTCTGAATATTGCATACATTTGTGTTTAAATTAACAAAAACTCAAAAAGATTTAATAATTCCTTAAAACATATTACCCCCCTCTAGTGTTTATCCTAGCCTTAAGATCTGCAATCCGCATATCTCACACTTACACTTGTCCTTAAAGAAATTTTATTTAATTTTAAATGTTAATAAAGGTTTTATACTTACTTTATTATGTATAAATGCTTTTCTTTATATGTATATGAATTTCCTTAAAGAAATTAAAATAAAATAGAATAAGTTACACACATATTTTTAAATTAAAAATATTTTAAAATACATAAATTTTGAATTTAAATTTAAATCCAAATTCAAATTAAATTCAAAAAAGCAATTTAAAATCAACAACATATTAAGTTTGAAAATAACAATTCAATTTTTTTTAAATCTATTCATAAAAATAACACATTATTATTATTGTTTGAAAATAACAAATTGTTAATTTTAAACAATATATAAATGAAATTATCTCTTTACTTATAATTTACTTATTTTACTAAATGAATTAAGGTTCATATGCAAATTGTATTTTAAACTTATATAAATATATTTTAGATCATATTTATCAAGTAATATTTAAAATGAAAATATAACAAACCTTTTTATTACTCTTATTTATATTTAAACTTAAGCTTAATATATTTCAGAAAATTAAACATTTATCTTAAGTATTTTAAAACTATATAACTATTTATTTAAATAGCTTTGAAAAAGTCTTATATTAAATTTAAATCGTAATTTCCAAATTGCCAAATATATTTTAGAATTTGAAAACAAGATTTTATTTATTAAATTCCAAACCAAAGCTTTTCTATTTACAATATATACAAATATATTATAAATACAAACATTTTATGAATTTTTAAAAGAATAAATTGCCAATTTAAATTAAAATCATAAAAGACAATTATCAAATCAAATTAATTTTTAATTAGATTATTAAATTTATACTGCCCAAAATTCCGGGTCATCACATTCCTCCCCAATTAAAAAAATTTCGTCCCCGAAATTTAAAAGCAAAGTTAATTTAATAACTCGCTAAAGATTTTAATTTAAATCACAAGCATATATTATCAACCATATGCTTACAACCATAGCAACCAATTCACTCAATCAAACAATTCTAATGATCCTGACACAAATCAGGATAGACTTCCAAACACTATCTAGAGTTTCCCAGGTATAAACACCGAGTACTCGCTATACTGAATCCAAACTAGCTATACTACTAGGCTACAGAGCTCCTACTCATCTATATCTGCAATATAAACAGGATATCAAACCATAGACAAGTCTAACTCGACTACCAAATCCTTCTGAACTGCTGGTTCCACAACCAGTGATTGATCATACACGTACTCTCTCAGAGATACGTGAAACACATTGAATCCCAGTCTTCCAAACTGGCAATTCAACCCTGAAGACCAAATCACAAACCTTACAAGAATACAGAAAGATCCAATATACCTCGAAGCTAGCTTTCCAGTCTTACCAAATCTTATAGCTCCTTTGACCGGAGAAAACTTATCCAAAATTAGAATTCCGACTTCGAAATCCAAATTCCTCCGTCTCTTATCCATAAAACTCTTCTGACGATCCTGGCAGCCTTTATCCTTACTGATCAGCTCGACCTTCGCTGATGCCTCCAGAAACAATTTGTACCAAAAACAACCCAACATAATGATTCCCTCAAGATCAATCCAAAACCAAGAACACAAACTCCACTTCGCAAACATCAGAACACTACAAACTTACTCTTCCAAAATGGAAAAGACGAAACAGATGCACTAAAAATCTTTCCTCGTATTCTGAAAAACTTCCTGCAGAAATCCTCTAATCCAAATAATGCAACTTCCGGTTGCTTCTACTCTAAAACAGCTGTTATCTCGCTTTCGCTGTGCAACTTGGATCTGGAGTAGATGAGAATGCTGATGATGAACACAAGCACAAACTTGGCCGACACATCCCGAAAGACACGGTTCATCAAATCCACAAAGAGAAAACTCAGAAGTTCCACCGAATCCTGAGCTGGCTCACCAAATCCTCTCCCTCGGAACCAACCTTCTACTAAGCTAAACCCCTGGTAACACTCCTGGAATCTGGGTCGATAAGAAAACTCAATCTCCAGATGCCTCAAGCAAAAGATAACCCAAGAAAACACTCTACCATCGCAAGTCACTTTTTCGATCAATCCAGACCAATATCCAAAAATAATGTTCTTTCTTTTCCAGTCAGAACAGCTAATACTAGAATAACTAATCCATTAAAGAAATGGATCCTCTCTGATGCCTCTGAATCCACCTCCTAGAAAGTACTTAGCAAGATGATCTTGTCGGAACACAGAACACTCCGAGATGCAATGCTGACACTGATGCCAAAGACTTCCTATCCAAAGTTCATCGATAAAATCGAGCCTCACGGCCAAATCATCCTGCTGAACCTAGCCACATCACCGATGCAGACACACCTCCTTAGAATTGACTTAAAGAAAACATCTTTGGAAACATCCGTAGTTACTGCATCTTGCCATGCAGCTGCTTCTTCCTGAAGTTGCCAAGATACCATCACTTGCTTCGGCTCAACCGACAGATCCAAACTCTACTCATCCAAATTTGCAATACAAAGATGGACTCTGAACCTCCAAAAGACTTCCTTCAGATATTGGTGAATTCCTTACACTACAGCAATGCTTACTCGAGACGATATTACGTCTACAGTCTCAACAGACACACTTCCAACCTCAACAATCAGACTCCTTCATTTGGCAGTCGTGCTACACACACCACTACCTTTTCTACCTTTATAACTTATATTGGAAGGTAACCCAACGAATAAGTAGAAATACACACACACACACACACACACTAAATTACAAATACACTCTTTCAACCAAGAAATCACTCCAAAGCCTAGGTATTCACTCAACCAAGTGCTCTGATACCAAACGAAATGACCCGCCTTATTCTCCACGATAAAACGTATCATTATTAAGAAAGAAAGGGATGGAAAAGAGAAAAGATAGAGAAGAAAGAAAGAAACAACATCAGAATCTCAACAGCGGAACGAATAATTTATATTAATCACATAAAATAGTACATAGTATTCCACATCTATCAGAGTTACACAGCATATACAACACATACAAAACAGTTATAAACACATGTCTAGTTATTACAACACAAGATACAACTCAAACAACGACTCATAGATCACACAACGAAACTACAAATATATCTACAAACACGGAAGCCTCCTGCTCCATTGCTCCCCCAGAATTCGTCAAAGCAAACCTGAATCCCTTGGCCACTCATCAAAATTTGAGTACCCAAGAGTTTATGAAAACAGAAGATAAACTCCAGGTAAGACATGGGTGTGTTGTGAGTAACAGGTTAAGGTTACTTAACTTGAAAAACCTTTGAAAACAAAAGGTATCACATAAGACTTCCCACACGTAAATATGGATAAGTTTTTGCCTTACGCTAACCAAAACATTTGATAGAAAATATAGTGATATTATAATAGAGTCTATGGTTTTCAAGTAAAATACAGAAATAGCTGGAATGCTTACACTCACGTTCCAACATAGTTGGGCACAACTAAAACGTAGGACACTTATTGGAGAAGGGATTCAATAGGCAGGGCTATTGGGTACCACCTGTCATAGTACGTGGCCTAGATCACCGTACCGAGGATTACACCCAATCCCTTGCAACACAAGGCTGGAACCACCCCTTACTGGATAGTCCCGAACAAGACAACCCCAGCAGTTGGAGCTCACAACTGCCCATACAGCCGAATAAAAGGGACGTCTTGACAAGGGAGGATCTCATCCTACTTGGGTGCTACCCACTTAGCCTTGCTGCCCCTCCCCTGTTTTAGCCATTCCCGTTTGATGAGGCTTGAGGCTACGATTACCTTTGTAGAACACATCTATCTTAGAATGCTCATTGTCCCCCTGACGATGTTCTTAAAGCATTCAATCCATACAAGTTCGTTCCGGGTACGAACGAAACTGAAGGCATTATCTCGTTACACTCATTTTGGAATCACCTTCAGAGTTTACAACAATAACCCTTGCACTCTGAATCTTCCTCTTCACTTGAGATTCACGGCCTACTGTTAATTTGGATCGATGTGGTTTTCAGATATCTAAATCTGGAAGCCCGATCCCGGTCTCATCGAAATCCAGAATGCCAACTTTTAAGTCCAAGTGGTTTTAAAGTTAAAACAATTCAATTCATTGTCTATATTCACACAGATAGATAATTCACATTTCACAAATTGATAACTCACATTATCATCACAAATAGATAATTCACATTATCATCACAAATAGGTAATTCACATTATCATCGCACTTCAACCAAACATCCATATCACACAACATCACTTATCTCATATCTAAGATCTCAAACCATTCAAGGCAACCAATATTATCTAATCATACATAAGCAATGATCTATACCATCTCTAATTGATTTAAAGTGAATTAAATTAATTACTTCCTCTCTAATTAATTTAAAATAAATTGGATTAATTACTTCATTTTATAAATCCTGCTTACTTAACCATTAATTAATTACTAATTAATTAATTAATTAATCATCCTCTAAGTATTCATCTTAATTAATCACCTTTGATTAATTATTCTCTAATTACTTTAAGTAATTAGCCTTTAATTAATTACATGAATTAATTATCCTTAACCATTCACAGTAATTAACCTTAATTACTTTCATTAATTAATTAATTATAATTAATTACATTAATCCTTAATTAATTACATTAATTAATTACTCCTAAATCACTTCATTAATTAATTATCCTTAATTAATCAACCCTTAATTACAACATTATATTAATTAATGAACCCCAATTACTTCTTTAATTAATTACTCTATTTTAATTAATAAATTACATTAAGTAATTAGTCTTTAATTAAACCACATTTATTAATCACTCTTGATTAATCTCATTCAGTAATTAACTATCCTTAATTACTTCATTAAATAGATTAATTTTTCCTTAATTAATTATCTTTAATTAATCCCCTGATTAATTACAAAAAGTAATTAAACCTAAATTACTTCCATTAATTACGTCCAGTAATTGTCCATTAATTACTTTACTAAGTAATTACACTTCATTAATTACATTAAGTAATTATACTTAACAAATCATCCAGTGATTATCTTAGATTTATTAACCTTAATTAATTAACTTAAACTAATCACATTAAACTTAATTAATTACACTGAGTAATTAATCCCTTTAATTACTTCATTAGTAATTATACTTACCTCATTTCATAAATGATTATCCTTAATTAATTAATCTATTTAATTATTAAAATTAATCACATTAACTAATTGTTTAATAATCTTAAGTTAACGATCTTCATTAATTATTAACAATTCTTTAATTACTTCTCCTAAGTAATTAAACTTAAATTAATCATTGTTAATTACAAATTAATAAATCTTTAATAACCTATTAATTAATCTCTAATTATTCAATTAATTAAGTGCTTAACTTTAACTTAATTAATCTGTAATTACTTGATTAGTTAATTCCTAATCATTAATTAATATTCTATACTTATATAATTAATGATTCTTAATTACAAATTAATTAATCTTTATTTAATTAACTTAACCCTTAATTACTTAATTAATTAACTCCTAATTAATTAAATAACAACCCATAATTACTAATTAATTAACACTAAATCATTAATTAATTAACTAAATTAATCATTAATCATTGAAATCTAAGTTTCCTGTAGGATAAATCATTCTTTTATTAATGACTTTAATTATTATTAACATATTCATTTTAAACATTTCACTTTTAAATTTAAAATTTAAAATTTAAAATGATTAACAAATTTAAACTTTAACCAAAATAAATCAATTTTATAAACCTCTTAATCAAATGTTAAAGGAACCTTACAAAGAGTTTTATATAAATAAGTTTTAAACGTTTTACCGAAAAACCATTTCATTTCAAAACATACCTTAAACATTTAAACCTGTTTAAACAATTTAATTTTTATTTTAAAACTTTATTTATTTTAAAACTAGGATTCAAAAGTAAATTTGAATCCATACCTCAAAATTTGATTTTAATCTTTTGCTTAAAATCTTGCTTTCAATTTTAAAATTCATTTTAAAATTTTGAAAATAGACAGGTTTTAAAACCTCTAACCATCAAACTGTCTCGAGCTCAAAACTCAAAAACCCAAGCCAGATCTTGCAAAACTTTGAGTAAACATTTCGAACTACTCGAGAAAAACTCGAGTACCTTCTTCTCTTCTCAAGCCAAACTCACCAGAAAAACAAGGAAATGCACAGTGCACATGCACAGTGATTCCAACCCACTCCGATCATCGCCGAAGCCTTACTCATGTCGCCGATCATCCTCGCAACCTGATCCTGACCATCCAACATCGATAACACCTCAAAATCTAAATCGAGCATTACCTCTCAAACCTGGAACTAAATACCTAAGCTGGAATCTTCTCGTTCTCGCCACATCGACCACCGGCATATGTGAAATTCCAGCTATGCCTTCGTCAACACACCCACCTCCATTTCCCAAAAAATGGTAGCACTCGATCCACCAGAGAATCCGTGGTGGATCATTTATTGACCATTAGCAAAACTAGGGTTAAGAGCATAAAATGGTCACCGCTGCCACCACAATGCCTAGATCACCACTCTGACATTTTTGCCGACCTCTCTGATCGTTCCACTGCCAGCGGTAAGAACCTAGACCACGTCGAGCAACTTGTTCAGCAGAGGCAACCCAAAACACCCAAACTGATCAAACTAGAACTGCTTCTTCATCACTTTACTAAAAATCATAATTTCACTCTTAAAAATCATGTTTAGGGTTAAAGATTTAGTTTATGTTCCTGAATTAAAGAATTAAAATGTTTGAATTTTCACTTACATCAAACTTGCTCTGATGTTTTTGTTCCTAGAGCCATTTCATATTTATTTTGACTTAACTAAAAAGTTTAAACTATAATTTAGGATGAAACAAACAAGTTTTGTTTAAGTCTTAAATCCAAACCAAGACTAAATCAAGAGATAATGATTTTAAATCAAATTGGAGCTTGAAATCAAAGAAACAGGAATGCTACAAGAAAAAAGCATGCGCATATTCTATACATCCACATAAACAGATAGTTCACTCATATAGAATCACACAAAACATATTTATTTTCCATATATTAACATGCAACAGATACAGGTACTTTAACTTTTTTTGAAAAGTGATGTTACTCACCTGATTAAGATGGTGAACAAAGCCCCTTGAAAAAAAAATTAATCTGAGTGTTGAAACTGGAATATGCTTTTGCTTCTTCGATTAAAAACTTGAATTGCTAATTTATATGGAACTGGAAAGCTTGCAAACAGAGACTGCTTTGATTCCAGGCTTGCTTTTAAAAACAGAGTTGATTGCTTGAACATGCTTTGATAAATTCTCAGGTTTGCAAAGAACAAGCTTTGAATTGTTTGGATTTGAAAAGAATATTCAGGTTTTAGGGAAATGGTTTGATTTTGAAATTGAATAACTGGTTAAAGTATTTGATTTTCCGGTTGAAGAGAGGTTGATCACTGATAAGGATGAGTTTTCTGGTTTTTGAAATGATACAGGCTGATGATTTGAAAAATACGGTTTGCAGGCTTTGATATTGATCTTTGAAAATGTACAGGCTTGAACTTTGATTTGTTTTCTGGTTTTTGAAAGTGTTTACAACAGATTTTGTTTTGAGTACAAGCTTTAAATTTTTCTTAGTTTTTGATTTGAAAAGAAAAAAGAAATTGAAGGGAAGAGGCATATGTTTTTATAAGATGAAAGTATGATTTAATAAAAGTAAAAGAAAAATACAAAATTCAAGATGACACATGTTAAACATTTAACATTTATCAATTGCCTTAGTTTATTAAGTAACATTTGTTATAATGTGTCTTGATATTCTTACACTTGTCCTTAAAGAAATTTTATTTAATTTTAAATGTTGACAAAAGGTTTTGTACTTACTTTGTTAATTATAAATGCTTATCTTAATATGTGGATGAATTTCCTTAAAGAAATTAAAATAAAATAAAATAAATTATGCACATATTTTTAAATTCAAAATATTTTAAAATATATAACTTTTGAATTTCAATTTGAAATCCAAATTCAAATTTAAATTAAATTAAAAAACCCAAGTTAAAGTCAACAACATATTAAATTTGAAAATAACAATTCAATTTTCTTTTAAATCTATTTATAAAAATAACACATTATGATTATTTTCTGAAAATAATAAATTGCTAATTTTGAATAATTTATAAAAGAAATTATCTCTTTACCTATAATTTACTTATTTTACTAAATGAATTAAGGATCATATGTAAATTGTATTTTAAACTTATATATATATATATTTCTTTGAATGATATTTATCAAGTAATATTTAAAATGAAAATATAACAAACCTTTTTATTACTCTTATTGAAATTTAAACTTAAGCTTAACATATTTCAGAAAATTAAACATTTACCTTAAGTATTTTAAAACTATATAATTATTTATTTAAATAGCTTTGAAAAAGTTTTGTATTAAATTTAAATCATAATTTCCAACTTGCCAAATATATTTTAGAATTTGAAAACAAGATTTTATTTATTAAATTCCAAACCAAAGCTTTTCTATTTACAATGTATACAAATATATTATAAATAGAAACATTTTATTAATTTTTGAAAGATAAAATTTATCAATTAATATTTATTAGCTTTTAAAAGAATAAATTGCAAATTTAAATTAAAATCATAAAAGACAATTATCAAATCAATTTAATTTTAAATATAGATTATTAAATTTATATTGCCCAAAATTCCGGGTCATCACACATACTCTTTTACCATTACACAGAGTCCGCTTTCATTAATCTAAAATATGACAGGTTCCATCTATAAAATAAATACAATTACTTTTATAAACAAAATTTGAATTTTGAGGGCGATGAAAATTCAAGGCCCTTGGCGATGACTTGGGTGACATAGGGTTACTGACAGCCATTCCCATATCAAACTTAGTTTCGAAATATCGACTATTTGTAAATAGCAGTAAGTGAGACTTGAGAAGAAATGTGTAAATTACTATTAAAATAAGTAACGTGCAACGAACCATCCATTTGAGAATTGTGCTGACCATCCACTACTGGTATTGCAACAATTTAATAACATAAGTTTTTCTGAAAATTCCATCATTCAAAAGTTTTGCGTTTTGCAAGTTCATCCAACTCTAACCATCCACTACTGGTGTTGCAATAAATTACTATTTTGAAAAAATTTGGTTAAAAATATGAAAATAAGAATACACAAAAATCCAAACTTCCTACCTATATTAAACCGGAAAAGTGAATACATAGCTTAAAAAAGTTGTATAATAACAAAACAAAACATGTAACTATTGATCACACATCTTATTAGAAAATAATATATTTGGTTTAAGTAAAGCGGTTTTATAGGAAAATAAATTATATAAGCTGCCTTTAATAAAATTTAATTAAATTGAGTGGTATGTATAAATTTATTAAATTTATGAAAAAACATTTAGTTTATAAATATAAATATCGTGGCAATACATTTATGTAAAAATTTAATCCAAATTATGCTGACCAAACATAAATGTTATCTTAATATATAAACATAAGTAAAATAATAACTCCACGAATAGATTACCATCAGAAGATGTAATAATAAGTTGTAAAATGCTTTTTAAGATATATAACATAAACCATCTGCAAAGCTAATTCTTCCATCAAATTTATTTCATACTATAATACCGTGAAAGCGAGTTGTATCAACTTTAATGACTTAACATTTGATGTTAAACATTATCATTTCACTGGTGAAATAGATGAACCTTGATTATGCCATTTTCTTTGTTGATACAATGATGTAGGACGATATCATTTACTTTCTTCATAACTGGTTATTGGATGATGCATTTCTTGTTCTTTTGTGCATTGTAATTTTTTTGTGTACTGTGGTTCTTTTGTGCACTGTGGTTATTTTGTGCATTTTAGTTCTTTCGTACATTGTTCATCCATTGTATGTTCATTTAACGTTGGATATTGCAATTTGCTTTCTCCATCAGTGGTCGTTAGATGATCCCATTCTTTTTGCTCTTTTGTGCATTGTAGCACTTTTGTGCACTGTAGTTCTTTTGTGCATTCTAGCTCTTTTTTGCATTGTAGTTGTTTTGTGCATTCTTGGTCTTTTGTACATGGTTCATTCATCGCATGTGCATTTACCATTAGATGATTCCACTTCTTTCGTTCGTTATAATTTGTCGGATGGTGCCACTTACTCTTTTCGTCAATGATTGTTGGATGATGCCACTTGTTTGGTGTTCATTAGGTTGCAGCAACTTTGATGCCAAGGTAGTTTCAATTATGATAAAAAAGAAAAAACACTAAAGCTAATGACGCACTATATGCTTTTTTCATGTTTATGTGTGGTATGTTGTTCAAGAAAGAAGATGGTTTTTATAAGATTTGAAGATACAGTTTGGAACCATGAAGTCAATTAAGCCATTGTAAACTAATTAAAGATCTCATTTAGTTTTATCTGCTTTCATATTCTGGATAAGCATATAACGTTAAAGTAGATAGTGTTTTATTAAGCTTTCCACAAAAAAATAACATGCAAAAGTTAATTATAATTCACCAATCATTATGTTATTAACAGAAGGCGGTGTTGCATATCAATCACTAATTTCTTCAACCTAAGCTTCATGCATCATAGGAAATATATAAAAAGCCCAATTTAGTAAAAAATATATTGGTGTCATCTAAATTGTAATAAAAAATGTGTGATTGCCAATACAACCAAAAAGAAAAGGCAAGACAGGTAGTTACGATGTAAATTGAAATGAAAAATTCTAGGATAAAAAACCGATGTCTCGTTTTGTCATATATTTTATCCTCTTAATAATTTTGATAATATTATTATTGTTATCGTAACAGTATATTACTACATTATTAGCGTGTATGTGTGCAAATGTGTATATTCGTATATTTCGATTAAAATTTACTATATTTTGATTATAAAAGATGTTTATTTTCTTGTTGTGGTGTTTGGAACTTACACATTGTCAAATGTCTATTATTTATTTTACCACCTCATATATAGGTTTATTGTTTCACATACCGTTTTCACTAAAACTTAAAGTTAATTGTTGCACATTATGTAATCGCATTACTATTAACTAAATTAAAACCCAAGTCTAGTGTTACCAAAAAAGAGATATTTGTATAACTTCATGGCATGCAAATATTTTGTAGATTGAAATGTATCCACAATTTGAATTTTATTTACATTTTGCATAGATATAACATATTGTCAATATGTCGTTAAAACTGAAGATTTTAGTGTGGTGAAAATTAGACGCTTCTGATATACTAGTGTCCAATGCTAGTCAGAGCTTTTTGTAGCCTTAAGGAATAATGATCTAAATCAGGGATAAAAACAATCATAGGTCCGAATTAGAAATTTTCAAACATTGAAAATACAGTCTCAATGCACGATTTAAATTATAGTGGTTTAAAAATAAAGCATATTCTTTTACAGTTACACTGAGTCCACTTTCATTAATCTAAAATATGATAGGTTCCATTAATAAACAAATTACAATTACTTTTATAAACAAAATTGGAATTTTAAGGCCGATGAAAATTCTAGGCCCTTGGCGATGACTTTGGTGACATAGGGCTACTGTCGGCCATTCCCATATCAAAATTAGTTTCGATTAATAACGACTATTTGTAAATAGCAATAAATGAGATTTGAGAAGAAATGTGTAGATGACTATTAAAATAAGTAACGTGCAACAAACTCTCCATTTGAGAATTTGAGTACACAAAATTATTTTTAAATAACAAATTAATAACATAGGTTTTTCTAAAAAATTCATAATTCAAAAGTTTTGCATTTTGCAAGTTCATCCAACTCTAACCATCCACTACTAGTGTTGCAATAAATTACTATTTAGAAAAATTTTAGTAAAAAATTTAAAAATAAGAATACACAAAAACCTAAACTTCCTACCTATATCAAACTTGAAAAGTGAATACATAGCTTAAAGTAAGTTGTATAATAACAAAACAAAACATTCTTATAACTATTGATCACATGTCTTATTAGAAAACAATATATTTGGTTTAAGTAAAGCGGTTTTATTGGAAAATAAATTATATAAGCTTCCGTTACTAAAATTTACTTAAATCGAGACGTATGTAAAAATTTATTAAATTTATGAAAAAACATTAATTTATAAATATAAATATCATGGCAATACATTTATGTAAAAATTAATCCAAATTATGCTGACTAAACATAAATATTATCTCAATATATAAACATAAGTAAAATAATAACTCCACGAATAGATTACTATCGAAAGATGTAATAATAAGTTGTAGAATGCTTTTTAAGATATATAATAAACCATCTACAAAGCTAATTCTTCCATCAAATTTATTTCATAATATAATACCATGAAAGCACGTTGTATCAACTTTGATGACTGAACATTTGATGTTAAACATTATCATTTCACCGATGAAATAGTTGAAGCTTGATAATGCCATTTTCTTTGTTGATACAACGATGTAGGACGATGTCATTTACTTTCTTCATAACTGGTTACTAGATGATGCATTTTTTCTTGTTCTTTTGTGCATTGTAATTGTTTTGTGCACTATTGTTCTTTTGTGCACTGTGGTTCTTTAGTGCACTGTGGTTCTTTTGTGCATTTTAGTTCTTTCGTACATTATTCATCCATTGCATGTTCATTTAACGTTGGATGTTGCAATTTGCTTTCTCCATCAGTGGTTGTTGGATGATCGTATTCTTTTTGCTCTTTTGTGCATTGTAGCTCTTTTGTGCGTTGTAGTCCTTTTGTGCATTGTAGCTCCTTTGTGCATTGTAGTTCTTTTGTGCATTCTAAGTCTTTTGTACATTGTTCATTCATCGCATATGCATTTACCATTGGATGATTCCACTTCCTTTGTTCGTCATAATTTGTCGGATGGTGCCACTTACTCTTTTCATCAACAATTGTTGGATTATGCCACTTGTTTTGTAGTTCATTAGGTTGAAGCAACTTTAATGCCAAGGTAGTTTCAATTATGATAAAAAAGAACAACACTAAAGCTAATGATGCACTGTATGCTTTTTTCATGTTTATGTGTGGTATGTTGTTCAAGAAAGAAGATGGTTTTTATAAGATTAGAAAATAAAGTTTGGAATCTTGAAGTCAATCAAGCGATTGTAAACTAATTAATGATCTCATTTAGTTTTATCCACTTTCATATTCTGGATAAGCATATAACCTTAAAGTAGATAGTATTTTAATAAGCTTTCTAGAAAAAAATAACATGCAAAAGTTAATTATAATTCACCAATCATTATGTTAATAATAGAAGGCGGTGTTGCATATCAACTACAAATTACAATTTGAGCTACTTGTATCATAGGAAATATATGAAAAACCCAAATTAGTAAAAAAAAATTAAATAAATATTAATGTCTTCTAAACTATAATAAAAATGTGTGATTGCCAATAAAATAAAAAAGAAAAGGCAAAACAGGTAGTTACGATGTAAATTGAAATGAAAAATTCTAGAATAAAAAATAGATGTCTCGTTTTGTCATACATTTTATCCTCTTAATAATTTTGATAATATTAGTATTTTGATCGTAATAGTATATTACTACACTATTAGCGTGTATGTGTGCAAATGTGTATATTCGTATATTTTGATAAAAATTCACTATATTTTGATTATAAAAGACGTTTATTTTCTTGTTATGGTGTTTGGAACTTACACAATATCAAATGTATATTTTTTATTTTACCACCTCAAATGTAGGTTTATCGTTTCACATCTCATTTTCACTAAAACTTAAAGTTAATTGTTGGACGTTATGTATTCGCATTACCATTAACAGTATTAAAAACCCAAGTCTAGTGTTACCAAAAAAGAGATATTTGTATAACTTTATGGCATGCAAATATTTTGTAGTTTGAAATCTATCCGCAATTTGATTTTTATTTACATTCTGCATAGATATAACTTATTGTCAATATGTCGTTAAAACTGAAGATTTTAGTGTGGTGAAAATTAGACGTTCTGATATACTAGTGTCCAAAGCCAGTCTGATATTGTTGTAGGCTTAAGGCATAATGATCTAAATCAGGGATAAAAACAATCAGAGGTCCTTATTATTGATTTTCAAACATTGAAAATACAGTCACAATGCAAGTTTAAATTATAGTGGCTTAAAAATAAAGCATACTCTTTTACAATTATACCAAGTCCACTTTCATTAATCTAAAATATGACAGGTTTCATTTGTAAACAAAATACAATTACTTTTATAACCAAAATTAGAATTTTGAGGCCGATGAAAATTCAAGGCCCTTGGCGATGACTTTGGTGACATAGGTTTACTGTCGGCCATTCCCATATCAAACTTACTTTCGAATAATACCGACTATTTGCAAATAGCATTAAATGAGATTTGAGAAGAAATGTGTAGATGACTATTAAAATAAGTAACGTGCATCGAACCATCCGTTTGAGAACTTTCATATGCAAAATGATTTTTAAATAACAATTTAATAACATAAGTTTTTCAAAAAAATTCCTCAATCAAAGGTTTTGCATTTTGCAAGTTTATCGAACTCTAACCATGTGACGGCCTAGAATTTCGAAAAATTTAGATTGGAATATTTAGTTGATTTTAAATATTTGAAAGGTTAATTTTAACTTGAATTCCAAATATCACTATTTACTTGATAATTAAATTTATTGAATTATATAATTTGAAATTGGGTAAAATGTTGGATATGGAGTTTAAGCCTGTTGAAAATAATTTGAAAGCCTGTAAAATTTATATCGATAGTACTGAAGGTAGTAATAGTGTTGAAATTGAATTTGGAAGTGTATTGTTAAGTTTTGAAAATATATCGTTTAAATTGACATTTAAAATAGCCTTCCGCGGCACAGTCTCAGAATTTTACGAAACCAGTTTCATTGGACCCGTAATATTGTATTATTATCAGATTTCAATTTTCGTAGTGTTTGGAGTTGTTTTGTGAGTGTACGATATGTAAACGCGCTGAAATTTATATCGAAATTCAATATAATAACTGATCCAAAAAGCTATCTTCTCCATATGACTGAATTTGGCTCCAAAACACGTTCCATTATGTTCGGAATGCGGGTAAAACCTTATAAACGCCTGGCGGCATGTCTGATTCGGAGTTCGAGATTTCGAGTTATGCTAAACGAGATATTTTGGAAATTTAATAATATTAAAAATTAAAAGTCAAATCAACCACCGTATAATCGTACTCAAGCCGCCCTACCATCTGAAACGCATAGATCTACTTACCCCCTTTCTCCTTTAAATCATGCTCAACCCTTATGGAAAAAAATCAAAAACACAGATAAAAAAAGAAAATCATTCGTTCGTGCTCAACTCCAGATCGAAGATGAGGGAGGGAACTCGCGTGAACCTCCTCTTCCACAGGAATCGAGTTTCGAAATTGGAATCGAATTCGAGGTGGTCATATTCGAGAGGGTTTCGGCTTCACGTTAATCGAGGGTGAGGCTCGCGGCTTTGGGATTGCAAATGCGAGCGCGACTGGGTGGTCCTGACTGGAGTTTTTGTGAGTATAGGATTTGCATGATGGAACTCGACGATGTTGGTTGGGTAGTTGGCGGCGATACTCGATGACGAGGTGAGATTTTTTTTCTGCCCTATTTTAGTTTAACTCAATTAGTATATATATGCATAATAGAAAGATAGGATCTTGAAAATCAGATCTTTACAATGATACATATTTTACAATAAGAATATCTTATATATTTTACAGTTTAAAATTTTAAGTTGATCTTAATTTGTGTGAATAAACAGAAAAATATATATAATAATAAGCTGCAGCAAAGTATATATATACACAATTTACATATTTTGAAAAAAAAGGTGATTTTAAAATGTTGAAAGTTATATAAAAATCAGATATTTAACCTATATAGATTATTTTTATAGGTGTAGTTTCAAAGAATATAAATAAAAATATTTTCATTGACTGGTTTATTTCAAATAATTTATTTAGGTGAATAATTTGTTAATTTAATTTTTTTTAAAACCAAATTAATAGTTTAAATTAAATAAGTAAGTTGTAATGAACTGTTCGATCAATTCAAATATTAATAAATTGTATAAATATTTGTACAAGGTCAATAATCATGGAATCAAATCGAGGATGAAGTGGATTTGCAAATTTAAGGGGCAAAGGTGAGTTAATCTCATTCATCTGGGTTCCATTTAAATTTAAACGGTTAAATTTAAATAATAGGTTGAATGATTGAATTGATTTGTTGTGCACTATGCACTTATGATCTGGTGACTTTGGTTTTGGTTGGTTCTCGAGTTAATTGTTGCTTGACTTGAAGTATTTGGGTTTTAAATTGTTTTAAACTTAAACCATAAATAAGAAAATATTTTTTAACATCCCGCCTTTTCGCACACTTTAAACCGACACACATGACGATTCAAACCATATGGAAGGGCGGATTGTTATGGGGTAAATAAGAAAAACAGAGAAGAAATAAAACAAAACAGAATCTCACAGCGGAAGGATAAAATATAATAATCAAATATACAGTTCATGAAACTTTTTTACAAAATATTTTATTTTACTTGTACAATGAATATCAGAGTTACCCATACCAATACTATCAATGCAGCGGAATTAAATGGTGTAGTGAAATAATATAGTAGATACTAGTAATACAAATCTTTGTCTTCGTCCTCCAGAGCAAAATCCTCAAATCCTGAAACGCTCGGACTGACCCGAGCGAATTTGAAAAGACAAAAACACTCGAGTCAGAACTAAAAGATCTTATGTGAGTAAAATTAACAGAAATAAATATGAGTACAGTAACTCAAGAGATGCTCGGGATTTACATCTCCTAAGGGTCCGTTAAACTATTTACTATGTAGTATATTGCACTATTATAATAATGTCTATTTATAAAATAAACTTACTTTTTAATAGCGTTAAGGGGTTACCCATATAGCCCTTAACACGGAATATATTCCCATAGTCTATACAGTACCGTAATCTCCCCCGTAATGGGCGTCGTCAGAGGGCACTCCATAGGTATGGTACAAAACAAAACTCGTAGTAAAGGCTCGGTATGGTAGGTGACATGGCACAACTAGGCAGTGCCAGGGTAGATATACCAATTGCTATCCGGGCTGGTGGAAACGCGCAGCGCGCAGCTGCCGCCCACCTCGAACAAACTCCCCCAAAATCAAAAATAAAAGTGGCCACTGAATCAATCCAAAGTCAAAGTATAATATCGAAGAGGAGTATCCGATCGGAGGAATGACCTCATTGGCCCGAGAATCGCTCCTGTTTTAGCTACATTATGCCAACTCACGGGAGTCGGGTCCACGTATTTACCTTACAGGAAACGCCGCCACCAACCTACTTCATTCTGGAATCTCCACCGCGTACACGGTTAGTGAAAGTGGTTTTCGGTATCGACAGAGAGTATGTCCATATCCGATCCCTGTCTCTTTGCCAACCAATCCTTATTATAACACCGCGGTCATTTAAAATAGTTTATACTTTCAAACCAGAATAAAAATTCCATTTCAAAACTATGAATACGATATCATCTTAAAACCCAAAACAATATGATATCATTTTATCCAAATATATTCCTTTTCCAAAATCATACTGCTTTAAAATTTAAAATATCTGGAAACCAAATATTTGACTTATACTTTCAAAGCATAATATTTCGAAATTCATATATTTTAAAACCATAACTTCTAAAACTTGAATGGTTTGGATATTCAACGGTATATAAAATAAATGGTTTGACTTTAAGGTTACTTTGTAAAGAAAATAATTTCCATGGCTTTACAGATATATTTCTTTATTTAAAGTCTAAACCAAAATTTAAATATCACTTTCAAGTTCCAAAACCACTTCAATTTCTATATATATATATATATATATATATATATATATATATATATATATCCATTTGGAGTATTAATATTTCAAACTAAAGTTGGAATTTATTCCTTCAAACAAATTAAATGTTCTATTATTTAGTCTTTAATATTTACATAAAAATCCATAAATAAAACTCCAAGTTCTAGCAATTAAATATTTTCTTCAATTAAATTATACTAGAATATTCATTTTAAATTTATCTTGGAAAAATCCAGTTATAAATATCATACCTTAAAATTTTCCAAACTTAAACATATAATATGAATTATCAAATTCCATTTCTCAATTTTCCCCTTTTTATTTAATAGATTTATACACAGCTTAAATTCAAAAAATTTAACTTCATATGTATATATATAGAAGAATAACATTTATAAAATATCAAAATTAAAATTTTTTATAAACCGTATCCCATCCAAACCATAGAAATCACTTTAAAATAATTCATATATAGACCACGGTGCCTGTATAAAATTTTCTATCCTATGGTCAAGTGATACGGATATTTATCATTTCAATCCGCAATTTAAAAATAAAATTTGCGGTTGTATATCATTTCAAACCACAATCCCGAATGAAACGAAAATGCATGATAACTTGTAGTTTAATGATATACAATAAAACATCCATTCACCCATCATCAATCAAAATTATTTCAAACATCATCAGTTTAACAACCATCAATATATATACAATATAACAAGATATTAATAATTGACAGTTATTAACTAACATTTTATATTCAATTAAATTTATAACTGTTTAACTAGTAGTTTATATACAAATAAATAAATTCTAACTGTCAATTAATATGCAATAAATGAATTAAATTGACGGTTAAATTAAATAAATGCGAATTAACCGATATGCTGAATAAAACATGCCAAACAATCATAAATAAATTTCTACTCATATCTAAAATAAATTTAACAAACATAAAAACTTTTAGAAGTTGTGAGTGGGTTAAAACACTCACTTTTTGAATTTAAATCGAATTTAAATTCAATTTAAACTCAAAAATCCAACGGTCTCCAAATCTGTCCAAACCAGCGTCATCAGATCCGGAATTTAATTACGATCCTAACAAAAGAAATTTCGCGCGAAACGGGTAACGTATGAAAAAGTTGTTCAATTTTAATGAGTTGAAACAAAAATTAAATAAAACAAAATTAAACAACAACCTAATTAAAGCTTGCCACGTCATAAAGCTTCTTCTCAACTCTCGTATGCTCGTCCAGGGAATGAACCCATTTCAACGCACGCCCTCCCCATCTTTGACCATGCCTTTAGACCGCCCCAGGCCACCAGATGGTGAAGCGCCTCCACCATTACGACTTCCCTAGCCGAGCTCTCCAATACCCAGAAACCAATTTGCAAATAGTCGCTCCAAATCAAAACGCCCAAATTGACTTAGGTTTCGAATCTCCTGATTTTGACCGCGGTTTGCCGCTGAATCGAGTATCGATTTCGAAAACAGAGATTGCGCGTAGATTCGTATGGATGAAATCTACAACATATATTTTTTTTGGAATTTTTCTGAGATGTTTGAATTTTCATTTGAAATTTGAATAGAAATAGATCTAGGCTTGCATCCATTTAAGGAGGAGAAGGAGTTGAAGAAAAGAACGTACAGACAAATGATAGAAGATGGAGGCTAGGGTTTTTTTGTTCGTCTATTTATAGATAGATCGCAAAAGAATAGGTGTGCACGAATTTTAACGTGCAAATGGAAGTGGTCCCAAAAGATAAATAATATTAATTACACACGTTACGGATTTAGGAAATAAATAAATTCCTTATCATTTACATTTTATTTTAACGTATATACAAATGTAAATCTAGACGTTTCGTTTACGTTTCAAAATATATCCACAATTTTATTAATTTCCAAATTGATCTAAACAAATTTAGATGTAAATTAAAAGCTGATAAGTCTATCCATTGCAGTGTTAATTTCTCCACTTCCTTATATTTAGAAATTATAAATTAAGTTTTCAAAAACCTATTTTTGATTTCCAACTTTTATATACTCATCTTTTACCAGTAATAAGGATGCATTAACATTTGTTCATGTTTTCACCTTATTATCCTCAACTTCCATTTTAATTTTCAATAATTACAATTGTCGAATGTTGATACTTTAATTAAATTTATACATCTTGCTTTCTATAATCTATATCAACAAATGGTCCAATTATAAATAGAATTAGCATTAACTTCATCTTATAGGATTAACAACTCCAATTACAAAACAAATCTACGCTAACTGCACGATTTAAGTCAATTTTGTAATTGAGTCTACATTAAACGTTATAAATTATAAATTGGAACCTCAATAAATTCGCTTATTGATTTAAAATCTTTCTATTCAGTAAATAGACATTTTATGGGTATAAATAACATTTGAATTATAACACATGTCATTAGTGCATGCTTCATTTCTTATAAACTCCCCTTTATTAACTAGAACACATTAACCAAAACAAAATAATTAATTTAGATTTATTTCAATCGATTGCCATTCTTAACTTAACATACTCAAAATGGTTAACCTAAATAATTGTTACCCTTTTACATTCAAATTCACTTCCAACCATCATTACAACAATGTTGCCATAGATTTAGATTTAATTAAATAAATTAGATAAATGGGTAAAGTTTTGTAATTATCACTAATGCCAAATATATATGCATTAACTACTACTTATTATTATGAATTCATTTATTAATTTACTAGTTGCCTTTGTCTTCTTATATCCTATTTACTACCAATCTTTCTATTTAGTTATAGTTTATCAATATATATATATACCTAGGCAAATCAAGTTCTTGTCTTTTCTGTTATTTCAATTAAATCGGGTATGCACAAATAAATTGTTTATAACTTATTCTTACAAAATTATTTACATGCATTCAGTTACACCTAATTTAGTGCATTGATTTTCATTTATAAATTAAAGGTTTTTCCTTTAAAAGCTTTTATTACTAACCATACTCCAACCTCTATAGGACATTTGCACTTATTGTGCATACTTTTAGCAACTCATATATACTTTGCGTCTATTCTCCAAATTTCACATTCTATTGTTACATAATTTGCATTGATTACTATTTATTATTATTGCTTTACTGATAAATTAGATATTTGCATTGGTTTTTCTTATGCTAAATTATTTTCCCATAATAAATAAGGTTTCAAAACAATCAATAACAATTCCTTAGCCCAAACCCCGTTTACCAATTATTTTCCTTCAATAATTCATGTTGCTATAAATACGTACATTTACACTTTATAGTTATTCTAATATACCTATTCCAACACTCTTAACTCTTATCTTTACTTTCACCCACTTGTAACATAAATTTTTATTTTCAAATTTATTCCCATTTATGGTTAATCAATGTTATTTTACATTAACCAATTTTAATATTCACCTTTAATTTCACATCTTCAAAGTATATCTAGGAAAAATCTTTCCACCACTTAATTTACTGAATCTTATGCAGTCTTACTATAAATAGGTTTTAAATTACCATTACTGTACATTCAATTACTATCCAAAGTATTTATTCATAAATCAATTCGATATATACGTTTGTTTCCTTCTATTTGATTTATACCTAGTATACATTTTTCTAAATCCTGTTTCATTACCTTCATTAAATGGTTATCGCATTGAGATAAAATTTATTAGCTTATATCGCATTATTACCATTAATTAAAATTGGCTTAATTTTTTTTTATTCAATACTCTAAATAAATAACATATTATTCCATAATTACTCTTGTTTTCACATATTCCATTCAAAATTTAAACCACATTTTTTACATTATTTTATTGAATTGGAAATCTCATTTTAAATTGTTAACTTTTAATAAGAACAAATGGCAACACCAAATTCCTAACATTCATTTTATTAAAAATTATGAAAAATATGACAAATTTAGTTAACGAAATTTTCGGGTCGTTACACTCTCCCCCACTCAAAACTTTTCGTCCCCGAAAAGGAAAAGAAGGGAGAAGAAAGAATTAAATAACAATCCATCTTATTCAAAATATTTAACTTATAAACAGTAATTTACTAAATTTATTACCTTAAATAAAATATACCCGTTTTATAATCAGTATATCCTTTTGTACTTAAATAATTAAAGTTTGGAAACATTTTTAACATAATTCTAAGTCCAAAATTTACGGAAAATTTTGGCAGAGTCTCCTTTGTACGGAGAGGCTCGGGAAAATATAATACCAAAATATAACAAAGTATCATACAGAATATTCAAAATAGTATATCCTAACACGGGAAAATATATAAAAATAGCGCTACAAAACGTAAACCGGACACGTACCTATTTGTTGGGCAAATTACGCTTGATTTATGGAAACAAAAGCAGTAACAATTGCTTCCATACCTGCATTTAACTTATATAATCTAAAAAGGTTAACTATTTATATAAAGTAAAATATTGTCATGGTTTCAACTACTAACAACAATCAATTTCGACAAACAGTATACACAACAAAACAAAACAACCATTCAATCAAACAAGCAAATAGTTGTTCGGGTTCAAAACTTGAAATGGTACGGAATGAAAAATAACTATCCAGTGCATCATTTACTCAACAGTCTTAGATGGGACAAAAATAGATTATTTATTCATCCAACAACTTCAAATTTCCTTACCCAGCCAACTATAAAGTAAACAATATCGATTTACCAACAAATCAATTCAACTTATATAAATTCATTACATACTTTAATTGTTTGATTTCCTTTCTTTTATTCAACCCACATAAATTTTCCTTTTTATAATTTACATTTATTTCTAACAAACTTTAAATTATATTTCTCATTCGTTGGTTGTTTCCTTATTTCTACTTATTACTTACCATTATTTTTATTTTATTTAGGTTATGTAAGTCTCTTTTATTTGTATTACATTTAATGCACTTCTCAAATTCAATCATTTATTAAATGCTTACATGCTATTATATTATATTACAGTAACCCTTTTATTAATTACACTTAAATTCTTAACCTTATAACCTCCATTCTTATAAATAAAGGATTTTATTAATTTATTACCTAAGGTTTACAGTCATTTATTTTATTACCTACTTTCCATTTTATTCAACTAGTAGTATTTAAATCATACTAAATTTTATAACCATACACATCAATCCTTATTTATTAAAGAGTTTCGTTTTATTTACTTAAGTTTAAAATCACCTATTTATAATACTTACCTTTAATTATGGTAAAATTTCAATTATAACTTAAGTTTATAACATTAAATTCTCATTTAACAGCAATTCATTGAATACTTCATTATTTCCAAAATTTCTACTTGTATAATATTCTATTCCGATCACTTATTTAACATTTCAACTTTTCATATTTGGTAAGTTATATATGTTAAATAATATGCAAAAGAACTTATACAAGTTTTATCTCTTCTTTTAATTAAATTTAATGTTCAACAATATTACTTTTTGTCTCATATGTTAAAAATTTCAAATTTCCCTTTATACCTTTGCATAAATTTTCTTACCTAAATTAGAGGTTTAAATTCATTAATTACTTACCTTTTATTTCACTAAAATAATTTAAACTATTAATTAATGGAAATTTAAGAATTAAATACCGCGGTCAAATTTCAAATTATTTTAAAAATAATAGATAAATAATTTCTTACAACTTTTATATCTCTAATTATATTTAAAACAATTAAAATTTTAAATAATTTCAAAGTAAATCTGCAGTAGAATTTACCACAGTGGCCTTTCCCCTTCGAAACTCGAAAATGAAAGTCGATGATGCGGTCGCCATCACCGAAATTATTTTCCAGCGACAGAGAGGAAAGTACAAAACTTATTTTCTCCAAAATCTTCTTTAAAACAATTCTTCCGGATTATACTGAAATATTTATATCGGAAAATATTTATAACAATATTATTATACTTCAAAATCCTTTGAAAGCAAATTTCAAAATCCCGGACTTAAGTTCTAAAATTTCCAAATTTCATTGATTTTAAATTCAATCTTATTTACCTATTATATATAAATTTTATTCCTAACACCCAATCTATTGCAACAAAATATATATATATAATATCATCTAAAAATTTATTTTATATATAGAAAATATAATAGGCAAAATTATTTCATTCACCTATATTAAAACAGATATTATGTCGGTCTGTCCTATTAAGTATTTAGAAATCCCTATTGATGACACAGCGTCCCATGCATAAACCAGAATGTATAAATACAAAACGGAACAGATTAACACAATATATTAAAATCTTTTTATAACACTAACAAATACGCTCTCTCATATATATACACTCAGCGACTCCCATAGGGTATTACTACCCTATTAACAAAGAGTCAAACCCCACAAAGCCAAGGTTTATCGCTAAACCAAAGCTATGATACCAACTGTAACATCCAGCCTTTTCGCACACTTTAAACCGACACATATGACGATTCAAACCATACGGAAGGGCGGATTGTTAGGGGGTAAATAAGAAAAACAGAGAAGAAATAAAACAAAACAGAATCTCACAGCAGAAGGATAAAATATAATAATCAAATATACAGTTCATGAAACTGTTTTACAAAATATTTTATTTTACTTATGCAATGAATATCAGAGTTACCCATACCAATACTATCAATGCAGCGGAATTAAATGGTGTAGTGAAATAATATAGTAGATACTAGTAATACAAATCTTTGTCTTCGTCCTCCAGAGCTAAATCCTCAAATCCTGAAACGCTCGGACTGACCCGAGCGAATTTGAAAAGACAAAAACACTCGAGTTAGAACTAAAAGATCTTATGTGAGTAAAATTAACAAAAATAAATATGAGTACAGTTACTCAAGAGATGCTCGGGATTTACATCTCCAAAGGGTCCGTTAAACAATTTACTATGTAGTATATTGCACTATTATAATAATGTCTATTTATAAAATAAACTTACTTTTTAATAGCGTTAAGGGGTTACCCATATAGCCCTTAACACAGAATATATTCCCATAATCTATACAGTACCGTAATCTCCCCCGTAATGGACGTCGTCAGAGGGCACTCCATAGGTATGGTACAAAACAAAACACGTAGTAAAGGCTCGGTATGGTAGGTGACACGGTACAACTAGGCAATGCCAGGGTAGATATACCAATTGCTATCCGGGCCGATGGAAACGCGCAGCGCGCAGCTGCCGCCCACCTCGAACAAACTCCCCCAAAATCAAAAATAAAAGTGGCCACTGAATGAGTCCAAAGTCAAAGTATAATATCGAAGAGGAGTGTCCGATCAGAGGAATGACATCATTGGCCTGAGAATCGCTCCTGTTTTAGCCACCTTATGCCAACTCACGGGAGTCGGGTCCACGTATTTACCTTACAGGAAACGCCGCCACCAACCTACTTCATTCTGGAATCTCCACCGCGTACACGGTTAGTCAAAGTGGTTTTCGGTATCGACAGAGAGTATGTCCATATCCGATCTCGGTCTCTTTGCCAACCAATCGTTATTATAACACCGCGGTCATTTAAAATAGTTTATATTTTAAAACCAGAATAAAAATTCCATTTCAAAACTATGAATACGATATCATCTTAAAACCCAAAACAATATGATATCATTTTATCCAAATATATTTCTTTTCCAAAATCATACTGCTTTAAAATTTAAAATATCTGGAAACCAAATATTTGACTTATACTTTCAAAGCATAATATTTCGAAATTCATATATTTTAAAACCATAACTTCTAAAACTTGAATGGTTTGGATATTCAACAGTATATAAAATAAATGGTTTTACTTTAAGGTTACTTTGTAAAGAAAATAATTTCCATGGCTTTACAAATATATATCTTTATTTAAAGTCTAAACCAAAATTTAAATATCACTTTCAAGTTCCAAAACCACTTCAATTTCTATATATATATATATATATATATATATATCCATTTGGAGTATTAATATTTCGAACTAAAGTTGGAATTTATTCCTTCAAACAAATTAAATGTTCTATTATTTAGTCTTGAATATTTACATAAAAATCCATAAATAAAACTCCAATTTCTAGCAATTAAATATTTTCTTCAATTAAATTATACTAGAATATTCATTTTAAATTTATCTTGGAAAAATCCAGTTATAAATATCATACCTTAAAATTTTCCAAACTTAAACATATAATATGAATTATCAAATTCCATTTCTCAATTTTCCCATTTTTATTTAATAGATTTATACACAGCTTAAATTCAAAAATTTTAACTTCATATGTATATATATAGAAGAATAACATTTATAAAATATCAAAATTAAAATTTTTTATAAACCGTATCCCATCCAAACCATAGAAATCTCTTTAAAATAATTTATATATAGACCATGGTGCCTGTATAAAATTTTCTATCCTATGGTCAAGTGATACGGATATTTATCATTTCAATCCGCAATTTAAAAATAAAATTTGCGGTTGTATATCATTTCAAACCACAATCCCGAATGAAACGAAAATGCATGATAACTTGTAGTTTAATGATATACAATAAAACATCCATTCACCCATCGTCAATCAAAATTATTTCAAACATCATCAGTTTAACAACTATCAATATATATACAATATAACAAGAAATTAATAATTGACAGTTATTAACTAACATTTTATATTCAATTAAATTTATAACTGTTAACTAGTAGTTTATATGCAAATAAATAAATTCTAACTGTCAATTAATATGCAATAAATGAATTAAATTGACAGTTAAATTAAATAAATGCGAAATAACCGATATGCTGAATAAAACATGCCAAACAATCATAAATAAATTTCTACTCATATCTAAAATAAATTTAACAAACATAAAAACTTTTAGAATTTGTGAGTGGGTTAAACACTCACCTTTTGAATTTAAATCGAATTTAAATTCAATTTAAACTCAAAAATCCAACGGTCTCCAAATCTGTCCAAACCTGCGTCTTCAGATCCGGAATTTAATTATGATCCTAACAAAAGAAATTTCGCGCGAAACGGGTAACGTATGAAAAAGTTGTTCAATTTTAATGAGTTGAAACAAAAATTAAATAAAACAAAATTAAACAACTACCTAATTAAAGCTTGCCACGTCATAAAGCGTCTTCTCAACTCTCGTATGCTCGTCTAGGGAATGAACCCATTTCAACGCACGCCCTCCCCATCTTTGACCGTGCCTTTAGACCGCCCCAGGCCACCAGATGGTAACGCGCCTCCACCATTACGACTTCCCTAGCCGAGCTCTCCAATACCCAGAAACCAATTTGCAAATAGTCGCTCCAAATCAAAACGCCCAAATTGACTTAGGTTTCGAATCCCCTGATTTTGACCGCGATTTGCCGCTGACTCGAGTATCGATTTTGAAAACAGAGACTGCGCGTTGATTCGTATGGATGAAATCTACAACATATATATTTTTTGGAATTTTCTGAGATGTTTGAATTTTCATTTGAAATTTGAATAGAAATAGATCTAGGCTTGCATCCATTTAAGGAGGAGAAGGAGTTGAAGAAAAGAACGCACAGACAAATGATAGAAGATGGAGGCTAGGGTTTTTTTGATCGTCTATTTATAGATAGATCGCAAAAGAATAGGTGTGCACGAATTTTAATGTGCAAACGGAAGTGGTCCCAAAAGATAAATAATATTAATTACACACGTTACGGATTTAGGAAATAAATAAATTCCTTATCATTTACATTTTATTTTAACGTATATACAAATGTAAATCTAGACGTTTCGTTTATGTTTCAAAATATATCCACAATTTTATTAATTTCCAAATTGATCTAAACAAATTTAGATGTAAATTAAAAGCTGATAAGTCTATCCATTGCAGTGTTAATTTCTCCACTTCCTTATATTTAGAAATTATAAATTAAGTTTTCAAAAACCTATTTTTGATTTCCAACTTTTATATACTCATCTTTTACCAGTAATAAGGATGCATTAACATTTGTTCATGGTTTCACCTTATTATCCTCAACTTCCATTTTAATTTTCAATAATTACGATTGTTGAATGTTGATACTTTAATTAAATTTATACATCTTGCTTTCTATAATCTATATCAACAAATGGTCCAATTATGAATAGAATTAGCATTAACTTCATCTTATAGGATTAACTACTCCAATTACAAAACAAATCTACGCTAACTGCACGATTTAAGTCAATTTTGTAATTGAGTCTACATTAAACGTTATAAATTATAAATTGGAACCTCAATAAATTCGCTTATTGATTTAAAATCTTTCTATTCAGTAAATAGACATTTTATGGGTATAAATAACATTTGAATTATAACACATGTCATTAGTGCATGCTTCATTTCTTATAAACTCCCCTTTATTAACTAGAACACATTAACCAAAACAAAATAATTAATTTAGATTTATTTCAATCGATTGCCATTCTTAACTTAACATACTCAAAATGGTTAACCTAAACAATTGTTACCCTTTTGCATTCAAATTCACTTACAACCATCATTACAGCAATGTTGCCATAGATTTAGATTTAATTAAATAAATTAGATAAATGGGTAAACTTTTGTAATTATCACTAATGCCAAATATATATGCATTAATTACTACTTATTATTATGAATTCATTTATTAATTTACTAGTTGCCTTTGTCTTCTTATATCCTATTTACTACCAATCTTTCTATTTAGTTATAGTTTATCAATATATATATACCTAGGAAAATCAAGTTCTTGTCTTTTCTGTTATTTCAATTAAATCGGGTATGCACAAATAAATTGTTTATAACTTATTCTTACAAAATTATTTACATGCATTCAGTTACACCTAATTTAATGCATTGATTTTCATTTATAAATTAAAGGTTTTTCCTTTAAAAGCTTTTATTACTAACCATACTCCAACCTCTACAGGACATTTGCACTTATTATGCATACTTTTAGCAACTCATATATACTTTGCATCTATTCCCCAAATTTCATATTCTATTGTTGCATAATTTGCATTGATTACTATTTATTATTATTGCTTTACTGATAAATTAGATATTTGCATTGGTTTTGCTTATGCTAAATTATTTTCCCATAATAAATAAGGTTTCAAAACAATCAATAACATTTCCTTAGCCCAAACCCCGTTTACCAATTATTTTCCTTCAATAATTCATGTTGCTATAAATACGTACATTTACACTTTATAGTTATTCTAATATACCTATTCCAACACTCTTAACTCTTATCTTTACTTTCACCCACTTGTAACATAAATTTTTATTTTCAAATTTATTCCCATTTACGGTTAATCAATGTTATTTTACATTAACCAATTTTAATATTCACCTTTAATTTCACATCTTCAAAGTATATCTAGGAAAAATCTTTCCACCACTTAATTTACTGAATCTTATGCAGTCTTACTATAAATAGGTTTTAAATTACCATTACTGTACATTCAATTACTATCCAAAGTATTTATTCATAAATCAATTCGATATATACGTTTGTTTCCTTCTATTTGATTTATACTTAGTATACATTTTTCTAAATCCTGTTTCATTACCTTCATTAAATGGTTATTGCATTGAGATCAAATTTATTAGCTTATATCGCATTATTACCATTAACTAAAATTGGCTTAATTTTTTTTTTTTATTCAATACTCTAAATAAATAACATATTATTTCATAATTACTCTTGTTTTCACATATTCCATTCAAAATTTAAACCACAATATTTACATTATTTTATTGAATTCGAAATCTCATTTTAAATTGTTAACTTTTAATAAGAACAAATGGAAACACCAAATTCCTAACATTCATTTTATTAAAAATATGGAAAATATGACAAATTTAGTTAACGAAATTTTCGGGTCGTTACAATTTTTCATTTCAAAGTTAATAAGGGCTTAATGATTTGTGATTCATTAAATTAGTAGGGTAAATAAAATGGATAATAAATTAATTCAATTAATAAATGATTTGGGTTAATTAATTTAGTAATTAAGGGTTTGAATTAATTAATTAAGGATTAAGTTAATTAATGAAGTTTAATTAAATTAGAATAATCATTGGATAGTTGATAGTTAATTACTTAATGTAATCAATAAAATATAATTACTTTATGCAATTAATCAAGAGATTTATTAACATAATTAATTAAGGAGTAATTAATTTATTCAATGAAGTAAATAAATGTGTAGTTAATTACTGTTTGAGATTAATCAAGAGTGATTAATAATTGTGTTTTAATTAAAGACTGATCAGTTAATGTAATTAATTTGGATTAGGATAAATTGAAATGTAATTAGGAATCATTAATTTGTATAATTAATGATATAATTAAAGGTTTATCGATTAAAATTAATAAATCAATAATAAGTGATTTATGAGAAATTAATCAATATAAGTAATTAAGGATTCATGTAATTAATTATATTTAATTTTATTTTTGAAGTAATTAAAGATTAATTACTGTTTTCGGCTAAGAATAATTAATTTGTGTAATTAATTAAAGATAATTACTTGAATGTAATTGAAGGATAATTAATCCAGGAGGATTAATTAAGATGGATGATTATTGGATGATTAATTAATTGGTTTGGAATTAATTAATAAGCAGGATTTAAAAGTAACTAAATGTGACGCCCCACCTCTATGCTCACAATAACAAAGAGTATTAAAAGAAATACTGTCCGTTATTACGAAGAATAAGGCTGGATAGGAGCGGCCATCCGTAGTTAGGCCTTACACTAGTATTGGTTATCTCGATAGGAGTGATATATATTTTTATTTTTCATCTCTTATTTATTTACACCCATCGACATACCCAATTCTAGTATAAAACGAACTACGATGGTTCATAATAGTTTAGGACAATATATATAATAATACATGCGGAACACAGATATAACAGAAAGTATCATATATATATATATATATAACTGATGTTAGTTGATATACATGAATACAATACATATGATACAACTACAACTGTCGACTTTGGAAGTTACATATACAAGTACATTGTCGTATATAATATACATGAATACATGTCTTCCTATACAAATAAACCGACTACTATGAATGACGACGACTACTCCAAAAGATATGAAGTGACTTCATAGCTCAAGAAGCAACCCAAAGTAAGATATCAACAACCTGTAAATACTCGGTCTGACCCGAGTATTACATTCAAAAGAAAATAATACACGGGTCAGTCTAATTCAAACTCAGTTATTAGTGCACAGAAGCAATAATAATTAAATATGAATAGACGACAGTCACAATAAAGCTCGTCTATCCAATTCTTAAATAAAGAAATCGGATAACGATAAATATAACACGTAACAGTGTTAAACAACAAATCAGCAAATTAAACCAAATCAGAATATTGAATTGAATAAACAAAACAGTTCAAACCATTGAAATATAAATTGAAATATTAATTCGGGTAGGGCTGCAGTACACGCACGCGTGCACTGCCTCGCCACTACAGCATATGGAATATGCAAAAGGTCAAATAATCAAAACAAGATAGAATATCATAAAAGCCCTACCGTGTGGCTGCAGTTCACGCTTGCGTGCACTGCCTTGCCACTACAGTGACGATGTACCCAATGAATACCGTGTGGCTGCAGTTCACGCTTGCGTGCACTGCCTTGCCACTACAGTGACGATGTACCCAATGAATATTCACAAACAAATACTAGATCAAACCCGAGTCATCGGATTCAACACAAGTGTAATTCGAAAATCAATCCAAATGCACATGGCAGTGATATGATGAAACAGTGCTAACAAACGGATAATGGCAGAGGTACTAACATGAAGACATAGAGGAATAATGTGACAGCAACAGAGGTATGGGCAACATCATTAACCAAATGCAGAGGTCAAGCTAATGTTACATGAAGTCAACGCAGACAAATGAACCATTGCCACGATAAATATTCAGTGTAATGAGAACTACAAGGAGATAAACCAATATATTATGCAATGGGTAATGCAGATACAACATCTAGGAACACAACTTCACATGACTGCATAGTACGTGGTCAGTGAAGTCAAAGACTACATGAAATAGGTAGGCAAGCTGTCTCAAATGGTCAAGGCAGCAAGTATTGATGAAAAATATCACTTATGAACAAAGCATGGAACTAGTACAAACTGTATGACATATACAGGTAAATATAAATGAAAGGCCAAAACCCAAGCCAACATGAAACAGTTCCAGAGACTACAAATAAACTGCATCAAAGCACAAATACATGGAATAATTCAACATGACAATGCAGACACCAAAGAACGCACATGGACAACATGTCATGAATGAACTAGCAAAGGCTAACCACCAACATAACAGCAACACCAACCAGAAAAGGAGCAAACCAAATATGCAGTGCATACTCAATTACACAAGTGACACAAGTGTTACAAGACATAGTGCACAAATGCAACACCAAGCAATCGACTAATAAACATCATATATACATGTGTATTGAAGACCAGGGATTATGCAACATGGCAGTAAGCAGTACTCAGTGATCAAACTAAAACAGTCGAAGTCAGGAAATGCTCAAGGCCAAGTATAAGATTTGAATGGACCGAGACCATAACAATGAACATAGATGGCCAAAAACAGTGCAACTGGCCCAGTTACAACAGACTCAAATACCAGTGAACAACCAGACTTCAAACCATGGAACAACAAGGTGATCGAACAAACAAGACCAGGCAAAGTAAAAACCATATGAACAGCCAAATGCCACAGTGAATCACCAAAACAAAATCAAAGCCGAGTTAACCAAGTGACACAAAATACACGAATTCGATAAATCAGAGAAAGCATCACAACGAAACCAAATCAAACGCAGGGCATACACTGAGTCAAAGTAGATGTGAGTAATCATAATTACTCACCCTTTTCCTCAAAGAACCAGATCCAATAGCAGCCGCGAGCAAAAGAGAGTCGAATGATTTGAAGTCGAAGCCGTGAAGGTCAAAGAAATTGAAGCATCGCCCTCAATTCAAGTGGATTTATATCGAAGCCCTAATTCTTCGAACGAAAGAAGAAGTTTGATGCCGCCATTTATTTTTATTTTTATTTCGTTTAGGGTTTCGAACGAAACACAATGGTTCGGGTTTGCAAAAGGAATGATCCAACGAGAGGGGGGATAGGTTTGCAAATTATCTCAATGAAAAGGAACAAGCCCAATAAAATAAACTAAAGGAACGGGTAAATATAAATTTAAAACCCGTATTTCTTTAACGAATTATTAACAAATTTCAACCCGATTTAAAAATTCCAATAACAACAAAAATTAGCAACCTAATTTAATCGTCTAACGACAGTAATTAATTACTGCGAAATCTCAGGTTGTTACAGACTCCCCTCCTTATAAAAATTGCGTCCCCGCAATTTTCATAATTAAGGTCGTCACTAACAATAAATTTTCTAACATAAACTGGTTAAGCTAGAAAAATAAAAGTCAGGAATACAAATGCCAAAGAAATCTTTTAATTTCATAAAAGAAATTCATAAATTCTCAACAAAAATCTAACTATCAAAAGATAGTCAGAAAACAACAAAGGCCTAATTATCAAAAACGATAGTTAGAAATCTCAAATCGACAAATATTTGATTATCTCAGTCGATAATCAAATTTCAAATAATTATCTCAAGCGATAATTAATCTCAAATCAGCAAATATTTAATTATCAAAAGCGATAACTAAATCTCAAATCAGCAAATATTTAATTATCAAAAGCGATAATTAAATCTCAAATCAGCAAATATTTAATTATCAAAAGCGATAATTAAATCTCAAATCAGAAAATATTTAATTATCAAAAGCGATAATTAAATCTCAAATCAGCAAATATTTAATTATCAAAAGCGATAATTAGAAATCTCAAATCGACAAATATTTGATTATCTCAGTCGATAATCAAATTTCAAATAATTATCTCAAGCGATAATTAAATCTCAAATCAGCAAATATTTAATTATCAAAAGCGATAACTAAATGTCAAATCAGCAAATATTTAATTATCAAAAGCGATAATTAAATCTCAAATCAGCAAATATTTAATTATCAAAAGCGATAATTAAATCTCAAATCAGCAAATATTTAATTATCAAAAGCGATAATTAAATCTCAAATATCTAATTATCACAAGCGATAATCAGAAATCCCAAACCATCAAATCAACAAATCAACAAATCAACTAATATCGGATTATCAAAAACGATAATCAAATCAACAAATATTCGATTATCAAAAACGATAATCAAATCAACAAATCAACAATTATTCGATTATCAAAAACGATAATCACATCAACAAATATCTGATTATCAAAATATCAGAACTCATATCAACAAATATTCGATTATTAAAACGATAATCAAATCAATAAATATTCGATTATCAAAACGATAATCAAATCTCAAATCAACAAATATTCGATTATTAAAAACGATAATCAAATCAATAAATATTCGATTATCGAAACTATAATCAAATCTCAAATCAACAAATATTCGATTATCAAAAACGATAATCAAATCAACAAATCAACAATTATTCGATTATCAAAAACGATAATCACATCAACAAATCAACGAATTATTCGATTATCAAAAACGATAATCAAATCAACAAATATTCGATTATGAAAAACGATAATCAAATCAACAAATCAACAATTATTCGATTATCAAAAACGATAATCACATCAACAAATCAACAAATTATTCGATTATCAAAAACGATAATCAAATCAACAAATATTCGATTATCAAAAACGATAATCAAATCAACAAATATTCGATTATCAAAAACGATAATCACATCAACAAATCAACAAATTATTCGATTATCAAAAACGATAATCAAATCAACAAATATTCGATTATCAAAAACGATAATCACATCAACAAATCAACAAATTATTCGATTATCAAAAACGATAATCAAATAAACAAATATTCGATTATCAAAAACGATAATCAAATCAACAAATATTCGATTATCAAAAACGATAATCAAATCAACAAATCAACAATTATTCGATTATCAAAAAACGATAATCAAATCAACAAATATTCGATTATCTAAAACGATAATCAAATCAACAAATATCTAATTATCAAAAACGATAATTAGAACTCATATCAACAAATATCCAATTACCTGCAGATAATTGGAAACAACAAATATCTAGAAATCAATTAAGATAATCTAGAAAATCAACATAAAAGGTGGATCGATCCCAACAAATGGCGAGTTTTAGCTACGCCGCACGTGCATCAACATATGGCCGAAGCCTACCAAGTACCCAACATAATTTTGGAGCCCAACAAATGACCCGAAGGTCCAACAAATGACCCGAAGGTCCGGTACTGGTATTGATCCGAAGGTCCAACATATGACCCGAAGGTCCAACATAGTGGCTCGAAAGCACACGAAAATCATCAAATATTCAATTACCGATTCCGGAATTAACCGAAATAGCAAACGCACATGTCTCATACCACGTGTTTTACTAAATCGTTTGATTCTCTTCATCGTTTCCTTAAAAGTGCAAAATTGTGTATTCCAAAAATAACATTTCACATTCTCAAACGGACAAGTCCGGAATTAAGCGAAGCAGTAAAAGAAAGGGGTCATAGTCCTCGATTTTGCTGAAACGTTTAAATCGCTTCCTCATTCTTTTGAAAGCGCAAAATGCAAAACTTCTGAAAACAATTTCATTTATTTCATAAAAGTATTAATCTACATTCTCAAACGAATAAGTACGGAATTAAGTGAATCAGTAAAAGAAAGGGTTCATAGTCCTCGATTTTGCTGAATCATTTAAATCTCTTTCTCATTCCTTTGAAAACGTAAACTGAAAAAAAAATTTGAAAACAATTTTTATTTTAAAACACCTTTTATAATCACGTGATTAAATCAGCAACATAAGTAGCAATTTCAATAAGAAAATGGTACTTCTCAAAACAACATAAAACTAATCTCAAAATCAGCATTGCGGGATAGCCGCTTGAAAATCCACTTTAAAATTTGACAGTTACTGAAGCCAAGGCGACAGTAGTTTTTTTAACGTCAAAATCTCATCAAAATAATTCACATCGAAATACAACATCAGTGAATTTTCATTCATTAAAAATGTCAACAAAACACCGTACTTCAAAAATTTAGCACAAGTGTTAAAATCCCGTTATAATAATAATGGCAACAAAATACGTTTCATAACCAAGCATCGGTTCAACGTAAAATTAATGTAGTAACGTGCAACTCATGTTTGCACGCACACTACAAAATGAACAAAGAAATCATTCGAATATATCTTCAATGAAGATATTTTAAAACAACAGGAATCTAATCAGATATGATTAGCATCAAAGAAAACCAGTAAGAAATTTCAACAAATCAAATCCACAGGTTAAACAACATAATGAAATTAATTTCATTTTCATATTTTGATTTTTTAAATCAAAATAATTATCAGTCGTACTCAGCGAAGCAGTCACACTGTTTTCGCTGCGCACTCTGATAAACAAAGCACAAAGCAATAAATCATCAAAACCCAAATCAACTTTTATTTTTAAATAAAGCTATAAAAAAAATTCAAAATTTCAAAACTTTAGTTTTGACTCAAAGCACATATAAAACATCGACTAATAGTTGTAACACATGTTCCATCTAAGTTATGTTTTGTATTATGTCCATAAACCCCAAGCTCTGATACCAACTGTGACGCCCCACGTCTATGCTCACAATAACAAAGAGTATTAAAAGAAATACTGTCCGTTATTACGAAGAATAAGGCTGGATAGGAGCGGCCATCCGTAGTTAGGCCTTACACTAGTATTGGTTATCTCGATAGGAGTGATATGTATTTTTATTTTTCATCTCTTATTTATTTACACCCATCGACATACCCAATTCTAGTATAAAACGAACTACGATGGTTCATAATAGTTTAGGACAATATATATAATAATAACACAGATAATGTAAATGCGGAACACAGATATAACAGAAAGTCTCATATATATATATAACTGATGTCAGTTGATATATATGAATACAACACATATGATACAACTACAACTGTCGACTCTGGAAGTTACAGATACAAGTACATTGTCGTATATAATATACATGAATACATGTCTTCCTATACAAATAAACCGACTACTATGAATGACGACGACTACTCCAAAAGATATGAAGTGACTTCATAGCTCAAGCAGCAACCCAAAGTAAGATATCAACAACCTGTAAATACTCGGTCTGACCCGAGTATTACATTCAAAAGAAAATAATACACGGGTCAGTCTAATTCAAACTCAGTTATTAGTGCACAGAAGCAATAATAATTAAATATGAATAGACGACAATCACAATAATGCTCGTCTATCCGATCCTTAAATAAAGAAATCGGATAACGATAAATATAACACGTAACAGTGTTAAACAACAAATCAGCAAATTAAACCAAATCAGAATATTGAATTGAATAAACAAAACAGTTCAAACCATTGAAATATCAATTAAAATATTAATTCGGGTAGGGTTGCAGTACACGCACGCGTGCACTGCCTCGCCACTACAGCATATGGAATATGCAAAAGATCAAATAATCAAAACAAGATAGAATATCATAAAAGCCCTACCGTGTGGCTGCAGTTCACGCTTGCGTGCACTGCCTTGCCACTACAGTGACGATGTACCCAATGCCTTGCCACTACAGTGACGATGTACCCAATGAATACCGTGTGGCTGTAGTTCACGCTTGCGTGCACTGCCTGGCCACTACAGTGACGATGTACCCAATGAATATTCACAAACAAATACAAGATCAAACCCGAGTCATCGGATTCAACACAAGTGTAATTCGAAAATCAATCCAAATGCACATGGCAGTGATATGATGAAACAGTGCTAACAAACAGATAATGGCAGAGGTACTAACATGAAGACACAGAGGAATAATGTGACAGCAACAGAGGTACGGCCAACATCATTAACCAAATGCAGAGGTCAAGCTAATGTTACATGAAGTCAATGCAGACAAATGAACCATTGCCACGATAAATATTCAGTGTAATGAGGACTACAAGGAGATAAACCAATATATTATGCAATGGGTAATGCAGATACAACATCTAGGAACACAACTTCACATGACTGCATAGTACGTGGTCAGTGAAGTCAAAGACTACATGAAATAGGTAGGCAAGCTGTCTCAAATGGTCAAGGCAGCAAGTATTGATGAAAAATATCACTTATGAACAAAGCATGGAACTAGTGCAAACTGTATGACATATACAGGTAAATATAAATGAAAGGCCAAAACCCAAGCCAACATGAAACAATTCCAGAGACTACAAATAAACTGCATCAAAGCACAAATACATGGAATAATTCAACATGACAATGCAGACACCAAAGAACACACATGGACAACATGTCATGAATGAACTAGCAAAGGCTAACCACCAACATAACAGCAACACCAACCAGAAAAGGAGCAAACCAAATATGCAGTGCATACTCAATTACACAAGTGACACAAGTGTTACAAGACATAGTGCACAAATGCAACACCAAGCAATCGACTAATAAACATCATATATACATGTGCATTGAAGACCAGGGATTATGCAACATGGCAGTAAGCAGTACTCAGTGATCAAACTAAAACAGTCGAAGTCAGGAAATGCTCAAGACCAAGTATAAGACTTGAATGGACCGAGACCATAACAATGAACATAGATGGCCAAAAACAGTGCAACTGGCCCAGTTACAACAGACTCAAATACCAGTGAACAACCAGACTTCAAACCATGGAACAACAAGGCGATCGAACAAACAAGACCAGGCAAAGTAAAAACCATATGAACAGCCAAATGCCACAGTGAATCACCAAAACAAAATCAAAGCCGAGTTAAACAAGTGACACAAAATACACGAATTCGATAAATCAGAGAAAGCATCACAACGAAACCAAATCAAACGCAAGGCATACACTGAGTCAAAGTAGATGTGAGTAATCATAATTACTCACCTTTTTCCTCAAAGAACCAGATCCAATAGCAGCCGCGAGTAAAAGAGAATCGAACGATTTGAAGCCGAAGCCGTGAAGGTCAAAGAAATTGAAGCATCGCCCTCAATTCAAGTGGATTTATATCGAAGCCCTAATTCTTCGAACGAAAGAAGAAGTTTGATGCCGCCATTTTTTTTTCGTTTAGGTTTTCGAACGAAACACAATGGTTCGGGTTTGCAAAAGGAATGATCCAACGAGAGGGGGGATAGGTTTGCAAATTATCTCAACGAAAAGGAACAAGCCCAATAAAATAAAATAAAGGAACGAGTAAATATAAATTTGAAGCCCGTATTTCTTTAACGAATTATTAACAAATTTCAAGCCGATTTAAAAATTCCAATAACAACAGAAATTAGCAACCTAATTTAATCGTCTAACGACAGTAATTAATTACTGCGAAATCTCAGGTTGTTACATTAAAGTAATTGTTTTAATTCAATTGTGGTTAAATTAATTAATTAGAGATTGTATGGTTAATTAATCTTGCTCACGAATGATTGAATGATATTGTGTGCCTTAGATTAGTTGATATCTCTGGTATGTGATGTGTGATGTTATATGATTTAATATGTTGGGTTAAAACAGTGACATCCTGTATTTTAAGTTTGAAGGGTATTTCATTTGAATAATTTGGGTTAAAACGACATGGAATTCGACGACACCGGAGTCGGGCATTTGCAAATACCCGAAACCACTTCGATTTGTTAAGCTTCTATAAATCCCTTATAGAGTTGATATATGAAATAAATAGATTGAATGGAATGACTTAAGTAATTGGACCATTTTAACTTTGTAGAGGTCCATAGATAATGATATATGAAATAAGTATTGACTATAATAAGTTGAGAACTCGTCGTGAAGTATGAGTTACCCTGGTTTTAAATAAGTTTATGCATTTGTATTCCCTGTGAAATGGGTTTATTCACGCTGGTTTCCAGCCTGATCCGGGTGTTACTTTGATGTAACGCTCGGGTAAGACTGAGTATTATAGATTTTCAGGTAAGGACGTTCTGGAGCTCAGGAGGCGAGCTGAAAAGATCCTGACTCGACCTTCGAAAATCGGCACCAAATACGACACTCATATTCAAATGCTGCAGATCCAAACGTCGAATCTGGTTCGCTAGAGCTTATAACACCATTAAGTACAACACAGCGGAAGAAAAAGAATAATATCATATACACATCTGATACAATATCTAGATACAAAGTGATACAATAGAATGATACAACTTAATATAAATACTATCAAAGTCATAAGGAATAGCAGCGGAAATAAATATCGTCAATGCCAAACTCCAAATTATCCATCTCCAATCCAAAGCTAGCGAGAACTCCCATATAGTCGCACAGGCTAAGCAAGGTCAGCTATGAAAGCTAAAGTGTAGAGAATGCGATCCACAAATCCAAAAGGGCTTCGAAGGCTGTCGAATTAGTTCCTACTGTTCGACTATCTGAAAAACCCAACTCTAGACTGCCCGTGTGGAAAATAGTGGGCACCCAGAGTTTAGGAAAGGAACAATAAACTCTGGGTTAGTCATGGGACTGGTATGAGTAACAAAAACAGTTTATCTTTAAAAAAAGCAACAAAGGAATTTAAAACCACAATGCTTTTTGAAAATGAAACAACCATAGGGCCTCCCACCACACACACCATGCAAACGCAGAATTGGAGGAGATTTCTCCTTATGATAGTCAAACATGCTTACTACGCAGCATTCTTCTTTTTATATTATTATTAGTGCATAGTGGAAAACATTTCGAAAGTAGAATATAAATCTTAGCCAGCGTACCACATTTCGTCATATGCCTACTATAGGTACCATGTTCAATAGCAGGTTACCACCACATTCCATGGCAGGTTATACAACTAAAACCGCACAAGATTCGTATTGTTCTATTTGGATTTCCAACAAATGGTCAGGCTAAAGAACTTCCTACTGCCACATGGGAACGCCTCTGGCGGGACGCCCCGAGAACCTACCCGGCTCTCTGCCAACAAAAGGCTGGTTTCCTCCCTGCCCGGGAGTAATTCCTACAGATATGCCACCCCTGGTCCTTTGGGACCTTTATATGAGGATCCTCTACACCAACAACATCACATAGTAATAAAATATACTACAGTGCCCACATGAGTAAGTATTTGGGCTCCATACCATGATACTACCCTTTTCCAGAAGGAATGGTCACACCCTAGGGAAGCTACCCCTGAAACATTGCCGCATCTTCCCTGTTTTGACCATTACCGGTTTGTGAGGCCCGATGGGGTTTCGTCCACAAAGCTACGCTTTACACAAAAGCCATGCTTTGATCAACCAATGATCAACACACAGCAGCACTTAGCATGCCACACTACCAAGTTGGGAGTGTATCGCTGATAACCTTCAATTGCATAACCTCTGAGCTCGTACGTCTCAGAGAAGTGTGTTAAGCTAAGAGAATAAATTCTCCGCCACCAACAGATATGTATTTGAAAGAAATCTGATTTATATCTCAAAGTGTAGTGTCGGACATACAACCATACAAGTCTGTTCCAGGTTCGAACAGAACAGAAGGCACTTTCGAAGAAGACCTTGCAATTCGGGTATTCGCAATCGCGATCGGACTTCCCATCAATTAGGGAATCTCTATACCGGCGCGACTCAGTGCAGAGACAATCGATGGGTCATCCTATCGCTCTCGCAAATATCCGGTCTTCACCACCGGTCTTCAAATGCTAACCATATCGACGTATCATTATTCGGAATGGGTTATATGACACAAAGTCCTCTCCCGGCTAAACCGAATAATGAGCGTAATATTTAAAAACATATGGATATGGGATTTCGGTTAAGTCACAACTTATTATCCAAACTTTTCTTTCAAATGGTTTACACAAATTACCATTTCAAATCTTTTAAATAAAACATTTATTACACAAAGTTCACCCAGTTCACAAAGATCCATTCATGCATTTCAAAACAATTTCCATTTCAATTGGATTAACTCGTTAAATTTCTATAATAAGGATTTAACTTATAGCTTACAAACCCATTTTCAAAGATTTATTCGTAACTTGGGAAACCATTTTTATTTCAAACTTGAAATTCATTTAACACAAATTGGAAGTTCATTACTTATGAGAAAACTTTTATTATTTGAAAACAAACAGTTTTCGTTTCAGGAAAATCCAATTATATTTACACGACTCAAAGCCCTTGAATTAAATTCAAATTCCCAAATCAATACTTTTAAAATGGTTTAACCCATATATAACAAGTATAACATCTTTAATCCCTAGTTTCAAATCATAGAATTCAATTTCAAATTTTGAATTCAAATTTTAATCAAATTAATTAAATTTCAAAGCGTTATCAAGTTATTCAAAAATAAATTTTATCTTTGAAATTCTGTTTCAAAAGCTTTTCACATTTAACCCGATTTCATTACCAAACCGTTTGAATTCAAATTGTCTATTTCAAAATCATTTCAAAATCTGTGAATTAATTGATTTCCTCGTGAAATCCATATTCGTGTGTATGGTGTAGTCCAGGGGTTTAACACAATAGTGCAACTACATCATCATCGCAGATCAAAACATAGAAATATAGTTGATAAGCGGTATAAACTATAACTCTCATCGTTCATTCACAGATCACAGATTAATAACAATTGTATCACAAATAAATGAATAAAATTCACATCTCAATCCATAGAACAAAATATCACAGATCAGATAGGACAATCAATTCAAGGCATCTCATACAATACAATCATTCACAAGTAAGGTCAAGCATTCAATAAACATTTATAAACAATATTAATTAATTGTTTAATCCTAATTAATTCAATTTATTTCCAATTAAATTATTTACTTATGAATTAATCATCCAATCCTGATTAATTAATTACAAATCTTTTGATATACATTAATTTATCAAACACTTTAATTAATTATTCTTAATTAATAAATTATTCTTAATTAATAATATTGATTAAATTAACCTCTAAACCGATTACATAATTAGTTAACCACTTAATCAATTATTTTAAGAAATTTACCCTTTAATTATTTACCGTAATATAATTACACTTACACAATTTCATAAATGATTATTATTAATTAATTGTTAAAATTTATCACATTAATTAATTATTGAAATAATTTAAGTTAACGACCTTCATTAACTAATAACAATTATTTAATTATTTTGCTAATTAATCTCTAATTATAAATTAATCTAAGTCACTAATTTATAAATTAAATAAATCATTCTTTAATTACCTTATTAATTAAATCTCTTAAAACCTTAATTATCCCAAATATAATTCATTTCCATTACCTATGATTTAATTAACATTTAAGTGTATATTTAAAACATTACACTTTTAAATTTAAATTCCATTTTGAATTTAAGATTCAAAATGATTAACCAATTAAACATTACTTAATTTAAATTCCATTTATAAAACCTTTAAACAATGTAAAGAACATGCATTACTTATATATGAAACTTATATACGAAAAGTTTTAAACTAGATTACCGAATTTTTATTTAAAAAATTAAGCTTTTAAAATATATTAATTATTTAACTTGCAAATTCAAGTTAAAACAATTTATTAAACTTTTCACTCAAAATTAAGAAAACCTTTATAAAAGAATTTTATCAAAATCAAGTTAAACATTTGTTTGGAAACAAATATAATTTTAAAAGCTATTAAATTTAAACTTGTTTAAAAAACATTTAGATTTAAAACTAATTTAAATTTCCAGATTTTGATTCAAAGAGACTTGAATCCATATTTTAATTTTGATTTAAACTTTGGTTTTAAATTCTTGATTTTAAATTCTTTATTCAAAATCCAACTTTATTTTAAAACTTAAAGATTTAAAAGTTTATTTGAAAACTGAACTTAACTTAAAAATTTAAATCATTGTTTATATCTTGTTTCAGAATTTAATTTTAATTTTAAAATCTGAAATTGTCAGGTTTAAAACCTGAAAACCCACCTTCTAAATATTTAAAACTTTGATTTAAAATCCAAATTCCCTTTTAAAACTTTTAAATTCAAAGTATATTCGAAAACAAACCTAAAACTGGATTTAAACTGTGTCTAAATCTTGCTCACAGATTCAAATTCATTTAAAATTTAAATTTGCAGACAGGTTTACAAAAACCTGTATAAACAAACGCTAACCCGAAGCAGCATATCCTCCTTCGAGTCAAATACCCTATCTTCTCGAGCAAAACTGCAAAATGCCTCGGGAATTTCATGAACCAACTCGTGTAAATACTTGAGTACAACTCCAGTACTCCATACGCCTTCATCAGGAAACCAAACTGTGCCGTGCTCATGCACGACATCGCTATTTTCCTCCGGTCAACATCACGTCGTTGAGCAAGTCGAAGATCGACCACAAGCCATTCTCCGATCATCTGAACTCCTCCATTTTCTCGAATTCGAAATCGAGACAAAAGTCGAAACCTGGAAAAAATGAAAGCACCCCACCTCAAACCTATCAACGCGCCGTACTTCAAACTCCGACCACCGGAGTACCACCACCTTCGGCTACTGCTTTGACTACCTCTCCTCTACCACCCCCCAAACCCTCGCGACACTCGGTCGTCCAACGACGACGAACGAGACAAAAACTCAGCCCCCTTAAAATTATGTTTAGAAATTTCAATCCCTCGCCGCTGCCACTACGTTCGTCTGACCACCACCACACCATTTTCCCATGACCCTCTGGTCACTCCTCTACCTCCAGGAGGAAACTCGACTCCTCCAATCAATGGGATCACCCACGGCGACCTAAAAAGCACAGTACAATCAAACCCAAACTGCTCTTTGTTCTTTGATCGAAAAATTATGATTTTAACCTTAAAAATCATGTTGAAGTACAAAGATTTCATTTGCATACCTGAATTTTTAAATTTTAAAGTTTGAACTTTTAACATATTGAAAGATATGATCAGTTTTCTTGATTTCTTGAGCTAACAAAAATTGGTTTGGCCTGAATAAAATTTTAATCTCAGGTATAGGCTATAACAAACACTTCTTGTTTCAACTCTAGGTCCAGATAGTAAATAGAACGAGGAAGAAAGATTTTTGAATCAAGGTCTAGTGTTTTTAAATCTGAAACAGAGGACAAATGTAACAACAACTTGCACACCATACTTCTAGTTCCAACATAAGAGAATTATGTGCATAACTCAGATAAACTTGCAATAGATTTAAACCTTTAAATTTTGAAAGAAAAATGTTACTCACCATGTTTCCAAAAAATGAACAGAGCTTCATTGTTGAACCAGGTTTTGAAACTTGCTGGTTGAAGCTCCTCTTTGCTTCTCTGGTTTTATATGAATTCATATTTTGTTTGCAGTTAGATTTTTGTTTAAGTTTTATATTGTATTCACTACATTTTTTTTACAAAGCCTTGATGAACGGACTGAAATGAAGTTGATGATATATAGAAAATATTTACTGGTTGATGTAATTTTCTTTGAACGGGGTAATTATATTGTTTGTACCATAAGGTAACATAATATTTGTATTGTACAACATAAACCAGAGATTTCCTTAATATGGTGGCTAAGCTGATGTGTTATTTCGGCTGAGATAATAAAATGTGTGATGAGTTGTTAATTGTTACTTGTCTTATTTTATAAGCTTCATAGATAGTTAGATTTTTTTCTTTTGTTTTAAAATGGTGGCTGGTGATATCACTTTGGTGGCTAACATTAATTGTTTAAGTCCCTCATCTACGTATCCTATTTGTTTCTACTTGAATATATCGTTACTTGTACATGAATATACTTTACTGTCTTCACTTGCAAGCTCATACATATATATAAGTTTACTTGTTTCATTCCATACTAGTTTCATTCCATACTTATTTCATATTTGAGTATATTTCTTTTGCTTTGTCTTCTTACTTTATAATATAAATGAAATTCTATAGTTAATATGTTGTTTAAATTTGGCAAATTTGTTTATTTTATATCTTACATACGTGAGTGTATTTTAAACTTAAATTTTATTATCATGTATGTCTACATATTTTTTTTTGTAGTATATTTTGATCTTTAAATTATTTATAAATCCAAATTCTATTTCAAATTCTATTTTATATACATATTTATTTTATTTCTTTTTGAAGTTTAACTATCCAACATTTAATTTATATTAATATATTTTTATAATTATAAAACTAACTACCCATAAATAAATATAAATAATATTTTTACCCAAATCATTTTCTAAGTCTTTTATTCAAATTTTTAAAGTCAAACCCAAATTTACTCATATATATACTACAAATTCAAAATAATTCCAAAATTTATCCAAAATTCACATTAATTATTAATTTAAATTTAAATCAAAATTGGGATCGTTACAGATTCCCCCCTTAAAGAAATTTCGTCCCCGAAATTTGCAGGCACGAAAACAACAAAGATAGTTACACAAAGATAGAGAAACAGTTTTCTAGGTCAAACTGGATATCTACTCTGTGTTTGGCTTATCAAATCAGAATATCAACAATAGATATGAGAACAAACTCATTCAGCACTACCCAAGATATTAGGGTTATCAAATCTACAAATATGCAGGGCATTGGTTAGTTCGAAGGCATAACTAACCATTCGTAGAACATATCGGACCCAAGAGAATAGACAGATATATGGATACAATTTCAAAACTTTTAGTTTAGAACTGAAGTATACCTATCAACCGTAGCAACCAAAGCAACCAATTCATCCAAACAAACAATTCTGACCTATTTGGAGTTTATATCCCGTGCAAATATATCAAATCTTCTTCCTGGATCTACCAGGAACCATCGAAGAATTGAAAAGAGATGCTGAACAAAAGAGATTGATAGATGGATTCAATCTTCTACAATTTCTCAAACACTAGATATGGATTCCAAACTCAAGTCGGAATACCCCAAAGTATATACCGACTTGTCCCTCTTCGGACTTCGATATACACAAGAAATTATAATAGAATTTCAAATTTTGTTTTTTTAAACGATATCGTTTCATCGGTACAATCCAAATTTAGCTTTATATTAATCAATTTAACTCAATTTAATATTTCCAATTTATAATTTTAAATTTCAAATATAATAAAGTTTAGAACGGAAAGCTGATAAGAAACCGATGAAGATACGAAGTAAGGATTTCCTACAACAATTCGTAGGGCCACCATCAAACTGAAACTTCTCCTCGTGGATGTTACGAAGAAATCAAAGAATTTGGAAACAAATCAAAGGATATTGATAGAGAAAATTGTTTCCACTGTCGCACGGTATTGACCATTTGTACTGGTATTTCCCTATACCATATCTCGTTCTCTTCTTGCACTCATACTAACTATCAGTGGATAGTAAGAGAATTTATTGAGGCATTCGAACGGATATCTTAGGGATACTCATTCTAGGGTATACTTCACCCTATCTCTAATGAGCTACCTAATGTGTTATACTCCCGAGCTAAAGTTTTAACCTTCAGCTCTGATACCAAATGAAACGATCCTAACTCGACCTTCGAAAATCGGCACCTACGACACTCATATTCAAATGCCGCAGATCCAAACGTCGAATCTGGTTCGCTGGAGCTTATAACACCATTAAGTACAACACAGTGGAAGAAAAAGAATAATATCATATACACACATGATACAATATCTAGATACAAAGATGATACAATAGAATGATACAACTGAATATAAATACTATCAGAGACACAATGAATAGCAGCGGAAAAGAAAATCTTCAATGCCAAACTCTAAATAATCCATCTCCAATCCAAAGCTAGCGAGAACTCCCATATAGTCGCACAAGCTAAGCAAGGTCAGCTATGAAAGCTGAAGTGTAGATAATGCGATCCACAAATCCAAAAGGGCTTCGAAGGCTGTCGAATTAGTTCCTACTGTTCGACTATCTGAAAAACCCAACCGTAGACTACCCGTGTGGAAAATAGTGGGAACCCATAGTTTAGCAAAGGAACAATAAACTCCGGGTCAGTCATGGGAGTGGTATGACTAATAAAAACAGTTTATCTTTAAAACAAGCAACAAAGGAATTTAAAACCGCAATGCTTTTTGAAAATGAAACTACCATAAGGCCTCCCACCGCACACACCATGCAAACGCAAAATTGGAGGAGATTTCTCCTTATGATAGTCAAACTTGCCTACTATGCAAAATTCTTCTTTTTACATTATTATTAGTCCATAGTGGAAAACATTTTGAAAGTAGAATATAAATCTTAGCCAGCATACCACATTTCGTCGTATGCCTACTATAGCTATCATGTTCAATAGCATGTTACCGCCACATTCCATTGCAGGTTATGCAACTAAAACCGTACAAGGCTCGTATTGTTTTGTTTGGATTTCCAACAAACGGTCAGGCTAAGGAACTTCCTACTTCCACATGGGAACGCCTCTGGTGGGACGCCCCGAGAACCTACCCGGCTCTCTGCCAACACAAGGCCGGTTTCCTCCCTGCCCGGGAGTAATTCCTACAGATATGCCACCCCCGGTCCTTTGGGACCTTCATACGAGGATCCTCTACACCAACAACATCATACAGTAATAAAATATACTATAGTGCCCACATGAGTAAGTATCTGGGCTCCATACCATGATACTACCCTTTTCCAGAAGGAATGGTCACACCCTAGGGGAGCTACCCCTGAAACCTTGCCGCATCTTTCCTGTTTTGACCATTACCAGTATGTGAGGCTCGATGAGGTTTCGTCCCCAAAGCTACGCTTTACACAAAAGCTATGCTTTGATCAACCAATGATCAACACACAGCAACACTTTGCATGCCACACTACTAAGTTGGGTGTATATCGCTGATAACCTTCAACTGCATAACCTCTGAGCTTGTACGTCTCAGAGAAGGGTGTTAAGCTAAGAGAATAAATTTTCTGCCACCAACAGATATGTATTTGAAATAAATCTGCTTTATATCTCAAAGTGTAGTGTTAGACATACAACCATACAAGTCTGTTCTGGGTTCGAACAGAACCGAAGGTACTTCCAAAGAAGCCCTTGCAATCCGAGTATTTACAATCCCGATCGGACTTCCCATCACTTAGGGAATCTCTATACCGATGCGACTCAGTGTAGAGACAATCGATGGGTCATCCTATCACTCTCGGAAATATCCGGTCATCACCACCGGTTTTAAAATGCTATCCATATCAACGTATCATTTTTCGAAATGGGTTATATGACACAAAGTCCTCTCCCGGCTAAACCAAATAATGAGCATAATATTTAAAAACATATGGATATGGGATTTCAGTTAAGTCACAACTTATTATCCAAACTTTTCTTTCAAATGGTTTACACAAATTACCATTTCAAATCTTTTAAATAAAAGATTTATTTCACAAAGTTCACCCAGTTCACAAAGATCCATTCATGGATTTCAAAACAAATTCCATTTCAATTGGATTAACTCGTTAAATTTTTGTAATAAGGATTTAACTTATAGCTTTCAAACCCGTTTTCAAAGATTTATTCGTAACTTGGGAAACCATTTTTATTTCAAACTTGAAATTCCTTTAAAACAAATTGGAAGTTCATTACTTATGTGAATTCTTTTATTATTTGAAAACAAATAGTTTTCGTTTCAGGAAAATCCAATTATATTTACACGAGTCAAAACCCTTGAATTAAATTCAAATTCCCAAATCAATACTTTTAAAATGGTTTAACCCATATATAACAAGTATAACATCTTTAATCCCTAGTTTCAAATCATAGAATCCAATTTCAAATTTTGAATTCAAATTTAAATCAAATTATTTAAATTTCAAAGCGTTATCAAGTTATTCAAAAATAAATTTTATCTTTGAAATTCCGTTTCAAAAGCTTTTCACATTTAACCCGATTTCATTACCAAACCGTTTGAATTCAAATTGTCTATTTAAAAATCATTTCAAAATCTGTGACTTAATTGATTTCCTCATGAGATCCTTATTTGTGACGCCCCACCTCTGTACCCACTCTAGCCAAGGACACTATGGAGTAATGTCGTCAACTATCGTGGAGAATAAGGCTGCTGAGCAGCGACCATCCGCATAATTGCTTTGTGCAAGCACCGATATGTCAAGTAGTACAACATGCATCTGGTTTTAGGAGGAAATCTGACATACCGATACAAAATCAAATCTACTACCTGGTGGCTATATATATTCTTTGAAAACAAATATATAAATAAACATAACACCAATCAGTCACAGACATCCATATCACAAAGGTGGAAATAGATATAAATATATAACACATGAAAGTGTACATTAGAGTAATGGTCAAACAAGATCCACAATATCACAAAAGAATAGCTACAAGTGCTAGACAAAAGAACATGGATACATCAATGAGTCTATATCTCGAATGTATACAACAAAAGCAACTCATCTAAGTAGTTAGCCAAAAGTCAAGGTGATAATCCCAGATGAGAAGTCAAGCAGAAGCACCTGTAACATCTCGATGTAACCCGAGAATTATTTAATAAGAAAATAATAAATGGATCAGTCTAGCTATAAATATCAGATGAAATGATAAAGAATAAGAGATATGATATAAACATATGATAACCATAAAGCCATACCGTGATAAGTATGTAATTGAAAATCAACAAGGGATTAATCAATATCACAAGAATCTTCTCAAAGATCAAAAAGAATGTCATACTCTTTATTTCCCAAAATCACCAAACTATAAATATTGACAATAATACCAATGCCAATCACAAAAGTTAATGACACACAAATTCACCAATGCACAAATATTGATAAAACTTATCAATATAAATCACGAAAATTGTTGAAACACAAAATTCTAGAAATCATCAATGGAAATCCAGAAATCACAAAAAGGGGGAGGCTTATCACAAAACGGGAGCATGAAAACTCACCAACACGTGTATCACAAAATGGAACGCTATTCCATGGTTGTTAACCATTAATTTTGAGTCGAAGCTCCACAAAACGGCCCGAAGACCATGGGTCGCTACCCCAGCAAATTGAGCCGAAGGTCCACAGAAATAGGGTTTAGTCTCCCTCGTAGACAAAGAGACATCGCACATTTGCTAGTCTAAATCACAAAAATGATCATCAACGATCATCAAGAAGTATCAATTACAGTAAGCTAGTAAACATATAAGCTTAGCTTCATGTCTCACAACCACTAGCTTAACTTAAATATTTACGAACAAATTGTAAGTTTCCACTAGAAAATTGTCACAAGAGATTCAATCGAACTAGTCCAAGAATTAACCGGCAAAGTAAATGCAAGAGTTTCATACCATTTGTTTTACTAAGACGTTTAATTAGATTTCTCGTACGAGTGATATAAAGTGACAAATCACAAAAATGATTGTAGAAATAACAAATCACAAAAATTCACATTCGAAGACGTGAATAAAATCCAAAGAATTCAATTACAAATTCATCAAAGTGGAATTACCCTTGCGACTTAACAGCCACGACTTACGACTTAACATAAGTCAACACAAGAAATCAGCGGCTCAAGAAATAGCATACGTCTTAAAACATGTGCGACTTATCATGACCGAGCGACCTAAGGTTGGAACGATCTAATGGCCGAGCGTGCGAACTATGTTGGCTGCGACCTAAGGAGCTAGCGGCATAACAGGCCGAGCGACCTAAGTGATGGAACGACCTGAGTGAAGAGCAGGCCAACCTAAGTGGTAGGACCGAGCGACCTATGTGCTGCGACCAAAGAGGTTGCGACCTATGTGCACGCGCGACTTAATGGGCCGAGCGACCTAACGACCCAAGGCGTGTGAGAAGGACGAGCAACCTAAGTTGTGAAGATGGCCAAGCGACCTAACGACCTAAAAGTTGAACAAGGCCGAGCAACTACCTAACGAACTAAGGGGTACAAGGCCAAGCAACGACCTAAGCATGGCGCGATCTATAGGGGAGCGACCTAAATGCAGGCTGACCTAATCTGCAGGTCGAGAATCCTATGTGCAGGCCGAACGACCTAAGCAACAAAAATGCCAAAATCTTTCTCAATTTGCAACCGATCGAGCACGAACTCTAGGGGATTACGCCTATCGACTACCCGGTCCTATTGGCTCCTCGATGCATCACCAAAAATGTGGTCCAACATCAAAGATTGGATTTTTTTAAAGATTTGAACCCAAAACACTAAAAATTGGGATTTTCACCAATTCAATCCAAACCAAGAGCAAATGCATATGAAAAAGTGTTAGGAATTCATACCCAACAATCAATGATAGTTATAAATAAAGATGTGAGATAAAAATCTCACATTTACACAAAATTAGTGAAGAAGAAGCTTGAAAGCAAGGAAGAATTAATGGCTTCTCTTTGAATTTGGAGTTAGACGTTGGATTTCCAAGGAACTAGAGCTTGGAGTTTTAATTTCCCATTCCCTCCTCCAATTTTGATGAAGCTTTAGTGTTAGGAAATGAAAATTAAGTTATGAAGGGAAGGGGGTTGAGCTAGAGTAAATAGTTTAGGCTAATGGGCTAAACCAAACCCAAAGCCCAAAGTGAAAAGGTGACAAAATTCCACTAACTCCAAACATACCAAAGTTCATACTCAAAAAGATCACAAACGGTGTTTTGAACTCAATGGAAGTGGTCTCGAGTCCAAATTCGACCGTACGCAAAAAGTAGCTTTTTGGCCATCTTTGTTGACAAAGAATAACCCATAAGTCAACTGCCTTAGTCTAATTGGTGCTTGGCTTACAGCCATGTCGCCTTTGGCCATAATCCGCTTCCACATACATAACGTAGTCCCTGCGCATTTCCTCCACCAGAGTGGCCACCTTCTCCATAGTGGAGTTTTGGTCGGGGGAAGCGAAGCTTGACGTCCGCTTCTTCATCTTGCTTCTGGCAAAGCTTCTACTTTGCTTCTTTCTCTCGCGCTTGCTTGCGCGAAGGCGTCAGGTCAGAGTCCTTTTCGCTGGGTCCAAAAGCTTTAGTCAAAGCGAAAGATCTGATCTAACAAGAATCCCGCATATTGAGCGCAGATGATATGTGGCTACTAGGCGCGATTCGGACTAAAATCCGACTAACGATAAAATATTTAAATAAAATATTTAAATATTCAATCGTAAAATATGCGGGTTGTTACATACTCCCCTCCTTAAAGAAATTGCGTCCTCGCAATATTTAAGAAGAAAATATAAGGTAACAACCATGAAAGCATATCAACACAAAAGAAATTTGAAATAAGAAATCCACCTCAAAGAACACGGGAAAGTAAGTCCGGATGTGTTCGCTCGATGAACTCTCTAGATTCCTAAGAGAAGTCCTTAGGATTTGAGGACCACTGAACTTTAACAAGCGGAACATCTTTATTTCGAAGGCGCTTGACCTCCGAAGCAACAATACGAATAGGATGTTGCTCATAAGTTAAATTAGGCGAAACTTCAATTTCTTCCGCAACACCGGGCTCAAGAATAGAATCAGAATCTCAAAGGCATTTCTGTAATAGAGAAACGTGAAACACGTCATGAATAGCAGAAAACTGAGCCAGTAATAAAAGGCGATAAGCCACGGAACCAATACGTTCGGTGATAGGAAATGGCCCAATATATCAAGGTGCTAACTTTCCCGATCGACTGAAACGTACAACACCCTTCATAGGTGAAACACGAATAAACACAGAGTCTCCTACAGAAAATTCTAATTTCCTTCTCCGGTTATCGGCATAGGATTTTTGTCTACTTTGGGCTTCTTTCATCCTATGACGAATAAGGTCAATCTTCTCTGTGGAATCTCGAATGAAATCTGGACCTAAAACCAGCTTCTCACCGGCCTCAAGCAAACAAGAAGGAGATCGGCATGGCCTTCCATAGAGTGCGTCAAAAGGTGCCATACCAACACTAGATTGGAAGCTATTATTATAGGAAAACTCAATAAGAGAAATATGATCTTCCCAACTTCCACCAAAATCAAGAACACATGCATGAAGATCTTCAAGAGTTTGATTCACACGCTCAGTCTGTCCATCGACTAGGGATGATAAGCGGTGCTAAAATTAAGCTTCTTTCCCAAAGCTTTTTGAAGACTCTTCCAAAATCCACTAGTAAAAAATGGATCACGATCACTAACAATAGAAGTAGGAACTCCATGCAATTTAACTATTTCTTTGATAAAGAGTTTGGCAAAAAGAGGAACGGTTCGATTGGACCGAACGGGAATAAAATGTGTGGATTTAGTAAGTCTATCGACTATCACCAACAAGCTATCATGTCCCGAATGAGAACGGGGAAGGCCGTCTATGAAATCCATGGAAATTTGATCCCACTTCCAAATTGGAATTTCTAAAGGTTGCAATAACCCACTAGGCCTTTGGTGTTCAGCCTTGACAAGTTGGCAAGTCATGCAACACTTAACAAAGTTAGAAATATCAGATTTCATTCCCTCCCAATAATAGAGTCGCTTCATATCCGAATACATTTTACTACTACCGGGATGAATGGTAAATTTAGAACGATGAGAATATTCTAAAATGTCTTTACGAAGATTACTAATATCTGGCACGATAGTCTACCAAATTTTCGAATACCGCCACGAGAATCAATATCAAAGTCTTTCAAACCCTCAATATCAATTTTATCCCTAAAATTTTGACCAAGAAGAGCCAATTCGGGATCTAGCTTTTGAGCTTCAATAAAGCGGTCTAAAAGAGAAGGATGAGCCTCAAGGCTACATAAAGCAAGAGATGGACATAAATCTGAAACACGATCTCGAATCTCACAAGTGGATAGAATTCCGAGATCATTCCATTCAAATATCATCATAGAAACAACCGCTTGTTGCTTACGATTTAGTGTGTCCGCAACACGATTTCCCTTTCCGGGGGTATAAAGAATATCAAGATCATAAGCTGCAAGAAATTCGTTCCAATGTTGTTGACGCAAATTAAGTTCCTTTTGAGAAAATAGGTACTTCAAAGATTTATAATCGGTGTAAAGAATAAATTTTTCTCCCAACAGATAATGACGCCAAATACGAAGGGCAAAAACAATAGCCGCGAGCTCTAAATCATGAGTGACATATCTAGTCTCGGCTGGCTTTAATTGCCTAGAAGCATAAGCAATAACACGTTCTCTTTGCATAAGAACGACACCCAAACCAACGCGACTAGCATCGGTATAAACAACAAAATCTTGATTCCCCTCGGGAATCACAAGAATAGGAGCATCGGAAAGGAGTTCTTTTAATTTCTGAAAAGAAGATTCACATTTGTCCGACCAAATGTATTTAACTCCCTTCTTTGTCAAACTAGTAAGAGGCACGGAAATTTTGGAAAAGTCCTTTATGAAACGGAGGTAATAACCTACCAATCCAAGGAAGCTACGGATCTCCGTCATACTCTTCGGTCTCTTCCAATTTTGAATCACTTCAATCATTGAAGGATCCACGGAAATTCCGGACTTGGAAATAATATGACCGAGAAACTTCACAAGAGATTGCCAAAAGTGGCATTTAGAAAACTTTGCTTTTAATTGATTACTCCTAAGAGTTTCCAACACAATCCGAAGATGCTTTTCATGCTCCTCCTCGGTTTTTGAATACACAAGAATATCATCAATAAAGATGAGGACAAACTGATTGAGGAAGTCTTTGAAAACTCTATTCATAAGGTCAACGAAATAAGCCGGAGCATTCGTTAAACCAAATGGCATAACAAGCCATTCATAAGATCCATAACGAGTACAGAAAGATGTCAAAGGAATGTTATCCTCTGCAATACGAAGCTGATGAAAACCGGTAGCTAAATCTAATTGTGAAAACACTCTAGCGCCACTAAGTTGATCGAATAGATCATCAATCCGAGGTAAAGGATATTTATTCTTGATAGCAAGATCATTAAGCTTGCGGTAGTCAACGCAAAGCCTAAGTGTACCATCGGATTTCTTCACAAAAATAGCCGAAGCTCCCCAAGGCGAGGAACTAGAGCGAATAAATTGCTTCGTCTCCAATTCAGATAATTGTTTGCGCATCTCATCATTTTCCTTATTGGACATGCGATAAGGAGGACGAGTGACAGGTTGAGCTCTAGGGATGAGATTAATTTTGAACTCAATTGCTCGCTTAGGTGGTAATCCTAAAATGGGCTCAAATATGTCGGAAAATTCACGAACAACGTGAATAAGAGAAATAATATCTTCCTCGTCATCATTATCGTCATTATAAGGATTTAAAGAATATAAAGATGCAACCAAGCTGGAATCTGAATCTTTAAGGTTAAGAGAAATCTGTTTAACAGATTGAGGATGTCGAAGATGAATAGTCCGCTCAGGACATAGGATTTGGGTTTCATAGCGGCTAAGCCAATCCATTCCCAAAATCATTCCAAATCCTAAGTACCGCATAACATGCAAATCGGCTCGGAAAGGAAAATCACACAAAATAATCTCGACATCTTTACATAATAAACTGATTGTTGCGGATCCACCAACCGGATTCGCAATTCTCAAAAAAGTCATTAAACACAAAACATCCAAAAAAAGTATCAACAAGTTCTTTTGAAATAAAAGAATGGGACGTACCCGTATCCAAAAGAACTCGAATAGGATGATCACGAAATAAAATAATGCCATCAAGGATAAAATGAGAAATACCTTTACCACGAGATGTGTTGCCAGGGGCTTGAGCAACATTAAGCTTTCCCTCCTTCCTGTTTTGAAGTTTGGGACAAGAAGATAAATAATGATCCGGGCTTTTGCAATTGCGACAAGCACGAGGCTTTGAACACTTGTTCGCATAATGGTCCTTAGAACCACAATTGCAGCATTGGCCACTACTAGAGGTAGAATCTTAGTTGCCGGAGAGGCTTGCTTCCCTTTCTTATTGTTAGGATAAGGACCTTTGAACTGATTAGGCCTTTTCTTGTTGTTGAAGTTTGGTTTAGAACTCCCAACCTCAACATCACTTTCTCAATCAGCCTCTTCAAGTCGAAGACCGATATCAATGAGCTGATCAAAAGTAACTTCTAATTTTAGAAGTAATGGCTTCTTGAGATTTTTATTCAAGCCGTAGACAAATCTTTGGTTTTTCTTTAATGGGGTTCTTATGTATTCGACCCCGTATTTAGAAAGTGACTCGAAGGATGCGACATAATCTGCCACAGAGAATTCACCTTGAACAAGGTCTATGAAACGACGAACCAATGTTACTTTCTCAGCTTCTGGCACAAATTTTAATTCGAAGCGTTCCCGGAATTTCTCCCAAGTAAGATCCGCTTCAACTATTTTAGAAATAAGACGCTCATACTAATCTAATGCTCTTTCTTGGAGCATACTAGAGGCCACCTGAACATGGTGAAGATCAATAAGATTCATGCGAGAGAAGGTTCGATCGCACGTTCTCAGCCAAGCCTGGACTTCAATAATAGTTTCAGAACCTTTGAATGGCTTTCCACCCAAATTGGTATAATCGTTGCAAAATTGTGCAAATCCAGACTAAGGGTGGGTAGACTCCGGATTAGATCCGACTGCTTGAGCATTCCTTACTAGATCAAGGAGCTGCTGGGAAGACATAAATACTCCTTCTTAGGGAGTAGCCCTAGATTGACCGGCGCTGGGATGGCCTGGTCTTACCATTTCTCTTCCTTAAGAAGGAAGAAGGAAGAAGAAAAAGGTTATTCACAAAATGAATATCAAGCAATCTTGATAGATAAACAAAGAATCATAAAGAAAATAGGATGAATCGGTACGAAGATTCGAATTAAATCCTGAAGCACGACTCCTAAGATGGGCTTAGGACGATGATCCTTGCTAGATTATTCTACATTGTTTCGAAGTTTCGCTCTGATACCAAGATGTGGCGCCCCACCTCTATACCCACTCTAGCCAAGAACACTATGGAGTAATGCCGTCAACTAGCACGGAGAATAAGGCTGTTGTGGAGCAACCATCCGCGCAATTGTTTTGTGCGAGCACCGATATGTCAGATAGTACAACATCCATTCGGTTTTAGGAGGAAATCCGACATACCGATACAAACTCAAAGCTACTACCCGGTGGCTATATATATTCTTCGAAAACAAATATAGAAGTAAACATAGAACCAATCAGTCACAGACATCCATATCACAAAGGCGGAAATAGATATGAATATATAACACATGAAAGTGTACATCAGAGTAGTGGTCAAACAAGATGCACAATATCATAAAAGAATAGCTACAAGTGCTAGACAAAAGAATATGGATACATCAATGAGTCTATTTCTCAAATGTATACAACAAAAACTACTAATCTAAGTAGTTAGCCAAAAGTCAGGGTGATAATCCCAGATGAGAAGTCAAGCAGAAGCACCTGTAACATCTCGGTCTGACCCGAGTATTATTTAATAAGAAAATAATAAACGGATCAGTCTAGCTATAAATATCAGACGAAATGATATAGAATAAGAGATATGACATAAACATATGATAACCATAAAGCCATACCGTGATAAGTATGTAACTGAAAATCAACAAGGGATTAATCAATATCACAAGAATCTTCTCAAAGATCAAAAAGAATTTCATACTCTTTATTTCCCAAAATCACCAAACTATAAATATTGACAATAATACTAATGCCAATCATAAAAGTTAATGACACAGAAATTCACCAATGCACAAATATTGATAAAACTTATCAATATAAATCACGAAAATTGGTGAAACACAAAATTCTAGAAATCATCAATGGAAATCCAGAAATCAGAAAAAGGGGGAGGCGTATCACAAAAAGGGAGCATGAAAACTCACCAACACGTGTATCACAAAATGGAACGCTATTCCGCGGTTGCTAACCATTAATTTTGAGCCGAAGCTCCACAAAACGACCCGAAGACCATGGGTCGCTACCCCACCAAATTGAGCCGAAGGTCCATAGATACGGGGTTTAGTCTCCCTCGTAGACAAAGAGACATCGCACATTTGCTAGTCTAAATCACAAAAATGATCATCAACGATCATCAAGAAGTGTCAATTACAGTAAGCTAGTAAATATATAAGCTTAGCTTCATGTCCCACAACCACTAGCTTAGCTTAAATATTTACAAACAAATTGTAAGTTTCCACTAGGAAATTGTCACAAGAGATTCAATCGAACAAGTCCAAGAATTAACCGGCGAAGTAACTGCAAGAGTTTCATACCATTTGTTTTACTAAGCCGTTTAATTAGATTTCTCATACGAGTGAGATAAAGTGACAAATCACAAAAATGATTGTAGAAACAACAAATCACAAAAATTCACATTCGAAGACGTGAATAAAATCCAAAGAATTCAATTCCAAATTCATCAAAGCGGAATTACCCTTGCGACTTAACAGCCACGACTTACGAGTTAACATAAGTCAACACAAGAAATCAACGGCTCAAGAAATAGCATACGGTTTAAAGCAGGTGCGACTTATCACGACCAAGCGACCTAAGGTTGGAACGACCTAATGGTCGAGTGCGCGACCTAACATGGAGCGACCTATGTTGGTTGCGACCTAAGGGTCTAGCGGCATAACAGGTCGAGCGACCTAAGTGATGCAATGACCTGAGTGAAGAGCAGGCTGACCTAAGTGGTAGGACCGAGCGACCTATGTACTTCAACCAAAGGGGTTGCGACCTATGTGCACGCGCGACTTAATGGGCCGAGCGACCTAACGACCTAAGGCGTGTGAGAAGGCAGAGCGACCTAAGTTAAGAAGATGGTCGAGCGACCTAACGACCTAAAGGGTGACCAAGGCCGAGCTACGACCTAACGACCTAAGGGGTACAAGGCCGAGCAACGACCTAAGCATGGCGCGACCTATAGGGGAGCGACTTAAATGCAGGCCGACCTAATCTGCAAGCCGAGAATCCTATGTGCAGGCTAAACGACCTTGTAACAACCTGCATATTTATCGATTATATTTAAATATTTTATTTAAATATTTCATCGTTAGTCGGATTTTTGTCCGAAAACTTACTTTTTGCAAACAGTCGAATTGGGACTCGAGACCCCTTCCATTGAGTTCAAAATGTTGTTTGCAACCTTTTTTAGTATAACCTTCGATATGTTTGGAGTAAGTTGATTTTTGCTACTTTTTCTATAAGGCTTTGCGTTTGGGTTCAGCCCATTTTCCCAATTCCGGTTGTATCAACCCAACCCCTCTCCACTTCTCTTCATTCATTCCTCATTTCCTAACTCTCTCAAGCTCAAGAGAATAATGGGGGAAAAGATTGGAAATTAGAATTCCTAAGCCCTAGTTCCTTTGCAAACTCAAATTCTTGCTCCAAAATCAAAGAGAAGCCATTGGTAAGCCTTCTCTTCATCTTCTCCAACTCTTTCTCTCTTTAATTTCAGAAAATTACTAAACCTAATTTGGTAAATGTTTCTCTTTTAAGCTTAGATTCAAGCTTCTTGGGTTGAGATTGGAGTGTGGTTGATCTTCCCTTGTCTTCAAGCTTCTCATTCATTGTTTTTGGGTTCAAAGGTGAGATTTTTATCTCACATCTAAGCCTATGATTATCTTTGATTGTTGGGTATGAATTCCTAACACTTATTCATGTGTATTTGATTTTGATTTGGATTGGTTTTGTGAATATTCCAAATTTTAGTGTTTTGAGTTCAAATCTTCAAAAACCATAGCTTTGTTGTTTGAACTTGTTTTTGGTGATGCATCAAAGAGCATATAGGGCCGGGTTACCGTTTGGCATAAATCCCTAGCATCATTGCTCGTTCGGTCGCGAATTGGAGGAGATTGCATAGCAATCATATAGGCCGAAAAATTGCCTAAGCTCCAGTCAGTTGACTGACATTTCCAGTCAGTCGACTGGCTGTAGCTATTATGCATTCCGAGGGCCATCTGAGAGCCATGGGGCTCTGTTTCCCTACAGTCAGTCGACTGACTCTCTGAGTTCAGTCGACTGACCAGTATCCCGCAAATTTTCAGGGATTGTGATCAGTCGACTGAACTCAGTGAGCCAGTCGACTGACCTACTCCAATTTGTCTATTATGACTATTTTTGCATTTTTTTTGCTCGGATTCCAATTTTTATCGGTTCGTTTGATTCCCACTTGTTGAATCAATTGTTATTCGACTTTGATGACTTCTGTTTTGGGTTTTTTGGCAATATCCATTTTGATGGATTAGATATCGATTTCTTTGGAATTAATTCACGTCTTCCTATGCGAATTTTAGTGATTGATTGTTTCTACAATCATTTTTGTGGTTTGTCACTTTAAAAATATAAAGTTTTCAATACTAGTAGTAAATATCGAAACTCTTCCATTTAAAACGATTTCAACACTATTTTATTACAAAGCTCGTTTCTTAAACCATTTTTCAATCTATTAGTATATACAAACCTTTACCTCATTCGTATGAGAAATCTAATTAAACGGCATTAGTAAAACACGTGGTATGAAACGCTTGCGTTTAGTTCGTCGGTTAATTCTTGGACTTGTTCAATTGAATCTCTTGTGACAATTTTTCGAGTGGATATCTACAATTTGTTCGTAAATATTTAAGTTAAGCTAGTGGTTATGGGACATGAAGCTAAACTCATATATTTAATAGCTTAGTGTAATTGACACTTAACCTTGAGTGGAAGTCTATAATTTGTTCGTAAATAATTAAGTTAAGCTAGCAGTTATGGGACATGAAGCTAAACTCATTTATTTACTAGCTTAGTGCAATTTACACTTATCGATCAATGATGATCATTTTGTGATTTAGACTAGCAATGTGCGATGTCTCTTTGTCTGCGAGGGAGACTAAACCCCGTTTTTAGTGGTGCTTCGGCTTGGTGGGGTAGCGACCCATGGTCTTCGGGCCGTTTTAGTGGAGCTTCGACTCATGGTCTTCGGGCCGTTTTAGTGGAGCCTCGGCTCAAAATTAATGGTTAGCAACCATGGAATAGCTTTCCGTTTTGTAATACACGTGTTGGTGAGTTTTCATGCTCCCGTTCTAGTTATAGGCCTCTTTCCCCTTTTTGTGATTTCTGGATTTCTATTGATCGATTTCTAGAATTTGTGTTTCACTAATTTGCGTGATTTGCATTCATAAGCTTTATCAATTTTTGTGCATTAGTGAATTTTTGTTTCACTAACTTTTCCGATTGGCATTGATATGATCGTCAATAATTGTGCTTTGGTGAATAAAATAAAGAATATGATGTTCTTTTTAGTGCTTTGAGATTTCTTGTTATATTGTATGATTTTTGTTGTTCGTTGATGTATACTTTATATAGTATGACAATTTCGTTATCATATGTTTTAATTGCATCTATTATCCCATCTCATTTTATCTGATATTTATAGCTAGACTGATCCGTTTATTATTTTCTTCTTAAATAATACTCGGGTCAGACCGAGATATTACAGACGCTTCTACTTGACTTCTTATCAGGGTCCATCGCCTGATTTTTGACTAACTACTTTAGATTAGTAGTTTTTGTTATGTATACATTCGAGATAGAGACTCCTTGATGTATACTTATTCTTTTGCCTAGCACTTGTTTCTATTCTTTTGTGATATTGTGGATCTTGTTAGACCACTACGCTGATGTACACTTTCATGTGTTATATTCATGTCTGTTTCCGCCTTTGTGATATGGATATCTGTGACTGATTTGTGTTATGTTTATTTCTATATTTGTTTTCGAATATTATATATAGCCACTGTGTAGTAGCTTTGAGTTTGTATTGGTATGTTGGATTCCCTCTTGAAAAGAAATGCATGTTATACTATCTGACATATCGGTGCTCGCACAAAGCAATTACACGGATGGTCACTCCTCAATAGGCTTATTCTCCACACTAGTTGACGGCCTTACACCTTAGTGTCCTTGGCTAGCGTGGGTATAGAGGTGGGGCATCACAGCTTGGTATCAGAGCCAAACTTCGGAACAATGTAGAATAATTTAACAAGGATCATCGTCCTAAGTCCTTCTTAGGAGTCGTGCCTTAGGGTTATATTCGAGGCATTGGACCCGTTCTATCCTATTTTCTTTATGATTCCTTGTTTTATCAATCATGACTCTTTGGTATTCATTCTGAGAGTAACCTTTTTTCTCTTCTTTCTTTCTTTCTTAAAGAAAAAGAAATGGTTAGTTCTGGCAATCCTAGCGCTGGTCTGTAACGCCCCGAAAATTTTCGACTTTCGAAAATTCAACATCGACACTCACTTTATCGACTGTCGAGAAATCGAAGGCCGAAAAACCGAAATGTTATGGTTTAAGAAAAAGAAAAGAAGAAAAAAAGAAGAAAGAAGAGAGAAAATAGAGAGAAAAGATAGAGAAGAAAACAGAAAATAGGGAGAAGAGAAAATAGAAAAGAGAACAGAAAATTTTAAAATAGAAGAAAAAGAGAATAGAACGGAAAGAAAGGAAACAACAGAACAACAACAGAATCTCACAATTCGCAGCGGAACAACATATAATAATAAATGAATAATCTTTAAACAAAGAACTATATCAGTTATTACATTTTATACATTTCATTTCATCATATCATCAGAGTATACAACAACAACAAACAGTGCAGCGGAAAAAGAAATACTATATACTAGTAATACGCCATGCCATCCAGCTTGCCTCCAGCAACTCCAGAATATCCAGAATATCCTGATAAACCTTAACTCTTAACTGCCCGTATGGAAAATTGGTGGGCACCCAGAGTTTAGGAAGGAAAACAATAAACTCCGAGTCAGTCATGTGACTGGTGTGAGAACTCAAAACAGTTTATTTACTTTAAAATCAAAATAGAAGAATATTTTAAATTCAATTCGCAATGCTTTTAAAAATGAGACTACCATAAGGCCTCCCGCACACACACACACAATGCAAACGCAGAATCGGAGGAGATTTCTCCTTATGATAGTCAAAGATGCTTGATACGCATTTAAAAGAACATTTGATATTATTACTAGTGCATAGTGTAGGAAAAATTTATTTCGAAAGTAGAATATAAATCTTAGCCAACATACGACCATTATCGTATGCCTACTATAGCTACCATCCAAACAGTGTTGCGACACCATAAGTGAATGATAGGTCCTACAACTAAAACCGTACAAGTCACGTATTGTTTCTTTGGATTTCCAACGAATGATCAGGCCAAGGAACTTCCCATTGCCACATGAGAATGCCTCTGGATGGACATCCCCGAGAACCAAACCGGATCTCTACCAACACAAGGCCGGGTTACCCCTAACTGAGTAACAACTGACCGAATATGCCATCCCCCGGTCCTTTGGGACCTTTTAACCGAGCGCTCGTAATCAATTCACACAATCATAACAAAGTGTTTTCAACATGAGTAAGTATCTGGGCTCCATACCATGATACCACCCTTTTCCAGAAGGAAATGCACACATCCTAAAGGGCGCTACTCCTCATAACCTTGCTGCTTCTTTCCTGTTTTGACCATTCACGGGGTGTGAGGCTCGACGAAGTCACGTCCACAAAAACATACTTTATACAAAAGCCATGCTTTGGGTCAACAAATGATCATAGAAGCGATCACAAAGATAGACGATCAAATAAACGATCCTATCACAAATAATCAACACAATGATCATTTACAGCTACACTCAGCATGTCACATTACCAAATTGGGAATATATCGCTGATAACATTCAACTACATAACCTCTGAGCTCGTACGTCTCAGAGAAGGGTGTTAAGCTAAAGAATAAATTCTCCGCCACCAACAGAAATATATTTGAATGAAATCGGCTTTATATCTCAATTTGTAATGTCAGACATACAATCCATACAAGTCTGTTCCGGGCTCGAACAAAACCGAAGGCACTTCTTACGAAGCCCTTGTAATCCGGGTATTCACAATCCCGATCGAATTTTCCATCTCTTAAGGAATCTCTATACCAGGAGCTACCCAGTGCAGAGACAATCGATAGGTCATCATATCGCTTTCGCAAAAACTCGGTCTTCAACACCGATCTTCAAATGCAATTTACAACGACGTATCACATATTCGGAATGGGTTATACGACCCCATGGTCCTTTCCCGGTTAACCCGAATAGTGAGCGCTTATTCAAAAATAAGTGTGGCATTCAAATTCAATCAAATCACATTAAATACCCATTCAAAGGAAAATATTGATAGTCGGCTATTGAACTATCAATTGATATGCATACATCACCAGATTCCAAATAATTTTCCAAATTATTTATTTTCCAAAATATCTTTACAAGATATATAATTTTCACACTTCAAAAATAAATCAATATTTATTTTCAAACAAATTCTACTTTTCATTTATAAATTCCATAATGAATTTATATTCCAAAATATTCATGCATATACGATTTCAATTATCCATTTTCAATTTATCTTCAAAAAGATAGATTCTAAATATTCACTTCATATTGGAAAACATTTCCATACTTATTTATTCATAAGTAATTCACAAATCTTTTTATTTTCAACCTTGGAAAATATTTAATATACTTAAATCGAATTAAGTATATATTTCATTCTTTAAGGAAATCATTCTCTTAACATATTTATTTGGGCCAAAACGAATGTTACGTAAAACATCGTTACGACAACCCAAAATCACTAATATAGGGATTCGAAATTAAAATAGATATATAAATCCCACTACTATTCAAAACATTTCCTTTCGGAAATCATTTACTATAACAACAGTGTTATAGACCACCATTTCCTTTTATTTCTCGAAAACGTCTATTTCAACAATAAATGTTGAAATCTATGGTTTCGAATCATAACACATTTAAAACATCCCTAGATCGTTTTAATTCTGTTTAAAACGCCAAATCCAAAACAATTTCTTAACGTGTTATTCCCTATTCAAAAATGTGAATAAACTTCGTTAACAAATTTCATTCTTTTATTCATTTTAATTCAAAGGATTATTCACTATTCAAGAATGTGAATATAACTCCATTAATAGGTTTCAACCATTTTCTTATCAAAATAAGTCGTTTGCGAATTTATAAAACAACGTTTATAAATTCCATTTCTATTTATTTATAAAAACTTCCTTTTTATAAATTCTTTTATTAACCTATTCCAGTTTATAACTCAATTATAAACTAAAAGTTCATATTATAAGTTAAATACTTATAAAACGATTATTTTACAAAATCGTTTCTTTTAAAGACTTTCCAAATCATAAATCTTATAACTTATAAGGTTCATTTATTTAACCAAATCTATTCTTCAATTAACTTCACAAATTTATAAATCTTACTATTTATAAATTTTATTTATAACTTCACCATTTATAATTCTATAAATTTCATTCATTTATGAAATTCAATTTCATTTCATTCAAACACTTATAAAAACTCGTTTTATAATGTCAATATTTCAATTTATAAATATCTATTTATAAATCTTTTAATATAAATCAAATTATATTATTCTTTAAAACGTCTTTAAATTCCTTTAAAATTTCACCACTTTGATTTATAAAATAATCAAATTTTATAAATCCTATATTTAAACTTTTATAATATATTCAAAAATCCAATCTAAACTATTTTATAAAATCATTAGTTCATATTTCTCAAAAATCAGCTTTTAACTGTATTCACAAAAACCATAATTTTATAACTTTAAAAATTATAGCGTTTAATTATTTAAAATGGATCAATTCCAAAAATAAAGTATATTTTCAAAAATCACTTTAAAATCATTTTAAAATCCCAAAATCTGGGTCCAATGATGCTACACACCAAATAGTCAATCACGACTACAACGATCCATCATATATCGATATGATAATCCATCAAATATCAAAATATCTGAAATCAAATAAATACTGTTGAGGAATCCAGTTGGATCCCTCCAACCTGTTTTCCTGCATCCAAAACATTAGCACAATACCAATTTCGCTCCAGTATGAAATTATCGCGGTATATGGGATTTAAATATTATCCGCTTAATAACGGCGCAATAGGGTCTCATCCGCTAAACAAAAATGCGGGAAATCAATAACTCCAATATATACATATGCCAATATATATATATTGCTATTATATATATAATACCAATTTCACTGTTTATGAAATATTCGCGGTATATGTTTTTAATAAATAACATCCGCTTACTAACGGCGTATAATGTCTATTTTTAACAATCAATAGATAATAATCATCATTCAAACATGCATTCAAATATTTTAAATCTAACTATTTAAAATAAAATCGAAACTGATTCGATTGAGTGAGAAATTCTCACCTTGATTTCAATTTTCGTTTTAACGATTTATTTCGAATAAAATTAAACGCGCGTTTAATTTTACCCAAAATTCTCACTAACTCCGAACGACTCCAAACCAACTCCATCGCGTAGTGCTCGTCCATACGATTCCAACGCAACTGTTTTCGCGCGTTTTTGACCTCGTATGAAAAAGTTATGATTTTTATAAGTTACACGATTTAATTTATACATAAATTTATAACATTATTAACCTAACTTTATACCAAACTAAACCACAGCCACAGGATCGTCTCCCATACAATCTCCACCGTGCGCACCTTCTTCCCACTCTCTCGTTTCCATCTCCAGTTCACGCATAATACAACCGAACCCATCACTTAGCATTAGGGTTTAAATTCGTGCCCAACACATCGCACTTGAACTCGATCAGGGGGCTCCATGTCGAAGCCCTCCACTTACACTATGTTCGGCCCCCCTATGGTGGAGCTCGGCCACCTCCCTCCTTGGGAAACGCGCACGCAACCTATGGCCGACGGCCCCCTGTAGCGCCTCCCACGTTGCCCCGTTTTACATCACAACCGTTCAGATCGTAGCTCTCACTCCCCTCTCCAACTTTCATGTTGACAACTTCCTCTAATTGTTGACGGATTGGAAGATCTAGAGAGAAGAAGTTTGGCAAATTCTGGCCGTTGTTTATAGGGGTGGCGGCTAGGGTTTTAGAATTAGGGTTTTTTTTTTTTTTTTTAAATTATGAAGGCAAGGGTCTCTATTTATAGAAGAAAATCGAACACTATTCATCCGGAAATTCCAAACTCCGATTCACGCGCCGTAACCAGCGTTTCTAAGGTTTACCCCGCGTTCCGGACACAATGGAACAGGTTTTGGAAGCTAATTCGGACATCTGTGCGAGTTATGGTTGTAAACGCTCAATTTAAATTAAACCGATTTCTAGGCGTTTTAATTCGTACCGGACAAACGGTAAATCCAATCGACTTGAAATTTGAAACCTTACAATAATATCACATTACGGATCCGATGAAACTGGTTTCGTCGAAATCCGAGACTTTTTGAAAAATGGCTATTTTTACTCGTCAAATTAAAATTAAAAATAAATCGATGCGTTTCGAGCTGCCACGATCAAACGATAGCTCCGATTGATACGAAAATTGAAATCCGGTAATAACTAACTATTACGGATCCAATGAAACTGGTTTCGTTCAATTCTGAGACTGTTCAAAAATTGGCTATTTTACAGTCGATTATTAAATATTAAAATATTCAATTTTCACAAATAAACTTTTAATTCGATTTTAAAAGTTCTAAAATATCGTTCTAACTTCAACATGATAAAATAAAATTTTACAAATCATTTTCAATCATATTTAACTCAATCTTCAATTATTTCCATAATTTAACATATTAAATTATCGATTTAATTATTCAGTTAAACCTAATAAATCGAAATAAAATTTATTCGACTTATAAATTCACTTATTAATATTTAAAATTAATTAAATATTCAAATTTTAATTAATAAAATTCTGGGTCGTTACAATCTTCCCCCCTTAAAAGAATTTGGTCCTCGAAATTATTAAGTAAGAAAAGTTACAGAATTTATTAATTTTCCCAAAATTCATAGTTAAACTTCTTACAAATCTTTACTAAGTTTTCAAATCATACTTAGTTATCTTTCCAAAAACAACTACTATCGTTTAACTTTCAATTCCAAAATCAAAGTTAAAGTTTTCAAAAATTTTCCAAATTTTCTCAAATTTTTTCTAACGCCTTAAATTTTCGAAAAAATTCGCCATAGTCTCCTTTGCGCGGCTCGATCCGAAAAAAAAAATGACAGTATATATATCACAAATATACATCTCATCAAGTAATGAGGCATCCCGAAGGGAAAAAAGTGTAAAAGTACGGTATTTAATCCGAGATATGTACCTTATATTTTATTAGCGAGCAAATACGGCTAATATAGCGCGAAAGCGAGCTCCAAATGCGAAGCAAACGCGATCCGCACCTACTAAACACTCAACAAACAACATGAGAAACATGCATATAAAGCATAGTATCGATATACAACATATAGCAACATAATAACTATATATACCAACATAACAATGCATTCAATAGCAATATATATTCAACCATCAACCAACATCATCCATAACCAATATATTCATTCATATTTTCATTAATATTCAATGAATTGGGTTTTCAATTTAATCACATTTGATTTATTAACATTGGATTTTATCAACATTCATTCTCAATTAGTTTATATTCACTAATTCATATTCAAGTTGGTTCACTTCCAAATCAAATTCAATTCTATTCAAATTTATTTACTTTCAATTTGAATTCAATTTCATAGCTTCCAATTTCATTAACACTTAATGAATTGCATACAATCAACTAACAATCATATAACAACCAATGTATATTAATTTCAATCAAATTCCTTTGCTTATATTCATTCTCATTCAATTTATTCAACTTCCAATAACATTTGATTTCAATGAATTAACACCTATATTCATTATTCCATATCAACTTCATTCACATTCAATTGGTTAACATCCAATCCATTAATTTAATTCAATTTCCAAAGTTGAATTTTATTTATATAACTTAAGTTCATATTCATTTAATCCACTTGATTATTTACTTCGATACCAATATCAACTCCATTTAACATCTTCTTAAGTTATATTTCCATTTAACTTTAAATTTACTTTTATTTACAACTCATATTCATATAGTTTCACTTCTTATATATATAAGTTTATTTCACAATTGTAAATCACATTAATTATAATTCAATTCTTATAATTGTTTTACTTATACAATTATTCTTTTATTTAGATTATTCAAACAACCTAACAATCAACTTATATACACTTTAATAATTTTGAAAAATTATTCCTTTATATATAAAATATAATCAAGGTAAAATTATTTCATTTGCCCAATTTAAAACCAATATTATGTCGATTTATCTTGTTTAAGAGTTTAGAAACCCCTATCTACGATAGTTAGCTAGACTACATCAACGGGAATCTATAAACAATCAACCGATAAGTCAACACAATATAAAACAATTTTTATTCACTAACAAATACGCTCCCATAGCTATTATTACACTCAAACTCATTCTAGAGTACTACTGACTCTATCTCTAATGAGTACTACCCAACAGAACCATGGTTGTCGCTTAACCATATGCTCTGATACCAACTGTAACGCCCCGAAAATTTTCGACTTTCGAAAATTCAACATCGACACTCACTTTATCGACTGTCGAGAAATCGAAGGCCGAAAAACCGAAATGTTATGGTTTACGAAAAAGAAAAGAAGAAAAAAAGAAGAAAGAAGAGAGAAAATAGAGAGAAAAGATAGAGAAGAAAACAAAAAATAGGGAGAAGAGAAAATAGAAAAGAGAACAGAAAATTTTAAAGTAGAAGAAAAAGAGAATAGAACGGAAAGAAAGGAAACAACAGAACAACATAAGAATCTCACAATTCGTAGCGGAACAACATATAATAATAAATGAATAATCTTTAAACAAAGAACTATATCAGTTATTACATTTTATACATTTCATTTCATCATATCATCAGAGTATACAACAACAACAAACAGTGCAGCGGAAAAAGAAATACTATATACTAGTAATACGCCATGCCATCCAGCTTGCCTCCAGCAACTCCAGAATATCCAGAATATCCTGATAAACCTTAACTCTTAACTGCCCGTATGGAAAATTGGTGGGCACCCAGAGTTTAGGAAGGAAAACAATAAACTCCGAGTCAGTCATGTGACTGGTGTGAGAACTCAAAACAGTTTATTTACTTTAAAATCAAAATAGAAGAATATTTTAAATTCAATTCGCAATGCTTTTAAAAATGAGACTACCATAAGGCCTCCCGCACACACACACACACAATGCAAACGCAGAATCAGAGGAGATTTCTCCTTATGATAGTCAAAGATGCTTGATACGCATTTAGAAGAACATTTGATATTATTACTAGTGCATAGTGTAGGAAAAATTTATTTCGAAAGTAGAATATAAATCTTAGCCAAGATACGACCATTATCGTATGCCTACTATAGCTACCATCCAAACAGTGTTGCGACACCATAAGTGAATGATAGGTCCTACAACTAAAACCGCACAAGTCACGTATTGTTTCTTTGGATTTCCAACGAATGATCAGGCCAAGGAACTTCCCATTGCCACATGAGAATGCCTCTGGATGGACATCCCCGAGAACCAAACCGGATCTCTACCAATACAAGGCCGGGTTACCCCTAACTGAGTAACAACTGACCGAATATGCCATCCCCCGGTCCTTTGGGACCTTTTAACCGAGCGCTCGTAATCAATTCACACAATCATAACAAAGTGTTTTCAACATGAGTAAGTATCTGGGCTCCATACCATGATACCACCCTTTTCCAGAAGGAAATGCACACATCCTAAAGGGCGCTACCCCTCATAACCTTGCTGCTTCTTTCCTGTTTTGACCATTCACGGGGTGTGAGGCTCGACGAAGTCACGTCCACAAAAACATACTTTATACAAAAGCCATGCTTTGGGTCAACAAATGATCATAGAAGTGATCACAAAGATAGACGATCAAATAAATGATCCTATCACAAATAATCAACACAATGATCATTTACAGCTACACTCAGCATGTCACATTACCAAATTGGGAATATATCGCTGATAACATTCAACTACATAACCTCTGAGCTCGTACGTCTCAGAGAAGGGTGTTAAGCTAAAGAATAAATTCTCCGCCACCAACAGAAATATATTTGAATGAAATCGGCTTTATATCTCAATTTGTAATGTCAGACATACAATCCATACAAGTCTGTTCCGGGCTCGAACAAAACCGAAGGCACTTCTTACGAAGCCCTTGTAATCCGGGTATTCACAATCCCGATCGAATTTCCCATCACTTAAGGAATCTCTATACCAGGAGCTACCCAGTGCAGAGACAATCGATAGGTAATCCTATCGCTTTCGCAAAAACTCGGTCTTCAACACCGATCTTCAAATGCAATTTACAACGAGGTATCACATATTCGGAATGGGTTATACGACCCCATGGTCCTTTCCCGGTTAACCCGAATAGTGAGCGCTTATTCAAAAATAAGTGTGGCATTCAAATTCAATCAAATCACATTAAATACCCATTCAAAGGGAAATATTGATAGTCGGCTATTGAACTATCAATTGATATGCATACATCACCAGATTCCAAATAATTTTCCAAATTATTTATTTTCGAAAGTATCTTTACAAGATATATAATTTTCACACTTCAAAAATAAATCAATATTTATTTTCAAACAAATTCTACTTTTCATTTATAAATTCCATAATGAATTTATATTCCAAAATATTCATGAATATACGATTTCAATTATCCATTTTCAATTTATCTTCAAAAAGATAGATTCTAAATATTCACTTCATATTGGAAAACATTTCCATACTTATTTATTCATAAGTAATTCACAAATCTTTTTATTTTCAACCTTGGAAAATATTTAATATACTTAAATCGAATTAAGTATATATTTCATTCTTTAAGGAAATCATTCTCTTAACATATTTATTTGGGCCAAAACGAATGTTACGTAAAACATCGTTACGACAACCCAAAATCACTAATATAGGGATTCGAAATTAAAATAGATATATAAATCCCAATACTATTCAAAACATTTCCTTTCGAAAATCATTTACTATAACAATAGTGTTATAGTCCACCATTTCCTTTTATTTCTCGAAAACGTCTATTTCAACAATAAATGTTGAAATCTATGGTTTCGAATCATAACACATTTAAAACATCCTTAGATCGTTTTAATTCTGTTTAAAACACCAAATCCAAAACAATTTCTTAAAGTGTTATTCCCTATTCAAAAATGTGAATAAACTTCGTTAACAAATTTCATTCTTTTATTCATTTTAATTCAAAGGATTATTCACTATTCAAGAATGTGAATATAACTCCATTAATAGGTTTCAACCATTTTCTTATCAAAATAAGTCGTTTGCGAATTTATAAAACAACGTTTATAAATTCCATTTCTATTTATTTATAAAAACTTCCTTTTTATAAATTCTTTTATTAACCTATTCCAGTTTATAACTCAATTATAAACTAAAAGTTCATATTATAAGTTAAATACTTATAAAACGATTATTTTACAAAATCGTTTCTTTTAAAGACTTTCCAAATCATAAATCTTATAACTTATAAGGTTCATTTATTTAACCAAATCTATTCTTCAATTAACTTCACAAATTTATAAATCTTACTATTTATAAATTTTATTTATAACTTCACCATTTATATTTCTATAAATTTCATTCATTTATGAAATTCAATTTCATTTCATTCAAACACTTATAAAAACTCGTTTTATAATGTCAATATTTCAATTTATAAATATCTATTTATAAATCTTTTAATATAAATCAAATTATATTATTCTTTAAAACGTCTTTAAATTCCTTTAAAATTTCACCACTTTGATTTATAAAATAATCAAATTTTATAAATCCTATATTTAAACTTTTATAATATATTCAAAAATCCAACCTAAACTATTTTATAAAATCATTAGTTCATATTTCTCAAAAATCAGCTTTTAACTGTATTTCACAAAAACCATAATTTTATAACTTTAAAAATTATAGCGTTTAATTATTTAAAATGGATCAATTCCAAAAATAAAGTATATTTTCAAAAATCACTTTAAAATCATTTTAAAATCCCAAAATCTGGGTCCAATGATGCTACACACCAAATAGTCAATCACGACTACAACGATCCATCATATATCGATATGATAATCCATCAAATATCAAAATATCTGAAATCAAATAAATACTGTTGAGGAATCCAGTTGGATCCCTCCAACCTGTTTTCCTGCATCCAAAACATTAGCACAATACCAATTTCGCTCCAGTACGAAATTATCGCGGTATATGGGATTTAAATATTATCCGCTTAATAACGGCGCAATAGGGTCTCATCCGCTAAACAAAAATGCGGGAAATCAATAACTCCAATATATACATATGCCAATATATATATATTGCTATTATATATATAATACCAATTTCACTGTTTATGAAATATTCGCGGTATATGTTTTTAATAAATAACATCCGCTTACTAACGGCGTATAATGTCTATTTTTAACAATCAATAGATAACAATCATCATTCAAATATGCATTCAAATATTTTAAATCTAACTATTTAAAATAAAATCGAAACTGATTCGATTGAGTGAGAAATTCTCACCTTGATTTCAATTTTCGTTTTAACGATTTATTTCGAATAAAATTAAACGCGCGTTTAATTTTACCCAAAATTCTCACTAACTCCGAACGACTCCAAACCAACTCCATCGCGTAGTGCTCGTCCATACGATTCCAACGCAACTGTTTTCGCGCGTTTTCGACCTCGTATGAAAAAGTTATGATTTTTATAAGTTACACGATTTAATTTATACATAAATTTATAACATTATTAACCTAACTTTATACCAAACTAAACCACAGCCACAGGATCATCTCCCATACAATCTCCACCGTGTGCACCTTCTTCCCACTCTCTCGTTTCCATCTCCAGTTCACGCATAATACAACCGAACCCATCACTTAGCATTAGGGTTTAAATTCGTGCCCAACACATCGCACTTGAACTCGATCAGGGTGCTCCATGTCGAAGCCCTCCACTTGCACTATGTTCGGCCCCCCTATGGTGGAGCTCGGCCACCTCCCTCCTTGGGAAACGCGCACGCAACCTATGGCCGATGGCCCCCTGTAGCTCCTCCCACGTTGCTCCGTTTTACATCACAACCGTTCAGATCGTAGCTCTCACTCCCCTCTCCAACTTTCATGTTGACAACTTCCTCTAATTGTTGACGGATTGGAAGATCTAGAGAGAAGAAGTTTGGCAAATTATGGCCGTTGTTTATGGGGGTGGCAGCTAGGGTTTTAGAATTAGGGTTTATTTATTTTTTTTAAATTATGAAGGCAAGGGTCTCTATTTATAGAAGAAAATCGAACACTATTCATCCGGAAATTCCGAACTCCGATTCACGCGCCGTAACCAGCGTTTCTAAGGTTTACCCTGCGTTCCGGACACAATGGAACAGGTTTCGGTAGCTAATTCGGACATCTGTGCGAGTTATGGCTGTAAACGCTCAATTTAAATTAAACCGATTTAAATCGATTTCTAGGCGTTTTAATTCGTACCGGACAAACGGTAAATCCAATCGACTTGAAATTTGAAACCTTACAATAATATCAAATTACGGATCCGATGAAACTAGTTTCTTCGAAATCCGAGACTTTTTGAAAAATGGCTATTTTTACTCGTCAAATTAAAATTAAAAATAAATCGATGCGTTTCGAGCTGCCACGATCAAACGATAGCTCCGATTGATACGAAAATTGAAATCCGGTAATAACTAACTATTACGGATCCAATGAAACTAGTTTCGTTCAATTCTGAGACTGTTCAAAAATTGGCTATTTTACAGTCGATTATTAAATATTAAAATATTCAATTTTCACAAATAAACTTTTAATTCGATTTTAAAAGTTCTAAAATATCGTTCTAACTTCAACATGATAAAATAAAATTTTACAAATCATTTTCAATCATATTTAACTCAATCTTCAATTATTTCCATAATTTAACATATTAAATTATCGATTTAATTATTCAGTTAAACCTAATAAATCGAAATAAAATTTATTCGACTTATAAATTCACTTATTAATATTTAAAATTAATTAAATATTCAAATTTTAATTAATAAAATTCTGGGTCGTTACATGGTCAATCCAATGGCCCTTCTCTGGATTGCGTATTCATGTCTGTCCAACAACTTTTGGATCTTGTAAAGAATCAAGAGTTTATATGTGCTTTGATTCAGAATCCCAAAAAGATTTTACCTTTGAAACTTGAGGTTCCGTTCAATCAGCTTGTGGATATCACTCTTCGACCTGAAGAGGCTGATAAAGGAATTGATGGTGATATTGGTATTTTCAAGAAGAGGCATATTAAGTTCAAAAGCCCTAATCGCAATAAGAAAGTTAAACAAACTTCTTTGGTAGCAAGGACTCTCATTCCTAATCGTGGAGAATGCTACAATTGTGGCTCTGAGGACGACTATGCAAAGGAGTGTCCGGAACCACTCATTTGTCGTTATTGCAAAAATTCAGGTCATCATATTTCTGTCCGCCCCATACTTCAAAGCAAGAAGAAAGTGGAACAAGAAACTTTGGTAGCCAAGACACCTACCCTAAGTCGTAAACAATGCTACAACTGTGGTTCCACGGACCATTATGTAATTAAGTGCCCGAAACACCTTTATTGCCGCTACTGCAAAGGCTCGGGTCATTGCTTATCTACATGTCCCAAGCTTCCAAGCAAGAGAGAAAGAAAGCTGCAAGCCTCTAGCAACTCTTCTCATGGTCAATGCATTCTTCATTCTATCCTTGATGGCATTATTGTGTTTCGTGATCATCCTATACGAGTTCTTGTTGATATGGGTTTATCTCATTATTTTTAAATCAAAAGAACTTGTTGAATTATTTTTCTTTAAAACAATTTGGAGTAGATGTCTTCTTTGAGAATTGCGAATCCGGATGGTGGATCCGCAACACTCAACTTGTTTTATTATTGATGTCAAAATTATTTTACGTGATTTTTCTTTCCGAGCCGATTTTTTACCGAGGCTTCGGAATCGGTTTTTGGAAAGGATTGGCTTAATCAGTATGAAGCCATATCCTATGTCCCGAGTGGACTATTCATTTTCGACATTTTCTATCTGTTAAGCAGATTTCTATTTTTCTTTGTGATTTCGATTCCATTTTAGGTGGCGTCGATTTTATTCTTTAAGCCCTCATGACGAGGAAAGTGTTATTTCTCACATTTAAATAGTTGTGAATTTTTCGGTATTTTTGAGCTTGTCTTAGGATTATCACCTAAGCAATCTTTTGAGTAGTATTAAGGTCTTTTCAGCTGGACCTTGCTTGCTACCAATCGCGGAAGTTAGCATTCCACTTACCACATTCCGCACTCATTGTGATTCCTATGAATGACTTATTATGGCATTCTGTTTGTCTAGCATATTTCATCCATTTTATGAATCGAGTATTCTACGAATATCACGATGACTGCATTCTTGTATTTATTGATTTTGGATGAAAACAAAATTTAAAATTTTGTATATCTTTTTCATAAGATTTATTTATAAGTATAATTAGATTTTGTTCTTAAAACGTACAAAGAATATTCTTAAAACTTTTAAGAAACATGTTTATCATATAGTAGATATTTTTGTGATTGTATTGCCCATTGAGTGCTTTAAGAATTCTGGTCGATGCGCTTGATCAACGTTATCGATAGTAATTTCCTAAACGATTAGATGAGACAGTCAGACACGATATATTGTTTTGTAAAAATGTAAATTTTTCTAGAAAGATTATTACATAAAGATAAATGTAATTTTGAAACTTTTAGCTTTTCGGGAAAGAAGCTTATTTAAAAGAAATTCTTTTTTTTCGATACTCTTATTTTTGTGATTCCCGAAGGGAACCATGACTTTATCTTTTGTACCGATGCTTATCGTATTGGTTTTAATGTCGTTCTCTTGCAAAAGAGAACGTGCTATCATTTATGTTTCTAAATCATTAAAGCCTATCGAGACTAGATATGCCATTCATGATCTAGTGCTCGCGGCTATTGATTTCACTTTTAGAATTTGGCATCATCATTTTTGGGGGAGAAATTTGTTCTCCACCTGATCATAAATCTTAGGAATATTTATTTTCTCATAAGGAACTTCAGGTTGACTCGAGTTCCTGGCATCTTGTGATCTTGATATTCTTTTTATTCCCGAAAGGAAAATCGTGTTGCCAATCCGCTTTGTCGTAAGCAACAAGTGGTTGATTCTTTGATGATGTCTTAATGGAATTATCTTTTTATCAAATTCATTGGACGTTTTGATATACTTCGTTTTATTGAGCTTTATCTCATTTCTTTTATGGATAGAGTCCGATGTTCATTTATGGTTTTCGGTTCATTGGACGTACCGTTTTTGTACTGCGTCGATGTTTCGAATTATTTGAGCTTTGGTTCATCTGGCGTACCGTCATTGTACTATGTCGTTGTTCCAAATTATTCGAGTTTCTAGTCTCTCGGGCGTACTGTTATTATACTACGTCGTTGCACCGGCTCAATTTTCTATCATTCATGACATTTTCTCACGTCTTTTATCTGTGGAAATGCCTTAGGGGTTCCGATTTTATTCTTGAGCCCGGTGTTATTGAAGAAATTGAAGTTTCGCCTATTTGACTTTTGAGCAACATTTTATTCGCACCATTGCTTCGGAGGTTGAGCGCCTTCGAGATAAAGATATTCTTTTTTTGAAAGTCCGATGGTTCTCAAATCCTAAGAATTTCTCTTGCGAATGTAGAGAATTCATCGAGCGAACACGTTTGGGATAACTCTTTCGTCCTCTTTATGGTGAACTTCTTGTTTCAAAATTTCCTTTGTGTTGATATGCTTCTATGGTTGTTACTCTTTATTTTCTTCTTAAGTATTGTGAGGACGCAATTTCTTTAACGAGGGGAGTCTGTAACAACCCGCATATTTATCGATTATATATTTAAACATTTTATTTAAATATTTCATCGTTAGTCGAATTTTTGTCCGAAAAGGTACTTTTTGCAAACAGTCGAATTGGGACTCGAGACCCCTTCCATTGAGTTCAAAATGTTGTTTGCAACCTTTTTGAGTATAACCTTCGATATGTTTGGAGTAAGTTGATTTTTGCTACTTTTTCTATAAGGCTTTGGGTTTGGGTTCAGCCCATTTGCCCAATTATGGTTATATCAACCCAACCCCTCTCCACTTCTCTTCATTCATTCCTCATTTCCTAACTCTCTCAAGCTCAAGAGAATAATGGGGAAAAGATTGGAAATTAGAATTCCTAAGCCCTAGTTCCTTTGCAAACTCAAATTCTTTCTCCAAAATCAAAGAGAAGCCATTGGTAAGCCTTCTCTTCATCTTCTCCAACTCTTTCTCTCTTTAATTTCAGAAAATTACTAAACCTAATTTGGTAAATGTTTCTCTTTTAAGCTTAGATTCAAGCTTCTTGGGTTGAGATTGAAGTGTGGTTGATCTTCCCTTGTCTTTAAGCTTCTCATTCCTTGTTTTTGGGTTCAAAGGTGAGATTTTTATCTCACATCTAAGCCTATGATTATCTTTGATTGTTGGGTATGAATTCCTAACACTTATTCATGTGTATTTGATTTTGATTTGGATTGGTTTTGTGAATATTCCAAATTTTAGTGTTTTGAGTTCAAATCTTCAAAAACCATAGCTTTGTTATTTGAACTTGTTTTTGGTGATGCATCGAAGAGCATATAGGGATGGGTTACCGTTTGGCATAAATCCCTAGCGTCATTGCTCGTTCGGTCGTGAATTGGAGGAGATTGCATAGCAATCATATAGGCCAGAAAATTGCCTAAGCTCCAGTCAGTCGACTGACATTTCCAGTCAGTCGACTGGCTGTAGCTATTATGCATTCCGAGGGCCATCTGCAGAGCCATGGGGATCTGTTTCCCTGCAGTCAGTCGACTGACTCTTTGAGTTCAGTCGACTGACCAGTATCCCGCGGATTTTCAGGGACTGTGATCAGTCGACTAAACTCAGTGAGCCAGTCGACTGACCTACTCCAATTTGTCTATTATGACTATTTTTGCATATTTTTGCTCGGATTCCAATTTTTATCGGTTCGTTTGATTCCCACTTGTTGAATCAATTGTTATTCGACTTTGATGACTTCTATTTTGGGATTTTTGAAAATATCCATTTTTGATGGATTTGATATCGATTTCTTTGGAATTAATTCACGTCTTCGTATGCGAATTTTAGTGATTGATTGTTTCTATAATCATTTTTGTGCTTTGTCACTTTAAAAATATAAAGGTTTCAATACTAGTAGTAAATATCAAAACTCTTCCATTTAAAACGATTTCAACACTATTTTATTACAAAGCTCGTTTCATAAACCGTTTTCCAATCTATTGGTATATACAAATCTTTACCTCATTCGTATGAGAAATCTAATTAAACGACATTAGTAAAACAAGTGGTATGAAACGCTTGCGTTTACTTCGTCGGTTAATTCTTGGACTTGTTCAATTGAATCTCTTGTGATAATTTTTCGAGTGGATATCTACAATTTGTTCGTAAATATTTAAGTTAAGCTAGTGGTTATGGGACATGAATCTAAACTCATATATTTACTAGCTTAGTGTAATTGACACTTAACCTCGAGTGGAAGTCTACAATTTGTTCGTAAATAATTAAGTTAAGCTTGCGGTTATGGGACATGAAGCTAAACTCATTTATTTACTAGCTTAGTGTAATTTACACTTATCGATCAATGATGATCATTTTGTGATTTAGACTAGCAATGTGCGATGTCTCTTTGTCTGCGAGGGAGACTAAACCCCGTTTTTAGTGGGCTTCGGCTTGGTAGGGTAACGACCCATGCTCTTCGGGCCGTTTTAGTTGAGCTTCGGCTCATGGTCTTTGGGCCGTTTTAGTGGAGCCTCGGCTCAAAATTAATGGTTAGCAACCATGGAATAGCTTTCCGTTTTGTGATACACGTGTTGGTGAGTTTTCATGCTCCCGTTCTAGTGATAGGCCTCTTTCCCCTTTTTGTGATTTCTGGATTTCTATTGATCGATTTCTAGAATTTGTGTTTCACCAATTTTCGTGATTTGCATTGATAAGCTTTATCAATTTTTGTGCATTAGTGAATTTGTGTTTCACTAACTTTTCTGATTGGCATTGATATGATCGTCAATAATTGTGGTTTGGTGAATAAAATAAAGAATATGACGTTCTTTTTAGTGCTTTGAGATTTCTTGTTATATTGTATGATTTTTGTTGTTCGTTGATGTATACTTTATATAGTATGACAATTTCGTTATCATATGTTTTAATCGCATCTATTATCCTATCTCATTTTATCTGATATTTATAGCTAGACTGATCCGTTTATTATTTTCTTCTTAAATAATACTCGGGTCAGGCCGAGATATTACAGGTGCTTCTACTAGACTTTTTATCGGACCATCATCTGATCTTTTGGCTAACTACTTTAGTTTAGTAGTTTTTGTTGTATACAATTGAGATATAGACTCCTTGTTGTATACATATTTTTGTCTAGCACTTGTATCTATTCCTTTGTGATGTTGTGGATCTTGTTAGACCTCTTCTCTGATATACACTTTCATATGTTATATATTCATATCTTTTTCCGCCTCTGTGATATGAATTATCTGTGACTGATTTGTGTTATGTTTATTTCTATATTTGTTTCCAAAGATATTATAGCCACTGTGTAGTAGCTTTGAGTTTGTGTCGGTATGTCGGATTTCCTCTTGAAAAGAATGCAAGTTATATTTTATCTGGCATGTCGGTGCTCGCATAAAGCCATTACACGGAGGGTCGCTCCTCAACAGCCTTATTCTCCGTGCTAGTTGACGGCATTACACCGTAGTGTCCTTGGCTTGCGTGGGTATAGAGGTGGGGCGCCACAGACCTAAGCAACAAAAATGCCAAAATCTCTCTCAATTTGCAACCGATCGAGCACGAACTCTAGGGGATTACGCCTATCAACTACCCGGTCCTATTGGCTCCTCGATGCATCGCCAAAAACGTGTTCCAACATCAAAGATTGGATTTTTTTAAAGATTTGAACCCAAAACACTAAAAATTGGGATTTTCACCAATTCAATCCAAACCAAGAGTAAATGCGTATGAAAAAGTGTTAGGAATTCATACCCAACAATCAAAGATAGTTATAGACAAAGATGTGAGATAAAAATCTCAACTTTACACAAAATTAATGAAGAAGAAGCTTGAAAGCAAGGAAGAACCAATGGCTTCTCTTTGAATTTGGAGTTAGATGTTTGATTTGCCAAGGAGCTAGAGCTTGGAGTTTTAATTTCCCATTCCCTCCTCCATTTTTGATTAAGCTTTAGTGTTAGGAAATGAAAGTAAAGTTATGAAGGGAAGGGGGTTGAGCTAGAGTATATAGTTTAGGCTAATGGGCTAAACCAAACCCAATGCCCAAAGTGAAAAAGTGACAAAATTCCACTAACTCCAAACATATCAAAGTTTATACTCAGAAAGATCGCAAACGGTGTTTTGAACTCAATGGAAGTGGTCTTGAGTCCAAATTCGACCGTATGCAAAAAGTAACTTTTCGGACTAAAATCCGACTAACGATAAAATATTTAAATAAAATATTTAAATATTCAATCGTAAAATATGCGGGTTGTTACAATATTCGTGTGTGTAAGGTGTACTCCAGGGGTTTAACACAATAGTGCAACAACATCATCATCACAGATCAAAACACAGAAATATAGTTGATAAGCGGTATAAACTATAACGCTCATCGTTCATTCACAGATCACGGATTAATAACAATTGTATCACAAATAAATGAATAAAATTCACAGCTCAATCCACAGAACAAAATATCACAGATAAAATAGGACAATCAATTCAAGGCATCTCATACAATACAATCATTCATAAGTAAGGTCAAGCATTCAATCAACATTTGTAAACATGATTAATTAATTGTTTAATCCAAATTAATTTAATTTATTTCTAATTAAATTAATTACTTATGAATTAATCATCAAATCCAGATTAATTAATTACAAATCATTTGATATAAATTAATTTATCAAACAATTTAATTAATTATTCTTAATTAATAAATTGTTCTTAATTAATCATATTGATTAAATTAACATCTAAACCGATTACCTAATTAATTAGCCCCTAAATTAATTATTTTAAGAAATTTACCATTTAATTATTTACCGTAAAATAATTACACTTACACAATTTTATAAATGATTATTATTAATTAATTGTTAAAATTAATCACATTAATTAGTTATTTAAATAATCTTAGTTTATGACCTTCATTAACTAATAACAGTTCTTTAATTATTTTGCTAATTAATCTCTGATTATAAATTAATCTAAATCATTAATTAATAAATTAAATAAATCATTCTTTAATTACCTTATTAATTAAATCACTTAAAACCTTAATTATCACTAATATAATTCATTTCCTTTACCTATGATTTAATTAACATTTAAGTGTATATTTAAAACATTACACTTTTAAATTTAAATTTAAATTTAAATTCCATTTTGAATTTAAGATTCAAAATGATTAACCAATTAAACATTACCAAATTTAAATTCCATTTATAAAACTTTTAAAAAATGCAAAGAACATTCATTACTTATATATGAAACTTATATAAGAAAAGTTTTAAACTAGATTACTTAATTTTTATTTAAAAAATTTAGCTTTTAAAATATATTAATTATTTAACATGCAAATTCAAGTTAAAACAATTTATTTAACTTTTCACTCTAAATTAAGAAAACCTTTATAATTTTTTTTATCAAAATCAAGTTAAACATTTGTTTGGAAACAAATATACTTTTAAAAGCTCTTTAATTTAAACTTGTTTAAAACACATTCAGATTTAAAACTAATTGAAATTTCTAGATTTTGATTCAAAGAGACTTGGATCCATATTTTAATTTTGATTTAAACTTTGGTTTTAAATTCTTGATTTTAAATTCTTTATTTAAAATCCAGCTTTATTTTAGAACTTAAAGATTTAAAAGTTTATTTGAAAAATGAACTTAAATTAAAAATTTAAACCACTGTTTAAATCTTGTTTCAGATTTTAATTTAAATTTTAAAATCTGAAACTGCCAGGTTTAAAACCCGAAAACACACCTTCTAAATATTTAAAACTTTGATTTAAAATCCAAAGTCCCTTTTAAAACTTTTAAATTCAAAGTTTATTTGAAACTAAACCTAAAACTGGATTTAAACTATGTCTAAATCGCGCTCACAGATTCAAATTCATTTAAATTGCATTAAAATTTAAATTTGCAGATAGGTTTACAAAAAAACCTGTATGAACCAAAACTAACCCGAGGCAACATATCCTCCTTCGAGTCAAATACCCTACCTTCTCGAGCAAAACTGCAAAATGCCTTGGGAATTTCATGAACCAACTCGAGTAAATACTCGAGTACAAGTCCACTACTCCATACGCCTTCATCAGGAAACCAAACCGTGCCGTGCACGTGCACGGCACCGCTATCCGCCTTCGGTCGACGTCACATCGTTGAGCAAGTCGAAGATCGACCACAAGCCATTCCCCGATCATCTGAACTCCTCCATCTTCTCGAATTTGAAATCGAGTCAAAAGTTGAAACCTGCAAAAAATGAAAGCACCCCACCTCAAACCTATCAACGCGCCGTACTTCAAACTTCGACCACCGAAGTACCACCACCTCCGGCTACTTCTTCGACTAACTCTCCTCTACTACCCCCCAAACGCTCGCCACACTCGGTCGTCCAACGAGGACGAACGAGACAAAAACTCAGCCCCTTTAAAATTAGGTTTAGAAATTTTAAACCCTCGCCGCTGCCGCTGCATTCGTCTGATCACCACTGCACCATTTTTCCATGAGCCTCTGATCACTCCTCCACCTCCAGGAGGAAACTCGACTCCTCCAATCAATGGGATCACCCACGGCGACCCAAAAAGCACAATACAATCAAACCCAAACTGCTCTTCGTTCTTTGATCAAAAAATTATGACTTTAACCTTACAAATCATGTTAAAGCACAATGATTTCATTTGCATACCTGAATTTGTAAATTGTAAAGTTTGAATTTTTGACATATTGAAAGATATGATCAGTTTTCTTGATTCTTGAGCTAACAACAAAATGGTTTGGCTTGAATAAAATTTTAATCTCAGGGATAGGCTATAACAAACACTTCTTGTTTCAACTCTAAGTCTAAATAGTAAATAGAACGAGAAAGAAAGATTTTTGAATCAAAGTATAGTGTTTTTAAATCTGAAACAGAGGACAAATGTAACAACAGCTTGCACACCATACTTCTAGTTCCAACATATAGAGAGAATTATGTACATAACTCACATATACTTGCAATATATTTAAACCTTTAAATTTTGAAAGAAAAATGTTACTCACCTTGTTTCCAGAAAATGAACAGAGCTTCATTGTTGAACCAGTTTTTGAAACTTGCTGGCCGAAGCTCCTCTTTGCTTCTCTGGTTTTATATGAATTCATATTTTGTTTGCAGTTTGATTTTTGTTTAAGTTTTAGACTGTATTCACTTCAGATTTTTATTTTTTATTTTTTTTACATAGCCTTGATGAACGAACTGAAATGAAGTTGATGGTATACAAAAAAGATTTACAGGTTGATGTAATTTTCTTTGAACATGGTAATTATAATGTTTGTACCATAGGGTAACATAATATTTGTATTGTACAACATAATCCAGAGATTTCCTTAATATGGTGGCTAAGCTGATGTGGTATTTCAGTTGAGATGATAAAATGTGTGCTGGGTTATTAATTGTTACTTGTCTTGTTTTATAAGCTTCATAGATATTTAGATTTTTTTTTTCTTTTGTTTCTTCTTTCTTTTGTTTTAAAATGGTGGCTGGTGATATCACTTTGGTGGCTAACATTAATTGTTTAAGTCCTTTATGTTCAAGTGTTCATACACATCCTATTTGTTTCTACTTGAAAGTATCTTTGCTTGTACATGAATATACTTTACTGTCTTCACTTGCAAGCTCATACATACATACATATATATATATATATATATATATATATATATATATATATATGTTTACTTGTTTCATTCCATACTTATTTCATATTTAGGTATATTTCTTTTGCTTTGTCTTCTGACTTTATAATATAAATGAAATTCAATAGTTAATATGTTGCTTAAATTTAGCAGATTTGTTTATTTTATATCTTACATACATGAGTGTATTTCAAACTTAAATTTTATTATCATGTATGTCTACATATATATTTACTTTTTTATATTATTTTTGTAGTATATTTTGATCTTTACATTATTTATAAATCCCAATTCAATTTCAAATTCTATTTTATATACATATTTATTTTATTTCTTTTTGAAGTTTAACTATCCAACATTTAATTTATATTAATATATTTCTATAATTATAAAACTAACTACCCATAAATAAATATAAATAATATTTTTACCCAAATCATTTTCTATGTCTTTTATTCAAATTTTTAAGGTCAAACCCAAATTTACTCATATATATACTTTATATTCAAAATAATTCCAAAATTTATCCAAAATTCACATTAATTATTAATTTTAATTTAAATCAAAAATTGGGATCGTTACACGAGCTGGATGGCGAGAACGTATGGAGTGTTTCCGCTATATTATATGGTTGTATATCTGAGACATGATGACTGTGTATATCCAGTGTCTGTATATATATGTAACTCTGATGTATTATAAAGGTATTTTGACAGATACGGAATTCTTTTGTAGACTGTTATTATTGATATTATTTTTTGATCTGCTGCGAATGTGAGAATTTGTGTTGTGTTTTCTGTTTCTTTTTCTTCTATCTCTTTCTTTTTTTCCTAACTATCTGGGATTTTCGAGATCGAAAATTTCGTGTTGTTATAGTTGGTATCAGAGCAGAAGGGAAAGCGAGAACCTAGGCTTTGTTAGGATTACTCATTAAGGATAGGGTCAATGGTACCCTAGAATGAGTTGAGTGTTTGTGTGTGTGTGTGTGTGTGTGTGAGAGTGTACTTGTTATTTTTTGATATAAAGGTTTTAAACAATTTTATATAAGAATATATTTTGATATATAAAGCAACATTCTTTCTAATAAATATTAAGTTAATTTGTTGTTGAATCACTATAATTAAATAAAAACAATGAGAACTAAGTGGTAATAGAAATACAACCAAATTAAAATTAAATGAAGATAAGCTTAAAATGGATTCAGAATTAAATGGTCTAAATAGATAAGTTGATTTGATTTAAAGGATTAAATCAATATTTAAAATTTTAACTCGAATTTATATAATTCTTGATGGTTTAAATGTGAAATTTGAATTGAATTCGTTCACATTGAATCTGATTTGAATTAATTGGATTTGTGATTGAAGTTGTATAAGTTTAAAATTTTAAATGGAATATTTGGATTGGATTAAATTGAAATGATTTGAAATTGAAGTGGGTTCAATTGATATTAGTCCAAATTGATTGGAATAATTTGAAATTATAATTAAAGTTGAATAGGTTTAAATCAAATGGAATTTGATAAAATTGGGAAAGAAATCAGGATTGATTCAACTTGAATTGGGGTTAAATCAATTTCAATGGAAATTGAAATTATTCAAATTGGAATTGAGTAAATTTAAATGGAAGTGGATATTTAAATAGAATCAATGGGAAAGCGAACAGTTTTGACTCTGGACTATTTTCAATATAAATTGCTTTAATATAAACTTATTTTTCCAAGCTATTTAATAAATACAACCTTTCTTTTTAAAGCCAAATTATTTTATATTTGTTTTAAAATTATTTTTGGAACTATTTAACAAATTTTCAACTGTTTTATAAATTAATTACTATTTTTCAACTACCTTACAAATTAATTACTATTTTACAACCATTTTGCAATTATCTAAAATTTCTGAAACTATTCAACCATTTTCCAACTATTTTACAATTAGTTAACTATTTTACAGCTATTTTGCAAACTAATAATTATTTTTCAACCACTTATCTATTTTTGAAATTTTCAAGCTATTTTCTAAATATAAACGGGTTGGTGTTCAAACTGTTTGTAACGTTGCGACGTTTCGACGCTCGAAAACCGACATCAATACGTCCACTGTATCAACTGCCGAGCAATCGAAGGCCGGAAAACCGTACCGTTTGGGTTAAAGAAGAGGTAGAAGATAGAAGAAGAAAGAAAAAGATAGAACAGAGCAGAAAGAAACAACAGAACAATATCAGAATCTCACAATCGCAGCGGAACAACATATAATAGATAAATGAATAATCTTTAAACAATGAACTATATCAGTTATTACATTACATCATATTACATTACATTACATCATTAGAGTGTACAACAACAAACAACAACAAACAGCGGAAAAGAAATACTATATACTAGTGAATACGCCATGCCGTCCAGCTTGCCTTCAGCAACTCCTGAATTCCAGAATATCCTGATAACCTGACTCTATACTGCCCGTGTGGAAATTGGTGGGCACCCAGAGTTTAGGAAGGAAAACAATAAACTCCAGGTCAGTCATGGGACTGGTGTGAGAACTTAAAACAGTTTATCTTTTAAAACAAACAAAGGGATATTTTAAAATAGATTCGCAATGCTTTTTGGAAAATGAGATTACCATAAGGCCTCCCGCACACACACACAATGCAAACGCAAAATCGGAGGAGATTTCCCCTTATGATAGTCAAAGATGCTTGATACGCATTAAAAAGAAACATTTGGTATTATTACTAATGCATGGTGTAGGAAAACATTTCGAAAGTAAAGATATAAATCTTAGCCAGCATAGGCATTTCTCACTTATGCCTACTATAGCTACCATCCAAACAGTGGGGCGCCACCATAAGTGAATGATAGGTTCTACAACTAAAACCGTACAAGATCGTATTGTTTCTTTGGATTTCCAACAAATGGTCAGGCAAAGGAACTTCCCATTGCCACATAGGTACGCCTCTAGAAAGACGACACGAGAACCTAACGTTACGGTTAGATCTCTGCCAACACAAGCCCAGGTTACCCTTCAAATTGGGTAACTACTGACAGGAATATGTCATTCCCCGATTGTAACCGATCTATATCCGAGGATCCTCGATTCCAACAACCACAAAGTAATAAATTTGTAGCAACAACATAGGTTAAGTATTTGGGCTCCATACCATGATACCACCTCTATCCAGAAGGAATGCTATACACTAAAGGGGAGCTACCCCCTAATAACCTTGTTGCATCCTTCCTGTTTTGACCATTTCCAGGGTGTGAGGTCCGACAAAGTCTCGTCCACAAAGCCACACTTTATACAAAAGCTGTGCTTTGATCATCAAATGCTCAACAACACTTGATATGCCACATTACCAATTTGGGAATGTATCACTAGTAACCATCAACTACATAACCTCTGAGCTCGTACGTCTTAGAGAAGGGTGTTAAGCTAAGAGAATAAATTCTCCGCCACCAACAGAAATATATTTGATAGAAATCAGCTTTACATCTCAAATTGTAACGTCAGACACACATCCATACAAGTCCGCTCCGGGATCGAATGGAACCGAAGGCACTTCCAAAGAATCCCTTGCAATCCGGATATTCACTAATCACGTCCGGACATCCCGTCACTAAGGGTGATAAAACCTCTATATCGGAGATCAGCCGATGCAGAATCATTCGACGGTAATCCTTTCGTTTTCAAAAATATCTGGTCCTCCACACCGGTCTTCAAATGCAATCCATAACGACGTATCACATATTCGGAATGGGTTATACGACCCAAAGGTCCCTTCCCAGCTAACCCGAATAGTGAGCGCTTATTTTAAAAATAAGTATAGCATTCAAATTCAAGCAAATCACAACAAATACCTATTTAAAGGTAAATATTGATAGTCGGTTACTTAACTATCAATAGGCATGCACAACATCACCAGATTCCAAATAATTTTCCAAATTATTTATTTTTCAAAATATCTTTACTAGATATATAATTTCCACATTTCAACCATTTGAAAACAATTTCAAATCACTTTTCACCTTTACAACTTTTGAAAACAAATTTCAAATCGTTTCCCTACACGGGATATATTCACAAATCTGTATTCATTTTCATTCAAAATGGTTCATTTAAGCCAATTAAATAAATCCTTACCGATTTACTTTATATTTACGTTCCAAATTCGTAAATTTATTTCCACACTTCAAAAATAAATCAACATTTATTTTTAAACAAATTTCCCTTCCTTTTATGAATTCCATAGTGAATTTACAATTCCAAAATATCTATGAATATACGATTTTCAAATCGATTTCTAATATTCATTTTAAATTTATCTTTAAAAGATGTAATCTCAAACATTTCACTTCACATTGGAAAACATTCCCATACTTATTTAATAATAATAAGTAATTCACAAAACCATTTATTTTCAATATTTGGAAAATATTCAATATACTTAAATCACAGTTAAGTATAGATTTCATTCTTTAAGGGAAACATCCTTTCAAACACATTTTTTTGGGTCAAAACAAAGGTTGCGTAAAACATCGGTATGACGACCCAAAATCACGAGTATAGGGATTCGAAATTAAGTTGATATATAAATCCCAATACTATATAAAACATTTCCTTTCAGAAATCATTTACTATAACAACAGTGTTATAGTCCACTATAGTAACGATCCCGGATTTTTATAAATTTTAAATTGATAATTAAATTAAATTTTGATTTAAAATGGTGAAATTTATTGATAAATTGATTTGAAAATTAAAAATGAAGTCTTTAAATAAAAATATAAATATCTCAAATAATCTATAGGAATATAAAATAGAAATTTATTTATATTTAACAAATTTAACAAATTAATACAATACAAGAAACAAAAGAAATAAAACATAGAATAAAACACATTAAACGAATTAGTTAAGAAACAAACATAACTAAAACCACTTTTATAATATGTACGTAAAGTAAAATTAATATCTATCAAGCATAAACAAGGCAATATAAAACAAGACAAAAGAAATTTATACGAGTATCTTTAGTACACTTAAACTAGAAACAAAACTGCATATGCATTTAAAATAGCATAAAACAACAAATATCTCTAGCACACAAAATCTCTTAGCATAGTCAAATAAACAAGTTTTAAAGAAGATACCCAGGATTATACTCACACAGGTACAACCGAAATAGAGGAAAAAATAAGTATATTGTACAAAGTAATAAATGCAACATACCTCAGGCATTAAATGCTAGCATAGCATATTTTCTATCAGCCGAAACAAGAAGTAAAGTAAAAAAAAGGGTCTCTGATGTTCTACCATACCTAATACCCTGTACAAAAACGTGCAACCCTGCAACTTCTCTTCTATATATCAAATTTCCTCTTCATTTTAGTTTGTTCAAAACATAACTAAGCAAAGCCAGAAAAGAAGCAAGATATCAAAGAAAAGATTCAATTGAAAAAGAAAAAAATCAAACTTCAATCAGATCAAATTCAAAATGCATTTCTAGATTTTTCAACAACATTACCCAAGCTTTGTCTCCTCTGTCTTCATCCCACAAGTGAGTAACCTGCACTTAAAACATTTTAAAACCCACTTGTATCTTGATCTGTATGAAATGATTACTTAAGTTGGATAAAAACTGCTTGCATGTATATGTATATACGGAAAAAAAATGAGAAAACAAGAACAGTTGCTCTGTTTTAGCATTACAGTGTTTTAAAAAAAAATGTTATGATTAACATAAGTCAAGTTTAGAAGTTTTTTTAAGTAGGATTAGTCAAACATGCTCTGGGAATTTGAGGACATAGGTGAAACTCAAAGCATGATAGAAATTCTAGCATCAGGGTACCTTCTTTGATTATAAATCAACTATATCTCTGTTCAACATTTATACAGGCGAGTGAACAACCCCATCTCCTGTTTAAAATTGTTGCCTTTGATGTACATATTGAATAGGCAATTGTAATAATTGTTTGTATGAGTAAAACTATGATTGCATGTTTTTTGAAAACGAAAGAATATGTATGTATGTTAAAAAAATATTTGAGTGCATGTTTGAACAACAGAACACGTACTTGTTAACCATTTACAGGTTTAAAAAATATTGATCAAAATTCCAGTACTCTTAAATCTAGTCTCTGTCAGCATTAGGTATTTAAACAAGTTATGTTAGTTATGACATAAGCCAAAGTTTAACATTTTATTTCAAGTTAAATAAGTTTGAACATTTCTGGAATCTAAAATTTTATAACAAAACTTAGAATTTGTCAAAATTTTGATTTCCACAATTTAGTGTTATATATATATATATATATATATATATATATATATATATATATTCTGAATTGTCAACAAAATCTAGGATTTTTAAGTTTAAAACCAGGATTTTTAATTGGGTATTTCGAGAGCAAATTGAGGACGATCGGAATTGGCATTTTGGCTAATTTCCGGTGACGTGTTGAACTAGGGGAGTCGGGGTTACTCGTGGTGATAGAGGAGGCTTTGGTGGTGATGGGAAAAATAGTGGGTGGTGGTCCAGTTCATCGTGGAGGTGGCGGCAAGGAGTTTGCAGTTCGTAACCCTAGTTTGGTCGAGGGTGAGTATTTTGATTCGTTTGTTTCCTACAGTTGACCGAGTGCTAGGAAATTTGGGGGAACGGTAGAGGTTGAGGTGACGAAGTAATGACCGAAGTGGCGCGTGTTCAGGTGGTCGGAACAGGGAGTATAAGGCGTTGATAGGTTGAAGTGTGTCCTAGTCATTTTTTTTCCAGGTTTCGTTTTTCTTTTTCTTTTGAGCTCAATTTTCGATTTCATGCTCGAATCAAAACTTGGGGAATCAGAATCGATGGGGGAGGCCAGGAACGACTTGTTGGCAGCGGCATTGGTGATCGGAGAGGCTCCATCGCCTTGTGCACGTGTGCGTGCATTCTTATGTATCTGGGTGGTTAAGATGATTAGGAAAGAAGATGATGGTGCTCTGGGGCAAACTTGAGAAATTTGATTTTCTTTGCTCGGGTAAACAAGTGGTTTTGCTCGGGTGTGGTTAGATAATTTACCAGGTTTAAATTTTTTAAAAGAAACTGGTTTCAGATTTAAAAATACAATAGGTTTTAAAGTTGTAAAGTTAATTTTGTTCAGTTTTAAAAGCAATAGAAAATGTGCAAAGTTTTCAAGCAATTATCTTTTAAAGTTTCAAAGTATAAGAAAATGAATAAGTTTTCAAAGAAAAATCAACCCAGTTTCTAAAATAGAATTATTAAACAAGATTTTAAAACAAGTTTCAAAGTTAAATGTTTTTTTTTAAATAATCTTTTTTGGGATTATTGTTTAAATTAAAACCTCTAAGTGTTTTCAAAAGTGATTTGATGAATGTGATTTAGTAAGTAATTAAGATAAGTGGTTTATCTTAAGTTAAGGGCTTGGGAAAATTTAAGGTTAATTAATTGGTTAGTGATTAAAGGTTAATTTAATTATAGAATCAATTTAAAGGATTTTTTTATATTTATGTGAATGTTTATATGATAATTGTTTAAATAAAGTAATTAAATAATAATTAGTTAATGTAATAAAGGGATGATTATTTTATGTAATTACATTAAAGGATAACTAATTAATGATTAAGGATAATTAATTAAAGTGATTAATTAATCAAGGTAATAAATTTGGGGATAATTAATTAATTTAAAGATTTAACAGTGAAAGAGATTAGAATAATTACTTATGGTAATTAATTAAGAATAATTAATTAAATGATAATCAAATAAGGGCTAATTAATTAATGTGATTAATTAAGGATAATTAATTAATTAAAGGTTAATTAATTAATAAAGGTGATTGAGGAATGATAATTAACTCATGAGTAGTTAATTTAATTGGAAATAAATTTAATTAATTAGGATTAAATAATTAATTAATCCTACTTATAAATGATTATTGAATGCTTGACCTTACTTATGAATGATTATATTGTATGAGATGCGTTGAATTGATTGTCCTATCTGATCTATGATATTTTGCTCTGCGGATTGAGCTGTGTATAATTTATCCATTTATTTACATTGATATATATATATATCTGTGATCTGTATGATAAGCGTTATAGTTTATATCGCTTATCAACTATATTTCTGTGTTTTAATCTGTGATGATTGAATGATGGTGCACTATTGTGTTAAACCCCGGGACCACACTTATACATACACAAATATGGATTTCACGAGGAAATCGATTAAGTCACAGATTTTTGAAATGATTTATAAAATTGAATATTTAAATTCAAATGTTTTGGAAATGGATTGGGTTTAAAGTGAAAAGCTTTTTGAAATGGAATTTCAAAGATGAAATTTATTTTGAATAACTTGATTAAGTTTTGGAATTTAAATATTTTGATTTAAATTTGAATTTAATACTTGAAATTTAATTCTATGATTTGATACTAGGGATTAACGATATTATACTAGTTATATATGAGTCAAACCATTTTTAAAGTATTGTTCTTTTGGGTATTTGAATTAACCCAAAGATTGTAACTTGTATAAATGAAATAGGGTTTTTTCCGAAATAACACTGTTGTTTCTAAATGATAAAAAGCTTTCATATAAGAAATGAATTTCAAATTGTATTAAAGGGATTTCAAGTAAACTGAAATAGTTTTCCAAGTTATAGATGAATATTTGGAAACAAATTTTTTTTGTGAATATTTATGAATGATTTTAAAGATATGAAACAAATCTTTGAGTTAAATATTTAAATGAATTAATCCAATTGAGATGGAATTGTTTTGAAACTTATGAATGAACCTTTGAGAAACTGGGTGAATTTTGTGAAACTAATCTTTTTGCTTAAAAGATTGGAAATGGTAATTGGATTAAATCATTTGAAAGAAAATTTTGAATTATTCAGTTGTGACTTAATTGAAATCCCATATCCATATGTTTTAAATGTTGCGATCACTATTCGGGTTAGCCGAGAAATGACCTTTGGGTCGTATAACCCATTCCGAATATGTGATACGTCATTATAGGTAGCATTTGAAGACCGATGGTGAAGACCGGGTATTTGCGAGAACGATATGATGACCTATTGATTGTCTCTGCATCGATTAGCTACGGTATAGAGATTCCGTATGTGATGGGAAGTCCGATCGGGATTGTGAATACCCGGATTGCAAGGACTTGTTTGGAAGTGCCATCGGTTTTGTTCGAACCCAGAATAGACTTGTATGGATTGTATGTCTGACATTACAATTTGAGATATAAAGCAGATTTCTTTCAAATACATTTCTGTTGGTGGCGGAGAATTTATCCTCTTAGCTTAACACCCTTCTCTGAGACATACGAGCTCAGAGGTTATGTAGTTGAAGGTTATCGACGATATATTCCCATCTTGGTAATGTGGCATGCTGAGTGCTGCTGATCATTTGTTGATCAAAGTTTGGCTTTGTGAAGAGCATAGCATTGTGGACGAGACTTCGTCGAACCTCACAACCCGAAAAATGGTCGAAACAGGAAAGATGCAGTAAGGTATTCAGGGATCGCGTCCGTAGGGTATGTCCATTTCTTCTGGATAGGGTTAGTATCATGGAATGGTGCCCAGATACTTACTCATGTGGATACACTATATCTATTACTGTGTGGTGTTGTTGGTTATCGGGATCCCGGATAAAGGTTGGTTACGACCGGGGATGGAATATCTAAGGTAGATACTCCCAGGCAGGGAGTACACCAGCTTTGTGTTGGCAGAGATCCAGTTGGGATGCTCGGGAACGTCCTTCCAGAGGCGTTCCAATTCAGTATGGGAAGTTCCTTTGCCCGACCATTTGTTGGAAATCCAAAAGAAACAATACGAGCCCTTTACAATTGCAATTGTATAACCTGCCACCTCAGGTGGTAGCTATAGTAGGCATAATATAATGGTACCTATGCTGGCTAAGATTTATATTCTACTTTCCAAATGGTTTCTGCACTATGCACTAGTAATAATATCAAACGATTTGATTTTGCGTAGTAAGCATCTTTGACTAACATAAGAAGAAATCTCCTCCAAGTCTGCGTTTGCATTGTGTGCATGGTGGGAGGTCTTTTGTAGTTCCATTTTCTAAAAGCATTGCGAATCTAATTTAAAAATATTTCTTTGTTTGTTTTAAAGATAAACTGTTTTTTTTTACTCATACCAGTCCCTTGACTGACCTGGAGTTTATTGTTCTTTCCTAAACTCTAGGTGCTCAAATTTTTTTCTACACGAGCAGTTTAGAGTTGAGTTTTTCAGATAGTCATATTTAGTAGATTTTCTGGAGCTAGTTCAGTCTTTGGACACGACTGATCTTGTTTAGCTTTGAGCATCGTTATTGGGAGTTCGAGCTATTTCTGGATTGGTGCTTTATAGATGAAGGTTATCCGCTGCCGTTGTTATCTATTTTCTTTTCCGCTGCTATTTTATTGTATCATATCTCTGTTGTATATTGATATCTATTGGATCATCTGTTGTATCAGATATTGTATCAAAGCTATATATCAATGTATTATTCTTTTATTTCACTGTGTTATTTAGTTAATGTTGTTATAAGCTCCGGCGAATCGGATTTGAACGGTCGAATCTACGACATTCGAGTATGATGTGAAGTATGGATGTCGATTTTCGAGCGCGAAAAATCGATTCGTTACAACTATTTCCTTCTATTTCTCGAAAACGTCTATTTCAACAATGAATGTTGAAATCTATGGTTTCGACACTTAATGCATTTTAAAACAACTTCAAATCGTTTTAATTCTATTTAAAATATCACTTCCCCAAAATACTTTACTATATTATTCACTGTCCCAAAATCGTGAATATTCTTCGTTAACCAAATTCAACATTTTTTCTACACATTTTATTTAAAGGATTATCCACCGTCCAAAATCGTGAATATATCTCCTTTAAAAATCTAAAAATAATTGACTTATCAAAATAAGTCGGTTTCGGATTTATAAAACAATGTTTATAAATTCCCATTTATATTTTATAAAGACTTCAATTTACAAAATTTAAAAATCTTACTACTTATAAAATTCCATTTATAACCTCATTTTCAGCATTAACAGAACTCCTTTTGTAATTCCATTATTTCGATTTATAAAATATATATTTTAAAAATCTCATCCATAAACCATTTATACTTATTCGAAAATCTCAATTAAAATGCCAAAATCCAATTTATAAGTTAATTACTTATAAATCTTTTATTTTACAAAAATCTATTCATTTTATAACTTCCCAATTTATAAATCTATAAATTTCATTTACTTATGAAATCCATTTATATTTCATTTTAACACTTAATAAAACTCGTTTTATAATTCCTATATTTTAATTTATAAATATCGATTTTATAAATCTTTTATATAAATCGTTTATTATAATTCAAAAATCCCAATTTAAACTATTTTATAAATTTATCAACTACTTATTCCAAAAATCACATTTTCGGTTATATTTCACAAAAATCATAATTTTATAACATTAAATTTTATAACATTTATTTATTTAAAATGAATCAATTCCAAAATTTAATAAAACGTATACTTTCAAAAATCACTTTAAAATCCTTTTAAAATTTGAAAATCATTCCTTTAACATTTTTTTAAAACTCCAAAATAGGCCCAATGATGCAACAACACCAAATAATCAATCACGACATTCAAACATCATATATCAATATGATAATCAACAAATACCACAATATCTGTAATCAAATAAATACTGGTGTGGAATCCAGTTGGATCCCTCCAACCTGTTTCCCTGCATCCACAGAAGTTAGCACAATACCAATTCCGTTCCAATACTGAATATCGCGGTATATGGGTTTATAAAATATTATCCGCTATTATGCGGCGCAATAGGGTCTCATCCGCTATATAATGCGGGAAAATCAACTCCAAGTACATAAATAATGTCAATTTCACTTTGCAGTGAAATATTCGTGGTATATGTTTTTAATAAATAACCTCCGCTTAATATACGACGTATAAATTCTATTTCGATCATCAACAGATAATAATTTATCATCCAGGCATAAAATCATCAATTTTAAATTTAACTATTTAAAATTTAAATCGAAACAATTCGATTGAGTGAGAAGTTCTCACCTTGCTTTCAGTTCATTCAGCGTTTTATTTCGAATAAAATTAAACGCGCGTTTAATTTTACCCGAAATTCAAACTAGCTCCAAACGACTCCAATCCAGTTCCATTGCGTAGTGCACGACAAAACAAAGCCAACGCAATTCGTTTCGCGTTATTCCGACCTCGTATGAAAATTTACATCATTTTAAAGTTCGAACGAATTATAATATAATTAATTTTACATTTTCTTTTTAATTTTAACCTAAAACCAATTTAGCCATTCAACATTGAGTCATGCAATCCAGGCCGCTCGCGTATTATTTCTTCCCTCAGTATGCACGCAACCGAAAATCCATTGCCGCCTAAAAAACCCTAATAGCCGTGCCAGAATTGTCGACATCAACGACGATCTAAGTTCATCAACGCGAAGCCCTACAAGAACCTCGCCCACGCCTTGATGACCATCAAGCTCGGCCATCTTGGTGCCTTGAAAAACGTGCATGAAACGAAGGTCTTCTCGAACAGATTGCTGACAATCGACGTTTCAAACGATCACACCGGTTGGATTTGCTCGTCGTGCCGAGCTCTACAAGTTTGCAGTTGAGAGTTTCTTGAATTAATTGGTGGATTTGAAGAAAATGAGGGAGAAAGATAAGCTAATTTCGGCCATTGACAGAAAGGGTGGCGGCTACGGTTAGCTTCTGATTAGGGTTTGCAAAAGGGAAAAATCTAGGTCCTTTTATAGAAAATTTCCGTGCACTATTCACCCGAATTTTTTCGAAACTCTAAACGAAGCTTGCCGCCTGGCGTTTGTAATGATTTACCCCCATTCCGAACGCTATGGAATATATATCGGGAGCCAATTCGATCAAATTTGAAAGATAAGTTTTTGAATCGACTATTTAAATTTAAAAATTCACGCGAATTGATTTCTACGCGTTTTTGCTTGCCTCGGACAAACCGTAAATCCGACTGACACGAAATTTGAAACCATACAATAATATAACATTATGGATCCGATGAAACTGGTTTCGTCGAAATCCGAGACTTTTTGAAAAATGGCTATTTTAACTCGACATTTAAATATTAAAATATTCTATTTCTGCAAATTAACTTTTAGTTCAATTTTAAAAGTTCTATAACATCATTCTAACTCCGATATGATATAATAAAATTTTAAAAATCATTTTCAATCATATTAAACCAAATTTTCAATTATTTCTAGAATTTCAAATATTAAATTATCGGTTTAATTATCCAATTAAATCAAGATATTCGAAAAATAAATTATCTGACTTATAAATTTCACTTATTAATATTTAAAATCAATTAAATATAAAAAATTTAATTGGCAGAAATTCTGGGTCGTTACAAACTTCCCCCTTAAAAGAATTTCGTCCTCGAAATTACAAAGTAAGAAAAAGTGTTGAAATCCGTTAACTTTTCAAAACAAACCGTTCAGATTAGATTTTACAAATCTCTTAATTTTTTAACTTTCCCAAAATCCATTAGTTAAACTTCTTATTAAATCTTTACTTGGTTTCCAAATCCAAACTTAGTTTTCAAAAAATTTCCAATTTTCTCAAAAATATTCTAACGCCTTAAATTTTCGGAAAAATTCGCCATAGTCTCCTTTGCACAGCTCGATCCGAAAAAAAATGACAGTATATATATCACAAATATACATCTCACCAAGTGATGAGGCATCCCGTAGGGAAAAAAGTGTAAAAGCACGATATTTAATCCGAGATATGTACCTTATATATTATTAGCGAGCATATACGGCTAATATAGCGCGAAAGCGAGCTCCAAATGCGAAGCAAGCGCAATCCGCACCTACTATACACTCAACAAACCATGAGAAACATGCATATATGAAAATAATATCAATATATATCATATAATAACATAACAACTACATGTGCGAACATAGCAATGCATTCAATCAACAAATGCAACCATCAAACAACTATCATCCAACAAATCCATATCAAATCAATATACATTCACTTCTCATTAATATTCATTGAATTGGTTTTTAATTTAATCACATTTTATTTGTTGACACTGGGTTTTATAAATATTCATTCATTCATTTTACTCAATTAGTTCACATTTACTAATTTACCTTCAAGTCAGTTTACTTTCCATTCAAATCAAATTCAATTCTATTTAAGATTCACTTAACTTCCAATTTGATTTATAGCTTTCAATTTTCCTTAATTCAATTTCATTAACACTCAATGAATTATATAAAATCAACTAACAATCATATAACAAACCAACCATAACCATCATAACCAAATTATTTAATTTACATTGAATTTGGTCCAACACTTTTAATTCCAATTGGTTGATATTAAATTGACTTCCATTCAATTATTCAATTTCTCAACTTCACTAGCTTTTAATGAATTAACACTTACATTCATTATCCCTTATCAATTCTTTTACATTCGATTGATTAATATTCCATCCATTTATCAATTCAATTGCTAATTCCTTTAACAATATAAGGTTCAATTTTATTTATATAACTCAAGTTCAAATTCATCACTTCTCTTGATTAATTTACTTCGATACCAAAATCAACTTCACTTAAGTTATATTCCATCACAAACATCATTTGTTTAACTTAACTTAAATTTCCACTTATAAATCCAATTCAGATTTCAATTCCAGTTCTATTTACTTACAAATTCGAAATGGATTTCAATTTCATTTCCTTGCACTTGCAAATTTTATTTATTCATTTACAATTTATTTTCCAACTTAATAATTGTATTCCAATCATTTTATATTACATTCCAGAGTCTTTTCAATCTTTCAGAACCATTTTTGAAACCAATTGAATTATCCTTTGAATTTCAAAACCCAAACCCAAATTTTCCAAACAACTTTCATTTAAAACAATTTGGCAGCAATCCCTCTTTTGGAAACCCGAAAATGAACACCGATGATGTTGCGATCATCATCGTAATTATTTTCCAGCGACCGAAAAGAGTTTAGAGCTTTAATTTCTCCAAAAATTTTTTTTCCAAACCTTTGAAAACCATTTTCAAACTCAAAAAAAAAATTAATCTTTTCTAAATTGCAAACCCTTTCAAAACATTTCCAAATATCCCTCTGGAATTTTACTTCAAATTACAAATCTTTTACTTATATAATTTCACTTCTTATATATAAGATTAATTCACAAGTGTAAATCATTTTAATTATAACTTCATACTTATAATTCATTTGCTTAGACAATTCATTCTTTTACAGCTGTTGTTTTTATTTAACTTATTCAACAACCAAACAATCAATTCATATACACTTTAATAATTTTGAAAAATTATTCCTTTATATATAAAATATAATCAAGGTAAAATTATTTCATTTACCCTATTTCAATACAATATCGTGTCAAATTGTTCTGTACAAGTGTTTAGAGATCCCTATCAACAACGTTAATTACTCGTATTGACCAGAATCCATATACCACTTAACAAACCAATCATCACAATATAAAACAATTTATATTCACTAACAAATATGCGCTCGTATCTATTATTACACACAAAATCATTCTAGAGTACTGCTGACTCTATCTCTAATGAGTAACACCCAATAGAGCCATGGTTGTCGCTTAACCATATGCTCTGGTGCCAGATGTAACGTTGCGACTTTTCGATGCTCGAAAACCGACATCAATACGTCCACTGTATCAACTTCCGAGCAATCGAAGGCCGGAAAACCAAACCGTTAGGGTTAAAGAAGAGGTAGAAGATAGAAGAAGAAAGAAAAAGATAGAACATAACAGAAAGAAACAACAGAACAATATAAGAATCTCACAATCGCAACGGAACAACATATAATAGATAAATGAATAATCTTTAAACAAAGAACTATATCAGTTATTACATTACATCATATTACATTACATTACATCATCAAAGTGTACAACAACAAACAGCAACAAACAGCAGAAAAGAAATACTATATACTAGTGAATACTCCATGCCATCCAGCTTGCCTCCAGTAACTCCTGAATTCCAGAATATCCTGATAACCTGACTCTAGACTGCCCGTGTGGAAATTGGTGGACACCCAGAGTTTAGGAAGGAAAACAATAAACTCCAGGTCAGTCATGGGACTGGTGTGAGAACTTAAAATATTTTATCTTTTAAAACAAACAAAGGGATATTTTAAAATAGATTCGCAATGTTTTTTGGAAAATGAGACTACCATAAGGCCTCCCGCACACACACACATACAATGCAAACGCAGAATCGTAGGAGATTTCTCCTTATGATAGACAAAGATGTTTGATACGCATTAAAAAGAAACATTTGATATTATTACTAGTGCATAGTGTAGGAATACATTTCGAAAGTAAAGATTTAAATCTTAGCCAGCATAGGCATTTCGCACTTATGCCTACTATAGCTACCATCCAAACAGTGGGGCGGCACCAATAAGTGAATGATAGTTTCTATAACTAAAACCGTACAAGATCGTATTGTTTCTTTGGATTTCCAACAAATGGTCAGGCCAAGGAACATTCCATTGCCACATGGGTACGCCTCTGGAAAGACGACCCGAGAACCTAACGTTACGGTTAGATCTCTGCAAACACAAGGCCGGGTTACCCTTCAAACTGGGTAACTGTTGACACGAATATGTCATTCCCCAATCGTAACTGATCTATATCCGAGGATTCTCAATTCCAACAAACACAAAGTAATAAATTTGCAGCAACAACATAGGTTAAGTATCTGGGCTCCATACCATGATACCACCTCTATCCAGAAGGAATGACGTACACTAAAGGGGATCTACCCCCTAATAACCTTGCTGCATCCTTCCTGTTTTGACCATTTCCGGGGTGTGAGGTCCGACAAAGTCTCGTCCACAAAGCAACGCTTTATACAAAAGCTGTGCTTCGATCGTCAAATGCTCAACAGCACTTCGTATGCCAAATCACCAATTTGGGAATGTATCACTAGTAACCATCAACTACATAACCTCTGAGCTCGTACGTCTCAGAGAAGGGTGTTTAGCTAAGAGAATAAATTCTACGCCACCAACAGAAATATATTCGATAGAAACCAACTTTACATCTCAAATTATAACGTCGGACACACATCCATACAAGTCCGTTCCGGGATCGAACGGAACCAAAGGCACTTCCAAAGAAGCCCTTGCAATCCGGATATTCACTAATCACGTCCGGACTTCCCGTCACTAAGGATGATAAAACCTATATATCGGAAATCAGCCGATACAGAGTCATTCGACGGTAATCCTTCCGTTTTCAAAAATATCCAGTCTTCAAATGCAATCCATAACGACGTATCACATATTCAGAATGGGTTATACAACCCAAAGGTCCTTTCCCGACTAACCTGAATAGTGAGCGCTTAGTTTAAAAATAAGTGTAGCATTCAAATTCAAGCAAATCACAACAAATACCTATTTAAAGGTAAATATTGATAGTCGGTTACTTAACTATCAATAGGCGTGCACAACATCATCAAATTCCAAATAATTTTCCAAATTATTTATTTTCCAAAATATCTTTACTAGATATATAATTTCCACATTTCAACTATTGAATATGCGCTTATATGATTTTTGTTTGATGATAATAAACATATATACATTCGTTTAAATGTATTTGTTAATGTACTATTTTATTTTTCATAGATTAAATAAATATTTCTTGAATAAAATTAAATAACACAGAATTTGAATTCAATAGTACAAATTCAAGCTCTCACTATACGTATACAATTTTGATTACAAATACATCACAATTTCATATTTACATTTAACCTCACTACACATCACTCATTCACTCAATTCGTATTTTATCTTCAACTTCATTCCAGTTAGAATCCAGCATCTGAGCAATCTGCAAAAATATTCACTAACGCAGCAAAATTGAAAAAGAAATATTTTTGCGGTATAAAATAAAAAGTGAATTTTGAAAATAATATTTGCCTCAGTTATTTGGGTTGTTCGTCATGATTTATATTTGAATTCATCACACACGAACAATGTGACATGCACAGTGTATCACTGTACATGCCACAAGGCCATGCACACCGATATACACTTGATAATGTTACAAGGACAGGTGAGCACAAGGTCAAACCCAAAATAAAAAGACGGGTTCAACATAGGTGCAATATAAATAAAATCTCGTCATCAGCACAAGGTCAAACCCGAGATTTTAAAACTGGGTTCAACTCAAGGTTAATGCACAGTCCAACTATAAAGTTAATATGCTCATGAAAACCTGCAAAATTCAAGAAGGCACCAAACAATAAACTGAATGCAAAGGTCAAGCCATTGTTGTCATGACTCAACTCAAATGCAAAGCTTCGACAAATCAAAACTGCATCAAAGCACAAATACATGGAACAATGCAACTCTTCAATGTTCAGACATGAATGCAAACTAAATACAAATGGCAAGACCAAGCTGCAGCATACCAGAGGTGCAGACGACCAAATGAAGCATGCTCAAAGTAAGCACATGTATGCAGACCCAGTGCCAAAATGATCAGAATTCACACAGCCAACAATGTACTCCATACCAATATCAAAGACACAACAGTAAATCAAACACATGAACCACAATATTGCAAATGAACAGAGGCAACAAGAATGGCCAGAAACAGTGCAACAGGTCAAGGATGTGTACCAAACTGAAACAAACACATATATGGTCTGAAACTCAAGTGACTCAGTAATCAAGTGACACGGGCATCAGACTAAAGTACATCATGAAGCAAAACCAAGTTCAGGTTAATTCAAGAAGGACTGTAACAGCCAAATGAAAACAACAAGTACTAAAAACCATCAATGAACAAGACAAGCTAATGATACATGACTAAAGACTACAGACCAAACCAAGATATCAGCAACAACAACAGTAATGATACAAGTACAACAACATGAAGGAACCAGACCACAAAGGCAATCAAAGTGTTTGAAAATGCAGCAAATACTCAAGATAGTACAACCCAAAATGCAAACTGCTAATACATGGGGAGCGAAAATATATAATGAACCAGAGTGCAACTTCAAAGATACTACGTGCACAGCATCAAGCAAAATCAATTTGAAGCCGTTAACAACTGACCGTACTTAATATGATAACCAAGTCAAAGAAACGAACAGTTTAGATTTAAAACTGTGATAGACCGAAGTCAGATGAACATTAAACCGTAACGACTAAGTCAGGACCTTGGGAATAAAGGTATCAAACCAAGTCAAAATCAATACAGTAAGATTCAAGTAAACTAAAGAATTCAGAATCAATCTCAAACATCCATGCAATATCGATCGACCGAAAGCATAGTATAGAAAAAATCAGACGAACGTAATTCTAGGGTTACAAATCCTATATAAACAAATCATCATCGGCAATCTCAGCATGGAGTTCAATCGAGCATAACAGAAGAGCATAAACGTAAATCACATACTAAATCGAAGTCAAACTCCATCAACTCGAAGCAACCGAAGTGAGCAACAAGGATTCGATCGAACAAGACTTCACGCAATTAACCACTGATTCGATCAATTTAGAGTCGGAGCTTCGAGAAAGCCCTAAATTTGCAAAGACCTAAATCAAAGCCGCCATTCTCAAGATAAAGGAACGACCGACATAATAAAAGAAAAATGGGAAAGGGCCGGCGAATTTTCTCTACTATAATTCATTTTGGGCCGGCCTTCTTTTTTAAAGAGCTTTCTTTTTATTATTATAAAGGGTTTATTTATTTTAAATTAGGGTTGCCTTTATTTTAAATTGTTTTAATTTGTATTTCAACTTTAAACCGTTGTAATTTCTAGTCGTGACTAGGGGACAAACTACGTGGCATAGTTTGAGAATTCGCAACTCAGTGGCTGAGTTGTGACAGGGTTTTGAGTGTAGAGTTAGGTTTAGTCGATAGCGGGTGTCGCGAATTTACGTGTGTAAGAGTTTGACTATCTAATTTCTAGTAGAAACCTTGGGGGCAGCACGTAGGCAGGGTTTTGCCGAAGCTGGGTAAATTCTATGTCGTTCTATTTCTGCATTTTATTATTCTGCTATTTTTCTGTGATGCTATTAATCTGTGATCTGTGTTGAAATAATTTTATAAGCTTCCGCAATTAATTTTCATAATTAATACCATCACCCTATTCACCCCCCCTCTAGGGTGAAATCGATCCTACAAGTGGTATCGGAGCTAGGAATAGAAGTCAACTTCTGTTTTAAAAAATTCATTTTTCAAAAACCAATTTTTGTTTTAAAATTTTGAATTTTTAAAATGGCTTCTTTTAATACTGCTTTTGCTCAGGGTCAATCCATAGTTAGACCACCAATGTTCAATGGTGAATATGCTTATTGGAAAAATAGGATGGAAATCTTTCTGAAAACCATTGACACTTGGACTATTTTTGAGACAGGTTATAGAACACCGATTATAACTGTAGATAATCAGGAAGTAGATAAACCAAAGGAACAATGGACAGAACTAAAAAATAAATTACAAAATACTAATGCTAAAGCTATGAATTCTATTATCTGTTCATTGGATCAATTTGAATTTAATCATGTCTCACATTGTCTAACTGCGCAGGAAATATGGCACACATTAGAAGTGACTCACGAAGGAACATCTCAAGTCAAAGAATTTTACCTTGCCATGCTAAGCAACGAATATGAGAAGTTCACAATGGCGAAGGAAGAAAATGTCAAAGAGATGCATGGAAGACTTTCCAATATCGTTTACAAATCAAAAACTCTTGGAAAATCATACACAGAGTTGGAGATAGTCCGAAAAATCCTCAGAGTCCTTCCACGAAAATTTAAAGCAAAGGTGACTGCCATTCAAGAATCAAAACAAATGAAAGTTGAAAAAATCATCTGAAATCTCACCACTTATGAGCTAGAAATGAAATTTAAGGAAGAGCGTGAAGGAGGAGATACTCAAAAGAAATCAGTAGCGCTCAAAGGAACAACCGAAAGTGATGATGATAACGATGATGATGATGGAGCAGCAGAGCTGGCACTGCTAATAAAGAAATTCAAAAGGTGGAATCGCAAATACGGAAATCCAGCTCGAAATCAGGAATTGAAAAGCAGAATAGGTAAAGCACTAGACTACTCAGAAGAACAGAAAATCATCTGTCACAAGTGCAACAAACCCTGTCATATCAAGCCAAATTGCCCACAGAATCAATTCAGCCATGGAAAGAAACAGAAAAGGAAAAGTTTTGCAGCCACTTAGGATGAAATAGATGAGGATGATAAAAGCACTGGCAGTGAGAGCGAAAAAGCAGATTTGTGCCTTCGATGTGATATAACTGACCTTGATGATGATGAGCTAAGCGAGGTATCAAAACTTACTCATTCAGAGTTGCTTATATATTTTCATGAAGTAAATGGCTGTTTTGAACGACTTAGGGAAAAATACGCTAAACTTGAATCACAAAAAGACACTTTGATTGAATTAAATGAACAACTTGACCACTTAGTTGAAAACTATCAAAGAAGGATCCCTAAGTGTGATAAGTGTCCAACATTCAAAGATGAAATTAAAAAATCAGAAATCAATATAAAATCACTTGAAAATGAAATTCTGATTTTAAAAGAGAGTGAAAATACTAGGAGAGAGAATTTTATTAAAAAGTGCACACAATTATTGAACGAAAATGAATTTCTAAAAACACAAGTCCAACAATTGTCAACGACTTTAGATAAATTTTCAAAAAGTGAAAAATCGATGAATATGCTATTAGGAAAGCAAGCTGTTAATACGGTTAGACAAGGACTTGGATATAATAAATCGAAAATTGTTGAATGCAATATTAATCAAGTTAATTCTATGTGCACAATTTGTAGAAAATATGGACACAATCACAATAATTGTTGGTATAGACCCAAACATGTGAAAACTATACTGATTTGGGTTCCAAAAGGCACAAATATAAAATCTCTCAAACTTAAACAAATTTGGGTGCCGAAGGGAACAATTATAAATAGTTTTGGGTCTTTACAAAATTGTTTTTCAAAATTTTCTGCCATTAACAACCATGGACCTATAAAAACAAATAGGTCACATAAATCTTTTCCCATGTAGGTGTGGTGGCAGGCTAAGGAACAACAACAGTGTTCTCCAAATTTTGGTTGTTCCAAGGACACAACGGGAAACAAAGCAAAGTTCCTTAGCCTAGTATAAAGGTGACAGAATCACAATGGACAACAACGAAAAATATCGTAAAGGTAAAACAGGTAATGGTATGATTTGAATTATATATTAAATGTGATAATGTGCACCATATTCTGAATTAAATCAGCCAATAATGAGATGATGAAAAAATGATGATTTTGATTCTGACTTATTCAAAATTGTTGGCCAATTATATTCTTATGCCAAAAACACTATAAAATTCTCTAAATTCTTTGAATTACTTCATATATATCAGTATTAAAAATAGTGTTTTGTTGGATGATAATACATTTGGTTATAATATGGCTAACTCTATATTCACGGTTTTTGATTATTTACACGGCTTCATTTCAAATTCAAGAGAATGTCATTTAAATTGCTGTTAAAATTGAGTTTGAAATTTTTTTGGTGCACACTTCATGGTTTGGTCAATCAAATTCAATTAATGATAATTTTGAGTGAAAAAGAAATTCGGATGCAGATTACACTGGTAATCTAGTTGATAGAAAAATTACTAGTTGAACGTGATTTTTGAGACATTTAGTAACTGCATCGTTTTTCAAAGAAAATATCTGCATATTTTTCATTTCAAATAATTTTCAAATAGCAGAAAATTTTCTTATAAAACCCCCTCGAGAAAATCATTTTTGACCATATTTTCAGATTAGTCATTTTGAAAAATTGGTTTCATAATTATGTTTGAATTTGATTTTAATTGACTATTTGGACTAATCTGAGTCCCTATTGATTGTCGAAAAGAAAAATAGTGATTGAAAAAGTGATGAGTTTTAATATTGATCATATATTATGTCTCGAGACGGTATAATAAGTAAATTTCTTTAGAAATTTAAACAAGAGTTATAAAACTTTTGTTGGTAAAAATTCCATGACCATCTCTATTTCTATCATATTTCTAATGACCATCACTCATCAAAATTCTATATAGTTTGTCGATATGTGGTAATTTAAACAGGAATCGTTTGTTTTTCATTTTTACATTTTTTAAAAAAAAATTTATATAGTAAAAAAAGAAATTACCAAAGTATTCACTCTCATTTAAAAGTCCTCATGGTTATGCATGGGTGAATTACTTGGAATTTGTTATGTGCTTCCATGCTCATTTAAAAGTCCTCACGGTTATGCATGTATGGAACGCATATCAAAAGTTGATTTTTAAAATAAACAAGTTGATTCTAATCCCATTTAAAAGTCCTCACGGTTATGCGTGGTTAGAAGATACTTGAATTTGTTTATTTTTTAAAATAAAATTGGAATACTACTAATCTCATTTAAAAGTCTTAACGGTTATGCATGGTTAGTAGGTATTCAAATTCCTGATATAAATATACCACAAATAGACACAACTGTACGGTTTTATATGATGAAATAATTCCCATCATTCTAAAAGTGGAATATGCGCCTAACAAAATATTTATGATTTTTGTTTGATTTTTTATTGAAATTTAATATTTATATTCAATTGAGTTTTAATTTTGAATTAATATCAATCACTTTATCTCTATTTTCTCTAACACTATTACTCTTTTGCTGATAACAAAAGGGGGAGAGAAAAGTTAAGATTTTGTCAAATAAAATCAAGCAAAGGTCAAATAATTTTCTATTTGCATCTAGGCTCATTTGCATATTTTTATTTGTATGCATATATATAGGGGGAGCTTTGTGTAGAGAGGAAGCATTTAAATAGGGGGAGCAATTAGAGCATATCCATGATCAAATACATTTAACATATTCAAATCTTAAATATATATTTGTTATCTTCAAAAGGGGGAGATTGTTGAATATGCGCTTATATGATTTTTGCTTGATGATAATAAACATATATACATTCGTTTAAATGTATTTGTTAATGTACTATTTTATTTTTCATAGATTAAATAAATATTTGCTGAATAAAATTAAATAACACAGAATTTGAATTCAAACAGAAATTTTATTCAAACAAATATTTATTACATTTTTGAATAGTACAAATTCAAGCTCTCACCATACATATACAATTTTGATTACAAATACATAACAATTTCATATTTACATTTAGCCTCACTACACATCACTCATTCACTCAATTCATATTTTACCTTCAACTTCATTCCAGTTAGAATCCAGCATCTGAGCAATCTGCAAAAATATTCACTAACGCAGTAAAATTGAAAAAGAAATATTTTTGCGGTATAAAATAAAAAGTGAATTTTGAAAATAATATTTGCCTCAGTTATTTGGGTTGTTCGTCATGAGTTATATTTGAATTCATCACACAGGAACAATGTGACATGCACAGTGTATCACTGTACATGCCACAAGGCCGTGCACACCGATATACACTTGATAATGTTACAGGGACAGGTGAGCACAAGGTCAAACCCAAAATAAAAAGACGGGTTCAACACAGGTGCAATATAAATAAAATCTCGTCATCAGCACAAGGTCAAACTCGAGTTTTTAAAACTGGGTTCAACTCAAGGTTAATGCACAGTCCAACGAAGTCAATATGCTCATGAAAAACCGCAAAATTCAAGAAGGCACCAAACAATAAACTGAATGCAAAGGTCAAGCCATTGTTGTCATGACTCAACTCAAATGCAAAGCTTCGACAAATCAAAACTACATCAAAGCACAAATACATGGAATAATGCAACTCTTCAATGTTCAGACATGAACGCAAACTAAATACAAATGGCAAGACCAAGCTACAGCATACCAGAGGTGCAGACGACCAAATGAAACATGCTCAAAGTAAGCACATGTATGCAGACCCAGTGCCAAAATTATCAGAATGCACATAGCCAACAATGTAATCCATACCAATATCAAAAACTCAACAGTAAATCAAATACATGAATCACAATATTGCAAATGAACAAAGGCAACAAGAATGGCCAGAAACAGTGCAACAGGTCAAGGATGTGTACCAAACTGAAACAAACACATATATGGTCTGAAACTAAAGTGACTCAGCAATCAAGTGACACAGGCATCAGACTAAAGTACATCATGAAGCAAAACCAAGTTCAGGTTAATTCAAGAAGGACCGTAACAACCAAATGAAAACAAGTACCAAAAACCATCAATGAACAAGACAAGCTAATGATACATGACTAAAGACTACAGACCGAACCAAGATATTGGCAACAACAACAGTAATGATACAAGTACAACAACATGAAGGAACCAGACCACAAAGGCAATCAAAGTGTTTGAAAATGCAGCAAATACCCAAGACAGTACAACCCAAATGCTAACTGCTAATACATGAGGAGTGACAATATATAATGAACCAGAGTGCAACTTCAAAGATACTACGTGCACAACATCAAGCAAAATCAATTTGAAGCCGTGAACAACCGATCGTACTTAATATGATAACCAAGTCAAAAAAACGAACAGCTTAGATTCAAAACCATGATAGACCGAAGTCAGATGAACATTAAACCGTAACGACCAAGTCAGAACCTTGGGAATAAAGATATCGAACCAAGTCAAAATCAATACCGTAAGATTCAAGTAAATTGAAGAATTCAGAATCAATGTCAAACATCCATGCAATATCGATCGACCGAAAGCATAGTATAGAAAAAATCAGACGAACGCAATTCTTGGGTTACAAACCCTATATAAACAAATCATCATAGGCAATCTCAGCATGGATTTCAATCAAGCATAACAGAATAGCATAAACGAAAATCACATACCGAATCGAAGTCGAACTCCATCAACTCGAAGCAACCGAAGTGAGCAACAAGGATTCGATCGAACAAGACTTCACTCATTTAACCACTGATTCGATCAATTTAGAGTCGGAGCTTCGAGAAAGCCCTAAATTTGCAAAGCCCCAAATCAAAGTCTCCATTCTCAAGATAAAGGAACGGCCGACATAATATAAGAAAAAGGGGAAAGGGCCGGCTAATTTTCTCTACTATAATTCATTTTGGGCCGGCCTTCTTTTTTAAAGAGCTTTCTATTTATTATTATAAAAGTTTTATTTATTTTAAATTAGGGTTGTCTTTATTTTAAGTTGTTTTAATTTGTATTTCAACTTTAAACCGTTGTAATTTCTAGTCGTGTGACTAGAGGACAAACTACGTGGCGTAGTTTGAGAATTCGCAACTCAGTGGCTGAGTTGTGGCAGGGTTTTGAGCGTAGAGTTAGGTTTAGTCGATAGCGGGTGTCGCGAGTTTACGTGTGTAAGCGTCAGACTATCTAATTTCTAGTAGAAACCTTGGGGGCAGCACGCAGGCAGGGTTTTGCCGAAGCTGGGTAAATTCTGTGTTGTTCTATTTCTGCATTTTACTATTCTGCTATTTTTCTGTGCTGCTATTAATCTGTGATCTGTGTTGAAATAATTTTATGAGCTTCCGCAATTAATTTTTATAATTAATACCATCACCCTATTCACCCCCCCTCTAGGGTGAAATCGATCATACAACAACCATTTGAAAACAGTTTCAAATCACTTTTCACCTTTACAACTTTTGAAAACAAATTTCAAATAATTTCCCTACACGGGATATATTCACAAATCTTTATTCATTTTCATTCAAAATGGTTCATTTAAACCAATTAAATAAATCCATATCGATTTACTTGATATTTACGTTCCAAATTCGTAAATTTATTTCCACACTTCAAAAATAAATCAACGTTTATTTTTGAACAAATTTCCCTTCCTTTTATAAATTCCATAGTGAATTTACAATTCCAAAATATCTATGAATATAGATTTCCAAATCGATTTCTAATATTCATTTTCAATTTATCTTTAAAAGATGTAATCTCAAACTGTAACATACGCGATTTTTCGTTGCCGAAAAACCGAATAGTTAGGGTTTTAAGAAAAAGAGAAAGACAGAAGAAGAGAGAGAAAGATAGGAAAGATAGAGAGAAAAGAAAATAGAAAATAGAACGGAACAGAAAACAACTGAACAACAACAGAATCTCACAATTCGCAGCGGAACAACATATAATACATAAATGAATAATCTTTAAACAAAGAACTATATCAGTTATTACATTACATCAAATCACATTACATCAAATCATCAGAGTGTACAACAACAACAACAAACAGCGGAAAAGAAATACTATATACTAGTAATACGCCATGCCATCTAGCTTGCCTCCAGCAACTCCAGAAATATCCTGATAAACCTTAACTCTTGACTGCCCGTGTAGAAATTGGTGGGCACCTAGAGTTTAGGAAGGAAAACAATAAACTCCGAGTCAGTCATGTGACTGGTGTGAGAACTCAAAACAGTTTATTTATCTTTATAATCAAAATAGAGGAATAGTTTTAAAGTCTCGCAATGCTTTTAAAAATGAGACTACCATAAGGCCTCCCGCACACACACACACAATGCAAACGCAGAATCGGAGGAGATTTCTCCTTATGATAGTCAAAGATGCTTGATACGCATTAAAAAGAACATTTGATATTATTACTAGTGCATAGTGTAGGAAAAATTCATTTCGAAAGTAAAGATATAAATCTTAGCCAACATAGACATTTCGAACTATGCCTACTATAGCTACCATCTAAACAGTGGTGACCACCATAAGTAAATGGCAGGTTCTACAACTAATACCGTACAAGGTTTCGTATTGGGAATTGGATTTCCAACGAATGATCAGGCCAAGGAACTTCCCATTGCCACATGAGAACGCCTCTGGATGGACATCCCCGAGAACGAAACCGGATCTCTACCAACACAAGGCCGGGTTACCCCTAACTGAGTAACAACTGACCGAATATGCCATCCCCCGGTCCTTTGGAACCTTTAACCGAGCGCTCGTAATCAATTCACACAATCATAAAGTGTTTTCAACATGAGTAAGTATCTGGGCTCCATACCATGATACCACCCTTTTCCAGAAGGAAATGCACATACCCTAAAGGGCGCTACCCCTCATAACCTTGCCGCATCTTTCCTGTTTTGACCATTCCGGGGTGTGAGGCTCGACGAAGTCACGTCCACAAAAACATACTTTATACAAAAGCCATGCTTTGGGTCAACAAATGATCATAGAAATGATCACCAGGATAGACGATCAAATAAATGATCCTATCACAGATGATCAACACAATGATCATTTCACAGCAACACTCAGTATGTCACATTACCAAATTGGGAATATATTGCTGATAACCTTCAACTACATAACCTCTGAGCTCGTACGTCTCAGAGAAGGGTGTTAAGCTAAAAGAATAAATTCTCCGCTACCAACAGAAATATATTTGAAAGAAATCTGCTTTACATCTTAATTTGTAACGTCAGACATACAATCCATACAAGTCTGTTCCGGGCTCGAACAGAACCGAAGGCACTTACAAAGAAGTCCTTGCAATCCGGATAATCTCTAATCACGTTCGGACTTCCCATCACATAGGGAGTCTCTATACCATAGGTACTCGGTGCAAAGACAATCGACGAGTTGTCCTTTCGCTTTCAAAAATATCCGGTCTTCAACACCGGTCATCAATGCTATCCATTACGTCGTATCACTATTCGGAATGGGTAATCCGAATAACGAGCGCAATAATTTAAAAATAAGTGTAGCATTCAAATTCAAGCAAATCACAACAAATACCTTTCAAAGGTAAATATTGATAGTCGGTTATTGAACTATCAATGGATATGCACACATCACCAGATTCCAAATAATTTTCCAAATCATTTATTTCCCAAAAAATATCTTTACAAGATATATATAATTTTCACACTTCAAAAATAAATCAATATTTATTTTTAAACAAATTCCCTTTTCTTTTATAAATTCCATAGTGAATTTATATTTCACAATATCTATGAATATAAGATTTCAATTATTCATTTTCAATTTATCTTCAAAAAGATAGATTCTCAAAACGTTTCATTTCACATTGGAAAAACATTTCCATACTTATTTATTCATAAGTAATTCACAAATTTTATTTATTTTCAACCTTTGGAAAAATATTCAATATACTTAAATCGAAATTAAGCACATATTTCATTCTTTAAGGGAATCATTCTCTTAAACATATTTATTTGGGCCAAAACGAATGTTACGTAAAACATCGTTACGACAACCCAAAATCTCTAGTATAGGGATTCGAAATTAAAATAGATATATAAATCCCAATACTATACAAAACATTTCCTTTCGGAAATCATTTACTATAACAACAGTGTTATAGTCCACCATTTCCTTCTATTTCTCGAAAACGTCTATTTCAACAATGAATGTTGAAATCTATGGTTTCAAATCTCAACATCATTTTAAAACATCGTTAGATCGTTTTAATTCAATTCAAAATATCACCTTCTAAACATTTTCTTTAACATATTATTCACTATTCAAAAATGTGAATATACTACGTTAACCAATTTCATCATTTCTATTCATTTTACTTTAAAGGATTATTCACCGTATAAAACGTGAATATAACTCCATAAATAAATTACAACAATTTACTTATCAAAATAAGTCGTTGCGAATTTATAAAACAACGTTTATAAACTCAATTTCTATTTATTTTATAACAACTTCCTTTTATAAATTCCTTTATTAACCTATTCATTTCATAACTCAATTATAAACCAAAGGTTCATATTATAAGTGAAATACTTATAATTTATTTGTTTGCAAAAATCGTTCCTTTGAACTTCATAATTATAAATCTTATAACTTATAAGATTCAATTATTTATCCAAAACCATTCTTTTAATAACTTTATAAATTTTATAAACCTACTGCTTATAAAATTCCATTTATAACTTCACCGTTTATAATTCTATAAATTTCATTCATTTATGAAATTCATTCACAATTCATTCTAACACTTATAAAAACTCGTTTTATAACTCAAATATTTTTAATTTATAAATATCAACTTATAAATTCCTTTATATAAATCAATTTATATTATTCTTTTAAAACATCTTTAATCTCCTTTATACTTTCACCATTTTTGATTTATAAAATAATTAATTTTCATAAATCCTATATTTAAACTTTTCACAATAATTTCAAAAATCCCGATATAACTATTTTATAAAATCATTAGCCTCATATTTTCAAAAATCAGTTTTTAACTATATTTCTCAAAAATATAATTTTTATGACATTAAAAATTATATCGTTTATTTATTTAAAATGAATCAATTTCCAAACATATAGTATATTTTCAAAAAAATCACTTTATAAATCATTTTAATGTTCCAAATTTGGTCCAATGATGCTACATACCAAATAGTCAATCACGATAACAACAATATCATATATCGATATGATAATCCACCAAATATCAAAATATCTGAAATCATATAAATAATGTTGAGGAATCCAGTTGGATCCCTCCAACCTGTTTTCCTGCATCCACAAACATTAGCACAATACCAATTTCGCTCCAGTACGAAATTATCGCGGTATATGGGATTTAAAATATTATCCGCTTAATAACGGCGCATAATGTCTATTTTAACAATCAATAGATAACAATCATCATTCAAACATGCATTCAAATATTTTAAATATAACTATTTAACATAAAATCGAAATCGATTCGATTGAGTGAGAAGTTCTCACCTTGATTTCAATTTCGTTTTAGCGATTTATTTCGAATAAAATTAAACGCGCGTTTAATTTTAACCAAATTTCTCACTAACTCCAAACGAATCCAATCCATTTCCATCGCGTAATGCTCGTCCATACGATTCCAACGCAACTGGTTTCGCGCGTTTTGGACCTCGTATGAAAAAGTTATGGATTTAACAAGTTTACACGATTTTTATAATTATAATTTACAACCTAAATAAATTTTTTTATAAACCTAAGCTATCATAGCCGCAGGATCCTGCACCCCACCATCGTGACCGTCCATACACTTCTCTCCCAACTCCATCTTCACGCGCGTGCAACCCTGCAACAGCCGAACCAAATTCCAATTATAAGGGTTAATTTATGCTTCCACCACACTCGACGATAATTCAATCAACCACCTTCATGTCGTGCGCCTCCCCGAACACCACCCACGCCCAGAACCATCATGAACTCGGCTGCCTCTTCCACCCCAAAAACGTGCGCGAACGCGATGAATATACGGCCAAAATCTGGCGACCACGTTGCTCCAAAACCCATCATCACCGTACGGATATAAAGCTCTCGACGAGCTCTACGTGTTTGTAGTTGATCACTTCTTCTAATTGTTAGTGGATTGAGAAGGATTGAGGAAAGAAATTGAACAATTTTCGGCCATCGGTTTAGGGGGTGGCGGCTGCATATTAGGTTTAGGGTTTTTGTTTTTTTTTTAAAAAATTTGTGAAAGGTTGGTCTATTTATAGAAAACGAACGAAACACTGTTCATTCCGGAAATTCCAAACTCCGATTTACGCGCCGTAACCAGTGTTTCTAGGGTTTACCCCGCGTTTCGGACACAATGGAACAGGTTTCGGAAGCTAATTCGGTCATCTGTGCGAGTTATGGCTATAAACGTTCAATTTAAATTAAACCGATTTAAACGATTTTCCAGGCGTTTTAATTTGTACCGGACAAACGGTAAATCCAATTGACACGAAATTTGAAATCTTACAATAATATCACATTACGGATCCGATGAAACTAGTTTCGTCGAAATCCGAGACTTTTTGAAAAATGGCTATTTTAACTCGCCAAATTAATATTAAAAATAAATTCGATGCGTTTCGAGCTGCCACGATCAAACGATAACTCCGATTGCTACGAAAATTGAAATCCGGTAATAACTAACTATTACGGATCCAATGGAACTAGTTTCGTTCAATTCTGAGACTGTTCAAAAATTGGCTATTTTCACTAGTCGATTAAATGTTAAAATATTCAATTTTCACAAATTAACTTTTAATTCGATTTTAAAAGTTCTAAAATATCGTTCTAACTCCAATATGATATAATAAAATTTTACAAATCATTTTCAATTATTTCCATAATTTCACATATTAAATTATCGATTTAATTGACCAAATTAAATCCAATATTCGAAATAAAATTTATTCGACTTATAAATTCACTTATTAATATTTAAAATTAATTAAATATTCAAATTTTAATTAAATAAAATTCTGCGTCGTTACACAAACATTTCACTTCACATTGGAAGACATTCCCATACTTGTTTAATAATAATAAGTAATTCACAAATCCATTTATTTTCAACATTTGGAAAATATTAAATATACTTAAATCATAGTTCAGTATAGATTTCATTCTTTAAGGGAAACATCCTTTCAAACTCATTTATTTGGGTCAAAACGAATGTTGCGTAAAACATCGTTACGACGACCCGAAATCACTAGTAGAGGGATTCGAAATTAAGATAGATATATAAATCCCAATACTAAATAAAACATTTCCTTTCAGAAATCATTTACTATAACAACAGTGTCATAGTCCACTATTTCCTTCTATTTCTCGAAAACGTCTATTTCAACAATGAATGTTGAAATCTATGGTTTCGACACTTAATGAATTTTAAAACAACTTCAAATCGTTTTAATTCTATTTAAAATATCACTTCCCCAAAACACTTTAATATATTATTCACTGTCTCAAAATCGTGAATATTCTTCGTTAACCAAATTCAACATTTTTTCTACACATTTTATTTAAAGGATTATCCACCGTCCAAAATCGTGAACATATCTCCTTTAAAAATCTAAAATAATTGACTTATCAAAATAAGTCGGTTTTGGATTTATAAAACAATGTTTATAAATTCCCATTTATATTTTATAAAGACTTCAATTTACAAAATTTAAAAATCTTACTACTTATAAAATTCCATTTATAACCTCATTTTCAGCATTAACAGAACTCCTTTTATAATTCCATTATTTCGATTTATAAAATATATATTTTATAAATCTCATCTATAAACCATTTATATTTATTCGAAAATCTCAATTAAAATGCCAAAATCCGATTTATAAGTTAATTACTTATAAATCTTTTATTTTACAAAAATTTATTCGTTTTATAACTTCCTAATTTATAAATCTATAAATTTCATTTACTTACGAAATCATTTATACTTCCTTTTAACACTTAATAAAACTCGTTTTATAATTCCTATATTTTAATTTATAAATATTGATTTTATAAATCTTTTATATAAATAGTTTATTATAATCCAAAATCCCAATTTAAACTATTTTATAAATTTATCAACTACTTACTCCAAAAAAATTTTGGTAATATTTCACAAAAATCATAACTTTATAACATTAAATTTTATAACGTTTATTTATTTAAAATGAATCAATTCCAAAATTTAATAAAACGTATACTTTCAAAAATCACTTTAAAATCCTTTAAATTTTGAAAATCATTCCTTTAACATTTTTTTAAAACTCCAAAATAGGCCCAATGATGCAACAGCATCCAATAATCAATCACGACATCCAAACATCATATATCAATATGATAATCAACAAATATCACAATATCTGTAATCAAATAAATACGGGTGAGGAATCCAATTGGATCCCTCCAACCTGTTTCCATGCATCCATAGATGTTAGCACAATAGCAATTCCGTTCCAATAAGGAATATTGCGGTATATGGGTTTATAAAATATTATCCGCTATTATGCAGCGCAATAGGGTCTCATCCGCTATATAATGCGAGAAAATCAACTCCAAGTACATATATAATACCAATTTCACTTTGCAGTGAAATATTCGCGGTATATGTTTTTAATAATAATCTCCGCTTAATATACGGCGTATAATGTCTATTTCAATCATCAACGGATAATAATTTATCATCCAGGCATACAATCATCAATTTTAAATTTAACTATTTATAATTTAAATGGAAACAATTCGATTGAGTGAGAAGTTCTCACCATGCTTTCAATTCAGTTTCAGCGTTTTATTTCGAATAAAATTAAACGCGCGTTTAATTTTACCCGAAATTCAAACTAGCTCCAAATGACTCCAATCCAGTTCCATTGCGTAGTGCTCGACAAAACGAAGCCAACGCAATTTGTTTCGCGTAATTCCAACCTCGTATGAAAAGATCACATCATTTTAAAGTTCGTACGAATTATAGTATAATTAATTTTACATTTTCTTTTTAATTTTAACCTAAAACCAATTTGAGCCGTTCAACTTTGAGTCATGCAATCCAGGCTGCTCGCGTATTTCTTCTTCCATCAGTATGCATGCCACCGAAAACCCAATGCCGCCTTAAAAACCCTAATAGTCGTGCCACAATCGTCGACATCAACGACGATCTAAGTTCATCAACGCGAAGCCCTACACGAACCTCGCCCACGCCTTGATTACCATCGAGCTCGGCCATCTTGGTGCCCCGAAAAACAAGCATGAAACGTAGGTCTTCTCGAACAGATTGCTGACAATCAACCGCGTTTCAAACGATCACACCCGTTGGATTTGCTCGTCGTGCCGAGCTCTACAAGTTTGCAGTTGAGAGTTTCTTGAATTAATTGGTGGATTTGAAGAAAATGAGGGAGAAAGATAAGCTAATTTCGGCCATTGATAGAAAGGGCGGCGGCTAGGGTTAGCTTCTGATTAGGGTTTGCAAGTGGGAAAAATCTAGGTCCTTTTATAGAAAATTTCCGTGCACTATTCACCCGAATTTTTTCCGAACTCCCAACGAAGCGTGCCTCCTGGCGTTTATAATGTTTTACCCCCATGCCGAATGCAATGGAATATATATCGGGAGCCAATTCGATCAAATTTGAAAGATAAGTTTTTGAATCGACTATTTAAATTTAAAAATTCACTCGAATCGATTTCCATGCGTTTTAGCTTGCCCCGGACAAACCGTAAATCCGATTAACAGGAAATTTGAAACCATATAATAATATAACATTATGGATCCGATGAAACTAGTTTCGTCGAAATCCGAGACTATTTGAAAAATGGCTATTTTAACTCGTCAATTAAATATTAAAATATTCAATTTCTGCAAATTAACTTTTAATGAAATTTTAAAAGTTCTATAACATCATTCTAACGCCAATATGATATAATAAAATTTTACTAATCATTTTCAATCATATTAAACCCAATTTTCAATTATTTCGGGAATTTCAAATATTAAATTACCGATTTAATTATCCAATTAAATCCAGATATTCAAAAAATAAATTACTCGACTTATAAATTTCAATTATTAATATATAAAATCAATTAAATATACAATTTTTAATTGGTGGAAGCTCTGGGTCGTTACATCGTTATTGATTAAATACCCAACTGAGCTAAGAATTGAAGTGATAATCCAAATAAGGATTAAGGTAAATGTGAATAAGTGAATAAAATCGAAACGAGGATGAATAGAAAGGAGTAATTAAATATGAATATTTGATTTTGAATAAACAAAGTTATATACCTTTGTTATATAAGATAAATCTTCCCTTGCTGAATCTATTGCCAGAAGAAAAGGATTTTGAAAGAGTTTGGAGTATAAAAGGAGTTTTATATAAGTTTGAATTGATCCAAAGCTTTCTAAAAATTCATATATATATATATATATATATATATATATATATATTTATGTATGTATAAAGGATCTTTTGAGGATTTTGGAAAAAGGTTTTGGGAACCTTTGGATTTGGAAAGGCTTTTGATTTTTGGGTAAAATCAATATTGGAATTTGGAAAGCCTTGTTTGAGAATTTTTGATTTCGGGATAATCGATTTTGGTAAAGGAGCTTTGTATGAGATCATACTAGGTGTATGATTTGGAAGATACTATATGTGTATAGTATAAAGTGTTTTGATAATGGCTCTGTGGAAAAAGGCGCTCCCTTGAAATGAACTTCTCAGGAGTGCCACCGGGTGGTACTGCCTTGAACCCTAAGGGGGGTTCTAAAGTGATCCTGTGAGGAGTCCAGACAAAACTAGTTCTTGAGGATTATGAGTAGTGTGTAGCGAAAGTCGAGGGGCACTGATGCCTACAGAGGCATTTGGGTTATGCTGTGACGATAGTGTAACTCGATGTCACGACGATCTACTACAGACCATAGCGAAAGTCGTGTGTGCTACTGAGAGCCAACAGTCTGTTTTTGATTTTATATCGGTAGACTGCGACCTATGGTGACATAGAGAAAGTCGTGTGTACTGCTGAGAGCCAACAGTCTGCGTTTGATTTTACATCGGTAGGCTGCAACCTATGTAGGAGTGGAGAAGTTTCATTTCGACAGTGAAAATCGAGGGCGCTGATGCCTACAATTACATGGACTTTTGCTGTGATGGCAACGTAACCCTGGAATGTAACTGCGATCTGTTGTGGGTTCCATGACGTAATCGAGGTGCGCGGAGTGCCTACAGTTATATAGACATTTGCTGCGATGGCAACGTAACCCAGGGTGTAACTGCGACCATGGATGGGGTGATGATTTCCAGAGCATTCTCAACAAAGATATTTCCTCTATTTTCAAAAACCGTTTTCTATATTTTCAATAAAATTATTTTCCCAAGTATTTTCACTGGGTGTTGAAACGGGTTTACCAAGTACTTATGGATTTTTAGTCCTACACTTGATCAACATATGACCGAATTTCTGTGAGAACAAGGATGGACTGGTTGAGACATCGAGTTATAAGAAGTATTTTTACAAAAAGCTATTTGAATAATATTGTGAGAATTTAAAGGTGTTTCTAATTTTTTAAAATAAAAGTGTTGGAATTTTGGAAAATGAAAGAAAATCCAAACTGGAATTATGAAAAACAAAATTTGAACTCAAGAAAATTTAATGAAGTGATTTTTGTAATAAAAGTTGGAAGTAAGCTAATTAGCTAAATAAATTATTTGATAGAGTATGTTAATAAAATTTGACTCGGTTAAATAAATGGATTGTAAGTTAATAATGGAATTTGGAAATGAACTCGAATTATAAATAGAATTCGACTTTGATTTGATGATGAATTAAAATGAGTAGAGATGTTGTTAAAATAAAATGGAATTGAATTATAATAGTCATGGTTTGAGTTGCAAACAAAACCTACGTGAGTAGAAATTAATTGAGAATGGCTTTGTAGTAATAAAATAAATTCGAAAATGAATTAAGTAAACGAATTAAAAATTTAAAATGGGGTGAATAAATGGGTTAATTGAATTAAATAATAAATGGATGAAGTCTGATTGAATAAAAAATTAAATCAGAATTTTAATTGGAATTGGGTTATCGGAATGAACTTAAGTTATGTGGCTTATTAATTTGAAGTAAAATTACTTAAGTCAATAAAAGCTTGGTTTTGAGTAAGAATGGAAGACGATTGAATAAAGTTTGGGTTAAATTTATATGGAAAATGGATATTTATATAAGCATCGAATGTTGTCAAGCTCAATGAAATAGTTTTAAAATGAATCCAGTGTGGAGATGAAATGAAATGCATTGAATGGTTGGTGAATAAATTAGAAATGAAATGGAATTAAAATTATATAAGTTGATAGGGATTAAATAAATAGGTTTTAGGATCAATTGAATTGAATATGAGCTTGTTTGGATTAAAAATAAATTGAATGTAAGAAATTGAGTTGTAAACCATTAAAATTGAATGAAACGGCATATGAATTGGTTGGAAGCAATTGAATTAGCTTTAAATCATATAAATCGCTTAAGGAAAGCGTTTGGTGATTGTTGCTTATGAAATGCATGTGTTTAGCTAATGAAAATAAGTGAAATGCTAATAAATTTTCTATATATGGCACTTACATATTTAAATTGAGTAAGTACATGTACCTGAAGGCCGTTTAACTTAAACCATCTACAAAGATATTTAACTTAAACCATCTACAAAGATAATTCTTCCATCAAATTTATTTCATACAATAATACCATGAAAGCACATTGTATCAACTTTAATGACTTAACATTTGATGTTAAACATTACCATTTCACCGGTGAAATAGTTGAAGCTTGATTATGCCATTTTCTTTGTTCATACAACGATGTAGGACGATGTCATTTACTTTCTTCATAATTGGTTATTGGATGATGCATTTCTTCTCGTTCTTTGTGCACTGTAGTTCTTTTGTCACTATAGTTCTTTTGTGCACTGTGGTTCTTTAGTGCATTGTGGTTCTTTCGTACCTTGTTCATCCATTGTACGCTCATTTAACGTTGGATGTTGCAATTTTCTTTCTCCATCAGTGGTCGTTGGATGATGCCATTCTTTTTGCTCTTCTGTGCATTGTAGCTCTTTTGTGCACTGTAGCCCTTTTGTGCACTGTAGCTCTTTTGTGCATTGTAGTTCTTTTATGCATTCTAGGTCTTTTGTACATTGTTCATTCATCGCATGTGCATTTACCACTGGATGATTCCACTTCTTTTATTCGTCATAATTTGTTGGATGGTGCCACTTACTCTTTTCATCAACGATTGTTGGATGATGCCACTTGGTTGGTTGTTCATTAGGTTGCAGCTTTGATGCCAATGTAGTTTCAGTTATGATAAAAATGAACAACACTAAAGCTAATGATGCACTATATGCTTTGGTCATGTTTATGTGTGGTATGTTGTTCAAGAAAGAAGATGGTTTTTATAAGATTTGAAGATAAAGATTGGAATTTTGAAGTCAATTAAACCATTGTAAACTAATTAATGATCTCATTTTGTTTTATCCACTTTCATATTCTGGATAAGCACATAACCTTAAAGTAGATAGCGTTTTAATAAGCTTTCTACAAAAAATTAACATGCAAAAGTTAACTATAATTCACCAATCGTTATGTTAATAATAGAAGGCGGTGTTGCATATCAACTACTAATTTCAATCTAAGCTTCTTGTATCATAGGAAATATATGAAAAACCCAAATAAGTAAAACAAATTAAATAAATATTGGTGTCTACTAAATTATAATAAAAATGTGTGATTGCCGATACATCCAAAAAGAAAAGTCAAAACAGGTAGTTACGATGTAAACTGAAATGAAAAATTCTAGAATAAAAAATAGATGCCTCGTTTTATCATATATTTTATCCTCCTAAATTTTTTGATAATATTAGTATTGTTATCGCAACAGTATATTACTACACTATTAGCGTGTATGTGTGCAAATGTGTATATTCGCATATTTCGATTAAAATTTACTATATTTCGTTCATAAAAGACGTTTATTTTCTTGTTATGGTGTTTGGAGCTTACACAATATCAAATTTCTATTTTTTATTTTACCACCTCAAATGTAGGTTTATCTTTTCACATCTCTTTTTCACTAAAACTTAAAGTTAATTGTTGGACGTCATGTATTCGCATTACTATTTAACTGTATTAAAAACCCATGTCTAGTGTTACCAAAAAAGAGATATTTGTATAGCTCTATGGCATGCAAAATATTTGTAGTTTGAAATGTAACCACAATTTGATTTTATTTCCATTTTGCATAGATATAACATATTGTCAATAAGTCGTTAAAACTGAAGATTTTAGTGTGGTGAAAATTAGACGCTTCTCATATACTAGTGTCCAAAGCCAGTCAGATACTGTTGTAGGCTTAAGGCATAATGATCTAAATCGGGAATTAAGACAATCAGAGGTCCTTATCAGTGATTTTGAAACATTGAAAATACAGTCACAATGCAAGTTTAAATTATAGTGGCTTAAAAATAAAGCTTATTCTTCCACATTTACACAGAGTCCGCTTTCATTAATCTAAAATATGACCGGTTTCATTTATAAACAAAATACAATTACTTTTATAAACAAAATTAGAATTTTGAGGCCGATGAAAATTCAAGGCCCTTGGCGATGACTTTTGTGACATAGGGCTACTATCGGCCATTCCTATATCAAACAAAGTTTCGAATAATACCGACTATTTGTAAATAGCAGTCAATGAGATTTGAGAAGAAATGCGTAGATGACTATTAAAATAAGTAACGTGCAACGTACCATCCATTTGAGAATTTTCATATGCAAAATGATTTTTAAATAACAATTTAATAACATAATTTTTTCTAAAAAATCCATCATTCAAAAGTTTTGCATTTTGCAAAGTTATCCAACTCTAACCATCCACTACTAGTGTTGCAAAAAATTACTATTTGGAAAAATTTTGGTGAAAAATTTGAAAATAAGAATACACAAAATCCAAACTTCCTACCTATATTAAACTGGAAAAGTGAATACATAGCTTAAAATAAGTTGTATAATAACAAAAAGAAACATGTTTGTAACTACTGATCACACATCTTATTAGAAAACAATATATTTGGTTTAAGTAAAGCAGTTTTATTGGAAAAGAAATTATATAAGCTTCCTTTACTAAAATTTACATAAATTGAGAGGTATGTGTAAATTTATTAAATTAATGGAAAAACATTTAGTTTATAAATATAAATATCGTGGCAATACATTTATGTAAAAAGTTAACCCGAATTATGATGACCAAACATAAATGTTATCTCAATATATAAACATAAGTGAAATAATAGCTCCACGAATAGATTACTATCAGAAGATGTAATAATAAGTTGTAAAATGCTTTTTAAGATATTTAACTTAAACCATCTACAAAGATAATTCTTCCATCAAATTTATTTCATACTATAATGCCATGAAAGCACATTGTATCAACTTTAATGACTTAACATTTGATGTTAAACATTATCATTTCACCAGTGAAATAGTTGAAGCTTGATTATGCCATTTTCTTTGTTGATACAACGATGTAGGACGATGTCATTTACTTTCTTCATAACTGGTTATTGGATGGTGCATTTCTTCTCATTCTTTTGTGCACTGTAGTTCTTTTGTGCACTGTGGTTCTTTTGTGCACTGTAGTTCTTTAGTGCACTGTGGTTCTATTGTGCATTTTAGTTCCTTCGTACATTGTTCATCCATTGTACGTTCATTTAACGTTGGATGTTGCAATTTGCTTTCTCCATCAGTGGTCGTTGGATGATGCCATTCTTTTTGCTCTTCTGTGCATTGTAGCTCTTTTGTGCACTGTAGTCCTTTTGTGCATTGTAGCTCCTTTCTGCATTGTTGTTCTTTTGTGCATTCTAGGTCTTTTGTACATTGTTCATTCATCGCATGTGCATTTACCACTGGATGACTCCACTTCTTTTGTTCGTCATAATTTGTCGGATGGTGCCACTTACTCTTTTCATCAACGATTGTTGGATGATGCCACTTGGTTGGTAGTTTATTAGGTTGAAGCTTTGATGCTAAGATAGTTTCAGTTATGATAAAAAAGAACAACACTAAAGCTAATGATGTACTATATGCTTTGGTCATGTTTATGTGTGGTATGTTGTTCAAGAAAGAAGATGGTTTTTATAAGATTTGAAGATAAAGTTTGGAATCTTGAAGTCAATTAAGCCATTGTAAACTAATTAATGATCTCATTTTGTTTTATCCACTTTCATATTCTGTTTAAGCACATAACCTTAAAGTAGATAGTATTTTCTTAAGCTTTCTACAAAAAATTAACATGCAAAAGTTAATTATAATTCACTAATCGTTATGTTAATAATAGAAGGCGGTGTTGCATATCAACTACTAATTTCAATCTAAGCTTCTTGTATCATAGGAAATATATGAAAAACCTAAATTAGTAAAAAAAATTAAATAAATACTGGTGTCTACTAAATTATAATAAAAATATGCGATTGCCGATACATCTAAAAAGAAAAGTCAAAACAGGTAGTTACGATGTAAACTGAAATAAAAAATTCTAGAATAAAAAATAGATGTCTCGTTTTGTCATATATTTTATCCTCTTAATTTTTTTGATAATATTAGTATTGTTATCACAACAGTATATTACTACACTATTAGTGTGTATGTGCGCAAATGTGAATATTCGCATATTTCGTTTAAAATTTACTATATTTTGTTTATAAAACACGTTTACTTTCTCGTTATGGAGTTTGGAACTTACACAATATCAAATGTCTATTTTTTATTTTACCACCTTAAATGTAGGTTTATCGTTTCACATCTCGTTTTCACCAAAACTATAAGGTTAATTGTTGCACGTCATGTATTCGCATTACTATTTAACTGTATTAAAAACCCATGTCTAGTGTTACCAAAAAAGTGATATTTGTATAACTCTATGGCATGCAAAAATTTGTAGTTTGAAATGTATCCACAATTTCATTTTATTTACATTTTGCATAGATATAACATTTTGTCAATATGTCGTTAAAACTGAAGATTTTAGTGTGGTGAAATTTAGACGCTTCTGATATACTAGTGTCCAAAGCCAGTCAGATATTGTTGTAGGCTTAAGGCATAATGATCTAAATCAGGGATTAAAACAATCAGAGGTCCTTATTAGTGATTTTGAAACGTTGAAAATACAGTCACAATGCAAGTTTAAATTAAAATGGCTTAAACATAAAGCATATTCTTTTACAATTACACAAAGTCCGCTTTCATTAATCTAAAATATGACTGGTTTCATTTATAAACAAAATACAATTACTTTTATAAACAATATTATAATTTTGAGGCCAATGAAAATTCAAGGCCCTTGGCGATGACATTAGTGACATAGGGTTACTATCGGCCATTCCTATATCAAACGTGGTTTTGAATAATACCGACTATTTGTAAATAGCAGTAAAAGAGATTTGAGAAGAAATGTGTAGATGACTATTAAAATAAGTAACGTGCAATGAACCATCCATTTGAGAATTTTCATATGCAAAATGATTTTTAAATAACAATTTAATAACATAATTTTTTCTAAAAAATCCATCATTCAAAAGTTTTGCATTTTGCAAGTTTATTCTACTCTAACCATCCACTACAAGTGTTGCAATAAATTACTATTTTGAAAAATTTTGGTTAAAAATTTGAAAATAAGAATACACAAAAATCAAAACTTCCTACCTATATTAAACTGGAAAAGAGAATACGTAGCTTAAAATAAGTTGTATAATAACGAAAAAAAACATGTTTGTAACTATTGATCACACATCTTATTAGAAAACCATATATTTGGTTTAAGTAAAGTAGTTTTATTGGAAAATTAATTATATAAGCTTCCTTTACTAAAATTTACTTAAATTGAGAGGTATGTGTAAATTTATTAAATTTATGGAAAAACATTTAGTTTATAGATATAAATATCGTGGCAATACATTTATGTAAAAAGTTAATCCGAATTATGCTGACCAAATATAAATGTTATCTCAATATATAAACAAAAGTGAAATAACAGGTCCACGAACTGATTACTATTAGAAGATGTAATAATAAGTTGTAAAATGCTTTTTAAGATATTTAACTTAAACCATCTACAAAGATAATTCTTCCATCAAATTTATTTCATACTATAATACCATGCAAGCACATTGTATCAACTTTAATGACTTAACATTTGATGTTAAACATTATCATTTCACCGGTGAAATAGTTGAAGCTTCATTATGCCATTTTCTTTGTTGATACAATGATGTAGGACGATGTCATTTACTTTCTTCATAACTGGTTATTGGATGATGCATTTCTTCTTATTCTTTTGTGCACTGTAGTTCTTTTGTGCACTATGGTTACTTTGTGCACTGTGGTTCTTTAGTGCACAGTGGTTCTTTTGTGCATTTTAGTTCTTTCGTACATTGTTCATCCATTGCACGTTCATTTAACGTTGGATGTTGCAATTTGCTTTCTCCATCAGTGGTCGTTGGACGATGCCATTCTTTTTGCTCTTCTGTGCATTGTAGCGCTTTTGTGCACTGTAGCCCTTTTGTGCATTGTAGCTCTTTTGCGCATTATAGTTCTTTTGTGCATTCTAGGTCTTTTGTACATTGTTCATTCATCGCATGTGCATTTACCACCGGATGATTCCACTTCTTTTGTTCGTCATAATTTCTCGGATGGTGCCACTTGGTTGATAGTTCATTAGGTTGCAGCTTTGATGCCAAGGTAGTTTCAGTTATGATAAAAAAGAACAACACTAAAGCTAAAGATGCACCATATGCTTTGGTCATGTTTATGTGTGGTATGTTGTTCAAGAGAGAAGATGGTTTTTATAAGATTTGAAGATAAAGTTTGGAATCTTGAAGTCAATTAAGCCATTGTAAACTAATTAATGATCTCATTTTGATTTATCCACTTTCATATTGTGGATAAAAACATAAGCTTAAAGTAGATAGTGTTTTTACAAGCTTTCTACAAAAAAAAAATATGCAAAAGTTAATTATAATTCACCAATCGTTATGTTAATAATAGAAGGCGGTGTTGCATATTAACTACTAATTTCAATCTAAGCTTCTTGTATCGTAGGAAATATATGAAAAACCCAAATTAGTAAAAAAAAAAAAATATTGGTGTGTACTAAATTATAATAAAAATGTGTGATTGCTGATACATCCAAAAATAAAAGTCCAAACAGGTAGTTACAATGTAACTGAAATGAAAAATTCTAGAATAAAAAATAGATGTCTCATTTAGTCATATATTTTATCCTCCTAAAATTTTTGATAATATTAGTATTGTTATCGTAATAGTATATTACTACACTATTAGCGTGTATGTGTGCAAATGCGTATATTCGCATATTTCGATTAAAATTTACTATATTTTGACTATAAAAGACGTTTATTTTCTTGTTAAGGTGTTTGGAGCTTACACAATATCAAATGTCTATTTTTTATTTTACCGCCTCAAATGTAGGTTTATCGTTTCACATCTCGTTTTCACTAAAACTTAAAGTTAATTGTTGGACGTCATGTATTCGCATTACTATTTAACTGTATTAAAAACCCAAGATTAGTGTTACCAAAAAAGATATATTTGTATAACTCTATGGCATGCAAAAAATTTGTAGTTTGAAATGTATCCACAATTTGATTTCAATTTACATTTTGCATAAATATAACATATTGTCAATATGTCGTTAAAACTGATGATTTTAGTGTGGTGAAAATTGGACGCTTCTGATGTACTAGTGTCCAAAGCTAGTCAGATATTGTTGTAGGCTTAAGGCATAATGATCTAAATCAGGGATTAAAAAAATCAGAGGTCCTTATTAGTTATTTTGAAACATTGAAAATACAGTCACAATGCAAGTTTAATTTATAGTGGCTTAAAAATAAAGCATACTCTTTTACAATTACACAGAGTCCGCTTTCATTAATCTAAAATATGATCGATTTCATTTATAAACAAAATACAATTACTTTTATAAAAAAAATTAGAATTTTGTGGCCGATGAAAATTCAAGGCCCTTGGCGATGACTTTAGTGACATAGGGCTACTATCGGCAATTCCTATATCAAACATAATTTCGAATAAGACCGACTATTTGTAAATAGCAGTAAATAAGATTTGAGAAGAAATGTGTAGACGACTATTAAAATAAGTAACGTGCAACGAACCATCCATTTGAGAATTTGCGTATGCAAAATGATTTTTAAATAACAATTTAATAACATAAATTTTTCTAAAAAATCCATCATTCAAAAGTTTTGCATTTTGCAAGTTTATCCAACTCTAACCATCCACTACTGGCGTTGCAATAAATTAGTATTTTGAAAAATTTGGGTTAAAAATTTGAAAATAAGAATACACAAAAATCCAAACTTCCTACCTATATTAAACTGGAAAAGTGAATACATAGCTTAAAATAAGTTGTATAATAACAAAACAAAACATCTTTGTAACTATTGATCACACATCTTATTAGAAAACAATATATTTGGTTTAAGTAAAACAGTTTTATTGGAAAATAAATTATATAAGCTTCCTTTGCTAAAATTTACTTAAATTGGGAGGTATGTATAAATTTATTAAATTTATGGAAAAACATTTAGTTTATAAATATAAATATCATGGCAATACATTTATGTAAAAAGTTAATCCGAATTATGGTGACCAAACATAAATATAATCTCAATATATAAACATAAGTGAAATAATAGCTCCACGAATAGATTACTATCAGAAGATGTAATAATAAGTTGTAAAATGCTTTTTAAGATATTTAACTTAAACCATCTACAAAGATAATTCTTCCATCAAATTTATTTCATACTATAATACCATGAAAGCACATTGTATCAACTTTAATGACTTAACATTTGATGTTGAACATTATCATTTCACCGGTGAAATAGTTGAAGCTTGATTATGCCATTTTCGTTGTTGATACAACGATGTAGGACGATGTCATTTACTTTCTTCATAAATGGTTATTGGATGATGCATTTCTTCTTGTTCTTTTGTGCAATGTAGTTCTTTTGTGCACTGTGGTTCCTTTGTGTATTGTGGTTCTTTAGTGCACTGTGGTTCTTTTGTGCACTTTAGTTCTTTCATACATTGTTCATCCATTGTATGTTCATTTAACGATGGATGTTGCAATTTGCTTTCTCCATCAGTGGTCGTTGGATGATGCCATTCTTTTTGCTCTTCTGTGCATTGTAGCTATTTTATGCACTGTAGTCCTTTTGTGCATTGTAGCTCTTTTGTGCATTGTAGTTCTTTTTTGCATTCTAGGTCTTTTGTACATTGTTCATTCATCGCATGTGCATTTACCACAGGATGATTCCACTTCTTTTGTTCGTCATAATTTGTCGGATGGTGCCAATTACTCCTTTCATCAATGATTGTTGGATGATGCCACTTGGTTGGTAGTTCATTAGGTTGCAGCTTTGATGCCAAGGTAGTTTCAGTTATGATAAAAAAGAACAACACTAAAGATAATGATGCACAATATGCTTTGGTCATGTTTGTGTGTGGTATGTTGTTCAAGAAAGAAGATGGTTTTTATAAGATTTGAAGATAATGTTTGGAATCTTGAAGTCAATTAAGCCATTGTAAACTAATTAATGATCTCATTTTTTTTATCCTCTTTCATATTCTGGATAAAAACATAACCTTAAAGTAGATAGTGTTTTAAGAAGCTTTCTACAAAAAAATAACATGCAGAAGTTAATTATAATTCACCAATCGTTATGTTAATAATAGAAGGCGGTGTTGCATATCAATTACTAATTTCAATCTTAGCTTCTTGTATCATAGGAAATATATGAAAAACTCAAATTAGTAAAAAAAAATTAAATAAATATTGGTGTCTACTAAATTATAATAAAAATGTGTGATTGCCGATACATCCAAAAATAAAAGTCAAAACAGGTAGTTACGATGTAAACTGAAATGCAAAATTCTAAAATAAAAAATAGATGTCTCGTTTTGTCATATATTTTATCCTCCTAAATTTTTTGATAATATTAGTATTGTTATCGTAACAGTATATTACTACACTATTAGCGTGCATGTGTGCAAATGTGTATATTCGCATATTTCGATTAAAATTTACTATAATTTGATTATAAAAGACTTTTATTTTCTTGTTATGGTGTTTGGAACTTACACAATATCAAATGTCTTTTTTTTATTTTACCACCTCAAATGTTGGTTTATCGTTTCAGATATCGTTTTCACTAAAACATAAACTTAATTGTTCGACGTCATGTATTCGCATTACTATTTAACTGTATTAAAAACCCAAGTCTAGTGTTACCAAAAAAGAGATATTTGTATAACTCTATGGCATGCAAAAAATTTGTAGTTTTAAATGTATCCACAATTTGATTTTTTTTTTTTTTTTTTTTTTTTTGAAACTGGGTACTTATATTTACAAAGTAGGCAGCACACAAGTCTGCAAGAATCATCGTGGCGCACAGTTTAATATGCCAGAGGCAGGGATCGAACTGCCGACCTTGTCGTCAACAGCCTGGCGTTTGACCACTGCACCAAGGCCTCGGACACAATTTGATTTTTATTTACACTTGCATAGATATAACAAATTGTCAATATGTCGTTAAAACTGAAGATTTTAGTGTGGTGAAAATTGGACGCTTCTGATATACTAGTGTCCAAAGCCAGTCAGATATTGTTGTAGGCTTAAACCATAATGATCTAAATCAGGGATTAAAACAATCAGATGTCCTTATTAGTTATTTTTAAACATTGAAAATACAGTCACAATGCAAGTTTAAATTATAGTGGCTTAAAATAAGGCATACTCTTTTATAAATTACACAGAGTCCGCTTTCATTAATCTAAAATATGACCGATTTCATTTATAAACAAAATACAATTACTTTTATAAACAAAATTAGAACTTTGACGCCGATGAAAATTCAAGGCCCTTGGCGATGACTTTTGTGACATAGGGCTACTATCGGCCATTCCTATATCAAACATAGTTTCGAATAATACCGACTATTTGTAAATAACAGTAAATGAGATTTGAGAAGATTTGCGTAGATGACTATTAAAATAAGTAACGTGCAACGTACCCTCCATTTGAGAATTTGCATATGCAAAATGATTTTTAAATAACAATTTAATAACAGTATTTTTTCTAAAAATCCAACATTCAAAAGTTTTGCATTTTGCAAGTTTATCCAACTCTAACCATCCACTACTAGTGTTGCAATAAATTACTATATTAAAAAATTTTGGTTAAAAATTTGAAAATAAGAATACATAAAAATCCAAACTTCCTACCTATATTAAACTGGAAAAGTGAATACATAGCTTAAAATAAGTTGTATAATAACATAACAAAACATGTTTGTAACTATTGATCACACATCTTATTAGAAAACAATATACTTGGTTTAAATAAAGTAGTTTTATTGGAAAATAAATTGTATAAGCTTCCTTTACTAAAATTTACTTAAATTGGGAGGTATGAATAAATTTATTAAATTTATGGAAAATCATTTAGTTGATAAATATAAATATGGTGGCAATACATTTATGTAAAAGGTTAATCCGAATTATGCTGACCAAACATAAATATAATCTCAATATATAAACATAAGTGAAATAATAGCTCCACGAATAGATTACTATCAGAAGATGTAATAATAAGTTGTAAAATGCTTTTTAAGATATTTAACTTAGACCATCTACAAAGATAATTCTTCCATCAAATTTATTTCATACTATAATACCATGAAAGCACATTGTATCAAATTTAATGACTTAACATTTGATGTTGAACATTATCATTTCACTGGTGAAATAGTTGAAGCTTGATTATGCCATTTTCGTTGTTGACACAACGATGTAGGACGTTGTCATTTACTTTCTTCATAACTGGTTATTGGATGATGCATTTCTTCTTGTTCTTTTGTGCACTGTAGTTCTTTTGTGCACTGTGGTTCCTTTGTGCACTGTGGTTCATTAGTGCACTGTGGTTCTTTTGTGCATTTTAGTTCTTTCGTACATTGTTCATCCATTGTATGTTCATTTAACGATGGATGTTGCAATTTGCTTTCTCCATCAGTGGCCGTTGGATGATGCCATTCTTTTTGCTCTTCTTTGCATTGTAGCTCTTTTGTGCACTGTAGTCCTTTTGTGCATTGTAGCTCTTTTGTGCATTGTAGTTCTTTAGCGCATTCTAGGTCTTTTGTACATTATTCATTCATCGCATGTGCATTGTTGGATGATGCCACTTGGTTGGTAGTTCATTAGGTTGCAGCTTTTGATGCCAAGTTAGTTTCAGTTATGATAAAAAAGAAGAACACTAAAGCTAATGATGCACAATATGCTTTGGTCATGTTTATGTGTGGTATGTTGTTCAAGAAAGAAGATTTTTTTTATAAGATTTGAAGATAATGTTTGGAATCTTGAAGGCAATTAAGCCATTGTAAACTAATTAATGATCTCATTTTGTTTATCCTCTTTCATATTCTGGATAAAAACATAACCTTAAAGTAGATGGTGTTTTAATAAGCTTTCTACAAAAAAATAACATGCAAAAGTTAATTATAATTCACCAATCGTTATGTTAATAATAGAAGGCGGTGTTGCATATCAACTACTAATTTCAATCTTAGCTTCTTGTATCATAGGAAATATATGAAAAACCCAAATTAGTAAAAAATAAATAAATAAATATTGGTGTCTACTAAATTATAATAAAAATGCGTGATTGCCGACACATCCAAAAATAAAAGTCAAAACAGGTAGATACGAGTAAACTGAAATGAAAATTTCTAAAATAAAAAATAGATGTCTCGTTTTGTCATATATTTTATCCTTCTAAAATTTTTGATAATATTAGTATTGTTATCGTAGCAATATATTACTTCACTATTAGCGTGTATGTATGCAAATGTGTATATTCATATATTTCGATTAAAATTTACTATATTTTGATTATAAAAGACGTTTATTTTCTTGTTATGGTGTTTGGAACTTACACAATATCAAATGTCTATTTTTTATTTTACCACCCCAAACGTAGGTTTATAGTTTCACATATCGTTTTCACTAAAACTTAAAGTTAATTGCTCGACGTCATGTATTCGCATTACTATTTAACTGTATTAAAAACCCAAGTCTAGCGTTACCAAAAAAGAGATATTTGTATAACTATATGGCATGCAAAAAATTTGTACTTTAAATGTATCCACAATTTGATTTTTATTTACATTTTGCATAGATATGACATATTGTCAATATGTCGTTAAAACTGAAGATTTTAGTGTGGTGAAAATTAGACGCTTTTGATATACTAGTGCCCAAAGCCAGTCAGATATTGTTGTAGGCTTAAGGCATAATGATCTAAATCAGGGATTAAAACAATCAGAGGTCCTTATTAGTTATTTTTAAACATTGAAAATACAGTCACAATGCAAGTTTAAATTATAGTGGCTTAAAAATAAGGCATACTCTTTTATAATTACACAGAGTCCGCTTTCATTAATCTAAAATATGACCGATTTCATTTATAAACAAAATACAATTACTTTTATAAACAAAATTAGAATTTTGAGGCCGATGAAAATTCAAGGCCTTTGGCGATGACTTTTGTGACATAGGGCTACTATCGGCCATTCCTATATCAAACATAGTTTCGAATAATACCGACTTTTTGTAAATAGCAGTAAATGAGATTTGAGAAGAAATGCGTAGATGACTATTAAAATAAGTAACGTGCAACGTACCATCCATTTGAGAATTTGCATATGCAAAATAATTTTTAAATAACAATTTAATAACATTATTTTTTCTAAAAAATCCAACATTCAAAAGTTTTGCATTTTGCAAGTTTATCCAACTCTAACCATCCACTACTAGTGTTGCAATAAATTACTATTTTGAAAAATTTTGGTTAAAAATTTGAAAATAAGAATACATAAAAATCCAAACTTCCTACCTATATTAAACTGGAAAAGTGAATACATAGCTTAAAATAAGTTGTATAATAACATAACAAAACATGTTTGTAACTATTGATCACACATCTTATTAGAAAACAATATATTTGGTTTAAGTAAAGCAGTTTTATTGGAAAATAAATTATATAAGCTTCCTTTACTAAAATTTACTTAAATTGGGAGGTATGTATAAATTTATTAAATTTATGGAAAAACATTTAGTTTATAAATAAAAATATCGTGGCAATACATTTATGTAAAAAGTTAATCCGAATTATGCTGACCAAACATAAATATAATCTCAATATATAAACATAAGTGAAATAATAGCTCCACGAATAGATTACTATCCGAAGATGTAATAATAAGTTGTAAAATGCTTTTTAAGATATTTAACTTAGACCATCTACAAAGATAATTCTTCCATCAAATTTATTTCATAATATAATACCATGAAAGCACATTGTATCAAATTTAATGACTTAACATTTGATGTTGAACATTATCATTTCACTGGTGAAATAGTTGAAGCTTGATTGTTCCATTTTCGTTGTTGATACAACGATGTAGGACGTTGTCATTTACTTTCTTCATAACTGGTTATTGGATGATGCATTTCTTCTTATTCTTTTGTGCACTGTAGTTCTTTTGTGCACTGTGGTTCCTTTGTGCACTGTGGTTCATTAGTGCACTGTGGTTCTTTTGTGCATTTTAGTTCTTTCGTACATTGTTCATCCATTGTATGTTCATTTAACGATGGATGTTGCAATTTGCTTTCTCCATTAGTGGTCGTTGGATGATGCCATTCTTTTTGCTCTTCTGTGCATTGTAGCTCTTTTGTGTACTGTAGTCCTATTGTGCATTGTAGCACTTTTGTGCATTGTAGTTCTTTTGTGCATTCTAGGTCTTTTGTACATTGTTCATTCATCGTATGTGCATTTACCACCGGATGATTCCCCTTCTTTTGTTCGTCATATTTTGTCGGATGGTGCCAATTACTCCTTTCATCAACGATTGTTGGATGATGCCACTTGGTTGGTAGTTCATTAGGTTGTAGCTTTGATGCCAAGGTAGTTTCAGTTATGATAAAAAAGAAGAACACTAAAGCTAATGATGCACAATATGCTTTGGTCATGTTTATGTGTGGTATGTTGTTCAAGAAAGAAGATGGTTTTTATAAGATTTGAAGATAATGTTTGGAATCTTGAAGTCAATTAAGCCATTGTAAACTAATTAATGATCTCATTTTGTTTATCCGCTTTCATATTCTCGATAAAACTTAACCTTAAAGTAGATGGTGTTTTAATAAGCTTTCTACAAAAAGATAACATGCAAAAGTTAATTATAATTCACCAATCGTTATGTTAATAATAGAAGGCGGTGTTGCATATCAACTACTAATTTCAATCTTAGCTTCTTGTATCATAGGACATATATGAAAAACCCAAATTAGTAAAAAATAAATAAATAAATATTGGTGTCTACTAAATTATAATAAAAATGCGTGATTGCTGATCATCTAAAAATAAAAGTCAAAACAGGTAGTTACGATGTAAACTGAAATGAAAAATTCTAAAATAGAAAATAGATGTCTCGTTTTGTCATATATTTTATCCTCCTAAAATTTTTGATAATATTAGTATTGTTATCGTAACAGTATATTACTACACTATTAGCGTGTATGTGTGCAAATGTGTATATTCACATATTTCGATTAAAATTTGCTATATTTTGATTATAAAAGACGTTTATTTTCTTGTTATGGTGTTTGGAACTTACACAATATCAAATGTCTATTTTTTATTTTACCACCTCAAACGTAGGTTTATCGTTTCACATATCGTTTTCACTAAAACTTGAAGTTAATTGCTCGACGTCATGTGTTAGCATTACTATTTAACTATATTAAAAAATCAAGTCTAGTGTTACCAAAAAAGAGATATGTGTATAACTATATGGCATGCAAAAAATTTGTACTTTAAATGTATCCATAATTTGATTTTTATTTACATTTTGCATAGATATGACATATTGTCAATATGTCGTTAAAACTGAAGATTTAGTGTGGTGAAAATTTGACGCTTCTGATATACTAGTGTCCAAAGCCAGTCAGATATTGTTGTAGGCTTAAGGCATAATGATCTAAATCAGGGATTAAAACAATCAGAGGTCCTTATTAGTTATTTTTAAACATTGAAAATACAGTCACAATGCAAGTTTAAATTATAGTGGCTTAAAAATAAGGCATACTCTTTTATAATTACACAGAGTCCGCTTTCATTAATCTAAAATATGACCGATTTCATTTACAAACAAAATACAATTACTTTTATAAACAAAATTAGAATTTTGAGGTCGATGAAAATTTAAGGCCCTTGGCGATGACTTTTGTGACATAGGGCTACTATTGGGCATTCCTATATCAAACATAGTTTCGAATAATACCGACTATTTGTAAATAGCAGTAAATGAGATTTGAGAAGAAATGCGTAGATGACTATTAAAATAAGTAACGTGCAACGTACCATCCATTTGAGAATTTGCATATGCAAAATGATTTTTAAATAACAATTTAATAACATAATTTTTTCTAAAAAATCCAACATTCAAAAGTTTTGCATTTTGCAAGTTTATCCAACTCTAACCATCCACTACTAGTGTTGCAATAAATTACTATTTTAAAAAATTTTGGTTAAAAATTTGAAAATAAGAATATATAAAAATCCAAACTTCCTTCCTATATTAAACTGGAAAAGTGAATACATAGCTTAAAATAAGTTGTACAATAACATAACAAAACATGTTTGTAACTATTGATCACACATCTTATTAGAAAACAATATATTTGGTTTAAGTAAAGCAGTTTTATTGGAAAATAAATTATATAAGCTTCCTTTACTAAAATTTACTTAAATTGGGAGGTATGTATAAATTTATTAAATTTATGGAAAAACATTTAGTTTATAAATATAAATATCGTGGCAATACACTTATGTAAAAAGTTAATCCGAATTATGCTGACCAAACATAAATATAATCTCAATATATAAACATAAGTGAAATAATAGCTCCACGAATAGATTACTATCAGAAGATGTAATAATAAGTTGTAAAATGCTTTCTAATATATTTAACTTAGACCATCTACAAAGATAATTCTTCCATCAAATTTATTTCATACTATAATACCATGAAAGCATATTGTATCAAATTTAATGACTTAACATTTGATTTTGAACATTATCATTTCACTGGTGAAATAGTTGAAGCTTGATTATGCCATTTTCGTTGTTGATACAACGATGTAGGACGTTGTCATTTACTTTCTTCATAACTGGTTATTGGATGATGCATTTCTTCTTGTTCTTTTGTGCACTGTAGTTCTTTTGTGCACTGTGGTTCCTTTGTGCACTGTGGTTCATTAGTGCACTGTGGTTCTTTTGTGCATTTTGGTTCTTTCGTGCATTGTTCATCCATTGTATGTTCATTTAACGATGGATGTTGCAATTTGCTTTCTCCATCAGTGGTCGTTGGATGATGCCATTCTTTTTGCTCTTCTGTGCATTGTAGCTCTTTTGTGCATTGTAGTCCTTTTGTGCATTGTAGCTCTTTTGTGCATTGTTGTTCTTTTATGCATTCTAGGTCTTTTGTACATTGTTCATTCATCGCATGTGCATTTACCACCGGATGATTCCCCTTCTTTTGTTCGTCATAATTTGTCGGATGGTGCCAAGTACTCCTTTCATCAACGATTGTTGGACGATGCCACTTGGTTGGTAGTTCATTAGGCTGCAGCTTTGATGCCAAGGTAGTTTCAGTTATGATAAAAAAGAAGAACACTGAAGCTAATGATGCACAATATGCTTTGGTCATGTTTATGTGTGGTATGTTGTTCAAGAAAGAAGATGGTTTTTATAAGATTTGAAGATAATGTTTGGAATCTTGAAGTCAATTAAGCCATTGTAAACTAATTAATGATCTCATTTTGTTTATCCTCTTTCATATTCTGGATAAAAAAACAACCTTAAAGTAGATGGTGTTTTAATAAGCTTTCTACAAAAAAATAACATGCAAAAGTTAATTATAATTCACCAATCGTTAATTATGTTAATAATAGAAGGCGGTGTTGCATATCAACTACTAATTTCAATCTTAGCTTCTTATATCATAGGAAATATATGAAAAACCCAAATTAGTAAAAAATAAATAAATAAATATTGGTGTCTACTAAATTATAATAAAAATGCGTAGTTGCCGATACATCCAAAAATAAAAGTCAAAATAGGTAGTTACGATGTAAACTGAAATGAAAAATTCTAAAATAAAAAATAGATGTCTCGTTTTGTCATATATTTTATCCTCCTAAAATTTTTGATAATATTAGTATTGTTATCGTAACAGTATATTACTACACTATTAGCGTGTATGTATGCAAATGTGTATATTCACATATTTCGATTAAAATTTACTATATTTTGTATATAAAAGACGTTTATTTTCTTGTTATGGTGTTTGGAACTTACACAATATCAAATGTCTATTTTTTATTTTACCACCTCAAACGTAGGTTTATCGTTTCACATATCGTTTTCACTAAAACATAAAGTTAATTGCTCGACGTCATGTATTCGGATTACTATTTAGCTGTATTAAAAACCCAAGTCTAGTGTTACCAAAAAAGAGATATGTGTATAACTATATGGCATGCAAAAAATTTGTACTTTAAATGTATCCACAATTTGATTTTTATTTACATTTTGCATAGATATGACATATTGTCAATATGTCGTTAAAACTGAAGATTTTAGTGTGGTGAAAATTAGACGCTTCTGATATACTAGTGTCCAAAGCCAGTCAATATTGTTGTAGGCTTAAGGCATAATGATCTAAATCAGGGATTAAAACAATCAGAGGTCCTTATTAGTTATTTTTAAACATTGAAAATACAATCACAATGCAAGTTTAAATTATAGTGGCTTAAAAATAAGGCATACTCTTTTATAATTACACAGAGTCCGCTTTCATTAATCTAAAATTTGACCGAATTCATTTACAAACAAAATACAATTACTTTTACAAACAAAATTAGAATTTTGAGGCCGATGAAAATTGAAGGCCCTTGGCGATGAATTTTGTGACATAGGGCTACTATCGGCCATTCCTATAACAAACATAGTTTCGAATAATACCGACTATTTGTAAATAGCAGTAAATGAGATTTGAGAAGAAATGCGTAGATGACTATTAAAATAAGTAACGTGCAACGTACCATCCATTTGAGAATTTGCATATGCAAAATGATTTTTAAATAACTATTTAATAACATAATTTTTTCTAAAAAATTATGTTATTAAATAGTTTTGCATTTTGCAAGTTTATCCAACTCTAACAATCCACTACTAGTGTTGCAATAAATTACTATTTTGAAAAATTTTGATTAAAAATTTGAAAATAAGAATACATAAAAATCCAAACTTCCTACCTATATTAAATTGGAAAAGTGAATACATAGCTTAAAATAAGTTGTATAATAACATAACAAAACATGTTTGTAACTATTGATCATACATCTTATTAGAAAACAATATATTTGGTTTAAGTAAAGCAGTTTAATTGGAAAATAAATTATATAAGCTTCCTTTACTAAAATTTACTTAAATTGGGAGGTATGTATAAATTTATTAAATTTATGGAAAAAAATTTAGTTTATAAATATATATATATCGTGGCAATACATTTATGTAAAAAGTTAATCCGAATTATGCTGACCAAACATAAATATAATCTCAATATATAAACATAAGTGAAATAATAGATCCACGAATACATTACTATCAGAAAATGTAATAATAAGTTGTAAAATGCTTTTTAATATATTTAACTTAGACCATCTACAAAGATAATTCTTCCATCAAATTTATTTCATACTATAATACCATGAAAGCACATTGTATCAAATTTAATGACTTAACATTTGATGTTGAACATTATCATTTCACTGGTGAAATAGTTGAAGCTTGATTATGCCATTTTCGATGTTGATACAACGATGTAGGACGTTGTCATTTACTTTCTTCATAACTGGTTATTGGATGATGCATTTCTTCTTGTTCTTTTGTGCACTGTAGTTCCTTTGTGCACTGTGGTTCCTTTGTGCACCGTGGTTCATTAGTGCACTGTGGTTCTTTTGTGCATTTTAGTTCTTTCGTACATTGTTCATCCATTGTATGTTCATCTAACGATGGATGTTGCAATTTGCTTTCTCCATCAGTGGTCGTTGGATGATGTCATTCTTTTTGCTCTTCTGTGCATTGTAGCTCTTTTGTGCACTGTAGTCCTTTTGTGCATTATAGCTCTTTTGTGCATTGTAGTTCTTTTGTGCATTCTAGGTCTTTTGTAAGTTGTTCATTCATCGCATGTGCATTTACCACCGGATGATTTCCCTTCTTTTGTTCGTCATAATTTGTCGGATGGTGCCAATTACTCCTTTCATCGACGATTGTTGGATGATGCCACTTGGTCGGTAGTTCATTAGGTTGCAGCTTTGATGTCAAGGTAGTTTCAGTTATGATAAAAAAGAAGAACACTGAAGCTAATGATGCACAATATGCTTTGGTCATGTTTATGTGTGGTATGTTGTTCAAGAAAGAAGATGTTTTTTATAAGATTTGAAGATAATGTTTGGAATCTTGAAGTCAACTAAGCCATTGTAACCTAATTAATGATCTCATTTTGTTTATCCTCTTTCATATTCTGGATAAAAAGATAACCTTAAAGTAGATGGTGTTTTAATAAGCTTTCTACAAAAAAATAACATACAAAAGTTAATTATAATTCACCAATCATTAATTATGTTAATAATAGAAAGCGGTGTTGCATATCAACTACTAATTTCAATCTTATCTTCTTGTATCATAGGAAATATATGAAAAACCCAAATTAGTAAAAAATAAATAAATAAATATTGGTGTCTACTAAATTATAATAAAAATGCGTGATTGCTGATACATCCGAAAATAAAAGTCAAAACAGGTAGTTACGTTGTAAACTGAAATGAAAAATTCTAAAATAAAAACTAGATGTCTCTATTTGTCACATATTTTATCCTCCTAAATTTTTTGATAATATTAGTATTGTTATCGTAACTGTATATTACTACACTATTAGTGTGTATGTGTGCAAATGTGTATATTCACATATTTCGATTAAAATTTACTATATTTTGATTATAAAAGAAGTTTATTTTCTTGTTATGGTGTTTGGAACTTACACAATATCAAATGTCTATTTTTTATTTTACCACCTCAAACGTAGGTTTATCGTTTCACATATCGTTTTCACTAAAACTTAAAGTTAATTGCTCGACGTCATGTTTTCGCATTACTATTTAACTGTATTAAAAACCCAAGTCTAGTGTTACCAAAAAAGAGATATTTGTATAATTATATGGCATGCAAAAAATTTGTACTTTAAATGTATCCACAATTTGATTTTTATTTACATTTTGCATAGATATGACATATTGTCAATATGTCATTAAAACTGAAGATTTTAGTGTGGTGAAAATTAGACGCTTCTGATGTACTAGTGTCCAAAGCCAGTCAGATATTGTTGTAGGCTTAAGGCATAATGATCTAAATCAGGTATTAAAACAATCAGAGGTCCTTATTAGTTATGTTTAAACATTGAAAATACAGTCACAATGCAAGTTTAAATTATAGTGGCTTAAAAATAAGGCATACTCTTTTATAATTACACAGAGTCCGCTTTCATTAATCTAAGATATGACCGATTTCATTCATAAACAAAATACAATTACTTTTATAAACAAAATTAGAATTTTGAGGCCGATGAAAATTCAAGGCCCTTGGCGATGACTTTTGTGACATAGGGCTACTATCGGCCATTCCTATATCAAACATAGTTTCGAATAATACCGACTATTTGTAAATAGCAGTAAATGAGATTTGAGAAGAAATGCGTAGATGACTATTAAAATAAGTAACGTGCAACGTACCCTCCATTTGAGAATTTGCATATGCAAAATGATTTCTAAATAACAATTTAATGACATTATTAATAACAATTTAATAACATTATTAATAACATGATTTTTAAATAACAATTTAATAACATTATTTTTTCTAAAAAATCCAACATTCAAAAGTTTTGCATTTTGCAAGTTTATCCAACTCTAACCATCCACTACTAGTATTGCAATAAATTACTATTTTGAAAAATTTTGGTTAAAAATTTGAAAATAAGAATACATAAAAATCCAAACTTCCTACCTATATTAAACTGGAAAAGTGAATACATAGCTTAAAATAAGTTGTATAATAACATAACAAAACATGTTTGTAACTATTGATTGCACATCTTATTAGAAAACAATATATTTGGTTTGAGTAAAGCAGTTTTATTGGAAAATAAATTATATAAGCTTCCTTTACTAAAATTTACTTAAATTGGGAGGTATGTATAAATTTATTAAATTTATGGAAAAACATTTAGTTTATAAATATAAATATCATGGCAATACATTTATGTAAAAAGTTAATCCGAATTATGCTGACCAAACATAAATATAATCTCAATATATAAACATAAGTGAAATAATAGCTCCACGAAAAGATTACTATCAGAAGATGTAATAATAAGTTGTAAAATGCTTTTTAAGATATTTAACTTAGACCATCTACAAAGATAATTCTTCCATCAAATTTATTTCATACTATAATACCATGAAAGCACATTGTATCAAATTTAATGACTTAACATTTGATGTTGAACATTATCATTTCACCTGGTGAAATAGTTGAAGCTTGATTATGCCATTTTCGTTGTTGATACAACGATGTAGGACGTTGTCATTTACTTTCTTCATAACTGGTTATTGGATGATGCATTTCTTTTTGTTCTTTTGTGCACTGTAGTTCTTTTGTGCACTGTGGTTCCTTTGTGCACTGTGGTTCATTAGTGCACTGTGGTTCTTTTGTGCATTTTAGTTCTTTCGTACATTGTTCATCCATTGTATGTTCATTTAACGATGGATGTTGCAATTTGCTTTCTCCATCAGTGGTCGTTGGATGATGCCATTCTTTTTGCTCTTCTGTGCATTGTAGCTCTTTTGTGCACTGTAGTCCTTTTGTGCATTGTAGCTCTTTTGTGCATTGTAGTTCTTTTGTGCATTCTAGGTCTTTTGTACATTGTTCATTCATTGCATGTGCATTTACCACCGGATGATTCCCCTTCTTTTGTTCGTCATATTTTGTCGGATGGTGCCAATTACTCCTTTCATCAACGATTGTTGGATGATGCCACTTGGTTGGTAGTTCATTAGGCTGCAGCTTTGACGCCAAGGTAGTTTCAGTTATGATAAAAAAGAAGAACACTAAAGCTAATGATGCACGATATGCTTTGGTCATGTTTATGTGTGGTATGTTGTTCAAGAAAGAAGATGGTTTTTATAAGATTTGAAGATAATGTTTGGAATCTTGAAGTCAATTAAGCCATTGTAAACAAATTAATGATCTCATTTTGTTTATCCTCTTTCATATTCTGGATAAAAACATAACCTTAAAGTAGATGGTGTTTTAATAAGCTTTCTACAAAAAAATAACATGCAAAAGTTAATTATAATTCACCAATCGTTAATTATGTTAATAATAGAAGGCGGTGTTGCATATCAACTACTAATTTCAATCTTAGCTTCTTGTATCATAGGAAATATATGAAAAACCCAAATTAGTAAAAAATAAATAAATAAATATTGGTGTCTACTAAATTATAATAAAAATGCGTGGTTGCCGATACATCCAAAAATAAAAGTCAAAACAGGTAGTTACGATGTAAACTGAAATGAAAAATTCTAAAATAAAAAATAGATGTCTCGTTTTGTCATATATTTTATCCTCCTAAAATTTTTGATAATATTAGTATTGTTATCGTAACAGTATATTACTACACTATTAGCGTGTATGTGTGCAAATGTGTATATTCACATATTTCGATTAAAATTTACTAATTTTGATTATAAAAGACGTTTATTTTCTTGTTATGGTGTTTGGAACTTACACAATATCAAATGTCTATTTTTTATTTTACCACCTCAAACGTAGGTTTATCGTTTCACATATCGTTTTCACTAAAACTTAAAGTTAATTGCTCGACGTCATGTATTCGCATTACTATTTAACTGTATTAAAAACCCAAGTCTAGTGTTACCAAAAAAGAGATATTTGAATAACTATATGGCATGCAAAAAATTTGTACTTTAAATGTATCCACAATTTGATTTTTATTTACATTTTGCATAGATATGACATATTGTCAATATGTCCTTAAAACTGAAGATTTTAGTGTGGTGAAAATTAGACGCTTCTGATATACTAGTGTCCAAAGCCAGTCAGATATTGTTGTAGGCTTAAGGCATAATGATCTAAATCAGGTATTAAAACAATGAGAGGTCCTGATTAGTTATTTTTAAACATTGAAAATACAGTCACAATGCAAGTTTAAATTATAGTGGCTTAAAAATAAGGCATACTCTTTTATAATTACACAGAGTCCGCTTTCATTAATCTAAAATTTGACCGATTTCATTTATAAACAAAATACAATTACTTTTATAAACAAAATTAGAATTTTGAGGCCGATGAAAATTCAAGGCCCTTGGCGATGACTTTTGTGACATAGGGCTACTATCGGCCATTCATATATCAAACATAGTTTCGAATAATACCGACTATTTGTAAATAGCAGTAAATGAGATTTGAGAAGAAATGCGTAGATGACTATTAAAATAAGTAACGTGCAACGTACCATCCATTTGAGAATTTGCATATGCAAAATGATTTTTAAATAACAATTTAATAACATAATTTTTTCTAAAAAATCCAACATTCAAAAGTTTTGCATTTTGCAAGTTTATCCAACTCTAACCATCCACTACTAGTGTTGCAATAAATTACTATTTTGAAAAATTTTGGTTAAAAATTTGAAAATAAGAATACATAAAAATCCAAACTTCCTATCTATATTAAACTGGAAAAGTGAATACATAGCTTAAAATAAGTTGTATAATAACATAACAAAACATGTTTGTAACTATTCATCACACATCTTATTAGAAAACAATATATTTGGTTTAAGTAAAGCGGTTTTATTGGAAAATAAATTATATAAGCATCCTTTACTAAAATTTACTTAAATTGGGAGGTATGTATAAATTTATTAAATTTATGGAAAAAAAATTAGTTTATAAATATATATATATCGTGGCAATACATTTATGTAAAAAGTTAATCCGAATTATGCTGACCAAACATAAATATAATCTCAATATATAAACATAAGTGAAATAATAGCTCCACGAATAGATTACTATCAGAAGATGTAATAATAAGTTGTAACATGCTTTTTAAGATATTTAACTTAGACCATCTACAAAGATAATTCTTCCATCAAATTTATTTCATACTATAATACCATGAAAGCACATTGTATCAAATTTAATGACTTAACATTTGATGTTGAACATTATCATTTCACTGGTGAAATAGTTGAAGCTTGATTATGCCATTTTCGTTGTTGGTACAACGATGTAGGACGTTGTCAGTTACTTTCTTCATAACTGGTTATTGGATGATGCATTTCTTCTTGTTCTTTTGTGCACTGTAGTTCTTTTGTGCACTGTGGTTCGTTTGTGCACTGTGGTTCTTTTGTGCATTTTAGTTCTTTCGTACATTGTTCATCCATTGTATGTTCATTTAACGATGGATGTTGCAATTTGCTTTCTCCATCAGTGGTCGTTGGATGATGCCATTCTTTTTGCTCTTCTGTGCATTGTAGCTCTTTTGTGCACTGTAGTCCTTTTGTGCATTGTAGCTCTTTTGTGCATTGTAGTTCTTTTGTGCATTGTAGTTCTTTTGTGCATTCTAGGTCTTTTGTACATTGTTCATTCATCGCATGTGCATTTACCACCGGATGATTCCCCTTCTTTTGTTCGTCATAATTTGTCGGATGGTTCCAATTACTCCTTTCATCAACGATTGTTGGATGATGCCACTTGGTTGGTAGTTCATTAGGTTGCAGCTTTGATGCCAAGGTAGTTTCAGTTATGACAAAAAAGAAGAACACCGAAGCTAATGATGCACAATATGCTTTGGTCATGTTTATGTGTGGTATGTTGTTCAAGAAAGAAGATGGTTTTTATAAGATTTGAAGATAATGTTTGGAATCTTGAAATAAATTAAGCCATTGTAAACTAATTAATGATCTCATTTTGTTTATCCTCTTTCATATTCTGGATAAAAACATAACCTTAAAGTAGATGGTGTTTTAGTAAGCTTTCTACAAAAAAATAACATGCAAAAGTTAATTATAATTCACCAATCGTTAATTATGTTAATAATAGAAGGCGGTGTTGCATATCAACTACTAATTTCAATCTTAGCTTCTTGTATCATAGGAAATATATGAAAAACCCAAATTAGGAAAAAATAAATAAATAAATATTGGTGTCTACTAAATTATAATAAAAATGCGTGGTTGCCGATACATCCAAAAATAAAAGTCAAAACAGGTAGTTACGATGTAAACTGAAATGAAAAATTCTAAAATAAAAAATAGATGTCTCGTTTTGTCATATATTTTATCCTCCTAAATTTTTTGGTAATACTAGTATTGTTATCGTAACAGTATATTACTACACTATTAGCGTGTATGTGTGCAAATGTGTATATTCACATATTTCGATTAAAATTTACTATATTTTGATTATAAAAGACGTTTATTTTCTTGTTATGGTGTTTGGAACATACACAATATCAAATGTCTATTTTTTATTTTACCACCTCAAACGTAGGTTTATCGTTTCACATATCGTTTTCACTAAAACTTAAAGTTAATTGCTCGACGTCATGTTTTCGCATTACTATTTAGCTGTATTAAAAACCCAAGTCTAGTGTTACCAAAAAAGAGATATTTGAATAACTATATGGCATGCAAAAAAATTGTACTTTAAATGTATCCACAATTTGATTTTTATTTACATTTTGCATAGATATGACATATTGTCAATATGTCCTTAAAACTGAAGATTTTAGTGTGGTGAAAATTAGACGCTTCTGATATACTAGTGTCCAAAGCCAGTCAGATATTGTTGTAGGCTTAAGGCATAATAATCTAAATCAGGTATTAAAACAATGAGAGGTCCTGATTAGTTATTTTTAAACATTGAAAATACAGTCACAATACAAGTTTAAATTATAGTGGCTTAAAAATAAGGCATACTCTTTTATAATTACACAGAGTCCGCTTTCATTAATCTAAAATATGACCGATTTCATTTATAAACAAAATACAATTACTTTTATAAACAAAATTAGAATTTTGAGGCCGATGAAAATTCAAGGCCCTTGGCGGTGACTTTAGTGACATAGGGCTACTATCGGCCATTCCTATAACAAACATAGTTTCTAATAATACCGACTATTTGTAAATAGCAGTAAACGAGATTTGAGAAGAAATGCTTAGATGACTATTAAAATAAGTAACGTGCAACGTACCATCCATTTGAGAATTTTCATATGCAAAATGATTTTTAAATAACAATTTAATAACATAATTTTTTCGAAAAAATCCAACATTCAAAAGTTTTGCATTTTGCAAGTTTATCCAACTCTAACCATCCACTACTAATGTTGCAATAAATTACTATTTTGAAAAATTTTGGTTAAAATTTGAAAATAAGAATACATAAAAATCCAAACTTCCTACCTATATTAAACTGGAAAAGTGAACACATAGCTTAAAATAAGTTGTATAATAACATAACAAAACATGTTTGTAACTATTGATCACACATCTTATTAGAAAACAATATATTTGGTTTAAGTAAAGTAGTTTTATTGGAAAATAAATTGTATAAGCTTCCTTTACTAAAATTTACTTAAATTGGGAGGTATGTATAAATTTATTAAATTTATGGAAAAACATTTATTGTATAAATATAAATATCGTGGCAATACATTTTTGTAAAAAGTTAATCCGAATTATGCTGACCAAACATAAATATAATCTCAATATATAAACATAAGTGAAATAATAGATCCACGAATAGATTACTATCAGAAGATGCAATAATAAGTTGTAAAATGCTTTTTAAGATATTTAACTTAGACCATCTACAAGGATAATTCTTCCATCAAATTTATTTCATACTATAATACCATGAAAGCACATTGTATCAAATTTAATGACTTAACATTTGATGTTGAACATTATCATTTCACTGGTGAAATAGTTGAAGCTTGATTATGCCATTTTCGTTGTTGATACAACGATGTAGGACGTTGTCATTTACTTTCTTCATAACTGGTTATTGGATGATGCATTTCTTCTTATTCTTTTGTGCACTGTAGTTCTTTTGTGCACTGTGGTTCCTTTGTGCACTGTGGTTCTTTTGTGCATTTTAGTTCTTTCGTACATTGTTCATCCATTATATGTTCATTTAACGATGGATGTTGCAATATTCTTTCTCCATCAGTGGTCGTTGGATGATGCCATTCTTTTTGCTCTTCTATGCATTGTAGCTCTTTTGTGCACTGTAGTCCTTTTGTGCATTGTAGCTCTTTTGTGCATTGTAGTTCTTTTGTGCATTCTAGGTCTTTTGTACATTGTTCATTCATCGCATATGCATTTACCACCGGATGATTCCCCTTCTTTTGTTCGTCATAATTTGTCGGATGGTGCCAATTACTCCTTTCATCAACGATTGTTGGATGATGCCACTTGGTTGGTAGTTCATTAGGTTGCAGCTTTGATGCCACGGTAGTTTCAGTTATGATAAAAAAGAAGAACACTAAAGCTAATGATGCACAATATGCTTTGGTCATGTTTATGTGTGGTATGTTGTTCAAGAAAGAAGATGGTTTTTATAAGATTTGAAGATAATGTTTGGAATCTTGAAGCCAATTAAGCCATTGTAAACTAATTAAAGATCTCATTTTGTTTATCCTCTTTCATATTCTGGATAAAAACACAACCTTAAAGTAGATGGTGTTTTAATAAGCTTTGTACAAAAAAATAACATGCAAAAGTTAATTATAATTCACCAATTGTTATGTTAATAATAGAAGGCGGTGTTGCATATCAACTACTAATTTCAATCTTAGCTTCTTGTATCATAGGAAATATATGAAAAACCCAAATTAGTAAAAAATAAATAAATAAATATTGGTGTCTACTAAATTATATTAGAAATGCGTGATTGCCGATACATCCGAAAATAAAAGTCAAAACAGGTAGTTACATTGTAAACTGAAATGAAAAATTCTAAAATAAAAAATAGATGTCTCGTTTTGTCATATATTTTATCCTCCTAAATTTTTTGATAATACTAGTATTGTTATCGTAACAGTATATTACTACACTATTAGCGTGTATGTGTGCAAATGTGTATATTCACATATTTCGATTAAAATTTACTATATTTTGATTATAAAAGACGTTTATTTTCTTGTTATGGTGTTTGGAACATACACAATATCAAATGTCTATTTTTTATTATACCACCTCAAACGTCGGTTTATCGTTTCACATATCGTTTTCACTAAAACTTAAAGTTAATTGCTCGACGCCATGTTTTCGCATTAATATTTAGCTGTATTAAAAACCCAAGTCTAGTGTTACCAAAAAAGAGATATTTGAATAACTATATGGCACGCAAAAAAATTGTACTTTAAATGTATCCACAATTTGATTTTTATTTACATTTTGCATAGATATGACATATTGTCAATATGTCGTTAAAACTGAAGATTTTAGTGTGGTGAAAATTAGACGCTTCTGATATACTAGTGTCCAAAGCCAGTCAGATATTGTTGTAGGCTTAAGGCGTAATAATCTAAATCAGGTATTAAAACAATGAGAGGTCCTGATTAGTTATTTTTAAACATTGAAAATACAGTCACAATGCAAGTTTAAATTATAGTGGCTTAAAAATAAGGCATACTCTTTTATAATTACACAGAGTCCGCTTTCATTAATCTAAAATATGACCGATTTCATTTATAAACAAAATACAATTACTTTTAGAAACAAAATTAGAATTTTGAGGCCGATGAAAATTCAAGGCCCTTGGCGGTGACTTTAGTGACATAGGGCTACTATCGGCCATTCCTACATCAAACATAGTTTCGAATAAGACCGACTATTTGTAATAGCAGCAAATGAGATTTGGAAAGAAATGCGTAGATGACTATTAAAATAAGTAACGTGCAACGAACCATCCATTTGAGAATTTTCATATGCAAAATGATTTTTAAATAACAATTTAATAACATAAATTTTTCTAAAAATTCCATCATTCAAAAGTTTTGCATTTTGCAAGTTTATCCAACTCTAACCATCCACTACTGGTGTTGCAATAAATTAGTATTTTGAAAATTTTGGGTTAAAAATTTGAAAATAAGAACACAAAAAAATCCAAACTTCCTACCTATATTAAACTGGAAAAGTGAATACATAGCTTAAAATAAGTTGTATAATAACAAAACAAAACATCTTTGTAACTATTGATCACACGTCTTATTAGAAAATAATATATTTGGTTTAAGTAAAGCAGTTTTATTGGAAAATAAATTATATAAGCTTCCTTTACTAAAATTTACTTAAATTTGGAGGTATGTATAAATTTATTAAATTTATGGAAAAACATTTAGTTTATAAATATAAATATCATGGCAATACATTTATGTAAAAAGTTAATCCGAATTATGCTGACCAAACATAAATATAATCTCAATATATAAACATAAGTGAAATAATAGCTACACGAATAGATTACTATCAGAAGATGTAATAATAAGTTGTAAAATGCTTTTTAAGATATTTAACTTAAACCATATGCAAAGATAATTCTTCCATCAAATTTTTTTCATAGTATAATACCATGAAAGCACATTGTATCAACTTCAATGACTTAACATTTGATGTTGAACATTATCATTTCACCGGTGAAATAGTTGAAGCTTGATTATGCCATTTTCTTTGTTGATACAACGATGTAGGACGATGTCATTTACTTTCTTCATAAATGGTTATTGGATGATGCATTTCTTCTTGTTCTTTTGTGCAATATAGTTCTTTTGTGCACTGTGGTTCCTTTGTGCACTGTGGTTCTTTAGTGCACTGTGGTTCTTTTGTGCATTTTAGTTCTTTCGTACATTGTTCATCCATTGTATGTTCATGTAACAACCCTAGTTCAGTTGTTATTTTATTTAATTTATTTAATTTGTTTTTATTTTTAAATAATATATTTTATAAATTGGGTTTAACAATATAGTTAAATATTTAAAATTTGAGATATATTTTGAAAATTTTTATATGACAATAAAATTAAATAATAACTGTAAAATTTTAAGCTAGGATTGAACCGTTAAATTTCGAGTTTGAAAGACGCGTGATTTATCGGGTTAAAGTGATGTTATAAAACGTGTGTTTTCAAAATGTTATTTTTGTGAAAATTTTTGATATTTTAGACTGCGTCTGTTTAACGCAGTGTAAAAATAATATTTTCAAATTTTTCTGAAGAAAATTTTGGTCAGTGATTTTAAGACGGACGTTGGTTCGTTTTAAAGGACCGTTGTTTTATATAATCTTTGACATACGTTAAATTTTAACCGACTACATAAAAACGTAACGTTGCATTTAAAAATATCAATCTAAATCAGAGGAAGATTTAACTAAATTAAATCACAACATTTATATATATTCAAAACGTTCAAACTTTTATTTTCTTCTCTCGGCTGTTTTTTTTTTTTATCTTGTACACGTTCATATTTTAAGCTGAAGCATGCAAAATCATCGGCCCTATCACAAACACAAATCGCAACACATACACAAACTAATGAAAAGCACTGAGATTACGTTCGAATAATGAATTATACACTGGAAAATAAAAAGGCTGAACGTTTGTTTAGGAATAGAAAAGCTCTGCATTTACATATATCTCCATCTCACCATTCGCTGCCTTAGATCACGCATGCAAGAATTTATCTGATCTTATTATCAAGCCAGGAATTGTGATTCGAAATACACATGTTCACTGGAAAATCATGCATCAACATATCAGCTCCTTTTAGCCTTCAGTTATCAAATAAAGCATGAATATGAAACTGAACTGGCATCAATCTTTCCCCCTAACTTCGACCTTCAGTTATAAAACAATTATCTCAAGCCTTATCAAATTTATCAGTTCTTCAATCTAATGCATGCCTCTCCTTTAATCACGCCAGAGGATAAGTGCTTGCATTCTTCTTTTGAAACCGACCAATAGCATTGATCAAGTGTAACTGCCTTTGATTCCTCTGCATATATCAAGTCTTTGCCTATATATTTTGCATCTCTCTCTTCATATTCCTCTGCATACTCCTGTCAGTTCATTTGCTCAGTAGTTCAGGTAATTGTCTTCCTTCTTTTCTTATCCTATGTATCTTTATCTCCTGACTTGCTCGGCCATACCATTTTGGTATAAGTTCTGTATGTGTACTGTCCTTAGCTTCACTAAATTGACATATAGGATGTTGTGAAACCTAGGCAAATCTATAGTTGATAGCTAATCTGGTGAAAACATGATAGCAGTTGTAGATCTGGGGTGTGTGTGTTTTTGATGAAGCCTGCAGTGGAGGAAGTAGGCTATGGATTGGTTATAGGAGCTGTCTGCATTCATACTAATGGAATCTGGATAGGATGATTTTAGTTTGCATCAGGTAAGCATGTTATAAGTAGCATAGGGACATGGTTTCAGTTTGCATATGGATAGGGTACAGATCTGAATATTTTCAGTCTGCACTTGCACTAGATGTAGCAGTGTAAATGGCATGAGAAGGTAGCATGTATGTCTGAAGCTTAGTTGCATGTAGTCAGATGGTAGAGCAGCTTGCCAGGTCATAAGGTAATGATCTGGAAGTGAGACAGTCTTGGTGTAGAGCCTGGCAAAATCTGGAATGAAGAGCAAAATCTGGAATGAAGAGACATGACATGTCTGGTGAAGAGGCAGGCAAAGCTGAAAATACTTAAGTGAATTGATGTTAGGTTGAAGATCTTTGGTTGCTTGGCAGTTGAGATAAGCTGGCAGTAAAGTTTGGAGGGGGAGAAATGTGAAACTGCAGTGCATGTCTGAAGTGTGCACGTGCACAAAGCATGCACACAGGAGTTGATGGGTCTGACAGGTAGGCATGGTGTATAAGAGGTGGCTGGACTGGTGAAGTCAGTGGTAGGAGGAAGGGATGGCAGTGAAGGCCAGAGAAGGTGGAGTTCTGGAAATCAAAGTGATTCAACACTTCCAGATTTTGACTCGAAGTAGATGCTTATGTAACCCGAAGCAGACTAAAGTTTGACTCGAAGAAATTCCTGATCTGACTCGAAGCATAGAAGGGAAACTCGGGTAAATGTCATTTGGGCTGGTGGCAGTGAAATCTGATATTTATTTGAGATTTTTGGTAATCAAAATATAAAAATAAAAAAAAAGGGAAGAAGAAAAGAGAAAAAAAAAATTAATTGATGAATGAAGAAAAGGGTAGGCATTGCATATGTATAGGGTAGGCATGAACAAGTTAGGGGTACACTCGTATTCATTTTTGCAATCGTGTCTTAGAAAAATTTGGTCGAGCAAGTCAAATTTCTTTTCCTATCTTTAATTTTTCGTTGACTATAAAATCTAAGTCGCGTTCCTATATTTTTGAAATTTGTTCTAGATCTAAATCTAGGCGACGCCCGCAAAAATTTGACTGTTATTCTCTGTCAGTCTGTACCAGTAAATTTTCAATTTTGAATTCGAATTTGCTGCAACATCCAGGTGAGTATTTCTCACCAGACATACGTATTTATATTTCGTAAATTATTACAAGTGTATGTGTAAATTTGTATTTCACTATTATCTGTCTGTAGTGTAATATAGAATGATAAACCCCATTAAATTGACACCCCATCAGTTATTTATATGTTATATGATATCTGCAGTTATATTATGTTATTATTTACTGTTTAAATCACACTGCAAGTTCCCTGTTATATATATATTGTTATGGCTGAAATGATAGGCCTAATTGATTATTATTGTTCACCTATTCTGTTAACTGTGTAAATTATCTTGGGATTGCGGGTTCGAAATGATAGAACCCGGAATTGTGTAAATATCGGATTGAAATGATATAGATCCGTTTCACTTGACCTAGGCTAGAAAATCTTATACAGGCCCGTGGTTTATATATATTATTTTCTGGAAATATTTAAATTATTTTTAAGAAATTGAAGATATTCTAGTAAAAAATTTTATAGGATGTATAATGATTTAAATGTTAAATAAATAAATATAGAATAAAATTTGAGTATAACTTGTTCCAGAAATTCTGGAGTTTTGAAAGAACAAGATTTAAATTAAGACAATTTTATATATATAACAAGTTATATTTAGAAATAGATTTTAAATCTTAAGGTCTACAATAGCATTTAAAATGCTATCTTTTTGAATTTGACTAGGTTAAAACAAATAACTTTAGACAGCATTTTCCTAGATGCTGTAGAAAATTGAAATTTGATTTATTTACTCTATAGAAATTTTGAGAATAAGTTAAACTTTGGAATTTAAATATGTAATAAATAAAAGAATCTAGAAATTGAGTTTGGATAGATTTTAAAGGAAAATATGATTTCTATTATAAAATAAATTCCAAATTTAATTGAATAAATTGAAATGGTATATTTTCGAAGAAATGTTCAAATCAAGGATTTGAAATTTATAGATGTTTAATATATATTGATTTAAAAATGAATACCATTTTCAAACTAGAACCACGGGTTATAATAACGGTTGGTTGGCAAAGAGACCGGGATCGGATATGGACATACTCTCTGTCGATACCGAAAACCACTTTGACAACCGTGTACGCGGTGGAGATTCCAGAATGAAGTAGGATGGTGGGGGCGGTTTCTTGAAAGGTATATACGTGGACCCGACTCCCGTGAGTTGGCATAAGGTGGCTAAAACAGGAGCGATTCTCGGATTAATGAGGTAGCTCCTCTGATCGAACGCACTTCTTCGTTTGCCATTCTATTACTTTTGTGATCGTTTGGTGCGCACCTTTGATTTGGGAGTGTTGTTCGAGGTGGGCGGTTGCTGCGGCTTCGCGTTACCACCGGTCCGGATAGCAATTGGTATATCTACCCTGGCATTGCCTAGTTGTGCCGTGTCACCTACCATATCGAGCCTTGTACGAGTTTGGTTTTCTCCCGTAGCCCGTGTGGTATCCTCTAGTTGCTTCCCGAGTAGGAGGAGCTATGATATTGGATGGACTACTGGGACTATTATGTGTTAAGGTGGAAAATGTAAAGCCTTAATGCTATTTAAAAGTAAGTTTATTTTACTATAGACACTATTATAATAGCGCAATATATTATATAGTAAATAGTTTAACGGATCCTTAGAGGATGGGCGATCCCAAGCATCCTTTAAGTTACTTGCTCTTTACATTACAGTACACTTGATTTAGCTTACATTATATAAGTATGTATGTCCTGACTCGAATGTTTTGTTTTATTGTACGCTCGGGTCAGCCTGAGTTGCAGATTCAGCTTTTTTTTCTGGAGCTAGGACTAGATCACTCTTGCTAGTTGGAAGCTTCTTCGTCTTTATCTATTTTGTAATTCAAGACATTTTGGAAGACTATGTTTTATTATGGCTTAAAAATTTGTATTAGAGTTTTGAACAATGTATTTCTGTTTGTAAAAGTTTCCAGTGGCTTCATGAACCACTGTAGTATTTTATATTCCGCTGTGAGATTCTGATATCTGTGTCTGTGATTCTGTGTATTTGGTTTCATTTGTTCCTTAGCTATATTTACAATCTATTATTTTGAACTATTCCAGCTCGACAATTATCATATTTGTCGAATTCGAATGGCACAAAATAGTGGGTCGTTACAGTTGGTATCAGAGCGAGGTTTAAACCATAGCCTAAGGAACAAAAACCCATTAGAGATAGAGTAGCAATACTCTAGAATGAGTGAAGCCAAATTCCGGAATCTTTTCTTGTGAGAGAACGTATTTTAAAGGTATAAAATGATTTTCAAAAAGATTTTAAAAGAAGTATTTTAGTATAAAACTTCGTGTTTTAAAATAAGTTTTCCAAACCCTTCTGCCTTCTCTTCATCGTTATATTCGAGCTTTTGTAAATTGCTTAGACTTTGTCTTATCCTAGAATATCTTGATTTTTTCCCTCTGTCCTTAGAATTCATTCTTGACCTTTCAGGATGAATAGGAGAAACAATCGAGGTCGAGGGCAAGCTGTTCCTCCTCCTGCTGCCCCAGTCCGATTCACTAAATTGTGCAAGGACTATGTTGAGCTAGGTGGCACAAAATTTATGGGAACAGAAACCATCATAGAAGCTCAACAATGGCTTGGGGACTTAGAAAGGATTTTCTCCTGCCTCGAGATTACTAATGCCCAGCAGAGGCAACTCGCAGCTTGGCAGATGAAAGGTGCTGCCTTGAATTGGTGGCTATCTATTACTGCTCAAACAAATGAGGCTGACCTCACTTGGGAGCAATTTAGGTATCTTTTGGTTGTCAAAATTCGGATTTAAAATTCTATTTTTGAATCTATCTTTTAATCTCTTATCGTGCTTTAGGGAGGCCTTCTTGGCCAAGTGGATGCCCGAAGCGGGCAAGTCCCAGCTATACCGCGAATTCATGGATCTAAAGCAAGGCAGTATGACCTTCACAGAATATGAGAGGAAGTTTAATGAACTCTCACAGTATGGCCTGAACCTGATTGACACCCCGCTCAAGCTGAACGAGAAGTTTATCGCTGGAGCTCGTCCTGAGTTCTACGATAGACTCACTACACATGTTCATGGATCATTCACGGCATTGATGGATATGGCTCTCAGGTATGAGAACCCTACCTCTAAGGCCACTCCTGCTGTTTCTTCTGCATCAGCCCAGTCCTCTGGAAATTCAAGGAAGAGGAAGTCAAATTTCTACCGCAATAAGAGGAACAAGACTCAAGGGCTAGGTTCATCATCATCTTCTGCATCTGCAAGGCCACCTGTAGATCTGTCTACCATTACTTGCTACCGATGCGACCAGAAAGGACACTACGCTAATAGTTGTCCTACCTTGGGTGCTTCCATTCCACCACCTGCTCAGTTTGCCAGGAGGGATCTATGCCACATCTGCCTCCAGCCAGGACATTACAAGAAGGATTGTCCCACTCAGAAGAGGGGCACAACATCCGGAGTCTTTGCAGTAACTGCTGCATCTTCTACAGCTCCGCAGCCTGCACCTGCACCAGTATCAGCTCCAGCCCCAGATGATTCTCAAGGTACTCTTCAAGGATCTTTTACTTTGTTCAAATTACCTGTTCGAGTTTTATTCGATACCGGAGCTTCCCACAGTTTCATTTCATCTGATCTCTGTAATAAATTTGAACATCGCCTTTCTCCTGAACTTTCTCCCATACCTTTATGTGTCTCAAACCCCATCGGTGGTCCTGCGAACCTTAGTAAAGTGTGTAGGGATGTGAAGCTCCTCCATTCCCAACAATGCTTCACTGGAGACTTTTATGTTTTGGGTTTCGACGCTTTCGATCTTCTGCTCGGAGGCGATTGGTTAGATAAGCATGATGCAAAGATATCTTGTAGTTCTCGGACTGTTGCTCTTAAAGATGATATTGGGAATCCTTTAAAGATCCAGTGTAAGTGGCCTCAAGAGTTTGCTGGTAGTTTCATCTATTCTCTTGACACTTTCCCAGATGATATCCATTCCACCCCTGTAGTCAAACAGTTTCCCGACGTGTTTGGTGAAGTCACTTCTTTACCTCCAAAACGGGAAATTGATTTCCGTATCGATCTTATCCCTGGAGCACGACCAGTAGTCCTTCCACCAAGAAGAATGGCACCACGAGAGAAGAGCGAATTAAGGAATCAGATTCAAGACTTATCTTCCAAAGGTCTGATTAGACCTAGCTTCTCTGAATGGGGAGCAGCTGTTGTCTTTGTCACAAAATCTGATGGTTCTCTCAGGATGTGTGTTGATTATAGAGAACTCAACAAGCTTACCATGAAGAACAGATATCCTATGCCCCGCATAAACGATATGTTCGATCAACTCTATGGAGCAACTGTTTTCTCTCAGCTTGATTTAGCCACAGGTTTCCATCAGCTAAGAATTGCTGAGGAAAGCATTCCCAAAACTGCTTTTAGAACGGAGAATGGTTTCTTTGAATGGCTAGTTATGCCTTTTGGCTTGACAAATGCCCCTGCTTTCTTCGTCGACTTGATGAACCGAGTTTTTCGAGATGTGCTTAATAAGTTTGTCCTTGTCTTTATTGATGACATCCTTGTTTTCTCCAAGTCTGAGGAAGAACATAGAGTTCATTTGAAGTATGTTTTAGAGACTCTTCGGAACCACCAATTGAAGGCTAAGTTCTCTAAATGCCATTTCTGGGAAGAAGAAGTCCGATTCCTTGGGCATATTGTCTCTAAAGAAGGAGTTTCTGTTGATCCAGTCAAGATTGCTACAATCCAAGATTGGGAAGAACCTAAGACTCCTACCGATATCCGTAGTTTCCTAGGCCTTGCCGGCTACTACCGAAGATTCATTGAGAATTTTGCTCGGATTTCGGCACCTCTGACTGCTCTAACTCGGAAGAATGTCGAGTTTGTGTGGAGCAGTAAGTGTAAAGCTGCTTTCCAGGAATTAAAAGATAAGCTCACCTCCGCACCAGTACTTACTGTACCAAACGGAAGTGAAAGATTAACGGTATTCACCGATGCTTGTCGAGAAGGATTGGGAGCAGTGTTGATGCAAGATGGGAGAGTAATTGCTTATGCTAGTCGTCAGCTGAAGACACATGAAGCTAATTACGCTGCCCACGATTTAGAATTGCTGGCTGTTGTATTTGCTTTGAAGCTTTGGAGACACCATCTCTTGGGAGCTAAGTTTGATCTGTTCACCGATCACAAATCTCTGAAATATATCTTTACCCAGAAAGATCTAAATCAAAGACAGGTGCGATGGCTCGAGTTCCTTGCTGCATATGACCTCGACATCAACTATACTCCTGGGAAAGCCAATGTAGTGGCAGATGCGCTAAGCAGGAAGAAATCTTTGTTATGTCAGATTTTTGTATCTTCCCCTCTTTTGGATCGTATCGTGGCTAAACAAGATGAAGACGAGATGCTTAGGCGTATAAAGGGAAGTGTTCGTAGCAGAATTGGTGGTAATAGCTCTGATGGAAAGGGAGCTCAGATCGATGATAAAGGAGTTTTAAGGATAAATGGAAGGATTTGTGTGCCGAATGTTGACGGTTTGAGGCAGGAATTACTTCGGGAACATCATCAGTCCCGACTTTCTATCCATCCTGGCGTAGCTAAAATGTATCAGGATTTGAAGAAGCTATACTGGTGGAAGGGTATGAAGCGAGATGTCTCCATCTTTGTCAGTAGATGTGCGACTTGCCAGCAAGTTAAGGCAGACCATCAGAAAACACCCGGTTTATTGCAGCCTTTGGAAATTCCAAACTGGAAGTGGGAACCAGTTTCTATGGACTTTATTGATGGATTGCCGAGATCTCGAAGGGGAAATGAAAGCATCTGGGTTATTGTGGATAGACTGACTAAGTCCGCTCATTTTATTCCAGTCAGATCCACCCGCACAGCTTCGAGTTTATCTGAGATTTATATGAGGGAGATTGTTCGTCTCCATGGTGTTCCTCTTAGCATTGTTTGCGATCGAGACCCTATTTTCACTAGTCAGTTTTGGAAAGCGTTCCAAGAGTCCTTGGGTACTCGTTTGAACCTGAGAACCGCTTATCACCCACAAACTGACGTTCAGACTGAAAGGGTAAATCAGATTCTAGAAGACCTTCTTCGTGCTTGCATCTTGGACTATGGAGGATCTTGGGAAGACCATCTTCATCTTGTGGAATTCACCTATAACAATAGTTATCAGGCTAGTCTTAAGATGTCTCCTTTTGCTGCTCTATACGGGAGACCGTGTAGATCTCCTTCGTGCTGGATTGAGTCTGGTAACCGCTTAGTTCTTGGTCCCGAGATGATTCTAGAAGCTTCAGAGAAGGTAGAGGAGATTAAGAGGAGATTAAAAGTTGCTCAAGATAGACAAAAGAAGTACGCTGATCGGCGTAGAAGGAAATTGGAGTTTGATGTTGGTGATTTGGTATTTTTGAAAATCTCCCCTTTAAAGAATGTAGTCCGGTTTGGTCGAAGAGGAAAGCTAGCCCCTAGATTCATCGGTCCATTCGGTATTTTGGAGAGGATTGGGTCTCTCGCTTATCGACTCGATCTACCCGAGAGATTTGCCGGAATCCACAATGTCTTCCATGTATCTCACCTTCGCCGCTGTCTTCACGACCCATCTTTAGTCATCCAGCCTACTGCTCTCGATGGTCTGGACATCGAGCCTGATTTGACTATGGAAAGGAAGCCACTTCGTATCGTCGATCAAGGTACGAAACAGCTCAGAAGAAAATCAGTCCCATTGGTCAAAGTGCAGTGGAGCACTGATGGGCGAGATTGCACATGGGAAACGGAGGAGAGCATCCGTGCTTCAAATCCAGAACTATTCGTTTAAGGTACCTATCTATCTAGCTTATTCTTCCTTTGTTCTTTTTCTTTCGTTCCTTTTCGAGGACGAAAAGTTCTTAAGTGGGGGAGAGTGTAACAACCCTAGTTCAGTTGTTATTTTATTTAATTTATTTAATTTGTTTTTATTTTTAAATAATATATTTTATAAATTGGGTTTAACAATATAGTTAAATATTTAAAATTTGAGATATATTTTGAAAATTTTTATATGACAGTAAAATTAAATAATAACTGTAAAATTTTAAGCTAGGATTGAACCGTTAAATTTCGAGTTTGAAAGACGCGTGATTTATCGGGTTAAAGTGACGTTATAAAACGTGTGTTTTCAAAATGTTATTTTTGTGAAAATTTTTGATATTTTAGACTGCGTCTGTTTAACGCAGTGTAAAAATAATATTTTCAAATTTTTCTGAAGAAAATTTTGGTCAGTGATTTTAAGACGGACGTTGGTTCGTTTTAAAGGACCGTTGTTTTATATAATCTTTGACATACGTTAAATTTTAACCGACTACATAAAAACGTAACGTTGCATTTAAAAATATCAATCTAAATCAGAGGAAGATTTAACTAAATTAAATCACAACATTTATATATATTCAAAACGTTCAAACTTTTATTTTCTTCTCTCGGCTGTTTTTTTTTTATCTTGTACACGTTCATATTTTAAACTGAAGCATGCAAAATCATCGGCCCTATCACAAACACAAATCGCAACACATACACAAACTAATGAAAAGCACTGAGATTACGTTCGAATAATGAATTATACACTGGAAAATAAAAAGGCTGAACGTTTGTTTAGGAATAGAAAAGCTCTGCATTTACATATATCTCCATCTCACCATTCGCTGCCTTAGATCACGCATGCAAGAATTTATCTGATCTTATTATCAAGCCAGGAATTGTGATTCGAAATACACATGTTCACTGGAAAATCATGCATCAACATATCAGCTCCTTTTAGCCTTCAGTTATCAAATAAAGCATGAATATGAAACTGAACTGGCATCAATCTTTCCCCCTAACTTCGACCTTCAGTTATAAAACAATTATCTCAAGCCTTATCAAATTTATCAGTTCTTCAATCTAATGCATGCCTCTCCTTTAATCACGCCAGAGGATAAGTGCTTGCATTCTTCTTTTGAAACCGACCAATAGCATTGATCAAGTGTAACTGCCTTTGATTCCTCTGCATATATCAAGTCTTTGCCTATATATTTTGCATCTCTCTCTTCATATTCCTCTGCATACTCCTGTCAGTTCTTTTGCTCAGTAGTTCAGGTAATTGTCTTCCTTCTTTTCTTATCCTATGTATCTTTATCTCCTGACTTGCTCGGCCATACCATTTTGGTATAAGTTCTGTATGTGTACTGTCCTTAGCTTCACTAAATTGACATATAGGATGTTGTGAAACCTAGGCAAATCTATAGTTGATAGCTAATCTGGTGAAAACATGATAGCAGTTGTAGATCTGGGGTGTGTGTGTTTTTGATGAAGCCTGCAGTGGAGGAAGTAGGCTATGGATTGGTTATAGGAGCTGTCTGCATTCATACTAATGGAATCTGGATAGGATGATTTTAGTTTGCATCAGGTAAGCATGTTATAAGTAGCATAGGGACATGGTTTCAGTTTGCATATGGATAGGGTACAGATCTGAATATTTTCAGTCTGCACTTGCACTAGATGTAGCAGTGTAAATGGCATGAGAAGGTAGCATGTATGTCTGAAGCTTAGTTGCATGTAGTCAGATGGTAGAGCAGCTTGCCAGGTCATAAGGCAATGATCTGGAAGTGAGACAGTCTTGGTGTAGAGCCTGGCAAAATCTGGAATGAAGAGCAAAATCTGGAATGAAGAGACATGACATGTCTGGTGAAGAGGCAGGCAAAGCTGAAAATACTTAAGTGAATTGATGTTAGGTTGAAGATCTTTGGTTGCTTGGCAGTTGAGATAAGCTGGCAGTAAAGTTTGGAGGGGGAGAAATGTGAAACTGCAGTGCATGTCTGAAGTGTGCACGTGCACAAAGCATGCACACAGGAGTTGATGGGTCTGACAGGTAGGCATGGTGTATAAGAGGTGGCTGGACTGGTGAAGTCAGTGGTAGGAGGAAGGGATGGCAGTGAAGGCCAGAGAAGGTGGAGTTCTGGAAATCAAAGTGATTCAACACTTCCAGATTTTGACTCGAAGTAGATGCTTATGTAACCCGAAGCAGACTAAAGTTTGACTCGAAGAAATTCCTGATCTGACTCGAAGCATAGAAGGGAAACTCGGGTAAATGTCATTTGGGCTGGTGGCAGTGAAATCTGATATTTATTTGAGATTTTTGGTAATCAAAATATAAAAATAAAAAAAAGGGGAAGAAGAAAAGAGAAAAAAAAATTAATTGATGAATGAAGAAAAGGGTAGGCATTGCATATGTATAGGGTAGGCATGAACAAGTTAGGGGTACACTCGTATTCATTTTTGCAATCGTGTCTTAGAAAAATTTGGTCGAGCAAGTCAAATTTCTTTTCCTATCTTTAATTTTTCGTTGACTATAAAATCTAAGTCGCGTTCCTATATTTTTGAAATTTGTTCTAGATCTAAATCTAGGCGACGCCCGCAAAAATTTGACTGTTATTCTCTGTCAGTCTGTACCAGTAAATTTTCAATTTTGAATTCGAATTTGCTGCAACATCCAGGTGAGTATTTCTCACCAGACATACGTATTTATATTTCGTAAATTATTACAAGTGTATGTGTAAATTTGTATTTCACTATTATCTGTCTGTAGTGTAATATAGAATGATAAACCCCATTAAATTGACACCCCATCAGTTATTTATATGTTATATGATATCTGCAGTTATATTATGTTATTATTTACTGTTTAAATCACACTGCAAGTTCCCTGTTATATATATATTGTTATGGCTGAAATGATAGGCCTAATTGATTATTATTGTTCACCTATTCTGTTAACTGTGTAAATTATCTTGGGATTGCGGGTTCGAAATGATAGAACCCGGAATTGTGTAAATATCGGATTGAAATGATATAGATCCGTTTCACTTGACCTAGGCTAGAAAATCTTATACAGGCCCGTGGTTTATATATATTATTTTCTGGAAATATTTAAATTATTTTTAAGAAATTGAAGATATTCTAGTAAAAATTTTTATAGGATGTATAATGATTTAAATGTTAAATAAATAAATATAGAATAAAATTTGAGTATAACTTGTTCCAGAAATTCTGGAGTTTTGAAAGAACAAGATTTAAATTAAGACAATTTTATATATATAACAAGTTATATTTAGAAATAGATTTTAAATCTTAAGGTCTACAATAGCATTTAAAATGCTATCTTTTTGAATTTGACTAGGTTAAAACTTATAACTTTAGACAGCATTTTCCTAGATGCTGTAGAAAATTGAAATTTGATTTATTTACTCTATAGAAATTTTGAGAATAAGTTAAACTTTGGAATTTAAATATGTAATAAATAAAAGAATCTAGAAATTGAGTTTGGATAGATTTTAAAGGAAAATATGATTTCTATTATAAAATAAATTCCAAATTTAATTGAATAAATTGAAATGGTATATTTTCGAAGAAATGTTCAAATCAAGGATTTGAAATTTATAGATGTTTAATATATATTGATTTAAAAATGAATACCATTTTCAAACTAGAACCACGGGTTATAATAACGGTTGGTTGGCAAAGAGACCGGGATCGGATATGGACATACTCTCTGTCGATACCGAAAACCACTTTGACAACCGTGTACGCGGTGGAGATTCCAGAATGAAGTAGAATGGTGGGGGCGGTTTCTTGAAAGGTATATACGTGGACCCGACTCCCGTGAGTTGGCATAAGGTGGCTAAAACAGGAGCGATTCTCGGATTAATGAGGTAGCTCCTCTGATCGAACGCACTTCTTCGTTTGCCATTCTATTACTTTTGTGATCGTTTGGTGCGCACCTTTGATTTGGGAGTGTTGTTCGAGGTGGGCGGTTGCTGCGGCTTCGCGTTACCACCGGTCCGGATAGCAATTGGTATATCTACCCTGGCATTGCCTAGTTGTGCCGTGTCACCTACCATATCGAGCCTTGTACGAGTTTGGTTTTCTCCCGTAGCCCGTGTGGTATCCTCTAGTTGCTTCCCGAGTAGGAGGAGCTATGATATTGGATGGACTACTGGGACTATTATGTGTTAAGGTGGAAAATGTAAAGCCTTAATGCTATTTAAAAGTAAGTTTATTTTACTATAGACACTATTATAATAGCGCAATATATTATATAGTAAATAGTTTAACGGATCCTTAGAGGATGGGCGATCCCAAGCATCCTTTAAGTTACTTGCTCTTTACATTACAGTACACTTGATTTAGCTTACATTATATAAGTATGTATGTCCTGACTCGAGTGTTTTGTTTTATTGTACGCTCGGGTCAGCCTGAGTTGCAGATTCAGCTTTTTTTTCTGGAGCTAGGACTAGATCACTCTTGCTAGTTGGAAGCTTCTTCGTCTTTATCTATTTTGTAATTCAAGACATTTTGGAAGACTATGTTTTATTATGGCTTAAAAATTTGTATTAGAGTTTTGAACAATGTATTTCTGTTTGTAAAAGTTTCCAGTGGCTTCATGAACCACTGTAGTATTTTATATTCCGCTGTGAGATTCTGATATCTGTGTCTGTGATTCTGTGTACTTGGTTTCATTTGTTCCTTAGCTATATTTACAATCTATTATTTTGAACTATTCCAGCTCGACAATTATCATATTTGTCGAATTCGAATGGCACAAAATAGTGGGTCGTTACAGTTCATTTAACGATGGATGTTGCAATTTGCTTTCTCCATCAGTGGTCGTTGGATGATGCCATTCTTTTTGCTCTTCTGTGCATTGTAGCTCTTTTGTGCACTGTAGTCATTTTGTGCATTGTAGCTCTTTTGTTCATTGTAGTTCTTTTGTGCATTCGAGGTCTTTTGTACATTGTTCATTTATCGCATGTGCATTTACCACCGGATGAATCCACTTCTTTTGTTCGTCATAATTTGTCGGATGGTGCCAATTACTCCTTTCATCAACGATTGTTGGATGATGCCACTTGGTTGGTAGTTCATTAGGTTGCAGCTTTGATGCCAAGGTAGTTTCAGTTATGATAAAAAAGAACAACACTAAAGCTAATGATGCACAATATGCTTTGGTCATGTTTGTGTGTGGTATGTTGTTCAAGAAAGAAGATGGTTTTTAAACGATTTGAAGATAATGTTTGGAATCTTGAAGTCAATTAAGCCATTGTAAACTAATTAATGATCTCATTTTATTTATCCTCTTTCATATTCTGGGTAAAAACACAACCTTAAAGTAGATAGTGTTTTAAGAAGCTTTCTACAAAAAAATAACATGCAAAAGTTAATCATAATTCACCAATCGTTATGTTAATAATGGAAGGCGGTGTTGCATATCAACTACTAATTTCAATCTTAGCTTCTTGTATCATAGGAAATATATGAAAAACTCAGATTAGTAAAAAAAATTAAATAAATATTGATGTCAACTAAATTATAATAAAAATGTGTGATTGCCGATACATCCAAAAATAAAAGTCAAATCATGTAGTTACGATGTAAACTGAAATGAAAAATTCTAAAATAAAAAATAGATGTCTCGTTTTGTCATATATTTTATCCTCCTAAATTTTTTGATAATATTAGTATTGTTATCGTAACAGTATATTACTACACTATTAGCGTGTATGTGTGCAAATGTGTATATTCGCATATTTCGATTAAAATTTACTATATTTTGATTATAAAAGACGTTTATTTTCTTGTTATGGTGTTTGGAACTTACACGATATCAAATGTCTATTTTTTATTTTACCACCTCAAATGTAGGTTTATCGCTTCACATATCGTTTTCACTAAAACTTAAAGTTAATTGCTCGACGTCATGTATTCGCATTACTATTTAACTGTATTAAAAATCCAAGTCTAGTGTTACCAAAAAAGAGATATTTGTATAACTATATGGCATGCAAAAAATTTGTACGTTAAATATATCCACAATTTGATTTTTATTTACATTTCGCATAGATATGACATATTGTCAATATGTCGTTGAAACTGAAGATTTTAGTGTGGTGAAAATTAGACGCTTCTGATATACTAGTGTCCAAAGCCAGTCAGATGTTGTTGTAGGCTTAAGGCATAATGATCTAAATCAGGGATTAAAACAATCAAAGGTCCTTATTAGTTATTTTTAAACATTGAAAATACAGTCACAATGCAAGTTTAAATTATAGTGGCTTAAAAATAAGGCATACTCTTTTACAATTACACAGAGTCCGCTTTCATTAATCTAAAATATGACCGATTTCATTTATAAACCAAATACAATTACTTTTATAAACAAAATTAGAATTTTGAGGCCGATGGAAATTCAAGGCCCTTGGCGATGAGTTTTGTGACATAGGGCTACTATCGGCCATTCCTATATCTAACATATTTTCGAATAACACCGACTATTTGTAAATAGTAGTAAATGAGATTTGAGAAGAAATGCGTAGATGACTATTAAAATAAGTAACGTGCAACGTACCATCCATTTGAGAATTTGCATATGCAAAATGATTTTTAGATAACAATTTAATAACATAATTTTTTTTTAAAAATCCAACATTCAAAAGTTTTGCATTTTGCAAGTTTATCCAACTCTAACCATCCACTACTAGTGTTGCAATAAATTACTATTTTGAAAAATTTTGGTTAAAAATTTGAAAATACGAAGACATAAAAATCCAAACTTCCTCCTATATTAAACTGGAAAAGTGAATACATAGTTTAAAATAAGTTGTATAATAACATAACAAAACATGTTTGTAACTATTGATCACACATCTTATTAGAAAACAATATATTTGGTTTAAGTAAAGCAGTTTTATTGGAAAATAAATATATAAGCTTCCTTTACTAAAATTTACTTAAATTGGAAGGTATGTATAAATTTATTAAATTTATGGAAAAACATTTAGTTTATAAATATAAATATCGTGGCAATACGTTTATGTAAAAAGTTAATCCGAATTATGCTGACCAAACATAAATACAATCTCAATATATAAACATAAGTGAAATAATAGCTCCACGAATAGATTACTATCAGAAGATGTAATATTAAGTTGTAAAATGCTTTTTAAGATATTTAAATTAGACCATCCAGAAAGATAATTCTTCCATCAAATTTATTTCATACTACAATACCATGAAAGCACATTGTATCAAATTTAATGACTTAACATTTGATGTTGAACATTATCATTTCACGGGTGAAATAGTTGAAGCTTGATTATGCCATTTTCGTTGTTGATACAACGATGTAGGACGTTGTCATTTACTTTCTTCATAACTGGTTATTGGATGATGCATTTCTTCTTGTTCTTTTGTGCACTGTAGTTCTTTTGTGCACTGTGGTTCCTTTGTGCACTGTGGTTCATTAGTGCACTGTGGTTCTTTTGTGCATTTTAGTTCTTTCGTACATTGTTCATCCATTGTATGTTCATTTAACGATGGATGTTGCAATTTGCTTTCGCCATCAGTGGTCGTTGGATGATGCCATTCTTTTTGCTCTTCTGTGCATTGTAGCTCTTTTGTGCACTGTAGTCCTTTTGTGCATTGTAGCTCTTTTGTGCATTGTAGTTCTTTTGTGCATTCTAGGTCTTTTGTACGTTGTTCATTCATCGCATGTGCATTTACCACCGGATGATTTCCCTTCTTTTGTTCGTCATAATTTGTCGGATAGTGCCAATTACTCCTTTCATCGACGATTGTTGGATGATGCCACTTGGTCGGTAGTTCATTAGGTTGCAGCTTTGATGTCAAGGTAGTTTCAGTTATGATAAAAAAGAAGAACACTGAAGCCAATGATGCACAATATGCTTTGGTCATGTTTATGTGTGGTATGTTGTTCAAGAAAGAAGATGGTTTTTATAAGATTTGAAGATAATGTTTGGAATCTTGAAGTCAATTAAGCCATTGTAACCTAATTAATGATCTCATTTTGTTTATCCTCTTTCATATTCTGGATAAAAACATAACCTTAAAGTAGATGGTGTTTTAATAAGCTTTCTACAAAAAAAATAACATGCAAAAGTTAATTATAATTCACCAATCGTTAATTATGTTAATAATAGAAAGCGGTGTTGCATATCAACTACTAATTTCAATCTTATCTTCTTGTATCATAGGAAATATATGAAAAACCCAAATTAGTAAAAAATAAATAAATAAATATTGGTGTCTACTAAATTATAATAAAAATGCGTGATTGCCGATACATCTGAAAATAAAAGTCAAAACAGGTAGTTACGTTGTAAACTGAAATGAAAAATTCTAAAATAAAAACTAGATGTCTCTATTTGTCATATATTTTATCCTCCTAAATTTTTTGATAATACTAGTATTGTTATCGTAACTGTATATTACTACACTATTAGCGTGTATGTGTGCAAATGTGTATATTCACATATTTCGATTAAAATTTACTATATTTTGATTATAAAAGACGTTTATTTTCTTGTTATGCTGTTTGGAACATACACAATATCAAATGTCTATTTTTTATTTTACCACCTCAAATGTAGGTTTATCGTTTCACATATCGTTTTCACTAAAACTTAAAGTTAATTGCTCGACGCCATGTTTTCGCATTAATATTTAGCTGTATTAAAAACCCAAGTCTAGTGTTACCAAAAAAGAGATATTTGAATAACTATATGGCACGCAAAAAAATTGTACTTTAAATGTATCCACAATTTGATTTTTATTTACATTTTGCATAGATATGACATATTGTCAATATGTCGTTAAAACTGAAGATTTTAGTGTGGTGAAAATTAGACGCTTCTGATATACTAGTGTCCAAAGCCAGTCAGATATTGTTGTAGGCTTAAGGCATAATAATCTAAATCAGGTATTAAAACAATGAGAGGTCCTGATTAGTTATTTTTAAACATTGAAAATACAGTCACAATGCAAGTTTAAATTATAGTGGCTTAAAAATAAGGCATACTCTTTTATAATTACACAGAGTCCGCTTTCATTAATCTAAAATATGACCGATTTCATTTATAAACAAAATACAATTACTTTTAGAAACAAAATTAGAATTTTGAGGCCGATGAAAATTCAAGGCCCTTGGCGGTGACTTTAGTGACATAGGGCTACTATCGGCCATTCCTACATCAAACATAGTTTCGAATAAGACCGACTATTTGTAATAGCAGCAAATGAGATTTGGAAAGAAATGCGTAGATGACTATTAAAATAAGTAACGTGCAACGAACCATCCATTTGAGAATTTTCATATGCAAAATGATTTCTAAATAACAATTTAATGACATTATTAATAACAATTTAATAACATTATTAATAACATGATTTTTAAATAACAATTTAATAACATTATTTTTTCTAAAAAATCCAACATTCAAAAGTTTTGCATTTTGCAAGTTTATCCAACTCTAACCATCCACTACTAGTATTGCAATAAATTACTATTTTGAAAAATTTTGGTTAAAAATTTGAAAATAAGAATACATAAAAATCCAAACTTCCTACCTATATTAAACTGGAAAAGTGAATACATAGCTTAAAATAAGTTGTATAATAACATAACAAAACATGTTTGTAACTATTGATCGCACATCTTATTAGAAAACAATATATTTGGTTTGAGTAAAGCAGTTTTATTGGAAAATAAATTATATAAGCTTCCTTTACTAAAATTTACTTAAATTGGGAGGTATGTATAAATTTATTAAATTTATGGAAAAACATTTAGTTTATAAATATAAATATCGTGGCAATACATTTATGTAAAAAGTTAATCCGAATTATGCCGACCAAACATAAATATAATCTCAATATATAAACATAAGTGAAATAATAGCTCCACGAATAGATTACTATCAGAAGATGTAATAATAAGTTGTAAAATGCTTTTTAAGATATTTAACTTAGACCATCTACAAAGATAATTCTTCCATCAAATTTATTTCATACTATAATACCATGAAAGCACATTGTATCAAATTTAATGACTTAACATTTGATGTTGAACATTATCATTTCACCTGGTGAAATAGTTGAAGCTTGATTATGCCATTTTCGTTGTTGATACAACGATGTAGGACGTTGTCATTTACTTTCTTCATAACTGGTTATTGGATGATGCATTTCTTCTTGTTCTTTTGTGCACTATAGTTCTTTTGTGCACTGTGGTTCCTTTGTGCACTGTGGTTCATTAGTGCACTGTGGTTCTTTTGTGCATTTTAGTTCTTTCGTACATTGTTCATCCATTGTATGTTCATTTAACGATGGATGTTGCAATTTGCTTTCTCCATCAGTGGTCGTTGGATGATGCCATTCTTTTTGCTCTTCTGTGCATTGTAGCTCTTTTGTGCACTGTAGTCCTTTTGTGCATTGTAGCTCTTTTGTGCATTGTAGTTCTTTTGTGCATTCTAGGTCTTTTGTACATTGTTCATTCATTGCATGTGCATTTACCACCGGATGATTCCCCTTCTTTTGTTCGTCATATTTTGTCGGATGGTGCCAATTACTCCTTTCATCAACGATTGTTGGATGATGCCACTTGGTTGGTAGTTCATTAGGCTGCAGCTTTGACGCCAAGGTAGTTTCAGTTATGATAAAAAAGAAGAACACTAAAGCTAATGATGCACGATATGCTTTGGTCATGTTTATGTGTGGTATGTTGTTCAAGAAAGAAGATGGTTTTTATAAGATTTGAAGATAATGTTTGGAATCTTGAAGTCAATTAAGCCATTGTAAACTAATTAATGATCTCATTTTGTTTATCCTCTTTCATATTCTGGATAAAAACATAACCTTAAAGTAGATGGTGTTTTAATAAGCTTTCTAAAAAAAAATAACATGCAAAAGTTAATTATAATTCACCAATCGTTAATTATGTTAATAATAGAAGGCGGTGTTGCATATCAACTACTAATTTCAATCTTAGCTTCTTGTATCATAGGAAATATATGAAAAACCCAAATTAGTAAAAAATAAATAAATAAATATTGGTGTCTACTAAATTATAATAAAAATGCGTGGTTGCCGATACATCCAAAAATAAAAGTCAAAACAGGTAGTTACGATGTAAACTGAAATGAAAAATTCTAAAATAAAAAATAGATGTCTCGTTTTGTCATATATTTTATCCTCCTAAAATTTTTGATAATATTAGTATTGTTATCGTAACAGTATATTACTACACTATTAGCGTGTATGTGTGCAAATGTGTATACTCACATATTTCGATTAAAATTTACTAATTTTGATTATAAAAGACGTTTATTTTCTTGTTATGGTGTTTGGAACTTACACAATATCAAATGTCTATTTTTTATTTTACCACCTCAAACGTAGGTTTATCGTTTCACATATCGTTTTCACTAAAACTTAGAGTTAATTGCTCGACGTCATGTATTCGCATTACTATTTAACTGTATTAAAAACCCAAGTCTAGTGTTACCAAAAAAGAGATATGTGTATAACTATATGGCATGCAAAAAATTTGTACTTTAAATGTATCCACAATTTGATTTTTATTTACATTTTGCATAGATATGACATATTGTCAATATGTCGCTAAAACTGAAGATTTTAGTGTGGTGAAAATTAGACGCTTCTGATATACGAGTGTCCAAAGCCAGTCAGATATTGTTGTAGGCTTAAGGAATAATGATCTAAATCAGGGATTAAAACAATCAGAGGTCCTTATTAGTTATTTTTAAACATTGAAAATACAGTCACAATGCAAGTTTAAATTATAGTGGCTTAAAAATAAGGCATACTCTTTTATAATTACACAGAGTCCGCTTTCATTAATCTAAAATTTGACCGATTTCATTTATAAACAAAATACAATTACTTTTATAAACAAAATTAGAATTTTGAGGCCGATGAAAATTCAAGGCCCTTGGCGATGACTTTTGTGACATAGGGCTACTATCGGCCATTCATATATCAAACATAGTTTCGAATAATACCGACTATTTGTAAATAGCAGTAAATGAGATTTGAGAAGAAATGCGTAGATGACTATTAAAATAAGTAACGTGCAACGTACCATCCATTTGAGAATTTGCATATGCAAAATGATTTTTAAATAACAATTTAATAACATAACTTTTTCTAAAAAATCCAACATTCAAAAGTTTTGCATTTTGCAAGTTTATCCAACTCTAACCATCCACTACTAGTGTTGCAATAAATTACTATTTTGAAAAATTTTGGTTAAAAATTTGAAAATAAGAATACATAAAAATCCAAACTTCCTATCTATATTAAACTGGAAAAGTGAATACATAGCTTAAAATAAGTTGTATAATAACATAACAAAACATGTTTGTAACTATTGATCACACATCTTATTAGAAAACAATATATTTGGTTTAAGTAAAGCGGTTTTATTGGAAAATAAATTATATAAGCATCCTTTACTAAAATTTACTTAAATTGGGAGGTATGTATAAATTTATTAAATTTATGGAAAAAAAATTAGTTTATATATATATATATATCGTGGCAATACATTTATGTAAAAAGTTAATCCGAATTATGCTGACCAAACATAAATATAATCTCAATATATAAACATAAGTGAAATAATAGCTCCACGAATAGATTACTATCAGAAGATGTAATAATAAGTTGTAACATGCTTTTTAAGATATTTAACTTAGACCATCTACAAAGATAATTCTTCCATCAAATTTATTTCATACTATAATACCATGAAAGCACATTGTATCAAATTTAATGACTAAACATTTGATGTTGAACATTATCATTTCACTGGTGAAATAGTTGAAGCTTGATTATGCCATTTTCGTTGTTGGTACAATGATGTAGGACGTTGTCAGTTACTTTCTTCATAACTGGTTATTGGATGATGCATTTCTTCTTGTTCTTTTGTGCACTGTAGTTCTTTTGTGCACTGTGGTTCGTTTGTGCACTGTGGTTCATTAGTGCACTGTGGTTCTTTTGTGCATTTTAGTTCTTTCGTACATTGTTCATCCATTGTATGTTCATTTAACGATGGATGTTGCAATTTGCTTTCTCCATCAGTGGTCGTTGGATGATGCCATTCTTTTTGCTCTTTTGTGCATTGTAGCTCTTTTGTGCACTGTAGTCCTTTTGTGCATTGTAGCTCTTTTGTGCATTGTAGTTCTTTTGTGCATTCTAGGTCTTTTGTGCATTGTTCATTCATCGCATGTGCATTTACCACCGGATGATTCCCCTTCTTTTGTTCGTCATAATTTGTCGGATGGTGCCAATTACTCCTTTCATCAACGATTGTTGGATCATGCCACTTGGTTGGTAGTTCATTAGGTTGCAGCTTTGATGCCAAGGTAGTTTCAGTTATGACAAAAAAGAAGAACACTGAAGCTAATGATGCACAATATGCTTTGGTCATGTTTATGTGTGGTATGTTGTTCAAGAAAGAAGATGGTTTTTATAAGATTTGAAGATAATGTTTGGAATCTTGAAGTAAATTAAGCCATTGTAAACTAATTAATGATCTCATTTTGTTTATCCTCTTTCATATTCTGGATAAAAACATAACCTTAAAGTAGATGGTGTTTTAGTAAGCTTTCTACAAAAAAATAACATGCAAAAGTTAATTATAATTCACCAATCGTTAATTATGTTAATAATAGAAGGCGGTGTTGCATATCAACTACTAATTTCAATCTTAGCTTCTTGTATCATAGGAAATATATGAAAAACCCAAAGTAGTAAAAAATAAATAAATAAATATTGGTGTCTACTAAATTATAATAAAAATGCGTGATTGCTGATACATCCAAAAATAAAAGTCAAAATAGGTAGTTACGATGTAAACTGAAATGAAAAATTCTATAATAAAAAATAGATGTCTCGTTTTGTCATATATTTTATCCTCCTAAATTTTTTGATAATACTAGTATTGTTATCGTAACAGTATATTACTACACTATTAGCGTGTATGTGTGCAAATGTGTATATTCACATATTTCGATTAAAATTTACTATATTTTGATTATAAAAGACGTTTATTTTCTTGTTATGGTGTTTGGAACATTCACAATATCAAATGTCTATTTTTTATTTTACCACCTCAAACGTAGGTTTATCGTTTCACATATCGTTTTCACTAAAACTTAAAGTTAATTGCTCGACGCCATGTTTTCGCATTAATATTTAGCTGTATTAAAAACCCAAGTCTAGTGTTACCAAAAAAGAGATATTTGAATAACTATATGGCACGCAAAAAAATTGTACTTTAAATGTATCCACAATTTGATTTTTATTTACATTTTGCATAGATATGACATATTGTCAATATGTCGTTAAAACTGAAGATTTTAGTGTGGTGAAAATTAGACGCTTCTGATATACTAGTGTCCAAAGCCAGTCAGATATTGTTGTAGGCTTAAGGCATAATAATCTAAATCAGGTATTAAAACAATGAGAGGTCCTGATTAGTTATTTTTAAACAATTAAAATACAGTCACAATGCAAGTTTAAATTATAGTGGCTTAAAAATAAGGCATACTCTTTTATAATTACACAGAGTCCGCTTTCATTAATCTAAAATATGACCGATTTCATTTATAAACAAAATACAATTACTTTTATAAACAAAATTAGAATTTTGAGGCCGATGAAAATTCAAGGCCCTTGGCGGTGACTTTAGTGACATAGGGCTACTATCGGCCATTCCTACATCAAACATAGTTTCGAATAAGACCGACTATTTGTAATAGCAGCAAATGAGATTTGGAAAGAAATGCGTAGATGACTATTAAAATAAGTAACGTGCAACGAACCATCCATTTGAGAATTTTCATATGCAAAATGATTTTTAAATAACAATTTAATAACATAAATTTTTCTAAAAATTCCATCATTCAAAAGTTTTGCATTTTGCAAGTTTATCCAACTCTAACCATCCACTACTGGTGTTGCAATAAATTAGTATTTTGAAAATTTTGGGTTAAAAATTTGAAAATAAGAACGCAAAAAAATCCAAACTTCCTACCTATATTAAACTGGAAAAGTGAATACATAGCTTAAAATAAGTTGTATAATAACAAAACAAAACATCTTTGTAACTATTGATCACACGTCTTATTAGAAAATAATATATTTGGTTTAAGTAAAGCAGTTTTATTGGAAAATAAATTATATAAGCTTCCTTTACTAAAATTTACTTAAATTTGGAGGTATGTATAAATTTATTAAATTTATGGAAAAACATTTAGTTTATAAATATAAATATCATGGCAATACATTTATGTAAAAAGTTAATCCGAATTATGCTGACCAAACATAAATATAATCTCAATATATAAACATAAGTGAAATAATAGCTACACGAATAGATTACTATCAGAAGATGTAATAATAAGTTGTAAAATGCTTTTTAAGATATTTAACTTAAACCATATGCAAAGATAATTCTTCCATCAAATTTTTTTCATAGTATAATACCATGAAAGCACATTGTATCAACTTCAATGACTTAACATTTGATGTTGAACATTATCATTTCACCGGTGAAATAGTTGAAGCTTGATTATGCCATTTTCTTTGTTGATACAACGATGTAGGACGATGTCATTTACTTTCTTCATAAATGGTTATTGGATGATGCATTTCTTCTTGTTCTTTTGTGCAATATAGTTCTTTTGTGCACTGTGGTTCCTTTGTGCATTGTGGTTCTTTAGTGCACTGTGGTTCTTTTGTGCATTTTAGTTCTTTCGTACATTGTTCATCCATTGTATGTTCATTTAACGATGGATGTTGCAATTTGCTTTCTCCATCAGTGGTCGTTGGATGATGCCATTCTTTTTGCTCTTCTGTGCATTGTAGCTCTTTTGTGCACTGTAGTCATTTTGTGCATTGTAGCTCTTTTGTGCATTGTAGTTCTTTTGTGCATTCGAGGTCTTTTGTACATTGTTCATTGATCGCATGTGCATTTACCACCGGATGAATCCACTTCTTTTGTTCGTCATAATTTGTCGGATGGTGCCAATTACTCCTTTCATCAACGATTGTTGGATGATGCCACTTGGTTGGTAGTTCATTAGGTTGCAGCTTTGATGCCAAGGTAGTTTCAGTTATGATAAAAAAGAACAACACTAAAGCTAATGATGCACAATATGCTTTGGTCATGTTTGTGTGTGGTATGTTGTTCAAGAAAGAAGATGGTTTTTAAACGATTTGAAGATAATGTTTGGAATCTTGAAGTCAATTAAGCCATTGTAAACTAACTAATGATCTCATTTTGTTTATCCTCTTTCATATTCCGGATAAAAACATAACCTTAAATTAGATGGTGTTTTAATAAGCTTTCTACAAAAAAATAACATGCAAAAGTTAATTATAATTCACCAATCGTTATGTTAATAATAGAAGGCGGTGTTGCATATCAACTACTAATTTCAATCTTAGCTTCTTGTATCATAGAAAATATATGAAAAACCCAAATTAGTGAAAAATAAATAAATAAATATTGGTGTCTACTAAATTATAATAAAAATGCGTGATTGCCGATACATCCAAAAATAAAAGTCAAAACAGGTAGTTACGATGTAAACTGAAATGAAAAAGTCTAAATTAAAAAATAGATGTCCCGTTTTGTCATATATTTTATCCTCCAAAATTTTTTGATAATATTAGTACTGTTATCGTAACAGTATATTACTACACTATTAGCGTGTATGTGTGCAAATGTGTATATTCACATATTTCGATTAAAATTTACTATATTTTGATTATAAAAGACGTTTATTTTCTTGTTATGGTGTTTGGAACTTACACAATATCAAATGTCTATTTTTTATTTTACCACCTCAAATGTAGGTTTATCGTTTCACATATCGTTTTCACTAAAACTTAAAGTTAATTGCTCGACGTCATGTATTCGCATTACTATTTAACTGTATTAAAAACCAAGTCTAGTGTTACCAAAAAAGAGATATTTGTATAACTATATGGCATGCAAAAAATTTGTACTTTAAATGTATCCACAATTTGATTTTTATTTACATTTTGCATAGATATGACATATTGTCAATATGTCGTTAAAACTTAAGATTTTAGTGTGGTGAAAATTAGACGCTTCTGATATACTAGTGTCCAAAGCCAGTCAGATATTGTTGTAGGCTTAAGGCATAATGATCTAAATCAGGGATTAAAACAATCAGAGGTCCTTATTAGTTATTTTTAAACATTGAAAATACAGTCACAATGCAAGTTTAAATTATAGTGGCTTAAAAATAAGGCATACTCTTTTATAATTACACAGAGTCCGCTTTCATTAATCTAAAATATGACCGATTTCATTTATAAACAAAATACAATTACTTTTATAAACAAAATTAGAATTTTGAGGCCGATGAAAATTCAAGGCCCTTGGCGGTGACTTTTGTGAAATAGGGCTACTATCGGCCATTCCTATATCAAACATAGTTTCGAATAATACCGACTATTTGTAAATAGCAGTAAATGAGATTTGTGAAGAAATGCGTAGATGACTATTAAAATAAGTAACGTGCAACGTACCATCCATTTGAGAATTTGCATATGCAAAATGATTTTTAAATAACAATTTAATAACATACTTTTTTCTAAAAAATCCAACATTCAAAAGTTTTGCATTTTGCAAGTTTATCCAACTCTAACCATCCACTACTAATGTTGCAATAAATTACTATTTTGAAAAATTTTGGTTAAAAATTTGAAAATAAGAATACATAAAAATCCAAACTTCCTACCTATATTAAATTGGAAAAGTGAATACATAGCTTAAAATAAGTTGTATAATAACATAATAAAACATGTTTGTAACTATTGATCACACATCTTATTAGAAACCAATATATTTGGTTTGAGTAAAGCAGTTTTATTGGAAAATAAATTATATAAGCTTCCTTTACTAAAATTTATTTAAATTGGGAGGTATGTGTAAATTTATTAAATTTATGGAAAAACATTTAGTTTATAAATATAAATATCGAGGCAATACATTTATGTAAAAAGTTAATCCGAATTATGCTGACCAAATATAAATATAATCTCAATATATAAACATAAGTGAAATAATAGCTCCACGAATAGATTACTATAAGAAGATTTAATAATAAGTTGTAAAATGCTTTTAAGATATTTAACTTAGACCATCTACAAAGATAATTCTTCCATCAAATTTATTTCATACTATAATACCATGAAAGCACATTGTATCAAATTTAATGACTTAACATTTGATGTTGAACATTATCATTTCACTGGTGAAATAGATGAAGCTTGATTATGCCATTTTCGTTGTTGATACAACGATGTAGGACGTTGTCATTTACTTTCTTCATAACTGGTTATTGGATGATGCATTTCTTCTTGTTCTTTTGTGCACTGTAGTTCTTTTGTGCACTGTGGTTCCTTTGTGCACTGTGGTTCATTAGTGCACTGTGGTTCTTTTGTGCATTTTAGTTCTTTCGTACATTGTTCTTCCATTGTATGTTCATTTAACGATGGATGTTGCAATTTCCTTTCTCCATCAGTGGTCGTTGTATGATGCCATTCTTTTTGCTCTTCAGTGCATTGTAGCTCTTTTGTGCACTGTAGTCCTTTTGTGCATTGTAGCTCTTTTGTGCATTGTAGTTCTTTTGTGCATTCTAGGTCTTTTGTACATTGTTCATTCATCGCATGTGCATTTACCACCGGATGATTCCCCTTCTTTTGTTCGTCATAATTTGTCGGATGGTGCCAATTACTCCTTTCATCAACGATTGTTGGATGATGCCACTTGGTTGGTAGTTCATTAGGTTGCAGCTTTGATGCCAAGGTAGTTTCAGTTATGATAAAAAAAGAAGAACCCTAAAGCTAATGATGCACAATATGCTTTGGTCATGTTTATGTGTGGTATGTTGTTCAAGAAAGAAGATGGTTTTTATAAGATTTGAAGATAATGTTTGGAATCTTGAAATCAATTAAGCCATTGTAAACTAATTAATGATCTCATTTTGTTTATCCTCTTTCATATTCTGGATAAAAACATAACCTTAAAGTAGATGGTGTTTTAATAAGCTTTCTACAAAAAAATAACATGCAAAAGTTAATTATAATTCACCAATCGTTATATTAATAATAGAAGGCGGTGTTGCATATCAACTACTAATTTCAATCTTAGCTTCTTGTATCATAGGAAATATATGAAAAACCCAAATTATTAAAAAATAAATAAATAAATATTGGTGTCTACTAAATTATAATAAAAATGCGTGATTGCCGATACATCCAAAAATAAAAGTCGAAACAGGTAGTTACGATGTAAACTGAAATGAAAAATTCTAAAATAAAAAATAGATGTCTCGTGTTGTCATATATTTTATCCTCCTAAATTTTTTGATAATATTAGTATTGTTATCGTAATAGTATATTACTACACTATTAGCGTGTATGTGTGCAAATGTGTATATTCACATACTTCGATTAAAATTTACTATATTTTGATTATAAAAGACGTTTATTTTCTTGTTATGGTGTTTGGAATGTACACAATACCAAATGTCTATTTTTTATATATACCACCTCAAATGTAGGTTTATCGTTTTACATATCGTTTTCACTAAAACTTAAAGTTAATTGCTCGACGTCGTGTATTCGCATTACTATTTAACTATATTAAAAACCCAAGTCTAGTGTTACCAAAAAAGAGATATTTGTATAACTATATGACATGCAAAAAATTTGTACTTTAAATGTATCCACAATTTGATTTTATTTACATTTTGCATAGATATGAAATATTGTCAATATGTCATTAAAACTGAAGATTTTAGTGTGGTGAAAATTAGACGCTTCTAATATACGAGTGTCCAAAGCCAGTCAGATATTGTTATAGGCTTAAGGCATAATGATCTAAATCAGGGATTAAAACAATCAGAGGTCCTTATTAGTTATTTTTAAACATTGAAAATACAGTCACAATGCAAGTTTAAATTATAGTGACTTAAAAATAAGGCATACTCTTTTATAATTACACAGAGTCCGGTTTCATTAATCTAAAATATGGCCGATTTCATTTATAAACAAAATACAATTACTTTAATAAAAAAAATTAGAATTTTGAGACCGATGAAAATTCAAGGCCCTTGGCGATGACTTTTGTGACATAGGGCTACTATCGGCCATTCCTATATCAAACATAGTTTCGAATAATACCGACTATTTGTAAATAGCAGTAAATGAGATTTGAGAAGAAATGTGTAGATGACTATTAAAATAAGTAACTTGCAATATACCATCCATTTGAGAATTTGCATATGCAAAATGATTTTTAAATAACAATTTAATAACATAATTTTTTCTAAAAAATCCTACATTCAAAAGTTTTGCATTTTGCAAGTTTATCTAACTCTAACCATCCACTACTAGTGTTGCAATAAATTACTATTTTGAAAAATTTTGGTTAAAAATTTGAAAATAAGAATACATAAAAATCCAAACTTCCTGCCTATATTAAACTGGAAAAGTGAATACATAGCTTGAAATAAGTTGTATAATAACATAACAAAACATGGTTTCTTATTAGAAAACAATATATTTGGTTTAAGTAAAGCAGTTTTATTGGAAAATAAATTATATAAGCTTCCTTTACTAAAATTTACTTAAATTGTGAGGTATGTATAAATTTATTAAATTTATGGAAAACATTTAGTTTATAAATATAAATATCGTTGCAATACATTTATGTAAAAAGTTAATCCGAATTATGCTGACCAAGCATAAATATAATATCAATATGTAAACATAAGTGAAATAATAGCTCCACGAATCGATTACTATCAGAAGATGTAATAATAAGTTGTAAAATGCTTTTTAAGATATTTAACTTAGACCATCTACAAAGATAATTCTTCCATCAAATTTATTTCATACTATAATACCATGAAAGCACATTGTATCAAATTTAATGACTTAACATTTGATGTTGAACATTATCATTTCACTGGTGAAATAGTTGAAGCTTGATTATGCCATTTTCATTGTTGATACAACGATGTAGGACGTTGTCAATTACTTTCTTCATAACTGGTTACTGGATGATGCATTTCTTCTTGTTCTTTTGTGCACTGTAGTTCTTTTGTGCACTGTGGTACCTTTGTGCACTGTGGTTCATTAGTGCACTGTGGTTCTTTTGTGCATTTTAGTTCTTTCGTACATTGTTCATCCATTGTATGTTCATTTAACGATGGATGTTGCAATTTGCTTTCTCCATCAGTGGTCGTTGGATGATGCCATTCTTTTTGCTCTTCTGTGCATTGTAGCTCTTTTGTGCACTGTAGTCCTTTTGTGCATTGTAGCTCTTTTGTGCATTGTAGTTCTTTTGTGCATTCTAGGTCATTTGTACATTGCTCATTCATCGCATGTGCATTTACCACCGGATGATTCCCCTTCTTTTGTTCGTCATAATTTGTCGGATGGTGCCAATTACTCCTTCCATCAACGATTGTTGGATGATGCCACTTGGTTGTTAGTTCATTAGGTTGCAGCTTTGATGCCAAGGTAGTTTCAGTTATGATAAAAAAGAAGAACCCTAAAGCTAATGATGCACAATATGCTTTGGTCATGTTTATGTGTGGTATGTTGTTCAAGAAAGAAGATGGTTTTTATAAGATTTGAAGATAATGTTTGGAATCTTGAAGTCAATTAAGCCATTGTAAACTAATTAATGATCTCATTTTGTTTATCCTCTTTCATATTCTGGATAAAAACATAACCTTAAAGTAGATGGTGTTTTAATAAGCTTTCTACAAAAAAATAACATGCAAAATTTAATTATAATTCACCGATCGTTTTGTTAATAATAGAAGGCGATGTTGCATATCAACTACTAATTTCAATCTTAGCTTCTTGTATCATAGGAAATATATGAAAAACCCAAATTAGTAAAAAGTAAATAAATAAATATTGGTGTCTACTAAATTATAATAAAAATGCGTGATTGCCGATAAATCCAAAAATAAAAGTCAAAACAGGTAGTTACGATGTAAACTGAAATGAAAAATTCTAAAATAAAAAATAGATGTCTCGTTTTGTCATATATTTTATCCTCCTAAAATTTTTGATAATATTAGTATTGTTATCGTAACAGTATATTACTACACTATTAGCGTGTATGTGTGCAAATGTGTATATTCACATACTTCGATTAAAATTTACTATATTTTGATTATAAAAGACGTTTATTTTCTTGTTATGGTGTTTGGAGCTTACACAATACCAAATGTCTATTTTTTATTTTACCACCTCAAAGTAGGTTTATCGTTTCACATATCGTTTTCACCAAAACTTAAAGTTAATTGCTCGACGTCATGTATTGGCCTTACTATTTAACTGTATTAAAAACCCAAGTCTAGTGTTACCAAAAAAGAGATATTTGTATAACAGTATGGCATGCAAAAAAATTGTACTTTAAATGTATCCACAATTTGATTTTTATTTACATTTTGCATAGATATGACATATTGTCAATATGTCGTTAAAACTGAAGATTTTAGTGTGGTGAAAATTAGACGCTTCTGATAGACGAGTGTCCAAAGCCAGTCAGATATTGTTGTAGGCTTAAGGCATAATGATCTAAACCAGGGATTAAAACAATCAGAGGTCCTTATTAGTTATTTTTAAACATTGAAAGTACAGTCACAATGCAAGTTTAAATTATAGTGGCTTAAAAATAAGGCATACTCTTTTATAATTACACAGAGTCCGCTTTCATTAATCTAAAATATGACCGATTTCATTTATAAACAAAATAAAATTACTTTAATAAAAAAATTTAGAATTTTGAGGCCGATGAAAATTCAAGGCCCTTGGCGATGACTTTTGTGACATAGGGCTACTATCGGCCATTCCTATATCAAACATAGTTTCGAATAATACCGACTATTTGTAAATAGCAGTAAATGAGATTTGAGAAGAAATGCGTAGATGACTATTAAAATAAGTAACGTGCAATATACCGTCCATTTGAGAATTTGCATATGCAAAATGATTTTTAAATAACAATTTAATACCATAATTTTTTCTAAAAAATCCTACATTCAAAAGTTTTGCATTTTGCAAGTTTATCCAACTCTAACCATCCACTACTTGTGTTGCAATAAATTACTATTTTGAAAAATTTTGGTTAAAAATTTGAAAATAAGAATACATAAAAATCCAAACTTCCTACCTATATTAAACTGGAAAAGTGAATACATAGCTTGAAATAAGTTGTATAATAACATAACAAAACATGTTTGTAACTATTGATCACACATCTTATTAGAAAACAATATATTTGGTTTAAGTAAAGCAGTTTTAATGGAAAATAAATTATATAAGCTTCATTTACTAAAATTTACTTAAATTGGGAGGTATGTATAAATTTACTAAATTTATGGAAAAACATTTAGTTTATAAATATAAATATCGTGGCAATACATTTATGTAAAAAGTTAATCTGAATTATGCAGACCAAACATAAATATAATCTCAATATATAAACATAAGTGAAATAATAGCTCCACGAATAGATTACTATCAGAAGATGTAATAATAAGTTGTAAAATGCTTTTTAAGATATTTAACTTAGACCATCTACAAAGATAATTCTTCCATCAAATTTATTTCATACTATAATACCATGAAAGCACATTGTATCAAATTTAATTACTTAACATTTGATATTGAACATTATCATTTCACTGGTGAAATAGTTGAAGCTTGATTATGCCATTTTCGTTGTTGATGCAACGATGTAGGACGTTGTCATTTACTTTCTTCATAACTGGTTATTGGATGATGCATTTCTTCTTGTTCTTTTGTGCACTGTAGTTCTTTTGTGCACTGTGGTTCCTTTGTGCACTGTGGTTCATTAGTGCACTGTGGTTCTTGTGTGCATTTTAGTTCTTTCGTACATTGTTCATCCATTGTATGTTCATTTAACGATGGACGTTGCAATTTGCTTTCTCCATCAGTGGTCGTTGGATGATGCCATTCTTTTTGCTCTTCTGTGCATTGTAGCTCTTTTGTGCACTATAGTCCTTTTGTGTAACGACCCAGAATTTTTATTAATTTAAATTTGAATATTTAATTAATTTTAGATATTAATAAGTGAATTTATAAGTCAAATAAATTTTATTTTGAATTATTGGATTTAATTGAATAATTAAATCAATAATTTAATACGTTAAATTATGGAAATAATTGAAAAATATAGTTAAATATGATTGAAAATGATTTGTAAAATTTTATTTTATCATATGGGAGTTAGAACGATATTTTAGAACTTTTAAAATCGAATTAAAAGTTAATTTGTGAAAATTGAATATTTTAATAATTAAATCGACTAGTGAAAATAGTCAATTTTTGAACAGTCTCAGAATTGAACGAAACTAGTTCCATTGGATCCGTAATAGTTATTTATTACCGAATTTTAATTTTCGTGTCAATCGGAGTTACCGTTTGATCGTGGCAGCTCGAAACGCATCGATTTATTTTTAATTTTAATTTGACGAGTGAAAATAGCCATTTTTCAAAAAGTCTCGGATTTCGACGAAACCAGTTTCATCGGATCCGTAATGTGATATTATTGTAAGATTTCAAATTTCAAGTCAATTGGATTTACCGTTTGTCCGGTACGAATTAAAACGCCTAGAAATCGATTTAAATCGGTTTAATTTAAATTGAGCGTTTACAGCCATAACTCGCACAGATGTCCGAATTAGCTTGATTTCCTTTTATTTCTCGAAAACGTCTATTTCAACAATGAATGTTGAAATCTATGGTTTCGAATCTCAACACCTTTTTAAAACATCGTTAGATCGTTTTAATTCTATTTAAAACATTCACATTTAAACCATTTTCTTTAACGTGTTATTCACTATTCAAAAATGTGAATAAACTTCATTAAGAAATCTCATCCTTTTATTCGTTTTAATTCAAAGGATTATTCACTATTCAAAAATGTGAATATAACTCCTTTAATAGGTTCCAACAATTTTCTTATCAAAATAAGTCATTTGCGAATTTATAAACAACGTTTATAAATTCCATTTCTATTTATTTATTTATAAAAACTTCCTTTTATAAATTCTTTTATTAATCTATTCGATTTATAACTCAATTATAAACTAAAAGTTCATATTATAAGTTAAATACTTAAAATTTATTCGTTCACAAAAATCGTTCCTTTGAACTTCATAATTATAAATCTTATAACTTATAAGATTCAATTATTTATCCAAAACCATTATTTTAATAACTTTACAAATTTTATAAACCTACTGTTTATAAAATTCTATTTATAACTTCACCGTTTGTAATTCTACAAATTTCATCCATTTATGGAATTTATTTTCACTTCATTCAAACACTTATAAAAACTCGTTTTATAATGTCCGTATTTCAATTTATAAATATCCATTTATAAATCTCTTAATATAAATCAATTTATATTATTCTTTAAAAACGTCTTTAAACTCCTTTATAATTTCACCATTTTGATTCATAAAATAAATCAAATTTTATAAATCCTATATTTAAACTTTTAATTATAAATTCAAAAATCCCGATTAAACTATTTTATAAAATCATTAGCATCATATTCCCAAAAATCAGCTTTTAACTGTATTTCACAAAAACCATAATTTTTATAACATAAAAATTATAACGTTTATTTATTTATAATGGATCAATTTCCCAAACATACAGTATATTTTCAAAAATCACTTTAAAAATCATTTTAAAATCCCAAAATCTGGGTCCAATGATGCTACACACCAAATAGTCAATCACGACTACAACGATCCATCATATATCGATATGATAATCAACGAATATCAAAATATCCATAATCAAATAAATACTGTTGAGGAATCCAGTTGGATCCCTCCAACCTGTTTTCCTGCATCCACAAACATTAGCACAATACCAATTTCGCTTCAGTACGAAATTATCGCGGTGCATGTTCTTATTAAATATTATCCGCTTAATAACGGCGTAATAGGGTCTCATCCGCTAAACAAATAAATGCGGGGAATCAATAACTGCAATATATACATATGCCAATATATATATATTGATATTATTTATAATACCAATTTCACTGTTTATGAAATATTCGCGGTATATGTTTTTAATAAATAACATCCGCTTACTAACGGCGTATAATGTCTATTTTAACAATCAATAGATATCAATCAACATTCAAACATGCATTCAAATATTTTAAATCTAACTATTTAAAATAAAATCGAAACTGATTCGATTGAGTGAGAAGTTCTCACCTTGGTTTTAATTTCCGTTTTAGCGATTTATTTCGAATAAAATTAAACGGACGTTTAATTTTATTCGAAATTCTCACTAACTCCAAACGACTCCAAACCAACTCCATCGCGTAGTGCTCGTCCATACGATTCCAACGCAACTGAGTTTGCATTTTTTCGACCTCGTATGAAAAAGTTATGTATTTTACAAGTTTGTACACAATTTAACTTATATAAATACAACATTAACAAACCCACTTTCCATCACAGCCCTTAGATCCTTCCCCAGTGCATCCTAGCCGTGCGTGCTCTCCTTCCTCCCCACGTCCTTCTCCAGTAACCAAGCCGTGCATAGAATCCATACCTTAGCCAACTAGGGTTCCAAATTACTCCGCCAATACTCAACGAAACTCGATCAAACCACTTGCAAATCGAAGCTCTTCGCGAGAGCTACCTCCAACCTCCACCACCTGTAGCTCGGCCCTATGGTTTGCACGCATCTCGAGAAGGAATGGCCCACGCACGCCGCTCCCTATCTCCCCCATCGTCGCTCCAAACACGATCTCCACCGTTGGATCTCTTCGTCTCGTTGCCCTCTACATCTTTCATGTTGAAAGTTTTAGCCAAAACTTGATGGATTGAGAGATCAAAGGGGAAAAGTTTCGTGCATTTCTGTCCGTGCATACCTAGGGTGGCGGCTGCAGTTTACACTTAGGGTTTTGTTTGTTTTATTTTTTTTTTTAATTTATGAAGGGGTAGGGGCCTATTTATAGAAGAACGATCGAACACTATTCATCCGGAAATTCCGAACTCCGATTTACGCGTCGAAACTGACGTACCTAGGGTTTACCCTGCGTTCCGGACACAATGGAATAGGTTTCGAAAGCTAATTCGGACATCTGTGCGAGTTATGGCTGTAAACGCTCAATTTAAATTAAACCGATTTAAATCGATTTCTAGGCGTTTTAATTCGTACCGGACAAACGGTAAATCCAATTGACTTGAAATTTGAAACCTTACAATAATATCACATTACGGATCCGATGAAACTGGTTTCGTCAAAATCCGAGACTTTTTGAAAAATGGCTATTTTCACTCGTCAAATTAAAATTAAAAATAAATCGATGCGTTTCGAGCTGCCACGATCAAACGGTAACTCCGATTGACACGAAAATTAAAATCCGGTAATAACTAACTATTACGGATCCAATGGAACTGGTTTCGTTCAATTCTGAGACTGTTCAAAAATTGACTATTTTCACTAGTCGATTTAATTATTAAAATATTCAATTTTCACAAATTAACTTTTAATTCAATTTTAAAAGTTCTAAAATATCGTTCTAACTCCCATATGATAAAATAAAATTTTACAAATCATTTTCAATCATATTTAACTATATTTTTCAATTATTTCCATAATTTAACGTATTAAATTATTGATTTAATTATTCAATTAAATCCAATAATTCAAAATAAAATTTATTTGACTTATAAATTCACTTATTAATATCTAAAATTAATTAAATATTCAAATTTAAATTAATAAAAATTCTGGGTCGTTACATTTTGTGCATTGTAGCTCTTTTGTGCATTGTAGTTCTTTTGTGCATTCTAGGTCTTTTGTACATTGTTCATTCATCGCATATGCATTTACCACCAGATGGTTCCCCTTCTTTTGTTCGTCATAATTTATCAGATGGTGCCAATTACTCCTTTCATCAACGATTGTTGGATGAGGCCACTTGGTTGGTAGTTCATTAGGTTGCAGCTTTGATGCCAAGGTAGTTTCAGTTATGATAAAAAAGAAGAACACTAAAGCTAATGATGCACAATATGCTTTGGTCATGTTTATGTGTGGTATGTTGCTCAAGAAAGAAGATAGTTTTTATAAAATTTGAAGATAATGTTTGGAATCTTGAAGTCAATTAAGCCATTGTAAACTAATTAATGATCTCATTTTGTTTATCCTCTTTCATATTCTGGATAAAAACATAACCTTAAAGTAGATGGTGTTTTAAAAGCTTTCTACAAAAAAATAAAATGCAAAAGTTAATTATAATTCACCAATCGTTATGTTAATAATAGAAGGCGGTGTTGCATATCAACTACTAATTTCAATCTTAGCTTCTTGTATCATAGGAAATATATGAAAAACCCAAATAAGTGAAAAATAAATAAATATTGGTGTCTACTAAATTATAATAAAAATGCGTGATTGCCGATACTTCCAAAAATAAAAGTCAAAACAGGTAGTTACGATGTAAACTGAAATGAAAAATTCTAAAATAAAAAATAGATGTCTCGTTTTGTCATATATTTTATCCTCCTAAATTTTTTGATAATATTAGTATTGTTATCGTAACAGTATATTACTACACTATTAGCGTGTATGTGTCCAAATGTGTATATTCACATATTTCGATTAAAATTTACTATATTTTGATTATAAAAGACGTTTATTTTCTTGTTATGGTGTTTGGAACTTACACAATATCAAATGTCTATTTCTTATTTTACCACCTCAAATGTAGGTTTATCGTTTCACATATCGTTTTCACTAAAACTTAAAGTTAATTGCTCGACGTCATGTTTTCGCATTACTATTTAATTATATTAAAAACCCAAGTCTGGTGTTGCCAAAAAACAGATATTTGTATAACAATATGGCATGCAAAAAAATTTCACTTTAAATGTATCCACAATTTTATTTTTATTTACATTTTGCATAGATATGACATATTATCAATATGTCGTTAAAACTAAAGATTTTAGTGTGGTGAAAATTAGACGCTTCTGATATACTAGTGTCCAAAGCCAGGCAGATATTGTTGTAGGCTTAAGGCATAATGATCTAAATCAGGGATTAAAACAATCAGAGGTCCTTATTAGTTATTTTTAAACATTGAAAACACAGTCACAATGCAAGTTTAAATTATAGTGGCTTAAAAATAGGGCATACTCTTTTATAATTACATAGAGTCCGCTTTCGTTAATCTAAAATATGACTGATTTCATTTATAAACAAAATACAATTACTTTAATAAACAAAATTAGAATTTTGAGGCCGATGAAAATTCAAGGCCCTTGGCGATGACTTTTGTGACATAGGGCTACTATCGGCCATTCCTATATCAAACATAGTTTCGAATAATACCGACTATTTGTAAATAGCAGTAAATGAGATTTGAGAAGAAATGCGTAGATGACTATTAAAATAAGTAACGTGCAACGTACCATCCATTTGAGAATTTGCATATGCAAAATGATTTTTAAATAACAATTTAATAACAAAATTTTTTCTAAAAAATCCAACATTCAAAAGTTTTGCATTTTGCAAGTTTATCCAACTCTAACCATCCACTACTAGTGTTGCAATAAATTACTATTTTGAAAAATTTTGGTTAAAAATTTGAAAATAAGAATACATAAAAATCCAAACTTCCTACCTATATTAAACTGGAAAAGTGAATACATAGCTTAAAATAAGTTGTATAATAACATAACAAAACATGTTTGTAACTATGGATCACATATCTTATTAGAAAACAATATATTTGGTTTAAGTAAAGTAGTTTTATTGGAAAATAAATTATATAAGCTTCCTTTACTAAAATTTACTTAAATTGGGAGGTATGTATAAATTTAATAAGTTTATGGAAAAACATTTAGTTTATAAATATAAATATCGTGGCAATACATTTATGTAAAAAGTTAATCCGAATTATGTTGACCAAACATAAATATAATCTCAATATATAAACATAAGTGAAATAATAGCTCCACGAATAGATTACTATCAGAAGATGTAATAGTAAGTTGTAAAATGCTTTTTGAGATATTTAACTTAAACCATCTACAAAGATAATTCTTCCATCAAATTTATTTCATACTATAATACCATGAAAGCACATTGTATCAACTTTAATGACTTAACATTTGATGTTGAACATTATCATTTCACCGGTGAAATAGTTGAAGCTTGATTATGACATTTTCTTTGTTGGTACAATGATGTAAGACGATGTCATTTACTTTCTTCATAACTGGTTATTGGATGATGTGTTTCTTCTTGTTCTTTTGTGCACTATAGTTCTTTTGTGCACTGTGGTTCCTTTGTGCACTTTGGTTCTTTAGTGCACTGTGGTTCTTTTGTGCATTTTAGTTCTTTGGTACATTGTTCATCCATCGTATGTTCATTTAACTATGGATGTTGCAATTTGCTTTCTCCATTAGTGGTCGTTGGATGATGCCATTCTTTTTGCTCTTCTGTGCATTGTAGCTCTTTTGTGCACTGTATTCCATTTGTGCATTGTAGCTCTTTTGTGCACTGTATTCCATTTGTGCATTGTAGCACTTTTGTGCATTGTAGTTCTTTTGTGCATTCTAGGTCTTTTGTACATTGTTCATTCATCGCATGTGCATTTACCACCGGATGATTCCACTTCTTTTGTTCGTCATAATTTGTCGGATGGTGCCAATTACTCCTTTCATCAACGATTGTTGGATGATGCCACTTGGTTGGTAGTTCATTAGGTTGCAGCTTTGATGCCAAGGTAGTTTCAGTTATGATAAAAAAGAAGAACACTAAAGCTAATGATGCACAATATGCTTTGGTCATGTTTATGTGTGGTATGTTGTTCAAGAAAGAAGATGGTTTTTATAAGATTTGAAGATAATGTTTGGAATCTTGAAGTCAATTAAGCCATTGTAAACTAATTAATGATCTCATTTTGTTTATCCTCTTTCATATTCTGGATAAAAACATAATCTTAAAGTAGATGGTGTTTTAATAAGCTTTCTACAAAAAAATAACATGCAAAAGTTAATTATAATTCACCAATCGTTATGTTAATAATAGAAGGCGGTGTTGCATATCAACTACTAATTTCAATCTTAGCTTCTTGTATCATAGGAAATATATGAAAAGCCAAAATTAGTAAAAAATAAATAAATAAATATTGGTGTCTACTAAATTATAATCAAAATGCGTGATTGCCGATACATCCAAAAATAAAAGTCAAAACAGGTAGTTACGATGTAAACTGAAATGAAAAATTCTAAAATAAAAAGTAGATGTCTCGTTTTGTCATATATTTTATCCTCCTAAAATTTTTGATAATATTAGTATTGTTATCGTAACAGTATATCATTACACTATTAGCGTGTATGTGTGCAAATGTGTATATTCACATATTTCGATTAATATTTACTATAGATTGATTATAAAAGATGTTTATTTTCTTGTTATGGTGTTTGGAACTTACACAATATCAAATGTCTATTTTTTATTTTACCACCTCAAACGTAGGTTTATCGTTTCACATATCGTTTTCACTAAAACTTAAAAGTTAATTGCTCGACGTCATGTATTCGCATTACTATTTAACTGTATTAAAAACCAAAGTCTAGTGTTACCAAAAAAGAGATATTTGTGTGACTATACAACATCCAAAAAATTTGTACTTTAAATGTATCCACAATTTGATTTTTATTTACATTTTGCATAGATATGACATATTGTCAATATGTCGTTAAAACTGAAGATTTTAGTGTGGTGAAAATTAGACGCTTCTGATATACTAGTGTCCAAAGCCAGTCAGATATTGTTGTAGGCTTAAGGCATAATGATCGAAATCAGGGATTAAAACAATCAGAGGTTCTTATTAGTTATTTTTAAACATTGAAAATACAGTCACAATGCAAGTTTAAATTATAGTGGCTTAAAAATAAGGCATACTCTTTTATAATTACACAGAGTCCGCTTTCATTAATCTAAAATATGACCGATTTCATTTGTAAACAAAATACAATTACTTTTATAAACAAAATTAGAATTTTGAGGCCGATGAAAATTCAAGGCCCTTAGCGATGACTTTTGTGACATAAGGCTACTATCGGCCATTCTTATATCAAACATAGTTTCGAATAATACCGACTATTTGTAAACAGCAGTAAATGAGATTTGATAAGAAATGCGTTGATGACTATTAAAATAAGTAACGTGCAACGTACCATCCATTTGAGAATTTGGATATGCAAAATGATTTTTAAATAACAATTTAATAACATAATTTTTTCTAAAAAATCCAACATTCAAAAATTTTGCATTTTGCAAGTTTATCCAACTCTAACCATCCACTACTAGTGTTGCAATAAATTACTATTTTGAAAAATTTTGGTTAAAAATTTGAAAATAAGAATACATGAAAATCCAAACTTCCTACCTATATTAAACTGGAAAAGTGAATACATAGCTTAAAATAAGTTGTATAATAACATAACAAAACATGTTTGTAACTATTGATCACACATCTTATTAGAAAACAATATATTTGGTTTAAGTAAAGAAGTTTTATTGGAAAATAAATTATATAAGCTTCCTTTACTAAAATTTACTTAAATTGGGAGGTATGTATAAATTTATTAAATTTATGGAAAAACATTTAGTTTGTAAATATAAATATCGTGGCAATACATTTATGTAAAAAGTTAATCCGAATTGTGCTGACCAAACATAAATATAATCTCAGTATATAAACTTAAGTGAAATAATAGCTCCACGAATAGATTACTATCAGAAGATGTAATAATAAGTTGTAAAATGCTTTTTAAGATATTTAACTTAGACCATCTACAAAGATAAATTCTTCCATCAAATTTATTTCATAATATAATACCATGAAAGCACATTGTATCAAATTTAATGACTTAACATTTGATGTTGAACATTATCATTTCACTGGTGAAATAGTTGAAGCTTGATTATGCCATTTTCATTGTTGATACAACGATGTAGGACGTTGTCATTTACTTTCTTCATAACTGGTTATTGGATGATGCATTTCTTCTTGTTCTTTTGTGCACTGTAGTTCTTTTGTGCATTGTGGTTCCTTTGTGCACTGTGGTTCATTAGTGCACTGTGGTTCTTTTGTGCATTTTAGTTCTTTCGTACATTGTTCATCCATTGTATGTTCATTTAACGATGGATGTTGCAATTTGCTTTCTCCATCAGTGGTCGTTGGATGATGCCATTCTTTTTGCTCTTCTGTGCATTGTAGCTCTTTTGTGCACTGTAGTCCTTTTGTGCATTGTAGCTCTTTTGTGCATTGTAGTTCTTTTGTGCATTCTAGGTCTTTTGTACATTGTTCATTCATCGCATGTGCATTTACCACCGGATGATTCCCCTTCTTTTGTTCGTCATAATTTGTCGGATGGTGCCAATTACTCCTTTCATCAACGATTGTTGGATGATGACACATGATTGGTAGTTCATTAGGTTGCAGCTGTAATATCCCAGAATTTCACACCAGATTTAAATATGATAATCTATATAATAAATTAATTTAAATTGATAAATGTTGTTATTTTATTCAACAACAAATAAATGAATGGTAAATATAAAATTATTTCAATCAAAAAAGGAAGAAGAAGGGAATTGATTTAAGGATTAAATATAAACATATACAAGGAAATCAATTAAGTTAATATTTAAATTCATTTTTGCATGAGATAAACACATGTTAACATCTAAGCTTATTAATAAAACATGTGTTAGGAATTTAGCCATTAATTTGACGAGTGTCATAATGTAGTTTTCTTTTCTTTTAATTTTTATAAAACAAATTATTCATGCATACTTTCTCATTTTAGTAAAAAGAAATCTTACATCCTCCATTTTCAAAAAATTCAGAACTTCACCAAGCCCTACATCTTCAACCAATTTCTGAAAATCAAATCTATACTTCTTCAACCAAATTGAAACAAAACATGCAAGCATCTTTTCAAAGCTAAAACCTGCAAATCTTAGCTCCTGCATCTTCAACCAAATTTCTGCAACAATCAAAGTTTAGCATCAACTTATTCAAGATTAAAAGCATCAACAATCAAGTCATCTCAGTTTTTAGAAGTCTGCAGTTCACAAATTTGTCTCTGCAAATTTGAATCTTCTTAGGAAAAAAATAATGTGAGTAAATCATTAATTTAAAACTTTAAGTATAAAAGTTGTATGTTGAATGATAGTGATGAATGCTTGTATGTTAATGATTTTGTGAAGTATTTGTTTTAGGTTTAAGATATTTGCTGTGCATGTTTTAGAAATAAATTGTACTTCTCTGTAAATACAAGTACATAGTGAATTTTGAACAAATCTTCAAATTTTAAATTCAGCAAGTTGTTAGTTAGTTGATATTTTCAAACATATATATATGTTAGAATCAACATGATATAAGAATTAAAAATATACATATTGGTGATACTGTAAACTGCAGAAAACAAATATGCAGTAAAACAAAAATTCATAGCATGAAAATCTTGTTAATTTTTGATGAGTCACATATATTTGTTGAATCTTTAATGCATATTGTGAATTTTAAAATTGGAATTAGAATTTTAAACATGCAATTTAATTCGAATTTTTAAGATTTCAGAATTTGGTACTTTTGTCAAATTCTTGTAATTGGATTGTTTTTAACTTCTGAAATTTTAATGGAAGCTTGGTTAGATGATGATTATCACCAGAAAAATACAAATCTAATTTATTTTGTAATATAGGATTTGGAATTTAGGTTTGTAGGGTTTTGGAACTGTCTTTTTGCGTTTGAAAATTTTCGATCGTGTAATTCATAGAGAGGACCGAGCTTCGTATGGATTGAGGAGGAGTTGCATGTGGGGTTTGCGCATGTGTGGCCGGGGTTTGGTGCCAGATCGTGGTACGGTGGTCGTGGTTGATGGCCTTCCTTCTTGCGTCTGCAGTTCGACTTTGGGTTCGAATAACTCGATTTTTGTTTGAGCTCGCGTGGATGGTTTCTGGGTTGAGATTATCGGTCGAGGATGGATTTGGGGTTTGCGCGTGAGGCCGGCGGTGGCGATGGTGGCGTGGTGGCACTGTGCAGGTGCACGTTGAGGCCGCGTGTGTGTGTTTGGGTGTCTTCGTGTGTGTGTGGGTTAGAACTCGAAGTCGCGCTCGAGGTATCTCGTGTTTGTCGCGTGATGCACTCAGGTTGAGGTGGTGTGTTCGTGCGTGTGTTTGGTTTGGGTTTCTGGTTGATGAGAGGTGGAGAATTAAAGTTGGGTCTGGGTAGTTGTTTTGGGCCGGGCTTTAACTAATTAATGGAATTTAGTTGTAGTTTGTTTTCAAACTTCAATTTTGTTTTGAGTTGAATTTAACTCTTTATACCTCACCACTTATAAAATGTTAAATTTCTATTTTAAAGTAATCACATTTTATTGTTGAAATTTCGAAGTGGATTTACATTTTTAAATCTAACATTTAAAAAGTAATTAGTTTTTAATAAATTGAATACTTAATTTTGTATGAGTTTTGAAGATAAATGAATATTGTTTGTTTAAAAGTTAATTAAATTTTGAAATTTAAGTTACTTAAATTTATTAGTAATTAGTGATGGAATTAATTAATTTATTTTGACTAATTAATTAATTGTTAAGATTTAATTAATTAATTAATTAGGAATTAATTAATAGGTAATTAAGGATTAAATTAAATAACAATTAATATATTATTAATTTATTTATTTAAGATTAATTCATAAGTAATTAATATTTGATTAATAAGTTGATTAATGATTAATAATTTAGTGATTAAGAAGTTAATTAATTAATGGATTAAGAGTAAATTAATTAAGTAGTTAAATATTAATTAATTTATAATTAATAGTAAATTAATTAATGATTAAGTCTTAATTAATTAAATAATTAAGGTTAATTAATGAATAATTAATTATGTAATTAAGAAATTAATTTGTAATTAATTAAGAATTAATTAAGGAAATTAGGAAGTAATTAAGGTTAATTAATTATAAATTAAGGATTAATTGATAACCAAATAAGGAATGATTAATTTTTAATCAAAGTTTAATTAATAAATAATTTTAGTAATTAGTTGATAATTAAATAAAGATTATTAATTAATTAAGTAGTAATTAATTAATAATAAGATAATTAAGAAGTGATTAATTAATTAATGTTTGTTTAAGCAAGATTAAGTGATAAATTCTTAAGTAATTAATTTAATTTAAATTAATTATGATATGAATTAAGTAGTGCTTGCTTGTAAATGATTATTGTATTGATATCTGCATATGGTTGATATCTGTTGAATGATAGTTGAGTTATAATCTGTGATAAGATGTTGTGTATCTGTGATAGATATTAGTTATTATCTGTTGATAATGTAATGTGATGCTATGTTTAAAATCTGAATTGAATTGTTTAAAACTTTAAACAACTTGGACCTAAAAGACACGCTTTGGATTTCGATGAGACCGGGATCGGGTTTCCATATTTGGATATCCGAAAACCACATCGATTCCAAATAACGTTAGGTCGTGAACCTTATGTGAAGAGTGAAGACTCGAGGTGTAAGGGCTATAGGTCAGTATAACTCTGTGGGTGATTCCGTAATGAGTTAACGGAATAGTACTTATAGATTCGAGATGGAGAATCAGAATGCAAGGGTTATCGTCGTTAACTTTGAGGGTGATTCCAAAACGAGTGTAACGAGATAATGCCTTCAGTTTCGTTCGAACCCGGAACGAACTTGTATGGATTGAATGCTTTCAGATCATTGTCAGGTGGACGATGGGCATTCTAAGAGATGAGTTCTTTATAAAGGTAATCGTAACCTCAAGCCTCATCAACCGGAAATGGCTAAAACAGGGGAGGTGCCGCAAGGCTTCGTGGGTAGCCCCCACTTAAGTGTGAGATTTACCTCTGTCTAGAAGTCCCTTATATATATTCGGCTATGTGGGCAGTTGTTGGCCACAACTGCGGGGTTATCTTGTTCGGAACTATCCAGTAAGGGATGGGCCCGGCCTTGTGTTGCAGGGGAGTTAGGGTGGCTCCTCGGTACGGTGACCTAGGCCCCGTACTGTGACGGGCGGTACCCCAGTAGCCCTGCTATTGATGGAAAACCATTATCCAATAAGAGCCCTCGGATTTGATTGTATACCTATGTATGCTGGAATTTAATAAATGTAACAATTTCGGCTATTTTCTAGTTTACTTGAAAACCCTAGACCCTATTATAATATCACTGAATTTCCTATCAAATGTTTTGGTTAGCATAAGGTAAAAATTTACCCGTGTTTATTTGTGGGAAGTCTTACGTGATACCTTTTGTTTCAAAATGATTTTTAAAGTTAAACAACTTTAACTAATTTACTCACACCAGACCCATGTCTGACCCGGAGTTTATTTTGTTTTCATAAACTCTTGGGTACTCAAATTTTTTTTTTAAGAGTAGCCAAGTGATTAGGTTTGGATTAGCATATATTTTGGAGGCTGGAGCTGGAGTCCAGACGTACTATCTATCTATATTCTCTATAGTGGCATTTTGGGTGTTATGTTTGGAGTTGTTTGGGTTGTAAGAACTATTATGAATGGCTGATGTAATGGAGTAGTGTGATTTTGTGAACTCTGATATGTAAATTATGTAAGGGATATATGTAGTATTATATTTTGTTCGTTTCCACTGTGAGATTCTGATGATTGTTGTTTCTTTTCTTTCTATCTTTCTATTTCTACCTCTTTCTTTTCTTATTGATGATACGTTTTTCTGTGGAATGAAAGACGGGTTGTCACAGTTGGTATCAGAGCAATGGTTGAGAAACACCTAGGCTCTGAAGTAGTATCTATCTTGAGAGTGCGTATTTGTAATTTTCTTATATAACTATATCCCTATCTAAATTGATTGGATTACCTGTTCAGGTAGCCAATATGAGTTCAAGAGGCTGATAGGGAAGAGTTGTTGGGAGTGGATCAACTGGTAACAGAAGAGAGCAGACTGATGATGAGACTGTTAATCCAGTTACGTCTTCAGCTAGTTTTGCTGCCTTATGCAAGGATTTTGTTCATCTAGGAGGGAAACCATTTCAAGGATCAGAAACTATAATAGAAGTTCAAGAATGGATTCGCTCCTGTGAGAAGATTTTTAAGAGCATGAGGTTATCTGATGAGTAGAAGAGAATAATGGCTGCGTGGCAATTGCAGAGTGGTGCTGCAGTATGGTGGAATTCAGTGATTGCTAATATCTCGGAGGATGGTATGTCTTGGGAAGAATTTAAGGAGAGGTTTGAGGAAAAGTTTATACCTGCTGCAGGAAGAACTCGTCTTTATCAAGATTTTCTAAATTTAAAACAAGGGAATATGTCCATAGCTGAATACGAGATGAAGTTCAACGAGTTATCTTACTACGGACCAGGACTTATAGACACACCTCTTAAGAAGAACGAGATGTTTGTCCAGGGGTTGAGGCCTGAGTATCATGAGAGAATGACTGCACATCTGAAAGGGTCTTTTGTAGAGCTTATTGATATGGCATTAAGGTATGAAGACTTGATGAAGAAGAGGTCAGTGGCATAAGTTGCTACATCAGGAGGGAATTCTTCCAACCAGAATAAGAGGAAGTTCAATTCTAACTGGAAGAAGCAAAATAAGAAGAAGTCTGGGAATAATAATGGACCCCGGAAATGCTATAATTGTAATCAAGTGGGACATTTGGCAAATCACTGTCCTCAAGAAAGGAAGCAACATCAGCAGCAACAACAGTATAGTGGACCAGGGTCAGCCTTAGTTCAGAAGTCGCTTTGCTTTAACTGTCACCAACCGGGACACATGATTAGAGACTGTCCGCTCCTTCATAAGGTTCAACAGAACAAAGTATTTGCTTTAGAAGGCGCACCATCGAACTCATCGAAGGGAAAGGGAGTTTTAGAAGGTACTTTACTTTTAAATGGAAAATATATTAAAGTCTTATTTGATTCTGGTGCTTCTTTAAGTTTTATTTCCCTGGAAACTGTAGAGAATTTCTTACTTACTCCTAGTATCGTAGACAATCCCATTTGTGTATCAAATCCTATAGGAGGGGTAACCAAATTGGATAGGATTTGTAAAGATTTGAGAATCTCCTATCTATCCCATAGTTTTTCCTGTGATCCTTATGTATTGGATTTTCAAGATTTCGACCTTACATTGGGAATGGATTGGCTTGACAAATATAAAGCTATCTTAAATTGTGATGAAAGAATAGTTTCCTTGGAAACTGATCTGGATAGGATTGTCAGAGTATGTGTGATAACTCTGGAATCCACTTGAGTAGTCTTTTACATGGAGTGGAGACTTCTCAAGAAGAGGTTGTAGATATTGAAGTAGTCCGAGATTTCTCTGACGTATTTGAGGAAGTTAAATGTTTGCCTCCGCATCGGGAAATAGAGTTTCGTATAGATTTGGTTCCTGGTGCAGTACCTGTAATTCAACCTAGTAGGAGAATGGCTCCAAGAGAGAGGGAGGAATTAGTGAAGCAAACTCAAGATTTGTTGGAGAAGGGTTTGATTAGACCAAGTTTTTCTTGTTGGGGCTCTGCTGCAGTTTTTGTCACCAAGTCGGATGGGTCGCTAAGGTTCTGTGTAGACTACCATGAATTGAACAAGGTAACCATTCGGAATAAGTATCCTCTTCCTCGCATTGATGATCTCTTCGACCAGCTTCATGGTGCATCTGTCTTTTCTCAGTTAGATCTAGCATTAGGTTTCCATCAGTTAAGGGTAGGTGAAGACAGTATTCCCTTAACCGCATTTAGGGGACCTAATTGTTTCTATGAGTGGTTGGTTATGCCTTTCGGGTTAACCAACGCTCCTGCTTATTTTGTTGATCTGATGAACCGAGTCTTTAGAGATGTTCTGAATAAGTTTGTTTTGGTCTTCATCGATGATATTTTGGTTTTTTCTAAATCGAAAGAAGAGCACAAGCAACACTTGAGAATAGTTTTGGAAACTTTGAGAAGGCATGTGCTGAAGGCGAAGTTCTCTAAGTGTCATTTTTGGAAATCAGAAGTAAAATTTTTGGGCCACATTGTTTCTGGTGAGGGAATCTCTATAGATCCAGCTAAAGTTCAGACTATTTTGGAATGGAAGCAGCCTCGGACTCCTACAGAAGTTCGCAGTTTCTTGGATTGGCCGGTTACTACAGGAAGTTTATTAAGGATTATTCTAAGATCTCTTCTCATCTAACGAAGCTGACAAGGAAGGGAGCTAAATTCAAGTGGACACCGGAGTGTGAGGAAGCTTTCCAGAAACTGAAGACAAAGTTGACAAGTGCTCCTGTGTTGGTTATTCCTGATGGTAAAAGCAAGTTTAAAGTGTATACCGATGCCTGTATTGTTGGATTGGGAGCTGTTCTTATGCAGAATGGTAAGGTTATTGCGTATGCGAGTCGGCAGTTGAAGCCTCATGAGAGGAACTACGCTACGCATGATCTAGAGCTGTTGGCTATTGTTTTTGCTCTAAAGATATGGAGGCATTATCTTTTAGGAGAAAAGTTTGAGTTATTCACCGACCATAAACCGTTGAAATATCTTTTCTCTCAGAAAGATCTTAATCTAAGACAGCAACGATGGGTTGAATTCTTGGCGTCATACGATTTGGATATTTTGTATACTCCAGGGAAGGCAAACGCTGTGGCAGACGCTCTTAGCAGGAATGCAGTTTTATCTCTTTTGGAAGTTGCTCCATCTCTCCAGGAAAGAATCATAAGCATGCAAGTAGAGGATAAAACTTTAAATAAAATTATTCAAGGAACCAAAGAGGTACATTATCCTGATTTTCAAATTGACGATCGAGGAACTTTGAGGATTTATGGTCGTCTATGTGTGCCGAGTGTGGATGGGTTAAAACAAGAAGTCTTATCGGAATGCCATCGGTATAGATTAAGTATCCATCCAGGAATCTCAAAGATGTATAAGGATATGAAGAGAGTTTTTTGGTGGCCGAGTATGAAGAGGGATGTAATCAGATTTGTTAATAGTTGTGCTATCTGCCAACAAGTGAAAGGAGATCAGCAGAAGCAAGCCGGTCTGTTACAACCTTTGGAGATCCCGACATGGAAATGGGAAATGATTGCGATGGACTTCATCGACGGATTACCTAGAACTAAGAAGGGTAATGAAGGAATATGGGTGATTGCCGATCGTCTTACCAAGAGCGCCCATTTTATACCAGTTAAAGCAAACCGAACTGCAGTTTCTTTGGCTGAAATTTCTTGAAAGAGATTGTGAGATTGCATGGTGTTCCAGTCAGCATTGTAAGTGATCGAGATCCGATCTTCACCAGCAAATTCTGGGAGGCATTGCAATCACCTTTGGGAACTAATTTGAGATTGACTACAGCATATCATCCACAAACAGATGGGCAAACGAAAAGGCTTAATCGAATTCTAGAAGATATGCTGAGAGCCTGTGTATTAGATTTTGGAGGATCGTGGGAGGATCATCTACATCTGGTGGAGTTTTCTTATAATAACAGTTGGTATTGTGCTTGGACCAGATTTGATCGAGAAGCATCTGCTAAAGTTGAGATGATCAAGAAAAGGATGAGGGCTGCTCAGGATCGACAAAAGAAATATGCTGATAAGAGACGAAGGCAATTGGAATTCGAGATTGGTGATTTGGTCTTTGTCAAAGTTTCCCTTATTAAGGGAGCTGTAAGATTTGGGAAGACAGGGAAACTCACTCCGAGATTCATTGGTCCGTTCCGAGTTCTCGAGAGGATTGGTGCTGTTGCATATAGAATTGAATTGCCAGTCCAGATGGCTGGAATTCATAATGTTTTCCACGTATCTCATCTACGGAAATATGTGCACGATCCATCTCTTATTGTGGAGCCAACTGTGCAGGAAGAATTGGAGGTTGAGCCGGACTTGTCAGTTGTCCGACATCCTGTTCAAATTGTTGATCAAGATGAGAGGCAGCTCAGAAGCAAGATTGTGAAGCTTGTTAAAGTCCAGTGGAGTGAAGATCCCAGAGATTGTACCTGGGAGACTCTTAATAGTATTAGGAAGGCTTATCCGGATATGTGTCCGGATAGCTAGTGGTGTTTGTATTGGATGTATGTTTGTTTGGATGTTGTGTTTGATGGTTGCTTATGTATGGATGTTATGTATGTTTGAAGTGTTGAATTAAATTAAAAAAAAATGGATTATCTTTTGTTTAAATTTTGGGGACGAAATTCTTTTAAGGGGGGAGGATTGTAATATCCCGGAATTTCACACCGGATTTAAATATGATAATGTATATAATAAATTAATTTAAATTGATAAATGTTGTTATTTTATTCAACAACTAATAAATGAATGGTAAATATAAAATTATTTCAATTAAAAAAGAAGAAGAAGGGAATTGATTTAAGGATTAAATATAAACATATATAAGGAAATCAATTAAGTTAATATTTAAATTCATTTTTGCATGAGATAAACACATGTTAACATCTAAGCTTATTAATAAAACATGTGTTAGGAATTTAGCCATTAATTTGACAAGTGTCATAATGTATTTTTATTTTCTTTTAATTTTTATAAAACAAATTATTCATGCATACTTTCTCATTTTAGTAAAAAGAAATTTTACATCCTCCATTTTCACAAAAATCAAAACTTCACCAAGCCCTACATCTTCAACTAATTTCTGAAAATCAAATCTATACTTCTTCAACCAAATTGAAACAAAACATGCAAGCATCTTTTCAAAGCTAAAATTTGCAAATCTTAGCCCCTACATCTTCAACCAAATTTCTGCAACAATCAAAGTTTAGCATCAACTTATTCAAGATTAAAAGCATCAACAATCAAGTCATCTCACTTTTTAGAAGTCTGCAGTTCACAAATTTGTCTCTGCAAATTTGAATCTTCTCAGGAAAAAAATAAGGTGAGTAAATCTTTAATTTAAAACTTTAAGTATAAAAGTTGTATGTTGAATGATAGTGATGAATGCTTGTATGTTAATGATTTTGTGAAGTATTTGTTTCAGGTTTAAGATATTTGCTGTGCATGTTTTAGAAATAAATTGTACTTCTCTGTAAATACAAGTACATAGTGAATTTTGAACAAATCTTCAAATTTTAAATTCAGCAAGTTGTTAGTTAGTTGATATTTTCAAACATATATATATGTTAGAATCAACATGATATAAGAATTAAAAATATACATATTGGTGATACTGTAAACTGCAGAAAACAAATATGCAGTAAAACAAAAATTCATAGCATTGAAAATCTTGTTAATTTTTGATGAATCAAATATATTTGTTGAATCTTTAATGCATATTGTGAATTTTAAAATTGGAATTAGAATTTTAAACATGCAATTTAATTCGAATTTTTAAGATTTCAGAATTTGGTACTTTTGTCAAATTCTTGTAATTAGATTGATTTTAACTTCTGAAATTTTAATGGAAGCTTGGTTAGATGATGATTATCACTAGAAAAATACAAATCTAATTTATTTTGTAATATAGGATTTGGAATTTAGGTTTGTAGGGTTTTGGAACTGTCTTTTTGGGTTTGAAAATTTTCGATCGTGTAATTCATAGAGAGGACCGAGCTTCCTATGGATTGAGGAGGAGTTGCATGTGGGGTTTGCGCACGTGTGGCCGGGGTTTGGTGCCGGAACGTGGTACGGTGGTCGTGGTTGATGGCCTTCCTTCTTGCGTCTGCAGTTCGACTTTGGGTTCGAAAAACTCGATTTTGTTTGAGCTCGCGTGGATGGTTTCTGGGTTGAGATTATCGGTCGAGGATGGATTTGGGGTTTGCGCGTGAGGCCGGCGGTGGCGATGGTGGGGCGGTGGCACTGTGCAGGTGCACGTCGAGGCCGCGTGTGTGTGTCTGGGTGTCTTCGTGTGTGCGTGGGTTAGAACTCGAAGTCGTGCTCGAGGTATCTCATGTTTGTCGCGTGATGCACTCGGGTTGAGATGGTGTGTTCGTACGTGTGTTTGGTTTGGGTTTCTGGTTGATGAGAGGCGGAGAATTAAAGTTGGGTCTGGGTAGTTGTTTTGGGCCGGGCTTTAACTAATTAATGGAATTTAGTTGTAGTTTGTTTTCAAACTTCAATTTTGTTTTGAGTTGAATTTAACTCTTTATACCTCACCACTTATAAAATGTTAAATTTCTATTTTAAAGTAATCACATTTTATTGTTGAAATTTTGAAATGGGTTTACATTTTTAAATCTAACATTTAAAAAGTAATTAGTTTTTAATAAATTGAATACTTAATTTTGTATTAGTTTTGAAGATAAATGAATATTGTTTGTTTAAAAGTTAATTAAATTTTGAAATTTAAGTTACTTAAATTTATTAGTAATTAGTGATGGAATTAATTTATTTATTTTGATTAATTAATTAATTGTTAAGATTTAATTAATTAATTAATTAGGAATTAATTAATAGGTAATTAAGGATTAAATTAAAAAACAATTAATAGGTTATTAATTAATTTATTTAAGATTAATTCATAAGTAATTAATATTTGATTAATAAGTTGATTAATGATTAATAAGTTAGTGATTAAGAAGTTAATTAATTAATGGATTAAGAGTAAATTAATTAAGTAGTTAAATATTAATTAATAGTAAATTAATTAATGATTAAGTCTTAATTAATTAAATAATTAAGGTTAATTAATGAATAATTAATTATGTAATTAAGAAATTAATTGAGAATTAATTAAGGAAATTAAGAAGTAATTAAGGTTAATTAATTATAAATTAAGGATTAACTAATAACCAAATAAGGAATGATTAATTTTTAATCAAAGTTTAATTAATAAATAATTTTAGTAATTAATTGATAATTAAATAAAGATTATTAATTAATTAAGTAGTAATTAATTAATAATAAGATAATTAAGAAGTGATTAATTAATTAATGTTTGTTTAAGCAAGATTAAGTGATAAATTCTTAAGTAATTAATTTAATTTAAATTAATTAAATTAATTATGATATGAATTAAGTAGTGCTTGCTTGTAAATGATTTTTGTATTGATATCTGCATATGGTTGATATCTGTTGAATGATAGTTGAGTTATAATCTGTGATAAGATGTTGTATATCTGTGATAGATATTAGTTATTATTTGTTGATAATGTTATGTGATGATATTAGTTATTATCTGTTGATAATGTTATGTGATGCTATGTTTAAAATCTGAATTGAATTGTTTAAAACTTTAAACAACTTGGACCTAAAAGACACGCTTTGGATTTCGATGAGACCGGGTTCGGGTTTTCATATTTGGATATCCGAAAACCACATCGATTCCAAATAACGTTAGGTCGTGAACCTTATGTGAAGAGTGAAGACTCGAGGTGTAAGGGCTATACGTCAGTATAACTCTGTGGGTGATTCCGTAATGAGTTAACGGAATAGTACTTATAGATTCGAGGTGGAGAATCAGAATGCAAGGGTTATCGTCGTTAACTTTGAGGGTGATTCCAAAACGAGTGTAACGAGATAATGCCTTCGGTTTCGTTCGAACCCGAAACGAACTTGTATGGATTGAATGCTTTCAGATCATCCTCAGGTGGACGATGGGCAGTCTAAGAGATGAGTTCTTTATAAAGGTAATCGTAACCTCAAGCCTCATCAACCGGAAATGGCTAAAACAGGGGAGGTGCAGCAAGGCTTCGTGGGTAGCCCCCACTTGAGAGTGAGATTTACCCCTGTCTAGAAGTCTCTTATATATATTCGGCTGTGTGGGCAGTTGTTGGCCACAACTGCGGGGTTATCTTGTTCGGAACTATCCAGTAAGGGATGGGTCTGGCCTTGTGTTGCAGGGGAGTTACGGTGGCTCCTCGGTACGGTGACCTAGGCCCCGTACTGTGACGGGCGGTACCCCAGTAGCCCTGCTATTGATGGAAAACCATTATCCAATAAGCACCCTCGGATTTGATTGTATACCTATGTATGCTGGAATTTAATAAATGTAACAATTTCGGCTATTTTCTAGTTTACTTGAAAACCCTAGACCCTATTATAATATCACTGAATTTCCTATCAAATGTTTTGGTTAGCGTAAGGTAAAAACTTACCCGTGTTTATTTGTGGGAAATCTTACGTGATACCTTTTGTTTCAAAATGATTTTTGAAGTTAAACAACTTTAACTAATTTACTCACACCAGACCCATGTCTGACCTGGAGTTTATTTTGTTTTCATAAACTCTTGGGTACTCAAATTTTTTTTATGAGTAGCCAAGTGATTAGGTTTGGATTAGCATATATTTTGGAGGCTGGAGGTGGAGTCCAGATGTACTATCTATCTATATTCTCTATAGTGGCATTTTGGGTGTTATGTTTGGAGTTGTTTGGGTTGTAAGAACTATTATGAATGGCTGATGTAATGGAGTAGTATGATTTTGTGAACTCTGATATGTAAATTATGTAAGGGATATATGTAATATTATATTTTGTTCGTTTCCGCTGTGAGATTCTGATGATTGTTGTTTCTTTTCTTTCTATCTTTCTATTTCTATCTCTTTCTTTTCTTATTGATGATACGTTTTTCTGTGGAATGAAAGACGGGTCGTCACAGCAGCTTTGATGCCAAGGTAGTTTCAGTTATGATAAAAAGGAAGAACACTAAAGCTAATGATGCACAATATGCTTTGGTCATGTTTATGTGTGGTATGTTGTTCAAGAAAGAAGATGGTTTTTATAGTTTAGAAATATATGTAAATGCAGGATTTAACCATGCATGTACTAAGAATAAAGACTGTACAGTATAGTGATTCAAGATATCAAGATTGAAGACTAATGAGTATCAAGAAAATTAAGATTATCAAGAGTTCAAGATTTCAAGTAATTTACTTTTTAATTAGGAATTTTCTTAAAACTCCAAGAAAAGCACTGACATCTTAAAATCCAATTTATTCGTGGAATGGAATATACTTCGAGCCCGTTAAATGGACGGAACCCTTTGTAGGATGGAACCTACGAAAAATCTAGTGGAACATTGTTTTGTATCCACTAACTATTTATTCAAAATGATTTTACAAAATTATATCTTGTTTTCAAAATGTTTTCAAAACCTTCCTTTTAAAAGAATCAAAAACACCTATCCTGATTTCAAATACTTGTAGCCTCAAAATAATCTTTAATTTCAAAATCAAATTATTCTTAGTTTTAAAACTATCTTTAATAATAATTAATAGTTATGCTTAGATTTAAATATAAAATTTTATATATATTATTATCTATATTTACTTATGTATTTTAATTATAGTCATGTATATTTATAAAGTTTAAAATAGGTTTTAATAAAAGATAGAAGTTATTTTCAAAGAAAAACAAACCACCAAAAATTCCTTTGGGATGTCGACATACTCAATATACCCGTGTCAACATAGTGTCAGTTAATTTAAAATTTTAAATTTCAAAAGAAGTGTCTGTTCATCATAGCTCTTCAAGAATGGACATGGCTATTGTTCTTCTATAAGTAGGGGTTGTTTTCAATGAATTTTCAATCATATTTTTCGGTTTTCATTTCTTTTCTTCTTCTTCCACATTTCTTTATACACATTCCTACCATTACTCTACCAAAATCAACATTGAATCTAACTAGATTATCTCTAGTTTGATTCTCTATCACTATCTCAACAAGATCCTCAGTGCTATTCAGAGTTATAGGCTTCTTTGTAATCAATCAAGCGAGAAAAGGTGCGATTGTAGCCTTGGAAATCAATTGGGTGAACTGGTTGCCCGAGAAATCAAGTATCCTTACCCAGAGGATTGTGAATCTGGAGGGTGTACCTCGTGGCCTTGAAATCGAGGATGTAACTGTACAATTGCTTTTGAAAGGAAATCCGTACTTGTGAGCGGGACTGGATGTTGGGTAACTCGAGCCAGTATAAAATCCGGTGTGTTCTTTCCTTTATTGCTATTTACTTTATTTCTACATCTGTGTTTGATTATGTGATCATATCTGTGTCTGAATATTGCATACATTTGTGTTTAAATTAACAAAAACTCAAAAAGATTTAATAATTCCTTAAAACATATTACCCCCCTCTAGTGTTTATCCTAGCCTTAAGATCTGCAATCCGCATATCTCGCACTTACACTTGTCCTTAAAGAAATTTTATTTAATTTTAAATGTTAATAAAGGTTTTATACTTACTTTATTATGTATAAATGCTTTTCTTTATATGTATATGAATTTCCTTAAAGAAACTAAAATAAAATAGAATAAGTTACACACATATTTTTAAATTAAAAATATTTTAAAATACATAAATTTTGAATTTAAATTTAAATCCAAATTCAAATTAAATTCAAAAAAGCAATTTAAAATCAACAACATATTAAATTTGAAAATAACAATTCAATTTTTTTAAATCTATTCATAAAAATAACACATTACTACTATTGTTTGAAAATAACAAATTGCTAATTTTAAACAATATATAAATGAAATTATCTCTTTACTTATAATTTACTTATTTTACTAAATGAATTAAGGTTCATATGCAAATTGTATTTTAAACTTACATAAATATATTTTAGATCATATTTATCAAGTAATATTTAAAATGAAAATATAACAAACCTTTTTATTACTCTTATTTATATTTAAACTTAAGCTTAATATATTTCAGAAAATTAAACATTTATCTTAAGTATTTTAAAACTATATAACAATTTATTTAAATAGCTTTGAAAAAGTCTTATATTAAATTTAAATCGTAATTTCCAAATTGCCAAATATATTTTAGAATTTGAAAACAATATTTTATTTATTAAATTCCAAACCGAAGCTTTTCTATTTACAATATATACAAATATATTATAAATACAAACATTTTATGAATTTTTAAAAGAATAAATTGCCAATTTAAATTAAAATCATAAAAGACAATTATCAAATCAATTTAATTTTTAATTAGATTATTAAATTTATACTGCCCAAAATTCCGGGTCATCACATTCCTCCCCAATTAAAAAAATTTCGTCCCCGAAATTTAAAAGCAAAGTTAATTTAATAACTCGCTAAAGATTTTAATTTAAATCACAAGCATATATTATCAACCATATGCTTACAACCATAGCAACTAATTCACTCAATCAAACAAATCTAATGATCCTGACACAAATCAGGATAGACTTCCAAACACTATCTAGAGTTTCCCAAGTATAAACACCGAGTACTCGCTATACTGAATCCAAACTAGCTATACTACTAGGCTACAGAGCTCCTACTCATCTATATTTGCAATATAAACAGGATATCAAACCACAAACAAGTCTAACTCGACTACCAAATCCTTCTGAACTGCTGGTTCCACAACCAGTGATTGATCATACACGTACTCTCTCAGAGATACGTGAAACACATTGAATCCCAGTCTTCCAAACTGGCAATTCAACCCTGAAGACCAAATCACAAACCTTACAAGAATACAGAAAGATCCAATATACCTCGAAGCTAGCTTTCCAGTCTTACCAAATATTATAGCTCCTTTGACCGGAGAAAACTTATCCAAAATTAGAACTCCGACTTCGAAATCCAAATTCCTCCGTCTCTTATCCACAAAACTCTTCTGACGATCCTGGCTGCCTTTATCCTTCCTGATCAGCTCGACCTTCGCTGATGCCTCCAAAAACAATTTGTACCAAAAACAACCCAACAGAATGATTCCCTCAAGATCAATCCAAAACCAAGAACACAAAATCCACTTCGCAAACATCAGAACACTACAAACTTACTCTTCCAAAATGGAAAAGACGAAACAGATGCACTAAAAATCTTTCCTCATATTCTGAAAAACTTCCTGTAGAAATCGTCTAATCCAAATAATACAACTTCCGGTTGCTTCTACTCTAAAACAGCTGTTATCTCGCTTCCGCTGTGCAACTTGGATCTGGAGTAGATGAGAATGCCGATGATGAACACAAGCACAAACTTGGCCGACACATCCCGAAAGACACGGTTCATCAAATCCACAAAGAGAAAACTCAGAAGTTCCACCCAATCCTGAGCTGGCTCACCAAATCCTCTCCCTCGGAACCAACCTTCTACTAAGCTAAACCCCTGGTAACACTCCTGGAATCTGGGTCGATAAGAAAACTCAATCTCCAGATGCCTCAAGCAAAAGATAACCCAAGAAAACACTCTACCATCGCAAGTCACTTTTTCGATCAATCCAGACCAATATCCAAAAATAATGTTCTTTCTTTTCCAGTCAGAACAGCTAATACTAGAATAACTAATCCATTAAAGAAATGGATCCTCTCTGATGCCTCTGAAACCACCTCCTGGAAAGTACTTAGCAAGATGATCTTGTCGGAACACAGAACACTCCGAGATGCAATGCTGACACTGATGCCAAAGACTTCCTATCCAAAGTTCATCGATAAACTCGAGCCTCACGGCCAAATCATCCTGCTGAACCTAGCCACCTCACCGATGCAGACACACCTCCTTAGACTTGACTTAAAGAAAACATCTTTGAAAACATCCGTAGTTACTGCATCTTGCCATGCAGCTGCTTCTTCCTAAAGTTGCCAAGATACCATCACTTGCTTCGGCTCAACCGACAGATCCAAACTCTACTCATCCAAATTTGCAATACAAAGATGGACTCTGAACCTCCAAAAGACTTCCTTCAGATATTGGTGAATTCCTTACACTACAGCAATGCTTACTCGAGACGGTATTACGTCTACAGTCTCAACAGACACACTTCCAACCTCAACAATCAGACTCCTTCATTTGGCAGTCGTGGTACACACACCACTACCTTTTCTACCTTTATAACTTATATTGGAAAATCCGAACAGGTAACCCAACGAATAAGTAGAAATACACACACACACACACACTAAATTACAAATACGCTCTCTCAACCAAGAAATCACTCCAAAGCCTAGGTATTCACTCAACCAAGTGCTCTGATACCAAACGAAATGACCCGCCTTATTCTCCACGATAAAACGTATCATTATTAAGAAAGAAAGGGATGGAAAAGAGAAAAGATAGAGAAGAAAGAAACAACATCAGAATCTCAACAGCGGAACGAATAATTTATATTAATCACATAAAATAGTACATAGTATTCCACATCTATCAGAGTTACACAGCATATACAACATATACAAAACAGTTATAAACACATGTCTAGTTATTACAACACAATATACAACTCAAACAACGACTCATAGATCACACAACGAAACTACAAATATATCTACAAACACGGAAGCCTCCTGCTCCATTGCTCCCCCAGAATTCGTCAAAGCAAACCTGAATCCCTTGGCCACTCGTCAAAATTTGAGTACCCAAGAGTTTATGAAAACAGAAGATAAACTCCAGGTAAGACATGGGTGTGTTGTGAGTAACAGGTTAAGGTTTCTTAACTTGAAAAACCTTTGAAAACAAAAGGTATCACATAAGACTTCCCACACGTAAACATGGATAAGTTTTTGCCTTACGCTAACCAAAACATTTGATAGAAAATCTAGTGATATTATAATAGGGTCTATGGTTTTCAAGTAAAATACAGAAATAGCTGGAATGCTTACACTCACGTTTCAACATAGTTGGGCACAACTAAAACGTAGGACACTTATTGGAGAAGGGATTCAATAGGCAGGGCTATTGGGTACCGCCTGTCATAGTACGTGGCCTAGATCACCGTACCGAGGATTACACCCAATCCCTTGCAACACAAGGCTGGAACCACCCCTTACTGGATAGTCCCGAACAAGACAACCCCAGCAGTTGGAGCTCACAACTGCCCATACAGCCGAATAAAAGGGACGTCTTGACAAGGGAGGATCTCATCCTACTTGGGTGCTACCCACTTAGCCTTGCTGCCCCTCCCCTGTTTTAGCCATTCCCGTTTGATGAGGCTTGAGGCTACGATTACCTTTGTAGAACACATCTATCTTAGAATGCTCATTGTCCACCTGACGATGTTCTTAAAGCATTCAATCCATATAAGTTCGTTCCGGGTACGAACGAAACCGAAGGCATTATCTCGTTACACTCATTTTGGAATCACCTTCAGAGTTAACAAAAATAACCCTTGCATTCTGAATCTTCCTCTTCACTTGAGATTCACGACCTATCGTTAATTTGGATCGATGTGGTTTTCAGATATCTAAATCTGGAAGCCCGATCCCGGTCTCATCGAAATCCAGAATGCCAACTTTTAAGTCCAATTGGTTTTAAAGTTAAAAAAATTCAATTCATTGTCTATATTCACACAGATAGATAATTCACATTTCACAAATTGATAACTCACATTATCATCACAAATAGATAATTCACATTATCATCACAAATAGGTAATTCACATTAGCATCACACTTCAACCAAACATCCATATCACACAACATCACTTATCTCATATCTAAGATCTCAAACCATTCAAGGCAACCAATATTATCTAATCATACATAAGCAATGATCTATACCATCTCTAATTGATTTAAAGTGAATTAAATTAATTACTTCCTCTCTAATTAATTTAAAATAAATTGGATTAATTACTTCATATTATAAATCCTGCTTACTTAACCATTAATTAATTACTAATTAATTAATTAATTAATCATCCTCTAAGTATTCATCTTAATTAATCACCTTTGATTAATTATTCTCTAATTACCTTAAGTAATTAGCCTTTAATTAATTACATGAATTAATTATCCTTAACCATTCACAGTAATTAACCTTAATTACTTTCATTAATTAATTAATTATAATTAATTACATTAATCCTTAATTAATTACTTTAATTAATTACTCCTAAATCACTTCATTAATTAATTATCCTTAATTAATCAACCCTTAATTACATCATTATATTAATTAATGAACCCCAATTACTTCTTTAATTAATTACTCTATTTTAATTAATAAATTACATTAAGTAATTAGTCTTTAATTAAACCACATTTATTAATCACTCTTGATTAATCTCATTCAGTAATTAACTATCCTTAATTACTTCATTAAATAGATTAATTTTTCCTTAATTAATTATCTTTAATTAATCCCCTGATTAATTACAAAAAGTAATTAAACCTAAATTACTTCCATTAATTACGTCTAGTAATTATCCATTAATTACTTTACTAAGTAATTATACTTAACAAATCATCCAGTGATTATCTTAGATTTATTAACCTTAATTAATTAACTTAAACTAATCACATTAAACTTAATTAATTACACTGAGTAATTAATTCCTTTAATTACTTCATTAGTAATTATACTTACCTCATTTCATAAATGATTATCCTTAATTAATTAATCTATTTAATTATTAAAATTAATCACATTAACTAATTGTTTAATAATCTTAAGTTAACGATCTTCATTAATTATTAACAATTCTTTAATTACTTCTCCTAAGTAATTAAACTTAAATTAATCATTATTAATTACAAATTAATAAATCTTTAATAACCTATTAATTAATCTCTAATTATTCAATTAATTAAGTGCTTAACTTTAACTTGATTAATCTGTAATTACTTGATTAGTTAATTCCTAATCATTAATTAATATTCTATACTTATCTAATTAATGATTCTTAATTACAAATTAATTAATCTTTATTTAATTAACTTAACCCTTAATTACTTAATTAATTAACTCTTAATTAATTAAATAACAACCCATAATTACTAATTAATTAACACTAAATCATTAATTAATTAACTAAATTAATCATTAATCATTGAAATCTAAATTTTCTATAGGATAAATCATTCTTTTATTAATGACTTTAATTATTATTAACATATTCATTTTAAACATTTCACTTTTAAATTTGCTTTTAAATTTCAAATTTAAAATTTAAAATGATTAACATTAAACTTTAACCAAAATAAATCAATTTTATAAACCTCTTAATCAAATGTTAAAGGAACCTTACAAAGAGTTTTATATAAATAAGTTTTAAACGTTTTATCGAAAAACCATTTCATTTCAAAACATACCTTAAACATTTAAACCTGTTTAAACAATTTAATTTTTATTTTAAAACTTTATTTATTTTAAAACTAGGATTCAAAAGTAAATTTGAATCCATACCTCAAAATTTGATTTTAATCTTTTGCTTAAAATCTTGCTTTCAATTTCAAAATTCATTTTAAAATTTTGAAAATAGACAGGTTTTAAAACCTCTAACCATCAAACTGTCTCGATCTCAAAACTCAAAAACCCAAGCCAGATCTTGCAAAACTTTGGGCAAACATTTCGAACTACTCGAGAAAAACTCGAGTACCTTCTTCTCTTCTCAAGCCAAACTCACCAGAAAAACAAGGAAATGCACAGTGCACATGCACAGTGATTCCAACCCACTCCGATCATCGCCGAAGCCTTACTCATGTCGCCGATCATCCTCGCAACCTATTCGTGACCATCCAACATCGACAACACCTCAAAATCTAAATCGAGCATTACCTCTCAAACCTGGAACTAAATACCTAAGCTGGAATCTTCTCGTTCTCGCCACATCGACCACCGGCGTATGTGAAATTCCAGCTATGCCTTCGTCAACACACCCACCTCCATTTCCCAAAAAATGGTAGCACTCGATCCACCATAGAATCCGTGGTGGATCATTTATTGACCATTAGCAAAACTAGGGTTAAGAGCATAAAATGGTCACTGCTGCCACCACAATGCCTAGATCACCACTCTGACATTTTTGCCGACCTCTCTGATCGTTCCACTGCCAGCGGTAAGAACCTAGACCATGTCGAGCAACTTGTTCAGCAGTGGCAACCCAAAACACCCAAACTGATCAAACTAGAACTGCTTCTTCATCACTTTACTAAAAATCATAATTTCACTCTTAAAAATCATGTTTAGGGTTAAAGATTTAGTTTATGTTCCTGAATTAAAGAATTAAAATGTTTGAATTTTCACTTACATCAAACTTGCTCTGATGTTTTTGTTCCTAGAGCCATTTCATATTTATTTTGACTTAACTAAAAAGTTTAAACTATAATTTAGGATGAAACAAACAAGTTTTGTTTAAGTCTTAAATCCAAACCAAGACTAAATCAAGAGATAATGATTTTAAATCAAATTGGAGCTTGAAATCAAAGAAACAGGAATGCTACAAGAAAAAAGCATGCGCACATTCTATACATCCACATAAACAGATAGTTCACTCATATAGAATCACACAAAACATATTTATTTTCCATATATTAACATGCAACAGATACAGGTACTTTAACTTTTTTTGAAAAGTGATGTTACTCACCTGATTAAGATGGTGAACAAAGCCTCTTGAAAAAAAAATTAATCTGAGTGTTGAAACTGGAATATGCTTTTGCTTCTTCGATTAAAAACTTGAATTGCAAATTTATATGGAACTGGAAAGCTTGCAAACAGAGACTGCTTTGATTCCAGGCTTGCTTTTAAAAACAGAGTTGATTGCTTGAACATGCTTTGATAAATTCTCAGGTTTGCAAAGAACAAGCTTTGAATTGTTTGGATTTGAAAAGAATATTCAGGTTTTAGGCAAATGGTTTGATTTTGAAATTGAATAACTGGTTAAAGTATTTGATTTTCCGGTTGAAGAGAGGTTGACCACTGATAAGGATGAGTTTTCTGGTTTTTGAAATGATACAGGCTGATGATTTGAAAAATACGGTTTGCAGGCTTTGATATTGATCTTTGAAAATGTACAGGCTTGAACTTTGATTTGTTTTCTGGTTTTTGAAAGTGTTTACAACCGATTTTGTTTTGAGTACAAGCTTTAAATTTTTCTTAGTTTTTGATTTGAAAAAAAAAAGAAATTGAAGGGAAGAGGCATATGTTTTTATAAGATGAAAGTATGATTTAATAAAAATAAAAGAAAAATACAAAATTCAAGATGACACATGTTAAACATTTAACATTTATCAATTGCCTTAGTTTATTAAGTAACATTTGTTATAATGTGTCTTGATATTCTTACACTTGTCCTTAAAGAAATTTTATTTAATTTTAAATGTCGACAAAAGGTTTTGTACTTACTTTGTTAATTATAAATGCTTATCTTAATATGTAGATGAATTTCCTTAAAGAAATTAAAATAAAATAAAATAAATTATGCACATATTTTTAAATTCAAAATATTTTAAAATATATAACTTTTGAATTTCAATTTGAAATCCAAATTCAAAATAAAATAAAATTAAAAAACCCAATTTAAAATCAACAACATATTAAATTTGAAAATAACAATTCAATTTTCTTTTAAATCTATTTATAAAAATAACACATTATGATTATTTTATGAAAATAATAAATTGCTAATTTTGAATAATTTATAAAAGAAATTATCTCTTTACCTATAATTTACTTATTTTACTAAATGAATTAAGATCGTATGTAAATTGTATTTTAAACTTATATATATATTTCTTTGAATGATATTTATCAAGTAATATTTAAAATGAAAATATAACAAACCTTTTTATTACTCTTATTGAAATTTAAACTTAAGCTTAACATATTTCAGAAAATTAAACATTTACCTTAAGTATTTTACAACTATATAATTATTTATTTAAATAGCTTTGAAAAAGTTTTGTATTAAATTTAAATCATAATTTCCAACTTGCCAAATATATTTTAGAATTTGAAAACAAGATTTTATTTATTAAATTCCAAACCAAAGCTTTTCTATTTACAATATATACAAATATATTATAAATAGAAACATTTTATTAATTTTTGAAAGATAAAATTTATCAATTAATATTTATTAGCTTTTAAAAGAATAAATTGCAAATTTAAATTAAAATCATAAAAGACAATTATCAAATCAATTTAATTTTAAATATAGATTATTAAATTTATATTGCCCAAAATTCCGGGTCATCACACATACTCTTTTACCATTACACAGAGTCCGCTTTCATTAATCTAAAATACGACAGGTTCCATCTATAAAATAAATACAATTACTTTTATAAACAAAATTTGAATTTTGAGGGCGATGAAAATTCAAGGCCCTTGGCGATGACTTGGGTGACATAGGGCTACTGACAGCCATTCCCATATCAAACTTAGTTTCGAAATATCGACTATTTATAAATAGCAGTAAGTGAGACTTGAGAAGAAATGTGTAAATTACTATTAAAATAAGTAACGTGCAACGAACCATCCATTTGAGAATTGTGCTGACCATCCACTACTAGTATTGCAACAATTTAATAACATAAGTTTTTCTGAAAATTCCATCATTCAAAAGTTTTGCGTTTTGCAAGTTCATCCGACTCTAACCATCCACTACTAGTGTTGCAATAAATTACTATTTTGAAAAATTTTGGTTAAAAATATGAAAATAAGAATACACAAAAATCCAAACTTCCTACCTATATTAAACCGGAAAAGTGAATACATAGCTTAAAAAAGTTGTATAATAACAAAACAAAACATGTTTATAACTATTGATCACACATCTTATTAGAAAATAATATATTTGGTTTAAGTAAAGCGGTTTTATAGGAAAATAAATTATATAAGATGCCTTTAATAAAATTTAATTAAATTGAGAGGTATGTATAAATTTATTAAATTTATGAAAAAACATTTAGTTTATAAATATAAATATCGTGGCAATACATTTATGTAAAAATTTAATCCAAATTATGCTGACCAAACATAATTGTTATCTTAATATATAAATATAAGTAAAATAATAACTCCACGAATAGATTAATATCAGAAGATGTAATAATAAGTTGTAAAATGCTTTTTAAGATATATAACATAAACCATCTGCAAAGCTAATTCTTCCATCAAATTTATTTCATACTATAATACCGTGAAAGCGAGTTGTATCAACTTTGATGACTTAACATTTGATGTTAAACATTATCATTTCACTGGTGAAATAGATGAACCTTGATTATGCCATTTTCTTTGTTGATACAATGATGTAGGACGATGTCATTTACTTTCTTCATAACTGGTTATTGGATGATGCATTTCTTGTTCTTCTGTGCGTTGTAATTTTTTTGTGTACTGTGGTTCTTTTGTGCACTGTGGTTATTTTGTGCATTTTAGTTCTTTCGTACATTGTTCATCCATTGTATGTTCATTTAATGTTGGATATTGCAATTTGCTTTCTCCATCAGTGGTCGTTAGATGATCCCATTCTTTTTGCTCTTTTGTGCATTGTAGCTCTTTGTTGAATATGCGCTTATATGTTTTTGTTTGATGATAATAAACATATATATTCATTTAAATGTATTTGGTTATGTACTATTTTGTTTTGCATAGATTAAATAAATATTTGTTGAATAAAATAAATTATACAGAATTTGAATTTGAATTCAAACAGAACAAGTTACACAGATTTTGAATTCAAACAGAAATTTTATTCAAACAAATATTTATTACAATCTTGAATAGTACAAATTCATGCTCTCACTATACATATACATTTTTGATTACATCACGATTACATCACAAATATTTCAATTTACATTTATAACCTCACTACATATCACTCACACTCGTATTTTGTCTTCAACTGCATTCCAGTTTGAATCCAGCATCTGAGCAATCTGCAAAAATATTCACTAACGCAGTAAAATTGAAAAAGAAATATTTTTGCAATATAAAATGAAATACGATTTTTGAAAATATGGTTTGCCTCAGTTATTTGGGTTGTTCGTCATCATTCGCACTTGAATTCATCACAAAGTCGTGCACATAGATATTACAGGGACAGGTAACCATAAGTGGCTGTAATACACACGTGTACATTCATACACGTGTGCACTGCCTCGCCAACTCATGTGCGTGGCCAACAAGAGCAAGTGTGCAAGTGCAAAAAGAAAGTCAATGATCAAGCAAGTCCAATTCGAATTCATGATAGCAGACAACTCAAATTCCAAATGCATCAGTACATGAATACTGTAACAAATGCAAGCTCGACTATCAGTGCAATGAACATTACAACAATGACCAATGAACAAAGAACAGAGACCAGACAGGTCAAGATTACAGGGCAGTGGACAGTACAAGACTGACCAAAATACAAATGAATCAAGTCAGGCATGAAGACAATGCCAACAACAAAAACAACAAGTCCAGTTACAACATGGTGAACAAGACACAGTGCTGAGCACATGCAAACTGCAATGAATAATGCAACAGAGACCTGCATACCAGATGTTCAAATGAAGTTCAGGTAAAGGTTATGGAGACACATAGAGCAGTCATAATGAAACTGCAGTGAAGCTACAAAAGGCTACATGAAGTATGCAAGTCCATTCTCTTCATCAAACAACATAACAGCAAATACCACATGCCAATGGAGAAAATGTATCACTAGCAGGGATGAACACTCGAGAATGGACAAGTCACGACAGCTACTCAATGATACAGTAGCAAACTACAGTGATGCAGCCAGTACCAAGCTACATGAAGAACCAGAATACATGTACAGGAGGATAAATGCATATTATCACAACATGTGTTACAGAGTGATGCAAGTGTCGACCAAGTACAATTGCAAACACAGTCTCAAGCATGAAACAAGGTGCACCAGACCAGATTGCAGAAATAATCAAATATACACAAATGCAGCCAAAAGAACACAGCAACATAAAACTGCAGTGGACAGCAAATGCATCAACATGCCACAGGACATAGTAATGCAACAGTGGCTAACCAGAAGTGAAGATTGCAGCAACATCAAGTGACAATGCAAGCAAAAACTCAAGAGCAACAGTGAATGGGGCAAAGCACAAAAGTGCACAATGACACAGTGAACCAAACAGTTGAAGCTCAAGACATCAAGTGATATAAGTCAGAGCAACAAAATCATCACAATGAAGACCACGATGCAGTGTACACAGAAATGCACAAATATGCTATGCAGTGAAGCAATACACAGCAAGTGAATAAAAACATCAAGCCAGAAAAACAAAGCAACTCAAGCTCGAGGCAGTGACAGTATGAAATGGAATGTAACTACAAGGCATGAAATCATAGTGAAACAGTTCAAGTGGACAGTGAAGGCAATACACAAGTCAGTGGAAAGCTACAAGGCATAGAAACTGCATAACAACTAATCGCACAACCAACTCGAGAATTTACACAATCAAGACCGAATGCAAACTGCAGTAGTACACTTGAACATCATGAACAAATGGAAGAAGTACATCATGATATTAAGCACAAAACAGCTAGTGAAATGATCAGAGAATCAATGCCGTGTGAAGTCGAAAGAAACAGGGATAAACACTGTAAACATTGAAGCAAGTTACAGAATGCACAAAACAGAAGAAAAAATTCGTATCTTTATTCTTTGAAATAGCCAAAGTATCAAAAAGGAGGAAAGTTTTAATGCCGTGTGAATCCAGAAAATCGAACGTTCTCAAATCAAAACCGTGAGCATCAAGGTCAAAGATTATATTAGGAAAGACGTACGCATCAGATAATTGTAATTTAGGAAAGCACAAGTGAATACGAACAAATCAAGTGATTCGAATCCATATAAATACAATCCCAATTCATCATCATCGGCTATCGAGTTTAATCAAGTACAATCAAGTTAAAGCAAGCAATTGAACCAGTAACGAGAGAAATTACATACCGAATCAACTACAAACTCGATCATCAGAGAACAAGCAACGCAAGCCATCAAATCAGATAATCAACATAAGCGAAGCAGTGAGCAAGGGCAACAATCGAACATCAGAGAAGCAAGAGCATCTCAAATCAGAACGAAGCCCTAATTCGAGAAAGAGCCAAAGCCCTAATTCAACAAAGAGAGGCCGACATTCTTCACTGAGCAAAAGAAAGTAGCGGGTCATTAGATAGTGTTCAAGAGTAGTGGGCCGGCCTTCTTATTAAAAGGGGGATTTAGTTTTAATTTTATAATAGGGTTTTTAGTTTTTATAATTGAGCAAAAATTATGCATTCACATTCGTATTTTAATTTTTGCTCCTGCGGTTATTTTTGAAGTTGTTTTTTCTTTTCGTGTCAAAGAATTTGTAAATCACCACCTAGAGTTTAGGTAGTGTCAGATTGTCTATTTAGAATTAGTTCAGTGAGCAGGGAGTGCGAGTTTGCAAAGCTCTATAGGCGGGAGCAGTGTTTGCGAGTGAGCGAAACTCTATAGGCGGGAGCAGGGTGTGCGAGTCTAGTAGAGTGTTTGTGAGCGGGAGCAAAAGGGTCTGCGAGTCTAGTAGAGTTGTTGTAAGCGTGATACTGTTTAATTCTAATAGAAATCTGTGAATGCAGCAGTAGGCAGGGGTTGCCGAAGCTGGGTAAATATTGTGTGTGATTTACTTTTCAGCATATTTATTTCTGCAGTTTATTTCTGTGTTTAAATCGAGAAAATTTGCTATAACCCTATTCACCCCCCCCCTCTAGGGTTAATCTAGATCCTACAAGTGGTATCAGAGCCCGGTATATATTTTATTTAACTCTAGAGTCATGAATCCGTCAAATAATGCTTTTTCTGAGGGGCAATCTATCGTTAGGCCACCCATGTTTAACGGGAATGATTATGCTTATTGGAAAGTTAGGATGAGTATTTATCTTAGTTCCGTTGATTATGATGTTTGGGATATTATTGAAACTGGCTATAAACCTCCCACTATAATCGTTGGTGGTACTGAGATTCCTAAACCTTAGGATAGATGGGATGCTAACGATAAGAGATTGAAAACAACAAATGCTAAAGCCATGAATGCTTTGATATGTGCTCTTGATAAAAATGAATTTAATAGAATTTCTCATTGTACAACAGCACAGGAAATTTGGCACACTTTGGAGGTGACACACGAAGGAACTTCTCAAGTCAAGGAGTCTCGTCTAGCCCTATTCAGCAATGAATACGAGAACTTTGTGATGGACAAAGGCGAGAACATAAAAGACATGTTTGGACGCTTTTCAACTTTGGTGTACAACGCTAGAGCACTTGGGAAGGTATTCACTGAGGTAGAGCTTGTACGGAAGATACTACGAGTCTTACCAATGAACTTTGAGGCAAAAGTCACGGCAATCCAAGAATCGAAAGATCTGAGTAAGCTAAGCATGGAGGAGTTGATTGGAAACTTGATGACATATGAGCTTGAGCTAAAAGCAAAGGAAGAACGCAACAACTCCGAACCAAAGAAGAAGACGATTGCCTTAAAGAGCAAAGAAGAAAGTGATGAAGAAGGAGAAGATCCAATCGAAGAGCTTGCAATGGCTGTCAATAACCTTAGAAAATGGTCGAAATTCAAGCCACGCAAGAAGAAAACAAATCGTAATAGGCCAAAAGATTCTAACAATTCCGATGATGAACCAACATGTTATAACTGCAACAAGCCTGGCCACATCAAACCAAAATGTCCACTTCTCAAAAACAACAAAGGAAAGAAAAAGGCGAAGAAGGTATTTGCAGCAACTTGGGATGATGAAGAAGGAGAAGAAGCTTCGGATAGCAGCGTAGAGGAGGCTAACTTGTGTCTTATGGCGAAATCAAATTCAGATTCAAGCTCAGAGGAATCTAGTGAGGAAGGTGAGTATTCCTATAGAGATCTTGTTTTTATGTGTTCTGATCTTACTAAAGTAGTTGATGCTCTTGAATCTAAAATTGAAAAACTGAAAACTGATAGGAGAGAACTTGCCCGTAAAAATTTTAGGTTAGAAACTGAACTTGAAAATATTCAAAACCTAGAATGTAAAAGATGTAAAGTTTTAGATTCAGAATTGACAAAACTTAAGAATAACTCTGAGAATCTTGAAAAAGAAAACTTGAATCTTAAGGAAACCATCGACACTAGGAAAAAGGATTTTATAAATCGATGCACCTCACTTGTCGCTGAAAATACAACACTAAAAACCAAAGTCCAAGATCTTGAGAAATCTTTGAATAACTTTTCAAGAGGCGAAAAATCTTTCAACATGCTATTGGGAAATCAAATTTTTGCTAACAACAGAAAAGGACTTGGTTTTGGGAAAACACAAGCTGAGGATAATGCAAAAGGGAAAAGTGTCTTTGATATATGTGAAATAATTGGACATCATTCTGAAAATTGTAGTCATAGGAACAAGAACACAAAATTTATACAAGTTTGGGTTCCTAAGAATTCTACAAACAAATTTCATGTCTATTGGAACAAGAATGAAAAGTCTAAACAAGTTTGGGTTCCAAAGGGTTTGTTTATTCATAATGTTACTGCCACTAACAATCATGGACCTAGAAATAGGTCACAAAAATCTTTCATCGTGTAGGTGTGGTGGCAGGCTAAGGAACGACAACGGTGTTCTCTGGATTTTGGCTGTTCCAGAAACACAACGGGCAACAAAGCAAAGTTCCTTAGCCTAGTATAAAGGTGACAGAATCACAATGGACAATCACGTAAAATTATCGTAAAGGTAAAACAGGTGAAGGTATAATTCTGTGATAATATGCACCATATTCTGAATTAAATCATCCAAAATTGTGATAATGAGATGATGTCTTTAATTCTGACTTATTCTTAATTGATATGATTTCTTTTGACTTGTTCTTACTTTGATTTGTGTTTAAAAGAAGACCAACCATCCTTTCATCATTGAATTTAATTTGTTTGGTCAAATTATGGTATCTTATTGATCCTTGATTACTCGTGCTACACTTAGACATATTTTGACATTTTGATCACTGCTTGTAAATTTGCACGATTTCAAACTCATGTGAAAAAGGATTTTAAGAAATTGTTGAAACTTCAAGAAATTGTTTTTGAAATAATTAAGATGTTGATTGACTGTTGATTACTCATGAATATAATTGTTTATCCTATGGTTTCTGAAATTAACACCATGATGTTTGTTTGAGTGTGAACATGGCTTCAATTCAAAATCCAAAGAATGTCATTTAAATTGTTGCTAAAATTGGGTTTGAAATTTTTGATGCACACTTCATGTATGGTTTACCAAATCCAGTTAGTGATATTTTGGATTGAAAAAGAAATTCAGATGCAATTCATACTAGTAATCTAGTTGATAGAAAACTTACGAGTTGAACGTGATTTATTCATTTGCTGCATCGTTTTTTTAAAAGAAAATATCTGCATATTTTTCACTTGAAATAATTTTTCATTTAGCAGAATTTTTTTCTCATATAACCCCTTCGAGAAAATAATTGTTTGACCATTTTTTCAGATTAGTTAATTTTATTTGATTTTAAATGACAAATTTTGACTGATCCGACTCCCTACTAATTATCAAAGAGATAAATAGTGATTGCAAAAGTGATGAGTGTTGATATTTAGCATACATTACTCAAGAGAGTATATTTGGAAAATTTCTTTAGGAATTAAAACAAGAATTATAAAACTTTTTGTTGGGTAAAGATTCCATGACCATTTCTATATCTATCATTATTTCTATCGACCATGGTTTATCAAATATTCAATATAGTTTGTCGATATGTGGTACTATAATCAGGAATCATTTGTTTTTTCATGTCATATTTTTTAAATAAATAAATAAATATTCAAAGTATTCACTCTCATTTAAAAGTCCTCACGGTTATGCATGGGTGAATTACTTGAATTTTTTTTATTATTATGTGCTTCCATGCTCATTTAAAAGTCCTTACGGTTATGCATGTATGGAACGCATATCAAAATTAAATTGTTTAAATAGACAAGTTGATTCTAATCCCATTTAAAAGTCCTCACGGTCATGCGTGGTTAGAAGATACTTGATTTCGTTTTTTTTAAATTAAATTCGAATACTACTAATCTCATTTAAAAGTCCTAACGGTTATGCATGATTAGTAGATATTCAAATTCCTGATATAAATACCACAAGTTGATTCAACTGTATGATTTTATATGAACACCATATCCATCATTTCTAAAATTGGAATATGCGTCTAACAAGGGTAGTTATGGTTTTTGTTTGATTCTTATTGAAGTTTAATATTTATATTCAATTTGAGATTAATGTTGGATTAATATCGATCACTTTATCTCTATTTTTCTCTCACACTATTATTCTTTTGCTGATAACAAAAGGGGGAGAGAAAAGTTAAGATTTTGTAAAATAGAATCAAGCAAAGGTCAAATAATTTTTCCATATGCAACTAGGCTCATTTGAATATATTTCTATTTGTATGCATATATGTAGGGGGAGCATCATGTAGAGAGGAAGCATTTAAATAGGGGGAGCAATTAGAGTATATAATTGGTCAAATACATTTAACACGGTCAAAATCTTAAATATATGTTTGTTATCATCAAAAGGGGGAGATTGTTGAATATGCGCTTATATGTTTTTGTTTGATGATAATAAACATATATATTCATTTAAATGTATTTGGTTATGTACTATTTTGTTTTGCATAGATTAAATAAATATTTGTTGAATAAAATAAATTATACAGAATTTGAATTTGAATTCAAACAGAACAAGTTACACAGATTTTGAATTCAAACAGAAATTTTATTCAAACAAATATTTATTACAATCTTGAATAGTACAAATTCATGCTCTCACTATACATATACATTTTTGATTACATCACGATTACATCACAAATATTTCAATTTACATTTATAACCTCACTACATATCACTCACACTCGTATTTTGTCTTCAACTGCATTCCAGTTTGAATCCAGCATCTGAGCAATCTGCAAAAATATTCACTAACGCAGTAAAATTGAAAAAGAAATATTTTTGCAATATAAAATGAAATACGATTTTTGAAAATATGGTTTGCCTCAGTTATTTGGGTTGTTCGTCATCATTCGCACTTGAATTCATCACAAAGTCGTGCACATAGATATTACAGGGACAGGTAACCATAAGTGGCTGCAATACACACGTGTACATTCATACACGTGTGCACTGCCTCGCCAACTCATGTGCGTGGCCAACAAGAGCAAGTGTGCAAGTGCAAAAAGAAAGTCAATGATCAAGCAAGTCCAATTCGAATTCATGATAGCAGACAACTCAAATTCCAAATGCATCAGTACATGAATACTGTAACAAATGCAAGCTCGACTATCAGTGCAATGAACACTACAACAATGACCAATGAACAAAGAACAGAGACCAGACAGGTCAAGATTACATGGCAGTGGACAGTACAAGACTGACCAAAATACAAATGAATCAAGTCAGGCATGAAGACAATGCCAACAACAAAAACAACAAGTCCAGTTACAACATGGTGAACAAGACACAGTGCTGAGCACATGCAAACTGCAATGAATAATGCAACAGAGACCTGCATACCAGATGTTCAAATGAAGTTCAGGTAAAGGTTATGGAGACACATAGAGCAGTCATAATGAAACTGCAGTGAAGCTACAAAAGGCTACATGAAGTATGCAAGTCCATTCTCTTCATCAAACAACATAACAGCAAATACCACATGCCAATGGAGAAAATGTATCACTAGCAGGGATGAACACTCGAGAATGGACAAGTCACGACAGCTACTCAATGATACAGTAGCAAACTACAGTGATGCAGCCAGTACCAAGCTACATGAAGAACCAGAATACATGTACAGGAGGATAAATGCATATTATCACAACATGTGTTACAGAGTGATGCAAGTGTCGACCAAGTACAATTGCAAACATAGTCTCAAGCATGAAACAAGGTGCACCAGACCAGATTGCAGAAATAATCAAATATACACAAATGCAGCCAAAAGAACACAGCAACATAAAACTGCAGTGGACAGCAAATGCATCAACATGCTACAGGACATAGTAATGCAACAGTGGCTAACCAGAAGTGAAGATTGCAGCAACATCAAGTGACAATGCAAGAAAAAACTCAAGAGCAACAGTGAATGGGGCAAAGCACAAAAGTGCACAATGACACAGTGAACCAAACAGTTGAAGCTCAAGACATCAAGTGATATAAGTCAGAGCAACAAAATCATCACAATGAAGACCACCATGTAGTGTACAGAGAAATGCACAAATATGCTATGCAGTGAAGCAATACACAGCAAGTGAATAAAAACATCAAGCCAGAAAAACAAAGCAACTCAAGCTCGAGGCAGTGACAGTATGAAATGGAATGTAACTACAAGGCATGAAATCATAGTGAAACAGTTCAAGTGGACAGTGAAGGCAATACACAAGTCAGTGGAAAGCTACAAGGCATAGAAACTGCATAACAACTAATCGCACAACCAACTCGAGAATTTACACAATCAAGACCGAATGCAAACTGCAGTAGTACACTTGAACATCATGAACAAATGGAAGAAGTACATCATGATATTAAGCACAAAACAGCTAGTGAAATGATCAGAGAATCAATGCCGTGTGAAGTCGAAAGAAACAGGGATAAACACTGTAAACATTGAAGCAAGTTACAGAATGCACAAAACAGAAGAAAAAATTCGTATCTTTATTCTTTGAAATAGCCAAAGTATCAAAAAGGAGGAAAGTTTTAATGCCGTGTGAATCCAGAAAATCGAACGTTCTCAAATCAAAACCGTGAGCATCAAGGTCAAAGATTATATTAGGAAAGACGTACGCATCAGATAATTGTAATTTAGGAAAGCACAAGTGAATACGAACAAATCAAGTGATTCGAATCCATATAAATACAATCCCAATTCATCATCATCGGCTATCGAGTTTAATCAAGTACAATCAAGTTAAAGCAAGCAATTGAACCAGTAACGAGAGAAATTACATACCGAATCAACTACAAACTCGATCATCAGAGAACAAGCAACGCAAGCCATCAAATCAGATAATCGACATAAGCGAAGCAGTGAGCAAGGGCAACAATCGAACATCAGAGAAGCAAGAGCATCTCAAATCAGAACGAAGCCCTAATTCGAGAAAGAGCCAAAGCCCTAATTCAACAAAGAGAGGCCGACATTCTTCACTGAGCAAAAGAAAGTAGCGGGTCATTAGATAGTGTTCAAGAGTAGTGGGCCGGCCTGCTTATTAAAAGGGGGATTTAGTTTTAATTTTATAATAGGGTTTTTAGTTTTTATAATTGAGCAAAAATTATGCATTCACATTCGTATTTTAATTTTTGCTCCTGCGGTTATTTTTGAAGTTGTTTTTTCTTTTCGTGTCAAAGAATTTGTAAATCACCACCTAGAGTTTAGGTAGTGTCAGATTGTCTATTTAGAATTAGTTCAGTGAGCAGGGAGTGCGAGTTTGCAAAGCTCTATAGGCGGGAGCAGTGTTTGCGAGTGAGCGAAACTCTATAGGCGGGAGCAGGGTGTGCGAGTCTAGTAGAGTGTTTGTGAGCGGGAGCAAAAGGGTCTGCGAGTCTAGTAGAGTTTTTGTAAGCGTGATACTGTTTAATTCTAATAGAAATCTGTGAATGCAGCAGTAGGCAGGGGTTGCCGAAGCTGGGTAAATATTGTGTGTGATTTACTTTTCAGCATATTTATTTCTGCAGTTTATTTCTGTGTTTAAATCGAGAAAATTTGCTATAACCCTATACATCCCCCCCTCTAGGGTTAATCTAGATCCTACACTCTTTTGTGCACTGTAGTTCTTTTGTGCATTCTAGCTCTTTTTTGCATTGTAGTTGTTTTGTGCATTCTTGGTCTTTTGTACATGGTTCATTCATCGCATGTGCATTTACCATTAGATGATTCCACTTCTTTCGTTCGTTATAATTTGTCGGATGGTGCCACTTACTCTTTTCGTCAATGATTGTTGGATGATGCCACTTGTTTGGTGTTCATTAGGTTGCAGCAACTTTGATGCCAAGGTAGTTTCAATTATGATAAAAAAGAACAACACTAAAGCTAATGATGCACTATATGCTTTTTTCATGTTTATGTGTGGTATGTTGTTCAAGAAAGAAGATGGTTTTTATAAGATTTGAAGATACAGTTTGGAACCATGAAGTCAATTAAGCCATTGTAAACTAATTAACGATTTCATTTAGTTTTATCCGCTTTCATATTCTGGATAAGCATATAACGTTAAAGTAGATAGTGTTTTATTAAGCTTTCCACAAAAAAATAACATGCAAAAGTTAATTATAATTCACCAATCATTATGTTATTAACAGAAGGCGGTGTTGCATATCAATCACTAATTTCTTCAACCTAAGCTTCATGCATCATAGGAAATATATAAAAAGCCCAATTTAGTAAAAAATATATTGGTGTCATCTAAATTATAATAAAAAATGTGTGATTGCCAATACAACCAAAAAGAAAAGGCAAGACAGGTAGTTACGATGTAAATTGAAATGAACAATTCTAGGATAAAAAGCCGATGTCTCGTTTTGTCATATATTTTATCCTCTTAATAATTTTGATAATATTAGTATTGTTATCGTAACAGTATATTACTACATTATCAGCGTGTATGTGTGCAAATGTGTATATTCGTATATTTCGATTAAAATTTACTATATTTTGATTATAAAAGATGTTTATTTTCTTGTTGTGGTGTTTGGAACTTACACATTATCAAATGTCTATTATTTATTTTACCACCTCATATATAGGTTTATCGTTTCACATACCGTTTTCACTACACATTATGTAATCGCATTACTATTAACTGTATTAAAAACCCAAGTCTAGTGTTACCAAAAAAGAGATATTTGTATAACTTCATGGCATGCAAATATTTTGTAGTTTGAAATGTATCCACAATTTGAATTTTATTTACATTTTGCATAGATATAACATATTGTCAATATGTCCTTAAAACTGAAGATTTTAGTGTGGTGAAAATTAGACGCTTCTGATATACTAGTGTCCAATGCTAGTCAGAGCTTTTTGTAGCCTTAAGGCATAATGATCTAAATCAGGGATAAAAACAATCATAGGTCCGAATTAGAAATTTTCAAACATTGAAAATACAGTCTCAATGCACGATTTAAATTATAGTGGTTTAAAAATAAAGCATATTCTTTTACAGTTACACTGAGTCCACTTTCATTAATCTAAAATATGATAGGTTCCATTAATAAACAAATTACAATTACTTTTATAAACAAAATTGGAAATTTAAGGCCGATGAAAATTCTAGGCCCTTGGCGATGACTTTGGTGACATAGGGCTACTGTCGGCCATTCCCATATCAAAATCAGTTTCGATTAATAACGACTATTTGTAAATAGCAATAAATGAGATTTGAGAAGAAATGTGTAGATGACTATTAAAATAAGTAACGTGCAACAAACTCTCCATTTGAGAATTTGAGAACACAAAATTATTTTTAAATAACAAATTAATAACATAGGTTTTTCTAAAAAATTCATAATTCAAAAGTTTTGCATTTTGCAAGTTCATCCAACTCTAACCATCCACTACTAGTGTTGCAATAAATTTCTATTTAGAAAAATTTTAGTAAAAAATTTAAAAATAAGAATACACAAAAACCTAAACTTCCTACCTATATCAAACTTGAAAAGTGAATACATAGCTTAAAGTAAGTTGTATGATAACAAAACAAAACATTCTTATAACTATTGATCACATGTCTTATTAGAAAACAATATATTTGGTTTAAGTAAAGCGGTTTTATTGGAAAATAAATTATATAAGCTTCTGTTACTAAAATTTACTTAAATTGAGATGTATGTAAAAATTTATTAAATTTATGAAAAAACATTAATTTATAAATATAAATATCGTGGCAATACATTTATGTAAAAAATTAATCCAAATTATGCTGACCAAACATAAATATTATCTCAATATATAAACATAAGTAAAATAATAACTCCACGAATAGATTACTATCGAAAGATGTAATAATAAGCTGTAGAATGCTTTTTAAGATATATAATAAACCATCTACAAAGCTAATTCTTCCATCAAATTTATTTCATAATATAATACCATGAAAGCACGTTGTATCAACTTTGATGACTGAACATTTGATGTTAAACATTATCATTTCACCGATGAAATAGTTGAAGCTTGATAATGCCATTTTCTTTGTTGATACAACGATGTAGGACGATGTCATTTACTTTCTTCATAACTGGTTACTGGATGATGCATTTTTTCTTGTTCTTTTGTGCATTGTAATTCTTTTGTGCACTATGGTTCTTTTGTGCACTGTGGTTCTTTAGTGCACTGTGGTTCTTTTGTGCATTTTAGTTCTTTCGTACATTATTCATCCATTGCATGTTCATTTAACGTTGGATGTTGCAATTTGCTTTCTCCATCAGTGGTTGTTGGATGATCGTATTCTTTTTGCTCTTTTGTGCATTGTAGCTCTTTTGTGCGTTGTAGTCCTTTTGTGCATTGTAGTTCTTTTGTGCATTCTAAGTCTTTTGTACATTGTTCATTCATCGCATATGCATTTACCATTGGATGATTCCACTTCCTTTGTTCGTCATAATTTGTCGGATGGTGCCACTTACTCTTTTCATCAACAATTGTTGGATGATGCCACTTGTTTTGTAGTTCATTAGGTTGAAGCAACTTTAATGCCAAGGTAGTTTCAATTATGATAAAAAAGAACAACACTGAAGCTAATGATGCACTATATGCTTTTTTCATGTTTATGTGTGGTATGTTGTTCAAGAAATAAGATGGTTTTTATAAGATTTAAAGTTTGGAATCTTGAAGTCAATTAAGCGATTGTAAACTAATTAATGATCTCATTTAGTTTTATCCACTTTCATATTCTAGATAAGCATATAACCTTAAAGTAGATAGTATTTTAATAAGCTTTCTAGAAAAGAATAACATGCAAAAGTTAATTATAATTCACCAATCATTATGTTAATAATGGAAGGCGGTGTTGCATATCAACTACAAATTTCAATTTGAGCTACTTGTATCATAGGAAATATATGAAAAACCCAAATTAGTAAAAAAAAAATTAAATAAATATTAATGTCTTCTAAACTATAATAAAAATGTGTGATTGCCAATAAAATCAAAAAGAAAAGGCAAAACAGGTAGTTACGATGTAAATTGAAATGAAAAATTCTACAATAAAAAATAGATGTCTCGTTTTGTCATACATTTTATCCTCTTAATAATTTTGATAATATTAGTATTTTGATCGTAATAGTATATTACTACACTATTAGCGTGTATGTGTGCAAATGTGTATATTCGTATATTTCGATTAAAATTCACTATATTTTGATTATAAAAGATGTTTATTTTCTTGTTATGGTGTTTGGAACTTACACAATATCAAATGTGTATTTTTTATTTTACTACCTCAAATGTAGGTTAATCGTTTCACATCTCATTTTCACTAAAACTTAAAGTTAATTGTTGGACGTTATGTATTCGCATTACCATTAACAGTATTAAAAACCCAAGTCTAGTGTTACCAAAAAAGAGATATTTGTATAACTTTATGGCATGCAAATATTTTGTAGTTTGAAATGTATCCGCAATTTGATTTTTATTTACATTCTGCATAGATATAACTTATTGTCAATATGTCGTTAAAACTGAAGAATTTAGTGTGGTGCAAATTAGACGTTCTGATATACTAGTGTCCAAAGCCAGTCTGATATTGTTGTAGGCTTAAGGCATAATGATCTAAATCAGGGATAAAAACAATCAGAGGTCCTTATTATTGATTTTCAAACATTGAAAATACAGTCACAATGCAAGTTTAAATTATAGTGGCTTAAAAATAAAGCATACTCTTTTACAATTACACCAAGTCCGCTTTCATTAATCTAAAATATGACAGGTTTCATTTATAAACAAAATACAATTACTTTTATAACCAAAATTTGAATTTTGAGGCCGATGAAAATTCAAGGCCCTTGGCGATGACTTTGGTGACATAGGTTTACTGTCGGCCATTCCCATATCAAACTTACTTTCGAATAATACCGACTATTTGCAAATAGCAGTAAATGAGATTTGAGAAGAAATGTGTAGATGACTATTAAAATAAGTAATGTGCATCGAACCATCCGTTTGAGAACTTTCATATGCAAAATGATTTTTAAATAACAATTTAATAACATAAGTTTTTCAAAAAAATTCCTCATTCAAAGGTTTTGCATTTTGCAAGTTTATCGAACTCTAACCATGTGACGACCTAGAATTTCGAAAAATTTAGATTGGAATATTTAGTTGATTTTAAATATTTGAAAGGTTAATTTTAATTTGAATTCCAAATATCACTATTTACTTGATAATTAAATTTATTGAATTATATTTTGAAATTGGGTAAAATGTTGGATATGGAGTTTAAGCCTGTTGAAAATAATTTGAAAGCCTGTAAAATTTATATCGATAGTACTGAAGGTAGTAATAGTGTTGAAATTGAATTTGGAAGTGTTTTGTTAAGTTTTGAAAGTATATCGTTTAAATTGACATTTAAAATAGCCTTCCGAGGCACAGTCTCAGAATTTTACGAAACCAGTTTCATTGGATCCGTAATATTGTATTATTATCAGATTTCAATTTTCGTAGTGTTTGGAGTTGTTTTGTGAGTGTACGATATGTAAACGCGCTGAAATTTATATCGTAATTCAATATAATAACTGATCCAAAAAGCTATCTTCTCCATATGACTGAATTTGGCTCCAAAACACGTTCCATTATGTTCGGAATGCGGGTAAAACCTTATAAACGCCTGGCGGCATGTCTGATTCGGAGTTCGAGATTTCGAGTTATGCTAAACGAGATATTTTGGAAATTTAATAATATTAAAAAATTAAAAGTCAAATCAACCACCGTATAATCGTACTCGAGCCGCCCTACCATCTGAAACACGTAGATCTACTTACCCCCTTTCTCCTTTAAATCACGCTCAACCCTCATGGAAAAAAAAATCAAAAACACAGATAATAAAAAAAATCATTCGTTCGTGCTCAACTCCAGATCGAAGATGAGGGAGGGAACTCGCGTGAACCTCCTCTTCCACAGGAATCGAGTTTCGAAATTGGAATCGAATTCGAGGTGGTCATATTCGAGAGGGTTTCGGCTTCACGTTAATCGAGGGTGAGGCTCGCGGCTTTGGGATTGAAAATGCGAGCGCGACTGGGTGGTCGCGACTGGAGTTTTTGTGAGTATAGGGTTTGCGTGATGGAACTCGACGATGTTGGTTGGGTAGTTGGCGGCAATACTCGATGACGAGGTGAGATTTTTTTTCTGCCCTATTTTAGTTTAACTCAATTAGTATATATATGCATAATAGAAAGATAGGATCTTGAAAATCAGATCTTTACAATGATACATATTTTACAATAAGAATATCTTATATATTTTACAGTTTAAAATTTTAAGTTGATCTTAATTTGTGTGAATAAACAGAAAAATATATATAATAATAAACTGCAGCAAAGTATATATATACACAATTTACATATTTTGAAATTTAATGATATATATATAGATAGATATATGGGTATGCAGTAAAGCAGAAAAGCTTATATAAGATTTGAAAAAAAAGGTGATTTTAAAATGTTGAAAGTTATATAAAAATCAGATATTTAACCTATATAGATTATTTTTATAGGTGTAGTTTCAAAGAATATAAATAAAAATATTTTCATTGACTGGTTTATTTCAAATAATTTAGTTAGGTGAATAATTTGTTAAATTAATTTTTTTTAAAACCAAATTAATAGTTTAAATTAAATAAGTAAGTTGTAATGAACTGTTCGATCAATTCAAATATTAATAAATTGTATAAATATTTGTACAAGGTCAATAATCATGGAATCAAATCGAGGATGAAGTGGATTTGCAAATTTAAGGGGCAAAGGTGAGTTAATCTCACTCATCTGGGTTCCATTTAAATTTAAACGGTTAAATTTAAATAATAGGTTGAATGATTGAATTGATTTGTTGTGCACTATGCACTTATGATCTGGTGACTTTGGTTTTGGTTGGTTCTCGAGTTAATTGTTGCTTGACTTGAAGTATTTGGGTTTTAAATTGTTTTAAACTTAAACCATAAATAAGAAAATATTTTGTAACATCCCGCCTTTTCGCACACTTTAAACCGACACACATGACGATTCAAACCATATGGAAGGGCGGATTGTTATGGGGTAAATAAGAAAAACAGAGAAGAAATAAAACAAAACAGAATCTCACAGCGGAAGGATAAAATATAATAATCAAACATACAGTTCATGAAACTTTTTTACAAAATATTTTATTTTACTCGTACAATGAATATCAGAGTTACCCATACCAATACTATCAATGCAGCGGAATTAAATAGTGTAGTGAAATAATATAGTAGATACTAGTAATACAAATCTTTGTCTTCGTCCTCCAGAGCTAAATCCTCAAATCCAGAAACGCTCGGACTGACCCGAGCGAATTTGAAAAGACAAAAACACTCGAGTCAGAACTAAAAGATCTTATGTGAGTAAAATTAACAGAAATAAATATGAGTACAGTAACTCAAGAGATGCTCGGGATTTACATCTCCTAAGGGTCCGTTAAACTATTTACTATGTAGTATATTGCACTATTATAATAATGTCTATTTATAAAATAAACTTACTTTTTAATAGCGTTAAGGGGTTACCCATATAGCCCTTAACACGGAATATATTCCCACAGTCTATACAGTACTGTAATCTCCCCCGTAATGGGCGTCGTCAGAGGGCACTCCGTAGGGATGGTACAAAACAAAACTCGTAGTAAAGGCTCGGTATGGTAGGTGACACGGCACAACTAGGCAGTGCCAGGGTAGATATACCAATTGCTATCCGGGCTGGTGGAAACGCGCAGCGCGCAGCTGCCGCCCACCTCGAACAAACTCCCCCAAAATCAAAAATAAAAGTGGCCACTAAATCAATCCAAAGTCAAAGTATAATATCGGAGAGGAGTATCCGATCGGAGGAATGACCTCATTGGCCCGAGAATCGCTCCTGTTTTAGCTACCTTATGCCAACTCACGGGAGTCGGGTCCACGTATTTACCTTACAGGAAACGCCGCCACCAACCTACTTCATTCTGGAATCTCCACCGCGTACACGGTTAGTCAAAGTGGTTTTCGGTATCGACAGAGAGTATGCCCATATCCGATCCCTGTCTCTTTGCCAACCAATCGTTATTATAACACCGCGGTCATTTAAAATAGTTTATACTTTAAAACCAGAATAAAAATTCCATTTCAAAACTATGAATACGATATCATCTTAAAACCCAAAACAATATGATATCATTTTATCCAAATATATTCCTTTTCCAAAATCATACTGCTTTAAAATTTAAAATATCTGGAAACCGAATGTTTGACTTATACTTTCAAAGCATAATATTTCGAAATTCATATATTTTAAAACCATAACTTCTAAAACTTGAATGGTTTGGATATTCAACGGTATATAAAATAAATGGTTTGACTTTAAGGTTACTTTGTAAAGAAAATAATTTCCATGGCTTTACAGATATATTTCTTTATTTAAAGTCTAAACCAAAATTTAAGTATCACTTTCAAGTTCCAAAACCACTTCAATTTCTATATATATATATATATATATATATATCCATTTGGAGTATTAATATTTCAAACTAAAGTTGGAATTTATTCCTTCAACCAAATTAAATGTTCTATTATTTAGTCTTGAATATTTACATAAAAATCCATAAATAAAACTCCAATTTCTAGCAATTAAATATTTTCTTCAATTAAATTATACTAGAATATTCATTTTCAATTTATCTTGGAAAAATCCAGTTATAAATATCATACCTTAAAATTTTCCAAACTTAAACATATAATATGAATTATCAAATTCCATTTCTCAATTTTCCCATTTTTATTTAATAGATTTATACACAGCTTAAATTCAAAATTTTTAACTTCATATGTATATATATAGAAGAATAACATTTATAAAATATCAAAATTAAAATTTTTTATAAACCGTATCCCATCCAAACCGTAGAAATCACTTTAAAATAATTTATATATAGACCACGGTGCCTGTATAAAATTTTCTACCCTATGGTCAAGTGATACAGATATTTATCATTTCAATCCGCAATTTAAAAATAAAATTTGCGGTTGTATATCATTTCAAACCACAATCCCGAATGAAACGAAAATGCATGATAACTTGTAGTTTAATGATATACAATAAAACATCCATTCACCCATCATCAGTCAAAATTATTTCAAACATCATCAGCTTAACAACCATCAATATATATACAATATAACAAGAAATAATTGACAGTTATTAACTAACATTTTATATTCAATTAAATTTATAACTGTTTAACTAGTAGTTTATATGCAAATAAATAAATTCTAACTGTCAATTAATATGCAATAAATGAATTAAATTGATAGTTAAATTAAATAAATGCGAATTAACCGATATGCTAAATAAAACATGCCAAACAATCATAAATAAATTTCTACTCATATCTAAAATAAATTTAACAAACATACAAACTTTTAGAAGTTGTGAGTGGGTTAAAACACTCACCTTTTGAATTTAAATCGAATTTAAATTCAATTTAAACTCAAAAATCCAACGGTCTCCAAATCTGTCCAAACCAGCGTCATCAAATCCAGAATTTAATTACGATCCTAACAAAAGAAATTTCGCGCGAAACGGGCAAAGTATGAAAACGTTGTTCAATTTTAATGAGTTGAAACAAAAATTAAATAAAACAAAATTAAACAACAACCTAATTAAAGCTTGCCACGTCATAAAGCTTCTTCTCAACTCTCGTATGCTCGTCCAGGGAATGAACCCATTTCAACGCACGCCCTCCCCATCTTTGACCATGCCTTTAGACCGCCCCAGGCCACCAGATGGTGACACGCCTCCACCATTACGACTTCCCTAACCGAACTCTCCAATACCCAGAAACCAATTTGCAAATAGTCGCTCCAAATCAAAACGCCCAAATTGACTTAGGTTTCGAATCTCCTGATTTTGACCGCGATTTGCCGCTGACTCGATTACACAAGTGACACAAGTGTTACAAGACATAGTGCACAAATGCAACACCAAGCAATCGACTAATAAACATCATATATACATGTGCATTGAAGACCAGGGATTAAGCAACATGGCAGTAAGCAGTACTTAGTGATCAAACTAAAACAGTCGAAGTCAGGAAATGCTCAAGACCAAGTATAAGACTTGAATGGACCGAGACCATAACAATGAATATAGATGGCCAAAAACAGTGGAACTTGCCCAGTTACAACAGACTCAAAGACCAGTGAACAACCAGACTTCAAACCATGGAACAACAAGGCGATCGAACAAACAAGACCAGGCAAAGTAAAAACCATATGAACAGCCAAATGCCACAGTGAATCACCAAAACAAAATCAAAGCCGAGTTAACCAAGTGACACAAAATACACGAATTCGATAAATCAGAGAAAGCATCACAACGAAACCAAATCAAACGCAAGGCATACACTGATTAAAGTAGATGTGAGTAATCATAATTACTCACCTTTTTCCTCAAAGAACCAGATCCAATAGCAGCCGCGAGCAAAAGAGAGTCGAACGATTTGAAGTCGAAGCCGTGAAGGTCAAAGAAATTGAAGCATCGCTCTCAATTCAAGTGAATTTATATCGAAGCCCTAATTCTTCGAACGACAGAAGAAGTTTGATGCCGCCATTTATTTTTATTTTCGTTCAGGGTTTCGAACGAAACACAATGGTTTGGGTTTGCAAAAGGAATGATCCAACGAGAGGGGGGATAGGTTTGCAAATTATCTCAATGAAAAGGAACAAGCCCAATAAAATAAACTAAAGGAACGGGTAAATATAAATTTAAAGCCCGTATTTCTTTAACGAATTATTAACAAATTTCAACCCGATTTAAAAATTCCAATAACAACAGAAATTAGCAACCTAATTTAATCGTCTAACGACAGTAATTAATTACTGCGAAATCTCAGGTTGTTACAGACTCCCCTCCTTATAAAAATTGCGTCCCCGCAATTTTCATAGTTAAGGTCGTCACTAACAATAAATTTTCTAACATAAACTGGTTAAGCTAGAAAAATAAAAGTCAGGAATACAAATGCCAAAGAAATCTTTTAATTTCATAAAAGAAATTCACAAATTCTCAACAAAAATCTAACTATCAAAAGATAGTCAGAAAACAACAAAGGCCTAATTATCAAAAACGATAGTTAGAAATCTCAAATCGACAAATATTTGATTATCTCAGTCGATAATCAAATTTCAAATAATTATCTCAAGCGATAATTAAATCTCAAATCAGCAAATATTTAATTATCAAAAGCGATAACTAAATCTCAAATCAGCAAATATTTAATTATCAAAAGCGATAATTAAATCTCAAATCAGCAAATATTTAATTATCAAAAGCGATAATTAAATCTCAAATCAGAACATATTTAATTATCAAAAGCGATAATTAAATCTCAAATCAGCAAATATTTAATTATCAAAAGCGATAATTAGAAATCTCAAATCGACAAATATTTGATTATCTCAGTCGATAATCAAATTTCAAATAATTATCTCAAGCGATAATTAAATCTCAAATCAGCAAATATTTAATTATCAAAAGCGATAACTAAATCTCAAATCAGCAAATATTTAATTATCAAAAGCGATAATTAAATCTCAAATCAGCAAATATTTAATTATCAAAAGCGATAATTAAATCTCAAATCAGCAAATATTTAATTATCAAAAGCGATAATTAAATCTCAAATATCTAATTATCACAAGCGATAATCAGAAATCTCAAACCATCAAATCAACAAATCAACAAATCAACTAATATCGGATTATCAAAAACGATAATCAAATCAACAAATATTCGATTATCAAAAACGATAATCAAATCAACAAATCAACAATTATTCGATTATCAAAAACGATAATCACATCAACAAATATCTGATTATCAAAATATCAGAACTCATATCAACAAATATTCGATTATTAAAACGATAATCAAATCAATAAATATTCGATTATCAAAACGATAACCAAATCTCAAATCAACAAATATTCGATTATTAAAAACAATAATCAAATCAATAAATATTCGATTATCAAAACTATAATCAAATCTCAAATCAAGAAGTATTCGATTATCAAAAACGATAATCAAATCAACAAATATTCGATTATCAAAAACGATAATCAAATCAACAAATATTCGATTATCAAAAACGATAATCAAATCAACAAATCAACAATTATTCGATTATCAAAAACGATAATCACATCAACAAATCAACAAATTATTCGATTATCAAAAACGATAATCAAATCAACAAATATTCGATTATCAGAAACGATAATCAAATCAACAAATATTCGATTATCAAAAATGATAATCAAATCAACAAATATTCGATTATCAAAAACGATAATCAAATCAACAAATCAACAAATTATTCGAATATCAAAAACGATAATCAAATCAACAAATATTCGATTATCAAAAACGATAATCAAATCAACAAATATTCGATTATCAAAAACGATAATCACATCAACAAATCAACAAATTATTCGATTATCAAAAACGATAATCAAATAAACAAATATTCAATTATCAAAAACGATAATCAAATCAACAAATTTTCGATTATCAAAAACGATAATCAAATCAACAAATCAACAATTATTCGATTATCAAAAACGATAATCAAATCAACAAATATTCGATTATCAAAAACGATAATCAAATCAACAAATATCTAATTATCAAAAACGATAATTAGAACTCATATCAACAAATATCCAATTGCCTGCGGATAATTGGAAACAACAAATATCTAGAAATCAATTAAGATAATCTAGAAAATCAACATAAAAGGTGGATCGATCCCAACAAATGGCGAGTTTTAGCTACGCCGCACATGCATCAACATATGGCCGAAGCCTACCAAGTACCCGACATAATTTTGGCGCCCAACAAATGACCCGAAGGTCCAACAAATGACCCGAAGGTCCGGTACTGGTATTGACCCGAAGGTCCAACATATGACCCGAAGGTCCAACATAGTGCTCGAAAGCACACGAAAATCATCATATATTCAATTAACGATTCCGGAATTAACCGAAATAGCAAACGCACATGTCCCATACCACGTATTTTACTAAATCGTTTGATTCTCTTCATCGTTTCCTTGAACGTGCAAAATCGTGTATTCCAAAAATAACATTTCACATTCTCAAACGGACAAGTCCGGAATTAAGCGAATCAGTAAAAGAAAGGGGTCATAGTCCTCGATATTGCTGAAACGTTTAAATCGCTTCCTCATTCTTTTGAAAGCGCAAAATGCAAAACTTCTGAAAACAATTTCATTGATTTCATAAAAGTATTAATCTACATTCTCAAACGAATAAGTCCGGAATTAAGTGAATCAGTAAAAGAAAGGGTTGACAGTCCTCGATTTTGCAGAATCATTTAAATCTCTTTCTCTTTCCTTTGAAAACGTAAACCGAAAAAAAAAATTTGAAAACAATTTTTATTTTAAAACGCTTTTTATAATCACGTGATTAAATCAGCAACATAAGTAGCAATTTCAATAAGAAAATGGTACTTCTCAAAACAACATAAAACTAATCTCAAAATCAGCATTGCGGGATAGCCGCTTGAAAATCCACTTTAAAATTTGACAGTTACTGAAGTCAAGGCGACAGTAGTTTTTTTAACGTCAAAATCTCATCAAAATAATTCACATCGAAATACAACATCAGTGAATTTTCATTCATTAAAAATGTCAACAAAACACCGTACTTCAAAAATTTAGCACAAGTGTTAAAATCCCGTTATAATAATAACGGCAACAAAATACGTTTCATAACCAAGCATCGGTTCAACGTAAAATTAATGTAGTAACGTGCAACTCATGTTTGCACGCACACTACAAAATGAACAAAGAAATCATTCGAATATATCTTCAATGAAGATATTTTAAAACAACAGAAATCGAATCAGATATGATTAGCATCAAAGAAAACCAGTAAGAAATTTCAACAAATCAATTCCACTGGTTAAACAACATAATGAAATTAATTTCATTTTCATATTTTGATTTTTTAAATCAAAATAATTATCAGTCGTACTCAGCGAAGCAGTCACACTGTTTTCGCTGCGCACTCTGATAAACAAAGCACAAATCAATCAATCATCAAACCCAAATCAACTTTTATTTTTAAATAAAGCTATAAAAAAAATTCAAAATTTCAAAACTTTAGTTTTGACTCAAAGCACATATAAAACATCGACTAATAGTTGTAACACATGTTCCATCTAAGTTATATTTTATATTATGTCCATAAACCCCAAGCTCTGATACCAACTGTGACGCCCCACCTCTATGCTCACAATAACAAAGAGTATTAAAAGAAATACTGTCTGTTATTACGAAGAATAAGGCTGGATAGGAGCGGCCATCCGTAGTTAGGCCTTACACTAGTATTGGTTATCTCGATAGGAGTGATATATATTTTTATTTTTCATCTCTTATTTATTTACACCCATCGACATACCCAATTCTAGTATAAAACGAACTACGATGGTTCATAATAGTTTAGGAAAATATATATAATAATAACACAGATAATGTAAATGCGGAACACAGATATAACAGAAAGTCTCATATATATATATATATATATATATATATATATATATATATAACTGATGTCAGTTGATATACATGAATACAATACATATGATACAACTACAACCGTCGACTCTGGAAGTTACATATACAAGTACATTGTTGTATATAATATACATGAATACATGTCTTCCTATACAAATAAACCGACTACTATGAATGACGACGACTACTCCAAAAGATATGAAGTGACTTCATAGCTCAAGCAACAACCCAAAGTAAGATATCAACAACCTGTAAATACTCGGTCTGACCCGAGTATTACATTCAAAAGAAAATAATACACGGGTCAGTCTAATTCAAACTCAGTTATTAGTGCACAGAAGCAATAATAATTAAATATGAATAGACGACAGTCACAATAAAGCTCGTCTATCCGATCCTTAAATAAAGAAATCGGATAACGATAAATATAACACGTAACAGTGTTAAACAACAAATCAGCAAATTAAACCAAATCAGAATATTGAATTGAATAAAAAAAACAGTTCAAACCATTGAAATATCAATTAAAATATTAATTCGGGTAGGGCTGCAGTACACGCACGCGTGCGCTGCCTCGCCACTACAGCATATGGAATATGCAAAAGATCAAATAATCAAAACAAGATAGAATATCATAAAAGCCCTACCGTGTGGCTGCAGTTCACGCTTGCGTGCACTGCCTTGCTACTACAGTGACGATGTACCCGATGAATACCGTGTGGCTGCAGTTCACGCTTGCGTGCACTGCCTTGCCACTACAGTGACGATGTACCCAATGAATACCGTGTGGCTGCAGTTCACGCTTGTGTGCACTGCCTTGCCACTACAGTGACGATGTACCCAATGAATACCGTGTGGCTGCAGTTCACGCTTGCGTGCACTGCCTTGCCACTACAGTGACGATGTACCCAATGAATATTCACAAACAAATACAAGATCAAACCCGAGTCATCGGATTCAACACAAGTGTAATTCGAAAATCAATCCAAATGCACATGGCAGTGATATGATGAAACAATGCTAACAAACAGATAATGGCAGAGGTACTAACATGAAGACATAGAGGAATAATGTGACAGCAACAGAGGTATGGCCAACATCATTAACCAAATGCAGAGGTCAAGCTAATGTTACATGAAGTCAATGCAGACAAATGAACCATTGCCACGATAAATATTCAGTGTAATGAGGACTACAAGGAGATAAACCAATATATTATGCAATGGGTAATGCAGATACAACATCTAGGAATACAACTTCACATGACTGCATAGTACGTGGTCAGTAAAGTCAAAGACTACATGAAATAGGTAGGCAGGCTGTCTCAAATGGTCAAGGCAGCAAGTATTGATGAAAAATATCACTTATGAACAAAGCATGGAACTAGTGCAAACTGTATGACATATACAGGTAAATATAAACGAAAGGCCAAAACCCAAGCCAACATGAAACAGTTCCAGAGACTACAAATAAACTGCATCAAAGCACAAATACATGGAATAATTCAACATGACAATGCAGACACCAAAGAACACACATGGACAACATGTCATGAATGAAATAGCAAAGGTTAACCGCCAACATAACAGCAACACCAACCAGAAAAGGAGCAAACCAAATATGCAGTGCATACTCAATTACACAAGTGACACAAGTGTTACAAGACATAGTGCATGTAACAACCCGCATATTTATCGAGTTTACATTTAAATATTTTTATTTAAATATTAAATCGTTAATCGGATTTTGGTCCGAAAAACTACTTTTTGCAAACGGTCAAATTAGGACTCGAGACCACTTCCATTGAGTTCGAAATGTCGTTTACAACTTTTTAAGTATAAACATCGATAGGTTTGGAGTTAGTGAAATTTCACTAACTTTTCCCGCTTTGGACTTTGGGTTAGTTTAGCCTATTAAGCCCAAGTTCCAACCCTCTTCTCCTCACTCTTCATAAATTTCCTAACTAACTCAAGCTTTAGCATTAATGGTGAAGAGAATGGGAAATTAAAACTCCAAGCTCAAATTCAATTGCAACTCCATCATTCAACTCCAAATTCAAGTAGAAGATATTGGATTCAAGCTTTGGATTGCTTCTCCTTGCTTTCAAGCTTCATCTTCATAAATTTTAGTGCAAAGGTGAGATTTTTATCTCACAATTCTAGCCTATAACTATATTGGACTGTTGGGAATGATTCCCCATCACTTTAGCATGTGCATTTGCATTTGGTTTGGATTGGATTGGCCAAAAACTCCAATTTTTAGCGTTTTTGACAAAAAACTGCAGTTAGGTCGCACTGCCTCGGAGTTAGGTCGTTCTGGCCTTAAGTCGTTTCTGGCCATCGCTAAGTCGTCCACGAGTTAAGCCTAAGTCGTAAGTCGCGCGCGTTGAAAAGTCACCGCCTTTGTATTTCTGTTCGCCTGTGTTGAGTCGTTCACGAGTTAGAGTGCTAAGTCGGCTGCGAGTTAAGAGTTAAGTCGTTCGTGTGTTATCTCGTAAGTCGTCTCCGACCTAAGCTCCAGTAAGTCGTTCGCGTGTTATCTCGTAAGTCGTCTCCGACCTATGCTCCACTAGGTCGTAGGTCGTATCCGACCTAAGCCTCTCTAAGTCGCGAATTGTTAAGTCGGCTGTCCTTAAGTCGTTCGACCCCACTAAATCGTAGGTCGCCTCCGACCTTACCCTTAGGTCGTATGACCTGTTTGTTAAGTCGGCTGTCCTTAAGTCGTTCGACCCCACTAAGTCGTAGGTCGCCTCCGACCTTACCCTTAGGTCGTATGACCTGTCATCCACTAGGTCGCGCCACTTCTGTGATTTCCTTGGATTTTTATCACATCTTCGAATGTGATCTTTGTGATTGATTGTTTCTACAATCGCTTCTGTGATTTGTCACTTTAAAATATGAAGGTTTCAATACTAGTAGTAAATATTTGCTTAAACCGTTTTCCAATCTATTGGTATATACAAGCCTTTACCTCACTCGGATGAGAAATCTAATTAAACGACTTAGTAAAACAAGTGGTATGAAACGCTTGCGTTCACTTCGTCGGTTAATTCTTGGACTTGTTCGATTGAACCCCTTGTGACAATTTTATTAGTGAAGATTTACAGTTTGTTCGTAAATATTTAAGTTAAGCAAGTGGTTATGGGACATGAAGCTAAACTTCTATATTTACTAGCTTAGTGTAATTGACACTTCTCGTTGATCTTGATGATCGCTTTATGAATTAGACTAGCAATTGCGCGATGTCTCTTTCATTGCAAGGTTAGACTAGACACCACTTGTGTGATTCCATTCACATATACCTTTCTGCTTTTTGGTTAGTCTTGACCTCATTCTGTGTGATTCCACTCACACATGTGGGGTAGCTCCCCATGGTCTTCGGACCGTCATGTGATAGGCCTCTTTCCCTTTTTATGATTTCTGGATTTCTCGTGTTGATTTCTGGAATTTGTGTCATTGACTTGTTATGAGTACAAGTTTAGGGTATGATGCCCCCTTCGAATCTTTGAGAAGATTCTTGTGATATTGATTATCTCTTATTGATTGATCTTCTGTTGATCATTATTTACATACTTATAGCGGTATGTCGTTATGGATGTTTATGTTTATGCCATATCTTTTATGTTATATCATGTCATCTGATATTTATAGCTAGACTGATCCGTTTATTATTTTCTTAAATAATACTCGGATCAGACCGAGATGTTACAGGTGCTTCTGCTTGACTTCTTCCCAGGGATTCATCACTCTGACTTTTGGCTAACTGTTTAGATTAGCAGTTTTTGCTGTATACACTTGAGATATAGACTCATAGTTGTATTCTTTTGTATAGCACGTGTTGCTATTCTTTTGTATTATCGTGGATCTTATTGACCACTACTCTGATGTACACTTTCATGTGTTAGTTATATATTCATATCTTCTTCCGCCTTTGTGATATGGATATCTGTGACTGATTTCTGATATGATTATTTCTATGTTTGTTTCCGAAGATTATTTATAGCCACCGTGTGATAAGCTATTACATGGATGGTCGCTCCTCAACAGCCTTATTCTCCGTGCTAGTTGACAGCACTTCTCCGGAGTGTTCTTGGCTAGCGTGGGTATAGAGGTGGGGCGTCACAGTGCACAAATGCAACACCAAGCAATCGACTAATAAACATCATATATACATGTGCATTGAAGACCAGGGATTATGCAACATGGCAGTAAGCAGTACTCAGTGATCAAACTAAAACAGTCGAAGTCAGGAAATGCTCAAGACCAAGTATAAGACTTGAATGGACCGAGACCATAACAATGAACATAGATGGCCAAAAACAGTGCAACTGGCCCAGTTACAACAGACTCAAATACCAGTGAACAACCAGACTTCAAACCATGGAACAACAAGGTGATCGAACAAACAAGACCAGGCAAAGTAAAATCCATATGAACAGCCAAATGCCACAGTGAATCACCAAAACAAAATCAAAGCCGAGTTAACCAAGTGACACAAAATACACGAATTCGATAAATCAGAGAAAGCATCACAACGAAACCAAATCAAACGCAAGGCATACACTGAGTCAAAGTAGATGTGAGTAATCATAATTACTCACCTTTTTCCTCAAAGAACCAGATCCAATAGCAGCCGCGAGCAAAAGAGAATCGAACGATTTGAAGTCGAAGCCGTGAAGGTCAAAGAAATTGAAGCATCGCCCTCAATTCAAGTGGATTTATATCGAAGCCCTAATTCTTCGAACGAAAGAAGAAGTTTGATGCCACCATTTTTTTTTTCGTTTAGGTTTTCGAACGAAACACAATGGTTCGGGTTTGCAAAAGGAATGATCCAACGAGAGGGGGGATAGGTTTGCAAATTATCTCAACGAAAAGGAACAAGCCCAATAAAATAAAATAAAGGAACGAGTAAATATAAATTTAAAGCCCGTATTTCTTTAACGAATTATTAACAAATTTCAACCCGATTTAAAAATTCCAATAACAACAGAAATTAGCAACCTAATTTAATCGTCTAACGACAGTAATTAATTACTGCGAAATCTCAGGTTGTTACATTAAAGTAATTGTTTTAATTCAATTGTGGTTAAATTAATTAATTAGAGATTGTATGGTTAATTAATCTTTCTCACGAATGATTGAATGATATTGTGTGCCTTAGATTAGTTGATATCTCTGGTATGTGATGTGTGATGTTATATGATTTAATATGTTGGGTTAAAACAGTGACATCCTGTATTTTAAGTTTGAAGGGTATTTCATTTGAATAATTTGGGTTAAGACGACATGGAATTCGACGACACCGGAGTCGGGCATTTGCAAATACCCGAAACCACTTCGATTTGTTAAGCTTCTATAAATTCCTTATAGAGTTGATATGTGAAATAAATAGACTGAATGGAATGATTTAAGTAATTGGACCATTTTAACTTTGTAGAGGTCCATAGATAATGATATATGAAATAAGTATTGACTATAATAAGTTGAGAACTCGTCGTGAAGTATGAGTTACCCTGGTTTTAAATAAGTTTATGCATTAGTATTCCCTGTGAAATGGGTTTATTCACGCTGGTTTCCAGCCTGATCCGGGTGTTACTTTGATGTAACGCTCGGGTAAGACCGAGTATTATAGATTTTCAGGTAAGGACGTTCTGGAGCTTAGGAGGCGAGCTGAAACGATCCTGACTCGACCTTCGAAAATCGGCACCAATTACGACACTCATATTCAAATGCTGCAGATCCAAACGTCGAATCTGGTTCGCTAGAGCTTATAACACCATTAAGTACAACACAGCGGAAGAAAAAGAATAATATCATATACACATCTGATACAATATCTAGATACAAAGATGATACAATAGAATGATACAACTGAATATAAATACTATCAAAGACACAAGGAATAGCAGCGGAAATAAATATCGTCAATGCCAAACTCCAAATTATCCATCTCCAATCCAAAGCTAGCGAGAACTCCCATATAGTCGCACAGGCTACGCAAGGTCAGCTATGAAAGCTGAAGTGTAGAGAATGCGATCCACAAATCCAAAAGGGCTTCGAAGGCTGTCGAATTAGTTCCTACTGTTCGACTATCTGAAAAACCCAACTCTAGACTGGCCGTGTGGAAAATAGAGGGCACCCAGAGTTTAGGAAAGGAACAATAAACTCTGGGTCAGTCATGGGACTGGTATGAGTAATAAAAACAGTTTATCTTTAAAACAAGCAACAAAGGAATTTAAAACCACAATGCTTTTTGAAAATGAAACAACCATAAGGCCTCCCACCACACACACCATGCAAACGCAGAATTGGAGGAGATTTCTCCTTATGATAGTCAATCATGCTTACTACGCAGCATTCTTCTTTTTATATTATTATTAGTGCATAGTGGAAAACATTTCGAAAGTAGAATATAAATCTTAGCCAGCGTACCACATTTTGTCATATGCCTACTATAGGTACCATGTTCAATAGCAGGTTACCACCACATTCCATGGCAGGTTATACAACTAAAACCGCACAAGATTCGTATTGTTCTATTTGTTCCAACAAATGGTCAGGCTAAGGAACTTCATACTGCCACATGGGAACGCCTCTGGCGGGACGCCCCGAGAACCTACCCGGCTCTCTGCCAACACAAGGCCGGTTTCCTCCCTACCCGGGAGTAATTCCTACAGATATGCCACCCCTGGTCCTTTGGGACCTTTATATGAGGATCCTCTACACCAACAACATCACACAGTAATAAAATATACTACAGCACCCACATGAGTAAGTATTTGGGCTCCATACCATGATACTACCCTTTTACAGAAGGAATGGTCACACCCTAGGGAAGCTACCCCTGAAACCTTGCCGCATCTTCCCTGTTTTGACCATTACCGGTTTGTGTGGCCCGATGGGGTTTCGTCCACAAAGCTGCGCTTTACACAAAAGCCATGCTTTGATCAACCAATGATCAACACACAGCAGCACTTAGCATGCCACACTACCAAGTTGGGAGTGTATCGCTGATAACCTTCAATTGCATAACCTCTGAGCTCGTACGTCTCAGAGAAGTGTGTTAAGCTAAGAGAATAAATTCTCCGCCACCAACAGATATGTATTTGAAAGAAATCTGATTTATATCTCAAAGTGTAGTGTCAGACATACAACCATACAAGTCTGTTCCAGGTTCGAACAGAACAGAACGCACTTTCGAAGAAGACCTTGCAATTCGGGTATTCGCAATCGCGATCGGACTTCCCATCAATTAGGGAATCTCTATACCGGCGCGACTCAGTGCAGAGACAATCGATGGGTCATCCTATCGCTCTCGCAAATATCCGGTCTTCACCACCGGTCTTCAAATGCTAACCATATCGACGTATCATTATTCGGAATGGGTTATATGACACAAAGTCCTCTCCCGGCTAAACCGAATAATGAGCGTAATATTTAAAAACATATGGATATGGGATTTCAGTTAAGTCACAACTTATTATCCAAACTTTTCTTTCAAATGGTTTACACAAATTACCATTTCAAATCTTTTAAATAAAACATTTATTTCACAAAGTTCACCCAGTTCACAAAGATCCATTCATGCATTTCAAAACAATTTCCATTTCAATTGGATTAACTCGTTAAATTTCTATAGTAAGGATTTAACTTATAGCTTACAAACCCATTTTCAAAGATTTATTCGTAACTTGGGAAACCATTTTTATTTCAAACTTGAAATTCATTTAAAACAAATTGGAAGTTCATTACTTATGTGAAAACTTTTATTATTTGAAAACAAACAGTTTTCGTTTCAGGAAAATCCAATTATATTTACACGACTCAAAGCCCTTGAATTAAATTCAAATTCCCAAATCAATACTTTTAAAATGGTTTAACCCATATATAACAAGTATAACATCTTTAATCCCTAGTTTCAAATCATTGAATTCAATTTCAAATTTTGAATTCAAATTTTAATCAAATTAATTAAATTTCAAAGCGTTATCAAGTTATTCAAAAATAAATTTTATCTTTGAAATTCTGTTTCAAAAGCTTTTCACATTTAACCCGATTTCATTACCAAACCGTTTGAATTCAAATTGTCTATTTCAAAATCATTTCAAAATCTGTGACTTAATTGATTTCCTCGTGAAATCCATATTCGTGTGTATGGTGTACTCCAGGGGTTTAACACAATAGTGCAACTACATCATCATCTTAGATCAAAACATAGAAATATAGTTGATAAGCGGTATAAACTATAACTCTCATCGTTCATTCACAGATCACAGATTAATAACAATTGTATCACAAATAAATGAATAAAATTCACATCTCAATCCATAGAACAAAATATCACAGATCAGATAGGACAATCAATTCAAGGCATCTCATACAATACAATCATTCACAAGTAAGGTCAAGCATTCAATAAACATTTATAAACAATATTAATTAATTGTTTAATCCTAATTAATTCAATTTATTTCCAATTAAATTATTTACTTATGAATTAATCATCCAATCCTGATTAATTAATTACAAATCTTTTGATATACATTAATTTATCAAACACTTTAATTAATTATTCTTAATTAATAAATTATTCTTAATTAATAATATTGATTAAATTAACCTCTAAACCGATTACATAATTAGTTAACCACTTAATCAATTATTTTAAGAAATTTACCCTTTAATTATTTACCGTAATATAATTACACTTACACAATTTCATAAATGATTATTATTAATTAATTGTTAAAATTAATCACATTAATTAATTATTTAAATAATTTAAGTTAACGACCTTCATTAACTAATAACAATTATTTAATTATTTTGCTAATTAATCTCTAATTATAAATTAATCTAAATCACTAATTTATAAATTAAATAAATCATTCTTTAATTACCTTATTAATTAAATCTCTTAAAACCTTAATTATCCCAAATATAATTCATTTCCATTACCTATGATTTAATTAACATTTAAGTTTATATTTAAAACATTACACTTTTAAATTTAAATTCCATTTTGAATTTAAGATTCAAAATGATTAACCAATTAAACATTACCAAATTTAATTCCATTTATAAAACCTTTAAACAATGTAAAGAACATGCATTACTTATATATGACACTTATATAAGAAAAGTTTTAAACTAGATTACCTAATTTTTATTTAAAAAATTAAGCTTTTAAAATATATTAATTATTTAACTTGCAAATTCAAGTTAAAACAATTTATTAAACTTTTCACTCAAAATTAAGAAAACCTTTATAAAAGAATTTTATCAAAATCAAGTTAAACATTTGTTTGGAAACAAATATAATTTTAAAAGCTATTTAATTTAAACTTGTTTAAAACACATTTAGATTTAAAACTAATTTAAATTTCCAGATTTTGATTCAAAGAGACTTGAATCCATATTTTAATTTTGATTTAAACTTTTGTTTTAAATTCTTGATTTTAAATTCTTTATTTAAAATCCAACTTTATTTTAAAGCTTAAAGATTTAAAAGTTTATTTGAAAACTGAACTTAACTTAAAAATTTAAATCATTGTTTATATCTTGTTTCAGATTTTAATTTTAATTTTAAAATCTAAAATTGTCAGGTTTAAAACCTGAAAACCCACCTTCTAAATATTTAAAACTTTGATTTAAAATCCAAATTCCCTTTTAAAACTTTTAAATTCAAAGTTTATTCGAAACTAAACCTAAAACTGGATTTAAACTGTGTCTATATCTTGCTCACAGATTCAAATTCATTTAAAATTTAAATTTGCAGACAGGTTTACCAAAACCAGTATAAACAAACGCTAACCCGAAGCAACATATCCTCCTTCGAGTCAAATACCCTATCTTCTCGAGCAAAACTGCAAAATGCCTCGGGAATTTCATGAACCAACTCGTGTAAATACTTGAGTACAACTCCACTACTCCATACGCCTTCATCGGGAAACCAAACTGTGCCATGCACATGCACGACACTGCTATTTGCCTCCGGTCGATGTCACGTCGTTGAGCAAGTCGAAGATCGACCACAAGCCATTCTCCGATCATCTGAACTCCTCCATTTTCTCGAATTCGAAATCGAGACAAAAGTCGAAACCTGGTAAAAATGAAAGCACCCCACCTCAAACCTGTCAACGCGCCGTACTTCAAACTCCGACCACCGGAGTACCACCACCTTCGGCTACTGCTTCGACTACCTCTCCTCTACCACCCCCAAACCCTCGCGACACTCGGTCGTCCAACGACGACGAACGAGACAAAAACTCAGCCCCCTTAAAATTATGTTTAGAAATTTCAATCCCTCGCCGCTGCCACTACGTTCGTCTGACCACCACCACACCATTTTTCCATGACCCTCTGGTCACTCCTCTACCTCCAGGAGGAAACTCGACTCCTCCAATCAATGGGATCACCCATGGCGACCCAAAAAACACAGTACAATCAAACCCAAACCGCTCTTTGTTCTTTGATCGAAAAATTATGATTTTAACCTTAAAAATCATGTTGAAGTACAAAGATTTCATTTGCATACCTGAATTTGTAAATTTTAAAGTTTGAACTTTTGACATATTGAAAGATATGATCAGTTTTCTTGATTTCTTGAGCTAACAACAAACTGGTTTGGCCTGAATAAAATTTTAATCTCAGGTATAGGCTATAACAAACACTTCTTGTTTCAACTCTAGGTCCAGAAAGTAAATAGAACGAGGAAGAAAGATTTTTGAATCAAGGTCTAGTGTTTTTAAATCTGAAACAGAGGACAAATGTAACAACAACTTGCACACCATACTTCTAGTTCCAACATAAGAGAATTATGTGCATAACTCAAATAAACTTGCAATAGATTTAAACCTTTAAATTTTGAAAGAAAAATGTTACTCACCATGTTTCCAGAAAATGAACAGAGCTTCATTGTTGAACCAGGTTTTGAAACTTGCTGGCTGAAGCTCCTCTTTGCTTCTCTGGTTTTATATGAATTCATATTTTGTTTGCAGTTAGATTTTTGTTTAAGTTTTATATTGTATTCACTTCATTTTTTTTACAAAGCCTTGATGAACGGACTGAAATGAAGTTGATGATATATAGAAAATATTTACTGGTTGATGTAATTTTCTTTGAACGGGGTAATTATATTGTTTGTACCATAAGGTGACATAATATTTGTATTGTACAACATAAACCAGAGATTTCCTTAATATGGTGGCTAAGCTGATGTGTTATTTCGGCTGAGATAATAAAATGTGTGATGAGTTATTAATTGTTACTTGTCTTGTTTTATAAGCTTCATAGATAGTTAGATTTTTTTCTTTTGTTTTAAAATGGTGGCTGGTGATATCACTTTGGTGGCTAACATTAATTGTTTAAGTCCCTCATCTTCAAGTGCTCATACATATCCTATTTGTTTCTACTTGAATATATCGTTACTTGTACATGAATATACTTTACTGTCTTCACTTGCAAGCTCATACATATATATAAGTTTACTTGTTTCATTCCATACTAGTTTCATTCCATACTTATTTCATATTTGAGTATATTTCTTTTGCTTTGTCTTCTTACTTTATAATATAAATGAAATTCTATAGTTAATATGTTGTTTAAATTTGGCAAATTTGTTTATTTTATATCTTACATACGTGAGTGTATTTTAAACTTAAATTTTATTATCATGTATGTCTACATATATATATATATATATATATATATATATATATATATATTTTGTAGTATATTTTGATCTTTACATTATTTATAAATCCAAATTCAATTTCAAATTCTATTTTATATACATATTTATTTTATTTCTTTTTGAAGTTTAACTATCCAACATTTAATTTATATTAATATATTTTTATAATTATAAAACTAACTACCCATAAATAAATATAAATAATATTTTTACCCAAATCATTTTCTAAGTCTTTTATTCAAATTTTTAAAGTCAAACCCAAATTTACTCATATATATACTAACAATTCAAAATAATTCCAAAATTTATCCAAAATTCACATTAATTATTAATTTAAATTTAAATCAAAATTGGGATCGTTACAGATTCCCCCCTTAAAGAAATTTCGTCCCCGAAATTTGCAGGCACGAAAACAACAAAGATAGTTACACAAAGATAGAGAAACAGTTTTCCAGGTCAAACTGGATATCTACTCTGTATTTGGCTTACCAAATCAGAATATCAACAATAGATATGAGAACAAACTCATTCAGCACTACCCAAGATATTAGGGTTATCAAATCTACAAATATGCAGGGCATTGGTTAGTTCGAAGGGATAACTAACCATTCGTAGAACATATCGGACCCAAGAGAGTAGACAGATATATGGATACAATTTCAAAACTTTTAGTTTAGAACTGAAGTATACCTATCAACCATAGCAACCAAAGCAACCAATTCATCCAAACAAACAATTCTGACCTATTTGGAGTTTATATCCCGTGCAAATATATCAAATCTTCTTCCTGGATCTACCAGGAACCATCGAAGAATTGAAAGAGATGCTGAACAAAAGAGATTGATAGATGGATTCAATCTTCTACAATTTCTCAAACACTAGATATGGATTCCAAACTCAAGTCGGAATACCCCAAAGTATATACCGACTTGTCCCTCTTCGGACTTCGATATACACAAGAAATTATAATAGAATTTCAAATTTTGTTTTTTTAAACGATATCGTTTCATCGATACAATCCAAATTTAGCTTTATATTAATCAATTTAACTCAATTTAATATTTCCAATTTATAATTTTAAATTTCAAATATAATAAAGTTTAGAACGGAAAGCTGATAAGAAACCGATGAAGATACGAAGTAAGGATTTCCTACAACAATTCGTAGGGCCACCATCACACTGAAACTTCTCCTCGTGGATGTTACGAAGCAATCAAAGAATTTGGAAACAAATCAAAGGATATTGATAGAGAAAATTGTTTCCACTGTCGCACGGTATTGACCATTTGTACTGGTATTTCCCTGTCCCATATCTCGTTCTCTTCTTGCACTCATACTAACTAGCAGTGGATAGTAAGAGAATTTATTGAGGCATTCGAACGGATATCTTAGGGATATTCATTCTAGGGTATACTTCATCCTATCTCTAATGAGCTACCTAATGTGTTATACTCCCGAGCTAAAGTTTTAACCTTCAGCTCTGATACCAAATGAAACGATCCTAACTCGACCTTCGAAAATCGGCACCTACGACACTCATATTCAAATGCCGCAGATCCAAACGTCGAATCTGGTTCGCCGGAGCTTATAACACCGTTAAGTACAACACAGTGGAAGAAAAAGAATAATATCATATACACACCTGATACAATATCTAGATACAAAGATGATACAATAGAATGATACAACTGAATATAAATACTATCAAAGACACAATGAATAGCAGCGGAAAAGGAAATCTTCAATGCCAAACTCTAAATAATCCATCTCCAATCCAAAGCTAGCGAGAACTCCCATATAGTCGCACAAGCTAAGCAAGGTCAGCTATGAAAGCTGAAGTGTAGATAATGCGATCCACAAATCCAAAAGGGCTTCGAAGGCTGTCGAATTAGTTCCTACTGTTTGACTATCTGAAAAACCCAACTGTAGACTGCCCGTGTGGAAAATAGTGGTAACCCATAGTTTAGCAAAGGAACAATAAACTCCGGGTCAGTCATGGGAATGGTATGACTAATAAAAACAGTTTATCTTTAAAACAAGCAACAAAGGAATTTAAAACCGCAATGCTTTTTGAAAATGAAACTACCATAAGGCCTCCCACCGCACACACCATGCAAACGCAAAATTGGAGGAGATTTCTCCTTATGATAGTCAAACTTGCCTACTATGCAAAATTCTTCTTATTATATTATTATTAGTCCATAGTGGAAAACATTTCGAAAGTAGAATATAAATCTTAGCCAGCATACCACATTTCGTCGTATGCCTAGTATAGCTACCATGTTCAATAGCATGTTACCGCCACATTCCATTGCAGGTTATGCAACTAAAACCGTACAAGGCTCGTATTGTTTTGTTTGGATTTCCAACAAATGGTCAGGCTAAGGAACTTCCTACTGCCACATGGGAACGCCTCTGGAGGGACGCCCCGAGAACCTACCCGGCTCTCTGCCAACACAAGGCCGGTTTCCTCCCTTCCCGGGAGTAATTCCTACAGATATGCCACCCCCGGTCCTTTGGGACCTTCATACGAGGATCCTCTACACCAACAACATCATACAGTAATAAAATATACTATAGTGCCCACATGAGTAAGTATCTGGGCTCCATACCATGATACTACCCTTTTCCAGAAGGAATGGTCACACCCTAGGGGAGCTACCCCTGAAACCTTGCCGCATCTTTCCTGTTTTAACCATTACCAGTATGTGAGGCTCGATGAGGTTTCGTCCACAAAGCTACGCTTTACACAAAAGCTATGCTTTGATCAACCAATGATCAACATACAGCAGCACTTAGCATGCCACACTACTAAGTTGGGTGTATATCACTGATAACCTTCAACTGCATAACCTCTGAGCTTGTACGTCGCAGAGAAGGGTGTTAAGCTAAGAGAATAAATTTTCTGCCACCAACAGATATGTATTTGAAATAAATCTGCTTTATATCTCAAAGTGTAGTGTTAGACATACAACCATACAAGTCTGTTCCGGGTTCGAACAGAACCGAAGGTACTTCCAAAGAAGCCCTTGCAATCCGAGTATTTACAATCCCGATCGGACTTCCCATCACTTAGGGAATCTCTATACCGATGCGACTCAGTGTAGAGACAATCGATGGGTCATCCTATCACTCTCGCAAATATCCGGTCATCACCACCGGTTTTAAAATGCTATCCATATCAACGTATCATTTTTCGAAATGGGTTATATGACACAAAGTCCTCTCCCGGCTAAACCGAATAATGAGCATAATATTTAAAAACATATGGATATGGGATTTCAGTTAAGTCACAACTTATTATCCAAACTTTTCTTTCAAATGGTTTACAAATTACCATTTCAAATCTTTTAAATAAAAGATTTATTTCACAAAGTTCACCCAGTTCACAAAGATCCATTCATGGATTTCAAAACAAATTCCATTTCAATTGGATTAACTCGTTAAATTTTTGTAATAAGGATTTAACTTATAGCTTTCAAACCCGTTTTCAAAGATTTATTCGTAACTTGGGAAACCATTTTTATTTCAAACTTGAAATTCCTTTAAAACAAATTGGAAGTTCATTACTTATGTGAATGCTTTTATTATTTGAAAACAAATAGTTTTCGTTTCAGGAAAATCCAATTATATTTACACGAGTCAAAACCCTTGAATTAAATTCAAATTCCCAAAACAATACTTTTAAAATGGTTTAACCAATATATAACAAGTATAACATCTTTAATCCCTAGTTTCAAATCATAGAATTCAATTTCAAATTTTGAATTCAAATTTAAATCAAATTATTTAAATTTCAAAGCGTTATCAAGTTATTCAAAAATAAATTTAATCTTTGAAATTCCGTTTCAAAAGCTTTTCACATTTAACCCGATTTCATTACCAAACCGTTTGAATTCAAATTGTCTATTTAAAAATCATTTCAAAATATGTGACTTAATTGATTTCCTCATGAGATCCTTATTTGTGACGCCCCACCTCTGTACCCACTCTAGCCAAGGACACTATGGAGTAATGTCGTCAACTATCGTGGAGAATAAGGCTGCTGAGCAGCGACCATCCGCGTAATTGCTTTGTGCAAGCACCGATATGTCAAATAGTACAACATGCATCTGGTTTTAGGAGGAAATCCGACATACCGATACAAAATCAAATCTACTACCTGGTGGCTATATATATTCTTCGAAAACAAATACATAAATAAACATAACACCAATCAGTCACAGACATCCATATCACAAAGGTGGAAATAGATATAAATATATAACACATGAAAGTGTACATTACAGTAATGGTCAAACAAGATCCACAATATCACAAAAGAATAGCTACAAGTGCTAGACAAAAGAACATGGATACATCAATGAGTCTATATCTCGAATGTATACAACAAAAACTACTCATCTAAGTAGTTAGCCAAAAGTCAGGGTGATAATCCCAGATGAGAAGTCAAGCAGAAGCACCTGTAACATCTCGGTATAACCCGAGAATTATTTAATAAGAAAATAATAAATGGATCAGTCTAGCTATAAATATCAGATGAAATGATATAGAATAAGAGATATGATATAAACATATGATAACCATAAAGCCATACCGTGATAAGTATGTAATTGAAAATCAACAAGGGATTAATCAATATCACAAGAATCTTCTCAAAGATCAAAAAGAATGTCATACTCTTTATTTCCCAAAATCACCAAACTATAAATATTGACAATAATACCAATGCCAATCACAAAAGTTAATAACAAACAAATTCACCAATGCACAAATATTGATAAAACTTATCAATATAAATCACGAAAATTGTTGAAACACAAAATTCTAGAAATCATCAATGGAAATCCAGAAATCACAAAAAGGGGGAGGCCTATCACAAAACGGGAGCACGAAAACTCACCAACACGTGTATCACAAAATGGAACGCTATTCCATGGTTGTTAACCATTAATTTTGAGTCGAAGCTCCACAAAACGGCCCGAAGACCATGGGTCGCTACCCCAGCAAATTGAGCCGAAGGTCCACAGAAACAGGGTTTAGTCTCCCTTGTAGACAAAGAGACATCGCACATTTGCTAGTCTAAATCACAAAAATGATCATCAACGATCATCAAGAAGTATCAATTACAGTAAGCTAGTAAACATATAAGCTTAGCTTCATGTCTCACAACCACTAGCTTAACTTAAATATTTACGAACAAATTGTAAGTTTCCACTAGAAAATTGTCACAAGAGATTCAATCGAACTAGTCCAAGAATTAACCGGCGAAGTAAATGCAAGAGTTTCATACCATTTGTTTTACTAAGACGTTTAATTAGATTTCTCGTACGTGTGAGATAAAGTGACAAATCACAAAAATGATTGTAGAAACAACAAATCACAAAAATTCACATTCGAAGACGTGAATAAAATCCAAAGAATTCAATTCCAAATTCATCAAAGTGGAATTAACCTTGCGACTTAACAGCCACGACTTATGACTTAACATAAGTCAACACAAGAAATCAGCGGCTCAAGAAATAGCATACGTCTTAAAGCATGTGCGACTTATCATGATCGAGCGACCTAAGGTTGGAACGATCTAATGGCCGAGCGTGCGAACTATGTTGGCTGCGACCTAAGGAGCTAGCGGCATAACAGGCCGAGCGACCTAAGCGATGGAACGACCTGAGTGAAGAGCAGGCCAACCTAATTGGTAGGACCGAGCGACCTATGTGCTGCGACCAAAGAGGTTGCGACCTATGTGCACGTGCGACTTAATGGGCCGAGCGACCTAACGACCCAAGGCGTGTGAGAAGGACGAGCAACCTAAGTTGTGAAGATGGCCGAGCGACCTAACGACCTAAAAGGTGAACAAGGCCGAGCAACTACCTAACGACCTAAGGGGTACAAGGCCAAGCAACGACCTAAGCATGGCGCGATCTATAGGGGAGCGACCTAAATGCAGGCTGACCTAATCTGCAGGGCGAGAATCCTATGTGCAGGCCGAATGACCTAAGCAACAAAAATGCCAAAATCTCTCTCAATTTGCAACCGATCGAGCACGAACTCTAGGGGATTGCGCCTATCGACTACCCGGTCCTATTGGCTCCTCGATGCATCACCAAAAATGTCGTCCAACATCAAAGATTGGATTTTTTTCAAGATTTGAACCCAAAACACTAAAAATTGGGATTTTCACCAATTCAATCCAAACCAAGAGCAAATGCATATGAAAAAGTGTTAGGAATTCATACCCAACAATCATTGATAGTTATAAATAAAGATGTGAGATAAAAATCTCACCTTTACACAAAATTAGTGAAGAAGAAGCTTGAAAGCAAGGAAGAATTAATGGCTTCTCTTTGAATTTGGAGTTAGACGTTGGATTTCCAAGGAACTAGAGCTTGGAGTTTTAATTTCCCATTCCCTCCTCCAATTTTGATGAAGCTTTAGTGTTAGGAAATGAAAATTAAGTTATGAAGGGAAGGGGGTTGAGCTAGAGTAAATAGTTTAGGCTAATGGTCTAAACCAAACCCAAAGCCCAAAGTGAAAAGGTGACAAAATTCCACTAACTCCAAACATACCAAAGTTCATACTCAAAAAGATCACAAACGGTGTTTTGAACTCAATGGAAGTGGTCTCGAGTCCAAATTCGACCGTACGCAAAAAGTAGCTTTTCGGCCATCTTTGTTGACAAAGAATAACCCACAAGTCAACTGCCTTAGTCTCATTGGTGCTTGGCTTACAGCCATGTCGCCTTTGGCCATAATCCGCTTCCACATACATAACGTAGTCCCTGCGCATTTCCTCCACCAGAGTGGCCACCTTCTCCATAGTGGAGTTTTGGTCGGGGGAAGCGAAGCTTTACGTCCGCTTCTTCGTCTTGCTTCTGGCAAAGCTTATACTTTGCTTGTTTCTCTCGCGCTTGCTTGCGCGAAGGCGTCAGGTCAGAGTCCTTTTCGCTGGGTCCAAAAGCTTTAGTCAAAGCGAAAGATCTGATCCAACAAGAATCCCGCATATTGAGCGCAGATGATATGTGGCTACTAGGCGCGATTCGGACTAAAATCCGACTAACGATAAAATATTTAAATAAAATATTTAAATATTCAATCGTAAAATATGCGGGTTGTTACATACTCCCCTCCTTAAAGAAATTGCGTCCTCGCAATATTTAAGAAGAAAATATAAGGTAACAACCATGAAAGCATATCAACACAAAAGAAATTTGAAATAAGAAATTCACCTCAAAGAACACGGGAAAGTAAGTCCGGATGTGTTCGCTCGATGAACTCTCTAGATTCCCAAGAGAAGTCCTTAGGATTTGAGGACCATTGAACTTTAACAAGCGGAACATCTTTATTTCGAAGGCGCTTGACCTCCGAAGCAACAATACGAATAGGATGTTGCTCATAAGTTAAATTAGGCGAAACTTCAATTTCTTCCGCAACACCGGGCTCAAGAATAGAATCAGAATGTCAAAGGCATTTCTGTAATTGAGAAACGTGAAACACATCATGAATAGCAGAAAACTGAGCCAGTAATAAAAGGCGATAAGCCACGGAACCAATACGTTCGGTGATAGGAAATGGCCCAATATATCAAGGTGCTAACTTTCCCGATCGACTGAAACGTACAACACCCTTCATAGGTGAAACACGAATAAACACAGGGTCTCCCACAGAAAATTCTAATTTCCTTCTCCGGTTATCGGCATAGGATTTTTGTCTACTTTGGGCTTCTTTCATCCTATGACGAATAAGGTCAATCTTCTCTGTGGAATCTCGAATGAAATCTGGACCTAAAACCAGCTTCTCACCGGCCTCAAGCCAACAAGAAGGAGATCGGCATGGCCTTCCATAGAGTGCGTCAAAAGGTGCCATACCAACACTAGATTGGAAGCTATTATTATAGGAAAACTCAATAAGAGAAATATGATCTTCCCAACTTCCACCAAAATCAAGAACACATGCACGAAGATCTTCAAGAGTTTGATTCACACGCTCAGTCTGTCCATCGACTGGGGATGATAAGCGGTGCTAAAATTAAGCTTCGTTCCCAAAGCTTTTTGAAGACTCTTCCAAAATCCACTAGTAAAAAATGGATCACGATCACTAACAATAGAAGTAGGAACTCCATGCAATTTAACTATTTCTTTGATAAAGAGTTTGGCCAAAAGAGGAACGGTTCGATTGGACCGAACGGGAATAAAATGTGCGGATTTAGTAAGTCTATCGACTATCACCCACAATCTATCATGTCCCGAATGAGAACGGGGAAGGCCGTCTATGAAATCCATGGAAATTTGATCCCACTTACAAATTGGAATTTCTAAAGGTTGCAATAACCCACTAGGCCTTTGGTGTTCAGCCTTGACAAGTTGGCAAGTCATGCAACACTTAACAAAGTTAGAAATATCAGATTTCATTCCCTTCCAATAATAGAGTCGCTTCATATCCAAATACATTTTACTACTACCGGGATGAATGGTAAATTTAGAACGATGAGAATCTTCTAAAATGTCTTTACGAAGATTACTAATATCTGGCACGATAAGTCTACCAAATTTTCGAATACCGCCATGAGAATCAATATCAAAGTCTTTCAAACCCTCAATATCAATTTTATCCCTAAAACTTTGGCCAAGAAGAGCCAATTCGGGATCTAGCTTTTGAGCTTCAATAAAGCGGTCTAAAAGAGAAGGATGAGCCTCAAGGCTACATAAAGCAAGAGATGGACATAAATCTGAAACACGATCTCGAATCTCACAAGTGGATAGAATTCCGAGATCATTCCATTCAAATATCATCATAGAAACAACCACTTGTTGCTTACGATTTAGTGTGTCCGCAACACGATTTTCCTTTCCGAGGGTATAAAGAATATCAAGATCATAAGCTGCAAGAAATTCGAGCCAATGTTGTTGACGCAAATTAAGTTCCTTTTGAGAAAATAGGTACTTCAAAGATTTATAATCGGTGTAAAGAATAAATTTTTCTCCCAAAAGATAATGACGCCAAATACGAAGGGCAAAAGCAATAGCCGCGAGCTCTAAATCATGAGTGACATATCTAGTCTCGGCTGGCTTTAATTGCCTAGAAGCATAAGCAATAACACGTTCTCTTCGCATAAGAACGCCACCCAAACCAACGCGACTAGCATCGGTATAAACAACAAAATCTTGATTCCCCTCGGGAATCACAAGAATAGGAGCATCGGAAAGGAGTTCTTTTAATTTCTGAAAAGAAGATTCACATTTGTCCGACCAAATGTATTTAACTCCCTTCTTTGTCAAACTATTAAGAGGCACGGAAATTTTGGAAAAGTCCTTTATGAAACGGCGGTAATAACCTACCAATCCAAGGAAGCTACGGATCTCCGTCATACTCTTCGGTCTATTCCAATTTTGAATCGCTTCAATCATTGAAGGATCCACAGATATTCCGGACTTGGAAATAATATGACCGAGAAACTTCACAAGAGATTGCCAAAAGTGGCATTTAGAAAACTTTGCTTTTAATTGATTACTCCTAAGAGTTTCCAACACAATCCGAAGATGCTTTTCATGCTCCTCCTCGGTTTTTGAATACACAAGAATATCATCAATAAAGATGAGGACAAACTGATTGAGGAAGTCTTTGAAAACTCTATTCATAAGGTCAACGAAATAAGCCGGAGCATTCGTTAAACCAAATGGCATAACAAGCCATTCATAAGATCCATAACGAGTACGGAAAGATGTCAAAGGAATGTTATCCTCTGCAATACGCAGCTGATGAAAACCGGTAGCTAAATCTAATTGTGAAAACACTCTAGCGCCACTAAGTTGATCGAATAGATCATCAATCCGAGGTAAAGGATATTTATTCTTGATAGCAAGATCATTAAGCTTGCGGTAGTCAACGCAAAGCGTAAGTGTACCATCGGATTTCTTCACAAAAATAGCCGAAGCTCCCCAAGGCGAGGAACTAGAGCGAATAAATTGCTTCGTCTCCAATTCGGATAATTGTTTGCGCATCTCATCATTTTCCTTATTGGACATGCGATAAGGAGGACGAGTGATAAGTTGAGCTCTAGGGATGAGATTAATTTTGAACTCAATTGCTCGCTTAGGTGGTAATCCTAAAACGGGCTCAAATATGTTGGAAAATTCACGAACAACGTGAATAAGAGAAATAATATCTTCCTCGTCATCATTATCGTCATTATGAGGATTTAAAGAATATAAAGATGCAACCAAGCTGGAATCTGAATCTTTAAGGTTAAGAGAAATCTGTTTAACAGATTGAGGATGTCGAAGATGAATAGTCCGCTCAGGACATAGGATTTGGGCTTCATAGCGGCTAAGCCAATCCATTCCCAAAATCATTCCAAATCCTAAGTACCGCATAACATGCAAATCAGCTCGGAAAGGAAAATCACACAAACTAATCTCGACATCTTTACACAATAAACTGATTGTTGCGGATCCACCAACCGGATTCGCAATTCTCAAAAAAGTCATTAAACACAAAACATCCAAAAAAAGTATCAACAAGTTCTTTTGAAATAAAAGAATGGGACGTACCCGTATCCGAAAGAACTCGAATAGGATGATCACGAAATAAAATAATGCCATCAAGGATAGAATGAGAAATACCTTTACCACGAGATGTGTTACCAGGGGCTTGAGCAACATTAGGCTTTCCCTCCTTCCTATTTTGAAGTTTGGGACAAGAAGATAAATAATGATCCGGGCTTTTGCAATTGCGACAAGCACGAGGCTTTGAACACTTGTTCGCATAATGGTCCTTATAACCACAATTGCAGCATTGGCCACTACTAGAGGTAGAATCTTAGTTGCCGGAGAGGCTTGCTTCCCTTTCTTATTGTTAGGATAAGGACCTTTGAACTTATTAGGCCTTTTCTTGTTGTTGAAGTTTGGTTTAGAACTCCCAACCTCAACATCACTTTCTCAATCAGCCTCTTCAAGTCGAAGACCGATATCAATGAGCTGATCAAAAGAAACTTCTAATTTTAGAAGTAATGGCTTCTTGAGATTTTTATTCAAGCCGTAGACAAATCTTTGGTTTTTCTTCAATGGGGTGCTTATGTATTCGACCCCGTATTTAGAAAGTGACTCGAAGGATGTGACATAATCTGCCACAGAGAATTCACCTTGAACAAGGTCTATGAAACGACGAGCCAATGTTACTTTCTCAGCTTCTGGCACAAATTTTAATTCGAAGCGTTCCCGGAATTTCTCCTAAGTAAGATCCGCTTCAACTATTTTAGAAATAAGAAGCTCATACTAATCTAATGCTCTTTCTTGGAGCATACTAGAGGCCACCTGAACATGGTGAAGATTAATAAGATTCATGCGAGAGAAGGTTCGATCGCACGTTCTCAGCCAAGCCTGGATTTCAATAATAGTTTCAGAACCTTTGAATGGCTTTCCAGCCAAATTGGTATAATCGTTGCAAAATTGTGCAAATCCAGACTAAGGGTGAGTAGACTCCGGATTAGATCCGACTGCTTGAGCATTCCTTACTAGATCAAGGAGCTGCTGGGAAGACATAAATACTCCTTCTTGGGGAGTAGCCCTAGATTGACCGGCGCTGGGATGGCCTAGTCTTACCATTTCTCTTCCTTAAGAAGGAAGAAGGAAGAAGAAAAAGGTTATTCACAAAATGAATATCAAGCAATCTTGATAGATAAACAAAGAATCATAAAGAAAATAGGATGAATCGGTACGAAGACTCGAATTAAATCCTGAAGCACGACTCCTAAGATGGGCTTAGGACGATGATCCTTGCTAGATTATTCTACATTGTTTCGAAGTTTCGCTCTGATACCAAGATGTGGCGCCCCACCTCTATACCCACTCTAGCTAAGAACACTATGGAGTAATGCCGTCAACTAGCACAGAGAATAAGGCTGTTGTGGAGCAACCATCCGCGCAATTGTTTTGTGCGAGCACCGATATGTCAGATAGTACAACATCCATTCGGTTTTAGGAGGAAATCCGACATACCGATACAAACTCAAAGCTACTACCCGGTGGCTATATATATTCTTCGAAAACAAATATAGAAGTAAACATAGAACCAATCAGTCACAGACATCAATATCACAAAGGCGGAAATAGATATGAATATATAACACATGAAAGTGTACATCAGAGTAGTGGTCAAACAAGATCCACAATATCACAAAAGAATAGCTACAAGTGCTAGACAAAAGAATATGGATACATCAATGAGTCTATTTCTCAAATGTATACAACAAAAACTACTAATCTAAGTAGTTAGCCAAAAGTCAGGGTGATAATCCCAGATGAGAAGTCAAGCAGAAGCACCTGTAACATCTCGGTCTGACCCGAGTATTATTTAATAAGAAAATAATAAACGGATCAGTCTAGCTATAAATATCAGATGAAACGATATAGAATAAGAGATATGACATAAACATATGATAACCATAAACCCATACCGTGATAAGTATGTAACTGAAAATCAACAAGGGATTAATCAATATCACAAGAATCTTCTCAAAGATCAAAAAGAATGTCATACTCTTTATTTCCCAAAATCACCAAACTATAAATATTGACAATAATACCAATGCCAATCAGAAAAGTTAATGACACACAAATTCACCAATGCACAAATATTGATAAAACTTATCAATATAAATCACGAAAATTGGTGAAACACAAAATTCTAGAAATCATCAATGGAAATCCAGAAATCACAAAAAGGGGGAGGCCTATCACAAAAAAAGAGCATGAAAACTCACCAACACGTGTATCAAAAAATGGAACGCTATTCCACGGTTGCTAACCATTAATTTTGAGCCGAAGCTCCACAAAACGACCCGAAGACCATGGGTCGCTACCCCACCAAATTGAGCCGAAGGTCCATAGATACGGGGTTTAGTCTCCCTCGTAGACAAAGAGACATCGCACATTTGCTAGTCTAAATCACAAAAATGATCATCAACGATCATCAAGAAGTGTCAATTACAGTAAGCTAGTAAATATATAAGCTTAGCTTCATGTCCCACAACCACTAGCTTAACTTAAATATTTACGAACAAATTGTAAGTTTCCACTAGAAAATTGTCACAGGAGATTCAATCGAACAAGTCCAAGAATTAACCGGCGAAGTAAATGCAAGAGTTTCATACCATTTGTTTTACTAAGCCGTTTAATTAGATTTCTCATACGAGTGAGATAAAGTGACAAATCACAAAAATGATTGTAGAAACAACATATCACAAAAATTCACATTCGAAGACGTGAATAAAATCCAAAGAATTCAATTCCAAATTCATCAAAGCGGAATTACCCTTGCGACTTAACAGCCACGACTTACGACTTAACATAAGTCAACACAAGGCTCAAGAAATAGCATACGGTTTAAAGCAGGTGCGACTTATCACGACCAAGCGACCTAAGGTTGGAACGACCTAATGGTCGAGTGCGTGACCTAACATGGAGCGACCTATGTTGGTTGCGACCTAAGGGGCTAGCGGCATAACAGGCCGAGCGACCGAAGTGATGCAATGACCTGAGTGAAGAGCAGGCTAACCTAAGTGGTAGGACCGAGCGACCTATGTACTTCAACCAAAGAGGTTGCGACCTATGTGCACGCGCGACTTAATGGGCCGAGCGACCTAACACGAGCGACCTAACGACCTAAGGCGTGTGAGAAGGCAGAGCGACCTAAGTTAAGAAGATAGCCGAGCGACCTAACGACCTAAAGGGTGAACAAGGCCGAGCTACGACCTAACGACCTAAGGAGTACAAGGCCGAGCAACGACCTAAGCATGGCGCGACCTATAGGGGAGCGACTTAAATGCAGGCCGACCTAATCTGCAGGCCGAGAATCCTATGTGCAGGCTAAACGACCTTGTAACAACCTGCATATTTACCGATTATATTTAAATATTTTATTTAAATATTTCATCGTTAGTCGGATTTTTGTCCGAAAAGTTACTTTTTGCAAACAGTCGAATTGGGACTCGAGACCCCTTCCATTGAGTTCAAAATGTTGTTTGCAACCTTTTTTAGTATAACCTTCGATATGTTTGGAGTAAGTTGATTTTTGCTACTTTTTCTATAAGGCTTTGCATTTGGGTTCAGCCCATTTTCCCAATTCTGGTTATATCAACCCAACCCCTCTCCACTTCTCTTCATTCATTCCTCATTTCCTAACTCTCTCAAGCTCAAGAGAATAATGGGGAAAAAGATTGGAAATTAGAATTCCTAAGCCCTAGTTCCTTTGCAAACTCAAATTCTTGCTCCAAAATCAAAGAGAAGCCATTGGTAAGCCTTCTCTTCATCTTCTCCAATCTTTCTCTCTTTAATTTCAGAAAATTACTAAACCTAATTTGGTAAATGTTTCTCTTTTAAGCTTAGATTCAAGCTTCTTGGGTTGAGATTGAAGTGTGGTTGATCTTCCCTTGTCTTCAGGCTTCTCATTCATTGTTTTTGGGTTCAAAGGTGAGATTTTTATCTCACATCTAAGCCTATGATTATCTTTGATTGTTGGGTATGAATTCCTAACACTTATTCATGTGTATTTGATTTTGATTTGGATTGGTTTTGTGAATATTCCAAATTTTAGTGTTTTGAGTTCAAATCTTCAAAACCATAGCTTTGTTGTTTGAACTTGTTTTTGGTGATGCATCGAAGAGCATATAGGGCCGGGTTACCGTTTGGCATAAATCCCTAGCGTCATTGCTCGTTCGGTCGCGAATTGGAGGAGATTGCATAGCAATCATATAGGCCGAAAAATTGCCTAAGCTCCAGTCAGTCGACTGACATTTCCAGTCAGTCGACTGGATGTAGCTATTATGCATTCCGAGGGCCATCTGCAGAGCCATGGGGCTCTGTTTCCCTGCAGTCAGTCGACTGACTCTCTGAGTTCAGTCGACTGACCAGTATCCCGCAAATTTTCAGGGATTGTGATCAGTCGACTGAACTCAGTGATCCAGTCGACTGACCTACTCCAATTTGTCTATTATGACTATTTTTGCATTTTTTTGCTCGGATTCCAATTTTTATCGGTTCGTTTGATTCCCACTTGTTGAATCAATTGTTATTCGACTTTGATGACTTCTGTTTTGGGTTTTTTGGCAATATCCATTTTGATGGATTAGATATCGATTTCTTTGGAATTAATTCACGTCTTCGTATGCGAATTTTAGTGATTGATTGTTTCTACAATCATTTTTGTGGTTTGTCACTTTAAAAATATAAAGGTTTCAATACTAGTAGTAAATATCGAAACTCTTCCATTTAAAACGATTTCAACACTATTTTATTACAAAGCTCGTTTCTTAAACCGTTTTTCAATCTATTAGTATATACAAACCTTTACCTCATTCGTATGAGAAATCTAATTAAACGACATTAGTAAAACAAGTGGTATGAAACGCTTGCGTTTAGTTCGTCGCTTAATTCTTGGACTAGTTCAATTGAATCTCTTGTGACAATTTTTCGAGTGGATATCTACAATTTGTTCGTAAATATTTAAGTTAAGCTAGTGGTTATGGGACATGAAGCTAAACTCATATATTTAATAGCTTAGTGTAATTGACACTTAACCTTGAGTGGAAGTCTACAATTTGTTCGTAAATAATTAAGTTAAGCTAGCAGTTATGGGACATGAAGCTAAACTCATTTATTTACTAGCTTAGTGCAATTTACACTTATCGATCAATGATGATCATTTTGTGATTTAGACTAGCAATGTGCGATGTCTCTTTGTCTGCGAGGGAGACTAAACCCCGTTTTTAGTGGTGCTTCGGCTTGGTGGGGTAGCAACCTATGGTCTTCGGGCCGTTTTAGTGGAGCTTCGACTCATGGTCTTCGGACTGTTTTAGTGGAGCCTCGGCTCAAAATTAATGGTTAGCAACCATGGAATAGCTTTCCGTTTTGTAATACACGTGTTGGTGAGTTTTCATGCTCCCGTTCTAGTTATAGGCATCTTTCCCCTTTTTGTGATTTCTGGATTTCTATTGATCGATTTCTAGAATTTGTGTTTCACTAATTTGCGTGATTTGCATTGATAAGCTTTATCAATTTTTGTGCATTAGTGAATTTTTGTTTCACTAACTTTTCCGATTGGCATTGATATGATCGTCAATAATTGTGCTTTGGTGAATAAAATAAAGAATATGATGTTCTTTTTAGTGCTTTGAGATTTCTTGTTATATTGTATGATTTTTGTTGTTCGTTGATGTATACTTTATATAGTATGACAATTTTGTTATCATATGTTTTAATCGCATCTATTATCCTATCTCATTTTATCTGATATTTATAGCTAGACTGATCCGTTTATTATTTTCTTCTTAAATAATACTCGGGTCAGACCGAGATATTACAGACGCTTCTACTTGACTTCTTATCAGGGTCCATCGCCTGATTTTTGACTAACTACTTTAGATTAGTAGTTTTTGTTATGTATACATTCGAGATAGAGACTCCTTGATGTATACTTATTCTTTTGCCTAGCACTTGTTTCTATTCTTTTGTGATATTGTGGATCTTGTTAGACCACTACCCTGATGTACACTTTCATGTGTTATATTCATGTCTGTTTCCGCCTTTGTCATATGGATATCTGTGACTGATTTGTGTTATGTTTATTTCTATATTTGTTTTCGAATATTATATATAGCCACTGTGTAGTAGCTTTGAGTTTGTATTGGTATGTCGGATTCACTCTTGAAAAGAAATGCATGTTATACTATCTGACATATCGGTGCTCGCACAAAGCAATTACACGGATGGTCGCTCCTCAACAGCCTTATTCTCCGCGCTAGTTGACGGCCTTACACTGTAGTGTCCTTGGCTAGCGTGGGTATAGAGGTGGGGCGTCACAGCTTGGTATCAGAGCCAAACTTCGGAACAATGTAGAATAATTTAACAAGGATCATCGTCCTAAGTCCTTCTTAGGAGTCGTGCCTTAGGGTTATATTCGAGACATTGGACCCGTTCTATCCTATTTTCTTTATGATTCCTTGTTTTATCAATCATGACTCTTTGGTATTCATTCTGAGAGTAACCTTTTTCCTCTTCTTTCTTTCTTTCTTAAAGAAAAAGAAATGGTTAGTTCTGGCAGTCCTAGCGCTGGTCAATCCAATGGCCCTTCTCTGGATTGCGTATTCATGTCTGTCCAACAACTTTTGGATCTTGTAAAGAATCAAGAGTTTATATGTGCTTTGAGTAAGAATCCCGAAAAGATTTTACCTTTGAAACTTGAGGTTCCGTTCAATCAGCTTGTGGATATCACTCTTCGACCTGAAGAGGCTGATAAAGGAATTGATGGTGATATTGGTATTTTCAAGAAGAGGCATATTAAGTTCAAAAGCCCTAATCGCAATAAGAAAGTTAAACAAACTTCTTTGGTAGCAAGGACTCTCATTCCTAATCGTGGGGAATGCTACAATTGTGGCTCTGAGGACCACTATGCAAAGGAGTGTCCGGAACCACTCATTTGTCGTTATTGCAAAAATTCAGGTCATCATATTTCTGTCCGCCCCATACGTCAAAGCAAGAAGAAAGTGGAACAAGAAACTTCGGTAGCCAAGACACCTACCCTAAGTCGCAAACAATGCTACAACTGTGGTTCCACGGACCATTATGTAATTAAGTGCCCGAAGCACCTTTATTGCCGCTACTGCAAAGGCTCGGGTCATTGCTTATCTACATGTCCCAAGCTTCCAAGCAAGAGAGAAAGAAAGCTGCAAGCCCCTAGCAACTCTTCTCATGGTCAATGCATTCTTCATTCTATCCTTGATGGCATTATTGTGTTTCGTGATCATCCCATACGAGTTCTTGTTGATATGGGTTTATCTCATTATTTTTAAATCAAAAGAACTTGTTGAATTATTTTTCTTTAAAACAATTTGGAGTTGATGTCTTCTTTGAGAATTGCGAATCCGGATGGTGGATCCGCAACACTCAACTTGTTTTATTATTGATGTCAAAATTATTTTACGTGATTTTTCTTTCCGAGCCGATTTTTTACCGAGGCTTCGGAATCGGTTTTTGGAAAGGATTGGCTTAATCAGTATGAAGCCATATCCTATGTCCCGAGTGGACTATTCATTTTCGACATTTTCTATCTGTTAAGCAGATTTCTATTTTTCTTTGTGATTTCGATTCCATTTTAGGTGGCGTCGATTTTATTCTTTAAGCCCTCATGACGAGGAAAGTGTTATTTCTCACATTTAAATAGTTGTGAATTTTTCGGTATTTTTGAGCTTGTCTTAGGATTATCACCTAAGCAATCTTTTGAGTAGTATTAAGGTCTTTTCAGCTTGACCTTGCTTGCTACCAATCGCGAAAGTTAGCATTCCACTTACCGCATTCCGCACTCATTGTGATTCCTATGAATGACTTATTATGGCATTCTGTTTGTCTAGCATATTTCATCCATTTTATGAATCGAGTATTCTACGAATATCACGATGACTGCATTCTTGTATTTATTGATTTTGGATGAAAACAAAATTTCAAATTTTGTATATCTTTTTCATAAGATTTATTTATAAGTATAATTAGATTTTGTTCTTAAAACGTGCAAAGAATATTCTTAAAACTTTTAAGAAACATGTTTATCATATAGAATATATTTTTGTGATTGTATTGCCCATTGAGTGCTTTAAGAATTCTGGTCGATGCGCTTGATCAACGTTATCGATAGTAATTTCCTAAACGCTTAGATGAGACAGTCAGACACGATATATTGATTTGTAAAAATGTAAATTTTTTTAGAAAGATTATTACATAAAGATAAATGTAATTTTGAAAGTTTTAGCTTTTCGGGAAAGAAGCTTATTTAAAAGAAATTCTTTTTTTTCGATACTCTTATTTTTGTGATTCCCGAAGGGAACCATGACTTTATCTTTTGTACCGATGCTTATCGTATTGGTTTTAATGTCGTTCTCTTGCAAAAGAGAACGTGCTATCATTTATGTTTCTAAATCCTTAAAGCCTATCGAGACTAGATATGCCATTCATGATCTAGTGCTCGCGGCTATTGATTTCACTTTTAGAATTTGGCATCATCATTTTTGGGGGAGAAATTTGTTCTCCACCTGATCATAAATCTTAGGAATATTTATTTTCTCATAAGGAACTTCAGGTTGACTCGAGTTCCTGGCATCTTGTGATCTTGATATTCTTTTTATTCCCGAAAGGAAAATCGTGTTGCCAATCCGCTTTGTCGTAAGCAACAAGTGGTTGATTCTTTGATGATGTCTTAATGGAATTATCTTTTTATCAAATTCATCGGACGTTTTGATGTACTTCGTTTTATTGAGCTTTATCTCATTTCTTTTATGGATAGAGTCCGATGTTCATTTATGGTTTTCGGTTCATTGGACGTACCGTTTTTGTACTGCGTCGATGTTTCGAATTATTTGAGCTTTGGTTCATCTGGCATACCGTCATTGTACTATGTCGTTGTTCCAAATTATTCGAGTTTCTAGTCTCTCGGGCGTACTGTTATTATACTACGTCGTTGCACCGGCTCAATTTTCTGTCATTCATGACATTTTCTCACGTCTTTTATCTGTGGAAATGCCTTAGGGGTTCCGATTTTATTCTTGAGCCCGGTGTTATTGAAGAAATTGAAGTTTCGCCTATTTGACTTTTGAGCAACATTTTATTCGCGCCATTGCTTCGGAGGTTGAGCGCCTTCGAAATAAAGATATTCTTTTTTGAAAGTCTGATGGTTCTCAAATCCTAAGGATTTCTCTTGCGAATCCAGAGAATTCATCGAGCGAACATGTTTGGGATAACTCTTTCGTCCTCTTTATGGTGAACTTCTTGTTTCAAAATTTCCTTTGTGTTGATATGCTTCTATGGTTGTTACTCTTTATTTTCTTCTTAAGTATTGCGAGGACGCAATTTCTTTAACGAGGGGAGTCTGTAACAACCCGCATATTTATCGATTATATATTTAAACATTTTATTTAAATATTTCATCATTAGTCGAATTTTTGTCCGAAAAGGTACTTTTTGCAAACAGTCGAATTGGGACTCGAGACCCCTTCCATTGAGTTCAAAATGTTGTTTGCAACCTTTTTGAATATAACCTTCGATATGTTTGGAGTAAGTTGATTTTTGCTACTTTTTCTATAAGGCTTTGGGTTTGGGTTCAGCCCATTTGCCCAATTATGGTTATATCAACCCAACCCCTCTCCACTTCTCTTCATTCATTCCTCATTTCCTAACTCTCTCAAGCTCAAGAGAATAATGGGGGAAAGATTGGAAATTAGAATTCCTAAGCCCTAGTTCCTTTGCAAACTCAAATTCTTTCTCCAAAATCAAAGAGAAGCCATTGGTAAGCCTTCTCTTCATCTTCTCCAACTCTTTCTCTCTTTAATTTCAGAAAATTACTAAACCTAATTTGGTAAATGTTTCTCTTTTAAGCTTAGATTCAAGCTTCTTGGGTTGAGATTGAAGTGTGATTGATCTTCCCTTGTCTTTAAGCTTCTCATTCCTTGTTTTTGGGTTCAAAGGTGAGATTTTTATCTCACATCTAAGCCTATGATTATCTTTGATTGTTGGGTATGAATTCCTAGCACTTATTCATGTGTATTTGATTTTGATTTTGATTGGTTTTGTGAATATACCAAATTTTAGTGTTTTGAGTTCAGATCTTCAAAAACCATAGCTTTGTTATTTGAACTTGTTTTTGGTGATGCATCGAAGAGCATATAGGGATGGGTTACCGTTTGGCATAAATCCCTAGCGTCATTGCTCGTTCGGTCGTGAATTGGAGGAGATTGCATAGCAATCATATAGGCCGGAAAATTGCCTAAGCTCCAGTTAGTCGACTGACATTTCCAGTCAGTCGACTGGCTGTAGCTATTATGCATTCCGAGGGCCATCTGCGGAGCCATGGGGCTCTGTTTCCCTGCAGTCAGTCGACTGACTCTTTGAGTTCAGTCGACTGACCAGTATCCCACGGATTTTCACGGACTGTGATCAGTCGACTGAACTCAGTGAGCCAGTCGACTGACCTACTCCAATTTGTCTATTATGACTATTTTTGCATATTTTTGCTCGGATTCCAATTTTTATCGGCTCGTTTGATTCCCACTTGTTGAATCAATTGTTATTCGACTTTGATGACTTCTATTTTGGGATTTTTGAAAATATCCATTTTGATGGATTTGATATCGATTTCTTTGGAATTAATTCACGTCTTTGTATGCGAATTTTAGTGATTGATTGTTTCTATAATCATTTTTGTGCTTTGTCACTTTAAAAATATAAAGGTTTCAATACTAGTAGTAAATATCAAAACTCTTCCATTTAAAATGATTTCAACACTATTTTATTACAAAGCTCGTTTCTTAAACCGTTTTACAATCTATTGGTATATACAAATCTTTACCTCATTCGTATGAGAAATCTAATTAAACGACATTAGTAAAACAAGTGGTATGAAACGCTTGCATTTACTTCGTCGGTTAATTCTTGGACTTGTTCAATTGAATCTCTTGTGATAATTTTTCGAGTGGATATCTACAATTTGTTCGTAAATATTTAAGTTAAGCTAGTGGTTATGGGACATGAAGCTAAACTCATATATTTACTAGCTTAGTGTAATTGGCACTTAACCTCGAGTGGAAGTCTACAATTTGTTCGTAAATAATTAAGTTAAGCTTGCGGTTATGGAACATGAAGCTAAACTCATTTATTTACTAGCTTAGTGTAATTTACACTTATCGATCAATGATGATCATTTTGTGATTTAGACTAGCAATGTGCGATGTCTCTTTGTCTGCGAGGGAGACTAAACCCCGTTTTTAGTGGGCTTCGGCTTGGTAGGGTAACGACCCATGCTCTTCGGGCCATTTTAGTGGAGCTTCGGCTCATGGTCTTTGGGCCGTTTTAGTGGAGCCTCGGCTCAAAATTAATGGTTAGCAACCATGGAATAGCTTTCCGTTTTGTGATACACGTGTTGGTGAGTTTTCATGCTCCCGTTCTAGTGATAGGCCTCTTTCCTCTTTTTGTGATTTCTGGATTTCTATTGATCGATTTCTATAATTTGTGTTTCACCAATTTCCGTGATTTGCATTGATAAGCTTTATCAATTTTTGTGCATTAGTGAATTTGTGTTTCACTAACTTTTCTGATTGGCATTGATATGATCGTCAATAATTGTGGTTTGGTGAATAAAATAAAGAATATGACGTTCTTTTTAGTGCTTTGAGATTTCTTGTTATATTGTATGATTTTTGTTGTTCGTTGATGTATACTTTATATAGTATGACAATTTCGTTATCATATGTTTCAATCGCATCTATTATCCTATCTCATTTTATCTGATATTTATAGCTAGACTGATCCGTTTATTATTTTCTTCTTAAATAATACTCGGGTCAGGCCGAGATATTACAGGTGCTTCTACTAGACTTTTTATCGGACCATCATCTGATGGCTAACTACTTTAGTTTAGTAGTTTTTGTTGTATACAATTGAGATATAGACTCCTTGTTGTATACATATTTTTGTCTAGCACTTGTATCTATTCCTTTGTGATGTTGTGGATCTTGTTAGACCTCTACTCTGATATACACTTTCATGTGTTATATATTCATATCTTTTTCCGCCTCTGCGATATGAATTATCTGTGACTGATTTGTGTTATGTTTATTTCTATATTTGTTTCCGAAGATATTATAGCCACTGTGTAGTAGCTTTGAGTTTGTGTCGGTATGTCGGATTTCCTCTTGAAAAGAATGCAAGTTATATTTTATCTGGCATGTCGGTGCTTGTATAAAGCCATTACACGGAGGGTCGCTCCTCAACAGCCTTATTCTCCGTTCTAGTTGACGGCATTACACCGTAGTGTCCTTGGCTTGCGTGGGTATAGAGGTGGGGCGCCACAGACCTAAGCAACAAAAATGCCAAAATCTCTCTCAATTTGCAACCGATCGAGCACGAACTCTAGGGGATTACGCCTATCAACTACCCGGTCCTATTGGCTCCTCGATGCATCACCAAAAACGTGTTCCAACATCAAAGATTGGATTTTTTTAAAGATTTGAACCCAAAACACTAAAAATTGGGATTTTCACCAATTCAATCCAAACCAAGAGCAAATGCATATGAAAAAGTGTTAGGAATTCATACCCAACAATCAAAGATAGTTATAGACAAAGATGTGAGATAAAAATCTCAACTTTACACAAAATTAATGAAGAAGAAGCTTGAAAGCAAGGAAGAACCAATGGCTTCTCTTTGAATTTGGAGTTAGATGTTTGATTTGCCAAGGAACTAGAGCTTGGAGTTTTAATTTCCCATTCCCTCCTCCATTTTTGATGAAGCTTTAGTGTTAGGAAATGAAAGTAAAGTTATGAAGGGAAGGGGGTTGAGCTAGAGTATATAGTTTAGGCTAATGGGCTAAACCAAACCCAATGCCGAAAGTGAAAAAGTGACAAAATTCCACTAACTCCAAACATATCAAAGTTTATACTCAAAAAGATCGCAAACGGTGTTTTGAACTCAATGGAAGTGGTCTTGAGTCCAAATTCGACCGTATGCAAAAAGTAACTTTTCGGACTAAAATCCGACTAACGATAAAATATTTAAATAAAATATTTAAATATTCAATCGTAAAATATGCGGGTTGTTACAATATTCGTGTGTGTAAGGTGTACTCCAGGGGTTTAACACAATAGTGCAACAACATCATCATCTCAGATCAAAACACAGAAATATAGTTGATAAGCGGTATAAACTATAACGCTCATCGTTCATTCATAGATCACGGATTAATAACAATTGTATCACAAATAAATGAATAAAATTCACAGCTCAATCCACAGAACAAAATATCACAGATAAAATAGGACAATCAATTCAAGGCATCTCATACAATACAATCATTCATAAGTAAGGTCAAGCATTCAATCAACATTTGTAAACATGATTAATTAATTGTTTAATCCAAATTAATTCAATTTATTTCTAATTAAATTAATTACTTATGAATTAATCATCAAATCCAGATTAATTAATTACATATCATTTGATATAAATTAATTTATCAAACACTTTAATTAATTATTCTTAATTAATAAATTGTTCTTAATTAATCATATTGATTAAATTAACATCTAAACCGATTACCTAATTAATTAGCCCCTAAATTAATTATTTTAAGAAATTTACCATTTAATTATTTACCGTAAAATAATTACACTTACACAATTTTATAAATGATTATTATTAATTAATTGTTAAAATTAATCACATTAATTAGTTATTTAAATAATCTTAGTTTATGACCTTCATTAACTAATAACAGTTCTTTAATTATTTGGCTAATTAATCTCTGATTATAAATTAATCTAAATCATTAATTAATAAATTAAATAAATCATTCTTTAATTACCTTATTAATTAAATCACTTAAAACCTTAATTATCACTAATATAATTCATTTCCTTTACCTATGATTTAATTAACATTTAAGTGTATATTTAAAACATTACACTTTTAAATTTAAATTTAAATTTAAATTCCATTTTGAATTTAAGATTCAAAATGATTAACCAATTAAACATTACCAAACTTAAATTCCATTTATAAAACCTTTAAAAAATGCAAAGAACATTCATTACTTATATATGAAACTTATATAAGAAAAGTTTTAAACTAGATTACTTAATTTTTATTTAAAAAATTAAGCTTTTAAAATATATTAATTATTTAACATGCAAATGCAAGTTAAAACAATTTATTTAACTTTTCACTCTAAATTAAGAAAACCTTTATAATTTTTTTTTATCAAAATCAAGTTAAACATTTGTTTGGAAACAAATATACTTTTAAAAGCTCTTTAATTTAAACTTGTTTAAAACACATTCAGATTTAAAACTAATTGAAATTTCTAGATTTTGATTCAAAGAGACTTGGATCCATATTTTAATTTTGATTTAAACTTTGGTTTTAAATTCTTGATTTTAAATTCTTTATTTAAAATCCAACTTTATTTTAGAACTTAAAGATTTAAAAGTTTATTTGAAAAATGAACTTAAATTAAAAATTTAAACCACTGTTTAAATCTTGTTTTAGATTTTAATTTAAATTTTAAAATCTGAAAGTGCCAGGTTTAAAACCTGAAAACACACCTTCTAAATATTTAAAACTTTGATTTAAAATCCAAAGTCCCTTTTAAAACTTTTAAATTCAAAGTTTATTTGAAACTAAACCTAAAACTGGATTTAAACTATGTCTAAATCGCGCTCATAGATTCAAATTCATTTAAATTGCATTAAAATTTAAATTTGCAGATAGGTTTACAAAAAAACCTATATGAACCAAAACTAACCCGAGGCAACATATCCTCCTTCGAGTCAAATACCCTACCTTCTGGAGCAAAACTGCAAAATGCCTCGGGAATTTCATGAACCAACTCGAGTAAATACTCGAGTACAAGTCCACTACTTCATACGCCTTCATCAGGAAACCAAACCGTGTCGTGCACGTGCACGGCACCGCTATCCGCCTTCGGTCGACGTCACATCGTTGAGCAAGTCGAAGATCGACCACAAGCCATTCCCCGATCATCTGAACTCCTCCATCTTCTCGAATTCGAAATCGAGTCAAAAGTTGAAACCTGCAAAAAATGAAAGCACCCCACCTCAAACCTATCAACGCGCCGTACTTCAAACTTCGACCACCGAAGTACCACCACCTCCGGCTACTTCTTCGACTAACTCTCCTCTACTACCCCCCAAACGCTCGCCACACTCGGTCGTCCAACGAGGACGAACGAGACAAAAACTCAGCCCCTTTAAAATTAGGTTTAGAAATTTTAAACCCTCGCCGTTGCCGCTGCATTCGTCTGATCACCGCCGCACCATTTTTCCATGAGCCTCTGATCACTCCTCCACCTCCAGGAGGAAACCCGACTCCTCCAATCAATGGGATCACCCACGGCGACCCAAAAAGCACAATACAATCAAACCCAAACTGCTCTTCGTGCTTTGATCAAAAAATTATGACTTTAACCTTACAAATCATGTTAAAGCACAATGATTTCATTTGCATACCTGAATTTGTAAATTGTAAAGTTTGAATTTTTGACATATTGAAAGATATGATCAGTTTTCTTGATTCTTGAGCTAACAACAAATTGGTTTGGCTTGAATAAAATTTTAATCTCAGGGATAGGCTATAACAAACACTTCTTGTTTCAACTCTAAGTCTAAATAGTAAATAGAACGAGAAAGAAAGATTTTTGAATCAAAGTATAGTGTTTTTAAATCTGAAACAGAGGACAAATGTAACAACAGCTTGCACACCATACTTCTAGTTTCAACATATAGAGAGAATTATGTACATAACTCACATATACTTGCAATATATTTAAACCTTTAAATTTTGAAAGAAAAATGTTACTCACCTTGTTTCCAGAAAATGAACAGAGCTTCATTGTTGAACCAGTTTTTGAAACTTGCTGGCCGAAGCTCCTCTTTGCTTCTTTGGTTTTATATGAATTCATATTTTGTTTGCAGTTTGATTTTTGTTTAAGTTTTAGACTGTATTCACTTCAGATTTTTATTTTTTATTTTTTTTACATAGCCTTGATGAACGAACTGAAATGAAGTTGATGGTATACAGAAAAGATTTACAGGTTGATGTAATTTTCTTTGAACATGGTAATTATACTGTTTGTACCATAGGGTAACATAATATTTGTATTGCACAACATAATCCAGAGATTTCCTTAATATGGTGGCTAAGATGATGTGTTATTTCAGCTGAGATGATAAAATGTGTGCTTGGTTATTAATTGTTACTTGTCTTGTTTTATAAGCTTCATAGATATTTAGAATTTTTTTTTTCTTTTGTTTCTTCTTTCTTTTGTTTTAAAATGGTGGCTGGTGATATCACTTTGGTGGCTAACATTAATTGTTTAAGTCCTTTATGTTCTAGTGTTCATACACATCCTATTTGTTTCTACTTGAAAGTATCTTTGCTTGTACATGAATATACTTTACTGTCTTCACTTGCAAGCTCATACATATACATACATACATATATATATATATATATATATATATATATATATATATGTTTACTTGTTTCATTCCATACTTGTTTCATTCCATACTTATTTCATATTTAGGTATATTTCTTTTGCTTTGTCTTCTGACTTTATAATATAAATGAAATTCAATAGTTAATATGTTGCTTAAATTTAGCAGATTTGTTTATTTTATATCTTACATACATGAGTGTATTTCAAACTTAAATTTTATTATCATGTATGTCTACATATATATTTATTTTTTTATATTATTTTTGTAGTATATTTTGATCTTTACATTATTTATAAATCCCAATTCAATTTCAAATTCTATTTTATATACATATTTATTTTATTTCTTTTTAAAGTTTAACTATCCAACATTTAATTTATATTAATATATTTCTATAATTATAAAACTAACTACCCATAAATAAATATAAATAATATCTTTACCCAAATCATTTTCTAAGTCTTTTATTCAAATTTTTAAGGTCAAACCCAAATTTACTCATATATATACTTTAAATTCAAAATAATTCCAAAATTTATCCAAAATTCACATTAATTATTAATTTTAATTTTAATCAAAAATTGGGATCGTTGCACGAGCTGGATGGCGAGAACGTGTGGAGTGTTTCCGCTATATTATATGGTTGTATATCTGAGACATGATGACTGTGTATATCCAGTGTCTGTATATATGTGTAACCCTGATGTATTATAAAGGTATTTTGACAGATACAGAATTCTTTTGTAGACTGTTATTATTGATATTATTTTTTGATCTGCTGCGAATGTGAGAATTTGTGTTGTGTTTTCTGTTTCTTTTTCTTCTATCTCTTTCTTTTTTTCCTAACTATCTGGGATTTTCGAGATCGAAAATTTCGTGTCGTTATAGTTGGTATCGGAGCAGAAGGGAAAGCGAGAACCTAGGCTCTGTTAGGATTACTCATTAAGGATAGGGTCAATGGTACCCTAGAATGAGTTGAGTGTTTGTGTGTGTGTGTGTGTGTGTGTAGTGTACTTGTTATTTTTTGATATAAAGGTTTTAAATAATTTTATATAAGAATATATTTTGATATATAAAGCAACATTCTTTCTAATAAATATTAAGTTAATTTGTTGTTGAATCACTATAATTAAATAAAAACAATGAGAACTAAGTGGTAATAGAAATACAACCAAATTAAAATTAAATGAAGATAAGCTTAAAATGGATTCAGAATTAAATGGTCTAAATAGATAAGTTGATTTGATTTAAAGGATTAAATCAATATTTAAAATTTTAACTCGAATTTATATAATTCTTGATGGTTTAAATGTGAAATTTGAATTGAATTTGTCAGGACACGATTCTTCGTCTTCCGAAAATTCGACATCGACACTCACTTTATCGACTGCCGAGGAATCGAACGACGGAAAACCGAACACTGAGGGTTTTTAACAAGAATTTAAGGAAAGAGAAAGAGAGAAAAAGGTAGAAGATAGAGGGAAAAGAAAATAGAAAATTTTAAAATAGAACATAATTTTAAAATAGAACGGAACAGAAAACAACAGAACAACATCAGAATCTCACAATTCGCAGCGGAACAGCATATAATAATAAATGAATAATCTCTAAAAAAAGAACTATATCAGTTATTACATTACATTACATTTCATTACATCATATCATCAGAGTGTACAACAACATACAACATCAAACAGTGCAGCGGAAAAGAAATACTATATAAGTAATACGCCATGCCATCCAGCTTGCCTCCAGCAACTCCAGAATATCCAGAATATCCTGATAAACCTAACTCTTAACTGCCCGTGTGGAAATTGGTGGGCACCCAGAGTTTAGGAAGGAAAACAATAAACTCCAAGTCAGTCATGTGACTGGTGTGAGAACTCAAAACAGTTTATTTATCTTTAAAAACAAAATAGAGGAATATTTTTAAATTCAATTCGCAATGCTTTTAAAAATGAGACTACCATAAGGCCTCCCGCACACACACACAATGCAAACGCAGAATCGGAGGAGATTTCTCCTTATGATAGTCAAAGATGCTTGATACGCATTTAAAATAACATTTGATATTATTATTAGTGTATAGTGTAGGAAAAATTCATTTCGAAAGTAGAATATAAATCTTAGCCAACATACGACCATTATCGTATGCCTACTATAGCTACCATCCAAACAGTGTTGCGACACCATAAGTGAATGATAGGTTCTACAACTAAAACCGTACAAGTTTCGTATTGGGAATTGGATTTCCAACAAATGGTCAGGCCAAGGAACTTCCCATTGCCACATGAGAATGCCTCTGGAAAGACATCCCCGAGAACCAAACCGGAACTCTGCCAACACAAGGCCGGGTTACCCCTAACTGGGTAACTACTGACACGAGCACGCCATTCCCCGATCGTAAACGACCTTTCTCACGGGATCCCGAAAACCAACAACCACAAAGTAATAAATTCGTAGTAACCACATAGGTTAAATATCTGGGCTCCATATCATGATACCACCTCTATCCAGAAGGAAATGTACATACCCTAAAGGGAGCTACCCCTCATAACCTTGCCGCATCTTTCCTGTTTTGACCATTTCCGGGGTGTGAGGCTCGACGAATTCACGTCCACAAAAACATACTTTATACAAAAGCCATGCTTTGGGTCAACAAATGATCAACACAATGATCACCAAGATAGACTATCAAATAAACGATCCTATCACAATAATCAACACAATGATCATTTACAGCAACACTCAGCATGTCACATTACCAAATTGGGAATATATCGCTGATAACTTCAACTATATAACCTCTGAGCTCGTACGTCTCAGAGAAGGGTGTTAAGCTAAAAGAATAAATTCTCCGCCACCAACAGAAATATATTTGAAAGAAATCGGCTTTATATCTCAACTTGTAATGTCAGACATACAATCCATACAAGTCTGTTCCGGGCTCGAACAAAACCGAAGGCACTTACAAAGAAGTCCTTGCAATCCGGATATTCACAATCCTGATCGGATTCACCATCACATATGGAGAACTCTATACCGGAGCAACTCGGTGCAGAGTAAATCGACAGGTCATCCTATCGCTCTCGCAAATACCGGGTCTTCAACACCGATCTTCAATGCAATTCACAACGACGTATCACATATTCGGAATGGGTTATACGACCCCATGGTCCTTTCCCGGTTAACCCGAATAGTGAGCGCTTATTCAAAAATAAGTGTAGCATTCACATTCAAACAAATCTCATCAATTACCCATTCAAAGGGAAATATTGATAGTCGTCTATTGAACTATCAATTGATATGCATACATCACCAGATTCCAAATAATTTTCCAAATTATTTATTTTCCAAAATATCTTCACTAGATATAAAATTCAATATCTCAAAAATAAATCAATATTTATTTTTAGACAATTTCCCCTTTCCTTTATAAATTCCTTAGTGAATTTAAAATCCAAAATATCTATGAATATTCGATTCCAATTATTCATTTCAATTTATCTTCAAAAAGATAAATTCTAAATATCACTTCATATTGGAAAACAATTCCATACTTATTTAATAAGTAATTCACAAATTTTATTTATTTTCAACACTTGGAAAATATTCAATATACTTAAATCAAAAATAAGTATATATTTCATTCTTTAAGGAAATCATTCTCTTAAACATATTTATTTGGGCCAAAACGAATGTTACGTAAAACATTGTTACGACAACCCAAATTCACTAGTATAGGGATTCGAAATTTAAATTGATATATAAATCCCAATACTATGCAAAACATTTCCTTTCGGAAATCATTTACTATAACAACAGTGTTATAGTCCATTATTTCCTTCTATTTCTCGAAAATGTCTATTTCAACAATAAATGTTGAAATCTATGGTTTCGAATCTCAACACATTTTAAAACATCGTTAGATTGTTTTAAGTTCTTTTTAAAACATCCAAATCCAAAAAAAATTCTTTAACGTGTTATTCACTATTCAAAAACGTGAATATACTTCATTAACAATTTCATCCTTTTATTCATTTTAATTCAAAGGATTATTCACTATTCAAAAATGTGAATATAACTCCATTTATAGGTTTCAACAAATTTTCTTGTCAAAATAAGTCATTTGCGAATTTATAAAACAACGTTTATAAATTCCTTTATTAGCCTATTTGATTTATATCCCAATTATAAAACAAAGTTCACATTATAAGTTAAATGCTTATAAAACGATTATTTTACAAAATCGTTCTTTTAAACTTCATAGTTATAAATCTTATAACTTATAAGATTCAATTATTCATCCAAATATATTCTTTAATAATTTCACAAAATTTATAAATCTTACTATTTATAAATTTCATTTATAACTTCACCATTTATAATTTTATAAATTCCATTCATTTACAAAATTTATTTTCACTTCATTCAAACACTTATAAAAACTCGTTTTATAATGTCAATATTTCAATTTATAAATATCCATTTATAAATCTCTTAATATAAATCAATTCATATTAATATTTTAAAAACGTCTTTAAACTCCTTTATAATTTCATCATTTTGATTTAAAAAATAATCAAATTTTATAAATCCTATATTTAAACTTTTCACAATTATTTCAGAAATCCCAATTTAACTATTTTATAAAGTCATTAATTCCTTATTTTCAAAAATCAGCTTTTAACTATATTTCTTAAAAATCATAATTTTTATAACCTTAAAAATTATAACGTTTATTTATTTATAATGGATCAATTCCAAAATATAGTATATTCTCAAAAATCACTTTAAAAATCATTTTTAAAGTTCCAAATTTGGTCCAATGATGCTACATACCAAATAGTCAATCACGACAACAACGATATCATATATCAATATGATAATCCATCAAATATCAAAATATCTGAAATCAAATAAATACTGTTGAGGAATCCTGTTGGATCCCTCCAACCTGTTTCCTGCATCCAAAAACATTAGCACAATACCAATTTCGCTCCAGTACGAAATTATCGCGGTATATGTTCTTATTAAATATTATCCGCTTAATAACGGCGCAATAGGGTCTCATTCGCTAAACAAAAAATGCGGGAAATCAATAACTCCAATATATACATATGCCAATATATATATATTGCTATTATATATAATACCAATTTCACTGTTTATGAAATATTCGCAGTATATGTTTTTAATAAATAACATCCGTTTACTAACGGCGTATAATGTCTATTTTAACAATCAATAGATATCAATCAACATTCAAACATGCATTCAAATATTTTAAATCTAACTATTTAAAATAAAATCGAAACTGATTCGATTGAGTGAGAAGTTCTCACCTTGGTTTTAAATTCCGTTTTAGCGATTTATTTCGAATAAAATTAAACGGACGTTTAATTTTACCCAAAATTCTCACTAACTCCAAATGACTCCAAACCAACTCCATCGCGTAGTGCTCGTCGATACGATTCCAACGCAACTGGTTTCGCGCGTTTTCGACCTCGTATGAAAAAGTTATGAATATTTGAAGTTTACTCGAATTTTATAACTAAAATTACAACATTAATTTAATTAATTTTAAACCTAAGTAATTTCTGGCCACTAGATCCAAAGCCAATGCATCCCTGCCGTCCCCTGCATCCTCTTCTTCCCCACATTCACGCGCGCAGCTCATCTACAGGCCGACATCAACAAACCCACTACACATAATAGGGTTTCATATTGCAACCTCATCTCTCAACGAAAACACGATCAGCAACTTGCAATTTGAAGAGCACGATGAGGGCAACACTCGGCTGCAACCTCGGCACACTCGGCCCCCTGTAGTACATCGACGTGCGTGCGCAACCTACTGCAATCGGCCCCTCCTATCTCCCAATTTATAGCTCCAAACACGATCTCAATCGTTGATCTCTTAGAGCACACTCCCCTCTACAACTTTGTAGTTGAACACGAAGCTTGAAAGTGAATGGATCGAGAGATAATCGAGGAAGAAGGAGGAGAAATACTGGCCGTTCATAGCATATGGAGGCGGCTACATATTTTAGGGTTAGGGTTTTGTTTGTTTTTTTTTTGTTTTTTTAGAATGAGGGTGCCTATTTATAGAATTTCGAACGACACTATTCATCCCGGAAATTCCGAACTCCGATTTACGCGCCGTAACCAGCGTTTCTAGGGTTTACCCCGCGTTCCGGACACAATGGAATAGGTTTCGAAAGCTAATTCGGACATCTGTGTGAGTTATGGCTGTAAACGCTCAATTTGAATTAAACCGATTTAAGCGATTTTCTAGGCGTTTTAATTTGTATCGGACAAACGGTAAATCCAATTGACTTGAAATTTGAAACCTTACAATAATATCACATTACGGATCCGATGAAACTGGTTTCGTCGAAATCCGAGACTTTTGAAAAATGGCTATTTTAACTCGCCAAATTAATATTAAAAATAAATCGATGCGTTTCGAGCTGCCACGCTCAAACGATAGCTCCGATTGACACGAAATTTGAAATCCGGTAATAATTAACTATTACGGATCCAATGGAACTGGTTTCGTTCAATTCTGAGACTGTTCAAAAATTGACTATTTTCACTTAATTTCGATTTAAATATTAAAATATTCAATTTTCACAAATTAACTTTTAATTCGATTTTAAAAGTTCTAAAATATCGTTCTAACTCCCATATGATAAAATAAAATTTTACAAATCATTTTCAATCATATTTAACCCAATTTTCAATTATTTCCATAATTTAACATATTAAATTATCGATTTAATAGTCCAATTAAATCCAATAATTCAAATAAAAATTTATTTGACTTATAAATTCACTTATTAAATATTTAAAATTAAATAAATATTCAAATTTTAATTAAATAAAATTCTGGGTCGTTACAGAATTCGTTCACATTGAATCTCATTTGGATTAATTGGATTTGTGATTGAAGTTGTATAAGTTTAAAATTTTAAATGGAATATTTGGATTGGATTAAATTGAAATGATTTGAAATTGAAGTGGGTTCAATTGATATTAGTCCAAATTGATTGGAATAATTTGAAATTATAGTTAAAGTTGAATAGGTTTAAATCAAATGGAATTTGATAAAATTGGGAAAGAAATCAGGATTGATTCAACTTGAATTGGGGTTAAATCAATTTCAATGGAAATTGAAGTTATTCAAATTGGAATTGAGTAAATTTAAATGGAAGTGGATATTTAAATAGAATCAATGGGAAAGCGAACAGTTTTGACTCTGGACTATTTTCAATATAAATTGCTTTAATATAAACTTATTTTTCCAAGCTATTTAATAAATACAACCTTTCTTTTTAAAGCCAAATTATTTTATATTTGTTTTAAAATTATTTTTGGAACTATTTAACAAATTTTCAACTGTTTTACAAATTAATTACTATTTTTCAACTATCTTACAAATTAATTACTATTTTACAACCATTTTGCAATTATCTAAAATTTCTGAAACTATTCAACCATTTTCCAACTATTTTACAATTAGTTAACTATTTTACAGCTATTTTGCAAACTAATAATTATTTTTCAACCACTTATCTATTTTTGAAATTTTCAAGCTATTTTCTAAATATAAACAGGTTGGAGTTCAAACTGTTTGTAACGTTGCGACTTTTCGATGCTCGAAAACCGACATCAATACGTCCACTGTATCAACTGCCGAGCAATCGAAGGCCGGAAAACCATACCGTTTGGGTTAAAGAAGAGGTAGAAGATAGAAGAAGAAAGAAAAAGATAGAACAGAGCAGAAAGAAACAACAGAACAATATCAGAATCTCACAATCGCAGCGGAACAACATATAATAGATAAATGAATAATCTTTAAACAATGAACTATATCGGTTATTACATTACATCATATTGCATTACATTACATCATCAGAGTGTACAACAACAAACAACAACAAACAGCGGAAAAGAAATACTATATACTAGTGAATACGCCATGCCTTCCAGCTTGCCTTCAGCAACTCCTGAATTCCAGAATATCCTGATAACCTGACTCTATACTGCCCGTGTGGAAATTGGTGGGCACCCAGAGTTTAGGAAGGAAAACAATAAACTCCAGGTCAGTCATGGGACTGGTGTGAGAACTTAAAACAGTTTATCTTTTAAAACAAACAAAGGGATATTTTAAAATAGATTCGCAATGCTTTTTGGAAAATGAGACTACCATCAGGCCTCCCACACACACACAATGCAAAGGCAAAATCGGAGGAGATTTCCCCTTATGATAGTCAAAGATGCTTGATACGCATTAAAAAGAAACATTTGGTATTATTACTAATGCATGGTGTAGGAAAACATTTCGAAAGTAAAGATATAAATCTTAGCCAGCATAGGCATTTCGCACTTATGCCTACTATAGCTACCATCCAAACAGTGGGGTGCCATCATAAGTGAATGATAGGTTCTACAACTAAAACCGTACAAGATCGTATTGTTTCTTTGGATTTCCAACAAATGGTCAGGCAAAGGAACTTCCCATTGCCACATAGGTACGCCTCTAGAAAGACGACCCGAGAACCTAACGTTACGGTTAGATCTCTGCCAACACAAGCCCAGGTTACCCTTCAAATTGGGTAACTACTGACACGAATATGTCATTCCCCGATTGTACGATCTATATCCGAGGATCCTCGATTCCAACAACCACAAAGTAATAAATTTGTAGCAACAACATAGGTTAAGTATTTGGGCTCCATACCATGATACCACCTCTATCCAGAAGGAATGATATACACTAAAGGGGAGCCACCCCCTAATAACCTTGTTGCATCCTTCCTGTTTTGACCATTTCTAGGGTGTGAGGTCCGACAAAGTCTCGTCCACAAAGCTACACTTTATACAAAAGCTGTGCTTTGATCATCAAATGCTCAACAACACTTGATATGCCACATTACCAATTTGGGAATGTATCACTAGTAACCATCAACTACATAACCTCTGAGCTCGTACGTCTTAGAGAAGGGTGTTAAGCTAAGAGAATAAATTCTCCGCCACCAACAGAAATATATTTGATAGAAATCAGCTTTACATCTCAAATTGTAACGTCAGACACACATCCATACAAGTCTGCTCCGGGATCGAATGGAACCGAAGGCACTTCCAAAGAATCCCTTGCAATCCGGATATTCACTAATCACGTCCGGATATCCCGTCACTAAGGGTGATAAAACCTCTATATCGGAGATCAGCCGATGCAGAATCATTCGACGGTAATCCTTCCGTTTTCAAAAATATCTAGTCCTCCACACCGGTCTTCAAATGCAATCCATAACGACGTATCACATATTCGGAATGGGTTATACGACCCAAAGGTCCCTTCCCGGCTAACCCGAATAGCGAGCGCTTATTTTAAAAATAAGTGTAGCATTCAAATTCAAGCAAATCACAACAAATACCTATTTAAAGGTAAATATTGATAGTCGGTTATTTAACTATCAATAGGCATGCACAACATCACCAGATTCCAAATAATTTTCCAAATTATTTATTTTCCAAAATATCTTTACTAGATATATAATTTCCACATTTCAACCATTTGAAAACAATTTCAAATCACTTTTCACCTTTACAGCTTTTGAAAACAAATTTCAAATCGTTTCCCTACACGGGATATATTCACAAATCTGTATTCATTTTCATTCAAAATGGTTCATTTAAGCCAATTAAATAAATCCTTACCGATTTACTTTATATTTACGTTCCAAATTCGTAAATTTATTTCCACACTTCAAAAATAAATCAACATTTATTTTTAAACAAATTTCCCTTCCTTTTACGAATTCCATAGTGAATTTACAATTCCAAAATATCTATGAATATACGATTTTCAAATCGATTTCTAATATTCATTTTAAATTTATCTTTAAAAGATGTAATCTCAAACATTTCACTTCACATTGGAAAACATTCCCATACTTATTTAACAATAATAAGTAATTCACAAAACCATTTATTTTCAATATTTGGAAAATATTCAATATACTTAAATCACAGTTAAGTATAGATTTCATTCTTTAAGGGAAACATCCTTTCAAACACATTTTTTTGGGTCAAAACAAAGGTTGCGTAAAACATCGGTATGACGACCCAAAATCACCAGTATAGGGATTCGAAATTAAGTTAGATATATAAATCCCAATACTATATAAAACATTTCCTTTCAGAAATCATTTACTATAACAACAGTGTTATAGTCCACTATAGTAACGATCCCGGATTTTTATAAATATTAAATTGATAATTAAATTAAATTTTAATTTAAAATGGTGAAATTTATTGATAAATTGATTTGAAAATTAAAAATGAAGTCTTTAAATAAAAATAAAAATATCTCAAATAATCTGTAGTAATATAAAATAGAAATTTATTTATATTTAACAAATTTAACAAATTAATACAATACAAGAAACAAAAGAAATAAAACATAGAATAAAACACATTAAACGAATTAGTTAAGAAACAAACATAACTAAAACCACTTTTATAATATGTACGTAAAGTAAAATTAATATCTATCAAGCATAAACAAGGCAATATAAAACAAGACAAAAGAAATTTATACAAGTATCTTTAGTACACTTAAACTAGAAACAAAACTGCATATGCATTTAAAATAGCATAAAACAACAAATATCCCTAGCACACAAAATCTCTTAGCATAGTCAAATAAACAAGTTTTAAAGAAGATACCCAGGATTATACTCACACAGGTACAACCGAAATAAAGGAAAAAATAAATATATTGTACAAAGTAATAAATGCAACATACCTCAGGCATTAAATGCTAGCATAGCATATTTTCTATCAGCCGAAACAAGAAGTAAAGTAAAAAAAAGGGTCTCTGATGTTCTACCATACCTAATACCCTGTACAGAAACGTGCAACCCTGCAACTTCTCTTCTATATATCAAATTTCCTCTTCATTTTAGTTTGTTCAAAACATAACTAAGCAATGCCAAAAAAGAAGCAAGATATCAAAGCAAAGATTCAATTGAAAAAGAAAAAAATCAAACATCAATCAGATCAAATTCAAAATACATTTCTAGATTTTTCAACAACATTAGCCAAGCTTTGTGTCCTCTGTCTTCATCCCACAAGTGAGTAACCTACACTTAAAACATTTTAAAACCCACTTGTATCTTGATCTGTATGAAATGATTACTTAAGTTGGATAAAAACTGCTTGCATGTATATGTATATATGGAAAAAAAATGGGAAAACAAGAACGGTTGCTTTGTTTTAGCATTACAGTGTTTAAAAAAATATGTTATGATTAACATAAGTCAAGTTTAGAAATTTTTTTAAGTAGAATTAGTCAAACATGCTTTGGGAATTTGAGGACATTGGTGAAACTCAAAGCATGATAGAAATTCTAGCATCAGGGTACCTTGTTTGATTATAAATCAACTATATCTCTGTTCAACATTTATACAGGCGAGTGAACAACCCCATCTCCTGTTTAAAATTGTTGCCTCTGATGTACATATTGAATATGCAATTGTAATATTTGTTTGTATGAGTAAAACTATGCTTGCATGTTTATTTGAAAATGAAAGAATCTGTATATATGTTAAAAAAATATTTGAGTGCATGTTTGAACAACAGAACACCTACTTGTTAACCATTTACAGGTTTCAAAACTTTTGATCAAAATTCCAGTTCTCTTTAATCTAGTCTCTGTCAGGATTAGGTATTTAAACAAGTTATGTTAGCTATGACATAAGCTAAAGTTTAACATTTTATTTCAAGTTAAATAAGTTTGAATATTTCTGGAATCTGAATTTTTACAGCAAAACTTAGAATTTGTCAAAATTTTGATTTCCACAATTTAATGTTTTATACATATATTTTGAATTGTCAACAAAATCTAGGATTTTTAAGTTTAAAACTAGGATTTTTAATTAGGTATTTCGAGAGCAAATTGAGGACGACTGGAATTGGCATTTTGGCCATTTTCCAGTGACGTGTTGAACTGGGGGTGTCGGGGTTACTCGTGGTGATAGAGGAGGCTTTGGTGGTGATGGGAAAAATAGTGGGTGGTGGTCCAGTTCATCGTGGAGGTGGCGGCGAGCAGTTTCAAGTTCGTAACCATGGTTTGGTCGAGGGTGAGTATTTTGATTCGTTTGTTTCCTACAGTTGACCGAGTGCTACGAAATTTTGAGGAATTGTAGAGGTTGAGGTGACGAAGTAATGACCAAGGTGGCGCGTGTTCAAGTGGTCGGAGAGGCTCCCTCGCCTTGTGCACGTGTACGTGCATTCTTATGTATCTGGGTGGTTAAGATGATTGGGAAAGAAGATGAGGGTGGCTCGGGGGCAAACTTGAGAAATTTGATTTTCTTTGCTCGGGTAAACAAGTGTTTTTGCTCGGGTTTGGTTAGATAATTTACTAGGTTTAAAATTTTAAAAAGAAACAGGTTTCAGATTTAAAAATAAAACAGGTTTTAAAGTTGTAAAGTAAATTTTGTTTAGTTTTAAAAGCAATAGAAAATGTTCAAAGTTTTCAAGCAATTATGTTTTAAAGTTTCAAAGTATAAGTAAATGAATAAGTTTTCAAAGAAAAATCAACCCAGTTTCTAAAATAGAATTATTAATTCAAGATTTTAAAACAAGTTTTAAAGTTAAATGTTTTGTTTTTTTTAAAATAATCTTTTTTTGTGATAATTGTTTAAATTAGAACCTCTAAGCTTTTTCAAAACTGATTTGATGAATGTGATTTAGTAAGTAATTAAGATAAGTGGTTTATCTTAAGTTAAGGGCTTAGGAAAATTTAAGGTTAATTAATTCGTCGGTGATTAAAGGTTAATTTAATTATAGAATCAATTTAAAGGATTATTTATTTAATTATTTATTTATGTGAATGTTTAAATGATAATTGTTAAATAAAGTAATTAAATGATAATTACTTAATGTAATAAAGGGATGATTATTTTGTGTATTTACATTAAAGGATAATTAATTAATGATTAAGGATATTTAATTTAGGTGATTAATTAATCAAGGTAATAAATTTGGGGATAATTAATTAATTTAAAGATTTTCCCATGGAAGAGATTAGAATAATTACTTATGGTAATTAATTAAGAATAATTAATTAAATGATAATCAATTAAGGGCTAATTAATTAATGTGTTTAATTAAGGGTAATTAATTAATTAAAGGTTAATTAATTAATAAAGGTGATTGAGGAATGATAATTAACTCATGAGTAATTAATTTAATTGGAAATAAATTTAATTAATTAATCCTACTTATTAATGATTATTGAAAGCTTGACCTTACTTATGAATGATTATATTGTATGAGATGCCTTGAATTGATTGTCCTATCTAATCTATGATATTTTGTTCTGTGGATTGAGCTGTGTATAATTTATCCATTTATTTACATTGATATATATATCTGTGTTCTGTATGATAAGCGTTATAGTTTATATCGCTTATCAACTATATTTTTGTGTTTTAATCTGTGATGATTGAAAGATGTTGCACTATTGTGTTAAACCCCGGGACCACACTTATACACACACAAATATGGATTTCACGACAGATTTTTGAAGTGATTTATAAAATTGAATATTTAAATTCAAACGTTTTGGAAATGGATTGGGTTTAAAGTGAAAAGCTTTTTGAAATGGAATTTTAAAGATGAAATTTATTTTGAATAACTTGATTTTGGAATTTTTATATTTTGATTTAAATTTGAATTCAATACTTGAAATTGAATTCTATGATTTGAAACTAGGGATTAACGATATTATACTAGTTATATATGAGCCAAACCATTTTTAAAGTATTGTTCTTTTGGGAATTTGAATTAACCCAAAGATTGTAACTTGTATAAATGAAATAGGGTTTTTTCCGAAATAACACTGTTGTTTCTAAATGATAAAAAGCTTTCATAGGAGAAATGAATTTCAAATTGTATTAAAGGGATTTCAAGTAAACTGAAATTGTTTTCAAAGTTATTGATGAATATTTGGAAATGAATTTTTTTTGCGAATATTTAGGAACGATTTGAAAGCTATGAAACAAATCTTTGATTTAAAGATTTAAATGAATTAATCCAATTGAGATGGAATTGTTTTGAAAATTATGAATGAACCTTTGAGAAACTGGGTGAATTTTGTGAAACTAATCTTTTTGCTTAAAAGATTGGAAATGGTAATTGGATTAAATCATTTGAAAGAAAATTTTGAATTATTCAGTTGTGACTTAATTGAAATCCCATATCCATATGTTTTAAATGTTGCGATCACTATTCGGGTTAGCCGAGAAATGACCTTTGGGTCGTATAACCCATTCCGAATATGTGATACATCATTATGGGTAGCATTTGAAGACCGATGGTGAAGATCGGGTATTTGCGAGAACGATAGGATGACCTATTGATTGTCTCTGCATCGATTATCTACGGTATAGAGATTTCGTAAGTGATGGGAAGTCCGATCGGGATTGTGAATACCCGGATTGCAAGGACTTGTTTGGAAGTGCCATCGGTTCTGTTCGAACCCAGAATAGACTTGTATGGATTGTATGTCTGACATTACAATTTGAGATATAAAGCAGATTTCTTTCAAATACATTTCTATTGGTGGCGGGGAATTTATTCTCTTAGCTTAACACCCTTCTCTGAGACATACGAGCTCATAGGTTATGTAGTTGAAGGTTATCAACGATATATTCCCATCTTGGTAATGTGGCATGCTGAGTGCTGCTGATCATTTGTTGATCAAAGTTTGGCTTTGTGAAGAGCATAGCTTTGTGGACGAGACTTCGTCGAACCTCACAACCCGAAAAATGGTCGAAACAGGAAAGATGCAGCAAGGTTTTCAGGGATCGCGTCCGTAGGGTATGTCCATTTCTTCTGGATAGGGTTAGTATCATGGAATGGAGCCCAGATACTTACTCATGTGGATACACTATATCTATTACTGTGTGGTGTTGTTGGTTATCGGGATCCCGGATAAAGGTTGGTTACGACCGAGGATGGAATATCTAAGGTAGATACTCCCGGGCAGGGAGTACACCGGCTTTGTGTTGGCAGAGATCCAGTTGGGATGCTCGGGAACGTCCTTCCAGAGGCGTTCCAATTCAGTATGGGAAGTTCCTTTGCCCGACCATTTGTTGGAAATCCAAAAGAAACAATACGAGCCCTTTACAATTGCAATTGTATAACCTGCCACCTCAGGTGGTAGCTATAGTAGGCATAATATAATGGTACCTATGCTGGCTAAGATTTATATTCTACTTTCCAAATGGTTTCTGCACTATGCACTAGTAATAATATCAAACGATTTGATTTTGCGTAGTAAGCATCTTTGACTAACATAAGAAGAAATCTCCTCCAAGTCTGCGTTTGCATTGTGTGCATGGTGGGAGGTCTTTTGTAGTTCCATTTTCTAAAAGCATTGCGAATCTAATTTAAAAATATTTCTTTGTTTGTTTTAAAGATAAACTGTTTTTTTTACTCATACCAGTCCCTTGACTGACCTGGAGTTTATTGTTCTTTCCTAAACTCTAGGTGCTCAAATTTTTTTCTACACGAGCAGTTTAGAGTTGAGTTTTTCAGATAGTCATATTTAGTAGATTTTTTGGAGCTAGTTCAGTCTTTGGACACGACTGATCTTGTTTAGCTTTGTGCATCGTTATTGGGAGTTCGAGCTATTTCTGGATTGGTGCTTTGTAGATGAAGGTTATCCGCTGCCGTTGTTATCTATTTTCTTTTCCGCTGCTATTTTATTGTATCATATCTCTGTTGTATATTGATATCTATTGGATCATCTGTTGTATCAGATATTGTATCAAAGCTATATATCAATGTATTATTCTTTTATTTCACTGTGTTATTTAGTTAATGTTGTTATAAGCTCCGGCGAATCGGATTTGAACGGTCGAATCTACGGCATTCGAGTATGATGTGAAGTATGGATGTCGATTTTCGAGCGCGAAAAATCGATTCGTTACAACTATTTCCTTCTATTTCTCGAAAACGTCTATTTCAACAATGAATGTTGAAATCTATGGTTTCGACACTTAATGCATTTTAAAACAACTTCAAATCGTTTTAATTCTATTTAAAATATCACTTCCCCAAAACACTTTAATATATTATTCACTGTCCCAAAATCGTGAATATTCTTCGTTAACCAAATTCAACATTTTTTTCTACACATTTTATTTAAAGGATTATCCACCGTCCAAAATCGTGAATATATCTCCTTTAAAAATCTAAAATAATTGACTTATCAAAATAAGTCGGTTTCGAATTTATAAAACAATGTTTATAAATTCCCATTTATATTTTATAAAGACTTCAATTTACAAAATTTAAAAATCTTACTACTTATAAAATTCCATTTATAACCTCATTTTCAGCATTAACAGAACTCCTTTTATAATTCCATTATTTCGATTTATAAAATATATATTTTAAAAATCTCATCCATAAACCATTTATACTTATTCGAAAATCTCAAATAAAATGCCAAAATCCAATTTATAAGTTAATTACTTATAAATCTTTTATTTTACAAAAATCTATTCATTTTATAACTTCCCAATTTATAAATCTATAAATTTCATTTACTTATGAAATCCATTTATATTTCATTTTAACACTTAATAAAACTCGTTTTATAATTCCTATATTTTAATTTATAAATATCGATTTTATAAATCTTTTATATAAATCGTTTATTATAATTCAAAAATCCCAAATTAAACTATTTTATAAATTTATCAACTACTTATTCCAAAAATCACATTTTCGGTTATATTTCACAAAAATCATAATTTTATAACATTAAATTTTATATCGTTTATTTATTTAAAATGAACCAATTCCAAAATTTAATAAAACATATACTTTCAAAAATCACTTTAAAATCCTTTTAAATTTTGAAAATCATTCCTTTAACATTTTTTTAAAACTCCAAAATAGGCCCAATGATGCAACAACACCAAATAATCTATCACGACATCCAAACATCATATATCAATATGATAATTAACAAATATCACAATATCTGTAATCAAATAAATACTGGTGTGGAATCCAGTTGGATCCCTCCAACATGTTTCCCTGCATCCATAGATGTTAGCATAATACCATTTCCGTTCCAATACTGAATATCGCGGTATATGGGTTTATAAAATATTATCCGCTATTATGCGGTGCAATAGGGTCTCATCCGCTATATAATGTGGGAAAATCAACTCCAAGTACATAAATAATATCAATTTCACTTTGCAGTGAAATATTCGCGGTATATGTTTTTAATAAATAACCTCCGCTTAATATACGGCGTATAAAGTCTATTTCGATCATCAACATATAATAATTTATCATCCAGGCATAAAATCATCAATTTTAAATTTAACTATTTAAAATTTAAATCGAAACAATTCGATTGAGTGAGAAGTTCTCACCTTGCTTTCAGTTCATTCAGCGTTTTATTTCGAATAAAATTAAACGCGCGTTTAATTTTACCCGAAATTCAAACTAGCTCCAAACGACTCAAATCCAGTTCCATTGCGTAGTGCACGACAAAACAAAGCCAACGCAATTCGTTTCGCGTTATTCCGACCTCGTATGAAAATTTACATCATTTTAAAGTTCGAACGAATTATAATATAATTAATTTTACATTTTCTTTTTAATTTTAACCTAAAACCATTTTAACCATTCAACATTGAGTCATGCAATCCAGGCTGCTCGCGTATTATTTCTTCCCTCAGTATGCACGCAACCGAAAACCCATTGCCGCCTAAAAAACCCTAATAGCCGTGCCAGAATCGTCGACATCAACGACGATCTAAGTTCATCAACGCGAAGCCCTATACGAACCTCGCCCACGCCTTGATGACCATCAAGCTCGGCCATCTTGGTGCCTTGAAAAACGTGCACGAAACGAAGGTCTTCTCGAACAGATTGCTGACAATCGACCACGTTTCAAACGATCACACCGATTGGATTTGCTCGTCGTGCCGAGCTCTACAAGTTTGCAGTTGAGAGTTTCTTGAATTAATTGGTGGATTTGAAGAAAATGAGGGAGAAACATAAGCTAATTTCGGCCATTGATAGAAAGGGTGGCGGCTAGGGTTAGCTTCAGATTAGGGTTTGCAAAAGGTAAAAATCTAGGTCCTTTTATAGAAAATTTCCGTGCACTATTCACCCGAATTTTTTCGAAACTCTAAACGAAGCTTGCCGCCTGGCGTTTGTAATGATTTACCCCCATTCCGAACGCTATGGAATATATATCGGGAGCCAATTCGATCAAATTTGAAAGATAAGTTTTTGAATCGACTATTTAAATTTAAAAATTCACGCGAATTGATTTCTACGCGTTTTTGCTTGCCTCGGACAAACCGTAAATCCGACTGACACGAAATTTGAAACCATACAATAATATAAAATTATGGATCCGATGAAACTGGTTTTGTCGAAATCCGAGACTTTTTGAAAAATGGCTATTTTAACTCGACAATTAAATATTAAAATATTCTATTTCTGCAAATTAACTTTTAGTTCAATTTTAAAAGTTCTATAACATCATTCTAACTCCGATATGATATAATAAAATTTTACAAATCATTTTCAATCATATTAAACCAAATTTTCAATTATTTCTAGAATTTCAAATATTAAATTATCGGTTTAATTATCAAATTAAATCAAGATATTCGAAAAATAAATTATCCGACTTATAAATTTCACTTATTAATATTTAAAATCAATTAAATATAAAAAATTTAATTGGTAGAAATTCTGGGTCGTTACAAACTTCCCCCTTAAAAGAATTTCGTCCTCGAAATTACAAAGTAAGAAAAAGTGTTGAAATCCGTTAACTTTTCAAAACAAACCGTTCAGATTAGATTTTACAAATCTCTTAATTTTTTAACTTCCCAAAATCCATTAGTTAAACTTCTTATTAAATCTTTACTAAGTTTCCAAATCCAAACTTAGTTTTCAAAAAATTTCCAATTTTCTCAAAAATATTCTAGCGCCTTAAATTTTCGGAAAAATTCGCCATAGTCTCCTTTGCGCGGCTCGATCCGAAAAAAAATGACAGTATATATATCACAAATATACATCTCACCAAGTGATGAGGCATCCCGTAGGGAAAAAAGTGTAAAAGTACGATATTTAATCCGAGATATGTACCTTATATATTATTAGCGAGCATATACGGCTAATATAGCGCGAAAGCGAGCTCCAAATGCGAAGCAAGCGCAATCCGCACCTACTATACACTCAACAAACCATGAGAAACATGCATATATGAAAATAATATCAATATATATCATATAATAACATAACAACTACATGTGCGAACATAGCAATGCATTCAATCAACAAATGCAACCATCAAACAACTATCATCCAACAAATCCATATCAAATCAATATACATTCACTTCTCATTAATATTCATTGAATTGGTTTTTAATTTAATCACATTTTATTTGTTGACACTGGGTTTTATAAATATTCATTCATTCATTTTACTCAATTAGTTCACATTTACTAATTTACCTTCAAGTCAGTTTACTTTCCATTCAAATCAAATTCAATTCTATTTAAGATTCACTTAACTTCCAATTTGATTTATAGCTTTCAATTTTCCTTAATTCAATTTCATTAACACTCAATGAATTATATAAAATCAACTAACAATCATATAACAAACCAACCATAACCATCATAACCAAATTATTTAATTTACATTGAATTTGGTCCAACACTTTTAATTCCAATTGGTTGATATTAAATTGACTTCCATTCAATTATTCAATTTCTCAACTTCACTAGCTTTTAAAGAATTAACACTTACATTCATTATCCCTTATCAATTCTTTTACATTCGATTGATTAATATTCCATCCATTTATCAATTCAATTGCTAATTCCTTTAACAATATAAGGTTCAATTTTATTTATATAACTCAAGTTCAAATTCATCACTTCTCTTGATTAATTTACTTCGATACCAAAATCAACTTCACTTAAGTTATATTCCATCACAAACATCATTTGTTTAACTTAACTTAAATTTCCACTTATAAATCCAATTCAGATTCCAGTTCTATATACTTACAAATTCGAAATGGATTTCATTTTCATTTCCTTGCACTTGCAAATTTTATTTATTCATTTACAATTTATTTTCCAACTTAATAATTGTATTCCAATCATTTTATATTACATTCCAGAGTCTTTTCAATCTTTCGAAACCATTTTTGAAACCAATTGAATTATCCTTTGAATTTCAAAACCCAAACCCAAATTTTCCAAACAACTTTCATTTAAAACAATTTGGCAGCAATCCCTCTTTTGGAAACCCGAAAATGAACACCGATGATGTTGCGATCATCATCGTAATTATTTTCCAGCGACCGAAAAGAGTTTAGAGCTTTAATTTCTCCAAAACAATTTTTTTTAAACCTTTGAAAACCATTTTCAAACTCAAAAAAAAATTTAATCTTTTCTAAATTGCAAACCCTTTCAAAACATTTCCAAATATCCCTCTGGAATTTTACTTCAAATTACAAATCTTTTACTTATATAATTTCACTTCTTATATATAAGATTAATTCACAAGTGTAAATCATTTTAATTATAACTTCATACTTATAATTCATTTGCTTAGACAATTCATTCTTTTACAGCTGTTGTTTTTATTTAACTTATTCAACAACCAAACAATCAATTCATATACACTTTAATAATTTTGAAAAATTATTCCTTTATATATAAAATATAATCAAGGTAAAATTATTTCATTTACCCTATTTCAATACAATATCGTGTCAAATTGTTCTGTACAAGTGTTTAGAGATCCCTATCAACAACGTTAATTACTCGTATTGACCAGAATCCATATACCACTTAACAAACCAATCATCACAATATAAAACAATTTATATTCACTAACAAATACGCGCTCGTATCTATTATTACACACAAACTCATTCTAGAGTACTGCTGACTCTATCTCTAATGAGTAACACCCAATAGAGCCATGGTTGTCGCTTAACCATATGCTCTGGTGCCAGATGTAACGTTGCGACTTTTCGATGCTCGAAAACCGACATCAATACGTCCACTGTATCAACTTTCGAGCAATCGAAGGCCAGAAAACCATACCGTTAGGGTTAAAGAAGAGGTAGAAGATAGAAGAAGAAAGAAAAAGATAGAACATAACAGAAAGAAACAACAGAACAATATAAGAATCTCACAATCGCAACGGAACAACATATAATAGATAAATGAATAATCTTTAAACAAAGAACTATATCAGTTATTACATTACATCATATTACATTACATTACATCATCAAAGTGTACAACAACAAACAGCAACAAACAGCAGAAAAGAAATACTATATACTAGTGAATACTCCATGCCATCCAGCTTGCCTCCAGTAACTCCTGAATTCCAGAATATCCTGATAACCTGACTCTAGACTGCCCGTGTGGAAATTGGTGGGCACCCAGAATTTAGGAAGGAAAACAATAAACTCCAGGTCAGTCATGGGACTGGTATGAGAACTTAAAACATTTTATCATTTAAAACAAACAAAATGATATTTTAAAATAGATTCGCAATGTTTTTTGGAAAATGAGACTACCATAAGGCCTCCCGCACACACACACATACAATGCAAACGCAGAATCATAGGAGATTTCTCCTTATGATAGACAAAGATGCTTGATACGCATTAAAAAGAAACATTTGATATTATTACTAGTGCATAGTGTAGGAATACATTTCGAAAGTAAAGATTTAAATCTTAGCCAGCATAGGCATTTCGCACTTATGCCTACTATAGCTACCATCCAAACAGTGGGGCGGCACCATAAGTGAATGATAGTTTCTATAACTAAAACCGTACAAGATCGTATTGTTTCTTTGGATTTCCAACAAATGGTCAGGCCAAGGAACTTTCCATTGCCACATGGGTACGCCTCTGGAAAGACGACCCGAGAACCTAACGTTACGGTTAGATCTCTGCAAACACAAGGCCGGGTTATCCTTCAAACTGGGTAACTATTGACACGAATATGTCATTCCTCGATCGTAACTGATCTATATCCGAGGATTCTCAATTCCAACAAACACAAAGTAATAAATTTGCAGCAACAACATAGGTTAAGTATCTGGGCTCCATACCATGATACCACCTCTATCCAGAAGGAATGACGTACACTAAAGGGGATCTACCCCCTAATAACCTTGCTGCATCCTTCCTGTTTTGACCATTTCCGGGGTGTGAGGTCCGACAAAGTCTCGTCCACAAAGCAACGCTTTATGCAAAAGCTGTGCTTCGATCGTCAAATGCTCAACAGCACTTCGTGTGCCAAATTACCAATTTGGGAATGTATCACTAGTAACCATCAACTACATAACCTCTGAGCTCGTACGTCTCAGAGAAGGGTGTTTAGCTAAGAGAATAAATTCTACGCCACCAACAGAAATATATTTGATAGAAACCATCTTTACATCTCAAATTATAACGTCGGACACACATCCATACAAGTGCGTTCCGGGATCGAACGGAACCAAAGGCACTTCCAAAGAAGCCCTTGCAATCCGAATATTCACTAATCACGTCCGGACTTCCCGTCACTAAGGATGATAAAACCTATATATCGGAAATCAGCCGATACAGAGTCATTCGACGGTAATCCTTCCATTTTCAAAAATATCCAGTCTTCAAATGCAATCCATAACGACGTATCACATATTCGGAATGGGTTATACGACCCAAAGGTCCTTTCCCGGCTAACCTGAATAGTGAGCGCTTAGTTTAAAAATAAGTGTAGCATTCAAATTCAAGCAAATCACAACAAATACCTATTTAAAGGTAAATATTGATAGTCGGTTACTTAACTATCAATAGGCGTGCACAACATCACCAAATTCCAAATAATTTTCCAAATTATTTATTTTCCAAAATATCTTTACTTGATATATAATTTCCACATTTCAACTATTTAATATGCGCTTATATGATTTTTGTTTGATGATAATAAACATATATACATTCGTTTAAATGTATTTGTTAATGTACTATTTTATTTTTCATAGATTAAATAAATATTTCTTGAATAAAATTAAATAACACAGAATTTGAATTCAAACACAAATTTTATTCAAACAAATATTTATTACATTTTTGAATAGTACAAATTCAAGCTCTCACCATACATATACAATTTTGATTACAAATACATCACAATTTCATATTTACATTTAACCTCACTACACATCACTCATTGACTCAATTCGTATTTTATCTTCAACTTCATTCCAGTTAGAATCCAGCATCTGAGCAATCTGCAAAAATATTCACTAACGCAGCAAAATTGAAAAAGAAATATTTTTGCGGTATAAAATAAAAAGTGAATTTTGAAAATAATATTTGCCTCAGTTATTTGGGTTGTTCGTCATGATTTATATTTGAATTCATCACACAGGAACAATGTGACATGCACAGTGTATCACTGTACATGCCACAAGGCCGTGCATACCGATATACACTTGATAATGTTACAAGGACAGGTGAGCACAAGGTCAAACCCAAAATAAAAAGACGGGTTCAACACAGGTGCAATATAAATAAAATCTCGTCATCAGCACAAGGTCAAACTCGAGTTTTTAAAACTGGGTTCAACTCAAGGTTAATGCACAGTCCAACTATAAAGTCAATATGCTCATGAAAAACCGCAAAATTCAAGAAGGCACCAAACAATAAACTCAAATGCAAAGCTTCGACAAATCAAAACTGCATCAAAGCACAAATACATGGAACAATGCAACTCTTCAATGTTCAGACATGAACGCAAACTAAATACAAATGGCAAGACCAAGCTGCAGCATACCAGAGGTGCAGACGACCAAATGAAGCATGCTCAAAGTAAGCACATGTATGCAGACCCAGTGCCAAAATGATCAGAATTCACACAGCCAACAATGTACTCCATACCAATATCAAAGACACAACAGTAAATCAAACACATGAACCACAATATTGCAAATGAACAGAGGCAACAAGAATGGCCAGAAACAGTGCAACAGGTCAAGGATGTGTACCAAACCGAAACAAACACATATACGGTCTGAAACTCAAGTGACTCAGCAATCAAGTGACACAGGCATCAGACTAAAGTACATCAAGAAGCAAAACCAAGTTCAGGTTAATTCAAGAAGGACTGTAACAGCCAAATGAAAACAACAAGTACCAAAAACCATCAATGAACAAGACAAGCTAATGATACATGAATAAAGACTACAGACCAAACCAAGATATCAGCAACAACAACAGTAATGATACAAGCACAACAACTTGAAGGAACCAGACCACAAAGGCAATCAAAGTGTTCGAAAATGCAACAAATACTCAAGATAGTACAACCCAAAATGCAAACTGCTAATACATGGGGAGTGACAATATATAATGAACCAGAGTGCAACTTCAAAGATACTACGTGCACAACATCAAGCAAAATCAATTTGAAGCCATTAACAACTGACCGTACTTAATATGATAACCAAGTCGAAGAAACGAACAGTTTAGATTCAAAACTGTGATAGACCGAAGTCAGATGAACATTAAACCGTAACGACCAAGTCAGGACCTTGGGAATAAAGGTATCTAACCAAGTCAAAATCAATACAGTAAGATTCAAGTAAACTAAAGAATTCAGAATCAATCTCAAACATCCATGCAATATCGATCGACCGAAAGCATAGTGTAGAAAAAATCAGACTAACGCAATTCTAAGGTTACAAATCCTATATAAACAAATCATCATCGGCGATCTCATCATGGAGTTCAATCGAGCATAACAGAAGAGCATAAACGAAAATCACATACTAAATCGAAGTCGAACTCCATCAACTCGAAGCAACCGAAGTGAGCAACAAGGATTCGATCGAACAAGACTTCACGCAATTAACCACTGATTCGATCAATTTAGAGTCGGAGCTTCGAGAAAGCCCTAAATTTGCAAAGCCCTAAATCAAAGCCGCCATTCTCAAGATAAAGGAACGACCGACATAATAGAAGAAAAATGGGAAAGGGCCGGCGAATTTTCTCTACTATAATTCATTTTGGGTCGGCCTTCTTTTTTAAAGAGCTTTCTTTTTATTATTATAAAGGGTTTATTTATTTTAAATTAGGGTTGCCTTTATTTTAAATTGTTTTAATTTGTATTTCAACTTTAAACCGTTGTAATTTCTAGTCGTGACTAGGGGACAAACTACGTGGCGTAGTTTGAGAATTCGCAACTCAATGGCTGAGTTGTGACAGGGTTTTGAGCGTAGAGTTAGGTTTAGTCGATAGCGGGTGTCGCGAATTTACGTGTGTAAGAGTTTGACTATCTAATTTCTAGTAGAAACCTTGGGGGCAGCACGTAGGCAGGGTTTTGCCGATGCTGGGTAAATTCTATGTCGTTCTATTTCTGCATTTTATTATTCTGCTATTTTTCTGTGCTGCTATTAATCTGTGATCTGTGTTGAAATAATTTTATAAGCTTCCGCAATTAATTTTCATAATTAATACCATCACCCTATTCACCCCCCCTCTAGGGTGAAATCGATCCTACAAGTGATATCGGAGCTAGGAATAGAAGTCAACTTCTGTTTTAAAAAATTCGTTTTTCAAAAACCAATTTTTGTTTTAAAATTTTGAATTTTTAAAATGGCTTCTTTTAATACTGCTTTTGCTCAGGGTCAATCCATTGTTAGACCACCAATGTTCAATGGTGAATATGCTTATTGGAAAAATAGGATGGAAATCTTTCTGAAAACCATTGACACTTGGACTATTTTTGAGACAGGTTATAGAACACCGATTATAACTGTAGATAATCAAGAAGTAGATAAACTAAAGGAACAATGGACAGAACTAGAAAATAAATTACAAAATACTAATGCTAAAGCTATGAATTCTATTATCTGTTCATTGGATCAATTTGAATTTAATCATGTCTCACATTGTCTAACTGCGCAGGAAATATGGCACACACTAGAAGTGACTCACGAAGGAACATCTCAAGTCAAAGAATTTTGCCTTGCCATGCTAAGCAACGAATACGAGAACTTCACAATGGCGAAGGAAGAAAATTTCAAAGAGATGCATGGAAGACTTTCCAATATCGTTTACAAATCAAAAGCTCTTGGAAAATCATACACAGAGTTGGAGATAGTCCGAAAAATCCTCAGAGTCCTTCCACGAAAATTTGAAGCAAAGGTGACTGCCATTCAAGAATCAAAAGACTTAAAACAAATGAAAGTTGAAAAAATCATCAGAAATCTCACCACTTATGAGCTAGAAATGAAATTTAAGGAAGAGCGTGAAGGAGGAGATACTCGAAAGAAATCAAAAGCGCTCAAAGGAACAACCGAAAGTGATGATGATAACGATGATGATGATGGAGCAGCAGAGCTGGCACTGCTAATAAAGAAATTCAAAAGGTGGAATCGCAAATACGAAAATCCAGCTCGAAATCAGGAATTGAAAAGCAGAATAGGTAAAGCACTAGACTACTCAGAAGAACAGAAAATCATCTGTCACAAGTGCAACAAACCCTGTCATATCAAGCCAAATTGCCCACAGAATCAATTCAGCCATGGAAAGAAACAGAAAAGGAAAAGTTTTGCAGCCACTTGGGATGAAATAGATGAGGATGATAAAAGCACTGGCAGTGAGAGCGAAAAAGCAGATTTGTGCCTTCGATGTGATATAACTGACAGTGATGATGATGAGCTAAGCGAGGTATCAAAACTTACTCATTCAGAGTTGCTTATATATTTTCATGAAGTAAATGGCTGTTTTGAACGACTTAGGGAAAAATACGCTAAACTTGAATCACAAAAAGACACTTTGATTGAATTAAATGAACAACTTGACCACTTAGTTGAAAACTATCAAAGAAGGATCCCTAAGTGTGATAAGTGTCCAACATTCAAAGATGAAATTAAAAAAATCAGAAATCAATATAAAATCACTTGAAAATGAAATTCTGATTTTAAAAGAGAGTGAAAATACTAGGAGAGAGAATTCTATTAAAAAGTGCACACAATTATTGAACGAAAATGAATTTCTCAAAACACAAGTCCAACAATTGTCAACGACTTTAGATAAATTTTGAAAAAGTGAAAAATCGTTGAATATGCTATTAGGAAAGCAAGCTGTTAATACGGTTAGACAAGGACTTGGATATAATAAATCGAAAATTGTTGAATGCAATATTAATCATGTTAATTCTATGTGCACAATTTGTAGAAAATATGTACACAATCACAATAATTGTTGGTATAGACCCAAACATGTGAAAACTATACTGATTTGGGTTCCAAAAGGCACAAATATAAAATCTCTCCAACTTAAACAAATTTGGGTGCCGAAGGGAACAATTATAAATAGTTTTGGGACTTTACAAAATTGTTTTTCAAAATTTTCTGCCATTAACAACCATGGACCTATAAAAACAAATAGGTCACATAAATCTTTTCCCATGTAGGTGTGGTGGCAGGCTAAGGAACAACAACAGTGTTCTCCGAATTTTGGTTGTTCCAAGGACACAACGGGAAACAAAGCAAAGTTCCTTAGCCTAGTATAAAGGTGACAGAATCACAATGGACAACAACGAAAAATATCGTAAAGGTAAAACAGGTAATGGTATGATTTGAATTATATATTAAATGTGATAATGTGCACCATATTCTGAATTAAATCAGCCAATAATGAGATGATGAAAAAATGATGATTTTGATTCTGACTTATTCAAAATTGTTGGCCAATTATATTCTTATGCCAAAAACACTATAAAATTCTCTAAATTCTTTGAATTACTTCATATATATCAGTATTAAAAATAGTGTTTTGTTGGATGATAATATATTTGGTTATAATACGGCTAACTCTATATTCACGGTTTTTGATTATTTACACGGCTTCATTTCAAATTCAAGAGAATGTCATTTAAATTGCTGTTAAAATTGAGTTTGAAATTTTTTGGTGCACACTTCATGGTTTGGTCAATCAAATTCAATTAATGATAATTTTGAGCGAAAAAGAAATTCAGATGCAGATTACACTGGTAATCTAGTTGATAGAAAAATTACTAGTTGAACGTGATTTTTGAGACATTTAGTAACTGCATCGTTTTTCAAAGAAAATATCTGCATATTTTTCATTTCAAATAATTTTCAAATAGCAGAAAATTTTCTTATAAAACCCCCTTGAGAAAATCATTTTTGACCATATTTTCAGATTAGTCATTTTGAAAAATTGGTTTCATAATTATGTTTGAATTTGATTTTAAATGACTATTTGGACTAATCTGACTCCCTATTGATTATCGAAAGGAAAAATAGTGATTGAAAAAGTGATGAGTTTTAATATTGATCATATATTATGTCTCGAGACGGTATAATTAGTAAATTTCTTTAGAAATTTAAACAAGAGTTATAAAACTTTTGTTGGTAAAAATTCCATGACCATCTCTATTTCTATCATATTTCTAATGACCATCACTCATCAAAATTCTATATAGTTTGTCGATATGTGGTAATTTAAACAGGAATCGTTTGTTTTTCATTTTTACATTTTTTTAAAAAAAATTATATAGTAAAAAAAGAAATTACCAAAGTATTCACTCTCATTTAAAAGTCCTCATGGTTATGCATGGGTGAATTACTTGGAATTTGTTATGTGCTTCCATGCTCATTTAAAAGTCCTCACGGTTATGCATGTATGGAACGCATATCAAAAGTTGATTTTTAAAATAAACAAGTTGATTCTAATCCCATTTAAAAGTCCTCACGGTTATGCGTGGTTAGAAGATACTTGAATTTGTTTATTTTTTAAAATAAAATTGGAATACTACTAATCTCATTTAAAAGTCTTAACGGTTATGCATGGTTAGTAGGTATTCAAATTCCTGATATAAATATACCACAAATAGACACTGTACGGTTTTATATGATGACATAATTCCCATCATTCTAAAAGTGGAATATGCGCCTAACAAAATATTTATGATTTTTGTTTGATTTTTTATTAAAATTTAATATTTATATTCAATTGAGTTTTAATTTTGAATTAATATCAATCACTTTATCTCTATTTTCTCTAACACTATTACTCTTTTGCTGATAACAAAAGGGGGAGAGAAAAGTTAAGATTTTGTCAAATAAAATCAAGCAAAGGTCAAATAATTTTCTATTTGCATCTAGGCTCATTTGCATATTTTTATTTGTATGCATATATATAGGGGGAGCTTTGTGTAGAGAGGAAGCATTTAAATAGGGGGAGCAATTAGAGCATATCCATGATCAAATACATTTAACATATTCAAATCTTAAATATATATTTGTTATCTTCAAAAGGGGGAGATTGTTGAATATGCGCTTATATGATTTTTGCTTGATGATAATAAACATATATACATTCGTTTAAATGTATTTATTAATGTACTATTTTATTTTTCATAGATTAAATAAATATTTGCTGAATAAAATTAAATAACACAGAATTTGAATTCAAACAGAAATTTTATTCAAACAAATATTTATTACATTTTTGAATAGTACAAATTCAAGCTCTCACCATACATATACAATTTTGATTACAAATACATCACAATTTCATATTTACATTTAGCCTCACTACACATCACTCATTGACTCAATTCGTATTTTATCTTCAACTTCATTCCAGTTAGAATCCAGCATCTGAGCAATCTGCAAAAATATTCACTAACGCAGCAAAATTGAAAAAGAAATATTTTTGCGGTATAAAATAAAAAGTGAATTTTGAAAATAATATTTGCCTCAGTTATTTGGGTTGTTCGTCATGATTTATATTTGAATTCATCACACAGGAACAATGTGACATGCACAGTGTATCACTGTACATGCCACAAGGCCGTGCATACCGATATACACTTGATAATGTTACAGGGACAGGTGAGCACAAGGTCAAACCCAAAATAAAAAGACGGGTTCAACACAGGTGCAATATAAATAAAATCTCGTCATCAGCACAAGGTCAAACTCGAGTTTTTAAAACTGGGTTCAACTCAAGGTTAATGCACAGTCCAACTATAAAGTCAATATGCTCATGAAAAACCGCAAAATTCAAGAAGGCACCAAACAATAAACTGAATGCAAAGGTCAAGCCATTGTTGTCATGACTCAACTCAAATGCAAAGCTTCGACAAATCAAAACTACATCAAAGCACAAATACATGGAATAATGCAACTCTTCAATGTTCAGACATGAACGCAAACTAAATAAAAATGGCAAGACCAAGCTACAGCATACCAGAGGTGCAGACGACCAAATGAAACATGCTCAAAGTAAGCACATGTATGCAGACCCAGTGCCAAAATTATCAGAATGCACATAGCCAACAATGTAATCCATACCAATATCAAAGACTCAACAGTAAATCAAACACATGAATCACAATATTGCAAATGAACAAAGGCAACAAGAATGGCCAGAAACAGTGCAACAGGTCAAGGATGTGTACCAAACTGAAACAAACACATATATGGTCTGAAACTAAAGTGACTCAGCAATCAAGTGACACAGGCATCAGACTAAAGTACATCATAAAGCAAAACCAAGTTCAGGTTAATTCAAGAAGGACCGTAACAACCAAATGAAAACAACAAGTACCAAAAACCATCAATGAACAAGACAAGCTAATGATACATGACTAAAGACTACAGACCGAACCAAGATATTGGCAACAACAATAGTAATGATACAAGTACAACAACATGAAGGAACCAGACCACAAAGGCAATCAAAGTGTTTGAAAATGCAGCAAATACTCAAGACAGTACAACCCAAATGCTAACTGCTAATACATGAGGAGTGACAATATATAATGAACCAGAGTGCAACTTCAAAGATACTACGTGCACAACATCAAGCAAAATCAATTTGAAGCCGTGAACAACCGATCGTACTTAATATGATAACCAAGTCAAAAAAACGAACAGTTTAGATTGAAAACCATGATAGACCGAAGTCAGATGAACATTAAACCTTAACGACCAAGTCAGAACTTTGGGAATAAAGGTATCGAACCAAGTCAAAATCAATACCGTAAGATTCAAGTAAATTGAAGAATTCAGAATCAATGTCAAACATCCATGTAATATCGATCGACCGAAAGCATAGTATAGAAAAAATCAGACGAACGCAATTCTTGGGTTACAAACCCTATATAAACAAATCATCATAGGCAATCTCAGCATGGATTTCAATCAAGCATAACAGAATAGCATAAACGAAAATCACATACCGAATCGAAGTCGAACTCCATCAACTCGAAGCAACCGAAGTGAGCAACAAGGATTCGATCGAACAAGACTTCACTCAATTAACCACTGATTCGATCAATTTAGAGTCGGAGCTTCGAGAAAGCCCTAAATTTGCAAAGCCCCAAATCAAAGTCGCCATTCTCAAGATAAAGGAACGGCTGACATAATATAAGAAAAAGGGGAAAGGGCCGGCTAATTTTCTCTACTATAATTCATTTTGGGCTGGCCTTCTTTTTTAAAGAGCTTTCTATTTATTATTATAAAAGTTTTATTTATTTTAAATTAGGGTTGTCTTTATTTTAAGTTTTTTTAATTTGTATTTCAACTTTAAACCGTTGTAATTTCTAGTCGTGTCACTAGGGGACAAACTACGTGGCGTAGTTTGAGAATTCGCAACTCAGTGGCTGAGTTGTGGCAGGGTTTTGAGCGTAGAGTTAGGTTTAGTCGATAGCGGGTGTCGCGAGTATACGTGTGTAAGCGTCAGACTATCTAATTTCTAGTAGAAACCTTGGGGGCAGCACGCAGGCAGGGTTTTGCCGAAGCTGGGTAAATTCTGTGTTGTTCTATTTCTGCATTTTATTATTCTGCTATTTTTCTGTGCTGCTATTAATCTGTGATCTGTGTTGAAATAATTTTATAAGCTTCCGCAATTAATTTTTATAATTAATACCATCACCCTATTCACCCCCCCTCTAGGGTGAAATCGATCATACAACAACCATTTGAAAACAGTTTCAAATCACTTTTCACCTTTACAACTTTTGAAAACAAATTTCAAATAATTTCCCTACACAGGATATATTCACAAATCTTTATTCATTTTCATTCAAAATGGTTCATTTAAACCAATTAAATAAATCCATATCGATTTACTTGATATTTACGTTCCAAATTCGTAAATTTATTTCCACACTTCAAAAATAAATCAACGTTTATTTTTGAACAAATTTCCCTTCCTTTTATAAATTCCATAGTGAATTTACAATTCCAAAATATCTATGAATATAGATTTCCAAATCGATTTCTAATATTCATTTTCAATTTATCTTTAAAAGATGTAATCTCAAACTGTAACATACGCGATTTTTCGTTGCCGAAAAACCGAATAGTTAGGGTTTTAAGAAAAAGAGAAAGACAGAAGAAGAGAGAGAAAGATAGGAAAGATAGAGAGAAAAGAAAATAGAAAATAGAACGGAACAGAAAACAACTGAACAACAACAGAATCTCACAATTCGCAGCGGAACAACATATAATACATAAATGAATAATCTTTAAACAAAGAACTATATCGGTTATTACATTACATCAAATCACATTACATCAAATCATCAGAGTGTACAACAACAACAACAAACAGCGGAAAAGAAATACTATATACTAGTAATACGCCATGCCATCTAGCTTGCCTCCAGCAACTCCAGAAATATCCTGATAAACCTTAACTCTTGACTGCCCGTGTAGAAATTGGTGGGCACCCAGAGTTTAGGAAGGAAAACAATAAACTCCGAGTCAGTCATGTGACTGGTGTGAGAACTCAAAACAGTTTATTTATCTTTATAATCAAAATAGAGGAATATTTTTAAAGTCAATTCGCAATGCTTTTAAAAATGAGACTACCATAAGGCCTCCCGCACACACACACAATGCAAACGCAGAATCGGAGGAGATTTCTCCTTATGATAGTCAAAGATGCTTGATACACATTAAAAAGAACATTTGATATTATTACTAGTGCATAGTGTAGGAAAAATTCATTTCGAAAGTAAAGATATAAATCTTAGCCAACATAGACATTTCGAACTATGCCTACTATAACTACCATCTAAACAGTGGTGACCACCATAAGTAAATGGCAGGTTCTACAACTAATACCGTACAAGGTTTCGTATTGGGAATTGGATTCCAACGAATGATCAGGCCAAGGAACTTTCCATTGCCACATGAGAACGCCTCTAGATGGACATCCCCGAGAACCAAACCGGATCTCTACCAACACAAGGCCGGGTTACCCCTAACTGAGTAACAACTGACCGAATATGCCATCCCCCGGTCCTTTGGAACCTTTAACCGAGCGCTCGTAATCAATTCACACAATCATAAAGTGTTTTCAACATGAGTAAGTATCTGGGCTCCATACCATGATACCACCCTTTTCCAGAAGGAAATGCACATACCCTAAAGGGCGCTACCCCTCATAACCTTGCCGCATCTTTCCTGTTTTGACCATTCCGGGGTGTGAGGCTCGACGAAGTCACGTCCACAAAAACATACTTTATACAAAAGCCATGCTTTGGGTCAACAAATGATCATAGAAATGATCACCAGGATAGACGATCAAATAAATGATCCTATCACAAATGATCAACACAATGATCATTTCACAGCAACACTCAGCATGTCACATTACCAAATAGGGAATATATTGCTGATAACCTTCAACTACATAACCTCTGAGCTCGTACGTCTCAGAGAAGGGTGTTAAGCTAAAAGAATAAATTCTCCGCCACCAACAGAAATATATTTGAAAGAAATCTGCTTTACATCTCAATTTGTAACGTCAGACATACAATCCATACAAGTCTGTTTCGGGCTCGAACAGAACCGAAGGCACTTACAAAGAAGTCCTTGCAATCCGGATAATCTCTAATCACGTCCGGACTTCCCATCACATAGGGAGTCTCTATACCGTAGGTACTCGGCGCAAAGGCAATCGACGAGTTGTCCTTTCGCTTTCAAAAATATCCGGTCTTCAACACCGGTCATCAATGCTATCCATTACGTCGTATCACTATTCGGAATGGGTAATCCGAATAACGAGCGCAATAATTTAAAAATAAGTGTAGCATTCAAATTCAAGCAAATCACAACAAATACCTTTCAAAGGTAAATATTGATAGTCGGTTATTGAACTATCAATGGATATGCACACATCACCAGATTCCAAATAATTTTCCAAATCATTTATTTCCCAAATAAATATCTTTACAAGATATATATAATTTTCACACTTCAAAAATAAATCAATATTTATTTTTAAACAAATTCCCTTTTGTTTTATAAATTCCATAGTGAATTTATATTTCACAATATCTATGAATATACGATTTCAATTATTCATTTTCAATTTATCTTCAAAAAGATAGATTCTCAAAACGTTTCATTTCACATTGGAAAAACATTTCCATACTTATTTATTCATAAGTAATTCACAAATTTTATTTATTTTCAACCTTTGGAAAAATATTCAATATACTTAAATCGAAATTAAGCACATATTTCATTCTTTAAGGGAATCATTCTCTTAAACATATTTATTTGGGCCAAAACGAATGTTACGTAAAACATCGTTACGACAACCCAAAATCTCTAGTATAGGGATTCGAAATTAAAATAGATATATAAATCCCAATACTATACAAAACATTTCCTTTCGGAAATCATTTACTATAACAACAGTGTTATAGTCCACCATTTCCTTCTATTTCTCGAAAACGTCTATTTCAACAATGAATGTTGAAATCTATGATTTCGAATCTCAACATCATTTTAAAACATCGTTAGATCGTTTTAATTCAATTCAAAATATCACCTTCTAAACATTTTCTTTAACATATTATTCACTATTCAAAAACGTGAATATACTACGTTAACCAATTTCATCATTTCTATTCATTTTACTTTAAAGGATTATTCACCGTATAAAACGTGAATATAACTCCATAAATAAATTACAACAATTTACTTATCAAAATAAGTCGTTGCGAATTTATAAAACAACGTTTATAAACTCCATTTCTATTTATTTTATAACAACTTCCTTTTATAAATTCCTTTATTAACCTATTCATTTCATAACTCAATTATAAACCAAAGGTTCATATTATAAGTGAAATACTTATAATTTATTTGTTTGCAAAAATCGTTCCTTTGAACTTCATAATTATAAATCTTATAACTTATAAGACTCAATTATTTATCCAAAACCATTCTTTTAATAACTTTATAAATTATATAAACCTACTGCTTATAAAATTCCATTTATAACTTCACCGTTTATAATTCTATAAATTTCATTCACTTATGAAATTCATTCACAATTCATTCTAACACTTATAAAAACTCGTTTTATAACTCAAATATTTTTAATTTGTAAATATCAATTTATAAATTCCTTTATATAAATCAATTTATATTATTCTTTTAAAACATCTTTAATCTCCTTTATAATTTCACCATTTTTTATTTATAAAATAATTAATTTTCATAAATCCTATATTTAAACTTTTCACAATAATTTCAAAAATCCCGATTTAACTATTTTATAAAATCATTAGCCTCATATTTTCAAAAATCAATTTTTAACTATATTTCTCAAAAATATAATTTTTATAACATTAAAAATTATATCGTTTATTTATTTAAAATGAATCAATTTCCAAACATATAGTATATTTTCAAAAAAATCACTTTATAAATCATTTTAATGTTCCAAATTTGGTCCAATGATGCTACATACCAAATAGTCAATCACGACAACAACAATATCATATATCGATATGATAATCCACCAAATATCAAAATATCTGAAATCAAATAAATACTGTTGAGGAATCCAGTTGGATCCCTCCAACCTGTTTTCCTGCATCCACAAACATTAGCACAATACCAATTTTGCTCCAGTACGAAATTATCGCGGTATATGGGATTTAAAATATTATCCGCTTAATAACGGCGCATAATGTCTATTTTAACAATCAATAGATAACAATCATCATTCAAACATGCATTCAAATATTTTAAATATAACTATTTAAAATAAAATCGAAACCGATTCGATTGAGTGAGAAGTTCTCACCTTGATTTCAATTTCGTTTTAGCGATTTATTTCGAATAAAATTAAACGCGCGTTTAATTTTAACCGAAATTCTCACTAACTCCAAACGACTCCAATCCAATTCCATCGCGTAGTGCTCGTCCATACGATTCCAACGCAACTGGTTTCGCGCGTTTTGGACCTCGTATGAAAATGTTATGCATTTAACAAGTTTACACGATTTTTATAATTATAATTTACAACCTAAATAAATCTTTTTATAAACCTAAGCTATCATAGCCGCAAGATCCTGCACCCCACCATCGTGACCGTCCATACACTTCTCTCCCAACTCCATCTTCACGCGCGTGCAACCCTGCAACAGCCGAACCCAATTCCAATTATTAGGGTTAATTTATGCTTCCACCACACTCGACGATAATTCGATCAACCACCTTCATGTCGTGCGCCTCCCCGAACACCACCCACGCCCAGAACCATCATGAACTCGGCTGCCTCTTCCCCCCCCCCAAAAACATGCGCGAACGCGACGAATATACGGCCAAAATCTGGCGACCACGTTGCTCCAAAACCCATCCTCACCGTACGGATATAAAGCTCTCGACGAGCTCTACGTGTTTGTAGTTGATCACTTCTTCTAATTGTTAGTGGATTGAGAAGGATTGAGGAAAGAAATTGAACAATTTTCGGCCATCGGTTTAGGGGGTGGCGGCTGCATATCAGGTTTAGGGTTTTTATTTTTTTTTTAAAAAAATTTGTGAAAGGTTGGTCTATTTATAGAAAATGAACGAAACACTATTCATTCCGGAAATTCCAAACTCCGATTTACGCGCCGTAACCAGCGTTTCTAGGGTTTACCCCACGTTCCGGACACAATGGAATAGGTTTTGGAAGCTAATTCGGTCATCTGTGCGAGTTATGGCTATAAACGTTCAATTTAAATTAAACCGATTTAAACGATTTTCCAGGCGTTTTAATTTGTACCGGACAAACGGTAAATCCAATTGACACAAAATTTGAAACCTTACAATAATTTCACATTACGGATCCGATGAAACTGGTTTCGTCGAAATCCGAGACTTTTTGAAAAATGGCTATTTTAACTCGCCAAATTAATATTAAAAATAAATTCGATGCGTTTCGAGCTGCCACGATCAAACGATAACTCCGATTGCTACGAAAATTGAAATCCGGTAATAACTAACTATTACGGATCCAATGGAACTAGTTTCGTTCAATTCTGAGAATGTTCAAAAATTGGCTATTTTCACTAGTCGATTAAATATTAAAATATTCAATTTTCACAAATTAACTTTTAATTCGATTTTAAAGGTTCTAAAATATCGTTCTAACTCCAATATGATATAATAAAATTTTACAAATCATTTTCAATTATTTCCATAATTTCACATATTAAATTATCGATTTAATTGACCAAATTAAATCCAATATTCGAAATAAAATTTATTCGACTTATAAATTCACTTATTAATATTTAAAATTAATTAAATATTCAAATTTTAATTAAATAAAATTCTGCGTCGTTACACAAACATTTCACTTCACATTGGAAAACATTCCCATACTTGTTTAATAATAATAAGTAATTCACAAATCCATTTATTTTCAACATTTGGAAAATATTAAGTATACTTAAATCATAGTTCTGTATAGATTTCATTCTTTAAGGGAAACATCCTTTCAAACACATTTATTTGGGTCAAAACGAATGTTGCGTAAAACATCGTTACGATGACCCGAAATCACTAGTAGAGGGATTCGAAATTAAGATAGATATATAAATCCCAATACTATATAAAATATTTCCTTTCAGAAATCATTTACTATAACAACAGTGTCATAGTCCACTATTTCCTTCTATTTCTCGAAAACGTCTATTTCAACAATGAATGTTGAAATCTATGGTTTCGACACTTAATGAATTTTAAAACAACTTCAAATCGTTTTAATTCTATTTAAAATATCACTTCCCTAAAACACTTTAATATATTATTCACTGTCTCAAAATCGTGAATATTCTTCGTTAACCAAATTCAACATTTTTTCTACACATTTTATTTAAAGGATTATCCACCGTCCAAAATCGTGAACATATCTCCTTTAAAAATCTAAAATAATTGACTTATCCAAATAAGTCGGTTTTGGATTTATAAAACAATGTTTATAAATTCCCATTTATATTTTATAAAGACTTCAATTTACAAAATTTAAAAATCTTACTACTTATAAAATTCCATTTATAACCTCATTTTCAGCATTAACAGAACTCCTTTTATAATTCCATTATTTCGATTTATAAAATATATATTTTATAAATCTCATCTATAAACCTTTTATATTTATTCGAAAATCTCAATTAAAATGCCAAAATCCGATTTATAAGTTAATTACTTATAAATCTTTTATTTTACAAAAATTTATTCGTTTTATAACTTCCCAATTTATAAATCTATAAATTTCATTTACTTACGAAATCATTTATACTTCCTTTTAACACTTAATAAAACTCGTTTTATAATTCCTATATTTTAATTTATAAATATTGATTTTATAAATCTTTTATATAAATAGTTTATTATAATTCAAAAATCCCAATTTAAACTATTTTATAAATTTATCAACTACTTATTCCAAAAAAATTTCGGTCATATTTCACAAAAATCATAACTTTATAACATTAAATTTTATAACGTTTATTTATTTAAAATGAATCAATTCCAAAATTTAATAAAACGTATACTTTCAAAAATCACTTTAAAATCCTTTAAATTTTGAAAATCATTCCTTTAACATTTTTTAAAACTCCAAAATAGGCCCAATGATGCAACAGCATCCAATAATCAATCACGACATCCAGACATCATATATAAATATGATAATCAACAAATATCACAATATCTGTAATCAAATAAATACGGGTGAGGAATCCAGTTGGATCCCTCCAACCTGTTTCCATGCATCCATAGATGTTAGCACAATAGCAATTCCGTTCCAATAAGGAATATTGCGGTATATGGGTTTATAAAATATTATCCGCTATTATGCAGCGCAATAGCGTCTCATCCGCTATATAATGCGAGAAAATCAACTCCAAGTACATATATAATACAAATTTCACTTTGTAGTGAAATATTCGCGGTATATGTTTTTAATAATAATCTCCGCTTAATATATGGCGTATAATGTCTATTTCAATCATCAACGGATAATAATTTATCATCCAGGCATACAATCATCAATTTTAAATTTAACTATTTAAAATTTAAATGGAAACAATTCGATTGAGTGAGAAGTTCTCACCATGCTTTCAATTCAGTTTCAGCGTTTTATTTCGAATAAAATTAAACGCGCGTTTAATTTTACCCGAAATTCAAACTAGCTCCAAATGACTCCAATCCAGTTCCATTGCGTAGTGCTTGACAAAACGAAGCCAACGCAATTTGTTTCGCATAATTCCAACCTCATATGAAAAGATTACATCATTTTAAAGTTCGAACGAATTATAGTATAATTAATTTTACATTTTCTTTTTAATTTTAACCTAAAACCAATTTGAGCCGTTCAACTTTGAGTCATGCAATCCAGGCTGCTCGCGTATTTCTTCTTCCATCAGTATGCACGCCACCGAAAACCCATTGCCGCCTAAAAAACCCTAACAATCGTGCCACAATCGTCGACATCAACGACGATCTAAGTTCATCAACGCGAAGCCCTACACGAACCTCGCCCACGCCTTGATTACCATCGAGCTCGGCCATCTTGGTGCCCCGAAAAATGAGCATGAAACGTAGGTCTTCTCGAACAGATTGCTGACAATCAACCACGTTTCAAACGATCACACCCATTGGATTTGCTCGTCGTGCCGAGCTCTACAAGTTTGCAGTTGAGAGTTTCTTGAATTAATTGGTGGATTTGAAGAAAATGAGGGAGAAAGATAAGCTAATTTCGGCCACTGATAGAAAGGGCGGCGGCTAGGGTTAGCTTCTGATTAGGGTTTGCAAGTGGGAAAAATCTAGGTCCTTTTATAGAAAATTTCCGTGCACTATTCACCCGAATTTTTTCCGAACTCCCAACGAAGCGTGCCTCCTGGCATTTATAATGTTTTACCCCCATGCCGAACGCAATGGAATGTATATCGGGAGCCAATTCGATCAAATTTGAAAGATAAGTTTTTGAATCGACTATTTAAATTTAAAAATTCACTCGAATCGATTTCCATGCGTTTTAGCTTGCCCCGGACAAACCGTAAATCCGATTAACAGGAAATTTGAAACGATATAATAATATAACATTACGGATCCGATGAAACTAGTTTCGTCGAAATCCGAGACTATTTGAAAAATGGCTATTTTAACTCGTCAATTAAATATTAAAATATTCAATTTCTGCAAATTAACTTTTAATGAAATTTTAAAAGTTCTATAACATCATTCTGACGCCAATATGATTTAATAAAATTTTACAAATCATTTTCAATCACATTAAACCCAATTTTCAATTATTTCGGGAATTTCAAATATTAAATTACCGATTTAATTATCCAATTAAATGCAGATATTCAAAAAATAAATTACTCGACTTATAAATTTCACTTTTTAATATTTAAAATCAATTAAATATACAATTTTTAATTGGCGGAAGCTTTGGGTCGTTACATCGTTATTGATTAAATACCCAACTGAGCTAAGAATTGAAGTGATAATCCAAATAAGGATTAAGGTAAATGTGAATAAGTGAATAAAATAGAAACGAGGATGAATAGAAAGGAGTAATTAAATATGAATATTTGATTTTGAATAAACAAAGTTATATACCTTTGTTATATAAGATAAATCTTCCCTTGCTGAATCTATTGCCAGAAGAAAAGGATTTTGAAAGAGTTTGGAGTATAAAAGGAGTTTTATATAAGTTTGAATTGATCCAAAGTTTTCTAAAAATTCATATATATATATATATATATATATATATATGTATGTATAAAGGATCTTTTGAGGATTTTGGAAAAAGGTTTTGGGAACCTTTGGATTTGGAAAGGCTTTTGATTTTTGGGTAAAATCAATATTGGAATTTGGAAAGCCTTGTTTGAGAATTTTTGATTTCGGGATAATCGATTTTGGTAAAGGAGCATTGTATGAGATCATACTTGGTGTATGATTTGGAAGATACTATATGTGTATAGTATAAAGTGTTTTGATAATGGCTCTGTGGAAAAAGGCGCTCCCTTGAAATGAACTTCTCAGGAGTGCCACCGGGTGGTACTGCCTTGAACCCTAAGGGGGGTTCTAAAGTGATCCTGTGAGGAGTCCAGACAAAACTAGTTCTTGAGGATTATGAGTAGTGTGTAGCGAAAGTCGAGGGGCGCTGATGCCTACAGAGGCATTTGGGTTATGCTGTGACGACAGTGTAACCCGATGTCACGGCGATCTACTACAGACCATAGCGAAAGTCGTGTGTGCTGCTGAGAGCCAACAGTCTGTGTTTGATTTTATATCGGTAGACTGCGACCTATGGTGACATAGAGAAAGTCGTGTGTACTACTGAGAGCCAATAGTCTGCGTTTGATTTTACATCGGTAGGCTGCAACCTATGTAGGAGTGGAGAAGTTTCATTTCGACAGTGAAAATCGAGGGCGCTGATGCCTACAATTACATGGACTTTTGCTGTGATGGCAACGTAACCCTGAAATGTAACTGCGATCTGTTGTGGGTTCCATGGCGTAATCGAGGTGCGCGGAGTGCCTACAGTTATATAGACATTTGCTGCGATGGCAACGTAACCCAGGGTGTAACTGCGACCATGGACGGGGTGATGATTTCCAGAGCATTCTCAACAAAGATATTTCCTCTATTTTCAAAAACCGTTTTCTATATTTTCAATAAAATTATTTTCCCAAGTATTTTCACTGGGTGTTGAAACGGGTTTACCAAGTACTTATGGATTTTTAGTCCTACACTTGATCAACATATGACCGAATTTCTGTGAGGACAAGGATGGACTGGTTGATACATCGAGTTATAAGAAGTATTTTTACAAAAAGCTATTTGAATAATATTGTGAGAATTTAAAGGTGTTTCTAATTTTTTAAAATAAAAGTGTTGGAATTTTGGAAAATGAAAGAAAATCCAAAATGGAATTATGAAAAACAAAATTTGAACTAAGGAAAATTTAATGAAGTGATTTTTGTAATAAAAGTTGGAAGTAAGCTAATTAGCTAAATAAATTATTTGATAGAGTATGTTAATAAAATTTGACTCGGTTAAATAAATGGATTGTAAGTTAATAATGGAATTTGGAAATGAACTCGAATTATAAATAGAATTCGACTTTGATTTGATGATGAATTAAAATGAGTAGAGATGTTGTTAAAATAAAATGGAATTGAATTATAATAGTCATGGTTTGAGTTGCAAACAAAACCTACGTGAGTAGAAATTAATTGAGAATGGCTTTGTAGTAATAAAATAAATTCGAAAATGAATTAAGTAAACGAATTAAAATTTTAAAATGGGGTGAATAAATGGGTTAATTGAATTAAATAATAAATGGATGAAGTCTGATTGAATAAAAAATTAAATCAGAATTTTAATTGGAATTGGGTTATCGGAATGAACTTAAGTTATGTGGCGTATTAATTTGAAGTAAAATTACTTAAGTCAATAAAAGCTTGGTTTTGAGTAAGAATGGAAGACGATTGAATAAAGTTTGGGTTAAATTTATATGGAAAATGGATATTTATATAAGCATCGAATGTTGTCAAGCTCAATGAAATAGTTTTAAAATGAATCCAGTGCGGAGATGAAATGAAATGCATTGAATGGTTGGTGAATAAATTAGAAATGAAATGGAATTAAAATTCTATAAGTTGATAGGGATTAAATAAATAGGTTTTAGGATCAATTGAATTGAATATGAGCTTGTTTGGATTAAAAATAAATTGAATGTAAGAAATTGAGTTGTAAACCATTAAAATTGAATGAAACGGCATATGAATTGGTTGGAAGCAATTGAATTAGCTTTAAATCATATAAATCGCTTAAGGAAAGCGTTTGGTGATTGTTGCTTATGAAATGCATGTGTTTAGCTAATGAAAATAAGTGAAATGCTAATAAATTTTCTATATATGGCACTTACATATTTAAATTGAGTAAGTACATGTACCTGAAGGCCGTTTAACTTAAACCATCTACAAAGATATTTAACTTAAACCATCTACAAAGATAATTCTTCCATCAAATTTATTTCATACAATAATACCATGAAAACACATTGTATCAACTTTAATGACTTAACATTTAATGTTAAACATTACCATTTTGCCGGTGAAATAGTTGAAGCTTGATTATGCCATTTTCTTTGTTCATACAACGATGTAGGACGATGTCATTTACTTTCTTCATAACTGGTTATTGGATGATGCATTTCTTCTCGTTCTTTGTGCACTGTAGTTCTTTTGTGCACTATAGTTCTTTTGTGCACTGTGGTTCTTTAGTGCATTGTGGTTCTTTCGTACCTTGTTCATCCATTGTACGCTCATTTAACGTTGGATGTTGCAATTTGCTTTCTCCATCAGTGGTCGTTGGATGATGCCATTCTTTTTGCTCTTCTGTGCATTGTAGCTCTTTTGTGCACTGTAGCCCTTTTGTGCACTGTAGCTCTTTTGTGCATTGTAGTTCTTTTATGCATTCTAGGTCTTTTGTACATTGTTCATTAATCGCATGTGCATTTACCACTGGATGATTCCACTTCTTTTATTCGTCATAATTTGTCGGATGGTGCCACTTACTCTTTTCATCAACGATTGTTGGATGATGCCACTTGGTTGGTTGTTCATTAGGTTGCAGCTTTGACGCCAATGTAGTTTCAGTTATGATAAAAATGAACAACACTAAAGCTAATGATGCACTATATGCTTTGGTCATGTTTATGTGTGGTATGTTGTTCAAGAAAGAAGATGGTTTTTATAAGATTTGAAGATAAAGTTTGGAATTTTGAAGTCAATTAAACCATTGTAAACTAATTAATGATCTCATTTTGTTTTATCCACTTTCATATTCTGGATAAGCACATAACCTTCAAGTAGATAGCGTTTTAATAAGCTTTCTGCAAAAAATTAACATGCAAAAGTTAACTATAATTCACCAATCGTTATGTTAATAATAGAAGGCGGTGTTGCATATCAACTACTAATTTCAATCTAAGCTTCTTGTATCATAGGAAACATATGAAAAACCCAAATTAGTAAAAAAAATTAAATAAATATTGGTGTCTACTAAATTATAATAAAAATGTGCGATTGCCGATACATCCAAAAAGAAAAGTCAAAACAGGTAGTTACGATGTAAACTGAAATGAAAAATTCTAGAATAAAAAAATAGATGCCTCGTTTTATCATATATTTTATCCTCCTAAATTTTTTGATAATATTAGTATTGTTATCGCAACAGTATATTACTACACTATTAGCGTGTATGTGTGCAAATGTGTATATTCGCATATTTCGATTAAAATTTACTATATTTCGTTCATAAAAGACGTTTATTTTCTTGTTATGGTGTTTGGAACTTACACAATATCAAATGTCTATTTTTTATTTTACCACCTCAAATGTAGGTTTATCTTTTCACATCTCGTTTTCACTAAAACTTAAAGTTAATTGTTGGACGTCATGTATTCGCATTACTATTTAACTGTATTAAAAACCCATGTCCAGTGTTACCAAAAAAGAGATATTTGTATAGCTCTATGGCATGCAAAAAATTTGTAGTTTGAAATGTAACCACAATATGATTTTATTTCCATTTTGCATAGATATAACATATTGTCAATATGTCGTTAAAACTGAAGATTTTAGTGTGGTGAAAATTAGACGCTTCTCATATACTAGTGTCCAAAGCCAGTCAGATATTGTTGTAGGCTTAAGGCATAATGATCTAAATCAGGAATTAAGACAATCAGAGGTCCTTATCAGTGATTTTGAAACATTGAAAATACAGTCACAATGCAAGTTTAAATTATAGTGGCTTAAAAATAAAGCTTATTCTTCCACATTTACACAGAGTCCGCTTTCATTAATCTAAAATAATACCGGTTTCATTTATAAACAAAATACAATTACTTTTATAAACAAAATTAGAATTTTGAGGCCGATGAAAATTCAAGGCCCTTGGCGATGACTTTTGTGACATAGGGCTACTATCGGCCATTCCTATATCAAACATAGTTTCGAATAATACCGACATTTGTAAATAGCAGTCAATGAGATTTGAGAAGAAATGCGTAGATGACTATTAAAATAAGTAACGTGCAACGTACCATCCATTTGAGAATTTTCATATGCAAAATGATTTTTAAATAATAATTTAATAACATAATTTTTTCTAAAAAATCCATCATTCAAAAGTTTTGCATTTTGCAAATTTATCCAACTCTAACCATCCACTACTAGTGTTGCAATAAATTACTATTTGGAAAAATTTTGGTGAAAAATTTGAAAATAAGAATACACAAAATCCAAACTTCCTACCTATATTAAACTGGAAAAGTGAATACATAGCTTAAAATAAGTTGTATAATAACAAAAAGAAACATGTTTGTAACTACTGATCACACATCTTATTAGAAAACAATATATTTGGTTTAAGTAAAGCAGTTTTATTGGAAAAGAAATTATATAAGCTTCCTTTGCTAAAATTTACATAAATTGAGAGGTATGTGTAAATTTATTAAATTAATGGAAAAACATTTAGTTTATAAATATAAATATCGTGGCAATACATTTATGTAAAAAGTTAACCCGAATTATGATGACCAAACATAAATGTTATCTCAATATATAAACATAAGTGAAGTAATAGCTCCACAAATAGATTACTATCAGAAGATGTAATAATAAGTTGTAAAATGCTTTTTAAGATATTTAACTTAAACCATCTACAAAGATAATTCTTCCATCAAATTTATTTCATACTATAATGCCATGAAAGCACATTGTATCAACTTTAATGACTTAACATTTGATGTTAAACATTATCATTTCACCGGTGAAATAGTTGAAGCTTGATTATGCCATTTTCTTTGTGATACAACGATGTAGGACGATGTCATTTACTTTCTTCATAACTGGTTATTGGATGATGCATTTCTTCTCATTCTTTTGTGCACTGTAGTTCTTTTGTGCACTGTGGTTCTTTTGTGCACTGTAGTTCTTTAGTGCACTGTGGTTCTTTTGTGCATTTTAGTTCCTTCGTACATTGTTCATCCATTGTACGTTCATTTAACGTTGGATGTTGCAATTTGCTTTCTCCATCAGTGGTCGTTGGATGATGCCATTCTTTTTGCTCTTCTGTGCATTGTAGCTCTTTTGTGCACTGTAGTCCTTTTGTGCATTGTGGCTCCTTTCTGCATTGTTGTTCTTTTGTGCATTCTAGGTCTTTTGTACATTGTTCATTCATCGCATGTGCATTTACCACTGTATGACTCCACTTCTTTTGTTCGTCATAATTTGTCGGATGGTGCCACTTACTCTTTTCATCAACGATTGTCGGATGATGCCACTAGGTTGGTAGTTCATTAGGTTGCAGCTTTGATGCTAAGATAGTTTCAGTTATGATAAAAAAGAACAACACTAAAGCTAATGATGTACTATATGCTTTGGTCATGTTTATGTGTGGTATGTTGTTCAAGAAAGAAGATGGTTTTTATAAGATTTGAAGATAAAGTTTGGAATCTTGAAGTCAATTAAGCCATTGTAAACTAATTAATGATCTCATTTTGTTTTATCCACTTTCATATTCTGTTTAAGCACATAACCTTAAAGTAGATAGTATTTTCTTAAGCTTTCTACAAAAAATTAACATGCAAAAGTTAATTATAATTCACTAATCGTTATGTTAATAATAGAAGGCGGTGTTGCATATCAACTACTAATTTCAATCTAAGCTTCTTGTATCATAGGAAATATATGAAAAACCCAAATTAGTAAAAAAAATTGAATAAATACTGGTGTCTACTAAATTATAATAAAAATGTGCGATTGCCGATACATCTAAAAAGAAAAGTCAAAACAGGTAGTTACGATGTAAACTGAAATGAAAAATTCTAGAATAAAAAATAGATGTCTCGTTTTGTCATATATTTTATCCTCTTAATTTTTTTGATAATATTAGTATTGTTATCACAACAGTATATTACTACACTATTAGTGTGTATGTGTGCAAATGTGAATATTCGCATATTTCGATTAAAACTTACTATATTTTGTTTATAAAACACGTTTACTTTCTCGTTATGGAGTTTGGAACTTACACAATATCAAATGTCTATTTTTTATTTTACCACCTTAAATGTAGGTTTATCGTTTCACATCTCGTTTTCACCAAAACTATAAAGTTAATTGTTGGACATCATGTATTCGCATTACTATTTAACTGTATTAAAAACCCATGTCTAGTGTTACCAAAAAAGAGATATTTGTATAACTCTATGGCATGCAAAAATTTGTAGTTTGAAATGTATCCACAATTTCATTTTATTTACATTTTGCATAGATATAACATATTGTCAATATGTCGTTAAAACTGAAGATTTTAGTGTGGTGAAAATTAGACGCTTCTGATATACTAGTGTCCAAAGCCAGTCAGACATTGTTGTAGGCTTAAGGCATAATGATCTAAATCAGGGATTAAAACAATCAGAGGTCCTTATTAGTGATTTTGAAACGTTGAAAATACAGTCACAATGCAAGTTTAAATTAAAATGGCTTAAACATAAAGCATATTCTTTTACAATTACACAAAGTCCGCTTTCATTAATCTAAAATATGACTGGTTTCATTTATAAACAAAATACAATTACTTTTATAAACAATATTATAATTTTGAGGCCGATGAAAATTCAAGGCCCTTGGCGATGACATTAGTGACATAGGGCTACTATCGGCCATTCCTATATCAAACGTGGTTTTGAATAATACCGACTATTTGTAAATAGCAGTAAAAGAGATTTGAGAAGAAATGTGTAGATGACTATTAAAATAAGTAACGTGCAATGAACCATCCATTTGAGAATTTTCATATGCAAAATGATTTTTAAATAACAATTTAATAACATAAGTTTTTCTAAAAAGTCCATCATTCAAAAGTTTTGCATTTTGCAAGTTTATTCTACTCTAACCATCCACTACTAGTGTTGCAATAAATTACTATTTTGAAAAATTTTGGTTAAAAATTTGAAAATAAGAATACACAAAAATCAAAACTTCCTACCTATATTAAACTGGAAAAGAGAATACGTAGCTTAAAATAAGTTGTATAATAACGAAAAAAACATGTTTGTAACTATTGATCACACATCTTATTAGAAAACCATATATTTGGTTTAAGTAAAGCAGTTTTATTGGAAAATTAATTACATAAGCTTCCTTTACTAAAATTTACTTAAATTGAGAGGTATGTATAAATTTATTAAATTTATGGAAAAACATTTAGTTTATAGATATAAATATCGCGGCAATACATTTATGTAAAAAGTTAATCCGAATTATGCTGACCAAATATAAATGTTATCTCAATATATAAACAAAAGTGAAATAACAGGTCCACGAACTGATTACTATTAGAAGATGTAATAATAAGTTGTAAAATGCTTTTTAAGATATTTAACTTAAACCATCTACAAAGATAATTCTTCCATCAAATTTATTTCATACTATAATATCATGCAAGCACATTGTATCAACTTTAATGACTTAACATTTGATGTTAAACATTATCATTTCACCGGTGAAATAGTTGAAGCTTCATTATGCCATTTTCTTTGTTGATACAATGATGTAGGACGATGTCATTTACTTTCTTCATAACTGGTTATTGGATGATGCATTTCTTCTTGTTCTTTTGTGCACCGTAGTTCTTTTGTGCACTATGGTTACTTTGTGCACTGTGGTTCTTTAGTGCACTGTGGTTCTTTTGTGCATTTTAGTTCTTTCGTACATTGTTCATCCATTGCACGTTCATTTAACGTTGGATGTTGCAATTTGCTTTCTCCATCAGTGGTCGTTGGATGATGCCATTCTTTTTGCTCTTCTGTGCATTGTAGCTCTTTTGTGCACTGTAGCCCTTTTGTGCATTGTAGCACTTTTGCGCATTATAGTTCTTTTGTGCATTCTAGGTCTTTTGTACATTGTTCATTCATCGCATGTGCATTTACCACCGGATGATTCCACTTCTTTTGTTCGTCATAATTTCTCGGATGGTGCCACTTGGTTGATAGTTCATTAGGTTGCAGCTTTGATGCCAAGGTAGTTTCAGTTATGATAAAAAAGAACAACACAAATGCTAATGATGCACCATATGCTTTGGTCATGTTTATGTGTGGTATGTTGTTCAAGAAAGAAGATGGTTTTTATAAGATTTGAAGATAAAGTTTGGAATCTTGAAGTCAATTAAGCCATTGTAAACTAATTAATGATCTCATTTTGATTTATCCACTTTCATATTGTGGATAAAAACATAAGCTTAAAGTAGATAGTGTTTTAACGAGCTTTCTACAACAAAAAAAATATGCAAAAGTTAATTATAATTCACCAATCGTTATGTTAATAATAGAAGGCGGTGTTGCATATTAACTAGTAATTTCAATCTAAGCTTCTTGTATCGTAGGAAATATATGAAAAACCCAAATTAGTAAAAGAAAAAAAAATATTGGTGTGTACTAAATTATAATAAAAATGTGTGATTGCTGATACATCCAAAAATAAAAGTTCAAACAGGTAGTTACAATGTAAACTGAAATGAAAAATTCTAGAATAAAAAATAGATGTCTCATTTAGTCATATATTTTATCCTCCTAAAATTTTTGATAATATTAGTATTGTTATCGTAATAGTATATTACTACACTATTAGCGTGTATGTGTGCAAATGCGTATATTCGCATATTTCGATTAAAATTTACTATATTTTGACTAGAAAAGACGTTTATTTTCTTGTTAAGGTGTTTGGAGCTTACACAATATCAAATGTCTATTTTTTATTTTACCACCTCAAATGTAGGTTTATCGTTTCACATCTCGTTTTCACTAAAACTTAAAGTTAATTGTTGGACGTCATGTATTCGCATTACTATTTAACTGTATTAAAAACCCAAGTTTAGTGTTACCAAAAAGGATATATTTGTATAACTCTACGGCATGCAAAAAATTTGTAGTTTGAAATGTATCCACAATTTGATTTCAATTTACATTTTGCATAAATATAACATATTGTCAATATGTCCTTAAAACTGAAGATTTTAGTGTGGTGAAAATTGGACGCTTCTGATGTACTAGTGTCCAAAGCTAGTCAGATATTGTTGTAGGCTTAAGGCATAATGATCTAAATCAGAGATTAAAAAAATCAGAGGTCCTTATTAGTTATTTTGAAACATTGAAAATACAGTCACAATGCAAGTTTAATTTATAGTGGCTTAAAAATAAAGCATACTCTTTTACAATTACACAGAGTCGGCTTTCATTAATCTAAAATATGATCGATTTCATTTATAAACAAAACTAGAATTTTGAGGCCGATGAAAATTCAAGGCCCTTGGCGATGACTTTAGTGACATAGGGCTACTATCGGCAATTCCTATATCAAACATAATTTCGAATAAGACCGACTATTTGTAAATAGCAGTAAATGAGATTTGAGAAGAAATGTGTAGATGACTATTAAAATAAGTAACGTGCAACGAACCATCCATTTGAGAATTTGCATATGCAAAATGATTTTTAAATAACAATTTAATAACATAAATCTTTCTAAAAAATCCATCATTCAAAAGTTTTGCATTTTGCAAGTTTATCCAACTCTAACCATCCACTACTGGTGTTGCAATAAATTAGTATTTTGAAAAATTTGGGTTAAAAATTTGAAAATAAGAATACACAAAAATCCAAACTTCCTACCTATATTAAACTGGAAAAGTGAATACATAGCTTAAAATAAGTTGTATAATAACAAAACAAAACATCTTTGTAACTATTGATCACACATCTTATTAGAAAACAATATATTTGGTTTAAGTAAAACAGTTTTATTGGAAAATAAATTCTATAAGCTTCCTTTGCTAAAATTTACTTAAATTGGGAGGTATGTATAAATTTATTAAATTTATGGAAAAACATTTAGTTTATAAATATAAATATCATGGCAATACATTTATGTAAAAAGTTAATCCGAATTATGGTGAACAAACATAAATATAATCTCAATATATAAACATAAGTGAAATAATAGCTCCACGAATAGATTACTATCAGAAGATGTAATAATAAGTTGTAAAATGCTTTTTAAGATATTTAACTTAAACCATTTACAAAGATAATTCTTCCATCAAATTTATTTCATACTATAATACCATGAAAGCACATTGTATCAACTTTAATGACTTAACATTTGATGTTGAACATTATCATTTCACTGGTGAAATAGTTGAAGCTTGATTATGCCATTTTCGTTGTTGATACAACGATGTAGGACGTTGTCATTTACTTTCTTCATAAATGGTTATTGGATGATGCATTTCTTCTTGTTCTTTTGTGCACTGTGGTTCCTTTGTGCACTGTGGTTCCTTTGTGCACTGTGGTTCATTAGTGCACTGTGGTTCTTTTGTGCATTTTAGTTCTTTCGTACATTGTTCATCCATTGTATGTTCATTTAACGATGGATGTTGCAATTTGCTTTCTCCATCAGTGGTCGTTGGATGATGCCATTCTTTTTGCTCTTCTGTGCATTGTAGCTCTTTTGTGCACTGTAGTCGTTTTGTGCATTGTAGCTCTTTTGTGCATTGTAGTTCTTTTGTGCATTCTAGGTCTTTTGTACATTGTTCATTCATCGCATGTGCATTTACCACCGGATGATTCCCCTTCTTTTGTTCGTCATATTTTGTCGGATGGTGCCAATTACTCCTTTCATCAACGATTGTTGGATGATGCCACTTGGTTGGTAGTTCATTAGGTTGTAGCTTTGATGCCAAGGTAGTTTCAGTTATGATAAAAAAGAAGAACACTAAAGCTAATGATGCACAATATGCTTTGGCCATGTTTGTGTGTGGTATGTTGTTCAAGAAAGAAGATGATTTTTATAAGATTTGAAGATAATGTTTGGAATCTTGAAGTCAATTAAGCCATTGTAAACTAATTAATGATCTCATTTTGTTTATCCTCTTTCATATTCTGGATAAAAACATAACCTTAAAGTAGATGGTGTTTTAATAAGCTTTCTACAAAAAGATAACATGCAGAAGTTAATTATAATTCACCAATCGTTTGTTAACAATAGAAGGCGGTGTTGCATATCAACTACTAATTTCAATCTTAGCATCTTGTATCATAGGAAATATATGAAAAACCCAAATTAGTAAAAAATAAATAAATATTGGTGTCTACTAAATTATAATAAAAATGTGCGATTGCCGATACATCCAAAAATAAAAGTCAAAACAGGTAGTTACGATGTAAACTGAAATGAAAAATTCTAAAATAAAAAATAGATGTCTCGTTTTGTAATATATTTTATCCTCCTAAATTTTTTGATAATATTAGTATTGTTATCGTAACAGTGTATTACTACACTATTAGCGTGCATGTGTGCAAATGTGTATATTCGCATATTTCGATTAATATTTACTATATTTTGATTATAAAAGACGTTTATTTTCTTGTTATGGTGTTTGGAACTTACACAATATCAAATGTCTTTTTTTTTATTTTACCACCTCAAATGTTGGTTTATCGTTTCAGATATCGTTTTCACTAAAACATAAACTTAATTGTTCGACGTCATGTATTCGCATTACTATTTAACTGTATTAAAAACCCAAGTCTAGTGTTACCAAAAAAGAGATATTTGTATAACTCTATGGCATGCAAAAAATTTGTAGTTTTAAATGTATCCACAATTTGATTTTTATTTACACTTTGCATAGATATAACAAATTGTCAATATGTCGTTAAAACTGAAGATTTTAGTGTGGTGAAAATTGGACGCTTCTGATATACTGGTGTCCAAAGCCAGTCAGATATTGTTGTAGGCTTAAGGCATAATGATCTAAATCAGGGATTAAAACAATCAGAGGTCCTTATTAGTTATTTTTAAACATTGAAAATACAGTCACAATGCAAGTTTAAATTATAGTGGCTTAAAAATAAGGCATACTCTTTTATAATTACACAGAGTCCGCTTTCATTAATCTAAAATATGACCGATTTCATTTATAAACAATATACAATTACTTTTATAAACAAAATTAGAATTTTGAGGCCGATGAAAATTCAAGGCCCTTGGCGATGACTTTTGTGACATAGGGCTACTATCGGCCATTCCTATATCAAACATAGTTTCGAATAATACCGACTATTTGTAAATAACACTAAATGAGATTTGAGAAGATTTGCGTAGACGACTATTAAAATAAGTAACGTGCAACGTACCCTCCATTTGAGAATTTGCATATGCAAAATGATTTTTAAATAACAATTTAATAACATTATTTTTTCTAAAAATCCAACATTCAAAAGTTTTGCATTTTGCAAGTTTATCCAACTCTAACCATCCACTACTAGTGTTGCAATAAATTACTATATTAAAAAATTTTGGTTAAAAATTTGAAAATAAGAATACATAAAAATCCAAACTTCCTACCTATATTAAACTGGAAAAGTGAATACATAGCTTAAAATAAGTTGTATAATAACATAACAAAACATGTTTGTAACTATTGATCACACATCTTATTAGAAAACAATATACTAGGTTTAAATAAAGCAGTTTTATTGGAAAATAAATTGTATAAGCTTCCTTTACTAAAATTTACTTAAATTGGGAGGTATGTATATATTTATTAAATTTATGGAAAATCATTTAGTTGATAAATATAAATATCGTGGCAATACATTTATGTAAAAAGTTAATCCGAATTATGCTGACCAAACATAAATATAATCTCAATATATAAACATAAGTGAAATAATAGCTCCACGAATAGATTACTATCAGAAGATGTAATAATAAGTTGTAAAATGCTTTTTAAGATATTTAACTTAGACCATCTACAAAGATAATTCTTCCATCAAATTTATTTCATACTATAATACCATGAAAGCACATTGTATCAAATTTAATGACTTAACATTTGATGTTGAACATTATCATTTCACTGGTGAAATAGTTGAAGCTTGATTATGCCATTTTCGTTGTTGATACAACGATGTAGGACGTTGTCATTTACTTTCTTCATAACGGTTATTGGATGATGCATTTCTTCTTGTTCTTTTGTGCACTGTGGTTCCTTTGTGCACTGTGGTTCCTTTGTGCACTGTGGTTCATTAGTGCACTGTGGTTCTTTTGTGCATTTTAGTTCTTTCGTACATTGTTCATCCATTGTATGTTCATTTAACGATGGATGTTGCAATTTGCTTTCTCCATCAGTGGTCGTTGGATGATGCCATTCTTTTTGCTCTTCTGTGCATTGTAGCTCTTTTGTGCACTGTAGTCGTTTTGTGCATTGTAGCTCTTTTGTGCATTGTAGTTCTTTTGTGCATTCTAGGTCTTTTGTACATTGTTCATTCATCGCATGTGCATTTACCACCGGATGATTCCCCTTCTTTTGTTCGTCATATTTTGTCGGATGGTGCCAATTACTCCTTTCATCAACGATTGTTGGATGATGCCACATGGTAGGTAGTTCATTAGGTTGTAGCTTTGATGCCAAGGTAGTTTCAGTTATGATAAAAAAGAAGAACACTAAAGCTAATGATGCACAATATGCTTTGATCATGTTTATGTGTGGTATGTTGTTCAAGAAAGAAGATGGTTTTTATAAGATTTGAAGATAATGTTTGGAATCTTGAAGTCAATTAAGCCATTGTAAACTAATTAATGATCTCATTTTGTTTATCCTCTTTCATATTCTGGATAAAAACATAACCTTAAAGTAGATGGTGTTTTAATAAGCTTTCTACAAAAAAATAACATGCAAAAGTTAATTATAATTCACCAATCGTTATGTTAATAATAGAAGGCGGTGTTGCATATCAACTACTAATTTCAATCTTAGCTTCTTGTATCATAGGAAATAAATGAAAAACCCAAATTAGTAAAAAATAAATAAATAAATATTGATGTCTACTAAATTATAATAAAAATGCGTGATTGCCAACACATCCAAAAATAAAAGTCAAAACAGGTAGTTACGATGTAAACTGAAATGGAAATTTCTAAAATAAAAAATAGATGTCTCGTTTTGTCATATATTTTATCCTTCTAAAATTTTTGATAATATTAGTATTGTTATCGTAGCAATATATTACTTCACTATTAGCGTGTATGTATGCAAATGTGTATATTCACATATTTCGATTAAAATTTACTATATTTTGATTATAAAAGACGTTTATTTTCTTGTTATGGTGTTTGGAACTTACACAATATCAAATGTCTATTTTTTATTTTAACACCTCAAACGTAGGTTTATCGTTTCACATATTGTTTTCACTAAAACTTAAAGTTAATTGCTCGACGTCATGTATTCGCATTACTATTTAACTGTATTAAAAACCCAAGTCTAGTGTTACCAAAAAAGAGATATTTGTATAACTATATGGCATGCAAAAAATTTGTACTTTAAATGTATCCACAATTTGATTTTTATTTACATTTTGCATAGATATGACATATTGTCAATATGTCGTTAAAACTGAAGATTTTAGTGTGGTGAAAATTAGACGCTTCTGATATACTAGTGTCCAAAGCCAGTCAGATATTGTTGTAGGCTTAAGGCATAATGATCTAAATCAGGGATTAAAACAATCAGAGGTCCTTATTAGTTATTTTTAAACATTGAAAATAAAGTCACAATGCAAGTTTAAATTATAGTGGCTTAAAAATAAGGCATACTCTTTTATAATTACACAGAGTCCGCTTTCATTAATCTAAAATATGACCGATTTCATTTATAAACAAAATACAATTACTTTTATAAACAAAATTAGAATTTTGAGGCCGATGAAAATTCAAGGCCTTTGGCGATGACTTTTGTGACATAGGGCTACTATCGACCATTCCTATATCAAACATAGTTTCGAATAATACCGACTTTTTATAAATAGTAGTAAATGAGATTTGAGAAGAAATGCATAGATGACTATTAAAATAAGTAACGTGCAACGTATCATCCATTTGAGAATTTGCATATGCAAAATAATTTTTAAATAACAATTTAATAACATTATTTTTTCTAAAAAATCCAACATTCAAAAGTTTTGCATTTTGCAAGTTTATCCAACTCTAAACATCCACTACTAGTGTTGCAATAAATTACTATTTTGAAAAATTTTGGTTAAAAATTTGAAAATAAGAATACATAAAAATCCAAACTTCCTACCTATATTAAACTGGAAAAGTGAATACATAGCTTAAAATAAGTTGTATAATAACATAACAAAACATGTTTGTAACTATTGATCACACATCTTATTAGAAAACAATATATTTGGTTTAAGTAAAGCAGTTTTATTGGAAAATAAATTATATAAGCTTCCTTTACTAAAATTTACTTAAATTGGGAGGTATGTATAAATTTATTAAATTTATGGAAAAACATTTAGTTTATAATCTCAATATATAAACATAAGTGAAATAATAGCTCCACGAATAGATTACTATCAGAAGATGTAATAATAAGTTGTAAAATGCTTTTTAAGATATTTAACTTAGACCATCTACAAAGATAATTCTTCCATCAAATTTATTTCATACTATAATACCATGAAAGCACATTGTATCAAATTTAATGACTTAACATTTGATGTTGAACATTATCATTTCACTGGTGAAATAGTTGAAGCTTGATTATGCCATTTTCGTTGTTGATACAACGATGTAGGACGTTGTCATTTACTTTCTTCATAACTGGTTATTGGATGATGCATTTCTTCTTGTTCTTTTGTGCACTGTAGTTCTTTTGTGCACTGTGGTTCCTTTGTGCACTGTGGTTCATTAGTGCACTGTGGTTCTTTTGTGCATTTTAGTTCTTTCGTACATTGTTCATCCATTGTATGTTCATTTAACGATGGATGTTGCAATTTGCTTTCTCCATCAGTGGTCGTTGGATGATGCCATTCTTTTTGCTCTTCTGTGCATTGTAGCTCTTTTGTGCACTGTAGTCGTTTTGTGCATTGTAGCTCTTTTGTGCATTGTAGTTCTTTTGTTCATTCTAGGTATTTTGTACATTGTTCATTCATCGCATGTGCATTTACCACCGGATAATTCCCCTTCTTTTGTTCGTCATATTTTGTCGCATGGTGCCAATTACTCCTTTCATCAACGATTGTTGGATGATGCCACTTGGTTGGTAGTTCATTAGGTTGTAGCTTTGATGCCAAGGTTGTTTCAGTTATGATATAAAAGAAGAACACTAAAGCTAATGATGCACAATATGCTTTGGTCATGTTTGTGTGTGGTATTTTGTTCAAGAAAGAAGATGGTTTTTATAAGATTTGAAGATAATGTTTGGAATCTTGAAGTCAATTAAGCCATTGTAAACTAATTAATGATCTCATTTTGTTTATCCTCTTTCATATTCTGGATAAAAACATAACCTTAAAGTAAATGGTGTTTTAATAAGCTTTCTACAAAAAGATAACATGCAAAAGTTAATTATAATTCACCAATCGTTATGTTAATAATAGAAGGCGGTGTTGCATATCAACTACTAATTTCAATCTTAGCTTCTTGTATTATAGGAAATATATGAAAAACCCAAATTAGTAAAAAATAAATAAATAAATATTGGTGTCTACTAAATTACAATAAAAATGCGTGATTGCTGATCCTCCAAAAATAAAAGTCAAAACAGGTAGTTACGATGTAAACTGAAATGAAAAATTCTAAAATAAAAAATAGATGTCTCGTTTTGTCATATATTTTATCCTTCTAAAATTTTTGATAATATTAGTATTGTTATCGTAACAGTATATTACTACACTATTAGCGTGTATGTGTGCAAATGTGTATATTCACATATTTCGATTAAAATTTACTATATTTTGATTATAAAAGACGTTTATTTTCTTGTTATGGTGTTTGGAACTTCCACAATATCAAATGTCTATTTTTTATTTTATCACCTCAAACGTAGGTTTATCGTTTCACATATCGTTTTCACTAAAACTTGAAGTTAATTGCTCGACGTCATGTATTCGCATTACTATTTAACTGTATTAAAAACTCAAGTCTAGTGTAACCAAAAAAGAGATATGTGTATAACTATATGGCATGCAAAAAATTTGTACTTTAAATGTATCCACAATTTGATTTTTATTTACATTTTGCATAGATATGACATATTGTCAATATGTCGTTAAAACTGAAGATTTTAGTGTGGTGAAAATTAGACGCTTCTGATATACTAGTGTCCAAAGCCAGTCAGAAATTGTTGTAGGCTTCAGGCATAATGGTCTAAATCAGGGATTAAAACAATCGGAGGTCCTTATTAGTTATTTTTAAACATTGAAAATACAGTCACAATGCAAGTTTAAATTATACTAGCTTAAAAATAAGGCATACTCTTTTATAATTACACAGAGTCCGCTTTCATTAATCTAAAATATGACCGATTTCATTTACAAACAAAATACAATTACTTTTATAAACAAAATTAGAATTTTGAGGCCGATGAAAATTTAAGGCCCTTGGCGATGACTTTTGTGACATAGGGCTACTATTGGCCATTCCTATATCAAACATAGTTTCGAATAATACCGACTATTTGTAAATTGCAGTAAATGAGATTTGAGAAGAAATGCGTAGATGACTATTAAAATAAGTAACGTGCAACGTACCATCCATTTGAGAATTTGCATATGCAAAATGATTTTTAAATAACAATTTAATAACATAATTTTTTCTAAAAAATCCAACATTCAAAAGTTTTGCATTTTGCAAGTTTATCCAACTCTAACCATCCACTACTAGTGTTGCAATAAATTACTATTTTAAAAAATTTTGGTTAAAAATTTGAAAATAAGAATACATAAAAATCCAAACATCCTTCCTATATTAAACTCGAAAAGTGAATACATAGCTTAAAATAAGTTGTATAATAACATAACAAAACATGTTTGTAACTATTGATCACACATCTTATTAGAAAACAATATATTTGGTTTAAGTAAAGCAGTTTTATTGGAAAATAAATTATATAAGCTTCTTTTACTAAAATTTACTTAAATTGGGAGGTATGTATAAATTAATTAAATTTATGGAAAAACATTTAGTTTATAAATATAAATATCGTGGCAATACACTTATGTAAAAAGTTAATCTGAATTATGCTGACCAAACATAAATATAATCTCAATATATAAACATAAGTGAAATAATAGCTCCACGAATAGATTACTATCAGAAGATGTAATACTAAGTTGTAAAATGCCTTTTAAGATATTTAACTTAGACCATCTACAAAGATAATTCTTCCATCAAATTTATTTCATACTATAATACCATGAAAGCACATTGTATCAAATTTAATGACTTAACATTTGATGTTGAACATTATCATTTCACTGGTGAAATAGTTGAAGCTTGATTATGCCATTTTCGTTGTTGATACAACGATGTAGGACGTTGTCATTTACTTTCTTCATAACTGGTTATTGGATGATGCATTTCTTCTTGTTCTTTTGTGCACTGTAGTTCTTTTGTGCAATGTGGTTCCTTTGTGCACTGTGGTTCATTAGTGCACTGTGGTTCTTTTGTGCATTTTAGTTCTTTCGTACATTGTTCATCCATTGTATGTTCATTTAACGATGGATGTTGCAATTTGCTTTCTCCATCAGTGGCCGTTGGATGATGCCATTCTTTTTGCTCTTCTGTGCATTGTAGCTCTTTTGTGCACTGTAGTCGTTTTGTGCATTGTAGCTCTTTTGTGCATTGTAGTTCTTTAGCGCATTCTAGGTCTTTTGTACATTGTTCATTCATCGCATGTTCATTTACCACCGGATGATTCCCCTTATTTTGTTCGTCATAATTTGTCGGATGGTGCCAATTACTCCTTTCATCAACGATTGTTGGATGATGCCACTTGGTTGGTAGTTCATTAGGTTGCAGCATTGATGCCAAGGTAGTTTCAGTTATGATAAAAAAGAAGAACACTAAAGCTAATGATGCACAATATGCTTTGGTCATGTTTATGTGTGGTATGTTGTTCAAGAAAGAAGATGGTTTTTATAAGATTTGAAGATAATGTTTGGAATCTTGAAGTCAATTAAGCCATTGTAAACTAATTAATGATCTCATTTTGTTTATCCTCTTTCATATTCTGGATAAAAACATGACCTCAAAGTAGATGGTGTTTTAATAAGCTTTCTACAAAAAAATAACATGCAAAAGTTAATTATAATTCACCAATCGTTATGTTAATAATAGAAGGCGGTGTTGCATATCAACTACTAATTTCAATCTTAGCTTCTTGTATCATAGGAAATATATGAAAAACCCAAATTAGTAAAAAATAAATAAATAAATATTGGTGTCTACTAAATTCTAATAAAAATGCGTGATTGCCGACACATCCAAAAACAAAAGTCAAAACAGGTAGTTACGATGTAAACTGAAATGAAAATTTCTAAAATAAAAAATAGATGTCTCGTTTTGTCATATATTTTTTCCTTCTAAATTTTTTGATAATATTAGTATTGTTATCGTAGCAATATATTACTTCACTATTAGCGTGTATGTATGCAAATGTGTATATTCACATATTTCGATTAAAATTTACTATATTTTGATTATAAAAGACGTTTATTTTCTTGTTATGGCGTTTGGAACTTACACAATATCAAATGTCTATTTTTTATTTTACCACCTCAAACGTAGGTTTATCGTTTCACATATCGTTTTCACTACAACTTAAAGTTAATTGCTCGACGTCGTGTATTCGCATTACTATTTAACTGTATTAAAAACCCAAGTCTAGTGTTAGCAAAAAAGAGATATGTGTATAACTATATGGCATGCAAAAAATTTGTACTTTAAATGTATCCACAATTTGATTTTTATTTACATTTTGCATAGATATGACATATTGCCAATATGTCGTTAAAACTGAAGATTTTAGTGTGGTGAAAATTAGACGCTTCTGATATAATAGTGCCCAAAGCCAGTCAGATATTGTTGTAGGCTTAAGGCATAATGATCTAAATCAGGGATTAAAACAATCAGAGGTCCTTATTAGTTATTTTTAAACATTGGAAATACAGTCACAATGCAAGTTTAAATTATAGTGGCTTTAAAATAAGGCATACTCTTTTATAATTACACAGAGTCCGCTTTCATTAATCTAAAATATGACCGATTTCATTTATAAACAAAATACAATTACTTTTATAAACAAAATTAGAATTTTGAGGCCGATGAAAATTCAAGGCCTTTGGCGATGACTTTTGTGACATAGGGCTACTATCGGCCATTCCTATATCAAACATAGTTTCGAATAATACCGACTTTTTGTAAATAGCAGTAAATGAGATTTGAGAAGAAATGCGTAGATGACTATTAAAATAAGTAACGTGCAACGTACCATCCATTTGAGAATTTGCATATGCAAAATAATTTTTAAATAACAATTTAATAACATTATTTTTTCTAAAAAATCCAACATTCAAAAGTTTTGCATTTTGCAAGTTTATCCAACTCTAACCATCCACTACTAGTGTTGCAATAAATTACTATTTTGAAAAATTTTGGTTAAAAATTTGAAAATAAGAATACATAAAAATCCAAACTTCCTACCTATATTAAACTGGAAAAGTGAATACATAGCTTAAAATAAGTTGTATAATAACATAACAAAACATGTTTGTAACTATTGATCACACATCTTATTAGAAAACAATATATTTGGTTTAAGTAAAGCAGTTTTATTGGAAAATAAATTATATAAGCTTCCATTACTAAAATTTACTTGAATTGGGAGGAATGTATAAATTTATTAAATTTATGGAAAAACATTTAGTTTATAAATATAAATATCGTGGCAATACATTTATGTAAAAAGTTAATCCGAATTATGCTGACCAAACATAAATATAATCTCAATATATAAACATAAGTGAAATAATACTCCACGAATAGATTACTATCAGAAGATGTAATAATAAGTTGTAAAATGCTTTTTAAGATATTTAACTTAGACCATCTACAAAGATAATTCTTCCATCAAATTTATTTCATACTATAATACCATGAAAGCACATTGTATCAAATTTAATGACTTAACATTTGATGTTGAACATTATCATTTCACCGGTGAAATAGTTGAAGCTAGATTATGCCATTTTTGTTGTTTATACAACGATGTAGGACGTTGTCATTTACTTTCTTCATAACTGGTTATTGGATGATGCATTTCTTCTTGTTCTTTTGTGCACTGTAGTTCTTTTGTGCACTGTGGTTCCTTTGTGCACTGTGGTTCATTAGTGCACTGTGGTTCTTTTGTGCATTTTAGTTCTTTCGTACATTGTTCATCCATTGTATGTTCATTTAACGATGGATGTTGCAATTTGCTTTCTCCATCAGTGGTCGTTGGATGATGCCATTCTTTTTGCTCTTCTGTGCATTGTAGCTCTTTTGTGCACTGTAGCCGTTTTGTGCATTGTAGCTCTTTTGTGCATTGTAGTTCTTTTGTGCATTCTAGGTCTTTTGTACATTGTTCATTCATCGCATGTGCATTTACCACCGGATGATTCCCCTTCTTTTGTTCGTCATATTTTGTAGGATGGTGCCAATTACTCCTTTCATCAACGATTGTTGGATGATGCCACTTGGTTGGTAGTTCATTAGGTTGTAGCTTTGATGCCAAGGTAGTTTCAGTTATGATAAAAAAGAAGAACACTAAAGCTAATGATGCACAATATGCTTTGGTCATGTTTATGTGTGGTATGTTGTTCAAGAAAGAAGATGGTTTTTATAAGATTTGAAGATAATGTTTGGAATCTTGAAGTCAATTAAGCCATTGTAAACTAATTAATGATCTCATTTTGTTTATCCTCTTTCATATTCTGGATAAAAACATAACCTTAAAGTAGATGGTGTTTTAATAAGCTTTCTACAAAAAGATAACATGCAAAAGTTAATTATAATTCACCAATCGTTATGTTAATAATAGAAGGCGGTGTTGCATATCAACTACTAATTTCAATCTTAGCTTCTTGTATCATAGGAAATATATGAAAAACCCAAATTAGTAAAAAATAAATAAATAAATATTGGTGTCTACTAAATTATAATAAAAATGCGTGATTGCTGATCATCCAAAAATAAAAGTCAAAACAGGTAGTTACGATGTAAACTGAAATGAAAAATTCTAAAATAAAAAATAGATGTCTCGTTTTGTCATATATTTTATCCTCCTAAATTTTTTGATAATATTAGTATTGTTATCGTAACAGTATATTACTACACTATTAGCGTGTATGTGCGCAAATGTGTATATTCACATATTTCGATTAAAATTTACTATATTTTGATTGTAAAAGACGTTTATTTTCTTGTTATGGTGTTTGGAACTTACACAATATCAAATGTCTATTTTTTATTTTATCAGCTCACACGTAGGTTTATCGTTTCACATATCGTTTTCACTAAAACTTGAAGTTAATTGCTCGACGTCATGTATTCGCATTACTATTTAACTGTATTAAAAACTCAAGTCTAGTGTTACCAAAAAAGAGATATGTGTATAACTATATGGCATGCAAAAAATTGGTACTTTAAATGTATCCACAATTTGATTTTTATTTACATTTTGCATAGATATGACATATTGTCAATATGTCGTTAAAACTGAAGATTTTAGTGTGGTGAAAATTAGACACTTCTGATATACTAGTGTCCAAAGCCGGTCAGATATTGTTGTAGGCTTAAGGCATAATGATCTAAATCAGGGATTAAAACAATCAGAGGTCCTTATTAGTTATTTTTAAACATTGAAAATACAGTCACAATGCAAGTTTAAATTATAGTGGCTTAAAAATAAGGCATACTCTTTTATAATTACACAGAGTCCGCTTTCATTAATCTAAAATATGACCGATTTCATTTACAAACAAAATACAATTACTTTTATAAACAAAATTAAAATTTTGAAGCCGATGAAAATTTAAGGCCATTGGCGATGACTTTTGTGACATAGGGCTACTATTGGCCATTCTTATATCAAACATAGTTTCGAATAATACCGACTATTTGTAAATAGCAGTAAATGAGATTTGAGAAGAAATGCGTAGATGACTATTAGAATAGGTAACGGGCAACGTACCATCCATTTGAGAATTTGCATATGCAAAATGATTTTTAAATAATAATTTAATAACATAATTTTTTCTAAAAAATCCAACATTCAAAAGTTTTGCATTTTGCAAGTTTATCCAACTCTAACCATCCACTACTAGTGTTGCGATAAATTACTATTTTAAAAAATTTTGGTTAAAAATTTGAAAATAAGAATACATAAAAATCCAAACTTCCTTCCTATATTAAACTGGAAAAGTGAATACATAGCTTAAAATAAGTTGTATAATAACATAACAAAACATGTTTGTAACTATTGATCACACATCTTATTAGAAAACAATATATTTGGTTTAAGTAAAGCAGTTTTATTGGAAAATAAATTATATAAGCTTCCTTTACTAAAATTTACTTAAATTGGGAGGTATGTATAAATTTATTAAATTTATGGAAAAACATTTAGTTTATAAATATAAATATCGTGGCAATACACTTATGTAAAAAGTTAATCCGAATTATGCTGACCAAACATAAATATAATCTCAATATATAAACATACGTGAAATAATAGCTCCACGAATAGATTACTATCAGAAGATGTAATAATAAGTTGTAAAATGCTTTTTAAGATATTTAACTTAGACCATCTACAAAGATAATTCTTCCATCAAATTTATTTCATACTATAATACCATGAAAGCACATTGTATCAAATTTAATGACTTAACATTTGATGTTGAACATTATCATTTCACTGGTGAAATAGTTGAAGCTTGATTATGCCATTTTCGTTGTTGATACAACGATGTAGGACGTTGTCATTTACTTTCTTCATAACTGGTTATTGGATGATGCATTTCTTCTTGTTCTTTTGTGCACTGTAGTTCTTTTGTGCACTGTGGTTCCTTTGTGCACTGTGGTTCATTAGTGCACTGTGGTTCTTTTGTGCATTTTAGTTCTTTCGTACATTGTTCATCCATTGTATGTTCATTTAACGATGGATGTTGCAATTTGCTTTCTCCATCAGTGGCCGTTGGATGATGCCATTCTTTTTGCTCTTCTGTGCATTGTAGCTCTTTTGTGCACTGTAGTCGTTTTGTGCATTGTAGCTCTTTTGTGCATTGTAGTTCTTTAGCGCATTCTAGGTCTTTTGTACATTGTTCATTATTGGCATGTGCATTTACCACCGGATGATTCCCCTTCTTTTATTCGTAATAATTTGTCGGATGGTGCCAATTACTCCTTTCATCAACGATTGTTGGACGATGCCACTTGGTTGGTAGTTCATTAGGCTGCAGCTTTGATGCCAAGGTAGTTTCAGTTATGATAAAAAAGAAGAACACTGAAGCTAATGATGCACAATATTCTTTGGTCATGTTTATGTGTGGTATGTTGTTCAAGAAAGAAGATGGTTTTTATAAGATTTGAAGATAATGTTTGGAATCTTGAAGTCAATTAAGCCATTGTAAACTAATTAATGATCTCATTTTGTTTATCCTATTTCATATTCTGGATAAAAACATAACCTTAAAGTAGATGGTGTTTTAATAAGCTTTCTACAAAAAAATAACATGCAAAAGTTAATTATAATTCACCAATCGTTAATTATGTTAATAATTGAAGGCGGTGTTGCATATCAACTACTAATTTCAATCTTAGCTTCTTGTATCATAGGAAATATATGAAAAACCCAAATTAGTAAAAAATAAATAAATAAATATTGTGTCTACTAAATTATACTAAAAATGCGTGGTTGCCGATACATCCAAAAATAAAAGTCAAAACAGGTAGTTACGATGTAAACTGAAATGAAAAATTCTAAAATAAAAAATAGATGTCTCCTTTTGTCATATATTTTATCCTCCTAAAATTTTTGATAATATTAGTATTGTTATCGTAACAGTATATTACTACACTATTAGCGTGTATGTGTGCAAATGTGTATTTTCACATATTTCGATTAAAATTTACTAAATTTTGATTATAAAAGACGTTTATTTTCTTGTTATGGTGTTTGGAACTTACACAATATCAAATGTCTATTTTTTATTTTACCACCTCAAACGTAGGTTTATCGTTTCATATATCGTTTAAACTAAAACTTAAAGTTAATTGCTCGACGTCATGTATTCGCATTACTATTTAACTGTATTAAAAACCCAAGTCTAGTGTTACCAAAAAAGAGATATGTGTATAACTATATGGCATGCAAAAAATTTGTACTTTAAATGTATCCACAATTTGATTTTTATTTACATTTTGCATAGATATGACATATTGTCAATATGTCGTTAAAACTGAAGATTTTAGTGTGGTGAAAATTAGACGCTTCTGATATACTAGTGTCCAAAGCCAGTCAGATATTGTTGTAGGCTTAAGGCATAATGATCTAAATCAGGGATTAAAACAATCAGAGGTCCTTATTAGTTATTTCTAAACATTGAAAATACAGTCATAATGCAAGTTTAAATTATAGTGGCTTAAAAATAAGGCATACTTTTTATAATTACACAGAGTCCGCTTTCATTAATCTAAAATTTGACCGATTTCATTTACAAACAAAATACAATTACTTTTATAAACAAGATTAGAATTTTGAGGCCGATGAAAATTGAAGGCCCTTGGCGATGACTTTTGTGACATAGGGCTACTATCGGCCATTTCTATATCAAATATATTGTCGAATAATACTGACTATTTGTAAATAGCAGTAAATGAGATTTGAGAAGAAATGCGTAGATGACTATTAAAATAAGTAACGTGCAACGTACCATCCATTTGAGAATTTGCATATGCAAAATGATTTTTAAATAACAATTTAATAACATAATTTTTTCTAAAAAATCCAACATTCAAAAGTTTTGCATTTTGCAAGTTTATCCAACTCTAACCATCCACTACTAGTGTTGCAATAAATTACTATTTTGAAAAATTTTGTTTAAAAACTTGAAAATAAGAATACATAAAAATCCAAACTTCCTACCTATATTAAATTGGAAAAGTGAATACATAGCTTAAAATAAGTTGTATAATAACATAACAAAACATGTTTGTAACTATTGATCACACATCTTATTAGAAAACAATATATTTGGTTTAAGTAAAGCAGTTTTATTGGAAAATAAATTATATAAGCTTCCTTTACTAAAATTTACTTAAATTGGGAGGTATGTATAAATTTATTAAATTTATGGAAAAAAATTTAGTTCATAAATATATATATATCGTGGCAATACATTTATGTAAAAAGTTAATCCGAATTATGCTGACCAAACATAAATATAATCTCAATATATAAACATAAGTGAAATAATAGCTCCACGAATAGATTACTATGAGAAAATGTAATAATAAGTTGTAAAATGCTTTTTAATATATTTAACTTAGACCATCTACAAAGATAATTCTTCCATCAAATTTATTTCATACTATAATACCATGAAAGCACATTGTATCAAATTTAATGACTTAACATTTGATGTTGAACATTATCATTTCACTGGTGAAATAGTTGAAGCTTGATTACGCCATTTTCGTTGTTGATACAACGATGTAGGACGTTGTCATTTACTTTCTTCATAACTGGTTATTGGATGATGCATTTCTTCTTGTTCTTTTGTGCACTGTAGTTCTTTTGTGCACTGTGGTTCCTTTGTGCATTGTGGTTCATTAGTGCACTGTGGTTCTTTTGTGCAATTTAGTTCTTTCGTACATTGTTCATCCATTGTATGTTCATTTAACGATGGATGTTGCAATTTGCTTTCTCCATCAGTGGCCGTTGGATGATGCCATTCTTTTTGCTCTTCTGTGCATTGTAGCTCTTTTGTGCACTGTAGTCCTTTTGTGCATTGTAGCACTTTTGTGCATTGTTGTTCTTTTGTGCATTCTAGGTCTTTTGTACGTTGTTCATTCATCGCATGTGCATTTACCACCGGATGATTCCCCTTCTTTTGTTCGTCATAATTTGTCGAATGGTGCCAATTACTCCTTTCATCAACGATTGTTGGATGATGCCACTTGGTTGGTAGTTCATTAGGTTGCAGCTTTGATGTCAAGGTAGTTTCAGTTATGATAAAAAAGAAGAACACTGAAGCTAATAATGCACAATATGCTTTGGTCATGTTTATGTGTGGTATGTTGTTCAAGAAAGAAGATGGTTTTTATAAGATTTGAAGATAATGTTTGGAATCTTGAAGTCAATTAAGCCATTGTAAACTAATTAATGATCTCATTTTGTTTATCCTCTTTCATATTCTAGATAAAAACATAACCTTAAAGTAGATGGTGTTTTAATAAGCTTTCTACAAGAAAATAACATGCAAAAGTTAATTATAATTCACCAATCATTAATTATGTTAATAATAGAAGGCGGTGTTGCATATCAACTACTAATTTCAATCTTAGCTTCTTGTATCATAGGAAATATATGAAAAACCCAAATTAGTAAAAAATAAATAAATAAATATTGGTGTCTACTAAATTATAATAAAAATGCGTGATTGCCGATACATCCGAAAATAAAAGTCAAAACAGGTAGTTACGTTGTAAACTGAAATGAAAAATTCTAAACTAAAAAATAGATGCCTCGTTTTGTCATATATTTTATCCTCCTAAATTTTTTGATAACATTAGTATTGTTATCGTAACAGTATATTACTACACTATTAGCGTGTATGTGTGCAAATGTGTATATTCACATATTTCGATTAAAATTTACTATATTTTGATTATAAAAGACGTTTATTTTCTTGTTATGGGGTTTGGAACTTACACAACATCAAATGTCTATTTTTTATTTTACCACCTCAAACGTAGGTTTATCGTTTCACATATCGTTTTCACTAAAACTTAAAGTTAATTGCTCGACGTCATATTTTCGCATTACTATTTAACTGTATTAAAAACCCAAGTCTAGTGTTACCAAAAAAGAGATATTTGTATAACTATATGGCATGCAAAAAATTTGTACTTTAAATGTATCCACAATTTGATTTTTATTTACATTTTGCATAGATATGACATATTGTCAATATGTCGTTAAAACTGAAGATTTTAGTGTGGTGAAAATTAGACGCTTCTGATGTACTAGTGTCCAAAGCCAGTCAGATATTGTTGTAGGCTTAAGGCATAATGATCTAAATCAGGTATTAAAACAATCAGAGGTCCTTATTAGTTATGTTTAAACATTGAAAATACAGTCACAATGCAAGTTTAAATTATAGTGGCTTAAAAATAAGGCATACTCTTTTATAATTACACAGAGTCCGCTTTCATTAATCTAAAATATGACCGATTTCATTCATAAACAAAATACAATTACTTTTATAAACAAAATTAGAATTTTGAGGCCGATGAAAATTCAAGGCCCTTGGCGATGACTTTTGTGACATAGGGCTACTATCGGCCATTCCTATATCAAACATAGTTTCGAATAATACTGACTATTTGTAAATAGCAGTAAATGAGATTTGAGAAGAAATGCGTAGATGACTATTAAAATAAGTAACGTGCAACGTACCCTCCATTTGAGAATTTGCATATGCAAAATGATTTTTAAATAACAATTTAATAACATTATTTATAACAATTTAATAACATTATTAATAACATTATTTTTTCTAAAAAATCCAACATTCAAAAGTTTTGCATTTTGCAAGTTTATCCAACTCTAACCATCCACTACTAGTGTTGCAATAAATTACTATTTTGAAAAATTTTTGTTAAAAATTTGAAAATAAGAATACATAAAAATCCAAACTTCCTACCTATATTAAACTGGAAAAGTGAATACATAGCTTAAAATAAGTTGTATAATAACATAACAAAACATGTTTGTAACTATTGATCACACATCTTATTAGAAAACAATATATTTGGTTTAAGTAAAGCAGTTTTATTGGAAAATAAATTATATAAGCTTCCTTTACTAAAATTTACTTAAATTGGGAGGTATGTATAAATTTATTAAATTTATGGAAAAACATTTGGTTTATAAATATAAATATCGTGGCAATACATTTATGTAAAAAGTTAATCCGAATTATGCTGACCAAACATAAATATAATCTCAATATATAAACATAAGTGAAATAATAGCTCCACGAATAGATTACTATCAGAAGATGTAATAATAAGTTGTAAAATGCTTTTTAAGATATTTAACTTAGACCATCTACAAAGATAATTCTTCCATCAAATTTATTTCATACTATAATACCATGAAAGCACATTGTATCAAATTTAATGACTTAACATTTGATGTTGAACATTATCATTTCACTGGTGAAATAGTTGAAGCTTGATTATGCCATTTTCGTTGTTGATACAACGATGTAGGACGTTGTCATTTACTTTCTTCATAACTGGTTATTGGATGATGCATTTCTTCTTATTCTTTTGTGCACTGTAGTTCTTTTGTGCACTGTGGTTCCTTTGTGCACTGTGGTTCATTAGTGCACTGTGGTTCTTTTGTGCATTTTAGTTCTTTCGTACATTGTTCATCCATTGTATGTTCATTTAACGATGGATGTTGCAATTTGCTTTCTCCATCAGTGGTCGTTGGATGATGCCATTCTTTTTGCTCTTCTGTGCATTGTAGCTCTTTTGTGCACTGTAGTCCTTTTGTGAATTGTAGCTCTTTTGTGCATTGTAGTTGTTTTGTGCATTCTAGGATTTTTGTATATTGTTCATTCATCGCATGTGCATTTACCACCGGATGATTCTCCTTCTTTTGTTCGTCATATTTTGTCTGATGGTGCCAATTACTCCTTTCATCAACGATTGTTGGATGATGCCACTTGGTTGGTAGTTCATTAGGTTGTAGCTTTGATGCCAAGATAGTTTCAGTTATGATAAAAAAGAAGAACACTAAAGCTAATGATGCACAATATGCTTTGGTCATGTTTATGTGTGGTATGTTGTTCAAGAAAGAAGATGGTTTTTATAAGATTTGAAGATAATGTTTGGAATCTTGAAGTCAATTAAGCCATTGTAAACTAATTAATGATCTCATTTTGTTTATCCTCTTTCATATTCTGGATAAAAACATAACCTTAAAGTAGATGGTGTTTTAATAAGCTTTCTACAAAATGATAACATGCAAAAGTTAATTATAATTCACCAATCGTTAAGTTAACAATAGAAGGCGGTGTTGCATATCAACTACTAATTTCAATCTTAGCATCTTGTATCATAGGAAATATATGAAAAACCCAAATTAGTAAAAAATAAATAAATAAATATTGGTGTCTACTAAATTATAATAAAAATGCGTGATTGCTGATACATCCAAAAATAAAAGTCAAAACAGGTAGTTACGATGTAAACTGAAATGAAAAATTCTAAAATAAAAAATAGATGTCTCCTTTTGTCATATATTTTATCCTCCTAAAATTTTTGATAATATTAGTATTGTTATCGTAACAGTATATTACTACACTATTAGCGTGTATGTGTGCAAATGTGTATATTCACATATTTCGATTAAAATTTACTATATTTTGATTATAAAAGACGTTTATTTTCTTGTTATGGTGTTTGGAACTTACACAATATCAAATGTCTATTTTTTATTTTACCACCTCAAACTAAGGTTTATCGTTTCACATATCGTTTTCACTAAAACTTGAAGTTAATTGCTCGACGTCATGTATTCGCATTACTATTTAACTGTATTAAAAACCCAAGTCTAGTGTTACTGTAACGACCCAGAATTTTTGATAATTAAAATATGAATATTTAATTAATTTTAAATATTAAGAAGTGAATTTATAAGTCAAATAATTTTTATTTTGAATTATTGGATTTATTTGAATAATTAAATCGATAATTTAATACGTTAAATTATGGAAATAATTGAAAATAGAGTTAAATATGATTGAAAATGATTTGTAAAATTTTCTTTTATCATGTGGGAGTTAGAATGATATTTTAGAACTTTTAAAATCGAATTAAGAGTTAATTTGTGAAAATTGAATATTTTAATAATTAAATCGACTAGTGAAAATAGTCAATTTTTGAACAGTCTCAGAATTGAACGAAACCAGTTTCATTGGATCCATAATAGTTAGTTATTACCAGATTTCAATTTTCGTGTCAATCGGAGCTATCGTTTGATCGTGGCAGCTCGAAACGCATCGATTTATTTTTAATTTAAATTTGGCGAGTGAAAATAGCCATTTTTCAAAAAGTCTCGGATTTCGACAAAACCAGTTTCATCGGATCCGTAATGTGATATTATTGTAAGGTTTCAAATTTCAAGTCAATTGGATTTACCGTTTGTCCGGTACAAATTAAAACGCCTAGAAATCGAGTTAAATCGGTTTAATTCAAATTGAGCGTTTACAGCCATAACTCGCACATACTTCCGAATTAGCTTCCGAAACCTGTTCCATTGTGTCCGGAACGTGGGATAAACCCTAGGAATGTCAGTTTCGGCACGTAAATCGAAGTTCGGAATTTCCGGATGAATAGTGTCGAACGAAACTCTATAAATAGCCCCACCCTTCATTAAAAAAAAAAATATATAAAACTAAACCCTAATTTGTAACTGCAGCCGCCACTACCCAATGAACGGCCAGAAATGTTCTAACTTCTTCCCTCTAGATCTTCCAATCCGTCAACAATTAGAGGATGTTGTCAACATGAAAGTTGGAGAGGGGAGTGAGAGCTACGATGTGAACGGTGGAGATCGCGAATGGCTTCACGGATCAACGGAATCATGCCATGAAGGGGCCGGCCTGCGCGCGCGTTTCTATGCAGATGTGAGGGCCGAGTTCACCACTGGTCGGGTCGTGGGTAGCTAAGGGGGAGGCGACCGTGTGGTGGCGACGTGATGAAGTTTCGTCGTGTACTGATGTCAAAAATTTAGACCCTAATCTACGTTTATGGGTTCATGGTGTTCATGTACAACCTGTAGAGTAACGAAGTGGAGAGGAAGGAGAGCACGCACGGCCAGATTTGCATTGGGTTTGGATCTAGTGGCTGGTAATGGTTGTAGTTAAAAATTAAATTGAAAGATGTTGGAATTGTTTATATAAATCGTGTACAAACTTCATAAAATCATAACTTTTTCATACGAGGTCGAAAAAATGCAAACTCAGTTGCGTTGGAATCGTATGGACGAGCACTACGCGATGGAGTTGGTTTGGAGTCGTTTGGAGTTAGTGAGAATTTTGGGTAAAATTAAGCGTCCGTTTAATTTTATTCGAAATAAATCGCTAAAACGGAATTTAAAACCAAGGTGAGAACTTCTCACTCAATCGAATCAGTTTCGATTTTATTTTAAATAGTTAGATTTAAAATATTTGAATGCATGTTTGAATGTTGATTGTTATCTATTGATTGTTAAAATAGACATTATACGCCGTTAGTAAGCGGATGTTATTTATTAAAAACATATACCGCGAATATTTCATAAACAGTGAAATTGGTATTATATATAATATCAATATATATATATTGGCATATGTATATATTGCAGTTGTTGATTTCCCGCATTTATTTGTTTAGCGGATGAGACCCTATTACGCCGTTATTTAGCGGATAATATTTAATAAGAACATATACCGCGATAATTTCGTACTGGAACGAAATTGGTATTGTGCTAATGTTTGTGAATGCAGGAAAACAGGTTGGAGGGATCCAACTGGATTCCTCAACAGTATTTATTTGATTTCAGATATTTTGATATTTGATGGATTATCATATCGATATATGATATCGTTGTAGTCGTGATTTACTATTTGGTGTGTAGCATCATTGGACCCAGATTTTGGGATTTTAAAGTAATTTTAAAGTGATTTTTGAAAATATACTTTATTTTTGGAATTGATCCATCATAAATAAATAAACATTATAATTTTTATGTTATAAAAATTATGATTTTTGAGAAATATAGTTAAAAACTGATTTTTGAGAATACGATGCTATTGAGTTTATAAAATAGTTTAATCGAGATATTTTAGAATTATTGTGAAAAGTTTAAATATAGGATTTATAAAATTTAATTATTTTATGAATCAAAATGGTGAAATAATAAAGGAGATTAAAGACGTTTTAAAAGAATAATATAAATTGAATTATATTACGAGATTTATAAATGGATATTTATAAATTAAAATGTTGAAATTATAAAACGAGTTTTTATAAGCGTTTGAATGAAGTGCAAATGGATTGCATAAGTGAATGAAATTTATAAAATTTTAAACTGTGAAGTTATAGATAAAATTTATAAATAGTAAGATTTATAAATTTGTGAAGTTATTGAAAGAATGATTTTGGATAAATGAATGGATCTCATAAGTTATAAGATTTATAATTTGGGAAGTTAAAAGGAACGATTTTGTAAAATAATCGTTTTATAAGCATTTAACTTATAATATGAACCTTTGTTTTATAATTGAGTTATAAATCAAATAGGTTAATAAAGGAACTTATAAAAGGAAGTTTTTATAAATAAATAGAAATGGAATTTATAAACGTTGTTTTATAAATTCGAAATGACTTATTTTGATAAGTAAATTATTATAACTTATGTATGGAGTTATATTCACGTTTTTAGACCGTGAATAATCCTTTGAAATAAAATGCATAGAATTGATGAAATTTGTTAACGTAGTATATTCACGTTTTTGAATAGTGAATAATACGTTAAAGAAATGTTTAGAATGAGAATGTTTTAAATAGAATTAAAACGATCTAACGATGTTTTAAATGTGTTGAAATTCGAAACCATAGATTTCAACATTCATTGTTGAAATAGATGTTTCGAGAAATAGAAGGAAATAATTGACTATAACACTGTTGTTATAGTAAATGATTTCCGAAAGGAAATGTTTTGTATAGTATTGGGATTTATATATCTATTTTTAATTTCGAATCCCTATACTAGTGATTTTGGGTTGTCGTAACGATGTTTTACGTAACATTCGTTTTGGCCCAAATAAATATGTTTATGAGAATGATTTCCTTAAAGAATGAAATATATACTAAATTTCGATTGAAGTATATTGAATATTTTCCAAGTGTTGAAAATAAATAAAATTTGTGAATTACTTATGAATAAATAAGTATGGAAATGTTTTTCCAATATAAACTGAATATTAGAGAATTTATCTTTTTGAAGATAAATTGAAAATGAATATTATAAATCGAATTGAAGTCGTATATTCATTAATACTTTGGAATGTAAATTCACTATTGAATTTATAAAAGAAAGTAGAATTTGTTTAAAAATAAATATTGATTTATTTTTGAAGTGTGAAAATTATATATCTAGTAAAGATATTTTTGGAAAATAAATAATTTGGAAAATTATTTGGAAACTGGTGATGTGTGCATATCCATTGATAGTTCAATAACCGACTATCAATATTTCCCTTTGAATGGGTAATTGATGTGATTTGATTGAATTTGAATGCCACACTTATTTTTGAATAAGCGCTCACTATTCGGGTTAACCGGGAAAGGACCATGGGGTCTTATAACCCATTCCGAATATGTGATACGTCGTTGTAAATTGCATTTGAAGATCGGTGTTGAAGACCGAGTTTTTGCGAAAGCGATAGGATGACCTATCGATTGTCTCTGCACTGGGTAGCTCCTGGTATAGAGATTCCTTAAGTGATGGGAAATTCGATCGGGATTGTGAATACCCGGATTTCAAGGGCTTCGTAAGAAGTGCCTTCGGTTTTGTTCGAGCCCGTAACAGACTTGTATGGATTGTATGTCTGACATTACAAGTTGAGATATAAAGCCGATTTCTTTCAAATATATTTCTGTTGGTGGCGAAGAATTTATTCTTTTAGCTTAACACCCTTCTCTGAGACGTACGAGCTCAAAGGCTATATAGTTGAAGTTATCAGCGATATATTCCCAATTTGGTAATGTGACATGCTGAGTGTTGCTGTAAATGATCATTGTGTTGATTATTGTGATAGGATCGTTTATTTGATCGTCTATCTTGGTGATCATTATGTTGATCATTTGTTGACCCAAAGCATGGCTTTTGTATAAAGTATGTTTTTGTGGACGTGACTTCGTCGAACATCACACCCCGGAAATGGTCAAAACAGGAAAGATGCGGCAAGGTTATGAGGGGTAGCACCCTTTAGGGTATGTACATTTCCTTCTGGATAGAGGTGGTATCATGGTATGGAGCCCAGATATTTAACCTATGTGGTTACTACGAATTTATTACTTTGTGGTTGTTGGTTTTCGGGATCCCGTGAGAAAGGTCGTTTACGATCGGGGAATGGCGTGCTCGTGTCAGTAGTTACCCAGTTAGGGGTAACCCGGCCTTGTGTTGGCAGAGTTCCGGTTTGGTTCTCGGGGATGTCTTTCCAGAGGCATTCTCATGTGGCAATGGGAAGTTCCTTGGCCTGACCATTTGTTGGAAATCCAATTCCCAATACGAAACTTGTACGGTATTAGTTGTAGAACCTGCCATTCACTTATGGTGGTCACCACTGTTTGGATGGTAGCTATAGTAGGCATAGTTCGAAATGTCTATGTTGGCTAAGATTTATATTCTACCTTCGAAATAAATTTTTCCTACACTATGCAATAATAATAATATGAAATGTTATTTTAAATGCGTATCAAGCATCTTTGACTATCATAAGGAGAAATCTCCTCCGATTCTGCGTTTGCATGTGTGTGTGTGCGGGAGGCCTTATGGTAGTCTCATTTTTAAAAGCATTACGAATTGAATTTAAAAATATTCCTCTATTTTGATTTTAAAGTTAAATAAACTGTTTTGAGTTCTCACACCAGTCTCATGACTGACTTGGAGTTTATTGTTTTCCTTCCTAAACTCTGGGTGCCCACCAATTTTCACACGGGCAGTCAAGAGTTCAGGTTTATCAGGATATTCTGGAGTTGCTGGAGGCAAGATGGATGGCATGGCGTATTACTTATATAGTGTTTCTTTTTCCGCTGCACTGTTTGTTGTTGTATATTGTTGTACACTCTGATGATATGATGTAATGAAATGTATAAAAATGTAATAACTGATATAGTTCTTTGTTTAAAGATTATTCATTTATTATTATATGTTGTTCCGCTGCGAATTGTGAGATTCTGTTGTTGTTCTGTTCTGTTGTTTTCTGTTCCGTTCTATTTTAAAATTTTCTATCTTCTTTTCTGTTTTCTATTTTCTCTTTTCTCTATTTTCTAATCTTCCATCTTTTTCTACCTTCTTCTCTTTTTTTTCTTTTCTTAAAATCTTTTTAAACCCATAACATATTCGGTTTTTCGGCATTCGATTTCTCGGCAGTCGATAAAGTGAGTGTCGATGTTGAATTTTCAAAAGTCGAAAATTTCGAAGCGTTACAGTTACCAAAAAAGAGATATGTGTATAACTATATGGCATGCAAAAAATTTGTACTTTAAATGTATCCACAATTTGATTTTTATTTACATTTTGCATAGATATGACATATTGTCAATATGTCGTTAAAACTGAAGATTTTAGTGTGGTGAAAATTAGACGCTTCTGATATACTAGTGTGCAAAGCCAGTCAGATATTGTTGTAGGCTTAAGGCATAATGATCTAAATCAGGGATTAAAACAATCAGAGGTCCTTATTAGTTATTTTTAAACATTGAAAATACAGTCACAATGCAAGTTTAAATTATAGTGGCTTAAAAATAAGGCATACTCTTTTATAATTACACAGAGTCCGCTTTCATTAATCTAAAATATGACCGATTTCATTTACAAACAAAATACAATTACTTTTATAAACAAAATTAGAATTTTGAGGCCGATGAAAATTTAAGGCCCTTGGCGATGACTTTTGTGACATAGGGCAACTATTGGCCATTCCTATATCAAACATAGTTACGAATAATACCGACTATTTGTAAATAGCAGTAAATGAGATTTGAGAAGAAATGCGTAGATGACTATTAAAATAAGTAACGTGCAACGTACCATCCATTTGAGAATTTTCATATGCAAAATGATTTTTAAATAACAATTTAATAACAAAATTTTTTCTAAAAAATCCAACATTCAAAAGTTTTGCATTTTGCAAGTTTATCCAACTCTAACCATCCACTACTAGTGTTGCAATAAATTACTATTTTGAAAAATTTTGGTTAAAAATTTGAAAATAAGAATACATAAAAATCCAAACTTCCTACCTATATTAAACTGGAAAATTGAATACATAGCTTAAAATAAGTTGTATAATAACATAACAAAACATGTTTGTAACTATTGATCACACGTCTTATTAGAAAACAATATATTTGGTTTAAGTAAAGCAGTTTTATTGGAAAATAAATTATATAAGCTTCCTTTACTAAAATTTACTTAAATTGGGAGGTATGTATAAATTTATTAAATTTATGGAAAAACATTTAGTTTATAAAATAAATATCGTGGCAATACATTTATGTAAAAAGTTAATCCGAATTATGCTGACCAAACATAAATATAATCTCAATATATAAACATAAGTGAAATAATAGCTCCACGAATAGATTACTATCAGAAGATGTAATAATAAGTTGTAAAATGCTTTTTAAGATATTTAACTTAGACCATCTACAAAGATAATTCTTCCATCAAATTTATTTCATACTATAATACCATGAAAGCACATTGTATCAAATTTAATGACTTAACATTTGATGTTGAACATTATCATTTCACTGGTGAAATAGTTGAAGCTTGATTATGCCATTTTCGTTGTTGATACAACGATGTAGGACGTTGTCATTTACTTTCTTCATAACTGGTTATTGGATGATGCATTTCTTCTTGTTCTTTTGTGCACTGTAGTTCTTTTGTGCACTGTGGTTCCTTTGTGCACTGTGGCTCATTAGTGCACTGTGGTTCTTTTGTGCATTTTAGTTCTTTCGTACATTGTTCATCCATTGTATGTTCATTTAACGATGGATGTTGCAATTTGCTTTCTCCATCAGTGGTCGTTGGATGATGCCATTCTTTTTGCTCTTCTGTGCATTGTAGCTCTTTTGTGCACTGTAGTCCTTTTGTGCATTGTAGCTCTTTTGTGCATTGTAGTTCTTTTGTGCATTCTAGGTCTTTTGTACATTGTTCATTCATCGCATGTGCATTTACCACCGGATGATTCCCCTTCTTTTGTTCGTCATAATTTGTCGGATGGTGCCAATTACTCCTTTCATCAACGATTGTTGGATGATGCCACTTGGTTGGTAGTTCATTAGGTTGCAGCTTTGATGCCAAGTTAGTTTCAGTTATGATAAAAAAGAAGAACACTGAAGCTAATGATGCACAATATGATTTGGTCATGTTTATGTGTGGTATGTTGTTCAAGAAAGAAGATGGTTTTTATAAGATTTGAAGATAATGTTTGGAATCTTAAAGTCAATTAAGCCATTGTAAACTAATTAATGATCTCATTTTGTTTATCCTCTTTCATATTCTGGATAAAAACATAACCTTAAAGTAGATGGTGTTTTAATAAGCTTTCTACAAAAAAATAACATGCAAAAGTTAATTATAATTCACCAATCGTTAATTATGTTAATAATAGAAGGCGGTGTTGCATATCAACTACTAATTTCAATCTTAGCTTCTTGTATCATAGGAAATATATGAAAAACCCAAATTAGTAAAAAGTAAATAAATAAATAAATATTGGTGTCTACTAAATTATAATAAAAATGCGTGGTTGCCGATACATCCAAAAATAAAAGTCAAAACAGGTAGTTACGATGTAAACTGAAATGAAAAATTCTAAAATAAAAAATAGATGTCTCGTTTTGTCATATATTTTATCCTCCTAAAATTTTTGATAATATTAGTATTGTTATCGTAACAGTATATTACTACACTATTAGCGTGTATGTGTGCAAATGTGTATATTCACATATTTCGATTAAAATTTACTATATTTTGATTATAAAATACGTTTATTTTCTTGTTATGGTGTTTGGAACTTACACAATATCAAATGTCTATTTTTTATTTTACCAGCTCAAACTTAGGTTTATCGTTTCACATATCGTTTTCACTAAAACTTAAAGTTAATTGCTCGACGTCATGTATTCGCATTACTATTTAACTGTATTAAAAACCCAAGTCTAGTATTACCAAAAAAGAGATATGTGTATAAATATATGGCATGCAAAAAATTTGTACTTTAAATGTATCCACAATTTGATTTTTATTTACGTTTTGCATAGATATGACATATTGTCAATATGTCGTTAAAACTGAAGATTTTAGTGTGGTGAAAATTAGACGCTTCTTATATACTAGTGTCCAAAGCCAGTCAGATATTGTTGTAGGCTTAAGGCATAATGATCTAAATCAGGGATTAAAACAACCAGAGGTCCTTATTAGTTATTTTTAAACATTGAAAATACAGTCACAATGCAAGTTTAAATTATAGTGGCTTAAAAATAAGGCATACTCTTTTATAATTACACAGAGTCCGCTTTCATTAATCTAAAATTTGACCGATTTCATTTATAAACAAAATACAATTACTTTTATAAACAAAATTAGAATTTTGAGGCCGATGAAAATTCAAGGCCCTTGGCGATGACTTTTGTGACGTAGGGCTACTATCGGCCATTCATATATCAAACATAGTTTCGAATAATACCGACTATTTGTAAATAGCAGTAAATGAGATTTGAGAAGAAATGCCTAGATGACTATTAAAATAAGTAACGTGCAACGTACCATCCATTTGAGAATTTGCATATGCAAAATGATTTTTAAATAACAATTTAATAACATAATTTTTTCTAAAAAAAATCCAACATTCAAAAGTTTTGCATTTTGCAAGTTTATCCAACTCTAACCATCCACTACTAGTGTTGCAATAAATTACTATTTTGTAAAATTTTGGTTAAAAATTTGAAAATAAGAATACATAAAAATCCAAACTTCCTACCTATATTAAACTGGAAAAGTGAATACATAGCTTAAAATAAGCTGTATAATAACATAACAAAACATGTTTGTAACTATTGATCACACATCTTATTAGAAAACAATATATTTGGTTTAAGTAAAGTAGTTTTATTGGAAAATAAATTATATAAGCTTCCTTTACTAAAATTTACTTAAATTGGGAGGTATGTATAAGTTTATTAAATTTATGGAAAAAAATTTAGTTTATAAATATATATATATCGTGGCAATACATTTATGTAAAAAGTTAATCCGAATTATGCTGACCAAACATAAATATAATCTTAATATATAAACATAAGTGAAATAATAGCTCCACGAATAGATTACTATCAGAAGATGTAATAATAAGTTGTAAAATGCTTTTTAAGATATTTAACTTAGACCATCTACAAAGATAATTCTTCCATCAAATTTATTTCATACTATAATACCATGAAAGCACATTGTATCAAATTTAATGACCTAACATTTGATGTTGAACATTATCATTTCACTGGTGAAATAGTTGAAGCTTGATTATGCCATTTTCGTTGTTGATACAACGATGTAGGACGTTGTCATTTACTTTCTTCATAACTGGTTATTGGATGATGCATTTCTTCTTGTTCTTTTGTGCACTGTAGTTCTTTTGTGCACTGTGGTTCCTTTGTGCACTGTGGTTCATTAGTGCACTGTGGTTCTTTTGTGCATTTTAGTTCTTTCGTACATTGTTCATCCATTGTATGTTCATTTAACGATGGATGTTGCAATTTGCTTTCTCCATCAGTGGTCGTTGGATGATGCCATTCGTTTTGCTCTTCTGTGCATTGTAGCTCTTTTGTGCACTGTAGTCCTTTTGTGCATTATAGCTCTTTTGTGCATTGTAGTTCTTTTGTGCATTCTAGGTCTTTTGTACATTGTTCATTCATCGCATGTGCATTTACCACCGGATAATTCCCCTTCTTTTGTTCGTCATAATTTGTCGGATGGTGCCAATTACTCCTTTCATCAACGATTGTTGGATGATGCCACTTGGTTGGTAGTTCATTAGGTTGCAGCTTTGATGCCAAAGTAGTTTCAGTTATGATAAAAAAGAAGAACACCGAAGCTAATGATGCACAATATGCTTTGGTCATGTTTATGTGTTGTATGTTGTTCAAGAAAGAAGATGGTTTTTATAAGATTTGAAGATAATGTTTGGAATCTTGAAGTCAATTAAGCCATTGTAAACTAATTAATGATCTCATTTTGTTTATCCTCTTTCATATTCTGGATAAAAACATAACCTTAAAGTAGATGGTGTTTTAATAATCTTTCTACAAAAAAATAACATGCAAAAGTTAATTATAATTCACCAATCGTTAATTATGCTAATAATAGAAGGCGGTGTTGCATATCAACTACTAATTTCAATCTTAGCTTCTTGTATCATAGGAAATATATGAAAAACCCAAATTAGTAAAAAATAAATAAATAAATATTGGTGTCTACTAAATTATAATAAAAATGCGTGGTTGCCGATACATCCAAAAATAAAAGTCAAAACAGGTAGTTACGATGCAAACTGAAATGAAAAATTCCAAAATAAAAAATAGATGTCTCGTTTTGTCATATATTTTATCCTCCTAATTTTTTTGATAATATTAGTATTGTTATCGTAACAGTATATTACTACACTATTAGCGTGTATGTGTGCAAATGTGTATATTCACATATTTCGATTAAAATTTACTATATTTTGATTATAAAAGACGTTTATTTTCTTGTTATGGTGTTTGGAACTTACACAATATCAAATGTCTATTTTTTATTTTACGGCCTCAAACGTAGGTTTATCGTTTCACATATCGTTTTCACTAAAACTTAAAGTTAATTGCTCGACGTCATGTTTTTGCATTACTATTTAACTTTATTAAAAACCCAAGTCTAGTGTTACCAAAAAAGAGATATATGTATAATTATATGGCATGCAAAAAATTTGTACTTTAAATGTATCCACAATTTGATTTTTATTTACATTTTGCATAGATATGACATATTGTCAATATGTCGTTAAAACTGAAGATTTTAGTGTGGTGAAAATTAGACGCTTCTGATATACTAGTGCCCAAAGCCAGTCAGATATTGTTGTAGGCTTAAGGCATAATGATCTAAATCAGGTATTAAAAGAAATCGGAGGTCCTTATTAGTTATGTTTAAACATTGAAAATACAATCACAATGCAAGTTTAAATTATAGTGGCTTAAAAATAAGGCATACTCTTTTATATTTACACATAATCCGCTTTCATTAATCTAAAATATGACCGATTTCATTCATAAACAAAATACAATTACTTTTATAAACAAAATTAAAATTTTGAGGCCGATGAAAATTCAAGGCCCATGGCAATGACTTTTGTGACATAGGGCTACTATCGGCCATTCCTATATCAAACATAGTTTCGAATAATACCGACTATTTGTAAATAACAGTAAATGAGATTTGAGAAGAAATGCGTAGATGACTATTAAAATAAGTAACGTGCAACGTACCCTCCATTTGAGAACTTGCATATGCAAAATGATTTTTAAATAACAATTTAATAACATTATTTTTTCTAAAAATCCAACATTCAAAAGTTTTGCATTTTGCAAGTTTATCCAACTCTAACCATCCACTACTAGTGTTGAAATAAATTACTATTTTAAAAAATTTTGGTTAAAAATTTGAAAATAAGAAGACATAAAAATTCAAACTTCCTACCTATATTAAAATGGAAAAGTGAATACATAGCTTAAAATAAGTTGCATAATAACATAACAAAACATGTTTGTAACTATTGATCACACATCTTATTAGAAAACAATATATTTTGTTTAAATAAAGTAGTTTTATTGGAAAATAAATTGTATAAGCTTCCTTTACTAAAATTTACTTAAATTGGGAGGTATGTATAAATTTATTAAATTTATGGAAAATCATTTAGTTGATAAATATAAATATCGTGGCAATACATTTATGTAAAAAGTTAATCCGAATTTTGCTGACCAAACATAAATATAATCTCAATATATAAACATAAGTGAAAGAATAGCTCCACGAATAGATTACTATCAGAAGATGTAATAATAAGTTGTAAAATGCTTTTTAAGATATTTAACTTAGACCATCTACAAAGATAATTCTTCCATCAAATTTATTTCATACTATAATACCATGAAAGCACATTGTATCAAATTTAATAACTTAACATTTGATGTTGAACATTATCATTTCACTGGTGAAATAGTTGAAGCTTGATTATGCCATTTTCGTTGTTGATACAACGATGTAGGACGTTGTCATTTACTTTCTTCATAACAGGTTATTGGATGATGCATTTCTTCTTGTTCTTTTGTGCACTGTAGTTCTTTTGTGCACTGTGGTTCCTTTGTGCACTGTGGTTCATTAGTGCACTGCGGTTCTTTTGTGCATTTTAGTTCTTTCGTACATCGTTCATCCATTGTATGTTCATTTAACGATGGATGTTGCAATTTGCTTTCTCCATCAGTGGTCGTTGGATGATGCCATTCTTTTTGCTCTTCTGTGCATTGTAGCTCTTTTGTGCACTGTAGTCCTTTTGTGCATTGTAGCTCTTTTGTGCATTGTATTTCTTTTGTGCATTCTAGGTCATTTGTACATTGTTCATTCATCGCATGTGCATTTACCACCGGATGATTCCCATTCTTTTGTTCGTCATAATTTGTCGGATGGTGCCAATTACTCCTTTCATCAACGGTTGTTGGATGATGCCACTTGGTTGGTAGTTCATTAGGTTGCAGCTTTGATGCCAAGGTAGTTTCTGTTATGATAAAAAAGAAGAACCCTAAAGCTAACGATGCACAATATGCTTTGGTCATGTTTATGTGTGGTATGTTGTTCAAGAAAGAAATGGTTTTTATAAGATTTGAAGATAATGTTTGGAATCTTGAAGTCAATTAAGCCATTGTAAACTAATTAATGATCTCATTTTGTTTATCCTCTTTCATATTCTGGATAAAAACACAACCTTAAAGTAGATGGTGTTTTAATAAGCTTTCTACAAAAAAATAACATGCAAAAGTTAATTATAATTCACCAATCGTTATGTTAATAATAGAAGGCGGTTTTGCATATCAACTACTAATTTCAATCTTAGCTTCTTGTATCATAGGAAATATATGAAAAACCCAAATTAGTAATAAATAAATAAATAAATATTGATGTCTACTAAATTATAATAAAAATGCGTGATTGCCGATACATCCAAAAATAAAAGTCAAAACAGGTAGTTACGATGTAAACTGAAATGAAAAATTCTAAAATAAAAAATAGATGTCTCGTTTTGTCATATATTTTATCCTCCTAAATTTTTTGATAATATTAGTATTGTTACCGTAACAGTATATTACTACACTATTAGCGTGTATGTGTGCAAATGTGTGTATTCACATATTTCGATTAAAATTTACTCTATTTTGATTATAAAGACGTTTATTTTCTTGTTATGGTGTTTGTAACTTACACAATATCAAATGTCTATTTTTTATTTTACCACCTCAAATGTAGGTTTATTGTTTCACATATCGTTTTCACTAAAACTTAAAGTTAATTGCTCGACGTCATGTATTCGCATTACTATTTAACTGTATTAAAAACCCAAGTCTAGTGTTACCAAAAAAGAGATATTTGTATAACTATATGGCATGCAAAAAATTTGTACTTTAAATGTATCCACAATTTGATTTTTATTTACATTTTGCATAGATATGACATATTGTCAATATGTCGTTAAAACTGAAGATTTTAGTGTGGTGAAAATTAAACCCTTCTGATATACTAGTGTCCAAAGCCAGTCAGATATTGTTGTAGGCTTAAGGCATAATGATCTAAATCAGGGATTAAAACAATCAGAGGTCCTTATTAGTTATTTTTAAACATTGAAAATACAGTCACAATGCAAGTTTAAATTATAGTGGCTTAAAAATAAGGCATACTCTTTTATAATAACACAGAGTCCGCTTTCATTAATCTAAAATATGACCGATTTCATTTATAAACAAAATTTAATTACTTTTATAAACAAAATTAGAATTTTGAGGCCGATGAAAATTCAAGGCCCTTGGCGATGACTTTTGTGACATAGGGCTACTATCGGCCATTCCTATAACAAACATAGTTTCTAATAATACCGACTATTTGTAAATAGCAGTAAATGAGATTTGAGAAGAAATGCTTAGATGACTATTAAAATAAGTAACGTGCAACGTACCATCCATTTGAGAATTTTCATATGCAAAATGATTTTTAAATAACAATTTAATAACATAATTTTTTCAAAAAATCCAACATTCAAAAGTTTTGCATTTTGCAAGTTTATCCAACTCTAACCATCCACTACTAATGTTGCAATAAATTACTATTTTGAAAAATTTTGGTTAAAATTTGAAAATAAGAATACATAAAAATCCAAACTTCCTACCTATATTAAACTGGAAAAGTGAATACATAGCTTAAAATAAGTTGTATAATAACATAACAAAACATGTTTGTAACTATTGATCACACATCTTATTAGAAAACAATATATTTGGTTTAAGTAAAGTAGTTTTATTGGAAAATAAATTGTATAAGCTTCCTTTACTAAAATTTACTTAAATTGGGAGGTATGTATAAATTTATTAAATTATGGAAAAACATTTAGTGTATAAATATAAATATCGTGGCAATACATTTTTGTAAAAAGTTAATTCGAATTATGCTGACCAAACATAAATATAATCTCAATATATAAACATAAGTGAAATAATAGATTCACGAATAGATTACTATCAGAAGATGCAATAATAAGTTGTAAAATGCTTTTTAAGATATTTAACTTAGACCATCTACAAAGATAATTCTTCCATCAAATTTATTTCATACTATAATGCCATGAAAGCACATTGTATCAAATTTAATGACTTAACATTTGATGTTGAACATTATCATTTCACTGGTGAAATAGTTGAAGCTTGATTATGCCATTTTCGTTGTTGATACAACGATGTAGGACGTTGTCATTTACTTTCTTCATAACTGGTTATTGGATGATGCATTTCTTCTTGTTCTTTTGTGCACTGTAGTTCTTTTGTGCACTGTGGTTCCTTTGTGCACTGTGGTTCTTTTGTGCATTTTAGTTCTTTCGTACATTGTTCATCCATGTATGTTCATTTAACGACGGATGTTGCAATTTGCTTTCTCCATCAGTGGTCGTTGGATGATGCCATTCTTTTTGCTCTTCTGTGCATTGTAACTCTTTTGTTCACCGTAGTCCTTTTGTGCATTGTAGCTCTTTTGTGCATTGTAGTTCTTTTGTGCATTCTAGGTCTTTTGTACATTGTTCATTCATCGCTTGTGCATTTACCACCGGATGATTCCCCTTCTTTTGTTCGTCATAATTTGTCGGATGGTGCCAATTACTCCTTTCATCAACGATTGTTGGATGATGCCACTTGGTGTTTAGTTCATTAGGTTGCAGCTTTGATGCCACGGTAGTTTCAGTTATGATAAAAAAGAAGAACACTAAAGCTAATGATGCACAATATGCTTTGGTCATGTTTATGTGTGGTATGTTGTTCAAGAAAGAAGATGGTTTTTATAAGATTTGAAGATAATGTTTGGAATCTTGAAGTCAATCAAGCCATTGTAAACTAGTTAATGATCTCATTCTGTTTATCCTCTTTCATATTCTGAATAAAAACATAACCTTAAAGTAGATGGTGTTTTAATAAGCTTTCTACAAAAAAATAACATGCAAAAGTTAATTATAATTCACCAATCGTTGTGTTAATAATAGAAGGCGGTGTTGCATATCAACTACTAATTTCAATCTTAGCTTCTTGTATCATAGGAAATATATGAAAAACCCAAATTAGTAAAAAATAAATAAATAAATATTGGTGTCTACTAAATTATAGTAAAAATGCGTGATTGCCGGTACATCCGAAAATAAAAGTCAAAACAGGTAGTTACGTTGTAAACTGAAATGAAAAATCCTAAAATAAAAAATAGATGTCTCGTTTTGTCATATATTTTATCCTCCTAAAATTTTTGATAATACTAGTATTGTTATCGTAATAGTATATTACTACACTATTAGCGTGTATGTGCGCAAATGTGCATATTCACATATTTCGATTAAAATTTACTATATTTTGATTTTAAAAGACGTTTATTTTCTTGTTATGGTGTTTGGAACTTACACAATATCAAACGTCTATTTTTTATTTTACCGCCTCAAACGTTGGTTTATCGTTTCACATATCGTTTTCACTAAAACTTAAAGTTAATTGCTCGACGTCATGTTTTCGCATTACTATTTAACTATATTAAAAACCCAAGTCTAGTGTTACCAAAAAAGAGATATTTGTATAACTATATGGCATGCAAAAAATTTGTACTTTAAATGTATCCACAATTTGATTTTTATTTACATTTTGCATAGATATGACGTACTGTCAACATGTCGTTAAAATTGAAGATTTTAGTGTGGTGAAAATTAGACGCTTCTGATATACTAGTGTCCTAAGCCAGTCAGATATTGTTGTAGGCTTAAGGCATAATGATCTAAATCAGGTATTAAAACAATCAGAGGTCCTTATTAGTTATTTTTAAACATTGAAAATACTGTCACAATGCAAGTTTAAATTATAGTGGCTTAAAAATAAGGCATACTCTTTTATAATTACACAGAGTCCGCTTTCATTAATCTAAAATATGACGGATTTCATTTATAAATAAAATACAATTACTTTTATAAACAAAATTAGAATTTTGAGGCCGATGAAAATTCAAGGCCCTTGGCGGTGACTTTAGTGACATAGGGCTACTATCGGCCATTCCTACATCAAACATAGTTTCGAATAAGACCGACTATTTGTAATAGCAGCAAATGAGATTTCGAAAGAAATGCGTAGATGACTATTAAAATAAGTAACGTGCAACGAACCATCCATTTGAGAATTTGCATATGCAAAATGATTTTTAAATAACAATTTAATAACATAAATTTTTCTAAAAATTCCATCATTCAAAAGTTTTGCATTTTGCAAGTTTATCCAACTCTAACCATCCACTACTGGTGTTGCAATAAATTAGTATTTTGAAAAATTTGGGTTAAAAATTTGAAAATAAGAATACACAAAAATCCAAACTTCCTACCTATATTAAACTGGAAAAGTGAATACATAGCTTAAAATAAGTTATATAATAACATAACAAAACATGTTTGTAACTATTGATCACACGTCTCATTAGAAAACAATATATTTGGTTTAAGTAAAGCAGTTTTATTGGAAAATAAATTATATAAGCTTCCATTACTAAAATTTACTTAAATTGGGAGGTATGTATAAATTTATTAAATTTATAGAAAAACATTTAGCTTATAAATATAAATATCATGGCAATACATTTATGTAAAAAGTTAATCCGAATTATGCTGACCAAACATAAATATAATCTCAATATATAAACATAAGTGAAATAGTAGCTACACGAACAGATTACTATCAGAAGATGTAATAATAAGTTGTAAAATTCTTTTTAAGATATTTAACTTAAACCATATACAAAGATAATTCTTCCATCAAATTTTTTTCATACTATAATACCATGAAAGCACATTGTATCAACTTTAATGACTTAACATTTGATGTTGAACATTATCATTTCACCGGTGAAATAGTTGAAGCTTGATTATGCCATTTTCTTTGTTGATACAACGATGTAGGACGATGTCATTTACTTTCTTCATAAATGGTTATTGGATGATGCATTTCTTCTTGTTCTTTAGTGCAATGTAGTTCTTTTGTGCACTGTGGTTCCTTTATGCATTGTGGTTCTTTAGTGCACTGTGATTCTTTTGTGCATTTTAGTTCTTTCGTACATTGTTCATCCATTGTATGTTCATTTAACGATGGATGTTGCAATTTGCTTTCTCCATCAGTGGTCGTTGGATGATGCCATTCTTTTTGCTCTTCTGTGCATTGTATCTCTTTTGTGCACTGTAGTCATTTTGTGCATTGTAGCTCTTTTGTGCATTGTAGTTCTTTTGTGCATTCCAGGTCTTTTGTACATTGTTCATTCATCGCATGTGCATTTACCATCGGATGAATCCACTTCTTTTGTTCGTCATAATTTGTCGGATGGTGCCAATTACTCCTTTCATCAACGATTGTTGGATGATGCCACTTGGTTGGTAGTTCATTAGGTTGTAGCTTTGATTGCAAGGTAGTTTCAGTTATGATAAAAAAGAACAACACTAAAGCTAGTGATGCACAATATGCTTTGGTCATGTTTGTGTGTGGTATGTTGTTCAAGAAAGAAGATGGTTTTTAAAAGATTTGAAGATAATGTTTGGAATCTTGAAGTCAATTAAGCCATTGTAAACTAATTAATGATCTCATTTTGTTTATCCTCTTTCATATTCTGGGTAAAAACATAACCTTAAAGTAGATAGTGTTTTAAGAAGCTTTCTACAAAAAAATAACATGCAAAAGTTAATTATAATTCACCAATCGTTATGTTAATAATGGAAGGCGGTGTTGCATATCAACTACTAATTTCAAACTTAGCTTCTTGTATCATAGGAAATATATGAAAAACTCAAATTAGTAAAAAAGAAATTAAATAAATATTGGTGTCAACTAAATTATAATAAAAATGAGTGATTGCCGATACATCCAAAAATAAAAGTCAAAACAGGTAGTTACGATGTAAACTGAAATGAAAAATTCTAAAATAAAAAATAGATGTCTCGTTTTGTCATATATTTTGTCCTCCTAAATTTTTTGATAATATTAGTATTGTTATCGTAACAGTATATTACTACACTATTTGCGTGTATGTGTGCAAATGTGTATATTCGCATATTTCGATTAAAATTTACTATATTTTGATTATAAAAGACGTTTATTTTCTTGTTATGGTGTTTGGAACTTACACAATATCAAATGTCTATTTTTTATTTTACCACCTCAAATGTAGGTTTATCGTTTCACATATCGTTCTCACCAAAACTTAAAGTTAATTGCTCGACGTCATGTATTCGCATTACTATTTAACTTTTTTAAAAACCCAAGTCTAGTGTTACCAAAAAAGAGATATTTGTATAACTATATGGTATGCAAAAAATTTGTACTTTAAATGTATCCACAATTTGATTTTTATTTACATTTCGCATAGATATGACATATTGTCAATATGTCGTTAAAACTGAAGATTTTAGTGTGGTGAAAATTAGACGCTTCTGATATACTAGTGTCCAAAGCCAGTCAGATATTGTTGTAGGCTTAAGGCATAATGATCTAAATCAGGGATTAAAACAATCAAAGGTCCTTATTAGTTATTTTTAAACATTGAAAATACAGTCACAATGCAAGTTTAAATTATAGTGGCTTAAAAATAAGGCATACTCTTTTACAATTACACAGAGTCCGCTTTCATTAATCTAAAATATGACCGATTTCATTTATAAACAAAATACAATTACTTTTATAAACAAAATTAGAGTTTTGAGGCCGATGGAAATTCAAGGCCCTTGGCGATGACTTTTGTGACATAGGGATACTATCGGCCATTCCTATATCAAACATAGTTTCGAATAACACCGACTATTTGTAAATAGTAGTAAATGAGATTTGAGAAGAAATGCGTAGATGACTATTAAAATAAGTAACGTGCAACGTACCATCCATTTGAGAATTTGCATATGCAAAATGATTTTTAAATAACAATTTAATAACATAATTTTTTTTAAAAATCCAACATTCAAAAGTTTTGCATTTTGCAAGTTTATCCAACTCTAACCATCCACTAATAGTGTTGCAATAAATTACTATTTTGAAAAATTTTGGTTAAAAATTTGAAAATACGAAGACATGAAAATCCAAACTTCCTCCTATATTAAACTGGAAATGTAACATCCCAGAATTTTGTTAAATTAAATATAGCGACTTATTTGAACTTTTAAATTTAAATTGTGAAATTTCAAGAAGAATAAAATATTGTTAATATTAATATTATAAAGTTATATGGAAGTAAATAAAAGTTTGATAGTTCAAATTTTTAAATGAATGATAAATTAAATGTTGATTGTAAAACTTCAAATAGAAAATAAAATGAACAAAGTATGTAAGTATTTAAGTAAGAACTGTACTTATAATAATCAAGTGGAACATAACCATGTTGTAGTATTCAAGACATAAGACATAAGAGTGTAAATTTAGATATAACTTGCATATAAATTGTAAACCAAGAAGTAATAAAATGAAGAGAAGTATTTTAAACAAAACAATTGTATATACAAAGCTTGTGCAAGAAGATTAACATAGATAAATATCTTCAAGAATAAAACAAAACTTGTGTACTTACAGGAAGAAAAAAAATTCTGCAGCATGTTTATGTAAGTAAGAATGGGAACAAAGGCATTTAATGCCATCTATTCAAACACAAATAAAATCTTACTTAGCACACAAATAAATCATATCAGCCGAAATATTTTTCTTGGTCAATAAAGCAAACCAAGATAATTTGATTTAAAACAAGACTTTGTCCCAGTTAGTATTTTCCCTACCCTGTACAAACCTTTTTTTTTATATATCTTCACACACCCCTATATACATTAAGCTATTCAAAAGCAAAGCACCGCAGAACAAAGGAAAAAGAAAAAAAAAGAACAGGAAATAAATAGGAGAGGAAACATCACTGTGTGTTCAAGTGCAGGCAATATACTGAAGATTTAAACTGCAGTTCAAAGAGAAAATCGATATAGCTTCTGTTTCAAACAATTGTCATGTGAGTAAACAAAGTTTTTGTTTTAAAGTTTAAGTCAATTATAACGTTATGATTCCTTAACCAATATAGTTAGATATGGTTTCAAGTTGAATATGAATCTGCATATGCTATTGTTGCTCTGGAAAATTTGGATATGGCTGTCTTCAATGTTTTTCCAAGTTCTGAACATATAAAAGTAAAGAAATTGTAAAGTTTGCTTTATATAAATGTTTGAATCCTGAATATTTAAAGCTAATGTAAGTTGTTACCTAAATCAAGGCCTGCAATTTTTGCTTTGCAGTTTCACAGTATGTCATAATACTGTATGCATGCTTGGGTAAAGGTTGAGAACCTTAACCTATGAATAAGCTAGTTATGTGCCTGGGATATAAAATGGTGTTAGTTTGCATATGCATAGGTAGTTCTTCTCTGTACACAGACATTTGGAAACATAAATGCCTGTTCAAGTCAGAAATCAGTTCTGTCTTTGTTTTCAGAGTATCACACTTATTCAAAACCCCATCTTTAATTGTATGATCATTATTAGACTTCGATCTCAAGATAAAACTTGCGTATTTAAGGATGAACTATGAAAGAAAAATAAAAAAATTCATAAGGATATGTTACACAGTTGAAAAACAATGTTTTTACAGTAATATGCCATATTTTGATCAAACTCGAATATCATGAAATGCTAATTCAAGTTTATAACTTGAATCTTCATTGCAAATTATGATTTTTAAGACGAAATTGGCAATTTTTAGTTGCCTATGTCGTGCGCAGTTCATTGTTGAACGAAAATAGTGTTTTGATCGATTTCTGATCATCTAACAATTTTTAGATGCTAGAAATTGGTGGGAAGCTGGGTTGAACACTCACGATTCCAGGAAAAATTTTGGAAAATTTTTCTAATGTATGAACGAGGAGAACGAATCGAGACTAGGGTTTAAACTCACATTTGAACGGTGTTGATAAATCAAATAGCTGCCACGTCGACATAGCACCGGAGCTGATCGCACCGGTGGCGATCGAGGCAGTGGAGATAGGCGGAGCTCCGGTCAAGTTGCCATGGCCTATGACGGTCAGAGGAGGAGGGCGTGGGCTCATTTCCTGGCGACGTGTTTTTGGGTTTGTTGGTCGAAACGTCTCGAATTTGCCTTTGAGTTTAATTCGAGACTCTGGGTGCTCGTACGGTTTTGGGAGGTGGAGAGCAACGTGTGGGAGGCCGCAGCACCTTCCCACGTCGATGAAGTTGGCCGTGCACGTATACGTGCAGTGGTGTGTGTCAGTGGTGAAGTCTGGGAAAGGGGAGAAGTATGACCCGAAGTCACTCTCGGGGAAGTGGGGTGGAGACTCGAAGGAAGACTCGAGTTGTGTTTGGTTGCAACGTGGTTAACTTTGGGACTTAAGAAAATTTTGAAAAAAAAAAAAAAATATAGTACTCGGGTAAGTTTTTGTTAAAACCCGAAGCAGATGCCCAGTTTTCTCGGGGATGACCCGAAGAACCCCTCGGGTTGGACCTGCAGGCAGCAACATTCCAGTTTGCAATATAGGGTTTAAATGATTTTTTCTGATCTATTCTTCATAAATGATGATAGTTGGTTAAGATAGTGTAAAGTGTTTATTTTACTTAACAATATATTTAAGAAATATATTCAAATTTGTTAACTTAAAACAAATACATTATGATAGTTAAGAAATGATTAAATAATTAATAATTAATTACTTTGAAATTGAAGGTCGATTAATTTAAAGAATAATTAGCAAATAAAAGTAATTAATTATTAAGAATTAATAAATTAAGATTGTTAATTAGAGATTAAGTGATTAATAAAGCTAGTTTAAAATTAAATAAATTTATATTAAGTGAAATTCTAAAACATTGATTTAAAATAAATCAATAAAGATTTATTCGGTTAAATTATTAAACTAAATTCACTTTGACTTGTAAATGATTAACCATTGCTATGCACTATATTGATTTCTGTTGTGATTGTGGTACTGTATGTTGCACTATGACTGTGATTTGTTCTGTAGTGATGTGAAAACCCTATTTGCCGTAAAACGGCAATTTAAATTTCGATGCGACAGGGAGTCGGATTTCAGTTTGTTATCCGAAACCCACATCGAATTCTGAATGTGAATCTTTGTGATGGATATATTCACGTGTTTTAAAATTAACCGCTCACTATTCGGTTTAGCCGGGAAAGGACATTCGTGTCATATAACCCATTCCGAATAGTGATACGTCGAAATGGATAGCATTTGAAGACCGGTGGTGAAGACCGGGTGTCTTCGAAAACGATTGGATAACCTATCGATTGTCTCTGCACTGAGTTGCTCCGGTATAGAGATTTCCTAAGTGATGGGAAGTCCGATCGGGATTGTGGATACCCGGATTTGCAAGGGCTTCTTCCTTTATTGGACGAAGTGCCTTCGGTTCTGTTCGAGCCCGGAACAGACTTGTATGGTCGTGTGTCTGACACTACACTTTGAGATATAATGCCGATTTCTTTCAAATACATATCTGTTGGTGGCGGAGAATTTATTCTCTTAGCTTAACACCCTTCTCTGAGACGTACGAGCTCAGAGGTTATGTAATTGAAGGTTATCAGCGATATATTCCCAAACTGGTAGTGTGACATGCCAAGTGCTGCTGTGTGTTGATGATCATTAGTTGATCATTTGTGATCAAAGCAAAGCTTTCGTGTAAAACATAGCTTTGTGGACGAGACCTCATCGGACCTCACAACCCGGAAATGGTCAAAACAGGAAAGATGCGGCAAGGTTATGAGGGTCGCGCCCTTTAGGGTATGTCATTTCCTTCTGGAAAAAGATAATGTCATGGTATGGAGCCCAGATATTTACCTATGTGGTAGCTCCAATCTCATTTACTGTGTGGTTGTTGCTTTGTGACAGAGGGCCCTCGGATAAAAGGTCCCAAAGGACCGGGGAGTGGCATACTCGAGTAGTAGTTACCTAGTTACAGAGGTAACCCGGCCTTGTGTTGGCAGAGAGCCGGGTAGGTTCTCGGGACGTCCCGCCAGAGGCGTACCCATGTGGCAGTAGGAAGTTCCTTAGCCTGACCATTTGTTGGAAATCCAAAGAAACAATACGAGCCCTGTACGGTTTTAGTTGTATAACCTGCCATGCAGCGTGACGGTAACCTGCCACAAAACATGGTAGCTATAGTAGGCATACGATAATGGTCGTATGCTGGCTAAGATTAATATTCTATTTTCGAAATGCTTTCTACACTATGCACTAGTAATAATATAAAACAAGAATTTTCTCGTATCAAGCATATTTGACTATCATAAGAAGAAATCTCCTCCAATTCTGCGATTGCATTGTGTGTGTGGCGGGAGGTCTTATGGTAGTTTCATTTTCCAAAAGCATAACGAATTTTCTTTATAAGTCTATTTTATTTAAAAGCAACTATTTTTGTTTATCATACCAGTCCCATGACTGACCCGGAGTTTATTGTTTCTTTCCTAAACTCTGGGTGCCCATAATTTCTACACGGGCAGCCTAGTAGCAGGTTTCCATATTTTGGAGTTAGCAGTATTTTGGAGCTTTTGCTTTGGAGATATTCTAGAAGCTTTTTGGATCTCAGGTAGTTAGTGTTTTGGGAGATTGTCATCATTTCATTGAAGACTTCTTTTGGATGTATGATCATTGATGTAATATTATGATGTTATTTGGAGTTGTGGTGTATGTATTAAACACTCTGATGTAATGTTGGATATTATGATATTGTACCTGTGATGTATGCATGATATTCATTTTAGTTCCGCTGTTTTATATTCATCTGATGTTGTTATAAGCTCCGGCGATACGAATTAGATGTCACTTATTGGATATCGAGTTCGGGTCGTCACAAGTGGTATCGGAGCCAGGTTGAGTAAGAACTTTAGCTACGGAGTATAACACATCAGATGGCTCATTAGAAATGGGGTGAAGTATACCCTAGAATGAGTATAACCAAGACTGAGACTCTAAATTTATTAGTCTATTTCTTTTTACTGCTGATATTCTTTAAGATATTTCGTCCGTATATCTAAATCAATTTTCTTACTAATTTCAGATAGTAAGAATGAGCGGGCGCAGAGGAAGAGTTAGGGGTCAAGGAAGTGCCACAGCACCAAATCAAATTCCCCCAACAGCAGTACCAGCAGTACCTATTCAGCATCAGCCGGACTTAGCTGATTTATATAAGAAATTCGCAAAGCTTGGTGGTAAGCCGTTTACCGGCAAAGAGTCAATTATTGAGGCTCAAGCATGGATTAGATCATGCGAGAAAATCTTTAAAGGGCTGAAATTGCAAGATGATCAGAAGCGACTCATAGCTTCTTGGCAACTTCAGGATGAAGCCTCAGCTTGGTGGGAGACAATCACGGCAGATAGGCCAGAAGATGAGTTTTCTTGGGAGAAATTCAAAGAAGTGTTTGAGAAGCGATTTTTGCCATCAGCTGGACTTTCTCGCATGTACCAGGAATTTATGGACCTGAAGCAGGGAAGTTTATCATTCGAGGAATATCTGAATAAATTTAATGAGTTATCTCGTTTTGGTCCCGAATTGGTGAGTACGCCTTTAAAGAAGAATGAAAGATTCATTCGCGGGATGAATAAGAAATTTCACGAAAGAATGACGGCCCATGTTAAGGAGTCATTTTCAGATTTAGTTGATATGGGATACCGATATGCCACACTTGATACGCAAGAAGCCCCAGCAGAGAAAGGGAATTCGAGCAATCCTAATTGGAAGAAACGAAAATTTGGAGGCAAGAAACCATGGCAAAGCAAGGATAAAAAGAAGAGTATTCAGGGTAGTACAGCTGAGAATGTTACTTGTTATAATTGCTTGGAAAAAGGCCACTATTCAAGTAGCTGCAAGAAGCCCAAGAGAGGCCAATCCGCTCAAGCAAATCCTAGGAAGTGCTATTACTGTCAGAAAGTGGGGCATGAAGTTAAGGACTGCCCAACCATGAAGCAAGCCCAAACAGCAAAAGTGTATGCCGTCAAAGACCAACCCACATCTTCCAAGGCAGAGAATGGAAAGCGAGTTCTGGAAGGTAATCTTACCATTTATGATAACATTGTTAGAGTCCTATTTGACACGGGTGCTACACATAGTTTTATCTCTCAGCAAGCTATTAAGAAATTAAATCTTGAACCCGATTTTGTGGATGAGCCCATATCCGTAAAGAATCCAGTTGGAGGCCCCGCGAACCTTTGTCTTCGTTGTAGGGATGTTCCTATCTCATACTCTTGTTATCAATTTCCTACTGGTCTCTTCGTTCTTGATTTTAACGAGTTTGAAGTCCTACTCGGAATGGATTGGCTAGCAAAATATGAAGCCATATTGGATTGCACCAATCGATTGATTTCTATTAAAACCGAATTTGGAGATTTCATCGAAATTGCTTGTGAGGACCCTAGTCCGAAAAGAGAAGGATTGATGTATAATTTGGGTTATCCCGAACCCAGTTTGGAGTCCATTCCAATAGTTAAAGATTTTCCGGACGTGTTCGGAGAAGTGAAATCTCTACCTCCACATCGAGAAATAGAATTCAGAATCGACCTTGTACCTAATGCTCGTCCTGTAGTTCATGCAAGTCGCAGGATGGCTCCCGGGGAAAGGGTTGAATTAGTCGAGCAGACCAGGGATCTACAAGAAAAAGGATTGATTCGACCCAGTGTTTCTGAATGGGGCTCAGCCGTTGTGTTCGTCGCTAAATCAGATGGATCTTTGAGGTTGTGTGTAGATTACCGCGATCTCAATAAGCAGACTCTCAAGAATAAATTTCCACTACCTAGAATTGATGATCTATTTGATCAATTATGCGGCGCTCGTTTCTTTTCGAAGATGGATCTAGCCCAGGGATTCCATCAACTGCGAATCGCCGAAGATTGTGTACATTTAACTGCTTTCAGGGGTCCCAATATGTTCTACGAATGGTTAGTCATGCCATTTGGGCTAACCAATGCTCCAGCATACTTCGTAGATCTTATGACTCGGGTGTTTCGGGAAGTTTTGAATAAATTTGTGCTCGTATTTATTGATGATATCTTGATTTATTCCAAAACAGAAGAAGAGCATGCCGAACACCTTAGAATTGTTTTGGAAATATTACGGAGAAATATTCTATATGCAAAATTTTCCAAATGCCACTTCTGGGTCAGAGAAGTCAAATTTCTCGGCCATATTGTTAATGAAGAAGGGATTTCAGTTGATCCTAGCAAAATTTCCGCCATTCTTGATTGGCGAAAACCCACTACACCAAAGGAAGTTCGAAGCTTTTTGGGTTTAGCAGGCTACTACCGGAAATTCGTTCAAGACTTTTCGAAGATAGCTAGTCCTTTAACGAAGCTAACAATGAAAGATGTAAAATTCAATTGGACTTCGAAATGTGATGAAGCTTTTCAGGAGTTGAAGAAGAGATTAACTACTGCTCCTGTCCTCGCTATTATCGATGGGAACCAAGGTTTATCTGTTTATACCGATGCTTGCGGTGATGGTTTGGGTGCAGTATTAATGCAGAATGAGAAGGTGATTGCCTACGCGAGTAGACAATTACGTCCTCATGAAAGAAATTACCCCACCCATGATTTGGAACTCTTAGCTGTTATCTTCGCTTTAAAGATATGGCGACATTATCTTCTGGGTAAGAATCCTTTCAGCTTTCTTAGTAATTTACGAAATTTACTTAACTTAAATAATATACTTAATGAACTCTCTTTTTCTAGGTGAAAAATTCGAATTATTCACCGACCATAAATCCATGAAATATCTCTTTACCCAGAAGGATCTGAATCTGCGACAACAACGCTGGTTGGAATTTCTGGCATCTTATGACTTGGATATTCAGTATACGCCAGGAAAGGCCAATGTAGTTGCCGATGCTTTAAGTAGGAGACATGCTGTTCTTGCATATCTTGCTATCGCTCCTACTCTCCTTGAAAAGATTGCCACAAGCCAAACTGGAGACAAGTTTCTTCGAGAAATGCGGAGAAGAATAGGTCGTGGTAAAGATACTAGTTTTGAGGTAGATAATAGAGGGGTTGTAAGGATGAAAGGAAGAATTTGTGTCCCTGACATTCCAGAACTGAAACGTGAAGTTTTAGATGAATGCCACAAATCAAAACTCAGTATCCATCCCGGAGTAAATAAGATGTATCGAGATATCAAAAGAACTTTCTGGTGGAAGACGATGAAGAGAGATATCTCCATTTATGTGAGTCGCTGTGCTACTTGTCAGCAAATCAAAAGCGATCAAAAGAAAGTGGCAGGATTACTTCAGCCTTTAGAGGTACCCAAGTGGAAATGGGACCAAGTATCGATGGATTTCATCGATGGTTTGCCTCGTACTCGAAAAGGCAATGAAGCAATTTGGGTTATTGTAGACCGTTTGACTAAGACTGCCCACTTTTGGCCAGTGAAAGCTACCCGCACGGCTGCAAGTCTAGCTAATTTATATATAAAAGAAATTGTTCGTCTCCACGGTATTCCTAGCAGCATAGTGAGTGATCGTGATCCGACCTTCACTAGTAGATTCTGGGAGGCATTCCAAGCCGCTTTGGGAACCAAATTGAATCTCAGCACCGCTTATCACCCACAATCTGATGGACAGACAGAAAGGGTTAATCGAATTTTAGAAGACCTATTGCGCTCTTGTATTCTTGACTTTGGTGGATCTTGGGAGGACTATTTGCATCTAGTCGAATTCTCTTATAACAACAGCTATCAGGCTAGTATCGAAATGGCTCCTTTCGAAGCTTTATATGGTCGTCCGTGTCGATCACCTGCATGTTGGATCGAATCGGGTGATAGACTCGTTCTTGGACCAGACATGATCAAAGAAGCCACTGAAAAGGTTGATTTTATACGGAAGAAGTTATTGGCTGCTCAGAGCCGTCAGAAAAGTTATTATGACCGCCGAAGGAGAGATTTGGAATTTCAAGTTGGAGATTCCGTATTTTTGAAAGTGTCTCCAATGCGGGGTGTATTGAGATTTGGAAAAACTGGAAAGCTAGCACCGCGTTATATTGGTCCTTTTCCTATTCTGGAAAGGATCGGTCCCCTAGCATATCAAGTGCAGTTGCCCAGCTGGTTGTCTGGCGTGCATAATGTGTTTCATGTTTCTAGTCTTCGGAAGTATGTGCATGACCCAGATGATATTATTGAAGAAGCTGCTCAGCAGGACCTTGAAATCACTCCCAACTTGGCTGTAAGAAGGGAACCAATAAAGATTATTGATCGTGATGAAAAGCGATTGCGAAACAAAGTTGTAAAATTGGTCAAAGTTCAATGGAGTGGCGATCCAAAGGACTGTACTTGGGAAACTGAAGATAACATGAAGAAATCATATCCCAAATGCAGAATAGACATCTCGGCTTAAACTGTAAGTCATTTCTTTATTTTTTTTCCGAATTCGTATATTCTTTATTCACTTTTCTCTCTCTTTCAATTTCGAGGACGAAATTTTCTTAAGGAGGGGATGTTGTAACATCCCAGAATTTTTTTAAATTAAATATAGCGACTTATTTGAACTTTTAAATTTAAATTGTGAAATTTCAAGAAGAATAAAATATTGTTAATATTAATATTATAAAGTTATATGGAAGTAAATAAAAGTTTGATAGTTCAAATTTTTAAATGAATGATAAATTAAATGTTGATTGTAAAACTTCAAATAGAAAATAAAATGAACAAAGTATGTAAGTATTTAAGTAAGAACTGTACTTATAATAATCAAGTGGAACATAACCATGTTGTAGTATTCAAGACATAAGACATAAGAGTGTAAATTTAGATATAACTTGCATATAAATTGTAAACCAAGAAGTAATAAAATGAAGAGAAGTATTTTAAACAAAACAATTGTATATACAAAGCTTGTGCAAGAAGATTAACATAGATAAATATCTTCAAGAATAAAACAAAACTTGTGTACTTACAGGAAGAAAAAAAATTCTGCAGCATGTTTATGTAAGTAAGAATGGGAACAAAGGCATTTAATGCCATCTATTCAAACACAAATAAAATCTTACTTAGCACACAAATAAATCATATCAGCCGAAATATTTTTCTTGGTCAATAAAGCAAACCAAGATAATTTGATTTAAAACAAGACTTTGTCCCAGTTAGTATTTTCCCTACCCTGTACAAACCTTTTTTTTATATATCTTCACACACCCCTATATACATTAAGCTATTCAAAAGCAAAGCACCGCAGAACAAAGGAAAAAGAAAAAAAAAGAACAGGAAATAAATAGGAGAGGAAACATCACTGTGTGTTCAAGTGCAGGCAATATACTGAAGATTTAAACTGCAGTTCAAAGAGAAAATCGATATAGCTTCTGTTTCAAACAATTGTCATGTGAGTAAACAAAGTTTTTGTTTTAAAGTTTAAGTCAATTATAACATTATGATTCCTTAACCAATATAGTTAGATATGGTTTCAAGTTGAATATGAATCTGCATATGCTATTGTTGCTCTGGAAAATTTGGATATGGCTGTCTTCAATGTTTTTCCAAGTTCTGAACATATAAAAGTAAAGAAATTGTAAAGTTTGCTTTATATAAATGTTTGAATCCTGAATATTTAAAGCTAATGTAAGTTTTTACCTAAATCAAGGCCTGCAATTTTTGCTTTGCAGTTTCACAGTATGTCATAATACTGTATGCATGCTTGGGTAAAGGTTGAGAACCTTAACCTATGAATAAGCTAGTTATGTGCCTGGGATATAAAATGGTGTTAGTTTGCATATGCATAGGTAGTTCTTCTCTGTACACAGACATTTGGAAACATAAATGCCTGTTCAAGTCAGAAATCAGTTCTGTCTTTGTTTTCAGAGTATCACACTTATTCAAAACCCCATCTTTAATTGTATGATCATTATTAGACTTCGATCTCAAGATAAAACTTGCGTATTTAAGGATGAACTATGGAAGAAAAATAAAAAAATTCATAAGGATATGTTACACAGTTGAAAAACAATGTTTTTACAGTAATATGCCATATTTTGATCAAACTCGAATATCATGAAATGCTAATTCAAGTTTATAACTTGAATCTTCATTGCAAATTATGATTTTTAAGACGAAATTGGCAATTTTTAGTTGCCTATGTCGTGCGCAGTTCATTGTTGAACGAAAATAGTGTTTTGATCGATTTCTGATCATCTAACAATTTTTAGATGCTAGAAATTGGTGGGAAGCTGGGTTGAACACTCACGATTCCAGGAAAAATTTTGGAAAAATTTTCTAATGTATGAACGAGGAGAACGAATCGAGACTAGGGTTTAAACTCACATTTGAACGGCGTTGATAAATCAAATAGCTGCCACGTCGACATAGCACCGGAGCTGATCGCACCGGTGGCGATCGAGGCAGTGGAGATAGGCGGAGCTCCGGTCAAGTTGCCATGGCCTATGACGGTCAGAGGAGGAGGGCGTGGGCTCATTTCCTGGCGACGTGTTTTTGGGTTTGTTGGTCGAAACGTCTCGAATTTGCCTTTGAGTTTAATTCGAGACTCTGGGTGCTCGTACGGTTTTGGGAGGTGGAGAGCAACGTGTGGGAGGCCGCAGCACCTTCCCACGTCGATGAAGTTGGCCGTGCACGTATACGTGCAGTGGTGTGTGTCAGCGGTGAAGTCTGGGAAAGGGGAGAAGTATGACCCGAAGTCACTCTCGGGGAAGTGGGGTGGAGACTCGAAGGAAGACTCGAGTTGTGTTTGGTTGCAACGTGGTTAACTTTGGGACTTAAGAAAATTTTGAAAAAAAAAAATATATAGTACTCGGGTAAGTTTTTGTTAAAACCCGAAGCAGATGCCCAGTTTTCTTGGGGATGACCCGAAGAACCCCTCGGGTTGGACCTGCAGGCAGCAACATTCCAGTTTGCAATATAGGGTTTAAATGATTTTTTCTGATCTATTCTTCATAAATGATGATAGTTGGTTAAGATAGTGTAAAGTGTTTATTTTACTTAACAATATATTTAAGAAATATGTTCAAATTTGTTAACTTAAAACAAATACATTATGATAGTTAAGAAATGATTAAATAATTAATAATTAATTACTTTGAAATTGAAGGTCGATTAATTTAAAGAATAATTAGCAAATAAAAGTAATTAATTATTAAGAATTAATAAATTAAGATTGTTAATTAGAGATTAAGTGATTAATAAAGCTAGTTTAAAATTAAATAAATTTATAATTAAGTGAAATTCTAAAACATTGATTTAAAATAAATCAATAAAGATTTATTCGGTTAAATTATTAAACTAAATTCACTTTGACTGGTAAATGATTAACCATTGCTATGCACTATATTGATTTCTGTTGTGATTGTGGTACTGTATGTTGCACTATGACTGTGATTTGTTCTGTAGTGATGTGAAAACCCTGTTTGCCGTAAAACGGCAATTTAAATTTCGATGCGACAGGGAGTCGGATTTCAGTTTGTTATCCGAAACCCACATCGAATTCTGAATGTGAATCTTTGTGATGGATATATTCACGTGTTTTAAAATTAACCGCTCACTATTCGGTTTAGCCGGGAAAGGACATTCGTGTCATATAACCCATTCCGAATAGTGATACGTCGAAATGGATAGCATTTGAATACCGGTGGTGAAGACCGGGTGTCTTCGAAAACGATAGGATAACCTATCGATTGTCTCTGCACTGAGTTGCTCCGGTATAGAGATTTCCTAAGTGATGGGAAGTCCGATCGGGATTGTGGATACCCGGATTTGCAAGGGCTTCTTCCTTTATTGGACGAAGTGCCTTCGGTTCTGTTCGAGCCCGGAACAGACTTGTATGGTCGTGTGTCTGACACTACACTTTGAGATATAATGCCGATTTCTTTCAAATACATATCTGTTGGTGGCGGAGAATTTATTCTCTTAGCTTGACACCCTTCTCTGAGACGTACGAGCTCAGAGGTTATGTAATTGAAGGTTATCAGCGATATATTCCCAAACTGGTAGTGTGACATGCCAAGTGCTGCTGTGTGTTGATGATCATTAGTTGATCATTTGTGATCAAAGCAAAGCTTTCGTGTAAAACATAGCTTTGTGGACGAGACCTCATTGGACCTCACAACCCGGAAATGGTCAAAACAGGAAAGATGCGGCAAGGTTATGAGGGTCGCGCCCTTTAGGGTATGTCATTTCCTTCTGGAAAAAGGTAATGTCATGGTATGGAGCCCAGATATTTACCTATGTAGTAGCTCCAATCTCATTTACTGTGTGGTTGTTGCTTTGTGACAGAGGGCCCTCGGATAAAAGGTCCCAAAGGACCGGGGAGTGGCATACTCGAGTAGTAGTTACCTAGTTACAGAGGTAACCCGGCCTTGTGTTGGCAGAGAGCCGGGTAGGTTCTCGGGACGTCCCGCCAGAGGCGTACCCATGTGGCAGTAGGAAGTTCCTTAGCCTGACCATTTGTTCGAAATCCAAAGAAACAATACGAGCCCTGTACGGTTTTAGTTGTATAACCTGCCATGCAGCGTGACGGTAACCTGCCACAAAACATGGTAGCTATAGTAGGCATACGATAATGGTCGTATGCTGGCTAAGATTAATATTCTATTTTCGAAATGCTTTCTACACTATGCACTAGTAATAATATAAAACAAGAATTTTCTCGTATTAAGCATATTTGACTATCATAAGAAGAAATCTCCTCCAATTCTGCGATTGCATTGTGTGTGTGGCGGGAGGTCTTATGGTAGTTTCATTTTCCAAAAGCATAACGAATTTTCTTTATAAGTCTATTTTATTTAAAAGCAACTATTTTTGTTTACTCATACCAGTCCCATGACTGACCCGGAGTTTATTGTTTCTTTCCTAAACTCTGGGTGCCCATAATTTCTACACGGGCAGCCTAGTAGCAGGTTTCCATATTTTGGAGTTAGCAGTATTTTGGAGCTTTTGCTTTGGAGATATTCTAGAAGCTTTTTGGATCTCAGGTAGTTAGTGTTTTGGGAGATTGTCATCATTTCATTGAAGACTTCTTTTGGATGTATGATCATTGATGTAATATTATGATGTTATTTGGAGTTGTGGTGTATGTATTAAACACTCTGATGTAATGTTGGATATTATGATATTGTACCTGTGATGTATGCATGATATTCATTTTAGTTCCGCTGTTTTATATTCATCTGATGTTGTTATAAGCTCCGGCGATACGAATTAGATGTCACTTATTGGATATCGAGTTCGGGTCGTCACAGGAAAAGTGAATACATAGCTTAAAATAAGTTGTATAATAACATAACAAAACATGTTTGTAACTATTGATCACACATCTTATTAGAAAACAATATATTTAGTTTAAGTAAAGCAGTTTTATTGGAAAATAAATATATAAGCTTCCTTTACTAAAATTTACTTAAATTGGAAGGTATGTATAAATTTATTAAATTTATGGAAAAACATTTAGTTTATAAATATAAATATCGTGGCAATACGTTTATGTAAAAAGTTAATCCGAATTATGCTGACCAAACATAAATATAATCTCTATATATAAACATAAGTGAAATAATAGCTCCACGAATAGATTACTATCAGAAGATGTAATAATAAGTTGTAAAATGCTTTTTAAGATATTTAAATTAGACCATCTATAAAGATAATTCTTCCATCAAATTTATTTCATACTACAATACCATGAAAGCACATTGTATCAAATTTAATGACTTAACATTTGATGTTGAACATTATCATTTCACGGGTGAAATAGTTGAAGCTTGATTATGCCATTTTCGTTGTTGATACAACGATGTAGGACGTTGTCATTTACTTTCTTCATAACTGGTTATTGGATGATGCATTTCTTCTTGTTCTTTTGTGCACTATAGTTCTTTTGTGCACTGTGGTTCCTTTGTGCACTGTGGTTCATTAGTGCACTGTGGTTCTTTTGTGCATTTTAGTTCTTTCGTACATTGTTCATCCATTGCATGTTCATTTAACGATGGATGTTGCAATTTGCTTTCTCCATCAGTGGTCGTTGGATGATGCCATTCTTTTTGCTCTTCTGTGCATTGTAGCTCTTTTGTGCACTGTAGTCCTTTTGTGCATTGTAGCTCTTTTGTGCATTGTAGTTCTTTTGTGCATTCTAGGTATTTTGTACATTGTTCATTCATCGTATGTGCATTTACCACCGGATGAATCCCCTTCTTTTGTTCGTCATAATTTGTCGGATAGTGCCAATTACTCCTTTCATCAACGATTGTTGGATGATGCCACTTGGTTGGTAGTTCATTAGGTTGCAGCTTTGATGCCAAGGTAGTTTCAGTTATGATAAAAAAGAAGAACACTAAAGCTAATGATGCACAATATGCTTTGGTCATGTTTATGTGTGGTATGTTGTTCAAGATAGAAGATGGTTTTTATAAGATTTGAAGATAACGTTTGGAATCTTGAAGTCAATTAAGCCATTGTAAACTAAATAATGACCTCATTTTTTTTATCCTCTTTCATATTTTGGATAAAAACATAACCTTAAAGTAGATGGTGTTTTAATAAGCTTTCTATAAAAAAAAATAACATGCAAAAGTTAATTATAATTCACCAATCGTTAATTATGTTTATAATAGAAGGCGGTGCTGCATATCAACTACTAATTTCAATCTTAGCTTCTTGTATCATAGGAAATATATGAAAAACCCAAATTAGTGAAAAATAAATAAATAAATATTGGTGTCTACTAAATTATAATAAAAATGCGTGATTGCCGATACATCCAAAAATAAAAGTCAAAACAGGTAGTTACGATGTAAACTAAAATGAAAAATTCTAAAATAAAAAATAGATGTCTCGTTTTGTCATATATTTTATCCTCCTAAATTTTTTGATAATATTAGTATTGTTATCGTAACAGTATATTACTACACTATTAGCGTGTATGTGTGAAAATGTGTATATTCACATATTTCGATTAAAATTTACTATATTTTGATTATAAAAGACGTTTATTTCCTTGTTATGGTGTTTGGAACTTACACATTATCAAATGTCTATTTTTTATTTTACCACCTCAAATGTAGGTTTATCGTTTCACATATCGTTTTCATTAAAACTTAAAGTTAATTGCTCGACGTCATGTATTCGCATTACTATTTAACTGTATTAAAAACCCAAGTCTGGTGTTACCAAAAAAGAGATATTTGTATAACATTATGGCATGCAAAAAATTTGCACTTTAAATGTATCCACTATTTGATTTTTATTTACATTTTGCATAGATATGACATATTGTCAATATGTCGTTAACACTAAAGATTTTAGTGCGGTGAAAATTAGACGCTTCTGATATACTAGTGCCCAAAGCCAGGCAGATATTGTTGTAGGCTTAAGGCATAATGATCTAAATCAGGGATTAAAACAATCAGAGGTCCTTATTAGTTATTTTTAAACATTGAAAATACAGTCACAATGTAAGTTTAAATTATAGTGGCTTAAAAATAAGGCATACTCTTTTATAATTACATAGAGTCCGCTTTCATTAATCTAAAATATGACCGATTTCATTTATAAACAAAATACATTTACTTTTATAAACAAAATTAGAATTTTGAGGCCGATGAAAATTCAAGGCCCTTGGCGATGACTTTTGTGACATAGGGCTACTATCGGCCATTCCTATATCAAACATAGTTTCGAATAATACCGACTATTTGTAAATAGCAGTAAATGAGATTTGAGAAGAAATGCGTAGATGACTATTAAAATAAGTAACGTGCAATGTACCATCCATTTGAGAATTTGCATATGCAAAATGATTTTTAAATAACAATTTAATAACATAATTTTTTCTAAAAAATCCAACATTCAAAAGTTTTGCATTTTGCAAGTTTATCCAACTCTAACCATCCACTACTAGTGTTGCAATAAATTACTATTTTGAAACATTTTGGTTAAAAAATTGATAACAAAAATAAATAAAAATCCAAACTTCCTACCTATATTAAACTGGAAAAGTGAATACATAGCTTAAAATAAGTTGTATAATAACATAACAAAACATGTTTGTAACTATTGATCACACATCTTATTAGAAAACAATATATTTGGTTTAAGTAAAGCAGTTTTATTGGAAAATAAATTATATAAGCTTCCATTACTAAAATTTACTTAAATTGGGAGGTATGTATAAATTTATTAAATTTATGGAAAAACATTTAGTTTATAAATATAAATATCGTGGCAATACATTTATGTAAAAAGTTAATCCCAATTATGCTGACCAAACATAAATATAATCTCAATATATAAACATAAGTGAAATAATAGCTCCACTAATAGATTACTATCAGAAGATGTAATAATAAGTTGTAAAATGCTTTTTAAGATATTTAACTTAGACCATCTACAAAGATAATTCTTCCATCAAATTTATTTCATACTATAATACCATGAAAGCACATTGTATCAAATTTAATGACTTAACATTTGATGTTGAACATTATCATTTCACTGGGGAAATAGTTGAAGCTTGATTATGCCATTTTCGTTGTTGATACAATGATGTAGGACGTTGTCATTTACTTTCTTCATAACTGGTTATTGGATGATGCATTTCTTCTTGTTCTTTTGTGCACTGTAGTTCTTTTGTGCACTGTGGTTCCTTTGTGCACTGTGGTTCATTAGTGCACTGTGGTTCTTTTGTGCATTTTAGTTCTTTCGTACATTGTTCATCCATTGTATGTTCATTTAACGATGGATGTTGCAATTTGCTTTCTCCATCAGTGGTCGTTGGATGATGCCATTCTTTTTGCTCTTCTGTGCATTGTAGCTCTTTTGTGCACTGTAGTCCTTTTGTGCATTGTAGCTCTTTTGTGCATTGTAGTTCTTTTGTGCATTCTAGGTCTTTTGTACATTGTTCATTCATCGCATGTGCATTTACCACCGGATGATTCCCATTCTTTTGTTCGTCATAATTTGTCGGATGGTGCCAATTACTCCTTTCATCGACGATTGTTGGATGATGCCACTTGGTTGGTAGTTCATTAGATTGCAGCTTTGATGCCAAGGTAGTTTCAGCTATAATAAAAAAGAAGAACCCTAAAGCTAATGATGCACAATATGCTTTGGTCATTTTTATGTGTGGTATGTTGTTCAAGAAAGAAGATGGTTTTTATAAGATTTGAAGATAATGTTTGGAATCTTGAAGTCAATTAAGCCATTGTAAACTAATTAATGATCTCATTTTGTTTATCCTCTTTCATATTTTGGATAAAAACATAACCTTAAAGTAGATGGTGTTTTAATAAGCTTTCTACAAAAAAATAACATGCAAAAGTTAATTATAATTCACCAATCGTTATGTTAATAATAGAAGGCGGTGTTGCATATCAACTACTAATTTCAATCTTAGCTTCTTGTATTATAGGAAATATATGAAAAACCCAAATTAGTAAAAAATAAATAAATAAATATTGGTGTCTACTAAATTATAATAAAAATGCGTGATTGCCGATACATCCAAAAATAAAAGTCAAAACAGGTAGTTACGATGTAAACTGAAATGAAAAATTCTAAAATAAAAAATAGATGTCTCGTTTTGTCATATATTTTATCCTCCTAAATTTTTTGATAATATTAGTATTGTTATCGTAACAGTATATTACTACACTATTAGCGTGTATGTGTGCAAATGTGTATATTCACATATTTCGATTAAAATTTACTATATTTTGATTATAAAAGACGTTTATTTTCTTGGTATGGTGTTTGGAACTTACACAATATCAAATGTCTATTTTTATTTTACCACCTCAAATGTAGGTTTATCATTTCACATATCGTTTTCACTAAAACTTAAAATTAATTGCTCGACGTCATGTATTCGCATTACTATTTAACTGTATTAAAAACCAAGTCTAGTGTTACCAAAAAAGAGATATTTGTATAACTATATGGCATGCAAAAAATTTGTACTTTAAATGTATCCACAATTTGATTTTTATTTACATTTTGCATAGATATGACATATTGTCAATATGTCGTTAAAACTGAAGATTTTAGTGTGGTGAAAATTAGACGCTTCTGATATACTTGTGTCCAAAGCCAGTCAGATATTGTTGTAGGCTTAAGGCATAATGATATAAATCAGGGATTAAAACAATCAAAGGTCCTTATTAGTTATTTTTAAACATTGAAAATACAGTCACAATGCAAGTTTAAATTATAGAGGCTTAAAAATAAGGCATACTCTTTTATAATTACACAGAGTCCGCTTTCATTAATCTAAAATATGACCGATTTCATTTATAAACAAAATACAATTACTTTTATAAACAAAATTAGAATTTTGAGGCCGATGAAAATTCAAGGCCCTTGGCGGTGACTTTTGTGAAATAGGGCTACTATCGGCCATTCCTATATCAAACATAGTTTCGAATAATACCGACTATTTGTAAATAGCAGTAAATGAGATTTGTGAAGAAATGCGTAGAAGACTATTAAAATAAGTAACGTGCAACGTACCATCCATTTGAGAATTTGCATATGCAAAATGATTTTTAAATAACAATTTAATAACATAGTTTTTTCTAAAAAATCCAACATTCAAAAGTTCTGCATTTTGCAAGTTTATCCAACTCTAACCATCCACTACTAGTGTTGCAATAAATTACTATTTTGAAAAATTTTGGTTAAAAATTTGAAAATAAGAATACATAAAAATCCAAACTTCCTACCTATATTAAACTGGAAAAGTGAATACATAGCTTAAAATAAGTTGTATAATAACATAACAAAACATGTTTGTAACTATTGATCACACATCTTATTAGAAAACAATATATTTGGTTTAAGTAAAGCAGTTTTATTGAAAAATAAATTATATAAGCTTCCTTTACTAAAATTTACTTAAATTGGGAGGTATGTATAAATTTATTAAATTTATGGAAAAACATTTAGTTTATAAATATAAATATCGTGGAAATACATTTTTGTAAAAAGTTAATCCGAATTATGCTGACCAAACATAAATATAATCTCAATATATAAACATAAGTGAAATAATAGATCCACGAATATATTACTATCAGAAGATGCAATAATAAGTTGTAAAATGCTTTTTAAGATATTTAACTTAGACCATCTACAAAGATAATTCTTCCATCAAATTTATTTCATACTATAATACCATGAAAGCACATTGTATCAAATTTAATGACTTAACATTAGATGTTGAACATTATCATTTCACTGGTGAAATGGTTGAAGCTTGATTATGCCATTTTCATTGTTGATACAACGATGTAGGACGTTGTCATTTACTTTCTTCATCACTGGTTATTGGATGATGCATTTCTTCTTGTTCTTTTATGCGTTGTGGTTCCTTTGTGCACCGTGGTTCATTAGTGCACTGTGTTTTTTTTCTTTCGTACATTGTTCGTCCATTGTATGTTCATTTAATGATGGATGTTGCAATTTGCTTTCTCCATCAGTGGTCGTTGGATGATGCCACTCTTTTTGCACTTCTGTGCATTGTAGCTCTTTTGTGCACTGTAGTCCTTTTGTTCATTGTAGCTCTTTTGTGCATTGTAGTTCTTTTGTGCATTCTAGGTCTTTTGTACATTGTTCATTCATCGCATGTGCATTTACCACCGGATGATTCCCCTTCTTTTGTTCGTCATAATTTGTCGGATGGTGCCAATTACTCCTTTCATCAACGATTGTTGGATGATGCCACTTGGTTGGTAGTTCATTAGGTTGCAGCTTTGATGCCAAGGTAGTTTCAGTTATGATAAAAAAGAAGAACCCTAAAGCTAATGATGCACAATATGCTTTGGTTATGTTTATGTGTGGTATGTTGTTCAAGAAAGAAGATGGTTTTTATAAGATTTGAAGATAATGTTTGGAATCTTGAAGTCAATTAAGCCATTGTAAACTAATTAATGATCTCATTTTGTTTATCCTCTATCATATTCTGGATAAAAACATAACCTTAAAGTAGATGGTGTTTTAATAAGCTTTCTACAAAAAAATAACATGCAAAAGTTAATTATAATTCACCAATCGTTATGTTAATAATAGAAGGCGGTGTTGCATATCAACTAGTAATTTCAATCTTAGCTTCTTGTATCATAGGAAATATATGAAAAACCCAAATTAGTAAAAAATAAATAAATAAATATCGGTGTCTACTAAATTATAATAAAAATGCGTGATTGCCGATACGTCCGAAAATAAAAGTCAAAATAGGTAGTTACGATGTAAACTGAAATGAAAAATTCTAAAATAAAAAATAGATGTCTCGTTTTTTCATATATTTTATCCTCCTAAATTTTTTGATAATATTAGTATTGTTATCGTAACAGTATATTACTACACTATTAGCGTGTATGTGTGCAAATGTGTATATTCACATATTTCGATTAAAATTTACTATATTTTGATTATAAAAGACGTTTATTTTCTTGTTATGGTGTTTGGAACTTACACAATATCAAAGTCTATTTTTTATTTTACCACCTCAAATGTAGGTTTATCGTTTCACATATCGTTTTCACCAAAATTTAAAGTTAATTGCTCGACGTCATGTATTCGCATTACTATTTAACTGTATTAAAAACCCAAGTCTAGTGTTACCAAAAAAGAGATATTTGTATAACTATATGGCATGCAAAAAATATGTACTTTAAATGTATCCACAATTTGATTTTTATTTACATTTTGCATGGATATGACATATTGTCAATATGTCGTTAAAACTGGAGATTTTAGTGTGGTGAAAATTAGACGCTTCTGATATACTAGTGTCCAAAGCCAGTCAGATATTGTTGTAGGCTTAAGGCAAAATGATCTAAATCAGGGATTAAAACAATCAGAGGTCCTTATTAGTTATTTTTAAGCATTGAAAATACAGTCACAATGCAAGTTTAAATTATAGTGGCTTAAAAATAAGGCATACTCTTTTATAATTACACAGAGTCTGCTTTCATTAATCTAAAATATGACTGATTTCATTTATAAACAAAATACAATTACTTTTATAAAAAAAATTAGAATTTTGAGGCCGATGAAAATTCAAGGCCCTTGGCGGTGACTTTAGTGACATAGGGCTACTATCGGCCATTGCTATATCAAACATAGTTTCGAATAAGACCGACTATTTGTAAATACCAGCAAATGAGATTTGGGCAGAAATGCGTAGATGACTATTAAAATAAGTAACATGCAATGAACCATCCATTTGAGAATTTGCATATGCAAAATGATTTTTAAATAACAATTTAATAACATAAATTTTTCTAATAATTCCATCATTCAAAAGTTTTGCATTTTGCAAGTTTATCCAACTCTAACCATCCACTACTGGTGTTGCAATAAATTAGTATTTTGAAAAATTTGGGTTAAAAATTTGAAAATAAGAATACACAAAAATCGGAACTTCCTACCTATATTGAACTGGAAAAGTGAATACATAGCTTAAAATAAGTTGTATAATAACAAAACAAAACATCTTTGTAACTATTGATCACACATCTTATTAGAAAACAATATATTTGGTTCAAGTAAAGCAGTTTTATTGGAAAATAAATTATATAAGCTTCCTTTACTAAAATTTACTTAAATTGGGAGGTATGTACAAATTTATTAAATTTATGGAAAAACATTTAGTTTATAAATATAAATATCATGGCAATACATTTATGTAGAAAGTTAATCCAAATTATGCTGACCAAACATAAATATAATCTCAATATATAAACATAAGTGAAATAATAGCTCCACGAATAGATTACTATCAGAAGATGTAATAGTAAGTTGTAAAATGCTTTTTAAGATATTTAACTTAAACCATATACAAAGATAATTCTTCCATCAAATTTTTTTCATACTATAATACCATGAAAGCACATTGTATCAACTTTAATGACTTAACATTTGATGTTGAACATTATCATTTCACCGGTGAAATACTTGAAGCCTGATTATGCCATTTTCATTGTTGATACAACGATGTAGGACGATGTCATTTACTTTCTTCATAAATGGTTATTGGATGATGCATTTCTTCTTGTTCTTTTGTGCACTGTAGTTCTTTTGTGCACTGTGGTTCCTTTGTGCACTGTGGTTCTTTTGTGCATTTTAGTTCTTTCGTACATTGTTCATCCATTGTACGTTCATTTAACGATGGATGTTGCAATTTGCTTTCTCCATCAGTGGTCGTTGGATGATGCCATTCTTTTTGCTCTTCTGTGCATTGTAGCTCTTTTGTGTACTGTAGTCCTTTTGTGCATTGTAGCACTTTTGTGCATTGTAGTTCTTTTGTGCACTCTAGGTCTTTTGTACATTGTTCATTCATCGTATGTGCATTTACCACCGGATGATTCCCCTTCTTTTTTTCGTCATAATTTGTCGGATGGTGCCAATTACTCCTTTCATCAACGATTGTTGGATGATGCCACTTGGTTGTTAGTTCATTAGGTTGCAGCTTTGATGCCAAGGTAGTTTCAGTTATGATAAAAAAGAAGAACACTAAAGCTAATGATGCACAATATGCTTTGGTCATGTTTATGTGTGGTATGTTGTTCAAGAAAGAAGATGGTTTTTATAAGATTTGAAGATAATGTTTGTAATCTTGAAGTCAATTAAGCCATTGTAAACTAATTAATGATCTCATTTTGTTTATCCTCTTTCATATTCTAGATAAAAACATAACCTTAAAGTAGATGGTGTTTTAATAAGCTTTCTACAAAAAAATAACATGCAAAAGTTAATTATAATTCACCAATCGTTATGTTAATAATAGAAGGCGGTGTTGCATATCAACTAGTAATTTCAATCTTAGCTTCTTGTATCATAGGAAATATATGAAAAACCCAAATTAGTAAAAAATAAATAAATAAATATTGGTGTCTACTAAATTATAATAAAAATGCGTGATTGCCGATACAAACAAAAATAAAAGTCAAAACAGGTAGTTACGATGTAAACTGAAATGAAAAATTCTAAAATAAAAAATAGATGTCTCGTTTTGTCATATATTTTATCCTCCTAAATTTTTTGATAATATTAGTATTGTTATCGTAACAGTATATTACTACACTATTAGCGTGTATGTGTGCAAATGTGTATATTCACATATTTCGATTAAAATTTACTACATTTTGATTATAAAAGACGTTTATTTTCTTGTTATGGTGTTTGGAACTTACACAATATCAAATGTATATTTTTTATTTTACCACCTCAAAGTAGGTTTATCGTTTCACATATCGTTTTTACCAAAATTTAAAGTTAATTGCTCGACGTCATGTATTCGCATTACTATTTAACTGTATTAAAAACCCAAGTCTAGTGTTACCAAAAAAGAGATATTTGTATAACTATATGGCATGCAAAAAATTTGTATTTTAAATGTATCCACAATTTTATCTTTATTTACATTTTGCTTAGATATGACATATTGTCAATATGTCGTTAAAACTGAAGATTTTAGTGTGGTGAAAATTAGACGCTTCTGATATACTAGTGTCCAAAGCCAGTCAGATATTGTTGTAGGCTTAAGGCATAATGATCTAAATCAGGGATTAAAACAATCAGAGGTCCTTATTAGTTATTTTTAAACATTGAAAATACAGTCACAATGCAAGTTTAAATTATAGTGGCTTAAAAATAAGGCATACTCTTTTATAATTACATAGAGTCCGCTTTCATTAATCTAAAATATGATCGATTTCATTTAAAAACAAAATACAATTACTTTTATAAACAAAATTAGAATTTTGAGGCCGATGAAAATTCAAGGCCCTTGGCGATGACTTTTGTGACATAGGGCTACTATCGGCCATTCCTATATCAAACATAGTTTCGAATAATACCGACTATTTGTTAATAGCAGTAAATGAGATTTGAGAAGAAATGCGTAGAAGACTATTAAAATAAGTAACGTGCAACGTACCATCCATTTGAGAATTTGCATATGCAAAATGATTTTTAAATAACAATTTAATAACATAATTTTTTCTAAAAAATCCTACATTCAAAAGTTTTGCATTTTGCAAGTTTATCCAACTCTAACCATCCACTACTAGTGTTGCAATAAATTACTATTTTGAAAAATTATGGTTAAAAATTAGAAAATAAGAACACATAAAAATCCAAACTTCCTACCTATATTAAACTGGAAATGTGAATACATAGCTTAAAATAAGTTGTATAATAACCTAACAAAACATGTTTGTAACTATTGATCACACATCTTATTAGAAAAAATAATATATTTGGTTTAAGTAAAGCAGTTTTATTGGAAAATAAATTATATAAGCTTCCTTTACTAAAATTTACTTAAATTGGGAGGTATGTATAAATTTAATAAGTTTATGGAAAAACATTTAGTTTATAAATATAAATATCGTGGCAATACATTTATGTAAAAAGTTAATCCGAATTATGCTAACCAAACATAAATATAATCTCAATATATAAATATAAGTGAAATAATAGCTCCACGAATAGATTACTATCAGAAGATGTAATAATAAGTTGTAAAATGCTTTTTAAGATATTTAACTTAGACCATCCACAAAGATAAATTCTTCCATCAAATTTATTTCATAATATAATACCATGAAAGCACATTGTATCAAATTTAATGACTTAACATTTGATGTTGAACATTATCATTTCACTGGTGAAATAGTTGAAGCTTGATTATGCCATTTTCGTTGTTGATACAACGATGTAGGACGTTGTCATTTACTTTCTTCATAACTGGTTATTGGATGATGCATTTCTTCTTGTTCTTTTGTGCACTGTAGTTCTTTTGTGCACTGTGGTTCCTTTGTGCACCGTGGTTCATTAGTGCACTGTGGTTCTTTTGTGCATTTAATTCTTTCGTACATTGTTCATCCATTGTATGTTCATTTAACGATGGATGTTGCAATTTTCTTTCTCCATCAGTGGTCGTTGGATGATGCCATTCTTTTTGCTCTTCTGTGCATTGTAGCTCTTTTGTAGTCCTTTTGTGCATTGTAGCTCTTTTGTGCATTGTAGTTCTTTTGTGCATTCTAGGTCTTTTGTACATTGTTCATTCATCGCATGTGCATTTACCACCGGATGATTCCCCATCTTTTGTTCATCATAATTTGTCGGATGGTGCCAATTACTCCTTTCATCAACGATTGTTGGATGATGCCACTTGGTTGGTAGTTCATTAGGTTGCAACTTTGATGCCAAGGTAGTTTCAGTTATGATAAAAAAGAAGAACCCTAAAGCTAATGATGCACAATATGCTTTGGTTATGTTTATGTGTGGTATGTTGTTCAAGAAAGAAGATGGTTTTTATAAGATTTGAAGATAATGTTTGGAATCTTGAAGTCAATTAAGCCATTGTAAACTAATTAATGATCTCGTTTTGCTTATCCTCTTTCATATTCTGGATAAAAACATAACCTTAAAGTAGATGGTATTTTAATAAGCTTTCTACAAAAAAATAACATGCAAAAGTTAATTATAATTCACCAATCGTTATGTTAATAATAGAAGGCGGTGTTGCATATCAACTACTAATTTCAATCTTAGCTTCTTGTATCATAGGAAATATATGAAAAACCCAAATTAGTAAAAAATAAATAAATAAATATTGGTGTCTACTAAATTATAATAAAAATGCGTGATTGCCGATACAAACAAAAATAAAAGTCAAAACAGGTAGTTACGATGTAAACTGAAATGAAAAATTCTAAAATAAAAAATAGATGTCTCGTTTTGTCATATATTTTATCCTCCTAATTTTTTTGATAATATTAGCATTGTTATCGTAACAGTATATTACTACACTATTAGCGTGTATGTGTGCAAATGTGTATATTCACATATTTCGATTAAAATTTACTATATTTTGATTATAAAAGACGTTTACTTTCTTGTTATGGTGTTTGGAACTTACACAATACCAAATGTCTATTTTTTTTTACCACCTCAAATGTAGGTTTATCGTTTCACATATCGTTTTCACTAAAACTTAAAGTTAATTGCTCGACGTCATGTATTCGCATTACTATTTAACTATATTAAAAACCCAAGTCTAGTGTTACCAAAAAAGAGATATTTGTATAACTATATGACATGCAAAAAATTTGTACTTTAAATGTATCCACAATTTGATTTTATTTACATTTTGCATAGATATGAAATATTGTCAATATGTCGTTAAAACTGAAGATTTTAGTGTGGTGAAAATTAGACGCTTCTGATATACTAGTGTCCAAAGCCAGTCAGATATTGTTGTAGGCTTAAGGCATAATGATCTAAATCAGGGATTAAAACAATCAGAGGTCCTTATTAGTTATTTTTAAACATTGAAAATACAGTCACAATGCAAGTTTAAATTATAGTGGCTTAAAAATAAGGCATACTCTTTTATAATTACATAGAGTCCGCTTTCATTAATCTAAAATATGACCGATTTCATTTATAAACAAAATACAATTACTTTTATAAACAAAATTAGAATTTTGAGGCCGATGAAAATTCAAGGCCCTTGGCGATGACTTTTGTGACATAGGGCTACTATCGGCCATTCCTATATCAAACATAGTTTCGAATAATACCGACTATTTGTAAATAGCAGTAAATGAGATTTGAGAATAAATGCGTAGATGACTATTAAAATAAGTAACGTGCAACGTACCATCCATTTGAGAATTTGCATATGCAAAATGATTTTTAAATAACAATTTAATAACATAATTTTTTCTAAAAAATCCAACATTCAAAAGTTTTGCATTTTGCAAGTTTATCCAACTCTAACCATCCACTACTAGTGTTGCAATAAATTACTATTTTGAAAATTTTTGGTTAAAAATTTGAAAATAAGAATACATAAAATTCCAAACTTCCTACCTATATTAAACTGGAAAAGTGAATACATAGCTTAAAATAAGTTGTATAATAACATAACAAAACATGTTTGTAACTATTGATCACACATCTTATTAGAAAACAATATATTTGGTTTAAGTAAAGCAGTTTTATTGGAAAATAAATTATATAAGCTTCCTTTACTAAAATTTACTTAAATTGGGAGGTATGTACAAATTTAATAAGTTTATGGAAAAACATTTAGTTTATAAATATAAATATCGTGGCAATACATTTATGTAAAAAGTTAATCCGAATTATGCTGACCAAACATAAATATAATCTCAATATATAAACATAAGTGAAATAATAGCTCCACGAATAGATTACTATCAGAAGATGTAATAGTAAGTTGTAAAATGCTTTTTAAGATATTTAACTTAAACCATCTACAAAGATAATTCTTCCATCAAATTTATTTCATACTATAATACCATGAAAGCACATTGTATCAACTTTAATGACTTAACATTTGATGTTGAACATTATCATTTCACCGGTGAAATAGTTGAAGCTTAATTATGACATTTTCTTTGTTGGTACAATGATGTAAGACGATGTCATTTACTTTCTTCATAACTGGTTATTGGATGATGCATTTCTTCTTGTTCTTTTGTGCACTATAGTTCTTTTGTGCACTGTGGTTCCTTTGTGCACTGTGGTTCTTTAGTGCACTGTGGTTCTTTTGTGCATTTTAGTTCTTTCATACATTGTTCATCCATTGTATGTTCATTTAACTATGGATGTTGCAATTTGCTTTCTCCATTAGTGGTCGTTGGATGATGCCATTCTTTTTGCTCTTCTGTGCATTGTAGCTCTTTTGTGCACTGTATTCCATTTGTGCATTGTATTCCATTTGTGCATTGTAGCACTTTTGTGCATTGTAGTTCTTTTGTGCATTCTAGGTCTTTTGTACATTGTTCATTCATCGCATGTGCATTTACCACCGGATGATTCCACTTCTTTTGTTAGTCATAATTTGTCGGATGGTGCCAATTACTCCTTTTATCAACGATTTGTTGGATGATGCCACTTGGTTGGTAGTTCATTAGGTTGCAGCTTTGATGCCAAGGTAGTTTCAGTTATGATAAAAAAGAAGAACACTAAAGCTAATGATGCACAATATGCTTTGGTCATGTTTATGTGTGGTATGTTGTTCAAGAAAGAAGATGGTTTTTATAAGATTTGAAGATAATGTTTGGAATCTTGAAGTCAATTAAGCCATTGTAAACTAATTAATGATCTCATTTTGTTTATCCTCTTTCATATTCTGGATAAAAACATAACCTTAAAGTAGATGGTGTTTTAATAAGCTTTCTACAAAAAAATAACATGCAAAAGTTAATTATAATTCACCAATCGTTATGTTAATAATAGAAGGCGGTGTTGCATATCAACTACTAATTTCAATCTTAGCTTCTTGTATCATAGGAAATATATGAAAAACCCAAATTAGTAAAAAATAAATAAATAAATATTGGTGTCTACTAAATTATAATAAAAATGCGTGATTGCCGATACAAACAAAAATAAAAGTCAAAACAGGTAGTTACGATGTAAACTGAAATGAAAAATTCTAAAATAAAAAATAGATGTCTCGTTTTGTCATATATTTTATCCTCCTAATTTTTTTGATAATATTAGTATTGTTATCGTAACAGTATATCATTACACTATTAGCGTGTATGTGTGCAAATGTGTATATTCACATATTTCGATTAAAATTTACTATATTTTGATTATAAAAGATGTTTATTTTCTTGTTATGGTGTTTGGAACTTACACAATATCAAATGTCTATTTTTTATTTTACCACCTCAACGTAGGTTTATCGTTTCACATATCGTTTTCACTAAAACTTAAAAGTTAATTGCTCGACGTCATGTATTCGCATTACTATTTAACTGTATTAAAAACCCAAGTCTAGTGTTACCAAAAAAGAGATATTTGTATGACTATACGGCATGCAAAAAATTTGTACTTTAAATGTATCCACAATTTGATTTTTATTTACATTTTGCATAGATATGACATATTGTCAATATGTCGTTAAAACTGAAGATTTTAGTGTGGTGAAAATTAGACGCTTCTGATATACTAGTGTCCAAAGCCAGTCAGACATTGTTGTAGGCTTAAGGCATAATGATCTAAATCAGGGATTAAAACAATCAGAGGTCCTTATTAGTTATTTTTAAACATTGAAAATACAGTCACAATGCAAGTTTAAATTATAGTGGCTTAAAAATAAGGCATACTCTTTTATAATTACACAGTGTCCGCTTTCATTAATCTAAAATATGACCGATTTCATTTATAAACAAAATACAATTACTTTTATAAACAAAATTAGAATTTTGAGGCCGATGAAAATTCAAGGCCCTTAGCGATGACTTTTGTGACATAGGGCTACTATCGGCCATTCTTATATCAAACATAGTTTTGAATAATACCGACTATTTGTAAATAGCAGTAAATGAGATTTGATAAGAAATGCGTAGATGACTATTAAAAAAAGTAACGTGCAACGTACCATCCATTTGAGAATTTGCATATGCAAAATGATTTTTAAATAACAATTTAAAAACATAATTTTTTCTAAAAAATCCAACATTCAAAATTTTTGCATTTTGCAAGTTTATCCAACTCTAACCATCCACTACTAGTGTTGCAATAAATTACTATTTTGAAAAATTTTGGTTAAAAATTTGAAAATAAGAATACATAAAAATCCAAACTTCCTACCTATATTAAACTGGAAAAGTGAATACATAGCTTAAAATAAGTTGTATAATAACATAACAAAACATGTTTGTAACTATTGATCACACATCTTATTAGAAAACAATATATTTGGTTTAAGTAAAGAAGTTTTATTGGAAAATAAATTATATAAGCTTCCTTTACTAAAATTTACTTAAATTGGGAGGTATGTATAAATTTTTTAATTTATGGAAAAACATTTAGTTTGTAAATATAAATATCGTGGCAATACATTTATGTAAAAAGTTAATCCGAATTGTGCTGACCAAACATAAATATAATCTCAATATATAAACATAAGTGAAATAATAGCTCCACGAATAGATTACTATCAGAAGATGTAATAGTAAGTTGTAAAATGCTTTTTAAGATATTTAACTTAGACCATCTACAAAGATAAATTCTTCCATCAAATTTATTTCATAATATAATACCATGAAAGCACATTGTATCAAATTTAATGACTTAACATTTGATGTTGAACATTATCATTTCACTGGTGAAATAGTTGAAGCTTGATTATGCCATTTTCGTTGTTGATACAACGATGTAGGACGTTGTCATTTACTTTCTTCATAACTGGTTATTGGATGATGCATTTCTTCTTGTTCTTTTGTGCACTGTAGTTCTTTTGTGCACTGTGGTTCCTTTGTGCACTGTGGTTCATTAGTGCACTGTGGTTCTTTTGTGCATTTAATTCTTTCGTACATTGTTCATCCATTGTATGTTCATTTAACGATGGATGTTGCAATTTTCTTTCTCCATCAGTGGTCGTTGGATGATGCCATTCTTTTTGCTCTTCTGTGCATTGTAGCTCTTTTGTAGTCCTTTTGTGCATTGTAGCTCTTTTGTGCATTGTAGTTCTTTTGTGCATTCTAGGTCTTTTGTACATTGTTCATTCATCGCATGTGCATTTACCACCGGATGATTCCCCTTCTTTTGTTCGTCATAATTTGTCGGATGGTGCCAATTACTCCTTTCATCGACGATTGTTGGATGATGACACATGATTGGTAGTTCATTAGGTTGCAGCTGTAATATCCCGGAATTTCACACCAGATTTAAATATGATAATCTATATAATAAATTAATTTAAATTGATAAATGTTGTTATTTTATTAAACAACTAATAAATGAATGGTAAATATAAAATTATTTCAATTAAAAAAGGAAGAAGAAGGGAATTAATTAAAGGATTAAATATAAACATATATAAGGAAATCAATTAAGTTAATATTTAAATTCCTTTTTGCATGAGATAAACACATGTTAACATCTAAGCTTATTAATAAAACATGTGTTAGGAATTTAGCCATCAATTTGACAAGTGTCATAATGTAGTTTTCTTTTCTTTTAATTTTTATAAAACAAATTATTCATGCATACTTTCTCATTTTAGTAAAAAGAAATTTTACATCCTCCATTTTCAAAAAATTCAGAACTTCACCAAGCCCTACATCTTCAACCAATTTCTGAAAATCAAATCTATACTTCTTCAACCAAATTGAAACAAAACATGCAAGCATCTTTTCAAAGCTAAAACCTGCAAATCTTAGCTCCTGCATCTTCAACCAAATTTCTGCAACAATCAAAGTTTAGCATCAACTTATTCAAGATTAAAAGCATCAACAATCAAGTCATCTCAGTTTTTAGAAGTCTGCAGTTCACAAATTTGTCTCTGCAAATTTGAATCTTCTTAGGAAAAAAATAATGTGAGTAAATCTTTAATTTAAAACTTTAAGTATAAAAGTTGTATGTTGAATGATAGTGATGAATGCTTGTATGTTAATGATTTCGTGAAGTATTTGTTTCAGGTTTAAGATAGTGCATGTTTTAGAAATAAATTGTACTTCTCTGTAAATACAAGTACAGAGTGAATTTTGAACAAATCTTAAATTCAGCAAGTTGTTAGTTAGTTGATATTTTCAAACATATATATATGTTAGAATCAACATGATATAAAATTAAAAATATACATATTGGTGATACTGTAAACTGTAGAAAACAAATATGCAGTAAAACAAAAATTCATAGCATGAAAATCTTGTTAATTTTTGATGAATCACATATATTTGTTGAATCTTTAATGCATATTGTGAATTTTAAAATTGGAATTAGAATTTTAAACATGCAATTTAATTCGAATTTTTAAGATTTCAGAATTTGGTACTTTTGTCAAATTCTTGTAATTGGATTGATTTTAACTTCTGAAATTTTAATGGAAGCTTGGTTAGATGATGATTATCACTAGAAAAATACAAATCTAATTTATTTTGTAATATAGGATTTGGAATTTAGGTTTGTAGGGTTTTGGAACTGTCTTTTTGGGTTTGAAAATTTTCGATCGTGTAATTCATAGAGAGGACCGAGCTTCGTATGGATTGAGGAGGAGTTGCATGTGGGGTTTGCGCATGTGTGGCCGGGGTTTGGTGCCGGATCGTGGTACGGTGGTCGTGGTTGATGACCTTCCTTCTTGCGACTGCAGTTCGACTTTGGGTTCGAACAACTCGATTTGGTTTGAGCTCGCGTGGATGGTTTCTGGGTTGACATTATCGGTCAAGGATGGATTTGGGGTTTGCGCGTGAGGCCGGCGGGGGCGATGGTGGCGTGGTGGCACTGCGCAGGTGCACGTTGAGGCCGCGTGTGTGTGTCTGGGTGTCTTCGTGTGTGTGTGGGTTAGAACTCGAAGTCGCGCTCGAGGTATCTCGTGTGTAACGACCCATAAATTTTCGATAATTAAAATAGCTAATTTAATAAGTTTTCGTGATTTAATGTTAGAAAAAAATTGTAATTCGTTTGAAATAATAATGACTGGAATGAATTGCAAAAATAACTATCCAAGTAATGAAAAATAAAAGCTACTTAGTGAATGCCTTTGCAATCAAAAGTTGAATAGGATAATAAATGCTTAATTCATTGGGTATAATAGAGTAATTGATTGATAAGTAAAATCTATTTAAAATCAAATATTGAATATTGAACAGGTAAATTGTTTAAATTAAATATTTAAAACTTATTGAATAATTGAATAACTGTAAAATGAAAATAGTGTTCTAAATTGTGAATTGTTTTTAAAGGTTGAATCTTATAAGTTCAATTTCAATATTTCAAATGATAATGAATTATTGGATAAGCGAAATTGTTTAAATTAAATATTTGGAATTTATTGAATAATTTAATAATGAGAATTGAATAACCGTATAATGGAAATAGTTGTTCTATAATTTTAATTCGTTTCAAAAGTTAAATTTTTATAAGTTCGTTTTGAATATTTCAAAAGATAGTGATTTAAGAATAATCAAATTTGTTAAATTTAATATTACAAACGTGTGAATAATTAAATTCCGAATTTGATACGGGTAATTTGGTATTGAAATTTAATATGTGAAAATAGAGTGAATATTTGAAATTTGATTTAATATGATTCAAATTGGTTTCCAAGTGAATGTAAGTTATATTGGGATTTTAATAGAGTTAATAAGATTTTTAAATTGGAATTTAATGGATAATTGAATAACGGGTTTAATATGATTAAAAACGATTTGAAAAATTTTATTTTATCATATTGAAGTTATAATGATGCTATAGAACTTTTAAAACTGAATTTAAAATTTATTTGTGAAAATTGAATATTTTAATATTTAAATCGACTAGTGAAATTAGTCAATTTTCGAGCAGTTTCAGAATTTGACGAAACTAGTTCCATTAGATCTGTAATAGTTAGTTATTATCGGATTTCAATTTTCGAAGCAATTCGGAGTTGTCGTTTGACCGTGGCAGCTCGAAACGCATCAAAATTGTTTTAATATAAATTTAACGAGTTAAAATAGCCATTTCTCAAACAGTCTCGGATTTCGACGGAACCAGTTTCATCGGATCCGTAATGTGATATTATTGTAAGATTTCAAATTTCAAGTCAATCAGATTTATCGTTTGTCCGGTGCAAGCCAAAACGCCTAGAAATTAGTTTAAATCGATTTAATTTAAATTGATCGTTTATTTCCGTAACTCACACATATGATCGAATTAGCTTCCGAAACCTGTTCCATTGTGTCCGGAACGCGGGCTAAACCCTAGGAACGTCAGTTACCGCGTGAAATTCGGAGTTCGGAAAACCCGGGATGCATAGTGATTCGAAATTTCTATAAGTAAGCCTTTATTTCATTGAAAATAAAATAAAAATAAAACTAGGGTTACAAGTGCACAGCCGCCATTATCATAATTCACGGCCGAAAATTACTCGTCTTCTCCCCCCAAATTCTTCGAATCCGTTCACAATTTCAAAAAGTTTTCAACTGCAAATTCGTAGGGGGCGTGGTGATCTTCGATTCTATATGGAGATGATGGGGTTTCGAGTTATATAGGAAGATAAATTGGGCCGCGTTCTCCACCGTTGCGCACGCGTTTCGAGGTGAATTAGGGGGCCGAGCTCCTCCCTGTTCCAGCCGAGTATAGAGTGGAAGATGCTCTTCGTGGTGGTGCTTCCTGATCGAGGTGGAGGTACTTGTATTGATGGCGTGTATTAGGGTTATTGGGACGGCTTGGGTTGTTCGTGCTTGCGTGAGTACCTGATGCGAACGAGAAGAAGAAGAGAACCGTGTGCGGCCGTGATCTTGCTTTGGGGAATGGACGGCAGATCTGGGTTTGTGTATAAAAATTAAAATAAAAGTAGAACTTAATTTGTGTTTAAATTCGTATTAACTTCCAAATGTCATAACTTGTTGATGCGAGGTCCGTTTTGGACGAAACGAGTTGCGTTGTCTTCGTTTCGTCGAGCACTACGCTATGGAATTGGATTGGAGTCGTTTGGAGCTAGAGAAAATTTTGGGTTAAATCGAACGTCGTTCGATTTGATTTAAAATCGTAAAATCAAGGTGAGTGTTTTATAACGCTCACACCGTACTAAATATCTTTATGCTAGTTAAATTTGATATTATGAAGTGTTATGATCTTATTTGTCGTTGTTTGATAAAAATTTAATTGTCATATAGCTTGTCTTTTGCATTAACCGTTGAAAAATTAAATTGACAGTTAAATTGAAATTAAAATTGAATTGCGATTAAATTACCTGACATTGATAACTATGAAACTGCCATGAATTGTATTGTTTATTGGATGATGTACTTTGATGGATGCTATTGGTTGATAATTGAATGTTTGGATGTTTATTTGCTTATATAGATCCTGTTATGAATACATATGATAGTGAGATTTAATTTAAGTAATATATACTCATCCCTGACATTTAATTGAAATAAATAATTACTTGGCCATAGGATAGAAAATTATATACGGGCACCGAATTGGCTAAATTAATAATTTTTGAAATCGTCGATTTGAAATTTATGTAAATGTTTCGATTTAAAAGTGATAAATAGAAATCAATTTATAGAAATCGAATTTATCGAAAAATTGAGTTTGAAATGTTGAAATAAAATTTTGGTTAAAAGAAATTGTTGAATAAATTTAAGTGGAGACTTTGAGATTTAAAATTTGGATATGATTGAATTTCGGAAATTTATTTGTTTTAAAGATTGAACATTAAATGGATTGATTTTGAAGCTGTTTTAATTTGTTTTCCAAATTACTCTGTTATATAAACCATTTTGAATACTTAAACTATTTTAATCTATTTTTAATCTACTTAACCCAATTTAAATTATTTTAAACTAATTTATCTATTTTAAATCCATTTTAAAGATTTTAAGTATTTTTAACTATTTTAATTATTTAAACTACTTTTAAACTACTTAAAACTATTTTCTAAAAATTTCAAGCTGGTTAATAAGGTGGAATGTTTATGTTTAAATCTTGAATTTAAATACGAATTGGGTTAAATGAAGTTGCAACATAAAATTGAAATTCGGAATGATTTTGAAACCGAAATGAGTTATTGAGACGCAAAATGATTTTTGAAAAGGAACCTTATATTTTGAATGGCTATGTCGATATTTGAAATGGATTTGATTTTGAAGTGAATATGACATTTGATATCAATTATGAATCGATTTGAAATGTAAAAGAGCCAACGGTGTAATAATACGTAGTTATTAAAGAGACCGGGATCGGATATGGACATACTCTCTGTCGATACCGAAAACCACTTTAATAACTATTATACGCGGAGTGTTGATCCAGAATGAAGTGGATGGTTTGGTGAACGCGTTGACTGAAGAAAGAGAACGATTATTGGATGACCCCTGATATGACTAAAACAGGAGCCGCGCCGGGCCATTGAGGTTCGCCACCTCTAGCGGACACACTTCTTCGATACCATTTCTATTACATTTGTGATGCGATTTGGGTGCACCCCTTGATTTGGGAGTGTTGTTTCGCGGTGTTGGGGTAGCTGCTGGCTATGCCCAACATCAGTCCGGATCACGCAACTACTAGTATCCTAGTTGGTATCGCCTCATGTACCTTGTCATACTGATTATCCTATTCGCGACCACTACGTTTTGATTTGTACCTTGAGTATATGGATTGCCCTCTGGTGACTTCCGGTTTTGGGGAAACTACGGTCTTGTATATGCTTTTGGGAATATAAAATGTGTTAAGGGGGATTATGGTAACGCCTTAACGCTATTTTGATACTTTATATTACTGATAGACATTATCTACTTAGCGTATATTACTACATAATAGATAGTTTCACGGATCCTTGAGAGATGGAAAATCCCGTAACATCTCTTGAGTTATTGCACGCACGTTGACACTGGATATGAGATGTCAAACCCCGTAAACATCTCTGACGCCGTTACACTCATATTTATTTACGATTGATTTAACTTTCATAAGGATATTTTAGTCCTGACTCGAGTGTTTTGTCTTTTCATTACGCTCGGGTCAGTCCTGAGTTTTCAGTTTAGGTTGAAGATCATTTCCTTGGAGGACGGAGACGAAGATTTGGTATATTATCTACTACTATTATATTCATTCCATTCCGCTGCATTGTTGTATGATATTTGCTGTATATGTAACTCTGATAAATGTTGTATAATAATAATCAAATGTATTCATTTCAAATGTATTCATTTAATTAACAGCTTCATGAACTGTTATTTTATTATTATACTTTAGCCTTCCGCTGTGAGATTCTGTGTTGTTTCATTTCCTTTATTTCCCTTCCTTTTCTTTTCTTAATTACCCCAATAACTATCTGCCCTTTTAATGGTTTGGAATCGACATGTGTATTTGATCGTCGGTTTAAACTGTCAAAAAAGGCGGGTCGTTACAGTTGGTATCAGAGCTTTGGTTTAGCGATAACCTTAGCTCTGTGGGGTCTGACTCTTTATAAATAGGGTAGTTATACCCTATGATGAGTCGCTGAGTGAATATATATATGAGAGAGCGTATTTGTTAGTGATATAAAATGTTTTATATTGTGTCGGTTGATTTGTTGAGTGGCTTATGGATTCTGGTCAATACGAGTAATTAACGTCATTGATAGGGATCTCTAAACACTCGGACAGAACAATTCGACATAGTATTGTTTTAAAATGGGGTAAATGAAAAACTTTTCCCTAATTATATTTTGTATATAAAGGATTAATTTTTCAGAAATTATTGTGACTTATCTAGCTTACCTGGTTGTTAGGAATGAAAATATTGGTTATTATTATTAGTTGGATACTTAAATTTAATAAATAAGGTTTATTACAAAATAAACAATGATAAAACAAATTGTGGAATATTTCAAGAAAGTAAAATCCTATAAGAATGTTTTATAAAGGTGACTTATAAATTAAAATAGATTTAAATTGGAAATATTGAATTTAAGACCCGGAGATTTTGAAAATGGTTCTCAAAGTTTTGAAGAAGCATATAGTAATATTAGTTGGAAATTATTTATGGAAATATTTTGAAAGGATTTTAAGAAGGAATGAATTCAGTACTCTTCTCTTATGTCGCTGGAAAATAATCTCGGTGATGACTGCGCAGCGTCATCGACGTTCATTTTCGAGTCTCAAAGTGGGGAAGACTTCTAAGAAGCTTTGCTTTTCTTCGAAATTATTTTGGGTAAATGGGTTTTGGTTTAAACTCCAAAGGCATGATTTGATAATTTAAAGGGATATAAGTATATATGTTTATTTCAAACGATTTGGGAAGAACCGGGCATTTAAAATTCTAAGTTCTGTTAATTAAAAAAATTTCAAATTATTTGAATGAAATGTGAATAACTAGAATTTATAAAATAAGAGGATTGAGATATCTAAGCTATTGGATGGGAAAACTTTAAAATTTGAAGGTAAAGAGGATTTAAACAAATTAAATTTGTGAACATTCTAATTAAGTAAAACGAAATTCTATAAATTTGTATAATACCAAAAATTACATTCTGATAACACATAACAAGACTTACCAAATGTTAAAAGTTAAAATGATGTTTGGATATGTAATGAGATATTGTATAGATAAACAGAACCTGAAAGTAATTGAAATATACAAGTAAGGAAAACTTAAAAAGGAATTAGAATGTATATAAATGAAAATTTTGGTTGTGATAAAAATGTTATATACTTAAATATAACCTGAAATGATGAATTGATAAATGGAACAAGTAAGTGAACTTAAGAAAGAAGATAAATGAATCGTATTATATTTTGAAAATTGGTTATAGAAAATAAATATAAATTGCATAGTAAAAAAAAAAATTTTGAATTTGTAACTTTTGTGATAACTATGAACTAAGAAAAGTCACATATAAGAAGTTAGACTTTTATGGAATGACTATAAACTAAAGTGATGATTAATAAAATGTTCCACAAATGAATTCGTTATTAACTGAAATTATGAAAATGCAATAAATGAAAATAAAGGAATTTCTTATAGCTAAGAATCAATTGGAAAATGAAATTGGATTTAATTAAATTATATAGAATGTTTAAAATGAACTCGAGTAAGAAAATTCTATGATATCTGAGAAATGATAATGTTAAAGAGCATGCTATGTAAAGAAATGAATATACTAACTGAATAATAGATTGTGAATAATTAATCGAAAAAAAGGGGGAAGTCAATAAAATAAATTTAGTATAGATAAATTGGATAGAAATCCATTGGAAGGTAATAAGTGAGATTGTACGTATATTATTTTATTCGCATAACGATTTGATCCAAATTCGAGCACAAAATTTTGAGATGATTTATATCGATCCAAGTTAGGATTTTTCACTCGATTTTCGACGGCGAACCCTAGATATGGATTTTTAATTTGATTCTGAAATTCTCTATCATAGTATATGGCTATGCAAGGAGAGTAACAGTTTCCAATCAAGGAACCAAATCTGAGTCCGCACTAGAGAGTCGTGTGAACGATACTAGTTGGAAGTGAAATTGTGTGATCGAATAAGCGATTGGATTGATATTGCTCACGGATGATATATGTACGACTTACAGAATTAATTAAGCTAATATTGAAAATGGAAGATGACAAATATAAAATGATCCTTTTAAATTGTATAATTGGAATTGAAGGAGATAAACCGAAATGAATGTAAAATTAATAATTTGGTTATGTTGGGTATGATTTGGTTGTTATATGATTGTTAGTTGATTGTATATAATTCATTAAGTGTAAATTGAAAGCTATAAATCATTGAAATCAAATTGGAAGTTAAATGAATTTAAAAAGAATTTAATTTGATTCAAATTGGAAGTAAATTAATGCAAATATGAATTAGTGAATGTTAACTAATTGAATTGAGAATGAATGTTAGTAAAATCCAACGTTAATGAATCAACTATGATTAAATTTGAAACCAAGTCAATAAATATTAATGAGAAGTGAATTTACATTGATTGGTTATGGATTTGTTGGATGATAGTTGGATGATAATTGATTGATGGTTGCATATGTTGTTTGTTGCATTTGCTATGTTGGTACGTGTAGTTGTTATGTTGTTATATGATGTATATTGATATTATTTTCATATATGCATGTTTCTCATAGTTTGTTGAGTGTTTAGTAGGTGCGGATTGCGCTTGCTTCGCATTTGGAGCTCGCTTTTGCGCTATATTATTCGTATATGCTCGCTAATAAAAAATATAAGGTACATGTTTATTTTATCATTGGATTTGGTGATTTTTGATGAGCCACTTGGCTTTTGGATTTTCTTTTGTTGGTTTGGGGCCCGTAGAGGCGTTTTGTAGTTGTACCGATCGAGCCGCGCAAAGGAGACTCTGCCGAAATTTTCCGTAAAATCCGGGTGTTAGAAAAATTTTCAAGTTTAAAAAAAAAAATTTATAACTTGTTTTGATAACTAACTTTTAAAGTTAGAAAGCCGTTCGGAGTGACTTAGTGGGTAACTTTGGATAAAATACATCTAATGTTGAATTCTATACTTAGTTCCTTTTCCCTTCTTTTTCCTTTTCGGGGACGAAAAGTTTTGAGTGGGGGAGAGTGTAACGACCCATAAATTTTCGATAATTAAAATAGCTAATTTAATAAGTTTTCGTGATTTAATGTTAGAAAAAAATTGTAATTCGTTTGAAATAATAATGACTGGAATGAATTGCAAAAATAACTATCCAAGTAATGAAAAATAAAAGCTACTTAGTGAATGCCTTTGCAATCAAAAGTTGAATAGGATAATAAATGCTTAATTCATTGGGTATAATAGAGTAATTGATTGATAAGTAAAATCTATTTAAAATCAAATATTGAATATTGAACAGGTAAATTGTTTAAATTAAATATTTAAAACTTATTGAATAATTGAATAACTGTAAAATGAAAATAGTGTTCTAAATTGTGAATTGTTTTTAAAGGTTGAATCTTATAAGTTCAATTTCAATATTTCAAATGATAATGAATTATTGGATAAGCGAAATTGTTTAAATTAAATATTTGGAATTTATTGAATAATTTAATAATGAGAATTGAATAACCGTATAATGGAAATAGTTGTTCTATAATTTTAATTCGTTTCAAAAGTTAAATTTTTATAAGTTCGTTTTGAATATTTCAAAAGATAGTGATTTAAGAATAATCAAATTTGTTAAATTTAATATTACAAACGTGTGAATAATTAAATTCCGAATTTGATACGGGTAATTTGGTATTGAAATTTAATATGTGAAAATAGAGTGAATATTTGAAATTTGATTTAATATGATTCAAATTGGTTTCCAAGTGAATGTAAGTTATATTGGGATTTTAATAGAGTTAATAAGATTTTTAAATTGGAATTTAATGGATAATTGAATAACGGGTTTAATATGATTAAAAACGATTTGAAAAATTTTATTTTATCATATTGAAGTTATAATGATGCTATAGAACTTTTAAAACTGAATTTAAAATTTATTTGTGAAAATTGAATATTTTAATATTTAAATCGACTAGTGAAATTAGTCAATTTTCGAGCAGTTTCAGAATTTGACGAAACTAGTTCCATTAGATCTGTAATAGTTAGTTATTATCGGATTTCAATTTTCGAAGCAATTCGGAGTTGTCGTTTGACCGTGGCAGCTCGAAACGCATCAAAATTGTTTTAATATAAATTTAACGAGTTAAAATAGCCATTTCTCAAACAGTCTCGGATTTCGACGGAACCAGTTTCATCGGATCCGTAATGTGATATTATTGTAAGATTTCAAATTTCAAGTCAATCAGATTTATCGTTTGTCCGGTGCAAGCCAAAACGCCTAGAAATTAGTTTAAATCGATTTAATTTAAATTGATCGTTTATTTCCGTAACTCACACATATGATCGAATTAGCTTCCGAAACCTGTTCCATTGTGTTCGGAACGCGGGCTAAACCCTAGGAACGTCAGTTACCGCGTGAAATTCGGAGTTCGGAAAACCCGGGATGCATAGTGATTCGAAATTTCTATAAGTAAGCCTTTATTTCATTGAAAATAAAATAAAAATAAAACTAGGGTTACAAGTGCACAGCCGCCATTATCATAATTCACGGCCGAAAATTACTCGTCTTCTCCCCCCAAATTCTTCGAATCCGTTCACAATTTCAAAAAGTTTTCAACTGCAAATTCGTAGGGGGCGTGGTGATCTTCGATTCTATATGGAGATGATGGGGTTTCGAGTTATATAGGAAGATAAATTGGGCCGCGTTCTCCACCGTTGCGCACGCGTTTCGAGGTGAATTAGGGGGCCGAGCTCCTCCCTGTTCCAGCCGAGTATAGAGTGGAAGATGCTCTTCGTGGTGGTGCTTCCTGATCGAGGTGGAGGTACTTGTATTGATGGCGTGTATTAGGGTTATTGGGACGGCTTGGGTTGTTCGTGCTTGCGTGAGTACCTGATGCGAACGAGAAGAAGAAGAGAACCGTGTGCGGCCGTGATCTTGCTTTGGGGAATGGACGGCAGATCTGGGTTTGTGTATAAAAATTAAAATAAAAGTAGAACTTAATTTGTGTTTAAATTCGTATTAACTTCCAAATGTCATAACTTGTTGATGCGAGGTCCGTTTTGGACGAAACGAGTTGCGTTGTCTTCGTTTCGTCGAGCACTACGCTATGGAATTGGATTGGAGTCGTTTGGAGCTAGAGAAAATTTTGGGTTAAATCGAACGTCGTTCGATTTGATTTAAAATCGTAAAATCAAGGTGAGTGTTTTATAACGCTCACACCGTACTAAATATCTTTATGCTAGTTAAATTTGATATTATGAAGTGTTATGATCTTATTTGTCGTTGTTTGATAAAAATTTAATTGTCATATAGCTTGTCTTTTGCATTAACCGTTGAAAAATTAAATTGACAGTTAAATTGAAATTAAAATTGAATTGCGATTAAATTACCTGACATTGATAACTATGAAACTGCCATGAATTGTATTGTTTATTGGATGATGTACTTTGATGGATGCTATTGGTTGATAATTGAATGTTTGGATGTTTATTTGCTTATATAGATCCTGTTATGAATACATATGATAGTGAGATTTAATTTAAGTAATATATACTCATCCCTGACATTTAATTGAAATAAATAATTACTTGGCCATAGGATAGAAAATTATATACGGGCACCGAATTGGCTAAATTAATAATTTTTGAAATCGTCGATTTGAAATTTATGTAAATGTTTCGATTTAAAAGTGATAAATAGAAATCAATTTATAGAAATCGAATTTATCGAAAAATTGAGTTTGAAATGTTGAAATAAAATTTTGGTTAAAAGAAATTGTTGAATAAATTTAAGTGGAGACTTTGAGATTTAAAATTTGGATATGATTGAATTTCGGAAATTTATTTGTTTTAAAGATTGAACATTAAATGGATTGATTTTGAAGCTGTTTTAATTTGTTTTCCAAATTACTCTGTTATATAAACCATTTTGAATACTTAAACTATTTTAATCTATTTTTAATCTACTTAACCCAATTTAAATTATTTTAAACTAATTTATCTATTTTAAATCCATTTTAAAGATTTTAAGTATTTTTAACTATTTTAATTATTTAAACTACTTTTAAACTACTTAAAACTATTTTCTAAAAATTTCAAGCTGGTTAATAAGGTGGAATGTTTATGTTTAAATCTTGAATTTAAATACGAATTGGGTTAAATGAAGTTGCAACATAAAATTGAAATTCGGAATGATTTTGAAACCGAAATGAGTTATTGAGACGCAAAATGATTTTTGAAAAGGAACCTTATATTTTGAATGGCTATGTCGATATTTGAAATGGATTTGATTTTGAAGTGAATATGACATTTGATATCAATTATGAATCGATTTGAAATGTAAAAGAGCCAACGGTGTAATAATACGTAGTTATTAAAGAGACCGGGATCGGATATGGACATACTCTCTGTCGATACCGAAAACCACTTTAATAACTATTATACGCGGAGTGTTGATCCAGAATGAAGTGGATGGTTTGGTGAACGCGTTGACTGAAGAAAGAGAACGATTATTGGATGACCCCTGATATGACTAAAACAGGAGCCGCGCCGGGCCATTGAGGTTCGCCACCTCTAGCGGACACACTTCTTCGATACCATTTCTATTACATTTGTGATGCGATTTGGGTGCACCCCTTGATTTGGGAGTGTTGTTTCGCGGTGTTGGGGTAGCTGCTGGCTATGCCCAACATCAGTCCGGATCACGCAACTACTAGTATCCTAGTTGGTATCGCCTCATGTACCTTGTCATACTGATTATCCTATTCGCGACCACTACGTTTTGATTTGTACCTTGAGTATATGGATTGCCCTCTGGTGACTTCCGGTTTTGGGGAAACTACGGTCTTGTATATGCTTTTGGGAATATAAAATGTGTTAAGGGGGATTATGGTAACGCCTTAACGCTATTTTGATACTTTATATTACTGATAGACATTATCTACTTAGCGTATATTACTACATAATAGATAGTTTCACGGATCCTTGAGAGATGGAAAATCCCGTAACATCTCTTGAGTTATTGCACGCACGTTGACACTGGATATGAGATGTCAAACCCCGTAAACATCTCTGACGCCGTTACACTCATATTTATTTACGATTGATTTAACTTTCATAAGGATATTTTAGTCCTGACTCGAGTGTTTTGTCTTTTCATTACGCTCGGGTCAGTCCTGAGTTTTCAGTTTAGGTTGAAGATCATTTCCTTGGAGGACGGAGACGAAGATTTGGTATATTATCTACTACTATTATATTCATTCCATTCCGCTGCATTGTTGTATGATATTTGCTGTATATGTAACTCTGATAAATGTTGTATAATAATAATCAAATGTATTCATTTCAAATGTATTCATTTAATTAACAGCTTCATGAACTGTTATTTTATTATTATACTTTAGCCTTCCGCTGTGAGATTCTGTGTTGTTTCATTTCCTTTATTTCCCTTCCTTTTCTTTTCTTAATTACCCCAATAACTATCTGCCCTTTTAATGGTTTGGAATCGACATGTGTATTTGATCGTCGGTTTAAACTGTCAAAAAAGGCGGGTCGTTACATCGTGTTTGTCGCGTGATGCACTCAGGTTGAGGTGGTGTGTTCGTGCGTGTGTTTGGTTTGGGTTTCTGGTTGATGAGAGGTGGAGAATTAAAGTTGGGTCTGGGTAGTTGTTTTGGGTCGGGCTTTAACTAATTAATGGAATTTAGTTGTAGTTTGTTTTCAAACTTCAATTTTGTTTTGAGTTGAATTTAACTCTTTATACCTCACCACTTATAAAATGTTAAATTTCTATTTTAAAGTAATCACATTTTATTGTTGAAATTTTGAAGTGGATTTACATTTTTAAATCTAACATTTAAAAAGTAATTAGTTTTTAATAAATTGAATACTTAATTTTGTATGAGTTTTGAAGATAAATGAATATTGTTTGTTTAAAAGTTATTTAAATTTTGAAATTTAAGTTACTTAAATTTATTAGTAATTAGTGATGGAATTAATTAATTTATTTTGATTAATTAATTAATTGTTAAGATTTAATTAATTAATTAATTAGGAATTAATTAATAGGTAATTAAGGATTAAATTAAATAACAATTAATAGATTATTAATTTATTTATTTAATATTAATTCATAAGTAATTAATATTTGATTAATAAGTTGATTAATGATTAATAATTTAGTGATTAAGAAGTTAATTAATTAATGGATTAAGAGTAAATTAATTAAGTAGTTAAATATTAATTAATTTATAATTAATAGTAAATTAATTAATGATTAAGTCTTAATTAATTAAATAATTAAGGTTAATTAATGAATAATTAATTATGTAATTAAGAAATTATTTTGTAATTAATTAAGAATTAATTAAGGAAATTAAGAAGTAATTAAAGTTAATTAATTATAAATTAAGGATTAATTAATAACCAAATAAGGAATGATTAATTTTTAATCAAAGTTTAATTAATAAATAATTTTAGTAATTAATTGATAATTAAATAAAGATTATTAATTAATTAAGTAGTAATTAATTAATAATAAGATAATTAAGAAGTGATTAATTAATTAATGTTTGTTTAAGCAAGATTAAGTGATAAATTCTTAAGTAATTAATTTAATTTAAATTAATTAAATTAATTATGATATGAATTAAGTAGTGCTTGCTTGTAAATGATTGTTGTATTGATATCTGCATATGGTTGATATCTGTTGAATGATAGTTGAGTTATAATCTGTGATAAGATGTTGTATATCTATGATAGATATTAGTTATTATTTGTTGATAATGTAATGTGATGCTATGTTTAAAATCTGAATTGAATTGTTTAAAACTTTAAACAACTTGGACCTAAAAGACACGCTTTGGATTTCGATGAGACCGGGATCGGGTTTCCATATTTGGATATCCGAAAACCACATCGATTCCAAATAACGTTAGGTCGTGAACCTTATGTGAAGAGTGAAGACTCGAGGTGTAAGGGCTATACGTCAGTATAACTCTGTGGGTGATTCCGTAATGAGTTAACGGAGTAGTACTTATAGATTCGAGATGGAGAATCAGAATGCAAGGGTTATCGTCGTTAACTTTGAGGGTGATTCCAAAGCGAGTGTAACGAGATAATGCCTTCGGTTTCGTTCGAACCCGGAACGAACTTGTATGGATTGAATGCTTTCAGATCATCGTCAGGTGGACGATGGGCATTCTAAGAGATGAGTTCTTTATAAAGTTAATCGTAACCTCAAGCCTCATCAACCGGAAATGGCTAAAACAGGGGAGGTGCAGCAAGGCTTCGTGGGTAGCCCCCACTTGAGAGTGAGATTTACCTCTGTCTAGAAGTCCCTTATATATATTCGGCTGTGTGGGCAGTTGTTGGCCACAACTGCGGGGTTCTCTTGTTCGGAACTATCCAGCAAGGGATGGGCCCGGCCTTGTGTTGCAGGGGAGTTAGGGTGGCTCCTCGGTACGGTGACCTAGGCCCCGTACTGTGACGGGCGGTACCCCAGTAGCCCTGCTATTGATGGAAAACCATTATCCAATAAGCGCCCTCGGATTTGATTGTATACCTATGTATGCTGGAATTTAATAAATGTAACAATTTCGGCTATTTTCTAGTTTACTTGAAAACCCTAGACCCTATTATAATATCACTGAATTTCCTATCAAATGTTTTGGTTAGCGTAAGGTAAAAACTTACCCGTGTTTATTTGTGGGAAGTCTTACGTGATACCTTTTGTTTCAAAATGATTTTTAAAGTTAAACAACTTTAACTAATTTACTCACACCAGACCCATGTCTGACCCGGAGTTTATTTTGTTTTCATAAACTCTTGGGTACTCAAATTTTTTTTTTTATGAGTAGCCAAGTGATTAGGTTTGGATTAGCATATATTTTGGAGGCTGGAGCTGGAGTCCAGACATACTATCTATCTATATTCTCTATAGTGGCATTTTGGGTGTTATGTTTGGAGTTGTTTGGGTTGTAAGAACTATTATGAATGGCTGATGTAATGGAGTAGTATGATTTTGTGAACTCTGATATGTAAATTATGTAAGGGATATATGTAGTATTATATTTTGTTCGTTTCCGCTGTGAGATTCTGATGATTGTTGTTTCTTTTCTTTCTATCTTTCTAATTCTATCTCTTTCTTTTCTTATTGATGATACGTTTTTCTGTGGAATGAAAGACGGGTCGTCACAGTTGGTATCAGAGCAATGGTTGAGAAACACCTAGGCTCTGAAGTAGTATCTATCTTGAGAGTGTGTATTTGTAATTTTCTTATATAACTATATCCCTATCTAAATTGATTGGATTACCTGTTCAGGTAGCCAATATGAGTTCAAGAGGCCGAAGGGGAAGAGTTGTTGGGAGTGGATCAACTGGTAACAGAAGAGAGCAGACTGATGATGAGACTGTTAATCCAGTTACGTCTTCAGCTAGTTTTGCTGCATTATGCAAGGATTTTGTTCATCTAGGAGGGAAACCATTTCAAGGATCAGAAACTATAATAGAAGTTCAAGAATGGATTCGCTCCTGTGAGAAGGTTTTTAAGAGCATGAGGTTATCTGATGAGCAGAAGAGAATAATGGCTGCGTGGCAATTGCAGAGTGGTGCTGCAGTATGGTGGAATTCAGTGATTGCTAATATCTCGGAGGATGGTATGTCTTGGGAAGAATTTAAGGAGAGGTTTAAGGAAAAGTTTATACCTGCTGCAGGAAGAACTCGGCTTTATCAAGATTTTCTAAATTTGAAACAAGGGAATATGTCCATAGCTGAATACGAGATGAAGTTCAACGAGTTATCTTACTACGGACCAGGACTTATAGACACACCTCTTAAGAAGAACGAGATGTTTGTCCAGGGGTTGAGGCCTGAGTATCATGAGAGAATGACTGCACATCTGAAAGGGTCTTTTGTAGAGCTTATTGATATGGCGTTAAGGTATGAAGACTTGATGAAGAAGAGGTCAGTGGCATAAGTTGCTGCATCAGGAGGGAATTCTTCCAACCAGAATAAGAGGAAGTTCAATCCTAACTGGAAGAAGCAAAATAAGAAGAAGTCTGGGAATAATAATGGACCCCGGTAATGCTATAATTGTAATCAAGTGGGACATTTGGCAAATCACTGTCCTCAAGAAAGGAAGCAACAGCAGCAGCAACAGCAGTATAGTGGACCAGGGTCAGCCTTAGTTCAGAAGTCGCTTTGCTTTAACTGTCACCAACCGGGACACATGATTAGAGACTGTCCGCTCCTTCATAAGGTTCAACAGAACAAAGTATTTTCTTTAGATGGCGCACCATCGAACTCATCGAAGGGAAAGGGAGTTTTAGAAGGTACTTTACTTTTAAATGGAAAATATATTAAAGTCTTATTTGATTCTGGTGCTTCTTTAAGTTTTATTTCCCTGGAAACTGTAGAGAATTTCTTACTTACTCCTAGTATCGTAGACAATCCCATTTGTATATCAAATCCTATAGGAGGGGTAACCAAATTGGATAGGATTTGTAAAGATTTGAGAATCTCCTATCTATCCCATATTTTTTCCTGTGATCCTTATGTATTGGATTTTCAAGGTTTCGACCTTATATTGGGAATGGATTAGCTTGACAAATATAAAGCTATCTTAAATTGTGATGAAAGAACAGTTTCCTTGGAAACTGATCTAGATAGGATTGCCAGAGTATGTGTGATAACTCTGGAATCCACTTGAGTAGTCTTTTACATGGAGTGGAGACTTCTCAAAAAGAGGTTGTAGATATTGAAGTAGTCCGAGATTTCTCTGACGTATTTGAGGAAGTTAAATGTTTGCCTCCGCATCGGGAAATAGAGTTTCGTATAGATTTGGTTCCTGGTGCAGTACCTGTAATTCAACCTAGTAGGAGAATGGCTCCAAGAGAGAGGGAGAAATTAGTGAAGAAAACTCAAGATTTGTTGGAGAAGGGTTTGATTAGACCAAGTTTTTCTTGTTGGGGCTCTGCTGCAGTTTTTGTCACCAAGTCGGATGGGTCGCTAAGGTTCTGTGTAGACTACCATGAATTGAACAAGGTGACCATTCGGAATAAGTATCCTCTTCCTCGCATTGATGATCTCTTCGACCAGCTTCATCGTGCATCTGTCTTTTCTCAGTTAGATCTAGCATCAGGTTTCCATCAGTTAAGGGTAGCTGAAGACAGTATTCCCTTAACCGCATTTAGGGGACCTAATTGTTTCTTTGAGTGGTTGGTTATGCCATCCGGGTCAACCAACGCTCCTGCTTATTTTGTTGATCTGATGAACCGAGTCTTTAGAGATGTTCTGAATAAGTTTGTTTTGGTCTTCATCGATGATATTTTGGTTTTTTCTAAATCGGAAGAAGAGCACAAGCAACACTTGAGAATAGTTTTGGAAACTTTGAGAAGGCATGTGCTGAAGGCGAAGTTCTCTAAGTGTCATTTTTGGAAATCAGAAGTAAAATTTTTGGGCCACATTGTTTCTGGTGAGGGAATCTCTGTAGATCCAGCTAAAGTTCAGACTATTTTGGAATGGAAGCAGCCTCGGACTCCTACAGAAGTTCGCAGTTTTCTTGGATTGGCCGGTTACTACAGGAAGTTTATTAAGGATTACTCTAAGATCTCTTCTCATCTAACGAAGCTGACAAGGAAGGGAGCTAAATTCAAGTGGACACCGGAGTGTGAGGAAGCTTTCCAGAAACTGAAGACAAAGTTGACAAGTGCTCCTGTGTTGGCTATTCCTGATGGTAAGAGCAAGTTTGAAGTGTATACTGATGCCTGTATTGTTGGATTGGGAGCTGTTCTTATGCAGAATGGTAGGGTTATTGCGTATGCGAGTCGGCAGTTGAAGCCTCATGAGAGGAACTACGCTACGCATGATCTAGAGCTGTTGGCTATTGTTTTTGCTCTAAAGATATGGAGGCATTATCTTTTAGGAGAAAAGTTTGAGTTATTCACGGACCATAAACCGTTGAAATATCTTTTCTCTCAGAAAGATCTTAATCTAAGACAGCAGCGATGGGTTGAATTCTTGGCGTCATACGATTTGGATATTTTGTATACTCCAGGGAAGGCAAACGTTGTGGCAGACGCTCTTAGCAGGAATGCAGTTTTATCTCTTTTGGAAGTTGCTCCGTCTCTCCAGGAAAGAATCATAAGCATGCAAGTAGAGGATAAAACTTTAAATAAAATTATTCAAGGAACCAAAGAGGTACATTATCCTGATTTTGAAATTGACGATCGAGGAACTTTGAGGATTTATGGTCGTCTATGTGTGCTAAGTGTGGATGGGTTAAAACAAGAAGTCTTATCGGAATGCCATCGCTATAGATTAAGTATCCATCCAGGAATCTCAAAGATGTATAAGGATATGAAGAGAGTTTTTTGGTGGCCGAGTTTGAAGAGGGATGTAATCAGATTTGTTAATAGTTGTGCTATCTGCCAACAAGTGAAAGGAGATCAGCAGAAGCAAGCCGGTCTGTTACAACCTTTGGAGATCCCGACATGGAAATGGGAAATGATTGTGATGGACTTCATCGACGGATTACCTAGAACTAAGAAGGGTAATGATGGAATATGGGTGATTGTGGATCGTCTTACCAAGAGCGCCCATTTTATACCAGTTAAAGCAAACCGAACTGCAGTTTCTTTGGCTGAAATTTTCTTGAAAGAGATTGTGAGATTGCATGGTGTTCCAGTCAGCATTGTAAGTGATCGAGATCCGATCTTCACCAGCAAATTCTGGGAGGCATTGCAATCAGCTTTGGGAACTAATTTGAGATTGAGTACAACATATCATCCACAAACAGATGGGCAAACGAAAAGGCTTAATCGAATTCTAGAAGATATGCTGAGAGCCTGTGTATTAGATTTTGGAGGATCGTGGGAGGATCATCTACATCTGGTGGAGTTTTCTTATAATAACAGTTGGTATTGTGCTTGGACAAGATTTGATCCGAGAAGTATCTGCTAAAGTTGAGATGATCAAGAAAAGGATGAGGGCTGCTCAGGATCGACAAAAGAAATATGCTGATAAGAGACGAAGGCAATTGGAATTCGAGATTGCTGATTTGGTCTTTGTCAAAGTTTCCCCTATTAAGGGAGCTGTAAGATTTGGGAAGACAGGGAAACTCGCTCCGAGATTCATTGGTCCGTTCCGAGTTCTCGAGAGGATTGGTGTTGTTGCATATAGAATTGAATTGCCAGTCCGGATGGCTGGAATTCATAATGTTTTCCACGTATCTCATCTACGGAAATATGTGCACGATCCATCTCTTATTGTGGAGCCAACTGTGCAGGAAGAATTGGAGGTTGAGCCGGACTTGTCAGTTGTCCGACATCCTGTTCAAATTGTTGATCAAGATGAGAGGCGGCTCAGAAGCAAGATTGTGAAGCTTGTTAAAGTCCAGTGGAGTGAAGATCCCAGAGATTGTACCTGGGAGACTCTGAATAGTATTAGGAAGGCTTATCCGGATATGTGTCCGGATAGCTAGTGGTGTTTGTATTGGATGTATGTTTATTTGGATGTTGTGTTTGATGGTTGCTTATGTATGGATGTTATGTATGTTTGAAGTGTTGAATTAAATTAAAAAAAAATTGGATTATCTTTTGTTTAAATTTCGGGGACGAAATTCTTTTAAGGGGGGAGGATTGTAATATCCCGGAATTTCACACCGGATTTAAATATGATAATCTATATAATAAATTAATTTAAATTGATAAATGTTGTTATTTTATTCAACAACTAATAAATGAATGGTACATATAAAATTATTTCAATTAAAAAAGAAGAAGAAGGGAATTGATTTAAGGATTAAATATAAACATATATAAGGAAATCAATTAAGTTAATATTTAAATTCATTTTTGCATGAGATAAACACATGTTAACATCTAAGCTTATTAATAAAACATGTGTTAGGAATTTAGCCATTAATTTGACAAGTGTCATAATGTATTTTTCTTTTCTTTTAATTTTTATAAAACAAATTATTCATGCATACTTTCTCATTTTAGTAAAAAGAAATTTTACATCCTCCATTTTCACAAAAATTAAAACTTCACCAAGCCCTACATCTTCAACTAATTTCTGAAAATCAAATCTATACTTCTTCAACCAAATTGAAACAAAACATGCAAGCATCTTTTCAAAGCTAAAACCTGCAAATCTTAGCTCCTGCATCTTCAACCAAATTTCTGCAACAATCAAAGTTTAGCATCAACTTATTCAAGATTAAAAGCATCAACAATCAAGTCATCTCAGTTTTTAGAAGTCTGCAGTTCACAAATTTGTCTCTGCAAATTTGAATCTTCTCAGGAAAAAAATAAGGTGAGTAAATCTTTAATTTAAAACTTTAGGTATAAAAGTTGTATGTTGAATGATAGTGATGAATGCTTGTATGTTAATGATTTTGTGAAGTATTTGTTTCAGGTTTAAGATATTTGCTGTGCATGTTTTAGAAATAAATTGTACTTCTCTGTAAATACAAGTACATAGTGAATTTTGAACAAATCTTCAAATTTTAAATTCAGCAAGTTGTTAGTTAGTTGATATTTTCAAACATATATATATGTTAGAATCAACATGATATAAGAATTAAAAATATACATATTGGTGATACTGTAAACTGCAGAAAACAAATATGCAGTAAAACAAAAATTCATAGCATGAAAATCTTGTTAATTTTTTATGAATCAAATATATTTGTTGAATCTTTAATGCATATTGTGAATTCTAAAATTGGAATTAGAATTTTAAACATGCAATTTAATTCGAATTTTTAAGATTTCAGAATTTGGTACTTTTGTCAAATTCTTGTAATTAGATTGATTTTAACTTCTGAAATTTTAATGGAAGCTTGGTTAGGTGATGATTATCACTAGAAAAATACAAATCTAATTTATTTTGTAATATAGGATTTGGAATTTAGGTTTGTAGGGTTTTGGAACTGTCTTTTTGGGTTTGAAAATTTTCGATCGTATAATTCATAGAGAGGACCGAGCTTCCTATGGATTGAGGAGGAGTTGCATGTGGGGTTTGCGCACGTGTGGCCGGGCTTTGGTGCCGGAACGTGGTACGGTGGTCGTGGTTGATGGCCTTCCTTCTTGCGTCTGCAGTTCGACTTTCGAAAAACTCGATTTTGTTTGAGCTCGCGTGGATGGTTTCTGGGTTGAGATTATCGGTCGAGGATGGATTTGGGGTTTGCGCGTGAGGCCGGCGGTGGCGATGGTGGTGCGGTGGCACTGTGCAGGTGCACGTCGAGGTCGCGTGTGTGTGTTTGGGTATCTTCGTGTGTGCGTGGGTTAGAACTCGAAGTCGCGCTCGAGGTATCTCATGTTTTTCACGTGATGCACTCGGGTTGAGATGGTGTGTTCGTACGTGTGTTTGGTTTGGGTTTCTGGTTGATGAGAGGCGGAGAATTAAAGCTGGGTCTGGGTAGTTGTTTTGGGCCGGGCTTTAGCTAATTAATGGAATTTAGTTGTGGTTTGTTTTCAAACTTCAATTTTGTTTTGAGTTGAATTTAACTCTTTTATACCTCACCACTTATAAAATGTTAAATTTCTATTTTAAAGTAATCACATTTTATTGTTGAAATTTTGAAATGGATTTACATTTTTAAATCTAACATTTAAAAAGTAATTAGTTTTTAATAAATTGAATGCTTAATTTTGTATGAGTTTTGAACATAAATGAATATTGTTTGTTTAAAAGTTAATTAAATTTTGAAATTTCAGTTACTTAAATTTATTAGTAATTAGTGATGGAATTAATTAATTTATTTTGATTAATTAATTAATTGTTAAGATTTAATTAATCAATTAATTAGGAATTAATTAATAGGTAATTAAGGATTAAATTAAATAACAATTAATAGATTATTAATTTATTTATTTAAGATTAATTCATAAGTAATTAATATTTGATTAATAAGTTGATTAATGATTAATAAATTAGTGATTAAGAAGTTAATTAATTAATGGATTAAGAGTAAATTAATTAAGTAGTTAAATATTAATTAATTTATAATTAATAGTAAATTAATTAATGATTAAGTCTTAATTAATTAAATAATTAAGGTTAATTAATGAATAATTAATTATGTAATTAAGAAATTAATTTGTAATTAATTAAGAATTAATTAAGGAAATTAAGAAGTAATTAAGGTTAATTAATTATAAATTAAGGATTAATTAATAACCAAATAAGGAATGATTAATTTTTAATCAAAGTTTAATTAATAAATAATTTTAGTAATTAATTGATAATTAAATAAAGATTATTAATTAATTAAGTAGTAATTAATTAATAATAAGATAATTAAGAAGTGATTAATTAATTAATGTTTGTTTAAGCAAGATTAAGTGATAAATTCTTAAGTAATTAATTTAATTTAAATTAATTAAATTAATTATGATATGAATTAAGTAGTGCTTGCTTATAAATGATTGTTGTATTGATATCTGCATATGGTTGATATCTGTTGAATGATAGTTGAGTTATAATCTATGATAAGATGTTGTATATCTGTGATAGATATTAGTTATTATCTGTTGATAATGTTATGTGATGCTATGTTTAAAATCAGAATTGAATTGTTTAAAACTTTAAACAACTTGGACCTAAAAGACACGCTTTGGATTTCGATGAGACCGGGATCGGTTTTCCATATTTGGATATCCGAAAACCACATCGATTCTAAATAACGTTAGGTCGTGAACCTTATGTGAAGAGTGAAGACTCAAGGTGTAAGGGCTATACGTCAGTATAACTCTGTGGGTGATTCCGTAATGAGTTAACGGAATAGTACTTATAGATTCGAGGTGGAGAATCAGAATGCAAGGGTTATCGTCGTTAACTTTGAGGGTGATTCCAAAACGAGTGTAACGAGATAATGCCTTCGGTTTCTTTCGAACCCGGAACGAACTTGTATGGATTGAATGCTTTCAGATCATCGTCAGGTGGACGATGGGCATTCTAAGAGATGAGTTCTTTATAAAGGTAATCGTAACCTCAAGCCTCATCAATCGGAAATGGCTAAAACAGGGGAGGTGCAGCAAGGCTTCGTGGGTAGCCCCCACTTGAGAGTGCGATTTACCCCTGTCTAGAAGTCTCTTATATATATTCGGCTGTGTGGGCAGTTGTTGGCCACAACTGCGGGGTTATCTTGTTCGGAACTATCCAGTAAGGGATGGGTCCGGCCTTGTGTTGCAGGGGAGTTAGGGTGGCTCCTCGGTACGGTGACCTAGGCCTCGTACTGTGACGGGCGGTACCCCAGGAGCCCTGCTATTGATGGAAAACCATTATCCAATAAGCACCCTCGGATTTGATTGTATACCTATGTATGCTGGAATTTAATAAATGTAACAATTTCGGCTATTTTCTAGTTTACTTGAAAACCCTAGACCCTATTATAATATCACTTAATTTCCTATCAAATGTTTTGGTTAGCGTAAGTTAAAAACTTACCCGTGTTTATTTGTGGAAAATCTTACGTGATACCTTTTGTTTCAAAATGATTTTTGAAGTTAAACAACTTTAACTAATTTACTCACACCAGACCCATGTCTGACCCGGAGTTTATTTTGTTTTCATAAACTCTTGGGTACTCAAATTTTTTTTTATGAGTAGCCAAGTGATTAGGTTTGGATTAGCATATATTTTGGAGGCTGGAGGTGGAGTCCAGACGTACTATCTATCTATATTCTATATAGTGGCATTTTGGGTGTTATGTTTGGAGTTGTTTGGGTTGTAAGAACTATTATGAATGGCTGATGTAATGGAGTAGTATGATTTTGTGAACTCTGATATGTAAATTATGTAAGGGATATATGTAATATTATATTTTGTTCGTTTCCGCTGTGAGATTCTGATGATTGTTGTTTCTTTTCTTTCTATCTTTCTATTTCTATCTCTTTCTTTTCTTATTGATGATACGTTTTTCTGTGGAATGAAAGACGGGTCGTCATAGCAGCTTTGATGCGAAGGTAGTTTCAGTTATGTTAAAAAGGAAGAACACTAAAGCTAATGAAGCACAATATGCTTTGGTCATGTTTATGTGTGGTATGTTGTTCAAGAAAGAAGATGGTTTTTATAGTTTAGAAATATATGTAAATGCAGGATTTAACCATGCATGTACTAAGAATGAAGACTGTACAGTATAGTGATTCAAGATATCAAGATTGAAGACTAATGAGTATCAAGCAAATTAAGATTATCAAGAGTTCAAGATTTCAAGTAATTTACTTTTTAATTAGGAATTTTCTTAAAACTCCAAGAAAAGCACTGACATATTAAAATCCAATTTATTCGTGGAATGGAATATACTTCGAGCCCGTTAAATGGACGGAACCCTATGTAGGATGGAACCTACGAAAAATCTAGTGGAACATTGTTTTGTATCCACTAACTATTTATTCAAAATGATTTTACAAAATTATATCTTGTTTTCAAAATGTTTTCAAAACCTTCCTTTTAAAAGAATCAAAAACACCTATCCTGATTTCAAATACTTGTAGCCTCAAAATAATCTTTAATTTCAAAATCAAATTATTCTTTGTTTGAAAACTATCTTTAATAATAATTAATAGTTATGCTTAGATTTAAATATAAAATTTTATATATATTATTATCTATATTTACTTATGTATTTTAATTATAGTCATGTATATTTATAAAGTTTAAAATAGGTTTTAATAAAAGATAGAAGTTATTTTCAAAGAAAAACAAACCACCAAAAATTCCTTTGGGATGTCGACATACTCAATATACCCGTGTCAACATAGTGTCAGTTAATTTTAAATTTTAAATTTCAAAAGAAGTGTCTGTTCATCATAGCTCTTCAAGAATGGACATGGCTGTTGTTCTTCTATAAGTAGGGGTTGTTTTCAATGAATTTTCAATCATATTTTTCGGTTTTCATTTCTCTTCTTCTTCTTCCACATTTCTTTACACACATTCCTACCATTACTCTACCAAAATCAACATTGAATCTAACTAGATTATCTCTGGTTTGATTCTCTATCACTATCTTAACAAGATCCTCAGTGCTATTCAGAGTTATAGGCTTCCTTGTAATCAATCAAGCGAGAAAAGGTGCGATTGTAGCCTTGGAAATCAATTGGGTGAACTGGTTGCCCGAGAAATCAAGTATCCTTACCCAGAGGATTGTGAATCTGGAGGGTGTACCTCGTGGCCTTGAAATCGAGGATGTAACTGTACAATTGCTTTTGAAAGGAAATCCGTACTTGTGAGCGGGACTGGATGTTGGGTAACTCCGAGCCAGCATAAAATCCGGTGTGTTCTTTCCTTTATTGCTTTTACTTTATTTCTACATCCGTGTTTGATTCTGTGATCATATCTGTGTCTGAATATTGCATACATTTGTGTTTAAATTAACAAAAACTCAAAAAGATTTAATAATTCCTTAAAACATATTACCCCCCTCTAGTGTTTATCCTAGCCTTAAGATCTGCAATCCGCATATCTCACACTTACACTTGTCCTTAAAGAAATTTTATTTAATTTTAAATGTTAATAAAGGTTTTATACTTACTTTATTATGTATAAATGCTTTTCTTTATATGTATATGAATTTCCTTAAAGAAATTAAAATAAAATAGAATAAGTTACACACATATTTTTAAATTAAAAATATTTTAAAATACATAAATTTTGAATTTAAATTTAAATCCAAATTCAAATTAAATTCAAAAAAGCAATTTAAAATCAACAACATATTAAATTTGAAAATAACAATTCAATTTTTTTTAAATCTATTCATAAAAATAACACATTATTATTATTGTTTGAAAATAACAAATTGCTAATTTTAAACAATATATAAATGAAATTATCTCTTTACTTATAATTTACTCATTTTACTAAATGAATTAAGGTTCATATGCAAATTGTATTTTAAACTTATATAAATATATTTTAGATCATATTTATCAAGTAATATTTAAAATGAAAATATAACAAACCTTTTTATTACTCTTATTTATATTTAAACTTAAGCTTAATATATTTCAGAAAATTAAACATTTATCTTAAGTATTTTAAAACTATATAACTATTTATTTAAATAGCTTTGAAAAAGTCTTATATTAAATTTAAATCGTAATTTCCAAATATATTTTAGAATTTGAAAACAAGATTTTATTTATTAAATTCCAAACCAAAGCTTTTCTATTTACAATATATACAAATATATTATAAATACAAACATTTTATGAATTTTTAAAAGAATAAATTGCCAATTTAAATTAAAATCATAAAAGACAATTATCAAATCAATTTAATTTTTAATTAGATTATTAAATTTATACTGCCCAAAATTCCGGGTCATCACATTCCTCCCCAATTAAAAAAATTTCGTCCCCGAAATTTAAAAGCAAAGTTAATTTAATAACTCGCTAAAGATTTTAATTTAAATTACAAGCATATATTATCAACCATATGCTTACAACCATAGCAACCAATTCACTCAATCAAACAAATCTAATGATCCTGACACAAATCAGGATAGACTTCCAAACACTATCTAGAGTTTCCCAGGTATAAACACCGAGTACTCGCTATACTGAATCCAAACTAGCTATACTACTAGGCTACAGAGCTCCTACTCATCTATATCTGCAATATAAACAGGATATCAAACCATAGACAAGTCTAACTCGACTACCAAATCCTTCTGAACTGCTGGTTCCACAACCAGTGATTGATCATACACGTACTCTCTCAGAGATACGTGAAACACATTGAATCCCAGTCTTCCAAACTGGCAATTCAACCCAGAAGACCAAATCACAAACCTTACAAGAATACAGAAAGATCCAATATACCTCGAAGCTAGCTTTCCAGTCTTACCAAATCTTATAGCTCCTTTGACCGGAGAAAACTTATCCAAAATTAGAACTCCGACTTCGAAATCCAAATTCCTCCGTCTCTTATCCACAAAACTCTTCTGACGATCCTGGCTGCCTTTATCCTTCCTGATCAGCTCGACCTTCGCTGATGCCTCCAGAAACAATTTGTACCAAAAACAACCCAACAGAATGATTCCCTCAAGATCAATCCAAAACCAAGAACACAAACTCCACTTCGCAAACATCAGAACACTACAAACTTACTCTTCCAAAATGGAAAAGACGAAACAGATGCACTAAAAATCTTTCCTCATATTCTGAAAAACTTCCTGCAGAAATCCTCTAATCCAAATAATGCAACTTCCGGTTGCTTCTACTCTAAAACAGCTGTTATCTCGCTTCCGCTGTGCAACTTGGATCTGGAGTAGATGAGAATGCCGATGATGAACACAAGCACAAACTTGGCCGACACATCCCGAAAGACACGGTTCATCAAATCCACAAAGAGAAAACTCAGAAGTTCCACCAAATCCTGAGCTGGCTCACCAAATCCTCTCCCTCGGAACCAACCTTCTACTAAGCTAAACCCCTGGTAACACTCCTGGAATCTGGGTCGATAAGAAAACTCAATCTCCAGATGCCTCAAGCAAAAGATAACCCAAGAAAACACTCTACCATCGCAAGTCACTTTTTCGATCAATCCAGACCAATATCCAAAAATAATGTTCTTTCTTTTCCAGTCAGAACAGCTAATACTAGAATAACTAATCCATTAAAGAAATGGATCCTCTCTGATGCCTCTGAAACCACCTCCTGGAAAGTACTTAGCAAGATGATCTTGTCGGAACACAGAACACTCCGAGATGCAATGCTGACACTGATGCCAAAGACTTCCTATCCAAAGTTCATCGATTAACTCGAGCCTCGCGGACAAATCATCCTGCTGAACCTAGCCACCTCACCGATGCAGACACACCTCCTTAGACTTGACTTAAAGAAAACATCTTTGGAAACATCCGTAGTTACTGCATCTTGCCATGCAGCTGCTTCTTCCTGAAGTTGCCAAGATACCATCACTTGCTTCGGCTCAACCGACAGATCCAAACTCTACTCATCCAAATTTGCAATACAAAGATGGACTCTGAACCTCCAAAATACTTCCTTCAGATATTGGTGAATTCCTTACACTACAGCAATGCTTACTCGAGACGGTATTACGTCTACAGTCTCAACAGACACACTTCCAACCTCAACAATCAGACTCCTTCATTTGGCAGTCGTGCTACACACGCCACTACCTTTTCTACCTTTATAACTTATATTGGAAAATCCGAACAGGTAACCCAACGAATAAGTAGAAATACACACACACACACACTAAATTACAAATACGCTCTCTCAACCAAGAAATCACTCCAAAGCCTAGGTATTCACTCAACCAAGTGCTCTGATACCAAACGAAATGACCCGCCTTATTCTCCACGATAAAACGTATCATTATTAAGAAAGAAAGGGATGGAAAAGAGAAAAGATAGAGAAGAAAGAAAGAAACAACATTAGAATCTCAACAGCGGAACGAATAATTTATATTAATCACATAAAATAGTACATAGTATTCCACATCTATCAGAGTTACACAGCATATACAACACATACAAAACATTTATAAACACATGTCTAGTTATTACAACACAATATACAACTCAAACAACGACTCATAGATCACACAACGAAACTACAAATATATCTACAAACACGGAAGCCTCCTGCTCCATTGCTCCCCCAGAATTCGTCAAAGCAAACCTGAATCCCTTGGCCACTCGTCAATATTTGAGTACCCAAGAGTTTATGAAAACAGAAGATAGACTCTAGGTAAGACATGGGTGTGTTGTGAGTAACAGGTTAAGGTTGCTTAACTTGAAAAACCTTTGAAAACAAAAGGTATCACATAAGACTTCCCACACGTAAACATGGATAAGTTTTTGCCTTACGCTAACCAAAACATTTGATAGAAAATCTAGTGATATTATAATAGGGTCTATGGTTTTCAAGTAAAATACAGAAATAGCTGGAATGCTTACACTCACGTTCCAACATAGTTGGGCACAACTAAAACGTAGGACACTTATTGGTGAAGGGATTCAATAGGCAGGGCTATTGGGTACCGCCTGTCATAGTACGTGGCCTAGATCACCGTACCGAGGATTACACCCAATCCCTTGCAACACAAGGCTGGAACCACCCCTTACTGGATAGTCCCGAACAAGACAACCCCAGCAGTTGGAGCTCACAACTGCCCATACAGCCGAATAAAAGGGACGTCTTGACAAGGGAGGATCTCATCCTACTTGGGTGCTACCCACTTAGCCTTGTTGCCCCTCCCATGTTTTAGCCATTCCCGTTTGATGAGGCTTGAGGCTACGATTACCTTTGTAGAACACATCTATCTTAGAATGCTCATTGTCCACCTGACGATGTTCTTAAAGCATTCAATCCATACAAGTTCGTTCTGGGTACGAACGAAACCGAAGGCATTATCTCGTTACACTCATTTTGGAATCACCTTCAGAGTTAACAACAATAACCCTTGCACTCTGAATCTTCCTCTTCACTTGAGATTCATGGCCTATCGTTAATTTGGATCGATGTGGTTTTCAGATATCTAAATCTGGAAGCCCGATCCCGGTCTCATCGAAATCCAGAATGCCAACTTTTAAGTCCAATTGGTTTTAAAGTTAAAACAATTCAATTCATTGTCTATATTCACACAGATAGATAATTCACATTTCACAAATTGATAACTCACATTATCATCACAAATAGATAATTCACATTATCATCACAAATAGGTAATTCACATTAGCATCGCACTTCAACCAAACATCCATATCACACAACATCACTTATCTCATATCTAAGATCTCAAACCATTCAAGGTAACCAATATTATCTAATCATACATAAGCAATGATCTATACCATCTCTAATTGATTTAAAGTGAATTAAATTAATTACTTCCTCTCTAATTAATTTAAAATAAATTGGATTAATTACTTCATTTTATAAATCCTACTTACTTAACCATTAATTAATTACTAATTAATTAATTAATTAATCATCCTCTAAGTATTCATCTTAATTAATCACCTTTGATTAATTATTCTCTAATTACTTTAAGTAATTAGCCTTTAATTAATTACATGAATTAATTATCCTTAACCATTCACAGTAATTAACCTTAATTACTTTCATTAATTAATTAATTATAATTAATTACATTAATCCTTAATTAATTACATTAATTAGTTACTCCTAAATCACTTCATTAATTAATTATCCTTAATTAATCAACCCTTAATTACATCATTATATTAATTAATGAACCCCAATTACTTCTTTAATTAATTACTCTATTTTAATTAATAAATTACATTAAGTAATCAGTCTTTAATTAAACCACATTTATTAATCACTCTTGATTAATCTCATTCAGTAATTAACTATCCTTAATTACTTCATTAAATAGATTAATTTTTCCTTAATTAATTACCTTTAATTAATCCCCTGATTAATTACAAAAAGTAATTAAACCTAAATTACTTCCATTAATTACGTCCAGTAATTATCCATTAATTACTTTACTAAGTAATTACACTTCATTAATTACATTAAGTAATTATACTTAACAAATCATCCAGTGATTATCTTAAATTTATTAACCTTAATTAATTAACTTAAACTAATCACATTAAACTTAATTAATTACACTGAGTAATTAATCCCTTTAATTACTTCATTAGTAATTATACTTACCTCATTTCATAAATGATTATCCTTAATTAATTAATCTATTTAATTATTAAAATTAATCACATTAACTAATTGTTTAATAATCTTAAGTTAATGATCTTCATTAATTATTAACAATTCTTTAATTACTTCTCCTAAGTAATTAAACTTAAATTAATCATTATTAATTACAAATTAGTAAATCTTTAATAACCTATTAATTAATCTCTAATTATTCAATTAATTAAGTGCTTAACTTTAACTTGATTAATCTGTAATTACTTGATTAGTTAATTCCTAATAATTAATTAATATTCTATACTGATCTAATTAATGATTCTTAATTACAAATTAATTAGTCTTTATTTAATTAACTTAAACCTTAATTACTTAATTAATTAACTCTTAATTAATTAAATAACAACCCATAATTACTAATTAATTAACACTAAATCATTAATTAATTAACTAAATTAATCATTAATCATTGAAATCTAAATTTTCTGTAGGATAAATCATTCTTTTATTAATGACTTTAATTATTATTAACATATTCATTTTAAACATTTCACTTTTAAATTTGCTTTTAAATTTCAAATTTAAAATTTAAAATGATTAACAAATTTAAACTTTAACCAAAATAAATCAATTTTATAAACCTCTTAATCAAATGTTAAAGGAACCTTACAAAGAGTTTTATATAAATAAGTTTTAAATGTTTTACCGAAAAACCATTTCATTTCAAAACATACCTTAAACATTTAAACCTGTTTAAACAATTTAATTTTTATTTTAAAACTTTATTTATTTTAAAACTAGGATTCAAAAGTAAATTTGAATCCATACCTCAAAATTTGATTTTAATCTTTTGCTTAAAATCTTGCTTTCAATTTTAAAATTCATTTTAAAATTTTGAAAATAGACAGGTTTTAAAACCTCTAACCATCAAACTGTCTCGAGCTCAAAACTCAAAAACCCAAGCCAGATCTTGCAAAACTTTGAGCAAACATTTCGAACTACTCGAGAAAAACTCGAGTACCTTCTTCTCTTCTCAAGCCAAACTCACCAGAAAAACAAGGAAATGCACAGTGCATATGCACAGTGATTCCAACCCACTCCGATCGTCGCCGAAGCCTTACTCATGTCGCCGATCATCCTCGCAACCTGATCGTGACCATCCAACATCGACAACACCTCAAAATCTAAATCGAGCATTACCTCTCAAACCTGGAACTAAATACCTAAGCTGGAATCTTCTCGTTCTCGCCACAATGACCACCGGCGTATGTGAAATTCCAGCTATGCCTTCGTCAACACACCCACCTCCATTTCCCAAAAAATGGTAGCACTCGATCCACCAGAGAATCTGTGGTGGATCATTTATTGACCATTAGCAAAACTAGGGTTAAGAGCATAAAATGGTCACCGCTGCCTCCACAATGCCTAGATCACCACTCTGACATTTTTGCCGACCTCTCTGATCATTCCACTGCCAGCGGTAAGAACCTAGACCACGTCGAGCAACTTGTTCAGCAGAGGCAACCCAAAACACCCAAACTGATCAAACTAGAACTGCTTCTTCATCACTTTACTGAAAATCATAATTTCACTCTTAAAAATCATGTTTAGGGTTAAAGATTTAGTTTATGTTCCTGAATTAAAGAATTAAAATGTTTTAATTTTCACTTACATCAAACTTGCTCTGATGTTTTTGTTCCTAGAGCCATTTCATATTTATTTTGACTTAACTAAAAAGTTTAAACTATAATTTAGGATGAAACAAACAAGTTTTGTTTAAGTCTTAAATCCAAACCAAGACTAAATCAAGAGATAATGATTTTAAATCAAATTGGAGCTTGAAATCAAAGAAACAGGAATGCTACAAGAAAAAAGCATGCGCACATTCTATACATCCACATAAATAGATAGTTCACTCATATAGAATCACACAAAACATATTTATTTTCCATATATTAACATGCAACAGATACAGGTACTTTAACTTTTTTTGAGTTACTCACCTGATTAAGATGGTGAACAAAGCCTCTTGAAAAAAAAATTAATCTGAGTGTTGAAACTGGAATATGCTTTTTCTTCTTCGATTAAAAACTTGAATTGCTAATTTATATGGAACTGGAAAGCTTGCAAACAGAGACTGCTTTGATTCCAGGCTTGCTTTTAAAAACAGAATTGATTGCTTGAACATGCTTTGATAAATTCTCAGGTTTGCAAAGAACAAGCTTTGAATTGTTTGGATTTGAAAAGAATATTCAGGTTTTAGGCAAATGGTTTGATTTTGAAATTGAATAACTGGTTAAAGTATTTGATTTTCCGGTTGAAGTGAGGTTGATCACTGATAAGGATGAGTTTTCTGGTTTTTGAAATGATACAGGCTGATGATTTGAAAAATACGGTTTGCAGGCTTTGATATTGATCTTTGAAAATGTACAGGCTTGAACTTTGATTTGTTTTCTGGTTTTTGAAAGTGTTTACAACAGATTTTGTTTTGAGTACAAGCTTTAAATTTTTCTTAGTTTTTGATTTGAAAAGAAAAAAGAAATTGAAGGGAAGAGGCATATGTTTTTATAAGATGAAAGTATGATTTAATAAAAATAAAAGAAAAATACAAAATTCAAGATGACACATGTTAAACATTTAACATTTATCAATTGCCTTAGTTTATTAAGTAACATTTGTTATAATGTGTCTTGATATTCTTACACTTGTCCTTAAAGAAATTTTATTTAATTTTAAATGTTGACAAAAGGTTTTGTACTTACTTTGTTAATTATAAATGCTTATCTTAATATGTAGATGAATTTCCTTAAAGAAATTAAAATAAAATAAAATAAATTATGCACATATTTTTAAATTCAAAATATTTTAAAATATATAACTTTTGAATTTCAATTTGAAATCCAAATTCAAATTAAAATTAAATTAAAAAACCCAATTTAAAATCAACAACATATTAAATTTGAAAATAACAATTCAATTTTCTTTTAAATCTATTTATAAAAATAACACATTACGATTATTTTCTGAAAATAATAAATTGCTAATTTTGAATAATTTATAAAAGAAATTATCTCTTTACCTATAATTTACTTATTTTACTAAATGAATTAAGGATCGTATGTAAATTGTATTTTAAACTTATATATATATTTCTTTGAATGATATTTATCAAGTAATATTTAAAATGAAAATATAACAAACCTTTTTATTACTCTTATTCAAATTTAAACTTAAGCTTAACATATTTCAGAAAATTAAACATTTACCTTAAGTATTTTAAAACTATATAATTATTTATTTAAATAGCTTTGAAAAAGTTTTGTATTAAATTTAAATCATAATTTCCAACTTGCCAAATATATTTTAGAATTTGAAGACAAGATTTTATTTATTAAATTCCAAACCAAAGCTTTTCTATTTACAATATATACAAATATATTATAAATAGAAACATTTTATTAATTTTTGAAAGATAAAATTTATCAATTAATATTTATTAGCTTTTAAAAGAATAAATTGCAAATTTAAATTAAAATCATAAAAGACAATTATCAAATCAATTTAATTTTAAATATAGATTATTAAATTTATATTGCCCAAAATTCCGGGTCATCACACATACTCTTTTACCATTACACAGAGTCCGCTTTCATTAATCTAAAATATGACAGGTTCCATCTATAAAATAAATACAATTACTTTTATAAACAAAATTTGAATTTTGAGGGCGATGAAAATTCAAGGCCCTTGGCGATGACTTGGGTGACATAGGGCTACTGACAGCCATTCCCATATCAAACTTAGTTTCGAAATATCGACTATTTGTAAATAGCAGTAAGTGAGACTTGACAAGAAATGTGTAAATTACTATTAAAATAAGTAACGTGCAACGAACCATCCATTTGAGAATTGTGCTGACCATCCACTACTGGTATTGCAACAATTTAATAACATAAGTTTTTCTGAAAATTCCATCATTCAAAAGTTTTGCGTTTTGCAAGTTCATCCAACTCTAACCATCCACTACTAGTGTTGCAATAAATTACTATTTTGAAAAATTTTGGTTAAAAATATGAAAATAAGAATACACAAAAATCCAAACTTCCTACCTATATTAAACCGGAAAAGTGAATACATAGCTTAAAAAAGTTGTATAATAACAAAACAAAACATGTTTATAACTATTGATCACACATCTTATTAGAAAATAATATATTTGGTTTAAGTAAAGCGGTTTTATAGGAAAATAAATTATATAAGCTGCCTATAATAAAATTTAATTAAATTGAGAGGTATGTATAAATTTATTAAATTTATGAAAAAAAATTTAGTTTATAAATATAAATATCGTGGCAATACATTTTTGTAAAAATTTAATCCAAATTATGCTGACCAAACATAAATGTTATCTTAATATATAAACAAAAGTAAAATAATAACTCCACGAATAGATTACTATCAGAAGATGTCATAATAAGTTGTAAAATGCTTTTTAAGATATATAACATAAACCATCTGCAAAGCTAATTCTTCCATCAAATTTATTTCATACTATAATACCGTGAAAGCGAGTTGTATCAACTTTGATGACTTAACATTTGATGTTAAAAATTATCATTTCACTGGTGAAATAGATGAACCTTGATTATGCCATTTTCTTTGTTGATACAATGATGTAGGACGATGTCATTTACTTTCTTCATAACTGGTTATTGGATGATGCATTTCTTGTTCTTTTGTGCGTTGTAATTTTTTTGTGTACTGTGGTTCTTTTGTGCACTGTGGTTATTTTGTGCATTTTAGTTCTTTCGTACATTGTTCATCCATTGTATGTTCATTTAACGTTGGATATTGCAATTTTCTTTCTCCATCAGTGGTCATTAGATGATCCCATTCTTTTTGCTCTTTTGTGCATTGTAGCTCTTTTGTGCACTGTAGTTCTTTTGTGCATTCTAGCTCTTTTTTGCATTGTAGTTGTTTTGTGCATTCTTGGTCTTTTGTACATGGTTCATTCATCGCATGTGCATTTACCATTAGATGATTCCACTTCTTTCGTTCGTTATAATTTGTCGGATGGTGCCACTTACTCTTTTCGTCAATGATTGTTGGATGTTGCCACTTGTTTGGTGTTCATTAGGTTGCAGCAACTTTGATGCCAAGGTAGTTTCAATTATGATAAAAAAGAACAACACTATAGCTAATGACGCATTATATGCTTTTTTCATGTTTATGTGTGGTATGTTGTTCAAGAAAGAAGATGGTTTTTATAAGATTTGAAGATACAGTTTGGAATCATGAAGTCAATTAAGCCATTGTAAACTAATTAACGATCTCATTTAGTTTTATCCGCTTTCATATTCTGGATAAGCATATAACGTTAAAGTAGATAGTGTTTTATTAAGCTTTCCACAAAAAATTAACATGCAAAAGTTAATTATAATTCACCAATCATTATGTTATTAACAGAAGGCGGTGTTGCATATCAATCACTAATTTCTTCAACCTAAGCTTCATGCATCATAGGAAATATATAAAAAGCCCAATTTAGTAAAAAATATATTGGTGTCATCTAAATTATAATAAAAAATGTGTGATTGCCAATACAACCAAAAAGAAAAAGCAAGACAGGTAGTTACGATGTAAATTGAAATGAAAAATTCTAGGATAAAAAACCGATGTCTCGTTTTGTCATATATTTTATCCTCTTAATAATTTTGATAATATTAGTATTGTTATCGTAACAGTATATTACTACATTATTAGCGTGTATGTGTGCAAATGTGTATATTCGTATACTTCGATTAAAATTTACTATATTTTGATTATAAAAGATGTTTATTTTCTTGTTGTGGTGTTTGGAACTTACACATTATCAAATGTCTATTATTTATTTTACCACCTCATATATAGGTTTATCGTTTCACATACCGTTTTCACTAAAACTTAAAGTTAATTGTTGCACATTATGTAATCGCATTACTATTAACTGTATTAAAAACCCAAGTCTAGTGTTACCAAAAAAGAGATATTTGTATAACTTCATGGCATGCAAATATTTTGTAGTTTGAAATGTATCCACAATTTGAATTTTATTTACATTTTGCATAGATATAACATATTGTCAATATGTCGTTAAAACTGAAGATTTTAGTGTGGTGAAAATTAGACGCTTCTGATATACTAGTGTCCAATGCTAGTCAGAGCTTTTTGTAGCGTTAAGGCATAATGATCTAAATTAGGGATAAAAACAATCATAGGTCCGAATTAGAAATTTTCAAACATTGAAAATACAGTCTCAATGCACGATTTAAATTATAGTGGTTTAAAAATAAAGCATATTCTTTTACAGTTACACTGAGTCCACTTTCATTAATCTAAAATATGATAGGTTCCATTAATAAACAAATTACAATTACTTTTATAAACAAAATTGGAATTTAAAGGCCGATGAAAATTCTAAGCCCTTGGCGATGACTTTGGTGACATAGGGCTACTGTCGGCCATTCCCATATCAAAATTAGTTTCGATTAATAACGACTATTTGTAAATAGCAATAAATGAGATTTGAGAAGAAATGTGTAGATGACTATTAAAATAAGTAACGTGCAACAAACTCTCCATTTGAGAATTTGAGTACACAAAATTATTTTTAAATAACAAATTAATAACATAGGTTTTTCTAAAAAATTCATAATTCAAAAGTTTTGCATTTTGCAAGTTCATCCAACTCTAACCATCCACTACTAGTGTTGCAATAAATTACTATTTAGAAAAATTTTAGTAAAAAATTTAAAAATAAGAATACACAAAAACCTAAACTTCCTACCTATATCAAACTTGAAAAGTGAATACATAGCTTAAAGTAAGTTGTATAATAACAAAACAAAACATTCTTATAACTATTGATCACATGTCTTATTAGAAAACAATATATTTGGTTTAAGTAAAGCGGTTTTATTGGAAAATAAATTATATAAGCTTCCGTTACTAAAATTTACTTAAATTGAGACGTATGTAAAAATTTATTAAATTTATGAAAAAACATTAATTTATAAATATAAATATCGTGGCAATACATTTATGTAAAAAATTAATCCAAATTATGCTGACCAAACATAAATATTATCTCAATATATAAACATAAGTAAAATAATAACTCCACGAATAGATTACTATCGAAAGATGTAATAATAAGTTGTAGAATGCTTTTTAAGATATATAATAAACCATCTACAAAGCTAATTCTTCCATCAAATTTATTTCATAATATAATACCATGAAAGCACGTTGTATCAACTTTGATGACTGAACATTTGATGTTAAACATTATCATTTCACCGATGAAATAGTTGAAGCTTGATAATGCCATTTTCTTTGTTGATACAACGATGTAGGACGATGTCATTTACTTTCTTCATAACTGGTTATTGGATGATGCATTTTTTCTTGTTCTTTTGTGCATTGTAATTCTTTTGTGCACTATAGTTCTTTTGTGCACTGTGGTTCTTTAGTGCACTGTGGTTCTTTTGTGCATTTTAGTTCTTTCGTACATTATTCATCCATTGCATGTTCATTTAACGTTGGATGTTGCAATTTGCTTTCTCCATCAGTGGTTGTTGGATGATCGTATTCTTTTTGCTCTTTTGTGCATTGTAGCTCTTTTGTGCGTTGTAGTCCTTTTGTGCATTGTAGCTCCTTTGTGCATTGTAGTTCTTTTGTGCATTCTAAGTCTTTTGTACATTGTTCATTCATCGCATATGCATTTACCATTGGATGATTCCACTTCCTTTGTTCGTCATAATTTGTCGGATGGTGCCACTTACTCTTTTCATCAACAATTGTTGGATGATGCCACTTGTTTTGTAGTTCATTAGGTTGAAGCAACTTTAATGCCAAGGTAGTTTCAATTATGATAAAAAAGAACAACACTAAAGCTAATGATGCACTATATGCTTTTTTCATGTTTATGTGTGGTATGTTGTTCAAGAAAGAAGATGGTTTTTATAAGATTAGAAAATAAAGTTTGGAATCTTGAAGTCAATTAAGCGATTGTAAACTAATTAATGATCTCATTTAGTTTTATCCACTTTTATATTCTGGATAAGCATATAACCTTAAAGTAGATAGTATTTTAATAAGCTTTCTAGAAAAGAATAACATGCAAAAGTAAATTATAATTCACCAATCATTATGTTAATAATAGAAGGCGGTGTTGCATATCAACTACAAATTTCAATTTGAGCTACTTGTGTCATAGGAAATATATGAAAAACCCAAATTAGTAAAAAAAAATTAAATAAATATTAATGTCTTCTAAACTATAATAAAAATGTGTGATTGCCAATAAAATCAAAAAGAAAAGGCAAAACAGGTAGTTACGATGTAAATTGAAATGAAAAATTCTAGAATAAAAAATAGATGTCTCGTTTTGTCATACATTTTATCCTCTTAATAATTTTGATAATATTAGTATTTTGATCGTAATAGTATATTACTACACTATTAGCGTGTATGTGTGCAAATGTGTATATTCGTATATTTCGATTAAAATTCACTATATTTTGATTATAAAAGACGTTTATTTTCTTGTTATGGTGTTTGGAACTTACACAATATCAAATGTGTATTTTTTATTTTACCACCTCAAATGTAGGTTTATCGTTTCACATCTCATTTTCACTAAAACTTAAAGTTAATTGTTGGACGTTATGTATTCGCATTATCATTAACAGTATTAAAAACCCAAGTCTAGTGTTACCAAAAAAGAGATATTTGTATAACTTTATGGCATGCAAATATTTTGTAGTTTGAAATGTATCCGCAATTTGATTTTTATTTGCATTCTGCATAGATATAACTTATTGTCAATATGTCGTTAAAACTGAAGATTTTAGTGTGGTGAAAATTAGACGTTCTGATATACTAGTGTCCAAAGCCAGTCTGATATTTTTGTAGGCTTAAGGCATAATGATCTAAATCAGGGATAAAAACAATCAGAGGTCCTTATTATTGATTTTCAAACATTGAAAATACAGTCACAATGCAAGTTTAAATTATAGTAGCTTAAAAATAAAGCATACTCTTTTACAATTACACCAAGTCCGCTTTCATTAATCTAAAATATGACAGGTTTCATTTATAAACAAAATACAATTACTTTTATAACCAAAATTTGAATTTTGAGGCCGATGAAAATTCAAGGCCCTTGGCGATGACTTTGGTGACATAGGTTTACTATCGGCCATTCCCATATCAAACTTACTTTCGAATAATACCGACTATTTGCAAATAGCAGTAAATGAGATTTGAGAAGAAATGTGTAGATGACTATTAAAATAAGTAACGTGCATCGAACCATCTGTTTGAGAACTTTCATATGCAAAATGATTTTTAAATAACAATTTAATAACATAAGTTTTTCAAAAAAATTCCTCATTCAAAGGTTTTGCATTTTGCAAGTTTATCGAACTCTAACCATGTGACGACCTAGAATTTCGAAAAATTTAGATTGGAATATTTAGTTGATTTTAAATATTTGAAAGGTTAATTTTAACTTGAATTCCAAATATCACTATTTACTTGATAATTAAATTTATTGCATTATATTTTGAAATTGGGTAAAATGTTGGATATGGAGTTTAAGCCTGTTGAAAATAATTTGAAAGCCTGTAAAATTTATATCGATAGTACTGAAGGTAGTAATAGTGTTGAAATTGAATTTGGAAGTGTTTTGTTAAGTTTTGAAAATATATCGTTTAAATTGACATTTAAAATAGCCTTCCGAGGCACAGTCTCAGAATTTTACGAAACCAGTTTCATTGGATCCGTAATATTGTATTATTATCAGATTTCAATTTTCGTAGTGTTTGGAGTTGTTTTGTGAGTGTACGATATGTAAACGCGCTGAAATTTATATCGTAATTCAATATAATAACTGATCCAAAAAGCTATCTTCTCCATATGACTGAATTTGGCTCCAAAACACGTTCCATTATGTTCGGAATGCGGGTAAAACCCTATAAACGCCTAGCGGCATGTCTGATTCGGAGTTCGAGATTTCGAGTTATGCTAAACGAGATATTTTGGAAATTTAATAATATTAAAAAATTAAAAGTCAAATCAACCACCGTATAATCGTACTCGAGCCGCCCTACCATCTGAAACGCATAGATCTACTTACCCCCTTTCTCCTTTAAATCACGCTCAACCCTCATGGAAAAAAATCAAAAACACAGATAATAAAAAAAAAATCATTCGTTCGTGCTCAACTCCAGATCGAAGATGAGGGAGGGAACTCGCATGAACCTCCTCTTCCACAGGAATCGAGTTTCGAAATTGGAATCGAATTCGAGGTGGTCATATTCGAGAGGGTTTCGGCTTCACGTTAATCGAGGGTGAGGCTCGCGGCTTTGGGATTGAAAATGCGAGCGCGACTGGGAGGTCGCGACTGGAGTTTTTGTGAGTATAGGGTTTGCGTGATGGAACTCGACGATGTTGGTTGGGTAGTTGGCGGCGATACTCGATGACGAGGTGAGATTTTTTTTCTGCCCTGTTTTAGTTTAACTCAATTAGTATATATATGCATAATAGAAAGATAGGATCTTGAAAATCAGATCTTTACGATGATACATATTTTACAATAAGAATATCTTATATATTTTACAGTTTAAAATTTTAAGTTGATCTTAATTTGTGTGAATAAACAGAAAAATATATATAATAATAAACTGCAGCAAAGTATATATATACACAATTTACATATTTTGAAATTTAATGATATATATATATATATAGATATATGGGTATGCAGTAAAGCAGAAAAGCTTATATAAGATTTGAAAAAAAGGTGATTTTAAAATGTTGAAAGTTATATAAAAATCAGATATTTAACCTATATAGATTATTTTTATAGGTGTAGTTTCAAAGAATATAAATAAAAATATTTTCATTGACTGGTTTATTTCAAATAATTTAGTTAGGTGAATAATTTGTTAAATTAATTTTTTTTAAAACCAAATTAATAGTTTAAATTAAATAAGTAAGTTGTAATGAACTGTTCGATCAATTCAAATATTAATAAATTGTATAAATATTTGTACAAGGTCAATAATCATGGAATCAAATCGAAGATGAAGTGGATTTGCAAATTTAAGGGGCAAAGGTGAGTTAATCTCACTCATCTGGGTTCCATTTAAATTTAAACGGTTAAATTTAAATAATAGGTTGAATATTTGAATTGATTTGTTGTGCACTATGCACTTATGATCTGGTGACTTTGGTTTTGGTTTGTTCTCGAGTTAATTGTTGCTTGACTTGAAGTATTTGGGTTTTAAATTGTTTTAAACTTAAACCATAAATAAGAAAATATTTTGTAACATCCCGCCTTTTCGCACACTTTAAACCGACACACATGACGATTCAAACCATATGGAAGGGCGGATTGTTATGGGGTAAATAAGAAAAACAGAGAAGAAATAAAACAAAACAGAATCTCACAGCGGAAGGGTAAAATATAATAATCAAATATACAGTTCATGAAACTTTTTTACAAAATATTTTATTTTACTTGTACAATGAATATCAGAGTTACCCATACCAATACTATCAATGCAGCGGAATTAAATGGTGTAGTGAAATAATATAGTAGATACTAGTAATACAAATCTTTGTCTTCGTCCTCCAGAGCTAAATCCTCAAATCCTGAAACGCTCGGACTGACCCGAGCGAATTTGAAAAGACAAAAACACTCGAGTCAGAACTAAAAGATCTTATGTGAGTAAAATTAACAGAAATAAATATGAGTACAGTAACTCAAGAGATGCTCGGGATTTACATCTCCTAAGGGTCCGTTAAACTATTTACTATGTAGTATATTGCACTATTATAATAATTTCTATTTATAAAATAAACTTACTTTTTAATAGCGTTAAGGGGTTACCCATATAGCCCTTAACACGTAATATATTCCCATAGTCTATACAGTACCGTAATCTCCCCCGTAATGGGCGTCGTCAGAGGGCACTCCATAGGGATGGTACAAAACAAAACTCGTAGTAAAGGCTTGGTATGGTAGGTGACACGGCACAACTAGGCAGTGCCAGGGTAGATATACCAATTGCTATCCGGGCTGGTGGAAACGCGCAGCGCGCAGCTGCCGCCCACCTCGAACAAACTCCCCCAAAATCAAAAATAAAAGTGGCCACTGAATCAATCCAAAGTCAAAGTATAATATCGAAGAGGAGTTTCCGATCGGAGGAATGACCTCATTGGCCCGAGAATCGCTCCTGTTTTAGCTACCTTATGCCAACTCACGGGAGTCGGGTCCACGTATTTACCTTACAGGAAACGCCGCCACCAACCTACTTCATTCTGGAATCTCCACGGCGTACACGGTTAGTCAAAGTGGTTTTCGGTATCGACTGAGAGTATGTCCATATCCGATCCCTGTCTCTTTGCCAACCAATCATTATTATAACACCGCGGTCATTTAAAATAGTTTATACTTCAAAACCAGAATAAAAATTCCATTTCAAAACTATGAATACGATATCATCTTAAAACTCAAAACAATATGATATCATTTTATCCAAATATATTCCTTTTCCAAAATCATACTGCTTTAAAATTTAAAATATCTGGAAACCAAATGTTTGACTTATACTTTCAAAGCATAATATTTCGAAATTCATATATTTTAAAACCATAACTTCTAAAACTTGAATGGTTTGGATATTCAACGGTATATAAAATAAATGGTTTGACTTTAAGGTTACTTTGTAAAGAAAATAATTTCCATGGCTTTACAGATATATTTCTTTATTTAAAGTCTAAACCAAAATTTAAATATCACTTTCAAGTTCCAAAACCACTTCAATTTCTATATATATATATATATATATATATATATATATATATATCCATTTGGAGTATTAATATTTCAAACTAAAGTTGGAATTTATTCCTTCAACCAAATTAAATGTTCTATTATTTAGTCTTGAATATTTACATAAAAATCCATAAATAAAACTCCAATTTCTAGCAATTAAATATTTTCTTCAATTAAATTGTACTAGAATATTCATTTTAAATTTATCTTGGAAAAATCCAGTTATAAATATCATACCTTAAAATTTTCCAAACTTAAACATATAATATGAATTATCAAATTCCATTTCTCAATTTTCCCATTTTTATTTAATAGATTTATACACAGCTTAAATTCAAAAATTTTAACTTCATATGTATATATATAGAAGAATAACATTTATAAAATATCAAAATTAAAAATTTTTATAAACCGTATCCCATCCAAACCATAGAAATCACTTTAAAATAATTTATATATAGACCACGGTGCCTGTATAAAATTTTCTATCCTATGGTCAAGTGATACGGATATTTATCATTTCAATCCGCAATTTAAAAATAAAATTTGCGGTTGTATATCATTTCAAACCACAATCCCGAATGAAACGAAAATGCATGATAACTTGTAGTTTAATGATATACAATAAAACATCCATTCACCCATCATCAGTCAAAATTATTTCAAACATCATCAGTTTAACAACCATCAATATATATACAATATAACAAGAAATAATTGACAGTTATTAACTAACATTTTATATTCAATTAAATTTATAACTGTTTAACTAGTAGTTTATATGCAAATAAATAAATTCTAACTGTCAATTAATATGCAATAAATGAATTAAATTGACAGTTAAATTAAATAAATGCGAATTAACCGATATGCTGAATAAAACATGCCAAACAATCATAAATAAATTTCTACTCATATCTAAAATAAATTTAACAAACATAAAAACTTTTAGAAGTTGTGAGTTGGTTAAAACACTCACCTTTTGAATTTAAGTCGAATTTAAATTCAATTTAAACTCAAAAATCCAACGGTCTCCAAATCTGTCCAAACCAGCGTCATCAGATCCGGAATTTAATTACGATCCTAACAAAAGAAATTTCGCGTGAAACTGGTAACGTATGAAAAAGTTGTTCAATTTTAATGAGTTGAAACAAAAATTAAATAAAACAAAATTAAACAACAACCTAATTAAAGCTTGCCACGTCATAAAGCTTCTTCTCAACTCTCGTATGCTCGTCCAGGGAATGAACCCATTTCAACGCACGCCCTCCCCATCTTTGACCATGCCTTTAGACTGCCCCAGGCCACCAGATGGTGACGCGCCTCCACCATTACGACTTCCCTAGCCGAGCTCTCCAATACCCAGAAACCAATTTGCAAATAGTCGCTCCAAATCAAAACGCCCAAATTGACTTAGGTTTCGAATCTCCTGATTTTGACCGCGATTTGCCGCTGACTCGAGTATCGATTTCGAAAACAGAGATTGCGCGTAGATTCGTATGGATGAAATCTACAACATATATTTTTTTGGAATTTTTCTGAGATGTTTGAATTTTCATTTGAAATTTGAATAGAAATACATCTAGGCTTGCATCCATTTAAGGAGGAGAAGGAGTTGAAAAAAAGAACGTACAGACAAATGATAGAAGATGGAGGCTAGGGTTTTTTTGATCGTCTATTTATAGATAGATCGCAAAAGAATAGGTGTGCACGAATTTTAACGTGCAAACGGAAGTGGTCCCAAAAGATAAATAATATTAATTACACACGTTACGGATTTAGGAAATAAATAAATTCCTTATCATTTACATTTTATTTTAACGTATATACAAATGTAAATCTAGACGTTTTGTTTACGTTTCAAAATATATCCACAATTTTATTAATTTCCAAATTGATCTAAACAAATTTAGATGTAAATTAAAAGCTGATAAGTCTATCCATTGCAGTGTTAATTTCTCCACTTCCTTATATTTAGAAATTATAAATTAAGTTTTCAAAAACCTATTTTTGATTTCCAACTTTTATATACTCATCTTTTACCAGTAATAAGGATGCATTAACATTTGTTCATGGTTTCACCTTATTATCCTCAACTTCCATTTTAATTATCAATAATTACAATTGTCGAATGTTGATACTTTAATTAAATTTATACATCTTGCTTTCTATAATCTATATCAACGAATGGTCCAATTATAAATAGAATTAGCATTAACTTCATGTTATAGGATTAACTACTCCAATTACAAAACAAATCTACGCTAACTGCAGGATTTAAGTCAATTTTGTAATTGAGTCTACGTTAAACGTTATAAATTATAAATTGGAACCTCAATAAATTCGCTTATTGATTTAAAATCTTTCTATTCAGTAAATAGACATTTTATGGGTATAAATAACATTTGAATTATAACACATGTCATTAGTGCATGCTTCATTTCTTATAAACTCCCCTTTATTAACTAGAACACATTAACCAAAACAAAATAATTAATTTAGATTTATTTCAATCGATTGCCATTCTTAACTTAACATACTCAAAATGGTTAACCTAAATAATTGTTACCCTTTTACATTCAAATTCACTTCCAACCATCATTACAACAATGTTGCCATAGATTTAGATTTAATTAAATAAATTAGATAAATGGGTAAAGTTTTGTAATTATCACTAATGCCAAATATATATGCATTAATTACTACTTATTATTATGAATTCATTTATTAATTTACTAGTTGCCTTTGTCTTCTTATATCCTATTTACTACCAATCTTTCTATTTAGTTATAGTTTATCAATATATATACCTAGGCAAATCAAGTTCTTGTCTTTTCTGTTATTTCAATTAAATCGGGTATGCACAAATAAATTGTTTATAACTTATTCTTACAAAATTATTTACATGCATTCAGTTACACCTAATTTAATGCATTGATTTTCATTTATAAATTAAAGGTTTTTCCTTTAAAAGCTTTTATTACTAACCATACTCCAACCTCTACAGGACATTTACACTTATTGTGCATACTTTTAGCAACTCATATATACTTTGCGTCTATTCCCCAAATTTCACATTCTATTGTTACATAATTTGCATTGATTACTATTTATTATTATTGCTTTACTGATAAATTAGATATTTGCATTGGTTTTTCTTATGCTAAATTAAGTTCCCATAATAAATAAGGTTTCAAAACAATCAATAACATTTCCTTAGCCCAAACCCCGTTTACCAATTATTTTCCTTCAATAATTCATGTTGCTATAAATACGTACATTTACACTTTATAGTTATTCTAATATACCTATTCCAACACTCTTAACTCTTATCTTTACTTTCACCCACTTGTAACATAAATTTTTATTTTCAAATTTATTCCCATTTACGGTTAATCAATGTTATTTTACATTAACCAATTTTAATATTCACCTTTAATTTCACATCTTCAAAGTATATCTAGGAAAAATCTTTCCACCACTTAATTTACTGAATCTTATGCAGTCTTACTATAAATAGGTTTTAAATTACCATTACTGTACATTCAATTACTATCCAAAGTATTTATTCATAAATCAATTAGATATATACGTTTGTTTCCTTCTATTTGATTTATACCTAGTATACATTTTTCTAAATCCTGTTTCATTACCTTCATTAAATGGTTATCGCATTGAGGTCAAATTTATTAGCTTATATCGCATTATTACCATTAATTAAAATTGGCTTAAATTTTTTTTTATTCAATACTCTAAATAAATAACATATTATTCCATAATTACTCTTGTTTTCACATATTCCATTCAAAATTTAAAGCACAATATTTACATTATTTTATTGAATTGGAAATCTCATTTTAAATTGTTAACTTTTAATAAGAACAAATGGCAACACCAAATTCCTAACATTCATTTTATTAAAAATTATGGAAAATATGACAAATTTAGTTAACGAAATTTTCGGGTCGTTACACTCTCCCCCACTCAAAACTTTTCGTCCCCGAAAAGGAAAAGAAGGGAGAAGAAAGAATTAAATAACAATACATCTTATTCAAAATATTTAACTTATAAACAGTAATTTACTAAATTTATTACCTTAAATAAAATATACCCGTTTTATAATCATTATATCCTTTTGTACTTAAATAATTAAAGTTTGGAAAACATTTTCAACATAATTCTAAGTCCAAAATTTACGGAAAATTTTGGCAGAGTCTCCTTTGTACGGAGAGGCTCGGGAAAATATAATACCAAAATATAACAGAGTATCATATAGAATATTCAAATTAGTATATCCCAACATGGGAAAATATATAAAAATAGCGCTACAAAACGTAAACCGGGCACATACCTATTTGTTGGGCAAATTACGCTTAATTTATGGAAACAAAAGCAGTAACAATTGCTTCCATACCTGCATTTCACTTATATAATCTAAAAAGGTTAACTATTTATATAAAGTAAAATATTTTCATGGTTTCAACTACTAACAACAATCAATTTCGACAAACAGTATACACAACAAAACAAAACAACCATTCAATCAAACAAGCAAATAGTTGTTCGGGTTCAAAACTTGAAATGGTACGGAATGAAAAATAACTATCCATTGCATCATTTACTCAACAGTCTTAGATGGGACAAAAATAGATTATTTATTCATCCAATAACTTCAAATTTCCTTACCCAGCCAACTATAAAGTAAACAATATCGATTTACCAACAAATCAATTCAACTTATATAAATTCATTACATACTTTAATTGTTTGATTTCCTTTCTTTTATTCAACCCACATAAATTTTCCTTTTTATAATTTACATTTATTTCTAACAAACTTTAAATTTTATTTCTCATTCAGTGGTTGTTTCCTTATTTCTACTTATTACTTACCATTATTTTTATTTTATTTAGGTTATGTAAGTCTCTTTTATTTGTATTGCATTTAATGCACTTCTCAAATTCAATCATTTATTAAATGCTTACATGCTATTATATTATATTACAGTAACCCTTTTTTTAATTACACTTAAATTCTTAACCTTATAACCTCCATTCTTATAAATAAAGGATTTTATTAATTTATTACCTAAGGTTTACAGTCATTTATTTTATTACCTACTTTCCATTTTATTCAACTAGTAGCATTTAAATCATACTAAATTTTATAACCATACACATCAATCCTTATTTATTAAAGAGTTTCGTTTTATTTACTTAAGTTTAAAATCACCTATTTATAATACTTACCTTTAATTATGGTAAAATTTCAATTATAACTTAAGTTTATAACATTAAATTCTCATTTAACAGCAATTCATTGAATACTTATTTCCAAAATTTCTACTTGTACAATATTCTATTCCGATCACTTATTTAACATTTCAACTTTTCATATTTGGTAAGTTATATATGTTAAATAAAATGCAAAAGAACTTATACAAGTTTTATCTCTTCTTTTAATTAAATTTAATGTTCAACAATATTACTTTTTGTCTCATATGTTAAAAATTTCAAATTTCCCTTTATAACTTTGCATAAATTTTCTTACCTAAATTAAAGGTTTAAATTCATTAATTACTTACCTTTTATTTCACTAAAATAATTTAAACTATTAATTAATGGAAATTTAAGAATTAAATACCGGGTCAAATTTCAAATTATTTTAAAAATAATAGATAAATAATTTCTTACAACTTTTATATCTCTAATTATATTTAAAACAATTAAAATTTTAAATAATTTCAAAATAAATCTGCGGTAGAATTTACCACAGTGGCCTTTCCCCTTCGAAACTCGAAAATGAAAGTCGATGATGCGGTCGCCATCACCGAAATTATTTTCCAGCGACAGAGAGGAAAGTACAAAACTTATTTTCTCCAAAATCTTCTTTAAAACAATTCTTCCGGATTATACTGAAATATTTATATCGTAAAATATTTATAACAATATTATTATACTTCAAAATCCTTTGAAAGCAAATTTCAAAATCCCGGACTTAAGTTCTAAAATTTTCAAATTTCATTGATTTTAAATTCAATCTTATTTACCTATTATATATAAATTTTATTCCTAACACCCAATCTATTGCAACAATATATATATATAATATCATTTAAAAATTTATTTTATATATAGAAAATATAATAGGCAAAATTATTTCATTCACCTATATTAAAACATATATTATGTCGGTCTGTCCTATTAAGTATTTAGAAATCCCTATTGATGACACAGCGTCCCATGCATCAACCAGAATTTATAAATACAAAACGGAACAGATTAACACAATATATTAAAATCTTTTTATAACACTAACAAATACGCTCTCTCATATATATACACTCAGCGACTCCCATAGGGTATTACTACCCTATTAACAAAGAGTCAAACCCCACAAAGCCAAGGTTTATCGCTAAACCAAAGCTCTGATACCAACTGTAACATCCAGCCTTTTCGCACACTTTAAACCGACACATATGACGATTCAAACCATACGGAAGGGCGGATTGTTAGGGGGTAAATAAGAAAAATAGAGAAGAAATAAAACAAAACAGAATCTCACAGCGGAAGGATAAAATATAATAATCAAATATACAGTTCATGAAACTGTTTTACAAAATATTTTATTTTACTTGTACAATGAATATCAGAGTTACCCATACCAATACTATCAATGCAGCGGAATTAAATGGTGTAGTGAAATAATATAGTTGATACTAGTAGTACAAATCTTTGTCTTCGTCCTCCAGAGCTAAATCCTCAAATCCTGAAATGTTCGGACTGGCCCGAGCGAATTTGAAAAGACAAAAACACTCGAGTCAGAACTAAAAGATCTTATGTGAGTAAAATTAATAGAAATAAATATGAGTACAGTAACTCAAGAGATGCTCGGGATTTACATCTCCTAAGGGTCCGTTAAACAATTTACTATGTAGTATATTGCACTATTATAATAATGTCTATTTATAAAATAAACTTACTTTTTAATAGCGTTAAGGGGTTACCCATATAGCCCTTAACACGGAATATATTCCCATAGTCTATACAGTACCGTAATCTCCCCCGTAATGGGCGTCGTCAGAGGGCACTCCATAGGTATGGTACAAAACAAAACTCGTAGTAAAGGCTCGGTATGGTAGGTGACACGGCACAACTAGGCAATGCCAGGGTAGATATACCAATTGCTATCTGGGCCGGTGGAAACGCACAGCGCGCAGCTGCCGCCCACCTCGAACAAACTCCCCCAAAATCAAAAATAAAAGTGGCTACTGAATGAATCCAAAGTAAAAGTATAATATCGAAGAGGAGTGTCCGATCAGAGGAATGACCTCATTGGCCCGAGAATCGCTCCTGTTTTAGCCACCTTATGCCAACTCACGGGAGTCGGGTCCACGTATTTACCTTACAAGAAACGCCGCCACCAACCTACTTCATTCTGGAATCTCCACCGCGTACACGGTCAGTCAAAGTGGTTTTCGGTATCGACAGAGAGTATGTCCATATCCGATCCCGGTCTCTTTGCCAACCAATCGTTATTATAACACCGCGGTCATTTAAAATAGTTTATACTTTAAAACCAGAATAAAAATTCCATTTCAAAACTATGAATACGATATCATCTTAAAACCCAAAACAATATGATATCATTTTATCCAAATATATTTCTTTTCCAAAATCATACTGCTTTAAAATTTAAAATATCTGGAAACCAAATATTTGACTTATACTTTCAAAGCATAATATTTCAAAATTCATATATTTTAAAACCATAACTTCTAAAACTTGAATGGTTTGGATATTCAACAGTATATAAAATAAATGGTTTGACTTTAAGGTTACTTTGTAAAGAAAATAATTTCCATGGCTTTACAAATATATTTCTTTATTTAAAGTCTAAACCAAAATTTAAATATCACTTTCAAGTTCCAAAACCACTTCAATTTCTATATATATATATACATATATATATATATATATCCATTTGGAGTATTAATATTTCAAACTAAAGTTGGAATTTATTCCTTCAAACAAATTAAATGTTCTATTATTTAGTCTTGAATATTTACATAAAAATCCATAAATAAAACTCCAATTTCTAGCAATTAAATATTTTCTTCAATTAAATTATACTAGAATATTCATTTTAAATTTATCTTGGAAAAATCCAGTTATAAATATCATACCTTAAAATTTTCCAAACTTAAACATATAATATGAATTATCAAATTCCATTTCTCAATTTTCCCATTTTTATTTAATAGATTTATACACAGCTTAAATTCAAAAAATTTAACTTCATATGTATATATATAAAAGAATAACATTTATAAAATATCAAAATTAAAAATTTTTATAAACCGTATCCCATCCAAACCATAGAAATCACTTTAAAATAATTTATATATAGACCACGGTGCCTGTATAAAATTTTCTATCCTATGGTCAAGTGATACGGATATTTATCATTTCAATCCGCAATTTAAAAATAAAATTTGCGGTTGTATATCATTTCAAACCACAATCCCGAATGAAACGAAAATGCATGATAACTTGTAGTTTAATGATATACAATAAAACATCCATTCACCCATCATCAATCAAAATTATTTCAAACATCATCAGTTTAACAACCATCAATATATATACAATATAACAAGAAATTAATAATTGACAGTTATTAACTAACATTTTATATTCAATTAAATTTGTAACTGTTTAACTAGTAGTTTATATGCAAACAAATAAATTCTAACTGTCAATCAATATGCAATAAATGAATTAAATTGACAGTTAAATTAAATAAATGTGAAATAACCGATATGCTGAATAAAACATGCCAAACAATCATAAATAAATTTCTACTCATATCTAAAATAAATTTAACAAACATAAAAACTTTTAGAAGTTTTGAGTGGGTTAAAACACTCACCTTTTGAATTTAAATCGAATTTATATTCAATTTAAACTCAAAAATCCAACGGTCTCCAAATCTGTCCAAACCTGCGTCATCAGATCCGGAATTTAATTATGATCCTAACAAAAGAAATTTCGCGCGAAACGGGTAACGTATGAAAAAGTTGTTCAATTTTAATGAGTTGAAACAAAAATTAAATAAAACAAAATTAAACAACAACCTAATTAAAGCTTGCCACGTCATAAAGCGTCTTCTCAACTCTCGTATGCTCGTCCAGGGAATGAACCCATTTCAACGCACGCCCTCCCCATCTTTCACCGTGCCTTTAGACCGCCCCAGGCCACCAGATGGTGACGCGCCTCCACCATTACGACTTCCCTAGCCGAGCTCTCCAATACCCAGAAACCAATTTGCAAATAGTCGCTCCAAATCAAAACGCCCAAATTGACTTAGGTTTCGAATCTCCTGATTTTGACCGTGATTTGCCGCTGACTCGAGTATCGATTTCGAAAACAGAGACTGCGCGTAGTTTCGTATGGATGAAATCTACAACATATATTTTTTATGGAATTTTCTGAGATGTTTGAATTTTCATTTGTAATTTGAATAGAAATAGATCTAGGCTTGCATCCATTTAAGGAGGAGAAGGAGTTGAAGAAAAGAACGTACAGACAAATGATAGAAGATGGAGACTAGGGTTATTTTGATCGTCTATTTATAGATAGATCGCAAAAGAATAGGTGTGCACGAATTTTAACGTGCAAACGGAAGTGGTCCCAAAAGATAAATAATATTAATTACACACGTTACGGATTTAGGAAATAAATAAATTCCTTATCATTTACATTTTATTTTAACGTATATACAAATGTAAATCTAGACGTTTCGTTTACGTTTCAAAATATATCCACAATTTTATTAATTTCCAAATTGATCTAAACAAATTTAGATGTAAATTAAAAGCTGATAAGTCTATCCATTGCAGTGTTAATTTCTCCACTTCCTTATATTTAGAAATTATAAATTAAGTTTTCAAAAACCTATTTTTGATTTCCAACTTTTATATACTCATCTTTTACCAGTAATAAGGATGCATTAACATTTGTTCATGGTTTCACCTTATTATCCTCAACTTCCATTTTAATTTTCAATAATTACGATTGTTGAATGTTGATACTTTAATTAAATTTATACATCTTGCTTTCTATAATCTATATCAACAAATGGTCCAATTATAAATAGAATTAGCATTAACTTCATCTTATAGGATTAACTACTCCAATTACAAAACAAATCTACGCTAACTGCACGATTTAAGTCAATTTTGTAATTGAGTCTACATTAAACGTTATAAATTATAAATTGGAACCTCAATAAATTCGCTTATTGATTTAAAATCTTTCTATTCAGTAAATAGACATTTTATGGGTATAAATAACATTTTATGGGTATAAAATCTTTCTATTCAGTAAATTACCATTAATTAAAATTGGCTTAATTTTTTTTTTATTCAATACTCTTAATAAATAACATATTATTTCATAATTACTCTTGTTTTCACATATTCCATTCAAAATTTAAACCACAATATTTACATTACTTTATTGAATTGGAAATCTCATTTTAAATTGTTAACTTTTAATAAGAACAAATGGAAACACCAAATTCCTAACATTCATTTTATTAAAAATTATGGAAAATATGACAAATTTAGTTAACGAAATTTTCGGGTCGTTACACTTTTTCATTTCAAAGTTAATAAGGGCTTAATGATTTGTGATTCATTTAATTAGTAGGGTAAATAAAATGGATAATAAATTAATTCAATTAATAAATGATTTGGGTTAATTAATTTAGTAATTAAGGGTTTGAATTAATTAATTAAGGATTAAGTTAATTAATGAAGTTTAATTAAATTAGAATAATCATTGGATAGTTGATAGGTAATTACTTAATGTAATCAATAAAATATAATTACTTTATGCAATTAATCAAGAGATTTATTAACATAATTAATTAAGGAGTAATTAATTTATTCAATGAAGTAAATAAATGTGTAGTTAATTACTGTTTGAGATTAATCAAGAGTGATTAATAATTGTGTTTTAATTAAAGACTGATCGGTTAATGTAATTAATTTGGATTAGGATAAATTGAAATGTAATTAGGAATCATTAATTTGTATAATTAATGATATAATTAAAGGTTTATCGATTAAAATTAATAAATCAATAATAAGTGATTTATGACAAATTAATTAATATAAGTAATTAAGGATTCATGTAATTAATTTTATTTAATTTTATTTTTGAAGTAATTAAAGATTAATTACTGTTTTCGGCTAAGAATAATTAATTTGTGTAATTAATTAAAGATAATTACTTGAATGTAATTGAAGGATAATTAATCCAGGAGGATTAATTAAGATGGATGATTATTGGATGATTAATTAATTGGTTTGGAATTAATTAATAAGCAGGATTTAAAAGTAATTAAATGTGACGCCCCACCTCTATGCTCACAATAACAAAGAGTATTAAAAGAAATACTGTCTGTTATTACGAAGAATAAGGCTGGATAGGAGCGGCCATCCGTAGTTAGGCCTTACACTAGTATTGGTTATCTCGATAGGAGTGATATATATTTTTATTTTTCATCTCTTATTTATTTACATCCATCGACATACCCAATTCTAGTATAAAATGAACTACGATGGTTCATAATAGTTTAGGACAATATATATAATAATACATGCGGAACACAGATATAACAGAAAGTCTCATATATATATATATATATATATATATATATATATATATATATATATATATATATATATTACTGATGTCAGTTGATATACATGAATACAATACATATGATACAACTACAACCGTCGACTCTGGAAGTTACATATACAAGTACATTGTCGTATATAATATACATGAATACATGTCTTCCTATACAAATAAACCGACTACTATGAATGACGACGACTACTCCAAAAGATATGAAGTGACTTCATAGCTCAAGCAGTAACCCAAAGTAAGATATCAACAACCTGTAAATACTCGGTCTGACCCGAGTATTACATTCAAAAGAAAATAATACATGGGTAAGTCTAATTCAAACTCAGTTATTAGTGCACAGAAGCAATAATAATTAAATATGAATAGACGACAGTCACAATAAAGCTCGTCTATCCGATCCTTAAATAAAGAAATCGGATAACGATAAATATAACACGTAACAGTGTTAAACAACAAATCAGCAAATTAAACCAAATCAGAATATTGAATTGAATAAACAAAACAGTTCAAACCATTGAAATATCAATTAAAATATTAATTCGGGTAGGGCTGCAGTACACGCACGCGTGCACTGCCTCGCCACTACAGCATATGGAATATGCAAAAGATCAAATAATCAAAACAAGATAGAATATCATAAAAGCCCTACCGTGTGGCTGCAGTTCACGCTTGCGTGCACTGCCTTGCCACTACAGTGACGATGTACCCAATGAATATCGTGTGGCTGCAGTTCACGCTTGCGTGCACTGCCTTGCCACTACAGTGACGATGTACCCAATGAATACCGTGTGGCCGCAGTTCACACTTGCGTGCACTGCCTTGCCACTACAATGACGATGTACCCAATGAATATTCACAAACAAATACAAGATCAAACCCGAGTCATCGGATTCAACACAAGTGTAATTCGAAAATCAATCCAAATGCACATGGCAGTGATATGATGAAACAGTGCTAACAAACAGATAATGGCAGAGGTACTACCATGAAGACATAGAGGAATAATGTGACAGCAACAGAGGTATGGCCAACATCATTAACCAAATGCAGAGGTCAAGCTAATGTTACATGAAGTCAATGCAGACAAATGAACCATTGCCACGATAAATATTCAGTGTAATGAGGACTACAAGGAGATAAACCAATATATTATGCAATGGGTAATGCAGATACAACATCTAGGAATACAACTTCACATGACTGCATAGTACGTGGTCAGTGAAGTCAAAGACTACATGAAATAGGTAGGCAAGCTGTCTCAAATGGTCAAGGCAGCAAGTATTGATGAAAAATATCACTTATGAACAAAGCATGGAACTAGTGCAAACTGTATGACATATAGAGGTAAATATAAATGAAAGGCCAAAACCCAAGCCAACATGAAACAGTTCCAGAGACTACAAATAAGCTGCATCAAAGCACAAATACATGGAATAATTCAACATGACAATGCAGACACCAAAGAACACACATGGACAACATGTCATGAATGAACTAGCAAAGGCTAACCACCAACATAACAGCAACACCAACCAGAAAAGGAGCAAACCAAATATGCAGTGCATACTCAATTACACAAGTGACACAAGTGTTACAAGACATAGTGCACAAATGCAACACCAAGCAATCAACTAATAAACATCATATATACATGTGCATTGAAGACCAGGGATTATGCAACATGGCAGTAAGCAGTACTCAGTGATCAAACTAAAACAGTCGAAGTCAGGAAATGCTCAAGACCAAGTATAAGACTTGAATGGACCGAGACCATAACAATGAACATAGATGGCCAAAAACAGTGCAACTGGCCCAGTTACAACAGACTCAAAGACCAGTGAACAACCAGACTTCAAACCATGGAACAACAAGGTGATCGAACAAACAAGACCAGGCAAAGTAAAAACCATATGAACAGCCAAATGCCACAGTGAATCACCAAAACAAAATCAAAGCCGAGTTAACCAAGTGACACAAAATACACGAATTCGATAAATCAGAGAAAGCATCACAACGAAACCAAATCAAACGCAAGGCATACACTGGTCAAAGTAGATGTGAGTAATCATAATTACTCACCTTTTTCCTCAAAGAACCAGATCCAATAGCAGCCGCGAGCAAAAGAGAGTCGAACGATTTGAAGTCGAAGCCGTGAAGGTCAAAGAAATTGGAGCATCGCCCTCAATTCAAGTGGATTTATATCGAAGCCCTAATTCTTCGAACGAAAGAAGAAGTTTGATGCCGCCATTTATTTTTATTTTTATTTTCGTTTAGGGTTTCGAACGAAACACAATGGTTCGGGTTTGCAAAAGGAATGATCCAACGAGAGGGGGGATAGGTTTGCAAATTATCTCAATGAAAAGGAACAAGCCCAATAAAATAAACTAAAGGAACGGGTAAATATAAATTTAAAGCGCGTATTTCTTTAACGAATTATTAACCAATTTCAACCCGATTTAAAAATCCAATAACAACAGAAATTAGCAACCTAATTTAATCGTCTGACAACAGTAATAAATTACTGTGAAATCTCAGGTTGTTACAGACTCCCCTCCTTATAAAAATTGCGTCCCCGCAATTTTCATAATTAAGGTCGTCACTAACAATAAATTTTCTAACATAAACTGGTTAAGCTAGAAAAATAAAAGTCAGGAATACAAATGCCAAAGAAATCTTTTAATTTCATAAAAGAAATTCACAAATTCTCAACAAAAATCTAACTATCAAAAGATAGTCAGAAAACAACAAAGGCCTAATTATCAAAAACGATAGTTAGAAATCTCAAATCGACAAATATTTGATTATCTCAGTCGATAATCAAATTTCAAATAATTATCTCAAGCGATAATTAAATCTCAAATCAGCAAATATTTAATTATAAAAAGCGATAACTAAATCTCAAATCAACAAATATTTAATTATCAAAAGCGATAATTAAATCTCAAATCAGCAAATATTTAATTATCAAAAGCGATAATTAAATCTCAAATCAGAAAATATTTAATTATCAAAAGCGATAATTAAATCTCAAATCAGAAAATATTTAATTATCAAAAGCGATAATTAGAAATCTCAAATCGACAAATATTTGATTATCTCAGTCGATAATCAAATTTCAAATAATTATCTCAAGCGATAATTAAATCTCAAATCAGCAAATATTTAATTATCAAAAGCGATAACTAAATCTCAAATCAGCAAATATTTAATTATCAAAAGCGATAATTAAATCTCAAATCAGCAAATATTTAATTATCAAAAGCGATAATTAAATCTCAAATCAGCAAATATTTAATTATCAAAAGCGATAATTAAATCTCAAATATCTAATTATCACAAGCGATAATCAGAAATCTCAAACCATCAAATCAACAAATCAACTAATATCGGATTATCAAAAACGATAATCAAATCAACAAATATTCGATTATCAAAAACGATAATCAAATCAACAAATCAACAATTATTCGATTATCAAAAACGATAATCACATCAACAAATATCTGATTATCAAAATATCAGAACTCATATCAACAAATATTCGATTATTAAAACGATAATCAAATCAATAAATATTCGATTATCAAAACGATAATCAAATCTCAAATCAACAAATATTCGATTATTAAAAACAATAATCAAATCAATAAATATTCGATTATCAAAACTATAATCAAATCTCAAATCAACAAATATTCGATTATCAAAAACGATAATCAAATCAACAAATATTCGATTATCAAAAACGATAATCAAATCAACAAATATTCGATTATCAAAAACGATAATCAAATCAACAAATCAACAATTATTCGATTATCAAAAACGATAATCACATCAACAAATCAACAAATTATTCGATTATCAAAAACGATAATCAAATCAACAAATATTCGATTATCAAAAACGATAATCAAATCAACAAATATTCGATTATCAAAAACGATAATCAAATCAACAAATCAACAATTATTCGATTATAAAAACGATAATCACATCAACAAATCAACAAATTATTCGAATATCAAAAACGATAATCAAATCAACAAATATTCGATTATCAAAAACGATAATCAAATCAACAAATATTCGATTATCAAAAACGATAATCACATCAACAAATCAACAAATTATTCGATTATCAAAAACGATAATCAAATAAACAAATATTCGATTATCAAAAACGATAATCAAATCAACAAATATTCGATTATCAAAAACGATAATCAAATCAACAATTATTCGATTATCAAAAACGATAATCAAATCAACAAATATTCGATTATCAAAAACGATAATCAAATCAACAAATATCTAATTATCAAAAACGATAATTAGAACTCATATCAACAAATATCCAATTACCTGCAGATAATTGGAAACAACAAATATCTAGAAATCAATTAAGATAATCTAGAAAATCAACATAAAAGGTGGATCGATCCCAACAAATGGCGAGTTTTAGCTACGCCGCACGTGCATCAACATATGGCCGAAGCCTACCAAGTACCCAACATAATTTTGGCGCCCAACAAATGACCCGAAGGTCCAACAAATGACCCGAAGGTCCGGTACTGGTATTGACCCGAAGGTCCAACATATGACCCGAAGGTCCAACATAGTGGCTCGAAAGCACACGAAAATCATCATATATTCAATTAACGATTCCGGAATTAACCGAAATAGCAAACGCACATGTCCCGTACCACGTGTTTTACTAAATCGTTTGATTCTCTTCATCGTTTCCTTGAACATGCAAAATCGTGTATTCCAAAAATAATATTTCACATTCTCAAACTGACAAGTCCGGAATTAAGCGAATTAGTAAAAGAAAGGGGTCATAGTCCTCGATTTTGCCGAAACGTTTAAATCGCTTCCTCATTCTTTTGAAAGCGCAAAATGCAAAACTTCTGAAAATAATTTCATTTATTTCATAAAAGTATTAATCTACGTTCTCAAACGAATAAGTCCGGAATTAAGTGAATCAGTAAAAGAAAGGGTTCACAGTCCTCGATTTTGCTGAATCATTTAAATCTCTTTCTCATTCCTCTGAAAACGTAAACTGAAAAAAAAATTGAAAACAATTTTTATTTTAAAACGCTTTTTATAATCACGTGATTAAATCAGCAACATAAGTAGCAATTTCAATAAGAAAATGGTACTTCTCAAAACAACATAAAACTAATCTAAAAATCAGCATTGCGGGATAGCGCTTGAAAATCCACTTTAAAATTTGACAGTTACTGAAGTCAAGGCGACAGTAGTTTTTTTAACGTCAAAATCTCATCAAAATAATTCACATCGAAATACAACATCAGTGAATTTTCATTCATTAAAAATGTCAACAAAACACCGTACTTCAAAAATTTAGCACAAGTGTTAAAATCCCGTTATAATAATAACGGCAACAAAATACGTTTCATAACCAAGCATCGGTTCAACGTAAAATTAATGTAGTAACGTGCAACTCATGTTTGCACGCACACTACAAAATGAACAAAGAAATCATTCGAATATATCTTCAATGAAGATATTTTAAAACAACAGAAATCTAATCAGATATGATTAGCATCAAAGAAAACCAGTAAGAAATTTCAACAAATCAATTCCACTGGTTAAACAACATAATGAAATTAATTTCATTTTCATATTTTGATTTTTTAAATCAAAATAATTATCAGTCGTACTCAGCGAAGCAGTCACACTGTTTTCGCTGCGCTCTCTGATAAACAAAGCACAAATCAATCAATCATCAAAACCCAAATCAACTTTTATTTTTAAATAAAGCTATAAAAAAAATTCAAAATTTCAAAACTTTAGTTTTGACTCAAAGCACATACAAAACATCGACTAATAGTTGTAACACATGTTCCATCTAAGTTATGTTTTATATTATGTCCATAAACCCCAAGCTCTGATACCAACTGTGACGCCCCACCTCTATGCTCACAATAACAAAGAGTATTAAAAGAAATACTGTCCGTTATTACGAAGAATAAGGCTGGATAGGAGCGGCCATCCGTAGTTAGGCCTTACACTAGTATTGGTTATCTCGATAGGAGTGATATATATTTTTATTTTTCATCTCTTATTTATTTACACCCATCGACATACCCAATTCTAGTATAAAACGAACTACGATGGTTCATAATAGTTTAGGAATATATATATAATAATAACACAGATAATGTAAATGCGGAACACAGATATAACAGAAAGTCTCATATATATATATATATATATATATATAACTGATGTCAGTTGATATACATGAATACAATACATATGATACAACTACAACTGTCGAATCTGGAAGTTACATATACAAGTACATTGTCGTATATAATATACATGAATACATGTCTTCCTATACAAATAAACCGACTACTATGAATGACGACGACTACTCCAAAAGATATGAAGTGACTTCATAGTTCAAGCAGCAACCCAAAGTAAGATATCAACAACCTGTAAATACTCGGTCTGACCCGAGTATTACATTCAAAAGAAAATAATACACGGGTCAGTCTAATTCAAACTCAGTTATTAGTGCACAGAAGCAATAATAATTAAATATGAATAGACGACAGTCACAATAAAGCTCGTCTATCCGATCCTTAAATATAGAAATCGGATAACGATAAATATAACACGTAACAGTGTTAAACAACAAATCAGCAAATTAAACCAAATCAGAATATTGAATTGAAAACAGTTCAAACCATTGAAATATCAATTAAAATATTAATTCGGCTAGGGCTGCAGTACACGCACGCGTGCACTGCCTCGTCACCTTGTGGCTGCAGTGTGGCTGCAGTTCACGCTTGTGTGCACTGCCTTGCCACTACAGTGACGATATACCCAATGAATACCGTGTGGCTGCAGTTCACGCTTGCGTGCACTGCCTTGCCACTACAGTGACGATGTACCCAATGAATACCGTGTGCCTGCAGTTCACGCTTGCGTGCACTGCCTTGCCACTACAGTGACGATGTACCCAATGAATATTCACAAACAAATACAAGATCAAACCCGAGTCATCGGATTCAACACAAGTGTAATTCGAAAATCAATCCAAATGCACATGGCAGTGATATGATGACACAGTGCTAACAAACAGATAATGGCAGAGGTACTAACATGAAGACACAGAGGAATAATGTGACAGCAACAGAGGTATGGCCAACATCATTAACCAAATGCAGAGGTCAAGCTAATGTTACATGAAGTCAATGCAGACAAATGAACCATTGCCACGATAAATATTCAGTGTAATGAGGACTACAAGGAGATAAACCAATATATTATGCAATGGGTAATGCAGATACAACATCTAGGAACACAACTTCACATGACTGCATAGTACGTGGTCAGTGAAGTCAAAGACTACATGAAATAGGTAGGCAAGCTGTCTCAAATGGTCAAGGCAGCAAGTATTGATGAAAAATATCACTTATGAACAAAGCATGGAACTAGTTCAAACTGTATGACATATACAGGTAAATATAAATGAAAGGCCAAAACCCAAGCCACATGAAACAATTCCAGAGACTACAAATAAACTGCATCAAAGCACAAATACATGGAATAATTCAACATGACAATGCAGACACCAAAGAACACACATGGACAACATGTCATGAATGAACTAGCAAAGGCTAACCACCAACATAACAGCAACACCAACCAGAAAAGGAGCAAACCAAATATGCAGTGCATACTCAATTACACAAGTGACACAAGTGTTACAAGACATAGTGCACAAATGCAACACCAAGCAATCGACTAATAAACATCATATATACATGTGCATTGAAGACCAGGGATTATGCAACATGGCATTAAGCAGTACTCAGTGATCAAACTAAAACAGTCGAAGTCAGGAAATGCTCAAGACCAAGTATAAGACTTGAATGGACCGAGACCATAACAATGAACATAGATGGCCAAAAACAGTGCAACTGGCCCAGTTACAACAGACTCAAATACCAGTGAACAACCAGACTTCAAACCATGGAACAACAAGGTGATCGAACAAACAAGACCAGGCAAAGTAAAAACCATATGAACAGCCAAATGCCACAGTGAATCACCAAAACAAAATCAAAGCCGAGTTAACCAAGTGGCACAAAATACACGAATTCGATAAATCAGAGAAAGCATCACAACGAAACCAAATCAAACGCAAGGCAGACACAAAGTCAAAGTAGATGTGAGTAATCATAATTACTCACCTTTTTCCTCAAAGAACCAGATCCAATAGCAGCCGCGAGCAAAAGAGAATCGAATGATTTGAAGTCGAAGCCGTGAAGGTCAAAGAAATTGAAGCATCGCCCTCAATTCAAGTGGATTTATATCGAAGCCCTAATTCTTCGAACGAAAGAAGAAGTTTGATGCCGCCATTTTTTTTTCGTTTAGGCTTTCGAACGAAACACAATGGTTCGGGTTTGCAAAAGGAATGATCCAACGAGAGGGGGGATAGGTTTGCAAATTATCTCAACGAAAAGGAACAAGCCCAATAAAATAAAATAAAGGAACGAGTAAATATAAATTTAAAGCCCGTATTTCTTTAACGAATTATTAACAAATTTCAACCCGATTTAAAAATTCCAATAACAACAGAAATTAGCAACCTAATTTAATCGTCTAACGACAGTAATTAATTACTGCGAAATCTCAGGTTGTTACATTAAAGTAATTGTTTTAATTCAATTGTGGTTAAATTAATTAATTAGAGATTGTATGGTTAATTAATCTTGCTCACGAATGATTGAATGATATTGTGTGCCTTAGATTAGTTGATATCTCTGGTATGTGATGTGTGATGTTATATGATTTAATATGTTGGGTTAAAACAGTGACATCCTGTATTTTAAGTTTGAAGGGTATTTCATTTGAATAATTTGGGTTAAGACGACATGGAATTCGACGACACCGGAGTCGGGCATTTTCAAATACCCGAAACCACTTCGATTTGTTAAGCTTCTATAAATTCCTTATAGAGTTGATATGTGAAATAAATAGACTGAATGGAATGATTTAAGTAATTGGACCATTTTAACTTTGTAGAGGTCCATTGATAATGATATATGAAATAAGTATTGACTATAATAAGTTGAGAACTCGTCGTGAAGTATGAGTTACCCTGGTTTTAAATAAGTTTATGCATTAGTATTCCCTGTGAAATGGGTTTATTCACGCTGGTTTCCAGCCTGATCTGGGTGTTACTTTGATGTAACGCTCGGGTAAGACCGAGTATTATAGATTTTCAGGTAAGGACGTTTTGGAGCTCAGGAGGCGAGCTGAAACGATCCTGACTCGACCTTCGAAAATCGGCACCAAATACGACACTCGTATTCAAATGCTGCATATCCAAACGTCGAATCTGGTTCGCTAGAGCTTATAACACCATTAAGTACAACACAGCGGAAGAAAAAGAATAATATCATATACACATCTGATACAATATCTAGATACAAAGATGATACAATAGAATGATACAACTGAATATAAATACTATCAAAGCCACAAGGAATAGCAGCGGAAATAAATATCGTCAATGCCAAACTCCAAATTATCCATCTCCAATCCAAAGCTAGCGAGAACTCCCATATAGTCGCACAGGCTAAGCAAGGTCAGCTATGAAAGCTGAAGTGTAGAGAATGCGATCCACAAATCCAAAAGGGCTTCGAAGGCTGTCGAATTAGTTCCAACTGTTCGACTATCTGAAAAACCCAACTCTAGACTGCCCGTGTGGAAAATAGTGGGCACCCAGAGTTTAGGAAAGGAACAATAAACTCTGGGTCAGTCATGGGACTGGTATGAGTAACAAAAACAGTTATCTTTAAAACAAGCAACAAAGGAATTTAAAACCACAATGCTTTTTGAAAATGAAACAACCATAAGGCCTCCCACCACACACACCATGCAAACGCAGAATTGGAGGAGATTTCTCCTTATGATAGTCAAACATGCTTACTACGCAGCATTCTTCTTTTTATATTATTATTAGTGCATAGTGGAAAACATTTCAAAAGTAGAATATAAATCTTAGCCAGCGTACCACATTTCGTCATATGCCTACTATAGGTACCATGTTCAATAGCAGGTTACCACCACATTCCATGGCAGGTTATACAACTAAAACCGCACAAGATTCGTATTGTTCTATTTGGATTTCCAACAAATGGTCAGGCTAAGGAACTTCATACTGCCACATGGGAACGCCTCTGGCGGGACGCCCCGAGAACCTACCCGGCTCTCTGCCAACACAAGGCCGGTTTCCTCCCTACCCGGGAGTAATTCCTACAGATATGCCACCCCTGGTCCTTTGGGACCTTTATATGAGGATCCTCTACACCAACAACATCACACAGTAATAAAATATACTATAGTGCCCACATGAGTAAGTATTTGGGCTCCATACCATGATACTACCCTTTTCCAGAAGGAATGGTCACACCCTAGGGAAGCAACCCCTGAAACCTTGCCGCATCTTCCCTGTTTTGACCATTACAGGTTTGTGAGGCCCGAGGGGTTTCGTCCACAAAGCTACGCTTTACACAAAAGCCATGCTTTGATCAACCAATGACCAACACACAACAGCACTTAGCATGCCACACTACCAAGTTGGGAGTGTATCGCTGATAACCTTCAATTGCATAACCTCTGAGCTCGTACGTCTCAGAGAAGTGTGTTAAGCTAAGAGAATAAATTCTCCGCCACCAACAGATATGTATTTGAAAGAAATCTGATTTATATCTCAAAGTGTAGTGTCAGACATACAACCATGCAAGTCTGTTCCAGGTTCGAACAGAACAGAAGGCACTTTCGAAGAAGACCTTGCAATTCGGGTATTCGCAATCGCGATCGGACTTCCCATCAATTAGGGAATCTCTATACCGGCGCGACTCAGTGCAGAGACAATCGATGGGTCATCCTATCGCTCTCGCAAATATCCGGTCTTCACCACCGGTCTTCAAATGCTGACCATATCGACGTATCATTATTCGGAATGGGTTATATGACACAAAGTCCTCTCCCGGCTAAACCGAATAATGAGCGTAATATTTAAAAACATATGGATATGGGATTTCAGTTAAGTCACAACTTATTATCCAAACTTTTCTTTCAAATGGTTTACACAAATTACCATTTCAAATCTTTTAAATAAAACATATATTTCACAAAGTTCACCCAGTTCACAAAGATCCATTCATGCATTTCAAAACAATTTCCATTTCAATTGGATTAACTCGTTAAATTTCTATAATAAGGATTTAACTTATAGCTTACAAACCCATTTTCAACGATTTATTCGTAACTTGGGAAACCATTTTTATTTCAAACTTGAAATTCATTTAACACAAATTGGAAGTTCAGTACTTATGTGAAAACTTTTATTATTTGAAAACAAACAGTTTTCGTTTCAGGAAAATCCAATTATATTTACATGACTCAAAGCCCTTGAATTAAATTCAAATTCCCAAATCAATACTTTTAAAATGGTTTAACCCATATATAACAAGTATAACATCTTTAATCCCTAGTTTCAAATCATAGAATTCAATTTCAAATTTTGAATTCAAATTTTAATCAAATTAATTAAATTTCAAAGCGTTATCAAGTTATTCAAAAATAAATTTTATCTTTGAAATTCTGTTTCAAAAGCTTTTCACATTTAACCCGATTTCATTACCAAACCGTTTGAATTCAAATTGTCTATTTCAAAATCATTTCAAAATCTGTGACTTAATTGATTTCCTCGTGAAATCCATATTCGTGTGTATGGTGTAGTCCAGGGGTTTAACACAATAGTGCAACTACATCATCATCGCAGATCAAAACATAGAAATATAGTTGATAAGCGGTATAAACTATAACTCTCATCGTTCATTCACAGATCACAGATTAATAACAATTGTATCACAAATAAATGAATAAAATTCACATCTCAATCCATAGAACAAAATATCACAGATCAGATAGTACAATCAATTCAAGGCATCTCATACAATACAATCATTCACAAGTAAGGTCAAGCATTCAATAAACATTTATAAACAATATTAATTAATTGTTTAATCCTAATTAATTCAATTTATTTCCAATTAAATTATTTACTTATGAATTAATCATCCAATCCTGATTAATTAATTACAAATCTTTTGATATACATTAATTTATCAAACACTTTAATTAATTATTCTTAATTAATAAATTATTCTTAATTAATAATATTGATTAAATTAACCTCTAAACCGATTACATAATTAGTTAACCACTTAATCAATTATTTTAAGAAATTTACCCTTTAATTATTTACCGTAATATAATTACACTTACACAATTTCATAAATGATTATTATTAATTAATTGTTAAAATTAATCACATTAATTAATTATTTAAATAATTTGAGTTAACGACCTTCATTAACTAACAACAATTATTTAATTATTTTGCTAATTAATCTCTAATTATAAATTAATCTAAATCACTAATTTATAAATTAAATAAATCATTCTTTAATTACCTTATTAATTAAATCTCTTAAAACCTTAATTATCCCAAATATAATTCATTTCCATTACCTATGATTTAATTAACATTTAAGTGTATATTTAAAACATTACACTTTTAAATTTAAATTCCATTTTGAATTTAAGATTCAAAATGATTAACCAATTAAACATTACCAAATTTAAATTCCATTTATAAAACCTTTAAACAATGTAAAGAACATGCATTACTTATATATGAAACTTATATAAGAAAAGTTTTAAACTAGATTACCTAATTTTTATTTAAAAAATTAAGCTTTTAAAATATATTAATTATTTAACTTGCAAATTCAAGTTAAAACAATTTATTAAACTTTTCACTTAAAATTAAGAAAACCTTTATAAAAGAATTTTATCAAAATCAAGTTAAACATTTGTTTGGAAACAAATATAATTTTAAAAGCTATTTAATTTAAACTTGTTTAAAACACATTTAGATTTAAAACTAATTTAAATTTCCAGATTTTGATTCAAAGAGACTTGAATCCATATTTTAATTTTGATTTAAACTTTGGTTTTAAATTCTTGATTTTAAATTCTTGATTTAAAATCCAACTTTATTTTAAATCTTAAAGATTTAAAAGTTTATTTGAAAACTGAACTTAACTTAAAAATTTAAATCTTTGTTTATATCTTGTTTCAGATTTTAATTGTAATTTTAAAATCTAAAATTGTCAGGTTTAAAACCTGAAAACCCACCTTCTAAATATTTAAAACTTTGATTTAAAATCCAAATTCCCTTTTAAAACTTTTAAATTCAAAGTTTATTCGAAACTAAACCTAAAACTGGATTTAAACTGTGTCTAAATCTTGCTCACAGATTCAAATTCATTTAAAATTTAAATTTGCAGACAGGTTTACCAAAACCTGTATAAACAAACGCTAACCCGAAGCAACATATCCTCCTTCGAGTCAAATACCCTATCTTCTCGAGCAAAACTGCAAAATGCCTCGGGAATTTCATGAACCAACTCGTGTAAATACTTGAGTACAACTCCACTACTCCATACGCCTTCATCAGGAAACCAAACTGTGCCGTGCACATGCACGACACCGCTATTTGCCTCCGGTCGACGTCACGCCGTTGAGCAAGTCGAAGATCGACCACAAGCCATTCTCCGATCATCTGAACTCCTCCATTTTCTCGAATTTGAAATCGAGACAAAAGTCGAAACCTGGAAAAAATGAAAGCACCCCACCTCAAACCTGTCAACGCGCCGTACTTCAAACTCCGACCACCGGAGTACCACCACCTTCGGCTACTGCTTCGACTACCTCTCCTCTACCACCCCCCAAACCCTCGCGACACTCGGTCGTCCAACGACGACGAACGAGACAAAAACTCAGCCCCCTTAAAATTATGTTTAGAAATTTCAATCCCTCGTCGCTGCCACTACGTTCGCCTGACCACCACCACACTATTTTTCCATGACCCTCTGGTCACTCCTCTACCTCCAGTGTTGAATATGCGCTTTGCGCTATATGATTTTTGTTTGATGATAATAAACATATATACATTCGCTTAAATGTATTTGTTAACGTACTATTTTAATCTTCACAGAATAAATAAATATTTGCTGAATAAAAATAAATAACACAGTTTTTGAATTCAAACGAATATTTTATTCAAACAAATATTTATTACAACTTTGATAGTACAATTTCAAGCTCTCACTATACATATACAATTTTGACTACAATACATGACATTTCACTATTTTACATCAGCACCTCACTACATATCACTCACACTCGTATTTATCTTCAACTGCATTCAAGTTTGAATCCAGCATCTGAGCGATCTGCAAAAATATAAACTAACGCAGTAAAATTGAAAATAAAATATTTTTGCGATATAAAATAAAACGTGAATTTTGAAATGATATTTGCCTCAGTTATTTGGGTTGTTCGTCATCATTTAAATTTGAATTCATCATACACGAACAACTTGTGACATACACAGTATATTACTGTATATGCCACAAGGCCGTGCACGCCGATATATACACTTGATTGACTTACAGGGACAGGCAAGCACAGGTCAAACCCAAATGAAAAACCGGGTTTCAACTCACGTGCAATATATTTAAAATCACGACACGAGCACAAGGTCAAACCCGAGCTGTAAAACTGGATTCAACACAAGGCGACATGACATGAATGCTATGTTCAAACATGACACAGCCTCAAACCAGCAGTATACAAGTACAAGACCACCAAGCAAAATCAGTACAACATGTCATGAATGAACTAGCAAAGGTTAGCCATCAACATAACAGCAACACCAACCAGAAAAGAAGCAAACCAAACATGCAAATGCATCAACATGCCACAAGACATAGTAATGCAACAGTGGCTAACCAGAAGTGAAGATTGCAGCAACAACAGTGAGCACACTCATATGAACAAGTGCACAACAACTTCAACAAAGACTCAAGCTACAGTGCATAATGGTCAACACAGTAAGACATGAAGCAATGGTCAAGAGAAGTTTAAAGCAGTAGGGTACATGAAGCAAATGCAACAAAGATGCAAGCTGCAACATACCAGTGACATGAATGCAGTGTACAACAATGGAACATGACTATCATGGTACAATTCAGAGCTTAAGTAACAAAAGTCAAGTGCAGCAATGAAACAAAATAGTATGACATGAAGCAAATGAATATAGTGAATGAAATGCACAAAGACATAGCATCTGTCTCAGGTTAATAAACCAGAGAAATGCACAGTGGAATGAAGTTCAGCTATGCAAACAACAATATACAAGCTCGAGCACAAGAACATGACAGCAAACTGAAGTGCACAGCAACTATTAACTGCCACAAGACCATCATGCAAAGACCAGAAGTACAGAATGAACAAGCAGTGCACCAATGAACCATCAGAGAGTGCAACACAGTGAAATGACCAAGTGCAACTGGAAACAACAATGGATGCAAACTACAAATACATGATACTGTTCAATATCCAAGACTTAAGAATGCATCACTATGACACAGTATACACAAGTGAAGCCAAAAGAAATCAATCCAGTTCCCACACAACTCAATCAAGTAACCAACAGCTAGTGCTATCAAATGAACCAGTAACAATGCAACAATCAACTCAAATGAATACCGCAAGCATGTAACAGAGGTCAAGCATATATAGATATGCAATGACAAAGTGGATCAAAATGAAACATACAAAATGCCCAAGTAAAGTGCACAGTGAAGTATAAAGCAACTACAACAGATGCAGTGAAGCATCTGTGTAAATATATGTATTTCATATCAAGCAAGTACAGTCAGTTCATGTTAAACCGATCAGAAGATGGCCAGAGACTATAGTTCTCAGTGAAGTCGAAATCAGTGTCAAGGCCGAAGTCATAGTAAAATCGCCATGTCAATGTTGAACAAGTCAACAAAGTATAAATTCCAGAAATCAACAAAGCTGTGGTTATCACGAAAGTAAATTCAAAACCGTGTCAACCAAGGAATGCAAAAGATACGAAGATGACAAAGTCAGTTCGATTATCAATCGTTCAAGCATAATCAAACGGCCAATCAAAAGAATGTGACAAATTCAAATTATTTTATACGAACGCAAGAATAGGATTTACAAACCCTATATAAATCAAATTCACATCATCGGCAAGATTGATCGAATTCCAGAAAGCATAAAATCAGAAAAGCACAAGCAAATAATTACATACCGAATCGAAGAAGGAATTCGATCAAAGAAGTAGCCGAAGTGAGCATCAATCAATCAAGGATACACGCAAGAGATCATAGAATCAATCTCCATACTATCGGCACTTCAAAAGCCCTAAATCTGGAAAAGGAATGAAGCCCTAAATTGAATCAAAGGGACGAAGCCCCAATCTGATGAGGATGAAGCCCTAGAAAGGAACGGCCACCATTATACACGCAAACGAACTGAGTAAAGCAAAAGGAGACGGGTCAAAATAATAAAAGAGGCCGGCCTATTGTTTTTAAAAGGGAGAATTCTTTTTTATATAAGGGTTTTTTAATTAGGGTTATTTTTGTTTTATAATTGTTTTTAATTGTATTTTCTTTTTAAACCGTTTTAATTTTCTAGTCGTGTGACTAGGGTGCAAACTACGGTGTGTAGTTTGGGAATTTGCAACTCGGTAGTTGAGTTGTGGTCAAGGTTTTGAGCGTAAAGTTAGATTAGTCAATAGCGGGTATAGCGAGTTTACGTGTGTAAGCGAGGGACTATCTAATTTCTAGTAGAAACCTTGGGGGCAGCACGTAGGCAGGGTTTTGCCGAAGCTGGGTAAATTCTGTGTTGTTCTGTTTTATTCTGTTATTTATATTCTGCGATATCTGTGCTGCTATTCTGTGATCCGTGTTAAATATTAATTAGCTTCTGCAATTAATTTTTATAATTTACACTATCACCCTATTCACCCCCCCCCCCTCTAGGGTGAAATCGATCCTACAAGTGGTATCAGAGCTAGGAACAAAAGCCATTTTCATTTTAAAATTTTGATTTTACAAAAACCAATTTTTAATTTAAAAATTCGTGTTTCAAAAATCAATTTTTGTTTTAAAAATTCGTGTTTCAAAAAATCAATTTTTGTTTTAAAAATTCGTGTTTCAAAAATCGGTTTTTGTTTTAAAAATTTGAATTTTTTAAAATGGCTTCTTTTAATAATGCTTTTGCAGAAGGACAATCCATAGTTAGACCACCAATGTTCAATGGTGAATATGCTTACTGGAAAAATAGAATGCAAATTTTTCTGAAAACCATTGACGCTTGGAATATTGTTGAGACAGGTTATAGTATACCAACTATAACTGTAGATAATCAGGAAATAGAGAAACCAAAGGAACAATGGGCAGAACTTGAAAATAAATTACAGAATACTAATGCCAAAGCTATGAATTCTATTATCTGTTCATTGGATCAATTTGAATTTAATCGTGTCTCACATTGTCTAACTGCACAGGAAATATGGCACATACTAGAAGTGACTCACGAAGGAACATCTCAAGTCAAAGAATCTCGCCTTGCAATGCTAAGCAGCGAATACGAGAACTTCAAAATGGCGAAGGAAGAAAATGTCAAAGAGATGTACGGACGACTCTCCAATATCGTATACAAATCAAAAGCTCTCGGAAAAACATACACCGAATTAGAAATAGTCCGGAAAATCCTCAGAGTCCTTCCACGAAGCTTTGAAGCAAAAGTAACTGCCATACAAGAATCGAAAGATTTAAAACAACTTAAAGTTGAGGAACTCATCGGAAATCTCACCACTTATGAGCTTGAAATGAAATTCAAAGAAGAGCGTGAAGGAGGTGACACTCAAAAGAAATCAATAGATCTCAAAGGAATAACCGAAAGTGATGATGATAACGATGAAGATGATGGAGCAGCAGAATTGGAGCTGTTAATAAGGAAATTCAAAAAATGGAATCAAAAACATGGAAATTCAGCTCGAATTCAAAAAGCAAAAAGCAGAATAGCCAAAGCACTAGACTACTCAGAAGAACAAAAGTTTATTTGTTATAATTGCAACAAACCCGGCCATATCAAGCCCGATTGTCCACAAATTAAATCCAGCCACAGAAAGAAACAGAAAAAGAAAAGTTTTGCAGCCACTTGGGATGAAATAGACGAGAATGATCAAAGCACTGGCAGTGAAAGCGAAAAGGCAGAATTGTGTCTTCGAGGTGATACAACTGACAGTGACGATGACGAGCCAAGTGAGGTATCAAAACTTACCCATTCTGAGTTGCTTATATATTTTCATGAAGTAAACGGTTGTTTTGAACGACTTAGGGAAAAATACGACAAACTTGAATCTCAAAAAGATAATTTGATAGAATGTAATAAACAACTTGATCAATTAGTTAAAACCTATCAAAGTAGGATCCCTAAGTGTGATAAGTGTCCAACATTTGATGAGGAAATTAAAAAATCAGAAATTAAAATAAAATCGCTTGAAAATGAAATTCTGATTTTAAAGGAGAATGAAAATACTAGGAGAGAGAATTCTATTAAAAAGTGCACACAGTTGTTAAACGAAAATGAATCTCTCAAATCACAAGTCCAAAATTGTCTACGACTTTAGATAAATTTTCAAAAAGTGAAAAATCGTTGAATATGCTATTAGGAAAGCAAACTGTTAATACGGTTAGACAAGGACTTGGATTTAATAATTCGAAAATTGTTGAAAACAAGATTAATCAAGTTAATTCTATGTGCACAATTTGTAGAAAATTTGGACACGATCACAATAATTGTTGGTATAGACCCAAACATGTGAAAACTATACCGATTTGGGTTCCAAAAGGCACAAATATAAAATCTCTCAAAGTTAAACAAATTTGGGTGCCAAAGGGAACAATTATAAATAGTTTTGGGTCTACACAAAATTATTTTTCAAAATTTTCTGCCACTAACAACCATGGACCTATAAAAACAAATAGGTCACATAAATCCTTTTCCGTGTAGGTGTGGTGGCAGGCTAAGGAACAACAATAGTGTTCTCTGGATTTTGGCTGTTTCAGAAACACAACGGGCGACAAAGCTAAGTTCCTTAGCCTAGTATAAGGGTGACAGAATCACAATGAACAACGACGAGAAATATCGTAAAGGTAAAGACAGGTAAAAGTATATTTATTTGTACGATATATTAAATGTGATAATCTGTACCATTTTCTGAATAAAATCAGCCAATTATGCGATGATGATATGATGATGATTTAATGATGATTTTGATTCTGACTTTATTCAAAATTGCTAGCCATTTATATTCTTATGCCAAAAACACTATAAAATTCTCTAGAATTACTTGATATATAAGTTTGAGAGAAAAATAGTGTTTTGATTGGATAATAATATTATTGTTATAATATTTTTGGCTAAATCTATATTCATGTTTTGACACGGCCTCGATTTAAAATCCTAATGAATTCTATTTTAAAAATTGTAAAAAGGATTTTAATTTTTTTGAAATTGTTGAAACTTTTAAGAAATTGCTTTGAAATAAAAATAATGTTTGATGGCTTCTAAAATTGACACTTTAATATATGTTTGATTGTTGACACGGTTTTCATTTCAAATCCAAGAGAATTTCATTTAAAATTTGTTGATAATAATCATGAGAAATTTCTTAATCTGGTCTTTGACATTCAACGAGTGAATTTTGAGTGAAATTTAAATTCAGATGCAGATTACACTGGTAATATGGTTGATAGAAAAATTACTAGTGGAACGTGATTAATTTTTGACACATTCATTTGCTGCATCGTTTTTCAAAGAAAATGTCTGCATATTTTTCATTTGAAATTATTTTTTATAGCAGAAAAGTTTCTTATGAAACCCTTTCTAGAAAATTAGTTTTTGACCTTGTATCAGATTAGTTATTTAAGAAAACTTGATTTTATAACTATTTTTGAAATTGATTTTAAATAACTATATTAACTAATCTGACCCCCTAATAATTATCGAAAAGATATATAGTGATTGAAAATAAGATGAGTGTTGATATTGATCAAATATTATAACTCGAGACGGTATAATTAGTAAATTTCTTTAGAAATTTAAACGAGAGTTATAAAAATTTTTGTTGGTAAAAATTCCATGACCATCTCTATATCTATCATATTTCTAACGACCATCACTCATCAAAATTCTATATAGTTTGTCAATATGTGGTACTTTAAACAGGAATCGTTCGTTTTTTTTTTTCGTTTTTCACATTTTTAAAAAAAAGGTAATAATAATAATAAAAAATACCAAAGTATTCACTCTCATTTAAAAGTCCTCACGGTTATGCATGGGTGAATTACTTGGAATTTGTTATGTGCTTCCATGCTCATTTAAAAGTCCTCACGGTTATGCATGTATGGAACGCATATCAAAAGTTGATTTTTAAAATAAACAAGTTGATTCTAATCCCATTTAAAAGTCCTCACAGTTATGCGTGGTTAGAAGATACTTGAATTCATTTTTTTTAAAATAAAATTGGAATACTACTAATCTCATTTAAAAGTCCTAACGGTTATGCATGATTAGTAGATATTCAAATTCCTGATATAAAAATACCACAAATAGACACAATTATATGGTTTTATATGATGACATCATCTCCATCATTCTAAAAGTGGAATATGCGCCTAACAATATTTTTATGATTTTTGTTTGATTTTCTATTAAAATTTAATATTTATATTCAATTGGGTTTTAATGTTGGATTAATATCGATCACTTTATCTCTATTTTCTCTAACTCTATTATTCTTTTGCTGATAACAAAAGGGGGAGAGAAAAGTTAAGATTTTGTCAAATAAAATCAATCAAAGGTCAAACAATTTTCCATTTGCATATAGGCTCATTCACACATTTTATTTGTATGCATATATGTAGGGGGAGTCATATATGTAGGGGGAGTATCATATAGGAAGGAAGCATTCAAATAGGGGGAGCAATTGAAATTATCAAATACATTTAATATATTCAAAATCTTAAATATATGTTTGTTATCATCAAAAGGGGGAGATTGTTGAATATGCGCTTTGCGCTATATGATTTTTGTTTGATGATAATAAACATATATACATTCGCTTAAATGTATTTGTTAACGTACTATTTTAATCTTCACAGAATAAATAAATATTTGCTGAATAAAAATAAATAACACAGTTTTTGAATTCAAACGAATATTTTATTCAAACAAATATTTATTACAACTTTGATAGTACAATTTCAAGCTCTCACTATACATATACAATTTTGACTACAATACATGACATTTCACTATTTTACATCAGCACCTCACTACATATCACTCACACTCGTATTTATCTTCAACTGCATTCAAGTTTGAATCCAGCATCTGAGCGATCTGCAAAAATATAAACTAACGCAGTAAAATTGAAAATAAAATATTTTTGCGATATAAAATAAAACGTGAATTTTGAAAATGATATTTGCCTCAGTTATTTGGGTTGTTCGTCATCATTTAAATTTGAATTCATCATACACGAACAACTTGTGACATACACAGTATATTACTGTATATGCCACAAGGCCGTGCACGCCGATATATACACTTGATTGACTTACAGGGACAGGCAAGCACAGGTCAAACCCAAATGAAAAACCGGGTTTCAACTCACGTGCAATATATTTAAAATCACGACACGAGCACAAGGTCAAACCCGAGCTGTAAAACTGGATTCAACACAAGGCGACATGACATGAATGCTATGTTCAAACATGACACAGCCTCAAACCAGCAGTATACAAGTACAAGACCACCAAGCAAAATCAGTACAACGTGTCATGAATGAACTAGCAAAGGTTAGCCATCAACATAACAGCAACACCAACCAGAAAAGAAGCAAACCAAACATGCAAATGCATCAACATGCCACAAGACATAGTAATGCAACAGTGGCTAACCAGAAGTGAAGATTGCAGCAACAACAGTGAGCACACTCATATGAACAAGTGCACAACAACTTCAACAAAGACTCAAGCTACAGTGCATAATGGTCAACACAGTAAGACATGAAGCAATGGTCAAGAGAAGTTTAAAGCAGTAGGGTACATGAAGCAAATGCAACAAAGATGCAAGCTGCAACATACCAGTGACATGAATGCAGTGTACAACAATGGAACATGACTATCATGGTACAATTCAGAGCTCAAGTAACAAAAGTCAAGTGCAGCAATGAAACAAAATAGTATGACATGAAGCAAATGAATATAGTGAATGAAATGCACAAAGACATAGCATCTGTCTCAGGTTAATAAACCAGAGAAATGCACAGTGGAATGAAGTTCAGCTATGCAAACAACAATATACAAGCTCGAGCACAAGAACATGACAGCAAACTGAAGTGCACAGCAACTATTAACTGCCACAAGACCATCATGCAAAGACCAGAAGTACAGAATGAACAAGCAGTGCACCAACGAACCATCAGAGAGTGCAACACAGTGAAATGACCAAGTGCAACTGGAAACAACAATGGATGCAATCTACAAATACATGATACTGTTCAATATCCAAGACTTAAGAATGCATCACTATGACACAGTATACACAAGTGAAGCCAAAAGAAATCAATCCAGTTCCCACACAACTCAATCAAGTAACCAACAGCTAGTGCTATCAAATGAACCAGTAACAATGCAACAATCAACTCAAATGAATACAGCAAGCATGTAACAGAGGTCAAGCATATATAGATATGCAATGACAAAGTGGATCAAAATGAAACATACAAAATGCCCAAGTAAAGTGCACAGTGAAGTATAAAGCAACTACAACAGATGCATTGAAGCATCCGTGTAAATATATGTATTTCATATCAAGCAAGTACAGTCAGTTCATGTTAAACCGATCAGAAGATGGCCAGAGACTATAGTTCTCAGTGAAGTCGAAATCAGTGTCAAGGCCGAAGTCATAGTAAAATCGCCATGTCAATGTTGAACAAGTCAACAAAGTATAAATTCCAGAAATCAACAAAGCCGTGGTTATCACGAAAGTAAATTCAAAACCGTGTCAACCAAGGAATGCAAAAGATACGAAGATGACAAAGTCAGTTCGATTATCAATCGTTCAAGCATAATCAAACGGCCAATCAAAAGAATGTGACAAATTCAAATTATTTTATACGAACGCAAGAATAGGATTTACAAGCCCTATATAAATCAAATTCACATCATCGGCAAGATTGATCGAATTCCAGAAAGCATAAAATCAGAAAAGCACAAGCAAATAATTACATACCGAATCGAAGAAGGAATTCGATCAAAGAAGTAGCCGAAGTGAGCATCAATCAATCAAGGATACACGCAAGAGATCATAGAATCAATCTCCATACTATCGGCACTTCAAAAGCCCTAAATCTGGAAAAGGAATGAAGCCCTAAATTGAATCAAAGGGACGAAGCCCCAATCTGATGAGGATGAAGCCCTAGAAAGGAACGGCCACCATTATACACGCAAACGAACTGAGTAAAGCAAAAGGAGACGGGTCAAAATAATAAAAGAGGCCGGCCTATTGTTTTTGAAAGGGAGAATTCTTTTTTATATAAGGGTTTTTTAATTAGGGTTATTTTTGTTTTATAATTGTTTTTAATTGTATTTTCTTTTTAAACCGTTTTAATTTTCTAGTCGTGTGACTAGGGTGCAAACTACGGTGTGTAGTTTGGGAATTTGCAACTCGGTAGTTGAGTTGTGGTCAAGGTTTTGAGCGTAGAGTTAGATTAGTCAATAGCGGGTATAGCGAGTTTACGTGTGTAAGCGAGGGACTATCTAATTTTTAGTAGAAACCTTGGGGGTAGCACGTAGGCAGGGTTTTGCCGAAGCTGGGTAAATTCTGTGTTGTTCTGTTTTATTCTGTTATTTATATTCTGCGATATCTGTGCTGCTATTCTGTGATCCGTGTTAAATATTAATTAGCTTCTGTAATTAATTTTTATAATTTACACTATCACCCTATTCACCCCCCCCCTCTAGGGTGAAATCGATCCTACATCCAGGAGGAAACTCGACTCCTCCAATCAATGGGATCACCCACGGCGACCCAAAAAGCACAATACAATCAAACCCAAACCGCTCTTTGTTCTTTGATCGAAAAATTATGATTTTAACCTTAAAAATCATGTTGAAGTACAAAGATTTCATTTGCATACCTGAATTTGTAAATTTTAAAGTTTGAACTTTTGACATATTGAAAGTTATGATCAGTTTTCTTGATTTCTTGAGCTAACAACAAATTGGTTTGGCCTGAATAAAATTTTAATCTCAGGTATAGGCTATAACAAACACTTCTTGTTTTAGCTCTAGGTCCAGATAGTAAATAGAACGAGGAAGAAAGATTTTTGAATCAAGGTCTAGTGTTTTTAAATCTGAAACAGAGGACAAATTGTAACAACAACTTGCACACCATACTTCTAGTTCCAACATAAGAGAATTATGTGCATAACTTAGATAAACTTGCAATAGATTTAAACCTTTAAATTTTGAAAGAAAAATGTTACTCACCATGTTTCCAGAAAATGAACAGAGCTTCATTGTTGAACCAGGTTTTGAAACTTGCTGGCTGAAGCTCCTCTTTGCTTCTCTGGTTTTATATGAATTCGTATTTTGTTTGCAGTTAGATTTTTGTTTAAGTTTTATATTGTATTCACTTCATTTTTTTTACAAAGCCTTGATGAACGGACTGAAATGAAGTTGATGATATATAGAAAATATTTACTGGTTGATGTAATTTTCTTTGAACGGGGTAATTATATTGTTTGTACCATAAGGTAACATAATATTTGTATTGTACAACATAAACCAGAGATTTCCTTAATATGGTGGCTAAGCTGATGTGTTATTTCGGCTGAGATAATAAAATGTGTGATGAGTTATTAATTGTTACTTGTCTTGTTTTATAAGCTTCATAGATAGTTAGATTTTTTTCTTTTGTTTTAAAATGGTGGCTGGTGATATCACTTTGGTGCCTAACATTAATTGTTTAAGTCCCTCATCTTCAAGTGCTCATACATATCCTATTTGTTTCTACTTGAATATATCGTTACTTGTACATGAATATACTTTACTGTCTTCACTTGCAAGCTCATACATATATATATAAGTTTACTTGTTTCATTCCATACTAGTTTCATTCCATACTTATTTCATATTTGAGTATATTTCTTTTGCTTTGTCTTCTTACTTTATAATATAAACGAAATTCTATAGTTAATATGTTATTTAAATTTGGCAAATTTGTTTATTTTATATCTTACATACGTGAGTGTATTTTAAACTTAAATTTTATTATCATGTATGTCTACATATATATATATATATTTTTTTGTAGTATATTTTGATCTTTACATTATTTATAAATCCAAATTCAATTTCAAATTCTATTTTATATACATATTTATTTTATTTCTTTTTGAAGTTTAACTATCCAACATTTAATTTATATTAATATATTTTTATAATTATAAAACTAACTATCCATAAATAAATATAAATAATATTTTTACCCAAATCATTTTCTAAGTCTTTTATTCAAATTTTTAAAGTCAAACCCAAATTTACTCATATATATACTACAAATTCAAAATAATTCCAAAATTTATCCAAAATTCACATTAATTATTAATTTAAATTTAAATCAAAATTGGGATCGTTACAAATTCCCCCCTTAAAGAAATTTCATCCCCAAAATTTGCAGGCACGAAAACAACAAAGATAGTTACACAAAGATAGAGAAACAGTTTTCCAGGTCAAACTGGATATCTACTCTGTATTTGGCTTACCAAATCAGAATATCAACAATAGATATGAGAACAAACTCATTCAGCACTACCCAAGATATTAGGGTTATCAAATCTATAAATATGCAGGGCATTGGTTAGTTCGAAGGGATAACTAACCATTCGTAGAACATATCGGACCCAAGAGAATAGACAGATATATGGATACAATTTCAAAACTTTTAGTTTAGAACTGAAGTATACCTATCAACCATAGCAACCAAAGCAACCAATTCATCCAAACAAACAATTCTGACCTATTTGGAGTTTATATCCCGTGCAAATATATCAAATCTTCTTCCTGGATCTACCAGGAACCATCGAAGAATTGAAAAGAGATGCTGAACAAAAGAGATTGATAGATGGATTCAATCTTCTACAATTTCTCAAACACTAGATATGGATTCCAAACTCAAGTCGGAATACCCCAAAGTATATACCGACTTGTCCCTCTTCGGACTTCGATATACACAAGAAATTATAATAGAATTTCAAATTTTGTTTTTTTAAACGATATCGTTTCATCGATACAATCCAAATTTAGCTTTATATTAATCAATTTAACTCAATTTAATATTTCCAATTTATAATTTTAAATTTCAAATATAATAAAGTTTAGAACGGAAAGCTGCTAAGAAACCGATGAAGATACGAAGTAAGGATTTTCTACAACAATTCGTAGGGCCACCATCACACTGAAACTTCTCCTCGTGGATGTTACGAAGCAATCAAAGAATTTGGAAACAGATCAAAGGATATTGATAGAGAAAATTGTTTCCACTGTAGCACGGTATTGACCATTTGTACTGGTATTTCCCTGTCCCATATCTCGTTCTCTTCTTGCACTCATACTAACTAGCAGTGGATAGTAAGAGAATTTATTGAGGCATTCGAACGGATATCTTAGGGATACTCATTCTAGGGTATACTTCACCCTATCTCTAATGAGCTACCTAATGTGTTATACTCCCGAGCTAAAGTTTTAACCTTCAGCTCTGATACCAAATGAAACGATCCTAACTCGACCTTCGAAAATCGGCACCTACGACACTCATATTCAAATGCCGCAGATCCAAACGTCGAATCTGGTTCGCCGGAGCTTATAACACCATTAAGTACAACACAGTGGAAGAAAAAGAATAATATCATATACACACCTGATACAATATCTAGATACAAAGATGACACAATAGAATGATACAACTGAATATAAATACTATCAGAGACACAATGAATAGCAGCAGAAAAGAAAATCTTCAATGCCAAACTCTAAATAATCCATCTCCAATCCAAAGCTAGCGAGAACTCCCATATAGTCGCACAAGCTAAGCAAGGTCAGCTATGAAAGCCTAAGTGTAGATAATGCGATCCACAAATCCAAAAGGGCTTCGAAGGCCGTTGAATTAGTTCCTACTGTTCGACTATCTGAAAAACCCAACTGTAGACTGCCCGTGCGGAAAATAGTGGGAACCCATAGTTTAGCAAAGGAACAATAAACTCCGGGTCAGTCATGGGAGTGGTATGACTAATAAAAATAGTTTATCTTTAAAACAAGCAACAAAGGAATTTAAAACCGCAATGCTTTTTGAAAATGAAACTACCATAAGGCCTCCCACCGCACACACCATGCAAACGCAAAATTGGAGGAGATTTCTCCTTGTGATAGTCAAACTTGCCTACTATGCAAAATTCTTCTTTTTATATTATTATTAGTCCATAGTGGAAAACATTTCGAAAGTAGAATATAAATCTTAGCCAGCATACCACATTTCGTCGTATGCCTACTATAGCTACCATGTTCAATAGCATGTTACCGCCACATTCCATTGCAGGTTATGCAACTAAAACCGTACAAGGCTCTTATTGTTTTGTTTGGATTTCCAACAAATGGTCAGGCTAAGGAACTTCCTACTGCCACATGGGAACGCCTCTGGCGGGACGCCCCGAGAACCTACCCGGCTCTCTGCCAACACAAGGCCGGTTTCCTCCCTGCCCGGGAGTAATTCCTACAGATAAGCCACCCCCGGTCCTTTGGGACCTTCATACGAGGATCCTCTACACCAACAACATCATACAATAATAAAATATACTATAGTGCCCACATGAGTAAGTATCTGGGCTCCATACCATGATACTACCCTTTTCCAGAAGGAATGGTCACACCCTAGGGGAGCTACCCCTGAAACTTTGCCGCATCTTTCCTGTTTTAACCATTACCAGTATGTGAGGCTCGATGAGGTTTCGTACACAAAGCTACGCTTTACACAAAAGCTATGCTTTGATCAACCAATGATCAACACACAGCAGCACTTAGCATGCCACACTACTAAGTTGGGTGTATATCACTGATAACCTTCAACTGCATAACCTCTGAGCTTGTACGTCGCAGAGAAGGGTGTTAAGCTAAGAGAATAAATTTTATGCCACCAACAGATATGTATTTGAAATAAATCTGCTTTATATCTCAAAGTGTAGTGTTAGACATACAACCATACAAGTCTGTTCCGGGTTCGAACAGAACCGAAGGTACTTCCAAAGAAGCCCTTGCAATCCGAGTATTTACAATCCCGATCGGACTTCCCATCACTTAGGGAATCTCTATACCGATGCGACTCAGTATAGAGACAATCGATGGGTCATCCTATCACTCTCGCAAATATCCGGTCATCACCACCGGTTTTAAAATATTATCCATATCAACGTATCATTTTTCGAAATGGGTTATATGACACAAAGTCCTCTCCCGGCTAAACCGAATAATGAGCATAATATTTAAAAACATATGAATATGGGATTTTAGTTAAGTCACAACTTATTATCCAAACTTTTCTTTCAAATGGTTTACACAAATTACCATTTCAAATCTTTTAAATAAAAGATTTATTTCACAAAGTTCACCCAGTTCACAAAGATCCATTCATGGATTTCAAAACAAATTCCATTTCAATTGGATTAACTCGTTAAATTTTTGTAATAAGGATTTAACTTATAGCTTTCAAACCCGTTTTCAAAGATTTATTCGTAACTTGGGAAACCATTTTTATTTCAAACTTGAAATTCCTTTAAAACAAATTGGAAGTTCATTACTTATGTGAATGCTTTTATTATTTGAAAACAAATAGTTTTCGTTTCAGGAAAATCCAATTATATTTACACGAGTCAAAACCCTTGAATTAAATTCAAATTCCCAAATCAATACTTTTAAAATGGTTTAACCCATATATAACAAGTATAACATCTTTAATCCCTAGTTTCAAATCATAGAATTCAATTTCAAATTTTGAATTCAAATTTAGATCAAATTATTTAAATTTCAAAGCGTTATCAAGTTATTCAAAAATAAATTTTATCTTTGAAATTCCGTTTCAAAAGCTTTTCACATTTAACCCGATTTCATTACCAAACCGTTTGAATTCAAATTGTCTATTTAAAAATCATTTTAAAATCTGTGACTTAATTGATTTCCTCATGAGATCCTTATTTGTGACACCCCACCTCTGTACCCACTCTAGCCAAGGACACTATGGAGTAATGTCGTCAACTATCGTGGAGAATAAGGCTGCTGAGCAGCGACCATCCGCGTAATTGCTTTGTGCAAGCACCGATATGTCAAATAGTACAATATGCATCTGGTTTTAGGAGGAAATCCGACATACCGATACAAAATCAAATCTACTACCTGGTGGCTATATATATTCTTCGAAAACAAATATATAAATAAACATAACACCAACCAGTCACAGACATCCATATCACAAAGGTGGAAATAGATATAAATATATAACACATGAAAGTGTACATTAGAGTAATGGTCAAAAAAGATCCACAATATCACAAAAGAATAGCTACAAGTGCTAGACAAAAGAACATGGATACATCAATGAGTTTATATCTCGAATGTATACAACAAAAACTACTCATCTAAGTAGTTAGCCAAAAGTCAGGGTGATAATCCCAGATGAGAAGTCAAGCAGAAGCACCTGTAACATCTCGGTGTAACCCGAGAATTATTTAATAAGAAAATAATAAATGGATTAGTCTAGCTATAAATATCAGATGAAATGATATAGAATAAGAGATATGATATAAACATATGATAACCATAAAGCCATACCTTGATAAGTATGTAATTGAAAATCAACAAGGGATTAATCAATATCACAAGAATCTTCTCAAAGATCAAAAAGAATGTCATACTCTTTATTTCCCAAAATCACCAAACTATAAATATTGACAATAATACCAATGCCAATCACAAAAGTTAATGACACACAAATTCACCAATGCACAAATATTGATAAAACTTATCAATATAAATCACGAAAATTGTTGAAACACAAAATTCTAGAAATCATCAATGGAAATCCAGAAATCACAAAAAGGGGGAGGCCTATCACAAAACGGGAGCATGAAAACTCACCAACACGTGTATCACAAAATGGAACGCTATTCCATGGTTGTTAACCATTAATTTTGAGTCGAAGCTCCACAAAACGGCCCGAAGACCATGGGTCGCTACCCCAGCAAATTGAGCCGAAGGTCCACAGAAACAGGGTTTAGTCTCCCTCGTAGACAAAGAGACATCGCACATTTGCTAGTCTAAATCACAAAAATGATCATCAACGATCATCAAGAAGTATCAATTACAGTAAGCTAGTAAATATATAAGCTTAGCTTCATGTCCCACAACCACTAGCTTAACTTAAATATTTACGAACAAATTGTAAGTTTCAACTAGAAAATTGTCACAAGAGATTCAATCGAACTAGTCCAAGAATTAACCGGTGAAGTAAATGCAAGAGTTTCATACCATTTGTTTTACTAAGACGTTTAATTAGATTTCTCGTACGAGTGAGATAAAGTGACAAATCACAAAAATGATTGTAGAAACAAAAAATCACAAAAATTCACATTCGAAGACGTGAATAAAATCCAAAGAATTCAATTCCAAATTCATCAAAGTGGAATTACCCTTGCGACTTAACAGCCACGACTTACGAGTTAACATAAGTCAACACAAGAAATCAGCGGCTGAAGAAATAGCATACGTCTTAAAGCATGTGCGACTTATCATGACCGAGCGACCTAAGGTTGGAACGATCTAATGGCCGAGCGTGCGAACTATGTTGGCTGCGACCTAAGGAGCTAGCGGCATAACAGGCCGAGCGACCTAAGTGATGGAACGACTTGAGTGAAGAGCAGGCCAACCTAAGTGGTAGGACCGAGCGACCTATGTGCTGCGACCAAAGAGGTTGCGACCTATGTGCACGCGCGACTTAATGGGCTGAGCGACCTAACGACCCAAGGCGTGTGAGAAGGACGAGCAACCTAAGTTGTGAAGATGGCCGAGCGACCTAACGACCTAAAATGTGAACAAGGCCGAGCAACTACCTAACGACCTAAGGGGTACAAGGCCAAGCAACGACCTAAGCATGGCGCGATCTATAGGGGAGCGACCTAAATGCAGGCTGACCTAATCTGCAGGCCGAGAATCCCATGTGCAGGCCGAACGACCTAAGCAACAAAAATGCCAAAATCTCTCTCAATTTGCAACCGATCGAGCACGAACTCTAGGGGATTACGCCTATCGACTACCCGGTCCTATTGGCTCCTCGATGCATCACCAAAAACGTGGTCCAACATCAAAGATTGGATTTTTTTAAAGATTTGAACCCAAAACACTAAAAATTGGGATTTTCACCAATTCAATCCAAACCAAGAGCAAATGCATATGAAAAAGTGTTAGGAATTCATACCCAACAATCAATGATAGTTATAAATAAAGATGTGAGATAAAAATCTCACCTTTACACAAAATTTGTGAAGAAGAAGCTTGAAAGCAAGGAAGAATTAATGGCTTCTCTTTGAATTTGGAGTTAGACGTTGGATTTCCAAGGAACTAGAGCTTGGAGTTTTAATTTCCCATTCCCTCCTCCAATTTTGATGAAGCTTTAGTGTTAGGAAATGAAAATTAAGTTATGAAGGGAAGGGGGTTGAGCTAGAGTAAATAGTTTAGGCTAATGGGCTAAACAAAACCCAAAGCCCAAAGTGAAAAGGTGACAAAATTCCACTAACTCCAAACATACCAAAGTTCATACTCAAAAAGATCACAAACGGTGTTTTGAACCTAATGGAAGTGGTCTCGAGTCCAAATTCGACCGTACGCAAAAAGTAGCTTTTCGACCATCTTTGTTGACAAAGAATAACCCACAAGTCAACTGCCTTAGTCTCATTGGTGCTTGGCTTACAGCCATGTCGCCTTTGGCCATAATCCGCTTCCACATACATAACGTAGTCCCTGCGCATTTCCTCCACCAGAGTGGCCACCTTCTCCATAGTGGAGTTTTGGTCGGGGGAAGCGAAGCTTTACGTCCGCTTCTTCGTCTTGCTTCTAGCAAAGCTTCTACTTTACTTGTTTCTCTCGCGCTTGCTTGCGCGAAGGCGTCAGGTCAGAGCCCTTTTCGCTGGGTCCAAAAGCTTTAGTCAAAGCGAAAGATCTGATCCAACAAGAATCCCGCATATTGAGCGTAGATGATATGTGGCTACTAGGCGCGATTCGGACTAAAATCCGACTAACGATAAAGTATTTAAATATTCAATCGTAAAATATGCGGGTTGTTACATACTCCCCTCCTTACAGAAATTGCGTCCTCGCAATATTTAAGAAGAAAATATAAGGTAACAACCATGAAAGCATATCAACACAAAAGAAATTTGAAATAAGAAATTCACCTCAAAGAACACGGGAAAGTAAGTCCGGATGTGTTCGCTCGATGAACTCTCTAGATTCCCAAGAGAAGTCCTTAGGATTTGAGGACCATTGAACTTTAACAAGCGGAGCATCTTTATTTCGAAGGCGCTTGACCTCCGAAGCAACAATACGAATAGGATGTTGCTCATAAGTTAAATTAGGCGAAACTTCAATTTCTTCCGCAACACCGGGCTCAAGAATAGAATCAGAATCTCAAAGGCATTTCTGTAATTGAGAAACGTGAAACACGTCATGAATAGCAGAAAACTGAGCCGGTAATAAAAGGCGATAAGCCACGGAACCAATACGTTCGGTGATAGGAAATGGCCCAATATATCAAGGTGCTAACTTTCCCGATCGACTGAAACGTACAACACCCTTCATAGGTGAAACACGAATAAACACAGGGTCTCCCACAGAAAATTCTAATTTCCTTCTCCGGTTATCGGCATAGGATTTTTGTCTACTTTGGGCTTCTTTCATCCTATGACGAATAAGGTCTATCTTCTCTGTGGAATCTCGAATAAAATCTGGACCTAAAACCAGCTTCTCACCGGCCTCAAGCCAACAAGAAGGAGATCGGCATGGCCTTCCATAGAGTGCATCAAAAGGTGCCATACCAACACTAGATTGGAAGCTATTATTATAGGAAAACTCAATAAGAGAAATATGATCTTCCCAACTTCCACCAAAATCAAGAACACATGCACGAAGATCTTCAAGAGTTTGATTCACACGCTCAGTCTGTCCATCGACTGGGGATGATAAGCAGTGCTAAAATTAAGCTTCGTTCCCAAAGCTTTTTGAAGACTCTTCCAAAATCCACTAGTAAAAAATGGATCACGATCACTAACAATAGAAGTAGGAACTCCATGCAATTTAACTATTTCTTTGATAAAGAGTTTGGCCAAAAGAGGAACGGTTCGATTGGACCGAACGGGAATAAAATGTGCGGATTTAGTAAGTCTATCGACTATCACCTACAAGCTATCATATCCCGAATGAGAACGGGGAAGGCCGTCTATGAAATCCATGGAAATTTGATCCCACTTCCAAATTGGAATTTCTAAAGGTTGCAATAACCCACTAGGCCTTTGGTGTTCAGCCTTGACAAGTTGGCAAGTCATGCAACACTTAACAAAGTTAGAAATATCAGATTTCATTCCCTCCCAATAATAGAGTCGCTTCATATCCGAATACATTTTACTACTACCGGGATGAATGGTAAATTTAGAACGATGAGAATCTTCTAAAATGTCTTTACGAAGATTACTAATATCTGGCACGATAAGTCTACCAAATTTTCGAATACCGCCATGAGAATCAATATCAAAGTCTTTCAAACCCTCAATATCAATTTTATCCCTAAAATTTTGGCCAAGAAGAGCCAATTCAGGATCTAGCTTTTGAGCTTCAATAAAGCAGTCTAAAAGAGAAGGATGAGCCTCAAGGCTACATAAAGCAAGAGATGGACATAAATCTGAAACACGATCTCGAATCTCACAAGTGGATAGAATTCCGAGATCATTCCATTCAAATATCATCATAGAAACAACCGCTTGTTGCTTACGATTTAGTGTGTCCGCAACACGATTTCCCTTTCCGGGGGTATAAAGAATATCAAGATCATAAGCTGCAAGAAATTCGAGCCAATGTTGTTGACGCAAATTAAGTTCCTTTTGAGAAAATAAGTACTTCAAAGATTTATAATCGGTGTAAAGAATAAATTTTTCTCCCAAAAGATAATGACGCCAAATACGAAGGGCAAAAGCAATAGCCGCGAGCTCTAAATCATGAGTGACATATCTAGTCTCGGCTGGCTTTAATTGCCTAGAAGCATAAGCAATAACACGTTCTCTTCGCATAAGAACGGCACCCAAACCAACGCGACTAGCATCGGTATAAACAACAAAATCTTGATTCCCCTCGGGAATCACAAGAATAGGAGCATCGGAAAGGAGTTCTTTTAATTTCTGAAAAGAAGATTCACATTTGTCCGACCAAATGTATTTAACTCCCTTCTTTGTCAAACTATTAAGAGGCACGGAAATTTTGGAAAAGTCCTTTATGAAACGGCGGTAATAACCTACCAATCCAAGGAAGCTACGGATCTCCGTCATACTCTTCGGTCTATTCCAATTTTGAATCGCTTCAATCATTGAAGGATCCACAGATATTCCGGACTTGGAAATAATATGACCGAGAAACTTCACAAGAGATTGCCAAAAGTGGAATTTAGAAAACTTTGCTTTTAATTGATTACTCCTAAGAGTTTCCAACACAATCCAAAGATGCTTTTCATGCTCCTCCTCAGTTTTTGAATACACAAGAATATCATCAATAAAGATGAGGACAAACTGATTGAGGAAGTCTTTGAAAACTCTATTCATAAGGTCAACGAAATAAGCCGGAGCATTCGTTAAACCAAATGGCATAACAAGCCATTCATAAGATCCATAACGAGTACGGAAAGATGTCAAAGGAATGTTATCCTCTGCAATACGAAGCTGATGAAAACCGGTAGCTAAATCTAATTGTGAAAACACTCTAGCGCCACTAAGTTGATCGAATAGATCATCAATCCGAGGTAAAGGATATTTATTCTTGATAGCAAGATCGTTAAGCTTGCGGTAGTCAACGCAAAGCCTAAGTGTACCATCGGATTTCTTCACAAAAATAGCCGAAGCTCCCCAAGGCGAGGAACTAGAGCGAATAAATTGCTTCGTCTCCAATTCGGATAATTGTTTGCGCATCTCATCATTTTCCTTATTGGACATGCGATAAGGAGGACGAGTGATAGGTTGAGCTCTAGGGATGAGATTAATTTTGAACTCAATTGCTCGCTTAGGTGGTAATCCTAAAACGGGCTCAAATATGTCGGAAAATTCACGAACAACGTGAATAAGAGAAATAATATCTTCCTCGTCATCATTATCATCATTATAAGGATTTAAAGAATATAAAGATGCAACCAAGTTGGAATCTGAATCTTTAAGGTTAAGAGAAATCTGTTTAACAGATTGAGGATGTCGAAGATGAATAGTCCGCTCAGGACATAGGATTTGGGCTTCATAGCGGCTAAGCCAATCCATTCCCAAAATCATTCCGAATCCTAAGTACTGCATAACATGCAAATCGGCTCGAAAAGGAAAATCACACAAAATAATCTCGACATCTTTACACAATAAACTGATTGTTGCGGATCCACCAACCGGATTCGCAATTCTCAAAAAAGTCATTAAACACAAAACAACCAAAAAAAGTATCAACAAGTTCTTTTGAAATAAAAGAATGGGACGTACCCGTATCCAAAAGAACTCGAATAGGATGATCACGAAATAAAATAATGCCATCAAGGATAGAATGAGAAATACCTTTACCACGAGATGTGTTGCCAGGGGCTTGAGCAACATTAAGCTTTCCCTCCTTCCTGTTTTGAAGTTTGGGACAAGAAGATAAATAATGATCCGGTCTTTTGCAATTGCGACAAGCACGAGGCTTTGAACACTTGTTCGCATAATGGTCCTTAGAACCACAATTGCAGCATTGCCCACTACTAGAGGTAGAATCTTAGTTGCCGGAGAGGCTTGCTTCCCTTTCTTATTGTTAGGATAAGGACCTTTGAACTTATTAGGCCTTTTCTTGTTGTTGAAGTTTGGTTTAGAACTCCCAACCTCAACATCACTTTCTCAATCAGCCTCTTCAAGTCGAAGACCGATATCAATGAGCTGATCAAAAGAAACTTCTAATTTTAGAAGTAATGGCTTCTTGAGATTTTTATTCAAGCCGTAGACAAATCTTTAGTTTTTCTTCAATGGGGTGCTTATGTATTCGACCCCGTATTTAGAAAGTGACTCGAAGGATGCGACATAATCTGCCACAGAGAATTCACCTTGAACAAGGTCTATGAAACGACAAGCCAATGTTACTTTCTCAGCTTCTGGCACAAATTTTAATTCGAAGCGTTCTCGGAATTTCTCCCAAGTAAGATCCGCTTCAACTATTTTAGAAATAAGAAGCTCATACTAATCTAATGCTCTTTCTTGGAGCATACTAGAGGCCACCTGAACATGGTGAAGATCAATAAGATTCATGCGAGAGAAGGTTCGATCGCACGTTCTCAGCCAAGCCTGGACTTCAATAATAGTTTCAGAACCTTTGAATGGCTTTCCACCCAAATTGGTATAATCGTTGCAAAATTGTGCAAATCCAGACTTAGGGTGAGTAGACTCCGGATTAGATCCGACTGCTTGAGCATTCCTTACTAGATCAAGGAGCTGTTGGGAAGACATAAATACTCCTTCTTGGGGAGTAGCCCTAGATTGACCGGCGCTGTGATGGCCTGGTCTTACCATTTCTCTTCCTCAAGAAGGAAGAAGGAAGAAGAAAAAGGTTATTCACAAAATGAATATCAAGCAATCTTGATATATAAACAAAGAATCATAAAGAAAATAGGATGAATCGGTACGAAGACTCGAATTAAATCCTGAAGCACGACTCCTAAGATGGGCTTAGAACGATGATCCTTGCTAGATTATTCTACATTGTTTCGAAGTTTCGCTCTGATACCAAGATGTGGCGCCCCACCTCTATACCCACTCTAGCCAAGAACACTATGGAGTAGTGCCGTCAACTAGCACGGAGAATAAGGCTGTTGTGGAGCAACCATCCGCGCAATTGTTTTGTGCGAGCACCGATATGTCAGATAGTACAACATCCATTCGGTTTTAGGAGGAAATCCGACATACCGATACAAACTCAAAGCTACTACCCGGTGGCTATATATATTCTTCGAAAACAAATATAGAAGTAAACATAGAACCAATCAGTCACAGACATCCATATCACAAAGGCGGAAATAGATATTAATATATAACACATGAAAGTGTACATCAGAGTAGTGGTCAAACAAGATCCACAATATCACAAAAGAATAGCTACAAGTGCTAGACAAAAGAATATGGATACATCAATGAGTCTATTTTCAAATGTATACAACAAAAACTACTAATCTAAGTAGTTAGCCAAAAGTCAGGGTGATAATCCCAGATGAGAAGTCAAGCAGAAGCACCTGTAACATCTCGGTCTGACCTGAGTATTATTTAATAAGAAAATAATAAACGGATCGGTCTAGCTATAAATATAAGATGAAATGATATAGAATAAGAGATATGACATAAACATATGATAACCATAAAGCCATACCGTGATAAGTGTGTAACTGAAAATCAACAAGGGATTAATCAATATCACAAGAATCTTCTCAAAGATCAAAAAGAATGTCATACTTTTTATTTCCCAAAATCACCAAACTATAAATATTGACAATAATACCAATGCCAATCATAAAAGTTAATGACACACAAATTCACCAATGCACAAATATTGATAAAACTTATCAATATAAATCACGAAAATTGGTGAAACACAAAATTCTAGAAATCATCAATGGAAATCCAGAAATCACAAAAAGGGGGAGGCCTATCAAAAAAAGGGAGCATGAAAACTCACCAACACGTGTATCAACAAATGGAACACTATTCCACGGTTGCTAACCATTAATTTTGAGCCGAAGCTCCACAAAACGACCCGAAGACCATGGGTCGCTACCCCACCAAATTGAGCCGAAGGTCCATAGATACGGGGTTTAGTCTTCCTCGTAGACAAAGAGACATCGCACATTTGCTAGTCTAAATCACAAAAATGATCATCAACGATCATCAAGAAGTGTCAATTACAGTAAGCTAGTAAATATATAAGCTTAGCTTCATGTCCCACAACCACTAGCTTAACTTAAATATTTATGAACAAATTGTAAGTTTCCACTAGAAAATTGTCACAAGAGATTCAATTGAACAAGTCCAAGAATTAACCGACGAAGTAAATGCAAGAGTTTCATACCATTTGTTTTACTAAGCCGTTTAATTAGATTTCTCATACGAGTGAGATAAAGTGACAAATCACAAAAATGATTGTAGAAACAACAAATCACAAAAATTCACATTCGAAGACGTGAATAAAATCCAAAGAATTCAATTCCAAATTCATCAAAGCGGAATTACCCTTGCGACTTAACAGCCACGACTTACGACTTAACGTAAGTCAACACAAGAAATCAACGGCTCAAGAAATAGCATACGGTTTAAAGCAGGTGCGACTTATCACGACCAAGCGACCTAAGGTTGGAACGACCTAATGGTCGAGTGCGCGACCTAACATGGAGCGACCTATGTTGGTTGCGACCTAAGGAGCTAGCGGCATAACAGGCCGAGCGACCTAAGTGATGCAATGACCTGAGTGAAGAGCAGGCTGACCTAAGTGGTAGGACCGAGCGAACTATGTACTTCAACCAAAGAGGTTGCGACCTATGTGCACGCGCGACTTAATGGGCCGAGCGACCTAACACGAGCGACCTAACGACCTAAGACGTGTGAGAAGGCCGAGCGACCTAAGTTAAGAAGATGGCCGAGCGACCTAACGACCTAAAGGGTGAACAAGGTCGAGCTACGACCTAACGACCTAAGGGGTACAAGGCCGAGCAACGACCTAAGCATGGCGCGACCTATAGGGGAGCGACTTAAATGTAGGCCGACCTAATCTGCAGGCCGAGAATCCTATGTGCAGGCTAAACGACCTTGTAACAACCTGCATATTTATCGATTATATTTAAATATTTTATTTAAATATTTCATTGTTAGTCGGATTTTTGTCCGAAAGGTTACTTTTTGAAAACAGTCGAACTGGGACTCGAGACCCCTTCCATTGAGTTCAAAATGTTGTTTGCAACCTTTTTTAGTATAACCTTCGATATGTTTGGAGTAAGTTGATTTTTACTACTTTTTCTATAAGGCTTTGCATTTGGGTTCAGCCCATTTTCACAATTCGGGTTATATCAACCCAACCCCTCTCCACTTCTCTTCATTCATTCCTCATTTCCTAACTCTCTCAAGCTCAAGAGAATAATGGGGGAAAAGATTGAAAATTAGAATTCCTAAGCCCTAGTTCTTTTGCAAACTCAAATTCTTGCTCCAAAATCAAAGAGAAGCCATTGGTAAGCCTTCTCTTCATCTTCTCCAACTCTTTCTCTCTTTAATTTCAGAAAATTACTAAACCTAATTTGGTAAATGTTTCTCTTTTAAGCTTAGATTCAAGCTTCTTGGGTTGAGATTGAAGTGTGGTTGATCTTCCCTTGTCTTCAAGCTTCTCATTCATTGTTTTTGGGTTCAAAGGTGAGATTTTTATCTCACATCTAAGCCTATGATTATCTTTGATTGTTGGGTATGAATTCCTAACACTTATTCATGTGTATTTGATTTTGATTTGGATTGGTTTTGTGAATATTCCAAATTTTAGTGTTTTGAGTTCAAATCTTCAAAAACCATAGCTTTATTGTTTGAACTTGTTTTTGGTGATGCATCGAAGAGCATATAGGGCCGGGTTACCGTTTGGCATAAATCCCTAGCGTCATTGCTCGTTCGGTCGCGAATTGGAGGAGATTGCATAGCAATCATATAGGCCGAAAAATTGCCTAAGCTCCAGTCAGTCGACTGACAATTCCAGTCAGTCGACTGGCTGTAGCTATTATGCATTCCGAGGGCCATCTTCAGAGCCATGGGGCTCTGTTTCCCTGCAGTCAGTCGACTGACTCTCTGAGTTCAGTCGACTGACTAGTATCCCGCAAATTTTCAGGGATTGTGATCAGTCGACTGAACTCAGTGAGCCAGTCGACTGACCTACTCCAATTTGTCTATTATGACTATTTTTGCATTTTTTTGCTCGGATTCCAATTTTTATTGGTTCGTTTGATTCCCACTTGTTGAATCAATTGTTATTCGACTTTGATGACTTCTGTTTTGGGTTTTTTGGCAATATCCATTTTGATGGATTAGATATCGATTTCTTTGGAATTAATTCACGTCTTCGTATGCGAGTTTTAGTGATTGATTGTTTCTACAATCATTTTTGTGGTTTGTCACTTTAAAAATATAAAGGTTTCAATACTAGTAGTAAATATCGAAACTCTTCCATTTAAAACGATTTCAACACTATTTTATTACAAAGCTCGTTTCTTAAACCGTTTTCCAATCTATTAGTATATATAAACCTTTACCTCATTCGTATGAGAAATCTAATTAAACGGCATTAGTAAAACAAGTGGTATGAAACGCTTGCGTTTAGTTCGTCGGTTAATTCTTGGACTTGTTCAATTGAATCTCTTGTGACAATTTTTCGAGTGGATATCTACAATTTGTTCGTAAATATTTAAGTTAAGCTAGTGGTTATGGGACATGAAGCTAAACTCATATATTTAATAGCTTAGTGTAATTGACACTTAACCTTGAGTGGAAGTCTACAATTTGTTCGTAAATAATTAAGTTAAGCTAGCAGTTATGGGACATGAAGCTAAACTCATTTATTTACTAGCTTAGTGCAATTTACACTTATCGATCAATGATGATCATTTTGTAATTTAGACTGGCAATGTGCGATGTCTCTTTGTCTGCGAGGGAGACTAAACCCCGTTTTTAGTGGTGCTTCGGCTTGGTGGGGTAGCGACCCATGGTCTTCGGGCCGTTTTAGTGGAGCTTCGGCTCATGGTCTTCGGGCCGTTTTCGTGGAGCCTCGACTCAAAATTAATGGTTAGCAACCATGGAATAGCTTTCCGTTTTGTAATACACGTGTTGGTGAGTTTTCATGCTCCCGTTCTAATTATAGGCCTCTTTCCCCTTTTTGTGATTTCTGGATTTCTATTGATGGATTTCTAGAATTTGTGTTTCACTAAGTTGCGTGATTTGCATTGATAAGCTTTATCAATTTTTGTGCATTAGTGAATTTTTGTTTCACTAACTTTTTCGATTGGCATTGATATGATCGTCAATAATTGTGCTTTGGTGAATAAAATAAAGAATATGATGTTCTTTTTAGTGCTTTGAGATTTCTTGTTATATTGTATGATTTTTGTTGTTCGTTGATGTATACTTTATATAGTATGACAATTTCGTTATCATATGTTTTAATCGCATCTATTATCCTATCTCATTTTATCTGATATTTATAGCTAGACTGATCCGTTTATCATTTTCTTCTTAAATAATACTCGGGTCAGACCGAAATATTACAGACGCTTCTACTTGACTTCTTATCAGGGTCCATCGCCTGATTTTTGACTAACTACTTTAGATTAGTAGTTTTTGTTATGTATACATTCGAGATAGAGACTCCTTGATGTATACTTATTCTTTTGCCTAGCACTTGTTTCTATTCTTTTGTGATATTGTGGATCTTGTTAGACCACTACCCCGATGTACACTTTCATGTGTTATATTCATGTCTGTTTCCGCCTTTGTGATATGGATATCTGTGACTGATTTGTGTTATGTTTATTTCTATATTTGTTTTCGAATATTATATATAGCCACTGTGTAGTAGCTTTGAGTTTGTATTGGTATGTCGGATTCCCTCTTGAAAAGAAATGCATGTTATACTATCTGACATATCGGTGCTCGCACAAAGAAATTACACGGATGGTCGCTCCTCAACAGCCTTATTCTCCACGCTAGTTGACGGCCTTACACCGTAGTGTCCTTGGCTAGTGTGGGTATAGAGGTGGGGCGTCACAGCTTGGTATCAGAGCCAAACTTCGGAACAATGTAGAATAATTTAACAAGGATCATCGTCCTAAGTCCTTCTTAGGAGTCGTGCCTTAGGGTTATATTCGAGACATTGGACCCGTTCTATCCTATTTTCTTTATGATTCCTTGTTTTATCAATCATGACTGTTTGGTATTCATTACGAGAGTAACCTTTTTCCTCTTCTTTCTTTCTTTCTTAAAGAAAAAGAAATGGTTAGTTCTGGCAGTTCTAGCGCTGGTCAATCCAATGGCCCTTCTCTAGATTGCGTATTCATGTCTATCCAACAACTTTTGGATCTTGTAAAGAATCAAGAGTTTATATGTGCTTTGAGTAAGAATCCCGAAAAGATTTTACCTTTGAAACTTGAGGTTCCGTTCAATCAGCTTATGGATATCCCTCTTCGACCTGAAGAGGCTGATAAAGGAATTGATGGTGATATTGGTATTTTCAAGAAGAGGCATATTAAGTTCAAAAGCCCTAATCGCAATAAGAAAGTTAAACAAACTTCTTTGGTAGCAAGGACTCTCATTCCTAATCATGGAGAATGCTACAATTGTGGCTCTGAGGACCACTATGCAAAGGAGTGTCCGGAACCACTCATTTGTCGTTATTGCAAAAATTCAGGTCATCATATTTCTGTCCGCCCCATAATTCAAAGCAAGAAGAAAGTGGAACAAGAAACTTCGGTAGCCAAGACTCCTACCTTAAGTCGTAAACAATGCTACAACTGTGGTTCCACGGACCATTATGTAATTAAGTGCCCGAAACACCTTTATTGCCGCTACTGCAAAGGCTCGGGTCATTGCTTATCTACATGTCCCAAGCTTCCAAGCAAGCGAGAAAGAAAGCTGCAAGCCCCTAGCAACTCTTCTCATGGTCAATGCATTCTTCATTCTATCCTAGATGGCATTATTGTGTTTCGTGATCATCCTATGCGAGTTCTTGTTGATATGGGTTTATCTCATTATTTTTAAATCAAAAGAACTTGTTGAATTATTTTTCTTTAAAACAATTTGGAGTTGATGTCTTCTTTGAGAATTGCGAATCCGGATGGTGGATCCGCAACACTCAACTTGTTTTATTATTGATGTCAAAATTATTTTACGTGATTTTTCTTTCCGAGCCGATTTTTTACCGAGGCTTCGGAATCGGTTTTTGGAAAGGATTGGCTTAATCAGTATGAAGCCATATCCTATGTCCCGAGTGGACTATTCATTTTCGACATTTTCTATCTGTTAAGCAGATTTCTATTTTTCTTTGTGATTTCGATTCCATTTTAGGTGGCGTCGATTTTATTCTTTAAGCCCTCATGACGAGGAAAGTGTTATTTCTCACATTTAAATAGTTGTGAATTTTTCGGTATTTTTGAGCTTGTCTTAGGATTATCACCTAAGCAATCTTTTGAGTAGTATTAAGGTCTTTTCAGCTTGACCTTGCTTACTACCAATCGCAGAAGTTAGCATTCCACTTACCGCATTCCGCACTCATTGTGATTCCTATGAATGACTTATTATGGCATTCTGTTTGTCTAGCATATTTCATCCATTTTATGAATCGAGTATTCTACGAATATCACGATGACTGCATTCTTGTATTTATTGATTTTGGATGAAAACAAAATTTAAAATTTTGTATATCTTTTTCATAAGATTTATTTATAAGTATAATTAGATTTTGTTCTTAAAACGTACAAAGAATATTCCTAAAACTTTTAAGAAACATGTTTATCATATAGAAGATATTTTTGTGATTGTATTGCCCATTGAGTGCTTTAAGAATTCTGGTCGATGCGCTTGATCAACGTTATCGATAGTAATTTCCTAAACGCTTAGATGAGACAGTCAGACACGATATATTGATTTGTAAAAATGTAAATTTTTCTAGAAAGATTATTACATAAAGATAAATGTAATTTTGAAAGTTTTAGCTTTTCGGGAAAGAAGCTTATTTAAAAGAAATTCTTTTTTTTCGATACTCTTATTTTTGTGATTCCCGAAGGGAACCATGAGTTTATCTTTTGTACCGATGCTTATCGTATTGGTTTTAATGTCGTTCTCTTGCAAAAGAGAACGTGCTATCATTTATGTTTCTAAATCATTAAAGCCTACCGAGACTAGATATGCCATTCATGATCTAGTGCTCGCGGCTATTGATTTCACTTTTAGAATTTGGCATCATCATTTTTGGGGGAGAAATTTGTTCTCCACCTGATCATAAATCTTAGGAATAATTATTTTCTCATAAGGAACTTCAGGTTGACTCGAGTTCCTGGCATCTTGTGATCTTGATATTCTTTTTATTCCCGAAAGGGAAATCGTGTTGCCAATCCGCTTTATCGTAAGCAACAAGTGGTTGATTCTTTGATGATGTCTTAATGGAATTATCTTTTTTTCAAATTCATCGGACGTTTTGATATACTTCGTTTTATTGAGCTTTATCTCATTTCTTTTATGGATAGAGTCCGATGTTCATTTATGGTTTTCGGTTCATTGGACGTACCGTTTTTGTACTGCGTCGATGTTTCGAATTATTTGAGCTTTGGTTCATCTGGCGTACCGTCATTGTACTATGTCGTTGTTCCAAATTATTCGAGTTTCTAGTCTCTCGGGCGTACTGTTATTATACTACGTCGTTGCACCGGCTCAATTTTCTGTCATTCATGACATTTTCTCACGTCTTTTATCTGTGGAAATGCCTTAGGGGTTCCGATTTTATTCTTGAGCCCGGTGTTATTGAAGAAATTGAAGTTTCGCCTATTTGACTTTTGAGCAACATTTTATTCGCACCATTGCTTCGGAGGTTGAGCGCCTTCGAAATAAAGATATTCTTTTTTTGAAAGTCCGTTGGTTCTCAAATCCTAAGGATTTCTCTTGCGAATCCAGAGAATTCATCGAGCGAACACGTTTGAGATAACTCTTTCGTCCTCTTTATGGTGAACTTCTTGTTTCAAAATTTCCTTTGTGTTGATATGCTTCTATGGTTGTTACTCTTTATTTTCTTCTTAAGTATTGCGAGGACGCAATTTCTTTAACGAGGGGAGTCTGTAACAACCCGCATATTTATCGATTATATATTTAAACATTTTATTTAAATATTTCATCGTTAGTCGGATTTTTGTCCGAAAAGGTACTTTTTGCAAACAGTCGAATTGGGACTCGAGACCCCTTCCATTGAGTTCAAAATGTTGTTTGCAACCTTTTTGAGTATAACCTTCGATATGTTTGGAGTAAGTTGATTTTTGCTACTTTTTCTATAAGGCTTTGGGTTTGGGTTCAGCCCATTTGCCCAATTATGGTTATATCAACCCAACCCCTCTCCACTTCTCTTCATTCATTCCTCATTTCCTAACTCTCTCAAGCTCAAGAGAATAATGGGGGAAAAGATTGGAAATTAGAATTCCTAAGCCCTAGTTCCTTTGCAAACTCAAATTCTTTCTCCAAAATCAAAGAGAAGCCATTGGTAAGCCTTCTCTTCATCTTCTCCAACTCTTTCTCTCTTTAATTTCAGAAAATTACTAAACCTAATTTGGTAAATGTTTCTCTTTTAAGCTTAGATTCAAGCTTCTTGGGTTGAGATTGAAGTGTGGTTGATCTTCCCTTGTCTTTAAGCTTCTCATTCCTTGTTTTTGGGTTCAAAGTGAGATTTTTATCTCACATCTAAGCCTATGATTATCTTTGATTGTTGGGTATGAATTCCTAACACTTATTCATGTGTATTTGATTTTGATTTGGATTGGTTTAGTGAATATTACAAATTTTAGTGTTTTGAGTTCAAATATTCAAAAACCATAGCTTTGTTCTTTGAACTTGTTTTTGGTGATGCATCGAAGAGCATATAGGGACGGGTTACCATTTGGCATAAATCCCTAGTGTCATTGCTCGTTCGGTCGTGAATTGGAGGAGATTGCATAGCAATCATATAGGCCGGAAAATTGCCTAAGCTCCAGTCAGTCGACTGACATTTCCAGTCAGTCGACTGGCTGTAGCTATTATGCATTCTGAGGGCCATCTGCGGAGCCATGGGGCTCTGTTTCCCTGCAGTCAGTCGACTGACTCTCTGAGTTCAGTCGACTGACCAGTATCTCACGGATTTTCAGGGACCGTGATTAGTCGACTGAACTCAGTGAGTGTAACGATCCCAGTTTAATGACGAATTTAAATTTATAATTTAATTGAATTTTTGGATTAAATTATGGATTTGTTTGAAATTTTCAAATTTAATAAGATATATATATACTAATATATTTTAAAATTTGGATTTGAAACTCAAAAATGAATATTTTCAGTTGAATTGAATTATAAGTAAAGTGTTTAAAATAAAATAGAATAAAACTACTTAGCAATATTAAGTGAAAATTATAAAATAAAATATACGTTAGAAAATTTAATACTTATGTTAGAAATATAATTAGAAGATAAATTACAAAACAATACAATATATTCAAGTGTGAACAATAAAAAGATAAGTATGTAAAAGCAAATCAGTTTGGGTAAGAATGAAGTGAACAAAAATATCTATGTACCAAAACAATAATCAAATAAGACTTGGAAAAGAAATGTGAAACAAGTAAACATATAAGACCTATGTACAAGCAAAAAGGAAAGACAACAAAATATATAAGTACATGTAGGCTGAGAAAACAAACAAACAATGTACATGTATAAAGAACAAAGAGAAAAAAAATATCTATGTAACAAAAGCTTGTTAAAGAAGACACTAGTAAAACAAAACAAAATATCTTTGTACAAACAAATAAATGTCAGTAAGTTCATAAGTATGTAAACATATTTAAAGACAATTACATTTAATATCCTATCTCCTCAACACAAAACATATCACTTCAGCCGAAATACAAATTGAAAAAAATATCTTAGTCAAAGTAATAAAAGCAAAATCTGACTAAAGATAAACTCACACTAGAAAGTACCTTCCCCTATATACAAACTGTTCTCCTTTATATGTACATACCATCCATATACACTAGTTTGTTCAGTAAAGAGATTAAGCAAACCAGAGAACAATTTATAAATATCATCATATTTAAAACTCAAAGTCATTCAACAAAAACGAAAAAAAAGAGAAACTATAAACCAGAGAGAAATCAATCAAGCAAGGCAGAGGTTAAAACTTGGAAATCTAAAGCAAGGAAAATCTAGTTTCAAAGTAAAGCATTCCAGATTAAAACTAAAACGAGTTTCCAGATTCAAGTAAAGAAAAAAAAATTCAACTGCACTCATCAAACAAAAGCTTCCTCTGTTCAAATTTGTCTCCAGGTGAGCAAACTTCAATTTTTAAACTAATTCTTTGACTTTGTTATCTGTGATGATCAATAAGTATTAGTGTATGTTTGTTTGTATATATAGACATGGCAAGAACATGGTGTATGTTTTGATACAGGCAGATGAGTTGTCCCAGTTTACAGAGTAAACATAAATAAGAAATTTTTTGTAAATTTTCATATGAACATCTTTAATTTAAAAAATTTAAACAAATTAAAGCTTTAACCTGGAAGCAGGAAGATCAAAAAGCAAAGGCAAAGGTAACTTAAAAACATTTTTTAAAGAAAACCAAGCAAGTTTAAAACAGGAAGCAGCCTCTGTTTCAAAACTTTTCAGGTGAGCAATTTTTTTTAAAAACCAATCTTCTTTGTTTTTACCTGTGATCAAACCTATTTTCTTTTAAATCTAAGTATCTGGTTCATCAAATACTGAGTTTACTGTATATTGAAAATCAAAACTTGTTAGGTATGTATGTTGAGTCACTGGGAGTCTTCAAAAAAAAAAACAAAATTAATTAATACATCTTCATATAGAATGTTTTAAACTTGAGATTTTAAACAAAATAGGTTGTTTCAACCTAAACCATGGCTTTGAAGTTTGTTTTGAAGTCGGACAGCGGTGTATGACTCAGTACTTTCAAATTTTACAGTAAGTAGAAATCAAATGAATTTATTCGAGTAGTTTAATTTATTGATTTGATTTGATAACTTGAATAAACACACAAATTTATGATTTTTACAATTAATATAATGATTTTTTGATTAGTATTTCAAGAACAGTTCGTGTTTGAATAAAACTTTCATTTTTTTCGAACTGCTGATGATCAATTCATTAATAAATGTTGAAACTTAGGTTGAAGCTAGTTTATGAATCAATGATCTCCGAAAAATTGTCGAAAATTTTTTCTATTTCGTAAATTGATGAGTTGAGAACGATTTAGGGTTTCGACCCCTGTTTTGAACGTTGATGGAAAATGGACTGCCGCGGTTTCATTAAGGCATCGGGTTTGATCGCACCCATGGGGATGTGCTCGTGGGTGAGTGGCGTAGTTTTGATCAGGCTCGCGTAGGCTCCGGTGATCTAGATTGTCGTCGATGCAAATTTTTCTGGCATTATGTTAGTTCCAGATTTCTACTGGGTGGCTCGATTTTTATTCAAGCTAAGTAATGAAGTTTTGATGTTTGGATTGGGTTGTGTAGTGGACAAGTGACGTGATGGTGATCGGAATGACGATCGAAAGGGTGGCGGTCAACGGTGCACGTGCACGGCGTTGGTGTCGTGCCTGGGTGTGACAACTCGAGAGTAGGTGGAAGGCTTGTTACGTGAGGGTGGCTACTCGAGTTGACTCGAGAAAAATGGTGAAAGCCTCGGGTTCGTACTCAGTTGATTTTACTTGAACAAAAATGTAACTTACTGGAGAAAAAAAAGAGAAGAAGAAGAACGCGAGAGGGAGACGGGGAAGACAGCGGGGAACCCGAGTTTGAACTCGAAGCAGGACATGGGATGTCTCGGGTAGTTTTTCTGACAAACTGGAAAGTATGTTTTGTTTTTAAATAAAAATATATCTAGTTAAGCACTCGTTTCTCAGTCAGAAAAAAAAAACACTGTAAATTCAAATTAGTGTTTAATAATTAAGGTCGGAACTTTAACACAGGTTTTAACTACTTTAGTAAATGCTTAACCGTGTTTTAAAACCTTGTTAATATTTTAATTAAGAAAAAAACTTAATTAAGTATAAAGTAATTAACAATTAAGTTTAGTAGTTAACAATGAATTGATTTTCAACTTTAAAGAAAGATTTTCAAATGTTAACCAAGTTGAATGATTAATTAAAGTATAATTGTAAATAGGTATTTATTAATGGTTAAGTGATAAATAAAGGGTAATTAACCACTTAAGTAATTTAATGAATGGTTAAGTTATTTAATGAATGATTAATAGTTAATTAAGTAATTTAATTTAGAATTAAATAAATGAATAATTAAGTACTTAATTAAATAGTGTGAATAAAGTAATTAAGAAATTAAGACTTAATAATTGATTAAAGATTGATTTGTTAATTTACTAATTTGGAATGAAACAAGTAATCGATTGATAATTAATGATCAAATTTAAACAGGGTTAAATAATTAATCCTCAAGTAATTAATTTTAATTTGAATGAATTACAATAAAAATGAGAGATGATTGCTTATAGATTGTGTATTGTTGTTTTCTGTTTGAAATTGTGATGCCATGAGATGTGAATTACTATATGCTGGATTTTGATTGGTGATTTCATTCTATATGTCTATGTGAAAACCCCTTAGCCTGTAAAACGGCATTTAAAATTTCGATGCGACAGGGAGTCGGATTCCAGTTGGTTATCCGAAACCCACATCGAATTATAATGATTAATCTTTGTGATTGATAAATTTACTTTATCAATGAATCTGTAAATAAAGATAAGCGTTATTGATTATATCGCTTATCGATATTGATATATCTATGATGATTGATGTTGTGCACTATTGTGTGTAAAGCCCCTGGACCACACTCATACACACACAAATATGGATTGCACGTGGAAAATCGGTTAAGTCACAGATTTTTAAATAGGTTGAATTTGAATTTGAATTTGAATTTTTAAATTCAAATAGTTTTGGAAATAAATTAAGTCTAATATGAAAAGCTTTTGAAAAGCTGTTTTAAGAATAAAAGTTATTTTTGATAAACCAATAAAGATTTGAAAACGGAATAATCGGATTTAAATTGGAATTCAAAAATCTGAAATTGAATTCTTTATTCAATACCTATGATTTAAAAAGGACTTTGCAAGTTATACGGGTTTAAACTATTTTTTAAGCATTAATTTGGAAATTTGAATTAAACCAAAGACTGTAACCTGTTTAAATGGAATCAGGTTTTTTCGAAATATAACTATTATTTCTAAGTGATAAAAAGCTTTCATATGAGTAATGAATTTCCAATTTATATTAAAAGAATTTCAAGTTTGAATTAAAAATGATTTTTCCAAGTTATGGACGAAGATTTGGAAACAAGTTTTGAAAGCTATGAGATAAATCTTTGATTTAAAGATTAATGAATTAATTCAATTGAAACGGAAATTGTTTTGAAATCCGTAAATGGATCTTTGTGAAATTGAGTGAACTTTGTGAAATAAATCTTTTTGTTTAAAAGATTTGAAATGGTAATTAGTTTAAACCATTTGAAAGGAAGTTTTGAATCATTAAGTTGTGACTTAATTGAAATCCCATATCCATATGTTTTAAATATTGCGCTCACTATTCGGTTTAGCCGGGAGAGGACCTTTGTGTCGTATAACCCATTCCGAATATGTGATACGTCGGTATGGATAACATTTGAAGACCGGTGGTGAAGACCGGGTATTTGCGAGAACGATAGGATGACCTATCGATTGTCTCTGCATTGATTCGCGCCGGTATAGAGATTTCCTAAGTGATGGGAAGTCCGATCGGGATTGTGAATACCCGGATTTGCAAGGACTTCTTTGGAAGTGCCTTCGGTTCTGTTCAAACCCGGAACAGACTTGTATGGATTGTATGTCTGACATTACATTTTGAGATATAAAGCAGATTTCTTTCAAATACATTTCTGTTGGTGGCGGAGAATTAATTCTCTTAGCTTAACACCCTTCTCTGAGACGTACGAGTTCAGAGGTTATGTAGTTGAAGGTTATCAGCGATATATTCCCAACTTGGTAATGTGGCATGCTGAGTGCTGCTGATCATTGGTTGATCAAAGCATGGCTTTGTGAAAAGCGTAGCTTTGTGGATGAGACTTCGTCGAGCCTCACAACCCGGTAATGGTCGAAACAGGAATTGTGCGGCAAGGTTTCAAGGGTAGCTCCCCTAGGGTATGACCATTCCTTCTGGAAAAGGGTAGTATCATGGTATGGAGCGCAGATACATACTCATGTGGACACACTTTATTTATTACTGTGTGATGTTGTTGGTTAGAGAGCTCTCGTATAAAGGTCCCAAAGGATCGGGGGTGGCATATCTGAGGTTCTGTATATTCCCTGGGAAGGGGGGTAGCCGGCCTTGATTGGCAGAGATCCGGTTAGGTTCTCGGGGCGTCCCGCCAGAGGCGTTCCCATGTGGCAATAGGAAGTTCCTTAGCCTGACCATTTGTTGGAAAATCCATTCATCCAATACGAGCCTTGTACGGTTTTAGTTGTATTACCTGCCATTCACTTATGGTGGCGCCCCACTGTTTGGATGGTAGCTATAGTAGGCATAGTTCGAAATGTCTATGCTGGCTAAGATTTATATTCTACTTTCGAAATGCTTTTCTGCACTGTGCACTTATAATAATAATATCAAAGGAAGTTTTCTGCGTATCAAGCATATTTGACTATCATAAGGAGAAATCTCCTCCGATTCTGCGTTTGCATTGTGTGTGTGGCGGGAGGCCTTATGGTAGTTTCATTTTCCAAAAGCATTGCGATTTTTAAATTTAAATCTTTGATTAATTTTAAAAGACAAACCATTTTCGTTTGCTCATACCAGTCCCATGACTGACCCGGAGTTTATTGTTCCTTTCCTAAACTCTGGGTGCCTACAAATTTTCCACACGGGCAGTCTAGAGTTTGGTTTTTCAGATAGTTAGGTTCAGTAGATTATATGGAGCTAGTTCAGTCTTTTGGATATGGACTACACTTTTTTATCTTGGAGTAATCTGGATAATGGATCGAGCTAGGAGTTTTGGAGCTTTAACTTTGGAGTTTGGTTTGGTGCTGCAGTTTTAGGATTCTGTGAAGACTTATTTCATATTGTATCATGTTCCGCTGTATTCTGTGTTGTATATTCTCTGATGTTGATGATTATCATTGTATCATATTGATGTATCGGATAGTGTATTCATGTTATATCAGCAATATCATCTTATTTTTCCGCTGTGTTATTTATCATCTAATGGGTGTTGCAAGCTCCGGCGATACGAATTCAATGTTGCTATCGGACATCGAGTTCGGGTCGTCACAAGTGGTATCAGAGCTGAAGGTTGGTAAGAACTTTAGCTACGGAGTGTAACACATTAGATGGCTCATTAGAGATAGGGTGAAGTGTACCCTAGAATGAGTACAACCAGTGGAACCAAAATCCAAATTTCTTAATCTATTCTTTCTATCTGTTGTTATTCTCTAAGATATTTCATCCGAATGCCTAAATTGGATTTCTTACTATTCACAAATAGTAAGAATGAGTGGAAGAATAGGACGAAATAGGAGACAGGAAAGTACCACTTCAGCTGGTCAAAGCCTTGCAACGACAGATATTCCCATTCAATCTCAATCAAATTTGGCTGATCTATATCGAAGTTTTTTCTAGACTAGGTGGAAAGCCGTTCACTGGCAAAGAAACGGTTATCGAAGCACAAGCCTGTATTCGATCGTGTGAAAAGATTTTCAAAGGACTAAAATTAGAAGATGATCAGATGCGATTGATAGCTTCTTGGCAACTACAGGAAGATGCTTTAATTTGGTGGGAAACAGTTACATTGGATGAGTCGGTGGATGAATTTACTTGGAGTCGTTTCAAGGAAGTGTTCGAGCAGCGATATATTCTGTCTGCTGGTATCTCTAGAATATACCAGGAGTTTATGGATTTAAAGCAAGGAAGTTTATCATTCGAGGAATACTTGAACAAATTTATTGAATTATCTCGATTTGGTCCAGAATTGGTGAATACACCGTTAAAGAAGAATGAAAAGTTTATTCGAGGAATGAACCAGGAGTTTCAGGAACGGATGACTACTCACGTCAAGGAATCTTTTTCTGAATTAATCGACATGGGCTATCGATACGATACTCTCGAAAAGCAAAAAGATCCGGAGGAAAATGGAAATGCAAGCAAGCTAAATTGGAGGAAAAGGAAGTTTGGTGGTAAGAAATCGAAGAAAAATAAAGGAAGGAAGGATGTACAGAAGAAAAAGAAGGATGTTACTTGTCTCAATTGCTTGGAAAAAGGTCACTAATCAGATAAATGCAAGAATGATTGGAAGCCAGGAACGAGAGAACCATTTATGAGGCCAGATCAGGAATCTACGGGATGCTATAAATGCCGCAAGCCGGGACACAGGATCAACAACTGTCCAGCTTATAAGCAACTTTAGAAAAAAAAGTATATGCAATTAGAGACGATTCTTCAACCTCAAAGGCTAATGAAGGAAAATAAATTTTATAAGGTAACTTTCTCGTTTACGATTAAATTGTTCGAATTTGTTTAACATGGAAACTACACATAGTTTTATTTTTCAGTAAATCGTAAATAAGTTAAATCTTGAATCTAAGATCGTAATCGAATCTATTTCTATCTATTCCATTGGATTTCGATATTATCTACGAACGGTTAGTTATCCCTTCGAACTAACCAATACTCTGTATACTTCGTAGATCAGATAACCCAATTGCTTCGTAGTTGATTGAGTTTGTTCTCATATCTATTGTTGATAATTCTGATTTGGTAAACCAAATGCAGAATTGATATCCAGTTTGATCTGGAAAAATATTTCTCTATCTTTCATCTATCCTTGTTATCTACTTGGCAAATTTCGAGGACGAAATTTCTTAAGGAGGGGAATCTGTAACGATACCAATTTAATGACGAATTTAAATTTATAATTTAATTGAATTTTTGGATTAAATTATGGATTTGTTTGAAATTTTCAAATTTAATAAGATATATATATACTAATATATTTTAAAATTTGGATTTGAAACTCAAAAATGAATATTTTCAGTTGAATTGAATTATAAGTAAAGTGTTTAAAATAAAATAGAATAAAACTACTTAGCAATATTAAGTGAAAATTATAAAATAAAATATACGTTGGAAAATTTAATACTTATGTTAGAAATATAATTAGAAGATAAATTACAAAACAATACAATATATTCAAGTGTGAACAATAAAAAGATAAGTATGTAAAAGCAAATCAGTTTGGGTAAGAATGAAGTGAACAAAAATACCTATGTACCAAAACAATAATCAAATAAGACTTGGAAAAGAAATGTGAAACAAGTAAACATATAAGACCTATGTACAAGCAAAAAGGAAAGACAGCAAAATATATAAGTACATGTAGGCTGAGAAAACAAACAAATAATGTACATGTATAAAGAACAAAGAGAAAAAAAATATCTATGTAACAAAAGCTTGTTAAAGAAGACACTAGTAAAACAAAACAAAATATCTTTGTACAAACAAATAAATGTCAGTAAGTTCATAAGTATGTAAACATATTTAAAGACAATTACATTTAATATCCTATCTCCTCAACACAAAACATATCACTTCAGCCGAAATACAAATTGAAAAAAATATCTTAGTCAAAGTAATAAAAGCAAAATCTGACCAAAGATAAACTCACACTAGAAAGTACCTTCCCCTATATACAAACTGTTCTCCTTTATATGTACATACCATCCATATACACTAGTTTGTTCAGTAAAGAGATTAAGCAAACCAGAGAACAATTTATAAATATCATCATCTTTAAAACTCAAAGTCATTCAACAAAAACGAAAAAAAAGAGAAACTATAAACCAGAGAGAAATCAATCAAGCAAGGCAGAGGTTAAAACTTGGAAATCTGAAGCAAGGCAAATCTAGTTTCAAAGTAAAGCATTCCAGATTAAAACTAAAATGAGTTTCCAGATTCAAGTAAAGAAAAAAAATTCAACTGCACTCATCAAACAAAAGCTTCCTCTGTTCAAATTTGTCTCCAGGTGAGCAAACTTCAATTTTTAAACTAATTCTTTGACTTTGTTATCTGTGATGATCAATAAGTATTAGTGTATGTTTGTTTGTATATATAGACATGGCAAGAACATGGTGTATGTTTTGATACAGGCAGATGAGTTGTCCCAGTTTACAGAGTAAACATAAATAAGAAATTTTTTGTAAATTTTCATATGAACATCTTTAATTTAAAAATTTTAAACAAATTAAAGCTTTAACCTGGAAGCAGGAAGATCAAAAAGCAAAGGCAAAGGTAACTTAAAAACATTTTTTAAAGAAAACCAAGCAAGTTTAAAACAGGAAGCATCCTCTGTTTCCAAACTTTTCAGGTGAGCAATTTTTTTTAAAAACCAATCTTCTTTGTTTTTACCTGTGATGAAACCAATTTTCTTTTAAATCTAAGTATCTGGTTTATCAAATACTGAGCTTACTGTATATTGAAAATCAAAACTTGTTAGGTATGTATGTTGAGTCACTGGGAGTCTTAAAAAAAAAAAACAAAATTAATTAATACATCTTCATATAGAATGTTTTAAACTTGAGATTTTAAACAAAATAGGCTGTTTCAACCTAAATCATGGCTTTGAAGTTTGTTTTGAAGCTGGACAGTGGTGTATGACTCAGTACTTTCAAATTTACAGTAAGTAGAAATCAAATGAATTTATTCGAGTAGTTTAATTTATTGATTTGATTTGATAACTTGAAAAAACACACAAAGTTATGATTTTTACAATTAATATAATGATTTTTTGATTAGTATTTCAAGAACAGTTCGTGTTTGAATAAAACTTTCATTTTTTTCGAACTGCTGATGGTCAATTCATTGATAAATGTTGAAACTTAGGTTGAAGCCAGTTTATGAATCAATGATCTCCGGAAAATTGTCGAAAAAAATTTCTATTTCGTAAATTGATGAGTTGAGAACGATTTAGGGTTTCGACCCCTGTTTTGAACGTTGATGGAAAATGGACTGCCGCGGTTTCATCAAGGCATCGGGTTTGATCGCACCCATGGGGATGTGCTCGTGGGTGAGTGGCGTAGTTTTGATCAGGCTCGCGTAGGCTCCGGTGATCTAGATTGTCGTCGACGCAAATTTTTCTGGCATTGTGTTAGTTCCAGATTTCTACTGGGTGGCTCGATTTTTATTCAAGCTAAGTAATGAAGTTTTGATGTTTGGATTCGGTTGTGTAGTGGACAAGTGACGTGATGGTGATCGGAATGACGATCGAAAGGGTGGCGGTCAACGGTGCACGTGCACGGCGTTGGTGTCGTGCCTGGGTGTAACAACTCGAGAGTAGGTGGAAGGCTTGTTACGTGAGGGTGGCTACTCGAGTTGACTCGAGAAAAATGGTGAAAGCCTCGGGTTCGTACTCAGTTGATTTTACTTGAACAAAAATGTAACTTACTGGAGAAAAAAAAAAGAGAAGAAGAAGAACGCGAGAGGGAGACGGGGAAGACAGCGGGGAACCCGAGTTTGAACTCGAAGCAGGACATGGGATGTCTCGGGTAGTTTTTCTGACAAACTGGAAAGTATGTTTTGTTTTTAAATAAAAATATATCTAGTTAAGCACTTGTTTCTCAGTCAGAAAAAAAAACACTGTAAATTCAAATTGGTGTTTAACAATTAAGGTCGGAACTTTAACACAGGTTTTAACTACTTTAGTAAATGCTTAACCGTGTTTTAAAACCTTGTTTATATTTTAATTAAGAAAAAAACTTAATTAAGTATAAAGTAATTAACAATTAAGTTTAGTAGTTAACAATGAATTGATTTTCAACTTTAAAGAAAGATTTTTAAATGTTAACCAAGTTGAATGATTAATTAAAGTATAATTGTAAATAGGGATTTATTAATGGTTAAGTGATAAATAAAGGGTAATTAACCACTTAAGTAATTTAATGAATGGTTAAGTTATTTAATGAATGATTAATAGTTAATTAAGTAATTTAATTTAGAATTAAATAAATGAATAATTAAGTACTTAATTAAATAGTGTGAATAAAGAAATTAAGAAATTAAGACTTAATAATTGATTAAAGATTGATTTGTTAATTTACTAATTTGGAATGAAACAAGTAATCGATTGATAATTAATGATCAAATTTAAACAGGGTTAAATAATTAATCCTCAAGTAATTAATTTTAATTTGAATGAATTACAATAAAAATGAGAGATGATTGCTTATAGATTGTGTATTGTTGTTTTCTGTTTGAAATTGTGATGCCATGAGATGTGAATTACTATGTGCTGGATTTTGATTGGTGATTTCATTCTATATGTCTATGTGAAAACCCCTTAGCCTGTAAAACGGCATTTAAAATTTCGATGCGACAGGGAGTCGGATTCCAGTTGGTTATCCGAAACCCACATCAAATTATAATGATTAATCTTTGTGATTGATAAATTTACTTTATCAATGAATCTGTAAATAAAGATAAGCGTTATTGATTATATCGCTTATCGATATTGATATATCTGTGATGATTGATGTTGTGCACTATTGTGTGTAAATCCCCTGGACCACACTCATACACACACAAATATGGATTGCACGTGGAAAATCGATTAAGTCACAGATTTTTAAATAGGTTGAATTTGAATTTGAATTTTTAAATTCAAATAGTTTTGGAAATAAATTAAGTCTAATATGAAAAGCTTTTGAAAAGCTGTTTTAAGAATAAAAGTTATTTTTGAATAACCAATAAAGATTTGAAAACGGAATAATCGGATTTAAATTGGAATTCAAAAATCTTAAATTGAATTCTTTATTCAATACTTATGATTTAAAAAGGACTTTGCAAGTTATACGGGTTTAAACTATTTTTTAAGCATTAATTTGGAAATTTGAATTAAACCAAAGACTGTAACCTGTGTAAATGGAATCAGGTTTTTTCGAAATATAACTATTATTTCTAAGTGATAAAAAGCTTTCATATGAGTAATGAATTTCCAATTTATATTAAAAGAATTTCAAGTTTGAATTAAAAATGATTTTTCCAAGTTATGGACGAAGATTTGGAAACTAGTTTTGAAAGCTATGAGATAAATCTTTGATTTAAAGATTAATGAATTAATTCAATTGAAACGGAAATTGTTTTGAAATCCGTAAATGGATCTTTGTGAAATTGAGTGAACTTTGTGAAATAAATCTTTTTGTTTAAAAGATTTGAAATGGTAATTGGTTTAAACCATTTGAAAGGAAGTTTTGAATCATTAAGTTGTGACTTAATTGAAATCCCATATCCATATGTTTTAAATATTGCGCTCACTATTCGGTTTAGCCGGGAGAGGACCTTTGTGTCGTATAACCCATTCCGAATATGTGATACGTCGGTATGGATAACATTTGAAGACCGGTGGTGAAGACCGGGTATTTGCGAGAACGATAGGATGACCTATCGATTGTCTCTGCATTGAGTCGCGCCGGTATAGAGATTTCCTAAGTGATGGGAAGTCCGATCGGGATTGTGAATACCCGGATTTGCAAGGACTTCTTTGGAAGTGCCTTCGGTTCTGTTCAAACCCGGAACAGACTTGTATGGATTGTATGTCTTACATTACATTTTGAGATATAAAGCAGATTTCTTTCAAACACATTTCTGTTGGTGGCGGAGAATTTATTCTCTTAGCTTAACACCCTTCTCTGAGACGTACGAGCTCAGAGGTTATGTAGTTGAAGGTTATGAGCGATATATTCCCAACTTGGTATTATGGCATGCTGAGTGCTGCTGATCATTGGTTGATCAAAGCATGGCTTTGTGAAAAGCGTAGCTTTGTGGACGAGACTTCGTCGAGCCTCACAACCCGGTAATGGTCGAAACAGGAATTGTGCGGCAAGGTTTCAGGGGTAGCTCCCCTAGGGTATGACCATTCCTTCTGGAAAAGGGTAGTTTCATGGTATGGAGCCCAGATACTTACTCATGTGGACACACTTTATTTATTACTGTGTGATGTTGTTAGTTAGAGAGCTCTCGTATAAAGGTCCCAAAGGACCGGGGGTGGCATATCTGAGGTTCTGTATATTCCCCGGGAAGGGGGGTAGCCGGCCTTGTTTGGCAGAGATCCGGTTAGGTTCTCGGCGCGTCCCGCCAGAGGCGTTCCCATGTGGCAATAGGAAGTTCCTTAGCCTGACCATTTGTTGGAAAATCCATTCATCCAATACGAGCCTTGTACGGTTTTAGTTGTATTACCTGCCATTCACTTATGGTGGCGCCCCACTGTTTGGATGGTAGCTATAGTAGGCATAGTTCGAAATGTCTATGCTGGCTAAGATTTATATTCTACTTTCGAAATGCTTTTCTGCACTGTGCACTTATAATAATAATATCAAAGGAAGTTTTCTGCGTATCAAGCATATTTGACTATCATAAGGAGAAATCTCCTCTGATTCTGCGTTTGCATTGTGTGTGTGGCGGGAGGCCTTATGGTAGTTTCATTTTCCAAAAGCATTGCGATTTTTAAATTTAAATCTTTGATTAATTTTAAAAGACAAACCGTTTTCGTTTGCTCATACCAGTCCCATGACTGACCCGGAGTTTATTGTTCCTTTCCTAAACTCTGGGTGCCTACAAATTTTCCACACGGGCAGTCTAGAGTTTGGTTTTTCAGATAGTTAGGTTCAGTAGATTATATGGAGCTAGTTCAGTCTTTTGGATATGGACTACACTTGTTTATCTTGGAGCAATCTGGATAATGGATCGAGCTAGGAGTTTTGGAGCTTTAACTTTGGAGTTTGGTTTGGTGCTGCAGTTTTAGGATTCTGTGAAGACTTATTTCATATTGTATCGTGTTCCGCTGTATTCTGTGTTGTATATTCTCTGATGTTGATGATTATCATTGTATCATATTGATGTATTGGATAGTGTATTCATGTTATATCAGTAATATCATCTTATTTTTTCGCTGTGTTATTTATCATCTAATGGGTGTTGCAAGCTCCGGCGATACGAATTCAATGTTGCTATCGGACATCGAGTTCGGGTCGTCACAGTGAGCCAGTCGCCTGACCTACTCCAATTTGTCTATTATGACTATTTTTGCATATTTTTGCTCGGATTCCAATTTTTATTGGTTCGTTTGATTCCCACTTGTTGAATCAATTGTTATTCGACTTTGATGACTTCTATTTTGGGATTTTTGAAAATATCCATTTTGATGGATTTGATATCGATTTCTTTGGAATTAATTCACGTCTTCGTATGCGAATTTTAGTGATTGATTGTTTCTATAATCATTTTTGTGCTTTGTCACTTTAAAAATATAAAGGTTTCAATACTAGTAGTAAATATCAAAACTCTTCCATTTAAAACGATTTCAACACTATTTTATTACAAAGCTCGTTTCTTAAACCGTTTTCCAATCTATTAGTATATACAAATCTTTACCTCATTCGTATGAGAAATCTAATTAAACGACATTAGTAAAACAAGTGGTATGAAACGCTTGCGTTTACTTCGTCGGTTAATTCTTGGACTTGTTCAATTGAATCTCTTGTGATAATTTTTCGAGTGGATATCTACAATTTGTTCGTAAATATTTAAGTAAAGCTAGTGGTTATGGGACATGAAGCTAAACTCATATATTTACTAGCTTAGTGTAATTGACACTTAACCTCGAGTGGAAGTCCACAATTTGTTCGTAAATAATTAAGTTAAGCTTGCGGTTATGGGACATGAAGCTAAACTCATTTATTTACTAGCTTAGTGTAATTTACACTTATCGATCAATGATGATCATTTTGTGATTTAGACTAGCAATGTGCGATGTCTCTTTGTCTGCGAGGGAGACTAAACCCCGATTTTAGTGGGCTTCGGCTTGGTAGGGTAGCGATCCAAGCTCTTCGGGCCGTTTTAGTGGAGCTTCGGCTCATGGTCTTTGGGCCGTTTTAGTGGAGCCTCGGCTCAAAATTAATGGTTAGCAACCATGGAATAGCTTTCCATTTTGTGATACACGTGTTGGTGAGTTTTCATGCTCCCGTTCTAGTGATAGGCCTCTTTCCCCTTTTTGTGATTTCTGGATTTCTATTGATCGATTTCTAGAATTTGTGTTTCACCAATTTTTGTGATTTGCATTGATAAGCTTTATTAATTTTTGTGCATTAGTGAATTTGTGTTTCACTAACTTTTCCGATTGGCATTGATATGATCGTCAATAATTGTGGTTTGGTGAATAAAATAAAGAATATGACGTTCTTTTTAGTGCTTTGAGATTTCTTGTTATATTGTATGATTTTTGTTGTTCGTTGATGTATACTTTATATAGTATGACAATTTCTTTATCATATGTTTTAATCGCATCTATTATCCTATCTCATTTTATCTGATATTTATAGCTAGACTGATCCGTTTATTATTTTCTTCTTAAATAATACTCGGGTCAGGCCGAGATATTACAGGTGCTTCTACTAGACTTTTTATCGGACCATCATTTGATCTTTTGGCTAAATACTTTAGTTTAGTAGTTTTTGTTGTATACAATTGAGATATAGACTCCTTATTGTATACATATTTTTGTCTAGCACTTGTATCTATTCCTTTGTGATGTTGTGGATTTTGTTAGACCTCTACTCTGATATACACTTTCATGTGTTATATATTCATATCTGTTTCCGCCTCTGTGATATGAATTATCTGTGACTGATTTGTGTTATGTTTATTTCTATATTTGTTTCCGAAGATATTATAGCCACTGTGTAGTAGCTTTGAGTTTGTGTCGGTATGTCGGATTTCCTCTTGAAAAGAATGCAAGTTATATTTTATCTGGCATGTCGGTGCTCGCATAAAGCCTTTACACGGAGGGTCGCTCCTCAACAGCCTTTTTCTCCGTGCTAGTTGACGGCATTACACCGTAGTGTCCTTGGCTTGCATGGGTATAGAGGTGGGGCGCCACTGTAACGACCCGGAATTTTGGGCAATAACAATTTAATAATCTGTGTTAATAATTTAATTGGATTGATAATTTTCATTGTAATTTTAATTTAAAATTGGCTAATGTAATCTTTTAAAGGTTAATGAATTTATAATCTGGCAATAAAATTGATAAGAATTGTTTTTCAAAAGCTAATAAATTTTTATTCTCTTTATAATATATACATTTGATATATATTGTGAATAGGAGATCTTTTGTTTTAAAGATGAATTTTCAAATTATAATATATATGTATTTATATGTTATAGTTTGAGTTGTTTTGAAATTTAATCTTAATCAATTGATAATTTAGATATGAATGAATATTGTAATTTAAAGCTTTGTTTTAATTTATATTTTCAAAAGTTAATTTAAAGATTTATTCAATTGTTTTAAAAATATAAAGATTAATTTATTTGTTTTCAAAATATAAGATAGTTGTTTATTTAAATTATGGTAGTTTATAAAGGAATTAATCAATGTTTTATTTTTATTTTTGTTTTCTTTAAAATGTTTAAATTTAAAATGGATATGAATGTATAAAATAAATGTTTTAGACTTTTAAAATGCATACATAAGTATTTATGTATTTAGTAAATTAAAATATTTATACTTGTATATGTATCAAAATTCAAAAGTTTATTAACATAAAAACATCTCATAAATATAAAATTCTCATTCACATAAATATAAGATGTAAGTATCTTTGTAGTAAGATTTTAAATACAATTATGCAAAAAGATTAACACATGTAAAGCTATTAAACAAATTAAGTGACAAATGTAAATTCTTTAGACAAGTGGCAATTTATTTATATTAATTTTTAATAAACATTTTTAGAAGAAAAATTAGTTTTCTCTAACACTTTCATTCTTGTTTCCACTCCTCAACTAAAATTAATGGCTACTTCAAAATCTTAAAATAAAATCCAAACCTGAAAATGAAAACTGCAATTATCAAATCTGCAATTTCAATCTGCTTTTCAAATGGAAGTCTGAACCTGAAATTCAAACTAAAGTTGCAAATTTAAATCTGCATTCATATGGATGTACAACCTGCATTTCAAATGAAAGGGCAGCAGCAAGTTTCAACATTCTAAGTGAAAAGATTTTAAGCATGCAAGGCATTTTCAACAACATGCATACCAAAGCTTTTCAGATTAATGTTCAAAGGCCTGGAAGTAAAGATAAACATGCTCTGCTCTGTTCTACATATTTTATTTACAGGTGAGTAAATGTTTTTAAAAACAGTTGAATCTTATTCTAATATCATGCATGTGTTGTATTTACCTGTATTAAGATCCTATAGCTTGAATTTTTAAGTATTAGTACTTGTATGCTGTGAGAATTGTTGTTTGCATGCAGGTGAGTTTACTGTAAAAATGATCTGTTAAAAAGAAAATTTTAACACCTCTGTATTTCAAAGCAAAATTTCTGAGTAGACTTCAAATTGAAATACAGTAAGGTGATAATGAGATATGGAAGTTAGATTCAATTTGAGTTAAGTGTTAAAGATCAATTTGCATATGAAACAGTTAAGGAAACTGTGGGAAGTAGAATATGCAGTAAAATTTAATAATTATATCAAGTAAATCATGATCGAATTTTGATGAATAAAATTTATATCCTAAACCTATAATGCATGATATGAATTCTAAAACAGAAATCAAAATTTTTAACTTACAGTGGAAAATGAATTTTGGATTTTTCTAAATTTGGGGGTTTTGTCAAATTCATATGACTAAGTGATTTGTAGGCTTTGAAATTTGAATAGTAGCTGTGTTAATTGTCACTTAACACTCGAAAAATACAGATCGAATTTATTATGATACACAGATTTTAGAAACTTGATTTGTAGGGTTTGGGTACTGTTTTATTTTGAGTTTGGGAAATTCGATTTTGTGGAGCGTGGAGATGATCGAGCTGGGGTTGGCTTGGGGAGGAGTCGTGTTTGGGTAGTGAGAGTTCATGGCCGGAGTGGGAAGGCGTAGGTGGTCGGCGCCGTGGGGGTTGGGATTGATTTCCTGGCGACTGCAGTTGAAATTTTTAGGTTCGAACAACTCAATTTCATGTGAGCTTGAATGGATGGGTTCTGGGTTTGTTATCGCTGTCGCGTGAGGTTGAGTGATCATCTACGATAGTCGCGACGTACGCCAGTGGTCGGCGGCGGGGGTGCATATGCACCGTGTCTCTCGTGCATGGTTTGAGGGACTGGAATTGGGTGTTTGGTGAAGACGTGTTTGTCTCGAGTTTCTCTCGGTTATGGGATCGTGCAAGTATCGGGGGCGACTCGGAGTAGAGGAGCAGTTTGTTTACTTGGGGGATGACCGTGTTATTTACGTGTTAGTCTGGGGTTTTAGGGACGTTATATGATTTCTGTGGAATGGAGGAAGTTGTGTAGCAACCCAACTTTGAAATTAATGAAGGTAAGCTTTAAGATTTAAGATCAAGTTTATAAAAGAAATCAATTTTCAAAAGTTATAACTTGATCTTTTAAGTAAAAAGTTAATCAAACTTTAACATGCTAATTGATTTATTATAAATTTTAAATTGTTTTAAATTGATTTCTTTTGTAAGTAATCAACTAATTAAATTTTGAATTCAAGAGTGTTTTGGATTTAATTATTAAATCAAAGTTTTAAAATAGATTATTAAGTAATGTTTTAAAACTTAAGTTTCAAATTTATTTAAAACGAATAAGTTAAAATATGAATACTAAGGTGTTTAGATTTTAAATTTGATTTCTAAATGTTTATTTTCAAACAAGCTTAATGTTATAATTTTGTAATCCAAATAGAACAATTTGTTTAAGATTTATTAATGGAAATAATTAAGGATTTTGAAATTATAAGAAGTTAATCAATTAATTGTTTAATTAATTTTAAATAATTAGTTAAATACTTATTTAATTTTAAATAATCACTTAATTATGAATTAATTAAGTATAATTTCTTAATAAAGTAATTAATGATTAATAATTAAATGAATTTAAGGAAGTTAATTACTTATGGAAGTAATTAATGATAATTACTCATGGAGTAATTAGTAGAAGTGATTATTGTTTAATCACTTAATGATATCAATTAATGAATTGATTAATATAAATTGTTGAAGTTAATTAATTATGAAGTGATTAATTAACTAAAGAATCAAGAATTATTTAATGACGTGATTAATTAAATAAGAGATTAATTAAGGTTTATTGATGAAGTAATTAGAAATAATTACTTATGAAGAGTTAATTACTTAATTATTTAGTTAATTAGTCAATATGATTAATTAATTAATAAATGAGTTTAATTTTAAGATTAATTACCAAGAGTAATTAACTAAATTGTAATTAATTAATTAATTAAGTAATTAATTAAGGATTATTTATTTATTTAATAATAATTACTTAATGAAGTAATTATGGATTAATTAATTGAATTAATTAATCAAGAATTGAAATAATTAAATTAGAAGTTCATTAATTAAAATAAGTAATTACAAATTGTTAATTACTGATTATGATAAATGAGTTGATTAATTATAAGCTAATTAGTTAATTAAAGTATGAATAAGGATCATTAATGAATGTGATTAATGATATTAATCAAAGTTGATTAATATAAGTAATTAATTTAAATGTGATTAATTAATTGTAATTAATTAAGGTTTAATGTAATTAATTATAGTTAATTAATTAATGAAGGATCATTAATTACTGTAATTAATGATAGTAATTAAAAGTTAATTACTGAATATGGTTTAGGATAATTACTTGAATGTAATTAAAGATAATTAATCAAGGAAGATTAATTAAAGATAATCATTAAGAGATGATTAATTTAATTTGATTTGTAATAAATAAATGATGCAGGATTAGGATAATCCAAGTGATTAAAGGATAGTAATTAATTTAATTATAGGTTAATTAAATTGATTTGGAGTTAATCAATTCTGCTTTGGATATTGATTGATATTGGATGATTGGTTGATATTGAATGTTGATTAATATTGAGTGATTAAATGATATTGGATGATTTGGATATATCTGTTATGTGATATGCTGTTTATGAGATGAATGTTTGATATGATTATCTGTTGTGATAATGTTATTCATCTATCTGTTTATTATATCATCCTGTATATAAGTTTAAACTGTTTAAACCCTTAAGTACAACTTGGACATTAAAATGGCGTTTGGTTTCGGTGAGACCGGGATCGGGTTTCCATATTTGGAATTCCGAAAACCACACCGATTCCAATTAAACGTTAGGTCGTTAATCCAAGTGGAGCGAGTGAAGACTCGAGGTGTAAGGGCTATACGTCAGTATAACTCTGTGGGTGATTCCGTAATGAGTTTGACGGAATAGTGCTTATAGATTCGAGATGGCGAATCAGAGTGCAAGGGCTATGGTCGTTGACTCTGAGGGTGATTCCAAAACGAGTGCAACGAGATAGTGCCTTCGGTTTCGTTCGAACCCGGAACGAACTTGTATGGATTGAATGCTTTCAACACATCGTCAGGCGGACGATGAGCATTCTAAGTGATGTGTTCTATAAAGGTAATCGCAGCCTCAAGCCTCATCAATCGGGAATGGCTAAAACAGGGGAGGTGCGCCAAGGCTTCGTGGGTAGCCCCCACTTTGAGAGTGAGATTCATCCCTGTCTAGAGTCCCTTATTATTCGGCTGTGTGAGTGGTTGGTCGCGCCAACCACGGGGTGGTCTTATTTGGAACTATTCAGTAAGGAATGGTTCCGGCCTTGTGTTGCAGGGGAGTTAGGGTGGCTCCTCGGTACGTTGATCTAGGCCACGTACTGTGACGGGCGGTACCCCAGTAGCCCTGCCATTGTATGGAATCCAAAATCCAATAAGTGCCTGTACGGTTTTGATTGTGCCCAACTATGTTGGAACGTGAGATGTAAGCATTCCAGCTATTTCTGTATTTTATCTTGAAAACCCTAGACACTATTATAATATCACTGGATTTCCTATCAAATGTTTTGGTTAGCGTAAGGTAAAAACTTTTCCATGTTTATGTGTGGGAAGTCTTACGTGATACCTTTTCTTTTCAAAGGTTTTCTAAAGTTAAGCAATTTTAACCCGTTTACTCACACCAGACCCCTGTCTGACCCGAGTGTTTATTTTCTGTTTTATTAAACTCTTGGGTACTCATATTATATATGAGTAGTCAAGTGATTCAGGTTAGCTTGACGAATTCTGGAGGAGTTATGGAGCAGGAGGCTTCCACGTGTAGATATTATGTTTCCGCTGTGTATGATGTATCTGTGACTTGTATACTTGAGTTGTATGAATTAGACAGATGTTTATAACTGTCTAATATGTGTTGTATAAGTTGTGTAACTCTGATGTACTCTGATACTATGTAATATTTTATGTGATATATTATATTTATTCGTTCCGCTGTGAGTTATCTGTTGTTGTAGTGTTCTTCTTTCTCTTTCTTTTCTTCTTCTATCCCTTTCTTTCTTCATCGGCAACGCGATTTTCTGGGAGTAGAAAGTCGGGTCGTCGCATTTGGTATCAGAGCATTAGGTTGAGTGAGTACCTAGGCTCTGGAGTGTGTCTTTCTTGAGAGAGCGTATTTGTAAATTTTTATATATAACTATATTTATATATTTATATCTACCTAATCTGTTGGGTTATCTGTTCGGATTTTCCAACATAAGTTTTAGAGATAGATGGAGTAGTGGTATGTGTGTAACACGACTACCACTAATGGATGAGGTCCATATGTTGAGATTGGAAGTGTCCGTTGAGACTGTAGACCTAATACCGTCTCGAGTAAGGTGTGTAGTTTGGAGTAAGGATTTATCAGATATCCGAAGGAAATCTTTTTAAAAGATTCGGAGTTCATCTTGGAAGTGTAAGTTTGGATCTGTCGGAAGTGCAGAAATAAGTGATGATATCTTGATAACTGCGAAGTGAGATACAGTATCCTTGGATATTTTCTGAAGATGTTTTCTTTTGAAGCAGTTTTAGAAGTAGTTGAGGAGCAGTCTTTACCTACCATAGGGAAGACCCATCTGTGTAGAAGTTGTCTGGATCTTTAGCAAAGAGATTGGCTGTTTTGGGATATGAGACTAAGGTCTATGAGTTGTTTCTCTTCAGGCATGGTCTCATTGTTATTCCTTAAGGTAAGCAAGTTGTTGATGCTTGGCTTGGAGTCCGAGTTTCTTGAGAAGTTGTCGGCCATCTCAGAGGTCAGTTATGTGGTTTGCTGATGGGTTTTGGAGTTGAGAAGCATTTGGATTTGAAGTCTTTGGTTAGCTGTGGTAGCAGTTTCAGCTCGAAGTGTTCGGGGTGCTGATGAGGAGATCTCTAGCTTTGCTGTATCATCAAGATGGAGTTTAGAAGTAGCAGTGTTGCTTGTTTCCCCGATGATTCAGGAATCTTGGTATTTCTTCTAGCAGCAGTTTGGGCTGAAGGTGGTGATGTTTTCTTGAAAGGTTAACCTGGTTTGGGAAAAGCTTTAAGCTGTTCTATTTGGTAAAGAGAGGGCAGTTTATTTGAATTCGAACTAGGTAAGATCGCAAAAGTGACTTACGATTAGATGAGAATTTTTCTTGGACAATCTTTTTTTTTTTGAGGCTGAGGGTTCTCATGTGGAAGTAGGAGCTGCTGAGGTAATCAGAGGTTGTATGCATCTGAAGTTGAGTTCCATATTGTTTTGGTTCCAGAAGCAATTTTTGAAGTTAGCCTGGTAGTAGGATGGTTCTTGAAGCAAGGAGAGTTGGTATAGCAACTCTGATATCTTTGGAAATTGGAATTGGACTGATTTAGCTTTTGAATTGGATTCTGATATAAGGTTGTGTGACTGAGTCGGATGTGTCACTCAGATTTTTATGGATTTGGTGGACAAAGTTTCCCGGATATATTGGATAAGTTTGTATTCGTGTTCATCAATAGTATTCTCATTTATTTCAGAATCAGAGTTGTGCAGCGGAAGCGAGGTAGCAGCTGTGTAAGGAAGGAAGTAAGTTCAGTTTGCTATTGTTTGAGGAGTGGAGTTTGTGTTCTAGATTTCGACGAATTTTGGAAGATTTTCTGTTGAATAGGATCCAAAAGCTGGTTTGTTTTGGTCTAGTTGTTTCTGGAAGTATCAGCATTGGTTGAGCTGATCATGAAGAAAATTGGCAGCCCAGGATTGTCTGTTGGGATATACAGATATGAGATAAGGAGTTTGGAATTCGAAGTTGGAGACTTCGTTGTTGTTGAGTTTTCTCTGGTTAAGAAAGCAGTGTTTGGATAAGATTGAATTGTCAGTTTGGATAGCTGGAATTCATTGTATGTCACGTATCTCTGAGGGAGTACGTGTATGATTCATCATTGGTTGTTGAATCTGTAGTTCAGTTGGAGTTGGATGTTAAGCTGGATTTGAGAATAGTCTGATGTTCTATTCAGATTGATGGATCTAGAGAAGAGAGGAGCTCTGGATATTGGTGATGTAGTTTGTTAGTTTAGCTTCTGTAGAGCGAGTCACCCGATGATTTATACTTAGGAAACTCGATGTAGTGTTAGAATATTTATTCTGATTTGTGTCAGGATAATTAGTTAGGTTTGTTTGTTTGATTGATTGCTATGGATGTTAGTAGCTGGTTGATAGGAATGCTTTGCTGTTTTAAATTAAAATCTTTTAAGGGTTATTAAATTACCTTTGTTTTAAATTTCGGGGACGAAATTCTTTTAAGGGGGGAGGATTGTAACGACCCGGAATTTTGGGCAATAACAATTTAATAATCTGTGTTAATAATTTAATTGGATTGATAATTTTCATTGTAATTTTAATTTAAAATTGGCTAATGTAATCTTTTAAAGGTTAATGAATTTATAATCTGGCAATAAAATTGATAAGAATTGTTTTTCAAAAGCTAATAAATTTTTATTCTCTTTATAATATATACATTTGATATATATTGTGAATAGGAGATCTTTTGTTTTAAAGATGAATTTTCAAATTATAATATATATGTATTTATATGTTATAGTTTGAGTTGTTTTGAAATTTAATCTTAATCAATTGATAATTTAGATATGAATGAATATTGTAATTTAAAGCTTTGTTTTAATTTATATTTTCAAAAGTTAATTTAAAGATTTATTCAATTGTTTTAAAAATATAAAGATTAATTTATTTGTTTTCAAAATATAAGATAGTTGTTTATTTAAATTATGGTAGTTTATAAAGGAATTAATCAATGTTTTATTTTTATTTTTGTTTTCTTTAAAATGTTTAAATTTAAAATGGATATGAATGTATAAAATAAATGTTTTAGACTTTTAAAATGCATACATAAGTATTTATGTATTTAGTAAATTAAAATATTTATACTTGTATATGTATCAAAATTCAAAAGTTTATTAACATAAAAACATCTCATAAATATAAAATTCTCATTCACATAAATATAAGATGTAAGTATCTTTGTAGTAAGATTTTAAATACAATTATGCAAAAAGATTAACACATGTAAAGCTATTAAACAAATTAAGTGACAAATGTAAATTCTTTAGACAAGTGGCAATTTATTTATATTAATTTTTAATAAACATTTTTAGAAGAAAAATTAGTTTTCTCTAACACTTTCATTCTTGTTTCCACTCCTCAACTAAAATTAATGGCTACTTCAAAATCTTAAAATAAAATCCAAACCTGAAAATGAAAACTGCAATTATCAAATCTGCAATTTCAATCTGCTTTTCAAATGGAAGTCTGAACCTGAAATTCAAACTAAAGTTGCAAATTTAAATCTGCATTCATATGGATGTACAACCTGCATTTCAAATGAAAGGGCAGCAGCAAGTTTCAACATTCTAAGTGAAAAGATTTTAAGCATGCAAGGCATTTTCAACAACATGCATACCAAAGCTTTTCAGATTAATGTTCAAAGGCCTGGAAGTAAAGATAAACATGCTCTGCTCTGTTCTACATATTTTATTTACAGGTGAGTAAATGTTTTTAAAAACAGTTGAATCTTATTCTAATATCATGCATGTGTTGTATTTACCTGTATTAAGATCCTATAGCTTGAATTTTTAAGTATTAGTACTTGTATGCTGTGAGAATTGTTGTTTGCATGCAGGTGAGTTTACTGTAAAAATGATCTGTTAAAAAGAAAATTTTAACACCTCTGTATTTCAAAGCAAAATTTCTGAGTAGACTTCAAATTGAAATACAGTAAGGTGATAATGAGATATGGAAGTTAGATTCAATTTGAGTTAAGTGTTAAAGATCAATTTGCATATGAAACAGTTAAGGAAACTGTGGGAAGTAGAATATGCAGTAAAATTTAATAATTATATCAAGTAAATCATGATCGAATTTTGATGAATAAAATTTATATCCTAAACCTATAATGCATGATATGAATTCTAAAACAGAAATCAAAATTTTTAACTTACAGTGGAAAATGAATTTTGGATTTTTCTAAATTTGGGGGTTTTGTCAAATTCATATGACTAAGTGATTTGTAGGCTTTGAAATTTGAATAGTAGCTGTGTTAATTGTCACTTAACACTCGAAAAATACAGATCGAATTTATTATGATACACAGATTTTAGAAACTTGATTTGTAGGGTTTGGGTACTGTTTTATTTTGAGTTTGGGAAATTCGATTTTGTGGAGCGTGGAGATGATCGAGCTGGGGTTGGCTTGGGGAGGAGTCGTGTTTGGGTAGTGAGAGTTCATGGCCGGAGTGGGAAGGCGTAGGTGGTCGGCGCCGTGGGGGTTGGGATTGATTTCCTGGCGACTGCAGTTGAAATTTTTAGGTTCGAACAACTCAATTTCATGTGAGCTTGAATGGATGGGTTCTGGGTTTGTTATCGCTGTCGCGTGAGGTTGAGTGATCATCTACGATAGTCGCGACGTACGCCAGTGGTCGGCGGCGGGGGTGCATATGCACCGTGTCTCTCGTGCATGGTTTGAGGGACTGGAATTGGGTGTTTGGTGAAGACGTGTTTGTCTCGAGTTTCTCTCGGTTATGGGATCGTGCAAGTATCGGGGGCGACTCGGAGTAGAGGAGCAGTTTGTTTACTTGGGGGATGACCGTGTTATTTACGTGTTAGTCTGGGGTTTTAGGGACGTTATATGATTTCTGTGGAATGGAGGAAGTTGTGTAGCAACCCAACTTTGAAATTAATGAAGGTAAGCTTTAAGATTTAAGATCAAGTTTATAAAAGAAATCAATTTTCAAAAGTTATAACTTGATCTTTTAAGTAAAAAGTTAATCAAACTTTAACATGCTAATTGATTTATTATAAATTTTAAATTGTTTTAAATTGATTTCTTTTGTAAGTAATCAACTAATTAAATTTTGAATTCAAGAGTGTTTTGGATTTAATTATTAAATCAAAGTTTTAAAATAGATTATTAAGTAATGTTTTAAAACTTAAGTTTCAAATTTATTTAAAACGAATAAGTTAAAATATGAATACTAAGGTGTTTAGATTTTAAATTTGATTTCTAAATGTTTATTTTCAAACAAGCTTAATGTTATAATTTTGTAATCCAAATAGAACAATTTGTTTAAGATTTATTAATGGAAATAATTAAGGATTTTGAAATTATAAGAAGTTAATCAATTAATTGTTTAATTAATTTTAAATAATTAGTTAAATACTTATTTAATTTTAAATAATCACTTAATTATGAATTAATTAAGTATAATTTCTTAATAAAGTAATTAATGATTAATAATTAAATGAATTTAAGGAAGTTAATTACTTATGGAAGTAATTAATGATAATTACTCATGGAGTAATTAGTAGAAGTGATTATTGTTTAATCACTTAATGATATCAATTAATGAATTGATTAATATAAATTGTTGAAGTTAATTAATTATGAAGTGATTAATTAACTAAAGAATCAAGAATTATTTAATGACGTGATTAATTAAATAAGAGATTAATTAAGGTTTATTGATGAAGTAATTAGAAATAATTACTTATGAAGAGTTAATTACTTAATTATTTAGTTAATTAGTCAATATGATTAATTAATTAATAAATGAGTTTAATTTTAAGATTAATTACCAAGAGTAATTAACTAAATTGTAATTAATTAATTAATTAAGTAATTAATTAAGGATTATTTATTTATTTAATAATAATTACTTAATGAAGTAATTATGGATTAATTAATTGAATTAATTAATCAAGAATTGAAATAATTAAATTAGAAGTTCATTAATTAAAATAAGTAATTACAAATTGTTAATTACTGATTATGATAAATGAGTTGATTAATTATAAGCTAATTAGTTAATTAAAGTATGAATAAGGATCATTAATGAATGTGATTAATGATATTAATCAAAGTTGATTAATATAAGTAATTAATTTAAATGTGATTAATTAATTGTAATTAATTAAGGTTTAATGTAATTAATTATAGTTAATTAATTAATGAAGGATCATTAATTACTGTAATTAATGATAGTAATTAAAAGTTAATTACTGAATATGGTTTAGGATAATTACTTGAATGTAATTAAAGATAATTAATCAAGGAAGATTAATTAAAGATAATCATTAAGAGATGATTAATTTAATTTGATTTGTAATAAATAAATGATGCAGGATTAGGATAATCCAAGTGATTAAAGGATAGTAATTAATTTAATTATAGGTTAATTAAATTGATTTGGAGTTAATCAATTCTGCTTTGGATATTGATTGATATTGGATGATTGGTTGATATTGAATGTTGATTAATATTGAGTGATTAAATGATATTGGATGATTTGGATATATCTGTTATGTGATATGCTGTTTATGAGATGAATGTTTGATATGATTATCTGTTGTGATAATGTTATTCATCTATCTGTTTATTATATCATCCTGTATATAAGTTTAAACTGTTTAAACCCTTAAGTACAACTTGGACATTAAAATGGCGTTTGGTTTCGGTGAGACCGGGATCGGGTTTCCATATTTGGAATTCCGAAAACCACACCGATTCCAATTAAACGTTAGGTCGTTAATCCAAGTGGAGCGAGTGAAGACTCGAGGTGTAAGGGCTATACGTCAGTATAACTCTGTGGGTGATTCCGTAATGAGTTTGACGGAATAGTGCTTATAGATTCGAGATGGCGAATCAGAGTGCAAGGGCTATGGTCGTTGACTCTGAGGGTGATTCCAAAACGAGTGCAACGAGATAGTGCCTTCGGTTTCGTTCGAACCCGGAACGAACTTGTATGGATTGAATGCTTTCAACACATCGTCAGGCGGACGATGAGCATTCTAAGTGATGTGTTCTATAAAGGTAATCGCAGCCTCAAGCCTCATCAACCGGGAATGGCTAAAACAGGGGAGGTGCGCCAAGGCTTCGTGGGTAGCCCCCACTTTGAGAGTGAGATTCATCCCTGTCTAGAGTCCCTTATTATTCGGCTGTGTGAGTGGTTGGTCGCGCCAACCACGGGGTGGTCTTATTTGGAACTATTCAGTAAGGAATGGTTCCGGCCTTGTGTTGCAGGGGAGTTAGGGTGGCTCCTCGGTACGTTGATCTAGGCCACGTACTGTGACGGGCGGTACCCCAGTAGCCCTGCCATTGTATGGAATCCAAAATCCAATAAGTGCCTGTACGGTTTTGATTGTGCCCAACTATGTTGGAACGTGAGATGTAAGCATTCCAGCTATTTCTGTATTTTATCTTGAAAACCCTAGACACTATTATAATATCACTGGATTTCCTATCAAATGTTTTGGTTAGCGTAAGGTAAAAACTTTTCCATGTTTATGTGTGGGAAGTCTTACGTGATACCTTTTCTTTTCAAAGGTTTTCTAAAGTTAAGCAATTTTAACCCGTTTACTCACACCAGACCCCTGTCTGACCCGAGTGTTTATTTTCTGTTTTATTAAACTCTTGGGTACTCATATTATATATGAGTAGTCAAGTGATTCAGGTTAGCTTGACGAATTCTGGAGGAGTTATGGAGCAGGAGGCTTCCACGTGTAGATATTATGTTTCCGCTGTGTATGATGTATCTGTGACTTGTATACTTGAGTTGTATGAATTAGACAGATGTTTATAACTGTCTAATATGTGTTGTATAAGTTGTGTAACTCTGATGTACTCTGATACTATGTAATATTTTATGTGATATATTATATTTATTCGTTCCGCTGTGAGTTATCTGTTGTTGTAGTGTTCTTCTTTCTCTTTCTTTTCTTCTTCTATCCCTTTCTTTCTTCATCGGCAACGCGATTTTCTGGGAGTAGAAAGTCGGGTCGTCGCAGCCACAGACCTAAGCAACAAAAATGCCAAAATCTCTCTCAATTTGCAACCGATCGAGCACGAACTCTAGGGGATTACGCCTATCAACTACCCGGTCCTATTGGCTCCTCGATGCATCACCAAAACGTGTTCCAACATCAAAGATTGGATTTTTTTAAAGATTTGAACCCAAAACACTAAAAATTGGGATTTTCACCAATTCAATCCAAACCAAGAGCAAATGCATATGAAAAAGTGTTAGGAATTCATACCCAACAATCAAAGATAGTTATAGACAAAGATGTGAGATAAAAATCTCAACTTTACACAAAATTAATGAAGAAGAAGCTTGAAAGCAAGGAAGAACCAATGACTTCTCTTTGAATTTGGAGTTAGATGTTGGATTTGCCAAGGAACTAGAGCTTGGAGTTTTAATTTCCCATTCCCTCCTACATTTTTGATGAAGCTTTAGTGTTAGGAAATGAAATTAAAGTTATGAAGGGAAGGGGGTTGAGCTAGAGTATATAGTTTAGGCTAATGGGCTAAACCAAACCCAATGCCCAAAGTGAAAAAGTGACAAAATTCCACTAACTTCAAACATATCAAAGTTTATACTCAAAAAGATCGCAAACGGTGTTTTGAACTCAATGGAAGTGGTCTTGAGTCCAAATTCGACCGTATGCAAAAAGTAACTTTTCGGACTAAAATCCGACTAACGATAAAAAATATTTAAATAAAATATTTAAATATTCAATCGTAAAATATGCGGGTTGTTACAATATTCGTGTGTGCAAGGTGTACTCCAGGGGTTTAACACAATAGTGCAACAACATCATCATCACAGATCAAAACACAGAAATATAGTTGATAAGCGGTATAAACTATAACGCTCATCGTTCATTCACATATCACAGATTAATAACAATTGTATCACAAATAAATGAATAAAATTCACAGCTCAATCCACAAAACAAAATATCACAGATAAAATAGGACAATCAATTCAAGGCATCTCATACAATACAATCATTCATAAGTAAGGTCAAGCATTCAATCAACATTTATAAACATGATTAATTAATTGTTTAATCCTAATTAATTCAATTTATTTCTAATTAAATTAATTACTTATGAATTAATCATCAAATCCAGATTAATTAATTACAAATCATTTGATATAAATTAATTTATCAAACACTTTAATTAATTATTCTTAATTAATAAATTGTTCTTAATTAATCATATTGATTAATTTAACATCTAAACCGATTACCTAATTAATTAGCCCCTAAATTAATTATTTTAAGAAATTTACCATTTAATTATTTACCGTAAAATAATTACACTTACACAATTTTATAAATGATTATTATTAATTAATTGTTAAAATTAATCACATTAATTAGTTATTTAAATAATCTTAGTTAACGACCTTCATTAACTAATAACAGTTCTTTAATTATTTTTCTAATTAATCTCTGATTATAAATTAATCTAAATCATTAATTAATAAATTAAATAAATCATTCTTTAATTACCTTATTAATTAAATCACTTAAAACCTTAATTATCACTAATATAATTCATTTCCTTTACCTATGATTTAATTAACATTTAAGTGTATATTTAAAACATTACACTTTTAAATTTAAATTTAAATTTAAATTCCATTTTGAATTTAAGATTCAAAATGATTAACCAATTAAACATTACCGAATTTAAATTCCATTTATAAAACCTTTAAAAAATGCAAAGAACATTCATTACTTATATATGAAACTTATATAAGAAAAGTTTTAAACTAGATTACTTAATTTTTATTTAAAAAATTAAGCTTTTAAAATATATTAATTATTTAACACGCAAATTCAAGTTAAAACAATTTATTTAACTTTTCACTCTAAATTAAGAAAACCTTTATAATTTTTTTTATCAAAATCAAGTTAAACATTTGTTTGGAAACAAATATACTTTTAAAAGCTCTTTAATTTAAACTTGTTTAAAACACATTCAGATTTAAAACTAATTGAAATTTCTAGATTTTGATTCAAAGAGACATGGATCCATATTTTAATTTTGATTTAAACTTTGGTTATAAATTCTTGATTTTAAATTCTTTATTTAAAATCCAACTTTATTTTAGAAATAAAGATTTAAAAGTTTATTTGAAAAATGAACTTAACTTAAAAATTTAAACCACTGTTTAAATCTTGTTTCAGATTTTAATTTAAATTTTAAAATCCGAAACTGCCAGGTTGAAAACCTGAAAACACACCTTCTGAATATTTAAAACTTTGATTTAAAATCCAAATTCCCTTTTAAAACTTTTAAATTCAAAGTTTATTTGAAACTAAACCTAAAACTGGATTTAAACTATGTCTAAATCGCGCTCACAGATTCAAATTCATTTAAATTGCATTAAAATCTAAATTGGCAGACAGGTTTACAAAAACCTGTATGAACCAAAACTAACCCGAGGCAACATATCCTCCTTCGAGTCAAATACCCTACCTTCTCGAGTAAAACTGCAAAATGCCTCGGGAATTTCATGAACCAACTCGAGTAAATACTCGAGTACAAGTCCACTACTCCATACGCCTTCATCGGGAAACCAAACCGTGCCGTGCACGTCCACGGCACCGCTATTCGCCTTCGGTCGACGTCACATCGTTGAGCAAGTCGAAGATCGACCACAAGCCATTCCCCGATCATCTGAACTCCTCCATCTTCTCGAATTTGAAATCGAGTCAAAAGTGGAAACCTGCAAAAAATAAAAGCACCCCACCTCAAACCTGTTAACATCACCAGATTCCAAATAATTTTCCAAATTATTTATTTTTCAAAATATCTTTACTAGATATATAATTTCCACATTTCAACCATTTGAAAACAATTTCAAATCACTTTTCACCTTTACAACTTTTGAAAACAAATTTCAAATCGTTTCCCTACACGGGATATATTCACAAATCTGTATTCATTTTCATTCAAAATGGTTCATTTAAGCCAATTAAATAAATCCTTACCGATTTACTTTATATTTACGTTCCAAATTCGTAAATTTATTTCCACACTTCAAAAATAAATCAACATTTATTTTTAAACAAATTTCCCTTCCTTTTATGAATTCCATAGTGAATTTACAATTCCAAAATATCTATGAATATACGATTTTCAAATCGATTTCTAATATTCATTTTAAATTTATCTTTAAAAGATGTAATCTCAAACATTTCACTTCACATTGGAAAACATTCCCATACTTATTTAATAATAATAAGTAATTCACAAAACCATTTATTTTCAATATTTGGAAAATATTCAATATACTTAAATCACAGTTAAGTATAGATTTCATTCTTTAAGGGAAACATCCTTTCAAACACATTTTTTTGGGTCAAAACAAAGGTTGCGTAAAACATCGGTATGACGACCCAAAATCACCAGTATAGGGATTCGAAATTAAGTTAGATATATAAATCCCAATACTATATAAAACATTTCCTTTCAGAAATCATTTACTATAACAACAGTGTTATAGTCCACTATAGTAACGATCCCAGATTTTTATAAATTTTAAATTGATAATTAAATTAAATTTTGATTTAAAATGGTGAAATTTATTGATAAATTGATTCGAAAATTAAAAATGAAGTCTTTAAATAAAAATATAAATATCTCAAATAATCTATAGTAATATAAAATAGAAATTTATTTATATTTAACAAATTTAACAAATTAATACAATACAAGAAACAAAAGAAATAAAACATAGAATAAAACACATTAAACGAATTAGTTAAGAAACAAACATAACTAAAACCACTTTTATAATATGTACGTAAAGTAAAATTAATATCTATCAAGCATAAACAAGGCAATATAAAACAAGACAAAAGAAATTTATACAAGTATCTTTAGTACACTTAAACTAGAAACAAAACTGCATATGCATTTAAAATAGCATAAAACAACAAATATCTATAGCACACAAAATCTCTTAGCATAGTCAAATAAACAAGTTTTAAAGAAGATACCCAGGATTATACTCACACAGGTACAACCGAAATAGAGGAAAAAATAAGTATATTGTACATAGTAATAAATACAACATACCTCAGGCATTAAATGCTAGCATAGCATATTTTCTATCAGCCGAAACAAGAAGTAAAGTAAAAAAAAGGGTCTCTGATGTTCTACCATACCTAATACCCTATACAAAAACGTGCAACCCTGCAACTTCTCTTCTATATATCAAATTTCCTCTTCATTTTAGTTTGTTCAAAACATAACTAAGCAAAGCCAGAAAAGAAGCAAGATATCAAAGCAAAGATTCAATTGAAAAAGAAAAAAATCAAACTTCAATCAGATCAAATTCAAAATGCATTTCTAGATTTTTCAACAACATTACCCAAGCTTTGTGTCCTCTGTCTTCATCCCACAAGTGAGTAACCCGCACTTAAAACATTTTAAAACCCACTTGTATCTTGATCTGTATGAAATGATTACTTAAGTTGGATAAAAACTGCTTTCATGTATATGTATATACGGAAAAAAATGAGAAAACAAGAACAGTTGCTCTGTTTTAGCATTACAGTGTTTTAAAAAAAAATGTTATGATTAACATAAGTCAAGTTTAGAAATTTTTTTAAGTAGGATTAGTCAAACATGCTCTGGGAATTTGAGGACATAGGTGAAACTCAAAGCATGATAGAAATTCTAGTATCAGGGTACCTTCTTTGATTATAAATCAACTATATCTCTGTTCAACATTTATACAGGCGAGTGAACAACCCCATCTCCTGTTTAAAATTGTTGCCTTTGATGTACATATTGAATAGGCAATTGTAATAATTGTTTGTATGAGTAAAACTATGATTGCATGTTTTTTGAAAACCAAAGAATATGTATGTATGTTAAAAATATATTTGAGTACATGTTTGAACAACAGAACACGTACTTGTTAACCATTTACAGGTTTAAAAAATATTGATCAAAATTCCAGTACTCTTAAATCTAGTCTCTGTCAGAATTAGGTATTTAAACAAGTTATGTTAGTTATGACATAAGCTAAAGTTTAACATTTTATTTCAAGTTAAATAAGTTTGAACATTTTTGGAATCTAAAATTTAATAACAAAACTTAGAATTTGTCAAAATTTTGATTTCCACAATTTAATGTTTTATATATATATATATATATATATATATATATATATATTCTGAATTGTCAACAAAATCTAGGATTTTTAAGTTTAAAACCAGGATTTTTAATTGGGTATTTCGAGAGCAAATTGAGGACGATCGGAATTGGCATTTTGGCTAATTTCCGGTGACGTGTTGAACTAGGGGAGTCGGGGTTACTCGTGGTGATAGAGGAGGCTTTGGTGGTGATGGGAAAAATAGTGGGTGGTGGTCCAGTTCATCGTGGAGGTGGCGGCAAGGAGTTTGCAGTTCGTAACCCTAGTTTGGTCGAGGGTGAGTATTTTGATTCGTTTGTTTCCTACAGTTGACCGAGTGCTAGGAAATTTTGGGGAATGGTAGAGGTTGAGGTGACGAAGTAATGATCGAGGTGGCGCGTGTTCAGGTGGTCGGAACAGGGAGTATAAGGCGTTGACAGGTTGAAGTGTGTCCTAGTCATTTTTTTTCCAGGTTTCGTTTTTCTTTTTATTTTGAGCTCGATTTTCGATTTCATGCTCGAATCAAAACTTGGGGAATCAGAATCGATGGGGGAGGCCAGGAACGACTTATTGGCAGCGGCATTGGTGATCGAAGAGGCTCCATCGCCTTGTGCACGTGTGCGTGCATTCTTATGTATCTGGGTGGTTAAGATGATTGGGAAAGAAGATGATGGTGCTCTGGGGGCAAACTTGAGAAATTTGATTTTCTTTGCTCGGGTAAACAAGTGGTTTTGCTCGGGTATGGTTAGAAAATTTACCAGGTTTAAAGCTTTTAAAAGAAACTGGTTTCAGATTTAAAAATACAATAGGTTTTAAAGTTGTAAAGTAAATTTTGTTCAGTTTTAAAAGCAATAGAAAATGTGCAAAGTTTTCAAGAAATTATCTTTTAAAGTTTCAAAGTATAAGAAAATGAATAAGTTTTCAAAGAAAAATCAACCCAGTTTCTAAAATAGAATTATTAAACAAGATTTTAAAACAAGTTTCAAAGTTAAATGTTTTTTTTAAATAATCTTTTTTGGGATTATTATTTAAATTAAAACCTCTAAGTGTTTTCAAAAGTGATTTGATGAATGTGATTTAGTAAGTAATTAAGATAAGTGGTTTATCTTAAGTTAAGGGCTTGGGAAAATTTAAGGTTAATTAATTGGTTAGTGATTAAAGGTTAATTTAATTATAGAATCAATTTAAAGGATTTTATTTATTTATCTATGTGAATGTTTATATGATAGTTGTTTAAATAAAGTAATTAAATGATAATTAGTTAATGTAATAAAGGGATGATTATTTTATGTAATTACATTAAAGGATGACTAATTAATGATTAAGGATAATTAATTAAAGTGATTAATTAATCAAGGTAATAAATTTGGGGATAATTAATTAATTTAAAGATTTACCAGTGAAAGAGATTAGAATAATTACTTATGGTAATTAATTAAGAATAATTAATTAAATGATAATCAAATAAGGGCTAATTAATTAATGTGATTAATTAAGGATAATTAATTAATTAAAGATTAATTAATTAATAAAGGTGATTGAGGAATGATAATTAACTCATGAGTAGTTAATTTAATTGGAAATAAATTTAATTAATTAGGATTAAATAATTAATTAATCCTACTTATAAATGATTATTGAATGCTTGACCTTACTTATGAATGATTATATTGTATGAGATGCCTTGAATTGATTGTCCTATCTGATCTATGATATTTTGCTCTGCGGATTGAGCTGTGTATAATTTATCCATTTATTTACATTGATATATATATATATATATATATATATATATATATATATATCTGTGATCTGTATGATAAGCGTTATAGTTTATATCGCTTATCAACTATATTTCTGTGTTTTAATCTGTGATGATTGAATGATGGTGCACTATTGTGTTAAACCCCGGGACCACACTTATACACACACAAATATGGATTTCACGAGGAAATCGATTAAGTCACAGATTTTTGAAATGATTTATAAAATTGAATATTTAAATTCAAATGTTTTGGAAATGGATTGGGTTTAAAGTGAAAAGCTTTTTGAAATGGAATTTCAAAGATGAAATTTATTTTGAATAACTTGATTAAGTTTTGGAATTTAAATATTTTGATTTAAATTTGAATTTAATACTTGAAATTTAATTCTATGATTTGATACTAGGGATTAACGATATTATACTAGTTATATATGAGTCAAACCATTTTTAAAGTATTGTTCTTTTGGGAATTTGAATTAACCCAAAGATTGTAACTTGTATAAATGAAATAGGGTTTTTTCCGAAATAACACTGTTGTTTCTAAATGATAAAAAGCTTTCATATAAGAAATGAATTTCAAATTGTATTAAAGGGATTTCAAGTAAACTGAAATAGTTTTCCAAGTTATAGATGAATATTTGGAAACGAATTTTTTTTGTGAATATTTATGAATGATTTGAAAGATATGAAACAAATCTTTGAGTTAAATATTTAAATGAATTAATCCAATTGAGATGGAATTGTTTTGAAACTTATGAATGAACCTTTGAGAAACTGGGTGAATTTTGTGAAATTAATCTTTTTGTTTAAAAGATTCGAAATGGTAATTGGTTTAAATCATTTGAAAGAAAATTTTGAATTATTCAGTTGTGACTTAATTGAAATCCCATATCCATATGTTTTAAACGTTGTGCTCACTATTCGGGTTAGCCGGGAAAGGACCTTTGGGTCATATAACCCATTCCGAATATGTGATACGTCGTTATGGATAGCATTTGAAGGCCGGTGGTGAAGACCGGGTATTTGCGAGAATGATAGGATGACCTATTGATTGTCTCTGCACCGAGTAGCTACGACATAGAGATTCCCTAAGTGATGGGAAGTCCGATCGGGATTGTGAATACCCGGATTGCAAGGACTTCTTTGGAAGTGCCTTCGGTTCTGTTCGAACCCAGAACAGACTTGTATGGATTGTATGTCCGACATTACAATTTGAGATATAAAGCAGATTTCTTTCAAATACATTTCTGTTGGTGGCGGAGAATTTATTCTCTTAGCTTAACACCCTTCTCTTAGACATACGAGCTCAGAGGTTATGTAGTTGAAGGTTATCAGCGATATATTCCCATCTTGGTAATGTGGCATGCTGAGTGCTGCTGATCATTTGTTGATCAAAGCGTGGCTTTGTGAAAAGCATTGCTTTGTGGACTAGACTTCGTCGAACCTCACAACCAGGAAAATGGTCGAAACAGGAAAGATGCAGCAAGGTTTGTAACGACCCAGAATTTTTATAAATTAAAATTTGGATATTTAATTAATTTTAAATATTAATAAGTGAATTTATAAGTCAAATAAATTTTATTTTTGATTTATTGGATTTAATTGAATTATTAAATCGATAATTTAATATGTTAAATTATGGAAATAATTGAAAATCGAGTTAAATATGATTAGAAATAATTTGGAAAATTTTATTTAATCATACTGGAGTTATAGAGATATTTTAGAACTTTTAAAATCGAATTAAAAGTTAATTTGTGAAAATTGAATATTTTAATATTTAATAATTGACTGTAAAATAGCCAATTTTTGAACAGTCTCAGAATTGAACGAAACCAGTTTCATTGGATCCGTAATAGTTAGTTATTACCGGATTTCAATTTTCGTGTCAATCGGAGCTATCGTTTGATCGCGGCAGCTCGAAACGCATCGAACTATTTTTAATTTAAATTTGGCGAATCAAAATAGCCATTTTTCAAAAAGTCTCGGATTTCGACGAAACCAGTTTCATCGGATCCGTAATGTGATATTATTGTAAGATTTCAAATTTCAAGTCAATTGGATTTACCGTTTGTCCGGTACAAATTAAAACGCCTAGAAATCGGTTTAAATCGGTTTAATTTAAATTGAGCGTTTTCAGCCATAACTCGCACATACTTCCGAATTAGCTTCCGAAACCTGTTCCATTGTGTCCAGAACGCGGGATAAACCCTAGGTACGCTGGTTACGGCGTCTAAATCGGAGTTCGGAATTCCCGGGATGAATAGTGTTTACGCTTGCTTTTCCTATAAATACACCCTCACTCTAAAATAAAAAAAAAACAACAAAACCCTAATCTATACAGGCCGCCTCCATGTATAATCAAGGGCTGAAACTTAATCTTCTTCATCCTTCAATTTCTCAAAATCCATGCATCGATTCATGAAAGTATCAACTACAAAGTTGTAGAGGGCTGTGAGTACTACGTTTTGAACGGCTATGATCTAAAATGGAGCATCGTAGTGGGAGATAGGGGGGTTTAAAGGGGCCGACCTGCGCACGCATTCCCAGGTGGAGGGCATGGCCGAGCTTGACATGGTGGGGGCCGAACATAGCTCTTGTCGAGAGCTTCGCGATGGTGGTTGTGTGATCGAGTTTAGTTGAGTATGGTGTTGCAAAATTCAAACCCTAGTATGCATTGTTGGGTTCAAGTGTGTTCGGCTTCACCTGTAGATGGAACGCAAATGGGAAGATGAAGGGGGACGGTCCAGATGTGTGGGAGTGGGATCTGATGGCTGTAGATTGCTGTAGGTTTAAATATAAAAAGATTATGTTGAAATTAGTTTATAAAATCGTGTACAAATTTGTAAATTACATAACTTTTTCATACGAGGTCGAAACTGCGCGAAACCAGTTGCGTTGGAATCGTATGGACGAGCACTACGCGATGGAGTTGGTTTGGAGTCGTTTGGAGTTAGTGAGAATTTCGGGTAAAATTAAACGCGCGTTTAATTTTATTCGAAATAAAAGCTGAAACGAAATTAAAATCAAGGTGAGAACTTCTCACTCAATCGAATAGGTTTCGATTTTATTTTAAATAGTTAGATTTAAAATATTTGAATGCATGTTTGAATGATGACTGTAAATTATTGATTGTTAAAATAGACATTATACGCCGTTAGTAAGCGGATGTTATTTATTAAAAACATATACCGCGAAAATTTCATAAACAGTGAAATTGGTATTATATATAATATCAATATATATATATATATATATTGGCATATGTATATATTGCAGTTGTTGATTTCCCGCATTTTTGTTTAGCGGATGAGACCCTATTACGCCGTTATTAAGCGGATAATATTTATTAAGAACATATACCGCGATAATTTCGTACTGGAGCGAAATTGGTATTGTGCTAATGTTTTTGGATGCAGGAAAACAGGTTGGAGGGATCCAACTGGATTCCTCAACAGTTTTTATTTGATTTCAGATATTTTGATATTTGATGGATTATCATATCGATATATGATATCGTTGTAGTCGTGATTGACTATTTGGTGTGTAGCATCATTGGACCCAAATTTTGGGATTTTAGAATGATTTTAAAAGTGATTTTTGAGAATATACTATATTTTTGGAATTGATTCGTTTTAAATAAATAAACGTTATAATTTTTTTTAAAGTTATAAAAAATTATGATTTTGTGAAATATAGTTAAAAGCTGATTTTTGAGAAATATGGATTTATGATTTTATAAAATAGTTTAAATTGGATTTTTGAATATATTATAAAAGTTTGAATATAGGATTTATAAAATTTGATTATTTTATAAATCAAAAGGATGAAATTATAAAGGAATTTAAAGACGTTTTAAAAGAATAATATAAATGGATTTATATTAAGAGATTTGTAAATGGATATTTATAAATTGAAATATAGACATTATAAAACGAGTTTTTATAAGTGTTTGAATGAAGTGAAAATAAATTTCATAAATGAATGAAATTTATAGAATTATAAACTATGAAGTTATAGATGAAATTTATAAATAGTAAGATTTATAAATTTGGTGAAATTATTTGAAGGATAGATTGGGTTAAATAAATGAATCTTATAAGTTATAAGATTTATAATTATGAAATTCTAAGGAACGATTTTGTGAAATAATCGTTTATAAGTAGTTAACTTATTATATGAACATTTAGTTTATAATTTAGTTATAAACTGGAATAGGTTAATAAAGGAATTTATAAAAAGGAAGTTTTTATAAATAAATAGAAATAGAATTTATAAACGTTGTTTTATAAATTCGCAAACGACTTATTTTGATAAGTTAATTGTTATAATTTATTTACGGAGTTATATTCACGTTTTTAGACAGTGAATAATCCTTAGAGTAAAATGAATAGAAAAGATGAAATTTGTTAACGTAGTATATTCACGTTTTTGAATAGTGAATAACACGTTAAAGAAAATGTTTTGGATTTGGATGTTTAAATAGAATTAAAACGATCTAACGATGTTTTAAAAGGTGTTGTGATTCGAAACCATAGATTTCAACATTTATTGTTGAAATAGACGTTTTCGAGAAATAAAAGGAAATAGTGGACTATAACACTGTTGTTATAGTAAATGATTTCCGAAAGGAAATGTTTTGAATAGTATTGGGATTTATATATCTATTTTAAATTTCGAATCCCTATGCTAGTGATTTTGGGTTGTCGTAACGATGTTTTACGCAACATTCGTTTTAGCCCAAATAAATATGTTAAGTGAATGATTTCCTTAAAGAAAGAAATATATACTTAATTCGGTTTAAGTATATTGAATATTTTCTAAGTGTTGAAAATAAAAGATTGTGAATTACTTATTTAATAAGTATGGAAATGTTTTCCAATATGAAGTGAATAATTAGAATTTATCTTTTTGGAGGATAAATTGAAATGAATTATTGAAATCGTATATGCACGAATATTTTGAAATATAAATTCATTATGGAATTTATATGTGAAAAGTGAAATTGGTTAAAAATAAATATTGATTTATTTTTGAAGTGTTGAAACTATATATCTAGTAAAGATATTTTGGAAAATAAATAATTTGGAAAATTATTTGGAATCTGGTGATGTATGCATATCCAGTGATAGTTCAATAACCGACTATCAGTATTTCCCTTTGAATGGGTATTGGATGTGAATTGATTGAATTTGAATGTCACACTTATTTTTGAATAAGCGCTCACTATTCGGGTTAACCGGGAAAGGACCATGGGGTCGTATAACCCACTCCGAATATGTGATACGTCGTTGTGAATCGCATTTGAAGATCGGTGTTGAAGACCGGTATTTGCGAGAGTGATAGGATGAACTATCGATTGACTCTGCACCGAGTAGCTACGGTATTGAGTTCTCCATATGTGATGGTGAATCCGATCAGGATTGTGAATATCCGGATTACAAGGACTTCTTTGTAAGTGCCTTCGGTTTTGTTCGAGCCCGGAACAGACTTGTATGGATTGTATGTCTGACATTACAAGTTGAGATATAAAGCCGATTTCTTTCAAATATATTTCTGTTGGTGGCGAAGAATTTATTCTTTTAGCTTAACACCCTTCTCTGAGACGTACGTGCTCAGAGGTTATGTAGTTGAATGTTATCAGCGATATATTCCCAATTTGGTAATGTGACATGCTGAGTGATGCTGAAATGATCATTGTGTTGATTATTTGTGATAGGATCGTTTATTTGATCGTCTATCCTTGTGATCATTGTGTTGATCATTTGTTGACCCAAAGCATGGCTTTTGTATAAAGTATGTTTTTGTGGACGTGACTTCGTCGAGCCTCACACCCCGTGAATGGTCAAAACAGGAAAGAAGCAGCAAGGTTATGAGGGGTAGCACCCTTTAGGATGTGTCCATTTCCTTCTGGAAAAGGGTGGTATCATGGTATGGAGCCCAGATACTTACTCATGTTGAAAACACTTTGTTATGATTGTGTGAATTGATTACGAGCGCTCGGTTGATAAAGGTCCCAAAGGACCGGGGGATGGCATATTCGGTCAGTTGTTACTCAGTTAGGAGTAACCCGGCCTTGTGTTGGTAGAGATCCGGTTTGGTTCTCGGGGATGTCCATCCAGAGGCATTCTCATGTGGCAATGGGAAGTTCCTTGGCCTGACCATTTGTTGGAAATCCAAAGAAACAATACGTGACTTGTACGGTTTTAGTTGTAGAACCTGCTTCCTCAGGAGGTAGCTATAGTAGGCATAATATAATGGTACCTATGCTGGCTATGATTTATATCTTTACTTTCGAAATGATTTGTTCTACACTATGCACTAATAATAATATCAAATGTTATTTTAAATGCGTATCAAGCATCTTTGACTAACATAAGAAGAAATCTCCTCCAAGTCTGCGTTTGCATTGTGTGTGTGGTGGGAGGTCTTATGGTAGTTACATTTTTAAAAGCATTGCGAATTGATTTTAAAAATATTCCTCTATTTTGATTTTAAAGAAAAAAATAAACTGCTTTGAGTTCTCACACCAGTCACATGACTGACTTGGAGTTTATTGTTTTCCTTCCTAAACTCTGGGTGCCCACCAATTTCCACACGGGCAGTTAAGAGTTAGGTTTATCAGGATATTCTGGATATTCTGGAGTTGCTAGAGGCAAGCTGGATGGCATGGCGTATTACTAGTTTATATAATATTTCTTTTTCCGCTGCACTGTTTATTGTTGTATGTTGTTGTACACTCTGATGATATGATGTGATGTAATGAAATGTAATGTAATAACTGATATAGTTCTTTGTTTAAAGATTATTCATTTATTATTATATGTTGTTCCGCTGCGAATTGTGAGATTCTGTTGTTGTTCTGTTGTTCCCTTTCTGTCCCGTTCTATTTTTAAAATTTTCTATCTTCTGTTTTTCTAATTCTCTGTTTTCTAAAAATTGTCTATCTTCTTTTCCCTCTATTTTTCTTTTTCTTTCTTCTTTTTCTCTCTTCTTTCTTTTCTTTTCTTTTTAAAACCCATAACTGTTCGGTTTTTCGGCAACGAAAATCTGGGGCGTTACATTTGGTATCAGAGCTTATGGTTAAGCGACAACCATGGTTCTGTTGGGTACTACTCATTAGAGATAGAGTCAGCAGTATTCTAGATTGAGTTTGAGTGTAATAATAAATATGAGAGCGTATTTGTTAGTGAATATAAAATTGTTTTATATTGTGATGATTGGTTTATTGAGTGGCATATGAACTTTCGTCAGCGTGGTCCGCAAGACTATACCGAAGGGGTTTCTAAACACTTGAATAGAACAATTCGGCACAATATTGATTTAGAAATTGGGTAAATGAAATAATTTTACCTTAAGTATATTTTGTATGTAAAGAAATAATTTTTCAAAATTATTAAAGTGTATATAAGTTGATTGTTTGGTTATTTGAATAATCTAAATAAAAGAATAATTGTATAAGTAAAAGAATTATAAGAATATGAATTATAATTAAAGTGATTTACAATTGTGAAATAAAACTTATATATATAAGTTGATATTGATATCAAACTAAATTAATAAAGTTAAATGATAAATGTGAACTTAAGTTATATAAATAAAATTCAACTTTAGAAATTGGATTGGATGATAATCAAATGAATGTAAATTAAGTTGATATGGAATAATGAATGTAAGTGTTAATTCATTAAATTCTAATGTTATATGATTGTTAGTTGATTGTTGATTGATTATATATAATTCATTAAGTATTAATGAAATTGAAAGCTAAAGTAAATTGAATTCAAATTAGAAGTAAATAAGTTTGAATAGAAATTGAATGTGAATTGGATTTAAATTAGTAAATGTTAACTAATTGAATTGAGAATGAATGTTGATAAAATCCAATGTAAACTAATCAAATGTGATTAAATTGAAAACCGTTTCATTGAATACTAATGAGAATATAAATGAATATTGATTGGTTATGGATGTAGTTGGTTGATGGTTGAATATATATTGCTTTTATTGCATTTGCTATGTGGCATATATAGTTGTTATGTTGTTATATGTTGTATATCGATACTATTTTCATATATGCATATTCTCATGTTGTTTGTTGAGTGTTTAGTAGGTGCGGATCGCGTTTGCTTCGCATTTGGAGCTCGCTTTTGCGCTATATTAGCTGTATATGCTCGCTAATAAAATATAAGGTACATATCTCGGATTAAATATCGTACTTTTACACTTTTTTCCCTTCGGGATGCCTCATTACTTGATGAGATGTATATTTGTGATATATATACTGTCATTTTTTTTTCGGATCGAGCCGCGCAAAGGAGACTATGGCGAATTTTTTCGAAAATTTAAGGCGTTAGAAAAATTTGAGAAAAATTGGAAAATTTTGAAAACTTTAAACTTTGTTTTAAAGTTGAAAGTTAAATGATATAATTGTTTTTGAAAAGATAACTAAGTATGATTTGAAAACTTAGTAAAGATTTGAAAGAAGTTTAATTATAAATTTTGGAAAGTTAATAGATTCTGTAATCTTCTTACTTGTAATTTCGAGGACGAAATTCTTTTAAGGGGGAAAGATTGTAACGACCCAGAATTTTTATAAATTAAAATTTGGATATTTAATTAATTTTAAATATTAATAAGTGAATTTATAAGTCAAATAAATTTTATTTTTGATTTATTGGATTTAATTGAATTATTAAATCGATAATTTAATATGTTAAATTATGGAAATAATTGAAAATCGAGTTAAATATGATTAGAAATAATTTGGAAAATTTTATTTAATCATACTGGAGTTATAGAGATATTTTAGAACTTTTAAAATCGAATTAAAAGTTAATTTGTGAAAATTGAATATTTTAATATTTAATAATTGACTGTAAAATAGCCAATTTTTGAACAGTCTCCGAATTGAACGAAACCAGTTCCATTGGATCCGTAATAGTTAGTTATTACCGGATTTCAATTTTCGTGTCAATCGGAGCTATCGTTTGATCGCGGCAGCTCGAAACGCATCGAACTATTTTTAATTTAAATTTGCCGAGTCAAAATAGCCATTTTTCAAAAAGTCTCGGATTTCGACGAAACCAGTTTCATCGGATCCGTAATGTGATATTATTGTAAGATTTCAAATTTCAAGTCAATTGGATTTACCGTTTGTCCGGTACAAATTAAAACGCCTAGAAATCGGTTTAAATCGGTTTAATTTAAATTGAGCGTTTTCAGCCATAACTCGCACATACTTCCGAATTAGCTTCCGAAACCTGTTCCATTGTGTCCGGAATGCGGGATAAACCCTAGGTACGCTGGTTACGGCGTCTAAATCGGAGTTCGGAATTCCCGGGATGAATAGTGTTTACGCTTGCTTTTCCTATAAATACACCCTCACTCTAAAATAAAAAAAAACAACAAAACCCTAATCTATACAGGCCGCCTCCATGTATAATCAAGGGCTGAAACTTAATCTTCTTCATCCTTCAATTTCTCAAAATCCATGCATCGATTCATGAAAGTATCAACTACAAAGTTGTAGAGGGCTGTGAGTACTACGTTTTGAACGGCTATGATCTAAAATGGAGCATCGTAGTGGGAGATAGGGGGGTTTAAAGGGGCCGACCTGCGCACGCATTCCCAGGTGGAGGGCATGGCCGAGCTTGACATGGTGGGGGCCGAACATAGCTCTTGTCGAGAGCTTCGCGATGGTGGTTGTGTGATCGAGTTTAGTTGAGTATGGTGTTGCAAAATTCAAACCCTAGTATGCATTGTTGGGTTCAAGTGTGTTCGGCTTCACCTGTAGATGGAACGCAAATGGGAAGATGAAGGGGGACGGTCCAGATGTGTGGGAGTGGGATCTGATGGCTGTAGATTGCTGTAGGTTTAAATATAAAAAGATTATGTTGAAATTAGTTTATAAAATCGTGTACAAACTTGTAAATTACATAACTTTTTCATACGAGGTCGAAACTGCGCGAAACCAGTTGTGTTGGAATCGTATGGACGAGCACTACGCGATGGAGTTGGTTTGGAGTCGTTTGGAGTTAGTGAGAATTTCGGGTAAAATTAAACGCGCGTTTAATTTTATTCGAAATAAAAGCTGAAACGAAATTAAAATCAAGGTGAGAACTTCTCACTCAATCGAATAGGTTTCGATTTTATTTTAAATAGTTAGATTTAAAATATTTGAATGCATGTTTGAATGATGACTGTAAATTATTGATTGTTAAAATAGACATTATACGCCGTTAGTAAGCGGATGTTATTTATTAAAAACATATACCGCGAAAATTTCATAAACAGTGAAATTGGTATTATATATAATATCAATATATATATATATATATATTGGCATATGTATATATTGCAGTTGTTGATTTCCCGCATTTTTGTTTAGCGGATGAGACCCTATTACGCCGTTATTAAGCGGATAATATTTATTAAGAACATATACCGCGATAATTTCGTACTGGAGCGAAATTGGTATTGTGCTAATGTTTTTGGATGCAGGAAAACAGGTTGGAGGGATCCAACTGGATTCCTCAACAGTTTTTATTTGATTTCAGATATTTTGATATTTGATGGATTATCATATCGATATATGATATCGTTGTAGTCGTGATTGACTATTTGGTGTGTAGCATCATTGGACCCAAATTTTGGGATTTTAGAATGATTTTAAAAGTGATTTTTGAGAATATACTATATTTTTGGAATTGATCCATTTTAAATAAATAAACGTTATAATTTTTTTTAAAGTTATAAAAAATTATGATTTTGTGAAATATAGTTAAAAGCTGATTTTTGAGAAATATGGATTTATGATTTTATAAAATAGTTTAAATTGGATTTTTGAATATATTATAAAAGTTTGAATATAGGATTTATAAAATTTGATTATTTTATAAATCAAAAGGATGAAATTATAAAGGAATTTAAAGACGTTTTAAAAGAATAATATAAATGGATTTATATTAAGAGATTTGTAAATGGATATTTATAAATTGAAATATAGACATTATAAAACGAGTTTTTATAAGTGTTTGAATGAAGTGAAAATAAATTTCATAAATGAATGAAATTTATAGAATTATAAACTATGAAGTTATAGATGAAATTTATAAATAGTAAGATTTATAAATTTGGTGAAATTATTTGAAGGATAGATTGGGTTAAATAAATGAATCTTATAAGTTATAAGATTTATAATTATGAAATTCTAAGGAACGATTTTGTGAAATAATCGTTTATAAGTAGTTAACTTATTATATGAACATTTAGTTTATAATTTAGTTATAAACTGGAATAGGTTAATAAAGGAATTTATAAAAAGGAAGTTTTTATAAATAAATAGAAATAGAATTTATAAACGTTGTTTTATAAATTCGCAAACGACTTATTTTGATAAGTTAATTGTTATAATTTATTTACGGAGTTATATTCACGTTTTTAGACAGTGAATAATACTTAGAGTAAAATGAATAGAAAAGATGAAATTTGTTAACGTAGTATATTCACGTTTTTGAATAGTGAATAACACGTTAAAGAAAATGTTTTGGATTTGGATGTTTAAATAGAATTAAAACGATCTAACGATGTTTTAAAAGGTGTTGTGATTCGAAACCATAGATTTCAACATTTATTGTTGAAATAGACGTTTTCGAGAAATAAAAGGAAATAGTGGACTATAACACTGTTGTTATAGTAAATGATTTCCGAAAGGAAATGTTTTGAATAGTATTGGGATTTATATATCTATTTTAAATTTCGAATCCCTATGCTAGTGATTTTGGGTTGTCGTAACGATGTTTTACGCAACATTCGTTTTAGCCCAAATAAATATGTTAAGTGAATGATTTCCTTAAAGAAAGAAATATATACTTAATTCGGTTTAAGTATATTGAATATTTTCTAAGTGTTGAAAATAAAAGATTGTGAATTACTTATTTAATAAGTATGGAAATGTTTTCCAATATGAAGTGAATAATTAGAATTTATCTTTTTGGAGGATAAATTGAAATGAATTATTGAAATCGTATATGCACGAATATTTTGAAATATAAATTCATTATGGAATTTATATGTGAAAAGTGAAATTGGTTAAAAATAAATATTGATTTATTTTTGAAGTGTTGAAACTATATATCTAGTAAAGATATTTTGGAAAATAAATAATTTGGAAAATTATTTGGAATCTGGTGATGTATGCATATCCAGTGATAGTTCAATAACCGACTATCAGTATTTCCCTTTGAATGGGTATTGGATGTGAATTGATTGAATTTGAATGTCACACTTATTTTTGAATAAGCGCTCACTATTCGGGTTAACCGGGAAAGGACCATGGGGTCGTATAACCCACTCCGAATATGTGATACGTCGTTGTGAATCGCATTTGAAGATCGGTGTTGAAGACCGGTATTTGCGAGAGTGATAGGATGAACTATCGATTGACTCTGCACCGAGTAGCTACGGTATTGAGTTCTCCATATGTGATGGTGAATCCGATCAGGATTGTGAATATCCGGATTACAAGGACTTCTTTGTAAGTGCCTTCGGTTTTGTTCGAGCCCGGAACAGACTTGTATGGATTGTATGTCTGACATTACAAGTTGAGATATAAAGCCGATTTCTTTCAAATATATTTCTGTTGGTGGCGAAGAATTTATTCTTTTAGCTTAACACCCTTCTCTGAGACGTACGTGCTCAGAGGTTATGTAGTTGAATGTTATCAGCGATATATTCCCAATTTGGTAATGTGACATGCTGAGTGATGCTGAAATGATCATTGTGTTGATTATTTGTGATAGGATCGTTTATTTGATCGTCTATCCTTGTGATCATTGTGTTGATCATTTGTTGACCCAAAGCATGGCTTTTGTATAAAGTATGTTTTTGTGGACGTGACTTCGTCGAGCCTCACACCCCGTGAATGGTCAAAACAGGAAAGAAGCAGCAAGGTTATGAGGGGTAGCACCCTTTAGGATGTGTCCATTTCCTTCTGGAAAAGGGTGGTATCATGGTATGGAGCCCAGATACTTACTCATGTTGAAAACAGTTTGTTATGATTGTGTGAATTGATTACGAGCGCTCGGTTGATAAAGGTCCCAAAGGACCGGGGGATGGCATATTCGGTCAGTTGTTACTCAGTTAGGAGTAACCCGGCCTTGTGTTGGTAGAGATCCGGTTTGGTTCTCGGGGATGTCCATCCAGAGGCATTCTCATGTGGCAATGGGAAGTTCCTTGGCCTGACCATTTGTTGGAAATCCAAAGAAACAATACGTGACTTGTACGGTTTTAGTTGTAGAACCTGCTTCCTCAGGAGGTAGCTATAGTAGGCATAATATAATGGTACCTATGCTGGCTATGATTTATATCTTTACTTTCGAAATGATTTGTTCTACACTATGCACTAATAATAATATCAAATGTTATTTTAAATGCGTATCAAGCATCTTTGACTAACATAAGAAGAAATCTCCTCCAAGTCTGCGTTTGCATTGTGTGTGTGGTGGGAGGTCTTATGGTAGTTACATTTTTAAAAGCATTGCGAATTGATTTTAAAAATATTCCTCTATTTTGATTTTAAAGAAAAAAATAAACTTTTTTGAGTTCTCACACCAGTCACATGACTGACTTGGAGTTTATTGTTTTCCTTCCTAAACTCTGGGTGCCCACCAATTTCCACACGGGCAGTTAAGAGTTAGGTTTATCAGGATATTCTGGATATTCTGGAGTTGCTAGAGGCAAGCTGGATGGCATGGCGTATTACTAGTTTATATAGTATTTCTTTTTCCGCTGCACTGTTTATTGTTGTATGTTGTTGTACACTCTGATGATATGATGTGATGTAATGAAATGTAATGTAATAACTGATATAGTTCTTTGTTTAAAGATTATTCATTTATTATTATATGTTGTTCCGCTGCGAATTGTGAGATTCTGTTGTTGTTCTGTTGTTCCCTTTCTGTCCCGTTCTATTTTTAAAATTTTCTATCTTCTGTTTTTCTAATTCTCTGTTTTCTAAAAGTTGTCTATCTTCTTTTCCCTCTATTTTTCTTTTTCTTTCTTCTTTTTCTCTCTTCTTTCTTTTCTTTTCTTTTTAAAACCCATAACTGTTCGGTTTTTCGGCAACGAAAATCCGGGGCGTTACAGTTTTCAGGAATCGCGTCCCTAGGGTATGTCCATTTCATCTGGATAGGGGTAGTATCATGGTATGGAGCCCAGGTACTTACTCATGTGGATACACTATATCTATTACTGTGTGGTGTTGTTGGTTATCGGGATCCAGGATAAATGTTGGTTACGTCCGGGGATGGAATATCTAAGGTTGATACTCCCGGGCAGGGAGTACACCGTCTTTGTGTTGGTAGAGATCCAGTTGGGATGCTCGGGGACGTCCTTCCAGGGGCGTTCCACTTCGGTATGGGAAGTTCCTTTGCCCGACCATTTGTTGGAAATCCAAAAGAAACAATACAAGCCCTTTACAATTGCAATTGTATAACCTGCCACCTCAGGTGGCAGCTATAGTAGGCATAATATAATGGTACCTATGCTGGCTAAGATTTATATTCTACTTTCGAAATGGTTTCTGCACTATGCACTGGTAATAATATCAAATGATTTAATTTTGCGTAGTAAGCATCTTTGACTAATATAAGAAGAAATCTCTTCCAAGTCTGCGTTTGCATTGTGTGTGTGGTGGGAGGTCTTATAGTAGTTCCATTTTCTAAAAGCATTGCGAATCTAATTTAAAAATATTTCTTTTTTTGTTTAAAGATAAATTGTTTTTGTTAATCATACCAGTCCCATGACTGACCTGGAGTTTATTGTTCTTTCCTAAACTCTGGGTGCTCAAATTTTTTGCTACACGAGAAGTCTAGAGTTGGCTTTTTCAGATAGTCAGAGTTAGTATATTTTCTGGAGCTAGTTCAGTCTTTGGACACGACTGATCTTGTTCAGCTTTGTGCATCGTTATTGGGAGTTCGAGCTATTTCTGGATTGGTGCTTTGGAGATGGAGGTTATCCGCTGTCGGTGTTATCTATTTTCTTTTTCGCTGCTATTTTATTATATCATATCTCTGTTGTATATTGATATCTATTGGATCATCTATTGTATCAGATATTGTATCAAAGCTGTATATCAATGTATTATTCTTTTATTCCGCTGTGTTATTTACTTAATGTTGTTATAAGCTCTAGCGAATCGGATTTGTACGGTCGAATCTACGACATTCGAGTATGATGTGAAGTATGGATGTCGATTTTCGAGCGCGAAAAATCCGTCTCGTTACATTTGGTATCAGAGCTAAGGTTAAACTTTAGCTCAGGAGTATAACACATTAAGTAACTCATTAGAGATATGGTGAAGTGTACCCTAGAATGAGTATATCCCTAAGATATCTATTTGTATGCCTCAGTAAATTCTCTTTCTATCCACTGATAGTGAGTATTAGTGCAAGAAGAGGACGAGATAGGGGACAGGGGAGTACCACTATAAATGGTCAATACCCTGCAAAAGTGGTAATAATTTTCTCTATCAATCTCCTTCGATTCGTCTTTTCAATTTCTTTTGATTTCTTCGTACCAGCTACAGAAGAAGTTTCGGTGTGATGCCCTACGTATCGTTGTAGAAAATTCTTACTTCGTATTTCACTGGTTTCTTATCAGTTCTTGATTTAAACCTTAATGAATATGAATTGAAAATTTGAAATTGAAAATTTAAATAAATAAGAAATTATAAATTGAGTTAAATTGGTTAATAGAATCTGAGGATAAATTTGAATTGTATCAATAAAACGATTTCATTTAAAATCAAATTCGAATTCTATGAAATTTCTTGGGTATATCGAAGTCCGAAGAGGGACAAATTATTATATATTTTGAGATATTCCGACTTGAGTTTGAAATCTATATCGTGTATTTGAGAAATTATAGAAGATTGAATCTATCTATCTCTGTGTTGTTTTCATGCCTGCAAATTTCGGGGACAAAATTTCTTAAGGAGGGGAATCAGTAACGATCCCGGATTTTTATAAATTTTAAATTGATAATTAAATTAAATTTTGATTTAAAATGGTGAAATTTATTGATAAATTGATTTAAAAATTAAAAATGCAGTCTTTAAATAAAAAATATAAATATCTCAAATTATCTATAGTAATATAAAATATAAATTTATTTATATTTAACAAATTTAACAAATTAATACAGTACAGGAAACAAAAGAAATAAAACATAGAATAAAACACATTAAACAAATTAGTTAAGAAACAAACATAACTAAAACAACTTTTATAATATGTACATAAAGTAAAATAAATATCTATCAAACATAAACAAGGCAATATAAAACAAGACAAAAGAAATTTGTACAAGTATCTTTAGTACACTTAAACTAGAAACAAAACTGCATATGCATTTAAAATAGCATAAAACAGCAAATATCTCTAGCACACAAAATCTCTTAGCATAGTCAAATAAAAAAGTATTAAAGAAGACACCCAGGATTATACTCACATTGCAGCCGAAATAAAGGAGAAAATAAGTATATTGTACAAAGTAATAAATGCAACATACCTCAGGCATTAAATGCTAGCATAACATATTTTCTATCAGCCGAAACAAGAAGTAAAGTAAAAAAAAAAGGTCTCTGGTGTTCTACCATACCTAATACCCTGTACAAAAAGATGCAACCCTGTAACTTCTCTTCTATATATCAAATTTCCTATTCATTTTAGTTTGTTCAAAACATAACTAAGCAAAGCCAGAAAAGAAGCAAGATATCAAAGCAAAGATTCAACTGAAAATGAAAAAAATCAAACTTCAATCAGATCAAATTCAAAATGCATTTCCAGATTTTTCAACAACCTTTCCCAGGCTTTGTGTCCTCTGTCTTCATCCCACAAGTGAGTAACCTGCACTTAAAACATTTTAAAACCCACTTTGTATCTTGATTTGTATGAAATGATTACTTAAGTTGGATAAAAACTGCTTGCATGTATATGTATATATGGAAAAAAATGGGAAAACAAGAACGGTTGCTTTGTTTTAGCATTACAGTGTTTAAAAAAAATATGTTATGATTAACATAAGTCAAGTTTAGAAATTTTTTTAAGTAGAATTAGTCAAACATGCTTTGGGAATTTGAGGACATTGGTGAAACTCAAAGCATGATAGAAATTCTAGCATCAGGGTACCTTGTTTGATTATAAATCAACTATATCTGTGTTCAACATTTATACAGGCGAGCGAACAACCCCATCTCCTGTTTAAAATTGTTGCCTCTGATGTACATATTGAATATGCAATTGTAATAATTGTTTGTATGAGTAAAACTATGCTTGCATGTTTGTTTGAAAATGAAAGAATCTGTATATATGTTAAAAAAATATTTGAGTGCATGTTTGAAACAGAACACCTACTTGTTAACCATTTACAGGTTTCAAACTTTTGATCAAAATTCCAGTTCTCTTTAACCTAGTCTCTGTCAGGATTAGGTATTTAAACAAGATATGTTAGTTATGACATAAGCTAAAGTTTAACATTTTATTTCAAGTTAAATAAGTTTGAATATTTCTGGAATTTGAATTTTTACAGGAAAACCTAAAATTTTGTCAAAATTTTGATTTCCACAATTTAATATTTTATACATATATTTTGAATTGTCAACAAAATCTAGGATTTTTAAGTTTAAAACCAGGATTTTTAATTAGGTATTTCGAGAGCAAATTGAGGACGACCGGAATTGGCATTTTGGCCATTTTCCAGTGACGTGTTGAACTGGGGGTGTCGGGGTTACTCGTGGTGATAGAGGAGGCTTTGGTAGTGATGGGAAAAATAGTGGGTGGTGGTCCAGTTCATCGTGGAGGTGGCGGCGAGCAGTTTCAAGTTCGTAACCATAGTTTGGTCGAGGGTGAGTATTTTGATTCGTTTGTTTCCTACAGTTAACCGAGTGCTACGAAATTTTAGGGAATTATAGAGGTTGAGGTGACGAAGTAATGACCAAGGTGGCGCGTATTCAGGTGGTCGGAGAGGCTCCCTCGCCTTGTGCACGTGTACGTGCATTCTTATGTATCTGGGTGGTTAAGATGATTGGGAAAGAAGATGAGGGTGGCTCGGGGGCAAAGTTGAGAAATTTGATTTTCTTTGCTCGGGTAAACAAGTGTTTTTGCTCGGGTTTGGTTAGATAATTTACTAGGTTTAAAATTTTAAAAAGAAACAGGTTTCAGATTTAAAAATAAAACAGGTTTTAAAGTTTAAAGTAAATTTTGTTTAGTTTTAAAAGCAATAGAAAATGTTCAAAGTTTTCAAGCAATTATGTTTTAAAGTTTCAAAGTATAAGAAAATGAATAAGTTTTCAAAGAAAAATCAACCCAGTTTCTAAAATAGAATTATTAATCAAGATTTTAAAACAAGTTTTAAAGTTAAATGTTTTGTTTTTTTTAAAATAATCTTTTTTTGTGATAATTGTTTAAATTAGAACCTCTAAGTGTTTTCAAAAGTGATTTGATGAATGTGATTTAGTAAGTAATTAAGATAAGTGGTTTATCTTAAGTTAAGGGCTTAGGAAAATTTAAGGTGAATTAATTCGTCGGTGATTAAAGGTTAATTTAATTATAGAATCAATTTAAAGGATTATTTATTTAATTATTTATTTATGTGAATGTTTAAATGATAATTGTTTAAATAAAGTAATTAAATGATAATTACTTAATGTAATAAAGGGATGATTATTTTGTGTATTTACATTAAAGGATAATTAATTAATGATTAAGGATATTTAATTTAGGTGATTAATTAATCAAGGTAATAAATTTGGGGATAATTAATTAATTTAAAGATTTTCCCATGAAAGAGATTAGAATAATTACTTATGGTAATTAATTAAGAATAATTAATTAAATGATAATCAATTAAGGGCTAATTAATTAATGTGATTAATTAAGGGTAATTAATTAATTAAAGGTTAATTAATTAATGAAGGTGATTGAGGAATGATAATTAACTCATGAGTAATTAATTTAATTGGAAATAAATTTAATTAATTAGGATTAAATAATTAATTAATCCTACTTATTAATGATTATTGAAAGCTTGACCTTACTTATGAATGATTATATTGTATGAGATGCCTTGAATTGATTGTCTTATCTAATCTATGATATTTTGTTCTATGGATTGAGATGTGTATAATTTATCCATTTATTTACATTGATATATATATCTGTGATCTGTATGATAAGGGTTATAGTTTATATCGCTTATCAACTATATTTCTGTGTTTTAATCTGTGATGATTGAAAGATGTTGCACTATTGTGTTAAACCCCGGGACCACACTTATACACACACAAATATGGATTTCACGAGGAAATCGATTAAGCCATAGATTTTTGAAATGATTTATAAAATTGAATATTTAAATTCAAACGTTTTGGAAATGGATTGGGTTTAAAAGTGAAAAGCTTTTTGAAATGGAATTTCAAAGATGAAATTTATTTTGAATAACTTGATTTTGGAATTTTTATATTTTGATTTAAATTTGATTTCAATACTTGAAATTGAATTCTATGATTTGAAACTAGGGATTAACGATATTATACTAGTTATATATGAGTCAAACCATTTTTAAAGTATTGTTCTTTTGGGAATTTGAATTAACCCAAAGATTGTAACTTGTATAAATGAAATAGGGTTTTTTCCGAAATAACACTGTTGTTTCTAAATGATAAAAAGCTTTCATAGGAGAAATGAATTTCAAATTGTATTAAAGGGATTTCAAGTAAACTGAAATAGTTTTCCAAGTTATTGATGAATATTTGGAAACGAATTTTTTTTGCGAATATTTAGGAACGATTTGAAAGCTATGAAACAAATCTTTGATTTAAAGATTTAAATGAATTAATCCAATTGAGATGGAATTGTTTTGAAAATTATGAATGAACCTTTGAGAAACTGGGTGAATTTTGTGAAACTAATCTTTTTGCTTAAAAGATTGGAAATGGTAATTGGATTAAATGATTTGAAAGAAAATTTTGAATTATTGAGTTGTGACTTAATTGAAATCCCATATCCATATGTTTTAAATGTTGCGATCACTATTCGGGTTAGTCGAGAAATGACCTTTAGGTCGTATAACCCATTCCGAATATGTGATACGTTATTATGGGTAGCATTTGAAGACCGATGGTGAAGACCGGGTATTTGCGAGAACGATAGGATGACCTATTGATTGTCTCTGCATCGATTAGCTACGGTATAGAGATTCCGTAAGTGATGGGAAGTCCGATCGGGATTGTGAATACCCGGATTGCAAGGACTTGTTTGGAAGTGCCATCGGTTCTGTTCGAACCCAGAATAGACTTGTATGGATTGTATGTCTGACATTACAATTTGTGATATAAAGCATATTTCTTTCAAATACATTTCTGTTGGTGGCGGAGAATTTATTCTCTTAGCTTAACACCCTTCTCTGAGACATACGAGCTCAGAGGTTATGTAGTTGAAGGTTATCAACGATATATTCCCATCTTGGTAATGTGGCATGCTGAGTGCTGCTGATCATTTGTTGATCAAAGTTTGGCTTTGTGAAGAGCATAGCATTGTGGACGAGACTTCGTCGAACCTCACAACCCGAAAAATGGTCGAAACAAGAAAGATGCAGCAAGGTTTTCAGGGATCTCGTCCGTAGGGTATGTCCATTTCTTCTAGATAGGGTTAGTATCATGTAATGGAGCCCAGATACTTACTCATGTGGATACACTATATCTATTACTGTGTGGTGTTGTTGGTTATCGGGATCCCGGATAAAGGTTGGTTACGACCGGGGATGGAATATCTAAGGTAGATACTCCCGGGCAGGGAGTACACCGGCTTTGTGTTGGCAGAGATCCAGTTGGGATGCTCGGGAACGTCCTTCCAGAGGCGTTCCAATTCAGTATGGGAAGTTCCTTTGCCCGACCATTTGTTGGAAATCCAAAAGAAACAATACGAGCCCTTTACAATTGCAATTGTATAACCTGCCACCTCAGGTGGTAGCTATAGTAGGCATAATATAATGGTACCTATGCTGGCTAAGATTTATATTCTACTTTCCAAATGGTTTCTGCACTATGCACTAGTAATAATATCAAACGATTTGATTTTACGTAGTAAGCATCTTTGACTAACATAAGAAGAAATCTCCTCCAAGTCTGCGTTTACATTGTGTGCATGGTGGGAGGTCTTTTGTAGTTCCATTTTCTAAAAGCATTGCGAATCTAATTTAAAAATATTTCTTTGTTTGTTTTAAAGATAAACTGTTTTTTTTACTCATACCAGTCCCTTGACTGACCTGGAGTTTATTGTTCTTTCCTAAACTCTAGGTGCTCAAATTTTTTTCTACACGAGCAGTTTAGAGTTGAGTTTTTCAGATAGTCATATTTAGTAGATTTTCTGGAGCTAGTTCAGTCTTTGGACACGACTGATCTTGTTTAGCTTTGTGCATCGTTACTGGGAGTTCGAGCTATTTCTGGATTGGTGCTTTATAGATGAAGGTTATCCGCTGTCGTTGTTATCTATTTTCTTTTCCGCTGCTATTTTATTGTATCATATCTCTGTTGTATATTGATATCTATTGGATCATCTGTTGTATCAGATATTGTATCAAAGCTGTATATCAATGTATTATTCTTTTATTTCACTGTGTTATTTAGTTAATGTTGTTATAAGCTCCGGCGAATCGGATTTGAACGGTCGAATCTACGGCATTCGAGTATGATGTGAAGTATGGATGTCGATTTTCGAGCGCGAAAAATCGATTCGTTACAACTATTTCCTTATATTTCTCGAAAACGTCTATTTCAACAATGAATGTTGAAATCTATGGTTTCGACACTTAATGCATTTTAAAACAACTTCAAATCGTTTTAATTCTATTTAAAATATCACTTCCCCAAAACACTTTAATATATTATTCACTGTCCCAAAATCGTGAATATTCTTCGTTAACCAAATTCAACATTTTTTCTACATATTTTATTTAAAGGATTACCCACCGTCCAAAATCGTGAATATATCTCCTTTAAAAATCTAAAATAATTGACTTATCAAAATAAGTCGGTTTCGGATTTATAAAACAATGTTTATAAATTCCCATTTATATTTTATAAAGACTTCAATTTACAAAATTTAAAAATCTTATTACTTATAAAATTCCATTTATAACCTCATTTTCAACATTAACAGAACTCCTTTTATAATTCCATTATTTCGATTTATAAAATATATATTTTAAAAATCTCATCCATAAACCATTTATACTTATTCGAAAATCTCAATTAAATGCCAAAATCCAATTTATAAGTTAATTACTTATAAATCTTTTATTTTACAAAAATCTATTCATTTTATAACTTCCCAATTTATAAATCTATAAATTTCATTTACTTATGAAATCCATTTATATTTCATTTTAACACTTAATAAAACTCGTTTTATAATTCCTATATTTTAATTTATAAATATCGATTTTATAAGTCTTTTATATAAATCGTTTATTATAATTCAAAAATCCCAATTTAAACTATTTTATAAATTTATCAACTACTTATTCCAAAAATCACATTTTCGGTTATATTTCACAAAAATCATAATTTTATAACATTAAATTTTATAACGTTTATTTATTTAAAATAAATCAATTCCAAAATTTAATAAAACGTATACTTTCAAAAATCACTTTAAAATCCTTTTAAAATTTGAAAATCATTCCTTTAACATTTTTTTAAAACTCCAAAATAGGCCCAATGATGCAACAACACCAAATAATCAATCACGACATCCAAACATCATATATCAATATGATAATCAACAAATATCATAATATCTGTAATCAAATAAATACTGGTGTGGAATCCAGTTGGATCCCTCCAACCTGTTTCCCTGCATCCACAGATGTTAGCACAATACCAATTCCGTTCCAATACTGAATATCGCGGTATATGGGTTTATAAAATATTATCCGCTATTATGCGGTGCAATAGGGTCTCATCCGCTATATAATGCGGGAAAATCAACTCCAAGTACATAAATAATATCAATTTCACTTTGCAGTGAAATATTCGCGGTATATGTTTTTAATAAATAACCTCCGCTTAATATACGACGTATAAAGTCTATTTCGATCATCAACAGATAATAATTTATCATCCAGGCATAAAATCATCAATTTTAAATTTAACTATTTAAAATTTAAATCGAAACAATTCGATTGAGTGAGAAGTTCTCACCTTGCTTTCAGTTCATTCAGCGTTTTATTTCGAATAAAATTAAACGCGCGTTTAATTTTACCCGAAATTCAAACTAGCTCCAAACGACTCCAATCCAGTTCCATTGCGTAGTGCACGACAAAACAAAGCCAACGCAATTCGTTTCGCGTTATTCCGACCTCGTATGAAAATTTACATCATTTTAAAGTTCGAACGAATTATAATATAATTAATTTTACATTTTCTTTTTAATTTTAACCTAAAACCAATTTAGCCATTCAACATTGAGTCATGCAATCCAGGCCGCTCGCGTATTATTTCTTCCCTCAGTATGCACGCAACCGAAAACCCATTGCCGCCTAAAAAACCCTAACAGCCGTGCCAGAATCGTCGACATCAACGCCGATCTAAGTTCATCAACGCGAAGCCCTACACGAACCACGCCCACGCCTTGATGACCATCAAGCTCGGCCATCTTGGTGCCTTGAAAAACGTGCACGAAACGAAGGTCTTCTCGAACAGATTGCTGACAATCGACCACGTTTCAAACGATCACACCGGTTGGATTTGCTCGTCGTGCCGAGCTCTACAAGTTTGCAGTTGAGAGTTTCTTGAATTAATTGGTGGATTTGAAGAAAATGAGGGAGAAAGATAAGCTAATTTCGGCCATTGACAGAAAGGGTGGCGGCTACGGTTAGCTTCTGATTAGGGTTTGCAAAAGGGAAAAATCTAGGTCCTTTTATAGAAAATTTCCGTGCACTATTCACCCGAATTTTTTCGAAACTCCAAACGAAGCTTGCCACCTGGCGTTTGTAATGATTTACCCCCATTCCGAACGCTATGGAATATATATCGGGAGCCAATTCGATCAAATTTGAAAGATAAGTTTTTGAATCGACTATTTAAATTTAAAAATTCACGCGAATTGATTTCTACGCGTTTTTGCTTGCCTCGGACAAACCGTAAATCCGACTGACACGAAATTTGAAACCATACAATAATATAACATTATGGATCCGATGAAACTGGTTTCGTCGAAATCCAAGACTTTTTGAAAAATGGCTATTTTAACTCGACAATTAAATATTAAAATATTTTATTTCTGCAAATTAACTTGTAGTTCAATTTTAAAAGTTCTATAACATCATTCTAACTCCGATATGATATAATAAAATTTTAAAAATCATTTTCAATCATATTAAACCAAATTTTCAATTATTTCTAGAATTTCAAATATTAAATTATCGGTTTAATTATCCAATTAAATCAAGATATTCGAAAAACAAATTATCCGACTTATAAATTTCACTTATTAATATTTAAAATCAATTAAATATAAAAAAATTAATTGGCAGAAATTCTGGGTCGTTACAAACTTCCCCCTTAAAAGAATTTCGTCCTCGAAATTAGAAAGTAAGAAAAAGTGTTGAAATCCGTTAACTTTTCAAAACAAACCGTTCAGATTAGATTTTACAAATCTCTTAATTTTTTAACTTTCCCAAAATCCATTAGTTAAACTTCATATTAAATCTTTACTAAGTTTCCAAATCCAAACTCAGTTTTCAAAAAATTTCCAATTTTCTCAAAAATATTCTAACGCCTTAAATTTTCGGAAAAATTCGCCATAGTCTACTTTGCGCAGGTCGATCCGAAAAAAAATGACAGTATATATATCACAAATATACATCTCACCAAGTGATGAGGCATCCCGTAGGGAAAAAAGTGTAAAAGTACGATATTTAATCCGAGATATGTACCTTATATATTATTAGCGAGCATATACGGCTAATATAGCGCGAAAGCGAGCTCCAAATGCGAAGCAAGCGCAATCCGCACCTACTATACACTCAACAAACCATGAGAAACATTCATATATGAAAATAATATCAATATATATCATATAATAACATAACAACTACATGTGCGAACATAGCAATGCATTCAATCAACAAATGCAACCATCAAACAACTATCATCCAACAAATCCATATCAAATCAATATACATTCACTTCTCATTAATATTCATTGAATTGGTTTTTAATTTAATCACATTTTATTTTTTGACACTGGGTTTTATAAATATTCATTCATTCATTTTACTCAATTAGTTCACATTTACTAATTTACCTTCAAGTTAGTTTACTTTCCATTCAAATCAAATTCAATTCTATTTAAGATTCACTTAACTTCCAATTTGATTTATAGCTTTCAATTTTCCTTAATTCAATTTCATTAACACTCAATGAATTATATAAAATCAACTAACAATCATATAACAAACCAACCATAACCATCATAACCAAATTATTTAATTTACATTGAATTTGGTCCAACACTTTTAATTCCAATTGGTTGATATTAAATTGACTTCCATTCAATTATTCAATTTCTCAACTTCACTAGCTTTTAATGAATTAACACTTACATTCATTATCCCTTATCAATTCTTTTACATTCGATTGATTAATATTCCATCCATTTATCAATTCAATTGCTAATTCCTTTAACAATATAAGGTTCAATTTTATTTATATAACTCAAGTTCAAATTCATCACTTCTCTTGATTAATTTACTTCGATACCAAAATCAACTTCACTTAAGTTATATTCCATCACAAACATCATTTGTTTAACTTAACTTAAATTTCCACTTATAAATCCAATTCAGATTTCAATTCCAGTTCTATTTACTTACAAATTCGAAATGGATTTCAATTTCATTTCCTTGCACTTGCAAATTTTATTTATTCATTTACAATTTATTTTCCAACTTAATAATTGTATTCCAATCATTTTATATTACATTCTAGAGTCTTTTCAATCTTTCAGAACCATTTTTGAAACCAATTGAATTATCCTTTGAATTTTAAAACCCAAACCCAAATTTTCCAAACAACTTTCATTTAAAACAATTTGGCAGCAATCCCTCTTTTGGAAACCCGAAAATGAACACCGATGATGTTGCTATCATCATCGTAATTATTTTCCAGCGACCGAAAAGAGTTTAGAGCTTTAATTTCTCCAAAACAATTTTTTCCAAACCTTTGAAAACCATTTTCAAACTCAAAAAAATATTTAATCTTTTCTAAATTGCAAACCCTTTCAAAACATTTCCAAATATCCCTCTGGAATTTTACTTCAAATTACAAATCTTTTACTTATATAATTTCACTTCTTATATATAAGATTAATTCACAAGTGTAAATCATTTTAATTATAACTTCATACTTATAATTCATTTGCTTAGACAATTCATTCTTTTACAGCTGTTGTTTTTATTTAACTTATTCAACAACCAAACAATCAATTCATATACACTTTAATAATTTTGAAAAATTATTCCTTTATATATAAAATATAATCAAGGTAAAATTATTTCATTTACCCTATTTCAATACAATATCGTGTCAAATTGTTCTGTACAAGTGTTTAGAGAACCCTATCAACAACGTTAATTACTCGTATTGACCAGAATCCATATACCACTTAACAAACCAATCATCACAATATAAAACAATTTATATTCACTAACAAATACACGCTCGTATCTATTATTACACACAAACTCATTCTAGAGTACTGCTGACTCTATCTCTAATGAGTAACACCCAATAGAGCCATGGTTGTCGCTTAACCATATGCTCTGGTGCCAGATGTAACGTTGCGACTTTTCGATGCTCGAAAACCGACATCAATACGTCCACTGTATCAACTTCCGAGCAATCGAAGGCCGGAAAACCATACCGTTAGGGTTAAAGAAGAGGTAGAAGATAGAAGAAGAAAGAAAAAGATAGAACATAACAGAAAGAAACAACAGAACAATATAAGAATCTCACAATCGCAACGGAACAACATATAATAGATAAATGAATAATCTTTAAACAAAGAACTATATCAGTTATTACATTACATCATATTACATTACATTACATCATCAAAGTGTACAACAACAAACAGCAACAAACAACAGAAAAGAAATACTATATACTAGTGAATACTCCATGCTATCCAGTTTGCCTCCAGTAACTCCTGAATTCCGGAATATCCTGATAACCTGACTCTAGACTGCCCGTGTGGAAATTGGTGGGCACCCAGAGTTTAGGAAGGAAAACAATAAACTCCAGGTCAGTCATGGGACTGGTGTGAGAACTTAAAACATTTTATCTTTTAAAACAAACAAAGGGATATTTTAAAATAGATTCGCAATGTTTTTTGGAAAATGAGACTACCATAAGGCCTCCCGCACACACACACATACAATGCAAACGCAGAATCGTAGGAGATTTCTCCTTATGATAGACAAAGATGCTTGATACGCATTAAAAAGAAACATTTGATATTATTACTAGTGCATAGTGTAGGAATACATTTCGAAAGTAAAGATCTAAATCTTAGCCAGCATAGGCATTTCGCACTTATGCCTACTATAGCTACCATCCAAACAGTGGGGCGACACCAATAAGTGAATGATAGTTTCTATAACTAAAACCGTACAAGATCGTATTGTTTCTTTGGATTTCCAACAAATGGTCAGACCAAGGAACTTTCCATTGCCACATGGGTACGCCTCTGGAAAGACGACCCGAGAACCTAACGTTACGGTTAGATCTCTGCAAACACAAGGCCGGGTTACCCTTCAAACTGGGTAACTATTGACACGAATATGTCATTCCCCGATCGTAACTGATCTATATCCGAGGATTCTCAATTCCAACAAACACAAAGTAATAAATTTGCAGCAACAACATAGGTTAAGTATCTGGGCTCCATACCATGATACCACCTCTATCCAGAAAGAATGACGTACACTAAAGGGGATCTACCCCCTAATAACCTTGCTGCATCCTTCCTGTTTTGACCATTTTCGGGGTGTGAGGTCCGACAAAGTCTCGTCCACAAAGCAACGCTTTATACAAAAGCTGTGCTTCAATCGTCAAATGCTCAACAGCACTTCGTATGCCAAATTACCAATTTGGGAATGTATCACTAGTAACCATCAACTACATAACCTCTGAGCTCGTATGTCTCAGAGAAGGGTGTTTAGCTAAGAGAATAAATTCTACGCCACCAACAGAAATATATTCGATAGAAACCAACTTTACATCTCAAATTATAACGTCGGACACACATCCATACAAGTCTGTTCCGGGATCGAACGGAACCAAAGGCACTTCCAAAGAAGCCCTTGCAATCCGGATATTCACTAATCACGTCCGGACTTCCCGTCACTAAGGATGATAAAACCTATATATCGGAAATCAGCCGATACAGAGTCATTCGACGGTAATCCTTCCGTTTTCAAAAATATCCAGTCTTCAAATGCAATCCATAACGACGTATCACATATTCGGAATGGGTTATACGACCCAAAGGTCCTTTCCCGGCTAACTTGAATAGTGAGCGCTTAGTTTAAAAATAAGTGTAGCATTCAAATTCAAGCAAATCACAACAAATACCTATTTAAAGGTAAATATTGATAGTCGGTTACTTAACTATCAATAGGCGTGCACAACATCATCAAATTCCAAATAATTTTCCAAATTATTTATTTTCCAAAATATCTTTACTAGATATATAATTTCCACATTTCAACTATTGAATATGCGCTTATATGATTTTTGTTTGATGATAATAAACATATATACATTCGTTTAAATGTATTTGTTAATGTACTATTTTATTTTTCATAGATTAAATAAATATTTCTTGAATAAAATTAAATAACACAGAATTTGAATTCAAACACAAATTTTATTCAAACAAATATTTGTTACATTTTTGAATAGTACAAATTCAAGCTCTCACTATATATATACAATTTTGATTACAAATACATCACAATTTCATATTTACATTTAACCTCACTACACATCACTCATTCACTCAATTCGTATTTTATCTTCAACTTCATTCAAGTTAGAATCCAGCATCTGAGCAATCTGCAAAAATATTCACTAACGCGGCAAAATTGAAAAATAAATATTTTTGCGGTATAAAATAAAAAGTGAATTTTGAAAATAATATTTGCCTCAGTTATTTGGGTTGTTCGTCATGATTTATATTTGAATTCATCACACACGAACAATGTGACACGCACAGTGTATCACTGTACATGCCACAAAGCCGTGCACACCGATACACACTTGATAATGTTACAAGGACAGGTGAGCACAAGGTCAAACCCAAAATAAAAAGACGGGTTCAACATAGGTGCAATATAAATAAAATCTCGTCATCAGCACAAGGTCAAACCCGAGATTTTAAAACTGGGTTCAACTCAAGGTTAATGCACAGTCCAACTATAAAGTTAATATGCTCATGAAAACCTGCAAAATTCAAGAAGGCACCAAACAATAAACTGAATGCAAAGGTCAAGCCATTGTTGTCATGACTCAACTCAAATGCAAAGCTTCGACAAATCAAAACTGCATCAAAGCACAAATACATGGAACAATGCAACTCTTCAATGTTCAGACATGAACGCAAACTAAATACAAATGGCAAGACCAAGCTGCAGCGTACAAGAGGTGCAGACGACCAAATGAAGCATGCTCAAAGTAAGCACATGTATGCAGACCCAGTGCCAAAATGATCAGAATTCACACTGCCAACAATGTACTCCATACCAATATCAAAGACACAACAGTAAATCAAACACATGAACCACAATATTGCAAATGAACAAAGGCAACAAGAATGGCCAGAAACAGTGCAACAGGTCAAGGATGTGTACCAAACTGAAACAAACACATATATGGTCTGAAACTCAAGTGACTCAGTAATCAAGTGACACAGGCATCAGACTAAAGTACATCATGAAGCAAAACCAAGTTCAGGTTAATTCAAGAAGGACTGTAACAGCCAAATGAAAACAACAAGTACCAAAAACCATCAATGAACAAGACAAGCTAATGATACATGACTAAAGACTACAGACCAAACCAAGATATCTGCAACAACAACAGTAATGATACATGTACAACAACATGAAGGAACCAGACCACAAAGGCAATCAAAGTGTTTGAAAATGCAGCAAATACTCAAGATAGTACAACCCAAAATGCAAACTGCTAATACATGGGGAGTGACAATATATAATGAACCAGAGTGCAACTTCAAAAATACTACGTGCACAACATCAAGCAAAATCAATTTGAAGCCGTTAACAACTGACCGTACTTAATATGATAACCAAGTCAAAGAAACGAACAGTTTAGATTCAAAACTGTGATAGACCGAAGTCAGATGAACATTAAACCGTAACGACCAAGTCAGGACCTTGGGAATAAAGGTATCGAACCAAGTCAAAATCAATACAGTAAGATTCAAGTAAACTAAAGAATTCAGAATCAATCTCAAACATCCATGCAATATCGATCGACCGAAAGCATAGTATAGAAAAAATCAGACGAACGCAATTCTAGGGTTACAAATCCTATATAAACAAATCATCATCGGCAATCTCAGCATGGAGTTCAATCGAGCATAACAGAAGAGCATAAACGTAAATCACATACTAAATCGAAGTCGAACTCCATCAACTCGAAGCAACCGAAGTGAGCAACAAGGATTCGATCGAACAAGACTTCACGCAATTAACCACTGATTCGATCAATTTAGAGTCGGAGCGTCGAGAAAGCCCTAAATTTGCAAAGCCCTAAATCAAAGCCGCCATTCTCAAGATAAAGGAACGACCGACATAATAAAAGAAAAATGGGAAAGGGCCAGCGAATTTTCTCTACTATAATTCATTTTGGGCCGGCCTTCTTTTTTAAAGAGCTTTCTTTTTATTATTATAAAGGGTTTATTTATTTTAAATTAGGGTTTCCTTTATTTTATATTGTTTTAGTTTGTATTTCAACTTTAAACCGTTGTAATTTCTAGTCGTGACTAGGGGACAAACTACGTGGCGTAGTTTGAGAATTCGCAACTCAGTGGCTGAGTTGTGACAGGGTTTTGAGCGTAGAGTTAGGTTTAGTCGATAGCGGGTGTCGCGAATTTACGTGTGTAAGAGTTTGACTATCTAATTTCTAGTAGAAACCTTGGGGGCAGCACGTAGGCAGGGTTTTGCCGAAGCTGGGTAAATTCTATGTCGTTCTATTTCTGCATTTTATTATTCTGCTATTTTTCTATGCTGCTATTAATCTGTGATCTGTGTTGAAATAATTTTATAAGCTTCCGCAATTAATTTTCATAATTAATACCATCACCCTATTCACCCCCCCTCTAGGGTGAAATCGATCCTACTAGTGGTATCAGAGCTAGGAATAGAAGTCAACTTCTGTTTTAAAAAATTCGTTTTTCAAAAACCAATTTTTGTTTTGAAATTTTGAATTTTTAAAATGGCTTCTTTTAATACTGCTTTTGCTCAGGGTCAATCCATAGTTCGACCACCAATGTTCAATGGTGAATATGCTTATTGGAAAAATAGGATGGAAATCTTTCTTAAAACCATTGACACTTGGACTATTTTTGAGACAGGTTATAGAACACCGATTATAACTGTAGATAATCAGGAAGTAGATAAACCAAAGGAACAATGGACAGAACTAGAAAATAAATTACAAAATACTAATGCTAAAGCTATGAATTCTATTATCTGTTCATTGGATCAATTTGAATTTAATCATGTCTCACATTGTCTAACTGCACAGGAAATATGGCACACATTAGAAGTGACTCACGAAGGAACATCTCAAGTCAAAGAATTTTGCCTTGCCATGCTAAGCAACGAATACGAGAACTTCACAATGGCGAAGGAAGAAAATGTCAAAGAGATGCATGGAAGACTTTCCAATATTGTTTACAAATCAAAAGCTCTTGGAAAATCATACACAGAGTTGGAAATAGTCCTAAAAATCCTCAGAGTCCTTCCACGAAAATTTGAAGCAAAGGTGACTGCCATTCAAGAATCAAAAGACTTAAAACAAATGAAAGTTGAAAAAATCATCAGAAATCTCACCACTTATGAGCTAGAAATGAAATTTAAGGAAGAGCGTGAAGGAGGAGATACTCGAAAGAAATCAATAGCGCTCAAAGGAACAACCGAAAGTGATGATGATAACGATGATGATGATGGAGCAGCAGAGCTGGCACTGCTAATAAAGAAATTCAAAAGGTGGAATCGCAAATACGGAAATCCAGCTCGAAATCAGGAATTGAAAAGAAGAATAGGTAAAGCACTAGACTACTCAGAAGAACAGAAAATCATCTGTCACAAGTGCAACAAACCCTGTCATATCAAGCCAAATTGCCCACAGAATCAATTCAGCCATGGAAAGAAACAGAAAAGGAAAAGTTTTGCAGCCACTTGGGATGAAATAGATGAGGATGATAAAAGCACTGGCAATGAGAGCGAAAAAGCAGATTTGTGCCTTCGATGTGATATATCTGACAGTGATGATGATGAGTTAAGCGAGGTATCAAAACTTACTCATTCAGAGTTGCTTATATATTTTCATGAAGTAAATGGCTGTTTTGAACGACTTAGGGAAAAATACGCTAAACTTGAATCACAAAAAGACACTTTGATTGAATTAAATGAACAACTTGACCGCTTAGTTGAAAACTATCAAAGAAGGATCCCTAAGTGTGATAAGTGTCCAACATTCAAAGATGAAATTAAAAAATCAGAAATCAATATAAAATCGCTTGAAAATGAAATTCTGATTTTAAAAGAGAGTGAAAATACTAGGAGAGAGAATTCTATTAAAAAGTGCACACAATTATTGAACGAAAATGAATTTCTCAAAACACAAGTCCAACAATTGTCAACGACTTTAGATAAATTTTCAAAAAGTGAAAAATCGATGAATATGCTATTAGGAAAGCAAGTTGTTAATACGGTTAGACAAGGACTTGGATATAATAAATCGAAAATTGTTGAATGCAATATTAATCAAGTTAATTCTATGTGCACAATTTGTAGAAAATATGGACACAATCACAATAATTGTTGGTATTGACCCAAACATGTGAAAACTATACTGATTTGGGTACCAAAAGGCACAAATATAAAATCTCTCAAACTTAAACAAATTTGGGTGCCGAAGGGAACAATTATAAATAGTTTTGGGTCTTTACAAAATTGTTTTTCAAAATTTTCTGCCATTAACAACCATGGACCTATAAAAACAAATAGGTCACATAAATCTTTTCCCATGTAGGTGTGGTGGCAGGCTAAGGAACAACAACAGTGTTCTCCGAATTTTGGTTGTTCCAAGGACACAACGGGAAACAAAGCAAAGTTCCTTAGCCTAGTATAGAGGTGACAGAATCACAATGGACAACAACGAAAAATATCGTAAAGGTAAAACAGGTAATGGTATGATTTGAATTATATATTAAATGTGATAATGTGCACCATATTCTGAATTAAATCAGCCAATAATGAGATGATGAAAAAATGATGATTTTGATTCTGACTTATTCAAAATTGTTGGCCAATTATATTCTTATGCCAAAAACACTATAAAATTCTCTAAATTCTTTGAATTACTTCATATATATCAGTATTAAAAATAGTGTTTTGTTGGATGATAATACATTTGGTTATAATACGGCTAACTCTATATTCACGGTTTTTGATTATTTACACGGCTTCATTTCAAATTCAAGAGAATGTCATTTAAATTGATGTTAAAATTGAGTTTGAAATTTTTTGGTGCACACTTCATGGTTTGGTCAATCAAATTCAATTAATGATAATTTTGAGTGAAAAAGAAATTCAGATGCAGATTACACTGGTAATCTAGTTGATAGAAAAATTACTAGTTGAACGTGATTTTTGAGACATTTAGTAACTGCATCGTTTTTCAAAGAAAATATCTGCATATTTTTCATTTCAAATAATTTTCAAATAGCAGAAAATTTTCTTATAAAACCCCCTCGAGAAAATCATTTTTGACCATATTTTCAGATTAGTCATTTTGAAAAATTGGTTTCATAATTATGTTTGAATTTGATTTTAAATGACTATTTGGACTAATCTGACTCCCTATTGATTATCGAAAAGAAAAATAGTGATTGAAAAAGTGATGAGTTTTAATATTGATCATATATTATGTCTCGAGACGGTATAATTAGTAAATTTCTTTAGAAATTTAAACAAGAGTTATAAAACTTTTGTTGGTAAAAATTCCATGACCATCTCTATTTCTATCATATTTCTAATGACCATCACTCATCAAAATTCTATATAGTTTGTCGATATGTGGTAATTTAAACAGGAATCGTTTGTTTTTCATTTTTACAATTTTTTTTTTAAAAAATTTATATAGTAAAAAAAGAAATTACCAAAGTATTCACTCTCATTTAAAAGTCCTCATGGTTATGCATAGGTGAATTACTTGGAATTTGTTATGTGCTTCCATGCTCATTTAAAAGTCCTCACGGTTATGCATGTATGGAACGCATATCAAAAGTTGATTTTTAAAATAAACAAGTTGATTCTAATCCCATTTAAAAGTCCTCACGGTTATGCGTGGTTAGAAGATACTTGAATTTGTTTATTTTTTAAAATAAAATTGGAATACTACTAATCTCATTTAAAAGTCTTAACGGTTATGCATGGTTAGTAGGTATTCAAATTCCTGATATAAATATACCACAAATAGACACAACTGTACGGTTTTATATGATGAAATAATTCCCATCATTCTAAAAGTGGAACATGCGCCTAACAAAATATTTATGATTTTTGTTTGATTTTTTATTGAAATTTAATATTTATAAAAATTGAGTTTTAATTTTGAATTAATATCAATCACTTTATCTCTATTTTCTCTAACACTATTACTCTTTTGCTGATAACAAAAGGGGGAGAGAAAAGTTAAGATTTTGTCAAATAAAATCAAGCAAAGGTCAAATAATTTTCTATTTGCATCTAGGCTCATTTGCATATTTTTATTTGTATGCATATATATAGGGGGAGCTTTGTGTAGAGAGGAAGCATTTAAATAGGGGGAGCAATTAGAGCATATCCATGATCAAATACATTTAACATATTCAAATCTTAAATATATATTTGTTATCTTCAAAAGGGGGAGATTGTTGAATATGCGCTTATATGATTTTTGCTTGATGATAATAAACATATATACATTCGTTTAAATGTATTTGTTAATGTACTATTTTATTTCTCATAGATTAAATAAATATTTGCTGAATAAACTTAAATAACACAGAATTTGAATTCAAACAGAAATTTTATTCAAACAAATATTTATTACATTTTTGAATAGTACAAATTCAAGCTCTCACCATACATATACAATTTTGATTACAAATACATCACAATTTCATATTTACATTTAGCCTCACTACACACCACTCATTCACTCAATTCATATTTTATCTTCAACTTCATTCCAGTTAGAATCCAGCATCTGAGCAATCTGCAAAAATATTCACTAACGCAGTAAAATTGAAAAAGAAATATTTTTGCGGTATAAAATAAAAAGTGAATTTTGAAAATAATATTTGCCTCAGTTATTTGGGTTGTTCGTCATGATTTATATTTGAATTCATCACACAGGAACAATGTGACATGCACAGTGTATCACTGTACATGCCACAAGGCCATGCACACCGATATACACTTGATAATGTTACAGGGACAGGTGAGCACAAGGTCAAACCCAAAATAAAAAGACGGGTTCAACACAGGTGCAATATAAATAAAATCTCGTCATCAGCACAAGGTCAAACTCGAGTTTTTAAAACTGGGTTCAACTCAAGGTTAATGCACAGTCCAACTATAAAGTCAATATGCTCATGAAAAACCGCAAAATTCAAGAAGGCACCAAACAATAAACTGAATGCAAAGGTCAAGCCATTGTTGTCATGACTCAACTCAAATGCAAAGCTTCGACAAATCAAAACTACATCAAAGCACAAATACATGGAATAATGCAACTCTTCAATGTTCAGACATGAACGCAAACTAAATACAAATGGCAAGACCAAGCTACAGCATACCAGAGGTGCAGACGACCAAATGAAACATGCTCAAAGTAAGCACATGTATGCAGACCCAGTGCCAAAATTATCAGAATGCACATAGCCAACAATGTAATCCATACCAATATCAAAGACTCAACAGTAAATCAAACACATGAATCACAATATTGCAAATGAACAAAGGCAACAAGAATGGCCAGAAACAGTGCAACAGGTCAAGGATGTGTACCAAACTGAAACAAACACATATATGGTCTGAAACTAAAGTGACTCAGCAATCAAGTGACACAGGCATCAGACTAAAGTACATCATGAAGCAAAACCAAGTTCAGGTTAATTCAAGAAGGACCGTAATAACCAAATGAAAACAACAAGTACCAAAAACCATCAATGAACAAGACAAGCTAATGATACATGACTAAAGACTACAGACCGAACCAAGATATTGGCAACAACAACAGTAATGATACAAGTACAACAACATGAAGGAACCAGACTACAAAGGCAATCAAAGTGTTTGAAAATGCAGCAAATACTCAAGATAGTACAACCCAAATGCTAACTGCTAATACATGAGGAGTGACAATATATAATGAACCAGAGTGCAACTTCAAAGATACTACGTGCACAACATCAAGCAAAATCAATTTGAAGCCGTGAACAAACGATCGTACTTAATATGATAACCAAGTCAAAAAAACGAACAGTTTAGATTCAAAACCATGATAGACCGAAGTCAGATGAACATTAAACCGTAACGACCAAGTCAGAACCTTGGGAATAAAGGTATCGAACCAAGTCAAAATCAATACCGTAAGATTCAAGTAAATTGAAGAATTCAGAATCAATGTCAAACATCCATGCAATATCGATCGACCGAAAGCATAGTATAGAAAAAATCAGACGAACGCAATTCTTGGGTTACAAACCCTATATAAACAAATCATCATAGGCAATCTCAGCATGGATTTCAATCAAGCATAACAGAATAGCATAAACGAAAATCACATACCGAATCGAAGTCGAACTCCATCAACTCGAAGCAACCGAAGTGAGCAACAAGGATTTGATCGAACAAGACTTCACTCAATTAACCACTGATTCGATCAATTTAGAGTCGGAGCTTCGAGAAAGCCCTAAATTTGCAAAGCCCCAAATCAAAGTCGCCATTCTCAAGATAAAGGAACGGCCGACATAATATAAGAAAAAGGGGAAAGGGCTGGCTAATTTTCTCTACTATAATTCATTTTGGGCCGGCCTTCTTTTTTAAAGAGCTTTCTATTTATTATTATAAAAGTTTTATTTATTTTAAATTAGGGTTGTCTTTATTTTAAGTTGTTTTAATTTGTATTTCAACTTTAAACCGTTGTAATTTCTAGTCGTGTGACTAGAGGACAAACTACGTGGCGTAGTTTGAGAATTCGCAACTCAGTGGCTGAGTTGTGGCAGGGTTTTGAGCGTAGAGTTAGGTTTAGTCGATAGCGGGTGTCGCGAGTTTACGTGTGTAAGCGTCAGACTATCTAATTTCTAGTAGAAACCTTAGGGGCAGCACGCAGGCAGGGTTTTGCCGAAGCTGGGTAAATTCTGTGTTGTTCTATTTCTGCATTTTATTATTCTGCTATTTTTCTGTGCTGCTATTAATCTGTGATCTGTGTTGAAATAATTTTATGAGCTTCCGCAATTAATTTTTATAATTAATACCATCACCCTATTCACCCCCCCCTCTAGGGTGAAATCGATCATACATCAACCATTTGAAAACAGTTTCAAATCACTTTTCACCTTTACAACTTTTGAAAACAAATTTCAAATAATTTCCCTACACGGGATATATGTAGGATCGATTTCACCCTAGAGGGGGGGTGAATAGGGTGATAGAGTTAATTATAAAAATTAATCGCGGAAGCTTATAAACTAATATTAACACAGATCACAGAATATTACCAGCACAGAAATAAATAGCAGAATAATAAAATGCAGAACAGAACAACACAGAATTTACCCAGCTTCGGCAAAACCCTGCCTACGTGCTGCCCCCAAGGTTTCTACTAGAAATTAGATAGTCCCTCGCTTACACACGTAAACTCGCTATACCCGCTATTGACTAACCTAACTCTACGCTCAAAACCTTGACCACAACTCAACTACCGAGTTGCAAATTCCCAAACTACACACCGTAGTTTGCACCCTAGTCACACGACTAGAAAATAAACGGTTTAAAAGTAAAATACAAAACAAAAACAAATTAAGTAAAATAAAGCCCTATTTAAAATAATAAACTAAAGCCTTTTAATAAAAGAAAGTCGGCCCCTTGTTCACTTCAACCCGTTTCTCTCTTTTTTTCCTTCGTGAAAAAATGGCCGCTCCTTTTTCAGATCTAGGGCATCGTCCCTTTGATTCAAATAGGGCTTTTGAAGTGCCGATCCTACTTCGATCGATTTTGTGATTGTTCACGTGTTGCCTTGCTCGATCGATTCTCGTTGGTCTCTCTCTGGCTACTTCAAGTTGATGGAGTTCGACTTTGATTTGGTATGTGATTTCTGCTTCGTTACTGTTTGATTTTCGTATTCGAACTTCCATGATTATGCCGATGATGATTTTGGTTTATATAGGATTTGAATTCCTATTATTGCGTTCGTATATGTTTTATTTGAATTTGTCAAATAATTTGTTCTGGCCATTCGATTATACTTGAATGCTCGTGATTTTTCCTTGACTAAATCATACTCGATTGCTTGATTGACACGGCTTTACAAATTGTGATGAGCACGGCTTTAATTTGACTTTGTCATATTCGTATATTTCATGTTGATTTCTTGGTATTTTTTACTTTGACTTGTTCAAACTTGACATGGCGATCTCTGTTGGTTCTTCTCAAAAATTTGTCGTGCCACTTTTCATGATTTTAACTTCTCTGTGAACTTTTGCTTGTTGCCTGTTGAACTTGTTTTGTATCACTGCAAAATTTGTTGTCTGTACATTTCATATACTTGCAACCTTGCTACTGCATATTGTTGTATTTGGACTTGATGTACATCTGAGTCACTGTTGCATTGTCGCTGTGTCATACTCGATGTGTTTGCACTTTGATATTGTTTCTGGCCTGTGCTCGGTTACTGATGCATATACGAACTGTTGCTCGTATTGTTTCTTCATATACATATGTCTCTGTTCGTCATGTTGGTTCGAATTGCACTTGGTCTTTGTTGTGTTAGTGACAAGTCTTGTTCTCTGGTATCTTGGTTCACTTCATGTTGCCTTCTTCACTGTGTCACTTATGTGCATATGTTTGCACTGTTTTATGTTGTCACTTGATCTGTTATATTTGGTTCATAATTGACTGTTGTCACTTGCATGCATTTAGCTCGATGGTTGTTGCATATTGCAACTTGTACATGATTTTGGTCTTCAATGCATTCTTATATTCTCCTGTATCATGCTTGGCACAGGATTGCATAGTTGTGGCATGGTCATTTGTGTATGGTTCACTGTTGGTCTTGTTCATCATTGATGCTGCAGCTTGGTCATTTGTCTGCACTTTCACTTGAACTTGTAGATGATGGTTCATTTGACTTGGAATTGGATGTTTGTTCATTCCAGTGAGTTGTCTGGATTTATTCAACATAGTTGTATTTGTACATTGCCTTTGTTATGGTCTGGAGTGTATGTTGGCAACTTGTTCGGTGCATTTGCTGGCAGTTGGTCTTTATTGCATTCATGTCATATTTGAACATAGTTGCATTATATTGGTCGAGCTTTGATTCTTTGTTGGCACTTGCTTGAACTTGATTTGTTTATCTGCACTGTTGTATATTCGAACTGCACCTGTGTTGAATCCAGTTTTATTTGGATTTGACCTTGTGCTGAAGTCGTGATATATTGCATGTTTCACCTGAGTTGAATCCTGTATTTTTATTTGGGTTTGACCGGTGCTCACCTGTCCCTGTAACTCAATCAAGTGTATATATCGGTGTGCACGGCCTTGTGGCATATACAGTGATACACTGTGTATGTCACAAGTTGTTCGTGTATGATGAATTCAAATTTAAATTATGACGAACAACCCAAATAACTGAGGCAAATCATATTTTTAAAATCATCTTTTAATTTATATTGCAAAAATATTTTCTTTTCAATTTTACTGCGTTAGTGAATATTTTTGCAGATTGCTCAGATGCTGGATTCAAACTGGAATGCAGTTGTAGATAAAAATACGAGTGTGAGTGATATGTAGTGAGGTGAATATGTAAATGTGAAATGTGATGTAATTGTAATCAAAGTTGTATAGTATAGTGAGAGCTTGAAATTGTATTATTCAAAATTGTAATAAATATTTGTTTGAATAAAATATTCGTTTGAATTCAAATTCTGTGTTATTTATTTTATTCAGCAAATATTTATTTAATCTGTGAAAATAAATAGTATATTATCAAATACATTTAAACGAATGTATATATGTTTATTATCATCAAACAAAAATCATATAAGCGCATATTCAACAATCTCCCCCTTTTGATGATAACAAACATATATTTAAGATTTTGAATATATTAAAAGTATTTGATAATTTCAATTGCTCCCCCTATTTGAATGCTTCCTTTCTATATGATACTCCCCCTACATATATGACCCCCCCTACATATATGCATACAAATAAAATGTGTGAATGAGTCTATATGCAAATGGAAAATTATTTGACCTTTGCTTGATTTTATTTGACAAAATCTTAACTTTTCTCTCCCCCTTTTGTTATCAGCAAAAGAATAATAATATTAGAGAAAATAGAGATAAAGTAATCGATATCAATCCAACATTAAAACTCAATTGAATATAAATATTAAATTTCAATAAAAAATCAAACAAAAATCATAAATATTTTGTTAGACGCATATTCCACTTTTTAGAATGATGGAAGTGATGTCATCATATAAAACCATACAGTTGTGTCTATTTGTGGTATATTTATATCAGGAATTTGAATATCTACTAACCATGCATAACCGTTAGGACTTTTAAATGAGATTAGTAGTATTCCAATTTTATTTTATTTTATTTTAAAAAAAATGAATTCAAGTATCTTCTAACCACGCATAACCGTGAGGACTTTTAAATGGGATTAGAATCAACTTGTTTATTTTAAAAGAAAAAAAAATCAACTTTTGATATGCGTTCCATACATGCATAACCGTGAGGACTTTTAAATGAGCATGGAAGCACATAACACATTCCAAGTAATTCACCTATGCATAACCGTGAGGACTTTTAAATGAGAGTGAATACTTTGGTATTTATTTATTTTTGTTTTTTAAAAAAAAATGTGAAAATGAAAAACGAACGATTCCTGTTTAAAGTACCACATATCGACAAACTATATAGAGTTTTGATGAGTGATAGTTGTTAGAAATATGATAGATATAGAGATGGTCATGGAATTTTTACCAACAAAAAGTTTTATAACTCTTGTTTAAATTTCTAAAGAAATTTTCTAATTATACTTTCTCGAGTTATAATATATGATAAATATCAACACTCATCACTTTTTCTATTACTATTTTTCTTTTCGATAAACATTAGGGAGTCAGATTAGTCAATATAGTCATTTAAAATCAAATGCAAAAATAATTATGAAACCAATTTTTCAAAATGACTAATCTGAAAATATGTTCAAAAATGATTTTCTCCAGGGGGTTTTAAAAGAAAATTTTCTGCTATTTGAAAATTATTTGAAATGTAAAATATGCAGATATTTTCTTTGAAAAACGATGCAGTTAATGAATGTGTCAAAAATTAATCATGTTCCACTAGTAATTTTTCTATCAACCATATTACCAGTGTAATCTGCATCTGAATTTAAATTTCACTCAAAATTCACTCGTTGAATGTCAAAGACCAGATTAAGAAATTTCTCATGATTATTATCAACAAATTTTTAAATGAAATTCTCTTGGATTTGAAATGAAAACCGTGTCAACAATCAATCATATATTAAAGTGTCAATTTTAGAAGCCATCAAACGTTATTTTTATTTCAAAGCAATTTCTTAATAGTTTCAACAATTTCAAAAAAAAATTTAACATCCTTTTCACAATTTTTAAAATAGAATTCATTAGGATTTTAAATCGAGGCCGTGTCAAAACATGAATATAGATTTAGCCAAAAATATTATAACAACAATATTATTATCCAATCAAAACACTATTTTTCTCTCAAACTTATATATCAAGTAATTCTAGAGAATTTTATAGTGTTTTTGGCATAAGAATATAAATGGCTAATCAATTTTGAATAAAGTCAGAATCAAAATCATAATTAAATCATCATCATATCATAATTGGCTGATTTTATTCAGAAAATGGTACAGATTATCACATTTAATATATCGTACAAATAAATATACTTTTACCTGTCTTTACCTTTACGATATTTCTCGTCGTTGTTCATTGTGATTCTGTCACCCTTATACTAGGCTAAGGAACTTAGCTTTGTCGCCCGTTGTGTTCCTGAAACAGCCAAAATCCAGAGAACACTATTGTTGTTCCTTAGCCTGCCACCACACCTACACGGAAAAGGATTTATGTGACCTATTTGTTTTTATAGGTCCATGGTTGTTAGTGGCAGAAAATTTTGAAAAATAATTTTGTGTAGACCCAAAACTATTTATAATTGTTCCCTTTGGCACCCAAATTTGTTTAACTTTGAGAGATTTTATATTTGTGCCTTTTGGAACCCAAATCGGTATAGTTTTCGCATGTTTGGGTCTATACCAACAATTATTGTGATCGTGTCCAAATTTTCTACAGATTGTGCACATAGAATTAACTTGATTAATCTTGTTTTCAACAATTTTCGAATTATTAAATCCAAGTCCTTGTCTAACCATATTAACAGTTTGCTTTCCTAATAGCATATTCAACGATTTTTCACTTTTTGAAAATTTATCTAAAGTCGTAGACAATTGTTGGACTTGTGATTTGAGAGATTCATTTTCGTTTAACAACTGTGTGCACTTTTTAATAGAATTCTCTCTCCTAGTATTTTCATTCTCCTTTAAAATCAGAATTTCATTTTCAAGCGATTTTATTTTAATTTCTGATTTTTTAATTTCCTCATCAAATGTTGGACACTTATCACACTTAGGGATCCTACTTTGATAGGTTTTAACTAATTGATCAAGTTGTTTATTGCATTCTATCAAAGTATCTTTTTGAGATTCAAGTTTGGTGTATTTTTCCCTAAGTCGTTCAAAACAACCGTTTACTTCATGAAAATATATAAGCAACTCAGAATGGGTAAGTTTTGATACCTCACTTGGCTCGTCATCGTCACTGTCAGTTGTATCACCTCGAAGACACAATTCTGCCTTTTCGCTTTCACTGCCAGTGCTTTGATCATTCTCGTCTATTTCATCCCAAGTGGCTGCAAAACTTTTCTTTTTCTGTTTCTTTCCGTGGCTGGATTTAATTTGTGGACAATCGGGCTTGATATGGCCGGGTTTGTTGCAATTATAACAAATAAACTTTTGTTCTTATGAGTAGTCTAGTGCTTTGGCTATTCTGCTTTTTGCTTTTTGAATTCGAGCTGAATTTCCATGTTTTTGATTCCATTTTTTGAATTTCCTTATTAACAGCTCCAATTCTGCTGCTCCATCATCTTCATCGTTATCATCATCACTTTCGGTTGTTCCTTTGAGAGCTATTGATTTCTTTTGAGTGTCACCTCCTTCACGCTCTTCTTTGAATTTCATTTCAAGCTCATAAGTGGTGAGATTTCCGATGAGTTCCTCAACTTTAAGTTGTTTTAAATCTTTCGATTCTTGTATGGCAGTTACTTTTGCTTCAAAGCTTCGTGGAAGGACTCTGAGGATTTTCCGGACTATTTCTAATTCGGTGTATGTTTTTCCAAGAGCTTTTGATTTGTATACGATATTGGAGAGTCGTCCGTACATCTCTTTGACATTTTCTTCCTTCGCCATTTTGAAGTTCTCGTATTCGCTGCTTAGCATTGCAAGGCGAGATTCTTTGACTTGAGATGTTCCTTCGTGAGTCACTTCTGGTATGTGCCATATTTCCTGCGCAGTTAGACAATGTGAGACACGATTAAATTCAAATTGATCCAATGAACAGATAATAGAATTCATAGCTTTAGCATTAGTATTCTGTAATTTATTTTCTAGTTCTGTCCATTGTTCCTTTGGTTTCTCTATCTCCTGATTATCTACAGTTATAGTTGGTATTCTATAACCTGTCTCAACAATATTCCATGCGTCAATGGTTTTTAGAAAAATTTCCATTCTATTTTTCCAATAAGCATATTCACCATTGAACATTGGTGGTCTAACTATCGACTGCCCCTCTGCAAAAGCGTTATTAAAAGAAGCCATTTAAAAAAATTCAAATTTTTAAAAACAAAAAACTGATTTTTTGAAAAAAAACGAATTTTTAAAACAATTGATGACTTCTATTCCTAGCTCTGATACCACTTGTAGGATCGATTTCACCCTAGAGGGGGGGTGAATAGGGTGATAGAGTTAATTATAAAAATTAATCGCGGAAGCTTATAAACTAATATTAACACAGATCACAGAATATTACCAGCACAGAAATAAATAGCAGAATAATAAAATGCAGAACAGAACAACACAGAATTTACCCAGCTTCGGCAAAACCCTGCCTACGTGCTGCCCCCAAGGTTTCTACTAGAAATTAGATAGTCCCTCGCTTACACACGTAAACTCGCTATACCCGCTATTGACTAACCTAACTCTACGCTCAAAACCTTGACCACAACTCAACTACCGAGTTGCAAATTCCCAAACTACACACCGTAGTTTGCACCCTAGTCACACGACTAGAAAATAAACGGTTTAAAAGTAAAATACAAAACAAAAACAAATTAAGTAAAATAAAGCCCTATTTAAAATAATAAACTAAAGCCTTTTAATAAAAGAAAGTCGGCCCCTTGTTCACTTCAACCCGTTTCTCTCTTTTTTTCCTTCGTGAAAAAATGGTCGCTCCTTTTTCAGATCTAGGGCATCGTCCCTTTGATTCAACTAGGGCTTTTGAAGTGCCGATCCTACTTCGATCGATTTTGTGATTGTTCACGTGTTGCCTTGCTCGATCGATTCTCGTTGGTCTCTCTCTGGCTACTTCAAGTTGATGGAGTTCGACTTTGATTTGGTATGTGATTTCTGCTTCGTTACTGTTTGATTTTCGTATTCGAACTTCCATGATTATGCCGATGATGATTTTGGTTTATATAGGATTTGAATTCCTATTATTGCGTTCGTATATGTTTTATTTGAATTTGTCAAATAATTTGTTCTGGCCATTCGATTATACTTGAATGCTCGTGATTTTTCCTTGACTAAATCATACTCGATTGCTTGATTGACACGGCTTTACAAATTGTGATGAGCACGGCTTTAATTTGACTTTGTCATATTCGTATATTTCATGTTGATTTCTTGGTATTTTTTACTTTGACTTGTTCAAACTTGACATGGCGATCTCTGTTGGTTCTTCTCAAAAATTTGCCGTGCCACTTTTCATGATTTTAACTTCTCTGTGAACTTTTGCTTGTTGCCTGTTGAACTTGTTTTGTATCACTGCAAAATTTGTTGTCTGTACATTTCATATACTTGCAACCTTGCTACTGCATATTGTTGTATTTGGACTTGATGTACATCTGAGTCACTGTTGCCTTGTCGCTGTGTCATACTCGATGTGTTTGCACTTTGATATTGTTTCTGGCCTGTGCTCGGTTACTGATGCATATACGAACTGTTGCTCGTATTGTTTCTTCATATACATATGTCTCTGTTCGTCATGTTGGTTCGAATTGCACTTGGTCTTTGTTGTGTTAGTGACAAGTCTTGTTCTCTGGTATCTTGGTTCACTTCATGTTGCCTTCTTCACTGTGTCACTTATGTGCATATGTTTGCACTGTTTTATGTTGTCACTTGATCTGTTATATTTGGTTCATAATTGACTGTTGTCACTTGCATGCATTTAGCTCGATGGTTGTTGCATATTGCAACTTGTACATGATTTTGGTCTTCAATGCATTCTTATATTCTCCTGTATCATGCTTGGCACAGGCTTGCATAGTTGTGGCATGGTCATTTGTGTATGGTTCACTGTTGGTCTTGTTCATCATTGATGCTGCAGCTTGGTCATTTGTCTGCACTTTCACTTGAACTTGTAGATGATGGTTCATTTGACTTGGAATTGGATGTTTGTTCATTCCAGTGAGTTGTCTGGATTTATTCAACATAGTTGTATTTGTACATTGCCTTTGTTGTGGTCTGGAGTGTATGTTGGCAACTTGTTCGGTGCATTTGCTGGCAGTTGGTCTTTATTGCATTCATGTCATATTTGAACATAGTTGCATTATATTGGTCGAGCTTTGATTCTTTGTTGGCACTTGCTTGAACTTGATTTGTTTATCTGCACTGTTGTATATTCGAACTGCACCTGTGTTGAATCCAGTTTTATTTGGATTTGACCTTGTGCCGAAGTCGTGATATATTGCATGTTTCACCTGAGTTGAATCCTGTATTTTTATTTGGGTTTGACCGGTGCTCACCTGTCCCTGTAACTCAATCAAGTGTATATATCGGTGTGCACGGCCTTGTGGCATATACAGTGATACACTGTGTATGTCACAAGTTGTTCGTGTATGATGAATTCAAATTTAAATTATGACGAACAACCCAAATAACTGAGGCAAATCATATTTTTAAAATCATCTTTTAATTTATATTGCAAAAATATTTTCTTTTCAATTTTACTGCGTTAGTGAATATTTTTGCAGATTGCTCAGATGCTGGATTCAAACTGGAATGCAGTTGTAGATAAAAATACGAGTGTGAGTGATATGTAGTGAGGTGAATATGTAAATGTGAAATGTGATGTAATTGTAATCAAAGTTGTATAGTATAGTGAGAGCTTGAAATTGTATTATTCAAAATTGTAATAAATATTTGTTTGAATAAAATATTTGTTTGAATTCAAATTCTGTGTTGTTTATTTTATTCAGCAAATATTTATTTAATCTGTGAAAATAAATAGTATATTATCAAATACATTTAAACGAATGTATATATGTTTATTATCATCAAACAAAAATCATATAAGCGCATATTCAACAATCTCCCCCTTTTGATGATAACAAACATATATTTAAGATTTTGAATATATTAAAAGTATTTGATAATTTCAATTGCTCCCCCTATTTGAATGCTTCCTTTCTATATGATACTCCCCCTACATATATGACCCCCCCTGCATATATGCATACAAATAAAATGTGTGAATGAGTCTATATGCAAATGGAAAATTATTTGACCTTTGCTTGATTTTATTTGACAAAATCTTAACTTTTCTCTCCCCCTTTTGTTATCAGCAAAAGAATAATAATATTAGAGAAAATAGAGATAAAGTAATCGATATCAATCCAACATTAAAACTCAATTGAATATAAATATTAAATTTCAATAAAAAATCAAACAAAAATCATAAATATTTTGTTAGACGCATATTCCACTTTTTAGAATGATGGAAGTGATGTCATCATATAAAACCATACAGTTGTGTCTATTTGTGGTATATTTATATCAGGAATTTGAATATCTACTAACCATGCATAACCGTTAGGACTTTTAAATGAGATTAGTAGTATTCCAATTTTATTTTATTTTATTTTAAAAAAAATGAATTCAAGTATCTTCTAACCACGCATAACCGTGAGGACTTTTAAATGGGATTAGAATCAACTTGTTTATTTTAAAAGAAAAAAAATCAACTTTTGATATGCGTTCCATACATGCATAACCGTGAGGACTTTTAAATGAGCATGGAAGCACATAACACATTCCAAGTAATTCACCCATGCATAACCGTGAGGACTTTTAAATGAGAGTGAATACTTTGGTATTTATTTATTTTTGTTTTTTTAAAAAAAAATGTGAAAATGAAAAACGAACGATTCCTGTTTAAAGTACCACATATCGACAAACTATATAGAGTTTTGATGAGTGATAGTTGTTAGAAATATGATAGATATAGAGATGGTCATGGAATTTTTACCAACAAAAAGTTTTATAACTCTTGTTTAAATTTCTAAAGAAATTTTCTAATTATACTTTCTCGAGTTATAATATATGATAAATATCAACACTCATCACTTTTTCTATTACTATTTTTCTTTTCGATAAACATTAGGGAGTCAGATTAGTCAATATAGTCATTTAAAATCAAATGCAAAAATAATTATGAAACCAATTTTTCAAAATGACTAATCTGAAAATATGGTCAAAAATGATTTTCTCCAGGGGGTTTTAAAAGAAAACTTTCTGCTATTTGAAAATTATTTGAAATGTAAAATATGCAGATATTTTCTTTGAAAAACGATGCAGTTAATGAATGTGTCAAAAATTAATCATGTTCCACTAGTAATTTTTCTATCAACCATATTACCAGTGTAATCTGCATCTGAATTTAAATTTCACTCAAAATTCACTCGTTGAATGTCAAAGACCAGATTAAGAAATTTCTCATGATTATTATCAACAAATTTTTAAATGAAATTCTCTTGGATTTGAAATGAAAACCGTGTCAACAATCAATCATATATTAAAGTGTCAATTTTAGAAGCCATCAAACGTTATTTTTATTTCAAAGCAATTTCTTAATAGTTTCAACAATTTCAAAAAAAAATTTAACATCCTTTCACAATTTTTAAAATAGAATTCATTAGGATTTTAAATCGAGGCCGTGTCAAAACATGAATATAGATTTAGCCAAAAATATTATAACAACAATATTATTATCCAATCAAAACACTATTTTTCTCTCAAACTTATATATCAAGTAATTCTAGAGAATTTTATAGTGTTTTTGGCATAAGAATATAAATGGCTAATCAATTTTGAATAAAGTCAGAATCAAAATCATAATTAAATCATCATCATATCATAATTGGCTGATTTTATTCAGAAAATGGTACAGATTATCACATTTAATATATCGTACAAATAAATATACTTTTACCTGTCTTTACCTTTACGATATTTCTCGTCGTTGTTCATTGTGATTCTGTCACCCTTATACTAGGCTAAGGAACTTAGCTTTGTCGCCCGTTGTGTTCCTGAAACAGCCAAAATCCAGAGAACACTATTGTTGTTCCTTAGCCTGCCACCACACCTACACGGAAAAGGATTTATGTGACCTATTTGTTTTTATAGGTCCATGGTTGTTAGTGGCAGAAAATTTTGAAAAATAATTTTGTGTAGACCCAAAACTATTTATAATTGTTCCCTTTGGCACCCAAATTTGTTTAACTTTGAGAGATTTTATATTTGTGCCTTTTGGAACCCAAATCGGTATAGTTTTCGCATGTTTGGGTCTATACCAACAATTATTGTGATCGTGTCCAAATTTTCTACAGATTGTGCACATAGAATTAACTTGATTAATCTTGTTTTCAACAATTTTCGAATTATTAAATCCAAGTCCTTGTCTAACCATATTAACAGTTTGCTTTCCTAATAGCATATTCAACGATTTTTCACTTTTTGAAAATTTATCTAAAGTCGTAGACAATTGTTGGACTTGTGATTTGAGAGATTCATTTTCGTTTAACAACTGTGTGCACTTTTTAATAGAATTCTCTCTCCTAGTATTTTCATTCTCCTTTAAAATCAGAATTTCATTTTCAAGCGATTTTATTTTAATTTCTGATTTTTTAATTTCCTCATCAAATGTTGGACACTTATCACACTTAGGGATCCTACTTTGATAGGTTTTAACTAATTGATCAAGTTGTTTATTGCATTCTATCAAAGTATCTTTTTGAGATTCAAGTTTGGTGTATTTTTCCCTAAGTCGTTCAAAACAACCGTTTACTTCATGAAAATATATAAGCAACTCAGAATGGGTAAGTTTTGATACCTCACTTGGCTCGTCATCGTCACTGTCAGTTGTATCACCTCGAAGACACAATTCTGCCTTTTCGCTTTCACTGCCAGTGCTTTGATCATTCTCGTCTATTTCATCCCAAGTGGCTGCAAAACTTTTCTTTTTCTGTTTCTTTCCGTGGCTGGATTTAATTTGTGGACAATCGGGCTTGATATGGCCGGGTTTGTTGCAATTATAACAAATAAACTTTTGTTCTTATGAGTAGTCTAGTGCTTTGGCTATTCTGCTTTTTGCTTTTTGAATTCGAGCTGAATTTCCATGTTTTTGATTCCATTTTTTGAATTTCCTTATTAACAGCTCCAATTCTGCTGCTCCATCATCTTCATCGTTATCATCATCACTTTCGGTTGTTCCTTTGAGAGCTATTGATTTCTTTTGAGTGTCACCTCCTTCACGCTCTTCTTTGAATTTCATTTCAAGCTCATAAGTGGTGAGATTTCCGATGAGTTCCTCAACTTTAAGTTGTTTTAAATCTTTCGATTCTTGTATGGCAGTTACTTTTGCTTCAAAGCTTCGTGGAAGGACTCTGAGGATTTTCCGGACTATTTCTAATTCGGTGTATGTTTTTCCAAGAGCTTTTGATTTGTATACGATATTGGAGAGTCGTCCGTACATCTCTTTGACATTTTCTTCCTTCGCCATTTTGAAGTTCTCGTATTCGCTGCTTAGCATTGCAAGGCGAGATTCTTTGACTTGAGATGTTCCTTCGTGAGTCACTTCTGGTATGTGCCATATTTCCTGCGCAGTTAGACAATGTGAGACACGATTAAATTCAAATTGATCCAATGAACAGATAATAGAATTCATAGCTTTAGCATTAGTATTCTGTAATTTATTTTCTAGTTCTGTCCATTGTTCCTTTGGTTTCTCTATCTCCTGATTATCTACAGTTATAGTTGGTATTCTATAACCTGTCTCAACAATATTCCATGCGTCAATGGTTTTTAGAAAAATTTCCATTCTATTTTTCCAATAAGCATATTCACCATTGAACATTGGTGGTCTAACTATCGACTGCCCCTCTGCAAAAGCGTTATTAAAAGAAGCCATTTAAAAAAATTCAAATTTTTAAAAACAAAAAACTGATTTTTTGAAAAAAAACGAATTTTTAAAACAATTGATGACTTCTATTCCTAGCTCTGATACCACTTGTAGGATCGATTTCACCCTAGAGGGGGGGTGAATAGGGTGATAGAGTTAATTATAAAAATTAATCGCGGAAGCTTATAAACTAATATTAACACAGATCACAGAATATTACCAGCACAGAAATAAATAGCAGAATAATAAAATGCAGAACAGAACAACACAGAATTTACCCAGCTTCGGCAAAACCCTGCCTACGTGCTGCCCCCAAGGTTTCTACTAGAAATTAGATAGTCCCTCGCTTACACACGTAAACTCGCTATACCCGCTATTGACTAACCTAACTCTACGCTCAAACCTTGACCACAACTCAACTACCGAGTTGCAAATTCCCAAACTACACACCGTAGTTTGCACCCTAGTCACACGACTAGAAAATAAACGGTTTAAAAGTAAAATACAAAACAAAAACAAATTAAGTAAAATAAAGCCCTATTTAAAATAATAAACTAAAGCCTTTTAATAAAAGAAAGTCAGCCCCTTGTTCACTTCAACCCGTTTCTCTCTTTTTTTCCTTCGTGAAAAAATGGCCGCTCCTTTTTCAGATCTAGGGCATCGTCCCTTTGATTCAACTAGGGCTTTTGAAGTGCCGATCCTACTTCGATCGATTTTGTGATTGTTCACGTGTTGCCTTGCTCGATCGATTCTCGTTGGTCTCTCTCTGGCTACTTCAAGTTGATGGAGTTCGACTTTGATTTGGTATGTGATTTCTGCTTCGTTACTGTTTGATTTTCGTATTCGAACTTCCATGATTATGCCGATGATGATTTTGGTTTATATAGGATTTGAATTCCTATTATTGCGTTCGTATATGTTTTATTTGAATTTGTCAAATAATTTGTTCTGGCCATTCGATTATACTTGAATGCTCGTGATTTTTCCTTGACTAAATCATACTCGATTGCTTGATTGACACGGCTTTACAAATTGTGATGAGCACGGCTTTAATTTGACTTTGTCATATTCGTATATTTCATGTTGATTTCTTGGTATTTTTTACTTTGACTTGTTCAAACTTGACATGGCGATCTCTGTTGGTTCTTCTCAAAAATTTGCCGTGCCACTTTTCATGATTTTAACTTCTCTGTGAACTTTTGCTTGTTGCCTGTTGAACTTGTTTTGTATCACTGCAAAATTTGTTGTCTGTACATTTCATATACTTGCAACCTTGCTACTGCATATTGTTGTATTTGGACTTGATGTACATCTGAGTCACTGTTGCCTTGTCGCTGTGTCATACTCGATGTGTTTGCACTTTGATATTGTTTCTGGCCTGTGCTCGGTTACTGATGCATATACGAACTGTTGCTCGTATTGTTTCTTCATATACATATGTCTCTGTTCGTCATGTTGGTTCGAATTGCACTTGGTCTTTGTTGTGTTAGTGACAAGTCTTGTTCTCTGGTATCTTGGTTCACTTCATGTTGCCTTCTTCACTGTGTCACTTATGTGCATATGTTTACACTGTTTTATGTTGTCACTTGATCTGTTATATTTGGTTCATAATTGACTGTTGTCACTTGCATGCATTTAGCTCGATGGTTGTTGCATATTGCAACTTGTACATGATTTTGGTCTTCAATGCATTCTTATATTCTCCTGTATCATGCTTGGCACAGGCTTGCATAGTTGTGGCATGGTCATTTGTGTATGGTTCACTGTTGGTCTTGTTCATCATTGATGCTGCAGCTTGGTCATTTGTCTGCACTTTCACTTGAACTTGTAGATGATGGTTCATTTGACTTGGAATTGGATGTTTGTTCATTCCAGTGAGTTGTCTGGATTTATTCAACATAGTTGTATTTGTACATTGCCTTTGTTGTGGTCTGGAGTGTATGTTGGCAACTTGTTCGGTGCATTTGCTGGCAGTTGGTCTTTATTGCATTCATGTCATATTTGAACATAGTTGCATTATATTGGTCGAGCTTTGATTCTTTGTTGGCACTTGCTTGAACTTGATTTGTTTATCTGCACTGTTGTATATTCGAACTGCACCTGTGTTGAATCCAGTTTTATTTGGATTTGACCTTGTGCTAAAGTCGTGATATATTGCATGTTTCACCTGAGTTGAATCCTGTATTTTTATTTGGGTTTGACCGGTGCTCACCTGTCCCTTTAACTCAATCAAGTGTATATATCGGTGTGCACGGCCTTGTGGCATATACAGTGATACACTGTGTATGTCACAAGTTGTTCGTGTATGATGAATTCAAATTTAAATTATGACGAACAACCCAAATAACTGAGGCAAATCATATTTTTAAAATCATCTTTTAATTTATATTGCAAAAATATTTTCTTTTCAATTTTACTGCGTTAGTGAATATTTTTGCAGATTGCTCAGATGCTGGATTCAAACTGGAATGCAGTTGTAGATAAAAATACGAGTGTGAGTGATATGTAGTGAGGTGAATATGTAAATGTGAAATGTGATGTAATTGTAATCAAAGTTGTATAGTATAGTGAGAGCTTGAAATTGTATTATTCAAAATTGTAATAAATATTTGTTTGAATAAAATATTCGTTTGAATTCAAATTCTGTGTTATTTATTTTATTCAGCAAATATTTATTTAATCTGTGAAAATAAATAGTATATTATCAAATACATTTAAACGAATGTATATATGTTTATTATCATCAAACAAAAATCATATAAGCGCATATTCAACAATATATTCACAAATCTTTATTCATTTTCATTCAAAATGGTTCATTTAAACCAATTAAATAAATCCATATCGATTTACTTGATATTTACGTTCCAAATTCGTAAATTTATTTCCACACTTCAAAAATAAATCAACGTTTATTTTTAAACAAATTTCCCTTCCTTTTATAAATTCCATAGTGAATTTACAATTCCAAAATATCTATGAATATAGATTTCCAAATCGATTTCTAATATTCATTTTCAATTTATCTTTAAAAGATGTAATCTCAAACTGTAACATACGCGATTTTTCGTTGCCGAAAAACCGAATAGTTAGGGTTTTAAGAAAAAGAGAAAGACAGAAGAAGAGAGAGAAAGATAGAGAGAAAAGAAAATAGAAAATAGAACGGAACAGAAAACAACTGAACAACAACAGAATCTCACAATTCGCAGCGGAACGACATATAATACATAAATGAATAATCTTTAAACAAAGAACTATATCAGTTATTACATTACATCAAATCACATTACATCAAATCATCAGAGTGTACAACAACAACAACAAACAGCGGTAAAGAAATACTATATACTAGTAATACGCCATGCCATCTAGCTTGCCTCCAGCAACTCCAGAAATATCCTGATAAACCTTAACTTTTGACTGCCCGTGTAGAAATTGGTGGGCACCCAGAGTTTAGGTAGGAAAACAATAAACTCCGAGTCAGTCATGTGACTGGTGTGAGAACTCAAAACAGTTTATTTATCTTTATCATCAAAATAGAGGAATATTTTTAAAGTCAATTCGCAATGCTTTTAAAAATGAGACTACCATAAGGCCTCCCGCACACACACACAATGCAAACGCAGAATCGGAGGAGATTTCTCCTTATGATAGTCAAAGATGATTGATACGCATTAAAAAGAACATTTGATATTATTACTAGTGCATAGTGTAGGAAAAATTCATTTTGAAAGTAAAGATATAAATCTTAGCCAACATAGACATTTCGAACTATGCCTACTATAGCTACCATCTAAACAGTGGTGACCACCATAAGTAAATGGAAGGTTCTACAACTAATACCGTACAAGGTTTCGTATTGGGAATTGGATTTCCAACGAATGATCAGGCCAAGGAACTTCCCATTGCCACATGAGAATGCCTCTGGATGGACATCCCCGAGAACCAAACCGGATCTCTACCAACACAAGGCCGGGTTACCCCTAACTGAGTAACAACTGACCGAATATGCCATCCCCCGGTCCTTTGGAACCTTTAACCGAGCACTCGTAATCAATTCACACAATCATAAAGTGTTTTCAACATGAGTAAGTATCTGGGCTCCATACCATGATACCACCCTTTTCCAGAAGGAAATGCACATACCCTAAAGGGCGCTACCCCTCATAACCTTGCCGCATCTTTCCTGTTTTGACCATTCCGGGGTGTGAGGCTCGACGAAGTCACGTCCACAAAAACATACTTCATACAAAAGCCATGCTTTGGGTCAACAAATGATCATAGAAATGATCACCAGGATAGACGATCAAATAAATGATCCTATCACAAATGATCAACACAATGATCATTCCACAGCAACACTCAGCATGTCACATTACCAAATTGGGAATATATTGCTGATAACCTTTAACTACATAACCTCTGAGCTCGTACGTCTTAGAGAAGGGTGTTAAGCTAAAAGAATAAATTCTCCGCCACCAAAAGAAATATATTTGAAAGAAATCTGCTTTACATCTCAATTTGTAACGTCAGACATACAATCCATACAAGTCTGTTCCGGGCTCGAACAGAACCGAAGGCACTTACAAAGAAGTCCTTGCAATCCGGATAATCTCTAATCACGTCCGGACTTCCCATCACATAGGGAGTCTCTATACCATAGGTACTCGGTGCAAAGACAATCGACGAGTTGTCCTTTCGCTTTCAAAAATATCCGGTCTTCAACACCGGTCATCAATGCTATCCATTACGTCGTATCACTATTCGGAATGGGTAATCCGAATAACGAGCGCAATAATTTAAAAATAAGTGTAGCATTCAAATTCAAGCAAATCACAACAAATACCTTTCAAAGGTAAATATTGATAGTCGGTTATTGAACTATCAGTGGATATGCACACATCACCAGATTCCAAATAATTTTCCAAATCATTTATTTCCCAAAAAAATATCTTTACAAGATATATATAATTTTCACACTTCAAAAATAAATCAATATTTATTTTTAAACAAATTCCCTTTTCTTTTATAAATTCCATAGTGAATTTATATTTCACAATATCTATGAATATAAGATTTCAATTATTCATTTTCAATTTATCTTCAAAAAGATAGATTCTCAAAACGTTTCATTTCACATTGGAAAAACATTTCCATACTTATTTATTCATAAGTAATTCACAAATTTTATTTATTTTCAACCTTTGGAAAAATATTCAATATACTTAAATCGAAATTAAGCACATATTTCATTCTTTAAGGGAATCATTCTCTTAAACATATTTATTTGGGCCAAAACGAATGTTACGTAAAACATCGTTACGACAACCCAAAATCTCTAGTATAGGGATTCGAAATTAAAATAGATATATAAATCCCAATACTATACAGAACATTTCCTTTCGGAAATCATTTACTATAACAACAGTGTTATAGTCCACCATTTCCTTCTATTTCTCGAAAACGTCTATTTCAACAATGAATGTTGAAATCTATGGTTTCGAATCTCAACATCATTTTAAAACTTCGTTAGATCGTTTTAATTCAATTCAAAATATCACCTTCTAAACATTTTCTTTAACATATTATTCACTATTCAAAAACGTGAATATACTACGTTAACCAATTTCATCATTTCTATTCATTTTACTTTAAAGGATTATTCACCGTATAAAACGTGAATATAACTCCATAAATAAATTACAACAATTTACTTATCAAAATAAGTCGTTGCGAATTTATAAAACAACGTTTATAAACTCCATTTCTATTTATTTTATAACAACTTCCTTTTATAAATTCCTTTATTAACCTATTCATTTCATAACTCAATTATAAACCAAAGGTTCATATTATAAGTGAAATACTTATAATTTATTTGTTTGCAAAAATCGTTCCTTTGAACTTCATAATTATAAATCTTATAACTTATAAGATTCAATTATTTATCCAAAACCATTCTTTTAATAACTTTATAAATTTTATAAACCTACTGCTTATAAAATTCCATTTATAACTTCACCGTTTATAATTCTATAAATTTCATTCATTTATGAAATTCATTCACAATTCATTCTAACACTTATAAAAACTCGTTTTATAACTCAAATATTTTTAATTTATAAATATCAATTTATAAATTCCTTTATATAAATCAATTTATATTATTCTTTTAAAACATCTTTAATCTCCTTTATAATTTCACCATTTTTGATTTATAAAATAATTAATTTTCATAAATCCTATATTTAAACTTTTCATAATAATTTCAAAAATCCCGATATAACTATTTTATAAAATCATTAGCCTCATATTTTCAAAAATCAGTTTTTAACTATATTTCTCAAAAATATAATTTTTATAACATTAAAAATTATATCGTTTATTTATTTAAAATGAATCAATTTCCAAACATATAGTATATTTTCAAAAAAATCACTTTATAAATCATTTTAATGTTCCAAATTTGGTCCAATGATGCTACATACCAAATAGTCAATCACGATAACAACAATATCATATATCGATATGATAATCCACCAAATATCAAAATATCTGAAATCAAATAAATACTGTTGAGGAATCCAGTTGGATCCCTCCAACCTGTTTTCCTGCATCCACAAACATTAGCACAAAACCAATTTCGCTCCAGTACGAAATTATCGCGGTATATGTGATTTAAAATATTATCCGCTTAATAATGACGCATAATGTCTATTTTAACAATCAATAGATAACAATCATCATTCAAACATGCATTCAAATATTTTAAATATAACTATTTAAAATAAAATCGAAACCGATTCGATTGAGTGAGAAGTTCTCACCTTGATTTCAATTTCGTTTTAGCGATTTATTTCGAATAAATTTAAACGCGCGTTTAATTTTAATCAAAATTCTCACTAACTCCAAATGAATCCAATCCAATCCTATCGCGTAGTGCTCGTCCATACGATTCCAACGCAACTGGTTTCGCGCGTTTTGGACCTCGTATGAAAAAGTTATGCATTTAACAAGTTTACACGATTTTTATAATTATAATTTACAACCTAAATAAATTTTTTTATAAACCTAAGCTATCATAGCCGCAGGATCCTGCACCCCACCATCGTGACCGTCCATACACTTCTCTCCCAACTCCATCTTCACGCGCGTGCAACCCTGCAACAGCCGAACCCAATTCCAATTATTAGGGTTAATTTATGCTTCCACCACACTCGACGATAATTCAATCAACCACCTTCATGTCGTGCGCCTCCCCGAACACCACCCACGTCCAGAACCATCATGAACTCGGCTGCCTCTTCCACCCCAAAAATGTGTGTGAATGCGACGAATATACGGCCAAAATCTAGCGACCACGTTGCTCCAAAACCCATCATCACCGTACGGATATAAAGCTCTCGACGAGCTCTACGTGTTTGTAGTTGATCACTTCTTCTAATTGTTAGTGGATTGAGAAGGATTGAAGAAAGAAATTGAACAATTTTCGGCCATCGGTTTAGGGGGTGGCGGCTGCATATTAGGTTTAGGGTTTTTGTTTTTTTTTTAAAAAAAATTTGTGAAAGGTTGGTCTATTTATAGTAAACGAACGAAACACTATTCATTCCGGAAATTCCAAACTCCGATTTACGCGCCGTAACCAGCGTTTCTAGGGTTTACCCCGCGTTCCGGACACAATGGAACAGGTTTCAGAAGCTAATTCGATCATCTGTGCGAGTTATGGCTATAAACATTCAATTTAAATTAAACCGATTTAAACGATTTTCCAGGCGTTTTAATTTGTACCGGACAAACGGTAAATCCAATTGACACGAAATTTGAAACCTTACAATAATATCACATTACGGATCCGATGAAACTGGTTTCGTCGAAATCCGAGACTTTTTGAAAAATAGCTATTTTAACTCGCCAAATTAATATTAAAAATAAATTCGATGCGTTTCGAGCTGCCACGATCAAACGATAACTCCGATTGCTACGAAAATTGAAATCCAGTAATAACTAACTATTACGGATCCAATGGAACTAGTTTCGTTCAATTCTGAGACTGTTCAAAAATTGGCTATTTTCACTAGTCGATTAAATATTAAAATATTCAATTTTCACAAATTAACTTTTAATTCGATTTTAAAAGTTCTAAAATATCGTTCTAACTCCAATATGATATAATAAAATTTTACAAATCATTTTCAATTATTTCCATAATTTCACATATTAAATTATCGATTTAATTGACCAAATTAAATCCAATATTCGAAATAAAATTTATTCGACTTATAAATTCACTTATTAATATTTAAAATTAATTAAATATTCAAATTTTAATTAAATAAAATTCTGTGTCGTTACACAAACATTTCACTTCACATTGGAAAACATTCCCATACTTGTTTAATAATAATAAGTAATTCACAAATCCATTTATTTTCAACATTTGGAAAATATTAAATATACTTAAATCATAGTTCAGTATAGATTTCATTCTTTAAGGGAAACATCCTTTCAAACACATTTATTTGGGTCAAAACGAATGTTGCGTAAAACATCGTTACGACGACCCGAAATCACTAGTAGAGGGATTCGAAATTAAGATAGATATATAAATCCCAATACTATATAAAACATTTCCTTTCAGAAATCATTTACTATAACAACAGTGTCATAGTCCACTATTTCCTTCTATTTCTCGAAAACGTCTATTTCAACAATGAATGTTGAAAGCTATGGTTTCGACACTTAATGAATTTTAAAACAACTTCAAATCGTTTTAATTCTATTTAAAATATCACTTCCCCAAAACACTTTAATATATTATTCACTGTCTCAAAATCGTGAATATTCTTCGTTAACCAAATTCAACATTTTTTCTACACATTTTATTTAAAGGATTATCCACCGTCCAAAATCGTGAACATATCTCCTTTAAAAATCTAAAATAATTGACTTATCAAAATAAGTCGGTTTTGGATTTATAAAACAATGTTTATAAATTCCCATTTATATTTTATAAAGACTTCAATTTACAAAATTTAAAAATCTTACTACTTATAAAATTCCATTTATAACCTCATTTTCAGCATTAACAGAACTCCTTTTATAATTCCATTATTTCGATTTATAAAATATATATTTTATAAATCTCATCTATAAACCATTTATATTTATTCGAAAATCTCAATTAAAATGCCAAAATCCGATTTATAAGTTAATTACTTATAAATCTTTTATTTTACAAAAATTTATTCGTTTTATAACTTCCCAATTTATAAATCTATAAATTTCATTTACTTACGAAATCATTTATACTTCCTTTTAACACTTAATAAAACTCGTTTTATAATTCCTATATTTTAATTTATAAATATTGATTTTATAAATCTTTTATATAAATAGTTTATTATAATCCAAAATCCCAATTTAAACTATTTTATAAATTTATCAACTACTTATTCCAAAAAAATTTCGGTTATATTTCACAAAAATCATAACTTTATAACATTAAATTTTATAACGTTTATTTATTTAAAATGAATCAATTCCAAAATTTAATAAAACGTATACTTTCAAAAATCACTTTAAAATCCTTTAAATTTTGAAAATCATTCCTTTAACATTTTTTTAAAACTCCAAAATAGGCCCAATGATGCAACATCATCCAATAATCAATCACGACATCCAAACATCATATATCAATATGATAATCAACAAATATCACAATATCTGTAATCAAATAAATACTGGTGAGGAATCCCGTTGGATCCCTCCAACCTGTTTCCATGCATCCATAGATGTTAGCACAATAGCAATTCCGTTCCAATAAGGAATATTGCGGTATATGGGTTTATAAAATATTATCCGCTATTATGCAGCGCAATAGGGTCTCATCCGCTATATAATGCGAGAAAATCAACTCCAAGTACATATATAATACCAATTTCACTTTGCAGTGAAATATTCGCGGTATATGTTTTTAATAATAATCTCCGCTTAATATACGGCGTATAATGTCTATTTCAATCATCAACGGATAATAATTTATCATCCAGGCATACAATCATCAATTTTAAATTTAACTATTTAAAATTTAAATGGAAACAATTCGATTGAGTGAGAAGTTCTCACCATGCTTTCAATTCAGTTTCAGCGTTTTATTTCGAATAAAATTAAACGCGCGTTTAATTTTACCCGAAATTCAAACTAGCTCCAAATGACTCCAATCCAGTTCCATTGCGTAGTGCTCGACAAAACGAAGCCAACGCAATTTGTTTCGCATAATTCCAACCTCGTATGAAAAGATTACATCATTTTAAAGTTCGAACGAATTATAGTATAATTAATTTTACATTTTCTTTTTAATTTTAACCTAAAACCAATTTGAGCCGTTCAACTTTGAGTCATGCAATCCAGGCTGCTCGCGTATTTCTTCTTCCATCAGTATGCACGCCACCGAAAACCCATTGCCGCCTAAAAAACCCTAATAGTCGTGCCACAATCGTCGACATCAAGGACGATCTAAGTTCATCAACGCGAAGCCCTACACGAACCTCGCCCACACCTTGATTACCATCGAGCTCGGCCATCTTGGTGCCCCGAAAAACGAGCATGAAACGTAGGTCTTCTCGAACAGATTGCTGACAATCAACCACGTTTCAAACGATCACACACGTTGGATTTGCTCGTCGTGCCGAGCTCTACAAGTTTGCAGTTGAGAGTTTCTTGAATTAATTGGTGGATTTGAAGAAAATGAGGGAGAAAGATAAGCTAATTTCGGCCATTGATAGAAAGGGCGGCGGCTAGGGTTAGCTTCTGATTAGGGTTTGCAAGTGGGAAAAATCTAGGTCCTTTTATAGAAAATTTCCGTGCACTATTCACCCGAATTTTTTCCGAACTCCCAACGAAGCGTGCCTCCTAGCGTTTATAATGTTTTACCCCCATGCCGAACGCAATGGAATATATATCGGGAGCCAATTCGATCAAATTTGAAAGATAAGTTTTTGAATCGACTATTTAAATTTAAAAATTCACTCGAATCGATTTCCATGCGTTTTAGCTTGCCCCGGACAAACCGTAAATCCGATTAACAGGAAATTTGAAACCATATAATAATATAACATTATGGATCCGATGAAACTAGTTTCGTCGAAATCCGAGACTATTTGAAAAATGGCTATTTTAGCTCGTCAATTAAATATTAAAATATTCAATTTCTGCAAATTAACTTTTAATGAAATTTTAAAAGTTCTATAACATCATTCTAACTCCAATATGATATAATAAAATTTTACAAATCATTTTCAATCATATTAAACCCAATTTTCAATTATTTCGGGAATTTCAAATATTAAATTACCAATTTAATTATCCAATTAAATCCAGATATTCAAAAAATAAATTACTCAACTTATAAATTTCACTTATTAATATTTAAAATTAATTAAATATACAATTTTTAATTGGCGGAAGCTCTGGGTCGTTACATCGTTATTGATTAAATACCCAACTGAGCTAAGAATTGAAGTGATAATCCAAATAAGGATTAAGGTAAATGTGAATAAGTGAATAAAATCGAAACGAGGATGAATAGAAAGGAGTAGTTAAATATGAATATTTGATTTTGAATAAACAAAGTTATATACCTTTGTTATATAAGATAAATCTTCCCTTGCTGAATCTATTGCCAGAAGAAAAGGATTTTGAAAGAGTTTGGAGTATAAAAGGAGTTTTATATAAGTTTGAATTGATCCAAAGTTTTCTAAAAATTCATATATATATATATATATATATGTATGTATGTATGTATAAAGGATCTTTTGAGGATTTTGGAAAAAGGTTTTGGGAACCTTTGGATTTGGAAAGGCTTTTGATTTTTGGGTAAAATCAATATTGGAATTTCGAAAGCCTTGTTTGAGAATTTTTGATTTCGGGATAATCGATTTTGGTAAAGGAGCTTTGTATGAGATCATACTAGGTGTATGATTTGGAAGATACTATATGTGTATAGTATAAAGTGTTTTGATAATGGCTCTGTGGAAAAAGGCGCTCCCTTGAAATGAACTTCTCAGGAGTGCCACCGGGTGGTACTGCCTTGAACCCTAAGGGGGGTTCTAAAGTGATCCTGTGAGGAGTCCAGACAAAACTAGTTCTTGAGGATTATGAGTAGTGTGTAGCGAAAGTCGAGGGGCGCTGATGCCTACAGAGGCATTTGGGTTATGCTGTGACGACAGTGTAACTCGATGTCACGGCGATCTACTACAGACCATAGCGAAAGTCGTGTGTGCTGCTGAGAGCCAACAGTCTGTTTTTGATTTTATATCGGTAGACTGCGACCTATGGTGACATAGAGAAAGTCGTGTGTACTGCTGAGAGCCAACAGTCTGCGTTTGATTTTACATCGGTAGGCTGCAACCTATGTAGGAGTGGAGAAGTTTCATTTCGACAGTGAAAATCGAGGGCGCTGATGCCTACAATTACATGGACTTTTGCTGTGATGGCAACGTAACCCTGGAATGTAACTGCGATCTGTTGTGGGTTCCATGGCGTAATCGAGGTGCGCGGAGTGCCTACAGTTATATAGACATTTGCTGCGATGGCAACGTAACCCAGGGTGTAACTGCGACCATGGATGGGGTGATGATTTCTAGAGCATTCTCAACAAAGATATTTCCTCTATTTTCAAAAACCGTTTTCTATATTTTCAATAAAATTATTTTCCCAAGTATTTTCACTGGGTGTTGAAACGGGTTTACCAAGTACTTATGGATTTTTAGTCCTACACTTGATCAACATATGACCGAATTTCTGTGAGAACAGGGATGGACTGGTTGAGACATCGAGTTATAAGAAGTATTTTTACAAAAAGCTATTTGAATAATATTTTGAGAATTTAAAGGTGTTTCTAATTTTTTAAAATAAAAGTGTTGGAATTTTGGAAAATGAAAGAAAATCCACACTGGAATTATGAAAAACAAAATTTGAACTCAGGAAAATTTAATGAAGTGATTTTTGTAATAAAAGTTGGAAGTAAGCTAATTAGCTAAATAAATTATTTGATAGAGTATGTTAATAAAATTTGACTCGGTTAAATAAATGGATTGTAAGTTAATAATGGAATTTGGAAATAAACTCGAATTATAAATAGAATTCGACTTTGATTTGATGATGAATTAAAATAAGTAGAGATGTTGTTAAAATAAAATGGAATTGAATTATAATAGTCATGGTTTGAGTTGCAAACAAAACCTACGTGAGTAGAAATTAATTGAGAATGGTTTTGTAGTAATAAAATAAATTCGAAAATGAATTAAGTAAACGAATTAAAAATTTAAAATGGGGTGAATAAATGGGTTAATTGAATTAAATAATAAATGGATGAAGTCTGATTGAATAAAAAATTAAATCAGAATTTTAATTGGAATTGGGTTATCGGAATGAACTTAAGTTATGTGGCGTATTAATTTGAAGTAAAATTACTTAAGTCAATAAAAGCTTGGTTTTGAGTAAGAATGGAAGACGATTGAATAAAGTTTGGGTTAAATTTATATGGAAAATGGATATTTATATAAGCATCGAATGTTGTCAAGCTCACTGAAATAGTTTTAAAATGAATCCAGTGTGGAGATGAAATGAAATGCATTGAATGGTTGGTGAATAAATTAGAAATGAAATGGAATTAATATTCTATAAGTTGATAGGGATTAAATAAATAGGTTTTAGGATCAATTGAATTGAATATGAGCTTGTTTGGATTAAAAATAAATTGAATGTAAGAAATTGAGTTGTAAACCATTAAAATTGAATGAAACGGCATATGAATTGGTTGGAAGCAATTGAATTAGCTTTAAATCATATAAATCGCTTAAGGAAAGCATTTGGTGATTGTTGCTTATGAAATGCATGTGTTTAGCTAATGAAAATAAGTGAAATGCTAATAAATTTTCTATATATGGCACTTACATATTTAAATTGAGTAAGTACATGTACCTGAAGGCCGTTTAACTTAAACCATCTACAAAGATATTTAACTTAAACCATCTACAAAGATAATTCTTCCATCAAATTTATTTCATACAATAATACCATGAAAGCACATTGTATCAACTTTAATGACTTAACATTTGATGTTAAACATTACGATTTCACCGGTGAAATAGTTGAAGCTTGATTATGCCATTTTCTTTGTTCATACAACGATGTAGGACGATGTCATTTACTTTCTTCATAACTGGTTATTGGATGATGCATTTCTTCTCGTTCTTTGTGCACTGTAGTTCTTTTGTGCACTATAGTTCTTTTGTGCACTGTGGTTCTTTAGTGCATTGTGGTTCTTTCGTACCTTGTTCATCCATTGTACGCTCATTTAACGTTGGATGTTGCAATTTGCTTTCTCCATCAGTGGTCGTTGGATGATGTCATTCTTTTTGCTCTTCTGTGCATTGTAGCTCTTTTGTGCACTGTAGCTCTTTTGTGCACTGTAGCTCTTTTGTGCATTGTAGTTCTTTTATGCATTCTAGGTCTTTTGTACATTGTTCATTCATCGCATGTGCATTTACCACTGGATGATTCCACTACTTTTATTCATCATAATTTGTCGGATGGTGCCACTTACTCTTTTCATCAACGATTGTTGGATGATGCCACTTGGTTGGTTGTTCATTAGGTTGCAGCTTTGATGCCAATGTAGTTTCAGTTATGATAAAAATGAACAACACTAAAGCTAATGATGCACTATATGCTTTGGCATGTTTATGTGTGGTATGTTGTTCAAGAAAGAAGATGGTTTTTATAAGATTTGAAGATAAAGTTTGGAATTTTGAAGTCAATTAAACCATTGTAAACTAATTAATGATCTCATTTTGTTTTATCCACTTTCATATTCTGGATAAGCACATAACCTTAAAGTAGATAGCGTTTTAATAAGCTTTCTACAAAAAATTAACATGCAAAAGTTAATTATAATTCACCAATCGTTATGTTAATAATAGAAGGCGGTGTTGCATATCAACTACTAATTTGAATCTAAGCTTCTTGTATCATAGGAAATATATGAAAACCCCAAATTAGTAAAAAAAATTAAATAAATATTGGTGTCTACTAAATTATAATAAAAATGTGTGATTGCCGATACATCCAAAAAGAAAAGTCAAAACAGGTAGTTACGATGTAAACTGAAATGAAAAATTCTAGAATAAAAATTAGATGCCTCGTTTTATCATATATTTTATCCTCCTAAATTTTTGATAATATTAGTATTGTTATCGCAACAGTATATTACTACACTATTAGCGTGTATGTGTGCAAATGTGTATATTCGCATATTTCAATTAAAATTTACTATATTTCGTTCATAAAAGACGTTTATTTTCATGTTGTGGTGTTTGGAACTTACACAATATCAAATGTCTATTTTTTATTTTACCACCTCAAATGTAGGTTTATCTTTTCACATCTCGTTTTCACTAAAACTTAAAGTTAATTGTTGGACGTCATGTATTCGCATTACTATTTAACTGTATTAAAAACCCATGTCTAGTGTTACCAAAAAAGAGATATTTGTATAGCTCTATGGCATGCAAAAATTTGTAGTTTGAAATGTAACCACAATTTGATTTTATTTCCATTTTGCATAGATATAACATATTGTCAATATGTCGTTAAAACTGAAGATTTTAGTGTGGTGAAAATTAGACGCTTCTCATATACTAGTGTCCAAAGCCAGTCAGATATTGTTGTAGGCTTAAGGCATAATGATCTAAATCAGGAATTAAGACAATCAGAGGTCCTTATCAGTGATTTTGAAACATTGAAAATACAGTCACAATGCAAGTTTAAATTATAGTGGCTTAAAAATAAAGCTTATTCTTCCACATTTACACAGAGTCCGCTTTCATTAATCTAAAATATGACCGGTTTCATTTATAAACAAAATACAATTACTCTTATAAACAAAATTAGAATTTTGAGGCCGATGAAAATTCAAGGCCCTTGGCGATGACTTTTGTGACATAGGGCTACTATCGGCCATTCCTATATCAAACATAGTTTCGAATAATACCGACTTTTTGTAAATAGCAGTCAATGAGATTTGAGAAGAAATGCGTAGATGACTATCAAAATAAGTAACGTGCAACGTACCATCCATTTGAGAATTTTCATATGCAAAATGATTTTTAAATAACAATTTAATAACATAATTTTTTCTAAAAAATCCATCATTCAAAAGTTTTGCATTTTGCAAATTTATCCAACTCTAACCATCCACTACTAGTGTTGCAATAAATTACTATTTGGAAAAATTTTGGTGAAAAATTTGAAAATAAGAATACACAAAATCCAAACTTCCTACCTATATTAAACTGGAAAAGTGAATACATAGCTTAAAATAAGTTGTATAATAACAAAAAGAAACATGTTTGTAACTACTGATCACACATCTTATTAGAAAACAATATATTTGGTTTAAGTAAAGCAGTTTTATTGGAAAAGAAATTATATAAGCTTCCTTTACTAAAATTTACATAAATTGAGAGGTATGTGTAAATTTATTAAATTAATGGAAAAACATTTAGTTTATAAATATAAATATCGTGGCAATACATTTATGTAAAAAGTTATCCCGAATTATGATGACCAAACATAAATGTTATCTCAATATATAAACATAAGTGAAATAATAGCTCCACGAATAGATTACTATCAGAAGACGTAATAATAAGTCGTAAAATGCTTTTTAAGATATTTAACTTAAACCATCTACAAAGATAATTCTTCCATCAAATTTATTTCATACTATAATGCCATGAAAGCACATTGTATCAACTTTAATGACTTAACATTTGATGTTAAACATTATCATTTCACCGGTGAAATAGTTGAAGCTTGATTATGCCATTTTCTTTGTTGATACAACGATGTAGGACGATGTCATTTACTTTCTTCATAACTGGTTATTGGATGATGCATTTCTTCTCATTCTTTTGTGCACCGTAGTTCTTTTGTACACTGTGGTTCTTTTGTGCACTGTAGTTCTTTAGTGCACTGTGGTTCTTTTGTGCATTTTAGTTCCTTCGTACATTGTTCATCCATTGTACGTTCATTTAACGTTGGATGTTGCAATTTGCTTTCTCCATCAGTGGTCGTTGGATGATGCCATTCTTTTTGCTCTTTTGTGCATTGTAGCTCTTTTGTGCACTGTAGTCCTTTTGTGCATTGTAGCTCCTTTCTGCATTGTTGTTCTTTTGTGCATTCTAGGTCTTTTGTACATTGTTCATTCATCGCATGTGCATTTACCACTGGATGACTCCACTTCTTTTGTTCGTCATAATTTGTCGGATGGTGCCACTTACTCTTTTCATCAACGATTGTTGGATGATGCCACTTGGTTGGTAGTTTATTAGGTTGCAGCTTTGATGCTAAGATAGTTTCAGTTATGATAAAAAAGAACAACACTAAAGCTAATGATGTATTATATGCTTTGGTCATGTTTATGTGTGGTATGTTGTTCAAGAAAGAAGATGGTTTTTATAAGATTTGAAGATAAAGTTTGGAATCTTGAAGTCAATTAAGCCATTGTAAACTAATTAATGATCTCATTTTGTTTTATCCACTTTCATATTCTGTTTAAGCACATAACCTTAAAGTAGATAGTATTTTCTTAAGCTTTCTACAAAAAATTAACATGCAAACGTTAATTATAATTCACTAATCGTTATGTTAATAATAGAAGGCGGTGTTGCATATCAACTACTAATTTCAATCTAAGCTTCTTGTATCATAGGAAATATATGAAAAACCCAAATTAGTAAAAAAAATTAAATAAATACTGGTGTCTACTAAATTATAATAAAAATGTGCGATTGCCGATACATCTAAAAAGAAAAGTCAAAACAGGTAGTTACGATGTAAACTGAAATGAAAAATTCTAGAATAAAAAATAGATGTCTCGTTTTGTCATATATTTTATCCTCTTAATTTTTTTGATAATATTAGTATTGTTATCACAACAGTATATTACTACACTATTAGTGTGTATGTGTGCAAATGTGAATATTTGCATATTTCGATTAAAATTTACTATATTTTGTTTATAAAACACGTTTACTTTCTCGTTATGGAGTTTGGAACTTACACAATATCAAATGTCTATTTTTTATTTTACCACCTTAAATGTAGGTTTATCGTTTCACATCTCGTTTTCACCAAAACTATAAAGTTAATTGTTGGACGTCATGTATTCGCATTACTATTTAACTGTATTAAAAACCCATGTCTAGTGTTACCAAAAAAGAGATATTTGCATAACTCTACGGCATGCAAAAAATTTTAGTTTGAAATGTATCCACAATTTCATTTTATTTACATTTTGCATAGATATAACATATTGTCAATATGTCGTTAAAACTGAAGATTTTAGTGTGGTGAAAATTAGATGCTTCTGATATACTAGTGTCCAAAGCCAGTCAGATATTGTTGTAGGCTTAAGGCATAATGATCTAAATCAGGGATTAAAACAATCAGAGGTCCTTATTAGTGATTTTGAAACGTTGAAAATACAGTCACAGTGCAAGTTTAAATTAAAATGGCTTAAAAATAAAGCATATTCTTTTACAATTACACAAAGTCCGCTTTCATTAATCTAAAATATGACTGGTTTCATTTATAAACAAAATACAATTACTTTTATAAACAATATTATAATTTTGAGGCCGATGAAAATTCAAGGCCCTTGGCGATGACATTAGTGACATAGGGTTACTATCGGCCATTCCTATATCAAACGTGGTTTTCAATAATACCGACTATTTGTAAATAGCAGTAAAAGAGATTTGAGAAGAAATGTGTAGATGACTATTAAAATAAGTAACGTGCAATGAACCATCCATTTGAGAATTTTCATATGCAAAATGATTTTTAAATAACAATTTAATAACATAATTTTTCCTAAAAAATCCATCATTTAAAAGTTTTGCATTTTGCAAGTTTATTCTACTCTAACCATCCACTAGAAGTGTTGCAATAAATTACTATTTTGAAAAATTTTGGTTAAAAATTTGAAAATAAGAATACACAAAAATCAAAACTTCCTACCTATATTAAACTGGAAAAGAGAATACATTGCTTAAAATAAGTTGTATAATAACGAAAAAAAACATGTTTATAACTATTGATCACACATCTTATTAGAAAACCATATATTTGGTTCAAGTAAAGCAGTTTTATTGGAAAATTAATTATATAAGCTTCCTTTACTAAAATTTACTTAAATTGAGAGGTATGTGTAAATTTATTAAATTTACGGAAAAACATTTAGTTTATAGATATAAATATCGTGGCAATACATTTATGTAAAAAGTTAATCCGAATTATGCTGACCAAATATAAATGTTATCTCAATATATAAACAAAAGTGAAATAACAGGTCCACGAACTGATTACTATCAGAAGATGTAATAATAAGTTGTAAAATGCTTTTTAAGATATTTAACTTAAAACATCTACAAAGATAATTCTTCCATCAAATTTATTTCATACTATAATACCATGCAAGCACATTGTACCAACTTTAATGACTTAACATTTGATGTTAAACATTATCATTTCACCGGTGAAATAGTTGAAGCTTCATTATGCCATTTTCTTTGTTGATACAATGATGTAGGACGATGTCATTTACTTTCTTCATAACGGGTTATTGGATGATGCATTTCTTTTTGTTCTTTTGTGCATTGTAGTTCTTTTGTGCACTATGGTTACTTTGTGCACTGTGGTTCTTTAGTGCACAGTGGTTCTTTTGTGCATTTTAGTTCTTTCGTACATTGTTCATCCATTGCACGTTCATTTAACATTGGATGTTGCAATTTGCTTTCTCCATCAGTGGTCGTTGGACGATGCCATTCTTTTTGCTCTTCTGTGCATTGTAGCTCTTTTGTGCACTGTAGCCCTTTTGTGCATTGTAGCTCTTTTGCGCATTATAGTTCTTTTGTGCATTCTAGGTCTTTTGTACATTGTTCATTCATCGCATGTGCATTTACCACCGGATGATTCCACTTCTTTTGTTCGTCATAATTTCTCGGATGGTGCCACTTGGTTGATAGTTCATTAGGTTGCAGCTTTGATGCCAAGGTAGTTTCAGTTATGATAAAAAAGAACAACACTAAAGCTAATGATGCACCATATGCTTTGGTCATGTTTATGTGTGGTATGTTGTTCAAGAGAGAAGATGGTTTTTATAAGATTTGAAGATAAAGTTTGGAATCTTGAAGTCAATTAAGCCATTGTAAACTAATTAATGATCTCATTTTGATTTATCCACTTTCATATTGTGGATAAAAACATAAGCTTAAAGTAGATAGTGTTTTAACAAGCTTTCTACAAAAAAAAATATGCAAAAGTTAATTATAATTCACCAATCGTTATGTTAATAATAGAAGGCGGTGTTGCATATTAACTACTAATTTCAATCTAAGCTTCTTGTATCGTAGGAAATATATGAAAAACCCAAATTAGTAAAAAAAAAAAAAAATATTGGTGTGTACTAAATTATAATAAAAATGTGTGATTGCTGATACATCCAAAAATAAAAGTCCAAACAGGTAGTTACAAATGTAACTGAAATGAAAAATTCTAGAATAAAAAATAGATGTCTCATTTAGTCATATATTTTATCCTCCTAAAATTTTTGATTATATTAGTATTGTTATCGTAATAGTATATTACTGCACTATTAGCGTGTATGTGTGCAAATGCGTATATTCGCATATTTCGATTAAAATTTACTATATTTTGACTATAAAAGACGTTTATTTTCTTGTTAAGGTGTTTAGAGCTTACACAATATCAAATGTCTATTTTTTATTTTACCGCCTCAAATGTAGGTTTATCGTTTCACATCTCGTTTTCACTAAAACTTAAAGTTAATTGTTGGACGTCATGTATTCGCATTACAATTTAACTGTATTAAAAACCCAAGTTTAGTGTTACCAAAAAAGAGATATTTGTATAACTCTATGGCATGCAAAAAATTTGTAGTTTGAAATGTATCCACAATTTGATTTCAATTTACATTATGCATAAATATAACATATTGTCAATATGTCGTTAAAACTGAAGATTTTAGTGTGGTGAAAATTGGACGCTTCTGATGTACTAGTGTCCAAAGCTAGTCAGATATTGTTGTAGGCTTAAGGCATAATGATCTAAATCAGGGATTAAAAAAATCAGAGGTCCTTATTAGTTATTTTGAAACATTGAAAATATAGTCACAATGCAAGTTTAATCTATAGTGGCTTAAAAATAAAGCATACTCTTTTACAATTACACAGAGTCCGCTTTCATTAATCTAAAATATGATCGATTTCATTTATAAACAAAATACAATTACTTTTATAAAAAAAATTAGAATTTTTCAAGGCCCTTGGCGATGACTTTAGTGACATAGGGCTACTATCGGCAATTCCTATATCAAACATAATTTCGAATAAGACCGACTATTTGTAAATAGCAGTAAATGAGATTTGAGAAGAAATGTGTAGATGACTATTAAAATAAGTAACGTGCAACGAACCATCCATTTGAGAATTTGCGTATGCAAATTGATTTTTAAATAACAATTTAAGAACATAAATTTTTCTAAAAAATCCATCATTCAAAAGTTTTGCATTTTGCAAGTTTATCCAACTCTAACCATCCACTACTGGCGTTGCAATAAATTAGTATTTTGAAAAATTTGGGTTAAAAATTTGAAAATAAGAATACACAAAAATCCAAACTTCCTACCTATATTAAACTGGAAAAGTGAATACATAGCTTAAAATAAGTTGTATAATAACAAAACAAAACATCTTTGTAACTATTGATCACACATCTTATTAGAAAACAATATATTTGGTTTAAGTAAAACAGTTTTATTGGAAAATAAATTATATAAGCTTCCTTTGCTAAAATTTACTTAAATTGGGAGGTATGTATAAATTTATTAAATTTATGGAAAAACATTTAGTTTATAAATATAAATATCATGGCAATACATTTATGTAAAAAGTTAATCCGAATTATGGTGACCAAACATAAATATAATCTCAATATATAAACATAAGTGAAATAATAGCTCCACGAATAGATTACTATTAGAAGATGTAATAATAAGTTGTAAAATGCTTTTTAAGATATTTAACTTAAACCACCTACAAAGATAATTCTTCCATCAAATTTATTTCATACTATAATACAATGAAAGCACATTGTATCAACTTTAATGACTTAACATTTGATGTTGGACATTATCATTTCACCGGTGAAATAGTTGAAGCTCGATTATGCCATTTCCTTTGTTGATACAACGTTGTAGGACGATGTCATTTACTTTCTTCATAAATGGTTATTGGATGATGCATTTCTTCTTGTTCTTTTGTGCAATGTAGTTCTTTTGTGCACTGTGGTTCCTTTGTGCATTGTGGTTCTTTAGTGCACTGTGGTTCTTTTGTGCATTTTAGTTCTTTCATACATTGTTCATCCATTGTATGTTCATTTAACGATGGATGTTGCAATTTGCTTTCTCCATCAGTGGTCGTTGGATGATGCCATTCTTTTTGCTCTTCTGTGCATTGTAGCTCTTTTATGCACTGTAGTCCTTTTGTGCATTGTAGCTCTTTTGTGCATTGTAGTTCTTTTTTGCATTCTAGGTCTTTTGTAGATTGTTCATTCATCGCATGTGCATTTACCACAGGATGATTCCACTTCTTTTGTTCGTCATAATTTGTCGGATGGTGCCAATTACTCCTTTCATCATTGATAGTTGGATGATGCCACTTGGTTGGTAGTTCATTAGGTTGCAGCTTTGATGCCAAGGTAGTTTCAGTTATGGTAAAAAAGAACAACACTAAAGCTAATGATGCACAATATGTTTTGGTCATGTTTGTGTGTGGTATGTTGTTCAAGAAAGAAGATGGTTTTTATAAGATTTGAAGATAATGTTTGGAATCTTGAAGTCAATTAAGCCATTGTAAACTAATTAATGATCTCATTTTTTTTATCCTCTTTCATATTCTGGATAAAAATATAACATTAAAGTAGATAGTGTTTTAAGAAGCTTTATACAAAAAAATAACATGCAGAAGTTAATTATAATTCACCAATCGTTATGTTAATAATAGAAGGCGGTGTTGCATATCAATTACTAATTTCAATCTTAGCTTCTTGTATCATAGGAAATATATGAAAAACTCAAATTAGTAAAAAAAAATTAAATAAATATTGGTGTCTACTAAATTATATTAAAAATGTGTGATTGCCGATACATCAAAAAATAAAAGTCAAAACAGGTAGTTACGATGTAAACTAAAATGAAAAATTCTAAAATAAAAAATAGATGTCTCGTTTTGTCATATATTTTATCCTCCTAAATTTTTTGATAATATTAGTATTGTTATCGTAATAGTATATTACTACACTATTAGCGTGCATGTGTGCAAATGTGTATATTCGCATATTTCGATTAAAATTTACTATATTTTGATTATAAAAGACTTTTATTTTCTTGTTATGGTGTTTGGAACTTACACAATATCAAATGTCTTTTTTTTATTTTACCACCTCAAATGTTGGTTTATCGTTTCAGATATCGTTTTCACTAAAACATAAACTTAATTGTTCGACGTCATGTATTCGCATTACTATTTAACTGTATTAAAAACCCAAGTCTAGTGTTACCAAAAAAGAGATATTTGTATAACTCTATGGCATGCAAAAAATTTGTAGTTTTAAATGTATCCACAATTTGATTTTTATTTACACTTTGCACAGATATAACAAATTGTCAATATGTCGTTAAAACTGAAGATTTTAGTGTGGTGAAAATTGGACGCTTCTGATATACTAGTGTCCAAAGCCAGTTAGATATTGTTGTAGGCTTAAGGCATAATGATCTAAATCAGGGATTAAAACAATCAGAGGTCCTTATTAGTTATTTTTAAACATTGAAAATACAGTCACAATGCAAGTTTAAATTATAGTGGCTTAAAAATAAGGCATACTCTTTTATAATTACACAGAGTCCGCTTTCATTAATCTGAAATATGACCGATTTCATTTATAAACAAAATACAATTACTTTTATAAACAAAATTAGAATTTTGAGGCCGATGAAAATTCAAGGCCCTTGGCGATGACTTTTGTGACATAGGGCTACTATCGGCCATTCCTATATCAAACATAGTTTCGAATAATACCGTCTATTTGTAAATAACAGTAAATGAGATTTGAGAAGATTTGCGTAGATGACTATTAAAATAAGTAACGTGCAACGTACCCTCCATTTGAGAATTTGCATATGCAAAATGATTTTTAAATTACAATTTAATAACAGTATTTTTTCTAAAAAACCAACATTCAAAAGTTTTGCATTTTGCAAGTTTATCCAACTCTAACCATCCACTACTAGTGATGCAATAAATTACTATATTAAAAAATTTTGGTTAAAAATTTGAAAATAAGAATACTTAAAAATCCAAACTTCCTACCTATATTAAACTGGAAAAGTGAATACATAGCTTAAGATAAGTTGTATAATAACATAACAAAACATGTTTGTAACTATTGATCACACATCTTATTAGAAAACAATATACTTGGTTTAAATAAAGCAGTTTTATTGGAAAATAAATTGTATAAGCTTCCTTTACTAAAATTTACTTAAATTGGGAGGTATGTATAAATTTATTAAATTTATGGAAAATCATTTAGTTGATAAATATAAATATGGTGGCAATACATTTATGTAAAAAGTTAATCCGAATTATGCTGACCAAACATAAATATAATCTCAATATATAAACATAAGTGAAATAATAGCTCCACGAATAGATTACTATCAGAAGATGTAATAATAAGTTGTAAAATGCTTTTTAAGATATTTAACTTAGACCATCTACGTAGATAATTCTTCCATCAAATTTATTTCATACTATAATACCATGAAAGCACATTGTATCAAATTTAATGACTTAACATTTGATGTTGAACATTATCATTTCACTGGTGAAATAGTTGAAGCTTGATTATGCCATTTTCGTTGTTGATACAACGATGTAGGACGTTGTCATTTACTTTCTTCATAACTGGTTATTGGATGATGCATTTCTTCTTGTTCTTTTGTGCACTGTAGTTCTTTTGTGCACTGTGGTTCCTTTGTGCACTGTGGTTCATTAGTGCACTGTGGTTCTTTTGTGCATTTTAGTTCTTTCGTACATTGTTCATCCATTGTATGTTCATTTAACGATGGATGTTGCAATTTTCTTTCTCCATCAGTGGCCGTTGGATGATGCCATTCTTTTTGCTCTACTGTGCATTGTAGCTCTTTTGTGCACTGTAGTCCTTTTGTGGATTGTAGCTCTTTTGTGCATTGTAGTTCTTTAGCGCATTCTAGGTCTTTTGTACATTATTCATTCATCGCATGTGCATTTACCACCGGATGATTCCCCTTCTTTTGTTCATCATAATTTGTCGGATGGTGCCAATTACTCCTTTCATCAACGATTGTTGGATGATGCCACTTGGTTGGTAGTTCATTAGGTTGCAGCTTTGATGCCAAATTAGTTTCAGTTATGATAAAAAAGAAGAACACTAAAGCTAATGATGCACAATATGCTTTGGTCATGTTTATGTGTGGTATGTTGTTCAAGAAAGAAGATGGTTTTTATAAGATTTGAAGATAATGTTTGGAATCTTGAAGTCAATTAAGCCATTGTAAACTAATTAATGATCTCATTTTGTTTATCCTCTTTCATATTCTGGATAAAAACATAACCTTAAAGTAGATGGTGTTTTAATAAGCTTTCTACAAAAAAATAACATGCAAAAGTTAATTATAATTCACCAATCGTTATGTTAATAATAGAAGGCGGTGTTGCATATCAACTACTAATTTCAATCTTAGCTTCTTGTATCATAGGAAATATATGAAAAACCCAAATTAGTAAAAAATAAATAAATAAATATTGGTGTCTACTAAATTATAATAAAAATGCGTGACTGCCGACACATCCAAAAATAAGTCAAAACAGGTAGTTACGATGTAAACTGAAATGAAAATTTCTAAAATAAGAAATAGATGTCTCGTTTTGTCATATATTTTATCCTTCTAATTTTTTTGATAATATTAGTATTGTTATCGTAGCAATATATTACTTCACTATTAGCGTGTATGTATGCAAATGTGTATATTCACATATTTCGATTAAAATTTACTATATTTTGATTATAAAAGACGTTTATTTTCTTGTTATGGTGTTTGGAACTTACATAATATCAAATGTCTATTTTTTATTTTACCACCTCAAATGTAGGTTTATCGTGTCACATATCGTTTTCACTAAAACTTAAAGTTAATTGCTCGACGTCATGTATTCGCATTACTATTTAACTGTATTAAAAACCCAAGTCTAGTGTTACCAAAAAAGAGATATTTGTATAGCTATATGGCATGCAAAAAATTTGTACTTTAAATGTATCCACAATTTGATTTTTATTTACATTTTGCATAGATATGACATATTGTCAATATGTCGTTAAAACTGAAGATTTTAGTGTGGTGAAAATTAGACGCTTTTGATATACTAGTGCCCAAAGGCAGTCAGATATTGTTGTAGGCTTAAGGCATAATGATCTAAATCAGGGATTAAAACAATCAGAGCTCCTTATTAGTTATTTTTAAACATTGAAAATACAGTCACAATGCAAGTTTAAATTATAGTGGCTTAAAAATAAGGCATACTCTTTTATAATTACACAAAGTCCGCTTTCATTAATCTAAAATATGACCGATTTCATTTATAAACAAAATACAATTACTTTAATAAACAAAATTAGAATTTTGAGGCCGATGAAAATTCAAGGCCTTTGGCGATGACTTTTGTGACATAGGGCTACTATCGGCCATTCCTATATCAAACATAGTTTCGAATAATACCGACTTTTTGTAAATAGCAGTAAATGAGATTTGAGAAGAAATGCGTAGATGACTATTAAAATAAGTAACGTGCAACGTACCATCCATTTGAGAATTTGCATATGCAAAATAATTTTTAAATAACAATTTAATAACATTATTTTTTCTAAAAAATCCAACATTCAAAAGTTTTGCATTTTGCAAGTTTATCCAACTCTAACCATCCACTACTAGTGTTGCAATAAATTACTATTTTGAAAAATTTTGGTTAAAAATTTGAAAATAAGAATACATAAAAATCCAAACTTCCTACCTATATTAAACTGGAAAAGTGAATACATAGCTTAAAATAAGTTGTATAATAACATAACAAAACATGTTTGTAACTATTGATCACACATCTTATTAGAAAACAATATATTTGGTTTAAGTAAAGCAGTTTTATTGGAAAATAAATTATATAAGCTTCCTTTACTAAAATTTACTTAAATTGGGAGGTATGTATAAATTTATTAAATTTATGGAAAAACATTTAGTTTATATATATATATATCGTGGAAATACATTTATGTAAAAAGTTAATCCGAATTATGCTGACCAAACATAATATAATCTTAATATATAAACATAAGTGAAATAATAGCTCCACGAATAGATTACTATCAGAAGATGTAATAATAAGTTGGAAAATGCTTTTTAAGATATTTAACTTAGACCATCTACAAAGATAATTCTTCCATCAAATTTATTTCATACTATAATACCATGAAAGCACATTGTATCAAATTTAATGACTTAACATTTGATGTTGAACATTATCATTTCATTGGTGAAATAGTTGAAGCTTGATTATGCCATTTTCGTTGTTGATACAACGATGTAGGACGTTGTCATTTACTTTCTTCGTAACTGGTTATTGGATGATGCATTTCTTCTTGTTCTTTTGTGCACTGTAGTTCTTTTATGCACTGTGGTTCCTTTGTGCACCGTGGTTCATTAGTGCACTGTGGTTCTTTTGTGCATTTTAGTTCTTTCGTACATTGTTCATCCATTGTATGTTCATTTAACGATGGATGTTGCAATTTGCTTTCTCCATCAGTGGTCGTTGGATGATGCCATTCTTTTTGCACTTCTGTGCATTGTAGCTCTTTTGTGCACTGTAGTCCTTTTGTGCATTGTAGCTCTTTTGTGCATTGTAGTTCTTTTGTGCATTCTAGGTCTTTTGTACGTTGTTCATTCATCGCATGTGCATTTACAACCGGATGATTCCCCTTCTTTTGTTCGTCATATTTTGTCGGATGGTGCCAATTACACCTTTCATCAACGATTGTTGGATGATGCCACTTGGTTGGTAGTTCATTAGGTTGCAGCTTTGATGCCAAGGTAGTTTCAGTTATGACAAAAAAGAAGAACACTGAAGCTAATGATGCACAATATGCTTTGGTCATGTTTATGTGTGGTATGTTGTTCAAGAAAGAAGATGGTTTTTATAAGATTTGAAGATAATGTTTGGAATCTTGAAGTCAATTAAGCCATTGTAAACTAATTAATGATCTCATTTTGTTTATCCTCTTTCATATTCTGGATAAAAACATAACCTTAAAGTAGATGGTGTTTTAATAAGCTTTCTACAAAAAAATAACATGCAAAAGTTAATTATAATTCACCAATCATTAATTATGTCAATAATAGAAGGCGGTGTTGCATATCAACTACTAATTTCAATCTTAGCTTCTTGTATCATAGTAAATATATGAAAAACCCAAATTAGTAAAAAAATAAATAAATAAATATTGGTGTCTACTAAATTATAATAAAAATGCGTGGTTGCCGATACATCCAAAAATAAAAGTCAAAACAGGTAGTTACGATGTAAACTGAAATGAAAAATTCTAAAATAAAAAATAGATGTCTCGTTTTGTCATATATTTTATCCTCCTAAAATTTTTGATAATATTAGTATTGTTATCGTAACAGTATATTACTACACTATTAGCGTGTATGTGTGCAAATGTGTATATTCACATATTTCGATTAAAATTTACTAATTTTGATTATAAAAGACGTTTATTTTCTTGTTATAGTGTTTGGAACTTACACAATATCAAATGTCTATTTTTTATTTTACCACCTCAAACGTAGGTTTATCGTTTCACATATCGTTTTCACTAAAACTTAAAGTTAATTGCTCGACGTCATGTATTCGCATTACTATTTAACTGTATTAAAAACCCAAGTCTAGTGTTACCAAAAAAGATATATGTGTATAACTATATGGCATGCAAAAAATTTGTACTTTAAATGTATCCACAATTTGATTTTTATTTACATTTTGCATAGATATGACATATTGTCAATATGTCGTTAAAACTGAAGATTTTAGTGTGGTGAAAATTAGACGCTTCTGATGTACTAGTGTCCAAAGCCAGTCAGATATTGTTGTAGGCTTAAGGCATAATGATCTAAATCAGGGATTAAAACAATCAGAGGTCCTTATTAGTTATTTTTAAACATTGAAAATACAGTCACAATGCAAGTTTAAATTATAGTGGCTTAAAAATAAGGCATACTCTTTTATAATTACACAGAGTCCGCTTTCATTAATCTAAAATTTGACCGATTTCATTTATAAACAAAATACAATTACTTTTATAAACAAAATTAGAATTTTGAGGCCGATGAAAATTCAAGGCCCTTGGCGATGACTTTTGTGACATAGGGCTACTATTGGTCATTCATATCAAACATAGTTTCGAATAATACCGACTATTTGTAAATAGCAGTAAATGAGATTTGAGAAGAAATGCGTAGATGACTATTAAAATAAGTAACGTGCAACGTACCATCCATTTGAGAATTTGCATATGCAAAATGATTTTTAAATAACAATTTAATAACATAATTTTTTCTAAAAAATCCAACATTCAAAAGTTTTGCATTTTGCAAGTTTATCCAACTCTAACCATCCACTACTAGTGTTGCAATAAATTACTATTTTGAAAAATTTTGGTTAAAAATTTGAAAATAAGAATACATAAAAATCCAAACTTCCTATCTATATTAAACTGGAAAAGTGAATACATAGCTTTAAATAAGTTGTATAATAACATAACAAAACATGTTTGTAACTATTGATCACACATCTTATTAGAAAACAATATATTTGGTTTAAGTAAAGCGGTTTTATTGGAAAATAAATTATATAAGCTTCCTTTACTAAAATTTACTTAAATTGGGAGGTATGTATAAATTTATTAAATTTATGGAAAAAAATTTAGTTTATAAATATATATATATCGTGGCAATACATTTATGTAAAAAGTTAATCCGAATTATGCTGACCAAACATAAATATAATCTTAATATATAAACATAAGTGAAATAATAGCTCCACGAATAGATTACTATCAGAAGATGTAATAATAAGTTGTAACATGCTTTTTAAGATATTTAACTTAGACCATCTACAAAGATAATTCTTCCATCAAATTTGTTTCATACTATAATACCATGAAAGCACATTGTATCAAATTTAATGACTTAACATTTGATGTTGAACATTATCATTTCACTGGTGAAATAGTTGAAGCTTGATTATGCCATTTTCATTGTTGATACAACGATGTAGGACGTTGTCAGTTACTTTCTTCATAACTGGTTATTGGATGATGCATTTCTTCTTGTTCTTTTGTGCACTGTAGTTCTTTTGTGCACTGTGGTTCCTTTGTGCACTGTGGTTCATTAGTGCACTGTGGTTCTTTTGTGCATTTTAGTTCTTTCGTACATTGTTCATCCATTGTATGTTCATTTAACGATGGATGTTGCAATTTGCTTTCTCCATCAGTGGTCGTTGGATGATGCCATTCTTTTTGCTCTTCTGTGCATTGTAGCTCTTTTGTGCGTTGTAGTCCTTTTTTGCATTGTAGCTCTTTTGTGCATTGTAGTTCTTTTGTGCATTCTAGGTCTTTTGTACATTGTTCATTCATCGCATGTGCATTTACCACCGGATGATTCCCCTTCTTTTGTTCGTCATAATTTGTCGGATGGTGCCAATTACTCCTTTCATCAACGATTGTTGGATGATGCCACTTGGTTGGTAGTTCATTAGGTTGCAGCTTTGATGCCAAGGTAGTTTCAGTTATGACAAAAAAGAAGAACACTGAAGCTAATGATGCACAATATGCTTTGGTCATGTTTATGTGTGGTATGTTGTTCAAGAAAGAAGATGGTTTTTATAAGATTTGAAGATAATGTTTGGAATCTTGAAGTCAATTATGCCATTGTAAACTAATTAATGATCTCATTTTGTTTATCCTCTTTCATATTCTGGATAAAAACATAACCTTAAAGTAGATGGTGTTTTAATAAGCTTTCTACAAAAAAATAACATGCAAAAGTTAATTATAATTCACCAATCGTTAATTATGTTAATAATAGAAGGCGGTGTTGCATATCAACTACTAATTTCAATCTTAGCTTCTTGTATCATAGGAAATATATGAAAAACCCAAATTAGTAAAAAATAAATAAATAAATATTGGTGTCTACTAAATTATAATAAAAATGCGTGGTTTCCGATACATCCAAAAATAAAAGTCAAAACAGGTAGTTACGATGTAAACTGAAATGAAAAATTCTAAAATAAAAAATAGATGTCTCGTTTTGTCATATATTTTATCCTCCTAAAATTTTTGATAATATTAGTATTGTTATCGTAACAGTATATTACTACACTATTAGCGTGTATGTGTGCAAATGTGTATATTCACATATTTCGATTAAAATTTACTATATTTTGATTATAAAAGACGTTTATTTTCTTGTTATGGTGTTTGGAACTTACACAATATCGAATGTCTATTTTTTATTTTACCACCTCAAACGTAGGTTTATCGTGTCACATATCGTTTTCACTAACACATAAAGTTAATTGCTCGACGTCATGTATTCGCATTACTATTTAACTGTATTAAAAACCCAAGTCTAGTGTTACCAAAAAAGAGATATGTGCATAACTATATGGCATGCAAAAAATTTGCACTTTAAATGTATCCACAATTTGATTTTTATTTACATTTTGCATAGATATGACATATTGTCAATATGTCGTTAAAACTGAAGATTTTAGTGTGGTGAAAATTAGACGCTTCTGATATACTAGTGTCCAAAGCCAGTCAGATATTGTTGTAGGCTTAAGGCATAATGATCTAAATCAGGGATTAAAACAATCAGAGGTCCTTATTAGTTATTTTTAAACATTGAAAATACAGTCACAATGCAAGTTTAAATTATAGTGGCTTAAAAATAAGGCATACTCTTTTATAATTACACAGAGTCCGCTTTCATTAATCTAAAATTTGACCGATTTCATTTACAAACAAAATACAATTACTTTTATAAACAAAATTAGAATTTTGAGGCCGATGAAAATTCAAGGCCCTTGGCGATGACTTTTTTAACATAGGGCTACTATCGGCCATTCATATATCAAACATAGTTTCGAATAATACCGACTATTTGTAAATAGCAGTAAATGAGGTTTGAGAAGAAATGCGTAGATGACTATTAAAATAAGTAACGTGCAACGTACCATCCATTTGAGAATTTGCATATGCAAAATGATTTTTAAATAACAATTTAATAACATAATTTTTTCTAAAAAATCCAACATTCAAAAGTTTTGCATTTTGCAAGTTTATCCAACTCTAACCATCCACTACTAGTGTTGCAATAAATTACTATTTTGAAAAATTTTGGTTAAAAATTTGAAAATAAGAATACATAAAAATCCAAACTTCCTACCTATATTAAACTGGAAAAGTGAATACATAGCTTAAAATAAGTTGTATAATAACATAACAAAACACGTTTGTAACCATTGATCACACATCTTATTAGAAAATAATATATTTGGTTTAAGTAAAGCAGTTTTATTGGAAAATAAATTATATAAGCTTCCTTTACTAAAATTTACTTAAATTGGGAGGTATGTATAAATTTATTAAATTTATGGAAAAACATTTAGTTTATAAATATAAATATCGTGGTAATACATTTATGTAAAAAGTTAATCCGAATTATGCTGACCAAACATAAATATAATCTCAATATATAAACATAAGTGAAATAATAGCTCCACGAATAGATTACTATCAGAAGATGTAATAATAAGTTGTAACATGCTTTTTAAGATATTTAACTTAGACCATCTACAAAGATAATTCTTCCATCAAATTTATTTCATACTATAATACCATGAAAGCACATTGTATCAAATTTAATGACTTAACATTTGATGTTGAACATTATCATTTCACTGGTGAAATAGTTGAAGCTTGATTATGCCATTTTCGTTGTTGATACAACGATGTAGGATGTTGTCATTTACTTTCTTCATAACTGGTTATTGGATGATGCATTTCTTCTTGTTCTTTTGTGCACTGTGGTTCCTTTGTGAACTGTGGTTCATTAGTGCACTGTGGTTCTTTTGTGCATTTTAGGTCTTTCGTACATTGTTCATCCATTGTATGTTCATTTAACGATGGATGTTGCAATTTGCTTTCTCCATCAGTGGTCGTTGGATGATGCCATTCTTTTTGCTCTTCTGTGCATTGTAGCTCTTTGGTGCATTGTAGCTCTTTGGTGCATTGTAGTCCTTTTGTGCATTGTAGCTCTTTTGTGCATTGTAGTTCTTTTGTGCATTCTAGGTCTTTTGTACATTGTTCATTCATCGCATGTGCATTTACCACCAGATGATTCCCCTTCTTTTGTTCGTCATAATTTGTCGGATGGTGCCAATTACTCCTTTCATCAACGATTGTTGGATGATGCCACTTGGTTGGTAGTTCATTAGGTTGCAGCTTTGATGCCAAGGTAGTTTCAGTTATGACAAAAAAGAAGAACACTGAAGCTAATGATGCACAATATGCTTTGGTCACGTTTATGTGTGGTATGTTGTTCAAGAAAGAAGATGGTTTTTATAAGATTTGAAAATAATGTTTGGAATCTCGAAGTCAATTAAGCCATTGTAAACTAATTAATGATCTCATTTTGTTTATCCTCTTTCATATTCTGGATAGAAACATAACCTTAAAGTAGATGGTGTTTTAATAAGCTTTCTATAAAAAAATAACATGCAAAAGTTAATTATAATTCACCAATCGTTAATTATGTTAATAATAGAAGGCGGTGTTGCATATCAACTACTAATTTCAATCTTAGCTTCTTGTATCATAGGAAATATATGAAAAACCCAAATTAGTAAAAAATAAATAAATAAATATTGGTGTCTACTAAATTATAATAAAAATGCGTGGTTGCCGATACATCCAAAAATAAAAGTCAAAACAGGTAGTTACTATGTAAACTGAAATGAAAAATTCTAAAATAAAAAATAGATGTCTCGTTTTGTCATATATTTTATCCTCCTAAAATTTTTGATAATATTAGTATTGTTATCGTAACAGTATATTACTACACTATTAGCGTGTATGTGTGCAAATGTGTATATTCACATATTTCGATTAAAATTTACTATATTTTGAATATAAAAGACATTTATTTTCTTGTTATGGTGTTTGGAACGTACACAATATCAAATGTCTATTTTTTATTTTACCACCTCAAACGTAGGTTTATCGTTTCACATATCGTTTTCACTAAAACTTAAAGTTAATTGCTCGACGTCATGTATTCGCGTTACTATTTAACTGTATTAAAAACCCAAGTCTAGTGTTACCAAAAAAGAGATATGTGTATAACTATATGGCATGCAAAAAATTTGTACTTTAAATGTATCCACAATTTGATTTTTATTTACATTTTGCATAGATATGACATATTGTCAATATGTCGTTAAAACTGAAGATTTTAGTGTGGTGAAAATTAGACGCTTCTGATATACTAGTGTCCAAAGCCAGTCAGATATTGTTGTAGGCTTAAGGCATAATGATCTAAATCAGGGATTAAAACAATCAGAGGTCCTTATTAGTTATTTTTAAACATTGAAAATACAGTCACAATGCAAGTTTAAATTATAGTGGCTTAAAAATAAGGGGTACTCTTTTATAATTACACAGAGTCCGTTTTCATTAATCTAAAATTTGACCGATTTCATTTATAAACAAAATACAATTACTTTTATAAACAAAATTAGAATTTTGAGGCCGATGAAAATTCAAGGCCCTTGGCGATGACTTTTGTGACATAGGTCTACTATCGGCCATTCATATATCAAACATAGTTTCGAATAATACCGACTATTTGTAAATAGCAGTAAATGAGATTTGAGAAGAAATGCGTAGATGATTATTAAAATAAGTAACGTGCAACGTACCATCCATTTGAGAATTTGCATATGCAAAATGATTTTTAAATAACAATTTAATAACATAATTTTTTCTAAAAAATCCAACATTCAAAAGTTTTGCATTTTGCAAGTTTATCCAACTCTAACCATCCACTACTAGTGTTGCAATAAATTACTATTTTGAAAAATTTTGGTTAAAAATTTGAAAATAAGAATACATAAAAATCCAAACTTCCTACCTATATTAAACTGGAAAAGTGAATACATAGCTTAAAATAAGTTGTATAATAACATAACAAAACATGTTTGTAACCATTGATCACACATCTTATTAGAAAATAATATATTTGGTTTAGGTAAAGCTGTTTTATTGGAAAATAAATTATATAAGCTTCCTTTACTAAAATTTACTTAAATTGGGAGGTATGTATAAATTTATTAAATTTATGGAAAAAAATTTAGTTTATAAATATATATATATCGTGGCAATACATTTATGTAAAAAGTTAGTCTGAATTATGCTGACCAAACATAAATATAATCTCAATATATAAACATAAGTGAAATAATAGCTCCACGAATAGATTACTATCAGAAGATGTAATAATAAGTTGTAAAATGCTTTTTAAGATATTTAACTTAGACCATCTACAAAGATAATTCTTCCATCAAATTTATTTCATACTATAATACCATGAAAGCACATTGTATAAAATTTAATGACTTAACATGTAACGACCTGATAAATGTATGATATTTTTATAAATTTAATTTATATGTTTGCTAATTTAATCCAGTATAAAATTAAAGTCTTAGGATTTTAAAAGGATGAATGTAGGAGTTAGATAGTAACTGTAATTACAGGTAGAGATTTAAAAGGTTATATGACATAGATTTGAAAATAACTGAAAGTTGTGTTGTAGTTATAAGTCTTAATTTGTTGGTTTAATGGTATTAATGTAACAATAACTGAATTGGATTACATACACACAAACATTTGAAAAATTTATTAGGTGGACTAAATTGGTTAAAGTTCATAAGTTGTGCATTTCAATTTAGTAGAAATTCTAAACGATAAACGAAGATTTAAATAAACGCTAAATTAAAACTATGTAAAATGGTGACTTAAGGCCTAGTTATAGGAATTGGAATATAATCCAAAATTTAATTAATGATAGTAACGTAGTATTAGCTAATAAATAGATTTCAATGCAGTAACCAAATGAAAGGAATAGGAATGAATATATATATTGAATAGGAATGAATATATATATTGGTTTGAAATGAAATAAAAATGTGTCACATTTAGATGGAGTAAAATTTAAGAAACCTATAAATGTGGAATCAGTAAACATTTGTAAAAAAATATTGCCTAGAATAAAATTCATTTAATATAAGAATTCAAAGGTGGAAGATTTACATTTGGATTGAAAGGTATGATTAATTGAATTGGTGATTTGGGAATTTAATCCAAGGGTTACTCTAAAAATAAATACGGATAAAAAGAGGTTAAACTAAGGAGGGGCATTAGTTGATTTTAAGGCTTATTTAATACGTTAATAGGCAAGACTCCGCATTCGTACATTTATACAAAGCTAAATAGAAGCACAAGTGTGATATAATGTAAATAGATGGATATCAACCTTTATTTATATGTTAATGGGATTTAATTTCTATTGTATAAAAACCGCAATTTAATGAAGATTGAAATAGCAAATTCATACGTTAGTTGATTTAGCTGGAATATGAAGATATTTAATGGAATAGTGAAATCAAATGGGAATGGGTTTCCATTGTTCATTTGAATTCACATTCATCATAAAAACTTATTTGAAAACCAAAGGAATAATAAAGGAATCAAGACTTAATTAGTAATTTGGATTTAAGACATGGCAATTTGGATTTATTGCAACATTTAATACCATAGAATTTAGTAAAGCTTATTCAAATTTTAGTTTACCATTTGTGATATAACGTTTTGAAAACAAGACTTTATTTATGAATTGAGTATTTGATTCAACGAATGGTAATTACTTCATTTAAAAATGGAATTTAACGTAAATTTGTACGTTATTAAAGTTAAATGAAATCTGTAAACATTTGACTTAGAGAACAATTGAGTGAAATCTTAACTAATGTAAACTTCATCATATTGACATCCATAACTGTGAATCATAGGAAGAAGGTAAATAAATGAACTTAACCAAACTATTTATGTTGAATATTGAAAATTTGAATAAATAAATAGTTAAGAAAATTAAGGGAATGAGAATAAAAATTTATTTATAATTTGGAATTTTAATTACGGTGAAAAGGGTTAACTGCAATTAAAAGTAAGTTGAGATGGAAATCAAGTTATTTATTTAATTTGGTTTAAGATGAGAGTGTATAAGTATAAGATTAGGTAATTTGTGAGAATAAATTTATAATTCCCAATTAATAAGAAAGTGCAGAAATTAAAATTGCAAATTTATATACCTATAAATTTTTATTCACATCCAAGCTTGTTAAATTTATTGGGATTAATTGAACTATCTAAGTAATGAAATTTGGCCAATAATAGGAGTTGAAACATAAAAATTGATTTTTTATGATTTATTTAATTGATTTAATAATATTAAAAATAGCCATTTTTGTCACGGACTCGGATTTCGACGAAACCAGTTTCATCGGATCCGTAACGGTGAATTATAATAATGTTTCAAGTTTCGTTGCGATCGGACTTGTCGTTTGATCGTACGGACTCGAAACGCCTTGAAATTTACGCATTTTGAAATCAATTTGAAATTTTGTTTTTTTAGCATAACTTCTTCATACGATCGAATTTGGTCACGAAACTTTTTCCATCGCGTTCAGAATATTTTAAAACACCTATTTGGATATATAGTTTTAACAAATTCGACTCCGGAGGCATAGCGGGCTTTTTGGACCATGGTTTGTCACGCACGTTCGCGTATCCAGTCTAGCTACCCTACCTCTAGCCTATCTATAAATATACATCTATAAACCCTAGCTCCTTTCTTTTTCATTTGTTGTAAGTTCATTTCTTCACTCTTTTCTCTTTCCCAAATGTATACATCTCAGATCCAATTCCAGATCCATCCACAGTTCAAAATCAAAAGTCAAAACTCAAAAATTTCAGAAAATTCCAGAAAAAAATATATGTTGAAGTATTCGATACGCGTAATATACTGGTGAAATTCGTTTTTCAATTGGAGCTGTCGTTTATCCAGAATAAATTCAAACAGCCCCAAAACCGTTCATCATCGCCGTAACAAAAGTTGTCGGATCGGAAAAACATTTCTGGGTTTTGGAGAGGGAACCGAGGGGATCGCATCTGTGTAGTTTGTTTCGAGTTTCAACGGTTGGATTGGCGGGAATTTTCGATTAGGGTTGATAAAGTATGGGTTGCGTGCGTGTTTTCCTCTGTTCGAAGGTGCGTGCGTTGCTGTAGCTATGCGCTTCTCTTTAGGTGACGTGGCTTGTGAAGGTGAATGTGTGTCATTTGTTTATTTCCAATTTTTGAATTCAATCACCATTTTTCGCCATAACTTTCTCATACGAAGTCGGATTCACACGAAATTTTTTTTGTTAGGATCGTAATTTAATTCCGGACTCGATGACGCTGGTTTGGACGAATTCTGAGACGGGCGAATTTTTGGGTTTAAATCGGGTTTGAATTCGATTTAAAATTCAAAAGGTGAGTGTTTTAACCCACTCACAACTACTAGAAGCTTTTATGTTTGTTAAATAAATTTTAGAAATGAATAGAAATTTATTTATGAGCTTTTGGCATGTTATTTCATTCATATCTGTTGAATTGCATTTTTTTTGAATGTAACTGTTAATTTAATTGATTTATTGCGTGTAAATTGGCTGTTAGAAATTATTGTTTGCATATGAACTGCTAGTTAACAGTTATGTCAATTATCACTGAATATAAATTGTTAGATTAATAATTGATAAAATTTAATTTGAATAAACTGCCAGTTATCACCTGTTATATATGATCATATATATAATTGTTATTGATTGATATTGATCGATGTTGTGATTGGATGATGGATGTGTTGTTGAATGAATGTTTTATTTGATATCATTAAACTGCAAGTTAGCATACATTTTACATTTCATTCGGGATTGTGGTTTGAAATGATAAAACCGCAAAGTTTTTTTTTTTTTAAAATTGCGGATTGAAATGATAAATATCCGTATCACTTGACCATAGGATAGAAAATTATATACAGGCACCGCGGTCTATATATAACTATTTTAATGTGATTTCTATGGTTTGGATTGAATACGGTCTATAAATCTTAAATTTATATTGTATAAATATTTTATTCCATATTTATATACCTATGAAGTTGAAATTTTGAAATTAAAAGGAATATAAATTTCTTTATTGAAAATGGAAGAAATTTAGAAAATGGAGTTTGGTAAATTTATATCCTATGTTTAAATGTAAAGTTGGAAATTTTAAGATATGATATTTGAAATTGGATTTTCCCAAAATAAATAGAAATGGATATTCTAATATAATTTGAAGTGGAAAAATTCTATATATATATATATATATATTTTACTAGAAATTGAAGTCTTATTAATTATGGATTTTATGTGAATGGTCAAGATTAATTAATAGAATATTGATTTTGAAAGGATAAAAATCCAACTTTAGTTGAAATATTAATGCTCAAAAATGGATATAAATATATATAAAATTGAAATGGTTTTGGGACTTGAAGTAATATTTTGGACTTTGGTTTAACTTTAAAACAAGAAATATTTGGAAAGCCATGTAATTTATTCTTTATAAGGCAACAGTAAAGTTAAACCTTTTTAATTCGCATACCGTTGAATATCCAAACCATTTAGTTTTGAAAATAATGGTTTTAAAATACTATGGATTTTCGAAGAATTATGTTGAAAGTTACAAACAAAATATTGGTCACATGGGATATTAAATAATAAAAAGTGACATAATTTTTGGAAAGGAAAATTTTATTTGGGAAACGATATCATTGATTTGGGCTTTTATAAAATAATATGAAAATAAATGGTTTGTGTTTTTAAAGAAGAAATGATATCGTAATATTATGGTTTGAAATGGATTATATTCTGGTTTTAAAGTATAAACTATTTTTAAATAACCGCGGTGTTATAATAACGATGGGTTGGCAAAGAGACCGGGATCGGATATGGACATACTCTCTGTCGATACCGAAAACCACTTTGACTAACCGTGTACGCGGTGGAGTTCCAGAATGAAGTAGGTGGTGGCGACGTTTCCTGTAAGGTAAATACGTGGACCCAACTCCCGTGAGTTGGCATAAGGTGGCTAAAACAGGAGCGATTCTCAGGCCAATGAGGTCATTCCTCTGATCGGACGCTCCTCTTCGATATTATACTTTGACTTGGATTGATTCAGTGGCCACTTCTATATTTTGATTTTGGGGGAGTTAGTTCGAGGTGGGCGGCAGCTGCGCGCTGCGCGTTACCATCAGCCTGGATAGCAATTGGTATATCTACCCTGGCATTGCCTAGTTGTGCCGTGTCACCTACCCTATCGCGCCTTGTACGAGTTTGGTTTTCTCCCGTAGCCCGTGTGGTATCCTCTAGTGGCTTCCCGATCAGGAGGGACTATGATATTGGATGGACTACTGGGACTATTACGTGTTAAGGGCTATATGGGTAACCCCTTAACGCTATTAAAAAGTAAGTTTATTTTATAAATAGACACTATTATAATAGCGCAATATACTACATAGTAAATAGTTTAACGGATCCTTAGGAGATGTAAATCCCGAGCATCTCTTGAGTTACTGTACCCATATTTATTTCTGTTTATTTAACTCACATAAGATTTTCTAGTCTGACTCGAGTGTTTTTGTCTTTTCAAATTCGCTCGGGTCAGTCCGAGCGTTTCAGGATAGCAGATTTTAGCTTTGGAGGACGAAGACGAAGAATCAGTATTATTCTATATATAGTATTGCACCACACTCTTTTTATTCCGCTGCATTGTTGTATTGGTATGTGTAACTCTGATGTTCATTGTATAAGTGAAATAACTGTTTTGTAAACTGTTTTGAACTGTATATTTATTATTATATTTTATCCTTCCGCTGTGAGATTCTATTTTGTTTTATTCCTTCTCTGTTTTTTCTTATTTACCCCATAACAATCCGCCCTTGCGTATGCTTTGAATTGGCACGTGTGTCGTTTTAAAGTGTGCGAAAAGGCGGGATGTTACATCTGGTATCAGAGCTTTGGTTTAGCGATAAACCTTGGCTTTGTGGGGTTTGACTCTTTGTTAATAGGGTAGTAATATCCTATGGGAGTCGCTGAGTGTATATATATGAGAGAGCGTATTTGTTAGTATTCATAAAAGATTTTAATATTGTGTTAATCTGTTCCGCTTTGTATTTATAAATTCTGGTTGATGCATGGGACGCTATGCCATCAATAGGGATTTCTAAACACTAAATAGGACAGACCGACATAATATTTGTTTTTAATATAGGTGAATGAAATAATTTTGCCTATTATATTTTCCATATATAAAAATATTTTATAAAGATATATATATATTTTTTGGTTGCTATAGATTGGGTGTTAGGAAATAAAATATTTATAATAACTGAAGCTAGGTGAAATCATAATAAACCCAATTTGGAGATTTTAGAACTTAAGTCCGGGATTTTTCCGAATTCGTTTTCAAAGAATTTATGAGATATAATGATTCGGTTTACAAGTATTTTCTTATGTAAATATTTAGCATAATTCGAAAAAAAAAAAAAACTGTTTAAAGAAGATTTTGGAAAATTTTTATTTTGTACTTTCTTCTCTGTCGCTGGAAAATAAATTCGGTGATGACGGCCGCATCATCGACTTTCATTTTCGAGTTTCGAAGAGGAAAGGCCACTGTAGTAAATTCTACTACAGATTTATTTTAGAACTTTCTAAAAATTTTCTTTTATTGTTCTAACTATAATTAGAGATATTGAGTAGTAAGAACTTATTTATCTATTATTTTGAAATAAATGGAAATTCAACTCGGTATTTAATTCTAAAATTTTCCGTTAACTAATTGAAAATTTTAGTGAAATAAAAGTTAGGTAATAAATGAATTGAAACCCCTAATTGAAATAAGAGAATTAATGCTAAGGATAAAGGAAGATAAATATTTTAACTTATGAATATTGGTAAAGACTTAGTGAATAATCAATGAATTAAAAGAATGGAGATTTAACTTGTATAAGGTTCAATTGCATTTCTTTAACATAAATAACTTACCCAAATATAAAAGTTGAAATGTTAAACAAGAAACTAGAATTGAATATTTTACAAGTAGGGATTTAGGAATAATGAAGTATTCAATAAATTACGGTTATAACAAGAATTTAATGGTATAAACTTAGGTTATAACTTTATTGAAAATAAAGTTAAGAATTAGTAATAGATGATAGGAACCTGAGTGTATAACATGAAATTCAAAATAAGAATTTATTATATGAGTATTCACTTAAGTATGTTTTATCTCCCCTATTCTAATATAATGGAAAGTAGGAAAATTTTAATGACTGCAATTCATAGTTAATGAATGTTATTAATGAGAATTCAAGGGAAATCTTACAAGTGAAGATATTCAAAATATTTGTTGTTATTAATGAGAATTTATTTTATAGACTTAAGTAATAAAAGGAAACTTAAGTAATAAAAAGGAAATACAAATATAATGAATTTGGTGATAATTAGAAAATAAACTTGTAAGAAACAAAGAAATCCCTCATAAATGAAGGAAAGAAAAATCAAAACACTGAATTATGAAATAAATGTATAATGAGATATTTTGGTGTTGATTTGAATTGTTGGTTGATGTATGTTGTTGGGTAAGGAATTATGGAGTTGTTAGATTTACAAATAATCTATCTTTGTTCCATCCAAGGCTGTTGAGCAATGGATGTACTTGATAGTTATTCTTCATTCGTACAACTTCAGAATTTGAACCCGAACAACTAATTGTTGTTTGATTAAATGATTGTTTGTTGAATGTGGTGTGTGCTGTTGAAAAAAATTGTGGTTGTTGCATTTGATTGGATATGAATGATTGAATCCACCTAAACCTTTCACTGTAAAATAAATATTTAACCTTTTAGATTATATAAGTGAATACAGGTAATGGAAGCAACTGCTACGGCTTTTGGTTCCAAAATAATAAAAGCGTATTGCCCGACAAATAGGTACGTTTCCGGATTACGTTTAAAGCGCTATTTCATATATTCTCCCGTGCGGGATATTTTATTTTGGATATATATATGTAATATATTTGTATATTTGGATATTATATTTTCTCCAGAGTCCCTCCGTACAAAGGAGACTCTGCCAAAAAAAAAAAAAAATCGTAAATTTTGGACTTAGAATTTTTTTTTTAAAAAAAAAAAAAAAAAAAAAATATTTTTCCAACTTTAATAACTCAAGTATTAAAGGATATAATGATTATAAAACAAGAATATTTCATTTAGGAGGATTAATCCAGGAAAATATTGTTTATAAATTAAAAATTGAAATAAAAAGTACTGTTTATTCTTCCTTCTCCCTTCTTTTTTCCTTTTCGGGGACGAAAAGTTTTGAGTGGGGGAGATTGTAACGACCTGATAAATTTATGATATTTTTATAAATTTAATTTATATGTTTGCTAATTTAATCCAGTATAAAATTAAAGTCTTAGGATTTTAAAAGGATGAATGTAGGAGTTAGATAGTAACTGTAATTACAGGTAGAGATTTAAAAGGTTATATGACATAGATTTGAAAATAACTGAAAGTTGTGTTGTAGTTATAAGTCTTAATTTGTTGGTTTAATGGTATTAATGTAACAATAACTGAATTGGATTACATACACACAAACATTTGAAAAATTTATTAGGTGGACTAAATTGGTTAAAGTTCATAAGTTGTGCATTTCAATTTAGTAGAAATTCTAAACGATAAACGAAGATTTAAATAAACGCTAAATTAAAACTATGTAAAATGGTGACTTAAGGCCTAGTTATAGGAATTGGAATATAATCCAAAATTTAATTAATGATAGTAACGTAGTATTAGCTAATAAATAGATTTCAATGCAGTAACCAAATGAAAGGAATAGGAATGAATATATATATTGAATAGGAATGAATATATATATTGGTTTGAAATGAAATAAAAATGTGTCACATTTAGATGGAGTAAAATTTAAGAAATCTATAAATGTGGAATCAGTAAACATTTGTAAAAAAATATTGCCTAGAATAAAATTCATTTAATATAAGAATTCAAAGGTGGAAGATTTACATTTGGATTGAAAGGTATAATTAATTGAATTGGTGATTTGGGAATTTAATCCAAGGGTTACTCTAAAAATAAATACGGATAAAAAGAGGTTAAACTAAGGAGGGGCATTAATTGATTTTAAGGCTTATTTAATACGTTAATAGGCAAGACTCCGCATTCGTACATTTATACAAAGCTAAATAGAAGCACAAGTGTGATATAATGTAAATAGATGGATATCAACCTTTATTTATATGTTAATGGGATTTAATTTCTATTGTATAAAAACCGCAATTTAATGAAGATTGAAATAGCAAATTCATACGTTAGTTGATTTAGCTGGAATATGAAGATATTTAATGGAATAGTGAAATCAAATGGGAATGGGTTTCCATTGTTCATTTGAATTCACATTCATCATAAAAACTTATTTGAAAACCAAAGGAATAATAAAGGAATCAAGACTTAATTAGTAATTTGGATTTAAGACATGGCAATTTGGATTTATTGCAACATTTAATACCATAGAATTTAGTAAAGCTTATTCAAATTTTAGTTTACCATTTGTGATATATGTAACGACCCAATATTTTCAACCATTCGCATCCGCACATGTCGGACTTGAATTGTTCAAAATACTGCGTTGTAGAATAAATTTAGCAAAACTCAGAATATACAGTAAATAAATCACAGAATCACATACACAGATATCAGAATCTCGCAGCGGAAATTAAAATTTAGTGGTTCATGAAGCCACTGATACATCTTTAACAAAACAGAACTTACATTGTCTATAATCCTCAATACAAATTTTAACATACACAGATAGAGAGTCTTCAAAGTCTTGAATTCCAGAAAGGATAAAGGCTGAAACAACTTCCAATAGCACGAATGATCTATTGAGTGTCCTAGCTACGGAGAAGAAACTGAAGCTGCAACTCAGGCTGACCCGAGCGTAAAATAAAACAAACACTCGAGTCAGGACATACATACTTATATGATGTAAGCTAAATCAAGTGTACTGTAATATAGAGCAAGTAACTTAAAGGATGCTTGGGACCGCCCATCCTCTAAGGATCCGTCAAACTATTTACTATGTAATATATTGCGCTATTATAATAGTGTCTATTTATAAAATAAACATACTTTTTTCTTAGCATTAAGGGGTTACCCATATAGCCCTTAACACGTAATAGTCCCAGTAGTCCATCCAATATCATAGCCCCTCCTGATCGGGAAGCCACCAGAGGATACCACACGGGCTACGGGAGAAATCCAAACTCGTACAAGGCTCGATATGGTAGGTGACACGGCACAACTAGGCAATGCCAGGGTAGATATACCAATTACGCTTCCGGACCGATGGTAACGCGAAGCCGCAGCAACCGCCCACCTCGAACAACACTCCCAAATCAAAGGTGCGCGCACCAAACAATCACAAGAGTAATAGAATGGCAACCGAAGAAGTGTGTTCGATCAGAGGAGCTACCTCATTAATCCGTCGATCGCTCCTGTTTTAGCCACCTTAAGCCAACTCACGGGAGTCGGGTCCACGTATATACCTTTCAAGAAACCGTCACCACCATCCTACTTCATTCTGGAATCTCCACCGCGTACACGGTTAGTCAAAGTGGTTTTCGGTATCGACAGAGAGTATGTCCATAACCGATCCCGGTCTCTTTGCCAACCCTTCGTTATTATAACCCGTGGTTATTTAAAAACAGTTTATACTTTAAATCAGAATAAACATTTCCATTTCAAAACTATAGATACGATATCATTTTAAAACCCAAAACAATAGGATATCGTTATATTCAAATATAATTCTTTCCAAAACCATACTGTTTATAATATCTGGAGACCAAATATTTGAATTATATCTTCAAAGGATAATGTTTTGGAAACTTTACTTAAATCCATAACTCCCAAACACAATGGTTTGGACATTCAACGGTATATATATAAATGGGTTAACTTTATGGTTACTTTGTAAAGAAGATAATTTACATAGCTTCACAAATATATTTCTTTATTTAAAGTTTAACCATAATTTAAATATCCCTTTATGTTCCCAAAACCATTTCAATTTTTATATATATCCAATTGGAGTATTTACTATTCAAAACTTAGTTTGGGTTTTATTCTTTCACAAATCAATGTTTTATATTTTTAGTCTTGAATATTCCCATAATTTCCATAAATAAAACTCCAAATTTTAACCATTAAATTTTTCCCAAAATTTACTTAATACCAGAATATTTATCTTTAATTTATTTAGGAAAATACAGTTATAAATATTATGTCTTAAGTTTTTCCAAAACTTAAGGTAAAATAAAATTTATCAAATTCCATAAATTTTAGAGCAATCAAATTCTAGATTCCATAGCACTTAGGAAATGCTACCTAAAGTTATGGGTAAAACTAGTCAAATTTCAAAAGACAGCATTTAAATGCTGTAATAGATTGTTTAACTTGATAAATATTTCCAAATATAACCTATTTATTTATTCATTTATTAACTGAAATCTTATTCTTTCAAAATCCCGATTTACCAAATAAGTTATATTCCATAAATTTATTCAAATATTTATTTATTTCTTTATTTATAACTTATTAAAAATCAATATAAATTCCTTTAAAGATATAAATCAAATATTTAACTTCCAAAATAATTTTAAATATTTCAGAAAATATTATAAGGACCACGGGCCTGTATATAGTTTTCTAGCCTAGGTCAAGTGGTACGGATTTATATCATTTCAATCCGTAGTTTACAAATATCCCGGGTCCTATCATTTCAAACCCGCAATCCCAAGTTTAACAGTTTAACAGTTAACAGCATAATTTAACAATAATAATCATTTAGGCCTATCATTTCAGCCCATAACAATCTACGTATAACAGGGAACTTGCAGTGTGATTTAAGCAGTAAATAAACAATAACATAATATAACTGTAGATATAATACAACAGATAATAACTGATGAGGTGTCAATTTAAATGGGGTTCATCATTTTATATTACACTACAGACAGATAATAGTGACATAAAATTTTACACATACACTTGCAATAATTTACGAAATATAAATACGTATGTCTGGTGAGAAATACTCACCTGAAAGTTGCAGAAAATTTGAATTCAAAACGACGATTCACCGGTAAAGACCGACAGAAAATAACGATCAAATTTCTTCTGATGTCGCCTAGATTCAAATCTAGAACAAATTCAAATATTTTGAAACGCGACTTTAGAATGTATGGTCAAGAAAGGATTAAAATAGAACGGAAATTGTTTTGACTTGCTCGACCACTCCACCGTATAATGTGACCTAAATATACCCAAACGTGAACCGTGCTAACACAAAAATTACGACAAAATTTCCTAAAACAAAAACGGCAAAATGTTGAATACGCATACACGTGCACACTTGCATTCCTATGTATTATGAAAATGTTGTTGCTTAAATTTTCCTCAACTTAGAGTCACTTTTTCAAATCCAGCTACTATCTTACATTTTAAACTTAATTTGCATCATTGCTTTATGACTTCATCCATCTTCAATCTAAACTTTCCAGGCTTAAAAACTGTACAGACACACCTCATCCTATCTTCAACTATTACTAGCATCCCCAAACTCCAGCCTTTTACTAAACACTCAGGTTAGATGAATTCACTCACAAGGCTTGGTCATCATATCCAAAGCAAGTTTTTACTGATCCATTTGTGCACCGTGTGATACACAGATATGCACAGCCTATGAATTTTATAAATGCAGACTACCACTCAACTACGTTTTTCTTAATTCACTCATATATGCCTCTATGCTCTTTTCTTCTTCTATCCTCTTTTGCAATGACTTACCCAAACTAGAACCCAAACCTGGTCTAAGTTTACAAATACAGTTTGTCTGAAAGGAGAAAAATGAGCAAATTCCTTATTATACCCCTAGTCGAACCCATGATTTTGAAATCAAAAGAAAACTCAGGTTAATGAGATGTTTGATAGAACTTGGTTTTACATATGTAAAATTTTTTTTCAAAGTAACCTCTCAGTTCTATAAAGTTAGTACCTCTGACTTAATTATGTATACAAAAAAAAAAGAAAAAAAAAAGAAAACTCTATAAACCCAGATCCATATGTTGTTCAAGGCATATGATAAGATTCTTAGAGAAAACAAAGTGGATAAATGGTAGTGTGGCCGAGCAAGGCAGAGATAAAATTAAATTTTCGAGGAAGAGGAAATATCTGAACAAAGAAAAGAAAATGACATAGACCATTTACCTGATAAGAGTTCGAGCCCGAGAAGAACAGACAAGAGAGAATGAAACTAAAGAAGATAAAGCAAAGTATATATAGATGGATTTTGCGAAATAGTCAGATATGAAACGTACGAGTATTAATGTAAGCGTTGATCTCTCCTACCACTCCTCTGTTAGAACGTTATGAGCGTGATTTACTGATCAGTTTGCAAAAGGATAAATCTTCGAAATATACAGGGGAAGCCAAGAGTTTCACAACGTATAAAGCTTGATGATAATTTAATGCCAGATTAATTTCCTGCGTGATTTGAGCTCATACCAGAGAACTGGTATCTTGGCAGGTATACATTGTTATAACTTCAAATTTATGTGATGTGTGATTAAATGATAAAACGGCAAGGCACATAAATTTGAACTGATGCGCATTTGAAGGGTGCTTGATTTATATTTTTTTCTTTCCAGATGATATGTGTGATTTTAAACTGCTCATTATGAATATATTTTGATTTCACAATATGTTCCAATTAAACAGTTGCATGGTTAAAGCAAACATGCTTTGAAGTAGTTGCAGAGATTTATGGGGAAAATGGCAAGAATAGAAACGGAGCATTGCTTTGAAATCTGAACGTTTTGCATATATGCGTGATTTCTCCTTTCAGTTTCAAAGAAATAAAGGTTTCAATATTAAGAGGAAGAGAAATCAAATCTGCTGCCAGTTATACACAATTGATTGAATGCATCAGTTTCTTATGTTAATTGTTTACTCACGTGATTAAAGCAATGGGATAAATATATAGGGCTTTGAATATAACTGACGAGCTAAATCAGAGGAGATAAATCAATAGTTATCAATTATACAAGATGTCAGGGAATACGTTCACATTTCAAGCATTGATTTGGTAAATATTTGCTTTAAATCTTCGTATGAATTAAAGGAGAGATAAATGGGAATGAAAACATCAGTTTCTATATGATAAATGCTTATACGTGATTTAGTTTATACATTGATTTATAGGCAAACAAACGGCAAATAGTGATACAATGCAATATTCCCTTGGTCTTAAGAAACGGCAGAGGTGCTGATACAACTAGTGATTCAAGCAAATACATATAGATTTGTTTTAACTGTAGGTTGCGTAATTCATTTCCAGTTTTAATGCATGCGTGATATATCTTCCAAATATAAATGTTTGCACGTTATAAGAATTTTTTTTTTCAAAAGCATGCGTGCCTTATAAATTTCCAGATTTGATGAATATGGACTGTGTAATTTCCTTCCAGGATACTTTGCTTGAATTATATGTGTGATTAGGAACGGAAAATTTTATTTATTTATTTATTTATTTATTGCACAATAAAGGTGAAATAGAGAGATATACATGGGAATTGAGAAGTTGAAAAGATAGGCAAGGTTAAGTATGAATGCGTGATTTAAAACTGCCAATTGAAATCTAGATTTAATGCATGCGATAACTGCAATTTTTATGAGAAGCTTTGATTTCAAAATCTTATACTATTTAATGTAGGCGTGATTTTAGATTGATGATTTGCAGATAAAAGGATTTGTTTGAGGCGGAATCAAATGGACAAATGGGGAGAAAAGGGCAAGCAGCTTAAATGGTTTAAAGTATCAGTTTTATATATATAAATATGTAAATATGAATACGTGTGTGATGATTCATTTATATTTACATAAATTTTGATTTGTATTAAATATGTTTACAAATGTATTTGGACGTTCGCAGATACCATACTAGATCATAGGCAAAAACACAGGGGAAAAAGAGGAAGCTGTAGAGATTTAAAGCTTTCAGTTACAAAAGTTATAAATATGTTTACGTGATATAAGATTTAGGCAGTTACACAACATATAAAGTTTGAAAATATGTAAATATGCATGCGTGATTTCAGCATGCTTTGATTCTCCTATGTTTGATTTAATAAACAAACTGGCCAGACTTAATGCAAAACTTTTTAAAAAGAAACGTACAAAATGAAAAGTTGCGTGATATAAGCCTGGATATAAAGTTTGTACGTAACTTTATGTTCTTTTTTTTTTAGTTCAGTTTGCAAAAATTATAAGTTTTTGAATTTACTGGAAGGCCGAGAGATTTGCTTCAGTTTTCTCTTTGAATAAATGCTTAAACGTGATTGAAGAAATAAACAAGGGAAGTTATCAATGCATGATTTTATTTCTGAGAAAAGGAAAGGCAAACTCATATTCAATTCAGTTTTGATTTACAAAAGGTTTAATTAAGGCATACGTTGATATGGGGAGAAATAAAGGTAAGTATACATCAGAGGATGAACGAAAGAGTTGATATGTATCGTATCAATTTAGGCATGTACAAATTTCTCCTTGGATTTTTGTCTCACACGTTACTTCCATGTTAAGTTTTTACTTCATTTTATTTATTTGATTTTAGTTTGAAAACAATAAATGGAATGGCAAGAATTTATGCAAAGCTTAGAAAAACGTATACAAATTTATTTAAAATCAGACTGTCAGTTAATGCAACGTAACGTTTGTTATAAAATCTCTGACTGATATTTTTCTCCAAAATTTTACGAAAACATGATTTTTACACTACGCTAAACAGACGCAGTCCAAAACATCAAAAATTTTCATAAAAATAACATTTTAAAAACACACGTTTTATTACGTCACTTATACCCTATAATTGACGCGTCCTTTAAACGCGAAATTTAACAGTTCAAAAATAGCTTAAATTTTCACAGTTATTATTTAATTTTATTGACATATACAAATTTTATAAAATATATCTCCAAATAAAATAATTAACTATTTTGATAAACACAATTTATATAAAATATATTTCAAAGTTAAATAATTAAAATAAAATAAATAGCTAAAACTAGGGCTGTTACACTCTCCCCCACTTAAAAACTTTTCGTCCTCGAAAAGGAACGAAAGGAAAAGAATCAAAAGAGGATAAGCTAGACAAACAAGAATCTTAAACGAATAGTTCCGGATTTGAAACACGAAGAAGATCCTCCAGAATCGGTTCTACTCTTCAGTTTGACCGTCAGTCCATGGGTGATAAACGGTGCTTAGGTCTCGATGAGTAACAAAGGTTTCAAAGAATATTGAAAGATTCCTAAATAGGCTGGTAGAAGCAATCGCCTCCCCATTCTGTAGCAGATAGGGAAACCAAGGACACTTAAAAATAGTTCATAAACAAAATAAGATAATAAATTTGAAATCATAATGCTTTTGAGATTATAATACTTTGAAGGTCGTTAAAATTTATAGATATCATCATCTGGAAATCATATTACAAAAATCATAGCACTTTTTAAAATAATCTTCATTTATACCTTTTAAATTCAATGCCAAATAATACTCATTTCAAAGTTGAAATATTTTAAGGTTCATTTATTCAATTATAAAATTTTCAAAACATTTTATTTTTAAAAACAGCAGCACTTATAATATGTTACGGTAGATATAATAGTATTTTCCAATCAATTCATTATTCTACTTAACTCTTGATTTAGCAATAACCTAACACTTTATTTAAAATACCTATTTTATAATTAAGATATTCCTTTAATAAGTTACACTTGAAATTTCCATTTGAAAACCAAATTCTCAATTATCAAATTTTAGTGATATTAAAATACATCTTAATCATAATTATCCATTTTTCAAGACATGTCTATTTCCAAAACAAGGATAGAAATTCAAATTTGATGAACTCAAATCAAATAGAATCCAAGCTAGTTAAAATCAGAAGGTCCGATGATTAAATAACAGAATAAGGAACTGGGTAAGTCTATATAAATCGCGGACAACCTTGACCTGGTCAACCGTGACTTGAAGAGTCGGATCGATATGATTGGGTAAATCTATATTTGATCCGAAGAGATAGAGTTCGGAATAACCAAAGATACTGGCATATAAACCGAGGATAAATATAAATCTCTGGTGAATCAATGTTAATGGTAAAGGAGTTTCGCCCCTTTATTAGAATAATGGCGAGACCGCCAATTTACTATAAAGATCATCCGAAGTGGAGTTATGGGACACTCCAGAATCTAAAGTAGATGAAAGTGAGGGACACGGATGAACTTTGGAACCACAGGGAATGTTCCAAATTCGAAAAGGAAGAGGTTCAAGCTCGAATGAAGGTGATTCTATAAATCAATTTACCATACATTCTAAGTTTGCCTAGAGCCAAAGCTCTGATACCAAATGTAACGACCCAATATTTTCAACCATTCGCATCCGCACATGTCGGACTTGAATTGTTCAAAATACTGCGTTGTAGAATAAATTTAGCAAAACTCAGAATATACAGTAAATAAATCACAGAATCACATACACAGATATCAGAATCTCGCAGCGGAAATTAAAATTTAGTGGTTCATGAAGCCACTGATACATCTTTAACAAAACAGAACTTACATTGTCTATAATCCTCAATACAAATTTTAACATACACAGATAGAGAGTCTTCAAAGTCTTGAATTCCAGAAAGGATAAAGGCTGAAACAACTTCCAATAGCACGAATGATCTATTGAGTGTCCTAGCTACGGAGAAGAAACTGAAGCTGCAACTCAGGCTGACCCGAGCGTAAAATAAAACAAACACTCGAGTCAGGACATACATACTTATATGATGTAAGCTAAATCAAGTGTACTGTAATATAGAGCAAGTAACTTAAAGGATGCTTGGGACCGCCCATCCTCTAAGGATCCGTCAAACTATTTACTATGTAATATATTGCGCTATTATAATAGTGTCTATTTATAAAATAAACATACTTTTTTCTTAGCATTAAGGGGTTACCCATATAGCCCTTAACACGTAATAGTCCCAGTAGTCCATCCAATATCATAGCCCCTCCTGATCGGGAAGCCACCAGAGGATACCACACGGGCTACGGGAGAAATCCAAACTCGTACAAGGCTCGATATGGTAGGTGACACGGCACAACTAGGCAATGCCAGGGTAGATATACCAATTACGCTTCCGGACCGATGGTAACGCGAAGCCGCAGCAACCGCCCACCTCGAACAACACTCCCAAATCAAAGGTGCGCGCACCAAACAATCACAAGAGTAATAGAATGGCAACCGAAGAAGTGTGTTCGATCAGAGGAGCTACCTCATTAATCCGTCGATCGCTCCTGTTTTAGCCACCTTAAGCCAACTCACGGGAGTCGGGTCCACGTATATACCTTTCAAGAAACCGTCACCACCATCCTACTTCATTCTGGAATCTCCACCGCGTACACGGTTAGTCAAAGTGGTTTTCGGTATCGACAGAGAGTATGTCCATAACCGATCCCGGTCTCTTTGCCAACCCTTCGTTATTATAACCCGTGGTTATTTAAAAACAGTTTATACTTTAAATCAGAATAAACATTTCCATTTCAAAACTATAGATACGATATCATTTTAAAACCCAAAACAATAGGATATCGTTATATTCAAATATAATTCTTTCCAAAACCATACTGTTTATAATATCTGGAGACCAAATATTTGAATTATATCTTCAAAGGATAATGTTTTGGAAACTTTACTTAAATCCATAACTCCCAAACACAATGGTTTGGACATTCAACGGTATATATATAAATGGGTTAACTTTATGGTTACTTTGTAAAGAAGATAATTTACATAGCTTCACAAATATATTTCTTTATTTAAAGTTTAACCATAATTTAAATATCCCTTTATGTTCCCAAAACCATTTCAATTTTTATATATATCCAATTGGAGTATTTACTATTCAAAACTTAGTTTGGGTTTTATTCTTTCACAAATCAATGTTTTATATTTTTAGTCTTGAATATTCCCATAATTTCCATAAATAAAACTCCAAATTTTAACCATTAAATTTTTCCCAAAATTTACTTAATACCAGAATATTTATCTTTAATTTATTTAGGAAAATACAGTTATAAATATTATGTCTTAAGTTTTTCCAAAACTTAAGGTAAAATAAAATTTATCAAATTCCATAAATTTTAGAGCAATCAAATTCTAGATTCCATAGCACTTAGGAAATGCTACCTAAAGTTATGGGTAAAACTAGTCAAATTTCAAAAGACAGCATTTAAATGCTGTAATAGATTGTTTAACTTGATAAATATTTCCAAATATAACCTATTTATTTATTCATTTATTAACTGAAATCTTATTCTTTCAAAATCCCGATTTACCAAATAAGTTATATTCCATAAATTTATTCAAATATTTATTTATTTCTTTATTTATAACTTATTAAAAATCAATATAAATTCCTTTAAAGATATAAATCAAATATTTAACTTCCAAAATAATTTTAAATATTTCAGAAAATATTATAAGGACCACGGGCCTGTATATAGTTTTCTAGCCTAGGTCAAGTGGTACGGATTTATATCATTTCAATCCGTAGTTTACAAATATCCCGGGTCCTATCATTTCAAACCCGCAATCCCAAGTTTAACAGTTTAACAGTTAACAGCATAATTTAACAATAATAATCATTTAGGCCTATCATTTCAGCCCATAACAATCTACGTATAACAGGGAACTTGCAGTGTGATTTAAGCAGTAAATAAACAATAACATAATATAACTGTAGATATAATACAACAGATAATAACTGATGAGGTGTCAATTTAAATGGGGTTCATCATTTTATATTACACTACAGACAGATAATAGTGACATAAAATTTTACACATACACTTGCAATAATTTACGAAATATAAATACGTATGTCTGGTGAGAAATACTCACCTGAAAGTTGCAGAAAATTTGAATTCAAAACGACGATTCACCGGTAAAGACCGACAGAAAATAACGATCAAATTTCTTCTGATGTCGCCTAGATTCAAATCTAGAACAAATTCAAATATTTTGAAACGCGACTTTAGAATGTATGGTCAAGAAAGGATTAAAATAGAACGGAAATTGTTTTGACTTGCTCGACCACTCCACCGTATAATGTGACCTAAATATACCCAAACGTGAACCGTGCTAACACAAAAATTACGACAAAATTTCCTAAAACAAAAACGGCAAAATGTTGAATACGCATACACGTGCACACTTGCATTCCTATGTATTATGAAAATGTTGTTGCTTAAATTTTCCTCAACTTAGAGTCACTTTTTCTAATCCAGCTACTATCTTACATTTTAAACTTAATTTGCATCATTGCTTTATGACTTCATCCATCTTCAATCTAAACTTTCCAGGCTTAAAAACTGTACAGACACACCTCATCCTATCTTCAACTATTACTAGCATCCCCAAACTCCAGCCTTTTACTAAACACTCAGGTTAGATGAATTCACTCACAAGGCTTGGTCATCATATCCAAAGCAAGTTTTTACTGATCCATTTGTGCACCGTGTGATACACAGATATGCACAGCCTATGAATTTTATAAATGCAGACTACCACTCAACTACGTTTTTCTTAATTCACTCATATATGCCTCTATGCTCTTTTCTTCTTCTATCCTCTTTTGCAATGACTTACCCAAACTAGAACCCAAACCTGGTCTAAGTTTACAAATACAGTTTGTCTGAAAGGAGAAAAATGAGCAAATTCCTTATTATACCCCTAGTCGAACCCATGATTTTGAAATCAAAAGAAAACTCAGGTTAATGAGATGTTTGATAGAACTTGGTTTTACATATGTAAAAATTTTTTTCAAAGTAACCTCTCAGTTCTATAAAGTTAGTACCTCTGACTTAATTATGTATACAAAAAAAAAGAAAAAAAAAAGAAAACTCTATAAACCCAGATCCATATGTTGTTCAAGGCATATGATAAGATTCTTAGAGAAAACAAAGTGGATAAATGGTAGTGTGGCCGAGCAAGGCAGAGATAAAACAAAATTTTCGAGGAAGAGGAAATATCTGAACAAAGAAAAGAAAATGACATAGACCATTTACCTGATAAGAGTTCGAGCCCGAGAAGAACAGACAAGAGAGAATGAAACTAAAGAAGATAAAGCAAAGTATATATAGATGGATTTTGCGAAATAGTCAGATATGAAACGTACGAGTATTAATGTAAGCGTTGATCTCTCCTACCACTCCTCTGTTAGAACGTTATGAGCGTGATTTACTGATCAGTTTGCAAAAGGATAAATCTTCGAAATATACAGGGGAAGCCAAGAGTTTCACAACGTATAAAGCTTGATGATAATTTAATGCCAGATTAATTTCCTGCGTGATTTGAGCTCATACCAGAGAACTGGTATCTTGGCAGGTATACATTGTTATAACTTCAAATTTATGTGATGTGTGATTAAATGATAAAACGGCAAGGCACATAAATTTGAACTGATGCGCATTTGAAGGGTGCTTGATTTATATTTTTTTCTTTCCAGATGATATGTGTGATTTTAAACTGCTCATTATGAATATATTTTGATTTCACAATATGTTCCAATTAAACAGTTGCATGGTTAAAGCAAACATGCTTTGAAGTAGTTGCAGAGATTTATGGGGAAAATGGCAAGAATAGAAACGGAGCATTGCTTTGAAATCTGAACGTTTTGCATATATGCGTGATTTCTCCTTTCAGTTTCAAAGAAATAAAGGTTTCAATATTAAGAGGAAGAGAAATCAAATCTGCTGCCAGTTATACACAATTGATTGAATGCATCAGTTTCTTATGTTAATTGTTTACTCACGTGATTAAAGCAATGGGATAAATATATAGGGCTTTGAATATAACTGACGAGCTAAATCAGAGGAGATAAATCAATAGTTATCAATTATACAAGATGTCAGGGAATACGTTCACATTTCAAGCATTGATTTGGTAAATATTTGCTTTAAATCTTCGTATGAATTAAAGGAGAGATAAATGGGAATGAAAACATCAGTTTCTATATGATAAATGCTTATACGTGATTTAGTTTATACATTGATTTATAGGCAAACAAACGGCAAATAGTGATACAATGCAATATTCCCTTGGTCTTAAGAAACGGCAGAGGTGCTGATACAACTAGTGATTCAAGCAAATACATATAGATTTGTTTTAACTGTAGGTTGCGTAATTCATTTCCAGTTTTAATGCATGCGTGATATATCTTCCAAATATAAATGTTTGCACGTTATAAGAATTTTTTTTTTCAAAAGCATGCGTGCCTTATAAATTTCCAGATTTGATGAATATGGACTGTGTAATTTCCTTCCAGGATACTTTGCTTGAATTATATGTGTGATTAGGAACGGAAAATTTTATTTATTTATTTATTTATTTATTGCACAATAAAGGTGAAATAGAGAGATATACATGGGAATTGAGAAGTTGAAAAGATAGGCAAGGTTAAGTATGAATGCGTGATTTAAAACTGCCAATTGAAATCTAGATTTAATGCATGCGATAACTGCAATTTTTATGAGAAGCTTTGATTTCAAAATCTTATACTATTTAATGTAGGCGTGATTTTAGATTGATGATTTGCAGATAAAAGGATTTGTTTGAGGCGGAATCAAATGGACAAATGGGGAGAAAAGGGCAAGCAGCTTAAATGGTTTAAAGTATCAGTTTTATATATATAAATATGTAAATATGAATACGTGTGTGATGATTCATTTATATTTACATAAATTTTGATTTGTATTAAATATGTTTACAAATGTATTTGGACGTTCGCAGATACCATACTAGATCATAGGCAAAAACACAGGGGAAAAAGAGGAAGCTGTAGAGATTTAAAGCTTTCAGTTACAAAAGTTATAAATATGTTTACGTGATATAAGATTTAGGCAGTTACACAACATATAAAGTTTGAAAATATGTAAATATGCATGCGTGATTTCAGCATGCTTTGATTCTCCTATGTTTGATTTAATAAACAAACTGGCCAGACTTAATGCAAAACTTTTTAAAAAGAAACGTACAAAATGAAAAGTTGCGTGATATAAGCCTGGATATAAAGTTTGTACGTAACTTTATGTTCTTTTTTTTTTAGTTCAGTTTGCAAAAATTATAAGTTTTTGAATTTACTGGAAGGCCGAGAGATTTGCTTCAGTTTTCTCTTTGAATAAATGCTTAAACGTGATTGAAGAAATAAACAAGGGAAGTTATCAATGCATGATTTTATTTCTGAGAAAAGGAAAGGCAAACTCATATTCAATTCAGTTTTGATTTACAAAAGGTTTAATTAAGGCATACGTTGATATGGGGAGAAATAAAGGTAAGTATACATCAGAGGATGAACGAAAGAGTTGATATGTATCGTATCAATTTAGGCATGTACAAATTTCTCCTTGGATTTTTGTCTCACACGTTACTTCCATGTTAAGTTTTTACTTCATTTTATTTATTTGATTTTAGTTTGAAAACAATAAATGGAATGGCAAGAATTTATGCAAAGCTTAGAAAAACGTATACAAATTTATTTAAAATCAGACTGTCAGTTAATGCAACGTAACGTTTGTTATAAAATCTCTGACTGATATTTTTCTCCAAAATTTTACGAAAACATGATTTTTACACTACGCTAAACAGACGCAGTCCAAAACATCAAAAATTTTCATAAAAATAACATTTTAAAAACACACGTTTTATTACGTCACTTATACCCTATAATTGACGCGTCCTTTAAACGCGAAATTTAACAGTTCAAAAATAGCTTAAATTTTCACAGTTATTATTTAATTTTATTGACATATACAAATTTTATAAAATATATCTCCAAATAAAATAATTAACTATTTTGATAAACACAATTTATATAAAATATATTTCAAAGTTAAATAATTAAAATAAAATAAATAGCTAAAACTAGGGCTGTTACAATATAACTTTTTGAAAACAAGACTTTATTTATGAATTGAGTATTTGATTCAACGAATGGTAATTACTTCATTTAAAAATGGAATTTAACGTAAATTTGTACGTTATTAAAGTTAAATGAAAGCTGTAAACATTTGACTTAGAGAACAATTGAGTGAAATCTTAACTAATGTAAACTTCATCATATTGACATCCATAACTGTGAATCATAGGAAGAAGGTAAATAAATGAACTTAACCAAACTATTTATGTTGAATATTGAAAATTTGAATAAATAAATAGTTAAGAAAATTAAGGGAATGGGAATAAAAATTTATTTATAATTTGGAATTTTAATTACGGTGAAAAGGGTTAACTGCAATTAAAAGTAAGTTGAGATGGAAATCAAGTTATTTATTTAATTTGGTTTAAGATGAGAGTGTATAAGTATAAGATTAGGTAATTTGTGAGAATAAATTTATAATTCCCAATTAATAAGAAAGTGCAGAAATTAAAATTGCAAATTTATATACCTATAAATTTTTATTCACATCCAAGCTTGTTAAATTTATTGGGATTAATTGAACTATCTAAGTAATGAAATTTGGCCAATAATAGGAGTTGAAACATAAAAATTGATTTTTTATGATTTATTTAATTGATTTAATAATATTAAAAATAGCCATTTTTGTCACGGACTCGGATTTCGACGAAACCAGTTTCATCGGATCCGTAATGGTGAATTATAATAATGTTTCAAGTTTCGTTGCGATCGGACTTGTCGTTTGATCGTACGGACTCGAAACGCCTTGAAATTTACGCATTTTGAAATCAATTTGAAATTTTGTTTTTTTAGCATAACTTCTTCATACGATCGAATTTGGTCACGAAACTTTTTCCATCGCGTTCAGAATATTTTAAAACACCTATTTGGATATATAGTTTTAACAAATTCGACTCCGGAGGCATAGCGGGCTTTTTGGACCATGGTTTGTCACGCACGTTCGCGTATCCAGTCTACCTACCTTACCTCTAGCCTATCTATAAATATACATCTATAAACCCTAGCTCCTTTCTTTTTCATTTGCTGTAAGTTCATTTCTTCACTCTTTTCTCTTTCCCAAATGTATACATCTCAGATCCAATTCCAGATCCATCCACAGTTCAAAATCAAAAGTCAAAACTCAAAAATTTCAGAAAATTCCAGAAAAAAATATATGTTGAAGTATTCGATACGCGTAATATACTGGTGAAATTCGTTTTTCAATTGGAGCTGTCGTTTATCCAGAATAAATTCAAACAGCCCCAAAACCGTTCATCATCGCCGTAACAAAAGTTGTCGGATCGGAAAAACATTTCTGGGTTTTGGAGAGGGAACCGAGGGGATCGCATCTGTGTAGTTTGTTTCGAGTTTCAACGGTTGGATTGGCGGGAATTTTCGATTAGGGTTGATAAAGTATGGGTTGCGTGCGTGTTTTCCTCTGTTCGAAGGTGCGTGCGTTGCTGTAGCTATGCGCTTCTCTTTAGGTGACGTGGCTTGTGAAGGTGAATGTGTGTCATTTGTTTATTTCCAATTTTTGAATTCAATCACCATTTTTCGCCATAACTTTCTCATACGAAGTCGGATTCACACGAAATTTTTTTTGTTAGGATCGTAATTTAATTCCGGACTCGATGACGCTGGTTTGGACGAATTCTGAGACGGGCGAATTTTTGGGTTTAAATCGGGTTTGAATTCGATTTAAAATTCAAAAGGTGAGTGTTTTAACCCACTCACAACTACTAGAAGCTTTTATGTTTGTTAAATAAATTTTAGAAATGAATAGAAATTTATTTATGAGCTTTTGGCATGTTATTTCATTCATATCTGTTGAATTGCATTTTTTTTGAATGTAACTGTTAATTTAATTGATTTATTGCGTGTAAATTGGCTGTTAGAAATTATTGTTTGCATATGAACTGCTAGTTAACAGTTATGTCAATTATCACTGAATATAAATTGTTAGATTAATAATTGATAAAATTTAATTTGAATAAACTGCCAGTTATCACCTGTTATATATGATCATATATATAATTGTTATTGATTGATATTGATCGATGTTGTGATTGGATGATGGATGTGTTGTTGAATGAATGTTTTATTTGATATCATTAAACTGCAAGTTAGCATACATTTTACATTTCATTCGGGATTGTGGTTTGAAATGATAAAACCGCAAAGTTTTTTTTTTTTTAAAATTGCGGATTGAAATGATAAATATCCGTATCACTTGACCATAGGATAGAAAATTATATACAGGCACCGCGGTCTATATATAACTATTTTAATGTGATTTCTATGGTTTGGATTGAATACGGTCTATAAATCTTAAATTTATATTGTATAAATATTTTATTCCATATTTATATACCTATGAAGTTGAAATTTTGAAATTAAAAGGAATATAAATTTCTTTATTGAAAATGGAAGAAATTTAGAAAATGGAGTTTGGTAAATTTATATCCTATGTTTAAATGTAAAGTTGGAAATTTTAAGATATGATATTTGAAATTGGATTTTCCCAAAATAAATAGAAATGGATATTCTAATATAATTTGAAGTGGAAAAATTCTATATATATATATATATATTTTACTAGAAATTGAAGTCTTATTAATTATGGATTTTATGTGAATGGTCAAGATTAATTAATAGAATATTGATTTTGAAAGGATAAAAATCCAACTTTAGTTGAAATATTAATGCTCAAAAATGGATATAAATATATATAAAATTGAAATGGTTTTGGGACTTGAAGTAATATTTTGGACTTTGGTTTAACTTTAAAACAAGAAATATTTGGAAAGCCATGTAATTTATTCTTTATAAGGCAACAGTAAAGTTAAACCTTTTTAATTCGCATACCGTTGAATATCCAAACCATTTAGTTTTGAAAATAATGGTTTTAAAATACTATGGATTTTCGAAGAATTATGTTGAAAGTTACAAACAAAATATTGGTCACATGGGATATTAAATAATAAAAAGTGACATAATTTTTGGAAAGGAAAATTTTATTTGGGAAACGATATCATTGATTTGGGCTTTTATAAAATAATATGAAAATAAATGGTTTGTGTTTTTAAAGAAGAAATGATATCGTAATATTATGGTTTGAAATGGATTATATTCTGGTTTTAAAGTATAAACTATTTTTAAATAACCGCGGTGTTATAATAACGATGGGTTGGCAAAGAGACCGGGATCGGATATGGACATACTCTCTGTCGATACCGAAAACCACTTTGACTAACCGTGTACGCGGTGGAGTTCCAGAATGAAGTAGGTGGTGGCGACGTTTCCTGTAAGGTAAATACGTGGACCCAACTCCCGTGAGTTGGCATAAGGTGGCTAAAACAGGAGCGATTCTCAGGCCAATGAGGTCATTCCTCTGATCGGACGCTCCTCTTCGATATTATACTTTGACTTGGATTGATTCAGTGGCCACTTCTATATTTTGATTTTGGGGGAGTTAGTTCGAGGTGGGCGGCAGCTGCGCGCTGCGCGTTACCATCAGCCTGGATAGCAATTGGTATATCTACCCTGGCATTGCCTAGTTGTGCCGTGTCACCTACCCTATCGCGCCTTGTACGAGTTTGGTTTTCTCCCGTAGCCCGTGTGGTATCCTCTAGTGGCTTCCCGATCAGGAGGGACTATGATATTGGATGGACTACTGGGACTATTACGTGTTAAGGGCTATATGGGTAACCCCTTAACGCTATTAAAAAGTAAGTTTATTTTATAAATAGACACTATTATAATAGCGCAATATACTACATAGTAAATAGTTTAACGGATCCTTAGGAGATGTAAATCCCGAGCATCTCTTGAGTTACTGTACCCATATTTATTTCTGTTTATTTAACTCACATAAGATTTTCTAGTCTGACTCGAGTGTTTTTGTCTTTTCAAATTCGCTCGGGTCAGTCCGAGCGTTTCAGGATAGCAGATTTTAGCTTTGGAGGACGAAGACGAAGAATCAGTATTATTCTATATATAGTATTGCACCACACTCTTTTTATTCCGCTGCATTGTTGTATTGGTATGTGTAACTCTGATGTTCATTGTATAAGTGAAATAACTGTTTTGTAAACTGTTTTGAACTGTATATTTATTATTATATTTTATCCTTCCGCTGTGAGATTCTATTTTGTTTTATTCCTTCTCTGTTTTTTCTTATTTACCCCATAACAATCCGCCCTTGCGTATGCTTTGAATTGGCACGTGTGTCGTTTTAAAGTGTGCGAAAAGGCGGGATGTTACATAACATTTGATGTTGAACATTATCATTTCACTGGTGAAATAGTTGAAGCTTGATTATGCCATTTTCGTTGTTGATACAACGATGTAGGACGTTGTCATTTACTTTCTTCATAACTGGTTATTGGATGATGCATTTCTTCTTGTTCTTTTGTGCACTGTAGTTCTTTTGTGCACTGTAGTTCCTTTGTGCACTGTGGTTCATTAGTGCACTGTGGTTCTTTTGTGCATTTTAGTTCTTTCGTACATTGTTCATCCATTGTATGTTCATTTAACGATGGATGTTGCAATTTTGTAACGACTCAGAATTTTATTTAATTAAAATTTGAATATTTAATTAATTTTAAATATTTATAAGTGAAATTTATAAGTCGAATAAATTTTAATTTGAATTATTCGATTTAATTGAATAATTAAATCGGTGATTTAATATGTTAAATTATGGAAATAATTGAAAATTGAGTTAAATATGGTTGAAAATGATTTGTAAAATTTTATTTTATCATATTGAAGTTAGAAAGATATTTTAGAACTTTTAAAATCGAATTAAAAGATAATTTATGAAAATTGAATATTTTAATATTAAAATCGACTAGTGAAAATAGTCAATTTTTGAATAGTCTCAGAATTGGACGAAACTAGTTCCATTGGATCTGTAATAGTTAGTTATTACCGGATTTCAAATTTCATGTCAATCGGAGTTATCGTTTGAGCGTGGCAGCTCGAAAGGCATCGAATTATTTTTAATATTAATTTGGCGAGTTAAAATAGCCATTTTTCAAAATGTCTCGGATTTCGACGAAACCAGTTTCATCGGATCCGTAATGTGATGTTATTGCAAGGTTTCAAATTTCGTGTCAATTGGATTTACCGTTTGTCTGGTACAAATTAAAACGCCTAGAAATCGATTTAAATCGGTTTAATTTAAATTGAGCGTTTATTGCCATAACTCGCACAGATGTTCGAATTAGCTTTCGAAACCTGTTCCATTGTGTCCGGAACGCAGGGTAAACCCTAGAAACGCTGGTTACGGCGCGTAAATCGGAGTTCGGACCGGATTGAATAGTGTTTGAATAATTCTCTATAAATAGACCTAAATTTCTATATAAAAAAAAACACAAAACCCTAAACCTAAACTGCAGCCGCCTCCTATGGTGTGAACGGCCAGAATTTAACGATCTTTCTCCTCCAAATTCTCTAAATCCATGCATCGATTCGCAAAACTTCCAACATGGAGGATGAAGAACACGCTTCGAGCTAGAAATCTATACGGTTGTGATGAGTTCTAGCATCGCGTGGAAGAAGTTATATTGGCCGATAGGGGCCGCGTTCGAGTGCAGTTTTCGAGCTAGGTTCGACGCCGAGCTTCATGGCATTCACGCCGTGGGTAGCTAGGGGCGGTGGCGACCGTATGGTGGTGAGATGATGGGGTTTCGACGAACTATGGTGGTGCGGCATGTAACCCTAGTGTCGGCCGTGATGGGTTATCTCGTGTAGCCTGGAACGAAGAAGAACGAAAAAAAAAAAAGTGGCCGAGATGAGGTAGAGTGGAAAGGCACGGCTCAGATTTCATTAGGTTAAAATATATATGTATATATATATATATATATATATATATATATATATATATTGAAATTATTATATCGTTTAATTCGTATAAACTTTAAACCGTCATATCTTTTTCATACGAGGTCGAAAACGCGCGAAACCAGTTGCGTTGGAATCGTATGGACGAGCACTACGCGATGGAGTTAGATTGGAGTCGTTTGGAGTTAGTGAGAATTTCGGGTAAAATTAAACGTCCGTTTAATTTTATTCGAAATAAATCGCTAAAACGAAATTGAAATCAAGGTGAGAATTTCTCACTCAATCGAATCAGTTTCGATTTTATTTTAAATAGTTAGATTTAAAATATTTGAATGCATGTTTGAATGATGATTGTTATCTATTGATTGTTAAAATAGACATTATGCGCCGTTAGTAAGCGGATGTTATTTATTAAAAACATATACCGCGAATATTTCATAAACAGTGAAATTGGTATTATATATAGTAGCAATATATATATATATTGGCATATGTATATATTGGAGTTATTGATTTTCCGCATTTTTGTTTAGCGGATGAGACCCTATTACGCAGTCTATTAAGTGGATAATATTTTAAATCCCATATACCGCGATAATTCCGTACTGGAGCGGAATTTGTATTGTGCTAATGTTTGTGGATGCAGGAAACAGGTTGGAGGGATCCAACTGGATTCCTCAACAGTTTTTATTTGATTTCAGATATTTTGATATTTGATGGATTATCATATCGATATATGATATCGTTGTTGTCGTGATTGACTATTTGGTGTGTAGCATCATTGGACCAAATTTGGAATTTTAAAATGATTTCAAAGTGATTTTTGAAAGTATACATTTATAAAATATTTTTTTCAAACTGATTTATTTTAAATAAATAAACGTTATAATTTTTAAAGTTATAAAAATTATGATTTTGAGAAATATAGTTAAAAACTGATTTTTTGAGAATATGATGCTAATGATTTTATAAAATAGTTAAATCGGAATTTTAGAATTTATTGTGAAAAGTTTAAATATAGGATTTATAAAATTTAATTATTTTATAAATCAAAATGGTGAAATTATAAAGGAGATTAAATATGTTTTAAAGAATAATATAAATTGACTTATATTAAGAGATTTATAAATGGATATTTATAAATTGAAATATTGACATTATAAAACGAGTTTTTATAAGTGTTTGAATGAAGTGAAAATGAATTTTGTAAATGAATGGAATTTATAAAATTATAAATGGTGGAGTTATAAATGAAATTTATAAATAGTAAGATTTATAAATTTTGTGAAGTTATTAAAGAATATATTTGGATGAATAATTGAATCTTATAAGTTATAAGATTTATAATTATGAAGTTCAAAGGAACGATTTTGCAAACGAATAAATTTATAAGTATTTGACTTATAATATGAACCCTTGTTTTATAATTGGGATATAAATCGAATAGGCTAATAAAGGAGATTTATAAAGGAAGTTGTTATAAAATAAATAGAAATGGAATTTATAAACGCTGTTTTATAAATTCGCAAACGACTTGTTTTGATAAGTAAATTGTTGAAACCTATTAATGGAGTTATATTCACATTTTTGACTGTGAATGATCCTTTGAAATAAAATGAATAAAAGTGATGAAAATTTGTTAACGTAGTATATTCACGTTTTTGAATAGTGAATAATATGTTAAAGAAATTGTTTTGAATGTGATGTTTTAAATAGAATTAAAACGATCTAAAGATGTTTTAAATATGTTGAGATTCGAAACCATAGATTTCAACATTCATTGTTGAAATAGACGTTTTCGAGAAATAGAAGGAAATAATGGACTATAACACTGTTGTTATAGTAAATGATTTTCGAAAGGAAATGTTTTGTATAGTATTGGGATTTATATATCTATTTTAATTTCGAATCCCTATACTAGTGATTTTGGGTTGTCGTAACGATGTTTTACGCAACATTCGTTTTGGCCCAAATAAATATGTTTAAGAGAATGATTTCCTTAAAGAATGAAATATATACTTAATCTCGATTTAAGTATATTGAATATTTTCTAAGAGTTAAAAATAAATAAAATTCGTGAATTACATATTTAATAAGTATGGAAATGTTTTTCCAATATAAAGTGAATATTTTGAGAATTTATCTTTTTGAAGATAAATTGAAATGAATAATTGAAATCGTATATTCATAGATATTTTGAAATATAAATTCACTATGGAATTTATAAAAGAAAGGGGAACTTGTTTAAAAAAATAAATATTGGTTTATTTTTGAAGTGTGAAAATTATATATCTTGTAAAGATATTTTGGAAAATAAATAATTTGGAAAATTATTTGGAATCTGGTGATGTGTGCATATCCATTGATAGTTCAATAACCGACTATCAATATTTCCCTTTGAATGGGTATTTGATGTGATTTGTTTGAATTTGAATGCCACACTTATTTTTGAATAAGCGCTCACTATTCGGGTTAACCGGGAAAAGACCATGGGTCGTATAACCCATTCCGAATATGTGATACGTCGTTGTGAATTGCATTGAAGATCGGTGTTGAAGACCGAGTATTTGCGAAAGCGATAGGATGACCTATCGATTGTCTCTGCACTGGGTAGCTCCTGGTATAGAGATTCCTTAAGTGATGGGAAATTCGATCGGGATTGTGAATACCCGGATTGCAAGGGCTTCGTAAGAAGTGCCTTCGGTTTTGTTCGAGCCCGGAACAGACTTGTATGGATTGTATGTCCGACATTACAAATTGAGATATAAAGCCGATTTCTTTCAAATATATTTCTGTTGGTGGCGAAGAATTTATTCTTTTAGCTTAACACCCTTCTCTGAAACGTACGAGCTCAGAGGTTATGTAGTTGAAGGTTATCAGCGATATATTCCCAATTTGGTAATGTGACATGCTGAGTGTTGCTGTAAATGATCATTGTGTTGATTATTTGTGATAGGATCGTTTATTTGATCGTCTATCTTGGTGATCATTTCTATGATCATTTGTTGACCCAAAGCATGGCTTTTGTATAAAGTATGTTTTTGTGGACGTGACTTCGTCGAGCCTCACACCCCGTGAATGGTCAAAACAGGAAAGATGCAGCAAGGTTATGAGGGGTAGCGCCCTTTAGGATGTGTGGATTTCCTTCTGGAAAAGGGTGGTATCATGGTATGGAGCCCAGATACTTACTCATGTTGAAAACACTTTGTTATGATTGTGTGAATTGATTACGAGCGCTCGGTGAAAAAGTCCCAAAGGACCGGGGGATGGCATATTCGGTCAGTTGTTACTCAGTTAGGGGTAACCCGGCCTTGTGTTGGTAGAGATCCGGTTTGGTTCTCGGGGATGTCCATCCAGAGGCATTGTCATGTGGCAATGGGAAGTTCCTTGGCCCGATCATTCGTTGGAAATCCAAAGAAACAATACGTGACTTGTACGGTATTAGTTGTAGAACCTATCATTCACTTATGGTGGCGCCCCACTGTTTGGATGGTAGCTATAGTAGGCATAGTTCGGAATGTCTATGTTGGCTAAGATTTATATTCTACTTTCGAAATGAATTTTTTTCTCTACACTATGCACTAGTAATAATATAAAATGTTCTTTTTAATGCGTATCAAGCATCTTTAACTATCATAAGGAGAAATCTCCTGCGATTCTGCGTTTGCATTGTGTGTGTGTGCGGGAGGCCTTATGGTAGTCTCATTTTTAAAAGCATTACGAATTGAGTTTAAAAATATTCCTCTATTTTGATTTTAAAGATAAATAAACTGTTTTGAGTTCTCACACCAGTCACATGACTGACTCGGAGTTTATTGTTTTCCTTCCTAAACTCTGGGTGCCCACCAATTTTCACACGGGCAGTCAAGAGTTAAGGTTTATCAGGATATTCTGGAGTTGCTGGAGGCAAGATGGATGGCATGGCGTATTATTATGCATAGTATTTCTTTTCCGCTGTTTGATGTCGTTTGTTGTTGTACACTCTGATGTAATGATGATATGATGTGATGTAATGTAATAACTGATATAGTTCTTTGTTTAAAGATTATTCATTTATTATTATATGTTGTTCCGCTGCGAATTGTGAGATTCTGATGTTGTTCTATTGTTTTCTTTCTGTTCCGTTCTATTTTCTATTCTCTATGTTCTATTTTCTGTTTTCTTTCCTCTCTATTTCTATCTTCCTATCTCTCCTTCTTTTACTTTTTCTTTTTCTTAAACCATAACATTTCGGGTTTCCGGCCTTCGATTTCTCGGCAGTCGATAAAGTGAGTATCGATGTTGAATTTTCGAAAGTCGAAAATTTCCGGGGCGTTACATTTGGTATCAGAGCATATGGTTAAGCGACAACCATGGTTCTGTTGGGTATTACTCATTAGAGATAGAGTCAGTAGTACTCTAGAATGAATTTGAGTGTAATAATAGCTATGAGAGCGTATTTGTTAGTGAATATATAAAATTGTTTTATATTGTGATGATTGGTTTGTTGAGTGGTATATAGATTCTGGTTAATACGAGTAATTAACGTTGTTGATAGGGATCTCTAAACACTTGAATAGAACAATTCGACATAGTATTCTTTTAAAATTGGGTAAATGAAATAATTTTACCTTGAGTATATTTTTATATATGAAGAAATAATTTTTCAGAATTATTAAAGTGTATATAAGTTGATTGTTTAGATGTTTGAATAATCTAAATTGAAGAATAATTGTATAAGCAAAAGAATTATAAGAATTGAATTATAATTAAAGTGATTTACAAATGTGAAATAAACTTATATATATAGGAAGTGAAACTATATGAATATGTTTATGAATATGAGTTGTAAATGTAAATGTAAATGAAATTCAACTTTAGTAATTGAATTGAATGAATGGATTGAATGTAAATCAATCGAATGTGAATAAAATTGGTATGAAATAATGGATGTACGTGTTAATTCATTAAAATCTAATGTTATTGAAAGTTGAATAGTTGAATAAAAATCAATTTAATTAAACTAATTGTAAGCAAAGGAAATTTGGTTGTAATAAATATACATTGGTTGTTATATGATTGTTAGTTGATTGTATATAATTCATTAAGTGTTAATGAAATTAAATTAATGAAATTGGAAGCTAAAGTAATTGAAATTCGATTGGAAGTTAAGTGAATCTTAAATAGAATTGAATTTGATTTGGAAGTGAAGCAACTTTAATATGAATTAGTGAATATAAACTAATTGAACATGAATGTTAGTAAAAACATCCACTGTGAATGAATCAAATGTGATTTAAATAGAAAACCATTTCATTAAATATTAATGAGAATATGAATGAATATATATATTGGTTATGGATGTTGGATGATAGTTGGTTAATGTTTGCATTTGTTGCTTTATTGCATTTGCTATGTTGACATATATAGTTATTATGTTGCTATATGTTGTATATCGATACTATTGTCTATATACATGATTCTCATGTTGTTTGTTGAGTGATTAGTAGGTGCGGATCGCGTTTGCTTCGCATTTGGAGCTCGCTTTCGCGCTATATTAGCCGTATATGCATGCTAATAAAATATAAGGTACATATCTCGGATTAAATATCGTACTTTTATACTTTTTTCCCTTCGGGATGCCTCATTACTTGATGAGATGTATATTTGTGATATATATACTGTCATTTTTTTTCGGATCGAGCCGCGCAAAGGAGACTATGGCGAATTTTTTCGGAAATTTAAGGCGTTAGAAAAAATTTGAGAAAATTGGAAAATTTTGAAAACTTTAACTTTGATTTTAGAATTCAAAGTTAAACAATAGTAGTTGTTTTTGAAAAGATAACTAAGTATGATTTGAAAACTTAGTAAAGATTATAAGAAGTTTAATTATGAATTTTGGAAAGTTAATAAATTCTGTAACTTTTCTTACTTAGTAATTTCGAGGACGAAATTCTTTTAAGGGGGGAAGATTGTAACGACCCAGAATTTTATTTAATTAAAATTTGAATATTTAATTAATTTTAAATATTTGTAAGTGAAATTTATAAGTCGAATAAATTTTAATTTGAATTATTGGATTTAATTGAATAATTAAATCGGTAATTTAATATGTTAAATTATGGAAATAATTGAAAATTGAGTTAAATATGGTTGAAAATGATTTGTAAAATTTTATTTTATCATATTGAAGTTAGAAAGATATTTTAGAACTTTTAAAATCGAATTAAAAGTTAATTTATGAAAATTGAATATTTTAATATTAAAATCGACTAGTGAAAATAGTCAATTTTTGAACAGTCTCAGAATTAGACGAAACTAGTTCCATTGGATCCGTAATAGTTAGTTATTACCGGATTTCAAATTTCGTGTTAATCGGAGTTATCGTTTGAGCGTGGCAGCTCGAAACGCATCGAATTATTTTTAATATTAATTTGGCGAGTTAAAATAGCCATTTTTCAAAAAGTCTCGGATTTCAACGAAACCAGTTTCATCGGATCCGTAATGTGATGTTATTGCAAGGTTTCAAATTTCGTGTCAATTGGATTTACCGTTTGTCCGGTACAAATTAAAACGCCTAGAAATCGATTTAAATCGGTTTAATTTAAATTGAGCGTTTATTGCCATAACTCGCACAGATGTTCGAATTAGCTTTCGAAACCTGTTCCATTTTGTCCGGAACGCGGGGTAAACCCTAGAAACGCTGGTTACGGCGCGTAAATCGGAGTTCGGAATTTCCGGATTGAATAGTGTTTGAATAATTCTCTATAAATAGACCTAAATTTCTATAATAAAAAAAAACACAAAACCCTAAACCTAAACTGCAGCCGCCTCCTATGGTGTGAATGGCCAGAATTTAACGATCTTTCTCCTCCAAATTCTCCAAATCCATGCATCGATTCGCAAAACTTCCAACATGGAGGATGAAGAACACGCTTCGAGCTAGAAATCTATACGGTTGTGATGAGTTCTAGCATCGCGTGGAAGAAGTTATATTGGCCGATAGGGGCCGCGTTCGAGTGTAGTTTTCGAGCTAGGTTCGACGCCGAGCTTCATGGCATTCACGCCGTGGGTAGCTAGGGGCGGTGGCGACCGTATGGTGGTGAGATGATGGGGTTTCGACGAACTATGGTGGTGCGGCATGTAACCCTAGTGTCGGCCGTGATGGGTTATCTCGTGTAGCCTGGAACGAAGAAGAACGGAAAAAAAAAAAAAAACGTGGCCGAGATGAGGTAGAGTGGAAAGGCACGGCTCAGATTTCATTAGGTTAAAATATATATATATATATATATATATATATATATATATACATATATATATATATATTGAAATTATTATATCGTTTAATTCGTATAAACTTTAAACCATCATATCTTTTTCATACGAGGTCGAAAGCGCGCGAAACCAGTTGCGTTGGAATCGTATGGACGAGCACTACGCGATGGAGTTGGATTGGAGTCGTTTGGAGTTAGTGAGAATTTCGGGTAAAAATAAACGTCTGTTTAATTTTATTCGAAATAAATCGCTAAAACGAAATTGAAATCAAGGTGAGAATTTCTCACTCAATCGAATCAGTTTCGATTTTATTTTAAATAGTTAGATTGAAAATATTTGAATGCATGTTTGAATGATGATTGTTATCTATTGATTGTTAAAATAGACATTATGCGCCGTTAGTAAGCGGATGTTATTTATTAAAAACATATACCGCGAATATTTCATAAACAGTGAAATTGGTATTATATATAGTAGCAATATATATATATATATATATTGGCATATGTATATATTGGAGTTATTGATTTTCCGCATTTTTGTTTAGCGGATGAGACCCTATTACGCCGTCTATTAAGCGGATAATATTTTAAATCCCATATACCGCGATAATTCCGTACTGGAGCGGAATTGGTATTGTGCTAATGTTTGTGGATGCAGGAAACAGGTTGGAGGGATCCAACTGGATTCCTCAACAGTTTTTATTTGATTTCAGATATTTTGATATTTGATGGATTATCATATCGATATATGATATCGTTGTTGTCGTGATTGACTATTTGGTGTGTAGCATCATTGGACCAAATTTGGAATTTTAAAATGATTTCAAAGTGATTTTTGAAAGTATACGTTTATAAAATATTTTTTTGAAACTGATTTATTTTAAATAAATAAACGTTATAATTTTTAAAGTTATAAAAATTATGATTTTGAGAAATATAGTTAAAAACTGATTTTTTGAGAATATGATGCTAATGATTTTATAAAATAGTTAAATCGGAATTTTAGAATTTATTGTGAAAAGTTTAAATATAGGATTTATAAAATTTAATTATTTTATAAATCAAAATGGTGAAATTATAAAGGAGATTAAATATGTTTTAAAGAATAATATAAATTGACTTATATTAAGAGATTTATAAATGGATATTTATAAATTGAAATATTGACATTATAAAACGAGTTTTTATAAGTGTTTGAATGAAGTGAAAATGAATTTTGTAAATGAATGGAATTTATAAAATTATAAATGGTGGAGTTATAAATGAAATTTATAAATAGTAAGATTTATAAATTTTGTGAAGTTATTAAAGAATATATTTGGATGAATAATTGAATCTTATAAGTTATAAGATTTATAATTATGAAGTTCAAAGGAACGATTTTGCAAACGAATAAATTTATAAGTATTTGACTTATAATATGAACCCTTGTTTTATAATTGGGATATAAATCGAATAGGCTAATAAAGGAGATTTATAAAGGAAGTTGTTATAAAATAAATAGAAATGGAATTTATAAACGCTGTTTTATAAATTCGCAAACGACTTGTTTTGATAAGTAAATTGTTGAAACCTATTAATGGAGTTATATTCACATTTTTGACTGTGAATGATCCTTTGAAATAAAATGAATAGAAGTGATGAAAATTTGTTAACGTAGTATATTCACGTTTTTGAATAGTGAATAATATGTTAAAGAAATTGTTTTGAATGTGATGTTTTAAATAGAATTAAAACGATCTAAAGATGTTTTAAATATGTTGAGATTCGAAACCATAGATTTCAACATTCATTGTTGAAATAGACGTTTTCGAGAAATAGAAGGAAATAATGGACTATAACACTGTTGTTATAGTAAATGATTTCCGAAAGGAAATGTTTTGTATAGTATTGGGATTTATACATCTATTTTAATTTCGAATCCCTATACTAGTGATTTTGGGTTGTCGTAACGATGTTTTACGCAACATTCGTTTTGGCCCAAATAAATATGTTTAAGAGAATGATTTCCTTAAAGAATGAAATATATACTTAATCTCGATTTAAGTATATTGAATATTTTCTAAGTGTTAAAAATAAATAAAATTCGTGAATTACTTATTTAATAAGTATGGAAATGTTTTTCCAATATAAAGTGAATATTTTGAGAATTTATCTTTTTGAAGATAAATTGAAATGAATAATTGAAATCGTATATTCATAGATATTTTGAAATATAAATTCACTATGGAATTTATAAAAGAAAGGGGAACTTGTTTAAAAAAATAAATATTGATTTATTTTTGAAGTGTGAAAATTATATATCTTGTAAAGATATTTTGGAAAATAAATAATTTGGAAAATTATTTGGAATCTGGTGATGTGTGCATATCCATTGATAGTTCAATAACCGACTATCAATATTTCCCTTTGAATGGGTATTTGATGTGATTTGTTTGAATTTGAATGCCACACTTATTTTTGAATAAGCGCTCACTATTCGGGTTAACCGGGAAAAGACCATGGGTCGTATAACCCATTCCGAATATGTGATACGTCGTTGTGAATTGCATTGAAGATCGGTGTTGAAGACCGAGTATTTGCGAAAGCGATAGGATGACCTATCGATTGTCTCTGCACTGGGTAGCTCCTGGTATAGAGATTCCTTAAGTGATGGGAAATTCGATCGGGATTGTGAATACCCGGATTGCAAGGGCTTCGTAAGAAGTGCCTTCGGTTTTGTTTGAGCCCGGAACAGACTTGTATGGATTGTATGTCCGACATTACAAATTGAGATATAAAGCCGATTTCTTTCAAATATATTTCTGTTGGTGGCGAAGAATTTATTCTTTTAGCTTAACACCCTTCTCTGAAACGTACGAGCTCAGAGGTTATGTAGTTGAAGGTTATCAGCGATATATTCCCAATTTGGTAATGTGACATGCTGAGTGTTGCTGTAAATGATCATTGTGTTGATTATTTGTGATAGGATCGTTTATTTGATCGTCTATCTTGGTGATCATTTCTATGATCATTTGTTGACCCAAAGCATGGCTTTGTATAAAGTATGTTTTTGTGGTCGTGACTTCGTCGAGCCTCACACCCCATGAATGGTCAAAACAGGAAAGATGCAGCAAGGTTATGAGGGGTAGCGCCCTTTAGGATGTGTGCATTTCCTTCTGGAAAAGGGTGGTATCATGGTATGGAGCCCAGATACTTACTCATGTTGAAAACACTTTGTTATGATTGTGTGAATTGATTACGAGCGCTCGGTGAAAAGGTCCCAAAGGACCGGGGGATGGCATATTCGGTCAGTTGTTACTCAGTTAGGGGTAACCCGGCCTTGTGTTGGTAGAGATCCGGTTTGGTTCTCGGGGATGTCCATCCAGAGGCATTCTCATGTGGCAATGGGAAGTTCCTTGGCCTGATCATTCGTTGGAAATCCAAAGAAACAATACGTGACTTGTACGGTATTAGTTGTAGAACCTATCATTCACTTATGGTGGCGCCCCACTGTTTGGATGGTAGCTATAGTAGGCATAGTTCGGAATGTCTATGTTGGCTAAGATTTATATTCTACTTTCGAAATGAATTTTTTTCTCTACACTATGCACTAGTAATAATATAAAATGTTCTTTTTAATGCGTATCAAGCATCTTTGACTATTATAAGGAGAAATCTCCTCCGATTCTGCGTTTGCATTGTGTGTGTTTACGGGAGGCCTTATGGTAGTCTCATTTTTAAAAGCATTGCGAATTGAGTTTAAAAATATTCCTCTATTTTGATTTTAAAGATAAATAAACTGTTTTGAGTTCTCACACCAGTCACATGACTGACTCGGAGTTTATTGTTTTCCTTCCTAAACTCTGGGTGCCCACCAATTTTCACACGGGCAGTCAAGAGTTAAGGTTTATCAGGATATTCTGGATATTCTGGAGTTGCTGGAGGCAAGATGGATGGCATGGCGTATTATTATGCATAGTATTTCTTTTCCGCTGTTTGATGTTGTTTGTTGTTGTACACTCTGATGTAATGATGATATGATGTGATGTAATGTGATAACTGATATAGTTCTTTGTTTAAAGATTATTCATTTATTATTATATGTTGTTCCGCTGCGAATTGTGAGATTCTGATGTTGTTCTATTGTTTTCTTTCTGTTCCGTTCTATTTTCTATTCTCTATGTTCTATTTTCTGTTTTCTTTTCTCTCTATTTCTATCTTCCTATCTCTCCTTCTTTTACTTTTTCTTTTTCTTAAACCAAAACATTTCTGGTTTCCGGCCTTCGATTTCTCGGCAGTCGATAAAGTGAGTATCGATGTTGAATTTTCGAAATTCGAAAATTTCCGGGGCGTTACAAATTTGCTTTCTCCATCAGTGGTCGTTGGATGATGCCATTCTTTTTGCTCTTCTGTGCATTGTAGCTCTTTTGTGCACTGTAGTCCTTTTGTGCATTATAGCTCTTTTGTGCATTGTAGTTCTTTTGTGCATTCTAGGTCTTTTGTACATTGCTCATTCATCGCATGTGCATTTACCACCGGATGATTCCCATTCTTTTGTTCGTCATAATTTGTCGGATGGTGCCAATTACTCCTTTCATCAACGATTGTTGGATGATGCCACTTGGTTGGTAGTTCATTAGGTTGCAGCTTTGATGCCAAGGTAGTTTCAGTTATGATAAAAAAGAAGAACACTGAAGCTAATGATGCACAATATGCTTTGGTCATGTTTATGTGTGGTATGTTGTTCAAGAAAGAAGATGGTTTTTATAAGATTTGAAGATAATGTTTGGAATCTTGAAGTTAATTAAGCCATTGTAAACTAATTAATGATCTCATTTTGTTTATCCTCTTTCATATTCTGGATAAAAACATAACCTTAAAGTAGATGGTGTTTTAATAAGCTTTCTACAAAAAAATAACATGCAAAAGTTAATTATAATTCACCAATCGTTAATTATGTTAATAATAGAAGGCGGTGTTGCATATCAACTACTAATTTCAATCTTAGCTTCTTGTATCATAGGAAATATATGAAAAAACCCAAATTAGTAAAAAATAAATAAATAAATATTGGTGTCTACTAAATTATAATAAAAATGCGTGGTTGCCGATACATCCAAAAATAAAAGTCAAAACAGGTAGTTACGATGTAAACTGAAATGAAAAATTCTAAAATAAAAAATAGTTGTCTCGTTTTGTCATATATTTTATCCTCCTAAATTTTTTGATAATATTAGTATTGTTATCGAAACAGTATATTATTACACTATTAGCGTGTATGTGTGCAAATGTGCATATTCACATATTTCGATTAAAATTTACTATATTTTGATTATAAAAGACGTTTATTTTCTTGTTATGGTGTTTGGAACTTACACAATATCAAATGTCTATTTTTTATTTTACCACCTCAAACGTAGGTTTATCGTTTCACATATCGTTTTCACTAAAACTTAAAGTTAATTGCTCGACGTCATGTTTTCGCATTACTATTTAACTGTATTAAAAACCCAAGTCTAGTGTTACCAAAAAAGAGATATTTGTATAACTATATGGCATGCAAAAAATTTGTACTTTAAATGTATCCACAATTTGATTTTTATTTACATTTTGCATAGATATGACATATTGTCAATATGTCGTTAAAACTGAAGATTTTAGTGTGGTGAAAATTAGACGCTTCTGATATACTAGTGTCCAAAGCCAGTCAGATATTGTTGTAGGCTTAAGGCATAATGATCTAAATCAGGTATTAAAACAATCAGAGGTCCTTATTAGTTATGTTTAAACATTGAAAATACAGTCACAATGCAAGTTTAAATTATAGTGGCTTAAAAATAAGGCATACTCTTTTATAATTACACAGAATCCGCTTTCATTAATCTAAAATATGACCGATTTCGGTCATAAACAAAATACAATTACTTTTATAAACAAAATTAGAATTTTGAGGCCGATTAAAATTCAAGGCCCTTGGCGATGACTTTTGTGACATAGGGCTACTATCGGCCATTCCTATATCAAACATAGTTTCGAATAATACCGACTATTTGTAAATAGCAGTAAATGAGATTTGAGAAGAAATACGTAGAAGACTATTAAAATAAGTAACGTGCAACGTACCCTCCATTTGAGAATTTGCATATGCAAAATGATTTTTAAATAACAATTTAATAACATTATTTTTTCCAAAAAATCCAACATTCAAAAGTTTTGCATTTTGCAAGTTTATCCAACTCTAACCATCCACTACTAGTGTTGCAATAAATTACTATTTTAAAAAATTTTGGTTAAAAATTTGAAAATAAGAAGACATAAAAATCCAAACTTCCTACCTATATTAAAATGGAAAAGTGAATACATAGCTTAAAATAAGTTGCATAATAACATAACAAAACATGTTTGTAACTATTGATCACACATCTTATTAGAAAACAATATATTTTGTTTAAATAAAGTAGTTTTATTGGAAAATAAATTGTATAAGCTTCCTTTACTAAAATTTACATAAATTGGGAGGTATGTATAAATTTATTAAATTTATGGAAAATCATTTAGTTGATAAATATAAATATCGTGGTAATACATTTATCTAAAAAGTTAATCCGAATTATGCTGACCAAACATAAATATAATCTCAATATATAAACATAAGTGAAAGAATAGCTCCACGAATAGATTACTATCAGAAGATGTAATAATAAGTTGTAAAATGCTTTTTAAGATATTTAACTTAGACCATCTACAAAGATAATTCTTCCGTCAAATTTATTTCATACTATAATACCATGAAAGCACATTGTATCAAATTTAATAACTTAACATTTGATGTTGAACATTATCATTTCACTGGTGAAATAGTTGAAGCTTGATTATGCCATTTTCGTTGTTGATACAACGATGTAGGACGTTGTCATTTACTTTCTTCATAACAGGTTATTGGATGATGCATTTCTTCTTGTTCTTTTGTGCACTGTAGTTCTTTTGTGCACTGTGGTTCCTTTGTGCACTGTGGTTCATTAGTGCACTGTGGTTCTTTTGTGCATTTTAGTTCTTTCGTACATTGTTCATCCATTGTATGTTCATTTAACGATGGATGTTGCAATTTGCTTTCTCCATCAGTGGTCGTTGGATGATGCCATTCTTTTTGCTCTTCTGTGCATTGTAGCTCTTTTGTGCACTGTAGTCCTTTTGTGCATTGTAGCTCTTTTATGCATTGTAGTTCTTTAGTGCGTTCTAGGTCTTTTGTACATTGTTCATTCATCGCATGTGCATTTACCACCGGATGATTCCCCTTCTTTTGTTCGTCATAATTTGTCGGATGGTGCCAATTACTCCTTTCATCAACGATTGTTGGATGATGCCACTTGGTTGGTAGTTCATTAGGTTGCAGCTTTGATGCCAAGGTAGTTTCAGTTATGATAAAAAAGAAGAACACCAAAGCTAATGATGCACAATATGCTTTGGTCATGTATATGTGTGGTATGTTGTTCAAGAAAGAAGATGGTTTTTATAAGATTTGAAGATAATGTTTGGAATCTTGAAGTCAATTAAGCCATTGTAAACTAATTAATGATCTCATTTTGTTTATCCTCTTTCATATTCTGGATAAAAACATAACCTTAAAGTAGATGGTGTTTTAATAAGCTTTCTACAAAAAAATAACATGCAAAAGTTAATTATAATTCACCAATCGTTATGTTAATAATAGAAGGCGGTGTTGCATATCAACTACTAATTTCAATCTTAGCTTCTTGTATCATAGGAAATATATGAAAAACCCAAATTAGTAAAAAAAATATAAATAAATATTGGTGTCTACTAAATTATAACAAAAATGCGTGATTGCCGATACATCCAAAAATAAAAGTCAAAACAGGTAGTTACGATGTAAACTGAAATGAAAATTTCTAAAATAAAAAATAGATGTCTCGTTATGTCATATATTTTATCCTCCTAAAATTTTTGATAATATTAGTATTGTTATCGTAGCAGTATATTACTACACTATTAGCGTGTATGTGTGCAAATGTGCATATTCACATATTTCGATTAAAATTTACTATATTTCGATTATAAAAGACGTTTATTTTTTTGTTATGGTGTTTGGAACTTACACAATATCAAATGTCTATTTTTTATTTTACCACCTCAAACGTAGGTTTATCGTTTCACATATCATTTTCACTAAAACTTAAAGTTAATTGCTCGACGTCATGTATTCGCATTACTATTTAACAGTATTAGAACCCAAGTCTAGTGTTACCAAAAAAGAGATATTCGTATAACTATATGTCATGCAAAAAATTTGTACTTTAAATGTATCCACAATTTGATTTTTATTTACATTTTACATAGATATGACATATTGTCAATATGTCGTTAAAACTGAAGATTTTAGTGTGGTGAAAATTAGACGCTTCTGATATACTAGTGTCCAAAGCCCGTCAGATATTGTTGTAGGCTTAAGGCATAATGATCTAAATCAGGGATTAAAACAATCAGAGGTCCTTATTAGTTATTTTTAAACATTGAAAATACAGTCACAATGCAAGTTTAAATTATAGTGGGTTAAAAATAAGGCATACTCTTTTATAATTACACAGAGTCCGCTTTCATTAATCTAAAATATGACCGATTTCATTTATAAACAAAATACAATTACTTTTATAAACAAAATTAGAATTTTGAGGCCGATGAAAATTCAAGGCCCTTGGAAATGACTTTTGTGACATAGGGCTACTATCGGCCATTCCTATATCAAACATAGTTTCGAATAATACCGACTATTTGTAAATAGCAGTAAATGAGATTTGTGAAGAAATGCGTAGATGACTATTAAAATAAGTAACGTGCAACGTACCCTCCATTTGAGAATTTGCATATGCAAAATGATTTTTAAATAACAATTTAATAACATTATTTTTTCTAAAAAGTCCAACATTCAAAAGTTTTGCATTTTGCAAGTTTATCCAACTCTAACCACCCACTACTAGTGTTGCAATAAATTACTATTTTGAAAAAATTTGGTTAAAAATTTGAAAATAAGAATACATAAAAATCCAAACTTCCTACCTATATTAAACTGGAAAAGTGAATGCATAGCTTAAAATAAGTTGTATAATAACATAACAAAACATGTTTGTAACTATTGATCACACATCTTATTAGAAAACAATATATTTGGTTTAAGTAAAGCAGTTTTATTGGAAAATAAATTATATAAGCTTCCTTTACTAAAATTTACTTAAATTGGGAGGTATGTATAAATTTATTAAATTTATGGAAAAACATTTAGTTTATAAATATAAATATCGTGGCAATACATTTATGTAAAAAGTTAATCCGAATTATGCTGACCAAACATAAATATAATCTCAATATATAAACATAAGTGAAATAATAGCTCCACGAATAGATTACTATCAGAAGATGTAATAATAAGTTGTAAAATGCTTTTTAAGATATTTAAATTAGACCATCTAGAAAGATAATTCTTCCATCAAATTTATTTCATACTACAATACCATGAAAGCACATTGTATCAAATTTAATGACTTAACATTTGATGTTGAACATTATCATTTCACTGGTGAAATAGCTGAAGCTTGATTATGCCATTTTCGTTGTTGATACAACGATGTAGGACGTTGTCATTTACTTTCTTCATAACTGGTTATTAGATGATGCATTTCTTCTTGTTCTTTTATGCACTGTAGTTCTTTTGTGCACTGTGGTTCCTTTGTGCACTGTGGTTCATTAGTGCACTGTGGTTCTTTTGTGCATTTTAGTTCTTTCGTACATTGTTCATCCATTGTATGTTCATTTAACGATGGATGTTGCAATTTGCTTTGTCCATCAGTGGTCGTTGGATGATGCCATTCTTTTTGCTCTTCTGTGCATTGTAGCTCTTTTGTGCACTGTAGTCCTTTTGTGCATTGTAGCTCTTTTGTGCATTGTAGTTCTTTTGTGCATTCTAGGTCTTTTGTACATTGTTCATTCATCGCATGTGCATTTACCACCGAATGATTCCCATTCTTTTGTTCGTCATAATTTGTCAGATGGTGCCAGTTACTCCTTTCATCAACGATTGTTGGATGATGCCACTTGGTTGGTAGTTCATTAGGTTGCAGCTTTGATGCCAAGGTAGTTTCAGTTATGACAAAAAAGAAGAACACCAAAGCTAATGATGCACAATATGCTTTGGTCATGTTTATGTGTGGTATGTTGTTCAAGAAAGAAGATGGTTTTTATAAGATTTGAAGATAATGTTTGGAATCTTGAACTCAATTAAGCCATTGTAAACTAATTAATGATCTCATTTTGTTTATCCTCTTTCATATTCTGGATAAAAACATAACCTTAAAAAGATGGTGTTTTAATAAGCTTTCTACAAAAAAATAACATGCAAAAGTTAATTATAATTCACCAATCGTTATGTTAATAATAGAAGGCGGTGTTGCATATCAACTACTAATTTCAATCTTAGCTTCTTGTATCATAGGAAATATATGAAAAACCCAAATTAGTAAAAAATAATATAAATAAATATTGGTGTCTACTAAATTATAATAAAAATGCGTGATTGCCGATACATCCAAAAATAAAAGTCAAAACAGGTAGTTACGATGTAAACTGAAATGAAAATTTCTAAAATAAAAAATAGATGTCTCGTTTTGTCATATATTTTATCCTCCTAAAATTTTCGATAATATTAGTATTGTTATCGTAGCAGTATATTACTACACTATTAGCGTGTATGTGTGCAAATGTGCATATTCACATATTTCGATTAAAATTTACTATATTTTGATTATAAAAGACATTTATTTTTTTGTTATGGTGTTTGGAACTTACACAATATCAAATGTCTATTTTTTATTTTACCACCTCAAACGTAGGTTTATCGTTTCACATATCGTTTTCACTAAAACTTAAAGTTAATTGCTCGACGTCATGTATTCGCATTACTATTTAACAGTATTAAGAACCCAAGTCTAGTGTTACCAAAAAAGAGATATTCGTATAACTATATGTCATGCAAAAAATTTGTACTTTAAATGTATCCACAATTTGATTTTTATTTACATTTTGCATAGATATGACATATTGTCAATATGTCGTTAAAACTGAAGATTTTAGTGTGGTGAAAATTAGACGCTTCTGATATACTAGTGTCCAAAGCCCGTCAGATATTGTTGTAGGCTTAAGGCATAATGATCTAAATCAGGGATTAAAACAATCACAGGTCCTTATTAGTTATTTTTAAACATTGAAAATACAGTCACAATGCAAGTTTAAATTATAGTGGCTTAAAAATAAGGCACGCTCTTTTATAATTACACAGAGTCCGCTTTCATAAATCCAAAATATGACCGATTTCATTTATAAAAAAAATACAATTACTTTTATAACAAAATTAGAATTTTGAGGCCGATGAAAATTCAAGGCCCTTGGAGATGACTTTTGTGACATAGGGCTACTATCGGCCATTCCTATATCAAACATAGTTTCGAATAATACTGACTATTTGTAAATAGCAGTAAATGAGATTTGTGAAGAAATGCGTAGATGACTATTAAGATAAGTAACGTGCAACGTACCATCCATTTGAGAATTTGCATATGCAAAATGATTTTTAAATAACAATTTAATAACATAATTTTTTCTAAAAAATCCAACATTCAAAAGTTTTGCATTTTGCAAGTTTATCCAACTCTAACCATCCACTACTAGTGTTGCAATAAATTGCTATTTTGAAAAAATTTGGTTAAAAATTTGAAAATAAGAATACATAAAAATCCAAACTTCCTACCTATTTTAAACTGGAAAAGTGAATGCATAGCTTAAAATAAGTTGTATAATAACATAACAAAACATGTTTGTAACTATTGATCACACATCTTATTAGAAAACAATATATTTGGTTTAAGTAAAGCAGTTTTATCGGAAAATAAATTATATAAGCTTCCTTTACTAAAATTTACTTAAATTGGGAGGTATGTGTAAATTTATTAAATTTATGGAAAAACATTTAGTTTATAAATATAAATTTCGTGGCAATACATTTATGTAAAAAGTTAATCCGAATTATGCTGACCAAACATAAATATAATCTCAATATACAAACATAAGTGAAATAATAGCTCCACGAATAGATTACTATCAGAAGATGTAATAATAAGTTGTAAAATGCTTTTTAAGATATTTAAATTAGACCATCTACAAAGATAATTCTTCCATCAAATTTATTTCATACTACAATACCATGAAAGCACATTGTATCAAATTTAATGACTTAACATTTGATGTTGAACATTATCATTTCACTGGTGAAATAGCTGAAGCTTGATTATGCCATTTTCGTTGTTGATACAACGATGTAGGACGTTGTCATTTACTTTCTTCATAACTGGTTATTAGATGATGCATTTCTTCTTGTTCTTTTGTGCACTGTAGTTCTTTTGTGCACTGTGGTTCCTTTGTGCACTGTGGTTCATTAGTGCACTGTGGTTCTTTTGTGCATTTTAGTTCTTTCGTACATTGTTCATCCATTGTATGTTCATTTAACGATGGATGTTGCAATTTGCTTTGTCCATCAGTGGTCGTTGGATGATGCCATTCTTTTTGCTCTTCTGTGCATTGTAGCTCTTTTGTGCACTGTAGTCCTTTTGTGCATTGTAGCTCTTTTGTGCATTGTAGTTCTTTTGTGCATTCTAGGTCTTTTGTACATTGTTCATTCATCGCATGTGCATTTACCACCGGATGATTCCCATTCTTTTGTTCGTCATAATTTGTCAGATGGTGCCAGTTACTCCTTTCATCAACGATTGTTGGATGATGCCACTTGGTTGGTAGTTCATTAGGTTGCAGCTTTGATGCCAAGGTAGTTTCAGTTATGATAAAAAAGAAGAACCCTAAAGCTAATGATGCACAATATGCTTTGGTCATGTTTATGTGTGGTATGTTGTTCAAGAAAGAAGATGGTTTTTATAAGATTTGAAGATAATGTTTGGAATCTTGAAGTCAATTAAGCCATTGTAAACTAATTAATGATCTCATTTTGTTTATCCTCTTTCATATTCTGGATAAAAACATAACCTTAAAGTAGATGGTGTTTTAATAAGCTTTCTACAAAAAAATAACATGCAAAAGTTAATTATAATTCACCAATCGTTATGTTAATAATAGAAGGCGGTGTTGCATATCAACTACTAATTTCAATCTTAGCTTCTTGTATCATAGGAAATATATGAAAAAACCAAATTAGAAATAAATAAATAAATAAATAATGGTGTCTACTAAATTATAATAAAAATGCGTGATTGCCGATACATCCAAAAATAAAAGTCAAAACAGGTAGTTACGATTTAAACTGAAATGAAAAATTCTAAAATAAAAAATAGATGTCTCGTTTTGTCATATATTTTATCCTCCTAAATTTTTTGATAATATTAGTATTGTTACCGTAACAGTATATTACTGCACTATTGGCGTGTATGTGTGCAAATGTGTATATTCACATATTTCGATTAAAATTAACTATATTTTGATTGTAAAAGACGTTTATTTTCTTGTTATGGTGTTTGGAACTTACACAATATCAAATGTCTATTTTTTATTTTACCACCTCAAATGTAGGTTTATTGTTTCACATATCGTTTTCACCAAAACTTAAAGTTAATTGCTCGACATCATGTATTCGCATTACTATTTAACTGTATTAAAAACCCAAGTCTAGTGTTACCAAAAAAGAGATATTTGTATAACTATATGGCATGCAAAAAATTTGTACTTTAAATGTATCCACAATTTGATTTTTATTTACATTTTGCATAGATGTGACATATTGTCAATCTGTCGTTAAAACTGAAGATTTTAGTGTGGTGAAAATTAGGCGCTTCAGATATACTAGTGTCCAAAGCCAGTCAGATATTGTTGTAGGTTTAAGGCATAATGATCTAAATCAGGGATTAAAACAATCAGAGGTCCTTATTAGTTATTTTTAAACATTGAAAATACAGTCACAATGCAAGTTTAAATTATAGTGGCTTAAAAATAAGGCATACTCTTTTATAATTACACAGAGTCCGCTTTCATTAATCTAAAATATGACTGATTTCATTTATAAACAAAATTTAATTACTTTTATAAACAAAATTAGAATTTTGAGGCCGATGAAAATTCAAGGCCCTTGGCGATGACTTTTGTGACATAGGGCTACTATCGGCCATTCCTATAACAAACATAGTTTCTAATAATACCGACTATTTGTAAATAACAGTAAATGAGATTTGAGAAGAAATGCTTAGATGGCTATTAAAATAAGTAACGTGCAACGTAGCATCCATTTGAGAATTTTCATATGCAAAATGATTTTTAAATAACAATTTAATAACATAATTTTTTCGAAAAAATCCAACATTCAAAAGTTTTGCATTTTGCAAGTTTATCCAACTCTAACCATCCACTACTAATGTTGCAATAAATTACTATTTTGAAAAATTTTGGTTAAAATTTGAAAATAAGAATACATAAAAATCCAAACTTCCTACCTATATTAAACTGGAAAAGTGAATACATAGCTTAAAATCAGTTGTATAATAACATAACAAAACATGTTTGTAACTATTGATCACACATCTTATTAGAAAACAATATATTTGGTTTAAGTAAAGTAGTCTTATTGGAAAATAAATTGTATAAGCTTCCTTTACTAAAATTTACTTAAATTGGGTGGTATGTATAAATTTATTAAATTTATGGAAAAACATTTAGTGTATAAATATAAATATCGTGGCAATACATTTTTGTAAAAAGTTAATCCGAATTATGCGGACCAAACATAAATATAATCTCAATATATAAACATAAGTGAAATAATAGATCCACGAATAGATTACTATCAGAAGATGCAATAATAAGTTGTAAAATGCTTTTTAAGATATTTAACTTAGACCATCTACAAAGATAATTCTTCCATCAAATTTATTTCATACTATAATACCATGAAAGCACATTGTATCAAATTTAATGACTTAACATTTGATGTTGAACATTATCATTTCACTGGTGAAATAGTTGAAGCTTGATTATGCCATTTTCGTTGTTGATACAACGATGTAGGACGTTGTCATTTACTTTCTTCATAACTGGTTATTGGATGATGCATTTCTTCTTGTTCTTTTGTGCACTGTAGTTCTTTTGTGCACTGTGGTTCCTTTGTGCACTGTGGTTCTTTTGTGCATTTTAGTTCTTTCGTACATTGTTCATCCATTGTATGTTCATTTAACGATGGATGTTGCAATTTTCTTTCTCCATCAGTGGTCGTTGGATGATGCCACTCTTTTTGCTCTTTTGTGCATTGTAGCTCTTTTGTGCACTGTAGTCCTTTTGTGCATTATAGCTCTTTTGTGCATTGTAGTTCTTTTGTGCATTCTAGGTCTTTTGTACATTGTTCATTCATCGCATGTGCATTTACCACCGGATGATTCCCCTTCTTTTGTTCGTCATAATTTGTCGGATGGTGCCAGTTACTCCTTTCATCAACGATTGTTGGATGATGCCACTTGGTTGGTAGTTCATTAGGTTGCAGCTTTGATGCCACGGTAGTTTCAGTTATGATAAAAAAGAAGAACACTAAAGCTAATGATGCACAATATGCTTTGGTCATGTTTATGTGTGGTTTGTTGTTCAAGAAAGAAGATGGTTTTTATAAGATTTGAAGATAATGTTTGGAATCTTGAAGTCAATTAAGCCATTGTAAACTAATTAATGATCTCATTTTGTTTATTCTCTTTCATATTCTGGATAAAAACATAACCTTAAAGTAGATGGTGTTTTAATAAGCTTTGTACAAAAAAATAACATGCAAAAGTTAATTATAATTCACCAATCGTTATGTTAATAATAGAAGGCGGTGTTGCATATCAACTACTAATTTCAATCTTAGCTTCTTGTATCATAGGAAATATATGAAAAACCCAAATTAGTAAAAAATAAATAAATAAATATTGGTGTCTACTAAATTATATTAAAAATGCGTGATTGCCGATACATCCGAAAATAAAAGTCAAAACAGGTAGTTACGTTGTAAACTGAAATGAAAAATTCTAAAATAAAAAATAGATGTCTCGTTTTGTCATATATTTTATCCTTCTAAAATTTTTGATAATACTAGTATTGTTATCGTAACAGTATATTACTACACTATTAGCGTGTATGTGTGTAAATGTGTATATTCACATATTTCGATTAAAATTTACTATATTTTGATAATAAAAGACGTTTATTTTCTTGTTATGGTGTTTGGAACTTACACAATATCAAATGTCTATTTTTTATTTTACCACCTCAAACGTAGGTTTATCGTTTCACATATCGTTTTCACTAGAACTTAAAGTTAATTGCTCGACGTCATGTTTTCGCATTACTATTTAACTGTATTAAAAACCCAAGTCTAGTGTTACCAAAAAAGAGATATTTGTATAACTATATGGCATGCAAAAAATTTGTACTTTAAATGTATCCACAATTTGATTTTTATTTACATTTTGCATAGATATGACATATTGTCAATATGTCGTTAAAACTGAAGATTTTAGTGTGGTGAAAATTAGACGCTTCTGATATACTAGTGTCCAAAGCCAGTCAGATATTGTTGTAGGCTTAAGGCATAATGATCTAAATCAGGTATTAAAACAATCAGAGGTCCTTATTAGTTATTTTTAAACATTGAAAATACAGTCACAATGCAAGTTTAAATTATAGTGGCTTAAAAATAAGGCATACTCTTTTATAATTACACAGAGTCCGCTTTCGTTAATCTAAAATATGACCGATTTCATTTATAAACAAAATACAATTACTTTTATAAACAAAATTAGAATTTTGAGGCCGATGAAAATTCAAGGCCCTTGGCGGTGACTTTAGTGACATAGGGCTACTATCGGCCATGCCTACATCAAACATAGTTTTGAATAAGACCGACTATTTGTAATAGCAGCAAATGAGATTTGGAAAGAAATGCGTAGATGACTATTAAAATAATAACGTGCAACAAACCATCCATTTGAGAATTTGCATATGCAAAATGATTTTTAAATAACAATTTAATAACATAAATTTTTCCAAAAATTCCATCATTCAAAAGTTTTGCATTTTGCAAGTTTATCCAACTCTAACCATCCACTACTGGTTTTGCAATAAATTAGTATTTTGAAAATTTTGGGTTAAAAATTTGAAAATAAGAATACACAAAAATCCAAATTTCCTACCTATATTAAACTGGAAAAGTGAATACATAGCTTAAAATAGGTTGTATAATAACAAAACAAAACATCTTTGTAACTATTGATCACACGTCTTATTAGAAAATAATATATTTGGTTTAAGTAAAGCAGTTTTATTGAAAAATAAATTATATAAGCTTCCTTTACTAAAATTTACTTAACTTTGGAGGTATGTATAAATTTATTAAATTTATGGAAAAACATTTAGTTTATAAATATAAATATCATGGCAATACATTTATGTAAAAAGTTAATCCGAATTATGCTGACCAAACATAAATATAATCTCAATATATAAACATAAGTGAAATAATAGCTACACGAATAGATTACTATCAGAAGATGTAATAATAAGTTGTAAAATGCTTTTTAAGATATTTAACTTAAACCATATACAAAGATAATTCTTCCATCGAATTTTTTTCATACTATAATACCATGAAAGCACATTGTATCAACTTTAATGACTTAACATTTGATGTTGAACATTATCATTTCACCGGTGAAATAGTTGAAGCTTGATTATGCCATTTTCTTTGTTGATACAACGATGTAGGACGATGTCATTTACTTTCTTCATAAATGGTTATTGGATGATGCATTTCTTCTTGTTCTTTTGTGCAATATAGTTCTTTTGTGCACTGTGGTTCCTTTGTGCATTGTGGTTCTTTAGTGCACTGTGGTTCTTTTGTGCATTTTAGTTCTTTCGTACATTGTTCATCCATTGTATGTTCATTTAACGATGGATGTTGCAATTTGCTTTCTCCATCAGTGGTCGTTGGATGATGCCATTCTTTTTGCTCTTCTGTGCATTGTAGCTCTTTTGTGCACTGTAGTCATTTTGTGCATTGTAGCTCTTTTGTGCATTGTAGTTCTTTTGTGCATTCGAGGTCTTTTGTACATTGTTCATTTATCGCATGTGCATTTACCACCGGATGAATCCACTTCTTTTGTTCGTCATAATTTGTCGGATGGTGCCAATTACTCCTTTCATCAACGATTGTTGGATGATGCCACTTGGTTGGTAGTTCATTAGGTTGCAGCTTTGATGCCAAGGTAGTTTCAGTTATGATAAAAAAGAACAATACTAAAGCTAATGATGCACAATATGCTTTGGTCATGTTTGTGTGTGGTATGTTGTTCAAGAAAGAAGATGGTTTTTAAAAGATTTGAAGATAATGTTTGGAATCTTGAAGTCAATTAAGCCATTGTAAACTAATTAATGATCTCATTTTGTTTATCCTCTTTCATATTCTGGGTAAAAACATAACCTTAAAGTAGATAGTGTTTTAAGAAGCTTTCTACAAAAAAATAACATGCAAAAGTTAATCATAATTCACCAATCGTTATGTTAATAATGGAAGGCGGTGTTGCATATCAACTACTAATTTCAATCTTAGCTTCTTGTATCATAGGAAATATATGAAAAACTCAAATTAGTAAAAAAAAATTAAATAAATATTGGTGTCAACTAAATTATAATAAAAATGTGTGATTGCCGATACATCCAAAAATAAAAGTCAAAACAGGTAGTTACGATGTAAACTGAAATGAAAAATTCTAAAATAACAAAATAGATGTCTCGTTTTGTCACATATTTTATCCTCCTAAATTTTTTGATAATATTAGTATTGTTATCGTAACAGTATATTACTACACTATTAGCGTGTATGTGTGCAAATGTGTATATTCGCATATTTCGATTAAAATTTACTATATTTTGATTATAAAAGACGTTTATTTTCTTGTTATGGTGTTTGGAACTTACACAATATCAAATGTCTATTTTTTATTTTACCACCTCAAATGTAGGTTTATCGTTTCACATATCGTTTTCACTAAAACTTAAAGTTAATTGCTCGACGTCATGTATTCGCATTACTATTTAACTGTATTAAAAACCCAAGTCTGGTGTTACCAAAAAAGAGATATTTGTATAACTATATGGCATGCAAAAAATTTGTACTTTAAATGTATCCACAATTTGATTTTTATTTACATTTCGCATAGATATGACATATTGTCAATATGTCGTTAAAACTGAAGATTTTAGTGTGGTGAAAATTAGACGCTTCTGATATACTAGTGTCCAAAGCCAGTCAGATATTGTTGTAGGCTTATGGCATAATGATCTAAATCAGGGATTAAAACAATCAAAGGTCCTTATTAGTTATTTCTAAACATTAAAAATACAGTCACAATGCAAGTTTAAATTATAGTGGCTTAAAAATAAGGCATACTCTTTTACAATTACACAGAGTCCGCTTTCATTAATCTAAAATATGACCGATTTCATTTATAAACCAAATACAATTACTTTTATAAACAAAATTAGAATTTTGAGGCCGATGGAAATTCAAGGCCCTTGGCGATGACTTTTGTGACTTAGTGCTACTATCGGCCATTCCTATATCAAACATAGTTTCGAATAACACCGACTATTTGTAAATAGTAGTAAATGAGATTTGAGAAGAAATGCGTAGATGACTATTAAAATAAGTAACGTGCAACGTACCATCCACTTGAGAATTTGCATATGCAAAATGATTTTTAAATAACAATTTAATAACATAATTTTTTTTTAAAAAATCCAACATTCAAAAGTTTTGCATTTTGCAAGTTTATCCAACTCTAACCATCCACTACTAGTGTTGCAATAAATTACAATTTTGAAAAATTTTGGTTAAAAATTTGAAAATACGAAGACATAAAAATCCAAACTTCCTCCTATATTAAACTGGAAAAGTGAATACATAGCTTAAAATAAGTTGTATAATAACATAACAAAACATGTTTGTAACTATTGATCACACATCTTATTAGAAAACAATATATTTGGTTTAAGTAAAGCAGTTTTATTGGAAAATAAATATATAAGCTTCCTTTACTAAAATTTACTTAAATTGGAAGGTATGTATAAATTTATTAAATTTATGGAAAAATATTTAGTTTATAAATATAAATATCGTGGCAATACGTTTATGTAAAAAGTTAATCCGAATTATGCTGACCAAACATAAATATAATCTCAATATATAAACATAAGTGAAATAATAGCTCCACGAATAGATTACTATCAGAAGATGTAATAATAAGTTGTAAAATGCTTTTTAAGATATTTAAATTAGACCATCCATAAAGATAATTCTTCCATCAAATTTATTTAATACTACAATACCATGAAAGCACATTGTATCAAATTTAATGACTTAACATTTGATGTTGAACATTATCATTTCACGGGTGAAATAGTTGAAGCTTGATTATGCCATTTTCGTTGTTGATACAACGATGTAGGACGTTGTCATTTACTTTCTTCATAACTGGTTATTGGATGATGCATTTCTTCTTGTTCTTTTGTGCACTGTAGTTCTTTTGTGCACTGTGGTTCCTTTGTGCACTGTGGTTCATTAGTGCACTGTGGTTCTTTTGTGCATTTTAGTTCTTTCGTACATTTTTCATCCATTGTATGTTCATTTAACGATGGATGTTGCAATTTGCTTTCGCCATCAGTGGTTGTTGGATGATGCCATTCTTTTTGCTCTTCTGTGCATTGTAGCTCTTTTGTACACTGTAGTCCTTTTGTGCATTGTAGCTCTTTTGTGCATTGTAGTTCTTTTGTGCATTCTAGGTCTTTTGTACATTGTTCGTTCATCGTATGTGCATTTACCACCGGATGATTACCCTTCTTTTGTTCGTCATAATTTGTCGGATAGTGCCAATTACTCCTTTCATCAACGATTGTTGGATGATGCCACTTGGTTGGTAGTTCATTAGGTTGCAGCTTTGATGCCACGGTAGTTTCAGTTATGATAAAAAAGAAGAACACTAAAGCTAATGATGCACAATATGCTTTGGTCATGTTTATGTGTGGTATGTTGTTCAAGAAAGAAGATGGTTTTTATAAGATTTGAAGATAATGTTTGGAATCTTGAAGTCAATTAAGCCATTGTAAACTAATTAATGATCTCATTTTGTTTATCCTCTTTCATATTCTGGATAAAAACATAACCTTAAAGTAGATGGTGTTTTAATAAGCTTTGTACAAAAAAATAACATGCAAAAGTTAATTATAATTCACCAATCGTTATGTTAATAATAGAAGGCGGTGTTGCATATCAACTACTAATTTCAATCTTAGCTTCTTGTATCATAGGAAATATATGAAAAACCCAAATTAGTAAAAAATAAATAAATAAATATTGGTGTCTACTAAATTATATTAAAAATGCGTGATTGCCGATACATCCGAAAATAAAAGTCAAAACAGGTAGTTACTTTGTAAACTGAAATGAAAAATTCTAAAATAAAAAATAGATGTCTCGTTTTGTCATATATTTTATCCTTCTAAAATTTTTGATAATACTAGTATTGTTATCGTAACAGTATATTACTACACTATTAGCGTGTATGTGTGCAAATGTGTATATTCACATATTTCGATTAAAATTTACTATATTTTGATTATAAAAGACGTTTATTTTCTTGTTATGGTGTTTGGAACTTACACAATATCAAATGTCTATTTTTTATTTTACCACCTCAAACGTAGGTTTATCGTTTCACATATCGTTTTCACTAGAACTTAAAGTTAATTGCTCGACGTCATGTTTTCGCATTACTATTTAACTGTATTAAAAACCCAAGTCTAGTGTTACCAAAAAAGAGATATTTGTATAACTATATGGCATGCAAAAAATTTGTACTTTAAATGTATCCACAATTTGATTTTTATTTACATTTTGCATGGATATGACATATTGTCAATATGTCGTTAAAACTGAAGATTTTAGTGTGGTGAAAATTAGACGCTTCTGATATACTAGTGTCCAAAGCCAGTCAGATATTGTTGTAGGCTTAAGGCATAATGATCTAAATCAGGTATTAAAACAATCAGAGGTCCTTATTAGTTATTTTTAAACATTGAAAATACAGTCACAATGCAAGTTTAAATTATAGTGGCTTAAAAATAAGGCATACTCTTTTATAATTACACAGAGTCCGCTTTCGTCAATCTAAAATATGACCGATTTCATTTATAAACAAAATACAATTACTTTTATAAACAAAATTAGAATTTTGAGGCCGATGAAAATTCAAGGCCCTTGGCGGTGACTTTAGTGACATAGGGCTACTATCGGCCATTCCTACATCAAACATAGTTTCGAATAAGACCGACTATTTGTAATAGCAGCAAATGAGATTTGGAAAGAAATGCGTAGATGACTATTAAAATAATAACGTGCAACGAACCATCCATTTGAGAATTTGCATATGCAAAATGATTTTTAAATAACAATTTAATAACATAAATTTTTCTAAAAATTCCATCATTCAAAAGTTTTGCATTTTGCAAGTTTATCCAACTCTAACCATCCACTACTGGTTTTGCAATAAATTAGTATTTTGAAAATTTTGGGTTAAAAATTTGAAAATAAGAATACACAAAAATCCAAATTTCCTACCTATATTAAACTGGAAAAGTGAATACATAGCTTAAAATAAGTTGTATAATAACAAAACAAAACATCTTTGTAACTATTGATCACACGTCTTATTAGAAAATAATATATTTGGTTTAAGTAAAGCAGTTTTATTGGAAAATAAATTATATAAGCTTCCTTTACTAAAATTTACTTAAATTTGGAGGTATGTATAAATTTATTAAATTTATGGAAAAACATTTAGTTTATAAATATAAATATCATGGCAATACATTTATGTAAAAAGTTAATCCGAATTATGCTGACCAAACATAAATTGTAACGATCGCGATTTTTCGTTGCCGAAAAATCGAACCGTTAGGGTTTTAGAAGAAGAAAGAGGTAGAAGAAGAAAGAAAAGAAAGAGAGGAGAAAACAGAAAACAAGTAACAGAACGAGAAACAATATCAGAATCTCACAATCGCAGCGGAACAACATATAATAGATAAATGAATATCATTAAAACAAAAGAACTATACATTTTATACATACATCACAATACATCATATCATCAGAGTGTACAACAATAAAACAGCGGAAAGAATACTATATACAATAGATAATATACTACGCTATCTGGCTCGCCTCCAGATCTGCACAGCAACTCCCGAATCCAGAATAACCTGATAACCTAACTCTAGACTGCCCGTGTGGAAAATAGTGGGCACCCAGAGTTTAGGAAAGGAACAATAAACTCCAGGTCAGTCATGTGACTGGTGTGAGAACTCAAAACAGTTTATCTTTAAACAAGCAACAAGAAAAATTTCAATTTTTGAAATTCGCAATGTTTTTTGGAAAATGAAACTACCATAAGGCCTCCCGCCACACACACAATGCAAACGCAGAATTGGAGGAGATTTCTCCTTATGATAGTCAAAGATGCTTACTACGCGAAAATCAAATCATTTTTGATATTATTACTAGTGCATAGTGTAGAAAACAATTTCGAAAGTAGAATATAAATCCTAGCCAGCATACGACATTTCGTCGTATGCCTACTATAGCTACCATGTTCAATAGCAGGTTACCGCCACATTCCATGGCAGGTTATACAACTAAAACCGTACAGGGCGCGTATTGGTTTGAATGGATTTCCAACAAATGGTCAGGCTAAGGAACCTCCTACTGCCACATGGGATCGCCTCTGGCGGGACGTCCCGAGAAACTAACGTTACGGTTAGATCTCTGCCAACACAAGGCCGGGTTACCTCTGTAACTAGGTAACTACTACACGAATATGTCATCCCCCGGTCCTTTGGGACCTTTATCCGAGCGCTCGCAACAACACCACACACAGAATATATATAGTGTTTCCACATGAGTAAATATCTGGGCTCCATACCATGATACCACCCTTTTCCAGAAGGAAATGACATACCCTAAAGGGCGCGACCCTCATAACCTTGCCGCATATTCCTGTTTCGACCATTTCCGGGGAGTGAGGTCCTGACGAAGTCTCGTCCACAAAGCTACGCTTTGTGCAACAAAGCCATGCTTTGGGTCCACAGATGACCAAAGCAATAATCACAAAGATAAATGATCAAACAAATGATCATATCACAAATGACCAACCAATGATCATCACACAGCAGCACTCAGCATGCCACATTACCAGATTGGGAAATATCGCTGATAACCTTCAACTACATAACCTCTGAGCTCGTACGTCTCAGAGAAGGGTGTTAAGCTAAGAGAATAAATTCTCCGCCACCAACAGAAATGTATTTGAAAGAAATCTGCTCTATCTCTCAAAATGTAATGTCAGACACGTAACCATACAAGTCTGTTCCGGGTTCGAACAGAACCGAAGGCACTTCCAAAGAAGCCCTTGCAATCCGGGTATTCACAATCCCGATAAAATTTCCCATCACAAAGGAAATCTCCATATCGTAGCTAACGATGCGGAGACAATCGATAGGTCATCCTATCGTTTTCACAAATACCCGGTCTTCAACACCGGTCTTCAAATGCAATCCAAACGACGTATCGCATATTCGGAATGGGATATATGACACAAAGGTCCTCTCCCGGCTAAACCGAATAGCGAGCGCTTATTTTAAAAATAAGTGTGCATTCAATTCCAAACAAACACAATCAATACCATCCAAGGGTAAATATTGATAGTCGGTTATTTAACTATCAATAAAGATGCGCCACATCATCATATTCCAAATAATTTTTCCAAAATTATTAAGTCCCAAAATATCTTTACAAGATATATATACACAATTTCCAAATAATTGCCCAATTTATTTGCTTTACCAAAACACCTTCACGATATAATTTCCACACTTAACCATTTGAAAACCCATTTCAAATTAAACACCTCAACCATTTGAAAACAAATTTCAAATTACACAACTCAACCATTTGAAAACCAATTTCAAACTACAATTCATCTTTTATACCTTTTTGAAAACAAATTTCAAATCAACAAATAAATCCTTACCGATTTAATTTAACTTACGTTCCAAATTCGTAAATTTTATTTCCATAATTTAAAAATAAATCAACATTTATTTTTAAACAAATTTCCCTTCCTATTTATAAATTCCAAAGTGAATTTCCAATTTCCCAAATATCTACACATACACGATTTCAAATCAATTTCAAACTATTCACTTCGATTTACCTTTAAAAGGTGAACTCTCAAAATGTTCCATTTCATATTAGAAAATCATTTCTAAACTTATTTAATAATAAGTAATTCACAATTTAATTTATTTTCAACAATTTTGAAAATATTCAACATACTTAAGTTACCGTTAAGTATTTTATTCCATTCTCTTTAAGAAAACATTCTTTTATTCACATTTATTTGGGTTAAAAACGAATGTTGCGTAAAACATCGTTACGACAACCCAAAAACACTAGTATATGGATTTGAAATTAAAAATAGATATATAAATCCAATACTATACAAATTATCCCCTTCTGTTTCTCGAAAACGTCTATTTCAACAATCAATGTTGAAATCTATGTTTTCGATACTCAATACATTTTAAAACACCTTTAATTCGTTTTAAATTCCATTTAAAACATTCCTTTCCCAAAAACAAACCCATTTTATTTAATAATCTATTCAATATTCAAAATAGTGAATATAGCCCACTTAACAAATTCCCATATTTCAATTTATCAAATTCGATGGATTTCAAATTTATAAACATAGTTTATAAATTCCATTTCTATTATAAACCCCAATTTTATAAATTCCTTTATTAATCCGATGCAATTTACATAACCCAATTTCATACCCAAAAGCCATATTGTAAGTTAAATACTTATAATATTATTTATTTACCAAATCGTTCCTTTGAACTTCACCAATTTAAAATCTTATCACTTACAAGATTTCTTTATGGTTTATAATAATTTCAACTAATGAAATCTTCATTTATTAACAATTTCGACAAACCCCTTTTTTTTATGCCCCAAATTCATTTTTATAAGTCAATAACTTATAAAACTTCACTTCCCAATAACCATTCTTTTATAAATTTCACATTTATTAATCTATAAATCCTAGTGAAATTCATGTTATACATCAACTTAACACTTTATAAATTTATTCTATAACTTCAATAATTTTTATTTAAAAACATCCATTTATAAAATCCTTTATATAAACCATTAATAATAATAACTTCCCAAAAACCAAATTTAACTATTTTATAAAAACCTATTATTGTTAAAAATTTCTTTTAAGTTATATTTTATAAAAATATATAAAACATAAAATTTTATCCATCTATTTATTTTAAAATTTAATCAATTCAAAATTTTCAATAGACCATATTCTTTGAGAAATCACTTTTAAATCCCTTTTTAAATTCAAAAACCGTATTTTTTAAATTTTTAAAAATTTGAATCCGATGATGCAACAGCATCAGATGGTCAATCACGGGAACAAACAACATATGTCGATATGAACATCTACAATGACACAATATCAATAATCAAATGAATATGTGAGGAATCCAGTTGGATCCCTCCAACCTGTTACCCTGCATCCACAGACGTTAGCACAATACCAATTCCACTTCAAGGTGGAATATCGCGGTATATGGGATTTAATAAAATATCCGCTTAATAACGGCGCAATAGGGTCTCATCCGCTATACGAGGCGGGAAATCAAATCCGATATATACATATGCCAATATATATATATCGCTATATATAGTATATATCCTACTATATCTACTAGCACAATCAATCAACCATCAACAATCAATATTAACTATTCAAAATTTTAAACAAAACCTTTCGATTGAGGGAGGAGTTCTCACCTTGATTTTATTTCTGGTTTCGACGTTCGTTTCGAATAAAATTAAACGAACGTTTAATTTTACCCGAAATTCAAACGAGCTCCAATCGACTCCAAATTGGCTTCATTGCGAAGAGCACGACGATACGATTCCAACGCAAAAAACCTCGTCCGATTCCGACCTCGCAGCAAAATGATACCATATTTTAAAGTTTGAACGATTTATAATATAATAAAATCTACATCTCCTTTTATAATTTTAACCTTTTACATCACAGCCCTTGATTTCAAACTCCAGCAATCCAGGCCGCAACTTGCAATCCCCCTTCTCCTTTCACGCGCACGTAACTCCTCACCAGGAACAAAACACGCACCAAGAACCCATCAAGGCCGTTTCTAGGGTTTAGAAACGCCACCACCACGAACACCGATAACTCGATCGGAGACTACCATACTCTTGCTCGTCACAAACTCCACCACCACCAGGGATGCGGTCGAACTCGGCCCCCTTAGGCACCCTGAAAAATGTGCGCAACCGAGTAGCTTTAAGCACGAATTCCCATCAATCCGCAGCTCCATTCTCCATCTCGACCGTTGGATTCGATGTGTTCGATGAGATCTACGATTTTCCAGTTGAAAGTTTAAGCTAATAGATGATGGATTTGGTGGAATCGAAGGAGGAAGGAACGACATTTTCTGGCCATTAATGTTGAAGTGGCGGCCGGCCCATGCAAATTAGGGTTTTAAGAGAATATAACATATATATACTAATATTATTTTAATAATAAAATATCCAATTTAACACTTTTGCAAACGAACTCCAAATGACGCGTGCCGCCAGGCGATTCTAAGGTTTTTCCACATTCCGGACATAATGGAACAGGTTTCGGAAGCTAATTCTATCGTATGAGTGAGATACGGCAATAAACGGTCAATTTAAATTTAAACCGATTCAAACGATTTCTAGACGTTTTGGCTTGTACCGGACAAACGATAAATCCGATCGACTTGAAATTTGAAATCTTACAAAAATATCACATTACGGATCCGATGAAACTTGTTTCGTCGAAATCCGAGACCGTTTGAAAAATGGCTATTTTAACTCGCTAAATTAATATTAAAACGATATCGATGCGTTTCGAGCTGCCACGGTCAAACGACAACTCCGTTTGCTACGAAATTTGAAATCCGATAATAACTAACTATTACGGATCCAATGGAACTCGTTTCGTTCAATTCTGAGACTGTTCAAAAATTGGCTATTTTTCAGTCGATAATTAAATATTAAAATATCCAATTTTCACAAATTAACTCCAAATTCAGTTTTACAAGTTCCAAAATATTTCTATAACTTCAATATGATAAAATAAAATTTTCCAAATCATTTTCAATCACATTTAACCCAATATTTAATTATTTTTGGAATTTCACTATTAAATCATCGATTTAATTATCCCATTAAATCCAATATTCGAAAAATAAATTATTCGACTTAAAAATTCCACTTATAAATATTTAAAATAAATTAAATACTCAAATTTAAATTATCCAAATTTCTGGGTCGTTACAATCTTCCCCCCTTAAAAGAATTTCGTCCCGAAATTGCAAGTTAAGGAGAATAATTCATAATCCGTTTATTATTTTTCCAAAACTAATAGTTTTATCAACCTTCTAACACCAATCTTTTTATTAAAGATTTACTATCATTTCAATTAGCTTTCCAACTTCAATTATAGGTTTCAAACAACATTGTTTATTTGACAATTCAAATTTAAATTTAAATTCAAATTTCAAACTTTCAAAATTTCTCAAAATTTTCTAACACCCGAAATTTTCGAAAAATTTCGCCAGAGTCTCCTTTGCGCGGCTAGATCGGTACGACTACAAAACGGCTCTACGGCCCCTCAGAATCAAAAAGAAAAGAGAAAGCCAAGTGGCTGGAGAAGGAAATCATCAAATCTCATATAAAAACTGAAATACGTACCTTTTTGCCGAGCCATTCAATTTTTTTAACTTTGAAATCAAAATCCCAATTCCTTTATAACCTGTATATCCTGCTAGCATAATATCCAATTATAATATTCAAACCAATTTGCCAATTCAGTTACAAAATTTCCAATACATGCTTCTTATACATTTTTGGTTTATTATTGAAGTTGCATATTCAATTCATTTGTTTCAATTAGTTACATTCACTAATTAAATTCACATTGGTTCATATTCAGCCCAAATCAAATTCAATTCTATTCAAATTCATTTACTTTACATTCAATTTGAGTTTAATTACATAGCTTTCAACTGCGCTAGTTTATTTCCATTAACACCTAATGAATTTACATATAATCAATCAACAAACAAACAACATCCAATGAATATCCAATAGAGCCAAATTATTAGTTTTTCTCTCACTACATTCAATTTGGTTCAACAGTTTTAATTCCAATTGATTTAACATTCAACTGATTTTCATTCTATTATTAAACTATTTTCAAATGAATTTACACTTGCATGCATCATTTCATATCAACTTATTCATATTCTATTGATTAACATTCAATTCATTCTTTAATTCAATTGCTAGTTCTTTTTTACAAATAAAATTGAATTTCATTTATATAACTTAAGTTCACCTTTTTTAACAATTTCATTTACTCACTTTATTCACTTACTTTGATATTAACATCAATTCTTTCAATATTCCTTAAGTTATATTCCATTTCAACTTTATTTACCTCATTTAATTCACTTGATTATTTAACTTTGATACAAATATCAATTTTTTTTATTCAACTTCACTTAAGTTATTCCATTTAAACATCATTTGTTAATTAAACTTAAGTTTTACTTATCAATTCAATTCGGATTTTAAATTCCAAAGTAAATCCTATTTAACTTTTACTTAAGTCAAATTCATATCAATATTTCAATTCATATTCCATTTTATTTAATTTAATTGTTTAACCACTTCAACAACTGGTTTCACTTACACTTTCCCATTTAATAAGTTATAAAACTTATTATTCAACTTCTAACTTATATTATAAGTTCAAAACCTTTTTCACTTATATTTATCAATTTCAAATTGAATTTTAATTTCAAATTGGTTTATTACAACAAAACTTCAATTTTTTAATTCATTTTTGTAGCAAATCCATCACATAGAAACTCGAAAATGATACTGATGATGCTGCAGTCATCACCCTTATTATTTCCCAATGACAATAGTGAAATCAATGCTAATTATTCTTTCAAAAAGTTTTCTTTCTATTCATAAATCACTTTTATAAACCTTTTACTTATATAATTTTACTTCTTATATACATACATGATTATCTTACAATTGTAAATCATTATCAATTATAATTTCATCTTATGATTCATTGGTTTATACCATTATTCTTTTTACAATAGTTGCTTTTATTAGCTTATTCAAACAACTTTTACTTATTTTATATATATATATATATATATATATATATATATATATATATATATATCATTTACAACAACCAAGCAATCAATTATATACACACTTCAATAATTCCTGAAAAATTATTTTCTTTTTATATATAAAATATAATCGAGGTAAAATTATTTCATTTACCCAATTTAAAACAATATTGTGTCGAATTGTTCTATTCAAGTGTTTAGGAACCCCTTCGATTCAGTTTTCGAGGCTGCGCCGACGAAGGTTCATATACCACTCAATAAACCAATCATCACAATATAAAACAATTTTATATTCACTAACAAATACGCACTCATATCTATTATTACACTCACACTCATTCTAGAGTACTGCTGACTCTATCTCTAATGAGTAACACCCAACAGAGCAGGTTGTCGCTTAACCATATGCTCTGATACCAAATGTAACGATCGCGATTTTTCGTTGCCGAAAAATCGAACCGTTAGGGTTTTAGAAGAAGAAAGAGGTAGAAGAAGAAAGAAAAGAAAGAGAGGAGAAAACAGAAAACAAGTAACAGAACGAGAAACAATATCAGAATCTCACAATCGCAGCGGAACAACATATAATAGATAAATGAATATCATTAAAACAAAAGAACTATACATTTTATACATACATCACAATACATCATATCATCAGAGTGTACAACAATAAAACAGCGGAAAGAATACTATATACAATAGATAATATACTACGCTATCTGGCTCGCCTCCAGATCTGCACAGCAACTCCCGAATCCAGAATAACCTGATAACCTAACTCTAGACTGCCCGTGTGGAAAATAGTGGGCACCCAGAGTTTAGGAAAGGAACAATAAACTCCAGGTCAGTCATGTGACTGGTGTGAGAACTCAAAACAGTTTATCTTTAAACAAGCAACAAGAAAAATTTCAATTTTTGAAATTCGCAATGTTTTTTGGAAAATGAAACTACCATAAGGCCTCCCGCCACACACACAATGCAAACGCAGAATTGGAGGAGATTTCTCCTTATGATAGTCAAAGATGCTTACTACGCGAAAATCAAATCATTTTTGATATTATTACTAGTGCATAGTGTAGAAAACAATTTCGAAAGTAGAATATAAATCCTAGCCAGCATACGACATTTCGTCGTATGCCTACTATAGCTACCATGTTCAATAGCAGGTTACTGCCATATTCCATGGCAGGTTATACAACTAAAACCGTACAGGGCGCGTATTGGTTTGAATGGATTTCCAACAAATGGTCAGGCTAAGGAACTTCCTACTGCCACATGGGATCGCCTCTGGCGGGACGTCCCGAGAAACTAACGTTACGGTTAGATCTCTGCCAACACAAGGCCGGGTTACCTCTGTAACTAGGTAACTACTACACGAATATGTCATCCCCCGGTCCTTTGGGACCTTTATCCGAGCGCTCGCAACAACACCACACACAGAATATATATAGTGTTTCCACATGAGTAAATATCTGGGCTCCATACCATGATACCACCCTTTTCCAGAAGGAAATGACATACCCTAAAGGGCGCGACCCTCATAACCTTGCCGCATATTCCTGTTTCGACCATTTCCGGGGAGTGAGGTCCTGACGAAGTCTCGTCCACAAAGCTACGCTTTGTGCAACAAAGCCATGCTTTGGGTCCACAGATGACCAAAGCAATAATCACAAAGATAAATGATCAAACAAATGATCATATCACAAATGACCAACCAATGATCATCACACAGCAGCACTCAGCATGCCACATTACCAGATTGGGAAATATCGCTGATAACCTTCAACTACATAACCTCTGAGCTCGTACGTCTCAGAGAAGGGTGTTAAGCTAAGAGAATAAATTCTCCGCCACCAACAGAAATGTATTTGAAAGAAATCTGCTCTATCTCTCAAAATGTAATGTCAGACACGTAACCATACAAGTCTGTCCCGGGTTCGAACAGAACCGAAGGCACTTCCAAAGAAGCCCTTGCAATCCGGGTATTCACAATCCCGATAAAATTTCCCATCACAAAGGAAATCTCCATATCGTAGCTAACGATGCGGAGACAATCGATAGGTCATCCTATCGTTTTCACAAATACCCGGTCTTCAACACCGGTCTTCAAATGCAATCCAAACGACGTATCGCATATTCGGAATGGGATATATGACACAAAGGTCCTCTCCCGGCTAAACCGAATAGCGAGCGCTTATTTTAAAAATAAGTGTGCATTCAATTCCAAACAAACACAATCAATACCATCCAAGGGTAAATATTGATAGTCGGTTATTTAACTATCAATAAAGATGCGCCACATCATCAGATTCCAAATAATTTTTCCAAAATTATTAAGTCCCAAAATATCTTTACAAGATATATATACACAATTTCCAAATAATTGCCCAATTTATTTGCTTTACCAAAACACCTTCACGATATAATTTCCACACTTAACCATTTGAAAACCCATTTCAAATTAAACACCTCAACCATTTGAAAACAAATTTCAAATTACACAACTCAACCATTTGAAAACCAATTTCAAACTACAATTCATCTTTTATACCTTTTTGAAAACAAATTTCAAATCAACAAATAAATCCTTACCGATTTAATTTAACTTACGTTCCAAATTCGTAAATTTTATTTCCATAATTTAAAAATAAATCAACATTTATTTTTAAACAAATTTCCCTTCCTATTTATAAATTCCAAAGTGAATTTCCAATTTCCCAAATATCTACACATACACGATTTCAAATCAATTTCAAACTATTCACTTCGATTTACCTTTAAAAGGTGAACTCTCAAAATGTTCCATTTCATATTAGAAAATCATTTCTAAACTTATTTAATAATAAGTAATTCACAATTTAATTTATTTTCAACAATTTTGAAAATATTCAACATACTTAAGTTACCGTTAAGTATTTTATTCCATTCTCTTTAAGAAAACATTCTTTTATTCACATTTATTTGGGTTAAAAACGAATGTTGCGTAAAACATCGTTACGACAACCCAAAAACACTAGTATATGGATTTGAAATTAAAAATAGATATATAAATCCAATACTATACAAATTATCCCCTTCTGTTTCTCGAAAACGTCTATTTCAACAATCAATGTTGAAATCTATGTTTTCGATACTCAATACATTTTAAAACACCTTTAATTCGTTTTAAATTCCATTTAAAACATTCCTTTCCCAAAAACAAACCCATTTTATTTAATAATCTATTCAATATTCAAAATAGTGAATATAGCCCACTTAACAAATTCCCATATTTCAATTTATCAAATTCGATGGATTTCAAATTTATAAACATAGTTTATAAATTCCATTTCTATTATAAACCCCAATTTTATAAATTCCTTTATTAATCCGATGCAATTTACATAACCCAATTTCATACCCAAAAGCCATATTGTAAGTTAAATACTTATAATATTATTTATTTACCAAATCGTTCCTTTGAACTTCACCAATTTAAAATCTTATCACTTACAAGATTTCTTTATGGTTTATAATAATTTCAACTAATGAAATCTTCATTTATTAACAATTTCGACAAACCCCTTTTTTTTATGCCCCAAATTCATTTTTATAAGTCAATAACTTATAAAACTTCACTTCCCAATAACCATTCTTTTATAAATTTCACATTTATTAATCTATAAATCCTAGTGAAATTCATGTTATACATCAACTTAACACTTTATAAATTTATTCTATAACTTCAATAATTTTTATTTAAAAACATCCATTTATAAAATCCTTTATATAAACCATTAATAATAATAACTTCCCAAAAACCAAATTTAACTATTTTATAAAAACCTATTATTGTTAAAAATTTCTTTTAAGTTATATTTTATAAAAATATAAATTTTTAAAACATAAAATTTTATCCATCTATTTATTTTAAAATTTAATCAATTCAAAATTTTCAATAGACCATATTCTTTGAGAAATCACTTTTAAATCCCTTTTTAAATTCAAAAACCGTATTTTTTAAATTTTTAAAAATTTGAATCCGATGATGCAACAGCATCAGATGGTCAATCACGGGAACAAACAACATATGTCGATATGAACATCTACAATGACACAATATCAATAATCAAATGAATATGTGAGGAATCCAGTTGGATCCCTCCAACCTGTTACCCTGCATCCACAGACGTTAGCACAATACCAATTCCACTTCAAGGTGGAATATCGCGGTATATGGGATTTAATAAAATATCCGCTTAATAACGGCGCAATAGGGTCTCATCCGCTATACGAGGCGGGAAATCAAATCCGATATATACATATGCCAATATATATATATCGCTATATATAGTATATATCCTACTATATCTACTAGCACAATCAATCAACCATCAACAATCAATATTAACTATTCAAAATTTTAAACAAAACCTTTCGATTGAGGGAGGAGTTCTCACCTTGATTTTATTTCTGGTTTCGACGTTCGTTTCGAATAAAATTAAACGAACGTTTAATTTTACCCGAAATTCAAACGAGCTCCAATCGACTCCAAATTGGCTTCATTGCGAAGAGCACGACGATACGATTCCAACGCAAAAAACCTCGTCCGATTCCGACCTCGCAGCAAAATGATACCATATTTTAAAGTTTGAACGATTTATAATATAATAAAATCTACATCTCCTTTTATAATTTTAACCTTTTACATCACAGCCCTTGATTTCAAACTCCAGCAATCCAGGCCGCAACTTGCAATCCCCCTTCTCCTTTCACGCGCACGTAACTCCTCACCAGGAACAAAACACGCACCAAGAACCCATCAAGGCCGTTTCTAGGGTTTAGAAACGCCACCACCACGAACACCGATAACTCGATCGGAGACTACCATACTCTTTCTCGTCACAAACTCCACCACCACCAGGGATGCGGTCGAACTCGGCCCCCTTAGGCACCCTGAAAAATGTGCGCAACCGAGTAGCTTTAAGCACGAATTCCCATCAATCCGCAGCTCCGTTCTCCATCTCGACCGTTGGATTCGATGTGTTCGATGAGATCTACGATTTTCCAGTTGAAAGTTTAAGCTAATAGCTGATGGATTTGGTGGAATCAAAGGAGGAAGGAACGACATTTTCTGGCCATTAATGTTGAAGTGGCGGCCGGCCCATGCAAATTAGGGTTTTAAGAGAATATAACATATATATACTAATATTATTTTAATAATAAAATATCCAATTTAACACTTTTGCAAACGAACTCCAAATGACGCGTGCCGCCAGGCGATTCTAAGGTTTTTCCACATTCCGGACATAATGGAACAGGTTTCGGAAGCTAATTCTATCGTATGAGTGAGATACGGCAATAAACGGTCAATTTAAATTTAAACCGATTCAAACGATTTCTAGACGTTTTGGCTTGTACCGGACAAACGATAAATCCGATCGACTTGAAATTTGAAATCTTACAAAAATATCACATTACGGATCCGATGAAACTTGTTTCGTCGAAATCCGAGACCGTTTGAAAAATGGCTATTTTAACTCGCTAAATTAATATTAAAACGATATCGATGCGTTTCAAGCTGCCACGGTCAAACGACAACTCCGTTTGCTACGAAATTTGAAATCCGATAATAACTAACTATTACGGATCCAATGGAACTCGTTTCGTTCAATTCTGAGACTGTTCAAAAATTGGCTATTTTTCAGTCGATAATTAAATATTAAAATATCCAATTTTCACAAATTAACTCCAAATTCAGTTTTACAAGTTCCAAAATATTTCTATAACTTCAATATGATAAAATAAAATTTTCCAAATCATTTTCAATCACATTTAACCCAATATTTAATTATTTTTGGAATTTCACTATTAAATCATCGATTTAATTATCCCATTAAATCCAATATTCGAAAAATAAATTATTCGACTTAAAAATTCCACTTATAAATATTTAAAATAAATTAAATACTCAAATTTAAATTATCCAAATTTCTGGGTCGTTACATAAATATAATCTCAATATATAAACATAAGTGAAATAATAGCTACATGAATAGATTACTATCAGAAGATGTAATAATAAGTTGTAAAATGCTTTTTAAGATATTTAACTTAAACCATATACAAAGATAATTCTTCCATCAAATTTTTTTCATACTATAATACCATGAAAGCACATTGTATCAACTTTAATGACTTAACATTTGATGTTGAACATTATCATTTCACCGGTGAAATAGTTGAAGCTTGATTATGCCATTTTCTTTGTTGATACAACGATGTAGGACGATGTCATTTACTTTCTTCATAAATGGTTATTGGATGATGCATTTCTTCTTGTTCTTTTGTGCAATGTAGTTCTTTTGTGCACTGTGGTTCCTTTGTGCATTGTGGTTCTTTAGTGCACTGTGGTTCTTTTGTGCATTTTAGTTCTTTCGTACATTGTTCATCCATTGTATGTTCATTTAACGATGGATGTTGCAATTTGCTTTCTCCATCAGTGGTCGTTGGATGATGCCATTCTTTTTGCTCTTCTGTGCATTGTAGCTCTTTTGTGCACTGTAGTCATTTTGTGCATTGTAGCTCTTTTGTGCATTGTAGTTCTTTTGTGCATTAGAGGTCTTTTGTACATTGTTCATTTATCACATGTGCATTTACCACCGGATGAATCCACTTCTTTTGTTCGTCATAATTTGTCGGATGGTGCCAATTACTCCTTTCATCAACGATTGTTGGATGATGCCACTTGGTTGGTAGTTCATTAGGTTGCAGCTTTGATGCCAAGGTAGTTTCAGTTATGATAAAAAAGAACAATACTAAAGCTAATGATGCACAATATGCTTTGGTCATGTTTGTGTGTGGTATGTTGTTCAAGAAAGAAGATGGTTTTTAAAAGATTTGAAGATAATGTTTGGAATCTTGAAGTCAATTAAGCCATTGTAAACTAATTAATGATCTCATTTTGTTTATCCTCTTTCATATTCTGGGTAAAAACATAACCTCAAAGTAGATAGTGTTTTAAGAAGCTTTCTACAAAAAAATAACATGCAAAAGTTAATCATAATTCACCAATCGTTATGTTAATAATGGAAGGCGGTGTTGCATATCAACTAATAATTTCAATCTTAGCTTCTTGTATCATAGGAAATATATGAAAAACTCAAATTAGTAAAAAAAATTAAATAAATATTGGTGTCAACTAAATTATAATAAAAATGTGTGATTGCCGATACATCCAAAAATAAAAGTCAAAACAGGTAGTTACGATGTAAACTGAAATGAAAAATTCTAAAATAACAAAATAGATGTCTCGTTTTGTCACATATTTTATCCTCCTAAATTTTTTGATAATGTTAGTATTGTTATCGTAACAGTATATTACTACACTATTAGCGTGTATGTGTGCAAATGTGTATATTCGCATATTTCGATTAAAATTTACTATATTTTGATTATAAAAGACGTTTATTTTCTTGTTATGGTGTTTGGAACTTACACAATATCAAATGTCTATTTTTTATTTTACCACCTCAAATGTAGGTTTATCGTTTCACATATCGTTTTCTCGACGTCATGTATTCGCATTACTATTTAACTGTATTAAAAACCCAAGTCTGGTGTTACCAAAAAATAGATATATGTATAACTATATGGCATGCAAAAAAATTGTACTTTAAATGTATCCACAATTTGATTTTTATTTACATTTCGCATAGATATGACATATTGTCAATATGTCGTTAAAACTGAAGATTTTAGTGTGGTGAAAATTAGACGCTTCTGATATACTAGTGTCCAAAGCCAGTCAGATATTGTTGTAGGCTTAAGGCATAATGATCTAAATCAGGGATTAAAACAATCAAAGGTCCTTATTAGTTATTTTTAAACATTGAAAATACAGTCACAATGCAAGTTTAAATTATAGTGGCTTAAAAATAAGGCATACTCTTTTACAATTACACAGAGTCCGCTTTCATTAATCTAAAATATGACCGATTTCATTTATAAACCAAATACAATTACTTTTATAAACAAAATTAGAATTTTGAGGCCAATGGAAATTCAAGGCCCTTGGCGATGACTTTTGTGACTTAGTGCTACTATCGGCCATTCCTATATCAAACATAGTTTCGAATAACACCGACTATTTGTAAATAGTAGTAAATGAGATTTGAGAAGAAATGCGTAGATGACTATTAAAATAAGTAACGTGCAACGTACCATCCACTTGAGAATATGCGTATGCAAAATGATTTTTAAATAACAATTTAATAACATAATTTTTTTTAAAAAATCCAACATTCAAAAGTTTTGCATTTTGCAAGTTTATCCAACTCTAACCATCCACTACTAGTGTTGCAATAAATTACTATTTTGAAAAATTTTGGTTAAAAATTTGAAAATACGAAGACATAAAAATCCAAACTTCCTCCTATATTAAACTGGAAAAGTGAATACATAGCTTAAAATAAGTTGTATAATAACATAACAAAACATGTTTGTAATTATTGATCACACATCTTATTAGAAAACAATATATTTGGTTTAAGTAAAGCAGTTTTATTGGAAAATAAATATATAAGCTTCCTTTACTAAAATTTACTTAAATTGGAAGGTATGTATAAATTTATTAAATTTATGGAAAAATATTTAGTTTATAAATATAAATATCGTGGCAATACGTTTATGTAAAAAGTTAATCCGAATTATGCTGACCAAACATAAATATAATCTCAATATATAAACATAAGTGAAATAATAGCTCCACGAATAGATTACTATCAGAAGATGTAATAATAAGTTGTAAAATGCTTTTTAAGATATTTAAATTAGACCATCCATAAAGATAATTCTTCCATCAAATTTATTTCATACTACAATACCATGAAAGCACATTGTATCAAATTTAATGACTTAACATTTGATGTTGAACATTATCATTTCACGGGTGAAATAGTTGAAGCTTGATTATGCCATTTTCGTTGTTGATACAACGATGTAGGACGTTGTCATTTACTTTCTTCATAACTGGTTATTGGATGATGCATTTCTTCTTGTTCTTTTGTGCACTGTAGTTCTTTTGTGCACTGTGGTTCCTTTGTGCACTGTGGTTCATTAGTGCACTGTGGTTCTTTTGTGCATTTTAGTTCTTTCGTACATTGTTCATCCATTGTATGTTCATTTAACGATGGATGTTGCAATTTGCTTTCGCCATCAGTGGTTGTTGGATGATGCCATTCTTTTTGCTCTTCTGTGCATTGTAGCTCTTTTGTACACTGTAGTCCATTTGTGCATTGTAGCTCTTTTGTGCATTGTAGTTCTTTTGTGCATTCTAGGTCTTTTGTACATTGTTCATTCATCGTATGTGCATTTACCACCGGATGATTACCCTTCTTTTGTTCGTCATAATTTGTCGGATAGTGCCAATTACTCCTTTCATCAACGATTGTTGGATGATGCCACTTGGTTGGTAGTTCATTAGGTTGCAGCTTTGATGCCAAGGTAGTTTCAGTTATGATAAAAAAGAAGAACACTAAAGCTCATGATGCACAATATGCTTTGGTCATGTTTATGTGTGGTATGTTGTTCAAGAAAGAAGATGGTTTTTATAAGATTTGAAGATAATGTTTGGAATCTTGAAGTCAATTAAGCCATTGTAAACTAAATAATGATCTCATTTTTTTTATCCTCTTTCATATTTTGGATAAATACATAACCTTAAAGTAGATGGTGTTTTAATAAGCTTTCGACAAAAAAATAACATGCAAAAGTTAATTATAATTCACCAATCGTTAATTATGTTAATAATAGAAGGCGGTGCTGCATATCAACTACTAATTTCAATCTTAGCTTCTTGTATCATAGGAAATATATGAAAAACCCAAATTAGTGAAAAATAAATAAATAAATATTGGTGTCTACTAAATTATAATAAAAATGCGTAATTGCCGATACATCCAAAAATAAAAGTCAAAAAAGGTAGTTACGATGTAAACTGAAATGAAAAATTCTAAAATAAAAAATAGATGTCTCGTTTTGTCATATATTTTATCCTCCTAAATTTTTTGATAATATTAGTATTGTTATCGTAACAGTATATTACTACACTATTAGCGCGTATGTGTGAAAATGTGTATATTCACATATTTCGATTAAAATTTACTATATTTTGATTATAAAAGACGTTTATTTTCTTGTTATGGTGTTTGGAACTTACACAATATCAAATGTCTATTTATTATTTTACCACCTCAAATGTAGGTTTATCGTTTCACATATCGTTTTCACTAAAACTTAAAGTTAATTGCTCGACGTCATGTATTCGCATTACTATTTAACTGTATTAAAAACCCAAGTCTGGTGTTACCAAAAAATAGATATTTGTATAACATTATGGCATGAAAAAAATTTGCACTTTAAATGTATCCACTATTTGATTTTTATTTACATTTTGCATAGATATGACATATTGTCAATATGTCGTTAAAACTAAAGATTTTAGTGCGGTGAAAATTAGACGCTTCTGATATACTAGTGCCCAAAGCCAGGCAGATATTGTTGTAGGCTTAAGGCATAATGATCTAAATCAGGGATTAAAACAATCAGAGGTCCTTATTAGTTATTTTTAAACAGTGAAAATACAGTCACAATGCAAGTTTAAATTATAGTGGCTTAAAAATAAGGCATACTCTTTTATAATTACATAGAGTCCACTTTCATTAATCTAAAATATGACCAATTTCATTTATAAACAAAATACATTTACTTTTATAAACAAAATTAGAATTTTGAGGCCGATGAAAATTCAAGGCCCTTGGCGATGACTTTTGTGGCATAGGGCTACTATCGGCCATTCCTATATCAAACATAGTTTCGAATAATACCGACTATTTGTAAATAGCAGTAAATGAGATTTGAGAAGAAATGCGTAGATGACTATTAAAATAAGTAACGTGCAACGTACCATCCATTTGAGAATTTGCATATGCAAAATGATTTTTAAATAACAATTTAATAACATAATTTTTTCTAAAAAATCCAACATTCAAAAGTTTTGCATTTTGCAAGTTTATCCAACTCTAACCATCCACTACTAGTGTTGCAATAAATTACTATTTTGAAACATTTTGGTTAAAAAATTGATAATAAGAATAAATAAAAATCCAAACTTCCTACCTATATTAAACTGGAAAAGTGAATACATAGCTTTATAAGTTGTATAATAACATAACAAAACATGTTTGTAACTATTGATCACACATCTTATTAGAAAACAAAATATTTGGTTTAAGTAAAGCAGTTTTATTGGAAAATAAATTATATAAGCTTCCATTACTAAAATTTACTTAAATTGGGAGGTATGTATAAATTTATTAAATTTATGGAAAAACATTTAGTTTATAAATATAAATATCGTGGCAATACATTTATGTAAAAATTTAATCCGAATTATGCTGACCAAACATAAATATAATCTCAATATATAAACATAAGTGAAATAATAGCTCCACGAATAGATTACTATCAGAAGATGTAATAATAAGTTGTAAAATGCTTTTTAAGATATTTAACTTAGACCATCTACAAAGATAATTCTTCCATCAAATTTATTTCATACTATAATACCATGAAAGCACATTGTATCAAATTTAATGACTTAACATTTGATGTTGAACATTATCATTTCACTGGTGAAATAGTTGAAGCTTGATTATGCCATTTTCGTTGTTGATACAACGATGTAGGACGTTGTCATTTACTTTCTTCATAACTGGTTATTGGATAATGCATTTCCTCTTGTTCTTTTGTGCACTGTAGTTCTTTTGTGCACTGTGGTTCCTTTGTGCACTGTGGTTCATTAGTGCACTGTGGTTCTTTTGTGCATTTTAGTTCTTTCGTACATTGTTCCTCCATTGTATGTTCATTTAATGATGGATGTTGCAATTTTCTTTCTCCATCAGTGGTCGTTGGATGATGCCATTCTTTTTGCTCCTCTGTGCATTGTAGCTCTTTTGTGCACTGTAGTCCTTTTGTGCATTGTAGCTCTTTTGTGCATTGTAGTTCTTTTGTGCATTCTAGGTCTTTTGTACATTGTTCATTCATCGCATGTGCATTTACCACCGGATGATTCCCATTCTTTTGTTCGTCATAATTTGTCGGATGGTGCCAATTACTCCTTTCATCAACGATTGTTGGATGATGCCACTTGGTTGGTAGTTCATTAGATTGCAGCTTTGATGCCAAGGTAGTTTTAGTTATAATAAAAAAGAAGAACCCTAAAGCTAATGATGCACAATATACTTTGGTCATGTCTATGTGTGGTATGTTGTTCAAGAAAGAAGATGGTTTTTATAAGATTTGAAGATAATGTTTGGAATCTTGAAGTCAATTAAGCCATTGTAAACTAATTAATGATCTCATTTTGTTTATCCTCTTTCATATTCTGGATAAAAACATAACCTTAAAGTAGATGGTGTTTTAATAAGCTTTCTACAAAAAAATAACATGCAAAAGTTAATTATAATTCACCAATCGTTATGTTAATAATAGAAGGCGGTGTTGCATATCAACTACAAATTTCAATCTTAGCTTCTTGTATCATAGGAAATATATGGAAAACCGAAATTAGTAATAAATAAATAAATAAATATTGGTGTCTACTAAATTATAATAAAAATGCGTGATTGCCGATACATCCAAAAATAAAAGTCAAAACAGGTAGTTACGATGTAAACTGAAATGAAAAATTCTAAAATAAAAAATAGATGTCTCGTTTTGTCATATATTTTATCCTCCTAAATTTTTTGATAATATTAGTATTGTTATCGTAACAGTATATTACTACACTATTAGCGTGTATGTGTGCAAATGTGTATATTCACATATTTCGATTAAAATTTACTATATTTTGATTATAAAAGACGTTTATTTTCTTGTTATGGTGTTTGGAACTTACACAATATCAAATGTCTATTTTTTATTTTACCACCTCAAATGTAGGTTTATCGTTTCACATATCGTTTTCACTAAAACTTAAAGTTAATTGCTCGACCTTATGTATTCGCATTACTATTTAACTGTATTAAAAACCAAGTCTAGTGTTACCAAAAAAGAGATATTTGTATAACTATATGGCATGCAAAAAATTTGTACTTTAAATGTATCCACAATTTGATTTTTATTTACATTTTGCATAGATATGACATATTGTCAATATGTCGTTAAAACTGAAGATTTTAGTGTGGTGAAAATTAGACGCTTCTGATATACTAGTGTCCAAAGCCAGTCAGATATTGTTGTAGGCTTAAGGCATAATGATCTAAATCAGGGATTAAAACAATCAGAGGTCCTTATTAGTTATTTTTAAACATTGAAAATACAGTCACCATGCAAGTTTAAATCATAGTGGCTTAAAAATAAGGCATACTCTTTTATAATTACACAGAGTCCGCTTTCATTAATCTAAAATATGACCGATTTCGTTTATAAACAAAATACAATTACTTTTATAAACAAAATTAGAATTTTGAGGCCGATGAAAATTCAAGGCCCTTGGCGGTGACTTTTGTGAAATAGGGCTACTATCGGCCGTTCCTATATCAAACATAGTTTCGAATAATACCGACTATTAGTAAATAGCAGTAAATGAGATTTGTGAAGAAATGCGTAGATGACTATTAAAATAAGTAACGTGCAACGTACCATCCATTTGAGAATTTGCATATGCAAAATGATTTTTAAATAACAATCTAATAACATACTTTTTTCTAAAAAAATCCAACATTCAAAAGTTTTGCATTTTGCAAGTTTATCTAACTCTAACCATCCACTACTAGTGTTGCAATAAATTACTATTTTGAAAAATTTTGGTTAAAAATTTGAAAATAAGAATACATAAAAATCCAAACTTCCTACCTATATTAAACTGGAAAAGTGAATACATAGCTTAAAATAAGTTGTATAATAACATAACAAAACATGTTTGTAACTTTTGATCACACATCTTATTAGAAAACAATATATTTGGTTTAAGTAAAGCAGTTTTATTGGAAAATAAATTATATAAGCTTCCTTTACTAAAATTTACTTAAATTGGGAGGTATGTATAAATTTATTAAATTTATGGAAAAACATTTAGTTTATAAATGTAAATATCATGGAAATACATTTTTGTAAAAAGTTAATCCGAATTATGCTGACCAAACATAAATATAATCTCAATATATAAACATAAGTGAAATAATAGATCCACGAATAGATTACTATCAGAAGATGCAATAATAAGTTGTAAAATGCTTTTTAAGATATTTAACTTAGACCATCTACAAAGAAAATTCTTCCATCAAATTTATTTCATACTATAATACCATGAATGCACATTGTATCAAATTTAATGACTTAACATTAGATGTTGAACATTATCATTTCACTGGTGAAATAGTTGAAACTTAACTATGCCATTTTCGTTGTTGATACAACGATGTAGGACGTTGTCATTTACTTTCTTCATAACTGGTTATTGGATGATGCATTTCTTCTTGTTCTTTTGTGCACTGTAGTTCTTTTGTGCACTGTGGTTCCTTTGTGCACTGTGGTTCTTTTGTGCATTTTAGTTCTTTCGTACATTGTTCATCCATTGTATGTTCATTTAGCGATGGATGTTGCAATTTGCTTTCTCCATCAGTGGTCGTTGGATGATGCCATTCTTTTTGCTCTTCTGTGCATTGTAGCTCTTTTGTGCACTGTAGTCCTTTTGTGCATTGTAGCTCTTTTGTGCATTGTAGTTCGTTTGTGCATTCTAGGTCTTTTGTACATTGTTCATTCATCGCATGTGCATTTACCACCGGATGATTCCCCTTCTTTTGTTCGTCATAATTTGTCGGATGGTGCCAATTACTCCTTTCATCAACGATTGTTGGATGATGCCACTTGGTTGGTAGTTCATTAGGTTGCAGCTTTGATGCCAAGGTAGTTTCAGTTATGATAAAAAAGAAGAACACTAAAGCTACTGATGCACAATATGCTTTGGTCATGTTTATGTGTGGTATGTTGTTCAAGAAAGAAGATGGTTTTTATAAGATTTGAAGATAATGTTTGTAATCTTGAAGTCAATTAAGCCATTGTAAACTAATTAATGATCTCATTTTGTTTATCCTCTTCATATTCTGGATAAAAACATAACCTTAAAGTAGATGGTGTTTTAATAAGCTTTCTACAAAAAAATAACATGCAAAAGTTAATTATAATTCACCAATCGTTATGTTAATAATAGAAGGCGATGTTGCATATCAACTAGTAATTTCAATCTTAGCTTCTTGTATCATAGGAAATATATGAAAAACCCAAATTAATAAAAAATAAATAAATAAATATTGGTGTCTACTAAATTATAATAAAAATGCGTGATTGCCGATACATCCGAAAATAAAAGTCAAAACACGTAGTTACGATGTAAACTGAAATGAAAAATTCTAAAATAAAAAATAGATGTCTCGTTTTGTCATATATTTTATCCTCCTAAATTTTTTGATAATATTAGTATTGTTATCGTAACCGTATATTACTACACTATTAGCGTGTATGTGTGCAAATGTGTATATTCACATATTTCGATTAAAATTTACTATATTTTGATTATAAAAGACGTTTATTTTCTTGTTATGGTGTTTGGAACTTACACAATACCAAATGTCTATTTTTTATTTTACCACCTCAAATGTAGGTTTATCGTTTCACATATCGTTTTCACTAAAACTTAAAGTTAATTGCTCGACGTCATGTATTCGCATTACTATTTAACTATATTAAAAACCCAAGTCTAGTGTTACCAAAAAAGAGATATTTGTATAACTATATGGCATGCAAAAAAATTGTACTTTAAATGTATCCACAATTTGATTTTTATTTACATTTTGCATAGATATGACATATTGTCAATATGTCGTTAAAACTGAAGATTTTAGTGTGGTGAAAATTAGACGCATCTGATATACTAGTGTCCAAAGCCAGTCAGATATTGTTGTAGGCTTAAGGCATAATGATCTAAATCAGGGATTAAAACAATCAGAGGTCCTTATTAGTTATTTTTAAACATTGAAAGTACAGTCACAATGCAAGTTTAAATTATAGTGGCTTAAAAATAAGGCATACTCTTTTATAATTACACAGAGTCCGCTTTCATTAATCTAAAATATGACCGATTTCATTTATAAACAAAATACGATTACTTTAATAAAAAAAATTAGAATTTTGAGACCGATGAAAATTCAAGGCCCTTGGCGATGACTTTTGTGACATAGGGCTACTATCGGCCATTCCTATATCAAACATAGTTTCGAATAATACCGACTATTTGTAAATAGCAGTAAATGAGATTTGAGAAGAAATGCGTAGATGACTATTAAAATAAGTAACGTGCAACGAACCATCCATTTGAGAATTTGCATATGCAAAATGATTTTTAAATAACAATTTAATAACATAAATTTTTCTAAAAATTCCATCATTCAAAAGTTTTGCATTTTGCAAGTTTATCCAAAACTAACCATCCACTGCTGGTGTTGCAATAAATTAGTATTTTGAAAATTTTGGGTTAAAAATTTGAAAATAAGAATACACAAAAATCGAAACTTCCTACCTATATTAAACTGGAAAAGTGAATACATAGCTTAAAATAAGTTGTATAATAACGAAACAAAACATCTTTGTAACTATTGATCACACATCTTATTAGAAAACAATATATTTGGTTCAAGTAAAGCAGTTTTAATGGAAAATAAATTATATAAGCTTCCTTTACTAAAATTTACTTAAATTGGGAGGTATGTACAAATTTATTAAATTTATGGAAGAACATTTAGTTTATAAATATAAATATCATGGCAATACATTTATGTAGAAAGTTAATCCGAATTATGCTGACCAAACATAAATATAATCTCAATATATAAACATAAGTGAAATAATAGCTCCAAGAATAGATTACTATCAGAAGATGTAATAATAAGTTGTAAAATGCTTTTTAAGATATTTAACTTAAACCATATACAAAGATAATTCTTCCATCAAATTTTTTTCATACTATAATACCATGAAAGCACATTGTATCAACTTTAATGACTTAACATTTGATGTTGAACATTATCATTTCACCGGTGAAATAGTTGAAGCTTGATTATGCCATTTTCTTTGTTGATACAACGATGTAGGACGATGTCATTTACTTTCTTCATAAATGGTTATTGGATGATGCATTTCTTCTTGTTCTTTTGTGCACTGTAGATCTTTTGTGCACTGTGGTTCCTCTGTGCACTGTGGTTCTTTTGTGCATTTTAGTTCTTTCGTACATTGTTCATCCATTGTATGTTCATTTAACGATGGATGTTGCAATTTGCTTTCTCCATCAGTGGTCGTTGGATGATGCCATTCTTTTTGCTCTTCTGTGCATTGTAGCTCTTTTGTGTACTGTAGTCCTTTTGTGCATTGTAGCACTTTTGTGCATTGTAGTTCTTTTGTGCATTCTAGGTCTTTTGTACATTGTTCATTCATCGTATGTGCATTTACCTCCGGATGATTCCCCTTCTTTTGTTCATCATAATTTGTCGGATGGTGCCAATTACTCCTTTCATCAACGATTGTTGGATGATGCCACTTGGTTGGTAGTTCATTAGGTTGCAGCTTTGAGGCCAAGGTAGTTTCAGTTATGATAAAAAATAAGAACACTAAAGCTAATGATGCACAATATGCTTTGGTCATGTTTATGTGTGGTATGTTGTTCAAGAAAGAAGATGGTTTTTATAAGATTTGAAGATAATGTTTGTAATCTAGAAGTCAATTAAGCCATTGTAAACTAATTAATGATCTCATTTTGTTTATCCTCTTTCATATTCTGGATAAAAACATAACCTTAAAGTAGATGGTGTTTTAATAAGCTTTCTACAAAAAAATAACATGCAAAAGTTAATTATAATTCACCAATCGTTATGTTAATAATAGAAGGCGGTGTTGCATATCAACTAGTTATTTCAATCTTAGCTTCCTGTATCATAGGAAATATATGAAAAACCCAAATTAGTAAAAAATAAATAAATAAATATTGGTGTCTACTAAATTATAATAAAAATGCGTGATTGCCGATACATCCGAAAATAAAAGTCAAAACAGGTAGTTACGATGTAAACTGAAATGAAAAATTCCAAAATAAAAAATAGATGTCTCCTTTTGTCATATATTTTATCCTCCTAAATTTTTTTGATAATATTAGTATTGTTATCGTAACAGTATATTACTACACTATTAGCGTGTATGTGTGCAAATGTGTATATTCACATATTTCGATTAAAATTTACTATATTTTGATTATAAAAGACGTTTATTTTCTTATTATGGTGTTTGGAACTTACACAATATCAAATGTCTATTTTTTATTTTACCACCTCAAAGTAGGTTTATCGTTTCACATATCATTTTCACCAAAATTTAAACTTAATTGCTCGACGTCATGTATTCGCATTACTATTTAACTGTATTAAAAACCCAAGTCTAGTGTTACCAAAAAAGAGATATTTGTATAACTATATGGCATGCAAAAAATTTGTACTTTAAATGTATCCATAATTTGATTTTTATTTACATTTTGCATAGATATGACATATTGTCAATATGTCGTTAAAACTGGAGATTTTAGTGTGGTGAAAATTAGACGCTTCTGATATACTAGTGTCCAAAGCCAGTCAGATGTTGTTGTAGGCTTAAGGCATAATGATCTAAATCAGGGATTAAAACAATCAGAGGTCCTTATTAGTTATTTTTAAACATTGAAAATACAGTCACAATGCAAGTTTAAATTATAGTGGCTTAAAAATAAGCCATACTCTTTTATAATTACATAGAGTCCGCTTTCATTAATCTAAAATATGACCGATTTCATTTAAAAACAAAATACAATTACTTTTATAAACAAAATTAGAATTTTGAGGCCGATGAAAATTCAAGGCCCTTGGCGATGACTTTTGTGACATAGGGCTACCATCGGTCGTTCCTATATCAAACATAGTTTCGAATAATACCGACTATTTGTAAATAGCAGTAAATGAGATTTGAGAAGAAATGCATAGATGACTATTAAAATAAGTAACGTGCAACGTACCATCCATTTGAGAATTTGCAAATGCAAAATGATTTTTAAATAACAATTTAATAACATAATTTTTTCTAAAAAATCCAACATTCAAAAGTTCTGCATTTTGTAAGTTTATCCAACTCTAACCATCCACTACTAGTGTTGCAATAAATAACTATTTTGAAAAATTTTGGTTAAAAATTTGAAAATAAGAATACATAAAAATCCAAACTTCCTACCTATATTAAATTGGAAAAGTGAATACATAGCTTAAAATAAGTTGTATAATAGCATAATAAAATATGTTTGTAACTATTGATCACACATCTTATTAGAAACCAATATATTTGGTTTAAGTAAAGCAGTTTTATTGGAAAATAAATTATATAAGCTTCCTTTTGTGACGACTTGGATTTTGCCCGCTCAAAAATCGACATCCATACTTCAAATCGTATTCGAATGCCGTAGATTCGACCGTTCAAATCCGATTCGCCGGAGCTTATAACAATCATTAAGTAAACAACACAGCGGAATAAAAGAATAATACATTGATATACAGCTTTGATACGATATCTGATACAACAGATAATCCAATAGATATCAATATACATCAGAGATATGCTACAATAAAATAGCAGCGGGAAAGAAAATAGATAACATTTAACAGCGAAACAAATAACTCTAAGATAGTCTTCAACGAAGAACTCCAAATCGGAACTGTAACTCCATTTCCAAGAATCAATTCAGCAGTAGCTCGAACTCCCCATAACATATCACCAAGCTCAGCAAGACTGGTGTGGTCCAAAGACTGAACTAACTCCAGATAATCCACTATATCTAACTATCTGTAAAACCCAACTCTAGACTGCTCGTGTAGAAAATAATGAGCACCCAGAGTTTAGGAAAGAAACAATAAACTCCGGATCAGTCGTGGGACTGGTGTGAGCAACAAAAATAGTTTATCTATTAAAAACATTCAACAAAAGATTTTCAAAGTCAATTCGCAATGCTTTTTAAAAATGAGACTACCATAAGGCCTCCCGCACACACGCACACAATGCAAACGCAGAATCGGAGGAGATTTCTCCTTATGATAGTCAAAGATGCTTGATACGCATTAAAAAGAAACACTTGATATTATTACTAGTGCATAGTGTAGGAAAAATTCATTTCGAAAGTAGAATATAAATCTTAGCCAACATACGACCATTATCGTATGCCTACTATAGCTAACCATGTTCAATAGCAGGTTACCGCCACATTCCATGGCAGGTTATACAACTAATACTGTACAAGTTTCGTATTGGGAATTGGATTTCCAACAAATGGTCAGGCCAAGGAACTTCCCATTGCCACATGAGAATGCCTCTGGAAAGACATCCCCGAGAACCAAACCGGAACTCTGCCAACACAAGGCCGGGTTACCCCTAACTGGGTAACTACTGACACGAGCACGCCATTCCCCGATCGTAAACGACCTTTCTCACGGGATCCCGAAAACCAACAACCACAAAGTAATAAATTCGCGGTAACCACATAGGTTAAATATCTGGGCTCCATACCATGATACCACCTCTATCCAGAAGGAAATGTACATACCCTAAAGGGTGCTACCCCTCATAACCTTGCCGCATCTTTCCTGTTTTGACCATTTTCGGGGTGTGAGGCTCGACGAAGTCACGTCCACAAAACATGCTTTATACAAAAGCCATGCTTTGGGTCAACAAATGATCAACACAATGATCACTAAGATAGACGATCAAATAAACGATCCTATCACAATAATCAACCCAATGATCATTTACAGCAACACTCAGCACGTCACATTACCAAATTGGGAATATATCGCTGATAACTTCAACTATATAACCTCTGAGCTCGTACGTCTCAGAGAAGGGTGTTAAGCTAAAAGAATAATTTCTCCGCCACCAACAGAAATATATTTGAAAGAAATCTGCTTTATATCTCAACTTGTAATGTCAGACATACAATCCATACAAGTCTGTTCCGGGATCGAACAGAACCGAAGGCACTTACAAAGAAGTCCTTGCAACCCGGATATTCACAATCCCGATCGGATTTTCCATCACTTAGGGAATCTCTATACCAGGAGCTACCCAGTGCAGAGATAATCGATAGGTCATCCTATCGCTTTCGCAAATACCCGGTCTTCATCACCGGTCTTTAAATGCTATCCATAACGTCGAATCACTTATTCGGAATGGGTTATACGACACAAAGGTCCTTTCCCGGTTAAACCGAATAGTGAGCACGATATTTCAAAAACAAATGGATAATGGGATTTCAATTAAGTCACAACTTAATAATTCAAAACTTTCTTTCAAATGGTTTAAACCGATTACCATCTCAAATCTCTTAACAAAAAGATTCATTTTCACAACCTTTAACGGTTTAAACAGTTTTCACATTTTAATCTTTTAAACAAAAGATTCATTCACAGATTTTCCAAATCAATCTTCATTTCAATTTGATTAACTCGTTAAATCTTTAAATCAAAGATTTAACTTATAGCTTTCAAAACAATTTCATTTCAATTTGATTTAAACAATCATCAATTTAAATCTGTTAAAAATAAACAGATTTAATTCATAGCTTTCAAAAAGAATTCATTCATAACTTAGGAAAATCATTTCTCTATTTAATCTTGAAATTCCCCTAACTAACTGGAATCTCAGTTCTTATCCAAAAGTGTTTATCATTTGAAAACAACAGTTTTCATTTTGGAAATCTGATTCATTTATACGAGTTGAAATTCTTGAGTTAAATTCAAATTCCCAAAAATAATACTTTAAAAATGGTTTAACTCATAATGACTAGTATAATATCATTAATCCCTAATTTCAAATTACTGAATTCAATTTCAAGTATTGAATTTAAATTTAAACCAACTTATTTAAATTCCAAAAACTTAATCAAGTAATTTAAAAAAATAATAAATTCTATTTTGAAATTCCATTCCAAAAGCTTTTCACATTTATTCCGATTCCATTTCCAAAACATTTGAATTCAAATATTCAATTTAAACTATTTCAAAAATCTGTGACTTAATCGATTTCCTCGTGAAATCCATAATTGTGTGTGTATGGTGTGGTCCAGGGGTTAACACAATAGTGCAACATCATTCAATCACCACAGATTCAAATACAACAATATATTTAATAAGCAATATAAACTATAACGCTTATCGTCCATTCACAGATTCACAGATAATATACAGATGTAAATAAATATACACAGCTCAATCTACATAACAAAATATCACAAATCAGATAAGACAATCAATTTAAGGCATCTCATACAATATAATCATTCATAAGTAACGTCTAACATTCAATAATCATATATAAATAAGGTTTAATTAATCATTTTATCCGGATTAATTCAATTAATTTCCAGTCAAATTAATTTCTTATGAATTAATTATCAAATTTCGATTAACTAATTTCAAATCATTTAATATCAATTAATTTATCAAACATTTTTAATTAATTAAATTATTTTTAATTCATCATATTAATTAAATCAATCTTTAAACCAATGTCCTAATTAATTAACTCTAATTAATTAGTTAAATAAATTTAACCTTAAATTACTTATTTAATTAGTCCAATTCATCAATTAATTAAATAATAAATTATCCATCCTGATTAACATAATTTAATGAATTTCAAATCATTAAATCTTCCTTGACTTTTAATATAAACCTCATTCTTAGAAATGATTACGTTATTATTATAAAAAGGGTTTTAAAACAATTTCCATTTTAAATTTACTTTTAAATTTTCAACTTTGAAAATCATTTTAAAATCTTTAAGTTAATTAGAAATCAAAAATTATTTTGAGATAACTATGTTATCTCAACTAATTACTTAACTTTAATTTATTGAACCTATTAATTTAAACACTTGAAAACATAAAGGACATTGATTTGTTAAAGTTTTATACCACATCATTATTTTTCAAAACATACTTCTTAACAGTTTAAATTAAAATTCAATTAGTACTTTTAAAATCATTAGACAATTCGAATTTTTATTTCTAGACTAAACTTAAAACTGGAAATTATATCTAACTTAGGTTTCAAAATTTCTACTTTGAAAACAAAATAGTTTGAAAATGTAACTGGCAACAGGTTTGTACCTGTCCCTTAACATCTACTGCATCCTTCCCCCTAGTTTACTTCGAGTAAACGCGAGTCTCCCCCCTCAGGAAAACATGATCTGCTTCGAGTCTTCCCCCTAATCCTATCTTCTTCCCTCTCTCAAAATTCACCCAGTTCCACAAACCTGCACGTACACGTGCACACACGCCACGGCCAACTCTGACCATCGCCGACGTCATCAGCAAGTCGACTACCATCCCCCGATCTGACAACGACCATCCAAACCCCTCCGCTCCAACTCGAACTCGAATTCGAGTATAAAGCGAAACCTGGAAACGCAAGTGCCACCACCCCTTCAAACCTGTCAACACGTCGTCCCCCACGCTCCGACCATCGTAGGTGCTAAAACTCCGGCATCTCCTTCGTCGCCTCAATCTCTACCACCACCCAACAGCCCATAGCACTCGATCATCTATAAGTGCCGAAGTCCCCAAATTTATCTCACCCAGTAAAACTAGGGTTCCAGAGGGAAACTCGACGCCGCCGCTACCTCCGACCTTGCGACCACTTTCCATTATTTTTCCCATCACCGTGGTACGCTCCTCCACCACCAGCCCAAGCCCCGACCCCTCTGATCAACGAGACCGACCTCGGCGACTCGAAACGGAAAAATCAAACAAACCCAAACCACTCTCATACCACACCATTTAAAATCATCAAATTAGGTTTAAAAATCATGTTATTGCTTACTGATTCAGCTTGCATAACTGAATTTGAAAATTAAAAGATTCGAAAATGGACAAATCTTGAGTTTATTCAGATGGTTTGGGTTTCCAGAGACCATCTTAAGTTGCTTCCATTTTAAATAAATTTTTAAACTTAGATTATGGTGATACAAACATCTTTCGTTTGAATTTGAAGTTCAATCATCAATCAGAAGGGGAGTTAATGATTTTTTTTTCAACAGTTTGGGTTTTAAACTGGAAACAGATGCAAGTTTTAAAACAACAGCCTGTATTCTACTTTCAATTTACCCATATACATGGATGATTATATACGCACAAACATACATACATATATGTATATATATATATATATATATATATATATATATATATATCCACAGATTCAAACCCCAAAAGAAAAAGAAAATAAAAGAATGTTACTCACCTGGAAAGTGGAGGCAGAGAACAAAAGCTAGCCTGGGAAACTTTAGAACTGTGATGATTGATTTGCTTTTGATTTCCAGGCTTTAATTCTTGTTTGAGTTGAAGCTTTTGTTTAAGTTTAAGTTGAATATCCATTTCAGTTTTTCTTAGCTTTGAAGGTGAACGAAACTAAAAAGAAGGAATTGATTGGTATATAGAAAGAGTTGTACATGGAAAGGTATAGGCAAGTACAATATTCCTTTTTTTATGTTGCTAACCCATGCTTGAATTGGTGACGTGATCTTGTTTATGGCTGAAGAGTTAATGCATCCCTTTTTCTCGGCTGATATCATGCTTTGCTTGACTAAAGACATTTTTCTTTTCTACTTTGGTGGCTGCAGATATATTTTTGTTTGTATATTATCAGGTACAAGTATTTTATTCTTAACTATGCAGATTTTCTTCCTTCCTTATCTTTTGCTTGTTCTAGCCTTGTACTCTTTTACTCGGCTGAGATGATTTTATGTTTGGTGGCTGATATCATGTACAGAAATCATCTTATTTGATTTGTTATTTTACCTTTGTTGCTTCATTTTGTTATACTTTATTTGTTTGCAGTTTTATATTGAGCTGAGTTTGTTTACATACCTTTTCTTATGTGTATTTCTTCTTTTGTTTTATCACTTGTCATATGAATACATTTCAAATCACATTTGAATGCATATTGTTTCTTTTCTTTTGCAAGCCTACACATTTCTATTTTTTATCTTGAGTATTTATTTTATCTTACATACAAATTGTTTTGTATCTTTCTATATATTTATTTCAATAGTTTATATTTTAAAAGATATTTTGTTTTGTTTATGTTTGTGTTTTATTTTACTTTGCATGTTATTTCTTTTGTTTGAATACTTCATTTATATGTTTACTTGTTTCTTGTCTTGCTTCTTCATTTTATTTGCTCACACATTTTGTTTTAATGTTTAAATATAGATGGTTTGTTTTTGCAAGTTAATTCATATATACGTTTTGTTCCACTGCTTTGTCTTATTACTTTATAGTATGAATAACTTCTGTTTTAACATGTTGTTAAAATTTATTTATGAGTTACTATATATATATATTTTTTTCTTAATTTATTTTATAACCCAAATATTTATTAAATCATTCTTCTAAGATTTAAATTCAAATCAAAATATATATATATATACACTCAAGATTTTATAATTTCAAATTGACTCATATATACCCAAATATACATATATATATATATATACATTCACATATATACATATATATATATATATATAATATTTAAAAATTTAAATGATTTATATAGAATATATTTGAACTTGGGGAAACTCGCTTCCATTTATATTAAATTTTATAAATTTTTATTCAAAATTTCATTTAATTATTAATTTAAATTAAATTAAAATTCAGGATCGTTACACCTTTACTAAAATTTATTTAAATTGGGTGGTATGTATAAATTTATTAAATTTATGGAAAAACATTTAGTTTATAAATATAAATATCGTGGCAATACATTTATGTAAAAAGCTAATCCGAATTATGCTGACCAAACATAAATATAATCTCAATATATAAACATAAGTGAAATAATAGCTCCACGAATAGATTACTATCAGAAGATGCAATAATAAGTTGTAAAATGCTTTTTAAGATATTTAACTTAGACCATCTACAAAGATAATTCTTCCATCAAATTTATTTCATACTATAATACCATGAAAGCACATTGTATCAAATTTAATGACTTAACATTTGATGTTGAACATTATCATTTCACTGGTGAAATAGTTGAAGCTTGATTATGCCATTTTCGTTGTTGATACAACGATGTAGGACGTTGTCATTTACTTTCTTCATAACTGGTTATCGGATGATGAATTTCTTCTTGTTCTTTTGTGCACTGTAGTTCTTTTGTGCACTGTGGTTCCTTTGTGCACTGTGGTTCTTTTGTGCATTTTAGTCCTTTAGTACATTGTTTATCCATTGTATGTTCATTTAACGAGGGATGTTGCAATTTGCTTTCTCCATCAGTGGTCGTTGGATGATGCCAGTCTTTTTGCTCTTCTGTGCATTGTAGCTCTTTTGTGCACTGTAGTCCTTTTATGCATTGTAGCGCTTTTGTGCATTGTAGTTCTTTTCTGAATTCTAGGTCTTTCGTACATTGTTCATTCATCACATGTGCATTTACCACCGAATGATTCCCATTCTTTTGTTCGTCATAATTTGTCGGATGGTGCCAATTACTCCTTTCATCAACGATTGTTGGATGATGCCACTTGGTTGGTAGTTCATTAGGTTGCAGCTTTGATGCCAAGGTAGTTTCAGTTATGATAAAAAAGAAGAACCCTAAAGCTAATGATGCACAATATGCTTTGGTCATGTTTATGTGTGGTATGTTGTTCAAGAAAGAAGATGGCTTTTCTAAGATTTGAAGATAATGTTTGGAATCTTGAAGTCAATTAAGCCATTGTAAACTAATTAATGATCTCATTTTGTTTATCCACTTTCATATTCTAGATAAAAACATAACCTTAAAGTAGATGGTGTTTTAATAAGCTTTCTACAAAAAAATAACGTGCAAAAGTTAATTATAATTCACCAATCGTTATGTTAATAATAGAAGGCGGTGTTGCATATTAACTACTAATTTGAATCTTAGCTTCTTGTATCATAGGAAATATATGAAAAACCCAAATTAGTAAATAAATAAATAAATAAATATTGGTGTCTACTAAATTATAATAAAAATGCGTGATTGCCGATACATCCGAAAATAAAAGTCAAAACAGGTAGTTACGATGTAAACTGAAATGAAAAATTCTAAACAAAAAAATAGATGTCTCGTTTTGTCATATATTTTATCCTCCTAAATTTTTTGATAATATTAGTATTGTTATCGTAACAGTATATTACTACAATATTAGCGTGTATGTGTGCAAATGTGTATATTCACATATTTCGATTAAAATTTACTATATTTTGATTATAAAAGACGTTTATTTTCTTGTTATGGTGTTTGGAACTTACACAATACCAAATGTCTATTTTTTATTTTACGACCTCAAATGTAGGTTTATCGTTTCACATATCGTTTTCACTAAAACTTAAAGTTAATTGCTCGACGTCATGTATTCGCATTACTATTTAACTATATTAAAAACCCAATTCTAGTGTTACCAAAAAAAGAGATATTTGTATAACTATATGGCATGCAAAAAAATTGTACTTTAAATGTATCCACAATTTGATTTTTATTTACATTTTGCATAGATATGACATATTGTCAATATGTCGTTAAAACTGAAGATTTCAGTGTGGTGAAAATTAGACGCATCTGATATACTAGTGTCCAAAGCCAGTCAGATATTGTTGTAGGCTTAAGGCATAATGATCTAAATCAGGGATTAAAACAATCAGAGGTCCTTATTAGTTATTTTTAAACATTGAAAGTACAGTCACAATGCAAGTTTAAATTATAGTGGCTTAAAAATAAGGCATACTCTTTTATAATTACACAGAGTCCGCTTTCATTAATCTAAAATATGACCGATTTCATTTATAAACAAAATACAATTACTTTAATAAAAAAAATTAGAATTTTGAGACCGGTGAAAATTCATGGCCCTTGGCGATGACTTTTGTGACATAGGGCTACTATCGGCCATTCCTATATCAAACATAGTTTCGAATAATACCGACTATTTGTAAATAGCAGTAAATGATTTGAGAAGAAATGCGTAGATGACTATTAAAATAAGTAACGTGCAATATACCATCCATTTGAGAATTTGCATATGCAAAAAGATTTTTAAATAACAATTTAATAACATAATTTTTTCTAAAAAATCCTACATTCAAAAGTTTTGCATTTTGCAAGTTTATCCAACTCTAACCATCCACTACTAGTGTTGCAATAAATTACTATTTTGAAAATTTTTGGTTAAAAATTTGAAAATAAGAATACATAAAAATCCAAACTTCCTACCTATATTAAACTGGAAATGTGAATACAAAGCTTAAAATAAGTTGTATAATAACATAACAAAACATGTTTGTAACTATTGATCACACATCTTGTTAGAAAACAATATATTTGGTTTAAGTAAAGTAGTTTTATTGGAAAATAAATTATATAAGCTTCCTTTACTAAAATTTACTTAAAATGGGAGGTATGTATAAATTTATTAAATTTATGGAAAAACATTTCGTTTATAAATATAAATATCGTGGCAATACATTTATGTAAAAAGTTAATCCGAATTATGCTGGCCAAACATAAGTATAATCTCAATATATAAACATAAGTGAAATAATAGCTCCACGAATAGATTACTATCAGAAGATGTAATAATAAGTTGGAAAATGCTTTTTAAGATATTTAACTTAGACCATCTACAAAGATAATTCTTCCATCAAATTTATTTCATACTATAATACTATGAAAGCACATTGTATCAAATTTAATGACTTAACATTTGATGTTGAACATTATCATTTCACTGGTGAAATAGTTGAAGCTTGATTATGCCATTTTCGTTGTTGATACAACGATGTAGGATGTTGTCATTTTCTTTCTTCATAACTGGTTATTGGATGATGAATTTCTTCTTGTTCTTTTGTGCACTGTAGTTATTTTGTGCACTGTGGTTCCTTTGTGCACTGTGGTTCTTTTGTGCATTTTAGTTCTTTCGTACATTGTTTATCCATTGTATGTTCATTTAATGAGGGATGTTGCAATTTGCTTTCTCCATCAGTGGTCGTTGGATGATGCCATTCTTTTTGCTCTTCTGTGCATTGTAGCTCTTTTGTGCACTGTAGTCCTTTTGTGCATTGTAGCTCTTTTGTGCATTGTAGTTCTTTTCTGCAATCTAGGTCTTTTGTACATTGTTCATTCATCGCATGTGCATTTACCACCGGATGATTCCCATTCTTTTGTTCGTCATAATTTGTCGGATGGTGCCAATTACTCCTTTCATCAACGATTATTGGATGATGCCACTTGGTTGGTAGTTCATTAGGTTGCAGCTTTGATGCCAAGGTAGTTTCAGTTATGATAAAAAAGAAGAACCCTAAAGCTAATGATGCACAATATGCTTTGGTCATGTTTATGTGTGGTATGTTGTTCAAGAAAGAAGATGGTTTTTATAAGATTTGAAGATAATGTTTGGAATCTTGAAGTCAATTAAGCCATTGTAAACTAATTAATGATCTCATTTTGTTTATCCACTTTCATATTCTAGATAAAAACATAACCTTAAAGTAGATGGTGTTTTAATAAGCTTTCTACAAAAAAATAACGTGCAAAAGTTAATTATAATTCACCAATCGTTATGTTAATAATAGAAGGCGGTGTTGCATATCAACTACTAATTTCAATCTTAGCTTCTTGTATCATAGGAAATATATGAAAAACCCAAATTAGTAAAAAAGTAAATAAATAAATATTGGTGTCCACTAAATTATAATAAAAATGCGTGATTGCCGATACATCCGAAAATAAAAGTCAAAACAGGTAGTTACGATGTAAACTGAAATGAAAAATTCTAAACAAAAAAATAGATGTCTCGTTTTGTCATATATTTTATCCTCCTAAATTTTTTGATAATATTAGTATTGTTATCGTAATAGTATATTACTACAATATTAGCGTGTATGTGTGCAAATGTGTATATTCACATATTTCGATTAAAATTTACTATATTTTGATTATAAAAGACGTTTATTTTCTTGTTATGGTGTTTGGAACTTACACAATACCAAATGTCTATTTTTTATTTTACCACCTCAAATGTAGGTTTATCGTTTCACATATCGTTTTCACTAAAACTTAAAGTTAATTGCTCGACGTCATGTATTCGCATTACTATTTAACTATATTAAAAACCCAAGTCTAGTGTTACCAAAAAAGAGATATTTGTATAACTATATGGCATGCAAAAAAATTGTACTTTAAATGTATCCACAATTTGATTTTTATTTACATTTTGCATAGATATGACATATTGTCAATATGTCGTTAAAACTGAAGATTTTAGTGTGGTGAAAATTAGACGCATCTGATATACTAGTGTCCAAAGCCAGTCAGATATTCTTGTAGGCTTAAGGCATAATGATCTAAATCAGGGATTAAAACAATCAGAGGTCCTTATTAGTTATTTTTAAACATTGAAAGTACAGTCACAATGCAAGTTTAAATTATAGTGGCTTAAAAATAAGGCATACTCTTTTATAATTACACAGAGTCCGCTTTCATTAATCTAAAATATGATCGATTTCATTTATAGACAAAATACAATTACTTTAATAAAAAAAATTAGAATTTTGAGACCGGTGAAAATTGAAGGCCCTTGGCGATGACTTTTGTGACATAGGGCTACTATCGGCCATTCCTATATCAAACATAGTTTCGAATAATACCGACTATTTGTAAATAGGAGTAAATGAGATTTGAGAAGAAATGCGTAGATGACTATTAAAATAAGTAACGTGCAATATACCATCCATTTGAGAAATTGCATATGCAAAATGATTTTTAAATAAAAATTTAATAACATAATTTTTTCTAAAAAATCCTACATTCAAAAGTTTTGCATTTTGCAAGTTTATCCAACTCTAACCATCCACTACTAGTGTTGCAATAAATTACTATTTTGAAAAATTTTGGTTAAAAATTTGAAAATAAGAATACATAAAAATCCAAACTTCCTACCTATATTAAACTGGAAATGTGAATACAAAGCTTAAAATAAGTTGTATAATAACATAACAAAACATGTTTGTAACTATTGATCACACATCTTATTAGAAAACAATATATTTGGTTTAAGTAAAGCAGTTTTATTAGAAAATAAATTATATAAGCTTCCTTTACTAAAAACTTACTTAAATTGGGAGGTATGTATAAATTTATTAAATTTATGGAAAAACATTTCGTTTATAAATATAAATATCGTGGCAATACATTTATGTAAAAAGTTAATCCGAATTATGCTGACCAAACATAAATATAATCTCAATATATAAACATAAGTGAAACAACAGCTCCACGAATAGATTACTATCAGAAGATGTAATAATAAGTTGTAAAATGCTTTTTAAGATATTTAACTTAGACCATCTACAAAGATAATTCTTCCATCAAATTTATTTCATACTATAATACTATGAAAGCACATTGTATCAAATTTAATGACTTAACATTTGATGTTGAACATTATCATTTCACGGGTGAAATAGTTGAAGCTTGATTATGCCATTTTCGTTGTTGAGACAACGATGTAGGACGTTGTCATTCACTTTCTTCATAACTGGTTATTGGATGATGCATTTCTTCTTGTTCTTTTGTGCACTGTAGTTCTTTTGTGCACTGTGGTACCTTTGTGCACTGTGGTTCATTAGTGCACTGTGGTTCTTTTGTGCATTTTAGTTCTTTCGTACATTGTTCGTCCATTTTATGTTCATTTAATGATGGATGTTGCAATTTGCTTTCTCCATCAGTGGTCGTTGGATGATGCCATTCTTTTTGCTCTTCTGTGCATTGTAGCTCTTTTGTGCACTGTAGTCATTTTGTTCATTGTAGCTCTTTTATGCATTGTAGTTCTTTTGTGCATCTAGGTCTTTTGTACATTGTTCATTCATCGCATGTGCATTTACCACCGGATGATTCCCCTTCTTTTGTTCTTCATAATTTGTCGGATGGTGCCAATTACTCCTTTCATCAACGATTGTTGGAAGATGCCACTTGGTTGGTAGTTCATTAGGTTGCAGCTTTGATGCCAAGGTAGTTTCAGTTATGATAAAAAAGAAGAACCCTAAAGCTAATGATGCACAATATGCTTTGGTTATGTTTATGTGTGGTATGTTGTTCAAGAAAGAAGATGGATTTTATAAGATTTGAAGATAATGTTTGGAATCTTGAAGTCAATTAAGCCATTGTAAACTAATTAATGATCTCATTTTGTTTATCCTCTTCCATATTCTGGATAAAAACATAACCTTAAAGTAGATGGTATTTTAATAAGCTTTCTACAAAAAAATAACATGCAAAAGTTAATTATAATTCACCAATCGTTATGTTAATAATAGAAGGCGGTGTTGCATATCAACTACTAATTTCAATCTTAGCTTCTTGTATCATAGGAAATATATGCAAAACCCAAATTAGTAAAAAATAAATAAATAAATATTGGTGTCTACTAAATTATAATAAAAATGCGTGATTGCCGATACATCCAAAAATAAAAGTCAAAACAGGTAGTTACGATGTAAACTGAAATGAAAAATTCTAAAATAAAAAATAGATGTCTCGTTTTGTCATATATTTTATCCTCCTAAAATTTTTGATAATATTAGTATTGTTATCGTAACAGTATATTACTACACTATTAGCGTGTATGTGTGCAAAAGTGTATATTCACATATTTCGATTAAAATTTACTATATTTTGATTATAAAAGACGTTTATTTTCTAGTTATGGTATTTGGAACTTACACAGTACCAAATGTCTATTTTTTATTTTACCACCTCAAATGTAGGTTTATCGTTTCACATATCATTTTCACTAAAACTTAAAGTTAATTGCTCGACGTCATGTATTCGCATTACTATTTAACTATATTAAAAACCCAAGTCTAGTGTTACCAAAAAAGAGATATTTGTATAACTATATGACATGCAAAAAATTTGTACTTTAAATGTATCCACAATTTGATTTTATTTACATTTTGCATAGATATGAAATATTGTCAATATGTCGTTAAAACTGAAGATTTTAGTGTGGTGAAAATTAGACGCTTCTGATATACTAGTGTCCAAAGCCAGTCAGATATTGTTGTAGGCTTAAGGCATAATGATCTAAATCAGGGATTAAAACAATTAGAGGTCCTTATTAGTTATTTTTAAACATTGAAAATACAGTCACAATGTAAGTTTAAATTATAGTGGCTTAAAAATAAGGCATACTCTTTTATAATTACATAGAGTCCCCTTTCATTAATCTAAAATATGACCGATTTCATTTATAAACAAAATACAATTACTTTTATAAACAAAATTAGAATTTTGAGGCCGATGAAAATTCAAGGCCCTTGGCGATGACTTTCGTGACATAGGGCTACTATCGGCCATTCCTATATCAAATATAGTTTCGAATAATACCGACTATTTGTAAATAGTAGTAAATGAGATTTGAGAAGAAATGCGTAGATGATTATTAAAATAAGTAACGTGCAACGTACCATCCATTTGAGAATTTGCATATGCAAAATGATTTTTAAATAATAATTTAATAACATAATTTTTTCTAAAAAATCCAACATTCAAAAATTTTGCATTTTGCAAGTTTATCCAACTCTAACCATCCACTACTAGTGTTGCAATAAATTACTATTATGACAAATTTTGGTTAAAAATTTGAAAATAAGAATACACAAAAATCCAAACTTCCTACCTATATTAAACTGGAAAAGTGAATACATAGCTTAAAATAAGTTGTATAATAACATAACAAAACATGTTTGTAACTATTGATCACACATCTTATTAGAAAACAATATATTTGGTTTAAGTAAAGCAGTTTTATTTGAAAATAAATTATATAAGCTTCCTTTACTTAAATTTACTTAAATTGGGAGGTATGTATAAATTTATTAAATTTATGGAAAAACATTTAGTTTATAAATATAAATATCGTGGCAATACATTTATGTAAAAAGTTAATACGAATTATGCTGACCAAACATAAATATAATCTCAATATATAAACATAAGTGAAATAATAGCTCCACGAATAGATTACTATAAGAAGATGTAATAATAAGTTGTAAAATGCTTTTTAAGATATTTAACTTAGACCATCTACAAAGATAATTCTTCCATCAAATTTATTTCATACTATAATACCACGAAAGCACATTGTATCAAATTTAATGACTTAACATTTGATGTTGAACATTATCATTTCACTGGTGAAATAGTTGAAGCTTGATTATGCCATTTTCGTTGTTGATACAACGATGTAGGACGTTGTCATTTACTTTCTTCATAACTGGTTATTGGATGATGCATTTCTTCTTGTTCTTTTGTGCACTGTGGTTCCTTTGTGCACTGTGGTTCATTAGTGCACTGTGGTTCTTTTGTGCATTTTAGTTCTTTCGTACATTGTTCGTCCATTGTATGTTTATTTAACGATGGATGTTGCAATTTTCTTTCTCCATCAGTGGTCGTTGTATGATGCCATTCTTTTTGCTCTTCTGTGCATTGTAGCTCTTTTGTGCACTGTAGTCCTTTTGTGCATTGTAGCTCTTTTGTGCATTGTAGTTCTTTTGTGCATTCTAGGTCTTTTGTACATTGTTCATTCATCGCATGTGCATTTACCACTAGATGATTCCCCTTCTTTTGTTCGTCATAATTTGTCGGATGGTGCCAATTACTCCTTTCATCAACGATTGTTGGATGATGCCACTTGGTTGGTAGTTCATTAGGTTGCAGCTTTGATGCCAAGGTAGTTTCAGTTATGATAAAAAAAGAAGAACCCTAAAGCTAATGATGCACAATATGCTTTGGTCATGTTTATGTGTGGTATGTTGTTCAAGAAAGAAGATGGTTTTTATAAGATTTGAAGATAATGTTTGGAATCTTGAAGTCAATTAAGCCATTATAAACTAATTAATGATCTCATTTTGTTTATCCTCTTTCATATTCTGGATAAAAACATAACCTTAAAGTAGATGGTGTTTTAATAAGCCTTCTACAAAAAAATAACATGCAAAAGTTAATTATAATTCACCAATCGTTATGTTAATAATAGAAGGTGGTGTTGCATATCAACTACTAATTTCAATCTTAGCTTCTTGTATCATAGGAAATATATGAAAAACCCAAATTAGTAAAAAATAAATAAATAAATATTGGTGTCTACTAAATTGTAATAAAAATGCGTGATTGCCGATACATCCAAAAATAAAAGTCAAAACAGGTAGTTACGATGTAAACTGAAATGGAAAATTCTAAAATAAAAAATAGATGTCTCGTTTTGTCATATATTTTATCCTCCTACATTTTTTGATAATATTAGTATTGTTATCCTAACAGTACATTACTACACTATTAGCGTGTATGTGTGCAAATGTGTATATTCACATACTTCGATTAAAATTTACTATATATTGATTATAAAAGACGTTTATTTTCTTGTTATGGTGTTTGGAACGTACACAATACCAAATGTCTATTTTTTATTTTACCACCTCAAATATAGGTTTATCGTTTCACATATCGTTTTCACTAAAACTTAAAGTTAATTGCTCGACGTCATGTATTCGCATTACTATTTAACTATATTAAAAACCCAAGTCTAGTGTTACCAAAAAAGAGATATTTGTATAACTATATGACATGCAAAAAATTTGTACTTTAAATGTATCCACAATTTGATTTTATTTACATTTTGCATAGATATGAAATATTGTCAATATGTCGTTAAAACTGAAGATTTTAGTGTGGTGAAAATTAGACGCTTCTGATATACTAGTGTCCAAAGCCAGTCAGATATTGTTGTAGGCTTAAGGCATAATGATCTAAATCAGGGATTAAAACAATCAGAGGTCCTTATTAGTTATTTTTAAACATTGAAAATACGGTCACAATGCAAGTTTAAATTATAGTGACTTAAAAATAAGGCATACTCTTTTATAATTACACAGAGTCCGCTTTCATTAATCTAAAATATGACCGATTTCATTTATAAACAAAATACAATTACTTTAATAAAAAAAATTAGAATTTTGAGACCGATGAAAATTCAAGGCCCTTGGCGATGACTTTTGTGACATAGGGCTACTATCGGCCATTCCTATATCAAACATAGTTTCGAATAATACCGACTATTTGTAAATAGCAGTAAATGGGATTTGAGAAGAAATGTGTAGATGACTATTAAAATAAGTAACGTGCAATATACCATCCATTTGAGAATTTGCATATGCAAAATGATTTTTAAATAACAATTTAATAACATAATTTTTTCTAAAAAATCCTACATTCAAAAGTTTTGCATTTTGCAAGTTTATCCAACTCTAACCATCCACTACTAGTGTTGCAATAAATTACTATTTTGAAAAATTTTGGTTAAAAATTTGAAAATAAGAATACATAAAAATCCAAACTTCCTACCTATATTAAACTGGAAAAGTGAATACATAGCTTAAAATAAGTTGTATAATAACATAACAAAACATGTTTGTAACTATTGATCACACATCTTATTAGAAAACAATATATTTGGTTTAAGTAAAGCAGTTTTATTGGAAAATAAATTATATAAGCTTCCTTTACTAAAATTTACTTAAATTGGGAGGTATGTATAAATTTATTAAATTTATGGAAACACATTTAGTTTATAAATATAAATATCGTTGCAATACATTTATGTAAAAAGTTAATCCGAATTATGCTGACCAAGCATAAATATAATATCAATATATAAACATAAGTGAAATAATAGCTCCACGAATAGATTACTATTAGAAGATGTAATAATAAGTTGTAAAATGCTTTTTAAGATATTTAACTTAGACCATCTACAAAGATAATTCTTCCATCAAATTTATTTCATACTATAATACCATGAAAGCACATTGTATCAAATTTAATGACTTAACATTTGATGTTGAACATTATCATTTCACTTGTGAAATAGTTGAAGCTTGATTATGCCATTTTCGTTGTTGATACAACGATGTAGGACGTTGTCATTTACTTTCTTCATAACTGGTTACTGGATGATGCATTTCTTCTTGTTCTTTTGTGCACTGTAGTTCTTTTGTGCACTGTGGTTCCTTTGTGCACTGTGGTTCATTAGTGCACTGTGGTTCTTTTGTGCATTTTAGTTCTTTCGTACATTGTTCATCCATTGTATGTTCATTTAACGATGGATGTTGCAATTTGCTTTCTCCATCAGTGGTCGTTGGATGATGCCATTCTTTTTGCTCTTCTGTGCATTGTAGCTCTTTTGTGCACTGTAGTCCTTTTGTGCATTGTAGCTCTTTTGTGCATTGTAATTCTTTTGTGCATTCTAGGTCATTTGTACATTGTTCATTCATCGCATGTGCATTTACCACCGGATGATTCCCCTTCTTTTGTTCGTCATAATTTGTCGGATGGTGCCAATTACTCCTTCCATCAACGATTGTTGGATGATGCCACTTGGTTGTTAGTTCATTAGGTTGCAGCTTTGATGCCAAGGTAGTTTCAATTATGATAAAAAAGAAGAACCCTAAAGCTAATGATGCACAATATGCTTTGGTCATGTTTATGTGTGGTATGTTGTTCAAGAAAGAAGATGGTTTTTATAAGATTTGAAGATAATGTTTGGAATCTTGAAGTCAATGAAGCCATTGTAAACTAATTAATGATATCATTTTGTTTATCCTCTTTCATATTCTGGATAAAAACATAACCTTAAAGTAGATGGTGTTTTAATAAGCTTTCTACAAAAAAATAACATGCAAAATTTAATTATAATTCACCAATCGTTATGTTAATAATAGAAGGCGGTGTTGCATATCAACTACTAATTTCAATCTTAGCTTCTTGTATCATAGGAAATATATGAAAAACCCAAATTAGTAAAAAATAAATAAATAAATATTGGTGTCTACTAAATTATAATAAAAATGCGTGATTGCCGATACATCCAAAAATAAAAGTCAAAACAGGTAGTTACGATGTAAACTGAAATGAAAAATTCTAAAATAAAAAATAGATGTCTCGTTTTGTTATATATTTTATCCTCCTAAATTTTTTGATAATATTAGTATTGTTATCCTAACAGTACATTACTACACTATTAGCGTGTATGTGTGCAAATGTGTATATTCACATATTTGATTAAAATTTACTATATTTTGATTATAAAAGACGTTTATTTTCTTGTTATGGTGTTTGGAACTTACACAATACCAAATGTCTATTTTTTATTTTACCACCTCAAATGTAGGTTTATCGTTTCACATATCGTTTTCACTAAAACTTAAAGTTAATTGCTCGACGTCATGTATTCGCATTACTATTTAACTATATTAAAAACCCAAGTCTAGTGTTACCAAAAAAGAGATATTTGTATAACAGTATGACATGCAAAAAAATTGTACTTTAAATGTATCCACAATTTGATTTTTATTTACATTTTGCATAGATATGAAATATTGTCAATATGTCGTTAAAACTGAAGATTTTAGTGTGGTGAAAATTAGACGCTTCTGATATACTAGTGTCCAAAGCCAGTCAGATATTGTTGTAGGCTTAAGGCATAATGATCTAAATCAGGGATTAAAACAATCAGAGGTCCTTATTAGTTATTTTTAAACATTGAAAATACGGTCACAATGCAAGTTTAAATTATAGTGACTTAAAAATAAGGCATACTCTTTTATAATTACACAGAGTCCGCTTTCATTAATCTAAAATATGACCGATTTCATTTATAAACAAAATACAATTACTTTAATAAAAAAAATTAGAATTTTGAGACCGATGAAAATTCAAGGCCCTTGGCGATGACTTTTGTGACATAGGGCTACTATAGGCCATTCCTATATCAAACATAGTTTCGAACAATACCGACTATTTGTAAATAGAAGTAAATGAGATTTGAGAAGAAATGCGTAGATGACTATTAAAATAAGTAACGTGCAATATACCGTCCATTTGAGAATTTGCATATGCAAAATGATTTTTAAATAACAATTTAATACCATAATTTTTTCTAAAAAATCCTACATTCAAAAGTTTTGCATTTTGCAAGTTTATCCAACTCTAACCATCCACTACTTGTGTTGCAATAAATTACTATTTTGAAAAATTTTGGTTAAAAATTTGAAAATAAGAATACATAAAAATCCAAACTTCATACCTATATTAAACTGGAAAAGTGAATACGTAGCTTAAAATAAGTTGTATAATAACATAACAAAACATGTTTGTAACTATTGATCACATCTTATTAGAAAACAATATATTTGGTTTAAGTAAAGCAGTTTTATTGGAAAATAAATTATATAAGCTTCCTTTACTAAAATTTACTTAAATTGGGAGGTATGTATAAATTTTCTAAATTTATGGAAAAACATTTAGTTTATAAATATAAATATCGTGGCAATACATTTATGTAAAAAGTTAATCCGAATTATGCAGACCAAACATAAATATAATCTCAATATATAAACATAAGTGAAATAATAGCTCCACGGATAGATTACTATCAGAAGATGTAATAATAAGTTGTAAAATGCTTTTTAAGATATTTAACTTAGACCATCTACAAAGATAATTCTTCCATCAAATTTATTTCATACTATAATACCGTGAAAGCACATTGTATCAAATTTAATTACTTAACATTTGATGTTGAACATTATCATTTCACTAGTGAAATAGTTGAAGCTTGATTATGCCATTTTCGTTGTTGATACAACGATGTAGGACGTTGTCATTTACTTTCTTCATAACTGGTTATTGGATGATGCATTTCTTCTTGTTCTTTTGTGCACTGTAGTTCTTTTGTGCACTGTGGTTCCTTTGTGCACTGTGGTTCATTAGTGCACTGTGGTTCTTGTGTGCATTTTAGTTCTTTCGTACATTGTTCATCCATTGTATGTTCATTTAACGATGGACGTTGCAATTTTCTATCTCCATCAGTGGTCGTTGGATGATGCCATTCTTTTTGCTCTTCTGTGCATTGTAGCTCTTTTGTGCACTGTTGTCCTTTTGTGCATTGTAGCTCTTTTGTGCATTGTAGTTCTTTTGTGCATTCTAGGTCTTTTGTACATTGTTCATTCATCGCATATGCATTTACCACCAGATGATTCCCCTTCTTTTGTTCGTCATAATTTATCGGATGGTGCCAATTACTCCTTTCATCAACGATTGTTGGATGATGCCACTTGGTTGGTAGTTCATTAGGTTGCAGCTTTGATGCCTAGGTAGTTTCAGTTATGATAAAAAAGAAGAACACTAAAGCTAATGATGCACAATATGCTTTGGTCATGTTTATGTGTGGTATGTTGCTCAAGAAAGAAGATGGTTTTTATAAAATTTGAAGATAATGTTTGGAATCTTGAAGTCAATTAAGCCATTGTAAACTAATTAATGATCTCATTTTTTTTTATCCTCTTTCATATTCTGGATAAAAACATAACCTTAAAGTAGATGGTGTTTTAATAAGCTTTCTACAAAAAAATAAAATGCAAAAGTTAATCATAATTCACCAATCGTTATGTTAATAATAGAAGGCGGTGTTGCATATCAACTACTAATTTCAATCTTAGCTTCTTGTATAATAGGAAATATATGAAAAACCCAAATTAGTGAAAAATAAATAAATATTGGTGTCTACTAAATTATAATAAAAATGCGTGATTGCCGATACATCCAAAAATAAAAGTCAAATGTAAAATTGTGAAATTAATAATTTAAATGACCCCGGATTTCGAGGACGAATTAATAATTGTAAAATTAATAATTTAAATGTAAAATTGCCGAATTTCGAGGACGAAATCCTTTTAAGGGGGGAAGTCTGTAACGACCCCGGATTTTTATGAATTTAAATTGATAATTTAAATGAATTTTTGAATAAAAAATTGTAAAATTAATTATAAAGGACAGCAAGTATATGTTTAAGTATATAAACATAAAGTAAAAGCAAACAAGTACATAATGTTATATCTCTAGCCCATGACTGAAATCATCAGCCTCCATACTCACTATCAAATCTCTACCTAGTTTGTACAGAAGGAAGAAAAATAATATCACACTGTACAAATAAAATATCAGCCTGCATACTTCTCTTTATATACATCAAACCTCAAGTAAAGTTTCAACTCAAATTACAAGCAAGCAAAGATCAAACTTCAGAGTTCATGAAAACAGAAAAAATCTGGTCCTCTGTTCATCATCATAAACACGGTGAGCAAACCCACTTTCATTTGCTTATACTCTGTGATATCATATTGATGATGCTCTGGAGTGGTTGTTAATATGCCTGCATGTGTTTAAGTATGGATTGTGTATATATATATATATATATATATGTGGATGAAATGTTTGATATGAACTCTGTGTAGTTACAGAGCTTGGAAAAAGAAAAAGAAAATCTGATTAAAATCCTTATATCTCATCTTCAAATTTGGATAGACTTAGGGATTCAAAAGAGATTTGATTAAACATAAATGAAGTTCAAAAACATATAAAATTAAGTAATAAAGGGTTGAAGTTTATCTGGGGTATAAGAAATACAGGAAAAACCTTGTAACTTGAAAAATTCAAACATCATAATTTCTTGTTCCAGGTTTATGATCTGAAACTATACTCTAAATCATGATTTTTGGAAGTGTAACCATAATTTCTAGTTTGGGTTTGAATGTGTATTTCTGGTCTATCCAGAAATTAGTTTTTGGGAAGATGCTGATGATCTAAATGATCTGGAGGGTCGGGAACCTCAGTATTGATGGAGAAGTGACTGTAGTAGATAGGAAAATTTTTTGGTAGTAATGAATTTCACTGTGGTGGCTGTTGTGATGAATTCTTATTTATAACCCTAGTTTTGGAGGGTCAAGTTCTTTTGATTCGTTCACCCTATTGAATGCATCGAGTTCGACGCGGTTTTGAGGGATGGTGGATGGGTCGTAGGTGAAGCCGCGGCTGGAGTTTGGTGGCGAACGGTGGTCGGAGCATTGAGCGCGACGTGTTGACAGGTTTGAAGTGGTGGTGGCTCTCGCGTTTACAGGTTTCGGTTTCGTATTCATTTTTCAAATTCGTACAGATGGCGACCTTCAGATGGTTGGGGGATGGTGTGTGGGTGATCGACGACTTGCTCGACCTAGTGGCGATGGCCGGAGATGGGTACCGGAGCTGTACACGTGCACGAGCACGGTTGCTCTGATGGTCTGTAATTTTGTTAGTTTGGGGATGAAGCAGGATAGGTGACTCGAGTTTTTACTCGAGTATTTTCATGTTTGGCCCGAAGCACTAGGGTGTTAGACTCGAAGTCATCTTCGTTTGGCTCGGGTAGGATACTGGTAACAGGTTTTTAACCTGTCCAGTTTTCAACATTTTAAAATGATTGAACGTAAATTATAAATCCAGGTTTAAACTGAGTTTAAACTTTAAGTTAAAATGTAAATTCAAGTTTAGTTTTGAAACTTAGTTTAAAAATTTAAACAAATAAAAAATTTGTTTTAACTAGAAGTTTTTAAGCAATTAAGGTATAATTTAAAGAATTTGAATTTAAATTGAAATGTTAATATAAATTCAAGTTGAATGTAGAGTTTTGTTTGAACATAAATAAGTTTTAAATTTAAATTGTTTTAATAACTTAAAAACAATTCAAAATATATTAAAGAAATTTGAAATGGAGTTGAAATTTTAAATGAAAAATTTAAGCAAGTTGAAACTAAAAGTTTAAATTTAAATTTAAATCTGAATTAAAGATAATTTGAATCCTAGTCTGAAATCAAAGAAGTTTTAATATTTAAAATTGTTTAAATTTGCTTTGTGATGATAATTAAAACATTAGTTAGAAAATGTTTTAAAATTGAATTAGTAAAGATAAAATGATATGCACTCATTTAATTAGTTCAAGTGAATAATTGATTAATTTATTTTATCAAGAAATTAAGATTTGAGTTAAATTAATTAAGGTAAATTAATTTGTAAATAAGACTCATTAATTTAATAAAGAGTTGTCTTTTAAACAAATGATAAAGGTTATTTAATCAAGTAATAAAGATTTTTAAGTTACAGTTTAGAACTTAATTAATGAAATAATCAGTGATTAAATATATGATTTTAAAGGTTAATTTAATGATAATTAACAATAATTAAATTGAGTTTAATTACTTAAGAATAGTAATTAAATAACTATGAATAGTTAATGAGGATCATTTACTTGAAATTTATTTGATAATAAATGTGAAAAGAATGATTCGTAGAAATTTAATCTGATTTAAATTTATCAGATAATTAAATTAATCCTATTTATGGATGTTTGGATTTTATTGGATGATAAACTGTTTGATATCCCTGATTTATGATGCTTAGTATATATCCTGATTTATGTTGTGATCTGTGATAAATTATCTGTGATGTAATTTACTAGTCGTGGCATATATATTAGTGATCTGTATATAACAGATAAGCGTTATAGTTTATATCGCTTATCAATTATATTTCTGTATTCTGATCTGTGATAATTGAATGATGTTGCACTACTGTGTATAACCCCTGGACCACACCATACACACACAAATATGGATTTCACGAGGAAATCGGTTAAGTCACAGATGTTTGAAATAGTTTTAAATTTGAATTTTTAAATTCAAATGTTTTGGAAATGGAATCGGAATAAATGTGAAAAGCTTTTGGAATGGGATTTCAAAATAAAATTTATTATTTTTAAATTACTTGATTAAGTTTTGGAATTTAAATAATTTGATTTAAATTTGAATTCAAAAGTAGAAATTAAATTCTATAATTTGAAACTAAGGATTTATGATATTATACTAGTCATTATGAGTTAAATCATTTTTAAAGTATTATTTTTGGGAATTTGAATTTAACCCAAGGATTTCAACTCGTATAAATGAATCAGATTTCCAAAATGAAAACTGTTGTTTTCAAATGATAAACACTTTTAGATAAGAACTGTGATTCCAGTTAATTAGGGGAATTTCAAGATTGAGTTGAAAAATGGTTTTCCAAGTTATGAATGAATTCTTTTTTTTTTGAAAGCTATGAATTAAATCTGTTTATTTTTAACAGATTTAAATTGATGATTTGTTAAATCAAATTGAAATGAAATTGTTTTGAAGACTATAAGTTAAATCTTTGATTTCAAGATTTAACGAGTTAATCAAATTGAAATGAAAATTGATTTGGAAAATCTGTGAATGAATCTTTTGTTTAAAAGATTAAAATGTGAAAATTGTTTAGACCGTAAAAGGTTGTGAAAATGAATCTTTTTGTTAAAGATTGAAAATGGTAATTTGTTAAGCCATTTGAAGAATGGTTTTGGGTAATAAGTTGTGACTTAATTGAAATCCCATATCCATATGTTTTAAAAATATTTTCGCTCACTATTCGGTTTAGCCGGGAAAGGACCATTGTGTCGTATAACCCATTCCGAATATGTGATACGTCGTTATGGATAGCATTTGAAGACCGGTGATGAAGACCGGGGATTTGCGAAAGCGATAGGATGACCTATCGATTGTTTCTGCACCGAGTCGCGCCGGTATAGAAACTTCCTAAGTGATGGGAAATCCGATCGGGATTGTGAATATCCGGGTTGCAAGGACTTCTTTGAAAGTGCCTTCGGTTCTGTTCGATCCCGGAACAGACTTGTATGGATTGTATATCTGACATTACAAATTGAGATGTAAAGCCGATTTCTTTCAAATATATTTCTGTTGGTGGCGGAGAATTTATTCTTTTAGTTTAACACCCTTCTCTGATACGTACGAGCTCAGAGGTTATGTAGTTGAATGTTATCAGCGATATATTCCCAATTTGGTAATGTGACATGCTGAGTGTTGCTGTGAAATGATCATTGTGTTGATTATTTGTGATAGGATCATTTGTTTGATCGTCTATCTTGGTGATCATTTCTATGATCATTTGTTGACCCAAAGCATGACTTTTGTATAAAGTATGTTTTTGTGGACGTGACTTCGTCGAGCCTCACACCTCGGGAATGGTCAAAACAGGAAAGAAGCAGTAAGGTTATGAGGGGTAGCGCCCTTTAGGATATGTGCATTTCCTTCTGGAAAAGGGTGGTATCATGGTATGGAGCCCAGATACTTACTCATGTTGAAAACACTTTATGATTGTGTGAATTGATTACGAGCGCTCGGTTGAAAGGTCCCAAAGGACCGGGGGATGGCATATTCGGTCAGTTGTTACTCAGTTAGGGGTAACCCGGCCTTGTGTTGGTAGAGATCCGGTTTGGTTCTCGGGGATGTCCATCCAGAGGCATTCTCATGTGGCAATGGGAAGTTCCTTGGCCTGATCATTCGTTGGAAACCCAATTCCCAATACGAAACTTGTACGGTATTAGTTGTAGAACCTGCCATTTACTTATGGTGGTCACCACTGTTTAGATGGTAGCTATAGTAGGCATACGATAATGGTCGTATGTTGGCTAAGATTTATATTCTACTTTCGAAATGAATTTTTCCTACACTATGCACTAGTAATAATATCAAATGTTTCTTTTAATGCGTATCAAGCATCTTTGACTATCATAAGGAGAAATCTCCTCCGATTCTGCGTTTGCATTGTGTGTGTGTGCGGGAGGCCTTATGGTAGTCTCATTTTTAAAAAGCATTGCGAATTGACTTTGAAAATCTTTTGTTGAATGTTTTAAAAGATAAATTGTTTTTGTTGCTCCCACCAGTCCCACGACTGATCCGGAGTATTGTTTCTTTCCTAAACTCTGGGTGCTCTTTATTTTCTACACGAGCAGTCTAGAGTTGGGTTTTTCAGATAGTTAGATATAGTGGATTATTTGGAGTTAGTTCAGTCTTTGGACCGCACCAGTCTTGCTTATGCTTGGTGCAGACTTATTGGGGGTTCGAGCTATTGCTGGATTGATTCTTGGAAATGGAGTTACAGTTTTCGGAGTTCTTCCTTGAAGACTATCTCAGAGTTATTGTTCTGCTGCCAGATGTAATCTATCGTTTTTCTTTCCGCTGCAGTTTTATTGTATCATATCTCTGATGTATATTGATATCTATTGGATCACCTGTTGTATCAGATATTGTATCAAAGCTGTATATCAATGTATTATTCTTTTATTCCGCTATGTTGTTTACTTAATGATTGTTATAAGCTCCGGCGAATCGGATTTGAACGGTCGAATCTATGGCATTCGAATACGATTTGAGGTATGGATGTCGATTTTCGAGCGGGCAAAATCCCAATCGTTACATCAAAACAGGTAGTTACGATGTAAACTGAAATGAAAAATTCTAAAATAAAAAATAGATGTCTCGTTTTGTCATATATTTTATCCTCCTAAATTTTTTGATAATATTAGTATTGTTATCGTAACAGTATATCATTACACTATTAGCGTGTATGTGTGCAAATGTGCATATTCACATATTTCGATTAAAATTTACTATATTTTGATTATAAAAGATGTTTATTTTCTTGTTATGGTGTTTGGAACTTACACAATATCAAATGTCTATTTTTTATTTTACCACCTCAAAAGTAGGTTTATCGTTTCACATATCGTTTTCACTAAAACTTAAAAGTTAATTGCTCGACGTCATGTATTCGCATTACTATTTAACTGTATTAAAAACCCAAGTCTAGTGTTACCAAAAAAGAGATATTTGTATGACTATACGGCATCCAAAAAATTTGTACTTTAAATGTATCCACAATTTGATTTTTATTTACATTTTGCATAGATATGACATATTGTCAATATGTCGTTAAAACTGAAGATTTTAGTGTGGTGAAAATTAGACGCTTCTGATATACTAGTGTCCAAAGCCAGTCAGATATTGTTGTAGGCTTAAGGCATAATGATCTAAATCAGGGATTAAAACAATCAAAGGTCCTTATTAGTTATTTTTAAATATTGAAAATACAGTCACAATGCAAGTTTAAATTATAGTGGCTTAAAAATAAGGCATACTCTTTTACAATTACACAGAGTCCGCTTTCATTAATCTAAAATATGACCGATTTCATTTATAAACCAAATACAATTACTTTTATAAACAAAATTAGAATTTTGAGGCCGATGGAAATTCAAGGCCCTTGGCGATGACTTTTGTGACTTAGTGCTACTATCGGCCATTCCTATATCAAACATAGTTTCGAATAACACCGACTATTTGTAAATAGTAGTAAATGAGATTTGAGAAGAAATGCGTAGATGACTATTAAAATAAGTAACGTGCAACGTACCACCCATTTGAGAATTTGCATATGCAAAATGATTTTTAAATAACAATTTAATAACATAATTTTTTCTAAAAAACCAACATTCAAAAATTTTGCATTTTGCAAGTTTATCCAACTCTAACCATCCATTACTAGTGTTGCAATAAATTACTATTTTGAAAAATTTTGGTTAAAAATTTGAAAATAAGAATACATAAAAATCCGAACTTCCTACCTATATTAAACTGGAAAAGTGAATACATAGCTTAAAATAAGTTGTATAATAACATAACAAAACATGTTTGTAACTATTGATCACACATCTTATTAGAAAACAATATATTTGGTTTAAGTAAAGAAGTTTTATTGGAAAATAAATTATATAAGCTTCCTTTACTAAAATTTACTTAAATTGGGAGGTATGTATAAATTTATTAAATTTATGGAAAAACATTTAGTTTGTAAATATAAATATCATGGCAATACATTTATGTAAAAAGTTAATCCGAATTGTGCTGACCAAACATAAATATAATCTCAGTATATAAACATAAGTGAAATAATAGCTCCACGAATAAATTACTATCAGAAGATGTAATAATAAGTTGTAAAATGCTTTTTAAGATATTTAACTTAGACCATCTACAAAGATAAATTCTTCCATCAAATTTATTTCATAATATAATACCATGAAAGCACATTGTATCAAATTTAATGACTTAACATTTGATGTTGAACATTATCATTTCACTGGTGAAATAGTTGAAGCTTGATTATGCCATTTTCATTGTTGATACAACGATGTAGGACGTTGTCATTTACTTTCTTCATAACTGGTTATTGGATGATGCATTTCTTCTTGTTCTTTTGTGCACTGTAGTTCTTTTGTGCACTGTGGTTCCTTTGTGCACTGTGGTTCATTAGTGCACTGTGGTTCTTTTGTGCATTTTAGTTCTTTCCTACATTGTTCATCCATTGTATGTTCATTTAACGATGGATGTTGCAATTTGCTTTCTCCATCAGTGGTCGTTGGATGATGCCATTCTTTTTGCTCTTCTGTGCATTGTAGCTCTTTTGTGCACTGTAGTCCTTTTGTGCATTGTAGCTCTTTTGTGCATTGTAGTTCTTTTGTGCATACTAGGTCTTTTGTACATTGTTCATTCATCGCATGTGCATTTACCACCGGATGATTCCCCTTCTTTTGTTCGTCATAATTTGTCGGATGGTGCCAATTACTCCTTTCATCAACGATTGTTGGATGATGACACATGATTGGTAGTTCATTAGGTTGCAGCTGTAATATCCCGGAATTTCACACCAGATTTAAATATGATAATCTATATAATAAATTAATTTAAATTGATAAATGTTGTTATTTTATTCAACAACTAATAAATGAATGGTAAATATAAAATTATTTCAATTAAAAAAGGAAGAAGAAGGGAATTGATTTAAGGATTAAATATAAACATATACAAGGAAATCAATTAAGTTAATATTTAGATTCATTTTTGCATGAGATAAACACATGTTAACATCTAAGCTTATTAATAAAACATGTGTTAGGAATTTAGCCATTAATTTGACAATTGTCATAATGTAGTTTTCTTTTCTTTTAATTTTTATAAAACAAATTATTCATGCATACTTTCTCATTTTAGTAAAAAGAAATTTTACATCCTCCATTTTCAAAAAAATCAGAACTTCACCAAGCCCTACATCTTCAACCAATTTCTGAAAATCAAATCTATACTTCTTCAACCAAATTGAAACAAAACATGCAAGCACCTTTTCAAAGCTAAAACCTGCAAATCTTAGCTCCTGCATCTTCAACCAAATTTCTGCAACAATCAAAGTTTAGCATCAACTTATTCAAGATTAAAAGCATCAACAATCAAGTCATCTCAGTTTTTAGAAGTCTGCAGTTCACAAATTTGTCTCTGCAAATTTGAATCTTCTTAGGAAAAAAATAATGTGAGTAAATCTTTAATTTAAAACTTTAAGTATAAAAGTTGTATGTTGAATGATAGTGATGAATGCTTGTATGTTAATGATTTTGTGAAGTATTTGTTTCAGGTTTAAGATAGTGCATGTTTTAGAAATAAATTGTACTTCTCTGTAAATACAAGTACAGAGTGAATTTTGAACAAATCTTCAAATTTTAAATTCAGCAAGTTGTTAGTTAGTTGATATTTTCAAACATATATATATGTTAGAATCAACATGATATAAGAATTAAAAATATACTTATTGGTGATACTGTAAACTGCAGAAAACAAATATGCAGTATAACAAAAATTCATAACATGAAAATCTTGTTAATTTTTGATGAATCACATATATTTGTTGAATCTTTAATGCATATTGTGAATTTTAAAATTGGAATTAGAATTTTAAACATGCAATTTAATTCGAATTTTTAAGATTTCAGAATTTGGTACTTTTGTCAAATTCTTGTAATTGGATTGATTTTAACTTCTGAAATTTTAATGGAAGCGTGGTTAGATGATGATTATCACCAGAAAAATACAAATCTAATTTATTTTGTAATATAGGATTTGGAATTTAGGTTTGTAGGGTTTTGGAACTGTCTTTTTGGGTTTGAAAATTTTCGATCGTGTAATTCATAGAGAGGACCGAGCTTCGTATGGATTGAGGAGGAGTTGCATGTGGGGTTTGCGCATGTGTGGCCGGGGTTTGGTGCCAGATCGTGGTACGGTGGTCGTGGTTGATGGCCTTCCTTCTTGCGTCTGCAGTTCGACTTTGGGTTCGAACAACTCGATTTTTGTTTGAGCTCGCGTGGATGGTTTCTGGGTTGAGATTATCGGTCGAGGATGGATTTGGGGTTTGCGCGTGAGGCCGGCGGTGGCGATGGTGGCGTGGTGGCACTGTGCAGGTGCACGTTGAGGCCGCGTGTGTGTGTTTGGGTGTCTTCGTGTGTGTGTGGGTTAGAACTCGAAGTCGCGCTCGAGGTATCTCGTGTTTGTCGCGTGATGCACTCAGGTTGAGGTGGTGTGTTCGTGCCTGTGTTTGGTTTGGGTTTCTGGTTGATGAGAGGTGGAGAATTAAAGTTGGGTCTGGGTAGTTGTTTTGGGCCGGGCTTTAACTAATTAATGGAATTTAGTTGTAGTTTGTTTTCAAACTTCAATTTTGTTTTGAGTTGAATTTAACTCTTTATACCTCACCACTTATAAAATGTTAAATTTCTATTTTAAAGTAATCACATTTTATTGTTGAAATTTTGAAGTGGATTTACATTTTTAAATCTAACATTTAAAAAGTAATTAGTTTTTAATAAATTGAATACTTAATTTTGTATGAGCTTTGAATATAAATGAATATTGTTTATTTAAAAGTTAATTAAATTTTGAAATTTAAGTTACTTAAATTTATTAGTAATTAGTGATGGAATTAATTAATTTATTTTGATTAATTAATTAATTGTTAAGATTTAATTAATTAATTAATTAGGAATTAATTAATAGGTAATTATGGATTAAATTAAATAACAATTAATAGATTATTAATTTATTTATTTAAGATTAATTCATAAGTAATTAATATTTGATTAATAAGTTGATTAATGATTAATAATTTAGTGATTAAGAAGTTAATTAATTAATGGATTAAGAGTAAATTAATTAAGTAGTTAAATATTAATTAATTTATAATTAATAGTAAATTAATTAATGATTAAGTCTTAATTAATTAAATAATTAAGGTTAATTAATGAATAATTAATTATGTAATTAAGAAATTAATTTGTAATTAATTAAGAATTAATTAAGGAAATTAAGAAGTAATTAAGGTTAATTAATTATAAATTAAGGATTAATTAATAACCAAATAAGGAATGATTAATTTTTAATCAAAGTTTAATTAATAAATAATTTTAGTAATTAATTGATAATTAAATAAAGATTATTAATTAATTAAGTAGTAATTAATTAATAATAAGATAATTAAGAAGTGATTAATTAATTAATGTTTGTTTAAGCAAGATTAAGTGATAAATTCTTAAGTAATTAATTTAATTTAAATTAATTAAATTAATTATGATATGAATTAAGTAGTGCTTGCTTGTAAATGATTATTGTATTGATATCTACATATGGTTGATATCTGTTGAATGATAGTTGAGTTATAATCTGTGATAAGATGTTGTATATCTGTGATAGATATTAGTTATTATCTGTTGATAATGTAATGTGATGCTATGTTTAAAATCTGAATTGAATTGTTTAAAACTTTAAACAACTTGGACCTAAAAGACACGCTTTGGATTTCGATGAGACCGGGATCGGGTTTCCATATTTGGATATCCGAAAACCACATCGATTCCAAATAACGTTAGGTCGTGAACCTTATGTGAAGAGTGAAGACTCGAGGTGTAAGGGCTATACGTCAGTATAACTCTGTGGGTGATTCCGTAATGAGTTAACGGAATAGTACTTATAGATTCGAGATGGAGAATCAGAATGCAAGGGTTATCGTCGATAACTTTGAGGGTGATTCCAAAACGAGTGTAACGAGATAATGCCTTCAGTTTCGTTCGAACCCGGAACGAACTTGTGTGGATTGAATGCTTTCAGATCATCGTCAGGTGGACGATGGGCATTCTAAGAAATGAGTTCTTTATAAAGGTAATCGTAACCTCAAGCCTCATCAATCGGAAATGGCTAAAACAGGGGAGGTGCAGCAATGCTTCGTGGGTAGCCCCCACTTGAGTGTGAGATTACCTCTGTCTAGAAGTCCCTTATATATATTCGGCTGTGTGGGCAGTTGTTGGCCACAACTGCGGGGTTATCTTGTTCGGAACTATCCAGTAAGGGATGGGCCCGGCCTTGTGTTGCAGGGGAGTTAGGGTGGCTCCTCGGTACGGTGACCTAGGCCCCGTACTATGACGGGCGGTACCCCAGTAGCCCTTCTATTGATGGAAAACCATTATCCAATAAGAGCCCTCGGATTTGATTGTATACCTATAAATGCTGGAATTTAATAAATGTAACAATTTCGGCTATTTTCTAGTTTACTTGAAAACCCTAGACCCTATTATAATATCACTGAATTTCCTATCAAATGTTTTGGTTAGCGTAAGGTAAAAACTTACCCGTGTTTATTTGTGGGAAGTCTTACGTGATACCTTTTGTTTCAAAATGATTTTTAAAGTTAAACAACTTTAACTAATTTACTCACACCAGACCCATGTCTGACCCGGAGTTTATTTTGTTTTCATAAACTCTTGGGTACTCAATTTTTTTTTAATGAGTAGCCAAGTGATTAGGTTTGGATTAGCATATATTTTGGAGGCTGGAGCTGGAGTCCCGACGTACTATCTATCTATATTCTCTATAGTGGCATTTTGGGTGTTATGTTTGGAGTTGTTTGGGTTGTAAGAACTATTATGAATGGCTGATGTAATGGAGTAGTATGATTTTGTGAACTCTGATATGTAAATTATGTAAGGGATATATGTAGTATTATATTTTGTTCGTTTCCGCTGTGAGATTTTGATGATTGTTGTTTCTTTTCTTTCTATCTTTCTATTTCTATCTCTTTCTTTTCTTATTGATGATACGTTTTTCTGTGGAATGAAAGACGAGTCGTCACAGCAGCTTTGATGCCAAGGTAGTTTCAGTTATGATAAAAAGGAAGAACACTAAAGCTAATGATGCACAATATGCTTTGGTCATGTTTATGTGTGGTATGTTGTTCAAGAAAGAAGATGGTTTTTATAGTTTAGAAATATATGTAAATGCAGGATTTAACCATGCATGTACTAAGAATGAAGACTGTACAGTATAGTGATTCAAGATATCAAGATTGAAGACTAATGAGTATCAAGAAAATTAAGATTATCAAGAGTTCAAGATTTCAAGTAATTTACTTTTTAATTAGGAATTTTCTTAGAACTCCAAGAAAAGCACTGACATCTTAAAATCCAATTTATTCGTGGAATGGAATATGCTTCGAGCCCGTTAAATGGACGGAACCCTTTGTAGGATGGAACCTACGAAAAATCTAGTGGAACATTGTTTTGTATCCACTAACTATTTATTCAAAATGATTTTACAAAATTATATCTTGTTTTCAAAATGTTTTCAAAACCTTCCTTTTAAAAGAATCAAAAACACCTATCCTGATTTCAAATACTTGTAGCCTCAAAATAATCTTTAATTTCAAAATCAAATTATTCTTAGTTTTAAAACTATCTTTAATAATAATTAATAGTTATGCCTAGATTTAAATATAAAATTTTATATATATTATTATCTATATTTACTTATGTATTTTAATTATAGTCATGTATATTTATAAAGTTTAAAATAGGTTTTAATAAAAGATAGAAGTTATTTTCAAAGAAAAACAAACCACCAAAAATTCCTTTGGGATGTCGACATACTCAATATACCCGTGCCAACATAGTGTAAGTTAATTTAAAATTTTAAATTTCAATAGAAGTGTCTGTTCATCATAGCTCTTCAAGAATGGACATGGCTGTTGTTCTTCTATAAGTAGGGGTTGTTTTCAATGAATTTTCAATCATATTTTTCGGTTTTCATTTCTCTTCTTCTTCTTCCACATTTCTTTATACACATTCCTACCATTACTCTACCAAAATCAACATTGAATCTAACTAGATTATCTCTGGTTTGATTCTCTATCACTATCTCAACAAGATCCTCAGTGCTATTCAGAGTTATAGGCTTCTTTGTAATCAATCAGGCGAGAAAAGGTGCGATTGTAGCCTTGGAAATCAATTGGGTGAACTTGTTGCCCGAGAAATCAGGTATCCTTACCTAGAGGATTATGAATCTGGAGGGTGTACCTCGTGGCCTTGAAATCGAGGATGTAACTGTACAATTGCTTTTGAAAGGAAATCCGTACTTGTGAGCGGGACTGGATGTTAGGTAACTCGAGCCAGTATAAAATCCGGTGTGTTCTTTCCTTTATTGCTTTACTTTATTTCTACATCTGTGTTTGATTATGTGATCATATCTGTGTCTGAATATTGCATACATTTGTGTTTAAATTAACAAAAACTCAAAAAGATTTAATAATTCCTTAAAACATATTACCCCCCTCTAGTGTTTATCCTAGCCTTAAGATCTGCAATCCGCATATCTCACACTTACACTTGTCCTTAAAGAAATTTTATTTAATTTTAAATGTTAATAAAGGTTTTATACTTACTTTATTATGTATAAATGCTTTTCTTTATATGTATATGAATTTCCTTAAAGAAATTAAAATAAAATAGAATAAGTTACACACATATTTTTAAATTAAAAATATTTTAAAATACATAAATTTTGAATTTAAATTTAAATCCAAATTCAAATTAAATTCAAAAAAGCAATTTAAAATCAACAACATATTAAATTTGAAAATAACAATTCAATTTTTTTTAAATCTATTCATAAAAATAACACATTATTATTATTGTTTGAAAATAACAAATTGCTAATTTTAAACAATATATAAATGAAATTATCTCTTTACTTATAATTTACTTATTTTACTAAATGAATTAAGGTTCATATGCAAATTGTATTTTTAACTTATATAAATATATTTTAGATCATATTTATCAAGTAATATTTAAAATGAAAATATAACAAACCTTTTTATTACTCTTATTTATATTTAAACTTAAGCTTAATATATTTCAGAAAATTAAACATTTATCTTAAGTATTTTAAAACTATATAACTATTTATTTAAATAGCTTTGAAAAAGTCTTATATTAAATTTAAATCGTAATTTCCAAATTGCCAAATATATTTTAGAATTTGAAAACAAGATTTTATTTATTAAATTCCAAACCGAAGCTTTTCTACTTACAATATATACAAATATATTATAAATACAAACATTTTATGAATTTTTAAAAGAATAAATTGCCAATTTAAATTAAAATCATAAAAGATAATTATCAAATCAATTTAATTTTTAATTAGATTATTAAATTTATACTGGCCAAAATTCCGGGTCATCACATTCCTCCCCAATTAAAAAAATTTCGTCCCCGAAATTTAAAAGCAAAGTTAATTTAATAACTCGCTAAAGATTTTAATTTAAATCACAAGCATATATTATCAACCATATGCTTACAACCATAACAACCAATTCACTCAATCAAACAAATCTAATGATCCTGACACAAATCAGGATAGACTTCCAAACACTATCTAGAGTTTCCCAGGTATAAACACCGAGTACTCGCTATACTGAATCCAAACTAGCTATACTACTAGGCTACAGAGCTCCTACTCATCTATATCTGCAATATAAACAGGATATCAAACCATAGACAAGTCTAACTCGACTACCAAATCCTTCTGAACTGTTGGTTCCACAACCAGCGATTGATCATACACGTACTCTCTCAGAGATACGTGAAACACATTGAATCCCAGTCTTCCAAACTGGCAATTCAACCCTGAAGACCAAATCACAAACCTTACAAGAATACAGAAAGATCCAATATACCTCGACGCTAGCTTTCCAGTCTTACCAAATCTTATAGCTCCTTTGACCGGAGAAAACTTATCCAAAATTAGAACTCCGACTTCGAAATCCAAATTCCTCCGTCTCTTATCCACAAAACTCTTCTGACGATCCTGGCTGCCTTTATCCTTCCTGATCAGCTCGACCTTCGCTGATGCCTCCATAAACAATTTGTACCAAAAACAACCCAACGGAATGATTCCCTCAAGATCAATCCAAAACCAAGAACACAAACTCCACTTCGCAAACATCAGAACACTACAAACTTACTCTTCCAAAATGGAAAAGACGAAACAGATGCACTAAAAATCTTTCCTCATATTCTGAAAAACTTCCTGCAGAAATCCTCTAATCCAAATAATGCAACTTCCGGTTGCTTCTACTCTAAAACAGCTGTTATCTCGCTTCCGCTGTGCAACTTGGATCTGGAGTAGATGAGAATGCCGATGATGAACACAAGCACAAACTTGGCCGACACATCCCGAAAGACACGGTTCATCAAATCCACAAAGAGAAAACTCAGAAGTTCCACCCAATCCTGAGCTGCCTCACCAAATCCTCTCCCTCGGAACGAACCTTCTACTAAGCTAAACCCCTGGTAACACTCCTGGAATCTGGGTCGATAAGAAAACTCAATCTCCAGATGCCTCAAGCAAAAGATAACCCAAGAAAACACTCTACCATCGCAAGTCACTTTTTCGATCAATCCAGACCAATATCCAAAAATAATGTTCTTTCTTTTCCAGTCAGAACAGCTAATACTAGAATAACTAATCCATTAAAGAAATGGATCCTCTCTGATGCCTCTGAAACCACCTCCTGGAAAGTACTTAGCAAGATGATCTTGTCGGAACACAGAACACTCCGAGATGCAATGCTGACACTGATGCCAAAGACTTCCTGTCCAAAGTTCATCGATAAACTCGAGCCTCACGGCCAAATCATCCTGCTGAACCTAGCTACCTCACCGATGCAGACACACCTCCTTAGACTTGACTTAAAGAAAACATCTTTGAAAACATCCGTAGTTACTGCATCTTGCCATGCAGCTGCTTCTTCCTGAAGTTGCCAAGATACCATCACTTGCTTCGGCTCAACCGACAGATCCAAACTCTACTCATCCAAATTTGCAATACAAAGATGGACTCTGAACCTCCAAAAGACTTCCTTCAGATATCGGTGAATTCCTTACACTACAGCAATGCTTACTCGAGACGGTATTACGTCTACAGTCTCAACAGACACACTTCCAACCTCAACAATCAGACTCCTTTATTTGGCAGTCGTGCTACACACACCACTACCTTTTCTACCTTTATAACTTATATTGGAAAATCCGAACAGGTAACCCAACTAATAAGTGGAAATACACACACACACACACTCACGTTCCAACATAGTAAAATACAGAAATAGCTGGAATGCTTACACTCACGTTCCAACATAGTTGGGCACAACTAAAATGTAGGACACTTATTGGAGAAGGGATTCAATAGGTAGGGCTATTGGGTACCGCCTGTCATAGTACGTGGCCTAGATCACCGTACCGAGGATTACACCCAATCCCTTGCAACACAAGGCTTGAACCACCCCTTACTGGATAGTCCCGAACAAGACAATCCCAGCAGTTGGAGCTCACAACTGCCTATACAGCCGAATAAAAGGGACGTCTTGACAAGGGAGGATCTCATCCTACTTGGGTGCTACCCACTTAGCCTTGCTGCCCCTCCCTTGTTTTAGCCATTCCCGTTTGATGAGGCTTGAGGCTACGATTACCTTTGTAGAACACATCTATCTTAGAATGCTCATTGTCCACCTGACGATGTTCTTAAAGCATTCAATCCATACAAGTTCGTTTCGGGTACGAACGAAACCGAAGGCACTATCTCGTTACACTCATTTTGGAATCACCTTCAGAGTTAACAACAATAACCCTTGCACTCTGAATCTTCCTCTTCACTTGAGATTCACGGCCTATCGTTAATTTGGATCGATGTGGTTTTCAGATATCTAAATCTGGAAGCCCGATCCCGGTCTCATCGAAATCCAGAATGCCAACTTTTAAGTCCAATTGGTTTTAAAGTTAAAACAATTCAATTCATTGTCTATATTCACACAGATAGATAATTCACATTTCACAAATTGATAACTCACATTATCATCACAAATAGATAATTCACATTATCATCACAAATAGGTAATTCACATTAGCATCGCACTTCAACCAAACATCCATATCACACAACATCACTTATCTCATATCTAAGATCTCAAACCATTCAAGGCAGCCAATATTATCTAATCATACATAAGCAATGATCTATACCATCTCTAATTGATTTAAAGTGAATTAAATTAATTACTTCCTCCCTAATTGATTTAAAATAAATTGGATTAATTACTTCATTTTATAAATCCTACTTACTTAACCATTAATTAATTACTAATTAATTAATTAATTAATCATCCTCTAAGTATTCATCTTAATTAATCACCTTTGATTAATTATTCTCTAATTACTTTAAGTAATTAGCCTTTAATTAATTACATGAATTAATTATCCTTAACCATTCACAGTAATTAACCTTAATTACTTTCATTAATTAATTAATTATAATTAATTACATTAATCCTTAATTAATTACATTAATTAGTTACTCCTAAATCACTTCATTAATTAATTATCCTTAATTAATCAACCCTTAATTACATCATTATATTAATTAATGAACCCCAATTACTTCTTTAATTAATTACTCTATTTTAATTAATAAATTACATTAAATAATTAGTCTTTAATTAAACCACATTTATTAATCACTCTTGATTAATCTCATTCAGTAATTAACTATCCTTAATTACTTCATTAAATAGATTAATTTTTCCTTAATTAATTATCTTTAATTAATCCCCTGATTAATTACAAAAAGTAATTAAACCTAAATTACTTCCATTAATTACGTCTAGTAATTATCCATTAATTACTTTACTAAGTAATTACACTTCATTAATTACATTAAGTAATTATACTTAACAAATCATCAAGTGATTATCTTAAATTTATTAACCTTAATTAATTAACTTAAACTAATCACATTAAACTTAATTAATTACACTGAGTAATTAATCCCTTTAATTACTTCATTAGTAATTATACTTACCTCATTTCATAAATGATTATCCTTAATTAATTAATCTATTTAATTATTAAAATTAATCACATTAACTAATTGTTTAATAATCTTAAGTTAACGATCTTCATTAATTATTAACAATTCTTTAATTACTTCTCCTAAGTAATTAAACTTAAATTAATCATTATTAATTACAAATTAATAAATCTTTAATAACCTATTAATTAATCTCTAATTATTCAATTAATTAAGTGCTTAACTTTAACTTGATTAATCTGTAATTACTTGATTAGTTAATTCCTAATCATTAATTAATATTCTATACTTATCTAATTAATGATTCTTAATTACAAATTAATTAATCTTTATTTAATTAACTTAACCCTTAATTACTTAATTAATTAACTCTTAATTAATTAAATAACAACCCATAATTACTAATTAATTAACACTAAATCATTAATTAATTAACTAAATTAATCATTAATCATTGAAATCTAAATTTTCTGTAGGATAAATCATTCTTTTATTAATGACTTTAATTATTATTAACATATTCATTTTAAACATTTCACTTTTAAATTTGCTTTTAAATTTCAAATTTAAAATTTAAAATGATTAACAAATTTAAACTTTAACCAAAATAAATCAATTTTATAAACCTCTTAATCAAATGTTAAAGGAACCTTACAAAGAGTTTTATATAAATAAGTTTTAAACGTTTTACCGAAAAACCATTTCATTTCAAAACATACCTTAAACATTTAAACCTGTTTAAACAATTTAATTTTTATTTTAAAACTTTATTTATTTTAAAACTAGGATTCAAAAGTAAATTTGAATCCATACCTCAAAATTTGATTTTAATCTTTTGCTTAAAATCTTGATTTCAATTTTAAAATTCATTTTAAAATTTTGAAAACAGACAGGTTTTAAAACCTCTAACCATCAAACTGTCTCGATCTCAAAACTCAAAAACCCAAGCCAGATCTTGCAAAACTTTGGGCAAACATTTCGAACTACTCGAGAAAAACTCGAGTACCTTCTTCTCTTCTCAAGCCAAACTCACCAGAAAAACAAGGAAATGCACAGTGCACATGCACAGTGATTCCAACCCACTCCGATCATCGCCGAAGCCTTACTCATGTCGCCGATCATCCTCGCAACCTATTCGTGACCATCCAACATCGACAACACCTCAAAATCTAAATCGAGCATTACCTCTCAAACCTGGAACTAAATACCTAAGCTGGAATCTTCTCGTTCTCGCCACATCGACCACCGGCGTATGTGAAATTCCAGCTATGCCTTCGTCAACACACCCACCTCCATTTCCCAAAAAATGGTAGCACTCGATCCACCAGAGAATCCGTGGTGGATCATTTATTGACCATTAGCAAAACTAGGGTTAAGAGCATAAAATGGTCACCACTGCCACCACAATGCCTAGATCACCACTCTGACATTTTTGCTGACCTCTCTGATCGTTCCACTGCCAGCGGTAAGAACCTAGACCACGTCGAGCAACTTGTTCAGCAGAGGCAACCCAAAACACCCAAACTGATCAAACTAGAACTGCTTCTTCATCACTTTACTAAAAATCATAATTTCACTCTTAAAAGTCATGTTTAGGGTTAAAGATTTAGTTTATGTTCCTGAATTAAAGAATTAAAATGTTTGAATTTTCACTTACATCAAACTTGCTCTGATGTTTTTGTTCCTAGAGCCATTTCATATTTATTTTGACTTAACTAAAAAGTTTAAACTATAATTTAGGATGAAACAAACAAGTTTTGTTTAAGTCTTAAATCCAAACCAAGACTAAATCAAGAGATAATGATTTTAAATCAAATTGGAGCTTGAAATCAAAGAAACAGGAATGCTACAAGAAAAAAGCATGCGCACATTCTATACATCCACATAAACAGATAGTTCACTCATATAGAATCACACAAAACATATTTATTTTCCATATATTAACATGCAACAGATACAGGTACTTTAACTTTTTTTGAAAAGTGATGTTACTCACCTGATTAAGATGGTGAACAAAGCCTCTTGAAAAAAAAATTAATCTGAGTGTTGAAACTGGAATATGCTTTTGCTTCTTCGATTAAAAACTTGAATTGCTAATTTATATGGAACTGGAAAGCTTGCAAACAGAGACTGCTTTGATTCCAGGCTTGCTTTTAAAAACAGAGTTGATTGCTTGAACATGCTTTGATAAATTCTCAGGTTTGCAAAGAACAAGCTTTGAATTGTTTGGATTTGAAAAGAATATTCAGGTTTTAGGCAAATGGTTTGATTTTGAAATTGAATAACTGGTTAAAGTATTTGATTTTCCGGTTGAAGAGAGGTTGATCACTGATAAGGATGAGTTTTCTGGTTTTTGAAATGATACAGGCTGATGATTTGAAAATTACGGTTTGCAGGCTTTGATATTGATCTTTGAAAATGTACAGGCTTGAACTTTGATTTGTTTTCTGGTTTTTGAAAGTGTTTACAACAGATTTTGTTTTGAGTACAAGCTTTAAATTTTTCTTAGTTTTTGATTTGAAAAGAAAAAAGAAATTGAAGGGAAGAGGCATATGTTTTTATAAGATGAAAGTATGATTTAATAAAAATAAAAGAAAAATACAAAATTCAAGATGAAACATGTTAAACATTTAACATTTATCAATTGCCTTAGTTTATTAAGTAACATTTGTTATAATGTGTCTTGATATTCTTACACTTGTCCTTAAAGAAATTTTATTTAATTTTAAATGTCGACAAAAGGTTTTGTACTTACTTTGTTAATTATAAATGCTTATCTTAATATGTAGATGAATTTCCTTAAAGAAATTAAAATAAAATAAAATAAATTATGCACATATTTTTAAATTCAAATATTTTAAAATATATAACTTTTGAATTTCAATTTGAAATCCAAATTCAAATTAAAATTAAATTAAAAAACCCAATTTAAAATCAACAACATATTAAATTTGAAAATAACAATTCAATTTTCTTTTAAATCTATTTATAAAAATAACACATTATGATTATTTTATGAAAATAATAAATTTCTAATTTTGAATAATTTATAAAAGAAATTATCTCTTTACCTATAATTTACTTATTTTACTAAATGAATTAAGGATCGTATGTAAATTGTATTTTAAACTTATATATATATTTCTTTGAATGATATTTATCAAGTAATATTTAAAATGAAAATATAACAAACCTTTTTATTACTCTTATTGAAATTTAAACTTAAGCTTAACATATTTCAGAAAATTAAACATTTACCTTAAGTATTTTAAAACTATATAATTATTTATTTAAATATCTTTGAAAAAGTTTTGTATTAAATTTAAATCATAATTTCCAACTTGCCAAATATATTTTAGAATTTGAAAACAAGATTTTATTTATTAAATTCCAAACCAAAGCTTTTCTATTTACAATATATACAAATATATTATAAATAGAAACATTTTATTAATTTTTGAAAGATAAAATTTATCAATTAATATTTATTAGCTTTTAAAAGAATAAATTGCAAATTTAAATTAAAATCATAAAAGACAATTATCAAATCAATTTAATTTTAAATATAGATTATTAAATTTATATTGCCCAAAATTCCGGGTCATCACACATACTCTTTTACCATTACACAGAGTCCGCTTTCATTAATCTAAAATATGACAGGTTCCATCTATAAAATAAATACAATTACTTTTATAAACAAAATTTGAATTTTGAGGGCGATGAAAATTCAAGGCCCTTGGCGATGACTTGGGTGACATAGGGCTACTGACAGCCATTCCCATATCAAACTTAGTTTCGAAATATCGACTATTTGTAAATAGCAGTAAGTGAGACTTGAGAAGAAATGTGTAAATTACTATTAAAATAAGTAACGTGCAACGAACCATCCATTTGAGAATTGTGCTGACCATCCACTACTGGTATTGCAACAATTTAATAACATAAGTTTTTCTGAAAATTCCATCATTCAAAAGTTTTGCGTTTTGCAAGTTCATCCAACTCTAACCATCCACTACTAGTGTTGCAATAAATTACTATTTTGAAAAATTTTGGTTAAAAATATGAAAATAAGAATACACAAAAATCCAAACTTCCTACCTATATTAAACCGGAAAAGTGAATACATAGCTTAAAAAAGTTGTATAATAACAAAACAAAACATGTTTATAACTATTGATCACACATCTTATTAGAAAATAATATATTTGGTTTAAGTAAAGCGGTTTTATAGGAAAATAAATTATATAAGCTGCCTTTAATAAAATTTAATTAAATTGAGATGTATGTATAAATTTATTAAATTTATGAAAAAACATTTAGTTTATAAATATAAATATCGTGGCAATACATTTATGTAAAAATTTAATCCAAATTATGCTGACCAAACATAAATGTTATCTTAATATATAAACATAAGTAAAATAATAACTCCACGAATAGATTACTATCAGAAGATGTAATAATAAGTTGTAAAATGCTTTTTAAGATATATAACATAAACCATCTGCAAAGCTAATTCTTCCATCAAATTTATTTCATACTATAATACCGTGAAAGCGAGTTGTATCAACTTTGATGACTTAACATTTGATGTTAAACATTATCATTTCACTGGTGAAATAGATGAACCTTGATTATGCCATTTTCTTTGTTGATACAATGATGTAGGACGATGTCATTTACTTTCTTCATAACTGGTTATTGGATGATGCATTTCTTGTTCTTTTGTGTGTTGTAATTTTTTTGTGTACTGTGGTTCTTTTGTGCACTGTGGTTATTTTGTGCATTTTAGTTCTTTCGTACATTGTTCATCCATTGTATGTTCATTTAATGTTGGATATTGCAATTTGCTTTCTCCATCAGTGGTCGTTAGATGATCCCATTCTTTTTGCTCTTTTGTGCATTGTAGCTCTTTTGTGCACTGTAGTTCTTTTGTGCATTCTAGCTCTTTTTTGCATTGTAGTTGTTTTGTGCATTCTTGGTCTTTTGTAAATGGTTCATTCATCGCATGTGCATTTACCATTAGATGATTCCACTTCTTTCGTTCGTTATAATTTGTCGGATGGTGCCACTTACTCTTTTCGTCAATGATTGTTGGATGATGCCACTTGTTTGGTGTTCATTAGGTTGCAGCAACTTTGATGCCAAGGTAGTTTCAATTATGATAAAAAAGAACAACACTAAAGCTAATGACGCACTATATGCTTTTTTCATGTTTATGTGTGGTATGTTGTTCAAGAAAGAAGATGGTTTTTATAAGATTTGAAGATACAGTTTGGAACCATGAAGTCAATTAAGCCATTGTAAACTAATTAACGATTTCATTTAGTTTTATCCGCTTTCATATTCTGGATAAGCATATAACGTTAAAGTAGATAGTGTTTTATTAAGCTTTCCACAAAAAAATAACATGCAAAAGTTAATTATAATTCACCAATCATTATGTTATTAACAGAAGGCGGTGTTGCATATCAATCACTAATTTCTTCAACCTAAGCTTCATGCATCATAGGAAATATATAAAAAGCCCAATTTAGTAAAAAATATATTGGTGTCATCTAAATTATAATAAAAAATGTGTGATTGCCAATACAACCAAAAAGAAAAGGCAAGACAGGTAGTTACGATGTAAATTGAAATGAAAAATTCTAGGATAAAAAGCCGATGTCTCGTTTTGTCATATATTTTATCCTCTTAATAATTTTGATAATATTAGTATTGTTATCGTAACAGTATATTACTACATTATTAGCGTGTATGTGTGCAAATGTGTATATTCATATATTTCGATTAAAATTTACTATATTTTGATTATAAAAGATGTTTATTTTCTTGTTGTGGTGTTTGGAACTTACACATTATCAAATGTCTATTATTTATTTTACCACCTCATATATAGGTTTATCGTTTCACATACCGTTTTCACTACACACTATGTGATCGCATTACTATTAACTGTATTAAAAACCCAAGTCTAGTGTTACCAAAAAAGAGATATTTGTATAACTTCATGGCATGCAAATATTTTGTAGTTTGAAATGTATCCACAATTTGAATTTTATTTACATTTTGCATAGATATAACATATTGTCAATATGTCGTTAAAACTGAAGATTTTAGTGTGGTGAAAATTAGACGCTTCTGATATACTAGTGTCCAATGCTAGTCAGAGCTTTTTGTAGCCTTAAGGCATAATGATCTAAATCAGGGATAAAAACAATCATAGGTCCAAATTAGAAATTTTCAAACATTGAAAATACAGTCTCAATGCACGATTTAAATTATAGTGGTTTAAAAATAAAGCATATTCTTTTACAGTTACACTGAGTCCACTTTCATTAATCTAAAATATGATAGGTTCCACTAATAAACAAATTACAATTACTTTTATAAACAAAATTGGAATTTTAAGGCCGATGAAAATTCTAGGCCCTTGGCGATGACTTTGGTGACATAGGGCTACTATCGGCCATTCCCATATCAAAATTAGTTTCGATTAATAACGACTATTTGTAAATAGCAATAAATGAGATTTGAGAAGAAATGTGTAGATGACTATTAAAATAAGTAATGTGCAACAAACTCTCCATTTGAGAATTTGAGTACACAAAATTATTTTTAAATAACAAATTAATAACATAGGTTTTTCTAAAAAATTCATAATTCAAAAGTTTTGCATTTTGCAAGTTCATCCAACTCTAACCATCCACTACTAGTGTTGCAATAAATTACTATTTAGAAAAATTTTAGCAAAAAATTTAAAAATAAGAATACACAAAAACCTAAACTTCCTACCTATATCAAACTTGAAAAGTGAATACATAGCTTAAAGTAAGTTGTATGATAACAAAACAAAACATTCTTATAACTATTGATCACATGTCTTATTAGAAAACAATATATTTGGTTTAAGTAAAGCGGTTTTATTGGAAAATAAATTATATAAGCTTCTGTTACTAAAATTTACTTAAATTGAGATGTATGTAAAAATTTATTAAATTTATGAAAAAACATTAATTTATAAATATAAATATCGTGGCAATACATTTATGTAAAAAATTAATCCAAATTATGCTGACCAAACATAAATATTATCTCAATATATAAACATAAGTAAAATAATAACTCCACGAATAGATTACTATCGAAAGATGTAATAATAAGTTGTAGAATGCTTTTTAAGATATATAATAAACCATCTACAAAGCTAATTCTTCCATCAAATTTATTTCATAATATAATACCATGAAAGCACGTTGTATCAACTTTGATGACTGAACATTTGATGTTAAACATTATCATTTCACCGATGAAATAGTTGAAGCTTGATAATGCCATTTTCTTTGTTGATACAACGATGTAGGACGATGCCATTTACTTTCTTCATAACTGGTTACTGGATGATGCATTTTTTCTTGTTCTTTTGTGCATTGTAATTCTTTTGTGCACTATGGTTCTTTTGTGCACTGTGGTTCTTTAGTGCACTGTGGTTCTTTTATGCATTTTAGTTCTTTCGTACATTATTCATCCATTGCATGTTCATTTAAAGTTGGATGTTGCAATTTGCTTTCTCCATCAGTGGTTGTTGGATGATGGTATTCTTTTTGCTCTTTTGTGCATTGTAGCTCTTTTGTGCGTTGTAGTCCTTTTGTGCATTGTAGCTCCTTTGTGCATTGTAGTTCTTTTGTGCATTCTAAGTCTTTTGTACATTGTTCATTCATCGCATATGCATTTACCATTGGATGATTCCACTTCCTTTGTTCGTCATAATTTGTCGGATGGTGCCACTTACTCTTTTCATCAACAATTATTGGATGATGCCACTTGTTTTGTAGTTCATTAGGTTGATGCAACTTTAATGCCAAGGTAGTTTCAATTATGATAAAAAAGAACAACACTAAAGCTAATGATGCACTATATGCTTTTTTCATGTTTATGTGTGGTATGTTGTTCAAGAAATAAGATGGTTTTTATAAGATTAGAAAATAAAGTTTGGAATCTTGAAGTCAATTAAGCGATTGTAAACTAATTAATGATCTCATTTAGTTTTATCCACTTTCATATTCTGGATAAGCATATAACCTTAAAGTAGATAGTATTTTAATAAGCTTTCGAGAAAAGAATAACATGCAAAAGTTAATTATAATTCACCAATCATTATGTTAATAATAGAAGGCGGTGTTGCATATCAACTACAAATTTCAATTTGAGCTACTTGTATCATAGGAAATATATGAAAAACCCAAATTAGTAAAAAAAAATTAAATAAATATTAATGTCTTCTAAACTATAATGAAAATGTGTGATTGCCAATAAAATCAAAAAGAAAAGGCAAAACAGGTAGTTACGATGTAAATTGAAATGAAAAATTCTAGAATAAAAAATAGATGTCTCGTTTTGTCATACATTTTATCCTCTTAATAATTTTGATAATATTAGTATTTTGATCGTAATAGTATATTACTACACTATTAGCGTGTATGTGTGCAAATGTGTATATACGTATATTTCGATTAAAATTCACTATATTTTGATTATAAAAGACGTTTATTTTCTTGTTATGGTGTTTGGAACTTACACAATATCAAATGTGTATTTTTTATTTTACCACCTCAAATGTAGGTTAATCGTTTCACATCTCATTTTCACTAAAACTTAAAGTTAATTGTTGGACGTTATGTATTCGCATTACCATTAACAGTATTAAAAACCCAAGTCTAGTGTTACCAAAAAAGAGATATTTGTATAACTTTATGGCATGCAAATATTTTGTAGTTTGAAATGTATCCGCAATTTGATTTTTATTTACATTCTGCATAGATATAACTTATTGTCAATATGTCGTTAAAACTGAAGATTTTAGTGTGGTGAAAATTAGACGTTCTGATATACTAGTGTCCAAAGCCAGTCTGATATTGTTGTAGGCTTAAGGCATAATGATCTAAATCAGGGATAAAAACAATCAGAGGTCCTTATTATTGATTTTCAAACATTGAAAATACAGTCACAATGCAAGTTTAAATTATAGTGGCTTAAAAATAAACTATACTCTTTTACAATTATACCAAGTCCGCTTTCATTAATCTAGAATATGACAGGTTTCATTTATAAACAAAATACAATTACTTTTATAACCAAAATTTGAATTTTGAGGCCGATGAAAATTCAAGGCCCTTGGCGATGACTTTGGTGACATAGGTTTACTGTCGGCCATTCCCATATCAAACTTACTTTCGAATAATACCGACTATTTGCAAATAGCAGTAAATGAGATTTGAGAAGAAATGTGTAGATGACTATTAAAATAAGTAACGTGCATCGAACCATCCGTTTGAGAACTTTCATATGCAAAATGATGTTTAAATAACAATTTAATAACATAAGTTTTTCAAAAAAATTCCTCATTCAAAGGTTTTGCATTTTGCAAGTTTATCGAACTCTAACCATGTGATGACCTAGAATTTCGAAAAATTTAGATTGGAATATTTAGTTGATTTTAAATATTTGAAAGGTTAATTTTAACTTGAATTCCAAATATCACTATTTACTTGATAATTAAATTTATTGAATTATATTTTGAAATTGGGTAAAATGTTGGATATGGAGTTTAAGCCTGTTGAAAATAATTTGAAAGCCTGTAAAATTTATATCGATAGTACTGAAGGTAGTAATAGTGTTGAAATTGAATTTGGAAGTGTTTTGTTAAGTTTTGAAAATATATCGTTTAAATTGACATTTAAAATAGCCTTCCGAGGCACAGTCTCAGAATTTTACGAAACTAGTTTCATTGGATCCGTAATATTGTATTATTATCAGATTTCAATTTTCGTAGTGTCTGGAGTTGTTTTGTGAGTGTACGATATGTAAACGCGCTGAAATTTATATCGTAATTCAATATAATAACTGATCCAAAAAGCTATCTTCTCCATATGACTGTATTTGGCTCCAAAACACGTTCCATTGTGTTCGGAATGTGGGTAAAACCTTATAAACGCCTGGCGGCATGTCTGATTCGGAGTTCGAGATTTCGAGTTATGCTAAACGAGATATTTTGGAAATTTAATAATATTAAAAAATTAAAAGTCAAATCAACCACCGTATAATCGTACTCGAGCCGCCCTACCATCTGAAATGCATAGATCTACTTACCCCCTTTCTACTTTAAATCACGCTCAACCCTCATGGAAAAAAATCAAAAGCACAGATAATAAAAAAAATCATTCGTTCGTGCTCAACTCCAGATCGAAGATGAGGGAGGGAACTCGCGTGAACCTCCTCTTCCACAGGAATCGAGTTTCGAAATTGGAATCGAATTCGAGGTGGTCATATTCGAGAGGGTTTCGGCTTCACGTTAATCGAGGGTGAGGCTCGCGGCTTTGGGATTGAAAATGCGAGCGCGACTGGGTGGTCGCGACTGGAGTTTTTGTGAGTATAGGGTTTGCGTGATGGAACTCGACGATGTTGGTTGGGTAGTTGGCGGCAATACTCGATGACGAGGTGAGATTTTTTTTCTGCCCTATTTTAGTTTAACTCAATTAGTATATATATGCATAATAGAAAGATAGGATCTTGAAAATCAGATCTTTACAATGATACATATTTTACAATAAGAATATCTTATATATTTTACAGTTTAAAATTTTAAGTTGATCTTAATTTGTGTGAATAAACAGAAAAAAATATATAATAATAAACTGCAGCAAAGTATATATATACACAATTTACATATTTTGAAATTTAATGATATATATATAGATAGATATATGGGTATGCAGTAAAGCAGAAAAGCTTATATAAGATTTGAAAAAAAAGGTGATTTTAAAATGTTGAAAGTTATATAAAAATCAAATATTTAACCTATATAGATTATTTTTATAGGTGTAGTTTCAAAGAATATAAATAAAAATATTTTCATTGACTGGTTTATTTCAAATAATTTAGTTAGGTGAATAATTTGTTAAATTAATTTTTTTTTAAACCAAATTAATAGTTTAAATTAAATAAGTAAGTTGTAATGAACTGTTCGATCAATTCAAATATTAATAAATTGTATAAATATTTGTACAAGGTCAATAATCATGGAATCAAATCGAGGATGAAGTGGATTTGCAAATTTAAGGGGCAAAGGTGAGTTAATCTCACTCGTCTGGGTTCCATTTAAATTTAAACGGTTAAATTTAAATAATAGGTTGAATGATTGAATTGATTTGTTGTGCACTATGCACTTATGATCTGGTGACTTTGGTTTTGGTTGGTTCTCGAGTTATTTGTTGCTTGACTTGAAGTATTTGGGTTTTAAATTGTTTTAAACTTAAACCATAAATAAGAAAATATTTTGTAACATCCCGCCTTTTCGCACACTTTAAACCGACACACATGACGATTCAAACCATATGGAAGGGCGGATTGTTATGGGGTAAATAAGAAAAACAAAGAAGAAATAAAACAAAACAGAATCTCACAGCGGAAGGATAAAATATAATAATCAAACATACAGTTCATGAAACTTTTTTACAAAATATTTTATTTTACTTGTACAATGAATATCAGAGTTACCCATACCAATACTATCAATGCAGTGGAATTAAATAGTGTAGTGAAATAATATAGTAGATACTAGTAATACAAATCTTTGTCTTCGTCCTCCAGAGCTAAATCCTCAAATCCTGAAACGCTCGGACTGACCCGAGCGAATTTGAAAAGACAAAAACACTCGAGTCAGAACTAAAAGATCTTATGTGAGTAAAATTAACAGAAATAAATATGAGTACAGTAACTCAAGAGATGCTCGGGATTTACATCTCCTAAGGGTCCGTTAAACTATTTACTATGTAGTATATTGCACTATTATAATAATGTCTATTTATAAAATAAACTTACTTTTTAATAGCGTTAAGGGGTTACCCATATAGCCCTTAACACGGAATATATTCCCACAGTCTATACAGTACTGTAATCTCCCCCGTAATGGGCGTCGTCAGAGGGCACTCCATAGGGATGGTACAAAACAAAACTCGTAGTAAAGGCTCGGTATGGTAGGTGACACGGCACAACTAGGCAGTGCCAGGGTAGATATACCAATTGCTATCCGGGCTGGTGGAAATGCGCAGCACGCAGCTGCCGCCCACCTCGAACAAACTCCCCCAAAATCAAAAATAAAAGTGGCCACTAAATCAATCCAAAGTCAAAGTATAATATCGAAGAGGAGTATCCGATCGGAGGAATGACCTCATTGGCCCGAGAATCGCTCCTGTTTTAGCTACCTTATGCCAACTCACGGGAGTCGGGTCCACGTATTTACCTTACAGGAAACGCCGCCACCAACCTACTTCATTCTGGAATCTCCACCGCGTACACGGTTAGTCAAAGTGGTTTTCGGTATCGACAGAGAGTATGCCCATATCCGATCCCTGTCTCTTTGCCAACCAATCGTTATTATAACACCGCGGTCATTTAAAATAGTTTATACTTTAAAACCAGAATAAAAATTCCATTTCAAAACTATGAATACGATATCATCTTAAAACCCAAAACAATATGATATCATTTTATCCAAATATATTCCTTTTCCAAAATCATACTGCTTTAAAATTTAAAATATCTGGAAACCAAATGTTTGACTTATACTTTCAAAGCATAATATTTCGAAATTCATATATTTTAAAACCATAACTTCTAAAACTTGAATGGTTTGGATATTCAACGGTATATAAAATAAATGGTTTGACTTTAAGGTTACTTTGTAAAGAAAATAATTTCCATGGCTTTACAGATATATTTCTTTATTTAAAGTCTAAACCAAAATTTAAATATCACTTTCAAGTTCCAGAACCACTTCAATTTCTATATATATATATATATATATATATATATATATATATATATATATATATATATATATCCATTTGGAGTATTAATATTTCAAACTAAAGTTGGAATTTATTCCTTCAACCAAATTAAATGTTCTATTATTTAGTCTTGAATATTTACATAAAAATCCATAAATAAAACTCCAATTTCTAGCAATTAAATATTTTCTTCAATTAAATTATACTAGAATATTCATTTTCAATTTATCTTGGAAAAATCCAGTTATAAATATCATACCTTAAAATTTTCCAAACTTAAACATATAATATGAATTATCAAATTCCATTTCTCAATTTTCCCATTTTTATTTAATAGATTTATACACAGCTTAAATTCAAAAATTTTAACTTCATATGTATATATATAGAAGAATAACATTTATAAAATATCAAAATTAAAATTTTTTATAAACCGTATCCCATCCAAACCATAGAAATCACTTTAAAATAATTTATATATAGACCACGGTGCCTGTATAAAATTTTCTATCCTATGGTCAAGTGATACAGATATTTATCATTTCAATCCGCAATTTAAAAATAAAATTTGCGGTTGTATATCATTTCAAACCACAATCCCGAATGAAACGAAAATGCATGATAACTTGTAGTTTAATGATATACAATAAAACATCCATTCACCCATCACCAGTCAAAATTATTTCAAACATCATCAGCTTAACAACCATCAATATATATACAATATAACAAGAAATATTGACAGTTATTAACTAACATTTTATATTCAATTAAATTTATAACTGTTTAACTAGTAGTTTATATGCAAATAAATAAATTCTAACTGTCAATTAATATGCAATAAATGAATTAAATTGATAGTTAAATTAAATAAATGCGAATTAACCGATATGCTGAATAAAACATGCCAAACAATCATAAATAAATTTCTACTCATATCTAAAATAAATTTAACAAACATACAAACTTTTAGAAGTTGTGAGTGGGTTAAAACACTCACCTTTTGAATTTAAATCGAATTTAAATTCAATTTAAACTCAAAAATCCAACGGTCTCCAAATCTGTCCAAACCAGCGTCATCAAATCCGGAATTTAATTACGATCCTAACAAAAGAAATTTCGCGTGAAACGGGCAAAGTATGAAAAAGTTGTTCAATTTTAATGAGTTGAAACAAAAATTAAATAAAACAAAATTAAACAACAACCTAATTAAAGCTTGCCATGTCATAAAGCTTCTTCTCAACTCTCGTATGCTCGTCCAGGGAATGAACCCATTTCAACGCATGCCCTCCCCATCTTTGACCATGCCTTTAGACCGCCCCAGGCCACCAGATGGTGACGCGCCTCCACCATTACGACTTCCCTAGCCGAACTCTCCAATACCCAGAAACCAATTTGCAAATAGTCGCTCCAAATCAAAACGCCCAAATTGACTTAGGTTTCGAATCTCCTGATTTTGACCGTGATTTGTCGCTGACTCGAGTATCGATTTTGAAAACAGAGATTGCGCGTAGATTCGTATGGATGAAATCTACAACATATATTTTTTTTGGAATTTTTCTGAGATGTTTGAATTTTCATTTGAAATTTGAATAGAAATAGATCTAGGCTTGCATCCATTTAAGGAGGAGAAGGAGTTGAAAAAAAGAACGTACAGACAAATGATAGAAGATGGAGGCTAGGGTTTTTTTGATCGTCTATTTATAGATAGATCGCAAAAGAATAGGTGTGCACGAATTTTAACGTGCAAACGGAAGTGGTCCCAAAAGATAAATAATATTAATTACACACGTTACGGATTTAGGAAATGAATAAATTCCTTATCATTTACATTTAATTTTAACGTATATACAAATGTAAATCTAGACGTTTCCTTTACGTTTCAAAATATATCCACAATTTTATTAATTTCCAAATTGATCTAAACAAATTTAGATGTAAATTAAAAGCTGATAAGTCTATCCATTGCATGTTAATTTCTCCACTTCCTTATATTTAGAAATTATAAATTAAGTTTTCAAAAACCTATTTTTGATTTCCAACTTTTATATACTCATCTTTTACCAGTAATAAGGATGCATTAACATTTGTTCATGGTTTCACCTTATTATCCTCAACTTCCATTTTAATTTTCAATAATTACAATTGTCGAATGTTGATACTTTAATTAAATTTATACATCTTGCTTTCTATAATCTATATCAACAAATGGTCCAATTATAAATAGAATTAGCATTAACTTCATCTTATAGGATTAACTACTCCAATTACAAAACAAATCTACGCTAACTGCACGATTTAAGTCAATTTTGTAATTGAGTCTACATTAAACGTTATAAATTATAAATTGGAACCTCAATAAATTCGCTTATTGATTTAAAATCTTTCTATTCAGTAAATAGACATTTTATGGGTATAAATAACATTTGAATTATAACACATGTCATTAGTGCAAGCTTCATTTCTTATAAACTCCCCTTTATTAACTAGAACACATTAACCAAAACAAAATAATTAATTTAGATTTATTTCAATCGATTGCCATTCTTAACTTAACATACTCAAAATGGTTAACCTAAATAATTGTTACCCTTTTACATTCAAATTCACTTCCAACCATCATTACAACAATGTTGCCATAGATTTAGATTTAATTAAATAAATTAGATAAATGGGTAAAGTTTTGTAATTATCACTAATGCCAAATATATATGCATTAATTACTACTTATTATTATGAATTCATTTATTAATTTACTAGTTGCCTTTGTCTTCTTATATCCTATTTACTACCAATCTTTCTATTTAGTTATAGTTTATCAATATATATATACCTAGGCAAACCAAGTTCTTGTCTTTTCTGTTATTTCAATTAAATCGGGTATGCACAAATAAATTGTTTATAACTTATTCTTACAAAATTATTTACATGCATTCAGTTACACCTAATTTAATGCATTGATTTTCATTTATAAATTAAAGGTTTTTCCTTTAAAAGCTTTTATTACTAACCATACTCCAACCTCTACAGGACATTTGCACTTATTGTGCATACTTTTAGCAACACATATATACTTTGCGTCTATTCCCCAAATTTCACATTCTATTGTTACATAATTTGCATTGATTACTATTTATTATTATTGCTTTACTGATAAATTAGATATTTGCATTGGTTTTTCTTATGCTAAATTATTTTCCCATAATAAATAAGGTTTCAAAACAATCAATAACATTTCCTTAGCCCAAACCCTGTTTACCAATTATTTTCCTTCAATAATTCATGTTGCTATAAATACGTACATTTACACTTTATAGTTATTCTAATATACCTATTCCAACACTTTTAACTCTTATCTTTACTTTCACCCACTTGTAACATAAATTTTTATTTTCAAATTTATTCCCATTTACGGTTAATCAATGTTATTTTACATTAACCAATTTTAATATTCACCTTTAATTTCACATCTTCAAAGTATATCTAGGAAAAATATTTCCACCACTTAATTTACTAAATCTTATGCAGTCTTACTATAAATAGGTTTTAAATTACCATTACTGTACATTCAATTACTATCCAAAGTATTTATTCATAAACCAATTCGATATATACGTTTGTTTCCTTCTATTTGATTTATACCTAGTATACATTTTTCTAAATCCTGTTTCATTACCTTCATTAAATGGTTATCGCATTGAGATCAAATTTATTAGCTTATATCGCATTATTACCATTAATTAAAATTGGCTTAATTTTTTTTTTATTCAATACTCTAAATAAATAACATATTATTCCATAATTACTCTTGTTTTCACATATTCCATTCAAAATTTAAACCATAATATTTACATTATTTTATTGAATTGGAAATCTCATTTTTAATTGTTAACTTTTAATAAGAAAAAATGGCAACACCAAATTCCTAACATTCATTTTATTAAAAATTATGGAAAATATGACAAATTTAGTTAACGAAATTTTCGAGTCGTTACACTCTCCCCCACTCAAAACTTTTCGTCCCCGAAAAGGAAAAGAAGGGAGAAGAAAGAATTAAATAACAATACATCTTATTCAAAATATTTAACTTATAAACAATAATTGTGACGCCCCACCTCTATACCCGCGCTAGCCAAGAACACTACGGTGTAGTGCTGTTAACTAGCACGGAGAATAAGGCTGTTGAGGAGCGGCCATCAATAGTTGGCCTTACACTAGTATTGGTTATCTCGATGGGAGTGATATAAATATATATATTCTTTCATTTTTCATCTCTGATTTATTTTCTCCCATCAACATACCCCCAATTCCAGTATAAAACGAACTACGATGGTTCGTAATAGTTTAGAACAGTAAATATAAAATAACAACACAGATAATATAAATGCGGAACACAGATGAAACAGAAGGTCTCATATATATATAATAACTGATGTCAGTTACAATACATTTGACACGGTACATATGATACAACTACAACAGTCGACTCAGGAAGTTACATATACAAGTACATTAACGTATTTAATATACATGAACACATATCTTCCAATACAATTTTACAAACTACTACAAATAACGACGACTACTCCAAAAGATATGAAAGAACTTCATAGCTCTAGCAGCAACCCAAAGCAGAATATCTACAACCTGAAATACTCGGTCTGACCCGAGTATAAAATTCAAAAGAAAATAATACTCGGGTCAGTCTAATTCAAACTCAGTTATTAGTGCACAGAAGCAATAATAATTAAATAATGAATAGACGACAGTAATTAAACCAAATCAGAATGCAATTCAGAATATTGAATTGAAATAAACAAAGCAGTTAAAACCATTGAAACATCAATTAAAATATTAATTCAAGTAGGGCTGCAGTACACGCACGCGTGCACTGCCTCGCCACTACGGAATATGGAATACGCAAAAAGTTCCATAAGTCAAAACAAATAGAATACCATACACGCCATACCGTGTGGCTGCAGTTCACGCTTGCGTGCACTGCCTTGCCACTATAGTGATGTCGTACCCAAAAACTCAATACCGTGTGGCTGCAGTTCACACTTGCGTGCGCTGCCTTGCCACTATAGTGCTGTTGTACACAATAAAAATTCACACACGAGCACAAGGTCAAACTCGAAAATCAGGTTCAACTCAAATGATAATCAAATAAAATTGCAATGCGAGCACAAGGTCAAACCCGAGCGTTTAAGCTGGGTTCAACTCAATGTACAGAAACAAATACAAAACAAATGTCACAATGAAACTACAGTTGCAAACAAGTACAAAGACAAGAACAATGCACATGTCAACAGCACATAAATATGCGAATACGTGATACAAAAGTTCAGTGAACTGTAAGTATCGACCCGGTAGCTTCAAGTGTAAAGCAATGCCCAACATGAATGAATGAACCAGATTCAAGTGAGGACCGAATGCAACAGCAACTCCATATCAATGCAAACAAAAATTGGGTTACTACATAACATAGCAACAACTGAAATAATGCAACAGGTCAGGAAGCAAGTGTGTGTACAATAAAATGAAAGTCAAAGTATCATGAATATACACAATGCAGACACAACTCAAATGAACACATTTGAAGTTGTACAAGATAACAGTAACACTGAAAACATGCAATTACATGGAACTCAAGTTTCAGAAAGAACAGAAACAAAAGCAAGCCGAGGCTTAGTGCTGAAGCAACAACAATGAACCAGAGCCAAGAATACATGTACTCTAGGCAGTCCAGATAAACAAAGTGCAGACATGATTTAATTCAGAATTTTATGTAAATCCAAATCCCCCATAAACTCCATTTTCTTCCAAAATATACATTCTATATCAAAGAAGAGCATTTCTATCAAAACACAGATACCCAGATTCAAGATAAAAACTCAGGTATTCAAATTAACTTGATTTCAGAAAAAAAAACATAACATAGAAATAAACGTAAAACCCATTTTTTGCTTTTCATACTCAAGACATTCAACTTGCCAGAAAACAGGTAAACACATGTATGTACTCAGATATGAGAATTTCATACAAAATCAGAACTCCAGTTCTATATATGCCTGGGCATATATATAGATAATTCATCAAAATAAGTTTATAAAAACTTTCCCAAAAACTTCTGAAAAGAATACTCGAACAAATCAGTATAAAAACCCTTCAACACATCAAATTCTGCAGATCCATGTGTCTGCACATATACACAAGTGTAAACACTTGTGTATACTGCCTCGACACAAGATAATTTTCCAAACACAGAATCCCAGAAAATGTATAAATCTAAACAATTCAAATGTTACAGTTACAAACTTGCAACAACTTACAAGGCAGTACAGTGTTTTCCAGTTTTATATACATAGCAAGCTACACATGATAGTTCACTGATTATAACAAAATATGAATGAACACCGCAACACAAGAGTGTGCACAGCAAAATCGAATAATCTCATGTGGATAATGCAGCCAAGCCCATAAAGGTCAAAACCAAACAAGCATCAAAACTTTCAGAAATAATTAACTGAATGCATTGCGGTTGTTACGAAATCCAAAACTGAAAACCGCAAACCAAACAAGCTTCAAAACTTTCAGAAATAATTATCTGAATGCAGTTCAATGCAAAAACAGGACCAGACCAACATATGAATCAGTCAAGGGAACTTGAAGCATACAAGCTCAAGGAAGCTTGCAGCAATACACAAGTGGACAAAATAACCAAGTGCAACATCAAACAGAATGAAATGCACAATGTCACAGCAAACTGGCACCAACGAAGGCAACATGAAGAATTCGAGATAGTGGTGGCCACGAAATCGACATCACAGCAAATCATTCTAACAAATCAAAGTGACCAAGTTAGACATCAATGCCGATAATATTAGGTCACAAAATTAAAAGAGGAAAGTCACTGCCGTGCAATTCAAGTAGCAAAGAATCAAAGCCACGATAGCACACAATAAGCGAGCACACGAACAATCAAACTAGGGTTTGAATTAGATGTAAGTGATGGAATCACTTACCTGATTTGCGAACTCGATCCTCAGAAAACGAACGAGCCAAGCACGAGAATCAATCAACAGAGAAGCCCTAATTCGAGAAAGAAGAACGAAGCCCTAATTCGGCAAAGAGAGGCCGCCATTTTCTTTATGTGATTAGTTTTAGGTTAGCAAACGAAAAAAAATAAAGAAAAGGGGACGGTTCGAAAATGAAAAGAGAAAATGGGGAAGGGCCGGTTCGAAATTAAAGAGGGGATAAGGCCAAATAAATAAAAAAGAATAAATAAAAAAGAAAACTTTTATTTAAAGCCCGATAAAATTTTACTTAAAATTTGTAAAAGAATTTTAAATCCAAATTTAAAAACTTCAATTGGAAATTTGTGTCAATATTAATCGTTTAAATTGTCGATTATAATTCGACACGAATATCGGGTTGTTACAGGCTCCCCTCCTTAAAGAAATTGCGTCCTCGCAATCTTAAGGAATATATGGACAATAGGTAACAACCAAAAGAGCATATCATCACAAGATGAAGAAATTCGAAATATGAAGTTCACCATAAAGAGCATGAAGGAGCAAGCCAGAACGTGTTTGCTCAAAGTCAAATCTAGTGAATCTTCAATTTCTTCAATAATACCGGGCTCAAGAATAAAGATCGGAAATCCCAAAGGCATTTCCGTAATTGGAAGACGTGGAAAACGTCATGAATAGCAGAAAATTGAGCCGGTACACTAGCGTAGTACAATATAAACGCCAAAGAAATCTTTTAATTTCATAAAGGAAATTCACAAATTATCAACAAAATCTAATTATCAATAGATAATTCAAAGATCTCAAATCACAAATATTCGATTATCAAAAACGATAATCAAATCAACAAGTATTCGATTATCAAAATCGAAAATCAATCTTAAATCACAAATATTTAATTATCACAAACGACAATTAAATCTCAAATATCTGATTATCACAAGCGATAATCAGAAACAATAAATATCTGATTGTCAAAAACGATAAATCAGAAATCATAAACATCCAATTATCAAAACGATAATCAGAAATTACCACAACGGTAATCAAATTTCAAATTACAAAATTTTCAATTAACGAGTCCGAAATTAACCGAAATAGCAAACGCACATGACTCATAACCACGAGTTTTACTAAATCGTTTAATTCACTTCATCGTTTCCTTGAAAGTGTTAAATTGTGTATTTTAAATAAATAACATTTTACGTTCTCAAACGGACAAGTCCGGAATTAAGCGAATCAGTAAAAGAAAGGGGTTATAGTCCTCGATTTTACTGAAACGTTTAATTCGCTTCCTCATTCTTTTGAAAGCGCAAATCGTAAAAATTTTGAAAACAATTTTGATTTATATTTTGAAACAATTTTTAAAATATGTGATTAAAACAACGACATCAGAAGCAACTTCGATAAGTGGATTTTCATTCATCCAAAGAGTCACAAGAATCTTCTCAAAGATAGAAAGGGGTATCATACCCTAAACTTGTATTCATAACAAGTCAATAACACACGAATTCACCAATGCACAAGAATTGATAAAACTTATCAATAGAAATCACGAAAATTGGTGAAGCACAAATTCTAGAAATCCTCACAAGAAATCCAGAAAACACAAGCTAAGAGTATGAGAACTCGAACGCGAGTATGAAAACTCGAACCGGAGTATGAAAACTCGAACGCGAGTATGAAAACTCGAACCGGAGTATGAAAACTCGAACGCGAGTATGGAAACTCAAACGGAGTATGAAAACTCAAACGGATTATGAAAACTCGAACAGAGTATGAAAACTCGAACGGAGTATGAACACTCGAACAGAGTATGAAAACTCAAACGGAGTATGAAAACTCGAACGGAGTATGAAAACTCGAACGGAGTATGAAAACTCGAACGGAGTATGAAAACTCGAACAGAGTATGAAAACTCAAACGGAGTATGAAAACTCGAACGGAGTATGAAAACTCGAACAGAGTATGAAAACTCAAAGGAGAGTATGGAAACTCACCAACACGCGAGCATGAAAATTCATCAACACATGTAACGCATAACGAGAACGGGAGCACAAAAACTCACCTACATGCGAGCATGAAAACTCACCAACACGTGCAATGCAAAGCGAGAACGGGAGCACAGAATCTCACCTACACGTGAGCATGAAAATCACCAACACGGGCAACGCAAAGCGAGAACGGGAGCACGGAATCTCACCTACACGCGAGCATGAAAAATCATCAACACGTGCAACGCAAAGCGAGAACGGGAGCACGGAATCTCACCTACCCGCGAGCATGAAAAATCATCAACACGTGCAACGCAAAGCGAGAACGGGAGCACGGAATCTCACCTACACGTGAGCATGAAAATCACCAACACGGGCAACGCAAAGCGAGAACGGGAGCACGGAATCTCACCTACACGCGAGCATGAAAAATCATCAACACGTGCAACGCAAAGCGAGAACGGGAGCACGGAATCTCACCTACCCGCGAGCATGAAAAATCATCAACACGTGCAACGCATAACGAGACGCTATCTCATGGTTGCAAGCCATTAATTTTGACACACGAATGGCCCGAAGACCGTGGGGCGCTACCCCACATGTGTGAGTCGAAATCACACAGATTGAGGTCCAGACTAACCAAAAAAAAATCAAAAGAGGTATGTGTGAGTGGAATCACACAAGTGGTGTCTAGTCTAACCTCACAATCAAAAGGAAAGTATGTGTGAATGAAATCACACAAGTGGTGTCTAGACAATCCTCAAAGCCCAAGAGATATGTGTGAGACGAAATCACACCGATGAGGCCTAGTCTAACCGTAAAAATGATCGTCATGATCAACGAGAAGTGTCAATTACACTAAGTCAGTAAATGTAAAAGTTTAGCATCATGTCCCATAACCACTTACTTAACTTAAATATTTACGAACAAACTGTAAATCTTCACTAATAAAATTTGTCACTAGAGGTTCAATCGAACAAGTCCAACAATTAACCGACGAAGTAAACGCAAGCGTTTCATACCACTTGTTTTACTAAGCCGTTTAATTAGATTTCTCATACGAGTGAAATAAAGATTTGTATATACTAATAGATTGAAAAACAGTTTCAAAAACGAGTTTGGTATTGAAAATAGAGTTGAAAACATTTTGATAAAAGAGTTTTTGATATTTAATACTAGTATTGAAACCTTTATATTTTTAAAGTGACAAATCACAAAAATGATTGTAGAAACAATCAATCACAAGAATTCACATACGAAGACGTGAATAGAATCCAAAGAAATCGATACCAGATTCATCGAAAGGTATGTTCACAAAAATCCCGAAGAAAAGGTCATCAAAGTTGCTAATAAATGATAGCAACAAATCGGGAAATAATCAAGAATCGATTAAATTCGAAAACCAAATCAATTCACTAAGATTCACATTCGAAGACGTGAATAAAATACAAAGAATTCAATTCCAAATCCATCAAAGTAGGAATACCCAAAATTCCTGAAATAGAAGTTATCAAAGTCGACAAAGGTGATAACAACTAACCGGAAAAGAAGAACCGATCAACAATTGGAAAAACAAAGCAGAACGAGTATAAATGCTTGAATGACTTTAGCAAAAGTAAAAGTCAAGTCAACGTCGATATCGACAAGGCAAAGACCAAGACAATTTCTTTTATACCAAAGAAATTTTAAAACTATCAGAGAGAGGCACATGAAAACCAACAAACCATGGATAAACAGACAGAGTCGACAATTGAAATGCAATTTGTCTCAAAGATTGATACCCAAAACCCAATTGTATGGAAACTGCATTAAGTACACGAATCAGAGATAAGAATGCATATATATAGCAGTTCGAATAAACAATGCGAGTTCAAATCGAAGTGGGTACTAGTTGCAGCAATATGCAACTTGGTAGAGCATATATATACTGATACTTAGAAGTGTAAACTCAAGTGAGCAAGTGCGATAGAGAATAGCAGCAATGCTCACGAATAAGCGTTAGGAATTCATTCCTAACAATCAAAGATGATCTTAAGACAAAGATGTGAAATAAAACATCGACAAATAGTTGTAACACATGTACTATCTAAGTTATGTTTTATATTTGTTCTAAACCCCAGGCTCTGATACCAAGCTGTGACGCCCCACCTCTATACCCGCGCTAGCCAAGAACACTACGGTGTAGTGCTGTTAACTAGCACGGAGAATAAGGCTGTTGAGGAGCGGCCATCAATAGTTGGCCTTACACTAGTATTGGTTATCTCGATGGGAGTGATATAAATATATATATTCTTTCATTTTTCATCTCTGATTTATTTTCTCCCATCAACATACCCCCAATTCCAGTATAAAACGAACTACGATGGTTCGTAATAGTTTAGAACAGTAAATATAAAATAACAACACAGATAATATAAATGCGGAACACAGATGAAAAAGAAGGTCTCATATATATATAATAACTGATGTCAGTTACAATACATTTGACACGGTACATATGATACAACTACAACAGTCGACTCAGGAAGTTACATATACAAGTACATTAACGTATTTAATATACATGAACACATATCTTCCAATACAATTTTACAAACTACTACAAATAACGACGACTACTCCAAAAGATATGAAAGAACTTCATAGCTCTAGCAGCAACCCAAAGCAGAATATCTACAACCTGAAATACTCGGTCTGACCCGAGTATAAAATTCAAAAGAAAATAATACTCGGGTCAGTCTAATTCAAACTCAGTTATTAGTGCACAGAAGCAATAATAATTAAATAATGAATAGACGACAGTAATTAAACCAAATCAGAATGCAATTCAGAATATTGAATTGAAATAAACAAAGCAGTTAAAACCATTGAAACATCAATTAAAATATTAATTCAAGTAGGGCTGCAGTACACGCACGCGTGCACTGCCTCGCCACTACGGAATATGGAATACGCAAAAAGTTCCATAAGTCAAAACAAATAGAATACCATACACGCCATACCGTGTGGCTGCAGTTCACGCTTGCGTGCACTGCCTTGCCACTATAGTGATGTCGTACCCAAAAACTCAATACCGTGTGGCTGCAGTTCACGCTTGCGTGCACTGCCTTGCCACTATAGTGCTGTTGTACACAATAAAAATTCACACACGAGCACAAGGTCAAACTCGAAAATCAGGTTCAACTCAAATGATAATCAAATAAAATTGCAATGCGAGCACAAGGTCAAACCCGAGCGTTTAAGCTGGGTTCAACTCAATGTACAGAAACAAATACAAAACAAATGTCACAATGAAACTAAAGTTGCAAACAAGTACAAAGACAAGAACAATGCACATGTCAACAGCACATAAATATGCGAATACGTGATACAAAAGTTCAGTGAACTGTAAGTATCGACCCGGTAGCTTCAAGTGTAAAGCAATGCCCAACATGAATGAATGAACCAGATTCAAGTGAGGACCGAATGCAACAGCAACTCCATATCAATGCAAACAAAAATTGGGTTACTACATAACATAGCAACAACTGAAATAATGCAACAGGTCAGGAAGCAAGTGTGTGTACAATAAAATGAAAGTCAAAGTATCATGAATATACACAATGCAGACACAACTCAAATGAACACATTTGAAGTTGTACAAGATAATAGTAACACTGAAAACATGCAATTACATGGAACTCAAGTTTCAGAAAGAACAGAAACAAAAGCAAGCCGAGGCTTAGTGCTGAAGCAACAACAATGAACCAGAGCCAAGAATACATGTACTCTAGGCAGTCCAGATAAACAAAGTGCAGACATGATTTAATTCAGAATTTTATGTAAATCCAAATCCCCCATAAACTCCATTTTCTTCCAAAATATACATTCTATATCAAAGAAGAGCATTTCTATCAAAACACAGATACCCAGATTCAAGATAAAAACTCAGATATTCAAATTAACTTGATTTCAGAAAAAAAAAACATAACATAGAAATATACGTAAAACCCATTTTTTGCTTTTCATACTCAAGACATTCAACTTGCCAGAAAACAGGTAAACACATGTATGTACTCAGATATGAGAATTTCATACAAAATCAGAACTCCAGTTCTATATATGCCTGGGCATATATATAGATAATTCATCAAAATAAGTTTATAAAAACTTTCCCAAAAACTTCTGAAAAGAATACTCGAACAAATCAGTATAAAAACCCTTCAACACATCAAATTCTGCAGATCCATGTGTCTGCACATATACACAAGTGTAAACACTTGTGTATACTGCCTCGACACAAGATAATTTTCCAAACACAGAATCCCAGAAAATGTATAAATCTAAACAATTCAAATGTTACAGTTACAAACTTGCAACAACTTACAAGGCAGTACAGTGTTTTCCAGTTTTATATACATAGCAAGCTACACATGATAGTTCACTGATTATAACAAAATATGAATGAACACCGCAACACAAGAGTGTGCACAGCAAAATCGAATAATCTCATGTGGATAATGCAGCCAAGCCCATAAAGGTCAAAACCAAACAAGCATCAAAACTTTCAGAAATAATTAACTGAATGCATTGCGGTTGTTACGAAATCCAAAACTGAAAACCGCAAACCAAACAAGCTTCAAAACTTTCAGAAATAATTATCTGAATGCAGTTCAATGCAAAAACAGGACCAGACCAACATATGAATCAGTCAAGGGAACTTGAAGCATACAAGCTCAAGGAAGCTTGCAGCAATACACAAGTGGACAAAATAACCAAGTGCAACATCAAACAGAATGAAATGCACAATGTCACAGCAAACTGGCACCAAAGAAGGCAACATGAAGAATTCGAGATAGTGGTGGCCACGAAATCGACATCACAGCAAATCATTCAAACAAATCAAAGTGACCAAGTTAGACATCAATGCCGATAATATTAGGTCACAAAATTAAAAGAGGAAAGTCACTGCCGTGCAATTCAAGTAGCAAAGAATCAAAGCCACGATAGCACACAATAAGCGAGCACACGAACAATCAAACTAGGGTTTGAATTAGATGTAAGTGATGGAATCACTTACCTGATTTGCGAACTCGATCCTCAGAAAACGAACGAGCCAAGCACGAGAATCAATCAACAGAGAAGCCCTAATTCGAGAAAGAAGAACGAAGCCCTAATTCGGCAAAGAGAGGCCTCCATTTTCTTTGCGTGATTAGTTTTAGGTTAGCAAACGAAAAAAAATAAAGAAAAGGGGACGGTTCGAAAATGAAAAGAGAAAATGGGGGAGGGCCGGTTCGAAATTAAAGAGGGGATAAGGCCAAATAAATAAAATAAATAAATAAAAAAGAAAACTTTTATTTAAAGCCCGATAAAATTTTACTTAAAATTTGTAAAAGAATTTTAAATCCAAATTTAAAAACTTCAATTGGAAATTTGTGTCAATATTAATCGTTTAAATTGTCGATTATAATTCGACACGAATATCGGGTTGTTACAATAATTTACTAAATTTATTACCTTTAATAAAATATACCCGTTTTATAATCATTATATCCTTTTGTACTTAAATAATTAAAGTTTGGAAAACATTTTCAACATAATTCTAAGTCCAGAATTTACGGAAAATTTTGGCAGAGTCTCCTTTGTACGGAGAGGCTTGGAAAAATATAATACCAAAATATAACAAAGTATCATATAGAATATTCAAAATAGTATATCCCAACACGGGAAAATATATAAAAATAGCGCTACAAAACGTAAACCGGGCACGTACCTATTTGTTGGGCAAATTACGCTTAATTTATGGAAACAAAAGCAGTAACAATTGCTTCCATACCTGCATTTCACTTATATAATCTAAAAAGGTTAACTATTTATATAAAGTAAAATATTTTCATGGTTTCAACTACTAACAACAATCAATTTCGACAAACAGTATACACAACAAAACAAAACAACCATTTAATCAAACAAGCAAATAGTTGTTCGGGTTCAAAACTTGAAATGGTACGGAATGAAAAATAACTATCCAGTGCATCATTTACTCAACAGTCTTAGATGGGACAAAAATAGATTATTTATTCATCCAACAACTTCAAATTTCCTTACCCAGCCAACTATAAAGTAAACAATATCGATTTACCAACAAATCAATTCAACTTATATAAATTCATTACATACTTTAATTGTTTGATTTCCTTTCTTTTATTCAACCCACATAAATTTTCCTTTTTATAATTTACATTTATTTCTAACAAACTTTAAATTTTATTTCTCATTCAGTGGTTGTTTCCTTATTTCTACTTATTACTTACCATTATTTTTATTTTATTTAGGTTATGTAAGTCTCTTTTATTTGTATTACATTTAATGCACTTCTCAAATTCAATCATTTATTAAATGCTTACATGCTATTATATTATATTACAGTAACCCTTTTTTTAATTACACTTAAATTCTTAACCTTATAACCTCCATTCTTATAAATAAAGGATTTTATTAATTTATTACCTAAGGTTTACAGTCATTTATTTTATTACCTACTTTCCATTTTATTCAACTAGTAGCATTTAAATCATACTAAATTTTATAACCATACACATCAATCCTTATTTATTAAAGAGTTTCGTTTTATTTACTTAAGTTTAAAATCACCTATTTATAATACTTACCTTTAATTATGGTAAAATTTCAATTATAACTTAAGTTTATAACATTAAATTCTCATTTAACAGCAATTCATTGAATACTTCATTATTTCCAAAATTTCTACTTGTATAATATTCTATTCCGATCACTTATTTAACATTTCAACTTTTCATATTTGGTAAGTTATATATGTTAAATAAAATGCAAAAGAACTTATACAAGTTTTATCTCTTCTTTTAATTAAATTTAATGTTCAACAATATTACTTTTTGTCTCATATGTTAAAAATTTCAAATTTCCCTTTATAACTTTGCATAAATTTTCTTACCTAAATTAGAGGTTTAAATTCATTAATTACTTACCTTTTATTTCACTAAAATAATTTAAACTATTAATTAATGGAAATTTAAGAATTAAATACCGGGTCAAATTTCAAATTATTTTAAAAATAATAGATAAATAATTTCTTACAACTTTTATATCTCTAATTATATTTAAAACAATTAAAATTTTAAATAATTTCAAAATAAATCTGCAGTAGAATTTACCACAGTGGCCTTTCCCCTTCGAAACTCGAAAATGAAAGTCGATGATGCGGTCGCCATCACCGAAATTATTTTCCAGCGACAGAGAGGAAAGTACAAAACTTATTTTCTCCAAAATCTTCTTTAAAACAATTCTTCCGGATTATACTGAAATATTTATATCGGAAAATATTTATAACAATATTATTATACTTCAAAATCCTTTGAAAGCAAATTTCAAAATCCTGGACTTAAGTTCTAAAATTTCCAAATTTCATTGATTTTAAATTCAATCTTATTTACATATTATATATAAATTTTATTCCTAACACCCAATCTATTGCAACAATATATATATATATATATATATATATATAATATCATTTAAAAATTTATTTTATATATAGAAAATATAATAGGCAAAATTATTTCATTCACCTATATTAAAACAGATATTATGTCGGTCTATCCTATTAAGTATTTAGAAATCCCTATTGATGACACAGCGTCCCATGCATCGACCAGAATTTATAAATACAAAACGTAACAGATTAACACAATATATTAAAATCTTTTTATAACACTAACAAATACGCTTTCTCATATATATACACTCAGCGACTCCCATAGGGTATTACTACCCTATTAACAAAGAGTCAAACCCCACAAAGCCAAGGTTTATCGCTAAACCAAAGCTCTGATACCAACTGTAACATCCAGCCTTTTCGCACACTTTAAACCGACACATATGACAATTCAAACCATACGGAAGGGCGGATTGTTAGGGGGTAAATAAGAAAAATAGAGAAGAAATAAAACAAAACAGAATCTCACAGCGGAAGGATAAAATATAATAATCAAATATACAGTTCATGAAACAGTTTTACAAAATATTTTATTTTACTTGTACAATGAATATCAGAGTTACCCATACCAATACTATCAATGCAGCGGAATTAAATGGTGTAGTGAAATAATATAGTAGATACTAGTAGTACAAATCTTTGTCTTCGTCCTCCAGAGCTAAATCCTTAAATCCTGAAACGCTCGGACTGACCCGAGCGAATTTGAAAAGACAAAAACACTCGAGTCAGAACTTAAAGATCTTATGTGAGTAAAATTAATAGAAATAAATATGAGTACAGTAACTCAAGAGATGCTCGGGATTTACATCTCCTAAGGGTCCGTTAAACAATTTACTATGTAATATATTGCACTATTATAATAATGTCTATTTATAAAATAAACTTACTTTTTAATAGCGTTAAGGGGTTACCCATATAGCCCTTAACACGGAATATATTCCCATAGTCTATACAGTACCGTAATCTCCCCCGTAATGGGCGTCGTCAGAGGGCACTCCATAGGTATGGTACAAAACAAAACTCGTAGTAAAGGCTCGGTATGGTAGGTGACACGACACAACTAGGCAATGCCAGGGTAGATATACCAACTGCTATCCGGGCCGGTGGAAACGCGCAGCGCGCAGCTGCCGCCTACCTCGAACAAACTCCCCCAAAATCAAAAATAAAAGTGGCCACTGAATGAATCCAAAGTCAAAGTATAATATCGAAGAGGAGTGTCTGATCAGAGGAATGACCTCATTGGCCCGAGAATCGCTCCTGTTTTAGCCACCTTATGCCAACTCACGGGAGTCGGGTCCACGTATTTACCTTACAGGAAACGCCGCCACCAACCTACTTCATTCTGGAATCTCCACCGCGTACACGGTTAGTCAAAGTGGTTTTCGGTATCGACAGAGAGTATGTCCATATCTGATCCCGGTCTCTTTGCCAACCAATCGTTATTATAACACCGCGGTCATTTAAAATAGTTTATACTTTAAAACCAGAATAAAAATTCCATTTCAAAACTATGAATACGATATCATCTTAAAACCCAAAACAATATGATATCATTTTATCCAAATATATTTCTTTTCCAAAATCATACTGCTTTAAAATTTAAAATATCTGGAAACCAAATATTTGACTTATACTTTCAAAGCATAATATTTCGAAATTCATATATTTTAAAACCATAACTTCTAAAACTTGAATGGTTTGGATATTCAACAGTATATAAAATAAATGGTTTGACTTTAAGGTTACTTTGTAAAGAAAATAATTCACATAGCTTTACAAATATATTTCTTTATTTAAAGTCTAAACCAAAATTTAAATATCACTTTCAAGTTCCAAAACCACTTCAATTTCTATATATATATATATATATATATATATATATATCCATTTGGAGTATTAATATTTCAAACTAAAGTTGGAATTTATTCCTTCAAACAAATTAAATATTCTATTATTTAGTCTTGAATATTTACATAAAAATCCATAAATAAAACTCCAATTTCTAGCAATTAAATATTTTCTTCAATTAAATTATACTAGAATATTCATTTTAAATTTATCTTGGAAAAATCCAGTTATAAATATCATACCTTAAAATTTTCCAAACTTAAACATATAATATGAATTATCAAATTCCATTTCTCAATTTTCCCATTTTTATTTAATAGATTTATACACAGCTTAAATTCAAAAATTTTAACTTCATATGTATATATATAGAAGAATAACATTTATAAAATATCAAAATTAAAAATTTTTATAAACCGTATCCCATCCAAACCATAGAAATCACTTTAAAATAATTTATATATAGACCATGGTGCCTGTATAAAATTTTCTATCCTATGGTCAAGTGATAAGGATATTTATCATTTCAATCCGCAATTTAAAAATAAAATTTGCGGTTGTATATCATTTCAAACCACAATCACGAATGAAACGAAAATGCATGATAACTTGTAGTTTAATGATATACAATAAAACATCCATTCACCCATCATCAATCAAAATTATTTCAAACATCATCAGTTTAACAACCATCAATATATATACAATATAACAAGAAATTAATAATTGACAGTTATTAACTAACATTTTATATTCAATTAAATTTGTAACTGTTTAACTAGTAGTTTATATGCAAATAAATAAATTCTAACTGTCAATTAATATGCAATAAATGAATTAAATTGACAGTTAAATTAAATAAATGTGAAATAACCGATATGCTGAATAAAACATGCCAAACAATCATAAATAAATTTCTACTCATATGTAAAATAAATTTAACAAATATAAAAACTTTTAGAAGTTGTGAGTGGGTTAAAACACTCACCTTTTGAATTTAAATCGAATTTAAATTCAATTTAAACTCAAAAATCCAACGGTCTCCAAATCTGTCCAAACCTGCGTCATCAGATCCAGAATTTAATTATGATCCTAACAAAAGAAATTTCGCGCGAAACGTGTAACGTATGAAAAAGTTGTTCAATTTTAATGAGTTGAAACAAAAATTAAATAAAACAAAATTAAACAACAACCTAATTAAAGCTTTCCACGTCATAAAGCGTCTTCTCAACTCTCGTATGCTCGTCCAGGGAATGAACCCATTTCAACGCACGCCCTCCCCATCTTTGACCGTGCCTTTAGACCGTCCCAGGCCACCAGATGGTGACGCGCCTCCACCATTACGACTTCCCTAGCCGAGCTCTCTAATACCCAGAAACCAATTTGCAAATAGTCGCTCCAAATCAAAACGCCCAAATTGACTTAGGTTTCGAATCTCCTGATTTTGACCGCGATTTGCCACTGACTCGAGTATCGATTTCGAAAACAGAGACTGAGGGAAGATTCGTATGGATGAAATCTACAACATATATTTTTTTTGGAATTTTCTGAGATGTTTGAATTTTCATTTGTAATTTGAATAGAAATAGATCTAGGCTTGCATCCATTTAAGGAGAAGAAGGAGTTGAAGAAAAGAACATACAGACAAATGATAGAAGATGGAGGCTAGGGTTTTTTTGATCGTCTATTTATAGATAGATCGCAAAAGAATAGGTGTGCACGAATTTTAACGTGCAAACGGAAGTGGTCCCAAAAGATAAATAATATTAATTACACACGTTACGGATTTAGGAAATAAATAAATTCCTTATCATTTACATTTTATTTTAACGTATATACAAATGTAAATCTAGACGTTTCGTTTATGTTTCAAAATATATCCACAATTTTATTAATTTCCAAATTGATCTAAACGAATTTAGATGTAAATTAAAAGCTGATAAGTCTATCCATTGCAGTGTTAATTTCTCCACTTCCTTATATTTAGAAATTATAAATTAAGTTTTCAAAAACCTATTTTTGATTTCCAACTTTTATATACTCATCTTTTACTAGTAATAAGGATGCATTAACATTTGTTCATGGTTTCACCTTATTATCCTCAACTTCCATTTTAATTTTCAATAATTACAATTGTGGAATGTTGATACTTTAATTAAATTTATACATCTTGCTTTCTATAATCTATATCAACAAATGGTCCAATTATAAATAGAATTAGCATTAACTTCATCTTATAGGATTAACTACTCCAATTACAAAACAAATCTACGCTAACTGCACGATTTAAGTCAATTTTGTAATCGAGTCTACATTAAACGTTATAAATTATAAATTGGAACCTCAATAAATTCGCTTATTGATTTAAAATCTTTCTATTCAGTAAATAGACATTTTATGGATATAAATAACATTTGAAGTATAACACATGTCATTAGTGCATGCTTCATTTCTTATAAACTCCCCTTTATTAACTAGAACACATTAACCAAAACAAAATAATTAATTTAGATTTATTTCAATCGATTGCCATTCTTAACTTAACATATTCAAAATGGTTAACCTAAATAATTGTTACCCTTTTACATTCAAATTCACTTCCAACCATCATTACAACAATGTTGCCATAGATTTAGATTTAATTAAATAAATTAGATAAATGGGTAAAGTTTTGTAATTATCACTAATGCCAAATATATATGCATTAATTACTACTTATTATTATGAATTCATTTATTAATTTACTAGTTGCCTTTGTCTTCTTATATCCTATTTACTACCAATCTTTCTATTTAGTTATAGTTTATCAATATATATATACCTAGGCAAACCAAGTTCTTGTCTTTTCTGTTATTTCAATTAAATCGGGTATGCACAAATAAATTGTTTATAACTTATTCTTACAAAATTATTTACATGCATTCAGTTACACCTAATTTAATGCATTGATTTTCATTTATAAATTAAAGGTTTTTCCTTTAAAAGCTTTTATTACTAACCATACTCCAACCTCTACAGGACATTTGCACTTATTATGCATACTTTTAGCAACTCATATATACTTTGCGTCTATTCCCCAAATTTCACATTCTATTGTAACATAATTTGCATTGATTACTATTTATTATTATTGCTTTACTGATAAATTAGATATTTGCATTGGTTTTGCTTATGCTAAATTATTTTCCCATAATAAATAAGGTTTCAAAACAATCAATAACATTTCCTTAGCCCAAACCCCGTTTACCAATTATTTTCCTTTAATAATTCATGTTGCTATAAATACGTACATTTACACTTTATAGTCATTCTAATATACCTATTCCAACACTCTTAACTCTTATCTTTACTTTCACCCACTTGTAACATAAATTTTTATTTTCAAATTTATTCCCATTTACGGTTAATCAATGTTATTTTACATTAACCAATTTTAATATTCACCTTTAATTTCACATCTTCAAAGTATATCTAGGAAAACTCTTTCCACCACTTAATTTACTAAATCTTATGCAGTCTTACTATAAATAGGTTTTAAATTACCATTACTGTACATTCAATTACTATCCAAAGTATTTATTCAAAAATCAATTCGATATATACGTTTGGTTCCTTCTATTTGATTTATACTTAGTATACATTTTCCTAAATCCTGTTTCATTACCTTCATTAAATGGTTATTGCATTGAGATCAAATTTATTAGCTTATATCGCATTATTACCATTAATTAAAATTGGCTTAAATTTTTTTTTATTCAATACTCTAAATAAATAACATATTATTTCATAATTACTCTTGTTTTCACATATTCCATTCAAAATTTAAACCACAATATTTACATTACTTTATTGAATTGGAAATCTCATTTTAAATTGTTAACTTTTAATAAGAACAAATGGAAACACCAAATTCCTAACATTCATTTTATTAAAAATTATGGAAAATATGACAAATTTAGTTAACGAAATTTTCGGGTCGTTACACTTTTTCATTTCAAAGTTGATAAGGGCTTAATGATTTGTGATTCATTAAATTAGTAGGGTAAATAAAATGGATAATAAATTAATTCAATTAATAAATGATTTGGGATAATTAATTTAGTAATTAAGGGTTTGAATTAATTAATTAAGGATTAAGTTAATCAATGAAGTTTAATTAAATTAGAATAATCATTGGATAGTTGATAGGTAATTACTTAATGTAATCAATAAAATATAATTACTTTATGCAATTAATCAAGAGATTTATTAACATAATTAATTAAGGAGTAATTAAATTATTCAATGAAGTAAATAAATGTGTAGTTAATTACTGTTTGAGATTAATCAAGAGTGATTAATAATTGTGTTTTAATTAAAGACTGATCAGTTAATGTAATTAATTTGGATTAGGATAAATTGAAATGTAATTAGGAATCATTAATTTGTATAATTAATGATATAATTAAAGGTTTATCGATTAAAATTAATAAATCAATAATAAGTGATTTATGAGAAATTAATTAATATAAGTAATTAAGGATTCATGTAATTAATTATATTTAATTTTATTTTTGAAGTAATTAAAGATTAATTACTGTTTTCGGCTAAGAATAATTAATTTGTGTAATTAATTAAAGATAATTACTTGAATGTAATTGAAGGATAATTAATCCAGGAGGATTAATTAAGATGGATGATTATTGGATGATTAATTAATTGGTTTGGAATTAATTAATAAGCAGGATTTAAAAGTAATTAAATGTGACGCCCCACCTCTATGCTCACAATAGCAAAGAGTATTAAAAGAAATACTGTCTGTTATTACGAAGAATAAGGCTGGATAGGAGTGGCCATCCGTAGTTAGACCTTACACTAGTATTGGTTATCTCGATAGGAGTGATATATATTTTTATTTTTCATCTCTTATTTATTTACACCCATCGACATACCCAATTCTAGTATAAAACGAACTACGATGGTTCATAATAGTTTAGGAAAATATATATAATAATAACACAGATAATGTAAATGCGGAACACAGATATAACAGAAAGTCTCACATATATATATATATATATATATATATATATATATAACCGATGTCAGTTGATATACATGAATACAATACATATGATACAACTACAACCGTCGACTCTGGAAGTTACATATACAAGTACATTGTTGTATATAATATACATGAATACATGTCTTCCTATACAAATAAACCAACTACTATGAATGACGACGACTACTCCAAAAGATATGAAGTGACTTCATAGCTCAAGCAGCAACCCAAAGTAAGATATCAACAACCTGTAAATACTCGGTCTGACCCGAGTATTACATTCAAAAGAAAATAATACACGGGTCAGTCTAATTCAAACTCAGTTATTAGTGCACAGAAGCAATAATAATTAAATATGAATAGACGACAGTCACAATAAAGCTCGTCTATCCGATCCTTAAATAAAGAAATCGGATAACGATAAATATAACACGTAACAGTGTTAAACAACAAATCAGCAAATTAAACCAAATCAGAATATTGAATTGAATAAACAAAACAGTTCAAACCATTGAAATATCAATTAAAATATTAATTCGGGTAGGGCTGCAGTACACGCACGCGTGCGCTGCCTCGCCACTACAGCATATGGAATATGCAAAAGATCAAATAATCAAAACAAGATAGAATATCATAAAAGCCCTACCGTGTGGCTGCAGTTCACGCTTGCGTGCACTGCCTTGCCACTACAGTGACGATGTACCCAATGAATACCGTGTGGCTGCAGTTCACGCTTGCGTGCACTGCCTTGCCACTACAGTGACGATGTACCCAATGAATATCGTGTGGCTGCAGTTCACGCTTGCATGCACTGCCTTGCCACTACAGTGACAATGTACCCAATGAATATTCACAAACAAATACAAGATCAAACCCGAGTCATCGGATTCAACACAAGTGTAATTCGAAAATCAATCCAAATGCACATGGCAGTGATATGATGAAACAGTGCTAACAAACAGATAATGGCAGAGGTACTAACATGAAGACATAGAGGAATAATGTGACAGCAACAGAGGTATGGCCAACATCATTAACCAAATGCAGAGGTCAAGCTAATGTTACATGAAGTCAATGCAGACAAATGAACCATTGCCACGATAAATATTCAGTGTAATGAGGACTACAAGGAGATAAACCAATATATTATGCAATGGGTAATGCAGATACAACATCTAGGAATACAACTTCACATGACTGCATAGTACGTGGTCAGTAAAGTCAAAGACTACAGGAAATAGGTAGGCAAGCTGTCTCAAATGGTCAAGGCAGGAAGTATTGATGAAAAATATCACTTATGAACAAAGCATGGAACTAGTGCAAACTGTATGACATATACAGGTAAATATAAATGAAAGGCCAAAACCCAAGCCAACATGAAACAGTTCCAGAGACTACAAATAAACTGCATCAAAGCACAAATACATGGAATAATTCAACATGACAATGCAGACACCAAAGAACACACATGGACAACATGTCATGAATGAACTAGCAAAGGCTAACCACCAACATAACATCAACACCAACCAGAAAAGGAGCAAACCAAATATGCAGTGCATACTCAATTACACAAGTGACACAAGTGTTACAAGACATAGTGCACAAATGCAACACCAAGCAATCGACTAATAAACATCATATATACATGTGCATTGAAGACCAGGGATTATGCAACATGGCAGTAAGCAGTACTCAGTGATCAAACTAAAACAGTCGAAGTCAGGAAATGCTCAAGACCAAGTATAAGACTTGAATGGACCGAGACCATAACAATGAACATAGATGGCCAAAAACAGTGGAACTTGCCCTGTTACAACAGACTCAAAGACCAGTGAACAACCAGACTTCAAACCATGGAACAACAAGGTGATCGAACAAACAAGACCAGGCAAAGTAAAAACCATATGAACAGCCAAATGCCACAGTGAATCACCAAAACAAAATCAAAGCCAAGTTAACCAAGTGACACAAAATACACGAATTCGATAAATCAGAGAAAGCATCACAACGAAACCAAATCAAACGCAAGGCATACACTGATCAAAGTAGATGTGAGTAATCATAATTACTCACCTTTTTCCTCAAAGAACCAGATCCAATAGCAGCCGCGAGCAAAAGAGAGTCGAACGATTTGAAGTCGAAGCCGTGAAGGTCAAAGAAATTGAAGCATCGCCCTCAATTCAAGTGGATTTATATCGAAGCCCTAATTCTTCGAACGAAAGAAGAAGTTTGATGCCGCCATTTATTTTTATTTTTATTTTCGTTTAGGGTTTCGAACGAAACACAATGGTTCGGGTTTGCAAAAGGAATGATCCAACGAGAGGGGGGATAGGTTTGCAAATTATCTCAATGAAAAGGAACAAGCCCAATAAAATAAACTAAAGGAACGGGTAAATATAAATTTAAAGCCCGTATTTCTTTAACGAATTATTAACAAATTTCAACCCGATTTAAAAATTCCAATAACAACAGAAATTAGCAACCTAATTTAATCGTCTAACGACAGTAATTAATTACTGCGAAATCTCAGGTTGTTACAGACTCCCCTCCTTATAAAAATTGCGTCCCCGCAATTTTCATAATTAAGGTCGTCACTAACAATAAATTTTCTAACATAAACTGGTTAAGCTAGAAAAGTAAAAGTCAGGAATACAAATGCCAAAGAAATCTTTTAATTTCATAAAAGAAATTCACAAATTCTCAACAAAAATCTAACTATCAAAAGATAGTCAGAAAACAACAAAGGCCTAATTATCAAAAACGATAGTTAGAAATCTCAAATCGACAAATATTTGATTATCTCAGTCGATAATCAAATTTCAAATAATTATCTCAAGCGATAATTAAATCTCAAATCAGCAAATATTTAATTATCAAAAGCGATAACTAAATCTCAAATTAGCAAATATTTAATTATCAAAAGCGATAATTAAATCTCAAATCAGCAAATATTTAATTATCAAAAGCGATAATTAAATCTCAAATCAGAAAATATTTAATTATCAAAAGCGATAATTAAATCTCAAATCAGCAAATATTTAATTATCAAAAGCGATAATTAGAAATCTCAAATCGATAAATATTTGATTATCTCAGTCGATAATCAAATTTCAAATAATTATCTCAAGCGATAATTAAATCTCAAATCAGCAAATATTTAATTATCAAAAGCGATAACTAAATCTCAAATCAGCAAATATTTAATTATCAAAAGCGATAATTAAATCTCAAATCAGCAAATATTTAATTATCAAAAGCGATAATTAAATCTCAAATATCTAATTATCACAAGCGATAATCAGAAATCTCAAACCATCAAATCAACAAATCAACAAATCAACTAATATCGGATTATCAAAAACGATAATCAAATCAACAAATATTCGATTATCAAAAACGATAATCAAATCAACAAATCAACAATTATTCGATTATCAAAAACGATAATCACATCAACAAATATCTGATTATCAAAATATCAGAACTCATATCAACAAATATTCGATTATTAAAACGATAATCAAATCAATAAATATTCGATTATCAAAACGATAATCAAATCTCAAATCAACAAATATTCGATTATTAAAAACAATAATCAAATCAATAAATATTCGATTATCAAAACTATAATCAAATCTCAAATCAACAAATATTCGATTATCAAAAACGATAATCAAATCAACAAATATTCGATTATCAAAAACGATAATCAAATCAACAAATCAACAATTATTCGATTATCAAAAACGATAATCACATCAACAAATCAACAAATTATTCGATTATCAAAAACGATAATCAAATTAACAAATATTCGATTATCAAAAACGATAATCAAATCAACAAATATTCGATTATCAAAAACGATAATCAAATCAACAAATATTCAATTATCAAAAACGATAATCAAATCAACAAATCAACAAATTATTCGAATATCAAAAACGATAATCAAATCAACAAATATTCGATTATCAAAAACGATAATCAAATCAACAAATATTCGATTATCAAGAACGATAATCACATCAACAAATCAACAAATTATTCGATTATCAAAAACGATAATCAAATAAACAAATATTCGATTATCAAAAACGATAATCAAATCAACAAATATTCATTATCAAAAACGATAATCAAATCAACAAATCAACAATTATTCGATTATCAAAAACGATAATCAAATCAACAAATATTCGATTATCAAAAACGATAATCAAATCAACAAATATCTAATTATCAAAAACGATAATTAGAACTCATATCAACAAATATCCAATTACCTGCAGATAATTGGAAACAACAAATATCTAGAAATCAATTAAGATAATCTAGAAAATCAACATAAAAGGTGGATCGATCCCAACAAATGGCGAGTTTTAGCTACGCCGCACGTGCATCAACATATGGCCGAAGCCTACCAAGTACCCAACATAATTTTGGCGCCCAACAAATGACCCGAAGGTCCAACAAATGACCCGAAGGTCCGGTACTGGTATTGACCCGAAGGTCCAACATATGACCCGAAGGTCCAACATAGTGGCTCAAAAGCACACGAAAATCATCATATATTCAATTAACGATTCCGGAATTAACCGAAATAGCAAACGCACATGTCCCATACCACGTGTTTTACTAAATCGTTTGATTCTCTTTATCGTTTCCTTGAACCTGCAAAATTTTGTATTCCAAAAATAACATTTCACATTCTCAAACGGACAAGTCTGGAATTAAGCGAATCAGTAAAAGAAAGGGGTCATAGTCCTCGATATTGCTGAAACGTTTAAATCGCTTCCTCATTCTTTTGAAAGCGCAAAATGCAAAACTTATGAAAACAATTTCATTTATTTCATAAAAGTATTAATCTACATTCTCAAACGAATAAGTCCGGAATTAAGTGAATCAGTAAAAGAAAGGGTTCAAAGTCCTCGATTTTGCTGAATCATTTAAATCTCTTTCTCATTCCTTTGAAAACGTAAACCGAAAAAAAAAATTTGAAAACAATTTTTATTTTAAAACGCTTTTTATAATCACGTGATTAAATCAGCAACATAAGTAGCAATTTCAATAAGAAAATGGTACTTCTCAAAACAACATAAAACTAATCTCAAAATCAGCATTGCGGGATAGCCGCTTGAAAATCCACTTTAAAATTTGACAGTTACTGAAGTCAAGGCGACAGTAGTTTTTTTAACGTCAAAATCTCATCAAAATAATTCACATCGAAATACAACATCAGTGAATTTTCATTCATTAAAAATGTCAACAAAACACCGTACTTCAAAAATTTAGCACAAGTGTTAAAATCCCGTTATAATAATAACGGCAACAAAATACGTTTCATAACCAAGCATCGGTTCAACGTAAAATTAATGTAGTAACGTGCAACTCATGTTTGCACGCACACTACAAAATGAACAAAGAAATCATTCGAATATATCTTCAATGAAGATATTTTAAAACAACAGAAATCTAATCAGATATGATTAGCATCAAAGAAAACCAGTAAGAAATTTCAACAAATCAATTCCACTGGTTAAACAACATAATGAAATTAATTTCATTTTCATATTTTGATTTTTTAAATCAAAATAATTATCAGTCGTACTCAGCGAAGCAGTCACACTGTTTTCGCTGCGCACTCTGATAAACAAAGCACAAATCAATCAATCATCAAAACCCAAATCAACTTTTATTTTTAAATAAAGCTATAAAAAAAATTCAAAATTTCAAAACTTTAGTTTTGACTCAAAGCACATATAAAACCTCGACTAATAGTTGTAACACATGTTCCATCTAAGTTATGTTTTATATTATGTCCATAAACCCCAAGCTCTGATACCAACTGTGACGCCCCACCTCTATGCTCACAATAACAAAGAGTATTAAAAGAAATACTGTCCGTTATTACGAAGAATAAGGCTGGATAGGAGCGGCCATCCGTAGTTAGGCCTTACACTAGTATTGGTTATCTCGATAGGAGTGATATATATTTTTATTTTTCATCTCTTATTTATTTACACCCATCGACATACCCAATTCTAGTATAAAACGAACTACGATGGTTCATAATAGTTTAGGAAAATATATATAATAATAACACAGATAATGTAAATGCGGAACACAGATATAACAGAAAGTCTCATATATATATATATATATATAACTGATGTCAGTTGATATACATGAATACAATACATATGATACAACTACAACCGTCGACTTTGGAAGTTACATATACAATACATTGTCGTATATAATATACATGAATACATGTCTTCCTATACAAATAAACCGACTACTATGAATGACGAAGACTACTCCAAAAGATATGAAGTGACTTCATAGCTCAAGCAGCAACCCAAAGTAAGATATCAACAACCTGTAAATACTCGGTCTGACCCGAGTATTACATTCAAAAGGAAATAATACACGGGTCAGTCTAATTCAAACTCAGTTATTAGTGCACAGAAGCAATAATAATTAAATATGAATAGACGACAGTCACAATAAAGCTCATCTATCCGATCCTTAAATAAAGAAATCAGATAACGATAAATATAACACGTAACAGTGTTAAACAACAAATCAGCAAATTAAACCAAATCAGAATATTGAATTGAATAAACAAAACAGTTCAAACCATTGAAATATCAATTAAAATATTAATTCGGCTAGGGCTGCAGTACACGCACGTGTGCACTGCCTCGCCACTATAGCATATGGAATATGCAAAAGATCAAATAATCAAAACAAGATAGAATATCATAAAAGCCCAACTGTGTGGCTGCAGTTCACGCTTGCGTGCACTGCCTTGCCACTACAGTGACCATATACCCAATGAATACCGTGTGGCTGCAGTTCACGCTTGCGTGCACTGCCTTGCCACTACAGTGACGATGTATCCAATGAATACCGTGTGGCTGCAGTTCACGCTTGCGTGCACTGCCTCGCCACTACAGTGACGATGTACCCAATGAATATTCACAAACAAATACAAGATCAAACCCGAGTCATCGGATTCAACACAAGTGTAATTCGAAAATCAATCCAAATGCACATGGCAGTGATATGATGAAACAGTGCTAACAAACAGATAATGGCAGAGGTACTAACATGAAGACACAGAGGAACAATGTGACAGCAACAGAGGTATGGCCAACATCATTAACCAAATGCAGAGGTCAAGCTAATGTTACATGAAGTCAATGCAGACAAATGAACCATTGCCACGATAAATATTCAGTGTAATGAGGACTACAAGGAGATAAACCAATATATTATGCAATGGGTAATGCAGATACAACATCTAGGAACACAACTTCACATGACTGCATAGTACGTGGTCAGTGAAGTCAAAGACTACATGAAATAGGTAGCAAGCTGTCTCAAATGGTCAAGGCAGCAAGTATTGATGAAAAATATCACTTATGAACAAAGCATGGAACTAGTGCAAACTGTATGACATATACAGGTAAATATAAATGAAAGGCCAAAACCCAAGCCAACATGAAACAATTCCAGAGACTACAAATAAACTGCATCAAAGCACGAATACATGGAATAATTCAACATGACAATGCAGACACCAAAGAACACACATGGACAACATGTCATGAATGAACTAGCAAAGGCTAACCACCAACATAACAGCAACACCAACCAGAAAAGGAGCAAACCAAATATGCAGTGCATACTCAATTACACAAGTGACACAAGTGTTACAAGACATAGTGCACAAATGCAACACCAAGCAATCGACTAATAAACATCATATATACATGTGCATTGAAGACCAGGGATTATGCAACATGGCATTAAGCAGTACTCAGTGATCAAACTAAAACAGTCGAAGTCAGGAAATGCTGAAGACCAAGTATAAGACTTGAATGGACCGAGACCATAACAATGAACATAGATGGCCAAAAACAGTGCAACTGGCCCAGCTACAACAGACTCAAATACCAGTGAACAACCAGACTTCAAACCATGGAACAACAAGGTGATCGAACAAACAAGACCAGGCAAAGTAAAAACCATATGAACAGCCAAATGCCACAGTGAATCACCAAAACAAAATCAAAGCCGAGTTAACCAAGTGACACAAAATACACGAATTCGATAAATCAGAGAAAGCATCACAACGAAACCCAATCAAACGCAAGGCATACACTGAGTCAAAGTAGATGTGAGTAATCATAATTACTCACCTTTTTCCTCAAAGAACCAGATCCAATAGCAGCCGCGAGCAAAAGAGAATCGAACGATTTGAAGTCGAAGCCGTGAAGGTCAAAGAAATTGAAGCATCGCCTTCAATTCAAGTGGATTTATATCGAAGCCCTAATTCTTCGAACGAAAGAAGAAGTTTGATGCCGCCATTTTTTTTGTTTAGGTTTTCGAACGAAACACAATGGTTCGGGTTTGCAAAAGGAATGATCCAACGAGAGGGGGGATAGGTTTGCAAATTATCTCAACGAAAAGGAACAAGCCCAATAAAATAAAATAAAGGAACGAGTAAATATAAATTTAAAGCCCGTATTTCTTTAACGAATTATTAACAAATTTCAACCCGATTTAAAAATTCCAATAACAACAGAAATTAGTAACCTAATTTAATCGTCTAACGACAGTAATTAATTACTGCGAAATCTCAGGTTGTTACATTAAAGTAATTGTTTTAATTCAATTGTGGTTAAATTAATTAATTAGAGATTGTATGGTTAATTAATCTTGCTCACGAATGATTGAATGATATTGTGTGCCTTAGATTAGTTGATATCTCTGGTATGTGATGTGTAACGACCCAGAATTTTTAGAAATTAAAATATGAATATTTAATTAATTTTAAATATTAGTAAGTGAATTTATAAGTCAAATAAATTTTTATTTGAATTATTGGATTTAACTGAATAATTAAATCGATAATTTAATATGTTAAATTATGAAAATAATTGAAAATTGGGTTAAATATGATTGAAAATGATTTGTAAAATTTTATTTTATCATATTGAAGTTAGAACGATATTTTAGAACTTTTAAAATCGAATGAAAAGTTAATTTGTGAAAATTGAATATTTTAATATTTAAAATCGACTAGTAAAAATAGTCAATTTTTGAACAGTCTCAGAATTGAACGAAACCAGTTCCATTGGATCCGTAATAGTTAGTTATTACCAGATTTCAAATTTCGTGTCAATCGGAGTTATCGTTTGATCGTGGCAGCTCGAAACGCATCGATTTATTTTTAATTTAAATTTGACGAGTGAAAATAGCCATTTTTCAGAAAGTCTCGGATTTTGACGAAACCAGTTTCATCGGATCCGTAATGTGATATTATTGCAACGTTTCAAATTTCAAGTCAATTGGATTTACCATTTGTCCGGTACGAATTAAAACGCCTAGAAATCGACTTAAATCGGTTTAATTCAAATTGAGCGTTTGCAGCCATAACTCGCACAGATGTCCGAATTAGCTTCCGAAACCTATTCCATTGTGTCCGTAACGCGGGGTAAACCCTAGAAACGCTGGTTATGGCGCGTAAATCGGAGTTCGGAATTTCCGGATGAATAGTGTTCGATTTTTCTTTATAAATAGCACCCACCTCTTCATAATTTAGAAAAATCATTCCAAACCCTAACCCTAATATCATAGCCGCCACCCCCATTTTCTAAGGCCAGAATTTAATCTCACTTCTCCCTCAATCTCTCTCAATCCAGCAAGAATTAGCCAAAGTTGTTAACTACAACATCGAAGAGCATGAAGAGAGCTAGAGATATATACGGTTGAGATGATGTTTAGTTGACCAGAGGAGGAGATAGGAGGGGCCGTTCATGGCCAGTCACGCACGCGTTTCTAGGTGGAAGGGGGGGCCGAGCTCCACCCTATTGGGGCCGAGTGTAGCTTGTGGTGAGGGCTTCGACATGGAGCAAGTTGATTGAATTCTAGTCGAGTGATGTGGATGCAAATTGAAACCCTAATCTATGATGATGGGTTTCATGAAGACGGCAAGTATATGGAGGGAAGAAACGTGAGAGGGAGAAGGGAATGCACGGTGGAGATGAGCAGATGCAAGATCCTAAGGCCTGGATTGAGCTAGGTTTAAAAATTAGTTAAGTTATGTTGTAATTTGTTAATATAAATTCGTGAATCTTTAAAAATTCATAACTTTTTCATACGAGGTCAAAAACGCGCGAAACCAGTTGCGTTGGAATCGTATGGACGAGCACTACGCGATGAAATTGGATTGGAATCGTTTGGAGTTAGTGAGAATTTTGGATAAAATTAAACGTCCGTTTAATTTTATTCGAAATAAATCGCTAAAACGGAATTTAAAATCAAGGTGAGAACTTCTCACTCAATCGAATCAGTTTCGATTTTATTTTAAATAGTTAGATTTAAAATATTTGAATGCATGTTTGAATGATGATTGATATCTATTGATTGTTAAAATAGACATTATACGCCGTTAGTAAGCGGATGTTATTTATTAAAAACATATACCGCGAATATTTCATAAACAGTGAAATTGGTATTATATATAATAGCAATATATATATATATATTGGCATATGTATATATTGGAGTTATTGATTTCCCGCATTTTTTGTTTAGCGGATGAGACCCTATTGCGCCGTTATTAAGCGGATAATATTTAATAAGAACATATACCGCGATAATTTTGTACTGGAGCGAAATTGGTATTGTGCTAATGTTTGTGGATGCAAGAAAACAGGTTGGAGGGATCCAACTGGATTCCTCAACAGTTTTTATTTGATTTCAGATATTTTGATATTTGATGGATTATCATATCGATATATGATATCGTTGTAGTCGTGATTGACTATTTGGTGTGTAGCATCATTGGACCCAAATTTTGGGATTTTAAAATGATTTTTAAAGTGATTTTTGAAAATATAAAATATTTTTGGAATTGATCCATTTTATATAAATAAACGTTATAATTTTTAAAGTTATAAAAATTATGATTTTTGGGAAATATAGTTAAAAAACTGATTTTTGAGAATATAATGCCAATGATTTTATAAAATAGTTTAATCTGGATTTTAGAATTTATTGTGAAAAGTCTAAATATAGGATTTATAAAATTTAATTATTTTATGAATCAAAATGGTGAAATTATAAAGGAAATTAAAGACGTTTTAAAATATTAATATAAATTGATTTATATTAAGAGATTTATAAATGGATATTTATAAATTGAGATATTGAAATTATAAAACGAGTTTTTATAAGTGTTTGAATGAAGTGAAAATGAATTTCATTAAAGAATGAAATTTATAGAATTATAAACGGTGAAGTTATAAATGAAATTTATAAATAGTAAGATTTATAAATTTGTGAAGTTATTGAAAGAATAGATTTGGTTAAATAAATGAATCTTATAAGTTATAAGATTTATGGTTTGGAAAGTCTTTAGAGGAACGATTTTGTAAAATAATCGTTTTATAAGTATTTAACTTATAATATAAACATTTAGTTTATAATTGAGTTATAAACTGGAATAGGTTAATAAAAGAATTTATAAAAAGAAGTTTTTATAAATAAATAGAAATGGAATTTATAAACGTTGTTTATAAATTCGCAAACAACTTATTTTGATAAGTTAGTTGTTGAAACCTATAAATGGAGTTATATTCACATTTTTGAATAGTGAATAATCCTTTGAATTAAAATGAATAAAAGGATGAAATTGTTAATGAAGTATATTCACGTTTTGGAATAGTGAATAACACGTTAAAGAAATTGTTTTGGATTTGGATGTTTTAAATAGAATTAAAACGATCTAACAATGTTTTAAAATGTGTTGAGATTCGAAACCATAGATTTCAACATTTATTGTTGAAATAGACGTTTTCGAGAAATAAAAGGAAATGGTGGCCTATAACACTGTTGTTATAGTAAATGATTTCCGAAAGGAAATGTTTTGTGTAGTATTGGGATTTATATATCTATTTTAATTTCGAATCCCTATACTAGTGAATTTGGGTTGTCGTAACGATGTTTTACGCAACATTCGTTTTGGCCCAAATAAATATGTTTAAGAGAATGATTTCCTTAAAGAATGAAATATATACTTAATCTCGATTTAAGTATATTGAATATTTTCTAAGTGTTGAAAATAAATAAAATTTGTGAATTACTTAAGTATGGAAATGTTTTTCCCAATATAAAGTGAATATTAGAGAATTTATCTTTTTGAAGATAAATTGAAATGAATAATCGAAATTGAATATTCATAGATATTTTGGATTATAAATTCACTATGGAATTTATGAATGAAAAGGAGAATTTGTTTAAAAATAAATATTGATTTATTTTTGAAGTTTTGAATTTATATATCTAGTGAAGATATTTTGGAAAATAAATAATTTGGAAAATTATTTGGAATCTGGTGATGTGTGCATATCCATTGATAGTTCAATAACCGACTATCAATATTTCCCTTTGAATGGGTAATTGATGTGATTTGTTTGAATGTGAATGTCACACTTATTTTTGAATAAGCGCTCACTATTCGGGTTAACCGGGAAAGGAACATGGGGTCGTATAACCCATTCCGAATATGTGATACGTCGTTGTAAATTGCATTTGAAGATCGGTGTTGAAGACCCGGTATTTGCGAGAGCGATAGGATGACCTGTCGATTTACTCTGCACCGAGTTGCTCCGGTATAGAGTTCTCCATATGTGATGGTGAATCCGATCAGGATTGTGAATATCCGGATTGCAAGGACTTCTTTGTAAGTGCCTTCGGTTTTGTTCGAGCCCGGAACAGACTTGTATGGATTGTGTGTCTGACATTACAAGTTGAGATATAAAGCCGATTTCTTTCAAATATATTTCTGTTGGTGGCGAAGAATTTATTCTTTTAGCTTAACACCCTTCTCTGAGACGTACGAGCTCAGAGGTTATATAGTTGAAGTTATCGGCGATATATTCCCAATTTGGTAATGTGACATGCTGAGTGTTGCTGAAATGATCATTGTGTTGATTATTGTGATAGGATCGTTTATTTGATCGTCTATCTTGGTGATCATTGTGTTGATCATTTGTTGACCCAAAGTATGGCTTTTGTATAAAGTATGTTTTTGTGGACGTGACTTCGTCGAACCTCACACCCCGGAAATGGTCAAAACAGGAAAGATGCGGCAAGGTTATGAGGGGTAGCACCCTTTAGGGTATGTACATTTCCTTCTGGATAGAGGTGGTATCATGGTATGGAGCCCAGATATTTAACCTCTGTGGTTACTGCGAATTTATTACTTTGTGGTTGTTGGCTATCGGGATCCCGTGAGAAAGGTCGTTTACGATCGGGGAATGGCGTGCTCGTGTCAGTAGTTACCCAGTTAGGGGTAACCCGGCCTTGTGTTGGCAGAGTTCCGGTATGGTTCTCGGGGATGTCTTTCCAGAGGCATTCTCATGTGGCAATGGGAAGTTCCTTGGCCTGACCATTTGTTGGATATCCAAAGAAACAATACGAAACTTGTACGGTATTAGTTGTAGAACCTATCATTCACTTATGGTGTCGCAACACTGTTTGGATGGTAGCTATAGTAGGCATACGATAATGGTCGTATGTTGGATAAGATTTATATTCTACTTTTGAAATGAATTTTTCCTACATTATGCACTAGTAATAATATCAAATGTTATTTTAAATGCGTATCAAGCATCTTTGACTATCATAAGGAGAAATCTCCTCCGATTCTGCGTTTGCATTGTGTGTGTGTGCGGGAGGCCTTATGGTAGTCTCATTTTTAAAAGCATTGCGAATTGATTTAAAATATTCCTCTATTTTGATTTTAAAGATAAATAAACTGTTTTGAGTTCTCACACCAGTCACATGACTGACTTGGAGTTTATTGTTTTCCTTCCTAAACTCTGGGTGCCCACCAATTTACACACGGGCAGTCAAGAGTTAGGTTTATCAGGATATTCTGGATATTCTGGAGTTGCTGGAGGCAAGCTGGATGGCATGGCGTATACTACTATATAGTATTTCTTTTTCCGCTGCACTGTTTGTTGTTGTTGTTGTACACTCTGATGATATGATGTAATGTAATAACCGATATAGTTCTTTGTTTAAAGATTATTCATTTATTATTATATGTTGTTCCGCTGCGAATTGTGAGATTCTGATGTTGTTCTGTTTGTTTTCTGTTCCGTCCTATTTTCTTCTGTTTTTTTTCTTTTTCCTCTATTCTCTTTTTCTTCTATTTTAAAATATTCTGTTTTCTTTCTGTTCTATCTTCTATTTTCTCTCCTCCCTAATTTCTATCTTTTCCTCTTCTCTTTTCTTAAATTCTTTTCTTAAACCCATAACTATTCGGTTTTTCGGCAACGAAAAATCCAAAACGTTACATTTGGTATCAGAGCTTATGGTTAAGCGACAACCATGGTTCTGTTGGGTATAATTCATTAGAGATAGAGTCAGCAGTACTCTAGAATGAGTTTGAGTGTAATAATAGCTATGAGAGCGTATTTGTTGGTGAATATAAAATTGTTTTATACTGTGATGATTGGTTTATTGAGTGGCATATGAACTTTCGTCAGCGTGGTCCGCAAGACTATGCCGAAGGGGTTTCTAAACACTTGAATAGAACAATTCGACACAGTATTGTTTTAAATTGGGTAAATGAAATAATTTTACCTTGAGTATATTTTATATATAAAGAAATAATGTTTCAAAATTATTAAAGAATATATAAGTTGATTGTTTAGTTGTTTGAATAATCTAAATTGAAGAATAATTGTATAAGCAAAAAGAATTATAAGAGTTAAATTATAATTAAAGTGATTTACAATTATGAATAAACTTATATATGTAAGAAGTGAAACTAATGAATATATTTATGAACTTGAGTTATATAAATGAAATTCAACTTTAGTAATTGGATTGAATGAATGGATTGAATATTAATCAATTGAATGTGAATTAAGTTGATATGAAATAATGAATGTAAGTGTTAATTCATTAAAATCTAATGTTATTAGAAAGTTGAATAATTGAATGAAAATCAATTAATTAAACCAATTGAAAGCAAAGTAATTTGGTTGTAATTAATATCCATTGATTGTTATATGATTGTTAGTTGATTGTATATAATTCATTAAGTGTTAATGAAATTGATTTAATAAAATCGGAAGCTAAAGTAATTGGAATTCAATGGGAAGTTAAATGAATCTTAAATAAAATTGAATTTGAATTGGAAGTGAACCAACTTGAATATGAATTAGTGAATATAAACTAATTGAAAATAAATGTTGATAAAATCCAATGTTAATGAATCAAATGTGATTTAAATTGAAAACCATTTCATTGAATATTAATGAAAATATGAATGAATATTTATTGGTTATGAATTTGTTGGATGATAGTTGGTTGATGTTTGTATTTGTTGTTTTATTTCAGTTGCTATGTTAACATATATAGTAATTATGTTGCTATATGTTGTATATCGATACTATTGTCATATATGCATGTTCTCATGTTGTTTGTTGAGTGTTTAGTAGGTGCGGATTGCGTTTGCTTCGCATTTGGAGCTCGCTTTTGCGCTATATTAGCCGTATATGCTTGCTAATAAAATATAAGGTACATATCTCGGATTACATATCGTACTTTTACACTTTTTTCCCTGCGGGATGCCTCATTACTTGATGAGATGTATATTTGTGATATATATACTGTCATTTTTTTTTCGGATCGAGCCGCGCAAAGGAGACTATGGCGAATTTTTCCGAAAATTTAAGGCGTTAGAAAAAAAAATTGAGAAAAATTGGAAAATTTTGAAAACTTTAAACTTTGATTTGAAGTTGAAAGTTAAACAATAGTAATTGTTTTTGAAAAAGATAACTAAGTATGATTTGAAAACTTAGTAAAGATATTATAAGAAGTTTAACTATGGATTTTAGAAAGTTAATAAATTCTGTACTTTTCTTACTTAATAATTTCGAGGACGAAATTCTTTTAAGTGGGGAAGATTGTAACGACCCAGAATTTTTAGAAATTAAAATATGAATATTTAATTAATTTTAAATATTAATAAGTGAATTTATAAGTCAAATAAATTTTTATTTGAATTATTGGATTTAACTGAATAATTAAATCGATAATTTAATATGTTAAATTATGAAAATAATTGAAAATTGGGTTAAATATGATTGAAAATGATTTGTAAAATTTTATTTTATCATATTGAAGTTAGAACGATATTTTAGAACTTTTAAAATCGAATTAAAAGTTAATTTGTGAAAATTGAATATTTTAATATTTAAAATCGACTAGTAAAAATAGTCAATTTTTGAACAGTCTCAGAATTGAACGAAACCAGTTCCATTGGATCCGTAATAGTTAGTTATTACTGGATTTCAAGTTTCGTGTCAATCGGAGTTATCATTTGATCGTGGCAGCTCGAAACGTATCGATTTATTTTTAATTTAAATTTGACGAGTGAAAATAGCCATTTTTCAAAAAGTCTCGGATTTCGATGAAACCAGTTTCATCGGATCCGTAATGTGATATTATTGCAAGGTTTCAAATTTCAAGTCAATTGGATTTACCGTTTGTCCGGTACGAATTAAAACGCCTAGAAATTGACTTAAATCGGTTTAATTCAAATTGAGCGTTTGCAGCCATAACTCGCACAGATGTCCGAATTAGCTTCCGAAACCTATTCCATTGTGTCCGGAACGCGGGGTAAACCCTAGAAACACTGGTTACGGCGTGTAGATCGGAGTTCGGAATTTCCGGATGAATAGTGTTCGATTTTTCTTTATAAATAGCACCCACCTCTTCATAATTTAGAAAAATCATTCCAAACCCTAACCCTAATATCATAGCCGCCACCCCCATTTTCTAAGGCCAGAATTTAATCTCACTTCTCCCTCAATCTCTCTCAATCCAGCAAGAATTAGCCAAAGTTGTTAACTACAACATCGAAGAGCATGAAGAGAGCTAGAGATCTATACGGTTGAGATGATGTTTAGTTGACCAGAGGAGGAGATAGGAGGGGCCGTTCATGGCCAGTCACGCACGCGTTTCTAGGTGGAAGGGGGGGCCAAGCTCCACCCTATTGGGGCCGAGTGTAGCTTGTGGTGAGGGCTTTGACATGGAGCAAGTTGATTGAGTTCTAGTCGAGTGATGTGGATGCAAATTGAAACCCTAATCTATGATGATGGGTTTCATGAAGACGGCAAGTATCTGGAGGGAAGAAACGTGAGAGGGAGAAGGGAATGCACGGTGGAGATGAGCAGATGCAAGATCCTAAGGCCTGGGTTGAGCTAGGTTTAAAAATTAGTTAAGTTATGTTGTAATTTGTTAATATAAATTCGTGAATCTTTAAAAATTCATAACTTTTTCATACGAGGTCGAAAAAGCGCGAAACCAGTTGCGTTGGAATCGTATGGACGAGCACTACGCGATGAAATTGGATTGGAGTCGATTGGAGTTAGTGAGAATTTTGGGTAAAATTAAACGTCCGTTTAATTTTATTTGAAATAAATCGCTAAAACGGAATTTAAAATCAAGGTGAGAACTTCTCACTCAATCGAATCAGTTTCGATTTTATTTTAAATAGTTAGATTTAAAATATTTGAATGCATGTTTGAATGATGATTGATATCTATTGATTGTTAAAATAGACATTATACGCCGTTAGTAAGCGGATGTTATTTATTAAAAACATATACCGCGAATATTTCATAAACAGTGAAATTGGTATTATATATAATAGCAATATATATATATATATTGGCATATGTATATATTGGAGTTATTGATTTCCCGCATTTTTTGTTTAGCGGATGAGACCCTATTGCGCCGTTATTAAGCGGATAATATTTAATAAGAACATATACCGCGATAATTTCGTACTGGAGCGAAATTGGTATTGTGCTAATGTTTGTGGATGCAGGAAAACATGTTGGAGGGATCCAACTGGATTCCTCAACAGTTTTTATTTGATTTCAGATATTTTGATATTTGATGGATTATCATATCGATATATGATATCGTTGTAGTCGTGATTGACTATTTGGTGTGTAGCATCATTGGACCCAAATTTTGGGATTTTAAAATGATTTTTAAAGTGATTTTTGAAAATATAAAATATTTTTGGAATTGATCCATTTTATATAAATAAACGTTATAATTTTTAAAGTTATAAAAATTATGATTTTTGGGAAATATAGTTAAAAAACTGATTTTTGAGAATATAATGCCAATGATTTTATAAAATAGTTTAATCTGGATTTTAGAATTTATTGTGAAAAGTCTAAATATAGGATTTATAAAATTTAATTATTTTATGAATCAAAATGGTGAAATTATAAAGGAAATTAAAGACGTTTTAAAATATTAATATAAATTGATTTATATTAAGAGATTTATAAATGGATATTTATAAATTGAGATATTGAAATTATAAAACGAGTTTTTATAAGTGTTTGAATGAAGTGAAAATGAATTTCATTAAAGAATGAAATTTATAGAATTATAAACGGTGAAGTTATAAATGAAATTTATAAATAGTAAGATTTATAAATTTGTGAAGTTATTGAAAGAATAGATTTGGTTAAATAAATGAATCTTATAAGTTATAAGATTTATGGTTTGGAAAGTCTTTAGAGGAACGATTTTGTAAAATAATCGTTTTATAAGTATTTAACTTATAATATGAACGTTTAGTTTATAATTGAGTTATAAACTGGAATAGGTTAATAAAAGAATTTATAAAAAGAAGTTTTTATAAATAAACAGAAATGGAATTTATAAACGTTGTTTATAAATTCGCAAACAACTTATTTTGATAAGTTAGTTGTTGAAACCTATAAATGGAGTTATATTCACATTTTTGAATAGTGAATAATCCTTTGAATTAAAATGAATAAAAGGATGAAATTGTTAATGAAGTATATTCACATTTTGGAATAGTGAATAATACGTTAAAGAAATTGTTTTGGATTTGGATGTTTTAAATAGAATTAAAACGATCTAACAATGTTTTAAAATGTGTTGTGATTCGAAACCATAGATTTCAACATTTATTGTTGAAATAGACGTTTTCGAGAAATAAAAGGAAATGGTGGACTATAACACTGTTGTTATAGTAAATGATTTCCGAAAGGAAATGTTTTGTGTAGTATAGGGATTTATATATCTATTTTAATTTCGAATCCCTATACTAGTGAATTTGGGTTGTCGTAACGATGTTTTACGCAACATTCGTTTCGGCCCAAATAAATATGTTTAAGAGAATGATTTCCTTAAAGAATGAAATATATACTTAATCTCGATTTAAGTATATTGAATATTTTCTAAGTGTTGAAAATAAATAAAATTTGTGAATTACTTATGAATAAATAAGTATGGAAATGTTTTTCCCAATATAAAGTGAATATTAGAGAATTTATCTTTTTGAAGATAAATTGAAATGAATAATCGAAATTGAATATTCATAGATATTTTGGATTATAAATTCACTATGGAATTTATGAATGAAAAGGAGAATTTGCTTAAAAATAAATATTGATTTATTTTTGAAGTTTTGAATTTATATATCTAGTGAAGTTATTTTGGAAAACAAATAATTTGAAAAATTATTTGGAATCTGGTGATGTGTGCATATCCATTGATAGTTCAATAACCGACTATCAATATTTCCCTTTGAATGGGTAATTGATGTGATTTGTTTGAATGTGAATGTCACACTTATTTTTGAATAAGCGCTCACTATTCGGGTTAACCGGGAAAGGACCATGGGGTCGTATAACCCATTCCGAATATGTGATACGTCGTTGTAAATTGCATTTGAAGATCGGTGTTGAAGACCCGGTATTTGCGAGAGCGATAGGATGACCTGTCGATTTACTCTGCACCGAGTTGCTCCGGTATAGAGTTCTCCATATGTGATGGTGAATCCGATCAGGATTGTGAATATCCGGATTGCAAGGACTTCTTTGTAAGTGCCTTCGGTTTTGTTCGAGCCCGGAACAGACTTGTATGGATTGTGTGTCTGACATTACAAGTTGAGATATAAAGCCGATTTCTTTCAAATATATTTCTGTTGGTGGCGAAGAATTTATTCTTTTAGCTTAACACCCTTCTCTGAGACGTACGAGCTCAGAGGTTATATAGTTGAAGTTATCAGCGATATATTCCCAATTTGGTAATGTGACATGCTGAGTGTTGCTGAAATGATCATTGTGTTGATTATTGTGATAGGATCGTTTATTTGATCGTCTATCTTGGTGATCATTGTGTTGATCATTTGTTGACCCAAAGCATGGCTTTTGTATAAAGTATGTTTTTGTGGACGTGACTTCGTCGAACCTCACACCCTGGAAATGGTCAAAACAGGAAAGATGCGGCAAGGTTATGTGGGGTAGCACCCTTTAGGGTATGTACATTTCCTTCTGGATAGAGGTGGTATCATGGTATGGAGCCCAGATATTTAACCTATGTGGTTACTGCGAATTTATTACTTTGTGGTTGTTGGCTATCGGGATCCCGTGAGAAAGGTCGTTTACGATCGGGGAATGGCGTGCTCGTGTCAGTAGTTACCCAATTAGGGGTAACCCGGCCTTGTGTTGGCAGAGTTCCGGTTGGGTTCTCGGGGATGTCTTTCCAGAGGCATTCTCATGTGGCAATGGGAAGTTCCTTGGCCTGACCATTTGTTGGAAATCCAAAGAAACAATACGAAACTTGTACGGTATTAGTTGTAGAACCTATCATTCACTTATGGTGTCGCAACACTGTTTGGATGGTAGCTATAGTAGGCATACGATAATGGTCGTATGTTGGCTAAGATTTATATTCTACTTTTGAAATGAATTTTTCCTACATTATGCACTAGTAATAATATCAAATGTTATTTTAAATGCGTATCAAGCATCTTTGACTATCATAAGGAGAAATCTCCTCCGATTCTGCGTTTGCATTGTGTGTGTGTGCGGGAGGCCTTATGGTAGTCTCATTTTTAAAAGCATTGCGAATTGATTTAAAATATTCCTCTATTTTTATTTTAAAGATAAATAAACTGTTTTGAGTTCTCACACCAGTCACATGACTGACTTGGAGTTTATTGTTTTCCTTCCTAAACTCTGGGTGCCCACCAATTTACACACGGGCAGTCAAGAGTTAGGTTTATCAGGATATTCTGGATATTCTGGAGTTGCTGGAGGCAAGCTGGATGGCATGGCGTATACTACTATATAGTATTTCTTTTTCCGCTGCACTGTTTGTTGTTGTTGTTGTACACTCTGATGATATGATGTAATGAAATGTGATGTAATGTAATAACTGATATAGTTCTTTGTTTAAAGATTATTCATTTATTATTATATGTTGTTCCGCTGCGAATTGTGAGATTATGATGTTGTTCTGTTTGTTTTCTGTTCCGTCCTATTTTCTTCTGTTTTTTTTCTTTTTCCTCTATTCTCTTTTTCTTCTATTTTAAAATATTCTGTTTTCTTTCTGTTCTATCTTCTATTTTCTCTCCTCCCTAATTTCTATCTTTTCCTCTTCTCTTTTCTTAAATTCTTTTCTTAAACCCATAACTATTCGGTTTTTCGGCAACGAAAAATCCAAAACGTTACATGATGTGTGATGTTATATGATTTAATATGTTGGGTTAAAATAGTGACATCCTGTATTTTAAGTTTGAAGGGTATTTCATTTGAATAATTTGGGTTAATACGACATGGAATTTGACGACACCGGAGTCGGGCATTTGCAAATACCCGAAACCACTTCGATTTGTTAAGCTTCTATAAATTCCTTATAGAGTTGATATGTGAAATAAATAGACTGAATGGAATGATTTAAGTAATTGGACCATTTTAACTTTGTAGAGGTCCATAGATAATGATATATGAAATAAGTATTGACTATAATAAGTTGAGAACTCGTCGTGAAGTATGAGTTACCCTGGTTTTAAATAAGTTTATGCATTAGTATTCCCTGTGAAATGGGTTTATTCACGCTGGTTTCCAGCCTGATCCGGGTGTTACTTTGATGTAACGCTCGGGTAAGACCGAGTATTATAGATTTTCAGGTAAGGATGTTCTGGAGCTCAGGAGGCGAGCTGAAACGATCCTGACTCGACCTTCGAAAATCGGCACCAAATACGACACTCATATTCAAATGCTGCAGATCCAAACGTCGAATCTGGTTCGCTAGAGCTTATAACACCATTAAGTACAACACAGCGGAAGAAAAAGAATAATATCATATACACATCTGATACAATATCTAGATACAAAGATGATACAATAGAATGATACAACTGAATATAAATACTATCAAAGACACAAGGAATAGCAGCGGAAATAAATACCGTCAATGCCAAACTCCAAATTATCCATCTCCAATCCAAAGCTAGCGAGAACTCCCATATAGTCGCACAGGCTAAGCAAGGTCAGCTATGAAAGCTGAAGTGTAGAGAATGCGATCCACAAATCCAAAAGGGCTTCGAAGGCTGTCGAATTAGTTCCTACTGTTCGACTATCTGAAAAACCCAACTCTAGACTGCCCGTGTGAAAAATAGTGGGCACCCAGAGTTTAGGAAAGGAACAATAAACTCTGGGTCAGTCATGGGACTGGTATGAGTAACAAAAACAGTTTATCTTTAAAACAAGCAACAAAGGAATTTAAGACCACAATGCTTTTTGAAAATGAAACAACCATAAGGCCTCCCACCACACACACCATGCAAACGCAGAATTGGAGGAGATTTCTCCTTATGATAGTCAATCATGCTTACTACGCAGCATTCTTCTTTTTATATTATTATTAGTGCATAGTGGAAAACATTTCGAAAGTAGAATATAAATCTTAGCCAGCGTACCACATTTCGTCATATGCCTACTATAGGTACCATGTTCAATAGCAGGTTACCACCACATTCCATGGCAGGTTATACAACTAAAACCGCACAAGATTCGTATTGTTCTATTTGGATTTCCAACAAATGGTCAGGCTAAGGAACTTCATACTGCCACATGGGAACGCCTCTGGCGGGACGCCCCGAGAACCTACCCGACTCTCTGCCAACACAAGGCCGGTTTCCTCCCTACCCGGGAGTAATTCCTACAGATATGCCACCCCTGGTCCTTTGGGACCTTTATATGAGGATCCTCTACACCAACAACATCACACAGTAATAAAATATACTACAGCGCCCACATGAGTAAGTATTTGGGCTCCATACCATGATACTACCCTTTTCCAGAAGGAATGGTCACACCCTAGGGAAGCTACCCCTGAAACCTTGCCGCATCTTCCCTGTTTTGACCATTACCGGTTTGTGAGGCCCGATGGGGTTTCGTCCACAAAGCTACGCTTTACACAAAAGCCATGCTTTGATCAACCAATGATCAACACACAGCAGCACTTAGCACGCCACACTACCAAGTTGGGAGTGTATCGCTGATAACCTTCCATTGCATAACCTCTGAGCTCGTACGTCTCAGAGAAGTGTGTTAATCTAAGAGAATAAATTCTCCGCCACCAACAGATATGTATTTGAAAGAAATCTAATTTATATCTCAAAGTGTAGTGTCAGACATACAACCATACAAGTCTGTTCCAGGTTCGAACAGAACAGAAGGCACTTTCGAAGAAGACCTTGCAATTCGGTTATTCGCAATCGCGATCGGACTTCCCATCAATTAGGGAATCTCTATACCGGCGCGACTCAGTGCAGAGACAATCGATGGGTCATCCTATCGCTCTCGCAAATATCCGGTCTTCATCACCGGTCTTTAAATGCTAACCATATCGACGTATCATTATTCGGAATGGGTTATATGACACAAAGTCCTCTCCCGGCTAAACCGAATAATGAGCGTAATATTTAAAAACATATGGATATGGGATTTCAGTTAAGTCACGACTTATTATCCAAACTTTTCTTTCAAATGGTTTACACAAATTACCATTTCAAATCTTTTAAATAAAACATTTATTTCACAAAGTTCACCCAGTTCACAAAGATCCATTCATGCATTTCAAAACAATTTCCATTTCAATTGGATTAACTCGTTAAATTTCTATAGTAAGGATTTAACTTATAGCTTACAAACCCATTTTCAAAGATTTATTCGTAACTTGGGAAACCATTTTTATTTCAAACTTGAAATTCATTTAAAACAAATTGGAAGTTCGTTACTTATGTGAAAACTTTTATTATTTGAAAACAAACAGTTTTCGTTTCAGGAAAATCCAATTATATTTACACGACTCAAAGCCCTTGAATTAAATTCAAATTCCCAAATCAATACTTTTAAAATGGTTTAACCCATATATAACAAGTATAACATCTTTAATCCCTAGTTTCAAATCATAGAATTCAATTTCAAATTTTGAATTCAAATTTTAATCAAATTAATTAAATTTCAAAGCGTTATCAAGTTATTAAAAAATAAATTTTATCTTTGAAATTCTGTTTCAAAAGCTTTTCACATTTAACCCGATTTCATTACCAAACCGTTTGAATTCAAATTGTCTATTTCAAAATCATTTCAAAATCTGTGACTTAATTGATTTCCTCGTGAAATCCATATTCGTGTGTATGGTGTAGTCCAGGGGTTTAACACAATAGTGCAACTACATCATCATCGCAGATCAAAACATAGAAATATAGTTGATAAGTGGTATAAACTATAACTCTCATCGTTCATTCACAGATCACAGATTAATAACAATTGTATCGCAAATAAATGAATAAAATTCACATCTCAATCCATAGAACAAAATATCACAGATCAGATAGGACAATCAATTCAAGGCATCTCATACAATACAATCATTCACAAGCAAGGTCAAGCATTCAATAAACATTTATAAACAATATTAATTAATTGTTTAATCCTAATTAATTCAATTTATTTCCAATTAAATTATTTACTTATGAATTAATCATCCAATCCTGATTAATTAATTACAAATCTTTTGATATACATTAATTTATCAAACACTTTAATTAATTATTCTTAATTAATAAATTATTCTTAATTAATAATATTGATTAAATTAACCTCTAAACCGATTACTTAATTAGTTAACCACTTAATCAATTATTTTAAGAAATTTACCCTTTAATTATTTACCGTAATATAATTACACTTACACAATTTCATAAATGATTATTATTAATTAATTGTTAAAATTAATCACATTAATTAATTATTTAAATAATTTAAGTTAACGACCTTCATTAACTAATAACAATTATTTAATTATTTTGCTAATTAATCTCTAATTATAAATTAATCTAAATCACTAATTTATAAATTAAATAAATCATTCTTTAATTACCTTATTAATTAAATCTCTTAAAACCTTAATTATCCCAAATATAATTCATTTCCATTACCTATGATTTAATTAACATTTAAGTGTATATTTAAAACATTACACTTTTAAATTTAAATTCAGATTCAAAATGATTAACCAATTAAACATTACCAAATTTAAATTCCATTTATAAAACCTTTAAACAATGTAAAGAACATGCATTACTTATATATGACACTTATATAAGAAAAGTTTTAAACTAGATTACCTAATTTTTATTTAAAAAATTAAGCTTTTAAAATATATTAATTATTTAACTTGCAAATTCAAGTTAAAACAATTTATTAAACTTTTCACTCAAAATTAAGAAAACCTTTATAAAAGAATTTTATCAAAATCAAGTTAAACATTTGTTTGGAAACAAATATAATTTTAAAAGCTATTTAATTTAAACTTGTTTAAAACACATTTAGATTTAAAACTAATTTAAATTTCCAGATTTTGATTCAAAGAGACTTGAATCCATATTTTAATTTTGATTTAAACTTTGGTTTTAAATTCTTGATTTTAAATTCTTTATTTAAAATCCAACTTTATTTTAAAGCTTAAAGATTTAAAAGTTTATTTGAAAACTGAACTTAACTTAAAAATTTAAATCATTGTTTATATCTTGTTTCAGATTTTAATTTTAATTTTAAAATCTAAAATTGTCAGGTTTAAAACCTGAAAACCCACCTTCTAAATATTTAAAACTTTGATTTAAAATCCAAATTCCCTTTTAAAACTTTTAAATTCAAAGTTTATTCGAAACTAAACCTAAAACTGGATTTAAACTGTGTCTAAATCTTGCTCACAGATTCAAATTCATTTAAAATTTAAATTTGCAGACAGGTTTACCAAAACCTGTATAAACAAACGCTAACCCGAAGCAACATATCCTCCTTCGAGTCAAATACCCTATCTTCTCGAGCAAAACTGCAAAATGCCTCGGGAATTTCATGAACCAACTCGTGTAAATACTTGAGTACAACTCCACTACTCCATACGCCTTCATCGGGAAACCAAACTGTGCCGTGCACATGCACGACACCGCTATTTGCCTCCGGTCGACGTCACGTCGTTGAGCAAGTCGAAGATCGACCACAAGCCATTCTCCGATCATCTGAACTCCTCCATTTTCTCGAATTCGAAATCGAGACAAAAGTCGAAACCTGGAAAAAATGAAAGCACCCCACCTCAAACCTGTCAACGCGCCGTACTTCAAACTCCGACCACCGGAGTACCACCACCTTCGGCTACTGCTTCGACTACCTCTCCTCTACCACCCCCCAAACCCTCGCGACACTCGGTCGTCCAACGACGACGAACGAGACAAAAACTCAGCCCCCTTAAAATTATGTTTAGAAATTTCAAACCCTCGCCACTGCCACTACGTTCGTCTGACCACCACCACACCATTTTTCCATGACCCTCTGGTCACTCCTCTACCTCTAGGAGGAAACTCGACTCCTCCAATCAATGGGATCACCCACGACGACCCAAAAAGCACAGTACAATCAAACCCAAACCGCTCTTTGTTCTTTGATCGAAAAATTATGATTTTAACCTTAAAATTCATGTTGAAGTACGAAGATTTCATTTGCATACCTGAATTTGTAAATTTTAAAGTTTGAACTTTTGACATATTGAAAGATATGATCAGTTTTCTTGATTTCTTGAGCTAACAACAAACTGGTTTGGCCTGAATAAAATTTTAATCTCAGGTATAGGCTATAACAAACACTTCTTGTTTCAACTCTAGGTCCAGAAAGTAAATAGAACGAGGAAGAAAGATTTTTGAATCAAGGTCTAGTGTTTTTAAATCTGAAACAGAGGACAAATGTAACAACAACTTGCACACCATACTTCTAGTTCCAACATAAGAGAATTATGTGCATAACTCAGATAAACTTGCAATAGATTTAAACCTTTAAATTTTGAAAGAAAAATGTTACTCACATGTTTCCAGAAAATGAACAGAGCTTCATTGTTGAACCAGGTTTTGAAACTTGCTGGCTGAAGCTCCTCTTTGCTTCTCTGGTTTTATATGAATTCATATTTTGTTTGCAGTTAGATTTTTGTTTAAGTTTTATATTGTATTCACTTCATTTTTTTTACAAAGCCTTGATGAACGGACTGAAATGAAGTTGATGATATATAGTAATATTTACTGGTTGATGTAATTTTCTTTGAACGGGGTAATTATATTGTTTGTACCATAAGGTAACATAATATTTGTATTGTACAACATAAACCAGAGATTTCCTTAATATGGTGGCTAAGCTGATGTGTTATTTCGGCTGAGATAATAAAATGTGTGATGAGTTATTAATTGTTACTTGTCTTGTTTTATAAGCTTCATAGATAGTTAGATTTTTTTCTTTTGTTTTAAAATGGTGGCTGGTGATATCACTTTGGTGGCTAACATTAATTGTTTAAGTCCCTCATCTTCAAGTGCTCATACATATCCAATTTGTTTCTACTTGAATATATCGTTACTTGTACATGAATATACTTTACTGTCTTCACTTGCAAGCTCATACATATATATAAGTTTACTTGTTTCATTCCATACTAGTTTCATTCCATACTTATTTCATATTTGAGTATATTTCTTTTGCTTTGTCTTCTTACTTTATAATATAAATGAAATTCTATAGTTAATATGTTGTTTAAATTTGGCAAATTTGTTTATTTTATATCTTACATACGTGAGTGTATTTTAAACTTAAATTTTATCATCATGTATGTCTACATATATATATATATATATATATATATATATATATATATATATTGTAGTATATTTTGATCTTTACATTATTTATAAATCCAAATTCAATTTCAAATTCTATTTTATATACATATTTATTTTATTTCTTTTTGAAGTTTAACCATCCAACATTTAATTTATATTAATATATTTTTATAATTATAAAACTAACTACCCATAAATAAATATAAATAATATTTTTACCCAAATCATTTTCTAAGTCTTTTATTCAAATTTTTAAAGTCAAACCCAAATTTACTCATATATATACTACAAATTCAAAATAATTCCAAAATTTATCCAAAATTCACATTAATTATTAATTTAAATTTAAATCAAAATTGGGATCGTTACAGATTCCCCCCTTAAAGAAATTTCGTCCCCGAAATTTGCAGGCACGAAAACAACAAAGATAGTTACACAAAGATAGAGAAACAGTTTTCCAGGTCAAACTGGATATCTACTCTGTATTTGGCTTACCAAATCAGAATATCAACAATAGATATGAGAACAAACTCATTCAGCACTACCCAAGATATTAGGGTTATCAAATCTACGAATATGCAGGGCATTGGTTAGTTCGAAGGGATAACTAACCATTCGTAGAACATATCGGACCCAAGTGAATAGACAGATATATGGATACAATTTCAAAACTTTTAGTTTAGAACTGAAGTATACCTATCAACCATAGCAACCAAAGCAACCAATTCATCCAAACAAACAATTCTGACCTATTTGGAGTTTATATCCCGTGCAAATATATCAAATCTTCTTCCTGGATCTACCAGGAACCATCGAAGAATTGAAAAGAGATGCTGAACAAAAGAGATTGATAGATGGATTCAATCTTCTACAATTTCTCAAACACTAGATATGGATTCCAAACTCAAGTCGGAATACCCCAAAGTATATACCGACTTGTCCCTCTTCGGACTTCGATATACATAAGAAATTATAATAGAATTTCAAATTTTGTTTTTTCTAAATGATATCGTTTCAACGATACAATCCAAATTTAGCTTTATATTAATCAATTTAACTCAATTTAATATTTCCAATTTATAATTTTAAATTTCAAATATAATAAAGTTTAGAACGGAAAGCTGATAAGAAACCGATGGAGATACGAAGTAAGGATTTCCTACAACAATTCGTAGGGCCACCATCACACTGAAACTTCTCCTCGTGGATGTTACGAAGCAATCAAAGAATTTGGAAACAAATCAAAGGATATTGATAGAGAAAATTGTTTCCACTGTCGCACGGTATTGACCATTTGTACTGGTATTTCCCTGTCCCATATCTCGTTCTCTTCTTGCACTCATACTAACTAGCAGTGGATAGTAAGAGAATTTATTGAGGCATTCGAACGGATATCTTAGGGATACTCATTCTAGGGTATACTTCACCCTATCTCTAATGAACTACCTAATGTGTTATACTCCCGAGCTAAAGTTTTAACCTTCAGCTCTGATACCAAATGAAACGATCCTAACTCGACCTTCGAAAATCGGCACCTACGACACTCATATTCAAATGCCGCAGATCCAAACGTCGAATCTGGTTCGCCGGAGCTTATAACACCATTAAGTACAACACAGTGGAAGAAAAAGAATAATATCATATACACACCTGATACAATACCTAGATACAAAGATGATACAATAGAATGATACAACTGAATATAAATACTATCAGAGACACAATGAATAGCAGCGGAAAAGGAAATCTTCAATGCCAAACTCTAAATAATCCATCTCCAATCCAAAGCTAGCGAGAACTCCCATATAGTCGCACAAGCTAAGCAAGGTCAGCTATGAAAGCTGAAGTGTAGATAATGCGATCCACAAATCCAAAAGGGCTTCGAAGGCTGTCGAATTAGTTCCTACTGTTCGACTATCTGAAAAACCCAACTGTAGACTGCCCGTGTGGAAAATAGTGGGAACCCATAGTTTAGCAAAGGAACAATAAACTCCGGGTCAGTCATGGGAGTGGTATGACTAATAAAAGCAGTTTATCTTTAAAACAAGCAACAAAGGAATTTAAAACCGCAATGCTTTTTGAAAATGAAACTACCATAAGGCCTCCCACCGCACACACCATGCAAACGCAAAATTGGAGGAGATTTCTCCTTATGATAGTCAAACTTGCCTACTATGCAAAATTCTTCTTTTTATATTATTATTAGTCCATAGTGGAAAACATTTCGAAAGTAGAATATAAATCTTAGCCAGCATACCACATTTCGTCGTATGCCTACTATAGCTACCATGTTCAATAGCATGTTACCGCCACATTCCATTGCAGGTTATGCAACTAAAACCGTACAAGGCTCGTATTGTTTTGTTTGGATTTCCAACAAATGGTCAGGCTAAGGAACTTCCTACTGCCACATGGGAACGCCTCTGGCGGGACGCCCCGAGAACCTACCCGGCTCTCTGCCAACACAAGGCCGGTTTCCTCCCTGCCCGGGAGTAATTCCTACAGATATGCCACCCCGGTCCTTTGGGACCTTCATACGAGGATCCTCTACACCAACAACATCATACAGTAATAAAATATACTATAGTGCCCACATGAGTAAGTATCTGGGCTCCATACCATGATACTACCCTTTTCCAGAAGGAATGGTCACACCCTAGGGGAGCTACCCCTGAAACCTTGCCGCATCTTTCATGTTTTGACCATTACCAGTATGTGAGGCTCGATGAGGTTTCGTCCCCAAAGCTACGCTTTACACAAAAGCTATGCTTTGATCAACCAATGATCAACACACAGCAGCACTTAGCATGCCACACTACTAAGTTGGGTGTATATCGCTGATAACCTTCAACTGCATAACCTCTGAGCTTGTACGTCTCAGAGAAGGGTGTTAAGCTAAGAGAATAAATTTTCTTCCACCAACAGTTATGTATTTGAAATAAATCTGCTTTATATCTCAAAGTGTAGTGTTAGACATACAACCATACAAGTCTGTTCCGGGTTCGAACAGAACCGAAGGTACTTCCAAAGAAGCCCTTGCAATCCGAGTATTTACAATCACGATCGGACTTCCCATCACTTAGGGAATCTCTATACCGATGCGACTCAGTGTAGAGACAATCGATGGGTCATCCTATCACTCTCGCAAATATCCGGTCATCACCACCGGTTTTAAAATGCTATCCATATCAACGTATCATTTATCGAAATGGGTTATATGACACAAAGTCCTCTCCCGGCTAAACTGAATAATGAGCATAATATTTAAAAACATATGGATATGGGATTTCAGTTAAGTCACAACTTATTATCCAAACTTTTCTTTCAAATGGTTTACACAAATTACCATTTCAAATCTTTTAAATAAAAGATTTATTTCACAAAGTTCACCCAGTTCACAAAGATCCATTCATGGATTTCAAAACAAATTCCATTTCAATTGGATTAACTCGTTAAATTTTTGTAATAAGGATTTAACTTATAGCTTTCAAACCCGTTTTCAAAGATTTATTCGTAACTTGGGAAACCATTTTTAATTCAAACTTGAAATTCCTTTAAAACAAATTGGAAGTTCATTACTTATGTGAATGCTTTTATTATTTGAAAACAAATAGTTTTCGTTTTAGGAAAATCCAATTATATTTACACGAGTCAAAACCCTTGAATTAAACTCAAATTCCCAAATCAATACTTTTAAAATGGTTTAACCCATATATAACAAGTATAACATCTTTAATCCCTAGTTTCAAATCATAGAATTCAATTTCAAATTTTGAATTCAAATTTAAATCAAATTATTTAAATTTCAAAGCATTATCAAGTTATTCAAAAAAAAAATTTATCTTTGAAATTCCATTTCAAAAGCTTTTCACATTTAACCCGATTTCATTACCAAACCGTTTGAATTCAAATTGTCTATTTAAAAATCATTTCAAAATCTGTGACTTAATTGATTTCTTCATGAGATCCTTATTTGTGATGCCCCACCTCTGTACCCACTCTAGCCAAGGACACTATGGAGTAATGTCATCAACTATCGTGGAGAATAAGGCTGCTAGGCAGCGACCATCCGCGTAATTGCTTTGTGCAAGCACCGATATGTCAAATAGTACAACATGCATCTGGTTTTAGGAGGAAATCCGACATACCGATACAAAACCAAATCTACTACCTGATGGCTATATATATTCTTCGAAAACAAATACATAAATAAACATAACACCAATCAGTTACAGACATCCATATCACAAAGGTGGAAATAGATATAAATACATAACACATGAAAGTGTACATTAGAGTAATGGTCAAACAAGATCCACAATATCACAAAAGAATAGCTACAAGTGCTAGACAAAAGAAGATGGATACATCAATGAGTCTATATCTCGAATGTATACAACAAAAACTACTCATCTAAGTAGTTAGCCAAAAGTCAAGGTGATAATCTCAGATGAGAAGTCAAGCAGAAGCACCTATAACATCTCGATATAACCCGAGAATTATTTAATAAGAAAATAATAAATGGATCAGTCTAGCTATAAATATCAGATGAAATGATATAGAATAAGAGATATGATATAAACATATGATAACCATAAAGCCATACCGTGATAAATATGTAATTGAAAATCAACAAGGGATTAATCAATATCACAAGAATCTTCTCAAAGATCAAAAAGAATGTAATACTCTTTATTTCCCAAAATCACCAAACTATAAATATTGACAATAATACCAATGCCAATCACAAAAGTTAATGACACACAAATTCACCAATGCACAAATATTGATAAAACTTATCAATATAAATCACGAAAATTGTTGAAACACAAAATTCTAGAAATCATCAATGGAAATCCAGAAATCACAAAAAGGGGGAGGCCTATCACAAAACGGGAGCACGAAAACTCACCAACACGTGTATCACAAAATGGAACGCTATTCCATGGTTGTTAATCATTAATTTTGAGTCGAAGCTCCACAAAACGGCCCGAAGACCATGGGTCGCTATCCCAGCAAATTGAGCCGAAGGTCCACAGAAACAGGGTTTAGTCTCCCTCGTAGACAAAGAGACATCGCACATTTGCTAGTCTAAATCACAAAAATGATCATCAACGATCATCAAGAAGTATCAATTACAGTAAGCTAGTAAACATATAAGCTTAGCTTCATGTCTCACAACCACTAGCTTAACTTAAATATTTACGAACAAATTGTAAGTTTCCACTAGAAAATTGTCACAAGAGATTCAATCGAACTAGTCCAAGAATTAACCGGCGAAGTAAATGCAAGAGTTTCATACCATTTGTTTTACTAAGACATTTAATTAGATTTCTCGTACGAGTGAGATAAAGTGACAAATCACAAAAATGATTGTAGAAACAACAAATCACAAAAATTCACATTCGAAGACGTGAATAAAATCCAAAGAATTCAATTCCAAATTCATCAAAGTGGAATTACCCTTGCGACTTAACAGCCACGACTTACGACTTAACATAAGTCAACACAAGAAATCAGCGGCTCAAGAAATAGCATACGTCTTAAAGCATGTGCGACTTATCATGACCGAGCGACCTAAGGTTGGAACGATCTAATGGCCGAGCATGCGAACTATGTTGGTTGCGACCTAAGGAGCTAGCGGCATAACAGGCCGAGCGACCTAAGTGATGGAACGACCTGAGTGAAGAGCAGGCCAACCTAAGTGGTAGGACCGAGCGACCTATGTGCTGCGACCAAAGAGGTTGCGACCTATGTGCACGTGCGACTTAATGGGCCGAGCGACCTAACGACCCAAGGCGTGTGAGAAGGACGAGCAACTTAAGTTGTGAAGATGGCCGAGCGACCTAACGACCTAAAAGGTGAACAAGGCCGAGCAACTACCTAACGACCTAAGGGGTACAAGGCCAAGCAACGACCTAAGCATGGCGCGATCTATAGGGGAGCGACCTAAATGCAGGCTGACCTAATCTGCAGGGCGAGAATCCTCTGTGCAGGCCGAACGACCTAAGCAACAAAAATGCCAAAATCTCTCTCAATTTGCAACCGATCGAGCACGAACTCTAGGGGATTACGCCTATCGACTATCCGGTCCTATTGGCTCCTTGATGCATCACCAAAAATGTGGTCCAACATCAAAGATTGGATTTTTTTAAAGATTTGAACCCAAAACACTAAAAATTTGGATTTTCACCAATTCAATCCAAACCAAGAGCAAATGCATATGAAAAAGTGTTAGGAATTCATACCCAACAATCAATGGTAGTTATAAATAAAGATGTGAGATAAAAATCTCACCTTTACACAAAATAGTGAAGAAGAAGCTTGAAAGCAAGGAAGAATTAATGGCTTCTCTTTGAATTTGGAGTTAGACGTTGGATTTCCAAGGAACTAGAGCTTGGAGTTTTAATTTCCCATTCCCTCCTCCAATTTTGATGAAGCTTTAGTGTTAGGAAATGAAAATTAAGTTATGAAGGGAAGGGGGTTGAGCTAGAGTAAATAGTTTAGGCTAATGGTCTAAACCAAACCCAAAGCCCAAAGTGAAAAGGTGACAAAATTCCACTAACTTCAAACATACCAAAGTTCATACTCAAAAAGATCACAAACGGTGTTTTTAACTCAATGGAAGTGGTCTCGAGTCCAAATTCGACCGTACGCAAAAAGTAGCTTTTCGGCCATCTTTGTTGACAAAGAATAACCCACAAGTCAACTGCCTTAGTATCATTGGTGCTTGGCTTACAGCCATGTCGCCTTTGGCCATAATCCGCTTCCACATACATAACGTAGTCCCTGCGCATTTCCTCCACCAGAGTGGCCACCTTCTCCATAGTGGAGTTTTGGTCGGGGGAAGCGAAGCTTTACGTCCGCTTCTTCGTCTTGCTTCTGGCAAAGCTTCTACTTTGCTTGTTTCTCTCGCGCTTGCTTGCGCGAAGGCGTCAGGTCAGAGTCCTTTTCGCTGGGTCCAAAAGCTTTAGTCAAAGCGAAAGATCTGATCCAACAAGAATCCCGCATATTGAGCGCAGATGATATGTGGCTACTAGGCGTGATTCGGACTAAAATCCGACTAACGATAAAATATTTAAATATTCAATCGTAAAATATGCGGGTTGTTACATACTCCCCTCCTTAAAGAAATTGCGTCCTCGCAATATTTAAGAAGAAAATATAAGGTAACAACCATGAAAGCATATCAACACAAAAGAAATTTGAAATAAGAAATTCACCTCAAAGAACACGGGAAAGTAAGTCCGGATGTGTTCGCTCGATGAACTCTCTAGATTCCCAAGAGAAGTCCTTAGGATTTGAGGACCATTGAACTTTAACAAGCGGAACATCTTTATTTCGAAGGCGCTTGACCTCCGAAGCAACAATACGAATAGGATGTTGCTCATAAGTTAAATTAGGCGAAACTTCAATTTCTTCCGCAACACCGGGCTCAAGAATAAAATCAGAATCTCAAAGGCATTTCTGTAATTGAGAAACGTGAAACACGTCATGAATAGCAGAAAACTGAGCCAGTAATAAAAGGCGATAAGCCACGGAACCAATACGTTCAGTGATAGGAAATGGCCCAATATATCAAGGTGCTAACTTTCCCGATCGACTGAAACGTACGACACCCTTCATAGGTGAAACACGAATAAACACAGGGTCTCCCACAGAAAATTCTAATTTCCTTCTCCGGTTATCGGCATAGGATTTTTGTCTACTTTGGGCTTCTTTCATCCTATGACGAATAAGGTCAATCTTCTCTGTGGAATCTCGAATGAAATCTGGACCTAAAACCAGCTTCTCACCGGCCTCAAGCCAACAAGAAGGAGATCGGCATGGCCTTCCATAGAGTGCGTCAAAAGGTGCCATACCAACACTAGATTGGAAGCTATTATTATAGGAAAACTCAATAAGAGAAATATGATCTTCCCAACTTCCACCAAAATCAAGAACACATGCACGAAGATCTTCAAGAGTTTGATTCACACGCTCAGTCTGTCCATCGACTGGGGATGATAAGCGGTGCTAAAATTAAGCTTCGTTCCCAAAGCTTTTTGAAGACTCTTCCAAAATCCACTAGTAAAAAATGGATCACGATCACTAACAATAGAAGTAGGAACTCCATGCAATTTAACTATTTCTTTGATAAAGAGTTTGGCCAAAAGTGGAACGGTTCGATTGGACCGAACGGGAATAAAATGTGCGGATTTAGTAAGTCTATCGACTATCACCCACAAGCTATCATGTCCCGAATGAGAACGGGGAAGGCCGTCTATGAAATCCATGGAAATTTGATCCCACTTCCAAATTGGAATTTCTAAAGGTTGCAATAACCCACTAGGCCTTTGGTGTTCAGCCTTGACAAGTTGGCAAGTCATGCAACACTTAACAAAGTTAGAAATATCAGATTTCATTCCCTCCCAATAATAGAGTCGCTTTATATCCGAATACATTTTACTACTACCGGGATGAATGGTAAATTTAGAACGATGAGAATCTTCTAAAATGTCTTTACGAAGATTACTAATATCTGGCACGATAAGTCTACCAAATTTTCGAATACCGCCATGAGAATCAATATCAAAGTCTTTCAAACCCTCAATATCAATTTTATCCCTAAAATTTTGGCCAAGAAGAGCCAATTCGGGATCTAGCTTTTGAGCTTCAATAAAGCGGTCTAAAAGAGAAGGATGAGCCTCAAGGCTACATAAAGCAAGAGATGGACATAAATATGAAACACGATCTCGAATCTCACAAGTGGATAGAATTCCGAGATCATTCCATTCAAATATCATCATAGAAACAACCGCTTGTTGCTTATGATTTAGTGTGTCCGCAACACGATTTCCCTTTCCGGGGGTATAAAGAATATCAAGATCATAAGCTGCAAGAAATTCGAGCCAATGTTGTTGACGCAAATTAAGTTCCTTTTGAGAAAATAGGTACTTCAAAGATTTATAATCGGTGTAAAGAATAAATTTTTCTTCCAAAAGATAATGACGCCAAATACGAAGGGCAAAAGCAATAGCCGCGAGCTCTAAATCATGAGTGACATATCTAGTCTCGGCTGGCTTTAATTGCCTAGAAGCATAAGCAATAACACGTTCTCTTTGCATAAGAACGGCACCCAAACCAACGCGACTAGCATCGGTATAAACAACAAAATCTTGATTCCCCTCGGGAATCACAAGAATAGGAGCATCGGAAAGGAGTTCTTTTAATTTCTGAAAAGAAGATTCACATTTGTCCGACCAAATGTATTTAACTCCCTTCTTTGTCAAACTAGTAAGAGGCACGGAAATTTTGGAAAAGTCCTTTACGAAACGGCGGTAATAACCTACCAATCCAAGGAAGCTACGGATCTCCGTCATACTCTTCGGTCTCTTCCAATTTTGAATCGCTTCAATCATTGAAGGATCCACGGAAATTCCAGACTTGGAAATAATATGACCGAGAAACTTCACAAGAGATTGCCAAAAGTGGCATTTAGAAAACTTTGCTTTTAATTGATTACTCCTAAGAGTTTCCAACACAATCCGAAGATGCTTTTCATGCTCCTCCTCGGTTTTTGAATACACAAGAATATCATCAATAAAGATGAGGACAAACTGATTGAGGAAGTCTTTGAAAGCTCTATTCATAAGGTCAACGAAATAAGCCGGAGCATTCGTTAAACGAAATGGCATAACAAGCCATTCATAAGATCCATAACGAGTACGGAAAGATGTCAAAGGAATGTTATCCTCTGCAATACGAAGCTGATGAAAACCGGTAGCTAAATCTAATTGTGAAAACACTCTAGCGCCACTAAGTTGATCGAATAGATCATCAATCCGAGGTAAAGGATATTTATTCTTGATAGCAAGATCATTAAGCTTGCGGTAGTCAACGCAAAGCCTAAGTGTACCATCGGATTTCTTCACAAAAATAGCCGAAGCTCCCCAAGGCGAGGAACTAGAGCGAATAAATTGCTTCGTCTCCAATTCGGATAATTGTTTGCGCATCTCATCATTTTCCTTATTGGACATGCGATAAGGAGGACGAGTGATAGGTTGAGCTCTAGGGATGATATTAATTTTGAACTCAATTGCTCGCTTAGGTGGTAATCCTAAAACGGGCTCAAATATGTCGGAAAATTCACGAACAACGTGAATAAGAGAAATAATATCTTCCTCGTCATCATTATCGTCATTATGAGGATTTAAAGAATATAAAGATGCAACCAAGCTGGAATCTGAATCTTAAAGGTTAAGAGAAATCTGTTTAACAGATTGAGGATGTCGAAGATGAATAGTCCGCTCAGGACATAGGATTTGGGCTTCATAGCGGCTAAGCCAATCCATTCCCAAAATCATTCCAAATCCTAAGTACCGCATAACATGCAAATCGGCTCGGAAAGGAAAATCACACAAAATAATCTCGACATCTTTACACAATAAACTGATTGTTGCGGATCCACCAACCGGATTCGCAATTCTCAAAAAAGTCATTAAACACAAAACATCCAAAAAAAGTATCAACAAGTTCTTTTGAAATAAAAGAATGGGACGTACCCGTATCCGAAAGAACTCGAATAAGATGATCACGAAATAAAATAATGCCATCAAGGATAGAATGAGAAATACCTTTACCACGAGATGTGTTGCCAGGGGCTTGAGCAACATTAAGCTTTCCCTCCTTCCTGTTTTGAAGTTTGGGACAAGAAGATAAATAATGATCCGGGCTTTTGCAATTGCGACAAGCACGAGGCTTTGAACACTTGTTCGCATAATGGTCCTTAGAACCACAATTGCAGCATTGGCCACTACTAGAGGTAGAATCTTAGTTGCCGGAGAGGCTTGCTTCCCTTTCTTATTGTTAGGATAAGGACCTTTGAACTTATTAGGCCTTTTCTTGTTGTTGAAGTTTGGTTTAGAACTCCCAACCTCAACATCACTTTCTCAATCAGCCTCTTCAAGTCGAAGACCGATATCAATGAGCTGATCAAAAGAAACTTCTAATTTTAGAAGTAATGGCTTCTTGAGATTTTTATTCAAGCCGTAGACAAATCTTTGGTTTTTTTCAATGGGGTGCTTATGTATTCGACCCCGTATTTAGAAAGTGACTCGAAGGATGCGACATAATCTGCCACAGAGAATTCACCTTGAACAAGGTCTATGAAACGACGAGCCAATGTTATTTTCTGAGCTTCTGGCACAAATTTTAATTCGAAGCGTTCCCGGAATTTCTCCCAAGTACGATCCGCTTCAACTATTTTAGAAATAAGAAGCTCATACTAATCTAATGCTCTTTCTTGGAGCATACTAGAGGCCACCTGAACATGGTGAAGATCAATAGGATTCATGCGAGAGAAGGTTCGATCGCACATTCTCAGCCAAGCCTGGACTTCAATAATAGTTTCAGAACCTTTGAATGGCTTTCCACCAAAATTGGTATAATCGTTGCAAAATTGTGCAAATCCAGACTAAGGGTGAGTAGACTCCGGATTAGATCCGACTGCTTGAGCATTCCTTACTAGATCAAGGAGCTGCTGGGAAGACATAAATACTCCTTCTTGGGGAGTAGCCCTAGATTGACCGGCACTGGGATGGCCTGGTCTTACCATTTCTCTTCCTTAAGAAGGAAGAAGGAAGAAGAAAAAGGTTATTCACAAAATGAATATCAAGCAATCTTGATAGATAAACAAAGAATCATAAAGAAAATAGGATGAATCGGTACGAAGACTCGAATTAAATCCTGAAGCACGACTCCTAAGATGGGCTTAGGACGATGATCCTTGCTAGATTATTCTACATTGTTTCGAAGTTTCGCTCTGATACCAAGATGTGGCGCCCCACCTCTATACCCACTCTAGCCAAGAACACTATGGAGTAATGCCGTCAACTAGCACGGAGAATAAGGCTGTTGTGGAGCAACCATCCGCGCAATTGTTTTGTGCGAGCACCGATATGTCAGATAGTACAACATCCATTCGGTTTTAGGAGGAAATCCGACATACCGATACAAACTCAAAGCTACTACCCGGTGGCTATATATATTCTTCGAAAACAAATATAGAAGTAAACATAGAACCAATCAGTCACAGACATCCATATCACAAAGGCGGAAATAGATATGAATATATAACACATGAAAGTGTACATCAGAGTAGTGGTCAAACAAGATCCACAATATCACAAAAGAATAGCTACAAGTGCTAGACAAAAGAATATGGATACATCAATGAGTCTATTTCTCAAATGAACAAAAACTACTAATCTAAGTAGTTAGCCAAAAGTCAGGGTGATAATTCCAGATGAGAAGTCAAGCAGAAGCACCTGTAACATCTCGGTCTGACCCGAGTACTATTTAATAAGAAAATAATAAACGGATCAGTCTAGCTATAAATATCAGATGAAATGATATAGAATAAGAGATATGACATAAACATATGATAACCATAAAGCCATACCGTGATAAGTATGTAACTGAAAATCAACAAGGGATTAATCAATATCACAAGAATCTTCTCAAAGATCAAAAAGAATGTCATACTCTTTATTTCCCAAAATCACCAAACTATAAATATTGACAATAATACCAATGCCAATCATAAAAGTTAATGACACACAAATCCACCAATGCACAAATATTGATAAAACTTATCAATATAAATCACGAAAATTGGTGAAACACAAAATTCTAGAAATCATCAATGGAAATCCAGAAATCACAAAAAGGGGGAGGCCTATCACAAAAAGGGAGCATGAAAACTCACCAACACGTGTATGAAAAAATGGAACGCTATTCAACGGTTGCTAACCATTAATTTTGAGCCGAAGCTCCACAAAACGACCCGAAGACCATGGGTCGCTACCCCACCAAATTGAGCCGAAGGTCCATAGATACGGGGTTTAGTCTCCCTCGTAGACAAAGAGACATCGCACATTTGCTAGTCTAAATCACAAAAATGATCATCAACGATCATCAAGAAGTGTCAATTACAGTAAGCTAGTAAATATATAAGCTTAGCTTCATGTCCCACAAACACTAGCTTAACTTAAATATTTACGAACAAATTGTAAGTTTCCACTAGAAAATTGTCACAAGAGATTCAATCGAACAAGTCCAAGAATTAACCGGCGAAGTAAATGCAAGAGTTTCATACCATTTGTTTTACTAAGCCGTTTAATTAGATTTCTCATACGAGTGAGATAAAGTGACAAATCACAAAAATGATTGTAACAACCCTAGTTTCAGCTGTTTATTTTATTTTAATTATTTAATTTTTAAATATATTTATATAAATGGTGTTTAACAATATAGTTTAAAGATTTAATTTGGAGATATATTTTATAAAATTGTTTGTGTCAATAAAATTAAATAATATCTGTGAAAATTTAATCTAAGATTGAACAGTTAAATTTCGCATTTGACAGACACGTCAATTATAGGGTATAAAGCAACGTAACAAAACGTGTGTTTTTAAAATAGGAATTTTGTGAAAATTTTTGATGTTTTAACCTGCGTCAGTTTACCGTAGTGTAAAAATCAAGTTTTAAATATTTTTGGATATAAATTATCAGTCAGTGATTTTAAAAACAAACGTTATTTCGTGTTAAGAACCAATTGTTTTATAACGTTATATACGTTTTTCCAAACCTAAGCATAAATGTTTATCTTCTTAAATGTTGATAACAAAACCAAAATCAAGATGATGAGATTAAAGTAAGTATTTATCTATGTAACGTTCGAATGTTTTCTCTCTGACATTCTCCTTTGCACCTGTACACATTCACTTCAATCTTAAACGAGCACATTCAATTCCTCTCTTCACTCTCTGTAAATCAGCCACTCAAGAAACCCAACACCTAAATCACGCAAGTTTTAATTTATTAATAACGGGTGTATTAACTTGCTTTCATCTCTCTCTACTTCATCAGTTACCAACTGAAATCACGCAAGCATTGATGAAGGAGCATTTATCTGGCTTTAAATTATCAGCTACAAGTTGAATCTCTCGGCCCCTTCCTTGTTTCAGTTTTTTTTTGTAACTGATGTGCTTAATCAATGGGCTTCCTCACGAAAAATTATAACTGACATACTTATCATCAAGTTTAAAAACCCCTCGGCCTCCCTTTTGTGAATGCATTGTTGCATTTAAGCTTAAAAAGGAAATCAACACACACATAATTAGAATAGAGACATTCAGGGGATAAAATGTTAAAAGATTAAATGCAAACATGAAAAAAAAAAAAAAAAAAAAAAAAACTGGAACGTGCACCTGATTCTTTTCCTCTGCCTGATCATCAGTTATCAAACTATTTCCACGCGTGCCATCTTGATTCTCCGATGAATTAAAACCCATAAATCACGTATTCATATTTATATTAAAATAACTGATATGTTTGCATTTACTTCCTCTGCCTATATAATTTTACCCACCCCATCAGTTTCTTCCACCTATTCGACTATCTCTCGGGATTCATTCTTTTTTTTTTTTTTCCACGTTTCGAGCATCATCAGGTAATATTTGTGATCTCCTCCTTTCTCCTTCAGTTCTTTGTTTTTTTTTCTTTTCCTTTTATTGATGCCTTGCTCGGCCAATCCACTCTGTCCCTGCCCAAAACAAGTGTGTATATGAAATAGATATATATGGACCTGAATGCCTTAGTTGATGATATGTGAGTCATAGTGAGGTAAGTTGCCTTAGTTGCATAGGAGAAAGTTATAGCCTATAGATGTAGAATCTCATAGTTGCATAAGTTTGCATTAGGCAATCAGTGAATGAGAAGACAAATATTTTGGGGAGTCTGGGAAGTCTGGGAATTTGGTTCAAGCATCAATAAGGCTTGATGATGGGAAAGTCTGGTTCAAGCAACAGTTGAGTGAGTTGTTTATTGTGAAGAAAGTATGTATCACTGATGGTAGAAAGAAAGAGAGAGGAGTTTGTTTTTGGGCTGTTGCATGTCAGTGTGTCTCGAAGCAACTACCTGGTTGCTCGAAGAAATTGCATAATTAACTCGAAGTGTTTGCATTGTTTCTCGAAGTAGAATAGGTTGTGGCTCGGTTTGTGGAAGATAGCCTGGAAGTCGAAATTATAGGGTGAACAAGCGGATCTGAATGATCAGGTAAATGGATTTGAGGTAGGTGGAAAGTTTTAATATAAGATGTGTAAGATATGATGTAAAACTAAGTTAAACAAAAATAGAAGCTTAGATAGTGGCGGCATAGCAGTACACATATCTGAGTAACAGCTGCATTCAAATAGTTGTCTGAGATATTTATCAACCTTACAGGCAGCAAATCCTGACTAGTGGTGTATACTTGAAGAGACTTGAACTACAGGATGAGGGTTCAGTTGCATTTAAGGCATCAGGGTTAGTCTACACGTTTGTAGTTTCAGGGGTAAGCTGTACATGTGGCATCACTGTGTGCACGTGCACAACTGACACGAGTGAGTTGGTCTGAAGGGGTTGATTGGTTGAGGCTTCAGTGATGATGAGCATTTGCGCATAGGAATTGGACATGTTTGCCAGAGGAATTCACACAAAAGCTCCCAGTATGCAATGATTCGACTGTGCACTTATACACGTCCAGTGAAGTTCGACTTTGGAAGGTGACTGAGACTTGTGGTCGAGAGAACTGGAGTATGAGGCTAGATAGGAGAAGCAGTGGGGTTTTAGGTACCAGGAATGAAGGGGGTTATTGTTGCAGAATTTTTGCAGAGGGGTAGTTGTCCTCATTTCAAACAGAGAACAATAGGTGAACTGCACAAAGAGTTGCATGTGTGACTCGAAGTAATTGACAAATGGACTCGAAGAGTTTGCATGATTGGCTCGAAGCAATTTCATGATATACTCGGGTAGTTGCGTGGAAGCTTAAGCTTTCTACCTGTACAAATTTTGAAGCCTGGAAGATAAATTTAAGATGAGAAAAATTGTAGCTGAGTGGAGATAATGTAGGCAACACTTTTGGATGCAATGAGATATAGTGCATGCATGATCATAATCTGGGAGGAGCAGATAATAGGTGGAAAGAGTAGTCATATTGCCGTGTGCATAAGCAAACTAGGAGGAAGAGTGTGCACATACGTACACATGCACGGCCATGGAGCAAAAGGAATTTGTGTGCACAAGTATACGTATTCAACTTTTGGCCATAGTGGTTTTAGGAAAGATTTTGTCGTGTACCGGTGTGTATCACCATATTGTTCAGTCTGACTTTAGGAAATTTCGTCAAAAATTTTAGAGGTTAGCCCGGTTCACGTTTTAGGGTATATTTTGGTCATATTACACGGTGGAGTGGTCGAGCAAAACAAACAAATTTTCGTTCTATTTTAATTTTTCTTTGACCGTAAATTCTAAAGTCGCGTTTCAAAATATTTGAATTTTATTCTAGATTTGAATCTAGGCGACATCAGAAGAAATTTGACCATTATCCTCTGTCGTTCTTTACCGATGAATAGCCGTTTTTGAAATCAAATTTTCTGCAACATCCAGGTGAGTATTTCTCACCAGACATACGTATTTATATTTTAGTAAATTATTGCAAGTGTATGTGTAAAATTGTATTTCACTATTATCTGTCTGTAGTGTAATATAGCATGATGGACCCCATTTGAATTGACACCTCATCAGTTATTTATATATTGTATTATATCTGCAGTATATTATGTTATTGTCTATTTACTGCTTAAATCACCACTGCAAGTTCCCTGTTAAATTTAGATTGTTATGGGCTGAAATGATAGGCCTAAATGATTATTATTGTTAAATTATGCTGTTAACTGCTAAACTGTTAAACTTGGGATTGCGGGTTTGAAATGATAGAACCTGGGGTATTTATAAATTACGGATTGAAATGATATAAATCCGTATCACTTGACCTAGGCTAGAAAACTATATACAGGCCCGTGGTCCTTATAATATTTTTGAAATATTTAAAATTTATTCTGGAAGTTAAATATTTGATTTAATATCTTTAAAGGATTTTTATATTGGTTTTTTTGAATAAGCTAAATATAAATAAATAAATATTTGAATGAAATTTGGAATATAACTTATTTTGGAAATTCAGGATTTTGAAAGAATAAGATTTCAGATAAGAAATATATATAAATAAATAAGTTATACTTGGAAATATTTATTAAGTTAAACAATCTATTACAGCATTTAAATGCTGTCTCTTTTGAAATTGGACTAGTTTTACCCGTAACTTTAGGTAGCATTTCCTAAGTGCTACAGAATCTAGAATTGATTGTTTTAAATTTATGAAATTTGATAAATTTTATTTTATGGTAAGTTTGGGAAATCTTAAGATATGATATTTATAACTGGATTTTTCCTTAATAAATTTAAGATGAATATTCTAGTATTAAGTAAATTTTGAAAATATTAAATGGCTAAATTGGAGTTTATTTTTGGAATTTATGGGAATATTCAAGACTAAATAATAAAACATTGATTTGTTGAAAGAATAAAAATCCAACCTTAGTTTTGAATAGTAAATACTCCAATTGGATATATATATATATATAGGAATTGTAATGGTTTTGGGAACATGAAGTGATATTTAAATTATGATTTAAAACTTTAAATAAAGAAATATAATTGTAAAGCTATGTAAATTATCTTCTTTACAAAGTAACCATAAAGTTAAACCATTTATTCTATATACCGTTGAATGTCCAAACCATTGTGTTTGGGAGTTATGGTTTAAAGTAAAATTTCCAAAATATTATGTTTTGAAGATATAATTCAAATATTTGGTTTCCAGATATTATAAATTTTAAGCAGTATGGTTTTGGAAAAGAATTATATTTGAATATAACGATATCATATTATTTTGGGTTTTAAATTGATATCGTATTTATAGTTTTGAAATGGAAATGTTTATTCTGCTTTTAAAGTATAAACTGTTTTAAATGACCACGGGTTATAATAACGTTGGTTGGCAAAGAGACCGGGATCGGATATGGACATACTCTCTGTCGATACCGAAAACCACTTTGACTAACCGTGTACGCGGTGGAGATTCCAGAATGAAGTAGGTTGGTGGTGACGGTTTCTTGAAAGGTAAATACGTGGACCCGACTCCCGTGAGTTGGCTTAAGGTGGCTAAAACAGGAGCGATTGACGGATTAATGAGGTAGCTCCTCTGATCGAACGCACTTCTTCGTATACCATTCTATTGCTTATGTGATTGTTTGGGTGCACCTTTGATTTGGGAGTGTTGTTCGAGGTGGGCGGTTGCTGCGGCTTCGCGTTACCATCGGTCCGGAAGCGTAATTGGTATATCTACCCTGGCATTGCCTAGTTGTGCCGTGTCACCTACCATATCGAGCCTTGTACGAGTTTGGTTTTCTCCCGTAGCCCGTGTGGTATCCTTTAGTTGCTTCCCGATCAGGAGGAGCTATGATATTGGATGGACTACTGGGACTATTACGTGTTAAGGGCTATATGGGTAACCCCTTAATGCTAAGAAATAAGTATGTTTATTTTATAAGTAGACACTATTGTAATAGCGCAATATACTACATAGTAAATAGTTTAACGGATCCTTAGAGGATGGGCGGTCCCAAGCATCCTTTAAGTTACTTGTTATATATTACAGTACACTTGAATTAGCTTACATCATATAAGTATGTATGTCCTGACTCGAGTGTTGCTGTTTTATTGTACGCTCGGGTCAGCCTGAGTTGCAGCTTCAGTTTCTTCTCCGTAGCTAGGACACTCAGTAGATCATTCGTGCTGTTGGAAGTTGTTTCAGCCTTTATCTTTTCTGGAATTCAAGACTTTGAAGACTCTATCTCTATTTATGTTTTAAATTTTGTAATGAGTATTATAGACAATGTAAGTTCTGTTTTGTAAAGTTGTATCAGTGGCTTCATGAACCACTAAATTTTAATTTCCGCTGCGAGATTCTGATATCTGTGTATGTGATTCTGTGATTTATTTATTGTATATCTTGAGTTTTGCCAAATTTATTTTACAACGCAGTATTTTGAATGATTCAAGTCCGACATGTGCGGATGCGAATGGTTGAAAATACTGGGTCGTTACAGTTGGTATCAGAGCCAGGTTCTCGGCAAAACTTAGAATGTATGATAAATTTGATTTATAGAATCACATTCATCCGAGCTTGAATCTCTTCCTTTTCGAATATTGGAACATTCCCTGTGGTTCCAAAGTTCATTCGTGTCCCTCACTTTTTCCATTATCTTTAGATTTTGGAGTACCCCATAACTCCACTTCGGATGATCTTTATCGTGAATTGGCGGTCTCGTCATTATTCTAATAGAGGGGTGAAACTCCTTTACCAGTAGCATTGACTCACCAGGGATTCATATTTATCCTCGGTTTATATGCTAGTATCTTTGGTTATTCTGAACTCTATCTCTTCAGATCAAGTATAGATTTACTCAACCACATCGATCTGACTCTTTAAGTCACGGTTGACCCGGTCAAGGTTGTCCGCGATTCATATAGACTTACCCAGCTCCTTATTCTGTTATTTAACCATCAGATCTTCTGATTTCCATTTATCTTGAATTTAATTTGATTTGAGTTCATCAAAATTTGAATCTTTATCTTTGATTTGGAAAATTTATTTCTATATTTGAGAAATAAAATCTAATACTATATATATGAGTATAATTTTCAGAATTTTATATTTGACTATTTGTCAAGAGATAATAGTTTTGATTTATTTTTGATTGGTAAACCGGGTGTTTTGGCTAAAATAAATAATTGAATACAAAACAATGGTTATAAATTAATTTGGAAACAGAAATGAATTTAAAACAAGAACTTGAGAATTTAATTTCTGATAGTTTCAAACCTTGGATTTAAATTTTTAAAGGATATATTATTTAAAGTAATTTTTGTATAGAAATTTGTTTCCAAGAAATTTTAAAATTAGTGCTTTTCTCTTTGTCGCTGGAAAATAATTTCGGTGATGACTGCAGCACCATCGACATTCATTTTCGAGTTTCGAAGTGAAAAGACCATTTCTGTAGTCTGGCTACAGTGTTACCTCGAGATTTTAATTGATTTGAATTTCTAAAATATGACTTAATATATATAGATATATTATGTATATGTATTTATTTATCTGTAAATGGTTTGAGGGGAATCAGAAATTTAATTCTTAAAATTTTATCTTAAGAAATTTCAAAAAAGGGAAATAAAATTTTGAATAAGAAATTCCAACTGGAGATAATTGAATTTGAAAGTTTTAGTTGTATAATACTCAATTTCATATAACTTACCTTGATTTTCAAAAGTTAAAAATGAATTTGGATAATATACAATATAAAAGAATTTTAGGAATAAAATTTGAGTGGTTATAATAAATGTTATATACTTAAATTTTAGTTATAAAAGATTAATGGAGGTAAATAGGAATTTCAAATAAAGTGTTAGTTTATTGGTTAAAATTAAGAGTTAAGTAAAATAAGGGACTTTGACTTAATAAGTGAAGTTGGATATTCTATTCATAAAAGTTGTTTCATAAAATATAAGTAAATGGTATCCAAATGAATATTTCAGAAATTTAACTAATTGGAAATTACTATTTTATCTACGGTAGCATAGTATAAGTGCTGCTGTTCTAAAAATAAAACGTTTGAAAATTTATAATTGAAATTAAAAGGTATAAATGAAGATTTTTTTTAAAATGTTATGATTTAGTAGTATTTCCAAATGATAATATCTATAAAATCTTAATGACTTTCAAAGCATTATGATTTCAAGGTTATTATCTTATTTTGATTTCAAACTATCTTTAAATATCCTTCGTTTCCCTATCTGCTACGGATTGGGAAGGCTATCGCTTATACCGGTCTATTTAGAAATCTTTCTATAATCTTTGAAATCTTGTTACTCATTGTGACCCTGAGCACCGCTTATCACCCATAGACTGACAGTCAAAACTGAAAGGGGTAAACCGATTCTAGGAGATCTTCCTCGTGCCTCAAATACCGGAACTATTCGTTTAAGGTACTTGTTATCTAGCTTATCTTCATTTGCTTCTTTTTCTTTCGTTCCTTTTCGAGGACGAAAAGTTCTTAAGTGGGGGAGAGTGTAACAACCCTAGTTTCAGCTGTTTATTTTATTTTAATTATTTAATTTTTAAATATATTTATATAAATGGTGTTTAACAATATAGTTTAAAGATTTAATTTGGAGATATATTTTATAAAATTGTTTGTGTCAATAAAATTAAATAATATCTGTGAAAATTTAATCTAAGATTGAACAGTTAAATTTCGCATTTGACAGACACGTCAATTATAGGGTATAAAGCAACGTAACAAAACGTGTGTTTTTAAAATAGGAATTTTGTGAAAATTTTTGATGTTTTAACCTGCGTCAGTTTAGCGTAGTGTAAAAATCAAGTTTTAAATATTTTTGGATATAAATTATCAGTCAGTGATTTTAAAAACAAACGTTATTTCGTGTTAAGAACCAATTGTTTTATAACGTTATATACGTTTTTCCAAACCTAAGCATAAATGTTTATCTTCTTAAATGTTGATAACAAAACCAAAATCAAGATGATGAGATTAAAGTAAGTATTTATCTATGTAACGTTCGAATGTTTTCTCTCTGACATTCTCCTTTGCACCTGTACACATTCACTTCAATCTTAAACGAGCACATTCAATTCCTCTCTTCACTCTCTGTAAATCAGCCACTCAAGAAACCCAACACCTAAATCACGCAAGTTTTAATTTATTAATAACGGGTGTATTAACTTGCTTTCATCTCTCTCTACTTCATCAGTTACCAACTGAAATCACGCAAGCATTGATGAAGGAGCATTTATCTGGCTTTAAATTATCAGCTACAAGTTGAATCTCTCGGCCCCTTCCTTGTTTCAGTTTTTTTTTGTAACTGATGTGCTTAATCAATGGGCTTCCTCACGAAAAATTATAACTGACATACTTATCATCAAGTTTAAAAACCCCTCGGCCTCCCTTTTGTGAATGCATTGTTGCATTTAAGCTTAAAAAGGAAATCAACACACACATAATTAGAATAGAGACATTCGGGGGATAAAATGTTAAAAGATTAAATGCAAACATGAAAAAAAAAAAAAAAAAAAAAAACTGGAACGTGCACCTGATTCTTTTCCTCTGCCTGATCATCAGTTATCAAACTATTTCCACGCGTGCCATCTTGATTCTCCGATGAATTAAAACCCATAAATCACGTATTCATATTTATATTAAAATAACTGATATGTTTGCATTTACTTCCTCTGCCTATATAATTTTACCCACCCCATCAGTTTCTTCCACCTATTCGACTATCTCTCGGGATTCATTCTTTTTTTTTTTTTTTCCACGTTTCGAGCATCATCAGGTAATATTTGTGATCTCCTCCTTTCTCCTTCAGTTCTTTGTTTTTTTTTTCTTTTCCTTTTATTGATGCCTTGCTCGGCCAATCCACTCTGTCCCTGCCCAAAACAAGTGTGTATATGAAATAGATATATATGGACCTGAATGCCTTAGTTGATGATATGTGAGTCATAGTGAGGTAAGTTGCCTTAGTTGCATAGGAGAAAGTTATAGCCTATAGATGTAGAATCTCATAGTTGCATAAGTTTGCATTAGGCAATCAGTGAATGAGAAGACAAATATTTTGGGGAGTCTGGGAAGTCTGGGAATTTGGTTCAAGCATCAATAAGGCTTGATGATGGGAAAGTCTGGTTCAAGCAACAGTTGAGTGAGTTGTTTATTGTGAAGAAAGTATGTATCACTGATGGTAGAAAGAAAGAGAGAGGAGTTTGTTTTTGGGCTGTTGCATGTCAGTGTGTCTCGAAGCAACTACCTGGTTGCTCGAAGAAATTGCATAATTAACTCGAAGTGTTTGCATTGTTTCTCGAAGTAGAATAGGTTGTGGCTCGGTTTGTGGAAGATAGCCTGGAAGTCGAAATTATAGGGTGAACAAGCGGATCTGAATGATCAGGTAAATGGATTTGAGGTAGGTGGAAAGTTTTAATATAAGATGTGTAAGATATGATGTAAAACTAAGTTAAACAAAAATAGAAGCTTAGATAGTGGCGGCATAGCAGTACACATATCTGAGTAACAGCTGCATTCAAATAGTTGTCTGAGATATTTATCAACCTTACAGGCAGCAAATCCTGACTAGTGGTGTATACTTGAAGAGACTTGAACTACAGGATGAGGGTTCAGTTGCATTTAAGGCATCAGGGTTAGTCTACACGTTTGTAGTTTCAGGGGTAAGCTGTACATGTGGCATCACTGTGTGCACGTGCACAACTGACACGAGTGAGTTGGTCTGAAGGGGTTGATTGGTTGAGGCTTCAGTGATGATGAGCATTTGCGCATAGGAATTGGACATGTTTGCCAGAGGAATTCACACAAAAGCTCCCAGTATGCAATGATTCGACTGTGCACTTATACACGTCCAGTGAAGTTCGACTTTGGAAGGTGACTGAGACTTGTGGTCGAGAGAACTGGAGTATGAGGCTAGATAGGAGAAGCAGTGGGGTTTTAGGTACCAGGAATGAAGGGGGTTATTGTTGCAGAATTTTTGCAGAGGGGTAGTTGTCCTCATTTCAAACAGAGAACAATAGGTGAACTGCACAAAGAGTTGCATGTGTGACTCGAAGTAATTGACAAATGGACTCGAAGAGTTTGCATGATTGGCTCGAAGCAATTTCATGATATACTCGGGTAGTTGCGTGGAAGCTTAAGCTTTCTACCTGTACAAATTTTGAAGCCTGGAAGATAAATTTAAGATGAGAAAAATTGTAGCTGAGTGGAGATAATGTAGGCAACACTTTTGGATGCAATGAGATATAGTGCATGCATGATCATAATCTGGGAGGAGCAGATAATAGGTGGAAAGAGTAGTCATATTGCCGTGTGCATAAGCAAACTAGGAGGAAGAGTGTGCACATACGTACACATGCACGGCCATGGAGCAAAAGGAATTTGTGTGCACAAGTATACGTATTCAACTTTTGGCCATAGTGGTTTTAGGAAAGATTTTGTCGTGTACCGGTGTGTATCACCATATTGTTCAGTCTGACTTTAGGAAATTTCGTCAAAAATTTTAGAGGTTAGCCCGGTTCACGTTTTAGGGTATATTTTGGTCATATTACACGGTGGAGTGGTCGAGCAAAACAAACAAATTTTCGTTCTATTTTAATTTTTCTTTGACCGTAAATTCTAAAGTCGCGTTTCAAAATATTTGAATTTTATTCTAGATTTGAATCTAGGCGACATCAGAAGAAATTTGACCATTATCCTCTGTCGTTCTTTACCGGTGAATAGCCGTTTTTGAAATCAAATTTTCTGCAACATCCAGGTGAGTATTTCTCACCAGACATACGTATTTATATTTTAGTAAATTATTGCAAGTGTATGTGTAAAATTGTATTTCACTATTATCTGTCTGTAGTGTAATATAGCATGATGGACCCCATTTGAATTGACACCTCATCAGTTATTTATATATTGTATTATATCTGCAGTATATTATGTTATTGTCTATTTACTGCTTAAATCACCACTGCAAGTTCCCTGTTAAATTTAGATTGTTATGGGCTGAAATGATAGGCCTAAATGATTATTATTGTTAAATTATGCTGTTAACTGCTAAACTGTTAAACTTGGGATTGCGGGTTTGAAATGATAGAACCTGGGGTATTTATAAATTACGGATTGAAATGATATAAATCCGTATCACTTGACCTAGGCTAGAAAACTATATACAGGCCCGTGGTCCTTATAATATTTTTGAAATATTTAAAATTTATTCTGGAAGTTAAATATTTGATTTAATATCTTTAAAGGATTTTTATATTGGTTTTTTTGAATAAGCTAAATATAAATAAATAAATATTTGAATGAAATTTGGAATATAACTTATTTTGGAAATTCAGGATTTTGAAAGAATAAGATTTCAGATAAGAAATATATATAAATAAATAAGTTATACTTGGAAATATTTATTAAGTTAAACAATCTATTACAGCATTTAAATGCTGTCTCTTTTGAAATTGGACTAGTTTTACCCGTAACTTTAGGTAGCATTTCCTAAGTGCTACAGAATCTAGAATTGATTGTTTTAAATTTATGAAATTTGATAAATTTTATTTTATGGTAAGTTTGGGAAATCTTAAGATATGATATTTATAACTGGATTTTTCCTTAATAAATTTAAGATGAATATTCTAGTATTAAGTAAATTTTGAAAATATTAAATGGCTAAATTGGAGTTTATTTTTGGAATTTATGGGAATATTCAAGACTAAATAATAAAACATTGATTTGTTGAAAGAATAAAAATCCAACCTTAGTTTTGAATAGTAAATACTCCAATTGGATATATATATATATATATATAGGAATTGTAATGGTTTTGGGAACATGAAGTGATATTTAAATTATGATTTAAAACTTTAAATAAAGAAATATAATTGTAAAGCTATGTAAATTATCTTCTTTACAAAGTAACCATAAAGTTAAACCATTTATTCTATATACCGTTGAATGTCCAAACCATTGTGTTTGGGAGTTATGGTTTAAAGTAAAATTTCCAAAATATTATGTTTTGAAGATATAATTCAAATATTTGGTTTCCAGATATTATAAATTTTAAGCAGTATGGTTTTGGAAAAGAATTATATTTGAATATAACGATATCATATTATTTTGGGTTTTAAATTGATATCGTATTTATAGTTTTGAAATGGAAATGTTTATTCTGCTTTTAAAGTATAAACTGTTTTAAATGACCATGGGTTATAATAACGTTGGTTGGCAAAGAGACCGGGATCGGATATGGACATACTCTCTGTCGATACCGAAAACCACTTTGACTAACCGTGTACGCGGTGGAGATTCCAGAATGAAGTAGGTTGGTGGTGACGGTTTCTTGAAAGGTAAATACGTGGACCCGACTCCCGTGAGTTGGCTTAAGGTGGCTAAAACAGGAGCGATTGACGGATTAATGAGGTAGCTCCTCTGATCGAACGCACTTCTTCGTATACCATTCTATTGCTTATGTGATTGTTTGGGTGCACCTTTGATTTGGGAGTGTTGTTCGAGGTGGGCGGTTGCTGCGGCTTCGCGTTACCATCGGTCCGGAAGCGTAATTGGTATATCTACCCTGGCATTGCCTAGTTGTGCCGTGTCACCTACCATATCGAGCCTTGTACGAGTTTGGTTTTCTCCCGTAGCCCGTGTGGTATCCTCTAGTTGCTTCCCGATCAGGAGGAGCTATGATATTGGATGGACTACTGGGACTATTACGTGTTAAGGGCTATATGGGTAACCCCTTAATGCTAAGAAATAAGTATGTTTATTTTATAAGTAGACACTATTGTAATAGCGCAATATACTACATAGTAAATAGTTTAACGGATCCTTAGAGGATGGGCGGTCCCAAGCATCCTTTAAGTTACTTGTTATATATTACAGTACACTTGAATTAGCTTACATCATATAAGTATGTATGTCCTGACTCGAGTGTTGCTGTTTTATTGTACGCTCGGGTCAGCCTGAGTTGCAGCTTCAATTTCTTCTCCGTAGCTAGGACACTCAGTAGATCATTCGTGCTGTTGGAAGTTGTTTCAGCCTTTATCTTTTCTGGAATTCAAGACTTTGAAGACTCTATCTCTATTTATGTTTTAAATTTTGTAATGAGTATTATAGACAATGTAAGTTCTATTTTGTAAAGTTGTATCAGTGGCTTCATGAACCACTAAATTTTAATTTCCGCTGCGAGATTCTGATATCTGTGTATGTGATTCTGTGATTTATTTATTGTATATCTTGAGTTTTGCCAAATTTATTTTACAACGCAGTATTTTGAATGATTCAAGTCCGACATGTGCGGATGCGAATGGTTGAAAATACTGGGTCGTTACAATGATTGTAGAAACAACAAATCACAAAAATTCACATTTGAAGACGTGAATAAAATCCAAAGAATTCAATTCCAAATTCATCAAAGCGGAATTACCCTTGCGACTTAACAGCCACGACTTACGACTTAACATAAGTCAACACAAGGCTCAAGAAATAGCATACGGTTTAAAGCAGGTGCGACTTATCATGACCAAGCGACCTAAGGTTGGAACGACCTAATGGTCGAGTGCGTGACCTAACATGGAGCGACCTATGTTGGTTGCGACCTAAGGGGCTAGCGGCATAACAGGCCGAGCGACCTAAGTGATGCAATGACCTGAGTGAAGAGCAGGCTGACCTAAGTGGTAGGACCGAGCGACCTATGTACTTCAACCAAAGAGGTTGCGACCTATGTGCACGTGCGACTTAATGGGCCGAGCGACCTAACACGAGCGACCTAACGACCTAAGGCGTGTGAGAAGGCAGAGCGACCTAAGTTAAGAAGATGGCCGAGCGACCTAACGACCTAAAGGGTGAACAAGGCCGAGCTACGACCTAACGACCTAAGGGGTACAAGGCCGAGCAACGACCTAAGCATGGCGCGACCTATAGGGGAGCGACTTAAATGCAGGCCGACCTAATCTGCAGGCCGAGAATCCTATGTGCAGGCTAAACGACCTTGTAACAACCTGCATATTTACCGAATATATTTAAATATTTTATTTAAATATTTCATCATTAGTCGGATTTTTGTCCGAAAAGTTACTTTTTGCAAACAGTCGAATTGGGACTCGAGACCCCTTCCATTGAGTTCAAAATGTTGTTTGCAACCTTTTTTAGTATAACCTTCGATATGTTTGGAGTAAGTTGATTTTTCCTACTTTTTCTATAAGGCTTTGCATTTGGGTTCAGCCCATTTTCCCAATTCTGGTTATATCAACCCAACCCCTCTCCACTTATCTTCATTCATTCCTCATTTCCTAACTCTCTCAAGCTCAAGAGAATAATGGGGGAAAAGATTGGAAATTAGAATTCCTAAGCGCTAGTTCCTTTGCAAACTCAAATTCTTGCTCCAAAATCAAAGAGAAGCCATTGGTAAGCCTTCTCTTCATCTTCTCCAACTCTTTCTCTCTTTAATTTCAGAAAATTACTAAACCTAATTTGGTAAATGTTTCTCTTTTAAGCTTAGATTCAAGCTTCTTGGGTTGAGATTGAAGTGTGGTTGATCTTCCCTTGTCTTCAAGCTTCTCATTCATTGTTTTTGGGTTCAAAGGTGAGATTTTTATCTCACATCTAAGCCTATGATTATCTTTGATTGTTGGGTATGAATTCCTAACACTTATTCATGTGTATTTGATTTTGATTTGGATTGGTTTTGTGAATATTCCAAATTTTAGTGTTTTGAGTTCAAATCTTCAAAAACCATAGCTTTGTTGTTTGAACTTGTTTTTGGTGATGCATCGAAGAGCATATAGGGCCGGGTTACCGTTTGGCATAAATCCCTAGCGTCATTGCTCGTTCGGTCGCGAATTGGAGGAGATTGCATAGCAATCATATAGGCCGAAAAATTGCCTAAGCTCCAGTCAGTCGACTGACATTTCCAGTCAGTCGACTGGCTGTAGCTATTATGCATTCCGAGGGCCATCTGCAGATCCATGGGGCTCTGTTTCCCTGCAGTCAGTCGACTGACTCTCTGAGTTCAGTCGACTGACCAATATCCCGCAAATTTTCAGGGATTGTGATCAGTCGACTGAACTCAGTGATCCAGTCGGCTGACCTACTCCAATTTGTCTATTATGACTATTTTTGCATTTTTTTCCTCGGATTCCAATTTTTATCGGTTCGTTTGATTCCCACTTGTTGAATCAATTGTTATTCGACTTTGATGACTTCTGTTTTGGGTTTTTTGGCAATATCCATTTTGATGGATTAGATATCGATTTCTTTGGAATTAATTCACGTCTTCGTATGCGAATTTTAGTGATTGATTGTTTCTACAATCATTTTTGTGGTTTGTCACTTTAAAAATATAAAGGTTTCAATACTAGTAGTAAATATCGAAACTCTTCCATTTAAAACGATTTCAACACCATTTTATTACAAAGCTCGTTTCTTAAATCGTTTTTCAATCTATTAGTATATACAAACCTTTACCTCATTCGTATGAGAAATCTAATTAAACGGCATTAGTAAAACAAGTGGTATGAAACGCTTGCGTTTAGTTTGTCGGTTAATTCTTGGACTTGTTCAATTGAATCTCTTGTGACAATTTTTCGAGTGGATATCTACAATTTGTTCATAAATATTTAACTTAAGCTAGTGGTTATGGGACATGAAGCTAAACTCATATATTTAATAGCTTAGTGTAATTGACACTTAACCTTGAGTGGAAGTCTACAATTTGTTCGTAAATAATTAAGTTAAGCTAACAGTTATGGGACATGAAGCTAAACTCATTTGTTTACTAGCTTAGTGCAATTTACACTTATCGATCAATGATGATCATTTTGTGATTTAGACTAGCAATGTGCGATGTCTCTTTGTCTGCGAGGGAGACTAAACCCCGTTTTTAGTGGTGCTTCGGCTTGGTGGGGTAGCGACCCACGGTCTTTGGGCCGTTTTAGTGGAGCTTCGACTCATGGTCTTCGGGCCGTTTTAGTGGAGCCTCGGCTCAAAATTAATGGTTAGTAACCATGGAATAGCTCTCCGTTTTGTAATACACGTGTTGGTGAGTTTTCATGCTCCCGTTCTAGTTATAGGCCTCTTTCCCCTTTTTGTGATTTCTGGATTTCTATTGATCAATTTCTAGAATTTGTGTTTCACTAATTTGCGTGATTTGCATTGATAAGCTTTATCAATTTTTGTGCATTAGTGAATTTTTGTTTCACTAACTTTTCCGATTGGCATTGATATGATCGTCAATAATTGTGATTTGGTGAATAAAATAAAGAATATGATGTTCTTTTTAGTGCTTTGAGATTTCTTGTTATATTGTATGATTTTTGTTGTTCGTTGATGTATACTTTATATAGTATGACAATTTCGTTATCATATGTTTTAATCGCATCTATTATCCTATCTCATTTTATCTGATATTTATAGCTACACTGATCCGTTTATTATTTTCTTCTTAAATAATACTCGGGTCAGACCGAGATATTACAGACGCTTCTACTTGACTTCTTATCAGGGTCCATCGCCTGATTTTTGACAAACTACTTTAGATTAGTAGTTTTTGTTATGTATACATTCGAGATAGAGACTCCTTGATGTATACTTATTCTTTTGCCTAGCACTTGTTTCTATTCTTTTGTGATATTGTGGATCTTGTTAGACCACTACCCTGATGTACACTTTCATGTGTTATATTCATGTCTGTTTCCGCCTTTGTCATATGGATATCTGTGACTGATTTGCGTTATGTTTATTTCTATATTTGTTTTCGAATATTATATATAGCCACTGTGTAGTAGCTTTGAGTTTGTATTGGTATGTCGGATTCCCTCTTGAAAAGAAATGCATGTTATACTATCTGACATATCGGTGCTCGCACAAAGCAATTACACGGATGGTCGCTCCTCAACAGCCTTATTCTCCGCGCTAGTTGACGGTCTTACACCGTAGTGTCCTTGGCTAGCGTGGGTATAGAGGTGGGGCATCACAGCTTGGTATCAGAGCCAAACTTCGGAACAATGTAGAATAATTTAACAAGGATCATCGTCCTAAGTCCTTCTTAGGAGTCGTGCCTTAGGGTTATATTCGAGACATTGGACCCGTTCTATCCTATTTTCTTTATGATTCCTTGTTTTATCAATCATGACTCTTTGGTATTCATTCTAAGAGTAACCTTTTTCCTCTTCTTTCTTTCTTTCTTAAAGAAAAAGAAATGGTTAGTTCTGGCAGTCCTAGCGTTGGTCAATCCAATGGCCCTTCTCTGGATTGCGTATTCATGTCTGTCCAACAACTTTTGGATCTTGTAAAGAATCAAGAGTTTATATGTGCTTTGAGTAAGAATCCCGAAAAGATTTTACCTTTGAAACTTGAGGTTCCGTTCAATCAGCTTGTGGATATCAATCTTCGACCTGAAGAGGCTGATAAAGGAATTGATGGTGATATTGGTATTTTCAAGAAGAGGCATATTAAGTTCAAAATCCCTAATCGCAATAAGAAAGTTAAACAAACTTCTTTGGTAGCAAGGACTCTCATTCCTAATCGTGGAGAATGCTACAATTGTGGCTCTGAGGACCACTATGCAAAGGAGTGTCCGGAACCACTCATTTGTCGTTATTGCAAAAATTCAGGTCATCATATTTCTGTCCGCCCCATACTTCAAAGCAAGAAGAAAGTGGAACAAGAAACTTCGGTAGCCAAGACACCTACCCTAAGTCGTAAACAATGCTACAACTGTGGTTCCACGGACCATTATGTAATTAAGTGCCCGAAACACCTTTATTGCCGCTACTGCAAAGGCTCGGGTCATTGCTTATCTACATGTCCCAAGCTTCCAAGCAAGAGAGAAAGAAAGCTGCAAGCCCCTAGCAACTCTTCTCATGGTCAATGCATTCTTCATTCTATCCTTGATGGCATTATTGTGTTTCGTGATCATCCTATACGAGTTCTTGTTGATATGGGTTTATCTCATTATTTTTAAATCAAAAGAACTTGTTGAATTATTTTTCTTTAAAACAATTTGGAGTTGATGTCTTCTTTGAGAATTGCGAATCCGGATGGTGGATCCGCAACACTCAACTTGTTTTATTATTGATGTCAAAATTATTTTACGTGATTTTTCTTTCCGAGCCGATTTTTTACCGAGGCTTCGGAATCGGTTTTTGGAAAGGATTGGCTTAATCAGTATGAAGCCATATCCTATGTCCCGAGTGGACTATTCATTTTCGACATTTTCTATCTGTTAAGCAGATTTCTATTTTTCTTTGTGATTTCGATTCCATTTTAGGTGGCGTCGATTTTATTCTTTAAGCCCTCATGACGAGGAAAGTGTTATTTCTCACATTTAAATAGTTGTGAATTTTTCGGTATTTTTGAGCTTGTCTTAGGATTATCACCTAAGCAATCTTTTGAGTAGTATTAAGGTCTTTTCAGCTTGACCTTGCTTGCTACCAATCGCGGAAGTTAGCATTCCACTTACCGCATTCCGCACTCATTGTGATTCCTATGAATGACTTATTATGGCATTCTGTTTGTCTAGCATATTTCATCCATTTTATGAATCGAGTATTCTACGAATATCACGATGATTGCATTCTTGTATTTATTGATTTTGGATGAAAACAAAATTTAAAATTTTGTATATCTTTTTCATAAGATTTATTTATAAGTATAATTAGATTTTGTTCTTAAAACGTACAAAGAATATTCTTAAAACTTTTAAGAAACATGTTTATCATATAGAAGATATTTTTGTGATTGTGTTGCCCATTGAGTGCTTTAAGAATTCTGGTCGATGCGCTTGATCAACGTTATCGATAGTAATTTCCTAAACGCTTAGATGAGACAGTCAGACACGATATATTGATTTGTAAAAATGTAAATTTTTTTAGAAAGATTATTACATAAAGATAAATGTAATTTTGAAAGTTTTAGCTTTTCGGGAAAGAAGCTTATTTAAAAGAAATTCTTTTTTTTCGATACTCTTATTTTTGTGATTCCCGAAGGGAACCATGACTTTATCTTTTGTACCGATGCTTATCGTATTGGTTTTAATGTCGTTATGTTGCAAAAGAGAACGTGCTATCATTTATGTTTCTAAATCATTAAAGCCTATCGAGACTAGATATGCCATTCATGATCTAGTGCTCGCGGCTATTGATTTCACTTTTAGAATTTGGCATCATCATTTTTGGGGGAGAAATTTGTTCTCCACCTGATCATAAATCTTAGGAATATTTATTTTCTCGTAAGGAACTTCAGGTTGACTCGAGTTCCTGGCATCTTGTGATCTTGATATTCTTTTTACTCCCGAAAGGAAAATCGTGTTGCCAATTCGCTTTGTCGTAAGCAACAAGTGGTTGATTCTTTGATGATGTCTTAATGGAATTATCTTTTTATCAAATTCATCGGACATTTTGATATACTTCGTTTTATTGAGCTTTATCTCATTTCTTTTATGGATAGAGTCCGATGTTCATTTATGGTTTTCGATTCATTGGACGTACCGTTTTTGTACTGCGTCGATGTTTTGAATTATTTGAGCTTTGGTTCATCTGGCGTACCGTCATTGTACTATGTCGTTGTTCCAAATTATTCGAGTTTCTAGTCTCTCGGGCGTACTGTTATTATACTACGTCGTTGCACAGGCTCAACTTTCTGTCATTCATGACATTTTCTCACGTCTTTTATCTGTGGAAATGCCTTAGGGGTTCCGATTTTATTCTTGAGCCCGGTGTTATTGAAGAAATTGAAGTTTCGCCTATTTGACTTTTGAGCAACATTTTATTCGCACCATTGCTTCGGAGGTTGAGCGCCTTCGAAATAAAGATATTCTTTTTTTGAAAGTCCGATGGTTCTCAAATCCTAAGGATTTCTCTTGCGAATCCAAAGAATTCATCGAGCGAACACGTTTGGAATAACTCTTTCGTCCACTTTATGGTGAACTTCTTGTTTCAAAATTTCCTTTGTGTTGATATGCTTCTATGGTTGTTACTCTTTATTTTCTTCTTAAGTATTGCGAGGACGCAATTTCTTTAACGAGGGGAGTCTGTAACAACCCGCATATTTATCGATTATATATTTAAACATTTTATTTAAATATTTCATCGTTAGTCGAATTTTTGTCCGAAAAGGTACTTTTTGCAAACAGTCGAATTGTGACTCGAGACCCCTTCCATTGAGTTCAAAATGTTGTTTGCAACCTTTTTGAGTATAACCTTCGATATGTTTGGAGTAAGTTGATTTTTGCTACTTTTTCTATAAGGCTTTGGGTTTGGGTTCAGCCCATTTGCCCAATTATGGTTATATCAACCTAACCCCTCTCCACTTCTCTTCATTCATTCCTTATTTCCTAACTCTCTCAAGCTCAAGAGAATAATGGGGGAAAGATTGGAAATTAGAATTCCTAAGCCCTAGTTCCTTTGCAAACTCAAATTCTTTCTCCAAAATCAAAGAGAAGCCATTGGTAAGCCTTCTCTTCATCTTCTCCAACTCTTTCTCTCTTTAATTTCAGAAAATTACTAAATCTAATTTGGTAAATGTTTCTCTTTTAAGCTTAGATTCAAGCTTCTTGGGTTGAGATTGAAGTGCGGTTGATCTTCCCTTGTCTTTAAGCTTCTCATTCCTTGTTTTTGGGTTCAAAGGTGAGATTTTTATCTCACATCTAAGCCTATGATTATCTTTGATTGTTGGGTATGAATTCCTAACACTTATTCATGTGTATTTGATTTTGATTTTGATTGGTTTTGTGAATATTCCAAATTTTAGTGTTTTGAGTTCAAATCTTCAAAAACCATAGCTTTGTTATTTGAACTTGTTTTTGGTGATGCATCGAAGAGCATATAGGGATGGGTTACCGTTTGGCATAAATCCCTAGCGTCATTGCTCATTCGGTCGTGAATTGGAGGAGATTGCATAGCAATCATATAGGCCGGAAAATTGCCTAAGCTCCAGTCAGTCGACTGACATTTCCAGTCAGTCGACTGGCTGTAGCTATTATGCATTCCGAGGGCCATCTGCGGAGCCATGGGGCTCTGTTTCCCTGCAGTCAGTCGACTGACTCTTTGAGTTCAGTCGACTGACCAGTATCCCGCGGATTTTCAGGGACTGTGATCAGTCGATTGAACTCAGTGAGCCAGTCGACTGACCTACTCCAATTTGTCTATTATGACTATTTTTGCATATTTTTGCTCGGATTCCAATTTTTATCGGTTCGTTTGGTTCCCACTTGTTGAATCAATTGTTATTCGACTTTGATGACTTCTATTTTGGGATTTTTGAAAATATCCATTTTGATGGATTTGATATCGATTTCTTTGGAATTAATTCACGTCTTCGTACGCGAATTTTAGTGATTGATTGTTTCTATAATCATTTTTGTGCTTTGTCACTTTAAAAACATAAAGGTTTCAATACTAGTAGTAAATATCAAAACTCTTCCATTTAAAACGATTTCAACACTATTTTATTACAAAGCTCGTTTCTTAAACCGTTTTCCAATCTATTGGTATATACAAATCTTTACCTCATTCGTATGAGAAATCTAATTAAACGACATTAGTAAAACAAGTGGTATGAAACGCTTGCGTTTACTTCGTCGGTTAATTCTTGGACTTGTTCAATTGAATCTCTTGTGATAATTTTTTGAGTGGATATCTACAATTTGTTCGTAAATATTTAAGTTAAGCTAGTGGTTATGGGACATGAAGCTAAACTCATATATTTACTAGCTTAGTGTAATTGACACTTAACCTCGAGTGGAAGTCTACAATTTGTTCGTAAATAATTAAGTTAAGCTTGCGGTTATGGAACATGAAGCTAAACTCATTTATTTACTAGCTTAGTGTAATTTACACTTATCGATCAATGATGATCATTTTGTGATTTAGACTATGCAATGTGCGATGTCTCTTTGTCTGCGAGGGAGACTAAACCCCGTTTTTAGTGGGCTTCGGCTTGGTAGGGTAACGACCCATGCTCTTCGGGCCGTTTTAGTGGAGCTTCGGCTCATGGTCTTTGGGCCGTTTTAGTGGAGCCTCGGCTCAAAATTAATGGTTAGCAACCATGGAATAGCTTTCCGTTTTGTGATACACGTGTTGGTGAGTTTTCATGCTCCCGTTCTAGTGATAGGCCTCTTTCCCCTTTTTGTGATTTCTGGATTTCTATTGATCGATTTCTATAATTTGTGTTTCACCAATTTTCGTGATTTGCATTGATAAGCTTTATCAATTTTTGTGCATTAGTGAATTTGTGTTTCACTAACTTTTCTGATTGGCATTGATATGATCATCAATAATTGTGGTTTGGTGAATAAAATAAGAATATGACGTTCTTTTTAGTGCTTTGAGATTTCTTGTTATATTGTATGATTTTTGTTGTTCGTTGATGTATACTTTATATAGTATGACAATTTCGTTATCATATGTTTTAATCGCATCTATTATCCTATCTCATTTTATCTGATATTTATAGCTAGACTGATCCGTTTATTATTTTCTTCTTAAATAATACTCGGGTCAGGCCGAGATATTACAGGTGCTTCTACTAGACTTTTTATCGGACCATCATCTGATCTTTTGGCTAACTACTTTAGTTTAGTAGTTTTTGTTGTATACAATTGAGATATAGACTCCTTATTGTATACATATTTTTGTCTAGCACTTGTATCTATTCCTTTGTGATGTTGTGGATCTTGTTAGACCTCTACTCTGATATACACTTTCATGTGTTATATATTCATATCTTTTTCCGCCTCTGTGATATGAATTATCTGTGACTGATTTGTGTTATGTTTATTTCAATATTTGTTTCCAAAGATATTATAGCCACTGTGTAGTAGCTTTGAGTTTGTGTCGGTATGTCGGATTTCCTCTTGAAAAGAATGCAAGTTATATTTTATCTGGCATGTCGGTGCTCGCATAAAGCCATTACACGGAGGGTCGCTCCTCAACAGCCTTATTCTCCGTGCTAGTTGACGGCATTACACCGTAATGTCCTTGGCTTGCGTGGGTATAGAGGTGGGGCGCCACAGACCTAAGCAACAAAAATGCCAAAATCTCTCTCAATTTGCAACCGATGGAGCACGAACTCTACGCCTATCAACTACCCGGTCCTATTGGCTCCTCGATGCATCACCAAAAACGTGTTCCAACATCAAAGATTGGATTTTTTTTAAAGATTTGAACCCAAAACACTAAAAATTGGGATTTTCACCAATTCAATCCAAACCAAGAGCAAATGCATATGAAAAAGTGTTAGGAATTCATACCCAACAATCAAAGATAGTTATAGACAAAGATGTGAGATAAAAATCTCAACTTTACACAAAATTAATGAAGAAGAAGCTTGAAAGCAAGGAAGAACCAATGGCTTCTCTTTGAATTTGGATTTAGATGTTTGATTTGCCAAGGAACTAGAGCTTGGAGTTTTAATTTCCCATTCCCTCCTCCATTTTTGATGAAGCTTTAGTGTTAGGAAATGAAAGTAAAGTTATGAAGGGAAGGGGGTTGAGCTAGAGTATATAGTTTAGGCTAATGGGCTAAACCAAACCCAATGCCCAAAGTGAAAAAGTGACAAAATTCCACTAACTCCAAACATATCAAAGTTTATACTCAAAAAGATCGCAAACGGTGTTTTGAACTCAATGGAAGTGGTCTTGAGTCCAAATTCGACCGTATGCAAAAAGTAACTTTTCGGACTAAAATCCGACTAACGATAAAATATTTAAATATTCAATCGTAAAATATGCGGGTTGTTACAATATTCGTGTGTGTAAGGTGTACTCCAGGGGTTTAACACAATAGTGCAACAACATCATCATCACAGATCAAAACACAGAAACATAGTTGATAAGCGGTATAAACTATAACGCTCATCGTTCATTCACAAATCACGGATTAATAACAATTGTATCACAAATAAATGAATAAAATTCACAGCTCAATCCACAGAACAAAATATCACAGATAAAATAGGACAATCAATTCAAGGCATCTCATACAATACAATCATTCATAAGTAAGGTCAAGCATTCAATCAACATTTGTAAACATGATTAATTAATTGTTTAATCCAAATTAATTCAATTTATTTCTAATTAAATTAATTACTTATGAATTAATCATCAAATCCAGATTAATTAATTACAAATCATTTGATATAAATTAATTTATCAAACACTTTAATTAATTATTCTTAATTAATAAATTGTTCTTAATTAATCATATTGATTAAATTAACATCTAAACCGATTACCTAATTAATTAGCCCCTAAATTAATTATTTTAAGAAATTTACCATTTAATTATTTACCGTAAAATAATTACACTTACACAATTTTATAAATGATTATTATTAATTAATTGTTAAAATTAATCACATTAATTAGTTATTTAAATAATCTTAGTTTATGACCTTCATTAACTAATAACAGTTCTTTAATTATTTTGCTAATTAATCTCTGATTATAAATTAATCTAAATCATTAATTAATAAATTAAATAAATCATTCTTTAATTACCTTATTAATTAAATCACTTAAAACCTTAATTATCACTAATATAATTCATTTCCTTTACCTATGATTTAATTAACATTTAAGTGTATATTTAAAACATTACACTTTTAAATTTAAATTTAAATTTAAATTCCATTTTGAATTTAAGATTCAAAATGATTAACCAATTAAACATTACCAAATTTAAATTCCATTTATAAAACCTTTAAAAAATGCAAAGAACATTCATTACTTATATATGAAACTTATATAAGAAAAGTTTTAAACTAGATTACTTAATTTTTATTTAAAAAATTAATCTTTTAAAATATATTAATTATTTAACATGCAAATTCAAGTTATAACAATTTATTTAACTTTTCACTCTAAATTAAGAAAACCTTTATAAATTTTTTTTATCAAAATCAAGTTAAACATTTGTTTGGAAACAAATATACTTTTAAAAGCTCTTTAATTTAAACCTGTTTAAAACACATTCAGATTTAAAACTAATTGAAATTTCTAGATTTTGATTCAAAGAGACTTGGATCCATATTTTAATTTTGATTTAAACTTTGGTTTTAAATTCTTGATTTTAAATTCTTTATTTAAAATCCAACTTTATTTTAGAACTTAAAGATTTAAAAGTTTATTTGAAAAATGAACTTAAATTAAAAATTTAAACCACTGTTTAAATCTTATTTCAGATTTTAATTTAAATTTTAAAATCTGAAACTGCCAGGTTTAAAACCTGAAAACACACCTTCTAAATATTTAAAACTTTGATTTAAAATCCAAAGTTCCTTTTAAAACTTTTAAATTCAAAGTTTATTTGAAACTAAACCTAAAACTGGATTTAAACTATGTCTAAATCGCGCTCACAGATTCAAATTCATTTAAATTGCATATTAAATTTGCAGATAGGTTTACAAAAAAACTTGTATGAACAAAAACTAACCTGAGGCAATGTAACGATCCAGAATTTTATTTAATTGAAATTTGAATATTTAATTTATTTTAAATATTTATAAGTGAATTTATAAGTCAAATAAATTTTTATTTGAATTATTGGATTTAATTGGATTATTAAATCGATAAATTTAATATGTTAAATTATGGAAATAATTGAAAATCGAGTTAAATATGATTGAAAATAATTTGTAAAATTTTATTTTATCATGTTGAAGTTAGAACGATATTTTAGAACTTTTAAAATCGAATTAAAAGTTAATTTGTGAAAATTGAATATTTTAATATTTAATAATGGACTGTAAAATAGCCAATTTTTGGACAGTCTCAGAATTGAACGAAACCAGTTCCATTGGATCCGTAATAGTTAGTTATTACCGGATTTTAAATTTCGTGTCAATCGGAGCTATCGTTTGGTCGTGGCAGCTCGAAACGCATCGAATTATTTTTAATTTAAATTTGGCGAGTCAAAATAGCCATTTTTCAAAAAGTCTCGGATTTCGACGAAACCAGTTTCATCGGATCCGTAATGTGATATTATTGTAAGGTTTCAAATTTCAAGTCAATTGGATTTACCGTTTGTCCGGTACAAATTAAAACGCCTAGAAATCGATTTAAATCGGTTTAATTTAAATTGAACGTTTTCAGCCATAACTCGCACATACTTCCGAATTAGCTTCCGAAACCTGTTCCATTGTGTCCGGAACGCGGGATAAACCCTAGGTACGCTGGTTGCGGCGTCTAAATCGGAGTTCGGAATTTCCGGGATGAATAGTGTCGTTTGAAATTCTATAAATAGACCACCCCTTCATAAATTTAGAAAAAAAGTTAAACCCTAACCCTAAATGTTGTAGCCGCCACTTATATAACCTAAGGCCAGATTTTTTCCAATTTCATTCCTTAATCTCTCTCAATCTACAATAAATTAGAAGAAACTCTCAACACGAAAGTTATAGAGCACGATGAGATCTTCGATTCTATACGGTGATGATGGGTTTTCGTGCGACGTGGAGGAGTGTATGAGGCCGCGTCCTAGGGAAGTGACGCACGCATTTTGGGGAGCTAGCAAGGGCCGAGCTCAGTGGCCTTGTGGCCGAAGATGGAGGAGGGTTGTGGCTTTGATTTGGCACTCCCCGATCGAGTTTGCGTCGAGTAATTAGGTTGAAATATTTAACCCTAAAAATCATTATTGGGTTTGGCTTGCGTATGGAGTTACTGGAGAAGGGCACGCGTGAAAGAGGGAAGATGAAGTGGAGGGTCCAGATGCAAGCAACATGAAATCTATGGCCCTGATGCTATGTAGGTTATAAAAATTATAATAAGGGTGTAAATTAGTTTGTTTAAATACGTGCAAACTTGTAAAAATCATAACTTTTTCATACGAGGTCGAAAAAATGCAAACTCAGTTGCGTTGGAATCGTATGGACGAGCACTACGCGATGGAGTTGGTTTGGAGTCGTTTGGAGTTAGTGAGAATTTCGGGTAAAATTAAACGCGCGTTTAATTTTATTCGAAATAAAAGCTAAAACGGAAATTAAAACCAAGGTGAGAATTTCTCACTCAATCGAATCAGTTTCGATTTTATTTTAAATAGTTAGATTTAAAATATTTAAATGCATGTTTGAATGATGACTGTAAATTATTGATTGTTAAAATAGACATTATGCGCCGTTAGTAAGCGGATGTTATTTAGTAAAAACATATACCGCGAATATTTCATAAACAGTGAAATTGGTATTATATATAATATCAATATATATATATTGGCATATGTATATATTGCAGTTGATTGATTTCCCGTATTTTTTAGCGGATGAGACCCTATTACGCCGTTAGTAAGCGGATAATATTTAATAAGAACATATACCGCGATAATTTCGTACTGGAGCGAAATTGGTATTGTGCTAATGTTTTTGGATGCAGGAAACAGGTTGGAGGGATCCAACTGGATTCCTCAACAGTATTTATTTTATTTCAGATATTTTGATATTTGATGGATTATCATATCGATATATGATGGATCGTTGTAGTCGTGATTGACTATTTGGTGTGTAGCATCATTGGACCCAGATTTTGGGATTTTAAAATGTTTTTAAAGTGATTTTTGAAAAGATAAAATATCTTTGGAATTGATCCATTTCAAATAAATAAACGTTATAATTTTTAATGTTATAAAAATTTTGATTTTTAAGAAATATAGTTAAAAGCTGATTTTTGAAAATAAGGAATTAATGACTTTATAAAAGAGTTTAAATTGGGATTCTGAACTTGTTATAAAAAGTTAAATATAGGATTTATAAAATTTAATTATTTTATAAATCAGAATGGTGAAGTTTTTTTAAAGGAAATTAAAGACGTTTTAAAGGATAATATAGATTGATTTATATTAAAGGATTTACAAATGAATATTTGTAAATTAAAACGTTGGGATTATAAAATAAGATTTTATAAGTGTTTGAATGAATTGAAAATGAATTTCATTAAAGAATGAAATCAATAGAATTATAAATGGTGAAGTTGTAAACGAAATTTATAAACAGTAGATTTATAAATTTTATGAAGTTATTTGAAGAATAGATTGGGTTAAATAAATGAATCTTATAAGTTATAAGATTTATAATTATGAAACTCTAAGGAATGATTTTGTGAAATAATCGTTTATAAGTAGTTAACTTATAATATGAACTTTTAATCTAAAATTGAGTTATAAACTGGAATAGGTTAATAAAGGAATTTGAAAAAGGAAGTTTTTATATATAAATAGAAATAGAATTTATAAACGTTGTTTTATAAATCCGCAAACGACTTATTTTGATAAGTTAATTGTTATAACCTATTAATGGAGTTATATTCACGTTGTAAACAGTGAATAATCCTTTAAGTTAAAAAGAATAGAAATAATGGAATTTGTGAACATAGTATATTCACGTCTTTGAATAGTGAATAATACGTTAAAGAAAATGTTTTGAATGTGATGTTTTAAACATAATTAAAACGATCTAACGATGTTTTAAAACATGTTGAGATTCGAAACCATAGATTTCAACATTTATTGTTGAAATAGACGTTTTCGAGAAATAAAAGGAAATGGTAGACTATAACACTGTTGTTATAGTAAATGATTTCCGAAAGGAAATATTTTTGAATAGTATTGGGATTTATATATCTATTTCAATTCCGAATCCCTATACTAGTGATTTTGGGTTGTCGTAACGATGTTTTACGCAACATTCGTTTTAACCCAAATAAATATGTTTAAGTGAATGATTTCCTTAATAGAATGAAATATATACTTAATTCGATTTAAGTATATTGAATATTTTCTAAGTGTTGAAAATAAAAGAAATTTGTGAATTACTTATGAATAAATAAGTATGGAATTGTTTTCCAATATAAAGTGAATAATTAGGATTTATCTTTTTGAAGATAAATTGAAAATGAATATTATAAATCGAATTGAAGTCGTATATTCATTAATACTTTGGAATGTAAATTCACCAGAGAATTTATAAATGAAAGGTAGAATTTGTTTAAAAATAAATATTGATTTATTTTTAAAGTGTTGAAATTATATATCTTGTAAAGATATTTTGGAAAAATAAATAATTTGGAAAATTATTTGGAATCTGGTGATGTATGCATATCAATTGATAGTTCGATAGCCGACTATCAATATTTCCCTTTGAATGGGTATTTGATGTGAATATGATTGAATTTGAATGCACACTTATTTTTAAATAAGCGCTCACTATTCGGGTTAACCGGGAAAGGACCATGGGGTCGTATAACCCACTCCGAATATGTGATACGTCGTTGTGAATTGCATTTGAAGATCGGTGTTGAAGACCGGTATTTGCGAAAGCGATAGGATGAACTATCGATTGACTCTGCACCGAGTAGCTACGGTATTGAGTTCTCCATATGTGATGGTGAATCCGATCAGGATTGTGAATATCCGGATTGCAAGGACTTCTTTGTAAGTGCCTTCGGTTCTGTTCGAGCCCGGAACAGACTTGTATGGTTTGTATGCCTGACATTACAATTTGAGATATAAAGCCGATTTCTTTCAAATATATTTCTGTTGGTGGCGGAGAATTTATTCTTTGCTTAACACCCTTCTTTGAGATGTACGAGCTCAAAGGTTATATAGTTGAAGTTATCAGCGATATATTCCCAATTTGGTAATGTGACATGCTGAGTGATGCTGAAATGATCATTGTGTTGATTATTTGTGATAGGATCATTTATTTGATCGTCTATCTTAGTGATCATTGTGTTGATCATTTGTTGACCCAAAGCATGGCTTTTGTATAAAGTATGTTTTTGTGGACGTGAATTCGTCGAGCCTCACACCCCGTGAATGGTCAAAACAGGAAAGAAGCAGCAAGGTTATGAGGGGTAGCACCCTTTAGGATGTGTCCATTTCCTTCTGGAAAAGGGTGGTATCATGGTATGGAGCCCAGATACTTACTCATGTTGAAAACACTTTGTTATGATTGTGTGAATTGATTAGAGAGCGCTCTCGGAAAAAGGTCCCAAAGGACCGGGGGATGGCATATTCGGTCAGTTGTTACTCAGTTAGGAGTAACCCGGCCTTGTGTTGGTAGAGATCCGGTTTGGTTCTCGGGGATGTCCATCCAGAGGCATTCTCAGTGGCAATGGGAAGTTCCTTGGCCTGATCATTCGTTGGAAATCCAATTCCCAATACGAAACTTGTACGGTATTAGTTGTAGAACCTGCCATTCACTTATGGTGGTCACCACTGTTTGGATGGTAGCTATAGTAGGCATAGTTCGAAATGTCTATGTTGGCTAAGATTTATATTCTACTTTCGAAATGAATTTTTCCTACACTATGCACTAGTAATAATATAAAATGTTATTTTAAATGCGTATCAAGCATCTTTGACTATCATAAGGAGAAATCTCCTCCGATTCTGCGTTTGCATTGTGTGTGTGTGCGGGAGGCCTTATGGTAGTCTCATTTTTAAAAGCATTGCGAATTGATTAAAAATATTCCTCTATTTTGATTTTTAAAGATAAATAAACTGTTTTGAGTTCTCACACCAGTCACATGACTGACTTGGAGTTTATTGTTTTCCTTCCTAAACTCTGGGTGCCCGCCAATTTCCACACGGGCAGTTAAGAGTTAGGTTTATCAGGATATTCTGGATATTCTGGAGTTGCTGGAGGCAAGATGGATGGCATGGCATATTACTTATATAGTATTTCTTTTTCCGCTGCACTGTTTGATGTTGTTGATGTTGTATACTCTGATGATATGATATAATGAAATGAAATGTAATGTACTAACTGATAGTTCTTTGTTTAAAGATTATTCATTTATTATTATATGTTGTTCCGCTGCGAATTGGGAGATTCTGTTGTTGTTCTGTTGTTCCCTTTCTGTCCCGTTCTATTTTAAAATTCTTCTATCTTCTATTTTTCAAATTTTCTGTTCTCTTTTCTATTTTCTTTTCCCTCTATTTTCTATCTTCTCTCTTCTTCTCTTTTCTTTTCTTAAATTCTTTTTAAAAACCCATAACTATTCGGTTTTTCGGCAACGAAAATCCCTATACGTTACATTTGGTATCGGAGCTGTTGGTTAAGCGACAACCATGGTTCTGTTGGGTATTACTCATTAGAGATAGAGTCAGTAGTACTCTAGAATGAGTTTGAGTGTAATAATAGCTATGAGAGCGTATATGTTAGTGAATATAAAATTGTTTTATATTGTGATGATTGGTTTATTGAGTGGCATATGAACTTTCGTCAGCACGGTCAGTCAAACTATGCCGAAGGGGTTTCTAAACACTTGAATAGAACAATTCGGCACAGTATTGTTTTAAATTGGGTAAATGAAATAATTTTTGCCTTGATTATATTTTATATATAAAGAAATGATTTTTCAAAATTATTAAATTGTATGTAAGTTGATTGTTAGGTTGTTTGAATAATCTAAATAAAAGAAGAATTGTATAAGCAAAAAGAATTGTAAGAATTGAATTATAATTAAAGTGATTTACAATTGTGAAATAAACTTATATATATAAGAAGTGAAACTATATTAATATGAGTTGTAAATAAAAGTGAATTTTAAAGTTAAATGGAATGTAACTTAAGTGTTGTTGGATGGAATTGATTTTTGGTATCGAAGTAAATAATCAAGTGGATTAAATGAATATGAACTTGAGGTATGTAATAGAATTCAACTTTAGTAATTGAATTGAATTAATGGATTGGACGTTAATCAATTGAATGTGAATCAAGTTGGTATGAAATAATGAATGTTAATTCATTTAAAATCTAATGTTATTAGAAGTTGAATAAAATTGAATGAAAATCAATTTAAAGCAAAGGAATTTGGTTGAAATTAATATACATTGATTGTTATATGATTGTTGATTGATTGTATATAATTCATTAAGTGTTAATGAAAGTGAATTAGCGAAATTGAAAGCTAAAGAAATTGAATTCAAATTAGAAGTAAATAAATTTGAATAGAATTGAATGTGAATTAGATTTAATTAGTAAATGTAAACTAATTGAATTGAGAATGAATGTTAGTAAATCCAATGTAAATGAATCAAATGTAATTTAAAGTGAAAACCAATTCATTAAATATGAATGAGAATATGAATGAATTTGTTGAATGTTAGTTGGTTGATGGTTGAATATATATTGCTATTGTTGCATTTGCTATGTGATATATATAGTTGATATGTTACTATATGTTGTATATTGAGATTATTTGCATATGTGCATGATTCTCATGTTGTTTGTTGAGTATTTAGTAGGTTCGGATCGCGTTTGCTTCGCATTTGGAGTTCGCTTTAGCGCTATATTAGCCGTATATGCTCGCTAATAAAATATAAGGTACATATCTCGGATTAAATATCGCACTTTTACACTTTTTTTCCCTTCGGGATGCCTCATTACTTGATGAGATGTATATTTGTGATATATATACTGTCATTTTTTTTTTTCGGATCGAGCCGCGCAAAGGAGACTATGGCGAATTTTTTCGAAAATTTAAGGCGTTAGAAAAAATTTAAGAAAATTGGAAAATTTTGAAAATTTTAACTTTGATTTTGGAATTGAAAGTTAAATGATATAGTTTGTTTTGAAAAGATAACTAAGTATGATTTGAAAACTTAGTAAAGTATGGTAAGAAGTTTAATTATAAATTTTGGGAAAATTAATAGATTCTGTAATTTTCTTACTTGTAATTTCGAGGACGAAATTCTTTTAAGGGGGGAAGATTGTAACGACCCAAAATTTTATTTAATTGAAATTTGAATATTTAATTTATTTTAAATATTTATAAGTGAATTTATAAGTCAAATAAATTTTTATTTGAATTATTGGATTTAATTGGATTATTAAATCGATAAATTTAATATGTTAAATTATGGAAATAATTGAAAATCGAGTTAAATATGATTGAAAATAATTTGTAAAATTTTATTTTATCATGTTGAAGTTAGAACGATATTTTAGAACTTTTAAAATCGAATTAAAAGTTAATTTGTGAAAATTGAATATTTTAATATTTAATAATCGACTGTAAAATAGCCAATTTTTGGACAGTCTCAGAATTGAACGAAACCAGTTCCATTGGATCCGTAATAGTTAGTTATTACCGGATTTCAAATTTCGTGTCAATCGGAGCTATCGTTTGGTCGTGGCAGCTCGAAACGCATCGAATTATTTTTAATTTAAATTTGGCGAGTCAAAATAGCCATTTTTCAAAAAGTCTCGGATTTCGACGAAACCAGTTTCATCGGATCCGTAATGTGATATTATTGTAAGGTTTCAAATTTCAAGTCAATTGGATTTACCGTTTGTCCGGTACAAATTAAAACGCCTAGAAATCGATTTAAATCGGTTTAATTTAAATTGAACGTTTTCAGCCATAACTCGCACATACTTCCGAATTAGCTTCCGAAACCTGTTCCATTGTGTCCGGAACGCGGGATAAACCCTAGGTACGCTGGTTGCGGCGTCTAAATCGGAGTTCGGAATTTCCGGGATGAATAGTGTCGTTTGAAATTCTATAAATAGACCACCCCTTCATAAATTTAGAAAAAAAGTTAAACCCTAACCCTAAATGTTGTAGCCGCCACTTATATAACCTAAGGCCAGATTTTTTCCAATTTCATTCCTTAATCTCTCTCAATCTACAATAAATTAGAAGAAACTCTCAACACGAAAGTTATAGAGCACGATGAGATCTTCGATTCTATACGGTGATGATGGGTTTTCGTGCGACGTGGAGGAGTGTATGAGGCCGCGTCCTAGGGAAGTGACGCACGCATTTTGGGGAGCTAGCAAGGGCCGAGCTCAGTGGCCTTGTGGCCGAAGATGGAGGAGGGTTGTGGCTTTGATTTGGCACTCCCCGATCGAGTTTGCGTCGAGTAATTAGGTTGAAATATTTAACCCTAAAAATCATTATTGGGTTTGGCTTGCGTATGGAGTTACTGGAGAAGGGCACGCGTGAAAGAGGGAAGATGAAGTGGAGGGTCCAGATGCAAGCAACATGAAATCTATGGCCCTGATGCTATGTAGGTTATAAAAATTATAATAAGGGTGTAAATTAGTTTGTTTAAATACGTGCAAACTTGTAAAAATCATAACTTTTTCATACGAGGTCGAAAAAATGCAAACTCAGTTGCGTTGGAATCGTATGGACGAGCACTACGCGATGGAGTTGGTTTGGAGTCGTTTGGAGTTAGTGAGAATTTCGGGTAAAATTAAACGCGCGTTTAATTTTATTCGAAATAAAAGCTAAAACGGAAATTAAAACCAAGGTGAGAATTTCTCACTCAATCGAATCAGTTTCGATTTTATTTTAAATAGTTAGATTTAAAATATTTAAATGCATGTTTGAATGATGACTGTAAATTATTGATTGTTAAAATAGACATTATGCGCCGTTAGTAAGCGGATGTTATTTAGTAAAAACATATACCGCGAATATTTCATAAACAGTGAAATTGGTATTATATATAATATCAATATATATATATTGGCATATGTATATATTGCAGTTGATTGATTTCCCGTATTTTTTAGCGGATGAGACCCTATTACGCCGTTAGTAAGCGGATAATATTTAATAAGAACATATACCGCGATAATTTCGTACTGGAGCGAAATTGGTATTGTGCTAATGTTTTTGGATGCAGGAAACAGGTTGGAGGGATCCAACTGGATTCCTCAACAGTATTTATTTTATTTCAGATATTTTGATATTTGATGGATTATCATATCGATATATGATGGATCGTTGTAGTCGTGATTGACTATTTGGTGTGTAGCATCATTGGACCCAGATTTTGGGATTTTAAAATGTTTTTAAAGTGATTTTTGAAAAGATAAAATATCTTTGGAATTGATCCATTTCAAATAAATAAACGTTATAATTTTTAATGTTATAAAAATTTTGATTTTTAAGAAATATAGTTAAAAGCTGATTTTTGAAAATAAGGAATTAATGACTTTATAAAAGAGTTTAAATTGGGATTCTGAACTTGTTATAAAAAGTTAAATATAGGATTTATAAAATTTAATTATTTTATAAATCAGAATGGTGAAGTTTTTTTAAAGGAAATTAAAGACGTTTTAAAGGATAATATAGATTGATTTATATTAAAGGATTTACAAATGAATATTTGTAAATTAAAACGTTGGGATTATAAAATAAGATTTTATAAGTGTTTGAATGAATTGAAAATGAATTTCATTAAAGAATGAAATCAATAGAATTATAAATGGTGAAGTTGTAAATGAAATTTATAAACAGTAGATTTATAAATTTTATGAAGTTATTTGAAGAATAGATTGGGTTAAATAAATGAATCTTATAAGTTATAAGATTTATAATTATGAAACTCTAAGGAATGATTTTGTGAAATAATCGTTTATAAGTAGTTAACTTATAATATGAACTTTTAATCTAAAATTGAGTTATAAACTGGAATAGGTTAATAAAGGAATTTGTAAAAGGAAGTTTTTATATATAAATAGAAATAGAATTTATAAACGTTGTTTTATAAATCCGCAAACGACTTATTTTGATAAGTTAATTGTTATAACCTATTAATGGAGTTATATTCACGTTGTAAACAGTGAATAATCCTTTAAGTTAAAAAGAATAGAAATAATGGAATTTGTGAACATAGTATATTCACGTCTTTGAATAGTGAATAATACGTTAAAGAAAATGTTTTGAATGTGATGTTTTAAACATAATTAAAACGATCTAACGATGTTTTAAAACATGTTGAGATTCGAAACCATAGATTTCAACATTTATTGTTGAAATAGACGTTTTCGAGAAATAAAAGGAAATGGTAGACTATAACACTGTTGTTATAGTAAATGATTTCCGAAAGGAAATATTTTTGAATAGTATTGGGATTTATATATCTATTTCAATTCCGAATCCCTATACTAGTGATTTTGGGTTGTCGTAACGATGTTTTACGCAACATTCGTTTTAACCCAAATAAATATGTTTAAGTGAATGATTTCCTTAATAGAATGAAATATATACTTAATTCGATTTAAGTATATTGAATATTTTCTAAGTGTTGAAAATAAAAGAAATTTGTGAATTACTTATGAATAAATAAGTATGGAATTGTTTTCCAATATAAAGTGAATAATTAGGATTTATCTTTTTGAAGATAAATTGAAAATGAATATTATAAATCGAATTGAAGTCGTATATTCATTAATACTTTGGAATGTAAATTCACCAGAGAATTTATAAATGAAAGGTAGAATTTGTTTAAAAATAAATATTGATTTATTTTTAAAGTGTTGAAATTATATATCTTGTAAAGATATTTTGGAAAAATAAATAATTTGGAAAATTATTTGGAATCTGGTGATGTATGCATATCAATTGATAGTTCGATAGCCGACTATCAATATTTCCCTTTGAATGGGTATTTGATGTGAATATGATTGAATTTGAATGCACACTTATTTTTAAATAAGCGCTCACTATTCGGGTTAACCGGGAAAGGACCATGGGGTCGTATAACCCACTCCGAATATGTGATACGTCGTTGTGAATTGCATTTGAAGATCGGTGTTGAAGACCGGTATTTGCGAAAGCGATAGGATGAACTATCGATTGACTCTGCACCGAGTAGCTACGGTATTGAGTTCTCCATATGTGATGGTGAATCCGATCAGGATTGTGAATATCCGGATTGCAAGGACTTCTTTGTAAGTGCCTTCGGTTCTGTTCGAGCCCGGAACAGACTTGTATGGTTTGTATGCCTGACATTACAATTTGAGATATAAAGCCGATTTCTTTCAAATATATTTCTGTTGGTGGCGGAGAATTTATTCTTTGCTTAACACCCTTCTTTGAGACGTACGAGCTCAAAGGTTATATAGTTGAAGTTATCAGCGATATATTCCCAATTTGGTAATGTGACATGCTGAGTGATGCTGAAATGATCATTGTGTTGATTATTTGTGATAGGATCATTTATTTGATCGTCTATCTTAGTGATCATTGTGTTGATCATTTGTTGACCCAAAGCATGGCTTTTGTATAAAGTATGTTTTTGTGGACGTGAATTCGTCGAGCCTCACACCCCGTGAATGGTCAAAACAGGAAAGAAGCAGCAAGGTTATGAGGGGTAGCACCCTTTAGGATGTGTCCATTTCCTTCTGGAAAAGGGTGGTATCATGGTATGGAGCCCAGATACTTACTCATGTTGAAAACACTTTGTTATGATTGTGTGAATTGATTAGAGAGCGCTCTCGGAAAAAGGTCCCAAAGGACCGGGGGATGGCATATTCGGTCAGTTGTTACTCAGTTAGGAGTAACCCGGCCTTGTGTTGGTAGAGATCCGGTTTGGTTCTCGGGGATGTCCATCCAGAGGCATTCTCAGTGGCAATGGGAAGTTCCTTGGCCTGATCATTCGTTGGAAATCCAATTCCCAATACGAAACTTGTACGGTATTAGTTGTAGAACCTGCCATTCACTTATGGTGGTCACCACTGTTTGGATGGTAGCTATAGTAGGCATAGTTCGAAATGTCTATGTTGGCTAAGATTTATATTCTACTTTCGAAATGAATTTTTCCTACACTATGCACTAGTAATAATATAAAATGTTATTTTAAATGCGTATCAAGCATCTTTGACTATCATAAGGAGAAATCTCCTCCGATTCTGCGTTTGCATTGTGTGTGTGTGCGGGAGGCCTTATGGTAGTCTCATTTTTAAAAGCATTGCGAATTGATTAAAAATATTCCTCTATTTTGATTTTTAAAGATAAATAAACTGTTTTGAGTTCTCACACCAGTCACATGACTGACTTGGAGTTTATTGTTTTCCTTCCTAAACTCTGGGTGCCCGCCAATTTCCACACGGGCAGTTAAGAGTTAGGTTTATCAGGATATTCTGGATATTCTGGAGTTGCTGGAGGCAAGATGGATGGCATGGCATATTACTTATATAGTATTTCTTTTTCCGCTGCACTGTTTGATGTTGTTGATGTTGTATACTCTGATGATATGATATAATGAAATGAAATGTAATGTAATAACTGATAGTTCTTTGTTTAAAGATTATTCATTTATTATTATATGTTGTTCCGCTGCGAATTGGGAGATTCTGTTGTTGTTCTGTTGTTCCCTTTCTGTCCCGTTCTATTTTAAAATTCTTCTATCTTCTATTTTTCAAATTTTCTGTTCTCTTTTCTATTTTCTTTTCCCTCTATTTTCTATCTTCTCTCTTCTTCTCTTTTCTTTTCTTAAATTCTTTTTAAAAACCCATAACTATTCGGTTTTTCGGCAACGAAAATCCCTATACGTTACAGGCAACATATCCTCCTTCGAGTCAAATACCCTACCTTCTCGAGCAAAACTGCAAAATGCCTCGGGAATTTCATGAACCAACTCGAGTAAATACTCGAGTACAAGTCCACTACTCCATACGCCTTCATCAGGAAACCAAACCGTGCCGTGCACGTGCACGGCACCGCTATCCGCCTTCGGTCGACGTCACATCGTTGAGCAAGTCGAAGATCGACCACAAGCCATTCCCCGATCATCTGAACTCCTCCATCTTCTCGAATTCGAAATCGAGTCAAAAGTTGAAACCTGCAAAAAATGAAAGCACCCCACCTCAAACCTATCAACGCGCCGTACTTCAAACTTCGACCACCGAAGTACCACCACCTCCGGCTACTTCTTCGACTAACTCTCCTCTACTACCCCCCAAACGCTCGCCACAATCGGTCGTCCAACGGGGACGAACGAGACAAAAACTCAGCCCCTTTAAAATTAGGTTTAGAAATTTTAAACCCTCGCCGTTGCCGCTGCATTCGTCTGATCACCACCGCACCATTTTTCCATGAGCCTCTGATCACTCCTCCACCTCCAGGAGGAAACTCGACTCCTCCAATCAATGGGATCACCCACGGCGACCCAAAAAGCACAATACAATCAAACCCAAACTGCTCTTCGTTCTTTGATCAAAAAATTACGACTTTAACCTTACAAATCATGTTAAAGCACAATGATTTCATTTGCATACCTGAATTTGTAAATTGTAAAGTTTGAATTTTTGACATATTGAAAGATATGATCAGTTTTCTTGATTCTTGAGCTAACAACAAATTGGTTTGGCTTGAATAAAATTTTAATCTCAGGGATAGGCTATAACAAACACTTCTTGTTTCAACTCTAAGTCTAAATAGTAAATAGAACGAGAAAGAAAGATTTTTGAATCAAAGTATAGTGTTTTTAAATCTGAAACAGAGGACAAATGTAACAACAGCTTGCACACCATACTTCTAGTTTCAACATATAGAGAGAATTATGTACATAACTCACATATACTTGCAATATATTTAAACCTTTAAATTTTGAAAGAAAAATGTTACTCACCTTGTTTCCAGAACAGAGCTTCATTGTTGAACCAGTTTTTGAAACTTGCCGGCCGAAGCTCCTCTTTGCTTCTTTGGTTTTATATGAATTCATATTTTGTTTGCAGTTTGATTTTTGTTTAAGTTTTAGACTGTATTCACTTCAGATTTTTATTTTTTATATTTTTTACATAGCCTTGATGAACGAACTGAAATGAAGTTGATGGTATACAGAAAAGATTTACAGGTTGATGTAATTTTCTTTGAACATGGTAATTATACTGTTTGTACCATAGGGTAACATAATATTTGTATTGTACAACATAATCCAGAGATTTCCTTAATATGGTGGCTAAGCTGATGTGTTATTTCAGCTGAGATGATAAAATGTGTGCTGGGTTATTAATTGTTCCTTGTCTTGTTTTATAAGCTTCATAGATATTTAGATTTTTTTTCTTTTGTTTCTTCTTTCTTTTGTTTTAAAATGGTGGCTGGTGATATCACTTTGGTGGCTAACATTAATTGTTTAAGTCCTTTATGTTCAAGTGTTCATACACATCCTATTTGTTTCTACTTGAAAGTATCTTTGCTTGTACATGAATATACTTTACTGTCTTCACTTGCAAGCTCATACATATACATACATATACATATATATATATATATATATATATATATATATGTTTACTTGTTTCATTCCATACTTGTTTCATTCCATACTTATTTCATATTTAGGTATATTTCTTTTGCTTTGTCTTCTGACTTTATAATATAAATGAAATTCAATAGTTAATATGTTGCTTAAATTTAGCAGATTTGTTTATTTTATATCTTACATACATGAGTGTATTTCAAACTTAAATTTTATTATCATGTATGTCTACATATATATTTATTTTTTTATATTATTTTTGTAGTATATTTTGATCTTTATATTATTTATAAATCCCAATTCAATTTCAAATTCTATTTTATATACATATTTATTTTATTTCTTTTTGAAGTTTAACTATCCAACATTTAATTTATATTAATATATTTCTATAATTATAAAACTAACTACCCATAAATAAATATAAATAATATTTTTACCCAAATCATTTTCTAAGTCTTTTATTCAAATTTTTAAGGTCAAACCCAAATTTACTCATATATATATATACTTTAAATTCAAAATAATTCCAAAATTTATCCAAAATTCACATTAATTATTAATTTTAATTTTAATCAAAAATTGGGATCGTTACACGAGCTGGATGGCGAGAACGTATGGAGTGTTTCCGCTATATTATATGGTTGTATATCTGAGACATGATGACTGTGTATATCCAGTGTCTGTATATATGTGTAACTCTGATGTATTATAAAGGTATTTTGACAGATACGGAATTCTTTTGTAGACTGTTATTATTGATATTATTTTTTGATCTGCTGCGAATGTGAGAATTTGTGTTGTGTTTTCTGTTTCTTTTTCTTCTATCTCTTTCTTTTTTTCCTAACTATCTGGGATTTTCGAGATCGAAAATTTCGTGTCGTTATAGTTGGTATCAGAGCAGAAGGGAAAGCGAGAACCTAGGCTCTGTTAGGATTACTCATTAAGGATAGGGTCAATGGTACCCTAGAATGAGTTGAGTGTTTGTGTGTGTGTGTGTGTGTGTGTGTGTGTGTATGAGAGTGTACTTGTTATTTTTTGATATAAAGGTTTTACATAATTTTATATAAGAATATATTTTGATATATAAAGCAACATTCTTTCTAATAAATATTAAGTTAATTTGTTGTTGAATCACTATAATTAAATAAAAACAATGAGAACTAAGTGGTAATATAAATACAACCAAATTAAAATTAAATGAAGATAAGCTTAAAATGGATTCAGAATTAAATGGTCTAAATAGATAAGTTGATTTGATTTAAAGGATTAAATCAATATTTAAAATTTTAACTCGAATTTATATAATTCTTGATGGTTTAAATGTGAAATTTGAATTGAATTCGTTCACATTGAATCTCATTTGAATTAATTGGATTTGTGATTGAAGTTGTATAAGTTTAAAATTTTAAATGGAATATTTGGATTGGATTAAATTGAAATGATTTGAAATTGAAGTGGGTTCAATTGATATTAGTCCAAATTGATTGGAATAATTTGAAATTATAATTAAAGTTGAATAGGTTTAAATCAAATGGAATTTGATAAAATTGGGAAAGAAATCAGGATTGATTCAACTTGAATTGGGGTTAAATCAATTTCAATGGAAATTGAAGTTATTCAAATTGGAATTGAGTAAATTTAAATGGAAGTGGATATTTAAACAGAATCAATGGGAAAGCGAACAGTTTTGACTCTGGACTATTTTCAATATAAATTGCTTTAATATAAACTTATTTTTCCAAGCTATTTAATAAATACAACCTTTCTTTTTAAAGCCAAATTATTTTATATTTGTTTTAAAATTATTTTTGGAACTATTTAACAAATTTTCAACTGTTTTATAAATTAATTACTATTTTTCAACTATCTTACAAATTAATTACTATTTTACAACCATTTTGCAATTATCTAAAATTTCTGAAACTATTCAACCATTTTCCAACTATTTTACAATTAGTTAACTATTTTACAGCTATTTTGCAAACTAATAATTATTTTTCAACCACTTATCTATTTTTGAAATTTTCAAGCTATTTTCTAAATATAAACGGGTTGGAGTTCAAACTGTTGGTAACGTTGAGACTTTTCGACGCTCGAAAACCGACATCAATACGTCCACTGTATCAACTGCCGAGCAATCGAAGGCCGGAAAACCATACCGTTTGGGTTAAAGAAGAGGTAGAAGATAGAAGAAGAAAGAAAAAGATAGAGCAGAGCAGAAAGAAACAACAGAACAATATCAGAATCTCACAATCGCAGCGGAACAACATATAATAGATAAATGAATAATCTTTAAACAATGAACTATATCGGTTATTACATTACATCATATTACATTACATTACATCATCAGAGTGTACAACAACAAACGACAACAAACAGCGGAAAAGAAATACTACATACTAGTGAATACGCCATGCCGTCCAGCTTGCCTTCAGCAACTCCTGAATTCCAGAATATCTTGATAACCTGACTCTATACTGCCCGTGTGGAAATTGGTGGGCACCCAGAGTTTAGGAAGGAAAACAATAAACTCCAGGTCAGTCATGAGACTGGTGTGAGAACTTAAAACAGTTTATCTTTTAAAACAAACAAAGGGATATTTTAAAATAGATTCGCAATGCTTTTTGGAAAATGAGACTACCATAAGACCTCCCACACACACACAATGCAAACGCCAAATTGGAGGAGATTTCCCCTTATGATAGTCAAAGATGCTTGATACGCATTAAAAAGAAACATTTGGTATTATTACTAATGCATGGTGTAGGAAAACATTTCGAAAGTAAAGATATAAATCTTAGCCAGCATAGGCATTTCGCACTTATGCCTACTATAGCTACCATCCAAACAGTGGGGCGCCACCATAAGTGAATGATAGGTTCTACAACTAAAACCGTACAAGATCGTATTGTTTCTTTGGATTTCCAACAAATGGTCAGGCAAAGGAACTTCCCATTGCCACATAGGTACGCCTCTAGAAAGACGACACGAGAACCTAACGTTACGGTTAGATCTCTGCCAACACAAGCCCAGGTTACCCTTCAAATTGGGTAACTACTGACACGAATATGTCATTCCCCGATTGTAACCGATCTATATCCGAGGATCCTCGATTCCAACAACCACAAAGTAATAAATTTGTAGCAACAACATAGGTTAAGTATTTGGGCTCCATACCATGATACCACCTCTATCCAGAAGGAATGATATACACTAAAGGGGAGCTACCCCCTAATAACCTTGTTGCATCCTTCCTGTTTTGACCATTTCCAGGGTGTGAGGTCCGACAAAGTCTCGTCCACAAAGCCACACTTTATACAAAAGCTGTGCTTTAATCATCAAATGCTCAACAACACTTGATATGCCACATTACCAATTTGGGAATGTATCACTAGTAACCATCAACCACATAACCTCTGAGCTCGTACGTCTTAGAAAAGGGTGTTAAGCTAAGAGAATAAATTCTCCGCCACCAACAGAAATATATTTGATAGAAATCAGCTTTACATCTCAAATTGTAACGTCAGACACACATCCATACAAGTCCGCTCCGGGATCGAATGGAACCGAAGGCACTTCCAAAGAATCCCTTGCAATCCGGATATTCACTAATCACGTCCGGACATCCCGTCACTAAGGGTGATAAAACCTCTATATCGGAGATCAGCCGATGCAGAATCATTCGACGGTAATCCTTCTGTTTTCAAAAATATCTGGTCCTCCACACCGGTCTTCAAATGCAATCCATAACGACGTATCACATATTCGGAATGGGTTATACGACCCAAAGGTCCCTTCCTGGCTAACCCGAATAGTGAGCGCTTATTTTAAAAATAAGTGTAGCATTCAAATTCAAGCAAATCACAACAAATACCTATTTAAAGGTAAATATTGATAGTCGGTTATTTAACTATCAATAGGCATGCACAACATCACCAGATTCCAAATAATTTTCCAAATTATTTATTTTCCAAAATATCTTTACTAGATATATAATTTCCACATTTCAACCATTTAAAAACAATTTCAAATCACTTTTTACCTTTACAACTTTTGGAAACAAATTTCAAATCGTTTCCCTACACAGGATATATTCACAAATCTATATTCATTTTCATTCAAAATGGTTCATTTAAGCCAATTAAATAAATCCTTACCGATTTACTTTATATTTACGTTCCAAATTCGTAAATTTATTTCCACACTTCAAAAATAAATCAACATTTATTTTTAAACAAATTTCCCTTTCTTTTATGAATTCCATAGTGAATGTACAATTCCAAAATATCTATGAATATACGATTTTCAAATCGATTTCTAATATTCATTTTAAATTTATCTTTAAAAGATGTAATCTCAAACATTTCACTTCACATTGGAAAACATTCCCATACTTATTTGACAATAATAAGTAATTCACAAAACCATTTATTTTCAATATTTGGAAAATATTCAATATACTTAAATCACAGTTAAGTATAGATTTCATTCTTTAAGGGAAACATCCTTTCAAACACATTTTTTTGGGTCAAAACAAAGGTTGCGTAAAACATCGGTATGACGACCCAAAATCACCAGTATAGGGATTCGAAATTAAGTTAGATATATAAATCCCAATACTATATAAAACATCTCCTTTCAGAAATCATTTACTGTTACAACAGTGTTATAGTCCACTATAGTAACGATCCCGAATTTTTATAAATTTTAAATTGATAATTAAATTAAATTTTGATTTAAAATGGTGAAATTTATTAATAAATTGATTTAAAAATTAAAATTGCAGTCTTTAAATAAAAAATATAAATATCTCAAATAATCTATAGTAATATAAAATATAAATTTATTTATATTTAACAAATTTAACAAATTAATACAGTACAGGAAACAAAAGAAATAAAACATAGAATAAAACACATTAAACAAATTAGTTAAGAAACAAACATAACTAAAACAACTTTTATAATATGTACATAAAGTAAAATAAATATCTATCAAACATAAACAAGGCAATATAAAACAAGACAAAAGAAATTTATACAAGTATCTTTAGTACACTTAAACTAGAAACAAAACTGCATATGCATTTAAAATAGCATAAAACAGCAAATATCGCTAGCACACAAAATCTCTTAGCATAGTCAAATAAAAAAGTATTAAAGAAGACATCCAGGATTATACTCACATTGCAGCCGAAATAAAGGAGAAAATAAGTATATTGTACAAAGTAATAAATGCAACATACCTCAGGCATTAAATGCTAGCATAGCATATTTTCTATCAGCCGAAACAAGAAGTAAAGTAAAAAAAAGGGTCTCTGATGTTCTACCATACCTAATACCCTGTACAAAAACGTGCAACCCTGCAACTTCTCTTCTATATATCAAATTTCCTCTTCATTTTAGTTTGTTCAAAACATAACTAAGCAAAGCCAGAAAAGAAGCAAGATATCAAAGCAAAGATTCAATTGAAAAAGAAAAAAATCAAACTTCAATCAGGTCAAATTCAAAATACATTTCTAGATTTTTCAACAACATTACCCAAGCTTTGTGTCCTCTGTCTTCATCCCACAAGTGAGTAACCTACACTTAAAACATTTTAAAACCCACTTGTATCTTGATCTGTATGAAATGATTACTTAAGTTGGATAAAAACTGCTTGCATGTATATGTATATACGGAAAAAAAATGAGAAAACAAGAACAGTTGCTCTGTTTTAGCATTACAGTGTTTTAAAAAAAATGTTACGATTAACATAAGTCAAGTTTAGAATTTTTTTTAAGTAGAATTAGTCAAACATGCTCTGGGAATTTGAGGACATAGGTGAAACTCAAAGCATGATAGAAATTCTAGCATCAGGGTACCTTCTTTGATTATAAATCAACTATATCTCTGTTCAACATTTATACAGGCGAGTGAACAACCCCATCTCCTGTTTAAAATTGTTGCCTTTGATGTACATATTGAATAGGCAATTGTAATAATTGTTTGTATGAGTAAAACTATGATTGCATGTTTTTTGAAAATGAAAGAATATGTATGTATGTTAAAAAAAATATTTGAGTGCATGTTTGAACAACAGAACACGTACTTGTTAACCATTTACAGGTTTAAAAAATATTGATCAAAATTCCAGTACTCTTAAATCTAGTCTCTGTCAGCATTAGGTATTTAAACAAGTTATGTTAGTTATGACATAAGCTAAAGTTTAACATTTTATTTCAAGTTAAATAAGTTTGAACATTTCTGGAATCTAAAATTTTATAACAAAACTTAGAATTTGTCAAAATTTTGATTTCCACAATTTAATGTTTTATATATATATATTCTGAATTGTCAACAAAATCTAGGATTTTTAAGTTTAAAACCAGGATTTTTAATTGGATATTTCGAGAGCAAATTGAGGACGATCGGAATTGGCATTTTGGCTAATTTCCGATGACGTGTTGAACTAGGGGAGTCGGGGTTACTCGTGGTGATAGAGGAGGCTTTGGTGGTGATGGGAAAAATAGTAGGTAGTGGTCCAGTTCATCGTGGAGGTGGCGGCAAGGAGTTTGCAGTTCGTAACCCTAGTTTGGTCGAGGGTGAGTATTTTGATTCGTTTGTTTCCTACAGTTGACCGAGTGCTAGGAAATTTTGGGGAATGGTAGAGGTTGAGGTGACGAAGTAATGACCGAGGTGGCGCGTGTTCAGGTGGTCGGAACAGGGAGTATAAGGCGTTGACAGGTTGAAGTGTGTCTTAGTCATTTTTTTTCCAGGTTTCGTTTTTCTTTTTCTTTTGAGCTCGATTTTCGATTTCATGCTCGAATCAAAACTTGGGGAATCAGAATCGATGGGGGAGGCCAGGAACGACTTGTTGGCAGCGGCATTGGTGATCGTAGAGGCTCCATCGCCTTGTGCACGTGTGCGTGCATTCTTATGTATCTGGGTGGTTAAGATGATTGCGAAAGAAGATGATGGTGCTCTGGGGCAAACTTGAGAAATTTGATTTTCTTTGCTCGGGTAAACAAGTGGTTTTGCTCGGGTTTGGTTAGATAATTTACCAGGTTTAAAATTTTAAAAAGAAACAGGTTTCAGATTTAAAAATACAATAGGTTTTAAAGTTGTAAATTAAATTTTGTTCAGTTTTAAAAGCAATAGAAAATGTGCAAAGTTTTCAAGCAATTATCTTTTAAAGTTTCAAAGTATAAGAAAATGAATAAGTTTTCAAAGAAAAATCAACCCAGTTTCTAAAATAGAATTATTAAACAAGATTTTAAAACAAGTTTCAAAGTTAAATGTTTTTTTTAAATAATCTTTTTTGGGATTATTGTTTAAATTAAAACCTCTAAGTGTTTTCAAAAGTGATTTGATGAATGTGATTTAGTAAGTAATTAAGATAAGTGGTTTATCTTAAGTTAAGGGCTTGGGAAAATTTAAGGTTAATTAATTGGTTAGTGATTAAAGGTTAATTTAATTATAGAATCAATTTAAAGGATTATTTATTTTTTTATTTATGTGAATGTTTATATGATAATTGTTTAAATAAAGTAATTAAATGATAATTAGTTAATGTAATAAAGGGATGATTATTTTATGTAATTACATTAAAGGATAACTAATTAATGATTAAGGATAATTAATTGAAGTGATTAATTAATCAAGGTAATAAATTTGGGGATAATTAATTAATTTAAAGATTTTCCAGTGAAAGAGATTAGAATAATTACTTATGGTAATTAATTAAGAATAATTAATTAAATGATAATCAAATAAGGGCTAATTAATTAATGTGATTAATTAAGGATAATTAATTAATTAAAGGTTAATTAATTAATAAAGGTGATTGAGGAATGATAATTAACTCATGAGTAGTTAATTTAATTGGAAATAAATTTAATTAATTAGGATTAAATAATTAATTAATCCTACTTATAAATGATTATTGAATGCTTGACCTTACTTATGAATGATTATATTGTATGAGATGCCTTGAATTGATTGTCCTATCTGATCTATGATATTTTGCTCTACGGATTGAGCTGTGTATAATTTATCCATTTATTTACATTGATATATATATGTTTGTGATCTGTATGATAAGCGTTATAGTTTATATCGCTTATCAACTATATTTCTGTGTTTTAATCTGTGATGATTGAATGATGGTGCACTATTGTGTTAAACCCCGGGACCACACTTATACATACACAAATATGGATTTCACGAGGAAATCGATTAAGTCACAGATTTTTGAAATGATTTATAAAATTGAATATTTAAATTCAAATGTTTTGGAAATGGATTGGGTTTAAAGTGAAAAGCTTTTTGAAATGGAATTTCAAAGATGAAATTTATTTTGAATAACTTGATTAAGTTTTGGAATTTAAATATTTTGATTTAAATTTGAATTTAATACTTGAAATTTAATTCTATGATTTGATACTAGGGATTAACGATATTATACTAGTTATATATGAGTCAAACCATTTTTAAAGTATTGTTCTTTTGGGAATTTGAATTAACCCAAAGATTGTAACTTGTATAAATGAAATAGGGTTTTTTCCGAAATAACACTGTTGTTTCTAAATGATAAAAAGCTTTCATATAAGAAATGAATTTCAAATTGTATTAAAGGGATTTCAAGTAAACTGAAATAGTTTTCCAAGTTATAGATGAATATTTGGAAACGAATTTTTTGTGTGAATATTTATGAATGATTTGAAAGATATGAAACAAATATTTGAGTTAAATATTTAAATGAATTAATCCAATTGAGATGGAATTGTTTTGAATCTTATGAATGAACCTTTGAGAAACTGGGTGAATTTTGTGAAATTAATCTTTTTGTTTAAAAGATTCGAAATGGTAATTGGTTTAAATCATTTGAAAGTAAATTTTGAATTATTCAGTTGTGACTTAATTGAAATCCCATATCCATATGTTTTAAATGTTGCGCTCACTATTCGGGTTAGCCGGGAAAGGACCTTTGGGTCGTATAACCCATTCCGAATATGTGATACGTCGTTAAGGATAGCATTTGAAGACCGGTGGTGAAGACCGGGTATTTGTGAGAATGATAGGATGACCTATTGATTGTCTTTGCACCGAGTAGCTACGACATAGAGATTCCCTAAGTGATGGGAAGTCCGATCGGGATTGTGAATACCCGGATTGCAAGGACTTCTTGGGAAGTGCCTTCGGTTCTGTTCGAACCCAGAACAGACTTGTATGGATTGTATGTCTGACATTACAATTTGAGATATAAAGTAGATTTCTTTCAAATACATTTCTGTTGGTGGCGGAGAATTTATTCTCTTAGCTTAACACCCTTCTCTTAGACATACGAGCTCAGAGGTTATGTAGTTGAAGGTTATCAGCGATATATTCCCATCTTGGTAATGTGGCATGCCGAGTGCTGCTGATCATTTGTTGATCAAAGTGTGGCTTTGTGAAAAGCATTGCTTTGTGGACGAGACTTCGTCGAACCTCACAACCAGGAAAATGGTCGAAACAGGAAAGATGCAGCAAGGTTTTCAGGAATCGCGTCCCTAGGGTATGTCCATTTCATCTGGATAGGGGTAGTATCATGGTATGGAGCCCAGATACTTACTCATGTGGATACACTATATCTATTACTGTTTGGTGTTGTTGGTTATCGGGATCCCGGATAAATGTTGGTTACATCTGGGGATGGAATATCTAAGGTTGATACTCCCGGGCAGGGACTACACCGTCTTTGTGTTGGTAGAGATCCAGTTGGGATGCTCGGGGACGTCCTTCCAGAGGCGTTCGACTTCGGTATGGGAAGTTCCTTTGCCCGACCATTTGTTGGAAATCCAAAAGAAACAATACAAGCCCTTTACAATTGCAATTGTATAACCTGCCACCTCAGGTGGCAGCTATAGTAGGCATAATATAATGGTACCTATGCTGGCTAAGATTTATATTCTACTTTCGAAATGGTTTCTGCACTATGCACTAGTAATAATATCAAATGATTTAATTTTGCGTAGTAAGCATCTTTGACTAATATAAGAAGAAATCTCTTCCAAGTCTGCGTTTGCATTGTGTGTGTGGTGGGAGGTCTTATAGTAGTTCCATTTTCTAAAAGCATTGCGAATCTGATTTAAAAATATTTCTTTTTTTCTTTTTAAAGATAAATTGTTTTTGTTACTCATACCAGTCCCATGACTGACTTGGAGTTTATTGTTCTTTCCTAAACTCTGGGTGCTCAAATTTTTTGCTACACGAGCAGTCTAGAGTTGGCTTTTTCAGTATATTTTCTGAAGCTAGTTCAGTCTTTGGACACGACTGATCTTGTTTAGCTTTGTGCATCGTTATTGGGAGTTCGAGCTATTTCTGGATTGGTGCTTTGGAGATGGAGGTTATCCGCTGCCGGTGTTATCTATTTTCTTTTCCGCTGCTATTTTATTGTATCATATCTCTGTTGTATATTGATATCTATTGGATCATCTATTTTATCAGATATTGTATCAAAGCCGTATATCAATGTATTATTCTTTTATTCCACTGTGTTATTTACTTAATGTTGTTATAAGCTCTGGCGAATCGGATTTGTACGGTCGAATCTACGGCATTCGAGTATGATGTGAAGTATGGATATCGATTTTCGAGCGCGAAAAATCCGTCTCGTTACATTTGGTATCAGAGCTAAGGTTAAACTTTAGCTCAGGAGTATAACACATTAAGTAACTCATTAGAGATATGGTGAAGTGTACCCTAGAATGAGTATATCCCTAAGATATCCATTTGTATGCCTCAGTAAATTCTCTTTCTATCCACTGATAGTGAGTATTAGTGCAAGAAGAGGACGAGATAGGGGACAGGGGAGTACCACTATAAATGGTCAATACCCTGCAAAAGTGGAAATAATTTTCTCTATAAATCTCCTTTGATTCGTCTTTTCAAATTCTTTTGATTTCTTCGTACCAGCTACAGAAGAAGTTTCGGTGTGATGCCCTACGTATCGTTGTAGAAAATTCTTACTTCGTATTTCACTAGTTTCTTATCAGTTCTTGATTTAAACCTTAATGAATATGAATTGAAAATTTGAAATTGAAAATTTAAATAAATAAGAAATTATAAATTGAGTTAAATTGGTTAATAGAATCTGAGGATAAATTTGAATTATATCAATAAAACGATTTCATTTAAAATCAAATTCGAATTCTATGAAATTTCTTGGGTATATCGAAGTCCGAAGAAGGACAAATTATTATATATTTTGAGATATTCCGACTTGAGTTTGAAATCTATATCGTGTATTTGAGAAATTATATATGATTGAATCTATCTATCTCTGTGTTGTTTTCGTGCCTGCAAATTTCGGGGACAAAATTTCTTAAGGGGGGGAATCTGTAACGATCCCGGATTTTTATAAATTTTAAATTGATAATTAAATTAAATTTTGATTTAAAATGGTGAAATTTATTAATAAATTGATTTAAAAATTAAAATTGCAGTCTTTAAATAAAAAATATAAATATCTCAAATAATCTATAGTAATATAAAATATAAATTTATTTATATTTAACAAATTTAACAAATTAATACAGTACAGGAAACAAAAGAAATAAAACATAGAATAAAACACATTAAACAAATTAGTTAAGAAACAAACATAACTAAAACAACTTTTATAATATGTACATAAAGTAAAATAAATATCTATCAAACATAAACAAGGCAATATAAAACAAGACAAAAGAAATTTATACAAGTATCTTTAGTACACTTAAACTAGAAACAAAACTGCATATGCATTTAAAATAGCATAAAACAGCAAATATCTCTAGCACACAAAATCTCTTAGCATAGTCAAATAAAAAAGTATTAAAGAAGACATCCAGGATTATACTCACATTGCAGCTGAAATAAAGGAGAAAATAAGTATATTGTACAAAGTAATAAATGCAACATACCTCAGGCATTAAACGCTAGCATAACATATTTTCTATCAGCCGAAACAAGAAGTAAAGTAAAAAAAAAAGGTCTCTGGTGTTCTACCATACCTAATACCCTGTACAAAAAGATGCAACCCTGTAACTTCTCTTCTATATATCAAATTTCTTCTTCATTTTAGTTTGTTCAAAACATAACTAAGCAAAGCCAGAAAAGAAGCAAGATATCAAAGCAAAGATTCAACTGAAAATGAAAAAAATCAAACTTCAATCAGATCAAATTCAAAATGCATTTCCAGATTTTTCAACAACCTTTCCCAGGCTTTGTGTCCTCTGTCTTCATCCCACAAGTGAGTAACCTGCACTTAAAACATTTTAAAACCCACTTTGTATCTTGATTTGTATGAAATGATTACTTAAGTTGGATAAAAACTGTTTGCATGTATATGTATATATGGAAAAAAATGGGAAAACAAGAACGGTTGCTTTGTTTTAGCATTACAGTGTTTAAAAAAATATGTTATGATTAACATAAGTCAAGTTTAGAAATTTTTTTAAGTAGAATTAGTCAAACATGCTTTGGGAATTTGAGGACATTGGTGAAACTCAAAGCATGATAGAAATTCTAGCATCAGGGTACCTTGTTTGATTATAAATCAACTATATCTCTGTTCAACATTTATACAGGCGAGTGAACAACCCCATCTCCTGTTTAAAATTGTTGCCTCTAATGTACATATTGAATATGCAATTGTAATATTTTTTTGTATGAGTAAAACTATGCTTGCATGTTTATTTGAAAATGAAAGAATCTGTATATATGTTAAAAAAATATTTGAGTGCATGTTTGAACAACAGAACACTTACTTGTTAACCATTTACAGGTTTCAAAACTTTTGATCAAAATTCCAGTTCTCTTTAATCTAGTCTCTGTCAGGATTAGGTATTTAAACAAGTTATGTTAGTTATGACATAAGCTAAAGTTTAACATTTTATTTCAAGTTAAATAAGTTTGAATATTTCTGGAATCTGAATTTTTACAGCAAAACTTAGAATTTGTCAAAATTTTGATTTCCACAATTTAATGTTTTATACATATATTTTGAATTGTCAACAAAATCTAGGATTTTTAAGTTTAAAACCAGGATTTTTAATTAGGTATTTCGAGAGCAAATTGAGGACGACTGGAATTGGCCATTTTCCAGTGACGTGTTGAACTGGGGGTGTCGGGGTTACTCGTGGTGATAGAGGAGGCTTTGGTGGTGATGGGAAAAATAGTGGGTGGTGGTCCAGTTCATCGTGGAGGTGGCGGCGAGCAGTTTCAAGTTCGTAACCATAGTTTGGTCGAGGGTGAGTATTTTGATTCGTTTGTTTCCTACAGTTGACCGAGTGCTACGAAATTTTGGGGAATTGTAGAGGTTGAGGTGATGAAGTAATGACCAAGGTGGCGCGTGTTCAGGTGGTCGGAGAGGCTCCCTCGCCTTGTGCACGTGTACGTGCATTCTTATGTATCTGGGTGGTTAAGATGATTGGGAAAGAAGATGAGGGTGGCTCGGGGCCAAACTTGAGAAATTTGATTTTCTTTGCTCGGGTAAACAAGTGTTTTTGCTCGGGTTTGGTTAGATAATTTACTAGGTTTAAAATTTTAAAAAGAAACAGGTTTCAGATTTAAAAATAAAACAGGTTTTAAAGTTGTAAAGTAAATTTTGTTTAGTTTTAAAAGCAATAGAAAATGTTCAAAGTTTTCAAGCAATTATGTTTTAAAGTTTCAAAGTATAAGAAAAGGAATAAGTTTTCAAAGAAAAATCAACCCAGTTTCTAAAATAGAATTATTAATCAAGATTTTAAAACAAGTTTTAAAGTTAAATGTTTTGTTTTTTTTAAAATAATCTTTTTTTGTGATAATTGTTTAAATTAGAACCTCTAAGTGTTTTCAAAAGTGATTTGATGAATGTGATTTAGTAAGTAATTAAGATAAGTGGTTTATCTTAAGTTAAGGGCTTAGGAAAATTTAAGGTTAATTAATTCGACGGTGATTAAATGTTAATTTAATTATAGAATCAATTTAAAGGATTATTTATTTAATTATTTATTTATGTGAATGTTTAAATGATAATTGTTTAAATAAAGTAATTAAATGATAATTACTTAATGTAATAAAGGGATGATTATTTTGTGTATTTACATTAAAGGATAATTAATTAATGATTAAGGATATTTAATTTAGGTGATTAATTAATCAAGGTAATAAATTTGGGGATAATTAATTAATTTAAAGATTTTCCCATGAAAGAGATTAGAATAATTACTTATGGTAATTAATTAAGAATAATTAATTAAATGATAATCAATTAAGGGCTAATTAATTAATGTGTTTAATTAAGGGTAATTAATTAATTAAAGGTTAATTAATTAATAAAGGTGATTGAGGAATGATAATTAACTCATGAGTAATTAATTTAATTGGAAACAAATTTAATTAATTAGGATTAAATAATTAATTAATCCTACTTATTAATGATTATTGAAAGCTTGACCTTACTTATGAATGATTATATTGTATGAGATGCCTTGAATTGATTGTCCTATCTAATCTATGATATTTTGTTCTATGGATTGAGCTGTGTATAATTTATCCATTTATTTACATTGATATATATATATATATATCTGTGATCTGTATGATAAGCGTTATAGTTTATATCGCTTATCAACTATATTTCTGTGTTTTAATCTGTGATGATTGAAAGATGTTGCACTATTGTGTTAAACCCCGGGACCACACTTATACACACACAAATATGGATTTCACGACAGATTTTTGAAATGATTTATAAAATTGAATATTTAAATTCAAACGTTTTGGAAATGGATTGGGTTTAAAGTGAAAAGCTTTTTGAAATGGAATTTCAAAGATGAAATTTATTTTGAATAATTTGATTTTGGAATTTTTATATTTTGATTTAAATTTGAATTCAATACTTGAAATTGAATTCTATGATTTGAAACTAGGGATTAACGATATTATACTAGTTATATATGAGTCAAACCATTTTTAAAGTATTGTTCTTTTGGGAATTTGAATTAACCCAAAGATTGTAACTTGTATAAATGAAATAGGGTTTTTTCCGAAATAACACTGTTGTTTCTAAATGATAAAAAGCTTTCATAGGAGAAATGAATTTCAAATTGTATTAAAGGGATTTCAAGTAAACTGAAATAGTTTTCCAAGTTATTGATGAATATTTGGAAATGAATTTTTTTTGCGAATATTTAGGAACGATTTGAAAGCTAAGAAACAAATCTTTGATTTAAAGATTTAAATGAATTAATCCAATTGAGATGGAATTGTTTTGAAAATTATGAATGAACCTTTGAGAAACTGGGTGAATTTTGTGAAACTAATCTTTTTGCTTAAAAGATTGGAAATGGTAATTGGATTAAATCATTTGAAAGAAAATTTTGAATTATTCAGTTGTGACTTAATTGAAATCCCATATCCATATGTTTTAAATGTTGCGATCACTATTCGGGTTAGCCGAGAAATGACCTTTGGGTCGTATAACCCATTCCGAATATGTGATACGTCATTATGGGTAGCATTTGAAGACCGATGGTGAAGACCGGGTATTTACGAGAACGATAGGATGACCTATTGATTGTCTCTGCATCGATTAGCTACGGTATAGAGATTCCGTAAGTGATGGGAAGTCCGATCGGGATTGTGAATACCCGGATTGCAAGGACTTGTTTGGAAGTGCCATCGGTTCTGTTCGAACCCAGAATAGACTTGTATGGATTGTATGTCTGACATTACAATTTGAGATATAAAGCATATTTCTTTCAAATACATTTCTGTTGGTGGCGGAGAATTTATTCTCTTAGCTTAACACCCTTCTCTGAGACATACGAGCTCAGAGGTTATGTAGTTGAAGGTTATCAACGATATATTCCCATCTTGGTAATGTGGCATGCTGAGTGCTGCTGATCATTTGTTGATCAAAGTTTGGCTTTGTGAAGAGCATAGCTTTGTGGACGAGACTTCGTCGAACCTCACAACCCGAAAAATGGTCGAAACAGGAAAGATGCAGCAAGGTTTTCAGGGATCGCGTCCGTAGGGTAAATCCATTTCTTCTGGATAGGGTTAGTATCATGGAATGGAGCCCAGATACTTAGTCATGTGGATACACTATATCTATTACTGTGTGGTGTTGTTGGTTATCGGGATCCCGGATAAAGGTTGGTTACGACCGGGGATGGAATATCTAAGGTAGATACTCCCAGGCAGGGAGTACACCGGCTTTGTGTTGGCAGAGATCCAGTTGGGATGCTCGGGAACGTCCTTCCAGAGGCGTTCCAATTCAGTATGGGAAGTTCCTTTGCCCGACCATTTGTTGGAAATCCAAAAGAAACAATACGAGCCCTTTACAATTGCAATTGTATAACCTGCCACCTCAGGTGGTAGCTATAGTAGGCATAATATAATGGTACCTATGCTGGCTAAGATTTATATTCTACTTTCCAAATGGTTTCTGCACTATGCACTAGTAATAATATCAAACGATTTGATTTTGCGTAGTAAGCATCTTTGACTAACATAAGAAGAAATCTCCTCCAAGTCTGCGTTTGCATTGTGTGCATGGTGGGAGGTCTATTGTAGTTCCTTTTTCTAAAAGCATTGCGAATCTAATTTAAAAATATTTCTTTGTTTGTTTTAGAGATAAACTATTTTTTTTACTCATACCAGTCCCTTGACTGACCTGGAGTTTATTGTTCTTTCCTAAATTCTAGGTGCTCAAATTTTTTTCTACACGAGCAGTTTAGAGTTGAGTTTTTCAGATAGTCATATTTAGTAGATTTTCTGGAGCTAGTTCAGTCTTTGGACACGACTGATCTTGTTTAGCTTTGTGCATCGTTATTGGGAGTTCGAGCTATTTCTGGATTGGTGCTTTGTAGATGAAGGTTATCCGCTGCCGTTGTTATCTATTTTCTTTTCCGCTGCTATTTTATTGTATCATATCTCTGTTGTATATTGATATCTATTGGATCATCTATTGTATCAGATATTGTATCAAAGCTATATATCAATGTAATATTCTTTTATTTCACTGTGTTATTTAGTTAATGTTGTTATAAGCTCTGGCGAATCGGATTTGAACGGTCGAATCTACGGCATTCGAGTATGATGTGAAGTATGGATGTCGATTTTCGAGCGCGAAAAATCGATTCGTTACAACTATTTCCTTCTATTTCTCGAAAACGTCTATTTCAACAATGAATGTTGAAATCTATGGTTTCGACACTTAATGCATTTTAAAACAACTTCAAATCGTTTTAATTCTATTTAAAATATCACTTCCCCAAAACACTTTAATATATTATTCACTATCCCAAAATCGTGAATATTCTTCGTTAACCAAATTCAACATTTTTTCTACACATTTTATTTAAAGGATTATCCACCGTCCAAAATCGTGAATATATCTTCTTTAAAAGTCTAAAATAATTGACTTATCAAAATAAGTCGGTTTCGGATTTATAAAACAATGTTTATAAATTCCCATTTATATTTTATAAAGACTTCAATTTACAAAATTTAAAAATCTTACTACTTATAAAATTCCATTTATAACCTCATTTTCAGCATTAACAGAACTCCTTTTATAATTCCATTATTTCGATTTATAAAATATATATTTTATAAATCTCATCTATAAACCATTTATATTTATTCGAAAATCTCAATTAAAATGCCAAAATCCGATTTATAAGTTAAATACTTATAAATCTTTTATTTTACAAAAATTTATTCGTTTTATAACTTCCCAATTTATAAATCTATAAATTTCATTTACTTACGAAATCATTTATACTTCCTTTTAACACTTAATAAAACTCGTTTTATAATTCCTATATTTTAATTTATAAATATCGATTTTATAAATCTTTTATATAAATCGTTTATTATAATTCAAAAATCCCAATTTAAACTATTTTATAAATTTATCAACTACTTATTCCAAAAATCACATTTTCGGTTATATTTCACAAAAATCATAATTTTATAACATTAAATTTTATAACGTTTATTTATTTAAAATGAATCAATTCCAAAATTTAATAAAACGTATACTTTCAAAAATCACTTTAAAATCCTTTTAAATTTTGAAAATCATTCCTTTAACATTTTTTTAAAACTCCAAAATAGGCCCAATGATGCAACAACACCAAATAATCTATCACGACATCCAAACATCATATATCAATATGATAATCAACAAATGTCACAATATCTGTAATCAAATAAATACTGGTGTGGAATCCAGTTGGATCCCTCCAACCTGTTTCCCTGCATCCACAGATGTTAGCACAATACCAATTTCGTTCCAATACTGAATATCGCGGTATATGGGTTTATAAAATATTATCCGCTATTATGCGGCGCAATAGGGTCTCATCCGCTATATAATGCGGGAAAATCAACTCCAAGTACATAAATAATATCAATTTCATTTTGCAGTGAAATATTCGCGGTATATGTTTTTAATAAATAACCTCCGCTTAATATACGGCGTATAAAGTCTATTTCGATCATCAACATATAATAATTTATCATCCAGGCATAAAATCATCAATTTTAAATTTAACTATTTAAAATTTAAATCGAAACAATTCGATTGAGTGAGAAGTTCTCACCTTGCTTTCAGTTCATTCAGCGTTTTATTTCGAATAAAATTAAACGCGCGTTTAATTTTACCCGAAATTCAAACTAGCTCCAAACGACTCAAATCCAGTTCCATTGCGTAGTGCACGACAAAACAAACCCAACGCAATTCGTTTCGCGTTATTCCGACCTCGTATGAAAATTTACATCATTTTAAAGTTCGAACGAATTATAATATAATTAATTTTACATTTTCTTTTTAATTTTAACCTAAAACCATTTTAACCATTCAACATTGAGTCATGCAATCCAGGCCGCTCGCGTATTATTTCTTCCCTCAGTATGCACGCAACCGAAAGCCCATTGCCGCCTAAAAAACCCTAATAGCCGTGCCAGAATCGTCGACATCAACGACGATCTAAGTTCGTCAACGCGAAGCCCTACACGAACCTCGCCCACGCCTTGATGACCATCAAGCACGGCCATCTTGGTGCCTTGAAAAACGTGCACGAAACGAAGGTCTTCTCGAACAGATTGCTGACAATCGACCACGTTTCAAACGATCACACCGGTTGGATTTGCTCGTCGTGCCGAGCTCTACAAGTTTGCAGTTGAGAGTTTCTTGAATTAATTGGTGGATTTGAAGAAAATGAGGGAGAAACATAAGCTAATTTCGGCCATTGATAGAAAGGGTGGCGGCTAGGGTTAGCTTCTGATTAGGGTTTGCAAAAGGGAAAAATCTAGGTCCTTTTATAGAAAATTTCCGTGCACTATTCACCCGAATTTTTTCGAAACTCTAAACGAAGTTTGCCGCCTGGCATTTGTAATGATTTACCCCCATTCCGAACGCTATGGAATATATATCGGGAGCCAATTCGATCAAATTTGAAAGATAAGTTTTTGAATCGACTATTTAAATTTAAAAATTCACGCGAATTGATTTCTACGCGTTTTTGCTTGCCTCGGACAAACCGTAAATCCGACTGACACGAAATTTGAAACCATACAATAATATAAAATATGGATCCGATGAAACTGGTTTCGTCAAAATCCGAGACTTTTTGAAAAATGGCTATTTTAACTCGACAATTAAATATTAAAATATTCTATTTTTGCAAATTAACTTTTAGTTCAATTTTAAAAGTTCTATAACATCATTCTAACTCCGATATGATATAATAAAATTTTACAAATCATTTTCAATCATATTAAACCAAATTTTCAATTATTTCTAGAATTTCAAATATTAAATTATCGGTTTAATTATCAAATTAAATCAAAATATTCGAAAAATAAATTATCCGACTTATAAATTTCACTTATTAATATTTAAAATCAATTAAATATAAAAAATTTAATTGGCAGAAATTCTGGGTCGTTACAAACTTCCCCCTTAAAAGAATTTCGTCCTCGAAACTACAAAGTAAGAAAAAGTGTTGAAATTCGTTAACTTTTCAAAACAAACCGTTCAGATTAGATTTTACAAATCTCTTAATTTTTTAACTTTCCCAAAATCCATTAGTTAAACTTCTTATTAAATCTTTACTAAGTTTCCAAATCCAAACTTAGTTTTCAAAAAATTTCCAATTTTCTCAAAAATATTCTAACGCCTTAAATTTTCGGAAAAATTCGCCATAGTCTCCTTTGCGCGGCTCGATCCGGAAAAAAAATGACAGTATATATATCACAAATATACATCTCACCAAGTGATGAGGCATCCCGTAGGGAAAAAAGTGTAAAAGTACGATATTTAATCCGAGATATGTACCTTATATATTATCAGCGAGCATATACGGCTAATATAGCGCGAAAGCGAGCTCCAAATGCGAAGCAAGCGCAATCCGCACCTACTATACACTCAACAAACCATGAGAAACATGCATATATGAAAATAATATCAATATATATCATATAATAACATAACAACTACATGTACGAACATAGCAATGCATTCAATCAACAAATGCAACCATCAAACAACTATCATCCAACAAATCCATATCAAATCAATATACATTCACTTCTCATTAATATTCATTGAATTGGTTTTTAATTTAATCACATTTTATTTGTTGACACTGGGTTTTATAAATATTCATTCATTCATTTTACTCAATTAGTTCACATTTACTAATTTACCTTTAAGTCAGTTTACTTTCCATTCAAATCAAATTCAATTCTATTTAAGATTCACTTAACTTCCAATTTGATTTATAGCTTTCAATTTTCCTTAATTCAATTTCATTAACACTCAATGAATTATATAAAATCAACTAACAATCATATAACAAACCAACCATAACCATCATAACCAAATTATTTAATTTACATTGAATTTGGTCCAACACTTTTAATTCCAATTGGTTGATATTAAATTGACTTCCATTCAATTATTCAATTTCTCAACTTCACTAGCTTTTAATGAATTAACACTTACATTCATTATCCCTTATCAATTCTTTTACATTCGATTGATTAATATTCCATCCATTTATCAATTCAATTGCTAATTCCTTTAACAATATAAGGTTCAATTTTATTTATACAACTCAAGTTCAAATTCAGCACTTCTCTTGATTAATTTACTTCGATACCAAAATCAACTTCACTTAAGTTATATTCCATCACAAACATCATTTGTTTAACTTAACTTAAATTTCCACTTATAAATCCAATTCAGATTCCAGTTCTATTTACTTACAAATTCGAAATGGATTTCAATTTCATTTCCTTGCACTTGCAAATTTTATTTATTCATTTACAATTTATTTTCCAACTTAATAATTGTATTCCAATCATTTTATATTACATTCCAGAGTCTTTTCAATCTTTCAAAACCATTTTTGAAACCAATTGAATTATCCTTTGAATTTCAAAACCCAAACCCAAATTTTCCAAACAACTTTCATTTAAAACAATTTGGCAGCAATCCCTCTTTTGGAAACCCGAAAATGAACACCGATGATGTTTCGATCATCATCGTAATTATTTTCCAGCGACCGAAAAGAGTTTAGAGCTTTAATTTCTCCAAAACAATTTTTTCCAAACCTTTGAAAACCATTTTCAAACTCAAAATTTTTTTATCTTTTCTAAATTGCAAACCCTTTCAAAACATTTCCAAATATCCCTCTGGAATTTTACTTCAAATTACAAATCTTTTACTTATATAATTTCACTTCTTATATATAAGATTAATTCACAAGTGTAAATCATTTTAATTATAACTTCATACTTATAATTCATTTGCTTAGACAATTCATTCTTTTAAAGCTGTTGTTTTTATTTAACTTATTCAACAACCAAACAATCAATTCATATACACTTTAATAATTTTGAAAAATTATTCCTTTATATATAAAATATAATCAAGGTAAAATTATTTCATTTACCCTATTTCAATACAATATCGTGTCAAATTGTTCTGTACAAGTGTTTAGAGATCCCTATCAACAACGTTAATTACTCGTATTGACCAGAATCCATATACCACTTAACAAACCAATCATCACAATATAAAACAATTTATATTCACTAACAAATACGCGCTCGTATCTATTATTACACACAAACTCATTCTAGAGTACTGCTGACTCTATCTCTAATGAGTAACACCCAATAGAGCCATGGTTGTCGCTTAACCATATGCTCTGGTGCCAGATGTAACGTTGCGACTTTTCGATGCTCGAAAACCGACATCAATACGTCCACTGTATCAACTTCCGAGCAATCGAAGGCCGGAAAACCATACCGTTAGGGTTAAAGAAGAGGTAGAAGATAGAAGAAGAAAGAAAAAGATAGAACATAACAGAAAGAAACAACAGAACAATATAAGAATCTCACAATCGCAACGGAACAACATATAATAGATAAATGAATAATCTTTAAACAAAGAACTATATCAGTTATTACATTACATCATATTACATTACATTACATCATCAAAGTGTACAACAACAAACAGCAACAAACAGCAGAAAAGAAATACTATATACTAGTGAATACTCCATGCCATCCAGCTTGCCTCCAGTAACTCCTGAATTCCATAATATCCTGATAACCTGACTCTAGACTGCCCGTGTGGAAATTGGTGGGCACCCAGAGTTTAGGAAGGAAAACAATAAACTCTAGGTCAGTCATGGGACTGGTGTGAGAACTTAAAACATTTTATCTTTTAAAACAAACAAAGGGATATTTTAAAATAGATTCGCAATGTTTTTTGGAAAATGAGACTACCATAAGGCCTCCCGCACACACACACATACAATGCAAACGCAGAATCGTAGGAGATTTCTCCTTATGATAGACAAAGATGCTTGATACGCATTAAAAAGAAACATTTGATATTATTACTAGTGCATAGTGTAGGAATACATTTCGAAAGTAAAGATTTAAATCTTAGCCAGCATAGGCATTTCGCACTTATGCCTACTATAGCTACCATCCAAACAGTGGGGCGGCACCATAAGTGAATGATAGTTTCTATAACTAAAACCGTACAAGATCGTATTGTTTCTTTGGATTTCCAACAAATGGCCTGGCCAAGGAACTTTCCATTGCCACATGGGTACGCCTCTGGAAAGACGACCCGAGAACCTAACGTTACGGTTAGATCTCTGCAAACACAAGGCTGGGTTACCCTTCAAACTGGGTAACTATTGACACGAATATGTCATTCCCCGATCGTAACTGATCTATATCCGAGGATTCTCAATTCCAACAAACACAAAGTAATAAATTTGCAGCAACAACATAGGTTAAGTATCTGGGCTCCATACCATGATACCACCTCTATCCAGAAGGAATGACGTACACTAAAGGGGATCTACCCCCTAATAACCTTGCCGCATCCTTCCTGTTTTGACCATTTTCGGGGTGTGAGGTCCGACAAAGTCTCGTCCACAAAGCAACGCTTTATACAAAAGCTGTGCTTCGATCGTCAAATGCTCAACAGCACTTCGTATGCCAAATTACCAATTTGGGAATGTATCACTAGTAACCATCAACTACATAACCTCTGAGCTCGTGCGTCTCAGAGAAGGGTGTTTGGCTAAGAGAATAAATTCTACGCCACCAACAGAAATATATTTGATAGAAACCATCTTTACATCTCAAATTATAACGTCGGACACACATCCATACAAGTCCGTTCCGGGATCGAACGGAACCAAAGGCACTTCCAAAGATGCCCTTGCAATCCGGATATTCACTAATCACGTCCGGACTTCCCGTCACTAAGGATGATAAAACCTATATATCGAAAATCAGCCGATACAGAGTCATTCGACGGTAATCCTTCCGTTTTCAAAAATATCCAGTCTTCAAATGCAATCCATAACGACGTATCACATATTCGGAATGGGTTATACGACCCAAAGGTCCTTTCCCGGCTAACCTGAATAGTGAGCGCTTAGTTTAAAAATAAGTGTAGCATTCAAATTCAAGCAAATCACAACAAATACCTATTTAAAGGTAAATATTGATAGTCGGTTACTTAACTATCAATAGGCGTGCACAACATCACCAAATTCCAAATAATTTTCCAAATTATTTATTTTCCAAAATATCTTTACTAGATATATAATTTCCACATTTCAACTATTTAATATGCGCTTATATGATTTTTGTTTGATGATAATAAACATATATACATTCGTTTAAATGTATTTGTTAATGTACTATTTTATTTTTCATAGATTAAATAAATATTTCTTGAATAAAATTAAATAACACAGAATTTGAATTCAAAGACAAATTTTATTCAAACAAATATTTATTACATTTTTGAATAGTACAAATTCAAGCTCTCACTATACATATACAATTTTGATTAAAAATACATCACAATTTCATATTTACATTTAACCTCACTACACATCACTCATTGACTCAATTCGTATTTTATCTTCAACTTCATTCCAGTTAGAATCCAGCATCTGAGCAATCTGCAAAAATATTCACTGACGCAGCAAAATTGAAAAAGAAATATTTTTGCGGTATAAAATAAAAAGTGAATTTTGAAAATAATATTTGCCTCAGTTATTTGGGTTGTTCGTCATGATTTATATTTGAATTCATCACACACGAACAATGTGACATGCACAGTGTATCACTGTACATGCCACAAGGCCGTGCACACCGATATACACTTGATAATGTTACAAGGACAGGTGAGCACAAGGTCAAACCCAAAATAAAAAGACGGGTTCAACATAGGTGCAATATAAATAAAATCTCATCATCAGCACAAGGTCAAACCCGAGATTTTAAAACTGGGTCAACTCAAGGTTAATGCACAGTCCAACTATAAAGTTAATATGCTCATGAAAACCTGCAAAATTCAAGAAGGCACCAAACAATAAACTGAATGCGAAGGTCAAGCCATTGTTGTCATGACTCAACTCAAATGCAAAGCTTCGACAAATCAAAACTGCATCGAAGCACAAATACATGGAACAATGCAACTCTTCAATGTTCAGATATGAACGCAAACTAAATACAAATGGCAAGACCAAGCTGCAGCATACCAGAGGTGCAGACGACCAAATGAAGCATGCTCAAAGTAAGCACATGTATGCAGACCCAGTGCCAAAATGATCAGAATTCACACAGCCAACAATGTACTCCATACCAATATCAAAGACACAACAGTAAATCAAACACATGAACCACAATATTGCAAATGAACAGAGGCAATAAGAATGGCCAGAAACAGTGCAACAGGTCAAGGATGTGTACCAAACTGAAACAAACACATATATGGTCTGAAACTCAAGTGACTCAGCAATCAAGTGACACAGGCATCAGACTAAAGTACATCATGAAGCAAAACCAAGTTCAGGTTAATTCAAGAAGGACTGTAACAGCCAAATGAAAACAACAAGTACCAAAAACCATCCATGAACAAGACAAGCTAATGATACATGAATAAAGACTACAGACCAAACCAAGATATCAGCAACAACAACAGTAATGATACAAGTACAACAACATGAAGGAACCAGACCACAAAGGCAAACAAAGTGTTCGAAAATGCAGCAAATACTCAAGATAGTACAACCCAAAATGCAAACTGCTAATACATGGGGAGTGACAATATATAATGAACCAGAGTGCAACTTCAAAGATACTACGTGCACAACATCAAGCAAAATCAATTTGAAGCCGTTAACAACTGACCGTACTTAATATGATAACCAAGTCAAAGAAACGAACAGTTTAGATTCAAAACTGTGATAGACCGAAGTCAGATGAACATTAAACCGTAACGACCAAGTCAGGACCTTGGGAATAAAGGTATCGAACCAAGTCAAAATCAATACAGTAAAATTCAAGTAAACTAAAGAATTCAGAATCAATCTCAAACATCCATGCAATATCGATCGACCGAAAGCATAGTATAGAAAAAATCAGACGAACGCAATTCTTGGGTTACAAATCCTATATAAACAAATCATCATCGGCAATCTCATCATGGAGTTCAATCGAGCATAACAGAATAGCATAAACGAAAATCACACACCGAATCGAAGTCGAACTCCATCAACTCGAAGCAACCGAAGTGAGCAACAAGGATTCAATCGAACAAGACTTCACTCAATTAACCACTGATTCGATCAATTTAGAGTCGGAGCTTCGAGAAAGCCCTAAATTTGCAAAGCCCCAAATCAAAGTCGCCATTCTCAAGATAAAGGAACGGCCGACATAATATAAGAAAAAGGGGAAAGGGCCGGCTAATTTTCTCTACTATAATTCATTTTGGGCCGGCCTTCTTTTTTAAAGAGCTTTCTATTTATTATTGTAAAGGGTTTATTTATTTTAAATTAGGGTTGCCTTTATTTTAAATTGTTTTAATTTGTATTTCAACTTTAAACCGTTGTAATTTCTAGTCGTGACTAGGGGACAAACTACGTGGCGTAGTTTGAGAATTCGCAACTCAGTGGCTGAGTTGTGACAGGATTTTGAGCGTAGAGTTAGGTTTAGTCAATAGCGGGTGTCGCGAATTTACGTGTGTAAGAGTTTGACTATCTAATTTCTAGTAGAAACCTTGGGGGCAGCACGTAGGCAGGGTTTTGCCGAAGCTGGGTAAATTCTATGTCGTTCTATTTCTGCATTTTATTATTCTGCTATTTTTATGTGCTGCTATTAATCTGTGATCTGTGTTGAAATAATTTTATAAGCTTCCGCAATTAATTTTCATAATTAATACCATCACCCTATTCACCCCCCTCTAGGGTGAAATCGATCCTACAAGTGATATCGGAGCTAGGAATAGAAGTCAACTTCTGTTTTAAAAAATTCGTTTTTCAAAAACCAATTTTTGTTTTAAAATTTTGAATTTTTAAAATGGCTTCTTTTAATACTGCTTTTGCTCAGGGTCAGTCCATAGTTAGACCACCAATGTTCAATAGTGAATATGCTTATTGGAAAAATAGGATGGAAATCTTTCTGAAAACCATTGACACTTGGACTATTTTTGAGACAGGTTATAAAACACCGATTATAACTGTAGATAATCAGGAAGTAGATAAACCAAAGGAACAATGGACAGAACTAGAAAATAAATTACAAAATACTAATGCTAAAGCTATGAATTCTATTATCTGTTCATTGGACCAATTTGAATTTAATCATGTCTCACATTGTCTAACTGCGCAGGAAATATGGCACACACTAGAAGTGACTCACGAAGGAACATCTCAAGTCAAAGAATTTTGCCTTGCCATGCTAAGCAACGAATACGAGAACTTCACAATGGCGAAGGAAGAAAATGTCAAAGAGATGCATGGAGGACTTTCCAATATCGTTTACAAATCAAAAGCTTCTGGAAAATCATACACAGAGTTGGAGATAGTCCGAAAAATCCTCAGAGTCCTTCCACGAAAATTTGAAGCAAAGGTGACTGCCATTCAAGAATCAAAAGACTTAAAACAAATGAAAGTTGAAAAAATCATCAGAAATCTCACCACTTATGAGCTAGAAATGAAATTTAGGGAAGAGCGTGAAGGAGGAGATACTCGAAAGAAATCAATAGCGCTCAAAGGAACAACCGAAAGTGATGATGATAACGATGATGATGATGGAGCAGCAGAGCTGGCACTGCTAATAAAGAAATTCAAAAGGTGGAATCGCAAATACAAAAATCCAGCTCGAAATCAGGAATTGAAAAGCAGAATAGGTAAAGCACTAGACTACTCAGAAGAACAGAAAATCATCTATCACAAGTGCAACAAACCCTGTCATATCAAGTCAAATTGCCCACAGAATCAATTCAGCCATGGAAAGAAACAGAAAAGGAAAAGTTTTGCAGCCACTTGGGATGAAATAGATGAGGATGATAAAAGCACTGGCAGTGAGAGCGAAAAAGCAGATTTGTGCCTTCGATGTGATATAACTGACAGTGATGATGATGAGCTAAGCGAGGTATCAAAACTTACTCATTCAGAGTCGCTTATATATTTTCATGAAGTAAATGGCTGTTTTGAACGACTTAGGGAAAAATACGCTAAACTTGAATCACAAAAAGACACTTTGATTGAATTAAATGAACAACTTGACCACTTAGTTGAAAACTATCAAAGAAGGATCCCTAAGTGTGATAAGTGTCCAACATTCAAAGATGAAATTAAAAAATCAGAAATCAATATAAAATCACTTGAAAATGAAATTCTGATTTTAAAAGAGAGTGAAAATACTAGGAGAGAGAATTCTATTAAAAAGTGCACACAATTATTGAACGAAAATGAATTTCTCAAAACACAAGTCCAACAATTGTCAACGACTTTAGATAAATTTTCAAAAAGTGAAAAATCGATGAATATGCTATTAGGAAAGCAAGCTGTTAATACGGTTAGACAAGGACTTGGATATAATAAATCGAAAATTGTTGAATGCAATATTAATCAAGTTAATTCTATGTGCACAATTTGTAGAAAATATGGACACAATCACAATAATTGTTGGTATAGACCCAAACATGTGAAAACTATACTGATTTGGGTTCCAAAAGGCACAAATATAAAATCTCTCAAACTTAAACAAATTTGGGTGCCGAAGGGAACAATTATAAATAGTTTTGGGACTTTACAAAATTGTTTTTCAAAATTTTCTTCCATTAACAACCATGGACCTATAAAAACAAATAGGTCACATAAATCTTTTCCCATGTAGGTGTGGTGGCAGGCTAAGGAACAACAACAGTGTTCTCCGAATTTTGGCTGTTCCAAGGACACAACGGGAAACAAAGCAAAGTTCCTTAGCCTAGTATAAAGGTGACAGAATCACAATGGACAACAACGAAAAATATCGTAAAGGTAAAACAGGTAATGGTATGATTTGAATTATATATTAAATGTGATAATGTGCACCATATTCTGAATTAAATCAGCCAATAATGAGATGATGAAAAAATGATGATTTTGATTCTGACTTATTCAAAATTGCTGGCCAATTATATTCTTATGCCAAAAACACTATAAAATTCTCTAAATTATTTGAATTACTTCATATATATCAGTATTAAAAATAGTGTTTTGTTGGATGATAATACATTTGGTTATAATACGGCTAACTCTATATTCACGGTTTTTGATTATTTACACGGCTTCATTTCAAATTCAAGAGAATGTCATTTAAATTGCTGTTAAAATTGGGTATGAAATTTTTTGGTGCACACTTCATGGTTTGGTCAATCAAATTCAATTAATGATAATTTTGAGTGAAAAAAAAATTCAGATGCAGATTACACTGGTAATCTAGTTGATAGAAAAATTACTAGTTGAACGTGATTTTTGAGACATTTAGTAACTGCATCGTTTTTCAAAGAAAATATCTACATATTTTTCATTTCAAATAATTTTCAAATAGCAGAAAATTTTCTTATAAAACCCCCTCGAGAAAATTATTTTTGACCATATTTTCAGATTAGTCATTTTGAAAAATTGGTTTCATAATTATGTTTGAATTTGATTTTAAATGACTATTTGGGCTAATCTGACTCCCTATTGATTATCGAAAAGAAAAATAGTGATTGAAAAAGTGATGAGTTTTAATATTGATCATATATTGTGTCTCGAGACGGTATAATTAGTAAATTTCTTTAGAAATTTAAACAAGAGTTATAAAACTTTTGTTGGTAAAAATTCCATGACCATCTCTATTTCTATCATATTTCTAATGACCATCACTCATCAAAATTCTATATAGTTTGTCGATATGTGGTAATTTAAACAGGAATCGTTTGTTTTTCATTTTTACATTTTTAAAAAAAAAAATTATATAGTAAAAAAAGAAATTACCATAGTATTCACTCTCATTTAAAAGTCCTCATGGTTATGCATGGGTGAATTACTTGGAATTTGTTATGTGCTTCCATGCTCATTTAAAAGTCCTCACGGTTATGCATGTATGGAATGCATATCAAAAGTTGATTTTTAAAATAAACAAGTTGATTCTAATCCCATTTAAAAGTCCTCACGGTTATGCGTGGTTAGAAGATACTTGAATTTGTTTATTTTTTAAAATAAAATTGGAATACTACTAATCTCATTTAAAAGTCTTAACGGTTATGCATGGTTAGTAGGTATTCAAATTCCTGATATAAATATACCACAAATAGACACAACTGTACGGTTTTATATGATGACATAATTCCCATCATTCTAAAAGTGGAATATGCGCCTAACAAAATATTTATGATTTTTGTTTGATTTTTTATTGAAATTTAATATTTATATTCAATTGAGTTTAATTTTGAATTAATATCAATCACTTTATCTCTATTTTCTCTAACACTATTACTCTTTTGCTGATAACAAAAGGGGGAGAGAAAAGTTAAGATTTTGTCAAATAAAATCAAGCAAAGGTTAAATAATTTTCTATTTGCATCTAGGCTCATTTGCATATTTTTATTTGTATGCATATATATAGGGGGAGCTTTGTGTAGAGAGGAAGCATTTAAATAGGGGGAGCAATTAGAGCATATCCATGATCAAATACATTTAACATATTCAAATCTTAAATATATATTTGTTATCTTCAAAAGGGGGAGATTGTTGAATATGCGCTTATATGAATTTTGCTTGATGATAATAAACATATATACATTCGTTTAAATGTATTTGTTAATGTACTATTTTATTTTTCATAGATTAAATAAATATTTGCTGAATAAAATTAAATAACACAGAATTTGAATTCAAACAGAAATTTTATTCAAACAAATATTTATTACATTTTTGAATAGTACAAATTCAAGCTCTCACCATATATATACAATTTTGATTACAAATACATCACAATTTCATATTTACATTTAGCCTCACTACACATGACTCATTCACTCAATTCATATTTTATCTTCAACTTCATTCCAGCTAGAATCCAGCATCTGAGCAATCTGCAAAAATATTCACTAACGCAGTAAAATTGAAAAAGAAATATTTTTGCGGTATAAAATAAAAAGTGAATTTTGAAAATAATATTTGCCTCAGTTATTTGGGTTGTTCGTCATGATTTATATTTGAATTCATCACACAGGAACAATGTGACATGCACAGTGTATCACTGTACATGCCACAAGGCCGTGCACACCGATATACACTTGATAATGTTACAGGGACAGGTGAGCACAAGGTCAAACCCAAAATAAAAAGACGGGTTCAACACAGGTGCAATATAAATAAAATCTCGTCATCAGCACAAGGTCAAACTCGAGTTTTTAAAACTGGGTTCAACTCAAGGTTAATGCACAGTCCAACTATAAAGTCAATATGCTCATGAAAAACAGCAAAATTCAAGAAGGCACCAAACAATAAACTGAACGCAAAGGTCAAGCCATTGTTGTCATGACTCAACTCAAATGCAAAGCTTCGATAAATCAAAACTACATCAAAGCACAAATACATGGAATAATGCAACTCTTCAATGTTCAGACATGAACGCAAACTAAATACAAATGGCAAGACCAAGCTACAGCATACCAGAGGTGCAGACGACCAAATGAAACATGCTCAAAGTAAGCACATGTATGCAGACCCAGTGCCAAAATTATCAGAATGCACATAGCCAACAATGTAATCCATACCAATATCAAAGACTCAACAGTAAATCAAACACATGATCACAATATTGCAAATGAACAAAGGCAACAAGAATGGCCAGAAACAGTGCAACAGGTCAAGGATGTGTACCAAACTGAAACAAACACATATATGGTCTGAAACTAAAGTGACTCAGCAATCAAGTGACACAGGAATTAGACTAAAGTACATCATGAAGCAAAACCAAGTTCAGGTTAATTCAAGAAGGACCGTAACAACCAAATGAAAACAACAAGTACCAAAAACCATCAATGAACAAGACAAGCTAATGATACATGACTAAAGACTACAGACCGAACCAAGATATTGGCAACAACAACAGTAATGATACAAGTACAACAACACGAAGGAACCAGACCACAAAGGCAATCAAAGTGTTTGAAAATGCAGCAAATACTCAAGACAGTACAACCCAAATGCTAACTGCTAATACATGAGGAGTGACAATATATAATGAACCAGAGTGCAACTTCAAAGATACTACGTGCACAACATCAAGCAAAATCAATTTGAAGCCGTGAACAACAGATCGTACTTAATATGATAACCAAGTCAAAAAAACGAACAGTTTAGATTCAAAACCATGATAGACCGAAGTCAGATGAACATTAAACCGTAACGACCAAGTCAGAACCTTGGGAATAAAGGTATCGAACCAAGTCAAAATCAATACCGTAAGATTCAAGTAAATTGAAAAATTCAGAATCAATGTCAAACATCCATGCAATATCGATCGACCGAAAGCATAGTATAGAAAAAATCAGACGAACGCAATTCTTGGGTTACAAACCCTATATAAACAAATCATCATAGGCAATCTCAGCATGGATTTCAATCAAGCATAACAGAATAGCATAAACGAAAATCACATACCGAATCGAAGTCGAACTCCATCAACTCGAAGCAACCGAAGTGAGCAACAAGGATTCGATCGAACAAGACTTCACTCAATTAACCACTGATTCGATCAATTTAGAGTCGGAGCTTCGAGAAAGCCCTAAATTTGCAAAGCCCCAAATCAAAGTCGCCATTCTCAAGATAAAGGAACGGCCGACATAATATAAGAAAAAGGGGAAAGGGCCGGCTAATTTTCTCTACTATAATTCATTTTGGGCCGGCCTTCTTTTTTAAAGAGCTTTCTATTTATTATCATAAAAGTTTTATTTATTTTAAATTAGGGTTGTCTTTATTTTAAGTTGTTTTAATTTGTATTTCAACTTTAAACCGTTGTAATTTCTAGTCGTGTGACCAGGGGACAAACTACGTGGCGTAGTTTGAGAATTCGCAACTTAGTGGCTGAGTTGTGGCAGGATTTTGAGCGTAGAATTAGGTTTAGTCGATAGCGGGTGTCGCGAGTTTACGTGTGTAAGCGTCAAACTATCTAATTTCTAGTAGAAACCTTGGGGGCAGCACGCAGGCAGGGTTTTGCCGAAGCTGGGTAAATTCCGTGTTGTTCTATTTCTGCATTTTATTATTCTGCTATTTTTCTGTGCCGCTATTAATCTGTGATCTGTGTTGAAATAATTTTATGAGCTTCCGCAATTAATTTTTATAATTAATACCCCCCCTCTAGGGTGAAATCGATCATACATCAACCATTTGAAAGCAGTTTCAAATCACTTTTCACCTTTACAACTTTTGAAAACAAATTTCAAATCATTTCCCTACACGGGATATATTCACGAATCTTTATTCATTTTCATTCAAAAAGGTTCATTTAAACCAATTAAATAAATCCATACCGATTTACTTGATATTTACGTTCCAAATTCGTAAATTTATTTCCACACTTCAAAAATAAATCAACGTTTATAAACAAATTTCCCTTCCTTTTATAAATTCCATAGTGAATTTACAATTCCAAAATATCTATGAATATAGATTTTCAAATCGATTTCTAATATTCATTTTCAATTTATCTTTAAAAGATGTAATCTCAAACTGTAACATACGCGATTTTTCGTTGCCGAAAAACCGAATAGTTAGGGTTTTAAGAAAAAGAGAAAGACAGAAGAAGAGAGAGAAAGATAGGAAAGATAGAGAGAAAAGAAAATAGAAAATAGAACGGAACAGAAAACAACTGAACAACAACAGAATCTCACAATTCGCAGCGGAACAACATATAATACATAAATGAATAATCTTTAAACAAAGAACTATATCAGTTATTACATTACATCAAATCACATTACATCAAATCATCAGAGTGTACAACAACAACAACAAATAGCGGAAAATAAATACTATATACTAGTAATACGCCATGCCATCTAGCTTGCCTCCACCAACTCCAGAAATATCCTAATAAACCTTAACTCTTGACTGCCCGTGTAGAAATTGGTGGGCACCCAGAGTTTAGGAAGGAAAACAATAAACTCTGAGTCAGTCATGTGACTGGTGCGAGAACTCAAAACAGTTTATTTATCTTTATAATCAAAATAGAGGAATATTTTTAAAGTCAATTCGCAATGCTTTTAAAAATGAGACTACCATAAGGCCTCCCGCACACACACACACAATGCAAACGCAGAATCGGAGGAGATTTCTCCTTATGATAGTCAAAGATGCTTGATACGCATTAAAAAGAACATTTGATATTATTACTAGTGCATAGTGTAGGAAAAATTCATTTCGAAAGTAAAGATATAAATCTTAGCCAACATAGACATTCCGAACTATGCCTACTATAGCTACCATCTAAACAGTGGTGACCACCATAAGTAAATGGCAGGTTCTACAACTAATACCGTACAAGGTTTCGTATTGGGAATTGGATTTCCAACGAATGATCAGGCCAAGGAACTTCCCATTGCCACATGAGAACGCCTCTGGATGGACATCCCCGAGAACCAAACCGGATCTCTACCAACACAAGGCCGGGTTACCCCTAACTGAGTAACAACTGACCGAATATGCCATCCCCCGGTCCTTTGGAACCTTTAACCGAGCGCTCGTAATCAATTCACACAATCATAAAGTGTTTTCAACATGAGTAAGTATCTGGGCTCCATACCATGATACCACCCTTTTCCAGAAGGAAATGCACATACCCTAAAGGGCGCTACCCCTCATAACCTTGCCGCATCTTTCCTGTTTTGACCATTCCGGGGTGTGAGGCTCGACGAAGTCACGTCCACAAAAACATACTTTATACAAAAGCCATGCTTTGGGTCAACAAATGATCATAGAAATGATCACCAGGATAGACGATCAAATAAATGATCCTATCACAAATGATCAACACAATGATCATTTCACAGCAACACTCAGCATGTCACATTACCAAATTGGGAATATATTGCTGATAACCTATAACTACATAACCTATGAGCTCGTACGTCTCAGAGAAGGGTGTTAAGCTAAAAGAATAAATTCTCCGCCACCAACAGAAATATATTTGAAAGAAATCTTCTTTACATCTCAATTTGTAACGTCAGACATACAATCCATACAAGTCTGTTCCGGGCTCGAACAGAACCGAAGGCACTTACAAAGAAGTCCTTGCAATCCGGATAATCTTTAATCACGTCCGGACTTCCCATCACATAGGGAGTCTCTATACCGTAGGTACTCGGCGCAAAGACAATCGACAAGTTGTCCTTTCGCTTTCAAAAATATCCGGTCTTCAACACCGGTCATCAATGCTATCCATTATGTCGTATCACTATTCGGAATGGGTAATCCGAATAACGAGCGCAATAATTTAAAAATAAGTGTAGCATTCAAATTCAAGCAAATCACAACAAATACCTTTCAAAGGTAAATATTGATAGTCGGTTATTGAACTATCAATGGATATGCACACATCACCAGATTCCAAATAATTTTCCAAATCATTTATTTCCCAAAAAAATATCTTTACAAGATATATATAATTTTCACACTTCAAAAATAAATCAATATTTATTTTTAAACAAATTCCCTTTTCTTTTATAAATTCCATAGTGAATTTATATTTCACAATATCTATGAATATACGATTTCAATTATTCATTTTCAATTTATCTTCAAAAAGATAGATTCTCAAAACGTTTCATTTCACGTTGGAAAAACATTTCCATACTTATTTATTCATAAGTAATTCACAAATTTTATTTATTTTCAACCTTTGGAAAAATATTCAATATACTTAAATCGAAATTAAGCACATATTTCATTCTTTAAGGGAATCATTCTCTTAAACATATTTATTTGGGCCAAAACGAATGTTACGTAAAACATCGTTACGACAACCCAAAATCTCTAGTATAGGGATTCGAAATTAAAATAGATATATAAATCCCAATACTATACAAAACATTTCCTTTCGGAAATCATTTACTATAACAACAGTGTTATAGTCCACCATTTCCTTCTATTTCTCGAAAACGTCTATTTCAACAATGAATGTTGAAATCTATGGTTTCGAATCTCAACATCATTTTAAAACATCGTTAGATCGTTTTAATTCAATTCAAAATATCACCTTCTAAACATTTTCTTTAACATATTATTCACTATTCAAAAACGTGAATATACTACGTTAACCAATTTCATCATTTCTATTCATTTTACTTTAAAGGATTATTCACCGTATAAAACGTGAATATAACTCCATAAATAAATTACAACAATTTACTTATCAAAATAAGTCGTTGCGAATTTATAAAACAACGTTTATAAACTCCATTTCTATTTATTTTATAACAACTTCCTTTTATAAATTCCTTTATTAACCTATTCATTTCATAACTCAATTATAAACCAAAGGTTCATATTATAAGTGAAATACTTATAATTTATTTGTTTGCAAAAATCGTTCCTTTGAACTTCATAATTATAAATCTTATAACTTATAAGATTCAATTATTTATCCAAAACCATTCTTTTAATAACTTTATAAATTTTATAAACCTACTGCTTATAAAATTCCATTTATAACTTCACCGTTTATAATTCTATAAATTTCATTCATTTATGAAATTCATTCACAATTCATTCTAACACTTATAAAAACTCGTTTTATAACTCAAATATTTTTAATTTATAAATATCAATTTATAAATTCCTTTATATAAATCAATTTATATTATTCTTTTAAAACATCTTTAATCTCCTTTATAATTTCACCATTTTTGATTTATAAAATAATTAATTTTCATAAATCCTATATTTAAACTTTTCACAATAATTTCAAAAATCCCGATTTAACTATTTTATAAAATCATTAGCCTCATATTTTCAAAAATCAGTTTTTAACTATATTTCTCAAAAATATAATTTTTATAACATTAAAAATTATATCATTTATTTATTTAAAATGAATCAATTTCCAAACATATAGTATATTTTCAAAAAAATCACTTTATAAATCATTTTAATGTTCCAAATTTGGTCCAATGATGCTACATACCAAATAGTCAATCACGACAACAACAATATCATATATCGATATGATAATCCACCAAATATCAAAATATCTGAAATCAAATAAATACTGTTGAGGAATCCAGTTGGATCCCTCCAACCTGTTTTCCTGCATCCACAAACATTAGCACAATACCAATTTCGCTCCAGTACGAAATTATCGCGGTATATGGGATTTAAAATATTATCCTCTTAATAACGGCGCATAATGTCTATTTTAACAATCAATAGATAACAATCATCATTCAAACATGCATTCAAATATTTTAAATATAACTATTTAAAATAAAATCGAAACCGATTCGATTGAGTGAGAAGTTCTCACCTTGATTTCAATTTCGTTTTAGCGATTTATTTCGAATAAAATTAAACGCGCGTTTAATTTTAACCAAAATTCTCACTATCTCCAAACGACTCCAATCCAATTCCATCGCGTAGTGCTCGTCCATACGATTCCAACGCAACTGGTTTCGCGCGTTTTGGACCTCGTATGAAAAAGTTATGCATTTAACAAGTTTACACGATTTTTATAATTATAATTTACAACCTAAATAAATTTTTTTATAAACCTAAGCTATCATAGCCGCAAGATCCTGCACCCCACCATCGTGACCGTCCATACACTTCTCTCCCAACTCCATCTTCACGCGCGTGCAACCCTGCAACAGCCGAACCCAATTCCAATTATTAGGGTTAATTTATGCTTCCACCACACTCGACGATAATTCGATCAACCACCTTCATGTCGTGCGCCTCCCCGAGCACCACCCACGCCCAGAACCATCATGAACTCGGCTGACTCTTCCACCCCAAAAACGTGCGCGAACGCGACGAATATACGGCCAAAATCTGGCGACCACGTTGCTCCAAAACCCATCATCACCGTACGGATATAAAGCTCTCGACGAGCTCTACGTGTTTGTAGTTGATCACTTCTTCTAATTGTTAGTGGATTGAGAAGGATTGAGGAAAGAAATTGAACAATTTTCGGCCATCGGTTTAGGGGGTGGCGGCTGCATATTAGGTTTAGGGTTTTTATTTTTTTTTAAAAAAAATTTGTGAAAGGTTGGTCTATTTATAGAAAACGAACGAAACACTATTCATTCCGGAAATTCCAAACTCCGATTTACGCGCCGTAACCAGCGTTTCTAGGGTTTACCCCGCGTTCCGGACACAATGGAACAGGTTTTGGAAGCTAATTCGGTCATCTGTGCGAGTTATGGCTATAAACGTTCAATTTAAATTAAACCGATTTAAACGATTTTCCAGGCGTTTTAATTTGTACCGGACAAACGGTAAATCCAATTGACGCGAAATTTGAAACCTTACAATAATATCACATTACGGATCCGATGAAACTGGTTTCGTCGAAATCCGAGACTTTTTGGAAAATGGCTATTTTAACTCGCCAAATTAATATTAAAAATAAATTCGATGCGTTTCGAGCTGCCACGATCAAACGATAACTCCGATTGCTACGAAAATTGAAATCCGATAATAACTAACTATTACGGATCCAATGGAACTAGTTTCGTTCAATTCTGAGACTGTTCAAAAATTGGCTATTTTCACTAGTCGATTAAATATTAAAATATTCAATTTTCACAAATTAACTTTTAATTCGATTTTAAAGGTTCTAAAATATCGTTCTAACTCCAATATGATATAATAAAATTTTACAAATCATTTTCAATTATTTCCATAATTTCACATATTAAATTATCGATTTAATTGACCAAATTAAATCCAATATTCGAAATAAAATTTATTCAACTTATAAATTCACTTATTAATATTTAATATTAATTAAATATTCAAATTTTAATTAAATAAAATTCTGCGTCGTTACACAAACATTTCACTTCACATTGGAAAACATTCCCATACATGTTTAATAATAATAAGTAATTCACAAATCCATTTATTTTCAACATTTGGAAAATATTAAATATACTTAAATCATAGTTCAGTATAGATTTCATTCTTTAAGGGAAACATCCTTTCAAACACATTTATTTGGGTCAAAATGAATGTTGCGTAAAACATCGTTACGACGACCCGAAATCACTAGTAGAGGGATTCGAAATTAAGATAGATATATAAATCCCAATACTATATAAAACATTTCCTTTCAGAAATCATTTACTATAACAACAGTGTCATAGTCCACTATTTCCTTCTATTTCTCGAAAACGTCTATTTCAACAATGAATGTTGAAATCTATGGTTTCGACACTTAATGAATTTTAAAACAACTTCAAATCGTTTTAATTCTATTTAAAATATCACTTCCCCAAAACACTTTAATATATTATTCACTGTCTCAAAATCGTGAATATTCTTCGTTAACCAAATTCAACATTTTTTCTACACATTTTATTTAAAGGATTATCCACCATCCAAAATCGTGAAAATATCTCCTTTAAAAATCTAAAATAATTGACTTATCAAAATAAGTCAGTTTTGGATTTATAAAACAATGTTTATAAATTCCCATTTCTATTTTATAAAGACTTCAATTTACAAAATTTAAAAATCTTACTACTTATAAAATTCCATTTATAACCTCATTTTCAGCATTAACAGAACTCCTTTTATAATTCCATATTTCGATTTATAAAATATATATTTTATAAATCTCATCTATAAACCATTTATATTTATTCGAAAATCTCAATTAAAATGCCAAAATCCGATTTATAAGTTAATTACTTATAAATCTTTTATTTTACAAAAATTTATTCGTTTTATAACTTCCCAATTTATAAATCTATAAATTTCATTTACTTACGAAATCATTTATACTTCCTTTTAACACTTAATAAAACTCGTTTTATAATTCCTATATTTTAATTTATAAATATTGATTTTATAAATCTTTTATATAAATAGTTTATTATAATTCAAAAATCCCAATTTAAACTATTTTATAAATTTGTCAACTACTTATTCCAAAAAAAATTCGGTTATATTTCACAAAAATCATAACTTTATAACATTAAATTTTATAACGTTTATTTATTTAAAATGAATTAATTCCAAAATTTAATAAAACGTATACTTTCAAAAATCACTTTAAAATCCTTTAAATTTTGAAAATCATTCCTTTAACATTTTTTTAAAACTCCAAAATAGGCCCAATGATGCAACAGCATCCAATAATCAATCACGACATCCAGACATCATATATCAATATGATAATCAACAAATATCACAATATCTGTAATCAAATAAATAATGGTGAGGAATCCAGTTGGATCCCTCCAACCTGTTTCCATGCATCCATAGATGTTAGCACAATAGCAATTCCGTTCCAATAAGGAATATTGCGGTATATGGGTTTATAAAATATTATCCGCTATTATGCAGCGCAATAGGGTCTCATCCGCTATATAATGCGAGAAAATCAACTCCAAGTACATATATAATACCAATTTCACTTTGCAGTGAAATATTCGCGGTATATGTTTTTAATAATAATCTCCGCTTAATATACGGCGTATAATGTCTATTTCAATCATCAATGGATAATAATTTATCATCCAGGCATACAATCATCAATTTTAAATTTAACTATTTAAAATTTAAATGGAAACAATTCGATTGAGTGAGAAGTTCTCACCATGCTTTCAATTCAGTTTCAGCGTTTTATTTCGAATAAAATTAAACGCGCGTTTAATTTTACCCGAAATTCAAACTAGCTCCAAATGACTCCAATCCAGTTCCATTGCGTAGTGCTCGACAAAACGAAGCCAACGCAATTTGTTTCGCGTAATTCCAACCTCGTATGAAAAGATTACATCATTTTAAAGTTCGAACGAATTATAGTATAATTAATTTTACATTTTCTTTTTAATTTTAACCTAAAACCAATTTGAGCCGTTCAACTTTGAGTCATGCAATCCAGGCTGCTCGCGTATTTCTTCTTCCATCAGTATGCACGCCACCGAAAACCCATTGCCGCCTAAAAAACCCTAATAGTCGTGCCACAATCGTCGACATCAACGACGATCTAAGTTCATCAACGCGAAGCCCTACACGAACCTCGCCCACGCCTTGATTACCATCGAGCTCGGCCATCTTGGTGCCCCGAAAAACGAGCATGAAACGTAGGTCTTCTCGAACAGATTGCTGACAATCAACCACGTTTCAAACGATTACACCCGTTGGATTTGCTCGTCGTGCCGAGCTCTACAAGTTTGCAGTTGAGAGTTTCTTGAATTAATTGGTGGATTTGAAGAAAATGAGGGAGAAAGATAAGCTAATTTCGGCCATTGATAGAAAGGGCGGCGGCTAGGGTTAGCTTCTGATTAGGGTTTGCAAGTGGGAAAAATCTAGGTCCTTTTATAGAAAATTTCCGTGCACTATTCACCCGAATTTTTTCCGAACTCCCAACGAAGCGTGCCTCCTGGCGTTTATAATGTTTTACCCCCATGCCGAACGCAATGGAATATATATCGGGAGCCAATTCGATCAAATTTGAAAGATAAGTTTTTGAATCGACTATTTAAATTTAAAAATTCACTCGAATCGATTTCCATGCGTTTTAGCTTGCCTCGGACAAACCGTAAATCCGATTAACAGGAAATTTGAAACGATATAATAATATAACATTACAGATCCGATGAAACTAGTTTCGTCGAAATCCGAGACTATTTGAAAAATGGCTATTTTAACTCGTCAATTAAATATTAAAATATTCAATTTCTGCAAATTAACTTTTAATGAAATTTTAAAAGTTCTATAACATCATTCTAACGCCAATATGATATAATAAAATTTTACAAATCATTTTCAATCATATTAAACCCAATTTTCAATTATTTCGGGAATTTCAAATATTAAATTACCGATTTAATTATCCAATTAAATCCAGATATTCAAAAAATAAATTACTCGACTTATAAATTTCACTTATTAATATTTAAAATCAATTAAATATACAATTTTTAATTGGCGGAAGCTCTGGGTCGTTACATCGTTATTGATTAAATACCCAACTGAGCTAAGAATTGAAGTGATAATCCAAATAAGGATTAAGGTAAATGTGAATAAGTGAATAAAATCGAAACGAGGATGAATAGAAAGGAGTAATTAAGTATGAATATTTGATTTTGAATAAACAAAGTTATATACCTTTGTTATATAAGATAAATCTTCCCTTGCTGAATCTATTGCCAGAAGAAAAGGATTTTGAAAGAGTTTGGAGTATAAAAGGAGTTTTATATAAGTTTGAATTGATCCAAAGTTTTCTAAAAATTCATATATATATATATATATATATATTTATGTATGTATAAAGGATCTTTTGAGGATTTTGGAAAAAGGTTTTGGGAACCTTTGGATTTGGAAAGGCTTTTGATTTTTGGGTAAAATCAATATTGGAATTTGGAAAGCCTTGTTTGAGAATTTTTGATTTCGGGATAATCGATTTTGGTAAAGGAGCTTTGTATGAGATCATACTTGGTGTGTGATTTGGAAGATACTATATGTGTATAGTATAAAGTGTTTTGATAATGGCTCTGTGGAAAAAGGCGCTCCCTTGAAATGAACTTCTCAGGAGTGCCACCGGGTGGTACTGCCTTGAACCCTAAGGGGGGTTCTAAAGTGATCCTGTGAGGATTCCAGACAAAACTAGTTCTTGAGGATTATGAGTAGTGTGTAGCAAAAGTCGAGGGGCGCTGATGCCTACAGAGGCATTTGGGTTATGCTGTGACGAGAGTGTAACTCGATGTCACGGCGATCTACTACAGACCGTAGCGAAAGTCGTGTGTGCTGCTGAGAGCCAACAGTCTGTGTTTGATTTTATATCGGTAGACTGCGACCTATGGTGACATAGAGAAAGTCGTGTGTACTGCTGAGAGCCAACAGTCTGCGTTTGATTTTACATCGGTAGGCTGCAACCTATGTAGGAGTGGAGAAGTTTCATTTCGACAGTGAAAATCGAGGGCGCTGATGCCTACAATTACATGGACTTTTGCTGTGATGGCAACGTAACCCTGGAATGTAACTGCGATCTGTTGTGGGTTCCATGGCGTAATCGAGGTGCATGGAGTGCCTACAGTTATATAGACATTTGCTGCGATGGCAACGTAACCCAGGGTGTAACTGCGACCATGGACGGGGTGATGATTTCCAGAGCATTCTCAACAAAGATATTTCCTCTATTTTCAAAAACCGTTTTCTATATTTTCAATAAAATTATTTTCCCAAGTATTTTCACTGGGTGTTGAAACGGGTTTACCAAGTACTTATGGATTTTTAGTCCTACACTTGATCAACATATGACCGAATTTCTATGAGAACAAGGATGGACTGGTTGAGACATCGAGTTATAAGAAGTATTTTTACAAAAAGCTATTTGAATAATATTGTGAGAATTTAAAGGTGTTTCTAATTTTTTAAAATAAAAGTGTTGGAATTTTGGAAAATGAAAGAAAATCCAAACTGGAATTATGAAAAACAAAATTTGAACTCAGGAAAATTTAATGAAGTGATTTTTGTAATAAAAGTTGGAAGTAAGCTAATTAGCTAAATAAATTATTTGATAGAGTATGTTAATAAAATTTGACTCGGTTAAATAAATGGATTGTAAGTTTATAATGGAATTTGGAAATGAACTCGAATTATAAATAGAATTCGACTTTGATTTGATGATGAATTAAAATAAGTAGAGATGTTGTTAAAATAAAATGGAATTGAATTATAATAGTCATGGTTTGAGTTGCAAACAAAACCTACGTGAGTAGAAATTAATTGAGAATGGCTTTGCAGTAATAAAATAAATTCGAAAATGAATTAAGTAAACGAATTAAAAATTTAAAATGGGGTGAATAAATGGGTTAATTGAATTAAATAATAAATGGATGAAGTCTGATTGAATAAAAAATTAAATCAGAATTTTAATTGGAATTGGGTTACCGGAATGAACTTAAGTTATGTGGCGTATTAATTTGAAGTAAAATTACTTAAGTCAATAAAAGCTTGGTTTTGAGTAAGAATGGAAGACGATTGAATAAAGTTTGGGTTAAATTTATATGGAAAATGGATATTTATATAAGCATCGAATGTTGTCAAGCTCAATGAAATAGTTTTAAAATAAATCCAGTGCGGAGATGAAATGAAATGCATTGAATGGTTGGTGAATAAATTAGAAATGAAATGGAATTAAAATTCTATAAGTTGATAGGGATTAAATAAATAGGTTTTAGGATCAATTGAATTTAATATGAGCTTGTTTGGATTAAAAATAAATTGAATGTAAGAAATTGAGTTGTAAACCATTAAATTGAATGAAACGGCATATGAATTGGTTGGAAGCAATTGAATTAGCTTTAAATCATATAAATGCTTATGGAAAGCGTTTGGCGATTGTTGCTTATGAAATGCATGTGTTTAGCTAATGAAAATAAGTGAAATGCTAATAAATTTTCTATATATGGCACTTACATATTTAAATTGAGTAAGTACATGTACCTGAAGGCCGTTTAACTTAAACCATCTACAAAGATATTTAACTTAAACCATCTACAAAGATAATTCTTCCATCAAATTTATTTCATACAATAATACCATGAAAGCACATTGTATCAACTTTAATGACTTAACATTTGATGTTAAACATTATCATTTCACCGGTGAAATAGTTGAAGCTTGATTATGCCATTTTCTTTGTTCATACAACGATGTAGGACGATGTCATTTACTTTCTTCATAACTGGTTATTGGATGATGCATTTCTTCTCGTTCTTTGTGCACAGTAGTTCTTTTGTGCACTATAGTTCTTTTGTGCACTGTGGTTCTTTAGTGCATTGTGGTTCTTTCGTACCTTGTTCATCCATTGTACGTTCATTTAACGTTGGATGTTGCAATTTCCTTTCTCCATCAGTGGTCGTTGGATGATGCCATTCTTTTTGCTCTTCTGTGCATTGTAGCTCTTTTGTGCACTGTAGCCCTTTTGTGCACTGTAGCTCTTTTGTGCATTGTAGTTCTTTTATGCATTCTAGGTCTTTTGTAAATTGTTCATTCATCGCATGTGCATTTACCACTGGATGATTCCACTTCTTTTATTCGTCATAATTTGTCGGATGGTGCCACTTACTCTTTTCATCAACGATTGTTGGATGATGCCACTTGGTTGGTTGTTCATTAGGTTGCAGCTTTGATGCCAATGTAGTTTCAGTTATGATAAAAATGAACAACACTAAAGCTAATGATGCACTATATGCTTTGGTCATGTTTATGTGTGGTATGTTGTTCAAGAAAGAAGATGGTTTTTATAAGATTTGAAGATAAAGTTTGGAATGTTGAAGTCAATTAAACCATTGTAAACTAATTAATGATCTCATTTTGTTTTATCCACTTTCATATTCTGGATAAGCACATAACCTTAAAGTAGATAGCATTTTAATAAGCTTTCTACAAAAAATTAACATGCAAAAGTTAACTATAATTCACCAATCGTTATGTTAATAATAGAAGGCGGTGTTGCATATCATCTACTAATTTCAATCTAAGCTTCTTGTATTATAGGAAATATATGAAACACCCAAATTAGTAAAAAAAATTAAATAAATATTGGTGTCTACTAAATTATAATAAAAATGTGCGATTGCCGATACATCCAAAAAGAAAAGTCAAAACAGGTAGTTACGATGTAAACTGAAATGAAAAATTCTAGAATAAAAAATAGATGCCTCGTTTTATCACATATTTTATCCTCCTAAATTTTTTGATAATATTAGTATTGTTATCGCAACAGTATATTACCACACTATTAGCGTGTATGTGTGCAAATGTGTATATTCGCATATTTCGATTAAAATTTACTATATTTCGTTCATGAAAGACGTTTATTTTCTTGTTATGGTGTTTGGAACTTACACAATATCAAATGTCTATTTTTTATTTTACCACCTCAAATGTAGGTTTATCTTTTCACATCTCGTTTTCACTAAAACTTAAAGTTAATTATTGGACGTCATGTATTCGCATTACTATTTAACTGTATTAAAAACCCGTGTCTAGTGTTACCAAAAAAGAGATATTTGTATAGCTCTATGGCATGCAAAAAATTTGTAGTTTGAAATGTAACCACAATTTGATTTTATTTCCATTTTGCATAGATATAACATATTGTCAATATGTCGTTAAAACCGAAGATTTTAGTGTGTTGAAAATTAGACGCTTCTCATATACTAGTGTCCAAAGCCAGTCAGATATTGTTGTAGGCTTAAGGCATAATGATCTAAATCAGGAATTAAGACAATCAGAGGTCCTTATCAGTGATTTTGAAACATTGAAAATACAGTCACAATGCAAGTTTAAATTATAGTGTCTTAAAAATAAAGCTTATTCTTCCACATTTACACAAAGTCCGCTTTCATTAATCTAAAATATGACCGGTTTCATTTATAAACAAAATACAATTACTTTTATAAACAAAATTAGAATTTTGAGGCCGATGAAAATTCAAGGCCCTTGGCGATGACTTTTGTGACATAGGGCTACTATCGGCCATTCCTATATCAAACATAGTTTCGAATAATACCGACTATTTGTAAATAGCAGTCAATGAGATTTGAGAAGAAATGCGTAGATGACTATTAAAATAAGTAACGTGCAACGCACCATCCATTTGAGAATTTTCATATGCAAAATGATTTTTAAATAACAATTTAATAACATAATTTTTTCTAAAAAATCCATCATTCAAAAGTTTTGCATTTTGCAAATTTGTCCAACTCTAACCATCCACTACTAGTGTTGCAATAAATTACTATTTGGAAAAAAATTGGTGAAAATTTTGAAAATAAGAATACACAAAATCCAAACTTCCTACCTATATTGAACTGGAAAAGTGAATACATAGCTTAAAATAAGTTGTATAATAACAAAAAGAAACATGTTTGTAACTACTGATCACACATCCTATTATTGGAAAAGAAATTATATAAGCTTCCTTTACTAAAATTTACATAAATTGAGAGGTATGTGTAAATTTATTAAATTAATGGAAAAACATTTAGTTTATAAATATAAATATCGTGGCAATACATTTATGTAAAAAGTTAACCCGAATTATGATGACCAAACATAAATGTTATCTCAATATATAAACATAAGTGAAATAATAGCTCCACGAATAGATTACTATCAGAAGATGTAATAATAAGTTGTAAAATGCTTTTTAAGATATTTAACTTAAACCATCTACAAAGATAATTCTTCCATCAAATTTATTTCATACTATAATGCCATGAAAGCACATTGTATCAACTTTAATGACTTAACATTTGATGTTAAACATTATCATTTCACCGGTGAAATAGTTGAAGCTTGATTATGCCATTTTCTTTGTTGATACAACGATGTAGGACGATGTCATTTACTTTCTTCATAACTGGTTATTGGATGATGCATTTCTTCTCATTCTTTTGTGCATTGTAGTTCTTTTGTGCACTGTGGTTCTTTTGTGCACTGTAGTTCTTTAGTGCACTGTGGTTCTTTTGTGAATTTTAGTTCCTTCGTACATTGTTCATCCATTGTACGTTCATTTAACGTTGGATGTTGCAATTTGCTTTCTCCATCAGTGGTCGTTGGATGATGCCATTCTTTTTGCTCTTCTGTGCATTGTAGCTCTTTTGTGCACTGTAGTCCTTTTGTGCATTGTGGCTCCTTTCTGCATTGTTGTTCTTTTGTGCATTCTAGGTCTTTTGTACATTGTTCATTCATCGCATGTGCATTTACCACTGGATGACTCCACTTCTTTTGTTCGTCATAATTTGTCGGATGGTGCCACTTACTCTTTTCATCAACGATTGTTGGATGATGCCACTTGGTTGGTAGTTCATTAGGTTGCAGCTTTGATGCTAAGATAGTTTCAGTTATGATAAAAAAGAACAACACTAAAGCTAATGATGTACTATATGCTTTGGTCATGTTTATGTGTGGTATGTTGTACAAGAAAGAAGATGGTTTTTATAAGATCTAAAGATAAAGTTTGGAATCTTGAAGTCAATTAAGCCATTGTAAACTAATTAATGATCTCATTTTGTTTTATCCACTTTCATATTCTGTTTAAGCACATAACCTTAAAGTAGATAGTATTTTCTTAAGCTTTCTACAAAAAATTAACATGCAAAAGTTAATTATAATTCACTAATCGTTATGTTAATAATAGAAGGCAGTGTTGCATATCAACTACTAATTTCAATCTAAGCTTCTTGTATCATAGGAAATATATGAAAAACTAAAATTAGTAAAAAAAATTAAATAAATACTGGTGTCTACTAAATTATAATAAAAATGTGCGATTGCCGATACATCTAAAAAGAAAAGTCAAAACAGGTAGTTACGATGTAAACTGAAATGAAAAATTCTAGAATAAAAAATAGATGTCTCGTTTTGTCGTATATTTTATCCTCTTAATTTTTTTGATAATATTAGTATTGTTATCACAACAGTATATTACTACACTATTAGTGTGTATGTGTGCAAATGTGAATATTCGCATATTTCGATTAAAACTTACTATATTTTGTTTATAAAACACGTTTACTTTCTTGTTATGGAGTTTGGAACTTACACAATATCAAATGTCTATTTTTTATTTTACCACCTTAAATGTAGGTTTATCGTTTCACATCTCGTTTTCACCAAAACTATAAAGTTAATTGTTAGACGTCATGTATTCGCATTACTATTTAACTGTATTAAAAACCCATGTCTAGTGTTACCAAAAAAGAGATATTTGTATAACTCTATGGCATGCAAAAATTTGTAGTTTGAAATGTATCCACAATTTCATTTTATTTACATTTTGCATAGATATAACATATTGTCAATATGTCGTTAAAACTGAAGATTTTAGTGTGGTGAAAATTAGACGCTTCTGATATACTAGTGTCCAAAGCCAGTCAGACATTGTTGTAGGCTTAAGGCATAATGATCTAAATCAGGGATTAAAACAATCAGAGGTCCTTATTAGTGATTTTGAAACGTTGAAAATACAGTCACAATGCAAGTTTATATTAAAATGGCTTAAAAATAAATCATATTCTTTTACAATTACACAAAGTCCGCTTTCATTAATCTAAAATATGACTGGTTTCATTTATAAACAAAATACAATTACTTTTATAAAAAATATTATAATTTTGAGGCCGATGAAAATTCAAGGCCCTTGACGATGACATTAGTGACATAGGGCTACTATCGGCCATTCCTGTATCAAACGTGGTTTTGAATAATACCGACTATTTGTAAATAGCAGTAAAAGAGATTTGAGAAGAAATGTGTAGATGACTATTAAAATAAGTAACGTGCAATGAACCATCCATTTGAGAATTTTCATATGCAAAATGATTTTTAAATAACAATTTAATAACATAATTTTTTCTAAAAAATCCATCATTCAAAAGTTTTGCATTTTGCAAGTTTATTCTACTCTAACCATCCACTACTAGTGTTGCAATAAATTACTATTTTGAAAAATTTTGGTTAAAAATTTGAAAATAAGAATACACAAAAATCAAAACTTCCTACCTATATTAAACTGGAAAAGAGAATACATATCTTAAAATAAGTTGTATAATAACGAAAAAAAAACATGTTTGTAACTATTGATCACACATCTTATTAGAAAACCATATATTTGGTTTAAGTAAAGCAGTTTTATTGGAAAATTAATTATATAAGCTTCCTTTACTAAAATTTACTTAAATTGAGAGGTATGTATAAATTTATTAAATTTATGGAAAAACATTTAGTTTATAGATATAAATATCGTGGCAATACATTTATGTAAAAAGTTAATCCGAATTATGCTGACCAAATATAAATGTTATCTCAATATATAAACAAAAGTGAAATAACAGGTCCACGAACTGATTACTATCAGAAGATGTAATAATAAGTTGTAAAATGCTTTTTAAGATATTTAACTTAAACCATCTACAAAGATAACTCTTCCATCAAATTTATTTCTTACAATAATACCATGCAAGCACATTGTATCAACTTTAACGACTTAATATTTGATGTTAAACATTATCATTTCACCGGTGAAATAGTTGAAGCTTCATTATGCCATTTTCTTTGTTGATACAATGATGTAGGACGATGTCATTTACTTTCTTCATAACTGGTTATTGGATGATGCATTTCTTCTTGTTCTTTTGTGCACTGTAGTTCTTTTGTGCACTATGGTTACTTTGTGCACTGTGGTTCTTTAGTGCACTGTGGTTCTTTTGTGCATTTTAGTTCCTTCGTACATTGTTCATCCATTGCACGTTCATTTAACGTTGGACGTTGCAATTTGCTTTCTCCATCAGTGGTCGTTGGATGATGCCATTCTTTTTGCTCTTCTGTGCATTGTAGCTCTTTTGTGCACTGTAGCCCTTTTGTGCATTGTAGCTCTTTTGTGCACTGTAGCCCTTTTGTGCATTGTAGCTCTTTTGCGCATTATAGTTCTTTTGTGCATTCTAGGTCTTTTGTACATTGTTCATTCATCGCATGTGCATTTACCACCGGATGATTCCACTTCTTTTGTTCGTCATAATTTCTCGGATGGTGCCACTTGGTTGATAGTTCATTAGGTTGCAGCTTTGATGCCAAGGTAGTTTCAGTTATGATAAAAAAGAACAACACTAAAGCTAATGATGCACCATATGCTTTGGTCATGTTTATGTGTGGTATGTTGTTCAAGAAAGAAGATGGTTTTTATAAGATTTGAAGATAAAGTTTGGAATCTTGAAGTCAATTAAGCCATTGTAAACTAATTAATGATCTCATTTTGATTTATCCACTTTCATATTGTGGATAAAAACATAAGCTTATAGTAGATAGTGTTTTAACAAGCTTTCTACAAAAAAAATATATGCAAAAGTTAATTATAATTCACCAATCGTTATGTTAATAATAGAAGGCGGTGTTGCATATTAACTAGTAATTTCAATCTAAGCTTCTTGTATCGTAGGAAATATATGAAAAACCCAAATTAGTAAAAAAATAATATTGGTGTGTACTAAATTATAATAAAAATGTGCGATTGCCGATACATCCAAAAATAAAAGTCAAAACAGGTAGTTACGATGTAAACTGAAATGAAAAATTCTAAAATAAAAAATAGATGTCTCGTTTTGTAATATATTTTATCCTCCTAAATTTTTTGATAATATTAGTATTGTTATCGTAACAGTATATTACTACACTATTAGCGTGCATGTGTGCAAATGTGTATATTCGCATATTTCGATTAAAATTTACTATATTTTGATTATAAAAGACGTTTATTTCTTGTTTTGGTGTTTGGAACTTACACAATATCAAATGTCTTTTTTTTATTTTACCACCTCAAATGTTGGTTTATCGTTTCAGATATCGTTTTCACTAAAACATAAACTTAATTGTTCGACGTCATGTATTCGCATTACTATTTAATTGTATAAAAAACCCAAGTCTAGTGTTACCAAAAAAGAGATATTTGTATAACTCTATGGCATGCAAAAAATTTGTAGTTTTAAATGTATCCACAATTTGATTTTTATTTACACTTTGCATAGATATAAAAAATTGTCAATATGTCGTTAAAACTGAAGATTTTAGTGTGGTGAAAATTGGACGCTTCTGATATACTGGTGTCCAAAGCCAGTCAGATATTGTTGTAGGCTTAAGGCATAATGATCTAAATCAGGGATTAAAACAATCAGAGGTCCTTATTAGTTATTTTTAAACATTGAAAATACAGTCACAATGCAAGTTTAAATTATAGTGGCTTAAAAATAAGGCATACTCTTTTATAATTACACAGAGTCCGCTTTCATTAATCTAAAATATGACCGATTTCATTTATAAACAAAATACAATTACTTTTATAAACAAAATAAGAATTTTGAGGCCGATGAAAATTCAAGGCCCTTGGCGATGACTTTAGTGACATAGGGCTACTATCGACAATTCCTATATCAAACATAATTTCGAATAAGACCGACTATTTGCAAATAGCAGTAAATGAGATTTGAGAAGAAATGTGTAGATGACTATTAAAATAAGTAACGTGCAACGAACCATCCATTTGAGAATTTGCGTATGCAAAATGATTTTTAAATAACAATTTAATAACATAAATTTTTCTAAAAAATCCATCATTCAAAAGTTTTGCATTTTGCATGTTTATCCAACTCTAACCATCCACTACTGGTGTTGCAATAAATTAGTATTTTGAAAAATTTGGGTTAAAAATTTGAAAATAAGAATACACAAAAATCCAAACTTCCTACCTATATTAAACTGGAAAAGTGAATACATAGCTTAAAATAAGTTGTATAATAACAAAACAAAACATCTTTGTAACTATTGATCACACATCTTATTAGAAAACAATATATTTGCTTTAAGTAAAACAGTTTTATTGGAAAATAAATTATATAAGCTTCCTTTGCTAAAATTTACTTAAATTGGGAGGTATGTATAAATTTATTAAATTTATGGAAAAACATTTAGTTTATATAAATATCATGGCAATACATTTATGTAAAAAGTTAATCCGAATTATGGTGAACAAACATAAATATAATCTCAATATATAAACATAAGTGAAATAATAGCCCACGAATAGATTACTATCAGAAGATGTAATAATAAGTTGTAAAATGCTTTTTAAGATATTTAACTTAAACCATCTACAAAGATAATTCTTCCATCAAATTTATTTCATACTATAATACCATGAAAGCACATTGTATCAACTTTAATGACTTAACATTTGATGTTGAACATTATCATTTCACCGGTGAAATAGTTGAAGCTTGATTATGCCATTTTCTTTGTTGATACAACGATGTAGGACGATGTCATTTACTTTCTTCATAAATGGTTATTGGATGATGCATTTCGTCTTGCTCTTTTGTGCAATGTAGTTCTTTTGTGCACTGTGGTTCCTTTGTGCATTGTGGTTCTTTGGTGCACTGTGGTTCTTTTGTGCATTTTAGTTCTTTCATACATTGTTCATCCATTGTATGTTCATTTAACGATGGATGTTGCAATTTGCTTTCTCCATCAGTGGTCGTTGGATGATGCCATTCTTTTTGCTCTTCTGTGCATTGTAGCTCTTTTATGCACTGTAGTCCTTTTGTGCATTGTAGCTCTTTTGTGCATTGTAGTTCTTTTTTGCATTCTAGGTCTTTTGTACATTGTTCATTCATCGCATGTGCATTTACCACAGGATGATTCCACTTCTTTTGTTCGTCATAATTTGTCGGATGGTGCCAATTACTCCTTTCATCAATGATTATTGGATGATGCCACTTGGTTGGACGTTCATTAGGTTGCAGCTTTGATGCCAAGGTAGTTTCAGTTATGATAAAAAAGAAGAACACTAAAGCTAATGATGCACAATATGCTTTGGTCATGTTTGTGTGTGGTATGTTGTTCAAGAAAGAAGATGGTTTTTATAAGATTTGAAGATAATGTTTGGAATCTTGAAGTAAATTAAGCCATTGTAAACTAATTAATGATCTCATTTTTTTTATCCTCTTTCATATTCTGGATAAAAATATAACATTAAAGTAGATAGTGTTTTAAGAAGCTTTCTACAAAAAAATAACATGCAGAAGTTAATTATAATTCACCAATCGTTATGTTAATAATAGAAGGAGGTGTTGCATATCAACTACTAATTTCAATCTTAGCTTCTTGTATCATAGGAAATATATGAAAAACTCAAATTAGTAAAAAAAAATTAAATAAATATTGGTGTCTACTAAATTATAATAAAAATGTGCGATTGCCGATACATCCAAAAATAAAAGTCAAAACAGGTAGTTACGATGTAAACTGAAATGAAAAATTCTAAAATAAAAAATAGATGTCTCGTTTTGTAATATATTTTATCCTCCTAAATTTTTTGATAATATTAGTATTGTTATCGTAACAGTATATTACTACACTATTAGCGTGCATGTGTGCAAATGTGTATATTCGCATATTTCGATTAAAATTTACTATATTTTGATTATAAAAGACGTTTATTTCTTGTTTTGGTGTTTGGAACTTACACAATATCAAATGTCTTTTTTTTATTTTACCACCTCAAATGTTGGTTTATCGTTTCAGATATCGTTTTCACTAAAACATAAACTTAATTGTTCGACGTCATGTATTCGCATTACTATTTAATTGTATAAAAAACCCAAGTCTAGTGTTACCAAAAAAGAGATATTTGTATAACTCTATGGCATGCAAAAAATTTGTAGTTTTAAATGTATCCACAATTTGATTTTTATTTACACTTTGCATAGATATAAAAAATTGTCAATATGTCGTTAAAACTGAAGATTTTAGTGTGGTGAAAATTGGACGCTTCTGATATACTGGTGTCCAAAGCCAGTCAGATATTGTTGTAGGCTTAAGGCATAATGATCTAAATCAGGGATTAAAACAATCAGAGGTCCTTATTAGTTATTTTTAAACATTGAAAATACAGTCACAATGCAAGTTTAAATTATAGTGGCTTAAAAATAAGGCATACTCTTTTATAATTACACAGAGTCCGCTTTCATTAATCTAAAATATGACCGATTTCATTTATAAACAAAATACAATTACTTTTATAAACAAAATAAGAATTTTGAGGCCGATGAAAATTCAAGGCCCTTGGCGATGACTTTTGTGACATAGGGCTACTATCGGCCATTCCTATATCAAACATAGTTTCGAATAATACCGACTATTTGTAAATAACAGTAAATGAGATTTGAGAAGATTTGCGTAGATGACTATTAAAATAAGTAACGTGCAACGTACCCTCCATTGGAGAATTTGCATATGCAAAATGATTTTTAAATAACAATTTAATAACATTATTTTTTCTAAAAATCCAACATTCAAAAGTTTTGCATTTTGCAAGTTAATCCAACTCTAACCATCCACTACTAGTGTTGCAATAAATTACTATATTAAAAAATTTTGGTTAAAAATATGAAAATAAGAATACATAAATATCCAAACTTCCTACCTATATTAAACTGGAAAAGTGAATACATAGCTTAAAATAAGTTGTATAATAACATAACAAAACATGTTTGTAACTATTGATCACACATCTTATTAGAAAACAATATACTTGGTTTAAATAAAGCAGTTTTATTGGAAAATAAATTGTATAAGCTTCCTTTACTAAAATTTACTTAAATTGGGAGGTATGTATAAATTTATTAAATTTATGGAAAATCATTTAGTTGATAAATATAAATATCATGGCAATACATTTATGTAAAAAGTTAATCCGAATTATGCTGACCAAACATAAATATAATCTCAATATATAAACATAAGTGAAATAATAGCTCCACGAATAGATTACTATCAGAAGATGTAATAATAATTTGTAAAATACTTTTTAAGATATTTAACTTAGACCATCTACAAAGATAATTCTTCCATCAAATTTATTTCATACTATAATACCATGAAAGCACATTGTATCAAATTTAATGACTTAACATTTGATGTTGAACATTATCATTTCACTGGTGAAATAGTTGAAGCTTGATTATGCCATTTTCGTTGTTGATACAACGATGTAGGACGTTGTCATTTACTTTCTTCGTAACTGGTTATTGGATGATGCATTTCTTCTTGTTCTTTTGTGCACTGTAGTTCTTTTGTGCACTGTAGTTCCTTTGTGCACTGTGGTTCATTAGTGCACTGTGGTTCTTTTGTGCATTTTAGTTCTTTCGTACATTGTTCATCCATTGTATGTTCATTTAACGATGGATGTTGCAATTTTCTTTCTCCTTCAGTGGCCGTTGGATGATGCCATTCTTTTTGCTCTTCTGTGCATTGTAGCTCTTTTGTGCACTGTAGTCCTTTTGTGCATTGTAGCTCTTTTGTGCATTGTAGTTCTTTAGCGCATTCTAGGTCTTTTGTACATTGTTCATTCATCGCATGTGCATTTACCACCGGATGATTCCCCTTCTTTTGTTCGTCATAATTTGTCGGATGGTGCCAAATACTCCTTTCATCAACGATTGTTGGATGATGCCACTTGGTTGGTAGTTCATTAGGTTGCAGCTTTGATGCCAAGGTAGTTTCAGTTATGATAAAAAAGAAGAACACTAAAGCTAATGATGCACAATATGCTTTGGTCATGTTTTTGTGTGGTATGTTGTTCAAGAAAGAAGATGGTTTTTATAAGATTTGAAGATAATGTTTGGAATCTTGAAGTCAATTAAGCCATTGTAAACTAATTAATGATCTCATTTTGTTTATCCTCTTTCATATTCTGGATAAAAACATAACCTTAAAGTAGATGGTGTTTTAATAAGCTTTCTACAAAAAAATAACATGCAAAAGTTAATTATAATTCACCAATCGTTATGTTAATAATAGAAGGCGGTGTTGCATATCAACTACTAATTTCAATCTTAGCTTCTTGTATCATAGGAAATATATGAAAAACCCAAATTAGTAAAAAATAAATAAATAAATATTGATGTCTACTAAATTATAATAAAAATGCGTGATTGCCAACACATCCAAAAATAAAAGTCAAAACAGGTAGTTACGATGTAAACTGAAATGAAAATTTCTAAAATAAAAAATAGATGTCTCGTTTTGTCATATATTTTATCCTTCTAAAATTTTTGATAATATTAGTATTGTTTTCGTAGCAATATATTACTTCACTATTAGTGTGTATGTATGCAAATGTGTATATTCACATATTTCGATTAAAATTTACTATATTTTGATTATAAAAGACGTTTATTTTCTTGTTATGGTGTTTGGAACTTACACAATATCAAATGTCTATTTTTATTTTACCACCTCAAACGTAGGTTTATCGTTTCACATATCGTTTTCACTAAAACTTAAAGTTAATTACTCGACGTCATGTATTCGCATTACTATTTAACTGTATTAAAAACCCAAATCTAGTGTTACCAAAAAAGAGATATTTGTATAACCATATGGCATGCAAAAAATTTGTACTTCAAATGTATCCACAATTTGATTTTTACTTACATTTTGCATAGATATGACATATTGTCAATATGTCGTAAAAACTGCAGATTTTTGTGTGGTGAAAATTAGACGCTTCTGATATACTAGTGCCCAAAGCCAGTCAGATATTGTTGTAGGCTTAAGGCATAATGATCTAAATCAGGGATTAAAACAATCAGAGGTCCTTATTAGTTATTTTTAAACATTGAAAATACAGTCACAATGCAAGTTTAAATTATAGTGGCTTAAAAATAAGGCATACTCTTTTATAATTACACAGAGTCCGCTTTCATTAATCTAAAATATGGCCGATTTCATTTATAAACAAAATACAATTACTTTTATAAACAAAATTAGAATTTTGAGGCCGATGAAAATTCAAGGCCTTTGGCGATGACTTTTGTGACATAGGGCTACTATCGGCCATTCCTATATCAAACATAGTTTCGAATAATACCGACTTTTTGTAAATAGCAGTAAATGAGATTTGAGAAGAAATGCGTAGATGACTATTAAAATAAGTAACGTGCAACGTACCATCCATTTGAGAATTTGCATATGCAAAATAATTTTTAAATAACAATTTAATAACATTATTTTTTCTAAAAAATCCAACATTAAAAAGTTTTGCATTTTGCAAGTTTATCCAACTCTAACCATCCACTACTAGTGTTGCAATAAATTACTATTTTGAAAAATTTTGGTTAAAAATTTGAAAATAAGAATACATAAAAATCCAAACTTCCTACCTATATTAAACTGGAAAAGTGAATACATAGCTTAAAATAAGTTGTATAATAACATAACAAAACATGTTTGTAACTATTGATCACACATCTTATTAGAAAACAATATATTTGGTTTAAGTAAAGCAGTTTTATTGGAAAATAAATTATATAAGCTTCCTTTACTAAAATTTACTTAAATTGGGAGGTATGTATAAATTTATTAAATTTATGGAAAAACATTTAGTTTATAAATATAAATATCGTGGCAATGCATTTATGTAAAAAGTTAATCCGAATTATGCTGACCAAACATAAATATAATCTCAATATATAAACATAAGTGAAATAATAGCTCCACGAATAGATTACTATCAGAAGATGTAATAATAAGTTGTAAAATGCTTTTTAAGACATTTAACTTAGACCATCTATAAAGATAATTCTTCCATCAAATTTATTTCATACTATAATACCATGAAAGCACATTGTATCAAATTTAATGACTTAACATTTGATGTTGAACATTATCATTTCACTGGTGAAATAGTTGAAGCTTGATTATGCCATTTTCGTTGTTGATACAACCATGTAGGACGTTGTCATTTACTTTCTTCATAACTGGTTATTGGATGATGCATTTCTTCTTGTTCTTTTGTGCACTATAGTTCTTTTGTGCACTGTGGTTCCTTTGTGCACTGTGGTTCATTGGTGCACTGTGGTTCTTTTGTGCATTTTAGTTCTTTCGTACATTGTTCATCCATTGTATGTTCATTTAACGATGGATGTTGCAATTTGCTTTCTCCATCAGTGGTCGTTGGATGATGCCATTCTTTTTGCTCTTCTGTGCATTGTAGCTCTTTTGTGCACTGTAGTCCTTTTGTGCATTGTAGCTCTTTTGTGCATTGTAGTTCTTTTGTGCATTCTAGGACTTTTGTACATTGTTCATTCATCGCATGTGCATTTACCACCGGATGATTCTCCTTCTTTTGTTCGTCATATTTTGTCAGATGGTGCCAATTACTCCTTTCATCAACGATTGTTGGATGATGCCACTTGGTTGGTAGTTCATTAGGTTGTAGCTTTGATGCCAAGGTAGTTTCAGTTATGATAAAAAAGAAGAACACTAAAGCTAATGATGCACAATATGCTTTGGTCATGTTTATGTGTGGTATGTTGTTCAAGAAAGAAGATGGTTTTTATAAGATTTGAAGATAATGTTTGGAATCTTGAAGTCAATTAAGCCATTGTAAACTAATTAATGATCTCATTTTGTTTATCCTCTTTCATATTCTGGATAAAAACATAACCTTAAAGTAGATGGTGTTTTAATAAGCTTTCTACAAAAAGATAACATGCAAAAGTTAATTATAATTCACCAATCGTTATGTTAATAATAGAAGGCGGTGTTGCATATCAACTACTAATTTCAATCTTAGCTTCTTGTATCATAGGAAATATATGAAAAACCCAAATTAGTAAAAAATAAATAAATAAATATTGGTGTCTACTAAATTATAATAAAAATGCGTGATTGCTGATACATCCAAAAATAAAAGTCAAAATAGGTAGTTACGATGTAAACTGAAATGAAAAATTCTAAAATAAAAAATAGATGTCTCGTTTTGTCATATATTTTATCCTCCTAAAATTTTTGATAATATTAGTATTGTTATCGTAACAGTATATTACTACACTATTAGCGTGTATGTGTGCAAATGTGTATATTCACATATTTCGATTAAAATTTACTATATTTTGATTATAAAAGACGTTTATTTTCTTGTTATGGTGTTTGGAACTTACACAATATCAAATGTCTATTTTTTATTTTACCACCTCAAACGTAGGTTTATCGTTTCACATATCGTTTTCACTAAAACTTAAAGTTAATTGCTCGACGTCATGTATTCGCATTACTATTTAACTGTATTAAAAACCCAAGTCTAGTGTTACCAAAAAAGAGATATGTGTATAACTATATGGCATGCAAAAAATTTGTACTTTAAATGTGTCCACAATTTGATTTTTATTTACATTTTGCATAGATATGACATATTGTCAATATGTCGTTAAAACTGAAGATTTTAGTGTGGTGAAAATTAGACGCTTCTGATATACTAGTGTGCAAAGCCAGTCAGATATTGTTGTAGGCTTAAGGCATAATGATCTAAATCAGGGATTAAAACAATCAGAGGTCCTTATTAGTTATTTTTAAACATTGAAAATACAGTCACAATGCAAGTTTAAATTATAGTGGCTTAAAAATAAGGCATACTCTTTTATAATTACACATAGTCCGCTTTCATTAATCTAAAATATGACCGATTTCATTTACAAACAAAATACAATTACTTTTATAAACAAAATTAGAATTTTGAGGCCGATGAAAATTTAATGGCGATGACTTTTGTGACATAGGGCTACTATCGGCCATTCCTATATCAAACATAGCTTCGAATAATACCGACTATTTGTAAATAGTAGTAAATGAGATTTGAGAAGAAATGCGTAGATGACTATTAAAATAAGTAACGTGCAACGTACCATCCATTTGAGAATTTGCATATGCAAAATGATTTTTAAATAACAATTTAATAACATAATTTTTTCTAAAAAATCCAACATTCAAAAGTTTTGCATTTTGCAAGTTTATCCAACTCTAACCATCCACTACTAGTGTTGCAATAAATTACTATTTTGAAAAATTTTGGTTAAAAATTTGAAAATAAGAATACATAAAAATCCAAACTTCCTACCTATATTAAACTGGAAAAGTGAATACATAGCTCAAAATAAGTTGTATAATAACATAACAAAACATGTTTGTAACTATTGATCACACATCTTATTAGAAAACAATATATTTGGTTTAAGTAAAGCAGTTTTATTGGAAAATAAATTATATAAGCTTCCTTTACTAAAATTTACTTAAATTGGGAGGTATGTATAAATTTATTAAATTTATGGAAAAACATTTAGTTTATAAATATAAATATCGTGGCAATACATTTATGTAAAAACTTAATCCGAATTATGCTGACCAAACATAAATATAATCACAATATATAAACATAAGTGAAATAATAGCTCCACGAATAGATTACTATCAGAAGATGTAATAATAAGTTGTAAAATGCTTTTTAAGATATTTAACTTAGACCATCTACAAGGATAATTCTTCCATCAAATTTATTTCATACTATAATACCATGAAAGCACATTGTATCAAATTTAATGACTTAACATTTGATGTTGAACATTATCATTTCACTGGTGAAATAGTTGAAGCTTGATTATGTCATTTTCGTTGTTGATACAACGATGTAGGACGTTGTCATTTACTTTCTTCATAACTGGTTATTGGATGATGCATTTCTTCTTGTTCTTTTGTGCACTGTAGTTCTTTTGTGCACTGTGGTTCATTAGTGCACTGTGGTTCTTTTGTGCATTTTAGTTCTTTCGTACATTGTTCATCCATTGTATGTTCATTTAACGATGGATGTTGCAATTTGCTTTCTCCATCAGTGGTCGTTGGATGATGCCATTCTTTTTGCTCTTCTGTGCATTGTAGCTCTTTTGTGCACTGTAGTCCTTTTGTGCATTGTAGCTCTTTTGTGCATTGTAGTTCTTTTGTGCATTCTAGGCCTTTTGTACATTGTTCATTCATCGCATGTGCATTTACCACCGGATGATTCCCCTTCTTTTGTTCGTCATAATTTGTCGGATGGTGCCAATTACTCCTTTCATCAACGATTGTTGGATGATGCCATTTGGTCGGTAGTTCATTAGGTTGCAGCTTTGATGCCAAGTTAGTTTCAGTTATGATAAAAAAGAAGAACACTGAAGCTAATGATGCACAATATGATTTGGTCATGTTTATGTGTGGTATGTTGTTCAAGAAAGAAGATGGTTTTTATAAGATTTGAAGATAATGTTTGGAATCTTAAAGTCAATTAAGCCATTGTAAACTAATTAATGATCTCATTTTGTTTATCCTCTTTCATATTCTGGATAAAAACATAACCTTAAAGTAGATGGTGTTTTAATAAGCTTTCTACAAAAAAATAACATGCAAAAGTTAATTATAATTCACCAATCGTTAATTATGTTAATAATAGAAGGCGGTGTTGCATATCAACTACTAATTTCAATCTTAGCTTCTTGTATCATAGGAAATATATGAAAAACCCAAATTAGTAAAAAATAAATAAATATTGGTGTCTACTAAATTATAATAAAAATGCGTGGTTGCCGATACATCCAAAAATAAAAGTCAAAACAGGTAGTTACGATGTAAACTAAAATGAAAAATTCTAAAATAAAAAATAGATGTCTCGTTTTGTCATATATTTTATCCTCCTAAAATTTTTGATAATAGTAGTATTGTTATCGTAAGAGTATATTACTACACTATTAGCGTGTATGTGTGCAAATGTGTATATTCACATATTTCGATTAAAATTTACTATATTTTGATTATAAAATACGTTTATTTTCTTGTTATGGTGTTTGGAACTTACACAATATCAAATGTCTATTTTTTATTTTACCAGCTCAAACGTAGGTTTATCGTTTCACATATCTTTTTCACTAAAATTTAAAGTTAATTGCTCGACGTCATGTATTCGCATTACTATTTAACTGTATTAAAAACCCAAGTCTGGTATTACCAAAAAAGAGATATGTGTATAACTATATGGCATGCAAAAAATTTGTACTTTAAATGTATCCACAATTTGATTTTTATTTACATTTTGCATAGATATGACATATTGTCAATATGTCGTTAAAACTGAAGATTTTAGTGTGGTGAAAATTAGACGCTTCTGATATACTAGTGTCCAAAGCCAGTCAGATATTGTTGTAGGCTTAAGGCATAATGATCTAAATCAGGGATTAAAACAATCAGAGGTCCTTATTAGTTATTTTTAAACATTGAAAATACAGTCACAGTGCAAGTTTAAATTATAGTGGCTTAAAAATAAGGCATACTCTTTTATAATTACACAGAGTCCGCTTTCATTAATCTAAAATTTGACCGATTTCATTTATAAACAAAATACAATTACTTTTATAAACAAAATTAGAATTTTGAGGCCGACGAAAATTCAAGGCCCTTGGCGATGACTTTTGTGACATAGGGCTACTATCGGCCATTCATATATCAAACATATTTCGAATAATACCGACTATTTGTAAATAGCAGTAAATGAGATTTGAGAAGAAATGCATAGATGACTATTAAAATAAGTAACGTGCAACGTACCATCCATTTGAGAATTTGCATATGCAAAATGATTTTTAAATAACAATTTAATAACATAATTTTTTCTAAAAAAATCCAACATTCAAAAGTTTTGCATTTTGCAAGTTTATCCAACTCTAACCATCCACTACTAGTGTTGCAATAAACTACTATTTTGAAAAATTTTGGTTAAAAATTTGAAAATAAGAATACATAAAAATCCAAACTTCCTACCTATATTAAACTGGAAAAGTGAATACATAGCTTAAAATAAGTTGTATAATAACATAACAAAACATGTTTGTAACTATTGATCACACATCTTATTAGAAAACAATATATTTGGTTTAAGTAAAGCAGTTTTATTGGAAAATAAATTACTTAAGCTTCCTTTACTAAAATTTACTTAAATTGGGAGGTATGTATAAATTTATTAAATTTATGGAAAAAAATTTAGTTTATAAATATATATATATCATGGCAATACATTTATGTAAAAAGTTAATCCGAATTATGCTGACCAAACATAAATATAATCTTAATATATAAACATAAGTGAAATAATAGCTCCACGAATAGATTACTATCAGAAGATGTAATAATAAGTTGTAAAATGCTTTTTAAGATATTTAACTTAGACCATCTAAAAAGATAATTCTTCCATCAAATTTATCTCATACTATAATACCATGAAAGCACATTGTATCAAATTTAATGACTTAACATTTGATGTTGAACATTATCATTTCACTGGTGAAATAGTTGAAGCTTGATTATGCCATTTTTGTTGTTGATACAACGATGTAGGACGTTGTCATTTACTTTCTTCATAACTGGTTATTGGATGATGCATTTCTTCTTGTTCTTTTGTGCACTGTAGTTCTTTTGTGCACTGTGGTTCCTTTGTGCACTGTGGTTCATTACTGCACTGTGGTTCTTTTGTGCATTTTAGTTCTTTCGTACATTGTTCATCCATTGTATGTTCATTTAACGATGGATGTTGCAATTTGCTTTCTCCATCAGTGGTCGTTGGATGCTGCCATTCTTTTTGCTCTTCTGTGCATTGTAGCTCTTTTGTGCACTGTAGTCCTTTCGTGCATTATAGCTCTTTTGTGCATTGTAGTTCTTTTGTGCATCCTAGGTCTTTTGTACATTGTTCATTCATCGCATGTGCATTTACCACCAGATAATTCCCCTTCTTTTGTTCGTCATAATTTGTCGGATGGTGCCTATTACTCCTTTCATCAACGATTGTTGGATGATGCCACTTGGTTGGTAGTTCATTAGGTTGCAGCTTTGATGCCAAGGTAGTTTCAGTTATGATAAAAAAGAAGAACACTGAAGCTAATGATGCACAATATGCTTTGGTCATGTTTATGTGTTGTATGTTGTTCAAGAAAGAAGATGGTTTTTATAAGATTTGAAGATAATGTTTGGAATCTTGAAGTCAATTAAGCCATTGTAAACTAATTAATGATCTCATTTTGTTTATCCTCTTTCATATTCTGGATAAAAACATAACCTTAAAGTAGATGGTGTTTTAATAATCTTTCTACAAAAAAATAACATGCAAAAGTTAATTATAATTCACCAATCGTTAATTATGTTAATAATAGAAGGCGGCGTTGCATATCAACTACTAATTTCAATCTTAGCTTCTTGTATCATAGGAAATATATGAAAAACCCAAATTAGTAAAAAAATAAATAAATAAATATTGGTGTCTACTAAATTATAATAAAAATGCGTGGTTGCCGATACATCCAAAAATAAAAGTCAAAACAGGTAGTTACGATGTAAACTGAAATGAAAAATTCTAAAATAAAAAATAGATGTCTCGTTTTGTCTTATATTTTATCCTCCTAATTTTTTTGATAATATTAGTATTGTTATCGTAACAGTATATTACTACACTATTAGCGTGTATGTGTGCAAATGTGTATATTCACATATTTCTATTAAAATTTACTATATTTTGATTATAAAAGACAGTTATTTTCTTGTTATGGTGTTTGGAACTTACACAATATCAAATGTCTATTTTTTATTTTACCACCTCAAACGTAGGTTTATCGTTTCACATATCGTTTTCACTAAAACTTAAAGTTAATTGCTCGACGTCATGTTTTCGCATTACTATTTAACTGTATTAAAAACCCAAGTCTAGTGCTACCAAAAAAGAGATATTTGTATAACTATATGGCATGCAAAAAATTTGTACTTTAAATGTATCCACAATTTGATTTTTATTTACATTTTGCATAGATATGACATATTGTCAATATGTCGTTAAAACTGAAGATTTTAGTGTGGTGAAAATTAGACGCTTCTGATATACTAGTGTCCAAAGCCAGTCAGATATTGTTGTAGGCTTAAGGCATAATGATCTAAATCAGGTATTAAAACAATCAGAGGTCCTTATTAGTTATGTTTAAACATTGAAAATACAGTCACAATGCAAGTTTAAATTATAGTGGCTTAAAAATAAGGCATACTCTTTTATAATTACACAGAATCCGCTTTCATTAATCTAAAATATGACCGATTTCATTCATAAACAAAATACAATTACTTTTATAAACAAAATTAAAATTTTGAGGCCGATGAAAATTCAAGGCCCATGGCGATGACTTTTGTGACATAGGGCTACTATCGGCCATTCCTATATCAAACATAGTTTCGAATAATACCGACTATTTGTAAATAGTAGTAAATGAGATTTGAGAAGAAATGCGTAGATGACTATTAAAATAAGTAACGTGCAACGTACCCTCCATTTGAGAATTTGCATATGCAAAATGATTTTTAAATAACAATTTAATAACATTATTTTTTCTAAAAAATCCAACATTCAAAAGTTTTACATTTTGCAAGTTTATCCAACTCTAACCATCCACTACTAGTGTTGAAATAAATTACTATTTTAAAAAATTTTGGTTAAAAATTTGAAAATAAGAAGACATAAAAATCCAAACTTCCTACCTATATTAAAATGGAAAAGTGAATACATAGCTTAAAATAAGTTGCATAATAACATAACAAAACATGTTTGTAACTATTGATCACACATCTTATTAGAAAACAATATATTTTGTTTAAATAAAGTAGTTTTATTGGAAAATAAATTGTATAAGCTTCCTTTACTAAAATTTACTTAAATTGGGAGGTATGTATAAATTTTTTAAATTTATGGAAAATCATTTAGTTGATAAATATAAATATCGTGGCAATACATTTATGTAAAAAGTTAATCCGAATTATGCTGACCAAACATAAATATAATCTCAATATATAAACATAAGTGAAAGAATAGCTCCACGAATAGATTACTTTCAGAAGATGTAATAATAAGTTGTAAAATGCTTTTTAAGATATTTAACTTAGACCATCTACAAAGATAATTCTTCCATCAAATTTATTTCATACTATAATACCATGAAAGCACATTGTATCAAATTTAATAACTTAACATTTGATGTTGAACATTATCATTTCACTGGTGAAATAGTTGAAGCTTGATTATGCCATTTTCGTTGTTGATACAACGATGTAGGACGTTGTCATTTACTTTCTTCATAACAGGTTATTAGATGATGCATTTCTTCTTGTTCTTTTGTGCACTGTAGTTCTTTTGTGCACTGTGGTTCCTTTGTGCACTGTGGTTCATTAGTGCACTGTGGTTCTTTTGTGCATTTTAGTTCTTTCGTACATTGTTCATCCATTGTATGTTCATTTAACGATGGATGTTGCAATTTGCTTTCTCCATCGGTGGTCGTTGGATGATGCCATTCTTTTTGCTCTTCTGTGCATTGTAGCTCTTTTGTGCACTGTAGTCCTTTTGTGCATTGTAGCTCTTTTGTGCATTGTAGTTCTTTAGTGCATTCTAGGTCTTTTGTACATTGTTCATTCATCGCATGTGCATTTACCACCGGATGATTCCCCTTCTTTTGTTCGTCATAATTTGTCGGATGGTGCCAATTACTCCTTTCATCAACGATTGTTGGATGATGCCACTTGGTTGGTAGTTCATTAGGTTGCAGCTTTGATGCCAAGGTAGTTTCAGTTATGATAAAAAAGAAGAACACCAAAGCTAATGATGCACAATATGCTTTGGTCATGTTTATGTGTGGTATGTTGTTCAAGAAAGAAGATGGTTTTTATAAGATTTGAAGATAATGTTTGGAATCTTGAAATCAATTAAGCCATTGTAAACTAATTAATGATCTCATTTTGTTTATCCTCTTTCATATTCTGGATAAAAACATAACCTTAAAGTAGATGGTGTTTTAATAAGCTTTCTACAAAAAAATAACATGCAAAAGTTAATTATAATTCACCAATCGTTATGTTAATAATAGAAGGCGGTGTTGCATATCAACTACTAATTTCAATCTTAGCTTCTTGTATTATAGGAAATATATGAAAAACCCAAATTAGTAAAAAATAAATAAATAAATATTGGTGTCTACTAAATTATAACAAAAATTCGTGATTGCCGATACATCCAAAAATAAAAGTCAAAACAGGTAGTTGCGATGTAAACTGAAATGAAAATTTCTAAAATAAAAAATAGATGTCTCGTTTTGTCATATATTTTATCCTCCTAAATTTTTTGATAATATTAGTATTGTTATCGTAGCAGTATATTACTACACTATTAGTGTGTATGTGTGCAAATGTGCATATTCACATATTTCGATTAAAATTTACTATATTTTGATTATAAAAGACGTTTATTTTTTTGTTTTGGTGTTTGGAACTTACACAATATCAAATGTCTATTTTTTATTTTACCACCTCAAACGTAGGTTTATCGTTTCACATATCGTTTTCACTAAAACTTAAAGTTAATTGCTCGACGTCATGTATTCGCATTACTATTTAACAGTATTAAGAACCCAAGTCTAGTGTTACCAAAAAAGAGATATTTGTATAACTATGTGGCATGCAAAAAATTTGTACTTTAAATGTATCTACAATTTGATTTTTATTTACATTTTGCATAGATATGACATATTGTCAATATGTCGTTAAAACTGAAGATTTTAGTGTGGTGAAAATTAGACGCTTCTGATATACTAGTGTCCAAAGCCCGTCATATATTGTTGTAGGCTTAAGGCATAATGATCTAAATCAGGGATTAAAACAATCAGAGGTCCTTATTAGTTATTTTTAAACATTGAAAATACAGTCACAATGCAAGTTTAAATTATAGTGGCTTAAAAATAAGGCACACTCTTTTATAATTACACAGAGTCCGCTTTCATTAATCTAAAATATGACCGATTTCATTTATAAACAAAATACAATTACTTTTATAAACAAAATTAGAATTTTGAGGCCGATGAAAATTCATGGCCCTTGGCGATGACTTTTGTGACATAGGGCTACTATCGGTCATTCCTATATCAAACATAGTTTCGAATAATACCGACTATTTGTAAATAGCAGTAAATGAGATTTGAGAAGAAATGCGTAGACGACTATTAAAATAAGTAACGTGCAACGTACCATCCATTTGAGAATTTGCATATGCAAAATGATTTTTAAATAACAATTTAATAACATAAATTTTGCTAAAAAATCCAACATTCAAAAGTTTTGCATTTTGCAAGTTTATCCAACTCTAACCATCCACTACTAGTGTTGCATAAATTACTATTTTGAAAAAATTTGGTTAAAAATTTGAAAATAAGAATACATAAAAATCCAAACTTCCTACCTATATTAAACTGGAAAAGTGAATACATAGCTTAAAATAAGTTGTATAATAACATAACAAAACATGTTTGTAACTATTGATCAAACATCTTATTAGAAAACAAAATATTTGGTTTAAGTAAAGCAGTTTTATTGGAACATAAATTATATAAGCTTCCTTTACTAAAATTTACTTAAATTGGGAGGTATGTATAAATTTATTAAATTTATGGAAAAACATTTAGTTTATAAACATAAATATCGTGGCAATACATTTATGTAAAAAGTTAATCCGAATTATGCTGACCAAACATAAATATAATCTCAATATATAAACATAACTGAAATAATAGCTCCACGAATAGATTACTATCAGAAGATGTAATAATAAGTTGTAAAATGCTTTTTAAGATATTTAACTTAGACCATCTACAAAGATAATTCTTCCATCAAACTTATTTCATACTATAATACCATGAAAGCACATTGTATCAAATTTAATGACTTAACATTTGATGTTGAACATTATCATTTCACTGGTGAAATAGTTGAAGCTTGATTATGCCATTTTCGTTGTTGATACAACGATGTAGGACGTTGCCATTTACTTTCTTCATAACTGGTTATTGGATGATGCATTCTTGTTCTTTTGTGCACTGTAGTTCTTTTGTGCACTGTGGTTCCTTTGTGCACTGTGGTTCATTAGTGCACTGTGGTTCTTTTGTGCATTTTAGTTCTTTCGTACATTGTTCATCCATTGTATGTTCATTTAACGATGGATGTTGCAATTTGCTTTCTCCATCAGTGGTCGTTGGATGATGCCATTCTTTTTGCTCTTCTGTGCATTGTAGCTCTTTTGTGCACTGTAGTCCTTTTGTGCATTGTAGCTCTTTTGTGCATTGTAGTTCTTTTGTGCATTCTAGGTCTTTTGTACATTGTTCATTCATCGCATGTGCATTTACCACCGGATGATTCCCATTCTTTTGTTCGTCATAATTTGTCGGATGGTGCCAATTACTCCTTTCATCAACGATTGTTGGATGATGCCACTTGGTTGGTAGTTCATTAGGTTGCAGCTTTGATGCCAAGGTAGTTTCAGTTATGATAAAAAAGAAGAACCCTAAAGCTAATGATGCACAATATGCTTTGGTCATGTTTATGTGTGGTATGTTGTTCAAGAAAGAAGATGGTTTTTATAAGATTTGAAGATAATGTTTGGAATCTTGAAGTCAATTAAGCCATTGTAAACTAATTAATGATCTCATTTTGTTTATCCTCTTTCATATTCTGGATAAAAACATAACCTTAAAGTAGATGGTATTTTAATAAGCTTTCTACAAAAAAATAACATGCAAAAGTTAATTATAATTCACCAATCGTTATGTTAATAATAGAAGGCGGTGTTGCATATCAACTACTAATTTCAATCTTAGCTTCTTGTATCATAGGAAATATATGAAAAACCCAAATTAGTAATAAATAAATAAATAAATAAATATTGGTGTCTACTAAATTATAATAAAAATGCGTGATTGCCGATACATCCAAAAATAAAAGTCAAAACAGGTAGTTACGATGTAAACTGAAATGAAAAATTCTAAAATAAAAAATAGATGTCTCGTTTTGTCATATATTTTATCCTCCTAAATTTTTTGATAATATTAGTATTGTTACCGTAACAGTATATTACTACACTATTAGCGTGTATGTGTGCAAATGTGTGTATTCACATATTTCGATTAAAATTTACTATATTTTGGTTATAAAAGATGTTTATTTTCTTGTTATGGTGTTTGGGACTTACACAATATCAAATGTCTATTTTTTATTTTACCACCTCAAATGTAGGTTTATTGTTTCACATATCGTTTTCACTAAAACTTAAAGTTAATTGCTCGACGTCATGTTTAACGACCCAGGATTTTTATGAATTTAAATTGATAATTTAAATGAATTTTTGAATTAAAAAGATTGTAAAATTAATTATAAAGGGCAGCGAGTTTCCCCGATTCAAATAGAAATTATATTAAGACGTATGAATTTGAAAATTTGTATATATGTGAATATATATGTATATATTGGATTTGAGATAAAATCTTAAATAAATGGTTTTTAAAAATAAATAAAACAAAAGTATATACATTGACACAAGTATAAAAATAAATAAATAAATTGATTTTTTTTTATAAATGATGATAATTTGAGTTATATAAAATATATGTGTATATATAGAGAAATATAAAACAATAATTTTTAAAGTAAAATGTATGATAATTATTTAAACTAAAAATAGAAGTAAATTTAAAATGCAAGAATAAAGCAAATACATTTAAGTAAGCAAAATAAAAGTATATGTTTATACATAAATAAACATATGCATAAATAAGTACAAACAAAATAAAGTAACTAGATACAATGTAAAATATGAAACAAGTCAATATAACAAAACAAATACATAAGTATTCAAACAAATAGATAAGCAAAGTAAACAAAACAAAGTAAAAATAACAAACAAATAAAAACATACATATGCAGCCTATAGAGTTTGTAAAACATAAACAAACTGTACAAGCTTATAAAACATGTACCAAATAAAGTAAAATAAAAATAGAAGTTCACTTATTTTGTAAAGTAAAATAATTCATACTTAAGCTATGAATAAGAATAAGAACATTGATATATAAAACAAAACAAAAACAATAAGTATAAAACTAAACTAAAAAGAATAGTATGCAGCTTGTAAAGATTTGAACAAGCAATGATAAGTGTGTAAACTGAAATAAACAAGAAATAGACAAAAGAAAGAAAAATAAAATATGCAAATATGAAGACAGCAAAAAAAAAAATACTAGTGTGAAACCAAAACAAGAAAGAGAAACAAAGAAAAGCAAAAAGAAATACAACACCCTGAACATGCTTTTTCTTTTATATAATATCTCCATATTGTACAGCCGAGATAGAGGAAATAGTTATAAGTTACAAAGCTACAGCCACAATAATAAGGAAAAGAAGATGTACAAGCAAATGAAGCTATGCATGTAGACTGAGGAATAGAGCACTAAGCAATTAATGCCCTTACCTTAGTACACAATATAATACATCTCAGCCCATAATGTAAGCATAGCTGCCATTAATATAATATACACCAGCCATTAATAAAAATAAAAATGAATGAACCTGTTGTACTAACTACAGCCTGCATACTTCTCTTTATATACATCCACTTCTTCATTTCATCAGTTTAGTCCATCATAAACAAAAATAAAGTGGCATCATTTCAAAACTCAAACAAACTACAACCAGAGAAATCAAAGAAGGTGATTTCAGCTGGCAATTTCAAAAGCCTGATTCAAAGTAAAAGACCTGTTCATTCTTTAAGCACAGTGAGTAACTTTTTTTTTATACTTAAGTAATCTTGTTGCTTGTGAAAATTTTGGTGATAGTTGATGCTTGCATGCTAATAATTATGTTGTATTCAGTATGATATTTAAAGTATATGATGTTCTATGAGAATGCATGTCAGTGTGTATTATTTGTCCGATCACCCTCTGTATTATAGTCCTCAGGTGCATATCTAAATTTTTAAATTCAAAATCTTAAATTTGATCTTTGCTTAGTTTTCAGACTTTCATGAAACTTGATTGTTTCATTTCAAACTTTAGTTTAGAGTTTTAAACTAAGTAAAACAATACTTATTTGGCACTGGGAAAACATAAGTACAGTAATGGTTATGCTAACTCAAAATTCAAAGTTAGTAATTTATGGATTAAGGATTTTAAATCAAATCCTTAAACAAAATCATGATTTTTAAAAATAAAATCACAATTTTTAGATTGTGAATGAAGAAGTAGTTCGGGTATGTGTGAATTTCCTTGTTCGGGTGATCTCTGATGATCCTCGGGTTGGTAGAGAGGGGGATCTCGTCTGGGGATGGAGGGATGAACGTAGATGCTCGGAAAAATGGTGCGGTGGTGGTTTGTTGGACGTGGAGGTAGCGGCCGGCATTTCTTGTTCGTAAACCTAATTTTGGAGAGGCTGGGTTTCTCGATTCGTTCATCTTCTTCGATTGACCGAGTGCGAAGCGGTTCTGGGTAATGGAAGAGGAAGCGTCGAGGGGTTGGTGGCCGGAGTTGTGTAGCCGTTGGTGGTTGGAATCTCATCAATGCCGTGATTTCCAGGTTCGGCTTTTAGTTCAGTTTTGGGTTTAAAGCTCGATTTCGATTCGATGATCTTCTCATGCGTTTGGGTGGTCGCGGGGCTTCAAGGCGTCGACGTTGACTTGTTGATGATCGAGACGGTGGCCGGAGGGGTTTGGGGTTCGTGTGCATGTGCACGGTGGGTCGCGAGCACGTTTGGGGGTTGAGAAAGTATTGGGTTCTCCAGAGTTTGCTCGAGGAAGTAATCGATTTTTCTCGTGAAGATGTTTGTTTCGCTCGTAGGGATCCTGCAACATACTAGTTTATAAGTTTAAACGTAACTTAAATTAACTGGAATAAAAAAGAAGAAGAAGAAGAAAGAACAGGTAGGAGTAGAAGAAGAGGAGAAGAGTGAGACGCGGGGAAAAGTAGGGGATGACTCGAGATTTACTCGAGTAAATGAGGTACTTTCCTCGGGTCTGTTGATATTGCCTTAATAGTTTAAGTATTTTAATTAACAAAGTTAATATTAATGAACTAAGTAATTAAATAAGTAAATTAGTTAAAGACTTTTCTTATATAAGTTTCATATGTAAGTAATAAATGTCATTTACAATTACTTTAAAGATTTTTAAATAATTAATTAATGAAATTAATTTTATTTAATTAATTAAATTAATCAATTTTGACAATCATTTGTAAATTGATAAATATAATTACTTGATAACAGTAATTGAAAAATTAATTACTTCTTGTAATTAATTTTGATAATATGATTAATTTAAGTTAATTAATTTAGTTTAATTAGTTTAAGAAAATATTTGATAAGTGTAATTTTCTTAGTGTAATTAATGGAGCATAATTACTTGGGAAAGTAGTTAATGATAATTACTGGAATGTAATTAGTGAAGATGATTTATAAATGGAGCAATTTGGGTAATTACCTTTGTAATTTATCAAAGGATTAATTTGTGGGGATAATTTATTATGGGAAAATTGATTTATATAATGAGCAATTAAGGAATAATTAATAACGAGGTGATTAATTGATGTAATTAATCAAGGTAATTAATAAATTAATTTATATCAAATGATTTGTAATTTATTAATCAGAATTGGATTAATTCATAAATAATTAATTTAATTGGAAATAAATTAAATTGATTAGGATTAAAAACGATTTAATTAATCCTGCTTATAAATGACTATTGAATACTTGACTTACTCATGAATGATTGTATTGTATGAGATGCCTTGAATTGATTATCCTATCTAATTTGTGATAATTTGTTCTATAGATTGAACTGTGTATATTTATTGCATCTGTATATTATCTGTGAATCTGTGAATGGGCGATGAGCGTTATAGTTTATATCGCTTATCAACCATATTTCTGTGTTTTTAATCTGTGATGATTGAAATGATGTTGCACTATTGTGTTAAACCCTGGACCACACCATACACACACAATTATGGATTTCACGAGGAAATCGATTAAGTCACAGATTCTAAAATGATTTTTAAAATGATTTTTAAAGTTGAATATTTAAATTCAAATGTTTTGGAAATGGAATCGGAATAAATGTGAAAAGCTTTTGGAATGAAATTTCAAGTTAAAATTTATTTTAATTTACTTGATTAAGTTTTGAAATTTAAATAATTCAATTTGAATTTGAATTCGATATTTGGAATTGAATTCTGTAATTTGAAACTAGGGATTAATGATATTATACTAGTCATTATGAGTTAAATCATTTTTAAAGTATTATTTTTGGGAATTTGAATTTAACCCAGGGATTTCAACTTGTATAAATGAATCAGATTTCCAAAATGAAAACTGTTGTTTTCAAATGATAAACACTTTTAGATAAGAACTGAGATTCCAGTTAATTAGGGGAATTTCAAGATTTAATAGAGAAATGATTTTCCTAAGTTATGAATGAATTCTTTTTGAAAGCTATGAATTAAATCTGTTTATTTTTTAACAGATTTAAATTGATGATTTGTTTAAATCAAATTGAAATGAAAATTGATTTGGAAAATCTGTGAATGAATCTTTTGTTTAAAAGATTAAAATGTGAAAATTTGTTAAGCCATTTGAAGAAAGTTTTGGGTAATAAGTTGTGACTTAATTGAAATCCCAATATCCATATATTTCTTGTAAATATTGCGCTCACTATTCGGTTTAGCCGGGAGAGGACCTTTGTGTCATATATCCCATTCCGAATGTGTGATATGTCGTTATGGATAGCATTTGAAGACCGGTGGTGAAGACCGGATATTTTCGAAAACGTAAGGACAACTCGTCGAATGTCTTTGCATCGAATGGTCCCCGGTATAGAGACTCCATATGTGATGGGGAGTCCGAACGTGATTAGTGAATATCCGGATTGCAAGGACTTCTTTTGAAGTGCCTTCGGTTCTGTTCGAGCCCGGAACAGACTTGTATGGATTGTATGTCTGACATTACAAGTTGAGATATAAAGCTGATTTCTTTCAAATATATTTCTACTGGTGAAGGAGAATTTATTCTTTTAGCTTAACACCCTTCTCTGAGACGTACGAGCTCAGAGGTTATATAGTTGAAGTTATCAGCGATATATTCCCAATTTGGTAATGTGACATGCTGAGTGTTGCTGTGAAATGATCATTGTGTTGATCATTTGTGATAGGATCATTTGTTTGATCGTTTATCTTTGTGATCATTTCTATGATCATTTGTTGACCCAAAGCACGGCTTTTGTATAAAGTGTGTTTTTGTGGACGTGACTTCGTCGAGCCTCACAAACCGGTAATGGTCGAAACAGGAATTGTGCGGCAAGGTTTCCAGGGATAACTTCCCTAGGGTATGACCATTTCTTCTGGAAAAGGGTAGTATCATGGTATGGAGCCCAGATACTTACTCATGTTGAAACACTTATTATTATGGTGTGATGTTGGTTAGAGAGCGCTCTCGTTTAAAGGTCCCAAAGGACCGGGGGTGGCATATCTGAGGGTTTGTAATATTCCTTGGGAAAAGGGATTCCCGGCTTTGTTTAGCGGAGAACGGTGGTTCTCGGGGCGTCCATCCAGAGGCGTTTCCATGTGGCAATGGGAAGTTCCTTGGCCTGACCATTTGTTGGAAATCCATTCTTCAAATACGTACCTTGTACGGTTTTAGTTGTAGAACCTATCATTCACTTATGGTGGCGCCCCACTGTTTGGATGGTAGCTATAGTAGGCATAGTTCGAAATGTCTATGTTGGCTAAGATTTATATCTTTACTTTCGAAATGATTTTTTTTCTACACTATGCACTAGTAATAATATCAAATGTTTCTTTTTAATGCGTATCAAGCATCTTTGACTATCATAAGGAGAAATCTCCTCCGATTCTGCGTTTGCATTGTGTGTGTGTGCGGGAGGCCTTATGGTAGTCTCATTTTTAAAAAGCATTGCGAATTGACTTTGAAAATCTTTTGTTGAATGTTTTAAAAAGATAAACTGTTTTTTTGTTGCTCACACCAGTCCCAGGACTGATCCGGAGTTTATTGTTTCTTTCCTAAACTCTGGGTGCTCATTATTTTCTACACGAGCAGTCTAGAGTTGGGTTTTTCAGATAGTCAGATTGGTAGGTTATTTGGAGTTAGTTCAGTCCTTGGATCACACCAGTCTTGTTAAGCTTGGTGCAACGTTATGGGGAGTTCGAGCTATTGCTGGACTAGTTCTTGGAGGTGGAAGTTGCGGTTTTGGAGTTCTTCCTTGAAGACTATCTTTGAGTTATATTGTTCCGCTGCTAGATGTTATCTATTTTTCTTTTCCGCTGCTATTTATTGTATCATATCTCTGATGTATATTGATATTCATTGTACCATTCTGTTGTACCAGATGTTGTATCAGTATTGTATATCAATGTATTATTCTTTTATTCCGCTATGTTATTTACTTAATGTCGTTATAAGCTCCGGCAAATCGGATTTGAACGATCGAATCTATGGCATTCGAATACGATATGAAGTATGGATGTCGATTTTCGAGCGGGCAAAATCCGCGTCGTTACATTTGGTATCAGAGCTAAGGTTGAACTTTAGCTCAGGAGTGTAACACATTAAGTAGCTCATTAGAGATGGGATGAAGTATATCCTAGAATGAGTATATCCCTTAGATATCTGTTCGAATGCCTCAGTAAATTCTCTTACTATCCACTGATAGTAAGTATGAGTGTAAGAAGAGAACGCGATACGGGACAGGGAAATACGACTATAATTGGTCAATGCTCTGTAATAACAGTGGAAACAATCTCTCTATATCTATCTTCTTTGATTCGTTTTCAAAATTCTTTTGATTTCTTCGTGACAGTTACAGGAAGAAGTTTCGGTGTGGTGATGCTCTACGAATCGTTGTAGAAGATTCTTACTTCGTATCTTCATCGATTTCTTATCATTTCTTTGATTAAAACTTTAACAAATATGAATTTGAAATTTGAGTAAGTTGGAGATTTTAAATAAATTAGAAATTTTAAATTGAGTTAAAATTGATTAATGGAATATGAAGGATAAATTTGAATAGTATCGATAAAACGATTTCGTTTACAATCAAATTTTGAAATTCTATTATAATTTCTTGTATCTATTGTTGATATTCTGATTGGGTAAGCCAAATGCAGAACTGATATCCAGCTTGATCTGAAAAGATATTTCCATATCTTTTATCTATCTTTGTTGTTTTCGTGCCTGCGAATTTCGAGGACGAAATCCTTTTAAGGGGGGAAGTTTGTAACGACCCAGGATTTTTATGAATTTAAATTGATAATTTAAATGAATTTTTGAATTAAAAAAATTGTAAAATTAATTATAAAGGGCAGCAAGTTTCCCCGATTCAAATAGAAATTATATTAAGTCGTATGAATTTGAAAGTTTGTATATATGTGAATATATATGTATATATTGGATTTGAGATAAAATCTTAAATAAATGGTTTTTAAAAATAAATAAAACAAAAGTATATACATTGACACAAGTATAAAAATAAATAAATAAATTGATTTAATTTTTTTTATAAATGATGATAATTTGAGTTATATAAAATATATGTGTATATATAGAGAAATATAAAACAATAATTTTTAAAGTAAAATGTATGATAATTATTTAAACTAAAAATAGAAGTAAATTTAAAATGCAAAAATAAAGCAAATACATTTAAGTAAGCAAAATAAAAGTATATGTTTACACATAAATAAACATATGCATAAATAAGTACAAACAAAATAAAGTAACTAGATACAATGTAAAATATGAAACAAGTCAATATAACAAAACAAATACATAAGTATTCAAACAAATAGATAAGCAAAGTAAACAAAACAAAGTAAAAATAACAAACAAATAAAAACATACATATGCAGCCTATAGAGTTTGTAAAACATAAACAAACTGTACAAGCTTATAAAACATGTACCAAATAAAGTAAAATAAAAATAGAAGTTCACTTATTTTGTAAAGTAAAATAATTCATACTTAAGCTATGAATAAGAATAAGAACGTTGATATATAAAACAAAACAAAAACAATAAGTATAAAACTAAACTAAAAAGAATAGTATGCAGCTTGTAAAGATTTGAACAAGCAATGATAAGTGTGTAAACTGAAATAAACAAGAAATAGACAAAAGAAAGAAAAATAAAATATGCAAATATGAAGACAGCAAAAAAAAAATACTAGTGTGAAATCAAAACAAGAAAGAGAAACAAAGAAAAGCAAAAAGAAATACAACACCCTGAACATGCTTTTTCTTTTATATACTATCTCCATATTGTACAGCCGAGATAGAGGAAATAGTTATAAGTAACAAAGCTACAGCCACAATAATAAGGAAAAGAAGATGTACAAGCAAATGAAGCTATGCATGTAGACTGAGGAATAGAGCACTAAGCAATTAATGCCCTTACCTTAGTACACAATATAATACATCTCAGCCCATAATGTAAGCATAGCTGCCATTAATATAATATACACCAGCCATTAATAAAAATAAAAATGAATGAACCTGTTGTACTAACTACAGCCTGCATACTTCTCTTTATATACATCCACTTCTTCATTTCATCAGTTTAGTCCATCATAAACAAAAATAAAGTGGCATCATTTCAAAACTCAAACAAACTACAACCAGAGAAATCAAAGAAGGTGATTTCAGCTGGCAATTTCAAAAGCCTGATTCAACGTAAAAGCCCTGCTCATTCTTTAAGCACAGTGAGTAACTTTTTTTTATACTTAAGTAATCTTGTTGCTTGTGAAAATTTTGGTGATAGTTGATGCTTGCATGCTAATAATTATGTTGTATTCAGTATGATATTTAAAGTATATGCTATTCTATGAGAATGCATGTCAGTGTGTATTGTTTGTCTGATCACCCTCTGTATTATAGTCCTCAGGTGCATATCTAAATTTTTAAATTCAAAATCTTAAATTTGATCTTTGCTTAGTTTTCAGACTTTCATGAAACTTGATTGTTTCATTTCAAACTTTAGTTTAGAGTTTTAAACTAAGTAAAACAATACTTATTTGGCACTGGGAAAACATAAGTACAGTAATGGTTATGCTAACTCAAAATTCAAAGTTAGTAATTTATGGATTAAGGATTTTAAATCAAATCCTCAAACAAAATCATGATTTTTAAAAATAAAATCACAATTTTTAGATTGTGAATGAAGAAGTAGTTCGGGTATGTGTGAATTTCCTTGTTCGGGTGATCTCTGATGATCCTCGGGTTGGTAGAGAGGGGGATCTCGTCTGGGGATGGAGGGATGAACGTAGATGCTCGGAAAAATGGTGCGGTGGTGGTTTGTTGGACGTGGAGGTAGCGGCAGGCATTTCTTGTTCGTAAACCTAATTTTGGAGAGGCTGGGTTTCTCGATTCTTTCATCTTCTTCGATTGACCGAGTGCGAAGCGGTTCTGGGTAATGGAAGAGGAAGCGTCGAGGGGTTGGTGGCCGGAGTTGTGTAGCCGTTGTTGGTTGGAATATCATCAATGCCGTGATTTCCAGGTTCGGCTTTTAGTTCAGTTTTGGGTTTAAAGCTCGATTTCGATTCGATGATCTTCTCATGCGTTTGGGTGGTCGCGGGGCTTCAAGGCGTCGACGTTGACTTGTTGATGATCGAGACGGTGGCCGGAGGGGTTTGGGGTTCGTGTGCATGTGCACGGTGGGTCGCGGGCACGTTTGGGGGTTGAGAAAGTATTGGGTTCTCCAGAGTTTGCTCGAGGAAGTAATCGATTTTTCTCGTGAAGATGTTTGTTTCGCTCGTAGGGATCCTGCAACATACTAGTTTATAAGTTTAAACGTAACTTAAATTAACTGGAAAAAAAAAAGAAGAAGAAGAAAGAACAGGTAGGAGTAGAAGAAGAGGAGAAGAGTGAGACGCGGGGAAAAGTAGGGGATGACTCGAGATTTACTCGAGTAAATGAGGTACTTTCCTCGGGTCTGTTGATATTGCCTTAATAGTTTAAGTATTTTAATTAACAAAGTTAATATTAATTAACTAAGTAATTAAATAAGTAAATTAGTTAAAGACTTTTCTTATATAAGTTTCATATGTAAGTAATAAATGTCATTTACAATTACTTTAAAGATTTTTAAATAATTAATTAATGAAATTAATTTTATTTAATTAATTAAATTAATCAATTTTGACAATCATTTGTAAATTGATAAATATAATTACTTGATAACAGTAATTGAAAAATTAATTACTTCTTGTAATTAATTTTGATAATATGATTAATTTAAGTTAATTAATTTAGTTTAATTAGTTTAAGAAAATATTTGATAAGCGTAATTTTCTTAGTGTAATTAATGGAGCATAATTACTTGGGAAAGTAGTTAATGATAATTACTGGAATGTAATTAGTGAAGATGATTTATAAATGGAGCAATTTGGGTAATTACCTTTGTAATTTATCAAAGGATTAATTTGTGGGGATAATTTATTATGGGAAAATTGATTTATATAATGAGCAATTAAGGAATAATAAATAACGAGGTGATTAATTGATGTAATTAATCAAGGTAATTAATAAATTAATTTATATCAAATGATTTGTAATTTATTAATCAGAATTGGATTAATTCATAAATAATTAATTTAATTGGAAATAAATTAAATTGATTAGGATTAAAAACGATTTAATTAATCCTGCTTATAAATGACTATTGAATACTTGACTTACTCATGAATGATTGTATTGTATGAGATGCCTTGAATTGATTATCCTATCTGATTTGTGATATTTTGTTCTATAGATTGAACTGTGTATATTTATTGCATCTGTATATTATCTTTGAATCTGTGAATGGGCGATGAGCGTTATAGTTTATATCGCTTATCAACCATATTTCTGTGTTTTTAATCTGTGATGATTGAAATGATGTTGCACTATTGTGTTAAACCCTGGACCACACCATACACACACAATTATGGATTTCACGAGGAAATCGATTAAGTCACAGATTCTAAAATGATTTTTAAAATGATTTTTAAAGTTGAATATTTAAATTCAAATGTTTTGGAAATGGAATCGAAATAAATGTGAAAAGCTTTTGGAATGAAATTTCAAGTTAAAATTTATTTTAATTTACTTGATTAAGTTTTGAAATTTAAATAATTCAATTTGAATTTGAATTCGATATTTGGAATTGAATTCTGTAATTTGAAACTAGGGATTAATGATATTATACTAGTCATTATGAGTTAAATCATTTTTAAAGTATTATTTTTGGGAATTTGAATTTAACCCAGGGATTTCAACTTGTATAAATGAATCAGATTTCCAAAATGAAAACTGTTGTTTTCAAATGATAAACACTTTTAGATAAGAACTTGAAAGTTCGGTGTGTATACAATTATATGTGCTAATATAGTACACACGGATCGTGTAATATGGACTATAATATAAATGCGGAAATAGATGATAATAGTATTGTAAATAGAAAATAGAAAAATCACACCAGAGATTTTTATACTGGTTCGGAGCACCGTCCTACGTCCAGTCCCAGACTTCTATCTGGATTTTCACTATTAACTACCTCGCTTCACCCGGAGGAACAGGTTTACAATACCCGAACAGCCGAACGGGATTTCACGCCTCTAATACACTGAGGACTTCAACACTTGCCTCTTACAACACCGAGGACTTCAACACTTGCCTCTTACAACACGAGGACTTCAACAAAAACAAATACAATTGTTGTTGACAACTTGTGTTCTTGAAAACACGGATTTGTCACTAGTAGTACACCCTTCCTATAATCTTATCCTCAAGGAATATGAATGATGTTTTGTAAAGATTAAAGAAGGTATTTACTTATTGAATCAAAAGATATGAAATAATTTCAATGATTCAATAAGCTAAATTAATTTTTAGAATGCAGGAGTGTTAGAGATTAGATTAGAGAGCATATATGATCGTATAAAAACTTGTCGTTTTAATCAATGATATTGATGTGTATTTATAGAGAGAAAATAGTTATAACCCTTGGTGAAAAGTTGCAGTCAAAAGTTATGATTATTGATGAAGAAGAAGAGACGCAACCATTGAAGAAGGATGTGTCTTTTGGAAGAAGTTGCTCTCTGTTTAAAAACGGTCGACAGGTCAAAAACTAACCGGTAGACAGGTTTTTAAAAATATAGTCGTTATGTGCATGTGTGCACGTTTATTGTGCACATCCAACAGGAACGGTCGACCGCCTATATTTGGACCGGTCGACCGGTCTCTGTTAAATTGCACAATAAAGTGCACAACCTATATAAATGTGTGTATATATATATATATATATTATATTTTGTGCATGATTATTTGAGGATAGATTTTGACAATTTTATTACTATTATAACATCAAATAATCAACCTATAATCTAGAGTACCATATGTAGGTCTTGATTTGTCGATCGCTTTAATATTGTTGTCAGCAATCAAAATCTTCATAGAAGCTGTGACTCAACATTCTCCCCCTTTTTGATTGATGACAATATAAAAACTCAAGTATAGAATCTCCCCCTGAATATGTGATTTCCTGCAGACAATTATTAGCTCCTTTCATCCTGCAAACAATTATTAGCACCTTTCTCCCCCTTTGTCATCGACAAAAAGGAGTAAACAATAGAAAATATAAACCAAAGAGAACAATGCATACATTCAAACACAGGATGTTTTGATGAAGTACAATGCAAGTCATAGTCTACTACGAATAAAAAGATGGACACTATTTAGTACAAGTGCCATAGATGTTTTTAAAGAAATGAAAAGAAAAACAAACTAACTTCATTCCGACTGAATCTCTTCCTCATCATCATCATCATCATCATCGTCGTCGTCATCGTCATCGTCATCATCATCGTCATTGTCCCCACGACCTTGTCCGCTTGTACCACCGGATTCCTCGGATGTCGACCAAGTAAAAGTTGGAGGAGCCGGACGTTTTCCGGGGTCTTGATGTTGGGTCGAGACGGATGTGCTACATGATATAGCATCCCATATAGCGCCGAAGAATGACTTTACCTTATTGAATCGTCTATCAATTTTCGAATCCATTCGTTTTAGTCTTGATTCAAGTAAAAATTGATTCCGAGCGATGGTTTCAAGAGATTCTCTTGTAGATGATTTAGATTTCAATAATCTAACATCTTCAGAACGACGACGAGATGGTGGAGCTTGTTGTTCTTGAGTATCGCGTTGTTGCCATTGTTCGAAAGGCATAATATGAACATATGGAGGAGGAAGCTTCATCCGTTTGATAGTAGTGGAGTCAATACACTTTGGTGTAGAATATGCCGAATCCGGGGGTGTGACTCCACATGCAAGCAACATACGCATAATATACTCGTTATAGAAGAAATGTGGACGAGTAGAGTTATTTACCTTAAGAATTTCATCGAAAATCATGTGAACCCAATTTATTTCGATATCACAGTAGATAGCATAAAGAGCCTTGAAATTCTCTTTGTAAACGGCATCATAGTTTCCTAATCGAGGAAATAGAGAGTGCATTAGGACATGGTGTAACAACCTTGCAGTCGGTCGTAGCCCAATCGATTTGGTGCCGTTACTATCATCTTCTATAAATTTATGACTCGTACTATTCCGGGTGAAAACTTCACAAAATGTCGATGAAAACTCTTCACCTCTATTCGGTATTCCCAAAATAGAAGCAATTCTATCATAAGTGAGATAGATTCGTTTGCCACATACTACTGACCAAATAACTCCATTTGGATTATCCGGTGTATATTCCTCTAAATTCATATTCGCGTAAAATAGCTTAATCATCAAATGATTAATTTGTACGCTATTTACAGAAAAATCAATAAGAGGAGAGATATGAGATCTATTTGCTAATCTTTGAATATCGTATGCAGTGAAATCGTCGAATTTGATGAATGAGCCCGGATGGAACTTGTAATTTGTCATTTGATTCCATCTAGTTACTGCAACCGGAGATTCTAGCCATTTTCTAGCAGAGAGAGTAAGAGAAGAAGATTCTGATGTTGCTCTTTTCTTTGATTTCTTCTGAGGAGGAGCCATTGAAGAGAATTTGAGAGTTTGTGAAGCTTGAGAATATGAACTAGGGTTTGGAAATGGGAAAGTTTTCAGTAGAGAGTAGAAAGTAAAGAGGGTTGGTGGCAAAATATATACGTGAAGTATATAAAAAAAAAGGAATAACTGCCGACCGGTCGACCGCCTGCATATGGCCGGTCGACCGTTTTCAACCCGAGAGCAAAACGGTCGACCGGTCATATTTCAGGGGGTCGACCGGTTTGGCTCTGTGTGCAAAAATGCAGAATTTGGCAAAAATTTTGAAAACGAGTCGAATGAATATATTATATATTATGTTATTATTGCAAAAATATACTGTATTACAAGAATTATATATGAAAGCAAAACAATATACATTATGGAATTCTAATGAGAAGGTGAGTTGTTATTAGAATTCTTGTCGTTTTCAATGCGTTTAGCCCACGGACTCCACTTATTTCGAGCTCCTTCGTTTTCGTTATAATTTCTATCCCAAGAGTTTGGAGTCGTTGAAGTCGATGGCCTGCATGGCATTGGTTCATGAACATCGTGCTTGTTTGATCGGCAGAAGAACGATGCCATTCTTTCTAAGACGGATAAACGTGCCGACATACGTTGTTGTTCATGATAGAGTTGGTTTTGTCCATAATGCAATTGTCTCTGTAGGTCGATTTGATGCTTTTGGTAGTGATGTATCCCATCGATTTGTGCCTTCGTGCGTGGAGAGCAAAATAGTGCTTTCTTTGCACGCTTGGATGTTGGAGTATGGCCAGGTGTGTGAAAACAATGGTGAGGGCATTCCGGCCTTTGTTTCGGTGTAGTCGGAGAGTATTGTTCCTCCGACTCCGAGCTTGTGATAGAAATATGAGATTCCTCTGCGCATTTGTCGCAAATGTGTGCCATGGTAGCTTGTTTAAGATGATTTATAATTTTCAGCAAGAAGGTGAATGAATGAAAGTGTATTTTTCAAACGTTTATATAGAAAAAAAGTTTGCCAATGAACTTGAGGATAGGATTTGTTAGAGATAATTAGCCGTAAACAAAAACAATGATGCATAAAAAAAGTTATAAAAATAGGTATAGTTTGTTATAGGCTGAAATTTAAGAATTATTTGAAAAATATATAGCCTAAGTTTGAAGGTTACTTATTCTATTCTAGATCTTTCCGAGATACTAAGCCAAGCTCTCTTCGTAGTTTAATAAAACTAGATTCAAGTAATGGTTTAGTGAAAATATCGGCTATTTGATTGTCAGTGTGAACATATTCAAGATGTATATTACCTTTTTCAATATCATCTCTAAGGAAATGATGACGGATATCAATATGTTTGGTTCTAGAATGATTTACTGGATGTTTAGAGAGATTTATTGCACTCGTGTTATCACAGTATATAATAGAATTCGATAAATGTATATCGAAATCTTGAAGTGTTTGTTGCATATATAGTACTTGAGTACAAGCTAGAGCCGCTGATATATATTCAGCTTCACATGTAGATAGTGAAACGCAATTTTGTTTCTTACTAAACCACGAGACAAGTGATTTTCCAATAAAATGACATGTACCACTTGTACTTTTTCTATCCATTCGAGAACCTCCAAAATCAGCATCACTATACGATACTAATTCAAATGGACATTCAGTTGGATAAAAAAGACCAAAGTCTCTTGTGTTATTAAGATAACGAATTATACGTTTCACAGCTCGTAAATGCGATTCTTTTGGATTTGCTTGAAAACGAGCACATAAACAAACACTCATTATTATATCTGGATGACTAGCTGTGAGATAAAGCAGAGAACCAATCATGCTTCGATATAGCTTCTGGTCAACACTCTTACCATTTTCATCTTTTTCAAGATGTGTAGTTGTACTCATAGGAGTTGGTTTACCAGATGCGTTTTCTAATCCGAAGCGTTTGATAAGACTTCCACAGTATTTTTCTTGATTGATAAAGATACCGTTTGAAAGTTGTTTGATTTGAAGTCCAAGAAAATATGATAGTTCTCCCATATGAGACATTTCAAATTCTTTTGACATAATATGAGCAAACTCCTTACAGAGTTTGTCGTTAGTTGAACCAAAGATGATGTCGTCTACATATATCTGGATAACTAAAATATCTTTATGAGAATGTTTAATAAACAAAGTTTGATCGACTTTGCCTATTTGAAACCCTGAGTTAACGAGATAGCTCCGTAATCGTTCATACCAAGCACGAGGTGCTTGTTTTAAACCATATAGAGCTTTCTTTAGTTTGTATACATGATCAGGATATTTTTCATGTACGAACAAGGGGGGTTGTTCGACATATACATTCTCTTTGATAAAACCATTTAGAAATGCACTTTTGACATCCATCTGAAAAAGTTTGAATTTAGGATGACAAGCAAAAGATAATAGAATTCTAATAGCTTCTAGTCGAGCAACTGGTGCAAAAGTTTCTTCATAATCGATACCTTCTTCCTGATTGTATCCTTGTGCTACTAATCTTGCTTTATTTTTGGTGATATTTCCTTGTTCGTCAGCCTTATTTTTATAGACCCATTTAGTACCAATTACTGACTGATCAGTTGGTCTCGGAACAAGTTCCCAAACGTCATTGCGCTCAAACTGATTTAGTTCTTCCTGCATGGCAATGATCCAGTAATCATCTATAGCAGCTTCTTTTGGATTCTTGGGTTCGATATTTGAGAGAAAAGCGACATGACCCATTTGATTGAGTTGACTCCTTGTTCTGACATGTGATGTTATTTCACCTATTATATTTTGGGCCGGATGGTCTCTTAATATTCTTGGTGGTGATTGTAATTCACATATTTGAGGAGTATTCTCAATAATTATTTCTGAGTCAGAATCAGTATTTGAGATGATTTGATTATCAATGACTATTGATTCGTCATCATCTGATATTGTGTGAGGATGCTGATAAATTTCATCAAAAGAGACATGAAGTGATTCTTCAATAGTTTTGGTTCGTTTATTAAATATCCGATAGGCCTTACTTCGTTCCGAATAACCGACAAATATTCCTTCATCGGCTTTTGGATCGAATTTTCCAAGCTGGTCTTTCGTATTTAAAATAAAGCACTTAGAACCAAAAACTTTGAAGTATGAGATTTTGGGCTTTCTTTTGTTAAACAATTCATAAGGAGTATTCTTGGTAAGAGGTCTTATGGACACACGATTTAAAACATAACAGGCAGTTGCAACAGCTTCTGCCCAGAAGTGTTTTGGTAAGGTGGTTCCATTTAATAATGTTCTTGCACATTCTTGTAAAGTTCGGTTCTTTCGTTCTACTACTCCGTTCTGTTGTGGAGTTCTGGGAAACGAAAAATTATGATATATACCTTTCTTTGTACAAAAATGTTCAAATTCATTATTTTCAAACTCTCCGCCATGATCACTTCTTATATTTTTAACTTTAATCCCTTTTGATTTTTGAATTCTTTTGACGAAAGATTTGAAATGATCGAAGGTATCACTTTTATTTTTTAAGAAAATTGTCCATGTATAACGAGAGAAATCATCAACAATTACAAGCACATATTGACTGTGATTTATTGATTGAACTCTAGTAGGTCCAAATAAATCCATGTGCAGTAACTCAAGCGGTTGTAATGTTGATATGACTTTCTTGGATTTAAACGATGATTTGGTCAATTTTCCTAATTGACATGCATCACAAATGTTGTTAACTTTAAAACTCATTTTGGGTAGTCCTCTAACTAGATTGTTTTTGGCTAGCTTGTCAATATTTCTGAAGTTTATATGACAGAAACGTTTGTGCCATAGCCATGGATCATTGTCATTAGCCATAAGACACATATCTGAATTATGATTAATATTCATATTTAGAATATATATATTTCTGTCTCTATAACCTTCAAAAACCAAATTATGGTCTTTATCTAAAATACTACACTTATTATTTGAAAAGGAAATTATAAAACCCTTGTCACATAACTGACTAATACTAAGTAAATTGTGTTTTAAATTTCTAACTAGCATGACATTAGTAATAAGAGGTAAGTTAGATGTACCACAATTGCTCACATCGCCTTTGCCGATGATATAACCTTTTGAATTGTCTCCAAAAGTGACTGAGCCACCATCTGAGTATTTAATATTTGTTAGTAAGCTCTTGTCTCCCGTCATATGCTTTGAGCAACCACTGTCCAATATCCACTTTCCTCTTTTCTTCAGTGGGACCTGCAAACATAGAATTAAGTTCATGGTACCCACTTTTTATAGGGTCCTAAGAGTTAGGTCTTAGGAGTCCAAACCCATTTGGGTCCGGTATCCCCTTTATATATATAATTGTTATTAAAATGTACATTATTCATGAATTGCTGAATGTATTTGTTCCTAATCAAATTATTATTTGTTTTAGGAACCCATATTTTGATAGTCTTGACATCTCTCTTTTGAAATTTCACAACTGGTTTTGGTTTGAAATATAATAAACTAAGATTTTTCTTAGTTTCAGTTTTTTGTACTTTCTTCTTCCTTTTATTTCTAAGATGTTTCTTAGTTTCATGTTTGTTATATCCCAAACCTTGTTTATCTGAAATAGATTGTGAACTTTCAATGATTTTAGTCAAATTTTCTCGACCTTTGTTAAAGTTAGAAACATTTTGAGTAATGTCATCAAACTTTGTTTGTAAACTAGCTTTTTCTAGGTCTAGAATTTTGACTTTTGCTTTAAGTTCATGATTTTCAGTAGTGAGAGCATTATTTTTCTCTTTTTGAGCTTCTATTTCTTGACTCAAAAGAGATATTTGAGAGTCAACATTAGATGATGATTCTTGAATATTTTCAAGTTCTTCTTCTAATATTTTCTTCTCATCTTTTAACATATCTCGTTCAAACTCTGCTCTACTTAAATATGCTTTGACTACTTTTAATTGACGTTTTAAGTCTTTATATTTGACTATCAATTCAGCATTAATATCAAGTAATTCATCAAATGTAGGAATTTGTACCTCATCTTCTGTTGCCATAAAGCAAACATTAGCTTGTTCATTCTCCGAATCACTTTCACTTTCTGATGAAGATGACTCTGAATCATCCCATGTTACTGAGAAGGCTCGTTTCTTTGATTTGTCCTTCTTATATTTGAATTTTTCATTTTCTGACTTTTTATTTTGTTCTGGACAATCCTTCTGCATGTGTCCCTTTTTATGGCAGTTGAAACATTCTATAGCAGATGAAGATGGTTTATTTGATCCAGGTTTCCTTTTATTGTAGCGACTGGCTTTTCGATATTTTAGGAATTTTTTGAAACCTTTAGCAATGAACGCCAAATCTTCACCTTCAGAATCTGATTCATTTTCATCTTTCTCAACATGAAATGCTACATTTTTCTTTTCTTCTTTCTGTTCTTTTCTAGCCTGCAAATTTGCTTCATAGGACATTAAATTTCCTATCAATTCATCTGGCTTCATGACGGAAAGATCATTAGCTTCTTCAATTGCTAATACTTTTCCTTCCCATTCATTAGTCAGAGAATGTAGGACTGCTGAAACAACATCAAAATCAGAATACTTTTGTCCTAACCCAATAAGTGCATGGTGAATAGTTTGAAACCGTGAATACATGTCATTGATTGTTTCATTTGGTTTCATTTTGAAATTTTGAAATTGACTTTTCAGCATGGCTATTTTGGCTTGTTTAACCTTGTTAGTACCTTCATGAGTGATTTTTAGCGTTTGCCAAATTTGATATGCAGTAGTGCAGATACTAACACGGTTATATTCATTTTGGTCTAATGCACAGAACAACATATTTATTGCTCTTGCATTTACGGCTGCTGCCGTTTTCTCAGCCACAGTCCATTCTGAATAATCAGTTGTTGGATTTACTATTTCTCTTTGAGTAGCATTCCAAGCATCATAGCTACTTGATTGCATAAAGAATGACATACGTGTTGCCCAATAACTGTAGTTAAGACCATTGAAAAATGGAGGTCTTTGTGTCGATTGCCCTTCTGTGTAAGTGGTGTTTTGAGAGCTAGTACTTGCGTTATTTTCCATATTACAAGAATATATCAAATAACTGTGTTACGGTTATATGATGACCTTCTCTGATACCAAATGAAAGTTCGGTGTGTATACAATTATATGTGCTAATATAGTACACACGGATCGTGTAATATGGACTATAATATAAATGCGGAAATAGATGATAATAGTATTGTAAATAGAAAATAGAAAAATCACACCAGAGATTTTTATACTGGTTCGGAGCACCGTCCTACGTCCAGTCCCAGACTTCTATCTGGATTTTCACTATTAACTACCTCGCTTCACCCGGAGGAACAGGTTTACAATACCCGAACAGCCGAACGGGATTTCACGCCTCTAATACACTGAGGACTTCAACACTTGCCTCTTACAACACCGAGGACTTCAACACTTGCCTCTTACAACACGAGGACTTCAACAAAAACAAATACAATTGTTGTTGACAACTTGTGTTCTTGAAAACACGGATTTGTCACTAGTAGTACACCCTTCCTATAATCTTATCCTCAAGGAATATGAATGATGTTTTGTAAAGATTAAAGAAGGTATTTACTTATTGAATCAAAAGATATGAAATAATTTCAATGATTCAATAAGCTAAATTAATTTTTAGAATGCAGGAGTGTTAGAGATTAGATTAGAGAGCATATATGATCGTATAAAAACTTGTCGTTTTAATCAATGATATTGATGTGTATTTATAGAGAGAAAATAGTTATAACCCTTGGTGAAAAGTTGCAGTCAAAAGTTATGATTATTGATGAAGAAGAAGAGACGCAACCATTGAAGAAGGATGTGTCTTTTGGAAGAAGTTGCTCTCTGTTTAAAAACGGTCGACAGGTCAAAAACTAACCGGTAGACAGGTTTTTAAAAATATAGTCGTTATGTGCATGTGTGCACGTTTATTGTGCACATCCAACAGGAACGGTCGACCGCCTATATTTGGACCGGTCGACCGGTCTCTGTTAAATTGCACAATAAAGTGCACAACCTATATAAATATGTATATATATATATTATATTTTGTGCATGATTATTTGAGGATAGATTTTGACAATTTTATTACTATTATAACATCAAATAATCAACCTATAATCTAGAGTACCATATGTAGGTCTTGATTTGTCGATCGCTTTAATATTGTTGTCAGCAATCAAAATCTTCATAGAAGCTGTGACTCAACAGAACTGAGATTCCAGTTAATTAGGGGAATTTCAAGATTTAATAGAGAAATGATTTTCCTAAGTTACGAATGAATTCTTTTTGAAAGCTATGAATTAAATCTGTTTATTGTTTAACAGATTTAAATTGATGATTTGTTTAAATCAAATTGAAATGAAAATTGATTTGGAAAATCTGTGAATGAATCTTTTGTTCAAAAGATTAAAATGTGAAAATTTGTTAAGCCATTTGAAGAAAGTTTTGGGTAATAAGTTGTGACTTAATTGAAATCCCAATATCCATATATTTCTTGTAAATATTGCGCTCACTATTCGGTTTAGCCGGGAGAGGACCTTTGTGTCATATATCCCATTCCGAATATGTGATATGTCGTTATGGATAGCATTTGAAGACCGGTGGTGAAGACCGGATATTTTCGAAAACGTAAGGACAACTCATCGAATGTCTTTGCATCGAATGGTCCCCGGTATAGAGACTCCATATGTGATGGGGAGTCCGAATGTGATTAGTGAATATCCGGATTGCAAGGACTTCTTTTGAAGTGCCTTCGGTTCTGTTCGAGCCCGGAACAGACTTGTATGGATTGTATGTCTGACATTACAAGTTGAGATATAAAGCTGATTTCTTTCAAATATATTTCTGTTGGTGAGGGAGAATTTATTCTTTTAGCTTAACACCCTTCTCTGAGACGTACGAGCTCAGAGGTTATATAGTTGAAGTTATCAGCGATATATTCCCAATTTGGTAATGTGACATGCTGAGTGTTGCTGTGAAATGATCATTGTGTTGATCATTTGTGATAGGATCATTTGTTTGATCGTTTATCTTTGTGATCATTTCTATGATCATTTGTTGACCCAAAGCACGGCTTTTGTATAAAGTGTGTTTTTGTGGACGTGACTTCGTCGAGCCTCACAAACCGGTAATGGTCGAAACAGGAATTGTGCGGCAAGGTTTCCAGGGATAACTTCCCTAGGGTATGACCATTCCTTCTGGAAAAGGGTAGTATCATGGTATGGAGCCCAGATACTTACTCATGTTGAAACACTTATTATTATGGTGTGATGTTGGTTAGAGAGCGCTCTCGTTTAAAGGTCCCAAAGGACCGGGGGTGGCATATCTGAGGGTTTGTAATATTCGTTGGGAAAAGGGATTCCCGGCTTTGTTTAGCGGAGAATGGTGGTTCTCGGGGCGTCCATCCAGAGGTGTTTCCATGTGGCAATGGGAAGTTCATTGGCCTGACCATTTGTTGGAAATCCATTCTTCAAATACGTACCTTGTACGGTTTTAGTTGTAGAACCTATCATTCACTTATGGTGGCGCCCCACTGTTTGGATGGTAGCTATAGTAGGCATAGTTCGAATTGTCTATGTTGGCTAAGATTTATATCTTTACTTTCGAAATGATTTTTTTCTACACTATGCACTAGTAATAATATCAAATGTTTCTTTTTAATGCGTATCAAGCATCTTTGACTATCATAAGGAGAAATCTCCTCCGATTCTGCGTTTGCATTGTGTGTGTGTGCGGGAGGCCTTATGGTAGTCTCATTTTTAAAAAGCATTGCGAATTGACTTTGAAAATCTTTTGTTGAATGTTTTAAAAAGATAAACTGTTTTTTTGTTGCTCACACCAGTCCCACGACTGATCCGGAGTTTATTGTTTCTTTCCTGAACTCTGGGTGCTCATTATTTTCTACACGAGCAGTCTAGAGTTGGGTTTTTCAGATAGTCAGATTAGTAGGTTATTTGGAGTTAGTTCAGTCCTTGGATCACACCAGTCTTGTTAAGCTTGGTGCATCGTTATGGGGAGTTCGAGCTATTGTTGGACTAGTTCTTGGAGGTGGAAGTTGCGGTTTTGGAGTTCTTCCTTGAAGACTATCTTTGACTTATATTGTTCCGCTGCTAGATGTTATCTATTTTTCTTTTCCGCTGTTATTTATTGTATCATATCTCTGATGTATATTGATATTCATTGTACCATTCTGTTGTACCAGATGTTGTATCAGTATTGTATATCAATGTATTATTCTTTTATTCCGCTATGTTATTTACTTAATGTCGTTATAAGCTCCGGCGAATCGGATTTGAACGATCGAATCTATGGCATTCGAATACGATATGAAGTATGGATGTCGATTTTCGAGCAGGCAAAATCCGCGTCGTTACATCATGTATTCGCATTACTATTTAACTGTATTAAAAACCCAAGTCTAGTGTTACCAAAAGAGAGATATTTGTATAACTATAGGGCATGCAAAAAATTTGTACTTTAAATGTATCCACAATTTGATTTTTATTTACATTTTGCATAGATATGACATATTGTCAATATGTCGTTAAAACTGAAGATTTTAGTGTGGTGAAAATTAGACCCTTCTGATATGCTAGTGTCCAAAGCCAGTCAGATATTGTTGTAGGCTTAAGGCATAATGATCTAAATCAGGGATTAAAACAATCAGTGGTCCTTATTAGTTATTTTTAAACATTGAAAATACAGTCACAATGCAAGTTTAAATTATAGTGGCTTAAAAATAAGGCATACTCTTTTATAATTACACAGAGTCCGCTTTCATTAATCTAAAATATGACCGATTTCATTTATAAACAAAATTTAATTACTTTTATAATCAAAATTAGAATTTTGAGTCCGATGAAAATTCAAGGCCCTTGGCGATGACTTTTGTGACATAGGGCTACTATCGGCCATTCCTATAACAAACATAGTTTCTAATAATACCGACTATTTGTAAATAGTAGTAAATGAGATTTGAGAAGAAATGCTTAGATGACTATTAAAATAAGTAACGTGCAACGTACCCTCCATTTGAGAATTTGCATATGCAAAATGATTTTTAAATAACAATTTAATAACATAATTTTTTCAAAAAATCCAACATTCAAAAGTTTTGCATTTTGCAAGTTTATCCAACTCTAACCATCCACTACTAATGTTGCAATAAATTACTATTTTGAAAAATTTTGGTTAAAATTTGAAAATAAGAATACATAAAAATCCAAACTTCCTACCTATATTAAACTGGAAAAGTGAATACATAGCTTAAAATAAGTTGTATAATAACATAACAAAACATGTTTGTAACTATTGATCACACATCTTATTAGAAAACAATATATTTGGTTTAAGTAAAGTAGTTTTATTGGAAAATAAATTATATAAGCTTCCTTTACTAAAATTTACTTAAATTGGGAGGTATGTATAAATTTATTAAATTTATGGAAAAACATTTAGTGTATAAATATAAATATCGTGGCAATACATTTTTGTAAAAAGTTAATCCGAATTATGCTGACCAAACATAAATATAATCTCAATATATAAAAATAAGTGAAATAATAGATTCACGAATAGATTACTATCAGAAGATGCAATAATAAGTTGTAAAATGCTTTTTAAGATATTTAACTTAGATCTACAAAGATAATTCTTCCATCAAATTTATTTCATACTATAATACCATGAAAGCACATTGTATCAAATTTAATGACTTAACATTTGATGTTGAACATTATCATTTCACTGGTGAAATAGTTGAAGCTTGATTATGCCATTTTCGTTGTTGATACAACGATGTAGGACGTTGTCATTTACTTTCTTCATAACTGGTTATTGGATGATGCATTTCTTCTTGTTCTTTTGTGCACTGTAGTTCTTTTGTGCACTATGGTTCCTTTGTGCACTGTGGTTCTTTTGTGCATTTTAGTTCTTTCGTACATTGTTCATCCATTGTATGTTCATTTGACGACGGATGTTGCAATTTGCTTTCTCCATCAGTGGTCGTTGGATGATGCCATTCTTTTTGCTCTTCTGTGCATTGTAGCTCTTTTGTGCACTGTAGTCCTTTTGTGCATTGTAGCTCTTTTGTGCATTGTAGTTCTTTTATGCATTCTAGGTCTTTTGTACATTGTTCATTCATCGCTTGTGCATATACCACCGGTTGATTCCCCTTCTTTTGTTCGTCATAATTTGTCGGATGGTGCCAATTACTCCTTCCATCAACGATTGTTGGATGATGCCACTTGGTTGGTAGTTCATTAGGTTGCGGCTTTGATGCCACGGTAGTTTCAGTTATGATAAAAAAGAAGAACACTAAAGCTAATGATGCACAATATGCTTTGGTCATGTTTATGTGTGGTATGTTGTTCAAGAATGAAGATGGTTTTTATAAGATTTGAAGATAATGTTTGGAATCTTGAAGTCAATCAAGCCATTGTAAACTAGTTAATGATCTCATTTTGTTTATCCTCTTTCATATTCTGGATAAAAACATAACCTTAAAGTAGATGGTGTTTTAGTAAGCTTTCTACAAAAAAATAACATGCAAAAGTTAATTATAATTCACCAATCGTTATGTTAATAATAGAAGGCGGTGTTGCATATCAACTACTAATTTCAATCTTAGCTTCTTGTATCATAGGAAATATATGAAAAACCCAAATTAGTAATAAATAAATAAATAAATATTGGTGTCTACTAAATTATAATAAAAATGCGTGATTGCCGGTACATCCGAAAATAAAAGTCAAAATAGGTAGTTACGTTGTAAACTGAAATGAAAAATTCTAAAATAAAAAATAGATGTCTAGTTTTGTCGTATATTTTATCCTCCTAAAATTTTTGATAATACTAGTATTGTTATCGTAACAGTATATTACTACGCTATTAGCGTGTATGTGTGCAAATGTGTATATTCACATATTTCGATTAAAATTTACTATATTTTGATTATAAAAGACGTTTATTTTCTTGTTATGGTGTTTGGAACTTACACAATAACAAATGTCTATTTTTTATTTTACCGCCTCAAACGTAGGTTTATCGTTTCACATATCGTTTTCACTAAAACTTAAAGTTAATTGCTCGACGTCATGTTTTCGCATTACTATTTAACTTTATTAAAAACCCAAGTCTAGTGTTACCAAAAAAGAGATATTTGTATAACTATATGGCATGCAAAAAATTTGTAATTTAAATGTATCCACAATTTGATTTTTATTTACATTTTGCATAGATATGACATATTGTCAATATGTCGTTAAAACTGAAGATTTTTGTGTGGTGAAAATTAGACGCTTCTGATATACTAGTGTCCAAAGCCAGTCAGATATTGTTGTAGGCTTAAGGCATAATGATCTAAATCAGGTATTAAAACAACCAGAGGTCCTTATTAGTTATTTTTAAACATTGAAAATACAGTCACAATGCAAGTTTAAATTATAGTGGCTTAAAAATAAGGCATACTCTTTTATAATTACACAGAGTCCGCTTTCATTAATCTAAAATATGACGGATTTCATTTATAAACAAAATACAATTACTTTTATAAACAAAATTAGAACTTTGAGGCCGATGAAAATTCAAGGCCCTTGGCGGTGACTTTAGTGACATAGGGCTACTATCGGCCATTCCTACATCAAACATAGTTTCGAATAAGACCGACTATTTGTAATAGCAGCAAATGAGATTTGGAAAGAAATGCGTAGATGACTATTAAAATAAGTAACGTGCAACGAACCATCCATTTGAGAATTTGCATATGCAAAATGATTTTTAAATAACAATTTAATAACATAAATTTTTCTAAAAATTCCATCATTCAAAAGTTTTGCATTTTGCAAGTTTATCCAACTCTAACCATCCACTACTGGTGTTGCAATAAATTAGTATTTCGAAAAATTTGGGTTAAAAATTTGAAAATAAGAATACACAAAAATCCAAACTTCCTACCTATATTAAACTGGAAAAGTGAATACATAGCTTAAAATAAGTTGTATAATAACAAAACAAAACATCTTTGTAACTATTGATCACACGTCTTATTAGAAAATAATATATTTGGTTTAAGTAAAGCAGTTTTATTGGAAAATAAATTATATAAGCTTCCTTTACTAAAATTTACTTAAATTTGGAGGTATGTATAAATTTATAAATTTATGGAAAAACATTTAGTTTATAAATATAAATATCATGGCAATACATTTATGTAAAAAGTTAATCCGAATTGTGCTGACCAAACATAAATATAATCTCAATATATAAACATAAGTGAAATAATAGCTCCACGAATAGATTACTATCAGAAGATGTAATAATAAGTTGTAAAATGCTTTTTAAGATATTTAACTTAGACCATCTACAAAGATAAATTCTTCCATCAAATTTATTTCATAATATAATAACATGAAAGCACATTGTATCAAATTTAATGACTTAACATTTGATGTTGAACATTATCATTTCACTGGTGAAATAGTTGAAGCTTGATTATGCCATTTTCGTTGTTGATACAACGATGTAGGACGTTGTCATTTACTTTCTTCATAACTGGTTATTGGATGATGCATTTCTTCTTGTTCTTTTGTGCACTGTAGTTCTTTTGTGCATTGTGGTTCCTTTGTGCACTGTGGTTCATTAGTGCACTGTGGTTCTTTTGTGCATTTTAGTTCTTTCGTACATTGTTCATCCATTGTATGTTCATTTAACGATGGATGTTGCAATTTGCTTTCTCTATCAGTGGTCGTTGGATGATGCCATTCTTTGTGCTCTTCTGTGCATTGTAGCTCTTTTGTGCACTGTAGTCCTTTTGTGCATTGTAGCTCTTTTGTGCATTGTAGTTCTTTTGTGCATTCTAGGTCTTTTTTACATTGTTCATTCATCGCATGTGCATTTACCACCGGATGATTCCCCTTCTTTTGTTCGTCATAATTTGTCGGATGGTGCCAATTACTCCTTTCATCAACGATTGTTGGATGATGACACATGATTGGTAGTTCATTAGGTTGCCGCTGTAACATCCTGGAATTTCACACCAGATTTAAATATGATAATCTATATAATAAATTAATTTAAATTGATAAATGTTGTTATTTTATTCAACAACTAATAAATGAATGGTAAATATAAAATTATTTCAATTAAAAAAGGAAGAAGAAGGGAATTGATTTAAGGATTAAATATAAACATATCTAAGGAAATCAATTAAGTTAATATTTAAATTCATTTTTGCATGAGATAAACACATGTTAACATCTAAGCTTATTAATAAAACATGTGTTAGGAATTTAGCCATTAATTTGACAAGTGTCATAATGTAGTTTTCTTTTCTTTTAATTTTTATAAAACAAATTATTCATGCATACTTTCTCATTTTAGTAAAAAGAAATTTTACATCCTCCATTTTCAAAAAAATCAGAACTTCACCAAGCCCTACATCTTCAATCAATTTCTGAAAATCAAATCTATACTTCTTCAACCAAATTGAAACAAAACATGCAAGCATCTTTTCAAAGCTAAAACCTGCAAATCTTAGCTCCTGCATCTTCAACCAAATTTCTACAACAATCAAAGTTTAGCATCAACTTATTCAAGATTAAAAGCATCAACAATCAAGTCATCTCAGTTTTTAGAAGTCTGCAGTTCACAAATTTGTCTTTGCAAATTTGAATCTTCTTAGGAAAAAAATAATGTGAGTAAATTTTTAATTTAAAACTTTAAGTATAAAAGTTGTATGTTGAATGATAGTGATGAATGCTTGTATGTTAATGATTTTGTGAAGTATTTGTTTCAGGTTTAAGATAGTGCATGTTTTAGAAATAAATTGTACTTCTCTGTAAATACAAGTACAGAGTGAATTTTGAATAAATCTTCAAATCTTAAATTCAGCAAGTTGTTAGTTAGTTGATATTTTCAAACATATATATATGTTAGAATCAACATGATATAAGAATTAAAAATATACATATTGGTGATAATGTAAACTGTAGAAAACAAATATGCAGTAAAACAAAAATTCATAGCATGAAAATCTTGTTAATTTTTGATGAATCACATATATTTGTTGAATCTTTAATGCATATTGTGAATTTTGAAATTGGAATTAGAATTTTAAACATGCAATTTAATTCGAATTTTTAAGATTTCAGAATTTGGTACTTTTGTCAAATTCTTGTAATTGGATTGATTTTAACTTCTGAAATTTTAATGGAAGCTTGGTTAGATGATGATTATCACCAGAAAAATAAAAATCTAATTTATTTTGTAATATAGGATTTGGAATTTAGGTTTGTAGGGTTTTGGAACTGTCTTTTTGGGTTTGAAAATTTTCGATCGTGTAATTCATAGAGAGGACCGAGCTTCGTATGGATTGAGGAGGAGTTGCATGTGGGGTTTGCGCATGTGTGGCCGGGGTTTGGTGCCGGATCGTGGTACGGTGGTCGTGGTTGATGGCCTTCCTTCTTGCGTCTGCAGTTCGACTTTGGGTTCGAACAACTCAATTTTGTTTGAGCTCGCGTGGATGGTTTCTGGGTTGAGATTATCGGTCGAGGATGGATTTGGGGTTTGCGCGTGTGGCCGGCGGTGGCGATGGTGGCGTGGTGGCACTGTGCAGGTGCACATTGAGGCCGCGTGTGTGTGTCTGGGTGTCTTCGTGTGTGTGTGGGTTAGAACTCGAAGTCGCGCTCGAGGTATCTCGTGTTTGTCGCGTGATGCACTCAGGTTGAGGTGGTGTGTTCGTGCGTGTGTTTGGTTTGGGTTTCTGGTTGATGAGAGGTGGAGAATTAAAGTTGGGTCTGGGTAGTTGTTTTGGGCCGGGCTTTAACTAATTAATGGAATTTAGTTGTAGTTTGTTTTCAAACTTCAATTTTGTTTTGAGTTGAATTTAACTCTTTATACCTCACCACTTATAAAATGTTAAATTTCTATTTTAAAGTAATCACATTTTATTGTTGAAATTTTGAAGTGGATTTACATTTTTAAATCTAACATTTAAAAAGTAATTAGTTTTTAATAAATTGAATACTTAATTTTGTATGAGTTTTGAAGATAAATGAATATTGTTTGTTTAAAAGTTAATTAAATTTTGAAATTTAAGTTACTTAAATTTATTAGTAATTAGTGATGGAATTAATTAATTTATTTTGATTAATTAATTAATTGTTAAGATTTAATTAATTAATTAATTAGGAATTAATTAATAGGTAATTAAGGATTAAATTAAATAACAATTAATAGATTATTAATTTATTTATTTAAGATTAATTCACAAGTAATTAATATTTGATTAATAAGTTGATTAATGATTAATAATTTAGTGATTAAGAAGTTAATTAATTAATGGATTAAGAGTAAATTAATTAAGTAGTTAAATATCAATTAATTTATAATTAATAGTAAATTAATTAATGATTAAGTCTTAATTAATTAAATAATTAAGGTTAATTAATGAATAATTAATTATGTAATTAAGAAATTAATTTGTAATTAATTAAGAATTAATTAAGGAAATTAAGAAGTAATTAAGGTTAATTAATTATAAATTAAGGATTAATTAATAACCAAATAAGGAATGATTAATTTTTAATCAAAGTGTAATTAATAAATAATTTTAGTAATTAATTGATAATTAAATAAAGATTATTAATTAATTAAGTAGTAATTAATTAATAATAAGATAATTAAGAAGTGATTAATTAATTAATGTTTGTTTAAGCAAGATTAAGTGATAAATTCTTAAGTAATTAATTTAATTTAAATTAATTAAATTAATTATGATATGAATTAAGTAGTGCTTGCTTGTAAATGATTGTTGTAATGATATCTGCATATGGTTGATATCTGTTGAATGATAGTTGAGTTATAATCTGTGATAAGATGTTGTATATCTGTGATAGATATTAGTTATTATCTGTTGATAATGTAATGTGATGCTATGTTTAAAATCTGAATTGAATTGTTTAAAATTTTAAACAACTTGGACCTAAAAGACACGCTTTGGATTTCGATGAGACCGGGATCGGGTTTCCATATTTGGATATCCGAAAACCACATCGATTCCAAATAACGTTAGGTCGTGAACCTTATGTGAAGAGTGAAGACTCGAGGTGTAAGGGCTATACGTCAGTATAACTCTGTGGGTGATTCCGTAATGAGTTAACGGAATAGTACTTATAGATTCGAGATGGAGAATCAGAATGCAAGGGTTATCGTCGTTAACTTTGAGGGTGATTCCAAAACGAGTGTAACGAGATAATGCCTTCGGTTTCGTTCGAACCCGGAACGAACTTGTATGGATTGAATGCTTTCAGATCATCGTCAGGTGGACGATGGGCATTCTAAGAGATGAGTTCTTTATAGAGGTAATCGTAACCTTAAGCCTCATCAACCGGAAATGGCTAAAACAGGGGAGGTGCAGCAAGGCTTCGTGGGTAGCCCCCACTTGAGAGTGAGATTTACCTCTGTCTAGAAGTCCCTTATATATATTCGGCTGTGTGGGCAGTTGTTGGCCACAACTGCGGGGTTCTCTTGTTCGGAACTATCCAGTAAGGGATGGGCCCGGCCTTGTGTTGTAGGGGAGTTAGGGTGGCTCCTCGGTACGGTGACCTAGGCCCCGTACTGTGACGGGCGGTACCCCAGTAGCCCTGCTATTGATGGAAAACCATTATCCAATAAGCGCCCTCGGATTTGATTGTATACCTATGTATGCTGGAATTTAATAAATGTAACAATTTCGGCTATTTTCTAGTTTACTTGAAAACCCTAGACCGTATTATAATATCACTGAATTTCCTATCAAATGTTTTGGTTAGCGTAAGGTAAAAACTTACCCGTGTTTATTTGTGGGAAGTCTTACGTGATACCTTTTGTTTCAAAATGATTTTTAAAGTTAAACAACTTTAACTAATTTACTCACACCAGACCCATGTCTGACCCGGAGTTTATTTTGTTTTCATAAACTCTTGGGTACTCAAATTTTTTTTTTATGAGTAGCCAAGTGATTAGGTTTGGATTAGCATATATTTTGGAGGCTGGAGCTGGAGTCCAGACGTACTATCTATCTATATTCTCTATAGTGGCATTTTGGGTGTTATGTTTGGAGTTGTTTGGGTTGTAAGAACTATTATGAATGGCTGATGTAATGGAGTAGTATGATTTTGTGAACTCTGATATGTAAATTATGTAAGGGATATATGTAGTATTATATTTTGTTCGTTTCCGCTGTGAGATTCTGATGATTGTTGTTTCTTTTCTTTCTATCTTTCTAATTCTATCCCTTTCTTTTCTTATTGATGATACGTTTTTCTGTGGAATGAAAGACGGGTCGTCACAGTTGGTATCAGAGCAATGGTTGAGAAACACCTAGGCTCTGAAGTAGTATCTATCTTGAGAGTGTGTATTTGTAATTTTCTTATATAACTATATCCCTATATAAATTGATTGGATTACCTGTTCAGGTAGCCAATATGAGTTCAAGAGGCCGAAGGGGAAGAGTTGTTGGGAGTGGATCAACTGGTAACAGAAGAGAGCAGACTGATGATGAGACTGTTAATCCAGTTACGTCTTCAGCTAGTTTTGCTGCATTATGCAAGGATTTTGTTCATCTAGGAGGGAAACCATTTCAAGGATCAGAAACTATAATAGAAGTTCAAGAATGGATTCGCTCCTGTGAGAAGATTTTTAAGAGCATGAGGTTATCTGATGAGCAGAAGAGAATAATGGCTGCGTGGCAATTGCAGAGTGGTGTTGCAGTATGGTGGAATTCAGTGATTGCTAATATCTCGGAGGATGGTATGTCTTGGGAAGAATTTAAGGAGAGGTTTAAGGAAAAGTTTATACCTGCTGCAGGAAGAACTCGGCTTTATCAAGATTTTCTAAATTTGAAACAAGGGAATATGTCCATAGCTGAATACGAGATGAAGTTCAACGAGTTATCTTACTACGGACCAGGACTTATAGACATACCTCTTAAGAAGAACGAGATGTTTGTCCAGGGGTTGAGGCCTGAGTATCATGAGAGAATGACTGCACATCTGAAAGGGTCTTTTGTAGAGCTTATTGATATGGCGTTAAGGTATGAAGACTTGATGAAGAAGAGGTCAGTGGCATAAGTTGCTGCATCAGGAGGGAATTCTACCAACCAGAATAAGAGGAAGTTCAATCCTAACTGGAAGAAGCAAAATAAGAAGAAGTCTGGGAATAATAATGGACCCCGGAAATGCTATAATTGTAATCAAGTGGGACATTTGGCAAATCACTGTCCTCATGAAAGGAAGCAACATCAGCAGCAACAGCAGTATAGTGGACCAGGGTCAGCCTTAGTTCAGAAGTCGCTTTGCTTTAACTGTCACCAACCGGGACACATGATTAGAGACTGTCCGCTCCTTCATAAGGTTCAACAGAACAAAGTATTTTCTTTAGAAGGCGCACCATCGAACTCATCGAAGGGAAAGGGAGTTTTAGAAGGTACTTTACTTTTAAATGGAAAATATATTAAAGTCTTATTTGATTCTGGTGCTTCTTTAAGTTTTATTTCCCTGGAAACTGTAGAGAATTTCTTACTTACTCCTAGTATCGTAGACAATCCCATTTGTGTATCAAATCCTATAGGAGGGGTAACCAAATTGGATAGGATTTGTAAAAATTTGAGAATCTCCTATCTATCCCATAGTTTTTCCTGTGATCCTTATGTATTGGATTTTCAAGGTTTCGACCTTATATTGGGAATGGATTGGCTTGACAAATATAAAGCTATCTTAAATTGTGATGAAAGAACAGTTTCCTTGGAAACTGATCTAGATAGGATTGCCAGAGTATGTGTGATAACTCTGGAATCCACTTGAGTAGTCTTTTACATGGAGTGGAGACTTCTCAAGAAGAGGTTGTAGATATTGAAGTAGTCCGAGATTTCTCTGACGTATTTGAGGAAGTTAAATGTTTGCCTCCGCATCGGGAAATAGAGTTTCGTATAGATTTGGTTCCTGGTGCAGTACCTGTAATTCAACCTAGTAGGAGAATGGCTCCAAGAGAGAGGGAGAAATTAGTGAAGCAAACTCAAGATTTGTTGGAGAAGGGTTTGATTAGACCAAGTTTTTCTTGTTGGGGCTCTGCTGCAGTTTTTGTCACCAAGTCGGATGGGTCGCTAAGGTTCTGTGTAGACTACCGTGAATTGAACAAGGTTACCATTCGGAATAAGTATCCTCTTCCTCGCATTGATGATCTCTTCGACCAGCTTCATGGTGCATCTGTCTTTTCTCAGTTAGATCTAGCATCAGGTTTCCATCAGTTAAGGGTAGTTGAAGACAGTATTCCCTTAACCGCATTTAGGGGACCTAATTGTTTCTATGAGTGGTTGGTTATGCCTTTCGGGTTAACCAACGCTCCTGCTTATTTTGTTGATCTGATGAACCGAGTCTTTAGAGATGTTCTGAATAAGTTTGTTTTGGTCTTCATCGATGATATTTTGGTTTTTTCTAAATCGGAAGAAGAGCACAAGCAACACTTGAGAATAGTTTTGGAAACTTTGAGAAGGCATGTGCTGAAGGCGAAGTTCTCTAAGTGTCATTTTTGGAAATCAGAAGTAAAATTTTTGGGCCACATTGTTTCTGGTGAGGGAATCTCTGTAGATCCAGCTAAAGTTCAGACTATTTTGGAATGGAAGCAGCCTCGGACTCCTACAGAAGTTCGCAGTTTTCTTGGATTGGCCGGTTACTACAGGAAGTTTATTAAGGATTATTCTAAGATCTCTTCTCATCTAACGAAGCTGACAAGGAAGGGAGCTAAATTCAAGTGGGCACCGGAGTGTGAGGAAGCTTTCCAGAAACTGAAGACAAAGTTGACAGGTGCTCCTGTGTTGGCTATTCCTGATGGTAAGAGCAAGTTTGAAGTGTATACTGATGCCTGTATTGTTGGATTGGGAGCTGTTCTTATGTAGAATGGTAGGGTTATTGCGTATGCGAGTCGGTAGTTGAAGCCTCATGAGAGGAACTACGCTACGCATGATCTAGAGCTGTTGGCTATTGTTTTTGCTCTAAAGATATGGAGGCATTATCTTTTAGGAGAAAAGTTTGAGTTATTCACGGACCATAAACCGTTGAAATATCTTTTCTCTCAGAAAGATCTTAATCTAAGACAGCAGCGATGGGTTGAATTCTTGGCGTCATACGATTTGGATATTTTGTATACTCCAGGGAAGGCAAACGTTGTGGCAGACGCTCTTAGCAGGAATGCAGTTTTATCTCTTTTGGAAGTTGCTCCGTCTCTCCAGGAAAGAATCATAAGCATGCAAGTAGAGGATAAAACTTTAAATAAAATTATTCAATGAACCAAAGAGGTACATTATCCTGATTTTGAAATTGACGATCGAGGAACTTTGAGGATTTATGGTCGTCTATGTGTGCCGAGTGTGGATGGGTTAAAACAAGAAGTCTTATCGGAATGCCATCGCTATAGATTAAGTATCCATCCAGGAATCTCAAAGATGTATAAGGATATGAAGAGAGTTTTTTGGTGGCCGAGTATGAAGAGGGATGTAATCAGATTTGTTAATAGTTGTGCTATCTGCCAACAAGTGAAAGGAGATCAGCAGAAGCAAGCCGGTCTGTTACAACCTTTGGAGATCCCGACATGGAAATGGGAAATGATTGCGATGGACTTCATCGACGGATTACCTAGAACTAAGAAGGTTAATGATGGAATATGGGTGATTGTGGATCGTCTTACCAAGAGCGCCCATTTTATACCAGTTAAAGCAAACCGAACTGCAGTTTCTTTGGCTGAAATTTTCTTGAAAGAGATTGTGAGATTGCATGGTGTTCCAGTCAGCATTGTAAGTGATCGAGATCCGATCTTCACCAGCAAATTCTGGGAGGCATTGCAATCAGCTTTGGGAACTAATTTGAGATTGAGTACAGCATATCATCCACAAACAGATGGGCAAACGAAAAGGCTTAATCGAATTCTAGAAGATATGCTGAGAGCCTGTGTATTAGATTTTGGAGGATCGTGGGGGGATCATCAACATCTGGTGGAGTTTTCTTATAATAACAGTTGGTATTGTGCTTGGACAAGATTTGATCCGAGAAGCATCTGCTAAAGTTGAGATGATCAAGAAAAGGATGAGGGCTGCTCAGGATCGACAAAAGAAATATGCTGATAAGAGACGAAGGCAATTGGAATTCGAGATTGGTGATTTGGTCTTTGTCAAAGTTTCCCCTATTAAAGGAGCTGTAAGATTTGGGAAGACAGGGAAACTCGCTCCGAGATTCATTGGTCCGTTCCGAGTTCTCGAGAGGATTGGTGTTGTTGCATATAGAATTGAATTGCCAGTCCGGATGGCTGGAATTCATAATGTTTTCCACGTATCTCATCTACGGAAATATGTGCACGATCCATCTCTTATTGTGGAGCCAACTGTGCAGGAAGAATTGGAGGTTGAGCCGGACTTGTCAGTTGTCCGACATCCTGTTCAAATTGTTGATCAAGATGAGAAGCGGCTCAGAAGCAAGATTGTGAAGCTTGTTAAATTCCAGTGGAGTGAAGATCCCAGAGATTGTACCTGGGAGACTCTGAATAGTATTAGGAAGGCTTATCCGGATATGTGTCCGGATAGCTAGTGGTGTTTGTATTGGATGTATGTTTGTTTGGATGTTGTGTTTGATGGTTGCTTATGTATGGATGTTATGTATGTTTGAAGTGTTGAATTAAATTTAAAAAAAAATTGGATTATCTTTTGTTTAAATTTCGGGGACGAAATTCTTTTAAGGGGGGAGGATTGTAATATCCTGGAATTTCACACCGGATTTAAATATGATAATCTATATAATAAATTAATTTAAATTGATAAATGTTTTTATTTTATTCAACAACTAATAAATGAATGGTAAATATAAAATTATTTCAATTAAAAAAGAAGAAGAAGGGAATTGATTTAAGGATTAAATATAAACATATATAAGGAAATCAATTAAGTTAATATTTAAATTCATTTTTGCATGAGATAAACACATGTTAACATCTAAGCTTATTAATAAAACACGTGTTAGGAATTTAGCCATTAATTTGACAAGTGTCATAATGTATTTTTCTTTTCTTTTAATTTTTATAAAACAAATTATTCATGCATACTTTCTCATTTTAGTAAAAAGAAATTTTACATCCCCCATTTTCACAAAAATCAAAACTTCACCAAGCCCTACATCTTCAACTAATTTCTGAAAATCAAATCTATACTTCTTCAACCAAATTGAAACAAAACATGCAAGCATCTTTTCAAAGCTAAAACCTGCAAATCTTAGCTCCTGCATCTTCAACCAAATTTCTGCAACAATCAAAGTTTAGCATCAACTTATTCAAGATTAAAAGCATCAACAATCAAGTCATCTCAGTTTTTAGAAGTCTGCAGTTCACAAATTTGTCTGTGCAAATTTGAATCTTCTCAGGAAAAAAATAAGGTGAGTAAATCTTTAATTTAAAACTTTAAGTATAAAAGTTGTATGTTGAATGATAGTGATGAATGCTTGTATGTTAATGATTTTGTGAAGTATTTGTTTCAGGTTTAAGATATTTGCTGTGCATGTTTTAGAAATAAATTGTACTTCTCTGTAAATACAAGTACATAGTGAATTTTGAACAAATCTTCAAATTTTAAATTCAGCAAGTTGTTAGTTAGTTGATATTTTCAAACATATATATATATATGTTAGAATCAACATGATATAAGAATTAAAAATATACATATTGGTGATACTGTAAACTGCAGAAAACAAATATGTAGTAAAACAAAAATTCATAGCATGAAAATCTTGTTAATTTTTGATGAATCAAATATATTTGTTGAATCTTTAATGCATATTGTGATTTTTAAAATTGGAATTAGAATTTTAAACATGCAATTTAATTCGAATTTTTAAGATTTCAGAATTTGGTACTTTTGTCCAATTCTTGTAATTAGATTGATTTTAACTTCTGAAATTTTAATGGAAGCTTGGTTAGATGATGATTATCACTAGAAAAATACAAATCTAATTTATTTTGTAATATAGGATTTGGAATTTGGGTTTGTAGGGTTTTGGAACTGTCTTTTTGGGTTTGAAAATTTTCGTTCGTGTAATTCATAGAGAGGACCGAGCTTCCTATGGATTGAGGAGGAGTTGCATGTGGGGTTTGCGCACGTGTGGCCGGGGTTTGGTGCCGGAACGTGGTACAGTGGTCGTGGTTGATGGCCTTCCTTCTTGCGTCTGCAGTTCGACTTTGGGTTCGAAAAACTCGATTTTGTTTGAGCTCGCGTGGATGGTTTCTGGTTTGAGATTATCGGTCGAGGATGGATTTGGGGTTTGCGCGTGAGGCCGGCGGTGGCGATGGTGGTGCGGTGGCACTATGCAGGTGCACGTCGAGGCCGCGTGTGTGTGTCTGGGTGTCTTCGTGTGTGCGTGGGTTAGAACTCGAAGTCGCGCTCGAGGTATCTCATGTTTTTCACGTGATGCACTCGGGTTGAGATGGTGTGTTCGTACGTGTGTTTGGTTTGGGTTTCTGGTTGATGAGAGGCGGAGAATTAAAGCTGGGTCTGGGTAGTTGTTTTGGGCCGGGCTTTAACTAATTAATGGAATTCAGTTGTAGTTTGTTTTCAAACTTCAATTTTGTTTTGAGTTTAATTTAACTCTTTATACCTCACCACTTATAAAATGTTAAATTTCTATTTTAAAGTAATCACATTTTATTGTTGAAATTTTGAAATGGATTTACATTTTTAAATCTAACATTTAAAAAGTAATTAGTTTTTAATAAATTGAATACTTAATTTTGTATGAGTTTTGAAGATAAATGAATATTGTTTGTTTAAAAGTTAATTAAATTTTGAAATTTAAGTTACTTAAATTTATTAGTAATTAGTGATGGAATTAATTAATTTATTTTGATTAATTAATTAATTGTTAAGATTTAATTAATTAATTAATTAGGAATTAATTAATAGGTAATTAAGGATTAAATTAAATAACAATTAATAGATTATTAATTAATTTATTTAAGATTAATTCATAAGTAATTAATATTTGATTAATAAGTTGATTAATGATTAATAATTTAGTGATTAAGAAGTTAATTAATTAATGGATTAAGAGTAAATTAATTAAGTAGTTAAATATTAATTAATTTATAATTAATAGTAAATTAATTAATGATTAAGTCTTAATTAATTAAATAATTAAGGTTAATTAATGAATAATTAACTATGTAATTAAGAAATTAATTTGTAATTAATTAAGAATTAATTAAGGAAATTAAGAAGTAATTAAGGTTAATTAATTATAAATTAAGGATTAATTAATAACCAAATAAGGAATGATTAATTTTTAATCAAAGTTTAATTAATAAATAATTTTAGTAATTAATTGATAATTAAATAAAGATTATTAATTAATTAAGTAGTAATTAATTAATAATAAGATAATTAAGAAGTGATTAATTAATTAATGTTTGTTTAAGCAAGATTAAGTGATAAATTCTTAAGTAATTAATTTAATTTAAATTAATTAAATTAATTATGATATGAATTAAGTAGTGCTTGCTTGTAAATGATTGTTGTATTGATATCTGCATATGGTTGATATCTGTTGAATGATAGTTGAGTTATAATCTGTGATAAGATGTTGTATATCTGTGATAGATATTAGTTATTATCTGTTGATAATGTTATGTGATGCTATGTTTAAAATCTGAATTGAATTGTTTAAAACTTTAAACAACTTGGACATAAAAGACACGCTTTGGATTTCGATGAGACCGGGATCGGGTTTCCATATTTGGATATCCGAAAACCACATCGATTCCAAATAACGTTAGGTCGTGAACCTTATGTGAAGAGTGAAGACTCGAGGTGTAAGGGCTATACGTCAGTATAACTCTGTGGGTGATTCCGTAATGAGTTAACGGAATAGTACTTATAGATTCGAGGTGGAGAATCAGAATGCAAGGGTTATCGTCGTTAACTTGTATGGATTGTATGTCTGACATTACAAGTTGAGATATAAAGCTGATTTCTTTCAAATATATTTCTACTGGTGAAGGAGAATTTATTCTTTTAGCTTAACACCCTTCTCTGAGACGTACGAGCTCAGAGGTTATATAGTTGAAGTTATCAGCGATATATTCCCAATTTGGTAATGTGACATGCTGAGTGTTGCTGTGAAATGATCATTGTGTTGATCATTTGTGATAGGATCATTTGTTTGATCGTTTATCTTTGTGATCATTTCTATGATCATTTGTTGACCCAAAGCACGGCTTTTGTATAAAGTGTGTTTTTGTGGACGTGACTTCGTCGAGCCTCACAAACCGGTAATGGTCAAAACAGGAATTGTGCGGCAAGGTTTCCAGGGATAACTTCCCTAGGGTATGACCATTCCTTCTGGAAAAGGGTAGTATCATGGTATGGAGCCCAGATACTTACTCATGTTGAAACACTTATTATTATGGTGTGATGTTGGTTAGAGAGCGCTCTCGTTTAAAGGTCCCAAAGGACCGGGGGTGGCATATCTGAGGGTTTGTAATATTCCTTGGGAAAAGGGATTCCCGGCTTTGTTTAGCGGAGAACGGTGGTTCTCGGGGCGTCCATCCAGAGGCGTTTCCATGTGGCAATGGGAAGTTCCTTGGCCTGACCATTTGTTGGAAATCCATTCTTCAAATACGTACCTTGTACGGTTTTAGTTGTAGAACCTATCATTCACTTATGGTGGCGCCCCACTGTTTGGATGGTAGCTATAGTAGGCATAGTTCGAAATGTCTATGTTGGCTAAGATTTATATCTTTACTTTCGAAATGATTTTTTTTCTACACTATGCACTAGTAATAATATCAAATGTTTCTTTTTAATGCGTATCAAGCATCTTTGACTATCATAAGGAGAAATCTCCTCCGATTCTGCGTTTGCATTGTGTGTGTGTGCGGGAGGCCTTATGGTAGTCTCATTTTTAAAAAGCATTGCGAATTGACTTTGAAAATCTTTTTTTGAATATTTTAAAAAGATAAACTGTTTTTTTGTTGCTCACACCAGTCCCAGGACTGATCCGGAGTTTATTGTTTCTTTCCTAAACTCTGGGTGCTCATTATTTTCTACACGAGCAGTCTAAAGTTGGGTTTTTCAGATAGTCAGATTAGTAGGTTATTTGGAGTTAGTTCAGTCCTTGGATCACACCAGTCTTGTTAAGCTTGGTGCATCGTTATGGGGAGTTCGAGCTATTGCTGGACTAGTTCTTGGAGGTGGAAGTTGCGGTTTTGGAGTTCTTCCTTGAAGACTATCTTTGAGTTATATTGTTCCGCTGCTAGATGTTATCTATTTTTCTTTTCCGCTGCTATTTATTGTATCATATCTCTGATGTATATTGATATTCATTGTACCATTCTGTTGTACCAGATGTTGTATCAGTATTGTATATCAATGTATTATTCTTTTATTCCGCTATGTTATTTACTTAATGTCGTTATAAGCTCCGGCGAATCGGATTTGAACGATCGAATCTATGGCATTCGAATACGATATGAAGTATGGATGTCGATTTTCGAGCGGGCAAAATCCGCGTCGTTACATTTGGTATCAGAGCTAAGGTTGAACTTTAGCTCAGGAGTGTAACACATTAAGTAGCTCATTAGAGATGGGATGAAGTATATCCTAGAATGAGTATATCCCTTAGATATCTGTTCGAATGCCTCAGTAAATTCTCTTACTATCCACTGATAGTAAGTATGAGTGCAAGAAGAGAACGCGATAGGGGACAGGGAAATACGACTATAATTGTTCAATGCTCTGTAATAACAGTGGAAACAATCTCTCTATATCTATCTTCTTTGATTCGTTTTCAAAATTCTTTTGATTTCTTCGTGACAGTTACAGGAAGAAGTTTCGGTGTGGTGATGCTCTACGAATCGTTGTAGAAGATTCTTACTTCGTATCTTCATCGATTTCTTATCATTTCTTTGATTAAAACTTTAACGAATATGAATTTGAAATTTGAGTAAGTTGGAGATTTTAAATAAATTAGAAATTTTAAATTGAGTTAAAATTGATTAATGCAATATGAAGGATAAATTTGAATAGTATCGATAAAACGATTTCGTTTACAATCAAATTTTGAAATTCTATTATAATTTCTTGTATCTATTGTTGATATTCTGATTGGGTAAGCCAAATGCAGAACTGATATCCAGTTTGATCTGAAAAGATATTTCTCTATCTTTTATCTATCTTTGTTGTTTTCGTGCCTGCGAATTTCGAGGACGAAATCCTTTTAAGGGGGGAAGTTTGTAACGACCCAGGATTTTTATGAATTTAAATTGATAATTTAAATGAATTTTTGAATTAAAAAAATTGTAAAATTAATTATAAAGGGCAGCGAGTTTCCCCGATTCAAATAGAAATTATATTAAGTCGTATGAATTTGAAAATTTGTATATATGTGAATATATATGTATATATTGGATTTGAGATAAAATCTTAAATAAATGGTTTTTAAAAATAAATAAAACAAAAGTATATACATTGACACAAGTATAAAAATAAATAAATAAATTGATTTAATTTTTTTTATAAATGATGATAATTTGAGTTATATAAAATATATGTGTATATATAGAGAAATATAAAACAATAATTTTTAAAGTAAAATGTATGATAATTATTTAAACTAAAAATAGAAGTAAATTTAAAATGCAAAAATAAAGCAAATACATTTAAGTAAGCAAAATAAAAGTATATGTTTACACATAAATAAACATATGCATAAATAAGTACAAACAAAATAAAGTAACTAGATACAATGTAAAATATGAAACAAGTCAATATAACAAAACAAATACATAAGTATTCAAACAAATAGATAAGCAAAGTAAACAAAACAAAGTAAAAATAACAAACAAATAAAAACATACATATGCAGCCTATAGAGTTTGTAAAACATAAACAAACTGTACAAGCTTATAAAACATGTACCAAATAAAGTAAAATAAAAATAGAAGTTCACTTATTTTGTAAAGTAAAATAATTCATACTTAAGCTATGAATAAGAATAAGAACATTGATATATAAAACAAAACAAAAACAATAAGTATAAAACTAAACTAAAAAGAATAGTATGCAGCTTGTAAAGATTTGAACAAGCAATGATAAGTGTGTAAACTGAAATAAACAAGAAATAGACAAAAGAAAGAAAAATAAAATATGCAAATATGAAGACAGCAAAAAAAAATACTAGTGTGAAACCAAAACAAGAAAGAGAAATAAAGAAAAGCAAAAAGAAATACAACACCCTGAACATGCTTTTTCTTTTATATACTATCTCCATATTGTACAGCCGAGATAGAGGAAATAGTTATAAGTAACAAAGCTACAGCCACAATAATAAGGAAAAGAAGATGTACAAGCAAATGAAGCTATGCATGTAGACTGAGGAATAGAGCACTAAGCAATTAATGCCCTTACCTTAGTACACAATATAATACATCTCAGCCCATAATGTAAGCATAGCTGCCATTAATATAATATACACCAGCCATTAATAAAAATAAAAATGAATGAACCTGTTGTACTAACTACAGCCTGCATACTTCTCTTTATATACATCCACTTCTTCATTTCATCAGTTTAGTCCATCATAAACAAAAATAAAGTGGCATCATTTCAAAACTCAAACAAACTACAACCAGAGAAATCAAAGAAGGTGATTTCAGCTGGCAATTTCAAAAGCCTGATTCAAAGTAAAAGCCCTGCTCATTCTTTAAGCACAGTGAGTAACTTTTTTTTATACTTAAGTAATCTTGTTGCTTGTGAAAATTTTGGTGATAGTTGATGCTTGCATGCTAATAATTATGTTGTATTCAGTATGATATTTAAAGTATATGCTGTTCTATGAGAATGCATGTCAGTGTGTATTGTTTGTCTGATCACCCTCTGTATTATAGTCCTCAGGTGCATATCTAAATTTTTAAATTCAAAATCTTAAATTTGATCTTTGCTTAGTTTTCAGACTTTCATGAAACTTGATTGTTTCATTTCAAACTTTAGTTTAGAGTTTTAAACTAAGTAAAACAATACTTATTTGGCACTGGGAAAACATAAGTACAGTAATGGTTATGCTAACTCAAAATTCAAAGTTAGTAATTTATGGATTAAGGATTTTAAATCAAATCCTTAAACAAAATCATGATTTTTAAAAATAAAATCACAATTTTTAGATTGTGAATGAAGAAGTAGTTCGGGTATGTGTGAATTTCCTTGTTCGGGTGATCTCTGATGATCCTCGGGTTGGTAGAGAGGGGGATCTCGTCTGGGGATGGAGGGATGAACGTAGATGCTCGGAAAAATGGTGCGGTGGTGGTTTGTTGGACGTGGAGGTAGCGGCAGGCATTTCTTGTTCGTAAACCTAATTTTGGAGAGGCTGGGTTTCTCGATTCGTTCATCTTCTTCGATTGACCGAGTGCGAAGCGGTTCTGGGTAATGGAAGAGGAAGCGTCGAGGGGTTGGTGGCCGGAGTTGTGTAGCCGTTGTTGGTTGGAATATCATCAATGCCGTGATTTCCAGGTTCGGCTTTTAGTTCAGTTTTGGGTTTAAAGCTCGATTTCGATTCGATGATCTTCTCATGCGTTTGGGTGGTCGCGGGGCTTCAAGGCGTCGACGTTGACTTGTTGATGATCGAGACGGTGGCCGGAGGGGTTTGGGGTTCGTGTGCATGTGCACGGTGGGTCGCGAGCACGTTTGGGGGTTGAGAAAGTATTGGGTTCTCCAGAGTTTGCTCGAGGAAGTAATCGATTTTTCTCGTGAAGATGTTTGTTTCGCTCGTAGGGATCCTGCAACATACTAGTTTATAAGTTTAAACGTAACTTAAATTAACTGGAAAAAAAAAGGAGAAGAAGAAGAATGAACAGGTAGGAGTAGAAGAAGAGGAGAAGAGTGAGACGCGGGGAAAAGTAGGGGATGACTCGAGATTTACTCGAGTAAATGAGGTACTTTCCTCGGGTCTGTTGATATTGCCTTAATAGTTTAAGTATTTTAATTAACAAAGTTAATATTAATTAACTAGGTAATTAAATAAGTAAATTAGTTAAAGACTTTTCTTATATAAGTTTCATATGTAAGTAATAAATGTCATTTACAATTACTTTAAAGATTTTTAAATAATTAATTAATGAAATTAATTTTATTTAATTAATTAAATTAATCAATTTTGACAATCATTTGTAAATTGATAAATATAATTACTTGATAACAGTAGTTGAAAAATTAATTACTTCTTGTAATTAATTTTGATAATATGATTAATTTCCTTTAATGAAATATACCCGTTTTATAGCCATTATAAACTTTTATACTTAAATAATTAAAGTTGGAAAAACATTTTCAACAAAATTCTAAGTCCAAAATTTACGGAAAATTTTGGCAGAGTCTCCTTTGTACGGAGAGGCTCGGGAGAAAATAAAATATCAAAATATAACAAATATATTACAAATATTATCAAAATATTATATCCCAACACGGGCAACTATATAAAATAGCGCTTTAAACGTAATCCGAAAACGTACCTATTTGTCGGGCAATACGCTTATTATTATGGAACCAAAAGCAGTTGCTTCCATCACCTTCATTCACTTATATAATCTAAAAGGTTAAATATTTATATTAAAGTGAAATGTTTAGGTGGTTTCAACCATTAATCACCCAATCAATACAACAATTATCAATCTTACAAATAACATACATACACAAAGTGAAGCAACCATTTAAACCATCAAACAATTAGTTGTCTGGGTTCAAATTTGAAATTTGTATGAAATGAAATTAACTATCAAGTGCATCCTTTACTCAACAGTCTTAGATGGAACAAGGATAGATTATTTATTCCCCAACAACTTCAAATTCCTTACCCAACAAACATAAATCAAACAATAACAATTCAAACTAACAGCCAAATTAACTTATTATACATTTATTTCATGCTTCGGTGGTTTGATTTTCTTTCTTTCATTTATGGAGGGATTTCTTTGTTTCTTACAATTTTCATTTTCCATTTGTTACAAAATTCATTATATTGTATTCCAATTTATTGACTAAGGTTTATATCATCTATTTATACTACTTACCCTTTCTTATATAGTAAAATTTCCAATTTAACTTAAGTTTATACAGTTAATTCTCATTTATAACAGCAAATTTATTGAATACCTTAATTACCTCAAGCTTCACTTGTAAGATTTCCCCTTACATTTTCTTACTAACATTGCAACTTTTATTATATGGTAAGTTATGTATATTTAAGAATGCAAGTGAAAATTTACAAGTTTCTTCTCAATTCCTTTTTATTTATTAACGGTTCAATAAATATATATTCGTTTTATAAATTACAATTTCAACTTACCCTTAATTTCATTCCTTTATTTAATGTTTATGTTTTATTATATTTAATTACAGTAACCCTCTACTTACACTTAAATTATTAACCTTAAAACCTCCATTTTTATAAATAAAGGATTTTATTAATTCATTATCTAGGGTTTACAGACATTTATTTATATTACCTACTTTTTATTATATTACTAGTAGCATTTTAAATCATACTTAAGTTTATAACCCTACACATCAATATTAAAGAATTTCATTTTATTTACTTAAGTTAAAATCACCTATTAATAATACTCACCTTTAATTTGGGTAAAATTTCAATTATCACTTAAGTTTATACCAATAAATTCTTTCATTATTTCCTAAATTCCTACTTGTAAAATATTCAATTCCAGTTTCTCATTTAACACTTCAACTTTTATATTTGGGTAAGTTATTTATGTTAAGGAAATTGCAATTGAACTTATACAAGTTTAATCTCCATTCTTTTAATTAAATTTAATGTTTATTCATATTACCCTTTGTCTCATATGTATGCAAATTCCTCTTTATAGCTTTGCAGTTATTCTCTTATTCCAATTAGAGGTTTCAATTCATTCATTCTTCAATAAATCTTTTCCATTATTTATCAGTTAAAAACTTTTACTTCCCTTATCCCTAGCATTAACTTTCTTACTTAATATTTCACTAACAAAGTTTAAACAATTAATTAACGGAAAAATTTAGAATTAAATACCGGGTCAAATTTTAATCTATTTCAAAATAATAGATAAATAAGTTCTTACAACTTTTATATCTCTAATTATATTTAGAACAATAAAAGAAAATTTTTAGAAAATTTCAAAAATAAATCTGCAGTAGAATTTACTACAGTGGCCTTTCCCCTTCGAAACTCGAAAATGAAAGTCGATGATGCGGCCGTCATCACCGAATTTATTTTCCAGCGACAGAGAGGAAAGTACAGAATTTAATTCTTTTCCAAAATCTTCTTTAAAACAATTCTTCCAATTTATACGAAATATTTGTATAAGAAAATACTTATAAACCAAATCAATAAATTTCACAAATTCTTTGAAAGCAAATTTTCAAAAATCCCGGACTTAAGTTCTAAATCTCCAAATTTGGTTTATTATAATTTCACTTAGCTTCAGTTATTATAAATATTTTTATTGCCTAACATCCAATCTATAGCAACCAAATATATATATATATCTTTATAAAACTATTTTTATATATAGAAATATAATAGGCAAAATTATTTCATTCACCTATATTAAAAACAAATATTATGTCGGTCTGTCCTATTAAGTGTTTAGAAATCCCTATTGATGACATAGCGTCCCATGCATCAACCAGAATTTATAAATACAAAGCGGAACAGATTAACACAATATTAAAATCTTTTTATTAATACTAACAAGTACGCTCTCTCTTATATATACACTCAGCGACTCCCATAGGATATTTCTACCCTATTAACAAAGAGTCAAACCCCACAAAGCCAAGGTTTATCGCTAAACCAAAGCTCTGATACCAACTGTAACATCCCGCCTTTTTGCACACTTTAAACCGACACACGTGCCAATTCAAAGCATACGCAAGGGCGAATTGTTATGGGGTAAAAAAGAAAACAGAGAAGAAATAAAAACAAAAACAGAATCTCACAGCGGAAGGATAAAATATAATAACAAATATACAGTTCATAAACAGTTTACAAAAGCTTGATCCTTCTTTTACAATAAATATCAGAGTTACACATACCAATACAAGCAATGCAGCGGAATAGAAAGAGTGTGGTGTAATACTATATATAACATAATACTTATTCTTCGTCTTCGTCCTCCAAAGCTAAAATCTGCTATCCTGAAATGCTCGGACTGACCCGAGCGAATTTGAATAGACAAAAACACCCGAGTCAGACTAGAATATCTTATGTGAGTTAAATAAACAGAATATAAATATGAGTACAGTAACTCAAGAGATGTTCGGGATTTACATCTCCTAAGGATCCGTTAAACTATTTACTATGTAGTATATTGCGCTATTATAATAGTGTCTATTTATAAAATAAACTTACTTTTAAATAGCGTTAAGGCTTTACATTTTCCACCTTAACACGTAATAGTCCCAGTAGTCCGTCCAATATCATAGCCCCTCCTGATCGGGAAGCCACTAGAGGATACCACACGGGCTACGGGAGAAAACCAAACTCGTACAAGGCGCGATATGGTAGGTGACACGGCACAACTAGGCAATGCCAGGGTAGATATACCAATTGCTATCCAGGCTGGTGGAAACGCGTAGCCGCAGTTACCGCCCACCTCGGACTAACTCCCCAAAATCAAAATATAGAAGTGGCCACTGAATCAAATCCAAGTCAAATTATAATATCGAAGAGGAGCGTCCGATCAGAGGAATGACCTCATTGGCCTGAGAATCGCTCCTGTTTTAGCCACCTTATGCCAACTCATGGGAGTTGGGTCCACGTATTTACCTTACAGGAAACGTCGCCACCACCTACTTCATTCTGGAATCTCCACCGCGTACACGGTTAGTCAAAGTGGTTTTCGGTATCGACAGAGAGTATGTCCATATCCGATCCCGGTCTCTTTGCCAACCAATCGTTATTATAACACCGCGGTCATTTAAAAATAGTTTATACTTTTAAAACCAGAATATAATCCATTTCAAACCGTAATATTACGATATCATTTCTTCTTTTAAAACCCAAAACAATATGATATCGTTTATCCCAAATAAAATTATTCCTTTCCAAAAAAATTATGTCACTTTTTATTATTTAATATCCCATGTAACCAATATTCTGTTTGTAACTTTCAACATAATTCTTCGAAAATCCATAGTATTTTAAAACCATTATTTTCAAAACTAAATGGTTTGGATATTCAACGGTATGCGAATTAAAAAGGTTTAACTTTACTGTTGCTTTACAAAGAAATAAATTACATGGCTTTCCAAATATTTCTTCTTTTAAAGTTAAACCAAAATCCAAAATATTACTTCAAGTCCCAAAACCATTTCAATTTTATATATATTTATATCCATTTTTGAGCATTAATATTTCAACTAAAGTTGGATTTTATCCTTTCAAAATCAATATTCTATTAATTAATCTTGACCATTCACATAAAATCCATAATTAATAAGACTTCAATTTCTAGTAAAATATATATATATATATATATATATTTCCAAATTCAATTTTTACTAGAATATTCATTTCAAAATATTTTGGGAAAAATCCAATTATAAATATCATATCTTTAAAATTTCCAACTTAATATTTAAACATAGGATATAAATCATCAAACTCCATTTTCTTAATTTCTTCCATTTTCAATAAAGAAATTTATATTCCTTTTAATTTCAAAATTTCAACTTCATAGGTATATAAATATGAAATAAAATATTTATACAATATAAATTTAAGATTTATAGACCGTATTCAATCCAAACCATAGAAATCACATTAAAATAGTTATATATAGACCGCGGTGCCTGTATATAATTTTCTATCCTATGGTCAAGTGATACGGATATTTATCATTTCAATCCGCAATTTAAAAAAATAAAACTTTGCGGTTTTATCATTTCAAACCACAATCCCGAATGAAATGTAAAATGTATGCTAACTTGCAGTTTAATGATATCAAATAAAACATCCATTCAACAAAACATCCATCATCCAGTCACAAACATCAAGCAATATCAATCAATAACAATTATATATATGATCATATATAACAGGTGATAACTGGCAGTTTATTCAAATTAAATTTTTCAACTATTAATCTAACAATTTATATTCAGTGATAATTGACATAACTGTTAACTAGCAGTTCATATGCAACCAAAAATTTCTAACAGCCAATTAACACGCAATAAATCAATTAAATTAACAGTTACATTCAATAAAATGCAATTCAACAGATATGAATGAAATAACATGCCAAAAGCTCATAAATAAATTTCTATTCATTTCTAAAATTTATTTAACAAACATAAAAGCTTCTAGTAGTTGTGAGTGGGTTAAAACACTCACCTTTTGAATTTAAATTGAATTCAAATCCAATTTAAACCCAAAAATTGGACAGTCTCCAAATTCATCCAAACCAGTGCCAAAACGTCAGAAATTCCGATACGATCCCAGCAAAACAAACCGCGCGTGAATCCGAGCTCGTATGCAAAAGTTATGAAAATTTGAAAAATGAAAAATTCTTGTCCTGGGTCAACTTCGGGTTCGACTTCGGGGCGCCGCCTCATTTCCCCGATGCTTGCTTGGAGTTTTCGCCAAAACGACCCGGAGCGACCCGAGTCATTTTCTTCCTGACCGGAAGTTGCTCTAGGGTTTTCTCCTCTGAAACCCGAAGCGCGACCAGAAGCTGCTGCAGATCCACAAATTTTTTTTTTTTTTTTTTTTTTTTTTTTTGGAATAAAATTTTGGAATTTGGGAATTAGGTTTTTTTCTGCCATTGGAATGAGGAGTTGAGAAGGAGATGTACGTATAGAAAAATGAAAATAAGGAGTGGCTAGGGTTTATAATCGCAAATATATAGACAGATAAAAGAAGGCTAGGTGGGTACGGATAACGAACGTGCTAAACGATAGTTGGCCCAAAAAGCCCGTTCTGCCTCCGGAGTCGAATTTGTTAAAACTATATATCCAAATAGGTGTTTCAAAATATTCTGAACGCGATGGAAAAAGTTTCGCGACCAAATTCGATCGTATGAAGAAGTTATGCTAAAAAAATAAAAATTTCAAATTGATTTCAAAATGCGTAAATTTCAAGGCGTTTCGAGTCCGTACGATCAAACGACAAGTCCGATCGCAACGAAACTTGAAACATTATTATAATTCACCGTTACGGATCCGATGAAACTAGTTTCGTCGAAATCCGAGTCCGTGACAAAAATGACTATTTTTAATATTTATTAAATAAATTAAAATAAATCATAAAATCCAAATTTTCTTTCAACTTTAAATATTGGCCAAATTTCATTACTTATATAATCCAATCAATTCCCAATAATTTAGCAAGCTTGGATGTGAATTAAAATTTATAAGTATATAAATTTCGCAGTGTTAACCTCTGCGTTTTCTTATTATTTGGGAATTATAAATTTTATTCGCAAAACCCAATTATTTAATCATATACTTATACTCTCATCTTAAATCTAATTATATAAATAACTTGATTTCTATTATCCAACTCAAAATATATCAATTATTCTCCAACTACATAGTTAACGTTTCTTTTATATATCACTGTGGTAATATTTCAAAATGTTCATCTTTTGTTTGCATAAATTACTGTATTTAGATAAAATTGTAATTTTGGTAACTTATCACATAAATAACTTAAAACCTCAACTAATACATTCCACCTTTGTTTCATCTTATTCATTCACTCATCAATATTCCGTACTAACTACAAAATTTAGTGTATTCCTTTAAATTGATCAAAATAAGACTTATCAACTAATAGAAAGATTTACGTACAAAATTTATTGTCATACATCTAATTTACAAGCCTATACTTAATTATTATCCTACAATACGTTTTACGTTACTATAATGTTCATTCTTCCGTTCCTACGTTTCTATAAATTTATTCCTTTATAATTTATTTAACGCAACACTTAATCTACACCTATTGCGATGTTTCAAATTTACTTGAATGAACAATTTCTTTACTTAAAATAGTTGTTGTAAACTCTTAATTCCACATTTATAAGTGTATTATTATTTTCACTCAAATATTATACATATATATAGAGTATTGGGTTTTTATTTAATCATCATTTATCATATATATTAATTAATTAAATTCAATACTTAAGTCTGACTAAATTTATTCCCCAAATACACATTTACATTTCTCAACCAATAAATATAACCAATCAAATTCTCATTTTATTGAACCTTGGTCAATTCCACACGTTAATTTTACTTAAAGTCTCAATTAATTAATTTACCTCGGTTTCATTGCCTTATTACCTTATATGCATAATTGACATGGTTATATCTTCCATTACATCAATAATTTATCATTTCATTTCTATGCAATATATACTCATCTTATTCCATTTATTTGGTTACTGCATTGAAATCTATTTATTAACCAATACTAACGTTATTATCATAAAAAAAAATTTGATTCCCAATTTTATTCAATACTTAGAACAAAAATTTTCACATTAAATCAAATCCTTCTATTCAAACCAAGTATCATGCTATGATAATATTTTACGTTGGTTACACTGAAAAAAAATCAACTTTTTATCGTTATCAATTAAACATACATTAATTGCACAAATTAAAGGAATTAATTGCCATTTATCAAATTAAATTTTTCATACATCAATCTATTTCATCTAAATCCTTACCTATGAATATTGCAACCTTTAATTCCATTAAATACCAATTAACCCAAATTATTTCATTTATTCTAAGTCATATCACTAAAATAATTCATCATAATAAACTTAAAATCTATACGTTTATTGATTTATTTCTATTTGTCTTATGTTAAATTCTAAATTTAGTAAGACAACCTAAAGTACTCCACTCAATCGACAGTCCCTTTCAATTGTTAATACGTACTTAAATTTCTACAGTTGCCTTCCATCTGCACTTCCGTTACTATGATAAAAATTAGTAACGTTTATGCCATCAATCCATCATAATTACTTACCCTTAATTGAGTTTGATTTCCAAATAAATTTGCTGACCCTTAATTAGACAATTTATAAAAGTTTGTCATCATACCTATAGTTCTACGCTTATGCTATGTCTTAAATTTCAATAAATTTATAAATTTTGAGATGTTCATTAGGGTTTACAAATTTATTGACTTGCAATAACAGGGTTTCTTAATCTATTCAATTTATCGTTCACAATCTTTTATTGCATTAAATTGGTTTAATATTCCCATATTAAATTTTATGTACAGGTAAGAATTTTTCTTTCTTTCTCTACTTAATTCATTTGAATTTTATTCAAATGTCTTTAAATAGGTTTCTAAGTCACTTCTATATAATTTATTCTAGCCTTCATTTTAATACTTATCTACCACCTTTATTCTTTCAACTAAAATAAATTACAAAATCCTATTAAACAAACAATTTTAAATGGTCGAACTTAACGGGTCGTTACACTCTCCCCCACTCAAAACTTTTCGTCCCCGAAAAGGAAAAAGAAGGGAGAAGGAAGAATAAAACAGTACATCTCAATTCAATATTAGCTTATAAATAATAATTTACTGGATTAATTTCCTTTAATGAAATATACCCGTTTTATAGCCATTATAAACTTTTATACTTAAATAATTAAAGTTGGAAAAACATTTTCAACAAAATTCTAAGTCCAAAATTTACGGAAAATTTTGGCAGAGTCTCCTTTGTACGGAGAGGCTCGGGAGAAAATAAAATATCAAAATATAACAAATATATTACAAATATTATCAAAATATTATATCCCAACACGGGCAACTATATAAAATAGCGCTTTAAACGTAATCCGAAAACGTACCTATTTGTCGGGCAATACGCTTATTATTATGGAACCAAAAGCAGTTGCTTCCATCACCTTCATTCACTTATATAATCTAAAAGGTTAAATATTTATATTAAAGTGAAATGTTTAGGTGGTTTCAACCATTAATCACCCAATCAATACAACAATTATCAATCTTACAAATAACATACATACACAAAGTGAAGCAACCATTTAAACCATCAAACAATTAGTTGTCTGGGTTCAAATTTGAAATTTGTATGAAATGAAATTAACTATCAAGTGCATCCTTTACTCAACAGTCTTAGATGGAACAAGGATAGATTATTTATTCCCCAACAACTTCAAATTCCTTACCCAACAAACATAAATCAAACAATAACAATTCAAACTAACAGCCAAATTAACTTATTATACATTTATTTCATGCTTCGGTGGTTTGATTTTCTTTCTTTCATTTATGGAGGGATTTCTTTGTTTCTTACAATTTTCATTTTCCATTTGTTACAAAATTCATTATATTGTATTCCAATTTATTGACTAAGGTTTATATCATCTATTTATACTACTTACCCTTTCTTATATAGTAAAATTTCCAATTTAACTTAAGTTTATACAGTTAATTCTCATTTATAACAGCAAATTTATTGAATACCTTAATTACCTCAAGCTTCACTTGTAAGATTTCCCCTTACATTTTCTTACTAACATTGCAACTTTTATTATATGGTAAGTTATGTATATTTAAGAATGCAAGTGAAAATTTACAAGTTTCTTCTCAATTCCTTTTTATTTATTAACGGTTCAATAAATATATATTCGTTTTATAAATTACAATTTCAACTTACCCTTAATTTCATTCCTTTATTTAATGTTTATGTTTTATTATATTTAATTACAGTAACCCTCTACTTACACTTAAATTATTAACCTTAAAACCTCCATTTTTATAAATAAAGGATTTTATTAATTCATTATCTAGGGTTTACAGACATTTATTTATATTACCTACTTTTTATTATATTACTAGTAGCATTTTAAATCATACTTAAGTTTATAACCCTACACATCAATATTAAAGAATTTCATTTTATTTACTTAAGTTAAAATCACCTATTAATAATACTCACCTTTAATTTGGGTAAAATTTCAATTATCACTTAAGTTTATACCAATAAATTCTTTCATTATTTCCTAAATTCCTACTTGTAAAATATTCAATTCCAGTTTCTCATTTAACACTTCAACTTTTATATTTGGGTAAGTTATTTATGTTAAGGAAATTGCAATTGAACTTATACAAGTTTAATCTCCATTCTTTTAATTAAATTTAATGTTTATTCATATTACCCTTTGTCTCATATGTATGCAAATTCCTCTTTATAGCTTTGCAGTTATTCTCTTATTCCAATTAGAGGTTTCAATTCATTCATTCTTCAATAAATCTTTTCCATTATTTATCAGTTAAAAACTTTTACTTCCCTTATCCCTAGCATTAACTTTCTTACTTAATATTTCACTAACAAAGTTTAAACAATTAATTAACGGAAAAATTTAGAATTAAATACCGGGTCAAATTTTAATCTATTTCAAAATAATAGATAAATAAGTTCTTACAACTTTTATATCTCTAATTATATTTAGAACAATAAAAGAAAATTTTTAGAAAATTTCAAAAATAAATCTGCAGTAGAATTTACTACAGTGGCCTTTCCCCTTCGAAACTCGAAAATGAAAGTCGATGATGCGGCCGTCATCACCGAATTTATTTTCCAGCGACAGAGAGGAAAGTACAGAATTTAATTCTTTTCCAAAATCTTCTTTAAAACAATTCTTCCAATTTATACGAAATATTTGTATAAGAAAATACTTATAAACCAAATCAATAAATTTCACAAATTCTTTGAAAGCAAATTTTCAAAAATCCCGGACTTAAGTTCTAAATCTCCAAATTTGGTTTATTATAATTTCACTTAGCTTCAGTTATTATAAATATTTTTATTGCCTAACATCCAATCTATAGCAACCAAATATATATATATATCTTTATAAAACTATTTTTATATATAGAAATATAATAGGCAAAATTATTTCATTCACCTATATTAAAAACAAATATTATGTCGGTCTGTCCTATTAAGTGTTTAGAAATCCCTATTGATGACATAGCGTCCCATGCATCAACCAGAATTTATAAATACAAAGCGGAACAGATTAACACAATATTAAAATCTTTTTATTAATACTAACAAGTACGCTCTCTCTTATATATACACTCAGCGACTCCCATAGGATATTTCTACCCTATTAACAAAGAGTCAAACCCCACAAAGCCAAGGTTTATCGCTAAACCAAAGCTCTGATACCAACTGTAACATCCCGCCTTTTTGCACACTTTAAACCGACACACGTGCCAATTCAAAGCATACGCAAGGGCGAATTGTTATGGGGTAAAAAAGAAAACAGAGAAGAAATAAAAACAAAAACAGAATCTCACAGCGGAAGGATAAAATATAATAACAAATATACAGTTCATAAACAGTTTACAAAAGCTTGATCCTTCTTTTACAATAAATATCAGAGTTACACATACCAATACAAGCAATGCAGCGGAATAGAAAGAGTGTGGTGTAATACTATATATAACATAATACTTATTCTTCGTCTTCGTCCTCCAAAGCTAAAATCTGCTATCCTGAAATGCTCGGACTGACCCGAGCGAATTTGAATAGACAAAAACACCCGAGTCAGACTAGAATATCTTATGTGAGTTAAATAAACAGAATATAAATATGAGTACAGTAACTCAAGAGATGTTCGGGATTTACATCTCCTAAGGATCCGTTAAACTATTTACTATGTAGTATATTGCGCTATTATAATAGTGTCTATTTATAAAATAAACTTACTTTTAAATAGCGTTAAGGCTTTACATTTTCCACCTTAACACGTAATAGTCCCAGTAGTCCGTCCAATATCATAGCCCCTCCTGATCGGGAAGCCACTAGAGGATACCACACGGGCTACGGGAGAAAACCAAACTCGTACAAGGCGCGATATGGTAGGTGACACGGCACAACTAGGCAATGCCAGGGTAGATATACCAATTGCTATCCAGGCTGGTGGAAACGCGTAGCCGCAGTTACCGCCCACCTCGGACTAACTCCCCAAAATCAAAATATAGAAGTGGCCACTGAATCAAATCCAAGTCAAATTATAATATCGAAGAGGAGCGTCCGATCAGAGGAATGACCTCATTGGCCTGAGAATCGCTCCTGTTTTAGCCACCTTATGCCAACTCATGGGAGTTGGGTCCACGTATTTACCTTACAGGAAACGTCGCCACCACCTACTTCATTCTGGAATCTCCACCGCGTACACGGTTAGTCAAAGTGGTTTTCGGTATCGACAGAGAGTATGTCCATATCCGATCCCGGTCTCTTTGCCAACCAATCGTTATTATAACACCGCGGTCATTTAAAAATAGTTTATACTTTTAAAACCAGAATATAATCCATTTCAAACCGTAATATTACGATATCATTTCTTCTTTTAAAACCCAAAACAATATGATATCGTTTATCCCAAATAAAATTATTCCTTTCCAAAAAAATTATGTCACTTTTTATTATTTAATATCCCATGTAACCAATATTCTGTTTGTAACTTTCAACATAATTCTTCGAAAATCCATAGTATTTTAAAACCATTATTTTCAAAACTAAATGGTTTGGATATTCAACGGTATGCGAATTAAAAAGGTTTAACTTTACTGTTGCTTTACAAAGAAATAAATTACATGGCTTTCCAAATATTTCTTCTTTTAAAGTTAAACCAAAATCCAAAATATTACTTCAAGTCCCAAAACCATTTCAATTTTATATATATTTATATCCATTTTTGAGCATTAATATTTCAACTAAAGTTGGATTTTATCCTTTCAAAATCAATATTCTATTAATTAATCTTGACCATTCACATAAAATCCATAATTAATAAGACTTCAATTTCTAGTAAAATATATATATATATATATTTCCAAATTCAATTTTTACTAGAATATTCATTTCAAAATATTTTGGGAAAAATCCAATTATAAATATCATATCTTTAAAATTTCCAACTTAATATTTAAACATAGGATATAAATCATCAAACTCCATTTTCTTAATTTCTTCCATTTTCAATAAAGAAATTTATATTCCTTTTAATTTCAAAATTTCAACTTCATAGGTATATAAATATGAAATAAAATATTTATACAATATAAATTTAAGATTTATAGACCGTATTCAATCCAAACCATAGAAATCACATTAAAATAGTTATATATAGACCGCGGTGCCTGTATATAATTTTCTATCCTATGGTCAAGTGATACGGATATTTATCATTTCAATCCGCAATTTAAAAAAATAAAACTTTGCGGTTTTATCATTTCAAACCACAATCCCGAATGAAATGTAAAATGTATGCTAACTTGCAGTTTAATGATATCAAATAAAACATCCATTCAACAAAACATCCATCATCCAGTCACAAACATCAAGCAATATCAATCAATAACAATTATATATATGATCATATATAACAGGTGATAACTGGCAGTTTATTCAAATTAAATTTTTCAACTATTAATCTAACAATTTATATTCAGTGATAATTGACATAACTGTTAACTAGCAGTTCATATGCAACCAAAAATTTCTAACAGCCAATTAACACGCAATAAATCAATTAAATTAACAGTTACATTCAATAAAATGCAATTCAACAGATATGAATGAAATAACATGCCAAAAGCTCATAAATAAATTTCTATTCATTTCTAAAATTTATTTAACAAACATAAAAGCTTCTAGTAGTTGTGAGTGGGTTAAAACACTCACCTTTTGAATTTAAATTGAATTCAAATCCAATTTAAACCCAAAAATTGGACAGTCTCCAAATTCATCCAAACCAGTGCCAAAACGTCAGAAATTCCGATACGATCCCAGCAAAACAAACCGCGCGTGAATCCGAGCTCGTATGCAAAAGTTATGAAAATTTGAAAAATGAAAAATTCTTGTCCTGGGTCAACTTCGGGTTCGACTTCGGGGCGCCGCCTCATTTCCCCGATGCTTGCTTGGAGTTTTCTCCAAAACGACCCGGAGCGACCCGAGTCATTTTCTTCCTGACCCGAAGTTGCTCTAGGGTTTTCTCCTCTGAAACCCGAAGCGCGACCAGAAGCTGCTGCAGATCCACAATTTTTTTTTTTTTTTTTTTTTTTTTTTTTTTTTTTGAAATAAAATTTTGGAATTTGGGAATTAGGTTTTTTTTCTGCCATTGGAATGAGGAGTTGAGAAGGAGATGTACGTATAGAAAAATGAAAATAAGGAGTGGCTAGGGTTTATAATCGCAAATATATAGACAGATAAAAGAAGGCTAGGTGGGTACGGATAACGAACGTGCTAAACGATAGTTGGCCCAAAAAGCCCGTTCTGCCTCCGGAGTCGAATTTGTTAAAACTATATATCCAAATAGGTGTTTCAAAATATTCTGAACGCGATGGAAAAAGTTTGGCGACCAAATTCGATCGTATGAAGAAGTTATGCTAAAAAAATAAAAATTTCAAATTGATTTCAAAATGCGTAAATTTCAAGGCGTTTCGAGTCCGTACGATCAAACGACAAGTCCGATCGCAACGAAACTTGAAACATTATTATAATTCACCGTTACGGATCCGATGAAACTAGTTTCGTCGAAATCCGAGTCCGTGACAAAAATGACTATTTTTAATATTTATTAAATAAATTAAAATAAATCATAAAATCCAAATTTTCTTTCAACTTTAAATATTGGCCAAATTTCATTACTTATATAATCCAATCAATTCCCAATAATTTAGCAAGCTTGGATGTGAATTAAAATTTATAAGTATATAAATTTCGCAGTGTTAACCTCTGCGTTTTCTTATTATTTGGGAATTATAAATTTTATTCGCAAAACCCAATTATTTAATCATATACTTATACTCTCATCTTAAATCTAATTATATAAATAACTTGATTTCTATTATCCAACTCAAAATATATCAATTATTCTCCAACTACATAGTTAACGTTTCTTTTATATATCACTGTGGTAATATTTCAAAATGTTCATCTTTTGTTTGCATAAATTACTGTATTTAGATAAAATTGTAATTTTGGTAACTTATCACATAAATAACTTAAAACCTCAACTAATACATTCCACCTTTGTTTCATCTTATTCATTCACTCATCAATATTCCGTACTAACTACAAAATTTAGTGTATTCCTTTAAATTGATCAAAATAAGACTTATCAACTAATAGAAAGATTTACGTACAAAATTTATTGTCATACATCTAATTTACAAGCCTATACTTAATTATTATCCTACAATACGTTTTACGTTACTATAATGTTCATTCTTCCGTTCCTACGTTTCTATAAATTTATTCCTTTATAATTTATTTAACGCAACACTTAATCTACACCTATTGCGATGTTTCAAATTTACTTGAATGAACAATTTCTTTACTTAAAATAGTTGTTGTAAACTCTTAATTCCACATTTATAAGTGTATTATTATTTTCACTCAAATATTATACATATATATAGAGTATTGGGTTTTTATTTAATCATCATTTATCATATATATTAATTAATTAAATTCAATACTTAAGTCTGACTAAATTTATTCCCCAAATACACATTTACATTTCTCAACCAATAAATATAACCAATCAAATTCTCATTTTATTGAACCTTGGTCAATTCCACACGTTAATTTTACTTAAAGTCTCAATTAATTAATTTACCTCGGTTTCATTACCTTATTACATTATATGCATAATTGACATGGTTATATCTTCCATTACATCAATAATTTATCATTTCATTTCTATGCAATATATACTCATCTTATTCCATTTATTTGGTTACTGCATTGAAATCTATTTATTAACCAATACTAACGTTATTATCATAAAAAAAAATTTGATTCCCAATTTTATTCAATACTTAGAACAAAAATTTTCACATTAAATCAAATCCTTCTATTCAAACCAAGTATCATGCTATGATAATATTTTACGTTGGTTACACTGAAAAAAAATCAACTTTTTATCGTTATCAATTAAACATACATTAATTGCACAAATTAAAGGAATTAATTGCCATTTATCAAATTAAATTTTTCATACATCAATCTATTTCATCTAAATCCTTACCTATGAATATTGCAACCTTTAATTCCATTAAATACCAATTAACCCAAATTATTTCATTTATTCTAAGTCATATCACTAAAATAATTCATCATAATAAACTTAAAATCTATACGTTTATTGATTTATTTCTATTTGTCTTATGTTAAATTCTAAATTTAGTAAGACAACCTAAAGTACTCCACTCAATCGACAGTCCCTTTCAATTGTTAATACGTACTTAAATTTCTACAGTTGCCTTCCATCTGCACTTCCGTTACTATGATAAAAATTAGTAACGTTTATGCCATCAATCCATCATAATTACTTACCCTTAATTGAGTTTGATTTCCAAATAAATTTGCTGACCCTTAATTAGACAATTTATAAAAGTTTGTCATCATACCTATAGTTCTACGCTTATGCTATGTCTTAAATTTCAATAAATTTATAAATTTTGAGATGTTCATTAGGGTTTACAAATTTATTGACTTGCAATAACAGGGTTTCTTAATCTATTCAATTTATCGTTCACAATCTTTTATTGCATTAAATTGGTTTAATATTCCCATATTAAATTTTATGTACAGGTAAGAATTTTTCTTTCTTTCTCTACTTAATTCATTTGAATTTTATTCAAATGTCTTTAAATAGGTTTCTAAGTCACTTCTATATAATTTATTCTAGCCTTCATTTTAATACTTATCTACCACCTTTATTCTTTCAACTAAAATAAATTACAAAATCCTATTAAACAAACAATTTTAAATGGTCGAACTTAACGGGTCGTTACAGTGGCGCCCCACTGTTTGGATGGTAGCTATAGTAGGCATAGTTCGAAATGTCTATGTTGGCTAAGATTTATATCTTTACTTTCGAAATGATTTTTTTCTACACTATGCACTAGTAATAATATCAAATATTTCTTTTTAATGCGTATCAAGCATCTTTGACTATCATAAGGAGAAATCTCCTCCGATTCTGCGTTTGCATTGTGTGTGTGTGCGGGAGGCCTTATGGTAGTCTCATTTTTAAAAAGCATTGCGAATTGACTTTGAAAATCTTTTGTTGAATGTTTTAAAAAAATAAACTGTTTTTTTGTTGCTCGCACCAGTCCCACGACTGATCCGGAGTTTATTGTTTCTTTCCTGAACTCTGGGTGCTCATTATTTTCTACACGAGCAGTCTAGAGTTGGGTTTTTCAGATAGTCAGATTAGTAGGTTATTTGGAGTTAGTTCAGTCCTTGGATCACACCAGTCTTGTTAAGCTTGGTGCATCGTTATGGGGAGTTCGAGCTATTGCTGGACTAGTTCTTGGAGGTGGAAGTTGCGGTTTTGGAGTTCTTCCTTGAAGACTATCTTTGACTTATATTGTTCCGCTGCTAGATGTTATCTATTTTTCTTTTCCGCTGTTATTTATTGTATCATATCTCTGATGTATATTGATATTCATTGTACCATTCTGTTGTACCAGATGTTGTATCAGTATTGTATATCAATGTATTATTCTTTTATTCCGCTATGTTATTTACTTAATGTCGTTATAAGCTCCGGCGAATCGGATTTGAACGATCGAATCTATGGCATTCGAATACGATATGAAGTATGGATGTCGATTTTCGAGCAGGCAAAATCCGCATCGTTACATCATGTATTCGCATTACTATTTAACTGTATTAAAAACCCAAGTCTAGTGTTACCAAAAAAGAGATATTTGTATAACTATATGGCATGCAAAAAATTTGTACTTTAAATGTATCCACAATTTGATTTTTATTTACATTTTGCATAGATATGACATATTGTCAATATGTCGTTAAAACTGAAGATTTTAGTGTGGTGAAAATTAGACCCTTCTGATATACTAGTGTCCAAAGCCAGTCAGATATTGTTGTAGGCTTAAGGCATAATGATCTAAATCAGGGATTAAAACAATCAGAGGTCCTTATTAGTTATTTTTAAACATTGAAAATACAGTCACAATGCAAGTTTAAATTATAGTGGCTTAAAAATAAGGCATACTCTTTTATAATTACACAGAGTCCGCTTTCATTAATCTAAAATATGACCGATTTCATTTATAAACAAAATTTAATTACTTTTATAATCAAAATTAGAATTTTGAGTCCGATGAAAATTCAAGGCCCTTGGCGATGACTTTTGTGACATAGGGCTACTATCGGCCATTCCTATAACAAACATAGTTTCTAATAATACCGACTATTTGTAAATAGTAGTAAATGAGATTTTAGAAGAAATGCTTAGATGACTATTAAAATAAGTAACGTGCAACGTACCCTCCATTTGAGAATTTGCATATGCAAAATGATTTTTAAATAACAATTTAATAACATAATTTTTTCAAAAAATCCAACATTCAAAAGTTTTGCATTTTGCAAGTTTATCCAACTCTAACCATCCACTACTAATGTTGCAATAAATTACTATTTTGAAAAATTTTGGTTAAAATTTGAAAATAAGAATACATAAAAATCCAAACTTCCTACCTATATTAAACTGGAAAAGTGAATACATAGCTTAAAATAAGTTGTATAATAACATAACAAAACATGTTTGTAACTATTGATCACACATCTTATTAGAAAACAATATATTTGGTTTAAGTAAAGTAGTTTTATTGGAAAATAAGTTGTATAAGCTTCCTTTACTAAAATTTACTTAAATTGGGAGGTATGTATAAATTTATTAAATTTATGGAAAAACATTTAGTGTATAAATATAAATATCGTGGCAATACATTTTTGTAAAAAGTTAATCCGAATTATGCTGACCAAACATAAATATAATCTCAATATATAAACATAAGTGAAATAATAGATTCACGAATAGATTACTATCAGAAGATGCAATAATAAGTTGTAAAATGCTTTTTAAGATATTTAACTTAGATCTACAAAGATAATTCTTCCATCAAATTTATTTCATACTATAATACCATGAAAGCACATTGTATCAAATTTAATGACTTAACATTTGATGTTGAACATTATCATTTCACTGGTGAAATAGTTGAAGCTTGATTATGCCATTTTCGTTGTTGATACAACGATGTAGGACGTTGTCATTTACTTTCTTCATAACTGGTTATTGGATGATGCATTTCTTCTTGTTCTTTTGTGCACTGTAGTTCTTTTGTGCACTATGGTTCCTTTGTGCACTGTGGTTCTTTTGTGCATTTTAGTTCTTTCGTACATTGTTCATCCATTGTATGTTCATTTGACGACGGATGTTGCAATTTGCTTTCTCCATCAGTGGTCGTTGGATGATGCCATTCCTTTTGCTCTTCTGTGCATTGTAGCTCTTTTGTGCACTGTAGTCCTTTTGTGCATTGTAGCTCTTTTGTGCATTGTAGTTCTTTTGTGCATTCTAGGTCTTTTGTACATTGTTCATTCATCGCTTGTGCATTTACCACCGGTTGATTCCCCTTCTTTTGTTCGTCATAATTTGTCGGATGGTGCCAATTACTCCTTCCATCAACGATTGTTGGATGATGCCACTTGGTTGGTAGTTCATTAGGTTGCAGCTTTGATGCCACGGTAGTTTCAGTTATGATAAAAAAGAAGAACACTAAAGCTAATGATGCACAATATGCTTTGGTCATGTTTATGTGTGGTATGTTGTTCAAGAATGAAGATGGTTTTTATAAGATTTGAAGATAATGTTTGGAATCTTGAAGTCAATCAAGCCATTGTAAACTAGTTAATGATCTCATTTTGTTTATCCTCTTTCATATTCTGGATAAAAACATAACCTTAAAGTAGATGGTGTTTTAGTAAGCTTTCTACAAAAAAATAACATGCAAAAGTTAATTATAATTCACCAATCGTTATGTTAATAATAGAAGGCGGTGTTGCATATCAACTACTAATTTCAATCTTAGCTTCTTGTATCATAGGAAATATATGAAAAACCCAAATTAGTAATAAATAAATAAATAAATATTGGTGTCTACTAAATTATAATAAAAATGCGTGATTGCCGGTACATCCGAAAATAAAAGTCAAAATAGGTAGTTACGTTGTAAACTGAAATGAAAAATTCTAAAATAAAAAATAGATGTCTCGTTTTGTCATATATTTTATCCTCCTAAAATTTTTGATAATACTAGTATTGTTATCGTAACAGTATATTACTACACTATTAGCGTGTATGTGTGCAAATGTGTATATTCACATATTTCGATTAAAATTTACTATATTTTGATTATAAAAGACGTTTATTTTCTTGTTATGGTGTTTGGAACTTACACAATAACAAATGTCTATTTTTTATTTTACCGCCTCAAACGTAGGTTTATCGTTTCACATATCGTTTTCACTAAAACTTAAAGTTAATTGCTCGACGTCATGTTTTCGCATTACTATTTAACTGTATTAAAAACCCAAGTCTAGTGTTACCAAAAAAGAGATATTTGTATAACTATATGGCATGCAAAAAATTTGTAACTTAAATGTATCCACAATTTGATTTTTATTTACATTTTGCATAGATATGACATATTGTCAATATGTCGTTAAAACTGAAGATTTTTGTGTGGTGAAAATTAGATGCTTCTGATATACTAGTGTCCAAAGCCAGTCAGATATTGTTGTAGGCTTAAGGCATAATGATCTAAATCAGGTATTAAAACAACCAGAGGTCCTTATTAGTTATTTTTAAACATTGAAAATACAGTCACAATGCAAGTTTAAATTATAGTGGCTTAAAAATAAGGCATACTCTTTTATAATTACACAGAGTCCGCTTTCATTAATCTAAAATATGACGGATTTCATTTATAAACAAAATACAATTACTTTATAAACAAAATTAGAACTTTGAGGCCGATGAAAATTCAAGCCCCTTGGCGGTGACTTTAGTGACATAGGGCTACTATCGGCCATTCCTACATCAAACATAGTTTCGAATAAGACCGACTATTTGTAATAGCAGCAAATGAGATTTGGAAAGAAATGCGTAGATGACTATTAAAATAAGTAACGTGCAACGAACCATCCATTTGAGAATTTGCATATGCAAAATGATTTTTAAATAACAATTTAATAACATAAATTTTTCTAAAAATTCCATCATTCAAAAGTTTTGCATTTTGCAAGTTTATCCAACTCTAACCATCCACTACTGGTGTTGCAATAAATTAGTATTTCGAAAAATTTGGGTTAAAAATTTGAAAATAAGAATACACAAAAATCCAAACTTCCTACCTATATTAAACTGGAAAAGTGAATACATAGCTTAAAATAAGTTGTATAATAACAAAACAAAACATCTTTGTAACTATTGATCACACGTCTTATTAGAAAATAATATATTTGGTTTAAGTAAAGCAGTTTTATTGGAAAATAAATTATATAAGCTTCCTTTACTAAAATTTACTTAAATTTGGAGGTATGTATAAATTTATTAAATTTATGGAAAAACATTTAGTTTATAAATATAAATATCATGGCAATACATTTATGTAAAAAGTTAATCCGAATTGTGCTGACCAAACATAAATATAATCTCAATATATAAACATAAGTGAAATAGTAGCTCCACGAATAGATTACTATCAGAAGATGTAATAATAAGTTGTAAAATGCTTTTTAAGATATTTAACTTAGACCATCTACAAAGATAAATTCTTCCATCAAATTTATTTCATAATATAATAACATGAAAGCACATTGTATCAAATTTAATGACTTAACATTTGATGTTGAACATTATCATTTCACTGGTGAAATAGTTGAAGCTTGATTATGCCATTTTCGTTGTTGATACAACGATGTAGGACGTTGTCATTTACTTTCTTCATAACTGGTTATTGGATGATGCATTTCTTCTTGTTCTTTTGTGCACTGTAGTTCTTTTGTGCATTGTGGTTCCTTTGTGCACTGTGGTTCATTAGTGCACTGTGGTTCTTTTGTGCATTTTAGTTCTTTCGTACATTGTTCATCCATTGTATGTTCATTTAACGATGGATGTTGCAATTTGCTTTCTCTATCAGTGGTCGTTGGATGATGCCATTCTTTGTGCTCTTCTGTGCATTGTAGCTCTTTTGTGCACTGTAGTCCTTTTGTGCATTGTAGGTCTTTTGTGCATTGTAGTTCTTTTGTGCATTCTAGGTCTTTTTTACATTGTTCATTCATCGCATGTGCATTTACCACCGAATGATTCCCCTTCTTTTGTTCGTCATAATTTGTCGGATGGTGCCAATTACTCCTTTCATCAACGATTGTTGGATGATGATACATGATTGATAGTTCATTAGGTTGCAGCTGTAACATCTCGGAATTTCACACCAGATTTAAATATGATAATCTATATAATAAATTAATTTAAATTGATAAATGTTGTTATTTTATTCAACAACTAATAAATGAATGGTAAATATAAATTTATTTCAATTAAAAAAGGAAGAAGAAGGGAATTGATTTAAGGATTAAATATAAACATATCTAAGGAAATCAATTAAGTTAATATTTAAATTCATTTTTGCATGAGATAAACACATGTTAACATCTAAGCTTATTAATAAAACATGTGTTAGGAATTTAGCCATTAATTTGACAAGTGTCGTAATGTAGTTTTCTTTTCTTTTAATTTTTATAAAACAAATTATTCATGCATACTTTCTCATTTTAGTAAAAAGAAATTTTACATCCTCCATTTTCAAAAAAATCAGAACTTCACCAAGCCCTACATCTTCAACCAATTTCTGAAAATCAAATCTATACTTCTTCAACCAAATTGAAACAAAACATGCAAGCATCTTTTCAAAGCTAAAACCTGCAAATCTTAGCTCCTGCATCTTCAACCAAATTTCTGCAACAATCAAAGTTTAGCATCAACTTATTCAAGATTAAAAGCATCAACAATCAAGTCATCTCAGTTTTTAGAAGTCTGCAGTTCACAAATTTGTCTCTGCAAATTTGAATCTTCTTAGGAAAAAAATAATGTGAGTAAATTTTTAATTTAAAACTTTAAGTATAAAAGTTGTATGTTGAATGATAGTGATGAATGCTTGTATGTTAATGATTTTGTGAAGTATTTGTTTCAGGTTTAAGATAGTGCATGTTTTAGAAATAAATTGTACTTCTCTGTAAATACAAGTACAGAGTGAATTTTGAATAAATCTTCAAATCTTAAATTCAGCAAGTTGTTAGTTAGTTGATATTTTCAAACATATATATATGTTAGAATCAACATGATATAAGAATTAAAAATATACATATTGGTGATACTGTAAACTGTAGAAAACAAATATGCAGTAAAACAAAAATTCATAGCATGAAAATCTTGTTAATTTTTGATGAATCACATATATTTGTTGAATCTTTAATGCATATTGTGAATTTTGAAATTGGAATTAGAATTTTAAACATGCAATTTAATTCGAATTTTTAAGATTTCAGAATTTGGTACTTTTGTCTAATTCTTGTAATTGGATTGATTTTAACTTCTGAAATTTTAATGGAAGCTTGGTTAGATGATGATTATCACCAGAAAAATACAAATCTAATTTATTTTGTAATATAGGATTTGGAATTTAGGTTTGTAGGGTTTTGGAACTGTCTTTTTGGGTTTGAAAATTTTCGATCGTGTAATTCATAGAGAGGACCGAGCTTCGTATGGATTGAGGAGGAGTTGCATGTGGGGTTTGCGCATGTGTGGCCGGGGTTTGGTGCCGGATCGTGGTACGGTGGTCGTGGTTGATGGCCTTCCTTCTTGCGTCTGCAGTTCGACTTTGGGTTCGAACAACTCGATTTTGTTTGAGCTCGCGTGGATGGTTTCTGGGTTGAGATTATCGGTCGAGGATGGATTTGGGGTTTGCGCGTGTGGCCGGCGGTGGCGATGGTGGCGTGGTGGCACTGTGCAGGTGCACATTAAGGCCGCGTGTGTGTGTCTGGGTGTCTTCGTGTGTGTGTGGGTTAGAACTCGAAGTCGCGCTCGAGGTATCTCGTGTTTGTCGCGTGATGCACTCAGGTTGAGGTGGTGTGTTCGTGCGTGTGTTTGGTTTGGGTTTCTGGTTGATGAGAGGTGGAGAATTAAAGTTGGGTCTGGGTAGTTGTTTTGGGCCAGGCTTTAACTAATTAATGGAATTTAGTTGTAGTTTGTTTTCAAACTTCAATTTTGTTTTGAGTTGAATTTAACTCTTTATACCTCACCACTTATAAAATGTTAAATTTCTATTTTAAAGTAATCACATTTTATTGTTGAAATTTTGAAGTGGATTTACATTTTTAAATCTAACATTTAAAAAGTAATTAGTTTTTAATAAATTGAATACTTAATTTTGTATGAGTTTTGAAGATAAATGAATATTGTTTGTTTAAAAGTTAATTAAATTTTGAAATTTAAGTTACTTAAATTTATTAGTAATTAGTGATGGAATTAATTAATTTATTTTGATTAATTAATTAATTATTAAGATTTAATTAATTAATTAATTAGGAATTAATTAATAGGTAATTAAGGATTAAATTAAATAACAATTAATAGATTATTAATTTATTTATTTAAGATTAATTCATAAGTAATTAATATTTGATTAATAAGTTGATTAATGATTAATAATTTAGTGATTAAGAAGTTAATTAATTAATGGATTAAGAGTAAATTAATTAAGTAGTTAAATATTAATTAATTTATAATTAATAGTAAATTAATTAATGATTAAGTCTTAATTAATTAAATAATTAAGGTTAATTAATGAATAATTAATTATGTAATTAAGAAATTAATTTGTAATTAATTAAGAATTAATTAAGGAAATTAAGAAGTAATTAAGGTTAATTAATTATAAATTAAGGATTAATTAATAACCAAATAAGGAATGATTAATTTTTAATCAAAGTGTAATTAATAAATAATTTTAGTAATTAATTGATAATTAAATAAAGATTATTAATTAATTAAGTAGTAATTAATTAATAATAAGATAATTAAGAAGTGATTAATTAATTAATGTTTGTTTAAGCAAGATTAAGTGATAAATTCTTAAGTAATTAATTTAATTTAAATTAATTAAATTAATTATGATATGAATTAAGTAGTGCTTGCTTGTAAATGATTGTTGTATTGATAGCTGCATATGGTTGATATCTGTTGAATGATAGTTGAGTTATAATCTGTGATAAGATGTTGTATATCTGTGATAGATATTAGTTATTATCTGTTGATAATGTAATGTGATGCTATGTTTAAAATCTGAATTGAATTGTTTAAAATTTTAAACAACTTGGACCTAAAAGACACGCTTTGGATTTCGATGAGACCGGGATCGGGTTTCCATATTTGGATATCCGAAAACCACATCGATTCCAAATAACGTTAGGTCGTGAACCTTATGTGAAGAGTGAAGACTCGAGGTGTAAGGGCTATACGTCAGTATAACTCTGTGGGTGATTCCGTAATGAGTTAACGGAATAGTACTTATAGATTCGAGATGGAGAATCAGAATGCAAGGGTTATCGTCGTTAACTTTGAGGGTGATTCCAAAACGAGTGTAACGAGATAATGCATTCGGTTTCGTTCGAACCCGGAACGAACTTGTATGGATTGAATGCTTTCAGATCATCGTCAGGTGGACGATGGGCATTCTAAGAGATGAGTTCTTTATAGAGGTAATCGTAACCTTAAGCCTCATCAACCGGAAATGGCTAAAACAGGGGAGGTGCAGCAAGGCTTCGTGGGTAGCCCCCACTTGAGAGTGAGATTTACCTCTGTCTAGAAGTCCCTTATATATATTCGGCTGTGTGGGCAGTTGTTGGCCACAACTGCGGGGTTCTCTTGTTCGGAACTATCCAGTAAGGGATGGGCCCGGCCTTGTGTTGCAGGGGAGTTAGGGTGGCTCCTCGGTACGGTGACCTAGGCCCCGTACTGTGACGGGCGGTACCCCAGTAGCCCTGCTATTGATGGAAAACCATTATCCAATAAGCGCCCTCGGATTTGATTGTATACCTATGTATGCTGGAATTTAATAAATGTAACAATTTCGGCTCTTTTCTAGTTTACTGGAAAACCCTAGACCCTATTATAATATCACTGAATTTCCTATCAAATGTTTTGGTTAGCGTAAGGTAAAAACTTACCCGTGTTTATTTGTGGGAAGTCTTACGTGATACCTTTTGTTTCAAAATGATTTTTAAAGTTAAACAACTTTAACTAATTTACTCACACCAGACCCATGTCTGACCCGGAGTTTATTTTGTTTTCATAAACTCTTGGGTACTCAAATTTTTTTTTATGAGTAGCCAAGTGATTAGGTTTGGATTAGCATATATTTTGGAGGCTGGAGCTGGAGTCCAGACGTACTATCTATCTATATTCTCTATAGTGGCATTTTGGGTGTTATGTTTGGAGTTGTTTGGGTTGTAAGAACTATTATGAATGGCTGATGTAATGGAGTAGTATGATTTTGTGAACTCTGATATGTAAATTATGTAAGGGATATATGTAGTATTATATTTTGTTCGTTTCCGCTGTGAGATTCTGATGATTGTTGTTTCTTTTCTTTCTATCTTTCTAATTCTATCTCTTTCTTTTCTTATTGATGATACGTTTTTCTGTGGAATGAAAGACGGGTCGTCACAGTTGGTATCAGAGCAATGGTTGAGAAACACCTAGGCTCTGAAGTAGTATCTATCTTGAGAGTGTGTATTTGTAATTTTCTTATATAACTATATCCCTATCTAAATTGATTGGATTACCTGTTCAGGTAGCCAATATGAGTTCAAGAGGCCGAAGGGGAAGAGTTGTTGGGAGTGGATCAACTGGTAACAGAAGAGAGCAGACTGATGATGAGACTGTTAATCCAGTTACGTCTTCAGCTAGTTTTGCTGCATTATGCAAGGATTTTGTTCATCTAGGAGGGAAACCATTTCAAGGATCAGAAACTATAATAGAAGTTCAAGAATGGATTCGCTCCTGTGAGAAGATTTTTAAGAGCATGAGGTTATCTGATGAGCAGAAGAGAATAATGGCTGCGTGGCAATTGCAGAGTGGTGTTGCAGTATGGTGGAATTCAGTGATTGCTAATATCTCGGAGGATGGTATGTCTTGGGAAGAATTTAAGGAGAGGTTTAAGGAAAAGTTTATACCTGCTGCAGGAAGAACTCGGCTTTATCAAGATTTTCTAAATTTGAAACAAGGGAATATGTCCATAGCTGAATACGAGATGAAGTTCAACGAGTTATCTTACTACGGACCAGGACTTATAGACACACCTCTTAAGAAGAACGAGATGTTTGTCCAGGGGTTGAGGCCTGAGTATCATGAGAGAATGACTGCACATCTGAAAGGGTCTTTTGTAGAGCTTATTGATATGGCGTTAAGGTATGAAGACTTGATGAAGAAGAGGTCAGTGGCATAAGTTGCTGCATCAGGAGGGAATTCTACCAACCAGAATAAGAGGAAGTTCAATCCTAACTGGAAGAAGCAAAATAAGAAGAAGTCTGGGAATAATAATGGACCCCGGAAATGCTATAATTGTAATCAAGTGGGACATTTGGCAAATCACTGTCCTCATGAAAGGAAGCAACATCAGCAGCAACAGCAGTATAGTGGACCAGGGTCAGCCTTAGTTCAGAAGTCGCTTTGCTTTAACTGTCACCAACCGGGACACATGATTAGAGACTGTCCGCTCCTTCATAAGGTTCAACAGAACAAAGTATTTTCTTTAGAAGGCGCACCATCGAACTCATCGAAGGGAAAGGGAGTTTTAGAAGGTACTTTACTTTTAAATGGAAAATATATTAAAGTCTTATTTGATTCTGGTGCTTCTTTAAGTTTTATTTCCCTGGAAACTGTAGAGAATTTCTTACTTACTCCTAGTATCGTAGACAATCCCATTTGTGTATCAAATCCTATAGGAGGGGTAACCAAATTGGATAGGATTTGTAAAAATTTGAGAATCTCCTATCTATCCCATAGTTTTTCCTGTGATCCTTATGTATTGGATTTTCAAGGTTTCGACCTTATATTGGGAATGGATTGGCTTGACAAATATAAAGCTATCTTAAATTGTGATGAAAGAATAGTTTCCTTGGAAACTGATCTAGATAGGATTGCCAGAGTATGTGTGATAACTCTGGAATCCACTTGAGTAGTCTTTTACATGGAGTGGAGACTTCTCAAGAAGAGGTTGTAGATATTGAAGTAGTCCGAGATTTCTCTGATGTATTTGAGGAAGTTAAATGTTTTCCTCCGCATCGGGAAATAGAGTTTCGTATAGATTTGGTTCTTGGTGCAGTACCTGTAATTCAACCTAGTAGGAGAATGGCTCCAAGAGAGAGGGAGAAATTAGTGAAGCAAACTCAAGATTTGTTGGAGAAGGGTTTGATTAGACCAAGTTTTTCTTGTTGGGGCTCTGCTGCAGTTTTTGTCACCAAGTCGGATGGGTCGCTAAGGTTCTGTGTAGACTACCGTGAATTGAACAAGGTGACCATTCGGAATAAGTATCCTCTTCCTCGCATTGATGATCTCTTCGACCAGCTTCATGGTGCATCTGTCTTTTCTCAGTTAGATCTAGCATCAGGTTTCCATCAGTTAAGGGTAGTTGAAGACAGTATTCCCTTAACCGCATTTAGGGGACCTAATTGTTTCTATGAGTGGTTGGTTATGCCTTTCGGGTTAACCAACGCTCCTGCTTATTTTGTTGATCTGATGAACCGAGTCTTTAGAGATGTTCTGAATAAGTTTGTTTTGGTCTTCATCGATGATATTTTGGTTTTTTCTAAATCGGAAGAAGAGCACAAGCAACACTTGAGAATAGTTTTGGAAACTTTGAGAAGGCATGTGCTGAAGGCGAAGTTCTCTAAGTGTCATTTTTGGAAATCAGAAGTAAAATTTTTGGGCCACATTGTTTCTGGTGAGGGAATCTCTGTAGATCCAGCTAAAGTTCAGACTATTTTGGAATGGAAGCAGCCTCGGACTCCTACAGAAGTTCGCAGTTTTCTTGGATTGGCCGGTTACTACAGGAAGTTTATTAAGGATTATTCTAAGATCTCTTCTCATCTAACGAAGCTGACAAGGAAGGGAGCTAAATTCAAGTGGGCACCGGAGTGTGAGGAAGCTTTCCAGAAACTGAAGACAAAGTTGACAGGTGCTCCTGTGTTGGCTATTCCTGATGGTAAGAGCAAGTTTGAAGTGTATACTGATGCCTGTATTGTTGGATTGGGAGCTGTTCTTATGTAGAATGGTAGGGTTATTGCGTATGCGAGTCGGTAGTTGAAGCCTCATGAGAGGAACTACGCTACGCATGATCTAGAGCTGTTGGCTATTGTTTTTGCTCTAAAGATATGGAGGCATTATCTTTTAGGAGAAAAGTTTGAGTTATTCACGGACCATAAACCGTTGAAATATCTTTTCTCTCAGAAAGATCTTAATCTAAGACAGCAGCGATGGGTTGAATTCTTGGCGTCATACGATTTGGATATTTTGTATACTCCAGGGAAGGCAAACGTTGTGGCAGACGCTCTTAGCAGGAATGCAGTTTTATCTCTTTTGGAAGTTGCTCCGTCTCTCCAGGAAAGAATCATAAGCATGCAAGTAGAGGATAAAACTTTAAATAAAATTATTCAATGAACCAAAGAGGTACATTATCCTGATTTTGAAATTGACGATCGAGGAACTTTGAGGATTTATGGTCGTCTATGTGTGCCGAGTGTGGATGGGTTAAAACAAGAAGTCTTATCGGAATGCCATCGCTATAGATTAAGTATCCATCCAGGAATCTCAAAGATGTATAAGGATATGAAGAGAGTTTTTTGGTGGCCGAGTATGAAGAGGGATGTAATCAGATTTGTTAATAGTTGTGCTATCTGCCAACAAGTGAAAGGAGATCAGCAGAAGCAAGCCGGTCTGTTACAACCTTTGGAGATCCCTACATGGAAATGGGAAATGATTGCGATGGACTTCATCGACGGATTACCTAGAACTAAGAAGGTTAATGATGGAATATGGGTGATTGTGGATCGTCTTACCAAGAGCGCCCATTTTATACCAGTTAAAGCAAACCGAACTGCAGTTTCTTTGGCTGAAATTTTCTTGAAAGAGATTGTGAGATTGCATGGTGTTCCAGTCAGCATTGTAAGTGATCGAGATCCGATCTTCACCAGCAAATTCTGGGAGGCATTGCAATCAGCTTTGGGAACTAATTTGAGATTGAGTACAGCATATCATCCACAAACAGATGGGCAAACGAAAAGGCTTAATCGAATTCTAGAAGATATGCTGAGAGCCTGTGTATTAGATTTTGGAGGATCGTGGGGGGATCATCTACATCTGGTGGAGTTTTCTTATAATAACAGTTGGTATTGTGCTTGGACAAGATTTGATCCGAGAAGCATCTGCTAAAGTTGAGATGATCAAGAAAAGGATGAGGGCTGCTCAGGATCGACAAAAGAAATATGCTGATAAGAGACGAAGGCAATTGGAATTCGAGATTGGTGATTTGGTCTTTGTCAAAGTTTCCCCTATTAAAGGAGCTGTAAGATTTGGGAAGACAGGGAAACTCGCTCCGAGATTCATTGGTCCGTTCCGAGTTCTCGAGAGGATTGGTGTTGTTGCATATAGAATTGAATTGCCTGTCCGGATGGCTGGAATTCATAATGTTTTCCACGTATCTCATCTACGGAAATATGTGCACGATCCATCTCTTATTGTGGAGCCAACTGTGCAGGAAGAATTGGAGGTTGAGCCGGACTTGTCAGTTGTCCGACATCCTGTTCAAATTGTTGATCAAGATGAGAAGCGGCTCAGAAGCAAGATTGTGAAGCTTGTTAAATTCCAGTGGAGTGAAGATCCCAGAGATTGTACCTGGGAGACTCTGAATAGTATTAGGAAGGCTTATCCGGATATGTGTCCGGATAGCTAGTGGTGTTTGTATTGGATGTATGTTTGTTTGGATGTTGTGTTTGATGGTTGCTTATGTATGGATGTTATGTATGTTTGAAGTGTTGAATTAAATTAAAAAAAAAATTGGATTATCTTTTGTTTAAATTTCGGGGACGAAATTCTTTTAAGGGGGGAGGATTGTAATATCCTGGAATTTCACACCGGATTTAAATATGATAATCTATATAATAAATTAATTTAAATTGATAAATGTTTTTATTTTATTCAACAACTAATAAATGAATGGTAAATATAAAATTATTTCAATTAAAAAAGAAGAAGAAGGGAATTGATTTAAGGATTAAATATAAACATATATAAGGAAATCAATTAAGTTAATATTTAAATTCATTTTTGCATGAGATAAACACATGTTAACATCTAAGCTTATTAATAAAACACGTGTTAGGAATTTAGCCATTAATTTGACAAGTGTCATAATGTATTTTTCTTTTCTTTTAATTTTTATAAAACAAATTATTCATGCATACTTTCTCATTTTAGTAAAAAGAAATTTTACATCCTCTATTTTCACAAAAATCAAAACTTCACCAAGCCCTACATCTTCAACAAATTTCTGAAAATCAAATCTATACTTCTTCAACCAAATTGAAACAAAACATGCAAGCATCTTTTCAAAGCTAAAACCTGCAAATCTTAGCTCCTGCATCTTCAACCAAATTTCTGCAACAATCAAAGTTTAGCATCAACTTATTCAAGATTAAAAGCATCAACAATCAAGTCATCTCAGTTTTTAGAAGTCTGCAGTTCACAAATTTGTCTCTGCAAATTTGAATCTTCTCAGGAAAAAAATAAGGTGAGTAAATCTTTAATTTAAAACTTTAAGTATAAAAGTTGTATGTTGAATGATAGTGATGAATGCTTGTATGTTAACGATTTTGTGAAGTATTTGTTTCAGGTTTAAGATATTTGCTGTGCATGTTTTAGAAATAAATTGTACTTCTCTGTAAATACAAGTACATAGTGAATTTTGAACAAATCTTCAAATTTTAAATTCAGCAAGTTGTTAGTTAGTTGATATTTTCAAACATATATATATATATGTTAGAATCAACATGATATAAGAATTAAAAATATACATATTGGTGATACTGTAAACTGCAGAAAACAAATATGTAGTAAAACAAAAATTCATAGCATGAAAATCTTGTTAATTTTTGATGAATCAAATATATTTGTTGAATCTTTAATGCATATTGTGAATTTTAAAATTGGAATTAGAATTTTAAACATGCAATTTAATTCGAATTTTTAAGATTTCAGAATTTGGTACTTTTGTCCAATTCTTGTAATTAGATTGATTTTAACTTCTGAAATTTTAATGGAAGCTTGGTTAGATGATGATTATCACTAGAAAAATACAAATCTAATTTATTTTGTAATATAGGATTTGGAATTTAGGTTTGTAGGGTTTTGGAACTGTCTTTTTGGGTTTGAAAATTTTCGTTCGTGTAATTCATAGAGAGGACCGAGCTTCCTATGGATTGAGGAGGAGTTGCATGTGGGGTTTGCGCACGTGTGGCCGGGGTTTGGTGCCGGAACGTGGTACAGTGGTCGTGGTTGATGGCCTTCCTTCTTGCGTCTGCAGTTCGACTTTGGGTTCGAAAAACTCGATTTTGTTTGAGCTCGCGTGGATGGTTTCTGGGTTGAGATTATCGGTCGAGGATGGATTTGGGGTTTGCGCGTGAGGCCGGCGGTGGCGATGGTGGTGCGGTGGCACTATGCAGGTGCACGTCGAGGCCGCGTGTGTGTGTCTGGGTGTCTTCGTGTGTGCGTGGGTTAGAACTCGAAGTCGGGCTCGAGGTATCTCATGTTTTTCACGTGATGCACTCGGGTTGAGATGGTGTGTTCGTACGTGTGTTTGGTTTGGGTTTCTGGTTGATGAGAGGCGGAGAATTAAAGCTGGGTCTGGGTAGTTGTTTTGGGCCGGGCTTTAACTAATTAATGGAATTCAGTTGTAGTTTGTTTTCAAACTTCAATTTTGTTTTGAGTTGAATTTAACTCTTTATACCTCACCACTTATAAAATGTTAAATTTCTATTTTAAAGTAATCACATTTTATTGTTGAAATTTTGAAATGGATTTACATTTTTAAATCTAACATTTAAAAAGTAATTAGTTTTTAATAAATTGAATACTTAATTTTGTATGAGTTTTGAAGATAAATGAATATTGTTTGTTTAAAAGTTAATTAAATTTTGAAATTTAAGTTACTTAAATTTATTAGTAATTAGTGATGGAATTAATTAATTTATTTTGATTAATTAATTAATTGTTAAGATTTAATTAATTAATTAATTAGGAATTAATTAATAGGTAATTAAGGATTAAATTAAATAACAATTAATAGATTATTAATTAATTTATTTAAGATTAATTCATAAGTAATTAATATTTGATTAATAAGTTGATTAATGATTAATAATTTAGTGATTAAGAAGTTAATTAATTAATGGATTAAGAGTAAATTAATTAAGTAGTTAAATATTAATTAATTTATAATTAATAGTAAATTAATTAATGATTAAGTCTTAATTAATTAAATAATTAAGGTTAATTAATGAATAATTAATTATGTAATTAAGAAATTAATTTGTAATTAATTAAGAATTAATTAAGGAAATTAAGAAGTAATTAAGGTTAATTAATTATAAATTAAGGATTAATTAATAACCAAATAAGGAATGATTAATTTTTAATCAAAGTTTAATTAATAAATAATTTTAGTAATTAATTGATAATTAAATAAAGATTATTAATTAATTAAGTAGTAATTAATTAATAATAAGATAATTAAGAAGTGATTAATTAATTAATGTTTGTTTAAGCAAGATTAAGTGATAAATTCTTAAGTAATTAATTTAATTTAATTAATTAAATTAATTATGATATGAATTAAGTAGTGCTTGCTTGTAAATGATTGTTGTATTGATATCTGCATATGGTTGATATCTGTTGAATGATAGTTGAGTTATAATCTGTGATAAGATGTTGTATATCTGTGATAGATATTAGTTATTATCTGTTGATAATGTTATGTGATGCTATGTTTAAAATCTGAATTGAATTGTTTAAAACTTTAAACAACTTGGACATAAAAGACACGCTTTGGATTTCGATGAGACCGGGATCGGGTTTCCATATTTGGATATCCGAAAACCACATCGATTCCAAATAACGTTAGGTCGTGAACCTTATGTGAAGAGTGAAGACTCGAGGTGTAAGGGCTATACGTCAGTATAACTCTGTGGGTGATTCCGTAATGAGTTAACGGAATAGTACTTATAGATTCGAGGTGGAGAATCAGAATGCAAGGGTTATCGTCGTTAACTTGTATGGATTGTATGTCTGACATTACAAGTTGAGATATAAAGCTGATTTCTTTCAAATATATTTCTACTGGTGAAGGAGAATTTATTCTTTTAGCTTAACACCCTTCTCTGAGACGTACGAGCTCAGAGGTTATATAGTTGAAGTTATCAGCGATATATTCCCAATTTGGTAATGTGACATGCTGAGTGTTGCTGTGAAATGATCATTGTGTTGATCATTTGTGATAGGATCATTTTTTTGATCGTTTATCTTTGTGATCATTTCTATGATCATTTGTTGACCCAAAGCACGACTTTTGTATAAAGTGTGTTTTTGTGGACGTGACTTCGTCGAGCCTCACAAACCGGTAATGGTCGAAACAGGAATTGTGCGGCAAGGTTTCCAGGGATAACTTCCCTAGGGTATGACCATTCCTTCTGGAAAAGGGTAGTATCATGGTATGGAGCCCAGATACTTACTCATGTTGAAACACTTATTATTATGGTGTGATGTTGGTTAGAGAGCGCTCTCGTTTAAAGGTCCCAAAGGACCGGGGGTGGCATATCTGAGGGTTTGTAATATTCCTTGGGAAAAGGGATTCCCGGCTTTGTTTAGCGGAGAACGGTGGTTCTCGGGGCGTCCATCCAGAGGCGTTTCCATGTGGCAATGGGAAGTTCTTTGGCCTGACCATTTGTTGGAAATCCATTCTTCAAATACGTACCTTGTACGGTTTTAGTTGTAGAACCTATCATTCACTTATGGTGGCGCCCCACTGTTTGGATGGTAGCTATAGTAGGCATAGTTCGAAATGTCTATGTTGGCAAAGATTTATATCTTTACTTTCGAAATGATTTTTTTTCTACACTATGCACTAGTAATAATATCAAATGTTTCTTTTTAATGCGTATCAAGCATCTTTGACTATCATAAGGGGAAATCTCCTCCGATTCTGCGTTTGCATTGTGTGTGTGTGCGGGAGGCCTTATGGTAGTCTCATTTTTAAAAAGCATTGCGAATTGACTTTGAAAATCTTTTGTTGAATGTTTTAAAAAGATAAACTGTTTTTTTGTTGCTCACACCAGTCCCAGGACTGATCCGGAGTTTATTGTTTCTTTCCTAAACTCTGGGTGCTCATTATTTTCTACACGAGCAGTCTAGAGTTGGGTTTTTCAGATAGTCAGATTAGTAGGTTATTTGGAGTTAGTTCAGTCCTTGGATCACACCAGTCTTGTTAAGCTTGGTGCATCGTTATGGGGAGTTCGAGCTATTGCTGGACTAGTTCTTGGAGGTGGAAGTTGCGGTTTTGGAGTTCTTCCTTGAAGACTATCTTTGAGTTATATTGTTCCGCTGCTAGATGTTATCTATTTTTCTTTTCCGCTGCTATTTATTGTATCATATCTCTGATGTATATTGATATTCATTGTACCATTCTGTTGTACCAGATGTTGTATCAATATTGTATATCAATGTATTATTCTTTTATTCCGCTATGTTATTTACTTAATGTCGTTATAAGCTCCAGCGAATCGGATTTGAACGATCAAATCTATGGCATTCGAATACGATATGAAGTATGGATGTCGATTTTCGAGCGGGCAAAATCCGCGTCGTTACATTTGGTATCAGAGCTAAGGTTGAACTTTAGCTCAGGAGTGTAACACTTTAAGTAGCTCATTAGAGATGGGATGAAGTATATCCTAGAATGAGTATATCCCTTAGATATCTGTTCGAATGCCTCAGTAAATTCTCTTACTATCCACTGATAGTAAGTATGAGTGCAAGAAGAGAACGCGATAGGGGACAGGGAAATACGACTATAATTGGTCAATGCTCTGTAATAACAGTGGAAACAATCTCTCTATATCTATCTTCTTTGATTCGTTTTCAAAATTCTTTTGATTTCTTCGTGACAGTTACAGGAAGAAGTTTCGGTGTGGTGATGCTCTACGAATCGTTGTAGAAGATTCTTACTTCGTATCTTCATCGATTTCTTATCATTTCTTTGATTAAAACTTTAACGAATATGAATTTGAAATTTGAGTAAGTTGGAGATTTTAAATAAATTAGAAATTTTAAATTGAGTTAAAATTGATTAATGGAATATGAAGGATAAATTTGAATAGTATCGATAAAACGATTTCGTTTACAATCAAATTTTGAAATTCTATTATAATTTCTTGTATCTATTGTTGATATTCTGATTGGGTAAGCCAAATGCAGAACTGATATCCAGTTTGATCTGAAAAGATATTTCTCTATCTTTTATCTATCTTTGTTGTTTTCGTGCCTGCGAATTTCGAGGACGAAATCCTTTTAAGGGGGGAAGTTTGTAACGACCCAGGATTTTTATGAATTTAAATTGATAATTTAAATGAATTTTTGAATTAAAAAAATTGTAAAATTAATTATAAAGGGCAGCGAGTTTCCCCGATTCAAATAGAAATTATATTAAGTCGTATGAATTTGAAAATTTGTATATATGTGAATATATATGTATATATTGGATTTGAGATAAAATCTTAAATAAATGGTTTTTAAAAATAAATAAAACAAAAGTATATACATTGACACAAGTATAAAAATAAATAAATAAATTGATTTAATTTTTTTTATAAATGATGATAATTTGAGTTATATAAAATATATGTGTATATATAGAGAAATATAAAACAATAATTTTTAAAGTAAAATGTATGATAATTATTTAAACTAAAAATAGAAGTAAATTTAAAATGCAAAAATAAAGCAAATACATTTAAGTAAGCAAAATAAAAGTATATGTTTACACATAAATAAACATATGCATAAATAAGTACAAACAAAATAAAGTAACTAGATACAATGTAAAATATGAAACAAGTCAATATAACAAAACAAATACATAAGTATTCAAACAAATAGATAAGCAAAGTAAACAAAACAAAGTAAAATAACAAACAAATAAAAACATACATATGCAGCCTATAGAGTTTGTAAAACATAAACAAACTGTACAAGCTTATAAAACATGTACCAAATAAAGTAAAATAAAAATAGAAGTTCACTTATTTTGTAAAGTAAAATAATTCATACTTAAGCTATGAATAAGAATAAGAACATTGATATATAAAACAAAACAAAAACAATAAGTATAAAACTAAACTAAAAAGAATAGTATGCAGCTTTTAAAGATTTGAACAAGCAATGATAAGTGTGTAAACTGAAATAAACAAGAAATAGACAAAAGAAAGAAAAATAAAATATGCAAATATGAAGACAGCAAAAAAAAAATACTAGTGTGAAACCAAAACAAGAAAGAGAAATAAAGAAAAGCAAAAAGAAATACAACACCCTGAACATGCTTTTTCTTTTATATACTATCTCCATATTGTACAACCGAGATAGAGGAAATAGTTATAAGTAACAAAGCTACAGCCACAATAATAAGGAAAAGAAGATGTACAAGCAAATGAAGCTATGCATGTAGACTGAGGAATAGAGCACTAAGCAATTAATGCCCTTACCTTAGTACACAATATAATACATCTCAGCCCATAATGTAAGCATAGCTGCCATTAATATAATATACACCAGCCATTAATAAAAATAAAAATGAATGAACCTGTTGTACTAACTACAGCCTGCATACTTCTCTTTATATACATCCACTTCTTCATTTCATCAGTTTAGTCCATCATAAACAAAAATAAAGTGGCATCATTTCAAAACTCAAACAAACTACAACCAGAGAAATCAAAGAAGGTGATTTCAGCTGGCAATTTCAAAAGCCTGATTCAAAGTAAAAGCCCTGCTCATTCTTTAAGCACAGTGAGTAACTTTTTTTTATACTTAAGTAATCTTGTTGCTTGTGAAAATTTTGGTGATAGTTGATGCTTGCATGCTAATAATTATGTTGTATTCAGTATGATATTTAAAGTATATGCTGTTCTATGAGAATGCATGTCAGTGTGTATTGTTTGTCTGATCACCCTCTGCATTATAGTCCTCAGGTGCATATCTAAATTTTTAAATTCAAAATCTTAAATTTGATCTTTGCTTAGTTTTCAGACTTTCATGAAACTTGATTGTTTCATTTCAAACTTTAGTTTAGAGTTTTAAACTAAGTAAAACAATACTTATTTGGCACTGGGAAAACATAAGTACAGTAATGGTTATGCTAAATCAAAATTCAAAGTTAGTAATTTATGGATTAAGGATTTTAAATCAAATCCTTAAACAAAATCATGATTTTTAAAAATAAAATCACAATTTTTAGATTGTGAATGAAGAAGTAGTTCGGGTATGTGTGAATTTCCTTGTTCGGGTGATCTCTGATGATCCTCGGGTTGGTAGAGAGGGGGATCTCGTCTGGGGATGGAGGGATGAACGTAGATGCTCGGAAAAATGGTGCGGTGGTGGTTTGTTGGACGTGGAGGTAGCGGTAGGCATTTCTTGTTCGTAAACCTAATTTTGGAGAGGCTGGGTTTCTCGATTCGTTCATCTTCTTCGATTGACCGAGTGCGAAGCGGTTCTGGGTAATGGAAGAGGAAGCGTCGAGGGGTTGGTGGCCGGAGTTGTGTAGCCGTTGTTGGTTGGAATATCATCAATGCCGTGATTTCCAGGTTCGGCTTTTAGTTCAGTTTTGGGTTTAAAGCTCGATTTCGATTCGATGATCTTCTCATGCGTTTGGGTGGTCGCGGGGCTTCAAGGCGTCGACGTTGACTTGTTGATGATCGAGACGGTGGCCGGAGGGGTTTGGGGTTCGTGTGCATGTGCACGGTGGGTCGCGAGCACGTTTGGGGGTTGAGAAAGTATTGGGTTCTCCAGAGTTTGCTCGAGGAAGTAATCGATTTTTCTCGTGAAGATGTTTGTTTCGCTCGTAGGGATCCTGCAACATACTAGTTTATAAGTTTAAACGTAACTTAAATTAACTGGAAAAAAAAAAGGAGAAGAAGAAGAATGAACAGGTAGGAGTAGAAGAAGAGGAGAAGAGTGAGACGCGGGGAAAAGTAGGGGATGACTCGAGATTTACTCGAGTAAATGAGGTACTTTCCTCGGGTCTGTTGATATTGCCTTAATAGTTTAAGTATTTTAATTAACAAAGTTAATATTAATTAACTAGGTAATTAAATAAGTAAATTAGTTAAAGACTTTTCTTATATAAGTTTCATATGTAAGTAATAAATGTCATTTACAATTACTTTAAAAAAATTTAAATAATTAATTAATGAAATTAATTTTATTTAATTAATTAAATTAATCAATTTTGACAATCATTTGTAAATTGATAAATATAATTACTTGATAACAGTAATTGAAAAATTAATTACTTCTTGTAATTAATTTTGATAATATGATTAATTTAAGTTAATTAATTTAGTTTAATTAGTTTAAGAAAATATTTGATAAGTGTAATTTTCTTAGTGTAATTAATGGAGCATAATTACTTGGGAAAGTAGTTAATGATAATTACTGGAATGTAATTAGTGAAGATGATTTATAAATGGAGCAATTTGGGTAATTACCTTTGTAATTTATCAAAGGATTAATTTGTGGGGATAATTTATTATGGGAAAATTGATTTATATAATGAGCAATTAAGGAATAATTAATAACGAGGTGATTAATTGATGTAATTAATCAAGGTAATTAATAAATTAATTTATATCAAATGATTTGTAATTTATTAATCAGAATTGGATTAATTCATAAATAATTAATTTAATTGGAAATAAATTAAATTGATTAGGATTAAAAACGATTTAATTAATCCTGCTTATAAATGACTATTGAATACTTGACTTACTCATGAATGATTGTATTGTATGAGATGCCTTGAATTGATTATCCTATCTGATTTGTGATATTTTGTTCTATAGATTGAACTGTGTATATTTATTGCATCTGTATATTATCTGTGAATCTGTGAATGGGCGATGAGCGTTATAGTTTATATCGCTTATCAACCATATTTCTGTGTTTTTAATCTGTGATGATTGAAATGATGTTGCACTATTGTGTTAAACCCTGGACCACACCATACACACACAATTATGGATTTCACGAGGAAATCGATTAAGTCACAGATTCTAAAATGATTTTTAAAATGATTTTTAAAGTTGAATATTTAAATTCAAATGTTTTGGAAATGGAATCGGAATAAATGTGAAAAGCTTTTGGAATGAAATTTCAAGTTAAAATTTATTTTAATTTACTTGATTAAGTTTTGAAATTTAAATAATTCAATTTGAATTTGAATTCGATATTTGGAATTGAATTCTGTAATTTGAAACTAGGGATTAATGATATTATACTAGTCATTATGAGTTAAATCATTTTTAAAGTATTATTTTTGGGAATTTGAATTTAACCCAGGGATTTCAACTTGTATAAATGAATCAGATTTCCAAAATGAAAACTGTTGTTTTCAAATGATAAACACTTTTAGATAAGAACTGAGATTCCAGTTAATTAGGGGAATTTCAAGATTTAATAGAGAAATGATTTTCCTAAGTTATGAATGAATTCTTTTTGAAAGCTATGAATTAAATCTGTTTATTTTTTAACAGATTTAAATTGATGATTTGTTTAAATCAAATTGAAATGAAAATTGATTTGGAAAATCTGTGAATGAATCTTTTGTTCAAAAGATTAAAATGTGAAAATTTGTTAAGCCATTTGAAGAAAGTTTTGGGTAATAAGTTGTGACTTAATTGAAATCCCAATATCCATATATTTCTTGTAAATATTGCGCTCACTATTCGGTTTAGCCGGGAGAGGACCTTTGTGTCATATATCCCATTCCGAATATGTGATATGTCGTTATGGATAGCATTTGAAGACCGGTGGTGAAGACCGGATATTTTCGAAAACGTAAGGACAACTCGTCGAATGTCTTTGCATCGAATGGTCCCCGGTATAGAGACTCCATATGTGATAGGGAGTCCGAATGTGATTAGTGAATATCCGGATTGCAAGGACTTCTTTTGAAGTGCCTTCGGTTCTGTTCGAGCCCGGAACAGACTTGTATGGATTGTATGTCTGACATTACAAGTTGAGATATAAAGCTGATTTCTTTCAAATATATTTCTGTTGGTGAGGGAGAATTTATTCTTTTAGCTTAACACCCTTCTCTGAGACGTACGAGCTCAGAGGTTATATAGTTGAAGTTATCAGCGATATATTCCCAATTTGGTAATGTGACATGCTGAGTGTTGCTGTGAAATGATCATTGTGTCGATCATTTGTGATAGGATCATTTGTTTGATCGTTTATCTTTGTGATCATTTCTATGATCATTTGTTGACCCAAAGCACGGCTTTTGTATAAAGTGTGTTTTTGTGGACGTGACTTCGTCGAGCCTCACAAACCGGTAATGGTCGAAACAGGAATTGTGTGGCAAGGTTTCCAGGGATAACTTCCCTAGGGTATGACCATTCCTTCTGGAAAAGGGTAGTATCATGGTATGGAGCCCAGATACTTACTCATGTTGAAACACTTATTATTATGGTGTGATGTTGGTTAGAGAGCGCTCTCGTTTAAAGGTCCCAAAGGACCGGAGGTGGCATATCTGAGGGTTTGTAATATTCCTTGGGAAAAGGGATTCCCGGCTTTGTTTAGCGGAGAATGGTGGTTCTCGGGGCGTCCATCCAGAGGCGTTTCCATGTGGCAATGGGAAGTTCCTTGGCCTGACCATTTGTTGGAAATCCATTCTTCAAATACGTACCTTGTACGGTTTTAGTTGTAGAACCTATCATTCACTTATGGTGGCGCCTCACTGTTTGGATGGTAGCTATAGTAGGCATAGTTCGAAATGTCTATGTTGGCTAAGATTTATATCTTTACTTTCGAAATGATTTTTTTTCTACACTATGCACTAGTAATAATATCAAATATTTCTTTTTAATGCGTATCAAGCATCTTTGACTATCATAAGGAGAAATCTCCTCCGATTCTGCGTTTGCATTGTGTGTGTGTGCGGGAGGCCTTATGGTAGTCTCATTTTTAAAAAGCATTGCGAATTGACTTTGAAAATCTTTTGTTGAATGTTTTAAAAAGATAAACTGTTTTTTTGTTGCTCACACCAGTCCCACGACTGATCCGGAGTTTATTGTTTCTTTCCTGAACTCTGGGTGCTCATTATTTTCTACACGAGCAGTCTAGAGTTGGGTTTTTCAGATAGTCAGATTAGTAGGTTATTTGGAGTTAGTTCAGTCCTTGGATCACACCAGTCTTGTTAAGCTTGGTGCATCGTTATGGGGAGTTCGAGCTATTGCTGGACTAGTTCTTGGAGGTGGAAGTTGCGGTTTTGGAGTTCTTCCTTGAAGACTATCTTTGACTTATATTGTTCCGCTGCTAGATGTTATCTATTTTTCTTTTCCGCTGTTATTTATTGTATCATATCTCTGATATATATTGATATTCATTGTACCATTCTGTTGTACCAGATGTTGTATCAGTATTGTATATCAATGTATTATTCTTTTATTCCGCTATGTTATTTACTTAATGTCGTTATAAGCTCCGGCGAATCGGATTTGAACGATCGAATCTATGGCATTCGAATACGATATGAAGTATGGATGTCGATTTTCGAGCAGGCAAAATCCGCATCGTTACATCATGTATTCGCATTACTATTTAACTGTATTAAAAACCCAAGTCTAGTGTTACCAAAAAAGAGATATTTGTATAACTATATGGCATGCAAAAAATTTGTACTTTAAATGTATCCACAATTTGATTTTTATTTACATTTTGCATAGATATGACATATTGTCAATATGTCGTTAAAACTGAAGATTTTAGTGTGGTGAAAATTAGACCCTTCTGATATACTAGTGTCCAAAGCCAGTCAGATATTGTTGTAGGCTTAAGGCATAATGATCTAAATCAGGGATTAAAACAATCAGAGGTCCTTATTAGTTATTTTTAAACATTGAAAATACAGTCACAATGCAAGTTTAAATTATAGTGGCTTAAAAATAAGGCATACTCTTTTATAATTACACAGAGTCCGCTTTCATTAATCTAAAATATGACCGATTTCATTTATAAACAAAATTTAATTACTTTTATAATCAAAATTAGAATTTTGAGTCCGATGAAAATTCAAGGCCCTTGGCGATGACTTTTGTGACATAGGGCTACTATCGGCCATTCCTATAACAAACATAGTTTCTAATAATACCGACTATTTGTAAATAGTAGTAAATGAGATTTGAGAAGAAATGCTTAGATGACTATTAAAATAAGTAACGTGCAACGTACCCTCCATTTGAGAATTTGCATATGCAAAATGATTTTTAAATAACAATTTAATAACATAATTTTTTCAAAAAATCCAACATTCAAAAGTTTTGCATTTTGCAAGTTTATCCAACTCTAACCATCCACTACTAATGTTGCAATAAATTACTATTTTGAAAAATTTTGGTTAAAATTTGAAAATAAGAATACATAAAAATCCAAACTTCCTACCTATATTAAACTGGAAAAGTGAATACATAGCTTAAAATAAGTTGTATAATAACATAACAAAACATGTTTGTAACTATTGATCACACATCTTATTAGAAAACAATATATTTGGTTTAAGTAAAGTAGTTTTATTGGAAAATAAATTGTATAAGCTTCCTTTACTAAAATTTACTTAAATTGGGAGGTATGTATAAATTTATTAAATTTATGGAAAAACATTTAGTGTATAAATATAAATATCGTGGCAATACATTTTTGTAAAAAGTTAATCCGAATTATGCTGACCAAACATAAATATAATCTCAATATATAAACATAAGTGAAATAATAGATTCACGAATAGATTACTATCAGAAGATGCAATAATAAGTTGTAAAATGCTTTTTAAGATATTTAACTTAGATCTACAAAGATAATTCTTCCATCAAATTTATTTCATACTATAATACCATGAAAGCACATTGTATCAAATTTAATGACTTAACATTTGATGTTGAACATTATCATTTCACTGGTGAAATAGTTGAAGCTTGATTATGCCATTTTCGTTGTTGATACAACGATGTAGGACGTTGTCATTTACTTTCTTCATAACTGGTTATTGGATGATGCATTTCTTCTTGTTCTTTTGTGCACTGTAGTTCTTTTGTGCACTATGGTTCCTTTGTGCACTGTGGTTCTTTTGTGCATTTTAGTTCTTTCGTACATTGTTCATCCATTGTATGTTCATTTAACGACGGATGTTGCAATTTGCTTTCTCCATCAGTGGTCGTTGGATGATGCCATTCTTTTTGCTCTTCTGTGCATTGTAGCTCTTTTGTGCACTGTAGTCCTTTTGTGCATTGTAGCTCTTTTGTGCATTGTAGTTCTTTTGTGCATTCTAGGTCTTTTGTACATTGTTCATTCATCGCTTGTGCATTTACCACCGGTTGATTCCCCTTCTTTTGTTCGTCATAATTTGTCGGATGGTGCCAATTACTCCTTCCATCAACGATTGTTGGATGATGCCACTTGGTTGGTAGTTCATTAGGTTGCAGCTTTGATGCCACGGTAGTTTCAGTTATGATAAAAAAGAAGAACACTAAAGCTAATGATGCACAATATGCTTTGATCATGTTTATGTGTGGTATGTTGTTCAAGAATGAAGATGGTTTTTATAAGATTTGAAGATAATGTTTGGAATCTTGAAGTCAATCAAGCCATTGTAAACTAGTTAATGATCTCATTTTGTTTATCCTCTTTCATATTATGGATAAAAACATAACCTTAAAGTAGATGGTGTTTTAGTAAGCTTTCTACAAAAAAATAACATGCAAAAGTTAATTATAATTCACCAATCGTTATGTTAATAATAGAAGGCGGTGTTGCATATCAACTACTAATTTCAATCTTAGCTTCTTGTATCATAGGAAATATATGAAAAACCCAAATTAGTAAAAAATAAATAAATAAATAAATATTGGTGTCTACTAAATTATAATAAAAATGCGTGATTGCCGGTACATCCGAAAATAAAAGTCAAAATAGGTAGTTACGTTGTAAACTGAAATGAAAAATTCTAAAATAAAAAATAGATGTCTCGTTTTGTCATATATTTTATCCTCCTAAAATTTTTGATAATACTAGTATTGTTATCGTAACAGTATATTACTACACTATTAGCGTGTATGTGTGCAAATGTGTATATTCACATATTTCGATTAAAATTTACTATATTTTGATTATAAAAGACGTTTATTTTCTTGTTATGGTGTTTGGAACTTACACAATAACAAATGTCTATTTTTTATTTTACCGCCTCAAACGTAGGTTTATCGTTTCACATATCGTTTTCACTAAAACTTAAAGTTAATTGCTCGACGTCATGTTTTCGCATTACTATTTAACTGTATTAAAAACCCAAGTCTAGTGTTACCAAAAAAGAGATATTTGTATAACTATATGGCATGCAAAAAATTTGTAACTTAAATGTATCCACAATTTGATTTTTATTTACATTTTGCATAGATATGACATATTGTCAATATGTCGTTAAAACTGAAGATTTTTGTGTGGTGAAAATTAGACGCTTCTGATATACTAGTGTCCAAAGCCAGTCAGATATTGTTGTAGGCTTAAGGCATAATGATCTAAATCAGGTATTAAAACAACCAGAGGTCCTTATTAGTTATTTTTAAACATTGAAAATACAGTCACAATGCAAGTTTAAATTATAGTGGCTTAAAAATAAGGCATACTCTTTTATAATTACACAGAGTCCGCTTTCATTAATCTAAAATATGACGGATTTCATTTATAAACAAAATACAATTACTTTATAAACAAAATTAGAACTTTGAGGCCGATGAAAATTCAAGCCCCTTGGCGGTGACTTTAGTGACATAGGGCTACTATCGGCCATTCCTACATCAAACATAGTTTCGAATAAGACCGACTATTTGTAATAGCAGCAAATGAGATTTGGAAAGAAATGCGTAGATGACTATTAAAATAAGTAACGTGCAACGAACCATCCATTTGAGAATTTGCATATGCAAAATGATTTTTAAATAACAATTTAATAACATAAATTTTTCTAAAAATTCCATCATTCAAAAGTTTTGCATTTTGCAAGTTTATCCAACTCTAACCATCCACTACTGGTGTTGCAATAAATTAGTATTTCGAAAAATTTGGGTTAAAAATTTGAAAATAAGAATACACAAAAATCCAAACTTCCTACCTATATTAAACTGGAAAAGTGAATACATAGCTTAAAATAAGTTGTATAATAACAAAACAAAACATCTTTGTAACTATTGATCACACGTCTTATTAGAAAATAATATATTTGGTTTAAGTAAAGCAGTTTTATTGGAAAATAAATTATATAAGCTTCCTTTACTAAAATTTACTTAAATTTGGAGGTATGTATAAATTTATTAAATTTATGGAAAAACATTTAGTTTATAAATATAAATATCATGGCAATACATTTATGTAAAAAGTTAATCCGAATTGTGCTGACCAAACATAAATATAATCTCAATATATAAACATAAGTGAAATAGTAGCTCCACAAATAGATTACTATCAGAAGATGTAATAATAAGTTGTAAAATGCTTTTTAAGATATTTAACTTAGACCATCTACAAAGATAAATTCTTCCATCAAATTTATTTCATAATATAATACCATGAAAGCACATTGTATCAAATTTAATGACTTAACATTTGATGTTGAACATTATCATTTCACTGGTGAAATAGTTGAAGCTTGATTATGCCATTTTCGTTGTTGATACAACGATGTAGGACGTTGTCATTTACTTTCTTCATAACTAGTTATTGGATGATGCATTTCTTCTTGTTATTTTGTGCACTGTAGTTCTTTTGTGCATTGTGGTTCCTTTGTGCACTGTGGTTCATTAGTGCAATGTGGTTCTTTTGTGCATTTTAGTTCTTTCGTACATTGTTCATCCATTGTATGTTCATTTAACGATGGATGTTGCAATTTGCTTTCTCTATCAGTGGTCGTTGGATGATGCCATTCTTTGTGCTCTTCTGTGCATTGTAGCTCTTTTGTGCACTGTAGTCCTTTTGTGCATTGTAGCTCTTTTGTGCATTGTAGTTCTTTTGTGCATTCTAGGTCTTTTTTACATTGTTCATTCATCGCATGTGCATTTACCACCGGATGATTCCCCTTCTTTTGTTCGTCATAATTTGTCGGATGGTGCCAATTACTCCTTTCATCAACGATTGTTGGATGATGACACATGATTGGTAGTTCATTAGGTTGCAGCTGTAACATCCCGGAATTTCACACCAGATTTAAATATGATAATCTATATAATAAATTAATTTAAATTGATAAATGTTGTTATTTTATTCAACAACTAATAAATGAATGGTAAATATAAAATTATTTCAATTAAAAAAGGAAGAAGAAGGGAATTGATTTAAGGATTAAATATAAACATATATAAGGAAATCAATTAAGTTAATATTTAAATTCATTTTTGCATGAGATAAACACATGTTAACATCTAAGCTTATTAATAAAACATGTGTTAGGAATTTAGCCATTAATTTGACAAGTGTCATAATGTAGTTTTCTTTTCTTTTAATTTTTATAAAACAAATTATTCATGCATACTTTCTCATTTTAGTAAAAAGAAATTTTACATCCTCCATTTTCAAAAAAATCAGAACTTCACCAAGCCCTACATCTTCAACCAATTTTTGAAAATCAAATCTATACTTCTTCAACCAAATTGAAACAAAACATGCAAGCATCTTTTCAAAGCTAAAACCTGCAAATCTTAGCTCCTGCATCTTCAACCAAATTTCTGCAACAATCAAAGTTTAGCATCAACTTATTCAAGATTAAAAGCATCAACAATCAAGTCATCTCAGTTTTTAGAAGTCTGCAGTTCACAAATTTGTCTCTGCAAATTTGAATCTTCTTAGGAAAAAAATAATGTGAGTAAATTTTTAATTTAAAACTTTAAGTATAAAAGTTGTATGTTGAATGATAGTGATGAATGCTTGTATGTTAATGATTTTGTGAAGTATTTGTTTCAGGTTTAAGATAGTGCATGTTTTAGAAATAAATTGTACTTCTCTGTAAATACAAGTACAGAGTGAATTTTGAATAAATCTTCAAATCTTAAATTCAGCAAGTTGTTACTTAGTTGATATTTTCAAACATATATATATGTTAGAATCAACATGATATAAGAATTAAAAATATACATATTGGTGATACTGTAAACTGTAGAAAACAAATATGCAGTAAAACAAAAATTCATAGCATGAAAATCTTGTTAATTTTTGATGAATCACATATATTTGTTGAATCTTTAATGCATATTGTGAATTTTGAAATTGGAATTAGAATTTTAAACATGCAATTTAATTCGAATTTTTAAGATTTCAGAATTTGGTACTTTTGTCAAATTCTTGTAATTGGATTGATTTTAACTTCTGAAATTTTAATGGAAGCTTGGTTAGATGATGATTATCACCAGAAAAATACAAATCTAATTTATTTTGTAATATAGGATTTGGAATTTAGGTTTGTAGGGTTTTGGAACTGTCTTTTTGGGTTTGAAAATTTTCGATCGTGTAATTCATAGAGAGGACCGAGCTTCGTATGGATTGAGGAGGAGTTGCATGTGGGGTTTGCGCATGTGTGGCCGGGGTTTGGTGCCGGATCGTGGTACGGTGGTCGTGGTTGATGGCCTTCCCTCTTGCGTCTGCAGTTCGACTTTGGGTTCGAACAACTCGATTTTGTTTGAGCTCGCGTGGATGGTTTCTGGGTTGAGATTATCGGTCGAGGATGGATTTGGGGTTTGCGCGTGTGGCCGGCGGTGGCGATGGTGGCGTGGTGGCACTGTGCAGGTGCACATTGAGGCCGCGTGTGTGTGTCTGGGTGTCTTCGTGTGTGTGTGGGTTAGAACTCGAAGTCGCGCTCGAGGTATCTCGTGTTTGTCGCGTGATGCACTCAGGTTGAGGTGGTGTGTTCGTGCGTGTGTTTGGTTTGGGTTTCTGGTTGATGAGAGGTGGAGAATTAAAGTTGGGTCTGGGTAGTTGTTTTGGGCCGGGCTTTAACTAATTAATGGAATTTAGTTGTAGTTTGTTTTCAAACTTCAATTTTGTTTTGAGTTGAATTTAACTCTTTATACCTCACCACTTATAAAATGTTAAATTTCTATTTTAAAGTAATCACATTTTATTGTTGAAATTTTAAAGTGGATTTACGTTTTTAAATCTAACATTTAAAAAGTAATTAGTTTTTAATAAATTGAATACTTAATTTTGTATGAGTTTTGAAGATAAATGAATATTGTTTGTTTAAAAGTTAATTAAATTTTGAAATTTAAGTTACTTAAATTTATTAGTAATTAGTGATGGAATTAATTAATTTATTTTGATTAATTAATTAATTGTTAAGATTTAATTAATTAATTAATTAGGAATTAATTAATAGGTAATTAAGGATTAAATTAAATAACAATTAATAGATTATTAATTTATTTATTTAAGATTAATTCATAAGTAATTAATATTTGATTAATAAGTTGATTAATGATTAATAATTTAGTGATTAAGAAGTTAATTAATTAATGGATTAAGAGTAAATTAATTAAGTAGTTAAATATTAATTAATTTATAATTAATAGTAAATTAATTAATGATTAAGTCTTAATTAATTAAATAATTAAGGTTAATTAATGAATAATTAATTATGTAATTAAGAAATTAATTTGTAATTAATTAAGAATTAATTAAGGAAATTAAGAAGTAATTAAGGTTAATTAATTATAAATTAAGGATTAATTAATAACCAAATAAGGAATGATTAATTTTTAATCAAAGTGTAATTAATAAATAATTTTAGTAATTAATTGATAATTAAATAAAGATTATTAATTAATTAAGTAGTAATTAATTAATAATAAGATAATTAAGAAGTGATTAATTAATTAATGTTTGTTTAAGCAAGATTAAGTGATAAATTCTTAAGTAATTAATTTAATTTAAATTAATTAAATTAATTATGATATGAATTAAGTAGTGCTTGCTTGTAAATGATTGTTGTATTGATATCTGCATATGGTTGATATCTGTTGAATGATAGTTGAGTTATAATCTGTGATAAGATGTTGTATATCTGTGATAGATATTAGTTATTATCTGTTGATAATGTAATGTGATGCTATGTTTAAAATCTGAATTGAATTGTTTAAAATTCTAAACAACTTGGACCTAAAAGACACGCTTTGGATTTCGATGAGACCGGGATCGGGTTTCCATATTTGGATATCCGAAAACCACATCGATTCCAAATAACGTTAGGTCGTGAACCTTATGTGAAGAGTGAAGACTCGAGGTGTAAGGGCTATATGTTAGTATAACTCTGTGGGTGATTCCGTAATGAGTTAACGGAATAGTACTTATAGATTCGAGATGGAGAATCAGAATGCAAGGGTTATCGTCGTTAACTTTGAGGGTGATTCCAAAACGAGTGTAACGAGATAATGCCTTCGGTTTCGTTCGAACCCGGAACGAACTTGTATGGATTGAATGCTTTCAGATCATCGTCAGGTGGACGATGGGCATTCTAAGAGATGAGTTCTTTATAGAGGTAATCGTAACCTTAAGCCTCATCAACCGGAAATGGCTAAAACAGGGGAGGTGCAGCAAGGCTTCGTGGGGAGCCCCCACTTGAGAGTGAGATTTACCTCTGTCTAGAAGTCCCTTATATATATTCGGCTGTGTGGGCAGTTGTTGGCCACAACTGCGGGGTTCTCTTGTTCGGAACTATCCAGTAAGGGATGGGCCCGGCCTTGTGTTGCAGGGGAGTTAGGGTGGCTCCTCGGTACGGTGACCTAGGCCCCGTACTGTGACGGGCGGTACCCCAGTAGCCCTACTATTGATGGAAAACCATTATCCAATAAGCGCCCTCGGATTTGATTGTATACCTATGTATGCTGGAATTTAATAAATGTAACAATTTCGGCTATTTTCTAGTTTACTTGAAAACCCTAGACCCTATTATAATATCACTGAATTTCCTATCAAATGTTTTGGTTAGCGTAAGGTAAAAACTTACCCGTGTTTATTTGTGGGAAGTCTTACGTGATACCTTTTGTTTCAAAATGATTTTTAAAGTTAAACAACTTTAACTAATTTACTCACACCAGACCCATGTCTGACCCGGAGTTTATTTTGTTTTCATAAACTCTTGGGTACTCAAATTTTTTTTTTATGAGTAGCCAAGTGATTAGGTTTGGATTAGCATATATTTTGGAGGCTGGAGCTGGAGTCCAGACGTACTATCTATCTATATTCTCTATAGTGGCATTTTGGGTGTTATGTTTGGAGTTGTTTGGGTTGTAAGAACTATTATGAATGGCTGATGTAATGGAGTAGTATGATTTTGTGAACTCTGATATGTAAATTATGTAAGGGATATATGTAGTATTATATTTTGTTCGTTTCCGCTGTGAGATTCTGATGATTGTTGTTTCTTTTCTTTCTATCTTTCTAATTCTATCTCTTTCTTTTCTTATTGATGATACGTTTTTCTGTGGAATGAAAGACGGGTCGTCACAGTTGGTATCAGAGCAATGGTTGAGAAACACCTAGGCTCTGAAGTAGTATCTATCTTGAGAGTGTGTATTTGTAATTTTCTTATATAACTATATCCCTATCTAAATTGATTGGATTACCTGTTCAGGTAGCCAATATGAGTTCAAGAGGCCGAAGGGGAAGAGTTGTTGGGAGTGGATCAACTGGTAACAGAAGAGAGCAGACTGATGATGAGACTGTTAATCCAGTTACGTCTTCAGCTAGTTTTGCTGCATTATGCAAGGATTTTGTTCATCTAGGAGGGAAACCATTTCAAGGATCAGAAACTATAATAGAAGTTCAAGAATGGATTCGCTCCTGTGAGAAGATTTTTAAGAGCATGAGGTTATCTGATGAGCAGAAGAGAATAATGGCTGCGTGGCAATTGCAGAGTGGTGTTGCAGTATGGTGGAATTCAGTGATTGCTAATATCTCGGAGGATGGTATGTCTTGGGAAGAATTTAAGGAGAGGTTTAAGGAAAAGTTTATACCTGCTGCAGGAAGAACTCGGCTTTATCAAGATTTTCTAAATTTGAAACAAGGGAATATGTCCATAGCTGAATACGAGATGAAGTTCAACGAGTTATCTTACTACGGACCAGGACTTATAGACACACCTCTTAAGAAGAACGAGATGTTTGTCCAGGGGTTGAGGCCTGAGTATCATGAGAGAATGACTGCACATCTGAAAGGGTCTTTTGTAGAGCTTATTGATATGGCGTTAAGGTATGAAGACTTGATGAAGAAGAGGTCAGTGGCATAAGTTGCTGCATCAGGAGGGAATTCTACCAACCAGAATAAGAGGAAGTTCAATCCTAACTGGAAGAAGCAAAATAAGAAGAAGTCTGGGAATAATAATGGACCCCGGAAATGCTATAATTGTAATCAAGTGGGACATTTGGCAAATCACTGTCCTTATGAAAGGAAGCAACATCAGCAGCAACAGCAGTATAGTGGACCAGGGTCAGCCTTAGTTCAGAAGTCGCTTTGCTTTAACTGTCACCAACCGGGACACATGATTAGAGACTGTCCGCTCCTTCATAAGGTTCAACAGAACAAAGTATTTTCTTTAGAAGGCGCACCATCGAACTCATCGAAGGGAAAGGGAGTTGTAGAAGGTACTTTACTTTTAAATGGAAAATATATTAAAGTCTTATTTGATTCTGGTGCTTCTTTAAGTTTTATTTCCCTGGAAACTGTAGAGAATTTCTTACTTACTCCTAGTATCGTAGACAATCCCATTTGTGTATCAAATCCTATAGGAGGGGTAACCAAATTGGATAGGATTTGTAAAAATTTGAGAATCTCCTATCTATCCCATAGTTTTTCCTGTGATCCTTATGTATTGGATTTTCAAGGTTTCGACCTTATATTGGGAATGGATTGGCTTGACAAATATAAAGCTATCTTAAATTGTGATGAAAGAACAGTTTCCTTGGAAACTGATCTAGATAGGATTGCCAGAGTATGTGTGATAACTCTGGAATCCACTTGAGTAGTCTTTTACATAGAGTGGAGACTTCTCAAGAAGAGGTTGTAGATATTGAAGTAGTCCGAGATTTCTCTGACGTATTTGAGGAAGTTAAATGTTTGCCTCCGCATCGGGAAATAGAGTTTCGTATAGATTTGGTTCCTGGTGCAGTACCTGTAATTCAATCTAGTAGGAGAATGGCTCCAAGAGAGAGGGAGAAATTAGTGAAGCAAACTCAAGATTTGTTGGAGAAGGGTTTGATTAGACCAAGTTTTTCTTGTTGGGGCTCTGCTGCAGTTTTTGTCACCAAGTCGGATGGGTCGCTAAGGTTCTGTGTAGACTACCGTGAATTGAACAAGGTGACCATTCGGAATAAGTATCCTCTTCCTCGCATTGATGATCTCTTCGACCAGCTTCATGGTGCATCTGTCTTTTCTCAGTTAGATCTAGCATCAGGTTTCCATCAGTTAAGGGTAGCTGAAGACAGTATTCCCTTAACCGCATTTAGGGGACCTAATTGTTTCTATGAGTGGTTGGTTATGCCTTTCGGGTTAACCAACGCTCCTGCTTATTTTGTTGATCTGATGAACCGAGTCTTTAGAGATGTTCTGAATAAGTTTGTTTTGGTCTTCATCGATGATATTTTGGTTTTTTCTAAATCGGAAGAAGAGCACAAGCAACACTTGAGAATAGTTTTGGAAACTTTGAGAAGGCATGTGCTGAAGGCGAAGTTCTCTAAGTGTCATTTTTGGAAATCAGAAGTAAAATTTTTGGGCCACATTGTTTCTGGTGAGGGAATCTCTGTAGATCCAGCTAAAGTTCAGACTATTTTGGAATGGAAGCAGCCTCGGACTCCTACAGAAGTTCGCAGTTTTCTTGGATTGGCCGGTTACTACAGGAAGTTTATTAAGGATTATTCTAAGATCTCTTCTCATCTAACGAAGCTGACAAGGAAGGGAGCTAAATTCAAGTGGGCACCGGAGTGTGAGGAAGCTTTCCAGAAACTGAAGACAAAGTTGACAGGTGCTCCTGTGTTGGCTATTCCTGATGGTAAGAGCAAGTTTGAAGTGTATACTGATGCCTGTATTGTTGGATTGGGAGCTGTTCTTATGTAGAATGGTAGGGTTATTGCGTATGCGAGTCGGTAGTTGAAGCCTCATGAGAGGAACTACGCTACGCATGATCTAGAGCTGTTGGCTATTGTTTTTGCTCTAAAGATATGGAGGCATTATCTTTTAGGAGAAAAGTTTGAGTTATTCACGGACCATAAACCGTTGAAATATCTTCTCTCAGAAAGATCTTAATCTAAGACAGCAGCGATGGGTTGAATTCTTGGCGTCATACGATTTGGATATTTTGTATACTCCAGGGAAGGCAAACGTTGTGGCAGACGCTCTTAGCAGGAATGCAGTTTTATCTCTTTTGGAAGTTGCTCCGTCTCTCCAGGAAAGAATCATAAGCATGCAAGTAGAGGATAAAACTTTAAATAAAATTATTCAATGAACCAAAGAGGTACATTATCCTGATTTTGAAATTGACGATCGAGGAACTTTGAGGATTTATGGTCGTCTATGTGTGTCGAGTGTGAATGGGTTAAAACAAGAAGTCTTATCGGAATGCCATCGCTATAGATTAAGTATCCATCCAGGAATCTCAAAGATGTATAAGGATATGAAGAGAGTTTTTTGGTGGCCGAGTATGAAGAGGGATGTAATCAGATTTGTTAATAGTTGTGCTATCTGCCAACAAGTGAAAGGAGATCAGCAGAAGCAAGCCGGTCTGTTACAACCTTTGGAGATCCCGACATGGAAATGGGAAATGATTGCGATGGACTTCAACGACGGATTACCTAGAACTAAGAAGGGTAATGATGGAATATGGGTGATTGTGGATCGTCTTACCAAGAGCGCCCATTTTATACCAGTTAAAGCAAACCGAACTGTAGTTTCTTTGGCTGAAATTTTCTTGAAAGAGATTGTGAGATTGCATGGTGTTCCAGTCAGCATTGTAAGTGATCGAGATCCGATCTTCACCAGCAAATTCTGGGAGGCATTGCAATCAGCTTTGGGAACTAATTTGAGATTGAGTACAGCATATCATCCACAAACAGATGGGCAAACGAAAAGGCTTAATCGAATTCTAGAAGATATGCTGAGAGCCTGTGTATTAGATTTTGGAGGATCGTGGGGGGATCATCTACATCTGGTGGATTTTTCTTATAATAACAGTTGGTATTGTGCTTGGACAAGATTTGATCCGAGAAGCATCTGCTAAAGTTGAGATGATCAAGAAAAGGATGAGGGCTGCTCAGGATCGACAAAAGAAATATGCTGATAAGAGACGAAGGCAAATTGGAATTCGAGATTGGTGATTTGGTCTTTGTCAAAGTTTCCCCTATTAAGGGAGCTGTAAGATTTAGGAAGACAGGGAAACTCGCTCCGAGATTCATTGGTCCGTTCCGAGTTCTCGAGAGGATTGGTGTTGTTGCATATAGAATTGAATTGCCAGTCCGGATGGCTGGAATTCATAATGTTTTCCACGTATCTCATCTATGGAAATATGTGCACGATCCATCTCTTATTGTGGAGCCAACTGTGCAGGAAGAATTGGAGGTTGAGCCGGACTTGTCAGTTGTCCGACATCCTGTTCAAATTGTTGATCAAGATGAGAAGCGGCTCAGAAGCAAGATTGTGAAGCTTGTTAAATTCCAGTGGAGTGAAGATCCCAGAGATTGTACCTGGGAGACTCTGAATAGTATTAGGAAGGCTTATCCGGATATGTGTCCGGATAGCTAGTGGTGTTTGTATTGGATGTATGTTTATTTGGATGTTGTGTTTGATGGTTGCTTATGTATGGATGTTATGTATGTTTGAAGTGTTGAATTAAATTAAAAAAAAAATTGGATTATCTTTTGTTTAAATTTCGGGGACGAAATTCTTTTAAGGGGGGAGGATTGTAATATCCTGGAATTTCACACCGGATTTAAATATGATAATCTATATAATAAATTAATTTAAATTGATAAATGTTTTTATTTTATTCAACAACTAATAAATGAATGGTAAATATAAAATTATTTCAATTAAAAAAGAAGAAGAAGGGAATTGATTTAAGGATTAAATATAAACATATATAAGGAAATCAATTAAGTTAATATTTAAATTCATTTTTGCATGAGATAAACACATGTTAACATCTAAGCTTATTAATAAAACACGTGTTAGGAATTTAGCCATTAATTTGACAAGTGTCATAATGTATTTTTCTTTTCTTTTAATTTTTATAAAACAAATTATTCATGCATACTTTCTCATTTTAGTAAAAAGAAATTTTACATCCTCCATTTTCACAAAAATCAAAACTTCACCAAGCCCTACATCTTCAACTAATTTCTGAAAATCAAATCTATACTTCTTCAACCAAATTGAAACAAAACATGCAAGCATCTTTTCAAAGCTAAAACCTGCAAATCTTAGCTCCTGCATCTTCAACCAAATTTCTGCAACAATCAAAGTTTAGCATCAACTTATTCAAGATTAAAAGCATCAACAATCAAGTCATCTCAGTTTTTAGAAGTCTGCAGTTCACAAATTTGTCTCTGCAAATTTGAATCTTCTCAGGAAAAAAATAAGGTGAGTAAATCTTTAATTTAAAACTTTAAGTATAAAAGTTGTATGTTGAATGATAGTGATGAATGCTTGTATGTTAATGATTTTGTGAAGTATTTGTTTCAGGTTTAAGATATTTGCTGTGCATGTTTTAGAAATAAATTGTACTTCTCTGTAAATACAAGTACATAGTGAATTTTGAACAAATCTTCAAATTTTAAATTCAGCAAGTTGTTAGTTAGTTGATATTTTCAAACATATATATATATATATATATATGTTAGAATCAACATGATATAAGAATTAAAAATATACATATTGGTGATACTGTAAACTGCAGAAAACAAATATGTAGTAAAACAAAAATTCATAGCATGAAAATCTTGTTAATTTTTGATGAATCAAATATATTTGTTGAATCTTTAATGCATATTGTGAATTTTAAAATTGGAATTAGAATTTTAAACATGCAATTTAATTCGAATTTTTAAGATTTCAGAATTTGGTACTTTTGTCCAATTCTTGTAATTAGATTGATTTTAACTTCTGAAATTTTAATGGAAGCTTGGTTAGATGATGATTATCACTAGAAAAATACAAATCTAATTTATTTTGTAATATAGGATTTGGAATTTAGGTTTGTAGGGTTTTGGAACTGTCTTTTTGGGTTTGAAAATTTTCGTTCGTGTAATTCATAGAGAGGACCGAGCTTCCTATGGATTGAGGAGGAGTTGCATGTGGGGTTTGTGCACATGTGGCCGGGGTTTGGTGCCGGAACGTGGTACAGTCGTCGTGGTTGATGGCCTTCCTTCTTGCGTCTGCAGTTCGACTTTGGGTTCGAAAAACTCGATTTTGTTTGAGCTCGCGTGGATGGTTTCTGGGTTGAGATTATCGGTAGAGGATGGATTTGGGGTTTGCGCGTGAGGCCGGCGGTGGCGATGGTGGTGCGGTGGCACTATGCAGGTGCACGTCGAGGCCGCGTGTGTGTGTCTGGGTGTCTTCGTGTGTGCGTGGGTTAGAACTCGAAGTCGCGCTCGAGGTATCTCATGTTTTTCACGTGATGCACTCGGGTTGAGATGGTGTGTTCGTACGTGTGTTTGGTTTGGGTTTCTGGTTGATGAGAGGCGGAGAATTAAAGCTGGGTCTGGGTAGTTGTTTTGGGCCGGGCTTTAACTAATTAATGGAATTCAGTTGTAGTTTGTTTTCAAACTTCAATTTTGTTTTGAGTTGAATTTAACTCTTTATACCTCACCACTTATAAAATGTTAAATTTCTATTTTAAAGTAATCACATTTTATTGTTGAAATTTTGAAATGGATTTACATTTTTAAATCTAACATTTAAAAAGTAATTAGTTTTTAATAAATTGAATACTTAATTTTGTATGAGTTTTGAAGATAAATGAATATTGTTTGTTTAAAAGTTAATTAAATTTTGAAATTTAAGTTACTTAAATTTATTAGTAATTAGTGATGGAATTAATTAATTTATTTTGATTAATTAATTAATTATTAAGATTTAATTAATTAATTAATTAGGAATTAATTAATAGGTAATTAAGGATTAAATTAAATAACAATTAATAGATTATTAATTAATTTATTTAAGATTAATTCATAAGTAATTAATATTTGATTAATAAGTTGATTAATGATTAATAAGTTAGTGATTAAGAAGTTAATTAATTAATGGATTAAGAGTAAATTAATTAAGTAGTTAAATATTAATTAATTTATAATTAATAGTAAATTAATTAATGATTAAGTCTTAATTAATTAAATAATTAAGGTTAATTAATGAATAATTAATTATGTAATTAAGAAATTAATTTGTAATTAATTAAGAATTAATTAAGGAAATTAAGAAGTAATTAAGGTTAATAATTATAAATTAAGGATTAATTAATAACCAAATAAGGAATGATTAATTTTTAATCAAAGTTTAATTAATAAATAATTTTAGTAATTAATTGATAATTAAATAAAGATTATTAATTAATTAAGTAGTAATTAATTAATAATAAGATAATTAAGAAGTGATTAATTAATTAATGTTTGTTTAAGCAAGATTAAGTGATAAATTCTTAAGTAATTAATTTAATTTAAATTAATTAAATTAATTATGATATGAATTAAGTAGTGCTTGCTTGTAAATGATTGTTGTATTGATATCTGCATATGGTTGATATCTGTTGAATGATAGTTGAGTTATAATCTGTGATAAGATGTTGTATATCTGTGATAGATATTAGTTATTATCTGTTGATAATGTTATGTGATGCTATGTTTAAAATCTGAATTGAATTGTTTAAAACTTTAAACAACTTGGACATAAAAGACACGCTTTGGATTTCGATGAGACCGGGATCGGGTTTCCATATTTGGATATCCGAAAACCACATCGATTCCAAATAACGTTAGGTCGTGAACCTTATGTGAAGAGTGAAGACTCGAGGTGTAAGGGCTATACGTCAGTATAACTCTGTGGGTGATTCCGTAATGAGTTAACGGAATAGTACTTATAGATTCGAGGTGGAGAATCAGAATGCAAGTGTAACGACCCGTATTTTACGTGTCGATATAATCGTTGAATTATTAGGCCGTTAGTGTTGTTTATGTCATCCATAGCCTAAGTCGTGTAAAAGATAGCTCGTAAGGAAGTTAACTCGGTTGCATAGGGTCCTTAGATCGGCTCTTGGTTAGGTCGTAGAGGGTTCTTAAGTCGTAGACGACTTAAAGTGGTTGCATGAGTTAGGGGTTAGCGACCTAGTAGTATTACGAGTTAACGACCTAAGAGTTAGCGGGTTAGTAGAGTTAGCGACTTAGGGTCTGATGTGCCGTGGACGAGTTAAGAGTTAGCTCGTGTGAAGCTTAAGTCGTATAAGATTTAGGTAGTGTGGAAGTTAACCCGTGTGGTGTTTAAGTCGTAGGAAGCTTGGGTCGTTTGGTAGTTTAGGTCGTGTGAGCGAGTTAGGGAAAGCTAGCGACCTATAGAATTAGAGCGACCTATAGATACTAGCGACTTAGTGAGGTAGAGCGAGCTAGGGACTTAGGTCGTATGATAGTTAGGTCGGAGGAGTTTTGGAACGACCTAAGGAAGCTAGCGGGTTAACGAGTTAAGGTAGTTAGCGGGTTAAGGATTCTAACGACCTAGTGGGGAGCGACCTAGTGGTGAACGGCTTATAGGATTAGCGACCTATAGAAGGACCGACTTAGGACTTAGGAGTGTTAGCGGCATGAAGTGTTAGGCCGGTTACTTGATGAGTCGTGAGTCGTGAGACGATGAGTCGGCAGCTAGTTAAGTCGTAACCGGTTTAGGTTGAGTTGGCATGTGTTATGTGTTAAGTCGCGCGCATGCATGAGTCGTAAGTCGTGACTCGGGGTTGAATTAGGTCCGTGATTGAGTTGCGTATTGGTTGAGTCGTGAACTATGTTGAGTCGTTAGGCAGTTAACCCGCGTGTATGTGTTGTGTCGTGTTGGCTTGAGTCGGTAGAGGCTTGCTGAGTCTTGAGTCGTGGGCATATAAGTCACGAGCGACTTAAGGTTAAGTCGTTAAGTCGCGAACGACTTAGGGATGAGTCGGCGGCCGACTTAAGGGGGTTTTTCAGCCTATAAATAGAGGGGTTTGGCTCACTTTTTGGCACCGGTTTTTGAAGCGATGAAGTGCTGCTATTTTGAGAGCTCGACTACAACATTTCTTCATCTTCTTTTCTCCATTCCAATCTAGTTCTAACATCCATCCAAGATCGAAGATCGAGATCGAAGATTCAAGGACCAAAGTTGAAGATCTTCATCCGTTGAAGCGAGATTTCATCGTTTCAAGCGGGATTTCGACGAATCAAGCTTGGATCTTCGCTGTCCAGATCTGAAGTGATTAGTTTTTGAAGTGTTTGAGTGATTCGGTGAGTGGTAGTTATCTCTCACGCGGACCCAAAGGAGTATATTGGATTGGTGGTTTGTTTGGGTGTTAAAAACAATGATTTCATGCATTTTTCTTAGATCTAAGTATAGATCCATTTCTTATGAAGATATTTACTTATGCAAGTTCATTTATCAAGTTAGAGAAACAAAACCCACGATTTATATTTGTTAGATCTATGATAGAAACCCATGATTCATGTATGTTAGACTTATGCTCATTTATTTACGAAATTGCCACTATAGTTAATATTGCTTATTAGATCTTGTTTGAATGCTTGATTGTTTGGATGTATGATTGATTTGATTGTCTCAAGTTAGCTAGTGGTTGATTTAGAACAAGATGGTTGAGGATGATTCAAAAGCTAAGTGGAAAAGGCTCTTGAATGGTGAAAGCTGCTTGTGGCATATGAAGCGGATGTTGAAGCTCATATGTATGGATTAGATAATGTTGAGATGGGAATTTTCCATGATGCGATGAGGCAAGCCATGATGTTGAGAGGAGACTTCGCTATGATGCGATAAAGCGAAGCATGATGTGAGATAGCCTTGGTTTAATCCAGACGGGATCATCCCAAGCATGTTGATAACTCGATGATACGATGCGAGTTGGTTGATAATGGTTAGCTTGAGAGGCGCTTGAGCTAGTATGGAAATAGTCGTCAAGGAGGATGACTAGGAGGCTGAGATCTCATCGTTGTTGAAAGTTCTAGCATGCTCAAAGCAAGAGTACGTTGGAACGGGCTGCGACGATGTTCCAAGCACGGGCTGCGACGACGTGCTAGTACTCTGGGTAGTTGCGAAAATTCCTAGGCACGGGCTGCGACGACGTGCGGAGTTATGTCTAGAACCGGGGTTACCATTAGCCCTTGACAGATGGATAAAAGAATGAGTTGGTCATTCAATTAACGGTGAAATCAAGGCAATGATAACTGTGATAGCCAGAGTCATGGATGTTTGGCTGTACCATCATTCGGTCTCAAGAGCGGTGTTTTCTGGGTGCTTATCTGATCTTGGTTTAGGCCTTGGGGGTTTGTATTTGGAAAACATCGACCTTGACTCGAATGATTGTTGCTTTACTTTAATTATCTACTTTGCTATGCTTGCTTCTCCTTAGTGTGTGTCTAGGGGCTATCACTGTAGAAAGAGGTGGAGTGGGATGATTTGGGTTCCTATTCCTTTTAACCTTTATGCTCTTTTGGTATGTTTGATAGTTAATTTACCGCTCACTAAGACTTTGTCTGACTCAAGGTTTTATGTCTTCTCTTATTACCTTGGGCTGTTCATCCATGTTGGGATGGGCAGACTAGGTGACAGGTGGCAGGTGCTGATCTTAGTGGCTCACGTTGATGATGACGAAGGCGAGCAGGAGGCTTTACATATTATTTTCATATTCTATGTACTGGATATTCCGCTGTTTGTTGATTACTTTGAGTGCTATGTAGTGAGGCTTCTTGTATTCATGATTCAGACCATGTATAAAGCTATTATGATTAGATGATGATATTCTGTTCTATGGGAGCTTCACTATATTATATTTCTCTATTGTATTTTATCCATGCGCTGTGAGTTTTACGATAGAGTCTGAAATGTTTATTTTACCCTTGACGGTCACTCATGGTTGCCTGGCACACTTTCAGCGCACCATTCCCTTGTTTCCGTGCGGGAGTCATGGGCGGTCGTCACATTTGGTATCAAAGCTTTGGTTAATCGATTTTAGCCAACGCTCGCTGATGTAACTACGTAAGAGAGACGTAATTGTATTTTGATGAATGATTACTATATATAATATAGTAGTTTAGAAGGATTTGAACTCCTTATGCAGTTGTTTCTCAAGGTGTCCTAAGTCATTCCTTTTTGTAGATATTAAGGATGAGTCGAAGGGGGAGACCAGCTGCTAGGGAAGACCGTGCTGCTAGGGAAGCTGTTGATTATGCTCCTATGTTTGAGGCCATGATGACTTCGATCATGAGGAGGATACCAGCTTCGGGGTCATCAGTAGATGTTGGAGTTCAAGTTCAAGCTCCAAGATCGGTGGATTTTACTAAGCTTTGTAAGGACTATACTTCTCTTGGAGGAAAGGTTTTCTTGGGAACGGAATCGACTATTGAAGTGCAAAGATGGATAGATGCATGTCGAAGGATCTTTGGAGATTTGGGGATTGAGGATGCAACTAAGAGGAAGCTTGCATCAAGACAGCTTCAAGGGAGAGCTTCTGATTGGTGGAACTCTATCACCATCGATACTCCAGAGGAAGAGATTACTTGGGAGCAATTCCAAGTCAGATTTGAAGCTAAGTTCATCTCTACGGCTCAGAAATCTGTCTTGTTTAAAAAGTTTGTGGAGCTCAAGCAAGGTGGAAGACCCGTTTTTGAGTATGTTTCTGAGTTTGAAGCTTTGTCCATGTATGCCAGATCGTATATTGATTCTCCCTATCAGAAGAATGAGAAGTTTGTGACCGGTTTGGATGCTTATCTTGGAAGACAGTTGGTGGATCATCTGGATGATCCGTTTGAGAAACTTGTGGAGAAAGCCCTCAGGCATGAGAATATATTTCCTAGGGAGAGTTCTGTTGTTGCTGTAACCAAGGAAGGGTTTAAGCCACAGAAGGGTGGAAACAAGAAGAGGAAGCAACAACAACAGAAGGGTAAGGATGGCCAGAAGAAGCCGAGGGGCGAAATGACTTGCTATAATTGCCAGCAGAAGGGCCATCTCTCCAAGGATTGTAGGAATCCAAAGGCTCCGGCAAAATGCCACAACTGTGACAAGCCAGGGCATTTCAGGAAAGATTGTCCAGAACCGAGGAAGGACAGGCAGATTGTGCAAGCTTATGCTTTGGGAGCTGTGCCATCGTTTTCAAAAGCTCTTACTGCTGAAGAGAAAGGGAAGAGTGTGGTGGTTCAAGGTACTCTTTCCATTTGTGGTATTCCAGTTAGAGTGTTGTTTGATACTGGAGCGTCGCATTCTTTTGTTTGTGATGATCTTGTAGGCCGGTTAGGTTTGGAACCGGATATTGTTGATAGGCCATTGGTTGTGACTAATCCAGTTGGGGGTTCGTCTTGTTTGTGTATGCTATGCCGTGGTCTAGTTATATCGAGTCATGATTGCTCTTTCGTTTGTGATTGTTTTGTTCTGAACTTTGCGGGGTTCGGAATTATTTTGGGTATGGACTGGCTTAGGAAGTATGCGGCAAGGATTGATTGTGAGAGGCTAGAGGTGACAGTCGGGAATGTGGAAAGGCGAAAGGTTGTAATACGATGTAAGCATGAGGAAGGCGTCTTCATGAGCTTCATGTATTCGCTGGTTGTTCCACGGGATGGACTGTCATCGGTGCCTATTGTGAATAGATTTGAGGATGTCTTTGACGAAGTCAAAGGATTACCGCCGCATAGGGAGATCGAGTTTCGTATCGATCTAGTTGAGGGAGCCAGACCTGTTGTGATGCCTCTTAGGCGGATGGCGCCTAGGGAGCAACAAGAGTTGAAGGTGCAAGTTGATGACCTTTTGCGGAAAGGATTCATTCGGCGTAGTGTGTCCGAATGGGGTGCACCAGTTGTGTTCGCAACCAAAGCAGATGGATCGTTGAGGTTGTGTGTGGATTATCGTGGGCTGAATAAGGTGACTAAGAAGAACTAGTATCTATTGCCGAGAATAGATGACTTGTTTGATCAGCTCCATGAGGCTAAGGTGTTTTCTCAGATGGATTTGGCAACGGGATTTCACCAGTTGAGAGTGGCTAAGGATAGTGTGCCGAAGACTGCTTTTAGGACACCATCCAGTTTCTATGAGTGGCTGGTAATGCCGTTTGGATTGACTAACGCACCAGCATATTTTGTGGATCTTATGAATAGAGTGTTCAGAGATCAGTTGAATAAGTTCGTGCTTGTGTTCGTGGATGATATTCTGATTTGTTCCAGAACCGAGGAAGAGCACAAGACGCACTTGCGTATTGTTTTGGAAATCTTACGGAAACATCAGCTGAAGGCTAAGTTTTCGAAGTGTCACTTCTGGAAGAGTGAAGTGAGATTCTTAGGCCATGTTATCTCTGGAAATGGAATAGCGGTTGATCCCGCTAAGGTGGCAGCGATCCAGGATTGGGTTAGACCTAAGAATGCATCCGATGTGAGAAGTTTTCTTGGATTAGCTGGATATTATCGACGGTTTATCAAAGACTTTTCCAAGATAGCCGCACCATTAACAGGATTGACGAAGAAGTACCAAGTGTTCAGATGGGATGATAAGTGTGAGCAAGCTTTCGTAATCCTAAAAGAGCGACTAACAAGTGCTCCAGTTTTGACTATTCCAAGTGGGAATGATGAGATGGTGGTTTACACCGATGCATGTGGTACTGGACTTGGAGCAGTGCTAATGCAAAAGGATAGAGTTGTTGCATATGCAAGTCGACAACTGAAGCCGCATGAAAGGAATTATCCGACTCATGATTTGGAGTTAGCGGCGATCGTATTTGCTTTGAAGATGTGGAGACATTATTTATTGGGAGTTAGATTCGAGTTGTTTACAGATCATAAGTCGTTGAAGTATCTGTTCTCTCAAAAGGATTTGAATCTTCGACAGCAACGGTGGCTAGAGTTCTTGGCATCGTATGATTTTGGTATAGCCTATACTCCGGGAAAAGGTAACGCAGTGGCTGATGCGTTAAGTCGAAGACATGTCGGATTGGGAGCCATGTTTTCGGAATGGAAGAGTCTCGAGTATTTGGCTGGATTTGATTTCAGGCCTAGATGTGAGTTGGAACCTGAAATGTTGGCAAACTTATCGATAAGACCTACTCTTGTGGAAAGAATTGGCGAGAGCCAAAAGCGAGACGATAAGCTTGTCAAGATTATCCGTGATTTGGAATCTGGATTGGAACCAGAAAAGGATAAAGGATTCGAGGTCGGTCGAGAGGGTTGGCTTCGAAAGCAAGGACGGCTAGTTGTTCCCGATATAGATGGATTGAGAGATGAAGTTCTGAGGGAAAGTCATCACTCGAAGTTGACAATTCATCCAGGTGGTAATAAGATGTATCGGGATATGAAGAGAACATATTACTGGGAAGGTATGAAGAAGGATGTCGGAAATTTTATTTCCAGATGTATGAACTGCCAATTGGTGAAAGCTGAGCAGAAGAAGCCCAGTGGATTACTTCAGCCATTAGAGGTTCCTACATGGAAGTGGGAGCAAGTGTCAATGGATTTTATCGATGGTCTACCTAGAACAAGAGCGGGGAATGAAGGGATTTGGGTCATCTTAGATCGGTTGACCAAGAGTGCAAGGTTCATTCCTGTTCGATCGACTAGGACTGCATCGAAGTTGGCTGAGTTGTATGTGAAGTGGATTGTTCGATTCCATGGTATTCCGAAGGGTATAGTGAGCGATCGAGACCCATTGTTCACTAGTGGATTTTGGAAGAGCTTCCAGGAAGTTTTGGGAACCGAGTTGTGTTTAAGTACAGCTTATCACCCTCAAACAGATGGTCAGACTGAGAGAGTCAACCGAGTTTTGGAAGATCTTCTTAGAGCATGTGTTTTGGACTTCGGAGGATCATGGGAAGATCACCTTCATTTGGTGGAATTTGCTTATAATAACAGTTATCAGTCGAGCATTGGTATGGCACCATATGAGGCATTATATGGAAGACCGTGTAACTCTCCGACATGTTGGTTGGAAACTGGAGAAAAGCTAATACTTGGGCCAGAGATGATTCATCAGACTACGGATTGTATAGAGATCATTCGGCAACGAATGAAGGCAGCCCAAGACCGCCAGAAAAGTTATGCTGATAAGCGTCGTAAGGATTTGGAGTTCGACGTAGGTGATATGGTTTTTGTGAAGATTTCTCCTCTAAAGAATGTTATTCGATTCGGGAAGAAAGGAAAGTTGACTCCGAGATTTGTTGGACCATTCCCGATCATCGAGCGAATTGGAAAGCTCGCTTATAGATTGGAGTTACCGGAAAAGATGGCGGGTGTGCACAATGTGTTTCATGTATCTTATCTACGGAAGTATGTGCATGACTCAAATACGGTGGTTTCTGCTGATAGCTGTGAAGACTTGGAGGTTGATCCAGTGGTTACAAAACCTCGTAAGCCGTTTCGTGTTGTTGAAACTGACACGAAACAGCTTAGGAGGAAGACGATTACGTTGCTCAAGGTACAATGGAGTGATGATGTTAACGACTATACATGGGAGGAGGAAGAGAGGATGAAGGCAGCTCATCCTGAACTCTACAAGGTATAGCCCTAAGGTGTCGTGACATCTCATGAATTTGTAACTTGATCCGATCTTAGAATTCTGCATGCTAGGCTAGAATTGGATGCATGGTTTGTTGATTGCTATGGATGGTAGGCATGCAGAATAGTTTTGGTTGCTCTTGTTTGTTTGGAATTTCAGGGGCGAAATTCCTAAGGGGGAGAGAATGTAACGACCCGTATTTTACGTGTCGATATAATCGTAGAATTATTAGGTCGTTAGTGTTGTTTATGTCATCCATAGCCTAAGTCGTGTAAAAGATAGCTCGTAAGGAAGTTAACTCGGTTGCATAGGGTCCTTAGATCGGCTCTTGGTTAGGTCGTAGAGGGTTCTTAAGTCGTAGACGACTTAAAGTGGTTGCATGAGTTAGGGGTTAGCGACCTAGTAGTATTACGAGTTAACGACCTAAGAGTTAGCGGGTTAGTAGAGTTAGCGACTTAGGGTCTGATGAGCCGTGGACGAGTTAAGAGTTAGCTCGTGTGAAGCTTAAGTCGTATAAGATTTAGGTAGTGTGGAAGTTAACCCGTGTGGTGTTTAAGTCGTAGGAAGCTTGGGTCGTTTGGTAGTTTAGGTCGTGTGAGCGAGTTAGGGAAAGCTAGCGACCTATAGAATTAGAGCGACCTATAGATACTAGCGACTTAGTGAGGTAGAGCGAGCTAGGGACTTAGGTCGTATGATAGTTAGGTCGGAGGAGTTTTGGAACGACCTAAGGAAGCTAGCGGGTTAACGAGTTAAGGTAGTTAGCGGGTTAAGGATTCTAACGACCTAGTGGGGAGCAACCTAGTGGTGAACGGCTTATAGGATTAGCGACCTATAGAAGGACCGACTTAGGACTTAGGAGTGTTAGCGGCATGAAGTGTTAGGCCGGTTACTTGATGAGTCGTGAGTCGTGAGACGATGAGTCGGCAGCTAGTTAAGTCGTAACCGGTTTAGGTTGAGTTGGCATGTGTTATGTGTTAAGTCGCGCGCATGCATGAGTCGTAAGTCGTGACTCGGGGTTGAATTAGGTCTGTGATTGAGTTGCGTATTGGTTGAGTCGTGAACTATGTTGAGTCGTTAGGCAGTTAACCCGCGTGTATGTGTTGTGTCGTGTTGGCTTGAGTCAGCAGAGGCTTGTTGAGTCTTTAGTCGTGGGCATATAAGTCACGAGCGACTTAAGGTTAAGTCGTTAAGTCGCGAACGACTTAGGGATGAGTCGGCGGCCGACTTAAGGGGGTTTTTCAGCCTATAAATAGAGGGGTTTGGCTCACTTTTTGGCACCGGTTTTTGAAGCGATGAAGTGCTGCTATTTTGAGAGCTCGACTACAACATTTCTTCATCTTCTTTTCTCCATTCCAATCTAGTTCTAACATCCATCCAAGATCGAAGATCGAGATCGAAGATTCAAGGACCAAAGTTGAAGATCTTCATCCGTTGAAGCGAGATTTCATCGTTTCAAGCGGGATTTCGACGAATCAAGCTTGGATCTTCGCTGTCCAGATCTGAAGTGATTAGTTTTTGAAGTGTTTGAGTGATTCGGTGAGTGGTAGTTATCTCTCACGCGGACCCAAAGGAGTATATTGGATTGGTGGTTTGTTTGGGTGTTAAAAACAGTGATTTCATGCATTTTTCTTAGATCTAAGTATAGATCCATTTCTTATGAAGATATTTACTTATGCAAGTTCATTTATCAAGTTAGAGAAACAAAACCCACGATTTATATTTGTTAGATCTATGATAGAAACCCATGATTCATGTATGTTAGACTTATGCTCATTTATTTACGAAATTGCCACTATAGTTAATATTGCTTATTAGATCTTGTTTGAATGCTTGATTGTTTGGATGTATGATTGATTTGATTGTCTCAAGTTAGCTAGTGGTTGATTTGGAACAAGATGGTTGAGGATGATTCAAAAGCTAAGTGGAAAAGGCTCTTGAATGGTGAAAGCTGCTTGTGGCATATGAAGCGGATGTTGAAGCTCATATGTATGGATTAGATGATGTTGAGATGGAAATTTGCCATGATGCGATGAGGCAAGCCATGATGTTGAGAGGAGACTTCGCTATGATGCGATAAAGCGAAGCATGATGTGAGATAGCCTTGGTTTAATCCAGACGGGATCATCCCAAGCATGTTGATAACTCGATGATACGATGCGAGTTGGTTGATAATGGTTAGCTTGAGAGGCGCTTGAGCTAGTATGGAAATAGTCGTCAAGGAGGATGACTAGGAGGCTGAGATCTCATCGTTGTTGAAAGTTCTAGCATGCTCAAAGCAAGAGTACGTTGGAACGGGCTGCGACGACGTTCCAAGCACGGGCTGCGACGACGTGCTAGTATTCTGGGTAGTTGCGAAAATTCCTAGGCACGGGCTGCGACGACGTGCGGAGTTATGTCTAGAACCGGGGTTACCATTTGCCCTTGACAGATGGATAAAAGAATGAGTTGGTCATTCAATTAACGGTGAAATCAAGGCAATGATAACAGTGATAGCCAGAGTCATGGATGTTTGGCTGTACCATCATTCGGTCTCAAGAGCGGTGTTTTCTGGGTGCTTATCTGATCTTGGTTTAGGCCTTGGGGGTTTGTATTTGGAAAACATCGACCTTGACTCGAATGATTGTTGCTTTACTTTAATTATCTACTTTGCTATGCTTGCTTCTCCTTAGTGTGTGTCTAGGGGCTATCACTGTAGAAAGAGGTGGAGTGGGATGATTTGGGTTCCTATTCCTTTTAACCTTTATGCTCTTTTGGTATGTTTGATAGTTAATTTACCGCTCACTAAGACTTTGTCTGACTCAAGGTTTTATGTCTTCTCTTATTACCTTGGGCTGTTCATCCATGTTGGGATGGGCAGACTAGGTGACAGGTGGCAGGTGCTGATCTTAGTGGCTCACGTTGATGATGACGAAGGCGAGCAGGAGGCTTTACATATTATTTTCATATTCTATGTACTGGATATGCCGCTGTTTGTTGATTACTTTGAGTGCTATGTAGTGAGGCTTCTTGTATTCATGATTCAGACCATGTATAAAGCTATTATGATTAGATGATGATATTCTGTTTTATGGGAGCTTCACTATATTATATTTCTCTATTGTATTTTATCCATGCGCTGTGAGTTTTACGATAGAGTCTGAAATGTTTATTTTACCCTTGACGGTCACTCATGGTTGCCTGGCACACTTTCAGCGCACCATTCCCTTGTTTCCGTGCGGGAGTCATGGGCGGTCGTCACAGCAAGGGTTATCGTCGTTAACTTTGAGGGTGATTCCAAAACGAGTGTAACGAGATAATGCCTTCGGTTTCATTCGAACCCGGAACGAACTTGTATGGATTGAATGCTTTTAGATCATCGTCAGGTGGACGATGGGCATTCTAAGAGATGAGTTCTTTATAAAGGTAATCGTAACCTCAAGCCTCATCGACCGGAAATGGCTGAAACAGGGGAGGTGCAGCAAGGCTTCGTGGGTAGCCCCCACTTGAGAGTGAGATTTACCCCTGTCTAGAAGTCTCTTATATATATTCAGCTGTGTGGGCAGTTGTTGGCCACAACTGCGGGGTTATCTTGTTCGGAACTATCCAGTAAGGGATGGGTCCGGCCTTGTGTTGCAGGGGAGTTAGGGTGGCTCCTCGGTACGGTGACCTAGGCCCCGTACTATGACGGGCGGTACCCAGTAGCCCTGCTATTGATGGAAAACCATTATCCAATAAGCACCCTCGGATTTGATTGTATACCTATGTATGCTGGAATTTAATAAATGTAACAATTTCGGCTATTTTCTAGTTTACTTGAAAACCCTAGACCCTATTATAATATCACTGAATTTCCTATCAAATGTTTTGGTTAGCGTAAGGTAAAAACTTACCCGTGTTTATTTGTGGGAAATCTTACGTGATACCTTTTGTTTCAAAATGATTTTTGAAGTTAAACAACTTTAACTAATTTACTCACACCAGACCCATGTCTGACCCGGAGTCTATTTTGTTTTCATAAACTCTTGGGTACTCAAATTTTTTTTTATGAGTAGCCAAGTGATTAGGTTTGGATTAGCATATATTTTGAAGGCTGGAGGTGGAGTCCAGACGTACTATCTATCTATATTCTCTATAGTGGCATTTTGGGTGTCATGTTTGGAGTTGTTTGGGTTGTAAGAACTATTATGAATGGCTGATGTAATGGAGTAGTATGATTTTGTGAACTCTGATATGTAAATTATGTAAGGGATATATGTAATATTATATTTTGTTCCTTTCCGCTGTGAGATTCTGATGATTGTTGTTTCTTTTCTTTCTATCTTTCTATTTCTATCTCTTTCTTTTCTTATTGATGATACGTTTTTCTGTGGAATGAAAGACGGGTTGTCATAGCAGCTTTGATGCCAAGGTAGTTTCAGTTATGATAAAAAGGAAGAACACTAAAGCTAATGATGCAAAATATGCTTTGGTCATGTTTATGTGTGGTATGTTGTTCAAGAAAGAAGATGGTTTTTATAGTTTAGAAATATATGTAAATGCAGGATTTAACCATGCATGTACTAAGAATGAAGACTGTACAGTATAGTGATTCAAGATATCAAGATTGAAGACTAATGAGTATCAAGAAAATTAAGATTATCAAGAGTTCAAGATGTCAAGTAATTTACTTTTTAATTAGGAATTTTCTTAAAACTCCAAGAAAAGCACTGACATCTTAAAATCCAATTTATTCGTGGAATGGAATATACTTCGAGCCCGTTAAATGGACGGAACCCTATGTAGGATGGAACCTACGAAAAATCTAGTGGAACATTGTTTTGTATCCACTAACTATTTATTCAAAATGATTTTACAAAATTATATCTTGTTTTCAAAATGTTTTCAAAACCTTCCTTTTAAAAGAATCAAAAACACCTATCTTGATTTCAAATACTTGTAGCCTCAAAATAATCTTTAATTTCAAAATCAAATTATTCTTAGTTTTAAAACTATCTTTAATAATAATTAATAGTTATGCTTAGATTTAAATATAAAATTTTATATATATTATTATCTATATTTACTTATGTATTTTAATTATAGTCATGTATATTTATAAAGTTTAAAATAGGTTTTAATAAAAGATAGAAGTTATTTTCAAAGAAAAACAAACCACCAAAAATTCCTTTGGGATGTCGACATACTCAATATACCCGTGTCAACATAGTGTCAGTTAATTTAAAATTTTAAATTTCAAAAAAAGTGTCTGTTCATCATAGCTCTTCAAGAATGGACATGGCTGTTGTTCTTTTATAAGTAGGGGTTGTTTTCAATGAATTTTCAATCATATTTTTCGGTTTTCATTTCTCTTCTTCTTCTTCTACATTTATTTATACACATTCCTACCATTACTCTACCAAAATCAACATTGAATCTAACTAGATTATCTCTGGTTTGATTCTCTATCACTATCTCAACAAGATCCTCAGTGCTATTCAGAGTTATAGGCTTCTTTGTAATCAATCAAGCGAGAAAAGGTGCGATTGTAGCCTTGAAAATCAATTGGGTGAACTGGTTGCCCGAGAAATCAAGTATCCTTACCTAGAGGATTGTGAATCTGGAGGGTGTACCTCGTGGCCTTGAAATCGAGGATGTAACTGTACAATTGCTTTTGAAAGGAAATCTGTACTTGTGAGCGGGACTGGATGTTGGGTAACTCCGAGCCAGTATAAAATCCGGTGTGTTCTTTCCTTTATTGCTTTTACTTTATTTCTACATCTGTGTTTGATTCTGTGATCATATCTGTGTCTGAATATTGCATACATTTGTGTTTAAATTAACAAAAACTCAAAAAGATTTAATAATTCCTTAAAACATATTACCCCCCTCTAGTGTTTATCCTAGCCTTAAGATCTGCAATCCGCATATCTCACACTTACACTTGTCCTCAAAGAAATTTTATTTAATTTTAAATGTTAATAAAGGTTTTATACTTACTTTATTATGTATAAATGCTTTTCTTTATATGTATATGAATTTCCTTAAAGAAATTAAAATAAAATAGAATAAGTTACACACATATTTTTAAATTAAAAATATTTTAAAATACATAAATTTTGAATTTAAATTTAAATCCAAATTCAAATTAAATTCAAAAAAGCAATTTAAAATCAACAACATATTAAATTTGAAAATAACAATTCAATTTTTTTTAAATCTATTCATAAAAATAACACATTATTATTATTGTTTGAAAATAACAAATTGCTAATTTTAAACAATATATAAATGAAATTATCTCTTTACTTATAATTTACTTATTTTACTAAATGAATTAAGGTTCATATGCAAATTGTATTTTAAACTTATATAAATATATTTTAGATCATATTTATCAAGTAATATTTAAAATGAAAATATAACAAACCTTTTTATTACTCTTATTTATATTTAAACTTAAGCTTAATATATTTCAGAAAATTAAACATTTATCTTAAGTATTTTAAAACTATATAACTATTTATCTAAATAGCTTTGAAAAAGTCTTATATTAAATTTAAATCGTAATTTCCAAATTGCCAAATATATTTTAGAATTTGAAAACAAGATTTTATTTATTAAATTCCAAACCAAAGCTTTTCTATTTACAATATATAGAATATATTATAAATACAAACATTTTATGAATTTTTAAAAGAATAAATTGCAAATTTAAATTAAAATCATAAAAGAAAATTATCAAATCAATTTAATTTTTAATTAGATTATTAAATTTATACTGCCCAAAATTCTGGGTCATCACATTCCTCCCCAATTAAAAAAATTTCGTCCCCGAAATTTAAAAGCAAAGTTAATTTAATAACTCGCTAAAGATTTTAATTTAAATCACAAGCATATATTATCAACCATATGCTTACAACCATAGTAACCAATTCACTCAATCAAACAAATCTAATGATCCTGACACAAATCAGGATAGACTTCCAAACACTATCTAGAGTTTCCCAGGTATAAACACCGAGTACTCGCTATACTGAATCCAAACTAGCTATACTACTAGGCTACAGAGCTCCTACTCATCTATATCTGCAATATAAACAGGATATCAAACCATTGACAAGTCTAACTCGACTACCAAATCCTTCTGAACTGCTGGTTCCACAACCAGTGATTGATCATACACGTACTCTCTTAGAGATACGTGAAACACATTGAATCCCAGTCTTCCAAACTGGCAATTCAACCCAGAAGACCAAATCACAAACCTTACAAGAATACAGAAAGATCTAATATACCTCGAAGCTAGCTTTCCAGTCTTACCAAATCTTATAGCTCCTTTGACCGGAGAAAACTTATCCAAAATTAGAACTCCGACTTCGAAATCCAAATTCCTCCGTCTCTTTTCCACAAAACTCTTCTGACGATCCTGGCTGCCTTTATCCTTCCTGATCAGCTCGACCTTCGCTGATGCCTCCAGAAACAATTTGTACCAAAAACAACCCAACAGAATGATTCCCTCAAGATCAATCCAAAATCAAGAACACAAACTCCACTTCGCAAACATCAGAACACTACAAACTTACTCTTCCAAAATGGAAAAGACGAAACAGATGCACTAAAAATCTTTCCTCATATTCTGAAAAACTTCCTGCAGAAATCCTCTAATCCAAATAATGCAACTTCCGGTTGCTTCTACTCTAAAACAGCTGTTATCTCGCTTCCGCTGTGCAACTTGGATCTGGAGTAGATGAGAATGCCGATGATGAACACAAGCACAAACTTGGCCGACACATCCCGAAAGACACGGTTCATCAAATCCACAAAGAGAAAACTCAGAAGTTCCACCAAATCCTGAGCTGGCTCACCAAATCCTCTCCCTCGGAACCAACCTTCTACTAAGCTAAACCCCTGGTAACACTCCTGGAATATGGGTCGATAAGAAAACTCAATCTCCAGATGCCTCAAGCAAAAGATAACCCAAGAAAACACTCTACCATCGCAAGTCACTTTTTCGATCAATCCAGACCAATATCCAAAAATAATGTTCTTTCTTTTCCAGTCAGAACAGCTAATACTAGAATAACTAATCCATTAAAGAAATGGATCCTCTCTAATGCCTCTGAAACCACCTCCTGGAAAGTACTTAGCAAGATGATCTTGTCGGAACACAGAACACTCTGAGATGCAATGCTGACACTGATGCCAAAGACTTCCTATCCAAAGTTCATCGATAAACTCGAGCCTCACGGCCAAATCATCCTGCTGAACCTAGCCACCTCACCGATGCAGACACACCTCCTTAGACTTGACTTAAAGAAAACATCTTTGGAAACATCCGTAGTTACTGCATCTTGCCATGCAGCTGCTTCTTCCTGAAGTTGTCAAGATACCATCACTTGCTTCGGCTCAACCGACAGATCCAAACTCTACTCATCCAAATTTGCAATACAAAGATGGACTCTGAACCTCCAAAATACTTCCTTCAGATATTGGTGAATTCCTTACACTACAGCAATGCTTACTCGAGACGGTATTACGTTTACAGTCTCAACAGACACACTTCCAACCTCAACAATCAGACTCCTTCATTTGGCAGTCGTGCTACACACACCACTACCTTTTCTACCTTTATAACTTATATTGGAAAATCCGAACAGGTAACCCAACGAATAAGTAGAAATACACACACACACACACACACACACTAAATTACAAATACGCTCTCTCAACCAAGAAATCACTCCAAAGCCTAGGTATTTACTCAACCAAGTGCTCTGATACCAAACGAAATGACCCGCCTTATTCTCCACGATAAAACGTATCATTATTAAGAAAGAAAGGGATGGAAAAGAGAAAAGATAGAGAAGAAAGAAAGAAACAACATCAGAATCTCAACAGCGGAACGAATAATTTATATTAATCACATAAAATAGTACATAGTATTCGACATCTATCAGAGTTACACAGCACATACAACACATACAAAACAGTTATAAACACATGTCTAGTTATTACAACACAATATACAACTCAAACAACGACTCATAGATCACACAACGAAACGACAAATATATCTACAAACACGGAAGCCTCCTGCTCCATTGCTCCCCCAGAATTCGTCAAAGCAAACCTGAATCCCTTGGCCACTCGTCAAAATTTGAGTACCCAAGAGTTTATGAAAACAGAAGATAAACTCCAGGTAAGACATGGGTGTGTTGTGAGTAACAGGTTAAGGTTGCTTAACTTGAAAAACCTTTGAAAACAAAAGGTATCACATAAGACTTCCCACACGTAAACATGGATAAGTTTTTGCCTTACGCTAACCAAAACATTTGATAGAAAATCTAGTGATATTATAATAGGGTCTATGGTTTTCAAGTAAAATACAGAAATAGTTGGAATGCTTACACTCACGTTCCAACATAGTTGGGCACAACTAAAACGTAGGACACTTATTGGAGAAGGGATTCAATAGGCAAGGCTATTGGGTACCGCCTGTCATAGTACATGGCCTAGATCACCGTACCGAGGATTACACCCAATCCCTTGCAACACAAGGCTGGAACCACCCCTTACTGGATAGTCCCGAACAAGACAACCCCAGCAGTTGGAGCTCACAACTGCCCATACAGCCGAATAAAAGGGACGTCTTGACAAGGGAGGATCTCATCCTACTTGGGTGCTACCCACTTAGCCTTGCTGCCTGTCAGGACACGATTCTTCGTCTTCCGAAAATTCAACATCGATACTCACTTTATCGACTGCCGAGGAATCGAACGACGGAAAACCGAACACTGAGGGTTTTTTAAAAAGATTTTAAGAAAAGAAAAAGAGAGAAAAAGAAAGAAGAGAAGATAGAAAATAGAGGGAAAAGAAAATAGAAAAGAGAACAGAAAATTTAGAAGAGAGAGAGGAAAGATAATAGAAAACTTTTAAAATAGAAGAAAAAGAGAATAGAACGGAAAAGAAAAAAATAGAAGAAAATAGGACGGGACAGAAAACAACAGAACAACATCAGAATCTCATAATTCGCAGCGGAACAACATATAATAATAATTGAATAATCTTTAAACAAAGAACTATATCAGTTATTACATTACATCACATTTCATTACATCATATCATCAGAGTGTACAACATCATACAACAACAGTGCAGCGGAAAAGGAATACTATATAAGTAATACGCCACGCCATCCAGCTTGCCTCCAACAACTCCAGAATATCCAGAATATCCTGATAAACCTTACTCTTGACTGCCCGTGTGAAAATTGGTGGGCACCCAGAGTTTAGGAAGGAAAACAATAAACTCCAAGTCAGTCATGTGACTGGTGTGAGAACTCAAAACAGTTTATTTTTCTTTAAAATCAAAATAGAGAGATATTTTTAAATTAAATTCGCAATGCTTTTAAAAACGAGACTACCATAAGGCCTCCCGCACACACACACAATGCAAACGCAGAATCGGAGGAGATTTCTCCTTATGATAGTCAAAGATGCTTGATACGCATTTAAAATAACATTTGATATTATTACTAGTGCATAGTGTAGGGAAAATTCATTTCGAAAGTAGAATATAAATCTTAGCCAACGTACGACCATTATCGTATGCCTACTATAGCTAACTATGTTGAATAGCAGGTTACCGCCACATTCCATAGCAGGTTATACAACTAAAACCGTACAAGTCACGTATTGTTTCTTTGGATTTCCAACAAATGGTCAGGCCAAGGAACTTCCCATTGCCACATGAGAATGCCTCTGGAAAGACATCCCCGAGAACCAAACCGGAACTCTGCCAACACAAGGCCGGGTTACCCCTAACTGGGTAACTACTGACACGAGCACGCCATTCCTCGATCGTAAACGACCTTTCTCACGGGATCCCGAAAGCCAACAACCACAAAGTAATAAATTCGTAGTAACCACATAGGTTAAATATCTGGGCTCCATACCATGATACCACCTCTATCCAGAAGGAAATGTACATACCCTAAAGGGTGCTACCCCTCATAACCTTGCTGCATCTTTCCTGTTTTGACCATTTCCGGGGTGTGAGGTCCGACGAAGTCACGTCCACAAAAACATACTTTATACAAAAGCCATGCTTTGGGTCAACAAATGATCAACACAATGATCACCAAGATAGACGATCAAATAAACGATCCTATCACAATAATCAACACAATGATCATTTCAGCATCACTCAGCATATCACATTACCAAATTGGGAATATATCGCTGATGACTTCAACTATATAACCTCTGAGCTCGTATGTCTCAGAGAAGGGTGTTAAGCTAAAGAATAAATTCTTCGCCACCAACAGAAATATATTTGAAAGAAATCGTCTTTATATCTCAACTTGTAATGTCAGACACACAATCCATACAAGTTTGTTCCGGGATCGAACAAAACCGAAGGTACTTACAAAGAAGTCCTTGCAATCCGGATATTCACAATCCTGATCGGATTCACCATCACATATGGAGAACTCTATACCGGAGCAACTCGGTGCAGAGTAAATCGACAGGTCATCCTATCGCTCTCGCAAATACCGGGTCTTCAACACCGATCTTCAATGCAATTCATAACGACGTATCACATATTCGGAATGGGTTATACGACCCCATGGTCCTTTCCCGGTTAACCCGAATAGTGAGCGCTTATTTAAAAATAAGTGTAGCATTCACATTCAAACAAATCACATCAATTACCCATTCACAGGGAAATATTGATAGTCGGTTATTGAACTACCACTGGATATGCACACATCACCAGATTCCAAATAATTTTCCAAATTATTTATTTTCCAAAATATCTTCACTAGATATAAACTTTCAATACTTCAAAAATAAATCAATATTTATTTTTAAACAAATTCCACTTTATTTATAAATTCCTTAGTGAATTTATAATTCCAAAATATCAATGAATATTCGATTTCGATTATTCATTTCAATTTATCTTCAAAAAGATAAATTCTTAAGATATTCACTTTATATTGGAAAACATTTTCATACTTATTTATTCATAAGTAATTCACAAATTTTATTTATTTTCAACACTTAGAAAATATTCAATATACTTCAATCGAAATTAAGTATATATTTCATTCTTTAAGGAAATCATTCTCTTAAACATATTTATTTGGGCCAAAACGAATGTTACGTAAAACATCGTTACGACGACTCAAAAATCACTGGTATAGGGATTCGAAATTAAAATAGATATATAAATCCCAATACTACACAAAACATTTCCTTTCGGGAATCATTTACTATAACAACAGTGTTATAGTCCATCATCTCCTTTTATTTCTCGAAAACGTCTATTTCAACAATAAATGTTGCAATCTATGGTTTCGAATCTCAACACAATTAAAACATCGTTAGATCGTTTTAATTCTATTTAAAACATCCTAATCCAAAACAATTTCTTTAACGTGTTATTCACTATTCAAAAACGTGAATATACTTTGTTAACAAATTTCATCCTTTTTATTCATTTTAATTCAAAGGATTATTCACTATTCAAAAATGTGAATATACTCCATTAATAGGTTTCAACAATTTTCTTATCAAAATAAGTCATTTGCGAATTTATAAAACAACGTTTATAAATTCCATTTCTATTTATTTATAAAAGCTTCCTTTTTATAAATTCTTTTATTAACCTATTTCAGTTTATAACTCAATTATAAACTAAAAGTTCATATTATAAGTTAAATACTTATAAAACGATTATTTTACAAAAATCGTTCCTCCAAAGACTTTCCAAACCATAAATCTTATAACTTATAAGATTCATTTGTTTAACCAAATCTATTCTTCAAATATAACTTCACAAATTTATAATTCTTACTATTTATAAATTTCATTTATAACTTCACCGTTTATAATTCTATAAATTTCATTCTTTAATGAAATTCATTTTCACTTCATTCAAACACTTATAAAAACTCGTTTTATAATGTCAACATTTCAATTTATAAATATCTATTTATAAATCTTTTAATATAAATCAATTTATATTATTCTTTTTAAACGTCTTTAAATTCCTTTAAAAACTTCTTCCTTTTGATTCATAAATTAATTAAATTTTATAAATCCTATATTTCAACTTTTCATAATAAATTCAAAAATTCCGATTTAACTATTTTATAAAATCATTAGCATCATATTCTCAAAAATCAGTTTTTAACTATATTTCTCAAAAATCATAATTTTTATAACTTTAAAAATTATAACGTTTATTTATTTAAAATGGATCAATTCCAAAATTATTTTATAAAACATATACTTTCTAAAATCACTTTAAAAATCATTTTAAAATCCCAAAATCTGGGTCCAATGATGCTACACACCAAATAGTCAATCACGACAACAACGATATCCTATATCGATATGATAATCCATCAAATATCAAAATATCTGAAATCAAATAAATACAGTTGAGGAATCCAGTTGGATCCCTCCAACCTGTTTTCCTGCATCCAAAAACATTAGCACAATACCAATTTCGCTCCAGTACGAAATTATCGCGGTATATGTTCTTATTAAATATTATCCGCTTAATAACGGCGCAATAGGGTCTCATCCGCTAAAAAATGCGGGGAATCAACAACTGCAATATATACATGTGCCATTATATATATATTGATATTATATATAATACCAATTTCACTGTTTATGAAATATTCGCGGTATATGTTTTTACTAAATAACATCCGCTTACTAACGGCGTATAATGTCTATTTTAACAATCAATAGATATCAATCAACATTCAAACATGCATTCAAATATTTTAAATCTAACTATTTAAAATAAAATCGAAACTGATTCGATTGAGTGAGAAATTCTCACCTTGATTTTAAATTCCGTTTTAGCTTTTATTTCGAATAAAATTAAACGGACGTTTAATTTTACCCAAAATTCTCACTAACTCCAAACGACTCCAAACTAACTCCATCGCGTAGTGCTCGTCCATACGATTCCAACGCAACTGGTTTCGCGCGTTTTCGACCTCGTATGAAAAAGTTATGAATTATTGAAGTTACACGATTTTTAAAGCATATAAATTTACAACTTTTAATTAAATCTAAACCTAAACAGTTTCTGGCCATTGGATCCCACTGCCCCCCTCATCATCACCGCTCCTTTATTTCTTCCTCTTTCACATTCCTCAACAGTTTCAAGGCCGTGCTCTATCAAACCCATTACAAGAATTAGGGTTAAATTATACTCCTCCATTTCTCAACGATACTTCATCAAACTACTTGCAATAGGAAGCTCTCGACCAAGGCTATGCTCGGCCAGAAGCATGTGGAGCTCGGCCACCTCCTCTTCATCAAAGTGCGTGCGCAAGTGCTTCTGAACGCAGGCCATTATCTCCCCCATCGTCGCTCCAAATCACATCTCCACCGTTGAACTTCAAGATCTCGATGCGCTCTACGACTTTCTAGTTGGAAGCTTCATCTAATTGCTGATGGATTGGAAGATCTAGAGGAGGAAATGAGATTGAATTCTGGCCGTGGGTTATGTGGGTGGTGGCTAGGGCAAATTAGAATTAGGGTTTATTTTTTTTTATCAAATTATGAAGAGTAGGGGCTATTTATAAGAGAACGAACGACACTATTCATCCCGGAAATTCCGAACTCCAATTTACGCGCCGTAACCTGCGTTTCTAGGGTTTACCCCGCGTTCCGAACACAATGGAACAAGTTTTGAAAGCTAATTCGGACATCTGTGCGAGTTATGGCCATAAACGCTCAATTTAAATTAAACCGATTTAAATCGATTTCTAGGCGTTTTAATTCGTATCGGACAAACGGTAAATCCAATTGACTTGAAATTTGAAACCTTACAATAATATCACATTACGGATCCGATGAAACTGGTTTCGTCGAAATCCGAGACTTTTTGAAAAATGGCTATTTTAACTCGCCAAATTAAAATTAAAAATAAATCGATGCGTTTCGAGCTGCCACGATCAAACGATAGCTCCGATTGACACGAAAATTGAAATCCGGTAATAACTAACTATTACGGATCCAATGGAACTGGTTTCGTTCAATTCTGAGACTGTTCAAAAATTGACTATTTTCACTAGTCGATTAAATTATTAAAATATTCAATTTTCACAAATTAACTTCTAATTCGATTTTAAAAGTTCTAAAATATTGTTCTAACTCCCATATGATAAAATAAAATTTTACAAATCATTTTCAATCATATTTAACCCAATTTTCAATTATTTCCATAATTTAACATATTAAATTATTGATTTAATTATCCAATTAAATCCAATAATTTAAAATAAAATTTATTTGACTTATAAATTCACTTCTTAATATTTAAAATTAATTAAATATTCAAATTTTAATTACTAAAAATTCTGGGTCGTTACACTGCCCCTCCCCTGTTTTAGCCATTCCCGTTTGATGAGGCTTGAGGCTATGATTACCTTTGTAGAACACATCTATCTTAGAATGCTCATTGTCCACCTGACGATGTTCTTAAAGCATTCAATCCATACAAGTTCGTTCCGGGTACGAACGAAACCGAAGGTATTATCTCGTTACACTCATTTTGGAATCACCTTCAGAGTTAACAACAATAACCCTTGCACTCTGAATCTTCCTCTTCACTTGAGATTCATGGCCTATCGTTAATTTGGATCGATGTGGTTTTCAGATATCTAAATCTGGAAGCCCGATCCCGGTCTCATCAAAATCCAGAATGCCAACTTTTAAGTCCAATTGGTTTTAAAGTTAAAACAATTCAATTCATTGTCTATATTCACACAGATAGATAATTCACATTTCACAAATTGATAACTCACATTATCATCACAAATAGATAATTCACATTATCATCACAAATAGGTAATTCACATTAGCATCGCACTTCAACCAAACATCCGTATCACACAACATCACTTATCTCATATCTAAGATCTCAAACCATTCAAGGCAACCAATATTATCTAATCATACATAAGCAATGATCTATACCATCTCTAATTGATTTAAAGTGAATTAAATTAATTACTTCCTCTCTAATTAATTTAAAATAAATTGGATTAATTACTTCATTTTATAAATCCTGCTTACTTAACCATTAATTAATTACTAATTAATTAATTAATTAATCATCCTCTAAGTATTCATCTTAATTAATCACCTTTGATTAATTATTCTCTAATTACTTTAAGTAATTAGCCTTTAATTAATTACATGAATTAATTATCCTTAACCATTCACAGTAATTAACCTTAATTACTTTCATTAATTAATTAATTATAATTAATTACATTAATCCTTAATTAATTACATTAATTAGTTACTCCTAAATCACTTCATTAATTAATTATCCTTAATTAATCAACCCTTAATTACATCATTATATTAATTAATGAACCCTAATTACTTCTTTAATTAATTACTCTATTTTAATTAATAAATTACATTAAGTAATTAGTCTTTAATTAAACCACATTTATTAATCACTCTTGATTAATCTCATTCAGTAATTAACTATCCTTAATTACTTCATTAAATAGATTAATTTTTCCTTAATTAATTATCTTTAATTAATCCCCTGATTAATTACAAAAAGTAATTAAACCTAAATTACTTCCATTAATTACGTCCAGTAATTATCCATTAATTACTTTACTAAGTAATTACACTTCATTAATTACATTAAGTAATTATACTTAACAAATCATCCAGTGATTATCTTAAATTTATTAACCTTAATTAATTAACTTAAACTAATCACATTAAACTTAATTAATTACACCGAGTAATTAATTCCTTTAATTACTTCATTAGTAATTATACTTACCTCATTTCATAAATGATTATCCTTAATTAATTAATCTATTTAATTATTAAAATTAATCACATTAACTAATTGTTTAATAATCTTAAGTTAACGATCTTCATTAATTATTAACAATTCTTTAATTACTTCTCCTAAGTAATTAAACTTAAATTAATCATTATTAATTACAAATTAATAAATCTTTAATAACCTATTAATTAATCTCTAATTATTCAATTAATTAAGTGCTTAACTTTAACTTGATTAATCTGTAATTACTTGATTAGTTAATTCCTAATCATTAATTAATATTCTATACTTATCTAATTAATGATTCTTAATTACAAATTAATTATTCTTTATTTAATTAACTTAACCCTTAATTACTTAATTAATTAACTCTTAATTAATTAAATAACAACCCATAATTACTAATTAATTAACACTAAATCATTAATTAATTAACTAAATTAATCATTAATCATTGAAATCTAAATTTTCTGTAGGATAAATCATTCCTTTATTAATGACTTTAATTATTATTAACATATTCATTTTAAACATTTCACTTTTAAATTTGCTTTTAAATTTCAAATTTAAAATTTAAAATGATTAACAAATTTAAACTTTAACCAAAATAAATCAATTTTATAAACCTCTTAATCAAATGTTAAAGGAACCTTACAAAGAGTTTTATATAAATAAGTTTTAAACGTTTTACCAAAAAACCATTTCATTTCAAAACATACCTTAAACATTTAAACCTGTTTAAACAATTTAATTTTTATTTTAAAACTTTATTTATTTTAAAACTAGGATTCAAAAGTAAATTTGAATCCATACCTCAAAATTTGATTTTAATCTTTTGCTTAAAATCTTGCTTTCAATTTTAAAATTCATTTTAAAATTTTGAAAATAGACAGGTTTTAAAACCTCTAACCATCAAACTGACTCGAGCTCAAAACTCAAAAACCCAAGCCAGATCTTGCAAAACTTTGAGCAAACATTTCGAACTACTCGAGAAAAACTCGAGTACCTTCTTCTCTTCTCAAGCCAAACTCACCAGAAAAATAAGGAAATGCACAGTGCACATGCACAGTGATTCCAATCCACTCCGATCATCGCCGAAGCCTTACTCATGTCGCCGATCATCCTTGCAACCTGATCGTGACCATCCAACATCGACAACACCTCAAAATCTAAATCGAGCATTACCTCTCAAACCTGGAACTAAATACCTAAGCTGGAATCTTCTCGTTCTCGCCACATCGACCACCGGCGTATGTGAAATTCCAACTATGCCTTCGTCAACACACCCACCTCCATTTCCCAAAAAATGGTAGCACTCGATCCACCAGAGAATCCGTGGTGGATCATTTATTGACCATTAGCAAAACTAGGGTTAAGAGCATAAAATGGTCACCGCTGCCACCACAATGCCTAGATCACCACTTTGACATTTTTGCCGACCTCTCTGATCGTTCCACTGCCAGCGGTAAGAACCTAGACCACGTCGAGCAACTTGTTCAGCAGAGGCAACCCAAAACACCCAAACTGATCAAACTAGAACTGCTTCTTCATCACTTTACTAAAAATCATAATTTCACTCTTAAAAATCATGTTTAGGGTTAAAGATTTAGTTTATGTTCCTGAATTAAAGAATTAAAATGTTTGAATTTTCACTTACATCAAACTTGCTCTGATGTTTTTGTTCCTAGAGCCATTTCATATTTATTTTGACTTAACTAAAAAGTTTAAACTATAATTTAGGATGAAACAAATAAGTTTTGTTTAAGTCTTAAATCCAAACCAAGACTAAATCAAGAGATAATGATTTTAAATCAAATTGGAGCTTGAAATCAAAGAAACAGGAATGCTACAAGAAAAAAGCATGCGCACATTCTATACATCCACATAAACGGATAGTTCACTCATATAGAATCACACAAAACATATTTATTTTCCATATATTAACATTCAACAGATACAGGTACTTTAACTTTTTTTGAAAAGTGATGTTACTCACCTGATTAAGATGGTGAACAAAGCCTCTTGAAAAAAAAATTAATCTGAGTGTTGAAACTGGAATATGCTTTTGCTTCTTCGATTAAAAACTTGAATTGCTAATTTATATGGAACTGGAAAGCTTGCAAACAGAGACTGCTTTGATTCCAGGCTTGCTTTTAAAAACAGAGTTGATTGCTTGAACATGCTTTGATAAATTCTCAGGTTTGCAAAGAACAAGCTTTGAATTGTTTGGATTTGAAAAGAATATTCAGGTTTTAGGCAAATGGTTTGATTTTGAAATTGAATAACTGGTTAAAGTATTTGATTTTCCGGTTGAAGAGAGGTTGATCACTGATAAGGATGAGTTTTCTGGTTTTTGAAATGATAAAGGCTGATGATTTGAAAAATACGGTTTGCAGGCTTTGATATTGATCTTTGAAAATGTACAGGCTTGAACTTTGATTTGTTTTCTGGTTTTTGAAAGTGTTTACAACAGATTTTGTTTTGAGTACAAGCTTTAAATTTTTCTTAGTTTTTGATTTGAAAAGAAAAAAGAAATTGAAGGGAAGCGGCATATGTTTTTATAAGATGAAAGTATGATTTAATAAAAATAAAAGAAAAATACAAAATTCAAGATGACACATGTTAAACATTTAACATTTATCAATTGCCTTAGTTTATTAAGTAACATTTGTTATAATGTGTCTTGATATTCTTACACTTGTCCTTAAAGAAATTTTATTTAATTTTAAATGTTGACAAAAGGTTTTGTACTTACTTTGTTAATTATAAATGCTTATCTTAATATGTAGATGAATTTCCTTAAAGAAATTAAAATAAAATAATATAAATTATGCACATATTTTTAAATTCAAAATATTTTAAAATATATAACTTTTGAATTTCAATTTGAAATCCAAATTCAAATTAAAATTAAATTAAAAAACCCAATTTAAAATCAACAACATATTAAATTTGAAAATAACAATTCAATTTTCTTTTAAATCTATTTATAAAAATAACACATTATGATTATTTTCTGAAAATAATAAATTGCTAATTTTGAATAATTTATAAAAGAAATTATCTCTTTACCTATAATTTACTTATTTTACTAAATGAATTAAGGATCGTATGTAAATTGTATTTTAAACTTATATATATATATTTCTTTGAATCATATTTATCAAGTAATATTTAAAATGAAAATATAACAAACCGTTTTATTACTCTTATTAAAATTTAAACTTAAGCTTAACATATTTCAGAAAATTAAACATTTACCTTAAGTATTTTAAAACTATATAATTATTTATTTAAATAGCTTTGAAAAAGTTTTGTATTAAATTTAAATCATAATTTCCAACTTGCCAAATATATTTTAGAATTTGAAAACAAGATTTTATTTATTAAATTCCAAACCAAAGCTTTTCTATTTACAATATATACAAATATATTATAAATAGAAACATTTTATTAATTTTTGAAAGATAAAATTTATCAATTAATATTTATTAGCTTTTAAAAGAATAAATTGCAAATTTAAATTAAAATCATAAAAGACAATTATCAAATCAATTTAATTTTAAATATAGATTATTAAATTTATATTGCCCAAAATTCCGGGTCATCACACATACTCTTTTACCATTACACAGAGTCCGCTTTCATTAATCTAAAATATGACAGGTTCCATCTATAAAATAAATACAATTACTTTTATAAAAAAAATTTGAATTTTGAGGGCGATGAAAATTCAAGGCCCTTGGCGATGACTTGGGTGACATAGGGCTACTGACAGCCATTCCCATATCAAACTTAGTTTCGAAATATCGACTATTTGTAAATAGCAGTAAGTGAGACTTGACAAGAAATGTGTAAATTACTATTAAAATAAGTAACGTGCAACGAACCATCCATTTGAGAATTGTGCTGACCATCCACTACTGGTATCGCAACAATTTAATAACATAAGTTTTTCTGAAAATTCCATCATTCAAAAGTTTTGCGTTTTGCAAGTTCATCCAACTCTAACCATCCACTACTAGTGTTGCAATAAATTACTATTTTGAAAATTTTTGGTTAAAAATATGAAAATAAGAATACACAAAAATCCAAACTTCCTACCTATATTAAACCAGAAAAGTGAATACATAGCTTAAAAAAGTTGTATAATAACAAAACAAAACATGTTTATAACTATTGATCACACATCTTATTAGAAAATAATATATTTGGTTTAAGTAAAGCGGTTTTATAGGAAAATAAATTATATAAGCTGCCTATAATAAAATTTAATTAAATTGAGAGGTATGTATAAATTTATTAAATTTATGAAAAAACATTTAGTTTATAAATATAAATATCGTGGCAATACATTTATGTAAAAATTTAATCCAAATTATGCTGACCAAAGATAAATGTTATCTTAATATATAAACATAAGTAAAATAATAACTCCACGAATAGATTACTATCAGAAGATGTAATAATAAGTTGTAAAATGCTTTTTAAGATATATAACATAAACCATCTACAAAGCTAATTCTTCCATCAAATTTATTTCATACTATAATAACGTGAAAGCGAGTTGTATCAACTTTGATGACTTAACATTTGATGTTAAAAATTATCATTTCACTGGTGAAATAGATGAACCTTGATTATGCCATTTTCTTTGTTGATAAAATGATGTAGGATGATGTCATTTACTTTCTTCATAACTGGTTATTGGATGATGCATTTCTTGTTCTTTTGTGCGTTGTAATTTTTTTGTGTACCGTGGTTCTTTTGTGCACTGTGGTTATTTTGTGCATTTTAGTTCTTTCGTACATTGTTCATCCATTGTATGTTCATTTAACATTGGATATTGCAATTTGCTTTCTCCATCAGTGGTCGTTAGATGATCCCATTCTTTTTGCTCTTTTGTGCATTGAAGCTCTTTTGTGCACTGTAGTTCTTTTGTGCATTCTAGCTCTTTTTTGCATTGTAGTTGTTTTGTGCATTCTTGGTCTTTTGTACATGGTTCATTCATCGCATGTGCATTTACCATTAGATGATTCCACTTCTTTCGTTCGTTATAATTTGTCGGATGGTACCACTTACTCTTTTCGTCAATGATTGTTGGATGATGCCACTTGTTTGGTGTTCATTAGGTTGCAGCAACTTTGATGCCAAGGTAGTTTCAATTATGATAAAAAAGAACAACACTAAAGCTAATGACGCACTATATGCTTTTTTCATGTTTATGTGTGGTATGTTGTTCAAGAAAGAAGATGGTTTTTATAAGATTTGAAGATACAGTTTGGAACCATGAAGTCAATTAAGCCATTGTAAACTAATTAACGATCTCATTTAGTTTTATCCGCTTTCATATTCTGGATAAGCATATAACTTTAAAGTAGATAGTGTTTTATTAAGCTTTCCACAAAAAAATAACATGCAAAAGTTAATTATAATTCACCAATCATTATGTTATTAACAGAAGGCGGTGTTGCATATCAATCACTAATTTCTTCAACCTAAGCTTCATGCATCATAGGAAATATATAAAAAGCCCAATTTAGTAAAAAATATATTGGTGTCATCTAAATTATAATAAAAAATGTGTGATTGCCAATACAACCAAAAAGAAAAAGCAAGACAGGTAGTTACGATGTAAATTGAAATGAAAAATTCTAGGATAAAAAACCGATGTCTCGTTTTGTCATATATTTTATCCTCTTAATAATTTTGATAATATTAGTATTGTTATCGTAACAGTATATTACTACATTATTAGCGTGTATGTGTGCAAATGTGTATATTCGTATATTTCGATTAAAATTTACTATATTTTGATTATAAAAGATGTTTATTTTCTTGTTGTGGTGTTTGGAACTTACACATTATCAAATGTCTATTATTTATTTTACCACCTCATATATAGGTTTATCGTTTCACATACCGTTTTCACTAAAACTTAAAGTTAATTGTTGCACATTATGTAATCGCATTACTATTAACTGTATTAAAAACCCAAGTCTAGTGTTACCAAAAAAGAGATATTTGTATAACTTCATGGCATGCAAATATTTTGTAGTTTGAAATGTATCCACAATTTGAATTTAATTTACATTTTGCATAGATATAACATATTGTCAATATGTCGTTAAAACTGAAGATTTTAGTGTGGTGAAAATTAGACGCTTCTGATATACTAGTGTCCAATGCTAGTCAGAGCTTTTTGTAGCCTTAAGGCATAATGATCTAAATCAGGGATAAAAACAATCATAGGTCCGAATTAGAAATTTTCAAACATTGAAAATACAGTCTCAATGCACGATTTAAATTATAGTGGTTTAAAAATAAAGCATATTCTTTTACAGTTACACTGAGTCCACTTTCATTAATCTAAAATATGATAGGTTCCATTAATAAACAAATTACAATTACTTTTATAAACAAAATTGGAATTTTAAGGCCGATGAAAATTCTAGGTCCTTGGCGATGACTTTGGTGACATTGGGCTACTGTCGGCCATTCCCATATCAAAATTAGTTTCGATTAATAACGACTATTTGTAAATAGCAATAAATGAGATTTGAGAAGAAATGTGTAGATGACTATTAAAATAAGTAACGTGCAACAAACTCTCCATTTGAGAATTTGAGTACACAAAATTATTTTTAAATAACAAATTAATAACCTAGGTTTTTCTAAAAAATTCATAATTCAAAATTTTGCATTTTTCAAGTTCATCCAACTCTAACCATCCACTACTAGTGTTGCAATAAATTACTATTTAGAAAAATTTTAGTAAAAAATTTAAAAATGAGAATACACAAAAACCTAAACTTTCTACCTATATCAAACTTGAAAAGTGAATACATAGCTTAAAGTAAGTTGTATAATAACAAAACAAAACATTCTTATAACTATTGATCACATGTCTTATTAGAAAACAATATATTTGGTTTAAGTAAAGCGGTTTTATTGGAAAATAAATTATATAAGCTTCCGTTACTAAAATTTACTTAAATTGAGACGTATGTAAAAATTTATTAAATTTATGAAAAAACATTAATTTATAAATATAAATATCGTGGCAATACATTTATGTAAAAAATTAATCCAAATTATGCTGACCAAACATAAATATTATCTAAATATATAAACATAAGTAAAATAATAACTCCACGAATAGATTACTATCGAAAGATGTAATAATAAGTTGTAGAATGCTTTTTAAGATATATAATAAACCATCTACAAAGCTAATTCTTCCATCAAATTTATTTCATAATATATGTAACGACCCATAATTTTTATTAATTAAAATTTGAATATTTAATTAATTTTAAATATAAATGAGTGAATTTATAAGTCGAATAAATTTTTATTTGAATTATTGGATTTAATTGGATTTTTAAATCGATAATTTAATATGTTAAATTATGGAAATAATTGAAAATATAGTTAAAAATGATTGAAAATGATTTGTAAAATTTTATTTTATCATGTTGGAGTTAGAAAGATATTTTAGAACTTTTAAAATTGAATTAAAAGTTAATTTGTGAAAATTGAATATTTTAATATTTAAATCGACTAGTGAAAATAGCCAATTTTTGAACAGTCTCAGAATTGAACGAAACCAGTTCCATTGGATCCGTAATAGTTAGTTATTACCGGATTTCAAATTTCGTGTCAATCGGAGTTATCGTTTGATCGTGGCAGCTCGAAACGCATCGATCTATTTTTAATTTTAATTTGGCGAGTTAAAATAGCCATTTTTCAAAAAGTCTCGGATTTCGACGAAACCAGTTTCGGATCCGTAATGTGATATTATTGTAAGGTTTCAAATTTCGTATCAATTGGATTTACCGTTTGTCCGTTACGAATTAAAACGCCTAGAAATCGATTTAAATCGGTTTAATTTAAATTGAACGTTTGTAGCCATAACTCGCACAGATATCCGAATTAGCTTCCGAAACCTGTTCCATTGTGTCCGAAACGCGGGGTAAACCTTAGAAACGCTGGTTACGGTGCGTAAATCGGAGTTCGGAATTTCCGGATGAATAGTGTTCGAATTTTTCCTATAAATATACCCCCTACCCTTCATAAATAAATAAAAAATATCTCTAATCCAAAACCCTAGCCGCCTCTTTACAAACCAATGGCCAGAATTTTTCAATTTTCATTCCTTAATCTCTTCCAATCCGTGAAGTTTTAGCCAAAGTGATCAACTACAACATTGTAGAGCATGAAGAGGGCTTTAAATCCATAAGCTGATGATGGAGTTTGGCGTCGCGTGGAGGGGGAGATTGGCTGCGTGCGTGCCGTGTATACTTGCGTGCGCGAGCATCAAGGAGTGGCCGAGCATGGAGAGGTTAGGGCCGAACCTAGAGCAAGCTATGGCCTTCGACATGAAGCTCCCTGATCGAGTTTATATCGAGTGATGGAGGAGCAAATGCTAACCCTAGTTTTCTATAATGGGTTTTGTGTGCGGCAAACTTCCTGAAGGAAGAACGTGTGATAGAGGAAGATGGAATGCACGGTCATGATGCTGTGGCAGTGAATCTAACGGCCTTGATTAAGTTTAGGTTGAAAATTAGTTATTTAATGTTGTAATTAGTTTAAATAAATTCGTGTAACTTCATAAATGCATAACTTTTTCATACGAGGTCGAAAACGCGCGAAACCAGTTGCGTTGGAATCGTATGGACGAGCACTACGCGATGGAGTTGGTTTGCAGTCGTTTGGAGTTAGTGAGAATTTTGGGTAAAATTAAACGCACGTTTAATTTTATTCGAAATAAATCGCTAAAACGGAATTTAAAATCAAGGTGAGAACTTCTCACTCAATCGAATTAGTTTCGATTTTATTTTAAATAGTTAGATTTAAAATATTTGAATGCATGTTTGAATGATGATTGATATCTATTGATTGTTAAAATAGACATTATACGCCGTTAGTAAGCGGATGTTATTTATTAAAAACATATACCGCGAATATTTCATAAACAGTGAAATTGGTATTATAAATAATATCAATATATATATATTGGCATATGTATATATTGCAGTTGTTGATTCCCCGCAATTTTTAGCGGATGAGACCCTATTGCGCCGTTATTAAGCGGATAATATTTAATAAGAACATATACCGCGATAATTTCGTACTGGAGCGAAATTGGTATTGTGCTAATGTTTTTGGATGCAGGAAAACAGGTTGGAGGGATCCAACTGGATTCTTCAACAGTTTTTATTTGATTTCAGATATTTTGATATTTGATGGATTTTCATATTGATATATGATATCGTTGTAGTCGTGATTGTCTATTTGGTGTGTAGCATCATTGGACCAAATTTTAGAATTTTAAAATGATTTTTAAAGTGATTTTTGAGAATATACTATATTTTGGAATTGATCCATTATAAATAAATAAACGTTATAATTTTTAAAGTTATAAAAATTATGATTTTTAAGAAATATAGTTAAAAGCTGATTTTTGAAAATAAGGAATTAATGACTTTATAAAATAGTTAAATTGGGATTTCTGAAATAATTGTGAAAAGTTTAAATATAGGATTTATAAAATTTGATTATTTTATAAATCAAAATGATGAAATTATAAAGGAGTTTAAAGACGTTTTTAAAATATTAATATGAATTGATTTATATAAGAGATTTATAAATGGATATTTATAAATTGAGATATTGAAATTATAAAACGAGTTTTTATAAGTGTTTGAATGAAGTGAAAATGAATTTCATTTAAGAATGAAATTTATAGAATTATAAATGGTGAAGTTATAGATGAAATTTATAAATAGTAAGAATTATAAATTTGTGAAGTTATTTGAAGAATAGATTTGGTTAAATAAATGAATCTTATAAGTTATAAGATTTATGGTTTGGAAAGTCTTTAGAGGAACGATTTTGTAAAATAATCGTTTTATAAGTATTTAACTTATAATATGAACTTTTAGTTTATAATTGAGTTATAAACTGGAATAGGTTAATAAAAGAATTTATAAAAAGGAAGTTTTTATAAATAAATAGAAATGGAATTTATAAACGTTGTTTTATAAATTCGCAAATGACTTAATTTGACAAGAAAATTTGTTGAAACCTATAAATGGAGTTATATTCACATTTTTGAATAGTGAATAATCCTTTGAATTAAAATGAATAAAAGGATGAAATTGTTAATGAAGTATATTCACGTTTTTGAATAGTGAATAACACGTTAAAGAAATTGTTTTGGATTTGGATGTTTTAAATAGAATTAAATCGATCGAACAATGTTTTAAAATGTGTCGAGATTCGAAACCATAGATTTCAACATTTATTGTTGAAATAGACGTTTTCGAGAAATAGAAGGAAATAATGGACTATAACACTGTTGTTATAGTAAATGATTTCCGAAAGGAAATGTTTTGCATAGTATTGGGATTTATATATCTATTTTAATTTCGAATCCCTATACTAGTGATTTTGGGTTGTCGTAACGATGTTTTACGCAACATTCGTTTTGGCCCAAATAAATATGTTGAAGAGAATGATTTCCTTAATAGAATGAAATATATACTAAATTTCGATTTAAGTATATTGAATATTTTCCAAGGGTGAAAATAAATAAAATTTGTGAATTACTTATGAATAAATAAGTATGGAAATGTTTTTCCAATGTGAAATGAAACGTTTTGAGAATTTATCTTTTTGAAGATAAATTGAAATGAATTATTGAAATCATATGCATGGATATTTTGAAATGTAAATTCACTAAGGAATTTATAAAAGAAAGTGGGATTGGTTTAGAAAAATAAATATTGATTTATTTTTGAAGTATTGAAATTATATATCTTGTAAAGATATTTTGGAAAATAAATAATTTGGAAAATTATTTGGAATCTGGTGATGTTGTGCATATCCATTGATAGTTCAATAATCGACTATCAATATTTCCCTTTGAATGGGTATTTGATGTGATTTGTTTGAATGTGAATGCTACACTTATTTTTGAATAAGCGCTCACTATTCGGGTTAACCGGGAAAGGACCATGGGGTCGTATAACCCATTCTGAATATGTGATACGTCGTTATGAATTGCATTTGAAGATCGGTGTTGAAGACCCGGTATTTGCGAGAGCGATAGGATGACCTGTCGATTGTCTCTACACTGAGTTGCAGCGGTATAGAGACTCCCTAAGTGATGGGAAATCCGATCAGGATTGTGAATATCCGGATTGCAAGGACTTCTTTGTAAGTGCCTTCGGTTTTGTTCGAGCCCGGAACAGACTTGTATGGATTGTATGTCTGACGTTACAAATTGAGATATAAAGCAGATTTCTTTCAAATATATTTCTGTTGGTGGCGGAGAATTTATTCTTTAGCTTAACACCCTTCTCTGAGACGTATGAGCTCAGAGGTTATATAGTTGAAGTTATCAGCGATATATTCCCAATTTGGTAATGTGACATGCTGAGTGTTGCTGAAATGATCATTGTGTTGATTATTGGTGATAGGATCATTTATTTGATCGTCTATCCTGGTGATCATTTCTATGATCATTTGTTGACCCAAAGCATGGCTTTTGTATAAAGTATGTTTTTGTGGACGTGACTTCGTCGAGCCTCACACCCCGAAAATGGTCAAAACAGGAAAGATGCGGCAAGGTTATGAGGGGTAGCTCCCTTTAGGGTATGTACATTTCCTTCTGGATAGAGGTGGTATCATGGTATGGAGCCCAGATATTTAACCTATGTGGTTACTGCGAATTTATTACTTTGTGGTTGTTGGTTATTGGGATCCCGTGAGAAAGGTCGTTTACGATCGGGGAATGGCGTGCTCGTGTCAGTAGTTACCCAGTTAGGGGTAACCCGGCCTTGTGTTGCCAGAGTTCCGGTTTGGTTCTCGGGAATGTCTTTCCAGAGGCATTCTCATGTGGCAATGGGAAGTTCCTTGGCCTGATCATTTGTTGGAAATCCAAAGAAACAATACGAAACTTGTACGGTATTAGTTGTAGAACCTATCATTCACTTATGGTGTCGCAACACTGTTTGGATGGTAGCTATAGTAGGCATACGATAATGGTCGTATGTTGGCTAAGATTCATATTCTACTTTCAAAATGAATTTTTCCCCTACACTATGCACTAGTAATAATATCAAATGTTATTTTAAATGCGTATCAAGCATCTTTGACTATCATAAGGAGAAATCTCCTCCGATTCTGCGTTTGCATGTGTGTGTGTGCGGGAGGCCTTATGGTAGTCTCATTTTTAAAAGCATTGCGAATTGAATTTAAAAATATCTCTCTATTTTGATTTTAAAGTTAAATAAACTGTTTTGAGTTCTCACACCAGTCACATGACTGACTCGGAGTTTATTGTTTTCCTTCCTAAACTCTGGGTGCCCACCAATTTCCACACGGGCAGTCAAGAGTTAAGGTTTATCAGGATATTCTGGATATTCTGGAGTTGCTGGAGGCAAGCTGGATGGCATGGCGTAATACTAGTATATAGTATTTCTTTTTCCGCTGTTTGTTGTTGTACATTGTTGTACACTCTGATGATGATATGATGTAATGAAATGTAATGTATAAAATGTAATAACTGATATAGTTCTTTGTTTAAAGATTATTCATTTATTATTATATGTTGTTCCGCTGCGAATTGTGAGATTCTGATGGTGTTCTGTTATTGTTTTCTGTTCCGTTCTATTTTAAAATTTTCTATTTTCTTTTCCCTCTATTTCCTACCCTTTCTTCTCTCTTCTTCTCTCTTTTTCTTTTTCTTAAAAACCCTAACTATTCGGTTTTTCGGCAACGAAAAATCGACATGTTACAATATAATACCATGAAAGCACGTTGTATCAACTTTGATGACTGAACATTTGATGTTAAACATTATCATTTCACCGATGAAATAGTTGAAGCTTGATAATGCCATTTTCTCTGTTGATACAACGATGTAGGACGATGTCATTTACTTTCTTCATAACTGGTTACTGGATGATGCATTTTTTCTTGTTCTTTTGTGCATTGTAATTCTTTTGTGCACTATGGTTCTTTTGTGCACTGTGGTTCTTTAGTGCACTGTGGTTCTTTTGTGCATTTTATTTCTTTCGTACATTATTCATCCATTGCATGTTCATTTAACGTTGGATGTTGCAATTTGCTTTCTCCATCAGTGGTTGTTGGATGATCATATTCTTTTTGCTCTTTTGTGCATTGTAGCTCTTTTGTGCGTTGTAGTCCTTTTGTGCATTGTAGCTCCTTTGTGCATTGTAGTTCTTTTGTGCATTCTAAGTCTTTTGTACATTGCTCATTCATTGCATATGCATTTACCATTGGATGATTCCACTTCCTTTGTTCGTCATAATTTGTCGGATGGTGCCACTTACTCTTTTCATCAACAATTGTTGGATGATGCCACTTGTTTTGTAGTTCATTAGGTTGAAGCAACTTTAATGCCAAGGTAGTTTCAATTATGATAAAAAAGAACAACACTAAAGCTAATGATGCACTATATGCTTTTTTCATGTTTATGTGTGGTATGTTGTTCAAGAAAGAAGATGGTTTTTATAAGATTAGAAAATAAAGTTTGGAATCTTGAAGTCAATTAAGCGATTGTAAACTAATTAATGATCTCATTTAGTTTTATCCACTTTCATATTCTGGATAAGCATATAACCTTAAAGTAGATAGTATTTTAATAAGCTTTCTAGAAAAGAATAACATGCAAAAGTTAATTATAATTCACCAATCATTATGTTAATAATAGAAGGCGGTGTTGCATATCAACTACAAATTTCAATTTGAGCTACTTGTATCATAGGAAATATATGAAAAACCCAAATTAGTAAAAAAAATTAAATAAATATTAATGTCTTCTAAACTATAATAAAAATGTGTGATTGCCAATAAAATCAAAAAGAAAAGGCAAAACAGGTAGTTACGATGTAAATTGAAATGAAAAATTCTAGAATAAAAAATAGATGTCTCGTTTTGTCATACATTTTATCCTCTTAATAATTTTGATAATATTAGTATTTTGATCGTAATAGTATATTACTACACTATTAGCGTGTATGTGTGCAAATGTGTATATTCGTATATTTCGATTAAAATTCACTATATTTTGATTATAAAAGACGTTTATTTTCTTGTTATGGTGTTTGGAACTTACACAATATCAAATGTGTATTTTTTATTTTACCACCTCAAATGTAGGTTTATCGTTTCACATCTCATTTTCACTAAAACTTAAAGTTAATTGTTGGACGTTATGTATTCGCATTACCATTAACAGTATTAAAAACCCAAGTCTAGTGTTACCAAAAAAGAGATATTTGTATAACTTTATGGCATGCAAATATTTTGTAGTTTGAAATGTATCCGCAATTTGATTTTTATTTACATTCTGCATAGATATAACTTATTGTCAATATGTCGTTAAAACTGAAGATTTTAGTGTGGTGAAAATCAGACGTTCTGATATACTAGTGTCCAAAGCCAGTCTGATATTGTTGTAGGCTTAAGGCATAATGATCTAAATCAGGGATAAAAACAATCAGAGGTCCTTATTATTGATTTTCAAACATTGAAAATACAGTCACAATGCAAGTTTAAATTATAGTGGCTTAAAAATAAAGCATACGCTTTTACAATTACACCAAGTCCGCTTTCATTAATCTAAAATATGACAGGTTTCATTTATAAACAAAATACACTTACTTTTATAACCAAAATTTGAATTTTGAGGCCGATGAAAATTCAAGGCCCTTGGCGATGACTTTGGTGACATAGGTTTACTGTCGGCCATTCCCATATCAAACTTACTTTCGAATAATACCGACTATTTGCAAATAGCAGTAAATGAGATTTGAGAAGAAATGTGTAGATGACTATTAAAATAAGTAACGTGCATCGAACCATCCGTTTGAGAACTTTCATATGCAAAATGATTTTTAAATAACAATTTAATAACATAAGTTTTTCAAAAAAATTCCTCATTCAAAGGTTTTGCATTTTGCAAGTTTATCGAACTCTAACCATGTGACGACCTAGAATTTCGAAAAATTTAGATTGGAATATTTAGTTGATTTTAAATATTTGAAAGGTTAATTTTAACTTGAATTCCAAATATCACTATTTACCTGATAATTAAATTTATTGAATTATATTTTGAAATTGGGTAAAATGTTGGATATGGAGTTTAAGCCTGTTGAAAATAATTTGAAAGCCTGTAAAATTTATATCGATAGTACTGAAGGTAGTAATAGTTTTGAAATTGAATTTGGAAGTGTTTTGTTAAGTTTTGAAAATATATCGTTTAAATTGACATTTAAAATAGCCTTCCGAGGCAAAGTCTCAGAATTTTACGAAACCAGTTTCATTGGATCCGTAATATTGTATTATTATCAGATTTCAATTTTCGTAGTGTTTGGAGTTGTTTTGTGAGTGTACGATATGTAAACGCGCTGAAATTTATATCGTAATTCAATATAATAACTGATCCAAAAAGCTATCTTCTCCATATGACTGAATTTGGCTCCAAAACACGTTCCATTATGTTCGGAATGCGGGTAAAACCTTATAAACGCCTGGCGGCATGTCTGATTCGGAGTTCGAGATTTCGAGTTATGCTAAACGAGATATTTTGGAAATTTAATAATATTAAAAAATTAAAAGTCAAATCAACCACCGTATAATCGTACTCGAGCCGCCCTACCATCTGAAACGCATAGATCTACTTACCCCCTTTCTCCTTTAAATCACGCTCAACCCTCATGGAAAAAAATCAAAAACACAGATAATAAAAAAAATCATTCGTTCGTTCTCAACTCTAGATCGAAGATGAGGGAGGGAACTCGCGTGAACCTCCTCTTCCACAGGAATCGAGTTTCAAAATTGGAATCGAATTCGAGGTGGTCATATTCGAGAGGGTTTCGGCTTCACGTTAATCGAGGGTGAGGCTCGCGGCTTTGGGATTGAAAATGCGAGCGCGACTAGGTGGTCGCGACTGGAGTTTTTGTGAGTATAGGGTTTGCGTGATGGAACTCGACGATGTTGGTTGGGTAGTTGGCGGCGATACTCGATGACGAGGTGAGATTTTTTTTCTGCCCTATTTTAGTTTAACTCAATTAGTATATATATGCATAATAGAAAGATAGGATCTTGAAAATCAGATCTTTACAATGATACATATTTTACAATAAGAATATCCTATATATTTTACAGTTTAAAATTTTAAGTTGATCTTAATTTGTGTGAATAAACAGAAAAATATATATAATAATAAGCTGCAGCAAAGTATATATATACACAATTTACATATTTTGAAATTTAATGATATATATATATATATAGATAGATATATGGGTATGCAGTAAAGCAGAAAAGCTTATATAAGATTTGAAAAAAAGGTGATTTTAAAACGTTGAAAGTTATATAAAAATCAGATATTTAACCTATATAGATTATTTTTATAGGTGTAGTTTCAAAGAATATAAATAAAAATATTTTCATTGAATGGTTTATTTCAAATAATTTAGTTAGGTGAATAATTTGTTAAATTTTTTTTTTTTAAAACCAAACTAATAGTTTAAATTAAATAAGTAAGTTGTAATGAACTGTTCGATCAATTCAAATATTAATAAATTGTATAAATATTTGTACAAGGTCAATAATCATGGAATCAAATCGAGGATGAAGTGGATTTGCAAATTTAAGGGGCAAAGGTGAGTTAATCTCACTCATCTGGGTTCCATTTAAATTTAAACGGTTAAATTTAAATAATAGGTTGAATGATTGAATTGATTTGTTGTGCACTATGCACTTATGATCTGGTGACTTTGGTTTTGGTTGGTTCTCGAGTTAATTGTTGCTTGACTTGAAGTATTTGGGTTTTAAATTGTTTTAAACTTAAACCATAAATAAGAAAATATTTTGTAACATCCCGCCTTTTCGCACACTTTAAACCGACACACATGATGATTCAAACCATATGGAAGGGCGGATTGTTATGGGGTAAATAAGAAAAACAGAGAAGAAACAAAACAGAATCTCACAGCGGAAGGGTAAAATATAATAATCAAATATACAGTTCATGAAACTTTTTTACAAAATATTTTATTTTACTTGTACAATGAATATCAGAGTTACCCATACCAATACTATCAATGCAGCGGAATTAAATGGTGTAGTGAAATAATATAGTAGATACTAGTAATACAAATCTTTGTCTTCGTCCTCCAGAGCTAAATCCTCAAATCCTGAAACGCTCGGACTGACCCGAGCGAATTTGGAAAGACAAAAACACTCGAGTCAGAACTAAAAGATCTTATGTGAGTAAAATTAACAGAAATAAATATGAGTACAGTAACTCAAGAGATGCTCGGGATTTACATCTCCTAAGGGTTCGTTAAACTATTTACTATGTAGTATATTGCACTATTATAATAATTTCTATTTATAAAATAAACTTACTTTTTAATAGCGTTAAGGGGTTACCCATATAGCCCTTAACACAGAATATATTCCCATAGTCTATACAGTACCGTAATCTCCCCCGTAATGGGCGTCGTCAGAGGGCACTCCATAGGGATGGTACAAAACAAAACTCGTAGTAAAGGCTCGGTATGGTAGGTGACACGGCACAACTAGGCAGTGCCAGGGTAGATATACCAATTGCTATCCGGGCTGGTGGAAACGCGCAGCGCGCAGCTGCCGCCCACCTCGAACAAACTCCCCCAAAATCAAAAATAAAAGTGGCCACTGAATCAATCCAAAGTCAGTATAATATCGAAGAGGAGTATCCGATCGGAGGAATGACCTCATTGGCCCGAGAATCGCTCCTGTTTTAGCTACCTTATGCCAACTCACGGGAGTCGGGTCCACGTATTTACCTTACAGGAAACGCCGCCACCAACCTACTTCATTCTGGAATCTCCACCGCGTACACGGTTAGTCAAAGTGGTTTTCGGTATCGACAGAGAGTATGTCCATATCCGATCCCTGTCTCTTTGCCAACCAATCGTTATTATAACACCGTGGTCATTTAAAATAGTTTATACTTTAAAACCAGAATAAAAATTCCATTTCAAAACTATGACTACGATATCATCTTAAAACCCAAAACAATATGATATCATTTTATCCAAATATATTCCTTTTCCAAAATCATACTGCTTTAAAATTTAAAATATCTGGAAACCAAATGTTTGACTTATACTTTCAAAGCATAATATTTCGAAATTCATATATTTTAAAACCATAACTTCTAAAACTTGAATGGTTTGGATATTCAACGGTATATAAAATAAATGGTTTGACTTTAAGGTTACTTTGTAAAGAAAATAATTTCCATGGCTTTACAGATATATTTCTTTATTTAAAGTCTAAACCAAAATTTAAATATCACTTTAAAGTTCCAAAACCACTTCAATTTCTATATATATATATATATATATATATATATCCATTTGGAGTATTAATATTTCAAACTAAAGTTGGAATTTATTCCTTCAACCAAATTAAATGTTCTATTATTTAGTCTTGAATATTTACATAAAAATCCATAAATAAAACTCCAATTTCTAGCAATTAAATATTTTCTTCAATTAAATTATACTAGAATATTCATTTTAAATTTATCTTGGAAAAATCCAGTTATAAATATCATACCTTAAAATTTTCCAAACTTAAACATATAATATGAATTATCAAATTCCATTTCTCAATTTTCCCATTTTTATTTAATAGATTTATACACAGCTTAAATTCAAAAAATTTAACTTCATATGTATATATATAGAAGAATAACATTTATAAAATATCAAAATTAAAATTTTTTATAAACCGTATCCCATCCAAAACCATAGAAATCACTTTAAAATAATTTATATATAGACCACGGTGCCTGTATAAAATTTTCTATCCTATGGTCAAGTGATACAGATATTTATCATTTCAATCCGCAATTTAAAAATAAAATTTGCGGTTGTATATCATTTCAAACCACAATCCCGAATGAAACGAAAATGCATGATAACTTGTAGTTTAATGATATACAATAAAACATCCATTCACCCATCATCAGTCAAAATTATTTCAAACATCATCAGTTTAACAACCATCAATATATATACAATATAACAAGAAATAATTGACAGTTATTAACTAACATTTTATATTCAATTAAATTTATAACCGTTTAACTAGTAGTTTATATGCAAATAAATAAATTCTAACTGTCAATTAATATGCAATAAATGAATTAAATTGACAGTTAAATTAAATAAATGCGAATTAGCCGATATGATGAATAAAACATGCCAAACAATCATAAATAAATTTCTACTCATATCTAAAATAAATTTAACAAACATAAAAACTTTTAAAAGTTGTGAGTGGGTTAAAACACTCACCTTTTGAATTTAAATCGAATTTAAATTCAATTTAAACTCAAAAATCCAACGGTCACCAAATCTGTCCAAACCAGCGTCATCAGATCCGGAATTTAATTACGATCCTAACAAAAGAAATTTCGCGTGAAACTGGTAACGTATGAAAAAGTTGTTCAATTTTAATGAGTTGAAACAAAAATTAAATAAAACAAAATTAAACAACAACCTAATTAAAGCTTGCCACGTCATAAAGCTTCTTCTCAACTCTCGTATGCTCGTCCAGGGAATGAACCCATTTCAACGCACGCCCTCCCCATCTTTGACCATGCCTTTAGACCGCCCCAGGCCACCAGATGGTGACGCGCCTCCACCATTACGACTTCCCTAGCCGAGCTCTCCAATACCCAGAAACCAATTTGCAAATAGTCGCTCCAAATCAAAACGCCCAAATTGACTTAGGTTTCGAATCTCCTGATTTTGACCGCGATTTGCCGCTGACTCGAGTATCGATTTCGAAAACAGAGATTGCGCGTAGATTCGTATGGATGAAATCTACAACATATATTTTTTTTGGAATTTTTCTGAGATGTTTGAATTTTCATTTGAAATTTGAATAGAAATAGATCTAGGCTTGCATCCATTTAAGGAGGAGAAGGAGTTGAAAAAAAGAACGTACAAACAAATGATAGAAGATGGAGGCTAGGGTTTTTTTGATCGTCTATTTATAGATAGATCACAAAAGAATAGGTGTGCACGAATTTTAACGTGCAAACGGAAGTGGTCCCAAAAGATAAATAATATTAATTACACACGTTACGGATTTAGGAAATAAATAAATTCCTTATCATTTACATTTTATTTTAACGTATATACAAATGTAAATCTAGACGTTTCGTTTACGTTTCAAAATATATCCACAATTTTATTAATTTCCAAATTGATCTAAACAAATTTAGATGTAAATTAAAAGCTGATAAGTCTATCCATTGCAGTGTTAATTTCTCCACTTCCTTGTATTTAGAAATTATAAATTAAGTTTTCAAAAACCTATTTTTGATTTCCAACTTTTATATACTCATCTTTTACCAGTAATAAGGATGCATTAACATTTGTTCATGGTTTCAACTTATTATCCTCAACTTCCATTTTAATTTTCAATAATTACAATTGTCGAATTTTGATACTTTAATTAAATTTATACATCTTGCTTTCTATAATCTATATCAACAAATGGTCCAATTATAAATAGAATTAGCATTAACTTCATCTTATAGGATTAACTACTCCAATTACAAAACAAATCTACGCAAACTGCACGATTTAAGTCAATTTTGTAATTGAGTCTACATTAAACGTTATAAATTATAAATTGGAACTTCAATAAATTCGCTTATTGATTTAAAATCTTTCTATTCAGTAAATAGACATTTTATGGGTATAAATAACATTTGAATTATAACACATGTCATTAGTGCATGCTTCATTTCTTATAAACTCCCCTTTATTAACTAGAACACATTAACCAAAACAAAATAATTAATTTAGATTTATTTCAATCGATTGCCATTCTTAACTTAACATACTCAAAATGGTTAACCTAAATAATTGTTACCCTTTTACATTCAAATTCACTTCCAACCATCATTACAACAATGTTGCCATAGATTTAGATTTAATTAAATAAATTAGATAAATGGGTAAAGTTTTGTAATTATCACTAATGCCAAATATATATGCATTAATTACTACTTATTATTATGAATTCATTTATTAATTTACTAGTTGCCTTTGTCTTCTTATATCCTATTTACTACCAATCTTTCTATTTAGTTATAGTTTATCAATATATATATACCTAGGCAAATCAAGTTCTTGTCTTTTCTGTTATTTCAATTAAATCGGGTATGCACAAATAAATTGTTTATAACTTATTCTTACAAAATTATTTACATGCATTCAGTTACACCTAATTTAATGCATTGATTTTCATTTATAAATTAAAGATTTTTCCTTTAAAAGCTTTTATTACTAACCATACTCCAACCTCTACAGGACATTTGCACTTATTGTGCATACTTTTAGCAACTCATATATACTTTGCGTCTATTCCCCAAATTTCACATTCTATTGTTACATAATTTGCATTGATTACTATTTATTATTATTGCTTTACTGATAAATTAGGTATTTGCATTTGTTTTTCTTATGATAAATTATTTTCCCATAATAAATAAGGTTTCAAAACAATCAATAACATTTCCTTAGCCCAAACCCCGTTTACCAATTATTTTCCTTCAATAATTCATGTTGCTATAAATACGTACATTTACACTTTATAGTTATTCTAATATACCTATTCCAACACTCTTAACTCTTATCTTTACTTTCACCCACTTGTAACATAAATTTTTATTTTCAAATTTATTCCCATTTACGGATAATCAATGTTATTTTACATTAACCAATTTTAATATTCACCTTTAATTTCACATCTTCAAAGTATATCTAGGAAAAATCTTTCCACCACTTAATTTACTGAATCTTATGCAATCTTACTATAAATAGGTTTTAAATTACCATTACTGTACATTCAATTACTATCCAAAGTATTTATTCATAAATCAATTCGATATATACGTTTGTTTCCTTCGATTTGATTTATACCTAGTATACATTTTTCTAAATACTGTTTCATTACCTTCATTAAATGGTTATCGCATTGAGATCAAATTTATTAGCTTATATCGCATTATTACCATTAATTAAAATTGGCTTAAATTTTTTTTTTATTCAATACTCTAAATAAATAACATATTATTCCATAATTACTCTTGTTTTCACATATTCCATTCAAAATTTAAACCACAATATTTACATTATTTTATTGAATTGGAAATCTCATTTTAAATTGTTAACTTTTAATAAGAACAAATGGCAACACCAAATTCCTAACATTCATTTTATTAAAAATTATGGAAAACATGACAAATTTAGTTAACGAAATTTTCGGGTCGTTACACTCTTCCCCACTCAAAACTTTTCGTCCCCGAAAAGGAAAAGAAGGGAGAAGAAAGAATTAAATAACAATACATCTTATTCAAAATATTTAACTTATAAACAGTAATTTACTAAATTTATTACCTTAAATAAAATATACCCGTTTTATAATCATTATATCCTTTTGTACTTAAATAATTAAAGTTTGGAAAACATTTTCAACATAATTCTAAGTCCAAAATTTACGGAAAATTTTGGCAGAGTCTCCTTTGTACGGAGAGGCTTGGGAAAATATAATACCAAAATATAACAAAGTATCATATAGAATATTCAAAATAGTATATCCCAACATGGGAAAATATATAAAAATAGCGCTACAAAACGTAAACCGGGCACATACCTATTTGTTGGGCAAATTACGCTTAATTTATGGAAACAAAAGCATAACAATTGCTTCCATACCTGCATTTCACTTATATAATCTAAAAAGGTTAACTATTTATATAAAGTAAAATATTTTCATTGTTTCAACTACTAACAACAATCAATTTCGACAAACAGTATACACAACAAAACAAAACAACCATTCAATCAAACAAGCAAATAGTTGTTCGGGTTCAAAACTTGAAATGGTACGGAATGAAAAATAACTATCATTGCATCATTTACTCAACAGTCTTAGATGGGACAAAAATAGATTATTTATTCATCCAACAACTTCAAATTTCCTTACCCAGCCAACTATAAAGTAAACAATATCGATTTACCAACAAATCAATTCAACTTATATAAATTCATTACATACTTTAATTGTTTGATTTCCTTTCTTTTATTCAACCCACATAAATTTTCCTTTTTATAATTTACAATTATTTCTAACAAACTTTAAATTTTATTTCTCATTCAGTGGTTGTTTCCTTATTTCTACTTATTACTTACCATTATTTTTATTTTATTTAGGTTATGTAAGTCTCTTTTATTTGTATTACATTTAATGCACTTCTCAAATTCAATCATTTATTAAATGCTTACATGCTATTATATTATATTACAGTAATCCTTTTTTTAATTACACTTAAATTCTTAACCTTATAACCTCCATTCTTATAAATAAAGGATTTTATTAATTTATTACCTAAGGTTTACAGTCATTTATTTTATTACCTACTTTCCATTTTATTCAACTAGTAGCATTTAAATCATACTAAATTTTATAACCATACACATAAATCCTTATTTATTAAAGAGTTTCGTTTTATTTACTTAAGTTTAAAATCACCTATTTATAATACTTACCTTTAATTATGGTAAAATTTCAATTATAACTTAAGTTTATAACATTAAATTCTCATTTAACAGCAATTCATTGAATACTTCATTATTTCCAAAATTTCTACTTGTATAATATTCTATTCCGATCACTTATTTAACATTTCAACTTTTCATATTTGGTAAGTTATATATGTTAAATAAAATGCAAAAGAACTTATACAAGTTTTATCTCTTCTTTTAATTAAATTTAATGTTCAACAATATTACTTTTTGTCTCATATGTTAAAAATTTCAAATTTCCCTTTATAACTTTGCATAAATTTTCTTACCTAAATTAGAGGTTTAAATTCATTAATTACTTACCTTTTATTTCACTAAAATAATTTAAACTATTAATTAATGGAAATTTAAGAATTAAATACCGGGTCAAATTTCAAATTATTTTAAAAATAATAGATAAATAATTTCTTACAACTTATATCTCTAATTATATTTAAAACAATTAAAATTTTAAATAATTTCATAATAAATCTGCAGTAGAATTTACCACAGTGGCCTTTCCCCTTCGAAACTCGAAAATGAAAGTCGATGATGCGGTCGCCATCACCGAAATTATTTTCCAGCGACAGAGAGGAAAGTACAAAACTTATTTTCTCCAAAATCTTCTTTAAACAATTCTTCCGGATTATACTGAAATATTTATATCGGAAAATATTTATAACAATATTATTATACTTCAAAATCCTTTGAAAGCAAATTTCAAAATCCCGGACTTAAGTTCTAAAATTTCCAAATTTCATTGATTTTAAATTCAATCTTATTTACCAATTATATATAAATTTTATTCCTAACACCCAATCTATTGCAACAATATATATATATATATAATATCATTTAAAAATTTATTTTATATATAGAAAATATAATAGGAAAAATTATTTCATTCACCTATATTAAAACAGATATTATGTCGGTCTGTCCTATTAAGTATTTAGAAATCCCTATTGATGACACAGCGTCCCATGCATCAACCAGAATTTATAAATACAAAACGGAACAGATTAACACAATATATTAAAATCTTTTTATAACACTAACAAATACGCTCTCTCATATATATACACTCAGCGACTCCCATAGGGTATTACTACCCTATTAACAAAGAGTCAAACCCCACAAAGCCAAGGTTTATCGCTAAACCAAAGCTCTGATACCAACTGTAACATCCAGCCTTTTCGCACACTTTAAACCGACACATATGACAATTCAAACCATACGGAAGGGCGGATTGTTAGGGGGTAAATAAGAAAAATAGAGAAGAAATAAAAAAAAACAGAATCTCACAGCGGAAGGATAAAATATAATAATCAAATATACAGTTCATGAAACTGTTTTATAAAATATTTTATTTTACTTGTACAATGAATATCAGAGTTACCCATACCAATACTATCAATGCAGCGGAAGTAAATGGTGTATTGAAATAATATAGTAGATACTAGTAGTACAAATCTTTGTCTTCGTCCTCCAGAGCTAAATCCTCAAATCCTGAAACGCTCGGACTGGCCCGAGCGAATTTGAAAAGACAAAAACACTCGAGTCAGAAATAAAAGATCTTATGTGAGTAAAATTAATAGAAATAAATATGAGTATAGTAACTCAAGAGATGCTCGGGATTTACATCTCCTAAGGGTCCGTTAAACAATTTACTATGTAGTATATTGCACTATTATAATAATGTCTATTTATAAAATAAACTTGCTTTTTAATAGCGTTAAGGGGTTACCCATATAGCCCTTAACACGGAATATATTCCCATAGTCTATACAGTACCGTAATCTCCCCCGTAATGGGCGTCGTCAGAGGGCACTCCATAGGTATGGTACAAAACAAAACTCGTAGTAAAGGCTCGGTATGGTAGGTGACACGGCACAATTAGGCAATGCCAGGGTAGATATACCAATTGCTATCCGGGCCGGTGGAAACGCGCAGCGCGCAGCTGCCGCCCACCTCGAACAAACTCCCCCAAAATCAAAAATAAAAGTGGCCACTGAATGAATCCAAAGTCAAAGTATAATATCGAAGAGGAGTGTCCGATCAGAGGAATGACCTCATTGGCCCGAGAATCGCTCCTGTTTTAGCCACCTTATGCCAACTCACGGGAGTCGGGTCCACGTATTTACCTTACAGAAAACGCCGCCACCAACCTACTTCATTTTGGAATCTCCACCGCGTACACGGTTAGTCAAAGTGGTTTTCAGTATCAACAGAGAGTATGTCCATATCCGATCCCGGTCTCTTTGCCAACCAATCGTTACTATAACACCGCGGTCATTTAAAATAGTTTATACTTTAAAACCAGAATAAAAATTCCATTTCAAAACTATGAATACGATATCATCTTAAACCCAAAACAATATGATATCATTTTATCCAAATATATTTCTTTTCCAAAATCATACTGCTTTAAAATTTAAAATATCTGGAAACCAAATATTTGACTTATACTTTCAAAGCATAATATTTCGAAATTCATATATTTTAAAACCATAACTTCTAAAACTTGAATGGTTTGGATGTTCAACAGTATATAAAATAAATGGTTTGACTTTAAGGTTACTTTGTAAAGAATATAATTTCCATGGCTTTACAAATATATTTCTTTATTTAAAGTCTAAACCAAAATTTAAATATCACTTTCAAGTTCCAAAACCACTTCAATTTCTATATATATATATATATCCATTTAGAGTATTAATATTTCAAACTAAAGTTGGAATTTATTCCTTCAAACAAATTAAATGTTCTATTATTTAGTCTTGAATATTTACATAAAAATCCATAAATAAAACTCCAATTTCTAGCAATTAAATATTTTCTTGAATTAAATTATACTAGAATATTCATTTTAAATTTATCTTGGAAAAATCCAGTTATAAATATCATACCTTAAAATTTTCCAAACTTAAACATATAATATGAATTATCAAATTCCATTTCTCAATTTTCCCATTTTTATTTAATAGATTTATACACAGCTTAAATTCAAAAAATTTAACTTCATATGTATATATATAGAAGAATAACATTTATAAAATATCAAAATTAAAATTTTTTATAAACCGTATCCCATCCAAACCATAGAAATCACTTTAAAATAATTTATATATAGACCACGGTGCCTGTATAAAATTTTCTATCCTATGGTCAAGTGATACGGATATTTATCATTTCAATCCGCAATTAAAAAATAAAATTTGCGGTTGTATATCATTTCAAACCACAATCCCGAATGAAACGAAAATGCATGATAACTTGTAGTTTAATGATATACAATAAAACATCCATTCACCCATCATCAATCAAAATTATTTCAAACATCATCAGTTTAACAACCATCAATATATATACAATATAACAAGAAATTAATAATTGACAGTTATTAACTAACATTTTATATTCAATTAAATTTGTAACTGTTTAACTAGTAGTTTATATGCAAATAAACAAATTCTAACTGTCAATTAATATGCAATAAATGAATTAAATTGACAGTTAAATTAAATAAATGTGAAATAACCGATATGCTGAATAAAACATGCCAAACAATCATAAATAAATTTCTACTCATATCTAAAATAAATTTAACAAACATAAAAACTTTTAGAAGTTGTGAGTGGGTTAAAACACTCACCTTTTGAATTTAAATCGAATTTAAATTCAATAAAAAATCAAAAATCCAACGGTCTCCAAATCTGTCCAAACCAGCGTCATCAGATCCGGAATTTAATTATGATCCTAACAAAAGAAATTTCGCGCGAAACGGGTAACGTATGAAAAAGTTGTTCAATTTTAATGAGTTGAAACAAAAATTAAATAAAACAAAATTAAACAACAACCTAATTAAAGCTTGCCACGTCATAAAGCGTCTTCTCAACTCTCGTATGCTCGTCCAGGGAATGAACCCATTTCAACGCACGCCCTCCCCATCTTTGACCGTGCCTTTAGACCGCCCCAGGCCACCAGATGGTGACGCGCCTCCACCATTAAGACTTCCCTAGCCGAGCTCTCCAATACCCAGAAACCAATTTGCAAATAGTCGCTCCAAATCAAAACGCCCAAATTGACTTAGGTTTCGAATCTCCTGATTTTGACCACGATTTGCCGCTGACTCGAGTATCGATTTCGAAAACAGAGACTGCGCGTAGTTTCGTATGGATGAAATCTACAACATATATTTTTTTTGGAATTTTCTGAGATGTTTGAATTTTCATTTGTAATTTGAATAGAAATAGATCTAGGCTTGCATCCATTTAAGGAGGAGAAGGAGTTGAAGAAAAGAACGTACAGACAAATGATAGAAGATGGGGACTAGGGTTTTTTGATCGTCTATTTATAGATAGATCGCAAAAGAATAGGTGTGCACGAATTTTAACGTGCAAAAGGAAGTGGTCCCAAAAGATAAATAATATTAATTACACACGTTACGGATTTAGGAAATAAATAAATTCCTTATCATTTACATTTTATTTTAACGTATATACAAATGTAAATCTAGACGTTTCATTTATGTTTCAAAATATATCCACAATTTTATTAATTTCCAAATTGATCTAAACAAATTTAGATGTAAATTAAAAGCTGATAAGTCTATCCATTGAAGTGTTAATTTCTCCACTTCCTTGTATTTAGAAATTATAAATTAAGTTTTCAAAAACCTATTTTTGATTTCCAACTTTTATATACTCATCTTTTACTAGTAATAAGGATGCATTAACATTTGTTCATGGTTTCACCTTATTATCCTCAACTTCCATTTTAATTTTCAATAATTAAAATTGTTGAATGTTGATACTTTAATTAAATTTATACATCTTGCTTTCTATAATCTATATCAACAAATGGTCCAATTATAAATAGAATTAGCATTAACTTCATCTTATAGGATTAACTACTCCAATTACAAAACAAATCTACGCTAACTGCACGATTTAAGTCAATTTTGTAATTGAGTCTACATTAAACGTTATAAATTATAAATTGGAACCTCAATAAATTCGCTTATTGATTTAAAATCTTTCTATTCAGTAAATAGACATTTTATGGGTATAAATAACATTTGAATTATAACACATGTCATTAGTGCATGCTTCATTTCTTATAAACTCCCCTTTATTAACTAGAACACATTAACCAAAACAAAATAATTAATTTAGATTTATTTCAATCGATTGCCATTCTTAACTTAACATACTCAAAATGGTTAACCTAAATAATTGTTACCCTTTTACATTCAAATTCACTTACAACCATCATTACAACAATGTTGCCATAGATTTAGATTTAATTAAATAAATTAGATAAATGGGTAAAGTTTTGTAATTATCACTAATGCCAAATATATATGCATTAATTACTACTTATTATTATGAATTCATTTATTAATTTACTAGTTGCCTTTGTCTTCTTATATCCTATTTACTACCAATCTTTCTATTTAGTTATAGTTTATCAATATATATATACCTAGGCAAATCAAGTTCTTGTCTTTTCTGTTATTTCAATTAAATCGGGTATGCACAAATAAATTGTTTATAACTTATTCTTATAAAATTATTTACATGCATTCAGTTACACCTAATTTAATGCATTGATTTTCATTTATAAATTAAAGGTTTTTCCTTTAAAAGCTTTTATTACTAACCATACTCCAACCTCTACAGGACATTTGCACTTATTATGCATACTTTTAGCAACTCATATATACTTTGCGTCTATTCCCCAAATTTCACATTCTATTGTTACATAATTTGCATTGATTACTATTTATTATTATTGCTTTACTGATAAATTAGATATTTGCATTGGTTTTGCTTATGCTAAATTATTTTCCCATAATAAATAAGATTTCAAAACAATCAATAACATTTCCTTAGCTCAAACCCCGTTTACCAATTATTTTCCTTCAATAATTCATGTTGCTATAAATACGTACATTTACACTTTATAGTTATTCTAATATACCTATTCCAACACTCTTAACTCTTATCTTTACTTTCACCCACTTGTAACATAAATTTTTATTTTCAAATTTATTCCCATTTACGGTTAATCAATGTTATTTTACATTAACCAATTTTAATATTCACCTATAATTTCACATCTTCAAAGTATATCTAGGATAAATCTTTCCACCACTTAATTTACTGAATCTTATGCAGTCTTACTATAAATAGGTTTTAAATTACCATTACTGTACATTCAATTACTATCCAAAGTATTTATTCATAAATCAATTCGATATATACGTTTGTTTCCTTCTATTTGATTTATACTTAGTATACATTTTTCTAAATCCTGTTTCATTACCTTCATTAAATGGTTATTGCATTGAGATCAAATTTATTAGCTTATATCGCATTATTACCATTAATTAAAATTGGCTTAAATTTTTTTTTATTCAATACTCTTAATAAATAACATATTATTTCATAATTACTCTTGTTTTCACATATTCCATTCAAAATTTAAACCACAATATTTACATTACTTTATTGAATTGGAAATCTCATTTTAAATTGTTAACTTTTAATAAGAACAAATGGAAAGACCAAATTCCTAACATTCATTTTATTAAAAATTATGGAAAATATGACAAATTTAGTTAACGAAATTTTCGGGTCGTTACACTTTTTCATTTCAAAGTTAATAAGGGCTTAATGATTTGTGATTCATTAAATTAGTAGGGTAAATAAAATGGATAATAAATTAATTCAATTAATAAATGATTTGGGTTAATTAATTTAGTAATTAAGGGTTTGAGTTAATTAATTAAGGATTAAGTTAATTAATGAAGTTTAATTAAATTAGAATAATCATTGGATAGTTGATAGGTAATTACTCAATGTAATCAATAAAATATAATTACTTTATGCAATTAATCAAGAGATTTATTAACATAATTAATTAAGGAGTAATTAATTTATTCAATGAAGTAAATAAATGTGTAGTTAATTACTGTTTGAGATTAATCAAGAGTGATTAATAATTGTGTTTTAATTAAAGACCGATCAGTTAATGTAATTAATTTGGATTAGGATAAATTGAAATGTAACTAGGAATCATTAATTTGTATAATTAATGATGTAATTAAAGGTTTATCGATTAAAATTAATAAATCAATAATAAGTGATTTATGAGAAATTAATTAATATAAGTAATTAAGGATTCATGTAATTAATTATATTTAATTTTATTTTTGAAGTAATTAAAGATTAATTACTGTTTTCGGCTAAGAATAATTAATTTGTGTAATTAATTAAAGATAATTACTTGAATGTAATTGAAGGATAATTAATCCAGGAGGATTAATTAAGATGGATGATTATTGGATGATTAATTAATTGGTTTGGAATTAATTAATAAGCAGGATTTAAAAGTAATTAAATGTGACGCCCCACCTCTATGCTCACAATAACAAAGAGTATTAAAAGAAATACTGTCTGTTATTACGAAGAATAAGGCTGGATAGGAGCGGCCATCCGTAGTTAGGCCTTACACTAGTATTGGTTATCTCGATAGGAGTGATATATATTTTTATTTTTCATCCCTTATTTATTTACACCCATCGACATACCCAATTCTAGTATAAAACGAACTACGATGGTTCATAATAGTTTAGGACAATATATATAATAATACATGCGGAACACAGATATAACATAAAGTCTCATATATATATATAACTGATGTCAGTTGATATACATGAATACAATACATATGATACAACTACAACCGTCGACTCTGGAAGTTACATATACAAGTACACTGTCGTATATAATATACATGAATACATGTCTTCCTATACAAATAAACCGACTACTATGAATGACGACGACTACTCCAAAAGAAATGAAGTGACTTCATAGCTCAAGCAGCAACCCAAAGTAAGATATCAACAACCTGTAAATACTCGGTCTGACCCGAGTATTACATTCAAAAGAAAATAATACACGGGTAAGTCTAATTCAAACTCAGTTATTAGTGCACAGAAGCAATAATAATTAAATATGAATAGACGACAGTCACACTAAAGCTCGTCTATCCGATCCTTAAATAAAGAAATCGGATAACGATAAATATAACACGTAACAGTGTTAAACAACAAATCAGCAAATTAAACCAAATCAGAATATTGAATTGAATAAACAAAACAGTTCAAACCATTGAAATATCAATTAAAATATTAATTCGGGTAGGGCTGCAGTACACGCACGCGTGCACTGCCTCGCCACTACAGCATATGGAATATGCAAAAGATAAAATAATCAAAACAAGATAGAATATCATAAAAGCCCTACCGTGTGGCTGCAGTTCACGCTTGCATGCACTGCCTTGCCACTACAGTGACGATGTACCCAATGAATACCGTGTGGCTGCAGTTCACGCTTGCGTGCACTGCCTTGCCACTACAGTGATGATGTACCCAATGAATACCGTGTGGCTGCAGTTCACGCTTGCGTGCACTGCCTTGCCACTACAGTGACGATGTACCCAATGAATACCGTGTGGATGCAGTTCACGCTTGCGTGCACTACCTTGCCACTACAGTGACGATGTACCCAATGAATATTCACAAACAAATACAAGATCAAACCCGAGTCATCGGATTCAACACAAGTGTAATTCGAAAATCAATCCAAGTGCACATGGCAGTGATATGATGAAACAGTGCTAACAAACAGATAATGGCAGAGGTACTAACATGAAGACATAGAGGAATAATGTGATAGCAACAGAGGTATGGCCAACATCATTAACCAAATGCAGAGGTCAAGCTAATGTTACATGAAGTCAATGCAGACAAATGAACCATTGCCACGATAAATATTCAGTGTAATGAGGACTACAAGGAGATAAACCAATATATTATGCAATGGCTAATGCAGATACAACATCTAGGAATACAACTTCACATGACTGCATAGTACGTGGTCAGTGAAGTCAAAGACTACATGAAATAGGTAGGCAAGCTGTCTCAAATGGTCAAGGCAGCAAGTATTGATGAAAAATATCACTTATGAACAAAGCATGGAACTAGTGCAAACTGTATGACATATAGAGGTAAATATAAATGAAAGGCCAAAGCCCAAGCCAACATGAAACAGTTCCAGAGACTACAAATAAGCTGCATCAAAGCACAAATACATGGAATAATTCAACATGACAATGCAGACACCAAAGAACACACATGGACAACATGTCATGAATGAACTAGCAAAGGCTAACCACCAACATAACAGCAACACCAACCAGAAAAGGAGCAAACCAAATATGCAGTGCATACTCAATTGCACAAGTGACACAAGTGTTACAAGACATAGTGCACAAATGCAACACCAAGCAATCGACTAATAAACATCATATATACATGTGCATTGAAGACCAGGGATTATGCAACATGGCAGTAAGCAGTACTCAGTGATCAAACTAAAACAGTCGAAGTCAGGAAATGCTCAAGACCAAGTATAAGACTTGAATGGACCGAGACCATAGCAATGAACATAGATGGCCAAAAACAGTGCAACTGGCCTAGTTACAACAGACTCAAAGACCAGTGAACAACCAGACTTCAAACCATGGAACAACAAGGTGATCGAACAAACAAGACCAGGCAAAGTAAAAACCATATGAACAGCCAAATGCCACAGTGAATCACCAAAACAAAATCAAAGCCGAGTTAACCAAGTGACACAAAATACACGAATTCGATAAATCAGAGAAAGCATCACAACGAAACCAAATCAAACGCAAGGCATACACTGGTCAAAGTAGATGTGAGTAATCATAATTACTCACCTTTTTCCTCAAAGAACCAGATCCAATAGCAGCCGCGAGCAAAAGAGAGTCGAACGATTTGAAGTCGAAGCCGTGAAGGTCAAAGAAATTGGAGCATCGCCCTCAATTCAAGTGGATTTATATCGAAGCCCTAATTCTTCGAACGAAAGAAGAAGTTTGATGCCGCCATTTATTTTTATTTTTAGTTTCGTTTAGGATTTCGAACGAAACACAATGGTTCGGGTTTGCAAAAGGAATGATCCAACGAGAGGGGGGATAGGTTTGCAAATTATCTCAATGAAAAGGAACAAGCCCAATAAAATAAACTAAAGGAACGGGTAAATATAAATTTAAAGCCCGTATTTCTTTAACGAATTATTAACAAATTTCAACCCGATTTAAAAATTCCAATAACAACAGAAATTAGCAACCTAATTTAATCGTCTAACGACAATAATTAATTACTGCGAAATCTCAGGTTGTTACAGACTCCCCTCCTTATAAAAATTGCGTCCCCGCAATTTTCATAATTAAGGTCGTCACTAACAATAAATTTTCTAACATAAACTGGTTAAGCTAGAAAAATAAAAGTCAGGAATACAAATGCCAAAAAATCTTTTAATTTCATAAAAGAAATTCACAAATTCTCAACAAAAATCTAACTATCAAAAGATAGTCAGAAAACAACAAAGGCCTTATTATCAAAAACGATAGTTAGAAATCTCAAATCGACAAATATTTGATTATCTCAGTAGATAATCAAATTTCAAATAATTATCTCAAGCGATAATTAAATCTCAAATCAGCAAATATTTAATTATCAAAAGCGATAACTAAATCTCAAATCAACAAATATTTAATTATCAAGAGCGATAATTAAATCTCAAATCAGCAAATATTTAATTATCAAAAGCGATAATTAAATCTCAAATCAGAAAATATTTAATTATCAAAAGCGATAATTAAATCTCAAATCAGCAAATATTTAATTATCAAAAGCGATAATTAGAAATCTCAAATCGACAGATATTTGTTTATCTCAGTCGATAATCAAATTTCAAATAATTATCTCAAGCGATAATTAAATCTCAAATCAGCAAATATTTAATTATCAAAAGCGATAACTAAATCTCAAATCAACAAATATTTAATTATCAAAAGCGATAATTAAATCTCAAATCAGCAAATATTTAATTATCAAAAGCGATAATTAAATCTCAAATCAGCAAATATTTAATTATCAAAAGCGATAATTAAATCTGAAATATCTAATTATCACAAGCGATAATCAGAAATCTCAAACCATCAAATCAACAAATCAACAAATCAACTAATATCGGATTATCAAAAACGATAATCAAATCAACAAATATTCGATTATCAAAAACGATAATCAAATCAACAAATCAACAATTATTCGATTATCAAAAACGATAATCACATCAACAAATATCTGATTATCAAAATATCAGAACTCATATCAACAAATATTCGATTATTAAAACGATAATCAAATCAATAAATATTCGATTATCAAAACGATAATCAAATCTCAAATCAACAAATATTCGATTATTAAAAACAATAATCAAATCAATAAATATTCGATTATCAAAACTATAATCAAATCTCAAATCAACAAATATTCGATTATCAAAAACGATAATCAAATCAACAAATATTCGATTATCAAAAACGATAATCAAATCAACAAATATTCGATTATCAAAAACGATAATCAAATCAACAAATCAACAATTATTCGATTATCAAAAACGATAATCACATCAAAAAATCAACAAATTATTCGATTATCAAAAACGATAATCAAATCAACAAATATTCGATTATCAAAAACGATAATCAAATCAACAAATCAACAATTATTCGATTATCAAAAACGATTATCACATCAACAAATCAACAAATTATTCGAATATCAAAAACGATAATCAAATCAACAAATATTCGATTATCAAAAATGATAATCAAATCAACAAATATTCGATTATCAAAAACGATAATCACATCAACAAATCAACAAATTATTCGATTATCAAAAACGATAATCAAATAAACAAATATTCGATTATCAAAAACGATTATCAAATCAACAAATATTCGATTATCAAAAACGATAATCAAATCAACAAATATCTAATTATCAAAAACGATAATTAGAACTCATATCAACAAATATCCAATTACCTGCAGATAATTGGAAACAACAAATATCTAGAAATCAATTAAGATAATCTAGAAAATCAACATAAAAGGTGGATCGATCCCAACAAATGGCGAATTTTAGCTACGCCGCACGTGCATCAACATATGGCCGAAGCCTACCAAGTACCCAACATAATTTTGGCGCTCAACAAATGACCCGAAGGTCCAACAAATGACCCGAAGGTCTGGTACTGGTATTGACCCGAAGGTCCAACATATGACCCGAAGGTCCAACATAGTGGCTCGAAAGCACACGAAAATCATCATATATTCAATTAACGATTCCGGAATTAACCGAAATAGCAAACGCACATGTCCCATACCACGTGTTTTACTAAATCGTTTGATTCTCTTCATCGTTTCCTTGAACGTGCAAAATCGTGTATTCCAAAAATAGCATTTCACATTCTCAAACGGACAAGTCCGGAATTAAGCGAATCAGTAAAAGAAAGGGGTCATAGTCCTCGATTTTGCTGAAACGTTTAAATCGCTTCCTCATTCTTTTGAAAGCGCAAAATGCAAAACTTCTGAAAACAATTTCATTTATTTCATAAAAGTATTAATCTACATTCTCAAACGAATAAGTCCGGAATTAAGTGAATCAGTAAAAGAAAGGGTTCACAGTCCTCGATTTTGCTGAATCATTTAAATCTCTTTCTCATTCCTTTGAAAACGTAAACTGAAAAAAAAAATTGAAAACAATTTTTATTTTAAAACGCTTTTTATAATCACGTGATTAAATCAGCAACATAAGTAGCAATTTCAATAAGAAAATGGTACTTCTCAAAACAACATAAAACTAATCTCAAAATCAGCATTGCGGGATAGCCGCTTGAAAATCCACTTTAAAACGAACTACGATGGTTCATAATAGTTTAGGACAATATATATAATAATACATGCGGAACACAGATATAACAGAAAGTCTCATATATATATATAACTGATGTCAGTTGATATACATGAATACAATACATATGATACAACTACAACCGTCGACTCTGGAAGTTACATATACAAGTACACTGTCGTATATAATATACATGAATACATGTCTTCCTATACAAATAAACCGACTACTATGAATGACGACGACTACTCCAAAAGATATGAAGTGACTTCATAGCTCAAGCAGCAACCCAAAGTAAGATATCAACAACGTGTAAATACTCGGTCTGACCCGAGTATTACATTCAAAAGAAAATAATACACGGGTCAGTCTAATTCAAACTCAGTTATTAGTGCACAGAAGCAATAATAATTAAATATGAATAGACGACAGTCACAATAAAGCTCGTCTATCCGATCCTTAAATAAAGAAATCGGATAACGATAAATATAACACGTAACAGTGTTAAACAACAAATCAGCAAATTAAACCAAATCAGAATATTGAATTGAATAAACAAAACAGTTCAAACCATTGAAATATCAATTAAAATATTAATTCGGCTAGGGCTGCAGTACACGCACGCGTGCACTGCCTCGTCACTACAGTATATGGAATATGCAAAAGATCAAATAATCAAAACAAGATAGAATATCATAAAAGCCCTAGCGTGTGGCTGCAGTTCACGCTTGTGTGCACTGCCTTGCCACTACAGTGACGATATGCCCAATGAATACCGTGTGGCTGCAGTTCACGCTTGCGTGCACTGCCTTGCCACTACAGTGACGATGTACCCAATGAATACCGTGTGCCTGCAGTTCACGCTTGCGTGCACTGCCTTGCCACTACAGTGACGATGTACCCAATGAATATTCACAAACAAATACAAGATCAAACCCGAGTCATCGGATTCAACACAAGTGTAATTCGAAAATCAATCCAAATGCACATGGCAGTGATATGATGAAACAGTGCTAACAAACAGATAATGGCAGAGGTACTAACATGAAGACACAGAGGAATAATGTGACAGCAACAGAGGTATGGCCAACATCATTAACCAAATGCAGAGGTCAAGCTAATGTTACATGAAGTCAATGTAGACAAATGAACCATTGCCGCGATAAATATTCAGTGTAATGAGGACTACAAGGAGATAAACCAATATATTATGCAATGGGTAATGCAGATACAACATCTAGGAACACAACTTCACATGACTGCATAGTACGTGGTCAGTGAAGTCAAAGACTACATGAAATAGGTAGGCAAGCTGTCTCAAATGGTCAAGGCAGCAAGTATTGATGAAAAATATCACTTATGAACAAAGCATGGAACTAGTGCAAACTGTATGACATATACAGGTAAATATAAATGAAAGGCCAAAACCCAAGCCAACATGAAACAATTCCAGAGACTACAAATAAACTGCATCAAAGCACAAATACATGGAATAATTCAACATGACAATGCAGACACCAAAGAACACACATGGGCAACATGTCATGAATGAACTAGCAAAGGCTAACCACCAACATAACAGCAACACCAACCAGAAAAGGAGCAAACCAAATATGCAGTGCATACTCAATTACACAAGTGACACAAGTGTTACAAGACATAGTGCACAAATGCAACACCAAGCAATCGACTAATAAACATCATATATACATGTGCATTGAAGACCAGGGATTATGCAACATGGCATTAAGCAGTACTCAGTGATCAAACTAAAACAGTCGAAGTCAGGAAATGCTCAAGACCAAGTATAAGACTTGAATGGACCGAGACCATAACAATGAACATAGATGGCCAAAATCAGTGCAACTGGCCCAGTTACAACAGACTCAAATACCAGTGAACAACCAGACTTCAAGCCATGGAACAACAAGGTGATCGCACAAACAAGACCAGGCAAAGTAAAAACCATATGAACAGCCAAATGCCACAGTGAATCACCAAAACAAAATCAAAGCCGAGTTAACCAAGTGACACAAAATACACGAATTCGATAAATCAGAGAAAGCATCACAACGAAACCAAATCAAACGCAAGGCATACACTAAGTCAAAGTAGATGTGAGTAATCATAATTACTCACCTTTTTCCTCAAAGAACCAGATCTAATAGCAGCCGCGAGCAAAAGAGAATCGAACGATTTGAAGTCGAAGCCGTGAAGGTCAAAGAAATTGAAGCATCGCCCTCAATTCAAGTGGATTTATATCGAAGCCCTAATTCTTCGAACGAAAGGAGAAGTTTGATGCCGCCATTTTTTTTTTTCGTTTAGGCTTTCGAACGAAACACAATGGTTCGGGTTTGCAAAAGGAATGATCCAACGAGAGGGGGGATAGGTTTGCAAATTATCTCAACGAAAAGGAACAAGCCCAATAAAATAAAATAAAGGAACGAGTAAATATAAATTTAAAGCCCTTATTTCTTTAACGAATTATTAACAAATTTCAACCCGATTTAAAAATTCCAATAACAACAGAAATTAGCAACCTAATTTAATCGTCTAACGACAGTAATTAATTACTGCGAAATCTCAGGTTGTTACATTAAAGTAATTGTTTTAATTCAATTGTGGTTAAATTAATTAATTAGAGATTGTATGGTTAATTAATCTTGCTCACGAATGATTGAATGATATTGTGTGCCTTAGATTAGTTGATATCTCTGGTATGTGATGTGTGATGTTATATGATTTAATATGTTGGGTTAAAACAGTGACATCCTGTATTTTAAGTTTGAAGGGTATTTCATTTGAATAATTTGGGTTAAGACGACATGGAATTCGACGACACCGGAGTCGGGCATTTGCAAATACCCGAAACCACTTCGATTTGTTAAGCTTCTATAAATTCCTTATAGAGTTGATATGTGAAATAAATAGACTGAATGGAATGATTTAAGTAATTGGACCATTTTAACTTTGTAGAGGTCCATAGATAATGATATATGAAATAAGTATTGACTATAATAAGTTGAGAACTCGTCGTGAAGTATGAGTTACCCTGGTTTTAGATAAGTTTATGCATTAGTATTCCCTGTGAAATGGGTTTATTCACGCTGGTTTCCAGCCTGATCTGGGTGTTACTTTGATGTAACGCTCGGGTAAGACCGAGTATTATAGATTTTCAGGTAAGGACGTTCTGGAGCTCAGGAGGCGAGCTGAAACGATCCTGACTCGACCTTCGAAAATCGGCACCAAATACGACACTCATATTCAAATGCTGCAGATCCAAACGTCGAATCTGGTTCGCTAGAGCTTATAACACCATTAAGTACAACACAGCGGAAGAAAAAGAATAATATCATATACACATCTGATACAATATCTAGATACAAAGATGATACAATAGAATGATACAACTGAATATAAATACTATCAAAGACACAAGGAATAGCAACGGAAATAAATATCGTCAATGCCAAACTCCAAATTATCCATCTCCAATCCAAAGCTAGCGAGAACTCCCATATAGTCGCACAGGCTAAGCAAGGTCAGCTATGAAAGCTGAAGTGTAGAGAATGCGATCCACAAATCCAAAAGGGCTTCGAAGGCTGTCGAATTAGTTCCTACTGTTCGACTATCTGAAAAACCCAACTCTAGACTGCCCGTGTGGAAAATAGTGGGCACCCAGAGTTTAGGAAAGGAACAATAAACTCTGGGTCAGTCATGGGACTGGTATGAGTAACAAAAATAGTTTATCATTAAAACAAGCAACAAAGGAATTTAAAACCACAATGCTTTTTGAAAATGAAACAACCATAAGGCCTCCCACCACACACACCATGCAAACGCAGAATTGGAGGAGATTTCTCCTTATGATAGTCAAACATACTTACTACGCAACATTCTTCTTTTTATATTATTATTAGTGCATAGTGGAAAACATTTCGAAAGTATAATATAAATCTTAGCCAGCGTACCACATTTCGTCATATGCCTACTATAGGTGCCATGTTCAATAGCAGGTTACCACCACATTCCATGGCAGGTTATACAACTAAAACCGCACAAGATTCGTATTGTTCTATTTGGATTTCCAACAAATGGTCAGGCTAAGGAACTTCATACTGCCACATGGGAACGCCTCTGGCGGGACGCCCCGAGAACCTACCCGGCTCTCTGCCAACACAAGGCTGGTTTCCTCCCTACCCGGGAGTAATTCCTACAGATATGCCACCCCTGGTCCTTTGGGACCTTTATATGAGGATCCTCTACACCAACAACATCACACAGTAATAAAATATACTACAGTGCCCACATGAGTAAGTATTTGGGCTCCATACTATGATACTACCCTTTTCCAGAAGGAATGGTCACACCCTAGGGAAGCTACCCCTGAAACCTTGCCGCATCTTCCCTGTTTTGACCATTACTGGTTTGTGAGGCCCGATGGGGTTTCGTCCACAAAGCTACGCTTTACACAAAACCATGCTTTGATCAACCAATGATCAACACACAACAGCACTTAGCATGCCACACTACCAAGTTGGGAGTGTATCGCTGATAACCTTCAATTGCATAACCTCTGAGCTCGTACGTCTCAGAGAAGTGTGTTAAGCTAAGAGAATAAATTCTCCGCCACCAACAGATATGTATTTGAAAGAAATCTGATTTATATCTCAAAGTGTAGTGTCAGACATACAACCATACAAGTCTGTTCCAGGTTCGAACAGAACAGAAGGCACTTTCGAAGAAGACCTTGCAATTCGGGTATTCGCAATCGCGATCGGACTTCCCATCAATTAGGGAATCTCTATACCGGCGCGACTCAATGCAGAGACAATCGATGGGTCATCCTATCGCTCTCGCAAATATCCGGTCTTCACCACCGGTCTTCAAATGCTAACCATATCGACGTATCATTATTCGGAATGGGTTATATGACACAAAGTCCTCTCCCGGCTAAACCGAATAATGAGCGTAATATTTAAAAACATATGGATATGGGATTTCAGTTAAGTCACAACTTATTATCCAAACTTTTCTTTCAAATGGTTTACACAAATTACCATTTCAAATCTTTTAAATAAAACATTTATTTCACAAAGTTCACCCAGTTCACAAAGATCCATTCATGCATTTCAAAACAATTTCCATTTCAATTGGATTAACTCGTTAAATTTCTATAATAAGGAATTAACTTATAGCTTACAAACCCATTTTCAAAGATTTATTCGTAACTTGGGAAACCATTTTTATTTCAAACTTGAAATTCATTTAACACAAATTGGAAGTTCATTACTTATGTGAAAACTTTTATTATTTGAAAACAAACAGTTTTCGTTTCAGGAAAATCCAATTATATTTACATGACTCAAAGCCCTTGAATTAAATTCAAATTCCCAAATCAATACTTTTAAAATGGTTTAACCCATATATAACAAGTATAACATCTTTGATCCCTAGTTTCAAATCATAGAATTCAATTTCAAATCATAGAATTCAATTTCAAATTTTGAATTCAAATTTTAATCAAATTAATTAAATTTCAAAGCGTTATCAAGTTATTCAAAAATAAATTTTATCTTTGAAATTCTGTTTCAAAAGCTTTTCACATTTAACCCGATTTCATTACCAAACCGTTTGAATTCAAATTGTCTATTTCAAAATCATTTCAAAATCTGTGACTTAATTGATTTCCTCGTGAAATCCATATTCGTGTGTATGGTGTAGTCCAGGGGTTTAACACAATAGTGCAACTACATCATCATCGCAGATCAAAACATAGAAATATAGTTGATAAGCGGTATAAACTATAACTCTCATCGTTCATTCACAGATCACAGATTAATAACAACTGTATCACAAATAAATGAATAAAATTCACATCTCAATCCATAGAACAAAATATCACAGATCAGATAGGACAATCAATTCAAGGCATCTCATATAATACAATCATTCACAAGTAAGGTCAAGCATTCAATAAAAATTTATAAACAATATTAATTAATTGTTTAATCCTAATTCATTCAATTTATTTCCAATTAAATTATTTACTTATGAATTAATCATCCAATCCTGATTAATTAATTACAAATCTTTTGATATACATTAATTTATCAAACACTTTAATTAATTTTTCTTAATTAATAAATTATTCTTAATTAATAATATTGATTAAATTAACCTCTAAACCGATTACATAATTAGTTAACCACTTAATCAATTATTTTAAGAAATTTACCCTTTAATTATTTACCGTAATATAATTACACTTACTCAATTTCATAAATGATTATTATTAATTAATTGTTAAAATTAATCACATTAATTAATTATTTAAATAATTTGAGTTAACGACCTTCATTAACTAATAACAATTATTTAATTATTTTGCTAATTAATCTCTAATTATAAATTAATCTAAATCACTAATTTATAAATTAAATAAATCATTCTTTAATTACCTTATTAATTAAATCTCTTAAAACCTTAATTATCCCAAATATAATTCATTTCCATTACCTATGATTTAATTAACATTTAAGTGTATATTTAAAACGTTACACTTTTAAATTTAAATTCCATTTTGAATTTAAGATTCAAAATGATTAACCAATTAAACACTACCAAATTTAAATTCCATTTATAAAACCTTTAAACAATGTAAATGTTGAATATGCGCTTTGCGCTATATGATTTTTGTTTGATGATAATAAACATATATACATTCATTTAAATGTATTTGGTAATGTACTATTTTGTTTTTCATAGTTTAAATAAATATTTGTTGAATAAAATTAAATTACACAGAATTCGAATTTGAATTCAAACAGAACAAGTTAAACAGATTTTGAATTCAAACAGAAATTTTTATTCAAACAAATATTTATTACAACTTTGATAGTACAATTTCAAGCTCTCACTATACATATACAATTTTGACTACAATACATGACATTTCACATTTACATCAAAACCTTACTACATATCACTCACACTCATATTTTTGTCTTCAACTATAATCCAGTTTGAATCCAGCATCTGAGTAATCTGCAAAAATATTTTAAAACGCAATAAAATTGAAAAAGAAATATTTTTGCAATTCAAAAATAAAAGATAATTTTTGAATATATGATTTACCTCAGTTATTTGGGTTGTTCGTCATCATTTTTGACTGTGCAATATCTGTGCATATCAGTATTTTTATCAGGGATAGGCAATTATAAGTGGCTGCAGTACACACGTGTACATTCGTATACGTGTGCACTGCCTCGCCAACTCATGTGCAAAAATCAAACAAAAGCACAGAAATCAAAAACAAGGCCAAACCCAAGATAGCAACATGTTTGAAGACTCCAGCACGACCAAGTATGGAGTGTAAAAATGCAAATGTCCACACAACAACATGAAGTGAATCAATTTCAAGGCAGTAGTGTACACAAAGACAACAGCCAGTTCAAATGCAACATTGAAAACAAGCTGCATGAATACAACATGAAGTACAACCACAAAGTTCACAAGGGCAGCATCACCAAAGACTCAACAGGGAAAATGGAACCAGACACAACAGTGAAAGTGCAGACCAAGACTCATGGAACAGACCCAAAAACTAGTGCCAACATGAACATAACATGTGAATGCATCAAAGCAAGAAAACAACACTGTCGAGCTCGAGATAATACTGCTACAACATGGACTGCAACAAATACATGATGCACAACTCAAATGAATATCAGTGCAAGTGTCAACCAGGTAGCAAGGAAGATCAACACAGCAAGCTACAACATCAAGTTGATCAAGATGCTACAGATTTCAACCAATGAACCATCAAAGAATGCAAGAAGAAAATTATATGTCAAATTATGATATGAACACAGTGCAATGACCAATGCACAACAAACTCAGTGACATGCTACAATTTCAAACAGGCAGTGCACATGTGAATCAAGTGACCAACCTGAAGTACAAAGCATGCACATAAACAACATGACATGAACAATGCAACTGATCAAAGCTCGGCCAACATAATGCAACTATGTTCAAACATGACAGAAACATGATCAAAGCTATAAGTGATGCAGCATCAAGTAAACAGTGCCAAATGAAGCACAGCTGCAAACAACATGACAGTGAAAACTCGAGTCACAGTGCCATGCTACAGATTATAAAATGAAATTGATAAATGCAACAACCAAATGAAGTCAGCAGTCAACAGTGATAATGGTCAAGAACTATACAAATGAATGAAGCATGCAAGCTCAAGACATCAAGTGATACAAGGTCAGGGGAGCAACATGAATGCAACAAAGACCAAGCTGCAGCATCAAGATAAGAAGATCAAAGTGAACCAGATCAATAGCAGCTCAGTTATACAAGCTAACCAAGTTTATATGCAATGCAAAGACCACGGCTACAACAAATGTACATATATGGACAGTGAAAACAGAAGTGCACAGCAACAGTAAGGAAATGGACAAATGCAACTGAACTAACTACACAAATATACTATGCAGTGAAGCAATACACAGCAAGTGGATATAAACATCAAGCCAGAAAATCAAAGCATACTGAAGCCGAGAATGTACAGGTATGAAATGGTCAGGGTGTCAACAAGTCAAAGCCGTGGTTGTCGAAGTCAAAGTCAGAGACCTCAACCAAGCAACAAATATATTCAATTATGAACAAGTCAAGGCCGAAGCTGTAGCAATCAAGAAGCCGTAGTCAACAACGTGATGATCACGAAATAAATCAAAATCGTAACCATCAAGCAATGAAATATACGATTATGAACTAGTCAGAATCAATCATCAAACGTTCAATTTAAATCAAGTGGCCGAGAAGAATTTTTGACGAAATCAAACGTATTTGGACGAACGAAAATCCAGGAACTCGAACGCATATAAAACCCTAATCATCATCGGCAATCAAATCATCGAGTTCGAAAAAGAAAAACCAGAGAAGAAAAAGGAAACAACACATACCAGAAAATCATAAACAACGAACTCGATCAAGTAGCTGCGAACGAGCGACAGTTGAATATCAGAGAAACAACCGAAGCAAGCTACAAGGAGTCGGCCGATCAACCGTGCATCAAAAGCCCTAATTTGATCAAAGACTCAAGCCCTAAATTTTGCGAGAGGAGCCGCCATTTATTTTCACCAGCCGAAGAATAAACAAATGAAGAAGATAAAAAGCAACGGGTTGAAAAGTGAATAGGGACCGGCCCTGTTAATTATAAAAGGCTTTTATTATAATTGTTTAAAAAAGGGGTTTTGTTTTTATTTAGGGTTTAAATTAAATAGGGTTGTTTATTTTAATTACTGTTTAAATTGTTTTACTTTTCGAGTTAAAAAACTGGTAAATCACCACCTAGGGTTTAGGTAGTGTCAGATTGTCTAGTTAGAATTAGTTCAGTGAGCAGGGTGTGCGAGTTTGCAAAATTCTATTGTAGGCGGGAGCAGAGTTTGCAAGTAAGCGAAGCTCTATAGGCGGAAGGCAAAGTTTGCGAGTAAGCAAAACTCTATAGGCGGAGCAGGGTGTGCGAGTCTAGTAGAGTGTTTGTGAGCGTGGAGCAAATGTTTGTGAGCAGGGTGTGCGAGTCTAGTAGAGTGTTTGTGAGCGTGGAGCAAATGTCTGCGAGTCTAGTAGAGTGTTTGTAAGCGTGATACTGTTTAATTCTAATAGAAATCTGTGAATGCAGCAGTAGGCAGGGGTTGCCGAAGCTGGGTAAATTTTGTGTGTGATTTACTTTTCAGCATATTTATTTCTGCTATTATATTTCTGTGTTTAATTCGAGAAAATTTGCTATAACCCTATTCAACCCCCCCTCTAGGGTTAATCTAGATCCTGCAGTAAAGAACATGCATTACTTATATATGAAACTTATATAAGAAAAGTTTTAAACTAGATTACCTAATTTTTATTTAAAAAATTAAGCTTTTAAAATATATTAATTATTTAACTTGCAAATTCAAGTTAAAACAATTTATTAAACTTTTCACTCAAAATTAAGAAAACCTTTATAAAAGAATTTTATCAAAATCAAGTTAAACATTTGTTTGGAAACAAATATAATTTTAAAAGCTATTTAATTTAAACTTGTTTAAAACACATTTAGATTTAAAACTAATTTAAATTTCCAGATTTTGATTCAAAGAGACTTGAATCCATATTTTAATTTTGATTTAAACTTTGGTTTTAAATTCTTGATTTTAAATTCTTTATTTAAAATCCAACTTTATTTTAAAACTTAAAGATTTAAAAGTTTATTTGAAAACTGAACTTAACTTAAAAATTTAAATCATTGTTTATATCTTGTTTCAGATTTTAATTGTAATTTTAAAATCTAAAATTGTCAGGTTTAAAACCTGAAAACCCACCTTCTAAATATTTAAAACTTTGATTTAAAATCCAAATTCCCTTTTAAAACTTTTAAATTCAAAGTTTATTCGAAACTAAACCTAAAACTGGATTTAAACTATGTCTAAATCTTGCTCACAGATTCAAATTCATTTAAAATTTAAATTTGCAGACAGGTTTACCAAAACCTGTATAAACAAACGCTAACCCGAAGCAACATATCCTCCTTCGAGTCAAATACCCTATCTTCTCGAGCAAAACTGCAAAATGCCTCGGGAATTTCATGAACCAACTCGTGTAAATACTTGAGTACAACTCCACTACTCCATACGCCTTCATCAGGAAACCAAACTGTGCCGTGCACATGCACGACACCGCTATTTGCCTCCGGTCGACGTCACGCCGTTGAGCAAGTCGAAGATCGACCACAAGCCATTCTCCGATCATCTGAACTCCTCCATTTTCTCGAATTCGAAATCGAGACAAAAGTCGAAACCTGGAAAAAATGAAAGCACCCCACCTCAAACCTGTCAACGCGCCGTACTTCAAACTCCGACCACCGGAGTACCACCACCTTCGGCTACTGCTTCGACTACCTCTCCTCTATCACCCCCCAAACCCTCGCGACACTCGGTCGTCCAACGACGACGAACGAGACAAAAACTCAGCCCCCTTAAAATTATGTTTAGAAATTTCAATCCCTCGCCGCTGCCACTACGTTCGTCTGACCACCACCACACCATTTTTCCATGACCCTCTGGTCACTCCTCTACCTCCAGGAGGAAACTCGACTCCTCCAATCAATGGGATCACCCACGGCGACCCAAAAAGCACAGTACAATCAAACCCAAACCGCTCTTTGTTCTTTGATCGAAAAATTATGATTTTAACCTTAAAAATCATGTTGAAGTACAAAGATTTCATTTGCATACCTGAATTTGTAAATTTTAAAGTTTGAACTTTTGACATATTGAAAGATATGATCAGTTTTCTTGATTTCTTGAGCTAACAACAAATTGGTTTGGCCTGAATAAAATTTTAATCTCAGGTATAGGCTATAACAAACACTTCTTGTTTCAACTCTAGGTCCAGATAGTAAATAGAACGAGGAAGAAAGATTTTTGAATCAAGGTCTAGTGTTTTTAAATCTGAAACAGAGGACAAATGTAACAACAACTTGCACACCATACTTCTAGTTCCAACATAAGAGAATTATGTGCATAACTCAGATAAACTTGCAATAGATTTAAACCTTTAAATTTTGAAAGAAAAATGTTACTCACCATGTTTCCAGAAAATGAACAGAGCTTCATTGTTGAACCAGGTTTTGAAACTTGCTGGCTGAAGCTCCTCTTTGCTTCTCTGGTTTTATATGAATTCATATTTTGTTTGCAGTTAGATTTTTGTTTAAGTTTTATATTGTATTCACTTCATTTTTTTACAAAGCCTTGATGAACGGACTGAAATGAAAGTTGATGATATATAGAAAATATTTACTGGTTGATGTAATTTTCTTTGAACGGGGTAATTATATTGTTTGTACCATAAGGTAACATAATATTTGTATTGTACAACATAAACCAGAGATTTCCTTAATATGGTGGCTAAGCTGATGTGTTATTTCGGCTGAGATAATAAAATGTGTGATGAGTTATTAATTATTACTTGTCTTGTTTTATAAGCTTCATAGATAGTTAGATTTTTTTCTTTTGTTTTAAAATGGTGGCTGGTGATATCACTTTGGTGCCTAACATTAATTGTTTAAGTCCCTCATCTTCAAGTGCTCATACATATCCTATTTGTTTCTACTTGAATATATCGTTACTTGTACATGAATATACTTTACTGTCTTCACTTGCAAGCTCATACATATATATAAGTTTACTTGTTTCATTCCATACTAGTTTCATTCCATACTTATTTCATATTTGAGTATATTTCTTTTGCTTTGTCTTCTTACTTTATAATATAAATGAAATTCTATAGTTAATATGTTGTTTAAATTTGGCAAATTTGTTTATTTTATATCTTACATACGTGAGTGTATTTTAAACTTAAATTTTATTATCATGTATGTCTATATATATATATATATATATATTTTGTAGTATATTTTGATCTTTACATTATTTATAAATCCAAATTCAATTTCAAATTCTATTTTATATACATATTTATTTTATTTCTTTTTGAAGTTTAACTATCCAACATTTAATTTATATTAATATATTTTTATAATTATAAAACTAACTACCCATAAATAAATATAAATAATATTTTTACCCAAATCATTTTCTAAGTCTTTCATTCAAATTTTTAAAGTCAAACCCAAATTTACTCATATATATACTACAAATTCAAAATAATTCCAAAATTTATCCAAAATTCACATTAATTATTAATTTAAATTTAAATCAAAATTGGGATCGTTACAGATTCCCCCCTTAAAGAAATTTCGTCCCCGAAATTTGCAGGCACGAAAACAACAAAGATAGTTACACAATGATAGAGAAACAGTTTTCCAGGTCAAACTGGATATCTACTCTGTATTTGGCTTACCAAATCAGAATATCAACAATAGATATGAGAACAAACTCATTCAGCACTACCCAAGATATTAGGGTTATCAAATCTATAAATATGCAGGGCATTGGTTAGTTCGAAGGGATAACTAACCATTCGTAGAACATATCGGACCCAAGAGAATAGACAGATATATGGATACAATTTCAAAACTTTTAGTTTAGAACTGAAGTATACCTATCAACCATAGCAACCAAAGCAACCAATTCATCCAAACAAACAATTCTGACCTATTTGGAGTTTATATCCCGTGCAAATATATCAAATCTTCTTCCTGGATCTACCAGGAACCATCGAAGAATTGAAAAGAGATGCTGCATATAAGAGATTGATAGATGGATTCAATCTTCTACAATTTCTCAAACACTAGATATGGATTCCAAACTCAAGTCGGAATACCCCAAAGTATATACCGACTTGTCCCTCTTCGGACTTCGATATACACAAGAAATTATAATAGAATTTCAAATTTTGTTTTTTTAAACGATATCGTTTCATCGATACAATCCAAATTTAGATTTATATCAATCAATTTAACTCAATTTAATATTTCCAATTTATAATTTTAAATTTCAAATATAATAAAGTTTAGAACGGAAAGCTGATAAGAAACCGATGAAGATACGAAGTAAGGATTTCCTACAACAATTCGTAGGGCCACCATCACACTGAAACTTCTCCTCGTGGATGTTACGAAGCAATCAAAGAATTTGGAAACAAATCAAAGGATATTGATAGAGAAAATTGTTTCCACTGTCGCACGGTATTGACCATTTGTACTGATATTTCCATGTCCCATATCTCGTTCTCTTCTTGCACTCATACTAACTAGCAGTGGATAGTAAGAGAATTTATTGAGGCATTCGAACAGATATCTTAGGGATACTCATTCTAGGGTATACTTCACCCTATCTCTAATGAGCTACCTAATGTGTTATACTCCCGAGCTAAAGTTTTAACCTTCAGCTCTGATACCAAATGAAACGATCCTAACTCGACCTTCGAAAATCGGCACCTACGACACTCATATTCAAATGCCGCAGATCCAAACGTCGAATCTGGTTCGCCGGAGCTTATAACACCATTAAGTACAACACAGTGGAAGAAAAAGAATAATATCATATACACACCTGATACAATATCTAGATACAAAGATGATACAATAGAATGATACAACTGAATATAAATACTATCAGAGACACAATGAATAGCAGCGGAAAAGAAAATCTTCAATGCCAAACTCTAAATAATCCATCTCCAATCCAAAGCTAGCGAGAACTCCCATATAGTCGCACAAGCTAAGCAAGGTCAGCTATGAAAGCTGAAGTGTAGATAATGCGATCCACAAATCCAAAAGGGCTTCGAAGGCTGTCGAATTAATTCCTACTGTTCGACTATCTGAAAAACCCAACTGTAGACTGCCCGTGCGGAAAATAGTGGGAACCCATAGTTTAGCAAAGGAACAATAAACTCCGGGTCAGTCATGGGAGTGGTATGACTAATAAAAATAGTTTATCTTTAAAACAAGCAACAAAGGAATTTAAAACCGCAATGCTTTTTGAAAATGAAACTACCATAAGGCCTCCCACCGCACACACCATGCAAACGCAAAATTGGAGGAGATTTCTCCTTGTGATAGTCAAACTTGCCTACTATGCAAAATTCTTCTTTTTATATTATTATTAGTCCATAGTGGAAAACATTTTGAAAGTAGAATATAAATCTTAGCCAGCATACCACATTTCGTCGTATGCCTACTATAGCTACCGTGTTCAATAGCATGTTACCGCCACATTCCATTGCAGGTTATGCAACTAGAACCGTACAAGGCTCTTATTGTTTTATTTGGGTTTCCAACAAATGGTCAGTCTAAGGAACTTCCTACTGCCACATGGGAACGCCTCTGGCGGGACGCCCCGAGAACCTACCCGGCTCTCTGCCAACACAAGGCCCGTTTCCTCCCTGCCCGGGAGTAATTCCTACAGATATGCCACCCCCGGTCCTTTGGGACCTTCATACGAGGATCCTCTACACCAACAACATCATACCGTAATAAAATATACTATAGTGCCCACATGAGTAAGTATCTGGGCTCCATACCATGATACTACCCTTTTCCAGAAGGAATGGTCACACCCTAGGGGAGCTACCCCTGAAACCTTGCCGCATCTTTCCTGTTTTGACCATTACCAGTATGCGAGGCTCGATGAGGTTTCGTCCACAAAGCTACGCTTTACACAAAAGCTATGCTTTGATCAACCAATGATCAACACACAGCAGCACTTAGCATGCCACACTACTAAGTTGGGTGTATATCACTGATAACCTTCAACTGCATAACCTCTAAGCTTGTACGTCTCAGAGAAGGGTGTTAAGCTAAGAGAATAAATTTTCTGCCACCAACAGATATGTATTTGAAATAAATCTGCTTTATATCTCAAAGTGTAGTGTTAGACATACAACCATACAAGTCTGTTCCGGGTTCGAACAGAACCGAAGGTACTTCCAAAGAAGCCCTTGCAATCCGAGTATTTACAATCCCGATCGGACTTCCCATCACTTAGGGAATCTCTATACCGATGCGACTCAGTGTAGAGACAATCGATGGGTCATCCTATCACTCTCGCAAATATCCGGTCATCACCACCGGTTTTAAAATGCTATCCATATCAACGTATCATTTTTCGAAATGGGTTATATGACACAAAGTCCTCTCCCGGCTAAACCGAATAATGAGCATAATATTTAAAAACATATGGATATAGGATTTCAGTTAAGTCACAAATTATTATCCAAACTTTTCTTTCAAATGGTTTACACAAATTACCATTTCAAATCTTTTAAATAAAAGATTTATTTCACAAAGTGTTGAGTCACAAGCTTTATGAAAGTTTTGATTTCTAACAAATAAGGCGATTGATTTCTGACAAACAAGGCGATCGACAAAAACAAGGTCAATAGAGCTATATATGGTACTCTAGATTATAGGTTGATTATTTGTTGTTGTAATAGTAATAAATTTGTTAAAATCTATCCTCAAATAATCATGCATATCAAGGGAATCAATATATATACGAATAATTTATAAGTTGCATGCAGTTGCACAATTCAATGTGTAATTTAACAGGCACCGGTCGACCGGTCAATATAGGTGCGGTCGACCGTTCCTGTGTAAATTGCACAGTGAACGTGCACACATGCACATAACGTATATATATATTTGAATTCCTGTCTACCGGTCCATTTTTGACCCGTCGACCGTTTTTAAACAGAAAGCAACTTTTCCAAAAGACACTTCTCTTCTCCAAAGGTTGCATCTCCTATCTTTCATCAATGATCATAACTCTTAATGGCAACTGTTCACAAAGAGTTACAACTATTTTTATCTATATATACTCATCTAAATCATTGATTCAAACACAAGTTTTTACAACGATTTCATATATTCTTTTAATCTAATCTCTGATCTCAATACTGTATTATAAAAGTTCTAAATTATTTATTGAATCTTTGAAACTATTTCATATCCTTTGATTCAATAATATACTTTCCTTAATCTTTTCAAAACATCATATCGCATACTTTGAGGATAAGATTATAGGAAGGGTGTACTGCTAGTGACAAATCCATGTTTTCAAGAACACAAGTTGTCAACAACAATTGTATTTGTTCTTTTGTTGAAGTCCTCTGTGTTGTAAGAGGCAAGTGTTGAAGTCCTCAGTGTATTAGAGGCGTGAAATCCCGTTCGGTTGTTCGGGTATTGTAAACCTGTTCCTCCGGGTAAAGCGAGGTAGTTAATAGTGAAAATCCAGATAGAAGTCTGGGACTGGACGTAGGACGGTGCTCCGAACCAGTATAAAAATCTCTGGTGTGATTTTTTTTATTTTCTATTTACAATGCTATTATCATCTATTTCCGCATTTGTATTGTAATCCATATTACACGATCCGTGTATACTATATTAGCACATATAATTGTATACACACCGCACTAACAATTGGTATCAGAGCACGGTCATCATATAACCGTAACACAGTTATTTGATATATTCTTGTAATATGGCAAATAACGCAAGTACTAGCACTCAAAACACCACTTACACAGAAGGGCAATCGACACAAAGACCTCCATTTTTCAATGGTCTTAACTATAGTTATTGGGCAACACGTATGTCATTCTTTATGTAATCAAGTAGCTATGATGCTTGGAATGCTACTCAAAGAGAAATAGTGAATCCAACAACTGATTATTTAGAATGGACTGTGGCTGAGAAAACGGCAGCAGCCGTAAATGCAAGAGCAATAAATATGTTGTACTGTGCATTAGACCAAAATGAATATAACCGTGTTAGTATCTGCACTACTGCATATCAAATTTGGCAAACGCTAAAAATCACTCATGAAGGTACTAACAAGGTTAAACAAGCCAAAATAGCCATGCTGAAAAGTCAATTTCAAAATTTCAAAATGAAACCAAATGAAACAATCAATGACATGTATTCACGGTTTCAAACTATTCACCATGCACTTATTGGGTTAGGACAAAAGTATTCTGATTTTGATGTTGTTTCAACAGTCCTACATTCTCTGACTAATGAATGGGAAGGAAAAGTATTAGCAATTGAAGAAGCTAATGACCTTTCCGTCATGAAGCCAGATGAATTGATAGGAAATTTAATGTCCTATGAAGCAAATTTGCAGGCTAGAAAAGAACAGAAAGAAGAAAAGAAAAATGTAGCATTTCATGTTGAGAAAGATGAAAATGAATCAGATTCTGAAGATGAAGATTTGGCGTTCATTGCTAAAGGTTTCAAAAAATTCCTAAATTATCGAAAAGCCAGTCGCTACAATAAAAGGAAACCTGGATCAAATAAACCATCTTCATCTGCTATAGAATGTTTCAACTGCCATAAAAAGGGACACATGCAGAAGGATTGTCCAGAACAAAAGAAAAAGTCAGAAAATGACAAATTCAAATATAAGAAGGACAAATCAAAGAAACGAGCCTTCTCAGTAACATGGGATGATTCAGAGTCATCTTCATCAGAAAGTGAAAGTGATTCGGAGAATGAACAAGCTAATGTTTGCTTTATGGCAACAGAAGATGAGGTACAAATTCCTACATTTGATGAATTACTTGATATTAATGCTGAATTGATAGTCAAATATAAAGACCTAAAACGTCAATTAAAAGTAGTCAAAGCAGATTTAAGTAGAGCAGAGTTTGAACGAGATATGTTAAAAGATGAGAAGAAAATATTAGAAGAAGAACTTGAAAATATTCAAGAATCATCATCTAATGTTGACTCTCAAATATCTCTTTTGAGTCAAGAAATAGAAGCTCAAAAAGAGAAAAATAATGCTCTCATTACTGAAAATCATGAACTTAAAGCAAAAGTCAAAATTCTAGACCTAGAAAAAGCTAGTTTACAAACAAAGTTTGATGACATTACTCAAAATGTTTCTAACTTTAACAAAGGTCGAGAAAATTTGACTAAAATCATTAAAAGTTCACAATCTATTTCAGATAAACAAGGTTTGGGATATAACAAACATGAAACTAAGAAACATCTTAGAAATAAAAGGAAGAAGAAAGTACAAAAAACTGAAGCTAAGAAAAATCTTAGTTTATTATATTTCAAACCAAAACCAGTTGTGAAATTTCAAAAGAGAAATGTCAAGACTATTAAAATATGGGTTCCTAAAACAAATAATAATTTGATTTGGAACAAATACATTCAGCAATTCATGAATAATGTACATTTTAATAACAATTATATATATAAAGGGGATACCGGACCCAAATGGGTTTGGACTCCTAAGACCTAACTCTTAGGACCCTATAAAAAGTGGGTACCATGAACTTAATTCTATTTTTTGCAGGTCCCACTGAAGAAAAGAGGAAAGTGGATATTGGACAGTGGTTGCTCAAAGCATATGACGGAAGACAAGAGCTTATTAACAAATATTAAATACTCAGATGGTGGCTCAGTCACTTTTGGAGACAATTCAAAAGGTTATATCATCGGCAAAGGCGATGTGAGCAATTGCGGTACATCTAACTTACCTCTTATTACTAATGTCATGCTAGTTAGAAATTTAAAACACAATTTACTTAGTATTAGTCAGTTATGTGACAAGGGTTTTATAATTTCCTTTTCAAATAATAAGTGTAGTATTTTAGATAAAGACCATAATTTGGTTTTTGAAGGTTATAGAGACAGAAATATATATATTCTAAATATGAATATTAATCATAATTCAGATATGTGTCTTGTGGCTAATGACAATGATCCATGGCTATGGCACAAACGTTTCTGTCATATAAACTTCAGAACTATTGACAAGCTAGCCAAAAACAATCTAGTTAGAGGACTACCCAAAATGAGTTTTAAAGTTAACAACATTTGTGATGCATGTCAATTAGGAAAATTGACCAAATCATCGTTTAAATCCAGGAAAGTCATATCAACATTACAACCACTTGAGTTACTGCACATGGATTTATTTGGACCTACTAGAGTTCAATCAATAAATCACAGTCAATATGTGCTTGTAATTGTTGATGATTTCTCTCGTTATACATGGACAATTTTCTTAAAAAATAAAAGTGATACTTTCGATCGTTTCAAATCTTTCGTCAAAAGAATTCAAAAATCAAAAGGGATTAAAGTTAAAAATATAAGAAGTGATCATGGCGGAGAGTTTGAAAATAATGAATTTGAACATTTTTTGTACAAAGAAAGGTATATATCATAATTTTTCGTTTCCCAGAACTCCACAACAGAACGGAGTAGTAGAACGAAAGAACCGAACTTTACAAGAATGTGCAAGAACATTATTGAATGGAACCACCTTACCAAAACATTTCTGGGCAGAAGCTGTCGCAACTGCCTGTTATGTTTTAAATCGTGTGTCCATAAGACCTCTTACCAAGAATACTCCTTATGAATTGTTTAACAAAAGAAAGCCCAAAATCTCATACTTCAAAGTTTTTGGTTCCAAGTGCTTTATTTTAAATACGAAAGACCAGCTTGGAAAATTCGATCCAAAAGACGATGAAGGAATATTTGTCGGTTATTCGGAACGAAATAAGGCCTATCGGATATTTAATAAACGAACCAAAACTATTGAAGAATCACTTCATGTCTCTTTTGATGAAATTTATCAGCATCCTCACACAATATCAGATGATGACGAATCAATAGTCATTGATAATCCAATCATCTCAAATACTGATTCTGACTCAGAAGTAATTATTGAGAATACTCCTCAAATATGTGAATTACAATCACCACCAAGAATATTAAGAGACCATCCGGCCCAAAATATAATAGGTGAAATAACATCACATGTCAGAACAAGGAGTCAACTCAATCAAATGGGTCATGTCGCTTTTCTCTCAAATATCGAACCCAAGAATCCAAAAGAAGCTGCTACAGATGATTACTTGATCATTGCCATGCAGGAAGAACTAAATCAGTTTGAGCGCAATGACGTTTGGGAACTTGTTCCGAGACCAACTGATCAGTCAGTAATTGGTACTAAATGGGTCTATAAAAATAAGGCTGACGAACAAGGAAATATCACCAAAAATAAAGCAAGATTAGTAGTACAAGGATACAATCAGGAAGAAGGTATCGATTATGAAGAAACTTTTGCACCAGTTGCTCGACTAGAAGCTATTAGAATTCTATTATCTTTTGCTTGTCATCATAATTTCAAACTTTATCAGATGGATGTCAAAAGTGCTTTTCTCAATGGATTTATCAAAGAGAATGTCTATGTCGAACAACCTCCTTTATTCGTACATGAAAAATATCCTGACCATGTGTTCAAACTTAAGAAAGCTCTGTATGGTTTAAAACAAGCACCTCGTGCTTGGTATGAACGATTACGTAGCTATCTTATTAATTCAGGATTTGAAATAGGCAAAGTCGATCAAACTTTGTTTATTAAACATTCTCGAAAAGATATTCTGGTTATCCAAATATATGTAGACGATATCATCTTTGGTTCAACAAACGATAAACTCTGTAAGGAATTTGCAAGTATTATGACCAAAGAATTCGAAATGTCTCATATGGGAGAACTATCTTATTTTCTTGGACTTCAAATCAAACAACTTTCAAACGGTATTTTTATCAATCAAGAAAAATACTGTGAAAATCTTATCAAACGCTTCGGATTACAAAATACATCTGGTAAACCAACTCCTATGAGTACAACTACACATCTTGAAAAAGATGAAAGTGGTAAGAATGTTGACCAGAAATTATATCGAAGCATGATTGGTTCTCTTCTTTATCTTACAGCTAGTCGTCCAGATATATTAATGAGTGTTTGTTTATGTGCTCGTTTTCAAGCCGATTCAAAGGAATCACATTTACGAGCAGTGAAACGTATAATTCGTTATCTTAATAATACCAAAGATTTTGGTCTTTTCTATCCAAAAGAATGTCCATTTGAATTAGTATCATATAGTGATGCTGATTTCGGTGGCTCACGAACAGATAGAAAAAGTACAAGTGGTACATGCCATTTTATTGGAAAATCACTTGTCTCTTGGTTTAGTAAGAAACAGAATTGTGTTTCACTATCAACATGTGAAGCTGAATATATATCAACGGCTCTCGCTTGTACTCAAGTACTATATATGCAACAAACACTTCAAGATTTTGATATTCATTTATCAAATTCTATTATATACTGTGATAACACAAGTGCTATAAATCTTTCTAAAAATCCAGTGAATCACTCTCGAACTAAACACATTGATATCCGTCATCATTTTCTTCGAGATAATATTGAAAAAAGAAATATATGTCTTGAATATGTCCATACTGAAAATCAATTAGCAGACATTTTTACTAAGCCGCTGCTCGAATCTAATTTTATTAGATTACGAAGAGAGCTTGGTTTAATTTCAAGAAAAAATCTTGACTAAGCAATTACTAATGTACACCTTCTCTTTTGGTTATTCTCTTTAATTATAATTTTTTTGTTTAAACTAAACTAATGTCTTTTCTCCTAGTAACCGTATCTTTTACTTAACCTATTTTTTATATTAAATATTAGCCATTGCTTTATTTAATGGTTAAAATCTATTTACTCATTTTATAAATTCAGTTTTAAAAACAAAGCTATTTTTAGATTTACAATAAAATTTCTGCTTATATTTTCGTGGTTAAAAGTTATCATTAACTCACATCCATAAGAGTATATATAAGAAACTTATATATATAAGCTTGCAAAAAAATTTTATTTTGTTCATCTTTACTTCTTATCTAACCATAATACTATATTCAACTTACACTATGGCTCATATTTGTGACAAATGTGCGCAAGAATCTCACATTTCTATTACAAGCTCTGAGTCGGACGAATATTATTCTCCTACTACTCCAAAACAAAAATCGAGCTGTCATCATCAATGCTCTTATATGTCTGATAAAACTCCAAATTCAAAACGAGTTAAAAGGACACTATTCTATTCTCCTCGAACCAAAGCTCAAATTGATGAGATACACCACTACCAAAAACATCAGATAGACCTTCAGAGACAACTCCATTACGGGCAAAGTCAACTTTATCACGAGCAACAACGGACATCGGCACGATTGTCTGTTTTAGAAAAGTTGGCAACATTTTTCTGCGGTTCCAACAAACATGACGTACATGAACCAATGCCGTCTAGGCCATCAACATCTAAAAGTCCTAACTCAATGGATCGGAACTATGAAAAGAATGAAGGAGCTCAGAAACAATGGAGTCCATGGTCGAATCGTATTGAAGGAAACAACGATAATTCTAATGACGAACTTTCTCATTAGATTTATATATAGTTGTTAAATATTTATCTATCTCTTGTGTAATGATGGTTATATTTTGTATTATGTATAAAATATAATATATATATATATATATAGGTTGATATATAATAAAAAACTTGAAAAAGAATCCTATATGCACAACAGACCAGGACCGGTCGACCGCCCATATTATTGCCGGTCGACCGTTTGCTCTCTGGTTGAAAACGATCGACCGGCCAAAATTTGTAGGTCGACCGGTTACACATTTTTCAGTTTTTTATATATAACCCTATACGTTACTTTACCCTCTACCCTCATTCACTCTCTACTCAAACTATTCTCTATCCCCAAATCACAAACCCTAGTTCCCATTCTTCAATTCCCAAATCACAAATCCTCCAACAATGGCTCCTCCTCAAAAGAAATCAAAGAAAGGAGCAATCTCTGAAACTTCATCTCATACCATCTCCGTCAAAAAATGGCTTCAAACTCCAATTGCTATAACACGATGGAATCAAATGACAAATTACAAGTTTCATCCGGGATCTTTCATCAAATTTGATGATTTCACGGCTTACGGAGTTCGAAGGTTAGCCGATAATGCCAACATTACTCCATTGATAGATTTTTCGGCAAATAGTGTGGAGATAAATCATTTAATGATTAAATTATTTTACGCCAACATGAATCTTGATGAATATCAACCTGATAATCCAAACGGCGTCATCTGGTCTATGGTCTGTGGAAAATAAATTTTTCTTACTCATGCTAGAATTGCCTCTATACTTGGCATACCAAATCGAGGCGAAGAATTTTCATCTACCTTCTGCGAAGTTTTCACTCGAAATAGTACAAGTCATCAGTTTATAGAAGACAATAGTGATGGCACTAAGTCTATTGGACTTCGACCGACAGCAAGGTTACTTCATCGGGTCTTGATGCATTCTCTTTTTCCTAGACTTGGAAATTATGATGCAGTGTACAAAGAAAACTTCAAGGCACTCTATGCTATCTATGGTGAAATCCAAATCAATTGGGTTCACATGCTTTTTGATGAAATTCTCAAGGTAAATAATTCAACCCGGTCTCATTTCTTCTATAATGAATATATCATGAGACTTTTGTTAGCTTGTGGGGTCAATCCTCCTGATTCTGCAACTTCAACACCAAAATGCATTGATTCCATAACCATCAAAAGAATGAAGCTTCCTCCACCTTATCTTGAGATTATACCTTTTGAAGAATGGCAACAACGAGGACCGAGAAAACAAAGAGCAACTTCCTCTCGACCTCGTCCCGATGAGGTGAAACTTTTAAGATCAAAGTCATCAACAAAAGAATCTCTTGAAACCATTGCGCGTAATCAATTTCTGCTTGAATCTCGTCTCAAGCGTATGGACTCTAAAATTGATAAGCGCTTCAATAAGGTCAAGTCGTTCTTCGGTATGCTATGGGATGCTATATCATGTTCCTCATCCACCTCTGTTCAAGCACAAGATCCAGGAAAACGTCCTGCTGCTCCAGTTTTCACATGGACATCATCTGACGAAGGCGAATCGTCTAGAGGGAACAATGATGAGGAGGAAGAGGAAGAAGATGAAGATGATGATGATGACGACGATGACGATGATGAAGAGGAGATTCGATCTGCTTCATCCTAGATTCTATTATGTTTTAGCTCTTTAAAAACATTTTTCGACACTTGTACTAAATAGTGTCGTTATTTATGCTTTTCAATTAACATTATGTTCTGTAGTACACTCTGTTATGTCTTTGATGTGTTAATGATTTATTTTTCTATGCTTATTATATTCATTCTACGCATATCATATTCTAGTGATCTGTTACTCCTTTTTGTCGATGACAAAGGGGGAGAAAGGGCTAACAATTGCTTGCAGGAAAGAAATCACATACTCAGGGGGAGATTCAGATTTGCAGATATATATATTGTCATCAATCAAAAAGGGGGAGAATGTTGAGTCACAAGCTTTATGAAAGTTTTGATTTCTGACAAATAAGGCGATTGATTTCTGAGAAACAAGGCGATCGACAAAAACAAGGTCAATAGAGCTATATATGGTACTCTAGATTATAGGTTGATTATTTGTTGTTGTAATAGTAATAAATTTGTTAAAATCTATCCTCAAATAATCATGCATATCAAGGGAATCAATATATATACGAATAATTTATAAGTTGCATGCAGTTGCACAATTCAATGTGTAATTTAACAGGCACCGGTCGACCGGTCAATATAGGTGCGGTCGACCGTTCCTGTGTAAATTGCACAGTGAACGTGCACACATGCACATAACGTATATATATATTTGAATTCCTGTCTACCGGTCCATTTTTGACCTGTCGACCGTTTTTAAACAGAAAGCAACTTTTCCAAAAGACACTTCTCTTCTCCAAAGGTTGCATCTCCTATCTTTCATCAATGATCATAACTCTTAATGGCAACTGTTCACAAAGAGTTACAACTATTTTTCTCTATATATACTCATCTAAATCATTGATTCAAACACAAGTTTTTACAACGATTTCATATATTCTTTTAATCTAATCTCTGATCTCAATACTGTATTATAAAAGCTCTAAATTATTTATTGAATCTTTGAAACTATTTCATATCCTTTGATTCAATAATATACTTTCCTTAATCTTTTCAAAACATCATATCGCATACTTTGAGGATAAGATTATAGGAAGGGTGTACTGCTAGTGACAAATCCGTGTTTTCAAGAACACAAGTTGTCAACAACAATTGTATTTGTTCTTTTGTTGAAGTCCTCTGTGTTGTAAGGGGCAAGTGTTGAAGTCCTCAGTGTATTAGAGGCGTGAAATCCCGTTCGGTTGTTCGGGTATTGTAAACCTGTTCCTCCGGGTAAAGCGAGGTAGTTAATAGTGAAAATCCAGATAGAAGTCTGGGACTGGACGTAGGACGGTGCTCCGAACCAGTATAAAAATCTCTGGTGTGATTTTTTTATTTTCTATTTACAATGCTATTATCATCTATTTCCGCATTTGTATTGTAATCCATATTACACGATCCGTGTATACTATATTAGCACATATAATTGTATACACACCGCACTAACACAAAGTTCACCCAGTTCACAAAGATCCATTCATGGATTTCAAAACAAATTCCATTTCAATTGGATTAACTCATTAAATTTTTTTAATAAGGATTTAACTTATAGCTTTCAAACCCGTTTTCAAAGATTTATTCGTCACTTGGGAAACCATTTTTATTTCAAACTTGAAATTCCTTTAAAACAAATTGGAAGTTCATTACTTATGTGAATGCTTTTATTATTTGAAAACAAATAGTTTTCGTTTCAGGAAAATCCAATTATATTTACACGAGTCAAAACCCTTGAATTAAATTCAAATTCCCAAATCAATACTTTTAAAATGGTTTAACCCATATATAACAAGTATAACATCTTTAATCCCTAGTTTCAAATCATAGAATTCAATTTCAAATTTTGAATTCAAATTTAAATCAAATTATTTAAATTTCAAAGCGTTATCAAGTTATTCAAAAATAAATTTTATCTTTGAAATTCCGTTTCAAAAGCTTTTCACATTTAACCCGATTTCATTACAAAACCGTTTGAATTCAAATTGTTTATTTAAAAATCATTTCAAAATCTGTGACTTAATTGATTTCCTCATGAGATCCTTATTTGTGACGCCCTACCTCTGTACCCACTCTAGCCAAGGACACTATGGAGTAATGTCGTCAACTATCATGGAGAATAAGGCTGCTGAGCAGCGACCATCCGCGTAATTGCTTTGTGCAAGCACCGATATGTCAAATAGTACAACATGCATCTGGTTTTAGGAGGAAATCCGACATACCGATACAAAATCAAATCTACTACCTGGTGGCTATATATATTCTTCGAAAACAAATATATAAATAAACATAACACCAATCAGTCACAGACATCCATATCACAAAGGTGGAAATAGATATAAATATATAACACATGAAAGTGTACATTAGGGTAATGGTCAAACAAGATCCACAATATCACAAAAGAATAGCTACAAGTGCTAGACAAAAGAACATGGATACATCAATGAGTCTATATCTCGAATGTATACAACAAAAACTACTCATCTAAGTAGTTAGCCAAAAGTCAGGGTGATAATCCCAGATGAGAAGTCAAGCAAAAGCACCTGTAACATCTCGGTGTAACCCGAGAATTATTTAATAAGAAAATAATAAATGGATCAGTCTAGCTATAAATATCAGATGAAATGATATAGAATAAGAGATATGATATAAAATATGATAACCATAAAGCCATACCGTGATAAGTAAGTAATTGAAAATCAACAAGGGATTAACCAATATCACAAGAATCTTCTCAAAGATCAAAAAGAATGTCATACTCTTTATTTCCCAAAATCACCAAACTATAAATATTGACAATAATACCAATGCCAATCACAAAAGTTAATGACACACAAATTCACCAATGCACAAATATTGATAAAACTTATCAATATAAATCACGAAAATTGTTGAAACACAAAATTCTAGAAATCATCAATGGAAATCCAGAAATCACAAAAAGGGGGAGGCCTATCACAAAACGGGAGCATGAAAACTCACCAACACGTGTATCACAAAATGGAACGCTATTCCATGGTTGTTAACCATTAATTTTGAGTCGAAGCTCCACAAAACGGCCCGAAGACCATGGGTCGCTACCCCAGCAAATTGAGCCGAAGGTCCACAGAAACAGGGTTTAGTCTCCCTCGTAGACAAAGAGACATCGCACATTTGCTAGTCTAAATCACAAAAATGATCATCAACGATCATCAAGAAGTATCAATTACAGTAAGCTAGTAAATATATAAGCTTAGCTTCATGTCCCACAACCACTAGCTTAACTTAAATATTTACGAACAAATTGTAAGTTTCCACTAGAAAATTGTCACAAGAGATTCAATCGAACTAGTCCAAGAATTAACCGGCGAAGTAAATGCAAGAGTTTCATATCATTTGTTTTACTAAGACGTCTAATTAGATTTCTCGTACGAGTGAGATAAAGTGACAAATCACAAAAATGATTGTAGAAACAACAAATCACAAAAATTCACATTCGAAGACGTGAATAAAATCCAAAGAGTTCAATTCCAAATTCATCAAAGTGGAATTACCCTTGCGACTTAACAGCCACGACTTACGACTTAACATAAGTCAACACAAGAAATCAGCGGCTCAAGAAATAGCATACGTCTTAAAGCATGTGCGACTTATCATGACCGAGCGACCTAAGGTTGGAACGATCTAATGGCCGAGCGTGCGAACTATGTTGGCTGCGACCTAAGGAGCTAGCGGCATAACAGGCCGAGCGACCTAAGTGATGGAACGACTTGAGTGAAGAGCAGGCCAACCTAAGTGGTAGGACCGAGCGACCTATGTGCTGCGACCAAAGAGGTTGCGACCTATGTGCACGTGCGACTTAATGGGCCGAGCGACCTAACGACCCAAGGCGTGTGAGAAGGACGAGCAACCTAAGTTGTGAAGATGGCCGAGCGACCTAACGACCTAAAAGGTGAACAAGGCCGAGCAACTACCTAACGACCTAAGGGGTACAAGGCCAAGCAACGACCTAAGCATGGCGCGATCTATAGGGGAGCGACCTAAATGCAGGCTGACCTAATCTGCAGGCCGAGAATCCCATGTGCAGGCCGAACGACCTAAGCAACAAAAATGCCAAAATCTCTCTCAATTTGCAACCGATCGAGCACGAACTCTAGGGGATTACGCCTATCGACTACCCGGTCCTATTGGCTCCTCGATGCATCACCAAAAACGTGGTCCAACATCAAAGATTGGATTTTTTTTAAAGATTTGAACCCAAAACACTAAAAATTGGGATTTTCACCAATTCAATCCAAACCAAGAGCAAATGCATATGAAAAAGTGTTAGGAATTCATACCCAACAATCAATGATAGTTATAAATAAAGATGTGAGATAAAAATCTCACCTTTACACAAAATTAGTGAAGAAGAAGCTTGAAAGCAAGGAAGAATTAATGGCTTCTCTTTGAATTTGGAGTTAGACGTTGGATTTCCAAGGAACTAGAGCTTGGAGTTTTAATTTCCCATTCCCTCCTCCAATTTTGATGAAGCTTTAGTGTTAGGAAATGAAAATTAAGTTATGAAGGGAAGGGGGTTGAGCTAGAGTAAATAGTTTAGGCTAATGGGCTAAACCAAACCCAAAGCCCAAAGTGAAAAGGTGACAAAATTCCACTAACTCCAAACATACCAAAGTTCATACTCAAAAAGATCACAAACGGTGTTTTGAACCTAATGGAAGTGGTCTCGAGTCCAAATTCGACCATACGCAAAAAGTAGCTTTTCGGCCATCTTTGTTGACAAAGAATAACCCACAAGTCAACTGCCTTAGTCTCATTGGTGCTTGGCTTACAGCCATGTCGCCTTTGGCCATAATCCGCTTCCACATACATAACGTAGTCCCTGCGCATTTCCTCCACCAGAGTGGCCACCTTCTCCATAGTGGAGTTTTGGTCGGGGGAAGCGAAGCTTTACGTCCGCTTCTTCGTCTTGCTTCTAGCAAAGCTTCTACTTTGCTTGTTTCTCTCGCGCTTGCTTGCGCGAAGGCGTCAGGTCAGAGTCATTTTCGCTGGGTCCAAAAGCTTTAGTCAAAGCGAAAGATCTGATCCAACAAGAATCCCGCATATTGAGCGCAGATGATATGTGGCTACTAGGCGCGATTCGGACTAAAATCCGACTAACGATAAAATATTTAAATATTCAATCGTAAAATATACGGGTTGTTACATACTCCCCTCCTTAAAGAAATTGCGTCCTCGCAATATTTAAGAAGAAAATATAAGGTAACAACCATGAAAGCATATCAACACAAAAGAAATTTGAAATAAGAAATTCACCTCAAAGAACACGGGAAAGTAAGTCCGGATGTGTTCGCTCGATGAACTCTCTAGATTCCCAAGAGAAGTCGTTAGGATTTGAGGACCATTGAACTTTAACAAGCGGAGCATCTTTATTTCGAAGGCGCTTGACCTCCGAAGCAACAATACGAATAGGATGTTGCTCATAAGTTAAATTAGGCGAAACTTCAATTTCTTCCGCAACACTGGGCTCAAGAATAGAATCAGAATCTCAAAGGCATTTCTGTAATTGAGAAACGTGAAACACGTCATGAATAGCAGAAAACTGAGCCGGTAATAAAAGGCGATAAGCCACGGAACCAATACGTTCGGTGATAGGAAATGGCCCAATATATCAAGGTGCTAACTTTCCCGATCGACTGAAACGTACAACACCCTTCATAGGTGAAACACGAATAAACACAGGGTCTCCCACAGAAAATTCTAATTTCCTTCTCCGGTTATCGGCATAGGATTTTTGTCTACTTTGGGCTTCTTTCATCCTATGACGAATAAGGTCTATCTTCTCTGTGGAATCTCGAATGAAATCTGGACCTAAAACCAGCTTCTCACCGGCCTCAAGCCAACAAGAAGGAGATCGGCATGGCCTTCCATAGAGTGCATCAAAAGGTGCCATACCAACACTAGATTGGAAGCTATTATTATAGGAAAACTCAATAAGAGAAATATGATCTTCCCAACTTCCACCAAAATCAAGAACACATGCACGAAGATCTTCAAGAGTTTGATTCACACGCTCAGTCTGTCCATCGACTGGGGATGATAAGCGGTGCTAAAATTAAGCTTCGTTCCCAAAGCTTTTTGAAGACTCTTCCAAAATCCACTAGTAAAAAATGGATCACGATCACTAACAATAGAAGTAGGAACTCCATGCAATTTAACTATTTCTTTGATAAAGAGTTTGGCCAAAAGAGGAACGGTTCGATTGGACCGAACGAGAATAAAATGTGCGGATTTAGTAAGTCTATCGACTATCACCCACAAGCTATCATGTCCTGAATGAGAACGGGGAAGGCCGTCTATGAAATCCATGGAAATTTGATCCCACTTCCATATTGGAATTTCTAAAGGTTGCAATAACCCACTAGGCCTTTGGTGTTCAGCCTTGACAAGTTGGCAAGTCATGCAACACTTAACAAAGTTAGAAATATCAGATTTCATTCCCTCCCAATAATAGAGTCGCCTCATATCCGAATACATTTTACTACTACCGGGATGAATGGTAAATTTAGAACGATGAGAATCTTCTAAAATGTCTTTACGAAGATTACTAATATCTGGCACGATAAGTCTACCAAATTTTCGAATACCGCCATGAGAATCAATATCAAAGTCTTTCAAACCCTCAATATCAATTTTATCCCTAAAATTTTGGCCAAGAAGAGCCAATTCAGGATCTAGCTTTTGAGCTTCAATAAAGCGGTCTAAAAGAGAAAGATGAGCCTCAAGGCTACATAAAGCAAGAGATGGACATAAATCTGAAACACGATCTCGAATCTCACAAGTGGATAGAATTCCGAGATCATTCCATTCAAATATCATCATAGAAACAACCGCTTGTTGCTTACGATTTAGTGTGTCCGCAACACGATTTCCCTTTCTGGGGGTATAAAGAATATCAAGATCATAAGCTGCAAAAAATTCGAGCCAATGTTGTTGACGCAAATTAAGTTCCTTTTGAGAAAATAAGTACTTCAAAGATTTATAATCGGTGTAAAGAATAAATTTTTCTCCCAAAAGATAATGACGCCAAATACGAAGGGCAAAAACAATAGCCGCGAGCTCTAAATCATGAGTGACATATCTAGTCTCGGCTGGCTTTAATTGCCTAGAAGCATAAGCAATAACACGTTCTCTTTGCATAAGAACGGCACCCAAACCAACGCGACTAGCATCGGTATAAATAACAAAATCTTGATTCCCCTCGGGAATCACAAGAATTGGAGCATCGGAAAGGAGTTCTTTTAATTTCTGAAAAGAAGCTTCACATTTGTCCGACCAAATGTATTTAACTCCCTTCTTTGTCAAACTAGTAAGAGGCACGGAAATTTTGGAAAAGTCCTTTATGAAACGGCAGTAATAACCTACCAATCCAAGGAAGCAACGGATCTGCGTCATACTCTTCGGTCTTTTCCAATTTTGAATTGCTTCAATCATTGAAGGATCCACGGATATTCCGGACTTGGAAATAATATGACCGAGAAACTTCACAAGAGATTGCCAAAAGTGGCATTTAGAAAACTTTGCTTTTAATTGATTACTCCTAAGAGTTTCCAACACAATCCGAAGATGCTTTTCATGCTCCTCCTCGGTTTTTGAATACACAAGAATATCATCAATAAAGATGAGGACAAACTGATTGAGGAAGTCTTTGAAAACTCTATTCATAAGGTCAACGAAATAAGCCGGAGCATTCGTTAAACCAAATGGCATAACAAGCCATTCATAAGATCCATAACGAGTACGGAAAGATGTCAAAGGAATGTTATCCTCTGCAATACGAAGCTGATGAAAACCGGTAGCTAAATCTAATTGTGAAAACACTCTAGCGCCACTAAGTTGATCGAATAGATCATCAATCCGAGGTAAAGGATATTTATTCTTGATAGCAAGATCATTAAGCTTGCGGTAGTCAACGCAAAGCCTAAGTGTACCATCGGATTTCTTCACAAAAATAGCCGAAGCTCCCCAAGGCGAGGAACTAGAGCGAATAAATTGCTTCGTCTCCAATTCGGATAATTGTTTGCGCATCTCATCATTTTCCTTATTGGACATGCGATAAGGAGGAAGAGTGATAGGTTGAGCTCTAGGGATGAGATTAATTTTGAACTCAATTGCTCGCTTAGGTGGTAATCCTAAAACGGTCTCAAATATGTCGGAAATTTCACGAACAACGTGAATAAGAGAAATAATATCTTCCTCGTCATCATTATCGTCATTATGAGGATTTAAAGAATATAAAGATGCAACCAAGCTGGAATCTGAATCTTTAAGGTTAAGAGAAATCTGTTTAACAGATTGAGGATGTCGAAGATGAATAGTCCGCTCAGGACATAGGATTTGAGCTTCATAGCGGCTAAGCCAATCCATTCCCAAAATCATTCCGAATCCTAAGTACTGCATAACATGCAAATCGGCTCGGAAAGGAAAATCACACAAAATAATCTCGACATCTTTACACAATAAACTGATTGTTGCGGATCCACCAACCGGATTCGCAATTCTCAAAAAAGTCATTAAACACAAAACAACCAAAAAAAGTATCAACAAGTTCTTTTGAAATAAAAGAATGGGACGTACCCGTATCCAAAAGAACTCGAATAGGATGATCACGAAATAAAATAATGCCATCAAGGATAGAATGAGAAATACCTTTACCACGAGATGTGTTGCCAGGGGCTTGAGCAACATTAAGCTTTCCCTCCTTCCTGTTTTGAAGTTTGGGACAAGAAGATAAATAATGATCCGGGCTTTTGCAATTGCGACAAGCACGAGGCTTTGAACACTTGTTCGCATAATGGTCCTTAGAACCACAATTGCAGCATTGCCCACTACTAGAGGTAGAATCTTAGTTGCCGGAGAGGCTTGCTTCCCTTTCTTATTGTTAGGATAAGGACCTTTGAACTTATTAGGCCTTTTCTTGTTGTTGAAGTTTGGTTTAGAACTCCCAACCTCAACATCACTTTCTCAATCAGCCTCTTCAAGTCGAAGACCGAAATCAATGAGCTGACCAAAAGAAACTTCTAATTTTAGAAGTAATGGATTCTTGAGATTTTTATTCAAGCCGTAGACAAATCTTTGGTTTTTCTTCAATGGGGTGCTTATGTATTCGACCCCGTATTTAGAAAGTGACTCGAAGGACGCGACATAATCTGCCACAGAGAATTCACCTTGAACAAGGTCTATGAAACGACAAGCCAATGTTACTTTCTCAGCTTCTGGCACAAATTTTAATTCGAAGCGTTCCCGGAATTTCTCCCAAGTAAGATCCGCTTCAACTATTTTAGAAATAAGAAGCTCATACTAATCTAATGCTCTTTCTTGGAGCATACTAGAGGCCACCTGAACATGGTGAAGATCAATAAGATTCATGCAAGAGAAGGTTCGATCGCACGTTCTCAGCCAAGCCTGGACTTCAATAATAGTTTCAGAACCTTTGAATGGCTTTCCATCCAAATTGGTATAATCGTTGCAAAATTGTGCAAATCCAGACTTAGGGTGAGTAGACTACGGATTAGATCCGACTGCTTGAGCATTCCTTACTAGATCAAGGAGCTGCTGGGAAGACATAAATACTCCTTCTTGGGGAGTAGCCCTAGATTGACCGGCGCTGGGATGGCATGGTCTTACCATTTCTCTTCCTTAAGAAGGAAGAAGGAAGAAGAAAAAGGTTATTCACAAAATGAATATCAAGCAATCTTGATATATAAACAAAGAATCATAAAGAAAATAGGATGAATCGGTACGAAGACTCGAATAAAATCCTGAAGCACGACTCCTAAGATGGGCTTAGGACGATGATCCTTGCTAGATTATTCTACACTGTTTCGAAGTTTCGCTCTGATACCAAGATGTGGCGCCCCACCTCTATACCCACTCTAGCCAAGAACACTATGGAGTAATGCCGTCAACTAGCACGGAGAATAAGGCTGTTGTGGAGCAACCATCCGCGCAATTGTTTTGTGCGAGCACCGATATGTCAGATAGTACAACATCCATTCGGTTTTAGGAGGAAATCCGACATACCGATACAAACTCAAAGCTACTACCCGGTGGTTATATATATTCTTCGAAAACAAATATAGAAGTAAACATAGAACCAATCAGTCACAGACATCCATATCACAAAGGCGGAAATAGATATTAATATATAACACATGAAAGTGTACATCAGAGTAGTGGTCAAACAAGATCCACAATATCACAAAAGAATAGCTACAAGTGCTAGACAAAAGAACATGGATACATCAATGAGTCTATTTTCAAATGTATACAACAAAAACTACTAATCTAAGTAGTTAGCCAAAAGTCAGGGTGATAATCCCAGATGAGAAGTCAAGCAGAAGCACCTGTAACATCTCGGTTTGACCCGAGTATTATTTAATAAGAAAATAATAAAAGGATCAGTCTAGCTATAAATATCAGATGAAATGATATAGAATAAGAGATATGACATAAACATATGATAACCATAAAGCCATACCGTGATAAGTGTGTAACTGAAAATCAACAAGGGATTAATCAATATCACAAGAATCTTCTCAAAGATCAAAAATAATGTCATACTCTTTATTTCCCAAAATCACCAAACTATAAATATTGACAATAATACCAATGCCAATCATAAAAGTTAATGACACACAAATTCACCAATGCACAAATATTGATAAAACTTATCAATATAAATCACGAAAATTGGTGAAACACAAAATTCTAGAAATCATCAATGGAAATCCAGAAATCACAAAAAGAGGGAGGCCTATCACAAAAAGGGAGCATGAAAACTCACCAACACGTGTATCACAAAATGGAACGCTATTCCACGGTTGCTAACCATTAATTTTGAGCCGAAGCTCCACAAAACGACCCGAAGACCATGGGTCGCTACCCCACCAAATTGAGCCGAAGGTCCATAGATACGGGGTTTAGTCTCCCTCGTAGACAAAGAGACATCGCACATTTGCTAGTCTAAATCACAAAAATGATCATCAACGATCATCAAGAAGTGTCAATTACAGTAAGCTAGTAAATATATAAGCTTAGCTTCATGTCCCACAACCACTAGCTTAACTTAAATATTTACAAACAAATTGTAAGTTTCCACTAGAAAATTGTCACAAGAGATTCAATCGAACAAGTCCAAGAATTAACCGGCGAAGTAAATGTAAGAGTTTCATACCATTTGTTTTACTAAGCCGTTTAATTAGATTTCTCATACGAGTTAGATAAAGTGACAAATCACAAAAATGATTGTAGAAACAACAAATCACAAAAATTCACATTCGAAGACGTGAATAAAATCCAAAGAATTCAATTCCAAATTCATCAAAGCGGAATTACCCTTGCGACTTAACAGCCACGACTTACGACTTAACATAAGTCAACACAAGAAATCAACGGCTCAAGAAATAGCATACGGTTTAAAGCAGGTGTGACTTATCACGACCAAGCGACCTAAGGTTGGAACGACCTAATGGTCGAGTGCGCGACCTAACATGGAGCGACCTATGTTGGTTGCGACCTAAGGGGCTAGCGGCATAACAGGCCGAGCGACCTAAGTGATGCAATGACCTGAGTGAAGAGCAGGCTGACCTAAGTGGTAGGACCGAGCGAACTATGTACTTCAACCAAAGAGGTTGCGACCTATGTGCACGCGCGACTTAATGGGCCGAGCGACCTAACGACCTAAGGCGTGTGAGAAGGCCGAGCGACCTAAGTCAAGAAGATGGCCGAGCGACCTAACGACCTAAAGGGTGAACAAGGTCGAGCTACGACCTAACGACCTAAGGGGTACAAGGCCGAGCAACGACCTAAGCAAGGCGCGACCTATAGGGGAGCGACTTAAATGCAGGCCGACCTAATCTGCAGGCCGAGAATCCTATGTGCAGGCTAAACGACCTTGTAACAACCTGCATATTTATCGATTATATTTAAATATTTTATTTAAATATTTCATTGTTAGTCAGATTTTTGTCCGAAAAGTTACTTTTTGCAAATAGTCGAATTGGGACTCGAGACCCCTTCCATTGAGTTCAAAATGTTGTTTGCAACCTTTTTTAGTATAACCTTCGATATGTTTGGAGTAAGTTGATTTTTGCTACTTTTTCTATAAGGCTTTGCATTTGGGTTCAGCCCATTTTTCCAATTCTGGTTATATCAACCCAACCCCTCTCCACTTCTCTTCATTCATTCCTCATTTCCTAACTCTCTCAACCTCAAGAGAATAATGGGGGAAAAGATTGGAAATTAGAATTCCTAAGCCCTAGTTCCTTTGCAAACTCAAATTCTTGCTCCAAAATCAAAGAGAAGCCATCGGCAAGCCTTCTCTTCATCTTCTCCAACTCTTTCTCTCTTTAATTTCAGAAAATTACTAAACCTAATTTGGTAAATGTTTCTCTTTTAAGCTTAGATTCAAGCTTCTTGGGTTGAGATTGAAGTGTGGTTGATCTTCCCTTGTCTTCAAGCTTCTCATTCATTGTTTTTGGGTTCAAAGGTGAGATTTTTATCTCACATCTAAGCCTATGATTATCTTTGATTGTGGGGTATGAATTCCTAACACTTATTCATGTGTATTTGACTTTGATTTGGATTGGTTTTGTGAATATTCCAAATTTTAGTTTTTTGAGTTCAAATCTTCAAAAACCATAGCTTTGTTGTTTGAACTTGTTTTTGGTGATGCATCGAAGAGCATACAGGGCCGGGTTACTGTTTGGCATAAATCCCTAGCGTCATTGCTCGTTCGGTCGCGAATTGGAGGAGATTGCATAGCAATCATATAGGCCGAAAAATTGCCTAAGCTTCAGTCAGTCGACTGACATTTCCAGTCAGTCGACTGGCTGTAGCCATTATGAATTCCGAGGGCCATCTGCAGAGCCATGGGGCTCTGTTTCCCTGCAGTCAGTCGACTAACTCTCTGAGTTCAGTCGACTGACTAGTATCCCGCAAATTTTCAGGTATTGTGATCAGTCGACTGAACTCAGTGAGCCAGTCGACTGACCTACTCCAATTTGTCTATTATGACTATTTTTGCATTTTTTTGCTCGGATTCCAATTTTTATTGGTTCGTTTGATTCCCACTTGTTGAATCAATTGTTATTCGACTTTGATGACTTCTGTTTTGGGTTTTTTGGCAATATCCATTTTGATGGATTAGATATCGATTTCTTTGGAATTAATTCACGTCTTCGTATGCGAATTTTAGTGATTGATTGTTTCTACAATCATTTTTTTGGTTTGTCACTTTAAAAATATAAAGGTTTCAATACTAGTAGTAAATATCGAAACTCTTCCATTTAAAACGATTTCAACACTATTTTATTACAAAGCTCGTTTCTTAAACCGTTTTCCAATCTATTAGTATATACAAACCTTTACCTCATTCGTATGAGAAATCTAATTAAACGGCATTAGTAAAACAAGTGGTATGAAACGCTTGCGTTTAGTTCGTCGGTTAATTCTTGGACTTGTTCAATTGAATCTCTTGTGACAATTTTTCGAGTGGATATCTACAATTTGTTCGTAAATATTTAAGTTAAGCTAGTGGTTATGGGACATGAAGCTAAACTCATATATTTAATAGCTTAGTGTAATTGACACTTAACCTTGAGTGGAAGTCTACAATTTGTTCATAAATAATTAAGTTAAGCTAGCAGTTATGGGACATGAAGCTAAACTCATTTATTTACTAGCTTAGTGCAATTTACACTTATCGATCAATGATGATCATTTTGTGATTTAGACTAGCAATGTGCGATGTCTCTTTGTCTGCGAGGGAGACTAAACCCCGTTTTTAGTGGTGCTTCGGCTTGGTGGGGTAGCGACCCATGGTCTTCGGGCCGTTTTAGTGGAGCTTCGGCTCATGGTCTTCGGGCCGTTTTAGTGGAGCCTCGGCTCAAAATTAATGGTTAGCAACCATGGAATAGCTTTCCATTTTGTAATACACGTGTTGGTGAGTTTTCATGCTCCCGTTCTAGTTATAGGCCTCTTTCCCCTTTTTGTGATTTCTGGATTTCTATTGATCGATTTATAGAATTTGTGTTTCACTAAGTTGCGTGATTTGCATTGATAAGCTTTATCAATTTTTGTGCATTAGTGAATTTTTGTTTCACTAACTTTTTCGATTGGCATTGATATGATCGTCAATAATTGTGCTTTGGTGAATAAAATAAAGAATATGATGTTCTTTTTAGTGTTTTGAGATTTCTTGTTATATTGTATGATTTTTGTTGTTCGTTGATGTATACTTTATATAGTATGACAATTTCGTTATCATATGTTTTAATCGCATCTATTATCCTATCTCATTTTATCTGATATTTATAGCTAGACTGATCCGTTTATTATTTTCTTCTTAAATAATACTCGGGTCAGACCGAGATATTACAGACGCTTCTACTTGACTTCTTATCAGGGTCCATCGCCTGATTTTTGACTAACTACTTTAGATTAGTAGTTTTTGTTATGTATACATTCGAGATAGAGACTCCTTGATGTATACTTATTCTTTTGCCTAGCACTTGTTTCTTTTCTTTTGTGATATTGTGGATCTTGTTAGACCACTATCCTGATGTACACTTTCATGTGTTATATTCATGTCTGTTTCCGCCTTTGTGATATGGATATCTGTGACTGATTTGTGTTATGTTTATTTCTATATTTGTTTTCGAATATTATATATAGCCACTGTGTAGTAGCTTTGAGTTTGTATTGGTATGTCGGATTCCCTCTTGAAAAGAAATGCATGTTATACTATCTGACATATCGGTGCTCGCACAAAGAAATTACACGGATGGTCGCTCCTCAACAGCCTTATTCTCTGCGCTAGTTGACGACCTTACACCGTAGTGTCCTTGGCTAGCGTGGGTATAGAGGTGGGGCGTCACAGCTTGGTATCAGAGACAAACTTCGGAACAATGTAGAATAATTTAACAAGGATCATCGTCCTTCTTAGGAGTCGTGCCTTAGGGTTATATTCGAGACATTGGACCCGTTCTATCCTATTTTCTTTATGATTCCTTGTTTTATCAATCATGACTGTTTGGTATTCATTCTGAGAGTAACCTTTTTCCTCTTCTTTCTTTCTTTCTTAAAGAAAAAGAAATGGTTAGTTCTGGCAGTCCTAGCACTGGTCAATCCAATGGCCCTTCTCTGGATTGCGTATTCATGTCTGTCCAACAACTTTTGGATCTTGTAAAGAATCAAGAGTTTATATGTGCTTTGAGTAAGAATCCCGAAAAGATTTTACCTTTGAAACTTGAGGTTCCGTTCAATCAGCTTGTGGATATCACTCTTCGACCTGAAGAGGCTGATAAAGGAAATGGTGATATTGGTATTTTCAAGAAGAGGCAAATTAAGTTCAAAAGCCCTAATCGCAATAATAAAGTTAAACAAACTTCTTTGGTAGCAAGGACTCTCATTCCTAATCGTGGAGAATGCTATAATTGTGGCTCTGAGGACCACTATGCAAAGGAGTGTCCGGAACCACTCATTTGTCGTTATTGCAAAAATTCAGGTCATCATATTTCTGTCCGCCCCATACTTCAAAGCAAGAAGAAAGTGGAACAAGAAACTTCGGTAGCCAAGACTCCTACCCTAAGTCGTAAACAATGCTACAACTGTGGTTCCACGGACCATTATGTAATTAAGTGCCCGAAACACCTTTATTGCCGCTACTGCAAAGGCTCGGGTCATTGCTTATCTACATGTCCCAAGCTTCCAAGCAAGAGAGAAAGAAAGCTGCAAGCCCCTAGCAACTTTTCTCATGGTCAATGCATTCTTCATTCTATCCTTGATGGCATTATTGTGTTTCGTGATCATCCTATACGAGTTCTTGTTGATATGGGTTTATCTCATTATTTTTAAATCAAAAGAACTTGTTGAATTATTTTTCTTTAAAACAATTTGGAGTTGATGTCTTCTTTGAGAATTGCGAATCCGGATGGTGGATCCGCTACACTCAACTTGTTTTATTATTGATGTCAAAATTATTTTACGTGATTTTTCTTTCCGAGCCGATTTTTTACCGAGGCTTCGGAATCGGTTTTTGGAAAGGATTGGCTTAATCAGTATGAAGCCATATCCTATGTCCCGAGTGGACTATTCATTTTCGACATTTTCTATCTGTTAAGCAGATTTCTATTTTTCTTTGTGATTTCGATTCTATTTTAGGTGGCGTCGATTTTATTCTTTAAGCCCTCATGACGAGGAAAGTGTTATTTCTCACATTTAAATAGTTGTGAATTTTTCGGTATTTTTGAGCTTGTCTTAGGATTATCACCTAAGCAATCTTTTGAGTAGTATTAAGGTCTTTTCAGCTTGACCTTGCTTGCTACCAATCGCGGAAGTTAGCATTCCACTTACCGCATTCCGCATTCATTGTGATTCCTATGAATGACTTATTATGGCATTCTGTTTGTCTAGCATATTTCATCCATTTTATGAATCGAGTATTCTACGAATATCACGATGACTGCATTCTTGTATTTATTGATTTTGGATGAAAACAAAATTTAAAATTTTGTATATCTTTTTCATAAGATTTATTTATAAGTATAATTAGATTTTGTTCTTAAAACGTACAAAGAATATTCCTAAAACTTTTAAGAAACATGTTTATCATATAGAAGATATTTTTGTGATTGTATTGCCCATTGAGTGCTTTAAGAATTCTGTTCGATGCGCTTGATCAACGTTATCGATAGTAATTTCCTAAACGCTTAGATATAACAGTCAGACACGATATATTGATTTGTAAAAATGTAAATTTTTCTAGAAAGATTATTACATAAAGATAAATGTAATTTTGAAAGTTTTAGCTTTTTGGGAAAGAAGCTTATTTAAAAGAAATTCTTTTTTTTCGATACTCTTATTTTTGTGATTCCCGAAGGGAACCATGACTTTATCTTTTGTACCGATGCTTATCGTATTGGTTTTAATGTCGTTCTCTTGCAAAAGAGAACGTGCTATCATTTATGTTTCTAAATCATTAAAGCCTACCGAGACTAGATATGCCATTCATGATCTAGTGCTCGCGGCTATTGATTTTACTTTTAGAATTTGGCATCATCATTTTTGGGGGAGAAATTTGTTCTCCACCTGATCATAAATCTTAGGAATATTTATTTTCTCATAAGGAACTTCAGGTTGACTCGAGTTCCTGGCATCTTGTGATCTTGATATTCTTTTTATTCCCGAAAGGGAAATCGTGTTGCCAATCCGCTTTATCGTAAGCAACAAGTGGTTGATTCTTTGATGATGTCTTAATGGAATTATCTTTTTTTCAAATTCATCGGACGTTTTGATATACTTCGTTTTATTGAGCTTTATCTCATTTCTTTTATGGATAGAGTCCGATGTTCATTTATGGTTTTCGGTTCATTGGACGTACCGTTTTTGTACTGCGTCGATGTTTCGAATTATTTGAGCTTTGGTTCATCTGGCGTACCGTCATTGTACTATGTCGTTGTTCCAAATTATTCGAGTTTCTAGTCTCTCGGGCGTACTGTTATTATACTACGTCGTTGCACCGGCTCAATTTTCTGTCATTCATGACATTTTCTCACGTCTTTTATCTGTGGAATGCCTTAGGGGTCCGATTTTATTCTTGAGCCCGGTGTTATTGAAGAAATTGAAGTTTCGCCTATTTGACTTTTGAGCAACATTTTATTCGCACCATTGCTTCGGAGGTTGAGCGCCTTCGAAATAAAGATATTCTTTTTTTGAAAGTCCATTGGTTCTCAAATCCTAAGGATTTCTCTTGCGAATCCAGAGAATTCATCGAGCGAACACGTTTGGGATAACTCTTTCGTCCTCTTTATGGTGAACTTCTTGTTTCAAAATTTCCTTTGTGTTGATATGCTTCTATGGTTGTTGCTCTTTATTTTCTTCTTAAGTATTGCGAGGACGCAATTTCTTTAACGAGGGGAGTCTGTAACAACCCACATATTTATCGATTATATATTTAAACATTTTATTTAAATATTTCATCGTTAGTCGGATTTTTGTCCGAAAAGGTACTTTTTGCGAACAGTCGAATTGGGACTCGAGACCCCTTCCATTGAGTTCAAAATGTTGTTTGCAACCTTTTTGAGTATAACCTTCGATATGTTTGGAGTAAGTTGATTTTTGCTACTTTTTCTATAAGGCCAATTATGGTTATATCAACCCAACCCCTCTCTGCTTCTCTTCATTCATTCCTCATTTCCTAACTCTCTCAAGCTCAAGAGAATAATGGGGGAAAAGATTGGAAATTAGAATTCCTAAGCCCTAGTTCCTTTGCAAACTCAAATTCTTTCTCCAAAATCAAAGAGAAGCCATTGGTAAGCCTTCTCTTCATCTTCTCCAACTCTTTCTCTCTTTAATTTCAGAAAATTACTAAACCTAATTTGGTAAATGTTTCTCTTTTAAGCTTAGATTCAAGCTTCTTGGGTTGAGATTGAAGTGTGGTTGATCTTCCCTTGTCTTTAAGCTTCTCATTCCTTGTTTTTGGGTTCAAAGTGAGATTTTTATCTCACATCTAAGCCTATGATTATCTTTGATTGTTGGGTATGAATTCCTAACACTTATTCATGTGTATTTGATTTTGATTTGGATTGGTTTTGTGAATATTCCAAATTTTAGTGTTTTGAGTTCAAATATTCAAAAACCATAGCTTTGTTATTTGAACTTGTTTTTGGTGATGCATCGAAGAGCATATAGGGACGGGTTACCCTTTGGCATAAATCCCTAGCGTCATTGCTCGTTCGGTCGTGAATTGGAGGAGATTGCATAGCAATCATATAGGCCGGAAAATTGCCTAAGCTCCAGTCAGTCGACTGACATTTCCAGTCAGTAGACTGGCTGTAGCTATTATGCATTCCGAGGGCCATCTGCGGAGCCATGGGGCTCTGTTTCCCTGCAGTCAATCGACTGACTCTCTGAGTTCAGTCGACTGACCAGTATCTCACGGATTTTTAGGGACCGTGATTAGCCGACTGAACTCAGTGAGTGTAACGATCCCAGTTTAATGACGAATTTAAATTTATAATTTAATTGAATTTTTGGATTAAATTATGGATTTGTTTGAAATTTTCAAATTTAATAAGATATATATATGCTAATATATTTTAAAATTTGGATTTGAAACTCAAAAATGAATATTTTCAGTTGAATTGAATTATAAGTAAAGTGTTTAAAATAAAATAGAATAAAACTACTTAGCAATATTAAGTGAAAATTATAAAATAAAATATACGTTAGAAAATTTAATACTTATGTTAGAAATATAATTAGAAGATAAATTACAAAACAATACAATATATTCAAGTGTGAACAATAAAAAGATAAGTATGTAAAAGCAAATCAGTTTGGGTAAGAATGAAGTGAACAAAAATATCTATGTACCAAAACAATAATCAAATAAGACTTGGAAAAGAAATGTGAAACAAGTAAACATATAAGACCTATGTACAAGCAAAAAGGAAAGACAGCAAAATATATAAGTACATGTAGGCTGAGAAAACAAACAAATAATGTACATGTATAAAGAACAAAGAGAAAAAAAATATCTATGTAACAAAAGCTTGTTAAAGAAGACACTAGTAAAACAAAACAAAATATCTTTGTACAAACAAATAAATGTCAGTAAGTTCATAAGTATGTAAACATATTTAAAGACAATTACATTTAATATCCTATCACCTCAACACAAAACATATCACTTCAGCCGAAATACAAATTGAAAAAAATATCTTAGTCAAAGTAATAAAAGCAAAATCTGACCAAAGATAAACTCACACTAGAAAGTACCTTCCCCTATATACAAACTGTTCTCCTTTGTATGTACATACCATCCATATACACTAGTTTGTTCAGTAAAGAGATTAAGCAAACCAGAGAACAATTTATAAATATCATCATCTTTAAAACTCAAAGTCATTCAACAAAAACGAAAAAAAAGAGAAACTATAAACCAGAGAGAAATCAATCAAGCAAGGCAGAGGTTAAAACTTGGAAAGCAAGGCAAATCTAGTTTCAAAGTAAAGCATTCCAGATTAAAACTAAAATGAGTTTCCAGATTCAAGTAAAGAAAAAAAAATTCAACTGCACTCATCAAACAAAAGCTTCCTCTGTTCAAATTTGTCTCCAGGTGAGCAAACTTCAATTTTTAAACTAATTCTTTGACTTTGTTATCTGTGATGATCAATAAGTATTAGTGTATGTTTGTTTGTATATATAGACATGGCAAGAACATGGTGTATGTTTTGATACAGGCAGATGAGTTGTCACAGTTTACAGAGTAAACATAAATAAGATTTTTTTTGTAAATTTTCATATGAACATCTTTAATTTAAAAAATTTAAACAAATTAAAGCTTTAACCTGGAAGCACGAAGATCAAAAAGCAAAGGCAAAGGCAACTTAAAAACATTTTTTAAAGAAAACCAAGCAAGTTTAAAACAGGAAGCAGCCTCTGTTTCAAAACTTTTCAGGTGAGCAATTTTTTTTAAAAACCAATCTTCTTTGTTTTTACCTGTGATCAAACCTATTTTCTTTTAAATCTAAGTATCTGGTTTATCAAATACCGAGCTTACTGTATATTGAAAATCAAAACTTGTTAGGTATGTATGTTGAGTCACTGGGAGTCTTCAAAAAAAAAAAAAAAAAAATTAATTAATACAACTTCATATAGAATGTTTTAAACTTGAGATTTTAAACAAAATAGGCTGTTTCAACCTAAACCATGGCTTTGAAGTTTGTTTTGAAGCCGGACAGTGGTGTATGACTCAGTACTTTCAAATTTTACAGTAAGTAGAAATCAAATGAATTTATTCGAGTAGTTTAATTTATTGATTTGATTTGATAACTTGAACAAACACACAAAGTTATGATTTTTACAATTAATATAATGATTTTTTGATTAGTATTTCAAGAACAGGTCGTGTTTGAATAAAACTTTCATTTTTTTCGAACTGCTGATGATCAATTCATTGATAAATGTTGAAACTTAGGTTGAAGCTAGTTTATGAATCAATGATCTCCGGAAAATTGTCGAAAATATTTTCTATTTCGTAAATTGATGAGTTGAGAACGATTTAGGGTTTCGACCCCTGTTTTGAACGTTGATGGAAAATGGACTGTCGCGGTTTCATCAAGGCATCGGGTTTGATCGCACCCATGGGGATGTGCTCGTGGGTGAGTGGCGTAGTTTTGATCAGGCTCGCGTAAGCTCCGGTGATCTAGATTGTCGTCGACGCAAATTTTTCTGGCATTGTGTTAGTTCCAGATTTCTACTGGGTGGCTCAATTTTTATTCAAGCTAAGTAATGAAGTTTTGATGTTTGGATTGGGTTGTGTAGTGGACAAGTGACGTGATGGTGATCGGAATGACGATCGAAAGGGTGGCGGTCAACGGTGCACATGCACGGCGTTGGTGTCGTGCCTGGGTGTGACAACTCGAGAGTAGGTGGAAGGCTTGTTACGTGAGGGTGGCTACTCGAGTTGACTCGAGAAAAATGGCGAAAGCCTCGGGTTCGTACTCAGTTGATTTTACTTGAACAAAAATGTAACTTACTGGAGAAAAAAAAAGAGAAGAAGAAGAACGCGAGAGGGAGACGGGGAAGACAGCGGGGAACCCGAGTTTGAACTCGAAGCAGGACATGGGATGTCTCGGGTAGTTTTTCTGACAAACTGGAAAGTATGTTTTGTTTTTAAATAAAAATATATCTAGTTAAGCACTCGTTTCTCAGTCAGAAAAAAAAACACTGTAAATTCAAATTGGTGTTTAACAATTAAGGTCGGAACTTTAACACAGGTTTTAACTACTTTAGTAAATGCTTAACCGTGTTTTAAAACCTTGTTAATATTTTAATTAAGAAAAAAACTTAATTAAGTATAAAGTAATTAACAATTAAGTTTAGTAGTTAACAATGAATTGATTTTCAACTTTAAAGAAAGATTTTTAAATGTTAACCAAGTTGAATGATTAATTAAAGTATAATTGTAAATAGGGATTTATTAATGGTTAAGTGATAAATAAAGGGTAATTAACCACTTAAGTAATTTAATGAATGGTTAAGTTATTTAATGAATGATTAATAGTTAATTAAGTAATTTAATTTAGAATTAAATAAATGAATAATTAAGTACTTAATTAAATAGTGTGAATAAAGTAATTAAGAAATTAAGACTTAATAATTGATTAAAGATTGATTTGTTAATTTACTAATTTGGAATGAAACAAGTAATCGATTGATAATTAATGATCAAATTTAAACAGGGTTAAATAATTAATCCTCAAGTAATTAATTTTAATTTGAATGAATTACAATAAAAATGAGAGATGATTGCTTATAGATTGTGTATTGTTGTTTTCTGTTTGAAATTTTGATGCCATGAGATGTGAATTACTATGTGCTGGATTTTGATTGGTGATTTCATTCTATATGTCTATGTGAAAACCCCTTAGCCTGTAAAACGGCATTTAAAATTTCGATGCGACAGGGAGTCGGATTCCAGTTGGTTATCCGAAACCCACATCGAATTATAATGATTAATCTTTGTGATTGATAAATTTACTTTATCAATGAATCTGTAAATAAAGATAAGCGTTATTGATTATATCGCTTATCGATATTGATATATCTGTGATGATTGATGTGGTGCACTATTGTGTGTAAAGCCCCTGGACCACACTCATACACACACAAATATGGATTGCACGTGGAAAATCGGTTAAGCCACAGATTTTTAAATAGGTTGAATTTGAATTTGAGTTTGAATTTTTAAATTCAAATAGTTTTGGAAATAAATTAAGTCTAATATGAAAAGCTTTTGAAAAGTTGTTTTAAAAATAAAAGTTATTTTTGAATAACCAATAAAGATTTGAAAACGGAATAATCGGATTTAAATTGGAATTCAAAAATCTGAAATTGAATTCTTTATTCAATACTTATGATTTAAAAAGGACTTTGCAAGTTATACGGGTTTAAACTATTTTTTAAGCATTAATTTGGAAATTTGAATTAAACCAAAGACTGTAACCTGTGTAAATGGAATCAGGTTTTTTCGAAATATAACCATTATTTCTAAGTGATAAAAAGCTTTCATATGAGTAATGAATTTCCAATTTATATTAAAAGAATTTCAAGTTTGAATTAAAAATGATTTTTCCAAGTTATGGACGAAGATTTGGAAACAAGTTTTGAAAGCTATGAGATAAATCTTTGATTTAAAGATTAATGAATTAATTCAATTGAAACGGAAATTGTTTTGAAATCCGTAAATGGATCTTTGTGAAATTGAGTGAACTTTGTGAAATAAATCTTTTTGTTTAAAAGATTTGAAATGGTAATTGGTTTAAACCATTTGAAAGGAAGTTTTGAATCATTAAGTTGTGACTTAATTGAAATCCCATATCCATATGTTTTAAATATTGTGCTCACTATTCGGTTTAGCCGGGAGAGGACCTTTGTGTCGTATAACCCATTCCGAATATGTGATACGTCGGTATGGATAACATTTGAAGACCGGTGGTGAAGACCGGGTATTTGCGAGAACGATAGGATGACCTATCGATTGTCTCTGCATTGAGTCGCGCCGGTATAGAGATTTCCTAAGTGATGGGAAGTCCGATCGGGATTGTGAATACCCGGATTTGCAAGGACTTCTTTGGAAGTGCCTTCGGTTCTGTTCAAACCCGGAACAGACTTGTATGGATTGTATGTCTGACATTACATTTTGAGATATAAAGCAGATTTCTTTCAAATACATTTCTGTTGGTGGCGGAGAATTTATTCTCTTAGCTTAACACCCTTCTCTGAGACGTACGAGCTCAGAGGTTATGTAGTTGAAGGTTATCAGCGATATATTCCCAACTTGGTAATGTGGCATGCTGAGTGCTGCTGATTATTGGTTGATCAAAGCATGGCTTTGTGAAAAGCGTAGCTTTGTGGACGAGACTTCGTCGAGCCTCACAAACCGGAAATGGTCGAAACAGGAATTGTGCGGCAAGGTTTCAGGGGTAGCTCCCCTAGGGTATGACCATTCCTTCTGGAAAAGGGTAGTATCATGGTATGGAGCCCAGATACTTACTCATGTGGACACACTTTATTTATTACTGTGTGATGTTGTTGGTTAGAGAGCTCTCGTATAAAGGTCCCAAAGGACCGGGGGTGGCATATCTGAGGTTCTGTATATTCCCCGGGAAGGGGGGTAGCCGGCCTTGTTTGGCAGAGATCCGGTTAGGTTCTCGGGGCGTCCCGCCAGAGGCGTTCCCATGTGGCAATAGAAAGTTCCTTAGCCTGACCATTTGTTGGAAAATCCATTCATCCAATACGAGCCTTGTATGGTTTTAGTTTTATTACCTGCCATTCACTTATGGTGGCGCCCCACTGTTTAGATGGTAGCTATAGTAGGCATAGTTCGAAATGTCTATGCTGGCTAAGATTTATATTCTACTTTCGAAATGCTTTTCTGCACTGTGCACTTATAATAATAATATCAAAGGAAGTTTTCTGCGTATCAAGCATATTTGACTATCATAAGGAGAAATCTCCTTCGATTCTGCGTTTGCATTGTGTGTGTGGCGGGAGGCCTTATGGTAGTTTCATTTTCCAAAAGCATTGTGTAGCGATTCGTAATTTTTCGCGTTCGAAAATCGACATCCATACTTTACATTGTACTCGAATGCCGCAGATTCGACCGTTCAAATTCGAGTCGCCGGAGCTTATAACACATTAAGTAAATAACACAGCGGAAGAAATGAATAGCATATATCGATATACAACATTTGATACAATAACTGATACAACATGAATGATACAACAGAATGGTACAATAGATATCAACATTATCAGAGATACAAAGAATAGCAGCGGAAATATAATAATAACACTAGCAGCGGGACAAAATCTCAAATGTGGTCTTCAAGAAAGAACTCCAGTATCAGTAACTCCATCTCCAAGGCATCGATCCAGAAATAGCGAGAACTCCCAAATCAAGATGAAGAGAAGCAACTCGATCCAAAATGCGATTGCCAAATCCTAAGGCTGAAAGCTATCGAATCTACACCTACTATAGATTATCTGAAAACCCCAACTCTAGACTGCCCGTGTGGGAAAATAGTGGGCACCCAGAGTTTAGGAAATGGACGATAAACTCCAGGTCAGTCATGGGACTGGTGTGAGCAAACAAAAGCAATTGGTCTTTTAAAACAAGCAAAGGATTTAAATTTGAAATTTCGCAATGCTTTTTTTAGAAAATAAAACTACCATAAGGCCTCCCGCCACACACACAATGCAAACGCAGAATTGGAGGAGATTTCTCCTTATGATAGTCAAATATGCTTAATACGAGAAATTTCTTTGATATTATTACTATAAGTGCAAAGTGTGGAAAAAACCATTTCGAAAGTAAAATATAAATCCTAGCCAACATACGACATTTCGTCGTATGCCTACTATAGCTACCATGTTCAATAGCAGGTTACCGCCACATTCCATGGCAGGTTATACAACTAAAACCGTACAGGGCTCGTATTGTTTTGATTGGATTTCCAACAAATGGCCAGGCTAAGGAACTTCCTACTGTCTATGGGATCGCCTCTGGCGGGACGTCCCGAGAACTAACGTTACGGTTAGATCTCTGCCAACACAAGGCCGGGTTACCTCTGTAACTAGGTAACTACTACACGAATATGCCATCCGCCGGTCCTTTGGGACCTTTATCCGAGCGCTCGCAACAACAACCACAAAGTATCACAAAGTAATAGATCTGCAGTATCCACATAGGTAAGTATCTGGGCTCCATACCATGATACCACCCTTTACCAGAAGGGAATGACACACCCTAAAGGGAGCGACCCTCATAACCTTGCCGCATCTTTCCTGTTTCGACCATTTCCGGGGTGTGAGGTCTTGATGCAGTCTCGTCCACAAAGCTATGCTTTGTGCAACAAAGCCATGCTTTGGGTCAACAGATGACCAAAGCAATGATCACAAAGATAAATGATCAAACAAATGATCATATCACAAATGATCAACCAATGATCATCACACAACAGCACTCAGTATGCCACATTACCAAATTGGGAATATATCACCGATGAATATCAACTACATAACCTCTGAGCTCGTACGTCTCAGAGAAGGGTGTTACGCTAAGAGAATAAATCCTCCGCCACCAAGCAGAAATGTATTTGATAGAGATCAGTTAACATCTCAAAGTGTAATGTCGGACATACAACCATACAAGTCTGTTCCGGGTTCGAACAGAACCGAAGGCACTTCCGAAGAAGCCCTTGCAAATCCGGGTATCCACAATCCCGATCGGACTTCCCATCACTAAGGGAATCTCTATACCGTAGCTACTCGATGCAGAGACAATCGATAGGTTATCCTATCGTTCTCACAAATACCCGGTCTTCACCACCGGTCTTCAATTGCTATCCATAACGTCGTATCACTATTCGGAATGGGTTATATGACACAAGGTCCTCTCCCGGCTAAACCGAATAGTAAGCGCCATATTTTAAAACATATGGATATGGGATTTTAGTTAAGTCACAACTTATAAAAATCCAAAACTTTTCTTTCAAATGGTTAAACAAATTACCATTTTTAAATCTTTAAACAAAAAGATTTATTTCACAAAGTTTCACCCAGTTTCACAAAGATCTATTCATAGATTTCAAAACAATTCCCATTCAATTGGATTAACCCAATTAAATCTTTAAAATTAAGATTTATAGCTTTCCAAACACGTTTCCAAAGATTTATCTAAAACTTGGAATACTATTTTCATTTTTAGACTTGAAATCCTTTTAGCACACATTAGGAGTTCATTTCTTATGTGAAAGCTTTATTATTTGAAAACAAATAGTTTCCGTTTTAGAAAAATCCAATTTATACAAGTTGAAATCTTGGCTTGAATTTAAATTCCAAAACATCACCTTTAAAATGGTTTAAGAACCCATATAAACCCATTTATAAGCTGAATACCCTTTTTAACCCTAGTTCCCAAATTATAGAATTCAATTTCAAATATTGAATTCAAATTTAAATTAAATTATTTAAATTTCAAAACTCAATCAAGTTATTAAAAATCACTTTTATTTTTGAAACTCTTTTTCAAAAGCTTTAATTCTAATCCCAAAACTATTTGGATTTAAAAATACAATTTTTAAAAATATTTCAAAAATCTGTGACTTAACCCATTTCCACGCGAAATCCATATTTGTGTGTGTACGTGTGGTCCAGGGTTCAACACAAAAGTGCACAACATCATAATCATATTGATAAGCGGTATAACCCATAACGCTTATCTATATTCACAGATTCATAGGTAAATTAAACTATCAATCACAAAGATTCACTAATACGATTCGATGTGGGTTTCGGATAACAAACTGAAATCCGACTCCCTATCGCATCGAAATTCAAATGTCGTTTTACGGGTCAAAGGGTTTCATATTCATACGACAGTATATTCATCACAAATATAGCAGATCAGCACAAAGTATCACATAGCATCACATCACATATCAAATATATCAATCCATCATACAACATTCAATAACAATCAGCATCTACAATTAAGATGAATAAACTGGGTGGTTTTAAATTTATTACCTACATGATTACTTTCATTTATTAGTCCCAAATAAATTAACTATCCATAATTATCCAATTAATAAATCTTCAATTATTAATTTAAAATCTAATATCATTCAATTAATGATTTCTTAATTACAAATTTATTTTTTCTAAGAAAAAAATTAATCTTAAACTTTAATTAATCAAATTAAAACCCTTAATTACTTTAATTAATTATCCATTTCATTAATTAATTAATTATATTAATTATCCATTTGTACTACCTTAAAAATTAAATGAATTACAAATCATTAAATTTTTTCTTTATCTTTAGATAAACATTCCTTATTTAAATTATGCATTTAAAAACAAAAAATGTTTTTAATTTTGCATTAAATTCCATTTAACATTTCTTTAAAACTTTAAGACTTAAATTTATTTAAAATAAGATTCTTAAAATAATACAAATCTAAATCTTATATGTTTACAAGAAACATATACTTAATTAATAAGTTAAAAAGGATTTAAATCTCAATTCAAATTCAAATCAAATTTAAAAATTCTTTAAATTTCAAAACTTAAATATAACTTCCATTCTCATTCTAGTTTAAATTCTTTAAAATGCTTCTTACAATTACCCCTTCCATTCAATGCAAATCACTTAATCATTTAAAAGAAATTTAAACTTAAATCTTTATTTTAAAACTGAAGTTTAAAATTTTAAATTCAGATTTAAAAACTCAGATTGAATTCATTTGAATTTCCTAATTTAAACATTTAACCTTTCAATTCAAATGCCAAAACACAATGCATTTATACTTGAGAGTTTAAAATCAAATTTGAATTTAAAACATAAATGGTTTCAAATTTCAGACAAACAAAATTTGAATTCATATTCAAATTTTCAGACTTAAACCCAGTTTAAATCTCCACTTTCAAATTTAAACTTACCTTTACATAAAAAAAAACAGAAACAGCTTTCTATTTATTTTGAAACTTAAACTTTGAAATTTTTCTAAATTTAAAATTATTTCAAAAGAACAGAATTCAAACTCTTTGAATTCATAGCTAAATTCAGTTCTAAAAATCCTAAGTTAACAATTGTAGTTTGCAGTAATTTCAAATTTTATAAACTAGAAACAGGTTTCCTGTTCTTCTATTTTTTTTAATTTTTTTTTAAAAAAAAAAATTTAAAAACATAAATGGTTTCAAATATCTGACAAATTAAATTTGAATTCATATTCAAATTTCAACTAAAACTCCATTTCAATCTCCACTTGAAATTTAATTTTTCTTCACATATAAAAACAGAAACAGTTTTCTGTTTTATAAAAAATCAAACTTTGAAATTATATGAAATTATTTCAACAGAATTCACACTTATTTGAATTCATATTCAAATTTAGGTTCTTAAAGCCTAAGTCCAAATTAAGTTTACATTTTAAACTTTCACTTCAAATTTAAAAACTGCAAACAGTTTTCCTGTTCCTTTATTTTTTTTATTTTTAACCAAACTTGAATTTCTGCATTTAAATTATTTAAATTTAGAATTCAAACTTTTTGAATTCATTTTTAGATTCAGTTTTACTCCTAAGTTCAGTTTCCATATTTAAATTTAAAACCTTACTTTCAAAATTCTAAAAACAGAATAGTTTCTGTTTTTTTTTTTAAACCTGAAACAAAAATACACTGAACCTTACTATTTGACTTCGAGTAAATCCTCTACTAGCTTCGAGTCATTTCCTATTTCCCCCGAGACCAACCCGAGTCGAAATCCCTGCAACCCAAACAATCTCCTCAACCCTGCACAACATCAACCCCACTGCAGTGACAACCTGTCAACACCAGATTCTCTCAACTCCGACCAACATCATCGACCAAACTCCGGTGATAACTCCATCACTACACCATCCATCAATCCCCAAAATAGCATGGAACTCGATTCATTCTAGAAGCAACAGTACCCAATTTTCCCTAACCCAGTAGCCTAGGGTTATATACTGCAATTTCCAATTTACAAACTAAATTTATGATTCTATTTTTAAAAATCAAAATTTTGTATAAGTTTTCAGTTTATAAACTTGAATAAATGAATTATGAAGATTAAATTTTAGTCAAAAACTATGGCTTGCTTGTTCTCTTGGGTTTCCAGAGCCAATTCAAGTATTTTTAACTTAATTAAAATTTTAAAACTTACTTCAAAATTAAACAAACAAGATTTGTTTATATTCCAGGTCCTAGCAGATTTTAGATCAAAGGATAAGAATCAACACGCACAGGCAATGTACTTATATATTCACCACAACATGTATATATTTTCAGATATAAATCCTGTAGCAAAATCCTACTTAAGTTTTAACAAAGTTGTTGCCCACAGGCAACAAAGTATTAAAGTTTGAAAATTTGCTTACATTGTATAAACAGAGACAGAGAACAAATTTAAGTTTACCCAGGAATTATTATTTTTTTATTTATATTTTACTTCTAATTACTTAACATAACTTGTTTGAAATCATTTTTAAAATGGGGATTATAGTTTAATAACCAGTTTCCATTTAGATATCAGATCCCAAAAAAAAAATTTGGATAAGTTTTGAAGTTGATTTCTTTTAACTTGTAGGCTAGCAACAGGGACATGCAACAACACTTGCATATATATGAGCATATACAGACACATTTGCATTCATTCATCATCATCACAAAATCAAACAACCATCATAACATCACAATGTATCAACACATTAGGCTTTAAAGGGAAAGTTGCTCACCTGGATTGGATATTTGGACAAAGCAACACTGGATGTTGCTTAAGAAGGAACAGAGGAGCATCTTGAGCATGCACATTTTTTTCTTTCTTTAATGTTTTGAAGCTTAGATCTGTAAGATGTAAATAAGAATCTTTGCTCATCTTTTATTGTATTTTTTTTACTTACTTCATCAATGACTACAAAATTTAATTTACTTACAGTATGATTTCTTATAAAACAGAGAAGCTTTCCTTCTTCTTTTTTTTTCCTGCAACTTAAAACAGAAATCAATTTGCTTTGGACTTGATTCTTCCTGCAACTTTATTAATAAAGTTGTTTAAATCTTTTGTTTTATTTACTGATTAGCAACTTCAAGTTCAAAATTCCTTAAAGAAGTTTACTTGCCTTTAGATTGTTTTCCAGAAATTCTGCACTGTCAAACTGCAGCTCTACACTTTCATAAGTCTGCAGTTTGAATTTTTTTGTTTGTGTTAAAACTTGATTTAAAAATCAAAATTTTATTAACTATAAAACTTTTAAATAAAAAAAATCACCTGAGAGATCAATGCTTCAAGATGATTCAGATATTTCCCTTTTGCTTTTGAATTGAATTGAAGAAAGCTTGACAGTTTTTTTTTTCTCTTTTTCTTTTTTTTTCCTGAATTTTGTTCTTGCTTGAGTGTGGGAGTTTAAAGATTTGCAAAATCTCTATGATTACTGAACTTCAGATGCTGGGGAATTTTTAAAATTCGAATTGGAAGGTGAAAGGTTTCTGAAAAAAAATTTATTTGATTATTTTATTTTGGAAATGATGTCTTGTGCCATTTGTAAAAAAAAATCATAAGCTTAGATTTTGTTAAGTCTTCTACTCCACCCTCATGTGTATATGTTTACATTTGTATACATGTTTTCTTTGTTTTAAGTTAAATACTTATGTTCATCTTTAAACAATTTAAATAGTTTTAACTTTATATTGTATTTATTTTCAAGTAAAAAAAAAAGAAAAGAAAAAGCAATTTGAATTTTTGATTTATGAAACATGATTTATGCTTTTAGCCCTTTATCAATTTATTTACAAGTTACTTACATACACTTGTATTCATTTCATTTTTACAACTTTTGAAATCCATCACATCCTACAACCATAATAAAAATGATTCTTATTTATTAACATATCTTTATTTATTCATACATTAATATTTAAACATACTCAATCACATTTGTGTTTAGATCCTTAGTTCAATAAATTTTAATTTATACATTTTGTTTTTAAACCTTGTTTGATTTTAATTTACAAGATATATCTATCCATTTTATCCCCTTATGTATATATTTATACTTATACAAATTAAAGTAAAATAGTATGAAATTAAATTATACATTTTTTTTTTATCTATTATTTTGTTTGTTCAACTTGTTAAAGTTTTTAATCTCTAATTTATTTTTAATACATTTTATTTTGAAATTCAATATTATTTTACAATTCACTTATTCTTAAACTTGAAATTTAAATTTCTATTAAAATCAAAACTATTTATCTATTCTAAGAATTTTCTAATTAATTCACAATTTATTTTCAAAAATAAATTTAATTGCCAAATTAAACTTGATAAATTTCAGGAATGTTACAGATTTCCCCCCTTAAAAGAATTTCGTCCTCGAAATTGCAAGGAAGACGAGAAAGAAAAGATAATAGATAAAGAAATGATTGATCAGATCAGAATCGAGATATTTATTCTGCATTTGGTCTACCCAAATCAGAATATCAATAATATGAGAACGAACTCATACAATTATTACACAGATATTTGGGTCCACCGGTCTACGAATGTGCAAGGGCATTGATTAGTTCGAAGGGATAACTAATCGTTCGTAGACTATATCGGATCCCAGAGAATAAATAGATAGATTAAATCTTCATATTAGTTAACCAGTTTACTTAATTTAAAATTTCCAATTTATTTAATTTTTCAATTTCAAATTCATTAGAGTTTAGATCGAAAAGCTGATAAGAAATCGATGAAGATACAAAGTAAGAATTTTCTACAACGATACGTATGGCCATCATCACACCGAAACTTCTTTCTGGAGCTGCTACGAAGCAATCAAAAAGAATTCGAAATCGAATCAAAGGAGATTGATAGAGAAAAGTTGTTTCCGCTATTGCAGGGTATTGACCATTCGTAGTGGTACTCCCCTGTCCCCTATCTCGTCCCCTTCTCGCACTCATACTCACTATCAGTGGATAGTAAGAGAATTTACTGAGGCGTTCGAACAGATATCTTAGGGATATACTCATTCTAGGGTTTACTTCACCCAATCTCTAATGAGTTACTTAATGTGTTATACTCCTGAGCTAAGGCTTTAACCATCAGCTCTGATACCAAATGTAACGATTCGTAATTTTTCGCGTTCGAAAATCGACATCCATACTTTACATTGTACTCGAATGCCGCAGATTCGACCGTTCAAATTCGAGTCGCCGGAGCTTATAACACATTAAATAAATAACACAGCGGAAGAAATGAATAGCATATATCGATATACAACATTTGATACAATAACTGATACAACATGAATGATACAACAGAATGGTACAATAGATATCAACATTATCAGAGATACAAAGAATAGCAGCGGAAATATAATAATAACACTAGCAGCGGGACAAAATCTCAAATGTGGTCTTCAAGAAAGAACTCCAGTATCAGTAACTCCATCTCCAAGGCATCGATCCAGAAATAGCGAGAACTCCCAAATCAAGATGAAGAGAAGCAACTCGATCCAAAATGCGATTGCCAAATCCTAAGGCTGAAAGCTATCGAATCTACACCTACTATAGATTATCTGAAAACCCCAACTCTAGACTGCCCGTGTGGGAAAATAGTGGGCACCCAGAGTTTAGGAAATGGACGATAAACTCCAGGTCAGTCATGGGACTGGTGTGAGAAAACAAAAGCAATTGGTCTTTTAAAACAAGCAAAGGATTTAAATTTGAAATTTCGCAATGCTTTTTTTAGAAAATGAAACTACCATAAGGCCTCCCGCCACACACACAATGCAAACGCAGAATTGGAGGAGATTTCTCCTTATGATAGTCAAATATGCTTAATACGAGAAATTTCTTTGATATTATTACTATAAGTGCAAAGTGTGGAAAAAACCATTTCGAAAGTAAAATACAAATCCTAGCCAACATACGACATTTCGTCGTATGCCTACTATAGCTACCATGTTCAATAGCAGGTTACCGCCACATTCCATGGCAGGTTATACAACTAAAACCGTACAGGGCTCGTATTGTTTTGATTGGATTTCCAACAAATGGTCAGGCTAAGGAACTTCCTACTGTCTATGGGATCGCCTCTGGCGGGACGTCCCGAGAACTAACGTTACGGTTAGATCTCTGCCAACACAAGGCCGGGTTACCTCTGTAACTAGGTAACTACTACACGAATATGCCATCCCCCGGTCCTTTGGGACCTTTATCCGAGCGCTCGCAACAACAACCACAAAGTATCACAAAGTAATAGATCTGCAGTATCCACATAGGTAAGTATCTGGGCTCCATACCATGATACCACCCTTTACCAGAAGGGAATGACACACCCTAAAGGGAGCGACCCTCATAACCTTGCCGCATCTTTCCTGTTTCGACCATTTCCGGGGTGTGAGGTCCTGATGCAGTCTCGTCCACAAAGCTATGCTTTGTGCAACAAAGCCATGCTTTGGGTCAACAGATGACCAAAGCAATGATCACAAAGATAAATGATCAAACAAATGATCATATCACAAATGATCAACCAATGATCATCACACAGCAGCACTCAGTATGCCACATTACCAAATTGGGAATATATCACCGATGAATATCAACTACATAACCTCTGAGCTCGTACGTCTCAGAGAAGGGTGTTACGCTAAGAGAATAAATCCTCCGCCACCAAGCAGAAATGTATTTGATAGAGATCAGTTAACATCTCAAAGTGTAATGTCGGACATACAACCATACAAGTCTGTTCCGGGTTCGAACAGAACCGAAGGCACTTCCGAAGAAGCCCTTGCAAATCCGGGTATCCACAATCCCGATCGGACTTCCCATCACTAAGGGAATCTCTATACCGTAGCTACTCGATGCAGAGACAATCGATAGGTTATCCTATCGTTCTCACAAATACCCGGTCTTCACCACCGGTCTTCAATTGCTATCCATAACGTCGTATCACTATTCGGAATGGGTTATATGACACAAGGTCCTCTCCCGGCTAAACCGAATAGTAAGCGCCATATTTTAAAACATATGGATATGGGATTTTAGTTAAGTCACAACTTATAAAAATCCAAAACTTTTCTTTCAAATGGTTAAACAAATTACCATTTTTAAATCTTTAAACAAAAAGATTTATTTCACAAAGTTTCACCCAGTTTCACAAAGATCTATTCATAGATTTCAAAACAATTCCCATTCAATTGGATTAACCCAATTAAATCTTTAAAATTAAGATTTATAGCTTTCCAAACACGTTTCCAAAGATTTATCTAAAACTTGGAATACTATTTTCATTTTTAGACTTGAAATCCTTTTAGCACACATTAGGAGTTCATTTCTTATGTGAAAGCTTTATTATTTGAAAACAAATAGTTTCCGTTTTAGAAAAATCCAATTTATACAAGTTGAAATCTTGGCTTGAATTTAAATTCCAAAACATCACCTTTAAAATGGTTTAAGAACCCATATAAACCCATTTATAAGCTGAATACCCTTTTTAACCCTAGTTCCCAAATTATAGAATTCAATTTCAAATATTGAATTCAAATTTAAATTAAATTATTTAAATTTCAAAACTCAATCAAGTTATTAAAAATCACTTTTATTTTTGAAACTCTTTTTCAAAAGCTTTAATTCTAATCCCAAAACTATTTGGATTTAAAAATACAATTTTTAAAAATATTTCAAAAATCTGTGACTTAACCCATTTCCACGTGAAATCCATATTTGTGTGTGTACGTGTGGTCCAGGGTTCAACACAAAAGTGCACAACATCATAATCATATTGATAAGCGGTATAACCCATAACGCTTATCTATATTCACAGATTCATAGGTAAATTAAACTATCAATCACAAAGATTCACTAATACGATTCGATGTGGGTTTCGGATAACAAACTGAAATCCGACTCCCTGTCGCATCGAAATTCAAATGTCGTTTTACGGGTCAAAGGGTTTCATATTCATACGACAGTATATTCATCACAAATATAGCAGATCAGCACAAAGTATCACATAGCATCACATCACATATCAAATATATCAATCCATCATACAACATTCAATAACAATCAGCATCTACAATTAAGATGAATAAACTGGGTGGTTTTAAATTTATTACCTACATGATTACTTTCATTTATTAGTCCCAAATAAATTAACTATCCATAATTATCCAATCAATAAATCTTCAATTATTAATTTAAAATCTAATATCATTCAATTAATGATTTCTTAATTACAAATTTATTTTTTCTAAGAAAAAAATTAATCTTAAACTTTAATTAATCAAATTAAAACCCTTAATTACTTTAATTAATTATCCATTTCATTAATTAATTAATTATATTAATTATCCATTTGTACTACCTTAAAAATTAAATGAATTACAAATCATTAAATTTTTTCTTTATCTTTAGATAAACATTCCTTATTTAAATTATGCATTTAAAAACAAAAAATGTTTTTAATTTTACATTAAATTCCATTTAACATTTCTTTAAAACTTTAAGACTTAAATTTATTTAAAATAAGATTCTTAAAATAATACAAATCTAAATCTTATATGTTTACAAGAAACATATACTTAATTAATAAGTTAAAAAGGATTTAAATCTCAATTCAAATTCAAATCAAATTTAAAAATTCTTTAAATTTCAAAACTTAAATATAACTTCCATTCTCATTCTAGTTTAAATTCTTTAAAATGCTTCTTACAATTACCCCTTCCATTCAATGCAAATCACTTAATCATTTAAAAGAAATTTAAACTTAAATCTTTATTTTAAAACTGAAGTTTAAAATTTTAAATTCAGATTTAAAAACTCAGATTGAATTCATTTGAATTTCCTAATTTAAACATTTAACCTTTCAATTCAAATGCCAAAACACAATGCATTTATACTTGAGAGTTTAAAATCAAATTTGAATTTAAAACATAAATGGTTTCAAATTTCAGACAAACAAAATTTGAATTCATATTCAAATTTTCAGACTTAAACCCAGTTTAATTCTCCACTTTCAAATTTAAACTTACCTTTACATAAAAAAAAAACAGAAACAGCTTTCTATTTATTTTGAAACTTAAACTTTGAAATTTTTCTAAATTTAAAATTATTTCAAAAGAACAGAATTCAAACTCTTTGAATTCATAGCTAAATTCAGTTCTAAAAATCCTAAGTTAACAATTGTAGTTTGCAGTAATTTCAAATTTTATAAACTAGAAACAGGTTTCCTGTTCTTCTATTTTTTTTTTTTTAAAAAAAAAATTTAAAAACATAAATGGTTTCAAATATCTGACAAATTAAATTTGAATTCATATTCAAATTTCAACTAAAACTCCATTTCAATCTCCACTTGAAATTTAATTTTTCTTCACATATAAAAACAGAAACAGTTTTCTGTTTTATAAAAAATCAAACTTTGAAATTATCTGAAATTATTTCAACAGAATTCACACTTATTTGAATTCATATTCAAATTTAGGTTCTTAAAGCCTAAGTCCAAATTAAGTTTACATTTTAAACTTTCACTTCAAATTTAAAAACTGCAAACAGTTTTCCTGTTCCTTTATTTTTTTTATTTTTAACCAAACTTGAATTTCTGCATTTAAATTATTTAAATTTAGAATTCAAACTTTTTGAATTCATTTTTAGATTCAGTTTTACTCCTAAGTTCAGTTTCCATATTTAAATTTAAAACCTTACTTTCAAAATTCTAAAAACAGAATAGTTTCTGTTTTTTTTTTTAAAACCTGAAACAAAAATACACTGAACCTTACTATTTGACTTCGAGTAAATCCTCTACTAGCTTCGAGTCATTTCCTATTTCCCTCGAGACCAACCCGAGTCGAAATCCCTGCAACCCAAACAATCTCCTCAACCCTGCACAACATCAACCCCACTGCAGTGACAACCTGTCAACACCAGATTCTCTCAACTCCGACCAACATCATCGACCAAACTCCGGTGATAACTCCATCACTACACCATCCATCAATCCCCAAAATAGCATGGAACTCGATTCATTCTAGAAGCAACAGTACCCAATTTTCCCTAACCTAGTAGCCTAGGGTTATATACTGCAATTTCCAATTTACAAACTAAATTTATGATTCTATTTTTAAAAATCAAAATTTTGTATAAGTTTTCAGTTTATAAACTTGAATAAATGGATTATGAAGATTAAATTTTAGTCAAAAACTATGGCTTGCTTATTCTCTTGGGTTTCTAGAGCCAATTCAAGTATTTTTAACTTAATTAAAATTTTAAAACTTACTTCAAAATTAAACAAACAAGATTTGTTTATATTCCAGGTCCTAGTAGATATTAGATCAAAGGATAAGAATCAACATGCACAGGCAATGTACTTATATATTCACCACAACATGTATATATTTTCAGATATAAATCCTGTAGCAAAATCCTACTTAAGTTTTAACAAAGTTGTTGCCCACAGGCAACAAAGTATTAAAGTTTGAAAATTTGCTTACATTGTATAAACAGAGACAGAGAACAAATTTAAGTTTACCCAGGAATTTTTTTATTTTATTTATATTTTACTTCTAATTACTTAACATAACTTGTTTGAAATCATTTTTAAAATGGGGATTATAGTTTAATAACCAGTTTCCATTTAGATATCAGATCCCAAAAAAAAAATTTGGATAAGTTTTGAAGTTGATTTCTTTTAACTTGTAGGCTAGCAACAGGGACATGCAACAACACTTGCATATATATGAGCATATACAGACACATTTGCATTCATTCATCATCATCACAAAATCAAACAACCATCATAACATCACAATGTATCGACACATTAGGCTTTAAAGGGAAAGTTGCTCACCTGGATTGGATATTTGGACAAAGCAACACTGGATGTTGCTTAAGAAGGAATAGAGGAGCATCTTGAGCATGCACATTTTTTTCTTTCTTTAATGTTTTGAAGCTTAGATCTGTAAGATGTAAATAAGAATCTTTGCTCATCTTTTATTGTATTTGTTTTACTTACTTCATCAATGACTACAAAATTTAATTTACTTACAGTATGATTTCTTATAAAACAGAGAAGCTTTCCTTCTTCTTTTTTTTTCCTGCAACTTAAAACAGAAATCAATTTGCTTTGGACTTGATTCTTCCTGCAACTTTATTAATAAAGTTGTTTAAATCTTTTGTTTTATTTACTGATTAGCAACTTCAAGTTCAAAATTCCTTAAAGAAGTTTACTTGCCTTTAGATTGTTTTCCAGAAATTCTGCACTGTCAAACTGCAGCTCTACACTTTCAAAAGTCTGCAGTTTGAATTTTTTTGTTTGTGTTAAAACTTGATTTAAAAATCAAAATTTTATTAACTATAAAACTTTTAAATAAAAAAAATCACTTGAGAGATCAATGCTTCAAGATGATTCAGATATTTCCCTTTTGCTTTTGAATTGAATTGAAGAAAGCTTGACAGTTTTTTTTTCTCTTTTTCTTTTTTTTTTCCTGAATTTTGTTCTTGCTTGAGTGTGGGAGTTTAAAGATTTGCAAAATCTCTATGATTACTGAACTTCAGATGCTGGGGAATTTTTAAAATTCGAATTGGAAGGTGAAAGGTTTCTGAAAAAAAATTTATTTGATTATTTTATTTTGGAAATGATGTCTTGTGCCATTTGTAAAAAAAAAATCATAAGCTTAGATTTTGTTAAGTCTTCTACTCCACCCTCATGTGTATATGTTTACATTTGTATACATGTTTTCTTTGTTTTAAGTTAAATACTTATGTTCATCTTTAAACAATTTAAATAGTTTTAAACATAACTTTATATTGTATTTATTTTCAAGTAAAAAAAAAGAAAAGAAAAAGCAATTTGAATTTTTGATTTATGAAACATGATTTATGCTTTTAGCCCTTTATCAATTTATTTACAAGTTACTTACATACACTTGTATTCATTTTATTTTTACAACTTTTGAAATCCATCACATCCTACAACCATAATAAAAATGATTCTTATTTATTAACATATCTTTATTTATTCATACATTAATATTTAAACATACTCAATCACATTTGTGTTTAGATCCTTAGTTCAATAAATTTTAATTTATACATTTTGTTTTTAAACCTTGTTTGATTTTAATTTACAAGATATATCTATCCATTTTATCCCCTTATGTATATATTTATACTTATACAAATTAAAGTAAAATAGTATGAAATTAAATTATACATTTTTTTTTATCTATTATTTTGTTTGTTCAACTTGTTAAAGTTTTTAATCTCTAATTTATTTTTAATACATTATATTTTGAAATTCAATATTATTTTACAATTCACTTATTCTTAAACTTGAAATTTAAATTTCTATTAAAATCAAAACTATTTATCTATTCTAAGAATTTTCTAATTAATTCACAATTTATTTTCAAAAATAAATTTAATTGCCAAATTAAACTTGATAAATTTCAGGAATGTTACACATTGCGATTTTGAAATTTAAATCTTTGATTAATTTTAAAAGACAAACCGTTTTCGTTTGCTCATACCAGTCCCATGACTGACCCGGAGTTTATTGTTCCTTTCCTAAACTCTGGGTGCCTACAAATTTTCCACACGGGCAGTCTAGAGTTTGGTTTTTCAGATAGTTAGGTTCAGTAGATTATATGGAGCTAGTTCAGTCTTTTGGATATGGACTACACTTGTTTATCTTGGAGCAACCTGGATAATGGATCGAGCTAGGAGTTTTGGAGCTTTAACTTTGGAGTTTGGTTTGGTGCTGCAGTTTTAGGATTCTGTGAAGACTTATTTCATATTGTATCATGTTCCGCTGTATTCTGTGTTGTATATTCTATGATGTTGATGATTATCATTGTATCATATTGATGTATCAGATAGTGTATTCATGTTATATCAGTAATATCATCTTATTTTTCCGCTGTGTTATTTATCATCTAATGGGTGTTGCAAGCTCCGGCGATATGAATTCAATGTTGCTATCGGACATCGAGTTCGGGTCGTCACAAGTGGTATCAGAGCTGAAGGTTGGTAAGAACTTTAGCTACGGAGTGTAACACATTAGATGGCTCATTAGAGATAGGGTGAAGTATACCCTAGAATGAGTACAACCAGTGGAACCAAAATCCAAATTTCTTAATCTATTCTTTCTATCTGTTGTTATTCTCTAAGATATTTCGTGCGAATGCCTAAATAGGATTTCTTTTTATTCACAGATAGTAAGAATGAGTGGAAGAAGAGGACGAAATAGGAGATAGGAAAGTACCACTTCAGCTGGTCAAAGCCTTGCAACGAAAGATATTCCCATTCAATCTCAATCAAATTTGGCTGATCTATATCGAAGTTTTTTCTAGACTAGGTGGAAAGCCGTTCACTGGCAAAGAAACGGTTATCGAAGCACAAGCCTGGATTCGATCGTGTGAAAAGATTTTCAAAGGACTAAAATTAGAAGATGATCAGATGTGATTGATAGCTTCTTGGCAACTACAGGAAGATGCTTTAATTTGGTGGGAAACAGTTACATTGGATGAGTCGGTGGATGAATTTACTTGGAGTCGTTTCAAGGAAGTGTTCGAGCAGCGATATATTCTGTCTGCTGGTATCTCTAGAATATACCAAGAGTTTATGGATTTAAAGCAAGGAAGTTTATCATTCGAGGAATACTTGAACAAATTTATTGAATTATCTCGATTTGGTCCAGAATTGGTGAATACACCGTTAAAGAAGAATGAAAAGTTTATTCGAGGAATGAACCAGGAGTTTCAGGAACGGATGACTACTCACGTCAAGGAATCTTTTTCTGAATTAATCGACATGGGCTATCGATACGATACTCTGGAAAAGCAAAAAGATCCGGAGGAAAATGGAAATGCAAGCAAGCTAAATTGGAGAAAAAGGAAGTTTGGTGGTAAGAAATCGAAGAAAAATAAAGGAAAGAAGGATGTACAGAAGAAAAAGAAGGATGTTACTTGTCTCAATTGCTTGGAAAAAGGTCACTACTCAGATAAATGCAAGAATGATTGGAAGCCAGGAATGAGAGAACCATTTATGAGGCCAGATCAGGAATCTACGGGATGCTATAAATGCCGCAAGCCGGGACACAGGATCAACAACTGTCCAGCTTATAAGCAACTTTAGAAAAAAAAGTATATGCAATTAGAGACGATTCTTCAACCTCAAAGGCTAATGAAGGAAAATAAATTTTATAAGGTAACTTTCTCGTTTACGATTAAATTGTTCGAATTTGTTTAACATGGAAACTACACATAGTTTTATTTTTCAGTAAATCGTAAATAAGTTAAATCTTGAATCTAAGATCGTAATCGAATCTATTTCTATCTATTCCATTGGATTTCGATATTATCTACGAATGGTTAGTTATCCCTTCGAACTAACCAATACTCTGTATACTTCGTAGATCAGATAACCCAATTGCTTCGTAGTTGATTGAGTTTGTTCTCATATCTATTGTTGATAATTCTGATTTGGTAAACCAAATGCAGAATTGATATCCAGTTTGATCTGGAAAAATATTTCTCTATCTTTCATCTATCCTTGTTATCTCCTTGGCAAATTTCGAGGACGAAATTTCTTAAGCAGGGGAATCTGTAACGATCCCAGTTTAATGACGAATTTAAATTTATAATTTAATTGAATTTTTGGATTAAATTATGGATTTGTTTGAAATTTTCAAATTTAATAAGATATATATATACTAATATATTTTAAAATTTGGATTTGAAACTCAAAAATGAATATTTTCAGTTGAATTGAATTATAAGTAAAGTGTTTAAAATAAAATAGAATAAAACTACGTAGCAATATTAAGTGAAAATTATAAAATAAAATATACGTTAGAAAATTTAATACTTATGTTAGAAATATAATTAGAAGATAAATTACAAAACAATACAATATATTCAAGTGTGAACAATAAAAAATAAGTATGTAAAAGCAAATCAGTTTGGGTAAGAATGAAGTGAACAAAAATATCTATGTACCAAAACAATAATCAAATAAGACTTGGAAAAGAAATGTGAAACAAGTAAACATATAAGACCTATGTACAAGCAAAAAGGAAAGACAGCAAAATATATAAGTACATGTAGGCTGAGAAAACAAACAAATAATGTACATGTATAAAGAACAAAGAGAGAAAAAATATCTATGTAACAAAAGCTTGTTAAAGAAGACACTAGTAAAACAAAACAAAATATCTTTGTACAAACAAATAAATGTCAGTAAGTTCATAAGTATGTAAACATATTTAAAGACAATTACATTTAATATCCTATCTCCTCAACACAAAACATATCACTTCAGCCGAAATACAAATTGAAAAAAATATCTTAGTCAAAGTAATAAAAGCAAAATCTGACCAAAGATAAACTCACACTAGAAAGTACCTTCCCCTATATACAAACTGTTCTCCTTTATATGTACATACCATCCATATACACTAGTTTGTTCAGTAAAGAGATTAAGCAAACCAGAGAACAATTTATAAATATCATCATCTTTAAAACTCAAAGTCATTCAACAAAAACGAAAAAAAAGAGAAACTATAAACCAGAGAGAAATCAATCAAGCAAGGCAGAGGTTAAAACTTGGAAATCTGAAGCAAGGCAAATCTAGTTTCAAAGTAAAGCATTCCAGATTAAAACTAAAACGAGTTTCCAGATTCAAGTAAAGAAAAAAAAATTCAACTGCACTCATCAAACAAAAGCTTCCTCTGTTCAAATTTGTCTCCAGGTGAGCAAACTTCAATTTTTAAACTAATTCTTTGACTTTGTTATCTGTGATGATCAATAAGTATTAGTGTATGTTTGTTTATATATATAGACATGGCAAGAACATGGTTTATGTTTTGATACAGGCAGATGAGTTGTCCCAGTTTACAGAGTAAACATAAATAAGAAATTTTTTGTAAATTTTCATATGAACATCTTTAATTTAAAAATTTTAAACAAATTAAAGCTTTAACCTCGAAGCAGGAAGATCAAAAAGCAAAGGCAAAGGTAACTTAAAAACATTTTTTAAAGAAAACCAAGCAAGTTTAAAACAGGAAGCAGCCTCTGTTTCAAAACTTTTCAGGTGAGCAATTTTTTTTAAAAACCAATCTTCTTTGTTTTTACCTGTGATCAAACCTATTTTCTTTTAAATCTAAGTATCTGGTTTATCAAATACTGAGCTTACTGTATATTGAAAATCAAAACTTGTTAGGTATGTATGTTGAGTCACTGGGAGTCTTCAAAAAAAAAAAAACAAAATTAATTAATACATCTTCATATAGAATGTTTTAAACTTGAGATTTTAAACAAAATAGGCTGTTTCAACCTAAACCATGGCTTTGAAGTTTGTTTTGAAGCCGGACAGTGGTGTATGACTCAGTACTTTCAAATTTTACAGTAAGTAGAAATCAAATGAATTTATTCGAGTAGTTTAATTTATTGATTTGATTTGATAACTTGAATAAACACACAAAGTTATGATTTTTACAATTAATATAATGATTTTTTGATTAGTATTTCAAGAACAGTTCGTGTTGAATAAAACTTTCATTTTTTTCGAACTGCTGATGATCAATTCATTGATAAATGTTGAAACTTAGGTTGAAGCTAGTTTATGAATCAATGATCTCTGGAAAATTGTCGAAATTTTTTTCTATTTCGTAAATTGATGAGTTGAGAACGATTTAGGGTTTCGACCCCTGTTTTGAACGTTGATGGAAAATGGACAGCCGCGGTTTCATCAAGGCATCGGGTTTGATCGCACCCATGGGGATGTGCTCGTGGGTGAGTGGCGTAGTTTTGATCAGGCTCGCGTAGGCTCCGGTGACTTAGATTGTCGTCGACGCAAATTTTTCTGGCATTGTGTTAGTTCCAGATTTCTACTGGGTGGCTCGATTTTTATTCAAGCTAAGTAATGAAGTTTTGATGTTTGGATTGGGTTGTGTAGTGGACAAGTGACGTGATGGTGATCGGAATGACGATCGAAAGGGTGGCGGTCAACGGTGCACGTGCACGGCGTTGGTGTCGTGCCTGGTTGTGACAACTCGAGAGTAGGTGGAAGGCTTGTTACGTGAGGGTGGCTACTCGAGTTGACTCGAGAAAAATGGTGAAAGCCTCGGGTTCGTACTCAGTTGATTTTACTTGAACAAAAATGTAACTTACTGGAGAAAAAAAAAGAGAAGAAGAAGAACGCGAGAGGGAGACGGGGAAGACAGCGGGGAACCCGAGTTTGAACTCGAAGCAGGACATGGGATGTCTCGGGTACTTTTTCTGACAAACTGGAAAGTATGTTTTGTTTTTAAATAAAAATATATCTAGTTAAGCACTCGTTTCTCAGTTAGAAAAAAAAACACTGTAAATTCAAATTGGTGTTTAACAATTAAGGTCGGAACTTTAACACAAGTTTTAACTACTTTAGTAAATGCTTAACCGTGTTTTAAAACCTTGTTAATATCTTAATTAAGAAAAAAACTTAATTAAGTATAAAGTAATTAACAATTAAGTTTAGTAGTTAACAATGAATTGATTTTCAACTTTAAAGAAAGATTTTTAAATGTTAACCAAGTTGAATGATTAATTAAAGTATAATTGTAAATAGGGATTTATTAATGGTTAAGTGATAAATAAAGGGTAATTAACCACTTAAGTAATTTAATGAATGGTTAAGTTATTTAATGAATGATTAATAGTTAATTAAGTAATTTAATTTAGAACTAAATAAATGAATAATTAAGTACTTAATTAAATAGTGTGAATAAAGTAATTAAGAAATTAAGACTTAATAATTGATTAAAGATTGATTTGTTAATTTACTAATTTGGAATGAAACAAGTAATCGATTAATAATTAATGATCAAATTTAAACAGGGTTAAATAATTAATCCTCAAGTACTTAATTTTAATTTGAATGAATTACAATAAAAATGAGAGATGATTGCTTATAGATTGTGTATTGTTGTTTTCTGTTTGAAATTGTGATGCCATGAGATGTGAATTACTATGTGCTGGATTTTGATTGGTGATTTCATTCTATATGTCTATGTGAAAACCCCTTAGCCTGTAAAACGGCATTTAAAATTTCGATGCGACAAGGAGTCGGATTCCAGTTGGTTTGTAACGACCCCGAATTTTAATTAATTAAAATTTGAATATTTAATTAATTTTAAATATTAATAAGTGAATTTATAAGTCAAATAAATTTTTATTTGAATTATTGGATTTTATTGGATAATTAAATCGATAATTTAATATGTTAAATTATGGAAATAATTGAAATTTGGGTTAAATATGATTGAAAATGATTTGTAAAATTTTATTTTATCATATGGGAGTTAGAACGATATTTTAGAACTTTTAAACTCGATTTAGAAGTTTATTTGTGAAAATTGAATATTTTAATATTTAAATCGACTAGTAAAAATAGTCAATTTTTGAACAGTCTCAGAATTGAACGAAACCAGTTCTATTGGATCCGTAATAGTTAGTTATTACCGGATTTCAATTTTCGTATCAATCGGAGTTATCGTTTGATCGTGGCAGCTCGAAACGCATCGAATTATTTTTAATTTTAATTTGGCGAGTTAAAATAGCCATTTTTCAAAAAGTCTCGGATTTCGACGAAACTAGTTTCATCGGATCCGTAATGTGATATTATTGTAAGGTTTCAAATTTTAAGTCAATTGGATTTACCGTTTGTCCGGTACAAATTAAAACGCCTAGAAATCGACTTAAATCGGTTTAATTCAAATTGAGCGTTTACAGCCATAACTCGCACATACTTCCGAATTAGCTTCCGAAACCTGTTCCATTGTGTCCGGAACGCGGGGTAAACCCTAGAAACGCTGGTTACGGCGCGTAAATCGGAGTTCGGAATTTCCGGGATGAATAGTGTTCGAATTTTCTTTATAAATAGCACCCACCTCTTCATAATTTAGAAAAAAAAAATAAAAACCCTAATATTAAACCCTAGCCGCCACCCTTGCAATGTATGGCCAGAAATGTCCCAACTTCCACCTCGATTATCTCCTCATCCGTCGACAATTAGCCTTAGGTTTCAACTAGAAGATTGAAGAGCATGCCAAGATCCATCTATCCAACGGTCATGATCGTGTTTGGAGCTTCGGATTGGCGGCAAATTGGGCTCAAAGGCCTGGAGTTCGGCCTCGAACTGCGTACTACAGGGATGGCCGAGCTCTATGAGCTTAGGGCCGAACATAGTGCAAGTCGAGAGCTTCGTGATGGTGGTAGTTTGATGAAGTATAGTCGAGTGTAGAGAGAGCAAATTGAAAACCTAATTTGTGGCAATGGGTTCAAGTGTGCGTTCCATTATCTGTAGAAGAGAACAAGAGAAAAGGGGGAGGGTGCACGGCCTGATGAAGGGGGAAGCAAATCTAACGGCCCATGTTAGTTTGGTTTAAAAATTATAAAATTTAAGTTGTAATTTATAAGTTAAAATTCGAGTAAACTTTGAAATTGTATATCTTTTTCATACGAGGTCGAAAATGCGCGAAACCAGTTGCGTTGGAATCGTACGGACGAGCACTACGCGATGGAGTTGGTTTGGAGTCGTTTGGAGTTAGTGAGAATTTTGGGTAAAATTAAACGCGCGTTTAATTTTATTCGAAATAAATCGCTAAAACGAAATTTAAATCAAGGTGAGAACTTCTCACTCAATCGAATCAGTTTCGATTTTATTTTAAATAGTTAGATTTAAAATATTTGAATGCATGTTTGAATGTTGATTGATATCTATTGATTGTTAAAATAGACATTATACGCCGTTAGTAAGCGGATGTTATTTATTAAAAACATATACCGCGAATATTTCATAAACAGTGAAATTGGTATTATATATAATAGCAATATATATATATATATATTGGCATATGTATATATTGGAGTTATTGATTTCCCGCATTTATTTGTTTAGCGGATGAGACCCTATCGCGCCGTTATTAAGCGGATAATATTTAAATCCCATATACCGCGATAATTTCGTACTGGAGCGAAATTGGTATTGTGCTAATGTTTTTGGATGCAGGAAACAGGTTGGAGGGATCCAACTGGATTCCTCAACAGTATTTATTTTTGATTTCAGGTATTTTGATATTTGATGGATTTTCATATTGATATATGATATCGTTGTAGTCGTGATTGACTAGTTGATGTGTAGCATCATTGGACCCAGATTTTGGGATTTTAAAATGATTTTTAAAGTGATTTTTGAAAATATACTTTATTTTTAGAATTGATCCATTTTAAAAAATTAAACGATATAATTTTTAATGTTATAAAAAATTATGACTTTTGTGAAATATAGTTAAAAGCTGATTTTAGAGAAATATGGATTAATGATTTTATAAAATAGTTTAGATTGGATTTTTAAATATATTATAAAAGTTTAAATATAGGATTTATAAAATTTGATTATTTTATAAATCGAAGTGATGAAATTTTAAAGGAATTTAAAGACGTTTAAAAAGAATAATATAAATTGATTTATATTAAGAGATTTATAAATGGATATTTATAAATTGAAATATGGACATTATAAAACGAGTTTTTATAAGTGTTTGAATGAAGTGAAAATGAATTTCATAATTGAATGGAATTTATAGAATTTTATACGGTGAAGTTATAAATGGAATTTTATAAGCAGTAGGTTTATAAAATTTATTAAGTTATTAAAATAATGATTTTGGATAAATGAATGAATCTTATAAGTTATAAGATTTATAATTTGGGAAGTTAAAAGAACGATTTTGTAAAATAATCGTTTTATAAGCATTTGACTTATAATATGAACTTTTAGTTTATAATTTAGTTATAAACTGGAATAGGTTAATAAAGGAATTTATAAAAAGGAAGTTTTTATAAATAAATAGAAATGGAGTTTATAAACGTTGTTTTATAAATCCGCAAATGACTTATTTTGATAAGAAAATTGTTGAAACCTATTAAAGGAGTTATATTCACGTTTTTGAATCGTGAATAATCCTTTGAATTAAAATGAGTAAAAGGATGAAATTGTTAACGAAGTTTATTCACGTTTTTGAATAGTGAATAATATGTTAAAGAAATTGTTTTAGATATGATGTTTTAAATAGAATTAAAACGATCTAACGATGTTTTAAATGCATTTAGATTCGAAACCATAGATTTCAACATTTATTGTAGAAATAGATGTTTCGAGAAATAAAAGGAAATGGTAGACTATAACACTGTTGTTATAGTAAATGATTTCCGAAAGGAAATGTTTTGAATAGTATTGGGATTTATATATCTATTTTAATTTCGAATCCCTATACTAGTGATTTTGGGTTGTCGTTACGATGTTCTACGCAACATTCGTTTTGGCCCAAATAAATATGTTTAAGAGAATGATTTCCTTAAAGAATGAAATATGTACTTAATCTCGATTTAAGTATATTGAATATTTTCCAAGTGTTGAAAATAAATAAAATCTGTGAGTTACTTATGAATAAATAAGTATGGAAATGTTTTCCAATATAAAGTGAATATTTTGAGAGTTTATCTTTTTGAAGATAAATTGAAAAGGAAAATTGAAATGAATAATTGAAATCATATGCATGAATATTTTGGAATATAAATTCACTATGGAATTTATATGTGAAAGTGGAATTTGTTAAAAATAAATATTGATTTATTTTTGAAGTATTGAAATTATATATCTTGTAAAGATATTTTGGAAAATAAATAATTTGGAAAATTATTTGGAATCTGGTGATGTGTGCATATCTATTGATAGTTCAATAACCGACTATCAATATTTCCCTTTGAATGGGTATATGATGTGAATTGTTTGAATGTGAATGCCACACTTATTTTTGAATAAGCGCTCACTATTCGGGTTAACCGGGAAAGGACCATGGGGTCGTATAACCCATTCCGAATATGTGATACGTTGTTGTGAATTGCATTTGAAGATCGGTGTTGAAGACCCGGTATTTGCAAGAGCGATAGGATGACCTGTCGATTTACTCTGCACCGAGTAGCTACGGTATAGAGTTCTCCATATGTGATGGTGAATCCGATCAGGATTGTGAATATCCGGATTTCAAGGACTTCTTTGTAAGTGCCTTCGGTTTTGTTCGAGCCCGGAACAGACTTGTATGGATTGTGTGTCTGACATTACAAGTTGAGATATAAAGCCGATTTCTTTCAAATATATTTCTGTTGGTGGCGAAGAATTTATTCTTTTAGCTTAACACCCTTCTCTGAGACGTACGAGCTCAGAGGTTATATAGTTGAAGTTATCAGCGATATATTCCCAATTTGGAAATGTGACATGCTGAGTGTTGCTGAAATGATCATTGTGTTGATTATTGTGATAGGATCGTTTATTTGATCGTCTATCCTTGTGATCATTGTGTTGATCATTTGTTGACCCAAAGCATGGCTTTTGTATAAAGTATGTTTTTGTGGACGTGACTTCGTCGAGCCTCACACCCCGGAAATGGTCAAAACAGGAAAGATGCAGCAAGGTTATGAGGGGTAGCACCCTTTAGGGTATGTACATTTCCTTCTGGATAGAGGTGGTATCATGGTATGGAGCCTAGATATTTAACCTAAGTGGTTACTACGAATTTATTACTTTGTGGTTGTTGGTTATCGGGATCCCGTGAGAAAGGTCGTTTACGATCGGGGAATGGCGTGCTCGTGTCAGTAGTTACCCAGTTAGGGGTAACCCGGCCTTGTGTTGGCAGAGTTCCGGTTTGGTTCTCAGGGATGTCTTTCCAGAGGCATTGTCATGTGGCAATGGGAAGTTCCTTGGCCTGACCATTTGTCGGAAATCTAATTCCCAATACGAAACTTGTACGGTATTAGTTGTAGGACCTACCATTCACTTATGGTGGTCACCACTGTTTGGATGGTAGCTATAGTAGGCATACGATAATGGTCGTATGTTGGCTAAGATTTATATTCTACTTTCGAAATAAATTTTTCTCTACACTATGCACTAGTAATAATATCAAATGTTCTTTTAAATGCGTATCAAGCATCTTTGACTATCATAAGGAGAAATCTCCTCCGGTTCTGCGTTTGCATTGTGTGTGTGTGCGGGAGGCCTTATGGTAGTCTCATTTTTAAAAGCATTGCGAATCGAATTTAAAAATATTCCTCTATTTTGATTATAAAGATAAATAAACTGTTTTGAGTTCTCACACCAGTCACATGACTGACTTAGAGTTTATTGTTTTCCTTCCTAAACTCTGGGTGCCCACCAATTTCCACACGGGCAGTCAAGAGTTAAGGTTTATCAGGATATTCTGGATATTCTGGAGTTGCTGGAGGCAAGCTGGATGGCATGGCGTATTACTACTATATAGTATTTCTTTTTCCGCTGCACTATTTGTTGTTGTTGTACACTCTGATGATATGATGTAATGAAATGTGATGTAATGTAATAGCTGATATAGTTCTTTGTTTAAAGATTATTCATTTATTATTATATGTTGTTCCGCTGCGAATTGTGAGATTCTGTTGTTGTTCTGTTCTGTTGTTTTCTGTTCCGTTGTATTCTCTGTTCTATTTTCTATCTCTTCTCTATTCTATGTCCTCTATTCGCTTTTTCTTCTACTTTAAAATTTTCTATCTTCTATTTTCTCTGCTCTCTATTTTCTAATCCTCTATCTTCTACCTTTTTTTTTTCTTTTCCTAAATTCTTTTTAAAAACCCCTAAGGGTTCGTATTTTCATTCATCTTGAATTAATCAATGGAGATTAGTGTCTATTCAAGGAGTACGGATTTATGGGTCTTTACAGTTGGTATCAGAGCTTATGGTTAAGCGACAACCATGGTTCTGTTGGGTATTATTCATTAGAGATATAGTCAGCAGTACTCTAGAATGAATTTGAGTGTAATAATAGCTATGAGAGCGTATTTGTTAGTGAATATAAAATTGTTTTATATTGTGATGATTGGTTTATTGAGTGGCATATGAACTTTCGTCAGCGTGGTCCGCAAGACTATGCCGAAGGGGTTTCTAAACACTTGAATAGAACAATTCGGCACAATATTTGTTTTGAATTGGGTAAATGAAATAATTTTACCTTGATTATATTTTATATATAAAGGAATAATTTTTCATAATTATTAAAGTATATAAGTTGATTGTTTAGTTGAATTGAATAATCTAAATTGAAGAATAATTGTATAAGCAAAAGAATTATAAGAATTGAATTATAATTAAAGTGATTTGCAATTGTGAAATAAACTTATATATATGAGAAGTGAAACTATATGAATATATTTATGAATATGAGTTGTAAATATAAAAATGAATTAAGTTATATAAATAAAATTCAACTTTAGAAATTGAATTGAATGAATGGATTGAATATTAATCAATAAAATGTGAATAAAATTGATATGAAATAATGAATATAAGTGTTAATTCATTAAAATCTAATGTTATTAGAAAGTTGAATAAAAATCAATTAAATTAAACCAATTGTAAGCAAAGCAATTTGGTTGTAATTAATATACATTGGTTGTTATATGGTTGTTAGTTGATTGATTGTATATAATTCATTAAGTATTAATGAAAGTGAATTAGTGAAATTTAAAGCTATGTAATTGAATTCAAATTAAAGGTAAATAAATTTGAATAAAATTGAATTTAATTCGGAAGTGAACCAACTTGAATATAAAGTAGTGAATATAAGCAAATTGAAGATGAATGTTAATAAGAACATCCACTGTATATGAATCAAATGTGATTTGAATTGAAAACCATTTCATTGAATATTAATGAGAATATGAATGAATATTTATTGGTTATGGATGTTAGTTGGTTGATGTTTGAATATGTTGCATTTGTTATGTGACATATATAGTTGTTATGGAGATATATGTTGTATATTGAGATTATTTTCATATATGCATGTTCTCATGTTGTTTTTTGAGTAATTAGTAGGTGCGGATCGCGTTTGCTTCGCATTTGGAGCTCGCTTTTGCGCTATATTAGCCGTATATGCTTGCTAATAAAATATAAGGTACATATCTCGGATTACATACAGTACTTTTACAATTTTTTCCCTTCGGGATGCCTCATTACTTGATGAGATGTATATTTGTGATATATATACTGTCATTTTTTTTCGGATCGATCCGCGCAAAGGAGACTATGGCGAATTTTTCCGGAAATTTAAGGCGTTAGAAAAAATTTGAGAAAATTTAGAGAAAATTTTGAAAACTTTAACTTTGATTTTGGAATTGAAAGTTAAACAATAGTAGTTATTTTTGAAAAGACAACTAAGTATGATTTGAAAACTTAGTAAAGTTATAGTAAGAAGTTTGACTATGGATTTTTGAAAATTAATAGAATTCTGTAACTTTTCTTACTAGTTAATTTCGAGGACGAAATTCTTTTAAGGGGGAAAGATTGTAACGACCCAGAATTTTAATTAATTAAAATTTTAATATTTAATTAATTTTAAATATTATAAGTGAATTTATAAGTCAAATAAATTTTTATTTGAATTATTGGATTTTATTGGATAATTAAATCGATAATTTAATATGTTAAATTATGGAAATAATTGAAATTTGGGATAAATATGATTGAAAATGATTTGTAAAATTTTATTTTATCATATGGGAGTTAGAACGATATTTTAGAACTTTTAAAATCGATTTAGAAGTTTATTTGTGAAAATTGAATATTTTAATATTTAAATCGACTAGTAAAAATAGTCAATTTTTGAACAGTCTCAGAATTGAACGAAACTAGCTCCATTGGGTCTGTAATAGTTAGTTATTACCGGATTTCAATTTTCGTATCAATCGGAGTTATCGTTTGATCGTGGCAGCTCGAAACGCATCGAATTATTTTTAATTTTAATTTGGCGAGTTAAAATAGCCATTTTTCAAAAAGTATCGGATTTCGACGAAACTAGTTTCATCGGATCCGTAATGTGATATTATTATAAGGTTTCAAATTTCAAGTCAATTGGATTTACCGTTTGTCCGGTACAAATTAAAACGCCTAGAAATCGACTTAAATCGGTTTAATTCAAATTGAGCGTTTACAGCCATAACTCGCACATACTTCCGAATTAGCTTCCGAAACCTGTTCCATTGTGTCCGGAACGCGGGGTAAACCCTAGAAACGCTGGTTACGGCGCGTAAATCGGAGTTCGGAATTTCCGGGATGAATAGTGTTCGAATTTTCTTTATAAATAGCACCCACCTCTTCATAATTTAGAAAAAATAAATAAAAACCCTAATATTAAACCCTAGCCGCCACCCTTGCAATGTATGGCCAGAAATGTCCCAACTTCCACCTCGATTATCTCCTCATCCGTCGACAATTAGCCTTAGGTTTCAACTAGAAGATTGAAGAGCATGCCAAGATCCATCTATCCAACGGTCATGATCGTGTTTGGAGCTTCGGATTGGCGGCAAATTGGGCTCAAAGGCCTGGAGTTCGGCCTCGAACTGCGTGCTACAGGGATGGCCGAGCTCTATGAGCTTAGGGCCGAACATAGTGCAAGTCGAGAGCTTCGTGATGGTGGTAGTTTGATGAAGTATAGTCGAGTGTAGAGAGAGCAAATTGAAAACCTAATTTGTGGCAATGGGTTCAAGTGTGCGTTCCATTATCTGTAGAAGAGAACGAGAGAGAAGAGGGGGAGGGTGCACGGCCTGATGAGGGGGGAAGCAAATCTAACGGCCCATGTTAGTTTGGTTTAAAAATTATAAAATTTAAGTTGTAATTTATAAGTTAAAATTCGAGTAAACTTTGAAATTGTATATCTTTTTCATACGAGGTCGAAAATGCGCGAAACCAGTTGCGTTGGAATCGTACGGACGAGCACTACGCGATGGAGTTGGTTTGGAGTCGTTTGGAGTTAGTGAGAATTTTGGGTAAAATTAAACGCGCGTTTAATTTTATTCGAAATAAATCGCTAAAACGAAATTTAAATCAAGGTGAGAACTTCTCACTCAATCGAATCAGTTTCGATTTTATTTTAAATAGTTAGATTTAAAATATTTGAATGCATGTTTGAATGTTGATTGATATCTATTGATTGTTAAAATAGACATTATACGCCGTTAGTAAGCGGATGTTATTTATTAAAAACATATACCGCGAATATTTCATAAACAGTGAAATTGGTATTATATATAATAGCAATATATATATATATATATTGGCATATGTATATATTGGAGTTATTGATTTCCTGCATTTATTTGTTTAGCGGATGAGACCCTATCGCGCCGTTATTAAGCGGATAATATTTAAATCCCATATACCGCGATAATTTCGTACTGGAGCGAAATTGGTATTGTGCTAATGTTTTTGGATGCAGGAAACAGGTTGGAGGGATCCAACTGGATTCCTCAACAGTATTTATTTTTGATTTCAGGTATTTTGATATTTGATGGATTTTCATATTGATATATGATATCGTTGTAGTCGTGATTGACTAGTTGATGTGTAGCATCATTGGACCCAGATTTTGGGATTTTAAAATGATTTTTAAAGTGATTTTTGAAAATATACTTTATTTTTAGAATTGATCCATTTTAAACAATTAAACGATATAATTTTTAATGTTATAAAAAATTTTGATTTTTGTGAAATATAGTTAAAAGCTGATTTTAGAGAAATATGGATTAATGATTTTATAAAATAGTTTAGATTGGATTTTTAAATATATTATAAAAGTTTAAATATAGGATTTATAAAATTTGATTATTTTATAAATCGAAGTGATGAAATTTTAAAGGAATTTAAAGACGTTTAAAAAGAATAATATAAATTGATTTATATTAAGAGATTTATAAATGGATATTTATAAATTGAAATATGGACATTATAAAACGAGTTTTTATAAGTGTTTGAATGAAGTGAAAATGAATTTCATAATTGAATGGAATTTATAGAATTTTATACGGTGAAGTTATAAATGGAATTTTATAAGCAGTAGGTTTATAAAATTTATTAAGTTATTAAAATAATGATTTTGGATAAATGAATGAATCTTATAAGTTATAAGATTTATAATTTGGGAAGTTAAAAGAACGATTTTGTAAAATAATCGTTTTATAAGCATTTGACTTATAATATGAACTTTTAGTTTATAATTTAGTTATAAACTGGAATAGGTTAATAAAGGAATTTATAAAAAGGAAGTTTTTATAAATAAATAGAAATGGAGTTTATAAACGTTGTTTTATAAATCCGCAAACGACTTATTTTGATAAGAAAATTGTTGAAACCTATTAAAGGAGTTATATTCACGTTTTTGAATCGTGAATAATCCTTTGAATTAAAATGAATAAAAGGATGAAATTGTTAACGAAGTTTATTCACATTTTTGAATAGTGAATAATATGTTAAAGAAATTGTTTTAGATATGATGTTTTAAATAGAATTAAAACGATCTAACGATGTTTTAAATGCATTGAGATTCGAAACCATAGATTTCAACATTTATTGTAGAAATAGATGTTTCGAGAAATAAAAGGAAATGGTAGACTATAACACTGTTGTTATAGTAAATGATTTCCGAAAGGAAATGTTTTGAATAGTATTGGGATTTATATATCTATTTTAATTTCGAATCCCTATACTAGTGATTTTGGGTTGTCGTAACGATGTTCTACGCAACATTCGTTTTGGCCCAAATAAATATGTTTAAGAGAATGATTTCCTTAAAGAATGAAATATGTACTTAATCTCGATTTAAGTATATTGAATATTTTCCAAGTGTTGAAAATAAATAAAATCTGTGAATTACTTATGAATAAATAAGTATGGAAATGTTTTCCAATATAAAGTGAATATTTTGAGAGTTTCTCTTTTTGAAGATAAATTGAAAAGGAAAATTGAAATGAATAATTGAAATCATATGCATGAATATTTTGGAATATAAATTCACTATGGAATTTATATGTGAAAGTGGAATTTGTTAAAAATAAATATTGATTTATTTTTGAAGTATTGAAATTATATATCTTGTAAAGATATTTTGGAAAATAAATAATTTGGAAAATTATTTGGAATCTGGTGATGTGTGCATATCTATTGATAGTTCAATAACCGACTATCAATATTTCCCTTTGAATGGGTATATGATGTGATTTGTTTGAATGTGAATGCCACACTTATTTTTGAATAAGCGCTCACTATTCGGGTTAACCGGGAAAGGACCATGGGGTCGTATAACCCATTCCGAATATGTGATACGTCGTTGTGAATTGCATTTGAAGATCGGTGTTGAAGACCCGGTATTTGCAAGAGCGATAGGATGACCTGTCGATTTACTCTGCACCGAGTAGCTACGGTATAGAGTTCTCCATATGTGATGGTGAATCCGATCAGGATTGTGAATATCCGGATTTCAAGGACTTCTTTGTAAGTGCCTTCGGTTTTGTTCGAGCCCGGAACAGACTTTTATGGATTGTGTGTCTGACATTACAAGTTGAGATATATAGCCGATTTCTTTCAAATATATTTCTGTTGGTGGCGAAGAATTTATTCTTTTAGCTTAACACCCTTCTCTGAGACGTACGAGCTCAGAGGTTATATAGTTGAAGTTATCAGCGATATATTCCCAATTTGGTAATGTGACATGCTGAGTGTTGCTGAAATGATCATTGTGTTGATTATTGTGATAGGATCGTTTATTTGATCGTCTATCCTTGTGATCATTGTGTTGATCATTTGTTGACCCAAAGCATGGCTTTTGTATAAAGTATGTTTTTGTGGACGTGACTTCGTCGAGCCTCACACCCCGAAAATGGTCAAAACAGGAAAGATGTAGCAAGGTTATGAGGGGTAGCACCCTTTAGGTTATGTACATTTCCTTCTGGATAGAGGTGGTATCATGGTATGGAGCCCAGATATTTAACCTAAGTGGTTACTACGAATTTATTACTTTGTGGTTGTTGGTTATCGGGATCCCGTGAGAAAGGTCGTTTACGATCGGGGAATGGCGTGCTCGTGTCAGTAGTTACCCAGTTAGGGGTAACCCGGCCTTGTGTTGGCAGAGTTCCGGTTTGGTTCTCAGGGATGTCTTTCCAGAGGCATTCTCATGTGGCAATGGGAAGTTCCTTGGCCTGACCATTTGTCGGAAATCCAATTCCCAATACGAAACTTGTACGGTATTAGTTGTAGGACCTGCCATTCACTTATGGTGGTCACCACTGTTTGGATGGTAGCTATAGTAGGCATGCGATAATGGTCGTATGTTGGCTAAGATTTATATTCTACTTTCGAAATAAATTTTTCTCTACACTATGCACTAGTTATAATATCAAATGTTATTTTAAATGCGTATCAAGCATCTTTGACTATCATAAGGAGAAATCTCCTTCGATTCTGCGTTTGCATTGTGTGTGTGTGCGGGAGGCCTTATGGTAGTCTCATTTTTAAAAGCATTGCGAATCGAATTTAAAAATATTCCTCTATTTTGATTATAAAGATAAATAAACTATTTTGATTTCTCACGCCAGTCACATGACTGACTTGGAGTTTATTGTTTTCCTTCCTAAACTCTGGGTGCCCACCAATTTCCACACGGGCAGTCAAGAGTTAAGGTTTATCAGGATATTCTGGATATTCTAGAGTTGCTGGAGGCAAGCTGGATGGCATGGCGTATTACTACTATATAGTATTTCTTTTTCCGCTGCACTATTTGTTGTTGTTGTACACTCTGATGATATGATGTAATGAAATGTGATGTAATGTAATAGCTGATATAGTTCTTTGTTTAAAGATTATTCATTTATTATTATATGTTGTTCCGCTGCGAATTGTGAGATTCTGTTGTTGTTCTGTTCTGTTGTTTTCTGTTCCGTTGTATTCTCTGTTCTATTTTCTATCTCTTCTCTATTCTATGTCCTCTATTCTCTTTTTCTTCTACTTTAAAATTTTCTATCTTCTATTTTCTCTGCTCTCTATTTTCTAATCCTCTATCTTCTACCTTCTTTCTTTTTTTTTTTCTTTTTCTTTTCCTAAATTCTTTTTAAAAACCCCTAAGGGTTCGTATTTTCGTTCATCTTGAATTAATCAATGGAGATTAGTGTCTATTCAAGGAGTACGGATTTACGGGTCTTTACATGGTTATCCGAAACCCACATCGAATTATAATGATTAATCTTTGTGATTGATAAATTTACTTTATCAATGAATCTGTAAATAAAGATAAGTGTTATTGATTATATCGCTTATCGATATTGATATATCTGTGATGATTGATGTTGTGCAATATTGTGTGTAAAGCCCCTAGACCACACTCATACACACACAAATATGGATTGCACGTGGAAAATCGGTTAAGTCACAGATTTTTAAATAGGTTGAATTTGAATTTGAATTTGAATTTGAATTTGAATTTTTAAATTCAAATAGTTTTGGAAATAAATTAAGTCTAATATGAAAAGCTTTTGAAAAGCTGTTTTAAGAATAAAAGTTATTTTTGAATAACCAATAAAGATTTGAAAACGGAATAATCGGATTTAAATTGGAATTCAAAAATCTGAAATTGAATTCTTTATTCAACACTTATGATTTAAAAAGGACTTTGCAAGTTATACGGGTTTAAACTATTTTTTAAGCATTAATTTGGAAATTTGAATTAAACCAAAGACTGTAACCTGTGTAAATGGAATCTGGTTTTTTCGAAATATAACTATTATTTCTAAGTGATAAAAAGCTTTCATATGAGTAATGAATTTCCAATTTATATTAAAAGAATTTCAAGTTTGAATTAAAAATGATTTTTCCAAGTTATGGACGAAGATTTGGAAACAAGTTTTGAAAGCTATGAGATGAATCTTTGATTTAAAGATTAATGAATTAATTCAATTGAAACGGAAATTGTTTTGAAATCCGTAAATGGATCTTTGTGAAATTGAGTGAACTTTGTGAAATAAATCTTTTTGTTTAAAAGATTTGAAATGGTAATTGGTTTAAACCATTTGAAAGGAAGTTTTGAATCATTAAGTTGTGACTTAATTGAAATACCATATCCATATGTTTTAAATATTGCGCTCACTATTCGGTTTAGCCGGGAGAGGACCTTTGTGTCGTATAACCCATTCCGAATATGTGATACGTCGGTATGGATAACATTTGAAGACCGGTGGTGAAGACCGGGTATTTGTGAGAACGATAGGATGACCTATCGATTGTCTCTGCATTGAGTCGCGCCGGTATAGAGATTTCCTAAGTGATGGGAAGTCCGATCGGGATTGTGAATACCCGGATTTGCAAGGACTTCTTTGGAAGTGCCTTCGGTTCTGTTCAAACCCGGAACAGACTTGTATGGATTGTATGTCTGACATTACATTTTGAGATATAAAGCAGATTTCTTTCAAATACATTTCTGTTGGTGGCGGAGAATTTATTCTCTTAGCTTAACACCCTTCTCTGAGACGTACGAGCTCAGTGGTTATGTAGTTGAAGGTTATCAGCGATATATTCCCAACTTGGTAATGTGGCATGCTGAGTGCTGCTGATCATTGGTTGATCAAAGCATGGCTTTGTGAAAAGCGTAGCTTTGTGGACGAGACTTCGTCGAGCCTCACAACCCGGTAATGGTCGAAACAGGAATTGTGCGGCAAGGTTTCAAGGGTAGCTCCCCTAGGGTATGACCATTCCTTCTGGAAAAGGGTAGTATCATGGTATGGAGCCCAGATACTTACTCATGTGGACACACTTTATTTATTACTGTGTGATGTTGTTGGTCAGAGAGCTCTCGTATTGTAACGACCCGTATTTTACGTGTCGGCAAAATCATAAAATAGTTGCTTTAAGTCGTATTGTTGATAAGTTGTTCAGAGTAAGTTATTGGGTACTTAAGTCGTGTAGGAATTGGCTTGAGTAAAGCTTAGGTCGGTAGGTAAATGAGTCGTTCATACAACTTAGGGATGTTGCCGACTTAAGGAAGGTAAGTGTTGAGTTAGGGAGTCAGAGTTTTGAGTCGTGACCGACTTATAGAGGGCCGACTCATAGGTGTTGCCAAGTTAGCGGGTTAGCGAGTCAAGAGAGGCAACGGTTTACAATTTTGGACGATTCATGAAGTAGCCGACTCATAGTAGGACCGACTCAGAGATTTGTGGAAGTAACGACCTAAGGGTTGCCGAGTTATAGCTTAAGTCGTAGGCGAGTTAACGGTTTAAGGGGTGGTGACCGACTTAAGAGAAGACCGACTCAAGAGGGGAACAGCAACCCATAGAAGGACCGACTTAAGAGATAGAGGGTTACTAGATGGGTCATATATGCTATGAGTCGTAAGTCGTTAGGTAGCTGGGGCGATGAGTCGCATAGTAGTTAGGTCGTTGAACGACTCATGTGATAAGTCGAGAGGTCCCGTGTTGGAGTTGAGTCGGCCTCGTAGTTGAGGCGTGAGTGTGTATTGTTGAGTCGGCAGAGGCTGTTGAGTCGTATGCAGTTGAGTCGGCAGAGGCTGTTGAGTCGTATGCAGTTGAGTCGGTAGAGGCTTAGGTCGGCAGGGAGTGTTAGGTCGTGTCTGGGGTGAGTCGCGTACAAGTTAGACGTGAGGCCCTGTGTTTAGTTGAGTCGGCATGATGATGAGTCGGGGATGACTCAAGGGGTGGGTCGGCAACGACCTAAGGGGCGACGACTCATAGTGGTTTCAGCCTATAAATAGAGGGGTTTGGCTCACTTTTTGGCACCGGTTTTTGAAGCGACGAAGTGCTGCCATTTTGGGAACTCGACTACAACATTTCTTCATCTTCTTTTCTCTATTCCAATCTAATTCTAACATCCATCCAAGATCGAAGATTGAGATTGAAGATCCAAGAGACAAAGTTGAAGATCTTCATCCAACGAAGCTAGATTTCATCGTTTTAAGCGAGATTTCGCCGGATCAAGCCTTGATCTTCGCTGTCCTGATCTGAAGTGTTTAGTTTTTGAGGTGTTTAGGTGATTTGGTGAGTGGTAGTTATCTCTCACGCGGACCCAAAGGAGTATATTGGATTGGTGGTTTGTTGGAGTGTTGTAGATAGTGATTTTGTGCATTTTCCTTAGATCCAAGTATAGATCCATTGTTGTGAAGATGTTTATCTATGCAAGTTCATTTATTAAGTTATAGAAACAAAACCCATGTTTTATATTTGATAGATCTATGCTTAAAACTATGATTTCATGTATGTTAGACTTATGCTCATTTATTTATGAAATTGCCACTATAGTTAATATTGCTTATTAGATCTTGTTTGAATGCTTGAATGTTTGGATGTATGATTGATTAGATTGTTTCAAGTTAGCAAATGGTTGATTTGGAACAAGATGGTTGGAGATGATTCAAAAGCTAAGTGGAAAGGCTCTTGAATGGTGAAAGCTGCCGGTGACATATGAAGCGGATGTGGAAGCTCATATGGATGGATTCGATGATGATGGTCTTTGCTATGATGCGATGAAGCAAAGTGCGATGTTGAGATGGGACGGGTCATGATGATGTTCCAAGCACGTGCTGCGACGACGTGCAAAGTTATGTTGATAACTCGGTGATGCGATCCGGGTTGGTGATAATGGTTAGCTTGAGAGGTGCTTGAGCTATTATGGAAATAGTCATCGAGGAGGATGACTAGGAGGCTGAGATCTTATCGTTGTTGAAGGTTCTAGCATGCTCAAAGCAAGAGTACGTTGGAACGGGCTGCGACGACGTTCCAAGCACGGGCTGCGACGACGTGCTAGTACTCTGGTTAGTTGCGAAAATTCCTAGGCACGGGCTGCGACGACGTGCGGAGTTATGTCTAGAACCAGGGTTACCATTAGCCCTTGACAGGTGGTCATTCAATTAACGGTGAAATCATGGCAAAGATAACAGTGATAGCCAGAGTCATGGATGTTTGGTTGTATTATCATTCAGTCTCAAGAGCGGTATTTTCTGGGTGCTTATCTGATCTTGGTTTAGGCCTTGGGGGTTTGTATTTGGAAAGCATCGCCCTTGACTCGAGTGATTATTGCTTTACTTTAATTATCTGCTATATTATGCTTGCTTTTCCTTAGTGTGTGTCTGGGGGCTATCACTGTAGAAAGAGGTGGAGTGGGATGGTTTGGTTCCTATTCCTTTTATCCATTATGCTCTTTTGGTATGTTTGATAGTTGATTTACTACTCACTAAGACTTTGTCTGACTCAAGGTTTTATGTCTCCTCTTATTACCTTGGGCTGTTCATCCATGTTGGGATGGGCAGACTAGGTAGCAGGTGACAGGTGCTGCTCTTAGAGATCTACGCTGAGGATGACGAAGACGAGCAGGAGGCTTTGCATATTAGTTTTCTTACTATATGTACTGGGTGTTCCGCTGTTGTATCTGATTGAGTGTTATGTAGTGAGACTTGGATGTATGGATGATTCATACGTTTGTATAAAACTACTATGATGCTTATATGATGATTTTCTGCTATGGAGCTTCACTATATATATTTCTATTGTATTTTATCCATGCGCTGTGAGATGTACGATAGAGTTTGCTGTTTTATTTTATCCTGACTACTGTCCATGGCTACCTGGCACGCCCTTCAGCGCTCTTTTCTCTTGTTTTGGTGCGGGAGTCATGGGCGGTCGTCACATTTGGTATCAGAGCGAGGTTAATCGATTTTAGCCAACGCTCGCTAACGTAACTACGTATGAGAGACGTAATTGTATTTTGATGGATGATTACTATATATAATATAGTAGTTTAGAAGGATTTGAACTCCTTATGCAGTTGTTTCTTAAGGTGTTCTAATCATTCTTATTACAGATATTAAGGATGAGTCGAAGAGGGAGACCAGCTGCAAGGGAAGGCCGTGCTACTGAAGGGGCTGTTGATTATGGAACTATGTTCGAAGCGATGATGACTTCGATCATGAGAAGGACACCAGCTCCAGGGCCATCTGTAGATGTTGGAGTTCAAGTCCAAGCTCCAAGACCGGTGGATTTTTCTAAGCTTTGCAAGGATTATACTTCTCTTGGAGGAAAAGCTTTCTTGGGGACGGAGTCAACTATTGAGGTGCAGAGATGGATTGATGCATGTCGAAGGATCTTTGGTGACTTAGGGATTGAGGATGCAACTAAGAGAAAGCTTGCATCGAGACAGCTTCAGGGAAGAGCTTCGGATTGGTGGAATTCTATCACCATTGATACTCCGGAGGAGGAGATTACTTGGGAGCAATTCCAAGCTAGATTTGAAGCTAAGTTCATCTCTACAGCTCAGAAATCTGTTTTGTTCAAGAAGTTTGTAGAGCTCAAGCAAGGTGGGAGATCGGTCCTTGAGTATGTTTCTGAGTTTGAGGCTTTGTCCAAGTATGCCAGATCGTATATTGATTCTCCCTATCAGAAGAATGAGAAGTTTGTGACTGGTCTGGATGCTTATCTTGGGAGGCAGTTGGTGGATCATTTGGATGATCCGTTTGAGAAGCTTGTGGAGAAAGCTCTCAGGCATGAGAGTTTGTTTCCTAAGGAAAGTTCTGTTGTTGCTGTAACCAGGGAAGGATCTAAACCACAGCGGGGTGAAAATAGGAAGAGGAAGCAGCAGCAACAGAAGGGTAGGGATGGCCAGAAGAAGCCGAAGGGCGAAGTGACTTGTTATAATTGCCAGCAGAAGGGCCATCTCTCCAAGGATTGTAGGAATCCAAAGGCGCCGGCGAAATGCCACAACTGTGATAAACCAGGGCATTTCAGGAAGGACTGTCCAGAACCGAGGAAGGACAGGCAGGTTGTGCAAGCTTATGCTTTGGGAGCTGTGCCGTCATCTTCAAAAGCTCCTACTGCTGAAGAGAAGGGGAAGAGTGTGGTGGTTCAAGGTACTCTTTCTATCTGTGGTGTTCCAGTTAGAGTGTTGTTTGATACTGGAGCGTCGCATTCTTTTGTTTGTAATGATTTGGTAGACCGGTTAGGTTTGAGACCGGATATTGTTGATAGGCCATTGGTTGTGACTAATCCAGTTGGGGGTTCGTCATGTTTGTGTATGATATGCCGTGGTCTAGTTATGTCGAGTCATGATTGCTCGTTTGTTTGTGATTGTTTTGTTCTGAACTTTGCGGGGTTCGGAATTATTTTGGGTATGGACTGGCTTAGGAAATATACGGCAAGGATTGATTGTGAAAGGCTTGAGGTGACAGTCGGGAATGTGGAAGGGCGAAAGGTTGTGATACGATGTAAGCATGAGAAAGACGTCTTCATGAGCTTCATGTATTCACTGGTTGTTCCACGGGATGGACTGTCATCGGTGCCTATTGTGAATGGATTTGAGGATGTCTTTGACGAAGTCAAAGGGTTGCCGCCACATAGGGAGATCGAGTTTCGTATCGATCTAGTTGAGGGAGCCAGACCTGTTGTGATGCCTCTTAGGCGGATGGCGCCTAGGGAGCAGTTAGAGTTGAAGGTGCAGGTTGATGACCTTTTGCAGAAAGGATTCATTCGGAGAAGTGTGTCCGAATGGGGTGCACCAGTTGTGTTCGCAACCAAAGCGGATGGATCGTTGAGGTTGTGTGTGGATTATCGTGAGCTAAATAAGTTGACTAAAAAGAACAAGTATCCATTGCCGAGAATAGATGACTTGTTTGATCAGCTTCACGAGGCTAAGGTGTTTTCTCAGATGGACTTGGCAACGGGATTTCACCAATTGAGAGTGGCGAAGGATAGTGTGCCGAAGACTGCTTTTAGGACACCATCCGGGTTTTATGAGTGGCTGGTAATGCCGTTTGGATTGACTAACGCGCCAGCATATTTTGTGGATCTTATGAATAGAGTGTTCAGAGATCAGTTGAATAAGTTCGTGCTTGTGTTCGTGGATGATATTTTGGTTTACTCCAGAACTGAGGAAGAGCACAAGACGCACTTGAGAATTGTTTTGGAAATCTTGCGGAAACATCAGCTGAAGGCTAAGTTTTCGAAGTGTCACTTCTGGAAGAGTGAAGTGAGGTTCTTAGGCCATGTTATCTCTGGAAATGGAATAGCGGTTGATCCCGCTAAGGTGGCAGCAATCCAGGATTGGGTTAGACCTAAGAATGCATCTGATGTAAGAAGTTTTCTTGGATTAGCAGGATATTATCGTCGGTTTATTAAAGACTTTTCCAAGATAGCTGCACCGTTGACAGGATTGACGAAAAAGAACCAAGTGTTCAGATGGGATGATAAGTGTGAGCAAGCTTTCGTAATCCTGAAAGAGCGACTGACGAGTGCTCCTGTTTTGACTATTCCTAGTGGGAATGATGAGATGGTGGTTTACACCGACGCATGTGGCACTGGACTTGGAGCAGTGCTAATGCAAAAGGATAAAGTTGTTGCGTATGCTAGTCGACAACTGAAGCCGCATGAAAGAAATTATCCGACTCATGATTTAGAGTTAGCAGCGATTGTGTTTGCTTTGAAGATATGGAGACATTACCTATTGGGAGTTCGATTTGAGTTGTTTACGGATCATAAGTCGTTGAAGTATCTGTTCTCCCAAAAGGATTTGAATCTTCGACAGCAAAGATGGCTAGAGTTCCTAGCATCATATGATTTTGGTATAGCCTATACTCCGGGAAAAGGAAACGCAGTGGCAGATGCGTTAAGTCGAAGACATGCAGGATTGGGAGTCATGTTTTCGGAGTGGAAGAGTCTCGAGTATTTGGCTGAGTTTGACTTCAGGCCTAGATGTGAATTGGAACCTGAGATGTTGGCAAACTTATCGATAAGACCTACTCTTGTGGAAAGGATTGGCGAGAGCCAAAAGCAAGACGATAAGCTTGTCAGGATTATCCGTGGTTTGGAATCTGGATTGGAACCAGAGAAGGATAAAGGATTCGAGATCGATCGAGAGGGTCGGCTTCGAAAGCAAGGACGACTGGTTGTTCCCGATATAGATGGATTGAGAGATGAAGTTCTAAGGGAAAGTCATCACTCGAAGTTGACGATTCATCCAGGTGGAAATAAGATGTATCGGGATATGAAGAGAACTTACTACTGGGAAGGCATGAAGGAGGATGTTGGAAGTTTTATTTCCAAGTGTATGAACTGCCAGTTGGTGAAAGCTGAGCAGAAGAAGCCCAGTGGATTGCTTCAGCCATTAGAGGTTCCTACATGGAAGTGGGAGCAAGTGTCGATGGATTTTATCGATGGTCTACCTAGGACAAGGGCGGGAAATGAAGGGATTTGGGTCATAGTAGATCGTTTGACCAAGAGTGCAAGGTTCATTCCTGTTCGATCAACTAGGACTGCATCGAAGTTGGCTGAGTTGTATGTTAAGTGGATAGTTCGATTCCATGGCGTTCCGAAGTGTATAGTGAGCGATCGAGACCCATTGTTCACTAGTGGATTTTGGAAGAGCTTCCAGGAAGTTTTGGGAACCAAGTTGTGTTTGAGTACAGCTTGTCACCCTCAAACAGATGGTCAAACTGAGAGAGTTAACCGAGTTTTGGAAGATCTTCTCAGAGCTTGTGTTTTGGACTTCGGAGGATCATGGGAAGATCATCTTCATTTGGTGGAGTTTGCATATAATAACAGTTATCAGTCGAGTATTGGTATGGCACCATATGAGGCATTATATGGAAGACCGTGTAACTCTCCGACATGTTGGTTGGAAACTGGAGAAAAGCTGATACTTGGGCCAGAGATGATTCGACAGACTTCGGATTGTATAGAGATCATTCGGCAACGAATGAAAGCAGCCCAAGATCGTCAGAAAAGTTATGCCGATAATCGTCGTAAGGATTTGGAATTCGACGTAGGTGAGATGGTTTTTGTGAAGATTTCTCCATTAAAGAGTGCTATTAGATTCGGAAAGAAAGGAAAGTTAACTCCGAGATTTGTTGGACCATTCCCGATTATAGAGCGAATTGGAAAGCTCGCTTATAGATTAAAGTTACCGGAAAAGATGGCGGGTGTGCACAATGTTTTTCATGTATCTTATCTACGGAAGTTTGTGCATGATCCAACTACAGTGGTTTCTGCTGATAGCTGTGAAGATTTGGAGGTTGATCCAGTGGTTACGAAACCTCGTAAGCCGCTTCGTATTGTTGGAACCGATACGAAACAGCTTAGGAGGAAGACGATTACGTTGCTCAAGGTACAATGGAGTGATGATGTTAACGACTGTACGTGGGAGGAGGAAGAGAGGATGAAGGCAGCTCATCCCGAACTCTTCGAGGTATGGCCCTAAAGTGTCGTGACATCTCATGAATTTGTAGCTTGTTCTAAGTCTTAGAATTCTGCATGCTAGGTTAGAAATTGGATGCATGGTTTGTTGATTGCTATGGATGGTAGGCATGCAGAATAATTTTGTTCGCTCTTGATTGTTTGGAATTTCGGGGGCGAAATTCCTTAGGGGGAGAGAATGTAACGACCCGTATTTTACGTGTCGGCAAAATCATAAAATAGTTGCTTTAAGTCGTATTGTTGATAAGTTGTTCAGAGTAAGTTATTGGGTACTTAAGTCGTGTAGGAATTGGCTTGAGTAAAGCTTAGGTCGGTAGGTAAATGAGTCGTTCATACAACTTAGGGATGTTGCCGACTTAAGGAAGGTAAGTGTTGAGTTAGGGAGTCAGAGTTTTGAGTCGTGACCGACTTATAGAGGGCCGACTCATAGGTGTTGCCAAGTTAGCGGGTTAGCGAGTCAAGAGAGGCAACGGTTTACAATTTTGGACGAGTCATGAAGTAGCCGACTCATAGTAGGACCGACTCAGAGATTTGTGGAAGTAACGACCTAAGGGTTGCCGAGTTATAGCTTAAGTCGTAGGCGAGTTAACGGTTTAAGGGGTGGTGACCGACTTAAGAGAAGACCGACTCAAGAGGGGAACAGCAACCCATAGAAGGACCGACTTAAGAGATAGAGGGTTACTAGATGGGTCGTATATGCTATGAGTCGTAAGTCGTTAGGTAGCTGGGGCGATGAGTCGCATAGTAGTTAGGTCGTTGAACGACTCATGTGATAAGTCGAGAGGTCCCGTGTTGGAGTTGAGTCGGCCTCGTAGTTGAGGCGTGAGTGTGTATTGTTGAGTCGGCAGAGGCTGTTGAGTCGTATGCAGTTGAGTCGGCAGAGGCTGTTGAGTCGTATGCAGTTGAGTCGGTAGAGGCTTAGGTCGGCAGGGAGTGTTAGGTCGTGTCTGGGGTGAGTCGCGTACAAGTTAGACGTGAGGCCCTGTGTTTAGTTGAGTCGGCATGATGATGAGTCGGGGATGACTCAAGGGGTGGGTCGGCAACGACCTAAGGGGCGACGACTCATAGTGGTTTCAGCCTATAAATAGAGGGGTTTGGCTCACTTTTTGGCACCGGTTTTTGAAGCGACGAAGTGCTGCCATTTTGGGAACTCGACTACAACATTTCTTCATCTTCTTTTCTCTATTCCAATCTAATTCTAACATCCATCCAAGATCGAAGATTGAGATTGAAGATCCAAGAGACAAAGTTGAAGATCTTCATCCAACGAAGCTAGATTTCATCGTTTTAAGCGAGATTTCGCCGGATCAAGCCTTGATCTTCGCTGTCCTGATCTGAAGTGTTTAGTTTTTGAGGTGTTTAGGTGATTTGGTGAGTGGTAGTTATCTCTCACGCGGACCCAAAGGAGTATATTGGATTGGTGGTTTGTTGGAGTGTTGTAGATAGTGATTTTGTGCATTTTCCTTAGATCCAAGTATAGATCCATTGTTGTGAAGATGTTTATCTATGCAAGTTCATTTATTAAGTTATAGAAACAAAACCCATGTTTTATATTTGATAGATCTATGCTTAAAACTATGATTTCATGTATGTTAGACTTATGCTCATTTATTTACGAAATTGCCACTATAGTTAATATTGCTTATTAGATCTTGTTTGAATGCTTGAATGTTTGGATGTATGATTGATTAGATTGTTTCAAGTTAGCAAATGGTTGATTTGGAACAAGATGGTTGGAGATGATTCAAAAGCTAAGTGGAAAGGCTCTTGAATGGTGAAAGCTGCCGGTGACATATGAAGCGGATGTGGAAGCTCATATGGATGGATTCGATGATGATGGTCTTTGCTATGATGCGATGAAGCAAAGTGTGATGTTGAGATGGGACGGGTCATGATGATGTTCCAAGCACGTGCTGCGACGACGTGCAAAGTTATGTTGATAACTCGGTGATGCGATCCGGGTTGGTGATAATGGTTAGCTTGAGAGGTGCTTGAGCTATTATGGAAATAGTCGTCGAGGAGGATGACTAGGAGGCTGAGATCTTATCGTTGTTGAAGGTTCTAGCATGCTCAAAGCAAGAGTACGTTGGAACGGGCTGCGACGACGTTCCAAGCACGGGCTGCGACGACGTGCTAGTACTCTGGTTAGTTGCGAAAATTCCTAGGCACGGGCTGCGACGACGTGCGGAGTTATGTCTAGAACCAGGGTTACCATTAGCCCTTGACAGGTGGTCATTCAATTAACGGTGAAATCATGGCAAAGATAACAGTGATAGCCAGAGTCATGGATGTTTGGTTGTATTATCATTCAGTCTCAAGAGCGGTATTTTCTGGGTGCTTATCTGATCTTGGTTTAGGCCTTGGGGGTTTGTATTTGGAAAGCATCGCCCTTGACTCGAGTGATTATTGCTTTACTTTAATTATCTGCTATATTATGCTTGCTTTTCCTTAGTGTGTGTCTGGGGGCTATCACTGTAGAAAGAGGTGGAGTGGGATGGTTTGGTTCCTATTCCTTTTATCCCTTATGCTCTTTTGGTATGTTTGATAGTTGATTTACTACTCACTAAGACTTTGTCTGACTCAAGGTTTTATGTCTCCTCTTATTACCTTGGGCTGTTCATCCATGTTGGGATGGGCAGACTAGGTAGCAGGTGACAGGTGCTGCTCTTAGAGATCTACGCTGAGGATGACGAAGACGAGCAGGAGGCTTTGCATATTAGTTTTCTTACTATATGTACTGGGTGTTCCGCTGTTGTATCTGATTGAGTGTTATGTAGTGAGGCTTGGATGTATGGATGATTCATACGTTTGTATAAAACTACTATGATGCTTATATGATGATTTTCTGCTATGGAGCTTCACTATATATATTTCTATTGTATTTTATCCATGCGCTGTGAGATGTACGATAGAGTTTGCTGTTTTATTTTATCCTGACTACTGTCCATGGCTACCTGGCACGCCCTTCAGCGCTCTTTTCTCTTGTTTTGGTGCGGGAGTCATGGGCGGTCGTCACACGTATAAAGTCCCAAAGGACCGGGGGTGGCATATCTGAGGTTCTGTATATTCCCCGGGAAGGGGGGTAGCCGGCCTTGTTTGGCAGAGATCCAGTTAGGTTCTCGGGGCGTCCCGCCAGAGGCGTTCCCATGTGGCAATAGGAAGTTCCTTAGCCTGACCATTTGTTGGAAAATCCATTCATCCAATACGAGCCTTGTACGGTTTTAGTTGTATTACCTGCCATTCACTTATGGTGGCGCCCTACTGTTTGGATGGTAGCTATAGTAGGCATAGTTCGAAATGTCTATGCTGGCTAAGATTTATATTCTACTTTCGAAATGCTTTTCTGCACTGTGCACTTATAATAATAATATCAAAGGAAGTTTTCTGCGTATCAAGCATATTTGACTATCATAAGGAGAAATCTCCTCCGATTCCGCGTTTGCATTGTGTGTGTGGCGGGAGGCCTTATGGTAGTTTCATTTTCCAAAAGCAATGCGATTTTGAAATTTAAATCTTTGATTAATTTTAAAAGACAAACCGTTTTCGTTTGCTCATACCAGTCCCATGACTGACCCGGAGTTTATTGTTCCTTTCCTAAACTCTGGGTGCCTACAAATTTTCCACACGGGCAGTCTAGAGTTTGGTTTTTCAGATAGTTAGGTTCAGTAGATTATATGGAGCTAGTTCAGTCTTTTGGATATGGACTACACTTGTTTATCTTGGAGCAATCTGGATAATGGATCGAGCTAGGAGTTTTGGAGCTTTAACTTTGGAGTTTGGTTTGGTGCTGCAGTTTTAGGATTCTGTGAAGACTTATTTCATATTGTATCATGTTCCGTTGAATTCTGTGTTGTATATTCTCTGATGTTGATGATTATCATTGTATCATATTGATGTATCGGATAGTGTATTCATGTTATATCAGTAATATCTTCTTATTTTTCCGCTGTGTTATTTATCATCTAATGGGTGTTGCAAGCTCCGGCGATACGAATTCAATGTTGCTATCGGACATCGAGTTCGGGTCGTCACAGTGAGCCAGTCGACTGACCTACTCCAATTTGTCTATTATGACTATTTTTGCATATTTTTGCTCGGATTCCAATTTTTATTGGTTCGTTTGATTCCCACTTGTTGAATCAATTGTTATTCGACTTTGATGACTTCTATTTTGGGATTTTTGAAAATATCCATTTTGATGGATTTGATATCGATTTCTTTGGAATTAATTCACGTCTTCGTATGCAAATTTTAGTGATTGATTGTTTCTATATGTGACGCCCCACTCCGAGAGCCTCGTTAACAAAGAGTATTACATAGATAATACTGTCGGCTAACGCGGACAATAGAGTATAATGGAAGCGACCATGTGTAATCTTACCTTAACTATTCACTAAATAAGTCGAAAAGTAGAAACACATTAGAATTCGACCTATTCAATAAATATTTAAAGCAAACCTACAATGGCTATAGGATCTATCAGAAGAAAATATAACAACTCAAATGTAATATACATCACAGAACAGTCAATCATAATATACACATACACCGATACACAACAGAGTATACAAAATAATACATGTCAGGTGGTACAGGAGACCACAATATACAGACGAGACGAAAGAGTATAAATCAAAGTTACAACAGATAAGGACTACAAAAGAAGCTATAACAAAATGAAGCTAGCGAATAGTCCATGCGGAAGCAAAATAGGCTAAGTCTCCAAAAGCACCTAACCTGAAACATCTCGGTCTGACCCGAGTATAAAATACCCGGATCAGTCTAGATAACAAATCAGTTAGATTAACTGAACAATAATAAACCTGCAAGGTCATACAGTATAACAAATATCTCTAGAGGAGATAACACAATCATCAACAAGAAATGAATCATATAGAGCAAGCCTCATATCATCGGCAACATATAGAAACAAAGGATACAAATATCCCAAAACAAGCCAGAAGGCAAATAACAAATACCCATAAGGTATACAAGTTCCACAAGGTAATCGCTATACTCCATGCGGCTCACAAAGACCAACACCGAAGGGCGATACCAAGGGAATATACATATCAATGAAACATCATGAAATTTTGCTCGAGCTCAGTACTGTACAAACAAGGATCCATGAGCCCGAAGACTCCAAACCCAAGTATCACCCATGCGGCACATAAGGCCAACATCAGAGCGAAACTATATAGGGCAACAAACCCGAAGGCACACACCCGAAGGCAACATACCCGAAGGCAACAAACCTAGGGAGACAGTCCGAAGACACTATCCCAGAGGCAACAAACCGTAGTGGTGAAGGTCGAAGACCCAGTACTGGACACCACTAACTGGCGGAATGTGTCACAACTCTCGAAAAGGAATCCGAAAAGTGTTAACGTATGTCCCATAACCACTCGTTCGCACTAAACGGTTTACTATCCGTCAGTCCCTTTCACACTCAAAGCAGTACAAAGTTTACCTCATATCATCGATAAACCAAACCCGAAGGTCAAAACAATCAATCGAATAGGTCAAGGATTAATCGGAAGGATAAACGCACAGATTCATGGTCCGTGTTTTGCCCAACCATTTAATCACCCTCCCACTTCGTTCGAAGTGCGAAAGTGTGTGTGTTTTAAATAGAATTTGTAAATTAGAGAAACGAACTTTTAAATGCGATTCGAGAGATTATTTCATAAAAACCCATGGATTAAAATTAAAAGGAACCATCAAAGTCAAAACAATTGATAATCATACATAGGATCATCATGAATCAATTCAAATTGAAAATCCAATCCCAAAAGGCAAAGTGGGCTGAAACAGCAGGTTCAGTCGACCGAACAGAGTTTTTCAGTCGACTGACCCTGTACCTGGAAATTTTCTAGGTTCAGGAAACTTTTTGTTTCCAGGTTCAGTCGACTGTGCAGAGTTTTTCAGTCGACTGAATCATGCCTGGAAACTCTCGTGTTTCAGGTTCAGTCGACTGTGCAGAGTTTTCAGTCGACTGAATCTTGCCTGGGCTGTTTTCCAGCCTTATTCGAATGAAGAGCAAACTCTCCCAAAATGCAATCGTACGAACATTGGCTCTAAAGGCTTATGCCAATCGACAACCCGGCCCTATATGTTCCTCGATGCATTACCAAAACATGATTAAAACATCAAAGTTAGGATTTCGAAGATTTTAACCCAAAACACTAAAAATTGGATTATTCCTCAATTCAACCCAAACCAAATGCAAGTGCATATGAACAAGGTGTTAGGAATTCATACCTAACATCAATGAAATCAAGAGAAGTAGATGTGAGTTCAAAACTGACCTTTTTACACAAAACAAAGAAGATGAAGAAGCACAATTGCAAGGAATCAACCAACTACACTCCACTTCAACACTACAAGCTTCAATCTAGAATCAAAGAAAGTATTCCCTAGGTTAGGGTTAGGAAAATTACAGAAATTGAAGAGGAGAAGAGATGGAGAAGAAGGAGATGAACTTACCAATGGATTCTCTATGAATTTGGAGCAAGAAATCAAGATACAAAAGAGAAACTAGGGCTTGCTAATTTCTAATTCTCTTCCCTTTCCCCCATTTCAGTTCTTAGTTTGAGAAATAAAATGAAATGAAGATGAAATGAAGAGAAGGGTTGAGCTAGGGGGTTAAGTGGGCTAGTGGGCTGAACCCAATCCCAAACCCAATAGGAAAAGTAGCCAAAATTTCACAAACTCCAAACATATCAAAGATTATACTCAAAAAGATCGCAAACGCCATTTTGGAACCAATGGAGGTGGTTTCGAGTTCCAATTCGGCCATTTGCAGAAAGTAACATTTTGGACCCCAAAATCCGAATAACGATGCTATATTTAAATCAAACATTTAAATATAAAATCGTTAAATATGCGGGTTGTTACAGATCTCCCCTCCTTACAAAATTGCGTCCCCGCAATTCCTAGAGATGATATTTGTAACAACTACATACAAAAGAAAGAATAAACTTTAGACACAGAAATAGACTTACCATTACGAAGCAAGGATAGAAAACCTGGATAAGATCGCTCGATATACTCTCTGGTTTCCCAAGTACAGTCATTGGGATTAGCGGACCATTGAACTTTAACGAGCGGCACGTCCTTGTTCCGAAGGTGTCGCACCTCCGTGTCAAGCACGCGAATAGGTTGCTGTACAAAAGATAAGTCCGGGCCAAGAATAAGCTTCTCCCCAGATTCCAACCAACATGAAGGTGATCGACATGGCCTTCCGTATAAGGCTTCGAAAGGAGCCATACCGATACTAGACTGGAAACTATTGTTGTAAGAGAACTCTACAAGAGGTAGGTGATCCTCCCAACTAGCACCGAAATCAAAGATACAAATACGGAGAAGATCTTCCAAAATACGATTCACCCATTCAGTCTGTCCGTCAGACTGAGGATGATAAGCTGTAGAAAAATTAAGCTTTGTTCCCAAAGCTTGTTGAAGACTCTTCCAAAAATGACTCGTGAATAAAGGATCACGATCACTCACAATAGAACTAGGAACACCGTGAAGTCTCACGATTTCCTTGACATACAACTTAGCCAAATGCGAAGCTGTCCTATTAGACTTAATAGGGACAAAATGAGCAGACTTGGTGAGGCGATCAACAATAACCCAAATACTAGAATGACCTGATCTCGAACGAGGTAGGCCGTCAATAAAATCCATAGAAACTTGATCCCATTTCCACAATGGAATCTCAAGAGGTTGAAGAAGTCCAGAAGGACGCTGATGTTCGGCCTTCGCGCGTTGACATGTCATGCAGTTGCTCACATAACTCGCCACATCGCGCTTCATGCCTTCCCAATAATAAAGACGACGCATATCGGCATACATCTTACTACTACCGGGATGAATGGTATACTTAGAACGATGGCAATCATCAAGAATGTCATGCCTAAGTGCAAAATCAGAAGGCACAAAAAGACGGTTCTTCTTACGAAGACACCCATGAGAATCAATGCTAAAATCTTGCAACACCTCATCACAAGATTCAGACTCACAAAGCTGAATAAAATGCAACAAATCAGGATCACGCCGCTGAGCATCGGCAATACGATCCAATAAAATAGGTCGAGCTCCCAAACTAAATAATAGAATAGGAGAACCAGAAGATGAACCTCGATCACGAATTTCACAAAAAGATAGAGTCTCAAGAATATTCCATTCGGCAAGCATCATAGAAATAACAGCCGAATGTTTGCGACTAAGCGCATCTGCAACACGATTACCCTTACCAGGGGTAAACTGGATATCAAAGTCATAGGAAGCAAGAAACTCGAGCCAACGCTGTTGTCTCATATTGAGTTCCTTCTGAGTAAACAAATACTTCAAAGATTTATGATCGGTATAGAGAATGAAGCGCTCGCCCAATAAATAATGTCGCCAAATCTTCAAGGCAAAGACAATGGCGGCTAACTCAAGATCATGAGTGGCATAGCGAACTTCATTCGGACGCAGTTGCCTAGAAGCATAAGCAACTACCCGATCTCTCTGCATAAGCACAGCACCGAGACCACTACCACACGCATCGGTGTAGACAACAAGATCATGATTCCCTTCGGGAACCACAAGAATAGGAGCATTAGTGAGAAGTTCTTTCAATGTCTGAAAGGAAGCTTCACACTTGTCGGACCAAATAAAACGAATGCCTTTCCGAGTAAGGCAAGTGAGAGGAAGCACAACACGGGAAAAGTTCTTAATGAACCGTCGGTAATAACCCGCCAATCCAAGGAAACTACGAATCTCATGCACATTCTCAGGCCTCTTCCAATTCTGGATGGCTTCGATCTTTGAGGGATCGACAGAAATGCCATCGGAAGATACAACATGGCCTAAGAACTTAACCTTATTCTCCCAAAAGCAGCACTTGGAGAATTTGGCTTTAAGCAGATGACGACGAAGAGTACTCAAGACAATTCTCAAGTGATTAGCATGCTCAGCTTCAGACTTAAAATAAATAAGGATATCATCAATGAAGACGAGAACAAACTTATCGAGATATTCCCGGAATACCCGATTCATGAGGTCAACAAAGAAAGCAGGAGCGTTCGTTAAACCGAACGGCATAACGAGCCACTCAAAGGAACCATAACGAGTGCGGAAAGCGGTAAGAGGTATGCTATCCTCCGCGACTCGTAACTGATGAAAACCTGTGGCAAGGTCAAGCTGAGAAAAGACCTTGGCACCACTCAATAGATCGAACATATCATCGATCCTAGGCAATGGATACCTATTTCTAATGGTCAACTCGTTAAGCTTGCGATAGTCAATGCAAAGCCTAAGAGTTCCATCAGACTTCTTCACAAAGACGACCGCGGATCCCCACGGAGAAAAACTGGACTGAATCAACTGCTTGGACTTGAGCTCTAAAAGCTGCTTCTTGAGTTCCTCATTTTCCTTTGTAGACATCCTCGTGGGAGGACGACTAACTGGCTGCGCGCCTGAAATGAGATCAATGCGGAACTCAATTGCCCGTTTGGGTGGCAGACCCGAAACAGGTTCAAAAACATCAGAAAAGTCACAAGCAATAGGAATACGAGATACATCATCACCATCTCGCGAATCAAGAGAATACAAAGCCATCTCGGAATTATCCACATCAAGAAGAACAAGAGATAACTGAGAAGGTGAATCAGGATGACAAAGATATAAAATTCTCTCGGAACAAATAATCCTGGCATCGTACCTCACTAGCCAGTCCATACCAAAAATCATATCAAAACCCAAATGAGAAACAACGTGCAGATTCGCACGGAAGGAAAAGCCACATAAAACAATCTCAATATCATCACAAAGCAAACTAAGGGTCGCGGATCCCCCAATAGGATTCGCAATCCTTAAAGAAGTAACCATACAACAAACATCCAAAGATAAATCATCTACAAGCTTCTTCGATACGAAAGAATGTGAAGCACCCGTATCGAAAAGAACTCGTATATTATGATCATGAAATAGAATTGAACCCTCCAAAATAGATGGAGTCATACCTTTGGATTGAGAAGGACCTCCAGAAGCATTAGCCACACTGAGCTTGCCAGATTTTGCATTATCAGGAGCAGTAGGACAAGCAGAAACATGATGACCTTCCTTCTTCCAATTACGGCAGAAGAGAGGCTTTGGACAAGCTCGAATAATATGATCCGGAGAACCACAATTAAAACACTTTCGAACGAAAGGTGTTCCGGAAGATTGAGGCTGAGAGCTAGGACCACCGGTCTTCTTCTTCTTATAAGGAAAAGGCTTCTTCTGAATTGGAAACTGCTTCTTGTTAGGGTTTCTGGAAATCTCAACATCAACATCACTATCACACTCCTTCTCGACGGTCTCGAGATGAAGCGCCGAATCAACCAATTCCTCAAAAGAAAGTTTAAGCTGGAGCAACAAGGACTTCTTAAGATATTTCTTAAGGCCAGAAACAGACTTCAAATTCTTCTTATAAGAAGTGCTGATGAATTCAAGACCATACTGAGATAAAGCCTCGAACGATGCGACATACTCAGAAACAGAAGATTTCCCTTGCTTCAACTCAAGGAAGCGACGGGTCAATAAAACTTTTTCAGATTCAGGAACGAACTTGAGTTCAAGTCGTCCCCGAAACTGAGTCCAAGAAAGAGTAGCCTCATCAATTTCAGCTACAAGAAGCTCATACCAGTCAAGAGCACGCTCTTGTAATAAGCTAGAAGTTACAAGAACTCTATCATGGTCAGAAAGATCCATGCGAGAGAAAATACGCTCGCACGTGCGAAGCCAAGCTTGGACTTCAAGAACAGACTCGGAGCCCTTAAACGGCTTTCCTCCAAGATGAGCAAAATCACTGCACTGACGTGCAAAAGCAGACTTGCGAGGTGGAGACACTCGAGGAGGAACGAGAGGCTGAGTGCTCCTAAACAATTCCAAAAATTGATCGGTAGACATATATACGCCATCCGGATGCGAGCAACTAGATTGCCCAGCATCCGAACGTCGACCCCTGCCTCTTCCAGACATAAGCTGAAAGTAAAATAAGAACAAGATTATTCACAAGGTAGATATTACAATATGGGATACTACGGAATAAAATGTATTCCTAGACGTATTTCCAATATCTATCTAACCTTGATGGAATAAGGAGACACGATGATTCAAGGATCGGTATCACTTGTACACTTTGATGTACCATAATATGTGCATCTATTCTGTGTTTATCATATTTTGTTCTGAACTCAGCTCTGATACCACGCTGTGACGCCCCACTCCGAGAGCCTCGTTAACAAAGAGTATTACATAGATAATACTGTCGGCTAACGCGGACAATAGAGTATAATGGAAGCGACCATGTGCAATCTTACCTTAACTATTCACTAAATAAGTCGAAAAGTAGAAACACATTAGAATTCGACCTATTCAATAAATATTTAAAGCAAAACTACAATGGCTATAGGATCTATCAGAAGAAAATATAACAACTCAAATGTAATATACATCACAGAACAGTCAATCATAATATACACATACACCGATACACAACAGAGTATACAAAATAATACATGTCAGGTGGTGCAGGAGACCACAATATACAGACGAGACGAAAGAGTATAAATCAAAGTTACAGCAGATAAGGACTACAAAAGACGCTATAACAAAATGAAGCTAGCGAATAGTCCATGCGGAAGAAAAATAGGCTAAGTCTCCAAAAGCACCTAACCTGAAACATCTCGGTCTGACCCGAGTATAAAATACCCGGATCAGTCTAGATAACAAATCAGTTAGATTAACTGAACAATAATAAACCTGCAAGGTCATACAGTATAACAAATATCTCTAGAGGAGATAACGCAATCATCAACAAGAAATGAATCATATAGAGCAAGCCTCATATCATCGGCAACATATAGAAACAAAGGATACAAATATCCCAAAACAAGCCAGAAGGCAAATAACAAATACCCATAAGGTATACAAGTTCCACAAGGTAATCGCTATACTCCATGCGGCTCACAAAGACCAACACCGAAGGGCGATAACAAGGGAATAAACATATCAATGAAACATCATGAAATTTTGCTCGAGCTCAGTACTGTACAAACAAGGATCCGTGAGCCCGAAGACTCCAAACCCAAGTATCACCCATGCGGCACATAAGGCCAACATCAAAGCGAAACTATATAGGGCAACAAACCCGAAGGCACACACCCGAAGGCAACATACCCGAAGGCAACAAACCTAGGGAGACAGTCCGAAGACACTATCCCAGAGGCAACAAACCGTAGTGGTGAAGGTCGAAGACCCAGTACTGGACACCACTAACTGGCGGAATGTGTCACAACTCTCGAAAAGGAATCCGAAAAGTGTTAACGTATGTCCCATAACCACTCGTTCACACTAAACGGTTTACTATCCGTCAGTCCCTTTCACACTCAAAGCAGTACAAAGTTTACCTCATATCATCGATAAACCAAACCCGAAGGTCAAAACAATCAATCGAATAGGTCAAGGATTAATCGGAAGGATAAACGCACAGATTCATGGTCCGTGTTTTGCCCAACCATTTAATCACCCTCCCACTTCGTTCGAAGTGCGAAAGTGTGTGTGTTTTAAATAGAATTTGTAAATTAGAGAAACGAACTTTTAAATGCGATTCGAGAGATTATTTCATAAAAACCCATGGATTAAAATTAAAAGGAACCATCAAAGTCAAAACAATTGATAATCATACATAGGATCATCATGAATCAATTCAAATTGAAAATCCAATCCCAAAAGGCAAAGTGGGCTGAAACAGCAGGTTCAGTCGACTGAACAGAGTTTTTCAGTCGACTGACCCTGTACCTGGAAATTTTCTAGGTTCAGGAAACTTTTTGTTTCCAGGTTCAGTCGACTGTGCAGAGTTTTTCAGTCGACTGAATCATGCCTGGAAACTCTCGTGTTTCAGGTTCAGTCGACTGTGCAGAGTTTTCAGTCGACTGAATCTTGCCTGGGCTATTTTCCAGCCTTATTCGAATGAAGAGCAAACTCTCCCAAAATGCAATCGGACGAACATTGGCTCTAAAGGCTTATGCCAATCGACAACCCGGCCCTATATGTTCCTCGATGCATCATCAAAACATGATTAAAACATCAAAGTTAGGATTTCGAAGATTTTAACCCAAAACACTAAAAATTGGATTATTCCTCAATTCAACCCAAACCAAATGCAAGTGCATATGAACAAGGTGTTAGGAATTCATACCTAACATCAATGAAATCAAGAGAAGTAGATGTGAGTTCAAAACTCACCTTTTTACACAAAACAAAGAAGATGAAGAAGCACAATTGCAAGGAATCAACCAACTACACTCCACTTCAACACTACAAGCTTCAATCTAGAATCAAAGAAAGTATTCCCTAGGTTAGGGTTAGGAAAATTACAGAAATTGAAGAGGAGAAGAGATGGAGAAGAAGGAGATGAACTTACCAATGGATTCTCTATGAATTTGGAGCAAGAAATCAAGATACAAAAGAGAAACTAGGGCTTGCTAATTTCTAATTCTCTTCCCTTTCCCCCATTTCTGTTCTTAGTTTGAGAAATAACATGAAATGAAGATGAAATGAAGAGAAGGGTTGAGCTAGGGGGTTAAGTGGGCTAGTGGGCTGAACCCAATCCCAAACCCAATAGGAAAAGTAGCCAAAATTTCACAAACTCCAAACATATCAAAGATTATACTCAAAAAGATCGCAAACGCCATTTTGGAACCAATGGAGGTGGTTTCGAGTTCCAATTCGGCCATTTGCAGAAAGTAAAATTTCGGACCCCAAAATCCGAATAACGATGCTATATTTAAATCAAACATTTAAATATAAAATCGTTAAATATGCGGGTTGTTACACTATAATCATTTTTGTGCTTTGTCACTTTAAAAATATAAAGGTTTCAATACTAGTAGTAAATATCAAAACTCTTCCATTTAAAACGATTTCAACACTATTTTATTACAAAGCTCGTTTCTTAAACCGTTTTCCAATCTATTAGTATATACAAATCTTTACCTCATTCGTATGAGAAATCTAATTAAACGGCATTAGTAAAACAAGTGGTATGAAACGCTTGCGTTTACTTCGTCGGTTAATTCTTGGACTTGTTCAATTGAATCTCTTGTGATAATTTTTCGAGTGGATATCTACAATTTGTTCGTAAATATTTAAGTTAAGCTAGTGGTTATGGGACATGAAGCTAAACTCATATATTTACTAGCTTAGTGTAATTGACACTTAACCTCGATTGGAAGTCTACAATTTGTTCGTAAATAATTAAGTTAAGCTTGCGGTTATGGGACATGAAGCTAAACTCATTTATTTACTAGCTTAGTGTAATTTACACTTATCGATCAATGATGATCATTTTGTGATTTAGACTAGCAATGTGCGATGTCTCTTTGTCTGCGAGGGAGACTAAACCCCGTTTTTAGTGGGCTTCGGCTTGGTAGGGTAGCGACCCATGCTCTTCGGGCCGTTTTAGTGGAGCTTCGGCTCATGGTCTTTGGGCCGTTTTAGTGGAGCCTCGGCTCAAAATTAATGGTTAGCAACCATGGAATAGCTTTCCATTTTATGATACACGTGTTGGTGAGTTTTCATGCTCCCGTTCTAGTGATAGGCCTCTTTCCCCTTTTTGTGATTTCTGGATTTCTATTGATCGATTTCTAGAATTTGTGTTTCACCAATTTTCGTGATTTGCATTGATAAGCTTTATCAATTTTTGTGCATTAGTGAATTTGTGTTTCACTAACTTTTCCGATTGGCATTGATATGATCGTCAATAATTGTGGTTTGGTGAATAAAATAAAGAATATGACGTTCTTTTTAGTGCTTTGAGATTTCTTGTTATATTGTATGATTTTTGTTGTTCGTTGATGTATACTTTATATAGTATGACAATTTCGTTATCATATGTTTTAATCGCATCTATTATCCTATCTCATTTTATCTGATATTTATAGCTAGACTGATCCATTTATTATTTTCTTCTTAAATAATACTCGGGTCAGGCCGAGATATTATAGGTGCTTCTACTAGACTTTTTATCGGACCATCATCTGATCTTTTGGCTAACTACTTTAGTTTAGTAGTTTTTGTTGTATACAATTGAGATATAGACTCCTTGTTGTATACATATTTTTGTCTAGCACTTGTATCTATTCCTTTGTGATGTTGTGGATCTTGTTAGACCTCTACTCTGATATACACTTTCATGTGTTATATATTCATATCTGTTTCCGCCTCTGTGATATGAATTATCTGTGACTGATTTGTGTTATGTTTATTTCTATATTTGTTTCCGAAGATATTATAGCCACTGTGTAGTAGCTTTGAGTTTGTGTCGGTATGTCGGATTTCCTCTTGAAAAGAATGCAAGTTATATTTTATCTGGCATGTCGCTGCTCGCATAAAGCCATTACACGGAGGGTCGCTCCTCAACAGCCTTATTCTCCGTGCTAGTTGACGGCATTACACCGTAGTGTCCTTGGCTTGCATAGGTATAGAGGTGGGGCGCCACAGACCTAAGCAACAAAAATGCCAAAATCTCTCTCAATTTGCAACCGATCGAGCACGAACTCTAGGGGATTACGCCTATCAACTACCCGGTCCTATTGGCTCCTCGATGCATCACCAAAACGTGTTCCAACATCAAAGATTGGATTTTTTTAAAGATTTGAACCCAAAACACTAAAAATTGGGATTTTCACCAATTCAATCCAAACCAAGAGCAAATGCATATGAAAAAGTGTTAGGAATTCATACCCAACAATCAAAGATAGTTATAGACAAAGATGTGAGATAAAAATCTCAACTTTACACAAAATTAATGAAGAAGAAGCTTGAAAGCAAGGAAGAACCAATGGCTTCTCTTTGAATTTGGAGTTAGATGTTGGATTTGCCGAGGAACTAGAGCTTGGAGTTTTAATTTCCCATTCCCTCCTCCATTTTTGATGAAGCTTTAGTGTTAGGAAATGAAAGTAAAGTTATGAAGGGAAGGGGGTTGAGCTAGAGTATATAGTTTAGGCTAATGGGCTAAACCAAACCCAATGCCCAAAGTGAAAAAGTGACAAAATTCCACTAACTCCAAACATATCAAAGTTTATACTCAAAAAGATCGCAAACGGTGTTTTGAACTCAATGGAAGTGGTCTTGAGTCCAAATTCGACCGTATGCAAAAAGTAACTTTTCGGACTAAAATCCGACTAACGATAAAAAATATTTAAATAAAATATTTAAATATTCAATCGTAAAATATGCGGGTTGTTACAATATTCGTGTGTGTAAGGTGTACTCCAGGGGTTTAACACAATAGTGCAACAACATCATCATCACAGATCAAAACACAGAAATATAGTTGATAAGCGGTATAAACTATAAAGCTCATCGTTCATTCACAGATCACAGATTAATAACAATTGTATCACAAATAAATGAATAAAATTCACAGCTCAATCCACAGAACAAAATATCACAGATAAAATAGGACAATCAATTCAAGGCATCTCATACAATACAATCATTCATAAGTAAGGTCAAGCATTCAATCAACATTTATAAACATGATTAATTAATTGTTTAATCCTAATTAATTCAATTTATTTCTAATTAAATTAATTACTTATGAATTAATCATCAAATCCAGATTAATTAATTACAAATCATTTGATATAAATTAATTTATCAAACACTTTAATTAATTATTCTTGATTAATAAATTGTTCTTAATTAATCATATTGATTAATTTAACATCTAAACCGATTACCTAATTAATTAGCCCCTAAATTAATTATTTTAAGAAATTTACCATTTAATTATTTACCGTAAAATAATTACACTTACACAATTTTATAAATGATTATTATTAATTAATTATTAAAATTAATCACATTAATTAGTTATTTCAATAATCTTAGTTAACGACCTTCATTAACTAATAACAGTTCTTTAATTATTTTTCTAATTAATCTCTGATTATAAATTAATCTAAATCATTAATTAATAAATTAAATAAATCATTCTTTAATTACCTTATTAATTAAATCACTTAAAACCTTAATTATCACTAATATAATTCATTTCCTTTACCTATGATTTAATTAACATTTAAGTGTATATTTAAAACATTACACTTTTAAATTTAAATTTAAATTTAAATTCCATTTTGAATTTAAGATTCAAAATGATTAACCAATTAAACATTACCAAATTTAAATTCCATTTATAAAACCTTTAAAAAATGCAAAGAACATTCATTACTTATATATGAAACTTATATAAGAAAAGTTTTAAACTAGATTACTTAATTTTTATTTAAAAAATTAAGCTTTTAAAATATATTAATTATTTAACACGCAAATTCAAGTTAAAACAATTTATTTGACTTTTCACTCTAAATTAAGAAAACCTTTATAATTTTTTTTATCAAAATCAAGTTAAACATTTGTTTGGAAACAAATATACTTTTAAAAGCTCTTTAATTTAAACTTGTTTAAAACACATTCAGATTTAAAACTAATTGAAATTTCTAGATTTTGATTCAAAGAGACTTGGATCCATATTTTAATTTTGATTTAAACTTTGGTTTTAAATTCTTGATTTTAAATTCTTTATTTAAAATCCAACTTTATTTTAGAACTTAAAGATTTAAAAGTTTATTTGAAAAATGAACTTAACTTAAAAATTTAAACCACTGTTTAAATCTTGTTTCAGATTTTAATTTAAATTTTAAAATTTGAAACTGCCAGGTTTAAAACCTGAAAACACACCTTCTGAATATTTAAAACTTTGATTTAAAATCCAAATTCCCTTTTAAAACTTTTAAATTCAAAGTTTATTTGAAACTAAACCTAAAACTGGATTTAAACTATGTCTAAATCGCGCTTACAGATTCAAATTCATTTAAATTGCATTAAAATCTAAATTTGCAGATAGGTTTACAAAAACCTGTATGAACCAAAACTAACCCGAGGCAACATATCCTCCTTCGAGTCAAATACCCTACCGTCTCGAGCAAAACTGCAAAATACCTCGGGAATTTCATGAACCAACTCGAGTAAATACTCGAGTACAAGTCCACTACTCCATATGCCTTCATCAGGAAACCAAACCGTGCCGTGCACGTCCACGGCACCGCTATTCGCCTTCGGTCGACGTCACATCGTTGAGCAAGTCGAAGATCGACCACAAGCCATTCCCCGATCATCTGAACTCCTCCATCTTCTCGAATTTGAAATCGAGTCAAAAGTGGAAACCTGCAAAAAATAAAAGCACCCCACCTCAAACCTGTCAACGCGCCGTACTTTAAACTTTGACCAACGAAGTACCACCACCTCCGGCTACTTCTTCGACTAACTCTCCTCTACTACCCCCCCAAACCCTGGCCACACTCGGTCGTCCAACGAGGACGAACGAGACAAAAACTCAGCCCCCTTAAAATTAGGTTTAGAAATTTTAAACCCTCGCCGCTGCCGCTGCATTCGTCTGATCACCACCGCACCATTTTTCCATGAGCCTCTGATCACTCCTCCACCTCCAGGAGGAAACTCGACTCCTCCAATCAATGGGAACACCCACGGCGACCCAAAAAGCACAATACAATCAAACCCAAACTGCTCTTCGTTCTTTGATCAAAAAATTATGACTTTAACCTTACAAATCATATTAAAGCACAATGATTTCATTTGCATACCTGAATTTGTAAATTGTAAAGTTTGAATTTTTGACATATTGAAAGATATGATCAGTTTTCTTGATTCTTGAGCTAACAACAAATTGGTTTGGCTTGAATAAAATTTTAATCTCAGGGATAGGCTATAACAAACACTTCTTGTTTCAACTCTAAGTCTAAATAGTAAATAGAATGAGAAAGAAAGATTTTTCAATCAAAGTATAGTGTTTTTAAATCTGAAACAGAGGACAAATGTAACAACAGCTTGCACACCATACTTCTAGTTTCAACATATAGAGAGAATTATGTACATAACTCACATATACTTGCAATATATTTAAACCTTTAAATTTTGAAAGAAAAATGTTACTCACCTTGTTTCCAAAAAATGAACAGAGCTTCATTGTTGAACCAGTTTTTGAAACTTGCTGGCCGAAGCTCCTCTTTGCTTCTCTGGTTTTATATGAATTCATATTTTGTTTGCAATTTGATTTTTGTTTAAGTTTTAGACTGTATTCACTTCAGATTTTTATTTTTTATTTTTTTTACATAGCCTTGATGAACGAACTGAAATGAAGTTGATGATATACAGAAAAGATTTACAGGTTGATGTAATTTTCTTTGAACATGGTAATTATACTGTTTGTACCATAGGGTAACATAATATTTGTATTGTACAACATAATCCAGAGATTTCCTTAATATGGTGGCTAAGCTGATGTGTTATTTCAGCTGAGATGATAAAATGTGTGCTGGGTTATTAATTGTTACTTGTCTTGTTTTATAAGCTTCATAGATATTTAGATTTTTTTTCTTTTGTTTCTTCTTTCTTTTGTTTTAAAATGGTGGCTGGTGATATCACTTTGGTGGCTAACATTAATTGTTTAAGTCCTTTATGTTCAAGTGTTCATACACATCCTATTTGTTTCTACTTGAAAGTATCTTTGCTTGTACATGAATATACTTTACTGTCTTCACTTGCAAGCACATACACACACACACACACACACACACACACACACATGTTAACTTGTTTCATTCCATACTTGTTTCATTCCATACTTATTTCATATTTAGGTATATTTCTTTTGCTTTGTCTTCTTACTTTATAATATAAATGAAATTCAATAGTTAATATGTTGCTTAAATTTAGCAGATTTGTTTATTTTATATCTTACATACATGAGTGTATTTCAAACTTAAATTTTATTATCATGTATGTCTACATATATATTTATTTTTTTATATTATTTTTGTAGTATATTTTGATCTTTACATTATTTATAAATCCCAATTCAATTTCAAATTCTATTTTATATACGTATTTATTTTATTTCTTTTTGAAGTTTAACTATCCAACATTTAATTTATATTAATATATTTCTATAATTATAAAACTAACTACCCATAAATAAATATAAATAATATTTTTACCCAAATCATTTTCTAAGTCTTTTATTCAAATTTTTAAGGTCAAACCCAAATTTACTCATATATATACTTCAAATTCAAAATAATTCCAAAATTTATCCAAAATTCACATTAATTATTAATTTTAATTTAAATCAAAAATTGGGATCGTTACACGAGCTGGATGGCGAGAACGTATGGAGTGTATCCGCTATATTATATGGTTGTATATCTGAGACATGATGACTGTGATATCTAGTGTCTGTATATATGTGTAACTCTGATGTATTATAAAGGTATTTTGACAGATACGGAATTCTTTTGTAGACTGTTATTATTGATATTATTTTTTGATCTGCTGTGAATGTGAGAATTTGTGTTGTGTTTTCTGTTTCTTTTTCTTCTATCTCTTTCTTTTTTTCCTAACTATCTGGGATTTTCGGGATCGAAAATTTCGTGTCGTTATAGTTGGTATCAGAGCAGAAGGGAAAGCGAGAACCTAGGCTCTGTTAGGATTACTCATTAAGGATAGGGTCAATGGTACCCTAGAATGAGTTGAGTGTTTGTGTGTGTGTGTGTGAGAGTGTACTTATTATTTTTTGATATAAAGGTTTTAAATAATTTTATATAAGAATATATTTTGATATATAAAGCAACATTCTTTCTAATAAATATTAAGTTAATTTGTTGTTGAATCACTATAATTAAATAAAAACAATGAGAACTAAGTGGTAATAGAAATACAACCAAATTAAAATTAAATGAAGATAAGCTTAAAATGGATTCAGAATTAAATGGTCTAAATAGATAAGTTGATTTGATTTAAAGGATTAAATCAATATTTAAAAATTTAACTCGAATTTATATAATTCTTGATGGTTTAAATGTGAAATTTGAATTGAATTCTTTCACATTGAATCTGATTTGAATTAATTGGATTTGTGATTGAAGTTGTATAAGTTTAAAATTTTAAATGGAATATTTGGATTGGATTAAATTGAAATGATTTGAAATTGAAGTGGGTTCAATTGATATTAGTCCAAATTGATTGGAATAATTTGAAATTATAATTAAAGTTGAATAGGTTTAAATCAAATGGAATTTGATAAAATTGGGAAAGAAATCAGGATTGATTCAACTTGAATTGGGGTTAAATCAATTTCAATGGAAATTGAAGTTATTCAAATTGGAATTGAGTAAATTTAAATGGAAGTGGATATTTAAATAGAATCAATGGGAAAGCGAACAGTTTTGACTCTGGACTATTTTCAATATAAATTGCTTTAATATAAACTTATTTTTCCAAGCTATTTAATAAATACAACCTTTCTTTTTAAAGCCAAATTATTTTATATTTGCTTTAAAATTATTTTTTGAACTATTTAACAAATTTTCAACTGTTTTATAAATTAATTACTATTTTTCAACTATCTTACAAATTAATTACTATTTTACAACCATTTTGCAATTATCTAAAATTTTTGAAACTATTCAACCATTTTCCAACTATTTTACAATTAGTTAAATATTTTACATCTATTTTGCAAACTAATAATTATTTTTCAACCACTTATCTATTTTTGAAATTTTCATGCTATTTTCTAAATATAAACGGGTTGGAGTTCAAACTGTTTGTAACGTTGCGACTTTTCGACGCTCGAAAACCGACATCAATACGTCCACTGTATCAACTGCCGAGCAATCGAAGGCCAAAAAACCGTACCGTTTGGGTTATAGAAGAGGTAGAAGATAGAAGAAGAAAGAAAAAGATAGAACAGAGCAGAAAGAAATAACAGAACAATATCAGAATCTCACAATCGCAGCGGAACAACATATAATAGATAAATGAATAATCTTTAAACAATGAACTATATCAGTTATTACATTACATCATATTACATTACATTACATCATCAGAGTGTACAACAACAAACAACAACAAACAGCGAAAAAGAAATACTATGTACTAGTGAATACGCCATGCCATCCAGCTTGCCATCAGCAACTCCTGAATTCCAGAATATCCTGATAACCTGACTCTATACTGCCCGTGTGGAAATTGGTGGGCACCCACAGTTTAGGAAGGAAAACAATAAACTCCAGGTTAGTCATGGGACTGGTGTGAGAACTTAAAACAGTTTATCTTTTAAAACAAACAAAGGGATATTTTAAAATAGATTCGCAATGCTTTTTGGAAAATGAGACTACCATAAGGCCTCCCGCACACACACACACAATGCAAACGCAGAATCGGAGGAGATTTCCCCTTATGATAGTCAAAGATGCTTGATACGCATTAAAAAGAAACATTTGATATTATTACTAATGCATGGTGTAGGAAAACATTTCGAAAGTAAAGATATAAATCTTATCCAGCATAGACATTTCGCACTTATGCCTACTATAGCAACCATCCAAACAGTGGGGTGCCACCATAAGTGAATGATAGGTTCTACAACTAAAACCGTACAAGATCGTATTGTTTCTTTGGATTTCCAACAAATGGTCAGGCAAAGGAACTTCCCATTGCCACATGGATACGCCTCTAGAAAGACGACACGAGAACCTAACGTTACGGTTAGATCTCTGCCAACACAAGCCCAGGTTGCCCTTCAAATTGGGTAACTACTGACACGAATATGTCATTTCCCGATTGTAACCGATCTATATCCGAGGATCCTCGATTCCAACAACCACAAAGTAATAAATTTGTAGCAACAACATAGGTTAAGTATTTGGGCTCCATACCATGATACCACCTCTATCCAGAAGGAATGATATACACTAAAGGGGAGCTACCCCCTAATAACCTTGTTGCATCCTTCCTGTTTTGACCATTTCCAGGGTGTGAGGTCCGACAAAGTCTCGTCCACAAAGCCACACTTTATACAAAAGCCGTGCTTTGATCATCAAATGCTCAACAACACTTGATATGCCACATTACCAATTTGGGAATGTATCACTAGTAACCATCAACTACATAACCTCTGAGCTCGTACATCTTAGAGAAGGGTGTTAAGCTAAGAGAATAAATTCTCCGCCACCAACAGAAATATATTTGATAGAAATCAGCTTTACATCTCAAATTGTAACGTCAGACACACATCCATACAAGTCCGCTCTGGGATCGAATGGAACCGAAGGCACTTCCAAAGAATCCCTTGCAATCCGGATATTCACTAATCACGTCCGGACATCCCGTCACTAAGGGTGATAAAACCTCTATATTGGAGATCAGCCGATGCAGAATCATTCGACGGTAATCCTTCCGTTTTCAAAAATATCTGGTCCTCCACACCGGTCTTCAAATGCAATCCATAACGACGTATCACATATTCGGAATGGGTTATACGACCCAAAGGTCCCTTCCCGGCTAACCCGAATAGTGAGCGCTTATTTTAAAAATAAGTGTAGCATTCAAATTCAAGCAAATCACAACAAATACCTATTTAAAGGTAAATATTGATAGTCGGTTATTTAACTATCAATAGGCGTGCACAACATCACCAGATTCCAAATAATTTTCCAGATTATTTATTTTCCAAAATATCTTTACTAGATATATAATTTCCACATTTCAACCATTTGAAAACAATTTCAAATCACTTTTCACCTTTACAACTTTTGAAAACAAATTTCAAATCATTTCCCTACACGGGATATACTCACAAATCTGTATTCATTTTCATTCAAAGTGGTTCATTTAAGCCAATTAAATAAATCCTTACCGATTTACTTTATATTTACGTTCCAAATTCGTAAATTTATTTCCACACTTCAAAAATAAATCAACATTTATTTTTAAACAAATTTCCCTTCCTTTTATGAATTCCATAGTGAATTTACAATTCCATAATATCTATGAATATACGGTTTTCAAACCGATTTCTAATATTCATTTTAAATTTATCTTTAAAAGACGTAATCTCAAACATTTCACTTCACATTGGAAAACATTCCCATACTTATTTAATAATAATAAGTAATTCACAAAACCATTTATTTTCAATATTTGGAAAATATTCAATATACTTAAATCACAGTTAAGTATAGATTTCATTCTTTAAGGGAAACATCCTTTCAAACACATTTTTTTTGGGTCAAAACAAAGGTTGCGTAAAACATCGGTATGACGACCCAAAATCACCAGTATAGGGATTCGAAATTAAGTTAGATATATAAATCCCAATACTATATAAAACATTTCCGTTAAGAAATCATTTACTATAACAACAGTGTTATAGTCCACTATAGTAACGATCCCGGATTTTTATAAATTTTAAATTGATAATTAAATTAAATTTTGATCTAAAATGGTGAAATTTATTGATAAATTGATTTGAAAATTAAAAATGAAGTCTTTAAATAAAAATATAAATATCTCAAATAATCTATAGTAATATAAAATAGAAATTTACTTATATTTAACAAATTTAACAAATTAATACAATACAAGAAACAAAAGAAATAAAACATAGAATAAAACACGTTAAACGAATTAGTTAAGAAACAAACATAACTAAAACCACTTTTATAATATGTACATAAAGTAAAATTAATATCTATCAAGCATAAACAAGGCAATATAAAACAAGACAAAAGAAATTTATACAAGTATATTTAGTACACTTAAACTTGAAACAAAACTGCATATGCATTTAAAATAGCATCAAACAACAAATATCTCTAGCACACAAAATCTCTTAGCATAGTCAAATAAACAAGTTTTAAAGAAGATACCCAGGATTATACTCACACAGGTACAACCGAAATAAAGGAAAAAATAAGTATATTGTACAAAGTAATAAATGCAACATACCTCAGGCATTAAATGCTAGCATAGCATATTTTCTATCAGCCGAAACAAGAAGTAAAGTAAAAAAAAGGGTTTCTGATGTTCTACCATACCTAATACCCTGTACAAAAACGTGCAACCCTGCAACTTCTCTTCTATATATCAAATTTCCTCTTCATTTTAGTTTGTTCAAAACATAACTAAGCAAAGCCAGAAAAGAAGCAAGATATCAAAGCAAAGATTCAATTGAAAAAGAAAAAAAATCAAACTTCAATCAGATCAAATTCAAAATGCATTTCTAGATTTTTCAACAACATTTCCCAAGCTTTGTGTCCTCTCTCTTCATCCCACAAGTGAGTAACCTGCACTTAAAACATTTTAAAACCCACTTGTATCTTGATCTGTATGAAATGATTACTTAAGTTGGATAAAAACTGTTTGCATGTATATGTATATACGGAAAAAAAATGAGAAAACAAGAACAGTTGCTCTGTTTTAGCATTACAGTGTTTTAAAAAAAATGTTATGATTAACATAAGTCAAGTTTAGAAATTTTTTTAAGTAGAATTAGTCAAACATGCTCTGGGAATTTGAGGACATAGGTGAAACTCAAAGCATGATAGAAATTCTAGCATCAGGGTACCTTCTTTGATTATAAATCAACTATATCTCTGTTCAACATTTATACAGGCGAGTGAACAACCCCATCTCCTGTTTAAAATTGTTGCCTTTGATGTACTTATTGAATAGGCAATTGTAATAATTGTTTGTACGAGTAAAACTATGCTTGCATGTTTTTTGAAAACGAAAGAATATGTATGTATGTTAAAAAAATATTTGAGTGCATGTTTGAACAACAGAACACCTACTTGTTAACCATTTACAGGTTTCAAAAATTTTGATCAAAATTCCAGTACTCTTAAATCTAGTCTCTTTCAGCATTAGGTATTTAAACAAGTTATGTTAGTTATGACATAAGCTAAAGTTTAACATTTTATTTCAAGTTAAATAAGTTTGAACATTTCTGGAATCTAAAATTTTATAACAAAACTTAGAATTTGTCAAAATTTTGATTTCCAAAATTTAATGTTTTATATATATATATATATATATATATATATATATATATTCTGAATTGTCAACAAAATCTAGGATTTTTAAGTTTAAAACCAGGATTTTTAATTGGGTATTTCGAGAGCAAATTGAGGACGATCGGAATTGGCATTTTGGCTAATTTCCGGTGACGTGTTGAACTAAGGGAGTCGGGGTTACTCGTGGTGATAGAGGAGGCTTTGGTGGTGATGGGAAAAATAGTGGGTGGTGGTCCAGTTCATCGTGGAGGTGGCGGCAAGAAGTTTGCAGTTTGTAACCCTAGTTTGGTCGAGGGTGAGTATTTTGATTCGTTTGTTTCCTACAGTTGACCGAGTGCTACGAAATTTTGGGGAATGGTAGAGGTTGAGGTGACGAAGTAATGACCGAGGTGGCGCGTGTTCAGGTGGTCGGAACAGGGAGTATAAGGCGTTGACAGGTTAAAGTGTGTCCTAGTCATTTTTTTTCCAGGTTTCGTTTTTCTTTTTCTTTTGAGCTCGATTTTCGATTTCATGCTCGAATCAAAACTTGGGAAATCAGAATCGATGGGGGAGGCCAGGAACGACTTGTTGGCAGCGGCATTGGTGATCGGAGAGACTCCATCGCCTTGTGCACGTATGCGTGCATTCTTATGTATCTGGGTGGTTAAGATGATTGGGAAAGAAGATGATGGTGGCTCTGGGGCAAACTTGAGAAATTTGATTTTCTTTGCTCGGGTAAACAAGTGGTTTTGCTCGGGTTTGGTTAGATAATTTACCAGGTTTAAAATTTTAAAACGAAATAGGTTTCAGATTTAAAAATACAATAGGTTTTAAAGTTGTAAAGTAAATTTTGTTCAGTTTTAAAAGCAATAGAAAATGTACAAAGTTTTCGAGCAATTACCTTTTAAAGTTTCAAAGTATAAGAAAATGAATAAGTTTTCAAAGAAAAATCAACCCAGTTTCTAAAATAGAATTATTAAACAAGATTTTAAAACAAGTTTCAAAGTTAAATGTTTTGTTTTAAATAATCTTTTTTGGGATTATTGTTTAAACTAAAACCTCTAAGTGTTTTCAAAAGTGATTTGATGAATGTGATTTAGTAAGTAATTAAGATAAGTGGTTTATCTTAAGTTAAGGGCTTGGGAAAATTTAAAGTTAATTAATTGGTTAGTGATTAAAGGTTAATTTAATTATAGAATCAATTTAAAGGATTATTTATTTTTTTATTTATGTGAATGTTTAAATGATAATTGTTTAAATAAAGTAATTAAATGATAATTAGTTAATGTAATAAAGGGATGATTATTTTATGTAATTACATTAAAGGATAATTAATTGATGATTAAGGATAATTAATTAAAGTGATTAATTAATCAAGGTAATAAATTTGGGGATAATTAATTAATTTAAAGATTTACCAGTGAAAGAGATTAGAATAATTACTTATGGTAATTAATTAAGAATAATTAATTAAATGATAATCAAATAAGGGCTAATTAATTAATGTGTTTAATTAAGGATAATTAATTAATTAAAGGTTAATTAATTAATAAAGGTGATTGAGGAATGATAATTAACTCATGAGTAGTTAATTTAATTGGAAATAAATTTAATTAATTAGGATTAAATAATTAATTAATCCTACTTATAAATGATTATTGAATGCTTGACCTTACTTATGAATGATTATATTGTATGAGATGCCTTGAATTGATTGTCCTATCTGATCTATGATATTTTGTTCTGCGGATTGAGCTGTGTATAATTTATCCATTTATTTACATTGATATATATATATATCTGTGATCTGTATGATAAGCGTTATAGTTTATATCGCTTATCAACTATATTTCTGTGTTTTAATCTGTGATGATTGAATGATGGTTCACTATTGTGTTAAACCCCGGGACCACACTTATACACACACAAATATGGATTTCACGAGGAAATCGATTAAGTCACAGATTTTTGAAATGATTTATAAAATTGAATATTTAAATTCAAATGTTTTGCAAATGGATTGGGTTTAAAGTGAAAAGCTTTTTGAAATGGAATTTCAAAGATGAAATTTATTTTGAATAACTTGATTAAGTTTTGGAATTTAAATATTTTGATTTAAATTTGAATTTAATACTTGAAATTTAATTCTATGATTTGATACTAGGGATTAACGATATTATACTAGTTATATATGAGTCAAACCATTTTTAAAGTATTGTTCTTTTGGGAATTTGAATTAACCCAAAGATTGTAACTTGTATAAATGAAATAGGGTTTTTTCCGAAATAACACTGTTGTTTCTAAATGATAAAAAGCTTTCATATGAGAAATGAATTTCAAATTGTATTAAAGGGATTTCAAGTAAACTGAAATAGTTTTCCAAGTTATAGATGAATATTTGGAAACGAATTTTTTTTATGAATATTTATGAACGATTTGAAAGATATGAAACAAATCTTTGAGTTAAATATTTAAATGAATTAATCCAATTGAGATGGAATTGTTTTGAAATTTATGAATGAACCTTTGAGAAACTGGGTGAATTTTGTGAAATTAATCTTTTTGTTTAAAAGATTGGAAATGGTAATTGGTTTAAATCATTTGAAAGAAAATTTTGAATTATTCAGTTGTGACTTAATTGAAATCCCATATCCATATGTTTTAAATGTTGCGCTCACTATTCGGGTTAGCCGGGAAAGGACCTTTGGGTCCTATAACCCATTCTGAATATGTGATACGTCGTTATGGATAGCATTTGAAGACCGGTGGTGAAGACCAGGTATTTGCGAGAACGATAGGATGACCTATTGATTGTCTCTGCACCAAGTAGCTACGGCATAGAGATTCCCTAAGTGATGGGAAGTCCGATCGGGATTGTGAATACCCGGATTGCAAGGACTTCTTTGGAAGTGCCTTCGGTTCTGTTCGAACCCAGAACAGACTTGTATGGATTGTATGTCTGACATTACAATTTGAGATATAAAGCAGATTTCTTTCAAATACATTTCTGTTGGTGGCGGAGAATTTATTCTCTTTGCTTAACACCCTTCTCTTAGACATACGAGCTCAGAGGTTATGTAGTTGAAGGTTATCAGCGATATATTCCCATCTTGGTAACGTGGCATGCTGAGTGCTGCTGATCATTTGTTGATCAAAGCGTGGCTTTATGAAAAGCATTGCTTTGTGGACGAGACTTCGTCGAACCTCACAACCAGGAAAATGGTCGAAATAGGAAAGATACAGCAAGGTTTTCAGGAATCGCGACCCTAGGGTACGTCCATTTCATCTGGATAGGGGTAGTATCATGGTATGGAGCCCAGGTACTTACTCATGTGGATACACTATATCTATTACTGTGTGGTGTTGTTGGTTATCGGGATCCCGGATAAATGTTGGTTACGTCCGGGGATGGAATATCTAAGGTTGATACTCCCGGGCAGGGAGCACACCGTCTTTGTGTTGGTAGAGATCTAGTTGGGATGCTCGGGGACGTCCTTCCAGAGGCGTTCCACTTCGATATGGGAAGTTCCTTTGCCCGACCATTTGTTGGAAATCCAAAAGAAACAATACAAGCCCTTTACAATTGCAATTGTATAACCTGCCACCTCAGGTGGCAGCTATAGTAGGCATAATATAATGGTACCTATGCTGGCTAAGATTTATATTCTACTTTCGAAATGGTTTCTGCACTATGCACTAGTAATAATATCAAATGATTTAATTTTGCGTAGTAAGCATCTTTGACTAATATAAGATGAAATCTCTTCCAAGTCTGCGTTTGCATTGTGTGTGTGGTGGGAGGTCTTCTAGTAGTTCCATTTTCTAAAAGCATTGCGAATCTAATTTAAAAATATTTCTTTTTTTGTTTTTAAAGATAAATTGTTTTTGTTACTCATACCAGTCCCATGACTGACCTGGAGTTTATTGTTCTTTCCTAAACTCTGGGTGCTCAAATTTTTTTCTACACGAGCAGTCTAGAGTTGGCTTTTTCAGATAGTCAGATTTAGTATATTTTCTGGAGCTAGTTCAATCTTTCGACACGACTGATCTTGTTTAGCTTTGTGCATTGTTATTGGGGGTTCGAGCTATTTCTGGATTGGTGCTTTGGAGATGGAGGTTATCCGCTGCCGGTGTTATCTATTTTCTTTTCCGCTGCTATTTTATTGTATCATATCTCTGTTGTATATTGATATCTATTGGATCATCTATTGTATCAGATATTGTATCAAAGCTGTATATCAATGTATTATTCTTTTATTCTGCTGTGTTATTTACTTAATGTTGTTATAAGCTCTGGCGAATCGGATTTGTACGGTCGAATCTACGGCATTCGAGTATGATGTGAAGTATGGATGTCGATTTTCGAGCGCGAAAAATCAGTCTCGTTACATTTGGTATCAGAGCTAAGGTTAAACTTTAGCTCAGTAGTATAACACATTAAGTAACTCATTAGAGATATGGTGAAGTGTACCCTAGAATGAGTATATCCCTAAGATATCCATTTGTATGCCTCAGTAAATTCTCTTTCTATCCACTGATATTAAGTATTAGTGCAAGAAGAGGACGAGATAGGGGACAGGGGAGTACCACTATAAATGGTCAATACCCTGCAAAAGTGGAAATAATTTTCTCTATCAATCTCCATTGATTCGTCTTTTCAAATTCTTTTGATTTCTTCGTACCAGCTACAGAAGAAGTTTCGGTGTGATGCCCTACGTATCGTTGTAGAAAATTCTTACTTCGTATTTCACTGGTTTCTTATCAGTTCTTGATTTAAACCTTAATGAATATGAATTGAAAATTTGAAATTGAAAATTTAAATAAATAAGAAATTATAAATTGAGTTAAATTGGTTAATAGAATCTGAGGATAAATTTGAATTGTATCAATAATACGATTTCATTTAAAATCAAATTCGAATTCTATGAAATTTCTTGGGTATATCGAAGTCCGAAGAGGGACAAATTATTATATATTTTGAGATATTCCGACTTGAGTTTGAAATCTTTATCGTGTATTTGAGAAATTATAGGAGATTTAATCTATCTATCTCTGTGTTGTTTTCGTGCCTGCAAATTTCGAGGACAAAATTTCTTAAGGAGGGGAATCTGTAACGATCCCGGATTTTTATAAATTTTAATTTGATAATTAAATTAAATTTTGATTTAAAATGGTGAAATTTATTGATAAATTGATTTAAAAATTAAAAATGCAGTCTTTAAATAAAAAATACAAATATCTCAAATAATCTATAGTAATATAAAACATAAATTTATTTATATTTAACAAATTTAACAAATTAATACAGTACAGGAAACAAAAGAAATAAAACATAGAATAAAATACATTAAACAAATTAGTTAAGAAACAAACATAACTAAAACAACTTTTATAATATGTACATAAAGTAAAATAAATATCTATCAAACATAAACAAGGCAATATAAAACAAAACAAAAGAAATTTATACAAGCATCTTTAGTACACTTAAACTAGAAACAAAACTGCATATGCATTTAAAATAGCATAAAACAGCAAATATCTCTAGCACACAAAATCTCTTAGCATAGTCAAATAAAAAAGTATTAAAGAAGATACCCAGGATTATACACACATTGGTACAACCGAAATAAAGGAGAAAATAAGTATATTGTACAAAGTAATAAATGCAACATACCTCAGGCATTAAATGCTAGCATAACATATTTTCTAATCAGCCGAAACAAGAAGTAAGGTAAAAAAAAAAAGTCTCTGGTGTTCTACCATACCTAATACCCTGTACAAAAAGATGCAACCCTGTAACTTCTCTTCTATATATCAAATTTCCTCTTCATTTTAGTTTGTTCAAAACATAACTAAGCAAAGCCAGAAAAGAAGCAAGATATCAATGCAAAGGTTCAACTGAAAATGAAAAAAATCAAACTTCAATCAGATCAAATTCAAAATGCATTTCCAGATTTTTCAACAACCTTTCCCAGGCTTTGTGTCCTCTGTCTTCATCCCACAAGTGAGTAACCTGCACTTAAAACATTTTAAAACCCACTTGTATCTTGAGTTGTATGAAATGATTACTTAAGTTGGATAAAAACTGCTTGCATGTATATGTATATATGGAAAAAAAAAAATGGGAAAACAAGAACAGTTGCTCTGTTTTAGCATTACAGTGTTTAAAAAAAATATGTTATGATTAACATAAGTCAAGTTTAGAAATTTTTTTAAGTAGAATTAGTCAAACATGCTTTGGGAATTTGAGGACATTGGTGAAACTCAAAGCATGATAGAAATTCTAGCATCAGGGTACCTTGTTTGATTATAAATCAACTATATCTCTGTTCAACATTTATACAGGCGAGTGAACAACCCCATCTCCTGTTTAAAATTGTTGCCTCTGATGTACATATTGAATACGCAATTGTAATAATTGTTTGTATGAGTAAAACTATGCTTGCATGTTTGTTTGAAAATGAAAGAATCTGTATATAAGTTAAAAAAAATTTGAGTGCATGTTTGAACAACAGAACACCTACTTGTTAACCATTTACAGGTTTCAAAACTTTTGATCAAAATTACAGTTCTCTTTAATCTACTCTCTGTCAGGATTAGGTATTTAAACAAGTTATGTTAGTTATGACATAAGCTAAAGTTTAACATTTTATTTCAAGTTAAATAAGTTTGAATATTTCTAGAATCTGAATTTTTACAGCAAAACTTAGAATTTGTCAAAATTTTGATTTCCACAATTTAATGTTTTATACATATATTTTGAATTGTCAACGAAATAGGATTTTTAAGTTTAAAACCAGGATTTTTAATTAGGTATTTCGAGAGCAAATTGAGGACGACCGGAATTGGCATTTTGGCCATTTTCCGGTGACGTGTTGAACTGGGGGTGTCGGGGCTACTCGTGGTGATAGAGGAGGCTTTGGTGGTGATGGGAAAAATAGTGGGTGGTGGTCCAGTTCATCGTGGAGGTGGCGGCGAGAAGTTTCAAGTTCGTAAACATAGTTTGGTCGAGGGTGAGTATTTTGATTCGTTTGTTTCCTACAGTTGACCGAGTGCTACGAAATTTTGGGGAATTGTAGAGGTTGAGGTGACGAAGTAATGACCGAGGTGGCGCATGTTCAGGTGGTCGGAGAGGCTCCCTCGCCTTGTGCACGTGTACGTGCATTCTTATGTATCTGGGTGGTTAAGATGATTGGGAAAGAAGATGAGGATGGCTCGGGGGCAAACTTGAGAAATTTGATTTTCTTTGCTCGGGTAAACAAGTGTTTTTGCTCGGGTTTGGTTAGATAATTTACTAGGTTTAAAATTTTAAAAAGAAACAGGTTTCAGATTTAAAAAGAAAACAGGTTTTAAAGTTGTAAAGTAAATTTTGTTTAGTTTTAAAAGCAATAGAAAATGTTCAAAGTTTTCAAGTAATTATCTTTTAAAGTTTCAAAGTATAAGAAAATGAATAAGTTTTCAAAGAAAAATCAACCCAGTTTCTAAAATAGAATTATTAATCAAGATTTTAAAACAAGTTTTAAAGTTAAATGTTTTTTTTAAAATAATCTTTCTTTGTGATAATTGTTTAAATTAGAACCTCTAAGTGTTTTCAAAAATGATTTGATGAATGTGATTTAGTAAGTAATTAAGATAAGTGGTTTATCTTAAGTTAAGGGCTTGGGAAAATTTAAGGTTAATTAATTCGTCGGTGATTAAAGGTTAATTTAATTATAGAATAAATTTAAAGGATTATTTATTTAATTATTTATTTATGTGAATGTTTAAATGATAATTGTTTAAATAAAGTAATTAAATGATAATTACTTAATGTAATAAAGGGATGATTATTTTGTGTATTTACATTAAAGGATAATTAATTAATGATTAAGGATAATTAATTTAGGTGATTAATTAATCAAGGTAATAAATTTGGGGATAATTAATTAATTTAAAGATTTTCCCATGAAAGAGATTAGAATAATTACTTATGGTAATTAATTAAGAATAATTAATTAAATGATAATCAATTAAGGGCTAATTAATTAATGTAATTAATTAAGGGTAATTAATTAATTAAAGGTTAATTAATTAATAAAGGTGATTGAGGAATGATAATTAACTCATGAGTAATTAATTTAATTGGAAATAAATTTAATTAATTAGGATTAAATAATTAATTAATCCTACTTATTAATGATTATTGAAAGCTTGACCTTACTTATGAATGATTATATTGTATGAGATGCCTTGAATTGATTGTCCTATCTAATCTATGATATATTGTTCTGTGGATTGAGCTGTGTATAATTTATCCATTTATTTACATTGATATATATATCTGTGATCTGTATGATAAGCGTTATAGTTTATATCGCTTATCAACTATATTTCTGTGTTTTAATCTGTGATGATTGAAAGATGTTGCACTATTGTGTTAAACCTCGGGACCACACTTATACACACACAAATATGGATTTCACGAGGAAATCGATTAAGTCACAGATTTTTGAAATGATTTATAAAATTGAATATTTAAATTCAAACGTTTTGGAAATGGATTGGGTTTAAAGTGAAAAGCTTTTTGAAATGGAATTTAAAAGATGAAATTTATTTTGAATAACTTGATTTTGGAATTTTTATATTTTGATTTAAATTTGAATTCAATACTTGAAATTGAATTCTATGATTTTAAACTAGGGATTAACGATATTATACTAGTTATATATGAGTCAAACCATTTTTAAAGTATTGTTCTTTTGGGAATTTGAATTAACCCAAAGGTTGTACTTGTATAAATGAAATAGGGTTTTTTTCGAAATAACACTGTTGTTTCTAAATGATAAAAAGCTTTCATAGGAGAAATGAATTTCAAATTGTATTAAAGGGATTTCAAGTAAACTGAAATAGTTTTCCAAGTTATTGATGAATATTTGGAAACGAATTTTTTTTGCGAATATTTAGGAACGATTTGAAAGCTATGAAACAAATCTTTGATTTAAAGATTGAAATGAATTAATCCAATTGAGATGGAATTGTTTTGAAAATTATGAATGAACCTTTGAGAAACTGGGTGAATTTTGTGAAATTAATCTTTTTGTTTAAAAGATTGGAAATGGTAATTGGATTAAATCATTTGAAAGAAAATTTTGAATTATTCAGTTGTGACTTAATTGAAATCCCATATCCATATGTTTTAAATGTTGTGATCACTATTCGGGTTAGCCGAGAAAGGACCTTTGGGTCGTATAACCCATTCCGAATATGTGATACGTCATTATGGATAGCATTTGAAGACCGATTGTGAAGACCGGGTATTTGCGAGAACGATAGGATGACCTATTGATTGTCTCTGCACCGAGTAGCTACGGCATAGAGATCCCTAAGTGATGGGAAGTCCGATCGGGATTGTGAATACCCGGATTGCAAGGATTTCTTTGGAAGTGCCTTCGGTTCTGTTCGAACCCAGAACAGACTTGTATGGATTGTATGTCTGACATTACAATTTGAGATATAAAGCAGATTTCTTTCAAATACATTTCTGTTGGTGGCGGAGAATTTATTCTCTTGGCTTAACACCCTTCTCTTAGACATACGAGCTCAGAGGTTATGTAGTTGAAGGTTATCAGCGATATATTCCCATCTTGGTAATGTGGCATGCTGAGTGCTGCTGATCATTTGTTGATCAAAGCATGGCTTTGTGAAAAGCATTGCTTTGTGGACGAGACTTCGTCGAACCTCACAACCAGGAAAATGGTCGAAATAGGAAAGATGCAGCAAGGTTTTCAGGAATCGCGTCCCTAGAGTATGTCTATTTCATCTGGATAGGGGTAGTATCATGGTATGGAGCCTATGTACTTACTCATGTGGATACACTATATCTATTACTGTGTGGTGTTGTTGGTTATCGGGATCCCGGATAAAGGTTGGTTACGTCCGGGGATAGAATATCTAAGGTAGATACTCCCGGGCAGGGAGTACACCGACTTTGTGTTGGCAGAGATCCAGTTAGGATGCTCGGGGACGTCCTTCCAGAGGCGTTCCATTTCGGTATGGGAAGTTCCCTTGCCCGACCATTTGTTGGAAATCCAAAAGAAACAATACGAGCCCTTTACAATTGCAATTGTATAACCTGCCACCTCAGGTGGTAGCTATAGTAGGCATAATATAATGGTACCTATGCTGGCTAAGATTTATATTCTACTTTCGAAATGGTTTCTGCACTATGCACTAGTAATAATATCAAACGATTTGATTTTGCGTAGTAAGCATCTTTGACTAACATAAGAAGAAATCTCCTTCAAGTCTGCGTTTACATTGTGTGCATGGTGGGAGGTCTTTTGTAGTTCCATTTTCTAAAAGCATTGCGGATCTAATTTAAAAATATTTCTTTGTTTGTTTTAAAGATAAACTGTTTTTTTTACTAATACCAGTCCCTTGACTGACCTGGAGTTTATTGTTCTTTCCTAAACTCTAGGTGCTCAATTTTTTTTCTACACGAGCAGTTTAGAGTTGAGTTTTTCAGATAGTCATATTTACTAGATTTTCTGGAGCTAGTTCAGTCTTTGGACACGACTGATCTTGTTTAGCTTTGTGCACCGTTATTGGGAGTTCGAGCTATTTCTGGATTGGTGCTTTGGAGATGAAGGTTATCCGCTGCCGTTGTTATCTATTTTCTTTTCCGCTGCTATTTTATTGTATCATATCTCTGTTGTATATTGATATCTATTGGATCATCTGTTGTATCAGATATTGTATCAAAGCTATATATCAATGTATTATTCTTTTATTTCACTGTGTTATTTAGTTAATGTTGTTATAAGCTCCGGCGAATCGGATTTGAACGGTCGAATCTACGGCATTCGTGTATGATGTGAAGTATGGTTGTCGATTTTCGAGCGCGAAAAATCGATCCGTTACAACTATTTCCTTCTATTTCTCGAAAACGTCTATTTCAACAATGAATGTTGAAATCTATGGTTTCGACACTTAATGCATTTTAAAACAACTTCAAATCGTTTTAATTCTGTTTAAAATATCACTTCCCCGAAACACTTTAATATATTATTCACTGTCCCAAAATCGTGAATATTCTTCGTTAACCAAATTCAACATTTTTTTCTACACATTTTATTTAAAGGATTATCCACCGTCCAAAATCGTGAATATATCTCCTTTAAAAATCTAAACTAATTGACTTATCAAAATAAGTCGGTTTCGGATTTATAAAACAATGTTTATAAATTCCTATTTATATTTTATAAAGACTTCAATTTACAAAATTTAAAAATCTTACTACTTATAAAATTCCATTTATAACCTCATTTTCAGCAATAACAGAACTCCTTTTATAATTCCATTATTTCGATTTATAAAATATATATTTTAAAAATCTCATCCATAAACCATTTATACTTATTCGAAAATCTCAATTAAAATGCCAAAATCCAATTTATAAGTTAATTACTTATAAATCTTTTATTTTACAAAAATCTATTCATTTTATAACTTCCCAATTTATAAATCCATAAATTTCATTTACTTATGAAATCCATTTATATTTCATTTTAACACTTAATAAAACTCGTTTTATAATTCCTATATTTTAATTTATAAATATCGATTTTATAAATCTTTTATATAAATCGTTTATTATAATTCAAAAATCCAAATTTAAACTATTTTATAAATTTATCAACTACTTATTCCAAAAATCACATTTTCGGTTATATTTCACAAAAATCATAATTTTATAACATTAAATTTTATAATGTTTATTTATTTAAAATGAATCGATTCCAAAATTTAATAAAACGTATACTTTCAAAAATCACTTTAAAATCCTTTTAAATTTTGTAAAATCATTCCTTTAACATTTTTTTAAAACTCCAAAATAGGCCCAATGATGCAACAACACCCAATAATCAATCACGGCATCCAAACATCATATATCAATATGATAATCAACAAATATCACAATATCTGTAATCAAATAAATACTGGTGAGGAATCCAGTAGGATCCCTCCAACCTGTTTCCCTGCATCCACAGATGTTAGCACAATACCAATTTCATTCCAATACTAAATATTGCGGTATATGGGTTTATAAAATATTATCCGCTATTATGCGGCGCAATAGGGTCTCATCCGCTATATAATGCGGGAAAATCAACTCCAAGTACATAAATAATATCAATTTCACTTTGCAGTGAAATATTCGCGGTATATGTTTTTAATAAATAACCTCCGCTTAATATAAGGCGCATAAAGTCTATTTCAATCATCAACAGATAATAATTTATCATCCAGGCATAAATCATCAATTTTAAATTTAACTATTTAAAATTTAAATCGAAACAATTCGATTGAGTGAGAAGTTCTCACCTTGCTTTCAGTTCATTCAGCGTTTTATTTCGAATAAAATTAAACGCGCATTTAATTTTACCCGAAATTCAAACTAGCTCCAAACGACTCCAATCCAGTTCCATTGCGTAGTGCACGACAAAACGAAGCCAACGCAATTCGTTTCACGTTATTCCGACCTCGTATGAAAATTTACATCATTTTAAAGTTCGTACGAATTATAATATAATTAATTTTACATTTTCTTTTTAATTTTAACCTAAAACCAATTTAGCCATTCAACATTGAGTCATGCAATCTAGGCCGCCTGCGTATTTCTTCTTCCCTCAGTATGCACGCAACCGAAAACCCATTGCCGCCTAAAAAACCCTAATAGCCGTGCCAGAATCGTCGACATCAACGACGATCTAAGTTCATCAACGCGAAGCCCTACACGAATCTCGCCCACGCCTTGATTACCATCAAGCTCGGCCATCTTAGTGCCTTGAAAAACATGCACGAAATGAAGGTCTTCTCGAACAGATTGCTGACAATCAACCACGTTTCAAACGATCACACCCGTTGGATTTGCTCGTCGTGCCGAGCTCTACAAGTTTGCAGTTGAGAGTTTCTTGAATTAATTGGTGGATTTGAAGAAAATGAGGGAGAAAGATAAGCTAATTTCGGCCATTGATAGAAAGGGTGGCGGCTAGGGTTAGCTTCTGATTAGGGTTTGCAAAAGGGAAAAATCTAGGTCCTTTTAAAGAAAATTTCCGTGCACTATTCACCCGAATTTTTTCGAAACACTAAACGAAGCGTGTCGCCTGGCGTTTGTAATGATTTACCCCCATTCCGAATGCTATGGAATATATATCGGGAGCCAATTCGATCAAATTTGAAAGATAAGTTTTTGAATCGACTATTTAAATTTAAAAATTCACGCGAATTGATTTCTACGCGTTTTTGCTTGCCTCGGACAAACCGTAAATCTGACTGATACGAAATTTGAAACCATATAATAATATAACATTATGGATCCGATGAAACTGGTTTCGTCGAAATCCGAGACTTTTTGAAAAATGGCCATTTTAACTCGACAATTAAATATTAAAATATTCTATTTCTGCAAATTAACTTTTAGTTCAATTTTAAAAGTTCTATAACATCATTCTAACTCCGATATGATATAATAAAATTTTATAAATCATTTTCAATCATATTAAACCGAATTTTCAATTATTTCTAGAATTTCAAATATTAAATTATCGGTTTAATTATCCAATTAAATCAAGATATTCGAAAAATAAATTATCTGACTTATAAATTTCACTTATTAATATTTAAAATCAATTAAATATAAAAAAATTAATTGGCAGAAATTCTGGGTCGTTACAAACTTCCCCCTTTAAAGAATTTCGTCCTCGAAATTACAAAGTAAGAAAAGGTGTTGAAATCCGTTAACTTTTCAAAACAAACCGTTCAGATTAGATTTTACAAATCTCTTAAGTTTTTAACTTTCCCAAAATCCATTAGTTAAACTTCTTATTAAATCTTTACTAAGTTTCCGAATCCAAACTTAGTTTTCAAAAAATTTCCAATTTTCTCAAAAATATTCTAACGCCTTAAATTTTCGGAAAAATTCGCCATAGTCTCCTTTGCGCGGCTCGATCCGAAAAAAAATGACAGTATATATATCACAAATATACATCTCACCAAGTGATGAGGCATCCCGTAGGGGGAAAAGGTGTAAAAGTACGATATTTAATCCGAGATATATACCTTATATATTATTAGCGAGCATGTACGGCTAATATAGCGTGAAAGCGAGCTCCAAATGCGAAGCAAGCGCAATCCGCACCTACTATACACTCAACAAACCATGAGAAACATGCATATATGAAAATAATATCAATATATATCATATAGTAACATAACAACTACATGTGCGAACATAGCAATGCATTCAATCAACAAATGCAACCATCAAACAACTATCATCCAACAAATCCATATCAAATCAATATACATTCACTTCTCATTAATATTCATTGAATTGGTTTTCAATTTAATCACATTTTATTTGTTGACACTGGGTTTTATAAATATTCATTCATTCATTTTATTCAATTAGTTCACATTTACTAATTTACCTTCAAGTCAGTTTACTTTCCATTCAAATCAAATTCAATTCTATTTAAGATTCACTTAACTTCCAATTTGATTTATAGCTTTCAATTTTCCTTAATTCAATTTCATTAACACTCAATGAATTATATAAAATCAACTAACAATCATATAACAAACCAACCATAACCATCATAACCAAATTATTTAATTTACATTGAATTTGGTCCAACACTTTTAATTCCAATTGGTTGATATTAAATTGACTTCCATTCAATTTTTCAATTTCTCAACTTCACTAGCTTTTAATGAATTAACACTTACATTCATTATCCCTTATCAATTCTTTTACATTCGATCGATTAATATTCCATCCATTTATCAATTCAATCGCTAATTCCTTTAACAATATAAGGTTGAATTTTATTTATATAACTCAAGTTCAAATTCATCACTTCTCTTGATTAATTTACTTCGATACCAAAATCAACTTCACTTAAGTTATATTCCATCACAAACATCATTTGTTTAACTTAACTTCAATTTCCACTTATAAATCCAATTCAGATTTCAATTCCAGTTCTATTTACTTACAAATTCGAAATGGATTTCAATTTCATTTCCTTGCACTTGCAAATTTTATTTATTCATTTACAATTTATTTTCCAACTTAATAATTGTATTCCAATCATTTTATATTACATTCCAGAGTCTTTTCAATCTTTCAAAGCCATTTTTGAAACCAATTGAATTATCCTTTGAATTTCAAAACCCAAACCCAAATTTTCCAAACAACTTTCATTTAAAACAATTTGGCAGCAATCCCTCTTTTGGAAACCCGAAAATGAACACCGATGATGTTGCGATCATCATCTTAATTATTTTCCAGCGACCGAAAAGATTTTAGAGCTTTAATTTCTCCAAAACAATTTTTTCCAAACCTTTGAAAACCATTTTCAAACTCAAATTTTTTTTTAATCTTTTCCAAATTGCAAACCCTTTCAAAACATTTCCATATATCCCTCTGGAATTTTACTTCAAATTACAAATCTTTTACTTATATAATTTCACTTCTTATATATAAGATTATTTCACAAGTGTAAATCATTTTAATTATAACTTCATACTTATAATTCATTTGCTTATACAATTCATTCTTTTACAGCTGTTGTTTTTATTTAACTTATTCAACAACCAAACAATCAATTCATATACACTTTAATAATTTTGAAAAATTATTCCTTTATATATAAAATATAATCAAGGTAAACTTATTTCATTTACCCTATTTCAATACAATATCGTGTCAAATTGTTCTGTACAAGTGTTTAGAGATCCCTATCAACAACGTTAATTACTCGTATTGACCAGAATCCATATACCACTTAACAAACCAATCATCACAATATAAAACAATTTATATTCACTAACAGATACGCGCTCGTGTCTATTATTACACACAAACTCATTCTAGAGTACTGCTGACTCTATCTCTAATGAGTAACACCCAATAGAGCCATGGTTGTCGCTTAACCATATGCTCTGGTGCCAGATGTAACGTTGCGACTTTTCGACGCTCGAAAACCGACATCAATACGTCCACTGTATCAACTTTCGAGCAATCGAAGGCCGGAAAACCATACCGCTAGGGTTAAAGAAGAGGTAGAAGATAGAAGAAGAAAGAAAAAGATAGAACATAACAGAAAGAAACAACAGAACAATATAAGAATCTCACAATCGCAACGGAACAACATATAATAGATAAATGAATAATCTTTAAACAAAGAACTATATCAGTTATTACATTACATCATATTACATTACATTACATCATCAAAGTGTACAACAACAAACAGCAACAAACAACAGAAAAGAAATACTATATACTAGTGAATACTCCACGCCATCCAACTTGCCTCCAGTAACTCCTGAATTCCAGAATATCCTGATAACCTGACTCTAGACTGCCGGTGTGGAAATTGGTGGGCACCCAGAGTTTAGGAAGGAAAACAATAAACTCCAGGTCATTCATGGGACTGGTGTGAGAACTTAAAACAGTTTATCGTTTAAAACAAACAAAGGGATATTTTAAAATAGATTCACAATGTTTTTTGGAAAATGAGACTACCATAAGGCCTCCCGCACACACACACATACAATGCAAACGCAGAATCGTAGGAGATTTCTCCTTATGATAGTCAAAGATGCTTGATACGCATTAAAAAGAAACATTTGATATTGTTACTAGTGCATAGTGTAGGAATATATTTCGAAAGTAAAGATTTAAATCTTAGCCAGCATAGCAATTTCGCACTTATGCTTACTATAGCTACCATCCAAACAGTGGGGCACCACCATAAGTGAATGATAGTTTCTATAACTAAAACCGTACAAGATCGTATTGTTTCTTTGGATTTCCAACAAATGGTCAGGCCAAGGAACTTTCCATTGCCACATGGGTACGCCTCTGGAAAGACAACCCGAGAACCTAACGTTACGGTTAGATCTCTGCAAACACAAGGCCGGGTTACCCTTCAAACTGGGTAACTACTGACACGAATATGTCATTCCCCGATCGTAACTGATCTATATCCGAGGATCCTCGATTCCAACAAACACAAAGTAATAAATTTGCAGCAGCAACATAGGTTAAGTATCTGGGCTCCATACCTTGATACCACCTCTATCCAGAAGGAATGACGTACACTAAAGGGGATCTACCCCCTAATAACCTTGCTGCATCCTTCCTGTTTTGACCATTTCCGGGGTGTGAGGTCCGACAAAGTCTCGTCCACAAGGCAACGCTTTATACAAAAGCTGTGCTTCGATCGTCAAATGCTCAACAGCACTTCGTATGCCACATTACCAATTTGGGAATGTATCACTAGTAACCATCAACTACATAACCTCTGAGCTCGTACGTCTCAGAGACGGGTGTTTAGCTAAGAGAATAAATTCTACGCCACCAACAGAAATATATTTGATAGAAACCAGCTTTACATCTCAAATTATAACGTCGGACACACATCCATACATGTCCGTTCCGGGATCGAACGGAACCAAAGGAACTTCCAAAGAAGCCCTTGCAATCCGGATATTCACTAATCACGTCCGGACTTCCCGTCACTAAGGATGATAAAACCTATATATCGGAAATCAGCCGATACAGAGTCATTCGACGGTAATCCTTCCGTTTTCAAAAATATCTGGTCTTCAAATCCAATCCATAACGACGTATCACATATTCGGAATGGGTTATACGACCCAAAGGTCCTTTCCCGGCTAACCTGAATAGTGAGCGCTTAGTTTAAAAATAAGTGTAGCATTCAAATTCAAGCAAATCACAACAAATACCTATTTAAAGGTAAATACTGATAGTCGGTTATTTAACTATCAATAGGCGTGCACAACATCACCAAATTCCAAATAATTTTCCAAATTATTTATTTTCCAAAATATCTTTACTAGATATATAATTTCCACATTTCAACTATTGAATATGCGCTTATATGATTTTTGTTTGATGATAATAAACATATATACATTCGTTTAAATGTATTTGTTAATGTACTATTTTATTTTTCATAGATTAAATAAATATTTCTTGAATAAAATTAAATGACACGGAATTTGAATTCAAACACAAATTTTATTCAAACAAATATTTATTACATTTTTGAATAGTACAAATTCAAGCTCTCACTATACATATACAATTTTGATTACAAATACATAACAATTTCATATTTACATTTAACCTCACTACACATCACTCATTCACTCAATTCGTATTTTATCTTCAACTTCATTCCAGTTAGAATCCAGCATCTGAGCAATCTGCAAAAATATTCACTAACGTAGCAAAATTGAAAAAGAAATATTTTTGCGGTATAAAATAAAAAGTGAATTTTGAAAATAATATTTGCCACAGTTATTTGGGTTGTTCGTCATGATTTATATTTGAATTCATCACACACGAACAATGTGACATGCACAGTGTATCACTGTACATGCCACAAGGCCGTGCACACCGATATACACTTGATAATGTTACAAGGACAGGTGAGCACAAGGTCAAACCCAAAATAAAAAGACGGGTTCAACATAGGTGCAATATAAATAAAATCTCGTCATCAGCACAAGGTCAAACCCGAGATTTTAAAACTGGGTTCAACTCAAGGTTAATGCACAGTCCAACTATAAAGTCAATATGCTCATGAAAACCTGCAAAATTCAAGAAGGCGCCAAACAATAAACTGAATGCAAGGTCAAGCCATTGTTGTCATGACTCAACTTAAATGCAAAGCTTCGACAAATCAAAACTGCATCAAAGCACAAATACATGGAACAATGCAACTCTTCAATATTCAGACATGAACGCAAACTAAATACAAATGGCAAGACCAAGCTGCAGCATACCAGAGGTGCAAACGACCAAATGAAACATGCTCAAAGTAAGCACATGTATGCAGACCCAGTGCCAAAATGATCAGAATTCACACAGCCAACAATGTACTCCATACCAATATCAAAGACACAACAGTAAATCAAACACATGAACCACAATATTGCAAATGAACAGAGGCAACAAGAATGGCCAGAAACAGTGCAACAGGTCAAGGATGTGTACCAAACTGAAACAAACACATATATGGTCTGAAACTCAAGTGACTCAGCAATCAAGTGACACAGGCATCAGACTAAAGTACATCATGAAGAAAAACCAAGCTCAGGTTAATTCAAGAAGGACTGTAACAGCCAAATGAAAACAACAAGTACCAAAAACCATCAATGAACAAGACAAGCTAATGATACATGACTAAAGACTACAGACCAAACCAAGATATCAGCAACAACAACAGTAATGATACAAGTACAACAACATGAAGGAACCAGACCACAAAGGCAATCAAAGTGTTTGAAAATGCAGCAAGTACTCAAGATAGTACAACCCAAAATGCAAACTGCTAATACATGGGGAGTGACAATATATAATGAACCAGAGTGCAACTTCAAAGATACTACGTGCACAACATCAAGCAAAATCAATTTGAAGTCGTTAACAACTGACCGTACTTAATATGATAACCAAGTCAAAGAAATGAACAGTTTAGATTCAAAACTGTGATAGACCGAAGTCAGATGAACATTAAACCGTAACGACCAAGTCAGAACCTTGGGAATAAAGGTATCGAACCATGTCAAAATCAATACAGTAAGATTCAAGTAAATTAAAGAATTCAGAATCAATCTCAAACATCCATGCAATATCGATCGGCCGAAAGCATAGTATAGAAAAAATCAGACGAACGCAATTCTAGGGTTACAAATCCCATATAAACAAATCATCATCGGCAATCTCAGCATGGAGTTCAATCGAGCATAACAGAAGAGCATAAACGAAAATCACATACTAAATCGAAGTCGAACTCCATCAACTCGAAGCAACCGAAGTGAGCAACAAGGATTCGGTCGAACAAGACTTCACGCAATTGACCACTGATTCGATTAATTTAGAGTCGGAGCTTCGAGAAAGCCCTAAATTTGCAAAGCCCTAAATCAAAGCCCCCATTCTCAAGATAAAGGAACGGCCGGCATAATAAAAGAAAAATGGGAAAGGGCCGGCGAATTTTCTCTACTATAATTCATTTTGGGCCGGCCTTCTTTTTTAAAGAGCTTTCTTTTTATTATTATAAAGGGTTTATTTATTTTAAATTAGGGTTGTCTTTATTTTAAATTGTTTTAATTTGTATTTCAACTTTAAAACATTGTAATTTCTAGTCGTGAATAGGGGACAAACTACGTGGCGTAGTTTGAGAATTCGCAACTCAGTGGCTGAGTTGTGAGAGGGTTTTGAGCGTAGAGTTAGGTTTAGTCGATAGCGGGTGTCGCGAGTTTACGTGTGTAAGAGTTTGAATATCTAATTTCTAGTAGAAACCTTGGGGGCAGCACGTAGGCAGGGTTTTGCCGAAGCTGGGTAAATTCTATGTCGTTCTATTTCTGCATTTTATTATTCTGCTATTTTTCTGTGCTGCTATTAATCTGTGATCTGTGTTGAAATAATTTTATAAGCTTCCGCAATTAATTTTCATAATTAATACCATCACCCTATTCACCCCCCCCCCTCTAGGGTGAAATCGATCCTACAAGTGGTATCGGAGATAGGAATAGAAGTCAACTTCTGTTTTAAAAAATTCGTTTTTCAAAAACCAATTTTTGTTTTAAAAATTTGAATTTTCAAAATGGCTTCTTTTAATACTGCTTTTGCTCAGGGTCAATCCGTAGTTAGACCACCAATGTTCAATAGTGAATATGCTTATTGGAAAAATAGGATGGAAATCTTTCTGAAAACCATTGACACTTGGACTATTTTTGAGACAGGTTATAGAACACCGACTATAACTGTAGATAATCAGGAAGTAGATAAACCAAAGGAACAATGGACAGAACTAGAAAATAAATTACAAAATACTAATGCTAAAGCTATGAATTCTATTATCTGTTCATTGGATCAATTTGAATTTAATCGTGTCTCACATTGTCTAACTGCGCAGGAAATATGGCACACACTAGAAGTGACTCATAAAGGAACATCTCAAGTCAAAGAATTTTGCCTTGCCATGCTAAGCAACGAATACGAGAACTTCACAATGGCGAAGGAAGAAAATGTCAAAGAGATGCATGGAAGACTTTCCAATATCGTTTACAAATCAAAAGCTCTTGGAAAATCATACACAGAGTTGGAGATAGTCCGAAAAATCCTCAGAGTCCTTCCGCGAAAATTTGAAGCAAAGGTGACTGCCATTCAAGAATCAAAAGACTTAAAACAAATGAAAGTTGAAAAACTCATCAGAAATCTCACCACTTATGAGCTAGAAATGAAATTTAAGGAAGAGCGTGAAGGAGGAGATACTCGTAAGAAATCAATAGCGCTCAAAGGAACAACCGAAAGTGATGATGATAACGATGATGATGATGGATCAGCAGAGCTGGCACTGCTAATAAAGAAATTCAAAAGATGGAATCACAAATACGGAAATCCAGCTCGAAATTAGGAATTGAAAAGCAAAATAGGTAAAGCACTAGACTACTCAGAAGAACAGAAAATCATCTGTCACAAGTGCAACAAACCCGGTCATATCAAGCCAAATTGCCCACAGAATCAATTCAGCCATGGAAAGAAACAGAAAAGGAAAAGTTTTGCAGCCACTTGGGATGAAATAGATGAGGATGACAAAAGCACTGGCAGTGAGAGCGAAAAAGCAGATTTGTGCCTTCGATATGATATAACTGACAGTGATGATGATGAGCCAAGCGAGGTATCAAAACTTACTCATTCAGAGTTGCTTATATATTTTCATGAAGTAAATGGCTGTTTTGAACGACTTAGGGAAAAATACGCTAAACTTGAATCACAAAAAGACACTTTGATTGAATTAAATGAACAACTTGACCACTTAGTTGAAAACTATCAAAGAAGGATCCCTAAGTGTGATAAGTGTCCAACATTCAAAGATGAAATTAAAAAATCAGAAATCAATATAAAACCACTTGAAAATGAAATTCTGATTTTAAAAGAGAGTCAAAATACTAGGAGAGAGAATTCTATTAAAAAGTGCACACAATTATTGAACGAAAATGAATTTCTCAAAACATAAGTCCAACAATTGTCAACGACTTTAGATAAATTTTCAAAAAGTGAAAAATCGTTGAATATGCTATTAGGAAAGCAAGCTGTTAATATGGTTAGACAAGGACTTGGATATAATAAATCGAAAATTGTTGAATGCAATATTAATCAAGTTAATTCTATGTGCACAATTTGTAGAAAATATGGACACAATCACAATAATTGTTGGTATAGACCCAAACATGTGAAAACTATACCGATTTGGGTTCCAAAAGGCACAAATATAAAATCTCTCAAACTTAAACAAATTTGGGTGCCGAAGGGAACAATTATAAATAGTTTTGGGTCTTTACAAAATTATTTTTCAAAATTTTCAGCCACTAACAACCATGGACCTATAAAAACAAATAGGTCACGTAAATCTTTTCCCGTGTAGGTGTGGTGGCAGGCTAAGGAACAACAACAGTGTTCTCCGGATTTTGGCTGTTCCAAGGACACAACGGGCAACAAAGCAAAGTTCCTTAGCCTAGTATAAAGGTGACAGAATCACAATGGACAACAACGAAAAATATCGTAAAGGTAAAACAGGTAATGGTATGATTTGAACTATATATTAAATGTGATAATGTGCACCATATTCTGAATTAAATCAACCAATAATGAGATGATGAAAAAATGATGATTTTGATTCTGACTTATTCAAAATTGTTGGCCAATTATATTCTTATGCCAAAAACACTATAAAATTCTCTAAATTCTTTGAATTACTTCATATATATCAGTATTAAAAATAGTGTTTTGTTGGATGATAATACATTTGGTTATAATACGGCTAACTCTATATTCACGGTTTTTGATTATTTACACGGCTTCATTTCAAATTCAAGAGAATGTCATTTAAATTGCTATTAAAATTGAGTTTGAAATTTTTTGGTGCACACTTCATGGTTTGGTCAATCAAATTCAATTAATGATAATTTTGAGTGAAAAAGAAATTCAGATGCAGATTACACTGGTAATCTAGTTGACAGAAAAATTACTAGTTGAACGTGATATTTGAGACATTTAGTAACTGCATCGTTTTTCAAAGAAAATATCTGCATATTTTTCATTTCAAATAATTTTCAAATAGCAGAAAATTTTCTTATAAAACCCCCTCGAGAAAATCATTTTTGACCATATTTTCAGATTAGTCATTTTGAAAAATTGGTTTCATAATTATGTTTGAATTTGATTTTAAATGACTATTTGGACTAATCTGACTCCCTATTGATTATCGAAAAGAAAAATAGTGATTGAAAAAGTGATGAGTTTTAATATTGATCATATATTAAGTCTCGAGACGGTATAATTAGTAAATTTCTTTAGAAATTTAAACAAGAGTTATAAAACTTTTGTTGGTAAAAATTCCATGACCATCTCTATTTCTATCATATTTCTAATGACCATCACTCATCAAAATTCTATATAGTTTGTCGATATGTGGTAATTTAAACAGGAATCGTTTGTTTTTCATTTTTACATTTTTTTTAAAAAAAAAATTATATAGTAAAAAAAGAAATTACCAAAGTATTCACTCTCATTTTAAAGTCCTCATGGTTATGCATGGGTGAATTACTTGGAATTTGTTATGTGCTTCCATGCTCATTTAAAAGTCCTCACGGTTATGCATGTATGGAACGCATATCAAAAGTTGATTTTTAAAATAAACAAGTTGATTCTAATCCCATTTAAATGTCCTCACGGTTATGCGTGGTTAGAAGATACTTGAATTTGTTTATTTTTTAAAATAAAATTGGAATACTACTAATCTCATTTAAAAGTCTTAACGGTTATGCATGGTTAGTAGGTATTCAAATTCCTGATATAAATATACCACAAATAGACACAACTGTACGGTTTTATATGATGACATAATTCCCATCATTCTAAAAGTGGAATATGCGCCTAACAAAATATTTATGATTTTTGTTTGATTTTTTATTGAAATTTAATATTTATATTCAATTGAGTTTTAATTTTGAATTAATATCAATCACTGTATCTCTATTTTCTCTAACACTATTACTCTTTTGCTGATAACAAAAGGGGGAGAGAAAAGTTAAGATTTTGTCAAATAAAATCAAGCAAAGGTCAAATAATTTTCTATTTGCATTTAGGCTCATTTGCATATTTTTATTTGTATGCATATATATAGGGGGAGCTTTGTGTAGAGAGGAAGCATTTAAATAGGGGGAGCAATTAGAGCATATCCATGATCAAATACATTTAACATATTCAAATCTTAAATATATATTTGTTATCTTCAAAAGGGGGAGATTGTTGAATATGCGCTTATATGATTTTTGTTTGATGATAATAAACATATATACATTCTTTTAAATGTATTTGTTAATGTACTATTTTATTTTTCATAGATTAGATAAATATTTGCTGATTAAAATAAAATAACACAGAATTTGAATTCAAACAGAAATTTTATTCAAACAAATATTTATTACATTTTTGAATAGTACAAATTCAAGCTCTCACCATACATATACAATTTTGATTACAAATACATCACAATTTCATATTTACATTTAACCTCACTACACATCACTCATTCACTCAATTCATATTTTATCTTCAACTTCATTCCAGTTAGAATCCAGCATCTGAGCAATCTGCAAAAATATTCACTAACGCAGTAAAATTGAAAAAGAAATATTTTTGCGGTATAAAATAAAAAGTGAATTTTGAAAATAATATTTGCCTCAGTTATTTGGGTTGTTCGTCATGATTTATATTTGAATTCATCACACAGGAACAATGTGACATGCACAGTGTATCACTGTACATGCCACAAGGCCGTGCACACCGATATACACTTGATAATGTTACAGGGACAGGTGAGCACAAGGTCAAACCCAAAATAAAAAGACGGGTTCAATACAGGTGCAATATAAATAAAATCTCGTCATCAGCACAAGGTCAAACACGAGTTTTGAAAACTGGGTTCAACTCAAGGTTAATGCACAGTCCAACTATAAAGTCAATATGCTCATGAAAAACCGCAAAATTCAAGAAGGCACCAAACAATAAACTGAACGCAAAGGTCAAGCCATTGTTGTCATGACTCAACTCAAATGCAAAGCTTCGACAAATCAAAACTACATCAAAGCACAAATACATGGAACAATGCAACTCTTCAATGTTCAGACATGAACGCAAACTAAATACAAATGGCAAGACCAAGCTGTAGCATACCAGAGGTGCAGACGACCAAATGAAATATGCTCAAAGTAAGCACATGTATGCAGACCCAGTGCCAAAATTATCAGAATGCACATAGCCAATAATGTACTCCATACCAATATCAAAGACTCAACAGTAAATCAAACACATGAATCACAATATTGCAAATGAACAAAGGAAACAAGAATGGCCAGAAATAGTGCAACAGGTCAAGGATGTGTACCAAACTGAAACAAACACATATATGGTCTGAAACTAAAGTGACTCAGCAATCAAGTGACACAGGCATTAGACTAAAGTACATCATGAAGCAAAACCAAGTTCAAGTTAATTCAAGAAGGACTATAACAACCAAATGAAAACAACAAGTACCAAAAACCATCAATGAACAAGACAAGCTAATGATACATGACTAAAGACTACAGACCGAACCAAGATATCGGCAACAACAACAGTAATGATACAAGTACAACAACATGAAGGAACCAGACCACAAAGGCAATTAAGGTGTTTGAAAATGCAACAAATACTCAAGACAGTATAACCCAAATGCTAACTGCTAATACATGGGGAGTGACAATATATAATGAACCAGAGTGCAACTTCAAAGATACTACGTGCACAACATCAAGCAAAATCAATTTGAAGCCGCGAACAACTGATCGTACTTAATATGATAACCAAGTCAAAAAAACGAACAGTTTAGATTCAAAACCATGATAGACCGAAGTCAGATGAACATTAAACCGTAATGACCAAGTCAGAACCTTGGGAATAAAGGTATCGAACCAAGTCAAAATCAATACCGTAAGATTCAAGTAAATTGAAGAATTCAGAATCAATGTCAAACATCCATGCAATATCGATCGGCCGAAAGCGTAGTATAGAAAAAATCAGACGAATGCAATTCTTGGGTTACAAACCCTATATAAACAAATCATCATAGGCAATCTCGGCATGGATTTCAATCAAGCATAACAGAATAGCATAAACGGAAATCACATACCGAATCGAAGTCGAACTCCATTAACTCGAAGCAACCGAAGTGAGCAACAAGGATTCGATCGAACAAGACTTCACTCAATTAACCACTGATTCGATCAATTTAGAGTCGGAGCTTCGAGAAAGCCCGAAATTTGCAAAGCCCTAAATCAAAGTCGCCATTCTCAAGATAAAGGAACGGCCGACATAATATAAGAAAAAGGGGAAAGGGCCGGCGAATTTTCTCTACTATAATTCATTTTGGGCCGGCCTTCTTTGTTAAAGAGCTTTCTATTTATTATTATAAAAGTTTTATTTATTTTAAATTAGGGTTGTCTTTATTTTAAGTTTTTTAATTTGTATTTCAACTTTAAACCGTTGTAATTTCTAGTCGTGTGACTAGGGGACAAACTACGTGGCGTAGTTTGAGAATTCGCAACTCAGTGGCTGAGTTGTGGCAGGGTTTTGAGCGTAGAGTTAGGTTTAGTCGATAGCGGGTGTCGCGAGTTTACGTGTGTAAGCGTCAGACTATCTAATTTCTAGTAGAAACCTTGGGGGTAGCACGCAGGCAGGGTTTTGCCGAAGCTGGGTAAATTCTGTGTCGTTCTATTTTTGCATTTTATTATTCTGCTATTTTTCTGTGCTGCTATTAATCTGTGATCTGTGTTGAAATAATTTTATGAGCTTCCGCAATTAATTTTTATAATTAATACCATCACCCTATTCACCCTCCCTCTAGGGTGAAATCGATCATACATCAACCATTTGAAAACAGTTTCAAATCACTTTTCACCTTTACAACTTTTGAAAACAAATTTCAAATCATTTCCCTACATGGGATATATTCACAAATCTTTATTCATTTTCATTCAAAATGGTTCATTTAAACCAATTAAATAAATCCATACCGATTTACTTGATATTTACGTTCCAAATTCGTAAATTTATTTCCACACTTCAAAAATAAATCAACGTTTATTTTTAAACAAATTTCCCTTCCTTTTATAAATTCCATAGTGAATTTACAATTCCAAAATATCTATGAATATACGATTTCCAAATCGATTTCTAATATTCATTTTCAATTTATCTTTAAAAGATGTAATCTTAAACATTTCACTTCACATTGGAAAACATTCCCATACTTGTTTAATAATAATAAGTAATTCACAAATCCATTTATTTTCAACATTTGGAAAATATTAAATATACTTAAATCATAGTTCAGTATAGATTTCATTCTTTAAGGGAAACATCCTTTCAAACACATTTATTTGGGTCAAAACGAATGTTGCGTAAAACATCGTTACGACGACCCGAAATCACTAGTAGAGGGATTCGAAATTAAGATAGATATATAAATCCCAATACTATATAAAACATTTCCTTTCAGTAATCATTTACTATAACAACAGTGTTATAGTCTACTATTTCCTTCTATTTCTCGAAAATGTCTATTTCAACAATGAATGTTGAAATCTATGGTTTCGACACTTAATGAATTTTAAAACAACTTCAAATCGTTTTAATTCTATTTAAGATATCACTTCCCCAAAACACTTTAATATATTATTCACTGTCTCAAAATCGTGAATATTCTTCGTTAACCAAATTCAACATTTTTTCTACACATTTTATTTAAAGGATTATGCACCGTCCAAAATCGTGAATATATCTCCTTTAAAAATCTAAAATAATTGACTTATCTAAATAAGTCGGTTTTGGATTTATAAAACAATGTTTATAAATTCCCATTTATATTTTGTAAAGACTTCAATTTACAAAATTTAAAAATCTTACTACTTATAAAATTCCATTTATAACCTCATTTTCAGCATTAACAGAACTCCTTTTATAATTCCATTATTTCGATTTATAAAATATATATTTTATAAATCTCATCTATAAACCATTTATACTTATTCGAAAATCTCAATTAAAATGCCAAAATCCGATTTATAAGTTAATTACTTATAAATCTTTCATTTTACAAAAATCTATTCGTTTTATAACTTCCCAATTTATAAATCTATAAATTTCAATTACTTATGAAATCATTTATACTTCCTTTTAACACTTAATAAAACTCGTTTTATAATCCCTATATTTTAATTTATAAATATTGATTTTATAAATCTTTTATATAAATAGTTTATTATAATTCAAAAATCCCAATTTAAACTATTTTATAAATTTATCAACTACTTATTCCAAAAAAAATTCGGTTATATTTCACAAAAATCATAAATTTATAACATTAAATTTTATAACGTTTATTTATTTAAAATGAATCAATTCCAAAATTTAATAAAACGTATACTTTCAAAAATCACTTTAAAATCCTTTAAATTTTGAAAATCATTCCTTTAACATTTTTTAAAACTCCAAAATAGGCCCAATGATGCAACAGCATCCAATAATCAATCACGACATCCAAACATCATATATCAATATGATAATCAACAAATATCACAATATCTGTAATCAAATAAATACTGGTGAGGAATCCAGTTGGATCCCTCCAACCTGTTTCCATGCATCCACGGATGTTAGCACAATAGCAATTCCGTTCCAATAAGGAATATTGCGGTATATGGGTTTATAAAATATTATCCGCTATTATGCAGCGCAATAGGGTTTCATCCGCTATATAATGCGAGAAAATCAACTCCAAGTACATATATAATACCAATTTCACTTTGAAGTGAAATATTCGCGGTATATGTTTTTAATAATAACCTCCGCTCAATATACGGCGTATAATGTCTATTTCAATCATCAACGGAAAATAATTTATCATCCAGGCATACAATCATCAATTTTAAATTTAACTATTTTAAATTTAAATGGAAACAATTCGATTGAGTGAGAAGTTCTCACCATGCTTTCAATTCAGTTTCAGCATTTTATTTTGAATAAAATTAAACGCGCATTTAATTTTACCCGAAATTCAAACTAGCTCCAAATGACTCCAATCCAGTTCCATTGCGTAGTGCTCGACAAAACGAAGCTAACGCAATTTGTTTCGCGTAATTCCGACCTCGTATGAAAAGATTACATCATTTTAAAGTTCGAACGAATTATAGTATAATTAATTTTACATTTTCTTTTTAATTTTAACCTAAAACCAATTTGAGCCATTCAACTTTGAGTCATGCAATCCAGGCTGCTCGCGTATTTCTTCTTCCATCAGTATGCACGCCACCGAATACCCATTGCCGCCTAAAAAACCCTAATAGCCGTGCCACCATCGTCGACATCAACGACGATCTAAGTTCATCAACGCGAAGCCCTACACGAACCTCGCCCACGCCTTGATTACCAACGAGCTCGGCCATCTTGGTGCCCCGAAAAACAAGCATGAAACGTAGGTCTTCTCGAACAGATTGCTGACAATCAACCACGTTTCAAACGATCACACCCGTTGGATTTGTTCGTCGTGCCGAGCTCTACAAGTTTGCAGTTGAGAGTTTATTGAATTAATTGGTGGATTTGAAGAAAATGAGGGAGAAAGATAAGCTAATTTCGGCCATTGATAGAAAGGGCGGCGGCTAGGGTTAGCTTCTGATTAGGGTTTGCAAGTGGGAAAAATCTAGGTCCTTTTATAGAAAATTTCCGTGCGCTATTCACCCGAATTTTTTCCGAACTACAAACGAAGCGTGCCGCCTGGCGTTTATAATGTTTTACCCCCATGCCGAACGCAATGGAATATATATCGGGAGCAAATTCGATCAAATTTGAAAGATAAGTTTTTGAATCGACTATTTAAATTTAAAAATTCACTCGAATCGATTTCCATACGTTTTAGCTTGCCCCGGACAAACCGTAAATCCGATTAACAGGAAATTTGAAACCATACAATAATATAACATTACGGATCCGATGAAACTGGTTTCATCGAAATCCGAGACTATTTGAAAAATGGCTATTTTAACTCGTCAATTAAATATTAAAATATTCAATTTCTGCAAATTAACTTTTAATGAAATTTTAAAAGTTCTATAACATCATTCTAACGCCAATATGATATAATAAAATTTTACAAATCATTTTCAATCATATTAAACCCAATTTTCAATTATTGCGGGAATTTCAAATATTAAATTACCGATTTAATTATCCAATTAAATCCAGATATTCGAAAAATAAATTACTCGACTTATAAATTTCACTTATTAATATTTAAAATCAATTAAATATACCATTTTCATTTGGTGGAAGCTCTGGGTCGTTACATCGTTATTGATTAAATACCCAACTGAGATAAGAATTGAAGTGATAATCCAAATAAGGATTAAGGTAAATGTGAATAAGTGAATAAAATCGAAATGAGGATGAATAGAAAGGAGTAATTAAATATGAATATTTGATTTTGAATAAACAAAGTTATATGCCTTTGTTATATAAGATAAATCTTCCCTTGCTGAATCTATTGCCAGAAGAAAAGGATTTTGAAAGAGTTTGGAGTATAAAAGGAGTTTTATATAAGTTTGAATTGATCCAAAGTTTTCTAAAAATTCATATATATATATATATATGTATGTATGTATGTATGTATGTATGTATGTATAAAGGATCTTCTGAGGATTTTGGAAAAAGGTTTTGGGAATCTTTGGATTTGGAAAGGCTTTTAATTTTTGGGTAAAATCAATATTGGAATTTGGAAAGCCTTGTTTGAGAATTTTTGATTTTGGGATAATCGATTTTGGTAAAGGAGCTTTGTATGAGATCATACTAGGTGTATGATTTGGAAGAAGCTATATGTGTATAGTATAAAGTGTTTTGATAATGGCTCTATGGAAAAAGGCGCTCCCTTGAAATGAACTTCTCAGGAGTGCCACCGGGTGGTACTGCCTTAAACCCTAAGGGGGGGTTCTAAAGTGATCCTGTGAGGAGTCCAGACAAAACTAGTTCTTGAGGATTATGAGTAGTGTGTAGCGAAAGTCGAGGGGCGCTGATGCCTACAGAGGCATTTGGGTTATGCTGTGACGACAGTGTAACTCGATGCCACGACGATCTACTACAGACCATAGCGAAAGTCGTGTGTGCTGCCGAGAGCCAACAGTCTGTGTTTGATTTTATATCGGTAGACTGCGACCTATGGTGACATAGAGAAAGTCGTGTGTGCTGCTGAGAGCCAACAGTCTGCGTTTGATTTTACATCGGTAGGCTGCAACCTATGTAGGAGTGGAGAAGTTTCATTTCGACAGTGAAAATCGAGGGCGCTGATGCCTACAATTACATGGACTTTTGCTGTGATGGCAACGTAACCCTGGAATGTAACTGCGATCTGTTGTGGGTTCCATGGCGTAATCGAGGTGCGCGGAGTGCCTACAGTTATATAGACATTTGCTGCGATGGCAACGTAACCCAGGGTGAAACTGCGACCATGGATGGGGTGATGATTTCCAGAGCATTCTCAATAAAGATATTTCCTCTATTTCCAAAAACCGTTTTCTATATTTTCAATAAAATTATTTTCCCAAGTATTTTCACTGGGTGTTGAAACGGGTTTACCAAGTACTTATGGATTTTTAGTCCTACGCTTGATCAACATATGACCGAATTTCTGTGAGAACAAGGATGGATTGGTTGAGACATCGAGTTATAAGAAGTATTTTTACAAAAGCTATTTGAATAATATTGTGAGAATTTAAAGGTGTTTCTAATTTTTTAAAATAAAAGTGTTGGAATTTTGGAAATTGAAAGAAAATCCAAACTGGAATTATGAAAAACAAAATTTGAACTCAGGAAAATTTAATGAAGTGATTTTTGTAATAAAAGTTGGAAGTAAGCTAATTAGCTAAATAAATTATTTGATAGAGTATGTTAATAAAATTTGACTCGGTTAAATAAATGGATTGTAAGTTAATAATGGAATTTGGAAATGAACTCGAATTATAAATAGAATTCGACTTTGATTTGATGATGAATTAAAATAAGTAGAGATGTTGTTAAAATAAAATGGAATTGAATTATAATAGTCATGGTTTGAGTTGCAAACAAAACCTACGTGAGTAGAAATTAATTGAGAATGGCTTTGTAGTAATAAAATAAGTTCGAAAATGAATTAAGTAAATGAATTAAAAATTTAAAATGTGGTGAATAAATGGGTTAATTGAATTAAATAATAAATGGATGAAGTCTGATTGAATAAAAAATTAAATCAGAATTTTAATTGGAATTGGGTTATCGGAATGAACTTAAGTTATGTGGCGTATTAATTTGAAGTAAAATTACTTAAGTCAATAAAAGCTTGGTTTTGAGTAAGAATGGAAGACGATTGAATAAAGTTTGGGTTAAATTTATATGGAAAATGGATATTTATATAAGCATCGAATGTTGTCAAGCTCAATAAAATAGTTTTAAAATGAATCCAGTGCGGAGATGAAATGAAATGCATTGAATGGTTGGTGAATAAATTAGAAATGAAATGGAATTAAAATTCTATAAGTTGATAGGGATTAAATAAATAGGTTTTAGGATCAATTGAATTTAATATGAGCTTGTTTGGATTAAAAATAAATTGAATGTAAGAAATTGAGTTGTAAACCATTAAAATTGAACGAAACGGCATATGAATTGGTTGGAAGCAATTGAATTAGCTTTAAATCATATAAATGCTTATGGAAAGCGTTTGGCGATTGTTGCTTATGAAATGCATGTGTTTAGCTAATGAAAATAAGTGAAATGCTAATAAATTTTCTATATATGGCACTTACATATTTAAATTGAGTAAGTACATGTACCTGAAGGCCGTTTAACTTAAACCATCTACAAAGATATTTAACTTAAACCATCTACAAAGATAATTCTTCCATCAAATTTATTTCATACAATAATACCATGAAAGCACATTGTATCAACTTTAATGACTTAACATTTGATGTTAAACATTATCATTTCACCGGTGAAATAGTTGAAGCTTGATTATGCCATTTTCTTTGTTCATACAACGATGTAGGACGATGTCATTTACTTTCTTCATAACTGGTTATTGGATGATGCATTTCTTCTCGTTCTTTGTGCACAGTAGTTCTTTTGTGCACTATAGTTCTTTTGTGCACTGTGGTTCTTTAGTGCATTGTGGTTCTTTCGTACCTTGTTCATCCATTGTACGTTCATTTAACGTTGGATGTTGCAATTTCCTTTCTCCATCAGTGGTCGTTGGATGATGCCATTCTTTTTGCTCTTCTGTGCATTGTAGCTCTTTTGTGCACTGTAGCCCTTTTGTGCACTGTAGCTCTTTTGTGCATTGTAGTTCTTTTATGCATTCTAGGTCTTTTGTAAATTGTTCATTCATCGCATGTGCATTTACCACTGGATGATTCCACTTCTTTTATTCGTCATAATTTGTCGGATGGTGCCACTTACTCTTTTCATCAACGATTGTTGGATGATGCCACTTGGTTGGTTGTTCATTAGGTTGCAGCTTTGATGCCAATGTAGTTTCAGTTATGATAAAAATGAACAACACTAAAGCTAATGATGCACTATATGCTTTGGTCATGTTTATGTGTGGTATGTTGTTCAAGAAAGAAGATGGTTTTTATAAGATTTGAAGATAAAGTTTGGAATGTTGAAGTCAATTAAACCATTGTAAACTAATTAATGATCTCATTTTGTTTTATCCACTTTCATATTCTGGATAAGCACATAACCTTAAAGTAGATAGCATTTTAATAAGCTTTCTACAAAAAATTAACATGCAAAAGTTAACTATAATTCACCAATCGTTATGTTAATAATAGAAGGCGGTGTTGCATATCAACTACTAGTTTCAATCTAAGCTTCTTGTATCATAGGAAATATATGAAAAACCCAAATTAGTAAAAAAAAATTAAATAAATATTGGTGTCTACTAAATTATAATAAAAATGTGCGATTGCCGATACATCCAAAAAGAAAAGTCAAAACAGGTAGTTACGATGTAAACTGAAATGAAAAATTCTAGAATAAAAAATAGATGCCTCGTTTTATCATATATTTTATCCTCCTAAATTTTTTGATAATATTAGTATTGTTATCGCAACAGTATATTACTACACTATTAGCGTGTATGTGTGCAAATGTGTATATTCGCATATTTCGATTAAAATTTACTATATTTCGTTCATAAAAGACGTTTATTTTCTTGTTATGGTGTTTGTAACTTACATAATATCAAATGTCTATTTTTTGTTTTACCACCTCAAATGTAGGTTTATCTTTTCACATCTCGTTTTCACTAAAACTTAAAGTTAATTGTTCGACGTCATGTACTCGCATTACTATTTAACTGTATTAAAAACCCATGTCTAGTGTTACCTAAAAAGAGATATTTGTATAGCTCTATGGCATGCAAAAAATTTGTAGTTTGAAATGTATCCACAATTTGATTTTATTTCCATTTTGCATAGATATAACATATTGTCAATATGTCGTTAAAACTGAAGATTTTAGTGTGGTGAAAATTAGACGCTTCTCATATACTAGTGTCCAAAGCCAGTCAGATATTGTTGTAGGCTTAAGGCATAATGATCTAAATCAGGAATTAAGACAATCAGAGGTCCTTATTAGTGATTTTGAAACATTGAAAATACAGTGACAATGCAAGTTTAAATTATAGTGGCTTAAAAATAAAGCTTATTCTTCCACATTTACACAGAGTCCGCTTTCATTAATCTAAAATATGACCGGTTTCATTTATAAACAAAATACAATTACGTTTATAAACAAAAGTAGAATTTTGAGGCCGATGAAAATTCAAGGCCCTTGGCGATGACTTTTGTGACATAGGGCTACTATCGGCCATTCCTATATCAAACATAGTTTCGAATAATACCGACTATTTGTAAATAGCAGTCAATGAGATTTGAGAAGAAATGCGTAGATGACTATTAAAATAAGTAACGTGCAACGTACCATCCATTTGAGAATTTTCATATGCAAAATGATTTTTAAATAACAACTTAATAACATAATTTTTTCTAAAAAATCCATCATTCAAAAGTTTTGCATTTTGCAAATTTATCCAACTCTGACCATCCACTACTAGTGTTGCAATAAATTACTATTTTGAAAATTTTCGGTTAAAAATTTGAAAATAAGAATACACAAAATCCAAACTTCCTACCTATATTAAACTAGAAAAGTGAATACATAGCTTAAAATAAGTTGTATAATAACAAAAAGAAACATGTTTGTAACTACTGATCACACATCTTATTAGAAAACAATATATTTGGTTTAAGTAAAGCCGTTTTATTGGAAAAGAAATTATATAAGCGTCCTTTACTAAAATTTACATAAATTGAGAGGTATGTGTAAATTTATTAAATTAATGGAAAAACATTTAGTTTATAAATATAAATATCGTGGCAATACATTTATGTAAAAAGTTAACCCGAATTATGATGACCAAACATAAATGTTATCTCAATATATAAACATAAGTGAAATAATAGCTCCACGAGTAGATTACTATCAGAAGATGTAATAATAAGTTGTAAAATGCTTTTTAAGATATTTAACTTAAACCATCTACAAAGATAATTCTTCCATCAAATTTATTTCATACTATAATTCCATGAAAGCACATTGTATCAACTTTAATGACTTAACATTTGATGTTAAACATTATCATTTCACCGGTGAAATAGTTGAAGCTTGATTATGCCATTTTCTTTGTTGATACAACGATGTAGGACGATGTCATTTACTTTCTTCATAACTGGTTATTGGACGATGCATTTCTTCTCATTCTTTTGTGCACTGTAGTTCTTTTGTGCACTGTGGTTCTTTTGTGCACTGTAGTTCTTTAGTGCACTGTGGTTCTTTTATGCATTTTAGTTCTTTCGTACATTGTTCATCCATTGTACGTTCATTTAACGTTGCATGTTGCAATTTGCTTTCTCCATCAGTGGTCATTGGATGATGCCATTCTTTTTGCTCTTCTGTGCATTGTAGCTCTTTTGTGCACTGTAGTCCTTTTGTGCATTGTAGCTCCTTTCTGCATTGCTGTTCTTTTGTGCATTCTAGGTCTTTTGTACATTGTTCATTCATCACATGTGCATTTACCACTGGATGATTCCACTTCTTTTGTTCGTCATAATTTGTCGGATGGTGCCGCTTACTCTTTTCATCAACGATTGTTGGATGATGCCACTTGGTTGGTAGTTCATTAGGTTGCAGCTTTGATGCTAAGATAGTTTCAGTTATGATAAAAAAGAACAACACTAAAGCTAATGTACTATATGCTTTGGTCATGTCTATGTGTGGTATGTTGTTCAAGAAAGAAGATGGTTTTTATAAGATTTAAAGATAAAGTTTGAAATCTTGAAGTCAATTAAGCCATTGTAAACTAATTAATGATCCCATTTTGTTTTATCCACTTTCATATTATGTTTAAGCACATAACCTTAAAGTAGATAGTGTTTTAATAAGCTTTCTACAAAAAATTAACATGCAAAAGTTAATTATAATTCACCAATCGTTATGTTAATAATAGAAGGCGGTGTTGCATATCAACTACTAATTTCAATCTAAGCTTCTTGTATCATAGGAAATATATGAAAAACCCAAATTAGTAAAAAAAATTAAATAAATATTGGTGTCTACTAAATTATAATAAAAATGTGCGATTGCCGATACATCTAAAAAGAAAAGTCAAAACAGGTAGTTACGATGTAAACTGAAATGAAAAATTCTAGAACAAAAAATAGATGTCTCGTTTTGTCATATATTTTATCCTCTTAAATTTTTTGATAATATTAGTATTGTTATCACAACAGTATATTACTACACTATTAGTGTGTATGTGTGCAAATGTGAATATTCGCATATTTCGATTAAAATTTACTATATTTTGTTTATAAAACATGTTTACTTTCTCGTTATGTAGTTTGGAACTTACACAATATCAAATGTCTATTTTTTATGTTACCACCTTAAATGTTGGTTTATCGTTTCACATCTCGTTTTCACCAAAACTATAAAGTTAATTGTTGGACGTCATGTATTCGCATTACTATTTAACTGTATTAAAAACCCATGTCTAGTGTTACCAAAAAAGAGATATTTGTATAACTCTATGGCATGCAAAAATTTGTAGTTTGAAATGTATCCACAATTTGATTTTATTTACATTTTGCATAGATATAACATATTGTCAATATGTCGTTAAAACTGAAGATTTTAGTGTGGTGAAAATTAGAAGCTTCTGATATACTAGTGTCCAAAGCAAGTCAGATATTGTTGTAGGCTTAAGGCATAATGATCTAAATCAGGGATTAAAACAATCAGAGGTCCTTATTAGTGATTTTGAAACGTTGAAAATACAGTCACAATGCAAGTTTAAATTATAATGGCCTAAAAATAAAGCATATTCTTTTACAATTACACAAAGTCCGCTTTCATTAATCTAAAATATGACTGGTTTCATTTATAAACAAAATACAATTACTTTTATAAACAATATTATAATTTTGAGGCCGATGAAAATTCAAGACCCTTGGCGATGACATTAGTGACATAGGGCTACTATCGGCCATTCCTATATCAAACGTGGTTTTGAATAATACCGACTATTTGTAAATAGCAGTAAAAGAGATTTGAGAAGAAATGTGTAGATGACTATTAAAATAAGTAACGTCCAATGAACCATCCATTTGAGAATTTTCATATGCAAAATGATTTTTAAATAATAATTTAATAACATAATTTTTTCTAAAAAATCCATCATTCAAAAGTTTTGCATTTTGCAAGTTTATCCTACTCTAACCATCCACTACTAGTGTTGCAATAAATTACTATTTTGAAAAATTTTGGTTAAAAATTTGAAAATAAGAATACACAAAAATCAAAACTTCCTACCTATATTAAACTGGAAAAGAGAATACGTAGCTTAAAATAAGTTGTATAATAACGAAAAAAAACATGTTTGTAACTATTGATCACACATCTTATTAGAAAACCATATACTTGGTTTAAGTAAAGCAGTTTTATTGGAAAATTAATTATATAAGCTTCCTTTACTAAAATTTACTTAAATTGAGAGGTATGTATAAATTTATTAAATTTATGGAAAAACATTTAGTTTATAGATATAAATATTGTGGCAATACATTTATGTAAAAAGTTAATCCGAATTATGCTGACCAAACATAAATGTTATCTCAATATATAAACAAAAGTGAAATAACAGGTCCACGAACTGATTACTATCAGAAGATGTAATAATAAGTTTTAAAATGCTTTTTAAGATATTTAACTTAAACCATCTACAAAGATAATTCTTCCATCAAATTTATTTCATACTGTAATACCATGCAAGCACATTGTATCAACTTTAATGACTTAACATTTGATGCTAAACATTATCATTTCACCGGTGAAATAGTTGAAGCTTCATTATGCCATTTTCTTTGTTGATACAATGATGTAGGACGATGTCATTTACTTTCTTCATAACTGGTTATTGGATGATGCATTTCTTCTTGTTCTTTTGTGCACTGTAGTTCTTTTGTGCACTATGGTTACTTTGTGCACTGTGGTTCTTTAATGCACTGTGGTTCTTTTGTGCATTTTAGTTCTTTCGTACATTGTTCATCCATTGCACATTCATTTAACGTTGGATGTTGCAATTTGCTTTCTCCATCAGTGGTTGTTGGATCATGCCATTCTTTTTGCTCTTCTGTGCATTGTAGCTCTTTTGTGCACTGTAGCCCTTTTGTGCATTGTAGATCTTTTGCGCATTATACTTCTTTTGTGCATTCTAGGTCTTTTGTACATTGTTCATTCATCGCATGTGCATTTACCACCGGATGATTCCATTTCTTTTGTTCGTCATAATTTCTCGGATGGTGCCACTTGGTTGATAGTTCATTAGGTTGCAGCTTTGATGCCAAGGTAGTTTCAGTTATGATAAAAAAGAACAACACTAAAGCTAATGATGCACCATATGCTTTGGTCATGTTTATGTGTGGTATGTTGTTCAAGAAAGAAGATGGTTTTTATAAGATTTGAAGATAAAGTTTGGAATCTTGAAGTCAATTAATTACTATATTAAAAAAATTTGGTTAAAAATAAAGCTTATTCTTCCACATTTACACAGAGTCCGCTTTCATTAATCTAAAATATGACCGGTTTCATTTACAAACAAAATACAATTACTTTTATAAACAAAATTAGAATTTTGAGGCCGATGAAAATTTAAGGCCCTTGGCGATGACTTTTGTGACATAGGGCTACTATTGGCCATTCCTATATCAAACATAGTTTCGAATAATACCGACTATTTGTAAATAGCAGTAAATGAGATTTGAGAAGAAATGCGTAGATGACTATTAAATTAAGTAACGTGCAACGTACCATCCATTTGAGAATTTGCATATGCAAAATGATTTTTAAATAACAATTTAATAACATAATTTTTTCTAAAAAATCCAACATTCAAAAGTTTTGCATTTTGCAAGTTTATCCAACTCTAACCATCCACTACTAGTGTTGCAATAAATTACTATTTTGAAAAATTTTGGTTAAAAATTTGAAAATAAGAATACATAAAAATCCAAACTTCCTACCTATATTAAACTGGAAAAGTGAATACATAGCTTAAAATAAGTTGTATAATAACATAACAAAACATGTTTGTAACTATTGATCACACATCTTATTAGAAAACAATATATTTGGTTTAAGTAAAGCAGTTTTATTGGAATATAAATTATATAGGCTTCCTTTACTAAAATTTACTTAAATTGGGAGGTATGTATAAATTTATTAAATTTATTGAAAAACATTTAGTTTATAAATATAAATATCGTGGCAATACATTTATGTAAAAAGTTAATCCGAATTATGCTGACCAAACATAAATATAATCTCAATATATAAACATAAGTGAAATAATAGCTCCACGAATAGATTACTATCAGAAGATGTAATAATAAGTTGTAAAATGCTTTGTAAGATATTTAACTTAGACCATCTACAAAGATAATTCTTCCATCAAATTTATTTCATACTATAATACCATGAAAGCACATTGTATCAAATTTAATGACTTAACATTTGATGTTGAACATTATCATTTCACTGGTGAAATAGTTGAAGATTGATTATGCCATTTTCGTTGTTGATACAACGATGTAGGACGTTGTCATTTACTTTCTTCATAACTGGTTATTGGATGACGCATTTCTTCTAGTTCTTTTGTGCACTGTAGTTCTTTTGTGCACTGTGGTTCATTAGTGCACTGTGGTTCTTTTGTGCATTTTAGTTCTTTCGTGCATTGTTCATCCATTGTATGTTCATTTAATGATGGATGTTGCAATTTGCTTTCTCCATCAGTGGTCGTTGGATGATGCCATTCTTTTTGCTCTTCTGTGCATTGTAGCTCTTTTGTGCACTGTAGTCCTTTTGTGCATTGTAGCTCTTTTGTGCACTGTAGTCCTTTTGTGCATTGTAGCTCTTTTGTGCACTGTAGTCCTTTTGTGCATTGTAGCTCTTTTGTGCATTGTAGTTCTTTTGTGCATTCTAGGTCTTTTGTACATTTTTCATTCATCGCATGTGCATTTACCACCGGATGATTCCCCTTCTTTTGTTCGTCATAATTTGTCGGATGGTGCCAATTACTCCTTTCATCAACGATTGTTGGATGATGCCACTTGGTTGGTAGTTCATTAGGTTGCAGCTTTGATGCCAAGGTAGTTTCAGTTATGATAAAAAAGAAGAACACTAAAGCTAATGATGCACAATATGCTTTGGTCATGTTTATGTGTGGTATGTTGTTCAAGAAAGAAGATGGTTTTTATAAGATTTGAAGATAATGTTTGGAATCTTGAAGTCAATTAAGCCATTGTAAACTAATTAATGATCTCATTTTGTTTATCCTCTTTCATATTCTGGATAAAAACATAACCTTGAAGTAGATGGTGTTTTAATAAGCTTTCTACAAAAAAATAATATGCAAAAGTTAATTATAATTCACCAATCGTTAATTATGTTAATAATAGAAGGCGGTGTTGCATATCAACTACTAATTTCAATTTTAGCTTCTTGTATCATAGGAAATATATGAAAAACCCAAATTAGTAAAAAATAAATAAATAAATATTAGTGTCTACTAAATTATAATAAAAATGCGTGGTTGCCGATACATCCGAAAATAAAAGTCAAAACAGGTAGTTACGATGTAAACTGAAATGAAAAATTCTAAAATAAAAAATAGACGTCTCATTTTGTCATATATTTTATCCTCCTAAATTTTTTGATAATATTAGTATTGTTATCGTAACAGTATATTACTACACTATTAGCGTGGAAGTGTGCAAATGTGTATATTCACTTATTTCGATTAAAATTTACTATATTTTGATTATAAAAGACATTTATTTTCTTGTTATGGTGTTTGGAACTTACACAATATCAAATGTCTATTTTTTATTTTACCACCTCAAATGTAGGTTTATCGTTTCACATATCGTTTTCACTAAAACTTAAAGTTAATTGCTCGACGTCGTGTTTTCGCATTACTATTTAACTGTATTAAAAACCCAAGTCTAGTGTTACCAAAAAAGAGATATTTGTATAACTATATGGCATGCAAAAAATTTGTACTTTAATTGTATCCACAATTTGATTTTTATTTACATTTTGCATAGATATGACATATTGTCAATATGTCGTTAAAACTGAAGATTTTAGTGTGGTGAAAATTAGACGCTTCTGATATACTAGTGTCCAAAGCCAGTCAGATATTGTGGTAGGCTTAAGGCATAATGATCTAAATCAGGGATTAAAACAATCAGAGGTCCTTATTAGTTATTTTTAAACATTGAAAATTCAGTCACAATGCAAGTTTAAATTATAGTGGCTTAAAAATAAGGTATACTCTTTTATAATTAAACAGAGTCCGCTTTCATTAATCTAAAATATGACCGATTTCATTTATAAACAAAATACAATTACTTTTATAAACAAAATTAGAATTTTGAGGCCGATGAAAATTCAAGGCCCTTGGCGATGACTTTTGTGACATAGGGCTACTATCGGCCATTCCTATATCAAATATAGTTTCGAATAATGCCGACTATTTGTAAATAGCAGTAAATAAGATTTGAGAAGAAATGCGCAGATGACTATTAAAATAAGTAACGTGCAACGTACCCTCCATTTGAGAATTTGCATATGCAAAATGATTTTTAAATAACAATTTAATAACATTATTTTTTCTAAAAAATGCAACATTCAAAAGTTTTGCATTTTGCAAGTTTATCCAACTCTAACCATCCACTACTAGTGTTGCAATAAATTACTATTTTAAAAAAATTTGGTTAAAAATTTGAAAATAAGAATACATAAAAATCCAAACTTCCTACCTATATTAAACTGGAAAAGTGAATACATAGCTTAAAATAAGTTGTATAATAACATAACAAAACATGTTTGTAACTATTGATCACACAACTTATTAGAAAACAATATATTTGGTTTAAATAAAGCAGTTTTATTGGAAAACAAATTGTATAAGCTTCCTTTACTAAAATTTACTTAAATTGGGAGGTATGTATAAATTTATTAAATTTATGGAAAATCATTTAGTTGATAAATATAAATATCGTGGCAATACATTTATGTAAAAAGTTAATCCGAATGATGCTGACCAAACATAAATATAATCTCAATATATAAACATAAGTGAAATAATAGCTCCACGAATAGATTACTATCAGAAGATGTAATAATAAGTTGTAAAATGCTTTTTAAGATATTTAACTCAGACCATCTACAAAGATAATTCTTCCATCAAATTTATATCATACTATAATGCCATGAAAGCACATTGCATCAAATTTAATGACTTAACATTTGATGTTGAACATTATCATTTCACTGGTGAAATAGTTGAAGCTTGATTATGCCATTTTCGTTGTTGATACAACGATGTAGGACGTTGTCATTTACTTTCTTCATAACAGGTTATTCGATGATGCATTTCTTCTTGTTCTTTTGTGCGCTGTAGTTCTTTTGTGCACTGTGGTTCCTTTGTGCACTGTGGTTCATTAGTGCACTGTGGTTCTTTTATGCATTTTAGTTCTTTCGTACATTGTTCATCCATTGTATGTTCATTAAACGATGGATGTTGCAATTTACTTTCTCCATCAGTGGTCGTTGGATGATGCCATTCTTTTTGCTCTTCTGTGCATTGTAGCTCTTTTGTGCACTATAGTCCTTTTGTGCATTGTAGCTCTTTTGTGAATTGTAGTTCTTTTGTGCATTCTAGGTCTTTTGTACATTGTTCATTCATCGCATGTGCATTTACCACCGGATGATTCCCCTTCTTTTGTTCGTCATAATTTGTCGGATGGTGCCAATTACTCCTTTCATCAACGATTGTTGGATGATGCCACTTGGTTGGTAGTTCATTAGGTTGCAGCTTTGATGCCAAGGTTGTTTCAGTTATGATAAAAAAGAAGAACACTAAAGCTAATGATGCACAATATGCTTTGCTCATGTTTATGTGTGGTATGTTGTTTAAGAAAGAAGATGGTTTTTATAAGATTTGAAGAAATGTTTGGAATCTTGAAGTCAATTAAGCCATTGTAAACTAATTAATGATCTCATTTTGTTTATCCTCTTTCATATTCTGGATAAAAACATAACCTTAAAGTAGATGGTGTTTTAATAAGCTTTCTACAAAAAAATAACATGCAAAAGTTAATTATAATTCACCAATCGTTAATTATGTTAATAATAGAAGGCGGTGTTGCATATCAACTACTAATTTCAATCTTAGCTTCTTGTATCATAGGAAATATATGAAAAACCCAAATTAGTAATAAATAAATAAATAAATATTGGTGTCTACTAAATTATAATAAAAATGCGTGGTTGCCGATACATCCAAAAATAAAAATCAAAACAGGTAGTTACGATGTAAACTGAAATGAAAATTTCTAAAATAAAAAATAGATGTCTCGTTTTGTCATATATTTTATCTTCCTAAAATTTTTGATAATATTAGTATTGTTATCCTAGCAGTATATTACTACACTATTAGCGTGTATGTGTGCAAATGTGCATATTCACATATTTCGATTAAAATTTACTATATTTTGATTATAAAAGACGTTTATTTTTTTGTTATGGTGTTTGGAACTTACAGAATATCAAATGTCTATTTTTTATTTTACTACCTCAAACGTAGGTTTATCGTTTCACCTATCGTTTTCACTAAAACTTAAAGTTAATTGCTCGACGTCATGTATACGCATTACTATTTAGCTGTATTAAGAACCCAAGTCTAGTGTTACCAAAAAAGAGATATTTGTATAACTATATGGCATGCAAAAAATTTGTACTTTAAATGTATCCACAATTTGATTTTTATTTACACTTTGCATAGATATGACATATTGTCAATATGTCGTTAAAACTGAAGATTTTAGTGTGGTGAAAATTAGACGATTCTAATATACTAGTGTCCAAATCCAGTCAGATATTGTTGTAGGCTTAAGGCATAATGATCTAAATCAGGGATTAAAACAATCAGAGGTCCTTATTAGTTATTTTTAAACATTGAAAATACAGTCATAATGCAAGTTTAAATTATAGTGGCTTAAAAATAAGGCATACTCTTTTATAATTACACAGAGTCCGCTTTCATTAATCTAAAATATGACCGATTTCATTTATAAACGAAATACAATTACTTTTATAAGCAAAATTAGAATTTTGAGGCCGATGAAAATTCAAGGCCCTTGGCGATGACTTTTGTGACATAGGGCTACTATCGGTCATTCCTATATCAAACATAGTTTCGAATAATACCGACTATTTGTAAAGCAGTAAATGAGGTTTGAGAAGAAAAGCGTAGATGACTATTAAAATAAGTAACGTGCAACGTACCATCCATTTGAGAATTTTCATATGCAAAATGATTTTTAAATAACAATTTAATAACATAATTTTTTCTAAAAAATCCAACATTCAAAAGTTTTGCATTTTGCAAGTTTATCTAACTCTAACCATCCACTACTAGTGTTGCAATAAATTACTATTTTGAAAAATTTTGGTTTAAAATTTGAAAATAAGAATACGTAAAAATCCAAACTTCCTACCTATATTTAACTGGAAAAGTGAATACATAGCTTAAAATAAGTTGTATAATAACATAGTAAAACATGTTTGTAACTATTGATCACACATCTTATTAGAAAACAATATATTTGGTTTAAGTAAAGCAGTTTTATTGGAAAATAAATTATATAAGCTTCCTTTACTAAAATTTACTTAAATTGGGTGGTATGTATAAATTTATTAAATTTATGGAAAAACATTTAGTTTTTAAATACAAATATCGTGGCAATACATTTATGTAAAAAGTTAATCTGAATTATGCTGACCAAACATAAATATAATCTCAATATATAAACATAAGTGAAATAATAGCTCCACGAATATATTACTATCAGAAGATGTAATAATAAGTTGTAAAATTCTTTTTAAGACATTTAACTTAGACCATCTACAAAGATAATTCTTCCATCAAATTTATTTCATACTATAATACCATGAAAGCATATTGTATCAAATTTAATGACTTAACATTTGATGTTGAACATTATCATTTCACTGGTGAAATAGTTGAAGCTTGATTATGCCATTTTCGTTGTTGATACAACGATGTAGGACGTTGTCATTTACTTTCTTCATAACTAGTTATTGGATGATGCATTTTTTCTTGTTCTTTTGTGCACTGTAGTTCTTTTGTGCACTGTGGTTCCTTTGTGCACTGTGGTTCATCAGTGCACTGTGGTTCTTTTGTGCATTTTAGTTCTTTCGTACATTGTTCATCCACTGTATGTTCATTTAACGATGGATGTTGCAATTTGCTTTCTCCATCAGTGGTCGTTGGATGATGCCATTCTTTTTCCTCTTCTGTGCATTGTAGCTTTTTTGTGCACTGTAGTCCTTTTGTGCATTGTAGCTCTTTTGTGCATTCTAGTTCTTTTGTGCATTCTAGGTCTTTTGTACATTGTTCATTCATCGCATGTGCATTTACCACCGGATGATTCCCCTTCTTTTGTTCGTCATAATTTGTCGGATGGTCCCAATTACTCCTTTCATCAACGATTGTTGGATGATGCCACTTGGTTGGTAGTTCATTAGGTTGCAGCTTTGATGCCAAGGTAGTTTCAGTTGTGATAAAAAAGAAGAACCCTAAAGCTAATGATGCACAATATGCTTTGGTCATGTTTATGTGTGGTATGTTGTTCAAGAATGAATATGGTTTTTATAAGATATGAAGATAATGTTTGGAATCTTGAAGTCAATTAAGCCATTGTAAACTAATTAATGATCTCATTTTGTTTATCCTCTTTCATATTCTGGATAAAAACATAACCTTAAAGTAGATGGTGTTTTAATAAGCTTTCTACAACAAAATAACATGCAAAAGTTAATTATAATTCACCAATCGTTATGTTAATAATAGAAGGCGGTGTTGCATATCAACTACTAATTTCAATCTTAGCTTCTTGTATGATAGGAAATATATGAAAAACCCAAATTACTAAAAAATAAATAAATAAATATTGGTGTCTGCTAAATTATAATAAAAATGCGTGATTGCCGATACATCCAAAAATAGAAGTCAAAATAGGTAGTTACGATGTAAACTGAAATGAAAAATTCTAAAATAAAAAATAGATGTCTCGTTTTGTCGTATATTTTATGCTCCTAAATTTTTTGATAATATTAGCATTGTTATCGTAACAGTATATTACTACACTATTAGCGTGTATGTGTGAAAATGTGTATATTCACATATTTCGATTAAAATTTACTATATTTTGATTATAAAAGACATCTATTTTCTTGTTATGGTGTTTGGAACTTACACAATATCAAATGTCTATTTTTTATTTTACCACCTCAAATGTAGGTTTATCGTTTCACATATCGTTTTCACTAAAACTTAAAGTTAATTGCTCGACGTCATGTTTCCGCATTACTATTTAACTTTATTAAAAACCCAAGTCTGGTGTTACCAAAACAAAAATATTTGTATAACAATATGCCATGCAAAAAATTTGCACTTTAAATGTATCCACAATTTGTTTTTTATTTACATTTTGCATAGATATGACATATTGTCAATATGTCGTTAAAACTAAAGATTTTAGTGTGGTGAAAATTAGACGCTTCTGATATACTAGTGCCCAAAGCCAGGCAGATATTGTTGTAGGCTTAAGGCATAATGATCTAAATCAGGGAATAAAACAATCAGAGGTCCTTATTAGTTATTTTTAAACATTGAAAATACAGTCACAATGCAAGTTTAAATTATAGTGGCTTAAAAATAAGGCATACTCTTTTATAATTACACAGAGTCCGCTTTCATTAATCTAAAATATGACCGATTTCATTTATAAACAAAATACAATTACTTTTATAAACAAAATTAGAATTTTGAGGCCGATGAAAATTCAAGGCCCTTGGCGGTGACTTTAGTGACATAGGGCTACTATCGGCCATTGCTATATCAAACATAGTTTCGAATAAGACCGACTATTTGTAAATAGCAGCAAATGAGATTTGGGAAGAAATGCGTAGATGACTATTAAAATAAATAACGTGCAACGAACCATCCATTTGAGAATTTGCATATGCAAAATGATTTTTAAATAACAATTTAATAACATAATTTTTTCTAAAAAATCCAACATTCAAAAGTTTTGCATTTTGCAAGTTTATCCAACTCTAACCATCCACTACTAGTGTTGCAATAAATTACTATTTTGAAAAATTTTGGTTAAAAATTTGAAAATAAGAATACACAAAAATCCAAACTTCCTACCTATATTAAACTGGAAAAGTGAATACATAGCTTAAAATAAGTTGTGTAATAACATAACAAAACATGTTTGTAACTATTGATCACGCATCTTATTAGAAAACAATATATTTGGTTTAAGTAAAGCAGTTTTATTGGAAAATAAATTATATAAGCTTCCTTTACTAAAATTTACTTAAATTGGGAGTTATGTATAAATTTATTAAATTTATGGAAAAACATTTAGTTTATAAATATAAATATCGTGGCAATACGTTTATGTAAAAAGTTAATCCGAATTATGCTGACCAAACATAAATATTATCTCAATATATAAACATAAGTGAAATAATAGCTCCACGAATAGATTACTATCAGAAGATGTAATAATTAGTTGTAAAATGCTTTTTAAGATATTTAACTTAGACCATCTACAAAGATAATTCTTCCATCAAATTTATTTCATACTATAATACCATGAAAGCACATTGTATCAAATTTAATGACTTAACATTTGATGTTAAATATTATCATTTCACCAGTGAAATAGTTGAAGCTTGATTATACCATTTTCTTTGTTGATAGAACGATGTAGGACGATGTCATTTACTTTCTTCATAAATGGTTATTGGATGATGCATTTCTTCTTGTTCTTTTGTGCAATGTAGTTCTTTTGTGCACTGTGGTTCCTTTGTGCATTGTGGTTCTTTAGTGCACTGTGGTTCTTTTGTGCATTTTAGTTCTTTCGTACATTGTTCATCCATTGTATGTTCATTTAATGATGGATGTTGCAATTTGCTTTCTCCATCAGTGGTCGTTGGATGATGCCATTCTTTTGGCTCTTCTGTGCATTGTAGCTCTTTTGTGCACTGTAGTCCTTTTGTGCATTGTAGCTCTTTTGTGCATTGTAGTTCTTTTGTGCATTCTAGGTCTTTTGTACATTGTTCATTCATCGCATGTGCATTTGCCACCGGATGAATCCACTTCCTTTGTTCGTCATAATTTGTCGGATGGTGCCAATTACTCCTTTCATCAACGATTGTTGGATGATGCCACTTGGTTGGTATTTCATTAGGTTGCAGCTTTGACGCCAAGGTAGTTTCAGTTATGATAAAAAAGAAGAACCCTAAAGCTAATGATGCACAATATGCTTTGGTCATGTTTGTGTGTGGTATGTTGTTCAAGAAAGAAGATGGTTTTTATAAGATTTGAAGATAATGTTTGGAATCTTGAAGTCAATTAAGCCATTGTAAACTAATTAATGATCTCATTTTGTTTATCCTCTTTCATATTCTGGATAAAAACATAAACTTAAAGTAGATGGTGTTTTAATAAGCTTTCTACAAAAAAATAACATGCAAAAGTTAATTATAATTCACCAATCGTTATGTTAATAATAGAAGGCGGTGTTGCATATCAACTACTAATTTCAGTCTTAGCTTCTTGTATCATAGGAAATATATGAAAAACCCAAATTAGTAAAAAATAAATAAATAAATATTGGTGTCTACTAAATTATAATAAAAATGCGTGATTGCCGATACATCCAAAAATAAAAGTCAAAACAGGTAGTTACGATGTAAACTGAAATGAAAAATTCTAAAACAAAAAATAGATGTCTCGTTTTGTCATATATTTTATCCTCCTAATTTTTTTGATAATATTAGTATTGTTATAGTAACAGTATATTACTACACTATTAGCGTGTATGTGTGCAAATGTGTATATTCACATATTTCGATTAAAATTTACCATATTTTGATTATAAAAGACGTTTATTTTCTTGTTATGGTCTTTGGAACTTACACAATATCAAATGTCTATTTTTTATTTTACCCCCTCAAATGTAGGTTTATCGTTTCACATATCGTTTTCACCAAAATTTAAAGTTAATTGCTCGACGTCATGTATTCGCATTACTATTTAACTATATTAAAAACCCAAGTCTAGTGTTACCAAAAAAGTGATATTTGTATAACTATATGACATGCAAAAAATTTGTACTTTAAATGTATCCACAATTTGATTTTATTTACATTTTGCATAGATATGAAATATTGTCAATATGTCGTTAAAACTGAAGATTTTAGTGTGGTGGAAATTAGACGCTTCTGATATACTAGTGTCCAAAGCCAGTCAGATATTGTTGTAGGCTTAAGGCATAATGATCTAAATCAGGGATTAAAACAATCAGAGGTCCTTATTAGTTATTTTTAAACATTGAAAATACAGTCACAATGCAAGTTTAAATTATAGTGGCTTAGAAATAAGGCATACTCTTTTATAATTACATAGAGTCCGCTTTCATTAATCTAAAATATGACCGATTTCATTTATAAACAAAATACAATTACTTTTATTAACAAAATTAGAATTTTGAGGCCGATGAAAATTCAAGGCCCTTGGCGATGACTTTTGTGACATAGGGCTACTATCGGCCATTCCTATATCAAACATAGTTTCGAATAATACCGACTATTTGTAAATAGCAGTAAATGAGATTTGAGAAGAAATGCGTAGATGACTATTAAAATAAGTAACGTGCAACATACCATCCATTTGAGAATTTGCATATGCAAAATGATTTTTAAATAACAATTTAATAACATAATTTTTTCTAAAAAATCCAACATTCAAAAGTTTTGCATTTTGCAAGTTTATCCAACTCTAACCATCCACTACTAGTGTTGCAATAAATTACTATTTTGAAAAATTTTGGTCAAAAATTTGAAAATAAGAATACATAAAAATCCAAACTTCCTACCTATATTAAACTGGAAAAGTGAATACATAGCTTAAAATAAGTTGTATAGTAACATAACAAAACATGTTTGTAACTATTGATCACACATCTTATTAGAAAACAATATATTTGGTTTAAGTAAAGCAGTTTTATTGGAAAATAAATTATATAAGCTTCCTTTACTAAAATTTACTTAAATTGGGAGTTATGTATAAATTTATTAAATTTATGGAAAAACATTTAGTTTATAAATATAAATATCGTGGCAATACGTTTATGTAAAAAGTTAATCCGAATTATGCTGACCAAACATAAATATTATCTCAATATATAAACATAAGTGAAATAATAGCTCCACGAATAGATTACTATCAGAAGATGTAATAATTAGTTGTAAAATGCTTTTTAAGATATTTAACTTAGACCATCTACAAAGATAATTCTTCCATCAAATTTATTTCATACTATAATACCATGAAAGCACATTGTATCAAATTTAATGACTTAACATTTGATGTTGAACATTATCATTTCACTGGTGAAATAGTTGAAGCTTGATTATGCCATTTTCGTTGTTGATACAACGATGTAGGACGTTGTCATTTACTTTCTTCATAACTAGTTATTGGATGATACATTTCCTCTTGCTCTTTTGTGCACTGTAGTTCTTTTGTGCACTGTGGTTCCTTTGTGCACTGTGGTTCATTAGTGCACTGTGGTTCTTTTGTGCATTTTAGTTCTTTCGTACATTGTTCATCCATTGTATGTTCATTTAACGATGGATGTTGCAATTTTCTTTCTCCAACTGTGGTCGTTGGATGATGCCATTCTTTTTGCTCTTCTGTGCATTGTAGCTCTTTTGTGCACTGTAGTCCTTTTGTGCGTTGTAGCTCTTTTGTGCATTGTAGTTCTTTTGTGCATTCTAGGTCTTTTGTACATTGTTCATTCATCACATGTGCATTTACCACCAGATGATTCCCCTTCTTTTGTTCGTCATAATTTGTCGGATGGTGCCAATTACTCCTTTCATCAACGATTGTTGGATGATGCCACTTGGTTGGTAGTTCATTAGGTTGCAGCTTTGATGCCAAGGTAGTTTCAGTTATGATAAAAAAGAAGAACCCTAAAGATAATGATGCACAATATGCTTTGGTCATGTTTATGTGTGGTATGTTGTTCAAGAAAGAAGATGGTTTTTATAAGATTTGAAGATAATGTTTGGAATCTTGAAGTCAATTAAGCCATTGTAAACTAATTAATGATCTCATTTTGTTTATCCTCTTTCATATTCTGGATAAAAACATAACCTTAAAGTAGATGGTGTTTTAATAAGCTTTCTACAAAAAAATAACATGCAAAAGTTAATTATAATTCACCAATCGTTATGTTAATAATAGAAGGCGGTGTTGCATATCAACTACTAATTTCAATCTTAGCTTCTTGTATCATAGGAAATATATGAAAAACCCAAATTAGTAAAAAATAAATAAATAAATATTGGTGTCTACTAAATTATAATAAAAATGCGTGATTGCCGATACATCCAAAAATAAAAGTCAAAACAGGTAGTTACGATGTAAACTGAAATGAAAAATTCTAAAATAAAAAATAGATGTCTCGTTTTGTCATATATTTTATCCTCCTAATTTTTTTGATAATATTAGTATTGTTATAGTAACAGTATATTACTACACTATTAGCGTGTATGTGTGCAAATGTGTATATTCACATATTTCGATTAAAATTTACTATATTTTGATTATAAAAGACGTTTATTTTCTTGTTATGGTCTTTGGAACTTACACAATATCAAATGTCTATTTTTTATTTTACCACCTCAAATGTAGGTTTATCGTTTCACATATCGTTTTCACCAAAATTTAAAGTTAATTGGTCGACGTCATGTATTCGCATTACTATTTATCCATATTAAAAACACAAATCTAGTGTTACCAAAAAAGAGATATTTGTATAACTATATGACATGCAAAAAATTTGTACTTTAAATGTATCCACAATTTGATTTTATTTACATTTTGCATAGATATGAAATATTGTCAATATGTCGTTAAAACTGAAGATTTTAGTGTGTGAAAATTAGATGCTTCTGATATACTAGTGTCCAAAGCCAGTCAGATATTGTTGTAGGCTTAAGGCATAATGATCTAAATCAGGGATTAAAACAATCAGAGGTCCTTATTAGTTATTTTTAAACATTGAAAATACAGTCACAATGCAAGTTTAAATTATAGTGGCTTAAAAATAAGGCATACTCTTTTATAATTACATAGAGTCCGCTTTCATTAATCTAAAATATGACCGATTTCATTTATAAACAAAATACAATTACTTTTATAAACAAAATTAGAATTTTGAGGCCGATGAAAATTCAAGGCCCTTGGCGATGACTTTTGTGACATAGGGCTACTATCGGCCATTCCTATATCAAACATGGTTTCGAATAATACCGACTATTTGTAAATAGCAGTAAATGAGATTTGAGAAGAAATGCGTAGATGACTATTAAAATAAGTAACGTGCAACGTACCATCCATTTGAGAATTTGCATATGCGAAATGATTTTTAAATAACAATTTAATAACATAATTTTTTCTAAAAAATCCAACATTCAAAAGTTTTGCTTTTTGCAAGTTTATCCAACTCTAACCATCCACTACTAGTGTTGCAATAAATTACTATTTTGAAAAATTTTGGTTAAAAATTTGAAAATAAGAATACATAAAAATCCAAACTTCCTACCTATATTAAACTGGAAAAGTGAATACATAGCTTAAAATAAGTTGTATAATAACATAACAAAACATGTTTGTAACTATTGATCACACATCTTATTAGAAAACAATATATTTGGTTTAAGTAAAGCAGTTTTATTGGAAAATAAATTATATAAGCTTCCTTTACTAAAATTTACTTAAATTGGGAGGTATGTATAAATTTATAAAATTTATGGAAAAACATTTAGTTTATAAATATAAATATCGTGGCAATACATTTATGTAAAAAGTTAATCCGAATTATGCTGACCAAACATAAATATAATCTCAATATATAAACATAAGTGAAATAATAGCTCCACGAATAGATTACTATCAGATGATGTAATAATAAGTTGTAAAATGCTTTTTAAGATATTTAACTTAGACCATCTACAAAGATAATTCTTCCATCAAATTTATTTCATACTATAATACCATGAAAGCACATTGTATCAAATTTAATGACTTAACATTTGATGTTGAACATTATCATTTCACTGGTGAAATAGTTGAAGCTTGATTATGCCATTTTCGTTGTTGATACAACGATGTAGGACGCTGTCATTTACTTTCTTCATAACTGGTTATTGGATGATGCATTTCTTCTTGTTCTTTTGTGCAATGTAGTTCTTTTGTGCACTGTGGTTCCTTTGTGCACTGTGGTTCATTAGTGCACTGTGGTTCTTTTGTGCATTTTAGTTCTTTCGTACATTGTTCATCCATTGTATGTTCATTTAGCGATGGATGTTGCAATTTGCTTTCTCCATCAGTGGTCGTTGGATGATGCCATTCTTTTTGCTCTTTTGTGCATTTTAGCTCTTTTGTGCACTGTAGTCCTTTTGTGCATTGTAGCTCTTTTGTGCATTGTAGTTCTTTTGTGCATTCTAGGTCTTTTGTACATTGTTCATTCATCGCATGTGCATTTACCACCGGATGATTCCCCTTCTTTTGTTCGTCATAATTTGTCGGATGGTGCCAATTACTCCTTTCATCAACGATTGTTGGATGATGCCACTTGGTTGGTAGGTCATTAGGTTGCAGCTTTGATGCCAAGGTAGTTTCAGTTTTGATAAAAAAGAAGAACCCTAAAGCTAATGATGCACAATATGCTTTGGTCATGTTTATGTGTGGTATGTTGTTCAAGAAAGAAGATGGTTTTTATAAGATTTGAAGATAATGTTTGGAATCTTGAAGTCAATTAAGCTATTGTAAACAAATTAATGATCTCATTTTGTTTATCCTCTTTCATATTCTGGATAAAAACATAACCTTAAAGTAGATGGTGTTTTAATAAGCTTTCTACAAAAAAATAACATGCAAAAGTTAATTATAATTCACCAATCGTTATGTTAATAATAGAAGGCGGTGTTGCATATCAACTACTAATTTCAATCTTAGCTTCTTGTATCATAGGAAATATATGAAAAACCCAAATTAGTAAAAAATAAATAAATAAGTATTGGTGTCTACTAAATTATAATAAAAATGCGTGATTTCCGATACATCCGAAAATAAAAGTCAAAACAGGTAGTTACGTTGTAAACTGAAATGATAAATTCTAAAATAAAAAATAGATGTCTCGTTTTGTCATATATTTTATCCTCCTAAATTTTTTTTTTTTTTTTTTTTGAAACAGGTACTTTATTAACAAGAAAGAGCATATATTTCCATGATATGCCTCATCAAAACCTTGCAACCCCCCTAACCTAATCGGGTACCTTACAAGGAAAAAGAGTACATATCACTTCCATATATTAACATTACAACAATGTAAAAACACTGATCCAAGTTGTTTAACAGATGGAGGAGTAAAATAAATTATGGGTTGCACTCAAAACCATCCGTAGTAACAACTTGATCAAAGGACAGATAAAAAGATTAAAAATAAATAAAAACAAACAATAAAATAAAAGACGTAAAGGCACATCTTTCTTATCTGGATATCAGAACCATGGGGAGATGTAACCTTGAAACTTCTCCCAAGAAGGTAGATCTAAAAGATCTGAGGCAACAGCAGAAGTTTGGTACTGCAAATGAGAAGGACCATCATAATCCAAAAGGTGGATGGTTAACTCAGGGCGGTTGTTGTGGTTCCATCGGCTTGTTGGCGATGTTCCAGTTATCAAAGATGAGACTCGTATCTCTGCTTACTTCTCTATCCTTGATTACGTACTGCATAAGGCTTTTAACATCTTGATTTATTAGGGTGCTTCTGATCGAGGTTTGCATTTCAATGTTTCTGAAGATTCTGTTATTTCTTTCGCACCAGATATTCCAAATCAGGGAAGTGAAAGCAACATTGGTGATTTGGCTAATTAAAGTTTGATTCTTGTTTCTTTTACTTATGCATTCCAGAATATGGTTTATGTTGAAGTTAAGCTTGAAATCTAAGTTCAATTTTTGCATGACATTTTCCAATAGTTTACTAGAGTACGGGCAATTGAAAAAGAGGTGATCTCTGTCCTCTAAGTGATTTGTACATAAATTGCACTGTTGATCAATGTTTGTGTTCCATCTACTTATGCGAACTTTAGTTTTCAATTTATTTTGGATGGCCAGTAAAGCACACGTTGACATTTTAGGGGCACATCCCTTTCCCCATATAATTTTTGTCCAGAAGAGTTCTGATTGCTTGTTTCTTAGTTGGTTCCATGCTGACTTCAATGTATATTGACCATTGTTGCTGGGGATCCTCCTAAAATTTTTGATATACTAGATTTGTTATCGTAACAGTATATTACTACACTATTAGCGTGTATGTGTGCAAATGTGTATATTCACATATTTCGATTAAAATTTACTATATTTTGATTATAAAAGACGTTTATTTTCTTGTTATGATATTTGGAACTTACACAATATCAAATGTCTATTTTTTATTTTACCACCTCAAACGTAGGTTTATCGTTTCACATATCGATTTCACTAAAACTTAAAGTTAATTGCTCGACGTCATGTATTCGCATTACTATTTAACTGTATTAAAAACCCAAGTCTAGTGTTACCAAAAAAGAGATATTTGTATAACTATATGGCATGCAAAAAATTTGTACTTTAAATGTATCCACAATTTGATTTTATTTACATTTTGCATAAATATGAAATATTGTCAATATGTCGTTAAAACTAAAGATTTTAGTGTGGTGAAAATTAGACACTTCTGATATACTAGTATCCAAAGCCAGTCAGATATTGTTGTTGGCTTAAGGCATAATGATCTAAATCAGGGATTAAAACAATCAGAGGTCCTTATTAGTTATTTTTAAACATTGAAAATACAGTCACAATGCAAGTTTAAATTATAGTGGCTTAAAAATAAGGCATACTCTTTTATAATTACATAGAGTCCGCTTTCATTAATCTAAAATATGACCGATTTCATTTATAAACAAAATACAATTACTTTTATAAACAAAATTAGAATTTTGAGGCCGATGAAAATTCAAGGCCCTTGGCGATGACTTTTGTGACATAGGGCTACTATCGGCCATTCCTATATCAAACATAGTTTCGAATAATACCGACTATTTGTAAATAGCAGTAAATGAGATTTGAGAAGAAATGCGTAGATGACTATTAAAATAAGTAACGTGCAACGTACCATCCATTTGAGAATTTGCATATGCAAAATGATTTTTAAATAACAATTTAATAACATAATTTTTTCTAAAAAATCCAACATTCAAAAGTTTTGCATTTTGCAAGTTTATCCAACTCTAACCATCCACTACTAGTGTTGCAATAAATTACTATTTTGAAAAATTTTGGTTAAAAATTTGAAAATAAGAATACATAAAAATCCAAACTTCCTACCTATATTAAACTGGAAAAGTGAATACATAGCTTAAAATAAGTTGTATAATAACATAACAAAACATGTTTGTAACTATTGATCACACATCTTATTAGAAAACAATATATTTGGTTTAAGTAAAGCAGTTTTATTGGAAAATAAATTATATAAGCTTCCTTTACTAAAATTTACTTAAATTGGGAGGTATGTATAAATTTATAAAATTTATGGAAAAACATTTAGTTTATAAATATAAATATCGTGGCAATACATTTATGTAAAAAGTTAATCCGAATTATGCTGACCAAACATAAATATAATCTCAATATATAAACATAAGTGAAATAATAGCTCCACGAATAGATTACTATCAGAAGATGTAATAATAAGTTGTAAAATTCTTTTTAAGATATTTAACTTAGACCATCTACAAAGATAATTCTTCCATCAAATTTATTTCATACTATAATACCATGAAAGCACATTGTATCAAATTTAATGACTTAACATTTTATGTTGAACATTATCATTTCACTGGTGAAATACTTGAAGCTTGCTTATGCCATTTTCGTTGTTGATACAACGATGTAGGACGTTGTCATTTACTTTCTTCATAACTGGTTATTGGATGATGCATTTCTTCTTGTTCTTTTGTGCACTGTAGTTCTTTTGTGCACTGTGGTTCCTTTGTGCACTATGGTTCATTAGTGCACTGTGGTTCTTTTGTGCATTTTAGTTCTTTCGTACATTGTTCATCCATTGTATGTTCATTTAACGATGGATGTTGCAATTTGCTTTCTCCATCAGTAGTCGTTGGATGATGCCATTCTTTTTTCTCTTCTGTGCATTGTAGCTCTTTTGTGCACTGTAGTCCTTTTGTGCATTGTAGCTCTTTTGTGCATTGTAGTTCTTTTGTGCATTCTGGGTCTTTTGTACATTGTTCATTCATCGCATGTGCATTTACCACCGGATGATTCCCCTTCTTTTGTTCGTCATAATTTGTCGGATGGTGCCAATTACTCCTTTCATCAACGATTGTTGGATGATGCCACATGGTTGGTAGTTCACTAGGTTGCAGCTTTGATGCCAAGGTAGTTTCAGTTATGATAAAAAAAAAGAACCCTAAAGCTAATGATGCACAATATGCTTTGGTCATGTTTATGTGTGGTATGTTGTTCAAGAAAGAAGATGGTTTTTATAAGATTTGAAGATAATGTTTGGAATCTTGAAGTCAATTAAGCCATTGTAAACTAATTAATGATCTCATTTTGTTTATCCTCTTTCATATTCTGGATAAAAACATAACCTTAAAGTAGATGGTGTTTTAATAAGCTTTCTACAAAAAAATAACATGCAAAAGTTAATTATAATTCACCAATCGTTATGTTAATAATAGAAGGCGGTGTTGCATATCAACTACTAATTTCAATCTTAGCTTCTTGTATCATAGGAAATATATGAAAAACCCAAATTAGTAAAAAATAAATAAATAAATATTGGTGTCTACTAAATTATAATAAAAATGCGTGATTTCCGATACATCCGAAAATAAAAGTCAAAACAGGTAGTTACGTTGTAAACTGAAATGATAAATTCTAAAATAAAAAATAGATGTCTCGTTTTGTCATATATTTTATCCTCCTAAAATTTTTGATATACTAGATTTGTTATCGTAACAGTATATTACTACACTATTAGCGTGTATGTGTGCAAATGTGTATATTCACATATTTCGATTAAAATTTACTATATTTTGATTATAAAAGACGTTTATTTTCTTGTTATGATGTTTGGAACTTACACAATATCAAATGTCTATTTTTTATTTTACCACCTCAAACGTAGGTTTATCGTTTCACATATCGATTTCACTAAAACTTAAAGTTAATTGCTCGACGTCATGTATTCGCATTACTATTTAACTGTATTAAAAACCCAAGTCTAGTGTTACCAAAAAAGAGATATTTGTATAACTATATGGCATGCAAAAAATTTGTACTTTAAATGTATCCACAATTTGATTTTATTTACATTTTGCATAAATATGAAATATTGTCAATATGTCGTTAAAACTAAAGATTTTAGTGTGGTGAAAATTAGACACTTCTGATATACTAGTGTCCAAAGCCAGTCAGATATTGTTGTAGGCTTAAGGCATAATGATCTAAATCAGGGATTAAAACAATCAGAGGTCCTTATTAGTTATTTTTAAACATTGAAAATACAGTCACAATGCAAGTTTAAATTATAGTGGCTTAAAAATAAGGCATACTCTTTTATAATTACATAGAGTCCGCTTTCATTAATCTAAAATATGACCGATTTCATTTATAAACAAAATACAATTACTTTTATAAACAAAATTAGAATTTTGAGGCCGATGAAAATTCAAGGCCCTTGGCGATGACTTTTGTGACATAGGGCTACTATCGGCCATTCCTATATCAAACATAGTTTCGAATAATACCGACTATTTGTAAATAGCAGTAAATGAGATTTGAGAAGAAATGCGTAGATGACTATTAAAATAAGTAACGTGCAACGTACCATCCATTTGAGAATTTGCATATGCAAAATGATTTTTAAATAACAATTTAATAACATAATTTTTTCTAAAAAATCCAACATTCAAAAGTTTTGCATTTTGCAAGTTTATCCAACTCTAACCATCCACTACTAGTGTTGCAATAAATTACTATTTTGAAAAATTTTGGTTAAAAATTTGAAAATAAGAATACATAAAAATCCAAACTTCCTACCTATATTAAACTGGAAAAGTGAATACATAGCTTAAAATAAGTTGTATAATAACATAACAAAACATGTTTGTAACTATTGATCACACATCTTATTAGAAAACAATATATTTGGTTTAAGTAAAGCAGTTTTATTGGAAAATAAATTATATAAGCTTCCTTTACTAAAATTTACTTAAATTGGGAGGTATGTATAAATTTATAAAATTTATGGAAAAACATTTAGTTTATAAATATAAATATCGTGGCAATACATTTATGTAAAAAGTTAATCCGAATTATGCTGACCAAACATAAATATAATCTCAATATATAAACATAAGTGAAATAATAGCTCCACGAATAGATTACTATCAGAAGATGTAATAATAAGTTGTAAAATTCTTTTTAAGATATTTAACTTAGACCATCTACAAAGATAATTCTTCCATCAAATTTATTTCATACTATAATACCATGAAAGCACATTGTATCAAATTTAATGACTTAACATTTTATGTTGAACATTATCATTTCACTGGTGAAATACTTGAAGCTTGCTTATGCCATTTTCGTTGTTGATACAACGATGTAGGACGTTGTCATTTACTTTCTTCATAACTGGTTATTGGATGATGCATTTCTTCTTGTTCTTTTGTGCACTGTAGTTCTTTTGTGCACTGTGGTTCCTTTGTGCACTGTGGTTCATTAGTGCACTGTGGTTCTTTTGTGCATTTTAGTTCTTTCGTACATTGTTCATCCATTGTATGTTCATTTAACGATGGATGTTGCAATTTGCTTTCTCCATCAGTAGTCGTTGGATGATGCCATTCTTTTTTCTCTTCTGTGCATTGTAGCTCTTTTGTGCACTGTAGTCCTTTTGTGCATTGTAGCTCTTTTGTGCATTGTAGTTCTTTTGTGCATTCTGGGTCTTTTGTACATTGTTCATTCATCGCATGTGCATTTACCACCGGATGATTCCCCTTCTTTTGTTCGTCATAATTTGTCGGATGGTGCCAATTATTCCTTTCATCAACGATTGTTGGATGATGCCACTTGGTTGGTAGTTCACTAGGTTGCAGCTTTGATGCCAAGGTAGTTTCAGTTATGATAAAAAAAAAGAACCCTAAAGCTAACGATGCACAATATGCTTTGGTCATGTTTATGTGTGGTATGTTGTTCAAGAAAGAAGATGGTTTTTATAAGATTTGAAGATAATGTTTGGAATCTTGAAGTCAATTAAGCCATTCTAACTAATTAATGATCTCATTTTGTTTATCCTCTTTCATATTCAGGATAAAAACATAACCTTAAAGTAGATGGTGTTTTAATAAGCTTTCTACAAAAAAATAACATGCAAAAGTTAATTATAATTCACCAATCGTTATGTTAATAATAGAAGGCGGTGTTGCATATCAACTACTAATTTCAATCTTAGCTTCTTGTATCATAGGAAATATATGAAAAACCCAAATTAGTAAAAAATAAATAAACAAATATTGGTGTCTACTAAATTATAATAAAAATGCGTGATTGCCGATACATCCGAAAATAAAAGTCAAAACAGGTAGTTACGTTGTAAACTGAAATGAAAAATTCTAAAATAAAAAATAGATGTCTCGTTTTGTCAGATATTTTATCCTCCTAAATTTTTTGATAATACTAGATTTGTTATCGTAACAGTATATTACTACACTATTAGCGTGTATGTGTGCAAATGTGTATATTCACATATTTCGATTAAAATTTACTATATTTTGATTATAAAAGACGTTTATTTTCTTGTTGTTTGGAACTTACACAATATCAAATGTCTATTTTTTATTTTACCACCTCAAACGTAGGTTTATCGTTTCACATATCGTTTTCACTAAAACTTAAAGTTAATTGCTCGACGTCATGTATTCGCATTACTATTTAATTGTATTAAAAACCCAAGTCTAGTGTTACCAAAAAAGAGATATTTGTATAACTATATGGCACGCAAAAAATTTGTACTTTAAATGTATCCACAATTTGATTTTTATTTACATTTTGCATAGATATGAAATATTGTCAACATGTCGTTAAAACTGAAGATTTAGTGTGGTGAAAATTAGACGCTTCTGATATACTAGTGTCCAAAGCCAGTCAGATATTGTTGTAGGCTTAAGGCAAAATGATCTAAATCAGGGATTAAAACAATCAGAGGTCCTTATTAGTTATTTTTAAACATTGAAAATACAGTCACAATGCAAGTTTAAATTATAGTGGCTTAAAAATAAGGCATACTCTTTTATAATTACACAGAGTCTGCTTTCATTAATCTAAAATATGACCGATTTCATTTATAAACAAAATACAATTACTTTTATAAACAAAATTAGAATTTTGAGGCCGATGAAAATTCAAGGCCCTTGGCGGTGACTTTAGTGACATAGGGGTACTATCGGCCATTGCTATATCAAACATAGTTTCGAATAAGACCGACTATTTGTAAATAGCAGCAAATGAGATTTGGGAAGAAACGCGTAGATGGCTATTAAAATAAGTAACGTGCAACGAACCATCCATTTGAGAATTTGCATATGCAAAATGATTTTTAAATAACAATTTAATAACATAAATTTTTCTAAAAATTCCATCATTCAAAAGTTTTGCATTTTACAAGTTTATCCAACTCTAACCATCCACTACTGGTGTTGCAATAAATTAGTATTTTGAAAAATTTGGGTTAAAAATTTGAAAATAAGAATACATGAAAATCCAAACTTCCTACCTATATTAAACTGGAAAAGTGAATACATAGCTTAAAATAAGTTGTATAATAACAAAACAAAACATTTTTGTAACTATTGATCACACATCTTATTAGAAAACAATATATTTGGCTTAAGTAAAGCAGTTTTATTGGAAAATAAATTATATAAGCTTCCTTTACTAAAATTTATATAAATTGGGAGGTATGTATAAATTTATTAAATTTATGGAAAAACATTTAGTTTATAAATATAAATATCATGGCAATACATTTATGTAGAAAGTTAATCCAAATTATGCTGACCAACCATAAATATAATCTCAATATATAAACATAAGTGAAACTATAGCTCCATGAATAGATTACTATCAGAAGATGTAATAATAAGTTGTAAAGTGCTTTTTAAGATATTTAACTTAAACAATATGCAAAGATAATTCTTCCATCAAATTTTTTTCATACTATGATACCATGGAAGCACATTGTATCAACTTTAATGACTTAACATTTGATGTTGAACATTATCATTTCACCGGTGAAATTGTTGAAGCTTGATTATGCCATTTTCTTTGTTGATACAACGATGTAGGACGATGTCATTTACTTTCTTCATAAATGGTTATTGGATGATGCATTTCTTCTTGTTCTTTTGTGCAATGTAGTTCTTTTGTGCATTGTGGTTCCTTTGTGCATTGTGGTTCTTTAGTGCACTGTGGTTCTTTTGTGCATTTTAGTTCTTTCGTACATTGTTCATCCATTGTATGTTCATTTAACGTTGGATGTTGCAATTTGCTTTCTCCATCAGTGGTCGTTGGATGATGCCATTCTTTTTGCTCTTCTGTGCATTGTAGCTCTTTTGTGCACTGTAGTCCTTTTGTGCATTGTAGCTCTTTTGTGCATTGTAGTTCTTTTGTGCATTCTAGGTCTTTTGTACATTGTTCATTCATCGCATGTGCATTTACCACCGGATGAATCCACTTCTTTTGTTCGTCATAATTTGTCGGATGGTGCCAATTATTCCTTTCATCAACGATTGTTGGATGATGCCACTTGGTTGGTAGTTCATTAGGTTGCAGCTTTGATGCCAAGGTAGTTTCAGTTATGATAAGAAAGAACAACACTAAAGCTAATGATGCACAATATGCTTTGGTCATGTTTGTGTGTGGTATGTCGTTCAAGAAAGAAGATGGTTTTTAAAAGATTTGAAGATAATGTTTGGAATCTTGAAGTCAATTAAGCCATTGTAAACTAATTAATGATCTCATTTTGTTTATCCTCTTTCATATTCTGGGTAAAAACATAACCTTAAAGTAGATAGTGTTTTAAGAAGCTTTCTACAAAAAAATAACATGCAAAAGTTAATTATAATTCACCAATCGTTATGTTAATAATGGAAGGCGGTGTTGCATATCAACTACTAATTTCAATCTTAGCTTCTTGTATCATAGGAAATATATGAAAAACTCAAATTAGCAAAAAAAAATTAATTAAATATTGGTGTTAACTAAATTATAATAAAAATGTGTGATTGCCGATACATCAAAAAATAAAAGTCAAAACAGGTAGTTACGATGTAAACTGAAATGAAAAATTCTAAAATAAAAAATAGATGTCTCGTTTTGTCATATATTTTGTAACAACCCGCATATTTTTCGATTTTTTATTTAAATATTTTATTTACATATTTTATCGTTAGTTGGATTTTAGTCCGAAAAGCTACTTTTTGCATATGGTCGAATTAGGACTCGAGACCACCTCCATTGAGTTCAAAATGCCGTTTGCGACCTTTTTGAGTATAAGCTTCGATATGTTTGGAGAAAGTTGATTTTTGCCACTTTTTACTTAGGGCTTTGGTTTGGGCTGAGCCCATTAACTCCACTTAACTCAGTTCCAACCCTCTCCTCTTCATTCACTTCTCTCCTATTTTGCTAATACTCAAGCTTTTATGTTAATGGAGGGTGGAAGAGGAAATTAAAACTCCAAGCCCTAACTTCCTTTGCAAATCCAAGCTTTAGCTCCAAACTCAAGAAGAACCAATTGGTAAGCTTCTCTTCTTCTTCTCCAACTCTTTCTCCATTCAATTTCAGAAAATTCCTAAACCTAATTTAGGAAATGTTTCTCTTTTAAGCTTAGATTCAAGCTTCTAGTGTGAGATTGAAGTGTGGTTGATTTCCATTTGCTTTCAAGCTTCTTCTTCATAGATTTGGGTTCAAAGGTGAGATTTTTATCTCACATCTATGTCTATATCCATCTTTGTGGTTAGGTATGAATTCGTAACATTTGTGCATATTCATTTTCTTTTGATTTGGATCGAATGGGTGAATATTTCAATTTTTGTGAAAATCCTTTTATGGATGTTTGATTACGATATTTGGGGTGTATCGAAGAGCCTATAAGGCCAGGCTGTCATTTGACGTAAATCCTTAGTCGTCATTGCTCGCTCGATCGCTCCCGACATCATTTGGGCCATATGGCTTAGGCAAATTGTTGCCCTTACCAGGTTTTCAGACGTCTGGAGACCAATGCCAGATGTCTGGTTTTGCAACCTAGAGAAAAATAAAATACGGCAGAGGAATAAATAAGGCAGTGGCTAATTTCAGACGTCTGATTATTGTTGGAATAAGGTTAAACGTCTGATTTGTGTTTTCAAACGTCTGGTTGGTTTTCTGGAATATTTCCAGAAACCAAAACCAGACGTCTGGACTTTCCCCCAGACGTCTGAATGTTTTTCAGACGTCTGATTTTAGGTTTCAGACGTCTGGATGGTTTTCTGGGAAATTTCCAGAAACCAAATCCAGATGTCTGGACAACCCCTCAGACGTCTGGAAATCCCTAGTTTTGCCTATTTGCCAAATTTTGAGTATATTTCCAACTTTAATCGATTCGTGTTGATTCCCTTTTTGTTGTTATCATTTGTTATTGACTTTGATGACATTTTCTTCGTGATTTTTGGGAATATCCATTTCTATGGATTTGGTATCGATTTCTTTGGATTTTATTCACGTCTTTGAATGTGAATTTTGGTGATTGATTGTCCTACAATCACTTTTGTGATTTGTCACTTTAAAAATATAAAGGTTTAAATACTAGTATTAATTATCAAAACTCTTTCATCAAAACGATTCCAACACTATTTTATTTACAAAGCTCGTTTTTCTCAAACCGTTTTCCAATCTACTAGTATATACAAACCTTTACCTCACTCGTATGAGAAATCTAATTAAACGGCTTAGTAAAACAAGTGGTATGAAACGCTTGCGTTTACTTGTTCGGTTAATTCTTGCACTTGTTCGATTGAATCTCTTGTGACAATTTTCTAGTGGAAACTTACAATTTGTTCGTAAATATTTAAGTTAAGCTAGTGGTTATGGGACATGATGCTAAACTCATATATTTACTAGCTTAGTATAATTGACACTTCTGGATGATCATGACGATCATCTTTGTGATTTAGACTAGCAATGTGCGATGTCTCTTTGTCTGCGAGGGAGACTAAACCCCGTTTTGTGGAGTTCGACTCAATTTGGTGTGGTAGCGACCCATGGTCTTTGGGCCGTTTGTGGAGCTTCGGCTCAATTTGTGATGGTTAGCAACCATGGAATTAGCATTCCGTTTGTGATACACGTGTTGGTGGGCTTTATGCTCCCGTTTGTGATAGGCCTCCCCCCCTTTGTGATTTCTGGATTTCTTGAGATGATTTCTAGAATTTGTGTTTCACCAATTTTCGTGATTTCCATTGATAAGTTTTATCAATATTTGTGCATTGGTGAATTTGTGTGTCATTGACTTTTGTGATTGACATTGATACTATTGTCAATATTTGTGCATTGGTGAATTTGTGTGTCATTGACTTTTGTGATTGACATTGATATTATTGTCAATATTTGTGCATTGGTGAATTTGTGTGTCATTGACTTTTGTGATTGACGTTGATATTATCGTCAGTATCTGTGGTTTGGTGAATTTGTGTGTCATTGACTTTTGTGATTGACGTTGATATTATCGTCAATATCTGTGGTTTGGTGAACGAAATAAGGAGTATGACATTTCTTTGATTCTTGTGTAGATTTGGTGATATTGATTAATCTCTTGTTGATTTTCAATTACTTATATATATCACAGCTTGGCATAGTGATTATTATGTGTTTAGTCATATCTCTTATTCTATATCGTTTCACCTGATATTTATAGATAGACTAATCCGTTTATTATTTTCTTATTAAATAATACTCGGGTCAGACCGAGATGTTACAGGTGCTTCTGCTTGACTTCTCTCTTGGGATTGATTCCTCTGACTTTTGGTTAACTACTTAGATTAGTAGTTTTTGTCGTATACATTTGAGATATAGACTCCATAATGTATACTTATTCTTTTGTGTAGTTCATGTAACTATTCTTTTGTGATATTGTGTATCTTTTTAGACCACTACTCTGATATACACTTTCATGTGTAATATTCATATCTATTTCCGCCTTTGTGATATGAATTGTCTGTGACTGATTTGTGTTATGTTTATTTCTATATTTGTTTCCGAAGACCTTTATAACCACTGTGTAGTAGCTTTGAGTTTGTGTCGGTATGTCGGATTTCCTCTTGAGATGAAAAGTTATATTTTTATCTGGCATATCGGTACTCGCACAAAGAAATTATACAGATGGTCGCTCCTCAACAGCCTTATTCTCCGTGCTAGTTGACAGCGTTCACCGTAATGTTCTTGGCTAGCGTGGGTATAGAGGTGGGGCGTCATAGCTTGGTATCAGAGCCAAACTTCGGAACAATATGGAATATTATAACAAGGATCATCGTCCTAAGTCTTTCTTAGGAGTCGTGCTTTAGGATTTAATTCGAGTCTTCGTACCGATTCATCCTATTTTCTTTTATGATTTCTTGTTTTATCTATCAAGATTGCTTGATATTTATTTTGAGAATAACTTTTTCCTCTTCTTTCTTTCTTTCTTAAAGAAGAGAAATGGTTAGACCTGGCCGCCCCAGCGCCGGTCAATCTAGTGCTACTCCCCAGGATGGAGTTTTTATGTCTGCCCAGCAACTTTTAGATCTTGTCAAGAACGCTAGAACAGCGGGTCCCAATCAGGAGCCTACTCATCCTAGATCCGGTTTTGCACGCTTGTGCTGAGATTATACCGATTTGGGTGGAAGGTCATTCACGGGATCCGAGAGTGTTATAGAAATTCAAGCTTGGCTCAAATCATGCGATCGCATCTTTTCTCGCATGAATCTTATTGACCTTCATCGAGTCCAAGTGGCTTCTAGCATGCTCCAAGAAAGAGCGTTAGATTGGTATGAGCTTTTAATTTCTGAAATCGTTGAAGCGGATCTTACTTGGGAATGATTCCAGGAACGATTCGAACTAAAGTTTGTGCCGGAGGCTGAAAAAGTAACTTTAGCACGGCGTTTTATAGACCTTGTTCAAGGTCAATCCTCTGTGACTGATTACGTCGCATCCTTCGAGTCGCTTTCCAAATATGGGGTTGAATACATCATTAGCCCATTGGAGAACAATCAGAGATTTGTCTATGGCTTGAATAAGAATCTTAAAAAGCCATTACTTCTGAAACTTGAGGTTTCATTTGATCAGCTTATTGATATCGCTCTTCGTCTTGAAGAGGCCGATAATGAAGGTGATGTTGAAGTTGTGCGCGCCCAATAGAACTTCAACAACAACATGAAGAGGCCTATCAAAGTCAAAGGCCCCAATTCTAATAAGAAAGGGAAGCAACAAATTCCGGTAGCAAAGACTCCTACCTCTAGTCGTGGTCATTGCTACAATTGTGGTTCCACGGACCATTATGCAAGGGAGTGTCCGAAACCCCCTCTTTTGTCGGTACTGCAAAGTTTCGGGCCATCTTTTATCTTCGTGTCCTAAGCTTCCAAGCAAGAGAGAAGGAAGGCTGCAAGTTCCTAGCAACTCTTCTCTTGGTCAAGGTATTTCTCATTTAATCCTTGATTACATTTATTTTGTGACCTTCTTATTCGAGTTCTTTTTGATATGAGTTTCATCTCATTATTTTTATATCAAAAGAACTTGTCGATTCTTTTTCTTTGAATATTTTAGGCTTGATGACTTCTTTAAGGATTGCGAATCCGGATGGAAGATCCGCAACACTCAATTTGCTTTTGTTTTGATGTCGAGATTGTTTTATGTGACTTTTCTTTCCGAGCCGATATTTACTTTGGCTTCGGAATTGACTTTTTCTATAAGGATTGGCCTAAATTGTGAAGCCCATATCCTATTTTTCCGAGTGGATTATTCATCTTCGACATTTTCAATCTGTTAAGCACATTTCTATTTTTCCTTTGTGATTTTGATTCCAATTTGATGGCATCATTTTATTCCTTAAAACCCGCATGATAAGGAAAGTATTATTTCTCTCAATCATATCGTTTGAAAAATTTTCTGGTATTTTTGGGTTTGTCTTACGATTATCACCTAAGAAATCTTTTGTGTGGTGTTAAGGTCTTTTCAGTTTGACTTTACCACCGGTTTTCGTTTGCTACGAGTTGCGGAAATTAGCATTCCACTTACCGCATTCCACACTTGTTATGATTCTTATGAATGACTTATTTTGTCATTCAATTTGTCCAGCTTATTCCATCCATTTTATAAATCGAATATTCTATGAATATTTCGATGAGACCATTCTTGAGTTTATTGATTTTGGATGAAAATAGTAATTTAAAATTTTGCAAATCTTTTTCATAAGATTTATTTAAAAGTAAAACTGGATTTTTGTTCTTGAAACGAACAAAGAATATTCTTAAAACTTTTTAAGAGATTTATTTATCCTATAAAAGATGATTTTGTGATTGTATTGCCCGTTGAGTGCTTTAAGAATTTTGGTCGATGCGCTTGATCAACGTTATCGATAGGAATTTCCTAAACGCTTTGATGTGACAATCAGACACGATATATTGACTTGTAAAAATGTAAATTTTTGTAGAAAGATTATTACATAAAAGTAAAAATGTAATTTTGAAAGTTTTAACTTTTCGGGGAAGAGAATTATTTAAAAGAAGATCTTTCTTTTCGATACTCTTATTCTTTCTTGTGATTCCTGAAGGGGAACCAAGACTTTGCTATTTGTACCGATACTAGTCGTATTGGTTTGGATGTCATTCTCTTGCCATAGAGAACGTGCTATCACTTGTGCTTCTAAATCATTATAGTTTATCGAGACTAGATATGCCACTTATGATCTAGTGCTCTCGGCTATTGTTTTTGCTTTTGGAATTTGGCATCATCATATTTGGATGAGAAATTTGTTCTCTACCTCGATCATAAATCTTTGGAATATTTATGTTCTCTTAAGGAACTGCATGTTGACTCGAGTTCCTAGCTTCCTATGATCTTGATATTCTTTTTATTCCCGAAGGGGAAATCGTGTTGCCAACGCGTTTAGTCGTAAGCAACAAGGGGTTGTTTCTTTGTTGATGACCGAATGAAATTATCTTTTTATCAAGTTCATCGGGCGTTTTGATGTACTTCGTTTTATTGAGTTTCATCTCATTTCTTTTATGAGCTTGCGTCCGATGTTCTTTTATTGTGTTCGGTTCATTGGAAGTACCATTTTTGTACTACGTCGGTGTTCCGAAATCATTCGGGCTTCGGTTCATTGGACGTACCGTTTTTATACTACGTCGGTGTTCCGAAATCATTCGGGCTTTGATTCATTGGATGTACCGTTTGTACTACATCAATGCCTTTGCTGTTTGATACATTGGATGTACCGTTTGTACTACATCAGTGTCTTTGATTCATTGGATGTACCGTTTGTACTACATCAATGCCTTTGCTGTTTGATACATTGGATGTACCGTTTGTACTACGTCAGTGTCTTTGATTCATTGGATGTACCGTTTGTACTACATCAATGCCTTTGCTGTTTGATACATTGGATGTACCGTTTGTACTACATCAGTGTCTTTGATTCATTAGATGTACCGTTTGTACTACATCAATGCCTTTGCTGTTTGATACATTGGATGTACCGTTTGTACTACATCAGTGTCTTTGATTCATTGGATGTACCGTTTGTACTACATCAATGCCTTTGCTGTTTGATACATTGGATGTACCGTTTGTACTAAATCAGTGTCTTTGATTCATTGGATGTACCGTTTGTACTACATCAATGCCTTTGCTGTTTGATACATTGGATGTACCGTTTGTACTACATCAGTGTCTTTGATTCATTGGATGTACCGTTTGTACTACATCAATGCCTTTGCTGTTTGATACATTGGATGTACCGTTTGTACTACATCAGTGTCTTTGATTCATTGGATGTACCGTTTGTACTACTTCAATGCCTTTGCTGTTTGATACATTCGATGTACCGTTTGTACTACATCGGTGTCTTTGATTCATTGGATGTACCGTTTGTACTACATCAATGCCTTTGCTGTTTGATACATTGGATGCCCGTTTGTACTACATCAGTGTCTTTGATTCATTGGATGTACCGTTTGTACTACATCAATGCCTTTGCTGTTTGATACATTGGATGTACCGTTTGTACTACATCAGTGTTTTTGATTCATTGGATGTACCGTTTGCACTACATCAATGACTTGGCTTCTTGGTTCACTGGACGTACCGTCTTTGTACTACGCCGGTGTTCCAAATTATTCGAGTTTCTAGTTTCTCGGGCGTACCGTGATTGTACTACGCCGTTGCACCGGCTAAACTTTCTGCTATTCTTGACGTTTTCCACGTCTTTTACTATGGAAATGCTTTTATGTTTCCGGTTTTTATCCTTGAGCCCGGTATTATTGAAGGATTGAAGTTTCACCAAATTTGACTTTTGAGCAACATTCTATTCGCTTCATTGCTTTGGAGGTTGAGCGCCTTCGATATAAATATATTCTTTTTGATAGAAGTTAAATGGTTTTCAAATCCTAAGGATTGCTCATGTGAAATCTTGATAATTCATCGAACGAAAACTTTCGGATTTACTCCTTCGTGCTCTTTATGGTGAACTTCTTGATTCAAATTTTCTTTTGTGTTAATATGCTTCTATGGTTGTTACTTCTTATATTTCCTTCTTAATTATTGCGAGGACACAATATCTTTAAGGAAGGGAGTCTGTAACAACCGGCATATTTATCGATTTTTTATTTAAATATTTTATTTAAATATTTTATCGTTAGTCGGATTTTAGTCCGAAAAGCTACTTTTTGCATACGGTCGAATTAGGACTTGAGACCACCTCCATTGAGTTCAAAATGCCGTTTGCGACCTTTTTGAGTATAAGCTTTGATATTTGGAGAAAGTTGATTTTTGCCACTTTTTACTTAGGGCTTTGGTTTGGGCTGAGCCCATTAACCCCACTTAACTCAGTTCCAACCCTCTCCTCTTCATTGACTTCTCTTCTATTTTCCTAATACTCAAGCTTTTATGTTAATGGAGGGTGGAAGAGGAAATTAAAACTCCAAGCCCTAACTTCCTTTGCAAATCCAAGCTTTAGCTCCAAACTCAAGAAGAACCCATTGGTAAGCTTCTCTTCTTCTTCTCCAACTCTTTCTCCATTCAATTTCAGAAAATTCCTAAACCTAATTTAGGAAATGTTTCTCTTTTAAGCTTAGATTCAAGCTTCTAGTGTGAGATTGAAGTGTGGTTGATTTCCATTTGCTTTCAAGCTTCTTCTTCATAAATTTGGGTTCAAAGGTGAGATTTTTATCTCACATCTACGTCTATATCCATCTTTGTGGTTAGGTATGAATTCGTAACATTTGTGCATATTCATTTGCTTTTGATTTGGATCGAATGGGTGAATATTCCAATTTTTGTGAAAATCCTTTTATGGATGTTTGATTACGATATTTGGGGTGTATCGAATGGCCTATAAGGCCGAGCTGTCATTTGACGTAAATCTTTAGTCGTCAATGCTCGCTCGATCGCTCCCGACATCGTTTGGGCCATATAGCCTAGGCAAATTGTTGCCCTTACCAGGTTTTCAGACGTCTGGAGACCAATGCCAGACGTCTGGTTTTGCAACCTGGAGAAAAATAAAATACGGTAGAGGAATAAATAAGGCAGTGGCTAATTTCAGACGGTCTGAATTATTGTTTCAGACGTCTGGAATAAGGTTAGACGTCTGATTTGTGTTTTCAGATGTCTGGTTGGTTTTCTGGAATATTTCCAGAAACCAAAACCAGACGTCTGGACTTTCCCCCAGACGTCTGAATGTTTTTCAGACGTCTGATTTTAGGTTTCAGACGTCTGGATGGTTTTCTGGGAAATTTCCATAAACCAAATCCAGACATCTAGACAACCCCTCAGACGTCTGGAAATCCCTAGTTTTGCCTATTTGCCAAATTTTGAGTATATTTCCAACTTTAATCGATTCGTGTTGGTTCCCTTTTTGTTGTTATCATTTGTTATTGACTTTGATGATATTTTCTTCGTGATTTTTGGGAATATCCATTTCTATGGATTTGGTATCGATTTCTTTGGATTTTATTCACGTCTTTGAATATGAATTTTGGTGATTGATTATCCTACGATCATTTTTGTGATTTGTCACTTTAAAAATATAAAGGTTTCAATACTAGTATTAATTATCAAAACTCTTTCATCAAAACGATTCCAACACTATTTTATTTACAAAGCTCGTTTTTCTCAAATCGTTTTCCAATCTACTAGTATATACAAACCTTTACCTCACTCGTATGAGAAATCTAATTAAACGGCTTAGTAAAACAAGTGGTATGAAATGCTTGCGTTTACTTGTTCGGTTAATTCTTGGACTTGTTCGATTGAATCTCTTGTGACAATTTTCTAGTGGAAACTTACAATTTGTTCGTAAATATTTAAGTTAAGCTAGTGTTTATGGGACATGATGCTAAACTCATATATTTACTAGCTTAGTGTAATTGACACTTCTTGATGATCATGACGATCATCTTTGTGATTTAGACTAGCAATGTGCGATGTCTCTTTGTCTGCGAGGGAGACTAAACCCCGTTTTGTGGAGTTTCGACTCAATTTGGTGGGGTAGCGACCCATGGTCTTCGGGCCATTTGTGGAGCTTCGGCTCAATTTGTGATGGTTAGCAACCATGGAATTAGCATTCCGTTTGTGATACACGTGTTGGTGGGTTTTATGCTCTCGTTTGTGATAGGCCTCCCCCCCTTTATGATTTCTGGATTTCTTGAGATGATTTCTAGAATTTGTGTTTCAGCAATTTTCTTGATTTCCATTGATAAGTTTTATCAATATTTGTGCATTGGTGAATTAGTGTGTCATTGACTTTTTTGATTGACATTGATATTATTGTCAATATTTGTGCATTGGTGAATTTGTGTATCATTGACTTTTGTGATTGACATTGATATTATTGTCAATATTTATGCATTGGTGAATTTGTGTGTCACTGACTTTTGTGATTCACATTGATATTATTGTCAATATTTATGCATTGGTGAATTTGTGTGTCGTTGACTTTTGTGATTGACGTTGATATTATCGTCAATATCTGTGGTTTGGTGAACGAAATAAGGAGTATGACATTTCTTTGATTCTTGTGTAGATTTGGTGATATTGATTAATCTCTTGTTGATTTTCAATTACTTATATATATCACAGCTTGGCATAGTGATTATTATGTGTTTAGTCATATCTCTTATTCTATATCGTTTCACCTGATATTTATAGCTAGACTGATCCGTTTATTATTTTCTTATTAAATAATGCTCGGGTCAGACCGAGATGTTACAGGTGCTTCTGCTTGACTTCTCTCTTGGGATTGATTCCTCTGACTTTTGGTTAACTACTTAGATTAGTAGTTTTTGTTGTATACATTTGAGATATAGACTTCATAATGTATACTTATTCTTTTGTGTAGTTCATGTAACTATTCTTTTGTGATATTGTGGATCTTTTTAGACCACTACTCTGATATACACTTTCATGTGTAATATTCATATCTATTTCCGCCTTTGTGATATGAATTGTCTGTGACTGATTTGTGTTATGTTTATTTCTATATTCGTTTTCGAAGACCTTTATAGCCACTGTTTAGTAGCTTTGAGTTTGTGTCGGTATGTCAGATTTCCTCTTGAGATGAAAAGTTATATTTTTATCTGGCATATCGGTACTCGCACAAAGCAATTATACAGATGGTCGCTCCTCAACAGCCTTATTCTCCGTGCTAGTTGACAGCATTCACCGTAATGTTCTTGGCTAGCGTGGGTATAGAGGTGGGGCGTCACATATTTTATCCTCCTAATTTTTTTGATAATATTAGTATTGTTATCGTAACAGTATATTACTACACTATTAGCGTGTATGTGTGCAAATGTGTATATTCGCATCTTTCGATTAAAATTTACTATATTTTGATTATAAAAGACGTTTATTTTCTTGTTATGGCGTTTGGAACTTACACAATATCAAATGTCTATTTTTTATTTTACCACCTCAAATGTAGGTTTATCGTTTCACATATCGTTTTCACCAAAATTTAAAGTTAATTGCTCGACGTCATGTATTCGCATTACTACTTAACTGTATTAGAAACCCAAGTCTAGTGTTACCAAAAAAGAGATATTTGTATAACTATATGGCATGCAAAAAAATTGTACTTTAAATGTATCCACAATTTGATTTTATTTACATTTTGCATAAATATGAAATATTGTCAATATGTCGTTAAAACTAAAGATTTTAGTGTGGTGAAAATTAGACACTTCTGATATACTAGTGTCCAAAGCCAGTCTGATATTGTTGTAGGCTTAAGGCATAATGATCTAAATCATGGATTAAAACAATCAGAGGTCCTTATTAGTTATCTTTAAACATTGAAAATACAGTCACAATGCAAGTTTAAATTATAGTGGCTTAAAAATAGGGTATACTCTTTTATAATTACGCAGAGTCCGCTTTCATTAATCTAAAATATGACCGATTTCATTTATAAACAAAATACAATTACTTTTATAAACAAAATTGGAATTTTGAGGCCGATGGAAATTCAAGGCCCTTGGCGATGACTTTTGTGACATAGGGCTACTATCGGCCATTCCTATATCAAACATAGTTTCGAATAACACCGACTATTTGTAAATAGAAGCAAATGAGATTTGAGAAGAAATGCGTAGATGACTATTAAAATAAGTAACGTGCAACGTACCATCCATTTGAGAATTTGCATATGCAAAATGATTTTTAAATAACAATTTAATAACATAATTTTTTTTAAAAATCCAACATTCAAAAGTTTTGCATTTTGCAAGTTTATCCAACTCTAATCATCCACTACTAGTGTTGCAATAAATTACTATTTTGACAAATTTTGGTTAAAAATTTGAAAATACGAATACATAAAAATCCAAACTTCCTCCTATATTAAACTGGAAAAGTGAATACATAGCTTAAAATAAGCTGTATAATAACATAACAAAACATGTTTGTAACTATTGATCACACATCTTATTAGAAAACAATATATTTGGTTTAAGTAAAGCAGTTTTATTGGAAAATAAATATATAAGCTTCCTTTACTAAAATTTACTTAAATTGGAATGTAACGACCCTAGATTTTAATTTAATTTAAATTGATAATTTCTCGAATTTTTGAATTAAATTTGTAAAATTGATTATAAATGATGCGAGTTTCCCCGAATCAAATAGAAATTATATTAAGTCGTATGAATTTGAAAATTTGTATATATGTGAATATATATGTATATATTGGATTTTAAATAAATTCTTAAATAAATGATTTTTGAAAATTAAATTAATGGTTAGAAATAAATATTAAAGTATATACATTGACAAAAGTACGAAATGAATAAATAAGTGAATTGTTAATTTATTATTGATGGTCAAAATATATATATTAAATACAAGACTAATTATAATAATAACAATTAAAATATAAACTATAAATACAAGACAATAAATGTCGAGTCAAACAAATAAATAAATATAAAAGTAAAACACATTTAACAAATTCTAACAACAAATTAAATGTAGAACTCATGTATATTTCAAAATATAAAACAAAAGAAAGAAACAAAATAAAATATATTTGTACATATATAAGTTAAAGTCTAACCAATAACAAAACAAATACATAAAAGTAAGTATGCAGGCTAAACAAAGTAATGAAAAAAAAATCTATGAATAAAAAAAAAAATAAGTAAAAACATAAAGGACTTAAGCATTGAATGCTTACATCTCAACAAAAATAAACAAGTACAAATCAAACAGCATAGGCTGTAAACATACAAGGATGGGAAGAACATGAGCATTAAATGCTTTCAAACCTAGCCCATAAGCAAGTCATTCGAAATAGTGGAAAAAAAAAGTCTTGCTTCAGTACAAAGAAACTATACAAGATAGTAATACTAAGTACTCTACTTGAACCTGCACGTCTCCTTTATATATGGGTATTTGTTCCAATTTGTTCAAAGGCAAAACCAAACATTCCAGAAAATAAATAAAATAAAATCTACAACCTGATCAAGCAGAAGATCAAATGACTTCAAATAAATCGAGTTTCAGATCTCTGTTCTTCTCTGCCATTTCTCAAAGTGAGCAACTCTTTAAAACTGAATCTTAGATCTATATGTTGATGTTGTGATGATTGCTTGTTGATGTTGTGCAAAAAAAAAAATTGTTACTGCTATTTGTTGCATGACTAAATGTATGCATGCCTATACCGGTGATTGTCTCGTTGAAAACTTAATAAGATTGAAAACTGAAGCTAACTTAACAACTTAAAAGAAAGGAGACAATCAAGCAAGTTCAAGCAAAAACAGTTTTCAAAACAGCGAAGTGTTCTCTGTTCAATCTGGTTTCAAGTGAATAAACAAATTTTATGAATACTTAAATATAATCAAGTTTGAGTATAAGTATATCGTGTATGAAGCTCTGTTATATTTGTGAAGTTGATCTATAGGATGTTTTTCTTCTTCACCTCCTCTATTTATTTTTCTTTCTTTTCTGAGTTACAGGTTTGCAATTTAACAAGTAACTCCAATCTTTTATCATCTAATCATTATTAGGCCTTAATTTCAAAACAAACAGGTGTGTTTGAGTATCAGTTATCATCTAAAAAAAATAGTTTCAAGCGAAATAGAAATATATAGCAAGTAAAAACTTGATTTTTTTTTTACAGAGTAAACTCAAACTTAAGGAAAATTCGAATATCATGAAATACAAATTCAATTTCATAACTTGAATCAACACTGCAAGATAGGATTTTTAAGCCTAAATTGACGATTTTAAATTGGGTATATATAGAGCACATTCAAGATGAACTGGGAGTGGGTTTAGGGTAAATTCAGGTGATAAGAGAATTGTTGGAGCTCGGGATTTCGCGTGGAGGTAGAGGGGAGTACGGTGAGTAGGGGAAAAATGGTGGGAAGTGCACCGGTTCACTGTGGAGTCGGCGGCGAGGAGTTTTGCTTTATAACCCTAGTTTTGGAGTGTCGAGAACTTTTGATTCGTTCTCCCTATTGGATGCATCGAGTTCGACGCAGTTTGGAGGAATGGTGGATGGGTCGTAGGTGAAGCTGCGGCTGGAGTTTGGTGGCGAACGGTGGTCGGAGCATGGAGGACGAGGCGATGTTGACAGGTTTGCTAAGGGATGTGTTTCACGTGTTCTAGGTTTTATTTTTCATGCTCAAACTCGAAATTTCGAATGCGAGAGGATGGTGGAGTTCGAATGGTCGGAGGATGGTTTGAAGGTGATCGTCGACTTGTTTGATGGCGTAGGGTCGACCGGAGTTGGTCGTTGGTGGTGTGCACGTGCACGCGCGTCGTTGTGCCTGTGGGTTACAAGGTTGGGGAAGAAGAAGTACAAGATGGAGTTTTGTCTCGAGGGATTCTCGTGTAAATGCTGAGGTTGCTCGAGTTTGTATTAGGTTAGACTCGAAGTAAAATTGATTAGTCTCGAGTAAATTTTGTTACAGGATTTAGAAAACTGTCATTGTTACAGTTTTTTTTAAATAAAATAATAATAATAATAATAATAATGCAAGTTTAATACAGAGGTTTTGAAATAAGTTCAAATCTGAATTCAAAATGAGTTTGAATTCTAGTTTTCAAAATAAATAAGTTTTATTAAAAAAAAATGTTTTTAACAACTTTAATTTGCTAAAGTATTTTATAATGTGGTTTTTAAAATCTGAAAATGAGATTTAAACAAGATTTTTAAATTTAAGTTTAAATCTAAATTCAAAGCTTAGTTTGAATTCTAGTTGAAATAAATAAAGTTTTTTTTAAATTTAAATGTTTTAAAAACAACTTCGAACATTTATAGTATATTTTAAATTGATTGAAATTGAATATGGATTTAAAACTATTTTTAATTTCCCTTAGAAGATGAGTAATTCTTTAACATGAAATTAAAGAGTTTTGAATTGTTAAACTTTGTTTAAGTTAAAGTTAATTTCATTTTAAATATTAATTTAAAATGGTATTTAAAGGAATTTTAAAAGCAAATTGTTTTTAAATTACTTTGTAAATGAGAATTAAATCATTAATAAGATTAAGGTTCATCTTAAGGTTAATTAGGCCTTAATGATTTATAGTTCATTAAATTATTAAGGTAATTAAGATGAGTCATTATTTAATTTAAATAGATTAATGATTTAGGTTAATTTGTAATTAGAGATTAATTAAGAAGGTAATTAAGGAAATGTTATTAGAAAATAAAGATAATTAACTAGGGATTATTTAATAATTAATTAATGTGATAAATTTTATTAATTAATTAGATTAATTAATTTAAGATAATCATTTGATAAATTGATAAGTGTGATTACTTAATATAATTAATGAAGTGGAATTACTTAGGGAAGTAATTAGATAATAATTACTGAATGTAATTAGTAAAGGATAATAAAATTCATAAGTAAATTAATTTAATTGGAAAATCAAATTGAATTAATTAGGATTAAACAATTAATTAATCCTGTTTATAAATGATTATTAAATGCATGACCTTACTTATGAATGATTGTATTGTATGAGATGCCTTGAATTGATTATCCTATCTGATTTGTGATATTTTGTTCTGTAGATTGAGCAGTGTATATTCATTTGCATTTGTATATTATCTGTGAATCTGTGAATGGACGATGAGCGTTATAAGTTTTATATCGCTTATCAACTATATTTCTGTATTCTGATATGTGATGATTGTATGATGTTGCACTATTGTGTCAAACCCCTGGACCACACTTATACACACACACCAATATGGATTTCACGAGGAAATCGATTAAGTCACAGATTTTTGAAATAGTTTTAAATTTGAATATTTGAATTCAAATGTTTTGGAAATGGATTGGGTTTAAGGTAAAAAGCTTTTGAAATGGAATTTCATAGATGAAATTTAATTTGAATTACTCGATAAAATATGAAGTTGAATAATTTGATTTGAACTTAAATTCAAAATGTGAAATTGAATTCTATGATTAAAAACTAGGGATTAAAAATGTTATACCAGTTATATATATGGGTTAAACTATTTTAAAAGTATTGATTTGGGGATGTGAATAGAATTCAAGGGCTTTAACTCGTGTAAATATAATTGGATTTTTCTGAACGAAAACTGTTGTTTTCTAATAATAAAAGCTTTCACGTAAGAAATGAATGTCCAAATTGTGTTAAAAGGAATTTCAAGTTTGAAAATGAAGATAATTTCCAAGTTATGAAAACGATTTGAAAGCTATAAGTTGAATCTTGATTTAAAGATTCAACAAGTTAATCGAATTTTGAAAGCTATGAGTTAAATCTTTAATTTAAAGATTTAACGAGTTAATCCAATTAGAATGGAAATTGTTTTGAAATCTATGAATTGATCTTTGTGAAATAAATCTTTTTGTAATATAAAGATTTGAAATGGTAATTGGTTTAAACCATTTGAAAAGGAAAGTTTTTGGGTTTTAAGTTGTGACTTAATTGAAATCCCAATATCCATATGTTTTTGAAATATTGCGCTCACTATTCGGTTTAGCCGGGAGAGGACCTTTGTGTCATATATCCCATTCCGAATATGTGATACGTCGTTATGAATTGCATTTGAAGACCGGTGTTGAAGACCGGATATTTTTGAAAACGTAAGGACAACTCGTCGAATGTCTTTGCATCGAATGGCCCCGGTATAGAGACTCCATATGTGATGGGAAGTCCGAACGTGATTAGTGAATATCCGGATTGCAAGGACTTCTTTGTAAGTGCCTTCTGTTCTGTTCGAGCCCGGAACAGACTTGTATGGATTGTATGTCTGACATTACAAATTGAGATATAAAGCCGATTTCTTTCAAATATATTTCTGTTGGTGGCGGAGAATTTATTCTCTTAGCTTAACACCCTTCTCTGAGACGTACGAGCTCAGAGGTTATGTAGTTGAATGTTATCAGCGATATATTCCCAATTTGGTAATGTGACATGCTGAGTGTTGCTGTGAAATGATCATTGTGTTGATTATTTGTGATAGGATCATTTATTTGATCGTCTATCTTGGTGATCATTTCTATGATCATTTGTTGACCCAAAGCACGGCTTTTGTATAAAGTGTGTTTTTGTGGACGAAACTTCGTCGAGCCTCACACCCCGGAATGGTCAAAACAGGAAAGATGCGGCAAGGTTATGAGGGGTAGCTCCCTTTAGGGTATGTGCATTTCCTTCTGGAAAAGGGTGGCATCATGGTATGGAGCCCAGAGACTTACTCATGTTGAAAACACTTTGTTATGATTGTGTGATGATGGTGACGAGCGCTCGGTTAAAGGTCCGAAAGGACCGAGGGATGGCATACTCGTGTCAGTTGTTACCCAGTTAGGGGTAACCCGGCCTTGTGTTGGTAGAGATCCGGTTTGGTTCTCGTGGACGTCCATCCAGAGGCGTTCTCATGTGGCAATGGGAAGTTCCTTGGCCTGATCATTCGTTGGAAATCCAAAGAAACAATACGAGATTTGTACGGTTTTAGTTGTAGAACCTGCCATCTAATATGGTAGCTATAGTAAGCATACTATAATGGTACCTATGCTGGCTAAGATTTATATTCTACTTTCGAAATGATTTGTTCTACACTATGCACTAGTAATAATATCAAATGTTTCTTTTTAATGCGTATCAAGCATCTTTGACTATCATAAGAAGAAATCTCCTCCAAGTCTGCGTTTGCATTGTGTGTGTGGCGGGAGGTTTTATGGTAGTCTCATTTTTAAAAAGCATTGCGAATTGACTTTGAAAATCTTTGGTTGAATGTTTTAAAAGATAAAATGTTTTTGTTGCTCACACCAGTCCCACGACTGATCCGGAGTTTATTGTTTCTTTCCTAAACTTTGGGTGCTCATTATTTTCTACACGAGCAGTCTAGAGTTGGGTTTTCTTCAAATATCTAGGTTCAGTAGATTATCTGGAGTTAGTTCAGTCTTTGGATCACCCCAGTCTTGCTTAGCTTGGTGCATCGTTATTGGGAGTTCGAGTTATTGCTGGATTGATTCTTGGAGATGGAGTTGCAGTTCTCGGAGTTCTCTTTTGAAGATTATCTTAGAGTTATATTGTTCAGTTGCTAGATGTTATCATCTATTTTCTTTTCCGCTGCTATTTATTGTATCATATCTCTGATGTATATTGATATCTACTGGATCATCTGTTGTATCAGATATTGTATTAAAGCTGTATATCAATGTATTATTCTTTTATTCCGCTGTGTTATTTACTTAATGTTGTTATAAGCTCCGGCGAATCGGATTTGAACGATCGTATCTATGGCATTCGAATACGATTTGAAGTATGGATGTCGATTTTCGAAGGTCAAGTCAGGATCGCTACAGGAAGGTATGTATAAATTTATTAAATTTATGGAAAAACATTTAGTTTATAAATATAAATATCGTGGCAATACATTTATGTAGAAAGTTAATCCGAGTTATGCTGACCAAACGTAAATATAATCTCAATATATAAACATAAGTGAAATAATAGCTCCACGAATAGATTACTATCAGAAGATGTAATAATAAGTTGTAAAATGCTTTTTAAGATATTTAAATTAGACCATCTACAAAGATAATTTTTCCATCAAATTTATTTCATACTACAATACCATGAAAGCACATTGTATCAAATTTAATGACTTAACATTTGATGTTGAACATTATCATTTCACTGGTGAAATAGTTAAAGCTTGATTATGCCATTTTCGTTGTTGATACAACGATGTAGGACGTTGTCATTTACTTTCTTCATAACTGGTTATTGGATGATGCATTTCTTCTTGTTCTTTTGTGCACTGTAGTTCTTTTGTGCACTGTGGTTCCTTTGTGCACTGTGGTTCATTAGTGCACTGTGGTTCTTTTGTGCATTTTAGTTCTTTCGTACATTGTTCATCCATTGTATGTTCATTTAACGATGGATGCTGCAATTTGCTTTCGCCATCAGTGGTCGTTGGATGATGCCATTCTTTTTGCTCTTCTGTGCATTGTAGCTCTTTTGTGTACTGTAGTCCTTTTGTGCATTGTAGCTCTTTTGTGCATTGTAGTTCTTTTGTGCATTCTAGGTCTTTTGTACATAGTTCATTCATCGTATGTGCATTTACCACCGGATGATTCCCCTTCTTTTGTTCGTCATAATTTGTCGGATGGTGCCAATTACTCCTTTCATCAACGATTGTTGGATGATGCCACTTGGTTGGTAGTTCACTAGGTTGCAGCTTTGATGCCAAGGTAGTTTCAGTTATGATAAAAAAAAAGAACCCTAAAGCTAACGATGCACAATATGCTTTGGTCATGTTTATGTGTGGTATGTTGTTCAAGAAAGAAGATGGTTTTTATAAGATTTGAAGATAATGTTTGGAATCTTGAAGTCAATTAAGCCATTCTAACTAATTAATGATCTCATTTTGTTTATCCTCTTTCATATTCAGGATAAAAACATAACCTTAAAGTAGATGGTGTTTTAATAAGCTTTCTACAAAAAAATAACATGCAAAAGTTAATTATAATTCACCAATCGTTATGTTAATAATAGAAGGCGGTGTTGCATATCAACTAGTAATTTCAATCTTAGCTTCTTGTATCATAGGAAATATATGAAAAACCAAAATTAGTAAAAAATAAATAAATAAATATTGGTGTCTACTAAATTATAATAAAAATGCGTGATTGCCGATACATCCAAAAATAAAAGTCAAAACAGGTAGTTACGATGTAAACTGAAATGAAAATTTCTAAAATAAAAAACAGATGTCTCGTTTTGTCATATATTTTATCCTCCTAAAATTTTTGATAATATTAGTATTTTTATCGTAACAGTATATTACTACACTATTAGCGTGTATGTGTGCAAATGTGTATGTTCACATATTTCGATTAAAATTTACTATATTTTGATTTTAAAAGACGTTTATTTTCTTGTTATGGTGTTTGGAACTTACACAATATCAAATGTCTATTTTTTATTTTACCACCTCAAATGTAGGTTTATCGTTTCACATATCGTTTTCACCAAAATTTAAAGTTAATTGCTCGACGTCATGTATTCGCATTACTACTTAACTATAATAAAAACCCAAGTCTAGTGTTACCAAAAAAGAGATATTTGTATAACTATATGACATGCAAAAAATTTGTACTTTAAATGTATCCACAATTTTATTTTATTTACATTTTGCATAGATATGAAATATTGTCAATATGTCGTTAAAACTGAAGATTTTAGTGTGGTGAAAATTAGACGCTTCTGATATACTAGTGTCCAAAGCCAGTTAGATATTGTTGTAGGCTTAAGACATAATGATCTAAATCAGGGATTAAAACAATCAGAGGTCCTTATTAGTTATTTTTAAACATTGAAAATACAGTCACAATGCAAGTTTAAATTATAGTGGCTTAAAAATAGGGTATACTCTTTTATAATTACGCAGAGTCCGCTTTCATTAATCTAAAATATGACCGATTTCATTTATAAACAAAATACAATTACTTTTATAAACAAAATTGGAATTTTGAGGCCGATGGAAATTCAAGGCCCTTGGCGATGACTTTTGTGACATAGGGCTACTATCGGCCATTCCTATATCAAACATAGTTTCGAATAACACCGACAATTTGTAAATAGAAGCAAATGAGATTTGAGAAGAAATGCGTAGATGACTATTAAAATAAGTAACGTGCAACATACCATCCATTTGAGAATTTGCATATGCAAAATGATTTTTAAATAACAATTTAATAACATAATTTTTTCTAAAAAATCCAACATTCAAAAGTTTTGCATTTTGCAAGTTTATCCAACTCTAACCATCCACTACTAGTGTTGCAATAAATTACTATCCGAATTATGCTGACCAAACATAAATATAATATCAATATGTAAACATAAGTGAAATAATAGCTCCACGAATAGATTACTATTAGAAGATGTAATAATAAGTTGTAAAAAGCTTTTTAAGATATTTAACTTAGACCATCTACAAAGACAATTCTTCCATCAAATTTATTTCATACTATAATACCATGAAAGCACATTGTATCAAATTTAATGACTTAACATTTGATATTGAACATTATCATTTCACTGGTGAAATACTTGAAGCTTGATTATGCCATTTTCGTTGTTGATACAACGATGTAGGACGTTGTCATTTACTTTCTTCATAACTGGTTATTGGATGATGCATTTCTTCTTGTTCTTTTGTGCACTGTAGTTCTTTTGTGCACTGTGGTTCCTTTGTGCACTGTGGTTCATTAGTGCACTGTGGTTCTTTTGTGCATTTTAGTTCTTTCGTACATTGTTCATCCATTGTATGTTCATTTAACGATGGATGTTGCAATTTGCTTTCTCCATCAGTGGTCGTTGGATGATGCCATTGTTTTTGCTCTTCTGTGCATTGTAGCTCTTTTGTGCACTGTAGTCCTTTTGTGCATTGTAGCTCTTTTGTGCATTGTAGTTCTTTTGTGCATTCTAGGTCTTTTGAACACTGTTCATTCATCGCATGTGCATTTACCACCGGATGATTCCCCTTCTTTTGTTCGTCATAATTTGTCGGATGGTGCCAATTACTCCTTTCATCAACGATTGTTGGATGATGCCACTTGGTTGGTAGTTCATTAGGTTGCAGCTTTGATGCCAAGGTAGTTTCAGTTATGATAAAAAGAAGAACCCTAAAGCTAACGATGCACAATATGCTTTGGTCATGTTTATGTGTGGTATGTTGTTCAAGAAAGAAGATGGTTTTTATAAGATTTGAAGATAATGTTTGGAATCTTGAAGTCAATTAAGCCATTGTAAACTAATTAATGATCTCATTTTGTTTATCCTCTTTCATATTTTGGATAAAAACATAACCTTAAAGTAGATGGTGTTTTAATAAGCTTTCTACAAAAAAATAACATGCAAAAGTTAATTATAATTCACCAATCGTTATGTTAATAATAGAAGGCGGTGTTGCATATCAACTAGTAATTTCAATCTTAGCTTCTTGTATCATAGGAAATATATGAAAAACCCATATTAGTAAAAAATAAATAAATAAATATTGGTGTCTACTAAAATATAATAAAAATGCGTGATTGCCGATACATCCAAAAATAAAAGTCAAAACAGGTAGTTACGATGTAAACTGAAATGAAAAATTCTAAAATAAAAAATAGATGTCTCGTTTTGTCATATATTTTATCCTCCTAAATTTTTTGATAATATTAGTATTGTTATAGTACCAGTATATTACTACACTATTAGCGTGTATGTGTGCAAATGTGTATATTCACATATTTCGATTAAAATTTACTATATTTTGATTATAAAAGACGTTTATTTTCTTGTTATGGTCTTTGGAACTTACACAATATCAAATGTCTATTTTTTATTTTACCACCTCAAATGTAGGTTTATCGTTTCACATATCGTTTTCACTAAAATTTAAAGTTAATTGCTCGACGTCATGTATTCGCATTACTATTTAACTATATTAAAAACCCAAGACTAGTGTTACCAAAAAAGAGATATTTGTATAACTATATGACATGTAAAAAATTTGTACTTTAAATGTATCCACAATTTGATTTTATTTACATTTTGCATAGATATGAAATATTGTCAATATGTCGTTAAAACTGAAGATTTTAGTGTGGTGAAAATTAGACGCTTCTGATATACTAGTGTCCAAAGCCAGTCAGATATTGTTGTAGGCTTAAGGCATAATGATCTAAATCAGGGATTAAAACAATCAGAGGTCCTTATTAGTTATTTTTAAACATTGAAAATACAGTCACAATGCAAGTTTAAATTATAGTGGCTTAAAAATAAGGCATACTCTTTTATAATTACATAGAGTCCGCTTTCATTAATCTAAAATATGACCGATTTCATTTATAAACAAAATACAATTACTTTTATAAATAATATTAGAATTTTGAGGCCGATGAAAATTCAAGGCCCTTGGCGATGACTTTTGTGACATAGGGCTACTATCGGCCATTCCTATATCAAACATAGTTTCGAATAATACCGACCATTTGTAAATAGCAATAAATGAGATTTGAGAAGAAATGCGTAGATGACTATTAAAATAAGTAACGTGCAACGTACCATCCATTTGAGAATTTGCATATGCAAAATGATTTTTAAATAACAATTTAATAACATAATTTTTTCTAAAAAATCCAACATTCAAAAGTTTTGCATTTTGCAAGTTTATCCAACTCTAACCATCCACTACTAGTGTTGCAATAAATTACTATTTTGAAAAATTTTGGTTAAAAATATGAAAATAAGAATACATAAAAATCCAAACTTCCTACCTATATTAAACTGGAAAAGTGAATACATAGCTTAAAATAAGTTGATTAATAACATAACAAAACATGTTTGTAAATATTGATCACACATCTTATTAGAAAACAATATATTTGGTTTAAGTAAAGCAGTTTTATTGGAAAATAAATTATATAAGCTTCCTTTACTAAAATTTACTTAAATTGGGAGGTATGTATAAATTTATTAAATTTATGGAAAAACATTTAGTTTATAAATATAAATATCGTGGCAATACATTTATGTAAAAAGTTAATCCGAATTATGCTGACCAAACATAAATATAATCTCAATATATAAACATAAGTGAAATAATAGCTCCACGAATAGATTACTATCAGAAGATGTAATAATAAGTTGTAAAATGCTTTTTAAGATATTTAACTTAGACCATCTACAAAGATAATTCTTCCATCAAATTTATTTCATACTATAATACCATGAAAGCACATTGTATCAAATTCAATGACTTAACATTTGACGTTGAACATTATCATTTCACTGGTGAAATAGTTGAAGCTTGATTATGCCATTTTCGTTGTTGATACAACGATGTAGGATGTTGTCATTTACTTTCTTCATAACTGGTTATTGGAAGATGCATTTCTTCTTGTTCTTTTGTGCACTGTAGTTATTTTGTGCACTGTTGTTCCTTTGTGTAATGTGGTTCATTAGTGCACTGTGGTTCTTTTGTGCATTTTAGTTCTTTCGTACATTGTTCATCCATTGTATGTTCATTTAACGATGGATGTTGCAATTTGCTTTCTCCATCAGTGGTCGTTGGATGATGCCATTCTTTTTGCTCTTCTGTGCATTGTAGCTCTTTTGTGCACTGTAGTCCTTTTGTGCATTGTAGCTCTTTTGTGCATTGTAGTTCTTTTGTGCATTCTAGGTCTTTTGTACATTGTTCATTCATCGCATGTGCATTTACCACCGGATGATTCCCCTTCTTTTGTTCGTCATAATTTGTCGGATAGTGCCAATTACTCCTTTCATCAACGATTGTTGGATGATGCCACTTGGTTGGTAGTTCATTAGGTTGCAGCTTTGATGCCAAGGTAGTTTCAGTTATGATAAAAAAGAAGAACCCTAAAGCTAATGATGCACAATATGCTTTGGTCATGTTTATGTGTGGTATGTTGTTCAAGAAAGAAGATGGTTTTTATAAGATTTGAAGATAATGTTTGGAATCTTGAAGTCAATTAAGCCATTGTAAACTAATTAATGATCTCATTTTGTTTATCCTCTTTCATATTCTGGATAAAAACATAACCTTAAAGTAGATGGTGTTTTAATAAGCTTTCTACAAAAAAATAACATGCAAAAGTTAATTATAATTCACCAATCGTTATGTTAATAATAGAAGGCGGTGTTGCATATCAACTACTAATTTCAAACTTAGCTTCTTGTATCATAGGAAATATATGAAAAACCCAAATTAGTAAAAAATAAATAAATAAATATTGGTGTCTACTAAATTATAATAAAAATGCGTGATTGCCGATACATCCAAAAATAAAAGTCAAAATAGGTAGTTACGATGTAAACTGAAATGAAAAATTCTAAAATAAAAAATAGATGTCTCGTTTTGTCATATATTTTATCCTCCTAAATTTTTTGATAATATTAGTATTGTTATAGTAACAGTATATTACTACACTATTAGCGTGTATGTGTGCAAATGTGTATATTCACATATTTCGATTAAAATTTACTATATTTTGATTATAAAAGACGTTTATTTTCTTGTTATGGTCTTTGGAACATACACAATATCAAATGTCTATTTTTTATTTTACCACCTCAAATGTAGGTTTATCGTTTCACATATCGTTTTCACCAAAATTTAAAGTTAATTGCTCGACGTCATGTATTCGCATTACTATTTAACTATATTAAAAACCCAAGTCTAGTGTTACCAAAAAAGAGATATTTGTATAACTATATGACATGTAAAAAATTTGTACTTTAAATGTACCCACAATTTGATTTTATTTACATTTTGCATAGATATGAAATATTGTCAATATGTCGTTAAAACTGAAGATTTTAGTGTGGTGAAAATTAGACGCTTCTGATATACTAGTGTCCAAAGCCAGTCAGACATTGTTGTAGGCTTAAGGCATAATGATCTAAATCAGGGATTAAAACAATCAGAGGTCCTTATTAGTTATTTTTAAACATTGAAAATACAGTCACAATGCAAGTTTAAATTATAGTGGCTTAAAAATAAGGCATACTCTTTTATAATTACATAGAGTCCGCTTTCATTAATCTAAAATATGACTGGTTTCATTTATAAACAAAATACAATTACTTTTATAAACAATATTATAATTTTGAGGCCGATGAAAATTCAAGGCCCTTGGCGATGACTTTTGTGACATAGGGCTACTATCGGCCATTCCTATATCAAACATAGTTTCGAATAATACCGACTATTTGTAAATAGCAGTAAATGAGATTTGAGAAGAAATGCATAGATGACTATTAAAATAAGTAACGTGCAACGTACCATCCATTTGAGAATTTGCATATGCAAAATGATTTTTAAATAACAATTTAATAACATAATTTTTTCTAAAAAATCCAACATTCAAAAGTTTTGCATTTTGCAAGTTTATCCAACTCTAACCATCCACTACTAGTGTTGCAATAAATTACTATTTTGAAAAATTTTGGTTAAAAATTTGAAAATAAGAATACATAAAAATCCAAACTTCCTACCTATAGTAAACTGGAAAAGTGAATACATAGCTTAAAATAAGTTGATTAATAACATAACAAAACATGTTTGTAAATATTGATCACACATCTTATTAGAAAACAATATATTTGGTTTAAGTAAAGCAGTTTTATTGGAAAATAAATTATATAAGCTTCCTTTACTAAAATTTACTTAAATTGGGAGGTATGTATAAATTTATTAAATTTATGGAAAAACATTTAGTTTATAAATATAAATATCGTGGCAATACATTTATGTAAAAAGTTAATCCGAATTATGCTGACCAAACATAAATATAATCTCAATATATAAACATAAGTGAAATAATAGCTCCACGAATAGATTACTTGTAACAACCGTGGTATTTTCAACCATTCGCATCCATTATAAGTGTATAGGTAGACACTCATGCCGGAATTTAATTGCTCAAAATACCGCGTTGTAAATAAAAATTTGGCAAATCTCAGAATATACAGTAAATAAAAATCATAGAATCACAGACACAGAGTAATAATAGTGCAGCGGAAGCAAAAGAAATAGTAGTTCATGAAGCTACTATATAAAAATATCAGAGTTACATAAAATACAATAGAGGAAATAAGGTACAAAAGAAGCCTTACTTCGTAGAAGTCAACTAATACAAGTGCTGAAGGAAACAACAGGTTTCAAAGGATAAACATGACAAGTAGATAATCTCCAGCGATTCCAATCTCCAGAAAGTGGAAATCCAAATCTGTGAATAACTCAGGCTGACCCGAGTGTAAATAAAAATACAAACACTCGAGTCAGGACATACATACTTATACAATGTAAACCAACTCAAGTGAACTGTAGTAAAGGTACAAGTAACTTAGAAGATGCTTGGGACCGCCCATCCTCTAAGGATCCGTTAAACTATTTACTATGTAGTATATTGCGCTATATACAGTAGTGTCTAATCAGTAAAGTATAATCATATAGAAAATAGCGTTAAGGGGATGGTGAACCTTAACGCTGTCGGATCTTTAAAACCAAAATCGTAGTGGGCTCGATATAAGGATATGACACGGCACGCGAGGCAATGCCAGGGTGGATACACCGTTTGCACTCCCGGACCGGTGGTGACGGCAAGCCAGCAGCTTCCGCCCACCTCGAACAATACCCCCGAATCAAATGTGGCGCCACCGAATCGAATCACAAAAGTAATAGAATGGTTTCCGATGGAGCATGCTCGATGAAAGGGTGCGACCCTTTGTGTAGCCCGGTATAGCTCCTGTTTTAGTCATATATGCCAACTCACGGGAGTTGGGTCCACGTAATATATCTCGAGAACGTCGCCACCATCCTACTTCATTCTGGAATCTCCACCGCGTACACAGTTGTTAAAGTGGTTTTCGGTATTGGCCGGCTATAAGACAATATCCGATCCCGGTCTCGTTAACAACCAATCGTTATTATAACCCGTAGTTATAACTTTAAAACATATTTTATACTTCAAAATAAAATATCATTTCAACCCAAATCTTTATCAAAATAAAGATTAAATCATTTCCAAACCATTTCAATATATCATCATACCATATCTTTCAATTCAAATATTTACCAAAGTAATTATCAAGTCATTTCAAATCATTTTTAATACATAAACATCACATCTTTCAAACTTCATTTTCAAATCGTCTTAATTTCAAAATATCATAACTTTCAAAACTTCATCTTCGAATCATTTAATACATACCAGAATATCATATCTTTCAAAACTTCATTTCAAATCATTTCAATATATCATATCTTTTCGAAACCACATTTCAATCATTTAATATATCAAAATATGATCTCTTTTCACAACCACATTCATTTCTATATCATTATTCATTTTATTCAATTTAAAATACCATTTCAATTCATATTTCAAAACAGTTTATATTCCAAAAATCATTTTTAATCACTAAAATGAAGTTATTATGTTTAATAATTAAATTATTAAACATTTCAAAATTTTCAACTTTCAATGTTCATTTATTCACTTAAGTTTATTAAAACAGTAAAGATTCACTTTTCGTGGCATTTAGAAAATGCTACGGAAAAATACATTCAAAACAGTTCACTTTAACAAAAGACAACATTTTAAAATGTTGTAATAGGGTTTACTTAAATTTCAAATAAACTTAGTTAAATTCAAAAATTATAGCACTTACAAAAATTTTCTATAATAGCTTTTAATTCAATTTAGCTTTTTAGTTCATTATCGTCAACTACAGCATTTACAATGCTGTAATATCATTCACATTGTAATTAATAGAATTTCAAAAATGCAGTAAATTAACTTCAAATATTCAATAAAATTTCTCAACCAATTATATTTTTATTTAGAACATTTTTTAACTTATAAAATCATACATTTCACATTTACAAACATCATTTAATTTTCCTCAAGTTCATGATTTTATAAAGTTAAATTTCCATTCAAAAATCAAGTTTTAATAATAATTCACTTATCAAAATGCAATGTTCAATTTTAGATTCACTACATTAAATTTCAACTTAACATTTATGTTAAAATTCTCAAATATAACTTATTTTTATTTTTATTTACTTAACTAAAATTTCCCTCTCAAGTCAATTTCATAAATTTCCAATTTTAGTTATATTTCAAAATTTCAACTTAAAATATTCATTCATTTCACATTTCAGCTTTATTAAAAATCATTAATATGATATAAAATCACTTTAAATTCAATTTATATTCAAATTATCATAAATTCATATTCAATTAAATTTCCAATTATAATTAAATCAATTTTTCCAAAATAACTTACGTTCAAAATTTCTAACTTTTCCATTAATTCAATTCACTTACAATTATTCATAAAATCAATAATATTTTACAAAAATCCTTTTTAATTATATTTAAATCAAAATAATATAATATTTACATTTCTAAAATAACTTTAAAGATTTTAGGAAAACATATATTAACTACGGGTCTATATATAATTTTCTACGCTAGGTAAAGTGATACGGATATGTATCATTTCAATCCGCAGTTTAAAAAGAAAAATCCGGGTTTTATCATTTCAAACCCACAATCCCAAGTTAAATAAATGATTTGAAAATCATTCAGGCCTATCATTTCAGCCCATAACAATTTTCCCTTATTCCAAAGTCCGTTCGGGTATATATCATTTCAACCCATAGTGATTCTAATCAAAAGGGAACTTGCAGTGTGATAAACTGATATAAATAAACAGAATAGCATAATAAACAGTAACAAGTGATATAACAGGTGTAATAACAGGTGTAAACATCATATGATCATAATATAGCAGTTATAACATGATGCAATACATTTACAGATTCAAATGGTGTCGGTTTATCAGTTATATAGGTACAGATTGTCTGGTGAGAATAACTCACCGGTTTGAGCTGGAGACACAACAACGAATTTCACGAACGGAATCTACACAAGCACAAAAGCACGACACAGATACGAATGGAGGAGACAAGGATTAATTCCCTTGAATACAAATCAAACAAACAATAACAAACATGAATTATAAACCAAGATATTACAAAACAATGCTAGGAATAAGTACACAATTCAAAGCTAGAACTTTTGCACTTGCATTCACCTTTGTATGCTTCAGCTATGGACTGGAAAAGCACTGTAATGGAATGGTTTTGGATCAGGTTTGGATGCAACAGGTCAGCGTATCATGGATTTGATGATGGTGCAAAGGTATGTGTACATGAAACTATGACTACAAGGCATAAACAAGGATTTTGGTCCATATTTGGCTCGACCTATGGCACACTTGGGCTGGCTATACTTACTCCAGATCTGGACAGTGGAGAGGGATGGTATAGCAGCACCCAAAGGTCATGTGGTTGCTGGTGGTGGTGGTTCTAAGGGTGGCCAAGAGGAGTATGTGAAAGGATATTGGCATTAAGGCTCGGCTAGGCTAGTTTTAAGGGTTTGCTTGCAATTTTTGTGGAGTTTTCAACATGGGGAGGCCACGGCCTGATCTGGTTTAGGTCTGGACAGTGGGTAGGTGGAGGGTCAAAGGTTGTATCGTGGTGGTGGTGGAACAATAGGAGGTGGCCAAGGCAAGGTATGAAGGAGATAGTGGAGTATATGGCTAGGCTAGGCAATTTCAAGGGGTTTGGTGCAAAGTTTGTGATGCTAACCTCAATGGATGGGCAAAACTTGGTTAATGTCAGAGGAGGGGGAGGAGGAGCTGCTGTAGATGGTGGAGGAGATGGTGGAGCTGATGGTGGAGAGGTTAGGCTGAGCAAAGCATGAAGAAGCAGGGCAAAAATCAAGGCAAACAAATGGAAAAAGGAAGAAGATGAGAGGAGAATGGAAGCCATATTTTCTTTGAAGTGCCGTGAGTTTTTAGGAGATGAAGGAGGACATTTGTTTACGTGCAAATGATATGTGATCAGCTGAAAGAAATGAGATATGGTTGGCCTCAATTGAATGCAAGAGTTAGAAAATGAAAAGGTGGGAAAACAAAGAGACTTAAGCAACTAAAGAGTCACAAAACCTTTCAAATTTCCACTAAATTCTTTTTAATTTTAAATAACTGAAATATATATATAAATCCAGATAAAAATACGAAAATTTAGTAAATAAAAAATAATAAATAAATAAATTATTAATTATATATAGTTTAATTAAATAAAACAGCAAAATTTACAACTAGTCCTGAAAATATGAAAAATAAGTGCAATGAACTTGGAAAAATTTTTATGTACTTAAAAATATTTATAAATAAAGATAAGAACACAAAATAAAATGAATTCACAAAATAAATAAATAAATTTTAATTAAAATATAGTTTAAACGAAGAAAATAGCAGAAAAAGGAAACTGCCTTTTAAAAATAGGAAATCATCATAGTAAATTTTAGAAAAATCCTATTATTATTTTTAAAATATTTAGAGATGAAAATATACATAAATTAACATATCTACCCATATTAAAAGAAATATAAGAAAGAAAAATATGATTTATAAAATTTAAAATAGGCAAAATTGCACAATAAAACAAATTATACTAGAAATTGAAATGTACATAACTTTTACATTTTAACTCCGTTTTCAACGAAACGAAAAGTGGTGTTCTTAGAATTTTATGTAATTTCATAATAAAAGATAAAATTTATAATTTTAAACTTTTAAAATTTTAAGTCAAAAGTCAAAGTTTGACTATTTTGACCAAAAGCAACATTTCAGGAACATATTCAAATTACACAAGTTTGGAATTATAAATTTCATATAAAAATCAAGATTTATATTTAAGTAATAAAATTTAATCATTTAAAATAAGTAAAATAAGTTTTTTTTTTAAATCAAAATAATTAAAAAAAAAATACAGGGTTGTCACACTCTCCCCCACTCAAATCTTTTCGTCCTCGAAAAGGAACGAGGTACGGAAAAGCACAGAAAAAAGATAGAGTGAAATAGGATTAAGATAAGATGACAAGAAGATTGAAATTATACCTAATAACTGTTGTTATAGGTAAGTTTAACAAGGTGGAAATGATCTTTCCAAGATTCTCTAAAATTAAGAACACAGGCACGAAAAGGTAGATTCAAAATGATTACCAAAGATCTATGAAAGATTATAGAAAGATTTCTAACATAAAGATTGTAGAAAGATGCCTATACCAATCTATATCAAGATAAGGATGATAAGGACAACCAAAATATAGTTTGGAAAGCAAAATAAGGAAACAGATTTGAAAGCATGGAAATTTCAACTTAAATTGATAATTAATATTTTTACACAAGTTAAATAAATCTTAACTATATCAAGTTTCATTATCTTATTATCCAATCATCTTAAACTAACAAAAAATTTCTTATAATTGAAAATATTCTTTAAAAATAAAATTTAAGAATTAAATTTTCGATTACATTCAAACCATTTAGAGATAAGTCATAATATATATAATATGTCAAATCAAATTTCAATCATATATCTATATTATTATAAATCAAGTCATATTTTAGAAATTCAAATCAATTAAATTCCCCAAAACAAAGCTGTAGCAAGACTGCATAACAGTCTCTTAACTTCGAACTCGAAAATGAACGTCGATGATGTCGCGATCATCACCGAAGTTATTTTCCAGCGACAAAGAGAAGAGCACTAATTTTAAACCTTTAAAATTCTTTGAAAACAAATTCTATTCAAAATACTTTAAATAATATAACCTTTTAAAACTTTAAACCAAAGTTCGAAACAATCGGGATTTAAATCCTCAAATTCTTGTTTTAAATTCATTTCATTAAGTTCCATAAATTTACTCATATATCAAAATTTATTTCATTAACCAAATTTTTTAAAAAAAAAAATATATTGTGTCTGTTTGTTCTGTCAAAGTGTTTTGGAAATCTTATCGATAGCGCTGATCAGACGTATCGATCAGAAACCCAACTCAACATCAACAACTCAAACAACACAATATATAAAACATTTTAAATTTTAAATACTAGTTTACAAATACACTATACATGAATAGATTTTCAAAGAATGATAGAGATTCAAATTTTTTTGATTAACAAATCAAAGGAGATTATGATTTAAAAATAAGTTGGAAATAAGGATGACATGATTAAATAACAGAATAGGAAGATGGATAAGCTTATATAAATCACGGGCAACCTTAACCGGGTCAACCGTGACTTAAAGAATAAGATCAATGTTGATTTTTCTAGGGTTAATCTACATTCGATCTCAAGAGTTAGAGTTTGAAATAACAAAAGATATTAGCATCTAAACCAAGGATAGATAAGAATCTCTGGTGAATCGATGCTAACTGCAAAGGAGTTTTCTCCCTTTTTCAATTAAATTTGAAATTGGCGTGACCGCCGACTCACTAGAAAGATCATTCGAAGCGGAGTTATGAGTTACTCCAGAATCAAAAGAAGATGAATAGTGAGGGATACGAATGGATTTTGGAACCGTAGGGAATGTTCCAAAATTCAAAGGAATCGAGTCAAAAGAGAGAGATTCAAACTCGAATGAAAGTGATTCTGTAAATACATTCACTTCATATGCTGAGTTTTGCCTAGAGCTACCAAAGCTCTGAAACCAACTGTAACAACCGTGGTATTTTCAACCATTCGCATCCATTATAAGTGTATAGGTAGACACTCATGCCGGAATTTAATTGCTCAAAATACCGCGTTGTAAATAAAAATTTGGCAAATCTCAGAATATACAGTAAATAAAAATCATAAAATCAAAGACACAGAGTAATAATAGTGCAGCGGAAGCAAAAGAAATAGTAGTTCATGAAGCTACTATATAAAAATATCAGAGTTACATAAAATACAATAGAGGAAATAAGGTACAAAAGAAGTCTCACTTCGTAGAAGTCAACTAATACAAGCGCTGAAGGAAACAACAGGTTTCAAAGGATAAACATGACAAGTAGATAATCTCCAGCGATTCCAATCTCCAGAAAGTGGAAATCCAAATCTGTGAATAACTCAGGCTGACCCGAGTGTAAATAAAAATACAAACACTCGAGTCAGGACATACATACTTATACAATGTAAACCAACTCAAGTGAACTGTAGTAAAGGTACAAGTAACTTAGAAGATGCTTGGGACCGCCCATCCTCTAAGGATCCGTTAAACTATTTACTATGTAGTATATTACGCTATGTACAGTAGTGTCTAATCAGTAAAGTATAATCATATAGAAAATAGCGTTAAGGGGATGGTGAACCTTAACGCTGTCGGATCTTTAAAACCAAAATCGTAGTGGGCTCGATATAAGGATATGACACGGCACGCGAGGCAATGCCAGGGTGGATACACCGTTTGCACTCCCGGACCGGTGGTGACGGCAAGCCAGCAGCTTCCGCCCACCTCGAACAATACCCCCGAATCAAATGTGGCGCCACCGAATCGAATCACAAAAGTAATAGAATGGTTTCCGATGGAGCATGCTCGATGAAAGGGTGCGACCCTTTGTGTAGCCCGGTATAGCTCCTGTTTTAGTCATATATGCCAACTCACGGGAGTTGGGTCCACGTAATATATCTCGAGAACGTCGCCACCATCCTACTTCGTTCTGGAATCTCCACCGCGTACACAGTTGTTAAAGTGGTTTTCGGTATTGGCCGGCTATAAGACAATATCCGATCCCGGTCTCTTTAACAACCAATCGTTATTATAACCCGTAGTTATAACTTTAAAACATATTTTATACTTCAAAATAAAATATCATTTCAACCCAAATCTTTATCAAAATAAAGATTAAATCATTTCCAAACCATTTCAATATATCATCATACCATATCTTTCAATTCAAATATTTATCAAAGTAATTATCAAGTCATTTCAAATCATTTTTAATACATAAACATCACATCGTTCAAACTTCATTTTCAAATCGTCTTAATTTCAAAATATCATAACTTTCAAAACTTCATCTTCGAATCATTTAATACATACCAGAATATCATATCTTTCAAAACTTCATTTCAAATCATTTCAATATATCATATCTTTTCGAAACCACATTTCAATCATTTAATATATCAAAATATGATCTCTTTTCACAACCACATTCATTTCAATATCATTATTCATTTTATTCAATTTAAAATACCATTTCAATTCATATTTCAAAACAGTTTATATTCCAAAAATCATTTTTAATCACTAAAATGAAGTTATTATGTTTAATAATTAAATTATTAAACTTTCAAAATTTTCAACTTTCAATGTTCATTTATTCACTTAAGTTTATTAAAACAGTAAAGATTCACTTTTCGTGGCATTTAGAAAATGCTACGGAAAAATACATTCAAAACAGTTCACTTTAACAAAAGACAACATTTTAAAATGTTGTAATAGGGTTTACTTAAATTTCAAATAAACTTAGTTAAATTCAAAAATTATAGCACTTACAAAAATTTTCTATAATAGCTTTTAATTCAATTTAGCTTTTTAGTTCATTATCGTCAACTACAGCATTTACAATGCTGTAATATCATTCACATTGTAATTAATAGAATTTCAAAAATGCAGTAAATTAACTTCAAATATTCAATAAAATTTCTCAACCAATTATATTTTTATTTAGAACATTTTTTAACTTATAAAATCATACATTTCACATTTACAAACATCATTTAATTTTCCTCAAGTTCATGATTTTATAAAGTTAAATTTCCATTCAAAAATCAAGTTTTAATAATAATTCACTTATCAAAATGCAATGTTCAATTTTAGATTCACTACATTAAATTTCAACTTAACATTTATGTTAAAATTCTCAAATATAACTTATTTTTATTTTTATTTACTTAACTAAAATTTCCCTCTCAAGTCAATTTCATAAATTTCCAATTTTAGTTATATTTCAAAATTTCAACTTAAAATATTCATTCATTTCACATTTCAGCTTTATTAAAAATCATTAATATGATATAAAATCACTTTAAATTCAATTTATATTCAAATTATCATAAATTCATATTCAATTAAATTTCCAATTATAATTAAATCAATTTTTCCAAAATAACTTACGTTCAAAATTTCTAACTTTTCCATTAATTCAATTCACTTACAATTATTCATAAAATCAATAATATTTTACAAAAATCCTTTTTAATTATATTTAAATCAAAATAATATAATATTTACATTTCTAAAATAACTTTAAAGATTTTAGGAAAACATATATTAACTACGGGTCTATATATAATTTTCTACGCTAGGTAAAGTGATACGGGTATGTATCATTTCAATCCGCAGTTTAAAAAGAAAAATCTGGGTTTTATCATTTCAAACCCGCAATCCCAAGTTAAATAAATGATTTGAAAATCATTCAGGCCTATCATTTCAGCCCATAACAATTTTCCCTTATTCCAAAGTCCGTTCGGGTATATATCATTTCAACCCATAGTGATTCTAATCAAAAGGGAACTTGCAGTGTGATAAACTGATATAAATAAACAGAATAGCATAATAAACAGTAACAAGTGATATAACAGGTGTAATAATAGGTGTAAACATCATATGATCATAATATAGCAGTTATAACATGATGCAATACATTTACAGATTCAAATGGTGTCGGTTTATCAGTTATATAGGTACAGATTGTCTGGTGAGAATAACTCACCGGTTTGAGCTGGAGACACAACAACGAATTTCACGAACGGAATCTACACAAGCACAAAAGCACGACATAGATACGAATGGAGGAGCCAAGGATTAATTCCCTTGAATACAAATCAAACAAACAATAACAAACATGAATTATAAACCAAGATATTACAAAACAATGCTAGGAATAAGTACACAATTCAAAGCTAGAACTTTTGCACTTGCATTCACCTTTGTATGCTTCAGCTATGGACTGGAAAAGCACTGTAATGGAATGGTTTTGGATCAGGTTTGGATGCAACAGGTCAGCGTATCATGGATTTGATGATGGTGCAAAGGTATGTGTACATGAAACTATGACTACAAGGCATAAACAAGGATTTTGGTCCATATTTGGCTCGACCTATGGCACACTTGGGTTGGCTATACTTACTCCAGATCTAGACAGTGGAGAGGGATGGTATAGCAGCACCCAAAGGTCATGTGGTTGCTGGTGGTGGTGGTTCTAGGGGTGGCCAAGAGGAGTATGTGAAAGGATATTGGCATTAAGGCTCGGCTAGGCTAGTTTTAAGGGTTTGCTTGCAATTTTTGTGGAGTTTTCAACATGGGGAAGCCACGGCCTGATCTGGTTTAGGTCTGGACAGTGGGTAGGTGGAGGGTCAAAGGTTGTATCGTGGTGGTGGTGGAACAATAGGAGGTGGCCAAGGCAAAGTATGAAGGAGATAGTGGAGTATATGGCTAGGCTAGGCAATTTCAAGGGGTTTGGTGCAAAGTTTGTGATGCTAACCTCAATGGATGGGCAAAACTTGGTTAATGTCAGAGGAGGGGGAGGAGGAGCTGCTGTAGATGGTGGAGGAGATGGTGGAGCTGATGGTGGAGAGGTTAGGCTGAGCAAAGCATGAAGAAGCAGGGCAAAAATCAAGGCAAACAAATGGAAAAAGGAAGAAGATGAGAGGAGAATGGAAGCCATATTTTCTTTGAAGTGCCGTGAGTTTTTAGGAGATGAAGGAGGACATTTGTTTACGTGCAAATGATATGTGATCAGCTGAAAGAAATGAGATATGGTTGGCCTCAATTGAATGTAAGAGTTAGAAAATGAAAAGGTGGGAAAACAAAGAGACTTAAGCAACTAAAGAGTCACAAAACATTTCAAATTTCCACTAAATTCTTTTTAATTTTAAATAACTGAAATATATATATAAATCCAGATAAAAATACGAAAATTTAGTAAATAAACAATAATAAATAAATAGATTATTAATTATATATAGTTTAATTAAATAAAACAGCAAAATTTACAACTAGTCCTGAAAATATGAAAAATAAGTGCAATGAACTTGGAAAAATTTTTATGTACTTATAAATATTTATAAATAAAGATAAGAACACAAAATAAAATGAATTCACAAAATAAATAAATAAATTTTAATTAAAATATAGTTTAGACGAAGAAAATAGCAGAAAAAGGAAACAGCCTTTTAAAAATAGGAAATCATCATAGTAAATTTTAGAAAAATCCTATTATTATTTTTAAAATATTTAGAGATGAAAATATACATAAATTAACATATCTACCCATATTAAAAGAAATATAAGAAAGAAAAATATGATTTATAAAATTTAAAATAGGCAAAATTGCACAATAAAACAAATTATACTAGAAATTGAAATGCACATAACTTTTACATTTTAACTCCGTTTTCAACGAAACGAAAAGTGGTGTTCTTAGAATTTTATGTAATTTCATAATAAAAGATAAAATTTATAATTTTAAACTTTTAAAATTTTAAGTCAAAAGTCAAAGTTTGACTATTTTGACCAAAATCAACATTTCAGGAACATATTCAAATTACACAAGTTTGGAATTATAAATTTCATATAAAAATCAAGATTTATATTTAAGTAATAAAATTTAATCATTTAAAATAAGTAAAATAAGTTTTTTTTTAAATCAAAATAATTAAAAAAAAAATACAAGGTTGTCACATTACTATCAGAAGATGTAATAATAAGTTGTAAAATGCTTTTTAAGATATTTAACTTAGACCATTTACAAAGATAATTCTTCCATCAAATTTATTTCATACTATAATACCATGAAAGCACATTGTATCAAATTCAATGACTTAACATTTGATGTTGAACATTATCATTTCACTGGTGAAATAGTTGAAGCTTGATTATGCCATTTTCGTTGTTGATACAACGATGTAGGACGTTGTCATTTACTTTCTTCATAACTGGTTATTGGAAGATGCATTTCTTCTTGTTCTTTTGTGCACTGTAGTTATTTTGTGCACTGTGGTTCCTTTATGCAATGTGGTTCATTAGTGCACTGTCGTTCTTTTGTGCATTTTAGTTCTTTCGTACATTGTTCATCCATTGTATGTTCATTTAACGATGGATGTTGCAATTTGCTTTCTCCATCAGTGGTCGTTGGATGATGCCATTCTTTTTGCTCTTCTGTGCATTGTAGCTCTTTTGTGCACTGTAGTCCTTTTGTGCATTGTAGCTCTTTTGTGCATTGTAGTTCTTTTGTGCATTCTAGGTCTTTTGTACATTGTTCATTCATCACATGTGCATTTACCACCGGATGATTCCCCTTCTTTTGTTCGTCATAATTTGTCGGATGGTGCCAATTACTCCTTTCATCAACGATTGTAGGATGATGCCACTTGGTTGGTAGTTCATTAGGTTGCAGCTTTGATGCCAAGGTAGTTTCAGTTATGATAAAAAAGAAGAACCCTAAAGCTAATGATGCACAATATGCTTTGGTCATGTTTATGTGTGGTATGTTGTTCAAGAAAGAAGATGGTTTTTATAAGATTTGAAGATAATGTTTGGAATCTTGAAGTCAATTAAGCCATTGTAAACTAATTAATGATCTCATTTTGTTTATCCTCTTTCATATTCTGGATAAAAACATAACCTTAAAGTAGATGGTGTTTTAATAAGCTTTCTACAAAAAAATAACATGCAAAAGTTAATTATAATTCACCAATCGTTATGTTAATAATAGAAGGCGGTGTTGCATATCAACTACTAATTTCAATCTTAGCTTCTTGTATCATAGGAAATATATGAAAAACCCAAATTAGTAAAAAAATAAATAAATAAATATTGGTGTCTACTAAATTATAATAAAAATGCGTGATTGCCGATACATCCAAAAATAAAAGTCAAAACAGGTAGTTACGATGTAAACTGAAATGAAAAATTCTAAAATAAAAAATAGATGTCTTGTTTTGTCATATATTTTATCCTCCTAAATTTTTTGATAATATTAGTATTGTTACAGTAACAGTATATTACTACACTATTAGCGTGTATGTGTGCAAATGTGTATATTCACATATTTCGATTAAAATTTACTATATTTTGATTATAAAAGACGTTTATTTTCTTGTTATGGTCTTTGGAACTTACACAATATCAAATGTCTATCTTTTATTTTACCACCTCAAATGTAGGTTTATCGTTTCACATATCGTTCTCACCAAAATTTAAAGTTAATTGCTCGACGTCATGTATTCGCATTACTATTTAACTATATTAAAAACCCAAGTCTAGTGTTACCAAAAAAGAGATATTTGTATCACTATATGACATGCAAAAAATTTGTACTTTAAATGTATCCACAATTTGATTTTATTTACATTTTGCATAGATACGAAATATTGTCAATATGTCGTTAAAACTGAAGATTTTAGTGTGGTGAAAATTAGACGCTTCTGATATACTAGTGTCCAAAGCCAGTCAGATATTGTTGTAGGCTTAAGGCATAATGATCTAAATCAGGGATTAAAACAATCAGAGGTCCTTATTAGTTATTTTTAAACATTGAAAATACAGTCACAATGCAAGTTTAAATTATAGTGGCTTAAAAATAAGGCATACTCTTTTATAATTACATAGAGTCCGCTTTCATTAATCTAAAATATGACCGATTTCATTTATAAACAAAATACAATTACTTTTATAAACAAAATTAGAATTTTGAGGCCGATGAAAATTCAAGGCCCTTGGCGATGACTTTTGTGACATAGGGCTACTATCGGCCATTCCTATATCAAACATAGTTTCGAATAATACCGACTATTTGTAAATAGCAGTAAATGAGATTTGAGAAGAAATGCGTAGATGACTGTTAAAATAAGTAACGTGCAACGTACCATCCATTTGAGAATTTGCATATGCAAAATGATTTTTAAATAACAATTTAATAACATAATTTTTTCTAAAAAATCCAACATTCAAAAGTTTTGCATTTTGCAAGTTTATCCAACTCTAACCATCCACTACTAGTGTTGCAATAAATTACTATTTTGAAAAATTTTGGTTAAAAATTTGAAAGTAAGAATACATAAAAATCCAAACTTCCTACCTATATTAAACTGGAAAAGTGAATACATAGCTTAAAATAAGTTGTATAATAACATAACAAAACATGTTTGTAACTATTGATCACACATCTTATTAGAAAACAATATATTTGGTTTAAGTAAAGCAGTTTTATTGGAAAATAAATTATATAAGCTTCCTTTACTAAAATTTACTTAAATTGGGAGGTATGTATAAATTTATTAAATTTATGGAAAAACATTTAGTTTATAAATATAAATATCATGGCAATACATTTATGTAAAAAGTTAATCCGAATTATGCTGACCAAACATAAATATAATCTCAATATATAAACATAAGTGAAATAATAGCTCCACGAATAGATTACTATCATAAGATGTAATAATAAGTTGTGTAACGATTGCGGATTTTCGTTGCCGAAAAACCGAATAGTTATGGGTTTTAAAAAGAAAAGAAAAGAAAGAAGAGAGAAAAAGAAGAAAGAAAAAGAAAAATAGAGGGAAAAGAAGATAGACAATTTTTAGAAAACAGAGAAAGAAAACAGAGAATTTAAAAAATAGAAGATAGAAGAATTTTAAAATAGAACGGACAAAAGAAAACGACAGAACAACAACAGAAGCTCACAATTCGCAGCGGAACAACATATAATAATAAATGAATAATCTTTAAACAAAGAACTATATCTGTTATTACATTACATTTCATTTCATTACATCAAATCATCAGAGTGTACAACAACATACAACAACATAACAGCGGAAAAAGAAGTACTATATAAACTAGTAATACGCCATGCCAATCCAGTTTGCCTCCAGCAACTCCAGAATATCCAGAATATCCTGATAAACCTAACTCTTAACTGCCCGTGTGGAAATTGGTGGGCACCCAGAGTTTAGGAAGGAAAACAATAAACTCCAAGTCAGTCATGTGACTGGTGTGAGAACTCAAAACAGTTTATTTATCTTTAAAATCAAAATAGAGGAATATTTTTAAATCAATTCGCAATGCTTTTTAAAAAATGAGACTACCATAAGGCCTCCCGCACACACACACAATGCAAACGCAGAATCGGAGGAGATTTCTCCTTATGATAGTCAAAGATGCTTGATACGCATTTAAAATAACATTTTATATTATTACTAGTGCATAGTGTAGGAAAAATTCATTTCGAAAGTAGAATATAAATCTTAGCCAACATAGACATTTCGAACTATGCCTACTATAGCTACCATCCAAACAGTGGTGACCACCATAAGTGAATGGCAGGTTCTACAACTAATACCGTACAAGTTTCGTATTGGGAATTGGATTTCCAACGAATGATCAGGCCAAGGAACTTCCCATTGCCACATGAGAATGCCTCTGGATGGACATCCCCGAGAACCAAACCGGATCTCTACCAACACAAGGCCGGGTTACTCCTAACTGAGTAACAACTGACCGAATATGCCATCCCCCGGTCCTTTGGGACCTTTATCAACCGAGCGCTCGTAATCAATTCACACAATCATAAAGTGTTTTCAACATGAGTAAGTATCTGGGCTCCATACCATGATACCACCCTTTTCCAGAAGGAAATGGACACATCCTAAAGGGTGCTACCCCTCATAACCTTGCTGCTTCTTTCCTGTTTTGACCATTCACGGGGTGTGAGGCTCGACGAAGTCACGTCCACAAAAACATACTTTATACAAAAGCCATGCTTTGGGTCAACAAATGATCAACACAATGATCACTAAGATAGACGATCAAATAAATGATCCTATCACAATAATCAACACAATGATCATTTCAGCATCACTCAGCATGTCACATTACCAAATTGGGAATATATCGCTGATAACTTCAACTATATAACCTCTGAGCTCGTACGTCTCAGAGAAGGGTGTTAAGCAAAGAATAAATTCTCCGCCACCAACAGAAATATATTTGAAAGAAATCGGCTTTATATCTCAACTTGTAATGTCAGGCATACAATCCATACAAGTCTGTTCCGGGCTCGAACAGAACCGAAGGCACTTACAAAGAAGTCCTTGCAATCCGGATATTCACAATCCTGATCGGATTTCCCATCACTTAGGGAGTTTTTATACTGGCGCGACTCGGTGCAGAAACAATCGATAGGTCATCCTATCGCTCTCGCAAATACCGGGTCTTCAACACCGATCTTCAATGCAATTCACAACGACGTATCACATATTCGGAGTGGGTTATACGACCCCATGGTCCTTTCCCGGTTAACCCGAATAGTGAGCGCTTATTCAAAAATAAGTGTGCATTCAAATTCAATCAATTCACATCAGATACCCATTCAAAGGGAAATATTGATAGTCGGCTATTGAACTATCAATGGATATGCATACATCACCAGATTCCAAATAATTTTCCAAATTATTTATTTTCCAAAATATCTTTACAAGATATAAAATTTCAACACTTCAAAAATAAATCAATATTTATTTTCAAACAAATTCCACCTTTCTTTTATAAATTCCATAACGAATTTATATTTCAAAATATTCATGAATATACAATTCAATTATTCACTTTCAATTTATCTTCAAAAAGATAAATTCTCAAAATATTCACTTTATATCGGAAAACAATTCCTACTTATATATTTATAAGTAATTCACAAATCTCTTTTATTTTCAACACTTAGAAATATGCAATATACTTAAATCGAATTAAGTATATATTTCATTCTTTAAGGAAATCATTCACTTAAACATATTTGCTTGGGCCAAAATGAATGTTGCGTAAAACATCGTTACGACGACCCAAAATCACTAGTATAGGGATTCGAAATTAAAATAGATATATCCCAATACTATTCAAAACATTTCCTTTCGGAAATCATTTACTATAACAACAGTGTTATAGTCCACCATTTCCTTTTATTTCTCGAAAACGTCTATTTCAACAATAAATGTTGAAATCTATGATTTCGAATCTCAACACAATTAAAACATCGTTAAATCGTTTTAATTCTATTTAAAATATCACATTCAAAACATTTCCTTTAACGTATTATTCACTATTCAAAAACGTGAATATACTACGTTAATGAACATCATCCTTTTATTCATTTTAATTCAAAGGATTATTCACTATTCGAAAATGTGAATATAACTCCATTAATAGGTTTCAACAATTAACTTATCAAAATAAGTCGTTTGCGAATTTATAAAACAACGTTTATAAATTCCATTTCTATTTATTTATAAAAACTTCCTTTTTATAAATTCCTTTATTAACCTATTCCAGTTTATAACTCAATTATAAACTACAAGTTCATACTATAAGTTAATTACTTATAAAACGATTATTTTACAAAATCGTTCATTTAAAGACTTTCCAATTTATAAACCTTATAACTTATAAGATTTATTTATTTAATCAAATTTATCCTTCAATTAACTTTACAAATTTATAAATCTTACTATTTATAAATTTCATTTATAACTTCACAGTTTAAAATTCTATAAATTTCATTCATTTATGAAATTCATTTTCACTGCATTCAAACACTTATAAAAACTCGTTTTATAATGTCCATAATTCAATTTATAAATATCCATTTATAAATCTCTTAATATAAATCAATTTATATTATTCTTTAAAACGTCTTCAAATTCCTTTACAATTCCACCATTTTGATTTATAAAATAATCAAATTTTAAAAATCTTAAATTTAAACTTTTAATAATAAACTCAAAAATCCAGTTTAAACTATTTTATAAAATCATTGATCCATATTTCTCAAAAATCAATTTTTAACCGTATTTCTAAAAATCAGCTTTTTAACTATACTTCACAAAAACCATAATTTTATAACTTATAAAATTATAACTTTTATTTATTTATAATGGATCAATTCCAAAAATAAAGTATATTTTCAAAATCACTTTTAAAAACATTTTAAAAATCCCAAATCTGGGTCCAATGATGCTACACACCAAATAGTCAATCACGACTACAACGATATTATATATCGATATGATAATCCATCAAATATCAAAATATCTGAAATAAAATAAAAACTGTTGAGGAATCCAGTTGGATCCCTCCAACCTGTTTCCTGCATCCAAAAACATTAGCACAATACCAATTTCGCTCCAGTACGAAATTATCGCGGTATATGTTCTTAATAAATATTATCCGCTTAATAACGGCGTGATAGGGTCTCATCCGCTAAACAAAAATGCGGGAAATCAACAACTGCAATATATACATATGCCAATATATATATATTGATATTATATATAATACCAATTTCACTGTTTATGAAATATTCGCGGTATATGTTTATATTAAATAACATCCGCTTACTAACGGCGCATAATGTCTATTTTAACAATCAATAATTTACAGTCATCATTTAAACATGCATTCTAATATTTTAAATCTAACTATTTAAAATAAAATCGAAATCTATTCGATTGAGTGAGAAATTCTCACCTTGTTTTTAAATTCCGTTTTAGCTTTTATTTCGAATAAAATTAAACGCGCGTTTAATTTTACCCGAAATTCTCACTAACTCCAAACGACTCCAAACCAACTCCATCGCGTAGTGCTCGTCCATACGATCCCAACGCAACTGGTTTCGCGCAGTTTCGACCTCGTATGAAAAAGTTATGATTTTTACAAGTTTGCACACAATTTTATAACTAAATTTACATATAACTTTCATATTTAAACCCTCAACTCATATGGACCCTTGGATCTTGCACTGCATCATCAAGGCCGTTCCCATCATCTTCTCTCCCACACGAAATGTTCCAGGTCGTGGCCGCACATGTTGAAACCCATAAACATGAATTAGGGTTGAATTATTCTCCCTTTGCACTCAATGATAACTCGATCCAGTAGCTCCATGTCGTAGCCCTTCCCATCACCCACCTGCGGCTACAAGGAGGAGGAGCTCGGCCCCATGTTTTGCACGCACCACGAGGCCGTGCGGCCCACAAACGCACCCCCCTACACGCCACCTCATCGCTCCAAACTCCATCAAATCCGTATGGATTTAAAGCTCATCTCGTGCTCTTCATCTTTGCTTCAGAAAGTTTTTGAAAATATTGCTTGGATTTTGAGAAATTAGAGGATGAAGAAGATTAAGTTTCAGCCCTTGATTATGAAACTGGCGGCTACATGAATGAATTAGGGTTTTGGAATATTTTTTTTTTATTTGTGTGTGTGGTGTATTTATAGAAAACCAAGCGTAAACACTATTCATCCCGGGAATTTCGAACTCCGATTTAGGCGCCGTAACCAGCGTACCTAGGGTTTATCCCGCGTTCCGGACACAATGGAACAGGTTTCGGAAGCTAATTCGGAAGTATGTGCGAGTTATGGCTATAAACGCTCAATTTAAATTAAACCGATTTAAACCGATTTCTAGGCGTTTTAATTTGTACCGGACAAACGGTAAATCCAATCGACTTGAAATTTGAAACCTTACAATAATATCACATTACGGATCCGATGAAACTGGTTTCGTCGAAATCCGAGACTTTTTGAAAAATGGCTATTTTGACTCGCCAAATTTAAATTTAAAACGATTCGATGCGTTTCGAGCTGCCACGATCAAATGATAACTCCGATTGACACGAAAATTGAAATCCGGTAATAACTAACTATTATGGATCCAATGAAACTGGTTTCGTTCAATTCTGAGACTGTTCAAAAATTGACTATTTTACAGTCGATTATTAAATATTAAAATATTCAATTTTCACAAATTAACTTTTAATTCGATTTTAAAAGTTCTAAAATATCATTCTAACTTCAACATGATAAAATAAAATTTTACAAATCATTTTCAATCATATTTAACCTCATTTTTCAATTATTTCCATAATTTAACGTATTAAATTATCGATTAAATAATCCAATTAAATCCAATAATTCAAATTAAAATTTATTTGACTTATAAATTTCACTTATTAATATTTAAAATTAATTAAATATTCAAATTTTAATTAATAAAAATTCTGGGTCGTTACAATCTTTCCCCCTTAAAAGAATTTCGTCCCCGAAATTACAAGTAAGAAAGGTTACAGAATTTATTAACTTTCCAAAATTTATAATTAAACTTCTTACAAAACTTTACTAAGTTTTCGAATCATACTTAGTTATGTTTTCAAAAGCAACTACTATTGTTTAACTTTCAATTTTAAAACAAAGTTTAAAGTTTTCAAAATTTTCCCAATTTACTCAAAAATTTTCTAACGCCTTAAATTTCCGGAAAAATTCGCCATAGTCTCCTTTGCGCGGCTCGATCCGAAAAAAAAATGACAGTATATATATATCACAAATATACATCTCATCAAGTAATGAGGCATCCCGAAGGGAAAAAAGTATAAAAGTGCGATATTTAATCCGAGATATGTACCTTATATTTTATTAGCGAGCATATACGGCTAATATAGCGCTAAAGCGAACTCCAAATGCGAAGCAACGCGATCCGCACCTACTAAACTCAACAAACAACATGAGAATATGCATATATGTAAATAATCTCAATATACAACATATAGCAACATAATAACTATGTATGTCACATAGCAAATGTATTCAAAACAACAATATACATTCAACCATCAACCAACTAACATCCAACAAATTCATAACCAATATATTCATTCATATTCTCATTTATATTCAATGAATTGGTTTTAAATTTAAATCATATTTGATTCTTTTACGTTGGATTTTTATCAACATTCATTCATGTCCAATTTTCAGTTAGTTTACATTCACTAATTAAATCCAATTCACTTTCAATTCTATTCAAATCTATTTACTTTCCATTTGAATTCAATTACATAGCTTTCAATTTCATTAACACTTAATGAATTATTACAACCAATCAACAATCAAATAACAACCAAAGTTTATTAATTTCAACCAAATTCCTTTGCTTATATTCATTCAATTTGGTTTTATATCTTTACTTTCCAATTGGTTTTATTAAATTGATTTTCATTCACTTTTATTGAACTTCTAATAACATTAGATTTTAATGAATCAACACTTATATTCATTATTTTATTTAATCCATTTGATTATTTACAACTCATATTCATAAATATATTAACTTCTTATATATATAAGTTTATTTCACAATTGTAAATCATTTTAATTATAATTCAATCCTTATAATTCTTTTGCTTATACAATTATTCTTTTATTTAGATCATCCAAACAACTAAACAATCACTTATATACACTTTAACAATTCTGAAAAATTATTCCTTTACATATAAAATATAATCAAGGCAAAATTATTCCATTTACCCAATTTAAAAACAATATTATGTCGAATTATCTTGTTTAAGAGTTTAGAAACCCCTATCTACGATAGTTAGCTAGACTAAATCGACGGGAATCTATAAACAATCAACCGATAAGTCAACACAATATAAAACAATTTCATATTCACTAACAAATACGCTCTCATAGCTATTATTGCTCTCAAACTCATTCTAGAGTACTGCTGACTATATCTCTAATGAGTAATACCCAACAGAACCATGGTTGTCGCTTAACCATCAGAGCTCTGATACCAAATGTAACGATTGCGGATTTTCGTTGCCGAAAAACCGAATAGTTATGGGTTTTAAAAAGAAAAGAAAAGAAAGAAGAGAGAAAAAGAAGAAAGAAAAAGAAAAATAGAGGGAAAAGAAGATAGACAATTTTTAGAAAACAGAGAAAGAAAACAGAGAATTTGAAAAATAGAAGATAGAAGAATTTTAAAATAGAACGGACAAAAGAAAATGACAGAACAACAACAGAAGCTCACAATTCGCAGCGGAACAACATATAATAATAAATGAATAATCTTTAAACAAAGAACTATATCTGTTATTACATTACATTTCATTTCATTACATCAAATCATCAGAGTGTACAACAACATACAACAACATAACAGCGGAAAAAGAAGTACTATATAAACTAGTAATACGCCATGCCAATCCAGTTTGCCTCCAGCAACTCCAGAATATCCAGAATATCCTGATAAACCTAACTCTTAACTGCCCGTGTGGAAATTGGTGGGCACCCAGAGTTTAGGAAGGAAAACAATAAACTCCAAGTCAGTCATGTGACTGGTGTGAGAACTCAAAACAGTTTATTTATCTTTAAAATCAAAATAGAGGAATATTTTTAAATCAATTCGCAATGCTTTTTAAAAAATGAGACTACCATAAGGCCTCCCGCACACACACACAATGCAAACGCAGAATCGGAGGAGATTTCTCCTTATGATAGTCAAAGATGCTTGATACGCATTTAAAATAACATTTTATATTATTACTAGTGCATAGTGTAGGAAAAATTCATTTCGAAAGTAGAATATAAATCTTAGCCAACATAGACATTTCGAACTATGCCTACTATAGCTACCATCCAAACAGTGGTGACCACCATAAGTGAATGGCAGGTTCTACAACTAATACCGTACAAGTTTCGTATTGGGAATTGGATTTCCAACGAATGATCAGGCCAAGGAACTTCCCATTGCCACATGAGAATGCCTCTGGATGGACATCCCCGAGAACCAAACCGGATCTCTACCAACACAAGGCCGGGTTACTCCTAACTGAGTAACAACTGACCGAATATGCCATCCCCCGGTCCTTTGGGACCTTTATCAACCGAGCGCTCGTAATCAATTCACACAATCATAAAGTGTTTTCAACATGAGTAAGTATCTGGGCTCCATACCATGATACCACCCTTTTCCAGAAGGAAATGGACACATCCTAAAGGGTGCTACCCCTCATAACCTTGCTGCTTCTTTCCTGTTTTGACCATTCACCGGGTGTGAGGCTCGACGAAGTCACGTCCACAAAAACATACTTTATACAAAAGCCATGCTTTGGGTCAACAAATGATCAACACAATGATCACTAAGATAGACGATCAAATAAATGATCCTATCACAATAATCAACACAATGATCATTTCAGCATCACTCAGCATGTCACATTACCAAATTGGGAATATATCGCTGATAACTTCAACTATATAACCTCTGAGCTCGTACGTCTCAGAGAAGGGTGTTAAGCAAAGAATAAATTCTCCGCCACCAACAGAAATATATTTGAAAGAAATCGGCTTTATATCTCAACTTGTAATGTCAGGCATACAATCCATACAAGTCTGTTCCGGGCTCGAACAGAACCGAAGGCACTTACAAAGAAGTCCTTGCAATCCGGATATTCACAATCCTGATCGGATTTCCCATCACTTAGGGAGTTTCTATACCGGCGCGACTCGGTGCAGAAACAATCGATAGGTCATCCTATCGCTCTCGCAAATACCGGGTCTTCAACACCGATCTTCAATGCAATTCACAACGACGTATCACATATTCGGAGTGGGTTATACGACCCCATGGTCCTTTCCCGGTTAACCCGAATAGTGAGCGCTTATTCAAAAATAAGTGTGCATTCAAATTCAATCAATTCACATCAGATACCCATTCAAAGGGAAATATTGATAGTCGGCTATTGAACTATCAATGGATATGCATACATCACCAGATTCCAAATAATTTTCCAAATTATTTATTTTCCAAAATATCTTTACAAGATATAAAATTTCAACACTTCAAAAATAAATCAATATTTATTTTCAAACAAATTCCACCTTTCTTTTACAAATTCCATAACGAATTTATATTTCAAAATATTCATGAATATACAATTCAATTATTCACTTTCAATTTATCTTCAAAAAGATAAATTCTCAAAATATTCACTTTATATCGGAAAACAATTCCTACTTATATATTTATAAGTAATTCACAAATCTCTTTTATTTTCAACACTTAGAAATATGCAATATACTTAAATCGAATTAAGTATATATTTCATTCTTTAAGGAAATCATTCACTTAAACATATTTGCTTGGGCCAAAACGAATGTTGCGTAAAACATCGTTACGACGACCCAAAATCACTAGTATAGGGATTCGAAATTAAAATAGATATATCCCAATACTATTCAAAACATTTCCTTTCGGAAATCATTTACTATAACAACAGTGTTATAGTCCACCATTTCCTTTTATTTCTCGAAAACGTCTATTTCAACAATAAATGTTGAAATCTATGATTTCGAATCTCAACACAATTAAAACATCGTTAAATCGTTTTAATTCTATTTAAAATATCACATTCAAAACATTTCCTTTAACGTATTATTCACTATTCAAAAACGTGAATATACTACGTTAATGAACATCATCCTTTTATTCATTTTAATTCAAAGGATTATTCACTATTCGAAAATGTGAATATAACTCCATTAATAGGTTTCAACAATTAACTTATCAAAATAAGTCGTTTGCGAATTTATAAAACAACGTTTATAAATTCCATTTCTATTTATTTATAAAAACTTCCTTTTTATAAATTCCTTTATTAACCTATTCCAGTTTATAACTCAATTATAAACTACAAGTTCATACTATAAGTTAATTACTTATAAAACGATTATTTTACAAAATCGTTCATTTAAAGACTTTCCAATTTATAAACCTTATAACTTATAAGATTTATTTATTTAATCAAATTTATCCTTCAATTAACTTCACAAATTTATAAATCTTACTATTTATAAATTTCATTTATAACTTCACAGTTTAAAATTCTATAAATTTCATTCATTTATGAAATTCATTTTCACTGCATTCAAACACTTATAAAAACTCGTTTTATAATGTCCATAATTCAATTTATAAATATCCATTTACAAATCTCTTAATATAAATCAATTTATATTATTCTTTAAAACGTCTTCAAATTCCTTTACAATTCCACCATTTTGATTTATAAAATAATCAAATTTTAAAAATCTTAAATTTAAACTTTTAATAATAAACTCAAAAATCCAGTTTAAACTATTTTATAAAATCATTGATCCATATTTCTCAAAAATCAATTTTTAACCGTATTTCTAAAAATCAGCTTTTTAACTATACTTCACAAAAACCATAATTTTATAACTTATAAAATTATAACTTTTATTTATTTATAATGGATCAATTCCAAAAATAAAGTATATTTTCAAAATCACTTTTAAAAACATTTTAAAAATCCCAAATCTGGGTCCAATGATGCTATACACCAAATAGTCAATCACGACTACAACGATATTATATATCGATATGATAATCCATCAAATATCAAAATATCTGAAATAAAATAAAAACTGTTGAGGAATCCAGTTGGATCCCTCCAACCTGTTTCCTGCATCCAAAAACATTAGCACAATACCAATTTCGCTCCAGTACGAAATTATCGCGGTATATGTTCTTAATAAATATTATCCGCTTAATAACGGCGTGATAGGGTCTCATCCGCTAAACAAAAATGCGGGAAATCAACAACTGCAATATATACATATGCCAATATATATATATTGATATTATATATAATACCAATTTCACTGTTTATGAAATATTCGCGGTATATGTTTATATTAAATAACATCCGCTTACTAACGGCGCATAATGTCTATTTTAACAATCAATAATTTACAGTCATCATTTAAACATGCATTCTAATATTTTAAATCTAACTATTTAAAATAAAATCGAAATCTATTCGATTGAGTGAGAAATTCTCACCTTGTTTTTAAATTCCGTTTTAGCTTTTATTTCGAATAAAATTAAACGCGCGTTTAATTTTACCCGAAATTCTCACTAACTCCAAACGACTCCAAACCAACTCCATCGCGTAGTGCTCGTCCATACGATCCCAACGCAACTGGTTTCGCGCAGTTTCGACCTCGTATGAAAAAGTTATGATTTTTACAAGTTTGCACACAATTTTATAACTAAATTTACAATATAACTTTCATATTTAAACCCTCAACTCATATGGACCCTTGGATCTTGCACTGCATCATCAAGGCCGTTCCCATCATCTTCTCTCCCACACGAAATGTTCCAGGTCGTGGCCGCACATGTTGAAACCCATAAACATGAATTAGGGTTGAATTATTCTCCCTTTGCACTCAATGATAACTCGATCCAGTAGCTCCATGTCGTAGCCCTTCCCATCACCCACCTGCGGCTACAAGGAGGAGGAGCTCGGCCCCATGTTTTGCACGCACCACGAGGCCGTGCGGCCCACAAACGCACCCCCCTACACGCCACCTCATCGCTCCAAACTCCATCAAATCCGTATGGATTTAAAGCTCATCTCGTGCTCTTCATCTTTGCTTCAGAAAGTTTTTGAAAATATTGCTTGGATTTTGAGAAATTAGAGGATGAAGAAGATTAAGTTTCAGCCCTTGATTATGAAACTGGCGGCTACATGAATGAATTAGGGTTTTGGAATATTTTTTTTTTTTATTTGTGTGTGTGGTGTATTTATAGAAAACCAAGCGTAAACACTATTCATCCCGGGAATTTCGAACTCCGATTTAGGCGCCGTAACCAGCGTACCTAGGGTTTATCCCGCGTTCCGGACACAATGGAACAGATTTCGGAAGCTAATTCGGAAGTATGTGCGAGTTATGGCTATAAACGCTCAATTTAAATTAAACCGATTTAAACCGATTTCTAGGCGTTTTAATTTGTACCGGACAAACGGTAAATCCAATCGACTTGAAATTTGAAACCTTACAATAATATCACATTACGGATCCGATGAAACTGGTTTCGTCGAAATCCGAGACTTTTTGAAAAATGGCTATTTTGACTCGCCAAATTTAAATTTAAAACGATTCGATGCGTTTCGAGCTGCCACGATCAAACGATAACTCCGATTGACACGAAAATTGAAATCCGGTAATAACTAACTATTACGGATCCAATGAAACTGGTTTCGTTCAATTCTGAGACTGTTCAAAAATTGACTATTTTACAGTCGATTATTAAATATTAAAATATTCAATTTTCACAAATTAACTTTTAATTCGATTTTAAAAGTTCTAAAATATCATTCTAACTTCAACATGATAAAATAAAATTTTACAAATCATTTTCAATCATATTTAACCTCATTTTTCAATTATTTCCATAATTTAACGTATTAAATTATCGATTAAATAATCCAATTAAATCCAATAATTCAAATTAAAATTTATTTGACTTATAAATTTCACTTATTAATATTTAAAATTAATTAAATATTCAAATTTTAATTAATAAAAATTCTGGGTCGTTACAAGTTGTAAAATGCTTTTTAAGATATTTAACATAGACCATCTACAAAGATAATTCTTCCATCAAATTTATTTCATACTATAATACCATGAAAGCACATTGTATCATATTTAATGACTTAACATTTGATGTTGAACATTATCATTTCACTGGTGAAATAGTTGAAGCTTGATTATGCCATTTTCGTTGTTGATACAACGATGTAGGACGTTGTCATTTACTTTCTTAATAACTAGTTATTGGACGATGCATTTCTTCTTGTCCTTTTGTGCACTGTAGTTCTTTTGTGCACTGTGGTTCCTTTGTGCACTGTTGTTCATTAGTGCACTGTGGTTCTTTTGTGCATTTTAGTTCTTTCGTACATTGTTCATCCATTGTATGTTCATTTAACGATAGATGTTGCAATTTGCTTTCTCCATCAGTGGTCGTTGGATGATGCCATTCTTTTTGCTCTTCTGTGCATTGTAGCTCTTTTGTGCACTGTAGTCCTTTTGTGCATTGTAGCTCTTTTGTGCATTGTAGTTCTTTTGTGCATTCTAGGTCTTTTGTCCATTGTTCATTCAGCGCATGTAAATTTACCACCGGATGATTCCCCTTCTTTTGTTCGTCATAATTTGTCGGATGGTGCCAATTACTCCTTTCATCAACGATTGTTGGATGATGCCACTTGGTTGGTAGTTCATTAGGTTGCAGCTTTGATTCCAAGGTAGTTTCAGTTATGATAAAAAAGAAGAACCCTAAAGCTAATGATGCACAATATGCTTTGGTCATGTTTATGTGTGGTATGTTGTTCAAGAAAGAAGATGGTTTTTATAAGATTTGAAGATAATGTTTGGAATCTTGAAGTCAATTAAGCCATTGTAAACTAATTAATGATCTCATTTTGTTTATCCTCTTTCATATTCTGGATAAAAACATAACCTTAAAGTAGATGGTGTTTTAATAAGCTTTCTACAAAAAAATAACATGCAAAAGTTAATTATAATTCACCAATCGTTATGTTAATAATAGAAGGCGGTGTTGCATATCAACTACTAATTTCAATCTTAGCTTCTTGTATCATAGGAAATATATGAAAAACACAAATTAGTCAAAAATAAATAAATAAATATTGGTGTCTACTAAATTATAATAAAAATGCATGATTGCCGATACATCCGAAAATAAAAGTCAAAACAGGTAGTTACGATGTAAACTGAAATGAAAAATTCTAAAATAAAAAATAGATGTCTCGTTTTGTCATATATTTTGTCCTCCTAAATTTTTTGATAATATTAGTATTGTTATCGTAACAGTATATTACTACACTATTAGCGTGTATGTGTGCAAATGTGTATATTTACATATTTCGATTAAAATTTACTATATTTTGATTATAAAAGACGTTTATTTTCTTGTTATGGTGTTTGGAACTTACACAATATCAAATGTCTATTTTTTATTTTACCACCTCAAACGTAGGTTTATCGTTTCACATATCGTTTTCACTAAAACTTAAAGTTAATTGCTCGGCGTCATGTATTCGCATTACTATTTAACTATATTAAAAACCCAAGTCTAGTGTTACCAAAAAAGAGATATTTGTATAACTATATGGCATGCAAAAAATTTGTACTTTAAATGTATCCACAATTTGATTTTATTTACATTTTGCATAGATATGAAATATTGTCAATATGTCGTTAAAACTGAAGATTTTAGTGTGGTGAAAATTAGACGCTTCTGATATACTAGTGTCCAAAGCCAGTCAGATATTGTTGTAGGCTTAAGGCATAATGATCTAAATCAGGGATTAAAACAATCAGAGGTCCTTATTAGTTATTTTTAAACATTGAAAATACAGTCACAATGCAAGTTTAAATTATAGTGGCTTAAAAATAAGGCATACTCTTTTATAATTACATAGAGTCCGCTTTCATTAATCTAAAATATGACCGATTTCGTTTATAAACAAAATACAATTACCTTTATAAACAAAATTAGAATTTTGAGGCCGATGAAAATTCAAGGCCCTTGGCGATGACTTTTGTGACATAGGGCTACTATCGGCCATTCCTATATCAAACATAGTTTCGAATAATACCGACTATTTGTAAATAGAAGTAAATGAGATTTGAGAAGAAATGCGTAGATGACTATTAAAATAAGTAACGTGCAACGTACCATCCATTTGAGAATTTGCATATGCAAAATGATTTTTAAATAACAATTTAATAACATAAAAAAATCCAACATTCGAAAGTTTTGCATTTTGCAAGTTTATCCAACTCTAACCATCCACTACTAGTGTTGCAATAAATTACTATTTTGAAAAATTTTGGTTAAAAATTTGAAAATAAGAATACATAAAAAACCAAACTTCCTACCTATATTAAACTGGAAAAGTGAATACATAGCTTAAAATAAGTTGATTAATAACATAACAAAACATGTTTGTAAATATTGATCACACATCTTATTAGAAAACAATATATTTGGTTTAAGTAAAGCAGCTTTATTGGAAAATAAATTATATAAGCTTCCTTTACTAAAATTTACTTAAATTGGGAGGTATGTATAAATTTATTAAATTTATGGAAAAACATTTAGTTTATAAATATAAATATCGTGGCAATACATTTATGTAAAAAGTTAATCTGAATTATGCTGACCAAACATAAATATAATCTCAATATATAAACATAAGTGAAATAATAGCTTCACGAATAGATTACTATCAGAAGATGTAATAATAAGTTGTAAAATGCTTTTTAAGATATTTAACTTAGACCATCTACAAAGATAATTCTTCCATCAAATTTATTTCATACTATAATACCATGAAAGCACATTGTATCAAATTTAATGACTTAACATTTGATGTTGAACATTATCATTTCACTAGTGAAATAGTTGAAGCTTGATTATGCCATTTTCGTTGTTGATACAACGATGTAGGACGTTGTCATTTACTTTCTTCATAACTGGTTATTGGACGATGCATTTCTTCTTGTTCTTTTGTGCACAGTAGTTCTTTTGTGCACTGTGGTTCCTTTGTGCACTTTGGTTCATTAGTGCACTGTGGTTCTTTTGTGCATTTTAGTTCTTTCGTACATTGTTCATCCATTGTATGTTCATTTAACGATGGATGTTGCAATTTGCTTTCTCCATCAGTGGTCGTTGGATGATGCCATTCTTTTTGCTCTTCTGTGCATTGTAGCTCTTTTGTGCACTGTAGTCCTTTTGTGCATTGTAGCTCTTTTGTGCATTGTAGTTCTTTTGTGCATTCTAGGTCTTTTGTACATTGTTCATTCATCGCATGTGCATTTACCACCAGATGATTCCCCTTCTTTTGTTCGTCATAATTTGTCGGATGGTGCCAATTACTCCTTTCATCAACGATTGTTGGATGATGCCACTTGGTTGGTAGTTCATTAGGTTGCAGCTTTGATGCCAAGGTAGTTTCAGTTATGATAAAGAAGAACCCTAAAGCTAATGATGCACAATATGCTTTGGTCATGTTTATGTGTGGTATGTTGTTCAAGAAAGAAGATGGTTTTTATAAGATTTGAAGATAATGTTTGGAATCTTGAAGTCAATTAAGCCATTGTAAACTAATTAATGATCTCATTTTGTTTATCCTCTTTCATATTCTGGATAAAAACATAACCTTAAAGTAGATGGTGTTTTAATAAGCTTTCTGCAAAAAAATAACATGCAAAAGTTAATTATAATTCACCAATCGTTATGTTAATAATAGAAGGCGGTGTTGCATATCAACTACTAATTTCAATCTTAGCTTCTTGTGTCATTGGAAATATATGAAAAACCCAAATTAGTAAAAAATAAATAAATAAATATTGGTGTCTACTAAATTATAATAAAAATGCGTGATTGCCGATACATCCGAAAATAAAAGTCAAAACAGGTAGTTACGATGTAAACTGAAATAAAAAATTCTAAAATAAAAAATAGATGTCTCGTTTTGTCATATATTATATCCTCCTAAATTTTTTGATAATATTAGTATTGTTATAGTAACAGTATATTACTACACTATTAGCGTGTATGTCTGCAAATGTGTATATTCACATATTTCGATTAAAATTTACTATATTTTGATTATAAAAGACGTTTATTTTCTTGTTATGGTCTTTGGAACTTACACAATATCAAATGTCTATTTTTTATTTTACCACCTCAAATGTAGGTTTATCGTTTCACATATCGTTTTCACCAAAATTTAAAGTTAATTGCTCGACGTCATGTATTCGCATTACTATTTAACTATATTAAAAACCCAAGTATAGTGTTACAAAAAAAGAGATATTTGTATAACTATATGACATGCAAAAAATTTGTACTTTAAATGTATCCACAATTTGATTTTATTTACATTTTGCATAGATATGAAATATTGTCAATATGTCGTTAAAACTGAAGATTTTAGTATGGTGAAAATTAGACGCTTCTGATATACTAGTGTCCAAAGCCAGTCAGATATTGTTGTGGGCTTAAGGCATAATGATCTAAATCAGGGATTAAAACAATCAGAGGTCCTTATTAGTTATTTTTAAACATTGAAAATACAGTCACAATGCAAGTTTAAATTATAGTGGCTTTAAAATAAGGCATACTCTTTTATAATTACATAGAGTCCGCTTTCATTAATCTAAAATATGACCGATTTCATTTATAAACAAAATACAATTACTTTTATAAACAAAATTAGAATTTTGAGGCAGATGAAAATTCAAGGCCCTTGGCGATGACTTTTGTGACATAGGGCTACTATCGGCCATTCCTATATCAATCATAGTTTCGAATAATACCGACTATTTGTAAATAGCAGTAAATGAGATTTGAGAAGAAATGCGTAGATGACTATTAAAATAAGTAACGTGCAACGTACCGTCCATTTGAGAATTTGCATATGCAAAATGATTTTTAAATAACAATTTAATAACATAATTTTTTCTAAAAAATCCAACATTCAAAAGTTTTGCATTTTGCAAGTTTATCCAACTCTAACCATCCACTACTAGTGTTGCAATAAATTACTATTTTGAAAAATTTTGGTTAAAAATTTGAAAATAAGAATACATAAAAATCCAAACTTCCTACCTATATTAAACTGGAAAAGTGAATACATAGCTTAAAATAAGTTGTATAATAACATGACAAAACATGTTTGTAACTATTGATCACACATCTTATTAGAAAACAATATATTTGGTTTAAGTAAAGCAGTTTTATTGGAAAATAAATTATATAAGCTTCCTTTACTAAAATTTACTTAAATTGGGAGGTATGTATAAATTTATTAAATTTATGGAAAAACATTTAGTTTATAAATATAAATATCGTGGCAATACATTTATGTAAAAAGTTAATCCGAATTATGCTGACCAAACATAAATATAATCTCAATATATAAACATAAGTGAAATAATAGCTCCACGAATAGTTTACTATCAGAAGATGTAATAATAAGTTGTAAAATGCTTTTTAAGATATTTAACTTAGACCATCTACAAAGATAATTCTTCCATCAAATTTATTTCATACTATAATACCATGAAAGCACATTGTATCAAATTTAATGACTTAACATTTGATGTTGAACATTATCATTTCACTGGTGAAATAGTTGAAGCTTGATTATGCCATTTTCGTTGTTGATACAACGATGTAGGACGTTGTCATTTACTTTCTTCATAACTGGTTATTGGAAGATGCATTTCTTCTTGTTCTTTTGTGCACTGTAGTTATTTTGTGCACTGTGGTTCCATTGTGCACTGTGGTTCATTAGTGCACTGTGGTTCTTTTGTGCATTTTAGTTCTTTCGTACATTGTTCATCCATTGTATGTTCATTTAACGATGGATGTTGCAATTTGCTTTCTCCATCAGTGGTCGTTGGATGATGCCATTCTTTTTGCTCTTCTGTGCATTGTAACTCTTTTGTGCACTGTAGTCCTTTTGTGCATTGTAGCTCTTTTATGCATTGTAGTTCTTTTGTGCATTCTAGGTCTTTTGTACATTGTTCATTCATCGCATGTGCATTTACCACCGGATGATTCCCCTTCTTTTGTTCGTCATAATTTGTCGGATGGTGCCAATTACTCCTTTCATCAACGATTGTTGGATGATGCCACTTGGTTGGTAGTTCATTAGGTTGCAGCTTTGATGCCAAGGTAGTTTCAGTTATGATAAAAAAGAAGAACCCTAAAGCTAATGATGCACAATATGCTTTGGTCATGTTTATGTGTGGTATGTTGTTCAAGAAAGATGATGGTTTTTATAAGATTTGAAGATAATGTTTGGAATCTTGAAGTCAATTAAGCCATTGTAAACTAATTAATGATCTCATTTTGTTTATCCTCTTTCATATTCTGGATAAAAACATAACCTTAAAGTAGATGGTGTTTTAATAAGCTTTCTGCAAAAAAATAACATGCAAAAGTTAATTATAATTCACCAATCGTTATGTTAATAATAGAAGGCGGTGTTGCATATCAACTACTAATTTCAATCTTAGCTTCTTGTATCATAGGAAATATATGAAAAACCCAAATTAGTAAAAAATAAATAAATAAATATTGGTGTCTACTAAATTATAATAAAAATACGTGATTGCCGATACATCCAAAAATAAAAGTCAAAACAGGTAGTTACGATGTAAACTGAAATGAAAAATTCTAAAATAAAAAATAGATGTCTCATTTTGTCACATATTTTATCCTCCTAAATTTTTTGATAATATTAGTATTGTTATAGTAACAGTATATTACTACACTATTAGCGTGTATGTGTGCAAATGTGTATATTCACATATTTCGATTAAAATTTACTATATTTTGATTATAAAAGACGTTTATTTTCTTGTTATGGTCTTTGGAACTTACACAATATCAAATGTCTATTTTTTATTTTACCACCTCAAATGTAGGTTTATCGTTTCACATATCGTTCACACCAAAATTTAAAGTTAATTGCTCGACGTCATGTATTCGCATTACTATTTAACTATATTAAAAACCCAAGTCTAGTGTTACCAAAAAAGAGATATTTGTATAACTATATGACATGAAAAAAATTTGTACTTTAAATGTATCCACAATTTGATTTTATTTACATTTTGCATAGATATGAAATATTGTCAATATGTCGTTAAAACTGAAGATTTTAGTGTGGTGAAAATTAGACGCTTCTGATATACTAGTGTCCAAAGCCAGTCAGATATTGTTGTAGGCTTAATGCATAATGATCTAAATCAGGGATTAAAACAATCAGAGGTCCTTATTAGTTATTTTTAAACATTGAAAATACAGTCACAATGCAAGTTTAAATTATAGTGGCTTAAAAATAAGGCATACTCTTTTATAATTACATAGAGTCCGCTTTCATTAATCTAAAATATGACCGATTTCATTTATAAACAAAATACAATTACTTTTATAAACAAAATTAGAATTTTGAGGCCGATGAAAATTCAAGGCCCTTGGCGATGACTTTTGTGACATAGGGCTACTATCGGCCATTCCTATATCAAACATAGTGTCAAATAATACCGACTATTTGTAAATAGCAGTAAATGAGATTTGAGATGAAATGCGTAGATGACTGTTAAAATAAGTAACGTGCAACGTACCATCCATTTGAGAATTTGCATATGCAAAATGATTTTTAAATAACAATTTAATAACATAATTTTTTCTAAAAAATCCAACATTCAAAAGTTTTGCATTTTGCAAGTTTATCCAACTCTAACCATCCACTACTAGTGTTGCAATAAATTACTATTTTGAAAAATTTTGGTTAAAAATTTGAAAGTAAGAATACATAAAAATCCAAACTTCCTGCCTATATTAAACTGGAAAAGTGAATACATAGCTTAAAATAAGTTGTATAATAACATAACAAAACTTTTTTGTAACTATTGATCACACATCTTATTAGAAAACAATATATTTGGTTTAAGTAAAGCAGTTTTATTGGAAAATAAATTATATAAGCTTCCTTTACTAAAATTTACTTAAATTGGGAGGTATGTATAAATTTATTAAATTTATGGAAAAACATTTAGTTTATAAATATAAATATCGTGGCAATACATTTATGTAAAAAGTTAATCCGAATTATGCTGACCAAACATAAATATAATCTCAATATATAAGCATAAGTGAAATAATAGCTCCACGAATAGATTACTATCAGAAGATGTAATAATTAGTTGTAAAATGCTTTTCAAGATATTTAACTTAGACCATCTACAAAGATAATTCTTCCATCAAATTTATTTCATAGTATAATACCATGAAAGCACATTGTATCATATTTAATGACTTAACATTTGATGTTGAACATTATCATTTCACTGGTGAAATAGTTGAAGCTTGATTATGCCATTTTCGTTGTTGATACAACGATGTAGGACGTTGTCATTTACTTTCTTCATAACTGGTTATTGGACGATGCATTTCTTCTTGTTCTTTTGTGCACTGTAGTTCTTTTGTGCACTGAGGTTCCTTTGTGCACTGTGGTTCATTAGTGCACTGTGGTTCTTTTGTGCATTTTAGTTCTTTCGTACATTGTTCATCCATTGTATGTTCATTTAACGATGGATGTTGCAACTTGCTTTCTCCATCAGTGGTCGTTGGATGATGCCATTCTTTTTGCTCTTCTGTGCATTGTAGCTCTTTTGTGCACTGTAGTCCTTTTGTGCATTGTAGCTCTTTTGTGCATTGTAGTTCTTTTGTGCATTCTAGGTCTTTTGTACATTGTTCATTCATCGCATGTGCATTTACCACCGGATGATTCCCCTTCTTTTGTTCGTCGTAATTTGTCGGATGGTGCCAATTACTCCTTTCATCAACGATTGTTGGATGATGCCACTTGGTTGGTAGTTCATTAGGTTGCAGCTTTGATTCCAAGGTAGTTTCAGTTATGATAAAAAAGAAGAACCCTAAAGCTAATGATGCACAATATGCTTTGGTCATGTTTATGTGTGGTATGTTGTTCAAGAAAGAAGATTGTTTTTATAAGATTTGAAGATAATGTTTGGAATCTTGAAGTCAATTAAGCCATTGTAAACTAATTAATGATCTCATTTTGTTTATCCTCTTTCATATTCTGGATAAAAACATAACCTTAAAGTAGATGGTGTTTTAATAACTTTCTACAAAAAAATAACATGCAAAAGTTAATTATAATTCACCAATCGTTATGTTAATAATAGAAGGCGGTGTTGCATATCAACTACTAATTTCAATCTTAGCTTCTTGTATCATAGGAAATATATGAAAAACCCAAATTGGTAAAAAATAAATAAATAAATATTGGTGTCTACTAAATTATAATAAAAATGCGTGATTGCCGATACATCCGAAAATAAAAGTCAAAACAGGTAGTTACGATGTAAACTGAAATGAAAAATTCTAAAATAAAAAATAGATGTCTCGTTTTGTCATATATTTTGTCCTCCTAATTTTTTTGATAATATTAGTATTGTTATCGTAACAGTATATTACTACACTATTAGCGTGTATGTGTGCAAATGTGTATATTTACATATTTCGATTAAAATTTACTATATTTTGATTATAAAGGACGTTTATTTTCTTGTTATGGTGTTTGGAACTTACACAATATCAAATGTCTATTTTTTATTTTACCACCTCAAACGTAGGTTTATCGTTTCACATATCGTTTTCACTAAAACTTAAAGTTAATTGCTCGACGTCATGTATTCGCATTACTATTTAACTATATTAAAAACCCAAGTCTAGTGTTACCAAAAAAGAGATATTTGTATAACTATATGGCATGCTAAAAATTTGTACTTTAAATGTATCCACAATTTGATTTTATTTACATTTTGCATAGATATGAAATATTGTCAATATGTCGTTAAAACTGAAGATTTTAGTGTGATGAAAATTAGACGCTTCTGATATACTAGTGTCCAAAGCCAGTCAGATATTGTTGTAGGCTTAAGGCATAATGATCTAAACCAGGGATTAAAACAATCAGAGGTCCTTATTAGTTATTTTTAAACATTGAAAATACAGTCACAATGCAAGTTTAAATTATAGTGGCTTAAAAATAAGGCATACTCTTTTATAATTACATAGAGTCCGCTTTCATTAATCTAAAATATAACCGAGTTCATTTATAAACAAAATACAATTACTTTTATAAACAAAATTAGAATTTTGAGGCCGATGAAAATTCAAGGCCCTTGGCGATGACTTTTGTGACATAGGGCTACTATCGGCCATTCCTATATCAAACATAGTTTCGAATAATACAGACTATTTGTAAATAGCAGTAAATGAGATTTGAGAAGAAATGCATAGATGACTATTAAAATAAGTAACGTGCAACGTACCATCCATTCGAGAATTTGCATATGCAAAATGATTTTTAAATAACAATTTAATAACATAATTTTTTCTAAAAAATCCAACATTCAAAAGTTTTGCATTTTGTAAGTTTATACAACTCTAACCATCCACTACTAGTGTTGCAATAAATTACTATTTTGAAAAATTTTGGTTAAAAATTTGAAAATAAGAATACATAAAAATCCAAACTTCCTACCTATATTAAATTGGAAAAGTGAATACATAGCTTAAAATAAGTTGTATAATAACATAATAAAACATGTTTGTAACTATTGATAACACATCATATTAGAAAACAATATATTTGGTTTAAGTAAAGCAGTTTTATTGGAAAATAAATTATATAAGCTTCCTTTACTAAAATTTACTTAAATTGGGAGGTATGTATAAATTTATTAAATTTATGGAAAAACATTTAGTTTATAAATATAAATATCGTGGCAATACATTTATGTAAAAAGTTAATCCGAATTATGCTGACCAAACATAAATATAATCTCAATATATAAACATAAGTGAAATAATAGCTCCACGAATAGATTACTATCAGAAGATGTAATAATAAGTTGTAAAATGCTTTTTAAGATATTTAACTTAGACCATCTACAAAGATAATTCTTCCATCAAATTTATTTCATACTATAATACCATGAAAGCACATTGTATCAAATTTAATGACTTAATTTTTGATGTTGAACATTATCATTTCACTAGTGAAATAGTTGAAGCTTGATTATGCCATTTTCATTGTTGATACAACGATGTAGGACGTTGTCATTTACTTTCTTCATAACTGGTTATTGGATGATGCATTTCTTCTTGTTCTTTTGTGCACCGTAGTTCTTTTGTGCACTGTGGTTCCTTTGTGCACTGTGGTTCATTAGTGCACTGTGGTTCTTTTGTGCATTTTAGTTCTTTCGTAAATTGTTTATCCATTGTATGTTCATTTAACGAAGGATGTTGCAATTTGCTTTCTCCATCAGTGGTCGTTGGATGATGCCATTCTTTTTGCTCTTCTGTGCAATGTAGCTCTTTTGTGCACTGTAGTCCTTTTGTGCATTGTAGCTCTTTTGTGCATTGTAGTTCTTTTGTGCTTTCTAGGTCTTTTATACATTGTTCATTCATCGCATGTGCATTTACCACCGGATGATTCCCATTCTTTTGTTCGTCATAATTTGTCGGATGGTGCCAATTACTCCTTTCATCAACGATTGTTGGATGATGCCACTTGGTTGGTAGTTCATTAGGTTGCAGCTTTGATGCCAAGGTAGTTTCAGTTATGATAAAAAATAGAACCCTAAAGCTAATGATGCACAATATGCTTTGGTCATGTTTATGTGTGGTATGTTGTTCAAGAAAGAAGATGGTTTTTATAAGATTTGAAGATAATGTTTGGAATCTTGAAGTCAATTAAGCCACTGTAAACTAATTAATGATCTCATTTTGTTTATCCTCTTTCATATTCTGGATAAAAACATAACCTTAAAGTAGATGGTGTTTTAATAAGCTTTCTACAAAAAAATAACATGCAAAAGTTAATTATAATTCACCAATCGTTATGTTAATAATAGAAGGCGGTGTTGCATATCAACTACTAATTTCAATCTTAGCTTCTTGTATCATAGGAAATATATGAAAAACCCAAACTAGTAATAAATAAATAAATAAATATTGGTGTCTACTAAATTATAATAAAAATGCGTGATTGCCGAAACATCCGAAAATAAAAGTCAAAACAGGTAGTTACGATGTAAACTGAAATGAAAAATTCTAAAATAAAAAATAGATATCTCGTTTTGTCATATATTTTATCCTCCTAAATTTTTTGATAATATTAGTATTGTTATCGTAACAGTATATTACTACACTATTAGCGTGTATGTGTGCAAATGTGTATATTCACATATTTCGATTAAAATTTACTATATTTTGATTATAAAAGACGTTTATTTTCTTGTTATGGTGTTTGGAACTTACAAAATACCAAATGTCTATTTTTATTTTACCACCTCAAATGTAGGTTTATCATTTCACATATCGTTTTCACTAAAACTTAAAGTTAATTGCTCGACGTCATGTATTCGCATTACTATTTAACTATATTAAAAACCCAAGTCTAGTGTTACCAAAAAAGAGATATTTGTATAACTATATGGCATGCAAAAAAATTGTACTTTAACTGTATCCACAATTTGATTTTTATTTACATTTTGCATAGATATGACATATTGTCAATATGTCGTTAAAACTGAAGATTTTTGTGTGGTGAAAATTAGACGCTTCTGATATACTAGTGTCCAAAGCAAGTCAGATATTGTTGTAGGCTTAAGGCATAATGATCTAAATTAGGGATTAAAACAATCAGAGGTCCTTATTAGTTATTTTTAAACATTGAAAGTACAGTCACAATGCAAGTTTAAATTATAGTGGCTTAAAAATAAGGCATACTCTTTTATAATTACACAGAATCCGCTTTCATTAATCTAAAATATGACCAATTTCATTTATAAACAAAATACAATTACTTTAATAAAAAAATTAGAATTTTGAGACCGATGAAAATTCAAGGCCCTTGGCGATGACTTTTGTGACATACGGCTACTATCGGCCATTCCTATATCAAACATAGTTTCGAATAATACCGACTATTTGTAAATAGCAGTAAATGAGATTTGAGAAGAAATGCGTAGATGACTATTAAAATAAGTAACGTGCAAAATACCATCCATTTGAGAATTTGCATATGCAAAATGATTTTTAACTAACAATTTAATAACACAATTTTTTCTAAAAAATCCCACATTCAAAAGTTTTGCATTTTGCAAGTTTATCAAACTCTAACCATCCACTACTAGTGTTGCAATAAATTACTATTTTGAAAAATTTTGGTTAAAAATTTGAAAATAAGAATACATAAAAATCCAAACTTCCTACCTATATTAAATTGGAAAAGTGAATACATAGCTTAAAATAAGTTGTATAATAACATAACAAAACATGTTTGTAAGTATTGATCACACATCTTATTAGAAAACAATATATTTGGTTTAAGTAAAGCAGTTTTATTGGAAAATAAATTATATAAGCTTCCTTTACTAAAATTTACTTAAATTGGGAGGTATGTATAAATTTATTAAATTTATGGAAAAACATTTAGTTTATAAATATAAATATCGTGGCAATACATTTATGTAAAAAGTTAATCCGAATTATGCTGACCAAACATAAATATAATCTCAATATATAAACATAAGTGAAATAATAGCTCCACGAATAGATTACTATCAGAAGATGTAATAATAAGTTGTAAAATGCTTTTTAAGATATTTAACTTAGACCATCTACAAAGATAATTCTTCCATCAAATTTATTTCATACTATAATACCATGAAAGCACATTGTATCAAATTTAATGACTTAACATTTGATGTTGAACATTATCATTTCAATGGTGAAATAGTTGAAGCTTGATTATGCCATTTTCGTTGTTGATACAACGATGTAGGACGTTGTCATTTACTTTCTTCATAACTGGTTATTGGATGATGCATTTCTTCTTGTTCTTTTGTGCACTGTAGTTCTTTTGTGCACTGTGGTTCCTTTGTGCACTGTGGTTCATTAGTGCGCTGTGGTTCTTTTGTGCATTTTAGTTCTTTCGTACATTGTTCATCCATTGTATGTTCATTTAACGATGGATGTTGCAATTTGCTTTCTCCATCAGTGGTCGTTGGATAATGCCATTCTTTTTGCTCTTCTGTGCATTGTAGCTCTTTTGTGCACTGTAGTCCTTTTGTGCATTGTAGCTCTTTTGTGCATTGTAGTTCTTTTGTGCATTCTAGGTCTTTTGTACATTGTTCATTCATCGCATGTGCATTTACCACCGGATGATTCCCCTTCTTTTGTTCGTCATAATTTGTCGGATGGTGCCAATTACTCCTTTCATCAACGATTGTTAGATGATGCCACTTGGTTGGTAGTTCATTAGGTTGCAGCTTTGATGCCAAGGTAGTTTCAGTTATGATAAAAAAGAAGAACCCTAAAGCTAATGATGCACAATATGCTTTGGTCATGTTTATGTGTGGTATGTTGTTCAAGAAAGAAGATGGTTTTTATAAGATTTGAAGATAATGTTTGGAATCTTGAAGTCAATTAAGCCATTGTAAACTAATTAATGATCTCATTTTGTTTATCCTCTTTCATATTCTGGATAAAAACATAACCTTAAAGTAGATGGTGTTTTAATAAGCTTTCTACAAAAAAATAACATGCAAAAGTTAATTATAATTCACCAATCGTTATGTTAATAATAGAAGGCGGTGTTGCATATCAACTACTAATTTCAATCTTAGCTTCTTGTATCATAGGAAATATATGAAAAACCCAAATTAGTAAAAAATAAATAAATAAATATTGGTGTCTACTAAATTATAATAAAAATGCGTGATTGCCGATACATCCGAAAATAAAAGTCAAAACAGGTAGTTACGATGTAAACTGAAATGAAAAATTCTAAAATAAAAAATAGATATCTCGTTTTGTCATATATTTTATCCTCCTAATTTTTTTTAATAATATTAGTATTGTTATCGTAACAGTATATTACTACACTATTAGCGTGTATGTGTGCAAATGTGTATATTCACATATTTCGATTAAAATTTACTATATTTTGATTATAAAAGACGTTTATTTTCTTGTTATGGTGTTTGGAACTTACACAATACCAAATGTCTATTTTTTATTTTACCACCTCAAATGTAGGTTTATCGTTTCACATATCGTTTTCACTAAAACTTAAAGTTAATTGCTCGACGTCACGTATTCGCATTACTATTTAACTAAATTAAAAACCCAAGTCTATTGTTACCAAAAAAGGGATATTTGTATAACTATATGGCATGCAAAAAATTTGTACTTTAAATGTATCCACAATTTGATTTTTATTTACATTTTGCATAGATATGACATATTGTCAATATGTCATTAAAACTGAAGATTTTAGTGTGGTGAAAATTAGACGCTTCTGATATACTAGTGTCCAAAGCCAGTCAGATATTGTTGTAGGCTTAAGGCATAATGATCTAAATCAGGGATTAAAACAATCAGAGGTCCTTATTAGTTATTTTTAAACATTGAAAATACAGTCACAATGCAAGTTTAAATTATAGTGGCTTAAAAATAAGGCATACCCTTTTATAATTACACAGAGTCCGCTTTCATTAATCAAAAATATGACCGATTTCATTTATAAACAAAATACAATTACTTTTATAAACAAAATTAGAATTTTGAGGCCGATGAAAATTCAAGGCCCTTAGCGATGACTTTTGTGACATAGGGCTACTATCGGCCATTCTTATATCAAACATAGTTTCAAATAATACACACTATTAGTAAATACCAGTAAATGAGATTTGAGAAGAAATGCGTAGATGACTATTAAAATAAGTAACGTGCAACGTAGCATCCATTTGAGAATTTGCATATGCAAAATGATTTTTAAATAACAATTTAATAACATAATTTTTTCTAAAAAACCCAACTTTCAAAAGTTTTGCATTTTGCAAGTTTATCCACCTCTAACCATGCACTACTAGTGTTGCAATAAATTACTATATTGAAAAATTTTGGTTAAAAATTTGAAAATAAGAATACATAAAAATCCAAACTTACTACCTATATTAAACTAGAAAAGTGAATACATAGCTTAAAATAAGTTGTATAATAACATAACAAAACATGTTTGTAACTATTGATAACACATCTTATTAGAAAACAATATATTTGGTTTAAGTAAAGCAGTTTTATTGGAAAATAAATTATATAAGCTTCCTTTACTAAAATTTACTTAAATTGGGAGGTATGTATAAATTTATTAAATTTATGGAAAAACATTTAGTTTATAAATATAAATATCGTGGCAATACATTTATGTAAAAAGTTAATCCGAATTATGCTGACCAAACATAAATATAATCTCAATATATAAACATAAGTGAAATAATAGCTCCACGAATAGATTACTATCAGAAGATGTAATAATAAGTTGTAAAATGCTTTTTAAGATATTTAACTTAGACCATCCACAAAGATAATTCTTCCATCAAATTTATTTCATACTATAATACCATGAAAGCACATTGTATCGAATTTAATGACTTAACATTTGATGTTGAACATTATCATTTCACGGGTGAAATAGTTAAAGCTTGATTATTCCATTTTCGTTGTTGATACAACGATGTAGGACGTTGTCATTTACTTTCTTCATAACTGGTTATTGGATGATGCATTTCTTCTTGTTCTTTTGTGCACTGTAGTTCTTTTGTGCACTGTGGTTCCTTTGTGCACTGTGGTTCATTAGTGCACTGTGGTTCTTTTGTGCATTTTAGTTCTTTCGTACATTGTTCATCCATTGTATGTTCATTTAACGATGGATGTTGCAATTTGCTTTCTCCATCAGTGGTCGTTGGATAATGCCATTCTTTTTGCTCTTCTATGCATTGTAGATCTTTTGTGCACTGTAGTCCTTTTGTGCATTGTAGCTCTTTTGTGCATTGTAGTTCTTTTGTGCATTCTAGGTCTTTTGTACATTGTTCATTCATCGCATGTGCATTTACCACCGGATGATTCCCCTTCTTTTGTTCGTCATAATTTGTCGGATGGTGCCAATTACTCCTTTCGTCAACGATTGTTGGATGATGCCACTTGGTTGGTAGTTCATTAGGTTGCAGCTTTGATGCCAAGGTAGTTTCAGTTATGATAAAAAAGAAGAACCCTAAAGCTAATGATGCACAATATGCTTTGGTCATGTTTATGTGTGGTATGTTGTTCAAGAAAGAAGATGGTTTTTATAAGATTTGAAGATAATGTTTGGAATCTTGAAGTCAATTAAGCCATTGTAAACTAATTAATGATCTCATTTTGTTTATCCTCTTTCATATTCTAGATAAAAACATAACCTTAAAGTAGATGGTGTTTTAATAAGCTTTCTACAAAAAATAACATGCAAAAGTTAATTATAATTCACCAATCGTTATGTTAATAATAGAAGGCGGTGTTGCATATCAATTACTAATTTCAATCTTAGCTTCTTGTATCATAGGAAATATATGAAAAACCCAAATTAGTAAAAAATAAATAAATAAATATTGGTGTCTACTAAATTATAATAAAAATGCGTGATTGCCGATACATCCGAAAATAAAAGTCAAAACAGGTAGTTACGATGTAAACTGAAATGAAAAATTCTAAAATAAAAAATAGATCTCTCGTTTTGTCATATATTTTATCCTCCTAAATTTTTTTAATAATATTAGTATTGTTATCGTAACAGTATATAACTACACTATTAGCGTGTATGTGTGCAAATGTGTATATTCACATATTTCGATTAAAATTTACTATATTTTGATTATAAAAGACGTTTATTTTCTTGTTATGGTGTTTGGAACTTACACAATACCAAATGTCTATTTTTTATTTTACCACCTCAAATGTTGGTTTATCGTTTCACATACCGTTTTCACTAAAACTTAAAGTTAATTGCTCGACGTCATGTATTCGCATTACTATTTAACTAAATTAAAAACCCAAGTCCAGTGTTACCAAAAAAGGGATATTTGTATAACTATATGGCATGCAAAAAATTTGTACTTTAAATGTATCCACAATTTGATTTTTATTTACATTTTGCATAGATATGACATATTGTCAATATGTCATTAAAACTGAAGTTTTTAGTGTGGTGAAAATTAGACGCTTCTGATATATTAGTGTCCAAAGCCAGTCAGATATTGTTGTAGGCTTAAGGCATAATGATCTAAATCAGGGATTAAAACAATCAGAGGTGCTTATTAGTTATTTTTAAACATTGAAAATACAGTCACAATGCAAGTTTAAATTATAGTGGCTTAAAAATAAGGCATACTCTTTTATAATTACACAGAGTCCGCTTTCATTAATCAAAAATATGACCGATTTCATTTAAAAACAAAATACAATTACTTTTATAAACAAAATTAGAATTTTGAGGTCGATGAAAATTCAAGGCCCTTAGCGATGACTTTTGTGACATAGGGCTACTATCGGCCATTCCTATATCAAACATAGTTTCGAATAATACACACTATTTGTAAATAGCAGTAAATGAGATTTGAGAAGAAATGCGTAGATGACTATTAAAATAAGTAACGTGCAACGTTCCATCCATTTGAGAATTTACATATGCAAAATGATTTTTAAATAACAATTTAATAACATAATTTTTTCTAAAAAATCCAACATTCAAAAGTTTTGCATTTTGCAAGTTTATCCACCTCTAACCATCCACTACTAGTGTTGCAATAAATTACTATTTTGAAAAATTTTGGTTAATTTGAAAATAAGAATACACAAAAATCCAAACTTCCTACCTATATTAAACTGGAAAAGTGAATACATAGCTTAAAATAAGTTGTATAATAACATAACAAAACATGTTTGTAACTATTGATTACACATCTTATTAGAAAACAATATATTTGGTTTAAGTAAAGCAGTTTTATTGGAAAATAAATTATATAAGCTTCCTTTACTAAAATTTACTTAAATTGGGAGGTATGTATAAATTTATTAAATTTATGGAAAAACAATTAGTTTATAAATATAAATATCGTGGCAATACATTTATGTAAAAAGTTAATCCGAATTATGCTGACCAAACATAAATATAATCTCAATATATAAACATAAGTGAAATAATAGCTCCACGAATAGATTACTATCAGAAGATGTAATAAGAAGTTGTAAAATGCTTTTTAAGATATTTAACTTAGACCATCTACAAAGATAATTCTTCCATCAAATTTATTTCATACTATAATACCATGAAAGCACATTGTATCGAATTTAATGACTTAACATTTGATGTTGAACATTATCATTTCACGGGTGAAATAGTTGAAGCTTGATTATGCCATTTTCGTTGTTGATACAACGATGTAGGACGTTGTCATTTACTTTCTTCATAACTGGTTAGTGGGTGATGCATTTCTTCTTGTTCTTTTGTGCACTGTAGTTCTTTTGTGCACTGTGGTTCCTTTGTGCACCGTGGTTCATTAGTGCACTGTGGTTCTTTTGTGCATTTTAGTTCTTTCGTACATTGTTCATCCATTGTATGTTCATTTAACGATGGATGTTGCAATTTGCTTTCTCCATCAGTGGTCGTTGGATGATGCCATTCTTTTTGCTCTTCTGTGCATTGTAGCTCTTTTGTGCACTGTAGTCCTTTTATGCATTGTAGCTCTTTTGTGCATTCTAGTTCTTTTGTGCATTCTAGGTCTTTTGTACATTGTTCATTCATCGCATGTGCATTTACCACCGGATGATTCCCCTTCTTTTGTTCGTCATAATTTGTCGGATGGTGCCAATTACTCCTTTCATCAACGATTGTTGGATGATGCCACTTGGTTGGTAGTTCATTAGGTTGCAGCTTTGAAGCCAAGGTAGTTTCAGTTGTGATAAAAAAGAAGAACCCTAAAGCTAATGATGCACAATATGCTTTGGTCATGTTTATGTGTGGTATGTTGTTCAAGAAAGAAGATGGTTTTTATAAGATTTGAAGATAATGTTTGGAATCTTGAAGTCAATTAAGCCATTGTAAACTAATTAATGATCTCATTTTGTTTATCCTCTTTCATATTCTGGATAATAACATAACCTTAAAGTAGATGGTGTTTTAATAAGCTTTCTACAAAAAAATAACATGCAAAAGTTAATTATAATTCACCAATCGTTATGTTAATAATAGAAGGCGGTGTTGCATATCAACTACTAATTTCAATCTTAGCTTCTTGTATCATAGGAAATATATGAAAAACCCAAATTAGTAAAGAATAAATAAATAAACATTGGTGTCTACTAAATTATAAAAAAAATGCGTGATTGCCGATACATCCAAAAATAAAAGTCAAAACAGGTAGTTACGATGTAAACTGAAATGAAAAATTCTAAAATAAAAAATAGATGTTTCGTTTTGTCATATATTTTATCCTCCTAAATTTTTTTAATAATATTAGTATTGTTATCGTAACAGTATATTACTACACTATTAGCGTGTATGTGTGCAAATGTGTATATTCACATATTTCGATTAAAATTTACTATATTTTGATTATAAAAGACGTTTATTTTCTTATTATGGTGTTTGGAACTTACCCAATACCAAATGTCTATTTTTTATTTTACCACCTCAAATGTAGGTTTATCGTTTCACATATCGTTTTCACTAAAACTTAAAGTTAACTGCTCGACGTCACGTATTCGCATTACTATTTAACTAAATTAAAAACCCAAGTCTAGTGTTACCAAAAAAGGGATATTTGTATAACTATATGGCATGCAAAAAATTTGTACTTTAAATGTATCCACAATTTGATTTTTATCTACATTATGCATAGATATGACATATTGTCAATATGTCATTAAAACTGAAGATTTTAGTGTGGTGAAAATTAGACGCTTCTGATATACTAGTGTCCAAAGCCAGTCAGATATTGTTGTAGGCTTAAGGCATAATGATCTAAATCAGGGATTAAAACAATCAGAGGTCCTTATTAGTTATTTTTAAACATTGAAAATATAGTCACAATGCAAGTTTAAATTATAGTGGCTTAAAAATAAGGCATACTCTTTTATAATTACACAGAGTCCGCTTTCATTAATCAAAAATATGACCGATTTCATTTATAAACAAAATACAATTACTTTTATAAACAAAATTAGAATTTTGAGGCCGATGAAAATTCAAGGCCCTTAGCGATGACTTTTGTGACATAGGGCTACTATCGGCCATTCCTATATCAAACATAGTTTCGAATAATACACACTATTTGTAAATAGCAGTAAATGAGATTTGAGAAGAAATGCGTAGATGACTATTAAAATAAGTAACGTGCAACGTACCATCCATTTGAGAATTTGCATATGCAAAATGATTTTTAAATAACAATTTAATAACATAATTTTTTCTGAAAGATCCAACATTCAAAAGTTTTGCATTTTGCAAGTTTATCCACCTCTAACCATCCACTACTAGTGTTGCAATAAATTTCTATTTTGAAAAATTTTGGTTAAAAATTTGAAAATAAGAATACATAAAAATCCAAACTTCCTACCTATATTAAACTGGAAAAGTGAATACATAGCTTAAAATAAGTTGTATAATAACATAACAAAACATGTTTGTAACTATTGATAACACATCTTATTAGAAAACAATATATTTGGTTTAAGTAAAGCAGTTTTATTGGAAAATAAATTATATAAGCTTCCTTTACTAAAATTTACTTAAATTGGGAGGTATGTATAAATTTATTAAATTTATGGAAAAACATTTAGTTTATAAATATAAATATCGTGGCAATACATTTATGTAAAAAGTTAATCCGAATTATGCTGACCAGACATAAATATAATCTCAATATATAAACATAAGTGAAATAATAGCTCCACGAATAGATTACTATCAGAAGATGTAATAATAAGTTGTAAAATGCTTTTTAAGATATTTAACTTAGACCATCTACAAAGATAATTCTTCCATCAAATTTATTTCATACTATAATACCATGAAAGCACATTGTATCAAATTTAATGACTTAACATTTGATGTTGAACATTATCATTTCACGGGTGAAATAGTTGAAGCTTGATTATGCCATTTTCGTTGTTGATACAACGATGTAGGACGTTGTCATTTACTTTCTTCATAACTGGTTATTGGATGATGCATTTCTTCTTGTTCTTTTGTGCACTGTAGTTCTTTTGTGCACTGTGGTTCCTTTGTGCACTGTGGTTCATTAGTGCACTGTGGTTCTTTTGTGCATTTTAGTTCTTTCGTACATTGTTCATCCATTTTATGTTCATTTAACGATGGATGTTGCAATTTGCTTTCTCCATCAGTGGTCGTTGGATGATGCCATTCCTTTTGCTCTTCTGTGCATTGTAGCTCTTTTGTGCACTGTAGTCCTTTTGTGCATTGTAGCTCTTTTGTGCATTCTAGTTCTTTTGTGCATTCTAGGCCTTTTGTGCATTGTTCATTCATCGCATGTGCATTTACCACCGGATGATTCCCCTTCTTTTGTTCGTCATAATTTGTCGGATGGTGCCAATTACTCCTTTCATCAACGATTGTTGGATGATGCCACTTGGCTGGTAGTTCATTAGGTTGCAGCTTTGATGCCAAGGTAGTTTCAGTTGTGATAAAAAAGAAGAACCCTAAAGCTAATGATGCACAATATGCTTTGGTCATGTTTATGTGTGGTATGTTGTTCAAGAAAGAAGATGGTTTTTATAAGATTTGAAGATAATGTTTGGAATCTTGAAGTTAATTAAGCCATTGTAAACTAATTAATGATCTCATTTTGTTTATCCTCTTTCATATTCTGGATAATAACATAACCTTAAAGTAGATGGTGTTTTAATAAGCTTTCTACAAAAAAATAACATGCAAAAGTTAATTATAATTCACCAATCGTTATGTTAATAATAGAAGGCGGTGTTGCATATCAACTACTAATTTCAATCTTAGCTTCTTGTATCATAGGAAATATATGAAAAACCCAAATTAGTAAAAAATAAATAAATAAATATTGGTGTCTACTAAATTATAAAAAAAATGCGTGATTGCCGATACATCCAAAAATAAAAGTCAAAACAGGTAGTTACGATGTAAACTGAAATGAAAAATTCTAAAATAAAAAATAGATGTCTCGTCTTGTCATATATTTTATCCTCCTAAATTTTTTTAATAATATTAGTATTGTTATCGTAACAGTATATTACTACACTATTAGGGTGTATGTGTGCAAATGTGTATATTCACATATTTCGATTAAAATTTACTATATTTTGATTATAAAAGACGTTTATTTTCTTGTTATGGTGTTTGGAACTTACACAATACCAAATGTCTATTTTTTATTTTACCACCTCAAATGTAGATTTATCGTTTCACATATCGTTTTCACTAAAACTTAAAGTTAATTGCTCGACGTCATGTATTCGCATCACTATTTAACTAAATTAAAAACCCAAGTCTAGTGTTACCAAAAAAGGGATATTTGTATAACTATATGGCATGCAAAAAATTTGTACTTTAAATGTATCCACATTTATATTTTGCATAGATATGACATATTGTCAATATGTCATTAAAACTGAAGATTTTAGTGTGGTGAAAATTAGACGCTTCTGATATACTAGTGTCCAAAGCCAGTCAGATATTGTTGTAGGCTTAAGGCATAATGATCTAAATAAGGGATTAAAACAATCAGAGGTCCTTATTAGTTATTTTTATACATTGAAAATACAGTCACAATGCAAGTTTAAATTATAGTGGCTTAAAAATAAGGCATACTCTTTTATAATTACACAGAGTCCGCTTTCATTAATCAAAAATATGACCGATTTCATTTATAAACAAAATACAATTACTTTTATAAACAAAATTAGAATTTTGAGGCCGATGAAAATTTAAGGCCCTTAGCGATGACTTTTGTGACATAGGGCTACTATCGGCCATTCCTATATCAAACATAGTTTCGAATAATACACACTATTTGTAAATAGCAGTAAATGAGATTTGAGAAGAAATGCGTAGATGACTATTAAAATAAGTAACGTGCAACGTACCATCCATTTGAGAATTTGCATATGCAAAATGATTTTTAAATAACAATTTAATAACATAATTTTTTCTAAAAAATCCAACATTCAAAAGTTTTGCATTTTGCAAGTTTATCCACCTCTAACCATCCACTACTAGTGTTGCAATAAATTACTATTTTGAAAAATTTTGGTTAAAAATTTGAAAATAAGAATACATAAAAATCCAAACTTCCTACCTATATTAAACTGGAAAAGTGAATACATAGCTTAAAATAAGTTGTATAATAACATAACAAAACATGTTTGTAACTATTGATGACACATCTTATTAGAAAATAATATATTTGGTTTAAGTAAAGCAGTTTTATTGGAAAATAAATTATATAAGCTTCCTTTACTAAAATTTGCTTAAATTGGGAGGTATGTATAAATTTATTAAATCTATGGAAAAACATTTAGTTTATAAATATAAATATCGTGGCAATACATTTATGTAAAAAGTTAATCCGAATTATGCTGACCAAACATAAATATAATCTCAATATATAAACATAAGTGAAATAATAGCTCCACGAATAGATTACTATCAGAAGATGTAATAATAGGTTGTAAAATGCTTTTTAAGATGTTTAACTTAGACCATCTACAAAGATAATTCTTCCGTCAAATTTATTTCATACTATAATACCATGAAAGCACATTGTATCAAATTTAATGACTTAACATTTGATGTTGAACATTATCATTTCACGGGTGAAATAGTTGAAGCTTGATTATGCCATTTTCGTTGTTGATACAACGATGTAGGACGTTGTCATTTACTTTCTTCATAACTGGTTATTGGATGATGCATTTCTTCTTGTTCTTTTGTGCACTGTAGTTCTTTTGTGCACTGTGGTTCCTTTGTGCACTGTGGTTCATTAGTGCACTATGGTTCTTTTGTGCATTTTAGTTCTTTCGTACATTGTTCATCCATTGTATGTTCATTTAACGATGGATGTTGCAATTTGCTTTCTCCATCAGTGGTCGTTGGATGATGCCATTCTTTTTGCTCTTCTGTGCATTGTAACGATCCTGAATTTTTATTTAATTTAAATTAATAATTAAATGGAATTTTGAATAGAAATTTATAAAATTAATTATAAATAGTGAAGTGAGTTTCCCCGAGTTCAAATATATTCTATATAAATCATTTAAATTTTTAAATATTATGTATATATGTATATATGTGAATATATATATATATATATATATATATATATATATATGTATATTTGGGTATATATGAGTCAATTTGAAATTTTAAAATCTTGTGTGTATATATATATATTTTGATTTGAATTTAAATCTTATATTAATGGTTTGAAAAATAAATATTAAGGTGTATACTTTAGACACAAGTATAAAAATAAATAAATAAATTGATTTAAAAATTTATAAATAATGATAATTTGTGTTATATAAAATATATGTGTATATATAGAGAAATATAAAACAATAATTTTTAAAGTAAAATTTATGATAATTATTTAAACTAAAAATAGAAGTAAATTTAAAATGCAAGAATAAGAGCAAATAAAAATATGTTATTTATCAAAATAAAGATAGTTTCTTTTATAAATTGTTTTAATTAAATAATGAGTTGTATTTAAACAATATTAATAGTATAATATTTATACAAATGGATTTTTATTGATAGAAATGGTTATTTCAGATTTTTATATATATATATATGTATGTATGTATGTATGTATGTAGGTATTTTTAAAGAAAGCTAGGATTTGTGAATTTAAAATGAAATAAATTACAAACAAATGTATGCATACAAACATAATTAAAATAGAAAATTATTTGTAATACAAAGTAAACTAAACAAAATAACAAAACAAAACAAAAGATAAAAACAAAAGAAAAGGTAACAAATCAAATACAAGATACATTCAAGTATTCAAACAAAAGAAATAATCCAAACCATACTTTTACATATTTGTACAGCCGAGACAAGAAAGAAAGAAAAAGTAAAGGTAAACAAATGCATTACAAAGTACAGGTGCATTTAATGTTTACACCTCTAGCCTATAACAAAAAAAGAAAAAAAAGAGAGGATACCATCACTTGTACCTGCACACCTCTATACATTATATATGTACAGCTTTAGTTCACAAGGCTGAGCATACTTGTAAACATTTTCTCAAATTCTTTAAACATTTTCAAAGCTGTAATAAGTATCAAGCATGCAAAGAGTTCAACTTCATTAGCAAAGCAAAATTCCAAATTTACAAGTTCCAGGAAAATAAAAGAAAAGCTTCAGATCAACCAAACTCTAACCTGTAAACTGCTGGATTTAAGCAATGATTTGGAAGGTGAGTACACATCTGTATTTTAAAGTTTAAACTTGTGTGTTGCTTCGAAATGAATATGTATCTTATGGTATATGCTGTGATGATATGCATGTGTTGTGTGTGTGGCTTTCATCAGAGTATTCTCTGTTTTATTTAAATATCAGGTTTACAGAGAACAACCCAACAAAGCTAGGAAAAAGATAATTCAAGTTCTTGTTTTATAATCCATATCAGGCCTTAGTTTCAAAACAAGATCGATGTGTTTAAGTATGGGCTATAATAAAAAAATGGTTTCATAATGTATAGAGGTATGTAGGATAGAAGATCAAGATTTTACAGTACAAACTTTAAAAATTGGAAATTTCGAATGACACGAATCATTAATTCAAGTGTATAACTTGAATCCTCATATCAAATGATGATTTTTAAGAAGAGTTTCGTGATTTTTAGTGGGGTGGTTTGGTAGCAGTTTAAAGTTGAACGGAAATGGGTTTTTGGGGGATTTCTGGCGATCAGGGGTACTAGAGGTGCTAGGGTTGTGCGTGGTGGTGGAGGAGCTTACCGGGATGGCAGGAAAAATATAGGGATGGTGAGTAGATCACGGTGGTGGCGTCGGCAATTGGTTGAAGTCTGTAGCCCTAGTTTTGTTGGGGTCGAAGAAATCTGATTTGTTCGTCGTCCACAGTGCATCGAGTTGCACGAGACTGGGGGTGATGAAGGCTGGGGTGTAGATGAGGCGGTGGCCGGAGGTGGAAGCTCGCTGATGGTCGGCACGGCGTGGACGAGGCGATGTTGACAGGTTTGGGGTGTTGAAGCTGGCGTGTTTCCAGGTTTGGAAATTTAACTAAATTTTGATTCGTGCTGTCGTGATGGGTGCTGGGTGATGGATTGAGTTGAGGGGGTCAACGATGACTAGATGGCGATGGAAGTGGTGGCCAGGACATCGGCGGTGGATGGTGCAGGTGCACGAACCACTGATGTGTATCAGTGGCATGGGGAAGAAGAAAAGAAAAAGAAAAAGAAGAACTTGGACTCGGGGTAATCCTCGGGAAGTTTGCAAGATAGCTCGAGTTAGACTCGTGTATTTTTAGGTTCATGCCGAGTAAATATTTAACACTTAAACAAAATTTATAAAATTTATAAAGTCTCGGGTTGGTTTGGGGAAAGACTCGAAGCAGGGCTCAGGTAGAACATGGATTTCCTCGGGTTTGACTCGGGTAGGTATAAAAACAGTTTTGAAATTTTAAAACAAAATGCAAGTTTTAAACATTTTTAACTCATTCTTTTAAATAATTGTCTCATTTAAGTATGGGATTGGTTTAAGGTTTAAAAGTAAATTATTTTAATTTAATTAAGTTTTACATAAAGATTTAATTAAAAAGATTAATTAATTAAAGGTTAATTAAGTACTGATAAAAAAATTTAATTAATTTGTTAAGAGCTAATTTATTAATGATGAATAATTAAAGGATAATTATTTAATTAAATATTAATAAATGATAAAGATTGATTTAATCAAGTGATTAATCAATATTTAATACAAAGCATAATGTGATTGACTCAAAATGATAATTAATTTGAGATTAATTAGTTAAAGGTTAAAGTTGATTAAGGAATGATAATTAATCAAGGAAAAATTAATTAGAGTAATTAATTAAAGATAATTAATTAAATGGTGAATTAGATAATTAAAGATTAATTGTTTAATAATTAAAGGTTGATAATAAAAGGTTAATTAATTTATTTGTAATGGATAATTAGTAAAGGATTAAAGAATAATTAATTAAAATGATTTGTAAATTATCAATGTTAATTAACCAGGACTTATAATTCATAAGAAATTAATTTGATTTAAATTAATCAGATAATTAACTGATTTTACTTACGAATATTTGGATTCTATTGGATGACTTGATTGTTTGATATCCCTAATATATGATGCTTTGTGATACATCTTGATTTATGTGGTGATCTGTAATTTACTATCTGTGACATATTTATCTGTGATCTGTATATAACCGATAAGCGTTACAGCTTATATCGCTTATCAATTATATTCCTGTATTCTGATCTGTAATAATTGTACGATGTTGCACTACTGTGTATAACCCCTGGACCACACTCATACACATACAATTATGGATTTCACAAGGAAATCGATTAAGTCGCAGATTTTTGAAATAGTTTTTGAATTTTTAAATTCAAATGTTTTGGAAATGGAATTGGAATAGAAGTGAAAAGCTTTTGAAATGGAATTTCAAAGATGGAAATTTGTTTTGAATAACTGGATTAAGTGTTGGAATTTAAATACTTTAATTTAAATTTGAATTCAATATTCAAATTTAATCCTGTAATTGGAAACTAGGAATTTATGATATTATACTAGTCAATATGAGTTAAATCATTTTTAAAGTATTATTTTTGAGAATTTGAATTTAACCCAAGGATTTCAACTCGTATAAATGAATCAGATTTCCAAAATGAAAACTGTTGTTTTCAAATGATAAACACTTTTAGATAAGAACTGAGATTCCAGTTAATTAGGGGAATTTCAAGATTTAATAGAGAAATGATTTTCCTAAGTTATGAATGAATTCTTTTTGAAAGCTATGAATTAAATCTGTTTATTTTTAACAGATTTAAATTGATGATTTGTTTAAATCAAATTGAAATGAAATTGTTTCGAAGGCTATAAGTAAATCTTTGATTTAAAGATTTAACGAGTTAATCAAATTGAAATGAAAATTGATTTGGAAAATCTGTGAATGAATCTTTTGTTTAAAAGATTAAAATGTGAAAATTGTTTAAACCGTTAAAAATTGTGAAAATGAATCTTTTTGTTTAAAGATTGAAAATGGTAATTTGTTAAGCCATTTGAAGAAAAGTTTTGAATTATTAAGTTGTGACTTAATTGAAATCCCATTATCCATTTGTTTTTGAACTATTTCGCTCACTATTCGGTTTAGCCGGGAAAGGACCTTTGTGTCATATATCCCATTCTGAATATGTGATATGTCGTTATGGATAGCATTTGAAGACCGGTGTTGAAGACCGGGTATTTGCGAGAGTGATAGGATGACCTATCGATTGTCTCTGCACTGGGTAGCTCCTGGTATAGAGATTCCCTAAGTGATGGGAAATCCGATCGGGATTGTGAATATCCGGGTTGCAAGGACTTCTTTGTAAGTGCCTTCGGTTCTGTTCGATCCCGGAACAGACTTGTATGGATAGTATGTCTGACATTACAAATTGAGATATAAAGCAGATTTCTCTCAAATATATTTCTGTTGGTGGCGGAGAATTTATTCTTTTAGCTTAACACCCTTCTCTGAGACGTACGAGCTCAGAGGTTATATAGTTGAAGTTATCAGCGATATATTCCCAATTTGGTAATGTGACATGCTGAGTGTTGCTGTAAATGATCATTGTGTTGATTTTTGTGATAGGATCGTTTATTTGATCGTCTATCTTGGTGATCATTGTGTTGATCATTTGTTGACCCAAAGCATGGCTTTTGTATAAAGTATGTTTTTGTGGACGTGACTTCGTCGAACCTCACACCCCGTGAATGGTCAAAACAGGAAAGAAGCAGCAAGGTTATGAGGGGTAGCTCCCTTTAGGGTATGTACATTTCCTTCTGGATAGAGGTGGTATCATGGTATGGAGCCCAGATATTTAACCTATGTGGTTACTACGAATTTATTACTTTGTGGTTGTTGGTTATCGGGATCCCGTGAGAAAGGTCGTTTACGATCGGGGAATGGCGTGCTCGTGTCAGTAGTTACCCAGTTAGGGGTAACCCGGCCTTGTGTTGGCAGAGTTCCGGTTTGGTTCTCGTGGATGTCTTTCCAGAGGCATTCTCATGTGGCAATGGGAAGTTCCTTGGCCTGACCATTTGTTGGAAATCCAAAGAAACAATACGAAACTTGTACGGTTTTAGTTGTAGGACCTGCCATCTAATATGGTAGCTATAGTAGGCATAATATAATGGTACCTATGCTGGCTAAGATTTATATTCTACTTTCGAAAATGAATTTTTCCTACACTATGCACTAATAATAATATGAAATGTTCTTTTAAATGCGTATCAAGCATCTTTGACTATCATAAGGAGAAATCTTCTCCAAGTCTGCGTTTGCATTGTGTGTGTGGCAGGAGGTCTTATGGTAGTCTCATTTTTAAAAGCATTGCGAATTAAATTTAAAAATATTTCTTTGAATGTTTTAAAAGATAAACTGTTTTTGTTGCTCACACCAGTCCCACGACTGATCCGGAGTTTATTGTTTCCTTCCTAAACTCTGGGTGCTCATTATTTTCTACACGAGCAGTCTAGAGTTGGGTTTTTCAGATAGTTAGATATAGTGGATTATCTGGAGTTAGTTCAGTCTTTGGATCGCACCAGTCTTGCTTATCTTTGTACATTGTTATTGGGAGTTCAAGCTATTGCTGGATTGATTCTTGGAGATGGAGTTGAAATTCTCGGAGTTCTTTTTTTTGAAGACTATCTTAGAGTTATATTGTTCCGTATGCTAGATGTTATCTATTTTCTTTCCGCTGCTATTTTATTGTATCATATCTCTGATGTATATTGATATCTATTGGATCATCTGTTGTATCAGATATGTTATCAAAGCTGTATATCAATGTATTATTCTTTTACTCCGCTGTGTTGTTTGCTTAATGATTGTTATAAGCTCCGGCGAATCGGATTTGAACGGTCGAATCTATGACATTCGAGTACGATGTGAAGTATGGATGTCGATTTTTGAGCGGGCAAAATCCGACTCGTTACATGTGGTATCAGAGCTAAGGGTTGAACTTTAGCTCAGGAGTGTAACACATTAAGTAGCTCATTAGAGATAGGGTGAAGTAAATCCTAGAATGAGTAATCGTTAAGATATCCGTTTGAATGCCTCAGTAAATTCTCTTACTATCCACTGATAGTAAGTATAAGTGCAAAAAGAGAACGAGATAGAGGACAGGGAAATACGACTATAAATGGTCGATACTCTGTAACAATAGTGGAAACAACTTTCTTATCAATTTTCTTTGATTCGTTTTCAAATTCTTTTGAATTGTATTGATAAAACGATTTTGGTTGAGAACAAATTTTGAATTTCTGTTATAACTTCTTGGGTGGAATAAAATATGAAATATAAACTTTGATGTATTTCTCAACATATAAAACTCTAAACTTAAGATCTTAATATTTGGCTTTTGATTTTAATTGTAGAGAACAAATAGCGTTAGCCGAGGAGGAAAGGTCAGGAGGGTGGGTGATTATGCTTCATCCAGTAGGGTACGAGATGACGAAGGTGAGTCATCAGTTCATAGGGAATTCCCAGTGGAGCCTGTAGTGCAGCTCCAACCACCAGTGGAAGAAGAAGAAGATGAAGAGGAATTCGAAGAAGAAAATGAAGACGAATTCAAAGAAGAAAATGAAGAGGAATTCGAAGAAAAAGAGTTCGAGGAAGAATTCGAAGAAGAAGTTGAGGAGGAATTCGAGGAGGAGGTTAAGGCGGAAGAAGAACCTGACGTGGAGGAAGAGTCCGAAGGTGATGAAGAAATTCATTGGGATTTAGATAATGCCGTGGATGATGATGATCCCATTGAGGACGAGGAGTTAAATGGTGGGTATCTTATTCTGGAAGAATCTGATCCGGAAGAGATTTTTGAGACAGACAATGAGGTTGAAGTGATGGACCTGTCAGGGCCTGAGAGGGAGGGTTCTGAGAGTGAGGATTGGTAGTTGGTCGGTTTGACTCATTTTGGGGTATTTATATAGGTATTTTGGACTTGAGATCGTAGTAAAAGTTGGATGTTAGTGGGTTATGTATGACTATAACTCATGTACTAATATTTTGAGTAGTGTTTAATATAAAATATATTATGAATGGCCTGAAAATATCCAGTTTGATCTGAAAAGATATTTCTCTATCTTTTATCTATCTCTGTACTGTTTTCGTGCCTGCGAATTTCGAGGACGAAATTCTTTTAAGGGGGGAAGTCTGTAACGATCCTGAATTTTTATTTAATTTAAATTAATAATTAAATGAAATTTTGAATAGAAATTTATAAAATTAATTATAAATAGTGAAGTGAGTTTCCCCGAGTTCAAATATATTCTATATAAATCATTTAAATTTTTAAATATTATGTATATATGTATATATGTGAATATATATATATATATGTATATTTGGGTATATATGAGTCAATTTGAAATTTTAAAATCTTGTGTGTATATATATATATATATTTTGATTTGAATTTAAATCTTATATTAATGGTTTGAAAAATAAATATTAAAGTGTATACTTTAGACACAAGTATAAAAATAAATAAATAAATTGATTTAAAAATTTATAAATAATGATAATTTGAGTTATATAAAATATATGTGTATATATAGAGAAATATAAAACAATAATTTTTAAAGTAAAATTTATGATAATTATTTAAACTAAAAATAGAAGTAAATTTAAAATGCAAGAATAAGAGCAAATAAAAATATGCTATTTATCAAAATAAAGATAGTTTCTTTTATAAATTGTTTTAATTAAATAATGAGTTGTATTTAAACAATATTAATAGTATAATATTTATACAAATGGATTTTTATTGATAGAAATGGTTATTTCAGATTTATATATATATATATATATATATATATATATATATATATGTATGTATGTATGTATGTATGTATGTATGTAGGTATTTTTAAAGAAAGCTAGGATTTGTGAATTTAAAATGAAATAAATTACAAACAAATGTATGCATACAAACATAATTAAAATAGAAAATTATTTGTAATACAAAGTAAACTAAACAAAATAACAAAACAAAACAAAAGATAAAAACAAAAGAAAAGGTAACAAATCAAATACAAGATACATTCAAGTATTCAAACAAAAGAAATAATCCAAACCATACTTTTACATATTTGTACAGCCGAGACAAGAAAGAAAGAAAAAGTAAAGGTAAACAAATGCATTACAAAGTACAGGTGCATTTAATGTTTACACCTCTAGCCTATAACAAAAAAAGAAAAAAAAAAAGAGGATACCATCACTTGTACCTGCACACCTCTATACATTATATATGTACAGCTTTAGTTCACAAGGCTGAGCATACTTGTAAACATTTTCTCAAATTCTTTAAACATTTTCAAAGCTGTAATAAGTATCAAGCATGCAAAGAGTTCAACTTCATTAGCAAAGCAAAATTCCAAATTTACAAGTTCCAGGAAAATAAAAGAAAAGCTTCAGATCAACCAAACTCTAACCTGTAAACTGCTGGATTTAAGCAATGATTTGGAAGGTGAGTACACATCTGTATTTTAAAGTTTAAACTTGTGTGTTGCTTCGAAATGAATATGTATCTTATGGTATATGCTGTGATGATATGCATGTGTTGTGTGTGTGGCTTTCATCAGAGTATTCTCTGTTTTATTTAAATATCAGGTTTACAGAGAACAACCCAACAAAGCTAGGAAAAAGATAATTCAAGTTCTTGTTTTATAATCCATATCAGGCCTTAGTTTCAAAACAAGATCGATGTGTTTAAGTATGGGCTATAATAAAAAAATGGTTTCATAATGTATAGAGGTATGTGTAATGACCCAGAATTTTTAACAATTTAATTGGAAAATATTTAATTAATTTTAAATATTTGAATGATGGTTTAAATTGAATTTTCAATATAACTTTGAATTTGACGATTAAATTATAGAATTTAATCTATTGAGAGTTGAATAAAAATTTGAATCTTCAGTTTTAAGCTGATTAAAAATATTTCAAAGGCTTGTAAAATTTATATTGATAGTGCTGAAGATAATAGAAGCTTCAGAATTGAAATTGAAAGTGATTTGTTCAGTTTTGGAATTTAATTGTTTGAATCGATATTTAAAATAGCCGTCCGAGGCACAGTCTCGGAATTCGACGAAACCAGTTCCATTGGGTCCGTAATATTGAATTATTCTCGGATTTCAAATTTCGTATTTTTCGGAGTTAATACGTGAGCACACGACACCTAAACGCGTTGAAATTTTCAACGATTTAAATTTAAATTTAAATTTAAATTTTGGTCAAACTAACACACGTTCTCTTCCCTAAATTCATGCCTAAATTCACGATAGAAATCGTGACCAACATACCTCTTCTCTGATAAATCACGTTCCCTCCCTCCTTCAGTTCATTTGCAAAGTAACAAACGAGATAAAAATCAATGGCCGATAGAACAAATCTCGTTCAAAAAAAAAAAAAAATAGGGCATGGCCGCGTATTCCCCTTGTTCTATTCTTCTTCCCCCAATCTTCAGTTCATTAGAAAAATAAAAAAATAAAAAGGGAAAAAAATGGCGCGCACGAATTGGGGGTATCGGCGATCTTGGGCTGTCAGTGTCGCGCAGAAGAGGTGGAGCGGCGCGACGATGGGCAGTGAAGCGCGCTCGAGCGCGAGGCGCGCGGCAGCAATTGGGGGCGGCGGTTCAAGCGACGGCAGAGCACGCGCGATTTCGTGAGGGCTTCGGCAAGTGACGCGCGATGCGGTGGAGCTCAAGGCGACGCGACAACGGCGACGCTCGAGGCAAGCGGCGTTGATGTTGATGGCGATGGCGCAGCTTTTGGTTCGTCTTCTCGAGGCAGAGGCGATTCGAATCAGAAGGGGGGGGCATCGCGATGTTAGGGCGATCGCGGTAGCAACGGTGGCGACTTCAACTTCGTCGAAGCACTCGCGACTGGGATAAGCAGTAAGTTATTAAATTTATTTTTGTTTTAATTTTAGTTATATATATATATATAAATTTAGGTTGAGAAAAAAATTAAAAAAAAAAAAAATAACAGTAAAGAATAAAATTAGTTGATTTAAAATAAAAAGAGAAGTTAATTTGAAATAAAAGTTTAAATATTTAAATGTTTAAAAAAAAACAAGGTTTAAACTTAAAGTAGATTTTTAAAAGAATGAATTATTTAACTTATAAATAAATAAGTCATTAGTTAGAAATGTAAAATAAATGTACAGATAGATTTTAAATTTACTAAGTTTATATTAAAATAATACATAATATGAGGATTAATTATTTTAACAAAATTTATCTGTTTATTTTAATAACTAAAGGATATTTTATAAAAGAAAATGTTGTTTAAATTAAATAGTTAGTTAATAAAATTTATTTAAATAGAAATTAAATTTGTTCGACAAAAAATTGAATTTATAAAGAATAGTTTGAATTTAATTTTTGTTAAATCAAAGTATTAGAAAGAAATTGTTTGAAACAATTTATTAAGAAAGGATTTAATTTTTTAATTGTAACCTTTAGTTAAAATAAATTTATTAAACAAGGAAAAATAATTTTTAAGGAGAAAATTGGTTTAAAAATTTAATCATTGGCAGATTTAATTTGTTAAAAAGAAAAGTTAGTTTGAAAGCAAAATGTTTAGTTAAATAAATTTATTTAACAGGAATTTGGTTTAAAAGGAAATTTAATTTATTAAGTAAAATGATTTATTAAAGGAAATTTTGTTCAATTGAAAATTTCTAGTTAAAAATTATTTTTAAAAGTAAAATAATTAGTTGAAATAAATTTATTAAAGTAAAATAATTAGTTGAAATAAATTTATTAAAGTAAAATAATTAGTTTAAATAAATTTATTAAACGAGAAATTGGTTTAAACGAAACTACGAGTTAATTTAACTATTAAAATGAAATCACAAATCAATCGGAATTATTAAACGAAAATTTAATTTATTCGATTGATTCGAATATTAATAAATTGTGTAAATATTTATACAAGGTATAAATGAAGAAATCAAGTCAAGATGGACAATGGATTGCTAATAAAAGCAAAGGTGAGAACTTCTCACTCAAAAAGGAATTTTATTGTTTATTTAAATTTTAAATAGTTAGATTTAAAATTAATTGACTGTGTTGATTGAATGCTTGAATGATGATTGTTATATATATATATATATATTGGATGTGAATAGACCCTATATGCCGTTAGTAAGCGGAGGTTATTTATTACACACATATACCGCGATATTCCACCTCGAAGTGGAATTGGTATTATATTATATATATAGCAATATATATATATTGGCATATGTATATATTGCAGTTGATTGATTTCCCGCATTTTCTTTTAGCGGATGAGACCCTATTGCGCCGTTAGTAAGTGGATATATTTTTATAAAATCCCATATACCGCGATATTCCGTCTCGAAACGGAATGGTATTGTGCTAATGTCTGTGGATGCAGAGAAACAGGTTGGAGGGATCCACCTCGATTCCTCACAAATATTTGTTTGATTTCATATATAGTGATATTTGATTGTTTATCATGGATGATATATGATATTGAAAATCGTGATTGACTATTGATGTGTTACATCATCGGATCCAATTTTTGAAGTTTAAAAATAACGATTTTTATTTTAAGAGATTTCTAAAGTAATTTTGAAAATATACGTTTATTAAATATTTTTGGAATTGATCCATTATAATTAAATAAACGTTATAATTTTTAAAGGTTATAAAAATTTTATTTTTGAGAAATATAGTAAAAAAAAAAATTGATTTTTGAAAATATGGGGTTAGTGATTTTATAAAATAGTTTAAACTGGGATTTCTGAAATTATTATAAGAAGTTCAAAAATAGGATTTATAAAATTTTTATTTTATAAATCAGAATGATGAAACTATGAAAGAGTTTAAGGATGTTTAAAGTAATAATATAAATTGTTCTATATTAAAAAGATTTATAAATTAATATTTATAAATTAAAAGTATTAGAAGTGTAAAACGAACTTTTCTAAGTGTTAGAAAGAATTGTAAATGAATTTCATAAATAGGAATTACAGAATTATAACAGTGAAGTTATAAATAAAATTTTATAAACAGTAGGTTTATAAAATTTATAAAGTTATTAAAGGAATGAGTTTGGATAAATAAATGAATCTTATAAGTTATAAGATTTATGAGTTTGAGAAGTTCAAAGAAACAATTTTGTAAATAAATAAATTGTAAGTATTTGACTTATAATATGAATTTTTAGTATATCATTGTGATATGAATTGAGATAAGTTAATAAAAGAAATAGAAATAGAATTTATAAACATTGTTTTATAAATTCGCAAACTACTTATTTTGATAAGTAAATTGTTGCAATTTATTTATGAAGTTATATTCATGTTTTAGACAGTGAATAATTCCTTAAAATAAAATGAATAGAAGTAATGAAATTGGTTAACAATATATTCACGTTTTTGAATAGTGAATAATATGTTAAAGAAATTATTTAGAATGTGATGTTTTAAGTAAAATTAAAACGATCTAACGATGTTTTAAAATATGTTGAGATTCGAAGCCATAGATTTCAACATTTATTGTTGAAATAGATGTTTTTCGAGAAATAAAAGGAAATAGTAGATTATAACACTGTTGTTATAACAGATGATTTCCGAAAGGAAATGTTTTGTATAGTATTGGGATTTATATATCTATTTTATTTCGAATCCCTATACTAGTGATTTTGGGTTGTCGTAACGATGTTTTACGCAACATTCGTTTTGGCCCAAATAAATATGGTTAAGTGAATGATTTCCTTAAAGAATAAAATATATACTTAATTTCGATTAGAGTATATGGAATATTTTCAGAAGGGTGAAAATAAATAAATTTGTGGATTACTTATAAAATAAATAAGTATGAGAATGTTTTTCAAATGTGAAATAAATATTTTGGAGAATTTATCTTTTTGAAGATAAATTGAAATGGAAAGTTAGAGAATTTATCTTTTTGAAGATAAATTGAAAAATGAATATTTGAAATCGTATATTCATAAATATTTTGGAATATAAATTCGATATGGAATTTATAAATGGATTTGGAAAATGGGTTTAAAAATAAATATCGATTTATTTTTGAAGTATGGAAAGTTTATATCTTCTAAAGATATTTTGGGAAAATAAATAATTTGGAAAATTATTTGGATTCTGGTGATGTTGGCATATCTATTGATAGTTCAATAACGGACTATCGATAATTACCTTTGAATGGTATTTGTTGTGATTGTTTGAAATTGAATGCCACACTTTTTTTTTTTAAAATAAGCGCTCACTATTCGGGTTAACCGGGAAAGGACCATGGGGTCGTATAACCCATTCCGAATATGTGATACGTCGTATGAATTGCATTCGAAGACCGGTGTTGAAGACCGGATATTTTCGAAAACGTAAGGGTTCTTGTCGAATGTCTTTGCATCGACTGGTCCCCGGTATAGAGACTCCATATGTGATGGGAAGTCCGAACGTGATTAGTGAATATCCGGATTGCAAGGACTTCTTTGTAAGTGCCTTCGGTTCTGTTCGAGCCCGGAACAGACTTGTATGGATTGTATGTCTGACATTACAAGTTGAGATATAAAGCCGATTTCTTTCAAATATATTTCTGTTGGTGGCGGAGAATTTATTCTTTTAGCTTAACACCCTTCTCTGAGACGTACGAGCTCAGAGGTTATATAGTTGAAGTTATCAGCAATATGTTCCCAATTTGGTAATGTGACATACTGAGTGTTGCTGTAAATGATCATTGTGTTGATTATTTGTGATAGGATCATTTATTTGATCGTCTATCTTAGTGATCATTGTGTTGATCATTTGTTGACCCAAAGCATGGCTTTTGTATAAAGTATGTTTTTGTGGACGTGACTTCGTCGAGCCTCACACCCCGTGAATGGTCAAAACAGGAAAGAAGCAGCAAGGTTATGAGGGGTAGCACCCTTTAGGATGTGTCCATTTCCTTCTGGAAAAGGGTGGTATCATGGTATGGAGCCCAGATACTTACTCATGTTGAAAACACTTTATGATTGTGTGAATTGATTACGAGCGCTCGGTGAAAAGGTCCCAAAGGACCGGGGGATGGCATATTCGGTCAGTTGTTACTCAGTTAGGAGTAACCCGGCCTTGTGTTGGTAGAGATCCGGTTTGGTTCTCGGGGATGTCCATCCAGAGGCATTCTCATGTGGCAATGGGAAGTTCCTTGGCCTGATCATTCGTTGGAAATCCAAAGAAACAATACGTGACTTGTACGGTTTTAGTTGTAGAACCTGCTTCCTCAGGAGGTAGCTATAGTAGGCATAATATAATGGTACCTATGCTGGCTAAGATTTATATCTTTATTTTCGAAATAAATTTTCTACAGTATGCACTAATAATAATATCAAAATTGATTTGATTTTTGCGTAGAAGCATCTTTGACTAACATAAGAAGAAATCTCCTCCAAGTCTGCGTTTGCATTGTGTGTGTGGTGGGAGGTCTTATGGTAGTTACATTTTCAAAAGCATTGCGAATTGAATTTAAAAATATTCCTCTATTTTTGATTTTAAAAGTTAAATAAACTGTTTTAAGTTCTCGCACCAGTCACATGACTGACTCGGAGTTTATTGTTTTCCTTCCTAAACTCTGGGTGCCCACCAAGAGTTAGGTTTATCAGGATATTCTGGATATTCTGGAGTTGCTGGAGGCAAGCTGGATGGCATGGCGTATACTAGTATATAGTATTTCTTTTTTTTTCCGCTGTTTAAATTTTTTTGTTGTTGTACACTCTGATGATTTGATGTAATGTAATATAATATGATGTAATAACTGATATAGTTCTTTGTTTAAAGATTATTCATTCATTATCTATTATATGTTCCGCTGCGAATTGTGAGATTCTGATGTGTTCTATTGTTTATTTCCGTTCTGTTTTTCTTTCTCTCTTTTTCTACCTCTTTCTTCTTTCTTAAAAACCCCTCAGTGTTCGGTTTTTCGGCAACGAAAAATCGTGTCCTGACAATGTGGTATCAGAGCTATTGGTTAAGCGACAACCATGGTTCTGATGGGTATTACTCGTTAGAGATAGAGTCAGCAGTACTCTAGAATGAGTTTGACTGTAATAATAGATATGAGCGCGTATTTGTTAGTGAATATAAAATTGTTTTGAATCAGGTAAATAAGATAAATTTGCCCAAAACTATTTTTGGAATAGAAAAGAAATGATTTTCTATGAATTATTATAGTATATGGTTGCATGATTGCTAGGAAATAATAATATTGAACTATTATTATTAGTAATGGAATTAAATAAAATGGATTGGATTCAAGTAAATTAACTTGATAATTTATTCATTTGTGAAATAATTTCAAATGGAATGAAATTTGTAAAAAAAATTGAATTGAGTAATTAAGTAAATTCGGAATGAATTGAAATAATTGAAATGAATTAGTGAATGAAACTAATTTAAGGTAGTAATGTGAATTACTAAATGAAAGTTAATCGTTAGAATTCAATAATTTAAATTGTGAATTGAATTCAAATAAAATTGAATGAAAATTAGATATGTAACTTCAATAGTGAAGTAAAAACGTATAAGAAACATATATTGGAAATTTGTAATAGAAATTTGCAAAATGGTTTGAATGTTGGATTTAGATATTACTATTAGCAGGTTATACAGGTATATAAAGGAATTGAAATTTTGATTTCGAAGATAAAATTGAATTGCTCGACAAAAAGGTACGTATTTCAATTTTAGTATGAGATTTGATGACTTTCTTCTCTAGCCACTTGGCTTTTCTCTTTTCTTTTTGATTCTGAGGGGCCGTGGTGCCATTTTGTAGTCGTACCGATCGAGCCGCGCAAAGGAAACGCTGGCGAAATTTTTCTAAAATTTAGGGTGTTAGAAAAATTTTGAGAAAAATTTGAAAGTTTGAAATTTGAATTTGAATTTAAATTTGAATGGTTAGTAAAACAATGTTGTTTGGAACCTATAATTGAAGTTAGAGAGCTAGTTGAAATGATAGTGAATTTCTAGTAAAAAGATTTAGGCTAATAAGTTGATAAAACTATTTAGATTGTTAAAAATAATAGAAGGGATAAGGGCATTCTTCTTAACTTGTAATTTCGGGACGAAATTCTTTTAAGGGGGAAAGATTGTAATGACCCAGAATTTTTAACAATTTAATTGGAAAATATTTAATTAATTTTAAATATTTGAATGATGGTTTAAATTGAATTTTCAATATAACTTTGAATTTGACGATTAAATTATAGAATTTAATCTATTGAGAGTTGAATAAAAATTTGAATCTTCAGTTTTAAGCTGATTAAAAATATTTCAAAGGCTTGTAAAATTTATATTGATAGTGCTGAAGATAATAGAAGCTTCAGAATTGAAATTGAAAGTGATTTGTTCAGTTTTGGAATTTAATTGTTTGAATCGATATTTAAAATAGCCGTCCGAGGCACAGTCTCGGAATTCGACGAAACCAGTTCCATTGGGTCCGTAATATTGAATTATTCTCGGATTTCAAATTTCGTATTTTTCGGAGTTAATACGTGAGCACACGACACCTAAACGCGTTGAAATTTTCAACGATTTAAATTTAAATTTAAATTTAAATTTTGGTCAAACTAACACACGTTCTCTTCCCTAAATTCATGCCTAAATTCACGATAGAAATCGTGACCAACATACCTCTTCTCTGATAAATCACGTTCCCTCCCTCCTTCAGTTCATTTGCAAAGTAACAAACGAGATAAAAATCAATGGCCGATAGAACAAATCTCGTTCAAAAAAAAAAAAAAATAGGGCATGGCCGCGTATTCCCCTTGTTCTATTCTTCTTCCCCCAATCTTCAGTTCATTAGCAAAATAAAAAAATAAAAAGGGAAAAAAATGGCGCGCACGAATTGGGGGTATCGGCGATCTTGGGCTGTCAGTGTCGCGCAGAAGAGGTGGAGCGGCGCGACGATGGGCAGTGAAGCGCGCTCGAGCGCGAGGCGCGCGGCAGCAATTGGGGGCGGCGGTTCAAGCGACGGCAGAGCACGCGCGATTTCGTGAGGGCTTCGGCAAGTGACGCGCGATGCGGTGGAGCTCAAGGCGACGCGACAACGGCGATGCTCGAGGCAAGCGGCGTTGATGTTGATGGCGATGGCGCAACTTTTGGTTCGTCTTCTCGAGGCAGAGGCGATTCGAATCAGAAGGGGGGGCATCGCGATGTCAGGGCGATCGCGGTAGCAACGGTGGCGACTTCAACTTCGTCGAAGCACTCGCGACTGGGATAAGCAGTAAGTTATTAAATTTATTTTTGTTTTAATTTTAGTTATATATATATATATATATATAAATTTTGGTTGAGAAAAAAATTAAAAAAAATAAAATAAATAACAGTAAAGAATAAAATTAGTTGATTTAAAATAAAAAGAGAAGTTAATTTGAAATAAAAGTTTAAATATTTAAATGTTTAAAAAAAAAACAAGGTTTAAACTTAAAGTAGATTTTTAAAAGAATGAATTATTTAACTTATAAATAAATAAGTCATTAGTTAGAAATGTAAAATAAATGTACAGATAGATTTTAAATTTACTAAGTTTATATTAAAATAATACATAATATGAGGATTAATTATTTTAACAAAATTTATCTGTTTATTTTAATAACTAAAGGATATTTTATAAAAGAAAATGTTGTTTAAATTAAATAGTTAGTTAATAAAATTTATTTAAATAGAAATTAAATTTGTTCGACAAAAAATTGAATTTATAAAGAATAGTTTGAATTTAATTTTTGTTAAATCAAAGTATTAGAAAGAAATTGTTTGAAACAATTTATTAAGAAAGGATTTAATTTTTTAATTGTAACCTTTAGTTAAAATAAATTTATTAAACAAGGAAAAATAATTTTTAAGGAGAAAATTGGTTTAAAAATTTAATCATTGGCAGATTTAATTTATTAAAAAGAAAAGTTAGTTTGAAAGCAAAATGTTTAGTTAAATAAATTTATTTAACAGGAATTTGGTTTAAAAGGAAATTTAATTTATTAAGTAAAATGATTTATTAAAGGAAATTTTGTTCAATTGAAAATTTCTAGTTAAAAATTATTTTTAAAAGTAAAATAATTAGTTGAAATAAATTTATTAAAGTAAAATAATTAGTTGAAATAAATTTATTAAAGTAAAATAATTAGTTTAAATAAATTTATTAAACGAGAAATTGGTTTAAACGAAACTACGAGTTAATTTAACTATTAAAATGAAATCACAAATCAATCGGAATTATTAAACGAAAATTTAATTTATTCGATTGATTCGAATATTAATAAATTGTGTAAATATTTATACAAGGTATAAATGAAGAAATCAAGTCAAGATGGACAATGGATTGCTAATAAAAGCAAAGGTGAGAACTTCTCACTCAAAAAGGAATTTTATTGTTTATTTAAATTTTAAATAGTTAGATTTAAAATTAATTGACTGTGTTGATTGAATGCTTGAATGATGATTGTTATATATATATATATATATATATATATATATATATTGGATGTGAATAGACCCTATATGCCGTTAGTAAGCGGAGGTTATTTATTACACACATATACCGCGATATTCCACCTCGAAGTGGAATTGGTATTATATTATATATATAGCAATATATATATATTGGCATATGTATATATTGCAGTTGATTGATTTCCCGCATTTTCTTTTAGCGGATGAGACCCTATTGCGCCGTTAGTAAGCGGATATATTTTTATAAAATCCCATATACCGCGATATTCCGTCTCGAAACGGAATGGTATTGTGCTAATGTCTGTGGATGCAGGGAAACAGGTTGGAGGGATCCAACTGGATTCCTCACAAATATTTGTTTGATTTCATATATAGTGATATTTGATTGTTTATCATGGATGATATATGATATTGAAAATCGTGATTGACTATTGATGTGTTACATCATCGGATCCAATTTTTGAAGTTTAAAAATAACGATTTTTATTTTAAGAGATTTCTAAAGTAATTTTGAAAATATACGTTTATTAAATATTTTTGGAATTGATCCATTATAATTAAATAAACGTTATAATTTTTAAAGGTTATAAAAATTTTATTTTTGAGAAATATAGTAAAAAAAAATTGATTTTTGAAAATATGGGGTTAGTGATTTTATAAAATAGTTTAAACTGGGATTTCTGAAATTATTATAAGAAGTTCAAAAATAGGATTTATAAAATTTTTATTTTATAAATCAGAATGATGAAACTATGAAAGAGTTTAAGGATGTTTAAAGTAATAATATAAATTGTTCTATATTAAAAAGATTTATAAATTAATATTTATAAATTAAAAGTATTAGAAGTGTAAAACGAACTTTTCTAAGTGTTAGAAAGAATTGTAAATGAATTTCATAAATAGGAATTACAGAATTATAACAGTGAAGTTATAAATAAAATTTTATAAACAGTAGGTTTATAAAATTTATAAAGTTATTAAAGGAATGAGTTTGGATAAATAAATGAATCTTATAAGTTATAAGATTTATGAGTTTGAGAAGTTCAAAGAAACAATTTTGTAAATAAATAAATTATAAGTATTTGACTTATAATATGAATTTTTAGTATATCATTGTGATATGAATTGAGATAAGTTAATAAAAGAAATAGAAATAGAATTTATAAACATTGTTTTATAAATTCGCAAACTACTTATTTTGATAAGTAAATTGTTGCAATTTATTTATGAAGTTATATTCATGTTTTAGACAGTGAATAATTCCTTAAACTAAAATGAATAGAAGTAATGAAATTGGTTAACAATATATTCACGTTTTTGAATAGTGAATAATATGTTAAAGAAATTATTTAGAATGTGATGTTTTAAGTAAAATTAAAACGATCTAACGATGTTTTAAAATATGTTGAGATTCGAAGCCATAGATTTCAACATTTATTGTTGAAATAGATGTTTTTCGAGAAATAAAAGGAAATAGTAGATTATAACACTGTTGTTATAATAGATGATTTCCGAAAGGAAATGTTTTGTATAGTATTGGGATTTATATTTCTATTTTATTTCGAATCCCTATACTAGTGATTTTGGGTTGTCGTAACGATGTTTTACGCAACATTCGTTTTGGCCCAAATAAATATGGTTAAGTGAATGATTTCCTTAAAGAATAAAATATATACTTAATTTCGATTAGAGTATATGGAATATTTTCAGAAGGGTGAAAATAAATAAATTTGTGGATTACTTATAAAATAAATAAGTATGAGAATGTTTTTCCAATGTGAAATAAATATTTTGGAGAATTTATCTTTTTGAAGATAAATTGAAATGGAAAGTTAGAGAATTTATCTTTTTGAAGATAAATTGAAAAATGAATATTTGAAATCGTATATTCATAAATATTTTGGAATATAAATTCGATATGGAATTTATAAATGGATTTGGAAAATGGGTTTAAAAATAAATATCGATTTATTTTTGAAGTATGGAAAGTTTATATCTTCTAAAGATATTTTGGGAAAATAAATAGTTTGGAAAATTATTTGGATTCTGGTGATGTTGGCATATCTATTGATAGTTCAATAACCGACTATCGATAATTACCTTTGAATGGTATTTGTTGTGATTGTTTGAAATTGAATGCCACACTTTTTTTTTTTAAAATAAGCGCTCACTATTCGGGTTAACCGGGAAAGGACCATGGGGTCGTATAACCCATTCCGAATATGTGATACGTCGTATGAATTGCATTCGAAGACCGGTGTTGAAGACCGGATATTTTCGAAAACGTAAGGGTTCTTGTCGAATGTCTTTGCATCGACTGGTCCCCGGTATAGAGACTCCATATGTGATGGGAAGTCCGAACGTGATTAGTGAATATCCGGATTGCAAGGACTTCTTTGTAAGTGCCTTCGGTTCTGTTCGAGCCCGGAACAGACTTGTATGGATTGTATGTCTGACATTACAAGTTGAGATATAAAGCCGATTTCTTTCAAATATATTTCTGTTGGTGGCGGAGAATTTATTCTTTTAGCTTAACACCCTTCTCTGAGACGTACGAGCTCAGAGGTTATATAGTTGAAGTTATCAGCAATATGTTCCCAATTTGGTAATGTGACATACTGAGTGTTGCTGTAAATGATCATTGTGTTGATTATTTGTGATAGGATCATTTATTTGATCGTCTATCTTAGTGATCATTGTGTTGATCATTTGTTGACCCAAAGCATGGCTTTTGTATAAAGTATGTTTTTGTGGACGTGACTTCGTCGAGCCTCACACCCCGTGAATGGTCAAAACAGGAAAGAAGCAGCAAGGTTATGAGGGGTAGCACCCTTTAGGATGTGTCCATTTCCTTCTGGAAAAGGGTGGTATCATGGTATGGAGCCCAGATACTTACTCATGTTGAAAACACTTTATGATTGTGTGAATTGATTACGAGCGCTCGGTGAAAAGGTCCCAAAGGACCGGGGGATGGCATATTCGGTCAGTTGTTACTCAGTTAGGAGTAACCCGGCCTTGTGTTGGTAGAGATCCGGTTTGGTTCTCGGGGATGTCCATCCAGAGGCATTCTCATGTGGCAATGGGAAGTTCCTTGGCCTGATCATTCGTTGGAAATCCAAAGAAACAATACGTGACTTGTACGGTTTTAGTTGTAGAACCTGCTTCCTCAGGAGGTAGCTATAGTAGGCATAATATAATGGTACCTATGCTGGCTAAGATTTATATCTTTATTTTCGAAATAAATTTTCTACACTATGCACTAATAATAATATCAAAATTGATTTGATTTTTGCGTAGAAGCATCTTTGACTAACATAAGAAGAAATCTCCTCCAAGTCTGCGTTTGCATTGTGTGTGTGGTGGGAGGTCTTATGGTAGTTACATTTTCAAAAGCATTGCGAATTGAATTTAAAAATATTCCTCTATTTTTGATTTTAAAAGTTAAATAAACTGTTTTAAGTTCTCGCACCAGTCACATGACTGACTCGGAGTTTATTGTTTTCCTTCCTAAACTCTGGGTGCCCACCAATTTCCACACGGGCAGTTAAGAGTTAGGTTTATCAGGATATTCTGGATATTCTGGAGTTGCTGGAGGCAAGCTGGATGGCATGGCGTATACTAGTATATAGTATTTCTTTTTTTTTTCCGCTGTTTAAATTTTTTTGTTGTTGTACACTCTGATGATTTGATGTAATGTAATATAATATGATGTAATAACTGATATAGTTCTTTGTTTAAAGATTATTCATTCATTATCTATTATATGTTCCGCTGCGAATTGTGAGATTCTGATGTGTTCTATTGTTTATTTCCGTTCTGTTTTTCTTTCTCTCTTTTTCTACCTCTTTCTTCTTTCTTAAAAACCCCTCAGTGTTCGGTTTTTCGGCAACGAAAAATCGTGTCCTGACAGTATGTAGGATAGAAGATCAAGATTTTACAGTACAAACTTTAAAAATTGGAAATTTCGAATGACACGAATCATTAATTCAAGTGTATAACTTGAATCCTCATATCAAATGATGATTTTTAAGATGAGTTTCGTGATTTTTAGTGGGGTGGTTTGGTAGAAGTTTAAAAGTTGAACGGAAATGGGTTTTTGGGGGATTTCTGGCGATCAGGGGTGCTAGAGGTGCTAGGGTTGTGCGTGGTGGTGGAGGAGCTTACCGGGATGGCAGGAAAAATATAGGGATGGTGAGTAGATCACGGTGGTGGCATCGGCAATTGGTTGAAGTCTGTAGCCCTAGTTTTGTTGGGGTCGAAGAAATTTGATTTGTTCGTCGTCCACAGTGCATCGAGTTGCACGAGACTGGGGGTGATGAAGGCTGGGGTGTAGATGAGGCGGTGGCCGGAGGTGGAAGCTCGCTGATGGTCGGCACGGCGTGGACGAGGCGATGTTGACAGGTTTGGGGTGTTGAAGCTGGCGTGTTTCTAGGTTTGGAAATTTAACTAAATTTTGATTCGTGCTGTCGTGATGGGTGCTGGGTGATGGATTGAGTTGAGGGGGTCAACGATGACTAGATGGCGATGGAAGTGGTGGCCAGGACATCGGCGGTGGATGGTGCAGGTGCACGAACCACTGATGTGTATCAGTGGCATGGGGAAGAAGAAAAAAAAAGAAAAAGAAGAACTTGGACTCGGGGTAATCCTCGGGAAGTTTGCAAGATAGCTCGAGTTAGACTCGTGTATTTTTAGGTTCATGCCGAGTAAATATTTAACACTTAAACAAAATTTATAAAATTTATAAAGTCTCGGGTTGGTTTGGGGAAAGACTCGAAGCAGGGCTCGGGTAGAACGTGGATTTCCTCGGGTTTGACTCGGGTAGGTATAAAAACAGCTTTGAAATTTTAAAACAAAATGCAAGTTTTAAACATTTTTAACTTATTCTTTTAAATAATTGTCTCATTTAAGTATGGGATTGGTTTAAGGTTTAAAAGTAAATTATTTTAATTTAATTAAGTTTTACATAAAGATTTAATTAAAAAGATTAATTAAGTACTGATAAATTTTTTTAATTAATTTGTTAAGAGCTAATTTATTAATGATGAATAATTAAAGGATAATTATTTAATTAAATATTAATAAATGATAAAGATTGATTTAACCAAGTGATTAATCAATATTTAATACAAAGCATAATGTGATTGACTCAAAATGATAATTAATTTGAGATTAATTAATTAAAGGTTAAATTTAATTTAATAAAGTTGATTAAGGAATGATAATTAATCAAGGAAAAATTAATTAGAGTAATTAATTAAAGATAATTAATTAAATGGTGAATTAGATAATTAAAGATTAATTGTTTAATAATTAAAGGTTGATAATAAAAGGTTAATTAATTTATTTGTAATGGATAATTAGTAAAAGATTAAAGAATAATTAATTAAAATGATTTGTAAATTATCAATGTTAATTAACCAGGACTTATAATTCATAAGAAATTAATTTGATTTAAATTAATCAGATAATTAACTGATTTTACTTACGAATATTTGGATTCTATTGGATGACTTGATTGTTTGATATCCCTAATATATGATGCTTTGTGATACATCCTGATTTATGTGGTGATCTGTAATTTACTATCTGTGACATATTTATCTGTGATCTTGTATATAACCGATAAGCGTTACAGCTTATATCGCTTATCAATTATATTCCTGTATTCTGATCTGTAATAATTGTATGATGTTGCACTACTGTGTATAACCCCTGGACCACACTCACACACACACACAATTATGGATTTCACGAGGAAATCGATTAAGTCGCAGATTTTTGAAATAGTTTTTGAATTTTTAAATTCAAATGTTTTGAAAATGGAATTGGAATAGAAGTGAAAAGCTTTTGAAATGGAATTTCAAAGATGGAAATTTGTTTTGAATAACTGGATTAAGTGTTGGAATTTAAATACTTTAATTTAAATTTGAATTCAATATTCAAATTTAACCCTGTAATTGGAAACTAGGAATTTATGATATTATACTAGTCAATATGAGTTAAATCATTTTCAAAGTATTATTTTTGAGAATTTGAATTTAACTCAAGGATTTCAACTCGTATAAATGAATCAGATTTCCAAAATGAAAACTGTTGTTTTCAAATGATAAACACTTTTAGATAAGAACTGAGATTCCAGTTAATTAGGGGAATTTCAAGATTTAATAGAGAAATGATTTTCCTAAGTTATGAATGAATTCTTTTTGAAAGCTATGAATTAAATCTGTTTATTTTTAACAGATTTAAATTGATGATTTGTTTAAATCATAAATCAAATTGAAATGAAATTGTTTCGAAGGCTATAAGTAAATCTTTGATTTAAAGATTTAACGAGTTAATCAAATTGAAATGAAAATTGATTTGGAAAATCTGTGAATGAATCTTTTGTTTAAAAGATTAAAATGTGAAAATTGTTTAAACCGTTAAAAATTGTGAAAATGAATCTTTTTGTTTAAAGATTGAAAATGGTAATTTGTTAAGCCATTTGAAGAAAAGTTTTGAATTATTAAGTTGTGACTTATTTGAAATCCCATTATCCATTTGTTTTTGAACTATTTCGCTCACTATTCGGTTTAGCCGGGAAAGGACCTTTGTGTCATATATCCCATTCCGAATATGTGATATGTCGTTATGGATAGCATTTGAAGACCGGCGTTGAAGACCGGGTATTTGCGAGAGTGATAGGATGACCTATCGATTGTCTCTGCACTGGGTAGCTCCTGGTATAGAGATTCCCTAAGTGATGGGAAATCCGATCGGGATTGTGAATATCCGGGTTGCAAGGACTTCTTTGTAAGTGCCTTCGGTTCTGTTCGATCCCGGAACAGACTTGTATGGATAGTATGTCTGACATTACAAATTGAGATATAAAGCAGATTTCTTTCAAATATATTTCTGTTGGTGGCGGAGAATTTATTCTTTTAGCTTAACACCCTTCTCTGAGACGTACGAGCTCAGAGGTTATATAGTTGAAGTTATCTGCGATATATTCCCAATTTGGTAATGTGACATGCTGAGTGTTGCTGTAAATGATCATTGTGTTGATTTTTGTGATAGGATCGTTTATTTGATCGTCTATCTTGGTGATCATTGTGTTGATCATTTGTTGACCCAAAGCATGGCTTTTGTATAAAGTATGTTTTTGTGGACGTGACTTCGTCGAACCTCACACCCCGTGAATGGTCAAAACAGGAAAGAAGCAGCAAGGTTATGAGGGGTAGCTCCCTTTAGGGTATGTACATTTCCTTCTGGATAGAGGTGGTATCATGGTATGGAGCCCAGATATTTAACCTATGTGGTTACTACGAAATTATTACTTTGTGGTTGTTGGTTATCGGGATCCCGTGAGAAAGGTTGTTTACGATCGGGGAATGGCGTGCTCGTGTCAGTAGTTACCCAGTTAGGGGTAACCCGGCCTTGTGTTGGCAGAGTTCCGGTTTGGTTCTCGGGGATGTCTTTCCAGAGGCATTCTCATGTGGCAATGGGAAGTTCCTTGGCCTGACCATTTGTTGGAAATCCAAAGAAACAATACGAAACTTGTACGGTTTTAGTTGTAGGACCTGCCATCTAATATGGTAGCTATAGTAGGCATAATATAATGGTACCTATGCTGGCTAAGATTTATATTCTACTTTTGAAAATGAATTTTTCCTACACTATGCACTAATAATAATATGAAATGTTCTTTTAAATGCGTATCAAGCATCTTTGACTATCGTAAGGAGAAATCTTCTCCAAGTCTGCGTTTGCATTGTGTGTGTGGCAGGAGGTCTTATGGTAGTCTCATTTTTAAAAGCATTGCGAATTAACTTTAAAAATATTTCTTTGAATGTTTTAAAAGATAAACTGTTTTTGTTGCTCACACCAGTCCCACGACGGATCCGGAGTTTATTGTTTCCTTCCTAAACTCTGGGTGCTCATTATTTTCTACACGAGCAGTCTAGAGTTGGGTTTTTCAGATAGTTAGATATAGTGGATTATCTGGAGTTAGTTCAGTCTTTGGATCGCACCAGTCTTGCTTATCTTTGTACATTGTTATTGGGAGTTCAAGCTATTGCTGGATTGATTCTTGGAGATGGAGTTGAAATTCTCGGAGTTCTTTTTTTTGAAGACTATCTTAGAGTTATATTGTTCCGTATGATAGATGTTATCTATTTTCTTTCCGCTGCTATTTTATTGTATCATATCTCTGATGTATATTGATATCTATTGGATCATCTATTGTATCAGATATGTTATCAAAGCTGTATATCAATGTATTATTCTTTTACTCCGCTGTGTTGTTTGCTTAATGATTGTTATAAGCTCCGGCGAATCGGATTTGAACGGTCGAATCTATGACATTCGTGTACGATGTGAAGTATGGATGTCGATTTTTGAGCGGGCAAAATCCGACTCGTTACATGCATTGTAGCTTTTTTGTGCACTGTAGTCCTTTTGTGCATTGTAGCTCTTTTGTGCATTCTAGTTTTTTTGTGCATTCTAGGTCTTTTGTGCATTGTTCATTCATCGCATGTGCATTTACCACCGGATGATTCCCCTTCTTTTGTTCGTCATAATTTGTCGGATGGTGCCAATTACTCCTTTCGTCAACGATTGTTGGATGATGCCACTTGGTTGGTAGTTCATTAGGTTGTAGCTTTGATGCCAAGGTAGTTTCAGTTGTGATAAAAAAGAAGAACCCTAAAGCTAATGATGCACAATATGCTTTGGTCATGTTTATGTGTGGTATGTTGTTCAAGAAAGAAGATGGTTTTTATAAGATTTGAAGATAATGTTTGGAATCTTGAAGTCAATTAAGCCATTGTAAACTAATTAATGATCTCATTTTGTTTATCCTCTTCCATATTCTGGATAAAAACATAACCTTAAAGTAGATGGTGTTTTAATAAGCTTTCTACAAAAATATAACATGCAAAAGTTAATTATAATTCACCAATCGTTATGTTAATAATAGAAGGCGGTGTTGCATATCAACTACTAATTTCAATCTTAGCTTCTTGTATCATAGGAAATATATGAAAAACCCAAATTAGTAAAAAATAAATAAATAAATATTGGTGTCTACTAAATTATAAAAAAAATGCGTGATTGCCGATACATCCAAAAATAAAAGTCAAAACAGGTAGTTACGATGTAAACTGAAATGAAAAATTCTAAAATAAAAAATAGATGTCTCGTTTTGTCATATATTTTATCCTCCTAATTTTTTTTAATAATATTATTATTGTTATCGTAACAGTATATTACTACACTATTAGCGTGTATGTGTGCAAATGTGTATATTCACATATTTCGATTAAAATTTACTATATTTTGATTATAAAAGACGTTTATTTTCTTGTTATGGTGTTTGGAACTTACACAATACCAAATGTCTATTTTTTATTTTACCACCTCAAATGTAGGTTTATCGTTTCACATATCGTTTTCACTAAAACTTAAAGTTAATTGCTCGACGTCATGTATTCGCATTACTATTTAACTATATTAAAAACCCAAGTCTAGTGTTACCAAAAAAGGGATATTTGTATAACTATATGGCATGCAAAAAATTTGTACTTTAAATGTATCCACAATTTGATTATTATTTACATTTTGCATAGATATGACATATTGTCAATATGTCGTTAAAACTGAAGATTTTAGTGTGGTGAAAATTAGACACTTCTGATATACTAGTGTCCAAAGCCAGTCAGATATTGTTGTAGGCTTAAGGCATAATGATCTAAATCAGGGATTAAACAATCAGAGGTCCTTATTAGTTATTTTTAAACATTGAAAATACAGTCACAATGCAAGTTTAAATTATAGTGGCTTAAAAATAAGGCATACTCTTTTATAATTACACAGAGTCCGCTTTCATTAATCAAAAATATGACCGATTTCATTTATAAGCAAAATACAATTACTTTTATAAACAAAATTAGAATTTTTGAGGCCGATGAAAATTCAAGGCCCTTAGCGATGACTTTTGTGACATAGGGCTACTATCGGCCATTCCTATATCAAACATAGTTTCGAATAATACAGACTATTTGTAAATAGCAGTAAATGAGATTTGAGAAGAAATGCATAGATGACTATTAAAATAAGTAACGTGCAACGTACCATCCATTTGAGAATTTGCATATGCAAAATGATTTTTAAATAACAATTTAATAACATAATTTTTTCTAAAAAATCCAACATTCAAAAGTTTTGCATTTTGTAAGTTTATCCAACTCTAACCATCCAATACTAGTGTTGCAATAAATTACTATTTTGAAAAATTTTGGTTGAAAATTTGAAAATAAGAATACATAAAAATCCAAACTTCCTACCTATATTAAACTGGAAAAGTGAATATATAGCTTAAAATAAGTTGTATAATAACATAAGAAAACATGTTTGTAACTATTGATAACACATCTTATTAGAAAACAATATATTTGGTTTAAGTAAAGCAGTTTTATTGGAAAATAAATTATATAAGCTTCCTTTACTAAAATTTACCTGAATTGGGAGGTATGTATAAATTTATTAAATTTATGGAAAAACATTTAGTTTATAAATATAAATATCGTGGCAATACATTTATGTAAAAAGTTAATCCGAATTATGCTGACCAAACATAAATATAATCTCAATATATAAACATAAGTGAAATAATAGCTACACGAATAGATTACTATCAGAAGATGTAATAATAAGTTGTAAAATGCTTTTTAATATATTTAACTTAGACCATCTACAAAGATAATTCTTCCATCAAATTTATTTCATACTATAATACCATGAAAGCACATTGTATCAAATTTAATGACTTAACATTTGATGTTGAACATTATCATTTCACGGGTGAAATAGTTGAAGCTTGATTATGCCATTTTCGTTGTTGATACAACGATGTAGGACGTTGTCATTTACTTTCTTCATAACTGGTTATTGGATGATGCATTTCTTCTTGTTCTTTTGTGCACTGTAGTTCTTTTGTGCACTGTGGTTCCTTTGTGCACTGTGGTTCATTAGTGCACTGTGGTTCTTTTATGCATTTTAGTTCTTTCGTACATTGTTCATCCATTATATGTTCATTTAATGATGGATGTTGCAATTTGCTTTCTCCATCAGTGGTCGTTGGATGATGCCATTCTTTTTTCTCTTCTGTGCATTGTAGCTCTTTTGTGCACTGTAGTCCTTTTGTGCATTGTAGCTCTTTTGTGCATTGTAGTTCTTTTGTGCATTCTAGGTCTTTTGTACATTGTTCATTCATCGCATGTGCATTTACCACCGGATGATTCCCCTTCTTTTGTTCGTCATAATTTGTCGGATGGTGCCAATTACTCCTTTCATCAACGATTGTTGGATGATGCCACTTGGTTGGTAGTTCATTAGGTTGCAGCTTTGATGCCAAGGTAGTTTCAGTTGTGATAAAAAAGAAGAACCCTAAAGCTAATGATGCACAATATGCTTTGGTCATGTTTATGTGTGGTATGTTGTTCAAGAAAGAAGATGGTTTTTATAAGATTTGAAGATAATGTTTGGAATCTTGAAGTCAATTAAGCCATTGTAAACTAATTAATGATCTCATTTTGTTTATCCTCTTTCATATTCTGGATAAAAACATAACCATAAAGTAGATGGTGTTTTAATAAGATTTCTACAAAAAAATAACATGCAAAAGTTAATTATAATTCACCAATCGTTATGTTAATAATAGAAGGCGGTGTTGCATATCAACTACTAATTTCAATCTTAGCTTCTTGTATCATAGGAAATATATGAAAAACCCAAATTAGTAAAAAATAAACAAATAAATATTGGTGTCTACTAAATTATAATAAAAATGCGTGATTGCCGATACATCCAAAAATAAAAGTCAAAACAGGTAGTTACGATGTAAACTGAAATGAAAAATTCTAAAATAAAAAATAGATGTCTCGTTTTGTCATATATTTTATCCTCCTAAATTTTTTGATAATATTAGTATTGTTATCGTAACAGTATATTACTACACTATTAGCGTGTATGTGTGCAAATGTGTATATTCACATATCTCGATTAAAATTTACTATATTTTGATTATAAAAGACGTTTATTTTCTTGTTATGGTGTTTGGAACTTACACAATACCAAATGTCTATTTTTTATTTTACCACCTCAAATGTAGGTTTATCGTTTCACATATCGTTTTCACCAAAACATAAAGTTAATTGCTCGACGTCATGTATTCGCATTACTATTTAACTATATTAAAAACCCAAGTCTAGTGTTACCAAAAAAGGGATATTTGTATAACTATATGGCATGCAAAAAATTTGTACTTTAAATGTATCCACAATTTGATTTTTATTTACATTTTGCATAGATATGAAATATTGTCAATATGTCGTTAAAACTGAAGATTTTAGTGTGGTGAAAATTAGACGCTTCTGATATACTAGTGTCCAAAGCCAGTCAGATATTGTTGTAGGCTTAAGGCATAATGATCTAAATCAGGGATTAAAACAATCAGAGGTCCTTATTAGTTATTTTTAAACATTGAAAATACAGTCACAATGCAAGTTTAAATTATAGTGGCTTAAAAATAAGGCATACTCTTTTATAATTACATAGAGTCCGCTTTCATTAATCTAAAATATGACCGATTTAATTTATAAACAAAATACAATTACTTTTATAAACAAAATTAGAATTTTGAGGCCGATGAAAATTCAAGGCCCTTGGCGATGACTTTTGTGACATAGGGCTACTATCGGCCATTCCTATATCAAACATAGTTTCGAATAATACAGACTATTTGTAAATAGCAGTAAATGAGATTTGAGAAGAAATGCGTAGATGACTATTAAAATAAGTAACGTGCAACGTACCATCCATTTGAGAATTTGCATATGCAAAATGATTTTTAAATAACAATTTAATAACATAAGTTTTTCTAAAAAATCCAACATTCAAAAGTTTGCATTTTGCAAGTTTATCCAACTCTAACCATCCACTACTAGTGTTGCAATAAATTACTATTTTGAAAAATTTTGGTTAAAAATTTGAAAATAAGAATACATAAAAATCCAAACTTCCTACCTATATTAAACTGGAAAAGTGAATACATAGCTTAAAATAAGTTGTATAATAACATAACAAAACATGTTTGTAACTATTGATCACACATCTTATTAGAAAACAATATATTTGGTTTAAGTAAAGCAGTTTTATTGGAAAATAAATTATATAAGCTTCCTTTACTAAAATTTACCTAAATTAGGAGGTATGTATAAATTTATTAAATTTATGGAAAAACATTTAGTTTATAAATATAAATATCGTGGCAATACATTTATGTAAAAAGTTAATCCGAATTATGCTGACCAAACATAAATATAATCTCAATATATAAACATAAGTGAAATAATAGCTCCACGAATAGATTACTATCAGAAGATGTAATAATTAGTTGTAAAATGCTTTTTAAGATATTTAACTTAGACCATCTACAAAGATAATTCTTCCATCAAATTTATTTCATACTATAATACCATGAAAGCACATTGTATCATATTTAATGACTTAACATTTGATGTTGAACATTATCATTTCACTGGTGAAATAGTTGAAGCTTGATTATGCCATTTTCGTTGTCGATACAACGATGTAGGACGTTGTCATTTACTTTCTTCATAACTGGTTATTGGACGATGCATTTCTTCTTGTTCTTTTGTGCACTGTAGTTCTTTTGTGCACTGTGGTTCCTTTGTGCACTGTGGTTCATTAGTGCACTGTGGTTCTTTTGTGCATTTTAGTTCTTTCGTACATTGTTCATCCATTGTATGTTCATTTAACGATGGATGTTGCAATTTGCTTTCTCCATCAGTGTTCGTTGGATGATGCCATTCTTTTTGCTCTTCTGTGCATTGTAGCTCTTTTGTGCACTGTAGTCCTTTTGTGCATTGTAGCTCTTTTGTGCATTGTAGTTCTTTTGTGCATTCTAGGTCTTTTGTACATTGTTCATTCATCGCATGTGCATTTACCACCGGATGATTCCCCTTCTTTTGTTCGTCATAATTTGTCGGATGGTGCCAATTACTCCTTTCATCAACGATTGTTGGATGATGCCACTTGGTTGGTAGTTCATTAGGTTGCAGCTTTGATTCCAAGGTAGTTTCAGTTATGATAAAAAAGAAGAACCCTAAAGCTAATGATGCACAATATTCTTTGGTCATGTTTATGTGTGGTATGTTGTTCAAGAAAGAAGATGGTTTTTATAAGACTTGAAGATAATGTTTGGAATCTTGAAGTCAATTAAGCCATTGTAAACTAATTAATGATCTCATTTTGTTTATCCTCTTTCATATTCTGGATGAAAACATAACCTTAAAGTAGATGGTGTTTTAATAAGATTTCTACAAAAAAATAACATGCAAAAGTTAATTATAATTCACCAATCGTTATGTTAATAATAGAAGGCGGTGTTGCATATCAACTACTAATTTCAATCTTAGCTTCTTGTATCATAGGAAATATATGAAAAACCCAAATTAGTAAAAAAAAAATAAATAAATATTGGTGTCTACTAAATTATAATAAAAATGCGTGATTGCCGATACATCCAAAAATAAAAGTCAAAACAGGTAGTTACGATGTAAACTGAAATGAAAAATTCTAAAATAAAAAATAGATGTCTCGTTTTGTCATATATTTTATCCTCCTAAATTTTTTGATAATATTACTATTGTTATAGTAACAGTATATTACTACACTATTAGCGTGTATGTGTGTAAATGTGTATATTCACATATTTCGATTAAAATTTACTATATTTTGATTATAAAAGACGTTTATTTTCTTGTTATGGTGTTTGGAACTTGCACAATACCAAATGTCTATTTTTTATTTTACCACCTCAAATGTAGGTTTATCGTTTCACATATCGTTTTCACGAAAACTTAAAGTTAATTGCTCGACGTCATGTATTCGCATTACTATTTAACTATATTAAAAACCCAAGTCTAGTGTTACCAAAAAAGTGATATTTGTATAACTATATGACATGCAAAAAATTTGTACTTTAAATGTATCCACAATTTGATTTTATTTACATTTTGCATAGATATGAAATATTGTCAATATGTCGTTAAAACTGAAGATTTTAGTGTGGTGAAAATTAGACGCTTCTGATATACTAGTGTCCAAAGCCAGTCAGATATTGTTGTAGGCTTAAGGCATAATGATCTAAATCAGGGATTAAAACAATCAGAGGTCCTTATTAGTTATTTTTAAACATTGAAAATACAGTCACAGTGCAAGTTTAAATTATAGTGGCTTAGAAATAAGGCATACTCTTTTATAATTACATAGAGTCCGCTTTCATTAATCTAAAATATGACCGATTTCATTTATAAACAAAATACAATTACTTTTATAAACAAAATTAGAATTTTGAGGCCGATGAAAATTCAAGGCCCTTGGCTATGACTTTTGTGACATAGGGCTACTATCGGCCATTCCTATATCAAACATAGTTTCGAATAATACCGACTATTTGTAAATAGCAGTAAATGAGATTTGAGAAGAAATGCGTAGATGACTATTAAAATAAGTAACGTGCAACATACCATCCATTTGAGAATTTGCATATGCAAAATGATTTTTAAATAACAATTTAATAACATAATTTTTTTTAAAAAATCCAACATTCAAAAGTTTTGCATTTTGCAAGTTTATCCAACTCTAACCATCCACTACTAGTGTTGCAATAAATTACTATTTTGAAAAATTTTGGTCAAAAATTTGAAAATAAGAATACATAAAAATCCAAACTTCCTACCTATATTAAACTGGAAAAGTGAATACATAGCTTAAAATAAGTTGTATAATAACATAACAAAACATGTTTGTAACTATTGATCACACATCTTATTAGAAAACAATATATTTGGTTTAAGTAAAGCAGTTTTATTGGAAAATAAATTATATAAGCTTCCTTTACTAAAATTTACTTAAATTGGGAGGTATATATAAATTTATTAAATTTATGGAAAAACATTTAGTTTATAAATATAAATATGGTGGCAATACATTTATGTATTAAGTTAATCCGCATTATGCTGACCAAACATAAATATAATCTCAATATATAAACATAAGTGAAATAATAGCTCCACGAATAGATTACTATCAAAAGATGTAATAATAAGTTGTAAAATTCTTTTTAAGATATTTAACTTAGACCATCTACAAAGATAATTCTTCCATCAAATTTATTTCATACTATAATACCATGAAAGCACATTGTATCAAATTTAATGACTTAACATTTGATGTTGAACATTATCATTTCACTGGTGAAATAGTTGAAGCTTGATTATGCCATTTTCGTTGTTGATACAACGATGTAGGACGTTGTCATTTACTTTCTTCATAACTGGTTATTGGATGATACATTTCTTCTTGCTCTTTTGTGCACTGTAGTTCTTTTGTGCACTGTGGTTCCTTTGTGCACTGTGGTTCATTAGTGCACTGTGGTTCTTTTGTGCATTTTAGTTCTTTCGTACATTGTTCATCCATTGTATGTTCATTTAACGTTGGATGTTGCAATTTTCTATCTCCATCTGTGGTCGTTGGATGATGCCATTCTTTTTGCTCTTCTGTGCATTGTAGCTCTTTTGTGCACTGTAGTCCTTTTGTGCATTGTAGCTCTTTTGTGCATTGTAGTTCTTTTGTGCATTCTAGGTCTTTTGTACATTGTTCATTCATCACATGTGCATTTACCACCAGATGATTCCCCTTCTTTTGTTCGTCATAATTTGTCGGATGGTGCCAATTACTCCTTTCATCAACGATTGTTGGATGATGCCACTTGGTTGGTAGTTCATTAGGTTGCAGCTTTGATGCCAAGGTAGTTTCGGTTATGATAAAAAAGAAGAACCCTAAAGATAATGATGCACAATATGCTTTGGTCATGTTTATGTGTGGTATGTTGTTCAAGAAAGAAGATGGTTTTTATAAGATTTGAAGATAATGTTTGGAATCTTGAAGTCAATTAAGCCATTGTAAACTAATTAATGATCTCATTTTGTTTATCCTCTTTCATATTCTGGATAAAAACATAACCTTAAAGTAGATGGTGTTTTAATAAGCTTTCTACAAAAAAATAACATGCAAAAGTTAATTATAATTCACCAATCGTTATGTTAATAATAGAAGGCGGTGTTGCATATCAACTACTAATTTCAATCTTAGCTTCTTGTATCATAGGAAATATATGAAAAACCCAAATTAGTAAAAAATAAATAAATAAATATTGGTGTCTACTAAATTATAATAAAAATGCGTGATTGCCGATACATCCAAAAATAAAAGTCAAAACAGGTAGTTACGATGTAAACTGAAATGAAAAATTCTAAAATAAAAAATAGATGTCTCGTTTTGTCATATATTTTATCCTCCTAATTTTTTTGATAATATTAGTATTGTTATAGTAACAGTATATTACTACACTATTAGCGTGTATGTGTGCAAATGTGTATATTCACATATTTCGATTAAAATTTACTATATTTTGATTATAAAAGACGTTTATTTTCTTGTTATGGTCTTTGGAACTTACACAATATCAAATGTCTATTTTTTATTTTACCACCTCAAATGTAGGTTTATCGTTTCACATATCGTTTTCACCAAAATTTAAAGTTAATTGCTCGACGTCATGTATTCGCATTACTATTTATCCATATTAAAAACACAAGTCTAGTGTTACCAAAAAAGAGATATTTGTATAACTATATGACATGCAAAAAATTTGTACTTTAAATGTATCCACAATTTGATTTTATTTACATTTTGCATAGATATGAAATATTGTCAATATGTCATTAAAACTGAAGATTTTAGTGTGTGAAAATTAGATGCTTCTGATATACTAGTGTCCAAAGCCAGTCAGATATTGTTGTAGGCTTAAGGCATAATGATCTAAATCAGGGATTAAAACAATCAGAGGTCCTTATTAGTTATTTTTAAACATTGAAAATACAGTCACAATGCAAGTTTAAATTATAGTGGCTTAAAAATAAGGCATACTCTTTTATAATTACATAGAGTCCGCTTTCATTAATCTAAAATATGACCGATTTCATTTATAAACAAAATACAATTACTTTTATAAACAAAATTAGAATTTTGAGGCCGATGAAAATTCAAGGCCCTTGGCGATGACTTTTGTGACATAGGGCTACTATCGGCCATTCCTATATCAAACATAGTTTCGAATAATACAGACTATTTGTAAATAGCAGTAAATGAGATTTGGGAAGAAATGCGTAGATGACTATTAAAATAAGTAACGTGTAACGTACCATCCATTTGAGAATTTGCATATGCAAAACGATTTTTAAATAACAATTTAATAACATAAGTTTTTCTAAAAAATCCAACATTCAAAAGTTTTGCATTTTGCAAGTTTATCCAACCCTAACCATCCACTACTAGTGTTGCAATAAATTACTATTTTGAAAAATTTTGGTTCAAAATTTGAAAATAAGAATACATAAAAATCCAAACTTCCTACCTATATTAAACTGGAAAAGTGAATACATAGCTTAAAATAAGTGGTATAATAACATAACAAAACATGTTTGTAACTATTGATCACACATCTTATTAGAAAACAATATATTTGGTTTAAGTAAAGCAGTTTTATTGGAAAATAAATTATATAAGCTTCCTTTACTAAAATTTACTTCAATTGGGAGTTATGTATAAATTTATTAAATTTATGGAAAAACATTTAGTTTATAAATATAAATATCGTGGCAATACGTTTATGTAAAAAGTTAATCCGAATTATGCTGACCAAACATAAATATTATCTCAATATATAAACATAAGTGAAATAATAGCTCCACGAATAGATTACTATCAGAAGATGTAATAATTAGTTGTAAAATGCTTTTTAAGATATTTAACTTAGACCATCTACAAAGTTAATTCTTCCATCAAATTTATTTCATACTATAATACCATGAAAGCACATTGTATCAAATTTAATGACTTAACATTTGATGTTGAACATTATCATTTCACCGGTCAAATAGTTGAAGCTTGATTATGCCATTTTCTTTGTTGATAGAACGATGTAGGACGATGTCATTTACTTTCTTCATAAATGGTTATTGGATGATGCATTTCTTCTTGTTCTTTTGTGCAATGTAGTTCTTTTGTGCACTGTGGTTCCTTTGTGCACTGTGGTTCATTAGTGCACTGTGGTTCTGTTGTGCATTTTAGTTCTTTCGTACATTGTTCATCCGTTGTATGTTCATTTGACGATGTATGTTGCAATTTGCTTTCTCCATCAGTGGTCGTTGGATGATGCCATTCTTTTTGCTCTTCTGTGCATTGTAGCTCTTTTGTGCACTGTAGTCCTTTTGTGCATTGTAGCTCTTTTGTGCATTGTAGTTCTTTTGTGCATTCTAGGTCTTTTGTACATTGTTCATTCATCGCATGTGCATTTGCCACCGGATGATTCCCCTTCTTTTGTTCGTCATAATTTGTCGGATGGTGCCAATTACTCCTTTAATCAACGATTGTTGGATGATGCCACTTGGTTGGTATTTCATTAGGTTGCAGCTTTGACGCCAAGGTAGTTTCAGTTATGATAAAAAAGAAGAACCCTAAAGCTAATGATGCACGATATGCTTTGGTCATGTTTATGTGTGGTATGTTGTTCAAGAAAGAAGATGGTTTTTATAAGATTTGAAGATAATGTTTGGAATCTTGAAGTCAATTAAGCCATTGTAAACTAATTAATGATGTCATTTTGTTTATCCTCTTTCATATTCTGGATAAAAACATAAACTTAAAGTAGATGGTGTTTTAATAAGCTTTCTACAAAAAAATAACATGCAAAAGTTAATTATAATTCACCAATCGTTATGTTAATAATAGAAGGCGGTGTTGCATATCAACTAGTAATTTCAGTCTTAGCTTCTTGTATCATAGGAAATATATGAAAAACCCAAATTAGTAAAAAATAAATAAATAAATATTGGTGTCTACTAAATTATAATAAAAATGCGTGATTGCCGATACATCCAAAAATAAAAGTCAAAACAGGTAGTTACGATGTAAACTGAAATGAAAAATTCTAAAATAAAAAATAGATGTCTCGTTTTGTCATATATTTTATCCTCCTAATTTTTTTGATAATATTAGTATTGTTATAGTAACAGTATATTACTACACTATTAGCGTGTATGTGTGCAAATGTGTATATTCACATATTTCGATTAAAATTTACTATATTTTGATTATAAAAGACGTTTATTTTCTTGTTACGGTCTTTGGAACTTACACAATATCAAATGTCTATTTTTTATTTTACCCCCTCAAATGTAGGTTTATCGTTTCACATATCGTTTTCACCAAAATTTAAAGTTAATTGCTCGACGTCATGTAATCGCATTGCTATTTAACTATATTAAAAACCCAAGTCTAGTGTTACCAAAAAAGTGATATTTGTATAACTATATGACATGCAAAAAATTTGTACTTTAAATGTATCCACAATTTGATTTTATTTACATTTTGCATAGATATGAAATATTGTCAATATGTCGTTAAAACTGAAGATTTTAGTGTGGTGAAAATTAGACGCTACTGATATACTAGTGTCCAAAGCCAGTCAGATATTGTTGTAGGCTTAAGGCATAATGATCTAAATCAGGGATTAAAACAATCAGAGGTCCTTATTAGTTATTTTTAAACATTGAAAATACAGTCACAATGCAAGTTTAAATTATAGTGGCTTAGAAATAAGGCATACTCTTTTGTAATTACATAGAGTCCGCTTTCATTAATCTAAAATATGACCGATTTCATTTATAAACAAAATACAATTACTTTTATAAACAAAATTAGAATTTTGAGGCCGATGAAAATTCAAGGCCCTTGGCGATGACTTTTGTGACATAGGGCTACTATCGGCCATTCCTATATCAAACATAGTTTCGAATAATACAGACTATTTGTAAATAGCAGTAAATGAGATTTGAGAAGAAATGCGTAGATGACTATTAAAATAAGTAACGTGCAACGTACCATCCATTTGAGAATTTGCATATGCAAAATGATTTTTAAATAACAATTTAATAACATAATTTTTTCTAAAAAATCCAACATTCAAAAGTTTTGCATTTTGCAAGTTTATCCAACTCTAACCATCCACTACTAGTGTTGCAATAAATTACTATTTTGAAAAATTTTGGTCAAAAATTTGAAAATAAGAATACATAAAAATCCAAACTTCCTACCTATATTAAACTGGAAAAGTGAATACATAGCTTAAAATAAGTTGTATAATAACATAACAAAACATGTTTGTAACTATTGATCACACATCTTATTAGAAAACAATATATTTGGTTTAAGTAAAGCAGTTTTATTGGAAAATAAATTATATAAGCTTCCTTTACTTAAATTGGGAGGTATGTATAAATTTATTAAATTTATGGAAAAACATTTAGTTTATAAATATAAATATCGTGGCAATACGTTTATGTATTAAGTTAATCCGCATTATGCTGACCAAACATAAATATAATCTTAATATATAAACATAAGTGAAATGATAGCTCCACGAATAGATTACTATCAAAAGATGTAATAATAAGTTGTAAAATTCTTTTTAAGATATTTAACTTAGACCATCTACAAAGATAATTCTTCCATCAAATTTATTTCATACTATAATACCATGAAAGCACATTGTATCAAATTTAATGACTTAACATTTGATGTTGAACATTATCATTTCACTGGTGAAATAGTTGAAGCTTGATTATGCCATTTTCGTTGTTGATACAACGATGTAGGACGTTGTCATTTACTTTCTTCATAACTGGTTATTGGATGATACATTTCTTCTTGCTCTTTTGTGCACTGTAGTTCTTTTGTGCACTGTGGTTCCTTTGTGCACTGTGGTTCATTAGTGCACTGTGGTTCTTTTGTGCATTTTAGTTCTTTCGTACATTGTTCATCCATTGTATGTTCATTTAACGATGGATGTTGCAATTTTCTTTCTCCATCTGTGGTCGTTGGATGATGCCATTCTTTTTTCTCTTCTGTGCATTGTAGCTCTTTTGTGCACTGTAGTCCTTTTGTGCATTGTAGCTCTTTTGTGCATTGTAGTTCTTTTGTGCATTCTAGGTCTTTTGTACATTGTTCATTCATCGCATGTGCATTTACCACCGGATGATTCCCCTTCTTTTGTTCGTCATAATTTGTCGGATGGTGCCAATTACTCCTTTCATCAACGATTGTTGGATGATGCCACTTGGTTGGTAGTTCACTAGGTTGCAGCTTTGATGCCAAGGTAGTTTCAGTTATGATAAAAAAGAAGAACCCTAAAGCTAACGATGCACAATATGCTTTGGTCATGTTTATGTGTGGTATGTTGTTCAAGAAAGAAGATGGTTTTTATAAGATTTGAAGATAATGTTTGGAATCTTGAAGTCAATTAAGCCATTGTAAACTAATTAATGATCTCATTTTGTTTATCCTCTTTCATATTCAGGATAAAAACATAACCTTAAAGTAGATGGTGTTTTAATAAGCTTTCTACAAAAAAATAACATGCAAAAGTTAATTATAATTCACCAATCGTTATGTTAATAATAGAAGGCGGTGTTGCATATCAACTACTAATTTCAATCTTAGCTTCTTGTATCATAGGAAATATATGAAAAACCCAAATTAGTAAAAAATAAATAAACAAATATTGGTGTCTACTAAATTATAATAAAAATGCGTGATTGCCGATACATCCGAAAATAAAAGTCAAAACAGGTAGTTACGTTGTAAACTGAAATGAAAAATTCTAAAATAAAAAATAGATGTCTCGTTTTGTTAGATATTTTATCCTCCTAAATTTTTTGATAATACTAGATTTGTTATCGTAACAGTATATTACTACACTATTAGCGTGTATGTGTGCAAATGTGTATATTCACATATTTCGATTAAAATTTACTATATTTTGATTATAAAAGACGTTTATTTTCTTGTTATGGTGTTTGGAACTTACACAATATCAAATGTCTATTTTTTATTTTACCACCTCAAACGTAGGTTTATCGTTTCACATATCGTTTTCACTAAAACTTAAAGTTAATTGCTCGACGTCATGTATTCGCATTACTATTTAATTGTATTAAAAACCCAAGTCTAGTGTTACCAAAAAAGAGATATTTGTATAACTATATGGCATGCAAAAAATTTGTACTTTAAATGTATCCACAATTTGATTTTTATTTACATTTTGCATAGATATGAAATATTGTCAACATGTCGTTAAAACTGAAGATTTAGTGTGGTGAAAATTAGACGCTTCTGATATACTAGTGTCCAAAGCCAGTCAGATATTGTTGTAGGCTTAAGGCAAAATGATCTAAATCAGGGATTAAAACAATCAGAGGTCCTTATTAGTTATTTTTAAACATTGAAAATACAGTCACAATGCAAGTTTAAATTATAGTGGCTTAAAAATAAGGCATACTCTTTTATAATTACACAGAGTCCGCTTTCATTAATCTAAAATATGACCGATTTCATTTATAAACAAAATACAATTACTTTTATAAACAAAATTAGAATTTTGAGGCCGATGAAAATTCAAGGCCCTTGGCGGTGACTTTAGTGACATAGGGGTACTATCGGCCATTGCTATATCAAACATAGTTTCGAATAAGACCGACTATTTGTAAATAGCAGCAAATGAGATTTGGGAAGAAACGCGTAGATGGCTATTAAAATAAGTAACGTGCAACGAACCATCCATTTGAGAATTTGCATATGCAAAATGATTTTTAAATAACAATTTAATAACATAAATTTTTCTAAAAATTCCATCATTCAAAAGTTTTGCATTTTACAAGTTTATCCAACTCTAACCATCCACTACTGGTGTTGCAATAAATTAGTATTTTGAAAAATTTGGGTTAAAAATTTGAAAATAAGAATACACAAAAATCCAAACTTCCTACCTATATTAAGCTGGAAAAGTGAATACATAGCTTAAAATAAGTTGTATAATAACAAAACAAAACATTTTTGTAACTATTGATCACACATCTTATTAGAAAAAAATATATTTGGCTTAAGTAAAGCATTTTTATTGGAAAATAAATTATATAAGCTTCCTTTACTAAAATTTATATAAATTGGGAGGTATGTATAAATTTATTAAATTTATGGAAAAACATTTAGTTTATAAATATAAATATCATGGCAATACATTTATGTAGAAAGTTAATCCAAATTATGCTGACCAACCATAAATATAATCTCAATATATAAACATAAGTGAAACAATAGCTCCACGAATAGATTACTATCAGAAGATGTAATAATAAGTTGTAAAGTGCTTTTTAAGATATTTAACTTAAACAATATGCAAAGATAATTCTTCCATCAATTTTTTTTCATACTATGATACCATGGAAGCACATTGTATCAACTTTAATGACTTAACATTTGATGTTGAACATTATCATTTCACCGGTGAAATAGTTGAAGCTTGATTATGCCATTTTCTTTGTTGATACAACGATGTAGGACGATGTCATTTACTTTCTTCATAAATGGTTATTGGATGATGCATTTCTTCTTGTTCTTTTGTGCAATGTAGTTCTTTTGTGCACTGTGGTTCCTTTGTGCATTGTGGTTCTTTAGTGCACTGTGGTTCTTTTGTGCATTTTAGTTCTTTCGTACATTGTTCATCCATTGTATGTTCATTTAACGATGGATGATGCAATTTGCTTTCTCCATCAGTTGTCGTTGGATGATGCCATTCTTTTTGCTCTTCTGTGCATTGTAGCTCTTTTGTGCACTGTAGTCCTTTTGTGCATTGTAGCTCTTTTGTGCATTGTAGTTCTTTTGTGCATTCTAGGTCTTTTGTACATTGTTCATTCATCGCATGTGCATTTACCACCGGATGAATCCACTTCTTTTGTTCGTCATAATTTGTCGGATGGTGCCAATTACTCCTTTCATCAACGATTGTTGGATGATGCCACTTGGTTGGTAGTTCATTAGGTTGCAGCTTTGATGCCAAGGTAGTTTCAGTTATGATAAGAAAGAACAACACTAAAGCTAATGATGCACAATATGCTTTGGTCATGTTTGTGTGTGGTATGTCGTTCAAGAAAGAAGATGGTTTTTAAAAGATTTGAAGATAATGTTTAGAATCTTGAAGTCAATTAAGCCATTGTAAACTAATTAATGATCTCATTTTGTTTATCCTCTTTCATATTCTTGGTAAAAACATAACCTTAAAGTAGATAGTGTTTTAAGAAGCTTTCTACAAAAAAATAACATGCAAAAGTTAATTATAATTCACCAATCGTTATGTTAATAATGGAAGGCGGTGTTGCATATCAACTACTAATTTCAATCTTAGCTTCTTGTATCATAGGAAATATATGAAAAACTCAAATTAGCAAAAAAAATTAATTAAATATTGGTGTCAACTAAATTATAATAAAAATGTGTGATTGCCGATACATCAAAAAATAAAAGTCAAAACAGGTAGTTACGATGTAAACTGAAATGAAAAATTCTAAAATAAAAAATAGATGTCTCGTTTTGTCATATATTTTGTAACAACCCGCATATTTTTCGATTTTTTATTTAAATATTTTATTTACATATTTTATCGTTAGTTGGATTTTAGTCCGAAAAGCTACTTTTTGCATACGGTCGAATTAGGACTCGAGACCACCTCCACTGAGTTCAAAATATCGTTTGCGACCTTTTTGAGTATAAGCTTCGATATGTTTGGAGAAAGTTGATTTTTGCCACTTTTTACTTAGGGCTTTGGTTTGGGCTGAGCCCATTAACTCCACTTAACTCAGTTCCAACCCTCTCCTCTTCATTCACTTCTCTTCTATTTTGCTAATACTCAAGCTTTTATGTTAATGGAGGGTGGAAGAGGAAATTAAAACTCCAAGCCCTAACTTCCTTTGCAAATCCAAGCTTTAGCTCCAAACTCAAGAAGAACCAATTGGTAAGCTTCTCTTCTTCTTCTCCAACTCTTTCTCCATTCAATTTCAGAAAATTCCTAAATCTAATTTAGGAAATGTTTCTCTTTTAAGCTTAGATTCAAGCTTCTAGTGTGAGATTGAAGTATGGTTGATTTCCATTTGCTTTCAAGCTTCTTCTTCATAGATTTGGGTTCAAAGGTGAGATTTTTATCTCACATCTATGTCTATATCCATCTTTGTGGTTAGGTATGAATTCGTAACATTTGTGCATATTCATTTTCTTTTGATTTGGATCGAATGGGTGAATATTTCAATTTTTGTGAAAATCCTTTTATGGATGTTTGATTACGATATTTGGGGTGTATCGAAGAGCCTATAAGGCCAGGCTGTCATTTGACGTAAATCCTTAGTCGTCATTGCTCGCTCGATCGCTCCCGACATCGTTTGGGCCATATGGCTTAGGCAAATTGTTGCCCTTACCAGGTTTTCAGACGTCTGGAGACCAATGCCAGACGTCTGGTTTTGCAACCTAGAGAAAAATAAAATACGGCAGAGGAATAAATAAGGCAGTGGCTAATTTCAGATGTCTGATTATTGTTGGAATAAGGTTAAACGTCTGATTTGTGTTTTCAAACGTCTGGTTGGTTTTCTGGAATATTTCCAGAAACCAAAACCAGACGTCTGGACTTTCCCCCAGACGTCTGAATGTTTTTCAGACGTCTGATTTTAGGTTTCAAACGTCTGGATGGTTTTCTGGGAAATTTCCAGAAACCAAATCCAGATGTCTGGACAACCCCTCAGACGTCTGGAAATCCCTAGTTTTGCCTATTTGCCAAATTTTGAGTATATTTCCAACTTTAATCGATTCGTGTTGATTCCCTTTTTGTTGTTATCATTTGTTATTGACTTTGACGACATTTTCTTCGTGATTTTTGGGAATATCCATTTCTATGGATTTGGTATCGATTTCTTTGGATTTTATTCACGTCTTTGAATGTGAATTTTGGTGATTGATTGTCCTACAATCATTTTTGTGATTTGTCACTTTAAAAATATAAAGGTTTAAATACTAGTATTAATTATCAAAACTCTTTCATCAAAACGATTCCAACACTATTTTATTTACAAAGCTCGTTTTTCTCAAACCGTTTTCCAATCTACTAGTATATACAAACCTTTACCTCACTCGTATAAGAAATCTAATTAAACAGCTTAGTAAAACAAGTGGTATGAAACGCTTGCGTTTACTTGTTCGGTTAATTCTTGCACTTGTTCGATTGAATCTCTTGTGACAATTTTCTAGTGGAAACTTACAATTTGTTCGTAAATATTTAAGTTAAGCTAGTGGTTATGGGACATGATGCTTAACTCATATATTTACTAGCTTAGTATAATTGACACTTCTTGATGATCATGACGATCATCTTTGTGATTTAGACTAGCAATATGCGATGTCTCTTTGTCTGCGAGGGAGACTAAACCCCGTTTTGTGGAGTTTCGACTCAATTTGGTGTGGTAGCGACCCATGGTCTTTGGGCCGTTTGTGGAGCTTCGGCTCAATTTGTGATGGTTAGCAACCATGGAATTAGCATTCCGTTTGTGATACACGTGTTGGTGGGCTTTATGCTCCCGTTTGTGATAGGCCTCCCCCCCTTTGTGATTTCTGGATTTCTTGAGATGATTTCTAGAATTTGTGTTTCACCAATTTTCGTGATTTCCATTGATAAGTTTTATCAATATTTGTGCATTGGTGAATTTGTGTGTCATTGAATTTTGTGATTGACATTGATACTATTGTCAATATTTGTGCATTGGTGAATTTGTGTGTCATTGACTTTTGTGATTGACATTGATATTATTGTCAATATTTGTGCATTGGTGAATTTGTGTGTCATTGACTTTTGTGATTGACGTTGATATTATCGTCAGTATCTGTGGTTTGGTGAATTTGTGTGTCATTGACTTTTGTGATTGACGTTGATATTATCGTCAATATCTGTGGTTTGGTGAACGAAATAAGGAGTATGACATTTCTTTGATTCTTGTGTAGATTTGGTGATATTGATTAATCTCTTGTTGATTTTCAATTACTTATATATATCACAGCTTGGCATAGTGATTATTATGTGTTTAGTCATATCTCTTATTCTATATCGTTTCACCTGATATTTATAGATAGACTGATCCGTTTATTATTTTCTTATTAAATAATACTCGGGTCAGACCGAGATGTTACAGGTGCTTCTGCTTGACTTCTCTCTTGGGATTGATTCCTCTGACTTTTGGTTAACTACTTAGATTAGTAGTTTTTGTCGTATACATTTGAGATATAGACTCCATAATGTATACTTATTCTTTTGTGTAGTTCATGTAACTATTCTTTTGTGATATTGTGTATCTTTTTAGACCACTACTCTGATATACACTTTCATGTGTAATATTCATATCTATTTCCGCCTTTGTGATATGAATTGTCTGTGACTGATTTGTGTTATGTTTATTTCTATATTTGTTTCCGAAGACCTTTATAACCACTGTGTATTAGCTTTGAGTTTGTGTCGGTATGTCGGATTTCCTCTTGAGATGAAAAGTTATATTTTTATCTGGCATATCGGTACTCGCACAAAGAAATTATACAGATGGTCGCTCCTCAACAGCCTTATTCTCCGTGCTAGTTGACAGCGTTCACCGTAATGTTCTTGGCTAGCGTGGGTATAGAGGTGGGGCGTCATAGCTTGGTATCAGAGCCAAACTTCGGAACAATATGGAATATTATAACAAGGATCATCGTCCTAAGTCTTTCTTAGGAGTCGTGCTTTAGGATTTAATTCGAGTCTTCGTACCGATTCATCCTATTTTCTTTTATGATTCCTTGTTTTATCTATCAAGATTGCTTGATATTTATTTTGAGAATAACTTTTTCCTCTTCTTTCTTTCTTTCTTAAAGAAGAGAAATGGTTAGACCTGGCCACCCCAGCGCCGGTCAATCTAGTGCTACTCCCCAGGATGGAGTTTTTATGTCTGCCCAGCAACTTTTAGATCTTGTCAAGAACGCTAAAACAGCGGGTCCCAATCAGGAGCCTACTCATCCTAGATCCGGTTTTGCACGCTTGTGCCGAGACTATACCGATTTGGGTGGAAGGCCATTCACGGGATCCGAGAGTGTTATAGAAATTCAAGCTTGGCTCAAATCATGCGATTGCATCTTTTCTCGCATGAATCTTATTGACCTTCATCGAGTCCAAGTGGCTTCTAGCATGCTCCAAGAAAGAGCGTTAGATTGGTATGAGCTTTTAATTTCTGAAATCGTTGAAGCGGATCTTACTTGGGAATGATTCCGGGAACGATTCGAACTAAAGTTTGTGCCGGAGGCTGAAAAAGTAACTTTAGCACGACGTTTTATAGACCTTGTTCAAGGTCAATCCTCTGTGACTGATTACGTCGCATCCTTCGAGTCGCTTTCCAAATATGGAGTTGAATACATCATTACCCCATTGAAGAAAAATCAGAGATTTGTCTATGGCTTGAATAAGAATCTTAAAAAGCCATTACTTCTGAAACTTGAGGTTTCATTTGATCAGCTTATTGATATCGCTCTTCGTCTTGAAGAGGCCGATAATGAAGGTGATGTTGAAGTTGTGCGCGCCCAACAGAACTTCAACAACAACATGAAGAGACCTATCAAAGTCAAAGGCCCCAATTCTAATAAGAAAGGGAAGCAACAAATTCCGGTAGCAAAGACTCCTACCTCTAGTCGTGGTCATTGCTACAATTGTGGTTCCACGGACCATTATGCAAGGGAGTGTCCGAAACCCCTCTTTTGTCGGTACTGCAAAGTTTCGGGCCATCTTTTATCTTCGTGTCCTAAGCTTCCAAGCAAGAGAGAAGGAAGGCTGCAAGTTCCTAGCAACTCTTCTCTTGGTCAAGGTATTTCTCATTTAATCCTTAATTACATTTATTTTGTGACCTTCTTATTCGAGTTCTTTTTGATATGAGTTTCATCTCATTGTTTTTATATCAAAAGAACTTGTCGATTCTTTTTCTTTGAATATTTTGGGCTTGATGACTTCTTTGAGGATTGCGAATCCGGATGGAAGATCCGCAACACTCAATTTGCTTTTGTTTTGATGTCGAGATTGTTTTATGTGACTTTTCTTTCCGAGCCGATATTTACTGTGGCTTCGGAATTGACTTTTTCTATAAGGATTGGCCTAAATTGTGAAGCCCATATCCTATTTTTCCGAGTGGATTATTCATCTTCGACATTTTCAATCTGTTAAGCACATTTCTATTTTTCCTTTGTGATTTTGATTCCAATTTGATGGCATCATTTTATTCCTTTAAACCCGCATGATAAGGAAAGTATTATTTCTCTCAATCATATCGTTTGAAAAAATTTCTGGTATTTTTGAGTTTGTCTTACGATTATCACCTAAGAAATCTTTTGTGTGGTGTTAAGGTCTTTTCAGTTTGACTTTACCACCGGTTTTCGTTTGCTACGAGTTGCGGAAATTAGCATTCCACTTACCGCATTCCGCACTTGTTATGATTCTTATGAATGACTTATTTTGTCATTCAATTTGTCCAGCTTATTCCATCCATTTTATAAATCGAATATTCTATGAATATTTCGATGAGACCATTCTTGAGTTTATTGATTTTGGATGAAAATAGTAATTTAAAATTTTGCAAATCTTTTTCATAAGATTTATTTAAAAGTAAAACTGGATTTTTGTTCTTGAAACGAACAAAGAATATTCTTAAAACTTTTTAAGAGATTTATTTATCCTATAAAAGATGATTTTGTGATTGTATTGCCCGTTGAGTGCTTTAAGAATTTTGGTCAATGCGCTTGATCAACGTTATCGATAGGAATTTCCTAAACGCTTTGATGTGACAATCAGACACGATATATTGACTTGTAAAAATGTAAATTTTTGTAGAAAGATTATTACATAAAAGTAAAAATGTAATTTTGAAAGTTTTAACTTTTCGGGGAAGAGAATTATTTAAAAGAAGATCTTTCTTTTCGATACTCTTATTCTTTCTTGTGATTCCTGAAGGGGAACCAAGACTTTGCTATTTGTACCGATACTAGTCGTATTGGTTTGGATGCCATTCTCTTGCCATAGAGAACGTGCTATCACTTGTGCTTCTAAATCATTATAGTTTATCGAGACTAGATATGCCACTTATGATCTAGTGCTCTCGGCTATTGTTTTTGCTTTTGGAATTTGGCATCATCATATTTGGATGAGAAATTTGTTCTCTACCTCGATCATAAATCTTTGGAATATTTATGTTCTCTTAAGGAACCGCATGTTGACTCGAGTTCCTAGCTTCCTATGATCTTGATATTCTTTTTATTCCCGAAGGGGAAATCATGTTGCCAACGCGTTTAGTCGTAAGCAACAAGGGGTTGTTTCTTTGTTGATGACCGAATGAAATTATCTTTTTATCAAGTTCATCGGGCGTTTTGATGTACTTCGTTTTATTGAGTTTCATCTCATTTCTTTTATGAGCTTGCATCCGATGTTCTTTTATTGTGTTCGGTTCATTGGAAGTACCGTTTTTGTACTACGTCGGTGTTCCGAAATCATTCGGGCTTCGGTTCATTGGACGTACCGTTTTTATACTACGTCGGTGTTCCGAAATCATTCGGGCTTTGATTCATTGGATGTACCGTTTGTACTACATCAATGCCTTTGCTGTTTGATACATTGGATGTACCGTTTGTACTACATCAGTGTCTTTGATTCATTGGATGTACCATTTGTACTACATCAATGCCTTTGCTGTTTGATACATTGGATGTACCGTTGGTACTACGTCAGTGTCTTTGATTCATTGGATGTACCGTTTGTACTACATCAATGCCTTTGCTGTTTGATACATTGGATGTACCGTTTGTACTACATCAGTGTCTTTGATTCATTGGATGTACCGTTTGTACTACATCAATGCCTTTGCTGTTTGATACATTGGATGTACCGTTTGTACTACATCAGTGTCTTTGATTCATTGGATGTACCGTTTGTACTACATCAATGCCTTTGCTGTTTGATACATTGGATGTACCGTTTGTACTAAATTAGCGTCTTTGATTCATTGGATGTACCTTTTGTACTACATCAATGCCTTTGCTATTTGATACATTGGATGTACCGTTTGTACTACATCAGTGTCTTTGATTCATTGGATGTACCGTTTGTACTACATCAATGCCTTTGCTGTTTGATACATTGGATGTACCGTTTGTACTACATCAGTGTCTTTGATTCATTGGATGTACCGTTTGTACTACTTCAATGCCTTTGCTGTTTGATACATTGGATGTACCGTTTGTACTACATCAGTGTCTTTGATTCATTGGATGTACCGTTTGTACTACATCAATGCCTTTGCTGTTTGATACATTGGATGCCCGTTTGTACTACATCAGTGTCTTTGATTCATTGGATGTACCGTTTGTACTACATCAATGCCTTTGCTGTTTGATACATTGGATGTACCGTTTGTACTACATCAGTGTTTTTGATTCATTGGATGTACCGTTTGCACTACATCAATGACTTGGCTTCTTGGTTCACTGGACGTACCGTCTTTGTACTACGCCGGTGTTCCAAATTATTTGAGTTTCTAGTTTCTCGGGCGTACCGTGATTGTACTACGCCGTTGCACCGGCTCAACTTTCTGCTATTCTTGACGTTTTCCATGTCTTTTACTGTGGAAATGCTTTTATGTTTCCGGTTTTTATCCTTGAGCCAGGTATTATTGAAGGATTGAAGTTTCACCAAATTTGACTTTTGAGCAACATTCTATTCGCTTCATTGCTTTGGAGGTTGAGCTCCTTCGATATAAATATATTCTTTTTGATAGAAGTTAAATGGTTTTCAAATCCTAAGGATTGCTCATGTGAAATCTTGATAATTCATCGAACGAAAACTTTCGGATTTACTCCTTCGTGCTCTTTATGGTGAACTTCTTGATTCAAATTTTCTTTTGTGTTAATATGCTTCTATGGTTGTTACTTCTTATATTTCCTTCTTAATTATTGCGAGGACACAATGTCTTTAAGGAGGGGAGTCTGTAACAACCCGCATATTTATCGATTTTTTATTTAAATATTTTATTTAAATATTTTATCGTTAGTCGGATTTTAGTCCGAAAAGCTACTTTTTGCGTACGGTCGAATTAGGACTTCAGACCACCTCCATTGAGTTCAAAATGCCGTTTGCGACCTTTTTGAGTATAAGCTTTGATATTTGGAGAAAGTTGATTTTTGCCACTTTTTACTTAGGGCTTTGGTTTGGGCTGAGCCCATTAACCCCACTTAACTCAGTTCCAACCCTCTCCTCTTCATTGACTTCTCTTCTATTTTCCTAATACTCAAGCTTTTATGTTAATGGAGGGTGGAAGAGGAAATTAAAACTCCAAGCCCTAACTTCCTTTGCAAATCCAAGCTTTAGCTCCAAACTCAAGAAGAACCCATTGGTAAGCTTCTCTTCTTCTTCTCCAACTCTTTCTCCATTCAATTTCAGAAAATTCCTAAACCTAATTTAGGAAATGTTTCTCTTTTAAGCTTAGATTCAAGCTTCTAGTGTGAGATTGAAGTGTGGTTGATTTCCATTTGCTTTCAAGCTTCTTCTTCATAAATTTGGGTTCAAAGGTGAGATTTTTATCTCACATCTATGTCTATATCCATCTTTGTGGTTAGGTATGAATTCGTAACATTTGTGCATATTCATTTGCTTTTGATTTGGATCGAATGGGTGAATATTCCAATTTTTGTGAAAATCCTTTTATGGATGTTTGATTACGATATTTGGGGTGTATCGAATGGCCTATAAGGCCGAGCTGTCATTTGACGTAAATCTTTAGTCGTCATTGCTCGCTCGATCGCTCCCGACATCGTTTGGGCCATATAGCCTAGGCAAATTGTTGCCCTTACCAGGTTTTCAGACGTCTGGAGACCAATGCCAAACGTCTGGTTTTGCAACCTGGAGAAAAATAAAATACGGTAGGGGAATAAATAAGGCAGTGGCTAATTTCAGACGTCTGAATTATTGTTTCAGACGTCTGGAATAAGGTTAGACGTCTGATTTGTGTTTTCAGACGTCTGGTTGGTTTTCTGGAATATTTCCAGAAACCAAAACCAGACGTCTGGACTTTCCCCCAGACGTCTGAATGTTTTTCAGACGTTTGATTTTAGGTTTCAGACGTCTGGATGGTTTTCTGGGAAATTTCCAGAAACCAAATCCAGACGTCTAGACAACCCCTCAGACGTCTGGAAATCCCTAGTTTTGCCTATTTGCCAAATTTTGAGTATATTTCCAACTTTAATCGATTCGTGTTGGTTCCCTTTTTGTTGTTATCATTTGTTATTGACTTTGATGACATTTTCTTCGTGATTTTTGGGAATATCCATTTCTATGGATTTGGTATCGATTTCTTTGGATTTTATTCACGTCTTTGAATATGAATTTTGGTGATTGATTATCCTACGATCATTTTTGTGATTTGTCACTTTAAAAATATAAAGGTATCAATACTAGTATTAATTATCAAAACTCTTTCATCAAAACGATTCCAACACTATTTTATTTACAAAGCTCGTTTTTCTCAAACCGTTTTCCAATCTACTAGTATATACAAACCTTTACCTCACTCGTATGAGAAATCTAATTAAACGGCTTAGTAAAACAAGTGGTATGAAACGCTTGCGTTTACTTGTTCGGTTAATTCTTGGACTTGTTCGATTGAATCTCTTGTGACAATTTTCTAGTGGAAACTTACAATTTGTTCGTAAATATTTAAGTTAAGCTAGTGTTTATGGGACATGATGCTAAACTCATATATTTACTAGCTTAGTGTAATTGACACTTCTTGATGATCATGACGATCATCTTTGTGATTTAGACTAGCAATGTGCGATGTCTCTTTGTCTGCGAGGGAGACTAAACCCCGTTTTGTGGAGTTTCGACTCAATTTGGTGGGGTAGCGACCCATGGTCTTCGGGCCGTTTGTGGAGCTTTGGCTCAATTTGTGATGGTTAGCAACCATGGAATTAGCATTCCGTTTGTGATACACGTGTTGGTGGGTTTTATGCTCTCGTTTGTGATAGGCCTCCCCCCCTTTATGATTTCTGGATTTCTTGAGATGATTTCTAGAATTTGTGTTTCACCAATTTTCTTGATTTCCATTGATAAGTTTTATCAATATTTGTGCATTGGTGAATTAGTGTGTCATTGACTTTTTTGATTGACATTGATATTATTGTCAATATTTGTGCATTGGTGAATTTGTGTGTCATTGACTTTTGTGATTGACATTGATATTATTGTCAATATTTATGCATTGGTGAATTTGTGTGTCACTGACTTTTGTGATTCACATTGATATTATTGTCAATATTTATGCATTGGTGAATTTGTGTGTCGTTGACTTTTGTGATTGACGTTGATATTATCGTCAATATCTATGGTTTGGTGAACGAAATAAGGAGTATGACATTTCTTTGATTCTTGTGTAGATTTGGTGATATTGATTAATCTCTTGTTGATTTTCAATTACTTATATATATCACAGCTTGGCATAGTGATTATTATGTGTTTAGTCATATCTCTTATTCTATATCGTTTCACCTGATATTTATAGCTAGACTGATCCGTTTATTATTTTCTTATTAAATAATGCTCGGGTCAGACCGAGATGTTACAGGTGCTTCTGCTTGAGTTCTCTCTTGGGATTGATTCCTCTGACTTTTGGTTAACTACTTAGATTAGTAGTTTTTGTTGTATACATTTGAGATATAGACTTCATAATGTATACTTATTCTTTTGTGTAGTTCATGTAACTATTCTTTTGTGATATTGTGGATCTTTTTAGACCACTACTCTGATATACACTTTCATGTGTAATATTCATATCTATTTCCGCCTTTGTGATATGAATTGTCTGTGACTGATTTGTGTTATGTTTATTTCTATATTCGTTTTCGAAGACCTTTATAGCCACTGTTTAGTAGCTTTGAGTTTGTGTCGGTATGTCAGATTTCCTCTTGAGATGAAAAGTTATATTTTTATCTGGCATATCGGTACTCGCACAAAGCAATTATACAGATGGTCGCTCCTCAACAGCCTTATTCTCCGTGCTAGTTGACAGCATTCACCGTAATGTTCTTGGCTAGCGTGGGTATAGAGGTGGGGCGTCACATATTTTATCCTCCTAATTTTTTTGATAATATTAGTATTGTTATCGTAACAGTATATTACTACACTATTAGCGTGTATGTGTGCAAATGTGTATATTCGCATCTTTCGATTAAAATTTACTATATTTTGATTATAAAAGACGTTTATTTTCTTGTTATGGTGTTTGGAACTTACACAATATCAAATGTCTATTTTTTATTTTACCATCTCAAATGTAGGTTTATCGTTTCACATATCGTTTTCACTAAAACTTAAAGTTAATTGCTCGACGTCATGTATTCGCATTACTATTTAACTGTATTAGAAACCCAAGTCTAGTGTTACCAAAAAAGAGATATTTGTATAACTATATGGCATGCAAAAAAATTGTACTTTAAATGTATCCACAATTTGATTTTTATTTACATTTCGCATAGATATGACATATTGTCAATATGTCGTTAAAACTAAAGATTTTAGTGTGGTGAAAATTAGATGCTTCCGATATACTAGTGTCCAAAGCCAGTCAGATATTGTTGTAGGCTTAAGGCATAATGATCTAAATCATGGATTAAAACAATCAAAGGTCCTTATTAGTTTTTTTTTAAACATTGAAAATACAGTCACAATGCAAGTTCAAATTATAGTGGCTTAAAAATAAGGTATACTCTTTTATAATTACACAGAGTCCGCTTTCATTAATCTAAAATATGACCGATTTCATTTATAAACAAAATACAATTACTTTTATAAACAAAATTGGAATTTTGAGGCTGATGGAAATTCAAGGCCCTTGGCGATGACTTTTGTGACATAGGGCTACTATCGGCCATTCCTATATCAAACATAGTTTCGAATAACACCGACTATTTGTAAACAGAAGCAAATGAGATTTGAGAAGAAATGCGTAGATGACTATTAAAATAAGTAACGTGCAACGTACCATCCATTTGAGAATTTGCATATGCAAAATGATTTTTAAATAACAATTTAATAACATAATTTTTTTTAAAAATCCAACATTCAAAAGTTTTGCATTTTGCAAGTTTATCCAACTCTAACCATCCACTACTAGTGTTGCAATAAATTACTATTTTGACAAATTTTGGTTAAAAATTTGAAAATACGAATACATAAAAATCCAAACTTCCTCCTATATTAAACTGGAAAAGTGAATACATAGCTTAAAATAAGCTGTATAATAACATAACAAAACATGTTTGTAACTATTGATCACACATCTTATTAGAAAACAATATATTTGGTTTAAGTAAAGCAGTTTTATTGGAAAATAAATATATAAGCTTCCTTTACTAAAATTTACTTAAATTGGAATGTAACGACCCTAGATTTTAATTTAATTTAAATTGATAATTTATCGAATTTTTGAATTAAATTTATAAAATTGATTATAAATGATGCGAGTTTCCCCGAATCAAATAGAAATTATATTAAGTCGTATGAATTTGAAAATTTGTATATATGTGAATATATATGTATATATTGGATTTTAAATAAATTCTTAAATAAATGATTTTTGAAAATTAAATTTATGGTTAGAAATAAATATTAAAGTATATACATTGACACAAGTACGAAATGAATAAATAAGTGAATTGTTAATTTATTATTGATGGTTAAAATATATATATTAAATACAAGACTAATTATAATAATAACAATTAAAATATAAACTAGAAATACAAGACAATAAATGTCGAGTCAAACAAATAAATAAATATAAAAGTAAAACACATTTAACAAATTCTAACAACAAATTAAATGTAGAACTCATGTATATTTCAAAATATAAAACAAAAGAAAGAAACAAAATAAAATATATTTGTACATATATAAGTTAAAGTCTAACCAATAACAAAACAAATACATAAAAGTAAGTATGCAGGCTAAACAAAGTAATGAAAAAAATATATCTATGAATAAAAAAAAAAATAAGTAAAAACATAAAGGACTTAAGCATTGAATGCTTACATCTCAACAAAAATAAACAAGTACAAATCAAACAGCATAGGCTGTAAACATACAAGGATGGGAAGAACATGAGCATTAAATGCTTTCAAACCTAGCCCATAAGCAAGTCATTCGAAATAGTGGAAAAAAAAAGTCTTGCTTCAGTACAAAGAAACTATACAAGATAGTAATACTAAGTACTCTACTTGAACCTGCACGTCTCCTTTATATATGGGTATTTGTTCCAATTTGTTCAAAGGCAAAACCAAACATTCCAGAAAATAAATAAAATAAAATCTGCAACCTGATCAAGCAGAAGATCAAATGACTTCAAATAAATCGAGTTTTAGATCTTTGTTCTTCTCTGCCATTTCTCAAAGTGAGCAACTCTTTAAAACTGAATCTTAGATCTATATGTTGATGTTGTGATGATTGCTTGTTGATGTTGTGCAAAAAAAAAATGTTACTGTTATTTGTTGCATGACTAAACGTATGCATGCCTATACCGGTGATTGTCTCGTTGAAAACTTAATAAGATTGAAAACTGAAGCTAACTTAACAACTTAAACGAAAGGAGACAATCAAGCAAGTTCAAGCAAAAACAGTTTTCAAAACAGCGAAGTGTTCTCTATTCAATCTGGTTTCAAGTGAATAAACAAATTTTATGAATACTTAAATATAATCAAGTTTGAGTATAAGTATATCGTGTATGAAGCTCTGTTATATTTGTGAAGTTGATCTATAGGATGTTGTTCTTCTTCACCTCCTCTGTTTATTTTTCTTTCTTTTCTGAGTTACAGGTTTGCAATTTAACAAGTAACTCCAATCTTTTATCATCTAATCATTATTAGGCCTTAATTTCAAAACAAACAGGTGTGTTTGAGTATCAGTTATCATCTAAAAAAAATAGTTTCAAGTGAAATAGAAATATATAGCAAGTAAAAACTTGATTTTTTTTTTTACAGAGTAAACTCAAACTTAAGGAAAATTCGAATATCATGAAATACAAATTCAATTTCATAACTTGAATCAACACTGCAAGATAGGATTTTTAAGCCTAAATTGACTGTAACGACCCGCCTTTTTGGACAATTTAAACCGACGATCAAATACCCATGTCGATTCCAAACCATTAAAAGGGCAGATAGTTATTGGGGTAATTAAGAAAAGAAAAGGAAGGGAAATAAAGGAAATGAAACAACACAGAATCTCACAGCGGAAGGCTAAAGTATAATAATAAAATAACAGTTCATGAAGCTGTTAATTAAATGAATACATTTGAAATGAATACATTTGATTATTATTATACAACATTTATCAGAGTTACATACACAGCAAATATCATACAACAATGCAGCGGAATGGAATGAATATAATAGTAGTACATAATATACCAAATCTTCGTCTTCATCCTCCAGAAATAGATCCTCAAAAATCTGAAAACTCAGGACTGACCCGAGCGTAATGAAAAGACAAACACTCGAGTCAGGACTAAATATCCTCATGTAAGTTAAGTCAATCGTAAATAAATATGAGTGTAACGGCGTCGGGGATGTTTACGGGGTTTGACATCTCCTATCCAGTGTCAACGTGCGTGCAATAACTTAAGAGATGTTACGAGATTTTCCATCTCTCAAGGATCCGTGAAACTATATACTATGTAGTAATATACGCTAAGTAGATAATGCCTATCAGTAATATAAAGTATCAAAATAGCGTTAAGGCGTTACCATAATCCCCCTTAACACATTTTTATATTCCCAAAAGTATATACAAGACCGTAGTTTCCCCAAAACCGGAAGTCACCAGAGGGCAATCCATATACTCAAGGTACAAATCAAAACGTAGTGGTCGCGAATAGGATAATCAGTATGACAAGGTACATGAGGCAATACCAACTAGGATACTAGTAGTTGCGTGATCCGGACTGATGTTGGGCATAGCCAGCAGCTACCCCAACACCGCGAAACAACACTCCCAAATCAAGGGGTGCACCCAAATCGCATCACAAATGTAATAGATATGGTATCGAAGAAGTGTGTCCGCTAGAGGTGGCGAACCTCAATGGCCCGGCGCGGCTCCTGTTTTAGTCATGTCAGGGGTCATCCAATAATCGTTCTCTTTCTTCAGTCAACGCGTTCACCAAACCATCCACTTCATTCTGGATCAACACTCCGCGTATAATAGTTATTAAAGTGGTTTTCGGTATCGACAGAGAGTATGTCCATATCCGATCCCGGTCTCTTTAATAACTACGTATTATTACACCGTTGGCTCTTTTACATTTCAAATCGATTCATAATTGATATCAAAATATCATGTTCGCTTTAAAAATCAAATCCATTTCAAATATCATTTTATATCGCTTTTACATAGTAATATTCAAAGCCCGAATTAGGGTTAAATCTTTAAACAAATCAATTTTCGAATTTAAATCAAATCCCAATTTTTAAATTTCAAAGTCTCGACTTATATTACTTAACAATTTCTTTTAACCAAATTTATTTCAACTTTCCAAACCCAAATTTCGATAAATTCGATTTCTATAAATTTATGTCTATTTATAACTTTTAAAAAAAACATATAAATAAATTTCAAATCGACGATTTTAAAAATTATTAATTTAGCCAATTCGGTGTCCGTATATAATTTTCTATCCTATGGCCAAGTAATTATTTATTTAAAGACTTGAAATTTGGGCTAAAATCGGACGTTGTTCGATTTTAGTTCCAATCGGAACACCTCGGTGGCAACTGGAATAAAAGTGAGTCAAATTCATCTTTTTGGCTAAAAGTAATATTATATAGTCTATAAAAATTATTGATTAGATGTTTGGATGATTTAATGTTTTATCAGTTGGTATCAGAGCTTTGGTTTAGCGATAAACCTTGGCTCTAGTGGGGAATAACTCATTGAAATAGAGGTAAACTATATGAATGAGTTGAGTGTATATGAGAGAGCGTACTTGTTATTTGATATAAAATGGTTTTATATTGTATTAATTTGTTCCGTTGAGTATTTATGAATTCTGGTCGATACTTGGGACGCCAAGGCGTCGATAGGAATTTCTAAACAATCGAATAGGACAAACCAACACAATATCATTTTGGAATATATTTTATATAAAAGAATTATTTGAATATTTATTCATTTTGATTGAATTGATTGTTAGGAGATGATAATATTAGATTATTATCATTAGTGTTTGATCAGTCAATATTTACAACAATTGATTAAATAACAATGGATTTAGGAAAATGAAATCTTGTAAACACAATTGATAATGAATATAAATGAATTTTAACTTGGATTTGGGAATTTAAATTCCGGTGTTTGAGATTGACTTACAAGAATTTGAAAAAATATAATATGAGCATTATATGATAGTATAATTGAGTTGAAATTGTTTCGAAGGATTTTTTTTATGATAAATGTTATATTCCCTACTCTTGACGCTAGAAAATGATTTCGGTGATGAGTGCACGCATCATCGGCGTTTATTTTCGAGAGTCCGAGTGGGGGAGACCACTTAATAGCTTGTCTAAACTTTGTTTTGATTCAAATTTTATTTTATTTTGTACTCTCTATAGTATGATTGGTTATATAAATTATATAAGTATATATTATTTCAAAACTTGATTTGAAATGAAACCGGGATTGGAATTCTTAAGTTCTTTAATAATTACTGTTTTTTTAAATGATTGGAATGAATTTAGACTTGAATCATTAAGGAACTTCTGAATTGTGAAATGAGAAATGAACCTAAGAGCTAAGTGAAAATATCAATTGAAGTAGAAATCCTTAGAATTAGGAAATTATGAACTTAAAATAAAATTGAAACTGTAAAACTCGCATAGTATTAAAATTCATTCTATAGCATAGATATAACTTACCAAAATATTTAAGAAGTTCAAAATGTTATATGAATTGTTAACTGGATAATACACGAGTATAGGTTTGAATAATGAAATATGCATTTAATTAATGGTTTGCAAATATAAATAAAATTGTTAGTAAATAATTGGAATTAAATTAACATTTAAAGGTGATTCACAATTATGTTAATATAAAATGGAAATACTATATGTGAATGTAAATGTGAAAAAAAATTATAGTGAAATTTAAGTAATGACTTAAGAATTAATAAATTGAAAATTCAACTTTAAATGGAAGAAGTTGTATGTTGTTTAACTACATTCTATTTGCATAACTATAACTTACCAAATACTTAAAAGGTTTACAATGCTAATAAGGATAAGTAGAGAAATAATATACAAGTGTGAGAATGAATAATAAAATGTGAAGATCTATTGATAGTTGTAAATATAAAAGAAATTTAAGCTGTAAAATGAAGGATATATATAAGTGAATGAATAAAAATTTAAAATTAATGAAATATAAAATTGGTAAATGGAAACTAATTAAATTTGAATATAACTAAATATCAATAAACTTGGAAGTGTATGAAATTAAAAAAATTGACTTGGAAATGTATAATTGATTTCGTGTAGATTCTGGATGGTTGTTAATGTTTGATATGCATTGGTTGTTAGATGGATGAAAATTGATTTAGTAGAATTCATTAGTGTCAATGGAATTGAATAAACGGAATAAAATAAAATAAAATAAAATAAAATAAAATAAAATAAAAAAATTTAAATTCAAGTTTGAAGCAAAGTGAAATTAAATATAATTGAATTCAATTTAAATTGAAGCAAATTGACTTGAATTTAAAATGTGAATGAAACAAACTTGAATAAATCGGAAACAAATTGAATGTAAACCTATTGCATGGATGAATAAGAAAATAAATGACTTTGTGTTTATGATTGTCTTTTAGAAAATTTGAAGTTTTGATGGTTTGCACTTTGAAATAATAAAAGCAAATTTTTGGGAAAATCCAAAATTGTCCAATATATGCTGAAACGAAAACAATCATAACTTTTAAATGGCTGAACGGAATTCGACGATTTTGGACTTTCCGAAAATCTTAGAAACTATAGCACAAATTTTGTTTAGATAACTTGAGAAAATTCCTTCGTCTACTAGGTTAAAAACTTGAATGTTACTCGCTGTCCTGTGTAAAAATAAGTAAAATCTGTAGTATACACCCTTAGTATTTTTGACATATCTTTTTACTGGTTTATCGGATTTTGATGATCTTGTACTTTATGGAAAGCTAAGAACATAAGCTAAAACTTTTGTTTTAAGTGTTTTGTGTTTTGACACCGTTTAGAAGGTCGAAACCACGAGTGAACGTCACAGACCTGCGCAACACTGCCCAGGCTGAAGCGTTTCCCCTAAGTAAAACGGCCATAACTTTTGAACGGATGATCCAAATTCGATGATTTTGGACATTCCGGAAAGCCTGAAATGAATGCAACAACTTTTGTTTAGATTCTGTTGTCAAATTTTACCGTTTAGGTGACCTAAAGCTAAGATTTGTTTGCTGTCCAGAAATTGAAATCTCAGTTTTGAAGCTAAATATGTTATATATATGTTGTGTAGGCTAAATATATCGATCTATCTTTATATGCATGGTTCTAACTTAGTTATTGAGCATTGTAGTAGGTAGCAAAGGGGTTGCGCTTCGTTGTGGAGTTCGCTTCTACGCTAAACGCATAATGTAAGTAAAATGCTAATAAATGCTAAATAAAAGGTACGCTTACGGTTTTATATGATATTGGTGATATTTATATGTTGTTTCCCCACATATGGGATGCCTCATCATTGAGATGAGATGTATATTTATGATATATATGCTATTATATTTTTCCGATCGAGCCGCGCAAAGGAGACTCTGTCGAAATTTTCCGTAAAATCCGGGTGTTAGAAATTTTTTCAAGTTTTAATTTTTTTTTTTATAACTTGTTTTGATTACTAACTTTTAAAGTTAGGAAGCCGTTCGGAGTAAGTTAGTGGAAGCGTAGTTATGACTTTATAAATGGAATTTCATTGTTTTATAAGTTGGTAACTTTGAATAAAATATATCTAATGTTGAATTCTATACTTAGTTTCTTTTCCTTTCTTTTCCCTTCTTTTCCTTTTCGAGGACGAAAAGTTTTGAGTGGGGGAGAGTGTAACGACCCGTAAATTTTCGATAATTAAATTAGCTAATTTAATAAGATTTCGTGATTTAATGTTAGAAAAAATTTGTAATTCATTTGGAATAATAATAACTGGAATGAATTGCAACAATTATCCAAGTAATGAAAAATAAATGCTACTTAGTAAATGACTTTGCAAACAATAGTTGAATAGGATATTAAATGTTGAATTCATTGGGTATGATAGAGTAATTGATTGATAAGTAAAATCTATTTGAAATCAAATATTGAATATTGAACACGTAATTGTTTAAATTAAATATTTAAAACTTATTGAATAATTGAATAACTGTAAAATGAAAATAGTGTTCTAAATTTTGAAATGGTTTTAAAAGTTGAATCTTATAAGTTCAATTTCAATATTTCAAAAGATAATGAATTATTGGATAAGCGAAATTGTCTAAATTAAATATTTGGAATTTAATGGATAAATAAAATAACGGGTTTAATATGATTAAAAATGATTTGTAAAATTTTATTTTATCATATTGGAGTTATAGTGATGTTATAGAACTTTTAAAACTGAATTTAAAATTTATTTGTGAAAATTGAATATTTTAATATTTAATTATCGCCTGAAAAATAGCCAATTTTTGAACAGTCTCAGAATTGGACGAAACTAGTTCTATTGGATCCGTAATAGTTAGTTATTATCGGATTTCAATTTTCGTAGCAATCGGAGTTGTCGTTTGACCGTGGCAGCTCGAAACGCGTTGAAATTGTTTAATATTAATTTGGCGAGGTAAAAATAGTCATTTTTCAAACGGTCTCGGATTTCGACGAAACTAGTTTCATTAGATCCGTAATGTTATATTATTGTAAGGTTTCAAATTTCAAGTCAAACGGATTTACCGTTTGTCCGGGGCAAGCCAAAACGCATAGAAAATCGTTTAATCGGTTTAATTTAAAATTGATCGTTTATTTCCGTAACTCTCACATATGATCGAATTAGGCCTTGAAACTAGTTCCATTGCGTCCGGAATGGGGGTAAAACCTTATAAACGCCTGGCGGCACGTCTCGATTGGAGTTCGGATGATTTTGGACCTACCTATATAAATACGCACGCAAACCGAGGCAGTTTTATTATTATTTTAATGCAGAAAACCTAATTGACTTCAGCCCTAGCCGCCATTTCCTGAATCAATGGCCACGAAAATTCGAAACTTCTTCCTCATTTTCCTCTCAATCCATCAACAATTAGCAAAAACTCTCAACTACAAAGTTGTAGAGCACGATGAAAGCTTCAAATCCATACGGAGATGATCGAAAACGGAGCCACGGATCAACGGGAAATCGAGCAAGAAGGGGCTGCGTTTTTCACGCAATTCGAGGCAGAGGATGAGGCCGAGCTTGGAGCTATTTGGGGTGAAGGTGGAGTAAGGCGGTGGCTTCGAAGTGGTGTAACCTGATCGTCTTCAAGTTGCTCGGTTTGGTCGTGAAAAATCGATGAAGATGGCGGCTATGGGTTGTGTTGCGCGTTCGAACACCGGGAAGAAGATGATACGCGTACGTGAGGAGATGAGGGAGTGCGGCCCAGATCTGCTATGCAGGAAATCAACGGTGATGATGGGGTGGGTTTTAAAAATTTAATTAAGCTGAAATTAATTTACATAAAATTTCGTGTTAACTTTAAACCATCATAACTTTGTCATACGAGGTTGGAATTCGACGAAACTTTTTGCATTGGAATCGTATCGACGAGGACTACGCAATGGAACTGGATTGGAATCATTTGGAGCTAGAGAAAATTTTGAGTTAAATCGAACGTCGTTCGATTTGATTTAAAATCGTAAAATCAAGGTGAGTGTTTTATAACGCTCACACCGTACTAAATATTTTATGCTAGTTAAATTTGATATTATGAAGTGTTATGATTTTATTTGTCGTTGTTTGGTAAAAATTTAATTGTCATATAGCTTGTCATTTGCATTAACCGTTGAAAAATTAAATTGACAGTCAAATTGAAATTAAAATTGAATTGCGATTAAATTACCTGACATTGATAACTATGAAACTGCCATGAATTGTATTGTTTATGGATGATGAATTTTGATGGATGCTATTGGTTGATAATTGAATGTTTGGATATTTATTTGCTTATATAGATCCTGTTATGCATACATATGATACTGAGATTTAATTTAAGTAATATATACTCATCCCTGACATTTAATTGAAATAAATAATTACTTGGCCATAGGATAGAAAATTATATACGGACACCGAATTGGCTAAATTAATAATTTTTGAAATCGTCGATTTGAAATTTATTTAAATGTTTCGATTTAAAAGTGATAAATAGGAATCAATTTATAGAAATCGAATTTGTCGAAAATTTGAGTTGGAATGTTGAAATAAATTTTGATTAAAAGAAATTGGTAAATAATTTAAGTTGTGACTTTAAAATTTAAAATTTGGATATGATTGAATTTCGAAAATCTATTTATTTTAAAGATTGAACATTATTTCGAGCTTTGAATATTACTAAGTAAAAGTGATATGAAAATGATATTTTGAAATCGAGTTTGGAATTGAATCATATTTGAATTTGGATTTAAACTTGAATATTGTTGGAAATTTTGTTAAGTGTTATAAATTGATATTTTGAGAAATCAAGCTCCAAATCGATATAAATTGAAATTGAATTAATTAAAGGTGAATGTAGAATTGAATTGATTTGAAGTAAAAGTTGACATTGGTTTTTGAATTGAAATCGAAATTGAATCGGTAGAATGGAAATTGGAATTGATTTGAATTGGGAAGTTATAATTGAAATGGATTGATTTTGAAGCTGTTTTAATTTGTTTTCCAAATTACTCTGTTATATAAACCATTTTGAATACTTAAACTATTTTAATCTATTTTAAATCTACTTAACCCAATTTAAATTATTTTAAACTAATTATCAATTTTAAATCCATTTTTTTAAAAAGATTTTAAGTATTTTAACTATTTTAATTATTTAAACTACTTTTAAACTACTTAAAACTATTTTTCTAAAATCCTAAGCTGGTCAATAAGGTGAAATGTTTATATTTAAATCTTGAATTTAAAATACGAATTGAGTTAAATGAAGTTGCAACCTAAATTGAAATTCGAAATGATTTTGAAATCGAAATGAGATATTAATGCGAAAATTGATTTTGGAATGGAATCTGATATTTTGAAAGATACGATGATATTTGAAATGGATTTGATTTTTGAAGTGAATATGATATTTTGTTATCAATTATGAATCGATTTGAAATGTAAAAGAGCCAACGGTGTAATAATACGTAGTTATTAAAGAGACCGGGATCGGATATGGACATACTCTCTGTCGATACCGAAAACCACTTTAATAACTATTATACGCGGAGTGATGATCCAGAATGAAGTGGATGGTTTGGTGAACGCGTTGACTGAAGAAAGAGAACGATTATTGGATGACCCCTGACATGACTAAAACAGGAGCCGCGCCGGGCCATTGAGGTTCGCCACCTCTAGCGGACACACTTCTTCGATACCATTTCTATTACATTTGTGATGCGATTTGGGTGCACCCCTTGATTTGGGAGTGTTGTTTCGCGGTGTTGGGGTAGCTGCTGGCTATGCCCAACATCAGTCCGGATCACGCAACTACTAGTATCCTAGTTGGTATTGCCTCATGTACCTTGTCATACTGATTATCCTATTCGCGACCACTACGTTTTGATTTGTACCTTGAGTATATGGATTGCCCTCTGGTGACTTCCGGTTTTGGGGAAACTACGGTCTTGTATATGCTTTTGGGAATATAAAATGTGTTAAGGGGGATTATGGTAACGCCTTAACGCTATTTTGATACTTTATATTACTGATAGACATTATCTACTTAGCGTATATTACTACATAGTAGATAGTTTCACGGATCCTTGAGAGATGGAAAATCCCGTAACATCTCTTGAGTTATTGCACGCACGTTGACACTGGATAGGAGATGTCAAACCCCGTAAACATCCCCGACGCCGTTACACTCATATTTATTTACGATTGACTTAACTTACATGAGGATATTTAGTCCTGACTCGGGTGTTTTGTCTTTTCATTACGCTCGGGTCAGTCCTGAGTTTTCAGTTTAGGTTGAAGATCATTTCCTTGGAGGACGGAGACGAAGATTTGGTATATTATCTACTACTATTATATTCATTCCATTCCGCTGCATTGTTGTATGATATTTGCTGTGTATGTAACTCTGATAAATGTTGTATAATAATAATCAAATGTATTCATTTCAAATGTATTCATTTAATTAACAGCTTCATGAACTGTTATTTTATTATTATACTTTAGCCTTCCGCTGTGAGATTCTGTGCTGTTTCATTTCCTTTATTTTCCTTCCTTTTCTTTTCTTAATTACCCCAATAACTATCTGCCCTTTTAATGGTTCGGAATCGACATGTGTATTTGATCGTCGGTTTAAACTGTCCAAAAAGGCGGGTCGTTACATTGACGATTTTAAATTGGGTATATATAGAGCACATTCAAGATGAACTGGGAGTGGGTTTAGGGTAAATTCAGGTGATCAGAGAACTGTTGGAGCTCGGGATTTCGCGTGGAGGTAGAGGGGAGTACGGTGAGTAGGGGAAAAATGGTGGGAAGTGCACCGGTTCACTGTGGAGTCGGCGGCGAGGAGTTTTGCTTTATAACCCTAGTTTTGGAGTGTCGAGAACTTTTGATTCGTTCTCCCTATTGGATGCATCGAGTTCGACGCAGTTTGGAGGAATGGTGGATGGGTCGTAGGTGAAGCTGCGGCTGGAGTTTGGTGGCGAACGGTGGTCGGAGCATGGAGGACGAGGCGATGTTGACAGGTTTGCTAAGGGATGTGTTTCACGTGTTCCAGGTTTTATTTTTCATGCTCAAACTCGAAATTTCGAATGCGAGAGGATGGTGGAGTTCGAATGGTCGGAGGATGGTTTGAAGGTGATCGTCGACTTGTTTGATGGCGTAGGGTCGACCGGAGTTGGTCGTTGGTGGTGTGCACGTGCACGCGCGTCGTTATGCCTGTGGGTTACAAGGTTGGGGAAGAAGAAGTACAAGATGGAGTTTTGTCTCGAGGGATTCTCGTGTAAATGCTGAGGTTGCTCGAGTTTGTATTAGGTTAGACTCGAAGTAAAATTGATTAGTCTCGAGTAAATTTTGTTACAGGATTTAGAAAACTGTCATTGTTACAGTTTTTTTTAAATAAAAAAAGAATAAAAAAAAATAAAGCATGTTTAATACAGAGGTTTTGAAATAAGTTCAAATCTGAATTCAAAATGAGTTTGAATTCTAGTTTTCAAAATAAATAAGTTTTATAAAAAAAAAAATGTTTTTAACAACTTTAATTTGCTAAAGTATTTTATAATGTGGTTTTTAAAATCTGAAAATGAGATTTAAACAAGATTTTTAAATTTAAGTTTAAATCTAAATTCAAAGCTTAGTTTGAATTCTAGTTGAAATAAATAAAGTTTTTTTTAAATTTAAATGTTTTAAAAACAACTTCGAACATTTAAAGTATATTTTAAATTGATTGAAATTGAATATGGATTTAAAACTATTTTTAATTTCCCTTAGAAGACGAGTAATTCTTTAACATGAAATTAAAGAGTTTTGAATTGTTAAACTTTGTTTAAGTTAAAGTTAATTTCATTTTAAATCTTAATTTAAAATGGAATTTAAAGGAATTTTAAAAGCAAATTGTTTTTAAATTACTTTGTAAATGAGAATTAAATCATTAATAAGATTAAGGTTCATCTTAAGGTTAATTAGGCCTTAATGATTTATAGTTCATTAAATTATTAAGGTAATTAAGATGAGTCATTATTTAATTTAAATAGATTAATGATTTAGGTTAATTGGTAATTAGAGATTAATTAAGAAGATAATTAAGGAAATGTTATTAGAAAATGAAGATAATTAACTAGGGATTATTTAATAATTAATTAATGTGATAAATTTTATTAATTAATTAGATTAATTAATTTAAGATAATCATTTGATAAATTGATAAGTGTGATTACTTAATATAATTAATGAAGTGGAATTACTTAAGGAAGTAATTAGATAATAATTACTGAATGTAATTAGTAAAGGATAATAAAATTCATAAGTAAATTAATTTAATTGGAAAATCAAATTGAATTAATTAGGATTAAACGATTAATTAATCCTGTTTATAAATGAGTATTAAATGCATGACCTTACTTATGAATGATTGTATTGTATGAGATGCCTTGAATTGATTATCCTTTCTGATTTGTGATATTTTGTTCTGTAGATTGAGCTGTGTATATTCATTTGCATTTGTATATTATCTGTGAATCTGTGAATGGACGATGAGCGTTATAAGTTTTATATCGCTTATCAACTATATTTCTGTATTCTGATATGTGATGATTGTATGATGTTGCACTATTGTGTCAAACCCCTGGACCACACTTATACACACACACCAATATGGATTTCACGAGGAAATCGATTAAGTCACAGATTTTTGAAATAGTTTTAAATTTGAATATTTGAATTCAAATGTTTTGGAAATGGATTGGGTTTAAGGTAAAAAGCTTTTGAAATGGAATTTCATAGATGAAATTTAATTTAAATTACTCGATAAAATATGAAGTTGAATAATTTGATTTGAACTTAAATTCAAAATGTGAAATTGAATTCTATGATTAAAAACTAGGGATTAAAAATGTTATACCAGTTATATATATGGGTTAAACTATTTTAAAAGTATTGATTTGGGGATGTGAATAGAATTCAAGGGCTTTAACTCGTGTAAATATAATTGGATTTTTCTGAACGAAAACTGTTGTTTTCTAATAATAAAAGCTTTCACGTAAGAAATGAATGTCCAAATTGTGTTAAAAGGAATTTCAAGTTTGAAAATGAAGATAATTTCCAAGTTATGAAAACGATTTGAAAGCTATAAGTTGAATCTTGATTTAAAGATTCAACAAGTTAATCGAATTTTGAAAGCTATGAGTTAAATCTTTAATTTAAAGATTTAACGAGTTAATCCAATTGGAATGGAAATTGTTTTGAAATCTATGAATTGATCTTTGTGAAATAAATCTTTTTGTAATATAAAGATTTGAAATGGTAATTGGTTTAAACCATTTGAAAAGGAAAGTTTTTGGGTTTTAAGTTTTGACTTAATTGAAATCCCAATATCCATATGTTTTCGAAATATTGCGCTCACTATTCGGTTTAGCCGGGAGAGGACCTTTGTGTCATATATCTCATTCCGAATATGTGATACGTCGTTATGAATTGCATTTGAAGACCGGTGTTGAAGACCGGATATTTTTGAAAATGTAAGGACAACTCGTCGAATGTCTTTGCATCGAATGGCCCTGGTATAGAGACTCCATATGTGATGGGAAGTCCGAACGTGATTAGTGAATATCCGGATTGCAAGGACTTCTTTGTAAGTGCCTTCGGTTCTGTTCGAGCCCGGAACAGACTTGTATGGATTGTATGTCTGACATTACAAATTGAGATATAAAGCCGATTTCTTTCAAATATATTTCTGTTGGTGGCGGAGAATTTATTCTCTTAGCTTAACACCCTTCTCTGAGACGTACGAGCTCAGAGGTTATGTAGTTGAATGTTATCAGCGATATATTCCCAATTTGGTAATGTGACATGCTAAGTGTTGCTGTGAAATGATCATTGTGTTGATTATTTGTGATAGGATCATTTATTTGATCGTCTATCTTGGTGATCATTTCTATGATCATTTGTTGACCCAAAGCACGGCTTTTGTATAAAGTGTGTTTTTGTGGATGAAACTTCGTCGAGCCTCACACCCCGGAATGGTTAAAACAGGAAAGATGCGGCAAGGTTATGAGGGGTAGCTCCCTTTAGGGTATGTGCATTTCTTTCTGGAAAAGGGTGGTATCATGGTATGGAGCCCAGAGACTTACTCATGTTGAAAACACTTTGTTATGATTGTGTGATGATGGTGACGAGCGCTCGGTTAAAGGTCCCAAGGGACCGGGGGATGGCATACTCGTGTCAGTTGTTACCCAGTTAGGGGTAACCCGGCCTTGTGTTGGTAGAGATCCGGTTTGGTTCTCGGGGACGTCCATCCAGAGGCGTTCTCATGTGGCAATGGGAAGTTCCTTGGCCTGATCATTCGTTGGAAATCCAAAGAAACAATACGAGATTTGTACGGTTTTAGTTGTAGAACCTGCCATCTAATATGGTAGCTATAGTAAGCATACTATAATGGTACCTATGCTGGCTAAGATTTATATTCTACTTTCGAAATGATTTGTTCTACACTATGCACTAGTAATAATATCAAATGTTTCTTTTTAATGCGTATCAAGCATCTTTGACTATCATAAGAAGAAATCTCCTCCAAGTCTGCGTTTGCATTGTGTGTGTGGCGGGAGGTCTTATGGTAGTCTCATTTTTAAAAAGCATTGCGAATTGACTTTGAAAATCTTTTGTTGAATGTCTTAAAAGATAAACTGTTTTTGTTGCTCACACCAGTCCCACGACTGATCCGGAGTTTATTGTTTCTTTCCTAAACTCTGGGTGCTCATTATTTTCTACACGAGCAGTCTAGAGTTGGGTTTTCTTCAAATATCTAGGTTCAGTAGATTATCTGGAGTTAGTTCAGTCTTTGGATCACCCCAGTCTTGCTTAGCTTGGTGCATCGTTATTGGGAGTTCGAGCTATTGCTGGATTGATTCTTGGAGATGGAGTTGCAGTTCTCGGAGTTCTCTTTTGAAGATTATCTTAGAGTTATATTGTTCAGTTGCTAGATGTTATCATCTATTTTCTTTTCCGCTGTTATTTATTGTATCATATCTCTGATGTATATTGACATCTACTGGATCATCTGTTGTATCAGATATTGTATTAAAGCTGTATATCAATGTATTATTCTTTTATTCCGTTGTGTTATTTACTTAATGTTGTTATAAGCTCCGGCGAATCGGATTTGAACGATCGAATCTATGGCATTCGAATACGATTTGAAGTATGGATGTCGATTTTCGAAGGTCAAGTCAGGATCGCTACAATTGGTATCAGAGCTAAGGGTTGAACTTTAGCTCAGGAGTGTAACACATTAAGTAACTCATTAGGGATAGGGTGAAGTAAATCCTAGAATGAGTAATCCTTAAGATATCCGTTTGAATGCCTCAGTAAATTCTCTTACTATCTACTGATAGTGAGTATGAGTGCAAGAAGAGAACGAGATAGGGGACAGGGAAATACAGTTATAATTGGTCAATACTCTGTAACAACGGTCGAAAAAACTTTCTTATAAATTTCTTTGATTCGTTTTCAAATTCTTTTGAAATTCTTCGTGACAGCTACAAGAAAAAGTTTCGGTGCGGTGAAGGCCTACGAATCGTTGTAGGAAATTCTTACCTTGTATCTTCATCGGTTTCTTTTCATTTTTTGATTTAAACTTTAATGGATTAGAAAATTTTGAATAAACTGGAAATTTTAAAATTGAGGTAACTTGATTAATGGAATATAGAGCTAAATTTGAATTGAATCGATAAAACGATTTTGTTTAAAACCAAAATTTGAAATTTTATTATAATTTCTTGTATCTATTGTTGATATTCTGATTTCGTAAGCCAAACGCAGAATTGATATCCAGCTTGATTTGAAAAGATATTTCTCTATCTAGCTATCTCTGTGTTGTTTTCGTGCGTGCGAATTTCGAGGACGAAATTCTTTTAAAGGGGGAAGTTTGTAACGACCATAGATTTTAATTTAATTTAAATTGATAATTTATCGAATTTTTGAATTAAATTTGTAAAATTGATTATAAATGATGCGAGTTTCCCCGAATCAAATAGAAATTATATTAAGTCGTATGAATTTGAAAATTTGTATATATGTGAATATATATGTATATATTGGATTTTAAATAAATTCTTAAATAAATGATTTTTGAAAATTAAATTTATGGTTAGAAATAAATATTAAAGTATATACATTGACACAAGTACGAAATGAATAAATAAGTGAATTGTTAATTTATTATTGATGGTTAAAATATATATATTAAATACAAGACTAATTATAATAATAACAATTAAAATATAAACTAGAAATACAAGACAATAAATGTCGAGTCAGACAAATAAATAAATATAAAAGTAAAACACATTTAACAAATTCTAACAACAAATTAAATGTAGAACTCATGTATATTTCAAAATATAAAACAAAAGAAAGAAACAAAATAAAATATATTTGTACATATATAAGTTAAAGTCTAACCAATAACAAAACAAATACATAAAAGTAAGTATGCAGGCTAAACAAAGTAATGAAAAAAAAATATCTATGAATAAAAAAAAAAAAAGTAAAAACATAAAAGACTTAAGCATTGAATGCTTACATCTCAACAAAAATAAACAAGTACAAATCAAACAGCATAGGCTGTAAACATACAAGGATGGGAAGAACATGAGCATTAAATGCTTTCAAACCTAGCCCATAAGCAAGTCATTCGAAATAGTGGAAAAAAAAAGTCTTGCTTCAGTACAAAGAAACTATACAAGATAGTAATACTAAGTACTCTACTTGAACCTGCACGTCTCCTTTATATATGGGTATTTGTTCCAATTTGTTCAAAGGCAAAACCAAACATTCCAGAAAATAAATAAAATAAAATCTGCAACCTGATCAAGCAGAAGATCAAATGACTTCAAATAAATCGAGTTTCAGATCTCTGTTCTTCTCTGCCATTTCTCAAAGTGAGCAACTCTTTAAAACTGAATCTTAGATCTATATGTTGATGTTGTGATGATTGCTTGTTGATGTTGTGCAAAAAAAAAAAATTGTTACTGTTATTTGTTGCATGACTAAATGTATGCATGCCTATACCGGTGATTGTCTCGTTGAAAACTTAATAAGATTGAAAACTGAAGCTAACTTAACAACTTAAAAGAAAGTAGACAATCAAGCAAGTTCAAGCAAAAATAGTTTTCAAAACAGCGAAGTGTTCTCTGTTCAATCTGGTTTCAAGTGAATAAACAAATTTTATGAATACTTAAATATAATCAAGTTTGAGTATAAGTATATCGTGTATGAAGCTCTGTTATATTTGTGAAGTTGATCTATAGGATGTTGTTCTTCTTCACCTCCTCTGTTTATTTTTCTTTCTTTTCTGAGTTACAGGTTTGCAATTTAACAAGTAACTCCAATCTTTTATCATCTAATCATTATTAGGCCTTAATTTCAAAACAAACAGGTGTGTTTGAGTATCAGTTATCATCTAAAAAAAATAGTTTCAAGTGAAATAGAAATATATAGCAAGTAAAAACTTGATTTTTTTTTTACAGAGTAAACTCAAACTTAAGGAAAATTCGAATATCATGAAATACAAATTCAATTTCATAACATGAATCAACACTGCAAGATAGGATTTTTAAGCCTAAATTGACGATTTTAAATTGGGTCTATATAGAGCACATTCAAGATGAACTGGGAGTGGGTTTAGGGTAAATTCAGGTGATAAGAGAATTGTTGGAGCTCGGGATTTCGCGTGGAGGTAGAGGGGAGTACAGTGAGTAGGGGAAAAATGGTGGGAAGTGCACCGGTTCACTGTGGAGTCGGCGGCGAGGAGTTTTTCTTTATAACCCTAGTTTTGGAGTGTCGAGAACTTTTGATTCGTTCTCCCTATTGGATGCATCGAGTTCGACGCAGTTTGGAGGAATGGTGGATGGGTCGTAGGTGAAGCTGCGGCTGGAGTTTGGTGGCGAACGGTGGTCGGAGCATGGAGGACGAGGCGATGTTGACAGGTTTGCTAAGGGATGTGTTTCACGTGTTCCAGGTTTTATTTTTTATGCTCAAACTCGAAATTTCGAATGCGAGAGGATGGTGGAGTTCGAATGGTCGGAGGATGGTTTGAAGGTGATCGTCGACTTGTTTGATGGCGTAGGGTCGACCGGAGTTGGTCGTTGGTGGTGTGCACATGCACGCGCGTCGTTGTGCCTGTAGGTTACAAGGTTGGGGAAGAAGAAGTACAAGATGGAGTTTTGTCTCGAGGGATTCTCGTGTAAATGCTGAGGTTGCTCGAGTTTGTATTAGGTTAGACTCGAAGTAAAATTGATTAGTCTCGAGTAAATTTTGTTACAGGATTTAGAAAATTGTCATTGTTACAGTTTTTTTTAAATAAAAAATAATAATAATAATAATGCAAGTTTAATACAGAGGTTTTGAAATAAGTTCAAATCTGAATTCAAAATGAGTTTGAATTCTAGTTTTCAAAATAAATAAGTTTTATAAAAAAAAATGTTTTTAACAACTTTAATTTGCTAAAGTATTTTATAATGTGGTTTTAAAAATCTGAAAATGAGATTTAAACAAGATTTTTAAATTTAAGTTTAAATCTAAATTCAAAGCTTAGTTTGAATTCTAGTTAAAATAAATAAAGTTTTTTTTTAAATTTAAATGTTTTAAAAACAACTTCGAACATTTAAAGTATATTTTAAATTGATTGAAATTGAATATGGATTTAAAACTATTTTTAATTTCCCTTAGAAGATGAGTAATTCTTTAACATGAAATTAAAGAGTTTTGAATTGTTAAACTTTGTTTAAGTTAAAGTTAATTTCATTTTAAATCTTAATTTAAAATGGAATTTAAAGGAATTTTAAAAGCAAATTGTTTTTAAATTACTTTGTAAATGAGAATTAAATCATTAATAAGATTAAGGTTCATCTTAAGGTTAATTAGGCCTTAATGATTTATAGTTCATTAAATTATTAAGGTAATTAAGATGAGTCATTATTTAATTTAAATAGATTAATGATTTAGGTTAATTTGTAATTAGAGATTAATTAAGAAGGTAATTAAGGAAATGTTATTAGAAAATAAAGATAATTAACTAGGGATTATTTAATAATTAATTAATGTGATAAATTTTATTAATTAATTAGATTAATTAATTTAAGATAATCATTTGATAAATTGATAAGTGTGATTACTTAATATAATTAATGAAGTGGAATTACTTAGGGAAGTAATTAGATAATAATTACTGAATGTAATTAGTAAAGGATAATAAAATTCATAAGTAAATTAATTTAATTGGAAAATCAAATTGAATTAATTAGGATTAAACGATTAATTAATCCTGTTTATAAATGATTATTAAATGCATGACCTTACTTATGAATGATTGTATTGTATGAGATGCCTTGAATTGATTATCCTATCTGATTTGTGATATTTTGTTCTGTAGATTGAGCAGTGTATATTCATTTGCATTTGTATATTATCTGTGAATCTGTGAATGGACGATGAGCGTTATAAGTTTTATATCGCTTATCAACTATATTTCTGTATTCTGATATGTGATGATTGTATGATGTTGCACTATTGTGTCAAACCCCTGGACCACACTTATACACACACACCAATATGGATTTCACGAGGAAATCGATTAAGTCACAGATTTTTGAAATAGTTTTAAATTTGAATATTTGAATTCAAATGTTTTGGAAATGGATTGGGTTTAAGGTAAAAAGCTTTTGAAATGGAATTTCATAGATGAAATTTAATTTGAATTACTCGATAAAATATGAAGTTGAATAATTTGATTTGAACTTAAATTCAAAATGTGAAATTGAATTCTATGATTAAAAACTAGGGATTAAAAATGTTATACCAGTTATATATATGGGTTAAACTATTTTAAAAGTATTGATTTGGGGATGTGAATAGAATTCAAGGGCTTTAACTCGTGTAAATATAATTGGATTTTTCTGAACGAAAACTGTTGTTTTCTAATAATAAAAGCTTTCACGTAAGAAATGAATGTCCAAATTGTGTTAAAAGGAATTTCAAGTTTGAAAATGAAGATAATTTCCAAGTTATGAAAACGATTTGAAAACTATAAGTTGAATCTTGATTTAAAGATTCAACAAGTTAATCGAATTTTGAAAGCTATGAGTTAAATCTTTAATTTAAAGATTTAACGAGTTAATCCAATTGGAATGGAAATTGTTTTGAAATCTATGAATTGATCTTTGTGAAATAAATCTTTTTGTAATATAAAGATTTGAAATGGTAATTGGTTTAAACCATTTGAAAAGGAAAGTTTTTGGGTTTTAAGTTGTGACTTAATTGAAATCCCAATATCCATATGTTTTTGAAATATTGCGCTCACTATTCGGTTTAGCCGGGAGAGGACCTTTGTGTCATATATCCCATTCCGAATATGTGATACGTCGTTATGAATTGCATTTGAAGACCGGTGTTGAAGACCGGATATTTTTGAAAACGTAAGGACAACTCGTCGAATGTCTTTGCATCGAATGGCCCCGGTATAGAGACTCCATATGTGATGGGAAGTCCGAACGTGATTAGTGAATATCCGAATTGCAAGGACTTCTTTGTAAGTGCCTTCGGTTCTGTTCGAGCCCGGAACAGACTTGTATGGATTATATGTCTGACATTACAAATTGAGATATAAAGCCGATTTCTTTCAAATATATTTCTGTTGGTGGCGGAGAATTTATTCTCTTAGCTTAACACCCTTCTCTGAGACGTACGAGCTCAGAGGTTATGTAGTTGAACATTATCAGCGATATATTCCCAATTTGGTAATGTGACATGCTAAGTGTTGCTGTGAAATGATCATTGTGTTGATTATTTGTGATAGGATCATTTATTTGATCGTCTATCTTGGTGATCATTTCTATGATCATTTGTTGACCCAAAGCACGGCTTTTGTATAAAGTGTGTTTTTGTGGACGAAACTTCGTCGAGCCTCACACCCCGGAATGGTCAAAACAGGAAAGATGCGGCAAGGTTATGAGGGGTAGCTCCCTTTAGGGTATGTGCATTTCCTTCTGGAAAAGGGTGGTATCATGGTATGGAGCCCAGAGACTTACTCATGTTGAAAACACTTTGTTATGATTGTGTGATGATGGTGACGAGCGCTCGGTTAAAGGTCCCAAAGGACCGGGGAATGGCATACTCGTGTCAGTTGTTACCCAGTTAGGGGTAACCCGGCCTTGTGTTGGTAGAGATCTGGTTTGGTTCTCGGGGACGTCCATCCAGAGGCGTTCTCATGTGGCAATGGGAAGTTCCTTGGCCTGATCATTCGTTGGAAATCCAAAGAAACAATACGAGATTCGTACGGTTTTAGTTGTAGAACCTGCCATCTAATATGGTAGCTATAGTAAGCATACTATAATGGTACCTATGCTGGCTAAGATTTATATTCTACTTTCGAAATGATTTGTTCTACACTATGCACTAGTAATAATATCAAATGTTTCTTTTTAATGCGTATCAAGCATCTTTGACTATCATAAGAAGAAATCTCCTCCAAGTCTGCGTTTGCATTGTGTGTGTGGCGGGAGGTCTTCTGGTAGTCTCATTTTTAAAAAGCATTGCGAATTGACTTTGAAAATCTTTTGTTGAATGTTTTAAAAGATAAACTGTTTTTGTTGCTCACACCAGTCCCACGACTGATCCGGAGTTTATTGTTTCTTTCCTAAACTTTGGGTGCTCATTATTTTCTACACGAGCAGTCTAGAGTTGGGTTTTCTTCAAATATCTAGGTTTAGTAGATTATCTGGAGTTAGTTCAGTCTTTGGATCACCCCAGTCTTGCTTAGCTTGGTGCATCGTTATTGGGAGTTCGAGCTATTGCTGGATTGATTCTTGGAGATGGAGTTGCAGTTCTCGGAGTTCTCTTTTGAAGATTATCTTAGAGTTATATTGTTCAGTTGCTAGATGTTATCATCTATTTTCTTTTCCGCTGCTATTTATTGTATCATATCTCTGATGTATATTGATATCTACTGGATCATCTGTTGTATCAGATATTGTATTAAAGCTGTATATCAATGTATTATTCTTTTATTCCGCTGTGTTATTTACTTAATGTTGTTATAAGCTCCGGCGAATCGGATTTGAACGATCGAATCTATGGCATTCGAATACGATTTGAAGTATGGATGTCGATTTTCGAAGGTCAAGTCAGGATCGCTACAGGAAGGTATGTATAAATTTATTAAATTTATGGAAAAACATTTAGTTTATAAATATAAATATCGTGGCAATACATTTATGTAGAAAGTTAATCCGAATTATGCTGACCAAACGTAAATATAATCTCAATATATAAACATAAGTGAAATAATAGCTCCACGAATAGATTACTATCAGAAGATGTAATAATAAGTTGTAAAATGCTTTTTAAGATATTTAAATTAGACCATATACAAAGATAATTTTTCCATCAAATTTATTTCATACTACAATACCATGAAAGCACATTGTATCAAATTTAATGACTTAACATTTGATGTTGAACATTATCATTTCACCGGTGAAATAGTTAAAGCTTGATTATGCCATTTTAGTTGTTGATACAACGATGTAGGACGTTGTCATTTACTTTCTTCATAACTGGTTATTGGATGATGCATTTCTTCTTGTTCTTTTGTGCACTGTAGTTCTTTTGTGCACTGTGGTTCCTCTGTGCACTGTGGTTCATTAGTGCACTGTGGTTCTTTTGTGCATTTTAGTTCTTTCGTACATTGTTCATCCATTGTATGTTCATTTAACGATGGATGTTGCAATTTGCTTTCGCCATCAGTGGTCGTTGGATGATGCCATTCTTTTTGCTCTTCTGTGCATTGTAGCTCTTTTGTGTACTGTAGTCCTTTTGTGCATTGTAGCTCTTTTGTGCATTGTAGTTCTTTTGTGCATTCTAGGTCTTTTGTACATAGTTCATTCATCGTATGTGCATTTACCACCGGATGATTCCCCTTCTTTTGTTCGTCATAATTTGTCGGATGGTGCCAATTACTCCTTTCATCAACAATTGTTGGATGATGCCACTTGGTTGGTAGTTCATTAGGTTGCAGCTTTGATGCCAAGGTAGTTTCAGTTATGATAAAAACGAAGAACACTAAAGCTAATGATGCACAATATGCTTTGGTCATGTTTATGTGTGGTATGTTGTTCAAGAAAGAAGATGGTTTTTATAAGATTTGAAGATAATGTTTGTAATCTTGAAGTCAATTAAGCCATTGTAAACTAAATAATGATCTCATTTTTTATCCTCTTTCATATTCTGGATAAAAACATCACCTTAAAGTAGATGGTGTTTTGATAAGCTTTCTACAAAAAAACAACATGCAAAAGTAAATTATAATTCACCAATCGTTATGTTAATAATAGAAGGCGGTGTTGCATATCAACAAGCAATTTCAATCTTAGCTTCTTGTATCATAGGAAATATATGAAAAACCAAAATTAGTAAAAAATAAGTAAATAAATATTGGTGTCTACTAAATTATAATAAAAATGCGTGATTGCCGATACATCCAAAAATAAAAGTCAAAACAGGTAGTTACGATGTAAACTGAAATGAAAATTTCTAAAATAAAAAACAGATGTCTCGTTTTGTCATATATTTTATCCTCCTAAAATTTTTGATAATATTAGTATTTTTATCGTAACAGTATATTACTACACTATTAGCGTGTATGTGTGCAAATGTGTATGTTCACATATTTCGATTAAAATTTACTATATTTTGATTTTAAAAGACGTTTATTTTCTTGTTATGGTGTTTGGAACTTACACAATATCAAATGTCTATTTTTTATTTTACCACCTCAAATGTAGGTTTATCGTTTCACATATCGTTTTCACCAAAATTTAAAGTTAATTGCTCGACGTCATGTATTCGCATTACTACTTAACTATAATAAAAACCCAAGTCTAGTGTTACCAAAAAAGAGATATTTGTATAACTATATGACATGCAAAAAATTTGTACTTTAAATGTATCCACAATTTGATTTTATTTACATTTTGCATAGATATGAAATATTGTCAATATGTCGTTAAAACTGAAGATTTTAGTGTGGTCAAAATTAGACGCTTCTGATATACTAGTGTCCAAAGCCAGTCAGATATTGTTGTAGGCTTAAGACATAATGATCTAAATCAGGGATTAAAACAATCAGAGGTCCTTATTAGTTATTTTTAAACATTGAAAATACAGTCACAATGCAAGTTTAAATTATAGTGGCTTAAAAATAGGGTATACTCTTTTATAATTACACAGAGTCCGCTTTCATTAATCTAAAATATGACCGATTTCATTTATAAACAAAATACAATTACTTTTATAAACAAAATTGGAATTTTGAGGCCGATGGAAATTCAAGGCCCTTGGCGATGACTTTTGTGACATAGGGCTACTATCGGCCATTCCTATATCAAACATAGTTTCGAATAACACCGACAATTTGTAAATAGAAGCAAATGAGATTTGAGAAGAAATGCGTAGATGACTATTAAAATAAGTAACGTGCAACGTACCATCCATTTGAGAATTTGCATATGCAAAATGATTTTTAAATAACAATTTAATAACATAATTTTTTCTAAAAAATCCAACATTCAAAAGTTTTGCATTTTGCAAGTTTATCCAACTCTAACCATCCACTACTAGTGTTGCAATAAATTACTATCTGAATTATGCTGACCAAACATAAATATAATCTCAATATGTAAACATAAGTGAAATAATAGCTCCACGAATAGATTACTATCAGAAGATGTAATAATAAGTTGTAAAAAGCTTTTTAAGATATTTAACTTAGACCATCTACAAAGACAATTCTTCCATCAAATTTATTTCATACTATAATACCATGAAAGCACATTGTATCAAATTTAATGACTTAACATTTGATGTTGAACATTATCATTTCACTGGTGAAATACTTGAAGCTTGATTATGCCATTTTCGTTGTTGATACAACGATGTAGGACGTTGTCATTTACTTTCTTCATAACTGGTTATTGGATGATGCATTTCTTCTTGTTCTTTTGTGCACTGTGGTTCCTTTGTGCACTGTGGTTCATTAGTGCACTGTGGTTCTTTTGTGCATTTTAGTTCTTTCGTACATTGTTCATCCATTGTATGTTCATTTAACGATGGATGTTGCAATTTGCTTTCTCCATCAGTGGTCGTTGGATGATGCCATTCTTTTTGCTCTTCTGTGCATTGTAGCTCTTTTGTGCACTGTAGTCCTTTTGTGCATTGTAGCTCTTTTGTGCATTGTAGTTCTTTTGTGCATTCTAGGTCTTTTGTACATTGTTCATTCATCGCATGTGCATTTACCACCGGATGATTCCCCTTCTTTTGTTCGTCATAATTTGTCGAATGGTGCCAATTACTCCTTTCATCAACGATTGTTGGATGATGCCACTTGGTTGGTAGTTCATTAGGTTGCAGCTTTGATGCCAAGGTAGTTTCAGTTATGATAAAAAGAAGAACCCTAAAGCTAACGATGCACAATATGCTTTGGTCATGTTTATGTGTGGTATGTTGTTCAAGAAAGAAGATGGTTTTTATAAGATTTGAAGATAATGTTTGGAATCTTGAAGTCAATTAAGCCATTGTAAACTAATTAATGATCTCATTTTGTTTATCCTCTTTCATATTCTGGATAAAAACATAACCTTAAAGTAGATGGTGTTTTAATAAGCTTTCTACAAAAAAATAACATGCAAAAGTTAATTATAATTCACCAATCGTTATGTTAATAATAGAAGGCGGTGTTGCATATCAACTAGTAATTTCAATCTTAGCTTCTTGTATCGTAGGAAATATATGAAAAACCCATATTAGTAAAAAATAAATAAATAAATATTGGTGTCTACTAAAATATAATAAAAATGCGTGATTGCCGATACATCCAAAACTAAAAGTCAAAACAGGTAGTTACGATGTAAACTGAAATGAAAAATTCTAAAATAAAAAATAGATGTCTCGTTTTGTCATATATTTTATCCTCCTAAATTTTTTGATAATATTAGTATTGTTATAGTAACAGTATATTACTACACTATTAGCGTGTATGTGTGCAAATGTGTATATTCACATATTTCGATTAAAATTTACTATATTTTGATTATAAAAGACGTTTATTTTCTTGTTATGGTCTTTGGAACTTACACAATATCAAATGTCTATTTTTTATTTTACCACCTCAAATGTAGGTTTATCGTTTCACATATCGTTTTCACTAAAATTTAAAGTTAATTGCTCGACGTCATGTATTCGCATTACTATTTAACTATATTAAAAACCCAAGTCTAGTGTTACCAAAAAAGAGATATTTGTATAACTATATGACATGTAAAAAATTTGTACTTTAAATGTATCCACAATTTGATTTTATTTACATTTTGCATAGATATGAAATATTGTCAATATGTCGTTAAAACTGAAGATTTTAGTGTGGTGAAAATTAGACGCTTCTGATATACTAGTGTCCAAAGCCAGTCAGATATTGTTGTAGGCTTAAGGCATAATGATCTAAATCAGGGATTAAAACAATCAGAGGTCCTTATTAGTTATTTTTAAACATTGAAAATACAATCACAATGCAAGTTTAAATTATAGTGGCTTAAAAATAAGGCATACTCTTTTATAATTACATAGAGTCCGCTTTCATTAATCTAAAATATGACCGATTTCATTTATAAACAAAATACAATTACTTTCATAAACAATATTAGAATTTTGAGGCCGATGAAAATTCAAGGCCCTTGGCGATGACTTTTGTGACATAGGGCTACTATCGGCCATTCCTATATCAAACATAGTTTCGAATAATACCGACCATTTGTAAATAGCAATAAATGAGATTTGAGAAGAAATGCGTAGATGACTATTAAAATAAGTAACGTGCAACGTACCATCCATTTGAGAATTTGCATATGCAAAATGATTTTTAAATAACAATTTAATAACATAATTTTTTCTAAAAAATCCAACATTCAAAAGTTTTGCATTTTGCAAGTTTATCCAACTCTAACCATCCACTACTAGTGTTGCAATAAATTACTATTTTGAAAAATTTTGGTTAAAAATTTGAAAATAAGAATACATAAAAATCCAAACTTCCTACCTATATTAAACTGAAAAAGTGAATACATAGCTTAAAATAAGTTGATTAATAACATAACAAAACATGTTTGTAAATATTGATCACACATCTTATTAGAAAACAATATATTTGGTTTAAGTAAAGCAGTTTTGTTGGAAAATAAATTATATAAGCTTCCTTTACTAAAATTTACTTAAATTGGGAGGTATGTATAAATTTATTAAATTTATGGAAAAACATTTAGTTTATAAATATAAATATCGTGGCAATACATTTATGTAAAAAGTTAATCCGAATTATGCTGACCAAACATAAATATAATCTCAATATATAAACATAAGTGAAATAATAGCTCCACGAATAGATTACTATCAGAAGATGTAATAATAAGTTGTAAAATGCTTTTTAAGATATTTAACTTAGACCATCTACAAAGATAATTCTTCCATCAAATTTATTTCATACTATAATACCATGAAAGCACATTGTATCAAATTTAATGACTTAACATTTGATGTTGAACATTATCATTTCACTGGTGAAATAGTTGAAGCTTGATTATGCCATTTTCGTTGTTGATACAACGATGTAGGACGTTGTCATTTACTTTCTTCATAACTGGTTGTTGGAAGATGCATTTCTTCTTGTTCTTTTGTGCACTGTAGTTATTTTGTGCACTGTTGTTCCTTTGTGCAATGTGGTTCATTAGTGCACTGTGGTTCTTTTGTGCATTTTAGTTCTTTCGTACATTGTTCATCCATTGTATGTTCATTTAACGATGGATGTTGCAATTTGCTTTCTCCATCAGTGGCCGTTGGATGATGCCATTCTTTTTGCTCTTCTGTGCATTGTAGCTCTTTTGTGCACTGTAGTCCTTTTGTGCATTGTAGCTCTTTTGTGCATTGTAGTTCTTTTGTGCATTCTAGGTCTTTTGTACATTGTTCATTCATCGCATGTGCATTTACCACCGGATGATTCCCCTTCTTTTGTTCGTTATAATTTGTCGGATAGTGCCAATTACTCCTTTCATCAACGATTGTTGGATGATGCCACTTGGTTGGTAGTTCATTAGGTTGCAGCTTTGATGCCAAGGTAGTTTCAGTTATGATAAAAAAGAAGAACCCTAAAGCTAATGATGCACAATATGCTTTGGTCATGTTTATGTGTGGTATGTTGTTCAAGAAAGAAGATGGTTTTTATAAGATTTGAAGATAATGTTTGGAATCTTGAAGTCAATTAAGCCATTGTAAACTAATTAATGATCTCATTTTGTTTATCCTCTTTCATATTCTGGATAAAAACATAACCTTAAAGTAGATGGTGTTTTAATAAGCTTTCTACAAAAAAATAACATGCAAAAGTTAATTATAATTCACCAATCGTTATGTTAATAATAGAAGGCGGTGTTGCATATCAACTACTAATTTCAAACCTAGCTTCTTGTATCATAGGAAATATATGAAAAACCCAAATTAGTAAAAAATAAATAAATAAATATTGGTGTCTACTAAATTATAATAAAAATGCGTGATTGCCGATACATCCAAAAATAAAAGTCAAAATAGGTAGTTACGATGTAAACTGAAATGAAAAATTCTAAAATAAAAAATAGATGTCTCGTTTTGTCATATATTTTATCCTCCTAAATTTTTTGATAATATTAGTATTGTTATAGTAACAGTATATTACTACACTATTAGCGTGTATGTGTGCAAATGTGTATATTCACATATTTCGATTAAAATTTACTATATTTTGATTATAAAAGACGTTTATTTTCTTGTTATGGTCTTTGGAACATACACAATATCAAATGTCTATTTTTTATTTTACCACCTCAAATGTAGGTTTATCGTTTCACATATCGTTTTCGCTAAAATTTAAAGTTAATTGCTCGACGTCATGTATTCGCATTACTATTTAACTACATTAAAAACCCAAGTCTAGTGTTACCAAAAAAGAGATATTTGTATAACTATATGACATGTAAAAAATTTGTACTTTAAATGTATCCACAATTTGATTTTATTTACATTTTGCATAGATATGAAATGTTGTCAATATGTCGTTAAAACGGAAGATTTTAGTGTGGTGAAAATTAGACGCTTCTGATATACTAGTGTCCAAAGCCAGTCAGATATTGTTGTAGGCTTAAGGCATAATGATCTAAATCAGGGATTAAAACAATCAGAGGTCCTTATTAGTTAATTTTAAACATTGAAAATACAGTCACAATGCAAGTTTAAATTATAGTGGCTTAAAAATAAGGCATACTCTTTTATAATTACATAGAGTCCGCTTTCATTAATCTAAAATATGACCGATTTCATTTATAAACAAAATACAATTACTTTTATAAACAATATTAGAATTTTGAGGCCGATGAAAATTCAAGGCCCTTGGCGATGACTTTTGTGACATAGGGCTACTATCGGCCATTCCTATATCAAACATAGTTTCGAATAATACCGACTATTTGTAAATAGCAGTAAATGAGATTTGAGAAGAAATGCGTAGATGACTATTAAAATAAGTAACGTGCAACGTACCATCCATTTGAGAATTTGCATATGCAAAATGATTTTTAAATAACAATTTAATAACATAATTTTTTCTAAAAAATCCATCATTCAAAAGTTTTGCATTTTGCAAGTTTATCCAACTCTAACCATCCACTACTAGTGTTGCAATAAATTACTATTTTGAAAAATTTTGGTTAAAAATTTGAAAATAAGAATACATAAAAATCCAAACTTCCTACCTATATTAAACTGGAAAAGTGAATACATAGCTTAAAATAAGTTGATTAATAACATAACAAAACATGTTTGTAAATATTGATCACACATCTTATTAGAAAACAATATATTTGGTTTAAGTAAAGCAGTTTTATTGGAAAATAAATTATATAAGCTTCCTTTACTAAATTTTACTTAAATTGGGAGGTATGTATAAATTTATTAAATTTATGGAAAAACATTTAGTTTATAAATATAAATATCGTGGCAATACATTTATGTAAAAAGTTAATCCGAATTATGCTGACCAAACATAAATATAATCTCAATATATAAACATAAGTGAAATAATAGCTCCACGAATAGATTACTTGTAACAACCGTGGTATTTTCAACCATTCGCATCCATTATAAGTGTATAGGTAGACACTCATGCCGGAATTTAATTGCTCAAAATACCGCGTTGTAAATAAAAATTTGGCAAATCTCAGAATATACAGTAAATAAAAATCATAGAATCACAGACACAGAGTAATAATAGTGCAGCGGAAGCAAAAGAAATAGTAGTTCATGAAGCTACTATATAAAAATATCAGAGTTACATAAAATACAATAGAGGAAATAAGGTACAAAAGAAGTCTTACTTCGTAGAAGTCAACTAATACAAGCGCTGAAGGAAACAACAGGTTTCAAAGGATAAACATGACAAGTAGATAATCTCCAGCGATTCCAATCTCCAGAAAGTGGAAATCCAAATCTGTGAATAACTCAGGCTGACCCGAGCGTAAATAAAAATACAAACACTCGAGTCAGGACATACATACTTATACAATGTAAACCAACTCAAGTGAACTGTAGTAAAGGTACAAGTAACTTAGAAGATGCTTGGGACCGCCCATCGTCTAAGGATCCGTTAAACTATTTACTATGTAGTATATTGCGCTATATACAGTAGTGTCTAATCAGTAAAGTATAATCATATAGAAAATAGCGTTAAGGGGATGGTGAACCTTAACGCTGTCGGATCTTTAAAACCAAAATCGTAGTCGGCTCGATATAAGGATATGACACGGCACGCGAGGCAATGCCAGGGTGGATACACCGTTTGCACTCCCGGACCGGTGGTGACGGCAAGCCAGCAGCTTCCGCCCACCTCGAACAATACCCCCGAATCAAATGTGGCGCCACCGAATCGAATCACAAAAGTAATAGAATGGTTTCCGATGGAGCATGCTCGATGAAAGGGTGCGACCCTTTGTGTAGCCCGGTATAGCTCCTGTTTTAGTCATATATGCCAACTCACGGGAGTTGGGTCCATGTAATATATCTCGAGAACGTCGCCACCATCCTACTTCATTCTGGAATCTCCACCGCGTACACAGTTGTTAAAGTGGTTTTCGGTATTGGCCGGCTATAAGGCAATATCCGATCCCGGTCTCTTTAACAACCAATCGTTATTATAACCCGTAGTTATAACTTTAAAACATATTTTATACTTCAAAATAAAATATCATTTCAACCCAAATCTTTATCAAAATAAAGATTAAATCATTTCCAAACCATTTCAATATATCATCATACCATATCTTTCAATTCAAATATTTATCAAAGTAATTATCAAGTCATTTCAAATCATTTTTAATACATAAACATCACATCTTTCAAACTTCATTTTCAAATCGTCTTAATTTCAAAATATCATAACTTTCAAAACTTCATCTTCGAATCATTTAATACATACCAGAATATCATATCTTTCAAAACTTCATTTCAAATCATTTCAATATATCATATCTTTTCGAAACCACATTTCAATCATTTAATATATCAAAATATGATCTCTTTTCACAACCACATTCATTTCAATATCATTATTCATTTTATTCAATTTAAAATACCATTTCAATTCATATTTCAAAACAGTTTATATTCCAAAAATCATTTTTAATCACTAAAATGAAGTTATTATGTTTAATAATTAAATTATTAAACTTCCAAAATTTTCAACTTTCAATGTTCGTTTATTCACTTAAGTTTATTAAAACAGTAAAGATTCACTTTTCGTGGCATTTAGAAAATGCTACGGAAAAATACATTCAAAACAGTTCACTTTAACAAAAGACAACATTTTAAAATGTTGTAATACGGTTTACTTAAATTTCAAATAAACTTAGTTAAATTCAAAAATTATAGCACTTACAAAAATTTTCTATAATAGCTTTTAATTCAATTTAGCTTTTTAGTTCATTATCGTCAACTACAGCATTTACAATGCTGTAATATCATTCACATTGTAATTAATAGAATTTCAAAAATGCAGTAAATTAACTTCAAATATTCAATAAAATTTATCAACCAATTATATTTTTATTTAAAACATTTTTTAACTTATAAAATCATACATTTCACATTTACAAAAATCATTTAATTTTCCTCAAGTTCATGATTTTATAAAGTTAAATTTCCATTCAAAAATCAAGTTTTAATAATAATTCACTTATCAAAATGCAATGTTCAATTTTAGATTCACTACATTAAATTTCAACTTAACATTTATGTTAAAATTCTCAAATATAACTTATTTTTATTTTTATTTACTTAACTAAAATTTCCCTCTCAAGTCAATTTCATAAATTTCCAATTTTAGTTATATTTCAAAATTTCAACTTAAAATATTCATTCATTTCACATTTCAGCTTTATTAAAAATCATTAATATGATATAAAATCACTTTAAATTCAATTTATATTCAAATTATCATAAATTCATATTCAATTAAATTTCCAATTATAATTAAATCAATTTTTCCAAAATAACTTACGTTCAAAATTTCTAACTTTTCCATTAATTCAATTCACTTACAATTATTCATAAAATCAATAATATTTTACAAAAATCCTTTTTAATTATATTTAAATCAAAATAATATAATATTTACATTTCTAAAATAACTTTAAAGATTTTAGGAAAACATATATTAACTACGGGTCTATATATAATTTTCTACGCTAGGTAAAGTGATACGGATATGTATCATTTCAATCCGCAGTTTAAAAAGAAAAATCCGGGTTTTATCATTTCATACCCGCAATCCCAAGTTAAATAAATGATTTGAAAATCATTCAGGCCTATCATTTCAGCCCATAACAATTTTCCCTTATTCCAAAGTCCGTTCGGGTATATATCATTTCAACCCATAGTGATTCTAATCAAAAGGGAACTTGCAGTGTGATAAACTGATATAAATAAACAGAATAGCATAATAAACAGTAACAAGTGATATAACAGGTGTAATAACAGGTGTAAACATCACATGATCATAATATAGCAGTTATAACATGATGCAATACATTTACAGATTCAAATGGTGTCGGTTTATCAGTTATATAGGTACAGATTGTCTGGTGAGAATAACTCACCGGTTTGAGCTGGAGACACAACAACGAATTTCACGAACGGAATCTACACAAGCACAAAAGCACGACACAGATACGAATGGAGGAGCCAAGGATTAATTCCCTTGAATACAAATCAAACAAACAATAACAAACATGAATTATAAACCAAGATACTACAAAACAATGCTAGGAATAAGTACACAATTCAAAGCTAGAACTTTTGCACTTGCATTCACCTTTGTATGCTTCAGCTATGGACTGGAAAAGCACTGTAATGGAATGGTTTTGGATCAGGTTTGGACGCAACAGGTCAGCGTATCATGGATTTGATGATGGTGCAAAGGTATGTGTATATGAAACTATGACTACAAGGCATAAACAAGGATTTTGGTCCATATTTGGCTCGACCTATGGCACACTTGGGCTGGCTATACTTACTCCAGATCTAGACAGTGGAGAGGGATGGTATAGCAGCATCCAAAGGTCATGTGGTTGCTGGTGGTGGTGGTTCTAGGGGTGGCCAAGAGGAGTATGTGAAAGGATATTGGCATTAAGGCTCGGCTAGGCTAGTTTTAAGGGTTTGCTTGCAATTTTTGTGGAGTTTTCAACATGGGGAGGCCACGGCCTGATCTGGTTCAGGTCTGGACAGTGGGTAGGTGGAGGGTCAAAGGTTGTATCGTGGTGGTGGTGGAACAATAGGAGGTGGCCAAGGCAAGGTATGAAGGAGATAGTGGAGTATATGGCTAGGCTAGGCAATTTCAAGGGGTTTGGTGCAAAGTTTGTGATGCTAACCTCAATGGATGGGCAAAACTTGGTTAATGTCAGAGGAGGGGGAGGAGGAGCTGCTGTAGATGGTGGAGGAGATGGTGGAGCTGATGGTGGAGAGGTTAGGCTGAGCAAAGCATGAAGAAGCAGGGCAAAAATCAAGGCAAACAAATGGAAAAAGGAAGAAGATGAGAGGAGAATGGAAGCCATATTTTCTTTGAAGTGCCGTGAGTTTTTAGAAGATGAAGGAGGACATTTTTTTACGTGCAAATGATATGTGATCAGCTGAAAGAAATGAGATATGGTTGGCCTCAATTGAATGCAAGAGTTAGAAAATGAAAAGGTGGGAAAACAAAGAGACTTAAGCAACTAAAGAGTCACAAAACCTTTCAAATTTCCACTAAATTCTTTTTAATTTTAAATAACTGAAATATATATATAAATCCAGATAAAAATACGAAAATTTAGTAAATAAACAATAATAAATAAATAAATTATTAATTATATATAGTTTAATTAAATAAAACAGCAAAATTTACAACTAGTCCTGAAAATATGAAAAATAAGTGCAATGAACTTGGAAAAATTTTTATGTACTTAAAAATATTTATAAATAAAGATAAGAACACAAAATAAAATGAATTCACAAAATAAATAAATAAATTTTAATTAAAATATAGTTTAGACGAAGAAAATAGCAGAAAAAGGAAACTGCCTTTTAAAAATAGGAAATCATCATAGTAAATTTTAGAAAAATCCTATTATTATTTTTAAAATATTTAGAGATGAAAATATACATAAATTAACATATCTACCCATATTAAAAGAAATATAAGAAAGAAAAATATGATTTATAAAATTTAAAATAGGCAAAATTGCACAATAAAACAAATTATACTAGAAATTGAAATGTACATAACTTTTACATTTTAACTCCGTTTTCAACGAAACGAAAAGTGGTGTTCTTAGAATTTTATGTAATTTCATAATAAAAGATAAAATTTATAATTTTAAACTTTTAAAATTTTAAGTCAAAAGTCAAAGTTTGACTATTTTGACCAAAATCAACATTTCAGGAACATATTCAAATTACACAAGTTTGGAATTATAAATTTCATATAAAAATCAAGATTTATATTTAAGTAATAAAATTTAATCATTTAAAATAAGTAAAATAAGTTTTTTTTTAAATCAAAATAATTAAAAAAAAATACAGGGTTGTCACACTCTCCCCCACTCAAATCTTTTCGTCCTCGAAAAGGAACGAGGTACGGAAAAGCACAGAAAAAAGATAGAGTGAAATAGGATTAAGATAAGATGACAAGAAGATTGAAATTATACCTGATAACTGTTGTTATAGGTAAGTTTAACAAGGTGGAGATGATCTTTCCAAGATTCTCCAAAATTAAGAACACAGGCACGAAAAGGTAGATTCAAAATGATTACCAAAAATCTATGAAAGATTATAGAAAGATTTCTAACATAAAGATTGTAGAAAGATGCCTATACCAATCTATATCAAGATAAGGATGATAAGGACAACCAAAATATAGTTTGGAAAGCAAAATAAGGAAACAGATTTGAGAGCATGGAAATTTCAACTTAAATTGATAATTAATATTTTTACACAAGTTAAATAAATCTTAACTATATCAAGTTTCATTATCTTATTATCCAATCATCTTAAACTAACAAAAAATTTCTTATAATTGAAAATATTCTTTAAAAATAAAATTTAAGAATTAAATTTTCGATTACATTCAAACCATTTAGAGATAAGTCATAATATATATAATATGTCAAATCAAATTTCAATCATATATCTATATTATTATAAATGAAGTCATATTTTAGAAATTCAAATCAATTAAATTCCCCAAAACAAAGCTGTAGCAAGACTACATAACAGTCTCTTAACTTCGAACTCGAAAATGAACGTCGATGATGTCGCGATCATCACCGAAGTTATTTTCCAGCGACAAAGAGAAGAGCACTAATTTTAAACCTTTAAAATTCTTTGAAAACAAATTCTATTCAAAATACTTTAAATAATATAACCTTTTAAAACTTTAAACCAAAGTTCGAAACAATCGGGATTTAAATCCTCAAATTCTTGTTTTAAATTCATTTCATTAAGTTCCATAAATTTACTCATATATCAAAATTTATTTCATTAACCAAATTTTTTTTAAAAAAAAAAAAATATATTGTGTCTGTTTGTTCTGTCAAAGTGTTTTGGAAATCTTATCGATAGCGCTGATCAGACGTATCGATCAGAAACCCAACTCAACATCAACAACTCAAACAACACAATATATAAAACATTTTAAATTTTAAATACTAGTTTACAAATACACTATACATGAATAGATTTTCAAAGAATGATAGAGATTCAAATTTTTTTGATTAACACAAATCAAAGGAGATTATGATTTAAAAATAAGTTGGAAATAAGGATGACATGATTAAATAACAGAATAGGAAGATGGATAAGCTTATATAAATCACGGGCAACCTTAACCGGGTCAACCGTGACTTAAAGAATAAGATCAATGTTGATTTTTCTAGGGTTAATCTACATTCGATCTCAAGAGTTAGAGTTTGAAATAACAAAAGATATTAGCATCTAAACCAAGGATAGATAAGAATCTCTGGTGAATCGATGCTAACTGCAAAGGAGTTTTCTCCCTTCTTCAATTAAATTTGAAATTGGCGTGACCGCCGACTCACTAGAAAGATCATTCGAAGCGGAGTTATGAGTGACTCCAGAATCAAAAGAAGATGAATAGTGAGGGATACGAATGGATTTTGGAACCGTAGGGAATGTTCCAAAATTCAAAGGAATCGAGTCAAAAGAGAGAGATTCAAACTCGAATGAAAGTGATTCTGTAAATACATTCACTTCATATGCTGAGTTTTGCCTAGAGCTACCAAAGCTCTGATACCAACTGTAACAACCGTGGTATTTTCAACCATTCGCATCCATTATAAGTGTATAGGTAGACACTCATGCCGGAATTTAATTGCTCAAAATACCGCGTTGTAAATAAAAATTTGGCAAATCTCAGAATATACAGTAAATAAAAATCATAGAATCACAGACACAGAGTAAAAATAGTGCAGCGGAAGCAAAAGAAATAGTAGTTCATGAAGCTACTATATAAAAATATCAGACTTACATAAAATACAATAGAGGAAATAAGGTACAAAAGAAGTCTCACTTCGTAGAAGTCAACTAATACAAGCGCTGAAGGAAACAACAGGTTTCAAAGGATAAACATGACAAGTAGATAATCTCCAGCGATTCCAATCTCCAGAAAGTGGAAATCCAAATCTGTGAATAACTCAGGCTGACCCGAGCGTAAATAAAAATACAAACACTCGAGTCAGGACATACATACTTATACAATGTAAAACAACTCAAGTGAACTGTAGTAAAGGTACAAGTAACTTAGAAGATGCTTGGGACCGCCCATCCTCTAAGGATCCGTTAAACTATTTACTATGTAGTATATTGCGCTATATACAGTAGTGTCTAATCAGTAAAGTATAATCATATAGAAAATAGCGTTAAGGGGATGGTGAACCTTAACGCTGTCGGATCTTTAAAACCAAAATCGTAGTCGGCTCGATATAAGGATATGACACGGCACGCGAGGCAATGCCAGGGTGGATACACCGTTTGCACTCCCGGACCGGTGGTGACGGCAAGCCAGCAGCTTCCGCCCACCTCGAACAATACCCCCGAATCAAATGTGGCGCCACCGAATCGAATCACAAAAGTAATAGAATGGTTTCCGATGGAGCATGCTCGATGAAAGGGTGCGACCCTTTGTGTAGCCCGGTATAGCTCCTGTTTTAGTCATATATGCCAACTCACGGGAGTTGGGTCCACGTAATATATCTCGAGAACGTCGCCACCATCCTACTTCATTCTGGAATCTTCACCGCGTACACAGTTGTTAAAGTGGTTTTCGGTATTGGCCGGCTATAAGACAATATCCGATCCCGGTCTCTTTAACAACCAATCGTTATTATAACCCGTAGTTATAACTTTAAAACATATTTTATACTTCAAAATAAAATATCATTTCAACCCAAATCTTTATCAAAATAAAGATTAAATCATTTCCAAACCATTTCAATATATCATCATACCATATCTTTCAATTCAAATATTTATCAAAGTAATTATCAAGTCATTTCAAATCATTTTTAATACATAAACATCACATCTTTCAAACTTCATTTTCAAATCGTCTTAATTTCAAAATATCATAACTTTCAAAACTTCATCTTCGAATCATTTAATACATACCAGAATATCATATCTTTCAAAACTTCATTTCAAATCATTTCAATATATCATATCTTTTCGAAACCACATTTCAATCATTTAATATATCAAAATATGATCTCTTTTCACAACCACATTCATTTCAATATCATTATTCATTTTATTCAATTTAAAATACCATTTCAATTCATATTTCAAAACAGTTTATATTCCAAAAATCATTTTTAATCACTAAAATGAAGTTATTATGTTTAATAATTAAATTATTAAACTTCCAAAATTTTCAACTTTCAATGTTCGTTTATTCACTTAAGTTTATTAAAACAGTAAAGATTCACTTTTCGTGGCATTTAGAAAATGCTATGGAAAAATACATTCAAAACAGTTCACTTTAACAAAAGACAACATTTTAAAATGTTGTAATAGGGTTTACTTAAATTTCAAATAAACTTAGTTAAATTCAAAAATTATAGCACTTACAAAAATTTTCTATAATAGCTATTAATTCAATTTAGCTTTTTAGTTCATTATCGTCAACTACAGCATTTACAATGCTGTAATATCATTCACATTGTAATTAATAGAATTTCAAAAATGCAGTAAATTAACTTCAAATATTCAATAAAATTTCTCAACCAATTATATTTTTATTTAAAACATTTTTTAACTTATAAAATCATACATTTCACATTTACAAATATCATTTAATTTTCCTCAAGTTCATGATTTTATAAAGTTAAATTTCCATTCAAAAATCAAGTTTTAATAATAATTCACTTATCAAAATGCAATGTTCAATTTTAGATTCACTACATTAAATTTCAACTTAACATTTATGTTAAAATTCTCAAATATAACTTATTTTTATTTTTATATACTTAACTAAAATTTCCCTCTCAAGTCAATTTCATAAATTTCCAATTTTAGTTATATTTCAAAATTTCAACTTAAAATATTCATTCATTTCACATTTCAGCTTTATTAAAAATCATTAATATGATATAAAATCACTTTAAATTCAATTTATATTCAAATTATCATAAATTCATATTCAATTAAATTTCCAATTATAATTAAATCAATTTTTCCAAAATAACTTACGTTCAAAATTTCTAACTTTTCCATTAATTCAATTCACTTACAATTATTCATAAAATCAAAAATATTTTACAAAAATCCTTTTTAATTATATTTAAATCAAAATAATATAATATTTACATTTCTAAAATAACTTTAAAGATTTTAGGAAAACATATATTAACTACGGGTCTATATATAATTTTCTACGCTTGGTAAAGTGATACGGATATGTATCATTTCAATCCGCAGTTTAAAAAGAAAAATCCGGGTTTTATCATTTCAAACCCGCAATCCCAAGTTAAATAAATGATTTGAAAATCATTCAGGCCTATCATTTCAGCCCATAACAATTTTCCCTTATTCCAAAGTCCATTCAGGTATATATCATTTCAACCCATAGTGATTCTAATCAAAAGGGAACTTGCAGTGTGATAAACTGATATAAATAAACAGAATAGCATAATAAACAGTAACAAGTGATATAACAGGTGTAATAATAGGTGTAAACATCATATGATCATAATATAGCAGTTATAGCATGATGCAATACATTTACAGATTCAAATGGTGTCGGTTTATCAGTTATATAGGTACAGATTGTCTGGTGAGAATAACTCACCGGTTTGAGCTGGAGACACAACAACGAATTTCACGAACGGAATCTACACAAGCACAAAAGCACGACACAGATACGAATGGAGGAGCCAAGGATTAATTCCCTTGAATACAAATCAAACAAACAATAACAAACATGAATTATAAACCAAGATATTACAAAACAATGCTAGGAATAAGTACACAATTCAAAGCTAGAACTTTTGCACTTGCATTCACCTTTGTATGCTTCAGCTATGGACTGGAAAAGCACTGTAATGGAATGGTTTTGGATCAGGTTTGGATGCAACAGGTCAGCGTATCATGGATTTGATGATGGTGCAAAGGTATGTGTACATGAAACTATGACTACAAGGCATAAACAAGGATTTTGGTCCATATTTGGCTCGACCTATGGCACACTTGGGCTGGCTATACTTACTCCAGATCTAGACAGTGGAGAGGGATGGTATAGCAGCACCCAAAGGTCATGTGGTTGCTGGTGGTGGTGGTTCTAGGGGTGGCCAAGAGGAGTATGTGAAAGGATATTGGCATTAAGGCTCGGCTAGGCTAGTTTTAAGGGTTTGCTTGCAATTTTTGTGGAGTTTTCAACATGGGGAAGCCACGGCCTGATCTGGTTTAGGTCTGGACAGTGGGTAGGTGGAGGGTCAAAGGTTGTATCGTGGTGGTGGTGGAACAATAGGAGGTGGCCAAGGCAAGGTATGAAGGAGATAGTGGAGTATATGGCTAGGCTAGGCAATTTCAAGGGGTTTGGTGCAAAGTTTGTGATGCTAACCTCAATGGATGGGCAAAACTTGGTTAATGTCAGAGGAGGGGGAGGAGGAGCTGCTGTAGATGGTGGAGGAGATGGTGGAGCTGATGGTGGAGAGGTTAGGCTGAGCAAAGCATGAAGAAGCAGGGCAAAAATCAAGGCAAACAAATGGAAAAAGGAAGAAGATGAGAGGAGAATGGAAGCCATATTTTCTTTGAAGTGCCGTGAGTTTTTAGGAGATGAAGGAGGACATTTGTTTACGTGCAAATGATATGTGATCAGCTGAAAGAAATGAGATATGGTTGGCCTCAATTGAATGCAAGAGTTAGAAAATGAAAAGGTGGGAAAACAAAGAGACTTAAGCAACTAAAGTGTCACAAAACCTTTCAAATTTCCACTAAATTCTTTTTAATTTTAAATAACTGAAATATATATATAAATCCAGATAAAAATACGAAAATTTAGTAAATAAACAATAATAAATAAATAGATTATTAATTATATATAGTTTAATTAAATAAAACAGCAAAATTTACAACTAGTCCTGAAAATATGAAAAGTAAGTGCAATGAACTTGGAAAAAATTTTATGTACTTAAAAATATTTATAAATAAAGATAAGAACACAAAATAAAATGAATTCACAAAATAAATAGATAAATTTTAATTAAATTATAGTTTAGACGAAGAAAATAGCAGAAAAAGGAAACTGCCTTTTAAAAATAGGAAATCATCATAGTAAATTTTAGAAAAATCCTATTATTATTTTTAAAATATTTAGAGATGAAAATATACATAAATTAACATATCTACCCATATTAAAAGAAATATAAGAAAGAAAAATATGATTTATAAAATTTAAAATAGGCAAAATTGCACAATAAAACAAATTATACTAGAAATTGAAATGCACATAACTTTTACATTTTAACTCCGTTTTCAACGAAACAAAAAGTGGTGTTCTTAGAATTTTATTTAATTTCATAATAAAAGATAAAATTTATAATTTTAAACTTTTAAAATTTAAAGTCAAAAGTCAAAGTTTGACTATTTTGACCAAAATCAACATTTCAAGAACATATTCAAATTACACAAGTTTGGAATTATAAATTTCATATAAAAATCAAGATTTATATTTAAGTAATAAAATTTAATCATTTAAAATAAGTAAAATAAGTTTTTTTTTAAATCAAAATAATTAAAAAAAAAATACAGGGTTGTCACATTACTATCAGAAGATGTAATAATAAGTTGTAAAATGCTTTTTAAGATATTTAACTTAGACCATCTACAAAGATAATTCTTCCATCAAATTTATTTCATACTATAATACCATGAAAGCACATTGTATCAAATTTAATGACTTAACATTTGATGTTGAACATTATCATTTCACTGGTGAAATAGTTGAAGCTTGATTATGCCATTTTCGTTGTTGATACAACGATGTAGGACGTTGTCATTTACTTTCTTCATAACTGGTTATTGGAAGATGCATTTCTTCTTGTTCTTTTGTGCATTGTAGTTATTTTGTGCACTGTGGTTCCTTTATGCAATGTGGTTCATTAGTGCACTGTGGTTCTTTTGTGCATTTTAGTTCTTTCGTACATTGTTCATCCATTGTATGTTCATTTAACGATGGATGTTGCAATTTGCTTTCTCCATCAGTGGTCGTTGGATGATGCCATTCTTTTTGCTCTTCTGTGCATTGTAGCTCTTTTGTGCACTGTAGTCCTTTTGTGCATTGTAGCTCTTTTGTGCATTGTAGTTCTTTTGTGCATTCTAGGTCTTTTGTACATTGTTCATTCATCGCATGTGCATTTACCACCGGATGATTCCCCTTCTTTTGTTCGTCATAATTTGTCGGATGGTGCCAATTACTCCTTTCATCAACGATTGTAGGATGATGCCACTTGGTTGGTAGTTCATTAGGTTGCAGCTTTGATGCCAAGGTAGTTTCAGTTATGATAAAAAAGAAGAACCCTAAAGCTAATGATGCACAATATGCTTTGGTCATGTTTATGTGTGGTATGTTGTTCAAGAAAGAAGATGGTTTTTATAAGATTTGAAGATAATGTTTGGAATCTTGAAGTCAATTAAGCCATTGTAAACTAATTAATGATCTCATTTTGTTTATCCTCTTTCATATTCTGGATAAAAACATAACCTTAAAGTAGATGGTGTTTTAATAAGCTTTCTACAAAAAAATAACATGCAAAAGTTAATTATAATTCACCAATCGTTATGTTAATAATAGAAGGCGGTGTTGCATATCAACTACTAATTTCAATCTTAGCTTCTTGTATCATAGGAAATATATGAAAAACCCAAATTAGTAAAAAAATAAATAAATAAATATTGGTGTCTACTAAATTATAATAAAAATGCATGATTGCCGATACATCCAAAAATAAAAGTCAAAACAGGTAGTTACGATGTAAACTGAAATGAAAAATTCTAAAATAAAAAATAGATGTCTCGTTTTGTCATATATTTTATCCTCCTAAATTTTTTGATAATATTAGTATTGTTATAGTAACAGTATATTACTACACTATTAGCGTGTATGTGTGCAAATGTGTATATTCACATATTTCGATTAAAATTTACTATATTTTGATTATAAAAGACGTTTATTTTCTTGTTATGGTCTTTGGAACTTACACAATATCAAATGTCTATCTTTTATTTTACCACCTCAAATGTAGGTTTATCGTTTCACATATCGTTCTCACCAAAATTTAAAGTTAATTGCTCGACGTCATGTATTCGCATTACTATTTAATTATATTAAAAACCCAAGTCTAGTGTTACCAAAAAAGAGATATTTGTATAACTATATGACATGCAAAAAATTTGTACTTTAAATGTATCCACAATTTGATTTTATTTACATTTTGCATAGATATGAAATATTGTCAATATGTCGTTAAAACTGAAGATTTTAGTGTGGTGAAAATTAGACGCTTCTGATATACTGGTGTCCAAATCCAGTCAGATATTGTTGTAGGCTTAAGGCATAATGATCTAAATCAGGGATTAAAACAATCAGAGGTCCTTATTAGTTATTTTTAAACATTGAAAATACAGTCACAATGCAAGTTTAAATTATAGTGGCTTAAAAATAAGGCATACTCTTTTATAATTACATAGAGTCCGCTTTCATTAATCTAAAATATGACCGATTTCATTTATAAACAAAATACAATTACTTTTATAAACAAAATTAGAATTTTGAGGCCGATGAAAATTCAAGGCCGTTGGCGATGACTTTTGTGACATAGGGCTACTATCGGCCATTCCTATATCAAACATAGTTTCGAATAATACCGACTATTTGTAAATAGCAGTAAATGAGATTTGAGAAGAAATGCGTAGATGACTGTTAAAATAAGTAACGTGCAACGTACCATCCATTTGAGAATTTGCATATGCAAAATGATTTTTAAATAACAATTTAATAACATAATTTTTTCTACAAAATCCAACATTCAAAAGTTTTGCATTTTGCAAGTTTATCCAACTCTAACCATCCACTACTAGTGTTGCAATAAATTACTATTTTGAAAAAATTTGGTTAAAAATTTGAAAGTAAGAATACATAAAAATCCAAACTTCCTACCTATATTAAACTGGAAAAGTGAATACATAGCTTAAAATAAGTTGTATAATAACATAACAAAACATGTTTGTAACTATTGATCACACATCTTATTAGAAAACAATATATTTGGTTTAAGTAAAGCAGTTTTATTGGAAAATAAATTATATAAGCTTCCTTTATTAAAATTTACTTAAATTGGGAGGTATGTATAAATTTATTAAATTTATGGAAAAACATTTAGTTTATAAATATAAATATCATTGCAATACATTTATATAAAAAGTTAATCCGAATTATGCTGACCAAACATAAATATAATCTCAATATATAAACATAAGTGAAATAATAGCTCCACGAATAGATTACTATCATAAGATGTAATAATAAGTTGTAAAATGCTTTTTAAGATATTTAACATAGACCATCTACAAAGATAATTCTTCCATCAAATTTATTTCATACTATAATACCATGAAAGCACATTGTATCATATTGAATGACTAAACATTTGATGTTGAACATTATCATTTCACTGGTGAAATAGTTGAAGCTTGATTATGCCATTTTCGTTGTTGATACAACGATGTAGGACGTTGTCATTTACTTTCTTCATAACTGGTTATTGGACGATGCATTTCTTCTTGTTCTTTTGTGCATTGTAGTTCTTTTGTGCACTGTGGTTCCTTTGTGCACTGTTGTTCATTAGTGCACTGTGGTTCTTTTGTGCATTTTAGTTCTTTCGTACATTGTTCATCCATTGTATGTTCATTTAATGATGGATGTTGCAATTTGCTTTCTCCATCAGTGGTCGTTGGATGATGCCATTCTTTTTGCTCTTCTGTGCATTGTAGCTCTTTTGTGCACTGTAGTCCTTTTGTGCATTGTAGCTCTTTTGTGCGTTGTAGTTCTTTTGTGCATTCTATGTCTTTTGTACATTGTTCATTCAGCGCATGTGCATTTACCACCGGATGATTCCCCTTCTTTTGTTCGTCATAATTTGTCGGATGGTGCCAATTACTCCTTTCATCAACGATTGTTGGATGATGCCACTTGGTTGGTAGTTCATTAGGTTGCAGCTTTGATTCCAAGGTAGTTTCAGTTATGATAAAAAAGAAGAACCCTAAAGCTAATGATGCACAATATGCTTTGGTCATGTTTATGTGTGGTATGTTGTTCAAGAAAGAAGATGGTTTTTATAAGATTTGAAGATAATGTTTGGAATCTTGAAGTCAATTAAGCCATTGTAAACTAATTAATGATCTCATTTTGTTTATCCTCTTTCATATTCTGGATAAAAACATAACCTTAAAGTAGATGGTGTTTTAATAAGCTTTCTATAAAAAAATAACATGCAAAAGTTAATTATAATTCACCAATCGTTATGTTAATAATAGAAGGCGGTGTTGCATATCAACTACTAATTTCAATCTTAGCTTCTTGTATCATAGGAAATATATGAAAAACCCAAATTAGTAAAAAATAAATAAATAAATATTGGTGTCTACTAAATTATAATAAAAATGCGTGATTGCCGATACATCCGAAAATAAAAGTCAAAACAGGTAGTTACGATGTAAACTGAAATGAAAAATTCTAAAATAAAAAATAGATGTCTCGTTTTGTCATATATTTTGTCCTCCTAAATTTTTTGATAATATTAGTATTGTTATCGTAACAGTATATTACTACACTATTAGCGTGTATGTGTGCAAATGTGTATATTTACATATTTCGATTAAAATTTACTATATTTTGATTATAAAAGACGTTTATTTTCTTGTTATGGTGTTTGGAACTTACACAATATCAAATGTCTATTTTTTATTTTACCACCTCAAACGTAGGTTTATCGTTTCACATATCGTTTTCACTAAAACTTAAAGTTAATTGCTCGACGTCATGTATTCGCATTACTATTTAACTATATTAAAAACCCAAGTCTAGTGTTACCAAAAAAGAGATATTTGTATAACTATATGGCATGCAAAAAATTTGTACTTTAAATGTATCCCCAATTTGATTTTATTTACATTTTGCATAGATATGAAATATTGTCAATATGTCGTTAAAACTGAAGATTTTAGTGTGGTGAAAATTAGACGCTTCTGATATACTAGTGTCCAAAGCCAGTCAGATATTGTTGTAGGCTTAAGGCATAATGATCTAAATCAGGGATTAAAACAATCAGAGGTCCTTATTAGTTATTTTTAAACATTGAAAATACAGTCACAATGCAAGTTTAAATTATAGTGGCTTAAAAATAAGGCATACTCTTTTATAATTACATAGAGTCCGCTTTCATTAATCTAAAATATGACCGATTTCATTTATAAACAAAATACAATTACTTTTATAAACAAAATTAGAATTTTGAGGCCGATGAAAATTCAAGGCCCTTGGCGATGACTTTTGTGACATAGGGCTACTATCGGCCATTCCTATATCAAACATAGTTTCGAATAATACCGACTATTTGTAAATAGCAGTAAATGAGATTTGAGAAGAAATGCGTAGATGACTATTAAAATAAGTAACGTGCAACGTACCATCCATTTGAGAATTTGCATATGCAAAATGATTTTTAAATAACAATTTAATAACATAATTTTTTCTAAAAAATCCAACATTCAAAAGTTTTGCATTTTGCAAGTTTATCCAACTCTAACCATCCACTACTAGTGTTGCAATAAATTACTATTTTGAAAAATTTTGGTTAAAAATTTGAAAATAAGAATACATAAAAAACCAAACTTCCTACCTATATTAAACAGGAAAAGTGAATACATAGCTTAAAATAAGTTGATTAATAACATAACAAAACATGTTTGTAAATATTGATCACACATCTTATTAGAAAACAATATATTTGGTTTAAGTAAAGCAGCTTTATTGGAAAATAAATTATATAAGCTTTCTTTACTAAAATTTACTTAAATTGGGAGGTACGTATAAATTTATTAAATTTATGGAAAAACATTTAGTTTATAAATATAAATATCGTGGCAATACATTTATGTAAAATGTTAATCCGAATTATGCTGACCAAACATAAATATAATCTCAATATATAAACATAAGTGAAATAATAGCTTCACGAATAGATTACTATCAGAAGATGTAATAATAAGTTGTAAAATGCTTTTTAAGATATTTAACTTAGACCATCTACAAAGATAATTCTTCCATCAAATTTATTTCATACTATAATACCATGAAAGCACATTGTATCAAATTTAATGACTTAACATTTGATGTTGAACATTATCATTTCACTAGTGAAATAGTTGAAGCTTGATTATGCCATTTTCGTTGTTGATACAACGATGTAGGACGTTGTCATTTACTTTCTTCATAACTGGTTATTGGACGATGCATTTCTTCTTGTTCTTTTGCGCACAGTAGTTCTTTTGTGCACTGTGGTTCCTTTGTGCATTGTGGTTCATTAGTGCACTGTGGTTCTTTTGTGCATTTTAGTTCTTTCGTACATTGTTCATCCATTGTATGTTCATTTAACGATGGATGTTGCAATTTGCTTTCTCCATCAGTGGTCGTTGGATGATGCCATTCTTTTTGCTCTTCTGTGCATTGTAGCTCTTTTGTGCACTGTAGTCCTTTTGTGCATTGTAGCTCTTTTGTGCATTGTAGTTCTTTTGTGCATTCTAGGTCTTTTGTACATTGTTCATTCATCGCATGTGCATTTACCACCAGATGATTCCCCTTCTTTTGTTCGTCATAATTTGTCGGATGGTGCCAATTACTCCTTTCATCAACGATTGTTGGATGATGCCACTTGGTTGGTAGTTCATTAGGTTGCAGCTTTGATGCCAAGGTAGTTTCAGTTATGATAAAGAAGAACCCTAAAGCTAATGATGCACAATATGCTTTGGTCGTGTTTATGTGTGGTATGTTGTTCAAGAAAGAAGATGATTTTTATAAGATTTGAAGATAATGTTTGGAATCTTGAAGTCAATTAAGCCATTGTAAACTAATTAATGATCTCATTTTGTTTATCCTCTTTCATATTCTAGATAAAAACATAACCTTAAAGTATATGGTGTTTTAATAAGCTTTCTACAAAAAAATAACATGCAAAAGTTAATTATAATTCACCAATCGTTATGTTAATAATAGAAGGCGGTGTTGCATATCAACTACTAATTTCAATCTTAGCTTCTTGTATCATAGGAAATATATGAAAAACCCAAATTAGTAAAAAATAAATAAATAAATATTGGTGTCTACTAAATTATAATAAAAATGCGTGACTGCCGATACATCCAAAAATAAAAGTCAAAACAGGTAGTTACGATGTAAACTGAAATGAAAAATTCTAAAATAAAAAATAGATGTCTCGTTTTGTCATATATTATATCCTCCTAAATTTTTTGATAATATTAGTATTGTTATAGTAACAGTATATTACTACACTATTAGCGTGTATGTGTGCAAATGTGTATATTCACATATTTCGATTAAAATTTACTATATTTTGATTATAAAAGACGTTTATTTTCTTGTTATGGTCTTTGGAACTTACACAATATCAAATGTCTATTTTTTATTTTACCACCTCAAATGTTGGTTTATCGTTTCACACATCCTTTTCACCAAAATTTAAAGTTAATTGCTCGACGTCATGTATTCGCATTACTATTTAACTATATTAAAAACCCAAGTCTAGTGTTACAAAAAAAGAGATATTTGTATAACTATATGACATGCAAAAAATTTGTACTTTAAATGTATCCACAATTTGATTTTATTTACATTTTGCATAGATATGAAATATTGTCAATATGTCGTTAAAACTGAAGATTTTAGTATGGTGAAAATTAGACGCTTCTGATACACTAGTGTCCAAAGCCAGTCAGATATTGTTGTGGGCTTAAGGCATAATGATCTAAATCAGGGATTAAAACAATCAGAGGTCCTTATTAGTTATTTTTAAACATTGAAAATACAGTCACAATGCAAGTTTAAATTAAAGTGGCTTAAAAATAAGGCATACTCTTTTATAATTACATAGAGTCCGCTTTCATTAATCTAAAATATGACCGATTTCATTTATAAACAAAATACAATTACTTTTATAAACAAAATTAGAATTTTGAGGCAAATGAAAATTCAAGGCCCTTGGCGATGACTTTTGTGACATAGGGCTACTATCGGCCATTCCTATGTCAAACATAGTTTCGAATAATACCGACTATTTGTAAATAGCAGTAAATGAGATTTGAGAAGAAATGCGTAGATGACTTTTAAAATAAGTAACGTGCAACGTACCGTCCATTTGAGAATTTGCATATGCAAAATGATTTTTAAATAACAATTTAATAACATAATTTTTTCTAAAAAATCCAACATTCAAAAGTTTTGCATTTTGCAAGTTTATCCAACTCTAACCATCCACTACTAGTGTTGCAATAAATTACTATTTTGAAAAATTTTGGTTAAAAATTTGAAAATAAGAATACGTAAAAATCCAAACTTCCTACCTATATTAAACTGGAAAAGTGAATACATAGCTTAAAATAAGTTGTATAATAACATGACAAAACATGTTTGTAACTATTGATCACACATCTTATTAGAAAACAATATATTTGGTTTAAGTAAAGCAGTTTTATTGGAAAATAAATTATATAAGCTTCCTTTACTAAAATTTACTTAAATTGGGAGGTATGTATAAATTTATTAAATTTATGGAAAAACATTTAGTTTATAAATATAAATATCGTGGCAATACATTTATGTAAAAATTTAATCCGAATTATGCTGACCAAACATAAATATAATCTCAATATATAAACATAAGTGAAATAATAGCTCCACGAATAGATTACTATCAGAAGATGTAATAATAAGTTGTAAAATGCTTTTTAAGATATTTAACATAGACCATCTACAAAGATAATTCTTCCATCAAATTTATTTCATGCTATAATACCATGAAAGCACATTGTATCAAATTTAATTACTTAACATTTGATGTTGAACATTATCATTTCACTGGTGAAATAGTTGAAGCTTGATTATGCCATTTTCGTTGTTGATACAACGATGTAGGACGTTGTCATTTACTTTCTTCATAACTGGTTATTGGAAGATGCATTTCTTCTTGTTCTTTTGTGCACTGTAGTTCTTTTGTGCACTGTGGTTCCTTTGTGCACTGTGGTTCATTAGTGCACTGTGGTTCTTTTGTGCATTTTAGTTCTTTCGTACATTGTTCATCCATTGTATGTTCATTTAACGATGGATGTTGCAATTTGCTTTCTCCATCAGTGGTCGTTGGATGATGCCATTCTTTTTGCTCTTCTGTGCATTGTAGCTCTTTTGTGCACTGTAGTCCTTTTGTGCATTGTTGCTCTTTTGTGCATTGTAGTTCTTTTGTGCATTCTAGGTCTTTTGTACATTGTTCATTCATCGCATGTGCATTTACCACCGGATGATTCCCCTTCTTTTGTTCGTCATAATTTGTCGGATGGTGCCAATTACTCCTTTCATCAACGATTGTTGGATGATGCCACTTGGTTGGTAGTTCATTAGGTTGCAGCTTTGATGCCAAGGTAGTTTCAGTTATGATAAAAAAGAAGAACCCTAAAGCTAATGATGCACAATATGCTTTGGTCATGTTTATGTGTGGTATGTTGTTCAAGAAAGATGATGGTTTTTATAAGATTTGAAGATAATGTTTGGAATCTTGAAGTCAATTAAGCCATTGTAAACTAATTAATGATCTCATTTTGTTTATCCTCTTTCATATTCTGGATAAAAACATAACCTTAAAGTAGATGGTGTTTTAATAAGCTTTCTGCAAAAAAATAACATGCAAAAGTTAATTATAATTCACCAATCGTTATGTTAATAATAGAAGGCGGTGTTGCATATCAACTACTAATTTCAATCTTAGCTTCTTGTATCATAGGAAATATATGAAAAACCCAAATTAGTAAAAAAAAAAAAAAATATTGGTGTCTACTAAATTATAATAAAAATGCGTGATTGCCGATACATCCAAAAATAAAAGTCAAAACAGGTAGTTACGATGTAAACTGAAATGAAAAATTCTAAAATAAAAAATAGATGTCTCGTTTTGTCATATATTTTATCCTCCTAAATTTTTTGATAATATTAGTATTGTTATAGTAACAGTATATTACTACACTATTAGCGTGTATGTGTGCAAATGTGTATATTCACATATTTCGATTAAAATTTACTATATTTTGATTATAAAGGACGTTTATTTTCTTGTTATGGTCTTTGGAACTTACAAAATATCAAATGTCTATTTTTTATTTTACCACCTCAAATGTAGGTTTATCGTTTCACATATCGTTCTCACCAAAATTTAAAGTTAATTGCTCGACATCATGTATTCGCATTACTATTTAACTATATTAAAAACCCAAGTCTAGTGTTACCAAAAAAGAGATATTTGTATAACTATATGACATGCAAAAAATTTGTACTTTAAATGTATCCACAATTTGATTTTATTTACATTTTGCATAGATATGAAATATTGTCAATATGTCGTTAAAACTGAAGATTTTGGTGTGGTGAAAATTAGACGCTTCTGATATACTAGTGTCCAAAGCCAGTCAGATATTGTTGTAGGCTTAATGCATAATGATCTAAATCAGGGATTAAAACAATCAGAGGTCCTTATTAGTTATTTTTAAACATTGAAAATACAGTCACAATGCAAGTTTAAATTATAGTGGCTTAAAAATAAGGCATACTCTTTTATAATTACATAGAGTCCGCTTTCATTAATCTAAAATATGACCGATTTCATTAATAAACAAAATACAATTACTTTTATAAACAAAATTAGAATTTTGAGGCCGATGAAAATTCAAGGCCCTTGGCGATGACTTTTGTGACATAGGGCTACTATCGGCCATTCCTATATCAAACATAGTTTCGAATAATACCGACTATTTGTAAATAGCAGTAAATGAGATTTGAGAAGAAATGCGTAGATGACTGTTAAAATAAGTAACGTGCAACGTACCATCCATTTGAGAATTTGCATATGCAAAATGATTTTTAAATAACAATTTAATAACATAATTTTTTCTAAAAAATCCAACATTCAAAAGTTTTGCATTTTGCAAGTTTATCCAACTCTAACCATCCACTACTAGTGTTGCAATAAATTACTATTTTGAAAAATTTTGGTTAAAAATTTGAAAGTAAGAATACATAAAAATCCAAACTTCCTACCTATATTAAACTGGAAAAGTGAATACATAGCTTAAAATAAGTTGTATAATAACATAACAAAACTTTTTTGTAACTATTGATCACACATCTTATTAGAAAACAATATATTTGGTTTAAGTAAAGCAGTTTTATTGGAAAATAAATTATATAAGCTTCCTTTACTAAAATTTACTTAAATTGGGAGGTATCTATAAATTTATTAAATTTATGGAAAAACATTTAGTTTATAAATATAAATATCGTGGCAATACATTTATGTAAAAAGTTAATCCGAATTATGCTGACCAAACATAAATATAATCTCAATATATAAACATAAGTGAAATAATAGCTCCACGAATAGATTACTATCAGAAGATGTAATAATTAGTTGTAAAATGCTTTTTAAGATATTTAACTTAGACCATCTACAAAGATAATTCTTCCATCAAATTTATTTCATACTATAATACCATGAAAGCACATTGTATCATATTTAATGACTTAACATTTGATGTTGAACATTATCATTTCGCTGGTGAAATAGTTGAAGCTTGATTATGCCATTTTCGTTGTTGATACAACGATGTAGGACGTTGTCATTTACTTTCTTCATAACTGGTTATTGGACGATGCATTTCTTCTTGTTCTTTTGTGCACTGTAGTTCTTTTGTGCACTGTGGTTCCTTTGTGCACTGTGGTTCATTAGTGCACTGTGGTTCTTTTGTGCATTTTAGTTCTTTCGTACATTGTTCATCCATTGTATGTTCATTTAACGATGGATGTTGCAATTTGCTTTCTCCATCAGTGGTCGTTGGATGATGCCATTCTTTTTGCTCTTCTGTGCATTGTAGCTCTTTTGTGCACTGTAGTCCTTTTGTGCATTGTAGCTCTTTTGTGCATTGTAGTTCTTTTGTGCATTCTAGGTCTTTTGTACATTGTTCATTCATCGCATGTGCATTTACCACCGGATGATTCCCCTTCTTTTGTTCGTCATAATTTGTCGGATGGTGCCAATTACTCCTTTCATCAACGATTGTTGGATGATGCCACTTGGTTGGTAGTTCATTAGGTTGCAGCTTTGATTCCAAGGTAGTTTCAGTTATGATAAAAAAGAAGAACCCTAAAGCTAATGATGCACAATATGCTTTGGTCATGTTTATGTGTGGTATGTTGTTCAAGAAAGATGATGGTTTTTATAAGATTTGAAGATAATGTTTGGAATCTTGAAGTCAATTAAGCCATTGTAAACTAATTAATGATCTCATTTTGTTTATCCTCTTTCATATTCTGGATAAAAACATAACCTTAAAGTAGATGGTGTTTTAATAACTTTCTACAAAAAAATAACATGCAAAAGTTAATTATAATTCACCAATCGTTATGTTAATAATAGAAGGCGGTGTTGCATATCAACTACTAATTTCAATCTTAGCTTCTTGTATCATAGGAAATATATGAAAAACCCAAATTAGTAAAAAATAAATAAATAAATATTGGTGTCTACTAAATTATAATAAAAATGCGTGATTGCCGATACATCCGAAAATAAAAGTCAAAACAGGTAGTTACGATGTAAACTGAAATGAAAAATTCTAAAATAAAAAATAGATGTCTCGTTTTGTCTTATATTTTGTCCTCCTAAATTTTTTGATAATATTAGTATTGTTATCGTAACAGTATATTACTACACTATTAGCGTGTATGTGTGCAAATGTGTATATTTACATATTTCGATTAAAATTTACTATATTTTGATTATAAAGGACGTTTATTTTCTTGTTATGGTGTATGGAACTTACACAATATCAAATGTCTATTTTTTATTTTACCACCTCAAACGTAGGTTTATCGTTTCACATATCGTTTTCACTAAAACTTAAAGTTAATTGCTCGACGTCATGTATTCGCATTACTATTTAACTATATTAAAAACCCAAGTCTAGTGTTACCAAAAAAGAGATATTTGTATAACTATATGGCATGCAAAAAATTTGTACTTTAAATGTATCCACAATTTGATTTTATTTACATTTTGCATAGATATGAAATATTGTCAATATGTCGTTAAAACTGAAGATTTTAGTGTGGTGAAAATTAGACGCTTCTGATATACTAGTGTCCAAAGCCAGTCAGATATTGTTGTAGGCTTAAGGCATAATGATCTAAACCAGGGATTAAAACAATCAGAGGTCCTTATTAGTTATTTTTAAACATTGAAAATACAGCCACAATGCAAGTTTAAATTATAGTGGCTTAAAAATAAGGCATACTCTTTTATAATTACATAGAGTCCGCTTTCATTAATCTAAAATATAACCGATTTCATTTATAAACAAAATACAATTATTTTTATAAACAAAATTAGAATTTTGAGGCCGATGAAAATTCAAGGCCCTTGGCGATGACTTTTGTGACATAGGGCTACTATCGGCCATTCCTATATCAAACATAGTTTCGAATAATACAGACTATTTGTAAATAGCAGTAAATGAGATTTGAGAAGAAATGCATAGATGACTATTAAAATAAGTAACGTGCAACGTACCATCCATTTGAGAATTTGCATATGCAAAATGATTTTTAAATAACAATTTAATAACATAATTTTTTCTAAAAAATTCAACATTCAAAAGTTTTGCATTTTGTAAGTTTATCCAACTCTAACCATCCACTACTAGTGTTGCAATAAATTACTATTTTGAAAAATTTTGGTTAAAAATTTGAAAATAAGAATACATAAAAATCCAAACTTCCTACCTGTATTAAATTGGAAAAGTGAATACATAGCTTAAAATAAGTTGTATAATAACATAATAAAACATGTTTGTAACTATTGATAACACATCATATTAGAAAACAATATATTTGGTTTAAGTAAAGCAGTTTTATTGGAAAATAAATTATATAAGCTTCCTTTACTAAAATTTACTTAAATTGGGAGGTATGTATAAATTTATTAAATTTATGGAAAAACATTTAGTTTATAAATACAAATATCGTGGCAATACATTTATGTAAAAAGTTAATCCGAATTATGCTGACCAAACATAAATATAATCTCAATATATAAACATAAGTGAAATAATAGCTCCACGAATAGATTACTATCAGAAGATGTAATAATAAGTTGTAAAATGCTTTTTAAGATATTTAACTTAGACCATCAACAAAGATAATTCTTCCATCAAATTTATTTCATACTATAATACCATGAAAGCACATTGTATCAAATTTAATAACTTAATTTTTGATGTTGAACATTATCATATCACTAGTGAAATAGTTGAAGCTTGATTATGCCATTTTCATTGTTGATACAACGATGTAGGACGTTGTCATTTACTTTCTTCATAACTGGTTATTGGATGATGCATTTCTTCTTGTTCTTTTGTGCACCGTAGTTCTTTTGTGCACTGTGGTTCCTTTGTGCATTGTGGTTCATTAGTGCACTGTGGTTCTTTTGTGCATTTTAGTTCTTTCGTACATTGTTTATCCATTGTATGTTCATTTAACGAAGGATGTTGCAATTTGCTTTCTCCATCAGTGGTCGTTGGATGATGCCATTCTTTTTGCTCTTCTGTGCAATGTAGCTCTTTTGTGCACTGTAGTCCTTTTGTGCATTGTAGTTCTTTTGTGCATTGTAGTTCTTTTGTGCTTTCTAGGTCTTTTATACATTGTTCATTCATCGCATGTGCATTTACCACCGGATGATTCCCATTCTTTTGTTCGTCATAATTTGTCGGATGGTGCCAATTACTCCTTTCATCAACGATTGTTGGATGATGCCACTTGGTTGGTAGTTCATTAGGTTGCAGCTTTGATGCCAAGGTAGTTTCAGTTATGATAAAAAAGAAGAACCCTAAAGCTAATGATGCACAATATGCTTTGGTCATGTTTATGTGTGGTATGTTGTTCAAGAAAGAAGATGGTTTTTATAAGATTTGAAGATAATGTTTGGAATCTTGAAGTCAATTAAGCCATTGTAAACTAATTAATGATCTCATTTTGTTTATCCTCTTTCATATTCTGGATAAAAACATAACCTTAAAGTAGATGGTGTTTTAATAAGCTTTCTACAAAAAAATAACTTGCAAAGTTAATTATAATTCACCAATCGTTATGTTAATAATAGAAGGCGGTGTTGCATATCAACTACTAATTTCAATCTTAGCTTCTTGTATCATAGGAAATATATGAAAAACCCAAATTAGTAAAAAATAAATAAATAAATATTGGTGTCTACTAAATTATAATAAAAATGCGTGATTGCCGATACATCCGAAAATAAAAGTCAAAACAGGTAGTTACAATGTAAACTGAAATGAAAAATTCTAAAATAAAAAATAGATATCTCGTTTTGTCATATATTTTATCCTCCTAAATTTTTTGATAATATTAGTATTGTTGTCGTAACAGTATATTACTACACTATTAGCGTGTATGTGTGCAAATGTGTATATTCACATATTTCGATTAAAATTTACTATATTTTGATTATAAAAGACGTTTATTTTCTTGTTATGGTGTTTGGAACTTACACAATACCAAATGTCTATTTTTATTTTACCACCTCAAATGTAGGTTTATCATTTCACATATCGTTTTCACTAAAACTTAAAGTTAATTGCTCGACGTCATGTATTCGCATTACTATTTAACTATATTAAAAACCCAAGTCTAGTGTTACCAAAAAAGAGATATTTGTATAACTATATGGCATGCAAAAAATTTGTACTTTAAATGTACCCACAATTTGATTTTTATTTACATTTTGCATAGATATGACATATTGTCAATATGTCGTTAAAACTGAAGATTTTTGTGTGGTGAAAATTAGACGCTTCTGATATACTAGTGTCCAAAGCAAGTCAGATATTGTTGTAGGCTTAAGGCATAATGATCTAAATTAGGGATTAAAACAATCAGAGGTCCTTATTAGTTATTTTTAAACATTGAAAGTACAGTCACAATGCAAGTTTAAATTATAGTGGCTTAAAAATTAGGCATACTCTTTTATAATTACACAGAATCCGCTTTCATTAATCTAAAATATGACCAATTTCATTTATAAACAAAATACAATTACTTTAATAAAAAAAATTAGAATTTTGAGACCGATGAAAATTCAAGGCCCTTGGCGATGACTTTTGTGACATACGGCTACTAGCGGCCATTCCTATATCAAACATAGTTTCGAATAATACCGACTATTTGTAAATAGCAGTAAATGAGATTTGAGAAGAAATGCGTAGATGACTATTAAAATAAGTAACGTGCAAAATACCATCCATTTGAGAATTTGCATATGCAAAATGATTTTTAAATAACAATTTAGTAACATAATTTTTTCTAAAAAATCCCACATTCAAAAGTTTTGCATTTTGCAAGTTTGTCAAACTCTAACCATCCACTACTAGTGTTGCAATAAATTACTATTTTGAAAAATTTTGGTTAAAAATTTGAAAATAAGAATACATAAAAATCCAAACTTCCTACCTATATTAAACTGGAAAAGTGAATACATAGCTTAAAATAAGTTGTATAATAACATAACAAAACATGTTTGTAAGTATTGATCACACATCTTATTAGAAAACAATATATTTGGTTTAAGTAAAGCAGTTTTATTGGAAAATAAATTATATAAGCTTCCTTTACTAAAATTTACTTAAATTGGGAGGTATGTATAAATTTATTAAATTTATGGAAAAACATTTAGTTTATAAATATAAATATCGTGGCAATACATTTATGTAAAAAGTTAATCCGAATTATGCTGACCAAACATAAATATAATCTCAATATATAAACATAAGTGAAATAATAGCTCCACGAATAGATTACTATCAGAAGATGTAATAATAAGTTGTAAAATGCTTTTTAAGATATTTAACTTAGACCATCTACAAAGATAATTCTTCCATCAAATTTATTTCATACTATAATACCATGAAAGCACATTGTATCAAATTTAATGACTTAACATTTGATGTTGAACATTATCATTTCAATGGTGAAATAGTTGAAGCTTGATTATGCCATTTTCGTTGTTGATACAACGATGTAGGACGTTGTCATTTACTTTCTTCATAACTGGTTATTGGATGATGCATTTCTTCTTGTTCTTTTGTGCACTGTAGTTCTTTTGTGCACTGTGGTTCCTTTGTGCACTGTGGTTCATTAGTGCACTGTGGTTCTTTTGTGCATTTTAGTTCTTTCGTACATTGTTCATCCATTGTATGTTCATTTAACGATGGATGTTGCAATTTGCTTTCTCCATCAGTGGTCGTTGGATAATGCCATTCTTTTTGCTCTTCTGTGCATTGTAGCTCTTTTGTGCACTGTAGTCCTTTTGTGCATTGTAGCTCTTTTGTGCATTGTAGTTCTTTTGTGCATTCTAGGTCTTTTGTACATTGTTCATTCATCGCATGTGCATTTACCACCAGATGATTCCCCTTCTTTTGTTCGTCATAATTTGTCGGATGGTGCCAATTACTCCTTTCATCAACGATTGTTGGATGATGCCACTTGGTTCGTAGTTCATTAGGTTGCAGCTTTGATGCCAAGGTAGTTTCAGTTATGATAAAAAAGAAGAACCCTAAAGCTAATGATGCACAATATGCTTTGGTCATGTTTATGTGTGGTATGTTGTTCAAGAAAGAAGATGGTTTTTATAAGATTTGAAGATAATGTTTGGAATCTTGAAGTCAATTAAGCCATTGTAAACTAATTAATGATCTCATTTTGTTTATCCTCTTTCATATTCTGGATAAAAACATAACCTTAAAGTAGATGGTGTTTTAATAAGCTTTCTACAAAAAAATAACATGCAAAAGTTAATTATAATTCACCAATCGTTATGTTAATAATAGAAGGCGGTGTTGCATATCAACTACTAATTTCAATCTTAGCTTCTTGTATCATAGGAAATATATGAAAAACCCAAATTAGTAAAAAATAAATAAATAAATATTGGTGTCTACTAAATTATAATAAAAATGCGTTATTGCCGATACATCCGAAAATAAAAGTCAAAACAGGTAGTTACGATGTAAACTGAAATGAAAAATTCTAAAATAAAAAATAGATATCTCATTTTGTCATATATTTTATCCTCCTAATTTTTTTTAATAATATTAGTATTGTTATCGTAACAGTATATTACTACACTATTAGCGTGTATGTGTGCAAATGTGTATATTCACATATTTCGATTAAAATTTACTATATTTTGATTATAAAAGACGTTTATTTTCTTGTTATGGTGTTTGGAACTTACACAATACCAAATGTCTATTTTTTATTTTACCACCTCAAATGTAGGTTTATCGTTTCACATATCGTTTTCACTAAAACTTAAAGTTAATTGCTCGACGTCACGTATTCGCATTACTATTTAACTAAATTAAAAACCCAAGTCTATTGTTACCAAAAAAGGGATATTTGTATAACTATATGGCATGCAAAAAATTTGTACTTTAAATGTATCCACAATTTGATTTTTATTTACATTTTGCATAGATATGACATATTGTCAATATGTCATTAAAACTGAAGATTTTAGTGTGGTGAAAATTAGACGCTTCTGATATACTAGTGTCCAAAGCCAGTCAGATATTGTTGTAGGCTTAAGGCATAATGATCTAAATCAGGGATTAAAACAATCAGAGGTCCTTATTAGTTATTTTTAAACATTGAAAATACAGTCACAATGCAAGTTTAAATTATAGTGGCTTAAAAATAAGGCATACTCTTTTATAATTACACAGAGTCCGCTTTCATTAATCAAAAATATGACCGATTTCATTTATAAACAAAATACAATTACTTTTATAAACAAAATTAGAATTTTGAGGCCGATGAAAATTCAAGGCCCTTAGCGATGACTTTTGTGACATAGGGCTACTATCGGCCATTCCTATATCAAACATAGTTTCGAATAATACACACTATTTGTAAATACCAGTAAATGAGATTTGAGAAGAAATGCGTAGATGACTATTAAAATAAGTAACGTGCAACGTACCATCCATTTGAGAATTTGCATATGCAAAATGATTTTTAAATAACAATTTAGTAACATAATTTTTTCTAAAAAACCGAACTTTCAAAAGTTTTTCATTTTGCAAGTTTATCCACCTCTAACCATCCACTACTAGTGTTGCAATAAATTACTATTTTGAAAAATTTTGGTTAAAAATTTGAAAATAAGAATACATAAAAATCCAAACTTACTACCTATATTAAACTGGAAAAGTGAATACATAGCTTAAAATAAGTTGTATAATAACATAACAAAACATGTTTGTAACTATTGATAACACATCTTATTAGAAAACAATATATTTGGTTTAAGTAAAGCAGTTTTATTGGAAGATAAATTATATAAGCTTCCTTTACTAAAATTTACTTAAATTGGGAGGTATGTATAAATTTATTAAATTTATGGAAAAACATTTAGTTTATAAATATAAATATCGTGGCAATACATTTATGTAAAAAGTTAATCCGAATTATGCTGACCAAACATAAATATAATCTCAATATATAAACATAAGTGAAATAATAGCTCTACGAATAGATTACTATCAGAAGATGTAATAATAAGTTGTAAAAAGCTTTTTAAGATATTTAACTTAGACCATCTACAAAGATAATTCTTCCATCAAATTTATTTCATACTATAATACCATGAAAGCACATTGTATCGAATTCAATGGCTTAACATTTGATGTTGAACATTATCATTTCACGGGTGAAATAGTTAAAGCTTGATTATGCCATTTTCGTTGTTGATACAACGATGTAGGACGTTGTCATTTACTTTCTTCATAACTGGTTATTGGAAGATGCATTTCTTCTTGTTCTTTTGTGCACTGTAGTTCTTTTGTGCACTATGGTTCCTTTGTGCACTGTGGTTCATTAGTGCACTGTGGTTCTTTTGTGCATTTTAGTTCTTTCGTACATTGTTCATCCATTGTATGTTCATTTAACGATGGATGTTGCAATTTGCTTTCTCCATCAGTGGTCGTTGGATAATGCCATTCTTTTTGCTCTTCTGTGCATTGTAGCTCTTTTGTGCACTGTAGTCCTTTTGTGCATTGTAGTTGTAGTTCTTTTGTGCATTCTAGGTCTTTTGTACATTGTTCATTCATCGCATGTGCATTTACCACCGGATGATTCCCCTTCTTTTGTTCGTCATAATTTGTCGGATGGTGCCAATTACTCCTTTCATCAACGATTGTTGGATGATGCAACTTGGTTGGTAGTTCATTAGGTTGCAGCTTTGATGCCAAGGTAGTTTCAGCTATGATAAAAAAGAAGAACCCTAAAGCTAATGATGTACAATATGCTTTGGTCATGTTTATGTGTGGTATGTTGTTCAAGAAAGAAGATGGTTTTTATAAGATTTGAAGATAATGTTTGGAATCTTGAAGTCAATTAAGCCATTGTAAACTAATTAATGATCTCATTTTGTTTATCCTCTTTCATATTCTAGATAAAAACATGACCTTAAAGTAGATGGTGTTTTAATAAGCTTTCTACAAAAAAATAACATGCAAAAGTTAATTATAATTCACCAATCGTTATGTTAATAATAGAAGGGGGTGTTGCATATCAACTACTAATTTCAGTCTTAGCTTCTTGTATCATAGGAAATATATGAAAAACCCAAATTAGTAAAAAATAAATAAATAAATATTGGTGTCTACTAAATTATAATAAAAATGCGTGATTGCCGATACATCCGAAAATAAAAGTCAAAACAGGTAGTTACAATGTAAACTGAAATGAAAATTTCTAAAATAAAAAATAGATATCTCGTTTTTTCATATATTTTATCCTCCTAATTTTTTTTAATAATATTAGTATTGTTATCGTAACAGTATATTACTACACTATTAGCGTGTATGTGTGCAAATGTGTATATTCACATATTTCGACTAAAATTTACTATATTTTGATTATAAAAGACGTTTATTTTCTTGTTATGGTGTTTGGAACTTACACAATACCAAATGTCTATTTTTTATTTTACCACCTCAAATGTAGGTTTATCGTTTCACATACCGTTTTCACTAAAACTTAAAGTTAATTGCTCGACGTCATGTATTCGCATTACTATTTAACTAAATTAAAAACCCAAGTCTAGTGTTACCAAAAAAGGGATATTTGTATAACTATATGGCATGCAAAAAATTTGTACTTTAAATGTGTCCACAATTTGATTTTTATTTACATTTTGCATAGATATGACATATTGTCAATATGTCATTAAAACTGAAGATTTTAGTGTGGTGAAAATTAGACGCTTCTGATATACTAGTGTCCAAAGCCAGTCAGATATTGTTGTAGGCTTAAGGCATAATGATCTAAATCAGGGATTAAAACAATCAGAGGTCCTTATTAGTTATTTTTAAACATTGAAAATACAGTCACAATGCAAGTTTAAATTATAGTGGCTTAAAAATAAGGCATACTCTTTTATAATTACACAGAGTCCGCTTTCATTAATCAAAAATATGACCGATTTCATTTATAAACAAAATACAATTACTTTTATAAACAAAATTAGAATTTTGAGGCCGATGAAAATTCAAGGCCCTTAGCGATGACTTTTGTGACATAGGGCTACTATCGGCCATTCCAATATCAAACATAGTTTCGAATAATACACACTATTTGTAAATAGCAGTAAATGAGATTTGAGAAGAAATGCGTAGATGACTATTAAAATATGTAACGTGCAACGTACCATCCATTTGAGAATTTACATATGCAAAATGATTTTTAAATAACAATTTAATAACATAATTTTTTCTAAAAAATCCAACATTCAAAAGTTTGGCATTTTGCAAGTTTATCCACCTCTAACCATCCACTACTAGTGTTGCAATAAATTACTATTTTGAAAAATTTTGGTTAAAAATTTGAAAATAAGAATACATAAAAATCCAAACTTCCTACCTATATTAAACTGGAAAAGTGAATACATAGCTTAAAATAAGTTGTATAATAACATAACAAAACATGTTTGTAACTATTGATAACACATCTTATTAGAAAACAATATATTTGGTTTAAGTAAAGCAGTTTTATTGGAAAATAAATTATATAAGCTTCCTTTTCTAAAATTTACTTAAATTGGGAGGTATGTATAAATTTATTAAATTTATGGAAAAACAATTAGTTTATAAATATAAATATCGTGGCAATACATTTATGTAAAAAGTTAACCCGAATTATGCTGACCAAACATAAATATAATCTCAATATATAAACATAAGTGAAATAATAGCTCCACGAATAGATTACTATCAGAAGATGTAATAAGAAGTTGTAAAATGCTTTTTAAGATATTTAACTTAGACCATCTACAAAGATAATTCTTCCATCAAATTTATTTCATACTATAATACCATGAAAGCACATTGTATCAAATTTAATGACTTAACATTTGATGTTGAACATTATCATTTCACGGGTGAAATAGTTGAAGCTTGATTATGCCATTTTCGTTGTTGATACAACGATGCAGGACGTTGTCATTTACTTTCTTCATAACTGGTTATTGGATGATGCATTTCTTCTTGTTCTTTTGTGCACTGTAGTTCTTTTGTGCACTGTGGTTCCTTTGTGCACTGTGGTTCATTAGTGCACTGTGGTTCTTTTGTGCATTTTAGTTCTTTCGTACATTGTTCATCCATTGTATGTTCATTTAATGATGGATGTTGCAATTTGCTTTCTCCATCAGTGGTCGTTGGATGATGCCATTCTTTTTGCTCTTCTGTGCATTGTAGCTCTTTTGTGCACTGTAGTCCTTTTATGCATTGTAGCTCTTTTGTGCATTCTAGTTCTTTTGTGCATTCTAGGTCTTTTGTACATTGTTCATTCATCGCATGTGCATTTACCACCGGATGATTCCCCTTCTTTTGTTCGTCATAATTTGTCGGATGGTGCCAATTACTCCTTTCATCAACGATTGTTGGATGATGCCACTTGGTTGGTAGTTCATTAGGTTGCAGCTTTGATGCCAAGGTAGTTTCAGTTGTGATAAAAAAGAAGAACCCTAAAGCTAATGATGCACAATATGCTTTGGTCATGTTTATGTGTGGTATGTTGTTCAAGAAAGAAGATGGTTTTTATAAGATTTGAAGATAATGTTTGGAATCTTGAAGTCAATTAAGCCATTGTAAACTAATTAATGATCTCATTTTGTTTATCCTCTTTCATATTCTGGATAAAAACATAACCTTAAAGTAGATGGTGTTTTAATAAGCTTTCTACAAAAAAATAACATGCAAAAGTTAATTATAATTCACCAATCGTTATGTTAATAATAGAAGGCGGTGTTGCATATCAACTACTAATTCCAATCTTAGCTTCTTGTATCATAGGAAATATATGAAAAACCCAAATTAGTAAAAAATAAATAAATAAATATTGGTGTCTACTAAATTATAAAAAAAATGCGTGATTGCCGATACATCCAAAAATAAAAGTCAAAACAGGTAGTTACGATGTAAACTGAAATGAAAAATTCTAAAATAAAAAATAGATGTCTCGTTTTGTCATATATTTTATCCTCCTAAATTTTTTTAATAATATTAGTATTGTTATCGTAACAGTATATTACTACACTATTAGCGTGTATGTGTGCAAATGTGTATATTCACATATTTCGATTAAAATTTACTATATTTTGATTATAAAAGACGTTTATTTTCTTGTTATGGTGTTTGTAACTTACCCAATACCAAATGTCTATTTTTTATTTTACCACCTCAAATGTAGGTTTATCGTTTCACATATCGTTTTCACTAAAACTTAAAGTTAATTGCTCGACGTCATGTATTCGCATTACTATTTAACTAAATTAAAAACCCAAGTCTAGTGTTACCAAAAAAGGGATATTTGTATAACTATATGGCATGCAAAAAATTTGTACTTTAAATGTATCCACAATTTGATTTTTATTTACATTTTGCATAGATATGACATATTGTCAATATGTCATTAAAACTGAAGATTTTAGTGTGGTGAAAATTAGACGCTTCTGATATACTAGTGTCCAAAGCCAGTCAGATATTGTTGTAGGCTTAAGGCATAATGATCTAAATCAGGGATTAAAACAATCAGAGGTCCTTATTAGTTATTTTTAAACATTGAAAATATAGTCACAATGCAAGTTTAAATTATAGTGGCTTTAAAATAAGGCATACTCTTTTATAATTACACAGAGTCCGCTTTCATTAATCAAAAATATGACCGATTTCATTTATAAACAAAATACAATTACTTTTATGAACAAAATTAGAATTTTGAGGCCGATGAAAATTCAAGGCCCTTAGCGATGACTTTTGTGACATAGGGCTACTATCGGCCATTCCTATATCAAACATAGTTTCGAATAATACACACTATTTGTAAATAGCAGTAAATGAGATTTGAGAAGAAATGCGTAGATGACTATTAAAATAAGTAACGTGCAACGTACCATCCATTTGAGAATTTGCATATGCAAAATGATTTTTAAATAACAATTTAATAACATAATTTTTTCTAAAAAATCCAACATTCAAAAGTTTTGCATTTTGCAAGTTTATCCACCTCTAACCATCCACTACTAGTGTTGCAATAAATTTCTATTTTGAAAAATTTTGGTTAAAAATTTGAAAATAAGAATACATAAAAATCCAAACTTCCTACCTATATTAAACTGGAAAAGTGAATACATAGCTTAAAATAAGTTGTATAATAACATAACAAAACATGTTTGTAACTATTGATAACACATCTTATTAGAAAACAATATATTTGGTTTAAGTAAAGCAGTTTTATTGGAAAATAAATTATATAAGCTTCCTTTACTAAAATTTACTTAAATTGGGAGGTATGTATAAATTTATTAAATTTATGGAAAAACATTTAGTTTATAAATATAAATATCGTGGCAATACATTTATGTAAAAAGTTAATCCGAATTATGCTGACCAAACATAAATATAATCTCAATATATAAACATAAGTGAAATAATAGCTCCACGAATAGATTACTATCAGAAGATGTAATAATAAGTTGTAAAATGCTTTTTAAGATATTTAACTTAGACCATCTACAAAGATAATTCTTCCATCAAATTTATTTCATACTATAATACCATGAAAGCACATTGTATCAAATTTAATGACTTAACATTTGATGTTGAACATTATCATTTCACGGGTGAAATAGTTGAAGCTTGATTATGCCATTTTCGTTGTTGATACAACGATGTAGGACGTTGTCATTTACTTTCTTCATAACTGGTTATTGGATGATGCATTTCTTCTTGTTCTTTTGTGCACTGTAGTTCTTTTGTGCACTGTGGTTCCTTTGTGCACTGTGGTTCATTAGTGCACTGTGGTTCTTTTGTGCATTTTAGTTCTTTCGTACATTGTTCATCCATTTTATGTTCATTTAACGATGGATGTTGCAATTTGCTTTCTCCATCAGTGGTCGTTGGATGATGCCATTCTTTTTGCTCTTCTGTGCATTGTAGCTCTTTTGTGCACTGTAGTCCTTTTGTGCATTGTAGCTCTTTTGTGCATTCTAGTTCTTTTGTGCATTCTAGGTCTTTTGTGCATTGTTCATTCATCGCATGTGCATTTACCACCGGATGATTCCCCTTCTTTTGTTCGTCATAATTTGTCGGATGGTGCCAATTACTCCTTTCATCAACGATTGTTGGATGATGCCACTTGGTTGGTAGTTCATTAGGTTGCAGCTTGGATGCCAAGGTAGTTTCAGTTGTGATAAAAAAGAAGAACCCTAAAGCTAATGATGCACAATATGCTTTGGTCATGTTTATGTGTGGTATGTTGTTCAAGAAAGAAGATGGTTTTTATAAGATTTGAAGATAATGTTTGGAATCTTGAAGTCAATTAAGCCATTGTAAACTAATTAATGATCTCATTTTGTTTATCCTCTTTCATATTCTGGATAAAAACATAACCTTAAAGTAGATGGTGTTTTAATAAGCTTTCTACAAAAAAATAACATGCAAAAGTTAATTATAATTCACCAATCGTTATGTTAATAATAGAAGGCGGTGTTGCATATCAACTACTAATTTCAATCTTAGCTTCTTGTATCATAGGAAATATATGAAAAACCCAAATTAGTAAAAAATAAATAAATAAATATTGGTGTCTACTAAATTATTAAAAAAATGCGTGATTGCCGATACATCCAAAAATAAAAGTCAAAACAAGTAGTTACGATGTAAACTGAAATGAAAAATTCTAAAATAAAAAATAGATGTCTCGTTTTGTCATATATTTTATCCTCCTAAATTTTTTTAATAATATTAGTATTGTTATCGTAACAGTATATTACTACACTATTAGGGTGTATGTGTGCAAATGTGTATATTCGCATATTTCGATTAAAATTTACTATATTTTGATTATAAAAGACGTTTATTTTCTTGTTATGGTGTTTGGAACTTACACAATACCAAATGTCTATTTTTTATTTTACCACCTCAAATGTAGGTTTATCGTTTCACGTATCGTTTTCACTAAAACTTAAAGTTAATTGCTCGACGTCATGTATTCGCATTACTATTTAACTAAATTAAAAACCCAAGTCCAGTGTTACCAAAAAAGGGATATTTGTATAACTATATGGCATGCAAAAAATTTGTACTTTAAATGTATCCACAATTTGATTTTTATTTACATTTTGCATAGATATGACATATTGTCAATATGTCATTAAAACTGAAGATTTTAGTGTGGTGAAAATTAGACGCTTCTGATATACTAGTGTCCAAAGCCAGTCAGATATTGTTGTAGGCTTAAGGCATAATGATCTAAATCAGGGATTAAAACAATCAGAGGTCCATATTAGTTATTTTTAAACATTGAAAATACAGTCACAATGCAAGTTTAAATTATAGTGGCTTAAAAATAAGGCATACTCTTTTATAATTACACAGAGTCCGCTTTCATTAATCAAAAATATGACCGATTTCATTTATAAACAAAATACAATTACTTTTATAAACAAAATTAGAATTTTGAGGCCGATGAAAATTCAAGGCCCTTAGCGATGACTTTTGTGACATAGGGCTACTATCGGCCATTTCTATATCAAACATAGTTTCGAATAATACACACTATTTGTAAATAGCAGTAAATGAGATTTGAGAAGAAATGCGTAGATGACTATTAAAATAAGTAACGTGCAACGTACCATCCATTTGAGAATTTACATATGCAAAATGATTTTTAAATAACAATTTAATAACATAATTTTTTCTAAAAAATCCAACATTCAAAAGTTTTGCATTTTGCAAGTTTATCCACCTCTAACCATCCACTACTAGTGTTGCAATAAATTACTATTTTGAAAAATTTTGGTTAAAAATTTGAAAATAAGAATACATAAAAATCCAAACTTCCTACCTATATTAAACTGGAAAAGTGAATACATAGCTTAAAATAAGTTGTATAATAACATAACAAAACATGTTTGTAACTATTGATAACACATCTTATTAGAAAACAATATATTTGGTTTAAGTAAAGCATTTTTATTGGAAAATAAATTATATAAGCTTCCTTTACTAAAATTTACTTAAATTGGGAGGTATGTATAAATTTATTAAATTTATGGAAAAACATTTAGTTTATAAATATAAATATCGTGGCAATACATTTATGTAAAAAGTTAATCCGAATTATGCTGACCAAACATAAATATAATCTCAATATATAAACATAAGTGAAATAATAGCTCCACGAATAGATTACTATCAGAAGATGTAATAATAAGTTGTAAAATGCTTTTTAAGATATTTAACTTAGACCATCTACAAAGATAATTCCTCCATCAAATTTATTTCATACTATAATACCATGAAAGCACATTGTATCAAATTTAATGACTTAACATTTGATGTTGAACTTTATCATTTCACGGGTGAAATAGTTGAAGCGTAATTATGCCATTTTCGTTGTTGATACAACGATGTAGGACGTTGTCATTTACTTTCTTCATAACTGGTTATTGGATGATGCATTTCTTCTTGTTCTTTTGTGCACTGTAGTTCTTTTGTGCACTGTGGTTCCTTTGTGCACTGTGGTTCATTAGTGCACTGTGGTTCTTTTGTGCATTTTAGTTCTTTCGTACATTGTTCATCCATTGTATGTTCATTTAACGATGGATGTTGCAATTTGCTTTCTCCATCAGTGGTCGTTGGATGATGCCATTCTTTTTGCTCTTCTGTGCATTGTAACGATCCTGAATTTTTATTTAATTTAAATTAATAATTAAATGAAATTTTGAATAGAAATTTATAAAATTAATTATAAATAGTGAAGTGAGTTTCCCCGAGTTCAAATATATTCTATATAAATCATTTAAATTTTTAAATATTATGTATATATGTATATATGTGAATATATATATATATATATGTATGTATATTTGTGTATATATGAGTCAATTTGAAATTTTAAAATCTTGTGTGTGTATATATATATTTTGATTTGAATTTAAATCTTATATTAATGGTTTGAAAAATAAATATTAAAGTGTATACTTTAGACACAAGTATAAAAATAAATAAATAAATTGATTTAAAAATTTATAAATAATGATAATTTGAGTTATATAAAATATATGTGTATATATAGAGAAATATAAAACAATAATTTTTAAAGTAAAATTTATGATAATTATTTAAACTAAAAATAAAAGTAAATTTAAAATGCAAGAATAAGAGCAAATAAAAATATGTTATTTATCAAAATAAAGATAGTTTCTTTTATAAATTGTTTTAATTAAATAATAAGTTGTATTTAAACAATATTAATAGTATAATATTTATACAAATGGATTTTTATTGATAGAAATGGTTATTTCAGATTTATATATATATGTATGTATGTATGTATGTAGGTATTTTTAAAGAAAGCTAGGATTTGTGAATTTAAAATGAAATAAATTACAAACAAATGTATGCATACAAACATAATTAAAATAGAAAATTATTTGTAATACCAAGTAAACTAAACAAAATAACAAAACAAAACAAAAGATAAAAACAAAAGAAAAGGTAACAAATCGAATACAAGATACATTCAAGTATTCAAACAAAAGAAATAATCCAAACCATACTTTTACATATTTGTACAGCCGAGACAAGAAAGAAAGAAAAAGTAAAGGTAAACAAATGCATTACAAAGTACAGGTGCATTTAATGTTTACACCTCTAGCCTATAACAAAAAAAGAAAAAAAAAAGAGGATACCATCACTTGTACCTGCACACCTCTATACATTATATATGTACAGCTTTAGTTCACAAGGCTGAGCATACTTGTAAACATTTTCTCAAATTCTTTAAACATTTTCAAAGCTGTAATAAGTATCAAGCATGCAAAGAGTTCAACTTCATTAGCAAAGCAAAATTCCAAATTTACAAGTTCCAGGAAAATAAAAGAAAAGCTTCAGATCAACCAAACTCTAACCTGTAAACTGCTGGATTTAAGCAATGATTTGGAAGGTGAGTACACATCTGTATTTTAAAGTTTAAACTTGTGTGTTGCTTCGAAATGAATATGTATCTTATGGTATATGCTGTGATGATATGCATGTGTTGTGTGTGTGGCTTTCATCAGAGTATTCTCTGTTTTATTTAAATATCAGGTTTACAGAGAACAACCCAACAAAGCTAGGAAAAAGATAATTCAAGTTCTTGTTTTACAATCCATATCAGGCCTTAGTTTCAAAACAAGATCGATGTGTTTAAGTATGGGCTATAATAAAAAAATGGTTTCATAATGTATAGAGGTATGTAGGATAGAAGATCAAGATTTTACAGTACAAACTTTAAAAATTGGAAATTTCGAATGACACGAATCATTAATTCAAGTGTATAACTTGAATCCTCATATCAAATGATGATTTTTAAGAAGAGTTTCGTGATTTTTAGTGGGGTGGTTTGGTAGCAGTTTAAAGTTGAACGGAAATGGGTTTTTGGGGGATTTTTGGCGATCAGGGGTACTAGAGGTGCTAGGGTTGTGCGTGGTGGTGGAGGAGCTTACCGGGATGGCAGGAAAAATATAGGGATGGTGAGTAGATCACGGTGGTGGTGTCGGCAATTGGTTGAAGTCTGTAGCCCTAGTTTTGTTGGGGTCGAAGAAATCTGATTTGTTCGTCGTCCACAGTGCATCGAGTTGCACGAGACTGGGGGTGATGAAGGCTGGGGTGTAGATGAGGCGGTGGCCGGAGGTGGAAGCTCGCTGATGGTCGGCATGGCGTGGACGAGGCGATGTTGACAGGTTTGGGGTGTTGAAGCTGGCGTGTTTCCAGGTTTGGAAATTTAACTAAATTTTGATTCGTGCTGTCGTGATGGGTGCTGGGTGATGGATTGAGTTGAGGTGGTCAACGATGACTAGATGGCGATGGAAGTGGTGGCCAGGACATCGGCGGTGGATGGTGCAGGTGCACGAACCACTGATGTGTATCAGTGGCATGGGGAAGAAGAAAAGAAAAAGAAAAAGAAGAACTTGGACTCGGGGTAATCCTCGGGAAGTTTGCAAGATAGCTCGAGTTAGACTCGTGTATTTTTAGGTTCATGCCGAGTAAATATTTAACACTTAAACAAAATTTATAAAATTTATAAAGTCTCGGGTTGGTTTGGGGAAAGACACGAAGCAGGGCTCAAGTAGAACGTGGATTTCCTCGGGTTTGACTCGGGTAGGTATAAAAACAGTTTTGAAATTTTAAAACAAAATGCAAGTTTTAAACATTTTTAACTCATTCTTTTAAATAATTGTCTCATTTAAGTATGGGATTGGTTTAAGGTTTAAAAGTAAATTATTTTAATTTAATTAAGTTTTACATAAAGATTTAATTAAAAAGATTAATTAATTAAAGGTTAATTAAGTACTGATAAAAAAATTTAATTAATTTGTTAAGAGCTAATTTATTAATGATGAATAATTAAAGGATAATTATTTAATTAAATATTAATAAATGATAAAGATTGATTTAATCAAGTGATTAATCAATATTTAATACAAAGCATAATGTGATTGACTCAAAATGATAATTAATTTGAGATTAATTAATTAAAGGTTAAATTTAATTTAATAAAGTTGATTAAGGAATGATAATTAATCAAGGAAAAATTAATTAGAGTAATTAATTAAAGATAATTAATTAAATGGTGAATTAGATAATTAAAGATTAATTGTTTAATAATTAAAGGTTGATAATAAAAGGTTAATTAATTTATTTGTAATGGATAATTAGTAAAAGATTAAAGAATAATTAATTAAAATGATTTGTAAATTATCAGTGTTAATTAACCAGGACTTATAATTCATAAGAAATTAATTTGATTTAAATTAATCAGATAATTAACTGATTTTACTTACGAATATTTGGATTCTATTGGATGACTTGATTTTTTGATATCCCTAATATATGATGCTTTGTGATACATCCTGATTTATGTGGTGATCTGTAATTTACTATCTGTGACATATTTATCTGTGATCTGTATATAACCGATAAGCGTTACAGCTTATATCGCTTATCAATTATATTCCTGTATTCTGATCTGTAATAATTGTATGATGTTGCACTACTGTGTATAACCCCTGGACCACACTCATACACACACAATTATGGATTTCACAAGGAAATCGATTAATTCGCAGATTTTTGAAATAGTTTTTGAATTTTTAAATTCAAATGTTTTGGAAATGGAATTGGAATAGAAGTGAAAAGCTTTTGAAATGGAATTTCAAAGATGGAAATTTGTTTTGAATAACTGGATTAAGTGTTGGAATTTAAATACTTTAATTTAAATTTGAATTCAATATTCAAATTTAATCCTGTAATTGGAAACTAGGAATTTATGATATTATACTAGTCAATATGAGTTAAATCATTTTTAAAGTATTATTTTTGAGAATTTGAATTTAACCCAAGGATTTCAACTCGTATAAATGAATCAGATTTCCAAAATGAAAACTGTTGTTTTCAAATGATAAACACTTTTAGATAAGAACTGAGATTCCAGTTAATTAGGGGAATTTCAAGATTTAATAGAGAAATGATTTTCCTAAGTTATGAATGAATTCTTTTTGAAAGCTATGAATTAAATCTGTTTATTTTTAACAGATTTAAATTGATGATTTGTTTAAATCAAATTGAAATGAAATTGTTTCGAAGGCTATAAGTAAATCTTTGATTTAAAGATTTAACGAGTTAATCAAATTGAAATGAAAATTGATATGGAAAATCTGTGAATGAATCTTTTGTTTAAAAGATTAAAATGTGAAAATTGTTTAAACCGTTAAAAATTGTGAAAATGAATCTTTTTGTTTAAAGATTGAAAATGGTAATTTGTTAAGCCATTTGAAGAAAAGTTTTGAATTATTAAGTTGTGACTTAATTGAAATCCCATTATCCATTTGTTTTTGAACTATTTCGCTCACTATTCGGTTTAGCCGGGAAAGGACCTTTGTGTCATATATCCCATTCCGAATATGTGATATGTCGTTATGGATAGCATTTGAAGACCGGTGTTGAAGACCGGGTATTTGCGAGAGTGATAGGATGACCTATCGATTGTCTCTGCACTGGGTAGCTCCTGGTATAGAGATTCCCTAAGTGATGGGAAATCCGATCGGGATTGTGAATATCCGGGTTGCAAGGACTTCTTTGTAAGTGCCTTCGGTTCTGTTCAATCCCGGAACAGACTTGTATTGATAGTATGTCTGACATTACAAATTGAGATATAAAGCAGATTTCTTTCAAATATATTTCTGTTGGTGGCGGAGAATTTATTCTTTTAGCTTAACACCCTTCTCTGAGACGTACGAGCTCAGAGGTTATATAGTTGAAGTTATCAGCGATATATTCCCAATTTGGTAATGTGACATGCTGAGTGTTGCTGTAAATGATCATTGTGTTGATTTTTGTGATAGGATCGTTTATTTGATCGTCTATCTTGGTGATCATTGTGTTGATCATTTGTTGACCCAAAGCATGGCTTTTGTATAAAGTATGTTTTTGTGGACGTGACTTCGTCGAACCTCACACCCCGTGAATGGTCAAAACAGGAAAGAAGCAGCAAGGTTATGAGGGGTAGCTCCCTTTAGGGTATGTACATTTCCTTCTGGATAGAGGTGGTATCATGGTATGGAGCCCAGATATTTAACCTATGTGGTTACTACGAATTTATTACTTTGTGGTTGTTGGTTATCGGGATCCCGTGAGAAAGGTCGTTTACGATCGGGGAATGGCGTGCTCGTGTCAGTAGTTACCCAGTTAGGGGTAACCCGGCCTTGTGTTGGCAGAGTTCCGGTTTGGTTCTCGGGGATGTCTTTCCAGAGGCATTCTCATGTGGCAATGGGAAGTTCCTTGGCCTGACCATTTGTTGGAAATCCAAAGAAACAATACGAAACTTGTACGGTTTTAGTTGTAGGACCTGCCATCTAATATGGTAGCTATAGTAGGCATAATATAATGGTACCTATGCTGGCTAAGATTTATATTCTACTTTCGAAAATGAATTTTTCCTACACTATGCACTAATAATAATATGAAATGTTCTTTTAAATGCGTATCAAGCATCTTTGACTATCATAAGGAGAAATCTTCTCCAAGTCTGCTTTTGCATTGTGTGTGTGGCAGGAGGTCTTATGGTAGTCTCATTTTTAAAAGCATTGCGAATTAACTTTAAAAATATTTCTTTGAATGTTTTAAAAGATAAACTGTTTTTGTTGCTCACACCAGTCCCACGACTGATCCGGAGTTTATTGTTTCCTTCCTAAACTCTGGGTGCTCATTATTTTCTACACGAGCAGTCTAGAGTTGGGTTTTTCAGATAGTTAGATATAGTGGATTATCTGGAGTTAGTTCAGTCTTTGGATCGCACCAGTCTTGCTTGTCTTTGTACATTGTTATTGGGAGTTCAAGCTATTGCTGGATTGATTCTTGGAGATGGAGCTGAAATTCTCGGAGTTCTTTTTTTTGAAGACTATCTTAGAGTTATATTGTTCCGTATGCTAGATGTTATCTATTTTCTTTCCGCTGCTATTTTATTGTATCATATCTCTGATGTATATTGATATCTATTGGATCATCTGTTGTATCAGATATGTTATCAAAGCTGTATATCAATGTATTATTCTTTTACTCCGCTGTGTTGTTTGCTTAATGATTGTTATAAGCTCCGGCGAATCGGATTTGAACGGTCGAATCTATGACATTCGAGTACGATGTGAAGTATGGATGTCGATTTTTGAGCGGGCAAAATCCGACTCGTTACATCTGGTATCAGAGCTAAGGGTTGAACTTTAGCTCAGGAGTGTAACACATTAAGTAGCTCATTAGAGATAGGGTGAAGTAAATCCTAGAATGAGTAATCGTTAAGATATCCGTTTGAATGCCTCAGTAAATTCTCTTACTATCCATTGATAGTAAGTATAAGTGCAAAAAGAGAACGAGATAGAGGACAGGGAAATACGACTATAAATGGTCGATACTCTGTAACAATAGTGGAAACAACTTTCTTATCAATTTTCTTTGATTCGTTTTCAAATTCTTTTGAATTGTATTGATAAAACGATTTTGGTTGAGAACAAATTTTGAATTTCTGTTATAACTTCTTGGGTGGAATAAAATATGAAATATAAACTTTGATGTATTTCTCAACATATAAAACTCTAAACTTAAGATCATAATATTTGGCTTTTGATTTTAATTGTAGAGAACAAATAGCGTTAGCCGAGGAGGAAAGGTCAGGAGGGTGGGTGATTATGCTTCATCCAGTAGGGTACGAGATGATGAAGGTGAGTCATCAGTTCATAGGGAATTCCCAGTGGAGCCTGTAGTGCAGCTCCAACCACCAGTGGAAGAAGAAGAAGATGAAGAGGAATTCGAAGAAGAAAATGAAGACGAATTCAAAGAAGAAAATGAAGAGGAATTCGAAGAAAAAGAGTTCGAGGAAGAATTCGAAGAAGAAGTTGAGGAGGAATTCGAGGAGGAGGTTAAGGCGGAAGAAGAACCTGACGTGGAGGAAGAGTCCGAAGGTGATGAAGAAATTCATTGGGATTTAGATAATGCCGTGGATGATGATGATCCCATTGAGGATGAGGAGTTAAATGGTGGGTATCTTATTCTGGAAGAATCTGATCCGGAAGAGATTTTTGAGACAGACAATGAGGTTGAAGTGATGGACCTGTCAGGGCCTGAGAGGGAGGGTTCTGAGAGTGAGGATTGGTAGTTGGTCGGTTTGACTCATTTTGGGGTATTTATATAGGTATTTTGGACTTGAGATCGTAGTAAAAGTTGGATGTTAGTGGGTTATGTATGACTATAACTCATGTAATAATATTTTGAGTAGTGTTTAATATAAAATATATTATGAATGGCCTGAAAATATCCAGTTTGATCTGAAAAGATATTTCTCTATCTTTTATCTATCTCTGTATTGTTTTCGTGCCTGCGAATTTCGAGGACGAAATTCTTTTAAGGGGGGAAGTCTGTAACGATCCTGAATTTTTATTTAATTTAAATTAATAATTAAATGAAATTTTGAATAGAAATTTATAAAATTAATTATAAATAGTGAAGTGAGTTTCCCCGAGTTCAAGTATATTCTATATAAATCATTTAAATTTTTAAATATTATGTATATATGTATATATGTGAATATATATATATATATGTATGTATATTTGGGTATATATGAGTCAATTTGAAATTTTAAAATCTTGTGTGTATATATATATATTTTGATTTGAATTTAAATCTTATATTAATGGTTTGAAAAATAAATATTAAAGTGTATACTTTAGACACAAGTATAAAAATAAATAAATAAATTGATTTAAAAATTTATAAATAATGATAATTTGAGTTATATAAAATATATGTGTATATATAGAGAAATATAAAACAATAATTTTTAAAGTAAAATTTATGATAATTATTTAAACTAAAAATAGAAGTAAATTTAAAATGCAAGAATAAGAGCAAATAAAAATATGTTATTTATCAAAATAAAGATAGTTTCTTTTATAAATTGTTTTAATTAAATAATGAGTTGTATTTAAACAATATTAATAGTATAATATTTATACAAATGGATTTTTATTGATAGAAATGGTTATTTCAGATTTATATATATATATATATATATATATGTATGTATGTATGTATGTAGGTATTTTTAAAGAAAGCTAGGATTTGTGAATTTAAAATGAAATAAATTACAAACAAATGTATGCATACAAACATAATTAAAATAGAAAATTATTTGTAATACAAAGTAAACTAAACAAAATAACAAAACAAAACAAAAGATAAAAACAAAAGAAAAGGTAACAAATCAAATACAAGATACATTCAAGTATTAAAACAAAAGAAATAATCCAAACCATACTTTTACATATTTGTACAGCCGAGACAAGAAAGAAAGAAAAAGTAAAGGTAAACAAATGCATTACAAAGTACAGGTGCATTTAATGTTTACACCTCTAGCCTATAACAAAAAAAGAAAAAAGAAAAAAAGAGGATACCATCACTTGTACCTGCACACCTCTATACATTATATATGTACAGCTTTAGTTCACAAGGCTGAGCATACTTGTAAACATTTTCTCAAATTCTTTAAACATTTTCAAAGCTGTAATAAGTATCAAGCATGCAAAGAGTTCAACTTCATTAGCAAAGCAAAATTCCAAATTTACAAGTTCCAGGAAAATAAAAGAAAAGCTTCAGATCAACCAAACTCTAACCTGTAAACTGCTGGATTTAAGCAATGATTTGGAAGGTGAGTACACATCTGTATTTTAAAGTTTAAACTTGTGTGTTGCTTCGAAATGAATATGTATCTTATGGTATATGCTGTGATGATATGCATGTGTTGTGTGTGTGGCTTTCATCAGAGTATTCTTTGTTTTATTTAAATATCAGGTTTACAGAGAACAACCCAACAAAGCTAGGAAAAAGATAATTCAAGTTCTTGTTTTATAATCCATATCAGGCCTTAGTTTCAAAACAAGATCGATGTGTTTAAGTATGGGCTATAATAAAAAAATGGTTTCATAATGTATAGAGGTATGTAGGATAGAAGATCAAGATTTTACAGTACAAACTTTAAAAATTGGAAATTTCGAATCACACGAATCATTAATTCAAGTGTATAACTTGAATCCTCATATCAAATGATGATTTTTAAGATGAGTTTCATGATTTTTAGTGGGGTGGTTTGGTAGCAGTTTAAAGTTGAACGGAAATGGGTTTTTGGGGGATTTCTGGCGATCAGGGGTACTAGAGGTGCTAGGGTTGTGCGTGGTGGTGGAGGAGCTTACCGGGATGGCAGGAAAAATATAGGGATGGTGAGTAGATCACGGTGGTGGTGTCGGCAATTGGTTGAAGTCTGTAGCCCTAGTTTTGTTGGGGTCGAAGAAATTTGATTTGTTTGTCGTCCACAGTGCATCGAGTTGCACGAGACTGGGGGTGATGAAGGCTGGGGTGTAGATGAGGCGGTGGCCGGAGGTGGAAGCTCGCTGATGGTCGGCACGGCGTGGACGAGGCGATGTTGACAGGTTTGGGGTGTTGAAGCTGGCGTGTTTCCAGGTTTGGAAATTTAACTAAATTTTGATTCGTGCTATCGTGATGGGTGCTGGGTGATGGATTGAGTTGAGGGGGTCAACGATGACTAGATGGCGATGGAAGTGGTGGCCAGGACATCGGCGGTGGATGGTGCAGGTGCACGAACCACTGATGTGTATCAGTGGCATGGGGAAGAAGAAAAAAAAAAGAAAAAGAAGAACTTGGACTCGGGTTAATCCTCGGGAAGTTTGCAAGATAGCTCGAGTTAGACTCGTGTATTTTTAGGTTCATGCCGAGTAAATATTTAACACTTAAACAAAATTTATAAAATTTATAAAGTCTCGGGTTGGTTTGGGGAAAGACTCGAAGCAGGGCTCGGGTAGAACGTGGATTTCCTCGGGTTTGACTCGGGTAGGTATAAAAACAGTTTTGAAATTTTAAAACAAAATGCAAGTTTTAAACATTTTTAACTCATTCTTTTAAATAATTGTCTCATTTAAGTATGGGATTGGTTTAAGGTTTAAAAGTAAATTATTTTAATTTAATTAAGTTTTACATAAAGATTTAATTAAAAAGATTAATTAATTAAAGGTTAATTAAGTACTGATAAAAAAAATTAATTAATTTGTTAAGAGCTAATTTATTAATGATGAATAATTAAAGGATAATTATTTAATTAAATATTAATAAATGATAAAGATTGATTTAATCAAGTGATTAATCAATATTTAATACAAAGCATAATGTGATTGACTCAAAATGATAATTAATTTGAGATTAATTAATTAAAGGTTAAATTTAATTTAATAAAGTTGATTAAGGAATGATAATTAATCAAGGAAAAATTAATTAGAGTAATTAATTAAAGATAATTAATTAAATGGTGAATTAGATAATTAAAGATTAATTGTTTAATAATTAAAGGTTGATAATAAAAGGTTAATTAATTTATTTGTAATGGATAATTAGTAAAAGATTAAAGAATAATTAATTAAAATGATTAGTAAATTATCAATGTTAATTAACCAGGACTTATAATTCATAAGAAATTAATTTGATTTAAATTAATCAGATAATTAACTGATTTTACTTACGAATATTTGGATTCTATTGGATGACTTGATTGTTTGATATCCCTAATATATGATGCTTTGTGATACATCCTGATTTATGTGGTGATCTGTAATTTACTATCTGTGACATATTTATCTGTGATCTGTATATAACCGATAAGCGTTACAGCTTATATTGCTTATCAATTATATTCCTGTATTCTGATCTGTAATAATTGTATGATGTTGCACTACTGTGTATAACCCCTGGACCACACTCATACACACACAATTATGGATTTCACGAGGAAATCGATTAAGTCGCAGATTTTTGAAATAGTTTTTGAATTTTTAAATTCAAATGTTTTGGAAATGGAATTGGAATAGAAGTGAAAAGCTTTTGAAATGGAATTTCAAAGATGGAAATTTGTTTTGAATAACTGGATTAAGTGTTGGAATTTAAATACTTTAATTTAAATTTGAATTCAATATTCAAATTTAATCCTGTAATTGGAAACTAGGAATTTATGATATTATACTAGTCAATATGAGTTAAATCATTTTTAAAGTATTATTTTTGAGAATTTGAATTTAACCCAAGGATTTCAACTCGTATAAATGAATCAGATTTCCAAAATGAAAACTGTTGTTTTCAAATGATAAACACTTTTAGATAAGAACTGAGATTCCAGTTAATTAGGGGAATTTCAAGATTTAATAGAGAAATGATTTTCCTAAGTTATGAATGAATTCTTTTTGAAAGCTATGAATTAAATCTGTTTATTTTTAACAGATTTAAATTGATGATTTGTTTAAATCAAATTGAAATGAAATTGTTTCGAAGGCTATAAGTAAATCTTTGATTTAAAGATTTAACGAGTTAATCAAATTGAAATGAAAATTGATTTGGAAAATCTGTGAATGAATCTTTTGTTTAAAAGATTAAAATGTGAAAATTGTTTAAACCGTTAAAAATTGTGAAAATGAATCTTTTTGTTTAAAGATTGAAAATGGTAACTTGTTAAGCCATTTGAAGAAAAGTTTTGAATTATTAAGTTGTGACTTATTTGAAATCCCATTATCCATTTGTTTTTGAACTATTTCGCTCACTATTCGGTTTAGCCGGGAAAGGACCTTTGTGTCATATATCCCATTCCGAATATGTGATATGTCGTTATGGATAGCATTTGAAGACCGGTGTTGAAGACCGGGTATTTGCGAGAGTGATAGGATGACCTATCGATTGTCTCTGCACTGGGTAGCTCCTGGTATAGAGATTCCCTAAGTGATGGGAAATCCGATCGGGATTGTGAATATCCGGGTTGCAAGGACTTCTTTGTAAGTGCCTTCGGTTCTGTTCGATCCCGGAACAGACTTGTATGAATAGTATGTCTGACATTACAAATTGAGATATAAAGCAGATTTCTTTCAAATATATTTCTGTTGGTGGCGGAGAATTTATTCTTTTAGCTTAACACCCTTCTCTGAGACGTACGAGCTCAGAGGTTATATAGTTGAAGTTATCAGCGATATATTCCCAATTTGGTAATGTGACATGCTGAGTGTTGCTGTAAATGATCATTGTGTTGATTTTTGTGATAGGATCGTTTATTTGATCGTCTATCTTGGTGATCATTGTGTTGATCATTTGTTGACCCAAAGCATGGCTTTTGTATAAAGTATGTTTTTGTGGACGTGACTTCGTCGAACCTCACACCCCGTGAATGGTCAAAACAGGAAAGAAGCAGCAAGGTTATGAGGGGTAGCTCCCTTTAGGGTATGTACATTTCCTTCTGGATAGAGGTGGTATCATGGTATGGAGCCCAGATATTTAACCTATGTGGTTACTACGAATTTATTACTTTGTGGTTGTTGGTTATCGGGATCCCGTGAGAAAGGTCGTTTACGATCGGGGAATGGCATGCTCGTGTCAGTAGTTACCCAGTTAGGGGTAACCCGGCCTTGTGTTGGCAGAGTTCCGGTTTGGTTCTCGGGGATGTCTTTCCAGAGGCATTCTCATGTGGCAATGGGAAGTTCCTTGGCCTGACCATTTGTTGGAAATCCAAAGAAACAATACGAAACTTGTACGGTTTTAGTTGTAGGACCTGCCATCTAATATGGTAGCTATAGTAGGCATAATATAATGGTACCTATGCTGGCTAAGATTTATATTCTACTTTCGAAAATGAATTTTTCCTACACTATGCACTAATAATAATATGAAATGTTCTTTTAAATGCGTATCAAGCATCTTTGACTATCATAAGGAGAAATCTTCTCCAAGTCTGCGTTTGCATTGTGTGTGTGGCAGGAGGTCTTATGGTAGTCTCATTTTTAAAAGCATAGCGAATTAACTTTAAAAATATTTCTTTGAATGTTTTAAAAGGTAAACTGTTTTTGTTGCTCACACCAGTCCCACGACGGATCCGGAGTTTATTGTTTCCTTCCTAAACTCTGGGTGCTCATTATTTTCTACACGAGCAGTCTAGAGTTGGGTTTTTCAGATAGTTAGATATAGTGGATTATCTGGAGTTAGTTCAGTCTTTGGATCGCACCAGTCTTGCTTATCTTTGTACATTGTTATTGGGAGTTCAAGCTATTGCTGGATTGATTCTTGGAGATGGAGTTGAAATTCTCGGAGTTCTTTTTTTGAAGACTATCTTAGAGTTATATTGTTCCGTATGATAGATGTTATCTATTTTCTTTCCGCTGCTATTTTATTGTATCATATCTCTGATGTATATTGATATCTATTGGATCATCTATTGTATCAGATATGTTATCAAAGCTGTATATCAATGTATTATTCTTTTACTCCGATGTGTTGTTTGCTTAATGATTGTTATAAGCTCCGGCGAATCGGATTTGAACGGTCGAATCTATGACATTCGAGTACGATGTGAAGTATGGATGTCGATTTTTGAGCGGGCAAAATCCGACTCGTTACATGCATTGTAGCTTTTTTGTGCACTGTAGTCCTTTTGTGCATTGTAGCTCTTTTGTGCATTCTAGTTCTTTTGTGCATTCTAGGTCTTTTGTGCATTGTTCATTCATCGCATGTGCATTTACCACCGGATGATTCCCCTTCTTTTGTTCGTCATAATTTGTCGGATGGTGCCAATTACTCCTTTCATCAACGATTGTTGGATGATGCCACTTGGTTGGTAGTTCATTAGGTTGCAGCTTTGATGCCAAGGTAGTTTCAGTTGTGATAAAAAAGAAGAACCCTAAAGCTAATGATGCACAATATGCTTTGGTCATGTTTATGTGTGGTATGTTGTTCAAGAAAGAAGATGGTTTTTATAAGATTTGAAGATAATGTTTGGAATCTTGAAGTCAATTAAGCCATTGTAAACTAATTAATGATCTCATTTTGTTTATCCTCTTTCATATTCTGGATAAAAACATAACTTTAAAGTAGATGGTGTTTTAATAAGCTTTCTACAAAAAAATAACATGCAAAAGTTAATTATAATTCACCAATCGTTATGTTAATAATAGAAGGCGGTGTTGCATATCAACTACTAATTTCAATCTTAGCTTCTTGTATCATAGGAAATATATGAAAAACCCAAATTAGTAAAAAATAAATAAATAAATATTGGTGTCTACTAAATTATAAAAAAAATGCGTGATTGCCGATACATCCAAAAATAAAAGTCAAAACAGGTAGTTACGATGTAAACTGAAATGAAAAATTCTAAAATAAAAAATAGATGTCTCGTTTTGTCATATATTTTATCCTCCTAATTTTTTTTAATAATATTATTATTGTTATCGTAACAGTATATTACTACACTATTAGCGTGTATGTGTGCAAATGTGTGTATTCACATATTTCGATTAAAATTTACTATATTTTGATTATAAAAGACGTCTATTTTCTTGTTATGGTGTTTGGAACTTACACAATACCAAATGTCTATTTTTTATTTTACCACCTCAAATGTAGGTTTATCGTTTCACATATCGTTTTCACTAAAACTTAAAGTTAATTGCTCGACGTCATGTATTCGCATTACTATTTAACTATATTAAAAACCCAAGTCTAGTGTTACCAAAAATGGGATATTTGTATAACTATATGGCATGCAAAAAATTTGTACTTTAAATGTATCCACAATTTGATTTTTATTTACATTTTGCATAGATATGAAGATTTTAGTGTGGTGAAAATTAGACACTTCTGATATACTAGTGTCCAAAGCCAGTCAGATATTGTTGTAGGCTTAAGGCATAATGATCTAAATCAGGGATTAAAACAATCAGAGGTCCTTATTAGTTATTTTTAAACATTGAAAATACAGTCACAATGCAAGTTTAAATTATAGTGGCTTAAAAATAAGGCATACTCTTTTATAATTACACAGAGTCCACTTTCATTAATCAAAAATATGACCGATTTCATTTATAAGCAAAATACAATTACTTTTATAAACAAAATTAGAATTTTTGAGGCCGATGAAAATTCAAGGCCCTTAGCGATGACTTTTGTGACATAGGGCTACTATCGGCCATTCCTATATCAAACATAATTTCGAATAATACAGACTATTGGTAAATAGCAGTAAATGAGATTTGAGAAGAAATGCGTAGATGACTATTAAAATAAGTAACGTGCATCGTACCATCCATTTGAGAATTTGCATATGCAAAATGATTTTTAAATAACAATTTAATAACATAATTTTTTCTAAAAAATCCAACATTCAAAAGTTTTGCATTTTGTAAGTTTATCCAACTCTAACCATCCACTACTAGTGTTGCAATAAATTACTATTTTGAAAATTTTTGGTTGAAAATTTGAAAATAAGAATACATAAAAATCCAAACTTCCTACCTATATTAAACTGGAAAAGTGAATACATAGCTTAAAATAAGTTGTATAATAACATAAGAAAACATGTTTGTAACTATTGATAACACATCTTATTAGAAAACTATATATTTGGTTTAAGTAAAGCAGTTTTATTGGAAAATAAATTATATAAGCTTCCTTTACTAAAATTTACCTGAATTGGGAGGTATGTATAAATTTATTAAATTTATGGAAAAACATTTAGTTTATAAATATAAATATCGTGGCAATACATTTATGTAAAAAGTTAATCCGAATTATGCTGACCAAACATAAATATAATCTCAATATATAAACATAAGTGAAATAATAGCTACACGAATAGATTACTATCAGAAGATGTAATAATAAGTTGTAAAATGCTTTTTAATATATTTAACTTAGACCATCTACAAAGATAATTCTTCCATCAAATTTATTTCATACTATAATACCATGAAAGCACATTGTATCAAATTTAATGACTTAACATTTGATGTTGAACATTATCATTTCACGGGTGAAATAGTTGAAGCTTGATTATGCCATTTTCGCTGTTGATACAACGATGTAGGACGTTGTCATTTACTTTCTTCATAACTGGTTATTGGATGATGCATTTCTTCTTGTTCTTTTGTGCACTGTAGTTCTTTTGTGCACTGTGGTTCCTTTGTGCACTGTGGTTCATTAGTGCACTGTGGTTCTTTTATGCATTTTAATTCTTTCGTACATTGTTCATCCATTATATGTTCATTTAATGATGGATGTTGCAATTTGCTTTCTCCATCAGTGGTCGTTGGATGATGCCATTCTTTTTGCTCTTCTGTGCATTGTAGCTCTTTTGTGCACTGTAGTCCTTTTGTGCATTATAGCTCTTTTGTGCATTGTAGTTCTTTTGTGCATTCTAGGTCTTTTGTACATTGTTCATTCATCGCATGTGCATTTACCACCGGATGATTCCCCTTCTTTTGTTCGTCATAATTTGTCGGATGGTGCCAATTACTCCTTTCATCAACGATTGTTGGATGATGCCACTTGGTTGGTAGTTCATTAGGTTGCAGCTTTGATGCCAAGGTAGTTTCAGTTGTGATAAAAAAGAAGAACCCTAAAGCTAATGATGCACAATATGCTTTGGTCATGTTTATGTGTGGTATGTTGTTCAAGAAAGAAGATGGTTTTTATAAGATTTGAAGATAATGTTTGGAATCTTGAAGTCAATTAAGCCATTGTAAACTAATTAATGATCTCATTTTGTTTATCCTCTTTCATATTCTGGATAAAAACATAACCATAAAGTAGATGGTGTTTTAATAAGATTTCTACAAAAAAATAACATGCAAAAGTTAATTATAATTCACCAATCGTTATGTTAATAATAGAAGGCGGTGTTGCATATCAACTACTAATTTCAATCTTAGCTTCTTGTATCATAGGAAATATATGAAAAACCCAAATTAGTAAAAAATAAATAAATAAATATTGGTGTCTACTAAATTATAATAAAAATGCGTGATTGCCGATACATCCGAAAATAAAAGTCAAAACAGGTAGTTACGATGTAAACTGAAATGAAAAATTCTAAAATAAAAAATAGATGTCTCGTTTTGTCATATATTTTATCCTCCTAAATTTTTTGATAATATTAGTATTGTTATCGTAACAGTATATTACTACACTATTAGCGTGTATGTGTGCAAATGTGTATATTCACATATTTCGATTAAAATTTACTATATTTTGATTATAAAAGACGTTTATTTTCTTGTTATGGTGTTTGGAACTTACACAATACCAAATGTCTATTTTTTATTTTACCACCTCAAATGTAGGTTTATCGTTTCACATATCTTTTTCACTAAAACTTAAAGTTAATTGCTCGACGTCATGTATTCGCATTACTATTTAACTATATTAAAAACCCAAGTCTAGTGTTACCAAAAAAGGGATATTTGTATAACTATATGGCATGCAAAAAATTTGTACTTTAAATGTATCCACAATTTGATTTTTATTTACATTTTGCATAGATATGAAATATTGTCAATATGTCGTTAAAACTGAAGATTTTAGTGTGGTGAAAATTAGACGCTTCTGATATACTAGTGTCCAAAGCCAGTCAGATATTGTTGTAGGCTTAAGGCATAATGATCTAAATCAGGGATTAAAACAATCAGAGGTCCTTATTAGTTATTTTTAAACATTGAAAATACAGTCACAATGCAAGTTTAAATTATAGTGGCTTAAAAATAAGGCATACTCTTTTATAATTACACAGAGTCCGCTTTCATTAATCAAAATATGACCGATTTCATTTATAAGCAAAATACAATTACTTTTATAAACAAAATTAGAATTTTTGAGGCCGATGAAAATTCAAGGCCCTTAGCGATGACTTTTGTGACATAGGGCTACTATCGGCCATTCCTATATCAAACATAGTTTCGAATAATACAGACTATTTGTAAATAGCAGTAAATGAGATTTGAGAAGAAATGCGTAGATGACTATTAAAATAAGTAACGTGCAACGTACCATCAATTTGAGAATTTGCATATGCAAAATGATTTTTAAATAACAATTTAATAACATAATTTTTTCTAAAAAATCCAACATTCAAAAGTTTTGCATTTTGTAAGTTTATCCAACTCTAACCATCCACTACTAGTGTTGCAATAAATTACTATTTTGAAAAATTTTGGTTGAAAATTTGAAAATAAGAATACATAAAAATCCAAACTTCCTACCTATATTAAACTGGAAAAGTGAATACATAGCTTAAAATAAGTTGTATAATAACATAAGAAAACATGTTTGTAACTATTGATAACACATCTTATTAGAAAACAATATATTTGGTTTAAGTAAAGCAGTTTTATTGGAAAATAAATTATATAAGCTTCCTTTACTAAAATTTACCTGAACTGGGAGGTATGTATAAATTTATTAAATTTATGGAAAAACATTTAGTTTATAAATATAAATATCGTGGCAATACATTTATGTAAAAAGTTAATCCGAATTATGCTGACCAAACATAAATATAATCTCAATATATAAACATAAGTGAAATAATAGCTACACGAATAGATTACTATCAGAAGATGTAATAATAAGTTGTAAAATGCTTTTTAATATATTTAACTTAGACCATCTACAAAGATAATTCTTCCATCAAATTTATTTCATACTATAATACCATGAAAGCACATTGTATCAAATTTAATGACTTAACATTTGATGTTGAACATTATCATTTCACGGGTGAAATAGTTGAAGCTTGATTATGCCATTTTCGCTGTTGATACAACGATGTAGGACGTTGTCATTTACTTTCTTCATAACTGGTTATTGGATGATGCATTTCTTCTTGTTCTTTTGTGCACTGTAGTTCTTTTGTGCACTGTGGTTCCTTTGTGCACTGTGGTTCATTAGTGCACTGTGGTTCTTTTATGCATTTTAATTCTTTCGTACATTGTTCATCCATTATATGTTCATTTAATGATGGATGTTGCAATTTGCTTTCTCCATCAGTGGTCGTTGGATGATGCCATTCTTTTTGCTCTTCTGTGCATTGTAGCTCTTTTGTGCACTGTAGTCCTTTTGTGCATTGTAGCTCTTTTGTGCATTGTAGTTCTTTTGTGCATTCTAGGTCTTTTGTACATTGTTCATTCATCGCATGTGCATTTACCACCGGATGATTCCCCTTCTTTTGTTCGTCATAATTTGTCGGATGGTGCCAATTACTCCTTTCATCAACGATTGTTGGATGATGCCACTTGGTTGGTAGTTCATTAGGTTGCAGCTTTGATGCCAAGGTAGTTTCAGTTGTGATAAAAAAGAAGAACCCTAAAGCTAATGATGCACAATATGCTTTGGCATGTTTATGTGTGGTATGTTGTTCAAGAAAGAAGATGGTTTTTATAAGATTTGAAGATAATGTTTGGAATCTTGAAGTCAATTAAGCCATTGTAAACTAATTAATGATCTCATTTTGTTTATCCTCTTTCATATTCTGGATAAAAACATAACCATAAAGTAGATGGTGTTTTAATAAGATTTCTACAAAAAAATAACATGCAAAAGTTAATTATAATTCACCAATCGTTATGTTAATAATAGAAGGCGGTGTTGCATATCAACTACTAATTTCAATCTTAGCTTCTTGTATCATAGGAAATATATGAAAAACCCAAATTAGTAAAAAATAAATAAATAAATATTGGTGTCTACTAAATTATAATAAAAATGCGTGATTGCCGATACATCCGAAAATAAAAGTCAAAACAGGTAGTTACGATGTAAACTGAAATGAAAAATTCTAAAATAAAAAATAGATGTCTCGTTTTGTCATATATTTTATCCTCCTAAATTTTTTGATAATATTAGTATTGTTATCGTAACAGTATATTACTACACTATTAGCGTGTATGTGTGCAAATGTGTATATTCACATATTTCGATTAAAATTTACTATATTTTGATTATAAGAGACGTTTATTTTCTTGTTATGGTGTTTGGAACTTACACAATACCAAATGTCTATTTTTTATTTTACCACCTCAAATGTAGGTTTATCGTTTCACATATCGTTTTCACTAAAACTTAAAGTTAATTGCTCGACGTCATGTATTCGCATTACTATTTAACTATATTAAAAACCCAAGTCTAGTGTTACCAAAAAGGGATATTTGTATAACTATATGGCATGCAAAAAATTTGTACTTTAAATGTATCCACAATTTGATTTTTATTTACATTTTGCATAGATATGAAATATTGTCAATATGTCGTTAAAACTGAAGATTTTAGTGTGGTGAAAATTAGACGCTTCTGATATACTAGTGTCCAAAGCCAGTCAGATATTGTTGTAGGCTTAAGGCATAATGATCTAAATCAGGGATTAAAACAATCAGAGGTCCTTATTAGTTATTTTTAAACATTGAAAATACAGTCACAATGCAAGTTTAAATTATAGTGGCTTAAAAATAAGGCATACTCTTTTATAATTACATAGAGTCCGCTTTCATTAATCTAAAATATGACCAATTTCATTTATAAACAAAATACAATTACTTTTATAAACAAAATTAGAATTTTGAGGCCGATGAAAATTCAAGGCCCTTGGCGATGACTTTTGTGACATAGGGCTACTATCGGCCATTCCTATATCAAACATAGTTTCGAATAATACAGACTATTTGTAAATAGCGGTAAATGAGATTTGAGAAGAAATGCGTAGATGACAATTAAAATAAGTAACGTGCAACGTACCATCCATTTGAGAATTTGCATATGCAAAATGATTTTTAAATAACAATTTAATAACATAAGTTTTTCTAAAAAATCCAACATTCAAAAGTTTGCATTTTGCAAGTTTATCCAACTCTAACCATCCACTACTAGTGTTGCAATAAATTACTATTTTGAAAAATTTTGGTTAAAAATTTGAAAATAAGAATACATAAAAATCCAAACTTCCTACCTATATTAAACTGGAAAAGTGAATACATAGCTTAAAATAAGTTGTATAATAACATAACAAAACATGTTTGTAACTATTGATCACACATCTTATTAGAAAACAATATATTTGGTTTAAGTAAAGCAGTTTTATTGGAAAATAAATTATATAAGCTTCCTTTACTAAAATTTACCTAAATTAGGAGGTATGTATAAATTTATTAAATTTATGGAAAAAGCATTTAGTTTATAAATATAAATATCGTGGCAATACATTTATGTAAAAAGTTAATCCGAATTATGCTGACCAAACATAAATATAATCTCAATATATAAACACAAGTGAAATAATAGCTACACGAATAGATTACTATCAGAAGATGTAATAATAAGTTGTAAAATGCTTTTTAAGATATTTAACTTAGACCATCTACAAAGATAATTCTTCTATCAAATTTATTTCATAATATAATACCATGAAAGCACATTGTATCGAATTTAATGACTTAACATTTGATGTTGAACATTATCATTTCACTGGTGAAATAGTTGAATCTTGATTATGCCATTTTCGTTGTTGATACAACGATGTAGGACGTTGTCATTTACTTTCTTCATAACTGGTTATTGGATGATGCATTTCTTCTTGTTCTTTTGTGCACTGTAGTTCTTTTGTGCACTGTGGTTCCCTTGTGCACTGTGATTCATTAGTGCACTGTGGTTCTTTTGTGCATTTTGTACTTTCGTACATTGTTCATCCATTGTATGTTCATTTAACGATGGATGTTGCAATTTGCTTTCTCCATCAGTGGTCGTTGGATGATGCCATTCTTTTTGCTCTTCTGTGCATTGTAGCTCTTTTGTGCACTGTAGTCCTTTTGTGCATTGTAGCTCTTTTGTGCATTGTAGTTCTTTTGTGCATTCTAGGTCTTTTGTACATTGTTCATTCATCGCATGTGCATTTACCACCGGATGATTCCCCTTCTTTTGTTCGTCATAATTTGTCGGATAGTGCCAATAACTCCTTTCATCAACGATTGTTGGATGATGCGACTTGGTTGGTAGTTTATTAGGTTGCAGCTTTGATGCCAAGGTAGTTTCCGTTATGATAAAAAAGAAGAACCCTAAAGCTAATGATGCACAATATGCTTTGGTCATGTTTATGTGTGGTATGTTGTTCAAGAAAGAAGATGGTTTTTATAAGATTTGAAGATAATGTTTGGAATCTTGAAGTCAATTAAGCCATTGTAAACTAATTAATCATCTCATTTTGTTTATCCTCTTTCATATTCTGGATAAAAACATAACCTTAAAGTAGATGGTGTTTTAATAAGATTTCTACAAAAAAATAACATGCAAAAGTTAATTATAATTCACCAATCGTTATGTTAATAATAGAAGGCGGTGTTGCATATCAACTACTAATTTCAATCTTAGCTTCTTGTATCATAGGAAATATATGAAAAACCCAAATTAGTAAAAAATAAATAAATAAATATTGGTGTCTACTAAATTATAATAAAAATGCGTGATTGCCGATACATCCAAAAATAAAAGTCAAAACAGGTAGTTACGATGTAAACTGAAATGAAAAATTCTAAAATAAAAAATAGATGTCTCATTTTGTCATATATTTTATCCTCCTAAATTTTTTGATAATATTAGTATTGTTATCGTAACAGTATATCACTACACTATTAGCGTGTATGTGTGTAAATGTGTATATTCACATATTTCGATTAAAATTTACTATATTTTGATTATAAAAGACGTTTATTTTCTTGTTATGGTGTTTGGAACTTACACAATACCAAATGTCTATTTTTTATTTTACCACCTCAAATGTAGGTTTATCGTTTCACATATCGTTTTCACTAAAACTTAAAGTTAATTGCTCGACGTCATGTATTCGCATTACTATTTAACTATATTAAAAACCCAAGTCTAGTGTTACCAAAAAAGAGATATTTGTATAACTATATGGCATGACAAAAATTTGTACTTTAAATGTATCCACAACTTAATTTTATTTACATTTTGCATAGATATGAAATATTGTCAATATGTCGTTAAAACAGAAGATTTTAGTGTGGTGAAAATTAGACGCTTCTGATATACTAGTGTCCAAAGCCAGTCAGATATTGTTGTAGGCTAAAGGCATAATGATCTAAATCAGGGATTAAAACAATCAGAGGTCCTTATTAGTTATTTTTAAACATTGAAAATACAGTCACAATGCAAGTTTAAATTATAGTGGCTTAAAAATAAGGCATACTCTTTTATAATTACATAGAGTCCGCTTTCATTAATCTAAAATATGACCGATTTCATTTATAAACAAAATACAATTACTTTTATAAACAAAATTAGAATTTTGAGGCCGATGAAAATTCAAGGCCCTTGGCGATGACTTTTGTGACATAGGGCTACTATCGGCCATTCCTATATCAAACATAGTTTCGAATAATACAGACTATTTGTAAATAGCAGTAAATGAGATTTGGGAAGAAATGCGTAGATGACTATTAAAATAAGTAACGTGTAACGTACCATCCATTTGAGAATTTGCATATGCAAAATGATTTTTAAATAACAATTTAATAACATAAGTTTTTCTAAAAAATCCAACATTCAAAAGTTTTGCATTTTGCAAGTTTATCCAACCCTAACCATCCACTACTAGTGTTGCAATAAATTACTATTTTGAAAAATTTTGGTTCAAAATTTGAAAATAAGAATACATAAAAATCCAAATTTCCTACCTATATTAAACTGGAAAAGTGAATACATAGCTTAAAATAAGTTGTATAATAACATAACAAAACATGTTTGTAACTATTGATCACACATCTTATTAGATAACAATATATTTGGTTTAAGTAAAGCAGTTTTATTGGAAAATAAATTATATAAGCTTCCTTTACTAAAATTTACCTAAATTAGGAGGTATGTATAAATTTATTAAATTTATGGAAAAACATTTAGTTTATAAATATAAATATCGTGGCAATACATTTATGTAAAAAGTTAATCCGAATTATGCTGACCAAACATAAATATAATCTCAATATATAAACATAAGTGAAATAATAGCTACACGAATAGATTACTATCAGAAGATGTAATAATAAGTTGTAAAATGCTTTTTAAGATATTTAACTTAGACCATCTACAAAGATAATTCTTCTATCAAATTTATTTCATAATATAATACCATGAAAGCACATTGTATCAAATTTAACGACTTAACATTTGATGTTGAACATTATCATTTCACTGGTGAAATAGTTGAAGCTTGATTATGCCATTTTCGTTGTTGATACTACGATGTAGGACGTTGTCATTTACTTTCTTCATAACTGGTTATTGGATGATGCATTTCTTCTTGTTCTTTTGTGCACTGTAGTTCTTTTGTGCACTGTGGTTCCTTTGTGCACTGTGATTCATTAGTGCACTGTGGTTCTTTTGTGCATTTAGTTCTTTCGTACATTGTTCATCCATTGTATGTTCATTTAATGATGGATGTTGCAATTTGCTTTCTCCATCAGTGGTCGTTGGATGATGCCATTCTTTTTGCTCTTCTGTGCATTGTAGCTCTTTTGTGCACTGTAGTCCTTTTGTGCATTGTAGCTCTTTTGTGCATTGTATTTCTTTTGTGCATTCTAGGTCTTTTGTACATTGTTCATTCATCGCAGGTGCATTTACCACCGGATGATTCCCCTTCTTTTGTTCGTCATAATTTGTCGGATGGTGCCAATTACTCCTTTCATCAACGATTGTTGGATGATGCCACTTGGTTGGTAGTTCATTAGGTTGCAGCTTTGATGCCAAGGTAGTTTCAGTTATGATAAAAAAGAAGAACCCTAAAGCTAATGATGCACAATATGCTTTGGTCATGTTTATGTGTGGTATGTTGTTCAAGAAAGAAGATGGTTTTTATAAGATTTGAAGATAATGTTTGGAATCTTGAAGTCAATTAAGCCATTGTAAACTAATTAATGATCTCATTTTGTTTATCCTCTTTCATATTCTGGATAAAAACATAACCTTAAAGTAGATGGTGTTTTAATAAGATTTCTACAAAAAAATAACATGCAAAAGTTAATTATAATTCGCCAATCGTTATGTTAATAATAGAAGGCGGTGTTGCATATCAACTACTAATTTCAATCTTAGCTTCTTGTATCATAGGAAATATATGAAAAACCCAAATTAGTAAAAAATAAATAAATAAATATTGGTGTCTACTAAATTATAATAAAAATGCGTGATTGCCGATACATCCAAAAATAAAAGTCAAAACAGGTAGTTACGATGTAAACTGAAATGAAAAATTCTAAAATAAAAAATAGATGTCTCGTTTTGTCATATATTTTATCCTCCTAAATTTTTTGATAATATTAGTATTGTTATCGTAACAGTATATTACTACACTATTAGCGTGTGTGTGTGTAAATGTGTATATTCACATATTTCGATTAAAATTTACTATATTTTGATTATAAAAGACGTTTATTTTCTTGTTATGGTGTTTGGAACTTACACAATACCAAATGTCCATTTTTTATTTTACCACCTCAAATGTAGGTTTATCGTTTCACATATCGTTTTCACTAAAACTTAAAGTTAATTGCTCGACGTCATGTATTCGCATTACTATTTAACTATATTAAAAACCCAAGTCTAGTGTTACCAAAAAAGAGATATTTGTATAACTATATGGCATGCAAAAAATTTGTACTTTAAATGTATCCACAATTTAATTTTATTTACATTTTGCATAGATATGAAATATTGTCAATATGTCGTTAAAACTGAAGATTTTAGTGTGGTGAAAATTAGACGCTTCTGATATACTGGTGTCCAAAGCCAGTCAGATATTGTTGTAGGCTTAAGGCATAATGATCTAAATCAGGGATTAAAACAATCAGAGGTCCTTATTAGTTATTTTTAAACATTGAAAATACAGTCACAATGCAAGTTTAAATTATAGTGGCTTAAAAATAAGGCATACTCTTTTATAATTACATAGAGTCCGCTTTCATTAATCTAAAATATGACCGATTTCATTTAGAAACAAAATACAATTACTTTTATAAACAAAATTAAAATTTTGAGGCCGATGAAAATTCAAGGCCCTTGGCGATGACTTTTGTGACATAGGGCTACTATCGGCCATTCCTATATCAAACATAGTTTCGAATAATACGGACTATTTGTAAATAGCAGTAAATGAGATTTGGGAAGAAATGCGTAGATGACTATTAAAATAAGTAACGTGCAACGTACCATCCATTTGATAATTTGCATATGCAAAATGATTTTTAAATAACAATTTAATAACATAAGTTTTTCTAAAAAATCCAACATTCAAAAGTTTTGCATTTTGCAAGTTTATCCAACCCTAACCATCCACTACTAGTGTTGCAATAAATTACTATTTTGAAAAATTTTGGTTCAAAATTTGAAAATAAGAATACATAAAAATCCAAACTTCCTACCTATATTAAACTGGAAAAGTGAATACATAGCTTAAAATAAGTTGTATAATAACATAACAAAACATGTTTGTAACTATTGATCACACATCTTATTAGAAAACAATATATTTGGTTTAAGTAAAGCAGTTTTATTGGAAAATAAATTATATAAGCTTCCTTTGCTAAAATTTACTTAAATTGGGAGGTATGTATAAATTTATTAAATTTATGGAAAAACATTTAGTTTATAAATATAAATATCGTGGCAATACATTTATGTAAAAAGTTAATCCCAATTATGCTGACCAAACATAAATATAATCTCAATATATAAACATAAGTGAAATAATAGCTCCACGAATAGATTACTTTCAGAAGATGTAATAATAAGTTGTAAAATGCTTTTTAAGATATTTAACTTAGACCATCTACAAAGATAATTCTTCCATCAAATTTATTTCATAATATAATACCATGAAAGCACATTGTATCAAATTTAATGACTTAACATTTGATGTTGAACATTATCATTTCACTGGTGAAATAGTTGAAGCTTGATTATGCCATTTTCGTTGTTGATACAACGATGTAGGATGTTGTCATTTACTTTCTTCATAACTGGTTATTGGATGATGCATTTCTTCTTGTTCTTTTGTGCACTGTAGTTCTTTTGTGCACTGTGGTTCCTTTGTGCACTGTGATTCATTAGTGCACTGTGGTTCTTTTGTGCATTTAATTCTTTCGTACATTGTTCATCCATTGTATGTTCATTTAACGATGGATGTTGCAATTTGCTTTCTCCATCAGTGGTCGTTGGATGATGCCATTCTTTTTGCTCTTCTGTGCATTGTAGCTCTTTTGTGCACTGTAGTCCTTTTGTGCATTGTAGCTCTTTTGTGCATTGTAGTTCTTTTGTGCATTCTAGGTCTTTTGTACATTGTTCATTCATCGCATGTGCATTTACCACCGGATGATTCCCCTTCTTTTGTTCGTCATAATTTGTCGGATGGTGCCAATTACTCCTTTCATCAACGATTGTTGGATGATGCCACTTGATTGGTAGTTCATTAGGTTGCAGCTGTAATATCCCGGAATTTCACACCGGATTTAAATATGATAATCTATATAATAAATTAATGTAAATTGATAAATGTTGTTATTTTATTCAACAACTAATAAATGAATGGTAAATATAAAATTATTTCAATTAAAAAAGGAAGAAGAAGGGAATTGATTTAAGGATTAAATATAAACATATATAAGGAAATCAATTAAGTTAATATTTAAATTCATTTTTGCATGAGATAAACACATGTTAACATCTAAGCTTATTAATAAAACATGTGTTAGGAATTTAGCCATTAATTTGACAAGTGTCATAATGTAGTTTTCTTTTCTTTTAATTTTTATAAAACAAATTATTCATGCATACTTTCTCATTTTAGTAAAAAGAAATTTTACATCCTCCATTTTCAAAAAAATCAGAACCTCACCAAGCCCTACATCTTCAACCAATTTCTGAAAATCAAATCTATACTTCTTCAACCAAATTGAAACAAAACATGCAAGCATCTTTTCAAAGCTAAAACCTGCAAATCTTAGCTCCTGCATCTTCAACCAAATTTCTGCAACAAGCAAACTTTAGCATCAACTTATTCAAGATTAAGAGCATCAACAATCAAGTCATCTCAGTTTTTAGAAGTCTGCAGTTCACAAATTTGTCTCTGCAAATTTGAATCTTCTCAGGAAAAAAATAAGGTGAGTAAATCTTTAATTTAAAACTTTAAGTATAAAAGTTGTATGTTGAATGATAGTGATGAATGCTTGTATGTTAATGATTTTGTGAAGTATTTGTTTCAGGTTTAAGATAGTGCATGTTTTAGAAATAAATTGTACTTCTCTGTAAATACAAGTACAGAGTGAATTTTGAAAAAATCTTCAAATTTTAAATTCAGCAAGTTGTTAGTTAACTGATATTTTCAAACATATATATATGTTACAATCAACATGATATAAGAATTAAAAATATACATATTGGTGATACTGTAAACTGCAGAAAACAAATATGCAGTAAAACAAAAATTCATAGCATGAAAATCTTGTTAATTTTTTATGAACCAAATATATTTGTTGAATCTTTAATGCATATTGTGAATTTTAAAATTGGAATTAGAATTTTGAACATGCAATTTAATTTGAATTTTTAAGATTTCAGAATTTGGTACTTTTGTCAAATTCTTGTAATTGGATTGATTTTAACTTCTGTAATTTTAATGGAAGCTTGGTTAGATGATGATTATCACCAGAAAAATACAAATCTAATTTATTTTGTAATATAGGATTTGGAATTTGGGTTTGTAGGGTTTTGGAACTGTCTTTTTGGGTTTGAAAATTTTCGATCGTGTAATTCATAGAGAGGACCGAGCTTCGTATGGATTGAGGAGGAGTTGCATGTGGGGTTTGCGCACGTGTAGCCGGGGTTTGGTGCCGGATCGTGGTATGGTGGTCGTGGTTGATGGCCTTCCTTCTTGCGTCTGCAGTTCGACTTTGGGTTCGAACAACTCGATTTTGTTTGAGCTCGCGTGGATGGTTTCTGGGTTGAGATTACGGTCGAGGATGGATTTGGGGTTTGCGTGTGAGGCCGGCGGTGGCGATGGTGGCGCGGTGGCACTGTGCAGGTGCACGTCGAGGCTTCGTGTGTGTGTCTGGGTGTCTTCGTGTGTGTGTCGGTTAGAACTCGAAGTCGCGCTCGAGGTATCTCGTGTTTGTCGCGTGATGCACTCGGGTTGAGGTGGTGTGTTCGTGCATGTGTTTGGTTTGGGTTTCTGGTTAATGAGAGGCGGAGAATTAAAGTTGGGTCTGGGTAGTTGTTTTGGGCCGGGCTTTAACTAATTAATGGAATTTAGTTGTAGTTTGTTTTCAAACTTCAATTTTGTTTTGTGTTGAATTTAACTCTTTATACCTCACCACTTATAAAATGTTAAATTTCTATTTTAAAGTAATCACATTTTATTGTTGAAATTTTGAAATGGATTTACATTTTTAAATCTAACATTTAAAAAGTAATTAGTTTTTAATAAATTGAATACTTAATTTTGTATGAGCTTTGAAGATAAATGAATATTGTTTGTTTAAAAGTTAATTAAATTTTGAAATTTAAGTTACTTAAATTTATTAGTAATTAGTGATGGAATTAATTAATTTATTTTGATTAACTAATTAATTGTTAAGATTTAATTAATTAATTAATTAGGAATTAATTAATAGGTAATTAAGGATTAAATTAAATAACAATTAATAGATTATTAATTAATTTATTTAAGATTAATTCATAAGTAATTAATATTTGATTGATAAGTTGATTAATGATTAATAATTTAGTGATTAAGAAGTTAATTAATTAATGGATTAAGAGTAAATTAATTAAGTAGTTAAATATTAATTAATTTATAATTAATAGTAAATTAATTAATGATTAAGTCTTAATTAATTAAATAATTAAGGTTAATTAATGAATAATTAATTATGTAATTAAGAAATTAATTTGTAATTAATTAATAATTAATTAAGGAAATTAAGAAGTAATTAAGGTTAATTAATTATAAATTAAGGATTAATTAATAACCAAATAAGGAATGATTAATTTTTAATCAGTTTAATTAATAAATAATTTTTGTAATTAATTGATAATTAAATAAAGATTATTAATTAATTAAGTAGTAATTAATTAATAATAAGATAATTAAGAAGTGATTAGTTAATTAATGTTTGTTTAAGCAAGATTAAGTGATAAATTCTTAAGTAATTAATTTAATTTAAATTAATTAAATTAATTATGATATGAATTAAGTAGTGCTTGCTTGTAAATGATTGTTGTATTGATATCTGCATATGGTTGATATCTGTTGAATGATAGTTGAGTTATAATCTGTGATAAGATGTTGTATATCTGTGATAGATATTAGTTATTATCTGTTGATAATGTTATGTGATGCTATGTTTAAAATCTGAATTGAATTGTTTAAAACTTTAAACAACTTGGACCTGAAAGACACGCTTTGGATTTCGATGAGACCGGGATCGGGTTTCCATATTTGGATATCCGAAAACCACATCGATTCCAAATAACGTTAGGTCGTGAACCTTATGTGAAGAGTGAAGACTCGAGGTGTAAGGGCTATACGTCAGTATAACTCTGTGGGTGATTTCGTAATGAGTTAACGGAATAGTACTTATAGATTCGAGATGGAGAATCAGAGTGCAAGGGTTATCGTCGTTAACTTTGAGGGTGATTCCAAAACGAGTGTAACGAGATAATGCCTTCGGTTTCGTTCGAATCCGGAACGAACTTGTATGGATTGAATGCTTTCAGATCATCGTCAGGCGGACGATGGGCATTCTAAGAGATGAGTTCTTTATAAAGGTAATCGTAACCTCAAGCCTCATCAACCGGAAATGGCTAAAACAGGGGAGGTGCAGCAAGGCTTCGTGGGTAGCCCCCACTTGAGAGTGAGATTTACCTCTGTTTAGAAGTCTCTTATATATATTCGACTTTGTGGGCAGTTGTTGGCCACAACTGCGGGGTTATCTTGTTCGGAACTATCCAGTAAGGGATGGGTCCGGCCTTGTGTTGCAGGGGAGTTAGGGTGGCTCCTCGGTACGGTGACCTAGGCCCCGTACTGTGACGGGCGGTACCCCAGTAGCCCTGCTATTGATGGAAAACCATTATCCAATAAGCGCCTTTGGATTTGATTGTATACCTATGTATGCTGGAATTTAATAAATGTAACAATTTCGGCTATTTTCTAGTTTACTTGAAAACCCTATACCCTATTATAATATCACTGAATTTCCTATCAAATGTTTTGGTTAGCGTAAGGTAAAAACTTACCCGTGTTTATTTGTGGGAAGTCTTACGTGATACCTTTTGTTTCAAAATGATTTTTAAAGTTAAACAACTTTAACTAATTTACTCACACCAGACCCATGTCTGACCCGGAGTTTATTTTGTTTTCATAAACTCTTGGGTACTCAAATTTTTTTTTATGAGTAGCCAAGTGATTAGGTTTGGATTAGCATATATTTTGGAGGCTGGAGCTGGCGTCCAGAAGTACTTTCTATCTATATTCTCTATAGTGGCATTTTGGGTGTTATGTTTGGAGTTGTTTGGGTTGTAAGAACTATTATGAATGGCTGATGTAATGGAGTAGTATGATTTTGTGAACTCTGATATGTAAATTATGTAAGGGATATATGTAGTATTATATTTTGTTCGTTTCCGCTGTGAGATTCTGATGATTGTTGTTTCTTTTCTTTCTATCTTTCTATTTCTATCTCTTTCTTTTCTTATTGATGATAAGTTTTTCTGTGGAATGAAAGACGGGTCGTCACAGTTGGTATCAGAGCAATGGTTGAGAAACACCTAGGCTCTGAAGTAGTATCTATCTTGAGAGTGCGTATTTGTAATTTTCTTATATAACTATATCCCTATCTAAATTGATTGGATTACCTGTTCAGGTAGCCAATATGAGTTCAAGAGGCCGAAGGGGAAGAGTTGTTGGGAGTGGATCAACTGGTAACAGAAGAGAGCAGACTGATGATGAGACTGTTAATCCAGTTACGCCTTTAGCTAGTTTTGCTGCCTTATGCAAGGATTTTGTTCATCTAGGAGGGAAACCATTTCAAGGATCAGAAACTATAATAGAAGTTCTGTGACGACCCAGATTTTCAAACAATTTAAAATAGAATTGTTAATTGATTTTAAAATATTTAAAGGTTAATTTTAACTTGAATTTAAGATATCGATATTTACTTGATAATTAAATCATTGAATTATAGGGTTTAAGAAATGAATTTAATAATTGAAATTGGGTAAATTGTTGAATCTGGGATTTCGAAGCTTGTTTAAAATAATTTGAAGGCTTATAAAATTTATAATAATGATACTGAAGATATTAGAATGATTGAAATTTTAATTTAAAAGTAATTTGTTCAATTTTGATAAAATATTGTTTAAATTGAATTTAAAAATAGCCTTCCGAGACACAGTTTCAGAATTCGACGGAACCAGTTCCATTGAATCCGTAATAGTTAATTATTATCAGATTTCAATTTTCAAAGCAATCGGAGTTGTCATTTGACCGTGGCAGCTCAAAACGCTTCAAACTATTTTAATCAATTTAATTTTAAATTGATCGTTTAATTCCGTAACTCGCGTATACTTTCAAATTAGCCTCTGAAACACGTTCCATTGTGATCGAAACGCGGGTAAAACCTTATGAATGTCTGTCGGCATGTGTGATTCGAGATTCGGGATTTCGTGTTTTGGACACGAGATACTTTCATATTTAATTATTTAGTTTTCACGCGTGTTCAAGAAGCCTCTCACCCCCGTATCTATTTTAACCGTGTATACTACTTTTCCTTCCCCATTTGTTTTCAGTTCGCCCAAAAAAAAACCCTATATATCCAAATTAACTTCAGAAAAAAAAAAATTCGAACGCAACCTAAAATCGAAAATCGAAATGGATTTCGTACCAAAGCCGTGACCTTTCCCCTCTAGATCGAAGCAACTCTCTCTTCCTTGAAGCTATTTGCTCGTGTCTCGATTCGTGAGGCTAGGTTTAAGGCCTCTCGAGCATGCGATCACCGTTTGAGTTTTTGGGCGCAGCAGTTCGTGGCGAGGTCACTGTTGTGGGCTCGAGGCTTGAGAAGGTGTGCGCCGCCATATCGTGGTGATGACCGAGGTGAAGGAGGATCGATTAGGAGTAGCCGTTCGTGGGTAGCTACGGTGAAGGGTAGCGGGGTCGGTCGAGCCTCGGTGGTACTCACGTGAGGTTCGAGGCAGGGTCGTGATCGCTCTGATGCTTTCAGGAGAGATGTCAGGGCGAGGGTCGAACAGGGTTCTAGCCACTCTAGCGCGACGAATGTTGGTCGCGTGTTTGTCGAGCTTTGCTGTGAGGTATCCTCGAATTTTATTAATCTTGATTTACACATACAAATAATTTTGCTGAACAGTAATTATAGAAACAGTGGATTTTAGAAAATGATTAAAGATTTATGTATTTACAGTAAAATACTGCTGTTGTTATTATATACGATTTTGAAAAATAAATAAATAGGAATTTTAAAATGTGTAGAGTTTATAATAATAAATAGATAGATATACATACAGATCTTCTAGTTATTCTAAAATATTGTGGTATGGGGGTTAACCTATTTTATTAACTGATTAAATTATTTTAGTTATTATAAGTTTTACTTTCTTAAAGGATTTTTTTTTTAAAAAAAAAATTAAGATTAGACTATCAGCTAATTCATCAACGGAAATTAATGAGGTTTTAATGATTGATGATGAATTTTGTTAATTAACACATTTAATTATTTTCGTCACTAAGCAACTTATTAAAGGAAAGTTCAAATTTAAATTTATTGAGTGGAAAATAAATTGTTTGGTTAATTTAAATATTAATAAATTGTATGATGTTTATTCAAGGTTTAAAATCATGGAAACAAGTCAGTTTGGGAGGATTTTTCAAACGGCAGAAGTTAAGGTGAGTAAACCACACTCTGTTGGATTTTATTTAAATTTAAATGGTTAAATTTAAATTTTTGGTTGAATGATTGGATTGATTTGATGTGCACTGTGAATTGGTGATGTGACTTTGGTTTGGTTGATTCTCGTGTTAATTGTGGTTTGACTCGAAGGGTTGGGGCTTTAAGTTGTTTTAAACTTAAGTCATAAATAAGAAAATGGTTTCAAGTTAAAGTTGAATTGTACTTCATTTAAATGGTAGAATAATTAAAAGGATAAGTAATTAATCCAATTAATTAATAATTTAGATTAATTAATTCAGTAATTAAGGGTTTGAATTAATTAATGAAATTCAATTAATTTAGAATAATCAAGGGATGGTTTGATAGGTAATTACTTAATGTAATTAATAGAATATAATTATGTTGTGAAATTTATCAAAAGGATTAATGAAGATGATTAATTAAAGAGTAATTAATTTATTTAATGGAATAAATAAGAGATAGTTAATTATAACTTGGGGTTAACTGAAATGGTTTATACTATGGTTTGAATTAATGTAATTATATGGATTAGGATAAACTAAAATATAATTGGAAATCCTCAGTTTATATAATTAAATGATGTAACCAAAGATTGATTAATTAAGATTGATTAATCTATAATAAGTGGCTTATGAAGACAATTAATAAGTAATTAAGGATTAATGCAATTAAAATAGTTAATTAATTCATAAAGTAATTAAGATTACTTATTGGTTTTGGTTAAGAACAATTAATATCGTGAGAATAATTAAAGATAATTACTTGAATGTAATTGAAAGATAATTAATCCAGGGTGATTAATTAAGATGAATAATGATGGGTTAACCAATTAATTAATTTGGAATTTAATTAACGTTGGATGAAGGGATATAGGTGATTTAGGTTTGGAATTCAATTGAATCAATTGAATTTATTTGTATGTGATGGATGATTGATTGGTATTGGATGCTTTGAATGTGTTGATATCTCTGATATGAATGTTGTGTATTTCATTTGAATAACTTGGGATAGGGTAACATGAGTTTCGAAGAGACCGGGGTCGGGTATTGGGTAAATACCCGAAACCACTTCGAATGTTTATAGATTGATATGTGAAATCTATATATTGGAGTAAGTGAATTTGAGGAATTAGACTATTTTAAAATCTAAACCTTTGGTATTGAGAAACTTATATGTGGAATAAGTGTTGTCTGTAATAAAATTTAGCCGTATGAATTGATATATGTTACCCGGGTTTATATGAGATGTATACTTTTGTATTCCTTGTTAGATGAGTTTACTCACGCTGGTTTCTAGCCTGACCCGGGTGTTACTTTGGTGTAATGCTCGGGTCAGACCGAGTATTACAGATTTTCAGGTAGGTACGTTCTGGAGCTCAGGAGGCGAGCTGGATAGCAAGAGCGTATAGATATTTCCGCTGTATTTATATATTCTGAGACATGCTTGTTTGTATATGTTCAGTGACTATATATATATATATATATGTGAAACTCTGATGTAAATTAAAATGTAATCGATAGATATAGTATTCTTTTGTAAACTATTATTTATTATTATATTTTATCCGCTGCGAATGTGAGTTGTTGATGTTTCTTTTCTTCTTCTTCTTCTATCCTTTTCTTCTTTTTCATAACTATCTGGAATTTTCGGGTTTGAAAATTTCGGGTCGTTACAAGTTCAAGAATGGATTCGCTCCTGTGAGAAGATTTTTAAGAGCATGAGGTTATCTGATGAGCAGAAGAGAATAATGGCTGCGTGGCAATTGCAGAGTGGTGCTGCAGTATGGTGGAATTCAGTGATTGCTAATATCTCGGAGGATGGTATGTCTTGGGAAGAATTTAAGGAGAGGTTTGAGGAAAAGTTTATACCTGCTGCAGGAAGAACTCGGCTTTATCAATATTTTCTAAATTTGAAAAAAGGGAATATGTCCATAGCTGAATACGAGACGAAGTTCAACGAGTTATCTTGCTACGGACCAGGACTTATAGACACACCTCTTAAGAAGAACGAGATGTTTGTCCAGGGGTTGAGGCCTGAGTATCATGAGAGAATGACTGCACATCTGAAAGGGTCTTTTGTAGAGCTTATTGATATGGCGTTAAGGTATGAAGACTTGATGAAGAAGAGGTCAGTGGCACAAGTTGCTGCATCAGGAGGGAATTCTTCCAACCAGAATAAGAGGAAGTTCAATCCTAACTGGAAGAAGCAAAATAAGAAGAAGTCTGGGAATAATAATGGACCCCGGAAATGCTATAATTGTAATCAAGTGGGACATTTGGCAAATCACTATCCTCAAGAAAGGAAGCAACAGCAGCAGCAGCAGCAACAGCAGTATAGTGGACCGGGGTCAGCCTTAGTTCAGAAGTCGCTTTGCTTTAACTGTCACCAACTGGGACACATGATTAGAGACTGTCAGCTCCTTCATAAGGTTCAACAGAACAAAGTATTTGCTTTAGAAGGCGCACCATCGAACTCATCGAAGGGCAAGGGAGTTTTAGAAGGTACTTTACTTTTAAATGGAAAATATATTAAAGTCTTATTTGATTCCGGTGCTTCTTTAAGTTTTATTTCCCTGGGAACTGTAGAGAATTTCTTACTTACTCCTAGTATCGTAGACAATCCCATTTGTGTATCAAATCCTATAGGAGGGGTAACCAAATTGGATAGGATTTGTAAAGATTTGAGAATCTCCTATCTATCCCATAGTTTTTCCTGTGATCCTTATGTATTGGATTTTCAAGGTTTCGACCTTATATTGGGAATGGATTGGCTTGACAAATATAAAGCTATCTTAAATTGTGATGAAAGAACAGTTTCCTTGGAAACTGATCTGGGTAGGATTGCCAGAGTAATGTGTGATAACTCAGGAATCCACTTGAGTAGTCTTTTACATGGAGTGGAGACTTCTCAAGAAGAGGTTGTAGATATTGAAGTAGTCCGAGATTTCTCTGACGTATTTGAGGAAGTTAAATGTTTGCCTCCGCATCGGGAAATAGAGTTTCGTATAGATTTGGTTCCTGGTGCAGTACCTGTAATTCAACCTAGTAGGAGAATGGCTCCAAGAGAGAGGGAGGAATTAGTGAAGCAAACTCAAGATTTGTTGGAGAAGGGTTTGATTAGACCAAGTTTTTCTTGTTGGGGCTCTGCTGCAGTTTTTGTCACCAAGTCGGATGGGGCGCTAAGGTTCTGTGTAGACTACCGTGAATTGAACAAGGTGACCATTCGGAATAAGTATCCTCTTCCTCGCATTGATGATCTCTTCGACCAGCTTCATGGTGCATCTGTCTTTTCTCAGTTAGATCTAGCATTAGGTTTCCATCAGTTAAGGGTAGCTGAAGACAGTATTCCCTTAACCGCATTTAGGGGACCTAATTGTTTCTATGAGTGGTTGGTTGTGCCTTTCGGGTTAACCAACGCTCCTGCTTATTTTGTTGATCCGATGAACCGAGTCTTTAGAGATGTTCTGAATAAGTTTGTTTTTGTCTTCATCGATGATATTTTGGTTTTTTCTAAATCGGGAGAAGAGCACAAGCAGCACTTGAGAATAGTTTTGGAAACTTTGAGAAGGCATGTGCTGAAGGCGAAGTTCTCTAAGTGTCATTTTTGGAAATCAGAAGTAAAATTTTTGGGCCACATTGTTTCTGGTGAGGGAATCTCTGTAGATCCAGCTAAAGTTCAGACTATTTTGGAATGGAAGCAGCCTCGGACTCCTATAGAAGTTCACAGTTTTCTTGGATTGGCCGGTTACTACAGGAAGTTTATTAAGGATTATTCTAAGATCTCTTCTCATCTAACGAAGCTGACAAGGAAGGGAGCTAAATTCAAGTGGACACCAGAGTGTGAGGAAGCTTTCCAGAAACTGAAGACAAAGTTGACAAGTGCTCCTGTGTTGGCTATTCCTGATGGTAAGAGCAAGTTTGAAGTGTATACTGATGCCTGTATTGTTGGATTGGGAGCTGTTCTTATGCAGAATGGTAGGGTTATTGCGTATGCGAGTCGGCAGTTGAAGCCTCATGAGAGGAACTACGCTACGCATGATCTAGAGCTGTTGGCTATTGTTTTTGCTCTAAAGATATGGAGGCATTATCTTTTAGGAGAAAAGTTTGAGTTATTCACGGACCATAAACTGTTGAAATATCTTTTCTCTCAGAAAGATCTTAATCTAAGACAGCAGCGATGGGTTGAATTTTTGGCGTCATACGATTTGGATATTTTGTATACTCCAGGGAAGGCAAACGTTGTGGCAGACGCTCTTAGCAGGAATGCAGTTTTATCTCTTTTGGAAGTTGCTCCGTCTCTCTAGGAAAGAATAATAAGCATGCAAGTAGAGGATAAAACTTTAAATAAAATTATTCAAGGAACCAAAGAGGGACATTATCCTGATTTTGAAATTGACGATCGAGGAACTTTGAGGATTTATGGTCGTCTATGTGTGCCGAGTGTGGATGGGTTGAAACAAGAAGTTTTATCGGAATGCCATTGCTCCAGATTAAGTATCCATCCAGGAATCTCAAAGATGTATAAGGATATGAAGAGAGTTTTTTGGTGGCCAAGTATGAAGAGGGATGTAATCAGATTTGTTAATAGTTGTGCTATCTGCCAGCAAGTGAAAGGATATCAGCAGAAGCAAGCCGGTCTGTTACAACCTTTGGAGATCCCGACATGGAAATGGGAAATGGTTGCGATGGACTTCATCGACGGATTACCTAGAACTAAGAAGGGTAATGAAGGAATATGGGTGATTGTGGATCGTCTTACCAAGAGTGCCCATTTTATACCAGTTAAAGCAAACCGAACTGCAGTTTCTTTGGCTGAAATTTTCTTGAAAGAGATTGTGAGATTGCATGGTGTTCCAGTCAGCCTTGTAAGTGATCGAGATCCGACCTTCACCAGCAAATTCTGGGAGGCATTGCAATCAGCTTTGGGAACTAATTTGAGATTGAGTACAGCATATCATCCACAAACAGATGGAAAAACGGAAAGGCTTAATCGAATTCTAGAAGATATGTTGAGAGCCTGTGTATTAGATTTTGGAGGATCGTGGGAGGATCATCTACATCTGGTGGAGTTTTCTTATAATAACAGTTGGTATTGTGCTTGGACCAGATTTGATCCGAGAAGCATCTGCTAAAGTTGAGATGATCAAGAAAAGGATGAGGGCTGCTCAGGATCGACAAAAGAAATATGCTGATAAGAGACGAAGGCAATTGGAATTCGAGATTGGTGATTTGGTCTTTGTCAAAGTTTCCCCTATTAAGGGAGCTGTAAGATTTGGGAAGACAAGGAAACTCGCTCCAAGATTCATTGGTCTGTTCCGTGTTCTCGAGAGGATTGGTGCTGTTGCATATAGAATTGAATTGCCAGTCCGGATGGCTGGAATTCATAATGTTTTCCACGCATCTCATCTACGGAAATATGTGCACGATCCATCTCTTATTGTGGAGCCAACTGTGCAGGAAGAATTGGAGGTTAAGCCGGACTTGTCAGATGTCCGACATCCTGTTCAAATTGTTGATCAAGATGAGAGGCAGCTCAGAAGCAAGATTGTGAATCTTGTTAAAGTCCAGTGGAGTGAAGATCCCAGAGATTGTACCTGGGATACTCTGGATAGTATTAGGAAGGCTTATCCGGATATGTCTCCGGATAGCTAGTGGTGTTTGTATTGGATGTATGTTTGTTTGGATGTTGTGTTTGATGGTTGCTTATATATGGATGTTATGTATGTTTGAAGTGTTGAATTAAATAAAAAAAAATTGGATTATCTTTTGTTTAAATTTCGGGGACGAAATTCTTTTAAGGGGAGAGGATTGTAATATCCCGGAATTTCACACCGGATTTAAATATGATAATCTATATAATAAATTAATTTAAATTGATAAATGTTGTTATTTTATTCAACAACTAATAAATGAATGGTAAATATAAAATTATTTCAATTAAAAAAAAGAAGAAGGGAATTTATTTAAGGATTAAATATAAACATATATAAGGAAATCAATTAAGTTAATATTTAAATTCATTTTTGCATGAGATAAACACATGTTAACATCTAAGCTTATTAATAAAACATGTGTTAGGAATTTAGCCATTAATTTGACAAGTGTCATAATGTAGCTTTCTTTTCTTTTAATTTTTATAAAACAAATTATTCATGCACACTTTCTCATTTTAGTAAAAAGAAATTTTACATCCTCCATTTTCAAGAAAATCAAAACTTCACCAAGCCCTACATCTTCAACTAATTTCTGAAAATCAAATCTATACTTCTTCAACCAAATTGAAACAAAACATGCAAGCATCTTTTCAAAGCTAAAACCTGCAAATCTTAGCTCCTGCATCTTCAACCAAATTTCTACAACAATCAAAGTTTAACATCAACTTATTCAAGATTAAAAGCATCAACAATCAAGTCATCTAAGTTTTTAGAAGTCTGCAGTCCACAAATTTGTCTCTGCAAATTTGAATCTTCACAGGAAAAAGATAAGGTGAGTAAATCTTTAATTTAAAACTTTAAGTATAAAAGTTGTATGTTGAATGATAGTGATGAATGCTTGTATGTTAATGATTTTGTGAAGTATTTGTTTCAGGTTTAAGATATTTGCTGTGCATGTTTTAGAAATAAATTGTACTTCTCTGTAAATACAAGTACAGAGTGAATTTTGAACAAATCTTCAAATTTTAAATTCAGCAAGTTGTTAGTTAGTTGATATTTTCAAACATATATATATGTTAGAATCAACATGATATAAGAATTAAAAATATACATATTGGTGATACTGTAAGCTGCAGAAAACAAATATGCAGTAAAACAAAAATTCATAGCATGAAAATCTTGTTAATTTTTGATGAATCAAATATATTTGTTGAATCTTTAATGCATATTGTGAATTTTAAAATTGGAATTAGAATTTTAAACAAGCAATTTAATTCGAATTTTTAAGATTTCAGAATTTGGTACTTTTGTCGAATTCTTGTAATTGGATTGATTTTAACTTCTAAAATTTTAATGGAAGCTTGGTTAGATGATGATTATCACCAGAAAAATACAAATCTAATTTATTTTGTAATATAGGATTTGGAATTTAGGTTTGTAGGGTTTTGGAACTGTCTTTTTGGGTTTGAAAATTTTCGATCGTGTAATTCATAGAGAGGACCGAGCTTCGTATGGATTGAGGAGAGTTGCATGTGGGGTTTGCGCACGTGTGGCCGGGGTTTGGTGTCGGAACGTGGTACGGTGGTCGTGGTTGATGGCCTTCCTTCTTGCGTCTGCAGTTCGACTTTGGATTCGAATAACTCGATTTTGTTTGAGCTCGCGTGGATGGTTTCTGGGTTGAGATTATCGGTCGAGGATGGATTTGGGGTTTGTGCGTGAGGCCGGCGGTGGCGATGGTGGCGCGGTGGCACTGTGCAGGTGCACGCCGAGGCCGCGTGTGTGTGTCTGGGTGTCTTCGTGTGTGCGTGGGTTAGAACTCGAAGTCGCGCTCGAGGTATCTCATGTTTGTCGCGTGATGCACTCGGGTTGAGGTGGTGTGTTCGTGCGTGTGTTTGGTTTGGGTTTTTGGTTGATGAGAGGCGGAGAATTAAAGTTGGGTCTGTGTAACGACCCGGAATTTTGACAGCATATTTTAATGACAAGTTAATTTAATTTAAATTAAATATAAGCTTGTCAATGTTTAAATTGATGAAATCTTGGATATTTAACAGTTATATATGTTTGTAAAAGAAAATTTTTGATTTGAACATCTTAAATAGAATGCTTTAACTCATTAAAACAAAATCCGTCTTATTTAATCAAAGATTCAATATTGTGTTATTTGATAATTTATATGAATACAATTTTAGTTTTTAAAATGGTAAGTTTTAAAATTAACAAGCATAAGGACATTAAACTTAAACATGGAAGAATAAAACAATATAAATAATTATAAATATAAACATACAAAACTAGTATAAACATAATCATAAATTATAAAATGTAACTAAAAGTATAAATATACAAATATAAAATATAACTTGAAATATATAAATACATGTATGTTGTAAATCAAATGTTTGAGAATTTAATTAACAAATAAACTACAACTAATATGCTAAAAATAACTTGAAAACAATCATATCAAAAGGTTTGAAAATATAATCTGTATAATGCAAAGTAACAAGACAAGTTGTACTTAATAAATAAAAACAAAAATCTAAATCAGATTTCACAAGAATAATAAACATATGTGTAAATAAGCTAGCTTCTACAATAAGCCAAATAAATGTATAGCTAAATATACTTTCAAAACCAAGTGGAACCTGAAAGGAAAAAAAAAAAGATCTTGTACAAAAATATGCTGGCCAAAATTTGATAAGTATCTTTGTACACATTTGTACAGCAATTAAGTATTGTATCCAGAGGAAAAAAAATATACATAAAACAAAGTTTTACTTCAATTATATGCATGAGAAAAATAAGTTTCACTTCAAATATCATAAAATAAAACCTGTGTCTTGTGGAGTATGCTAGCCGAAACAAAGAAAATATCTTTGTACTACACAAAATAACTATCTGTCACCATTAATTTTATGCTATCATAATTAAAAACATAAACAGTAAATAGCATAACTTCTTGCTTAACAAGTACATGTAGTCAAAATTCTTGTCATAATCTTCTACTGCAGAACATAATCTTGACCAAATAAAGAAAATGACAAACAAATATACTGGCCAGATACAACCTATTGCTAAGTAGCTTTAATATATATATACACATACATATCATCTGTTCGTTTTTACAAAGTGAAGAATTAAAACTAAAAAAAATGAAAACCTGGAAAGAAAATAAAAGGGGAAAAACAGAGAAAAGAAACAAAGGAAGGTTTCAGGAAAAAGTTCAACTGCAAGTTTTTTTTTGTTCAACATCTCATTTCTGTTCAATTGCTTTAAGGTGAGTAAACTTACCTATTTTGAATCTAAACTTGTATCTTTAGTTGATGAATGGAAGTGCTTTGATATTGTTTATATGAATATTCTTCGTATTCTCTGTTGCTTGGGTGGTACAGGAAGCTGTTCATCCAGATTTTTGAGACCCTTAACAAGAAAGTCAAAATACTTACAAATACTTATTCATATAATTGTTTGAACTTTAGTTTTGTTGCTGATACAGGTGGTTTATCTTAGACATAGGCATGTAAATTTGTTTTAGGAGATTAATAGCATGTTATAAACACTGTAACTTTAAATTACAGCAAGAAGTGAATCAATGTTAAAATTTAAATATTTTAATTTGTACATTTGAATCTATATTTTGATTAAACACTCAAAGTTATGATTTTTAACATAAAAATCTTGATTTTTAGGCAAAGGTTTTAAGAGCAGTTCAAAATAAGACTAAAATGTGATTTTTGCCAATTCTGGATGTTAGAGTTAATTTTAATTCCTGTAAATCGATAGGAGGCAAGTTTGGAATCTATGTGATTCCGGAAAAATGTCAAAATAATTTTCGAAAACATAGATTTGGAGATTTTGATTAAAGTAGGGTTTACTGCCTTCTTTTTTTCAATGCTCTGTAACTTATTAATTCCGGCATCTTAAGTCGATCGAGTTGATCGCGATTGTTGGTGGAGTTAGAGGGGGATGTGAGTGACCTGCTGGTGGAGTTTCATCACCTACGGTGATGGGTGGTGGCCGCACGAAGGGTTTTGACTGTGGGGTTTCGTTGTCAGGTTTGAGCATTCAGGTCAATTTTTGTTTCGGCCTGAAAATTTAAAATTCGGGTTTCGATTTCGTTTGAATAGATGTTTTGTGGTTTGTGGGGACGGTGGTGAGACGCCGCAGAGGAGGCGAGTCACCATGCACGTGCACGGTGGCGTTGGAGGTAATCTGGGCTGTCAGGGAGTATCGCTTCGGGTCGCGCACGTGAGAATGGCGCTAGTGCTTCGAGTTGTTCGCGTGTCTATGTTTAGAAACTGTCGTTCAATTCGTGATTTAACTTTTAATTTACTGTAAGAATTTTTTTTAAAAAAAAAAAGAAGAAGAAGAAGAAGAGATTCAAGGGGAAACACGGGAAGTTTGAGTATGAACTCGGAGTAGTTCTCGTGTTGATATAGGGAAGTCCTGGGTTTTAGTGGGGTGGTCTCGGGTAGGTTAATAATAAGTGGAAATGTTTAAAAAAGTTAAGGTAGGATTTAATACAGTTTAATTATAAAATTAATGTTTTACCATGTTTCAAATTTCTTAGCTGCCATTTTTAATTCTGGGGATTATTTAAATTAAGTATGAAGTTAACTAAAATTGGAGTTGTAGTTAATTCGATAATTGATTATTAAGATCTAAAGCAAGACTTTCACATGTTTAATTATGTTGAACATATAATATAAATAAATTATTTTAGAAAGGAATTAAAAACAATTACTTTTAAATCGTAATTAGCGATAGATCGATAAATGTTGGGTAGTGATTGGGAGTAATTACTTTATATCCGGGAATCGAATAAATAATTATGGAAAGGGGGTAAAATTTGAAATTAATTACTTATAGTCAATGTCTGAATGATAAATAGTTAATTAATCGAGTAATTTAATTAAAAATCAATAAATGGTTAATTAAGTAATTAGAAAAAAATTAAATGGTTAATTAAGTTTGATTAATAAGACCTTTCATTAATTAAAGTAATTAATTACAAATAATTATGTGATAAATGTTGTGTGATAGTGTGAAAATAAAGTAATTATGTGATTGAGATTTAAGGATTAATAAAGAAATTAAGTAATATTCTAAAATAAAATTAAGACATAATAATAAATTAAGAAGTCTTCAATTACATGTTTTGAAATGAAATAGGTAATTAATTGTTAGTTAATGATTAATTAAATAGAGTTAAGTGGTTAACTCTCGGGTAATTAATTCTAAATTGAATTAATTACAAATAAGATTTAAGGGTGATTGTTTATGGATGGTTGAGTAGAATATCTGTTTGTGATATTTATGTGACGATATTCTATGTTACTCTGTGATATGTTGTGTTGTATCTATGATGCTTGTATATGTTTTATCGGTGATAAATGCTACGTAAATTCAATTGTTGATTTTAATCTTTCTAAACTGTGTAAGTTAAGTAGACAACTTGGCCCTTAAAATGGCGTTTGGATTCGATGAGACCGGGATCGGAAGAATCAAATTTGATTCTCCGAAAACCACATCAATCCAATTTAAACATTAGGTCGTGAATCCTGAAATGGAGATCGAGATGGTGTTTTCAGAATGCAAGGGTTATCGTCGTTAACTCTGAGGGTGATTCCAAAATGAGTGTAACGAGATAATGCCTTCGGATTCGTTCGAACCCGGAACGAACTTGTATGGATTGAATGCTTTCAACACATCGTCAGGCGGACGATGAGCATTCTAAGTGATATGTTCTATAAAAGTAATCGTAGCCTCAAGCCTCATCAACCGGGAATGGCTAAAACAGGGGAGATGCAGCAAGGTTAGGTGGGTCATGCCCAAGCAGGACAAGATATTTCCCCTTCTAGATGTCCCTTTTATATTTCGGCTGTGTGGGCGGTTTGCTAGCTAGAACCGCGGAGTTTATCTTGTTCGGGACTGTTCAGTAAGGAATGGTTCCGGCCTTGTGTTGTAGGGGATGAAGGGAGTAATCCTCGGTACGGTGATCTAGGCCCCGTACTGTGACGGGCGGTACCCCGGTAGCCCTGCCATTATATGGGATCCAATTTCCAATAAGCGCCGTACGATTTGATTGTGCCCAACTATGTTGAAATGTGAGATGTAAGCATTTCAGCTATTTCTGTATTTTACTTGAAAACCCTAGACACTATTATAATATCACTGGATTTCCTATGAAATGTTTTGGTTAGCGTAAGGTAAAAACTTACCCGTATTTATTTGTGGGGAGTCTTACGTGATACCTTTATTTTCAAATGTTTTCAAAGTTAAACAACTTTAAACCGTTTACTCATACCAGACCCATGTCTGACCCGGAGTTTATTTTTGTTTTTCATAAACTCTCGGGTACCCAAATTTTTACGGGTAGTCAAGAGATTCAGGTCAGAGTTGACGAATTCTGGAGGAGCAATGGAGCAGGAGGCTTCAGCGATGTAGATATATATATATATATATATATATAGTTCCGCTGTGTTGGTATCTCTGAGTCATATTGTTTGAGTTGTATTAACTAGACGGGTGTTTATAACTGTCTAGTATGTGATGTATGTATGATTGTCACATGTATTGATATTGTATAACTCTGATATATGTACAAACTATGTATTATTTAAGTGATATATTATATTTTGTTCAGTTCCGCTGTGAGATTCTGATGTTGTTGTTCTTTCTTTCTCTTTCTTTTCTATTTCTATCCCTTTCTTTCTTAATGATGATACGTCTTTCTGGTAGTAGAAGGGCGGGTCATCACATTTGGTATCAGAGCATAGGTTGGTGATAACCTTGGCTCTGGTAGTAATTACTCATAAATAGAGTCAGTAGAACTCTAAAATGAGTTTGAGTGTATTAATAGATATGAGCGCGTATTTGTTAGTGAATATAAAATGGTGTTGGTTGATTTATTGAGTGGTATATAAACCTTCGTCGGCACAGCCTCGAAAACTGTATCGAAGGGGTTTCTAAACACTTAAATAGAGCGATTCGACACAATATTGTTTTTAAAAGTAGGGTAAATGAATTAATTTTACCCAAAATTATATTTTAATATAAAAAGATATATTTTTCTGAAATAACTATATATATACTTGGATGTTTGGTGTTAATAGTACAATCAATAAAAAATTGAAATGTGAGTGGTTTATAAACGAATAAAATTGTCTAAGTATGATCTTTAATACAAAAGGAATATAACTAAAATTTGATTAAACCAGAATTGAAGTCCCGGAAATTTGAAAGTGTTTAAATGAATTTAAACAAAGGATTTGGAAATTTAAAAATCTTGGAAATGTTTGAAAGGTTTTTCCAAAGATTTGAAGGAAAAAAATGGAATCTTGTTTTGGAAAATATTGTTGGTTATGACATTGTTTGTGGTTGTTGGGCATGCAAGTTTTTTCAAGATTTTCAAAAAGAGAAAATTTGTTTTGGTGAAAACAGGTGTTTGAAAATTTGAATTGCTATACTAAGTGGGTAAGTGTAGTTATCAGTTTAAAATGGTTTTGGGAATGAGAACCGGGCAATTGAATTCTAAAATTCTAATTAATAATGTGCAAGTTAGATGAATCAACTATTAAACCTATATAGTAAAGTTGATATTAATAAGAAGAAATCGGGAATTTTGATCCCGAAATTAAAATTTAACTTAAGTAAATAAAAATAAAGAAACATATTAGAATTTAACCTGAAGTAAGTTAAATGGAATTGAAGTTCAAAATGAACTTAATTGGCTATAAAATTTGAAGGTAAAATGATTGTGATTATAAGGTGGAAATTTATATCTTAAGATGCTAAGTGTTATATATATAAACTGAAATTGTGGTTATAAGATGAAATGACCCAAATGAGTAATATAAACTTTAAGGGAAATAAATAAGTTTTGAAATCATATATTGAGAAATAAATTTAAAGATTTGTAAGTAGCTAAATTTAACTGAAGTTGAGTTAGAATAAGACTGAATTTAAATGAATTCAGTCGAGTTATAAATAATATTGAATGAAATAAAATTCTTATGTAAACAAGTAAATGTAAACCAAGTAAGTCTTGAATTGGATTTAAATGGTTATGGTGTGAGTTGTAAACAAATCTAATTCAAGCATAAATTGAATAACCTTATTATGAATAAAGTCAATAATGAACTGTTAATGTAACTTAAAATTTAAGGATGGATAAAAGAATAAATTAATCAGTAAGTAGTTGAGATTTGATTAAAAGAAAATCAAATCAAAGATTTGGATAAAATTTGGTGGAATAGAATGAACTTAAGTTATTAAGTGAAACAGTTAATGACTTAAATAAATTGTGAGATGATTAATTTAAAATATGGGTTGTCAAATTTAATAAAATGGTTTGGAATCAAACTTTTGAAATAAAAGAAAATGCAACAAAAGGATTGTGAATAAATTAATTGAGATGGACTCAAGTGTAAGTTGAGTTGAAATCAATTTAAGATTTGTTATAAAGCTTAAGTGATTATTTATTCATAATGATATTGTTAAATTGCCTAAGGTAATGGGTTGTTTGAAGTAGATAAGATTGAATAAAATTCTATGAATTATTGGAAGCAAAATAAGATGATTTTGAATATGAGTTTATTGTGCTTAAATGAATTATATAAGCAAGTAAGTTGTACATTCCTTTTAATTAAAAGGGAATGGTTTGAAAATTGATTGAGATTAGTTGAGTTAAGGATTGGAACCTTACATATGTGCTTATGAAAATGTGTAATGGAGAATATGTCAAAACTCTTCAAAATTTGAAAGGAAAAAAAAACATTTAGCAACAAAACAATTTCAAATTTGAAAATTTAAAGTAAACTAATGAAAGAAACTAATTTGAAAATAAAAATAATAGGAATCAGTTTTAAAAGGAGATAGTCAATAAAGGTTCAATATTCAGAGTTGGAAATAAATTGAAATTCACAGGAAATTTAAAATAAGTGAATATAAGAGGATATAAAGGTTATAGTGATAGAGTAATAATATAAGGGAATATATAATGCTTATATTAAGCTTAATAAATGAATGGTGAAATTCTTAAGTAAAATTTGATATTGAGAAAATTATTCCAAGGGGATATAATCAAAATAATGTGAATAAAAAGAAATTTGATATGGTTGATAATCAATTGATATAAATACGTAGGATGTACGTATATGATCTTATTCACGTAGCAATTAGATCCAGATTCGAGCACAAAATTTCGAGATAGTTATATCGATCCGAGTTGAGATTTTTCACTCGATTTTCGACGACGAACCATGGATTTGGATTTTGATTGATTCTGGGAATTCTCTATCATAGTTGTGACTATGCAAGGAGAATGACAGTTTCTGATTAAGAAACCAGTTCTGAGTCCGCACTAGGAAGTCGGGTGGACGATACTAGTTCGGAAATGAAATTGTGTGATCGAGCGATCGGATTTGATATTGCGTACGAATGGTATATGTACATCGTACGGGCTTGATTGAATTGATATAGAAATTCTGTAAAGAGTCAATTAAATTTGGAAAGAGTTAATACTGTGAATTTCAGAATTTAATTTCTAGAATGGATGTCTGAAATTTATTGTGTATTCCTTATATCTCAGGAAAATTTATTCATGATTTATCATTAGTTGTTAAACCAGTAATTCAGGAAATTTGAAGTTGAGTCGAATTTAATTGTGGTCAGGAATCCAGTTTGGATTATTGATCATCGAGAGATAAACTCTCGATAATTTTAGGAAAGCTTATCCGGATTTATGTTTGGATAACTAGTGATGTTTGTTAGAGTAGACTGTTTGTCTGTTGTTAATATATAAATGATATGTATGTTTGGATGATTAATATAAAAACTTCTGAATAAACTGTTGTTTAAATTTCGGGGACGAAATTCTTTTAAGGGGGGAGGAATGTAACGACCTGGAATTTTGACAGCATATTTTAATGACAAGTTAATTTAATTTAAATTAAATATAAGCTTGTCAATGTTTAAATTGATGAAATCTTGGATATTTAACAGTTATATATGTTTGTAAAAGAAAAAATTTGATTTGAACATCTTAAATAGAATGCTTTAACTCATTAAAACAAAATCCGTCTTATTTAATCAAAGATTCAATATTGTGTTATTTGATAATTTATATGAATACAATTTTAGTTTTTAAAATGGTAAGTTTTAAAATTAACAAGCATAAGGACATTAAACTTAAACATGGAAGAATAAAACAATATAAATAATTATAAATATAAACATACAAAACTAGTATAAACATAATCATAAATTATAAAATGTAACTAAAAGTATAAATATACAAATATAAAATATAACTTGAAATATATAAATACATGTATGTTGTAAATCAAATGTTTGAGAATTTAATTAACAAATAAACTACAATTAATATGCTAAAAATAACTTGAAAACAATCATATCAAAAGATTTGAAAATATAATCTGTATAATGCAAAGTAACAAGACAAGTTGTACTTAATAAATAAAAACAAAAATCTAAATCAGATTTCACAAGAATAATAAACATATGTGTAAATAAGCTAGCTTCTACAATAAGCCAAATAAATGTATAGCTAAATATACTTTCAAAACCAAGTGGAACCTGAAAGGAAAAAAAAAAAAAATCTTGTACAAAAATATGCTGGCCAAAATTTGATAAGTATCTTTGTACACATTTGTACAGCAATTAAGTATTATATCCAGAGGAAAAAAAATATACATAAAACAAATTTTTACTTCAATTATATGCATGAGAAAAATAAGTTTCACTTCAAATATCATAAAATAAAACCTGTGTCTTGTGGAGTATGCTAGCCGAAACAAAGAAAATATCTTTGTACTACACAAAATAACTATCTGTCACCATTAATTTTATGCTATCATAATTAAGAACATAAACAGTAAATAGCATAACTTCTTGCTTAACAAGTACATGTAGTCAAAATTCTTGTCATAATCTTCTACTGCAGAACATAATCTTGACCAAATAAAGAAAATGACAAACAAATATACTGGCCAGATACAACCTATTGCTAAGTAGCTTTAATATATATATACACATACATATCATCTGTTCGTTTTTACAAAGTGAAGAATTAAAACTAAAAAAAAAAAGCAAACCTGGAAAGAAAATAAAAGGGGAAAAACAGAGAAAAGAAACAAAGGAAGGTTTCAGGAAAAAGTTCAACTGCAAGTTTTTTTTTGTTCAACATCTCATTTCTGTTCAATTGCTTTAAGGTGAGTAAACTTACCTATTTTGAATCTAAACTTGTATCTTTAGTTGATGAATGGAAGTGCTTTGATATTGTTTATATGAATATTCTTCGTATTCTCTGTTGCTTGGGGGGTACAGGAAGCTGTTCATCCAGATTTTTGAGACTCTTAACAAGAAAGTCAAAATACTTACAAATACTTATTTATATAATTGTTTGAACTTTAGTTTTGTTGCTGATACAGGTGGTTTATCTTAGACATAGGCATGTAAATTTGTTTTAGGAGATTAATAGCATGTTATAAATACTGTAACTTTAAATTACAGCAAGAAGTGAATCAATGTTAAAATTTAAATATTTTAATTTGTACATTTGAATCTATATTTTGATTAAACACTCAAAGTTATGATTTTTAACATAAAAATCTTGATTTTTAGGCAAAGGTTTTAAGAGCAGTTCAAAATAAGACTAAAATGTGATTTTTGCCAATTCTGGATGTTAGAGTTAATTTTAATTCCTGTAAATCGATAGGAGGCAAGTTTGGAATCTACGTGATTCTAGAAAAATGTCAAAATAATTTTCGAAAACATAGATTTGGAGATTTTGATTAAAGTAGGGTTTACTGCCTTCTTTTTTTCAATGCTCTGTAACTTATTAATTCCGGCATCTTAAGTCGATCGAGTTGATCGCGATTGTTGGTGGAGTTAGAGGGGGATGTGAGTGACCTGCTGGTGGAGTTTCATCACCTACGGTGATGGGTGGTGGCCGCACGAAGGGTTTTGACAGTGGGGTTTCGTTGTCAAGTTTGAGCATTCAGGTCAATTTTTGTTTCGGCCTGAAAATTTAAAATTCGGGTTTCGATTTCGTTTGAATAGATGTTTTGTGGTTTGTGGGGACGGTGGTGAGACGCCGCAGAGGAGGCGAGCCACCGTGCACGTGCACGGTGGCGTTGGAGGTAATCTGGGCTGCCAGGGAGTATCGCTTCGGGTGGCGCACGTGAGAATGGCGCTAGTGCTTCGAGTTGTTCGCGTGTCTATGTTTAGAAACTGTCGTTCAATTCGTGATTTAACTTTTAATTTACTGTAAGAATTTTTTTTTTAAAAAAAAAAGAAGAAGAAGAAGAAGAGATTCAAGGGGAAACACGGGAAGTTTGAATGTGAACTCGGAGTAGTTCTCGTGTTAATATAGGGAAGTCCTGGGTTTTAGTGGGGTGGTCTCGTGTAGGTTAATAATAAGTGGAAATGTTTAACAAAGTTAAGGTAGGATTTAATACAGTTTAATTACAAAATTAATGTTTTACCATGTTTCAAATTTCTTAGCTGCCATTTTTAATTCTGGGGATTATTTAAATTAAGTATGAAGTTAACTAAAATTGGAGTTGTAGTTAATTCGATAATTGATTATTAAGATCTAAAGCAAGACTTTCACATGTTTAATTATGTTGAACATATAATATAAATAAATTATTTTAGAAAGGAATTAAAAACAATTACTTTTAAATCGTAATTAGCGATAGATCGATAAATGTTGGGTAGTGATTGGGAGTAATTACTTTATATCCGGGAATCGAATAAATAATTATGGAAAGGGGGTAAAATTTGAAATTAATTACTTATAGTCAATGTCTGAATGATAAATAGTTAATTAATCGAGTAATTTAATTAAAAATCAATAAATGGTTAATTAAGTAATTAGAAAAAAATTAAATGGTTAATTAAGTTTGATTAATAAGACCTTTCATTAATTAAAGTAATTAATTACAAATAATTATGTGATAAATGCTGTGTGATAGTGTGAAAATAAAGTAATTATGTGATTGAGATTTAAGGATTAATAAAGAAATTAAGTAATATTCTGAAATAAAATTAAGACATAATAATAAATTAAGAAGTCTTCAATTACATGTTTTGAAATGAAATAGGTAATTAATTGTTAGTTAATGATTAATTAAATAGAGTTAAGTGGTTAACTCTCGGGTAATTAATTCTAAATTGAATTAATTACAAATAAGATTTAAGGGTGATTGTTTATGGTTGGTTGAGTAGAATATCTGTTTGTGATATTTATGTGACGATATTCTATGTTACTCTGTGATATGTTGTGTTGTATCTATGATGCTTGTATATGTTTTATCAGTGATAAATGCTACGTAAATTCAATTGTTGATTTTAATCTTTCTAAACTGTGTAAGTTAAGTAGACAACTTGGCCCTTAAAATGGCGTTTGGATTCGATGAGACCGGGATCGGAAGAATCAAATTTGATTCTCCGAAAACCACATCAATCCAATTTAAACGTTAGGTCGTGAATCCTGAAATGGAGATCGAGATGGTGTTTTCAGAATGCAAGGGTTATCGTCGTTAACTCTGAGGGTGATTCCAAAATGAGTGTAACGAGATAATTCCTTCGGATTCGTTCGAACCCGGAACGAACTTGTATGGATTGAATGCTTTCAACACATCGTCAGGCGGACGATGAGCATTCTAAGTGATATGTTCTATAAAGGTAATCGTAGCCTCAAGCCTCATCAACCGGGAATGGCTAAAACAGGGGAGATGCAGCAAGGTTAGGTGGGTCATGCCCAAGCAAGACAAGATATTTCCCCTGTCTAGATGTCCCTTTTATATTTCGGCTGTGTGGGCGGTTTGCTAGCTAGAACCGCGGGGTTTATCTTGTTCGGGACTGTTCAGTAAGGAATGGTTCCGGCCTTGTGTTGCAGGGGATGAAGGGAGTAATCCTCGGTACGGTGATCTAGGCCCCGTACTGTGACGGGCGGTACCCCGGTAGCCCTGCCATTGTATGGGATCCAATTTCCAATAAGCGCCGTACGATTTGATTGTGCCCAACTATGTTGAAATGTGAGATGTAAGCATTTCAGCTATTTCTGTATTTTACTTGAAACCCTAGACACTATTATAATATCACTGGATTTCCTATGAAATGTTTTGGTTAGCGTAAGGTAAAAACTTACCCGTATTTATTTGTGGGGAGTCTTACGTGATACCTTTATTTTCAAATGTTTTCAAAGTTAAACAACTTTAAACCATTTACTCATACCGGACCCATGTCTGACCCGGAGTTTTTTTTGTTTTTCATAAACTCTCGGGTACCCAAATTTTTAAGGGTATTCAAGAGATTCAGGTCAGAGTTGACGAATTCTGGAGGAGCAATGGAGCACGAGGCTTCAGCGATGTAGATATATATATATATATATATATATATAGTTCCGCTGTGTTGGTATCTCTGAGTCATATTGTTTGAGTTGTATTAACTAGACGGGTGTTTATAACTGTCTAGTATGTGATGTATGTATGATTGTCACATGTATTGACATTGTATAACTCTGATATATGTACAAACTATGTATTATTTAAGTGATATATTATATTTTGTTCAGTTCTGCTGTGAGATTCTGATGTTGTTGTTCTTTCTTTCTCTTTCTTTTCTATTTTTATCCCTTTCTTTCTTAATGATGATACGTCTTTCTGGTAGTAGAAGGGCGGGTCATCACAATCTGGGTAGTTGTTTTGGGCTGGGCTTTAACTAGTTAATGGAATTTAGTTGTAGTTTGTTTTCAAACTTCAATTTTGTTTTGAGTTGAATTTAACTCTTTATACCTCACCACTTATAAAATGTTAAATTTCTATTTTAAAGTAATCACATTTTATTGTTGAAATTTTGAAATGGATTTACATTTTTAAATCTAACATTTAAAAAGTAATTAGTTTTTAATAAATTGAATACTTAATTTTGTATGAGTTTTGAAGATAAATGAATATTGTTTGTTTAACAGTTAATTAAATTTTGAAATTTAATTTACTTAAATTTATTAGTAATTAGTGATGGAATTAATTAATTTATTTTGATTAATTAATTACTTGTTAAGATTTAATTAATTAATTAATTAGGAATTAATTAATAGGTAATTAAGGATTAAATTAAATAACAATTAATAGATTATTAATTAATTTATTTAAGATTAATTCATAAGTAATTAATATTTGCTTAATAAGTTGATTAATGATTAATAATTTAGTGATTAAGAAGTTAATTAATTAATGGATTAAGAGTAAATTAATTAAGTAGTTAAATATTAATTAATTTATAATAATAGTAAATTAATTAATGATTAAGTCTTAATTAATTAAATAATTAAGGTTAATTAATGAATAATTAATTATGTAATTAAGAAATTAATTTGTAATTAATTAAGAATTAATTAATGAAATTAAGAAGTAATTAAGGTTAATTAATTATAAATTAAGGATTAATTAATAACCAAATAAGGAATGATTAATTTTTAATCAAAGTTTAATTAATAAATAATTTTAGTAATTAATTGATAATTAAATAAAATTTATTAATTAATTAAGTAGTAATTAATTAATAATAAGATAATTAAGAAGTGATTAATTAATTAATGTTTGTTTAAGCAAGATTAAGTGATAAATTCTTAAGTAATTAATTTAATTTAAATTAATTAAATTAATTATGATATGAATTAAGTAGTGCTTGCTTGTAAATGATTGTTGTATTGATATCTGCATATGGTTGATATCTGTTGAATGATAGTTGAGTTATAATCTGTGATAAGATGTTGTATATCTGTGATAGATATTAGTTATTATCTGTTGATAATGTTATGTGATGCTATGTTTAAAATCTGAATTGAATTGTTTAAAACTTTAAACAACTTGGACCTAAAAGACACGCTTTGGATTTCGATGAGACCGGGATCGGGTTTCCATATTTGGATATCTAAAAACCACATCGATTCCAAATAACGTTAGGTCGTGAACCTTATGTGAAGAGTGAAGACTCGAGGTGTAAGGGCTATACGTCAGTATAACTCTGTGGGTGATTCCGTAATGAGTTAACGGAATAGTACTTATAGATTCGAGATGGAGAATCAGAGTGCAAGGGTTATCGTCGTTAACTTTAAGGGTGATTCCAAAACGAGTGTAACGAGATAATGCCTTCGGTTTCGTTCGAACCCGGAACGAACTTGTATGGATTGAATGCTTTCAGATCATCGTCAGGTGGATGATGGGCATTCTAAGAGATGAGTTCTTTATAAAGGTAATCGTAACCTCAAGCCTCATCAACCGGAAATGGCTAAAACAGGGGAGATGCAGCAAGGCTTCGTGGGTAGCCCCCACTTGAGAGTGAGATTTACCCCTGTCTAGAAGTCCCTTATATATATTCGGCTGTGTGGGCAGTTGTTGGGCACAACTGCGGGGTTATCTTGTTCGGAACTATCCAGTAAGGGATGGGTCCGGCCTTATGTTGCAGGGTAGTTAGGGTGTCTCCTCTGTACGGTGACCTAGGCCCCGTATGTGACGGGCGGTACCCCAGTAGCCCTGCTATTGATGGAAAACCATTATCCAATAAGCGCCCTCGGATTTGATTGTATACCTATGTATGCTGGAATTTAATAAATGTAACAATTTCGGCTATTTTCTAGTTTACTTGAAAACCCTAGACCCTATTATAATATCAAATGTTTTGGTTAGCGTAAGGTAAAAACTTACCCGTGTTTATTTGTGGGAAATCTTACGTGATACCTTTTGTTTCAAAATGATTTTTAAAGTTAAACAACTTTAACTAATTTACTCACACCAGAACCATGTCTGACCCGGAGTTTATTTTGTTTTCATAAACTCTTGGGTACTCAAATTTTTTTTTATGAGTAGCCAAGTGATTAGGTTTGGATTAGCATATATTTTAGAGGCTGGAGGTGGAGTCCAGACGTACTATCTATCTATATTCTCTATAGTGGCATTTTGGGTGTTATGTTTGGAGTTGTTTGGGTTGTAAGAACTATTATGAATGGCTGATGTAATGGAGTAGTATGATTTTGTGAACTCTGATACGTAAATTATGTAAGGGATATATGTAATATTATAATTTGTTCGTTTCCGCTGTGAGATTCTGATGATTGTTGTTTCTTTTCTTTCTGTCTTTCTATTTCTATCTCTTTCTTTTCTTATTGATGATACGTTTTTATGTGGAATGAAAGACGGGGTGTCACAGCAGCTTTGATGCCAAGGTAGTTTCAGTTATGATAAAAAAAGAAGAACACTAAAGCTAATGATGCACAATATGCTTTGGTCATGTTTATGTGTGGTATGTTGTTCAAGAAAGAAGATGGTTTTTATAAGATTTGAAGATAATGTTTGGAATCTTGAAGTCAATTAAGCCATTGTAAACTAATTAATGATCTCATTTTGTTTATCCTCTTTCATATTATGGATAAAAACATAAGCTTAAAGTAGATGGTATTTTAATAAGCTTTCTACAAAAAAATAACATGCAAAAGTTAATTATAATTCACCAATCGTTATGTTAATAATAGAAGGCGGTGTTGCATATCAACTACTAATTTCAATCTTAGCTTCTTGTATCATAGGAAATATATGAAAAACCCAAATTAGTAAAAAATAAATAAATAAATATTGGTGTCTACTAAATTATAATAAAAATGCGTGATTGCCGATACATCCAAAAATAAAAGTCAAAACAGGTAGTTACGATGTAAACTGAAATGAAAAATTCTAAAATAAAAAATAGATGTCTCGTTTTGTCATATATTTTATCCTCCTAAAATCTTTGATAATATTAGTATTGTTATCGTAACAGTATATTACTACACTATTAGCGTGTATGTGTGCAAATGTGTATATTCACATATTTCGATTAAAATTTACTATATTTTGACTATAAAAGACGTTTATTTTCTTGTTATGGTGTTTGGAACTTACACAATATCAAATGTCTATTTTTTATTTTACCACCTCAAACGTAGGTTTATCGTTTCACATATCGTTTTCACTAAAACTTAAAGTTAATTGCTCGACGTCATGTATTCGCATTACTATTTAACTGTATTAAAAACCCAAGTCTAGTGTTACCATAAAAGAGATATTTGTATAACTATATGGCATGCAAAAAATTTGTACTTTAAATGTATCCACAATTTGATTTTTATTTACATTTTGCATAGATATGACATATTGTCAATATGTCGTTAAAACTGAAGATTTTAGTGTCGTGAAAATTAGACGCTTCTGATATACTAGTGTCCAAAGCCAGTCAGATATTGTTGTAGGCTTAAGGCATAATGATCTAAATCAGGGATTAAAACAATCAGAGGTCCTTATTAGTTATTTTTAAACATTGAAAATACAGTCACAATGCAAGTTGAAATTATAGTGGCTTAAAAATAAGGCATACTCTTTTATAATTACATAGAGTCCGCTTTCATTAATCTAAAATATGACCGATTTCATTTATAAACAAAATACAATTACTTTTATAAACAAAATTAGAATTTTGAGGCCGATGAAAATTCAAGGCCCTTGGCGATGACTTTTGTGACATAGGGCTACTATCGGCCATTCCTATATCAAACATAGTTTCGAATAATACCGACTATTTGTAAATAGCAGTAAATGAGATTTGAGAAGAAATGCGTAGATGACTATTAAAATAAGTAACGTGCAATGTACCATCCATTTGAGAATTTGCATATGCAAAATGAATTTTAAATAACAATTTAATAACCTAATTTTTTCTAAAAAATCCTGCGTTTAAAAGTTTTGCATTTTGCAAGTATATCCAACTCTAACCATCAACTCCTAGTGTTGCAATAAATTACTATTTTGAAAAATTTTGGTTAAAAATTTGAAAATAAGAATACATAAAAATCCAAACTTCCTACCTATATTAAACTGGAAAAGTGAATACATACCTTAAAATAAGTTGTATAATAACATAACAAAACAAGTTTGTAACTATTGATCGGACATCTTATTAGAAAACAATATATTTGGTTTAAGTAAAGCAGTTTTATTGGAAAATAAATTACATAAGCTTCCTTTACTAAAATTTACTTAAATTGGGAGGAATGTATAAATTTATCAAATTTATGGAAAAACATTTAGTTTATAAATATAAATATCGTGGCAATATATTTATGTAAAAAGTTAATCCCTATTACGCTGACCAAACATAAATATAATCTCAATATATAAACATAAGTGAAATAATAGCTCCACGAATAGATTACTATCAGAAGATGTAATAATAAGTTGTAAAATGCTTTTTAAGATATTTAACTTAGACCATATACAAAGATAATTCTTCCATCAAATTTATTTCATACTATAATACCATGAAAGCACATTGTATCAAATTTAATGACTTAACATTTGATGTTGAACATTATCATTTCACTGGTGAAATAGTTGAAGCATGATTATGCCATTTTCGTTGTTGATACAACGATGTAGGACGTTGTCATTTACTTTCTTCAAAACTGGTTATTGGATGATGCATTTCTTCTTGTTCTTTTGTGCACTGTAGTTCTTTTGTGCACTGTGGTTCCTTTGTGCACTGTGGTTCATTAGTGCACTGTGGTTCTTTTGTGCATTTTAGTTCTTTCGTACATTGTTCATCCATTGTATGTTCATTTAATGATGGATGTTGCAATTTTCTTTCTCCATCAGTGGTCGTTGGATGATGCCATTCTTTTTGCTCTTCTGTGCATTGTAGCTCTTTTGTGCACTGTAGTCCTTTTGTGCATTCTAGGTCTTTTGTACATTGTTCATTCATCGCATATGCATTTACCACCGGATGATTCCCCTTCTTTTGTTCGTCATAATTTGTCGGATGGTGCCAATTACTCCTTTCATTAACGATTGTTGGATGATGCCACTTGGTTGGTAGTTCATTAGGTTGCAGCTTTGATGCCAAGGTAGTTTCAGTTATGATAAAAAAGAAGAACACTAAAGCTAATGATGCACAATATGCTTTGGTCATGTTTATGTGTGGTATGTCGTTCAAGAAAGAAGATGGTTTTTATAAAATTTGAAGATAATGTTTGGAATCTTGATGTCAACTAAGCCATTGTAAACTAAATAATGATCTCACTTTGTTTATCCTCTTTCATATTCTGAATAAAAGCATAACCTTAAAGTAGATGGTGTTTTAATAAGCTTTCTACAAAAAAATAACATGCAAAAGTTAATTATAATTCACCAATCGTTATGTTAATAATAGAAGGCGGTGTTGCATATCAACTACTAATTTCAATCTTAGCTTCTTGTATCATAGGAAATATATGAAAAACCCAAATTAGAAAAAAAATAAATAAATAAATATTGGTCTCTACTAAATTATAATAAAAATGCGTGATTTCCGATACATCCAAAAATAAAAGTCAAAACAGGTAGTTACGATGTAAGCTGAAATGAAAAATTCTAAAATAAAAAATAGATGTCTCGTTTTGTCATATATTTTATCCTCCTAAATTTTTTGATAATATTAGTATTGTTATCGTAACAGTATATTACTACACTATTGGCGTGTATGTGTGCAAAAGTGTATATTCACATATTTCGATTAAAATTTACTATATTTTGATTATAAAAGACGTTTATTTCCTTGTTATGGTGTTTGGAACTTACACAATATCAAATGTCTATTTTTTATTTTACCACCTCAAACGTAGGTTTATCTTTTCATATATCGTTTTCACTAAAACTTAAAGTTAATTGCTCGACGTCATGTATTCGCATTACTATTTAACTGTATTAAAAACCCAAGTCTAGTGTTACCAAAAAAGAGATATTTGTACAACTATATGGCATGCAAAAAATTTGTACTTTAAATGTATCCACAATTTGGTTTTTATTTACATTTTGCATAGATATGACATATTGTCAATATGTCGTTAAAATTGAAGATTTTAGTGTGGTGAAAATTAGACGCTTCTGATATACTAGTGTCCAAAGCCAGTTAGATATTGTGGTAGGCTTAAGGCATAATGATCTAAATCAGGGATTAAAACAATCAGAGGTCCTTATTAGTTATTTTTAAACATTAAAGATACAGTCACAATGCAAGTTTAAATTATAGTGGCTTAAAAATAAGGCATACTCTTTTATAATTACACAGAGTCCGCTTTCATTAATCCAAAATATGACCGATTTCCTTTATAAACAAAATACAATTACTTTAATAAACAAAATTAGAATTTTGAGGCCGATGAAAATTCAAGGCCCTTGGCAATGACTTTTGGGACATAGGGCTACTATCGGCCATTCCTATATCAAACATAGTTTCGAATAATACCGACTATTTGTAAATAGCAGTAAATGAGATTTGAGAAGAAATGCGTAGATGACTATTAAAATAAGTAACGTGCAACGTACCATCCATTTGAGAATTTGCAGAAGCAAAATGATTTTTAAATAACAATTTAATAACATAATTTTTTCAAAAAAAATCCTACATTCAAAAGTTTTGCATTTTGCAAGTTTATCCAACTCTAACCATCCACTACTAGTGTTGCAATAAATTACTATTTTGAAAAATTTTGGTTAAAAATTTGAAAATAAGAATACATAAAAATCCAAACTTCCTACCTATATTATATTGGAAAAGTGAATACATAGCTTAAAATAAGTTGTATAATAACATAACAAAACATATTTGTAACTATTGATCACACTTCTTATTAGAAAACAATATATTTGGTTTAAGTAAAGCAGTTTTATTGGAAAATAAATTATATAAGCTTCCTTTACTAAAATTTACTTAAATTGGGAGGTATGTATAAATTTATTAAGTTTATGGAAAAACATTTAGTTTATAAATATAAATATCGTGGAAACACATTTATGTAAAAAGTTAATCCGAATTATGCTGACCAAACATAAATATAATCTCAATATATAAACATAAGTGAAATAATAGCTCCACGAATAGATTACTATCAGAAGATGTAATAATAAGTTGTAAAATGCTTTTTAAGATATTTAACATAGACCAACTACAAAGATAATTCTTCCATCAAATTTATTTCATACTATAATACCATGAAAGCACATTGTATCAAATTTAATGACTTAACATTTGATGTTGAACATTATCATTTCACTGGTGAAATATTTGAAGCTTGATTATGCCATTTTCGTTGTTGATACAACGATGTAGGACGTTGTCATTTACTTTCTTCATAACTGGTTATTGGATGATGCATTTCTTCTTGTTCTTTTGTGCACCGTAGTTCTTTGGTGCACTGTGGTTCCTTTGTGCACTGTGGTTCATTAGTGCACTGTGGTTCTTTTGTGCATTTTAGTTCTTTCGTACATTGTTCATCCATTGTATGTTCATTTAATGATGGATGTTGCAATTTTCTTTCTCCATCAGTGGTCGTTGGATGATGCCATTCTTTTTGCTCTTCTTTGCATTGTAGCTCTTTTGTGCACTATAGTCCTTTTGTGCATTGTAGCTCTTTTGTGCATTGTAGTTCTTTTGTGCATTCTAGGTCTTTTGTACATTGTTCATTCATCGCATGTGCATTTACCACCGGATGATTCCACTTCTTTTGTTCGTCATAATTTGTCGGATGGTGCCAATTACTCCTTTCATCAACGATTGTTGGATGTTGCCACTTGGTTGGTAGTTCATTAGGTTGCAGCTTTGATGCCAAGGTAGTTTCAGTTATGATAAAAAAGAAGAACACTAAAGCTAATGATGCACAATATGCTTTGGTCATGTTTATGTGTGGTATGTTGTTCAAGAAAGAAGATGGTTTTTATAAAATTTGAAGATAATGTTTAGAATCTTGAAGTCAATTAAGCCATTGTAAACTAATTAATGATCTCATTTTGTTTATCCTCTTTCATATTCTGGATAAAAACATAACCTTAAAGTAGATGGTGTTTTAATAAGCTTTCTACAAAAAAATAACATGCAAAAGTTAATTATAATTCACCAATCGTTATGTTAATAATAGAAGGCGGTGTTGCATATCAACTACTAATTTCAATCTTAGCTTCTTGTATCGTAGGAAATATATGAAAAACCCAAATTAGTAGAAAATAAATAAATAAATATTGGTGTCTACTAAATTATAATAAAAATGCGTGATTTCCGATACATCCAAAAATAAAAGTCAAAACAGGTAGTTACGATGTAAACTGAAATGAAAAATTCTAAAATAAAAAATAGATGTCTCGTTTTGTCATATATTTTATCCTCCTAAATTTTTTGATAATATTAGTATTGTTATCGTAACAGTATATTACTACACTATTAGAGTGTATGTGTGCAAATGTGTATCTTCACATATTTCAATTAAAATTTACTATATTTTGATTATAAAAGACGTTTATTTTCTTGTTATGGTGTTTGGAACTTACACAATATCAAATGTCTATTTTTTATTTTACCACCTCAAACGTAGGTTTATCGTTTCACATATCGTTTTCACTAAAACTTAAAGTTAATTGCTCGACGTCATGTATTCGCATTACTATTTAACTGTATTAAAAACCCAAGTCTAGTGTTACCAAAAAAGAGATATTTGCATAACTATATGGCATGCAAAAAATTTGTACTTTAAATGTATCCACAATTTGATTTTTATTTACATTTTGCATAGATATGACATATTGTCAATATGTCATTAAAACTGAAGATTTTAGTGTGGTGAAAATTAGACGCTTCTGATATACTAATGTCCAAAGCCAGTCAGATATTGTTGTAGGCTTAAGGCATAATGATCTAAATCAGGGATTAAAACAATCAGAGGTCCTTATTAGTTATTTTTAAACATTGAAAATACAGTCACAATGCATGTTTAAATTATAGTGGCTTAAAAATAAGGCATACTCTTTTATAATTACATAGAGTCCGCTTTCATTAATCTAAAATATGACCGATTTCATTTATAAACAAAATACAATTACTTTTATAAACAAAATTAGAATTTTGAGGCCGATGAAAATTCAAGGCCCTTGGCGATGACTTTTGTGACATAGGGCTACTATCGGCCATTCCCATATCAAACATAGTTTCGAATAATATCGACTATATGTAAATACCAGTAAATGAGATTTGAGAAGAAATGCGTAGATGACTATTAAAATAAGTAACGTGCAACGTACCATCCATTTGAGAATTTGCATATGCAAAATGATTTTTAAATAACAATTTAATAACTTAATTTTTTCTAAAAAATCCAACATTCAAAAGTTTTGCATTTTGCAAGTTTATCCAACTCTAACCATCCACTACTAGCGTTGCAATAAATTACTATTTTGAAATTTTTTGGTTAAAAATTTGAAATAAGAATACATAAAAATCCAAACTTCCTACCTATATTAAACTGGAAAAGTGAATACATAGCTTAAAATAAGTTGTATAATAACATAACAAAACATGTTTGTAACTATTGATCACACATCTTACTAGAAAACAATATATTTGGTTTAAGTAAAGCAGTTTTGTAACATCCCCCAATTTCGTACCAATCAAATCGACAATAATCCACACATGTCAGACTTGAATGATGCGAAATAACAGATTGTAAATAAATTTGGAGCAAATGAAATCAAATATACAGAATCACAGACACAGAACAAACAGAATAACTCGCAGCGGAATATAAAATAACATAGTAGTTCATGAAGCTACTATAACAAAGTATCAAACCAAATACATAATATAGTCTGAAAAACAACAGAATAGAAATCCTAAATACATAGAAGTTCACTAATACATGAGATAAACTAATACAGCTGAAACAGAAGTAGATAAATATGTAGATAAGTAGAAACTCCAGTGAAAGACCAGCTCCAGGAAGAGAATCCAAAGCTGTGAATACTCAGGCTGACCCGAGCGTAGAGCAAAACACAAAACACTCGAGTCAGGACAATATATACTTATATAATGTAAACCAACTCAAGTGAACTGTAATAAAGATACAAGTAACTTAAGGGATGCCTGGGACCGCCCATCCTCTAAGGATCCGTTAAACTATTTACTATATAGTAATATTTCGCTATTATACTAATGTCTACAGTATAATAAACATACTTTTAAATAGCGTTCCGGGCTACCCATATCACCCTTCACACATAATAGTCCTAGTAGTCCATCCAATATCATGCCATCTCCACTCCGGGTGACTGTTAGAGGATACCACACGGGCTACGGGAGAAAGACAAACTCGTAGTAAAGGCTCGGTATGGTAGGTGACACGGCACACAAGGCAATGCCAGGGTAGATTTACCAATTACGCACACGGGCTAGTGGTAACGCAGCAGCCACATACGCCCACCCCGAACAACACTCCAAAAATCAAGGGGTGCACCCAATCGATCACAACAGTAATAGAATGGTATCGAAGAAGTGTGTTCAGCCAGAGGTGCTACCTCCTTTGGCTCGAGATCGCTCTTGTTTTAGCCACCTTATGCTAACTCACGGGAGTTAGGTCCACGAAATGTACCTTAGGAACGTTGTCACCATCCTACTTCATTCTGGAATCTCCACCGCGCACACAGTTGTTAAAGTGGTTTTCGGTATCGACAGAGAGTATGTCCATATACGATCCCGGTCTCTTTAACAACCAATCGTTATTATAACCCGTAGTTATAATTTCAAAAATGGTATTTATTTCTCAAAATCCAATATCATTTCAAATCCATTTCAAAATATCAACTTATCATTTCATTTGAAAAACATATTCATTTTTATTCAATTTAAAAATACCATTCACATTTCAAAATAGTTCAAATCCAACAAATTACTTCATTTAAATCCTTTAAAAGTGCAGTTATTACATTTAATAATTAAATTATTAAACTTCCAAAATTTTCAACTTTCAAAGTTCATTCATTCACTTAATTTATCAAAACAGTGAAAATTCAACTTTCGCAGCATTTGGAAATTGCTACAGAAAGTTATATTCAAAACAGTTAAATTTAACAAAGACAGCGTTTAAAATGCTATAATAATGTTACATTAGTTTCAAAGAAAAAAAAACTTAGTTTAATCCAACAATTATATTTTCTATAATTCACTTTTAACTTCTAAAATCACATAATTTTACTTTTATAACCATCATTTAATTTTCTTTAATTTCATGATTTCATAAAGTTAAATTTCCATTTAAAAATTCATATTTAACACTAATTCACTTATTAAATTGCAGTGTCCAATTTTAAATTCGTTACATTTAAATTTCAACCTAACACTTAAGTTAAAATTCTCAAATATAACTTAGTTTATATTTTTATTTACTTAATTAAAAATTCACTTTGAAGTCAATTCCAAAAGTTCCAATTTTAGTTACAATTTAAAATTTCAACTTAAATATTCATTAATTTCACATTTCAACTTTATTAAAATCATTAATATGATATAAAATCACTTTAAATTCAAATTATCATAAATTTATCATGCTTTCATATTCTATTTAATTTCAAATTATAATTAAATCAAATTTCCCAAAATAGCTTACATTCAAAATTTTCTAACCTTTTCGTTAATTTATTTCACTTGTAATTATTCAGAAAATCAATAATATTTTACCAAAAATCATTTTTAATTAGGTTTAAATCAAAATATTTTAATATTTACATTTCTAAAATAATTTTAAAATTTTTAGAAAAATATATTAACTACGGGTCTGTATATAATTTTCTACACTAGGAAAAGTGATACGGGTAATATATCATTTCAACCCGTAATTTACAAAGAAAAATCCGGGTTTTATCATTTCAAACCCGCAGTCCCAAGTAAATGAAATAAATTTGAAAATCATTCAGGCCTATAATTTCAGCCCATAATGATTTTCCCTTATTCTAAAGTCCGTTCGGGTATGTATCATTTCAACCCATAGTGATTCTAATCTAAAGGGAACTTGCAGTGTGATAAACGGATAAAATAACAGAATAGCATAATATAACAGTAACAAATGTCATAATAGGTGTTTAAGCATGGGTGAACATCATATAATAGTGACATAGCAAATAATAATATAGTGATGCAGTTTACATATTCACAAGTGATCAATTTACTATTCATATAAGTATAAAACTGTCTGGTGAGAATAACTCACTATTTTGAGTTGATGACACAACGACGAATTGCATAAACGGGATCTACACAAGCACAAAAGCATGACGCAGATACGAATGGAGGAGCCAAGGATTAATTCCCTTGAATACCAATCAAACAAAACAATATAACAATTATAAGGTTTCAGACCAAAAATTCGATAAACTATGCTAGAAATAACTTCATAAAGGAAAGCTGAAATGCTTTGCACTTGCTTCCGACATCTCATAGGCTCGGCCAGAGGTGGAGTACAGGTCTAAGGCAATGGTTTTGGGTCAGGCCTGGGTTGCTAAGGTCGGCCTAACATGAGTTTGTTGATGGCAAAAATTATGCAGATGGAACAACAACACAACAAGGCATAACTACTAACAACATCACAAGTTTCAAGCAAACAAAGCTCGGCCAAGGCTGCTGTGGTCACGGCCAGAGGAGTAGGGTCCACTGTGGTGACGTGGAAGAGGGTGCTGGAGGTGCTGGAGGTGGTGGTGGTCATGTAGGTGGCGGCCATGGGTGGTGGAAGTGGTGGATGTGAAGGCTTGTGCTCGGCTAGGTCAAGATGTTGGAGTTTGGTGAACTTGGTGAAGGAACTACCACCTAGGGTGGTACGGATGGGGATGGTCAGTGAGGAGGAGGTGCTGGTGGCGTGCTCAGGTGGCGGTGGTGGCGGCAGGGGCTGGAGAGGGGCATGGACGATCATATGATAAAGAAAATCAAGTGCAAATCAAACGAAAAATCAACATAAGTGAACAAAAGGAGATAAAAGAAAATAGAATTTTACCAACTTCTCAAACAAGTGATGGACGAATTTTTTTTAGAAATTAGGTGAGAAATGATGTATGTGAATGAATAATGAAGTGGTCGGCTAAAGATGTGGAGAGTTATGGCTAATTGATGGCAAGAGTTTAGGAAAATGAAGAGGTGGGAAAATCAAAAAGCCATTGGAAATAAAAGGTCACAAACCCTTTCAATTTACCTTTAATTATTTATAAAAGTTTATACATTCTGAAATAACAATATTATCAGATAAAACATCGAAACTTTAACAAAATCTAAAAATATATATACCATTTATTAATTATATAGAGAAAAATTAAGAAAAAATAGTTAAAACAGTGAACTAGACAAGAAAATTTGAAAGTAAATGAAATAAATAAAAAAATAAATCATATGAGCTTGTAAAGTATTTTTAAACATAAATAATAACATAAAACAAAATTTTATTCACAAAAGAAATATTTAAAATTTAATTTAAATATAATTTTTAATGCAGGAAATAGCAAAAAATGGGAAAACAGCCCTTAAAAATAGGAAATCAATACAGTAAATTTTGGAAAAATTCTATTATTATTTTTAAAATATTTGGAGATGAAATTTCACAAATAAAACAAATTTAAAATAAAATGAAGAAAATTGTAGAAAATTAGAAAACAGCCTTTAAAAATAGGAAATAAATACAGTAAATTTTGGAAAAATTACACTATCATTTTAAAAATGTTTAGAAATGATATCACACAAATAAACAAATTTAAATTAATTTCAAAATGAAATAAAGTCAAATTTAAAAATATAGTCAAAATCTAGGGTTGTTATACTCTCCCCCACTCAAATCTTTTCGTCCTCGAAAAGAACGGAAAGGAAAAATAAAGAGAAACAAGATAGAGAAACAAAATAGTACCTGAAACGAATAGTTCCGGATTCGAAGCACGAATGCTCTCCTCCGTTTCCCAAGTACAATCTCGATCATCTGTACTCCACTGTACTTTGACCAGATTAATAGATTTTCTTCTGAGCTGCTTCGTATCTCTATCGACAATACAAAGTGGCTTCCTCTCAACAGTCAGGTTAGGCTCAATATCCAAACTATCAAGAGCAGAAGGCTGGACAATAAGAGATGGATCATGGAGATGACGGCGAAGATGAGAGACATGGAATACATCATGCACTCCAGAAAGCTTCTCGGGCAAATCCAGACGATAAGCCAAAGTACCAACTCTTTCCATGATGCGGAAAGGACCAATGAACTTGGGAGAAAGCTTCCCTCTACGACGAAAGCGAATGACATTCCTCAAGGGAGAAACCTTAAGGAACACCTGATCACCAACAGCAAATTCCAAATTTCGCCTACGCCTATCAGCATATTTCTTCTGTCTATCCTGAGCGACTCTCAACCTATTTTTAATCTCCTCAACTTTCTCAGAAGCTTCCAAAATCACTTCAGGACCAAGAACCAAATGATTACCGGATTCAATCCAGCAAGATGGAGATCTACAAGGTCGCCCGTATAAAGCAGCAAACAGAGACATTTTGAGAGTGGCCTGAATGCAAAGATGGAATGAGATAGATAAAAAATCAAGAATAGACGGAAAACAGAAGATAAGATAATACCTGATAGCTATTATTGTAGGTAAATTTGGCAAGATGGAGATAATCTTCCGAAGATCCTCCAAAATCAAGCACACAAGCATGAAGAAGATCCTCGAGAATCTGATTTACTCTTTCCGTCTGACCGTCGGTCTGAGGATGATAAGCAGTGCTCAGATTCAAACGAGTACCCAAAGATTCCTGAAAAGCCTTCCAGAACTGACTAGTAAAGATAGGGTCACGATCACAAACAATACTGAGAGGAACACCATGGAGACGAACGATCTCTCTCATGTAAATCTCAGATAAACTAGAAGCAGAACGAGTAGAGTTGACCGGAATAAAATGAGCGAACTTGGTCAGTCTATCAACAATAACCCAGATACTCTCATTGCCTTTCCGAGTCCTCGGTAAACCATCGATGAAATCCATGGAAACCTGTTCCCACTTCCAATAAGGAATCTCGAGGGGCTGCAACAAACCAGGGGTCTTCTGGTGATCGGCTTTGACTTGCTGACAAGTCGCACACCGACTAACAAAGAAAGAGATATCCCTCTTCATCCCCTTCCACCAATAAAGCTCTTCATATCCGATACATCTTCGACACACCAGGATGAATAGAAAGTCTGGATCTATGATTTTCCTGAAGCAACTCCTGTCTCAAACTATCAACCTTCGGAACACAAATCCTGCCATTAATCCGCAAAATCCCTTTGTCATCAATCTGAGCTCCACTACTACCTCTACTACCACCAACTCTGCTACGAACACTCTCCTTCATCAATCTAAGCATCTCATCCTCATCTTGCTTAGCCATAATCTGATCCATAAGAGGAGAAGAAGAAACAACAAGCTGACACAACAAAGCCTTCTTCCGACTCAGAGCATCGGCCACAACATTATCTTTAACGGGAGTATAGTTAATATCGAGGTCGTAAGAAGCCAGAAACTCAAGCCAACGAACTTGCCTCTGATTCAGATCATTCTGGGTGAAGATATATCTCAGAGACTGATGATCTATGAAAAGCTCAAACTTGGTTCCAAGAAGATGATGCCTCCAAAGTTTCAAAGCAAAGACAACAGCAAGTAACTCTAAATCATGAGCAGCATAATTTGCTTCATGGGTCTTCAACTGACGGCTGGCATAGGCAATAACCCTACCATCCTGCATGAGAACAGCACCCAAACCCTCACGACTAGCATCAGTATAAACTGTAAATCCCTCACTCCCATTCGGAACAGTAAGAACTGGTGTGGAAGTTAGCTTTCTCTTCAACTCACTGAATGCAGCCTTACACTTATCACTCCAGACAAATCTGGCATTCTTCCGAGTTAAAGCTGTGAGAGGTGCAGCAATCCGAGCAAAATTCTCAATGAATCTCCGGTAGTAACCGGCAAGGCCCAGAAAACTATGAATATCAGATGGAGTCTTTGGAGTTTCCCAATCCTAGAAAAATTGGGGAAAAATAAAACAATAGGAAAAAAATAGAATTATTAAAATGATAGAGAAAGAGAAGAAAGAAAGACTTACATTGATCGCAGCAATCTTAACTGGATCAACAGAGACTCCATTACTAGAAACAATATGCCCGAGATAACGGACTTCATCCTTCCAGAAATGGCATTTAGAAAACTTAGCCTTTAACTGATGATTTCCGACAGTCTCAAGAACATATTTCAAATGCGACTTATGCTCATCCTTAGTCTTAGAGAAGACAAGGATATCATCAACAAAGACTAGCACAAATTTATTAAGCACATCACGAAAAACACGATTCATCAAATCAACAAAGAAAGCAGGAGCGTTAGTCAAACCAAAAGGCATGACTAACCATTCATAAAATCCCTTCTCAGTGCGGAAAGCAGTCTTGGGAATGCTATCCTTAGCAACCCTGAGCTGATGAAAACTTGTGGCAAGGTCAAGCTGAGAGAAAATAGTGGCACCATGAAGCTGATCAAACATATCATTGATACGAGGCATAGGATATCTGTTTTTCATAGTGAGCTTGTTCAGCTCCCTATAATCAACACACATCCGAAGTGAACCATCAGATTTGGTGACAAAAACTACCGCAGCTCCCCATTCAGAAAAACTGGGCCTAATCAGACCTTTGGAAGATAAGACTTCAATTTTCTTTCCCATCTCAACCTTCTCGCGGGGTGCCATCCTTCTAGGAGGAAGAACAATAGGTCGAGCACCAGGAATAAGATCAATCCGAAAATCAATTTCCCGCTTCGAAGGTGAAGAAATGACTTCGCCAAATACATCGGGATATAATCTAACCACAAGAGTTGAATCAAGGTCACTGGGAGAAGAATCCAAAGAATAAATAAAGTTGCCAGCAAAATCCTGAGGCATGCGGCACTGAATAATCAAGGAATTCCCTTGATCATCAACAAGCTGAACAGACCGGGCTTTACAAGAGATATGAGCATTATGATTCACTAACCAATCCTGACCAAGCAATAAATCAAAAGCATCGAAGCCTAGAATATAAAAATCACCACTAAAGCGATGATCAGAATGGAGAAGTTTCACCTCTCGACAAATCCGATTAAGGTTAGCAGGACCCCCAATAGGATTTGAAACACATAATGGAACAGAAGTGCACTCAGGAGAAAGGAGATGTTCAAACATATCACACAAATCAACAGAAATAAAACTGTGTGAAGCACCGGTATCAAACAACACACGAACAGGATGATGAAATAAAGTAAATGAACCCTGGAGTTTACCTTGGTCATCACTAGGAGCAGGGGCAGGTGGAGGAACTGGAGATGAGGCAGAAGTGACAGCAAATATACCAGAAGGAGTACCCCTCTGCTGGATAGGGCAATCCTTCTTATAATGACCGGGCTGGAGACAGATATGGCAGAGATCATGTCTAACCGACTGAGCAGGTGGAGGAACTGCAGCACCAGATAGTGTGGGACAGCTATTGGCATAGTGCCCTCTCTGATCACACCTTAAGCAAGTGATGGAGGAGAGATCAACTGGTTGCCTCTGAGCAGGGGCAGATGATGAAGATCCCAAACCAGGACGCTTCTGCCAATTCTTCTTCTGCTGCTGGAAATTTGGCTTACGCTTCTTGGAAACTGTAGAGGAAGGCTGAGCACCAGAAACAGCAGGACTTTTGGATGTGGGATTCTCATAGCGAATAGCCATATCCATAAGCTAGGTGAAAGAACCATGAACATGAGAAATAAGGCGACTATAATACTCTGGCCGAGCACCAGCAATAAATTTCTCATTCTTCTTAAGGGGAGTATCAATAAGGCCAGGACCGAACTTGGAAAGTTCACTGAATTTCCTCTCATACTCAGCAAAAGACATGGTACCCTGCTTCAAATCCATAAACTCACGATAAAGCTGAGATTTCCCGGCTTCTGGCATCCATTTTGCCACAAAATCCTCCCTCGAAAAGAGATACAGAAAACAAGCTTAAGATAGATTCAAAGAAAGGAAAAATAGGAACAAAATTAAGATAACCCAAAGGATACCTAAACTGCTCCCAAGTGAGATCAGCCTCGACAGTGTTAGCCGTAACGGACTCCCACCAATCTAAAGCAGAATCATGCAACTGCCAGGCTGCAAGCTGACGCTTCTGAGCATCAGTAATGTCAAGACCAGTAAATATCCTCTCAAGACTCTGCAACCACTGCCGAGCCTCAATGATAGTCTCTGAACCGGTGAATGGGGTTCCACCAAGTTGAGAGAATTCCTTACAAAGAACAGTGAACCTGACTGGAGCAATATGTCGAGGAGCTGGGGCAATACTGCGACCCCTAACTCTGGCATTTCCCCGATTCATCCTGAAAAATATCAAGAATGAATTTAAGATAAGAATAAAGACAAGCCGAAGACAAATTAAGATAAGGCAAGATAATACACTTGGATGAATATCTTTGTAACGACCCAGAATTTTTATTAATTAAAATTTGGATATTTAATTAATTTTAAATATTAATAAGTGAATTTATAAGTCAAATAAATTTTTATTTGAATTTTTGGATTTAATTGAATAATTAAATCGATAATTTAATATGTTAAATTATGGAAATAATTGAAAATAGAGTTAAATATGATTGAAAATGATTTGTAAAATTTTATTTTATCATATGGAAGTTAGAACGATATTTTAGAACTTTTAAAATCGAATTAAAAGTTAATTTGTGAAAATTGAATATTTTAATATTTAATTATCGACTGTAAAATAGCCAATTTTTGAACAGTCTCAGAATTGAACGAAACTAGTTCCATTGGATCCGTAATAGTTAGTTATTACCGGATTTCAAATTTTGTGTCAATCGGAGTTATCGTTTGATCGTGGCAGCTCGAAACGCATCGATTTATTTTTAATTTTAATTTGACGAGTAAAAATAGCCATTTTTCAAAAAGTCTCGGATTTCGACGAAACCAGTTTTATCGGATCCGTAATGTGATATTATTGTAAGGTTTCAAATTTCGTGTCAATTGGATTTACGGTTTGTCCGGTACAAATTAAAACGCCTAGAAAATCGCTTAAATCGGTTTAATTCAAATTGAGCGTTTACAGCCATAACTCGCACAGATGATCGAATTAGCTTTCGAAACCTGTTCCATTGTGTCCGGAACGCGGGGTAAACCTTAGAAATGCTGGTTAGGGCGCGTAAATCGGAGTTCGGAATTTCCGGGATGAATAGTGTTCGATTTTCTTCTATAAATAGGCTCATAAATCAAAAAAAAATAAAAAAAAGAAACCCTAACCCTAATTTACATCTGCAGCCGCCTCCCCCCAATGAATGGCCAGAAAACACCCTCCTTCCTCCCTCGATTACTCCAAATCCATTCACTTTTAGCAGAAACCCTCAACTAGAGAATTGAAGAGCACAACGAGAGCTTCGATGTGAACGGTGGAGATCGTGTTTGGTGTCGTGTGGAGGGAGATAAATGGGGCCGTTTGCTTCAACTTGCGCACGGAATTCTATGCAGATGTGGGGGCCGAGTGTGCCGAGCTTCAGGCCGAGCATGGTTGTGGTCGAGAGCTTCGAGATGGCGGTGGTTTGATGTGGTTTCATCGAGTGTTGGAGGAGAAAAATCAAACCCTAATCATGAGCTTATGGGTTTGAACGGCCTGTAGTTGAACGTGATGAAGGAGAAGAAGACGTGCGGCCTGATGTTGCTGGGGGATTGATCTATGGCCAGGATTAACTTAGGTTTATAAAATTTTAATTTAAGTTATAAATTTGTGTATATATATCGTGTACAAACTTCGTAAATTCATAACTTTTTCATATGAGGTCGAAAACGCGCGAAACCAATTGCGTTGGAATCGTATGGACGAGCACTACGCGATGGAGTTGGTTTGGAGTCGTTTGGAGTTAGTGAGAATTTTGGGTAAAATTAAACGTCCGTTTAATTTTATTCGAAATAAATCGCTAAAACGGAATTTAAAATCAAGGTGAGAACTTCTCACTCAATCGAATCAGTTTCGATTTTATTTTAAATAGTTAGATTTAAAATATTTGAATGCATGTTTGAATGTTGATTGATATATATTGATTGTTAAAATAGACATTATACGCCGTTAGTAAGCGGATGTTATTTATTGAAAACATATACCGCGAATATTTCATAAACAGTGAAATTGGTATTATATATAGTAGCAATATATATATATTGGCATATGTATATATTGGAGTTATTGATTTCCCGCATTTATTTGTTTAGCGGATGAGACCCTATTGCGCCGTTATTAAGCGGATAATATTTAATAAGAACATATACCGCGATAATTTCGTACTGGAGCGAAATTGGTATTGTGCTAATGTTTGTGAATGCAGGAAAACAGGTTGGAGGGATCCAACTGGATTCCTTAACAGTTTTTATTTAATTTCAGATATTTTGATATTTGATTGATTATCATATCGATATATGATATCGTTGTTGTCGTGATTGACTATTTGGTATGTAGCATCATTGGACCAAGTTTTGGAATTTTAAAATGATTTATAAAGTGATTTTTGAAAATATACTATATGTTTGGAATTTGATCTATTTTAAATAAATAAACGTTATAATTTTTAATGTTATAAAAATTATGATTTTTGAGAAAAATAGTTAAAAAAATTGATTTTTGAGAATATGATGCTAATGATTTTATAAAATAGTTTAATCGGGATTTTAGAATTTATTGTGAAAAGTCTAAATATAGGATTTATAAAATTTAATTATTTTATGAATCAAAATGGTGAAATAATAAAGGAGATTAAAGACGTTTTAAAAGAATAATATAAATTGAATTATATTACGAGATTTATAAATGGATATTTATAAATTAAAATGTTGAAATTATAAAACGAGTTTTTATAAGTGTTTGAATGAAGTGCAAATGGATTGCATAAGTGAATGGAATTTATGAAATTATAAATGATGAAGTTATAAGTGAAATTTATAAATAGTAAGATTTATAAATTTTGTGAAGTTATTAAAGAATATATTTGGATGAATAATTGAATCTTATAAGTTATAAGATTTATAATTATGAAGTTCAAAGGAACGATTTTGCAAACGAATAAATTTATAAGTATTTAACTTATAATATGAACCATTGTTTATAATTGAGTTATAAATCGAATAGGCTAATAAAGGAGATTTATAAAGGAAGTTGTTATAAAATAAATAGAAATGGAATTTATAAACTTTGTTTTATAAATTCGCAAACAACTTATTTTGATAAGAAAATTGTTGAAACCTATAAGTGGAGTTATATTCACATTTTTGAATAGTGAATAATCCTTTGAATTAAAATGTATAAAAGGATGAAATGTGTTAACGTAGTATATTCACGTTTTTGAATAGTGAATAATATGTTAAAGGAAATGTTTTGAATGAGATGTTTAAATTGAATTAAAACGATCTAACGAAGTTTTAATTGTGTTGAGATTCGAAACCATAGATTTCAACATTTATTATTGAAATAGACGTTTTCGAGAAATGAAAAGGAAATAGTGGACTATAACACTGTTGTTATAGTAAATAATTTCCGAAAGGAAATGTTTTGTATAGTATTGGGATTTATATATCTATTTTAATTTCGAATCCCTATACTAATGATTTTGGGTTGTCGTAACGATGTTTTACGCAACATTCGTTTTGGCCCAAATAAATATGTTAAAGTGAATGATTTTCCTTAAAGAATGAAATATATACTAAATTTTGATTTAAGTATATTGAATATTTTCCAGGTGTTGAAAATAAATAAAATGTGTGAATTACTTATTAAATAAGTATGGAATTGTTTTCCAATATGAAGTGATATTTAGAATTCATCTTTTTGAAGATAAATTGAAAATGGATAATTGAAAACGTATATCAATAGATATTGTGAAATGTAAATTCACTAAGGAATTTATAAAAGAAAGTGAAATTGGTTTAAAAATAAATATTGATTTATTTTTGAAGTGTTGAAATAATATATCTTGTAAAGATATTTTGGAAAATAAATAATTTGGAAAATTATTTGGAAACTGGTGATGTTGTGCATATCAATTGATAGTTCAATAACCGACTATCAATATTTCCCTTTGAATGGGTATTTGAAGTGATTTGTTAGAATGTGAATGCCACACTTATTTTTGAATAAGCGCTCACTATTCGGGTTAACCGGGAAAGGACCATGGGGTCGTATAACCCATTCCGAATATGTGATACGTCGTTATAATTGCATTGAAGATCGGTGTTGAAGACCCGGTATTTGCGAGAGCGATAGGATGACCTGTCGATTTACTCTGCACCGAGTTGCTCCGGTATAGAGTTCTCCATATGTGATGGTGAATCCGATCAGGATTGTGAATATCCGGATTGCAAGGACTTCTTTGTAAGTGCCTTCGGTTTTGTTCGAGCCCGGAACAGACTTGTATGGATTGTATGTTTGACATTACAAGTTGAGATATAAAGCCGATTTCTTTCAAATATATTTCTGTTGGTGGCGGAGAATTTATTCTTTTAGCTTAACACCCTTCTCTGAGACGTACGAGCTCAGAGGTTATATAGTTGAAGTTATCAGCGATATATTCCCAATTTGGTAATGTGACATGCTGAGTGTTGCTGAAATGATCATTGTGTTGATTATTGTGATAGGATCATTTATTTGATCGTCTATCTTGGTGATCATTGTGTTGATCATTTGTTGACCCAAAGCATGGCTTTTGTATAAAGTATGTTTTTGTGGACGTGACTTCGTCGAACCTCACACCCCGGAAATGGTCAAAACAGGAAAGATGCGGCAAGGTTATGAGGGGTAGCACCCTTTAGGGTATGTACATTTCCTTCTGGATAGAGGTGGTATCATGGTATGGAGCCCAGATATTTAACCTATGTGGTTACTACGAATTTATTACTTTGTGGTTGTTGGTTTTCGGGATCCCGTGAGAAAGGTCGTTTACGATCGGGGAATGACGTGCTTGTGTCAGTAGTTACCCAGTTAGGGGTAACCCGGCCTTGTGTTGGCAGAGTTCCGGTTTGGTTCTCGGGGATGTCTTTCCAGAGGCATTCTCATGTGGCAATGGGAAGTTCCTTGGCCTGACCATTTGTTGTAAATCCAATTCCTAATACGAAACTTGTACGGTTTTAGTTGTAGAACCTATCATTCACTTATGGTGTCGCAACACTGTTTGGATGGTAGCTATAGTAGGCATAGTTCGAAATGTCTATGTTGGCTAAGATTTATATTCTACTTTCGAAATAAATTTTTCCTACACTATGCACTAATAATAATATGAAATGTTCTTTTAAATGCGTATCAAGCATCTTTGACTATCATAAGGAGAAATCTCCTCCGATTCTGCGTTTGCATGTGTGTGTGTGCGGGAGGCCTTATGGTAGTCTCATTTTTAAAAGCATTGTGAATTGAAATAAAAATATTCCTCTATTTTGATTTTAAAGATAAATAAACTGTTTTGAGTTCTCACACCAGTCACATGACTGACTTGGAGTTTATTGTTTTCCTTCCTAAACTCTGGGTGCCCATCAATTTCCATACGGGCAGTCGAGAGTTAAGGTTTATCAGGATATTCTGGATATTCAGGAGTTGCTGGAGGCAAGCTGGATGGCATGGCGTATTACTAGTTTATATAGTATTTCTTTTTCCGCTGCACTATTTGTTGTTGTTGTACACTCTGATGATATGATGTAATGAAATGTATAAAATGTAATAACTGATATAGTTCTTTGTTTAAAGATTATTCATTTATTATTATATGTTGTTCCGCTGCGAATTGTGAGATTCTGATGTTGTTCTGTTTTCTTTCTGTTCCGTTCTATTTTAAAATTATGTTCTATTTTTCTTTCCCCTTCTATGTTCTTTATTCTCTTTTTCTTCTATTTTAAAATGTTCTATCTTCTTTTCTGTTTTCTATTCTCTCTAATCTCTATTTTCTACCTTCTTCTATCTTCTTCTCTCTTTTTCTTTTCCTAAATTCTTTTTAAAAACCCTCAGTGTTCGGTTTTCCGTCGTTCGATTCCTCGGCAGTCGATAAAGTGAGTGTCGATGTCGAATTTTCGGAAGACGAAGAATCGGGTCCTGACAATCTTAAAGAAAGAAAAGATCCTAACAAGATAGATACGAAAGAAAGGAAAGTTAGAAAACATTTAAAAATCCTTTAAAAGCAAGAAAAATATATATATCAAAATAATCTTTGAAAATCCTTTGAAAACATTTTGAAAAATCATTTTATACTTTGAAAATACGTCTCTCACAAAGATATGATTCTGAGATTTATTTCACTCATTCTAGGGTGGAAATACCCTATCTCTAATGAGTTTTTGCTCCGCAGAGGCAATGGTTGCCAAAAACAAAGCTCTGATACCAACTGTAACAGCCCCCAATTTCGTACCATTCAAATCGACAATAATCCACACATGTCAGACTTGAATGATGCGAAATAACAGATTGTAAATAAATTTGGAGCAAATGAAATCAAATATACAGAATTACAGACATAGAACAAACAGAATAACTCGCAGCGGAATATAAAATAACATAGTAGTTCATGAAGCTACTATAACAGAGTCTCAAACCAAATACATAATATAGTCTGAAAAACAACAGAATAGAAATCCCAAATACATAGAAGTTCACTAATACATGAGATAAACTAATACAGCTGAAACAGAAGTAGATAAATATGTAGATAAGTAGAAACTCCAGTGAAAGACCAGCTCCAGGAAGAGAATCCAAAGCTGTGAATACTCAGGCTGACCCGAGCGTAAAGCAAAACACAAAACACTCGAGTCAGGACAATATATACTTATATAATGTAAACCAACTCAAGTGAACTGTAATAAAGATACAAGTAACTTAAAGGATGCCTGGGACCGCCCATCCTCTAAGGATCCGTTAAACTATTTACTATATAGTAATATTTCGCTATTATACTAATGTCTACAGTAAAATAAACATACTTTTAAATAGCGTTCCGGGCTACCCATATCACCCTTCACACATAATAGTCCCAGTAGTCCATCCAATATCATGCCATCTCCACTCCGGGTGACTGTCAAAGGATACCACATGGGCTACGGGAGAAAGACAAACTCGTAGTAAAGGCTCGGTACGGTAGGTGACACGGCACACAAGGCAATGCCAGGGTAGATATACCAATTATGCACACGGGCTGGTGGTAACGCAGCAGCCAATACGCCCACCCCGAACAACACTCCAAAAATCAAGGGGTGCACCCATTCGATCACAACAGTAATAGAATGGTATCGAAGAAGTGTGTTCAGCCAGAGGTGCTACCTCCTTTGGCCTGAGATCGCTCCTGTTTTAGCCACCTTATGCTAACTCACGGGAGTTAGGTCCACGAAATGTACCTTAGGAACGTCGTCACCATCCTACTTTATTCTGGAATCTCCACCGCGCACACAGTTGTTAAAGTGGTTTTCGGTATCGACAGAGAGTATGTCCATATCCGCTCCCGGTCTCTTTAACGACCAATCGTTATTATAACCCGTAGTTATAATTTCAAAAATGGTATTTATTTCTCAAAATCCAATATCATTTCAAATCCATTTCAAAATATCAACTTATCATTTCATTTGAAAAACATATTCATTTTTATTCAATTTAAAAATACCATTCACATTTCAAAATAGTTCAATTCCAACAAATTACTTCATTTAAATCCTTTAAAAGTGAAGTTATTACATTTAATAATTAAATTATTAAACTTTCAAAATTTTCAACTTTCAAAGTTCATTCATTCACTTAATTTTATCAAAACAGTGAAAATTCAACTTTCGCAGCATTTGGAAATTGCTACAGAAAGTTATATTCAAAACAGTTAAATTTAACAAAGACAGCGTTTAAAATGCTGTAATAGTGTTACATTAGTTTCAAAGAAAAAAAAACTTAGTTTAATCCAACAATTATATTTTCTATAATTCACTTTTAACTTATAAAATCACATAATTTTACTTTTATAACCATCGTTTGATTTTTTTTAATTTCATGATTTCATAAAGTTAAATTTCCATTTAAAAATTCATATTTAACACTAATTCACTTATTAAATTGCAGTGTCCAATTTTAAATTCGTTACATTTAAATTTCAACCTAACACCTAAGTTAAAATTCTCAAATATAACTTAGTTTATATTTTTATTTACTTAATTAAAAATTCACTTTTAAGTCAATTCCAAAAGTTCCAATTTTAGTTACAATTTAAAATTTCAACTTAAATATTCATTCATTTCACATTTCAACTTTATTAAAATCATTAATATGATATAAAATCACTTTAAATTCCTTTAAATTCAAATTATCATAAATTTATCATGCTTTCATATTCTATTTAATTTCAAATTATAATTAAATCAAATTTCCCAAAATAGCTTACATTCAAAATTGTCTAACCTTTTCGTTAATTTATTTCACTTGTAATTATTCAGAAAATCAATAATATTTTACCAAAAATCATTTTTAATTAGGTTTAAATCAAAATATTTTAATATTTACATTTCTAAAATAATTTTAAAATTTTTAGAAAAATATATTTACTACGGGTCTGTATATAATTTTCTACACTAGGAAAAGTGATACGGGTAATATATCATTTCAACCCGTAATTTACAAAGAAAAATCCGGGTTTTATCATTTCAAACCCGCAGTCCCAAGTAAATGAAATAAATTTGAAAATCATTCAGGCCTATCATTTCAGCCCATAATGATTTTACCTTATTCTAAAGTCCGTTCGGGTATGTATCATTTCAACCCATAGTGATTCTAATCTAAAGGGAACTTGCAGTGTGATAAACGGATAAAATAACAGAACAACATAATATAACAGTAACAAATGTCATAATAGGTGTTTAAGCATGGGTGAACATCATATAATAGTGACATAGAAAATAATAATATAGTGATGCAGTTTACATATTCACAAGTGATCAATTTACTATTCATATAAGTATAAAACTGTCTGGTGAGAATAACTCACTGTTTTGAGTTGATGACATAACGACAAATTGCACAAACGGGATCTACACAAGCACAAAAGCACGACACAGATACGAATGGAGGAGCCAAGGATTAATTCCCTTGAATACCAATCAAACAAAACAATATAACAATTATAAGGTTTCAGACCAAAAATTCGATAAACTATGCTAGAAATAACTTCATAAAACAAAGCTGAAATGCTTTGCACTTGCTTCCAACATCTCATAGGCTCGGCCAGAGGTGGAGTACAGGTCTAAGGCAATGGTTTTGGGTCAGGTCTGGGTTGCTAAGGTCGGCCTAACATGAGTTTGTTGATGGCAAAAATTATGCAGATGGAACAACAACACAACAAGGCATAACTACTAACAACATCACAAGTTTCAAGCAAACAAAGCTCGGCCAAGGCTGCTGTGGTCATGGCCAGAGGAGTAGGGTCCACTGTGGTGATGTGGCAGAGGGTGCTGGAGGTGCTGGAGGTGGTGGTGGTCATGTAGGTGGCGGCCATGGGTGGTGGAAGTGGTGGATGTGAAGGCTTGTGCTCGGCTAGGTCAAGATGTTGGAGTTTGGTGAACTTGGTGAAGGAACTACCACCTAGGGTTGTACGGATGGGGATGGTCAGTGAGGAGGAGGTGCTGGTGGCGTGCTCAGGTGGCGGTGGTGGCGGCAGGGGCTGGAGAGGGGCATGGCCGATCCTAAGATAAAGAAAATCAAGTGCAAATCAAACGAAAAATCAACATAAGTGAACAAAAGGAGATAAAAGAAAATAGAATTTTACCAACTTCTCAAACAAGTGATGGCCGAATTTTTTTTCAGAAATTAGGTGAGAAATGATGTATGTGAATGAAGAATGAAGTGGTCGGTTGAAGATGTGGAGAGTTATGGCTAATTGATGGCAAGACTTTAGGAAAATGAAGAGGTGGGAAAATCAAAAGCCATTGGAAATAAAAAGTCACAAACCCTTTCAATTTACCTTTAATTATTTATAAAATTTTATATATTCTGAAATAACAATATTATCAGATAAAATTTCTAAACTTTAACAAAATATATATATCATTTATTAATTATATAGAGAAAAATTAAGAAAAAATAGTTAAAACAGTGAACTAGACAAGAAAAATTGAAAGTAAATGAAATAAATAAAAAAAATTCATATGAGCTTGTAAAGTATTTTTAAACATAAATAATAACATAAAACAAAATTTTATTCACAAAATAAATATATAAAATTTAATTTAAATATAATTTTTAATGCAGGAAATAGCAAAAAATGGGAAAACAACCCTTAAAAATAGGAAATCAATACATTAAATTTTGGAAAAATTCTATTATTATTTTTAAAATATTTAGAGATGAAATTTCACAAATAAAACAAATTTAAAATAAAAAAAGAAATTTAAAATGAAGAAAATGGCAGAAAATTAGAAAACAGCCTTTAAAAATAGGAAATAAATGCAGTAAATTTTGGAAAAATTACATTATCATTTTAAAATTGTGTAGAAATAATATCACACAAATAAACAAATTTAAATTAATTTCAAAATGAAATAAAGTCAAATTTAAATATATAGTCAAAATCTAGGGTTGTTACAAGTTTTATTGGAAAATAAATTATATAAGCTTCCTTTACTAACATTTACTTAAATCGGGAGGTATGTATAAATTTATTAAATTTATGGAAAAACATTTAGTTTATAAACATAAATATCGTGGCAATACATTTATGTAAAAAGTTAATCTGAATTATGCCGACCAAACATAAATATAATCTCAATATATAAACATAAGTGAAATAATAGCTCCACGAATAGATTACTATCAGAAGATGTAATAATAAGTTGTAAAATGCTTTTTAAGATATTTAACTTAGACCATCTAGAAAGATAATTCTTCCATCAAATTTATTTCATACTATAATACCATGGAAGCACATTGTATCAAATTTAATGACTTAACATTTGATGTTGAACATTATCATTTCACTGGTGAAATAGTTGAAGCTTGATTATGCCATTTTCGTTGTTGATACAACGATGTAGGACGTTGTCATTTACTTTCTTCATAAGTGGTTATTGGATGATGCATTTCTTCTTGTTGTTTTGTGCACTGTAGTTCTTTTGTGCACTGTGGTTCCTTTGTGCACTGTGGTTCATTAGTGCACTGTGGTTCTTTTGTGCATTTTAGTTCTTTCGTACATTGCTCATCCATTGTATGTTCATTTAACGATGGATGTTGCAATTTGCTTTCTCCATCAGTGGTCGTTGGATGATGCCATTCTTTTTGCTCTTCTGTGCATTGTAGCTCTTTTGTGCACTGTAGTCCTTTTGTGCATTGTAGCTCTTTTGTGCATTGTATTTCTTTTGTGCATTCTAGGTCTTTTGTACATTGTTCATTCATCGCATGTGCATTTACCACCGGATGATTGCCCTTCTTTTGTTCGTCATAATTTGATGGATGGTGCCAATTACTCCTTTCATCAACGATTGTTGGATGATGCCACTTGGTTGGTAGTTCATTAGGTTGCAGCTTTGATGCCAAGGTAGTTTCAGTTATGATAAAAAAGAAGAACACTAAAGCTAATGATGCACAATATGCTTTGGTCATGTTTATGTGTGGTATGTTGTTCAAGAAAGAAAATGGTTTTTATAAGATTTGAAGATAATGTTTGGAATCTTGAAGTCAATTAAGCCATTGTAAACTAATTAATGATGTCATTTTGTTTATCCTCTTTCATATTCTGGATAAAAACATAACCTTAAAGTAGATGGTGTTTTAATAAGCTTTCTACAAAAAAATAACATGCAAAAGTTAATTATAATTCACCAATCGTTATGTTAATAATAGAAGGCGGTGTTGCATATCAACTACTAATTTCAATCTTAGCTTCTTGTATCCTAGGAAATATATGAAAAACCCAAATTAGTAAAAAATAAATAAATAAATATTGGTGTCTACTAAATTATAATAAAAATGCGTGATTGCCGATACATCCAAAAATAAAAGTCAAAACAGGTAGTTACGATGTAAACTGAAATGAAAAATTCTAAAATAAAAAGTAGATATCTCGTTTTGTCATATATTTTATCCTCCTAAATTTTTTGATAATATTAGTATTGTTATCGTAACAGTATATTACTACACTATTAGCGTGTATGTGTGCAAATGTGTATATTCACATATTTCGATTAAAATTTACTATATTTTGATTATAAATGACGTTTATTTTCTTGTTATGGTGTTTGGAACTTACACAATATCAAATGTCTATTTTTTATTTTACTACCTCAAACGTAGGTTTATCGTTTCACATATCGTTTTCACTAAAACTTAAAGTGAATTGCTCGACGTTATGTATTCGCATTACTATTTAACTGTGTTAATAACCCAAGTCTAGTGTTACCAAAAAAGAGATATTTGTATAACTATATGGCATGCAAAAAAATTGTACGTTAAATGTATCCACAATTTGATTTTTATTTACATTTTGCATAGATATGACATATTGTCAATATGTCGTTAAAACTAAAGATTTTAGTGTGGTGAAAATTAGACGCTTCTGATATACTAGTGTGCAAAGCCGGTCAGATATTGTTGTAGGCTTAAGGCATAATGATCTAAATCAGGGATTAAAACAATCAGAGGTCCTTATTAGTTATTTTTAAACATTGAAAATACAGTCACAATGCAAGTTTAAATTATAGTGGCTAAAAAATAAGGCATACTCTTTTATAATTACACAGAGTCCGCTTTCATTAATCTAAAATATGACCGATTTCATTTATAAACAAAATACAATTACTTTAATAAACAAAATTAGAATTTTGAGGCCGATGAAAATTCAAGGCCCTTGGCGATGACTTTTGTGACATAGGGCTACTATCGGCCATTCCTATATCAAACATAGTTTCGAATAATACAGACTATTTGTAAATAGCAGTAAATGAGATTTGAGAAGAAATGCATAGATGACTATTAAAATAAGTAACGTGCAACGTACCATCCATTTGAGAATTTGCATATGCAAAATGATTTTTAAATAACAATTTAATAACATAAGTTTTTCTAAAAAATCCAACATTCAAAAGTTTTGCATTTTGCAAGTTTATCCAACTCTAACCATCCACTACTAGTGTTGCAATAAATTACTATTTTGAAAAATTTTGGTTAAAAATTTGAAAATAAGAATACATAAAAATCCAAACTTCCTACCTATATTAAACTGGAAAAGTGAATACATAGCTTAAAATAAGTTGTATATTAACATAACAAAACATGTTTGTAATTATTGATCACACATCTTATTAGAAAACAATATATTTGGTTTAAGTAAAGCAGTTTTATTGGAAAATAAATTATATAAGCTTCCTTTAGTAAAATTTACTTAAATTAGGAGGTATGTATAAATTTATTAAATTTATGGAAAAACATTTAGTTTATAAATATAAATATCGTGGCAATACATTTATGTAAAAAGTTAACCCGAATTATGCTGACCAAACATAAATATAATCTCAATATATAAACATAAGTGAAATAATAGCTCCACGAATAGACTACTATCAGAAGATGTAATAATAAGTTGTAAAATGCTTTTTAAGATATTTAACTTAGACCATCTAGAAAGATAATTCTTCCATCAAATTTATTTCATACTATAATACCATGAAAGCACATTGTATCAAATTTAATAACTTAACATTTGATGTTGAACATTATCATTTCACTGATGAAATAGTTGAAGCTTGATTATGCCATTTTTGTTGTTGGTACAACGATGTAGGACGTTGTCATTTACTTTCTTCATAACTGGTTATTGGATGATGCATTTCTTCTTGTTCTTTTGTGCACTGTAGTTCTTTTGTGCACTGTGGTTCCTTTGTGCACTGTGGTTCATTAGTGCACTGTGGTTCTTTTGTGCATTTTAGTTCTTTCGTACATTGTTCATCCTTTGTATGTTCATTTAACGATGGATGTTGCAATTTGCTTTCTCCATCAGTGGTCGTTGGATGATGCCATTCTTTTTGCTCTTCTGTGCATTATAGCTCTTTTGTGCACTGTAGTCCTTTTGTGCATTATAGCACTTTTGTGCATTGTAGTTCTTTTGTGCATTCTAGGTCTCCTGTACATTGTTCATTCATCGCATATGCATTTACCACCGGATGATTCCCCTACTTTTGTTCATCATGATTTGTCGGATGGTGCCAATTACTCCTTTCATCAACGATTGTTGGATGATGCCACTTGGTTGGTAGTTCATTAGGTTGCAGCTTTGATGCCAAGGTAGTTTCAGTTATGATAAAAAAGAAGAACACTAAAGCTAATGATGCACAATATGCTTTGGTCATGTTTATGTGTGGTATGTCGTTCAAGAAAGAAGATGGTTTTTATAAAATTTGAAGAAAATGTTTGGAATCTTGAAGTCAATTAAGCCATTGTAAACTAATTAATGATCTCATTTTGTTTATCCTCTTTCATATTCTGGATAAAACATAACCTTAAAGTAGATGGTGTTTTAATAAGCTTTCTACAAAAAAATAACATGCAAAAGTTAATTATAATTCACCAATCGTTATGTTAATAATAGAAGGCGGTGTTGCATATCAACTACTAATTTCAATCTTAGCTTCTTGTATCATAGGAAATATATGAAAAACCCAAATTAGTAAAAAATAAATAAATATTGGTGTCTACTAAATTATAATAAAAATGAGTGATTGCCGATACATCCAAAAATAAAAGTCAAAACAGGTAGTTACGATGTAAACAGAAATGAAAAATTCTAAAATAAAAAATAGATGTCTCGTTTTGTCATATATTTTATCCTCTAAATTTTTTTGATAATATTAGTATTGTTATCGTAACAGTATATTACTACACTATTAGCGTGCATGTGTGCAAATGTGTATATTCACATATTTCGATTAAAATTTACTATATTTTGATTATAAAAGACGTTTATTTTCTTGTTATGGTGTTTGGAACTTGCACAATATCAAATGTCTATTTTTTATTTTACCACCTCAAATGTAGGTTTATCGTTTCACATATCGTTTTCACTAAAACTTAAAGTTAATTGCTCGACGTCATGTATTCGCATTACTATTTAAGTGTATTAAAAACCCAAGTCTAGTGTTACCAAAAAAGAGATATTTGTATAACTATATGGCACGCAAAAAATTTGTACTTTAAATGTATCCACAATTTGATTTTTATTTACATTTTGCATAGATATGACATATTGTCAATATGTCGTTAAAATTGAAGATTTTAGTGTGGTGAAAATTAGACGCTTCTGATATACTAGTGTCCAAAGCCAGTTAGATATTGTTGTGGGCTTAAGGCATAATGATCTAAATCAGGGATTAAAACAATCAGAGGTCCTTATTAGTTATTTTTAAACATTGAAAATACAGTCACAATGCAAGTTTAAATTATAGTGGCTAAAAAATAAGGAATACTCTTTTATAATTACACAGAGTCCGCTTTCATTAATCTAAAATATGACCGATTTCATTTATAAACAAAATACAATTACTTTAATAAACAAAATTAGAATTTTGAGGCCGATGAAAATTCAAGGCCCTTTGCGATGACTTTTGTGACATAGGGCTACTATCGGCCATTCCTATATCAAACATAGTTTCGAATAATACCGACTATTTGTAAATAGCAGTAAATGAGATTTGAGAAGAAATGCATAGATGACTATTAAAATAAGTAACGTGCAACGTACCATCCATTTGAGAATTTGCATATGCAAAATGATTTTTAAATAACAATTTGATAACATATTTTTTTCTAAAAAATCATACATTCAAAAGTTTTGCATTTTGCAAGTTTATCCAACTCTAACCATCCACTACTAGTGTTGCAATAAATTACTATTTTGAAAAATTTTGGTTAAAAATTTGAAAATATGAATACATAAAAATCCAAACTTCCTTCCTATATTAAACTGGAAAAGTGAATACATAGCTTAAAATAAGTTGCATAATAACATAACAAAACATGTTTATAACTATTGATCACATATATTATTAGAAAACAATATATTTGGTTTAAGTAAAGCAGTTTTATTGGAAAATAAATTATATAAGCTTCCTTTACTAAAATTTACTTAAATTGGGAGGTATGTATAAATTTATTAAATTTATGGAAAAACATTTAGTTTATAAATATAAATATCGTGGCAATACATTTATGTAAAAAGTTAATCCGAATTATGCTTACCAAACATAAATATAATCTCAATATATAAACATTAGTGAAATAATAGCTCCACAAATAGATTACTATCAGAAGATGTAATAATAAGTTGTAAAATGCTTTTTAAGATATTTAACTTAAACCATCTACAAAGATAATTCTTCCATCAAATTTATTTCATACTATAATACCAGGAATGCACATTGTATCAACTTTAAGGACTTAACATTTGATGTTGAACATTATCATTTCACCGGTGAAATAGTTGAAGCTTGATTATTCCATTTTCTTTGTTGATACAACGATGTAAGACGATGTCATTTACTTTCTTCATAACTGGTTATTGGACGATGCATTTCTTCTTGTTCTTTTGTGCACTGTAGTTCATTTGTGCACTATGGTTCCTTTGTGCACTGTGGTTCTTTAGTGCACTGTGGTTCTTTTGTGCATTTTAGTTCTTTCGTACATTGTTCATCCATTGTATGTTCATTTAATGATGGATGTTGCAATTTTCTTTCTCCATCAGTGGTCGTTGGATGATGCCATTCTTTTTGCCATTCTGTGCATTGTAGCTCTTTTGTGCATTGTAGTTCTTTTGTGCATTCTAGGTCTTTTGTACATTGTTCATTCAACGCATGTGCATTTACCACCGGATGATTCCACTTCTTTTGTTCGTCATAATTTGTCGGATGGTGCCAATTACTCCTTTCATCAACGATTGTTGGATGATGCCACTTGGTTGGTAGTTCATTAGGTTGCAGCTTTGATGCCAAGGTAGTTTCAGTTATGATAAAAAAGAAGAACACTAAAGCTAATGATGCACAATATGCTTTGCTCATGTTTATGTGTGGTATGTTGTTCAAGAAAGAAGATGGTTTTTATAAAATTTGAAGATAATGTTTGGAATCTTGAAGTCAATTAAGCCATTGTAAACTAATTAATGATCTTATTTTGTTTATCCTCTTTCATATTCTGGATAAAAACATAACCTTAAAGTAGATGGTGTTTTAATAAGCTTTCTACAAAAAAATAACATGCAAAAGTTAATTATAATTCACCAATCGGTGTTGCATATCAACTACTAATTTCAATCTTAGCTTCTTGTATCATAGGAAATATATGAAAAACCCAAATTAGTAAAAAATAAATAAATAAATATTGGTGTCTACTATATTATAATAAAAATGCGTGATTGCCGATACATCCAAAAATAAAAGTCAAAACAGGTAGTTACGATGTAGACTGAAATGAAAAATTCTAAAATAAAAAATAGATGTCTCATTTTGTCATATATTTTATCCTCCTAAAATTTTTGATAATATTATTATTGTTATCGTAACAGTATATTACTACACTATTAGCGTGTATGTGTGCAAATGTGTATATTCACATATTTCATTAAAATTTACTATATTTTGATTATAAAAGACGTTTATTTTCTTGTTATGGTGTTTGGAACTTGCACAATATCAAATGTCTATTTTTTATTTTACCACCTCAAATGTAGGTTTATCGTTTCACATATCGTTTTCACTAAAACTTAAAGTTAATTGCTCGACGTCATGTATTCGCATTACTATTTAAGTGTATTAAAAACCCAAGTCTGGTGTTACCAAAAAAGAGATATTTGTATAACTATATGGCATGCATAAAAATTGTACTTTAAATGTATCCACAATTTGATTTTTATTTACATTTTGCATAGATATGACATGTTGTCAATATGTCGTTAAAACTGAAGATTTTAGTGTGGTGAAAATTAGACGCTTCTGATATACTAGTGTCCAAAGCCAGTCAGATATTGTTGTGGGCTTAAGGCATAATGATCTAAATCAGGGATTAAAACAATCAGAGGTCCTTATTAGTTATTTTTAAACATTAAAAATACAGTCACAATGCAAGTTTAAATTATAGTGGCTTAAAAATAGGGCATACTCTTTCATAATTACACAGAATCGGCTTTCATTAATCTAAAATATGACCGATTTCATTTATAAACAAAATACAATTACTTTAATAAACAAAATTAGAATTTTGAGGCCGATGAAAATTCAAGGCCCTTGGCGATGACTTTTGTGACATAGGGCTACTATCGGCCATTCCTATATCAAACATAGTTTCGAATAATACCGACTATTTGTAAATAGCAGTAAATGAGTTTTGAGAAGAAATGCGTAGGTGACTATTAAAATAAGTAATGTGCAACGAACCATCCATTTGAGAATTTGCATATGCAAAATGATTTTTAAATAACAATTTAATAACATATTTTTTTCTAAAAAATCCGAAATTCAAAAGTTTTGCATTTTGCAAGTTTATCCAACTCTAACAATCCACTACTAGTGTTGCAATAAATTACTATTTTGAAAAATTTTGGTTAAAAATTTGAAAATAAGAATACACAAAATCCATACTTCCGACCTATATTAAACTGGAAAAGTGAATACATAGCTTAAAATAAGTTGTATAATAACAAAACAAAACATCTTTGTAACTATTGATCACACATCTTATTAGAAAACAATATATTTGGTTTAAGTAAAGTAGTTTTATTGGAAAATAATTTATATAAGCTTCCTTTACTAGAATTTACTTAAATTGGGAGGTGTGTATAAATTTATTAAATTTATGGAAAAACATTTAGTTTATAAATAAAAATATCGTGGCAATACATTTGTGTAAAAAGTTAATCCAAATTATGCTGACCAAACATAAATATAATCTCAAAATATAAACATAAGTGAAATAATAGCTCCACGAATAGATTACTATCAGAAGATGTAATAATAAGTTGTAAAATGCTTTTTAAGATATTTAACTTAAACCATCTACAAAGATAATTCTTCCATCAAATATATTTCATACTATATTACCATGAAAGCACATTGTATCAACTTTAATGACTTAACATTTGATGTTGAACATTATCATTTCACCGGTGAAATAGTTGAAGCTTGATTATGCCATTTTCTTTGTTGATACAACGATGTAGGACTATGTCATTTACTTTCTTCACAACTGGTTATTGGATGATGAATTTCTTCCTGTTCTTTTGCGCACTGTAGTTCTTTTATGCATTGTGGTTCCTTTGTGCACTGTGGTTCTTTAGTGCACTGTGGTTCTTTTGTGCATTTTAGTTCTTTCGTACATTGTTCATCCATTGTATGTTCATTTGACGATGAATGTTGCAATTTGCTTTCTCCATCAGTGGTCGTTGGATGATGCCATTCTTTTTGCTCTTCTGTGCATTGTAGCTCTTTTGTGCACTGTAGTCCTTTTGTGCATTGTAGCTCTTTTGTGCATTGTAGTTCTTTTGTGCATTCTAGGTCTTTTGTGCATTGTTCATTCATCGCATGTGCATTTACCACTGGATGATTCCACTTCTTTTGTTCGTCATAATTAGTCGGATGGTGCCACTTGCTCTTTTCATCAACGATTGTTGGATGATGCCACTTGGTTGGTAGTTCATTAGGTTGCAGCAACTTTGATGCCAAGGTAGTTTCAGTTATGATAAAAAAGAAGAACACTAAAGCTAATGATGCACTGTATGCTTTGGTCATGTTTATGTGTGGTATGTTGTTCAAGAAAGAAGATGGTTTTTATAAGTTTTGAAAATTAAGTTTGGAATCTTGAAGTCAACTAAGCCATTGTAAACTAATTAATGATCTCATTTTGTTTTATCCACTTTCATATTCTGGATAAGCACATAACCTTAAATTAGATAGTGTTTTAATAAGCTTTCCACAAAAAAATAACATGTAAAAGTTAATTATAATTCACCAATCGTTATGTTAATAATAGAAGGCGGTGTTGCATATCAACTACTAATTTCAATCTAAGCTTCTTGTATCATAGGAAATATATGAAAAACCCAAATTAGTAAAAAAAAAATTTAATAGATATTGGTGTCTACTAAATAAAAATAAAAATGTGTGATTGCCGATACATCCAAAAAGAAAAGTCAAAACAGGTAGTTATGATGTAAACTGAAATGAAAAATTCTAGAATAAAAAATAGATGTCTCGTTTTGTCATTTATTTTATCCTCCTAATTTTTTTGAAAATATTAGTATTGTTATCGTAACAGTATATTACTACACTATTAGCGTGTATGTGTGCAAATGTGTATATTCACATATTTCGATTAAAATTTACTATATTTTGATTATAAAAGACGTTTATTTTCTTGTTATGGTGTTTGGAACTTACACAATATCAAATGTCTATTTTTTGTTTTACCACCTCAAATGCAGGTTTATCGTTTCACATCTCGTTTTCACTAAAACCTAAAGTTAATTGTTGGACGTCATGTATTCGCATTACTATTTAACTGTATTAAAAACCCATGTCTAGTGTTACCAAAAAAGAGATATTTGTTTAACTCTATGGCTTGCAAAAAATTTGTAGTTTGAAATGTATCCACAATTTGATTTTTATTTACATTTTGCATAGATATAACAATTGTCAATATGTCGTTAAAACTGAAGATTTTAGTGTGGTGAAAATTAGACGCTTCTGATATAACTAGTATCCAAAGCCAGTTAGATATTGTTGTAGGCTTAAGGCATAATGATCTAAATCAGGGATTAAAACAGTTAGAGGTCCTTGTAAGTTATTTTGAAACATTGAAAATACAGTCACAATGCAAGTTTAAATTATAGTGGCTTAAAAATAAAGCAAACTCTTTTACAATTACACAGAGTCCGCTTTCATTAATCTAAAATATGACCGGTTTCGTTTATAAACAAAATACAGTTACTTTTATAAAAAAAATTAGAATTTTGAGGCTGATGAAAATTCAAGGCCCTTGGCGATGACTTTAGTGACATAGGGCTACTATCGGCCATTCCTATATCAAACATAGTTTCGAATAATACGGACTATTTGTAAATAGCAGTAAATGAGATTTGAGAAGAAATGTGTAGATGACTATTAAAATAAGTAACGTGCAACGAACCATCCATTTGAGAATTTGCATATGCAAAATGATTTTTAAATAACAATTTAATAGCATAATTTTTTCTAAAAAATCCATCATTCAAAAGTTTTTCATTTTGCATGTTTATCCAACTCTAACCATCCACTACTAGTGTTGCAATAAATTACTATTTTGAAAAATTTTGGTTAAAATTTTGAAAACAAGAATACACAAAAATTCAAACTTCTTACCTATATTAAACTGGAAAAGTGAATACATAGCTTAAAATAAGTTGTATAATTACAAAACAAAACATGTTTGTAACTACTGATCACACATCTTATTAGAAAACAATATATTTGGTTTAAGTAAAGCAATTTTATTGGAAAATAAATTACATAATCTTCCTTTACTAAAATTTACTTAAATTGAGAGGTATGCATAAATTTATTAAATTTATGGAAAAACATTTAGTTTATAAACATAAATATCGTGGCAATACATTTACGTAAAAAGTTAATCCGAATTATGCTGACCAAACATAAATATTATCTCAATATATAAACATAAGTGAATTAATAGCTCCACGAACAGGTTACTATCATAAGATGTAATAATAAGTTGTAAAATGCTTTTTAGGATATTTGACTTAAACCATCTACAAAGATAATTCTTCCATCAAATTTATTTCATACTATAATACCATGAAAGCACATTGTATCAACTTTAATGACTTAACATTTGATGTTAAACATTATCATTTCACCAGTGAAATAGTTGAAGCCTGATTGTGCCATTTTCTTTGTTGATACAACGATGTAGGACGATGTCATTTACTTTCTTCATAACTGGTTATTGGATGATGCATTTCTTCTTGTTATTTTGTGCACTGTAGTTCTTTTATGCACTGTGGTTCTTTTGTGCACTGTGGTTCTTTAGTGCACTGTGGTTCTTTTGTTCATTTTAGTTCTTTCATACATTGTTCATCCATTCTACGTTCATTTAACGTTTGATGTTGCAATTTGCTTTCTCCATCACTGGTCGTTGGATGATGCCATTCTTTTTGCTCTTCTGTGCATTGTAGCTCTTTTGTGCACTGTAGTCCTTTTGTGCATTGTAGTTCTTTTGTGCAATGTAGTTCTTTTGTGCATTCAAGGTCTTTTGTACATTGTTCATTCATCGCATGTGCATTTACCACTGGATGATTCCAATTCTTTTGTTCGTCATAATTTGTCGGATGGTGCCACTTACTCTTTTCATCAACGATTGTTGGATGATGCCACTTGGTTGGTAGTTTATTTGGTTGCAGCAACTTTGATGACAAGCTGGTTTTAGTTATGATAAAAAAGAACAACACTAAAGCTAATGATGCACTGTATGCTTTGGTCATGTTTATGTGTGGTATGTTGTTCAAGAAAGAAGATAGTTTTTATAAGATTTGAAGATAAACTTTGGAATCTTGATGTCAATTAAACCATTGTAAACTAATTAATGATCTCATTTTGTTTTATCCACTTTCATATTCTGGATAAGCACATAACCTTAAAGTAGATAGTGTTTTAATAAGCTTTCTACAAAAAATAACATGCAAAAGTTGATTATAATTCACCAATCGTTATGTTAATAATAGAAGGCGGTGTTGCATATCAACTACTAATTTCAATCTAAGCTTCTTGTATGATAGGAAATATATGAAAAACCCAAATTAGTAAGAAAAAAAAAAATTAAATAAATATTGAAGTCTACTAAATTATGATAAAAATGTGTGATTGCCGATACATCCAAAAAGAAAGTCAAAACAGGTAGTTACGATGTAAACTGAATTGAAAAATTCTAGAATAAAAAATAGATGTCTCGTTTTGTCATATATTTTATCCTCCTAAATTTTTTGATAATATTAGTATTGTTATCGTAATAGTATATTACTACACTATTAGCGTGTATGTGTGCAAATGTGTATATTCGCATATTTCGATTAAAATTTACTATATTTTGATTATAAAACACATTTATTTTGTTGTTATGGTGTTTGGAACTTACACAATATCAAATGTCTATTTTTTATTTTACCACCTCAAATGTAGGTTTATCGTTTCATATCTCGTTTTCACTAAAACGTAAAGTTAATTGTTGGACGTCATGTATTCGCATTACTATTTAACTGTATTAAAAACCCATGCCTAGTGTTACCAAAAAAGAGATATTTGAATAACTCTATGGCATGCAAAAAATTTGTAGTTTGAAATGTATCCACAATTTTATTTTTATTTACATTATGCATAGATATAACATATTGTCAATATGTCGCTAAAACTGAAGATTTTAGTGTGGTGAAAATTAGACGCTTCTGTTATACTAGTTTCCAAAGCCAGGCAGATATTGTTGTAGGCTTAAGGCATAATGATCTAAATCAGGGTTTAAAACAATCAGAGGTCCTTGTTAGTGATTTCGAAACATTGAAAATGCAGTCACAATGCGAGTTTAAATTATAGTGGCTTAAAAATAAAGCATACTCTTTTACAATTACATAGAGTCCTCTTTCATTAATCTGAAATATGACCGGTTTCATTTGTAAACAAAATGCAATTACTTTTATAAAAAAAATTAGAATTTTGAGGCAGATGAAAATTCAAGGCCCTTTGCGATGACTTTGGTGACATAGGGCTACTGTCGGCCATTCCCATATCAAACTTAGTTTCGAATAACACCGACTATTTGTAAATAGCAATAAATGAGATTTGAGGAGAAATGTATAGATGACTACTAAAATAAGTAACGTGCAATGAACCATCCATTTGAGTTTTTTCATACACATAATGATTTTTAAATAACAATTTAATAACATAATTTTTTCTAAAAAATCCATTATTCAAAAGTTTTGCATTTTGCAAGTTTATCCAGCTTTAACCATCCACTACTAATGTTGCAATAAATTACTATTTTGAAAATTTTTGTTTAAAAATTTAAAAATAAGAATACACAAAAATCCAAACTTCCTACCTATATTAAACTGGAAAAGTGAATACATAGCTTAAAATAAGTTGTATAATAACAAAACAAAACATGTTTGTAATTATTGATCACACATCTTATTAGAAAACAATATATTTGGTTTAAGTAAAGCAGATTTATTGGAAAATAAATTATGTAAGCTTCCTTTACTAAAATTTACCTAAATTGAGAGGTATGTATAAATTTATTAAATTTATGGAAAAACATTTAGTTTATAAATATAAATATCGTGGCAATACATTTATGTAAAAAGTTAATCCGAATTATGCTGACCACGCATAAATATTATCTCAATATATAAACATAAGTGAAATAATAGCTCCACGAAAAGATTACTATCCGAAGATGTAATAATAAGTTGTAAAATGCTTTTTAAGATATTTAACTTAAACCATCTACAAAGATAATTCTTCCATCAAATTTATTTCATACTATAGTACCATGAAAGCACATTGCATCAACCTTAATGACTTAACATTTGATGTTAAACATTATCATTTCACCAGTGAAATAGTTGAAGCTTGATTATGCCATTTTCTTTGTTGATACAACGATGTAGGACGATGTCATTTACTTTCTTCATAACTGGTTATTGGATGATGCATTTCTTCTTGTTCTTTCGTGCACTGTAGTTCTTTTGTGCACTGTGGTTTTTTTGTGCACTGTGGTTCTTTAGTGCACTGTGGTTCTTTTGTGCATTTATCGTTGGATGTTGAAATTTGCTTTCACCATCAGTGGTCGTTGGATGATGCCATTCTTTTTGCTCTTCTGTGCATTGTAGCTCTTTTGTGCACTGTAGTCCTTTTGTTCTTTGTAGCCCTTTTGTGCATTGCAGTTCTTTTGTGCATTCTAGGTCTTTTGTACATTGTTCATTCATCGCATGTGCATTTACCACTGGATGATTCCACTTGTTTTGTTCGTCATAATTTATCGGATGGTTCCACATACTATTTTCATCAACAATTGTTGGATGATGCCTCTCGGTTGGTAGTTCATTCGGTTGCAGCAACTTTGATGCTAAGGTAGTTTCAGTTATGATAAAAAAGAACAACACTAAAGCTAATGATGCACTGTATGCTTTGGTCATGTTTATGTGTGGTATGTTGTTCTAGAAAAAAGATGGTTTTTATAAGATTTGAAGATAAAGTTTGGAATCTTGAAGTCAATTAAGCCATTGTAAACTAATAAATGATTTCATATTGTTTTATCCACTTTCATATTCTGGATAAGCACATAACCTTAAAGTACATAGTGTTTTAATAAGCTTTCTACAAAAAAATAACATGTGAAAGTTAACTATAATTCACCAATCACTATGTTAATAATAGAAGGTGGTGTTGCATATCAACTACTAATTTCAATCTAAGCATCTTGTATCATAGGAAATATATGAAAAACCCAAATTAGTAAAAAATATTAAATAAATATTGGTGTCTGCTAAATCATAATAAAAATGTGTGATTGCCGATACATCTAAAAAGAAAAGTCAAAACAGGTAATTACGATGTAAACTGAAATGAAAAATTCCAGAATAAAAAATAAATGTCTTGTTTTATCATATATTTTATCCTCCTAAATTTTTTGATAATATTAGTATTGTTATCGTAACAGTATATTACTACACTATTAGCGTGTATGTGTGCAAATGTGTATATTTGCATATTTCAATCAAAATTCACTATATTTCGATTATAAAAGACGTTTATTTTCTTATTATGGTGTTTGGAACTTACACAATATCAAATGTCTATTTTTTATTTTACCACCTCAAATGTAGGTTTATCATTTCACATCTCGTTTTTACTAAAACTTAAAGTTAACTGTTGGACGTCATGTATTCGCATTACTACGTAACTGTATTAAAAACCCATGTCTAGTGTTACCAAAAAAGAGATATTTGTATAACTCTATGGTATGCAAAAAATTTGTAGTTTGAAATGTATCCACAATTTGCTTTTTATTTACATTTTGCATAGATATAACATGTCAGGACACGATTCTTCGTCTTCCGAAAATTCGACATCGACACTCACTTTATCGACTGCCGAGAAATCGAACGACGGAAAACCGAACACTGAGGGTTTTTAAGAAAAAGAATTTAAGAAAAGAAAAAGTAGAAAAGAAGAGAGAAAAAGGTAGAAGATGGAGATGGGGAAAAGAAGATAGAACATTTTAAAATAGAAAGAAAAAGAGAATAGAGGAAAAAGAAAAACATAGAAAAATAGGACGGAACAGAAAGAAAACAGAACAACATCAGAATCTCACAATTGGCAGCGGAACAACATATAATAATAAATGAATAATCTTTAAACAAAGAACTATATCAGTTATTACATTTTATACATTACATTACATTACATCATATAATCAGAGTGTACAACAACAAATAGTGCAGCGGAAAAAGAAATACTATATAGTAGTAATACGCCATGCCATCCAGCTTGCCTCTAGCAACTCCTGAATATCCAGAATATCCTGATAAACCTTACTCTTGACTGCCCGTGTGGAAATTGGTGGGCACCCAGAGTTTAGGAAGGAAAACAATAAACTCCAAGTCAGTCATGTGACTGGTGTGAGAACTCAAAACAGTTTATTTAACTTTAAAATCAAAATAGAGGAATATTTTTAAATTCAATTCGCAATGCTTTTAAAAATGAGACTACCATAAGGCCTCCCGCACACACACACAATGCAAACGCAGAATCGGAGGAGATTTCTCCTTATGATAGTCAAAGATGCTTGATACACATTTAAAAATAACATTTGATATTATTACTAGTGCATAGTGCAGGGGAAAAATTCATTTTGAAAGTAGAATATAAATCTTAGCCAACATAGACATTTCGAACTATGCCTACTATAGCTAACTATGTTCAATAGCAGGTTACCACCACATTCCATAGCAGGTTATACAACTAAAACCGTACAAGTCACGTATTGTTTCTTTGGATTTCCAACAAATGATCAGGCCAAGGAACTTCCCATTGCCACATGAGAATGCCTCTGGAAAGACATCCCCGAGAACCAAACCGGAACTCTGCCAACACAAGGCCGGGTTACCCCTAACTGGGTAACTACTGACACGAGCACGCCATTCCCCGATCGTAAACGACCTTTCTCACGGGATCCCGAAAACCAACAACCACAAAGTAATAAATTCGTAGTAACCACATAGGTTAAATATCTGGGCTCCATACCATGATACCACCTCTATCCAGAAGGAAATGAACATACCCTAAAGGGTGCTACCCCTCATAACCTTGCCGCGTCTTTCCTGTTTTGACCATTTTCGGGGTGTGAGGCTCGACGAAGTCACGTCCACAAAAACATACTTTATACAAAAGCCATGCTTTGGGTCAACAAATGATCAACACAATGATCACCAAGATAGACGATCAAATAAACGATCCTATCACAATAATCAACACAATGATCATTTCAGCAACACTCAGCATGTCACGTTACCAAATTGGGAATATATCGCTGATAACTTCAACTATATAACCTCTGAGCTCGTACGTCTCAGAGAAGGGTGTTAAGCTAAAAGAATAAATTCTTCGCCACCAACAGAAATATATTTGAAAGAAATCGGCTTTATATCTCAACTTGTAATGTCAGACATACAATCCATACAAGTCTGTTCCGGGCTCGAACAAAACCGAAGGCACTTACAAAGAAGCCCTTGCAATCCGGATATTCACAATCCTGATCGGACTTCCCATCACTTAGGGAGTCTCTATACCGTTGCAACTCAGTGCAGAGACAATCGACAGGTCATCCTATCGCTCTCGCAAATACCGGGTCTTCAACACCGATCTTCAATGCAATTCACAACGACGTATCACATATTCGGAATGGGTTATATGACCCCATGGTCCTTTCCCGGTTAACCCGAATAGTGAGCGCTTATTCAAAAATAAGTGTAGCATTCACATTCAAACAAATCACATCAATTACCCATTCAAAGGGAAATATTGATAGTCGGTTATTGAACTATCAATGGATATGCACACATCACCAGTTTCCAAATAATTTTCCAAATTATTTATTTCACAAAATATCTTTACAAGATATATAATTTCAATACTTCAAAAATAAATCAATATTTATTTTTAAACAAATTCCACTTTCACATATAAATTCTATAATGAATTTATATTCCAAAATATCTATGCATATACGATTTCAACTATCCATTTTCAATTTATCTTCAAAAAGATAAATTCTAAATATTCACTTCATATTGGAAAAACAATTCCATACTTATTCAATAAGTAATTCACAAATCTTTTTATTTTCAACACTTAGAAAATATTCAATATACTTAAATCGAGATTAAGTATATATTTCATTCTTTAAGGAAATCATTCTCTTAAACATATTTATTTGGGCCAAAACGAATGTTGCGTAAAACATCGTTACGACAACCCAAAATCACTAGTATAGGGATTCGAAGTTTAAATAGATATATAAATCCCAATACTATACAAAAACATTTCCTTTCGGCAATCATTTACTATAACAACAGTGTTATAGTCCACCATTTCCTTTTATTTCTCGAAAACGTCTGTTTCAGCAATCAATGTTGAAATCTATGGTTTCGAATCTTAACACATTTAAAACATTGTTAGATCGTTTTAATTCTATTTAAAATATCACATTCTAAACATTTTCTTCAACATATTATTCACTATTCAAAAACGTGAATATATTTTGTTAACAACTTCCATCCTTTTATTCATTTTAATTCAAAGGATTATTCACTATTCAAAAATGTGGATATAACTCCATAAATAAATCATAACAATTTACTTATCAAAATAAGTCGTTTGTGAATTTATAAAAAACGTTTATAAATTCCATTTCTATTTATTTATAAAAACTTCCTTTTTATAAATCCTTTTATTAACCTATTCCAGTTTATAACTCAATTATAAACTAAAAGTTCATATTATAAGTTAAATACTTATAAAACGATTATTTTACAAAATCGTTCTTTTTAACTTCCCAAATTATAAATCTTATAACTTATAAGATTCATTCATTTATTCAAAATCATTATTTTAATAACTTAATAAATTTTATAAACCTACTGCTTATAAAATTCCATTTATAACTTCACCGTATAAAATTCTATAAATTCCATTCAATTATGAAATTCATTTTCACTTCCTTCAAACACTTATAAAAACTCGTTTTATAATGTCCATATTTCAATTTATAAATATCCATTTATAAATCTCTTAATATAAATCAATTTATATTATTCTTTTTAAACGTCTTTAAATTCCTTTAAAAACTTCTTCCTTTTGATTCATAAAATAATTAAATTTTATAAACCCTATATTTCAACTTTTCATAATAAATTCAAAAATTCTGATTTAACTATTTTATAAAATCATTAGCATCATATTCTCAAAAATCAGTTTTTAACTATATTTCTCAAAAATCATAATTTTTATAACTTTAAAAATTATAATGTTTATTTATTTAAAATGAATCTATTCCAAAAATATAGTATATTTTCAAAAAATCACTTTATAAATCATTTTAAAATCCCAAAATCTGGTCCAATGATGCTACACACCAAATAGTCAATCACGACTACAACGATATCATATATCGTATATGGTAATCAATTAAATATCAAAATATCTGAAATTAAATAAAAACTGTTGAGGAATCCAGTTGGATCCCTCCAACCTGTTTTCCTGCATCCACAAACATTAGCACAATACCAATTTCGCTCCAGTACGAAATTATCGCGGTATATGTTCTTATTAAATATTATCCGCTTAATAACGGCGCAATAGGGTCTCATCCGCAAAAAAATACGGGAAATCAATCAACTGCAATATATACATATGCCAATATATATATTGATATTATATATAATACCAATTTCACTGTTTATGAAATATTCGCGGTATATGTTTTTAATAAATAACATCCGCTTACTAACGGCGTATAATGTCTATTTTAACAATCAATAGATATCAATCATCATTCAAACATGCATTCAAATATTTTAAATCTAACTATTTAAAATAAAATCGAAACTGATTCGATTGAGTGAGAAGTTCTCACCTTGATTTTAAATTCCGTTTTAGCGATTTATTTCGAATAAAATTAAACGGACGTTTAATTTTACCCAAAATTCTCACTAACTCCAAACGACTCCAAACCAACTCCATCGCGTAGTGCTCGTCCATACGATTCCAACGCAACTGGTTTCGCGCGTTTTCGACCTCGTATGAAAAAGTTATTGATTTTACAAGTTTGTACACAATTTTATATAAACAATTCAACATAACTTTATAATTTTAAACCTACACCATACTCTCAGCCCTTAGATCCCCTTGCTTGCATCCTGGCCGTCCCCTACCTTCATCTCCCTCACGTTCAAGCTTCAGGAATTAGGCCGCAACCACCAACCCATCCTTAGCCAACTAGGGTTCCATATTACTCCGCCAATACTCAACGAAACTCGATCAAACCACTTGCAAATCGAAGCTCTTCGCGAGAGCTACCACCACCATCCCCCACCTGAAGCTCGGCCACCTGTAGAGCCTTGGAATGCGTGCGAAAATCTACAGGTTCGGCCCCACATAGCTCCCTCCACGCGACTCCAAACACGATCTCAACCGTATGGATCGAAAGCTCTCGTCGTGCTCTCCAACCTTCGTGTTGAACACTTTGGCTAAATCTTTGTAGATTGAGAGAGATTGAGGGGAAAAGGAAGATCATTTCTGGCCTTTGGTTGTATAAGTGGCGGCTAGGGTTAAAATTTAGGGTTTTGTTTATTTTTTTTATCAAATTATGAAGAGAGTGGTGCTATTTATAGAGTTTCGTTCGACACTATTCATCCGGAAATTCCGAACTCCGATTTACGCGCCGAAACTGACGTACCTAGGGTTTATCCCGCGTTCCGGACACAATGGAACAGGTTTCGGAAGCTAATTCGGAAGTATGTGCGAGTTATGGCTGTAAACGCTCAATTTGAATTAAACCGATTTAAGCGATTTTCTAGGCGTTTTAATTTGTACCGGACAAACGGTAAATCCAATTGACTTGAAATTTGAAACCTTACAATAATATCACATTACGGATCCGATGAAACTGGTTTCGTCGAAATCCGAGACTTTTTGAAAAATGGCTATTTTCACTCGTCAAATTTAAATTAAAAATAAATCGATGCGTTTCGAGCTGCCACGATCAAACGATAGCTCCGATTGACACGAAATTTTAAATCCGGTAATAACTAACTATTACGGATCCAATGGAACTGGTTTCGTTCAATTCTGAGACTGTTCAAAAATTGACTATTTTCACTAGTCGATTTTAATATTAAAATATTCAATTTTCACAAGTTAACTTTTAATTCGATTCTAAAAGTTCTAAAATATCATTCTAACTCCCATATGATAAAATAAAATTTTACAAATCATTTTCAATCATATTTAACCCAATTTTCAATTATTTCCATAATTTAACCTATTAAATTTATCGATTTAATTATCCAATTAAATCCAATAATTCAAATAAAAATTTATTTGACTTATAAATTCACTTATTAATATTTAAAATTAATTAAATATTCAAATTTTAATTTCTAAAAATTCTGGGTCGTTACAATCTTCCCCACTTAAAAGAATTTCGTCCTCGAAATTATTAAGTAAGAAAATTACAAAATCTATTAATTTTCCCAAAATTCAAAATTAAACTTCTTATAATAACTTACTAAGTTTTCAAATCATACTTAGTTATCTTTTCAAAAACAACTACTATCGTTTAACTTTCAATTCCAAAATCAAAGTTAAAGTTTTCAAAAAAAAAATTTCCCAATTTTCTCAAAATTTTTCTAACGCCTTAAATTTTCGGAAAAATTCGCCATAGTCTCCTTTGCGCGGCTCATTCCGAAAAAAAAATGACAGTATATATATCACAAATATACATCTCATCAAGTAATGAGGCATCCCGAAGGGAAAAAAGTGTAAAAGTACGGTATGTAATCCGAGATATGTACCTTATATTTTATTAGCAAGCATATACGGCTAATGTAGCACAAAAGCGAGCTCCAAATGCGAAGCAAACGCGATCCGCACCTACTAATTACTCAACAAACAACATGAGAACATGCATATAGAGAATAGTATCAATATACAACATATAGTAACATAATAACTATATATGTCACATAGCAAATGCAACATATTCAAATATTAACCAACTAGCATTCAACAAATTCATAACCAATATATATTCATTCATATTCTCATTAATATTCAATGAAATAGGTTTTCAATTTAATCACATTTGATTCATATACAGTGGATGTTTTTACTAACATTCATTTTCAATTAGTTTATATTCACTAATTTATATTCAAGCTGGTTCACTTCCAAACAAATTCAATTCCATTTAAGATTCATTTAACTTCCAATTGAATTCCAATTTTATTAAATCAATTTCATTAACACTTAATGAATTATATACAATCAACTAACAATCATATAACAACCAATGTATATTAATTACAACCAAATTCCTTTGCTTACAATTGGTTTAATTAGTTGATTTTCATTCAATTATTCAACTTCCAATAACATTACATTTTAATGAATTAGCACTTATATTCATTATTTCATATCAACTTAATTCACATTTAATTGATTAATATTCAATCCATTCATTCAATTCAATTACGAAAGTTGAATTTCATTTAAATAACTTAAGTTCATATTTCATTTTACTTTAAAATTCATTTTTATTCACAACTCATATTTATAAATATATTCATATAGTTTCACTTCTTATATATATAAGTTTATTCCACAATTGCAAATCACTTTAATTATAATTCAATTCTTATAATTCATTTGCTTATACAATTATTCTTCAATTTAGATTTTTCAAACAACTAAACAATCAACTTATATACACTTTAATAATTCTGAAAAATTATTTCTTTATATATAAAATATAATCAAGGCAAAATTATTTCATTTACCCAATTTAAAACAATATTATGCCGAATTGTTCTATTAAAGTGTTTAGAAACCCCTTCGGCATAGTCTTGCGGACCACGCTGACGAAAGTTCATATGCCACTCAATAAACCAATCATCACAATATAAAACAATTTCATATATTCACTAACAAATACGCTCTCATAGCTATTATTACACTCAAACTCATTCTAGAGTACTGCTGACTCTATCTCTAATGAATAATACCCAACAGAACCATGGTTGTCGCTTAACCATAAGCTCTGATACCACATTGTCAGGACACGATTCTTCGTCTTCCGAAAATTCGACATCGACACTCACTTTATCGACTGCCGAGAAATCGAACGACGGAAAACCGAACACTGAGGGTTTCTAAGAAAAAGAATTTAAGAAAAGAAAAAGTAGAAAAGAAGAGAGAAAAAGGTAGAAGATGGAGATGGGGAAAAGAAGTTAGAACATTTTAAAATAGAAAGAAAAAGAGAATAGAGGAAAAAGAAGAACATAGAAAAATAGGACGGAACAGAAAGAAAACAGAACAACATCATAATCTCACAATTCGCAGCGGAACAACATATAATAATAAATGAATAATCTTTAAACAAAGAACTATATCAGTTATTACATTTTATACATTACATTACATTACATCATATCATCAGAGTGTACAACAACAAATAGTGCAGCGGAAAAAGAAATACTATATAGTAGTAATACGCCATGCCATCCAGCTTGCCTCTAGCAACTCCTGAATATCCAGAATATCCTGATAAACCTTACTCTTGACTGCCCGTGTGGAAATTGATGGGCACCCAGAGTTTAGGAAGGAAAACAATAAACTCCAAGTCAGTCATGTGACTGGTGTGAGAACTCAAAACAGTTTATTTAACTTTAAAATCAAAATAGAGGAATATTTTTAAATTCAATTCGCAATGCTTTTAAAAATGAGACTACCATAAGGCCTACCGCACACACACACAATGCAAACGCAGAATCGGAAGAGATTTCTCCTTATGATAGTCAAAGATGCTTGATACGCATTTAAAAATAACATTTGATATTATTACTAGTGCATAGTGTAGGGGAAAAATTCATTTTGAAAGTAGAATATAAATCTTAGCCAACATAGACATTTCGAACTATGCCTACTATAGCTAACTATGTTCAATAGCAGGTTACCGCCACATTCCATAGCAGGTTATACAACTAAAACCGTACAAGTCACATATTGTTTCTTTGGATTTCCAACAAATGATCAGGCCAAGGAACTTCCCATTGCCACATGAGAATGCCTCTAGAAAGACATCCCCGAGAACCAAACCGGAACTCTGCCAACACAAGGCCGGGTTACCCCTAACTGGGTAACTACTGACACGAGCACGCCATTCCCCGATCGTAAACGACCTTTCTCACGGGATCCCGAAAGCCAACAACCACAAAGTAATGAATTCGTAGTAACCACATAGGTTAAATATCTGGGCTCCATACCATGATACCACCTCTATCCAGAAGGAAATGTACATACCCTAAAGGGTGCTACCCCTCATAACCTTGTCGCATCTTTCCTGTTTTGACCATTTCCGGGGTGTGAGGCTCGACGAAGTCACGTCCACAAAAACATACTTTATACAAAAGCCATGCTTTGGGTCAACAAATGATCAACACAATGATCACCAAGATAGACGATCAAATAAACGATCCTATCACAATAATCAACACAATGATCATTTCAGCAACACTCAGCATGTCACATTACCAAATTGGGAATATATCGCTGATAACTTCAACTATATAACCTCTGAGCTCGTACGTCTCAGAAAAGGGTGTTAAGCTAAAAGAATAAATTCTTCGCCACCAACAGAAATATATTTGAAAGAAATCGGCTTTATATCTCAACTTGTAATGTCAGACATACAATCCATACAAGTCTGTTCCGGGCTCGAACAAAACCGAAGGCACTTACAAAGAAGCCCTTGCAATCCGGATATTCACAATCCTGATCGGACTTCCCATCACTTAGGGAGTCTCTATACCGTTGCAACTCAGTGCAGAGACAATCGACAGGTCATCCTATCGCTCTCGCAAATACCGGGTCTTCAACACCGATCTTCAATGCAATTCACAACGACGTATCACATATTCGGAATGGGTTATATGACCCCATGGTCCTTTCCCGGTTAACCCGAATAGTGAGCGCTTATTCAAAAATAAGTGTAGCATTCACATTCAAACAAATCACATCAATTACCCATTCAAAGGGAAATATTGATAGTCGGTTATTGAACTATCAATGGATATGCACACATCACCAGTTTCCAAATAATTTTCCAAATTATTTATTTCACAAAATATCTTTACAAGATATATAATTTCAATACTTCAAAAATAAATCAATATTTATTTTTAAACAAATTCCACTTTCACATATAAATTCTATAATGAATTTATATTCCAAAATATCTATGCATATACGATTTCAACTATCCATTTTCAATTTATCTTCAAAAAGATAAATTCTAAATATTCACTTCATATTGGAAAAACAATTCCATACTTATTCAATAAGTAATTCACAAATCTTTTTATTTTCAACACTTAGAAAATATTCAATATACTTAAATCGAGATTAAGTATATATTTCATTCTTTAAGGAAATCATTCTCTTAAACATATTTATTTGGGCCAAAACGAATGTTGCGTAAAACATCGTTACGACAACCCAAAATCACTAGTATAGGGATTCGAAGTTTAAATAGATATATAAATCCCAATACTATACAAAAACATTTCCTTTCGGCAATCATTTACTATAACAACAGTGTTATAGTCCACCATTTCCTTTTATTTCTCGAAAACGTCTGTTTCAGCAATCAATGTTGAAATCTATGGTTTCGAATCTTAACACATTTAAAACATTGTTAGATCGTTTTAATTCTATTTAAAATATCACATTCTAAACATTTTCTTCAACATATTATTCACTATTCAAAAACGTGAATATATTTTGTTAACAACTTCCATCCTTTTATTCATTTTAATTCAAAGGATTATTCACTATTCAAAAATGTGGATATAACTCCATAAATAAATCATAACAATTTACTTATCAAAATAAGTCGTTTGTGAATTTATAAAAAACGTTTATAAATTCCATTTCTATTTATTTATAAAAACTTCCTTTTTATAAATCCTTTTATTAACCTATTCCAGTTTATAACTCAATTATAAACTAAAAGTTCATATTATAAGTTAAATACTTATAAAACGATTATTTTACAAAATCGTTCTTTTTAACTTCCCAAATTATAAATCTTATAACTTATAAGATTCATTCATTTATTCAAAATCATTATTTTAATAACTTAATAAATTTTATAAACCTACTGCTTATAAAATTCCATTTATAACTTCACCGTATAAAATTCTATAAATTCCATTCAATTATGAAATTCATTTTCACTTCCTTCAAACACTTATAAAAACTCGTTTTATAATGTCCATATTTCAATTTATAAATATCCATTTATAAATCTCTTAATATAAATCAATTTATATTATTCTTTTTAAACGTCTTTAAATTCCTTTAAAAACTTCTTCCTTTTGATTCATAAAATAATTAAATTTTATAAACCCTATATTTCAACTTTTCATAATAAATTCAAAAATTCTGATTTAACTATTTTATAAAATCATTAGCATCATATTCTCAAAAATCAGTTTTTAACTATATTTCTCAAAAATCATAATTTTTATAACTTTAAAAATTATAACGTTTATTTATTTAAAATGAATCTATTCCAAAAATATAGTATATTTTCAAAAAATCACTTTATAAATCATTTTAAAATCCCAAAATCTGGTCCAATGATGCTACACACCAAATAGTCAATCACGACTACAGCGATATCATATATCGTATATGATAATCAATTAAATATCAAAATATCTGAAATTAAATAAAAACTGTTGAGGAATCCAGTTGGATCCCTCCAACCTGTTTTCCTGCATCCACAAACATTAGCACAATACCAATTTCGCTCCAGTACGAAATTATCGCGGTATATGTTCTTATTAAATATTATCCGCTTAATAACTGCGCAATAGGGTCTCATCCGCAAAAAAATGCGGGAAATCAATAATTCCAATATATACATATGCCAATATATATATATTGCTACTATATATAATACCAATTTCACTGTTTATGAAATATTCGCGGTATATGTTTTTAATAAATAACATCCGCTTACTAACGGCGTATAATGTCTATTTTAACAATCAATAGATATCAATCATCATTCAAACATGCATTCAAATATTTTAAATCTAACTATTTAAAATAAAATCGAAACTGATTCGATTGAGTGAGAAGTTCTCACCTTGATTTTAAATTCCGTTTTAGCGATTTATTTCGAATAAAATTAAACGGACGTTTAATTTTACCCAAAATTCTCACTAACTCCAAACGACTCCAAACTAACTCCATTGCGTAGTGCTCGTCCATACGATTCCAACGCAACTGGTTTCGCGCGTTTTCGACCTCGTATGAAAAAGTTATTGATTTTACAAGTTTGTACACAATTTTATATAAACAATTCAACATAACTTTATAATTTTAAACCCACACCATACTCTCAGCCCTTAGATTCCCTTGCTTGCATCCTGGCCGTCCCCTACCTTCATCTCCCTCACGTTCAAGCTTCAGGAATTAGGCCGCAACCACCAACCCATCCTTAGCCAACTAGGGTTCCATATTACTCCGCCAATACTCAACGAAACTCGATCAAACCACTTGCAAATCGAAGCTCTTCGCGAGAGCTACCACCACCATCCCCCACCTGAAGCTCGGCCACCTGTAGAGCCTTGGAATGCGTGCAAAAATCTGCAGGTTCGGCCCCACATAGCTCCCTCCACGCGACTCCAAACACGATCTCAACCGTATGGATCGAAAGCTCTCGTCGTGCTCTCCAACCTTCGTGTTGAACACTTTGGCTAAATCTTTGTAGATTGAGAGAGATTGAGGGGAAAAGGAAGATCATTTCTGGCCTTTGGTTGTATAAGTGGCGGCTAGGGTTAAAATTTAGGGTTTTGTTTATTTTTTTATCAAATTATGAAGAGAGTGGTGCTATTTATAGAGTTTCGTTCGACACTATTCATCCGGAAATTCCGAACTCCGATTTACGCGTCGAAACTGACGTACCTAGGGTTTATCCCGCGTTCCGGACACAATAGAACAGGTTTCGGAAGCTAATTCGGAAGTATGTGCGAGTTATGGCTATAAATGCTCAATTTGAATTAAACCGATTTAAGCGATTTTCTAGGCGTTTTAATTTGTACCGGACAAACGGTAAATCCAATTGACTTGAAATTTGAAACCTTACAATAATATCACATTACGGATCCGATGAAACTGGTTTCGTCGAAATCCGAGACTTTTTGAAAAATGGCTATTTTCACTCGTCAAATTTAAATTAAAAATAAATCGATGCGTTTCGAGCTGCCACGATCAAACGATAGCTCCGATTGACACGAAATTTGAAATCCGGTAATAACTAACTATTACGGATCCAATGGAACTGGTTTCGTTCAATTCTGAGACTGTTCAAAAATTGACTATTTTCACTAGTCGATTTTAATATTAAAATATTCAATTTTCACAAGTTAACTTTTAATTCGATTCTAAAAGTTCTAAAATATCATTCTAACTCCCATATGATAAAATAAAATTTTACAAATCATTTTCAATCATATTTAACCCAATTTTCAATTATTTCCATAATTTAACCTATTAAATTTATCGATTTAATTATCCAATTAAATCCAATAATTCAAATAAAAATTTATTTGACTTATAAATTCACTTATTAATATTTAAAATTAATTAAATATTCAAATTTTAATTTCTAAAAATTCTGGGTCGTTACATAACATATTATCAATATGTCATTAAAACTGAAGATTTTAGTGTGGGGAAAATTAGACGCTTCTGATATAGTAGTGTCCAAAGCCAGTCAGATATTGTTGTAAGCTTAAGGCATAATGATCTAAATCAGGGATTAAAACAATCAGAGGTCCTTATTGGTGATATTGAAACATTGAAAATACATTCACAATGCAAGTTTAAATTATAGTGGCTTAAAAATAAAGCATACTCTTTTACAATTACACAGAGTCCGCTTTCATTAATCTAAAATATGACCGGTTTCATTTATAAACAAAATACAACTACTTTTATAAACAAAATTAGAATTTTGAGGCCGATGAAAATTCAAGGCCCTTGGCGATGACTTTAGTGACATAGGGCTACTATCGGCCATTCCTATATCAAACATAGTTTCGAATAATACCGACTATATGTAAATTGAAGTAAATGAGATTTGAGAAGAAATGTGTAAATAACTATTAAAATAAGTAATGTGCAACGAACCATCCATTTGAGAATTTGCATATGCAAAATGATTTTTAAATAACAATTTAATAACATAATTTTTTATAAAAAATCCATCATTCAAAAGTTTTGCATTTCGCAAGTTTATCCAACTCTAACCATCCACTACTAATGTTGCAACAAATTACTATTTTGAAAAATTTTGGTTAAAAATTTGAAAATAAGAATACACAAAAATCCAAACTTCCTACCTATATTAAACTGGAAAAGTGAATACATAGCTTAAAATAAGTTGTATAATAACAAAACAAAACATGTTTGCAACTATTGATCACACATCTTATTAGAAAACAATATATTTGGTTTAAGTAAAGCAGTTTTATTGGAAAATAAATTATATAAGCTTCCTTTACTAAAATTTACTTAAATTGAGAGGTATGTAAAAAAAATTGAATTTATGGAAAAACATTTAGTTTATAAATATAAATATCGTGGCAATACATTTATGTAAAAAGTTAATCCAAATTATGCTGACCAAACATAAATATTATCTCAATATATACACATAAGTGAAATAATAGCTCCATGAATTGATTACGATCAAAAGATGAAATAATAAGTTGTAAAATGCTTTTTAAGTTATATAACATAAACCATCTATAAAGCTAATTCTTCCATCAAATTTATTTCATACTATAATTCCATGAAAGCACATTGTATCAACTTTGATGAGTTAACATTTGATGTTAAACATTATCATTTCACCGGTGAAATAGTTGAAGCTTGATTATGTCATTTTCTTTGTTGATACAACGATGTAGGACGATGTCATTTACTTTCTTCATGACTGGTGATTGGATGATGCATTTCTTCTTGTTCTTTTGTGCATTGCAATTCTATTGTGCACTGTGGTTCTTTTGCGCATTTTAGTTCTTTCGTACATTGTTCATCCATTGTATGTTCATTTATCGTTGGATATTGCAATTTGCTTTCTCCATCAGTGGCCGTTGGATGATCCCATTCTTTTTTCTCTTTTGTGCATTGTAGCTCTTTTGTGTTGTAGCGACCCTGACTCGGCCTTCGAAAATCGACACCGAATACGACACTCGTATACAAATTCCGTAGATCCAAACATCGAATCTGGTTCGTCGGAGCTTGTGACACATTAAGTACAACACAGCAGAAGAAATCAATAACATATATCAATATACAACATTTGATACATTATCTGATACAACTAAATGATACAATGAACATCAATATACATCAGAGATATGATACAAGACAATAGCAGCGGAAAGATAAAAAATAACACCAACAGCGTGACAAAATCTCCAATATGTTCTTCAAGAGAGAACCCCAGAACTGCAACTCCATCTCCAAGGCACTAATCCAGAAATACCTGGAACTCCCAATCAAGATGAAGTGATGTAACCCGATCCAAATGCGATTGCCAAATCCTAAGGCTGAAAGCTATCAGATCTAGACCTACTATTCGATTATCTGAAAACCCAACTCTAGACTGCCCGTGTGTGAAAATTGTGGCCACCCAGAGTTTAGGAAAGGAACAATAAACTCCAGGTCAGTCATGGGACTGGTATGAGCAAACTAAAATAGTTTGTATTTTAAAACAAACAACAAAGAATTTAAAATAAATCCGTAATTCTTTTCAGAAAATGAAACTACCATAAGGCCTCCTACCACACACACAAAGCAAACGTAGAATTGGAGGAGATTTCTCCTTATGATAGTCAAATATGCTTGATATGAGAAAATTTCTTTGATATTATTACTAGTGCATAGTGCAGAAAAACCAATTCGAAAGTATAATATAAATCCTTGCCAGCATAGGCATTTCGCACTTATGCCTACTATAGCTACCATGTTCAATAGCAGGTTACCAGCACATTCCATGGCAGGTTGTCAGGACACGATTCTTCGTCTTCTGAAAATTCGACATCGACACTCACTTTATCGACTGCCGAGGAATCGAACGACGGAAAACCGAACACTGAGGGTTTTTAAAAAGAATTTAAGGAAAGAGAAAGAGGGAAAAGAAGAGAAGAGAGAAAAAGGTAGAAGATAGAGGGAAAAGAAAATAGAAAATTTTAAAATAGAAATTAGAGAGAATAGAAAATGGAGGGGAAAGAAAAATAGAACATAATTTTAAAATAGAACGGAACAGAAAGAAAACAGAACAACATCAGAATCTCACAATTCGCAGCGGAACAACATATAATAATAAATGAATAATCTTTAAATAAAGAACTATATCAGTTATTACATTACATCACATTTCATTACATCATATCATCAGAGTATACAACAACAACAACAAATAGTGCAGCGGAAAAAGAAATACTATATAGCTAGTAATACGCCATGCCATCCAGCTTGCCTCCAGCAACTCCAGAATATCCAGAATATCCTGATATACCTAACTCTTAACTGCCCGTGTGGAAATTTGTGGGCACCCAGAGTTTAGGAAGGAAAACAATAAACTCCGAGTCAGTCATGTGACTGGTGTGAGAACTCAAAACAGTTTATTTATCTTTAAAATCAAAATAGAGGAATATTTTTAAATTCAATTCGCAATGCTTTTAAAAATGAGACTACCATAAGGCCTCCCGCACACACACACATGCAAACGCAGAATCGGAGGAGATTTCTCCTTATGATAGTCAAAGATGCTTGATACGCATTTAAAAAGAAGCATTTGATATTATTACTAGTGCATAGTGTAGAAAATTATTTCGAAAGTAGAATATAAATCTTAGCCAACATACGACCATTATCGTATGCCTACTATAGCTACCATCCAAACAGTGTTGCGACACCATAAGTGAATGATAGGTTCTACAACTAAAACTGTACAAGTTTCGTATTGGGAATTGGATTTCCAACAAATGGTCAGGCCAAGGAACTTCCCATTGCCACATGAGAATGCCTCTGGAAAGACATCCCCGAGAACCAAACCGGAACTCTGCCAACACAAGGCCGGGTTACCCCTAACTGGGTAACTACTGACACGAGCACGCCATTCCCCGATCGTAAACAACCTTTCTCACGGGTTCCCGAAAACCAACAACCACAAAGTAATAAATTCGCAGTAACCACATAGGTTAAATATCTGGGCTCCATACCATGATACCACCTCTATCCAGAAGGAAATGTACATACCCTAAAGGGAGCTACCCCTCATAACCTTGCCGCATCTTTCCTGTTTTGACCATTTCCGGGGTGTGAGGCTCGACGAAGTCACGTCCACAAAAACATACTTTATACAAAAGCCATGCTTTGGTTCAACAAATGATCAACACGATGATCACCAAGATAGACGATCAAATAAACGATCCTATCACAATAATCAACACAATGATCATTTACAGCAACACTCAGCATGTCACATTACCAAATTGGGAATATATCGCTGATAACTTCAACTATATAACCTCTGAGCTCGTACGTCTCAGAGAAGGGTGTTAAGCTAAAAGAATAAATTCTCCACCACCAACAGAAATATATTTGAATGAAATCGGCTTTACATCTCAATTTGTAATGTCAGACATACAATCCATACAAGTCTGTTCCGGGATCGAACAAAACCGAAGGCACTTACAAAGAAGTCCTTGCAATCCGGATATTCACAATCCTGATCGGATTCACCATCACATATGGAGAACTCTATACCGTAGCTACTCGGTGCAGAGTAAATCGACAGGTCATCCTATCGCTCTCGCAAATACCGGGTCTTCAACACCGATCTTCAATGCAATTCACAACGTCGTATCACATATTCGGAATGGGTTATACGACCCCATGGTCCTTTCCCGGTTAACCCGAATAGTGAGCGCTTATTCAAAAATAAGTGTGACATTCAAATTCAAACAAATCACATCAAATACCCATTCAAAGGGAAATATTGATAGTCGGTTATTGAACTATCACTGGATATGCACACATCACCAGTTTCCAAATAATTTTCCAAATTATTTATTTTCCAAAAATATCTTTACAAGATATATTATTTTCAATACTTCAAAAATAAATCAATATTTATTTTTAAACCAATTCCACTTTCTTTTATAAATTCCTTAGTGAATTTATAATCCAAAATATCTATGCATATGATTTCAATAATTCATTTCAATTTATCTTCAAAAAGATAAATTCTCAAAACGTTTCATTTCACATTGGAAAAACATTTCCATACTTATTTATTCATAAGTAATTCACAAATTTTATTTATTTTCAACACTTGGAAAATATTCAATATACTTCAATCGAGATTAAGTATATATTTCATTCTTTAAGGAAATCATTTTCTTAAACATATTTATTTGGGCCAAAACGAATGTTACGTAAAACATCGCTACGACAACCCAAAATCACTAGTATAGGGATTCGAAGTTAAAATAGATATATAAACCCCAATACTATACAAAACATTTCCTTTCGGAAATCATTTACTATAACAACAGTGTTATAGTCTACTATTTCCTTTTATTCCTCGAAAACGTCTATTTCAACAATAACTGTTGAAATCTATGGTTTCGAATCTCAACACATTTTAAAACATTGTTCGATCGTTTTAATTCTATTTCAAATATCACATTCAAAACAATTTCTTTAACATATTATTCACTATTCAAAAACGTGAATATACTACGTTAACAACTTTCATCACTTCTATTCATTTTATTTCAAAGGATTATTCACAGTCAAAAAATGTGAATATAACTCCATTAATAAGTTTCAACAATTTACTTATCAAAATAAGTCGTTTGCGAATTTATAAAACAACGTTTATAAATTCCTTTATTAAACTATTCAATTCCATATCTCAATGATATACTAACAGTTCATCTTATAAGTTAAATGCTTATAATTTCTTTGTTTACAAAAATCATTCTTTTTAAACTTCCCAATATAAAAATCTTATGACTTATAAGATTCATTCATTTATCCAAATATATTCTTTAATAACCTCACAAAATTCATAAATCTTACTATTTATAAATTTCATTTATAACTTCACCATTTATAATTTTATAAATCCCATTCACATATGCAATCCATTTTCACTTCATTCAAACACTTATAAAAACTCGTTTTATAATTCAAATGTTTTAATTTATAAATATCAATTTATAAATTCTTTAATATAAATCAATTTATATTATTCTTTAAAACGTCTTTAATTTCCTTTATAATTTCATCCTTTCTCTTGATTTATAAAATAATCAAATTTTATAAATCCTATATTTAAACTTTTCACAATAATTCTAAAATATCTCGATTAAACTATTTTATAAAATCAATAGCATCATATTCTCAAAAATCAGTTTTTAACTGTATTTCACAAAAATCATAATTTTTATAACATTAAAAATTATAACGTTTATTTATTTAAAATGGATCAATTCCAAAATTATTTTATAAAACGTATACTTTCTAAAATCACTTTAAAATCATTTTAAAATCCCAAAATCTGGGTCCAATGATGCTACACACCAAATAGTCAATCACGACAACAACGATATCATATATCGATATGATAATCAATCAAATATCAAAATATCTGAAATTAAATAAAAACTGTTGAGGAATCCAGTTGGATCCCTCCAACCTGTTTTCCTGCATCCACAAACATTAGCACAATACCAATTCCGTTCTAGTACGAAATTATCGCGGTATATGTTCTTATTAAATATTATCCGCTTAATAACGGCGCAATAGGGTCTCATCCGCTAAAAAATGCGGGAAATCAATAATTCCAATATATACATATGCCAATATATATATATTGCTACTATATATAATACCAATTTCACTGTTTATGAAATATTCGCGGTATATGTTTTTAATAAATAACATCCGCTTACTAACGGCGTATAATGTCTATTTTAACAATCAATAGATATCAATCATCATTCAAACATGCATTCAAATATATTAAATCTAACTATTTAAAATAAAATCGAAACTGATTCGATTGAGTGAGAAGTTCTCACCTTGATTTCAATTTCGTTTTAGCGATTTATTTCGAATAAAATTAAACGGACGTTTAATTTTACCCAAAATTCTCACTAACTCCAAATGACTCCAAACCAACTCCATCGCGTAGTGCTCGTCCATACGATTCCAACGCAACTGAGTTTGCATTTTTTCGACCGCGTATGAAAAAGTTATGTAATTTACAAGTTTACTCGAATTTATTTATATAAATTACAACATATTAACTATATTTTCAAACCTAATTAACTACAGGCCGTGAGATCCATGCTCTTGCAATCATAGCCGTGCACTTCATCTCCCTCTCCCTCACAACGCAAACGTCCCCTACAGGCCGCACTCCCAACCCATTAGCATATATTAGGGTTTCAATCTTCGACCACCACACTCGACTAAACTCCATCACACCACCGCCATCTTGAAGCCCTTCGCACAAGCTACACTCGGCTGCAGTAGCATAGAGCTCGGCCCTCTATTTCTCCTCGATTTGCGTGCGCAGGTCGCTGCACACGGCCCCCTCCTGCTCCTCCTCCGATGCTCCAAACACGATCTCAACCGTATGGATTTAAAGCTCTCGTTACCCTCTACAATGTTGTAGTTAATCACTTTGGTTAAAACTTCACGGATTGGAAGAGATTAAGAAAAGAAAAAGGGACGTTTCTGGCCATTGACAGTGGGGGTGGCGGCTAGGGTTTCTATTTTGTTTTATTTTTATTTTTTTATTTTTTTTTAAATTATGAAGAGGGTGGGTGTATTTATAGAAGAAAATCGAACACTATTCATCCGGAAATTCCGAACTCCGATTTATGCGCCGTAACCAGCGTTTCTAGGGTTTACCCCGCGTTCCGGACACAATAGAACAGGTTTCGAAAGCTAATTCGGACATCTGTGCGAGTTATGGCTATAAACGCTCAATTTAAATTAAACCGATTTAACTCGATTTCTAGGCGTTTTAATTCGTATCGGACAAACCGTAAATCCAATTGACACGAAATTTGAAACCTTACAATAATATCACATTACGGATCCGACGAAGCTGGTTTCGTCGAAATCCGAGACTTTTTGAAAAATGGCTATTTTAACTCGCCAAATTAAAATTAAAAATAAATCGATGCGTTTCGAGCTGCCACGCTCAAACGATAACTCCGATTGACACGAAATTTGAAATCCGGTAATAACTAACTATTACGGATCCAATGGAACTGGTTTCGTTCAATTCTGAGACTGTTCAAAAATTGACTATTTTCACTAGTCGATTTAATATTAAAATATTCAATTTTCACAAATTAACTTTTAATTCGATTTTAAAAGTTCTAAAATATCGTTCTAACTCCCATATGATAAAATAAAATTTTACAAATCATTTTCAATCTTATTTAACCCAATTTTCAATTATTTCTATAATTTAACATATTAAATTATCGATTTAATAATCCAATTAAATCCAATAATTCCAAAAAAAAATTATTTGACTTATAAATTCACTTATTAATATTTAAAATTAATTAAATATTCAAATTTTAATTAATAAAAATCCTGGGTCGTTACAATCTTCCCCACTTAAAAGAATTTCGTCCTCGAAATTACAAGTAAGAAAAATTACAGAATCTATTAATTTTCCATAATTCATAGTTAAACTTCTTACAAACTTTACTAAGTTTTCCAAATCATACTTAGTTATCTTTTCAAAAACAATTACTATTGTTTAACTTTCAACTTCAAATCAAAGTTTAAAGTTTTCAAAATTTTTTTTCAATTTTCTCAAAAATTTTCTAACGCCTTAAATTTTCGGAAAAATTCGCCATAGTCTCCTTTGCGCGGCTCGATCCGAAAAAAAAATGACAGTATATATATCACAAATATACATCTCATCAAGTAATGAGGCATCCCGAAGGGAAAAAAGTGTAAAAGTACGATATTTAATCCGAGATATGTACCTTATATTTTATTAGCGAGCATATACGGCTAATATAGCGCGAAAGCGAGCTCCAAATGCGAAGCAAACGCGATCCGCACCTACTAATCACTCAACAAACAACATGAGAACATGCATATATGACAATAGTATCAATATACAACATATAGCAACATAATTACTATATATGCCAACATAGCAATATATATTCAACCATCAACCAACTATCATCCATAACCAAATCAATATTCATTCATATTCTTATTAATATTCAATGAATTGGTTTTCGATTTAATCACATTTGATTCATTTACATTGGATTTACTAACATTTATTTTCAATTAGTTTATATTCACTAATTCATATTCAAGTTGGTTCACTTCCAATTTAAATTCAATTCTATTCAAATTTATTTACTTCTAATTTGAATTCAATTACTTTAGCTTCCAATTTCATTAACACTCAATGAATTATTTACAATCAATCAACTAACAATCATATAACAACCAATGTATATCAATTACAACCAAATTCCTTTGCTTACAATTGGTTTAATTTAATTTATTTTCTTATTCAACTATTCAACTTCTAATAACATTAGATTTTAATGAATTACACTTACATTCATTATTTCATATCAATTATTCACATTTAATTGATTAATATTCAATCCATTAATTCAATTCAATTTACCAAAAGTTGAATTTCATTTTAAATAACTTAAGTTCACATTCACCACTTCACTTTATTATTTTACTTTGATACTAATATCAACTTCATTCAATATCACTTAAGTTATATTCCATTTAACTTTAAATTCACTTTTACTTACAACTCATATTCACATATATATCCATATAGTTTCACTTTTCATATATAAGTTTATTTCACAATTGTAAATCACTTTAATTATAATTCAATTCTTATAATTCTTTTGCTTATACAATTATTCTTTTATTTAGATTATTCAAACAACTAAACAATCTACTTATATACTCTTTAATAATTTTGAAAAATTATTTCTTTATATATAAAATATACTCAAGGTAAAATTATTTCATTTACCCAATTTAAAACAATATTGTGTCGAATTGTTCTATTCAAGTGTTTAGAAACCCCTTCGGCATAGTCTTGCGGACAACGCAGACGAAAGTTCATATGCCACTCAATAAACCAATCATCACAATATAAAACAATTTTATATTCACTAACAAATACGCTCTCATAGCTATTATTACACTCAAACTCATCCTAGAGTACTGCTGACTCTATCTCTAATGAGTAATACCCAACAGAACCATGGTTGTCGCTTAACCATAAGCTCTGATACCACATTGTCAGGACACGATTCTTCGTCTTCCGAAAATTCGACATCGACACTCACTTTATCGACTGCCGAGGAATCGAACGACGGAAAACCGAACACTGAGGGTTTTTAAAAAGAATTTTAGGAAAGAGAAAGAGAGAAAAGAAGAGAAGAGAGAAAAAGGTAGAAGATAGAGGGAAAAGAAAATAGAAAATTTTAAAATAGAAATTAGAGAGAATAGAAAATGGAGGGGAAAGAAAAATAGAACATAATTTTAAAATAGAACGGAACAGAAAGAAAACAGAACAACATCAGAATCTCACAATTCGCAGCGGAACAACATATAATAATAAATGAATAATCTTTAAACAAAGAACTATATCAGTTATTACATTACATCACATTTCATTACATCATATCATCAGAGTATACAACAACAACAACAAATAGTGCAGCGGAAAAAGAAATACTATATAGCTAGTAATACGCCATGCCATCCAGCTTGCCTCCAGCAACTCCAGAATATCCAGAATATCCTGATATACCTAACTCTTAACTGCCCGTGTGGAAATTTGTGGGCACCCAGAGTTTAGGAAGGAAAACAATAAACTCCGAGTCAGTCATGTGACTGGTGTGAGAACTCAAAACAGTTTATTTATCTTTAAAATCAAAATAGAGGAATATTTTTAAATTCAATTCGCAATGCTTTTAAAAATGAGACTACCATAAGGCCTCCTGCACACACACACAAGCTAACGCAGAATCGGAGGAGATTTCTCCTTATGATAGTCAAAGATGCTTGATACGCATTTAAAAAGAAGCATTTGATATTATTACTAGTGCATAGTGTAGAAAATTATTTCGAAAGTAGAATATAAATCTTAGCCAACATACGACCATTATCGTATGCCTACTATAGCTACCATCCAAACAGTGTTGCGACACCATAAGTGAATGATAGGTTCTACAACTAAAACCGTACAAGTTTCGTATTGGGAATTGGATTTCCAACAAATGGTCAGGCCAAGGAACTTCCCATTGCCACATGAGAATGCCTCTGGAAAGACATCCCCGAGAACCAAACCGGAACTCTGCCAACACAAGGCCGGGTTACCCCTAACTGGGTAACTACTGACACGAGCACGCCATTCCCCGATCGTAAACGACCTTTCTCACGGGATCCCGAAAACCAACAACCACAAAGTAATAAATTCGCAGTAACCACATAGGTTAAATATCTGGGCTCCATACCATGATACCACCTCTATCCAGAAGGAAATGTACATACCCTAAAGGGAGCTACCCCTCATAACCTTGCCGCATCTTTCCTGTTTTGACCATTTCCGGGGTGTGAGGCTCGACGAAGTCACGTCCACAAAAACATACTTTATACAAAAGCCATGCTTTGGGTCAACAAATGATCAACACGATGATCACCAAGATAGACGATCAAATAAACGATCCTATCACAATAATCAACACAATGATCATTTACAGCAACACTCAGCATGTCACATTACCAAATTGGGAATATATCGCTGATAACTTCAACTATATAACCTCTGAGCTCGTACGTCTCAGAGAAGGGTGTTAAGCTAAAAGAATAAATTCTCCGCCACCAACAGAAATATATTTGAATGAAATCGGCTTTACATCTCAATTTGTAATGTCAGACATACAATCCATACAAGTCTATTCCGGGATCGAACAAAACCGAAGGCACTTACAAAGAAGTCCTTGCAATCCGGATATTCACAATCCTGATCGGATTCACCATCACATATGGAGAACTCTATACCGTAGCTACTCGGTGCAGAGTAAATCGACAGGTTATCCTATCGCTCTCGCAAATACCGGGTCTTCAACACCGATCTTCAATGCAATTCACAACGACGTATCACATATTCGGAATGGGTTATACGACCCCATGGTCCTTTCCCGGTTAACCCGAATAGTGAGCTCTTATTCAAAAATAAGTGTGACATTCAAATTCAAACAAATCACATCAAATACCCATTCAAAGGGAAATATTGATAGTCGGTTATTGAACTATCACTGGATATGCACACATCACCAGTTTCCAAATAATTTTCCAAATTATTTATTTTCCAAAAATATCTTTACAAGATATATTATTTTCAATACTTCAAAAATAAATCAATATTTATTTTTAAACCAATTCCACTTTCTTTTATAAATTCCTTAGTGAATTTATAATCCAAAATATCTATGCATATGATTTCAATAATTAATTTCAATTTATCTTCAAAAAGATAAATTCTCAAAACGTTTCATTTCACATTGGAAAAACATTTCCATACTTATTTATTCATAAGTAATTCACAAATTTTATTTGTTTTCAACACTTGGAAAATATTCAATATACTTCAATCGAGATTAAGTATATATTTCATTCTTTAAGGAAATCATTCTCTTAAACATATTTATTTGGGCCAAAACGAATGTTACGTAAAACATCGTTACGACTACCCAAAATCACTAGTATAGGGATTCGAAGTTAAAATAGATATATAAACCCCAATACTATACAAAACATTTCCTTTCGGAAATCATTTACTATAACAACAGTGTTATAGTCTACTATTTCCTTTTATTCCTCGAAAACGTCTATTTCAACAATAACTGTTGAAATCTATGGTTTCGAATCTCAACACATTTTAAAACATTGTTCGATCGTTTTAATTCTATTTCAAATATCACATTCAAAACAATTTCTTTAACATATTATTCACTATTCAAAAACGTGAATATACTACGTTAACAACTTTCATCACTTCTATTCATTTTATTTCAAAGGATTATTCACAGTCAAAAATGTGAATATAACTCCATTAATAAGTTTCAACAATTTACTTATCAAAATAAGTCGTTTGCGAATTTATAAAACAACGTTTATAAATTCCTTTATTAAACTATTCAATTCCATATCTCAATGATATACTAACAGTTCATCTTATAAGTTAAATGCTTATAATTTCTTTGTTTACAAAAATCATTCTTTTTAAACTTCCCAATATAAAAATCTTATAACTTATAAGATTCATTCATTTATCCAAATATATTCTTTAATAACCTCACAAAATTCATAAATCTTACTATTTATAAATTTCATTTATAACTTCACCATTTATAATTTTATAAATCCCATTCACATATGCAATCCATTTTCACTTCATTCAAACACTTATAAAAACTCGTTTTATAATTCAAATGTTTTAATTTATAAATATCAATTTATAAATCCTTTAATATAAATCAATTTATATTATTCTTTAAAACGTCTTTAATTTCCTTTATAATTTCATCCTTTCTCTTGATTTATAAAATAATCAAATTTTATAAATCCTATATATAAACTTTTCACAATAATTCTAAAATATCTCGATTAAACTATTTTATAAAATCAAGAGCATCATATTCTCAAAAATCAGTTTTTAACTGTATTTCACAAAAATCATAATTTTTATAACATTAAAAATTATAACGTTTATTTATTTAAAATGGATCAATTCCAAAATTATTTTATAAAACGTATACTTTCTAAAATCACTTTAAAATCATTTTAAAATCCCAAAATCTGGGTCCAATGATGCTACACACCAAATAGTCAATCACGACAACAACGATATCATATATCGATATGATAATCAATCAAATATCAAAATATCTGAAATTAAATAAAAACTGTTAAGGAATCCAGTTGGATCCCTCCAACCTGTTTTCCTGCATCCACAAACATTAGCACAATACCAATTCCGTTCCAGTACGAAATTATCGCGGTATATGTTCTTGTTAAATATTATCCGCTTAATAACGGCGCAATAGGGTCTCATCCGCTAAAAAATGCGGGAAATCAATAATTCCAATATATACATATGCCAATATATATATATTGCTACTATATATAATACAAATTTCACTGTTTATGAAATATTCGCGGTATATGTTTTTAATAAATAACATCCGCTTACTAACGGCGTATAATGTCTATTTTAACAATCAATAGATATCAATCATCATTCAAACATGCATTCAAATATATTAAATCTAACTATTTAAAATAAAATCGAAACTGATTCGATTGAGTGAGAAGTTCTCACCTTGATTTCAATTTCGTTTTAGCGATTTATTTCGAATAAAATTAAACGGACGTTTAATTTTACCTAAAATTCTCACTAACTCCAAATGACTCCAAACCAACTCCATCGCGTAGTGCTCGTCCATACGATTCCAACGCAACTGAGTTTGCATTTTTTCGACCTCGTATGAAAAAGTTATGTAATTTACAAGTTTACTCGAATTTATTTATATAAATTACAACATATTAACTATATTTTCAAACCTAATTAACTACAGGCCGTGAGATCCATGCTCTTGCAATCATAGCCGTGCACTTCATCTCCCTCTCCCTCACAACGCAAACGTCCCCTACAGGCCGCACTCCCAACCCATTAGCATATATTAGGGTTTCAATCTTCGACCACCACACTCGACTAAACTCCATCACACCACCGCCATCTTGAAGCCCTTCGCACAAGCTACACTCGGCTGCAGTAGCATAGAGCTCGGCCCTCTATTTCTCCTCGATTTGCGTGCGCAGGTCGCTGCACACGGCCCCCTCCTGCTCCTCCTCCGATGCTCCAAACACGATCTCAACCGTATGGATTTAAAGCTCTCGTTACCCTCTACAATGTTGTAGTTAATCACTTTGGCTAAAATTTCACGGATTGGAAGAGATTAAGAAAAGAAAAAGGGACGTTTCTGGCCATTGACAGTGGGGGTGGCGGCTAGGGTTTCTATTTTGTTTTATTATTATTTTTTTATTTTTTTTTTAAATTATGAAGAGGGTGGGTGTATTTATAGAAGAAAATCGAACACTATTCATCCGGAAATTCCGAACTCCGATTTACGCGCCGTAACCAGCGTTTCTAGGGTTTACCCCGCGTTCCGGACACAATGGAACAGGTTTCGAAAGCTCATTCGGACATCTGTGCGAGTTATGGCTATAAACGCTCAATTTAAATTAAACCGATTTAACTCGATTTCTAGGCGTTTTAATTCGTATCGGACAAACCGTAAATCCAATTGACACGAAATTTGAAACCTTACAATAATATCACATTACGGATCCGATGAAACTGGTTTCGTCGAAATCCGAAACTTTTTGAAAAATGGCTATTTTAACTCGCCAAATTAAAATTAAAAATAAATCGATGCGTTTCGAGCTGCCACGCTCAAACGATAACTCAGATTGACACGAAATTTGAAATCCGGTAATAACTAACTATTACGGATCCAATGGAACTGGTTTCGTTCAATTCTGAGACTGTTCAAAAATTGACTATTTTCACTAGTCGATTTAATATTAAAATATTCAATTTTCACAAATTAACTTTTAATTCGATTTTAAAAGTTCTAAAATATCGTTCTAACTCCCATATGATAAAATAAAATTTTACAAATCATTTTCAATCATATTTAACCCAATTTTCAATTATTTCTATAATTTAACATATTAAATTATCGATTTAATAATCCAATTAAATCCAATAATTCCAAAAAAAAATTATTTGACTTATAAATTCACTTATTAATATTTAAAATTAATTAAATATTCAAATTTTAATTAATAAAAATCCTGGGTCGTTACACAGGTTATACAACTAAAACCGTACAAGGCGCGTATTGTATTGATTAGATTTCCAACAAATGGTCAGGCTAAGGAACTTCCTACCGTCCATGGGTACGCCTCTAGCGGGACGTCCCGAGAGCTTAACCAGCTCTCTGCCAACACAAGGTCGGGTTACCTCTGTAACTAGGTAACTACTACACGAGCGTGCCATCCCTCGGTCCTTTGGGACCTTTATCCGAGTGCTCGACACCAACAACTACAAAGCAATCACAAAGTAATAGATATGTAGTATCCACATGAGTGAAGTATCTGGGCTCCATACCATGATACCACCCTTTTCCAGAAGGGAATGACAAACCCTAAAGGGAGCGACCCTTATAAACTTGCCGCATCTTTCCTGTTTCGACCATTTTCGGGGTGTGAGGTCCTGATGTAGTCTCGTTCACAAAGCTACGCTTTATACAAAAGCCATGCTTTGATCAACAAATGATACACAGCAGCACTCAACATGCAACACTACCAAATTTGGGAGCATATCACTGATAACCATCAACTACATAACCTCTGAGCTCGTATGTCTCAGAGAAGGGTGTTAAGCTAAGAGAATAAATTCTCCGCCACCAAGCAGAAATGTATTTGACAGAGATCAGTTTAATATCTCAAAGTGTAATGTCGGACATACAACCATACAAGTCTGTTACGGGTTCGAACAGAGCCGAAGGCACTTCCGAAGAAGCCCTTGCAATCTGGGTATCCACAAATCGGACTTCCCGTCACTTACGGTGAAGTCTATACCGGAGCAACTCAGTGCAGAGTCAATCGACAGGTTATCTTATCGTTCTCGAAGACACCCGGTCTTCAACACTGTTCTTCGAATGCAATCCGTAACGTGTATCACTATTCGGAATGGGTTATATGACACAAGGTCCTCTCCCGGCTAAACCGAATAGTGAGCGTAATATTTAAAAATATATGGATATGGGATTCCAGTTAAGTCACAACTTTAAACCAAAACCCCTTCTTCAAATGGTTAAACAAATTACCATTTCAATCTTTTAACAAAAAGATTCGTTTCACAAAGTTCACATACTTTCACAAAGATCAATTCATAGATTTTCAAAACAATTTCCATTTCAATTAGATTAACTCATTAAATCTTTAAATTAAAGATTTAACTTATAGCTTTCAAACCCGTTTCCAAAGATTTATTCATAACTTGGAAGACCATTTCCATTTTAGACTTGAAATCCTTTTAACACAATTGGAAGTTCATTTTTTATGTGAAAGCTTTTATTATTTGAAAACAAATAGTTTTCGTTTCGAAAAAATCCGATTTCATTTATGCAAGTTAAAATCTTGGGTTAAATTTAAATTCCCAAGACAACACTTTTGAAATTGTTTAAAAAGCCATAGTTTCGAAATCATAGAATTTGATTTCAAATATTGAATTCAAATTTAAATCAAATTATTTAAGTTTCAAAACTCAATCAAGTTATTCAAAATAACTTTTATTTTATTTTGAAATTCATTTTCAAAAAGTTTTAATTCTAATTCCCAAAAATATTTTGGATTCAAAAATTCAATCTTTAAAACTATTTCAAAATCTATGACTTAACACATTTCCACGTGCAATCGATTTTTGTGTGTGTATAAGTGTGTTCTAGGGGTTTTACATAATAAAAGTGCAACGTCATCAATCAGCACATATGCAAATATGGCAATATAGTTGATGAGAAGTATAAAGTACAATGCTTATATTGTTGAATATGCGATTATATGATTTTTGTTTGATGATAATAAACATATATATATTCATTTAAATGTATTTGGTAATGTACTATTTCTCTTTTCATAGATTAAATTAATATTTGCTGAATAAAATTAAATACACAGAATTTGAATTCAAACAGAAATTTTATTCAAACAAATACTTATTACATTTTTGAATAGTACAAATTCAAGCTCTCACTATACATATACAACTTTGATTATAATTACATCACAATTTAATTTACATAAATTCCTCACTACATATCACTCACACTCGTATTTTATCTTCAACTTTATTCCAGTTAGAATCCAGCATCTAAGCAATCTGCAAAAATATTCACTAACACAGTAAAATTGAAAAAGAAATATTTTTGCAATATAAAATAAAATATGGATTTTGAAAATATTATTTGCCTCGGTTATTTGGATTGTTCGTCATCATTTACATTTGAATTCATCACACACGAACAATATGACATGCACAGTGTATCACTGTACATGCCACAAGGCCGTGCACACCGATATACACTTGATAATGTTACGGGGACAGGTGAGCACAAGGTCAAACCCAAAATAAAATGACGAGTTCAACACAGGTGCAATATAAATAAAATCTCTTCATCAGCACAAGGTCAAACCCGAGTTTTTAAAACTGGGTTCAACTCAAGGTTAATGCACAGTCCAGACTCAACTCAAATGCAAATCTTCGACAAATCAAAACTACATCAAAACATAAATATATGGAACAATGCAACTCTTCAATGATCAGACATGAACGCAAACTAAATACAAGTGCCAAAATGATCAGAATGCACATAGCCAACAACGTACTCCATACCAATATCAAAGACTCAACAGTAAATCAAACACATGAACCACAATATTGCAAGTGGATGAACAGAGAGATATACACAATGAAGGCAAGTACAGTAGCCTCGACATTAGTACAAACACAAGTACACATAGGTGGTGAAATTACTCAACTGAAGAGAAGTGACCTCAACAAGTTGGTATGCCAGATTTTCAAGTAAGCATGATCAGACCAGTAAAGACATAAATCAGAGGACAAGCTACATGAAAACTACTTGAAGTGTGTCGACCACCAACACATAATGACAACATCAAATATACATGGGTTAGTGACCAGTTTTTGACCAAGGCTACAATATGCACAGATGAACAGCTAAGGATAAGAGCTCAATGCATATGAAAGCAAGAATGCAAATGCACAAGTATCAATATATAACGATTAAGATGCTTCACAGTACAACAACCTTATCAGACCAGAATGCTCAAATACAATATGAACTAATGAACACTGCAGGTCATTAGTGAACCCAGACAAAAGTCAGATAGTGCGGACATGATTATCAAGCTACAACTCAAATGAAACAGATCAAGTGACATGATGGAGAAGTGCAAACTCAAATGAGCAAGGGAAAACAGAGGGATCAATATGGCAATATTGTTGCATCAACGAATTTATAAACATCAACTACAAGCCCAAGTGTACAAAGAAGACAGTGACACAGCAACCAAAACAATGAAACTGACTCGAAGCAATCTCAGTGCACAACAATCAAATGAACACAGCAAACACTTCAGGACAAGGTGTAGATGATCTATATACTTACAAGTATGCAGTAATGCAAATATACTCCAGACCAGTTCAATGTGGAACGACATCAACTCAACTGGACAGTACAGACGAATATACACAGTAAAGTACAATATCAATTTCAATGAATTGAATGAACAAAACTCAAGTGTATACAAAGAGTTTCAGTAAGAAACAGAATCCATCATAATGGAATAGATGGTACAGTTCGACATTACCACCACATTTTATTTTATGATTTCAAGTCAAAGCCGAAGTCATGGAATAGCATATTCAAAGTCAAAGCCAAGGTCAGATGAATATTAAACCAAGTCAGAATTCAATGCAAGAAAAGAATTGAAAAGGTCAAAAATAAAATAGGAAAGTAGCTGCCGTAATAATCAAGGAAGGATCGAACGTTCTCAAGCTAAAGCCGTAACAGTAAATTAAGAGAAATATTCGAATTGAATACATCAGATAAATCATCAACGTTCAACAACAATCAAATGGCCGAAGCACCATGTTGAACAAATCATACGAACGAATTAAATGAAATCAAATCCATATAAAAACCCACAATCATCATCGGCACAAATCCATCGAATCGAATTCAAGCATACAAACCGAAATGCAAAAGGAGCATAAATTACACACCAAGGCCTTCTCGAATTTGATAAAATTCGAAGCAGTTGAAGAAAATAACAGAGACGATTGATTGACAAAAGAGGATCACTGAATCATCCAATCTATCATTCAAAGTCGACTACTTCAGATTTCAACAAAACCATAATTTGGATCGAAGGACGAAAGCCCTAATTGTGATTGAAGAAGCCGCCACTATCTCAAAAGAAACGAGCCGCAAATATTATAAAAAGAAATAAAAGGGGGCCGGTGTTTCTTTGTCTATTATAAGGGGTTTTATTTTTAATTAGGGTTTTTAATTGCCTTTTCTTTTTAAATTGTTTTTAAATTTGTTTTTAAAGTTTAAACCGTTGTAATTTCTAGTCGTGTGACTAGGGCACAAACTACGTGGCGTAGTTTGAGAATTAGCAACTCAATGGCTGAGTTGTGGCAGGGTTTTGAGCGTAGAATTAGATTAGTCAGTAGCGGGTGTCGTGAGTTTACGTGTGTAAGCGTGTGACTATCTAATTTCTAGTAGAAATCTTGGGGGCAGCACGTAGGCAGATTTTTGCCGAAGCTGGGTAAATTCTGTGTCGTTCTATTTCTGCATTTATTATTCTGCTTTTATCTGTGCTGCTACTATTCTGTGATCTATGTTGAAATTATTTTATAAGCTTCCGCAATTAATTTTTATAATTAATACTATCACCCTATTCACCCCCTTCTAGGGTGAAACTGATCCTACAAGTGGTATCAGAGCTAGGAATAGAAGTCAATTTTTGTTCTAAAAATTCATTTTTCAAAAATCAGTTTTGTTTAAAAGTTTGAATTTTTAAAATGGATTATTTTAATAATGCTTTTGCTGAGGGTCAGTCCATAGTCAGACCACCAATATTCAATGGTGAATATGCTTATTGGAAAAATAGAATGAAATTTTTTCTAAAAACCATTGACGCTTGGAACATTGTTGAGACAGGTTATAGAGCACCGGCTATAATTGTAGACAATCAGGAAATAGATAAACCGATGGATCAACATACAGAACTAGAAAATAAATTACAAAATTCTAATGCTAGAGCTATGAATTCTATTATCTGTTCATTGGACCAATTTGAATTTAATCGTGTCTCACATTGTCTAACTGCGCAGGAAATATGGCACACACTAGAAGTGACTCACGAAGGAATATCTCAAGTCAAAGAATCTCGCCTTGCCATGCTAAGCAGCGAATATGAAAATTTCACAATGGCAAAGGAAGAAAATGTTAAAGAGATGCATGGACGACTTTCCAATATCGTATACTAATCAAAAGCTCTTGGAAAATCATACACAGAGTTGGAGATAGTCCGAAAAATCTTCGGAGTCCTTCCACGAAGCTTTGAAGCCAAAGTGACTGCCATTCAAGAATCAAAATATTTGAAACAAATGAAAGTCGAAGAACTCATCGGAAATCTCACCACTTATGAGCTAAAAATGAAACTCAAGGAAGAGCGTGAAGGAGGAGATACTCGCAAGAAATCTATGGCTCTCAAAGGAACAACAGAAAGTGATGGTGATAATGATGATGACGGAGCAGCGGAATTAGAGATGATAATAAAGAAAGTCAAAAGGTGGAATTACAAACACAGAAATCAATCTCTAAATCGAAAATTGAAAAGCAGAATAAAAAATATATTAGACAATCCTGAAGGACCGAAGATCATCTGTCATAAGTGCAACCAACCCGGACACATCAAGCCCAATTGTCCTCAAAATCGACACGACTTTGAAAAGAAATCAAAAAGGAGAAGCTTTGCAGCCATGTGGAATACCAGCGATGAAGATAATCAAAGTACTAACAGTGAGAGTGAGAAAGCAGACATATGTCTTCATGGTGAAATAACTGACAGTGATGATGACGAGCCAAGTGAGGTATCAAAACTTTCTCATTCAGAATTACTTATATATTTCCACGAAGTGAATGTCTGTTTTGAACGACTTAGGGAGAAGTGTGCCAAACTTGAATCACAAAAAGATACTTTGATAGATTTAAATAAACAACTTGACCAATTAGTTAAAACCTATCAAAGTAGGATCCCTAAGTGTGATAAGTGTCCAACATTCGAAGAAGAAATCAAAAAATCAGAAACTAATATAAAATCACTTGAAAATGAAATTCTGAATTTGAAAGAAAGTGAAAAAACGAGGAGAGAGAACTCTATTAAAAAGTGCACAAAATTGTTAAACGAAAACGAATCTCTCAAAACACAAGTCCAACAATAGTCGACGACCTTAGATAAATTTTGAAAAGGTGAAAAATCGTTGAATATGCTATTAGGAAAGCAAACTGGTAATACGATTAGACAAGGGCTTGGATATAATCAATCTAAAAATATTGAAAGCAATCAAGAATATTATATGTGCACAATTTGTAGAAAATATGGACACGATCACAATAATTGTTGGTATAGATCCAAACATGTGAAAACTGTACCGATTTGGGTTCCAAAAGGCACAAATATAAAAACTCTCAAAGCTAAACAAATTTGGGTGCCGAAGGGAACAATTATAAATAGTTTTGGGTCTTTACAAAATTGTTCTTCAAAATTTTCTGCCACTAACAACCATGGACCTATAAAAACAAATAGGTCACATAAATCTTTTCCCGTGTAGGTGTGGTGGCAGGCTAAGGAACAACAACAGTGTTCTCTGGATTTTTGGCTGTTCCAGAAACACAATGGGCGACAAAGCTAATTTCCTTAGCCTATTATAAAGGTGACAGAATCACAATGGATAACAACGAAAAATATCGTAAAGGTAAAACAGGTAATGGTATATTTATTTGAACGATATATTAAATGTGATGATCTGCACCATAGTCTGAATTAAAATCAGCCAATATTGAGATGGTGAAGAGATCATGATTTAGATTCTGACTTGTTCAACATAGTTGGCCAATTAATTTATGCCAAAAACACTATAAAATTCTCTAAATTCTTTGATTAGGTTGGATCAAAAATAGTGTTGGATATTAATACATTTGGTTATAATATGGCTAACTCTATATTCACGGTTTTTTGATTATTGTCACGGCGTCATTTCAAATTCAAGAGAATGTCATTTGAAAAGCTGTTAAAATTGATTTTTGAAATTTTGGTGCACACTTCATGGTCTGGTCTATCAAATTCATTAGTGATATTTTGGAGTGAAAGAAAAATTCAGATGCAGATCATACTGGTAATCTAGTTGAAAGAAAACTTACTAGTTGAACGTGAATTTTAGAAACTGCATCGTTAATTTTTGGGAAATGTCTGCATATTTTTAAATTCAAATAATTTTCAAATAGCAGGAATGTTTCTCATATAAACCCCTTGAGAAAAATCATTTTTGACCATATTTTCAGATTAGTCATTTTGAAAAATTGATTTCATTTTTGAATTTGATTTTAAATGACAATTTTTACTAGTCTAACTCCCTAATAATTATCGAAAAGATAAATAGTGACTGAAAAAAAGTGATGAGTGTTGATATTTATCGTACATTACTCAAGACAGTATATTTTAGAAAAATTTCTTTAGAAATTCAAACAAGAGTTATAAAACTTTTTGTTGGGTAAAGATTCCATAACCATTTCTATGTCTATCATATTTCTATCAACCATCACTCATCAAAAATTCAATATAGTTTGTCGATATGTGGTACTTTAAACAGGAATCATTTGTTTTTCATTTTATAAAACAAAATAAAATCCAAAGTATTCACTCTCATTTAAAAGTCCTCACGGTTATGCATGGGTGAATTACTTGGAATTTGTTATGTGTTTCCATGCTCATTTAAAAGTCCTTACGGTTATGCATGTATGGAACGCATATAAAAATTGATTTATTAAATAAACAAGTTGATTCTAATCCCGTTTAAAAGTCCTCACGGTTATGCGTGATTAGAAGATACTTGAATTCATTTTTAAAATTAAATGGGAATACTACTAATCTCATTTAAAAGTCCTAACGGTTATGCGTGATTAGTAGATATTCAAATTCCTGATATAAATGTACCACAAATAGATACAACTGTATGGTTTTATATGATGACATCATTTCCATTACTTTTAAAAATGGAATATGAGCTTAACGAGGGTAGTTATGATTTTTGTTTGATTTTTTTATTGAAATTTAATATTTATATTCAATTGAGTTTTAATGTTGAATTAATATCGATCACTTTATCTCTATTTTCTCTAACACTATTATTCTTTTGCTGATAACAAAAGGGGGAGAGAAAAGTTAAGATTTGTCAAATAAAATCAAGCAAAGGTCAAATATTTTCCATTTGCATCTAGGCTCATTTGCATATTATTTAATTGTATGCATATTTATAGGGGGAGCTTTGTATATTTGTAGGGGGAGCTTTGTGTAGAGAGGATGCATTTAAATAGGAGGAGCAATGCATATCCATGATCAAATACATTTAACATATTCAAAATCTTAAATATATGTTTGTTATCATCAAAAGGGGGAGGATGTGAATATGCGATTATATGATTTTTGTTTGATGATAATAAATATATATATATATATATATATATATATATTCATTTAAATGTATTTGGTAATGTACTATTTATCTTTTCATAGATTAAATTAATATTTGCTGAATAAAATTAAATACACAGAATTCAAACAGAAATTTTATTCAAACAAATATTTATTACATTTTTGAATAGTTCAAATTCAAGCTCTCACTATACATATACAACTTTGATTACAATTACATCACAATTTAATTTACATAAATTCCTCACTACATATCACTCACACTCGTATTTTATCTTCAACTTCATTCCAGTTAGAATCCAGCATCTGAGCAATCTACAAAAATATTCACTAACGCAGTAAAATTGAAAAAGAAATATTTTTGCAATATAAAATAAAATATGGATTTTGAAAATATTATTTGCCTCAGTTATTTGGTTTGTTCATCATCATTTACATTTGAATTCATCACACACAAACAATGTGACATGCACAGTGTATCACTGTACATGCCACAAGGCCGTGCACACTGATATACACTTGATAATGTTACAGGGACAGGTGAGCACAAGGTCAAACCCAAAATAAAAAGACGGGTTCAATACAGGTGCAATATAAATAAAATCTCGTCATCAGCACAAGGTCAAACCCGAGTTTTTAAAACTGGGTTCAACTCAAGGTTAATGCACAGTCCAGACTCAACTCAAATGCAAAGCTTCGACACATCAAAACTGCATCAAAGCACAAATATATGGAACAATGCAACTCTTCAATGATCAGACATGAACGCAAACTAAATACAAGTGCCAAAATGATCAGAATGCACATAGCCAACAACGTACTCCATACCAATATCAAAGACTCAACAGTAAATCAAACACATGAACCACAATATTGCAAGTGGATGAACAGAGAGATATACACAATGAAGGCAAGTACAGTAGCCTCGACATTAGTACAAACACAAGTACACATAGGTGGTGAAATTACTCAACTGAAGAGAAGTGACCTCAACAAGTTGGTATGCCAGATTTTCAAGTAAGCATGATCAGACCAGTAAAGACATAAATCAGAGGACAAGCTACATGAAAACTACTTGAAGTGTGTCGACCACCAACACATAATGACAACATCAAATATACATGGGTTAGTGACCAGTTTTTGACCAAGGCTACAATATGCACAGATGAACAGCTAAGGATAAGAGCTCAATGCATATGAAAGCAAGAATGCAAATGCACAAGTATCAATATATAATGATCAAGATGCTTCACAGTACAACAACCTTATCAGACCAGAATGCTCAAATACAATATGAACTAATGAACACTGCAGGTCAGTAGTGAACCTAGACAAAAGTCAGAGAGTGAAGACATGATTATCAAGCTACAACTCAAATGAAACAGATCAAGTGACATTATGAAGCAGTGCAAACTCAAATGAGCAAGGGCAAACAGAGGGATCAATATGGCAATATTGTTGCATCAATGAATTTATAAACATCAACTACAAGCCCAAGTGTACAAAGAAGACAGTGACACAGCAACCAAAACAATGAAACTGACTCGAAGCAATCTCATTGCACAACAATCAAATGAACACAACAAACACTTCAGGACAAGGTGCAGACGATCTATATACTTACAAGTATGCAGTAATGCAAATATACTCCAGACCAGTTCAATGTGGAACGACATCAACCCAACTGGACAGTACAGACGAATATACACAGTAAAGTACAATATCAATTTCAATGAATTGAATGAACAAAACTCAAGTGTATGCAAAGAGTTTCAGTAAGAAATAGAATCCATCATAATGGAATAGATGGTACAGTTCGACATTACCACCAGATTTTATTTTATGATCTCAAGCCAAAGCCGAAGTCATGGAATAGCATATTCAAAGTCAAAGCCAAGGTCAGATGAATATTAAACCAAGTCAGAATTCAACGCAAGAAAAGAATTGAAAAAGTCAAAAATAAAATAGGAAAGTAGCTGCCGTAACGATCAAGGAAGGAACGAACGTTCTCAAGCTAAAGCCGTAACAGTAAAGTAAGAGAAATATTCGAATTGAATACTTCAGACAAATCATCAACGTTCAACAACAATCAAATGGCTGAAGCACCATGTTGAACAAATCATACGAACGAATTAAAGGAAATCAAATCCATATAAAAACCCAAAATCATCATCGGCACAAATCCATCGAATCGAATTCAAGCATACAAACCGAAACACAAAAGGAGCATAAATTACATACCAAGGCCTTCTCGAATTCGATAAAATTCGAAGCAGTTGAAGAAAATAACAGAGACGATTGATTGATAGAAGAGGATCACTGAATCATCCAATCAATCATTCAAAGTCGACTACTTCAGATTTCAACAAAACCCTAGTTTGGATCGAAGGACGAAAGCCCTAATTGTGATTGAAGAAGCCGCCACTATCTCAAAAGAAACGAGCCGCAAATATTATAAAAAGAAATAAAAGTGGGGCCGATGTTTCTTTGTTTATTATAAGGGGTTTTATTTTTAATTAGGGTTTTTAATTGCCTTTTTGTTTTTAAATTGTTTTTAAATTTGTTTTTAAAGTTTAAACCGTTGTAATTTTTAGTCGTGTGACTAGGGCACAAACTACGTGGCGTAGTTTGAGAATTCGCAACTCAGTGGCTGAGTTGTGGCAGGGTTTTGAGCGTAGAATTAGGTTAGTCACTAGCGGGTGTCGCGAGTTTACGTGTGTAAGCGTGTGACTATCTAATTTCTAGTAGAAACCTTGGGGGCAGCACGTAGGTAGGTTTTGCCGAAGCTGGGTAAATTCTGTGTCGTTCTATTTCTGCATTTATTATTCTGCTTTTATCTGTGCTGCTACTATTCTGTGATCTGTGTTGAAATTATTTTATAAGCTTCCGCAATTAATTTTTATAATTAATACTATCACCCTATTCACCCCCCTCTAGGGTGTTCGATCCTACATATATTTGGTAAGCGGTATAAACCATAACGCTTATCCTTTATTCACATATTACAGATATTGTGACGACCCAGAATTTTTAACAATGTAGAATGGGATAATTGAATTGATTTTAAACATTTAAAAGTTAATTTTAACGTGAATTTGAGATATAAGTATTTACTTGAAAATTAAATCATTGAATTATATAGTTTAAATATTGTATTTAATAATTGAAATTGGGTAAATTGTTGAATCTGAAATTTCTAAGCCTGTTTAAAATAATTTGAAGGCTTATAAAATTTATAATGATGATACTGACGATAATAGAATGGTTGAAATTTAATTTAAAGGTGATTTGTTCGGTTTTGAAAATATACTATCTACACCGTCTCTATTTTATTTATATTTATGTATGCTTTTAAATAATACAAAAGGTATAAGTATGTATACATTTATAAGTATAAGATAAGTGGCATGACATGGTGAAGACAAGTGGCATAATATGGACCATACACCTATCTTAAGATGAAATAGAATTATGACACATATATCACTTTGGTGTACATTTCTAGAACACCTTAAATGATTACTAAATAAGGTATGTGTCATGAAATAAGGCTTGCATAAAAAAATGAAGGACATGTGTCACAAGATTAAATAAAATAGTGACACATAAGCCCATTAGGTGTCTATGTGTAGAAACATCTCAAGACACCTAAGTAGACATGTGTCAACATTCTAAAGCTTGTGCAAAGAGAAGTAGACAAGTGTCCAAAACTAAAATTACCAAACTAGCCTTGAAAATTATTATATAAAGGGTGGAAATGTTCACTAATTTTTCTTTTTTTCAAAAAGCAAAAACAAAAGTAGGATAAAGTGAAAAAGCTTGGACAAAGCTAAGGAAAAAGAATCAAGTCAAATACACAAGTGTAAGGTGAGAAAAAAAAACTATTTAAATTTCTAGTATTCATGTTATTTTTGAAGAGATGATAGTTGTAAGTAAAAGTGGCTTGGTTCTATCAAAAACACATCTTAGTAATTTGACCATAACTTTCTCAATTCTTAATGAAATTACGATTTCTTGGATGTTCTGGAAAGCATATTTTGTATGCTACAACTTTGATGTTTTGTGTTTTCTGTATTTTGGATATTAGCTATGTAAAAATTGAATTTTTCTACTGTAATCCCGAGAGCAAAACCAATATTAGCTCTGTGCTTAATGCTGAAACTAAATTGGCCATAACTTCTTCGTTCCTCAACCGATTTTGATAAATTTAGATGTTCCAAAAAGCTTAGACTTTTTTATAAAACTTCTAAGTTTTGAGTTTTCTAAAATTTCGATGTTATCTTGGCCAAAATTATAATTGTTTATCGCTGCCCCGAGACAAAATGACAGAAGTTGTGAAATTCAAATCTCAGAATTGTTTTATCCATAACTTTTACAATTCTTATCGGAATTCGGTAATTTTTAATGTTCCAGAAAGCTTAGAAACTAAGCTACAACTTTTTATTTATTCATATTGCCTGATTTCGAAGTTTTCTATGCTAAAATTGCAATTGTTGGTCACCTACAAATGCATAAGTTTAGGCTAAGCTTAATGTTTTTAGTAAGATGGTCATAACTTTTGAACCGTTGATCCAAATTCGATGATCTTGGTCATTCTCAAAAGCTAACGGAAAATCATATAACTTTCATTTGTATCACTTTTTAAAATTCGGCAATATATATATATGAATTTGAGGTGCAAGGTCGGGATAAATTTCTGCCCGAAATGAACATGTTTGTTTCTAAGAAAATGCCTTACTTGTTAGATTTTTATCTTCGATTTGATAAACAATTTGATGGGTTTCTTTTCATGGTGGTTGAGTATACTAAGTAAATTACTTTAAAGAAGTATTTTCACACAGAAGAATTAATCGAGGATGCGGTATAAGACCATAGAAAAATGGGTATTAAATATAAGTACACCATATTGAATATAATTCAAATCTTGATAGTCAAAATATAAAATACAAATGTAAATAAAAGCAAGAATTAAGTAATTCGGGTATGCTTGTAACATAAGCCGAAATTGTACATACAAAGGTAAAGTTAAAAAAAATGGTCAGAAGAGCCGAGGACACTCGGGTATTGTTGAGTAATGCTTGGTTTTCCTCAGGTATAATTACTTATGTTTCAGGTGTTAAAGATAACATAAATAATTTTTTCTATTATTTCACTTAAATCGATATTTTAAATAAAGGTGTTGTTTTAAGTTAATGATAATTTAACTTCAGGATAATTTAGTGAGTTTGTTAATGTAAACTAAGAAGTTAATTAAGATGAGTAGTTAATGACTGTAAATAATTAATATAATATAATCAATTAAAGGTTAATTAATTCGAGAGTAATTAATAATTTGGAATAATCAATGATTGATTAAGGTAATTAATCAACGTAGTTAATAGAATTTACTAATAAAAGCAATCGAAGAAAAATTACTTAATATCATAAATCAAAGGGGGTAATTATTGGTAATTACTTAATTGAGGATTAATTACTTGTTTAATTAGTGTAACAAAATTTATGGAGGGTTAGTAAATTTATGAGCATGATTAATTCAAGAATTTTAATCAATGTAAGTGATTATAAGTTAATGAATCTGAGAACTTAATCAAGGATAGATGTGATTATTGTGAAAAGGAAAGGTAAATTAATAACATTGAATTCGAAGAGACCGGATTCGGGTATTAGTTAATACCCGAAATCACTTCGATTCTTTACAAATTGATATGTGGAATCAATAGGGTATATTGGAATGATTTTAAGTGAATTGGACAATAAAATCTAAGTTCTGGCACTTAGAAATTGATGTGTGGAATAAGTGATGTCTATAACAACTTATGAAGTGGAAATTGATGTAAGTCACCCGGGTTTATATGGGTTGTAAACTTTTGCATTCCATGTTAGTTGGGTTTACTCACGCTGGTTTCCAGCCCGACCCGGGTGTTACTTTGGTGTAATGCTCGGGTCAGACCAAGTATTACAGATTTTCAGGTAAGGACGTTCTGGAGCTCAGGAGGCAAACTGGATGGCAGTAACGAGTAGAGTATTTCCGCTATATTTATATATTCGTTCATCTGAGACATGATACTTGTATTTATTCAGTGACTGTATATACATGGAACGCTGATGTATATTAAATGTAATCAACAGATATAGTATTCTTTTGTAGATATTTATTATTTATTATATTTTATCCGCTGCGAATGTGAGATGTTTGGTGTTTCTCTTCTTCTTCTTCTATCTCTTTCTTCTTTTTCATAACTAACTGGAATATTCGGCTTTGAAAATTTCGAGTCATTACAGATATGTATCACAGGTAATAAATCACACAGCTTACGTCAAAACAAAGCATCACAATCAGGGATATCAAACGATTCAATCATCCAATAGAATCCAAACATTCATAAGTGAGATCGATTAATTATCTGATTAATTCCAATCAGATTAATTACTTATGAATTTCTAATCCTGGTTAACTAATATTAATGAATTACAAATTATTTTGATTAATTATTCTTTAATCATTTAATAATTAACTACTAATAATAAATTAATTAACCTTTAATTATAATTAGTCAACATTTAATTATTATATAATTAACCTTTAATTAGTTAATTATCTTTTAATTAATTTTTCCTAATCACTTTAATTAATTAATCCTTAATAAATTACCATTTTGTTAATTATTGTTTAATCAATTGGTTTATTAACCTTTAAATCAAAAATTAATTACTTTTAATTAAGTAATTATCTTTAAGTAATTAATTACCCTTTAATTACTTATATTAATTAATCTTAATTAATTATCCTATTTAATAAAATTACACAAAGAAATTATCTTTTGCTTACTTACATTAAGAAATCCCTTAATCACTTATATTACTTAATTATTGATTTTAAACCTCAATTTATCTAAGATAACCTATTTATCTTTATCATTTAAATCTTATTCAATTCAATGTTTGAAATAAATCACTTAAAAACCTTTAGTTGATTAATGTTTAATACACTAATTATACGCTCACCAAATCCCATCATTTATTGAATTTTTTTTATTAAATCAACTAACTAAAATAAAATTATCCAAGTCAAACAATTTAGTTTCAAAACACTTGTCTTTATACCTTATATAAAACTTGTTTATTTCACTTAGCTTTTAAAACTCGAGTAATTGAACTTGCCTTTTGATTTTTCAGAATCTGAACTTGATTTCTTTGAAACCCTGTTTACTTTAATAAAATCAAACCCGAGCCAAATATCGACTGCCTCGAGCTAACCCACCAATTTCCCGATCTATTCCCGAACCATTTTCTCCTTCTTCTTATTTTACTTTGCTTTGTTTTCAAAACTTCCTGTTGCACAGCTAAACACTCGAATTGCCCTGAGCTTCTCTTTTAAAATTCCCGAGTCATAAACCCGATTTCTCAAAACCTCGCTTGAATTTCCTTCTCCTCCCACAACTTCGTGAAGTAACCAGATGCACAAGTGCACCGTGCACGTGCACGACCAACTGAGCCACCTTAGATCGTCACCGCGATCACCCACGAGTCAATCCTGACTTCGACGACAACTCCACGGCCCATTTCCCATAAATTGATCAGAGAGACAAATTCGAACCAGTCAATCGAATACTGGAATTTACTTTATCGACCAAAAATCCTCGCGGGATCATCACAGATGGCCTGCAACTGCGCCACCGCGACCAGAGGTGCCACGATGGCCCACGCAACCTCTCCCCCCATGCGATCACCTGCGATCCATCGTTGATGGCGAAATCATCTCGTTTTCCCCGTTGAACAAAACTAAGTTCAAAACCCTAAATGTCGACGTACCGACCACCACAGTGGTTAGTGAATCCACTAATTATTTTTCTGATGATCTTTGCTCCTCCATCTACCTCCAGCAGCAGTTTCGTTGCCTAATTCTTCGCCAAAAGTCGAGAATCAACGAAAAATAGAAATTTGATCAACTCGAAAATTCACCCTCATCTCAATCTTTAAAAAATTTATTTTTTATCAAAATTCAAAATTTTCCATTACAAATACACTGGTACAACCTAAACATGTAATCATGATCATCAAATCTTGACCCAAATTGATTTCTTACTGCACTTTCCTGTTATAAATAAAATACATAATATAAACCTTCTGATGTTATAGTTTTACAACCATCCTTTATTTAGATATCAGAATCAAGAAGAAAAAAAAGTACGGAATGAGCTTTTTTATTTTTTGAAGTTGAGTCTTTTAATCTGTATACCAAAACAAGGGCCTGTATATATAAATATACAGACATGCAAATCCACACTTGCATATTTATAAGCATATGCAAACATTTTTGCATTCATTCAAATATTCCACCATCATACAATCAATCATTCATCACAACATTACAAGGTATCGACACAATTAAGCTTTAAAAAGATGGTTTGCCCACCTGAAGGTTATGTTGATAGAGAACAGGAACAAAGAGGAAGCAAAGCCTTTATATTTATTTTTCCTTTAGTTTTTTGAAGCTTTTAATCTTTGCCTCAGGTCGAACTTATACTTGAATTTTAGATCCTTGAGTTGCTGAGAAGAATTTGCTTGTAACTTTGAATTGTTGATGAATAAGGTTGAAGATTTCTTAGTTTTATTTTTTTCCAGTTTTGAAACTTGAATCCAGACTTTGATTTCCAGATTACATTTTTGTTTTGAACTTATTCTTGCTGCTTGATTTAATCGCCAGGTTTTGATTTCTTTTATCTTGAAAATTTTGAACAGAAACTTTTGAGTTTGATTTTTCTTTGATCTTCATGTTTGATATGTTTTAGATTTGAGAAGGGAAGATGATGATAGTTTTCAGATTTTTTTCTTTGGGTGTTGAGATTTGAGCTGCCCAAATCTATGTTACTGTATATTTCAGATTTGGTGAGATACTATATGATTGAGCATGGGAAGATGGAAAGTATTTTTTTACAATTTTAAATTTCATAATTTTATTAAATCAATTATATTGAAAGCCATGTGTAAAAACAAATAATTATGAAATCCCAATGCATATTGATTTCTTTACTCATCTCCTTTATGTATGTTTACATTTGTAGTTTTCAAAGATAGTAGAAATTATTTATATAAATTTAATATCATATTTACTTTATAAAACATTTTTTTTTATATTAACATATATCACAATCTTTATATACATACTTCTCTTATGTTTATGATCTTATATATAAATATATACATTTTTTGCTTAATTACATTTTTCTTTTATATATTTTTATCTTTAAATTTTTTAAAACCCTCTTTCCATTTTCATTTATAAAATTATGTTAAAGTCCCTTGTCTTGAAATTAGTTCATACATATAATTACGCAATTTAAATTCAAATTCAATGTTTACATTTGTAAAATGTTTATGTTTCCTTTTATATTTATATTTACACAAACACAATGCTATTCCAATTAATTTTCACATTGCAACCTTTAATTTTGTTCAACATATTTATGCACTTATATATTTATACAATTTACTTTTTTTATTATTATTTATTTTTGTACAACTTTTACAAGAAAAGAAGGATTTAAAAAATTTGGATTTCAGATTGACAAATAGTTACATTTATTTATATAACAGAATTAAATCCAAAATATGAATCTTTTGAAATTTATTACATCTCCCAAATATTAATAAAATCAAATATTTAGAAAACAAACTATCATTAACTTTTTATTAATCTCAAGCCTTTTATTTCTATTTTATTTTTAATACATTATATTTTTAAATTCAATATTTGTTTATAAAATACTTATTCTCATACACTTATTTCTCCTAAATCCAATATTTATTTGTAAGATACTTATGCTTAAATTTCAAATTAAATTTCTATTTAAAATCAAATTATTTATTTATTCTAGAAATCTCTAATTAATTCACAATTTATTTTCAAAAATTAATTTAATTGCTAAATTAAACTTGGTGAATTTTGAGGAATGCTACATATGCACTATAGTCCTTTTGCGCATTGTAACTCTATTGTGCATTGTAATTCTTTTGTGCATCCTAGGTCTTTTGTACATTGTTCATTCATCGCATGTGCATTTACCATTGGATGATTCCACTTCTTTTGTTCGTCATAATTTGTCGGATGGTGCCACTTGCTCTTTTCATCAACTATTGTTGGATGATTCCACTTGTTTGGTAGTTCATTAGGTTGCAGCAACTTTGATGCCAAGGTAATTTCAACTTTGATAAAAAAGAACTACACTAAAGCTAATGATGCACTATATGCTTTTGTCATGTTTATGTGTGGTATGTTGTTCAAGAAAGAAGATGGTTTTTATAAGATTTGAAGATAAAGTTTGGAATCTTGAAGTCAATTAAGCCATTGTAAACTAATTAATGATCTTATTTAGTTCTATCCACTTTCATATTCTTGATAAGCATATAACCTTAAAGTAGATAGTGTTTTAGTAAGCTTTCTACAAAAGAATAACATGTAAAAGTCAATTATAATTCACCAATCATTATGTTAATAATAGAAGGCGGGGTTGCATATCAACTACTAATTTCAATCTAAGCTTCTTGTATCATAGGAAATATATGAAAAACCCAAATTAGTAAAAAAATTAAATAAATATTAGTGTCTTCTAAATTATAATAAAAATGTGTGATTGCCAATACAACCAAAAAGAAAAGGCAAAACAGGTAGTTACGATGAAAATTGAAATGAAAAATTCTAGAATAAAAAATTGATGTCTCGTTTTGTCATATATTTTATCCTCTTAATAATTTTGACAATATTAGTATTGTTATCGTAACAGTATACTACTACACTATTAGCGTGTATTTGAGCAAATGTGTATATTCGTATATTTCGATTAAAATTTACTATATTTTGATTATAAAAGACGTTTATTTTCTTATTATGGTGTTTGGAACTTACACAATATCAAATATCTATTTTTTATTTTACCACCTCAAATGTAGGTTTATCGTTTTTCATATCGTTTTCACTAAAACTTAAAGTTAATTATTGGACATTATGTATTCGCGTTACTATTTAACTGTATTAAAAACCCAAGTCTAGTGTTACCAAAAAGAGATATTTGTATAACTTTATGGCGTACAAATATTTTGTAGTTTGAAATGTATCCACAATTTGATTTTTATTTACATTTTGCATAGATATAACATATTGCCAATATGTCATTAAAACTGAAGATTTTAGTGTGGTGAAAATATAGCGCTTCAGATATACTAGTGCCCAAAGCCAGTCATATATTGCTTTAGGCTTTAGGCATAATGATCAAAATCATGGATAAAAAGAATCGGAGGTCCTTATTAGTTATTTTAAAACATTGAAAATACAGTTACAATGCAAGTTTTAATTACAGTGGCTTAAAAATAAAGCATACTCTTTTACAATTACACTTAGTCCGCTTTTATTAATCTAAAATATGAACCGTTTCATTTATAAACAAAATACAATTACTTTTATAAACAAAATTAGAATTTTGAGGCCGATGAAAATTCAAGGCCCTTGGCAATGACTTTAGTGACATAGGGCTATTATCGGCCATTCCCATATCAAACTTAGTTTCCAATAATACCGACTATTTGTAAATAGCAGTGAATGAGATTTGAGAAGAAATGTGTAGATGGCTATTAAATAAGTAACGTGCAACGAACCATCCATTTGAGAATTTGCATATGCAAAATGATTTTTAAATAATAATTTAATAACATAAGTTTTTCTAAAAAATCCATCATTCAAAAGTTTTCCATTTTGCAAGTTTATCCAACTCAAACCATCCACTACTAGTGTGGCAATAAATTACTATTTTGAAATTTTTTGGTTAAAAGTTTGAAAATAAGAATACACAAAAATCCAAACTTCCTACCTATATTAAACTGGAAAAGTGAATACATCGCTTAAAATAAGTTGTATAGTAACAAAACAAAACATATTTGTAACTATTGATCCCATATCTTATTGGAAAACTATATATTTGGTTTAAGTAAAGCGGTTTTATTGGAAAATAAATTATATAAGCTTCCTTTACTAAAATTTACTAAAATTGAGAGGTATGTATAAATTTATTAAATTTATGGGAAAACATTTAGTTTGTAAATATAAATATCGTGGCAATACATTTATGTAAAATGTTAATCCAAATTATGCTGACCAAACATAAATATTATCTCAATATATAAACTTAAGTGAAATAATAGCTCCACGGATAGATTACAATCAGAAGATGTAATAATAAGTTGTAAAATGCTTTTTAAGATATATAACATAAACCATCTACAAAAATAATTCTTCCTACAAATTTATTTCATACTATAATACCATGAAAGCACATTGTATCAACTTTGATGACTTAACATTTGATGTTAAACATTATCATTTCACCGATGAAATAGTTGAAGCTTGATTATGCCATTTTCTCTGTTGATTCAACGATGTAGGACGATGTCATTTACTTTCTTCATAACTGGTTATTGGATGATGCATTTCTTCTTGTTCTTTTGTGCATTGCAATTCTTTTGCGCACTGTGGTTCTTTTGCGTACTGTGGTTCTTTAGTGCACTGTAGTTCTTTTGTGCATTTTAGTTCTTTCGTACATTGTTCATCCATTGTATGTTCATTTAATGTTGGATGTTGCAATTTGCTTTCTCCATCAGTGGTCGTTGGATGATGCCATTCTTTTTGCTCTTTTGTGCATTGTCGCTCTTTTGTGCACTGTAGTCCTTTTGTGCATTGTAGCTCTTTTGTGCATTTTTGTTCTTTTGTGCATTCTAGGTCTTTTGTACATTGTTTATTCATCGCATGTGCAATTACCATTTGATGATTCCACTTCTTTTGTTTGTCATAATTTGTCGGATGGTGTCACTTACTCTTTTCATCAACGATTGTTGGATGATGCCACTTGTTTGGTAGTTCATCAGGTTGCAGCAACTTTGATGCCAAGGTAGTTTCAATTATGATAAAAAAGAACAACACTAAAGCTAATGATGCACTATATGCTTTTGTCATCTCTATGTGTGGTATGTTGTTCAAGAAAGAAGATGGTTTTTATAAGATTTGAAGATAAAGTTTGGAATCTTGAAGTTAATTAAGCCATTGTAAACTAATTAATGATCTCGTTTAGTTTTATCCACTTTCATATTCTGGATAAGCATATAACTTTAAAGTAGATAGTGTTTTAGTAATCATTCTACAAAAAAATAACATGAAAAAGTTAATTATAATTCATCGATCATTATATTAATAATAGAAGGCGGGGTTGTATATCAACTACTAATTTCAATCTAAGCTTCTTGTATCATAGGAAATATAAGAAAAACCCAAATTAGAAAAAAAAAATATTAGTGTCTTCTAAATTATAATAAAAATGTGTGATTGCCAATACAACCAAAAAGAAAAGGCAAAACAGGTAGGTACGATGTAAATTGAAATGAAAAATTCTAGAATAAAAAATTGATGTCTCGTTTTGTCTTATATTTTATCCTCTTAATAATTTTGATAATATTAGTATTGTTATCGTAAAAGTATACTACTACACCATTAGCGTGTATTTGAGACAATGTGTATATTCGTATATTTCGATTAAAATTTACTATATTTTGATTATAAAAGACGTTTATTTTCATATTATGGTGTTTGGAACTTACAGAATATCAAATGTCTATTTTTTATTTTACCACCTCAAATGTAGGTTTATCGTTTTTCATCTCGTTTTCACTAAAACTTAAAGTTAATTGTTGGACGTTATGTATTCGTGTTACTATTTAACTGTATTAAAAACCCAAGTCTAGTGTTACCAAAAAGAGATATTTGTATAACTTTATGGCATACAAATATTTTGAAGTTTGAAATGTATCCACAATTTGATTTTTATTTACATTTTGCATAGATATAACATATTGCCAATGTGTCATTAAAACTGAAGATTTTAGTGTGGTGAAAATATGACGCTTCCGATATACTAGTGTCCATCGCCAGTCAGATATTACTTTAGGCTTTAGGCATAATGATCTAAATCAAGGATAAAAATAATCAAAGGTCCTTATTAGTGATTTTGAAACATTGAAAATACAGTCACAATGCAAGTTTAAATTACAGTGGCTTAAAAATAAAGCATACTCTTTTACAATTACACTGAGTCCGCTTTCATTAATCTAAAATATGACCGGTTTCATTTATAAACAAAATACAATTACTTTTATAAACAAAATTAGAATTTTGAGGCCGATGAAAATTCAAGGCCCTTGGCAATGACTTTAGTGACATAGGGCTATTAACGGCCATTCCCATATCAAACTTAGTTTCGTATAATACCGACTATTTGTAAATAGCAGTGAATGAGATTTGAGAAGAAATGTGTAGATGGCTATTAAATAAGTAACGTGCAACCAACCATCCATTTGAGAATTTTCATATGCAAAATGATTTTTAAATAATAATTTAATAACATGAGTTTTTCTAAAAATCCATCATTCAAAAAATTTTCATTTTGCAAGTTTATCCAACTCAAACCATCCACTACTAGTGTGGCAATAAATTAATATTTTGAAATTTTTTGGTTAAAAGTTTGAAAATAAGAATACACAAAAATCCAAACTTCCTACCTATATTAAACTGGAAAAGTGAATACATCGCTTAAAATAAGTTGTTTAGTAACAAAACAAAACATATTTGTAACTATTGATCCCATATGTTATTGGAAAACTATATATTTGGTTTAAGTAAAGTGGTTTTATTGGAAAATAAATTATATAAGCTTCCTTTACTAAAATTTACTAAAATTGAGAGATTTGTATAAATTTATTAAATTTATGGAAAAACATTTAGTTTATAAATATAAATATCGTGGCAATACATTTATGTAAAATGTTAATCCAAATTATGCTGACCAAACATAAATGTTATCTCAATATATAAACATAAGTGAAATAATAGCTCCACGGATATATTACAATCAGAAGATGTAATAATAAGTTGTAAAATGCTTTTTAAGATATATAACATAAACCATCTACAAAAATAATTCTTCCTTCAAATTTATTTCATACTATAATACCATGAAAGCACATTGTATCAACTTTGATGACTTAACATTTGATGTTAAACATTATCATTTCACCGATGAAATAATTGATGCTTGATTATGCCATTTTCTTTGTTGATACAACGATGTAGGACGATGTCATTTACTTTCTTCATAACTGGTTATTGGATGATGCATTTCTTCTTGTTCTTTTGTGCATTGCAATTCTTTTGCGCACTGTGGTTCTTTTGCGTATTGTGGTTCTTTAGTGCACTGTAGTTCTTTTGTGCATTTTAGTTCTTTCGTACATTGTTCATCCATTGTATGTTCATTTAATGTTGGATGTTGCAATTTGCTTTCTCCATCAGTGGTCGTTGGATGATCCTATTCTTTTTGCTCTTTTGTGCATTGTCTGTAACAACCCGATATTTTTCAACCATTCGCATCCGCACATGTCGGACTTGAATTGCTCAAAATACCGCGTTGTAAATAAATTTGGAGCAAATGAAATACAATCACAGAATCACATACATAGAACAAACAAAATACCTCGCAGCGGAATATAAAATACATAGTAGTTCATGAAGCTACTACGACAGAGTCTCAAACCAAATACATAATACAGTCTGAAAATAACATAATAGAAATCCCAAATACATAGAAGTTCACTAATACATGAGATAAACTAGAATAGCTGAAACAAAAAGTAGATATAAATTTAGATAAGCAGAAACTCCGGCAAAGACCAGCTACAGAAAGAGAATCCAAAGCTGTGAATACTCAGGCTGACCCGAGCGTAAAGTAAGACACAAAACACTCGAGTCAGGACAATATATACTTATATAATGTAAACCAACTCAAGCGAACTATAGTAGAAATGCACAATAACTTAAAGGATGCTTGGGATCACCCATCCTTTAAGAATCAGTTAAACTATAAATTAATTACATCCCGTGGTTAAAATTTCAAAATGGTATTTTATACTTCAAAATCAAATGTAATTTCAAAATTCAATATCATTCAAAATATCATATCTTCCAAACCACATTCATTTTTATTTAATTTAAATACCATTACAAAACACATTTCAAAATAGTTTATATTTCGAAACAAATTACTTCATTTTAAATCATAAAATGAAGTTATTATATTTAATAATTAAATTATTAAATTTACAAAATTTTAGTCTTTCAAAATCAATTTATCCACTTAATTTATTAAAACATATGAAAATTCAACTTTCGTAGCATTTAGAAACTGCTACGGAAAGTTACATTCAAAACAGTTCAATTTAATAAAAGATAGCATTTAAAAAGGTTGTAATAGGGTTACATTAGTTTCAAATAAAACTTAGTTAAGTTCAATAATTATAGCATTTACAAAAATACTATAATAACCTTTAATTAAACTTAGCCATTTGGTTCATTATTATCAACTACAGCATTTAAAAATGATGTATTATCATTTACATTAGAATTAATAGCATTTCAGAAATGCAGTTAATTAACTTCAAGTACTCAATATAATTTCACAAACAATTATATTTTTATTTAAATCATTTTTATCTTATAAAATCATATAATTTCACTTTTAAAACAGTCATTCAAATACCCTTATATTCATGATTTTATAAAGTTAAATCTCCATTCAAAAATCAAAATTTAATAATATTTCACTTATTAAATTCCAACATAAAATTTCAAATTCATTAAATTTAATTTAATTTAACACTTAAGTTTAAAATTTTAAAATATAACTTAATTTCATTTTTATTTACTTAACTTAAAATTCACTTTTAAGACAAATTCACAAATTTCCAATTTTAGTTATATTTCCAAATTTCAACCTAAATATTCATTCATTTCACATTTTAACTTTATTCAAAAATCATTGATATATTATAAAATCATTTTAAATTCATTTAATTCAAAATATCATAAATTTATCATATTTTCATATTTAATTTAAATTCCATTTATCACCAAATTCTAGTTTCCAAAATAACTTACATTCCAGATTTTCTAACTTTACCATTTATTTATTTCACTTATAAATTTTCAGAAAATCAATAATGCTTTACAAAAATCATTTTTAATCAAATTTAAATCAAAATATTATAATATTTACATTTCTAAAATAATTAAAATTTTTAGAAAAACATATTTTAACAACGGGTCTGTATTTCATTTTCTAGCCTAGATGAAGTGATACGGGTAATATATCATTTCAACCCGTAATTTACAAAAAAAACCGGGTTTGATCATTTCAAACCCGTAATCCCAAGTAAAAGAAAATAATTGAAAATCATTCAGGCCTATCATTTCAGCCCATAACGATTTTCTCCTATTCTAAATTCCGTTCGGGTATGTATCATTTCAACCCATAGTGATTCTAGTCTACAGGGAACTTGCAGTATGATAAATTGATGAAAATAACAGAATAGCATGAAATAACAGTAACATATGGTATAACAAGTGTAAATATAGGTGTGAACTTCATATGAATGTAATATAGCAGTTATAATAGGATGATATGCATTTACAGATTCAGGTGATGTCAGTTTATCACTACATAAGTACATATTAGTCTGGTGAGATTTACTCACTGTTTTGAGCTGATGACACAACGACGAATTGCACAACGGGATCTACACAAGCACAAAAGCACGATACAGATACGAAATGGAGGAGCCAAGGATTAATTCCCTTGAGTACAAATCAAACAAACAATATAATAATTATAAGGTTTCAGACCAAAAATACGATAAACGATGCTAGAAATTAAGGAACAACAATTAATCAAACACTTGCACTTGCTTCCACCATCACTATGCTCAGCCTATAGGGTGATAAGGTACTGCCATGGGGTGTATTTGGTCAGGTAGGGGTCATATATGGTCGGCCTAGCAAGGGTAGTGAAGGTATGGAAGTTGCTATGTATGAAAATACAAGTACAAGGCAAACAAGTGGATTTTTGTGCAATTTCAAGCATCGGGCAAGGATACAAATGGCATGGCCAGACCTTCTGGAGGTTAGGAGATGGTGTGGCAGTGGTTTTGGTTCAGGTATGAGCTGGAGAAGGTGGTGCAAAGGCCGGCTAAGGGTGTGGTGAAGTGGTGGAAGTTACAAGGTGTGAATACAAAAGGTTTAAGGCAAATAAGTGGCTTTTGTGCAACCATGGCTCAACCAAAGGAACATTGGGCTCGGCCCCTACAAGGTGAAGGTCAGGTGGGGTCTAAAGTGTCGGCCAAAGGTGGTGGAGGGACTGTTGGTGGCGGCCAAGGAGGTGGTTTAGGTGAAAAATGAAGGGTATGTGCATAAATGGTTCGGCTAGGCTGAACAAGTGGAGTGTTTGCATAAACTTTGGTGGATCTAGTCATAGATGACCATGGCATGGCTTGGTCAGTGGGCTGGAGGAGATGGTGACCTGATGTGGTGATGGTGGAGGAGGCTATGGTGGTGGAGGAGCAAGGCCGAACCTATGATGAAGAAGAACAAGTGCAAAAACCATGAATTCAAGCATAAACAAATGGAAAAAAGAAATAAAGTTTACCAAACTTTCTTCAAAAGCTATGGCCGAAATTTTTTGAGGAAATAAGAGAAAAAATGAAGTATGCGAATGAGAAATGAGGGTGGCAGCTGAAAGAATGAAGAGATATGGCCATTTGAGTGAAAAGAAACGTTAAAATGTGAAAAGGTGGGAAAATCAAAAGCCATAGGAAACAAAAGGTCACAAACCCTTTCAATTTACCTTTTATTATTTATATAAATTTATGTAGCTGAAATAATAATAATATAAGATAATATTTCGAAATTTTCAACCAATATACAAATATATATAATATTTATCAATTATGTAACGTAAAGTTAAGGAAAATAGTTAAAACAGTGAACTAGACTAGCAAAATTTGAAGTTAAATGAAATAATTTTTAGAAAATTCATATAAGCTTGTAAAGTATTTTTAAACATAAATAATAACATAAAATACAAATATATTCAAAAAATAAATATTTAAAATTTAATTTAAATATAAAATTATAATGCAGAAAATAGCAGAAAATGGGAAAACAGCCCTTAAAAATAGGAAATCAACACAGTAATTTTTAGAAAAATTCTATTATTATTTTAAAAATATTTAGAGATGAATTTTCACAAATAAAACAAATTTAAAATAAAATAAATAAATTTAAAAATGAAGAAAATGGCAGAAAATTAGAAAACAGCCTTTAAAAATAGGAAATAAATACAGTAAATTTTGGAAAAATTATATTATCATTTTAAAAATGTTTAGAAATGATATCACACAAATAAAAAAATAAAAAAAATTTCAAAATGAAATAAGTCAAATTTAAATATATAGTCAAAATCTAGGGTTGTTACACTCTCCCCCACTCAAATCTTTTCGTCCTCGAAAAGGAAGGAAGCGGAGAAACAACAAGAAAGAGCAATAGGTTGGAATGCATCCCCGAAAGAAGGTAGGGAGAAAAAGATAGCTAGGAGGTAAAGCAGGTTGAAAGACAAGGATGAACCATTATTTGAACCATTATACATTTCAAATTTTTTTTTATGATGAATAGTCATTTGATTCAAATCTGATGGTTCAAAGTAAACAATATTTAAAACATTTTAAATTTTTAGAAGGGAAAATAACTGATCAAAATATTCTTTATATAGTACTTTATCAAAATACTTTTATAACTCGATGTCTTAACAAGTTTACTTTCGTTCCTGCAGACTCTGGCTATGCGTTGATCAGGCGCAAAGCTAGAATTCTCCAAGTACTTAGTATACTTGTTTCAACACCCAGTGAAAATAATGAAAACACTTTTAAAAAAAGATATGGAAAGTACAATCCAAACAAATCAACCAAACCGAAACAGTTGTCTAACCATGGATCGCAGATACACAATGGTTACACCTGGATCCCCCAGGAAACAATCCGTATCCGTAAGCTTTCTCAGCCCTGCGAGTTACGCCATGATGACGAGTAGAATGCAGGATACACAATGGTTACGCCTGGATCCCCAGGAAACAATCCGTACCCCTAGGAAAGAGTCAGCCAGGCACTTGCGCTACTCTTCGCGACCTACACAGATTGCAGGATACACAATGGTTACGCCTGGATCCCCCAGGAAACAATCCGTACCCTAGGCAAGACTCAGCCAGGCAGTTGCGCTATGTAGTCGCGATCATAAGACCACGGGGATCGCCGTGGAATTCGATGGACACTCGAGTATCATATCCGAAAAACCCAAATCAAAGAGAGAGAATAATATCGATAGAATGAATCCACAGTGTGGCCACAAAGCGGATATCAAGCAGAAGGCACTTTCCATATCTTTACTTCGAAAATATGTACCATATAGTACCCTTCAAAATCACTTTCAAATATCATACTTATATAAAGTCCATTTTATATAAGATTTCATTTCAAATAAAATACTTTTCAAAATACTAGTATATCAAATCACACTTATATAGATTTCGATTATATAAGATTTCACTTTTCAAAATTTGGGTACCCTTTCAAATCAACAGTTCCAATTCAACAGTTTACTTATACAAATCATTTTTATATAAGTTCGATAGCTCCCAAATCAAGTATTTAATAAAACAAGGTTCTAAATTTCAAACCATTTCGATATCAAATAAATTTTTAAAACTATATAAGATGTCACCAAATCATTTCTTTCAAGTTATACATATTCAGTTTCAAAATTTCTTAAAACAATAGGTTTAGAAAATAATCCAAATTTCCAAATCAACAAAATTTAAGTCAAATAAATCCATTTCCATTTCAAGCATGTATTCACTTCAAAAGTCATAATACTTTCAAAGTTATGAATCTTTCGAAACTAAAATACTTAAAATCATTACACTTTGAAAATCATAACATTTAGACATCATGCATTTGAAATCATAAAACATGCCCTTAATTCTTTTCATTTCAATTTTTTTCAATTAAACCAAAATCTAAAATTTCCAATTTTAATTCAATTCAAACCATCAGTTTCAATTTAGTTTTCCAACAAAACCATTTCAAATATTATCAATTTCAAATACAGATTTGATTTACAAAATAAACTATTAAATCTTAAATATGTTTCAAGGCTTAAATATACCATATTTCAAAACTAAATTTCATAATTTCATATATCCCAAATTTTACTTCATTATTACTTACATATGTCATTATTTCGCAACATTACATTCGATCGCTCGCTTGATCACACAAGTTCGCTTTCGAACTAGTATTATCCATTCGACTTCCCTAATGCGGACTTCGATATGGTTTCTTGACTAGAAGCCATCAGTCTCCTTGCATAGCCATATACTATGATAGAGAATTCTAGAATCAAGCCCAAAATCCATATCAAATGTTCGCCGTCAAGAATCAAATGAAAAATCCTAACATGAAATGGTGTAATTCACCTCGAACTTGTGTACTCAAACTTGGATCAAATTAATTATGCGAATAAAACAACGTACGTACAACTTATGTATCTATTCCAACTTGTTAAATAAATAGTTTTATAAAGATGTTACTAAGTTAAAACATTTAAAACCAAAATTTTCTCAAACATTTGAAGACTAATTTTTATCCAAAACATTTCAAAACTAAATTCCATATTAGTATAATTCAAAATAGTCTTATTTATTTACTTAACAAAACAGTTTCAGCTTATAAAAAACCATATTGTTTCATACTTGAAACATACAAACTAAACTTATATTCTTTATCAAATACCTTATACCTTTCAAAAAAAATTTATCTTTGAAAAAATTAACCTTGATTTAGAAGTGCTCGAATCTTAAAATAGTCGAAGAAGTCATATTTTCAATCCAAGAGTTGAAAATCAACACTAAATCAGTAAATCAATTTCAAAAGTTAGGTTTCAAAATCTGAAACTCGAGAACTGAACACCGGCTTACTTTAAATCTTTTCAAATATATATATATATACAGATCTATCTTTCGAATATCAAACCATACTTCGAAATCTGAAATCAAAATTGGTTTCACAAAATCACTCGCAGAGCAAAGCTACTAGAGTGGCCTCTCTCTCACTCAGAAACTCGAAAATCAATGTCGATGATGCATGCATTCATCACAGAAATTATTTTCTAGCGACATAAGTGAGTTCTGGACTTCAATTAACTTTGAAAAACTTCTTTGAAATTCCTTCGAAATCATTGAAATTCATTCGAATACATTTGAAACATTTCTTATTTGAAATATATATATATATATATATATATATCTTTAAATCATATTACTATATATATTTTTCAAAATCTTAAAACCGATTTCAAAATACTGGAATTCGATTCCTCGAAATTCAAATTCAAAACCCTTCAGTTATAAATCATTTTTGTATAAATCAAGTTCTTATAAAATTTTCAAATTTTCAAATTCTTTCAAAAATTCCAAATTTTCATTTTTGAAAGGTATATAATCCTTATCGAAAACATTTCACTTTTATATATAAAATATGGCCATCCTTAATAATTTCGATGTATGCACAATTTCAAAATACAACCAAATACAAATTTCCAAAGGATGATTCAGGGAAGGATTTCAAACAAACAAAGATTCAAAATTAGAGGGACTCTAATCAAATAGAATTCTAGTTCGAAGATAAACACAAACGAAGATGAGATAATTTAATTACCAAATAGAGGATAGATAAGCCTATATAAATCGTGGGCGAACTTAACCGGTCACCCGAGACTTTAGGAATATATTCAATACGGAAATCTAAGGCAAATTTACCTTCGATCACCAGAGAATAGAATACGGGTAGAGCAGGAGATAGATAGCATCGACATCCGAGGATAAAAAAAATCTTCAGTGAATCAATGCCAATTGTAAAGGAGTTTCACCCCTTTACAAATCATTCAAAGATTTACGGAATCATCGCTCTTTAAAGAGGTCATTCCAAAGTAGAGTTACGAATGCTCCAAAATTAAAAGGAAAAATGGGGAAAACAAGACTGGATTCCAGAACAAGTGGGAGTGTTCCAAAGTTCAAGGAATCCTAGTCGATAAGAATCTTAACCAAAAGATTTCTAACAAGGTGGATAACGAAGAGATGAAGTTTGGAAAATCTTGATTTCGAAATAAGAACATTTTTACACCAAAATAGTCTTTGAAAAATCTTTTAAAAATCTTTTTAAAAATCATTTTATACTTCGAAAATACGTTCTCTCACAAAGAAAGGATCCTGAGATTGATTTCACTCATTCTGGGGTATTTCTACCCTATCTCTAATGAGTTTTTTCTCCGCAGGCTAAGGTTTGCCTAAAAACCTAAGCTCTGATACCAACTGTAACAACCCGATATTTTTCAGCCATTCGCATCCGCACATGTCGGACTTGAATTGCTCAAAATACCGCGTTGTAAATAAATTTGGAGCAAATGAAATACAATCACAGAATCAAAGACATAGAACAAACAGAATACCTCGCAGCGGAATATAAAATACATAGTAGTTCATGAAGCTACTACGACAGAGTCTCAAACCAAATACATAATACAGTCTGAAAATAACATAATAGAAATCCCAAATACATAGAAGTTCACTAATACATGAGATAAACTAGAATAGCTGAAACAGAAAGTAGATATAAATGTAGATAAGCAGAAACTCCAGCAAAGACCAACTCCAGAAAGAGAATCCAAAGCTGTGAATACTCACGCTGACCCGAGCGTAAAGTAAAACACAAAACACTCGAGTCAGGACAATATATACTTATATAATGTAAACCAACTCAAGCGAACTGTAGTAGAAATGCACAATAACTTAAAGGATGCTTGGGATCACCCATCCTTTAAGAATCAGTTAAACTATAAATTAATTACATCCCGTGGTTAAAATTTCAAAATGGTATTTTATACTTCAAAATAAAATGTAATTTCAAAATTCAGTATCATTCAAAATATCATATCTTCCAAACCACATTCATTTTTATTTAATTTAAATACCATTACAAAACACATTTCAAAATAGTTTATATTTCGAAACAAATTACTTCATTTTAAATCATAAAATGAAGTTATTATATTTAATAATTAAATTATTAAATTTACAAAATTTTAGTCTTTCAAAATCAATTTATCCACTTAATTTATTAAAACAGATGAAAATTCAACTTTCGTAGCATTTAGAAATTGCTACGGAAAGTTACATTCAAAACAGTTCAATTTAATAAAAGATAGCATTTAAAAAGGTTGTAATAGGGTTACATTAGTTTCAAATAAAACTTAGTTAAATTCAATAATTATAGCATTTACAAAAATGCTATAATAACCTTTAATTAAACTTAGCCATTTGGTTCATTATTATCAACTACAGCATTTAAAAATGCTGTATTATCATTTACATTAGAATTAATAGCATTTCAGAAATGCAGTTAATTAACTTCAAGTATTCAATATAATTTCACAAACAATTATATTTTTATTTAAATCACTTTTATCTTATAAAATCATATAATTTCACTTTTAAAACAGTCATTCAAATACCATTATATTCATGATTTTATAAAGTTAAATCTCCATTCAAAAATCAAAATTTAATAATAATTCACTTATTAAATTCCAACATAAAATTTCAAATTCATTAAATTTAATTTAATTTAACACTTAAGTTTAAAATTTTCAAATATAACTTAATTTCATTTTTATTTACTTAACTTAAAATTCACTTTTAAGACAAATTCACAAATTTCCAATTTTAGTTATATTTCCAAATTTCAACCTAAATATTCATTCATTTCACATTTTAAATTTATTCAAAAATCATTGATATATTATAAAATCATTTTAAATTCATTTAATTCAAAATATCATAAATTTATCATATTTTCATATTTAATTTAAATTCCATTTATCACCAAATTCTAGTTTCCAAAATAACTTACATTCCAAATTTTCTAACTTTACCATCTATTTATTTCACTTATAAATTTTCAGAAAATCAATAATGCTTTACAAAAATCATTTTTAATCAAATTTAAATCAAAATATTATGATATTTACATTTCTAAAATAATTAAAATTTTTAGAAAAACATATTTTAACAACGGGTCTGTATTTCATTTTCTAGCCTAGATGAAGTGATACGGGTAATATATCATTTCAACCCGTAATTTACAAAAAAAAACGGGTTTGATCATTTCAAACCCGTAATCCCAAGTAAAAGAAAATAATTGAAAATCATTCAGGCCTATCATTTCAGCCCATAACGATTTTCTCCTATTCTAAATTCCGTTCGGGTATGTATCATTTCAACCCATAGTGATTCTAGTCTACAGGGAACTTGCAGTGTGATAAACTGATGAAAATAACAGAATAGCATGAAATAATGGTATAACAAGTGTAAATATAGGTGTGAACTTCATATGAATGTAATATAGCGTTATAACAGGATGATATGCATTTAGAGATTCAGGTGATGTCAGTTTATCACTACGTAAGTACATATTAGTCTGGTAAGATTTACTCACTGTTTTGAGCTGATGACACAACGACGAATTGCACAACGAGATCTACACAAGCACAAAAGCACGATACAGATACGAAATGGAGGAGCCAAGGATTAATTCCCTTGAATACAAATCAAACAAACAATATAATAATTATAAGGTTTCAGACCAAAAATACGATAAACGATGCTAGAAATTAAGGAACAACAATTAATCAAACACTTGCACTTGCTTCCACCATCACTATGCTCAGCCTATAGGGTGATAAGGTACTTCCATGGGGTGTATTTGGTCAGGTATGGGTCATATATGGTCGGCCTAGCAAGGGTAGTGAAGGTATGGAAGTTGCTATGTATGAAAATACAAGTACAAGGCAAACAAGTGGATTTTTGTGCAATTTCAAGCATCGGGCAAGGATACAAATGGCATGGCCAGACCTGCTGGAGGCTAGGAGATGGTGTGGCAGTGGTTTTGGTTCAGGTATGAGCTGGAGAAGGTGGTGCAAAGGCCGGCTAAGGGTGTGGTGAAGTGGTGGAAGTTACAAGGTGTGAATACAAAGGGTTTAAGGCAAATAAGTGGCTTTTGTGCAACCATGGATCAACCAAAGGACCAATGGGCTCGGCCCCTACAAGGTGAAGGTCAGGTGGGGTCTGGAGTGTCGGCCAAAGTTGGTGGAGGGACTGGTGGCGGCGGCCAAGGAGGTGGTTTAAGTGAAAAATGAAGGGTATGTGCATAAATGGTTCGGCTAGGCTGAACAAGTGGAGTGTTTGCATAAACTTTGGTGAATCTAGTCATAGATGACCACGGCATGGCTTGGTCAGTGGGCTGGAGGAGATGGTGACCTGATGTGGTGATGGTGGAGGCGGCTATGGTGGTGGAGGAGCAAGGCCGAACCTATGATGAAGAAGAACAAGTGCAAAAACCATGAATTCAAGCATAAACAAATGGAAAAAGGAAATAAAGTTTACCAAACTTTCTTCAAAAACTATGGCCGAATTTTTTTGAGGAAATGAGAGAAAAAATGAAGTACGTGAATGAGAAATGAGGGTGGCAGCTGAAAGAATGAAGAGATATGGCCATTTGAGTGAAAAGAAACGTTAAAATGTGAAAAGGTGGGAAAATCAAAAGCCATAGGAAACAAAAGGTCACAAACCCTTTCAATTTACCTTTTATTATTTATATAAATTTATGTAGCTGAAATAATAATAATATAAGATAATATTTAGAAATTTTCAACCAATATACAAATATATATAATATTTATCAATTATGTAAAGTAAAATTAAGGAAAATAGTTAAAACAGTGAACTAGACTAGCAAAATTTGAAGTTAAATGAAATAATTTTTTGAAAATTCATATAAGCTTGTAAAGTATTTTTAAACATAAATAATAACATAAAATACAAATATATTCACAAAATAAATATTTAAAATTTAATTTAAATATAAAATTATAATGCAGAAAATAGCAGAAAATGGGAAAACAGCCCTTAAAAATAGGAAATCAACACAGTAATTTTTAGAAAAATTCTATTATTATTTTAAAAATATTTAGAGATGAATTTTCACAAATAAAACAAATTTAAAATAAAATAAAGAAATTTAAAAATGAAGAAAATGGCAGAAAATTAGAAAACATCCTTTAAAAATAGGAAATTAATACAGTAAATTTTGGAAAAATTATATTATCATTTTAAAAATGTTTAGAAATGATATCACACAAATAAAAAAAATTAAAATAATTTCAAAATGAAATAAGTCAAATTTAAATATATAGTCAAAATCTAGGGTTGTTACATTGTCGCTCTTTTGTGCACTGTAGTCCTTTTATGCATTGTAGCTCTTTTGTGCATTGTTGTTCTTTTGTGCATTCTAGGTCCTTTGTACATTGTTCATTCATCGCATCTGCAATTACCGTTGGATGATTCCACTTCTTTTGTTTGTCATAATTTGTCGGCTGGTGCCACTTATTCTTTTCATCAATGATTGTTGGATGATGCCACTTGTTTGGTAGTTCATCCGGTTGCAGCGACTTTGATGCCAAGGTAGTTTCAATTATGATAAAAAAGAACAACACTAAAGCTAATGATGCACTATATGCTTTTGTCATCTCTATGTGTGGTATGTTGTTCAAGAAAGAAGATGGTTTTTATAAGATTTGAAGATAAAGTTTGGAAACTTGAAGTCAATTATGCCATTGTAAACTAATTAATGATCTCATTTAGTTTTATCCACTTTCATATTCTGGATAAGCATATAACTTTAAAGTAGATAGTGTTTTAGTAATCTTTCTACAAAAAAATAACATGAAAATGTTAATTATAATTCATCGATCATTATATTAATAATAGAAGGCGGGGTTGTATATCAACTACTAATTTCAATCTAAGCTTCTTGTATCATAGGAAATATATGAAAAACCCAAATTAGTAAAAAAAAATTAAATAAATATTAGTGTCTTCTAAATTATAATAAAAATGTGTGATTGCCTATAAAACCAAAAAGAAAAGGCAAAACAGGTAGTTATGATGTAAATTGAAATGAAAAATTCTAGATTAAAAAATAGATGTCTCGTTTTGTCATATATTTTATCCTCTTAATAATTTTGATAATATTAGTATTGTTATCGTAACAGTATATTACTACATTATTAGCATGTATGTGTGCAAATGTGTATATTCATATATTTCGATTAAAATTTACTATATTTTGATTATAAAAGACGTTTATTTTCTTGTTATGGTGTTTGGAACTTACACAATATCAGATGTCTATTTTTTATTTTACCACCTCAAATGTAGATTTATCGTTTCACGTCTCGTTTTCACTAAAACTTAAATTTAATCGTTGGACGTTATGTATTCGCATTACTATTTAACTGTATTAAAAACCCAAGTCTAATATTACCAAAAAAGAGATATTTGTATAACTTTATGGCATGCAAATATTTTATAGTTTATAATGTATCCATAATTCGATTTTTAATTACATTTTTCATAGATATAACATATTGTCAATATGTGGTTAAAACCGAAGATTTTAGTGTCGTGAAAATTTGACGCTTCTGATATACTAGTGTCCAAAGCCAGTCAGATATTGATGTAGGCTTAAGGCATAATGATCAAAATCAGGGATAAAACAATCAGTGGTCCTTATTAGTGATTTTGAAACATTGAAAATACAGTCACAATGCAAGTTCAAATTACAGTGGCTTAAAAATAAAGCATACTCTTTTACAATTGCACTAAGTCCGCTTTCATTAATCTAAAATACGACCGGTTTCATTTATAAATAAAATTGTAACGACCCAGAATTTCTAGTCGTTAATTTTGAACATTTAATTCATTCTAAATGTTAAATGTGAATTTTGAATTGATTTAGAAATAAAAAGATTTTTGTTAAATTAATAGAATTAGTTAAATTTCGAATACGGGAATTTAATTGAAATTTGAATAATAATAATAATAATTTAAATATTTGGAATTGGTGAATCTGGGTGTAAATAGATGTAAAAATAGATTCTAAATTTATTTTAAGTCTATTTGGATTTGAATTATAATATTGGACTGCTGGATGGGATAAAATGTCGATAGGTTGAATTTGGAATTTTATATTAATTTAATAATGGAATTTAATAATATAATAATGTGAATAATCAGATTTTGATTTAAACTGAATCAGAATGATTTCTAATGTGAATATAAATTCTATATGATTTATAATAGAGTTTAATAAAATTTTAAAAGTAAAATTTTAAGTAATTTCGACGATTTTTGAAATCGCTCGAATTAATCAACGAGTTAAAATAGCCTTCCGAGGCACAGTCACGGAATTCGACGAAACTAGTTCCATTGGATCCGTTATAGTTAATTATTATTGGATTTCAATTTTCGTAGCAATCAGAGTTTTCGTTTGACCCAGGCAGCTCAAAACGCATAGAAAACTATTTTAATCGATTTAATTAAAAATTGATCGTTTATTTCCGTAACTCGCGCATACGAACGAATTAGCCTCCGAAACATGGTCCATTGTGTTCGTTACGTGGGTAAAACATTATAATCGCTTGTCGGCACGCGTCATTTGGAGAACGTGTGAAAAAGTTGTTTAAAAGTGAATTAAATAATAATGTAATTGGGTTATACGTGTATATACGTTTAAGGGGGCCAAAACCCTAATTCCTTTCAGCGGCCGACACTATCATATTCATTGGCCAAAAAAAATCAATATTCATCTTAAATTATCGAGTAATCCATCAGGCTATAGCGAAATCTTCCAACTACGAAGATGACGAGCTCGTTGAGCTCTTCAAGTTGAACGGTGGATCTCGGCTATTGTCGTCAATTGGAGGTGAAAGTCGACTGCGATGTCCGTGCATTCATGTGCGTTTTTCGTTGAGATGAGGGTACCGATCTTCATGGGGTTGTGGTGGAGGAAGAGGCGGCGAAGGGCTACGGGATGGTGGTGCTCGATCGACCTATCGGCGAGCTACGAAGGTGCGGTATTGAACCCCAATCGGCGGCTTGATGGGTTGCTTTGCCTGTCGAACGTGATGTAGGAGAAAAGAGGAGCGGTCTTGATCTGTTCGTTCGAATCTAAGGCCGATTTATTTTGGTAATTTAAAAAAAAGAAATTTGTTTTAAAATTGGTAATTGAACTTTATAAATTCATATCTTATGCATACGTTATTAGATTTCGACAAAACCGGCGATGCGGGAATCGCAGCGATGAGTACTACGCGGTGGAGTGATTCTGGGATCCTTTTGAGCAAGTATAAATTTAGGTTAAATCAAACGCCGTTCGATTTAATTTAAATTTGAACGCTCGTCGGAAACCCAAGGTGAGCTAATCTCACTCACATCTGGATACCAATTAATTTAAATAGCTAATATTTAAATGTTTGATTGGTTGTTTAGGAATATGATATTTATTATCAAATTTAATCGATATTTATTGGTTGTGCTAATATATGTGGATGTAGGGAAACAGGTTGGAGGGATCCAACTGGATTCCTCACAAATGGAAATTTTATTTATATTCCGTGATATATCTCATTGATATCTTGTGATAAATTGTTTTAGATCTTGTTATGTTGTGTTTTATTTATATACCGGGATAGATTAAATTGAAAGTTTAAATTGTGTTGCGCTATGATTGGGCGAATACAATCTGGGAATTTAAATATAAATAAAATAAATTGGGTTTAAAGGAAATAAAAGAAATTCTTAAGTAAAGGAGTTAAAGGAATTAAATTTAAGAAATGAGTTGAAAATTTGAAGTCTTTGAAATTGTGATTTATAAAGGAAATGTGAATTGTTTTAAATTAATAGCGAGATTCATTTTTAAAGGATGGGATGTGTATGCTTTTCTAGAAACTAAGCATGTTTTAAAGAAAGATTTTCGAAGTTTAAACTGGAAAGTTTTGCAAAGGTGTTTTAGAATATTTTAGAAAAATTATTATTATTTTAACTGTTTAAAGTGTAAGTAAATATTTATTTAAGTAATTATGGTATTTAATTATTTTAAAAAGTAATGTAGTGTTAAGTTTTCAAAAGAAATTATAGTATAAATATTTGATTTAATAAATTTGTTTTAAAAAGTTAAACTCGGCTTAAAGTACTTAGAAAACTACTATATATTTCCTTAAATATTATTTTTCAATGAAGAAATTTCTAGAAGCTTTATCTTAAATATTTTAAACATATATTTTGAAAATGATTTCTAGGAAATAGCAATATGAGGAGTTTACTTTTAAAGTATGGAAAGTAATTTACGGGACGAACGTAAAATTGAATTGGGATAAAATCGTGTAGGATTTATAGAAAGAATTCTTTGGGTAATCCTAAAATGGAAGTGTATTTCCCTAAAAAGCCAAGGTCGTTTTTTTTAAAGCAGATTTTTTTAGAAAAAGTTAGAAGTTTTGAAGCTGTATTAAAGAATGGTTTCAAGAAATTATTTAAGTTGTAAGAATTTTAAAAGTAAACATTTATCAAATTAGATATAGAAGTAATTATTTTAAAGGGGTATGCAGTATTATGTTTTAAAAAATATTATTAATATTTATACTTTATAAAATGGTTTTTTTTAAAGATAATTAATTTAAAGTTTTATTTGAAAACTTATATAGGGTTTCATAACTTTATTTTAAAATTTAGTATGACTTTACTTTATTTGAAGAAAATAGTTTATATTTTATAAACCAGTTTTATTCGAAATATTTTTAAAGGGTATATATATTTTAAATTAAGTATGTAAGTAGTTTTAATATAAATGTTTTAATGTATTTTCAAGAATAAAGAATTTAAATTATTTTAAATCTTAAGTATGGGTACTTGGATGTTTTCAAGGGAAGTAAAGATTTAGGGGATTTACTCCACGAGAAGAGTTGGGTTTGAAAACTATTTCAAAAAGGACTAGAAAATGAAAATATATCCTACAAGGATATTTTTGGGGGAAATACATAATGTGGGAAATTATTTGTTGTTTGATGGATGTTTGTGAATATTAATTGATAGATAAATCACCGACTATCAATATTGGCCAATGTGTTGATCGTTTCGAAGAGACCGGGATCAGAATTTATTTCACAAAAACCACTTCGATCCAGTTTGTACGTTTTCGTGAGAAAAACGAGTTCGGAGTCGAAGATGGAGCGGTGAAGTGCAAGGGCTAGTCACTATTAATCCTGAGGATATTTCCAAAATTGATGTAGTAGGAGTAGTGCCTTCGGTTCCGTTCGAACTCGCGACGGACTTGTATGGATGAATGCTTTCCGAACATCGTCAGGTAGACGATGGGCATTCTAAATGAAATGTTCTAAAAAGGTAACTCTTAGCCTCAAGCCTCATCAACCGGGAAAGACTGAAAATCAAGGGTTATGCAGCAAGGCTAGGTGGGTAGCACCTGAGGTCATCCCTGTCTAGATGTCCCTTTTTATTCGGCTTAGTGGTGTGGTTGCTGATCCCAACCGTGGGGTGATCTTACTCGAGATTATCCTGTAAGGGATAGCCCCGGCCTTGTGTTGCAAGGGATCGGGAGTGGTCCTCGGTACACTGATCAAGACCAGGTGCTGTGACAGGTGGTACCTCAGTGCCTAGTCATTAGTTGGAAATCCATTCTCCGTACGCGCCTTTACGAGTTTTGTTTGTATTACCCACGATTGTGGCAGGTAGCTGGAATTTAATGAATGTAACAATTTTGGCTATATTATAAGTATTTGTATATAGACCCGATTATAATATCAGAGGATTTTTATAAAAAAAGTGTTTTAGCTATCGTAAGGTGAAAACCGACATGTTTATTTGTGGCGCGGTCTTACGAGATGCTTTTGTTTTTAAAATGATTTTTGAAACTTTAATAATCAATTTGGGCGTATTTTCATCAGCTGGTATTCCAGACTGACTCGTGTGTTATTTCATTGTAATGCTCGAGTCAGACCGAGTATTATATGTTCAAGATAGGATGCTATGGAGCAGGTGAGGAGCTGGAGTCCGAGACGTATTATCCGTACTTGTTTATAAATGCTGCTGCGCTCGTTCGAGATTGTCAGGCCGGTAGCTGTTGTTGTTTGTAGTACTCTAATGATATATTGTATAAAACATAGATAGTTTTCATTTTTTGTAAATATCTATTATTGACTATTATATTTTATTCCATTGCAATGGTTAGACTTTAGTGACATAGGGCTACTGTCGGCCATTCCCATATCAAACTTAGTTTTGAATAATACCGACTATTTGTAAATAGCAGTAAATGGGATTTGAGAAGAAATGTGTAGATGACTATTAAAATAAGTAACATGCAACGAACCATCCATTTGAGAATTTGCATACGCAAAATGATTTTTAAATAACAATTTAATAACATAAGTTTTTCTAACAAATCCATCATTCAAAAGTTTTGCATTTTGCAAGTTTATCCAACTCTAACCATCCACTACTAGTGTTGCAATAAATTACTATTTTGAAAAATTTTGGTTAAAAATTTGAAAATAAGAATACACAAAAATCCAAAATTCCTACCTATATTAAACTGGAAAAGGGAATACATAGCTTAAAATAAATGTATAATAACAAAGCAGAACATGTTTGTAACAATTGATCCCACATCTTATTAGAAAACAATATACTTGGTTTAAGTAAAGTGGTTTTATTGGAAAATGAATTATATAAGCTTCCTTTACTAAAATTTACTTAAATTGAGAGGTATGTATAAATTTACTAAATTTGTGGAAAAACATTTAGTTTATAAATATAAATATCGTGGCAATACATTTATGTAAAAGTTAATCCAAATTATGCTGACCAAGCATAAATATTATCTCAATATATAAACATAAGTGAAATAATAGCTCCACGAATAGAATATTATCAGAAGATGTAATAGTAAGTTGTAAAATTCGGTTTAAGATATATAACGTAAACCATCTACAAAGCTTATTCTTCCATCAAATTTATTTCATACTATAATACCATGAAAGCACATCGTATCAACTTTGATGACTTTACGTTTGATGTTAAACATTATCATTTCACCGTTGAAATATTTGAAGCTTGATTATGCCATTTTCTTTGTTGATACAATGATGTAGGACGATGTCATTTATTTTCTTCATAACTGGTTATTGGATGATGCATTTCCCTTTGTTCTTTTGTGCATTGCAATTCTTTTGTGCACTGTGGTTCTTTTGCGCACTGTGGTTCTTTAGTGCACTGTGGTTCTTTTGTGCGCTTTAGTTCATTCATACATTGTTCATCCATTGTATGTTCATTTAACGTTGGATGTGGCAATTTTCTTTCTCCATCAGTGGTCGTTGGATGATCCCATTCTATTTGCTCTTTTATGCATTGTAGCTCTTTTGTGCATTGTAGTCCTTTTGTGCGTTGTAGCCCTTTTGTGCATTGTAGTTCTTTCGTGCATGCTAGGTCTTTTGTACATCGTTCATTCATCGCATGTGCATTTACCATTGGATGATTCCACTTCTTTTGTTCATCACAATTTGTCGGATGGTGCCATATACTCTTTTCATCAACAATTGTTGGATGATGCCACTTGTTTGGTAGTTCATTAGGTTGCAGCCACTTTGATGCCAAGGTAGTTTCAATTATGATAAAAAAAGAACAACACTAAAGCTAATGATGCATTATATGCCTTTGTCATGTTTATGTGCGGTATGTTGTTCAAGAAAGAAGATGGTTTTTATAAGATTTGAAGATAAAGCTTGGAATCTTGAAGTCAATTAAGCCATTGTAAACTAATTAATGATCACATTTAGTTTTATCCACTTTCATATTCTGGATAAGCATATAACCTTAAAGTAGATAGTGTTTTAGAAAGCTTTCTACAAAAAAAAACATCCAAAAGTTAATTATAATTCACCAATCATTATGTTAATAATAGAAGGCGGGGTTGCATATCAACTACTAATTTCAATCTAAGCTTCTTGTATCATAGGAAATATATGAAAAACCCAAATTAGTAAAAAAAAAATTAAATAAATATTAGTGTCTTCTAAATTATAATAAAAATGTGTGATTGCCAATACAACCAAAAAGAAAAGGCAAAACAGGTATTTACGATGTAAATTGAAATGAAAAATTCTAGAATAAAAAATAGATGTCTCGTTTTGTCATACATTTTATCCTCTTAATAATTTTGATAATATTAGTATTGTTATCGTAACAGTATATTACTACACTATTAGCGTGTATGTGTGCAAATATGTATATTCATATATTTCGATTAAAGTTTACTATATTTTTATTATAAAAGACGTTTATTTTATCGTTATGGTGTTTGGATCTTACATAATATCAAATGTCTATTTTTTATTTTACCACCTCAAATGTAGGTTTATCGCTTCACGTCTCCTTTTCACTATAACTTAAAGTTAATTGTTGGACATTATGTATTCGCGTTACTATTAACCGTATTAAAAACCCAAGTCTAGTGTTACCAAAAAAGAGATATTTGTATAACTTTATGGCAAGCAAATATTTTGTAGTTTGAAATGCATCAACAATTTGATTTTTGTTTACTTTTTTCATAGATATAACATATTGTTAATATGTCGTTAAAACTGAACATTTTAGTGTGGTGAAAATTAGACGCTTCTGATATACTAGTGTCCAAAGCCAGTAAGATATTGTTGTAGGCTTAAGGAATAATGATCTAAATCAAGGATAAAATCAATCATAGGTCCTTATTAGTGATTTTCAAACATTGAAAATACAATCACAATGCATGTTTAAATTATAGTGGCTTAAAAATAAAGCATACTCTTTTACAATTACACTTAGTCCGCTTTCATTAATCTAAAATATGACAAGTTTCATTTATAAACAAAATACAATTACTTTTATAAACAAAATTTGAATTTTGAAGCCGATGAAAATTCAATGCCCATGGCGATGACTTTGGTGACATAGAGCTACTGTCGGCCATTCCCATATTAAACTTAGTTTCGAATAATATCGATTATTTGTAAATAGCAATAAATGAGATTTGAGAAGAAATGTGTAGATGACTATTAAAATAAGTAACGTGCAATAAACCATCCATTTGAGAATTTTCATACGCAAAATGATTTTTAAATAACAATATAATAACATAAGTTTGTCTAAAAAATCCGCCATTCAAAAGTTTTGCATTTTGCAAGTATATCCAACTCTAACCATCCACTACTAGTGTTGCAATGAATTACTATTTTGAAAAATTTTGGTTAAAAATTTGAAAATAAGAATACACAAAAATCCAAACTTCCTACCTATATTAAACTAGAAAAGCAAATACATAGCTTAAAATAAGTTGTATAATAACAAAACACAACATTTTTGTAACTATTGATCACACATCTTATTAGAAAACAATATATTTGGTTTAAGTAAAGCGTTTTTATTGGAAAATAAATTGTATAAGCTTCCTTTACTAAAATTTACTTAAATTGAGAGGTATGTATAAATTTATTAAATTTATGGAAAAACATTTAGTTTGTAAATATAAATATCGCGGCAATACATTTATGCAAAAAGTTAATCTAAATTATGCTGACCAAGCTTAAATATTATCTCAATATATAAACATAAGCGAAATAATAGCTCCACGAATAGATTACTATCAGAAGATGTAATAATAAGTTGTAAAATGCTTTTTAAGATATATAACGTAAACCATCTACAAAGCTAAATTTTCCATCAAATTTATTTCATACTAGAATACCATGAAAGCACATTGTATCAACTTTGATAACTTAACATTTGATGTTAAACAGCCAACAGGGTTGGCGCAGTTGGTTGATGGTCCGGACTGCGTGATCGAAAGGTCACGAGTTCGAGCCCCGAAACTGCGTGATCGAAAGGTCACGAGTTCGAGCCCCGAAACTGACAACCCTGTAACAAGTACCCGAATTATGTGTTTGGCAGGCACATACTTTCCTAGAGTTTACAAGCGAAGCTTGGTTCTCTAGGTAATTCAACAAAAAAAAAACATTTGATGTTAAACATTATCATTTCACCGGTGAAATAGTTGAAGCTTGATTATGCCATTTTCTTTGTTGATACAACGATGTAGGACGATGTCATTTACTTTCTTCATAACTGGTTATTGGATGATGCATTTCTTCTTGTTCTTTTGTGCATTGCAATTCTTTTATGCACTGTGGTTCTTTAGCGCACTGTGGTTCTTTAGTGCACTGTGGTTCTTTTGTGCATTTTAGTTCATTCATACATTGTTCATCCATTGTATGTTCATTTGACGTTGGATGTTGCAATTTTCTTTCTCCATCAGTGGTCGGTGGATGATCCCATTCTTTTTGCTCTTTTGTGCATTGTAGCTCTTTTGTGCACTGTAGTCCTTTTGAGCATTGTAGCACTTTTGTGCATTGTAGTTCTTTTGTGCATTCTAGGTCTTTTGTACATTGTTCATTCATCGCATGTGCATTTACCATTGGATGATTCCACTTCTTTTGTACGTCATAATTTCTCGGATGGTGCCACATACTCTTTTCATCAACAATTGTTGGATGATGCCACTTCTTTGGTAGTTCATTAGGTTGCAGCGACTTTGATGCCAAGGTAGTTTCAATTATGATAAAACAAAGAACAACACTAAAGCTAATGATGCATTATATGCTTTTGTCATGTTTATGTGTGGTATGTTGTTCAAGAAAGAAGATGGTTTTTATAAGATTTGAAGATAAATTTTGGAATCTTAAAGTCAATTAAGCCATTGTAAACTAATTAATGATCACATTTAGTTTTATCCACTTTCATATTCTGGATAAGCGTATAACCTTAAAGTAGATAGTGTTTTAGTAAGCTTTCTACAAAAAAATAACATGCAAAAGTTAATTATAATTCACCAATCTTTATGTTAATAATAGAAGGCGGGGTTGCATATCAACTACTAATTTCAATCTAAGCTTCTTGTATCATAGGAAATATATGAAAAACCCAAATTAGTAAAAAAAAAAATTAAATAAATATTAGTGTCTTCTAAATTATAATAAAAATGTGTGATTGCCAATACAACCAAAAAGAAAAGGCAAAACAGGTAGTTACGATGTAAATTGAAATGAAAAATTGTAGAATAAAAAATAGATGTCTCGTTTTGTGATATATTTTATCCTCTTAATAATTTTGATAATATTAGTATTGTTATCGTAACAGTATATTACTACACTATTAGCGTGTATGTGTGCAAATGTGTATATTCATATATTTCGATTAAAATTTACTATATTTTGATTATAAAAGACGTTTATTTTATTGTTATGGTGTTTGGAACTTACATAACATCAAATGTCTATTTTTTATTTTACCACCTCAAATGTAGGTTTACCGTTTCACATCTCGTTTTCACTATAACTTAAAGTTAATTGTTGGACGTTATGTATTCGCATTACTATTAGCCGTATTAAAAACCCAAGTCTAGTGTTACCAAAAAAGAGATATTTGTATAACTTTATGGCAAGCAAGTATTTTATTATTTGAAATGTATCCACAATTTGATTTTTGTTTACAATTTTCATAGATATAACATATTGTCAATATGTCGTTAAAAGTGAAGATTTTACTGTGGTGAAAATTAGACGCTTCTGATATACTAGTGTCCAAAGCCAGTCAGATATTATTGTAGGCTTAAGGAATAATGATCTAAATTAGGGATAAAATCAATCAGAGGTCCTTATTAGTGATTTTCAAACATTGAAAATACAATCACAATGCAAGTTTAAATTATAGTGGCTTAAAAATAAAGCATACTCTTTTACAATTACACTTAGTCCGCTTTCATTAATCTAAAATATGACAAGTTTCATTTATAAACAAAATACAATTACTTTTATAAACAAAATTTGAATTTTGAGGCCGATGAAAATTCAAGGCCCTTGGCGATGACTTTGGTGACATAGGGCTACTGTCGGCCATTCCCATATCAAACTTAGTTTCAAATAATACCGACTATTTGTAAATAGCAATAAATGAGATTTGAGAAGAAATGTGTAGATGACTATTAAAATAAGTAATGTGCAACGAACCATCCATTTGAGAATTTTCATACGCAAAATGATTTTTGCATAACAATATAATAACATAAGTTTGTCTAAAAAATCCGTCATTCAAAAGTTTTTCATTTTGCAAGTTTATCCAACTCTAACCATCCACTACTTGTGTTGCAATAAATTGCTATTTTGAAAAAATTTGGTTAAAAATTTTAAAATAAGAATACACAAAAATCCAAACTTCTACCTATATTAAACTGGAAAAACGAATACATAGCTTAAAATAAGTTGTATAATAACAAAACAAAACATGTTTGTAACTATTGATCACACATCTTATTAGAAAACAATATATTTAGTTTATGTAAAGCGGTTTTATTGGAAAATAAATTATATAAGCTTCCTTTACCAAAATTTACTTAAATTGAGAGGTATGTATAAGTTTATTAAATTTATGGAAAAACATTTAGTTTGTAAATATAAATATCGTGGCAATACATTTACACAAAAAGTTAATCCAAATTATGCTGACCAAGCATAAATATTATATCAATATATAAACATAAGTGAAATAATAGCTCCACGAACAGATTACTATCAGAAGATGTAATAATAAGTTGTAAAATGCTTTTTAAGATATATAACGCAAACCATCTACAAATCTAATTCTTCCATCAAATTTATTTCATACTAGAATACCATGAAAGCACATTGTATCAACTTTGATGACTTAACATTTGATGTTAAACATTATCATTTCATCGGTGAAATAGTTGAAGCTTGATTATGCCATTTTCTTTGTTGATACAACGATGTAGGACGATGTCATTTACTTTCTTCATAACTGGTTATTGGATGATGCATTTCTTCTTGTTCTTTTGCGCATTGCAATTCTTTTATGCACCGTGGTTCTTTAGCGCACTGTGGTTCTTTAGTGCACTGTCGTTCTTTTGTGCATTTTAGTTCATTCATACATTGTTCATCCATTGTATGTTCATTTAACGTTGGATGTTGCAATTTGCTTTCCCTATCAGTGATCGTTGGATGATCCCATTCTTTTTGCTCTTTTGTGCATTGTAGCTCTTTTATGCACTATAGTCCTTTTGTGCATTCTAGGTCTTTTATGCATTGTTCATTCATCGCATGTGCATTTACCATTGGATGATTCCGCTTCTTTTGTTCGTCATAATTTGTCGGATGGTGCACGCTATAAATGTACGCTAACACCCCGGTGTGAGTTGAGTTATAGCGAAAGCACCACCCGTTGGTATGAGAACTAAAAGTAAGCAGAAAATAGTAAAGAGACAACGATTTTTATAGTGGTTCCGCTCAAAGTCAAGCCTACGTCCACTTAATCTTTTCTCTTATCGATTTAATTACAGGTATCACAATAATTCCCCAATTACGACACCATTAAAGCAAGAAGTTAGAACTTTGATGCAGAAGAGCTCTTTGAATTCATGTTGAATGAACTTGATCTTCTCTTAAGGTTCCTTGAAGTTTCTTTGGTGTTTGAAGTGTTGTAGAAGTTGTGAAGCAGCAAAGTCTTGGCTTTCAAAAAAGATCCAAAAGTCCCCCGTCAAAGTGGAGTAGGTGGAGTATTTATGGGGGAGTCTCGGAGTTAGGTCGTGTGGCGTAGGCCATGGGCGACCTAAGGAGTTGCGACCTAAGAGTGATCCCGAGGTAGTATAAGTCACCAGCAACTTAATGGAGCCATCTTGGATGAGATGTATGCTGTGAGCGACTTAACATGTACAGCACAAGTGTTATCTCGGCTTGCTTAGGTCGTGAGCAACCTAATGCAAAAGGAAGTGCGCACGCGGCTTAACCCTGAAGCTTGCTGGGTTGCTAGGCCGTTGAGACGTTAGGTCGCTAGGTCGTTGAGACGCTAGGTCGCTAGGTCGCTAGGTCGTTGAGATGTTCCATGTTGAACCGTTCTGTACTTTAGATTGCTAGGTCGCTTCCTGCTGTAAGTCATTGGGTCGCTTTGTGCTTTAGGCCGGTAGGTCGCTCCCTGCTGTAGGTCGTTGGGTCTTTGAGTTGTGTAAGTCACTAGGTCGCAAAAAAGAGTGGTGTTAACACTTGTCCCTCGAAGTATACGCCTAAGGATTAGGTCGTGTGCTTCGATACCTCTTAACTCGCGCCATCCTAAGTCGCTAGGTCGTGAGCGACTTATGAGAAAGTTAGGTCGTTCGTGTCGATTTTGAGTTCCACTGCCCCGGTATATAAGTTGCTTATGTCGTTCCTTCTTCACTTCATCTGCTCTAACATTCAAACTTGCCATTAATCAATTTTCGAGCTCTTCGAAGACGAATTCAAGTTAATCAGTCGTTGATCATCTTCACCACCACATTACGTAAGTGAATTCGATCAATATTCAACCACGTCCATCACCAAATCGCAAATCCCCCATTTTTTGACCCTAATCCAATTTCATGTGCTACGTTTCACCACGAATCTTGTTACAATCGATCTCTGGTCGTCTTTGGGCATGTCGTCGTTGTAATTTCGAGAACACAACAGCGTATTGGATCCATGATGGATCTGAGGTGATTGGTATCGGTTTTGGGTGATTTGGCGGTGTGGAAAGATGATGGATTCTATTGTGGAGATGATAATAGGTTATCGGGTTTGTGAGTTTGGCAGTTGTTGAATGAAGAAGAGCTAGCGGGTTAATGAGAGTTAGGAAATACCCGGCTTAGGAGCTTCGTACGACTTAGGGCTTAGTAGTTTGGATATGAATCGCACGACCTAACGGCTCAACGACTTAACATCCAAGTTCTGAGCGACATAAGAGACTTCAAGCCAGATGACTTGCGACTTAACTTGCCAGAATAGCATATGAATTTAAAACAGAACGACTTAGGGAAGCCCGACCTATGTTAAGTCGTTTGGGCATGATCTGGGTGACTTAAAGAGTCCCGAGCTAATTTAAGTTCCTGCGACTTAAGGAATGAATAGGACTTGAATACTTGCATAATTTGACAGAACTTGATTGCATTTCCAACTTGAACTTCCAGAATGAACTGCTTAAACTTGTCGCACTCTTTCACATATTATATTAACTTTTAAGTCAACAACCTGTTAAATACAACATTTGAAGAAAATAAGGGTGAATATACTGCCATTTACTGCCCACATCGAATGACAGATTAGTCCATAAAGAATAATCAATTTAAAGGAATTATGTGAACGAAGTGCTGTGAATTAACAAGTTCAAGTGAAGTATTAAAGCAAAGCTAAATTAATCAACTAAAGCTTATCTGTTTGCATCCACACTGTACTTGGACTTAAAATAACAAGCCCTGACACTTTATAATTGATAAATGTCAACTATTTTAATTCCAGTTATATTTGCTTGTCATTTTATTAGTTTTGCACAACACTTCACACATTTAGGAAACGTGCACCTTCATATTTGAATATCCAGTTCCTTGTGTAGAATGACTTCTCAACAAATGCAAGAAGTGATACCAGAGCGAGCCGATGAGGTCTTCCCAATAGCTGACCCTTTAGAGAATCCACCGGAGAGAGTTACAACTTCATTGAGCCAACGGGCTTTCAGCCAACTATGTACTCAATTCGGCATTGCTGAAGCAGATGCTCTACTTCCAGGGGTAAATGACACTGCCGATAGGCCACCTTCTGGCTTCGTTGCAGTCAACCGTCAAATGTGTCTGAACGGAGCTATTCCCTCCTTTAATAATTTTCTTAGAATTCTCCTCCTTCGATTAACTATTTCTCCATTCCAGTTGCACCCTAATGGCTACGCCATTTTGATGGGGTTGTGTGTACTGTTTAGGAGGACGCTTAACCGCCTCCCAAGCTTCGAGGAGATCTATTACTTGTGTTCATTCGGGAGGAACAAAGATCACCCTTCCATCACTCTTGTAAGGAGTGCAAGAAACCGTAAAGTGATTACAGATCTTCCCGAGAGTGCTCATGGGTTTTTAAATCAGTTCTTCTTTGTCCGTTGTCCCCCGGGATTCTACGGCATCTGGAGAGTAGGAAGTAAGACTAATTATCCCCGTTCACTTCATTTCTGAGCCTTCCAAAATTCAAGTCGTCAAGTGCTAACTTCATTCTTTACTTTTGCAGCACTTCCTCCTCCCTCTAAAGATTGTAGCCGCAAACCGACTCTCGAAAGATTGAATGCCGTAGCTATTGATGAAAGAAGTATTAAGTTTTTGCTGAAAGACGAGTTTCTGCACCAATTCAGACTTTTGCATTCTTCTCGATCCACTCAATCTCGTGATGCCCCAGTTATCAAGCAGAAGTGTCAGATGCCCCAGCCTCCATAAAGGAATTTGCACAGAAGGAACCTATTGTAGAGGCTTCATTAGTGAAGTGCTCCAGTTCCATTGACGGTGAGGGAGTATCTGGAAAATCTAAACTTCTCCCAGTTATTGAAGAGGAAGAATTTCCTCAACATTCCAGGAAGGCTGCTAGAGAAGCTGATGAGGGTGTTGGGAAAGAAAGTTTTGTTGCGAAGAGTGTAAAGCGTGTTGAAGAGAGCACTGCTGATGTGGTCCATCCCGTTGGGCACGATAGTGATGATGTCTTTGGGGGACTGAGCGACCTTATGGTGACTTCCCAAGATCTTTTTAAAGATGACACCGTCACCTCTAAGCTTGAAGTGACATCTATTTTGCGATCAACTCCATCAACCCAGGAGTTGACTCCTGTTGCAAAAGCCGACATCACTCCGAAGCCGAAGAGTGGTTTATAGCTTGACGCGCGTAGTTCACACGTCACACACACATAGGATTTTCGGCAATTATGTGCACTTAGCTTCTTTATTTTGAAGATTTCTAAATTTCGTCTCTTCTTCAATTTCAGGTACTCCCAAGAGACGCAGCGGCTCATATTATGATGACTTTCAGCGCTATGAGGCGTGATTCTAACGACCCCAGGCACTATCTTCCTGCCTCTAGGGAAACTGACGGGGAAAGAGTAGCTAGGAAAACTCGTGAGAGGAAGGCTCATGTGGGGCGCTATGGAAGGAGAGATGACCGACATGACGATGACTCCCATAAGAGAAATTCTCATGACGACAAAGGGAAGAGTCATATAGCCGAAGATCCAAGTAAGCGAGCCAAGCTAAGCGAAAAGTCTTCATCTGAAGTTTCCAAAGTGCCCGCTGCTCCTACCTCTATAGACATGTCCTCTAGCTCCCCTGCCCTTCAAAGAGCTGACATTCAATCAATCATTAATAGGCGTCCTTATCAAGTTGAGAGACCTCCGCCTGCACTCCAAAGCCGATTTCCACATTGATGTTTGAAAGGAGTACGCTTTGAATTGGACTTGGTTCCCATTGACAAACAGGCCATGCTGAGAAATCTTGACGCCGTCAAGCTTGATATCGAAAGAATGTCTGGCTCGCAAAAATTAGTTGATGAGATTTAGAGGGTAAATCGCTTAAATCTTGAGGCCATGCTGACCATCGAAAGTGATTAATCTGAGTGGCAAAAAGTTCTTGATCAGCATGATACAGAGATGAAAAACATCACTGCCTACAACGAGAAACTTGAGGCTGAAGTCAAGAAGCTTAAAGAAGATTGTTAACTCCTCTTTTCAATGACTCAGGGACTTAACGAGTTAATAATAGCAGCGACATAATGACCTAAAGAATGAGCGAGCTAACTTAGATGCGACTTAGCGACCTAAAGCGTAGAGCAGTTCAGTGCGACACAATCTAACGACCTAAGCGACCTAGCACTCAGCGACCTAATGAGCTACACGGACCAGCGACCTAAATGTCCAAGCGAGTTAAGAAGCTTAACGATCTAACGACCTAAGCTATTCAACGAGTTAACGACCTGATGACTCAATGGAAAGCAGCGACCTAACGAACTAAAAGTCCTAGTGACTTAACGAGTTACGACCTAGCATCTTCCACTAGCAAGAGCCGAATTCACATTACCTCTTCCATTAGGTCGCTCGCGATCTAAGCTGCATACTGCATCTTCTACTAGGTCGCTCACGACCTAAGCAGACCAAGGCAACTTCTTTATGCCTCTATTCCGTATGCCGCTACTCCTTATGCTCTAGTTCCTTAGGTCGCCACTCCCTCTCCTGCTACTCCTTAGGTCGCCCACGGCCTATAACATGGCCGACCTAACCCTTAGGTCGCCCATGACCTACGACCTAACTCCAGAAATTCCCTATAAATACCTTGCCTACTCCACCAAAGAGGGGACTTTTGGCTCATTTCTGGAACGCCTATACTCTGCTGTTTTCTCGACTCATCTGACACTTCAAACACGGAAGACACTTCATCGAACTTTCGAAAGAGATCAAACACATTGAACACGAATTCGTAGAGCTCTTCTACATTGAAGTTATAGCTACTTGTCTTAGTTGTGTTGTAATCAAAGATCATTGTAAAAGTTGTAATCGAATCAGCAATAAAGAGGATTAAAGTGGACGTAGGATTGACATTAAGCCGAACCACTATAAAAATTGTTGTCTCTTTACTTGATTTTCTGTTAACTTTTGCTTATCTCTAGTTCCCATACCAATGGGTGGTGCTTTCACATTTTTACTACTTACACCGGGGTGTTAGCGTCCAATTTTAGCGTTAACATTTTGGTGCTTTCACTAAGAAAAGGTTGAACTCAGGGTGCTTTCACCATTGCTTCGCAAAAGTTCGTTGAAAGATTTTCTCTCAAAAACAGAAGGCTATCAGAGATTATGGCTCTTGGAAGAAAGCGCAGATCTACTAGATCCGGTGATGTCCACGAGAATACTGCCACTTCTCCTTCATCGAATCAAGCGGCTCCAAGTGTTGGAATTACAAGGGCCAAATTGGACGCTGTAGTGTCTGGTATGTACCAACAGATGGAAGCCCAGAACACTTTGATGTTGGACAGGATAAATGCTTTACTTGGAGTCAATCGTCAACTAGAAGATAATGAAAAAACCTTTGTTGAAGATGTCCATGATTCTAAATGAAAGAGTATTCCTCAAAGAGCAGCTGGTACCGCTGAAGGGGCACCTCCCCAAGCCGGAGGTTCAAGGCCGCAGCCCACTTTTCATGAACGTTTGCCCAGGCAAACTTCCGAGAAAGTAGCTGAGTCAGCCCCGCGGGGCCTCTAAACGATAAGGAGTGCCTTTCGAGAATGATTCGAAAGATTTTGAAGGAAAGTATGCAAAGGGAAGAAGATGAGAATGACTGGGGGTTTGCCCCAAGCAAAACTCCTTTCACCGAAAGAATCCTGAAAGCGGAGTTTCCGAAGAAATTTGTTCCTCCTACTATTCCAGCTTATCGGGGAACGAGCGACCTCAACCAGTTCTTGTACAAGTACGACTGGCATATGACTGGTGCCAGAGCATCGGATGAAATCAAGTGCAGATATTTCCCGATGTATTTGGAAGGAGTGGCTCTGCTTTGGCTCACGAAGCTACCAGTTCGTTCTGTGGATCAATTCTCTGACCTCACTCAGAAATTCAAAGATCAATTCAGGTTATATGCTGCGAAGGCCAAGGATATAATGTCACTATCCAGCCTGGAACAAAACCCAGGAGTGCCTCTCAAATCTTTCTTAAATCGCTTCAATTTAGCCTTAGACGAAGTTGACAATGCGGAGCCTCGAATGATTCTCACTTACTTGATGCGAGCTGTCGACAAATCTAGTGAATTCGGGAAATGGTTAAAAATGAAAGAGCCAAATTCGCTTGAGAAATTCTACAAGAAGGCCGACGAATTTATGCGCTTAGAGAGCCTTCCTGTGTCGGTAAAAGTAGTCGTGAACGAAGTTGAAAATAACAACGTTGCCTCTAGCAGAAAGGAATCTGGTGGTCAGAAAAGGAAAAATGACAATGGAAAAAAGCAAAAAGATGCGAAGAAAACTCGCTACTCTAAACTTTCCGATTTTACTCCTTTAACTGATACTCCAGAGAATATCTTTTTTGCAACCAAGGATATTGTCGAATACCCTAAATCACCTAAGCTAGGGCTTGGGAAAAATGTTGCACATAGCGAAAGATTCCGTCGATTCCACAATCAACCCGGACATGACACTAACGAATGTCTCCATCTAAAGAGTTTTATTGAGGAACTGTTGAGCCAGAATAAACTTCAACAATATGTGAAGAGAAACAGAAACGACCCAACCTAATCTACTCAGGGGCAACAAGTTCCCGCTTATCGATCCGGCTCAGGTGAGAGAGCTGCAGCGCAGGGGTCCGAGAGGCCTATCATTAATGTTATCACTGGGGGTCCTCACCCAGCGGGCACAAGTTGGGATGAGATGGAAAGATATGCTCACGCCTTGAGATATGCTCCAGCTTGTTCTATGCCAAGTCAAGAAAGAGTTTCAGACCAAAGGAAGAAATTTGCCTGCTTACTTGTCAAAGGCCTGGGGGGCTTTTTGATGATTTTAATCATTATAAAGTAAGCAATATACCCCAAGAAGAAAACATGAAGGCAAATTCTCTCGCAAAGTATTCAAGCTCTGGCAGAGCTCAAGTATGGGGATTGGTCCCTGTGAAAGTCCCGTTGATTCCAACTACTAATGAGATTCAATTCCGAAAGCCCGGAACAGCAATCACTTGCATCCATATTTTTCTTAAAAGCAATGCTTAAATTTGTAAAACGGTTATGGATGTATCATTTTTGTATTGGTTCACACTGATTTTATTATAAATCTTGTGTTCTTTATTACTATAGAATGCATGTTTATTTCTATGTAAATACCTTAAATGTATTGCTAAAATGTCGATTTAACATTGCAGGCCATCAAAGCAAAGCTCACCTATTCAATACATCACAAGGCTCAGCGATTCCTACAAATCACTCAACAAACAAATGTCAAGCCACAAAAATGCCACAAAAATTCAACATTTAATTCCTACAGTAGAAGTGCTTCTCACAGATAGTTGGTGATTCCGCGGGAGGGGAACCTTCCCAAAGCGAAGGTTCCAGGCCCTTGCTAACTGATTGTGATCGTCTATGCAAACAGACATCCAGTCAAGTAGCTTGCGTGTACCCCGTGGATTTAACAATGAAATGCACTCCTTTGGGAAAAGGAAAACAACATGTGCTTGGACACGATAACAAGGAATCGCCGAAAGGCAGATGGTGCAGAAACAAGGGCGAGTAGACAGAAAACAGCCAAAAAGGAGTCTTGCCTCTCAACAAAAAGGTTGGTGGAACCACCAGAGGGGCTCCTTCCCAAAGCGAAGGCATCAGGCCCTTGCTAACTGGTTACGATCGTTTGTGCAAACAGACATCCGGTTGGATAGCTTGCGTCTGCCCCGTGGATCCACTTAACTGTGAGACGCAACCTTCATGGCGAGCCAACCACCCAAAGCACTCTTCGGAGGCACAAGCCCTCTTCGGAGGTACAACTCTCCGGAGGATAAAGCCCTTTAATGAGGCACGTCGAAAAAAGAAAGTTCTCTTCTCAACCAATAAGGTTGGTGGAATCACCGTAGGGGCACCTTCCCAAGTGGAAGGCACAAGGCCCTTGTTAACTAGTTGCGATCATTTGTGCAAACGAACATCCAATTGAGTAACTTGTGTCCGCCCCGTGAATCCATTTAACTGTGAGAAAGTAACTTCCAAGCAATCAAACAAAGACCTCTTCGGAGGCAAAAGCCCTCTTCGGAGGCACGACCCTTCACCAAAGGCACACCTGCCCTCTTCGGAAGCAGAAGACCTCTCCCGAGGCACCACAAGCCCTCTTTAGAGGCACTAGCCTTCACCAAAGGCACACCTGCCCTCTTCGGAGGCAAAACACCTCTCCCGAGGCACAACAAGACCTCTTCGGAGGCACAAGACCTCTTCGGAGGCACGTCCGAAGAAGAGATGCTTTTCTCAAACAACAAGGTTGATGGAACCACTGGAGGGGCACCTTCCCAAGATAGAAGGCACATGGCCCTTGTTAACTAGCTGCGATCGTTTGTGCAAATGGACATCCAACTAAGTAACTTGCGTCCGCCCCGTGGAACCATTTAACTATGAGAAAACACTCTCAAGCGAACGAAACAAAAAAGCCCTCCAACGAGGCACAAAAAAAAGAAAGCCCTCTTCGGAGGCACGCTGCAACTCTCAAGGGAAGATCAATTTCCCCACCTTGAAAATATTCTTCCCCAGAAGTTGAAGTGCCAATTCAAAGCCTTCTTTGGGAACCCACTTCAATGCGTAGGAGAATCCACTTGTCAAAATAAAAGTGACTATCTCTGAAAGAGAAGTGTAAAAACCTTTTCAAAAAAAGAGAGAGAAGACTTCTACAATACAAGGCACGCTGTACTAAAGCAGAGTAATATTTCCTTAAAAAATGGAAAAAATTATTCTCTAAAGTAAAAGTGCAAGCCATCTTAAAATGGAAGAATTGTTCTCCAACTTAAGAGTACAAGTCTTCTCGAAATAGAAGAATTGTTCTCCAACTTAGAAGTACAAGTCTTCTCGAAACAGAAGAATTGTTCTCCGACTTAAGAGTACAAGTCTTCTCGAAACAGAAGAGCTGTTCTCCAAAGTTTTACCAAATAAAAGAAATTGCAATAAGCCGTGTTATGGGGGCAATACAATACAATATAGCTACATTAATAAAAGCAACGCTCGAGCAACATACCACAAAATTATTGCAATATCACACAAAGAAAATGAAGAAACTTGTGCGAAAATAAGGAATAAATGCATTTACAAATAGAGTCAAAAGATTGTAAAAGTAAAAAAGAATCATTTTATTTCATACTATAAAAATTTTATACGTGTGCAGGTTACAAAGTAGCGAGGACCGGTACCCGCACAATCTCCGGTCAACACAAGCCTTTGTGTACAAGCAAAAAGAAAAACAAGTAGGGTAAAGCGAGACTCATTATTTCTTCTTCCCGCCACCTTTAGAGCCCTCGCCTAGCCTAATGGTTAATTTTGGGAGCCGGCTTGAGCTTGTCGGGGAAGAAGAAGATAGAGGCGTAGCTGGGTCTTCTTCCACCTTCTCTTCACCAGTAGAAGTGCTTTTCCTTTTCTTCTTCGAAGTTACACGCTTCCCCTTCTTCCTTGAAGAAGACTCGCTGCTTTGAGTTTTAAGCTCAGACAGCTTTGTGTCATCATGAAATTTCTCCGGAGTCCTTTCACCTTCTTCAAGTTCCCCAACCTTCTGCTCTTGTGAAGCGGCCGGGTCGTCCAAGCCTTGAAGAGCTTCTATTAATTCTTCTTGCGACCCCGGTTGAGAAGCAGAAGGAGGAGTAGTTTGAAGAGATGGAGGTGGAACAGTTGGAAGAGGAGAAGTCTGTGCGGCACTTGGCGTTTTCACTACAGAAGAAGAGAAGTTAAAATCAGTATTCCTCGCAAAGAAAGGAGATAGTGGCGCATCAAGACTTAAGTAATAATCAAAAAGTTTGTCAAGTTCATGTGAAGTGAACAAGTAGTCCACATGAGCTAAATCAACGTTGAAGTTACCTGAAGAAGTTGGCTTTATCACGTCAACTTCAAAGCCTTGTGCTTCAGCGCTTTCTTGAGCCTCATCTCCAGTATGAGCAGTTACAATTTCAATGTCAGCTTTGGCAAGAGGCGAAGAATGGGAACTGGAGCCAATGATATCAATGTCTGCCGAAACCGAAGGAAGATTCGGGTCGGTCAAAGGTGCCTTCCCTAAATGTTCTCCTTCCACCATTCCGGCTCGCTCTTTAGCAAGTTGCTCCTTCCCCCCGGCAAGGGCGGCACGAGCCTCATCATCCAGATAGTGCACCTCAAGATCTGCCTCAGCATAGTCAGTGCCTCCAAGCATATCAAGTGCGGCTTCCCACACTTCGGCCAAGGTAATCTCATACTTCGGGACCAAAAACGAAAGGCTACCGCGCCCCAGGACGCTGTGCAAATAAAAGTCAAATAAAGTAGAGCTGATGTTAGCTTTGGTTGCCTCATGAGATTCTTCGGCTGCTGCTTTGCCGGCGATAGCTTCATCACGCTCTTTTTCAACTTTAGAAAGCCGAGCTCTTCACATTTCAATCTCCACGTTCTGGGAGCTGGTTTTTTCTCGCAGCTGAGCAACATCAGTTCAGTAGCTTTCTACAATCTGCTGTTGTACCTTGAGTCTAGCCTCAGCATCTCTTTGACTAGCATGGGCATCTCTCACTTGTTTTTGAAGCACTTCTTCCTTTTGAGTATAGGAAGTGGAAGAAGTGGCAAGCTCTTCTTTGAGTTTTTCAATTTCCGCTTCAAGCTTCTCATTGTAAGCGGTGATGTTTTTCATATCTGCATCATGTTGATCGAGAGTTTTCTTTCACTCGGACTTATCGCTCTCCATGGTTAACATAGCCTCAAGATTCAAGCGATTCACCCTTTGAAGCTCGTCAACTAGCTTTTGCCATCCAGACATTCTCTCAATGTCAAGTTTAACAGCGTCGAGATTCCTTAGCATGGCCTGATTGTCAATAGAAATCAAGTCCAAGTCGAAGCGTACTCCTTTTAAGCACCAGTGTGGAAACCGGCTTTGGAGTGCAGACGGGGCATTCACGATTTGATACGGAGGCCTGTTGATGATCGTCTGGATGTCAGCTCTTTCGAGGGCAGGAGATCGAGAAGCAATGCCCAAAGAGATGGGAGCAGCGGGCTTTTCAGAAATTACAGGCATCGGCCTTTCGCTAAGCTTGACCCGCCTGCTTAGACCTTCAGTGATATGACTTTTCCCTTTTTCATCATGTGATTTTCTTTTGTGGGAATTATCATCTCTCTGGGGAGAATCATGTCGTTCATCCCTTCTCCTATAGTGCTCCTCATTAGCCCGCCTCTCGCGAGCTTTTCTTGCAGCCCTTTCTTTGTCGGTCACCCTAGAGGTAGGAGATACCGCTTTGGATCATAAGAGTCGCTTCTTCCATAGCGCTGAAAGTCATCATAGTATGAGCTGTTACGTCCCATTGGAGAACCTGAAAGTGAAGAAGAGACAAAATTTAGGAATCTTCAAGGTAAATAAGCTAAGTGCACAAAGTTGGCAAAATCCTAAGTGTGTGTGTGACGTGTAAACTACGTGCGTCAAACTACAAACCACTCTTCGGTTGGGGAGTGATGACGGATTTTGCAGCGGATGTCAACTTTTAGGCTGACGAAATTTGTTGCAAGGCTGATGTCGCCTCAACTGTTGGGGAAATAACTTTAGTGGTGGTAGTGTCATCTTTAAAGAGCTCCTATAAAGTAACCACCAGGTCGCTCAGTCCCTCAAAAATGTCTTCACCGTCATGCCTAGCGGGACTCTTTCTCTCAGCTCCTTCATCAGCAGCCTTCCCAGAGTGTTGAGGAGGTTCCTCTTCTTTGATAACCGGGGGAAGTGCAAATTTGTCGGATGACCTCGCAACGTCAACGAAAGCAGAACATTTCACCAATGAAGCCTCGACAAAAGGTTCCTTTGGTGTAAGTTCTTCGGCGGAAACTGTGGCATCTGGAATCTCTGCTTGAGAACCAGGGGCATCATGAAGCTGAGTAGATCGGGAAGAATGCAAAAGTCCGAATTGATGCAGAAATTCATCCTTCAGCAAAAATTTAACGCTTCTCTCCTCAACCACCACAGCACTTAGTCTTTCAAAAGTCAGCTTATGGCTAGAATCTTTAGAGAGAGGAGGAAGTGCTGTAAAAATAAAGAATGAAGTTAGCACTTGACAACTCGAATTTTGAAAAGCTCAGAAATGAAAAGAATGGAGATAAGCAATCTTACTTACTACTCGCCAGATACTGTAAAATCCCGGGGGGCAGCGAACAAAGAAAAATTGGTTCAAAAACCCATGGGTGCTTTCAGGAAGATCGGTGATCAGTTTACGTTTCCTTGCGCTTCTCACAAGCATGATAGAAGGATGATCTTTGTTCTTCCAAATATGCACAGATAACAAATATCTTCAAAGCTTGGAAGACGATCGAGTGTCCTCCTCAACAGTACATACAGTCCTATCAAGATGGCGTAGCTATTGGGGTGCAACTGGAAGGGGGAGATAGTTAATCGGAGAAGGAGCTGTCGAAGAAAATCGTTAAAGGAAGGAATAGCTCCACTCAAGAACATCTGACGGTTACTGCGATAAAACTAAGAGGTGGCCTGTCGGCAGTATCGTTTACCCCAGGAAGGAAAGCGTCCGCTTCAACAATACTGAACTTAACACATAATTGGTTGAACACCCGTTGATTCAGAGTGGTTGAAGTTCTTTCCGGGGATTATCCAAGGGGTTAGCTATTGGGAAGACTTCTTCAGCTTGCCCTACTATCTCTTCTTGTTGAGAAGTCATTCTACACAAGGAACTGGATATTCAAATATGAAGGTGCACATTTTCTAAAAGTGTGAAGTGTTGTGCAAAACTAATAAAACGACAAGCAAATATAACTGGAATTAAACTAATAGGCATTTGTCGATTATAACAGGGCTTGTTATTTAAGGTCCAAGTACAAGTGCAGTGTTGATGCAAACAGATCAGCTTTAGTTGATTAATTTTGCTTTGCTTTAATACTTCACTTGAATTTGTTGATTCATAGCACTTCATTCGTATAATTTCTTTAAGTTGATTATTCTTTATCGACTAATCTGTCATTCGATGTGGGCAGTCAGTGGCAGTATATTCGCCCTAGTTTTCTGCAAATGTTGTATTTAACAGGTTGTTAGCTTTAAAAGTTAATATAATCTATGAAAAAGTGCAACAAGTTCTAGCAGTTCATTCTGGCTGTTCAAGTTGGAAATTCAGTCAAATTCTGTCATATTTTACAAGTGTTCAAGTCCTGTTCACTTCTTAGGTCGCAGGAATGACTTAACATAGGTCGGGGTTTCCTTAGGTCGTTCTGTTTGGAATTCATATGCTATTCTGGAAAGATTAAGTCACTACAAGGCAAATTTTCTTAAGTGTTAGCTTGCCTAAATCATAGTGCGACCTAAAGGTAGGTCGTTAAAAGGGTTATCTCATCCGAAGCAACATGTTATACATCTTAGGTCGCGAGTCACATAAGTCGCAGTCCCTTAGGTCGCTCAGAATTTGGATCATAAGCCGTTAAGCCGTTAGGTCGTGTGATTCAAGTCCAAACTATCAAGCCTTAGGTCGTTCGAAGCTCTTAAGCCAGGCATTTCCTAACTCACAAACTCGTTAACCCGATAACCCAATATCATCTCTACCGTGAAATCCATCGTCTCATCACACCGCTAAATCACCTAAAATCGAATCAAATCACCTCAAGTTCATCAGAAATCCAATACACTACTAAGTTCATTGCAATGTTAACATAACCAATGATGATCAGAAATCGATCGTAACGTGATCCATGGTGAAACGCATCATGTAAAATTGGGTTAGAAACGGAAATGGGGAATTCGTGATTCGACGATGATTGTGGATTGGATAGTAAACGGATCTACTTACGCGATGTGATAATGGAGATGATAGGTGACCAGCTAGTTCGAGTTTGTCTTTCAAAGTTTAGAGGTTCTTCAACGGCGGTTTTGAGAGTTGGAGCAAGTATAGAGAAGAAGAAGTGTTATGCGACCTATATACAAAGGCAGATGGATCTGAATCGGTGCGCACGACCTAACTCCCTCATTAAGTCGCTCACGACATAATGACTCAACAAAGCACGAGTTAAGAAGAATCGAAGCATACGACCTAGTATCTAGGCGTATACTTTAAGGGGCAAGTGTTAACTCCTCTTTTCAATGACTCAGGGACTTAACGAGTTAATAATGGCAGCGACCTAATGACCTAAAGAATGAGCGACCTAACATGGATGGGACTTAGCGACCTAAAGTGTAGAGCAATTCAATGCGGTACAATCTAACGACCTAAGCGACCTAGCACTCAGCGACCTAATGAGCTACAGGGATCAGCGTCCTAAATGTCCAGGCGAGTTAAGAAGCTTAACGACCTAAGCTATTCAACGAGTTAACGACCTGATGACTCAATGGAAAGCAGCGACCTAACGACCTAAAAGTCCTAGTGACCTAACGAATTACGACCTAGCATCTTGCACTGGCAAGAGCCGAATTCACATGACCTCTTCCATTAGGTCGCTCGTGGCCTAAGCTGCATACTGCATCTTCTACTAGGTCGCTCACGACCTAAGCAGACCAAGGCAACTTCTTTATGCCCGCTATTCCTTATGCCGCTACTCCTTATGCTCTAGTTCCTTAGGTCGCCACTCCCTCTCCTACTACTCCTTAGGTCGCCCACGACCTATAACATGGCCGACCTAACCCTTAGGTCACCCACGACCTACGACCTAACTCCAGAAATTCCCTATAAATACCTTGCCTACTCCACCAAAGAGGGGACTTTTGGCTCATTTCTAGAATGCCTATACTCTGCTGTTTTCTCGACTCATCTGACACTTCAAACACCGAAGACACTTCATCGAACTTTCGGAAGAGATCAAACACATTCAACATGAATTCTAAGAGCTCTTCTACATTGTAGTTCAAGCTACTTGTCTTAGTTGTGTTGTAATCAAAGACCATTGTAAAAATTGTAATCGAATCAGCAATATAGAGGATTAAAGTGGACGTAGGCTTGACAATAAGCCGAACCACTATAAAAATTATTGTCTCTTTACTTTATTTTCTGTTATCTTTTGTTTATCTCTAGTTCCCGTACCAACGGGTGGTGCTTTCACATTTTTACTACTTACACCGGGGTGTTAGCGTCCAATTTTAGCGTTAACAAAGATCTTGCCGCCTCTTCCACTTCTTATACTCAAAAGGAAGAGGTGCTTCGAAAGCAAGTAAGAGACGCCCACGCTGCTCAACGGAATGCTGAGGCTAAACTTGGGGCGCAGCAGAAAATTGTGGAAAGTTATCGCAATGATGTCGCTCAGTTGCGGGAGAAGTCTAACTCCCAAGATTTGGAGATTGAAATGCTAAAGACCCAGCTTTCCAAGGCTAAAAACAAACATGATGAGGCCATCGCTGAAAAAGCAGCAGCTGAACAATCGCATGAAGCGACTAAGGCCAACGTCAGCTCCACTCTACTCGAGCTTTATCTTCATAGCATCTTGGGACGCGGCATTCTTTCATTTTTGGGCCCAAAGTATGAAATTACCCTAGCTGAAGTGTGGGAGGCAGCAGTTGATATGCTTAGGGGCGCTGGCTACGCCGAGGAGGATCTTGAGGCTTACTATCTAGATGATGAGAGTTGTGCGGCCTTTGCCAAAGGGAAAGAACAACTTGCTAAGGAGTGAGCCGAAGCAGCGGAAGGAGAGCATATAGGGAAGGCACCTTTGACCGACCCAACTCGTCCTTCGGCTTCGGCTGACATCGATATTATCGGCTCTGGTTCTCACTCTCCGCCTCTTGCCAAGGCCGAAACTGAAATTACAACTGCCCATACCGAAGAGAAGGCCCAAGAAGACACTGAAGCTCAAGACTTTGAAATTGACGTGATAACGCCAACCTCTCCAGGTAGCTTCAATACTGATCCAGCTCAAGTGGACTACTCGTTTGCTTCACATGAGCTCGATTAACTTCTTGCTTATTACTTAAACCCCGACGTGCCACTATCTCCTCTCTTTGCGAGAAATACTGATGTTAACTTTTCTTGTTCTGTAGTGAAAATAACAAGTGTTGTACATGCTTCGCCTCCTCCAGCCATTGCCCCTCCATCTCTTCAAGTTACTCCTTCTCTTGCTTCTCAACCGGGGTCACAAGAAGAACGAATAGAAGCTCTTCAAGGCTTAGAAGACCCGGCTGCTTCACAAGAGCAGAAAGCTGAAGAGCCTGAAGAGGGTGAGAGGACCCCGGAGGAATTTACTACCGATGATACAAAGCTGATTGATCTTATCACTCTGGGCAGTGAATCTTCTTCAAAGAAGAGGGGAAAGCGTGAAATTTCAAAGAAGTAAAGGGCACTTCTACTGGTGATGAGAAAGAGGAAGAAGACCCAATTACACCTCTCTCTCCTTCTTCCCCGACTCGTTCAGCCCGACTCAAGAAGTTAACCATTAAGCCATACGAGGGCTCCAAAGGCGGCGGGAAGAAGAAGTAATGGGCCTGGATTTATCCTCCTTGTTTTGCTTTTTTGCTTTTATTTGAAGACTTGTATTGATCGGAGATTGTGCGGGTACCTGACCCCGCTTTTTGAAACCTGCATATGTATACATATTTTTATAGTATGGAATAAAATGATTCTTTATAATTGTACAAACTTTTGTCTGTATTTATAAATGCATTTATTCCTTTTTATCACACAAGTTTCCTTATTTTTCTTGTATGATTTTGCAGTGAGCCCATGGTATGTTGCTTGAGCGTTGTTTTATTAATGCAACTATATTATATTGCCCCCTAACCACGACTTATTGCAATCTTCTCCATTTTGAAAAAACTTGTACTCTTACTTTGGAGAACAATTCTTCCACTTTGAGAAGACTTGTACTCTTACTTTGGAGAATACTTCTTCCATTTTGTGAAAATATTATTCTACTCTAGTAGAGTGTGCTTTATATTGGAGAAGTTTTCTTTCTTTCTTGGAAAAAGTTTTTACACTTCAACTTTTGAAGATGGTCACTTTTATTTTTGAGAAGTAGATTCTCCTACTCGGTGAAGCGGGCTTCCAAAGAAGGCTTTGATTTGGCACTTAAACTTTTTGGGGAAGAATGTTCTCATTATGAAGAAATTAATCTTCCCTTGAGAGTAGAAGTGTGCCTCCGAAGAGGGCTTTTTTTGTGCCTGAAAGTTACTTTTCACAGTTAAGTGGGTCCACGGAGCAGACGCAAGCTAACTAATTGGATGTTCGTTTGCACGGACGATCACAATTTGTTAGCAAGGGCCTGGTGCCTTCACTTCGGGAAGGTGCCCCATCGGTGGTTCCACCAACTTTTGAGAAAAGCATTTCATTTTTGGGCGTGCCTCGTTGGAGGGCTTTGTTGGCACTTCAACTTGGTGAAGTGTGCCTCCGAAGAGGGCTTTTGCCTCCGAAGAGGGCTTTGGCACTTCAATTTGATGAAGTGTGCCTCCGAAGAGGGCTTTTGCCTCCGTAGAGGGCTTTGGCACTTCAATTTGGTGAAGTGTGCCTCCAAAGAGGGCTTTTGCCTCCGAAGAGGGCTTTGGCACTTCAACTTGGTGAAGTGTGCCTCCGAAGAGGGCTTTTGTTTCGGAAGAGGGCTTTGGCACTTCAACTTGGTGAAGTGTGCCTCCGAAGAAGGCTTTTGCCTCCGAGGAGGGCTTTGGCACTTCAACTTGGTGAAGTGTGCCTCCGAAGAGGGCTTTTGCCTCCGAAGAGGGCTTTGTTGTTTGCCTGGAAGGTTGCATCTCACAGTTAAGTGGATCCACAGAGCAGACGCAAGCTACCTAACTGGATGTTTGTTTGCACATACGATCACAATTAACTAGCAAGGGCCTGGAACCTTCACTTTGGGAAGGCGCCTCTTCGGTGGTTCCACCAACCTTTCTGGTTGAGAGACAAGATTTCATTTTGGCTTTTTTTGTCTGCTTGCCCATGTCTTCTCACCATCTGTCTTCCAACGATTCCTCGTTATCGTTTCCAAGCACATGTTACCTTCCTTTGCAAGTTGTTTTCTTTTCTTTTTTCCAGGGAAGTGTATTTCATTGTTAAGTGAATCCGCGGTGCAGACGCAAGCCACCTAACTGGATGTTTGTTTGCACAAACGATCGCAATCGGTTAGCAAGGGCCTGGAACCTTCACTTCGGGAAGGTGCCCCTTTGGTGGAATCACCAACTGTTTGTAAAAAGCACTTCTTATGTAGGAATTGAATCTGGAATTTTTATGGCTTGACATTTTCTTGTTGAGTGATTTGTAGGAATCGCTTGGCCTTGTGATGTGTTGACTAGGTAAGCTTTGCTTTGATAGCCTGCGTTATTAAATCGACATTTTAGCAATATATTTAAGATACATGCACATCGAAATGGGACAGGCATTTTATAGTAATAAAGAACACAAGATTTATAGTGGTTCGGCCAAGAATTGGACCTACATCCACTTTATAGTTCTTATTATTGATTTGCACTGATTTTACAATGGCTCATAATACAAGAATGATACATCCATAATCATTTTACAAATTTAAGCATAGCTTCTAAGTAAAATATGGATGCAAGTGATTGCTGTTCCAGGCTCTCGGAATTGGTTCTCCTTCGACAGTTGTGAGCTTGAAAGTGCCATCGAGAAGTTTTCTGCCTATGACGTATGGCCCTTCCCAGTGTGACGACCAGACTTTTTCTCCATAGAAAAGTCGTATCATCACGAAGAAAGAAAGGGACAGAAAAGAGAAAAGAAAGAGAAGAAAGAAGAAACAACATCAGAATCTCAACAGCGGAACAAATAAATTATATTAATAACATAAATATTACATAGTTTACAACCATCATCAGAGTTACACAGAATATCATCACATACTAGACAATTATAAACACCTGTCTATTTATACAACTCAATACTTGCTTAAAACGGATAACTCTAGTATTATGGTTAATGGTGTTTTAGGTAATAAGATTCAATCTAAGAGAGGATTAAGGCAAGGGGATCCTTTATCGCCCCTTCTGTTCAATTTAGTGGCCGATGTCTTTTCTAAGATTATTAAGAATGCGGTTAGCAATAACCTTTTGGGTACTATTGGTAATGGTATTTCTAATTTTTGTCTTTCGGTTCTTCAATTTGCTGATGATACTTTGCTTTTTTCCTCTCATCTTCCTAGCCACATTATCGCTCTTAAGTTTATTCTTTATAGTTTTGAACTTTTATCAGGTTTAAAAATTAACTTTGACAAAAGTTCAGTTTTAATTTTAAATGATTTTGATAATGTAGAAAATTTAGTTGCTAATACTTTAAATTGTAAAACTATGAGTTTTCCATTTGATTATCTTGGTTTTGTAATTAGACGTTCGAAACTTAAACACGATGATTGGCTTATTATTATTGATAAGATTAAAAAAAGGATTTCTAATTGGAATGTGAGATTTCTATCTAGAGCCGGTAGACTGGTTCTGATTAATTCTGTCTTATCAGCACTTCCTATCTATTGGATGTCTATGCACCTTTTTCCTGATTGGGTGATAGTTAAAATAGACAAAATTAGAAGGGATTTTCTTTGGAGTGGTGATAACCCTAATAATAGCATTAAATGTTTAGTTAATTGGGATACTGTCTGTAAATCTAAAAAAGAGGGTGGTTTAGGTGTCATTAATTTACATAATATGAACCTGTCTCTTCTTGGTAAATGGTTATGGAAATTCAGGGATACTAGTGATAATGCAATTTGGAAGGAGATTATATCTAAATATTATTACAATGGTAGTTATAATCTCTATCAAATTTGTTCTCCTAATTTTCGTAATCTATCTTGTTTTTGGAAATCTATCTTAAAATGTAGCGATATCTTTAATTTAGGTATTAATATTATTGTTCATTCTGGTAATAATACTTCTTTTTGGCATGATAGTTGGATTTCCTCTACTCCTCTTAAGAATGAGTTTAAAGATTTATATGATATTTGTAATTTTAAATTTGCATTAATTTCTAATGTTTTCAACCCTGATAGTGACCCTCCTTGGATTTTCAATTTTAATGGTATTTTAGTTGGCCCTACCCTTAGACATCTTTTCTTGCTTTATGCTAAACTTGATCTTTATAACATTGACAATGATAATGACTTTATTAGTTGGGAGTGGGATAAGTGTAAAAAATATTCTTCTAATTCCTTTTACAAATTTATCAACTTTTCGGGGGTTTCTATCAATTGTTTTAATTTTATTTGGAAATCAAATGCTCCTCCTAAATCAAAGATTCATATGTGGCTCATCATTCATGGTAAGTTAAATACTATTGAATTTTTAAAAAGGAAAAATATTAGTATCAATAATAAATGTTTCTTTTGTAACTCTTTTTCTGAAGATATTAATCATATCTATTTTGAATGCATTGATACTCATTTTATACTTATTAAGATCTTTAATATTTTTGAGTTTCATATTAACACTAGAGTTTCAGATTGTTTTTTCTATTGGAACTCTTTTAGATTTATGTTCTATAAAGATTCTAGATATTTGCTTGACACTTTATTCACTATTTCTTGTTGGTATATTTGGTTTGAAAGAAATCAAAGAATTTTTAATAATAAATATCAGCATAATAATAATTTGATTTTTTTAATTTCAAATTTCTACTTAAAGTGGATTTCTAATCCTAAATATAAGTTAGCCAAAAATAATTGCTTTAAGGATTATCTTAATAAGGTTAGAAATAATATTAACATTTTCAATCTTAACTTCAATCATTTTGTTTCTAATAATTATTTTATTAATCACTACTCTGATTTTAATGATGTTCAATTGATTAACCATAATTCTCTTTCTATATTAAGTTCTTAAATTTGTTTCGTATTTTGTTTTTTCTTCTTTTCTTGTTATTGTTTCCAGGTTTTCCTTGCTCTAGTTCTTTCATTGGTTTTATTCTCACATATATGTATATAAATTCTATTTATATACATATATGTGTTTCATTCTAACTTGTTTTCTTAGTTTTGTTCCAGGTTTGGTTTAGGTTGGTTGCTGGTTTTTCTCTTTTCTGATTTGCAGGATTGTTCTTAGCCTTTTCAGGTTTTTCTGGTTAGCTCTTCACAGGGATTCGGACTGCATCTATCCTTCCTCTTCGGTTACTTCAGATCTTCGGTGTGGAGCTCTTCATTTTGGTCCTTATATTGGAGTTCTTCTATTTGGACTTTCTTTCATGAGAGGCTGGTTTTTTAGATACCTCTAACACCCTGGTATTGGGCGGTGGCCTTGCCCGAGCTTGATACTAGGGTGTAATGGGCGGTGGCTTTGCCGGAGCTCATTTGAGGGGTATCATCTTCTTTATTTTTCTTGTTTTTGGTCTTTTTTCTTAGTCTTGCCACCTGTCAGGCATGTTGGCAGCTCCATCTTTTTGTTATATATATAGTATTCCATGTGTGCTCTCCTCTCTTGTTAGAGGATCACACATTTTCCTCAAAAAAAAAATACAGCTCATGTAACAAACGGAAATTTTCGACTTTCGAAAATTCAACATCGATACTCACTTTATCGACTGCCGAGAAATCGAAGGCCGAAAACCCGAAATGTTATGGTTTAAGAAAAAGAATTTAAGAAAAGAGAAGAGGGAAAAAGATGGAGAGAAGAAAGAATAGAAAATTTTAAAATAAAAGAAAAAGAGAATATAAAGGAAACAGAACAGAAAACAGAATCACATCAGAATCTCACAATTCGCAGCGGAACAACATATAATAATAAATGAATAATCTTTAAACAAAGAACTATATCAGTTATTACATTTTATACATTTCATTTCATCATATCATCAGAGTATACAACAACAACAAATAGTGCAGCGGAAAAAGAAATACTATATAAACTAGTAATACGCCATGTCGTCCAGCTTGCCTCCAGCAATTCCTGAATATCCAGAATATCCTGATAAACCTTAACTCTTGACTGCCCGTGTGGAAATTGGTGGGCACCCAGAGTTTAGGAAGGAAAACAATAAACTCCAAGTCAGTCATGTGACTGGTGCGAGAACTCAAAACAGTTTATTTTTCTTTAAAAATCAAAATAGAAGAATATTTTAAAAAACCAATTCGCAATGCTTTTAAAAATGAGACTACCATAAGACCTCCCGCCACACACACAATGCAAACGCAGACTTGGGGAAGATTTCTTCTTATGTTAGTCAAAGATGCCTGATACGCATTAAAATCAAATCAATTTTGATATTATTATTAGTGCATAGTGTATAAAACGATTTCGAAAGTAGAATATAAATCTTAGCCAGCATAGGTACCATTATATTATGCCTACTATAGCTACCATATTAGATGGCAGGTTCTACAACTAAAACCGTACAAGTCACGTATTGTTTCTTTGGATTTCCAACAAAATGGTCAGGCCAAGGAACTTCCCATTGTCACATGAGAATGCCTCTGGAAAGACATCCCCGAGAACCAAACCGGAACTCTGCCAACACAAGGCCGGGTTACCCCTAACTGGGTAACTACTGACACGAGCACGCCATTCCCCGATCGTAAACGACCTTTCTCACGGGATCCCGAAAGCCAACAACCACAAAGTAATAAATTCGTAGTAACCACATAGGTTAAATATCTGGGCTCCATACCATGATACAACCTCTATCCAGAAGGAAATGTACATACCCTAAAGGGTGCTACCCCTCGTAACCTTGCCGCATCTTTCCTGTTTTGACCATTTCCGGGGTGTGAGGTTCGAAGAAGTCACGTCCACAAAAACATACTTTATACAAAAGCCTTGCTTTGGGTCAACAAATGATCAACACAATGATCACAAAGATAGACGATCAAATAAACGATCCTATCACAATAATCAACACAATGATCATTTCAGCAACACTCAGCATGTCACATTACCAAATTGGGAATATATCGCTGATAACTTCAACTATATAACCTCTGAGCTCGTACGTCTCAGAGAAGGGTGTTAAGCTAAAAGAATAAATTCTCCGCCACCACAGAAATATATTTGAAAGAAATCGGCTTTACATCTCAACTTGTAATGTCAGACACACAATCCATACAAGTCTGTTCCGGGCTCGAACAGAACCGAAGGCACTTACAAAGAAGTCCTTACAATCCGAATAATCTCTAATCACGTTCGGATTTCCCATCACATATGGAGATCTCAATACCAGGGATCAGCCAGTGCAGAGACAATCAACAAGAAACCCTTTCGCTTTCGAAAATATTCGGTCTTCAACACCGATCTTCGAATGCAATTCATAACGACGTATCACATATTCGGAATGGGTTATACGACCCCAAGGTCCTTTCCCGGTTAACCCGAATAGTGAGCGCTTATTTTAAAAAAATAAATAAGTGTGGCATCCAATTTCAAACAAATCACAACAAATACCTATTTAAAGGTAAATATTGATAGTCGGTTATTGAACTATCAATAGATATGCCAACATCACCAGATTCCAAATAATTTTCCAAATTATTTATTTCGAAAAAATATCTTTACAAGATATAAACATAATTTCCATACATAAAAAATAAATCAATATTTATTTTTAAATCTAATTTCCCAATTTCATTTATAAATTCTCTATTGAATTTACATTCCAAAATATTTATGAATATACGATTTCCATTCAATTTCCAATATTCATTTTCAATTTATCTTCAAAAAGATAAATTCCAAATATTCACTTAATATTGGAAAAGCATTTCTATACTTATTAAAAATAAGTAATTCACAGATCTTTTTATTTTCTATACTGAGAAAATATTTAATATACCCTAATCGAAATTAAGTATATATTTCATTCTTTTAAGGAAATCATTCACTTAATCATATTCATTTGGATCAAAACGAATGTCGCGTAAAACATCGTTACGACAACCCAAAATCACTAGTATAGGGATTCGAAATTAAAATAGATATATAAATCCCAATACTATACAAAAAACATTTCCTTTCGGAAATCATTTAATATAACAACAGTGTTATAGTCCACCATTTCCTTTTATTTCTCGAAAGCATCTATTTCAACAATAAATGTTGAAATCTATGGTTTCGAATCTCAATACATTTTAAAACATCGTTAGATCGTTTTAATTTAGTTTAAAATATCACATTCTGAACATTTTCTTTAACATATTATTCACTATTCAAAAACGTGAATATACTATGTTAATAAATTTCATTCTTTTATTCATTTTACTTTAAAGAATTATTCACTGTCTAAAACATGAATATAATTCCATAAATAAATTACAACAATTCCTTATCAAAATAAGTCGTTGCGGATTTATAAAACAACGTTTATAAATTCTATTTCTATTTATTTTTATAACAACTTCCTTTTATAAATTTCCTTTATAAATCTATTCAATTTCATATCTCAATGATATATTAAAATTTCATATTATAAGTCAAATACTTATAATTTATTTATTTATAAAAATCATTCCTTCAAACTTCCCAAATGTAGCGACCCGTAGATTTCATGGATTTAATTTGGTTAAATTAAGTTGTAATTAAATTTAGAAGAAAAATAAATTAAAAACCTACTTATAGTAATTCGAAGTTAATTCAAATGATTTTAAGTAGTGAAAAGAATTTTACCAGTATATGAGTTGAATATGAGGAATTTGAGGAAATTATTAAACTAATATAATGTAATAAACATTGTTAACAGTAAATGGAATATGATAATAAGAAAAATTGCAAGTTGGTATTTATGGGCGAAATAATATTGATAGGTAATAATTGTTGTAGAGAATAAATTACAAATGTATAAATTGTATAATGGTAACAACTATTGTTCGTTACCAATGCATTTAATTTATAGCGATTAAATAAGAAATAACTGAAAATTTTGAAGGAAAAATCAATAGAAAGGTTAACTACATGCATAAGATGGAAAGTTGAATAGAATTCTAATAAATGATAATAATGGAAAATATATACAATCAATGTAGGTAATTTGAAATTACAAATGATTAAACGTTTCTTGTGATAATGAATAAATAACGAAAGGAGTAAGCATATTTATTTAGAGTATTAATTACTATTGGGTAGAGATTTAAGTAACAACGTTTAATGCAATGTAAGTAATGACATTTTAAGTCAATAATAAGGAATTGGGAATCATATCTATGAAATGATAACGAGAATACAAGATGATAAATGCCAATTAAGGGTAATAATTAAGAAACTTAATGAAATCCCAATTTTATACAAAATAATTTAAAGGTCAGGTTTGGTTATAATTTGAACATAAGTAAATTGAATTTGTAGTATGAAAATATATGCAGAAATTGATTTTTGTAATAAAGGATTTTGTATGTGACAAAAAGGTAACGGTAGTGTTTATGGTAGGTTGCCTATTCATTTATTTAGATTGTTAGTTGGAACTGGAAATAAGTTTGTAATAAATGTAAATAAATGATACATTTATGTAACCAATGTAAATTTTACTTATAATATAGCAAAAGGTGGATTTAAGAAGTGAAATTGTAGAATTTGAAGCTAATTAATAATAGACATAGTAAAGATGGCAATCCAATCAAATGCTTAGGAATCAGATTTATTGGAAGGTAACCTAATTTATAAATAAATGGTAAGTATTAAGATATAATTCTATATAAATTGAAACTGATTGTAGATTTAGTGTAGTAACGTTAAGGCTAACTGAATTTGATTTATAGATGGAATTAAAATCAAGATGGATAGGTAACGAACTTAAAAATTTAATAAGTGAATTTATTTCAATCAGTGCAATAAAAGGATACGTAAATAAATGGTAAGATGAAATGGTAAATTTTTGATGTTAATAAAATGATTTTTTTTTTTTTGAATTGTAATAAGTATTATAATGGGCAAATTTAGTTACTTTAAAGTGAAACGGAAATTTTAACGAAATAGTTTGAATGCAATATTAAATTCATCTAATTTATAATAAAGATTCGTTAGATTTATTTAATAGAAATTTTGGGACTTTTAATAGATAATTGCTGATGTTGAATGGAACAAAGGAATTGAATTTAACATGAATAGCATGAATATTAATAAAAGAAATTATGTAATAATTGATTTATTTTAGCATTTATGAATGAAATAGGAATTTAGGTTTAAGCAAGTGATGAATAAGATGTTGTGCAATCCAAATTAATATAGTAATTGTGAGTAATAAGAGCTTATTTGAGATTCTAATTTTTTTATATATGTTTTACAATTTCAATATAAATGGAAATCAAGTATTTATTTAATTTGATTTAAGATGAGAGTATAAGTATATGATTTAATAATTGGGGTTAGAATAAAATTTATAATATCTAAATAATAAGAAAACGCAGAGGTTAACACTGCGAAATTGATATACTTATAAATTTTAATTCATATCCAAGCTTGCTAAATTATTTGAAATTGATTGGATTATATAAGTAATGAAATTTGGCCAATATTTAAAGTTGAAAGAAAATTTGGATTTTATGATTTATTTTAATTTATTTAATAAATATTAAAAATAGCCATTTTTGTCGCGGACTCGGATTTCGACGAAACCAGTTTCATCGGATCCGTAACGGTGAATTATAATAATGTTTCAAGTTTCGTTGCGATCGGACTTGTCGTTTGATCGTACGGACTCGAAACGCCTTGAAATTTACGCATTTTGAAATCAATTTGAAATTTTGTTTTTTTAGCATAACTTCTTCATACGATCGAATTTGGTCGCGAAACTTTTTCCATCGCGTTCAGAATATTTTAAAACACCTATTTGGATATATAGTTTTAACAAATCCGACTCCGGAGGCATAGCGGGCTTTTTGGACCATGGTTTGTCGCGCACGTTCGCGTATCCAGTCTAGCTACCCTACCTCTAGCCTATCTATAAATATACATCTATAAACCCTAGCTCCTTTCTTTTTCATTTGCTGTACGTTCATTTCTTCACTCTTTTCTCTTCCCCAAATGTATACATCTCAGATCCAATTCCAGATCCATCCACAATTCAAAATCAAAAGTCAAAACTCAAAAATTTCAGAAAATTCCAGAAAAAATATATGTTGAAGTATTCGATACGCGTAATATACTGGTGAAATTCGTTTTTCAATTGGAGCTGTCGTTCATCCAGAATAAATTCAAACAGCCCCAAAACCGTTCATCATCGTCGCGCAAAACTTCGTCGGATCGGAAAACTGCTTCTGGGTTTTGCAGAGGGGACTGAGTGGAGTTGATCCATGTTGTTAGCTAGGCGATTGGACGGTCAGATTGGGAGAAAATTTTGATTAGGGTTCGAATTTAAGGTGGCGGCTACAGGAGTTGGATGCGTGAATACGCACGCACGTGAAGAAGCATAAGTGGCTTTAGGTGGAAATGTGTGTCATTTTATATATTTTCAATTTTGAATTCAATCATCATTTTTCGTCATAACTTTTTCATACGAATTTCGTTTCACACGAAATTTCTTTTGTTAGGATCGTAATTTAATTCCGGACTCGATGACGCTGGTTTGGACGAATTCTGAGACGGGCGAATTTTTGGGTTTAAATCGGGTTTAAATTCGATTTAAATTCAAAAGGTGAGTGTTTTAACCCACTCACAATTACTAGAAGCTTTTATGTTTGTTAAATAAATTTTAGAAATGAATAGAAATTTATTTATGAGCTTTTGGCATGTTATTTCATTCATATCTGTTGAATTGCAATTTTTTTTTTTTGAATTTAACTGTAAATTTAATTGATTTATTGCGTGTTAATTGGCTGTTAGAAATTATTGTTTGCATATGAACTGCTAGTTAACAGTTATGTCAATTATCACTGAATATAAATTGTTAGATTAATAGTTGATAAATATAATTTGAAATAAAACTGCCAATTATTACCTGTTGTATATTACCAAACAGATATTGTTATTGATTGATATTGCTTGATGTTTGTGATTGGGTGATGGATGTGTTATTGAATGGATGTTTTATTTGATATCATTAAACTGCAAGTTAGTATGCATTTTTCATTTCATTCGGGATTGCGGTTTGAAATGATATACAACCGCAGTTTTATTTTTAAATTGCGGATTGAAATGATAAATATCCGTATCACTTGACCATAGGATAGAAAACTATATACAGGCACCGCGGTCTATATATAACTATTTTTAATGTGATTTCTATGGTTTGGATGGAATACGGTTTATAAAAATCTTAAATTTTATACTGAATAAATGTTTTCTTCCATATTTATATACATATGAAGTTGAAATTTTGAAATTAAAAGGTGGATAAATTTCTTTATTAAAAATGGAAGAAAATTAAGAAAATGGAGTTTAATGATTTATATCCTATGTTTAAATATTAAGTTGGAAATTTTAAAGATATGATATTTATAATTGGATTTTTTCCCAAAATATTTTGAAATGAACATTCTAGTAAAATTTGAATTTGGAAATATATATATATTTTACTAGAAATTAAAGTCTTATTAATTATGGATTCTATGTGAATATTCAAGGCTAATTAATAGAACATTTGATTTGAAAGAATAAAATCCAACTTTAGTTGAAATATTTATACTCAAAATGGATATACGTATATATATGAATTTATTGAAATGGTTTTTGGAACTTGAAGCGATATTAAATTTTGGTTTTAACTTTAAATAAGGAAATGTATTGTAAAGCCACGAGAAATATTTCTTTTCAAAGTAACATTTAAGTTAAACCACTTATTTTATATACTGTTGAATATCCAAACTATTTAGTTTGAAAGTAATGGTTTTAAAAACTATGGATTTCGAAGTATTATGTTGAAGTTAATATTCAAATATTTGGTTACAAGGAATTATAAATTTTAAAAGTGGCATAATTTTTGGAAAAGATTTATATTTGGGAAATGATATCATTGATTTGGGTTTTATAAAAATAATATCAAAATGAATCTTTTTGGGTTTTAAAGAAGAAATGATATCGTAATATTATGGTTTTGAAATGGATTTTATTTTGGTTTTAAAAGTATAAACTATTTTTAAATGACCGCGGTGTTATAATAACGATGGGTTGGCAAAGAGACCGGGATCGGATATCTGACATACTCTCTGTCGATACCGAAAACCACTTTGACTAACCGTGTACGCGGTGGAGATTCCAGAATGAAGTAGGTGGTGGCGACGTTTCCTGTAAGGTAAATACGTGGACCCAACTCCCATGAGTTGGCATAAGGTGGCTAAAACAGGAGCGATTCTCAGGCCAATGAGGTCATTCCTCTGATCGGACGCTCCTCTTCGATATTATACTTTGACTTGGTTTGATTTAGTGGCCACTTCTATATTTTGATTTTGGGGAGTTAGTCCGAGGTGGGCGGTAACTGCGGCTACGCGTTTCCACCAGCCTGGATAGCAATTGGTATATCTACCCTGGCATTGCCTAGTTGTGCCGTGTCACCTACCATATCGCGCCTTGTACGAGTTTGGTTTTCTCCCGTAGCCCGTGTGGTATCCTCTAGTGGCTTCCCGATCAGGAGGGGCTATGATATTGGACGGACTACTGGGACTATTACGTGTTAAGGTGGAAAATGTAAAGCCTTAACGCTATTTAAAAGTAAGTTTATTTTATAAATAGACACTATTATAATAGCGCAATATACTACATAGTAAATAGTTTAACGGATCCTTAGGAGATGTAAATCCCGAACATCTCTTGAGTTACTGTACTCATATTTATATTCTGTTTATTTAACTCACATAAGATATTCTTGTCTGACTCGGGTGTTTTGTCTTTTCAAATTCGCTCGGGTCAGTCCGAGCGTTTCAGGATAGCAGATTTTAGCTTTGGAGGACGAAGACGAAGAATCAGTATTATTTTATATATAGTATTACACCACACTCTTTCTATTCCGCTGCATTGCTTGTATTGGTATGTGTAACTCTGATATTTATTGTAAAAGAAGAATCAAGCTTTTGTAAACTGTTTATGAACTGTATATTTGTTATTATATTTTATCCTTCCGCTGTGAGATTCTGTTTTGTTTTTATTTCTTCTCTGTTTTTTTCTTATTTACCCCATAACAATCCGCCCTTGCGTATGCTTTGAATTGGCACGTGTGTCGGTTTAAAGTGTGCAAAAAGGCGGGATGTTACAGTTGGTATCAGAGCTTTGGTTTAACGATAAACCTTGGCTTTGTGGGGTTTGACTCTTTGTTAATAGGGTAGTAATATCCTATGGGAGTCACTGAGCGTATATATATGAGAGAGCGTACTTGTTAGTGTTATAAAAAGATTTTTATATTGTGTTAATCTGTTCCGCTTTGTATTTATAAATTCTGGTTGATGCATGGGACGCTATGTCATCAATAGGGATTTCTAAACACTTAATAGGACAGACCGACATAATATTTGTTTTTAATATAGGTGAATGAAATAATTTTGCCTATTATATTTTCTATATATAAAAATATTTTTATAAAGATATATATATATTTGGTTGCTATAGATTGGGGGTTAGAAAATAAAAATATCTATAATAACTGAAGCTAAGTTGAAATTATGATAAATCAAATTGGAGATTTTAGAACTTAAGTCCGGGATTTTTCCAAATCTGTTTCAAAGGATTTATGAAAAAAAATGATTCGGTTTATAAGTATTTTCTTATAAAAATATTTCGTATAATTTGGAAGAATTGTTTTAAAGAAGATTTTGGAAAAAATTAAATTCTGTACTTTCCCCTCTGTCGCTGGAAAATAAATTTGGTGATGACGGCCGCATCATCAACTTTCATTTTCGAGTTTCGAAGGGGAAAGACCACTGTAGTAAATTCTACTGCAGATTTATTTTGAAATTTTCTAAAAATTTTCTTTTATTGTTCTAAATATAATTAGAGATATAAAAGTTGCAAGAAATTAATTATCTATTATTTTGAAATAAATTGAAATTTAATCCGGTATTTAATTCTAAATTTTTCCGTTAATAAATTGTTAAAATTTGTTAGTGAAATAAAAGTTAAGTAATAAATGAATTGAAACCTCTAATTGAAATAAGAGAATAACTGCAAAGCTATAAAGAGGAATTTGCATACATATGAGACAAAGGGTAATATGGATAAACATTAAATTTAATTAAAAGAATGGAGATTAAACTTGTATAAGTTCAATTGCAATTTCCTTAACATAAATAACTTACCCAAATATAAAAGTTGATGTGTTAAATGAGAAACTGGAATTGAATATTTTACAAGTAGGAATTTAGGAAAAATGAAATATTCAATAAATTACTGTTATAATAAGAATTTATTGGTATAAACTTAAGTGATAATTGAAATTTTACCCAAATTAAAGGTGAGTATTATTAATAGGTGATTTTAACTTAAGTAAATAAAATGAAATTCTTTAATAAATAAAGATTGATGTGTAGGGTTATAAACTTAAGTATGTTTTAAAATGCTACTAGTAATATAATAAAAAGTAGATAATATAAATAAATGTCTGTAAACCCTAGATAATGAATTAATAAGATCCTTTATTTATAAAAATGGAGGTTTTAAGGTTAATAATTTAAGTGTAAGTAGAGGGTTACTGTAATTAAATATAATAAAACGTAAACATTAAATAAAGGAATGAAATTAAGGGTAAGTTGAAATTGTAATTTATAAAACGAATATATATTTATTGAACCATTAATAAATAAAAAGGAATTGAGAAGAAACTTGTAAATTTTCACTTGCATTCTTAAACATACATAACTTACCATATAATAAAAGTTGCAATGTTAGTAAGAAAATGTAAAGGGAAATCTTACAAGTGAAGCTTGAGGTAATTAAGGTATTCAATAAATTTGCTGTTATAAATGAGAATTAATTGTATAAACTTAAGTTAAATTGGAAATTTTACTATATAAGAAAGGGTAAGTAGTATAAATAGATGATATAAACCTTAGTCAATAAATTGGAATACAATATAATGAATTTTGTAACAAATGGAGAATGAAAATTGTAAGAAACAAAGAAATCCCTCCATAAATGAAAGAAAGAGAATAAAACCACTGAAGCATGAAATAAATGTATAATAAGCTATTGTAGTGTTGATTTGAATTGTTTGGTAGATGTATGGTTGTTGGGTAAGGAATTTTGGAGTTGTTGGAGGAACAATAATCTATCTCTATTCCATCTAAGACTGTTGAGTAACGGATGCACTTGATAGTTATTTCTCACTCCGTAAAATTTCAGAATTTGAACCCGAACAACTAATGGTTGTTGATTGAATGATTGTTGTTTGTGGTGTGTGCTGTTTGTTAAAATGTATGGTTGTTGCATTTGATTTGGATATGAATGATTGAATCTACCCAAACATTTCACTGTAATATAGATATTTAACTTTTAGATTATATAAGTGAATACAGGGGTTGGAAGCAACTGCTACTGCTTTTGGGTTCCAAAATAATAAGCGTATTGCCCGACAAATAGGTACGTTTTCGGATTTCGATTAAAGCGCTATTTATATATTTTTCCCGTGTGGGATATTTTATTTTGGATATATATGTAATATATTTGTATATTTGGATATTATATTTTCTCCAGAGTCCCTCCGTACAAAGGAGACTCTGCCAAAAAATTTCGTAAATTTTGGATTTAGAATTTTGTTAAAGATATTTTTTTTTCCAACTTTAATAATTTAAGTATTAAAAGACATAATGATTATAAAACAAGTGTAATTCATTAAAGGAAATTAATTTAGTAAATTATTATTATAAGTTAATATTTGAAACTAGATATACTGTTTTATTCTTCTTTCTCCCTTCCTTTTCCTTTTCGGGGACGAAAAGTTTTGAGTGGGGGAGAGTGTAGCGACCCGTAGATTTCATGGATTTAATTTGGTTAAATTAAGTTGTAATTAAATTTAGAAGAAAAATAAATTAAAAACCTACTTATAGTAATTCGAAGTTAATTCAAATGATTTTAAGTAGTGAAAAGAATTTTACCAGTATATGAGTTGAATATGAGGAATTTGAGGAAATTATTAAACTAATATAATGTAATAAACATTGTTAACAGTAAATGGAATATGATAATAAGAAAAATTGCAAGTTGGTATTTATGGGCGAAATAATATTGATAGGTAATAATTGTTGTAGAGAATAAATTACAAATGTATAAATTGTATAATGGTAACAACTATTGTTCGTTACCAATGCATTTAATTTATAGCGATTAAATAAGAAATAACTGAAAATTTTGAAGGAAAAATCAATAGAAAGGTTAACTACATGCATAAGATGGAAAGTTGAATAGAATTCTAATAAATGATAATAATGGAAAATATATACAATCAATGTAGGTAATTTGAAATTACAAATGATTAAACGTTTCTTGTGATAATGAATAAATAACGAAAGGAGTAAGCATATTTATTTAGAGTATTAATTACTATTGGGTAGAGATTTAAGTAACAACGTTTAATGCAATGTAAGTAATGACATTTTAAGTCAATAATAAGGAATTGGGAATCATATCTATGAAATGATAACGAGAATACAAGATGATAAATGCCAATTAAGGGTAATAATTAAGAAACTTAATGAAATCCCAATTTTATACAAAATAATTTAAAGGTCAGGTTTGGTTATAATTTGAACATAAGTAAATTGAATTTGTAGTATGAAAATATATGCAGAAATTGATTTTTGTAATAAAGGATTTTGTATGTGACAAAAAGGTAACGGTAGTGTTTATGGTAGGTTGCCTATTCATTTATTTAGATTGTTAGTTGGAACTGGAAATAAGTTTGTAATAAATGTAAATAAATGATACATTTATGTAACCAATGTAAATTTTACTTATAATATAGCAAAAGGTGGATTTAAGAAGTGAAATTGTAGAATTTGAAGCTAATTAATAATAGACATAGTAAAGATGGCAATCCAATCAAATGCTTAGGAATCAGATTTATTGGAAGGTAACCTAATTTATAAATAAATGGTAAGTATTAAGATATAATTCTATATAAATTGAAACTGATTGTAGATTTAGTGTAGTAACGTTAAGGCTAACTGAATTTGATTTATAGATGGAATTAAAATCAAGATGGATAGGTAACGAACTTAAAAATTTAATAAGTGAATTTATTTCAATCAGTGCAATAAAAGGATACGTAAATAAATGGTAAGATGAAATGGTAAATTTTTGATGTTAATAAAATGATTTTTTTTTTTTGAATTGTAATAAGTATTATAATGGGCAAATTTAGTTACTTTAAAGTGAAACGGAAATTTTAACGAAATAGTTTGAATGCAATATTAAATTCATCTAATTTATAATAAAGATTCGTTAGATTTATTTAATAGAAATTTTGGGACTTTTAATAGATAATTGCTGATGTTGAATGGAACAAAGGAATTGAATTTAACATGAATAGCATGAATATTAATAAAAGAAATTATGTAATAATTGATTTATTTTAGCATTTATGAATGAAATAGGAATTTAGGTTTAAGCAAGTGATGAATAAGATGTTGTGCAATCCAAATTAATATAGTAATTGTGAGTAATAAGAGCTTATTTGAGATTCTAATTTTTTTATATATGTTTTACAATTTCAATATAAATGGAAATCAAGTATTTATTTAATTTGATTTAAGATGAGAGTATAAGTATATGATTTAATAATTGGGGTTAGAATAAAATTTATAATATCTAAATAATAAGAAAACGCAGAGGTTAACACTGCGAAATTGATATACTTATAAATTTTAATTCATATCCAAGCTTGCTAAATTATTTGAAATTGATTGGATTATATAAGTAATGAAATTTGGCCAATATTTAAAGTTGAAAGAAAATTTGGATTTTATGATTTATTTTAATTTATTTAATAAATATTAAAAATAGCCATTTTTGTCGCGGACTCGGATTTCGACGAAACCAGTTTCATCGGATCCGTAACGGTGAATTATAATAATGTTTCAAGTTTCGTTGCGATCGGACTTGTCGTTTGATCGTACGGACTCGAAACGCCTTGAAATTTACGCATTTTGAAATCAATTTGAAATTTTGTTTTTTAAGCATAACTTCTTCATACGATCGAATTTGGTCGCGAAACTTTTTCCATCGCGTTCAGAATATTTTAAAACACCTATTTGGATATATAGTTTTAACAAATCCGACTCCGGAGGCATAGCGGGCTTTTTGGACCATGGTTTGTCGCGCACGTTCGCGTATCCAGTCTAGCTACCCTACCTCTAGCCTATCTATAAATATACATCTATAAACCCTAGCTCCTTTCTTTTTCATTTGCTGTACGTTCATTTCTTCACTCTTTTCTCTTCCCCAAATGTATACATCTCAGATCCAATTCCAGATCCATCCACAGTTCAAAATCAAAAGTCAAAACTCAAAAATTTCAGAAAATTCCAGAAAAAATATATGTTGAAGTATTCGATACGCGTAATATACTGGTGAAATTCGTTTTTCAATTGGAGCTGTCGTTCATCCAGAATAAATTCAAACAGCCCCAAAACCGTTCATCATCGTCGCGCAAAACTTCGTCGGATCGGAAAACTGCTTCTGGGTTTTGCAGAGGGGACTGAGTGGAGTTGATCCATGTTGTTAGCTAGGCGATTGGACGGTCAGATTGGGAGAAAATTTTGATTAGGGTTCGAATTTAAGGTGGCGGCTACAGGAGTTGGATGCGTGAATACGCACGCACGTGAAGAAGCATAAGTGGCTTTAGGTGGAAATGTGTGTCATTTTATATATTTTCAATTTTGAATTCAATCATCATTTTTCGTCATAACTTTTTCATACGAATTTCGTTTCACACGAAATTTCTTTTGTTAGGATCGTAATTTAATTCCGGACTCGATGACGCTGGTTTGGACGAATTCTGAGACGGGCGAATTTTTGGGTTTAAATCGGGTTTAAATTCGATTTAAATTCAAAAGGTGAGTGTTTTAACCCACTCACAATTACTAGAAGCTTTTATGTTTGTTAAATAAATTTTAGAAATGAATAGAAATTTATTTATGAGCTTTTGGCATGTTATTTCATTCATATCTGTTGAATTGCAATTTTTTTTTTTTTGAATTTAACTGTAAATTTAATTGATTTATTGCGTGTTAATTGGCTGTTAGAAATTATTGTTTGCATATGAACTGCTAGTTAACAGTTATGTCAATTATCACTGAATATAAATTGTTAGATTAATAGTTGATAAATATAATTTGAAATAAAACTGCCAATTATTACCTGTTGTATATTACCAAACAGATATTGTTATTGATTGATATTGCTTGATGTTTGTGATTGGGTGATGGATGTGTTATTGAATGGATGTTTTATTTGATATCATTAAACTGCAAGTTAGTATGCATTTTTCATTTCATTCGGGATTGCGGTTTGAAATGATATACAACCGTAGTTTTATTTTTAAATTGCGGATTGAAATGATAAATATCCGTATCACTTGACCATAGGATAGAAAACTATATACAGGCACCGCGGTCTATATATAACTATTTTTAATGTGATTTCTATGGTTTGGATGGAATACGGTTTATAAAAATCTTAAATTTTATACTGAATAAATGTTTTCTTCCATATTTATATACATATGAAGTTGAAATTTTGAAATTAAAAGGTGGATAAATTTCTTTATTAAAAATGGAAGAAAATTAAGAAAATGGAGTTTAATGATTTATATCCTATGTTTAAATATTAAGTTGGAAATTTTAAAGATATGATATTTATAATTGGATTTTTTCCCAAAATATTTTGAAATGAACATTCTAGTAAAATTTGAATTTGGAAATATATATATATTTTACTAGAAATTAAAGTCTTATTAATTATGGATTCTATGTGAATATTCAAGGCTAATTAATAGAACATTTGATTTGAAAGAATAAAATCCAACTTTAGTTGAAATATTTATACTCAAAATGGATATACGTATATATATGAATTTATTGAAATGGTTTTTGGAACTTGAAGCGATATTAAATTTTGGTTTTAACTTTAAATAAGGAAATGTATTGTAAAGCCACGAGAAATATTTCTTTTCAAAGTAACATTTAAGTTAAACCACTTATTTTATATACTGTTGAATATCCAAACTATTTAGTTTGAAAGTAATGGTTTTAAAAACTATGGATTTCGAAGTATTATGTTGAAAGTTAATATTCAAATATTTGGTTACAAGGAATTATAAATTTTAAAAGTGGCATAATTTTTGGAAAAGATTTATATTTGGGAAATGATATCATTGATTTGGGTTTTATAAAAATAATATCAAAATGAATCTTTTTGGGTTTTAAAGAAGAAATGATATCGTAATATTATGGTTTTGAAATGGATTTTATTTTGGTTTTAAAAGTATAAACTATTTTTAAATGACCGCGGTGTTATAATAACGATGGGTTGGCAAAGAGACCGGGATCGGATATCTGACATACTCTCTGTCGATACCGAAAACCACTTTGACTAACCGTGTACGCGGTGGAGATTCCAGAATGAAGTAGGTGGTGGCGACGTTTCCTGTAAGGTAAATACGTGGACCCAACTCCCGTGAGTTGGCATAAGGTGGCTAAAACAGGAGCGATTCTCAGGCCAATGAGGTCATTCCTCTGATCGGACGCTCCTCTTCGATATTATACTTTGACTTGGTTTGATTTAGTGGCCACTTCTATATTTTGATTTTGGGGAGTTAGTCCGAGGTGGGCGGTAACTGCGGCTACGCGTTTCCACCAGCCTGGATAGCAATTGGTATATCTACCCTGGCATTGCCTAGTTGTGCCGTGTCACCTACCATATCGCGCCTTGTACGAGTTTGGTTTTCTCCCGTAGCCCGTGTGGTATCCTCTAGTGGCTTCCCGATCAGGAGGGGCTATGATATTGGACGGACTACTGGGACTATTACGTGTTAAGGTGGAAAATGTAAAGCCTTAACGCTATTTAAAAGTAAGTTTATTTTATAAATAGACACTATTATAATAGCGCAATATACTACATAGTAAATAGTTTAACGGATCCTTAGGAGATGTAAATCCCGAACATCTCTTGAGTTACTGTACTCATATTTATATTCTGTTTATTTAACTCACATAAGATATTCTAGTCTGACTCGGGTGTTTTGTCTTTTCAAATTCGCTCGGGTCAGTCCGAGCGTTTCAGGATAGCAGATTTTAGCTTTGGAGGACGAAGACGAAGAATCAGTATTATTTTATATATAGTATTACACCACACTCTTTCTATTCCGCTGCATTGCTTGTATTGGTATGTGTAACTCTGATATTTATTGTAAAAGAAGAATCAAGCTTTTGTAAACTGTTTATGAACTGTATATTTGTTATTATATTTTATCCTTCCGCTGTGAGATTCTGTTTTGTTTTTATTTCTTCTCTGTTTTTTTCTTATTTACCCCATAACAATCCGCCCTTGCGTATGCTTTGAATTGGCACGTGTGTCGGTTTAAAGTGTGCAAAAAGGCGGGATGTTACACCAAATCTATAAATCTTATAACTTCTAAGATTCATTTATTTATCCACATCTATTTCCTAAATAACTTTATAAATTTTATTTATAAAATTCTATTTAGAACTTCACCGTTATAATTCTATAAGTTTCATTCATTAGTGAAATTCATTCACAATTCTTTCTAATAATTATAAAAGCTCGTTTTATAATTCCAATATTTTCAATTTATAAATATCAATTTATAAATCTTTTAATATAAAACAATTTATATTATTACTTTAAACATCTTTAAACTCTTTCATAATTTTCATCATTCTGATTTATAAAATAAAAATTTTATAAATCCTATTTTAAACTTCTTATAAAAAATTCAGAATTCCCATTTCAAACTATTTTATAAAATCACTAATCCCATATTTTCAAAAATCAACTTTTAACTGTATTTCTCAAAAATCATAATTTTCATAATATTAAAATTATAACGTTTATTTATTTAAGATGAATCAATTCCAAAAATATTTATAAAGCGTATATTTTCAAGAATCACTTTAGAAATTAAAATCGTTGTTTTAACTTCAAATTTGGATCCGATGATGCAACACATCAATATTCAATCACAACTTTCAAACATCATATATCATCCATGATAACAATCAAATATCACAATATATGAAATCAAATAAATATTTGTGAGGAATCCAGTTGGATCCCTCCAACCTGTTTCCCTGCATCCACAAAGATTAGCACAATACCATTCCGTTTCAAGATGGAATATCGCGGTACATGGGATTTTATAAATATATATCCGCTTACTAACGGCGTATAGGGTCTCATCCGCTAAAAAATGCGGGAAATCAATCAACTGCAATATATACATATGCCAATATATATATATATATTGCTATATATATAATATAATACCAATTCCACTTCGAGGTGGAATATCGCGGTATATGTGTGTAATAAATAACCTCCGCTTACTAACGGCGTATAGGGTCTATTCACATCCAATATATATATATATATATATATATATATAACAATCATCATTCAAGCGTTCAATCAACACAGTCAATCAAATTTTAGATTTAACTTTTTAAAATTTAAATAAACAACAGAAATTCCTTTTGAGTGAGAAGTTCTCACCTTTATTCCTGTTTGCAATCCACTTCCAATTCAACTTGTTTTCTTCATTTATACCTTGTACAACAATTTTATACAATTTATTAATATTCGAACCAATCGAATAAATTAAATTTTCATTAGATAATTTTAATTCATCGGTGATTTCATTTTAAAAATTAAATTAACTTATGGTTTTATTTAAACCAGTTTCTTCTTTAATAAATTTATTTAAACTAATTTTGTCCTTTTAAAATTATTCTAACTAGAAATTTCCAATTGAACTAAATTTCTTTTAATACATTTTCTTAACTAACTATTTATTTAAATAAATTTTCCTTTGATAAAATATCCTTTAGTTATTAAAATAAATAGATAAATTTTGTTAAAATAATTAATCCTCATATTATGTATTATTTTAATATAAACTTAGTAGATTTAAAAATCTATCTATACATTTATTTTTCATTTCTAACTAATGACTTATTTATTTATAAGTTAAATAAATCATTCTTTAATTACCATATTAATTTAGTCATTTTATTACCTAAATTATCTCTAAGATAACAAATTTTTTTTTTAATAAAATTGTTTTCCTTTCAACCAAAATCTCATTTCAATAACTTAATCAATTATAAATTCAATTTTTTTAACTAAAAATTTAATTTTCAAAACTAAATTTAATATATTAACCTTTGGTAATTAAATTATCCCATGATTTCATTTTAACCCAATTTCTCTCAATAAAATTATCCAATCGAAGAATCAAATCTTAAACTAGAATTCCTTTAAATAAATTTATTTTAACTAATTCTTTTACTTTAAATTTAAATCAATTTCTTTTAAATAAATTTATTTAACTGTAAATTTTATATCTAAAACTAAATCCCCTTATATAAATTTTTCTCTAGTAATTTAAATTTGATTAGGATGGCAAATATATTTATATGCATATTATACTTTTAAACAAATTCCTTTTCAAAAAATTAAATTCAAAACTAATTTTCCCTTTTACTGTAATTACTTAAATTTTCTTTTATCAAGATTAACTAAAAAAAAACTGCATATAAATAAATTTGATTAAAACAACTGTAAATTGTATTCATTTTAAATTTCTGTTTCCAACAATAAATAATATTTTATAATTTGAAATTAAATTAAATTGAAAAAAAAACTTACTGGAGACAAAACCACGGCCATCACATCGCGCGCGCTCCCTCCCTGTCGTCGCCGCCATTCCATCTGAGCACGCCATCCCCAAACACGCACGCCACAGCCTCAAGCTCGAGCTCCTCACCATCACTGCCAATCGCGACTCACATCAGCAATCATGGCCTACGTGCTTGCGCCTCGAGCCTGCGCACCACACCACGCGGTTGCCGCCGACCTCGTACGCGAGCCCCCACCACGAATTGCGTCGCCGTGCCGCGCCCATCACCAAACCCAAATCGAACGCCGCCGCCGCCTGATATTCGCGCACGCGAGCGCGATGTCCTCTACCCCCAAATTTGGTTCGCGTCAATCCATTAAGTGCCGATGAAATCGAGCTCGACACGAGATTTGTTGATTTTTTTCTTTTTTTTTATAAGGTTCGGCCGCCATTATTTGTTCTGAGAAGAGAAGGGGTGGAACGAGAATTGGCTTCGGCCATTTGATTTCTCTTTGAAGCGTTAGTAGTTAATAAGGAGGAAGAGGGAACAGAATTACGTGATTTTGCAGAGATAGAGTTATGTTTGCACGATCTTTCCCACGATTGCAGGCGTGAGTTTAGGCACATCTTTAGGAAAAGAAATGTGCTGAGGTTGACTAATTTCAATTTAAATTCAAATTGGATTCAATTTGATTTCGACGCGTTTACACACCGTGTTCTCACATATCAACTCAGAAAAATACGAAATTTGAAACCCGAGAATAATTCAATATTCCGGACCCAATGGAACAGGTTTCGTCGAATTCCGAGATTGTGCCTCGGACGGCTATTTTTAAATATCGATTCAAACGATTTAATTTCAAAACTGAACAATTCACTTCCAAATTAAATTCTGAAGCTTCTAAAATCTTCAATATTATCAATATGAATTTTACAAGCCTTTGAAATATTTTTAATCAAATTAAAATCAAAGATTTAAATTTTTATTCAACTTTCAATAGATTAAATCCTAAAATTCAATCGCCAAATTCAAAGTTATATTGAAAATTCAATCCAAACCATTATTTAAATATTTAAAATAAATCAAAATATTGTCAAATTAAATTGTTAAAAGTTCTGGGTCGTTACAATCTTCCCCCCTTAAAAGAATTTCGTCCCGAAATTACAAGTTAAGAAGAATGCCCTTATCCCGTCTACTATTTTCACAACTCAAAATAGTTTTATCAACCTACTAACCTAAATCTTTTTACTAGAGATTCATTATCATTTCAACTAGCTTTCCAACTTCAATGATAGGTTTCAATCAACATTGTTTTCCTAACAATTCAAATTTAAATTCAAATTCAAATTTCAAACTTTCAAAATTTTCTCAAAATTTTTCTAACACCCTAAATTTTCGAAAAATTTCGCCAGCGTCTCCTTTGCGCGGCTAGCTCGGTACGACTATAAAATGGCACCACGGCCCCTCAGAATCAAAAAGAAAAGAGAAAAGCCAAGTGGCTAGAGAAGAAAGTCATCAAATCTCATACTGAAATTCAAATACGTACCTTTTTGTCGAGCAATTCAATTTTATCTTTGAAATCAAAATCTCAATTCCATTTCTTTTTAATACACCTGTATAACCTGCTAGTAGTAGCATCCAAATCCAAATACAATATTCAAACCAATTTGCCAATTTTATTGCAAAATTTCGATATATGTTTCCTATATATTTTAACTTCACTATTGAAGTTACATATTCATTTCATTCAATTTTACTCTTCAATTCAATTTCATTCACAATTTAAATTCCATTTGAATTCAATTCTCAATTCTAAATATTGAATTCTATCGATTATCTTTCATTTAGTAATTCATATTACTACTTTAAATTAGTTTCATTCACTAATTCATTTCAATATTCAATTCACCTCGAATTTACTTAATTACTCAATTCAATTTTTATTGCTTACTACCAATTCACATACCATCTTTATTCAATTACTCACATTCCATATTCTAGTGATAATAATTCTATATTATCACTTCTAACAATCATGCAACCATATACTATAATAATTCATAGAAAATCATTTCTTTTCTATACAAAAATAGTTTTAGGCAAAATTACTTTATTTACCTGATTCAAAACAATTTTATATTCACTAACAAATACGCACTCATATCTATTATTACACTCAAACTCATTCTAGAGTACTGCTGACTCTATCTCTAACGAGTAACACCCAACATAACTATGGTTGTCGCTTAACCATAAGCTCTGATACCAAATGTAACAAACGGAAATTTTCGACTTTCGAAAATTCAACATCGATACTCATTTTATCGACTGCCGAGAAATCGAAGGCCGAAAACCCGAAATGTTATGGTTTAAGAAAAAGAATTTAAGAAAAGAGAAGAGGGAAAAAGATGGAGAGAAGAAAGAATAGAAAATTTTAAAATAAAAGAAAAAGAGAATAGAAAGGAAACAGAACAGAAAACAGAATCACATCAGAATCTCACAATTCGCAGCGGAACAACATATAATAATAAATGAATAATCTTTAAACAAAGAACTATATCAGTTATTACATTTTATACATTTCATTTCATCATATCATCAGAGTATACAACAACAACAAATAGTGCAGCGGAAAAAGAAATACTATATAAACTAGTAATACGCCATGTCGTCCAGCTTGCCTCCAGCAATTCCTGAATATCCAGAATATCCTGATAAACCTTAACTCTTGACTGCCCGTGTGGAAATTGGTGGGCACCCAGAGTTTAGGAAGGAAAACAATAAACTCCAAGTCAGTCATGTGACTGGTGTGAGAACTCAAAACAGTTTATTTTTCTTTAAAAATCAAAATAGAAGAATATTTTAAAAAACCAATTCGCAATGCTTTTAAAAATGAGACTACCATAAGACCTCCCGCCACACAAACAATGCAAACGCAGACTTGGGGAAGATTTCTTCTTATGTTAGTCAAAGATGCCTGATACGCATTAAAATCAAATCAATTTTGATATTATTATTAGTGCATAGTGTATAAAACGATTTCGAAAGTAGAATATAAATCTTAGCCAGCATAGGTACCATTATATTATGCCTACTATAGCTACCATATTAGATGGCAGGTTCTACAACTAAAACCGTACAAGTCACGTATTGTTTCTTTGGATTTCCAACAAATGGTCAGGCCAAGGAACTTCCCATTGCCACATGAGAATGCCTCTGGAAAGACATCCCCGAGAACCAAACCGGAACTCTGCCAACACAAGGCCGGGTTACCCCTAACTGGGTAACTACTGACACGAGCACGCCATTCCCCGATCGTAAACGACCTTTCTCACGGGATCCCGAAAGCCAACAACCACAAAGTAATAAATTCGTAGTAACCACATAGGTTAAATATCTGGGCTCCATACCATGATACAACCTCTATCCAGAAGGAAATGTACATACCCTAAAGGGTGCTACCCCTCATAACCTTGCCGCATCTTTCCTGTTTTGACCATTTCCGGGGTGTGAGGTTCGATGAAGTCACGTCCACAAAAACATACTTTATACAAAAGCCATGCTTTGGGTCAACAAATGATCAACACAATGATCACAAAGATAGACGATCAAATAAACGATCCTATCACAATAATCAACACAATGATCATTTCAGCAACACTCAGCATGTCACATTACCAAATTGGGAATATATCGCTGATAACTTCAACTATATAACCTCTGAGCTCGTACGTCTCAGAGAAGGGTGTTAAGCTAAAAGAATAAATTCTCCGCCACCACAGAAATATATTTGAAAGAAATCGGCTTTACATCTCAACTTGTAATGTCAGACACACAATCCATACAAGTCTGTTCCGGGCTCGAACAGAACCGAAGGCACTTACAAAGAAGTCCTTGCAATCCGAATAATCTCTAATCACGTTCGGATTTCCCATCACATATGGAGATCTCAATACCAGGGATCAGCCAGTGCAGAGACAATCAACAAGAAACCCTTTCGCTTTCGAAAATATTTGGTCTTCAACACCGATCTTCGAATGCAATTCATAACGACGTATCACATATTCGGAATGAGTTATACGACCCCAAGGTCCTTTCCCGGTTAACCCGAATAGTGAGCGCTTATTTTAAAAAAAAAATAAGTGTGGCATCCAATTTCAAACAAATCACAACAAATACCTATTTAAAGGTAAATATTGATAGTCGGTTATTGAACTATCAATAGATATGCCAACATCACCAGATTCCAAATAATTTTCCAAATTATTTATTTCGAAAAAATATCTTTACAAGATATAAACATAATTTCCATACTTAAAAAATAAATCAATATTTATTTTTAAATCTAATTTCCCAATTTCATTTATAAATTCTATATTGAATTCACATTCCAAAATATTTATGAATATACGATTTCCATTCAATTTCCAATATTCATTTTCAATTTATCTTCAAAAAGATAAATTCCAAATATTCACTTAATATTGGAAAAGCATTTCTATACTTATTAAAAATAAGTAATTCACAGATCTTTTTATTTTCTATACTGAGAAAATATTTAATATACCCTAATCGAAATTAAGTATATATTTCATTCTTTTAAGGAAATCATTCACTTAATCATATTCATTTGGGTCAAAACGAATGTCGCGTAAAACATCGTTACGACAACCCAAAATCACTAGTATAGGGATTCGAAATTAAAATAGATATATAAATCCCAATACTATACAAAAAACATTTCCTTTCGGAAATCATTTAATATAACAACAGTGTTATAGTCCACCATTTCCTTTTATTTCTCGAAAGCATCTATTTCAACAATAAATGTTGAAATCTATGGTTTCGAATCTCAATACATTTTAAAACATCGTTAGATCGTTTTAATTTAGTTTAAAATATCACATTCTGAACATTTTCTTTAACATATTATTCACTATTCAAAAACGTAAATATACTATGTTAATAAATTTCATTCTTTTATTCATTTTACTTTAAAGAATTATTCACTGTCTAAAACATGAATATAATTCCATAAATAAATTACAACAATTCCTTATCAAAATAAGTCGTTGCGGATTTATAAAACAACGTTTATAAATTCTATTTCTATTTATTTTTATAACAACTTCCTTTTATAAATTTCCTTTATAAATCTATTCAATTTCATATCTCAATGATATATTAAAATTTCATATTATAAGTCAAATACTTATAATTTATTTATTTATAAAAATCATTCCTTCAAACTTCCCAAATCTATAAATCTTATAACTTCTAAGATTCATTTATTTATCCACATCTATTTCCTAAATAACTTTATAAATTTTATTTATAAAATTCTATTTAGAACTTCACCGTTATAATTCTATAAGTTTCATTCATTAGTGAAATTCATTCACAATTCTTTCTAATACTTATAAAAGCTCGTTCTATAATTCCAATATTTTCAATTTATAAATATCAATTTATAAATCTTTTAATATAAAACAATTTATATTATTACTTTAAACATCTTTAAACTCTTTCATAATTTTCATCATTCTGATTTATAAAATAAATTTTTTATAAATCCTATTTTAAACTTCTTATAAAAAATTCAGAATTCCCATTTCAAACTATTTTATAAAATCACTAATCCCATATTTTCAAAAATCAACTTTTAACTGTATTTCTCAAAAATCATAATTTTCATAATATTAAAATTATAACGTTTATTTATTTAAGATGAATCAATTCCAAAAATATTTATAAAGCGTATATTTTCAAGAATCACTTTAGAAATTAAAATCGTTGTTTTAACTTCAAATTTGGATCTGATGATGCAACACATCAATATTCAATCACAACTTTCAAACATCATATATCATCCATGATAACAATCAAATATCACAATATATGAAATCAAATAAATATTTGTGAGGAATCCAGTTGGATTCCTCCAACCTGTTTCCCTGCATCCACAGACATTAGCACAATACCATTCCGTTTCAAGACGTAATATCGCGGTACATGGGATTTTATAAATATATATCCGCTTACTAACGGCGTATAGGGTCTCATCCGCTAAAAAATGCAGGAAATCAATCAACTGCAATATATACATATGCCAATATATATATATTGCTATATATATAATATAATACCAATTCCACTTCGAGGTGGAATATCGCGGTATATGTGTGTAATAAATAAGCTCCGCTTACTAACGGCGTATAGGGTCTATTCACATCCAATATATATATATATATAACAATCATCATTCAAGCGTTCAATCAACACAGTCAATCAAATTTTAGATTTAACTATTTAAAATTTAAATAAACAACAGAAATTCCTTTTGAGTGAGAAGTTCTCACCTTTATTCCTGTTTGCAATCCACTTCCAATTCAACTTGTTTTCTTCATTTATACCTTGTACAACAATTTTATACAATTTATTAATATTCGAACCAATCGAATAAATTAAATTTTCATTAGATAATTTTAATTCATCGGTGATTTCATTTTAAAAATTAAATTAACTTATGGTTTTATTTAAACCAGTTTCTTCTTTAATAAATTTATTTAAACTAATTTTGTCCTTTTAAAATTATTCTAACTAGAAATATCCAATTGAACTAAATTTCTTTTAATACATTTTCTTAACTAACTATTTATTTAAATAAATTTTCCTTTGATAAAATATCCTTTAGTTATTAAAATAAACAGATAAATTTTGTTAAAATAATTAATCCTCATATTATGTATTATTTTAATATAAACTTAGTAGATTTAAAAATCTATCTATACATTTATTTTTCATTTCTAACTAATGACTTATTTATTTATAAGTTAAATAAATCATTCTTTAATTACCATATTAATTTAGTCATTTTATTACCTAAATTATCTCTAAGATAACAAATTTTTTTTTTTAATAAAATTATTTTCCTTTCAACCAAAATCTCATTTCAATAACTTAATCAATTATAAATTCAATTTTTTTAACTAAAAATTTAATTTTCAAAACTAAATTTAATATATTAACCTTTGGTAATTAAATTATCCCATGATTTCATTTTAACCCAATTTCTCTCAATAAAATTATCCAATCGAAGAATCAAATCTTAAACTAGAATTCCTTTAAATAAATTTATATTAACTAATTCTTTTACTTTAAATTTAAATCAATTTTTTTTAAATAAATTTATTTAACTGTAAATTTTATATCTAAAACTAAATCCCCTTGTATAAATTTTTCTCTAGTAATTTAAATTTGATTAGGATGGCAAATATATTTATATGCATATTATAATTTTAAACAAACTGCATTTCAAAAAATTAAATTCAAAACTAATTTTCCCTTTTACTGTAATTACTTAAATTTTCTTTTATCAAGATTAACTAAAAAAAAAACTGCATATAAATAAATTTGATTAAAACAACTGTAAATTGTATTCATTTTAAATTTCTGTTTCCAACAATAAATAATATTTTATAATTTGAAATTAAATTAAATTGAAAAAAAAACTTACTGGAGACAAACCCACGGCCATCACATCGCGCGCGCTCCCTCCCTGTCTGTAACATCTCGGAATTTTTGACAATATCAATTTAATAATCTGTAGTTAAAATTAAATTGATATTGATAATCTGTAAATAGTTATTCAGATAAATTTAATAATCTCCTTCAATAATTGTTTAAATTGGTCATTTTATCTTTTAAATGATATAAATTGATTTCTATTTTCAATATAAATATTTGGTTTATATTTTAAATAAATTGGTATTGTTTTAAATTTAGAATAAATTCAATAAAATGTTTTAATGGTTTAATAAAATGGATACTTTACTTATAAAAATATAAATTCTTGTAAATGACTTTAATTTAATAAAAAGATAATTTTAAAAAAAAAACAATATTGATATTGTAATGGCTTAAAATAAATTTTGAATTAGGTCTGTAGTTTTTATTTCAAATTAAATTTATATGTACAACTTGATTTGAAAAATATATTTGATTTTTAATTTAGTTGAATTTAAACTTAGAAGTATAAAGTCTTAAAATCGTTTTAATTTTTAGTTGTATAAGTTTATAAACATGATTTGTTTTTGTTTTCATTTATAAATTTATACATATAAACTAGTAACTTAATTTAAGCTAATATAACATTAATTTGTAATTAAAAACTAATCATTTTAAAAGAGATAACATGTGTTAAATTAATATGTATTCATATAGACAAGTGTCTCACTCATGACAAGTGTAAAATTAGTTTTAATCTTTCTTTTATTTCCTAAAATCTGAGAATACATTTGCATAGTTTACATCCTCATTCATGCATATAATTTTCATTCTTCTTTAATCATAAACAAACTCAAATCTGCATAATCATAAACAAACTCAGATCTGCATCTATTCACCCAAGATCTATTCCAATATCTGCATATTCATATCCCTGAAACCTCCTCATCAAAAGATAAATCAAAATTCAAATGATCCTGCAGGTTCCTCTTCATAAAAATTCATATGCATATTACTCAAAAATCTACAAATTTTCATATACAAATTCACCTAAACCATATACAAAACTGCATGTTCCTCCTCTTAAAAATCCAACCTCTGCATATCCAAAACTAAGATCAGAATACTGCATTTCATATTCAAATTCAAAGAAGAGCCTGCACATGCTTGGTTCTGCATAGATGAACATTTGCATGCAAGCATCTTGATCTTGGAAAGCATGAACAACAGAGAGGAGTTAGCATACCTGCATATACAAGTTCATCTTTACCTGCATGCAAGCATCTTGGTCTTGAAAAGGAATAACAGAGAAAGCACCTGCATTTTTTTTCATAAAGCCTGCATTTTTTTGGTGCTCTGCAAATTCAAATAAAGGTGAGTAACAATTTATTTTCAAAACTAAATTAAAATATAGTTGCTTAAATCTATTGCTTGTTGAGTATGATGGATATGCCTGTGTTTGTGTATGAGATGAAATGCCTGCATTTTGAGTTTTCTGCATATTCAACTGAGCTTTGTTTTGTTTTTCAAAAGTGAGTAAGATTTAAAACTAAAACTATATTAGGTTGCTTGATCTTAAATGTTTGAGATAAAATTATGTTTGTGTGCTATGATATGTCTGTGGTAATTATGATTGTTATGCATGTTGATTATGTTGAGTAATGTTTCCAGATTCACACACTGTTTAGAAAAATCTTAACAAATTGATTAAATTTGAGATTTATATTTGTGTGTTTGAATAAATAAAAAGAAGATTGTATATCAGATATTAGAATTCAGATTATAAAGTAATGTGTTTTAACTTCTTAAGTTAAGACTTAAATTTTTCTAAGTGAGTTAATACAGTGTGTCATTTCTGTAACACAGGTAATATCATCATGCATGTTCAATTTTTAATCAAAACAAATCTAATTAATAGAATAATTCAGTGATACAAATCAAAAACATAAGCTGTAACTTGATTTTTAAGTCAAGTATTGGTATTTTAAAGAGTATGTTTCATTGACAGTTTGGTCTGAAACAAAATTTGAATGTGTGCAAATTCTATTGATTTTTGAATTAAGAAATCCTGCAATTCTTCTGAGTGATGGAATAGATTTTGAAGATGCTCAGAAAAATCAAACAAGTGGATATTGATTATTGGATTGGTAGCAGTTTGAGAATTTGTGGTTTGAACCCTAGTTTGAACAGGGGTTATAGATTGTGTCAGTAAGAGAGGAAGAATGGATCGAGTGAATTGGTTTTTGGTGTGTGGATAGTGGGTGTGTAGATGTGTTCGTGGCCGAAGAGGGTGGATGTCAGGTGGTCGGAGATGAGCATGGTGGCTGTTGACAGGTTTTAAGTATAACCTGTAGAATAATTTCCAGGTTTGTGAAATTGGGAATTTTTGAACTCTTGATTTCTGATCAATTTGGGTAGATGTTTGAAGTTGTGGTGGGTTTATGGTTGGTGTTGGATCATCACTGTTGATCATCGGAGGTGGTGATCGCCGTGCATATGCACGGCGACATGTTTTCTGGAAACTATGTTGGGCTTGGAAGTGTTTCAGGGAAGGGCTTTTGTAAAACTCGAAGTAGGTTGAGTTAGAACCCGAAGCAGGCCAGCATATAACCCGAAGTAGAAGTGAACTTGTCTCGGGTTGAACTAATGTGCAGGCTTCAGGAATCAATATACTCTGTTTTGATTTAAAACTTGGGTTTTAAACTTTTTAAAAATCAGGGTTTTGAAATTTAAAAATCTGTAGTTATAGATTTTAAATATGGTTTAAGTTTAAATTTAATTTAAGTTTGAACTACTAATTTAAATTGAAATTCCAGGTTTGAATTGGAACCTGTTTTCTGTTTTCTACAAATCAGGATTTAAATCTTTTTAAATTTGCAGTTATCTTTTGAGTAAAATTTAAATTCAAATTTAAATGTAAGTTTAAAATTCTCATCTGATTTTAAATTCCAGTTTTTAAAACAGAAACTTAAGTTTAAAAATTTAACTTTATTAACTATATCATGTTGAAAGGATAGTTTAAACATTTTGATAATAAGGTTTTTAAAAAAAAAATGTGAGTAGATTTAAAGTTATTTAAATCTGGAAATTTAAAATTAAAATTTGAAATGCAGTTTAAATTTTAAAGAAGATTTAAAATTTGAAGTTTCAAATTAAAAAGGAAATTTAAATTACTGAAGGTTTTGAAAAGACTTTAACCTTTAAAATTTCCATAGCATTAGTTGATTTGCAATTTAAAAAGTTTTAAATTTATTTAAAACTTTGATAAGTTTAAAATTATTCTATTTTAAACTTGAATTTAAATTGAAATTTAAGGGTAAGTTCAAAAAGTACTTTGTTTTGAATAATATTGTTTCAAACATAATTAAGTTATGTTTTATTTTGAAAATTTGACTAAGAATTATGTTTAGAATTAATTAATAAGGTAATTAAGATTAATTAATTAATTTAATTAATTAATTGTATTTGGGATTAATAATTGATTAATGATTAATCAATTTGAAATTAAGATCATTAATTAAGATATTAATTAATGATAAATGAATATTAATTATGAATTAAGATTTAAATTAAGGTTAATTAATTTAATAATTAACTTTAATTAATAAATGATTAAAGATAAATTAAATAGTAATTAATTTAAGTGAATTACCTTATAAAATAATTTAAGGATGGTTACTGAAGGTCATTAACCATGATTATTTAACAATTAATTAATGTGGTTAATTTTTTATAATTAATTAGATTAATTAATTTAATAATAATCAATTATAAATGGTTTGGGTAATTACTTGATAAAGTAATTAAGAAATTAATTACTTAATGTAATTAATTTAATTTAATAAGATTGTTTAATTTAATTAATTAAGTTTAATTAATTATAAACACTTGGGTTAAGAATAATTACCTTATGTAATTAAGGATTTAGAAATTACCTAGTTAAGTAATTGTTTAATAATTACAGATTGTAATTAAGGAGATGTTTAAGTATGAAGAAATTTGGATTAATTATTTAATAATTAATCAAGGTATTAATTAAGAAATTAATTAAGGATAATTAATTTGGTTTAATATAGTAATTAAATTAGTTAATTACTTTGAGTAATTAATTTAAGAAATAATTAAGATCATTAATTATTTATTTAATGATGTAATTAAGTTGATTAATTATGATTAATTAATCAATAATAGGTAATTAAAGGGTAATTAATTAATGTAATTAATTAAGGATAAATGTAATTAATTATGATTAATTAATTTAATTGAAATAATTAAAGGTTAATTACTGTTTAGTGAGAATAATTAATTTGTAAAATTAATTAAGAATAATTACATGAATGTAATTAAGTTTAATTAATCAAGAGTGATTAATTAAGGCAATTTATTTTGAATGATGGATTAATTGATTGTAATCAATTAAATGATTGAGTAAGCAAGATAATTTGGTAAAGTAATTGATTTAATTTATTTTAAATTAATTATAGATGAAGGAATTAATTTAATTCATTTTAAATTAATTTGAGATAGAGATAATTAATTTAATTCATTCTAAATTAATTATATGGTATGAGTAAATCCTTGCTTATGTATGAATGGATGTTGATGATTGTCTTGGATGCTTTGTGATCTCAATAGTGAGATGAATGATATTGTGTGGTATGGATGTTTGATGGTATTGTGATGATAACATAGGTTATCTATTGTGATGATAAATGGTATATCTATATGATATTGATGATGTGAATTACCTGTTATGTGATAATGTTGATTATCAGTTATGTTTTATGTTATCTATCTGTGTGTATATAGATACTGTATTGAATTGTTTTAAAACCTTTAAAACAACTTGGACCTTAAAAGACACGCTTTGGTTTTCGATGAGACCGGGATCGGGTTTCCATATTTGGATATCCGAAAACCACATCGATTCCAAATAACGTTAGGTCGTGTATCAAAGTGGAGCTTTGTGAAGACTCGAGGTGTAAGAACTATGAGTCAGTATAACTCTGTGGGTGATTCCGTAATGAGTTGACGGAATTAGTTCTTATAGATTCGAGATGGAGATTTAGAGTACAAGGGTTATTGTCGTTAACTCTGAGGGTGATTCCAAAATGAGTGTAACGAGATAATGCCTTCGGTTTCGTTCGAACCCGGAACGAACTTGTATGGATTGAATGCTTTCAGCACATCGTCAGGTGGACGATGAGCATTCTAAGTGATATGTCCTATAAAGGTAATCGTAGCCTCAAGCCTCATCAACCGGGTATGGCTAAAACAGGGGAGGTGCAGCAAAGCTTCGTGGGTCGCGCCCACTGGAGAGCAAGATTGATCCCTGTCTAGAAGTCCCTTTATATTCGGCTGTGTGGGTGGTTGCTAGCTACAACCACGGGGTTGTCTTGTTTGGAACTGTTCAGTAAGGAACGGGTCCGGCTTTGTGTTGCAGGGGATGAAGGGAGTAATCCTCGGTACGGTGATCTAGGCCACGTACTGTGACGGGCGGTACCCCAGTAGCCCTGCCATTGTATGGAATCCAAAATCCAATAAGTGCCAACGGTTTTGATTGTATTACCCACTTTTGTGGCTAGTAGCTGGAATTTAATGAATGTAACAATTTCGGCTATTTCATATTTATTTGAAAACCCTAGACACTATTATAATATCATCGGATTTCCTATCAAATGTTTTGGTTAGCGTAAGGTAAAAACTTTTCCATGTTTATGTGTGGGAAGTCTTACGTGATACCTTTCTTTTCAAAAGGTTTTTAAAAGTTAAGCAACTTTAACCTGTTACTCACACCAGACCCATGTCTGACCCGGAGTTTATTTTTGTTTTTCATAAACTCTTGGGTACTCAAATTTTTATGAGTAGTCAAGGGATTCAGGTTAGGATCTGGATTAGCTTTGACGATTTGTGGAGGAGCAATGGAGCAGGAGGCTTCTACGAGTAGATATATATAGAGTATTCCGCTGTGTGTTCTCTGAGATGTTATTTGTATTGAGCTGTAAACTAGACAGGTGTTTATAACTGTCTAGTATGAGTTGTTTATGCTGTGTATCTCTGATGTATATGATACTATGTAACCTATTATGTGATTAATATAATTTATTCGTTCCGCTGTGTTAGATTCTGATGTTGTTTCTTTCTTCTCTTCTTTCTTTCCTTCTTCTATCCCTTTCTTTCTTAATTCATGACGCGATTTTCTGGGAGTGAAAGTCGGGTCGTGACATTGTGGTATCAGAGCATTAGGCTGAGTGAATACCTAGGCTCTGAGTGTATCTTTCTTTAGGGAGCATTAGGCTGAGTGAATACCTAGGCTCTATAGTGGTGTCTTTCTTGAGAGAGCGTATTTGTAATTTTTATATATCATATATATATATATTTCTACCTATCTGTTGGGTTACCCGTTCAGGTTTTCCAATATAAGTTATGAAGGTAGATGAGGTAGTATTGTGTGTTACACGATTACTACCATTGGTTGGAGTTTGAATGTTTGAAGTTGGAAGTGTATCTGTTGAGACTGTAGACCTAATACCGTCTCGAGTGAATTCTGTAGTGATGTAGAACTTCATTGATCTCTGAAGGAAACCTGTTAAGGTTCGGAGTTCATTTTTGAGATTGGATGAGTAGTGATTGGATTTGTTGGCTGAGCAGAAGCAAGTGATGGTATTTTGAATACCTCAGGAATAGTAGCTGCGTGATGAGATGCAGTGACTATGAATGTTCCCGAAGATTTTTTCTTTGCAACAAGTTAAAGAAGTGAGTCTGCTTCAGTAGTATGGCTGTGGTCAGCTGGAATTTCTGTTTTCTTTGAGGTCCTAGTTTCTCGGAGAGCTTTGTTTTGGAATACTTTAGCATCTATGGCAGCAGTGCAGTTTGGAGTGTTCTCGGTGTTGGCAAGAGATCTTTTGGTTTAGCAGTTTTTCTAGAGTGGAGTTCAGAAGCAGTTTAGTGGACCCGTTTCTTTGATGGGTTGGCTAGTTGAGTTTGAGCTGTTCTATTTGGTTAAGAAAGAACAGTATTTCTTGGATTTGGTGGATCGCAAAAGTGACTTGCGATTGTTTGAATGTTCTCTTGGGCTGTCTGAGTTTTCTGAATGTCTTCAGGAAGTCAGAGTTCTGTCCGCATCTGCAGATTGAGCTTTCTTATCGACTGGAATTCCAGGAGTGGAACCGGTGGTTCAACCTTGTAGGAGGATGGTTCCAAGGAGATTGAGTTGGTATAGCAGTTCAGAGTTTTGGAGGAACTCCTGAATGATTCTTATGGATTTGTTGAACCATATCTTTGGGGTATGTTGTTGAGTTGTGCTTGTGTTCTTCTTCAACAATTCTCTTCTTCGGATCAGAGTTGAGCAGCGGAAGCAGTTGGGGAGTGTATCTGCTTTTCTTTCTGGACAGGAGAAGTAAGTTGTTGTTCTCTGATGTTGAGGAGTTGAGTTTGAGATCTTGTTTTTGGTTTTGGTTGATCTTGAGGAGATCATTTTGTTGAGTTGATTGGTCTGGTTTGTTTCTGGAAGCATCAGCGAAGGTTTAGATGATCAGTAGGCTGTAGGTAGCCCAGGATCGTCTGGAGAGTTTTGTGGATAAGAGTCAAAGAGATTTGGACTCTGAAGTCGGAGATTTAATTTTAGATAAGTTTTCCCCGATCAAAGGTGAGCTATAAGATTGGGTAAGTCTGAGCAGCTAGCTCTGAAGTATTTTGGATCTTTTCTGTGATCTTGGAGATTAAGTGATTGATCTACAGGATTGAGTTGCCAGTTTGGATAACTGGGATTCGATGAGTTTCACGTATCTCTGAGGGAGTACGTGTATGGTTTATCTCTGGTTGTGGAACCAGCAGTTCTGGAGTTTTGATTGTTAAGTCAGACTCGTCTGTAGTCTGATATCTTGTCTAGTGTTTAGATATAGTTGTATAGGAGCTTTGTAGCTTCATGGTATTGTTTGTTTGGATTTTCTAGAGCGAGTGTCCCGGTGGATATATATATATATACACTGGGGAAACTCGATAAGATTTTATCCAGAATTTGTCTGGATAATTAGATTTGTTTGATTGGTTGAATTGGTTGTTAGCATATGTTTGATATATGCTTGTGTTTAAAATAAAATTTAATAAGATTATTAAATTACCTTTGTTTTAAATTTCGAGGACGAAATTCTTTTAAGGGGGAAGGATTGTAACATCTCGGAATTTTTGACAATATCAATTTAATAATCTGTAGTTAAAATTAAATTGATATTGATAATCTGTAAATAGTTATTCAGATAAATTTAATAATCTCCTTCAATAATTGTTTAAATTGGTCATTTTATCTTTTAAATGATATAAATTGATTTCTATTTTCAATATAAATATTTGGTTTATATTTTAAATAAATTGGTATTGTTTTAAATTTAGAATAAATTCAATAAAATGTTTTAATGGTTTAATAAAATGGATACTTTACTTATAAAAATATAAATTCTTGTAAATGACTTTAATTTAATAAAAAGATAATTTTAAAAAAAAAACAATATTGATATTGTAATGGCTTAAAATAAATTTTGAATTAGGTCTGTAGTTTTTATTTCAAATTAAATTTATATGTACAACTTGATTTGAAAAATATATTTGATTTTTAATTTAGTTGAATTTAAACTTAGAAGTATAAAGTCTTAAAATCGTTTTAATTTTTAGTTGTATAAGTTTATAAACATGATTTGTTTTTGTTTTCATTTATAAATTTATACATATAAACTAGTAACTTAATTTAAGCTAATATAACATTAATTTGTAATTAAAAACTAATCATTTTAAAAGAGATAACATGTGTTAAATTAATATGTATTCATATAGACAAGTGTCTCACTCATGACAAGTGTAAAATTAGTTTTAATCTTTCTTTTATTTCCTAAAATCTGAGAATACATTTGCATAGTTTACATCCTCATTCATGCATATAATTTTCATTCTTCTTTAATCATAAACAAACTCAAATCTGCATAATCATAAACAAACTCAGATCTGCATCTATTCACCCAAGATCTATTCCAATATCTGCATATTCATATCCCTGAAACCTCCTCATCAAAAGATAAATCAAAATTCAAATGATCCTGCAGGTTCCTCTTCATAAAAATTCATATGCATATTACTCAAAAATCTACAAATTTTCATATACAAATTCACCTAAACCATATACAAAACTGCATGTTCCTCCTCTTAAAAATCCAACCTCTGCATATCCAAAACTAAGATCAGAATACTGCATTTCATATTCAAATTCAAAGAAGAGCCTGCACATGCTTGGTTCTGCATAGATGAACATTTGCATGCAAGCATCTTGATCTTGGAAAGCATGAACAACAGAGAGGAGTTAGCATACCTGCATATACAAGTTCATCTTTACCTGCATGCAAGCATCTTGGTCTTGAAAAGGAATAACAGAGAAAGCACCTGCATTTTTTTTCATAAAGCCTGCATTTTTTTGGTGCTCTGCAAATTCAAATAAAGGTGAGTAACAATTTATTTTCAAAACTAAATTAAAATATAGTTGCTTAAATCTATTGCTTGTTGAGTATGATGGATATGCCTGTGTTTGTGTATGAGATGAAATGCCTGCATTTTGAGTTTTCTGCATATTCAACTGAGCTTTGTTTTGTTTTTCAAAAGTGAGTAAGATTTAAAACTAAAACTATATTAGGTTGCTTGATCTTAAATGTTTGAGATAAAATTATGTTTGTGTGCTATGATATGTCTGTGGTAATTATGATTGTTATGCATGTTGATTATGTTGAGTAATGTTTCCAGATTCACACACTGTTTAGAAAAATCTTAACAAATTGATTAAATTTGAGATTTATATTTGTGTGTTTGAATAAATAAAAAGAAGATTGTATATCAGATATTAGAATTCAGATTATAAAGTAATGTGTTTTAACTTCTTAAGTTAAGACTTAAATTTTTCTAAGTGAGTTAATACAGTGTGTCATTTCTGTAACACAGGTAATATCATCATGCATGTTCAATTTTTAATCAAAACAAATCTAATTAATAGAATAATTCAGTGATACAAATCAAAAACATAAGCTGTAACTTGATTTTTAAGTCAAGTATTGGTATTTTAAAGAGTATGTTTCATTGACAGTTTGGTCTGAAACAAAATTTGAATGTGTGCAAATTCTATTGATTTTTGAATTAAGAAATCCTGCAATTCTTCTGAGTGATGGAATAGATTTTGAAGATGCTCAGAAAAATCAAACAAGTGGATATTGATTATTGGATTGGTAGCAGTTTGAGAATTTGTGGTTTGAACCCTAGTTTGAACAGGGGTTATAGATTGTGTCAGTAAGAGAGGAAGAATGGATCGAGTGAATTGGTTTTTGGTGTGTGGATAGTGGGTGTGTAGATGTGTTCGTGGCCGAAGAGGGTGGATGTCAGGTGGTCGGAGATGAGCATGGTGGCTGTTGACAGGTTTTAAGTATAACCTGTAGAATAATTTCCAGGTTTGTGAAATTGGGAATTTTTGAACTCTTGATTTCTGATCAATTTGGGTAGATGTTTGAAGTTGTGGTGGGTTTATGGTTGGTGTTGGATCATCACTGTTGATCATCGGAGGTGGTGATCGCCGTGCATATGCACGGCGACATGTTTTCTGGAAACTATGTTGGGCTTGGAAGTGTTTCAGGGAAGGGCTTTTGTAAAACTCGAAGTAGGTTGAGTTAGAACCCGAAGCAGGCCAGCATATAACCCGAAGTAGAAGTGAACTTGTCTCGGGTTGAACTAATGTGCAGGCTTCAGGAATCAATATACTCTGTTTTGATTTAAAACTTGGGTTTTAAACTTTTTAAAAATCAGGGTTTTGAAATTTAAAAATCTGTAGTTATAGATTTTAAATATGGTTTAAGTTTAAATTTAATTTAAGTTTGAACTACTAATTTAAATTGAAATTCCAGGTTTGAATTGGAACCTGTTTTCTGTTTTCTACAAATCAGGATTTAAATCTTTTTAAATTTGCAGTTATCTTTTGAGTAAAATTTAAATTCAAATTTAAATGTAAGTTTAAAATTCTCATCTGATTTTAAATTCCAGTTTTTAAAACAGAAACTTAAGTTTAAAAATTTAACTTTATTAACTATATCATGTTGAAAGGATAGTTTAAACATTTTGATAATAAGGTTTTTAAAAAAAAATGTGAGTAGATTTAAAGTTATTTAAATCTGGAAATTTAAAATTAAAATTTGAAATGCAGTTTAAATTTTAAAGAAGATTTAAAATTTGAAGTTTCAAATTAAAAAGGAAATTTAAATTACTGAAGGTTTTGAAAAGACTTTAACCTTTAAAATTTCCATAGCATTAGTTGATTTGCAATTTAAAAAGTTTTAAATTTATTTAAAACTTTGATAAGTTTAAAATTATTCTATTTTAAACTTGAATTTAAATTGAAATTTAAGGGTAAGTTCAAAAAGTACTTTGTTTTGAATAATATTGTTTCAAACATAATTAAGTTATGTTTTATTTTGAAAATTTGACTAAGAATTATGTTTAGAATTAATTAATAAGGTAATTAAGATTAATTAATTAATTTAATTAATTAATTGTATTTGGGATTAATAATTGATTAATGATTAATCAATTTGAAATTAAGATCATTAATTAAGATATTAATTAATGATAAATGAATATTAATTATGAATTAAGATTTAAATTAAGGTTAATTAATTTAATAATTAACTTTAATTAATAAATGATTAAAGATAAATTAAATAGTAATTAATTTAAGTGAATTACCTTATAAAATAATTTAAGGATGGTTACTGAAGGTCATTAACCATGATTATTTAACAATTAATTAATGTGGTTAATTTTTTATAATTAATTAGATTAATTAATTTAATAATAATCAATTATAAATGGTTTGGGTAATTACTTGATAAAGTAATTAAGAAATTAATTACTTAATGTAATTAATTTAATTTAATAAGATTGTTTAATTTAATTAATTAAGTTTAATTAATTATAAACACTTGGGTTAAGAATAATTACCTTATGTAATTAAGGATTTAGAAATTACCTAGTTAAGTAATTGTTTAATAATTACAGATTGTAATTAAGGAGATGTTTAAGTATGAAGAAATTTGGATTAATTATTTAATAATTAATCAAGGTATTAATTAAGAAATTAATTAAGGATAATTAATTTGGTTTAATATAGTAATTAAATTAGTTAATTACTTTGAGTAATTAATTTAAGAAATAATTAAGATCATTAATTATTTATTTAATGATGTAATTAAGTTGATTAATTATGATTAATTAATCAATAATAGGTAATTAAAGGGTAATTAATTAATGTAATTAATTAAGGATAAATGTAATTAATTATGATTAATTAATTTAATTGAAATAATTAAAGGTTAATTACTGTTTAGTGAGAATAATTAATTTGTAAAATTAATTAAGAATAATTACATGAATGTAATTAAGTTTAATTAATCAAGAGTGATTAATTAAGGCAATTTATTTTGAATGATGGATTAATTGATTGTAATCAATTAAATGATTGAGTAAGCAAGATAATTTGGTAAAGTAATTGATTTAATTTATTTTAAATTAATTATAGATGAAGGAATTAATTTAATTCATTTTAAATTAATTTGAGATAGAGATAATTAATTTAATTCATTCTAAATTAATTATATGGTATGAGTAAATCCTTGCTTATGTATGAATGGATGTTGATGATTGTCTTGGATGCTTTGTGATCTCAATAGTGAGATGAATGATATTGTGTGGTATGGATGTTTGATGGTATTGTGATGATAACATAGGTTATCTATTGTGATGATAAATGGTATATCTATATGATATTGATGATGTGAATTACCTGTTATGTGATAATGTTGATTATCAGTTATGTTTTATGTTATCTATCTGTGTGTATATAGATACTGTATTGAATTGTTTTAAAACCTTTAAAACAACTTGGACCTTAAAAGACACGCTTTGGTTTTCGATGAGACCGGGATCGGGTTTCCATATTTGGATATCCGAAAACCACATCGATTCCAAATAACGTTAGGTCGTGTATCAAAGTGGAGCTTTGTGAAGACTCGAGGTGTAAGAACTATGAGTCAGTATAACTCTGTGGGTGATTCCGTAATGAGTTGACGGAATTAGTTCTTATAGATTCGAGATGGAGATTTAGAGTACAAGGGTTATTGTCGTTAACTCTGAGGGTGATTCCAAAATGAGTGTAACGAGATAATGCCTTCGGTTTCGTTCGAACCCGGAACGAACTTGTATGGATTGAATGCTTTCAGCACATCGTCAGGTGGACGATGAGCATTCTAAGTGATATGTCCTATAAAGGTAATCGTAGCCTCAAGCCTCATCAACCGGGAATGGCTAAAACAGGGGAGGTGCAGCAAAGCTTCGTGGGTCGCGCCCACTGGAGAGCAAGATTGATCCCTGTCTAGAAGTCCCTTTATATTCGGCTGTGTGGGTGGTTGCTAGCTACAACCACGGGGTTGTCTTGTTTGGAACTGTTCAGTAAGGAACGGGTCCGGCTTTGTGTTGCAGGGGATGAAGGGAGTAATCCTCGGTACGGTGATCTAGGCCACGTACTGTGACGGGCGGTACCCCAGTAGCCCTGCCATTGTATGGAATCCAAAATCCAATAAGTGCCAACGGTTTTGATTGTATTACCCACTTTTGTGGCTAGTAGCTGGAATTTAATGAATGTAACAATTTCGGCTATTTCATATTTATTTGAAAACCCTAGACACTATTATAATATCATCGGATTTCCTATCAAATGTTTTGGTTAGCGTAAGGTAAAAACTTTTCCATGTTTATGTGTGGGAAGTCTTACGTGATACCTTTCTTTTCAAAAGGTTTTTAAAAGTTAAGCAACTTTAACCTGTTACTCACACCAGACCCATGTCTGACCCGGAGTTTATTTTTGTTTTTCATAAACTCTTGGGTACTCAAATTTTTATGAGTAGTCAAGGGATTCAGGTTAGGATCTGGATTAGCTTTGACGATTTGTGGAGGAGCAATGGAGCAGGAGGCTTCTACGAGTAGATATATATAGAGTATTCCGCTGTGTGTTCTCTGAGATGTTATTTGTATTGAGCTGTAAACTAGACAGGTGTTTATAACTGTCTAGTATGAGTTGTTTATGCTGTGTATCTCTGATGTATATGATACTATGTAACCTATTATGTGATTAATATAATTTATTCGTTCCGCTGTGTTAGATTCTGATGTTGTTTCTTTCTTCTCTTCTTTCTTTCCTTCTTCTATCCCTTTCTTTCTTAATTCATGACGCGATTTTCTGGGAGTGAAAGTCGGGTCGTGACACTGTCGTCGCCGCCATTCCATCTGAGCACGCCATCCCCAAACACGCACGCCACAGCCTCAAGCTCGAGCTCCTCACCATCACTGCCAATCGCGACTCACATCAGCAACCATGGCCTACGTGCTTGCGCCTCGAGCCTGCGCACCACACCACGCGGTTGCCGCCGACCTCGTACGCGAGCCCCCACCACGAATCGCGTCGCCATGCCGCGCCCATCACCAAACCCAAATCGAACACCGCCGCCGCCTGATATTCGCGCACGCGAGCGCGATGTCCTCTACCCCCAAATTTGGTTCGCGTCAATCCATTAAGTGCCGATGAAATCGAGCTCGACACGAGATTTGTTGATTTTTTTTTTTTTTTTATAAGGTTCGGCCGCCATTATTTGTTCTGAGAAGAGAAGGGGTGGAACGAGAATTGGCTTCGGCCATTTGATTTCTCTTTGAAGCGTTAGTAGTTAATAAGGAGGAAGAGGGAACAGAATTACGTGATTTTGCAGAGATAGAGTTATGTTTGCACGATCTTTCCCACGATTGCAGGCGTGAGTTTAGGCACATCTTTAGGAAAAGAAATGTGCTGAGGTTGACTAATTTCAATTTAAATTCAAATTGGATTCAATTTGATTTCGACGCGTTTACACACCGTGTGCTCACATATCAACTCAGAAAAATACGAAATTTGAAACCCGAGAATAATTCAATATTCCGGACCCAATGGAACAGGTTTCGTCGAATTCCGAGACTGTGCCTCGGACGGCTATTTTTAAATATCGATTCAAACGATTTAATTTCAAAACTGAACAATTCACTTCCAAATTAAATTCTGAAGCTTCTAAAATCTTCAATATTATCAATATGAATTTTACAAGCCTTTGAAATATTTTTAATCAAATTAAAATCAAAGATTTAAATTTTTATTCAACTTTCAATAGATTAAATCCTAAAATTCAATCGCCAAATTCAAAGTTATATTGAAAATTCAATCCAAACCATTATTTAAATATTTAAAATAAATTAAATATTGTCAAATTAAATTGTTAAAAGTTCTGGGTCGTTACAGCTCAACAAAAGATACCCACACAGAGAATACACAGCGGAACTATATATCTACAACGCAGAAGCCTCCTGCTCCATTGCTCCTCTATAATACGTCAAAGCAAACCTGAATCCCTTGGCTACTCGTAAAAATTTGAGTACCGAAGAGTTTAAGAAAACAGAAGAAAACTCTGGGTCAGACATGGGTCTGGTGTGAGTAACAGTTAAAGGTGCTTAACTTTGAAAAACCTTTGAAAAGAAAGGTATCACGTAAGACTTTCCATACATAAACATGGAATAGTTTTTACCTTACGCTAACCAAAACATTTGATAGGAAATCCAGTGATAATATAATAGGTCTAGGGTTTTTAAGTAAATATGAAATAGCCGAAATTGTTACATCTATTAAATTCCAGCTACTGGCCACAAAAGTGGGTAATACAATCAAAACCGTTGGCACTTATTGGATTTTGGATTCCATCAATGGCTGGGCTACTGGGATACCGCCCGTCATAGTACGTGGCCTAGATCAACGTACCGAGGAGTACGCCCGCTCCTCTGCAACACAAGAGCTGAACCATCCTTTGCTGGACAGTCCCGAACAAGACAACCCCGCAGTTGGCGTACGTTCCAACCGCCCACACAGCCAAATAAAATGGGACCTCTAGACAGGGGAAAATCTCGTCCTACTTGGGCATGACCCACTTAGCCTTGTTGTGCCTCCCCTGTTTTAGCCATTCCCGGTTAATGAGGCTTGAGGCTACGATTACCTTTAGAGAACACATCTCTTAGAATGCTCATTGCCCACCTGACGATGTTCTGAAAGCATTCAATTCATACAAGTTCGTTCCGGGTTCGAATTAAACCAAAGGCATTATCTCGTTACACTCATTTTGGAATCACCCTCAAAGTTAACGACGATAACCCTTGCACTCTAAATCACCATCTCGAACCTATAAGAACTAGCTCCGTCAAACTCATCATGGAATCACCCCCAGAGTTATACTGACGTATAGTTCTTACACCTCGAGTTTTCACTCTTCATAAGAGATTTACGACCTATCGTTAATTTGAATCGATGTGGTTTTCGGATATCCAATATGGAAACCCGGTCTCATCGAAATCCAAAGCGTGTCTTTTAAGGCCAAGTTGTTTTAAAGGTTTAAAACAATTCAATTATCTATATACACAAATAGATAAATCACAGATTCACAATAGATAATCAACTTTATCATCACAACAGATAATACATATTATCATTATCAAAAGATAATCTGTATCAACATCACAATGCAACCAATGCATCCATATCATTCAACATCACCTATCTCATATCCGAGATCAAACCATTCAAGACAAATAACATCATCCATCTGTATAAGCAAAGATTAATAATCTCACCAAATATAATTAATTTAAAATGAATTAAATTAATTACATCATTCTAGTTAATTTAAAGTAAATTAAATTAATTACTTCACTAATGATAATCTTGCTTATATTACCATTAATTAATTATCAATCAATTATTTATTCATTTTAATTAATCATCCCCGATTAATTAACCTTTAATTACATTCAAGTAATTATCCACTAATTAATTTCTCAAATTAATTATACTTAACTAAATACAGTAATTAATCTTTAATTACTTTCTTAATTAATTACATTACTTCTTAATTAATTACATTAATTAATTAATTAATTATTTCTAAATAAATCATTTTTAATTACATCATTAATTATAATAATTAATGATCTTCTAATTACCTTTTCTATTTAAATTAATTACATTAAGTAATTAATCTACAATTAAACCATAATTGTTAATCACCCTTGATTAACTCCATTCAGTTAATAACTACCCTTAATTACTTCACCAAATAAATTAATTACTCATTAATTAATTATCTCAAATTAATCCCTTGATTAATTTACAAAGTAATTATACTCAAATTACATCATCAACAAATCACCTTCAATTAATTATATACAGTAATTACTCATTAATTACTTACTTAAGTAATTTCTCTTCATTTAATTACATTACGTAAGTATACTCCACAAATCATCAACTGATTATTTTAAATTAATTAAACTGAATTAATTAACTTAATCTAATCAAATTACTAAATTAATTAAATAAGTAATTAATTCCTTAATTACTTCCATAAGTAATTATACCTAATCGCTTACACAAATGATTATCCTAAAATTTATTAATCTAATTAATAATTAAAATTAATCACATTAATTATTAAATTATCCTTAGTTAATGACCTTCATTAACTATTAAACAATTCATTAATTATTTTTCGAAAGTAATTAACTTATTTTAACCATTATTAATTACAAATTAATTAATCATTAATAACCCATTAATTAACCCCTAATTATTTTTTTTTTGAAACTCAATAGGCTAAGGGAGCCTTGCCCTTTTATTATATCAATGTTATTATAACAATTTATATCAAAATACAACTGCACATATCACTCAGAAGAAAAATACACAAGAATGCTTACATATCAATACAACTGAACATATTTGCAATTAAACATGAATTGATGCCACCCTTGCTTGAACTTCAGAGAAAAAACAGTCTATTTCCTTTAAGCTTCATAACTATAAATTGCTTCTGTACTACAGATAAATGCTACTGCCTCAAATCTTTCAGACCTGCTATAAATTCCAGTCAACATGATATTACAGATAACATGCTACAGTCTGCACCTTCAGATTCCTATTGTTCTTCAAACCCAGTCTAAAGCCTCAGTGATTCACTACCATTACAATCATCTGCACCCATAGAAAATACTATCTAACCAAATTAATTATAATCAGTTACAAAGAAATCACTCATCTTTTATGCCTGCTATGAAACAAGTTCATTATCTTTGCACACAGTTCACTGCCTGATTTATAATTATTAGAGAAAATTCTTTCATTCCTTTCCTTCCATATTGCAGTAACAAAAATTTTAAGGACAGAAAGTAAATCTTTAGCTTTTGAATTTCTCCATCTAGTAGCCTTGTATATGTTGAACCATTCTTCCTTGGAGATTTTATTGGGAGCATGAAATTTGCCTGAAAACATCAACTTGTTCCAAATATCAAAAGAAAACTCACAACTAAAGAATAAATGAGTATTACTTTCCATATGATCATTGCATAGAACACAACAACTATTATTAATCAAACCATATGACTCAAGTTTATCCTTTGTTAAAAGTGCATTGGCCATAACTTTCCATAACATGAAATTTTCTTTAGCAGGACTATCATTGTTCCATATTCTATCCTTCCAAAGAAATTTTTCACTACATTCAGAATCCAAAAGCATATTATATATTAATTTAACTGAATGATTTCTTCTCTGAGTTGTCCAAAATACAAGAATATCACTCTCAGGAAATTTAGTCTTTGCAATATCATTCCATACCATTCTAACCTCCCTGGAGCTGCTGTAAGGAAGTACAATGTCATCATGAAGAATAAAATTTAAAGCTTTGGACTGACAGGGTATACCAGTGGAGATAACACTAGAGTAGTTCATACACCTTTTCAAAATTAACCCAGGTTTAGCCCAAGGATCAGACCAGAAGTAACAATTAAAATTCCTGTTCGGATTTATCTGTATCATAGGTAAGAATTTTTCTCTCAACCTTAAAATATTCCTCCAACTCCAACTAGAATTATTCTGAATTTGCATTTCCCAAAAATTCTTTCTCTTAATCAAATTTCTATTAATCCATATTGTCCATAAATCAACACTATTGCTAAGAATTTTGTCAATGTATTTTGAGATTGCAGCTTGATTCCAGAGTTTCAAATTTATAATACCAAGTCCTCCTTTGTCTTTAGGCAAAATTATCTTCCTGAATGATATAGGAATTAATTTCTTAGTGAAAGGATCCCCATGCCAAAGAAATCTGTTCATAGCACTATTAATCATGGAAATTAACTTTACTGGTAAGATATAATGTCTCATCCAATAAGTTGTCATGGCAGTTGCAATAGACTGAATTATCACTAGTCTCCCAGCTTGAGAAAATTTTGCACTTGGCCATGATGTAAGTTTTTCAGTGATTTTCTCAAATAAAGGCATGCAGCTAACTTTTGTAAGTCTAGAAGTTAAAAGAGGTAGACCTAAATAAGTAGCATTAGAAGGCATTATATTTAAACCTGAAAATTTGATTATTTCTTTTTTGTTTTCCTCTTCCACTCCAGCTATTAGTATATTTGACTTACTGATATTAATATGCAGACCAGTGATCTTTCTAAATTTGTCTAATACCTCCAAAACAGTCTGAATATTTGCAATAGTAGGCTTTGTGAATAAAACTAAGTCATCAGCAAATAGTAAGTGAGTGATCATAGGATCTTTACATTTTGGATGTAATTCCAAAGATTTATTCCTAACCCTCTCCATTAAGAGAACATTCAAAATCTCCATTACAATAATAAACAAATATGGTGAGATAGGATCTCCTTGTCTAATTCCTTGTGTGCCCTTGAAAAAACCATTTAAGCAACCATTTCTAGACACAGAATAATATGGAGATGAAATGCATGTATAGATCCAAGCTAGCAGTGGTTTTGGAAAATTCATTCTTGCCATGATTGCAATGATAGAACCCCATGAAACACTATCAAAAGCTTTCCTAATATCTAGTTTTAACATACATCTAGGAGATATATTGGCAGTTGCATATCCCCTTAGAAGTTCTTGAGTCAACAAAATATTGTCACTAATGTTCCTTTTGGGTATAAAGGCAACCTGGTTATTTGATATTATAGAAGGAAGGACAGCTTGCATTCTGGTTGATATAATTTTGGTAATAATCTTGTAAACAACATTACAACAAGATATAGGTCTAAACTCTGAAACAATAGATGGATTATCAATCTTGGGGATTAAAGTAATTGCAGTGGAGTTAAATCCTTTGGATAGCTTATTAACACTGAAAAAATACTTTACCGCTCTAAGTACTTCATATCTAATTGTCTTCCAACAGAATTGGAAAAAATAAGTGTTGAAACCATCAGGACCACCACAACTCTCCTTATTCAAATTAAAAACTGCATTTTCAATCTCTTCATTTGTGATTTCCTCAATAAGCTTACTAGCTTGATGTTCTGATATGTGAGGAGTTTGTAGATGAAATAGAGGACTCACATCAGCATTATAAGGATTAGGATTAGCAAGAATGGATGAAAAGTATTCCACAAAAGCAGAATTAATATTCTCTTCTTTATCATGCTTAACCCCATTAATATCAAATATACAATTAGTTCTTTCTTTTGCTTGCTTGACCTTAATAGATTCATGGAAAACTTTTGTATTCCTATCTCCAAATTTATCATATTTGGCTTGACTTAATTCTTTAGCCATAGAAATCTCAAATTCTAACATATCTTGTAATGACTTAGAAAGTTCATTTTCCTCCTTAGCAAGTGTAGCATTTAAGGGGTCTGAAAGTAAATCATTTTGTACCTCTAATAACCTTTTCCTCAAATCAGAAGAAATACGAGAACCAGCTCCAAAATTATTCCTAGCCCATGTCTTCAGTTTGCACTTTAACTTGAAAAGTTTAGTCTTGAGAATATACATAGGATTACCAAAAACTTCTTCCTGCCAAACCTGTAAAACTAAATCCTGAAAAGAAAAATGATTAGTCCAACATTTAAAAAATTTAAAAGAGGAAAATTTTGCCTTAGCGACCTCTCCCCAGGATAAGATCAGAGGACTGTGATCAGAAATTGATGGTAGAAGTGTGTTACAGTATAAAGAAGGCCAAATTGAAATAGCAGGGGAATTTTGAAAGGCATGATCAAGTTTACAAAAAGTTCTAGGTCCAACTTTACATTTATTGTTCCAGGTGAAGAAGGGGCCAATGGATTGAATGGGAGAAAGAGATGCATGAATTAGCATTTGAAAGAGGGGAGATATATCTTTGGAAGAGAGAGGTGTACCCCCTGATTTATGAGAAGAAGAATACATACAATTGAAGTCTCCTAAAACAAGCCAGGGCAATGAAGAAATATTAAGAGTAGGCACAAGATTAAGAAAAACATTCCTTCTCTCACTGCAGTTTTGGGCATAGACAAAAGTAAGCAAAAAAGAGAGATTGGTTTCAATAGCAAGAACTTCATAATGCAGAAATTGGTCAGATTCATCCAATTTTTTCAGTTGATAATATTTTAAATTCCACATTACCAAAAGTCTACCATAAGATGCACTAGAAAGATTATCATCATGATGCCAATCAGGAGCAATAAACATGCAAGCTTTTTTTGATAAATCAGCATTCAACTTGGTTTCACCAACACACATGATATGAATATTTTCCTTTTTAATCAAATTCTTAATTTCATTTTGCTTGGAGAACAAGTGACCTCCTCTAATATTCCAGTATGCTATATTCTTTAACATCATCAAGAATTGGGAAAGTATAATTTATCAGGATTCCTTCTAGTATGCCTTGTGAATTTTCCTGAAGAATTTAATACAATGCAGTCAGATTTAGGTTGAACTTCATCAATATTGCAATCAACATCATTGATCAATTCCTCAGCTTCCTGATCCAAATTATTAGTTTTGACTCTTCTTCCTCTTTTAACTGACAATTTCATAGATGATATTTCAGTTGGTTGATTATCCTTCAAAGATGGTTTTGAATTCAAAGAAACAATTAAAGAAGAAGTAGGAATGGAATTAGCTTGCTTCAGGGTAGAAATCAATTTTTTAGGAGAAGTTGTAGGCTGTGGAATATGTGGTGTAATTTTATCTGAAAGAGGAGGAGGAAGAATTATATTATCAGGAGGAGACAGATGAGAGTATGGAGAATTAGTGCCATCCACCATATTAAATTGTAAATTGTTATTATCATCATCATTCATTTCAGCTAGAACTGAAAAAGCATTAGAAGTAACCACCTCACTAGATTTATGGACTGCATTGTGATTTTGTTTTGAAAAATTGACCACAGTATCATGTTCCTTGATCACATCCTTAACATTTTTAGAACTTTGTTTATCCCCAAAATGACCATCTGATTCCAAATTAGATACATTCCCATTAGAAATTTCCTTGTGCACCAAACTATCTACTTGGAAATTAACCTTTCTCTTCCAGATCTTATTCTTTCTTTTTAAAGGAACAAAATTTTTCTTTTCCAAATCCCTTGATTGAATAACTTGCATTGAATTGTATCTCTCAAAATTAACATCATTAATCCCCTTACCGAAATTACTATCTTCTGAATGCTTGTTCTCAAATTCCACTTCATTAAAAATCTCAAATGAATTCCCCATAGCAGATTCCATACAGTTATCAATTGTATGTCCAAAAACTTTGCAAAAATCACAAATACTAGGTTTCCAATCATATTCAATTCTAACTTTATATCCACTTTCTCCCAAACCATCAATTTCTATAAAATCAGGTAATTTTTGATTTGGCTCAATTTCTATCAATGCCTTCGCATATTTAAATCTCTTCAATTTTTCAGTATTCTCATCAAAACAGATCAATCTACCAATATGACATGCCAGCCAATTAATACCCATAAGAGTCCATGCAATTGTCGGAATTTTGTAAAAATGAACCCATATTGGTACTTTCCTAATACTTGCTTGAACACATCCAATAGTCGGATTCCACAAATTAATAATGAACATTTTTCCTTTGATGAAAATTGGATCTGATTGCAGAATAAGCATTTTATCTTGTTCATTCGAAAACTTAAAGTAAAAATTCTCATTGTCAGATTTAATATCAACTTCACCTTTTAGCTTCCAAATTCTTTTAAGATGGTTAGTAACAGTAAGATAAGAAAGAGAACCATCAAGAAAAAAACCAACCAAATGATCGCTCCAGAATTTGATACCTTCATTCTTGACTTCCTCAGGCAATTGATTAGGTTTCCCATCTTTATCAATCTTGAAATCTCTAGGAAGGTAAACACCAGCATTCTTAGGCCTTTTCTTGAAAAGAGAAGACCACTTAGGTTCAGAAACATTAAAAGGTTGAACAGACTCCCCAATCACAGACGAAGATGATGAAAAAGGGTTCAGAGACGAAGCAAAAGGAAGAGGTTTCAAAGGAGAAGTATGAGAAAGAAAATGGGAAGCAGGACCAGAAGAAAGCTGAGACGAGGAAGACAGATTAGGAGGAGGAGGAGGAGGGGAAATTGGATGAAAAGGAGGAGGAGGAGAAAGAGGAGGCGGGGAAACAGGTGGAGGAGGAGGAATTGGAGGAGGAGGAGGAGAAAAAGGAGGGGGAATGATCACGGGATCAGAGATGGGGGAGACCGCCATGGCAAAATTTAATTAATTAAGTGTTAACTTTAATTAATCCTTTATTACTTGATTAATTAATTATTAATCATTAATTAAAATCAAATCTTATTTAATTAATGAATCTTAAATTACAAGTTAATTATTCTAAGAATAATTTATCTTAAACCTTTAAGATTAAACCCTTAATTACTTTGAGTAATTATTTATTTCATTAATTTATAAAATTCAATTATTCATTTTATTATCCTAATAATTAAATGCATAACAAATCATTAAACTATAATTTAACTTCAACAAGTTTTAAAATCAATTTAAAACCTTTAAATGATAAATAATACTTTTATTATAAAAGAAATTTTTCAAAAGTTAAAACAAATTTCTTTTTAAATTCAAACCATTTAAATTTTACATCATCGTTCAAATTTGTTTTAAACACTTAAATTTATTTTAAACCAAAGATTCAAATTCAGAATTTGAATCAGTTTAAACTTTGTTTAAAACATTTCTTTATATTTTAAAATTTCCAATTTAAATTCAAATTTCTAAAAGAACATTTTTAAACAATAAACCCTTTAAAGTTGTTTCAAAGCAAATTTGAATTTAAATACTTACTTATTTACAGCAATGATTCAAAATGAAATTTGAATTCATAATTTAAACTTAGATTTAAAACTCACTTTAAATCTTTGCTTACACTTTTAAAATTCAATTTAAATTTTGAAAACAAGAAAAGTTCAAATTTGAACAACTAACCCGAGCTATACATACATCACTCGAGTAAAACACTAAATAAACTCGAGTAAACTCGAGTAACTCTTTCGTCTTGAATTCATTCAATTCAACTACAATCAGGTTTTTCACAAACCTGTAACAACAATCTCACCCGAGCCCACACATCAACCCCTTCGAGTCCAACATACCCTTGCTTCAACCAAATCACAATTCAACCCGAACAAAAACGCGAGTACCCCTCTTTCCCAAACCTGCTGATACCCAAGAATCATGCGCACCTGCACCACCGGAGCAACCATCTCCGACCCCTCGCGACCCCATACGCAAGTCGCCGACCACCTTCCAACTAAGTTCCAACCACCAAGTGAACTGCAGAACCCCTAAATCGAAATTGTGCATTCGAGCTAAAAAAACTGGAAAATGGTCGAACTGGAAATGCCTCAAATTCCAAAATGTGATCATAAGAGAAATTACGCCACCGCCCTCGAACTCCTCCACACTCCATCAATCACTTACTAAAATCTGGTAGAACTCGATCGCTTATAAAGTTTGTGGCGATAAATTATTTTCCAGGTGAACAAAACTAGGGTTTAAAATTTTGATTCAAAATTATCACTTCCCCAAAGCTTTAATCCATTTCCCTATAATTTTTCCAGCAACTTCGATCAACACTCCATTACCAGAAAAGAAACTTGCCATTCAAACTTCCTAGATTGACAGTTCTAACCCCAAATGTGGTTTTTGGTTAAACTAGAAATACACAATCATATTCAAACTAAAAATTCAAATTTTAGTTTTAGAATTCGTGTCTTTGTTAAAGTAATCAGTTGATAATATTGAATCAACAAACTGGATGATTTAATTCCTACTTTAAAGAGTTTGCACTGTTGTACTTTGAGTTTCAGAGACATTACAGGTTTTCTTTTATTACTATTTCTTTTAAAAAAAAAATTATACTTTAACTTATATTACATACGTACCTGTTTAAATCTTAAACTATAACAAGAATTTAAATATGAGATCATGAACTTGATCAGGATTTTAAACCTGAATTCTAGAACAGGCCCAAACACACATTTTCACAGCAAGCATACATTCATAAAAACCCATACATATATTCAAAGCATTTCATTATATTCATCCACACACTTATTTCTAGAGTAAACAAACAACTAATTTTATACTTAAGTTTATTAAATAAAAAATGTTACTCACCGATTTTATGAGCAGAGCACATTCCTGAAATTGCTTTGCTTTTTAAAGACTGCAGCTTGCTTTCTAAAACATTCATCTTGCTTTTGCTTTTTAAAGACTTAAATCTGGATTTATTGCTTAAGTAGCCTGATTTTCAGCTACATGCATTTGCTTCCACATTCCCTTTTGTATGTTTCCAGAAAACAAAGAATTGCAGGCTTCAGAAAGGAAAATGCATGCAGGACTTTGATGTTGCAAATGATTTCCAGTTTTATGAGTTGATGGGCTACAGGTAATTTGCATTTAAATTTTGAAGAGGGTTTCAGATGGCTTTTGAGGGAAAAACAGATTTTGTAATTTTGATTTAGATTTGGTTTTGAGGGAAATTTACAAGTTTGTTTTGATCAAAAGTTTTATGGTTTTTGAAGAAGTTTTCAGATTTCATCTAAGTAGAATTTTCTATTTTGTTGAAGAAGAAGTTTAGATTTCAGATTTGGTTTTGATCAAAAGAATAGCAAAGAATCTGAAAATTAGAGGAGATGGGTTTATATAAGTATATTTTGATTTTATTAAAAAATACAAGAAAAAGAAAAAAATAAGACACATGTTCAATTTTTAAACATTTGTCACAAAGATAACTTAATGGCTTAAAACATGTCTTTTTAAGTCTTAATAAACTTACACATGTGTTAAGTATTTTAATTTTAATTTAAAATGTTAATAAACTTTTAAATCTTGTTTTATTCTTATGTATATATAAATGAATTTATCTCTTTTTAAATTAAAAAGAAATGAAAACAATCAAATTATAAATATAAGATTATTCCAAAATATTTAATTATTTATTCTTTTAAATTCAAAACATTAGATTCAAATTTTAAATTAATTTATCAAAATTCAATTTTAAAAATCAAGTTATATATATACATATATAACTCTTATTCAATTTAAAAACAACAAATCCTATTTCTAACAAAATTTATTTATGTTTATAAACTTATCACTATTATTTGAAAATAACAAACTAAGAAACAATATTAAATAATTTATAAAACAGATTATAAACAAATTAATATCATTTGTAAATTGTATTTTAACTTCTTATATATAAATTTCAAGCAATATTTAAAAATAAAATAACACAAAGCTTTTAAATGTTAATCTAATTTAAATTCATATTTAAGCTAACTAAAATATAAATTTAAACAAATAAGATATATCAGAAGTATAAACCATATAATTATTTATTAAATTGCCTTGAAAAGCCAATTGTTAAATTTAAATCAAATTTCAAATTTACCAAATATAAATTAGAATTAAAAATTGATTCATATACCAAATTCCAAATCAAAGTTTATCAATTTACAATATATACAATTATAAATGGAAAACAATTTATTAGTTTTAAAAAAATAAAATCTTCCAATTTAAATATTTATTAAAAGAAGATTATTAGATCAATTCAGAATTTATTATCAAAGCAAATTAATTTTTAAACACGGATTATTAAATTTATATTGCCAAATTTCCGGGATATCACATTCCTCCCCCGTTAAAAGAATTTCGTCCCCGAAAATTAAAAGCAAAGGTAATTTAATAATCTATCTTAAGATTTTATTTAAAAACACAAGCATATTTATCATACATATGCTAACAACCATAGCAACCAATTCATTCAAACAAACAAATCTAGTTATCCAGAAAAATTCTGGATAAAATTTCTCCGAGTTTCCCCAAATATATATATATACCGGGATACTCGCTCTACAAAATCCAAACAATCAATACTACTAAGCTACAGAGCTCCTATCCAACAAGATCTACCAAAACTAAAATGAATATCAGACTATAGACAAGTCTGACTCAACAATTACATCCTCCTGAAATGCTGGTTCCACAACCAGAGATAGATCATACACGTACTCCCTCAGAGATACGTGAAACACATCGAATCTCAGTTATTCAAACTGACAATCCAACCTTAAAAATCAAACGGCAATCCTCACAAGAACATTGAAAAGATCCCAAACACCTCGAAGCTGACTTACCCAGTCTTACTCAATCTTAAAGCTCCTTAAGATCGAAGAAAACTTACCCAAAATTAAATCCCCGACTTCGGAATCCAAATTCCTTCGTCTCTTATCCACAAAACACTTCTAACGGTCCTGGGCTGCCTTCATCTCTCCTGATCAGCTCAACCTTTGCTGATGTCTCTAGAAACAAACTGGACCAAAACAATACAACAAAATGATCTCCTCAAGATCAATCCAAAACCAAGAACACCAACTCTACTCCACAAACATCAAAAGACTAACTTACTTCTCCTTACCCGGAAAAGATAAAATAAAAGCACTCCCAAACTACTTCCGCTGCACAACTCTGATCTAAAGTAGAAGAAAAATTCGAGCATAAACTGGACAACACATCTCAGAAATATGGTTCAACAGATCCATAAAAGAAAACTCAAATGCCCTACCTGATCCTTCTACTAAACTGAACCACTGGTAGCACTTCTAGAATCCATTCGATAAGAAAACTCAATCTCCAGTTGCGAACAAACTTCTGATAACTCAAGAGAACACTCAAACTATCGCAAGTCACTTTTGCGATCAACCGGTCCAATAACCAAAGAATATCGTTCTCTCTTTACCATTCAGAACAGCTTATGCTTATCTAGCCAATCCATCAAAGAAATGAATCTACTCGGCTGCTTTTGAACTCCATCTCCAGAAAACTACTAACTAGAAGACTTCCTTGCTAGCACAGAACACTCCAAGCTGCACTGCTGACACCGACGCCAAAGACTTCCTAATCCAAAGCTCTTCGAGAAAACTCGGACCTCAAACCAGACAGAAATATCTTGCTTAACCCAGCCACAACAGCGAAGAAGACATACTTCTTAAACTCATTCCAAAGAAAAATCTTCGGAGACATAAATAGTCACTGCGTCTCATCACGCAGCTACTAATTCCTGAGGTATCAAGAAACCATTATTTTCTTCTGCCCAACCGACAGATCCAAACTCTACTCATCCAACTCAAAGATAGACTCCGAACCTTTACAGGTTACCTTCAGAGATTAATGAAATCCTATAATCCAAGCAAAACTCACTCGAGACGGTATTAGGTCTACAGTCTAGACAGATACACTTCCAACCTCAACACTCAAACTCCAACCATCAGTAGTAGTCGTGTTACACACCCTACTACCTTATCTACCATTATAACTTATATTGGAAAAACCCGAACAAGTAACCCAACAAATAGTTAGAAGTAAATATATGTATATATTTAAAATTACAAATACGCTCTCTCAAGAAAGAAATTACTTCAAAGCCTAGGTATTCACTCAACCTAGCGCTCTGATACCACCAGTGACGACCCGTGTAACGACCCAGAATTTTTAGAAATTAAAATTTGAATATTTAATTAATTTTAAATATTAATAAGTGAATTTATAAGTCGAATAAATTTTTATTTTGAATTATTGGATTTAATTGAATAATTAAATCGATAATTTAATACCTTAAATTATGGAAATAATTGAATATTGAGTTAAATATGATAGAAAATGATTTGTAAAATTTTATTTTATCATATTGGAGTTAGAAAGATATTTTAGAACTTTTAAAATCGAATTAAAAGTTAATTTGTGAAAATTGAATATTTTAATATTTAATAATTGACTGTAAAATAGCCAATTTTTGAACAGTCTCAGAATTGAACGAAACCAGTTTCATTGGATCCGTAATAGTAAGTTATTACCGGATTTCAATTTTCGTGTCAATCGGAGTTATCGTTTGATCGTGGCAGCTCGAAACGCATCGAATCGTTTTTAATTTAAATTTGACGAGTCAAAATAGCCATTTTTCAAAAAGTCTCGGATTTCGACGAAACCAGTTTCATCGGATCCGTAATGTGATATTAATATTATTGTAAGGTTTCAAATTTCAAGTCAATTGGATTTACCGTTTGTCCGGTACAAATTAAAACGCCTAGAAATCGACTTAAATCGGTTTAATTCAAATTGAGCGTTTACAGCCATAACTCGCACATACTTCCGAATTAGCTTCCGAAACCTGTTCCATTGTGTCCGGAACGTGGGATAAACCTTAGAAACGCTGGTTACGGCGTCTAAATCAGAGTTCGGAATTTCCGGGTGAATAGTGTCGAACGAAACTCTATAAATAGACCACCATCTTCATAAATTTGATAAAAAATAACCCTAACCCTAGAAAAAACTGTAGCCGCCAGTCCCCCAAATTGAATGGCCAGAAAATCATCAACTTCATCCCTCTAGATCTTCCAATCCGTCGACATTCACGCGAAGTGCTCAACTACAAAGATGAAGAGCACAACACGAGCTAGAGATTCAACGGTGGAGATCGTGTTTGGAGTCGCGTAGAAGGAGAAAAAGGGGCCGAACCTGCAGATGTTCGCACGCATCTCGAGGGGTCATGTGCAGGCCGAGCTCCAAGTGGTTGATGGTGGTGGTAGCTTGCGTCGAGAGCTTCGAGTTGGTGGTTGTGTGATCGAGTTTCGTTGTGTATGGATGTTGAAAAATCAAACCCTAGTTCTAATGTTTGGGTTCGGCCTTGGATTTGTGTCCTGGAGATGCAAACGTGATTTGGGAAGATGATAAAGCACGGCCCAGATTTGCTCAAGTTGGATCCAAGGGCTGGTGTGAGTTTGGGTTTAAAATATAAAAGTTATTGTTGAAATTTAGTTATAAAATCGTGTACGAACTTCATAAATTCGTAACTTTTTCATACGAGGTCGAAAAAATGCAAACTCAGTTGCGTTGGAATCGTATGGACGAGCACTACGCGATGGAGTTGGTTTGGAGTCGTTTGGAGTTAGTGAGAATTTCGGGTAAAATTAAACGCGCGTTTAATTTTATTCGAAATAAAAGCTAAAACGGAAATTAAAACCAAGGTGAGAATTTCTCACTCAATCGAATAGATTTCGATTTTATTTTAAATAGTTAGATTTAAAATATTTGAATGCATGTTTGAATGATGACTGTAAATTATTGATTGTTAAAATAGACATTATTCGCCATTAGTAAGCGGATGTTATTTATTAAAAACATATACCGCGAATATTTCATAAATAGTGAAATTGGTATTATATATAATATCAATATATATATATTGGCATATGTATATATTGCAGTTGTTGATTTCCCGCATTTTTTGTTTAGCGGATGAGACCCTATTACGTCGTTAGTAAGCGGATAATATTTATTAAAAACATGTACCGCGATAATTTCGTACTGGAGCGAAATTGGTATTGTGCTAATGTTTTTGGATGCAGGAAAGCAGGTTGGAGGGATCCAACTGGATTCCTCAACAGTATTTATTTTATTTCAGATATTTTGATATTTGATGGATTATCATATCGATATATGATATCGTTGTAGTCGTGATTGACTATTTGGTGTGTAGCATCATTGGACCAAATTTCTGGTATTTTAAAAATGTTTTTAAAGTAATTTTTGAAAAGATAAAATATTTTGGAATTGATCCATTATAAATAAATAAACGTTATAATTTTTAAAGTTATAAAAATTATGGTTTTTGTGAAATATAGTTAAAAAGCTGATTTTTAGAAATACGATTAAAAGTCGATTTTTGAGAAATATGAACCAATGATTTTATAAAATAGTTTAAACTGGATTTTTGAGTTTATTATTAAAAGTTTGAATATAAGATTTATAAAATTTGATTATTTTATAAATCAAGAGAACGGTGAAATTTTAAAGGAATTTAAAGACGTTTAAAAGAATAATATAAATTAATTTATATTAAGAGATTTATAAATGGATATTTATAAATTGAATTATGGACATTATAAAACGAGTTTTTATAAGTGTTTGAATGTAGTGAAAATGAATTTCCTAAATGAATGAAATTTATGAAATTATAAACTGTGAAGTTATAAATGAAATTTTATAAGCAATAGGTTTATAAAATTTATAAAGTTATCGAAAGAATGAATTTTGGATAAATAAACAATCTTATAAGTTAAGATTAATAATTTGGGAAGTTAAATGAACGATTTTGTAAAATAATCGTTTTATAAGTAATTAACTTATAATATGAACTTGTAGTTTATAATTGAGTTATAAACTGGAATAGGTTAATAAAGGAATTTATAAAAAGGAAGTTTTTATAAATAAATAGAAACGGAATTTATAAACGTTGTTTTATAAATCCGCAAATGACTTATTTTGATAAGTTAATTGTTATAACTTAGAGATAGAGTTATATTCACATTTTGAACAGTGAATAATCCTTTAAAATAAATTGAATAAAAGGATGAAATTTGTTAACGAAGTATGTTCACGATTTTTGAATAGTGAATAACACGTTAAAGAAAAATTGTTTAGAATGTGAATGTTTTAAATAGAATTAAAACGATCTAACGATGTTTTAAAAGGTGTTGTGATTCGAAACCATAGATTTCAACATTTATTGTTGAAATAGACGATTTCGAGAAATAAAAGGAAATAGTGGACTATAACACTGTTGTTATAGTAAATGATTTCCGAAAGGAAATGTTTTGAATAGTATTGGGATTTATAGATCTATTTTAATTTCGAATCCCTATACTAATGATTTTGGGTTGTCGTAACGATGTTTTACGCAACATTCGTTTTGGCCCAAATAAATATGTTTAAGTGAATGATTTCCTTAAAGAAAGAAATATATACTTAATTCGGTTTAAGTATATTGAATATTTTCTAAGGGTTGAAAATAAAAGATTGTGAATTACTTATTTAATAAGTATGGAAATGTTTTCCAATATGAAGTGAATAATTAAAATTTATCTTTTTGGAGGATAAATTGAAATGAATTATTGAAATCGTATATGCACGAATATTTTGAAATATAAATTCATTATGGAATTTATATGTGAAAAGTGAAATTGGTTAAAAATAAATATTGATTTATTTTTGACGTATTGAAATTATATATCTAGTAAAGATATTTTGGAAAATAAATAATTTGGAAAATTATTTGGAATCTGGTGATGTGTGCATATCCAGTGATAGTTCAATAACCGACTATCAATATTTCCCTTTGAATGGGTATTTGATGTGATTTGATTGAATTTGAATGCCACACTTATTTTTGAATAAGCGCTCACTATTCGGGTTAACCGGGAAAGGACCATGGGGTCGTATAACCCATTCCGAATATGTGATACGTCGTTGTGAATTGCATTTGAAGATCGGTGTTGAAGACCGGATATTTGCAAGAGCGATAGGATGACCTATCGATTGTTTCTGCACCGAGTCGCGCCGGTATAGAAACTCCCTAAGTGATGGGAAATCCGATCAGGATTGTGAATATCCGGATTGCAAGGACTTCTTTGTAAGTGCCTTCGGTTTTGTTCGATCCCGGAACAGACTTGTATGGATTGTATGCCTGACATTACAAGTTGAGATATAAAGCCGATTTCTTTCAAATATATTTCTGTTGGTGGCGGAGAATTTATTCTTTGCTTAACACCCTTCTCTGAGACGTACGAGCTCAGAGGTTATATAGTTGAAGTTATCAGCGATATATTCCCAGTTTGGTAATGTGACATGCTGAGTGATGCTGAAATGATCATTGTGTTGATTATTTGTGATAGGATCATTTATTTGATCGTCTATCTTAGTGATCATTGTGTTGATCATTTGTTGACCCAAAGCATGGCTTTTGTATAAAGTATGTTTTTGTGGACGTGAATTCGTCGAGCCTCACATCCCGGAAATGGTCAAAACAGGAAAGATGCGGCAAGGTTATGAGGGGTAGCACCCTTTAGGATGTGTCCATTTCCTTCTGGAAAAGGGTGGTATCATGGTATGGAGCCCAGATACTTACTCATGTTGAAAACACTTTATGATTGTGTGAATTGATTACGAGCGCTCGGTTGATAAAGGTCCCAAAGGACCGAGGGATGGCATATTCGGTCAGTTGTTACTCAGTTAGGAGTAACCCGGCCTTGTGTTGGTAGAGATCCGGTTTGGTTCTCGGGGATGTCCATCCAGAGGCATTCTCATGCGGCAATGGAAAGTTCCTTGGCCTGACCATTTGTTGGAAATCCAATTCTCAATACGAAACTTGTACGGTATTAGTTGTAGAACCTGCTATTCACTTATGGTGGTCACCACTGTTTGGATAGTAGCTATAGTAGGCATACGATAATGGTCGTATGTTGGCTAAGATTTATATTCTACTTTCGAAATAAATTTTTCCTACACTATACACTAATAATAATATCAAATGTTATTTTAAATGCGTATCAAGCATCTTTGACTATCATAAGGAGAAATCTCCTCCGATTCTGCGTTTGCATTGTGTGTGTGTGCGGGAGGCCTTATGGTAGTCTCATTTTTAAAAGCATTGCGAATTGACTTAAAAATATTCCTCTATTTTGATTTTAAAAATAAATAAACTGTTTTGAGTTCTCACACCAGTCACATGACTGACTTGGAGTTTATTGTTTTCCTTCCTAAACTCTGGGTGCCCACCAATTTTCACACGGGCAGTCAAGAGTTAGGTTTAACAGGATATTCTGGATATTCTGGAGTTGCTGGAGGCAAGCTGGATGGCATGGCGTATTACTAGTTTATATAGTATTTCTTTTTCCGCTGCACTGTTTGTTGTTGTATGTTGTTGTACACTCTGATGTGATGATATGATGTAATGAAATGTAATGTAATAACTGATATAGTTCTTTGTTTAAAGATTATTCATTTATTATTATATGTTGTTCCGCTGCGAATTGTGAGATTCTGTTGTTGTTCTGTTGTTTCCTTTCTGTCCGTTCTATTTTTAAATGTTCTATCTTCTGTTTTCTAAAAATTGTCTATCTTCTTTCCTCTCTATTTCCTATCTCTTCTCTCTTCTTTCTTTCTTTTTCTTAAATTCTTTTTAAAACCCATAACTATTCGGTTTTTCGGCCTTCGATTTCTCAGCAGTCGATAAAGTGAGTATCGATGTCGGTTTTTCGAAGAACGAAAATCCGTACTGTTACATTGTAACGACCCAGAATTTTTAACAATTCAATTTGAGAATATTTAATTTATTTTAAATATTTGAATGATGGTTTGAATTGAATTTCAAATTTTCAGAATAAATTTAGCGATTAAATTATAGAATTTAATCTATTGAGAGTTGAATAAAAATTTGAATCTTCAATTTTAAGCCGATTAAAAATATTTCAAAGGCTTGTAAAATTCATATTGATAACACTGAAGATTTTAGAAGCTTCAGAATTAAAATTGAAAGTGAAACGTTCAGTTTTGTAATTTAATCGTTCGATTCGATATTTAAAAATAGCTGTCCAAGGCACAGACTCGGAATTCGACGAAACCAGTTCCATTGGGTCCGGAATATTGAATTATTGCCGGATTTCAAATTTCGTATTTTTCGAAGTTGATATGTGATCACGCGGCGTGTAAACGCGTTGAAATTGAATCGGATTTAATTTAAATTTAAATTTACATTTAATCAAACGGTACCACGTTATCCCTAATATCATGCCTAAAATCACGATACCAAATCGTGCAAAGCATCCTTCTCCCTTCTTTCAGCCGAAATTCATGCGATTCGTCACGTTCCCCTCTCTGATAAATCACGCAAGTGATAATAGCTGAAGCTCACAAATCAACAGGAAAAAAAAATATAAACTCAAATCAAAATGGCGGCTACTGAAATCGAGGCAGCGGCACCAAGATAGGCTAGGGCAAGTTCGCGAATTCAATCAGGGCAGCGCGCACGCGCGCATAGGCGGGGTGAAGGCGGCGATTGGGGGGGAAGTCGCGTGGAGGCGAAGCGATGTCTGGTGGAGGCAACGGCGTGGGTTTCGTGAATTGAGCTCAAGGCCGAGGGCAGCGATCGCGTGGGATGGAGGCGAGGTGCGCACTGGGGTTGTCGCGCAGTGGTGGCGCGATGGTAGGGGAGGAGTTGCGTGCGGTGGCGTTCACGTGAGGTGATGGGGTTTTTGGTGAAGCGGCGCCAAGGCGAGCTCGAGGCGCGCGTGATTGGGGGCACGATGGACGACGTCAGTGCAGTGGAAGGCAGTGACGGTCGAGGATGATCGATGTCGGCGCGAGATGTAGGTGATAGCTATTGTCGACTGCAGTAAGGTATTCTTTTTTATTTATTTATTTAATATATATATACTTAAATGCAGTATAAATAAATAAGATAGAAAAAAAAAAGTTTGTTAGAAATTTAAATTTATTAGATTATTAGAAAATTTTCAGTTAGAGATATGTATAGAAAAATATTAGTTCAGATTATATATTGAGAATAAATTTTTAGATAAAATAAAATCTGTTAAATAAAAATAAATATTCAAGTGGATTTGATAAATTGTTGAAGTTAAAATTTAAAAAAAAAAAAAAACAGCAATATTATTTTTAGAATGTGAAGAGTATGTATAAAAAGAAAATTTGTATAAAATTTAAATGTTAGGTTAATTTATTAAAAGTAATTGATTTAAAGATATTAATTTAAAGTAAAATAATTAGTTGATTTAAATTATAAAAGGAAAATTTGTTAAAATAAATTTTTTTTTTAAACAAGAAATTGGTTTAAACGAAACTACAAGTTAATTTAACTATTAAAAGGAAATCACAAATCAATCAGAATTATTAAACGAAAATTTATTATTCGATTTATTTCGAATATTAATAAATTGTGTAAATATTTATACAAGGTATAAATGAAGAAAACAAGTTGAATTGGGAGTGGATGGCAAAATAAAAGCTAAGGTGAGAACTTCTCACTCAAAAGGTTATTTAAAATTTTAAATAGTTATATTTAAAATTTGTTGATTGATTGATTGATTGCTTGATTGTGATATTAGATATTTTAGGATATATCTATATATATAGCAATATATATATATTGGCATATGTATATATTGCAGTTGATTGATTTCCCGCCTCGTATAGCGGATGAGACCCTATTGCGCCGTTAGTAAGCGGATAATATTTTATAAAATCCCATATACCGCGATATTCCACCTCGAAGTGGAATGGGTATTGTGCTAACTCTTTGTGTAACGACCCGCTATTTTGGACCATTCAAATTCGACAATAAAACCGTACATGTCCGACTTGAATAATTCAAAATACCGAATTGTTAATAAAAATTTGGCAAAACTTAAAATATACAGTAAATAAATCAATCATAGATCACTTACACAGAGTAATACAATGCAGCGGAATAGATAAAGAATAGTAGTTTATGAAGCTACTATATACATTGGAGATAGAAATAAATACAATTGAATATCTTAGATATAGTGAAGTCTCCAGTATGCGCAGATGACTTCTCTGAACAAATCAACAGGATGACTGAAAGGATAGATAGCTGGATCTTCAAGCAAGGCTCCAACTTCGAAGGTGAGTCTCAAATGCTGTATCACTCAGTCTGACCCGAGCGTAAAGCAAAACACAAAACACTCGAGTCGGGATTAACATTCTTATATCTATAAATCTAACTCAAGTGAAATATCAACTGAAATATAATTAACTCAAAGAATGTTTGGAATAACCATCCTCTAAGGGTCCATGGAACTATCTACAGGGTAGAAATATACACTATAACACCGTGGTTCTTTCATCTTAATTTATACTTCAAAACCAAAACATTATTTTCACTCCAAATATCTCTATATTTCCCAAATAGTGTTTATATATATTAAATAATTTATACAGTAAAGTATTTTCAATTCCCTCAACTTAACAAATCGTTTCAACATTAACCCAACCTTCCCATTCAAATTAAATTCAAATCCCAATTTATCAATCTCAAATTCAAATTTGAAATCACAAAATACCCCCTTTATATTCCAATATATTTCAAACTTTAAGTATTCAACGTTTCAAACTAATTTTTATTCAATTTAGCTTCTAAATAATAAATTCAAATTTAGTTCAACCTAAATTTATATTTTAATTCAGTTTAGTTTCTAAATAACAAATTCAACTATATTTATTTCAAATACAGATCTAAATCTCGAAATCGCCATTTAAATTCCAATATAGCTCAAAGCTTTAATATTTACAAGTTCAATTCAAGTCGATTTAATTAAATAAATCCTTATTTAAATACCATTTTTAATAAACCCAAATGTACCTCCCAATCCTATTTTTTTCAATTTATTATGAGAAAGATCTATTTGAAATATAGATTTCCATAGATACTCAACTATATTATATGTATTAAATCAATCTAATTTAAATCAAATATTACGACTAAATCTATATATAAAATTTCCATTTATATAATATCTTAAGAATCAAAATTTATTAAACCGTATATTTCTTTCCAAAATTATAGAAATAATTTCAAAATATTTATATGGACCAACGGTGTCTGTATATATATTTCCTACCATATAGTCAAGTGCTACGGATATTTATCATTTCAATCCGTACACTAAATATATTCGGGTGGATATCATTTCAACCCGAAATCCAAAATTTTAAATTAAATCAAAAATCGCTTGGGTCTATCATTTCAACCCGTAACGAAATTATCCTATTCTAAAGTCCGTTCGGGTATGTATCTTTTCAACCCATAGTGATTTCTATACTAATAGGGAACTTGCAGAGTGATAACAGATATGAAAATAATAATAACAACAAGCATATATCATCAAAATAAATATAAACAATAAGATATGGTATCATATCCCATAAGTGAACAGTTACCGATAAAAGCATATATAACAATTTAAATCTAACAGCAGCATATTTCAATTGTCATTTCAATTGAAATTAAATTTAATAAATAAAAGAATGTACATCGTGAGTGATTGCTCACCTTTCGAGGCTAGAGATGAACGAAAATGAGATAGGTTACGAAATCCAGGCACGAATCTCAAAACAAGGCAAGATTGAACTCGAATCGACGAACGAAGCTGATAAATAGAAGTTAACGAAATCGAGTCAGAACAGGATCGATGAAGACAATTTGTACGAGTGACTCATATATAACTATATATATATATATATATATATATATATCAAGTCATATTCTAAATCCAGACATATATTAAAAGAAGATGAATATACTACACTTATTTACAAATAAGTTTAAACACGTATTAACTAAATATATAAATTTCAAATCATTGTTTTAACCAAAACACATATGCCAAACAACATATAAATATATACATATATACTCTTTTTTTTAAAAAAATTTGTCACAAAATCTATTCCAACATTATTCTTATAACAACACAATTCTAACAAGGTAGCCACTTCTATAAAAATTGAAAGCCGCGTACACTATTTAATATTAATATTATTATAAAGGCAAGTCAGTAAGCAACCTTTCAACACACATATAGACGACACTAGACCTATACGTATACACATATGTAGGCACTTTAAACATAAAATAAATGTATACTTTCATAAACTTATATGACTCATCATATTTTTAAAATAATATATACCTATAACTTAAGTAACCTCTGAAACTCATATATACATACAGATTTAAATCTAATATTATCATAGCTTATATACATTTACTTCTCAAATATTAACATTTTATAACATATATTCATAAATCCATAATATCTATATATTACAAGACCGATAGGAAAAAGGATTTCTACGTACACTATAAAATACTATTATACATAACCTATATGCCTACCCGTTGTTGAAAACAAAACAGTATGAAATGCGTTACAAAACAAATTTAACAATCCACATAAAACCATGTTATAACTAAGTTGCACATATCATGTTAACATAAACAACATCATATTACTTAATATAAAGTACGTATCTGAATTGCAGACCACTCATATAAAATATTATAATACTAACATGTACCCTCTCAGGAATATAAAAATCCTAACATGCAGACCTATGTAGCTTTTGTACATAAACAACTGCCTTAGTTTATATTAGCTTTTATACCACAAAATTTTGATAATAGTATACATACACTTTATAAACTTCTACATAAACCTCAAACATTCAAATATATGTAAACTACTATTATATCCAAATTTACATAAATTGATATTTAACCCAAGCAATATGCAGCTAACTTAATTAAAATGGTGCAAACAATTTGTACATGATCTTGAACTTGACATGCATACTAGTTATGTCATTGTTGAATATTACGACAGCTGTATATTGTCTTAGACAGAATTTCACTTATCATTGCAACAATAAATAATGCAAATATGATCCTATACGTAATAGATAGACATATATATCTAATAGGCAAATACATATTACCCATTATAAAGGAGCAGTGAAAAACAAGAGGAAGGCCAAGCAAACCGGGGAGAGAGATGCGAGAGGCGCGGCTGAGATAGGGGAGATGGCTGTGAGGTTCGGCCATCGTGCTGGTGGTTGCCTGGGGATGCGGGTGGTCTGCCTTAAGGCCGGCGTGTTCGCATGGCCGTGGAGAGGAAAGCAGGCCGATGAGGCTGGGAAGAAGGTGTGGATTTGGAGGTGGAGATTGGGCGGAGGTCGAGGAATTACATTGAGGCAGAGAGAGAAAAAAAAATGAAAAATGCGGCAGTGTGAAGGAAATGAGGCCATGAATTAGATCTAGGAAGAGTATGAATAAACTATGCTGTAATGACAGAAGAAAAGTGGACAGAGCACAAAAATGGAAGTGAAAACGTGTACGTTATTTGCCTTATATATAATATTAAATAAGGTAGATAAAAGAAATTCAACGGTCGTGAGTTGATTCCGCAGAAAAGTTAACGCGAATTTAAGCAAACCGTGACAAAGTTATAAAGGCAATTAACATATCAACTGTTCAAATGATAAAATACAACGTATACAAACTTATACTTTTGATTTCCGAATGCTGGCAACGGCTAAAATTTTAAAGTAAATATATTTTATTGGTAGCATGCTTTAAATTTTTGAAACCGAAGCAAGGTGAAAATGCAAAAGAAACGAAAATTATAAATAAATGAATGAATGAATGTAAAAATAACGTATAGCATTTTATACGTTTCGAACTTTTGAAATGGCATGGGATGGCAACAGCTGTACACTGATTGAGAAGCTATTAAAGCAATTTATTTTATTGCTTGGGATTCACGTTGAAGTTTGAAAATCAAAGCAAAGTTAACGGTCAACATTTAAAGGTACCGTTACAACAAAAACTTTATTGGTTCTGTCGCGTACCGGACCTCAAAAATACAGAAATAAATATACGGCAAAGATCAGCACGACGAAAAGATTAAAACGATACACAGATATCAGAGGTACGATCCTCCGATCAAAAGTCGATAATCGACACTAAAAATGCTGCTATTTTGTCAGAAATAAGGTAAACGGAGCAGTAGACGTCCGAATTTGGAAAATCGAAAGAAGATGTCTTACTCAGAAAAGGATTTAGAAATTTTCTATAGAAAAATATACAGGTTTGAAAATAAATTTATTATCAGCAATTATTAGCTAGCTTGAATTTAATAGAATTTCACAATGAAATAAACTTTGATAAAATAAATTGAAAATTTAAAATCTGCTATGTTTATTGGACGTAATCCAAATAATAAATTTTTATTTCAAAATTATTATCATTAAAATTTCTCAAAAATTCAATTAAATATGTTATAAAACCATTTAAAAATTATTAAAATTTTATGGGTCGTTACACTCTCCCCCACTCAAAACTTTTCGTCCCCGAAAAGGAAGGAGGCAGGAGAATAAAACAACCAGAAAGAAAGATAGATTGAAAGATAAGGATTACCAATTTCTTTATAAATATAAGTAATAATACAAATAATTGTTTTCAAATAATTTCACATATTTATAAAGAAGCTATTGAAAATATCAAATCCAAAATTCATAATTTTTATAAATTTTATTTAAAATACTTTTCAGATGTTATTAATAAATCAGTAACTATTTACTTATTTATGTTTTTATTTAATTAATAACTTCAAAAATATTAAAATCTTCTATTCAATAAGGTAGTTTTTTAAAGATTATATTCAAAAAGGAAAGGAAGGTAGATTCTGGAAACGGAATATAGATGACAACTAAAGCGGAGTAGATAAGGTAGATTCAAAGAATAGAATCGGGCACGAATCGTAAATTTCAATCCATAAGAACTTCTCTTTTTTTTTTTGAATACTTTTATAATAAAATACCTTTATATCGAAATGAGTTTTCCTTTCGAAAATACTTTTATAACTCGATGTTTTTAACAAGTTTATCCTCGCTCTTGCAGACTCTAGCCATGCGTTGATCAGGCGCAAAGCTAGAATTCTTCAAGTACTTAGTAGACTTGTTTAAACACCCAGTGAAAATACTTGAAAAACCTTTAAAACAGATATGGAAAGTACAATCCAAACAAAACAACCAAACCAAAACCTTTGTCCGACCATGGTTCGCAGATACACAATGGTTACGTCTGGATCCCCCAGGAAACAATCCATATCCGTAAGCTTTCTCAGCCCTGCGAGTTACGCCATGATGACTAGTAGAGTGCAGGATACACAATGGTTACGCCTGGATCCCCCAGGAAACAATCCGTACCCCTAGGCAAGACTCAGCCAGGCACTTGCGCTACTATTCGCGACATACACAGATTGCAGGATACACAATGGTTACGCCTGGATCCCCCAGGAAACAATCCGTACCCCTAGGCAAGACTCAGCCAGGCAATTGCGCTGTGCATTCACGAGAGAAAAAAAACCATGGGTTACGCCACGGTGGGAAACACTCGAGTATTACATCCGGAAAACCGAAAATCAGAGAGAATAATATCGATAGAATGAATCCACGATGTGGCCACAAAGCGGATATCAAGCAGAAGGCACTTTCCATATCTTTACTTCGAAAATATATATCATATAGTACCTTTTCAAATCACTTTCAAATATTGTACTTATATAAAGTCCATATATATAGGATTCCTTTCTCAAATCGAATACTTTCCAAATCAATAGTAGATCAAATCATACTTATATAGATTTCGATTAAATAAAATCTCTTTCCAAATTGAGTACCTTTCAAATCAATAGATTTCAAATCAACCTCATACTTATACAATCCATTTTATATAAGTTCGACCACTCCCAAATCAAGTGCTTAGTAATCTAAGGTTCTCAATTTCAAATTATTTCAATACCAATTCAGTTTCAAAATCATATATGATTTCACCAAATTTTCTTCCAAATTAAATGTCTGAATTTCAAAGTTCCCAAAATAATAGGTGTAGAAAATTATCCCAGTTTCCAAATTAAAATAATTCAAGTCAAACAAATTCATTTCCAAAATCACCATATAAGTACTGGGTTTTTTTTTTCAATTTAATTTTCAAAACCAAATATTTTTCTCAAAATCAATTATATTCAAAATGGTTTCCAAATTTATAATTATCCCTTTAAAACCTTTAAACTATTTACTTCGATTTGAAATATCCAATTTACCTTTTTGAAAACCATTATTTAAAACTAAAATTCTTTCAAAACATTTAAAAACTAAATTCCATATTAGTATAATTAAAATAGCCATATTCTCTTACTTAATAAAAGGTTTAACCTCATACAACAAAACTTGCATACTTTATCAAATATTTTATACCTTTCGAAATATCTTGGTTTTTAAACCTTTAAACCTTGATTTGGAAGTGCTCGAACCTTCAAAATAGTCGGTGAAAATCAATTTCAAATCCAAGAGATGGAAATCAATTTTTATAAATAGAGTTATTCTAAGTCAAATCAAAAACTCGAGGACTGAACACCGGTCTTACTTCAAATTGTTTCAAATATATACATATATCTTTCGAAAATATCAAATTATACTTCGGAATTTGAAATCAAAAACGGTTTTACAAAATCACTCGCATAGCGAAGCTATTAAAGTGGCCTCTCCCCCACTCTGAAACTCGAAAATCAATGTCGATGATGCGTGCACTCATCACCGAAATTATTCTCCAGCGACATAAGTGAGTTCTGGACTTCTATTTTCTTGAAAACTTCTTTGAAATTTCTTCAAAATTATTGGAATTCATTTGAATTCATTTGAAATATTTCTTATTCGGAAAAATACTTTTAAATCGTATTATTTATATATAATTTCCAAAATCTTAAAACCAATTTCAAAATACCGGAATTCAATTCTCGAATTTCAAATTTAACACTTCAATTATAAATCATTTTTATATAAATCAATTTCTTATAATTTTTTCAAAATTTCAAATCCTTTCAAAACCCTTTTTATATAGAATAACATTTCTTATTTGCTTTATATATAGGTATATAATCTCTACCGAAAACATTTTCTTTATATATATAGAATAAAATCATAGTTATCAAAATAATAATTTCGGTATAAACAATTTCTAAAATACAAACAAAACCCGATTTTCAAAGGATGATTTAAGGATGGATTTCAAAACAAAGATAGAGATTTAATTTAAAGGAACTCTAATCAATAGAATCCTGATTCGAAGATAGACTCGATCGAAGATGAGATAATTAAGTTACAAAATAGAAGATGGATATACTTCTATAAATCGCGGGCGACCTTTACCTGTCAACCGTGATTCCAAAATTAGATCGGTGTAGAATTCTGAGGCAATTCGACATTCGATCGTCGGAGATATAGAATTCGGCATAACAAGATATATCAGCATCGTAAACCGAGGATACAGGAATCTTCGGTGAGTCAATGCCAATTGAAAAGGAGTTTTCACCCCCTTTACAAATCATTCAATGGAGTTATGGGATACTCCAGAATCAAACGAATATAAATAGGGAGAGACAGAATGAATTTCGAAACCGAGGGACATTCCAAAACTCAAAGGAAATTGAGTCAAAAAGGAAGAGATTCAACTCGAACGAAAGTGATTCTGTAAATAAATTTACCATATATGCTAAGTTTTGCCTAGAGCCAAAGCTCTGATACCAACTGTAACGACCCGCTATTTTGGACCATTCAAATTCGACAATAAAACCGTACATGTCCGACTTGAATAATTCAAAATACCGAATTGTTAATAAAAATTTGGCAAAACTTAAAATATACAGTAAATAAATCAATCATAGATCACTTACACAGAGTAATACAATGCAGCGGAATAGATAAAGAATAGTAGTTTATGAAGCTACTATATACATTGGAGATAGAAATAAATACAATTGAATATCTTAGATATAGTGAAGTCTCCAGTATGCGCAGATGACTTCTCTGAACAAATCAACAGGATGACTGAAAGGATAGATAGCTGGATCTTCAAGCAAGGCTCCAACTTCGAAGGTGAGTCTCAAATGTTGTATCACTCAGTCTGACCCGAGCGTAAAGCAAAACACAAAACACTCGAGTCAGGATTAACATTCTTATATCTATAAATCTAACTCAAGTGAAATATCAACTGAAATATAATTAACTCAAAGAATGTTTGGAATAACCATCCTCTAAGGGTCCATGGAACTATCTACAGGGTAGAAATATACACTATAACACCGTGGTTCTTTCATCTTAATTTATACTTCAAAACCAAAACATTATTTTCACTCCAAATATCTCTATATTTCCCAAATAGTGTTTATATATATTAAATAATTTATACAGTAAAGTATTTTCAATTCCCTCAACTTAACAAATCGTTTCAACATTAACCCAACCTTCCCATTCAAATTAAATTCAAATCCCAATTTATCAATCTCAAATTCAAATTTGAAATCACAAAATACCCCCTTTATATTCCAATATATTTCAAACTTTAAGTATTCAACGTTTCAAACTAATTTTTATTCAATTTAGCTTCTAAATAATAAATTCAAATTTAGTTCAACCTAAATTTATATTTTAATTCAGTTTAGTTTCTAAATAACAAATTCAACTATATTTATTTCAAATACAGATCTAAATCTCGAAATCGCCATTTAAATTCCAATATAGCTCAAAGCTTTAATATTTACAAGTTCAATTCAAGTCGATTTAATTAAATAAATCCTTATTTAAATACCATTTTTAATAAACCCAAATGTACCTCCCAATCCTATTTTTTTCAATTTATTACGAGAAAGATCTATTTGAAATATAGATTTCCATAGATACTCAACTATATTATATGTATTAAATCAATCTAATTTAAATCAAATATTACGACTAAATCTATATATAAAATTTCCATTTATATAATATCTTAAGAATCAAAATTTATTAAACCGTATATTTCTTTCCAAAATTATAGAAATAATTTCAAAATATTTATATGGACCAACGGTGTCTGTATATATATTTCCTACCATATAGTCAAGTGCTACGGATATTTATCATTTCAATCCGTACACTAAATATATTCGGGTGGATATCATTTCAACCCGAAATCCAAAATTTTAAATTAAATCAAAAATCGCTTGGGTCTATCATTTCAACCCGTAACGAAATTATCCTATTCTAAAGTCCGTTCGGGTATGTATCTTTTCAACCCATAGTGATTTCTATACTAATAGGGAACTTGCAGAGTGATAACAGATATGAAAATAATAATAACAACAAGCATATATCATCAAAATAAATATAAACAATAAGATATGGTATCATATCCCATAAGTGAACAGTTACCGATAAAAGCATATATAACAATTTAAATCTAACAGCAGCATATTTCAATTGTCATTTCAATTGAAATTAAATTTAATAAATAAAAGAATGTACATCGTGAGTGATTGCTCACCTTTCGAGGCTAGAGATGAACGAAAATGAGATAGGTTACGAAATCCAGGCACGAATCTCAAAACAAGGCAAGATTGAACTCGAATCGACGAACGAAGCTGATAAATAGAAGTTAACGAAATCGAGTCAGAACAGGATCGATGAAGACAATTTGTACGAGTGACTCATATATAACTATATATATATATATATATATATATATATATATATATATATATATATATCAAGTCATATTCTAAATCCAGACATATATTAAAAGAAGATGAATATACTACACTTATTTACAAATAAGTTTAAACACGTATTAACTAAATATATAAATTTCAAATCATTGTTTTAACCAAAACACATATGCCAAACAACATATAAATATATACATATATACTCTTTTTTTTAAAAAAATTTGTCACAAAATCTATTCCAACATTATTCTTATAACAACACAATTCTAACAAGGTAGCCACTTCTATAAAAATTGAAAGCCGCGTACACTATTTAATATTAATATTATTATAAAGGCAAGTCAGTAAGCAACCTTTCAACACACATATAGACGACACTAGACCTATACGTATACACATATGTAGGCACTTTAAACATAAAATAAATGTATACTTTCATAAACTTATATGACTCATCATATTTTTAAAATAATATATACCTATAACTTAAGTAACCTCTGAAACTCATATATACATACAGATTTAAATCTAATATTATCATAGCTTATATACATTTACTTCTCAAATATCAACATTTTATAACATATATTCATAAATCCATAATATCTATATATTACAAGACCGATAGGAAAAAGGATTTCTACGTACACTATAAAATACTATTATACATAACCTATATGCCTACCCGTTGTTGAAAACAAAACAGTATGAAATGCGTTACAAAACAAATTTAACAATCCACATAAAACCATGTTATAACTAAGTTGCACATATCATGTTAACATAAACAACATCATATTACTTAATATAAAGTACGTATCTGAATTGCAGACCACTCATATAAAATATTATAATACTAACATGTACCCTCTCAGGAATATAAAAATCCTAACATGCAGACCTATGTAGCTTTTGTACATAAACAACTGCCTTAGTTTATATTAGCTTTTATACCACAAAATTTTGATAATAGTATACATACACTTTATAAACTTCTACATAAACCTCAAACATTCAAATATATGTAAACTACTATTATATCCAAATTTACATAAATTGATATTTAACCCAAGCAATATGCAGCTAACTTAATTAAAATGGTGCAAACAATTTGTACATGATCTTGAACTTGACATGCATACTAGTTATGTCATTGTTGAATATTACGACAGCTGTATATTGTCTTAGACAGAATTTCACTTATCATTGCAACAATAAATAATGCTAATATGATCCTATACGTAATAGATAGACATATATATCTAATAGGCAAATACATATTACCCATTATAAAGGAGCAGTGAAAACAAGAGGAAGGCCAAGCAAACCGGGGAGAGAGATGCGAGAGGCGCGGCTGAGATAGGGGAGATGGCTGTGAGGTTCGGCCATCGTGCTGGTGGTTGCCTGGGGATGCGGGTGGTCTGCCTTAAGGCCGGCGTGTTCGCATGGCCATGGAGAGGAAAGCAGGCCGATGAGGCTGGGAAGAAGGTGTGGATTTGGAGGTGGAGATTGGGCGGAGGTCGAGGAATTACATTGAGGCAGAGAGAGAAAAAAAATGAAAAATGCGGCAGTGTGAAGGAAATGAGGCCATGAATTAGATCTAGGAAGAGTATGAATAAACTATGCTGTAATGACAGAAGAAAAGTGGACAGAGCACAAAAATGGAAGTGAAAACGTGTACGTTATTTGCCTTATATATAATATTAAATAAGGTAGATAAAAGAAATTCAACGGTCGTGAGTTGATTCCGCAGAAAAGTTAACGCGAATTTAAGCAAACCGTGACAAAGTTATAAAGGCAATTAACATATCAACTGTTCAAATGATAAAATACAACGTATACAAACTTATACTTTTGATTTCCGAATGCTGGCAACGGCTAAAATTTTAAAGTAAATATATTTTATTGGTAGCATGCTTTAAATTTTCGAAACCGAAGCAAGGTGAAAATGCAAAAGAAACGAAAATTATAAATAAATGAATGAATGAATGTAAAAATAACGTATAGCATTTTATACGTTTCGAACTTTTGAAATGGCATGGGATGGCAACAGCTGTACACTGATTGAGAAGCTATTAAAGCAATTTATTTTATTGCTTGGGATTCACGCTGAAGTTTGAAAATCAAAGCAAAGTTAACGGTCAACATTTAAAGGTACCGTTACAACAAAAACTTTATTGGTTCTGTCGCGTACCGGACCTCAAAAATACAGAAATAAATATACGGCAAAGATCAGCACGACGAAAAGATTAAAACGATACACAGATATCAGAGGTACGATCCTCCGATCAAAAGTCGATAATCGACACTAAAAATGCTGCTATTTTGTCAGAAATAAGGTAAACGGAGCAGTAGACGTCCGAATTTGGAAAAACGAAAGAAGATGTCTTACTCAGAAAAGGATTTAGAAATTTTCTATAGAAAAATATACAGGTTTGAAAATAAATTTATTATCAGCAATTATTAGCTAGCTTGAATTTAATAGAATTTCACAATGAAATAAACTTTGATAAAATAAATTGAAAATTTAAAATCTGCTATGTTTATTGGACGTAATCCAAATAATAAATTTTTATTTCAAAATTATTATCATTAAAATTTCTCAAAAATTCAATTAAATATGTTATAAAACCATTTAAAAATTATTAAAATTTTATGGGTCGTTACACTTTGGATGCAGGGAAACAGGTTGGAGGGATCCAACTGGACCCCTCACAAATATTTATTTGTTTATAAATATTTTTAATGATTGTGAATATCATATCGATATATGATATTTGTGTAGTGATTGACCAATTGATGCTGTGGCATCATCGGATTCGTTTTTAAAGTTAAAAATAACGATTTTTGATTTTAAAGGGATTTTTAAATCGATTTTTCAAGTTTATGTTTTATTTAAATTTTGAATTTATTCATTTTAAATAAATTTAAAATTTCAATTTTTCGAGTTATAGAATTTAAGATTTTTGTGAAATGGAAGCGAAATGTGAATCTTGAAATAGTTAGCAAATTTATAGAATTGATACTTATAAATTTAAAAATATTGGAATTATAAAACGAGTTTTTATAAGTATTATAAAGTGAAATATAAATGGTTGTTATAAGTAAATGAAAATTTATAAATTTATAAATTGTGAGATTAGAAAATGAATAGATTTTATAAAATAAAAGATTTATAAGAAATTATCTTATGAATCGGAATTTGGTATCAAAGTGAAATATAAAGGGAATTTGTAAATAAATTGGTTTTTATAAATAGAAGTTATAAAATTATAAATGGGATTTATAAACGTTGTTTTATAAATCCGAAATCAAATTGAATTTGATGAGTTGGGAATAGGAAATTTATAAAGAAAACTTATAAGTAATAAGATTCAAGATTTATGAAGTTCAAAGGAACGATTTGGGTAAATAATTTATATTATAAGTATTCAACTTATAATATAGCTTTTGGTATATGTAAATGGGTTTATAAAATTGAATTGGATTGATAAAGGAAATTTATAAATCGGAGTTTATAAAAAGGAATAGAATTTATAAACCTTGTTTATAAATTCGTAATCAATTGAATTTGATCAATTGAGTATAGAAGTTTATTAAAGGAGTTATATTAACGTTTTTGAACAGTGAATATATTATTAATTAAAAATGGATATTTTGGGAAAGCATGTTTTAAACAGAATTTAAAACGATTTAGAAATGTTTCAAAATGTATTGAGTATTGAAAACATAGATTTCAACATTCATTGTTGAAATAGACGTTTTCGAGAAAATAAAGAAATAATGGACTATAACACTGTTGTTATAGTAAATAATTTCCGAAAGGAAATGTTTTTGAATAGTATTGGGATTTATATATCTATTTTAATTTCGAATCTCTATACTAGTGTTTTTGGGTTGTCGTAACGATGTTTTACGCAACATTCGTTTTGACCCAAATAAATGTGAGTAAAAGAATGATTTCCTTAAAGAATGAAATATATACTTGACTATGGTTTAAGTATATTGAATATTTTTCAAATTGTTGAAAATAAATAAGATTTGTGAATACTTATTTTTAGAATAAGTATGGAATTACTTTTCCAATATGAAATGGAATATTTTTAAGAATTTATCTTTTTGAAGATAAATTGGAATTTAATAATTAAAATCTATTGAAACTGTAAATCAATAGAAAATATGAAATATAAATTCACTATAGAATTTATAAATGAAAAAGGGAAATTGGTTTCAAAATAAACATTGGTTTATTTTTGAAGTATTGAGATTTTATATCTAGTATAGATATTTTTGGAAAAATAAATAATTTGGAGAATTATTTGGAATCTGATGATGTGGCGCATCTTTATTGATAGTTAAATAACCGACTATCAATATTTACCCTTGAATGAGTAATTGCTGTGATTGCTTGAATTGGATGCCACAGTTATTTTTAAAATAAGCGCTCACTATTCGGGTTAACCGGGAAAGGACCATGGGGTCGTATAACCCATTCCGAATATGTGATACGTCGTTGTGAATAGCATTGAAGATCGGTGTTGAAGACCCGGTATTTGCGAAAGCGATAGGATGACCTATCGATTGTCTCTGCACTGAGTTGCAACGGTATAGAGACTCCCTAAGTGATGGGAAATCCGATCAGGATTGTGAATATCCGGATTGCAAGGACTTCTTTGTAAGTGCCTTCGGTTTTGTTCGATCCCGGAACAGACTTGTATGGATTGTATGCCTGACATTACAAGTTGAGATATAAAGCCGATTTCTTTCAAATATATTTCTGTTGGTGGCGGAGAATTTATTCTTTGCTTAACACCCTTCTTTGAGACGCATGTGCTCAAAGGTTATATAGTTGAAGTTATCAGCGATATATTCCCAGTTTGGTAATGTGACATGCTGAGTGATGCTGAAATGATCATTGTGTTGATTATTGTGATAGGATCATTTATTTGATCGTCTATCTTAGTGATCATTGTGTTGATCATTTGTTGACCCAAAGCATGGCTTTTGTATAAAGTATGTTTTTGTGGACGTGAATTCGTCGAGCCTCACATCCCGGAAATGGTCAAAACAGGAAAGATGCGGCAAGGTTATGAGGGGTAGCGCCCTTTAGGATATGTGCATTTCCTTCTGGAAAAGGGTGGTATCATGGTATGGAGCCCAGATACTTACTCATGTTGAAACACTTTGTTTTTATGATTGTGTGAATTGATTAGAGAGCGCTCTCGGATAAAGGTCCCAAAGGACCGGGGGATGGCATATTCGGTCAGTTGTTACTCAGTTAGGAGTAACCCGGCCTTGTGTTGGTAGAGATCCGGTTTGGTTCTCGGGGATGTCCATCCAGAGGCATTCTCATGTGGCAATGGGAAGTTCCTTGGCCTGACCATTTGTTGGAAATTCAATTCTCAATACGAAACTTGTACGGTATTAGTTGTAGAACCTGCTATTCACTTATGGTGGTCACCACTGTTTGGATAGTAGCTATAGTAGGCATACGATAATGGTCGTATGTTGGCTAAGATTTATATCTTTATTTTTGAAATGATTTGTTATTACACTATGCACTAGTAATAATATCAAATGTTATTTTAAAATGCGTATCAAGCATCTTTGACTATCATAAGGAGAAATCTCCTCCGATTCTGCGTTTGCATGTGTGTGTGTGCGGGAGGCCTTATGGTAGTCTCATTTTTAAAAGCATTGCGAATTGATTTAAAAATATTCCTCTATTTTGATTTTAAAGTAAATAAACTGTTTTGAGTTCTCACACCAGTCACATGACTGACTCGGAGTTTATTGTTTTCCTTCCTAAACTCTGGGTGCCCACCAATTTCCACACGGGCAGTTAAGAGTTAGGTTTATCAGGATATTCTGGATATTCTGGAGTTGCTGGAGGCAAGCTGGATGGCATGGCGTATTACTAGTATATAGTACTTCTTTTTCCGCTGTTATGTTGTTGTATGTTGTTGTACACTCTGATGTGATGATATGATGTAATAAAATGTGATGTAATGTAATAACTGATATAGTTCTTTGTTTAAAGATTATTCATTTATTATTATATGTTGTTCCGCTGCGAATTGTGAGATTCTGTTGTTGTTCCGTTCTTATTTCCTTTCTGTTCTATTTTTAAAATTCTTCTATCTTCTATTTTCAAATTCTCTGTCTTTCTGTTTTTCTCTTTCTTTCTCTATTTCCTATCTCTTCTCTCTTTCCCGACTTTTTCTCCATAGAAAAGTCGTATCATCATGAAGAAAGAAAGGGATAGAAAAGAGAAAAAAAAGAGAAGAAATAAGAAACGACATCAGAATTTCATCAGCGGAACGAATAAATTATATTAATAACATAAATATTACATAGTTTACAACCATCATCAGAGTTACACAGAATATCATCACATACTAGATAGTTATAGACACCTATCTATTTATACAACTCAACGAAAGATACCAACATAGAGAATACATAGCGGAATTATATATCTACAACGCAGAAGCCTCCTGCTCTACTGCTCCTCCATAATACGTCAAAGCAAACCTGAATCCCTTGGCTACTCGTAAAAATTTGAGTACCCAAGAGTTTAAGAAAATAGAAGATAAACTCTGGGTCAGACATGGCTCTGGTGTGAGTAACAGATTAAAGTTGCTTAACTTTGAAAAACCTTTGAAAAGAAAGGTATCACGTAAGACTTCCCACACATAAACATGGAAATTATTTTACCTTACGTTAACCAAAACATTTGATAGGAAATCTAGTGATATTATAATAGGTCTAGGGTTTTCAAGTAAATATGAAATAGCTGAAATTGTTACATCTATTAAATTCCAGCTACTAGCCACAAAAGTGGGTAATACAATCAAAACCGTTGGCACTTATTGGATTTGGGATTCCATCAATGGCTAGGCTACTGGGGTACCGCCCGTCATAGTACGTGGCCTAGATCAACGTACCGTGGAGTACGCCAGCTCCCCTGCAACACAAGACCGGAACCATCCCTTACTGGACAGTCCCGAATAAGACAACTCCGCAGTTGGCGTACGTTCCAACTGCCCAAAGAGTCGAATAAAAAGGGACCTCTAGACAGGGGAAAATCTCGTCCTACTTGGGCATGAGCCACTTAGCCTTGTTGCACCTCCTCTGTTTTAGCCATTCCCGGTTGATGAGGCTTGAGGCTACGATTACGTTTAGAGAACACGTCTCTTAGAATGCTCATCGCCCACCTGACGATGTTCTGAAAGAATTCAATCCATACAAGTTCGTTCCGGGTTCGAACGAAACTGAAGGCATTATCTCGTTACACTCATTTTGGAATCACCCTCAGAGTTAACGACGATAACCCTTGCACTCTAAATCACCATCTCGAACCTATAAGAACTAGCTCTGTCAAACTCATCACGGAATCACCCCCAGAGTTATACTGACTTATAGTTCTTACACCTCGAGTCTTCACTCTTCACAAGAGATTCACGACCTATCGTTAATTTGGATTGATGTGGTTTTCGGATATCCAATATGGAAACCCGATCCTGGTCTCATCGAAATCCATAGCGTGTCTTCTAAGGCCAAGTTGTTTTAAAGGTTTAAAATAATTCAATTATTTATATACATAGATAGATAAATCACAGATTCACAATAGATAATCAACTTTATCATCACAACAGATAATCCATATTATCATTATCAAAAGAAAATCTGTATCAACATCACAATGCAACCAATGCATCCATATCATTCAACGTCACCTATCTCATATCTGAGATCAAACAATTCAAGGCAAATAACATCATCGATCTGTATAAGTAAAGATTAATAATCTCACCAAATATAATGAATTAAATTAATTACATCATTCTAATTAATTTAATGTAAATTAAATTAATTGCTTCACCAATAAAAATCTTGCTTATATTACCATCAGTTAATTATCAATCAATGAATTAGTCATCAATCAATTATTCATTTTAATTAATCATCCCTGATTAATTATCCTTTAATTACATTCAAGTAATTATCCACTAATTAATTTCTCAAATTAATTATACTTAACCAAATACAGTAATTAATCTTTAATTACTTTCTTAATTAATTAACCATAATTAATTACATTACTTCTTAATTAATTACATTAATTAATTAATTATTTCTAAATAAATCATTTTTAATTACATCATTAATTATAATAATTAATGATATTCTAATTACCTTTTCTATTTAAGTTAATTACATTAAGTAATTAATCTACAATTAAACCATAATTGTTAATCACCCTTGATTAACTCCATTCAGTAATTAACTACCCTTAATTACTTCACCAAATAAATTAATTACTCATTAATTAATTATCTCAAATTAATCCTTTGGCTAATTTACAAAGTAACTATACTCAAATTACTTCATCAACAAATCACCTTCAATTAATTACATACAGTAATTACCCATTAATTACTTACTTAAGTAATTTCTCTTCATTTAATTACATTAAGTAATTATACTCCACAAATCATCAACTGATTATTTTAAATTAATTAAACTGAATTAATTAACTTAATCTAATCAAATTAACTAAATTAATTACAATAAATAATTAATTCCTTAATTACTTCCATAAGTAATTATACCTAACCGCTTACACAAATGATTATCTTAAAATTTATTAATCTAACTAATAATTAAAATTAATCACATTAATTAATTATTAAATAATCCTTAGTTAATGACCTTCATTAACTATTAAACAATTCATTAATTATTTTTCTAAAGTAATTAACTTATTTTAACCATTATTAATTACAAATTAATTAATCATTAATAACCCATTAATTAACCCCTAATTATTTAATTAATTAAGTGTTAACTTTAATTAATCCTTTATTACTTGATTAATTAATTATTAATCATTAATTAAAATCAAATCTTATTTAATTAATGAATCTTAAATTACAAGTTAATTATTCTAAGAATAATTAATCTTAAACCTTTAAGATTAAACCCTTAATTACTTTGAGTAATTATTTATTTCATTAATTTTTAAAATTCAATTATTCATTTAATTATCCTAATAATTAAATGCATAACAAATCATTAAACTATAATTTAACTTCAACAAGTTTTAAAATCAATTTAAAACCTTTAAATGATAAATAATACTTTTGTTATAAAAGAAATTTTTCAAAAGTTAAAAACAAATTTCTTTTTAAATTCAAACCATTTAAATTTTACATCATCATTCAAATTTGTTTTAAACACTTAAATTTATTTTAAACCAAAGATTCAAATTCAGAATTTGAATCAGTTTAAACTTTGTTTAAAATATTTCTTTATATTTTAAAATTTCCAATTTAAATTCAAATTTCTAAAAAAACATTTTTAAGCAATAAACCCTTTAAAGTTGTTTTAAAGAAAATTTGAATTCAAATACTTAATTACTTACAGCTATGATTCAAAATGAAATTTGAATTCATAATTTAAACTTAGATTTAAAACTCACTTTAAATCTTTGCTTACACTTTTAAAATTCAATTTAAATTTTGAAAATAAGACAAGTTCAAATTTGAACAACTAACCCGAGCTATACATACATCACTCGAGTAAAACACTAAATAAACTCGAGTAAACTCGAGTAACTCTTTCATCTTGAATTCATTCAATTCAACTACAATCAGGTTTTTCACAAACCTGTAACAACAATCTCACCCGAGCACACACATCAACCCCTTCGATTCTAACATACCCTTGCTTCGAGCAAATCACAATTCAACCCGAACAAAAACGCGAGTACCCTTCTTTCCCAAACTAGCTGATACCCAAGAACCATGTGCACCTGCACCACCGGAGCAACCATCTCTGACCCCTCGCGACCCCATACGCAAGTCGCCGACCACCTTCCAACTAATTTCCAACCACCAAGTGAATTGCAGAACCCTAAATCGAAATTGTGCATTCGAGCTAAAAAAACTGGAAAATGGTCAAACTGGAAATGCCTCAAATTCCAAAATCTGATCATCAGAGAAATTACGCCACCGGCCTCGAACTCCTCCATACTCCATCAATCACTTACTAAAATCCGGTAGAACTCGATCGCTTCTAAAGTTTGTGGCGATAATTTTTTTTCCATGTGAACAAAACTAGGGTTTAAAATTTTGATTCAAAATTATCACTGCTCCAAAGCTTTAATCCATTTCCCTATAATTTTTCCAGCAACTTCGATCAAGACTCCATTACCAGAAAAGAAACTGGCCATCCAAACTTCCTAGATTGACAGTTCTAACCCAAATGTGGTTTCTGGTTAAACCAGAAAACACAATCATATTCAAACTTAAAATTCAAATTTTTGTTTTAAAATTCATGTCTCTGTTAAAGTAATCAGTTGATAATATTGAATCAACAAAACTGGATGATTTAATTCCTACTTTAAAGAGTTTGCTCTGTTGTACTTTGAGTTTCAGAGACATTACAGGTTTTCTTTTATTATTATTTTTAAAAAAATAAAAAATAAAATTATACTTTAACTTATATTACATACATACCTGTTTAAATCTTAAACTATAACAAGAATTTAAATATGAGATCATGAACTTGTTCAGGATTTTAAACTTGAATTCTAGAACAGGCCCAAACACACATTTTCACAGCAAGCATACATTCATAAAAACCCATACATATATTCAAAGAATTTCATCATATTCATCCACACACTTATTTCTAGAGTAAACAAACAACTAATTTTATACTTAAGTTTATTAAATAAAAAATGTTACTCACCGATTTTATGAGCAGAGCACGTTCCTGAAAAAGCTTTGCTTTTTAAAGACTGCAGCTTGCTTTTTAAAACATTCATCTTGCTTTTGCTTTTTAAGGACTTAAATATGGATTTATTGCTTAAGCACCCTGATTTTCAGCTACATGCATTTGCTTCCAGATTCCCTTTTGCATGTTTCCAGAAAACAAAGAATTGCAGGCTTCAGAATGGAAAATGCATGCAGGACTTTGATGTTGCAAATGATTTCCAGTTTTATGAATTGAAGGGCTACAGGTAATTTGCATTTAAATTTTGAAGAGGGTTTCAGATTGCTTTTGAGGTAAAAACAGATTTTGTAGATTTTGATTTTGATTTGGTTTTGAGGGAAATTTAAAAGTTTGTTTTGATCAAAAGTTTTCTGGTTTTTGAAGAAGTTTTCAGATTTCATTTAAACAGAATTTTCTACTTTGTTGAAGAAGAAGTTTAGATTTCAGATTTGGTTTTGATCAAAAGAATAGCAAAGAATCTGAAAATTAGGGGAGATGGGTTTATATAAGTATATTTGGATTTTATTAAAAAATACAAGAAAAAGAAAAAAAATAAGACACGTGTTCAATTTTTAAACATTTGTCACAAAGATAACTTAATGGCTTAACACATGTCTTTTTAAGTCTTAATAAACTTACACGTGTATTAAGTATTTTAATTTTAATTTAAAATGTTAATAAACTTTTAAATCTTATTTTATTCTTATGTATATATAAATGAATTTATCTCTTCTTAAATTAAAAAGAAATGAAAACAATCAAATTATAAATATAAACTTATTCAAAAATATTTAAGTATTTATTCTTTTAAATTCAAAACATTAGATTCAAATATTAAATTAATTTATCAACATTGAATTTTAAAAATCAAGTTATATATACATATATAACTCTTATTAAATTTAAAAACAACAAATCCTATTTCTAACAAAATTTATTTATGTTTATAAAACTAAGTATTATCACTATTATTTGAAAATAAAAAACTAAGAAACAATATTAAATAATTTATAAAAGAGATTATAAACAAATTAATATCATTTGTAAATTTTATTTTAACTTCTTATATATAAATTTCAAGCAATATTTAAAAATAAAATAAAATAAAGCTTTTAAATGTTAATCTAATTTAAATTCATATTTAAACTAATTAAAATATAAATTTAAACAAATAAGATTTATCATAAGTATAAACCATATAATTATTTATTAAATTACTTTGAAAAGCCAATTGTTAAATTTAAATCAAATTTCAAATTTACCAAATATAAATTAGAATTAAAAATTCTTTCATATACCAAATTCCAAATCAAAGTTTATCAATTTACAATATATACAATTATAAACAGAAAACAATTTATTAATTTTAAAAAGATAAAATCTTCCAATTTAAATATTTATTAAAAGAAGATTATTAGATCAATTTAGAGTTTATTATCAAATCAAATTAATTTTTAAACACAGATTATTAAATTTATATTGCCAAATTTCCGGGATATCACACCCAGTTTGGCCAAAACACTCCTGTTGCTGTCATGACCCTTTTCAAGACTAGATCCCCAATTTCAAAGCTGCGTTGGCGAACTTTAGAATTGAAGTGCCTGGCTATCCTTTGTTGATGGGCTGCAACTCTGAGTTCAGCTTCTTTCCTTCTTTCATCAAGCAAGTCAAGTGCTTCAAGTTGCAGCTTTTCATTTTCAGTTTGGTTGAAATGAATTCTCCTGTGTGAGGGGACCTCTATTTCCACCGGAATCATGGCTTCTGATCCATATGCTAATGAGAATGGAGTGTGCCCAGTCGCAGTCTTGTGGGTATTTCTGTATGCCCATAGTGCTAGCGGCAGCTTATCGACCCAACCACCTTTTGCCTTTTACAGTTGTTTTTTGATGGTTGATTTGATAATTTTGTTCACTGCTTCCACTTGCCCGTTTGCCTGCGGATGAGCCACTGTTGAGAAGCTTCTTTGGATCTTAAATCGCCTGCAAAAGTCCTGGAATTCTTCGCTTTCGAATTGAGTACCATTGTCGGTGATTATCTTTTGAGGCACACCATACCTGCAAATGATATTCTTAGTCACAAAGTTTATCATCTTTTTAGAGGTAATAGTAACCAACGGTTCAGATTCAGCCCATTTAGTGAAATAATTAACAGCAACAATAGCATATTTGATTCCGGACTTGGCAGTTGGCAAAGGCCCAATGAGACCTATCCCCCAAATAGCGAATGACCATGGACTGACCATCTGTTTTATCTCGGTGGAAGGTGCTCTTGGGATTTTTGCAAATCTCTGGCATCTGTCACACTTTCGGGAGTAGCTAGCAGTATCTCAATTAATATCTGGCCAAAAATACCCATAGCGGAGAATTTTCTTTGCTAGAGTTTGACCACCTGAATGATCCCCACACTCTCCTCCGTGCAGCTCAACTAAAATTGTCTTAGCCTCTTCCTTACTGTCACCTTTATCTGTTTATTCTGCAATGAAGTCCACTAAAGCTTGTCCATTGATTTCTCTTCGGGGATGGTAGGTGATATCATACTGGCCGAGTTCAATATTCCACTTCAAAAGACGACCCGAAGTTTCAGGGAGAAATAAGACTCGCTTTAGAGGTTGATCAGTGAGGACTTTAATAGGATGAGCTTGGAAATATGGCCTCAACTTCCTGGATGCAATCAACAGAAAATAGGCGAGCTTTTGCAGCTTTGAATAATTCATCTCTGCCTCAGTGAATATTTTGTTGATGTAGTAAACCAGGCGCTGAACTTTTGCATCTTCCTGTACCAATGCTGCATTGAGAGCATGAGATGAAACCGCTAAATATATGAAAAGATCTTCACCATTGCTGGGCTTAGAAAGTATTGGAGGTGTTTCCATGCGACGAATAAGTTCATCAAAAGCTTTTTGACATTCAGGAGTCCATTCAAAGTTTTTCTTTCCTTTCTTCAGAGCGTCAAAGAAGGGAATGCATTTGTCAGTGGCCTTGGAAATAAACCGACTCAAAGCAGCGACTTTCCCATTGAGGCTTTGCAATACCTTCTTTGTCCTATGGGCTTTGTCTTCTATTAAAGCAGTAATCTGAGCAGGATTGGCTTCAATTCCCCTAGCACTCACAATGAAACCCAAAAAATTTCCAGACTCTACCCCGAATGAGCATTTCAGAGGATTTAGCTTCATCCCATACTTTCGGAGGACCGCGAACATTTCCACCAAATGATCCATGTGGTCTACTGCCTTCTTCGATTTCACCAACATATCATCAACATATACTTCCATAGTCTTGCCAATCTAGGGCTTGAACATGGCACTGACAAGTCTTTGATAAGTTGCCCCTACGTTCTTCAGTCCGAAGGGCATGACTTTATAGCAGTAAACACCAACATCAGTGATGAAGCTCGTGTCCTCCTGATCTGGCTCATGCATCATGATTTGGTTATATCCTGAGTAAGCATCCTTAAAAGACAATAGTTCATGCCCGACTGTTCCATCCACCAACTGATGAATCCTAGGTAATGGGAAACAGTCCTTGGGGCATGCTTTGTTTAAGTCAGAAAAGTCGATGCATACTCTCCACTTTCCATTTGCTTTTTTAACCAATACCGGATTAGAAACCCAATTCAGATAAGTGGATTCTCTGATGAAGCCATTTTCCATGAGCCGATCTACTTCTTTTAATGCCGCCGACCTTTCAGGACCATGGGTTCTTCTTTTCTGCTTTACGGGTGTGAATTTCGAATCAATATTCAAAGCATGCACCGCGATTTCTGGAGATATTCCACAAATGTCGGCATGACTCCAAGTGAATATATCCAAGTTTGCTTTCAAGAATGATATCAACATATTTTGAACCGTCACACCGAGTTGTGAACCCACATTCAGCACCTTGTTTGGATCTTTAAGGTCAACAGGTATTGGTACCGTCACTTCCACCGGCACCACTCTACTCTCCCCTGCACTGGTTTTTCTAGGGTCAATCTCTTTTCATGCACCACTATGCTCACCAGTGCAGGGTCCACCCTGTAATTGCTACAAGGTAGGCTCTTTGATGTGGAGCGGAGCTGCCGCAGCCTCACCCATTTCTCCCTTCTTTGCCTCCCGTAACTCTAAGAGATGGCATTCTCGCCCGGCATTTTGGTCTCCCTTCACAACACCAACTCCATTATCAATGGGGAACTTCATAGTCATGCACCATGGGGTGAGAATGGCCTTGAATGTGGCAAGAGCCGGTCGACCCAAGAAGGCATTATAAGCAGAGAATTCATCAACAATCACAAAAGTTTGCTTTCAGACCACCCTCTTTTCTCCTTCTCCGAGCTCTGCAAACAAGTCAGTAGTCCCAACAAGCTGTTTTGGTTCTCCAGTGAACCCAACAATTTTCTGTGAGGAAGCTTGGACATCAGCCATGGGAATTTTCATCTGATCAAATGTCTTTTTGAAGAGGACATTGCAAGAGGCGCCGCAGTCAACAAGCACCCTTCTTACAATGGCTGGTCCGATGCCTGCAGATATTACCAAGGGATCCATGGTGGGAGCCTCCACACCAACAGAGTCTCTAGCCCGGAATATGTTGTCATTATTAAAAGTTCTCTGCTGTTTTAAAGGTGCAGCATCTTCCAAGACGAAAACACTTTCTTCCGCCGGGGGATATCTCAAAGCGTGAGCTTTTCTTTCCATCTCACCCCAACTTCTGCCCATTGGGTGAGGACCCCTTGTGATAACATTAATGACAGGCCTCTCAGATTCATGCACCGTAGTCCTCTCACCTGAGCCGGATTGATGAGCAGGAACTTGTTGCCCCTGAATAGATGAGCTCGGGTCACTTCTGTTCCTCTTCACATATTGTTGCAATTTATTCTGTCTCAGCAGCTTTTCAATCAAATTCTTTAAATGGCGACATTCATTAGTTTCATGGCCAGGTTGATTGTGGAACCGACAGAATCTCCCATTATGCACAACATTTTTCCCAGGCTTCATCTTAGGTGGTTTGGGGTATTCAACAGTATCCTTGGTTGCGAAAAAGATATTTTTCGGATTATCAGTTAAGGAAGTAAAATCTGAAAGTCTAAAGTGGCGAGCTTTCTTCGCATTTTTCTGCTTTTTTCCACCATCATTCTCCCACTTCTAACCACCAGATTCCTTTTTGTTAGAAGAAACAATGTTATTCTCAACTTCAGTCACAACTACTTTTGCCGGCACAGGAAGGCTTTCCAGGCGCATAAATTCATCGGCCTTTTTGTAAAACTTCTCAAGTGAATTAGGCTCTTTCATCTTTAGCCATTTCCCAAATTCACTTGATTTGTCAATAGCTCGCATCAAGTAAGTTAGAATCATCCGAGGCTCTGCATTATCAACTTCAGCCATGGCTATATCAAAGCGATTCAAGAAAGATCTGATAGACTCTCCGAGGCTTTGTTCAAGGCTGGAAAGCGACATTATGTCCTTGGCCTTCGAAGCATATAACCTGAACTTATCTTTGAATTTCCGAGTCAGGTCGGAGAACTAATCTACTGATCGAACTGGCAGCTTTGTGAACCAAAGCAGGGCCACTCCCTCTAAGTATACAAGAAAGTATCTACACTTGATTACATCTGTTGCTCTGGCACCTATCATATGCCAGTCATACTTTTATAAGACCTGGTTAGGATCGCTTGTCCCCTGATAAGCTGGAATGGTAGTGGGAACAAACTTCTTTGGAAATTCAGCCTTCAGAATTCTTTCAGTAAAAGGGGTCTTGCTTGGAGCAAACCCCCAGTCATTTTCATCTTCCTCCCTTTGCATGCTTTCTTTCATAATTTGTCGAATCATTACCGAGAGGTAATCCTCATCTTGTAGAGGCCCCGCGGGATAGACGTCAGCTACTTTTTCGGATGTTTGCCTAGACAAACATTCACGAAGAGTTGGCTGCGGCTTTGAACCTCCAGCTTGGGGAGGTGACCCTTCGGCGGTGCCAGCTACCCTCTGAGGAACACTTTTCCCTTGGGAATCATGAACATCTTCAGCAAAGGTTTCTTCATTATTTCCTGGTTGCTGGTTAACTCCAATCAAAGCATTCAACCTGTCCAACATCAAAGTGCTTTGGGCTTCCATTTGTTGATACAACCCAGTCACTGCAGCATCTAATTCAGCCCTTGTGATTCCAACACTAGAAGCCGCTTGATTTGATGCGGGAGAAGTGGCGGTATTGTCATAAGCATTTCCAAATCTAGTAGATTTACCTTTTCTTCCAGGAGCCATAATCTCGGATAGACTTCTGGTTCTTAGGGAGAGTCTTTCAACAAATCTTTGTGGAGCAATGATGAGAGCACCCTGAGTTCAATTCTCAATGAAAGCACCAAAAATGTTAACGCTAAAAATGTACGCTAACACCCCGGTGTGAATTGATTTATAGCGAAAGCACCACCCGTTGGTATGGGAACTAAAAGTAAGCAGAAAATAGAAGAAAATAGTAAAGAGACAACGATTTTTATAGCGGTTCGGCTCAAAGTCAAGCCTACGTCCACTTGATTTTTCTCTTATCGACTTGATTACAAGTTTCACAATAATTCTCCAATTACAACACCATTAAAGCAAGAAGTTAGAACTTTAATGCAGAAGAGCTCTTTGAATCATGTTGAATGAACTTGATTTTCTCTTAAGGTTCCTTGAAGTTCTTTGGTGTTTGAAGTGTTGTAGAAGTTGTGAAGCAGCAGAGTCTTGGCGTTCGAAAAAGATCCAAAAGTCCCCCGTCAAAGTGGAGTTGGTGGAGTATTTATAATGGAGTCTCGGAGTTAGATCGTGTGGCGTAGGCCATGGGCGACCTAAGGAGTTGCGACCTAAGAGTGATCCCGAGGTAGTATAAGTCGCCAGCGACTTAATGGAGCCATCTTGGATGAGATGTATGCTGTGATCAACTTAACATGTATAGCACAAGTGTTATCTCGGCTTGCTTAGGTCGTGAGCGACCTAATGGAAAAGGCAGTGCGCATACGACTTTAGGTCAGTAGGTTGCTGTAAGTCAATGGGTCGCTTTGTGCTTTAGGTCAGTAGGTTGCTCCCTGCTGTAGGTCGTTGGGTCGTTGAGTTGTGTAAGTCGCTGGGTCACAAAAAAGAATGGTGTTAACAGTGCCACTTACTCTTTTCATCAACGATTGTTGGAAGATGCCACTTGTTTGGTAGTTCATTAGGTTGCAGCAACTTTGATGCCAAGGTAGTTTCAATTATGATAAAATAAGAAGAACACTAAAGCTAATGATGCACTATATGCTTTTGTCATGTTTAGGTGTGGTATGTTCTTCAAGATAGAAGATGGTTTTTATACGATTTGAAGATAAAGTTTGGAATCTTGAAGTCAATTAAGCCATTGTAAACTAATTAATGATCACATTTAGTTTTATCCACTTTCATATTCTGGATAAGCATATAACCTTAAAGTAGATAGTGTTTTAGTAAGCTTTCTACAAAAAAATAACATGCAAAAGTTAATTATAATTCACCAATCATTATGTTAATAACAGAAGGCGGGGTTGCAAGCCAACTACTAATTTCAATCCAAGCTTCTTGTATCATAGGAAATGTATGAAAAACCCAAATTAGTAAAAAAAATTAATTATATATTAGTGTCTTCTAAATTATAATAAAAATGTGTGATTGCCAATACAACCAAAAAGAAAAGGCAAAACAGGTAGTTACTATGTAAATTGAGATGAAAAATTCTAGAATACAAAATAGATGTCTCGTTTTGTCATATATTTTATCCTCTTAATAATTTTGATAATATTAGTATTGTTATCATAACAGTATATTACTACACTATTAGCGTGTATGTGTGCAAATGTGTATATTCATATATTTCGATCAAAATTACTATATTTGATCATAAAAGACATATATTTTATTGTTATGGTGTTTGGAACTTACACAATATCAAATGTCTATTTTTTATTTTACCACCTCAAATGTAGGTTTATCGTTTCACATCCCATTTTCACTATAACTTAAAGTTAATTGTTGAACTTTATGTATTCGCATTACTATTAACTGTATTAAAAACCCAAGTCTAGTGTCACCAAAAAAGAGATATTTTTATAACTTTATGGCATGCAAATATTTTGTAGTTTTAAATGTATCCACAATTTGATTTTTATTTACATTTTTCATAATATGTCGTTAAAACTGAAGATTTTAGTGTGGTGAAAATTAGACTCTTCTGATATACTAGTGTCCAAAGCCAGTAAGATATTGTTGTAGGCTTAAGGCATAATGATCTAAATCAGGGATAAAATCAATCAGAGGTCCTTATTAGTGATTTTCAAACATTGAAAATATAGTCACAATGCAAGTTTAAATTATAGTGGCTTAAAAATAAAGCATACTCTTTTACAATTACACTGAGTCCGCTTTCATTAATCTTAAAATATGATAGGTTTCATTTATAAACAAAATACAATTACTTTTATAAACAAAATTTGAATTTTGAGGCCGATGAAAATTCAAGGCCCTTGGCGATGACTTCGGTGACATAGGGCTACTATCGGCCAATCCCATATCAAACTTAGTTTCGAATAATACCGACTATTTATAAATAGCAATAAATCAGATTTGAGAAGAAATGTGTAGATGACTATTAAAATAAGTAACGTGCAACGAACAATCCATTTGAGAATTTTCATACGCAAAATGATTTTTAAATAACAATTTAATAACATAAGTTTTTCTAAAAAATCCCTCATTCAAAAGTTTTGCATTTTGCAAGTTTATCCAACTCTAACCGTCCACTACGATTGCTGCAATAAATTACTATTTTGAAAAAAAATTGGTTAAAAATTTGAAAACAAGAATACACAAAAATCCAAACTTCCTACCTATATTAAACTGGAAAAGAGAATACATATCTTAAAATAAGTTGTATAATGACAAAACAAAACATGTTTATAATTATTGATCACACATCTTACTAGAAAACAATACATTTGGTTTAAGTAAAGCAGTTTTATTGGAAAATAAATTATATAAGCTTCCTTTAATAAAATTTACTTAAATTGAGAGGTATGTGTAAATTTATTAAATTTATGGAAAAACATTTAGTTTATAAATATAAATATCGTGGTAATACATTTATGTAAAAAGTTAATCCAAATTATGCTGACCAAACATAAATATTTTCTCAATATATAAACAAAAGTGAAATAATAGCTCCATGAATAGATTACTATTAGAAGATGTAATAATAAGTTGTAAAATGCTTTTTAAGATATGTAACATAAACCATCTACAAAGCTACTTCTTCCATCAAATTTATTTCATACCGTAATACCATGAAAGCATATTGTATCAACTTTGATGACTTAACATTTGATGTTAAACATTATCATTTCACCGGTGAAAAAGTTGAAGCTTGATTATGCCATTTTCTTTGTTGATACAATGATGTAAGACGATGTCATTTACTTTCTTCGTAACTGGTTATTGGATGATGCATTTCTTCTTGTTCTTTTGTGCATTGTAATTCTTTTGTGCAGTGTGGTTCTTTTGCGCACTGTGGTTCTTTAGTGCACTGTGGTTCTTTTGTGCATTTTAGTTCTTTCGTACATTGTTCATCCATTGTATGTTCATTTAACGTTGGATGTTGCAATTTGCTTTCTCCATCAGTGGTCGTTGGATGATCCCATTCTTTTTGCTCTTTTGTGCATTGTAGTCCTTTTGTGCACTGTAGTCCTTTTGTGCATTGTAGCCCTTTTATTCATTGTAGTTCTTTTGTGCATTCTAGGTCTTTTTGTACATTGTTCATTCATCGCATGTGCATTTACCATTGGATGATTCCACTTCTTTTGTTCGTCATAATTTGTCGGATGGTGCCACTTACTCTTTTCATCAACGGTTGTTGGATGATGCCACTTGTTTGGTAGTTCATTAGGTTGCAGCCACTTTGATGACAAGATAGTTTCAATTATGATAAAAAAGAACAACACTAAAACTAATGATGCACTATATGCTTTTGTCATGTTTATGTGTGGTATGTTGTTCAAGAAAGAATATGGTTTCTATAAGATTTGAAGATAAAGTTTGGAATCTTGAAGTCAATTAAGCCATTGTAAACTAATTAATGATCTCATTTAGTTTTATCCTCTTTCATATTCTGGATAAGCATATAACCTTAAAGTAGATAGTGTTTCAGTAAGTTTCTACAAAAAAATAACATGCAAAAGTTAATTTTAATTCACCAATCATTATGTTAATAATAGAAGGCGGTGTTGCATATCAACTACTAATTTCAATCCAAGCTTCTTATATCATAGGAAATATATGAATTACCCAAACTAGTAAAAAAAATTAAATAAATATTTGTGTCTTCTAAATTATAATAAAAATCTGTGATTGCCAATACAACCAAAAAGAAAAGGCAAAATAGGTAGTTACGATGTAAATTGAAATGAAAAATTCTAGAATAAAAAACAGATGTCTCGTTTTGTCATATATTTTATCCTCTTAATAATTTTGATAATATTAGTATTGTTATCTTAACAGTATATTACTACACTGTTAGCGTGTATGTGTGCAAATGTGTATATTCATATATTTCGATTAAAATTTACTATAATTTGATTATAGAAGACGTTTATTTTCTTGTTATGGTGTTTGGAACTTACACAATATCAAATGTCTATTTTTTACTTTACCACCTCAAATGTAGATTTATCGTTTCACATCTCGTTTTCACTAAAACTTAAAGTTAATTGTTGGACGTTATGTATTTGCATTACTATTAACTGTATTAAAACCCAAGTCTAGTGTTACCAAAAAAGAGATATTTTTATAACTTTATGGCATGCAAATATTTTGTAGTTTTAAATGTATCCACAATTTGATTTTTATTTACATTTTTCATAGATATAACATATTGTCAATATGTCGTTAAAACTGAAGATTTTATGTGGTGAAAATTAGACGCTTCTGATATATGAGTGTCCAAACCAGTCGGATATTATTGTAGGCTTAAGGCATAATGATATGAATTAGGGATAAAAACAATCATAGGTCCTTATTAGTTATTTTCAAACATTGAAAATACAGTCACAATGCAAGTTTAAATTATATTGGCTTAAAAATAAAGCATACTCTTTTACAATTACACTGAGTCCGCTTTCATTAATCTAAAATATGACAGGTTTCATTTATAAACAAAATACAATTACTTTTATTAACAAAATTTGAATTTTGAGGCCGATGAAAATTCAAGGCCCTTGGCGATGACTTTGGTGACATAGGGCTACGGTCGGCCTTTCTCATATCGAACTTAGTTTCGAATAATATCGACTATTTGTAAATAGCAGTAAATGAGATTTGAGAAGAAATGTGTAGATGACTATTAAAATAAGTAACGTGCAACGGACCATCCATTTAAGAATTTGCATATGCAAAATGATTTTTAAATGACAATTTAATAACTTAAGTTTTTCTAAAAAATCCATCATTCAAAAGTTTTGCATTTTGCAAGTTTATCCAACTCTAACCATCCACTACTAGTGTTGCAACAAATTACTATTTTGAAAAATTTTGGTTAAAAATTTGAAAATAAGAATACACAAAATTCCAAACTTCCTACCTATATTAAACTGGAAAAGTGAATACATAGCTTAAAATAAGTTGTATAATAACAAAACAAAACATGTTTGTAACTATTGATTACTAGAAAACAATATATTTGGTTTAAGTAAAGCGGTTTTATTGGAAAATAAATTATATAAGCTTCCTTTACTAGAATTTACTAAAATTAAGAGTAATGTGTAAATTTATGGAAAAACATTTAGTTTATAAATATAAATATCGTGGCAATACAATTATGTAAAAAGTTAATCCAAATTATGCTGACCAAACATAAATATTATCTCAATATATAAACATAAGTGTAATAATAGCTCCACGAATAGATTACTATCAGAAGATGTAATAATAAGTTGTAAAATGCTTTTTAAGATATATAACATAAACCATCTACAAAGCTAATTCTTCCATCAAATTTATGTCATAATATAATACCATGAAAGCATATTGTATCAACTTTGATGACTTAACATTTGATGTTAAACATTATCATTTCACCGATGAAATAGTTGAAGCTTGATTATGATATTTTCTTTGTTGATACAACGATGTAGGACGATGTCATTTACTTTCTTCATAACTGGTTATTGGATGATGCATTTCTTCTTGTTCTTTTGTGCATTGTAATTCTTTTGTGCGCTGTGGTTCTTTTGTGCACTGTGGTTCTTTTGTGCATTTTAGTTCTTTCATACATTGTTCATCCATTGTATGTTCATTTAACGTTGGATGTTGCTATTTGCTTTCTCCATCAGTGGTCGTTGGATGATCCCATTCTTTTTGCCCTTTTGTGCATCGTAGCTCTTTTGTGCACCGTGGTCCTTTTCTGCATTATAGCCCTTTTGTGCATTGTAGCTCTTTTGTGCATTCTTGGTCTTTTGTACATTGTTCATTCATCGCATGTGCATTTACCATTGGATGATTCAACTTCTTTTGTTCGTCATAATTTGTCGGAGTGCCACTTACTCTTTTCATCAAAGATTGTTGGATGATGCCACTTATTTGGTAGTTCATTAGGTTGTAGCAACTTTGATGCCAAGGTAGTTTCTATTATGATAAAAAAGAATAACACTAAAGCTAATGATGCACTATAAGCTTTTCTCATGTTTATGTGTGGTATGTTGTTCAAGAAAGAAATGGTTTTTATAAGATTTGAAGATAAAGTTTGGAATCTTGAAGTCAATTAAGCCATTGTAAACTAATTAATGATCTCATTTAGTTTTATCCAGTTTCATATTCTGGATAAGCATATAACCTTAAAGTAGATAGTGTTTTAGTAAGCTTTCTACAAAAAAATAACATGCAAAAGTTAATTATAATTCACCAAGCATTGTGTTAATTGTATCATCCTGCTTTTTGCACGTTTTAAATCGACGATAAACCGCACACGTCAGACTTAAACCTTACAGAAGGGTGGATTGTTATGGGGTAAATTTGAAAAAGTAGAGAAAGAAAAAAATAAAATAGAATCTTGCAGCGGAACGATAAAATATAATAATCAAAAACAGTTCATGAAGCTGTTTTACAAAAAAAGTTGATTTTTTTACTTATACAATACAATATCAGAGTGGCTCATACCAGAGAATAATCAATAATAATGCAGCAGAACAATGCGAAAGTAGTGGAATACTATAATATATAATAATAAATCTTCGTCTTCGACCTCCAGAATACGGTCTTCAAATCCTGAAATGCTCATGCTGACCCGAGCGAATTGAAAAGACAAAACACTCGAGTCAGAACTAAAAGATCTTATGTAAGTTAAATCAACAGAAATAAATATGAGTGGAATGGCGTCAGAGTTGTTTACGGGATTTGACATCTCCTATCCAGTGTCTAACGTGAGTACAGTAACTTAAGAGATGTTCGGGATTCACATCTCCTAAGGATCCGTTAAACTATCTACTATGTAGTAATATACGCTATAATAATAGTGTCTAAAGTAAAGTATAATATACTGAAAATAGCGTTAAGGGGTTACCCGTATTGCCCTTAACACACTTTTATATTCCCATAGTCTATATAGTATTGTAATCACCGATGTACTGGGCGTTGTCAGAGGGCACTCCATAGGTATGGTACAAAACAAAATCGTATAAGGCGCGCTAGGGTAGGTGACACAGCACAACTAGGCAATGCCAGGGTAGATATACCAATTGCGCTTTCGGGTCGGTGGTAACGCATAGCCGCAGCTACCGCCCACCTCGAGCTACACCCCCAAATCAAAGAAATCAAAAGTGGCCACCGAATAAATCCAAAAGTCGAAGTATAATATCGAAGGGATGTGTCCGATAAAAGGTTCTACCTTCTCAACCCGTCAGTCGCTCCTGTTTTAGCCACCTTATGCCAACTCACGGGAGTTGGGTCCACGTATTTACCTCAAAGGAAACGCCTCCACCATCCTACTTCATTCTGGAATCTCCACCGCGTACACGGTTGTTAAAGTGGTTTTAGGAGTTGGCAGAGAGTATGACAACTTCTGATCCCGGTCTCCTCAATAACCAAACGTTATTATAACACCGCGATTATTTCAAAATAATTTATGCTTTAAAACCAGAATATAATATCCATTTCAAAACTATATGAATACGATATCATTTCTATTTAAAACCAAATCAATATAATATCATTCTATTTCAAATATATCCTTTTTCAAAAATCATAGCACTTTCAAATCTATATATCTTGAAACCCATAGCTTTGGAATATAACTTCAAAAACTTAAATGGTTTAAATATTAAATTAATTTATATAAAATAAAATAGCTTCATCACCTTCACAAATCAATTCCAAATATAGATTTAAATTCCCAAATAAACCAATGAAATTTACATATATTTCAAAGCTTCAATCATTCCACCATTTCAAAACTTATTCTTCGATAATTTCATATATATCAATTTCAACTACAATTATTTAGATTTGAAATGTTAACTTAATAAATCAAAAATCATTTTAGTAAAACCTTTAGTCTTCAAATAACTGGATATTCTTTCAATTTAATTAACTTGATAATATTCATTTAAATCAATTTGATATTCATTTAAATCCTCTAAACAAAAATCAAGTTATAAAATCATACCTATTAAATCTCAATTTATTTACATTTCAAATATTTTTTTTTCTAGGATAATTCTTAAATACTTTAATTCGAATCAAATTCACATTTATCTTACGACATTAATTTTATTTGAGTCATTATAAACTCTATATACAATAGGAGTTAAATAGATACTTAACCACATTATATAAAAGAAATCAAACTTATTATTTAGCTTATTTTATAATTCAAACAAATTTACACATAGCTGAAAATCAATAATAAAATAGCATTTATATAACATCTAAAATCAATATCTATAAAACCCATATATTTCTTTACAAACCTATAGAAATCATTTAAAATAATTTTATATATATGGACCATGGTGTCTGTATAAAATTTTCTACCCTATGGTCAAGTGATACGGATATTTATCATTTCAATCCGTAATTTAAAATAAAAATACGGTTATATATCATTTCAAACCGCAATCCCGAATGAAATAAAGTGCATAACAATTTGCAGATTATGATGATATAAACAAAACAACCATTCATCCATCATAAAAATCATCTCACAATCATCATCCAAAACAATCAATCAATATCAATATATAGCTGATCATATATAACAGGTAATTAACTTGCAGTTATACTCAATAACAAATTAAATAACGATTTAATTTAAATAAATGCAATAACTGGGATGATGATTAAAATATACGAAAAAGTCAGAAATAAATGCATAATCACAATAAAAAATTAATTTAACAAACATAAGAAATTTTAGAAGTTGTGAGTGGGTTAAAACACTCACCTTTTGAATTTAAATTCAATTTAATCCCAAAAATTGACTAGTCTCCAAATTCGTCCAAACCAGCGTAAAAATCTGCGAAATTTCAATACGATCCTAACAAAAAGACACGCGTAAATTGGATATCATACACAAAAGTTATACAAGTTAAAACATTGAACGAATTTAAACAAACAAATTAAATAAAGGAAGAGTGAACCAATGACCATAAGCCACGTCATCATCTCTTCACAGAGCAGTAACCGCCCAGAATTCTCACGCATCTTCACCACGTTGACCAGCCACCGCCTTCACCTGTGATCACCATCGACCCAGGGAACAACCCCAATGTGCTCCCCATCATCACCTCCACTGCCCGACCTAGACGCGCCCTCCTATTTGCATCGCCGCCGCCGTCGAACCCTAGGGTTTCGAAATCCAAATCCAAAAATTCCGGTCACCACACACCGCTCAGGCCAATCGACCATCATCATACGCCTCCACGCGACAATCTCCACCAAACCCATATCTTTATTTTGCTGATTGAGGCCATGTCACCAATGTTCGAAAATTGACACTAAATACCTCACTTGTATTCGACTTCCAAAAATTCAAACATCAAACTCCAGTCGGATGGAGCTTATAACAACATTAGATGAATATAGAATAGCGGAAACAGAATGAATATCATGCATTTCATCATAGATATAACATCATCATGATATCCATTACTACATCAGAGTATTCTTATACATATATCACAACTCCAAATCGAACATCATAATTGTACAACAAGTGATCATATATCCAAAAAGTCTTCAAAGGAATGTAATGATAACGAACTTCCAAAAACTATGCACCTGAGATCCCAAAAGCTTCTAAAATTTCTCCAAAGCAATAGCTCCAAAATACTGCTAACACCAGAACACGGAAACCTGCTACTAGGCTGCCCGTGTGGAAATTATAGGCACCCAGAGTTTAGAAAGGAAACAATAAACTCCGGGTCAGTCATGGGTCTGGTATGAGTAAACAAAAACAGTTGCTTTTAAATAAAAAAAGATTTATAAAAGATAATCCGTTGTGCTTTTGGAAAATGAAACTACCATAAGACCTCCCACCACACACACAATGCAATCGTAGAATTGGAGGAGATTTCTTCTTATGATAGTCAAATATGCTTGATACAAGAATTTTTTTTTGATATTATCACTAGTGCATAGTGTAGAAAGCCATTTCGAAAATATAATATTAATCTTAGCTAGCATACAACCATTATTGCATGCCTACTATAGCTACCATCTAAACAGTGGGGCGCCACCATAAGCAAATGGCAAGTTATACAACTAAAACCGTACTGGGTTCGTATTAGGAATTAGGTTTCCAACAAATGGTCAGACTAAGGAACTTCCTACTGCCATATTGGTATGACTCTGGCGGGACGTCCCGAGAACCTACCCGGATCTCTGCCAACACAAGGCCGGGTTACCTCTGTAACTAGGTAACTACTACACGAGTATGCCACTCCCCGGTCCTTTGGGACCTTTATCCGAGGGCCCTCTACCACAAAGCAACAACCACACAGTATATGAGATTGAAGCAACCACATAGGTAAATATCTGGGCTCCATACCATGACATCACCATTTTCCAGAAGGAAATGACATACCCTGAAGGGAGCGACACTCATAACCGTGCCCCATCTTTCCTATTTCGACCATTTCCGGGTTGTGAGGTCTGATGAGGTATCGTCCACAAAGCTACGCTTTACACGAAAGCCATGCTTTGATCAAAAATGATCAATGAAGGATCATAAACACACAGCAGCACTTAGCATGCCACACTAACAAATTGGGAGCATATCGCTGATAACCTTCAAATACATAACCTCTGAGCTCGTACGTCTCAGAGAAGGGTGTTAAGCTAAGAGAATAAATTCTCCGCTACCAACAGATATGCATTTGAAAGAAATCTGCTTTATATGTCAAAGTGTAGTGTCAGACACACAACCATACAAGTCTTTTCCGGGTTCGAATAGAACCGAAGGCACTTCGTCCAGTAAATGAAGAAGCGTTTGCAAATCCGGGTATCCACAATCCCGATCGGACTACCCATCACATATGGAGATCTCTATACCTGAGCAACTCAATGCAAAGACATTCGATAGGTTATCCTATTGTTTTCGAAGACACCCGGTCTTCACCACCGGTCTTCAAATGCTATCCGTTTCAACATATCATTATTCGGAATGGGTTATATCACACAAATATCCTCTCCCGGCTAAACCGAATAGTGAACGCTTGATTTTAAAACTCATGGGTGTATCAATCACAAAGATTCACATTCAGTGTTCGATGTGGGTTTCGGATAACCAACTGGAATCTGACTCCCTGTCGAATCGAAGTTTAAATGCAGTCTACGGGCAAAAGGGTTTTCACATCAATATAGAATTAATTTACAAATCATAGTCCAGCACAAAGCAATTCACATCACAAAGTATCACGACCATAACAGAAATAACAATCCAGTGCAGAACAATAGTTAATTATTTTCCAAGGTGGTTTAAGTGAATTAACCACGTCATTATTTTAATCAATGATCAATTATTCTTAACGATAAACAAATTAATTAAATCTCAATCAAATTTGTTAATAAATTATTCCTCAATCAATTAATTTAATTAACTACTTATTATAAATTAATCAACTTAAATTATCTAATTAACAATTCTTAATTATAAATAATTTAGATACTTAATTGTTTATTAATCAATTTTAATTACAAATTATAAATCCTTAATTACTTAGTTAATTGAAATTATTAATTTAATTATTCTTGATCGCTTTCCAAAACCGTTGGTCATTTATCTAAATTAACATTTATAATTCTTCTTTAATTATTTCGAAATCAATTTATTATGATTACAAAAAGCTTCAATGTTGATTAACTTTAAGACTTATCTTAAATTAATTATTTGGTTAATGTAACAACCCCTAAATTTTTTAACGGTTTTTAATAACGTAGTTAATTGAATTTTTGAGAAATTTTAAATAATAATATTTTGAAATAAAAATTTAATGTTTGGATTACGTATAATTAAATATAAGTAGTGAATAAATAAGAAAACATAAAAATTTAGATTACGTTACTTGTTAATTAATTTGGATGTACGTTCATTTTAATTATTACATCTTATTTTCATATCCTAGCTGTTAAAAATCAAATCAGCACGTGCATTAAAAAAAAAGTATTAAAACCCTGCCTCCGATTCACGTGTAAAACTTTCCACTTTCATTTGTGTCTTTGTATTTAATAGGAATAAAAAAATCTTTGATTTCCTGACCGTTTCAAAATCTCTTCCCATCTTAAATTTTTGCAACGCAGTTCAGATCTGGAAAAAAAGGGTAATGAGTAAAGATCCGAAATTTTAGACCAATTTAAAATTCTAATTTTTTTTAAAATATTGAATAGAATTTGGTAGAAACAAAAATGATGGGAATAATAATAGTTTATATGAGATTTACAATCTAAATTAAAAATAAAAAATGTTAAGAATTTAACAATAATTGTTAATTGTAAATATTGATCTATTCAATAAAATTAAAGAGGAAACAATAGTTTAATTGTATTGTTGTAATTCAAATAAGTTAACCTCTAACAAATGAACTAAAATTGGTAACTAATGGATATGTTGAGTTATGTGAAATTATTAAATAATGTTTGATTTATTGTTAATAAAAATAAGTAGTTGAATTAGATTTTTATTTTATTTTAATACGAAATTAATATTTTTATTTGTTGAGATCTTTCCATTAAGGAAAAAGAATGTATAAAAATGAACATTTAATTTGGTAGTTAACATAATAATATTTTATTTATAAGTTTAAAAGAGAAAATTATTTCAATATGTTTTCCAAATATAATAATTATTATAAGAAAGATATTTTGAAATAAAAGTAACAGGTTGTATTCTGTGAATTTACAATTTTTTTTATTTACTATAAAGCAGTAGATAGTTGTTATTATTTTATATGTTAATTTAATGATTTAAAAGTTAATATGGTTTCAATTGGGAATAATATTTATTTTGACGTTAAATAATAAATTTATTTATAGCCTTGCATTCCAAGTGGGAAAGAAATCGTTTCCCTAGACATTCAATTTCTTTAAAATCTAGTTTTGATAAGTTACGTGTAAATTTCTACGCTTTCCTTTTTCCTTATTTTTATAATAGGAATAAAAATTCATGTAGCAGTTTCAAGCAAATTTATTTCTCTTTAGAAGTTCAAAATCCGTTTCAAGATTGTTTGAAATTCACGTGTATAAGTGTTTCTTCTTTTCCATTTACTCCTTTGCAATTAATAGGAACAAAATCATTGATTTTCCTTACCATTCAAATGAAATTCTATTATTTCCTTAATGTTCCTATACCATTAATTAGTACGTTTCTTTATTTAATTTATCCAATGCAATTATCTCCTAAATCAAATATCACGCGCAAATTCCTCCTGACAGGAATTATTTCCTGCCGTTTCTCCAAGCAATCAATACTAGTTTCATTTAAATATTCAACCTTGTATGCAAATAATTTTCACCACCTTCCCATTTTATAAATATTTCTTGCGATTTAATCAACGCATTTACTTCCTAATAAATTTTAAATGTGTACAAAATGTTTGCCAAAGATTTCTTGCAGTTTCCTTTTGCTAAATTCACGCAATCAATACCATTGTAAATATTCGCTCAAATCTTTCTTTCCTATATTCTCTCTATGGCCTCCATTTTCTTCTTTTTATTTTATATTTTTTTCCATGCTTTGCTTCTCCCCTCCCGGTCCTCTGCTTCCAATATATTTGACAAATCCATCTTTATATTTGAACTCACGTTCACAAATTTTCACATTATAATAGTCTCCATTGAATTGATATTTTAGCATAAAACTATATCTACATATTTTTTTACGTTTAATGCTTATGTGAATTTTAAGCCAAGCTTTTCAGAGACATATATATACCTTAGTCTTATATCTTATTTGTTACTATAAAATATTAGTAATATACATATTTTGAAAGTATAATTAGATTTTTATTCCTGCTCGAATATAACATATATTAGTATGGCAGCCGAGTGTTGTAAAAGCATTAGTGATTTATGTTGTAAAACTAAAAATTTAAATGTATAATTTTCATCTCGATTCTAGTGTATATATATAAAGTATGTTTTGTTTTTTTTGCTTTTCTGTAGTGCTTTCATAATGTATGGTCTATATATATAGATTGATTTTCTCAGTATATGCCTTGAATTTTGAGTAAACTATATATAAATATGTTATTTTAGAATGCGTGTTTTAAATAAGTGATGATTTTTATATATATTATGCCTATATTTTATTTTGTGTGTATATTTAAATGTAATATTGATTTAAGAGGAAAAACATTTTGTGTTCAAATTTAAGGATTGATTTTTCAATAATATGATGATGTTTTGTTTTAATTTGTATTTTAAATTTAATATCAGTTTCAAACAATGTGAATATTTTATTTGAATATCCATCTTAAACTAAATTTATTTAGATTTTAAGGAAATTTAAATAACACATATAATATATACTCTGTTTATATCAAACCAATTGATTTTTTTTCATCGATTTCTATCTATCAGCTTTGTCATCAAATTCGAGCCAATTTTGCTTTGCTTCAAAGTTCGTATTGGGATCCATAACTGACCTCATTATCGTTCTTCTCTAGCCTCGAAAGGTGAGCAATCACTCACGATTAACGTTCTTGTATTTTATTAAATATGATTTCAATTGAAACGGCAATTGAAATATGACGCTGTAGTCATTTAAATTGTTATATATATGCTATTTTCTGTAACTGTTCACCTGTGGGATATGACACCATATCCTGTTGTTTATATTATATATTTATTGATGGTATATGCCTATTATTTTATTGTATTATATGTTATCACTCTGCAAGTTCCATATAGTTTAGAATTCACTATGGGTTGAAATGATACATACCCGAACGGACTTTTGGATAGGAGAATTTCGTTATGGGTTGAAATGATAAACCCAAGCGCTTTTCAATTAAATTGAATATGGGATTGCGGGTCGAAGTGATATCTACCCGTATATTTAAATTTCGGATTGAAATGATAAATATCCGTATCGCTTGACCATAGCGCAAGAAATCATATACAGACATCGTTGGTCTATATATATATAAATGTTCTGAAAATAATTTCTATGGTTTGGGAAAGAAAAATATAGTTTTAATAAAGACCGATTCTTAGAATATTATATGTATAAAAATGAAAATTTTATGTATAGACCTAATAATATTTAATCTAATTGAGATTGATTTAATACATATAATATGTTTAAGGATTCGTTTAAATTTATATTTCAAATTAAATTTGGTAAAATTTTGAATAAGCTAGAGTTGAGAAGATAACGTTGAATTAATTGGAAATGGTATTTAATTAAGAATTGTATTCAATTAAATCGATTTGAAACTATTGAATTCGGGATTTAAGATATGATTTTATAACTTGGTTTTGGTAAAAGAGATTAAATGGATATTTTATGTTTAAATAAATTTAAGGAAATATTCTGTAAAATGAAATCTAAGGCTATTTAAATGATATTGAACTTGTTAAGTGGATATTTCCTGACTAAATAATAATGATGAAGCTAAATCAAGATCTATATGAAACTGTTAGATTTAACTTTAAAATATCGAATATTAAAGCTTTGAATATAACGGAAGTTTAAATGGTTATTGGGAGCCGAATTGAATTAATGAATTGAGCTTTGAATAAATGGGAATTTGGAACTTGGGTTGATTAGAATCAATTTGTGTAGTTGAGGAAATTTCGAATACTTTACTTTATAAATTATTTAATATATATATATACTATCTTGAAAAATAGATATATTTGAAAAGGAAATGATGTTTTGATTTTGAAGTCTAAATAAAATTGAATGACCACGGTGTTATAGTGTATATTTCTACCTTGCAGATAGTTCCATGGACCCTTAGAGGATGGTTATCCCAAACATCCTTAAGTTATTTGTATTTCAGTTGATATTTCACTTGAGTTGGATTTATTGATATAAGAATGTTAATCCTGACTCGAGTGTTTTGTGTTTTTGCTTTACGCTCGGATCAGACTAAGCGATACAACATTTGAGATTCGCCTTTGGAGTTTGGAGCTTCGTTTGAGGATCCAACTATTGATTCAGCTTTCAGCTCTTTCAGTTGATTCCTTCGGAAAGTTCATCTGTTCGTACTGGAGACTTCATTATATTTGAGATATTATTCTTTTTTTTATAGTAGCTTCATGAACTACTATTTATCTATTCCGCTGCATTATTTTATATTACTCTGTGTCTGTGAATCGGTGGTTGATTTATTTACTGTATATGCTGAGTTTTGCCAAATTTTAAATAACAATTCAGTATTTTGAATTATTCAAGTCGGACATGTATGGTTCTATTATCGATTTGAATGGTCTAAAATAACGGGTTGTTACAGTTGGTATCAGAGCTTTGGCTCTAGGTAAAACTTAGCATATATGGTAAATTTATTTACAGAATCACTTTCGTTCGAGTTGAATCTCTTCCTTTTGACTCGATTTCCTTTGAACTTTGGAACGTCCCCCGTGGTTCAAAAATTCATTCTTGTCTCTCTCTATTTATATTCTTTGATTCTGGAGTATCCAATGACTCCACTGAATGATTTGTAAAAGGGGTGAAACTCCCTTAAAATTGGCATTGATTCACCGGAGATTTATGTATCCCTCGGTTTAAATGCTACTATCTCTTGTTATTCCGAATTATATCTCTAGCGATCGATTGTCGAATTGCCTCAGAATTCTTCATCGATCTAATTTTGGAATCACGGTTGACCCGTAAAGGTCGCCCGTGATTTATAGAGGTATATCCATCTTCTATTTTGTAATTTAATTATCTCATCTTCGATCGATTCTATCTTTAAATCAGGATTCTATTGATTGGAGTTCCTCTAAATTAAATATCTATCTTTGTTTTATCCATTCCTGAATCATCCTTTGAAAATCAGGTTTTTTTTTGTGTTTTAAAATTGTTTTATATGCCAAAATTTTTATTTGGGTAACCATTGTGACGCGATGGATTTTTCGCGTTCGAAAATTGTCATCCATACTTTACATCGTACTCGAATGCCGCAGATTCGACCGTTCAAATCCGAGTCGCCGGAGCTTATAACAACATTAAGTAAACAACACAGTTAAGCAAACAACATAGCGGAAGAAAAAGAATAATACATTGATATACAACATTGATACAATATCTGATACAACAGATGATACAATAGACATCAATATACATCAGAGATACAATAGAATAGCAGAAGAACAAATAACTCTAAGATAGTCTTCAAGGAAGAACTCCAGCAGCAGCTCGAACCAACATCACGATTCACCAAGACAAGCAAGTCTCGTCCACATCCAAAGACTGAACTAGCTCCAGATAACATACTAATCTGACTATCTGAAAAAACCAACTCTAGACTGCCCGTGTAGAAAAATTTTGAGCACCTAGAGTTTAGGAAAGAAACAATAAACTCTAGATCAGTCGTGGGACTGGTGTGAGCAACAAAAACAGTTTATCTTTAAAACAAACAAAGGGATATTTTAAAATAGATTCGCAATGCTTTTTAGAAAATGAAACTACCACAAGGCCTCCCGCACACACACACAATGCAAACGCAGAATCGGAGGAGATTTCTCCTTATGATAGTCAAAGATGTTTGATATTATTACAAGTGCATAGTGTAGGATAACATTTCGAAAGTAAAGATATAAATCTTAGCCAACATACGACCATTATCGTATGCCTACTATAGCTACCATCTAAACAGTGGTGACCACCATAAGTAAATGGCAGGTTCTACAACTAAAACCGTACAAGTTACGTATTGAAGTTTGGATTTCCAACAAATGGTCAGGCCAAGGAACTTCCCATTGCCCCATGGGTACGCCTCTGGAAAGACGACCCGAGAACCTAACCGGATCTCTGCCAACACAAGGTCGGGTTACCCTTCAAATTGGGTAACTACTGACACGAATATGTCATTCCCCGATCGTAACCGATCTATATACGAGGATCCTCGATTCCAACAACCACAAAGTAATAAATTTGCAGCAATAACATAGGTTAAGTATCTGGGCTCCATACCATGATACCACCTCTATCCAGAAGGAATCACATACACAAAAGGGGCGCTACCCCCTAATAACCTTGCCGCATCCTTCCTATTTTGACCATTTTCGGGGTGTGAGGTCTTACAAAGTCTCGTCCACAAAGCTACGCTTTTCACAAAACCCATGCTTTGATCAACAAATAATCAGCAGCACTCAGCATGCCACATTACCTAACCACTGAGCTCCAACATCTCTAAGAAGGGTGTTAATGCTAAGAGAATAAATTCTCCGCCACCAACAAAAATGTATATGAAAGAAATCTGCTTTATATCTCAAAATGTAATGTCAGACACACAATCCATACAAGTCTGTTCTAGGTTCGAACAGAACCGAAGGCACTTCCGAAGAAGTCCTTGCAATCCGGGTATTCACAATGCCGATCAGATTTTTCATCACTTAGGGAATATCTATACCGTAGCTACTCGGTGCAGAGACAATCAATAGGTCATCCTATCGTTCTCGCAAACACCCGGTCTTCACCACCGGTCTTCAAATGCTATCCATAACGGCGTATCACATATTCGGAACGGGTTATACGACCCAAAGGTCCTTTCCCGGCTAACCCGAATAGTGAACGCAACATTTAAAACATATGGATATGGGATTTCAATTAAGTCACAACTTAATAATTCAAAATTTTCTTTCAAATGATTTAAACCAATTACCATTTCCAATCTTTTAAACAAAAAGATTAATTTCGCACAATTCACCCAGTTTCTCAAAGGTTTGTTCATAAGTTTCAAAACAATTCCATCTCAATTGGATTAAATCATTTAAATCTTTAAATCAAACATTTGTTTCATAGCTTTCAAATCGTTCCTAAATATTCACAAAAAAATTCATTTCCAAATATTCATCTATAACTTGGAAAACTATTTCAGTTTACTTGAAATCCCTTTAATACAATTTGAAATTCATTTCTCCTATGAAAGCTTTTTATCATTTAGAAACAACAGTGTTATTTCGGAAAAACCCTATTTCATTTATACAAGTTACAATCTTTGGGTTAATTCAAATTCCCAAAAGAACAATACTTTAAAGATGGTTTGACTCATATATAACTAGTATAATATCGTTCATCCCTAGTTTCAAATCATAGAATTCAATTTTAAATATTAAATTCAAATTCAAGTCAAAATATTTAAATTTCAAAACCCAATCAAGTTATTCAAAAACTTTTATTTTTCAAAATCCCTTTTTCACAAGCTTTTCATATTTAACCCAATTCCATATCTAAAATTGTTTGGATTCAAAATTCAGCTTTTAAAACTATTTTGAATTAATTTCAAATATCTAGGACTTAACCGATTTCCTCGTGAAATCCATATTTGTGTGTGTATAAGTGTAATCCAGGGGTTTCACACAATAGTGCAACATCATCAATCAACACAGATTCAAATACATCAATATATTAGATAAGCGGTATAAACTATAACGCTTATATTTGATAAGCGGTACAAACCAATTGTAACGCTTATCTTTCATTCACAGATCACAGGTATATATCACAGATAATAAATTACATCAAACACAGCTCAAATCAAAACAAAACATATCAGGGTATCAAACAATTCAATCATCCAATAGAATCCAAACATCCATAAGTGAGATCGGTTAATTTTCTGATTAGTTCAAATCAGATTAATTACTTATGGATTACTAATCCTGGTTAATTAACGTTAATAAATTACAGGTCATTTTGATTACTTATTCTTTAATCATTTATTTTTTTAATCATTTATTAATAATTAACTTAATTTTTAATTATAATTAATCAACCTTTAGTTATTAAATAATTAACTTTTAATTATTTAATTAACCATTTAATTAATTGTCTTTAATTTATTAATTAAACATTAATTAATTATCCTTTATTAATTTCAATAAGTAATTAGCTTTTATTCAATTACACAAAGTAATTATCTTTAATTAATTACACAAAGTGATTATCCTTAATTTACTTTCATAAATAAATATATCTGTTAATTAATCACCCTTTACTAATCTTAAATTAATCGCATTAGGTAGTTAACCCTTAATTGTTAATTAATCAAGTCTTAATTACTTTTATTAATTAATTATCCCTCAATTAATTAATAATTAACAACAAATTAATTTCCCTTCAATTACAATTTAATTAACTTTTAAATATTACTTAATTATCCTTTATTAATTGAAATAAGTAATTTCACTTTAATTACTTGATTCTTCAACTTTAATCCTAAATCAATCACTTTTAATTAAGTAATTATCTTTATTTAATTATTCTTAATTAATAATCTTTGAACACCTTGATTAAATCATCTTGAATGTCAATTACCAATCCTTAATTAATTACTTCATTATGTAATTATTTTTAATTAATCAACCACTAATCACTTGACTAAATAACTTGAATTATCAATTAATTTTATATTAATTACTTTCATTAAGTAATTTATTTTAAAACTTCCATTTAAAAGCTTTCCATTTGTTAATCCGTCTTTGAAAGAAAAACAATTACCATTCAAACCTATTAATGACCTGGAAGAAATCATTATTCAAGCCTTGTCAGATCAACATAATCATATAATTCAACTTAAATCTTTAAAGTTAATTGTATTTGAGATGACCCGTTAATCTTTAAAATCTTGTTTTAAATAACCTTGAAATCAAATTTTCTTTTATCGTACATTGAAACTTGTTCTTGCTTTATTTTAAAAACTTGTTAACTAATTTACTTTTATATACAAATGCTGGTTACCATAGTTTTTTTTAAATAAATTTGTTTACTGTAAAAAATTTATTTTTATTTTGGTATACTTTCAAAGTACTCGTGTAAACCCAGTAAAATTTCACGAGAGAACCCTCAAACTAACCCATCTTCTTCTCCAAACAACCCTTTCCCAGATACACGATCCCACGCGTGCATGTGCACCACTAGCCAGTGACGCTCCAGTCATCGTCGAGTACGTTATCCAGTCAAAGCCGCCACTCTTTACCTTCTCGATTACCTGAACTACTGAATTCATCAAGGATTCGAAGAAACGAACCACCTCGCACTCAACTTGAAACAGACCGGTCGTCAATAAATCCCCTGCGTAACCATCCCTGACCATCTGAAGACATGCCCTCTCACTCCGATGTTCATCAGAGACCCAGGCTCGTTTTGCCCCAGATGCGATCGCCAATAGCACACCCACGGCGGCGAATTTTTTTCTCGAACTTCGACAAGTCGAATCGCGCCTTAAGCCCTAATTCAAGTCGTTCCTCTCTTAAGAGAAATAAAAAAAATTTGAACATTTTTCCCATGCTCCCCTACGCATCAGCCTCCTTCGCCATGAATCTTGATGCCCAGATCGATGTGGATCATCAGGATTTGATCAATTTGCATTTCCCGTTCAATTCCTTCATACTCGAGATTTATTAGCTTAAAAATTATGAGATTTTCACCTAAAATTACCTTTTTGAAATTCGAATGTGATTGTGTAATCATAGTTTAAATTAATTTATTCGATTTTTTCCTGATATATATTAATCTACTGTAAATTTAATGCTTCCACAATATTCAGTAAATATTTCTCCTTGAAACTATTTTTAAAAATAATGTCATAGATTTATACACAATTCATCTTCAAAGATTCTGGCCTATCATTGATTATATGAAAAGAGTTTAAATTATCAAAGTCAACCATTTTTTAGCCTGTAAATGCTTAACAGAGGTATATACATATACCTGTACACCAACATGCGTACATATCTATAGCCTAATTCAACTATATTCAAGTTGAATATGTCTAGAAAAACATACATATACATCACCACCACATAGATGTCACATACAGCAATATCAAAAGATTTAAAGGTTGAGAGTTTGCTCATAGTTGATTTTTTATTTTTTTTGAAGAAAGAACAGAGATCCTTTTATCTTGAAACAGCCTTGAACTTGCTTGCCGAACTTCTGATTTCTGGTTTGAATTTGATTAAACTGTTGTTTTAAAGTGAAGTTTTGTTTTAAGTTGAAGATGTTGTTGCCTTCCTCTATTTACTCAGCTTTTTTGGTCGAAATGAGGGTGAGAGTTTGATGTATAGTAAGGAAGAGTACCGGTGACAAATTTTACCGGGTATTAAAAATAGGTTTGTAGGCTGATAGTTTCACTTCAGTATGGGCTGAGATGTTTGTATTAAATGCATAAGGTATGTTGCATTTATTGTTAAGTACTTCGACCCTTTTCTTATGCATTTTTATATTGAATTTGATTTGTTTATACATGCCTTTACTTGCTTGTCTCGGCTGAAGATAGACTTTGCATTAATTACTTTTGTCCTACTTTTCCATTTTTTTGTTTACAGCCTACATACTTGCATCTTTATTTTCTTTTACTTTGTTCAATTCTTGCCTTACCTTGTTATATTCTTCCCTATTTTCTTACTTCTTGTACTCGGCTGATATGATATTGCATTACTTAGGTTTGTCTTCTCTTTGTAAAAATCTACATACTTATATTTATATCTTGTCTTCTCCTTCGGCATGCCATTGAATATAATTTCCTTTTGCTTTGTCTGGTTACGTAATTTATATTTCATTTGCCTAGCTTGCTTTTACTTATGTTATATAGATATAAAGTTTTTATTGTTGTTTGTTAATACTTGAACATATTTCTTTATTTTATTTTGTCTTAGTCTTATTAATTGAATATCTATTGTAATATGTTGTTTAAATTTAGCAAATTTGTTTAAATTTATTTATTTCCTTTTTTATTTCGTACAAACTTATTTTATTTTACTTTACAATATTTTTTTATAGCTTATATAATTCTAGAATTATTTGCTATGTTCATTTCATATTTTATATAATTATAATCTATCTGAAATATTTTGTTTAACATTATATCAAAAATCCAAATACAATTTTTTTCTAATAATTCATTTATTTAACTAATATTTTATATTGTTTTATTTAGAAATGAAATTAATTATCAATTTAAACTCAATTAAAATCCGGGATCGTTACAGACTTCCCTCCTTAAAAGGAATTTCGTCCTCGAAGTTCGCCAGAGAGAGATAACGAAGATAGATGAAAGATAGAGAAATATCTTTTCAGATCAAACTTGGTATCAATTCTGCATTTGGCTCACCAAATCAGTTTATCAACAATAGATACAAGAAATTATAATAGAATTTCAAATTTTGGTTTTAAACGAAATCGTTTTATCGATTCAATTCAAATTTATCCTTATATTTCACTAACCAATTTAACTCAATTTAAAATTTCCAATTTGTTTAAAATTTCAAATTTCAATTTCAAATTCAAATTCGTATTCATTAAGTTTTAAATCCAAAACTGATAAGAAACTGATGAAAATAAGAAGTAAAGATTTCCTCCAACGATTCGTAGGGCCATTATCTCACTGAAACTTCTTCTGTAGCTGATACGAATAATCGAAGAATTGAAATCGAATCAAAGAAGATTGATAAGAAAGTTATTTCCACTGCTACAGGGTATTGACCATTTATAGTGGTACTTCCCTTTCCCCTATCTCGTCCTCTTCTTGCACTCATACTTACTATCAGTGAATTGTAAGAAAATTAACTGAGGCATTCTAACGGATATCTTAGGGATATACTCATTCTAGGGTATACTTCACCCTATCTATAATGAGTTACTTAACGTGTTATACTCCTGAGCTAAAGTTTAACCTTAGCTCTGATACCAAATGTGACAAGATGGATTTTTCGCGTTCGAAAATCGACATTCATACTTTACATCATACTCGAATGCCGCAGATTCGACTGTTCAAATGCGAGTCGCCGGAGTTTATAACAACATTAAGTAAACAACACAGTTAAGCAAACAACATAGCGGAAGAAAAAGAATAATACATTGATATACAACATTGATACAATATCTGATACAACAGATGATACAATAGACATCAATATACATCAGAGATACAATAGAATAGCAGCAGAACAAATAACTCTAAGATAGTCTTCAATGAAGAACTCCAGCAGCAGCTCGAACCAACATCACAATTCACCAAGACAAGCAAGTCTCGTCCACATCCAAAGACTGAACTAGCTCCAGATAACCTACTAATCTGACTATCTGAAAAACCCAACTCTAGACTGCCCGTGTAGAAAAATTTTGAGCACCCAGAGTTTAGGAAAGAAACAATAAACTCTGGATAAGTCATGGGACTGCTGTGAGTAACAAAAACAGTTTATCTTTAAAACAAACAAAGGGATATTTTAAAATAGATTCGCAATGCTTTTTAGAAAATGAAACTACCATAAGGCCTCCCGCACACACACAAAATGCAAACGTAGAATCGGAGGAGATTTCTCCTTATGATAGTCAAAGATGCTTGATACGCATTAAAAAGAAACATTTGATATTATTACTAGTGCATAGTGTAGGAAAACATTTCGAAAGTAAAGATATAAATCTTAGCCAACATACGACCATTATCGTATGCCTACTATAGCTACCATCTAAACAATGGTGACCACCATAAGTAAATGGCAGGTTCTACAACTAAAACCATACAAGGTAAGTATTGAATTTTGGATTTCCAGCAAATGGTCAGGCCAAGGAACTTCCCATTGCCACATGGGTACGCCTCTGGAAAGACGACCCGAGAACCTAACCGGATCTCTGCCAACACAAGGTCGGGTTACCCTTCAAACTGGGTAACTACTGACACGAATATGTCATTCCCCGATCATAACCGATCTATATACGAGGATCCTCGATTCCAACAACCACAAAGTAATAAATTTGCAGCAATAACAAAGGTTAAGTATCTGGGCTCCATACCATGATACCACCTCTATCCAGAAGGAATGACATACACTAAAGGGGCACTATCCCCTAATAACCTTGCCGCATACTTCCTGTTTTGACCATTTTCGGGGTGTGAGGTCCGACGAAGTATCGTCCACAAAGTTATGCTTTTCACAAAAGCCACGCTTTGATCAACAAATAATCAGCATCACTCAGCATGCCACATTAATAAATTGGGAATATATCACTGGTAACCTTCAACTACATAACCACTGAGCTCGTACATCTCTGAGATGGATGTTAATGCTAAGAGAATAAATTCTCCGCCACCAACAGAAATGTATTTGAAAGAAATCTGCTTTATATCTCAAAATGTAATGTCAGACACACAATCCATACAAGTCTGTTCTGGGTTCGAACAGAACCGAAGGCACTTCCGAAGAAGTCCTTGCAATCCGGGTATTCACAATGCCGATCAGATTTTTCATCACTTAGGGAATATCTATACCGTAGCTACTCAGTCCAGAGACAATCAATAGGTTATCCTATCGTTCTTGCAAACACCCGGTCTTCACCACCGGTCTTCAAATGCTATCCATAACGGCGTATTACATATTCGGAATGGGTTATACGACCCAAAGGTCCTTTCCCGGCTAACCCGAATAGTGAACGCAACATTTAAAACATACGGATATGGGATTTCAATTAAGTCACAACTTAATAATTCAAAATTTGCTTTCAAATGATTTAAACCAATTACCATTTCCAATCTTTTAAACAAAAAGATTAATTTCACATAATTCACCCAGTTTCTCCAAGGTTTATTCATAAGTTTCAAAACAGTTCCATCTCAATTGGATTAATTCATTTAAATATTTAAATCAAAAATTGGTTTCATAGCTTTCAAATCGTTCCTAAATATTCACCAAAAAATTCATTTCCAAATATTCATCTATAACTTGGAAAACTATTTCAGTTTACTTGAAATCCCTTTAATACAATTTGAAATTCATTTCTCCTATGAAAGCTTTTTATCATTTAGAAACAACAGTGTTATTTCGGAAAAACCCTATTTCATTTATACAAGCTACAATCTTTGGGTTAATTCAAATTCCCAAAAGAACAATACTTTAAAAATGGCTTGACTCATATATAACTAGTATAATATTGTTCATCCCTAGTTTCAAATCATAGAATTCAATTTTAAATATTGAATTAAAATTTAAATCAATGTATTTAAATTTCAAAACCCAATCAAGTTATTCAAAAACTTTTACTTTTCAAAATCCCTTTTTCACAAGCTTTTCATATTTAACCCAATTCCATATCTAAAACTGTTTGGATTCAAAATTCAACTTTTAAAACTATTTTGAATTAATTTCAAATATCTGGGACTTAACCGATTTCCTCTTGAAATCCATATTTGTGTGTGTATAAGTGTAGTCCAGGGGTTTCACACAATAGTGCAACATCATCAATCAACACAGATTCAAATACAGCAATATATTAAATAAGCGGTATAAACTACAACGCTTATATTTGATAAGCGGTACAAACCAATTGTAACGCTTATCTTTCATTCAAAGATCACAGGTATATATCAAAGATAATAAATTACATTAAACATAGCTCAAATCAAAACAGAACATATCAAGGTATCAAACAATTCAATCATCCAATAGAATCCAAACATCCATAAGTGAGATCAGTTAATTTTCTGATTAGTTCAAATCAGATTAATTACTTATGGATTACTAATCCTGGTTAATTAACGTTAATAAATCACAAGTCATTTTTATTGCTTACTCTTTAATCATTTATTTATTTAATAATTTATTAATAATTAACTTAATTTTTAATTATAATTAATCAACCTTTAATTATTAAATAATTAAATTTTAATTAACCATTTAATTAATTATCTTTAATTTATTAGTTAAACCTTAATTAATTATCCTTTATTAATTTCACTAAGTAATTAGCTTTTGTTCAATTACACAAAGTAATTATCTTTAATTAATTACACAAAGTGATTATCCTTAATTTACTTTCATAAATAAATTTATCTGTTAATTAATCACCCTTTACTAATCTTAAATTAATCGCATTAGGTAGTTAACCCTTAATTGTTAATTAATCAAGTCTTAATTACTTTTATTAATTAATTATCCCTCGATTAATTAATAATTAACAACAAATAAATTTCCCTTCAATTACAATTTAATTAACTTTTAAATATTACTTAATTATCCTTTATCAATTGAAATAAGTAATTTCACTTTAGTTACTTGATTCTTCAACTTTAATCCTAAATCAATCACTTTTAATTAAGTAATTATCTTTATTTAATTATTCTTAATTAGTAATCTTTGAACACCTTGATTATATCAATCTTGAACGTCAATTATCAATCCTTAATTAATTACTTCATTATGTAATTATTTTTAATTAATCAACCACTAATCACTTGACTAAATAACTTGAATTATCAATTAATTTTATATTAATTACTTTCATTAAGTAATTTATTTTAAAACTTCCATTCAAAAGCTTACCATTTGTTAATCCATCTTTGAAAGAAAAACAATTACCATTCAAACCTATTAATGACCTGGAAGAAATCATTATTCAAGCCTTGTCAGATCAACATAATCATATAATTCAACTTAAATCTTTAAAGTTAATTGTATTTGAGATGACCTGTTCATCTTTAAAATCTTGTTTTAAATAACCTTGAAATCAAATTTTCTTTTACCATACATTGAAACTTGTTCTCGCTTTATTTTAAAAACTTGTTAACTAATTTACTTTTTTATACAAATGCTGGTTACCATAGTTTTTTTTAAATAAATTTGTTTACTGTAAAAAAATTATTTTTATTTTGGTATACTTTCAAAGTACTCGTGTAAACCCAGTAAAGTTTCATGAGAGAACCCTCAAACTAACCCATCTTCTTCTCCAAACAAACCCTTTCCCAGATACACAATCCCACGCATGCACGTGCACCACTAGCCAGTGATGCTTCGGTCATCGTCAAGTACGCTATCCAGTCAAAGCCGTCACTCATTACCTTCTCGATCACCTGAACTACTGAATTCATCAAGGATTCAAAGAAACGAACCACCTCGCACTCAACTTGAAACAGACCGATCGTCAATAAATCCCCTGCGTAACCATCCCCGACCATCTGAAGACATGCCCTCTCACTCCGATGTTCATCAAAGACCCAGGCTCGTTTTGCCCCAGATGCGATCGCCAATAGCTCACCCACGGTGGCGAATTTTTTTCTCGAACTTCGACAAGTCGAATCACGCCTTAAGCCCTAATTCAAGCTCGTTCCTCTCTTAAGTTAAATAAAAAAAATTCGAACATTTTTCCCATGCTCCCCTACACATCAGCCTCCTTCGCCATTAATCTTGATGCCCAGATCAATGTGGATCATCAGGATTTGATCAATTTGCATTTCCCGTTCAATTCCTTCATACTCGGGATTTTGAAAAGTGCGTGTACGAGTGCACGTGCTAATATAGTACACACGGATCGTGTAATATGGAATACAATATAAATGCAGAAATAGATGATAATAGCAAAGTAAATAAAAATAGAAAAATCACACTAGAGATTTTTATACTGGTTCGGAGCACCGTCCTACGTCCAGTCCCAGACTTCTATCTAGATTTTCACTATTAACTACCTCGCTTCACCCGGAGGAACAGGTTTACAACACCCGAGCAAACGAATGGGATTTCACGTCTCTAATACACTGAGGACTTCAACACTTGCCTCTTACAACACCGAGGACTTCAACACTTGCCTCTTACAACACCGAGGACTTCAACAACGATGAATATAATTGTTTGTTGACGGTATGTGTTCTTGCTAACACAGTTTTGTCACTTGTAGTACAAACGTCCTATAATCTTATCCTCAAAATATGTGAATGATGTTTTGTGAAGACTAAGGGAAGTATATTACTTATTGAATCAAAAGATATGAAATAATTTCAATGATTCAATAAGAAATTAAAATAATTGAGAGCTTTTAGAATGCAGGAGTATTTAGAAAGTAAGATCAGAAATTAGAGTAAAAAAAATATGTTTTCATGTATCTTGAATCAATGATTTAGATGAGTTTATATAGAGAAAAATGGTTGTAACTCTTTGTGAACGGTAGCCATTAATAGATATGATCATTGATGAAAGGTAAGAGATGCAACCATTGGAGAAAGAAGTGTCTTTTGGAAAAGGTTGCTCTCTGTTTAAAAAACGGTCGACAGGTCAAAAAATGGCCAGTAGACAGGATTTCAAATATATAGTCGTTATGTGCATGTGTGCACGTTCATTGTGCATTTTACACAAAAACGGTCGACCGCCTGATTTATGACCGATCGACCGGTCTCTGTTAATTTGCTCAATGAATGTGCAATTCTTTTTAAACATATATATATATATCGATTATATTGAGGTGCATGATTATTTGAGGATAGATTTTAACAAGTTTATCACTATTACAATATCAAATAATCAACCTATAATCTAGAGTACCATATGTAGCTCTTTTGTGCCTCTTTATAGCCTTGATGTCTTTGTTTTGTCGATCGCCTTTATTTCTTTGTCAGAAATCAAAAACTTCATAGAACCTGTGACTCAACATTCTCCCCCTTTTTGATTGATGACAACATATATCTGAAGTTCTGAATCTCCCCTGAATATGTGATCTCACCTTGAGATTTTGTTTGTATTCTTTATATATATATATATATTCCTGCAAATAATTGTTAGCACTTTCTCCCCCTTTGTCATCGACAAAAAGGAATAATAGATAATGGAATAATATAGGAGTATATGAACCAGAATATTCATGCATAGCAAAAAACTATAACATATCCAAACATACCAGAGTATCATACACACCATAATATCATACGAATAAAAGTAACGACACTATTAAGTACAAGTGTCGAAGGATGTTTTAAATTACTAAACCAAAATATAGAGATAGAAAACAGAATCTAGGATGAGTCAGAAGCTGTCTCCTCTTGAACATCTTCTTCCTCATCATCATCATCATCATCTTCCTCTTCTTCCTCATCATCGTCCTCTCTAGATGATTCTCCATGACCATGTCCACTAGTACCAGCAGACTCCTCAGTTGATGACCAGTTGAAAACAGGAGGAGCAGGACGTTTGCCTGGGTCTTGAGCAGAGATGGATGTGCTACATGAAATAGCATCCCATAAAATACCAAAGAATGACTTGACTTTGTTGAAGCGTTTGTCAATTTTTGTGTCCATGCGCTTGAGTCTTGATTCAACCAAGAATTGAATACACGCAATAGTTTCAAGTGATTCTTTTGTGGTGGATTTTGATTTCAACATTTTAACTTCTTCGGAACGAGGTCGAGAGGAAGTAGCTTTTGTTTTGTTGGACTTCTGTGTTGCCATTGTTCAAACGACTAATCTGAAGGTAAGGAGGAGGAAGCTTCATGCGTTTGATGGTTACGGAATCAATACATTTTGGTTTCGAGATGGTAGAGTCAGGAGGTCTTATGCCACAAGCTAGCAAAATACGCATGATTTATTCATTGAAGAAAAAGTGAGGTCGCGTAGAGTTGTTCACCTTGAGAATCTCGTCAAACAGCATATGAACCCAATTGATTTGGATATCTCCATAAATAGCATAAATGGCCTTGAAGTTTTCTTTGTATACAGCGTCGTAGTTTCCTAGTCTAGGAAACAAAGAGAACATCAAGACGCGATGTAGTAGTCTGGCGGTGGGTCGAAGTCCAATTACCGGTCGACCGCTCTAATATGGTCGGTCGACCGTTTTCATCCAGAGGCTAAACGGTCGACCGGTTCTATTATAGGTGGTCGACCATTTTTGTTGCCTGATGAAAAACAGTCTTTTTGCGGGTTTTTTTTAGAATATGTCGAGCTATATAATTCATATTTCACTCTTATTATAAAATACAAACATTATTACATGAGAGATAGAGAGAAAACGTTACAACATGTGTATATATATATATATATATATATATATATATATATATAAATCTAATGAGGAGTGGAAGAATTGCCATTAGAATTTTCTTTATTATCTTTAATACGATGTGACCATGGACTCCAGTTTTTCTGAGCACCTTCATTCCTGTTATAATTCCGATCCCAAGAGTTAGGACTCCTAGATGTTGACGGCCTAGACGGCATCGGTTCATGCACATCATGCTTGTTTGTACCACAAAAGAATGATGTCATTGTTTCTAAAACAGATAAACGTGCCGATGTTCGTTGTTTCTCATGATAAAGCTGGCTTTGTCCATAATGGAGCTGTCTTTGAAGATCTATTTGATGTTTCTGATAGTGGTGAATCTCGTCGATCTGTGCTTTGGTACGAGGAGAACAAAACGGCGCCTTCTTTGCTCGTTTTGAGGTTGGTGTACTACCAGGAGTACGATTGTATTAGTGATGATACTTCGGTTTCTGTTTTGGTGTTTCAGGAGAATAATACTCCTCTGGTTCAGAACTTGTAACGGAAATGTGTGATTTTTGAGCACACTTATCACAAATGTGAGCCATAGAAAATTATGTATAGAGCCTTATGCTCAGATAAGAAAAGATGAATAAAGAGAGAAGTTTTGACAAGCTTATAAAGAAATTCCTTATACATAAGCCTATGGATGAGAGTGAATAAAGAAATTTGACCGTGAAAGCAAGCAAAGGCTCTTATTTAAAGAAAATAAATAGCTTTTCTTAAAAAAAATGCTATAGTTAAAATATAACCAAAGGAAAGAAAAAAAAATCATTAGTGATTATTAGTCAAGATCTTTTCTTGAAATTAAACCAAGCTCTCTTCGTAATCTAATAAAACTATATTCGAGCAGAGGCTTAGTAAAAATGTCCGCTAATTGATTATCAGTTTGGACATATTCAAGACATATATATCCTTTTTCAATATTATCTCTAAGGAAATGATGACGGATATCAATGTGTTTGGTTCTAGAATGATTCACTGGATTCTTAGAGAGATTTATAGCACTTGTGTTATCACAGTATATAATAGAATTTGATAAATGAATATCAAAATCTTGAAGTGTTTGTTGCATATATAGTACTTGAGTACAAGCGAGAGCTGCTTATATATATTCAGCTTCACATGTTGATAGTGAAACACAATTTTGTTTCTTACTAAACCAAGAGACAAGTGATTTCCAATAAAATGGCACGTACCACTTGTACTTTTTCTATCCGTTCGCGAGCCGCCAAAATCAGCATCACTATATGATACTAATTCAAATGGACATTCTTTTGGATAAAAAAGACCGAAATCTTTGGTATTATTAAGATAACGAATTATACGTTTCACTGCTCGTAGATGTGATTCCTTTGGATCTGCTTGAAAGCGTGCACATAGACAAACACTCATTATTATATCTGGACGACTAGCTGTAACATAAAGAAGAGAACCAATCATGCTTCGATATAATTCCTGGTCAACACTCTTACCATTTTCATCTTTTTCAAGATGTATAGTTGTACTCATAGGAGTTGGTTTACCAGATGTATTTTCTAATCCGAAGCGTTTGATAAGATTTCCGCAATATTTTTCTTGATTGATAAAGATACCACTCGGAAGTTGTTTGATTTGAAGTCCAAGAAAATATGACAGTTCTCCCATATGAGACATTTCGAACTCTTTGGTCATAATACTTGCAAATTCCTTGCAGAGTATATCGTTTGTTGAACCAAAGATGATGTCGTCTACATATATCTGGATAACTAGAATATCCTTTTGAGAATGTTTAATAAACAATGTTTGATCGACTTTGCCTATTTGAAATCCTGAGTTAATAAGATAGCTACGTAATCGTTCATACCAAGCACGAGGTGCTTGTTTTAAACCATACAGATCTTTCTTAAGTTTGAACACATGGTCAGGATATTTTTCATGTACGAACAAAGGAGGTTGTTCGACATAGACATTCTCTTTGATAAATCCATTGAGAAAAGCACTTTTGACACCCATCTGATAAAGTTTGAAATTATGGTGACAAGCAAAAGATAATAGGATTCTAATAGCTTCTAGTCGAGCAACTGGTGCATAAGTTTCTTCATAATCGATACCTTCTTCCTGATTATACCCTTGTGCTACTAATCTTGCTTTATTTTTGGTGATATTTCCTTGTTCGTCAGCCTTATTTTTATAGACCCATTTAGTACCAATAACCGACTGATCAGTTGGTCTTGGAACAAGTTCCCAAACGTCATTGCGCTCGAACTGATTTAGTTCTTCCTGCATGGCAATGATCCAGTAATCGTCTGTAGCAGCTTCTTTTGGATTCTTAGGTTTGATATTGAGAGAAAAGCGACATGACCCATTTGATTGAGTTGACTCCTTGTTCTGACATGTGATGTTACCTCACCGATTATATTTTGGGCCGGATGGTCTCTTAATATCCTTGGTGGTGATTGTAACTCACATATTTGAGGAATATTCTCAATAATTATTTCCGAGCCAGAGTCAATATTCGTGATAATTGGATTGTCAATGACTATTGATTCGTCATCATCTGGTATAGTGTGAGGATGCTGATAGAATTCATCAAAAGAGACATGAAGTGATTCTTCAATAGTTTTGGTTCGTTTATTAAATATACGATAGGCCTTACTTCGTTTCGAATAACCGACAAATATTTCTTCATCGGCTTTTGGATCGAATTTGCCAAGCTGGTCTTTCGTATTTAAAATAAAACACTTGGAACCAAAAACTTTGAAGTATGAGATTTTAGGCTTTCTTTTGTTAAATAATTCATAAGAAGTATTCTTAGTAAGAGGGCTTATGGACAAATGATTTAAAACATAACAAGCAGTTGCAACGGCTTCTGCCCAGAAATGTTTTGGTAAGGTGGTTCCATTCAATAATGTTCTTGCACATTCTTGTAAAGTTCGGTTCTTCCGTTCTACAACTCCGTTCTGTTGTGGAGTTCTGAGAAACGAAAAATTATGACATATACCTTTCTTTGTACAAAAATGTTCAAATTCATTATTTTCAAACTCTCCGCCATGATCACTTCTTATATTTTTAACTTTAATCCCTTTTGATTTTTGAATTCTTTTGACAAAAAATTTGAAATGATCGAAAGTGTCACTTTTATTTTTTAAGAAAATTGTCCATGTGTAATGAGAGAAATCATCAACAATCACAAGCACATATCGACTGTGATTTATTGATTGAACCTTAGTAGGTCCAAATAAATCCATGTGTAGTAACTCAAGTGGTTGTAACGTTGATATGACTTTCTTGGATTTAAAAGATGATTTGGTCAATTTTCCTAATTGACATGCATCACAAATGTTGTTAACCTTAAAACTCATTTTGGGTAGTCCTCTAACTAGATTGTTTTTGGCTAGCTTATCAATAGTTCTGAAGTTTATATGACAGAATCGTTTGTGCCATAACCAAGGATCATTATCATTAGCCACAAGACACATATCTGAATTATGATTAATATTCATATTCAGAATATATATATTTCTGTCTCTATATCCTTCGAAAACTAAATTATGGTCTTTATCTAAAATACTACACTTATTATTTGAAAAGGAAATTGTAAAATCCTTGTCACATAACTGACTAATACTAAGTAAATTGTGTTTTAAATTTCTAACTAGCATGACATTAGTAATAAGAGGTAAGTTAGATGTACCGCAATTGCTCACATCGCCTTTGCCGATGATATAGCCTTTTGAATTATCTCCAAAAGTGACGGAGCCACCATCAGAGTATGTAATATTTGTTAATAAGCTCTTGTCTCCAGTCATGTGCTTCGAGAAACCACTGTCCAACATCCACTTTCCTCTTTTCTTAAGTGGGACCTGCAAAAATAAAATTAAGTCCATGGTAACCACTTTTTATGGGGACCTAAGAGTTAGGTCTTAGGAGTCCAAACCCATACGGGTCTGGTATCCCCTTTATATACATAATTAGTATTATGATGCACAGTATTCATGAAATTCTGAATATATTTGTTCCTAATCAAATTGTTATTTGTTTTAGGAACCCGTATTTTGATAGTCTTGACATTTTTCTTCTGAAATTTCACAACTGGTTTTGGTTTGGAATTTAATAAACTAAGATTTTTCTTAGCTTCAGTTTTTTGTACTTTCTTCTTCTTTTTATTTCCAAGATGTTTTTTGGTTTCTTGTTTCTTATATCCCAAACCTCGTTTATCCGAAATAGTTTGTGAATTTTCAATGATTTTTGTCAAATTTTCTCGACCTTTGTTAAAGTTAGAAACATTTTGAGTAATGTTATCTAACTTAGTTTGTAAACTAGCCTTTTCTAGGTCCAGAATTTTGACTTTTGCCTCAAGCTCATGATTTTTAGTAGTGAGAGCATCATTTTTCTCTTTTTGAGTTTCAATTTCTTGACTCAAAAGAACTAGTTGAGAGTCGACATTAGATATTGATTCTTGAAATTTTTCAAGTTCTTCTTCTAATATTTTCTTCTCGTCTTTTAACATATCTCGTTCAAATTCTGCTCTACTCAAATCTGCTTTGGTTTCTTTTAGCTGTCGTTTTATGTCTTTATATTTGACTATCAATTCAGCATTAATATCAAGCATTTCATCGAATGTAGGAATTTGCACCTCATATTCTGTTGCCATGAAACATACATTAGCTTGTTCATTCTCCGAATCACTTTCACTTTCTGATGAAGATGAGTCTGAATCATCCCATGTTACTGAGAAGGCTCGTTTCTTTGACTTGTCCTTCTTATATTTGAATTTGTCATTTTCTGACTTCTTCTTTTGCTCCGGACAATCCTTGTGCATGTGCCTCTTTTTGTGACAGTTGAAGCATTCTATAGAGGATGATGTTGGTTTATTTGATCCAGATTTCTTTCTGTTATAACGATTGGCTTTTCGTTGTTTTAGGAATTTTTTGAAACCTTTTTCTATGAATGCCAGATCTTCGTCTTCAGACTCTGATTCATTTTCGTCTTTTTCTGCATAGAATGCCATGTTTTTATTTTCTTCTTTTTGTTCCTTTCTAGTCTGCAAGTTAGCTTCGTAGGACATTAGATTTCCTATCATTCATCTGGCTTCATGACAGAAAGGTCATTAGCTTCTTCAATTGCTAATACTTTTCCTTCCCATTCACTAGTCAGAGAATGTAGGACTGTTGAAACAACATCAAAATCAGAATACTTTTGTCCTAAGCCAATAAGTGCATGGTGGATAGTTTGAAACCATGAATACATATCATTGATTGTCTCATTTGGTTTCATTTTGAAATTTTGAAATTGACTTTTCAGCATGGCTATTTTGGCTTGTTTAACCTTGTTAGTACCTTCATGAGTGATTTTTAGCGTTTGCCAAATTTGATATGCAGTAGTGCAGATACTAACATAGTTATATTCATTTTGATCTAATGCACAAAACAACATATTTATTGCTTTTGCATTTACGGCTGCTGCCGTTTTCTCAGCCGCAGTCCATTCTAAATAATCAGTTGTTGGATTCACTATTTCTGTTTGAGTTGCATTCCAAGCATCATAACTATTTGATTGCATAAAGAATGACATACGTGTTGCCCAATAACTATAGTTAAGACCATTGAAAAATGGAGGTCATTGTGTCGATTGACCTTCTATGTAAGTGGTGTTTTGAGTGCTAGTACTTGCGTTATTTGCCATATTACAAGAATATATCAAATAACTGTGTTACGGTTATATGATAACCTTGCTCTGATACCAAATGAAAAGTGCGTGTATGAGTGCACGTGCTAATATAATACACACGGATCGTGTAATATGGAATATAATATAAATGCGGAAATAGATGATAATAGCAAAGTAAATAAAAATAGAAAAATCACACCAGAGATTTTTATACTGGTTCGGAGCACCGTCCTACGTCCAGTCCCAGACTTCTATCTGGATTTTCACTATTAACTACCTCGCTTCACCCAGAGGAGCAGGTTTACAACACCCGAGCAAACGGATGGGATTTCATGCCTCTAATACACTGAGGACTTCAACACTTGCCTCTTACAACACCGAGGACTTCAACACTTGCCTCTTACAACACCGAGGACTTCAACAACGATGAATATAATTGTTTGTTGACGGCATGTGTTCTTGCTAACACAGTTTTGTCACTTGTAGTACAAACTTCCTATAATCTTATTCTCAAAATATGTGAATGATGTTTTGTGAAGATTAAGGGAAGTATATTACTTATCGAATCAAAAGATATGAAATAATTTCAATGATTCAATAAGCAATTAAAATAATTGAGAGCTTTTAGAATGCAGGAGTATTTAGAAAGTAAGATCAGAAATTAGAGTAAAAAAAATATGTTTTCATGTATCTTGAATCAAAGATTTAGATGAGTTTATATAGAGAAAAATGGTTGTAACTCTTTGTGAACAGTAGCCATTAATAGATATGATCATTGATGAAAGGTAAGAGATGCAACCATTGGAGAAAGAAGTGTCTTTTGGAAAAGGTTGCTCTCTGTTTAAAAAACGGTCGACAGGTCAAAAAATGGCCAGTAGACAGGATTTCAAATATATAGTCGTTATGTGCATGTGTGCACGTTCATTGTGCATTTTACACAGAAACGGTCGACCGCTTGATTTATGACCGGTCGACCGGTCTCTGTTAATTTGCTCAATGAATGTGCAATGCTTTTCAAACATATATATATCGATTATATTGAGGTGCATGATTATTTGAGGATAGATTTTAACAAGTTTATCACTATTACAATATCAAATAATCAACCTATAATCTAGAGTAACATATGTAGCTCTTTTGTGCCTCTTTATAGCCTTGATGTCTTTATTTTGTCGATCGCCTTTATTTCTTTGTCAGAAATCAAAAACTTCATAGAACCTGTGACTCAACAGATTTATTAGCTTAAAAATTATGAGATTTTCACCTAAAATCACCTTTTTGAAATTCGAATGTGATTGTGTAATCATATTTTAAATTAATTTATTCGATTTTTTCCTGATATATATCAATCTACTGTAAATTTAATAATTCCACAATATTCAGTAAATATTTCTCCCTGAAACTATTTTTAAAAATAATGTCATACATTTATACACAATTCATCTTCAAAAATTCTGGCCTATCATTGATTATATGAAAAGAGTTTAAATTATCAAAGTTAATTTTTTTTAGCCTGTAAATGCTTAACAGAGGTATATACATATACCTGTACACCAGCACACACACATATCTATAGCCAACTATATTCAAGTTGAATACATCTAGAAAAACATACATATACATCACCACCACATAGATATCACATACAGAAGTATCAAAAGATTTAAAGGTTGAGAGTTTGCTCACAGTTGATTTTTTTAAAGAAAGAACAGAGATCCTTTTATCTTGAAACAGCCTTGAACTAGCTTGCTGAACTTCTGATTTCTGATTTGAATTTGATTAAACTGTTGTTTTAAAGTGAAGTTTTGTTTTAAGTTGAAGATGTCGTTGCCTTCCTCTATTTACTCAGCTTTTTTGGTCTAAATGAGGGTGAGAGTTTGATGTATAGAAAGGAAGAGTACTGGTGATAAATTTGTACAGGGTATTAAAAATAGGTTTGTAGGCTGATAGTTTCACTTCAGTATGGGCTGAGATGTTTGTATTAAATGCATAAGGTATGTTGCAGTTATTGTTAAGTACTTTGACCCTTTTCTTATGCATTTCTATATTGAATTTGATTTGTTTATACATGCCTTTACTTGCTTGTCTCGTCTGAAGATAGACTTTGCATTAATTATTTTTGTCCTACTTTTCCATTTTTTGTTTACATCCTGCATACTTGAATCATTATTTTCTTTTACTTTGTTCAATTCTTGCCTTACTTTGTTATATTCTTCCCTATTTTCTTACTTCTTGTACTCGGCTGATATGATATTGCAGTACTTAGGCTTGTCTTCTCTTTGTAAAAATCTACATACTTATATTTATATCTTGTCTTCTTCTTTGGCAAGCCATTGAATATAATTTCTTTTAGCTTTGTCTGGTTACATACTTTATATTTCATTTGCCTAGCTTGCTTTTACTTATGTTATATAGATATAAAGTTGTTATTGCTATTTGTTAATACTTGAATGTATTTCTTTATTTAATTTTGTCTTAGTCTTATTATAATATAATTGAATTTCTATTGTAATATGTTGTTTGAATTTAGCAAATTTGTTTATATTTATTTCTTTCCTTCTTTACTTTGTACAAACATATTTTATTTTACTTTACAATATTTTTTTTATAACTTATATAATTCTAGAATTATTTACTATGTTCATTTCATATTTTATATAATTATAGTCTATCTGAAATATTTTGTTTAACATTATATCAAAAATCCAAATACAATTTTTTCCTAATAATTCATTTTTTTAACTAATATTTTATATTGATTTCCAATTAATTCCACAAGTTTTATTTATAAATGAAACTAATTATCAATTTAAACTCAATTAAAATCCGGGTTCGTTATAACTATTATTTTACTCTATATATAAAAGAGAAAATGTTTTCGATAAGGATTATATACCTTTGAAAAAACGAGAATTTGAAGTTCCAAAAAGATTTGAAATTTTAAAAATATTATAAGAAAATTTATTTATATAAAAATGATTTATAACTGAAAGGTTTTGAATTTGAAATTCGAGAGATTGGACTCCGGTATTTTTGAAAATTGGTTTAAGATTTTGAAATATATAATAATAAGATTTGAAAATATTTTCTGAATAAGAAATGTTTCAAATGACTTTAAATGAGTTCCAAGGATTTCAAAAAAAAATTCAAAGAAGTTTTCAAGAAAATAGAAGTCCAAAACTCAATTATGTTGCTAGAAAATAATTTCGGTGATGAGCGCGTGCATCATCGACATTGATTTTCGAGTTTCGGAGTGGGGAGAGGCCACTTTAATATCTTTGCTATGCGAGTGACTTTGTGAAACCAATTTTGATTTCAAATTCCGAAGTATGATTTGATATTCGAAAATATAGGTATATATATTTGAAATAATTTAAAGTAAGTCGGTGTTCAATCCTCGAGTTTTCGATTTGATTTAGTATAACTCTATTTATAAAGAAGTAAAAAAAAAATTGATTTACTGATTTATTGCTGATTTCCAACTCTTGGATTTGAAATTTGATTTCACCGACTATTTTTAAGGTTCGAGCACTTCCAAATCAAGGTTTAAAATTTTAAAATTAAGAAATTTCGAAGAGTATAAAATATTTGATAAAGAATATAAGTTTAGTTTTGTATGTTTAAATTATAAAGAGCACGACTTAAGTAAATTTGAAACATTTGTTAAATAAATAATTTGAAAACGGGAAATTGGATTTTTCATATAGTAATAAATAGTTTAAAGGTTTTAAAGGGATAATTATAAATTTAGAAACCATTTTGAGTATAATTGATTTTGAGAAGAATATTTGGTTTTGAAATTAGATTGGAATTAAAACCAGTACTTATATGGTGATTTTGGAAATGAATTTGTTTGACCTAAATTTTGTTGATTTGGAAATTTGGATTATTTTCTAAACCTATTATTTAAGAAATTTTGAAACTGAATATATTTAATTTGGAAAAAAATTTGGTGAAATCATATATGATCTTGAAACTGAAATGTTATTGAAAAGAGAAAAAATTTGAGAACCTTGATTTACTAAATACTTGATTTGGGAGTTATCGAACTTATATAAAAATGATTTGTACAGTACGAAATTGATTTGAAACCTATTGATTTGAAAGGTACTCAATTTGGAAAGAGAAATTTTATATAATCGGAGTCTATATAAGTGTGATTTGATATACTATTGATTGGGAGAGTATTCGATTGAAAATGGAATCCTACATATAATGGACTTTATATTAGTATGATATTTGAAAGTGATTTGAAAAGGTACTATATGATACATATTTTCAAAGTAAAGATATGGAAAGTGCCTTCTGCTTGATATCTGCTTTGTGGCCACATTGTGGATTCATTCTATTGATATTATTCTATTTGATTTTTGGTTTTTCGGATGTGACACTCGAGTGTCCCACCGTGGCGTAACCCATGGTTTTTTTTCTCACGACTACATAGCGCAACTGCCTGGCTGAGACGACCTAGGGGTACGGATTGTTTCCTGGGGGATCCAAGCGTAACCATTGTGTATCCTACAATCTATGTAGGTCGCATTTGTGGCGAAACTGCCTGGCTGAGACAGCCTGGGGTACAGATTGTTTCCTGAGGGATCCAGGCGTAACCATTGTGTATCCTACACCCTATTAGTCATCATGGTGCAACTTGCAAGGCTGAGAAAGCTTACGGATACGGATTGTTTCCTGGGGGATCCTGGCGTAACCATTGTGTATCTGCGAACCATGGTTAGACAAAGGTTTTGGTTTGTTTTTTTTTTAGATTGAACTTTCCATATCTGTTTTTAAAGGTTTTTCAAGTATTTTCACTGGTTGTTGAAACAGGTCTACTAAGTACTTGAAGAATTATAGTTTTGCATCTGATCAACACATGGTCAGAGTCTACAAGAACGAGGATAAACTTGTTGAAACATCGGGTTATAGAAGTATTTTCGAAAGGAAAATTGGTTTTGGCATAAAAGTTTTTTTTTGAAAGGTATTTTATTACAAAAGTATTTCCAACAAGAAATTTTGTATTAATCTTTGAAATTGAAATTCTTTTGGTTTGAAATTAACTATTCATTTCCAATACTATTCTTTTGAATCTACCTTATCTGCTCAGCTTTAGTTATTCACCTTGATTCTGTTTTCCGAATCTACCTTCTGTAACGACCCGTAAATTTTGATTAATCGATTTGTTAGTTTAATTTAAAGTTTGCAATTTGACTTAGGAAGAAATAAAAATTCTAGAAGTTAAAATGAAGCAGATGTTAGAAATTTAAAATGTAGCAATTGAAATTAAGATTTACAAGTTCAAAATGTAATTGCAATCAATTGAAATTGTGAATCTTTGTCATACTTGGTTATAAGTTTAATATAAGAAACAAACAGGAATATTAAATTAACTAATAAAATGTTATAATCAAAAGTATAATGGAAATGCTACTAATCTAATATAATAAGAAGGTAGGTAATAAATAAATGATTGTAAACTTTAGTAAATGAATTAATGTGCAAATGAATTGAATATAAGAAAACAAATAGAAATGTTGAATCATGAGTAAAATTGTTAACTAGAATGGAATTCAAATTTATAAAATAATGTAAAGTTTTAAATTGTTGCATTTGGGTAATAAGTTAAAATATAAGCAAATAAAGGCAATTATTTAATGGAAATTGAATGTAAATTGAGGTAATAAAGTAATGCAGGGCAATAAATAATTAAAATAGTACAATCCCCATTTTTATTTCTAAACAATTGTAAGGTTTTAATTTATTGAAATTTGAAAATTAGGAAATGGATTCAAAATTTATATTAGATAACGAATTTCAGTAATTAAAGATAATAATTAATGGATTAAATGGAATACCAATTTATTTATAAAGTGAATATAAGTGAATGTAACAAAATGAATAGGAAATGCTAATTTATTCATAAAGTGATAGTTGATGTGAAAAGGAATGGAACCAAGATGGAATGATTTATGGGATTTAGGATCATGTGTGCATTAATGTATAATGAATGGGAAAAACGAATCAATTAAGATATGTATTTATTTTCTTTAGTGTGTTGCATAAAATTTGGAAATTAGTTTGCAATCAAAGGAGATTAAGTAGCACGTTAAATGGGAAATAAATAAATTAATACATTAATGATGTGTAATATAATTCATTGTTAATTACACCCATACAATGTCAAATTATTAAATAGCAAGATATTCAATCAATTAAGGAATTTATTTAGATTTCAATTTATAATTAATAACATTTAATGTGAAATCAACTATATTTAATCGACTTTAATTGTGTAGTAGGGTAGATGTGATTTGTCAGTGAAATCGATAAATTTTATAAGATGCAATTAATGCTAATCCTATTTAGAATATGACAGTTGGCTAATTTAAAGAATAAAAAGCTAGAATTATTTATTTAATTGAATTTTTTTTAATTATTTTCTTTGAATTTATTGTGAATAAAAGAAATATAACAGTTAAATTTTACGTTGAAGGAAATGTAGAGGACATCTAAGAAAATAAATGTGAACAATAGTGAACCAATGTAAATTGCACCTTTTTGATAATAATAGACAGAATAATAGAATGAAAGGTAATTAAATGAAATTTTGAAAATTTAATTTACAATTTATAAATTCAATGAATTTGAGATAAACACTGAAATTGTTAAATTTATCAACTTTAAATTGACTTTTAATTTGGTTAAAACATTGAAATTTGATTGACAAATATAAAGTGATAAAATTGGTCAATTTTAAGATCGAAATTTAAAAATTGAATTTTATTAATTAATTATTAAATTATTTAGTTAATGGAAAAATAGTCATTTTGGCCACTGACTCGGATTTGGACGAAACCCGTTTCATCGGATCCGTAACGGTGAATTATTATAAAGTTTCAAGTTTCGTAGAGATCGGACTTGTCGTTTGATCGTACGGACTCGAAATGCCTTGAAATAAACGCAATTGAAATCAATTGAAATCAATTTGAAAAATATTGTTTTTAGCATATCTTCTTCATACGATGGAATTTGGACTTGAAACCATTTCCATTGCATTTAAAATATTTTAAAACACCTATTTTGATATATGGGTTTACCCAATTTCGTTCCGGGGTCAGAACGGGCTTTTTGGGTCACGTTAGCGTTAGCGCGTATATCTATCAACCCGATCCATATATTTTATTTCAATTTGTCCATAAATACAACGTTATAAACCCTAAATCCCCTCATTTTCATTTGGCTGTACGTATATATCAACTCTCTCCTCATTTTCAATGGCTGCAAACCCTGATCCAATTACAATTCAAAATCAATGTCAAAAATTCGAAGTCCATAGAAAAAAATTGAAAAAATTATATGTTGAAGCTATCGACTAGAGTAATTCACTGGTAGTGTTCGTTTTTCGATTTAATTTGTCGTTTGACCGGTAAAAATCAGAGAAGTTTCGGCCGCTCATCATCGTCGAAATCAAAGTCGTCGGATCAGCGAACCCTTTTTGGGTTTTGGAGAGGAAGCTGAGGGGAGTTGATCTATATGATTATTTTATCGATTTGACGGTTAGATTGAGGTGGATTTTCGAATTAGGGTTTCGGCACACTGAATTGAGGCGGCGGCGGCGGCAGCCGATAGGGGCCGCGTTGGCGTGGGGGCGTGCGGCCAGAGCAGGGGAATACGATGGTAGTAGCGACATGGTTGATGGAGGCATGAGGTGGCGTTCATCGTTTGTCAAAGGGACGATCGAAGCGTGTGTATGGGTTCGAATCTGTACAAGGTTGCGTGCCTGGAAGCAAAACGTATGAGAGAGGGAGGGAAAGAAAGGTTGATGATGTGGCACTTGAAGGTGTTCTTTTATTTCTAGTTTATAATTGAAATTTCAATCATCATTTATGCGTATAACTTTCTCCTACGAACTCCATTTCACGCAAGATTTTTTTTGTTAGGTCGTAATAAAATTTCGGACTTAATGACGCTAGTTTGGATGAATTCTGAGATGGTCAAATTTTTGGGCTTAAATTGAATTTAAATTCAATTTAAATCCAAAAGGTGAGTGTTTTAACCCACTCACAACTTCTAAGATTTCTTATGTTTGTTAAATTGATTTATGATGTGGTTAGAAATTTATTTGTAGCTGTTTGGCATATAATTCATCATTATCTCAGTTAATTTGCATTTATAAAATTTACTTGTTATTTAATTCATTTTGCATATAAACTGCCAGTTAAAATTTTAGTTGAATTTATTATTGCATATAAACTGCTAGTTAAATTTATTTATTATTGCATATAAACTACAGTTAAAAAGTTATTTAATTCATTATTGAAAAATTAAATGTTAGTAATTAATTATTATTTATTGATGTGATTGTTTGAATTTGGATGATGATGTGATAAATGGATGTACGATTTTGATGGATGAATGGATGTTTATTTATATTAACTGCAAGTTATTATGCATTTTTATTTCATTTGGGATTGCGGTTTGAAATGATATACAACCGCTTTTTTATTTTTAAATTGCGGATTGAAATGATAAATATCCGTATCACTTGACCAAAGGATAGAAAATTTTATACAGGCGCCGCAGTATATATGTGTGTATATATATATATATATATAAATTATTTTTGAAATGATTTCCTATGGTTTTGGAAAGAATACGGTTTATTATATATTAAATTTTGATATATGTATAGTAAAATTCTTGAATTTAGCTATGTATAAATTTGTTTCGAATTTAGAAATAAGCTAAATAATGAAGTTGATTTCGTTTATATAATATGGTTAAGTATTGATGCAGCGCACCATGATAACTCGTTTGCTTTAAGTCGTTCAACCAACATAGGTCGCTTGGTCTTAAGTCGCTCGGCCTGCTATGAGTCGTGCCATGTTAACTCGCTCCAACATAAGTCGCTCATTTCCTTAGGTCACGTGCATAAGTCGCTCAACGACCTAAGGCCGCCCCAGCCATCAACGCATCAAGATAAGCGAGTTAAGTCGCTTAAGTCGCTCAACGACCTAACGGATCAAGGATACAAAGCCGCATCTCTTAGGTCGTTCCCTGAAGCCACATTCCATAAGTCGTACTTCTTAAGTCGTTCGTGAGCTAACCAACCTATGCCGCATTGATTTCTTAAGCCGTTGATTTCTTATGTCGCGTGAAGGCTGATTTTAAGTCGCTCACCTATATTGCTTCCTTAGGTCGCATCTGTTATGTCGCTATTTCCTTACGTCATTCCTGAAGCTCTTGTTCCTTATGTCGCTCCAGAATCTTAAGTGGTTCCTGTGCTTAAGTCGCTGATCTTATTATGTCGTTATGTTGTATATCGTTATGTCGTTATTTCGTTGTATTGTTATGTCGCATGGTGTTGTAATTCTTATGTCGTTGAGTCGTATGTCACATGTATGTTTGAACTGCTGGGTCGTGACTTGTTAAGTCGCAGGAGTTAGGTCGTAGGTCGTGAGTTGTTGCTGGTTGAGTCACACGAGTGCCGTGTTGTTTTTTTCCTATAAATAGGGATGTGTTGTCACTTGTAAAGAGAGTTGATTTTGAATAAAATTGTTTGTGTGCTTTTGCCACTTTTGTTGAAGTTGAGTGTGATCTCCTTCTTCTTCCATATTCGGATATTCGAGTGCGCTCGAATCAACGAATTCGAAGCCGATTCACGGAATCTCGTGCGCGAGATCAACTTCGAAGAATCATAGATCTTCTATCACGGAATCGTGCGCGATCAACGTGTTGAAGGTAGCCAGAATATGGTATCTCGAGAGATCAACGGATTTGGGCATTTATCGTTCTATCAGGATTACTTGACACGAAATCATTTCGTGAGGAAGAAAGTTGTGCCAAATTGATATCAAAACATTATTAGCACGTCGAAGTATAAATCCGCTGCGTCACTTATTTGGTATCAAAGCTAAGTAAGATCAAGGCCGAGTAGGAGCTAGTGCAGAGTGCAGAGCCGAGCTAAGTCAGAGCCGAGTTAAACCAAGTTAAGTCGAAGCCGAGTTAAAGCCAAGTTAGATCAAAGCTAAGTCAAAGAACTGAGATTGTTTGAAGATCATGCCTCCAAGTCGTGCTAATCGTTGTCATAATGTTGAGGATGCGTATAGAAGATAAGAAGCTGAGCAGATGGAGCAGCGTATCAATGAAAAGTTCAATGAGGGTATTGAGAAGTTGGAGAAATTGATGAAAGACAAGAATCAAAGTCAAAAGAGAACGTCACCAGTTTCGCACCAGAGTGGAAACTGGGTTTCACCATTAGTTTCGGGAGAAAGGAGAATGTCACCCCACTCTTATCAGGATAGAAGAGAATCTTCAGTTTCAATGAGAAGAGAACACCATGGGTATCGACATGAAGAGGGAAGAAATCAACGTGAGTTTGAGAATGAACCATATCGTGATGTTGAAAGACAGGGTAGAAGGGACATGCATAGTCGTAGAGATGTAGATGGACGGGATCGATATCGAAGTACATATGATTTTGAGGAGGATGGTGATGGAGGTAGTATGCATTATCGAAATCGAGGCCAAGTACGAAATCACTATCTGGATTCAGACAATGATCGTAAATGGGAATCAGGTATGAGGATGGAAATTCCAGAATTCAAAGGTGATATGCAAGCGGAAGAATTTCTTGATTGGTTGTCAAATGTTGAAGAAATTTTGGAATTCAAGGAAGTGCCAGAGAATCGTAGAGTTCAATTAGTTGCTACAAGATTAAGGGAAAGAGCTATGGCTTGGTGGCAGCAAACTAAACTAACTCGGGAGAGAATGGAAAAATCAAAAGTTGTCACTTGGGAGAAGATGAGAAAGATGATGAAAGCAACTTTCTTGCCGCACAATTATCAATCTCTTATGTATCAATGTTTGCAGAATTTAAGACAAGGGACGAGGACGGTGAATGATTGTGCAGATGAATTTTATCAATTGATTGCGAGGAATGATATTTTGGAGACCGAGGAACAGCTAACAGCTAGATATATTGGAGGGTTACGAATGCAAATTCAAGACATGGTTAATATGTTTAATCCAATGTCTGTTGCTGAAGCACATCAGAAAGCTCTAGCTTGGGAGAAGCAAAGGAGACGAGGAGGTGGTGTGTTTACGAGTTCTAACATCCAGAATAAGGGTACTAGTAGCAGTGCTAATGTTGCCAAGGCAGTCAGTAAACCAACTGTCAATGAAACCGCTAAAGCAAAGGTCAATAATAGTATCAAGTGCTATAATTGTCAGGAGTTTGGCCATAAAAGCAATGAATGTACAAAGCCAAAGAAGAGAGCATTAGTTGCAGAAGAATGTGAGTATGAGGATGTGGAAGATGAAGTTGACTATTCTTTCAAATTCGTTGATTCGAGCGCACTCGAATATCCGAATATGAAAGAAGAAAAGGAAAGTGTAAATTCGAGGATGAATTCTTTTCAACCAGGGGAGGATGATGCAGCGCACCATGATAACTCGTTTGCTTTAAGTCGCTCAACCAACATAGGTCGCTTGGTCTTAAGTCGCTTGGCCTGCTATGAGTCGCGCCATGTTAACTCGCTCCAACATAAGCCGCTCATTTCCTTAAGTTGCATGCATAAGTCGCTCAACGACCTAAGGCCACCCCAGCCATCAACGCATCAAGATAAGCGAGTTAAGTCGCTTAAGTTGTTCAACGACCTAACGGATCAAGGACACAAAGCCACATCTCTTAGGTCATTCCCTGAAGCCGCATTCCTTAAGTCGCACTTCTTAAGTCGTTCGCGAGCTAACCAAACTATGCCGCATTGATTTCTTAAGCCGTTGATTTCTTATGTCGCGTGAAGGCTGATTTTAAGTCGCTCACCTATGCTGCTTTCTTAGGTCGCATCTATTATGCCGCTATTTCCTTATGTCGTTCTTGAAGCTCTTGTTCCTTATGTCACTCCAGAAGCTTAAATCGTTCTTGTGCTTAAGTCGCTGATCTTCTTATGTCGTTATGTCGTTGTATTGTTATGTCGCATGGTGTTGTAATTCTTATGTCGTTGAGTCGTATGTCGCATGTATGGTTGAACTGTTGGGTCATGACTTGTTAAGTCGCAGGAGTTAGGTCTAGGTCGTGAGTTGTTGCTGGTTGAGTTGCATGAGTGCTGTGTTGTTTTTTCCTATAAATAGGGATGTGTTGTCACTTGTAAAGAGAGTTAATTTTGAATAAAATTGTTTGTGTGCTTTTGCCACTTTTGTTGAAGTTTAGTGTGATCTCCTTCTTCTTCCATATTCGGATTTCGAGTGTGCTCGAATCAACGAATTTGAAGCCGATTCACGGAATCTCGTGCGCAAGATCAACGTCGAAGAATCGTTGATCTTCTAAAACGGAATCGTGCGCGATCAATATGTTGAAGATAGCTAGAATCCGGTATCTCGAGAGATCAACGGATTTTGGCATTTATCATTCTATCAGGATTACTTGACACGAAATCATTTCGTGAGGAAGAAAGTTGCGCCAAATTGATATCGAAACATTTTTAGCACGTCCGTAATGACCCAACTTCCAAACTCAAGGAAGTCGCATCGCTAATAAGAAAGAAAGGGATAGAGAATAGAAAGAAAGAGAAGAAGAAGAAACAACACATCAGAATCTAAACAGCGGAACGAATAAATTATATTAATAACATAAAATATTTACATAGTTTACAACAACTATCAAAGTACACAGATAATACAACACATACTAGACAGTTATAAACACCTGTCTAGTATTTACAACATAATACAACTCAGAGACAACACAGAACACACAGCGGAATACAAATAGCTAACGCAGAAGCCTCCTGCTCCATTGCTCCTCCAATATTCGTCAAAGATAACCCGAATCCTAACCTGAATCCCTTGGCTACTCATAAAAATTTGAGCGCCCAAGAGTTTATGAAAAACAAAAATAAACTCCGGGTCGGACATGGGTCTGGTGTGAGTAACAGGTTAAAGTTGCTTAACTTTGAAAAAACCTTTGAAAAGAAAGGTATCACTTAAGACTTCCCACACATAAAAATGGAAAAGTTTTTACCTTACGCTAACCAAAACATTTGATAGGAAATCCGATGATATTGTAATAGTGTCTAGGGTTTCCACATAAATAAGAAATAGCCAAAATTGTTACATTATTAAATTCCAGCTACTAGCCACAAAAGTGGGTAATACAATCAAAACCGTTGGCACTTATTGGATTTTGGATTCCATACAATGGCAGGGCTACTGGGGTACTGCCCGTCACAGTACGTGGCCTAGATCACCGTACCGAGGAATACTCCTACTCCCCTGTAACACAAGGCCGGACCCGTTCCTTACTGAACAGTTCCGAACAAGACAACCCCGGCAGTTGTCGCGATTCAACCGCCCACACAGCCGAATATAAAGGGACTTCTAGACAGGGATCAATCTTGCTCTCCAGTGGGAGCTACCACGAAGCCTTGCGGCACCTCCCCTGTTTTAGCCATTCCTGGTTGTTGAGGCTTGAGGCTACGATTACCTTTATAGGACACATCACTTAGAATGCTCATCGTCCGCCTGACGATGTGCTGAAAGCATTCAATCCATAAAAGTTCGTTCCGGGTTCGAACGAAACCGAAGGCACTATATCGTTGCACTCATTATTTGAATCACCCTCAGAGTCAACGACCATAGCCCTTGCACTCTGATTCGCCATCTCGAATCTATAAGCACTATTCCGTCAAACTCATAACGGAATCACACACAGAGTTATATTGACTTATAGCCCTTACACCTCGAGTCTTCACTTGCTCCACTTGGATTAACGACCTAACGTTTAATTGGAATCGATGTGGTTTTCGGATTCCAAATATGGAAACCCGGTCTCATCGAAATCCAAAGCGTGTCTTTTAGGTCCAAGTTGTTTTAAGTTTAAAACAATTCAATCTAATTATCTATATACATACAGATAGATAATTCATATCATCATAATAGATAATCAATATTATCATAAACAGGTAATCATCACAAATTGATAATCTATACTATCATCATCAATAGATAACTCATATCATCAACACAATGCAACCAATGCATCCATTCATAAGCAAGGATCCACAATCACGCCATCTATAATTAATTTAAAATGAATTAAATAATTACTTCTATCTCTAATTAATTTAAAATGAATTAAATTAATTACCTATCTTTAATTAATTTAAATTGAATTAAATTAATTACTTCTTCATTTTAAATCTTGCTTACTTAACCATTAATTGATTACCAATCAATTAAATAATTATCCTCAAATTAATCACCTTAATTAATCACCCTTGATTAATTATCCCTTAATTACATTCAAGTAATTATCTTTGATTAATTTTACAAATTAATTATCCTTAACCAAAATCAGTAATTAACCTTTAATTACTTTATTAATTAATTAATTACATTAATTAATTGCTTCCTTAATCACTTATCATTGATTAATTAATCCTAATTAATTAATCCTTAATTACATCATTAATTATATTAATTAATGATACTTAATTAAATTTAAAATAATTACTTATTTAAATTAATTACATTAAGTAATTAACCTTAATTAAACCACGATTATTAATCATGCTTGATTAATTACATTTAGTAATTAACTACCCTTAAGTACTTCCTTAATTACTTCTAAATTAATTACATTTAATTATATTTATTAATCAATCTTGATTAATCTCATTAGTAATTAATCACTCTTAATTAATTACATTACTTAATCATTTTCAAATGATTTAATCAATCAATGCTTAAATTAACTACATTAAGTATTTAATTATTAATTACTTCATAAATAAATTATCTTCACATTAATTACACAAAGTAATTAATCCCAAAATACCAAACTTCAATTAATTATCTTTAGTAATTTACTTATCTTAATTACTTCTCTAAGTAATTAACCACCATTGATTACTTATCAACCCATTTAATGTTTATTCTAAATTAATTAATTTAAACTAATCCAATTAATAAATTAATTACAATGAGTAATTAATATCTTTAATTATTTCCATAAAGTAATCATACTTAATTAAGTTTCATAATTGATGATTTAAATTAATTAATCCAATTAATTATCAAAATTAATTACATTAATTAATTAATAAATAATCACAAGTTAATGACGTTCGTTAACTTATTAACAAATTCTTAATTACCATTCTTAAGTAATTAACTTAAATTAATTAATATTAATTTTCAAATTTAATTAACCTTAATTAATTTATTTCAAGTCTTTAATTAATTAAATAAATTAATTAATTAAATTATTTAAATTATCTTACTAATTTTAATGAAACAAAGATCATTAAATCTTTAATTTACTTTAAAATAAAACATTTCTTATTCATGATTACTTAATCATTATCAAAGTAATTCAAAACAATTTACTTAAAATTTTTTTCAAACTACATTTTTAAATTTAAATTTAAAAAGGAATCAAACTTAACTTAAACAAAGTTTGAAAAACATTTTAAAATCTTTTAAAACTTTATACTAAAGATTTTCTTATTTTATAAAAGAAGTTATAAGAAATTTAAAATCCTAAATTCATTTCAACATACAAATTATATTTAAATGTGTTTCAACATCCTAATTTATTTAAACATTTAAATTGCCTTAAAACTTCCTTTACTTTCAAACCATTGTTTCAAATTGGAATTTGATTTCAGATTTAAACTCATGTTTGAATCTCTACTTAAATTTAAAGCTTTATCCAAAATTAAAATATTAAAACTCTTTGAAGTTGTTTAAACATTTTTGTTTCAAAGTTTAAATTTAAATTTCAAACCTGGATTCAAATCTCATTTGAAATTCAAATTTTAAATTTGGCTTAAATTCTGTTTTCAAAACCCTGCATTTAGATTTTCAAACAAATCTTTAAATTAAAACTACAGGTTTCAAAAACCTGTGATTACAGAAAGTAAACCCGAGCCACTCTTCAGTTGACTTCGAGTAAACCCCAGGCTATCTTCGAGTAAAAGCTCGAGTTAACTCGAGTACAACCCGAGTAAAACAAACACAGCAAACCCAAAAACTCTCACCTGATACACCACCCCCACCGTCCATATGCACGGTGGCTGTAGCCACCTCCGACCACCACTAAATCAACCAGCAAGTCGACGTCCATCTCTGCATCACCATGCGACCATCAAACCCCTCAATTCCACTCGAAAACGAATTCGAAAATCCCAATCCAAAACCTGGCAGTAACCGGCACCTCCACCCACAAACTTGTAAAACACCTCACTCTCTCTCCTCCGATCACCGGCGATCTTGAAACTCCGTCCAACCCTTCTCCAATTCCCAAACCACCACTACCCCAAAAATCAAGACACTCGGTCGTTCCTTTATTTCGAGATGATCGAAATTCCCAGGCCAATTAAAATTAGGTTTACAGAACAAAATGATCCTCACCGTCACGCCGATGATCTTCCACCTCCACCCCTATTTTTCTTCCACTCTCAGATCATTCCACCATCAATAGAAACAACCTCACCCTTCCAAAAACCCGAGATCCTCTGAATTTTCCCAAAAACCAAAAATAGTGCAATCTATAATATGCACTTCAAATCAATTTTAAAAATTAAGATTTAGATCTTAAAAATCCTATTTTTGAATCAGTATTCAATTTATAATCCTCGATATAAGAATTACTATATTTGAATTTTTACTAAAACTTAACTTTCCTGTTATTCTTGTTTCTAGAGCAAATGATAATTTGTTTTAGCTGGAATAAAATTTTAAAGCTTTCTTTATAATCAATCAAACAGATGTCATTTGAATCGTAAATCTTAACATAAACTTTTTAAGAGAAAAATGGATTTTTAACAAAATCCTTGCTTCTGAAACTAGATACAGGCAAGCAGATTCACAGTACATACATTCAACATTCATACGTACATAAACAGCAATGCATTTAAAATTGTACTCATAAACATACTAATCAACATGCAATCCAGATAACATACACAACATACTTATTTAAGCAACCAACTTATATTTAAATTTTAAAAAGTGTTACTCACTTGGATACTGTGATGAAGCAGAGCACAGATTTTCCAGAGAAAACTTTTACTTCTTTGAATCTTTGATAAAACTTGAGTTGCTTTGCTTTGCATTTGAAAAAGATTGCACAGAGGATTGCAGGCTTAACATGCAGGCAGATTTTTGATTTTAATTTTGATTTCAGGTTGGTGATTGTACTTTTGAAATGAATTTCAGGTGCAGGCTTGATTTTCAAGTTGATGAAAATGAAAGGAATTTCAGATTTTGGTTTTCAGGCATTAGAACTTAAGTTTGGGCTTTTAATGATTTCAGTTTTGAGGAGTGTATGCATTTCTTTTGAAAAATCTGGTTTTTGAAACTTTGTAGACAACTTTGTTTTCAGCTGAGATTTTTTTTTCTTAACTTTCAAAAAAAAATGAAGATTAGAAGAGAAGAATGAGGGAAAAAGAAAACATGTTTTATAAGTGTATAAATGATTTATTTAAAAATTAAAAGAAAATCAAAATAAAAAGGACACTTGTTAAAATCTTCAACACTTGTCAAATTAAGTAGTTTAATTGTTTACACTTGTCTCATTAATTGATTAAAATGTTAACATTTGTTTTATACTTATGTTACTTATTATTTTTAATTTAAAGATAAATAAAATCCTCTTCCTTTATTTAAATACATATAAAGTAGTTTACATAAATGAAATGATATGTATTTCTTTTTTTAAAGAAAATGAAATAAAACAAATCATAAAAATATGAAAGCTCACTTACAAAATTTAAATATGGTTATTCATTTGAATTTCAAAATGAATTCAAAATCAAATTCTATTTATACATTTTAAAAAATCCAATTTAAACTAGTTTATATTAACATATTTTTTAAATTTTAAATTAATAATATTGTCTTATTAAAATCTATTTATATTTATATATTTATCATCATTATTTTGAAAATAACATATTTATCCAATTTAAATCATTTATAAAAGAAATTATAAATTTCATATCTTATTTAACATATTTAATTACATTAATGTTTTAGTAGAAAATTGGTATTTTAAATTTTAAAATAATTCCAAATTATAATTATTAAGCTATATTTCAAAAAGAAATAAAATAAACTTTTGTTTATCTTATAAAATTTTAAACTATGTTTAAAATACAGTTATACAATTTAAAACAATTACCTTAAGTATTTTAAACCAATTAGTTATTTATTAAATAAAATAATAATCTTCAAATTATCAAATGAATATTAGAATTTTAAAAACCAGATTTTATTTGTTCATTTATCTAAAATCAAAACTTATCTATCTATAATATATATACATATATACATATACATTATAAATAGGAATCAATTTATTAGTTTTTAAAAGATAAAATTCATAAATTACATATTTATTTAATTGGATTATTAAATCAAGTAAATTTTTATTAAAATTTTATCAAATTAATTTAATTTTAAATATAGATTATTAAATTGATATTGCTAAAATTTCCGGGATATCACATTCCTTCCCCCCTTAAAAGAATTTCGTCCCCGAAATTTAAAAGCAAAAGTAATTTAATAACCCATTTAAAATTTAAAATTTAGAATCACATACATCAATCATATGCTAACAACCATAGCAACCAATCTGTCTAATCAAACAAATTAATTATCCAGACAAAATTCTGGATAAAATTTTCTCGAATTTCCCCAAGTATATATATATATATATATCGGGATACTCGCCCTATATAACCCAAACAATCTAAACTACGAAGCTACAGAGCTTCTACTCATCTAGATCTATAGAATTAGACAAGATATCAGACTACAGACGAGTCTGACTCAATCACTATACCTTCTTGAACAACTGGTTCCATTTCCACAGATAACTCATGCATGTACTCCCTCAGAGATACGTGAATCCCATCAAATCCCAGTTATCCAAACTGGCAATTCAATTCTTGAAAACCAAACACCACTCTAACCAAAACACAGAAGAGATCCAAAACAAATCTCCGACTTCGGAATTCAAATTCCTTCGTCTCTTATCCAAACTGATCAGCTCAACTCTTGCTGATGCCCCAAAAATAAACAATCCAGCACAACGATCTTCTCAAGATCAACCAAGACTAAGATCACCAACTCTACTCTTCAAACATCAGAAGAACAAGCTCACTTCTTTTATCCAGAAAAGATAAAACAGAAATACTCTCAAATTGCTTCCGCTGCACAACTCTGATCTGGCACAGAGGACACTGCTGATGAACACAAACTGGACATCACTTCCTAGAAATATGGCCCAACATATCCAAAGAAACTCAGATGTTCTACCAATTCTGAGCTGCCTTACCAAACCTATCTTGATAAACCATCCTTCTACTAGCTGATTCACCGGTAGCCCTCCTGGAATCCAGACATTAAGAGAACTCAATCTTCAGAAGTGGACAAACTTCCGACTTCCCAGAAGACAACCAAAAATTCTTCAATACCTCGAAAGAACACTCAAACTATCGCAAGTCACTTTTGCGATCAATAGAGACCAATTCCCAAAGAAAACTCTTTCTCTCTTTACCAAACAGAACAACTTACTCTTAATTAGCCAATCCAACAAAGTATTGGGTCCACTCTGCTGCTTCTGAACTCCTTCTTCAGAAACTACTCAGCCAGTCAACTTCTGCCAACAAAGACACTCCGAGTTGCACTGCTGACACCAATGCCAAAACTTCCTTAGCTGAAGTTCTTCGAAAAACTCGGCCCTCAAAGTCAACCACCACATCCTGTTGAACTCAGCCACAACACCAAAGTAGACACACTTCCTAACTCGTTCCAAAGAAAACATCTTCGGAAACACCCATATTTACTGCATCTCATCACGCAGCTACCACTTCCTGAGGTATCAAAATACCATCACACACTTCTGCCAACCAACAAATTCAAACTCTACTCATCCATCTTTATAAATAGACTCTGAACCTTTACAGGTTTCCTTCAGAGATCGATGAAATCTCTACACCACTGCACAACTCACTCGAGACGGTATTAGGTCTACAGTCTCGACAAATACACCTCCAACCTCAAACATTCAAACTCCAACCAATGGTAGTAATCGTGTTACACACACCACTACCTTATCTACCTTTATAACTTATATTGGAAAACCTAAACGGGTAACTCAACAGATAGGTAGAATAAATATATATAGGTATATATCAAAACTACAAATACGCTCTCTCAAGATAGACACCACTCCAGAGCCTAGGTATTCACTCAACCTAATGCTCTGATACCACTTGTAACGACCCAACTTCCAAACTCCAGGAAGTCGCATCGCTAATAAGAAAGAAAGGGATAGAGAATAGAAAGAAAGAGAAGAAGAAGAAACAACACATCAGAATCTAAACAGCGGAACGAATAACTTATATTAATAACATAAAATATTTACATAGTTTACAACAACTATCAAAGTACACAGATAATACAACACATACTAGACAGTTATAAACACCTGTCAAGTATTTACAACATAATACAACTCAAAGACAACACAGAACACACAGCGGAATACAAATATCTAACGCAGAAGCCTCCTGCTCCATTGCTCCTCCAATATTCGTCAAAGCTAACCCGAATCCTAAACCGAATCTCTTGGCTACTCGTAAAAATTTGAGTACCCAAGAGTTTATGAAAAACAAAAATAAACTCCGGGTCAGACATGGGTCTGGTGTGAGTAACAGGTTAAAGTTGCTTAACTTTGAAAAAACCTTTGAAAAGAAACGTATCACGTAAGACTTCCCACACATAAACATGGAAAAGTTTTTACCTTATGCTAACCAAAACATTTGATAGGAAATCCAATGATATTATAATAGTGTCTAGGGTTTTCACATAAATAAGAAATAGCCGAAATTGTTACATTATTAAATTCCAGCTACTAGCCACAAAAGTGGGTAATACAATCAAAACCGTTGGCACTTATTGGATTTTGGATTCCATACAATGGCTGGGCTACTGGGGTACCGCCCGTCACATTACGTGGCCTAGATCACTGTACCGAGGAGTACTCCCACTCCCCTGCAACACAAGGTCGGACCCGTTCCTCACTGAACAGTTTCGAACAAGACAACCCCGGAAGTTGTCGCGATTCAACCGCCCACACAGCCGAATATAAAGGGACTTCTAGACATGGATCAATCTTGCACTCCAGTGGGAGCTACCCACGAAGCCTTGCTGCACCTCCCCTGTTTTACCCATTCCCGGTTGATGAGGGTTGAGGCTACGATTACCTTTATAGGACACATCACTTAGAATGCTCATCGTCCGCCTGACGATGTGCTGAAAGCATTCAATCCATACAAGTTCGTTCCGGGTTCGAACGAAACCGAAGGCACTATCTCGTTGCACTCATTATTGGAATCACCCTCAGAGTCAACGACCATAGCCTTTGCACTCTGTTTCGCCATCTCGAATCTATAAGCACTAATCCGTCAAACTCATTACGGAATCACCCACAGAGTTATACTGACGTATAGCCCTTACACCTCGAGTCTTCACTTGCTCCACTTGGATTAACGACCCAACGTTTAATTGGAATCGATGTGGTTTTCGTATTCCAAATATAAAAACCTGATCCCGGTCTCATCGAAATCCAAAGCATGTCTTTTAGGTCGAAGTTGTTTTAAGTTTAAAACAATTCAATCTAATTATCTATATACATACAGATAGATAATTCATATCATCATAATAGATAATCAATATTATCTTAAACAGGTAATCATCACAAATTGATAATCTATATTATCATCATCAATAGATAACTCATATCATCAACACAATGCAACTAATGCATCCATTCATAAGCAAGGATCCACAATCACACCATCTAAAATTAATTTAAAATGAATTAAATTAATTACTTCTATCTCTAATTAATTTAAAATGAATTAAATTAATTACCTATCTTTAATTAATTTAAATTCAATTAAATTAATTACTTCCTCATTTTAAATCTTGCTTACTTAAACATTAATTGATTACCAATCAATTAAATAATTATCCTCAAATTAATCACCTTAATTAATCATCCTTGATCAATTATACCTTAATTACATTCAAGTAATTATCTTTGATTAATTTTACAAATTAATTATCCTTAACCAAAATCAGTAATTAACCTTTAATTACTTTATTAATTAATTAATGACATTAATTAATTGCTTCCTTAATCACTTATCATTGATTAATTAATCCTAATTAATTAATCCTTAATTACATCATTAATTATATTAATTAATGATCCTTAATTAAATTTAAAATAATTACTTATTTAAATTAATTACATTAAGTAATTAACCTCAATTAAACCATAATTATTAATCATACTTGATTAATTACATTTAGTAATTAACTACCCTTAAGTACTTCCTTAATTACTTCTAAATTAATTACATTTAATTATATTTATTAATCAATCTTGATTAATCTCATTAGTAATTAATCACTCTTAATTAATTACATTACTTAATCATTTTCAAATGATTTAATCAATCAATGCTTAAATTAACTACATTAAGTATTTAATTATTAATTACTTCATAAATAAATTATCTTCACATTAATTACACAAAGTAATTAATCCCAAAATACCAAACTTCAATTAATTATCTTTAGTAATTTACTTATCTTAATTACTTCTCTAAGTAATTAACCACCATTGACTACTTATCAACCCATTTAATGTTTATTTTAAATTAATTAAACTTAATTAATTAATTTAAACTAATCCAATTAATAAATTAATTACAATGAGTAATTAATATCTTTAATTATTTCCATAAAGTAATCATACTTAGTTAAGTTTCATAATTGATTATTTAAATTAATTAATCCAATTAATTATCAAATTAATTACATTAATTAATTAATAAATAATCACAAGTTAATGACCTTTATTAACTTATTAACAAATTCTTAATTACCTTTCTTAAGTAATTAACTTAAATTAATTAATATTAATTTTCAAATTTAATTAACCTTAATTAATTTATTTCAAGTCTTTAATTAATTAAATAAGTAAATTAATTAAATTATTTAAATTATCTTACTAATTTTAATCAAAACAAAGATCATTAAATCTTTAATTTACTTTAAAATAAAACATTTCTTATTCATGATTACTTAATCATTATCAAAGTAATTGAAAACAATTTACTTAAAATTGTTTTCAAACTACATTTTTAAATTTAAATTTAAAAAGAAATCAAACTTAACTTAAACAAAGTTTTAAAAACATTTTAAAATCTTTTAAAACTTTATACTAAAGATTTTCTTATTTTATAAAAGAAGTTATAAGAAATTTAAAATCCAAAATTCATTTCAACATACAAATTATATTTAAATGTGTTTCAACATCCTAATTTATTTAAACATTTAAATTGCCTTAAAACTTCCTTTATTTTCAAACCATTGTTTAAAATTGGAATTTGATTTCAGATTTAAACTCATGTTTGAATCTCTACTTAAATTTAAAGCTTTATCCTAAATTAAATATTTAAACTCTTTGAAGTTGTTTAAACATTTTTGTTTCAAAGTTTAAATTTAAATTTCAAACCTGGATTCAAATCTCATTTGAAATTCAAATTTTAAATTTGGCTTAAATTCTGTTTTCAAAACACTGCATTTAGATTTTTAAACAAATCTTTAAAATAAAACTACAGGTTTCAAAAACCTGTGATTACAGAAAGTAAACCCGAGCCACTCTTCAGTTTACTTCGAGTAAACCCCAGGCTATCTTCGAGTAAAAGCTCGAGTTAACTCGAGTACAACCCGAGTAAAACAAACACAGCAAACCCAATAACTCTCACCTGATACACCACCCCCACCGTCCATATGCACGGTGGCTGTAGCCACCTCCGACCACCACTAAATCAACCAGCACGTCGACGTCCATCTCTGCATCACCATGCGACCATCAAACCCATCAATTCCACTCGAAAACGAATTCGAAAATCCCAATCCAAAACCTGGCAGTAATCGGCACCTCCACCCCCAAACCTGTAAAACACCTCACTCTCTCTCCTCCGATCACCGGCGATCTTGAAACTCCGTCCAACCCTTCTCCAATTCCCAAACCACCACTACCCCAAAAATCAAGACACTCGGTCGTTCCTTTATTTCGAGATGATCGAAATTACCAGGCCAATTAAAATTAGGTTTACAGAACAAAATGATCCTCACCGTCACGCCGATGATCTTCCATCTCCACCCCTATTTTTCTTCCACTCTCAAATCATTCCACCATCACTAGAAACAACCTCACCCTTCCAAAAACCCGAGATCCTCTGAATTTTCCCAAAAACCAAAAACAGTGCAATCTCTGATATGCACTTCAAATCAATTTTAAAAATTAAGATTTAGATCTTAAAAATCCTATTTTTGAATCAGTATTCAATTTATAATCCTCAATATAAGAATTACTATATTTGATTTTTTACTAAAAACTTAACTTTCCTGTTATTCTTGTTTCCAGAGCAAAAGATAATTTGTTTTAGCTTGAATAAAATTTTAAAGCTTTGTTTATAATCAATCAAATAGATATCATTTGAATCCTAAATCTTAACATAAACTTTTAAGAGAAAAATGGATTTTTAACAAAATCCTTGCTTCTGAAACTAGATACAGGCAAGTAGATTCACAGTACATACATTCAACATTCATACGTATATAAACAGCAATGCATTTAAAATTGTACTCATAAACATACTAATCAACATGCAATCCAGATAACATACACAACATACTTATTTAAGCAACCAACTTATATTTAAATTTTAAAAAGTGTTATTCACTTGGATACTGTGATGAAGCAGAGCACAGATTTTCCAGAGAAAACTTTTACTTCTTTGAATCTTTGATAAAACTTGAGTTGCTTTGCTTTGCATTTGAAAAAGATTGCACAGAGGATTGCAGGCTTAACATGCAGGCAGATTTTTGATTTTAATTTTGATTTCAGGTTGGTGATTGTACTTTTGAAATGAATTTCAGGTGCAGGCTTGATTTTCAAGTTGATGAAAATGAAAGGAATTTCAGAATTTGGTTTTCAGGCATTAGAACTTAAGTTTGGGCTTTTAATGATTTCAGTTTTGAGGAGTGTATGCATTTCTTTTGAAAAATCTGGTTTTTGAAAGTTTGTAAACAACTTTGTTTTCAGCTGAGATTTTTTTTTTCTTAACTTTCAAAAAAAATGAAGATTAGAAGAGAAGAATGAGGGAAAAAGAAAACATGTTTTATAAGTGTATAAATGATTTATTTAAAAATTAAAAGAAAATCAAAATAAGAAGGACACTTGTTAAAATCTTCAACACTTGTCAAATTAAGTAGTTTAATTGTTTACTCTTGTCTCATTAATTGATTAAAATGTTAACATTTGTTTTATACTTATGTTACTTATTATTTTTAATTTAAAGATAAATAAAATCCTCTTCCTTTATTTAAATACATATAAAGTAGTTTACATAAATGAAATGATATGTATTTCTTTTTTTAAAGAAAATGAAATAAAAAAAATCATAAAAATATGAAAGCTCACTTACAAAATTTAAATATGGTTATTCATTTGAATTTCAAAATGAATTCAAAATCAAATTCTATTTATACATTTTAAAAAATCCAATTTAAACTAGTTTATATTAACATATTTTTTAAATTTTAAATTAATAGTATTTCCTTATTAAAATCTATTTATATTTATATATTTATCATCATTATTTTGAAAATAACATATTTATCCAATTTAAATCATTTATAAAAGAAATTATAAATTTCATATCTTATTTAACATATTTAATTACATTAATGTTTTAGTAGACAATTGGTATTTTAAATTTTAAAATAATTCTAAATTATAATTATTAAGCTATATTTCAAAAAGAAATAAAATAAACTTTTGATTGTCTTATAAAATTTTAAACTATGTTTAAAATACAGTTATACAATTTAAAACAATTACCTTAAGTATTTTAAACCAATTAGTTATTTATTAAATAAAATAATAATTTTCAAATTATCAAATGAATATTAGAATTTTAAAAACCAGATTTTATTTGTTCATTTATCTAAAATCAAAACTTATCTATCTATAATATATATACATATATACATATACATTATAAATAGGAATCAATTTATTAGTTTTTAAAAGATAAAATTCATAAATTACACATTTATTTAATTGGATTATTAAATCAAGTAAATTTTTATTAAAATTTTATCAAATCAATTTAATTTTAAATATAGATTATTAAATTGATATTGCTAAAATTTCCGGGATATCACATTCCTCCCCCCTTAAAATAATTTCGTCCCCGAAATTTAAAAGCAAAAGTAATTTAATAACCCATTTAAAATTTAAAATTTAAAATCACATACATCAATCATATGCTAACAACCATAGCAACCAATCTATCTAATCAAACAAATTAATTATCCAGACAAAATTCTGGATAAAATTTTCTCGAATTTCCCCAAGTATATATATATATATATATATATATATATATATCGGGATACTCGCCCTATATAACCCAAACAATCTAAACTATGAAGCTACAGAGCTTCTACTCATCTAGATCTATAGAATTAGACAAGATATCAGACTACAAACGAGTCTGACTCAACCACTAAACCTTCTTGAACAACTGGTTCCATTTCCAGAGATAACTCATGCACGTACTCCCTTAGAGATATGTGAATCTCATCGAATCCCAGTTATCCAAACTGGCAATTCAATTCTTGAAAACCAAACACCACTCTAACCAAAACACAGAAGAGATCCAAAACAAATCCCCGACTTCGGAATTCAAATTTCTTCGTCTCTTATCCAAACTGATCAGCTCAACTCTTGTTGATGCCCCAAAAAGAAACAATCCAGCACAACGATCTTCTCAAGATCAACCAAGACTAAGATCACCAACTCTACTCTTCAAACATCAGAAGAACAAGCTCACTTCTTCTATCCAGAAAAGATAAAACAGAAATACTCTAAAATTGCTTCCGCTGCACAACTCTGATCTGGCACAGAAGACACTGCTGATGAACACAAACTTGACATCACTTCCTAGAAATATGGCTCAACATATCCAAAGAAACTCAGATGTTCTACCAATTCTGAGCTACCTTACCAAACCTATCTCGATAAACCATCCTTCTACTAGCTGATTCACCGGTAGCCCTCCTGGAATCCAGACATTAAGAGAACTCAATCTTCAAAGTGGACAAACTTCCGACTTCTTAGAAGACAACCAAAAATTCTTCAATACCTCGAAAGAACACTCAAACTATCGCAAGTCACTTTTGCGATCAATAGAGACCAATTCCCAAAGAAAACTCTTTCTCTCTTTACCAAACAGAACAGCTTACTCTTAATAACCAATCTAACAAAGTATTGGGTCCACTCTGCTGCTTCTGAACTCCTTCTTCAGAAACTACTCAGCCAATCAACTTCTGCCAACAAAGACACTCCGAGTTGCACTGCTGACACCAATGCCAAAACTTCCTTAGCTGAAGTTCTTCGAAAAACTCGGCCCTCAAAGTCAACCACCATATCCTGTTGAACTCAGCCACAACACCGAAGTAGACACACTTCCTAACTCGTTCCAATGAAAACATCTTCGGAAACACCCATATTTACTGCATCTCATCACGCAGCTACCACTTCCTGAGGTATCAAAATACCATCACACACTTCTGCCAACCAACAAATTCAAACTCTACTCATCAATCTTTAAAGATAGACTCTGAACCTTTACAGGTTTCCTTCAGAGATCGATGAAATCTCTACACCACTGCACAACTCACTCGAGACGGTATTAGGTCTACAGTCTCGACAAATACACCTCCAACCTCAAACATTCAAACTCCAACCAATGGTAGTAATCGTGTTACACACACCACTACCTTATCTACCTTTATAACTTATATTGGAAAACCTGAACGGGTAACCCAACAGATAGGTAGAATAAATATATATAGATATATATCAAAACTACAAATACGCTCTCTCAAGATAGACACCACTCCAGAGCCTAGGTATTCACTCAACCTAATTCTCTGATACCACTTGTAACGACCCAACTTCCAAACTCCAGGAAGTCGCATCGCTAATAAGAAAGAAAGGGATAGAGAATAGAAAGAAAGAGAAGAAGAAGAAACAACACATCAGAATCAAAACAGCGGAACGAATAACTTATATTAATAACATAAAATATTTACATAGTTTACAACAACTATCAAAGTACACAGATAATACAACACATACTAGACAGTTATAAACACCTGTCTAGTATTTACAACATAATACAACTCAAAGACAACACAGAACACACAGCGGAATACAAATAGCTAACGCAGAAGCCTCCTGCTCCATTGCTCCTCCAATATTCGTCAAAGCTAACCCGAATCCTAAACCGAATCCCTTGGCTACTCGTAAAAATTTGAGTACCCAGAAGTTTATGAAAAACAAAAATAAACTCCGGGTCAGACATGGGTCTGGTGTGAGTAACAGGTTAAAGTTGCTTAACTTTGAAAAAACCTTTGAAAAGAAAGGTATCACGTAAGACTTCCCACACATAAACATAGAAAAGTTTTTACCTTATGCTAACCAAAACATTTGATAGGAAATCCGATGATATTATAATAGTGTCTAGGGTTTTCACATAAATAAGAAATAGCCGAAATTGTTACATTATTAAATTCCAGCTACTAGCCACAAAAGTGGGTAATACAATCAAAACCGTTGGCACTTATTGGATTTTGGATTCCATACAATGGCAGGGCTACTGGGGTACCGCCCCTCACATTACGTGGCCTAGATCACCATACCGAGGAGTACTCCTACTCCCCTGCAACACAAGGTCGGACCCTTTCCTTACTGAACAGTTTCGAACAAGACAACCGCGGCAGTTGTCGTGATTCAACCGCCCACACAGCCGAATATAAAGGACTTCTAGACAGGGATCAATCTTGCACTCCAGTGGGAGCTACCCACGAAGCCTTGCTTCACCTCCCCTGTTTTAGCCATTCCCGGTTGATGAGGGTTGAGGCTACGATTACCTTTATAGGACACATCACTTAGAATGCTCATCGTCCGCCTGACGATGTGCTGAAAGCATTCAATCCATACAAGTTCGTTCTGGGTTCGAACGAAATCGAAGGCACTATCTCGTTGCACTCATTATTGGAATCACCCTAAGAGTCAATGACCATATCCTTTGCACTCTGTTTCGCCATCTCGAATCTATAAGCACTAATCCGTCAAACTCATTACGGAATCACCCACAGAGTTATACTGACGTATAGCCCTTACACCTCGAGTCTTCACTTGCTCCACTTGGATTAACGACCTAACGTTTAATTGGAATCGATGTAGTTTTCGGATTCCAAATATGGAAACCTGATCCCGGTCTCATCGAAATCCAAAGCGTGTCTTTTAGGTCGAAGTTGTTTTAAGTTTAAAACAATTCAATCTAATTATCTATATACATACAGATAGATAATTCATATCATCATAATAGATAATCAATATTATCATAAACAGGTAATCATCACAAATTGATAATCTATATCATCATCATCAATAGATAACTCATATCATCAACACAATGCAACCAATGCATCCATTCATAAGCAAGGATCCACAATCACACCATCTATAATTAATTTAAAATGAATTAAATTAATTACTTCTATCTCTAATTAATTTAAAATGAATTAAATTAATTACCTATCTTTAATTAATTTAAATTCAATTAAATTAATTACTTCCTCATTTTAAATCTTGCTTACTTAACCATTAATTGATTACCAATCAATTAAATAATTATCCTCAAATTAATCACCTAAATTAATCATCCTTGATCAATTATACCTTAATTACATTCAAGTAATTATCTTTGATTAATTTTACAAATTAATTATCCTTAACCAAAATCAGTAATTAACCTTTAATTACTTTATTAATTAATTAATTACATTAATTAATTGCTTCCTTAATCACTTATCATTGATTAATTAATCCTAATTAATTAATCCTTAATTACATCATTAATTATATTAATTAATGATCGTTAATTAAATTTAAAATAATTACTTATTTAAATTAATTACATTAAGTAATTAACCTCAATTAAACCATAATTATTAATCATACTTGATTAATTACATTTAGTAATTAACTACCCTTAAGTACTTCCTTAATTACTTCTAAATTAATTACCTTTAATTATATTTATTAATCAATCTTGATTATCTCATTAGTAATTAATCACTCTAAATTAATTACATTACTTAATCATTTTCAAATGATTTAATCAATCAATGCTTAAATTAACTACATTAAGTATTTAATTATTAATTACTTCATAAATAAATTATCTTCACATTAATTACACAAAGTAATTAATCCCAAAATACCAAACTTTAATTAATTATCTTTAGTAATTTACTTATCTTAATTACTTCTCTAAGTAATTAACCACCATTGATTACTTATCAACCCATTTAATGTTTATTCTAAATTAATTAAACTTAATTAATTAATTTAAACTAATCCAATTAATAAATTAATTACAATGAGTAATTAATATCTTTAATTATTTCCATAAAGTAATCATACTTAATTAAGTTTCATAATTGATTATTTAAATTAATTAATCGAATTAATTATCAAAATTAATTACATTAATTAATTAATAAATAATCACAAGTTAATGACCTTCATTAACTTATTAACAAATTCTTAATTACCTTTCTTAAGTAATTAACTTAAATTAATTAATATTAATTTTCAAATTTAATTAACCTTAATTAATTTATTTCAAGTCTTTAATTAATCAAAATAAATAAATTATTTAAATTATTTAAATTATCTTACTAATTTAATGAAACAAAGATCATTAAATCTTTAATTTACTTTAAAATAAAACATTTCTTATTCATGATTACTTAATCATTATCAAAGTAATTTAAAACAATTTACTTAAAATTGTTTTCAAACTACATTTTTAAATTTAAAAAGAAATCAAACTTAACTTAAACAAAGTTTTAAAAACATTTTAAAATCTTTTAAAACTTTATACTAAAGATTTTCTTATTTTATAAAAGAAGTTATAAGAAATTTAAAATCCCAAATTCATTTCAACATACAAATTATATTTAAATGCGTTTCAACATCCTAATTTATTTAAACATTTAAATTGCCTTAAAACTTCCTTTATTTTCAAACCATTGTTTCAAATTGAAATTTTATTTCAGATTTAAACTCATGTTTGAATCTCTACTTAAATTTAAAGCTTTATCTAAATTAAAATATTTAAACTCTTTGAAGTTGTTTAAACATTTTTGTTTCAAAGTTTAAATTTAAATTTCAAACCTGGATTCAAATCTCATTTGAAATTCAAATTTTAAATTTGGCTTAAATTCTGTTTTCAAAACCCTGCATTTAGATTTTAAAACAAATCTTTAAATTAAAACTACAGGTTTCAAAAACCTGTGATTACAGAAAGTAAACCCGAGCCACTCTTCAGTTTACTTCGAGTAAACCCCAAGCTATCTTCGAGTAAAAGCTCGAGTTAACTCGAGTACAACCCGAGTAAAACAAACACAGCAAACCCAAAAACTCTCACCTGATACACCACCCCCACCGTCCATATGCACGGTGGCTGTAGCCACCTCCGACCACCACTAAATCAACCAGCAAGTCGACATCCATCTCTGCATCACCATGCGACCATCAAACCCCTCAAAACCACTCGAAAACGAATTCGAAAATCCCAATCCAAAACCTGGCAGTAACCGACACCTCCACCCCCAAACCTGTAAAGCACCTCACTCTCTCTCCTCCGATCACCGGCGATCTTGAAACTCCGTCCAACCCTTCTCCAATTCCCAAACCACCACTACCCCAAAAATCAAGACACTCGGTCGTTCCTTTATTTCGAGATGATCGAAATTCCCAGGCCAATTAAAATTAGGTTTACAGAACAAAATGATCCCCACCGTCACGCCGATGATCTTCCACCTCCACCCCTATTTTTCTTCCACTCTCAGATCATTCCATCATCACTAGAAACAACCTCACCCTTCCAAAAACCCGAGATCCTCTGAATTTTCCCAAAAACCAAAAACAGTGCAATCTCTGATATGCACTTCAAATAAATTTTAAAAATTAAGATTTAGATCTTAAAAATCCTATTTTTGAATCAGTATTCAATTTATAATCCTCAATATAAGAATTACTATATTTGAATTTTTACTAAAAACTTAACTTTCCTTTTATTCTTGTTTCCAGAGCAAATGATAATTTGTTTTAGCTTGAATAAAATTTTAAAGCTTTCTTTATAATCAATCAAACATATATCATTTAAATCCTAAATCTTAACATAAACTTTTTAAGAGAAAAATGGATTTTTAACAAAATCCTTGCTTCTGAAACTAGATACAGGCAAGCAGATTCACAGTACATACATTCAACATTCATATGTATACAAACAGCAATGCATTTAAAATTGTACTCATAAACATACTAATCAACATGCAATCCAGATAACATACACAACATACTTATTTAAGCAACCAACTTATATTTAAATTTTAAAAAGTGTTACTTACTTGGATATTGTGATGAAGCAGAGCACAGATTTTCCAGAGAAAACTTTTACTTCTTTGAATCTTTGATAAAACTTGAGTTGCTTTGCTTTGCATTTGAAAAAGATTGCACAGAGGATTGCAGGCATAACATGCAGGCAGATTTTTTATTTTAATTTTGATTTCAGGTTGGTGATTGTACTTTTGAAATGAATTTCAGGTGCAGGCTTGATTTTCAAGTTGATGAAAATGAAATGAATTTCAGATTTTGGTTTTCAGGCATTAGAACTTAAGTTTGGGCTTTTAATGATTTCAGTTTTGAGGAGTGTATGCATTTCTTTTGAAAAATCTGGTTTTTGAAAGTTTGTAAACAACTTTGTTTTCAGCTGAGATTTTTTTTTTCTTAACTTTCAAAAAAAAATGAAGATTAGAAGAGAAGAATGAGGGAAAAAGAAAACATGTTTTATAAGTGTATAAATGATTTATTTAAAAATTAAAAGAAAATCAAAATAAAAAGGACACTTGTTAAAATCTTCAACACTTGTCAAATTAAGTAGTTTAATTGTTTACACTTGTCTCATTAATTGATTAAAATGTTAACATTTGTTTTATACTTATGTTACTTATTATTTTTAATTTAAAGATAAATAAAATCCTCTTCCTTTATTTAAATACATATAAAGTAGTTTACATAAATGAAATGATATATATTTCTTTTTTTTAAGAAAATGAAAACAAATCATAAAAATATGAAAGCTCACTTACAAAATTTAAATATGGTTATTCGTTTGAATTTCAAAATGAATTCAAAATCAAATTCTATTTATACATTTTAAAAAATCCAATGTAAACTAGTTTATATTAACATATTTTTTAAATTTTAAATTAATAACATTGCCTTATTAAAATCTATTTATATTTATATATTTATCATCATTATTTTGAAAATAACATATTTATCCAATTTAAATCATTTATAAAAGAAATTATAAATTTCATATCTTATTTAACATATTTAATTACATTAATGTTTTAGTAGACAATTGGTATTTTAAATTTTAAAATAATTCCAAATTATAATTATTAAGCTACATTTCAAAAAGAAATAAAATAAACTTTTGTTTATCTTATAAAATTTTAAACTATGTTTAAAATACAATTATACAATTTAAAACAATTACCTTAAATATTTTAAACCAATTAGTTATTTATTAAATAAAATAATAATCTTCAAATTATCAAATGAATATTAGAATTTTAAAAACCAGATTTTATTTGTTCATTTATCTAAAATCAAAACTTATCTATCTATAATATATATACATATATACATATACATTATAAATAGGAATTAATTTATTAGTTTTTAAAAGATAAAATTCATAAATTACACATTTATTTAATTGGATTATTAAATCAAGTAAAGTTTTATTAAAATTTTATTAAATCAATTTAATTTTAAATATAGATTATTAAATTGATATTGCTAAAATTTCCGGGATATCACAACGTCGAAGTATAAATCCGTTGCGTCAAGTATATATTTGAAATTCTATTGTATACAGAGTTTATAATAACTCAAATAAAAGTAAGGTTGAAGATAGATGTGAATATGATTTGAATTAAAGTATTTAAGAATTTTCCTCGAAAAAAATTTGTTTTGAAATGTAAATAAATTAAGATTTAAAAGGTATAATCTTATAACTTGATTTTTGATTTGAGGATTTAAACGAATATCAAATTAATTTAAAGAATATTATCAAGTTAATTTAATTAAAAGAATATCTTGTTATTGAAGTTTAAGGGTTTTACTTGAATAATATTCGTTTAGTCGGTAAATATTTCAAATTTAAATAATAGGAATTGGATTTGATATATATTAAATTATCAAAGAATCCATTTTGAAATAGTGGAATATTTAAATATTTAAGTATATGAACTATAAAGTTTTGAAATATAGAATATTTAAGATTTGAAATATATGGGAATTTAAAATGGTTTATTTGGAGGTTCAAATTAGTATGGGGAATTTATTGTGAAATTTAAAGAAGCTATTATTTTATATAAAGTAATATAGTATTTAAACCATTAAGTAATAAGAGTTATGTTTTAAAGCTATGGTTTCAAGGTATATAGATTTGAAAATGCTATGATTTCTTAGAAAAGATATATTTGAAATAAAAATGATATCATATTGATTTAGGGTTTTAAAAATATAAATGATATCGTATTTATATGGTTTGAAAGAGATTTTATATTCTTGTTTTAATGTATAATTTATTTTGAAATAACCGCGGTGTTATAATAACGTTTGGTTGTTAAAGAGACCGGGATCGGAAGTTGTCATACTCTCTGCCAACCCCGAAAACCACTTTAACAACCGTGTATGCGGTGGAGATTCCAGAATGAAGTAGGTTGGTGGCGGCATTTCCTATAAGGTAAATACATCGACCCAACTCCCGTGAGTTGGCATAAGGTGGCTAAAACAAGAGCGATTGACGAGTTAATTGAGGTAGCACCTTTGATCGGAATCATCCCTTCGATATTCTACTCTAACTTTGGTTTATTCGGTGGCCACTTTTGATTTCTTTGATTTGGGGTGTTGTTCGAGGTGGGCGGTAGTAGCAGCTACGCGTTACCACCGACTCGGAAGTGTAATTGGTATATCTACCCTGGCATTGCCTAGTTGTGCCGTGTCACCTACCCTAGCGCGCCTTATACGATTTTGGCTTTGTACCATACCTATGGAGTGCCCTCTGATGACGCCCAGTACGGGGGAGATTACGGAACTGTATAAACTATGGGAATATATTTTGTGTTAAGGGCTATATGGGTAACCCTTAACACTATTTAAAAGTAAGCTTATTTTACAATTGGACACTATTATAATAGCGAAATATACTACATAGTAAATAGTTTAACGGATCCTTAAGAGATGTAAATCCCGAGCATCTCTTGAGTTACTGCACTCATATTTATTCCTGTTAATTTAACTTACATAAGATCTTTTAGTTCTGACTCGAGTGTTTTGTCTTTTCAATTCGCTAGGGTCAGTCCGAGCATTTCAGAATCGAAGACTTTAGCTCTAGAGGAAGAAGACAGAGATTTCTATTGTTATTATTTTTTATATTCCACTACACTCATACTGTTCCGCTGCATTGCTATTGGTATGTGTAACTCTGATAAATGTTGTAAGTATAATCGAATATTTTGTAAAACGGCTTTATAAACTGTATATTTGATTATTGTATTTTATCCTTCCGTTGTGAGATTCTATTTTGTTTTATTTCTTTCTCGTTTTTCTTATTTACCCCATAACAATCCGTCCTTCCAAACGGTTTGAATTGGCACGTGTGTCGATTTAAAGCGTGCAAAAAGGTGGGATGTTACATCGTGGTATCAGAGCTGTGGTTTAACGATAAACCATAGCTTTGTGGGGTTTGACTCTTTACTAATAGGGTAATAACATCCTATGGGAGTCGCTGAGTGTATATATATGAGAGAGCGTATTTGTTAGTGTTATAAAAAGGTTTTAATATTGTGTTAATCTGTTCCGTTTTGTATTTATAAAATCTGGTGGGTGCATGGGACACTGTGACATCAATAGGGATTTCTAAACACTAAATAGGACAGACCGGCATAATATTTGTTTTAATATAGGCGAATGAAATAATTTTTCCTATTATATTTTCTATATATATATATAAAATGATATATATATTTGGTTGCAAAATATTGGTTGTTAGGTAATGGAATTTATAGGTAATAGTTGAAATAAGATTTGAAAAGAAATAAATATTGGAAATTTTAAAACTTAATTTTGGGGGTTTTGAAAATTTCTTTTGAATGTTTTTGAAATATAATAATTATTTTATTAGAAGTATTTTCTGATATAAGTATTTCAATATAATTGGAAAGAATTGTTTTAAAAGAAATTTTGAAAGATAAAGTTGTACTACCGTCTCTGTTGTTGGAAAATAATTTCGGTGATGAGTGCACGCATCATTGACATTCATTTTCGAGTTTCGAAGTGGGAAGGCCACTGTAGTAGTTTTACTACAGATTTATTTCAGTAAAAAAATAAAATTTTTAAATTTCTTTTAATATAATTTGATATATAAAGTGTAAGTATATTTATCTATTATTTTAAAATAATTTGAAATTAAACCCGGTATTTTATTTTTAAGTTTCCATTGATTAATAGTTTAATTAATATAGTGAAACAGAATTTAACTAATAATTGAAACCCTAAATAAAATAAGAGATTTAATGCTAAGTTATTAATGGTATTAAAGGAAATCTGAAATTTGTAACATGAAACAAAGAGTAATATTATTGAACGTTAAATTTAATTAAAGGATGAGATAAAACTTGTATAAGTTCATTTGCATTTTCTTCAACATATATAACTTACCAAATATAAAAAGTTGAAATGTTTAATAAGAGATGTAATGGAAATTGTACAAGTAAGGTATGTAATGAAGTATTTCTAAAATTTAATATAATAGAAATGTAAGCGCTAAATAAGTAAATGAAATTTGAGAAATGAATGTAATGCAATGAATAGAAATAGAGAAAAATAAATAAATAAATAAATAAATAAATAAATGAAACTATAAGAAATAAATGAATATAATTGAGAAATGCGTAAATGAAATGCAATAAAGGAAACTTACATGACCTGAATAAATGAAAATGAATAGAATTAATAAAAATAAACTAATCGTTGTTGTTGTTGTTGTTGTTTTGGTTTATGGTTGTTGAGTAAGGATACTTCAAAATTGTTTGGGTGAATGAATAATCTATTTAGTTTCACCTAAGACTGTTAAGTGAAGGGTACACTTAGTAGTTATTCTTCATTCCGTACAATTTAATGTTTGAACCCGAACAACTATTTGTTTTGTTTGATGAATGAATGATTGATTTGTGTTGTTTCATTGTGATGGTTGTATACCTGGTTGCAAGTGATTGTTATAGGTATTGATTGTTTGTTGGTACTTGAAAACAACGCTAAATATTTCATCTTATATAATTATTAACTCTTTAGATTATATAAGTGAAACGCAGGTTATGGAAGCAAATTGCTACTGCTTTTGGTTCCATAAAATAAGCGTAATTTGGCCGACAAATAGGTACGTTTTCAGATTGTGATTTATAGCGTTATTATATTGTTTCCCGGGTTGGGATATATATTATTTTTGGTAAATATATGTTATATATTATTATATTTGGTATTATAATTTCTCTCGAGCCTCTCCGTATAAATGAGACCGCCAAAATTTTCGTAAAATTTTGGACTTAGAAAATATTTTGAAAATGTTTTCAAAACTTTATTAATTTAAGTATAAAAAGGATTTAATAGTATAAATGGATATTTTATTTAAATTGTTAAAATTTATTTGTGTATATATATCTAATATTTTAAGTAAAATATACTGATTTCTTAATTTTTCTTCTTCCATCTTTTCCTTTTCGGGGACGAAAAGTTTTGAGTGTGGGAGAGTGTACCGACCCGTAAATTTTGATTAATAGATTTGTTAGTTTAATTTAAAGTTTGCAATTTAACTTAGGAAGAAATAAAAATTCTAGAAGTTATAATGAAGCAGATGTTAGAAATTTAAAATGTAGCAATTGAAATTAAGATTTACAAATTCAAAATGTTTTTGCAATCAATTGAAATTGTGAGTTTTTGTCATACTTGGTTATAAGTTTAATATAAGAAACAAACGGGAATATTAAATTAACTAATGAAATGTTATAATCAGACGTATAATGGAAATGCTACTAATCTAATATAATAAGAAGGTACGTAATAAATAAATGATTGTAAACTTTAGTAAATGAATTAATGTGAAAATGAATTGAATATAAGAAAACAAATAGAAATGTTGAATCATGAATAAAATTGTTAACTAGAATGGAATTCAAATTCATAAAATAATGTAAAGTTTTAAATTGTTGCATTTGGGTAATAAGTTAAAATATAAGTAAATAAAGGAAAGTATTTAATGGAAATTGAATGTCAATTGAGGTATTAAAGAAACACAGGGCAATAAATAATTAAATTAGTACAATCTCCATTTTTATTTGTAAACAATTGTAAGGTTTTAATTTATTGAAATTTGAAAATTAGGAAATAGATTCAAAATTTATATTAGATAACGAATTTCAATAATTAAATATAATAATTAATGGATTAAATGGAATACCAATTTATTTATAAAGTGAATATAAGTGAATGTAACAAAATGAATAGGAAATGCTAATTTATTCATAAAGTGATAGTTGATGTGAAAAGGAATGGAACCAAGATGGAATGATTTATGCGATTTAGGATCTTAATTTGTATGTGTGCATTAATGTATAATGAATAGGAAAAACGAATCAATTAAGTTATGTATTTATTTTCTTTAGTATGTTGCATAAAATTTGGAAATCAGTTTGCAATCAAAGCAGATTAAGTAGCACGTTAAATGGGAAATAAATAAATTAATACATTAATGATGTGTAATATAATTCATTGTTAATTACACCCATACAATGTCAAATTATTAAATAGCAAGATTTTAAATCAATAAACGAATAAATTTAGATTTCAAATTATAATTAATAACATTTAATGCGAAATCAACTATATTTAATCGACTTTAATTGTAACGACCCGTTATTTTAGACTATTCGTATCCGCACATGTCGGACTAGAATAATTCAAAATATCAAATTGTTAATTTAAATTTGGCAAAACTCAGATATACGGTAAATAAATAATCACATAATCACAGACGCAGAGTAATAATATGTAGAGGAAGTAAAAGAGATAGTAGTTCATGAAGCTACTATATATATATAATAGAGTTAAATAAGTTACAACAGAAGTTTCGAATACAACAGTCAAATACAATAATCAGAATATATCACTGAAATCAACTGAATATCTGAAAGCTGATAGATAGTTGGATCTCCAGGCGAAGCTCTAACTCCAAAGGTGAGTCGCGTAAAGCAAAGCACAAAAAACTCGAGTCAGGATTAATATTCTTATATCAATAAATTCAACTCAAGTGAAATAACAATTGAAATACAAGTAACTCAAAGGATGTTGGAATAACCATCCTCTAAGGATCCGTTAAACTATCTGCTATGTAGTAATATACGCTAAATAGATAATGTCTATCAGTAATATAAAATATCAAAATAGTGTTAAGGCGTTACCATTATCCCCCTTATCACATTTTATATAAATGTCATAGCCTATACAGCACCGTAAACTAGTGGGCTATCAGGGAGAACTCCATAGGTATAACACAAAACAAATTCGTAGTGGTCGCGTATATAGGGATACAAGTATGACAAGGCACATGAGGCAATACCCAAGGCAGTGAAACTACCGTTTGCCTGATCCGGACTGGTGAAAACGCATCGCCGCAATGATCGCAACACCGCGAAACAACACTCCTGAAATTCCAAGGGTGCACCAGTCAATCACAAGTAATGAGTAGTAGTTACGAAGAAGTGTGTTCGCTCGAGGTAGCTAACCCCATTTGGCCCGGCACGGCTCTTGTTTTAGTCATTTCCAATTTGACACAAGTGTCAAGGCTATCCATTATCGTTCTCTTTCTTCAGTCATCACGTACATCATTCCAACCACTTCATTCTGGATCATACTCCGCGTATAGTTATCAAAGTGGTTTTCGGTTTAGATAGAGAGTATATCCATAACCGATTCCGGTCTCTTTAATAACTTTCGTAATTATTACACCGATTGGTCGTTTACTGTATTTCAAAACCAAATCAAATTAAAGTTCAACTAGAATTTGTAAACCAACATTTCATTCGTCTTCCTAAATCAATTTCCCAAGTTTACGTTTCAAAACTTCCAAATTACCATTTCAAAATCTTATAATTCGATTTCAACTTTTATTTAAACAATTCAAATATTGATTCAAGTTCATATATAAATTTCATTTCGAAATCGTTTAAAATGGTTTAATTTTTATTCAAATCAATTTAAATTCATTTATCCATTTCATTCCATATTCATTTAGTAAATTTGCCATTCAAAATAACTTCTATTTAAATTCCAATTCATTTAAATCAATTACTTACGTTCAACTTCATTATATCAAACATCAAATTGAAATAAATTAAATTCGTCAAATCAATTCTTTAAATTACAAGTCTTACGTTAATTTCAATAAATCCTATTCATTTCAATAAATCACATTTTATTTCTTGTTAAAGAAATTCAAATTTCACTTATTTATTGACTTCGTTACAAATTTCAAACTCAATTAATAGAGAACTAAATTTCACATAATCGACAAGTTTCGATTTCACTTATTAACTTACTTAAATATTTTTCCAAACTTCATAAATAAAGAAACCCCATTTCATTTATTAACGAAGATCAAATTCACTTAATAAAAAGTTCGATTTTCTCTTATCAAAGAATTCAAATTTTATTCAATTATCAAATAATTCAATCTTATTCACTTATTTAATAATTTCAATCTTAATTATTAATAATTTCAAAACTTAATAATTACAAACTTGATTATCAATTCAAACTTAATTATTAAATCATTTCCACTTAATTATGAATTCAAACTTAATCAACAAATCATTTCAACTTAATTATAAATTCAACTTAATAATTTCAAACTTAATTATAATTTCAAACTTAATTATAATTTCAAATTTAATTATTAAATGATTTCAAACTTAATAATTTCAAAACTCAATTATTACTAATTCCAAATTATTTATTTATAATTACAAATTTAATTATTATATAATTAAATTTCAAACAACGTTCTTTCATCAATTTCTACGTTAATATTTGTTTCAGATTTAAATCTTTACATTCTCCTTTCATAAAATTCAAATTCCAACTTCATTTCAAAACTTATTCTTTGCTCGAATAAAATCATTATTTTATTTTTAAATCAATTTATTGACCAATCGAATTTTATTTTATTCTCTATCCTAAGTCATGTTCATTTGGTATATATCATTTCAACCCGATTCCAAATTCAATTCAAGATCAAGCATAATAAAGGGAACTTCCAGTGTGATAACTGGGATGGTGTCAAAGTAAATAAAAAAGCAATAACAACAATCAATAAAAATCCAATAATTAATTCGAATAATCCTGAAATAGCCACACTAATTCACATTGTTGTTTGTGCAAATTAATATAATTATTTCTAGAATCTACACTATCATTTCTGTAGACTAAAGATTATTACATTACGGTTTTTCACTTGTCGTTCAATTTCAATTTCAGTTCATCGATTTAAACAACATACATTCAATGGTTCAAGGTGTAATTAATCAAATCCTACGTGTCAATTAATTTAACATTTAAAGGGGTCATATTATACAAATTTAACTAATTAAATTCAACTCATATGTCGATTCAAAATTTTAACTATCCTACGTCAAATTCAATTGCATAATATTTATCACTTTATACATTACAATTTAACATCCAATATAAACAACAATGAATCAATCAATTTATCAACCAAACTTGTGACGACCGCCCATGATTGCTGCACCAAACAAGGGAATAGTGCGCTGTAAAGTGTGCCAGGCAGCCATAGATGATCATCAGGGCAAGGTAAAACACAGAATAGTTTATCGTATTACTCACAGCGCATGGATAAAATACAATAGAAAATATACATAGTGAAGCTCCATAGAACAGAATCTTATCATATAAAATCATAATAGTTTGGTACAACAATCTGAAAAGTCAATACATCAAGCCTCACTACATATATCTAAAAGAATCATATAAGCTGCGGAACATCCAGTACATATAGTAAGAAAACAATATGCAAAAGCCTCCATCTCGTCTTCGTAATCAACAACGTTGGTCACTAAGAACAGCACCTGTCACCTGCTACCTAGTCTGCCCATCCCAAAACGGATGAACAGCCCAAGGTAATAAGAGTTGAACATAAAACCTTGAGTAAGACAAAAGTCCTAGTGAGCAGTAAATCAACCATCAAACATACCAAAAGAGCATAAAGGGTAAAAAGGAATAAGAACTCAACCATCCCACTCCACCTCTTTCTACAGTGATAGCCCGCAGACACACTAAGCAGAAACAAACATAGCAAAACAGACAATTAAAGTAAAACAATTATCACTCGAGTCAAGGTCGATGTTTTCCAAGTACAATCCCCCAAGGCCTAAACCAAGATCAGGTAAGCACCCCGAAAACATCGCTCTTGGCCCAAGAGACGATACAACCAAAACATCCAAACATCCATGACTCTGGTTATCACTGTTATCATTGCCTCGATTTCACGGTTAATTGAATAACCGGCCCATTATTTCATCCGTCCGCCAAGGGCTAATGGTAACCCCGGTTCTAGACATAACTCCGCACGTCGTCGTGACCCGTGCCTAGGACTATCGAATCTGCCTAGAGTGCTAACACGTCATCGTGACCTGTGCCTGGGACGTCGTTGTTACCCATCCCAACGTACTCTTTCTTTGAGCATGCTAGAACCTTTAACAACGATGAAATCTCAGTCTTCTAGTCATCCTCCTTGACGACTATTCACATACTAGCTCAAGCGCCTCTCGAACCAACCATTATCAACAAACTCGAACCATATCACCGAGTTATCAACATGCTTGGAATGATCCCGTCTGGATTAAACCAAGGCTATCTCATATCATGCTTTGCTTCATCGCATCATAGCAAAGTCCCATCTCAACATCATGCTTTGCCTCATCACATCATAGCAAAGTCCCATCTCAACATCATGATCAAATCTATCCATATGAGCTTTATCATCCACTTCATATGCCACGAGCAGCTTTCCTTATTCAAGAGCCTTTCCACTTAGCTTTTGAATCATCTTCGACCAAATTGTCCAAATTCAATCACTAATCAACTAATCAATCAAATCAATCATTCATCCAAGTAATCAATCATTCAATTAAGGTCTAAATAAACAGTTATAACAATATTGGCAATTTCGTAAATAAAGAGTCCAAATCTAACAAGCATGAATTCTAAGTAATATCTGGATGAACGAACTAGCATAGGTTAACATGTAGTAAAGTAGATATCAAAACTTCATGAACAATAGATCCACATGCAGACTTGAGGAAAATGCATGAAATCACTATCTTTAACACACAAACAAGCCACCGATCCAATATACTCCTTTGGGTCCGTGTGCGAGATAACCACCACTCACCGAATCACCTACACACTTCAAAAGCAACTAACTCCAAATCTGGACAGCAAAGGATCTAGCTCGATCCGACAAGATCTCCCCTCAAACGATGAAATCTCTCTTTGTTTGATGTAGATCTTCAACTTTGGCTCTTGGATCTTCGATCTTGGATGGATGTGGGCACTAGATTAGAGTGGAGAAAAGAAGTGAAGAAGTGTTGTAGTCGAGCTCTTAAAATGGTAGCACTTCGTCGCTTCAAAATCCGATGCCAAAAAGTGAACCAAACCCCTCTATTTATAGGCAGAAATCCCATGAGTCGGCCGCCCTCCTTAAGTCGTCGCCGACCTAACCCTAGCCGACTTACGACCTAACATTTCAACTACCCCGTCCTACGACCTAAAACACATGCGCATCCACGACCTACCGACCTAAGATCCCAACGACTTACAAATGTAGCCGACCTAACTACCTAACGACTTAGGACCAACCACTCACAAACCTATACGCGACTTATAGCATGCACGACCTAACACGTGCACGCGACTTAATACTTAACCAATCTGGGTACGACCTAACCCCAGCACAGGTTAACCACTAGGTTGCTAACTCGTTAACTCCTAAGCCGTTGCCCCACTAATTATGTTAAGCCGCTAACTCCCCTGAGCCACTAACCCTTAGGTCATTCCATCCTATAAGTCGGTCCAACACTAACTCGCTAACCATCTTAAGTCGGCCAATTCGTATAAGTTGCTCACCCTATGAGTCGGTCAACCTCTTAAGTCGGTCAAACCTTAAGCCGCTAACTCTTAGGTCGGCCCATCTTCTTAACCCGCTTACTTCCCTTAAGTCGAACACTAAAGCCACCAACTCCCTATGTCGTCCACATTCCTTATGTCGGTTCCGACCTAACCATACTTAGCAAACATAGGTCGCTCCCCACTAGGTCGTTAGAACCCTTAAACCACTAACTTCCACATGAGCTAACTCAGGTCGACTCAAACAATACTAACGACCTGATGGCAACTATTCTACGATTTATCGACACGTAAAATACGGGTCGTTACATTCTCTCCCCCTTAAGAATTTCGCCCTCGAAATTCCAATCAAACAAGAACAATCAAAGACTATTCTGCATGCCTACCATCCATAGCAATCAACAAACCATGCATCCAACTACTAGCCTAGCATGCAGAATTCTAAGACTAGAACAAGTTACAAATTCATGAGATGCCATGACACCTTAGGGCCATACCTCGAAGAGTTCAGGATGAGTTGCCTTCATCCTCTCTTCCTCTTCCCATGTACAGTCGTTAACATCATCACTCCATTGTATCTTGAGCAATGTAATCATCTTCCTCCTAAGCTGTTTCGTGTTGATTCCCACAACACGAAGTGGCTTACGAGGTCTCGTAACAACTGGATCAACCTCCAAATCTTCACAGCTATCAGCAGAAACCACTGTATTCGGGTCGTGCACATACTTCCGTAGATACGATACATGAAAAACATTGTGCACACTTGACATCTTTTCCGGTAACTCCAATTTATAGGCGAGCTTTCCAATTCGCTCGATGATCGGGTATGGTCCAACAAATCTCGGAGTCAACTTTCCTTTCTTCCGAATCGAATAACATTCTTCAGAGGAGAAACCTTCACAAAAACCATATCACCTACGTCGAATTCCAAATCCTTACGACGCTTATCGGCATAATTTTTCTGACGATTTTGGGCTGCCTTCATTCGTCGCCGAATGATCTCTATACAATCCGTAGTCTGTTGAATCATTTCGGGCCCAAGTATCAGCTTTTCTCTAGTTTCCAACCAACATGTCGGAGAGTTACATGGTCTTCCATACAATACTTCATACGGTGCCATACCAATACTTGACTGCTAACTGTTATTATATGAAAATTCCACCAAATGAAGACAATCTTCCCATGATCCTCCAAAGTCCAAAACACATGCTCTGAGAAGATCTTCCAAAACTCGGTTGACTCTCTCTGTCTGACCATCTGTTTGGGGGTGATAAGCTGTACTCAAACACAACTCGGTTCCCAAAACTTCCTGGAAGCTCTTCCAAAATCCACTGGTGAACAATGGGTCTCGATCGCTCACTATACTCTTCGAAATACCATGGAATCGAACTATCCACTTAACATACAACTCAGCCAATTTCGATGCAGTCCTAGTTAATCGAACAGGAATGAATCTTGCACTCTTAGTCAAACGATCTACGATGACCCAAATCCCTTCATTCCCTGCCCTGGTTCTAGGTAACCCATCGATAAAATCCATCGATATTTGCTCCCACTTCCATGTAGGAACTTCTAACGGCTGAAGCAATCCACTTGGCTTCTTCTGTTCGGCTTTTACCAACTGGCAGTTCATGCATTTGGAAATAAAATTTCCAACATCCTTCTTCATACCTTCCCAGTAATAGGTTCTCTTCATATCCCGATACATCTTATTTCCACCTGAATGAATTGTCAACTTCGAGTGATGACTTTCCTTCAAAACTTCATTCCTCAATTCACCTATATCGGGAACAACCAGTCGTCCTTGTTTCCAAAGCCAACCCTCTCAATCGACTTCGAATCCTTTATCCTTCTTTGGGTCCAATCCAGATTCCAAATCACGGATAATCCTGACAAGCTTATCGTCTCGCTTTTGGCTCTCGCCAATTCTTTCCACTAGAGTAGGTCTTATCGATAAGTTTGCCAACATTTCAGGTTCCAATTCACATATGGGCCTGAAGTCAAATCCAGCCAAATACTCAAGACTCTTCCATTCTGAAAACATGACTCCCAATCCTACTTGTCTTCGACTTAACGCATCTGCCACTGCGTTACCTTTCCCGGAGTATAGGCTTTACCAAAATCATATGATGCTAAAAGCTCTAACCATCGTTGCTGCCGAAGATTCAAATCCTTTTGGGAGAAAAGATACCTCAATGACTTATGATCTGTAAACAACTCAAATCGAACTCCCAATAGGTAATGTCTCCACATCTTTAGAGCAAACACAATCGCCGCTAACTCCAAATCATGAATCGGATAATTCCTTTCATGCGGCTTCAGTTGTCGACTTGCATACGCAACAATTTATCCTTTTGCATCAGCACTGCTCCAAGTCCAGTACCACATGCATCGGTGTAAACCACCATCTCATCATTTCCACTTGGAATAGTCAAAACAGGAGCACTTGTCAATCGCTCTTTCAGGATTCCGAAAGCTTGCTCACACTTAGCATCCCATCTGAACACTTGGTTCTTTTTCGTCAATCCTGTTAATGGTGCAGCTATCTTGGAAAAGTCTTTGATGAACCGACGATAATATCCTGCTAATCCAAGAAAACTTCTCACATCAGTTGCATTCTTAGGTCTAACCCAATCCTGGATCGTTGCCACCTTGGCGGGATCAACCGCTATTCCATTTCCAGAGATAACATGGCCTAAGAACCTCACTTCGCTCTTCCAGAAGTGACACTATGAAAACTTAGCCTTCAGCTGATGTTTCCGCAAGATTTCCAAAACAACACGTAAGTGCGTCTTGTGCTCTTCTTCAGTTCTGGAATAAATCAGAATATCATCCACGAACACAAGTACGAACTTGTTCAACTGATCTCTGAACACTCTATTCATAAGATCCACAAAATATGCTGGTGCATTGGTCAATCCAAACGGCATCACCAGCCACTCAAAGAAACCAGATGGTGTCCTAAAAGCAGTCTTTGAAACACTATCCTTTGCTACTCTCAACTGGTGAAATCCCGTTGCCAAATCCATCTGAGAAAACACCTTAGCTTCGTGAAGCTGATCAAACAAGTCATCTATTCTCGGCAATGGATACTTGTTCTTTTTAGTCACTTTATTCAGCTCACGATAATCCACACAACCTCAACGATCCATCCGCTTTGGTTGCAAACACAACTGGTGCACCCCATTCGGACACACTACGCCGAATGAATCCTTTCTGTAAAAGGTCATCAACTTGCACCTTCAACTCTTGCTGTTCCCTAGGCGCCATCCGCCTAAGAGGCATCACAACAGGTCTGGCTCCTTCAACTAGATCGATACGAAACTCGATCTCTCTATGCGGCGGTAACCCTTTGACCTTGTCAAAGACATCCTCAAATCCATTCACAATAGGCACCGATGACAGTCCATCTCGTGGAACAACTAGCGAATACATGAAGCTCATGAAGACGCCTTCTCCATGCTTACATCGTATCACATCCTTTCGCCCCTCCACATTCTCGACTGTCACCACCAGCCTCTTACAATCAACCCTTACCGCATATTTCCTAAGCCAGCCCATACCCAAAATAATTCCGAACCCCGCAAAGTTCAGAACAAAACAATCACAAACAAAAGAGCAATCATGACTCGATACAACTAGACCACGACATACCATACACAAACAAGACGAACCCCCAACTGGATTAGTCACAACCAATGGTCTATCAACAATATCCCGGTTCCAAACCCAACCGGCCTACAAGATCATTACAAACAAACGAATGCGATGCCTCAATGTCAAATAACACTCTAACTAGAACACCGCAAATGGAAAGAGTACCTTGAACCACCACACTCTTTCCCTCCTCTTCAGCAGTAGGAGCCTTCAAAGATGATGGCACATCCCCCAAAGCATAAGCTTGCACAATCTGCTTGTCCTTCCTCGGTTCTGGACAATTCCTCTTGATATGACCCGGTTTGTCATAGTTGTGGCACTTCACCGGCACTCTCGGATTCTTGCAATCTCTAGAGAGATTACCCTTCTGCCGACAGTTGTAGCAGGTCACTTCACCCTTCGGCTTCTTCTGGCCATCCTTACCCTTCTGCTGCTGCAGCTTTCTCTTCTTGTTTCCACTTTGCTCCTTGGTCATAGCAACAACAGATCCTTCTTTAGGAAACAAATTCTCATGCCTAAGAGCTTTCTCCACAAGCTTCTCAAATGGGTCATCCAAATGATCCACCAACTGCCTCCCAAGATAACTGTCCAAACCTGTCACAAACTTCTCATTCTTCTGATAGGGAGATTCAATATACGACCGAGCATACTTGGAAAAGGCTTCAAACTCAGAAACATACTCAAGAACTGGTCTTCCACCTTGCTTGAGTTCCACAAACTTCTTAAACGGAACAGATTTCTAAGCTGTAGAAATGAACTTAGCTTCAAATCTAGCTTGGAATTGCTCCCAAGTGATCTCTTCCTCTGAAGTATCGATGGTGATGGAATTCCACCAATCAGAAGCTCTTCCTTGAAGCTGTCTTGATGCAAGCTTCCTTTTGGTTGCATCCTCAATTCCCAAATCACCAAAGATCCTTTTACAAGCATCTATCCATCTCTGGACTTCTATGGTTGATTCTGTCCCTAAGAAAACCTTTCCTCCAAGAGCAGTATAATCTTCGCACAACTTAGCAAAATCCACTAGTTTTGGAGCTTGAACTTGAACCCCAACATCTACTGATGGCCCTGGAGTTGGCATCCTTCTCATGATCGAAGTCATCATAGCCTCGAACATAGAAGCATAATCAGCAGCCCCCTCAACAGCACGGCCTCCCCTAGCAGCTGGTCTCCCTCTTCGACTCATTCCTAATATCTCAAAGAAATGATTAATATACCCTGCGAAACAACTGCATAAGAAGTTAAAATCTTTCTAAGCTACTATATTATATATAGTAATCATCCATAGAAATTACAGTTACATCTCTCATATGTAGTTATGTCAGCGAGCGTTGGCTAAAATCGATTAACCAAAGCTCTGATACCAAATGTGACGACCGCCCATGACTCCTGCACCAAACAAGGGAATAGTGCGCTGTAAAGTGTGCCAGGCAGCCAAGGATGATCGTCAGGGCAAGGTAAAACACAGAATAGTTTATCGTATTACTCACAGCGCATGGATAAAATACAATAGAAAATATACATAGTGAAGCTCCATAGAACAGAATCTTATCATATAAAATCATAATAGTTTGGTACAACAGTCTGAAAAGTCAATACATCAAGCCTCACAACATATATCTCAGAGAATCATATAAGCAGCGGAACATCCAGTACATATAGTAAGAAAACAATATGCAAAAGCCTCCATCTCGTCTTCGTAATCAACAGCGTTGGTCACTAAGAACAGCACCTGTCACCTTCTACCTAGTCTGCCCATCCCAAAACGGATGAACAACCCAAGGTAATAAGATTTGAACATAAAACTTTGAGTAAGACAAAAGTCCTAATGAGCAGTAAATCAACCATCAAACATACCAAAAGAGCATAAAGGGTAAAAAGGAATAGGAACTCAACCATCCCACTCCACCTCTTTCTACAGTGATAGCCCCCAGACACACTAAGCAGAAACAAACATAGCAAAGCAGACAATTAAAGTAAAACAATTATCACTCGAGTCAAGGTCGATGTTTTCCAAGTACAATCCCCCAAGGCCTAAACCAAGATCAGGTAAGCACCCCGAAAACATCGCTCTTGGCCCAAGAGACGATACAACCAAAACATCCAAACATCCATGACTCTGGTTATCACTGTTATCATTGCCTCGATTTCACGGTTAATTGAATGACCGGCCCATTATTTCATCCGTCCGCCAAGGGCTAATGGTAACCCCGGTTCTAGACATAACTCCGCACGTCGTCGTGACCCGTGCCTAGGACTATCGAATCTGCCCAGAGTACTAACACGTCATCGTGACCCGTGCCTGGGACGTCGTCGTGACCCGTCCCAACGTACTCTTGCTTTGAGCATGCTAGAACCTTTAACAACGATGAAATCTCAGCCTTCTAGTCATCCTCCTTGACGACTATTCACATACTATCTCAAGCGCCTCTCGAACCAACCATTATCAACAAACTCGAACCATATCACCGAGTTATCAACATGCTTGGAATGATCCCGTCTGGATTAAACCAAGGCTATCTCATATCATGCTTTGCTTCATCGCATCATAGCAAAGTCCCATCTCAACATCATGCTTTGCCTCATCACATCATAGTAAAGTCCCATCTCAACATCATGATCAAATCTATCCATACGAGCTTTATCATCCACTTCATATGCCACGAGCAGCTTTCCTTATTCAAGAGCCTTTCCACTTAGCTTTTGAATCATCTTCGACCAAATTGTCCAAATTCAATCACTAATCAACTAATCAATCAAATCAATCATTCATCCAAGTAATCAATCATTCAATTAAGGTCTAAATAAACAGTTATAACAATAATGGAAATTTCGTAAATAAAGAGTCCAAATCTAACAAGCATGAATTCTAAGTAATATCTGGATGAACGAACTAGCATAGGTTAACATGTAGTAAAGTAGATATCAAAACTTCATGAACAATAGATCCACATGCAGACTTGAGAAAAATGCATGAAATCACTATCTTTAACACACAAACAAGCCACCGATCCAACATACTCCTTTGGGTCCGTGTGAGAGATAACCACCACTCACCGAATCACCTACACACTTCAAAAGCAACTAACTCCAAATCTGGACAGCAAAGGATCTAGCTCGATCCGACAAGATCTCCCCTCAAACGATGAAATCTCTCTTTGTTTGATGTAGATCTTCAACTTTGGCTCTTGGATCTTCGATCTTGGATGGATGTGGGCACTAGATTAGAGTGGAGAAAAGAAGTGAAGAAGTGTTGTAGTCGAGCTCTTAAAATGGTAGCACTTCGTCGCTTCAAAATCCGATGCCAAAAAGTGAACCAAACCCCTCTATTTATAGGCAGAAATCCCATGAGTCGGCCGCCCTCCTTAAGTCGTCGCCGACCTAACCTTAGCCGACTTACGACCTAACAACTCAACTACCCCGTCCTACGACCTAAAACACATGCGCATCCACGACCTACCGACCTAAGATCCCAACGACTTACAAATGTAGCCGACCTAACTAACTAACGACTTAGGACCAACCACTCACAAACCTATACGCGACTTATAGCATGCACGACCTAACACGTGCACGCGCCTTAATACTTAACCAATCTGGGTACGACCTAACCCCTGCACAGGTTAACCACTAGGTTGCTAACTCGTTAACTCCTAAGCCGTTGCCCCACTAATAATGTTAAGCCGCTAACTCCCCTGAGCTACTAACCCTTAGGTCGTTCCATCCTATAAGTCGGTCCAACACTAACTCGCTAACCATCTTAAGTCGGCCAATTCCTATAAGTTGCTCACCCTATGAGTCGGTCAACCTCTTAAGTCGGTCAAACCTTAAGCCGCTAACTCTTAGGTCGGCCCATCTTCTTAACCTGCTTACTTCCCTTAAGGCGAACACTAAAGCCACCAACTCCCTATGTCGTCCACATTCCTTATGTCGGTTCCGACCTAACCATACTTAGCAAACATAGGTCGCTTCCCACTAGATCGTTAGAACCCTTAAACCACTAACTTCCACACGAGCTAACTCAGGTCGACTCAAACAATACTAACGACCTGATGGCAACTATTCTACGATTTATCGACACGTAAAATACGGGTCGTTACAAAACTGTATTATCATCGCATAGTAATTAGCAGATAATGGTGTCAGATGTCATAGGTGAACAGATACAGGTAATAGCATATATAACAGTGTACATAACTAACAGCAGCATATTTCAATTATCGTTTCAATTGAAATCAAATTTAATAAATAAAAGAATATTAATCGTGAGTGATTGCTCACCTTTCGAGGCTAGAGATGAACGAGAATAAGGTGAGTTTCGAATCCAAGCACGAATTTCGGAACAAAGCTCGATACAAGATTGAAATGAGTTCGACGATCAAAGCTGACACATAGGAGTAAGTGGAATCAATTTAGAATTTGGTCGATGGAACTAAATGGTATATGTTAACTTTTCTATTTAACCATATATGTAGTTATTTATATGAAAATCATATTTATTTTTATTTTATTTTTTTAAAAAAAAATTCTACTCATGTTAAATTAAATATATATACAATTTAAAACCTTTGCTTCATGTAAACACATAAAATAAACAACATATCTACATAATTTTAAAAAAATAAATACATACATATCAACAGTAATCAAAACAATTTATATTTATATAACGTAAGTCCAAAAAATTACTATATGTTTATACGTGACAAAAGAAAATAACCAGACTACAATTGATATAAACTAATATAAAATAACTTTAACCCATCTACAACTTAAAATATGCAAGTTGACAAATTGTATAAACCTTATAATATGCCACAATTAGCTAATATAAGCTACTCTCATACTGTAAATCTAAGAGAGTCCCAAATCAAGCAAACAAAGCATACCTATACAACCTGGTTATAACATATGAAGTCCTATATTCTTTCACACTTTACATATAACTATCGAGCAAAATCAGGCAACTTAATATCTAATATATATAGTAATATGTTTAAACATAGTACATTTATAAGCTATGCAACTTCAAACAATATTTATATATACTCTGTTTTGAACCAATACTGTTGTATATATACAAACTGTTATTATTATAATTAATATTTTCTTAAAACCAATATTCCGTTTAATTTACATATTTAGGATAACAAAAAAAACCAATTTAACTCACACTAGCAGATATCAAATAGTTTCAATATAAACTTAGTTTATGAATACATACACGTTTATTTTAAAAAAATCGGTTGTTATAAAATCAATAAAACCCTATATACTTTAAAACATATAACTGTAAACTTTACAGTTTTATATACAACGAATTACATTGCTTAAGTACACCATATATACTAAAAACTCAAGTGCTATTATGAACAATATACACATATATAACTGCTGAAACCTTATAAACTATATACATATATAACTTTATATATCTCTGACACAGACTCAGGTGTATTATAAAATTATATAATATGTTTTATAATATATACATAACTCAACCTCAAAGACAAGCTTTAGGAAAAACTGTGAACATGCAAGTCACTGTAAATATATATAATATTTATATAAAGAATTGTTGTTGCGGGGTTTCAAAGCAAATAACTGGTTGTCATAAAAACAAGCTCGAAAAATATTTGTGAGCAGCCAGTTTATACAAAATATACTTATGACATAAAATATATAATGCACACATACATACTGTTAATTCATAAATGGTGGATGCAGATGCAAGCCTCGATTGAGAAGCAGTGAGGTAGTGATACAGGTTGTGGCGTTGCATGATCTGGTGGCCTGGTGGAGGTCGGCGCTAACGACGAGGCTACGGGATGAAGGGAAGGAGGCGCGAGCTTCAAGGTGGTGTGGGCTAGAGGGTGGTGGCAGCTGGACGTGGAGCACGTTGTTTAAGGTTGTGGTCTTGGCAAGGCAACATACGGCCAGGGGAAAAATGGTGGACCCCGGTGAAGGTGACGTGGCGTGATGGGTGGGTCGAGACCAGCGGCTAAGGTGGAGGAGTATTTTGCGTTGTTTCAATGGGTGGGAGAATGCTTGTGACGAGCACGACTGCTGATTGGCAAGCTCTTTTTTTTGTTTTTGTTTGAAAAAGAGTATAGAGAAGAGCAAAGAAGAGGAAGAGGGGAGAGAAGTATCAGAAGCTTACAAAATTTGCAATACTTGGAAAAATGAACAGACACTTTCTATTTTTCATAAAATCTATAGAACTAACTTCCTTTCGCATTTCCAACGCCACGAAATTTCCAATCCAGCATTCACCTTCCAACTACCCAAATAAATGTACAGCAGCTGAAAAATTTTCAAATTTTGAATGGGCACAATTGGTTTAAGTTTGGGCTAAATACGGTTAACCGGTCCGCTTGAAATGGTTAAATTAACGCGACGATTTTTTGTCGGACTCCGATTTGCACGAATGAATATACCATTTTGATCAGTGCGACGAGGCGATCAAAACGGTATGCAGATATTAGTGGTTTGATTGAATTATAAAAATTCGAATTTTTATACTAGCGGAAAATGCATGAAAATCGTAGAAAAATAAGATCGACGGAGCAAAAGAAGTCCGAATTTGGAAAAACGACGAACTAACATCTTGCTCAGAAGATGTTTTAGAATTTTTTTATGTAAAAATATTTAGGTTTGGAAAACGTTTTATTTTCATCGCTTTTTAACTGATTTAATTGAAGTAAATTTACGCGCGAACAAACTTCATATTTTCGGACGAAAATTTACCGGTTGCTATGTTTAATTAGACGCATTCCAAATATATAATTTATATTTCAAAATTCTATCATTTAAAATTCCCACAAAATTTCAATTAATACGTTATTAAAACCGGTTAAATTTACAGGTCGTTACATTCTCCCCCACTTAAAACTTTTCATCCCCGAAAAGGCAGGAAGTAGGAGAATAGAAACAAACAAAAGAAAATAGTTTTGAATTACATTATAAACAATTAATTTAAACCATACAAATTTTAATTAAATTGATTAATACTTAATAATTGATTTCAAATTCAAGTATTTCATTAAGTTGATTTAATTTCCTTGAAACAGAATTTATTTTATTTATCTCATTTATTATTCTATTAACTTATTATTCGATTTATCTCCATAAACATTTTAAAATTAAAATTTAAGTGAATAACATTTATTATACGCACTCAAATTTTATTTATAAAGACGTTTATATTGTATACAATCCAATTATCTAAATTTAACAATTTCGAAGATCATAAATTTGAATAGTTATTTATTTTAAATATAATTTATTTCCCATGCTCCCCTACGCACCAGCCTCCTTCGCCATGAATCTTGATGCCCAGATGCATGTGGATCATCAGGATTTGATCAATTTGCATTTCTCATTCAATTCCTTCATACTCGAGATTTATTAGCTTAAAAATTATGAGATTTTCACCTAAAATCACTTTTTTGAAATTCGAATGTGATTGTGTAATCATATTTTAAATTATTTTATTCAATTTTTTCCTGATATATATCAATCTACTATAAATTTAATAATTCCACAATATTCAATAAATATTTCTCCCTGAAACTATTTTTAAAAATAATGTCATACATTTATACACAATTCATCTTCAAAGATTCTGGCCTGTCGTTGATTATATGAAAAGAGTTTAAATTATAAAGTCAATTTTTTATTAGCCTGTAAATGCTTAACAGTGGTATATACATATACCTGTACACCAACATGCGTACATATCTATAGCCTAATTCAACTATATTCAAGTTGAATACATCTAGAAAAACATACATATACATCACCACCACATAGATATCACATACAGCATAATCAAAAGATTTAAAGGATGAGAGTTTGCTCATAATTGATTTTTTTTTTTGAAGAAAGAACAGAGATCCTTTTATCTTGAAACAGCCTTGAACTTGCTTGCTGAACTTCTGATTTCTGGTTTGAATTTGATTAAACTATTGTTATAAAGTGAAGTTTTGTTTTAAGTTGAAGATGTTGTTGCCTTCCTCTATTTACTCAGCTTTTTTGGTCGAAATGAGGGCGAGAGTTTGATGTATAGAAAGGAAGAGTACTGGTGATAAATTTGTACAGGGTATTAAAAATAGGTTTGTAAGCTGATAGTTTCACTTCAGTATGGGCTGAGATGTTTTTATTAAATGCATAAGGTATGTTGCAGTTATTGTTAAGTACTTTGACCCTTTTCTTATGCATTTTTATATTGAATTTGATTTGTTTATACATGCCTTTACTTGCTTGTCTCGGCTGTAGATAGACTTTGCATTAATTATTTTTGTCCTACTTTTTCATTTTTTGTTTACAGCCTGCATACTTGCATCTTTATTTTCTTTTACTTTGTTCAATTCTTGCCTTACTTTGTTATATTCTTCCCTATTTTCTTACTTCTTATACTCGGCTGATATGATATTGCATTACTTAGGCTTGTCTTCTCTTTGTAAAAATCTACATGCTTATATTTATATCTTGTATTCTTCTTTGGCAAGCCATTGAATATAATTTCTTTTTGCTTTGTCTGGTTACATACTTTATATTTCATTTGCCTAGCTTGCTTTTACTTATGTTATATAGATATAAAGTTGTTATTGTTATTTGTTAATACTTGAATGTATTTCTTTATTTTATTTTGTCTTAGTCTTATTATAATATAATTGAATTTCTATTGTAATATGTTGTTTAAATTTAGCAAATTTGTTTATATTTATTTCTTGCCTTCCTTATTTTGTACAAACATATTTTATTTTACTTTACAATATTTTTTTTATAGCTTATATAATTCTTGAATTATTTACTGAAATATTTTGTTTAACATAATATCAAAAATCCAAATACAATTTTTTTCTAATAATTCATTTTTTTAACTAATATTTTATATTGATTTCCGATTAATTCCACAATTTTTATTCAGAAATGAAATTAATTATCAATTTAAACTCAATTAAAATCCGGGATCGTTACAACTATGATTTTACTCTATATATAAAAGAGAAAATGTTTTCGATAAGGATTATATACCTTTGAAAAAAACGAGAATTTGAAGTTCCAAAAAGATTTGAAATTTTGAAAATATTATAAGAAAATTTATTTATATAAAAATGATTTATAACTGAAAGGTTTTGAATTTGAAATTCGAGAGATTGGACTCCGGTATTTTTGAAAATTGGTTTAAGATTTTTAAATATATAATAATAAGATTTGAAAGTATTTTCTGAATAAGAAATGTTTCAAATGACTTTAAATGAGTTCCAAGGATTTCAAAAAAAAATTCAAAGAAGTTTTCAGGAAAATAGAAGTCCAGAACTCAGTTATGTCGCAGGAAAATAATTTCGGTGATGAGCGCGTGCATCATCGACATTGATTTTCGAGTTTCAGAGTGGGGAGAGGCCACTTTAATATCTTTGCTATGCGATTGACTTTGTGAAACAAATTTTGATTTCAAATTCCGAAGTATGATTTGATATTTGAAAAATATAGGTATATATATTTGAAATAATTTAAAGTAAGCTGGTGTTCAATCCTCGAGTTTCCGATTTGATTTAGTATAACTCTATTTATAAAGAAATAAAAAAATTAAAAAAACTTTGATTTACCGATTTATTGCTGATTTCCAACTCTTGGATTTGAAATTTGATTTCACCGACTATTTTTAAGGTTCGAGCACTTCCAAATCAAGGTTTAAAATTTTAAAACTCAGAAATTTCGAAGAGTATAAAATATTTGATAAAGAATATATGTTTAGTTTTGTATGTTTAAATTATGAAGAGTACGACTTAAGTAAATTTGAAACTTTTGTTAAATAAATAATTTGAAAAAGGGAAATTGGATTTTTCATATAGTAATAAATAATTTAAAGGTTTTAAAGGGATAATTATAAATTAAGAAACCATTTTGAGTATAATTGATTTTGAGAAGAATATTTGGTTTTGAAATTAGATTGGAATTAAAACCAGTACTTATATGGTGATTTTGGAAATGAATTTGTTTGACCTAAATTTTGTTGATTTGGAAATTTGGATTATTTTCTAAACCTATTGTTTAAGAAATTTTGAAACTGAATATATTTAATTTGGAAGAAAATTTGGTGAAATCATATACGATCTTGAAACTGAAATGTTATTGAAACGAGAAAAAATTTGAGAACCTTGATTTACTAAATAGTTGATTTGGGAGTTATCGAACTTATATAAAACTGATTTGTATAGTACGAAATTGATTTGAAACCTATTGATTTGAAAGGTACTCAATTTGGAAAGAGAAATTTTATATAATTGAAGTCTATATAAGTGTGATTTGATATCCTATTGATTGGGAAAGTATTAGATTGAAAATGGAATCCTATATATAATGGACTTTATATAAGTATGATATTTGAAGAGATTTGAAAAGGTACTATATGATACATATTTTCGAAGTAAAGATATGGAAAGTGCCTTCTGCTTGATATCTGCTTTGTGGCCACATTGTGGATTCATTCTATCGATATTATTCTCTCTGATTTTTGGTTTTCCGGATGTGATACTCGAGTGTCCCACCGTGGCGTAACCCATGGTCTTTTTTTCTCGCGACTGCATAGCGCAACTGCCTGGCTGAGACAACCTGGGGGTACGGATTGTTTCCTGGGGGATCCAAGCGTAACCATTGTGTATCCTGCAATCTTTGTAGGTCGCATTAGTAGCAAAGCTGCCTGGCTGAGACAGCCTAGGGGTACGGATTGTTTCCTGGGGGATCCAGGCGTAACCATTGTGTATCATACACCCTACTAGTCATCATGGCGTAACTCGCAGGGCTGAAAAAGCTTACACATACGGATTGTTTCCTGGGGGATCCTGGCGTAACCATTGTGTATCTGCGAACCATGGTTAGGAAAAGGTTTTGGTTTGGTTATTTTGTTTGGATTGTACTTTCCATATCTTTTTTTAAAGGTTTTTCAAGTATTTTCACTGGTTGTTGAAACAGGTCTACTAAGTACTTGAAGAATTCTAGCTTTGCATCTGATCAACGCATGGCCAGAGTGTACAAGAACAAGGATAAACTTGTTCAAACATCGAGTTATAGAAGTATTTTTGAAAGGAAAATTGGTTTCGGCATAAAAGTTTTTTTTGAAAAGGTATTTTATTACAAAAGTATTTCCAACAAGAAATTTTGTATTAATCTTTGAAATTGAAATTCTTTTGGTTTGAAATTAACTATTCATGCCCGATACTATTCTTTAGAATCTACCTTATCTGCTCAGCTTTAGTTATTCACCTTGATTATGTTTTCCGAATCTACCTTCTGTAACGACCCGTAAATTTTGATTAATAGATTTGTTAGTTTAATTTAAAGTTTGCAATTTGACTTAGGAAGAAATAAAAATTCTAGAAGTTATAATGAAGCAAATGTTAGAAATTTAAAATGTAGCAATTGAAATTAAGATCTACAAGTTCAAAATGTAATTGCAATCAATTGAAATTGTGAATCTTTGTCATACTTGGTTATAAGATTAATATAAGAAACAAACGGGAATATTAAATTAACTAATGAAATGTTATAATCAAAAGTATAATGGAAATGCTACTAATTTAATATAATAAGAAGGTAAGTACTAAATAAATGATTGTAAACTTTAGTAAATGAATTAATGTGCAAATGAATTGAATATAAGAAAACAAATAGAAATGTTGAATCGTGAATAAAATAGTTAACTAGAATGGAATTCAAATTTATAAAATAATGTAAAGTTTTAAATTGTTGCATTTGGGTAATAAGTTAAAATATAAGCAAATAAAAATTGAATGTAAATTGAGGTAATAAAGTAATGCAGGGCAATAAATAATTAAATTAGTACAATCCCCATTTTTATTTCTAAACAATTGTAAGGTTTTAATTTATTGAAATTTGAAAATGAGGAAATGGATTCAAAATTTATATTAGATAACGAATTTCAGTAATTAAAGATAATAATTATTGGATTAAATGGAATACCAATTTATTTATAAAGTGAATATAAGTGAATGTAACAAAATGAATAGGAAATGCTAATTTATTCATAAAGTGATAGTTGATGTGAAAAGGAATGGAACCAAGATGGAATGATTTATGGGATTTAGGATCTTAATTTGTATGTGTGCATTAATGTATATTAAATGGGAAAAACGAATCAATTAAGATATGTATTTATTTTCTTTAGTATGTTGCATAAAATTTGGAAATTAGTTTGCAATCAAAGGAGATTAAATAGCACGTTAAATGGGAAATAAATAAATTAATACATTAATGATGTATAATATAATTCATTGTTAATTACACCCATACAATGTCAAATTATTAAATAGCAAGATTTTCAATCAATTAACGAATTTATTTAGATTTCAATTTATAATTAATAACATTTAATGTGTAATCAACTATATTTAATCGACTTTAATTGTGCAGTAGGGTAAATGTGATTTGTCGGTGAAATCGATAAATTTTATAAGATGCAATTAATGCTAATCCTATTTAGAATATGACAGTTGGCTAATTTAAAGAATAGAAAGCTAGATTTATTTATTTAATTGAAAAAAAATTAAATATTTCTTTGAATTTTTTGTGAATAAAAGAAATATAACAGTTAAATTTTACGTTGAAGGAAATGTAGAGGATATCTAAGAAAATAAATGTAAACAATAGTGAACCAATGTAAATTTCACCTTTTTGATAATAATAGACAGAATAATAGAATGAAAGGCAATTAAATGAAATTTTGAAAATTTAATTTACAATTTATAAATTCAATGAATTTGAGATAAACACCGAAATTGTTAAATTTATCAACTTTAAATTGACTTTTAATTTGGTTAAAACATTGAAATTTGATTGAGAAATATAAAGTGATAAAATTGGTCAATTTTAAGATCGAAATTTAAAAATTAATTTTTATTAATTAATTATTAAATTATTTAATTAATGGAAAAATAGCCATTTTGGCCACTGACTCGGATTTCGACGAAACCAGTTTCATTGGATCCGTAACGGTGAATTATTGTACGATTTCAACTTTCGTAGAGATCGGACTTGTCGTTTGATCGTACGGACTCGAAACGCCTTGAAATAAACGCAATTGAAATCAACTGAAATCAATTGAAATCAATTTGGAAAATATTGTTTTTAGCATAAATTCTTCATACGATGGAATTTGAACTTGAAACCTTTTCCATTAGGCTTAAAATATTTTAAAACACCTATTTTGATATATGTGTTTCCCCAATTTCGTTCCGTGGTCAGAACGGGCTTTTTGGGCCGCGTTAGCGTTAGCGCGTATATCTATCAACCCGATCCATATATTTTATTTCAATTTGTTTATAAATATAACGTTATAAACCCTAATTCTCCTCATTTTCATTTGGCTGTATGTATATCTCAACTCTCTCCTCATTTCCAATGGCTGCAAACCCTGATCCAATTACAATTCAAAATCAATGTCAAAAATTCAAAGTCCTCAGAAAAAAAATTGAAAAAACTATATGTTGAAGCTCTCGACTAGAGTAATTCACCGGTGGTGTTCGTTTTTCTTCCGTTTGACCGGTAAAAATTAGAGAAGTTTCGACCGTTCATCAGAAATCAAAGTCGACGGATCGGCGAACCCTTTCTGGGTACTGGAGAGGAAGCTGATGGGAGTTGATCTATATGATTATTTTGTCGGTTTGACGGTTAGATTGAGGTGGATTTTCGAATTAGAGTTTCGGCACGCTGAATTGAGGCGGCGGCGGCCGATGGGGGCCGCGTTGGCGTAGGGACGTGCGGCCAGAGCAAGGGAATACGATTGTGGTAGCGACATGGTTGATGGAGGCACGGGGTGGCGTTCGTCGTTGGTCAAAAGGACGGTCAAAGTGTGCATATGGGTTCGAATCAACACAAGGTTGCGTGCCTGGAAGCAAAACGCATGACAGAGGGAGGGAAAGAAAGTTTGATGATGTGGCGCTTGAAGGTGTTCTTTTATTTCTATTTTATAATTGAAATTTCAATCATCATTTATGCGTATAGCTTTCTCCTACGAACTCCGTTTCACGCGAGATTTTTTTTGTTAGGATCGTAATAAAATTTCGGACTTGGTGACGCTGGTTTGGATGAATTCTGAGGCGGTCAAATTTTTGGGTTTAAACTGAATTTAAATTCAATTTAAATCCAAAAGGTGAGTGTTTTAACCCACTCACAACTTCTAAGATTTCTTATGTTTGTTAAATTGATTTATGATGTGTTTAGAAATTTATTTATAGCCGTTTGGCATATATTTCATCATTATCTCAGTTAATTTGCATTCATAAAATTTACTTGTTATTTAATTCATTTTGCATATAAACTGCAAGTTAAAATTTTTGTTAAATTTATTATTGCGCATAAACTGCTAGTTAAATTTATTTATTATTGCATATAAACTATAATTAAATAGTTATTTAATCATTATTGAAAAATTAACTGTCGGTAATTAATTATTATTTATTGATGTGATTGTTTGAATTTGGATGATGATGTGATAAAATGATGTATGATTTTGATGGATGAATGGATGTTTATTTATATTAACTGCAAGTTATTATGCATTTTCATTTCATTTGGGATTGCGGTTTGAAATTTTATACAACCGCATTTTTATTTTTAAATTGCGGATTGAAATGATAAATATCCATATCACTTGACCATAGGATAGAAAATTTTATACAGGCACCGCGGTATATATATAAAAATTATTTTTGAAATGATTTCCTATGGTTTTGGAAAGAATACGGTTAATTAAATATTAAATTTTGATATATATATATATATATGTAGTAAAATTCTTGAATTTAGCTATGTATAAATTTGTTTCGAATTTTAAAGTAAGCTAAATAATGAAGTTGACTTCGTTTATATAATATGGTTAAGTATATATTTTAAATTCAATTGTATATAGAGTTTATAATAACTCAAATAAAAGTAAGGTTGAAGATAGATGTGAATATGATTAGAATTAAAGTATATAAGAATTTTCCTCGGAAAAAATTTATTTTGAAATTTAAATAAATTAAGATTTAAAAGGTATGATCTTATAACTTGATTTTTGATTTGAGGATTTAAACGAACATCAAATTAATTTAAAGAATATTATCAAGTTAATTTAATTAAAAGAATATCCTGTTAATGAAGTTCAAGGGTTTTACCTGAATAATATTCGTTTAGTAGGTAAATATTTTAAATTTAAATAATAGGAATTAGATTTGATATATATTAAATTATCAAAGAATCCATTTTGAAATAGTGGAATATTTAAAGATTTAAATATATGTACTATAAAGTTTTGAAATATAGAATATTTAAGCTTTGAAATATATGGGAATTTAAAATGGTTTATTTGGAGGTTCAAATTAGCATTGCGAATTTATTGTGAAATTTAAAGAAGCTATTTTATTTTATATAAAGTAATATAGTATCTAAACCATTAAGTATAAGAGTTATGTTTCAGAGCTATGGTTTCAAGGTATATAGATTTGAAAATTCTATGATTTCTTGGAAAAGATATATTTGAAATAAAAATGGTATCATATTGATTTGAGGTTTTAAAAATATAAATGATATCGTATTTATATGGTTTGAAAGAGATTTTATATTCTGGTTTTAAAGTATAAATTATTTTGAAATAACCGCGGTGTTATAATAACGTTTAGTTGTTAAAGAGACCGGGATCGGAAGTTGTCATATTCTCTGCCAACCCCGAAAACCACTTTAACAACCGTGTACGCGGTGGAGATTCCAGATAAAGTAGGTTGTTGGCGGCGTTTCCTATAAGGTAAATACGTGGACCCAACTCCCGTGAGTTGGCATAAGGTGGCTAAAACAGGAGCGATCGACGGGTTAATTGAGGTAGCACCTTTGATCGGACACATCCCTTCGATATTCTACTCTGACTTTGGTTTATTCGGTGGCCACTTTTGATTTCTTTAATTTGGGGTGTTGTTCGAAGTGGGCGGTAGTAGCAGCTACGCGTTACCACCGACCTGGAAGCGTAATTGGTATATCTACCGTGGCAATGCCTAGTTGTGCCGTGTCACCTACCCTAGCGCGCCTTATACGATTTTGGCTTTGTACCATACCTATGGAGTGCCTTCTGACGACGCCCAGTACGGGGGAGATTACGGTACTGTATAGACTATGGGAATATATTTTGTGTTAAGGGCTATATGGGTAACCCCATAATGCTATTTAAAAGTAAGCTTATTTTACAATTAGACACTATTATAATTGTGATATCCCGGAAATTTTGACAATAACAATTTAATAATTTATGTCAAAATTTAATTGAATTGACCATATTGTTAATAATAATTTTGAAATAAATTTAATAATCTTCTTTAAAAATAAATATTTAAACTGATAATCTATTTTAAAGGCAAATAAATTGTTTTATATTTGTAATGTATACATATCTGTATATATTATAACTAGATAAATCTTTGTTTTAAATTTAATATATATAGGCCTGTTTTCTTATTCTAACATTTTTGATAAATTAAAATTGGATTCAAATTGATGTTAAGCTGCTAAATAAATAACCATATAATTTTAATACCCAAACTAAAAACTTAATTATTTAAAATTGATCATAGTTTAAGTTTAAATTTAAATAAAAAGATTTGTTTGTTTTTAATGTAGCTAATAAAATAAGTAATGTATTGAATAGGAAGACAAATTCATTTGTGAATTATTTTAATTTAATCATGAGTTATATTTAGCAATATTAGTAATGTAATATTCTTACAAAATGGATTTTAATATAGATAGAAATGACTATTTCAAAAATTTATTTGAATACATTAACATGAGAAGTAATGATTTGTAAATTTGAAAAAGCATCTTTCAAACATGTTTAAAATAAAAACAAGTCTTAAAAATACTAAACACAAACATAAATTAAATATATGGTATTAAAATGAGTGTAAATACATAAACATCTATGATATTAGCACAAGTATGAAAATAAATTAATAACCATTAAATTAAGTGTTGATAGCTAAGTTTTAAAATAAAAGAAAAATTTATCAACATCAAAATTTAGACGTTAGACAAGGAAAACATTTTGTACTTAAATAAAAAAAAACATATGCAGGTAAGAATAAAAGAAAGTGGAAATATATGTATAAGCCTGTAAAGTTTAATATGCTAGGCAAGTACAATATGTATGTTACCTATAGCATAGTTTAGGCAAGAACAAAGTTTAAAAGAGAATATTTTGTAACCTGTAGAATAGATTCAAGAAAGAAATAAGACAAAGAGAAAATATCTTAATGCATACAAAATAAGATATGTATACAACATAAGTACCTTTTCATTTAATAAGCACACCATTTGGTCTACTAAAGATATATACTTATCATTTCAGCCGAAATATAGATAAAATATCTCTGACATTAAAATAATAATAATATGATATAATCACTACATCTTCCTGTATAAGCTTGCCTAACTTATTCTTATATATAATACTCTCTGTTCAAAACTGGGTAAACCAGAAACATAAGAAATTTTTTATTTGCAAACTTAAACAACATCATACTACAACAAAGGCAAGGAGTTTTAGCAGGAAGATCAAAGCTTTCATTCCAGTTTCACATCTTCAAAGCCAAACCTGTAATCATTTTCAAGCAATTCAGCAACTTTGTTCCAAAGTAAAAGATTTCAAGTTTACAGTTTTCAAGTTAAAATCTGTTTTCAAGTTTTCAAAAGCTCTGTCTTCATTTTAAGGTGAGTAACACTTTTTAATACTCAAATATAAATCTGGTTGCTTGATGAATGCCTAAAATAAGTTTGTATTTGTGTATGTATATCAGAAAATTCTTGTGTATTTATGTATGTGTGATGCATGTATATTTTGTAAATGCTTGTAGAACATCTCTGTTCTAAATTTCGTGTCCCAGTTTCAATTTAAAACCCTTTCCTCTTGATCCACTGATTGTTATGACTTATGATCCAAATAATATCTGTTTGTTCGATTTTAAAGAAAGTTTTAAAATTGTGGTTAAGATAAAATAAATTGTAAGTTGCTCTGGAAACAGGAACAATAGGGTAGTTTAAGTTTTTAGTAAAATTTCAAACACTGTAATTCATTTATTCATGAACATAAATTGAATACTAAAATAAAAAGATGATTTTTTAAACAAAAACTATAATTTTTAGTAAAGGGGGTTAAGGTGAAATGCTGGTTTGAACTGCATATGAACTTTGGAGATTCTTTGGCGATTCATGAATCTGGAGGTGATGAGTTTCGGCATGGTTATGAGTTTCGGCATGGTGATGGGGAGTTGATCAGAGATGATAAGAAAAATCATAGGTGATGATGAAATTCACCAGAGAAGATGCGGCAGTAGGAATTCTTTTTGAATCCTAGTTTTTGCCTTGTATAGTGAATCGAACGCCACGGCCGAAGTAAGTGATCGAGTGCAGTGATTTTTGGGGTGGTGGTAGTTGGGTTGTAGTCGAAGACGAGGCCGAAGTTGTAGACCTCCAAATGGTCGGAGAGTGGAGAACTCAGTGTTGATAGGTTTTGGGATGGTGATGATTTTGCGTTTCCAGGTTCCAGCTTCAAGCTCGAACGCTCGATTCGCTTCGATGATTTCATCATCGTTTCGATGAGCGGGAACTGATGAGGGGTGGATCGCCCACATGTCTCGATGTTCTGAGAAGGCCGGAGGTGATGGCGACGCCGTGCACGTGCACGGTGCCATGAGTTTTTCCTGTTGAAGTCTGCTATGGGTAGAAATATACTCGGGTTTCTCGAGTAGCTTCAGTTTTTGCTCGAATATTTGAGGGATGGATTCAATGCAGTGGGTGATTTGCTCGGGTAGCCTAGCATTGGGGTCGAAGACAATGATGGAGGCATCGGGTTCATTGCATGTTACAGGTTTAAAACTTGTAAGTTTTAAACATTTTAAAACTGGGTTTTAGAACGGGTAGAAGATACTTAAAACAAAGTTTAAACCAAAATTAAGTTTGGGTTCAAATAAAGTTTGAATCCCATTTTTTAAATAAATTAGGTTTTTTTTTCATAAATTTCAATTATTTATAGCAACTTCAAAAGGGGTTTAAATAATTGGAAACTAAAAGTAAAGTTTGAATGCAAATAGAAATTTAAACTAAATTTTAAATCTGAATTCAAATGTAAATTTGAATCTTAGTTTTGGAAATAAAGAAGTTTTAAATTTAAAATTGTTTTAAATAGTTTTAAGGAAAGTAAATTATCCTTAAACACCTCGTTAATGATAATTTGAACATTTATAAGAAAAATTGTAGTTATTCTTGAATAAATGAAGATTTAATGATTTGTAATTTTTAAATTAATTAAAATGGATAATTAATGATTTGGATTAATTTAGTAATTGAGAGTTTAAATTAGTTAATTAAGGTTTAAGATAATAAATTTAGGATAATTAAATTGGTAATTAAGGATCATTAATTAAATAAGGTTTAATTTCTAATTAATGATTAGTGACTAATTAATTTAAATAATTAAAGATTAATTAAGTTACAAGTTTAATACTTAATTACTTTAATAAGTAAGGATTGACTAATGAGTTGTTAAAGATAAAAATTAATTTGTAATTAATAATGATAAATCTTAGTTATTTACTTTAGAAAAGTAATTAAAGAATTGTAAATAGTTAATGAAGATCATTAACTAGAATTATTAATTAATTTTTAATAATTAATTAGAATAATTAATTTAAAAATAATCAATTGTAAATTGTTTAAGTGTAATGACTTAATAGAAGTAATTAAGAAATTAACTACTCATTGTAATTAATTCTATTTAGTATGAATCATTTAAGTAAATTAATTAAGTTTAATTAATTTAAACAACCATTGATGATGTAATAAGTATAGTTACTTAGGGAAGTAATTAATCATAATTACTGGATGTAATTACCAAGAATGATTTAATAGTGAAAGTAATTTGAGTATAATTACTTGTATAATTAATCAAGGGATTAATTAGAGATAATAAATAATGGAGTAATTTATTTTATTTGATGAAGTAATTAAGGGTAGTTAATTACTAAATGGGGTTAATCAAGGGTCATTAACAATTTGGTTTAATTAAAGATTAATTACTTAATGTAATTAATTTAAATAGAGCATGTAATTAGAGATCATTAATTATTAAATTAATGATGTAAATTAGAATAGATTTATTTGAAGATAATTAATAAATGAATCGATTTGTTAATGCAATTGATTTAGAAGCAATGTAATTAATATTAGTAATTTAAAGGTTAATTTCTATATTTGGTTAAAGGTAATTAAATTGTGAAAATAATTAAAGGATAAATATTTAAATGTAATTAAAGTAAATTAATCAAGGATGATTAATTGAAAACGAGTAATTAGTGAATGATTTATTAATTGATTGGAGATTGATTAATAATTGTGTAAGCAAGTTTTAAATGGTGAAGTAATTAATTTAATTTACTTTAAATTAATTAGAGATGATATAATTAATTTAATTCATTTTAAATTAATTACAGCTTATATGATTGCTTATATATGGATGGATGAAATTGTTTACTTTGAATAATTAAAGATCTCAGATATGAGAAATTGATGCTATGAGATATGGATGCTTTGATTTAAATATGATGATAATATGAATTATCTGTTATGATGATATGCATTATCTGTTTGTAGTGATAATATTGGTTATCTGTTTATGTTAATGTTGACTATCTATTATGATATTGTGAATTATCTATCTGTGTGTGTATTGAATTATTTTGAATTTAACTGCTAAGACTAAATAGACAACTTGGCCCTAAAAGACACGTTTTGGGTTTCGATGAGACCGGGATCGGGTTTTCCACATTTGGAAGTCCGAAAACCACATCGATTCCAAATTAACGTTAGGTCGTGAATCTGAAGTGAAGATGAAGATTCAGAGTGCAAGGGTTATCGTCGTTAACTCTGCGGGTGATTCCAAAATGAGTGTAACGAGATAATGCCTTCGGTTTCGTTCGAACCCGGAACGAACTTGTAAGGATTGAATGCTTTCAACACATCGTCAGGTGGGCGATGAGCATTCTAAGAAAGGTGTTCTCTAATGGTAATTGTAGCCTCAAGCCTCATCAACCGGGAATGGCTAAAACAGGGGAGGTGCAGCAAGGTTATGTGGGTCATGCCCAAGCAGGACAAGATTTTCCCCTGTCTAGATGTCCCTTTTTATTCGGCTGTGTGGACAGTTGTGAGCTCCAACTGTCGGGGTTGTCTTGTTAGGGACTGTTCAGTAAGGAATGGTTCCGGCCTTGTGTTGCAGGAGATGAAGGGAGTAATCCTCGGTACGGTGATCTAGGCCCCGTACTATGACGGGCGGTACCCCGGTAGCCCTGCCATTGTATGGAATCCAAAATCCAACAAGTGCCAACGGTTTTGATTGTATTACCCACTTTGTGGCTAGTAGCTGGAATTTAATCATGTAACAATTTCGGCTATTTTCTATTTACTTGAAAACCCTAGACCTATTATAATATCACAGAATTTCCTATCAAATGTTTTGGTTAGCGTAAGGTAAAAACTTTCCCATGTTTATTTGTGGGGAGTCTTACGTGATACCTTTTGTTTTCAAAGATTTTCAAAGTTAAGCAACTTAAACCTGTTACTCATACCAGACCCATGTCTGACCCGGAGTTTATTTTTGTTTTTCATAAACTCTCGGGTACCCAAATTTTTACGGGTAGCCAAGGGATTCAGGTTAGCTTTGGCGAATTCTGGAGGAGCGATGGAGCAGGAGGCTTCAGCGTTGTAGATAGATATATATATATATATAGTGTTCCGCTGAGTTGGTATCTTTTTGTTATTTGTTTGAGTTGTGTTATATTAACTAGACAGGTGTTTATAACTGTCTAGTATGTGATGTATTGACTGTATAACTCTGATATATGTAAAATTATGTAATAGTTATGTGATCTATTATATTTTGTTCCATTCCGCTGTGAGATTCTGATGTTGTTGTTCTTTCTTCTCTATCTTTTCTATTTTCTCATCCCTTTCTTTCTTCAAGACGATACGTCTTTCTGGGCGTAGGAAGGCGGGTCGTCACTGTTGGTATCAGAGCGCTAGGTTGAGTGAATACCTAGGCTCTTGAGTGATTTCTTTCTTGAGAGAGCGTATTTGTAATCTTAATATATAAATATATATATATTTATTTCTACCTATTTGTTGGGTTACCTGTCCGGGTAATCCAATATAAGTTATAAAGGTAGATAGGGTAGTGGTGTGTGTAACATGACTACCAATGATTGGAGTTTGAATATTTGAGGTTGGAAGTATATTTTCGAGACTGTAGACCTATTACTTCTCGAGTGGGTTTAGAATGGAGTAAGGATTTCATTGATCTCTGAAGGAAACCTGTTAAGGTTCGGAGTTCATTTTTGAAGCGTAAGTTTGGATGAGCTAGAGTTTGGACTCATCAGTTCGGCATGAGTAAGTCCGGATATCTTACCTCTGGATGTAGTAGCTGTGTGATGAAACACAGTGACTATGGAAGTCTTTGAAGATGTTTCTTTGGAATCAGTTAAGAAAGTATAGCTGTTTCGATGTTGGGACTGAGTTCAGTAGAATGTTTCTGTTTGGTTCGAGGTCCGAGTTTCTCAAAGAGCTCGGGGTTAGGAATTTCTTGGCATTGGTATTGGCAAGGAAGTTTTTAACTTCTGCATCAGCAGAGGAGTTCAGAAATTGCAGTGTGGTTCCATTTCTTTGATAAATTGGCTAATTAAGCATAGGCTGTTCTGTTTGGTAAAGAGAGAACAGTTTTTCTTTGGTAATGGGCTAGATTGATCGCAAAAGTGACTTGCGATTGTTTGAGCTTCTCTTGGGTCTGATTTTTTTTCTGGATGTCTTCAGGAAGTTAGAATTTTGTTCGTGTCTGGAGACTGAGTTTGGTATCGAGTGGATTCCAGGAGTGGTATCGATGGTTCAGTAAGGTGATTTTTGGAAAAATGAGTTGGTGAAGCAGCTCGAGTTTTGGAGGAACTTCTGAGTTTCTTTTAAGGATCCGTTGAACCATAGTTCTTAGATGTGTTGTCCAGTTTGTCCTCGAGAGCATCATCAGCATTCTCACCTATTCTGATCAGAGTAGCGCAGTGGAAGCATGGTGGCAGCTGTTGGTATGGGAATAACTAGAATTTACAGTATTTTGGATTAGAGAGTTTCTAGTGGAAATTTTTCAAAACCATAAGACCAGATTGGAATGCATCTGTATTATCTTTCCATATGAGAAGAAGTAAGATCAGTCTCTTGATTTTGGAATTGAGTTTGTGTTCTGGGATTTAGTCAATTTTGGAAGGATCATTATGTTGGATTGTCTTTGGTTCAATTTGTTTCTGGGGATATCAGCAAGTGTTGAGCTGATCAGTATGGGTATATGCAGTCCAAGATCGTCAAAAGGGTATTTTGGATATCTGAGATTCGGAGTGTTTCACGTATCTCTGAGGGAGTACGTGTAAGAGTTATCTTTGATTGTAGAATCAGCAGTTCAGGGATTTTTGGTTGTTGAGTCAGACTTATCTGTAGTCTGATATCCTGTTTTGTTTTGTAGATCCAGGTGAGTGTGAACTCAGTAGCTTAGTAATATTGATTGTTTGGATTCTGTAGAGAGAGTATCCCAATTTTATATTTGGGGAAACTCGAGAAAATTCTATTTAGAATTTTGTCGGGATAGTTAGATTTGTTTGATTGGATGAATTGGTTGCTATGATTGCTAGCATATGATTGATATCTGTCTGTGTTTCAGTATTAAATCTTTAATTAAATTATTAAATAACCTTTGTTTTAAATTTCGGGGACGAAATTCTTTTAAGGGAGGAAGAATGTGATATCCCGGAAATTTTGACAATAACAATTTAATAATTTATGTCAAAATTTAATTGAATTGACCATATTGTTAATAATAAATTTGAAATAAATTTAATAATCTTCTTTAAAAATAAATATTTAAACTGATAATCTATTTTAAAGGAAAATAAATTGTTTTATATTTGTAATGTATACATATCTGTATATATTATAACTAGATAAATCTTTGTTTTAAATTTAATATATATAGGCCTGTTTTCTTATTCTAACATTTTTGATAAATTAAAATTGGATTCAAATTGATGTTAAGCTGCTATATAAATAACCATATAATTTTAATACCCAAACTAAAAACTTAATTATTTAAAATTGATCTTAGTTTAAGTTTAAATTTAAATAAAAAGATTTGTTTGTTTTTAATGTAGCTAATAAAATAAGTAATGTATTGATAAGGAAGACAAATTCATTTGTGAATTATTTTAATTTAATCATGAGTTATATTTAGCAATATTAATAATGTAATATTCTTACAAAATGGATTTTAATATAGATAGAAATGACTATTTCAAAAATTTATTTGAATACATTAACATGAGAAGTAATGATTTGTAAATTTGAAAAAGCATCTTTCAAACATGTTTAAAATAAAAACAAGTCTTAAAAATATTAAACACAAACATAAATTAAATATATGGTATTAAAATGAGTATAAATACATAAACATCTATGATATTAGCATAAGTATGAAAATAAATTAATAACCATAAAATTAAGTGTTGATAGCTAAGTTTTAAATAAAAGAAAAATTTATCAACATCAAAATTTAGAAGTTAGACAAGGAAAACATTTTGTACTTAAATAAAAAAAAAACATATGCAGGTAAGAATAAAAGAAAGTGGAAATATATGTATAAGCCTGTAAAGTTTAATATACTAGGCAAGTACAATATGTATGTTAACTATAACATAGTTTAGGCAAGAACAAAGTTTAAAAGAGAATATTTTGTAACCTGTAGAATAGATTCAAGAAAGAAATAAGACAAAGAGAAAATATCTTAATGCATACAAAATAAGATATGTATACAACATAAGTACCTTTTCATTTAATTAGCACACCATTTGGTCTACTAAAGATATATACTTATCATTTCAGCCGAAATATAGATAAAATATCTCTGACATTAAAATAATAATAATATGATATAATCACTACATCTTCCTGTATAAGCTTGCCTAACTTATTCTTATATATAATACTCTCTGTTCAAAACTGGGTAAACCAGAAACATAAGAAAGTTTTTATTTGCAAACTTAAACAACATCATACTACAACAAAGGCAAGGAGTTTTAGCAAGAAGATCAAAGCTTGCATTCCAGTTTCACATCTTCAAAGCCAAACCTGTAATCATTTTCAAGCAATTCAGCAACTCTGTTCCAAAGCAAAAGATTTCAAGTTTACAGTTTTCAAGTTAAAATCTGTTTTCAAGTTTTCAAAAGCTTTATCTTCATTTTAAGGTGTGTAACACTTTTTAATACTCAAATATAAATCTGGTTTCTTGATGAATGCCTAAAATAAGTTTGTATTTGTGTATGTATATCAGAAAATTCTTGTGCATTTATGTATGTGTGATGCATGTATATTTTGTAAATGCCTGTAGAACATCTCTGTTCTAAATTTCGTGTCCCAGTTTCAATTTAAAACCCTTTCCTCTTGATCCACTGATTGTTATGACTTACGATCCAAATAATATCTGTTTGTTCGATTTTAAAGAAAGTTTTAAAATTGTGGTTAAGATGAAATAAATTGTAAGTTGCTCTGGAAACAGGAACAACAGGGTTGTTTAAGTTTTTAGTAAAATTTCAAACAATGTAATTCATTTATTCATGAACATAAATTGAATACTAAAATAAAAAGATGATTTTTTAAACAAAAACTATAATTTTTAGTAAAGGGGGTTTAAGGTGAAATGCTGGTTTGAACTGCATATGAACTTTGGAGATTCTTTGGCGATTCATGAATCTGGAGGTGATGAGTTTCGGCATGGTGATTGTGATTTGATCAGAGATGATAAGAAAAATCATAGGTGATGATGAAATTCACCAGAGAAGATGCGACAGTAGGAATTCTTTTTGAACCCTAGTTTTTGCCTTGTATAGTGAATCGAACGCCACGGCCGAAGTAAGTGATCGAGTGCAGTGATTTTTGGGGTGGTGGTAGTTGGGTTGTATTCGAAGACGAGGCCGGAGTTGTAGACCTCCAAATGGTCGGAGAGTGGAGAACTCAGTGTTGATAGGTTTTGGGATGGTGATGATTTTGCGTTTCCAGGTTCCAGCTTCAAGCTCGAACGCTCGATTCGCTTCGATGATTTCATCATCGTTTCGATGAGCGGGAACTGATGAGGGGTGGATTGCCCACATGTCTCGATGTTTTGAGAAGGCCGGAGGTGATGGCGACGCCGCGCACGTGCACGGTGCCATGAGTTTTTCCTGTTGAAGTCTGCTATGGGTAGAAATATACTCGGGTTTCTCGAGTAGCTTCAGTTTTTGCTCGAATATTTGAGGGATGGATTCAATGCAGTGGGTGATTTGCTCGGGTAGGCTAGCATTGGGCTCGAAGACAATGATGGAGGCATCGGGTTGATTGCATGTTACAGGTTTAAAACCTGTAAGTTTTAAACATTTTAAAACTGGGTTTTAGAACGGGTAGAAGATATTTAAAACAAAGTTTAAACCAAAATTAAGTTTGGATTCAAATAAAGTTTGAATCCCATTTTTTAAATAAATTAAGTTTTTTTTTCTTCATAAGTTTCAATTATTTATAGCAACTTCAAAAGGGGTTTAAATAATTGGAAACTAAAAGTAAAGTTTGAATGCAAATAGAAATTTAAACTGAATTTTAAATCTGAATTCAAATGTAAATTTGAATCTTAGTTTTGGAAATAAAGAAGTTTTAAATTTAAAATTGTTTTAAATAGTTTTAAGGAAAGTAAATTATCCTTAAACACCTCGTTAATGATAATTTGAACATTTATAAGAAAAATTGTAGTTATTCTTGAATAAATGAAGATTTAATGATTTGTAATTTTTAAATTAATTAAAATGGATAATTAATGATTTGGATTAATTTAGTAATTGAGAGTTTAAATTAGTTAATTAAGGTTTAAGATAATAAATTTAGGATAATTAAATTGGTAATTAAGGATCATTAATTAAATAAGGTTTAATTTCTAATTAATGATTAGTGACTAATTAATTTAAATAATTAAAGATTAATTAAGTTACAAGTTTAATACTTAATTACTTTAATAAGTAAGGATTGACTAATGAGTTGTTAAAGATAAAAATTAATTTGTAATTAATAATGATAAATCTTAGTTATTTACTTTAGAAAAGTAATTAAAGAATTGTAAATAGTTAATGAAGATCATTAACTAGAATTATTAATTAATTTTTAATAATTAATTAGAATAATTAATTTAAAAATAATCAATTGTAAATTGTTTAAGTGTAATGACTTAATAGAAGTAATTAAGAAATTAACTACTCATTGTAATTAATTCTATTTAGTATGAATCATTTAAGTAAATTAATTAAGTTTAATTAATTTAAACAACCATTGATGATGTAATAAGTATAGTTACTTAGGGAAGTAATTAATCATAATTACTGGATGTAATTACCAAGAATGATTTAATAGTGAAAGTAATTTGAGTATAATTACTTGTATAATTAATCAAGGGATTAATTAGAGATAATAAATAATGGAGTAATTTATTTTATTTGATGAAGTAATTAAGGGTAGTTAATTACTAAATGGGGTTAATCAAGGGTCATTAACAATTTGGTTTAATTAAAGATTAATTACTTAATGTAATTAATTTAAATAGAGCATGTAATTAGAGATCATTAATTATTAAATTAATGATGTAAATTAGAATAGATTTATTTGAAGATAATTAATAAATGAATCGATTTGTTAATGCAATTGATTTAGAAGCAATGTAATTAATATTAGTAATTTAAAGGTTAATTTCTATATTTGGTTAAAGGTAATTAAATTGTGAAAATAATTAAAGGATAAATATTTAAATGTAATTAAAGTAAATTAATCAAGGATGATTAATTGAAAACGAGTAATTAGTGAATGATTTATTAATTGATTGGAGATTGATTAATAATTGTGTAAGCAAGTTTTAAATGGTGAAGTAATTAATTTAATTTACTTTAAATTAATTAGAGATGATATAATTAATTTAATTCATTTTAAATTAATTACAGCTTATATGATTGCTTATATATGGATGGATGAAATTGTTTACTTTGAATAATTTAAGATCTCAGATATGAGAAATTGATGCTATGAGATATGGATGCTTTGATTTAAATATGATGATAATATGAATTATCTGTTATGATGATATGCATTATCTGTTTGTAGTGATAATATTGGTTATCTGTTTATGTTAATGTTGACTATCTATTATGATATTGTGAATTATCTATCTGTGTGTGTATTGAATTATTTTGAATTTAACTGCTAAGACTAAATAGACAACTTGGCCCTAAAAGACACGTTTTGGGTTTCGATGAGACCGGGATCGGGTTTTCCACATTTGGAAGTCCGAAAACCACATCGATTCCAAATTAACGTTAGGTCGTGAATCTGAAGTGAAGATGAAGATTCAGAGTGCAAGGGTTATCGTCGTTAACTCTGCGGGTGATTCCAAAATGAGTGTAACGAGATAATGCCTTCGGTTTCGTTCGAACCCGGAACGAACTTGTATGGATTGAATGCTTTCAACACATCGTCAGGTGGGCGATGAGCATTCTAAGAAATGTGTTCTCTAATGGTAATTGTAGCCTCAAGCCTCATCAACCGGGAATGGCTAAAACAGGGGAGGTGCAGCAAGGTTATGTGGGTCATGCCCAAGCAGGACAAGATTTTCCCCTGTCTAGATGTCCCTTTTTATTCGGCTGTGTGGACAGTTGTGAGCTCCAACTGTCGGGGTTGTCTTGTTAGGGACTGTTCAGTAAGGAATGGTTCCGGCCTTGTGTTGCAGTAGATGAAGGGAGTAATCCTCGGTACGGTGATCTAGGCCCCGTACTATGACGGGCGGTACCCCGGTAGCCCTGCCATTGTATGGAATCCAAAATCCAACAAGTGCCAACGGTTTTGATTGTATTACCCACTTTGTGGCTAGTAGCTGGAATTTAATCATGTAACAATTTCGGCTATTTTCTATTTACTTGAAAACCCTAGACCTATTATAATATCACAGAATTTCCTATCAAATGTTTTGGTTAGCGTAAGGTAAAAACTTTCCCATGTTTATTTGTGGGGAGTCTTACGTGATACCTTTTGTTTTCAAAGATTTTCAAAGTTAAGCAACTTAAACCTGTTACTCATACCAGACCCATGTCTGACCCGGAGTTTATTTTTGTTTTTCATAAACTCTCGGGTACCCAAATTTTTACGGGTAGCCAAGGGATTCAGGTTAGCTTTGACGAATTCTGGAGGAGCGATGGAGCAGGAGGCTTCAGCGTTGTAGATAGATATATATATATAGTGTTCCGCTGAGTTGGTATCTTTTTGTTATTTGTTTGAGTTGTGTTATATTAACTAGACAGGTGTTTATAACTGTCTAGTATGTGATGTATTGACTGTATAACTCTGATATATGTAAAATTATGTAATAGTTATGTGATCTATTATATTTTGTTCCATTCCGCTGTGAGATTCTGATGTTGTTGTTCTTTCTTCTCTATCTTTTCTATTTTCTCATCCCTTTCTTTCTTCAAGACGATACGTCTTTCTGGGCGTAGGAAGGCGGGTCGTCACAATAATAGCGAAATATACTACATAGTAAATGGTTTAATGGATCCTTAATAGATGTAAATCCCGAGCATCTCTTTAGTTACTGCACTCATATTTATTTCTGTTAATTTAACTTAAATAAGATCTTTTAGTTCTGACTCGAGTGTTTTGTCTTTTCAATTCGCTCGGGTCAGTTCGAGCATTAGATGATAGAAGACTTTAGCTCTGGAGGACGAAGATGGAGAATTCTATTGTTATTATTTATTATATTCCACTACACTCATGTTGTTCCGCTGCACTGTTATTGGTATGTGTTACTCTGATAAATGTTGTAAGTATAATCGAATATTTTGTAAAACATCTTTATAAACTGTATATTTTATTATTATATTTTATCCTTCCGCTGTGAGATTCTATTTTGTTTTATTTCTTCCTCGTTTTTCTATTTACCCCATAACAATCCGCCCTTCAGAACAATTTGAATTGGCACGTGTGTCGATTTAAAGCGTGCGAAAAGGCGGGATGTTACACCTTTCCTTGTTGGATATATCCTTTTTAAATATTGTTTATTTATATACTACATGGTATAATAGAAAATTTTTAGTGTTTCAGAAGTTATTAATTAATTATAATATATTTAAAGAGAATGATTATTAATTTATCTATAACGTTGGAAGTATCTTGAGATAAATAGAATTTTTTTTATAAATTTTGGATTTAATATTTTCAATAGCTTCTTTGTAAATATAAGTAATAATGTAAATAATTGTTTTCGAAGGAGTTTTGAAAAGTATTAAATTATAAAAGAAAATTAAATTTCAAATTAAGATTTTAAATGATTATTTCAAGTAAAATTTGTATAGTTTTAAATTAATTGTTTATCTTGTACTTCAATCTATTTTTCTTTCTGTTTGTTGTTATTTCCCTACCTCCTTCCTTTTCGGGGACGAAAAGTTTTGAGTGGGGGAGAGTTTAACAACCCATAAATTTTTTAATGGTTTTTGTGACGCCCCACCTCTATACCCACGCTAGCCAAGAACACTACGGTGTAGTGCTGTCAACTAGCACGGAGAATAAGGCTGTTGAGGAGCGACCATCCATGTGATTGCTTATCACACGGTAGCTATAAATAATCTGTGGAAACAAAAATAGAAATAAGCATAACACAAATCAGTCACAGACATCCATATCACAAAGGCGGAAGAAGATATGAATATATATAACTAACACATGAAAGTGTACATCAGAGTAGTGGTCAAAAAGATCCACAATAATACAAAAGAATAGCAACACGTGCTATACAAAAGAATACAACTATGAGTCTATATCTCAAGTGTATACAACAAAAACTGCTAATCTAAATAGTTAGCCAAAAGTCAGAGTAGCATATCCCTCGGGGAAAAGTCAAGCAGAAGCACCTATAACATCTCGGTCTGACCCGAGTATTATTTATAAGAAAATAATAAACGGATCAGTCCAGCTATAAATATCAGATAACATGATATAAAACAATAGATATGGCAAGAACATATAGAAACCATAAAGGCATACTATGATAAGCATGTAAATGAAGATCATCAAGAGATCAAACAATATCAAAAGAATCTTCTAAAAGATCCAAATTCACCTAAAAAAAGGTGATGACACACAAATTCACCAAAACATAAAAGTTGGAAAATCATAACAATGAAAGTCGTGAAAATAGGTGAAGCACAAATTCCAGAAAACTACACAAGAAATCCAGAAATTACAATATAGGAGCATGAAAAATCACAAAATGGGAGCATGAAAACTCACCTACATGTGTAACACAAAGCGAGACGCTATCTCATGGTTGCAAGCTAATAATTTTGACACACGAATGGCCCGAAGACCGTGCGACGCTATCCCACATATGTGATGGCGAAACATCACACAAATGCGATGGCGAAACATCACAAGAGCAGGGTCTAGTCTCCCTCGCAGACAAAGAGACATCGCACAGTTGCTAGTCTAAAACACAAAAACGATCCTCGTGATCATCAAGAAGTGTCAATTACACTAAGTTAGTAAATATAAAAGTTTAGCTTCATGTCCCATAACCACTTGCTTAACTCAAATATTTACGAACAAACTGTAGATCTTCACTAGAAAATTGTCACAGAAGATTCAATCGCACAAGTCCAAGAATTAACCAACGAAGTAAACGCAAGCGTTTCATACCACTTGTTTTACTAAGTCGTTTAATTAGATTTCTCATACGAGTGAGGTAAAGTTTTGTATATACTAATAGATTGGAAAATGGTTTAAGGAAAAAGCTTTGTAGTAAAATAGAGTTAAAATTGTTTTGATGAAAGAGTTTTGATATTTACTACTGGTATTGAAACCTTCATATTTCTAAAGTTGTTATCCCGCCTTTTTAGCAAGGCTGTGATACCATAAAATCGACCGAGAATCCCAGGATAGTTTGTCTCGAAGAATGGTCAACTTAGCATCTCAATAAAGAAAGTTCTGTTGAATGGTTTTTTTCCAGATAAGATCCCGTACGGAGGGGGGCGGCAACCCCCAAGGTGGGGGTGCGGGGGCAACGCCCCCGCTATGGGGTTCGACCTGCCCGGTCAGGTCGCGGGGGTCCAGGGGCAGCGCTTCGTCCAAAAAGGTACGACCTAGTGAAGACCTAAGGGAGGATAGGATCGACCGACTTAATGGTTGCGACCTAGGGGTCTAAGGGGTCAAGTGACCTAGTGGTTGCGACCAAGAGGCGTTCGCGAGTGAAGGGAACCAAGGCCGAGCGACCTAACACTCGAACAACCTAAGGAAGCAAGGGGCAAGCGACCTATCGTAGAAATAAGGCCTAACGACCTAGGGAAAATGCACGTGCGACCTAAGTGGTCATACGACCTAAAGTTAATAAGGTCAAGCGACCTAAGGTGACATCGGGTCAAGCGACCTAAAGACGCCGCGACCTAGCGACCTATCGAAATAAAGGGGCGAGCGACCTAACTCAACCAGTGACCTACGACCTAACGGGGTAAACGGTCAAGCGACCTAACAATATAAGGCCGAGCGAGTTACAAGGCGAACGACCTAGTGGTTGCGCGCGACCCAGCTGGACACGCGACCTAACAGTTAAAGGTCCAACGACCTAAAGTTATTAGGTCATGCGACCTAAAGTGTTGCAACCTAGCGACCTAGGGGGTTGAACGACCTAACGCCGCATACAAATCCGAGCGACCTAACTCAACCAGGGACCTACGACCTAAAGCCCAACGACCTAGCGATCTAAAACCAAACGACCTACGACCTAATTCCGAGTGCTGAGCGACCTAACGTTGTAGGCCATTTTAAGGTCGGAAACGAGCGATTTTGAGGCCGAGACTTTTCCACGCGAGCGACCTAGCACAGGCAGAACGACCTAAGTGCAGAATTTCACCAAAAACACTAAAAATTGGAGTTTTTGGCCAATTCGATTCAAACCAAATGAAAATGTGCATGCAAACGTGATATGGAATCATTCCCAACAGTCCAAGATAGTTATAGACAAGAATTGTGAGATAAAAATCTCACCTTTTAAGCAAATTATGAATGTAAAGCTTGAAGGTGAATGGAGAAACAACTACAAGCTTGAATCCAATGCTTTTCCTTGAATTTGGAGTTGAATGATGGAGTTGGAGTTGAAACCTAGGCTTGGAGTTTCTAATTTCCCTTTCCACTCACCATTAATGTTAAAGTTTGTGTTTGGTAGGAATTTATGAAGAGTGAGGAGAAGGAGAGAAGTGGGTTTGAGTTATAATGGCTAATCTAACCCAAAGTCCAAAGCGGAAAAAGTAAGTGAAATTCCACTAACTCCAAACCTATCAATGTTTATACTTAAAAAAAGTTGTAAACGGCATTTCGAACTCAATGGAAGTGGTGTCGAGTCCTAATTTGACCATTTGCAAAAAGTAGCTTTTCGGACCAATATCCGATTAACGACAAAATATTTAAATATAAAATCGATAAATATGCGGGTTGTTACAGACTCCCCTCCTGAAAGAAATTGCGTCCTCGCAATATATAAGATGGAAATAAAAAGTAACAACCATAAAAGCATATTAACACAAAATAAATTTGAAATAGGAAGTTCACCTCAAAGAGCAGGAGTAAGCAAGTCCGGATGTGTTCGCTCGATGAATTCTCTGGATTCCCAAGAGCAATCCTTAGGGTTTGAGGACCATTGAACCTTCACAAGTGGAACATCTTTATTTCAAAGTCGTTTGACCTCCGAAGCAATAATTCGAACAGGATGCTGCTCGTAAGTTAAATTCGGCGAAACTTCAATTTCTTCCACAACACCAGGCTTAAGAATAGAATCGGAATCTCGTAGGCATTTCCGTAATTGAGAAACATGAAACACGTCATGCATAGCAGAAAGCTGAGCCGGTAATGTAAGGCGATAAGCCATAGAACCAATACGTTCAGTAATAGGAAATGGCCCAATATATCGAGGTGCTATCTTTCCCGATCGACTGAAACATACAGCACCTTTCATAGGTGAAACACGAATAAAAACAGAATCTCCCACAGAAAATTCTAACTTCCTTCTTCGATTATCGGCATAGGATTGTTGTCTACTCTGGGCTTCTTTCATCCTATGTCGAATAAGTTCAATCTTCTCTCTGGAATCACGAATAAAGTCTGGACCTAAAACCAGCTTCTCACCGGCCTCAAGCCAACAAGAAAGAGATCGGCATGGCCTTCCATAGAGTGCCTCGAAATGTGCCATACCAATACTAGATTGGAAGCTATTATTATAGGAAAATTCAACAAGTGAAATATGATCTTTCGAACTTCCACCAAAATCGAGCACCCAAGCACGAAGAAGGTCTTCAAGAGTTTGATTCACACGCTCGGTTTGTCCATGAGACTGGGGGTGATAAGCAGTGCTAAAATTAAGCTTCGTTCCTAAAGCTTTTTGAAGACTCTTCCAAAATCCACTAGTAAACAATGGATCTCGATCGCTAACAATAGAAGTAGGAACTCCATGCAATTTAACAATTTCTTTAATAAAGAGTTTGGCCAAAAGAGGAACAGTTCGGTTAGACCGAACGGGAATAATATGGGCGGATTTAGTAAGTATATCAACGATCACCCATAAGCTATCATGACCCGAACGAGAACGGGGAAGCCAATCTATAAAATCCATGGAAATTTTGTCCCACTTCCAAATTGGAATTTCTAAAGGTTGCAATAACCCACCAGGCCTTTGATGTTCGGCCTTGACAAGTTGGCAAGTCATGCAACACTTAACAAGGTTAGCAATATCAGGATTCATTCCCTCCCAATAATAAAGTCGCTTCATATCAGCGTATATTTTACTACTACCGGGATGAATGGTGAATTTAGAACGATGAGAATCTTCTAAAATATCTTTACGAAGATCACCAATATTTGGTACGATAAGTCTACCAAATTTTTGAATGCCGCCACGAGAATCAATATCAAAGTGTTTCAAACCTTCAATATCAATTTTATCCATAACATTTTGGCCAAGAAGAGCCAATTCTGGATCTAGCCCTTGAGCTTCAAGAATGCGGTCTAAAAGAGAAGGATGAGCCTCAAGGCTACATAAAAAAAGTGATGAGCATAAATCGGATACGCGCTCTCGAATCTCACAAGTGGATAAAATTTCGAGATCGTTCCATTCGGATATCATCATAGAAACAACTGCTTGTTGTTTACAGCTAAGAGCATCGGCGACACGATTACCCTTGCCGGGGGTATAAAGAATATAAAGATCATAAGGTGCAAGGAACTCGAGCCAACGCTGTTGACGCAAATTAAGTTCCTTTTGAGAAAATAAATATTTCAAAGACTTATGATCCGTGTAAAGAATAAATTTCTCTCCTAATAGATAATGACGCCAAATTCGAAGGGCGAAAACAATAGCCGCGAGTTCTAAATCATGGGTGGAATATCTAGTCTCGGCCGGCTTTAATTGCCTAGAAGCATAAGCAATAACACGTTCTTTTTGCATAAGAATGGCACCCAAACCAATGTGACTAGCATCTGTATAAACGAAAAAATCTTGATTCCCTTCGGGAATAACAAGAATAGGAGCATCGGAAAGGAGTTCTTTCAATTTCTGGAAAGAGGCTTCACATTTGTCCGACCAAATGTATTTAACACCCTTCTTAGTCAAGCTAGTAAGAGGCACAACAATCTTAGAAAAGTCTTTAATGAAACGACGGTAATAACCCGCCAATCCGAGAAAACTACGAATCTCTGTCACACTCTCCGGCCTCTTCCAATCTTGAATCGCTTCAATCTTTGAAGGATCCACGGAAATTCCGGATTCGGAAATAATATGACCGAGAAACTTCACACGAGATTGCCAAAAGTGGCATTTAGAAAATTTCGCCTTTAATTGATTACTCCTAAGAGTTTCCAATACAATCCGAAGATGCTTTTCATGCTCGTCCTCGGTTTTAGAATACACAAGGATATCATCAATGAAGATGAGAACAAACCGATCGAGGAAAGCCTTGAAAACTCGATTCATGAGGTCAACGAAGTAAGCCGGAGCATTCGTTAAACCAAATGGCATAACAAGCAATTCATTAGATCCATAACGAGTACGAAACGACGTCAAAGGAATACTATCCTCAGCAATACGAAGCTGATGAAAACCGGTAGCCAAGTCCAACTGTGAAAAGACCCTAGCTCCGCTAAGCTGATCAAACAGATCGTCAATCCGAGGTAAAGGATATTTATTTTTAATAATCAGATCGTTAAGCTTGCGATAGTCAACGCAAAGCCTAAACGTACCGTCGGATTTCATTACGAAAATAGCCGAAGCTCCCCAAGGCGAGGAACTAGAGCGAATAAATTGCTTCGTCTCCAATTCGGACAACTGTTTGCGCATCTTCTCATTTTCCTTATTGGACATGCGATAAGGAGGACGAGTAATAGGTTGAGCTCCAGAAACAAGATTAATTCTAAACTCAATCGCTCGTTTAGGTGGTAAACCTAAAACGGGCTCGAATATGTCGGAAAATTCACGAACAACATGAATACGAGAAATAATATCATCTTCATCATCATCATCGTTATCACGAGGATTTAAAGAATATAAAGATGCCACCAAATAGGATTATGAATCTTTAAGATTAATAGAAATCTGATTAATAGATAGTGGATGTCGGAGATGAATAGTCCGCTAAGGACATAGGATATGAGCTTCATAACGATTAAGCCAATCCATTCCCAAAATCATTCCAAAGCCTAGGTAACGCATAACAGCAAATCAGCTAGGAATGGAAAATCACATAAAATAATCTCCACATTTTTACAAAGCAAACTAAGAGTTGGGGATCCACCAACAGGATTCGCAATTCTCAAGGAAGTCATTAAAGCATCAACATTTAAAGAGAAAGTGTCGACTAGTTCCTTTGATATAAAAGAATGGGATGCACCTGTATCAAAGAGAACTCTAATAGGTTGATCATGAAATAAAATAATACCATCAAGAATGGAATGAGAAATACCTTGGCCACGAGATGTGTTTCCAGGGGCTTGAGCCACGTTTAACTTTCCCTCTTTCCTGCCTTTTAGTGTGGGGCACATATGTATATAATGTTCCGAGCTCTTGCAATAGCGATAACTTTTGGGCTTCGAACACTTGTTCGCAAAATGGTCCTTAGAACCACAGTTATAGCATTGCTCGCTACTAGAGGAAAGTGTCTTTGCAGCCGATGTTGCTTGCTTACCCTTTTTGTTGGGATAAGAACCTTTAAATTTGTTAGGCCTCCTTTTGTTGTTGAAGTTTGGTTTAGCGCCAACCACTTTAGCATCACTCTCTCTATCGGCCTCTTCAAGACGAAGAGCGATATCAATGAGTTGATCAAATGCAACTTCTAGTTTCAGGAGTAGTTTCTTCTTAAGATTCTTATTTAAGCCATAAACGAACCTCTGGTTCTTCTTCAGTGGAGTATTTATATATGCGACCCCATATTTGGAAAAGGATTCGAATGATGCAACGTAGTCCGCCACAGAAGACTGACCTTGAACAAGGTCAATAAATCTCCGAGCCAAAGTTACTTTTTCAGCCTCGGGCACGAATTTCGATTCGAAGCGTTCCCGGAAGTGCTCCCAGAAGAGATCCGCTTCATCAATTTCTGAGATTAACAGCTCATACCAATCCAACGCTCTTTCTTGGAGCATACTGGAAGCCACCTGGACTCGATGGAGGTCAGTGAGGTTCATGCGAGAGAAGATTCTATCGCACGTTCTGAGCCAAGCTTCGACCTCGATGATAGTTTTAGTGCCTTTAAATTGCTTCCCACCCAATTTGGTGTAATCATTGCATAAACGTGCAAACCCAGATTTAGGGTGAGTAGGTTCCGGATTAGAACCAGCTGCTTGAGCATTCGTGACAAGGTCAAGAAGTTGCTGGGTAGTCATAAAAACTCCATCTTGGGGAGTTGCAGTAGATTGACCGGCACGGGGACGTCCAGGTCTAACCATTTTTCTTCCTTAAGAAAGAAGGAGAAGAAAAAGGTTATTCTCTAAAAGATATATCAAGCAATCTTGATAAGTGAAACAAGGAATCATAATAAAAATAGGATGAATCGGTACGAAGACTCGAATTAATCCTAAGGTACGACTCCTAAGCTGGACTTAGGACGATGATCCTTGTTAAGTTATTCTACATTGTTCCGAAGTTTGACTCTGATACCAAGCTGTGACGCCCCACCTCTATACCCACGCTAGCCAAGAACACTACGGTGTAGAGCTGTCAACTAGCACGGAGAATAAGGCTGTTGAGGAGCGACCATCCATGTGATTGCTTATCACACGGTGGCTATAAATAATCTTCGGAAACAAACATAGAAATAAGCATAACACAAATCAGTCACAGACATCCATATCACAAAGGCGAAAGAAGATATGAATATATATAACTAACACATGAAAGTGTACATCAGAGTAGTGGTCAAAAAGATCCACAATAATACAAAAGAATAGCAACACGTTCTATACAAAAGAATACAACTATGAGTCTATATCTCAAGTGTATACAACAAAAACTGCTAATCTAAATAGTTAGCCAAAAGTCAGAGTAGCAAATCCCCGGGGGAGAAGTCAAGCAGAAGCACCTATAACATCTCAGTCTGACCCGAGTATTATTAATAAGAAAATAATAAACGGATCAGTCCAGCTATAAATATCAGATAACATGATATAAAATAATAGATATGGCAAGAACATATAGAAACCATAAAGGCATACTATGATAAACATGTAAATGAAGATCATCAAGAGATCAAACAATATCAAAAGAATCTTCTAAAAGATCCAAATTCACCTAAAAAAAGGTGATGACACACAAATTCACCAAAACATAAAAGTTGGAAAATCATAACAATGAAAGTCGTGAAAATAGGTTAAGCACAAATTCCAGAAGACTACACAAGAAATCCAGAAATTACAATATAGGAGCATGAAAACTCACAAAATGGGAGCATGAAAACTCACCTACACGTGTAACACAAAGCGAGACGCTATCTAATGGTTGCAAGCCATTAATTTTGACACACGAATGGCCCAAAGACCGTGGGGCGCTACCCCACATATGTGATGGCGAAACATCACACAAATGCGATGGCGAAAGATCACAAGAGCGGGGTCTAGTCTCCCTCGCAGACAAAGAGACATAGCACAGTTGCTAGTTAAAACACAAAAATGATCGTCATGATCATCAAGAAGTGTCAATTACACTAAGTTAGTAAATATAAAAGTTTAGCTTCATGTCCCATAACCACTTGCTTAACTCAAATATTTACGAACAAACTGTAGATCTTCACTAGAAAATTTTCACAAAAGATTCAGTCGCACAAATCCCAGAATTAACCAACGAAGTAAACGCAAGCGTTTCATACCACTTGTTTTACTAAGTCGTTTAATTAGATTTCTCATACGAGTGAGGTAAAGGTTTGTATATACTAATAGATAGGAAAACGGTTTAAGGAAAAAGCTTTGTAGTAAAATAGAGTAAAAATTGTTTTGATGAAAGAATTTTGATATTTACTACTAGTATTGAAACTTTCATATTTCTAAAGTTGTTATCCCGCCTTTTTAGCAAGGCCGTGATACAATAAAATCGACCGAGAAGCCCAAGATAGTTTGTCTCGAAGAATGGTCAACTCAGCACCTCAACAAAGCAAGTTCTGTTGAATGTTTTTTTTCTTCAGATAAGATCCCCTACGGAGGGGGTCCAGGGGGGTGGCAACCCCTCAAGGTGGGGGTGCGGGGGCAACGCCCCCGCTACGGGGTTCGACCTGCCCGGTCAGGTCGCGGGGGTCCAGGGGCAGCGCCCCGTCCAAAATGGTACAACCTAGTGAAGACCTAAGGGAGGATAGGATCGAGCGACTTAATGGTTGTGACCAAGGGGTGTAAGGGGTCAAGCGACCTAGTGGTTGCGACCAAGAGGTGTTCGCGTGTAACAGCCCACAAATCCGTACTTCTTGAGTCAACACTATTCTACAATAATCAACTCAAGTTGCACAGAAATACGAACCATTTGGGTTAAAGAAGAAGAGGTAGAAGAAGAAAATCGAAATCAACAACAGAATCTAACCATCGCAGCGGAATAAAATATAATAGATAATAAATACTCTTTACTCAACATCAAATATCTTTGTTTATATATTACATCAACAGAGTAAATCAATGTCATACAAATGGATACACCACAACTCAACACAGCGGAATATATGTATATAAACAAGTATGCGAGCACGTATCGTCATCCAGCTCGTCTCTTGGGCACCACAGCATTTCCTGTATTCTATAATACTCGGTCTGACCCGAGTATTACAGTTAAATAACACCCGAGTCAGTCTGGATTACTAGCATGAGAAAATCACGCCGAATTGATTATTAAAGTTTCAAAAATCCCTTTGAAAACAAAAGCATCTCGTAAGAACACGCCACAAATAAACATGTCGGGTTTTTACCTTACGATAGCTAAAACAATTTTTATAGAAATCCTCTGATATTATAATAGGGTCTATATACAAATACTTATGAAATTGCCAAAATTGTTACATGATTAAATTCCAGCTACTAGCCACAGAGTGGGTAATACAAACAAAACTCGTACAAGGCTCGTAGGGAGAATGGATTTCCATCAATGGCTGGGCTACTGGGGCACCGCCCCTCACAGTACCTGGCCTAGATCAGAGTATCGAGGAGTACGCCCGCTCCCCTGCAACACAAGGCCGGAACCATTCCTTATTGAATAGTCCCGAACAGGATAACCCCGTGGTTGGCGCGACCAACCACCCACTAAGCCGAATATAATGGGACATCTAGACAGGGGAAAATCTTGTCCTGCTTGGGCATGACCCACCTAACCTTGCTGCACCTCCCCTGTTTTAGCCATTCTTGGTTGATGTGGCTTGAGGTCAAGCGTTACCTTTCAAGAACGCATCACTTAGAATACTCATCGTCCCCCTGACGATGTTTCGCAAGCATTCACCCATACACGTCCGTCCCGGGTTCGAACATAACCGAAGGCACTATTCCTACTACATCCATTTTGGAAATATCCTCAGGATTAGTAGCGACTAGCCCTTGCACTTCTCTGCTCCATCTTCGAATCCAAAAATCATTTACACGAAACGTACAAACCGGATCGAAGTGGTTTTCGAGAAATAAATCTCGATCCCGGTCTCTTCGAAATGATCAACGCATTTGTCCAATATTGATAGTCGATGATTTAACTATCAAGTAATATGCACAAACAACCATCAACCAATAAATAATTTCCCAAATTATTTATTTATCTCAAAATATCTTTACATGATATATTCCCACTTTCAATTCCTTTTGAAAACAGTTTTCAAACTATCTTCCTTTTCTTAGAATAATTTCCGAGTATTTCCATTTCCATTGGAATCACTAAGTATAAAATACTTTTAGATTTTAAAATAATTTAAACACACTTAGTTATAAAATATACTTTATAACCTTAAAAATTTAAAACTACTTTAACACTTCTTAAAATATATACTTTAGGAATATTAAATAAACAAGGCTACTTTTATAAGATATAAATCTAGATTTTCCTTAAAAACATATACCAAGTCATTTAATAATTACTAAGATAATAGGTTTGAAAAATATTTATTTTAGAATTTAAACATTTAAAAATAATAATTTTTCTAAGATATGCTTTTTAAAACAGTATTAAAACCTTTGGCTTATATTTAAAATTTCTGGAAAATCGTACTTGGCTATCCAGGGAACACTCCTCTTTCACAATCCTTTTAAAAACGACTCACTATTTATTTTTAAACGAATTCCCATTCCTTTATAAATTTCCACTTTGAATTCATATATAAATATCCACCGATATTTTATTTTATTTGAGAATCTAGTTTAAAAATTTCCAAAATGTCACTTCCCTTTTTGATTTCAAATTCCAAAACACTTTAATCAATTTACAATTTATTCCCAATTTACTTTGCTTTAATAAATTTTCTTTCTTGCTTTACTTACTTCAAATTTCATTAACATTTAGATTTTGTTTTCTCATTTTGAGTAAAAACCCTTTTAACTGAAAATACCAATTTCAGATTCCCAAGATTTCTCCTTTATGTCTTAATTAAATTTAATCCTTAAATAAGAAAAAGAAATTCTTTATTCATTCAAATAATATCACTTAAGCGTTACAATTTATTATTACCCCTAATAATTCAAATTCCCCTTATTCCAAATTTGTTAGAGTTATGCAATCACTTTTATTTTATTTTAATTTCAATTCATTATTAATTTATTCCAATTCACTAGGATTATTTTACTAAAAAATTTCTCTTTTATTTCTTTCGAAAGTATAATTCTAGAGATTTGATAATTTATTTTACTGAGATATTCAATCCAACTATACCATTCAATACTTCAATTATTCATAAAATCATCACAGAATATCAAATATTCAGACTACAGAATATTAAACAATTTAAATAATTTTCGAGGGATCCAGTTGGATCCTCCAACCTGTTTTCCCTGCATCCAAAGATGTTAGCACAATAATATACCAATTCAGAATATAACATACTATAGCATATCTATCAATTTCAACCATTCAAACAATTATTTAAATTTAATCATTTAAATTTAAATTTGAATTAACTGAGTGAGATTAACTCACCTTTTGCTTCTTGTTTGTAATCCATTCTCATTCCGACTAGATTTCTTCAAGATTTAGACCTTGAATCAATATTTACATCATTTATTAATACTTGAATCGATTGAACAATTAACTACAATTAAATCATTTAATAATTTAGTTTAACTAATGATTTAAATTTAAACTAACCATTTAATTTAAACTAACAAGTTTATTTGAACTAATTACCTTTCCAATTATTTTTAGTAACTAAAGTAATTAAACAAAGTGATTGAACAAGTAAAGCGTTATAATTTATATTTTAAAAATTAAATGGTAGGTTTATAATCTATATTTGAAATTAAAGATCTAATTTTATATATACGTTAAACATTTTAAAATTCCTTTTTTCCGAAATCTTATCTATATACAATTCCCTGCTTTGCTGTATTTATCCATATATTAATATATATATATATATATATATATATATATAGCTGCTAATTAACAAGAACAGTACTTTGTTTTACTGTAAAAATTTCTCTATAATTTATATTTGTAAATTAAACTTGGGCTTTCAAATTTCTTTCACTGTATGCATATTAACATTTTCTAATATATATATACTTAAATTAAAAGGAGCCGCAGTACCTCACAGTAATTAAATTATGTTAAAACAGTAGGTTAATACATACATTAATTTTGATTAAAACAAAAATTCAAATTATACCTTCCTAGCCTCGACTGCATCGCCCACACATCCTCCATCGCGCAAATCACCACATCACGGCGCCGATCGACTTCCAACCTGACACGCGAAACCGAGCTCAAACCCTAGCTCGCAAATCCCACTCGAACCGCCCCTGCATAATGCTCAACATCACTTCGTCCTCCTATCGAATACGCGTCCACCAAACATGACGAGATCGACCCCATACGTGCTTCGATCGAGTGATGATTTGGGGGTTCATGGTTTCGATTTAACAGAAATCGAATTGGAACAGAAAAGCTGCCTTTTTTTTAATCGAATGAAACGATATGATTTCGTTAGCGTGGTGGTTTGACCTGGGATGAAGGGCTTCGGCTATGATATTTGATTTGGGTTAATAATTTTTTTTTCGGTTTTATTTGAATGTGATATACTGAGAAGAAGAAGGAAAAGGGAGCGGCACTGAAAGGAAAGGAGGGGAAGGAAATCGCTCGGTTATGTTCTCGAATGGAACGAAGGCTCGGGATAAATATCAATGTTAGCGTGTTGGAGAAGCTATGGGCCATAATGATTGACTACAGTGCTTTGACGTGAAAGAAAACAATGATGTGAATTTATTTATTTTCGACTGAAGGTCGACTGGTTAAACAATGTACAAATTTAATTTCAAATTTCAATTTAAGTCGACTATTATCAATGAAATTTTCAGCGTGTTTATATATCGTACGCTCACACACTAACTCTGATCAATACGAAATTTGAAATCCGATAATAGTTCAATATTACGGACTCAATGGATCTGGTTTTGCTGAATTCTGAGACTGCGCCTCAGAAGGCTATTTTTAAATTCGATTTAAACTATAAAATTTTAAAACTAACAAACCACTGTAAATTTCAATTTTACAACTTCTATTATCTTTAGTATTATTAATATAAATTTTATGAGCCTTCAAATTATTTTTAACCGGCTTAAAACTCCAGATTCAACATTTCACTCAACTTCAAATTATTTAATTCAATAATTTAATTATCAAATAAATTGTGATATTCGTAATACAAGTTAAAATTACTCCTTTGAATATTTACAATCAATTAAATATTTTGATTTTAAATGCTCGAAAATTCCGGGTCGTCACATTCCTCCCCCTTAAAAGAATTTTGTCCCTGAAATTACTAATTAGGAAGAATGGTCCAATACCCGTTACCGTTTTTCCAAAACCATCAATTTAACCTCCTACCAACTATCTTTTTAATAAAAGACACATTATTATTCTTATTAACTTTCCAAACTTTTCCAAAACCTTCTATAGTTTTCAAATAACTTACTTGTTCAACTATTCAAATTATAATTCAAAACTAAATTTTGAATTATCAAAATTTTCTCAAAATTTTTCTAACTCCTAAAATTTTTGAAAAATTTCGCAAGCGTCTCCTTTGCGCGGCTGACTCGGTACAACTACAAAATGGCTCTACGGCCTCCCAAATCCAAAAAGAAAACAAAAGGCCAAGTGGCTCGATCCAAAAACTCAATCCAATTTCATACCAAAATTTAAATACATACCTTTTATCGGGCAATTCATATTTATCTTCTGAAATCAAAATCAATTCTCTTTTCCCTTTAAATTACCTGCATATCCTGCTTAGTACTAATAGCCAATCACAACATTCCCAAAACATATTATCGATTTCCTTACAAAATGTCCATATTTATTCATCCAAATATCAACTTAGAATATATTTACACTATTCAATTCCCAATTAAGAATTTTCCATTTCTTACTTAAGTTTAGTATAAGCATTTTATATGTTTCTTTATTTATTTTCATCTTGACTACTTTAGTTTATATCTATTTCTATTCAAATTGATTCTTTCATTTCCATATGAATCCAGTTTATTTTCAACCTTGAACATTTAAATTTTATCTTCCATTTATAACTAATTATGTCCTTATTGTAAATTGGTTTCATTAGCTAACTTATTTTAGTTTTCAATTTGAATTCGTTTGTCGTTATCAAATTCTCCAAAAATTGTCAAAAATTTTCTAACTCCCAAAATTTTCGAAAATTTTTGGCAGAGTCCCCTTTGTACGAAGGAGCTTTTGCAATTTGACAAAAGATATAAATATATATACATCGACCCACACGGTTGGAAAAACCAAAAACAGTTCATATTTCCTATTTTTATTGCGTAGGCGTACCTTATTTAGCATTTTTAAGCAAGTAGCTTATTTATTTAGCCATTAGCGCAACCAAATCCAGCCACACGGCTTCCCGGTACCTGTACTTACTCAATTTAAAAATGTAAGTGCCATATATATGAAGTTTAATAGCATATCATCTATTTGAAAAAGTTAAAAAATATGAATTCTAAAAGAAATTCACACCAAACATTTTTCCGTAAGCAATTTATATAGTTTCCACGCTAATTCAACTGTTTCAACTTATTCATATCCATTTCCATTCAATTTGAATGGTTTTCAATCCATTCGTATACCACTTTCATCTATTTAAATGGTTTAAAACTCAATCGCTTGGATTTAATTTATTCTTAAGTAAACTGAACTCATATTTAGTTCAATTGCTCTCAAAGTCAATTTATTTTACTTCTAGCAATTCATAGAATTTTAATTACTTCCCTTTTACATCAAGTGACAATTTATTCCATGCAATTCGACGAGATTTATGTGAATAAATAAGTGTTTATGTTTTATAACCAATCTAAATTGATTTCAACTCAATTTATACTTAATTCTATTCCATTTTCAATTTATTCACAATCCATATATCCTCATTCTCATTGCATTTTAAATTTGGATCCATTCACTCGTATTCCATTTTATTAACTAATTTAGTTCATTCAAAATCCATTAAGAACATGGGTTCATCTTTATTACCAGTTAAATCTCCCTTTTTATTTTAATTCATTCATAACCATTTATTTAGCGCGACCCATTCCAAGCTTGCACATTACTAACCATTCCCGAATTAATTTAAACTAAGCTTCAATTTAATGGTCTTTCATTTTTACTCTTAGTCGAGTTTCTAGTTATTCTCAACTTAAGTTAATTTACTCAATTTATTTCACCTCGAACTTAACTTCACTTCCATTTGATTCTTATTTATCCCCTCCAACCATTTATTCAATATAATTAGTTTATCTTCTCAATCCATTTTGAATTTTCATTTTCTTAAATATTATTTACAGCCCACCAAATTTTATTCCGATCCAAATTTATTTTTTTACTTAGTTTAAATTCCATCCAATATGATTAAGCTTAGTTTAAGCTGAATTCAACTCAACTCTCTACCATTTGTTTAGTTTTAAGTTAATTTACTTCAATTTATTCAAATCTTTTTTTTTCTATACTTAAGCTCATTTCATTTTGCAAATAAATTTCTCTTTTCAATTTAACTTGATTCTATTTTAATCCTATCCCATTTCAAACTACAAATTTATTTAATCAGTTATTATACATTTTAACTTTTTAGATTCAGCTTATTCAATTTATTACAAGACCATTTTCAATTTATTTCCACTTATTTAGATTTTTTTTTTCAATTCAACTATTACTATTTCAATCCAATTTCATTTTTATTCGATACATTTCAATTATATTTAATTTGTTAACACTTCACGTTAAATTTTGATTTATAACTCAAGTTTTGAATCCATTATCCATTTTCAATTTACCACCCAATTTTATGAACTCACAATTCAACTTCATTCTCAATTACTTTCACTTCATCAACAATTTAAGTCGAATTTAATTTATAACTCGAGTTTTATCTTCAACCTTCATTATTAACTCACAGTTCAGCTTTATTTAACTGCAATAGACTCCATTTACACATTTCATTATCTAATTATCATCTAAATAGTCTTTTCCCAACTTATAAACCAGAACTTGATTTTAATCTCAAAATCTCTTCATTTAAATTTTCTTAAGTTCATATTTATTTTATAATTCAAGTTTTGATCTTCATTTTATTTTTCAATTCATCAAACAATATTTATTTTGGATTTTTCATTCCATTTCAATTTTATAAATCTCCACTTATAATTTACACAATTCCATTCATCATAAGCTTGAATATATTCTTCTTTTATTTTAACTCAAGCCGTATGCTTCTTTATAACCCAAGCATATTTTATTCATGCACTTTAATTCGTTTATAAGTTATTCTGGTTTATTTATTTCAATCCCAATCCTTATCCAATTTATTTTTCATTTATTCGGGTAAGAATTTAATTCCATTCATTAATTCAATTGAATTCTTATCCCAATTCAATTTAATTTTATCTCAGGTTTATTCAATCCAATTTGATTTCAACTTAATTCGAATACAATTGGATATTATTTCAGCTTATTCAATTAATTTCAATCCAGTCAAATTTTATTCTCCAATCCTAAGTTAATTTCATTTTTAACATTCCCTTTAAATTTAAATTCCAACCTTCAAAGCTTATATTCCATTCCTGATTTAAAAATCATCTCAATTTATAAGCTTACAACCCATCCTATCAGGATTTTTAAACTCCCAACTTTGGTTTCAAATCATTTTGAAATCTCCAACATCTCAAATCACATTTCTCAAAAGCCAAACCAATCCTGGTTTTATTCCCAACAAATTTATTTTGAAATTTTCAAAAACAATTAGCTTTCCTGAACAAATCAATTTGGCAGCAATCCATCACTTAGAAATTCGAAAATGAATATTGATGATGCGGCCGTCATCATCAGAATTATTTTCCAATAATCCAAGTGATTTCAATGCTATATCACTTTCAAAATTCATTTAAAATACATTTCCTTTCAGAAATACCTCTAAAACAATAATGTTATTATTTATCTTTAAAACACTTTCAAATCTCCGGAATTTAAATTTCCAAATCCTGCTAAATTCCATTTTACTACAATTCATTTGCATAGCTTATGCTCATACAAATTCTTATTTGATTATATTTCAATTCATAAATTTCATTTATAATTCATATTTATGAATTTTATATTTTATAATTTATTTATTTCCTTAACTTTGGTTATATTTTTTATTTCTAGTTAAAATTTTCACTTAACAATGATAATATTTTAATATTATCATTTCTAACATCCAAGCAACCATATTGTGACGCCCCACCTCTATACCCACGCTAGCCAAGAACACTACGGTGTAGTGCTGTCAACTAGAGCGGAGAATAAGGCTGTTGAGGAGAGACCATCCATGTAATTTCTTATCACACGGTGGCTATAAAATAATCTTCGGAAACAAATATAGAAGTAAGCATAACATGCGAATCAATCACAGATATCCATATCACAAAGGCGGAAAGAGATATGAATATATATCACATAAAAGTGTACATCAGAGTAGTGGTCTAAAAAGATCCACGATAATACAAAAGAAATAGCAGCGCGTGCTATACAAAAGAATACAACTATGAGTCTATATCTCAAGTGTAAACAACAAAAGTTACTAATCTAAACAAGTAGCCAAAAGTCTGAGTAGTGAATCACTGGGGGAGGAGTCAAGCAGTAGCACCTGAAACATCTCGGTCTGACCCGAGTATTATTTATAAGAAAATAATAAACGGATCAGTCTAGCTATAAATATCAGATGACATGATATAAAATAAAAGATATGGCATAAACATAAAATATCCATACTGACATACTACTATAAGTATGCAAATAATGATCAACAGGAGATCAACCGATAAGAGATAAATCAATATCACAAGAATCTTCTCAAAGATCCAAAGAGGGCATCATACCCTAAACTTGTACTCATGACAAGTCAAAGAGATAAATTCCAGAAATCAACACAAGAAATCCAGAAATCATAAAAAGGGAAAGAGGCCTATCACATGACGGTCCGAAGACCATGGGGAGCTACCCCACATGTGTGAGTGGAATCACACAGATTGAGGTCAAGACTAACCAAAAAGCAGAAAGGTATGTGTGAATGGAATCACACAATTGGTGTCTAGTCTAACCTTGCAATGAAAGAGACATCGCGCAATTGCTAGTCTAATTCATAAAGCGATCATCAAGATCAACGAGAAGTGTCAATTACACTAAGCTAGTAAATATAGAAGTTTAGCTTCATGTCCCATAACCACTTGCTTAACTTAAATATTTACGAACAAACTGTAAATCTTCACTAATAAAATTGTCACAAGAGGTTCAATCGAACAAGTCCAAGAATTAACCGACGAAGTGAACGCAAGCGTTTCATACCACTTGTTTTACTAAGTCGTTTAATTAGATTTCTCATCCGAGTGAGGTAAAGGCTTGTATATACTAATAGATTGGAAAACGGTTTAAGAAAAGAGCTTTGTTATTAAAAATAGAGTTGAAATCATTTTGTTGAAAGAGTTTTGATATTTACTACTAGTTTTGAAACCTTTATATTTTAAAGTGACAAATCACAGAAGCGATTGTAGAAACAATCAATCACAAAGGTCACATTCGAAGATGTGATAAAAATCCAAGGAAATCAGCTCAGCAAGTTCTGTTGTATATTTTTCAGATAAGATCCCCTACGGAGGGGGGGTCCGGGGGGGTGGCAACCCCCCAAGGTGGGGGTGCGGGGGCAACGCCACCGCTTACGGGGTTCGACCTGCCCGGTCAGGTCGCGGGGGTCCAGGGGGCAGCGCCCCCGGCGGGGTGCGGGGCAGCGCCCCGACCAAAACGGTACGACCTAGTGAATACAAAATGAGGTCTAACGACCTAAGGGGAATAGGGTCGAGCGACCTAATGGTTGCGACCTAGGGGTCTAAGGAGTCAACCGACCTAACTGGAGCAACCCTGTGGTCATGCGACCTAACTGAAATGGCCAAGCGACCTAACAATGGAACATGTCAAGCGACCTAACGTTTTAAGGCCGAGCGACCTAATTAAACTCGCGACTTAATGGTGTGAAAGGCGTGCGACCTAACATGTTACGACCTAAGGGGGGTGCGCGACCTAAGAAGGTTCGCGGGCTAGGGATGAGCGACCTAACAAGGTTCACGACCTAACGGAGACGAGGTCATGCGACCTAAAGTGGTTCGCGACCTAAAGGTGTTCGCGACCTAATAGGGTTCGCGACCTAAAGGTGCACGACCTAAGGTCTTACGACCTAGGGGTATATAGGTAACATGACCTAAAGGTGTCGCGACCTAAGGGGCCAAGTGACCTAGTGGGTCATACGACCTAAAGGAAATAGGGTCCAATGACCTAAGGAAAACAAGGTCCAACGACCTAAAGGGATGGGAGTCATGCGACCTAAAGGAGTATGCGACCTAAAGAAGTGCGCGAGCTAAATGAAGGCGGAACAACTCAGGGTCTAACGACCTGGGGGGGCGACCTAAGGTCTAACGACCTAAGACCGAGGAGACGTTTCCAACAGAGGGAACGACTTAACGACCTAAGCCTAACGACCTACGACCTAAGGTCCCATGGCCTAATGAGGCAGGCAAGGCCGAACGACCTATACGCGAACGACCTAAAGTCCAACGACCTACGACCTAAATCCGAGGCGACCTAAATCCGAGGCGACCTAAATCCGAGGCGAACGAAATATGCAGGCCTTGACTTTTCCACACGCGCGAGCTAATGATTCCGAGCGACCTATACGTGGGCAGAGCGACCTAAGCTCAGGAAGTTCACCAAACAACTAAAAATTGCAGTTTTTCGCCAATCCAATCCAAACCAAATGCAAATATACATGCTAAAGTGATGGGGAATCATTCCCAACAGTCCAATATAGTTATAGACTAGAATTGTGAGATAAAAATCTCACCTTTGCTCCAAAACCCAATGAAAATGAAGAACAAAGCTTGAAGGCAAATGGAGAAGCAACCACAAGCTTGAATCCGATGTCTTCTTCTTGAATTTGGAGTTGAATGTTGGAGTTGCAATAAAACAAAGACTTTGGAGTTTTAATTTCTCATTCCATTCACCATTTTTGTTGAAACTTTAGTGTTAGGAAATGAAATGAAGCAATGAAGAAGAAGGGGGGTGGAACTTGGGCCTAATGGGCTAAAAGTCCAAACCAAAGGCTCGAGTGAAAAAGTGGTGAAATTCCACTAACCCCAAACATATCAATGTTTATACTTAGAAGATTGCAAACGACGTTTCGAACTCAATGGAAGTGGTCTCGAGTCCTAATTTGACCGTTTGCAAAAAGTAGCTTCGGACCAAAATCCGATTAACGATAAAATATTTAAATATAAAAATCGATAAATATGCGGGTTGTTACACATATATTAGCTAAATAGGTTTCAAAAACTATTCTTTATATCAAAATATGTTTTGGGTAAAATTATTTCATTTACCCATATTTAAAACAATACCGTGTCGATTGTTCTATTCAAGTGTTTAGAAACCCCTTCAATACAGTTGCGCAGACTGTATCGACGAAGGTTCATATGCCACTCAATAAATCAATCAACGCAATATTAAAATAATTTATATCCACTAACAAATACATGCTCATATTTATTAATACGCTCAAACTCATTTTAGAGTACTATAGACCTATTTTATGAGTAATTCCCACCAGAACCAAGGTTATCACCAACCTAAGCTCTGATACCAACTGTAATAGCCCGCAAATCCATACTTCTTGAGTCAACACTATTCTACAATAATCAACTCAAGTTGCATAGAAATACGAACCATTTGGGTTAAAGAAGAAGAGGTAGAAGAAGAAAATTGAAATCAACAACAGAATCTAACCATCGCAGCGGAATAAAATATAATAGATAATAATACTCTTTACTCAACATCAAATATCTTTGTTTATACATTACGTCAATAGAGTACATCAATGTCATACAAATGGATACACAACAACTCAACATAGCGGAATATATGTATATAAACAAGTACGCGAGTACGTATCGTCATCCAGCTCGTCTCCTGGGCACCACAGCATTTCCTGTATCCTATAATACTTGGTCTGACCCGAGTATTACAGTTAAATAACACCCGAGTCAGTCTGGATTACCAGTGTGAGAAAATCACACCCAATTGATTATTAGAGTTTCAAAAATCTCTTTGAAAACAAAAGCATCTCGTAAGACCACGCCACAAATAAACATCTCGGGTTTTACCTTACGATAGCTAAAACAATTTTTATAGAAATCCTCTGATATTATAATAGGGTCTATATACAAATACTTATAAAATAGCCGAAATTGTTACATGATTAAATTCCTGCTACTAGCCACAGAGTGGGTAATACAAACAAAACTCGTACAAGGCTCGTAGGGAGAATGGATTTCCATCAATGGCTGGGCTACTGGGGTACCGCCCGTCACACTACCTGGCCTAGATCAGAGTACCGAGGTGTACACCCGCTCCCCTGCAACACAAGGCCGGAACCATTCCTTACTGAATATTCCCGAACAAGATAACCCTGTGGTTGGCGCGACCAACCACCCACTAAGCCGAATATAAAGGGACATCTAGACAGGGGAAAATCTTGTCCTGCTTGGGCATGACCCACCTAACCTTGCTGCATCTCCCCTGTTTTAGCCATTCTCGGTTAATGAGGCTTGATGTCAAGCGTTACCTTTCAAGAACGCATCACTTAGAATGCTCATCGTCCCCCTGACGATGTTTCGCAAGCATTCATCCATACAAGTCCGTCCCGGGTTCGAACGGAACCGAAGGCACTATTCCTACTACATCCATTTTGGAAATATCCTTAGGATTAGTAGCGACTAGCCCTTGCACTTCTCTACTCCATCTTCGAATCCAAAAATCGTTTACACGAAACGTACAAACCGGATCGAAGTGGTTTTCGAGAAATAAATCTCGATCCCGGTCTCTTCGAAACGATCAACGCATTTGTCCAATATTGATATTCGGTGATTTAACTATCAATTAATATGCACAAACAACCATCAACCAATAAATAATTTCCCAAATTATTTATTTATCTCAAAATATCTTTACATGATATATTCCCACTTTCAATTTCTTTTGAAAACAGTTTTCAAACTATCTTCCTTTTCTCAGAATAATTTCCGAGTATTTCCATTTCCATTGGAATCACCAAGTATAAAATACTTTTAGATTTTAAAATAATTTAAACACACTTAGTTATAAAATATACTTCATAACCTTAAAAATTTAAAACTACTTTAATACTTCTTAAAATATATACTTTAGGAATATTAAATAAATAAGGCTACTTTTATAAGATATAAATCTAGATTTTCCTTAAAAACATATACCAAGTCATTTAATAATTACTACGATAATAGGTTTGAAAAATATTTACTTTAGAATTTAAACATTTAAAAATAATAAATTTTCTAAGATATGCTTTTTAAAACAGTATTAAAACCTTTGGCTTATATTTAAAATTTCTGGAAAATCGTACTTGGCTATCTAGGGAACACTCTTCTCTTTCACAATCCTTTTAAAAATGATACACTATTTATTTTTAAACGAATTCTCATTCCTTTATAAATTTTCACTTTGAATTCATATATAAATATCCACCGATATTTTATTTTACTTGAGAATCCGGTTTAAAAATTTCAAAAATCTCACTTCCCTTTTTGATTTCAAATTCCAAAACACTTTAATCAATTTACAATTTATTCCCAATTTACTTTGCTTTAATAAATTTTCTTTCTTGCTTTACTTACTTCAAATTTCATTAACATTTAGATTTTGTTTTCTCATTTTGAGTAAAAACCCTTTTAACTGAAAATACCAATTTCATATTCCCAAGATTTCTTCTTTATGTCTTAATTAAATTTAATCCTTAAATAAGAAAAAGAAATTCTTTATTCATTCAAATAATATCGCTTAAGCGTTACAATTTATTATTACCCCTAATAATTCAAATTCCCCTTATTCCAAATTTGCTAGAGTTATGCAATCACTTTTATTTATTTTAATTTCAATTCATTATTAATTTATTCCAATTCACTAGGATTATTTTACTAAAAATTTTCTCTTTTATTTCTTTCGAAAGTATAATTCTAGAGATTTGATAATTTATTTTACTGAGATATTCAATCCAACTATACCATTCAGTACTTCAATTATTCATAAAATCATCACAGAATATCAAATATTCAGACTACAGAATATTAAACAATTGAAATAATTTTCGTGGGATCCAGTTAGATCCCTCCAACCTGTTTTCCCTACATCCAAAGATGTTAGCACAATAATATACCAATTTAGAATATAACATACTATAGTACGTCTATCAATTTCAACCATTCAAACAACTATTTAAATTTAATCATTTAAATTTAAATTTGAATTAACTGAGTGAGATTAACTCACCTTTTGCTTCTTGTTTGTAATCCATTCTCACTCTGACTAGATTTCTTCAAGATTTAGACCTTGACTCAATATTTACATCATTTATTAATACTTCGTCCTCCTATCGAATACGCGTCCACCAAACATGACGAAATCGACCCCATACGTGCTTCGATCGAGTGATGATTTGGGGGTTCATGGTTTCGATTTAACAGAAATCGAATTGGAACAGAAAAGCTGCCTTTTTTTTTAATCGAACGAAATGATATGATTTCGTTAGCGTGGTGGTTTGACCTGGGATGAAGGGCTTCGGCTATGATATTTGATTTGGGTTAATAATTTTTTTTCGGTTTTATTTGAATGTGATATACTGAGAAGAAGAAGGAAAAGGGAGCGGCACTGAAAGGAAAGGAGGGGAAGAAAATCGCTCGGTTATGTTCTCGAATGGAACGAAGGCTCGGGATAAATCTCAATGTAAGCGTGTTGGAGAAGCTATGGGCCATAATGATTGACTACAGTGCTTTGAGGTGAAAGAAAACAATGATGTGAATATATTTATTTTCGACTGAAGGTCGACTGGTTAAACAATGTATAAATTTAATTTCAAATTTCAATTTAAGTCGACTATTATCAATGAAATTTTCAACGTGTTTATATATCGTACGCTCACACACTAACTCTGATCAATACGAAATTTGAAATCCGATAATAGTTCAATATTACGGACTCAGTGGAACTGGTTTCGCTGAATTCTGAGGCTGCGCCTCAGAAGGCTATTTTTAAATTCGATTTAAACTATAAAATTTTAAAACTGACCAAATCACTGTAAATTTCAATTTTACAACTTCTATTATCTTTAGTATTATCAATATAAATTTTATGAGCCTTCAAATTATTTTTAACCGGCTTAAAACTCCAGATTCAACATTTTACTCAACTTCAAATTATTTAATTCAATAATTTAATGATCAAATAAATTGTGATATTCGTAATACAAGTTGAAATTACTCCTTTGAATATTTACAAACAATTAAATATTTCGATTTTAAATGCTCGAAAATTCCGGGTCGTCACATCGCGAGTTAAGGGAACCAAGGCCGAGCGACCTAACATTCGAACGACCTAAGGAAGCATGGGGCAAGCGACCTATCGTAGAAATAAGGCCTAACGACCTAGGGAAAATGCTTGTGCGACCTAAGTGGTCATACGACCTAAAGTTAATAAGGTCAAGCGACCTAAGGTCACATCGGGTCAAGCGACCTAAAGACGCCGCGACCTAGCGACCTATCGAAATAAAAGGGGAGAGCGACCTACGACCTAACGGGGTAAACGGTCAAGCGACCTAACAATATAAGGCCGAGCGAGTTACAAGGCGAACGACCTAGTGGTTGTGCGCGACCCAGCTGGACACGCGACCTAACAGTACAAAGGTCCAACGACCTAATGTTATTAGGTCATGCGACCTAAAGTGTCGCGACCTAGCGACCTAGGGGCTTGAACAACCTAACGCCGCATACAAATCCGAGCGACCTAACTCAACCAGGGACCTACGACCTAAAGCCCAACGACCTAGCGACCTAAAACCAAACGACCTACGACCTAATTCCGAGTGCCGAGCGACCTAACGTTGTAGGCCATTTTAAGGTCGGAAACGATCTATTTTGAGGCGGAGACTTTTCCACGCGAACGACCTAGCATAGGCAGAACGACCTAAGTGCAGAATTTCACCAAAAACACTAAAAATTGGAGTTTTTGGCCAATTCGATTCAAACCAAATGCAAATGTGCATGCAAACGTGATAGGGAATCATTCCCAACAGTCCAAGATAGATATAGGCAAGAATTGTGAGATAAAAATCTCACCTTTTCACCAAATTATGAAGGTAAAGCTTGAAGGTGAATGGAGAAGCAACTACAAGCTTGAATCCAATGCTTTTACTTGAATTTGGAGTTGAATGATGGAGTTGGAGTTAAAACCTAGGCTTGGAGTTTCTAATTTCCCTTTCTACTCACCATTAATGTTAAAGTTTGTGTTTGGTAGGAATTTATGAAGAGTGAGGAGAAGGAGAGAAGTGGGTTTGAGTTATAATGGCTAATCTAACCCAAAGTCCAAAGCGGAAAAAGTAAGTGAAATCCACTAACTCCAAACCTATCAATGTTTATACTTAAAAAAAGTTGTAAATGGCATTTCGAACTCAATGGAAGTGGTCTCGAGTCCTAATTTGACCGTTTCCACAAAGTAGCTTTTCGGACCAATATCCGATTAACGACAAAATATTTAAATATAAAATCGATAAATATGCGGGTTGTTATAGTTTTTGATAACGTATTTAATTGAATTTTTGAGAAATTTTAAATAATTATATTTTGAAATAAAAATTTAATGTTTGGATTACGTATAATTAAATATAAGTAGTGAATAAATAAGAAAACATATAAATTTAGATTACGTTACTTGTTAATTAATTTGGGCGTACATTTGTTTTAATTATTGCATCTATTGTACGTACTCTTTGATTTCAAATCTTAGCTGTTTAAAATCAAATCAGCACGTGCATTTAAAAAAAAAGAATTAAAACCCTGCCTCCAATTCACGTGTAAAACTTTCCACTTTCATTTGCATCTCCTTATTTAATAGGAATAAAAAAATCTTTGATTTCCTAACCATTTCAAAATCTCTTCCCATCTTCAATTTTTGCAACGCAGTTCAGATCTGGAAAAAAAAAGGTAATGGGTAACGATCCGAAATTTTAGACCAATTTAAAATTCTAATTTTTTTTAAATACTGAATATAATTTGGTAGAAACAAAAATTATGGGAATAATAGTTTGTATGAGATTTACAATTTGAATTAAAAACAACAAATGTTAAGTATTTAATAATAATTGTTAATTGTAAATATTGATCTATTGAATAAAATTAAAGAGGAAACAATAGTTTAATTGTATTGTTGTAATTCAAATAATTTAACCTCTAACAAATGAACTAAAATTGGTAACTAATAGATATGTTGAGTTATGTGAAATTATTAAATAATGTTTGATTTGTTGTTAATAAAAAGAAGTAGTTGAATTAGATTTTTATTTGATTTTAATACGAAATTAATATTTGTATTTGTTGAAATCTTTCCATTAAGGAAAGAGAATGTATTAAAATGAACATTTAATTTGGTAGTTAACATAATAATATTTTATTTATAAGTTTTAAAAGAGCAAATTATTTCAAAATATTTTCCAAATATAATAATTATTATAAGAAAGATATTTTGAAATAAAAGTAACAGGTTGTATTTTGTGAATTTACAATTTTTTTATTTACTATAAAGCAGTAGATAGTTGTTATTATTTTATATGTTAATTTAATGATTTAAAAGTTAATATGGTTTCAGTTGGGAATAATATTTATTTTGACGTTAAATAATAAATTTATCTATAGCCTTGCATTCCAAGTGGGAAAGAAATCATTTCCCTAGACGTTCAGTTTCTTTTAAATCTAGTTTTGATAGGTTACGTGTAAATTTCTACGCTTTCCTTTTTCCTCATTTTTATAATAGGAATAAAAATTCGCGTAGCAATTTCAAGCAAATTTATTTCTCTTTAGAAGTTCAAAATCTGTTTCAAGATTGTTTGAAATTCACGTGTATAAGTGTCTCTTCTTTTCCATTTACACCTTTGCAATTAATAGGAACAAAATCTTTGATTTTCCTTACCATTCAAATGAAATTCTTTTATTTCCTTAATGTTCCTATACCATTAATTAGTACATTTTTTTTATTTAATCTATCCAACGCAATTATCTCCTAAATCAAATATCACACGCAAATTCCTCCTGACAGGAATTATTTCCTACCGTTTCTCCAAGCAATCAATACTGGTTTCATTTAAATACTCAAGCTTGTACGCAAATAATTTTCACTCCCTTCCCATTTTATAAATATTTCTTGCATTTTAATCAATGCATTTACTTCCTAATAAATTTTAAACGTGTAGAAAATGTTTGCCAAAGATTTTTTGCAGTTTCCTTTTGCTAAATTCACGCAATCAATACCACTGTAAATATTCACTCAAACCTTTCTTGCCTATATTCTCTCACCTCAATCAATGCAATCGTGTATAAATATAAGCCTCGTACACAAATAGTTTTAAATTGCATCTCAACATTTTCTTCATTTCTTCTTGCGTGCGTGAGCTCTGAAGGTATGGCCTTCATTTTCTTCTTTTTATTTTATATTTTTTTTCCATGCTTTGCTTCTCCCCTCCCTGTCCTCTGCTTCCAATATATTTGACAAATCCATCATTATATTTCAACTCGCGTTCACAAATTTTCACATTATAACAGTCTCCATTTAATTGATATTTTAGCATAAAACTATGTCTACATATTTTTTTACGTTTAATGCTTATGTGAATTTTAAGCCAAGCTTTTCAGATACGTATATATACGTTAGTCTTATATCTTATTTGTTATTATAAAATATTAGTAATATACATATTTTGAAAGTATAATTAGATTTTTATTCCTGTTCGAATATAACATATATTAGTATGGTAGCTGAGTGTTGTAAAAGAATTAGTGATTTATGTTGTAAATCTAAAAATTTAAATGTATAATTTTCATCTCGATTCTAGTGTATATATATAAAATATGTTTTGTTTTTTTCCCTTTTCTGTAGTGCTTTCATAATGTATGGTCTATATATATAGATTGATTTTCTCAGTATATGCTTTGAATTTTGAGTAAATTGTATATAAATATGTTATTTTAAAATGCGTGTTTTAAATAAGTGATAATTTTTATATATATTATGCCTATTTTTTATTTTGTGTGCGCGTTTAAATGTAATATTGATTTAAGAGGAAAAACGTTTATGTGTTTAAATTTAAGTATTGATTTTTCAATAATATGATGATGTTTTGTTTTAATATGTATTTTAAATTTAATATCAGTTTCAAACCATGTGAATATTTTATTCGAATATCCATCTTAAATTAAATTTATTGAGATTTTAAGGAAATTTAACACATATAATATATACTCTGTTTATATCAAACCAATTGATTTTTTTTTCATCGATTTCTAATATCAGCTTTGTCATCAAATTCGTGCAAATTTTGCCTCGCTTCAAAGTTCGTATTGGGATCCATAACTGACCTCATTATCATTCTTCTCTAGCTTCGAAAGGTGAGCAATCACTTACGATTAACGTTCTTGTATTTTATTAAATTTGATTTCAATTGAAACGACAATTGAAATATGATGCTGTAGTCATTTAAATTGTTACATATATGCTATTTTCTGTAACTGTTCACCTGTGGGATATGACACCATATCCTATTGTTTATTTTACATTTTTATTGATGATATATGCCTGTTATTTTATTGTATCTGTTATCACTCTGCAAGTTCCCTATAGTTTAGAATTCACTAAGGGTTGAAATGAAACATACCCGAACAGACTTTTGGATAGGAAAATTTCGATATGGATTGAAATGATAAACCCAAGCGATTTTCAATTAAATTGAATTTGGGATTGCGGGTCGAAGTGATATCTACCCGTATATTTAAATTTCGGATTGAAATGATAAATATCCGTTTCCCTTGACCATAGCGTAGGAAATTATATACAGACATCGTTGGTCCATATATATGTAAATGTTTTGAAAATAATTTCTATGGTTTGGGAAAGAAAAATATAGTTTTAATAAAGACTGATTCTTAGAATATTATATGTATAAAAATGAAAATTTTATGTATAGACCTAATAATAATATTTGTTCTAATTGAGATTGATTTAATACATATAATATGTTTAAGAATTCGTTTAAATTTATATTTCAAATTAGATTTGGTAAAATTTTGAATAAGCTAGAGTTGAGAAGATAAAGTTGAATTTATTGGAAATGGTATTTAATTAAGAATTATATTCAATTAAATCGATTTGAAACTATTGAATTCGGGATTTAAGATATGATTTTATAACTTGGTTTTGTTAAAAGGGATTAAATGGATATTTTAAGTTTAAATAAATTTAAGGAAATATTCTATAAAATGAAATCTAAGGCTATTTAAATGATATTGAACTTGTTAAGTGGATATTTCTTGACTAAATAATAATGATGAAGCTAAATCAAGATCTATATGAAACTATTAGATTTAACTTTAAAATATTGAATATTAAAGCTTTGAATATAACGAAAGTTTAAATGGTTATTGGGACCTGAATTGAATTAATAAATTGAGCTTTGAATAAATGGAAATTTGGAACTTGAGTTGATTAGAATCAATTTGTGTAGTTGAGGAAATTTCAAATACTTTACTTTATAAATTATTTAATATATATATACTGTCTTGGAAAATAGATATATTTGAAAGAGAAATGATGTTTTGATTTTGAAGTCTAAATAAAATTGAATGACCACGGTGTTATAGTGTATATTTCTACCTTGTAGATAGTTCCATGGACCCTTAGAGGATGGTTATCCCAAACATCCTTAAGTTATTTGTATTTCAGTTGATATTTCACTTGAGTTGGATTTATTGATATAAGAATGTTAATCCTGACTCGAGTGTTTTGTGTTTTTGCTTTACGCTCGGGTCACACTAAGCGATACAACATTTGAGACTCGCTATTGGAGTTTGGAGCTTCGTTTGAGGATCCAACTATTGATTCAGCTTTCAGCTCTTTCAGTTGATTCGTTCGGAGAGGTCATCTGTTCGTACTGGAGACTTCACTGTATTTGAGATATTCTGTTTTTTTATATAGTAGCTTCATGAATTACTATTTATCTATTCTCCTGCATTATTTTATATTACTCTGTGTCTGTGATTCTGCGGTTGATTTATTTACTGTAAATGCTGAGTTTTGCCAAATTTTAATTAACAATTCGGTATTTTGAATTATTCAAGTCGGACATGTATGGTTTTATTGTCGATTTGAATGGTCCAAAATAGCGGGTTGTTACAGTTAAAGTACTAATTAGATTTCAAAACATTGTTAAGAATTTACTTAATTTATTAAAACTTGGAACAAATTTTTAATTATGTTGTCAAATAACAATCACTTTATTAGCACTAAAATTTATTTAACAACATTAACTTAGATTTACTGGGCTTAACCCATTTTGAAAACAACCCGAGCAACCCAGGTTTTTACTCGAGTCGAACTCGAGTTTCCCCTACGTTTTCCCGAGTCCTTCCTTCCCTCCTCTTTTACTTACTTCTTCTTCTTTTTATTCTTTTTCTAGCTTAAGTTTAAACTTAACAACTGTTCCCAGGATCAAGTAATCGCATACTAACCCGAAGCACGCCATCCCCTTTCTCGAGTAACGACTCGAGTCACTTACCATTTCAACAGCGCTGGCACCATATCATCGCCGTACACGTGCACGGTGTCGCAGTCCCCCTGGCAAACTCCAATAACTTCGGCAAGTCGCAAACATCCCCTATACTCGAAATCATAACTCGATTCGACACAGAAAACTCGAAATCGAAAATAAGTATTTTTCTCGACATTGCAACTCGAACTCACCAAAACGAAATTGCCTCGCCACCACGTCTCCGACCACTGGAAGAGCTTACACCCCGTCCACAGCACGTCCACACCTCATACTACCATCCTCCATCATCTCGAGCAACTCGATCACTCAATGGTGACAAAATCACCACACTTCCAACCCACTGCAAACCTCGAACTTAAACCCTAAATTGGATTCGTTCGACAAATTGATGCATTTGAAAAATTATTCAGCAATTTTCTCGACATCGTAGAAGTTCATACAAGCTTCAAACCAAATTTCAACATTTATTATTGGACCGATCACTAGAAATGGGGAAAAATGCAAATTTTGTTTAAATTTGAACTGCTCTTAGAATACTCAATTAAAAATCATCATATTAATTTTAAAAATCTTATCTTTGTACGTTTATTCAAATTATGTAATCAAATCAATGTTTTAAAATACTTGAATTCATCATAAAATTTTGTTTTACTGTAAAATTTAGATTACAGAGTCAACCTCTTCAAGATCAAGCTTAAAACAAAATTTAAGTTGTGATTCAGGTTTAAACAACTTATTTTGTTTAAAAACCCTAAGCAAAAAAATGTGTAGATGAAGGTTTATTTGATTTTTTTCCCAATTCACTTGGCTCTGAAACCAAAATATAAAAGAATAAGTTATATAAGATTTCCATTAACACAGAAAAACATACTGAACAAACTTTTCAATATGTAGCAAAGCACAAAGCTATTCATGAATCAATACACAGATTTAATCTTTTTGAAGTTGTATGTTTACTCACCTGGACAGATTTTAGAAACAGAGAGCACTTTTTGTTTGAAAATCTGCAGTTTGCTTCCCCTTTTTTTAATCTTGTTTTGTTAAATGTTCTTGAGTTTGAAAATATAGTGATACTTATATTTTTCTTTCCTGACTTTGCTATGTTTTTGTTTGAATGAAATGAAATGAATATGGATGTGTATATAAAGGAAAGAGGTTTGAACAAGTAGGTATTTTCTGGTGTAGTTTGCTTCTTTTGGTCAGATATTTTATTTCCTTTGTTGACTAAGAAAAATTTAATTCGTCTTAAGTGGTTTTGCTTTGGTGGCTGAAAATCTATTATGTGTGCTAAGAATAGATTTTTATTTATGCTTGAATAGATAGCATTTAATGCCTTATTTTTGTTTACATGTAATCTTATTTGTTTTTTCCTCTTTTGTAAGTACAATTTTTTTTTTGTTTGTGGACTTTTTATAATCAAATTTTGTTTTGTTTTTGCATACAACTTTTATTTTATTGTTTCCTGGTTTATATTATTCTCATGCAAACTTGTATGTGTTTCATATGTTATCTTATAACCATATAATCTTATCACTATCATAAATCTTGAATTTTTTTATTTCTATTTGAAGTTTAACTATCAACATTTAATTTATAACATATATTTTATTTTGTGGTTTAACAAAAATTCTTATTTGTTATATATTTTTGTATAAAGCTTAAAGTACCAAATATTTATTTATATCCATATATCCTTGTAATATTAATATTAATAATATTTTATTTCCTTTGAAAATTTTCAAATTAACTTCAAAAGTTCGAATAAATTACCAAATTTAAATTAACGAATTTTTGGGATGTTACAAATATCCCCCCTTAAGAAAAAATTTCCTCAAAATTTGAAAGAGAGAGAAAAAAGCAAACAAAGAATATACGAATTCAGAAAAGAATAAGGAAATGGCGTACCAGCCTAAGCCGGGATATCCACTCTGCAATTGGGATATGGTTTCTGCATATTATCTTCAGTTTCGCAAGTGCAATCTTTTGGATTGCCACTCCACTGAACTTTAACCAGTTTCACAACTTTGTTTCTCAATCACTTTTTATCACGATCAACAATCTTTACCGGTTCTCTTTTAACTGTTAAATTGGGAGTGATTTCGAGACCTTGCTGAGCAGCTTCTTCAATAATACTATCTGGATCGTGCACATACTTCTGAAGATTAGAAATGTGGAACACATAATGCACGCCAGACAACCAGCTAGGCAACTATACTCGATAGGATAAAGAACCGATCCTCTCCAGAATAGGAAAAGGACCAATATGTCATGGTGCCAGCTTATCTGTCTTCCCAAATCTTAATACTCCTCGCATTGGAGATACTTTAAGAAAGATAGAGTCCCCAATCTGGAATTCCAAATCCCTTCTTCTGCGATCATAATAACTCTTTTGACGACTTTGAGTTGTCTTCAATTTCTTCCGTATAAAATCAACTTTTTTTGTGGCTTCTTTAATCATATCCGGTCCAAGAACGAGTCTATCACCTGCCTCAATCCAGCACGTGGGTGATCGACACGGACGACCATACAAAGCTTCAAGAGAAGCCATCTCTATACTGGCCCGATAACTATTGTTATATGAGAACTCGACCAGATGTAAATTGTCCTCCCAAGAACCACCAAAATCAAGTATACAAGCATGCAATAGATCTTCTAAGATTCGGTTAATGCTCTCAGTCTGCCCATCAGATTGTGGGTGATAAGCAGTGCTGAAATTCAGTTTTGTTCCCAATGCGCCTTGAAACGCCTCCTAAAATCTACTAGTGAAGATCGGGTCACGATCACTCACTATACTGCTAGGAATACCGTGGAGACGAATAATTTCTTTCATATATAATTCGGCTAAACTTGCTGCCGTGCGGGTAGATTTCACTGGCAAGAAGTGGGCAGTCTTAGTCACACGGTCCATAATAACCCAAATTGCTTCATTGCCTTTTCGAGTACGAGGCAACCCGTCGATGAAATCCATCGATACTTGGTCCCATTTCCACTTAGGTACCTCCAAAGGCTGAAGTAAACCCGCCATTTTCTTTTGATCACTTTTGATTTGTTGGCAAGTAGCACATCGACTCACATATATAGAGATGTCTCTTTTCATTGTCTTCCACCAGAAAGTTCTTTTGATATCTCTATACTTCTTATTGACTCCTGGATGGATGCTGAATTTAGATTTGTGGCATTCGTCTAACATTTCACATTTCAGTTCAGGAATGTCCGGGACACAAATCCTACCTTTCATCCGTATAACTCCATTATCATCAATTCCAAAACCGAAATCCTCATCATGATGTATTATTTTACAAATTCCCCAAAGGAACGGGTCTTCTTTTTGCTTGCTGGCAATCTTTTCAAGGAGAGTAGGAGTAACAACAAGATATGCAAGAACAGCATGCCTCCTACTTAAAGCATCGGCAACTACATTGGCTTTTTCGGGCGTATATTGAATATCTAGGTCATAAGATGTCAGAAATCCAACCAATGTTGTTGTCGCAGATTCAGATCTTTTTGGGTAAAGAGATATTTCAAAGATTTATGGCAGTGAATAATTCGAATTTTTCACCTAAAGAAAGAGAGTTCATTAAGTATATTGTTTAAGTTAAGTTAAATTCGTAAATTGTTAAGAAAGCTGAAAAGATTCTTACCTAGAAGATAATGTCGCTATATTTTCAAAGCGAAAATAACAGCTAAAAGTTCCAAATTATGGGTCGGGTAGTTTCTTTCATGAGGACGTAATTGTCTACTCGCGTAGGTAATTACCTTCCCATTCTGCATTAATACCGCACCCAGACTATCACCGCAAGCGTCGGTATAAACAGATAAACCCTGATTCCCGTTGACAATAGCGAGAACTGGAGCGGTGGTTAATCTCTTCTTCAACTCCTGAAAAGCTTCGTCACATTTCGGAGTCCAATTGAATTTTACATTCTTCATTGTTAGCTAATTCAACAGATTAGCTATCTTAGAAAAATCCTGAACCAACTTCCGATAATAGCCTGCTAAACCCAAAAAGCTTCGAACTTCTTTTGGGGTAGAGGGTTTTCTCCAATCAAGAATAGCGGAAATTTTGCTAGGTTCAATAGCAATTCCTTCTTCATTAACAATATGGCCGAGAAATTTAACTTCTTTGACCCAAAAGTGGCATTTGAAAAATTTTGCGAATAGAATATTTCTCCTAAAAATCTCCAAAACGATTCTAAGGTGATTGGCATGCTCCTCTTCGGTCTTGGAGTAGACCAAAATATCGTCAATAAACACAAGCACAAATTTATTCAATACTTCTCGGAACACACGAGTCATACGATGTACGAAGTATGTTGGAGCATTGGTTAGCCCGAAAGGCATGACTAACCATTCGTAGAACATATTAGGACCCCTGAAAGCGGTCAAATAGACACAATCTTCGGCGACTCATAGTTGCTGGAATCTCTGGGCTAGATCCATCTTTGAAAAGAAACGAGCACCATGCAATTGATCAAATAGATCATCAATTCTAGGTGGTGGAAATTTATTCTTGAGGGTCAGCTTATTGAGATCGCGGTAATCTACACACAATTTCAAAGATCCGTCCGATTTAGCAACAAATACGACGCCTGAACCCCCACTAGGTCGAATTAATCCTTTTTCTAATAAATCCCTGGTTTGCTGAACTAATTCAACCTTTTCCCTGGGTGCCATCCTGCGACTTGCGTGAATGACAGGATGAGCGTTGGGTACTAGGTCAATTGTGAATTCTATTTCCCGATGTGGAGGTAAAGATTTCACTTCTCCGAACATGTCCGGAAAATCTCTAACAATGGGTATAGACTCCAAACTGGGTTCGGGATAACCTAAGTTATACATCAACCCTTCTCTTTTAGGACTAGGATCCTCATAAGAAATCTCAATGAAATATCCAAATTCGGTTTTGATTGAAATCAATCGGTTGTTGCAATCCAATTTGGCTTCATATTTTGCTAGCCAATCCATTCCGAGTATGACTTCAAACTCGTTAAAATCAAGAACAAAGAGACTGATAGGGAATTGATAACGGGAATATGAAATAGGAACGTCTCTACATCGAAGACAAAGGTTCGCGGAACCTCCAACTGGATTCTTTACACATATAGGCTCATCAACAAAATCAGGTTTGAGATTTAATTCATTTATAGCTTGCTGAGAGATAAAACTGTGTGTAGCTCCCGTGTCAAATGGAACTCTAATAGTGTTATCATAAATAATGAGATTACCTTCCATAACTCCTTTTCCTTTCTCTGCTTTGGAAGATGCAGGTTGGTCTTTGACTGTGTACACCTTTGCTGTCTGAGCTTGCTTCATGGTTGGGCAGTCTTTAACTTCATGTCCCACCTTCTGACAATAATAGCATTTCCTGGGCTTCGCTTGAATGGATTGATCTCTCTTTGGTTTCTTGCAATTGTTTAAGTAGTGGCCTTTCTCTAGACAATTATAGCAAGTGACATTCTCTGTTGTGCTTCCCTGATTACTCTTCTTTTTCTCCTTAACCTGCCATGGTTTCTTGCCTCCAAATTTCCTCTTCTTCCAATTTTGATTGCCCGAATTTCCTTTCTCCACCGGGGCTTCTTGCATATCAAGTGTAGCATATCTATACCCCATATCAACCAAATCTGAAAAGGATTCTTTAACGTGGCCAGTCATCCTTTCGTGGAACTTTTTATCCATCCCACTTATAAATCTTTCGTTCTTCTTTAAAGGCGTGTTCACCAATTCAGGACCAAAACAAGACAATTCATTGAATTTGTTTAGATACTCCTCGAATGACAAACTCCCCTGCTTTAAGTCCATGAATTCCTGGTACATTCGAGAAACTCCAGCTGATGGCAGATAACGCTTCTCAAACACTTCTTTGAATTTTTCCCAAGTAAACTCGTCTTCTGGCTTATCTATAGTGACTGTCTCCCACCAGGCTAAGGCTTCATCTTGAAGTTGCCAAGAAGCTATGAGTCTCTTCTGATCGTCTTGCAGCTTTAGCCCTCCAAAGATTTTCTCACATGATCTCTTGATCCTCAACAATCGACTCCTTGACGGTAAATGGCTTACCACCAAGCCTTGAGAAATTCTTATATAAATCAGCCAGATTCGGCTGCTACTGAATAGGTATTACTGCTACTGCTATTGGGGGAACCTGAATAAGTGTTGTGGCATTTCCTCGCCCCCCAGCTCTTCCTCTTCGTCCACTTATTCTTACTATCTGTAATTAGTAAGAAAATTGATTTTGATATTCGGACGAGATATCTTAAGAAATATCAACAGTTAAAAGGAAAATAGACTAAGAAAATTTGGAGTTTCGGTCTTGGTTATACTCATTCTAGGGTATACTTCACCCTATCTCTAATGAGTCATCTAATGTGTTATACTCCGTAGCTAAAGTTCTTACTCAACCTTTAGCTCTGATACCACTTTGTCACGATCCAAAATCCAATGTTTGAAAATTGACACTAAATACCTCACTTGTATTCGACTGCTAAAAATTCAAACATCAAACTCCAGTCAGATGGAGCTTATAACAACATCAGATGAATATATAATTGCGGAAACAGAATGAATATCATGCATTTCACCACATATATAACATCATCATAATATCCATTACTACATTAGAGTATTCTTATACATATATCACAACTCCAAATAGAACATTATAATAGTACAACGAGTGATCATATATCCAAAAAGTCTTCAAAGGAATGAAACGATAGCGAACTTCCAAAAACTAAGCACTTGAGATCCCAAAAGCTTTCAAAATATTTCCAAAGAAAAAGCTCCAAAATACTGCTAACACCAGAACACGAAAACCTGCTACTAGGCTGCCCGTGTGGAAATTATGGGCACCCAGAGTTTAGAAAAGAAACAATAAAATCCGGGTTAGTCATGGGACTGGTATGAGTAAACAAAAACAATTGCTTTTAAATAAAACAAGATTTATAAAAGAAAATCCGGTATGCTTTTGGAAAATGAAACTACCATAAGACCTCCCGCCACACACACAATGCAATCGCAGAATTGGAGGAGATTTCTTCTTATGATAGTCAAATATGCTTGATACGAGAACTATTGTTTGATATTATCACTAGTGCATAGTGTAGTAAGCCATTTTGAAAATATAATATTAATCTTAGCCAGCATACAACCATTATTTTATGCCTACTATAGCTACCACCTAAACAGTGGGGCGCCACCATAAGTAAATGGCAGGTTACACAACTAAAACCGTACTGGGTTCGTATTCAGAATTGGGTTTCCAACAAATGTTCAGGCTAAGGAACTTCCTACTGCCACGTGGGTAAGCCTCTGGCGGGATGTCCCGAGAACCTACCCGGCTCTCTGCCAACACAAGGCCGGGTTACCTCTTTAACTAGGTAGCTACTACTCAAGTATGCCACTCCCTGTTCCTTTGGGACCTTTATCCGAGGGCCCTCTACCACAAAGCAACAACCACATAGTAAATGAGATTGAAGCAACCACATAGGTAAATATCTGGGCTCCATACCATGACATCACCTTTTTCCAGAAGGAAATGACATACCCTAAAGGACGCGACCCTCATAACCTTGCCGCATCTTTCCTGTTTTGACCATTTCCGGGTTGCGAGGTCCGATTAGGTCTCGTCCACAAAGCTACGCTTTACAGGAAAGCCATGCTTTGATCACAAATGATCAACGAATGATCATAAACACACAGCAGCACTTAGCATGCCACACTTCCAAATTGGGAGCATATCGCTGATAACCTTCAACTACATAACCTCTATACTCGTACGTCTCAACGAAGGGTGTTAAGCTAAGAGAATAAATTCTCCGCCACCAACAGATATGCATTTGAAAGAAAGCTGCTTTATATCTCAAAGTGTAGTGTCAGACACACAACCATACAAGTCTGTTCCGGGTTCGAACAGAACCGAAGGCACTTCGTCTAGTAAAGGAAGAAGCCCTTGTAAATCCGGGTATCCACAATCCCGATCGGACTCTCCATCACATATGGATATCTCTATACCGGAGTAACTCAGTGCAGAGAGATTCTATAGGTTATCCTATCATTTTCGAAGACACCCGGTCTTCACCACTGGTCTTCAAATGCTATCCACTTCAATGTATCATTATTCGGAATGGGTTATATGACGCAAAGATCCTCTCCCGGCAAAACCGAATAGTGAATGCTTGATTTTAAAACTCATGGGTGTATCAATCACAAGGATTCACATTCAGTGTTCGATGTGGGTTTCGGATAACCAACTGGAATCCGACTCCATATCGCATCGAAGTTTAAATGCCGTCTACGGGCAAAAGGGTTTTCACATTAATACAAAATTAATTCACAAATTACAGTCCAACACAAAGCAATTCACATAACACAGTATCACGACCGCAACCGAATAACAATCCAGTGCAGAACAATAGTTAATTATTTTCCAAAGTGGTTTAAGTGAATTAATCACGTCATTATTTTAATCAATGATCAATTATTCTAAATGATAAACAAATTAATTAAATGTCAATCGACTTTGTTAATAAATCATTCCTCAATAAATTAACATAAGTAACTACTAACTATAAGTTAATCAACTTAAATTATCTAATTAACAATTATTAATTATAAATAATTTAGATACTTAATTGTTTATTAATCAATTTTAATTACAAATTATAAATCCTTAATTACTTAGTTAATTACAATTATTAATTAATTATTCTTGATCGCTTTCCAAAACAGTTGGTTATTTATCTAAATTAACATTTAAAAATCTTCTTAAATTATTTCGAAATCAATTTATTATGATTACAAAAAGCGTCAATATTGATTAACTTTAATATTTATCTTAAATTAATTATTTAGTTAAAGTACTAATTAGATTTTAAAACATTGTTAAGAATTTACTTAATTTATTAAAACTTGGAACAAATTCTTATTTAATTTGTCAAATAACAATCACTTTATTAGCACTAAAATTTATTTAACAATATTAACTTAGATTTACTGGGCTTAACCCATTTTGAAAACAACCCGAGCAACCCAGGTTTTTACTCGAGTCAAACTCGAGCTTCCCCTTACGTTTTCCCGAGTCCTTCCTTCCCTCCTCTTTTACTTACTTCTTCTTCTTCTTTTTATTCTTTTTCTAGCTTAAGTTTAAACTTAACAACTGTTCCCAGGCTCTTGTAATCATGTACTAACCTGAAGCACGCCTTCCCTTTTCTCGAGTAACGACTCGAGTCACTTACCATTTCAACAGCGCTGACACCATATCATCGCCGTACACGTGCACAGATTGGCGCAGTCCCTCTGGTGAACTCCAATAACTTCGGCAAGTTGCAAACATCCCCTATACTCGAAATCATAACTCGATTCGACACAGAAAACTCGAAATCGAAAATAATTATTTTGCTCGACACTGCAACTCGAACTCACCAAAAAAAATTGCCTCGCCACCACATCTCAGACCACCGGAAGAGCTTCCACCCCATCCACACCACGTCAACACCCCAAATTACCATCCTCCATGATCTCGAGCAACTCGATCACTCCATGGTGACGAAATCACCACACTTCCAACCCACTGCAAACCTCGAACTTAAACCCTAAATTGGATTCATTCGACAAATTCGTGCATTTGAAAATTTATTCAGCAATTTTCTCGACATCACAAAAGTTCATACAAGCTTCAAACCAAATTTCAACATTTATTACTGGATCGATCACTAGAAATTGGGAAAAATGCAAATTTTGTTTAAATTCGAACTGCTCTTAGAATAATCAATTAAAATTTATCATATTAATTTTAAAAATCATATCTTTGTACGTTTATTCAAATTATGCAATCAAATCAATGTTTTAAAATACTTGAATTCATCATAAAATTTTGTTTTACTGTAAAATTTAGATTACAAAGCCAACGTCTTCATGATCACGCTTAAAAAAAATTAAGCTGTGATTCAAGTTTAAACAACTTATTTTGTTTAAAATCCCTGAGCAAAAAAATATTTGGATGAAGGTTTATTTGATTTTTTTTCCTAATTCACTTTGCTCTGAAACCAAAATATAAAAGAACAAGTTACATAAGATTTCCACTAACACAGAAAACATATAGAACAAACTTTTCAATATGCAGCAAAGCACAAAGCTATTCATGAATCAATACGCAGATTTAATCTTTTTAAAGTTGTATGTTTACTCACGTGGACAGATTTTAGAAACAGAGAGCACTTTTTGTTTGAAAATCTACAGTTTGCGTCCCCTTTTTTTAAATCTTGTTTTGTTAAATGATCTTGAGTTTGAAAATAGGGTGATACTTATATTTTTCTTTCCTGACTTTGTTATGTTTTTGTTTGAACGAAATGAAATGAATATGGATGTGTATATAAAGGAAAGAGGTTTGAACAAGTAGGTATTTTCTGGTGTAGTTTGCTTCTTTTGGTCAGATATTTTATTTCCTTTGTTGACTAAGCAAAATTTAATTCGGCTGAAATGATTTTGCTTTGGTGGCTGATAATCTATCATGTGTGCTAAGAATAGATTTTTATTTGTGCTTCAATATATAGCATTTATGCCTTTGTTCCCATTTTTGTTTACATGTAATCTTATTTTTTTCTCTTTTGTAAGTACAAATTTTGTTTTGTTTGTAGACTCTTTGTAATCAAATTTTGTTTTGTTTTTGCATACAACTTTTTTTTGGTTTCCTGCTTTATATAATTCTCATGCAAACTTGTATGTGTTTCATATGTTATCTTATAACCATATAATCTTATCACTAACATAAATCTTGAATTTTTTTATTTCTATTTTGAGTTTAACTATTAACATTTAATTTATAAAATATATTTTATTTTATGGTTTAACACAAATTCTTGTTTGTTATATATTTTTGTATAAAGCTTAAACCACCAAATATTTATTTATATCCATATATCCTTGTAATATTAATATTAATAATATTTTATTTCCTTTGAAACTTTTCAAATCAACTTCAGTAGTTCAAATAAATTACCAAATTTAAATTAGCAAATTTTTAGGATGTTACAGGCCAAAATCAAAAAACCCCAAATCGACGCGTCGGGTTCGCGAATTTTGAGCTTTGACCGAGCTTTCAGGATGATTCGAGCATCATTTCTAGAAACGAACACTTGACCCAGATTCATATCGTTGAGATCTTCGACATATAATTTTTCCAAATTTTTCTAAGGTGTTTGAATTTTTGGATTTGAATTTGATTTGTGTTTGGATCCAGAATTTGTTTGTATGCAATTGAGGAACAAGAGGTAAGGAGGAATTGTACGTATAGATAATTTAGAAATAAAGGTAGGATAGGGTTTATGACAGGGTATTTATAAACAATGCTAAAATAGAATGGATCGGATAAGATAGATATACGCGCTAACGACAAAGTGGCCCAAAAAGCCCTTTCTGACTTCGGAAAGAAATTAGGCCAACCTATATATAAAAATAGATGCTTTAAAATATTTTACATGCAATGGAAAAGGTTTCACGTCCAAATTCCATCATATGAAGAAGCTATGCTAAAATCAATATTTTCCAAATTGATTTCAATTGATTTCAATTTCATTGATTTCAAGTCATTTCACGTTCGTACGATCAAACGACAAGTCCGATCGCTGCGAAACTTGAAACCCTACAATAATTCATCGATACAGATCCGATGAAACTAGTTTCATCGAAATCCGAGTCAGTGGCCAAAATGGCTATTTTCCAGTAAATTAAATAAGTAATTAATTAATTAAACCCAATTTTTAACTTTCAATTATATAATTGACAAATTTTATCACTTTTGTATTTCTCAATCGTTTACAATGATTTAAACAAATTTAAATGTCAATTTAACGTTGATTCATTCATCAATTTCAGCGTTAACCTTCATTTTCCTTACGTTCAGAAATTATAATTTAATTTACAATAATTCCAATTAATTTACTTTTCATTCTATTATTCAATTCATTGAGGCTAGATGGATGAAATTAACTTTGGACTCAAGATCTACAACACTAATATTCTCTAATTTCAACTAAATTTTCAATTAACGAATAATTAAATATTTAATTTCATTCATTTGCATTTAGTCCAATTATGGAAAGTTTATTCCGGCAAATTGTTTTTATTTGATTTAAATCTTTATATCCCATCCATCAATTTCAAATAATATAGTTAATGCTGATTTTTACATTATATTTCATAAATATACTCAACTTACTTTCTTTATTGTGTATTAGCTATAATTTCCATTATTATTGAAATCTTTGCCAAATATAGCATTTGCATTTCCTCCTTTATTGGGATTTCATTCAATTTTTTTATAGTCGATTTATATTAACCTCGCTACCTTTAGTTTTAATTATCAATTCATTCATAAACCACTAACCATACCTTATTACCAAATATTACCATAAATCTTCACTAATGTAACATTTAATTCCATTTATAGCAATAGGTTCCATTTAATAGTGATTGCGCTAAATTAGTTATTTATCAACTTGCATTAACGTTATTACATTAATATATATCCAATTACAATTAATATTCCCAATAAATTTATTTAGCTTTCTATTACACCAACTATTATCTTATAAATAAATTTTACGCTTCCTTTTTAAATTTACATTCACACTTTCCGTTATTATACTAATTATTATTAAGTACAATTAATTTTCTTTATTGTAATTGGCGAATTAACTCGTAACAACCATTTGTCACCATTATACCTTTTAGTACTTGTATGTTCATTCCTCTTAACCCATTACCATCTATTATATTATAACTTTACAATTTTTAGATTCATCAATTGTCATTTCATTCAACCTATTAATTATTAACCTAAATTAGCACAGTTACATTTTAATTTACTTATTAGCTTACAACACCTGCTACCATTAGTTCATACATTAATTCATTCCATTTCCATTCATTATACATTATTTTATTAGTAAGTTAACATTTTAAATTATTAATTTACCTTTTATATCCCATTATAAATTAATGCACACATTTATTAAGATTTTAAATCAATTTAAGCATTTCATCTTGGTAACAATTTTCATTACAATAAGAATATAATTAACATTTACATTGTTTCACTTATTGGAATTACATTCAAGTTATTAATAATTAATTTACCAATCTTATCCAAGTTATTATTATTCCATTAATAATTCACTAAATTTTTATTTTCATCAGTATTAAATTTCAAAAATCTTATTAAATTAACCATTATAATTACTAAAAATTTACGGGTAGTTACACTCTCCCTCACTCAAAACTTCTCGTCCCCGAAAAGGAAAAGAAGGGAAAAGAGGAACTTATATATTAATTTCTATTATTCAAAATTATATTCGTAACAATAGGTTTACAGAATTGGATAATTTAAATAAAATATATAGATTTATAAACAATTAAATCTTTTTATATTCAAATTTATAAAGTTGGGAAACATTTTAAAATTTCTAAGTCCAAAATTTACGGAATATTTCGGCAGAGTCTCCTATGTACGTAGGGGCTTGGGAGAAAATATAATATTAAAATATAATAATATATAACATATTTTTCCAAAATAATATATATCCCAACACGGGAAAACAATATAATAACGCTATAAACCGTAATCCGAAAACGTACCTATTTGTCGGGCAGTTAACGCTTATTTTATGTAACCAAAAGCAGTAGCAATTGCTTCCATAATGCGACGACCTGAAATTTTTTAAGCCTTTAAAATTGGAATATTTAATTGATTATGAATATTTAAAAAGTTTAATCTTAACTTGAATTACGAATATCACAAATTCATCTGATAATCTAATTATTGAATTTAAATAATTTATAATTGGATGAAATGTTGAATCTAGAATTTTAAGCCTATTAAAAATAATTTGAAAGATTATAAAATTTATATTGATAATACCAATAATAATAGAAATTCTAAAATTGCATTTAACACTGATTTATTCAGTTTTAAGAATATATCGTTTGAATTGAATTGAAAAATAGTCTTCCGAGGCTCAGTCTTGGGATTTGACGAAACCAGTTTTAATGGATCTGTAATATTATATTATTGTCGGATTTCAATTTTCGCTAGGTTCGGAATTACCGTTTGATCGTACAACCCGTAAATGCATAAAGAAAGTTAATTAAATTTAATTTACTTGGTCAAACCTTTTTATAGAAGTCTCACCCTTAGCTTCCAGCACAAGCTTCGTTTTCACTTTTATAATTTGGCCGAAGCCTTATCCTTCAGATCAAAACCAAGATCTTTCAGAAAGAAAAAAAAAGAGAAAAAAATGCCGATCTCCTTAAATCACATAGCCCTGTACAAATCAAAACGAGATAATAAAATAAAAATATCATCAGTCTTGTGTCGTTCGAATATATGGCCGAAACCCTAGTGAATCGATCGAGCTTCATGAAGGGACGAAGAAACTCGTGAGCGGCGTGCAAGGGAGGGTGGCCACAGGTGGTTGCTCGAGCAGTGGACCTGGCGAATAGGATATTCGTGAGGCGTGGGTGAGCATTTTGGGGATTAGGGTTCGAATTGTTGAAGATTGGGTGGAGCGATTTTGGGGCTGCGGCCTGAAGCTACAACATCGAGCAACGACGTTTGATTTCCTCTTGAAGGTGTCGGTCGCGGCAGAGGCAAGGCTAGGGTTCTGGTCGAGATGTTCGCGTGTGGTGATTGACGTGGTTGTTGAGGGACTATAGTGATTCTGGGGATGATATTGAAGGTAAATAATTTTACCTTAATTTATTCATACCAGACTTGAGTGTATATTTAAGTTTAAGGACAGGAATTCATTTACAGAAAAAAAAAGATGTTCATTGAAAAAAAAAGTAAATATACAAGTTAATGAAATTTATTTAACAATAAGGTTTTTAAATTAAGCTGTTTTAAACTTTAGCATATACAAGTGTATGTATGCAGAAATTTATTTAACAATATGTATGCACACAGACATATTTTGGAATTTCATACATATACGCATTTTCAATACGAAGAGTTTATGCAACCTTATGTATATTATCTATAAGGATTATTTTATCGGTTTAAAAATATATATATGAGTATTTATTTAAGTAATAAATTAGTTGTAAATTTAGTTTTTTTTTAGTTAAATAATTTTATTAAGAGGGATTGGTTTTATAATCTAAGATGTTAGTCTAAAATAAAATCATTGGTTAATTAAAATTGTTATATGGCAGTTAAATGTTCGATTAATCCAAATGATAATAAAATCATCCAATGTTTATACAAGGTAAAAATTTGAAGGAAGAAAGACGAATTGGGTCGGATTGCAAACGTTAAAGGTGAGTTAATCTCACTAAGTTAATTTAAAATTTAAATGATTAAATTTAAATAATTGTTTGGATGATTGGATTGATTGATGTGCTATATTGTGATATATATACTTGGAATTGGCATTTTATATTGTGCTAATATCTGTGGATGCAGGGAAACCAGGTTGGAGGGATCCAATTGGATCCCTCAACATTTATTTAAATTATTTAATACCCTTGTTGTGATTACTTTATATTCTGTGATGAATATTGTTGATAATTGGAATATTGGATGATATGGTTTACCTGAATATTTCCGGTGCACTAAGTTATCAAGATATATAGAATTTGAATTTGGAAATAAAATACAGAGGATTTGTAAGTGAAATAATTATAGAAATTTTAAATGAATTAAGAATAAATTGGATAAGAATAACACCAGTGTTTAGTGCTAATTAATAAAATTCTGTATATGGAAAGGAAATTTTGAATAAACAGAAAGATAATGAAGTTTGAAACTTCAATGATATTATTTAATAGAACAAAACATTTATTTAATATTTAAATTATTGAAGGAATACAGAAGAAACGGGGAAAGTCTGGAATCTGTATATTTTAGTTAAAGTATTTAAAATCAAACGGAAAATAACAACAATAATAATAAGTCCATAACTAATGAACTTTGAAATGAAGTGAGAAATTAAAGAAACCTATTTCAAATAAAATGAATTGGATATTAATTTGGGGAAATTGATTTAGGTGATTGAAGATGGACTTTTCTCTGGATGGCCAAGTACACGTCTTTAAAAGTAAATTTGTAAATATAAATTAAATGTTTTAAAGTTGTTTTTAAAGAAAACAAGTTTGTAAAATTTATTATTTCTAATATTTAACTTCTAAAGCAAGTATTTCCTTTTTATATCTTATAGCATTAATTATTTAAAAGTGACTTAGTATTGGTTTTAAAGGTAGAAATCTAGTTTTATATTTTATAAAGTAACCTTATTTTCTCAAATTCATATAGTATGTATTTTTAACAAATTATTTAAGTAATTTTATCCTAAATGTTTTAAAGTATATATTTCAAAGTAAAGTGTTTTAAATTATTTAAAAAATCTATTTTGTGCTTGGTGATTTCAGAGAAGATAGAAAATATTTGGGAAAGTTTATTCTGAAAAGAAAGATGATTTTGAAACTGTTTTCAAAAGGTTGAAAATAGAAATATATCTTGTGAAGATATTTTAAAGGTAATAAATAATTGGAAAATTATTTATTGGTTGATGGTTGTTTGTGAATATTAATTGATAGTTAAATAACCGACTATCAATATTGGAAAAATACGCCGATCGTTTCGAAGAGACCGGGATCGAGATTTATTTCTCGAAAACCACTTCGATCCGGTTTGTACGTTTCGTGAAACGTGTTCGGAGTCGAAGCTGGAGCAGTGAAGTGCAAGGGCTAGTCGCTACTAATCCTGAGGATATTTCCGAAATGGATGTAGTAGGAATAGTGCCTTCGGTTCCGTTCGAACCCGGGACGGACTTGTATGGATGAATGCTTGCGAAACATCATCCGGTGACCGATGGGCATTCTAAGGGATATGTTCTATAAAGGTAACGCTTAGCCTCAAGCCTCATCAAATGGGAATGACCGAAAATCAGGGGTTATGCAGCCAGGCTAGGTGGGTAGCACTCAAGCAGGGTGAGGTCATTCCAGTCTAGATGTCCCTTTTTATTTTCGGCTTAGTGGGCGGTTGCTGATCCCAACCGCGGGGTGATCTCACTCGGGACTGTCCAGTATGGGATGGTTCCGGCCTTGTGTTGTAGGGGAGCGGGCATACTCCTCGGTACGGTGATTTAGGCCCCGTACTGTGACAGGTGGTACCCTAGTGCCTAGTCATAAGTTGGAAATCCATTCTCCCTACGAGCCTTGTACGAGTTTTGTTTGTATTACCCACTTTGTGGCTAGTAGTTGGAATTTAATGAATGTAACAATTTCGGCTATTTTCTAAGTATTTGTATATAGACCCTATTATAATATCAGAGGATTTCTATAAAAATTGTTTTAGCTATCGTAAGGTAAAAACCCGACATGTTTATTTGTGGCATGGTCTTACGAGATGCTTTTGTTTTCAAAGGATTTTTGAAACTTTAATAATCAATTGGGTGTGATTTTCTCACGCTGGTATTCCAGACTGACTCGGGTGTTATTTAACTGTAATGCTCGGGTCAGACCGAGTATTATAGAATACAGGATATGATGCTGTGGAGCTCAGGAGACGAGCAGGATGGCGATACGTACTCCCGTACTTGTATATATATATATACATATTTCGCTGTGTTGAGTTGTTGTGTAACCATTTGTATGATATTGATGTTGAGTTGTGTTTGATGTACTTTGATTGATGTAATATATAAATAGAGATATATTTGATTTTGAGTAAAGATTAGTTACTATCTATTATATTTTATTCCGCTGCGATGGTTAGATTCTGATGTTGATTTTGTTTCTCTTCTTCCACCTCTTCTTCTTAAACCCGAATGGTTCGTATTTCTGTACAACTTGAGTTGATTGTTGTGGAATAGTGTTAACTCAAGGGGTACGGATTTGCGGGTCGTTACACTTGGTATCAAAGCTTAGGTTGGAGATAACCTTGGCTCTGGTGGGGATTACTCATTTAAATTAGAGTCCGTAGTACTCTAAAATGAGTTTGAGCGTATTGATAGATATGAGTGCGTATTTGTTAGTGAATATAAATTGTTTTGATATTGTGTTGATTGGTTTATTGAGTGGCATATGAACCTTCGTCGACACAGTCTGCGCAACTGTATCGAAGGGGTTTCTAAACACTTGAATAGAACAATCGACGCAGTATTGTTTTAAATGTGGGTAAATGAAATGATTTTACCAAAAAAAAAATATTTTCGATATAAAGAAAGTTTTTGTAAACTATTTATCTAATATATGGTTGTTTGGATGTTAGGAAGAATAGTATTGAATTATTATCATTGTTGAGTGAAAATTTGACTTGAAATTGAAAATACAACCAAAAAGGTTTAAGTAAATAAATTCATTATAAAATGAAATTTATAAATATGAATTGTAAATGTGCATTATAAATTAAAAAAAATACCCAAACAAGAATTTGTATGAGCATAAGCTATGCAAATAAAATTATAGTAAAATTGATTTAAAGCAGGATTTGGACGTTTAAATCCCGGAAATTTGGAAGTGTTTGTCAAAGTATTTGAAGATGAATAATAGTATTGTTGTTTTGGAGATATTTTTGAATGGAAATTTGTTTTAAATAAATTTTGGAAAGAGATATAGCATTGAATTCACTTAAGTAGCTGGAAAATAACTTCGGTGATGACTGCAGCATCATCGATGTTCATTTTCGAGTTTCTAAGTGATGGATTGCTGCCAAATTATTTGTTCAGGAAAACCTGTTGTTTTTGAAATTTCAAAGGAAATTTGTTGGGAATAAAACCCAGATTCGTTTAAATTTTTGAGAAATGTGAATTGAGATGTTGGAGATTTCAAAATAAGTTGAAACCAAGCCGGGTGTTTAAAAATCCTAATGAGATAGTGGTAAGCTTATAAATTGAGATGATTTTTAAATCAGAAAGGGAATTTAAGCTTTGAATGTTGGAAATTTAAATTTAAAGAGAAAGGTTAAAAATGAAAGTAACTAGGGTTGGGAAATAAGATTTAACTAGATTGAAATTAATTAAATAGGCTGAAAATAATATCCAGTTGTATACAAATTAAGTTAAAATCGAATTGAGTCAAATAAATCCGAGTTTAGAATAGAATTGAACTGGAAAAAAAATTCAATTGAATAAATCGAATTGGAATAAAAAAATTCAATTGAGAGTTAAATGGAATTAGACTCTTACCTGATTAAATGGAAAAATGAATTGGTTAAGATTTGGATTAAAGTAAATAAATCAGAATAACTTATAAAGAATCAGAATTAAAAATACATGGAAATACAAATATGCTTGGATTATAAATAAGCATAAAGCTTGAGTTAAAATAAAAGAATAATATATTCAAGCCTATAATGGATGGACTTGTGTAAATAATAAGTTGTGGCTTGTAAATTTTGAAGGTGAGATAGAAAACCCAAAAATAAGTATTTTTGGTGAATTGGAAAATAAACAGAAAAGCCAAACTTGAATTATAAAATAATTTGAACTAAGAAAATTAAATGAAGTGATATTTGGAAATAAAATCAAGTATTAAACTATAAATAGGAGAGAACTAATTTGATAATAAATTGGTTAATGAAATGTTAAATAAAAATCGAATTGTGAGTTTATGATGAAGTTTGAAAATAAAAATCGAGTTATAAATTGAATTCGACTTAAAATGGTTGGTGAAGAAAATGTAATTGAACTGTGAGTTCATAAAATTAGGTGGTAATTTGAAAAATGGATAGTGGATTCAGAACTTGAGTTTTAAAATTAAAATTTAACGTGAAGTGTTAACAAATCAAATATAATTGGAAATGTATTGGATAAAAAATGAAATTGGGTTGAAATAGTAATAGATTGAATTACAAATAAAATCCAAATAAGTGGAAGTCAATTGGAAATGACCTTGTAATAAATCGAATGAGCTGAATCTAAAAAGTTAAAATGTATAATAACTGATTAAATAAATTTGTAGTTTGAAATGAGATAGGATTGAAATAGAATCAAGTTAAATTGAAAAGAGAACTTTGTTTGCAAAATGAGAATGAGCTTAAGTATAAAATTTGAATAAATTGAAGGAAATTGACTTAAGCTAAATGAATGAAAAGAGTTGAATTGAATTCAACTTAAACAAAGTTTAATAATATTGGATTGGTTTTAAATCAAGTGAAAATTAAATTTTAATTGAAATAAAATTCGGTGAGTTGCCGATAATATTTAGTGGAATGAAAATACTTAAATAAATAGTTGTAAACCATTTAAATTATTAAGGGATTGAAATAACTTGAGACAATAAGAAAAATAGAATGTTCCAAGTTTATTAGAATGGTTTAAGTAAATGTGGATAAACTAATTATATTGAATAAATAAGTGGTGGAATAAATAAGAATCAAATGAAATGTGGTTTAAATACGTTGAGAAATGGTTATTGAATGGAATAGCTTGGATTGTCTTCGAGCTAGATAAAATAGTTTGGAATAAACTAATATGGAATGAAATGTAAATAAATGGATTGTGAACGAAATTTAAACAGAAGGTGTTGAGCTAGATCAAATGATTTTCAATGGAACCTGTTTGAATAATGAACTAGTTTGGTTAATAAAATGAAATGTAAGACAATGAATTCAAATTCGAATGCAATGAAACTGAGAATATATGAATTGTGAATAAATTTAAAATGGAATGGAATTAAGTATAAATTGAGTTGAAATCCATTCAAATAGGTTATAAAACATAAATACTTATTTATTAACATAGACCTCGTCAAATTGCATGGAATAAATTATCATTTGATGTATATGGAAGTAATTAAAATTCTATGAATTGGTAGGGGTAAAATAAATTGATTTTGAGAACAATTGAATTAAATATGAGCTCGGTTTGCATAAGAATAAATTAAATGTAAGCGATTGAGTTTTAAACCATTCAAATTGATGAAGTGATATATGAATGGATTGAAAACCATTCAAATTGAATGAAAATGGTTTGTGAATTAATTGAAACAGTTGAATTGGTATGAAAGTTATATAAATTGCTTACGGAAAATGTTTGGTGTGAATTTCTTTAGAATTCATATGTTTTTACCATTGCAACTAAGTTGAATATTGTTATACTGCATATATTAGGCACTTACATGTTTAAATTGAGTAAGTACAGGTACCGGGAAGCCGTGTGGCTGGATTTTGGGCACGCTAACTGCTAAATTAATAAGATGTTTGCTTAAAATGCTAAATAAGGTACGCCTACGCAATAAAACTAGGAAATATGAACTGTTTTTGGTTTTTCCGACCGTGTGGGTCGATGTATATATATTTATCTCTTTTGTCAAATTGCAAAAGCTCCTCCGTACAAAGGAGACTCTGTCAAAATTTTCCATAAATTTTGGGAGTTAGAAATTTTTTGGAATATTTGAAATTTTTTACTAACAACAAATGAATTAAATTTGTTAAACAATTAGAATTGAAACTGGATATTGGAATCTAATTCAAAGGTGAATGTAAGGTAAAGTGAAATCGAAGAAACTAAAGAAAGTAAAGTTGCAAATAAACTTTAATTGAGATTTAAATTTAATTAGTAAGCGCAACTAAGTCAATATTCAAAATGGAAGCCAAATTGAATTTAAATGGAATTGTAAAGGTAAAGGCGAATAGAAATGGATATAAGTTAAAGTGGTAAAGTGAAAATAAATGTAAGAAACATACAAATTGCTTATGTTAACTTAAGTAAGGAATGGAGAATTTCTTAATTTGAAATTGATAATATAAATGTATTCCAAGTTAAAATTTGGATGAACAGATATTGGCATTTTGTGAAAAAGTCAATAAAATGTTTTGGGAATATTATGATTGGATATTAGTGCTAAGCAGGATATGCAGGTAATATAAAAGGGAAAAGGAAATTGGATTTGATTTCAAGAGATAAATTTGAATTGCCCGACAAAAGGTACGTATTTAAATCTGGTATGGAATTTGATTGGGATTTGGATTTGGATTTGGATTGAGCCACTTGGCCTTTTGTTTTCTTTTTGGACTTGGGAGGCCGCAGAGCCATTTTTGTAGTTGTACCGAGTCAGCCGCGCAAAGGAGACGCTGGCGAAATTTTTCGGAAATTTAGAGAGTTAGAAAAATTTTGATAATTCAAAATTTAGTTTTGAATTATAATTTGAATAGTTGAACAAGTAAGTTATTTGGAAACTATAGAAGGTTTTGGAAAAGTTTGGGAAGTTAATAAGAAAGGTAATGTGTCTTTTATTAAAAAGATAGCTGGTAGGATGTTAAATTGTTGGTTTGAAAGAAAAAGTAAACGGGTATTGCACCATTCTTCCTAATTAGTAATTTTGGGGACGAAATTCTTTCAAGGGGAGAGGAATGTGACGACCCGAAATTTTTTAAGCCTTTAAAATTGGAATATTTAATTGATTATAAATATTTAAAAAGTTTAATCTTAACTTGAGTTACGAATATCACAAATTCATCTGATAATCTAATTATTGAATTTAAATAATTTATAATTGGATGAAATGTTGAATCTAGAATTTTAAGCCTATTAAAAATAATTTGAAAGCGCATAAAATTTATATTGATAATACCGAGAATAATAGAAATTCTAAAATTGCATTTAACACTGATTTATTCAGTTTTAAGAATATATCGTTTGACTTGAATTGAAAAATAGTCTTCTGAGGCTCAGTCTTGGGATTTGACGAAACCAGTTTTAATGGATCCGTAATATTATATTATTGTCGGATTTCAATTTTCGCTAGGTTCGGAATTACCGTTTGATCGTACAACCCGTAAATGCATAAAGAAAGTTAATTAAATATAATTTACTTGGTCAAATCTTTTTATAAAAGTCTCACCCTTAGCTTCTAGCACAAGCTTCGTTTTCGCTTTTATAATTTGGCCGAAGCCTTATCCTTCAGATCAAAACCAAGATCTATCAGAAAGTAAAAAAAAAAGAGGAAAAAAATGCCGATCTCCTTAAATCACGTAGCCTTGTACAAATCAAAACGAGATAATAAAATAAAAATATCATCAGTCTTGTGTCGTTCGAATATATGGCTGAAGCCCTAATGAATCGATCGAGCTTCATGAAGGGACGAAGCAACTCGCGAACGGCGTGCAAGGGAGGGTGGGCACAGGTGGTTGCTCGAGCAGTGGACCTGGCGAATAGGATATTGGTGAGGCATGGGTGAGCATTTTGGGGATTAGGGTTCGAATTGTTGAAGATTGGGTGGAGCGATTTTGGGGCTGCGGCCTGAAGCTACAACGTCGAGCAACGGCGTTTGATTTCCTCTTGAAGGTGTCGGTCGCGGCAGAGGCAAGGCTAGGGTTCTGGTCGAGATGTTCGCGTGTGGTGATTGACGTGATTGTTGAGGGACTGCAGTGATTCTGGGGATGATATTGAAGGTAAATAATTTTACCTTAATTTAATCATACCAGACTTGAGTGTATATGTAAGTTTAAGGACAGGAATTCATTTACAGAAAAAAAAAGATGTTCATTGAAAAAAAAAATAGTAAATATACAAGTTAATGAAATTTATTTAACAATAAGGTTTTTAAATTAAGCTGTTTTAAACTTTAACATATACAAGTGTATGTATGCAGAAATTTATTTAACAATATGTATGCACACAGACATATTTTGGAATTTCGTACATATATGCATTTTCAATACGAAGAGTTTATGTAACCTTATGTATATTATCTATAAGGATTATTTTATCGGTTTAAATATATATATATATATATATATATGAGTATTTATTTAAGTAATAAATTAGTTGTAAATTTAGTTTTTTTTAGTTAAGTAAATTTATTAAGAGGGATTGGTTTTATAATCTAAGATGTTAGTCTAAAATAAAATCATTGGTTAATTAAAATTGTTATATGGCAGTTAAATGTTCGATTAATACAAATAATAATAAAATCATCGAATGTTTATACAAGGTAAAAATTTGAAGGAAGCAAGACGAATTGGGTCGGATTGCAAACGTTAAAGGTGAGTTAATCTCACTCAGTTAATTTAAAATTTAAATGATTAAATTTAAATAATTGTTTGGATGATTGGATTGATTGATGTGCTATATTGTGATATATATTTTGGGAATTGGCATTTTATATTGTGCTAATATCTGTGGATGTAGGGAAACCAGGTTGGAGGGATCCAACTGGATCCCTCAACATTTATTAAATTATTTGATACCCCTGTTGTGATTACTTTATATTCTGTGATGAATATTGTTGATAATTGGAATATTGGATGATATGGTTTACCTGAATATTTCCGGTGCACTAAGTTATCAAGATATATAGAATTTGAATTTGGAAATAAAATACAGAGGATTTGTAAGTGAAATAATTATAGAAATTTTAAATAAATTAAGAATAAATTGGATAAGAATAACAGCAGTGTTTAGTGCTAATTAATGAAATTCTGTATATGGAAAGGAAATTTTGAATAAACAGAAAGTTAATGAAGTTTGAAACTTCAATGATATTATTTAATAGAACAAAACATTTATTTAATATTTAAATTATTGAAGGAATACAGAAGAAACGGGGAAAGTCTGGAATCTGTATATTTTAGTTAAAGGATTTAAAATCAAACGGAAAATAACAACAATAATAATAAGTCCATAACTATTGAACTTTGAAATGAAGTGAGAAATTAAAGAAACCTACTTCAAATAAAATGAATTGGAAATCAATTTGGGAAAATTGATTTAGGTGATTGAAGATGGACTTTTCTTTGGATGGCCAAGTACACGTTTTTAAAAGTAAATTTGTAAATATAAATTAATTGTTTTAAAGTTGTTTTTAAAGAAAACAAGTTTGTAAAATTTATTATTTCTAATATTTAACTTCTAAAGCAAGTATTTCCTTTTTATATCTTATAGCATTAATTATTTAAAAGTGACTTAGTATTGGTTTTAAAGGTAGAAATCTAGTTTTATATTTTATAAAGTAACCTTATTTTCTCAAATTCATATAGTATGTATTTTTAACAAATTATTTAAGTAATTTTATCCTAAATGTTTTAAAGTATATATTTGAAAGTAAAGTTGTGACGCCCCACCTCTATACCCATGCTAGACAAGAACATTACGGTGAATGCTGTCGACTAGCATGGAGAATAAGGCTGTTGAGGAGCGACCATCCATGTAATTTCTTTGCGCGAGCACCGATATGTCAGATAATATAACATGCATTCTATTTCAAGAGGAAATCCGACATACCGACACAAACTCAAAGCTACTACACGGTGGCTATATAAATCCTTCGGAAAACAAATATAGAAATAAACATAACATAAATCAGTCACAGACAATTCATATCACAAAGGCGGAATAAGATATGAATACTACACTAGGAAGTGTACATCAGAGTAGTGGTCTAAAAAGATCCACAATATCACAAAAGAATAGTTACACGAACTACACAAAAGAATAAGTATACATTAAGGAGCCTATATCTCAAATGTATACAACAAAATAACTACTAATCTAAGTAGTTAACCCAAAAGTCAAGGAGTTAATCCCGGATGAGAAGTCCAGCAGAAGCACCTGTAACATCTCGGTCTGACCCGAGTATTATTTAATAAGAAAATAATAAACGGATCAGTCTAACTATAAATATCAGATGAAACGATATAGAGTAAGAGATATGACTAAACACATGATAATCACAATGCCAAGCTGTGATATATATATATATAAATATATACTTAGTTGATAATCATCAAGAGATTAATCAATGTCACCAAATCTACACAAGAATCAAAGAAGTGTCATACTCATTATTTCGTTCATCAAACCACAAATATTGACGATAATATCAATGTCAATCACCAAAGTCAAAGATGCACAAATTCCAGAAGACTACACAAGAAATCCAGAAACCACTAAAGTCAATGACACACAAATTCACCAATGCACAAATATTGATAAAACTTATCAATGGAAATCACGAAAATTGGTGAAACACAAATTCTAGGAATCTACACAAGAAATCCAGAAATCACAAAGGGGGGAAGGCCTATCACAAACGGGAGCATAAAGCTCACCAACACGTGTATCACAAACGGAGCGCTAATTCCATGGTCGCTAACCATCACAAATTGAGCCGAAGCTCCACAAACGGCCCGAAGACCATGGGTTGCTACCCCATCACAAATTGAGTCGAAACTCCACAAAACGGGGTTTAGTCTCCCTCGCAGACAAAGAGACATCGCACATTGCTAGTCTAAATCACAAAGATGATCGTCATGATCAGCGAAAAGTGTCAATTACACTAAGCTAGTAAATATATGAGTTTAGCTTCATGTCCCATAACCACTTGCTTAACTTAAATATTTACGAACAAACTGTAAATCTCCACTAGAAAATTGTCACAAGAGGTTCAATCGAACAAGTCCAAGAATTAACCGACAAAGTAAACGCAAGCGTTTCATACCACTTGTTTACTAAGCCGTTTAATTAGATTTCTCATACGAGTGAGGTAAAGGTTTGTATATACTAATAGATTGGAAAACGGTTTTATAAACGAATTTGGTACTAAAAGAGTATTGAAATCGTTTGAGTAAAGAGTTTTGATATTTACTACTAGTATAGGAAACCTTTATATTTTTAAAGTGACAAATCACGAAGAAGATTGTAAGAACAACCAATCACAAAAATTCACATACGAAGACGTGAATAAAATCCAAAGAAATCGATAAAGAATCCATCGAAATGGATATTCAAAAATCCCTAAAAAGAGTCATCAAAATCATAATAGATGATAATAACAAATAGGATTATCACGAATCGATTTAAATTGGAATTCCAATCCAAAAAGGCAAATTGGACTCAAACAGCAGGTTCAGTCGACTGAACAGAGAATTTCAGTCGGCTGACCCTGTACATGGAAATTTTCCAGGTTCAGAAAACTTTCTGTTTCCAGTTTCAGTCGACTGTGCAGAGTTTTTCAGTCGACTGAATCATGCCTGGAAACTCTCGGGTTTCAGGTTCAGTCGACTGAACAGAGATTTTCAGTCGACTGAATCATGCCTGGGCTGTTTTTTCAGCCTTATACAAATGAAGAGCAAACTCTTCCAAAATGCAATCGGACGAACATTGGCTCTAAGGGTTTATGCCAAGCGGCAACCCGGCCCTATATGCTCCTCGATGCATCACCAAAAGCATGATCAAACATCCATAAAAGGATTTCACACAAATTTGACTTAAAAACCCAAAAATTGGAATATTTACAAAACCAATCCAAATCAAGAGCAAATTCTCATGAAGAAGTGTTAGGAATTCATACCTAACAACCAAAGATAATTATAGTCATAGATGTGAGATAAAAATCTCACCTTTTCACAAAATCGAACAAGAAGAAGCTTGAAAGCAAATGGAGAATCAACCTTTCTTCAATCACAACCCAAATGAGCTTGAATCTAAGCTCAAAAACAAGAACATTCCCGAAATTAGGTTTAGGAAATTTCTGAAATTGAATGGAGAAAGAGTTGGAGAAGAAGAAGGAGATGCTTACCAAGGGGTTCTTCTTGAGTTTGTAGCAAGGAGATGGATTTGCAAGAGAAACTAGGGTTTTGGAATTTTAATTTCCAATCTCTCCCACCATTAACACTCTAAAAACTGAAATGAGAAGAGAATGAGGGTGAGTGGGGAAGAGTGGCTCAGATTTGAGCATAAGTTAACATAGGGCTAAGCCCAAAAACCAAACCCAAAGTAAAAAGTAGCAGAAATCAACTTTCTCCAAACATATCGAAGCTTATACTCAAAAAGGTCGCAAACGGCATTTTAAACTCAATGGGAGTGGTCCCGAGTCCTAATTCGACCGTATGCAAAAAGTAGCTTTTCGGACTAAAATCCGACTAACGATAAAATATTTAAATAAAATATTTAAATATAAAATCGATAAATATGCGGGTTGTTACAGACTCCCCTCCTTAAAGAAATTGCGTCCTCGCAATATTACAAGAAGAAGATATATAGTAACAACCATAAAAGCATATTCAACACAAAAGAAGTTTGAAATAAGAAGTTCACCTCAAAGAGCACGAGAAAGTAAGTCCGGATGTGTACGCTCGATGTACTCTCTAGATTCCCAAGAACAATCCTTTGGATTTGAAGACCATTGAACTTTAACAAGCGGAACATCTTTATTTCGAAGTCGCTTGACTTCCGAAGCAATGATACGAATAGGATGTTGCTCATAAGTTAAATTAGGCGAAACTTCAATCTCTTCCACAACACCGGGCTCAAGAATAGAATCGAAATCTCGAAGACATTTCCGAAGTTGAGAAACGTGAAACACGTCATGCATAGCAGAAAACTGAGCCGGTAATAAAAGGCGATAAGCCATGGAACCAATACGTTCGGTGATAGGAAATGGCCCAATATATCGAGGCGCAAGTTTTCCCGATCGACTGAAACGTACAACACCCTTCATTGGTGAAACACGAATAAATACAAGATCTCCCACAGAAAATTCTAACTTCCTTCTCCGGTTATCGGCATAGGATTTTTGTCTACTCTGGGCTTCTTTCATCCTATGACGAATAAGATCAATTTTTTCTGTAGAATCCCGAATAAAATCTGGACCTAAAACCAGCTTCTCACCGGCCTCGAGCCAACAAGAAGGAGATCGATATGGCCTTCCATAGAGTGCCTCAAAAGGTGCCATACCAATACTAGATTGGAAGCTATTATTATAGGAAAATTCAACAAGTGAAATATGATCTTCCCAACTTCCACCAAAATCAAGAACACAAGCACGAAGAAGATCTTCAAGAGTTTGATTCACACGCTCGGTTTGTCCATCGGACTGGGGATGATAAGCGGTGCTAAAATTAAGCTTCGTTCCCAAAGCTTTTTGAAGACTCTTCCAAAATCCACTAGTAAACAATGGATCACGATCACTAACAATAGAAGTAGGAACACCATGCAATTTAACAATTTCTTTGATAAATATTTTGGCCAAAAGAGGAACGGTTCGATTAGACCGAACGGGAATAAAATGGGCAGATTTAGTAAGCCTATCAACAATCACCCATAAGCTATCATGACCCGAACGAGAACGGGGAAGGCCATCTATAAAATCCATGGAAATTTGATCCCACTTCCAAACTGGAATTTCTAAAGGTTGCAATAACCCACCGGGCCTTTGATGTTCGGCCTTAACGAGTTGGCAAGTCATGCAACGTTTAACGAAGTTAGCGATGTCAAGTTTCATTCCCTCCCAATAATAAAGTCGCTTCATATCCGCGTACATTTTACTACTACCGGGATGAATGGTAAACTTAGAACGATATGAATCTTCTAAAATATCTTTACGAAGATCACCAGTATTTGGCACGACAAGTCTACCAAATTTCCGAATGCCGCCACGAGAATCGATATCAAAGTCTCTCAAACCTTCAATATCCATTTTATCCCTAATATTTTGGCCAAGAATAGCCAAGTTGGGATCTAGTCCTTGAGCTTCAAGAATGCGGTCTAAAAGAGATGGATGAGCCACAAGGCTACATAAAACAAACGATGAGCATAAATCGGAAACACGGTCTCGAATTTCGCAAGTGGATAAAATCTCGAGATCGTTCCATTCGGATATCATCATAGAAACAACATCTTGTTGTTTACGGCTAAGAGCATCGGCGACAAGATTACCCTTACCGGGAGTATAAAGAATATCAATATCATATGGTGCAAGAAATTCGAGCCAACGCTGTTGACGCAAATTAAGTTCTTTTTGAGAGAATAAATATTTCAAAGACTTATGATCTGTGTAAAGAACAAATTTCTCTCCTAAAAGATAATGACGCCAAATCCGAAGAGCAAAAACAATAGCCGCGAGCTCTAAATCATGAGTGGCATATCTAGTCTCAGCAGGCTTTAATTGCCTAGAAGCATAAGCAACAACGCGTTCCTTTTGCATAAGAACGGCACCCAAACCAATGCGACTAGCATCGGTATAAACAACGAAATCTTGATTCCCATCGGGAATAACAAGAATAGGAGCATCAGAAAGAAGCTCTTTTAATTTCTGAAAAGAAGCTTCACATATGTCCGACCAAATGTATTTAACACCTTTCTTCGTCAAGCTAGTGAGAGGCACGGCAATTTTAGAAAAGTCTTTAATAAAACGACGGTAATAGCTCGCCAATCCAAGAAAACTACGAATCTCTGTCACACTCTCCGGTCTCTTCCAATCTTGAATCGCTTCAACCTTTGAAGGATCCACGGAAACTCCGGATTCAGAAATAATGTGACCGAGAAACTTCACACGAGATTGCCAAAAGTGGCACTTAGAAAATTTTGCCTTTAATTGATTACTCCTCAGAGTTTCCAACATAATCCGAAGATGTTTTTCATGCTCCTCCTCGGTTTTAGAATACACAAGAATATCATCAATAAAGATGAGAACAAATCGGTCGAGAAAGTCTTTAAAAACTCGATTCATTAAGTCAACGAAATAAGCCGGGGCATTTGTTAACCCAAATGGCATAACAAGCCATTCATAAGATCCATACCGAGTGTGGAATGATGTCAAAGGAATGCTATCCTCTGCAATACGAAGCTGATGAAAACCGGTAGCTAAGTCCAATTGTGAAAAGACTCTTGCACCACTAAGTTGATCGAACAGATCATCAATCCAAGGTAAAGGATATTTATTTTTGATAGTAAGATCATTAAGCTTGCGGTAGTCAATGCAAAGCCTAAGTGTACCATCGGATTTCTTCACAAAAATAGCCGAAGCTCCCCAAGGCGAGGAACTAGAGCGAATAAATTGCTTGGTCTCCAATTCTGATAATTGTTTACGCATCTCCTCGTTTTCTTTATTGGACATACGATAAGGAGGACGAGTGATAGGTTGAGCTCCCGGAATAAGATTAATTCTGAACTCAATTGCTCGCTTAGGTGGTAATCCTAAAACGGGCTCGAATATGTCAGAAAATTCACAAACGACGTGAATAAGAGAAATAATATCACCCTCATCATCATCGTCATCACGAGGATTTAAAGAATATAAAGATGCAACCAAAGCAGAATCTGAATCTTTAAGAATAACAGAAACTTGATTAACAGATTGAGGATGTCGAAGATGAATAGTCCGCTCAGGACATAGGACATGAGCTTCATAACGGTTAAGCCAATCCATTCCCAAAATCATTCCAAAGCCTAAATAACGCATGACATGCAAATCGGCTCGGAAAGAAAAATCACACAAAATAATCTCGACATCTTTACACAATAAACTGATTGTTGCGGATCCACCAACCGGATTCGCAATTCTCAAAGAAGTCATTAAACACAAAACATCCAAGGAAAAAGTATCAACAAGTTCTTTTGATATAAAAGAATGGGACGCACCCGTATCAAAAAGAACTCGAATAGGATGATCACGAAACAAAATAATTCCATCTAGAATAGAATAAGAAATACCTTGGCCACGAGATGTGTTGCCAGGGGCTTGAGCAACATTTAACTTTCCCTCCTTCCTGCCCTGAAGCTTGGGGCATGAAGATATAACATGACCGGGAACTTTGCAGTAGCGACAAGAAAGAGACTTTGGGCACTTGTTCGCATAATGGTCCTTTGAACCACAATTATAGCATTCCCCACGACCAAAGGAAGAAGTCTTTGCCACGGAGGTTGCTTGCTTCCCTTTCTTATTGGGATAAGGGCCTTTAAATAGGTTTGACCTCTTTCTGTTGTTGAAGTTTGGTTTGGAACCCACCACTTCAACATCATTCTCTCTATCCGCCTCTTCAAGACGAAGAGCGATATCAACGAGTTGATCGAAAGAAACTTCTAACCTTAAAAGTAATGGCTTCTTGAGGCTTTTGTTTAAGCCATAAACGAATCTCTGGTTCTTCTTAAGAGGGGTGTTGATGTATTCAACCCCATATTTGGAAAGCGACTCGAAGGAGGCGACGTAATCAGTCACGGAGGACTCACCTTGAACAAGGTCTATAAATCGTCGAGCCAATGTCACTTTCTCTGCTTCTGGTACGAATTTTAACTCGAAGCGTTCTCGGAATTTCTCCCAGGTGAGATCCGCCTCATCAGTTTCAGAAATAAGAAGCTCGTACCAATCCAATGCTCTTTCTCGGAGCATACTAGAGGCCACCTGAACTCGGTGTAGGTTAATAAGATTCATGCGCGAAAAGATGCGATCGCATGTTCTTAGCCAAGCCTGTACTTCAATAACAGTTTCGGAACCTTTGAATGACTCCCCACCCAAATTAGTGTAATCGCTACACAAGCGTGCAAATCCCGACTTTGGGTGAGTAGGTTCCGGGTTAGCTCCAGCCGCTTGTGTAACGTCACGGATTTTCGTTCTTCGAAAATTCAACATCGATACTCACTTTATCGACTGCCGAGAAATCGAAGGCCGGAAACACGGAATGTTATGGGTTTTAGAAAGTATTTAAGAAAAATAAAGAAAGAAGAGAGAAGAGATGGAAAATAGAGAGGAAAGAAGATAGACAATTTTTAGAAAACAGAATGGACAAAAGAACAGAGAATTTTTAAAATAGAAAAAGAGAATTTGAAAATAGAACGGACAGAAAGGAAACAAAAAGAACAACATCAGAATCTCACAATTCGCAGCGGAACAACATATAATAATAAATGAATAATCTTTAAACAAAGAACTATTTCAGTTATTACATCACATTATATTACATTTCATTACATCATATCATCAGAGTGTACAACAACATACATCAACAAACAGTGCAGCGGAAAAAGAAATACTATATAAACCAGTAATACGCCATGCCATCCAGCTTGCCTCCAGCAACTCCAGAATATCCAGAATATCCTGATAAACCTAACTCTTAACTGCCCGTGTGGAAATTGGTGGGCACCCAGAGTTTAGGAAGGAAAACAATAAACTCCGAGTCAGTCATGTGACTGGTGTGAGAACTCAAAACAGTTTATTTAACTTTTAAAATCAAAATAGAGGAAAATTTTTAAATTTAATTCGCAATGCTTTTAAAAATGAGACTACCATAAGGCCTCCCGCACACACACACATGCAAACGCAGAATCGGAGGAGATTTCTCCTTATGATAGTCAAAGATGCTTGATACGCATTTAAAATAACATTTGATATTATTATTAGTGCATAGTGTATAACAAATTCATTTCGAAAGTAGAATATAAATCTTAGCCAACATACGACCATTATCGTATGCCTACTATAGCTACTATCCAAACAGTGGTGACCACCATAAGTGAATAGCAGGTTCTACAACTAATACCGTACAAGTTTCGTATTGGGAATTGGATTTCCAACAAATGGTCAGGCCAAGGAACTTCCCATTGCCACATGAGAATGCCTCTGGATGGACATCCCCGAGAACCAAACCGGATCTCTACCAACACAAGGCCGGGTTACTCCTAACTGAGTAACAACTGACCGAATATGCCATCCCCCGGTCCTTTGGGACCTTTATCAACCGAGCGCTCGTAATCAATTCACACAATCATAAAGTGTTTTCAACATGAGTAAGTATCTGGGCTCCATACCATGATACCACCCTTTTCCAGAAGGAAATGAACATATCCTAAAGGGCGCTACCCCTCATAACCTTGCCGCATCTTTCCTGTTTTGACCATTTCCGGGATGTGAGGCTCGACGAATTCACGTCCACAAAAACATACTTTATACAAAAGCCATGCTTTGGGTCAACAAATGATCAACACAATGATCACTAAGATAGACGATCAAATAAATGATCCTATCACAAATAATCAACAAAATGATCATTTCAGCATCACTCAGCATGTCACATTACCAAACTGGGAATATATCGCTGATAACTTCAACTATATAACCTTTGAGCTCGTACGTCTCAGAGAAGGGTGTTAAGCAAAGAATAAATTCTCCGCCACCACAGAAATATATTTGAAAGAAATCGGCTTTATATCTCAAATTGTAATGTCAGGCATACAATCCATACAAGTCTGTTCCGGGATCGAACAAAACCGAAGGCACTTACAAAGAAGTCCTTGCAATCCGGATATTCACAATCCTGATCGGATTTCCCATCACTTAGGGAGTTTCTATACCGGCGCGACTCGGTGCAGAAACAATCGATAGGTCATCCTATCGCTCTTGCAAATATCCGGTCTTCAACACCGATCTTCAAATGCAATTCACAACGACGTATCACATATTCGGAATGGGTTATACGACCCCATGGTCCTTTCCCGGTTAACCCGAATAGTGAGCGCTTATTCAAAAATAAGTGTGCATTCAAATTCAAACAAATCACATCAAATACCCATTCAAAGGGAAATACTGATAGTCGGTTATTGAACTATCAATGGATATGCATACATCACCAGATTCCAAATAATTTTCCAAATTATTTATTTTCAAAATATCTTTACAAGATATATAATTTCACACTTCAAAAATAAATCAATATTTATTTTTAACAAGTTCCACTTTCTCATATAAATTCTTTAGTGAATTTATATTCCAACATATCCATGCATATTACGATTTCAAATTTTCATTTCAATTTATCTTCAAAAAGATAAATTCTCAATATTCACTTCTTATTGGAAAACATTTCCATACTCATTTATTAATAAGAAATTCACAAATCTCTCTTATTTTCAACGCTTAGAAAATATTCAATATACTTAAATCGAATTAAGTATATATTTCATTCTTTAAGAAAATCATTCTCTTAAACATATTTATTTGGGCCAAAACGAATGTTACGTAAAACATCGTTACGACAACCCAAAATCACTAGTATAGGGATTCGAAATTAAAATAGATATATAAATCCCAATACTATACAAAACATTTCCTTTCGGAAATCATTTACTATAACAACAGTGTTATAGTCCACCATTCCCTTTTATTTCTCGAAAACGTTTATTTCAATAATAAATGTTGAAATCTATGGTTTCGAATCTCAATGCATTTTAAAACATCGTTAGATCGTTTTAATTCAATTTAAACATCTCATTCAAAACAATTTATTTAACATATCATTCACTATTCAAAAACGTGAATATACTTCTTTAACAAATTCCATCCTTTTATTCATTTTAATTCAAAGGATTATTCACTATTCAAAAATGTGAATATAACTCCATTAATAGGTTTCAACAATTTTCTTATCAAAATAGGTTGTTTGCGAATTTATAAAACAACGTTTATAAATTCCATTTCTATTTATTTATAAAAACTTCCTTTTTTATAAATCCTTTTATTTACCTATTCCAGTTTATAACTCAATTATAAACTAAACGTTTATATTATAAGTCAAATGCTTATAATTTATTCGTTTACAAAAATCGTTCCTTTGAACTTCAAAATTATAAATCTTATAACTTATAAGATTCAATTATTTATTTCAAACCATTCTTCTAATAAATTTTATAAAATTTATAAATCTTACTATTTATAAATTTCATTTATAACTTCACCTATATAAAATTTTATAAATTCCATTCATTTACAAAATTCATTTCCACTTCATTCAAACACCTATAAAAACTCGTTTTATAATGCCAGTATTTCAATTTATAAATATCCATTTATGAATCTCTTAATATAAATCAATTTATATTATTCTTTTAAAACGTCTTTAAATTCCTTTATAATTTCATCATTCTGATTTATAAAATAATCAAATTTTATAAATCTTATATTCGAACTTTTAATAATAAACTCAAAAATCCAGTTTAAATTATTTTATAAAATCATTGGTTCATATTTCTCAAAAATCAGCTTTTAACTGTATCTCACAAAAATCATAATTTTATAACTTTAAAAATTACAGCGTTTAATTATTTAAAATGGATCAATTCCAAAAATATAGTATATTTTCAAAAATCACTTTTAAAACCATTTTAAAATCCCAAATTTGGTCCAATGATGCTACACACCAAATAGTCAATCACGACTACAACGATATCATATATCGATATGATAATCAATCAAATATCAAAATATCTGAAATCAAATAAAACTGTCGAGGAATCCTGTTGGATCCCTCCAACCTGTTTTCCTGCATCCAAAAACATTAGCACAATACCAATTTCGCTCCAGTACGAAATTATCGCGGTATATGTTCTTATTAAATATTATCCGCTTAATAACGGCGTAATAGGGTCTCATCCGCTAAACAAAAAATGCGGGAAATCAACAACTGCAATATATACATATGCCAATATATATATATTGATATTATATATAATACCAATTTCACTGTTTATGAAATATTCGCGGTATATGTTTTTAATAAATAACATCCGCTTACTAACGGCGCATAATGTCTATTTTAACAATCAATAATTTACAGTCATCATTCAAACATGCATTCAAATATTTTAAATCTAACTATTTAAAATAAAATCGAAATCTATTCGATTGAGTGAGAAATTCTCACCTTGGTTTTATTTCCGATTCAGCGTTTATTTCGAATATAATTAAACACGCGTTTAATTATACCCAAAATTTTCGCTAGTTCCAAAAAATTCCCAATCAAGCTCCATAGCGTAGAGTTCGACAAAACGAAGCCAACGCTTTTCGTTTCGTCGAAATCCGACCTCGCAGCAAAAAGTTATACTATTTTAAAGTTATACGAATTATAATATAAACAAATTACACAAATCTTTTCAAACTTAAACCTAAGAGAATCTGGGCCGCTGGATCTCAATCAAGTAAATCACCGCCGTGCTTCCTCTCTTCTCCAACATCGCGTTCCACTCCAGTAAAAACCGAACCCATCCACGCGTTCGAATACGTGGATGTCGCGGCCACCAAGATGATTGAGACCCCATCATATCGCCACCAATAGAAGCGCCTTGGTCCACTCCACCACCACCCCGAGTGCCTTGAAGTCCAGTCGCCCCTAGCTCCATCAAAACGCATGCGAACGGCCGGCCATTCGAGCCAAATTGCCGTTGATCGGCTCCACCTCAAACGATCTCCACCGTTGGATGTGGAGATCTTGTTGAGCTTAACAATCTTCTAGTTGACAATCTTTGCTAATTATCAACGGATCTTGAGGAATTGAAGGAGGAAGCAAACCATTTTCTGGCCATAGGTTATAGAAGTGGCGGCCACGATAGAATTAGGGTTTAATAAATTTTTTTTTTTTTATAGATTTAAGGTGATATTTATAGGAAAAGCTAGCGTAAACACTATTCATCCCGGGAATTCCGAACTCCGATTTACGCGCCGTAACCAGCGTACCTAGGGTTTATCCCGCGTTCCGGACACAATGGAACAGGTTTCGAAAGCTAATTCGGACATCTGTGCGAGTTATGGCTGAAAACGCTCAATTTAAATTAAACCGATTTAAATCGATTTCTAGGCGTTTTAATTTGTACCGGACAAACGGTAAATCCAATCGACTTGAAATTTGAAACCTTACAATAATATCACATTACGGATCCAATGAAACTGGTTTCGTCGAAATCCGAGACAGTTTGAAAAATGGCTATTTTGACTCGTCAAATTTAAATTAAAAACGATTCGATGCGTTTCGAGCTGCCACGATCAAATGATAACTCCGATTGACACGAAAATTGAAATCCGGTAATAACTAACTATTACGGATCCAATGGAACTGGTTTCGTTCAATTCTGAGACTGTTCAAAAATTGACTATTTTACAGTCGATTATTAAATATTAAAATATTCAATTTTCACAAATTAACTTTTAATTCGATTTTAAAAGTTCTAAAATATTTCTATAACTCCAGTATGATTAAATAAAATTTTCCAAATTATTTACAATCATTTTTAACTCAATTTTCAATTATCTTCATAATTTAACATATTAAATTATTGATTTAATTATCCAATTAAATCCTATAATTCAAAATAAAATTTATTCGACTCATAAATTCAATTATTAATATTTAAAATTAATTAAATATTCAAATTTTAATTTAATAAAATTCTGGGTCGTTACAATCTTTCCCCCTTAAAAGAATTTCGTCCTCGAAATTACAAGTAAGAAAAATTACAGAATCTATTAACTTTCTCAAAATCCATAATTAAATTTCTCACCATACTTTACTAAGTTTCAAATCATACTTAGTTATCTTTTCAAAAACAATTATATCATTTAACTTTCAACTTTAAAACAAAGTTTAAAGTTTTCAAAATTTTCCAATTTTTCTCAAATTTTTCTAACGCCTTAAATTTCCGGAAAAATTCGCCATAGTCTCCTTTGCGCGGCTCGATCCGAAAAAAAAATGACAGTATATATATCACAAATATACATCTCATCAAGTAATGAGGCATCCCGCAGGGAAAAAAGTATAAAAGTACGATATTTAATCCGAGATATGTACCTTATATTTTTATTAGCAAGCATATACGGCTAATATAGCGCAAAAGCGAGCTCCAAATGCGAAGCAAACGCAATCCGCACCTACTAATCACTTAACAAACAACATGAGAATCATGCATATATGAAAATAGTATCAATATACAACATATAGCAACATAACAACCATATATGTCACATAGAAAATGCAACCAAACAACAAATGCAAACATCAACCAACTACCATCCATAATCAAATGAATTTTCATTCATATTCTCATTAATATTCAATGAATTGGTTTTCACTTTAAATTACATTTGATTCATTTACATTGGATTTACTAACATTCATTCTCAATTCAATTAGTTTACATTTACTAATTAAATCTAATTCACATTCAATTCTATTCAAATTTATTTACTTCAAATTTGAATTCAATTTCATAGCTTTAAATTTCACTAATTCACTTTCATTAATACTTAATGAATTTTATACAATCAATCAACATCCATATAACAACCAAAGTATATTTATTACAACCAAATTCTTTTCACTTATATTCATTCAATTTGGTTTAACATCTTTACTTTCCAATTGGTTTTATTAAATTGATTTTCATTCAAGTATTCAACTTCCAATAACATTAGAATTTAATGAATTAACACTTACATTCATTATTTCATATCAACTTTATATTCATAAATATATTCATATAGTTTCACTTCTTATATATATAAGTTTATTTCACAATTGTAAATCACTTTAATTATAATTTCAATTTTTATAATTCATTTGCTTATACAATTATTCTTTTATTTAGATTATTCAAACAACCTAACAATCAACTTATATACACTTTAATAATTCTGAAAAATTATTCCTTTACATATAAAATATAATCAAGGCAAAATTATTCCATTTACCCAATTTAAAATCAATATTGTGTCGAATTGTTCTATTCAAGTGTTTAGAAACCCCTTCGGCTCAGTTTCGAGGCTGTGCTGACGAAAGTTCATATGCCACTCAATAAACCAATCATCACAATATAAAACAAATTTTATATTCACTAACAAATACGCTCTCATAGCTATTATTACACTCAAACTCATTCTAGAGTACTGCTGACTCTATCTCTAATGAATTATACCCAACAGAACCATGGTTGTCGCTTAACCATCAGCTCCGATACCAAATGTAACGTCACGGATTTTCGTTCTTCGAAAATTCAACATCGATACTCACTTTATCGACTGCCGAGAAATCGAAGGCCGGAAACACGGAATGTTATGGGTTTTAGAAAGAATTTAAGAAAAAGAAAGAAAGAAGAGAGAAGAGATGGAAAATAGAGAGGAAAGAAGATAGACAATTTTTAGAAAACAGAATGGACAAAAGAACAGAGAATTTTTAAAATAGAAAAAGAGAATTTGAAAATAGAACGGACAGAAAGGAAACAAAAAGAACAACATCAGAATCTCACAATTCGCAGCGGAACAACATATAATAATAAATGAATAATCTTTAAACAAAGAACTATTTCAGTTATTACATCACGTTATATTACATTTCATTACATCATATCATCAGAGTGTACAACAACATACATCAACAAACAGTGCAGCGGAAAAAGAAATACTATATAAACCAGTAATACGCCATGCCATCCAGCTTGCCTCCAGCAACTCCAGAATATCCAGAATATCCTGATAAACCTAACTCTTAACTGCCCGTGTGGAAATTGGTAGGCACCCAGAGTTTAGGAAGGAAAACAATAAACTCCGAGTCAGTCATGTGACTGGTGTGAGAACTCAAAACAGTTTATTTAACTTTTAAAATCAAAATAGAGGAAAATTTTTAAATTTAGTTCGCAATGCTTTTAAAAATGAGACTACCATAAGGCCTCCCGCACACACACACATGCAAACGCAGAATCGGAGGAGATTTCTCCTTATGATAGTCAAAGATGCTTGATACGCATTTAAAATAACATTTGATATTATTATTAGTGCATAGTGTATAACAAATTCATTTCGAAAGTAGAATATAAATCTTAGCCAACATACGACCATTATCGTATGCCTACTATAGCTACTATCCAAACAGTGGTGACCACCATAAGTGAATAGCAGGTTCTACAACTAATACCGTACAAGTTTCGTATTGGGAATTGGATTTCCAACAAATGGTCAGGCCAAGGAACTTCCCATTGCCACATGAGAATGCCTCTGGATGGACATCCCCGAGAACCAAACCGGATCTCTACCAACACAAGGCCGGGTTACTCCTAACTGAGTAACAACTGACCGAATATGCCATCCCCCGGTCCTTTGGGACCTTTATCAACCGAGCGCTCGTAATCAATTCACACAATCATAAAGTGTTTTCAACATGAGTAAGTATCTGGGCTCCATACCATGATACCACCCTTTTCCAGAAGGAAATGAACATATCCTAAAGGGCGCTACCCCTCATAACCTTGCCGCATCTTTCCTGTTTTGACCATTTCCGGGATGTGAGGCTCGACGAATTCACGTCCACAAAAACATACTTTATACAAAAGCCATGCTTTGGGTCAACAAATGATCAACACAATGATCACTAAGATAGACGATCAAATAAATGATCCTATCACAAATAATCAACAAAATGATCATTTCAGCATCACTCAGCATGTCACATTACCAAACTGGGAATATATCGCTGATAACTTCAACTATATAACCTTTGAGCTCGTACGTCTCAGAGAAGGGTGTTAAGCAAAGAATAAATTCTCCGCCACCACAGAAATATATTTGAAAGAAATCGGCTTTATATCTCAAATTGTAATGTCAGGCATACAATCCATACAAGTCTGTTCCGGGATCGAACAAAACCGAAGGCACTTACAAAGAAGTCCTTGCAATCCGGATATTCACAATCCTGATCGGATTTCCCATCACTTAGGGAGTTTCTATACCGGCGCGACTCGGTGCAGAAACAATCGATAGGTCATCCTATCGCTCTTGCAAATATCCGGTCTTCAACACCGATCTTCAAATGCAATTCACAACGACGTATCACATATTCGGAATGGGTTATACGACCCCATGGTCCTTTCCCGGTTAACCCGAATAGTGAGCGCTTATTCAAAAATAAGTGTGCATTCAAATTCAAACAAATCACATCAAATACCCATTCAAAGGGAAATACTGATAGTCGGTTATTGAACTATCAATGGATATGCATACATCACCAGATTCCAAATAATTTTCCAAATTATTTATTTTCAAAATATCTTTACAAGATATATAATTTCACACTTCAAAAATAAATCAATATTTATTTTTAACAAGTTCCACTTTCTCATATAAATTCTTTAGTGAATTTATATTCCAACATATCCATGCATATTACGATTTCAAATTTTCATTTCAATTTATCTTCAAAAAGATAAATTCTCAATATTCACTTCTTATTGGAAAACATTTCCATACTCATTTATTAATAAGAAATTCACAAATCTCTCTTATTTTCAACGCTTAGAAAATATTCAATATACTTAAATCGAATTAAGTATATATTTCATTCTTTAAGAAAATCATTCTCTTAAACATATTTATTTGGGCCAAAACGAATGTTACGTAAAACATCGTTACGACAACCCAAAATCACTAGTATAGGGATTCGAAATTAAAATAGATATATAAATCCCAATACTATACAAAACATTTCCTTTCGGAAATCATTTACTATAACAACAGTGTTATAGTCCACCATTCCCTTTTATTTCTCGAAAACGTTTATTTCAATAATAAATGTTGAAATCTATGGTTTCGAATCTCAATGCATTTTAAAACATCGTTAGATCGTTTTAATTCAATTTAAACATCTCATTCAAAACAATTTATTTAACATATCATTCACTATTCAAAAACGTGAATATACTTCTTTAACAAATTCCATCCTTTTATTCATTTTAATTCAAAGGATTATTCACTATTCAAAAATGTGAATATAACTCCATTAATAGGTTTCAACAATTTTCTTATCAAAATAGGTTGTTTGCGAATTTATAAAACAACGTTTATAAATTCCATTTCTATTTATTTATAAAAACTTCCTTTTTTATAAATCCTTTTATTTACCTATTCCAGTTTATAACTCAATTATAAACTAAACGTTTATATTATAAGTCAAATGCTTATAATTTATTCGTTTACAAAAATCGTTCCTTTGAACTTCAAAATTATAAATCTTATAACTTATAAGATTCAATTATTTATTTCAAACCATTCTTCTAATAAATTTTATAAAATTTATAAATCTTACTATTTATAAATTTCATTTATAACTTCACCTATATAAAATTTTATAAATTCCATTCATTTACAAAATTCATTTCCACTTCATTCAAACACCTATAAAAACTCGTTTTATAATGCCAGTATTTCAATTTATAAATATCCATTTATAAATCTCTTAATATAAATCAATTTATATTATTCTTTTAAAACGTCTTTAAATTCCTTTATAATTTCATCATTCTGATTTATAAAATAATCAAATTTTATAAATCTTATATTCGAACTTTTAATAATAAACTCAAAAATCCAGTTTAAATTATTTTATAAAATCATTGGTTCATATTTCTCAAAAATCAGCTTTTAACTGTATCTCACAAAAATCATAATTTTATAACTTTAAAAATTACAGCGTTTAATTATTTAAAATGGATCAATTCCAAAAATATAGTATATTTTCAAAAATCACTTTTAAAACCATTTTAAAATCCCAAATTTGGTCCAATGATGCTACACACCAAATAGTCAATCACGAATACAACGATATCATATATCGATATGATAATCAATCAAATATCAAAATATCTGAAATCAAATAAAACTGTCGAGGAATCCTGTTGGATCCCTCCAACCTGTTTTCCTGCATCCAAAAACATTAGCACAATACCAATTTCGCTCCAGTACGAAATTATCGCGGTATATGTTCTTATTAAATATTATCCGCTTAATAACGGCGTAATAGGGTCTCATCCGCTAAACAAAAAATGCGGGAAATCAACAACTGCAATATATACATATGCCAATATATATATATTGATATTATATATAATACCAATTTCACTGTTTATGAAATATTCGCGGTATATGTTTTTAATAAATAACATCCGCTTACTAACGGCGCATAATGTCTATTTTAACAATCAATAATTTACAGTCATCATTCAAACATGCATTCAAATATTTTAAATCTAACTATTTAAAATAAAATCGAAATCTATTCGATTGAGTGAGAAATTCTCACCTTGGTTTTATTTCCGATTCAGCGTTTATTTCGAATATAATTAAACACGCGTTTAATTATACCCAAAATTTTCGCTAGTTCCAAAAAATTCCCAATCAAGCTCCATAGCGTAGAGTTCGACAAAACGAAGCCAACGCTTTTCGTTTCGTCGAAATCCGACCTCGCAGCAAAAAGTTATACTATTTTAAAGTTATACGAATTATAATATAAACAAATTACACAAATCTTTTCAAACTTAAACCTAAGAGAATCTGGGCCGCTGGATCTCAATCAAGTAAATCACGGCCGTGCTTCCTCTCTTCTCCAACATCGCGTTCCACTCCAGTAAAAACCGGACCCATCCACGCGTTCGAATACGTGGATGTCGCGGCCACCAAGATGATCGAGACCCCATCATATCGCCACCAATAGAAGCGCCTTGGTCCACTCCACCACCACCCCGAGTGCCTTGAAGTCCAGTCGCCCCTAGCTCCATCAAAACGCATGCGAACAGCCGGCCATTCGAGCCAAATTGCCGTTGATCGGCTCCACCTCAAACGATCTCCACCGTTGGATGTGGAGATCTTGTTGAGCTTAACAATCTTCTAGTTGACAATCTTTGCTAATTATCAACGGATCTTGAGGAATTGAAGGAGGAAGCAAACCATTTTCTGGCCATAGGTTATAGAAGTGGCGGCCACGATAGAATTAGGGTTTAATAAATTTTTTTTTTTTTTAGATTTAAGGTGATATTTATAGGAAAAGCTAGCGTAAACACTATTCATCCCGGGAATTCCGAAATCCGATTTACGCGCCGTAACCAGCGTACCTAGGGTTTATCCCGCGTTCCGGACACAATGGAACAGGTTTCAAAAGCTAATTCGGACATCTGTGCGAGTTATGGCTGAAAACGCTCAATTTAAATTAAACCGATTTAAATCGATTTCTAGGCGTTTTAATTTGTACCGGACAAACGGTAAATCCAATCGACTTGAAATTTGAAACCTTACAATAATATCACATTACGGATCCAATGAAACTAGTTTCGTCGAAATCCGAGACAGTTTGAAAAATGGCTATTTTGACTCGTCAAATTTAAATTAAAAACGATTCGATGCGTTTCGAGCTGCCACGATCAAATGATAACTCCGATTGACACGAAAATTGAAATCCAGTAATAACTAACTATTACGGATCCAATGGAACTGGTTTCGTTCAATTCTGAGACTGTTCAAAAATTGACTATTTTACAGTCGATTATTAAATATTAAAATATTCAATTTTCACAAATTAACTTTTAATTCGATTTTAAAAGTTCTAAAATATTTCTATAACTCCAGTATGATTAAATAAAATTTTCCAAATTATTTACAATCATTTTTAACTCAATTTTCAATTATCTTCATAATTTAACATATTAAATTATTGATTTAATTATCCAATTAAATCCTATAATTCAAAATAAAATTTATTCGACTCATAAATTCAATTATTAATATTTAAAATTAATTAAATATTCAAATTTTAATTTAATAAAATTCTGGGTCGTTACAATCTTTCCCCCTTAAAAGAATTTCGTCCTCGAAATTACAAGTAAGAAAAATTACAGAATCTATTAACTTTCTCAAAATCCATAATTAAATTTCTCACCATACTTTACTAAGTTTCAAATCATACTTAGTTATCTTTTCAAAAACAATTATATCATTTAACTTTCAACTTTAAAACAAAGTTTAAAGTTTTCAAAATTTTCCAATTTTTCTCAAATTTTTCTAACGCCTTAAATTTCCGGAAAAATTCGCCATAGTCTCCTTTGCGCGGCTCGATCCGAAAAAAAAATGACAGTATATATATCACAAATATACATCTCATCAAGTAATGAGGCATCCCGCAGGGAAAAAAGTATAAAAGTACGATATTTAATCCGAGATATGTACCTTATATTTTTATTAGCAAGCATATACGGCTAATATAGCGCAAAAGCGAGCTCCAAATGCGAAGCAAACGCAATCCGCACCTACTAATCACTTAACAAACAACATGAGAATCATGCATATATGAAAATAGTATCAATATACAACATATAGCAACATAACAACCATATATGTCACATAGAAAATGCAACCAAACAACAAATGCAAACATCAACCAACTACCATCCATAATCAAATGAATTTTCATTCATATTCTCATTAATATTCAATGAATTGGTTTTCACTTTAAATTACATTTGATTCATTTACATTGGATTTACTAACATTCATTCTCAATTCAATTAGTTTACATTTACTAATTAAATCTAATTCACATTCAATTCTATTCAAATTTATTTACTTCAAATTTGAATTCAATTTCATAGCTTTAAATTTCACTAATTCACTTTCATTAATACTTAATGAATTTTATACAATCAATCAACATCCATATAACAACCAAAGTATATTTATTACAACCAAATTCTTTTCACTTATATTCATTCAATTTGGTTTAACATCTTTACTTTCCAATTGGTTTTATTAAATTGATTTTCATTCAAGTATTCAACTTCCAATAACATTAGAATTTAATGAATTAACACTTACATTCATTATTTCATATCAACTTTATATTCATAAATATATTCATATAGTTTCACTTCTTATATATATAAGTTTATTTCACAATTGTAAATCACTTTAATTATAATTTCAATTTTTATAATTCATTTGCTTATACAATTATTCTTTTATTTAGATTATTCAAACAACCTAACAATCAACTTATATACACTTTAATAATTCTGAAAAATTATTCCTTTACATATAAAATATAATCAAGGCAAAATTATTCCATTTACCCAATTTAAAATCAATATTGTGTCGAATTGTTCTATTCAAGTGTTTAGAAACCCCTTCGGCTCAGTTTCGAGGCTGTGCTGACGAAAGTTCATATGCCACTCAATAAACCAATCATCACAATATAAAACAAATTTTATATTCACTAACAAATACGCTCTCATAGCTATTATTACACTCAAACTCATTCTAGAGTACTGCTGACTCTATCTCTAATGAATTATACCCAACAGAACCATGGTTGTCGCTTAACCATCAGCTCCGATACCAAATGTAACGTCACGGATTTTCGTTCTTCGAAAATTCAACATCGATACTCACTTTATCGACTGCCGAGAAATCGAAGGCCGGAAACACGGAATGTTATGGGTTTTAGAAAGAATTTAAGAAAAAGAAAGAAAGAAGAGAGAAGAGATGGAAAATAGAGAGGAAAGAAGATAGACAATTTTTAGAAAACAGAATGGACAAAAGAACAGAGAATTTTTAAAATAGAAAAAGAGAATTTGAAAATAGAACGGACAGAAAGGAAACAAAAAGAACAACATCAGAATCTCACAATTCGCAGCGGAACAACATATAATAATAAATGAATAATCTTTAAACAAAGAACTATTTCAGTTATTACATCACGTTATATTACATTTCATTACATCATATCATCAGAGTGTACAACAACATACATCAACAAACAGTGCAGCGGAAAAAGAAATACTATATAAACCAGTAATACGCCATGCCATCCAGCTTGCCTCCAGCAACTCCAGAATATCCAGAATATCCTGATAAACCTAACTCTTAACTGCCCGTGTGGAAATTGGTAGGCACCCAGAGTTTAGGAAGGAAAACAATAAACTCCGAGTCAGTCATGTGACTGGTGTGAGAACTCAAAACAGTTTATTTAACTTTTAAAATCAAAATAGAGGAAAATTTTTAAATTTAATTCGCAATGCTTTTAAAAATGAGACTACCATAAGGCCTCCCGCACACACACACATGCAAACGCAGAATCGGAGGAGATTTCTCCTTATGATAGTCAAAGATGCTTGATACGCATTTAAAATAACATTTGATATTATTATTAGTGCATAGTGTATAACAAATTCATTTCGAAAGTAGAATATAAATCTTAGCCAACATACGACCATTATCGTATGCCTACTATAGCTACTATCCAAACAGTGGTGACCACCATAAGTGAATAGCAGGTTCTACAACTAATACCGTACAAGTTTCGTATTGGGAATTGGATTTCCAACAAATGGTCAGGCCAAGGAACTTCCCATTGCCACATGAGAATGCCTCTGGATGGACATCCCCGAGAACCAAACCGGATCTCTACCAACACAAGGCCGGGTTACTCCTAACTGAGTAACAACTGACCGAATATGCCATCCCCCGGTCCTTTGGGACCTTTATCAACCGAGCGCTCGTAATCAATTCACACAATCATAAAGTGTTTTCAACATGAGTAAGTATCTGGGCTCCATACCATGATACCACCCTTTTCCAGAAGGAAATGAACATATCCTAAAGGGCGCTACCCCTCATAACCTTGCCGCATCTTTCCTGTTTTGACCATTTCCGGGATGTGAGGCTCGACGAATTCACGTCCACAAAAACATACTTTATACAAAAGCCATGCTTTGGGTCAACAAATGATCAACACAATGATCACTAAGATAGACGATCAAATAAATGATCCTATCACAAATAATCAACAAAATGATCATTTCAGCATCACTCAGCATGTCACATTACCAAACTGGGAATATATCGCTGATAACTTCAACTATATAACCTTTGAGCTCGTACGTCTCAGAGAAGGGTGTTAAGCAAAGAATAAATTCTCCGCCACCACAGAAATATATTTGAAAGAAATCGGCTTTATATCTCAAATTGTAATGTCAGGCATACAATCCATACAAGTCTGTTCCGGGATCGAACAAAACCGAAGGCACTTACAAAGAAGTCCTTGCAATCCGGATATTCACAATCCTGATCGGATTTCCCATCACTTAGGGAGTTTCTATACCGGCGCGACTCGGTGCAGAAACAATCGATAGGTCATCCTATCGCTCTTGCAAATATCCGGTCTTCAACACCGATCTTCAAATGCAATTCACAACGACGTATCACATATTCGGAATGGGTTATACGACCCCATGGTCCTTTCCCGGTTAACCCGAATAGTGAGCGCTTATTCAAAAATAAGTGTGCATTCAAATTCAAACAAATCACATCAAATACCCATTCAAAGGGAAATACTGATAGTCGGTTATTGAACTATCAATGGATATGCATACATCACCAGATTCCAAATAATTTTCCAAATTATTTATTTTCAAAATATCTTTACAAGATATATAATTTCACACTTCAAAAATAAATCAATATTTATTTTTAACAAGTTCCACTTTCTCATATAAATTCTTTAGTGAATTTATATTCCAACATATCCATGCATATTACGATTTCAAATTTTCATTTCAATTTATCTTCAAAAAGATAAATTCTCAATATTCACTTCTTATTGGAAAACATTTCCATACTCATTTATTAATAAGAAATTCACAAATCTCTCTTATTTTCAACGCTTAGAAAATATTCAATATACTTAAATCGAATTAAGTATATATTTCATTCTTTAAGAAAATCATTCTCTTAAACATATTTATTTGGGCCAAAACGAATGTTACGTAAAACATCGTTACGACAACCCAAAATCACTAGTATAGGGATTCGAAATTAAAATAGATATATAAATCCCAATACTATACAAAACATTTCCTTTCGGAAATCATTTACTATAACAACAGTGTTATAGTCCACCATTCCCTTTTATTTCTCGAAAACGTTTATTTCAATAATAAATGTTGAAATCTATGGTTTCGAATCTCAATGCATTTTAAAACATCGTTAGATCGTTTTAATTCAATTTAAACATCTCATTCAAAACAATTTCTTTAACATATCATTCACTATTCAAAAACGTGAATATACTTCTTTAACAAATTCCATCCTTTTATTCATTTTAATTCAAAGGATTATTCACTATTCAAAAATGTGAATATAACTCCATTAATAGGTTTCAACAATTTTCTTATCAAAATAGGTCGTTTGCGAATTTATAAAACAACGTTTATAAATTCCATTTCTATTTATTTATAAAAACTTCCTTTTTTATAAATCCTTTTATTTACCTATTCCAGTTTATAACTCAATTATAAACTAAACGTTTATATTATAAGTCAAATGCTTATAATTTATTCGTTTACAAAAATCGTTCCTTTGAACTTCAAAATTATAAATCTTATAACTTATAAGATTCAATTATTTATTTCAAACCATTCTTCTAATAAATTTTATAAAATTTATAAATCTTACTATTTATAAATTTCATTTATAACTTCACCTATATAAAATTTTATAAATTCCATTCATTTACAAAATTCATTTCCACTTCATTCAAACACCTATAACAACTCGTTTTATAATGCCAGTATTTCAATTTATAAATATCCATTTATAAATCTCTTAATATAAATCAATTTATATTATTCTTTTAAAACGTCTTTAAATTCCTTTATAATTTCATCATTCTGATTTATAAAATAATCAAATTTTATAAATCTTATATTCGAACTTTTAATAATAAACTCAAAAATCCAGTTTAAATTATTTTATAAAATCATTGGTTCATATTTCTCAAAAATCAGCTTTTAACTGTATCTCACAAAAATCATAATTTTATAACTTTAAAAATTATAGCGTTTAATTATTTAAAATGGATCAATTCCAAAAATATAGTATATTTTCAAAAATCACTTTTAAAACCATTTTAAAATCCCAAATTTGGTCCAATGATGCTACACACCAAATAGTCAATCACGACTACAACGATATCATATATCGATATGATAATCAATCAAATATCAAAATATCTGAAATCAAATAAAACTGCCGAGGAATCCTGTTGGATCCCTCCAACCTGTTTTCCTGCATCCAAAAACATTAGCACAATACCAATTTCGCTCCAGTACGAAATTATCGCGGTATATGTTCTTATTAAATATTATCCGCTTAATAACGGCGTAATAGGGTCTCATCCGCTAAACAAAAAATGCGGGAAATCAACAACTGCAATATATACATATGGCAATATATATATATTGATATTATATATAATACCAATTTCACTGTTTATGAAATATTCGCGGTATATGTTTTTAATAAATAACATCCGCTTACTAACGGCGCATAATGTCTATTTTAACAATCAATAATTTACAGTCATCATTCAAACATGCATTCAAATATTTTAAATCTAACTATTTAAAATAAAATCGAAATCTATTCGATTGAGTGAGAAATTCTCACCTTGGTTTTATTTCCGATTCAGCGTTTATTTCGAATATAATTAAACACGCGTTTAATTATACCCAAAATTTTCGCTAGTTCCAAAAAATTCCTAATCAAGCTCCATAGCGTAGAGTTCGACAAAACGAAGCCAACGCTTTTCGTTTCGTCGAAATCCGACCTCGCAGCAAAAAGTTATACTATTTTAAAGTTATACGAATTATAATATAAACAAATTACACAAATCTTTTCAAACTTAAACCTAAGAGAATCTGGGCCGCTGGATCTCAATCAAGTAAATCACGGCCGTGCTTCCTCTCTTCTCCAACATCGCGTTCCACTCCAGTAAAAACCGAACCCATCCACGCGTTCGAATACGTGGATGTCGCGGCCACCAAGATGATCGAGACCCCATCATATCGCCACCAATAGAAGCGCCTTGGTCCACTCCACCACCACCCCGAGTGCCTTGAAGTCCGGTCGCCCCTAGCTCCATCAAAACGCGTGCGAACGGCCGGCCATTCGAGCCAAATTGCCGTTGATCGGCTCCACCTCAAACGATCTCCACCGTTGGATGTGGAGATCTTGTTGAGCTTAACAATCTTCTAGTTGACAATCTTTGCTAATTATCAACGGATCTTGAGGAATTGAAGGAGGAAGCAAACCATTTTCTGGCCATAGGTTATAGAAGTGGCGGCCACGATAGAATTAGGGTTTAATAATTTTTATTTTTTTTTTAGATTTAAGGTGATATTTATAGGAAAAGCTAGCGTAAACACTATTCATCCCGGGAATTCCGAACTCCGATTTACGCGCCGTAACCAGCGTACCTAGGGTTTATCCCGCGTTTCGGACACAATGGAACAGGTTTCGAAAGCTAATTCGGACATCTGTGCGAGTTATGGCTGAAAACGCTCAATTTAAATTAAACCGATTTAAATCGATTTCTAGGCGTTTTAATTTGTACCGGACAAACGGTAAATCCAATCGACTTGAAATTTGAAACCTTACAATAATATCACATTACGGATCCAATGAAACTGGTTTCGTCGAAATCCGAGACAGTTTGAAAAATGGCTATTTTGACTCGTCAAATTTAAATTAAAAACGATTCGATGCGTTTCGAGCTGCCACGATCAAATGATAACTCCGATTGACACGAAAATTGAAATCCGGTAATAACAAACTATTACGGATCCAATGGAACTGGTTTCGTTCAATTCTGAGACTGTTCAAAAATTGACTATTTTACAGTCGATTATTAAATATTAAAATATTCAATTTTCACAAATTAACTTTTAATTCGATTTTAAAAGTTCTAAAATATTTCTATAACTCCAGTATGATTAAATAAAATTTTCCAAATTATTTACAATCATTTTTAACTCAATTTTCAATTATCTTCATAATTTAACATATTGAATTATTGATTTAATTATCCAATTAAATCCTATAATTCAAAATAAAATTTATTCGACTCATAAATTCAATTATTAATATTTAAAATTAATTAAATATTCAAATTTTAATTTAATAAAATTCTGGTTCGTTACAGCTTGAGCATTTTTTACCAAATCAAGAAGCTGTTGAGCAGTCATAAAAACTCCATCCTGGGGCGGAGTGCTAGATGGCACGGCTCTGGGGCGGCCTGGTCTAGACATTTCTCTTCCTTTAGAAAGAAAGAAGAAGAAGAAAAGGTTATTCACCAAATTGAATATCAAGCAATCTTGATAGATAAAACAAGGAATCATAAGAAAAATAGGATGGAACGGTACGAAGACCCGAATAAAATCCTAAACCACAACTCCTAAGAAAGACTTAGGACGATGATCCTTGTTATAATATTCCATATTGTTCCGAAGTTTGGCTCTGATACCAAGCTGTGACGCCCCACCTCTATACCCATGCTAGACAAGAACATTACGGTGAATGCTGTCGACTAGCATGGAGAATAAGGCTGTTGAGGAGCGACCATCCATGTAATTTCTTTGCGCGAGCACCGATATGTCAGATAATATAACATGCATTCTATTTCAAGAGGAAATCCGACATACCGACACAAACTCAAAGCTACTACACGGTGGCTATATAAATCCTTCGGAAAACAAATATAGAAATAAACATAACATAAATCAGTCACAGACAATTCATATCACAAAGGCGGAATAAGATATGAATACTACACTAGGAAGTGTACATCAGAGTAGTGGTCTAAAAAGATCCACAATATCACAAAAGAATAGTTACACGAACTACACAAAAGAATAAGTATACATTAAGGAGTCTATATCTCAAATGTATACAACAAAATAACTACTAATCTAAGTAGTTAACCCAAAAGTCAAGGAGTTAATCCCGGATGAGAAGTCAAGCAGAAGCACCTGTAACATCTCGGTCTGACCCGAGTATTATTTAATAAGAAAATAATAAACGGATCAGTCTAACTATAAATATCAGATGAAACGATATAGAGTAAGAGATATGACTAAACACATAATAATCACAATGCCAAGCTGTGATATATATATATATATATAAATATATACTTAGTTGATAATCATCAAGAGATTAATCAATGTCACCAAATCTACACAAGAATCAAAGAAGTGTCATACTCATTATTTCGTTCATCAAACCACAAATATTGACGATAATATCAATGTCAATCAAGTCAAAGACGCACAAATTCCAGAAGACTACACAAGAAATCCAGAAACCACTAAAGTCAATGACACACAAATTCACCAATGCACAAATATTGATAAAACTTATCAATGGAAATCACGAAAATTGGTGAAACACAAATTCTAGGAATCTACACAAGAAATCCAGAAATCACAAAGGGGGGAAGGCCTATCACAAACGGGAGCATAAAGCTCACCAACACGTGTATCACAAACGGAACGCTAATTCCATGGTCGCTAACCATCACAAATTGAGTCGAAGCTCCACAAACGGCCCGAAGACCATGGGTTGCTACCCCATCACAAATTGAGTCGAAACTCCACAAAACGGGGTTTAGTCTCCCTCGCAGACAAAGAGACATCGCACATTGCTAGTCTAAATCACAAAGATGATCGTCATGATCAGCGAGAAGTGTCAATTACACTAAGCTAGTAAATATATGAGTTTAGCTTCATGTCCCATAACCACTTGCTTAACTTAAATATTTACGAACAAACTGTAAATCTCCACTAGAAAATTGCCACAAGAGGTTCAATCGAACAAGTCCAAGAATTAACCGACAAAGTAAACGCAAGCGTTTCATACCACTTGTTTTACTAAGCCGTTTAATTAGATTTCTCATACGAGTGAGGTAAAGGTTTGTATATACTAATAGATTGGAAAACGGTTTTATAAACGAATTTGGTACTAAAAGAGTATTGAAATCGTTTGAGTAAAGAGTTTTGATATTTACTACTAGTATAGGAAACCTTTATATTTTTAAAGTGACAAATCACGAAGAAGATTGTAAGAACAACCAATCACAAAAATTCACATATGAAGACGTGAATAAAATCCAAAGAAATCGATAAAGAATCCATCGAAATGGATATTCAAAAATCCCTAAAAAGAGTCATCAAAATCATAATAGATGATAACAACAAATAGGATTATCACGAATCGATTTAAATTGGAATTCCAATCCAAAAAGGCAAATTGGACTCAAACAGCAGGTTCAGTCGACTGAACAGAGAATTTCAGTCGACTGACCCTGTACATGGAAATTTTCCAGGTTCAGAAAACTTTCTGTTTCCAGTTTCAGTCGACTTTGCAGAGTTTTTCAGTCGACTGAATCATGCCTGGAAACTCTCGGGTTTCAGGTTCAGTCGACTGAACAGAGATTTTCAGTCGACTGAATCATGCCTGGGCTTTTTTTCAGCCTTATACAAATGAAGAGCAAACTCTTCCAAAATGCAATCGGACGAACATTGGCTCTAAGGGTTTATGCCAAACGGCAACCCGGCCCTATATGCTCCTCGACAGCATTCACCGTAATGTTCTTGTCTAGCATGGGTATAGAGGTGGGGCGTCACAAAAGTGTTTTAAATTATTTAAAAAATCTATTTTGTGCTTGGTGATTTCAGAGAAGATAGAAAATATTTGGGAAAGTTTATTCTGAAAAGAAAGATGGTTTTGAAACTGTTTTCAAAAGGTTGAAAATAGAAATATATCTTGTGAAGATATTTTAAAGGTAATAAATAATTGGAAAATTATTTATTGGTTGATGGTTGTTTGTGAATATTAATTGATAGTTAAATAACCGACTATCAATATTGGACAAATACACCGATCGTTTCGAAGAGACCGGGATCGAGATTTATTTCTCGAAAACCACTTCGATCCGGTTTGTACGTTTCGTGAAACGTGTTCGGAGTCGAAGCTGGAGCAGTGAAGTGCAAGGGCTAGTCGCTACTAATCCTGAGGATATTTCTGAACTGGATGTAGTAGGAATAGTGCCTTCGGTTCCGTTCGAACCCGGGACGGATTTGTATGGATGAATGCTTGCGAAACATCGTCAGGTGGACGATGGGCATTCTAAGGGATATGTTCTATAAAGGTAACGCTTAGCCTCAAGCCTCATCAAATGGGAATGACTGAAAATCAGGGGTTATGCAGCAAGGCTAGGTGGGTAGCACCCAAGCAGGGTGAGGTCATTCCAGTCTAGATGTCCCTTTTTATTTTCGGCTTAGTGGGCAGTTGCTGATCCAAACCGCGAGGTGATCTCACTCGGGACTGTCCAGTAAGGGATGGTTCCGGCCTTGTGTTGCAGGGGAGCGGGCGTACTCCTCGGTACGGTGATCTAGGCCCCGTACTGTGACAGGTGGTACCCCAGTGCCTAGTCATTAGTTGGAAATCCATTCTCCCTACGAGCCTTGTACGAGTTTTGTTTGTATTACCCACTTTGTGGCTAGTAGCTGGAATTTAATGAATGTAACAATTTCGGCTATTTTATAAGTATTTGTATATAGACCCTATTATAATATCAGAGGATTTCTATAAAAATTGTTTTAGCTATCGTAAGGTAAAAACCCGACATATTTATTTGTGGCGTGGTCTTACGAGATGCTTTTGTTTTCAAAGGATTTTTGAAACTTTAATAATCAATTGGATTTGATTTTCTCACGCTGGTATTCCAGACTGACTCAGGTGTTATTTAACTGTAATGCTCGGGTCAGACCGAGTATTATAGAATACAGGATATGATGCTGTGGAGCTCAGGAGACGAGCAGGATGACGATACGTACTCCCGTACTTGTATATATATATATACACATATTTCGTTGTGTTGAGTTGTTGTGTAACCATTTGTATGATATTGAAGTTGAGTTGTGTTTGATGTACTTTGATTGATGTAATATATAAATAGAGATATATTTTATTTTGAGTAAAGATTAGTTACTATCTATTATATTTTATTCCGCTGCGATGGTTAGATTCTGATGTTGATTTTTTTTTTCTCTTCTTCTACCTCTTCTTCTTAAACCCAAATGGTTTGTATTTCTGTACATCTTGAGTTTATTGTTGTGGAATAGTGTTAACTCAAGGGGTACGGATTTGCGGGTCGTTACACATAACCTGTATTTCACTTATGTAATCCAAAATTGTTAATAATTATATAAAATGAAACATTTAAAGTTGCTTCAACCATAAAAAACCAAATCAATCCAAACAACAATCACTTGCAATCACAACATACAACCACAATATGAAACCAAATAAAATCAACCATCCATATCAACAAACAAATAGTGGTCCGGGTTAAAAAACCATAAATTGTACAAAATGAAAAATAAACTGTTAAGTGCACCATTTACTCAATTATCTTAGATGAAACCAAATAGATTATTCCCATATCCAAAAAATTTTAAAGTATCCTTGCCGAAACTACCATAACCCAAACAAATAACGATTTCAAACAACAGATTAAGTTTATTCTTATTAATTCCATTCATTTTCAATTTTTTGCTTATAATTATTCATTTTCATTTATTCAAGTCATGTAAGTTTCTTTTTATTGCATTACATTTATACATTTCTCAATTTCATTTATTTATCTAGTGCTTACATTTCTATTATATTTAATTATAGTAACATTTTAATTACAACTTAAATTTGTAACTCTATAACATCAATTCTTATAAATAAAAGCAATTTATTGAACACTTTCATTACGTACTTTTACCTGTACAATTTCCATTACATTTTCTTATTGAACATTTCAACTTTTATTATTTGGTAAGTTATATGTATGATTTTTTTTTTAGAATGTAATTGAAAGTTATACAAGTTTCTCATTTCTTTTAATTAATTTACTATTCAAAAATTATATCTTTCGGTTTATAAGATTACAATTTTAACTTTACCTTAATCTCATTTATAACTTAGCATTACGTTTCTCATTTCATTTAGCGGTTTCAATTTATTTGTTAAATTCCATTTCACTACACTAATTGAAGTTATTAATTAACGGATGTTAAGAACTAAATACCGGGTTTAATGTCAAATCATTTTAAAGATAATAAATAAAGGTTTATACCTAAAACTTATATATCCCATTATAATTAAACAATCAGAAATTTATATTTGGTTATCAAAATAAATCCCTAGTAAAACTACTACAATGGCCTTCCCACTTAGACACACAAAAATGAATGTCGATGATGCGTGCACCCATCACAGAAATTATTTTCCACGATAGAGATGGGAGTACAAAACTTATTTCTTTCAAAAATTTCCTTTAAAACATTTCTTTCAAATTTTATTGAAATATTTATATCAGCAAATACTTCTAAATATTATCATTATTATATTCCAAAAATCATTGAAAGAATTTTCAAAACCCCGGGACTTAAGCTCTAAATTTCCAATTTTCATTTATTTTATTTTCAATCTCATTTCAACTATTATTTATAATTTTCATTAACAAACAACTAATATACTGCAACCAAATATAATATTTATAAAAATTTATTTTATATATAGAAAATATAACAGGCAAAATTATTTCATTCATCTATATTCAAAACAAAAAACCTTTTATAACACTAACAAATACGCTCTCTCGTATATATACACTCAGCGACTCCCATAGGGTATACTACCCTATTAGTAAAGAGTCAAACCCCACAAAGCTAAGGTTTATCGCTAAACCAAAGCTTTAATACCAGATGTAACATCCCACCTTTTTGCACGTTTTAAATCGATGATAAACCACACATGTCAGACTTAAACCATACAGAAGGGCGGATTGTTATGGGGTAAACAAGAAAAGGTAGAGAAATAAAAAAACAAAATAGAATCTTGGAGCGGAACGATAAAATATAATAATCAAATAAACAGTTCATGAAGCTGTTTTACAAAAACATTTGATTTTCTTTACTTATACAATACAATATCAGAGTGACACATACTAGAGAATAATCAATAATAATGCAGCGGAACAATGTGAAAGTAGTGGAATACTATAATATATAATAATAAATCTTCGTCTTCAACCTCCAGAATACGGTCTTCAAATCCTGAAATGCTCAGGCTGACCCGAGAGAATTGAAAAGACAAAACACTCGAGTCTGAACTAAAAGATCTTATGTAAGTTAAATCAACAGAAATAAATATGAGTGGAACGGCATCAGAGATGTTTACGGGATTTGACATCTCCTATCCAGTGTCTAACGTGAGTGCAGTAACTTAAGAGAGGTTCGGGATTCACATCTCCTAAGAACCCGTTAAACTATCTACTATATAGTAATATACGCTATTATAATAATGTCTAAAGTAAACTATAATATACTGAAAATAGCGTTAAGGGGTTACCCATATAGCCCTTAACACACTTTTATATTCCCATTGTCTATACAGTACCTTAATCTCCCCCGTACCAGGTGTCGTTAGAGGGCACTCCATAGGTATGGTACAAAACAAAATCCTATAAGGCGTGCTAGGGTAGGTGACACAGCACGACTAGGCAATGCCAGGGTAGATATACCAATTACGCTTCCGGGTCGGTGGTAACGCATAACCGCAGCTACCGTCCACCTCGAGCCATACCCTTTAATCAAAGAAATCAAAAGTAGCCACCGAATAAATCCAAAAGTCAAAGTATAATATCGAAGGGATGTGTCCGATAAAACGTGCTATCTTCTTAACCCGTCAATCGCTCCTGTTTTAGCCACCTTATGCCAACTCATGGAAGTCGGGACCACGTATTTACCTCAAAGGAAACTCCGCCACCATCCTACTTCATTCTGGAATCTCCACCGCGTACACAGTTGTTAAAGTGGTTTTCGGAGTTGGCAGAGAGTATGAAAACTTCCGATCCCGGTCTCTTCAACAACCAAACGTTATTATAACACCGCGGTTATTTCAAAATAATTTAATACTTTAAAACCATAATATAATATCCATTTCAAAACCATATGAATACGATATCATTTCTATTTAAAACCCAAATTAAAATGATATCATTTTATTTCAAATATATCCTTTTTCAAAAATCATAGCACTTTCAAATCTATATATCTTGAAACCCATAACTTTGAAACATAACATCAAATACTTAAGTGGTTTAAATATTAAATTAATTTATATAAAATAAAATAGCTTCTTCACCTTCACAAATCAATTCCAAATATAGATTTAAATTCCCAGATAAACCAATGAAATTTCCATATATTTCAAAGCTTCAATTATCCCACCATTTCAAAATTTATTCTATGATAATTTCATATATATCAATTTCAACTGTTATTATTTAGATTTGAAATGTTAACTTAATAAATCAAATATCATTTTAGTAAAACTTTTAGTCTTCGAATAACTGGATATTCTTTCAATTTAATTAACTTGGTAATATTCATTTAAATCAATTTGATATTCATTTAAATCCTTTAAACAAAAATCAAGTTATAAAATCATACCTATTAAATCTCAATTTATTTATATTCAAATAAATAAAATTCAAGGATAATTTTAAAATACTTTAATTCAAATCAAATTCACATTTATCTTCCGACCTTAATTTCATTTGAGTCATTATAAACTCTATATACAATAGGAATTAAATAGATACTTAACCACATTATATAAAAGAAATCAAACTTATTATTTAGCATATTTTATAATTCAAACAAATTTATACATAGCTGAAAAGAAGTAATAAAATAGCATTTATATGACATCTAAAATCAATATCTATAAAACCTATATATTTCGTTACAAAACTATAGAAATCATTTGAAAATAATTTTTTATATATAGACCACGGTGTCTGTATAAAATTTTCTACCCTATGGTCAACTGATACAGATATTTATCATTTCAATCCATAATTTAAAATAAAATTACGGTTGTATATCATTTTAAACTACAATCCCGAATGAACTAAAGTGCATAACAATTTACAGATTATGATGATATAAACAAAACAGCCATTCATCCATCATAAAAATCATACATCCATCACAATCATCGTCCAAAACAATCAATCAATATCAATATATAACTGATCATATATAACAGGTAATTAACTGGCAGTTATATTCAATAATAAATTAAATAACGATTTAATTAAAATAAATGCAATAACTGGGATGATGATTAAAACATACGAAAAAGTCATAAATAAATGCATAATCGCAACAAAAAATTAATTTAAAAAACATAAGAAATTTTAGAAGTTGTGAGTGGGTTAAATCACTCACTTTTTGAATTTAAATTGAATTTAAATTCAATTTAAACCCAAAAATTGACCATTCTCCAAATTCTCCCAAACCATTTTAAAAATCTCCGGTATTTCAATACGATCCTAACAAAAAACCACGCGTAAATCGGATATCATATGCGACAGTTATACGAGTTGAAACATAGAACGAATTTAAACAAACAAATTAAATAAATGAAGAGTGAACCAATGACCATAAGCCATGTCATCATCTCTTCATAGAGCAATACACGCCCAGAGTTCTCACGCGTCTTCACCACGTTGACCAGCCGCTGCCTTCGCCGTCGATCACCATCGACCCAGCGAACAAACCCCATGTGCTCCCCATCATCACCTCCACCGGCCAACCTAGCCACGCCCCTCCCATTGGCACCACCGCCGCCGTCGAATCCTAGGGTTTTGAAACCCAAATCCGAAAATTCCGGCCACCACACACCGCTTCATGTCGATCAACCATCATCATATGCCTCCACGCGACAATCTCCACCAAACCCATATCTTGATTTTTCTGATTGGGGCCAAAATCGAAAACCTCCAAATCGACGCGTAGGGTTCGCGAATTTTGAGCTTTGATCGAGCTTTCAGGATGAATCAAGCATCATTTCTAGAAACGAACACTTGACGCAGATTCGTATCGTTGAGATCTTCGATATATAATTTTTTCAAATTTTTCTTAGGAGTTTGAATTTTGGGATTTGAATTTGATTTGTGTTTGGATCTAGAATTTGGTTGTCTTCCATTGAGGAAGACAAGGTAAGGAGGAAATGTACGTACAGACAATGTAGAAATAAAGGTAGGCTAGGATTTATGCCAGGATATTTATAGACAAAGCTAAAATAGAATGGATCAGATAAGATAGATTTACGCGCTAACGACGAAGTGGCCCAAAAAGCCCGTTCTGACTCCGGAACGAAATTGGGTCAACCCATATGTAATAACCCGCATATTTTACGATTGAATATTTAAATATTTTATTTTAATATTTTATCGTTAGTCGGATTTTAGTCCGAAAAGTTACTTTTTGCATACGGTCGAATTAGGACTCGGAACCACTTCCATTGGGTCCAAAACACCGTTTGCGATCCTTTTGAGCATAAACTTTGTTATGTTTGGAGTTAGTGGAATTTGGTCACTTTTTCACTTTGGGCTTTGGGTTTGATTTAGCCCATTAGCCTAAACTATTAACTCCAACTCAACCCCCTTCTCTTCATAACTTTACTTTCATTTCCTAACACTCAAGCTTCATCAAAAATGGAGGAAGGAATGGGAAATTAAAACTCCAAGCTAAGTTCATTTGCAAATCCAACATCCAACTCCAAATTCAAAGAGAAGCCATTGATTCTTCCATTGACTTCAAGCTTCTTCTTCATTGATTTTGTGTAAAGGTGAGATTTTTATCTCACATCTTTGTCTATAACTCTCTTTGATTGTTGGGTATGAATTCATAACACTTATTCATGTGCATTTGCTTATGGTTTGGATTGAACTGGTGAAAATCCCAATTTTCGGTGTTTTGGGTTCAAATCTTTAAAAATCCAATCTTTTATGTTTGAACATGTTTTGGTGATGAATCGAGGAGCTAATAGGACCGGTAGCCGATAGGCGTAATCCCCTAGCGTTCGTGCTCGATCGGTTGCAAATTGAGAGAGTTTGGCACCCCAAAACCCTTAGGTCGTTCGGCCTGCACTTAGGTCGCACCTTGCTTAGGTCGCGTCAATTTAGGTCGCTCGGCCATAGGTCGTAACCCATAGGTCGCTAGGTCGCTTGGCCTTCTTTACCCCTTAGGTTGTTTCGTTGCTAGGTCGTTCGGCCTATCCTTACCACCATAGGTCGCTGGTCCTAGGTCGGCCTGCCTTTGATCGCTCGGCCATGATATGCCGCTTCCCTCATTTTGATCGCTCGGCTAGGTCGTCTTGCTTAGGTCGCACCAATTTAGGTCGCTCTCCCTGTTAAGACGCGCCATGCTTTAAGTCGCCCCGTAGTTAGGTCGCGATCCATAGGTCGCTCGCCTTGCTTGCATAGTTAGGTCGCTCGGCCCATTAAGTCGCACGTTCATCTTAGGTCACATACCCCATTGGTCGCACCACCTAGGCGGCATGCTTGCCCCCTTAAGCCGCTACTTCCTTAGGTCGCGCACCCCTTAGGTCGCACTACCTAGGCCGCATCTCTTAGGTCGCTCGGCCTGTTATGCCGCTAGCTCCTTTGGTCGCACCACGCCCTAGGTCGCGCTATGTAAGTCGCACGGTTAGGCCGCATGCTATTTCTTAAGTCATTGATTTCTTGTGTTGACTTACGTTAGGTCGTAAGTTGTGCATGTTAAGTCGCAAGGGTGTTTCCACTTTGATGAATTTGGAATCGAATTCTTTGGATTTTATTCATGTCTTCGAATGTGAATTTTTATGATTTATTGTTTCTACAATCATTTTTTTACGATTTGTCACTTCATCTCACTCGTACGAGAAATCTAATTAAACGGCTTAGTAAAACAAATGGTATGAAACGCTTGCGTTTACTTCGTCGGTTAATTCTTGGACTTGTTCGATTGAACCTCTTGTGACAATCTTCGAGTGGAGATCTACAATTTGTTCGTAAATATTATGTTAAGCTAGTGTTTATGGGACATGAAGCTAAGCTTATATATTTACTAGCTTACTGTAATTGACACTTCTTGATGATCGTTGATGATCATTTTTGTGATTTAGAGTTGCAAATGTGCGATGTCTCTTTGTCTACGAGGGAGACTAAACCCCGTTTCTTTGGAGCTTCGGCTCAATTTGGTGGGGTAGCGACCCATGCTCTTCGGGCTGTTTTGTGGAGCTTCGTCTCAAAATTAATGGTTAGCAACCATGGAATAGCGTTCCATTTTGTGATACACGTGTTGGTGAGTTTTCTTGCTCCCGTTTTCTGATAGGCCTCCCTTTTTTTGATTTTTGGATTTCCATTGATGATTTCTAGAATTTGTTTTCATGAATTTTCGTGATTTTCATTGATATGTTTTATCAATATTTGTGCATTGGTGAATTTGTGTTTCATTAACCTTTTGTAAATAAAAATATAGAGTATGACATTCCTTTTTATCTTTGAGAGGATTCTTGTGATATTGATTAATCTCTTATTGATTTTCAATTACATATTTATCACAGTATGGCTTTATGGTCATCATATATTTATGTCATTTATCTTATTCTATATCATTTTATCTGATATTTATAGCTAGACTGATCCGTTTATTATTTTCTTATTAATTAATACTCGGGTCAGACCGAGATGTTACAAGTGCTTCTGCTTGACTTCACCTCTGGGATTATCACCCTGACTTTTGGCTAACTACTTAGACTGTAGTTTTTGTTGTATACATTTGAGATATAGACTAATTGATGTACCCATATTCTTTTGTCTAGCACTTGTAGCTATTCTTTTGTGACATTGTGGATCTTGTTTGACCACTACTCTGATGTACACTTTCACGTGTTATATATTCATATTTTTTCCGCCTTTGTGATATGGATGTCCGTGACTGATTTGTGTAATGTTTATTTCTATATTTGTTTCCGAAGAATATGTATATAGCCACCGGGTAGTAGCTTTGAGTTTGTATCGGTATGTCGGATTTCCTCCAGAAACCAGATGCATGTTGTACTATCTGACATAATGGTGCTCACACAAAGCAATTACGCGGATGGTCGCTCCTCAACAGCCTTATTCTCCACGCTAGTTGACGGCATTGCCCTATAGTGTCCTTGGCTAGAGTGGGTATAGAGGTGGGGTGTCACTGCTTGGTATCAGAGCCAGGCTTCGGAACAATGTAGAGTAATCTAGCAAGGATCATCGTCCTAAGTCCATCTTAGGAGTCGTGCTTTAGGATTTGATTCGAGTCTTCGTACCGATTCATCCTATTTCTTTATTATTCCTTGTTTTGTCTACCAAGATTGCTTGATATTCATTTGGTGAATAACCTTATCCTTCTTCTTTCTTTCTTTCAAAAAGGAGGAGAAATGGTTAGACATGGCCATCCCAAAGCCGGTCAATCTCGTGCTACTCCCCAAGATGGAGTATTTATGTCTGCCCAGCAGCTTTTTGATCTAGTAAGGAATGCTCAAGCAGCCGGATCTAATCCGGAGTCTACTCACCCTAGGTCTGGATCTGCACGTTTGTGCAGCGATTATACCAATTTGGGTGGGAAGCCATTCAAGGGTTCTGAAACCATTATTGAAGTCTAGTCTTGGCTAAGATTGTGTGATCGAATCTTTTCTCACATGAATCTTATTGATCTTCACCGTGTTCAGGTGGCCTCTAGTATGCTCCAAGAAAGAGCATTGGATTGATATGAGTTTCTGATTTCTGAAATAAATGAAGCGGATCTTACATGGGTGAAATTCCGAGAATGCTTCGAATTAAAATTTGTGCCATAAGCTGAGAAGGTGACTTTGGCACGCCGTTTCATTGACCTTGTTCAAGGTGAATCCACTGTGACAGATTATGTCACATCCTTCGAGTCACTTTCTAAATACAGGGTTGAATATATAAACACCCTATTGAAGAAGAACCAAAGATTTGTATATGGCTTGAACAAAAATCTTAAGAAGCCATTACTTCTAAAATTAGAAGTTTCTTTTGATCAACTCATTGATATCGCTCTTCGTCTTGAAGAGGCAGATAGGAAGAGTGATGTTGAAGTTATGAGTGCTAAACTAAACTTCAACAACAAGAAAAGGCCTAATAAGTTCAAAGGTCCTTATCCCAACAATAAGAAAGGGAAGCAAGCCTCTCCGGCACCTAAGACTTCTACCCCAAGTAGTGGGCAATGCTACAACTGTGGTTCTAAGGACCATTATGCGAACAAGTGTTCAAAGCCTCGTACTTGTCACTATTGCAAAAGCCCGGATCATTATTTATCTTCTTGTCCCAAACTTCAAGGCAAGAACGAGGGAAAGCTTAATGTTGCTCAAGCCCCTGGCAACACATCTCGTGGAAAAGGTATTTCTCATTCTATTCTTGATGGCATTATTTTATTTCAGGGTCATCCTATTCGAGTTCTTTTTGATACGGGTGCGTCCCACTCTTTTATTTCAAAAGAACTTGTTGATACTTTTTCTTTGGATGTTTTGTGTTTAATGACTTCTTTGAGAATTGCGAATCCGGTTGGTGGATCCGCAACAATCAGTTTATTATGTAAAGATGTCGAGATTATTTTGTGTGATTTTTCTTTCCGAGCCGATGTGCATGTTATGCGCACTTAGGCTTTGGAATGATTTTGGGAATGGATTGGCTTAACCGCTATGAAGCCCAAGTCCTATGTCCTGAGCGGACTATTCATCTTCGACATCCTCAATCTGTTAAGATGATTTCTATTGATCTTAAAGATTCGGATTCCAGCTTGGTTGCATCTTTATATTCTTTAAATCCTCATGATGACGATAATGATGATGAGGAAGATATTATTTCTCTTATTCACGTTGTTTGTGAGTTTTTCGACATATTTGATCCCGTTTTAGGATTACCACCTAAGCGAGCAATTGAGTTCAAAATTAATCTCATCCCTAGAGCTCAACCTATTACTCGTCCTCCTTATCGTATGTCCAATAATGAAAATGAGGAGATGCGCAAACAATTATCCGAATTGGAGACGAAGAAATTTATTCGCTCTAGTTACTCTCCTTGGGGAGCTTTGGCAATTTTTATGATGAAATCTGATGGTACACTTAGGCTTTGCGTTGACTACCGCAAGCTTAATGATCTTACTATTAAGAATAAATATCCTTTACCTCGGATTGATGATCTATTCGATCAACTTAGTGGGGCTAGAGTCTTTTCACAATTAGACTTCGCTACCGGTTTTCATCCGCTTCGTATTGTAGAGGATAACATTCCTTTGACATCCTTCCGTACTCGTTATGGATCTTATGAATGGCTTATGCCATTTGGTTTGACGAATGCTCTAGCTTATTCGTTGACCTTATGAATAGAGTTTTCAAAGACTTCCTCGATCGGTTTGTTCTCATTTTATTAATGATATTCTTGTGTATTCAAAAACCGAGGAGGATCATGAAAAACATCTTCGGATTGTGTTGGAAACTCTTCGGAGCAATCAATTAAAAACAAAATCTTCTAAATGCCACTTTTGGCAATCTCTTGTGAAGTTTCTCGGTCATATTATTTCCGAATCCGGAATTTCCGTGGATCCTTCGAAGATTGAAGTGATTCAAAATTGGAAGAGACCAGAGAGTGTGACGGAAATTCGTAGTTTCTTTAGATTGGCCGATTATTATCGCCGTTTCATAAAGGACTTTTCCAAAATTTTCGTGCCTCTTACTATCTTGACAAAGAAGGGAGTTAAATACATTTGGTCGGAAAAATGTGAAGCTTCTTTTCGAAAATTAAAAGAACTCCTTTCCGATGCTCCTATTCTTGTGATTCCCAAGGGAAACCAAGACTTTATTGTTTATACCGATGCTAGTCGCGTTGGTTTGGGTGCCGTTCTTATGCAAAGAGAACGTGTTATTGCTTATGCTTCCAGGCAATTCAAGCCAGCCGAGACTAGATATGACACTCATGATTTAGAGCTCGGCTATTGTTTTCGTCCTTCGTATTTGGCATCATTATCTTTTGGAAGAAAAATTTATTCTTTACACCGATCATAAATCTTTGAAGTATCTATTTTCTCAAAAGGAACTTAATTTGCATCAACAACGTTGTCTCGAATTTCTTGCAGCTTATGATCTTGATATTCTATATACTCTCGGAAAGGGAAATCGTGTTGCCGATGCACTTAGTCATAAGCAACAAGCGGTTGTTTGTATGATGATATCCGAATGGAATGATCTCGGAATTCTATCCACCTGTGAGATTCGAGATCGTGTTTCCGATTTATGTTCATCTCTTGTTTTATGTAGCCTTGAGGCTCAACCTTCTCTTTTAGACCGCATTCTTGAAGCTCAAAAGCTAGATCCCGAATTGGCTCTTCTTGGCCAAAATTTTAGGGATAAAATTGATATTGAAGGTTTGAAAGACTTTGATATTGATTCTCGTGGCGGTATTCAAAAATTTGGTAGACTTATCGTGCCAAATATTAGTAATCTTCGTAAAGACATTTTAGAAGATTCTCATCGTTCTAAATTTACCATTCATCTCGGTAGTAGTAAAATGTATGTGGATATGAAGCGACTTTATTATTGGGAGGGAATGAAATCTAATATTGCTTACTTTGTTAAGTGTTGCATGACTTGCCAACTCATTAAGGCCGAACATCAAAGGCCCGGTGGGTTATTGCAACCTTTAGAAATTCCAATTTGGAAGTGGGATCAAATTTCCATGGATTTTATAGACGGCCTTCCCCGTTCTCGTTCGGGTCATGATAACTTATGGGTGATAGTTGATAGACTTACTAAATCCGCCCAATTTATTCACGTTCGGTCCAATCGAACCGTTCCCCTTTTGGACAAACTCTTTATCGAAGAAATTGTTAAATTGCATGGAGTTCCTACTTCTATTGTTAGTGATCGTGATCCATTGTTTACTAGTGGATTTTGGAAGAGTCTTCAAAAAGCTTTGGGAACGAAGCTTAATTTTAGCACTGCTTATCATCCGCAGTCCGATGGACAAACCGAGCGTGTGAATCAAACTCTTGAAGATCTTCTTCGTGCATGTGTTCTTGATTTTGGTGGAAGTTGGGAAGATCATATTTCTCTTGTTGAGTTTTCCTATAATAATAGCTTCCAATCTAGTATTGATATGGCACCTTTTGAGGCACTCTACGGAAGGCCATGCCGATCTCCTTCTTGTTGGCTTGAGGCCGGTGAGAAGCTGGTTTTAGGTCCATATTTTATTCGTGATTCCACAGAAAAGATTGACCTTATTCATTATAGGATGAAAGAAGCCTAGGGTAGGCAAAGATCCTATGTCGATAACCGGAGAAGGAAATTAGAATTTTCTGTGTGAGATCTTGTGTTCATCCGTGTTTCACCTATGAAGGGTGTTGTACGTTTCAGTCGATCGGGAACGTTAGCGCCTCGATATATTGGGCCATTCCCTATCACCGAACGTATTGGTTCCGTGGCTTATCGCCTGTTATTACCGGCTCAGTTTTCTACTATTCATGACGTGTTTCACATTTCTCAATTGCGGAAATGCCTTCGAGATTCCGATTCTGTTCTTGAGCCCGGTGTTGTGGAAGAAATTGAAGTTTCACCTAATTTAACTTAGACAACATCCTATTCGTATTATTGCTTCGGAGGTCAAACGCCTTCGAAATAAAGATGTTCCGCTTGTTAAAGTTCAATGGTCCTCAAATCCTAAGGATTGCTCTTGGGAATCTAGAGAGTTCATCGAGCGAACACATCCGGACTTACATTCCCGTGCCCTTTGAGGTGAATTTCTTGTTTCAAATTTCTTTTGTGTTGATATGCTTTCATGGTTGTTACCTTATATTTTCTTCTTAAATATTGTGGGGACGCAATTTCTTTAAGGAGGGGAGTCTATAACAACCGACATATTTTACGATTGAATATTTAAATATTTTATTTTAATATTTTACTTTAATATTTTATCATTAGTCGGATTTTAGTCCGAAAAGTGACTTTTTGCATACGGTCGAATTAGGACTCGGAACCACTTCCATTGGGTCCAAAACACCGTTTGCGATCTTTTTGAGACTTTGTTATGTTTGGAGTTAGTGGAATTTTGTCACTTTTTCACTTTGGGCTTTGGGTTTGGTTTAGCCCATTAGCCTAATCTATTAACTCTAACTCAACCCCCTTCTCTTCATAACTTTACTATCGTTTCCTAACACTCAAGCTTCATCAAAAATGGAGGAAGGAATGGGAAATTAAAACTCCAAGCTCAAGTTCATTTGCAAATCCAATATCCAACTCCAAATTCAAAGAGAAGCCATTGATTCTTCCATTGATTTCAAGCTTCTTCTTCATTGATTTTGTGTAAAGGTGAGATTTTTATCTCACATCTTTGTCTATAACTATCTTTGATTGTTGGGTATGAATTCATAACACTTATTCATGTGCATTTTCTTATGGTTTGGATTGAATTGGTGAAAATCCCAATTTTTGGTGTTTTGGGTTCAAATCATTAAAAATCCAATCTTTGATGTTTGAACACGTTTAGGTGATGAATCGAGGAGCTAATAGGACCGTGTAGCCGATAGGAGTAATCCCCTAGCATTCGTGCTCGATCGGTTGCAAATTGAGAGAGTTTTGCACCCCAAAACCCTTAGGTCGTTCGGCCTGCACAATTCGAAGTGCTCGGCCTGCACTTAGGTCGCGCCTTGCTTAGGTCGCGTCAATTTAGGTCGCTCGGCCATAGGTCGTAACCCATAGGTTGCTAGGTCGCTCGGCCTTCTTTAACCCTTAGATTGTTTCGTCGTTAGGTCGTTCGGCCTATCCTTACCACCATAGGTCGCTGGTCCTAGGTCGGCCTGCCTTTGATCGCTCGGCCATGATATGCCGCTTCCCTCATTTAGGTCGCTCGGCTAGGTCGTCTTGCTTAGGTCGCACCAATTTAGGTCCCTCGGCCTGTTAAGACACCTCATGCTTTAAGTCGCCACGTAGTTAGGTCGCGATCCATAGGTCGCTCGGCTTGCTTGCATAGTTAGGTCGCTGGGCCCATTAAGTCGCACATTCATCTTAGGTCGCGTACCCCATTGGTCGCACCACCTAGGCCGCATGCTCGCCCCCTTAAGCCGCTACTTCCTTAGGTCGCACTACCTAGGCTGCATCTCTTAGGTCGCTCGGCCTGTTATGCTGCTAGCTCCTTTGGTCGCGCCATGCCCTAGGTCGAGCCATGTAAGTCACACGGTTAGGCCGCATGCTATTTCTTAAGTCGCCGATTTCTTGTGTTGACTTAAGTTAGGTCGTAAGTCGTGGCTGTTAACTCGCAAGGGTATTTCCACTTTGATGAATTTGGAATCGAATTCTTTGGATTTTATTCACGTCTTCGAATGTGAATTTTTGTGATTTATTGTTTCTACAATAATTTTTTTTGCTATTTGTCACTTCATCTCACTCGTACGAGAAATTTAATTAAATGGCTTAGTAAAACAAATGGTATGAAACGCTTGCATTTACTTCGTCGGTTAATTCTTAGACTTGTTCGATTGAACCTCTTGTGATAATCTTCGAGTGGAGATCTACAATTTGTTCGTAAATATTTAAGTTAAGCTAGTGGTTATAGGACATGAAGCTAAGCTTATATATTTACTAGCTTACTGTAATTGACACTTCTTGATGATCGTTAATGATCATTTTTGTGATTTAGACTAGCAAATGTGCGATGTCTCTTTGTCTATGAGGGAGACTAAATCTCGTTTCTGTGGAGCTTCGGCTCAATTTGGTGGGGTAGCGACTCATGGTCTTCGGGCCGTTTTGTGGAGCTTCGGCTCAAAATTAATGGTTAGCAACCATGGAATAGCGTTCCATTTTGCGATACACGTGTTGGTGAGTTTTCATGCTCCAGTTTTGTGATAGGCCTCCCCCTTTTTGTGATTTCTGGATTTTCACTGATGATTTCTAGAATTTGTGTTTCACCATTTTTCGCGATTTTCATTGATATGTTTTATCAATATTTGTGCATTGGTGAATTTGTGTGTCAATAACCTTTTGTGAATAAAAATATAGAGTATGACATTCCTTTTTATCTTTGAGAAGATTCTTGCGATATTGATTAATCTCTTGTTGACTTTCAATTACTTACTTATCACAGTATGGCTTTATGGTCATCATATATTTATGTCATATCTCATATTCTATATCATTTTATCTGATATTTATAGCTAGACGGATCCGTTTATTATTTTCTTATTAAATAATACTCGGGTCAGACCGAGATGTTACAGGTGCTTCTGCTTGACTTCACCTCTGGGATTATCACCCTGACTTTTGGCTAACTACTTAAACTGTAGTTTTTGTTGTATACATTTGAGATATAGACTCATTGATGTATCCATATTCTTTTGTCTAGCACTTGTAGTTATTGTTTTGTGACATTGTGGATCTTGTTTGACCATTACTCTGATGTACACTTTCACGTGTTATATATTGATATCTTTTTCAGCCTTTGTGATATGGATGTCTGTGACTGATTTGTGTTATGTTTATTTCTATATTTATTTCCGAAGAATATATATATATAGCCACCTGGTAGTAGCTTTGAGTTTGTATCGGTATGTCGAATTTCCTCCTGAAATAAGATGCATGTTGTACTATCTGACATAACGGTGCTCGCACAAAGCAATTACACGGATGGTCGCTCCTCAACAGCCTTATTCTCCGCACTGGTTGACGGCATTACCCAGTAGTGTCCTTGGCTAGAGTGGGTATAGAGGTGGGGCGTCACGCCATATATCAAAATAGATGTTTTAAAATATTTTAAATGCAATGGAATAGGTTTCACGTCCAAATTCCATCATATGAAGAAGTTATGCAAAAATCAATATTTTCCAAATTGATTTCAATTGATTTCAATTTCATTGATTTCAAGGCGTTTCACGTTTGTGCGATCAAACGAAAAGTCCAATCGCTACGAAACTTGAAACCCTACAACAATTCACCGATACTGATTCGATGAAACTGGGTTCGTCGAAATCCGAGTCAGTGGCCATAATGGTTATTTTCCAGTTAATTAAATAAGTAAATAATTAATTAATTAAACCGATTTTTAACTTTCAATTATATAATTGGCAAATTTTATCACTTTTATATTTCTCAATCATTTACAATGATTTAAACAAATTTAAATGTCAATTAAACGTTGATTCATTCATCAATTTCAGCATTAACCTTCATTTTCCTTACATTAAGAAATTATAATTTAATTTACAATAATTCCAATTATTTTACTTTTCATTCTATTATTCAATTCATTGAGGCTAGATGGATGAAATTAACTTTGGAATCAAGATCTACAACATTAATATTCTCTAATTTCAACTAAATTTTAAATTAATGAATAATTAAATATTTAAGTTCATTCATTTGCATTTAGTCCAATTATGGAATGTTTATTCCGATAAATTGTTTTTATTTGATTTAAATCTTTATATCCCATCCACCAGTTTCAAATAATATAGTTAATGCTGGTTTTTATATTATATTTCATAAATATACTCAACTTACTTCCTTCACTGTGTATTAGCTATAATTTCCATTAGTATTGAAATCTTTGCCAAATATAGCATTTGCATTTCCTCTTTTATTGGGATTTCATTCAACTTTTTTATAGTCAATTTCTATTAACCTCACTAAATTTAATTTTAATTATCAATTCATTCATAAACCACTAACCATACCTTATTACCAAATATTACCAATTTTTAGACTCATCAATTGTCATTTCATTCAACCTATTAATTATTAAACTAAATTAGCACTGTTAGGTTTTAATTTACTTATTAGCTTACAACAAGTGCTACCATTAGTTCATAAACTAATTCCTTCCATTTCGATTCATTATACATTATTTTATTAGTAAGCTAACATTTTAAATTATTAGTTTACCTTTTATATCCCATTATAAATTAATGCATACACTAATTAAGATTTTAAATCAATTTAAGCATTTCATCTTGGTAACGTTTTTCATTACAATAAGAATATAATTAACATTTACACTTTTTCACTTATTGGAATTACATCCAAGTTATTAACAATTAACTCACCAATCTTATCCAAGTTATTATTATTCCATTAATAATTCACTAAAATTTTATTTCATCAGTATTAAATTTCAAAAATCTTATTAATTAACTATTATAATTACTGAAAATTTACGGGTCGTTACATTAATAATAGAAGGCGGTGTTGCATATCAACTACTAATTTCAATCTAAGCTTCTTATATAATAGGAAATATATGAAAAACCCAAATTAGTAAAATAATAATAATAATAATAATAATGTCCTCTAAATTATAATAAAAATGTATGATTGCTAATACAACCAAAAAGAAAAGGCAAAACAGGTAGTTACGATGTACATTGAAATGGAAAATTCTAGAATAAAAAATAGATGTTTCGTTTTGTCATATATTTTATCCTCTTAATAATTTTGATAATATTAGTATTCTTATCGTAACAGTATATTACTACGCTATTAGCGTGTATGCATGCAAATGTGTATATTCGTATATTTCGATTAAAATTTACTGTATTTTGATTATAAAAGACGTTTATTTTCTTGTTATGGTGTTTGGAACTTACACAATATCAAATGTCTATTTTTTATTTTACCACCTCAAATGTAGGTTTATCGTTTCACATCTCGTTTTCACTAAAACTTAAAGTTAATTGTTCGACAATATGTATTCGCACTACTATTAACTGTATTAAAAACCCAAGTCTAGTGTTACCAAAAAAGAGATATTTGTATAACTTTATGGCATGCAAATATTTTGTAGTTTGGAATGTATGCACAATTTTATTTTTATTTACATTTTGCATATAACATATAGTCAATATGTTGTTAAAACTAAAGAATTTAGTGTAGTGAAAATTAGACTCTTCTGACATACTAGTTTCCAAAGCCAGTCAGATATTGTTGTAGGCTTAAGGCAAAATGATCTATATCAGGGATAAAATCAATCAGAGGTCCTTATTAGTAAGTTTCAAACATTAAAAATACAGTCACAATGCAAATTTAAATTATAGTGGCTTAAAAATAAATCATACTCTTATACAATTACACCGAGTCCGCTTTCATTAATCTAAAATATGACGTGCTTCATTTATAAACAAAATGCAATTTCTTTTATAAACAAAATTTGAATTTTGAGGCCGATGAAAATTCAAGGCCCTTGGCGATGACTTTGGTGACATAGGGCTACTGTCGGCCATTCCCATATCAAACTTAGTTTTGGATAATACCGACTATTTGTAAATAGCAGTAAATGAGATTTGAGAAGAAATGTGTAGATGACTATTAAAATAAGTAACATGCAACGAACCATCCATTTGAGAATTTGCATACGCAAAATGGTTTTTAAATAACAATTTAATAACATAAGTTTTTCTAAAAAATCCATCATTCAAAAGTTTTGCACTTTGCAAGTTTATCCAACTCTAACCATCCACTATTAGTGTTGCCATAAATTACTATTTTGGAAATTTTTGGTTAAAAATTTGAAAATAAGAATACACAAAAAACCTAACTTCCTACCTATATTAAACTGGAAAAGTGAATACATAGCTTAAAATAAGTTGTATAATAACAAAACAAAACAAGTTTGTAACTATTGATCACACATCTTATTAGAAAATAATATATTTCATTTAAGTAAAGCGGTTTTATTGGAAAATAAATTATATAAGATTCCTTTACTAAAATTTACTTAAATTGAGAGATATGTATAAATTTATGGAAAAACATTTAGTTTAGAAGTATAAATATCGTGGCAATACATTTATGTTAAAAGTTAATCCAAATTATCCCGACCAAACATAAATATTATCTCAATATATAAACATAAGTAAAATAACAGCTCAATAGCTCCACGAATAGATTACTATCAGAAGATGTAATAATAAGTTGTAAAATGCTTTTTCAGATATATAACATAAACCATCTACAAAGCTGATTCTTCCATCAAATTTATTTCATACTATAATAAAAGCACATTGTGTCAACTTTGATGACTTAACATTTGATGTTAAACATTATCATTTCACCGGTGAAATAGTTGAAGCTTGATTATGCCATTTTCTTTGTTGATACAACGATGTAGGATGATGTCATTTACTTTCTCTATTACTGGTTATTGGATGATGCATTTCTTCTTGTTGTTTTGTGCATTGTAACTCTTTTGTTCACTGTGGTTCTTTTGCGCACTGTGGTTCTTTAATGCACTGTGGTTCTTTTGTGCATTCTAGTTCTTTCGTACATTGTTCATCCATTGTATGTTCATTTAACGTTGGATGTTGAAATTTGCTTTCTCCATCAGTGGTTGTTGGATGATCCCATTCTTTTTGCTCTTTTGTGCATTATAGCTCTTTTGTGCACTGTAGCCCTTTTGTGCATTGTAGCCCTTTTGTGCATTGTAGTTCTTTTGTGCATTCTAGGTTTTTGTACATTTTTCATTCATCGCATGTGCATTTACCATTGGATGATTCCACTTCTTTTGTTCGTCATAATTTGCCGGATGATGCCACTTACTCTTTTCATCAACGATTGTTGGATGATGCCACTTGTTTGGTAGTTCATTAGGTTGCAGCAACTTTGATGCCAAGGTAGTTTCAATTATGATAAAAAAGAACAACACTAAAGCTAATGATGCACTATATGCTTTTGTCATGTTTATGTGTGGTACGTTTTTCAAGAAAGAAGATGGTTTTTATAAGATTTGAAGATAAAATTTGGAATCTTGAAGTCAATTAAGCCATCGTAAACTAATTAATGATCTCATTTAGTTTTATCTACTTTCAAATTCAGGAAAAGCATAAAACCTTAAAGTAGATAGTGTTTTAGTAAGCTTTCTACAAAAAAATAACATGCAAAAGTTAATTATAATTCACCAATCATTATGTTAATAATAGAAGGCAGTGCTGCATATCAACTACTAATTTCAATCCTAGCTTCTTGTATCGTAGGAAATGTATGAAAAACCCAAATTAGTAAAAAAAATTAAATAAATATTAGTGTCCTCTAAATTATAATAAAAATGTGCGATTGCCAATACAACCAAAAAGAAAAGGCAAAACAGGCAGTTACGATGTAAATTGAAATGGAAAATTCTAGAATAAAAAAGGATGTCTTGTTTTGTCATATATTTTATCCTCTTAATAATTTTGATAATATTAGTATTGTTATCGTAATAGTATATTACTACACTATTAGCGTGTATGTGTGCAAATGTGTATATTCGTATACTTCGATTAAAATTTACTATATTTTTATTATAAAAGACGTTTATTTTCTTGTTATGGTGTTTGGAACTTACACAATATCAAATGTCCATTTTTTATTTTACCACCTCAAATGTTGGTTTATCGTTTCACATCTCGTTTTCACTAAAACTTAAAGTTAATTGTTCGACAATATGTATTCGCACAACTATTAACTGTATTAGAAACCCAAGTCTAGTGTTACCAAAAAAGAGATATTTGTATAACTTTATGGCATGCAAATATTTTGTAGTTTGAAATGTATGCACAATTTTATTTTTATTTACATTTTGCATATAACATATAGTCAATATGTTGTTAAAACTGAAGAATTTAGTGTAGTGAAAATTAGACGCTTTTGACATACTAGTTTCCAAAGCCGGTAAGATATTGTTGTAGGCTTAAGGCAAAATGATCTATATCAGGGATAAAATCAATCAGAGGTCCTTATTAGTAAGTCGAAACATTAAAAATACAGTCACAATGCAAATTTAAATTATACTGGCTTAAAAATAAAGCATACTCTTATACAATTACACCGAGTCCGCTTTCATTAATCTAAAATATGACGTGTTTCATTTATAAACAAAATGCAATTTCTTTTATAAACAAAATTTGAATTTTGAGGCCGATGAAAATTCAAGGCCCTTGGCGATGCCTTTGGTGACATAGGGCTACTATCGGCCATTCCCATATCAAACTTAGTTTTGAATAATACCGACTATTTGTAAATAGCAGTAAATGAGATTTAAGAAGAAATGTGTAGATGACTATTAAAATAAGTAACATGCAACGAACCATCCATTTGAGAATTTCCATACGCAAAATGATTTTTAAATAACAATTTAATAACATAAGTTTTTCTAAAAAATCCATCATTCAAAAGTTTTGCATTTTGCAAGTTTATCCAACTCTAACCATCCACTATTAGTGTTGCAATAAATTACTATTTTGGAAATTTTTGGTTAAAAATTTGAAAATAAGAATACCCAAAAATCCTAACTTCCTACCTATATTAAACTGGAAAAGTGAATACATAGCTTAAAATAAGTTGTATAATAACAAAACAAAACAAGTTTGTAACTATTGATCACACATCTTATTAGAAAATAATATATTTCATTTAAGTAAAGCGGTTTTATTGGAAAATAAATTATATAAGATTCCTTTACTAAAATTTACTTAAATTGAGAGATATGTATAAATTTATTAAATTTATGGAAAAACATTTAGTTTAGAAGTATAAATATCGTGGCAATACATTTATGTTAAAAGTTAATCCAAATTATCCCGACCAAACATAAATATTATCTCAATATATAAACATAAGTAAAATAATTGCTCCACGAATAGATTACTATCAGAAGATGTAATAATAAGTTGTAAAATGCTTTTTCAGATATACAACATAAACCATCTACAAAGCTGATTCTTCCATCAAATTTATTTCATACTATAATACCATGAAAGCACATTGTATCAACTTTGATGACTTAACATTTGATGTTAAACATTATCATTTCGCCGGTGAAATAGTTGAAGCTTGATTATGCCATTTTCTTTGTTGATACAACGATGTAGGATGATGTCATTTACATTCTCCATTACTGGTTATTGGATGATGCATTTCTTCTTGTTCTTTTGTGCATTGTAACTCTTTTGTTCACTGTGGTTCTTTTGCGCACTGTGGTTCTTTAATGCACTGTGGTTCTTTTGTGCATTCTAGTTCTTTCGTACATTGTTCATCCATTGTATGTTCATTTAACGTTGGATGTTGAAATTTGCTTTCTCTATCAGTGGTTGTTGGATGATCCCATTCTTTTTGCTCTTTTGTGCATTGTAGCTCTTTTGTGCACTGTAGCCCTTTTGTGCATTGTAGTTCTTTTGTGCATTCTAGGTTTTTGTACATTGTTCATTCATCGCATGAGCATTTACCATTGGATGATTCCACTTCTTTTGTTCGTCATAATTTGCCGGATGTTGCCACTTACTCTTTTCATCAACGATTGTTGGATGATGCTACTTGTTTGGTAGTTCATTAGGTTGCAGCAACTTTGATGTCAACGTAGTTTCAATTATGATAAAAAAGAACAACACTAAAGCTAATGATGCACTATATGCTTTTGTCATGTTTATGTGTGGTACGTTTTTCAAGAAAGAAGATGGTTTTTATAAGATTTGAAGATAAATTTTGGAATCTTGAAATCAATTAAGCCATCGTAAACTAATTAACGATCTCATTTAGTTTTATCCACTTTCAAATTCAGGATAAGCATATAACCTTAAAGTAGATAGTGTTTTAGTAAGCTTTCTACAAAAAAATAACATGCAAAAGTTAATTATAATTCACCAATCATTATGTTAATAATAGAAGGCGGTGTTGCATATCAACTACTAATTTCAATCCTAGCTTCTTGTATCGTAGGAAATGTATGAAAAACCCAAATTAGTAAAAAAAATTAAATAAATATTAGTGTCCTCTAAATTATAATAAAAATGTGTGATTGCCAATACAACCAAAAAGAAAAGGCAAAACAGGCAGTTACGATGTGAATTGAAATGGAAAATTCTAGAATAAAAAAGGATGTCTCGTTTTGTCATATATTTTATCCTCTTAATAATTTTGATAATATTAGTATTGTTATCGCAACAGTATATTACTACACTATTAGCGTGTATGTGTGCAAATGTGTATATTCGTATATTTCGATTAAAATTTACTATATTTTGATTATAAAAGACGTTTATTTTCTTGTTATGGTGTTTGGAACTTACACAATATCAAATGTCTATTTTTTATTTTACCACCTCAAACGTAGGTTTATCGTTTCACATCTCGTTTTCACTAAAACTTAAAGTTAATTGTTCGACAATATGTATTCGCACTTCTATTAACTGTATTAAAAACCCAAGTCTAGTGTTACCAAAAAAGAGATATTTGTATAACTTTATGGCATGCAAATATTTTGTAGTTTGAAATGTATGCACAATTTTATTTTTATTTACATTTTGCATATAACATATAGTCAATATGTTGTTAAAACTGAAGAATTTAGTGTAGTGAAAATTAGACGCTTCTGACATACTAGTTTCCAAAGCCAGTCAGATATTGTTGTAGGCTTAAGGCAAAATGATCTATATCAGGGATAAAATCAATCAAAGGTCCTTATTAGTAAGTTTCAAACATTAAAAATACAGTCACAATGCAAATTTAAATTATAGTGGCTTAAAAATAAATCATACTCTTATACAATTACACCGAGTCCGCTTTCATTAATCTAAAATATGACGTGTTTCATTTATAAACAAAATGCAATTTCTTTTATAAACAAAATTTGAATTTTGAGGCCGATGAAAATTCAAGGCCCTTGGCGATGACTTTGGTGACATAGGGCTACTGTCGGCCATTCCCATATCAAACTTAGTTTTGAATAATACCGACTATTTGTAAATAGCAGTAAATGAGATTTGAGAAGAAATGTGTAGTTGACTATTAAAATAAGTAACATGCAACGAACCGTCCATTTGAGAATTTGCATACGCAAAATGATTTTTAAATAACAATTTAATAACATAAATTTTTCTAAAAAATCCATCATTCAAAAGTTTTGCATTTTGCAAGTTTATCCAACTCCAACCATCCACTATTACTGTTGCAATATATTACTATTTTGGAAATTTTTGGTTAAAAATTTGAAAATAAGAATACACAAAAATCCTAACTTCCTACCTATATTAAACTGGAAAAGTGAATACATAGCTTAAAATAAGTTGTATAATAACAAAACAAAACAAGTTTGTAACTATTGATCACACATCTTATTAGAAAATAATACATTTCATTTAAGTAAAGCGGTTTTATTGGAAAATAAATTATATAAGATTCCTTTACTAAAATTTACTTAAATCGAGAGATATGTATAAATTTATTAAATTTATGGAAAAACATTTAGTTTAGAAGCATAAATATCGTGGCAATACATTTATGTTAAAAGTTAATCCAAATTATCCCGACCAAACATAAATATTATCTCAATATATAAACATAAGTAAAATAATAGCTCCACGAATAGATTACTATCAGAAGATGTAATAATAAGTTGTAAAATGCTTTTTCAGATATATAACATAAACCATCTACAAAGCTGATTCTTCCATTAAATTTATTTCATACTATAATACCATGAAAGCACATTGTATCGACTTTGATGACTTAACATTTGATGTTAAACATTATCATTTCACCGGTGAAATAGTTGAAGCTTGATTATGCCATTTTCTTTGTTGATACAACGATGTAGGATGATGTCATTTACTTTCTCCATTACTGGTTATTAGATGATGCATTTCTTCTTGTTCTTTTGTGCATTGTAACTCTTTTGTTCACTGTGGTTCTTTTGCGCACTGTGGTTCTTTAATGCACTGTGGTTCTTTTGTGCATTCTAGTTCTTTCGTACATTGTTCATCCATTGTATGTTCATTTAACGTTGGATGTTGAAATTTGCTTTCTCCATCAGTGGTTGTTGGATGATCCCATTCTTTTTGCTCTTTTGTGCATTGTAGCTCTTTTGTGCACTGTAGCCCTTTTGTGCATTGTAGTTCTTTTGTGCATTCTAGGTTTTTGTACGTTGTTCATTCATTGCATGTGCATTTACCATTGGATGATTCCACTTCTTTTGTTTCTCATAATTTGCCGGATGATGCCACTTACTCTTTTTATCAACGATTGTTGGATGATGCCACTTGTTTGGTAGTTCATTAGGTTGCAGACACTTTGATGCCAAGGTAGTTTCAATTATGATAAAAAAGAACAACACTAAAGCTAATGATGCATTATATGCTTTTGTCATGTTTATGTGTGGTACGTTTTTCAAGAAAGAAGATGGTTTTTATAAGATTTGAAGATAAAGTTTGGAATCTTGAAGTCAATTAAGCCATCGTAAACTAATTAGCGATCTCATTTAGTTTTATCCACTTTCAAATTCAGGATAAGCATATAACCTTAAAGTAGATAGTGTTTTAGTAAGCTTTCTACAAAAAATTAACATGCAAAAGTTAATTATAATTCACCCATCATTATGTTAATAATAGAAGGCGGTGTTGCATATCAACTACTAATTTCAATCCTAGCTTCTTGTATCGTAGGAAATGTATGAAAAACCCAAATTAGTAAAAAAAAAAAAAAATATTAGTGTCCTCTAAATTATAATAAAAATGTGCGATTGCCAATACAACCAAAAAGAAAAGGCAAAACAGGCAGTTACGATGTAAATTGAAATGGAAAATTCTAGAATAAAAAAGGATGTCTCATTTTGTCATATATTTTATCCTCTTAATAATTTTGATAATATTAGTATTGTTATCGTAACAGTATATTACTACACTATTAGCGTGTATGTGTGCAAATGTGTATATTCGTATATTTCGATTAAAATTTACTATATTTTGACTATAAAAGACGTTTATTTTCTTGTTATGGTGTTTGGAACTTACACAATATCAAATGTCTATTTTTTATTTTACCACCTCAAACGTAGGTTTATCGTTTCACATCTCGTTTTCACTAAAACTTAAAGTTAATTGTTCGACAATATGTATTCGCACTACTATTAACTGTATTAAAAACCCAAGTCTAGTGTTACCAAAATAGAGATATTTGTATAACTTTATGGCATGCAAATATTTTGTAGTTTGAAATGTATGCACAATTTTATTTTTATTTACATTTTGCATATAACATATAGTCAATATGTTTTTAAAACTGAAGAATTTAGTGTAGTGAAAATTAGACGCTTCTGACATACTAGTTTCCAAAGCCAGTCAGATATTGTTGTAGGCTTAAGGCAAAATGATCTATATCAGGGATAAAATCAATCAGAAGTCCTTATTAGTAAGTTTCAAACATTAAAAATACATTCACAATGCAAATTTAAATTATAGTGGCTTAAAAATAAAGCATACTCTTATACAATTACACCGAGTCCGCTTTCATTAATCTAAAATATGACGTGTTTCATTTATAAACAAAATGCAATTTCTTTTATAAACAAAATTTGAATTTTGAGGCCGATGAAAATTCAAGGGCCTTGGCGATGACTTTGGTGACATAGGGCTACTTTCGGCCATTCCCATATCAAACTTAGTTTTGAATAATACCGACTATTTGTAAATAGCAGTAAATGAGATTTGAGAAGAAATGTGTAGTTGACTATTAAAATAAGTAACATGCAACGAACCATCCATTTGAGAATTTGCATACGCAAAATGATTTTTAAATAACAATTTAATAACATAAGTTTTTCTAAAAAATCCATCATTCAAAAGTTTTGCATTTTGCAAGTTTATCCAACTCTAACCATCCACTATTAGTGTTGCAATATATTACTATTTTGGAAATTTTTGGTTAAAAATTTGAAAATAAGAATACACAAAAATCCTAACTTCCTATCTATATTAAACTGGAAAAGTGAATACATAGCTTAAAATAAGTTGTATAATAACAAAACAAAACAAGTTTGTAACTATTGAACACACATCTTATTAGAAAATAATATATTTCATTTAAGTAAAGCGGTTTTATTGGAAAATAAATTATATAAGATTCCTTTACTAAAATTTACTTAAAAATTGACAGATATGTATAAATTTATTAAATTTATGGAAAAACATTTAGTTTAGAAGTATAAATATCGTGGCAGTACATTTGTGTTAAAAGTTAATCCAAATTATCCCGACCAAACATAAATATTATCTCAATATATAAACATAAGTAAAATAATAGCTCCACGAATAGATTACTATCAGAAGATGTAATAATAAGTTGTAAAATGCTTTTTCAGATATATAACATAAACCATCTACAAAGATGATTCTTCCATCAAATTTATTTCATACTATAATACCATGAAAGCACATTGTATCAACTTTGATGACTTAACATTTGATGTTAAACATTACTATTTCACCGGTGAAATAGTTGAAGCTTGATTATGCAATTTTCTTTGTTGATACAACGATGTATGATGATGTCATTTACTTTCTTCATTACTGGTTATTGGATGATGCATTTCTTCTTGTTCTTTTGTGCATTGTAACTCTTTTGTTCACTGTGGTTCTTTTGCGCACTGTGGTTCTTTAATGCACTGTGGTTCTTTTGTGCATTCTAGTTCTTTCGTACATTGTTCATCCATTGTATGTTCATTTAACGTTGGATGTTGAAATTTTCTTTCTCCATCAGTGGTTGTTGGATGATCCCATTCTTTTTGCTCTTTTGTGCACTGTAGCCCTTTTGTGCATTGTAGCCCTTTTGTGCATTGTAGCCCTTTTGTGCATTCTAGGTTTTTGTACATTGTTCATTCATCGCATGTGCATTTACCATTAGATGATTCCACTTCTTTTGTTCGTCATAATTTGCCGGATGATTCCACTTACTCTTTTCATCAACGATTGTTGGATGATGCCACTTGTTTTGTAGTTCATTAGGTTGCAGCAACTTTGATGCCAAGGTAGTTTCAATTATGATAAAAAAGAACAATACTAAAGCTAATGATGCACTATATGCTTTTGTCATGTTTATTTGTGGTACGTTTTTCAAGAAAGAAGATGGTTTTTATAAGATTTGAAGATAAAGTTTGGAATCTTGAAGTCAATTAAGCCATCGTAAACTAATTAACGATCTCATTTAGTTTTGTCCACTTTCAAATTCAGGATAAGCATATAACCTTAAAGTAGATAGAGTTTTAGTAAGCTTTCTACAAAAAAATAACACGCAAAAGTTAATTATAATTCACCAATCATTATGTTAAAATAGAAGGCGGTGTTGCATATCAACTACTAATTTCAATCCTAGTTTGTTATATCATAGGAAATGTATGAAAAACCCAAATTAGTAAAAAAAAATTAAATAAATATTAGTGTCCTCTAAATTATAAAAAAAATGTGCGATTGCCAATACAACCAAAAAAAAAAGGCAAAACAGGCAGTTACGATGTAAATTGAAATGGAAAATTCTAGAATAAAAAAGGTTGTCTCGTTTTGTCATATATTTTATCCTCTTAATAATTTTGATAATATTAGTATTGTTATCGTAACAGTATATTACTACACTATTAGCGTGTATGTGTGCAAATGCGTATATTCGTATATTTCGATTAAAATTTACTATATTTTGATTATAAAAGACGTTTATTTTCTTGTTATGGTGTTTGGAACTTACACAATATCAAATGTCTATTTTTTTTATTTTACCACCTCAAATGTAGGTTTATCGTTTCACATCTCGTTTTCACTAAAACTTAAAGTTAATTGTTCGACAATATGTATTCGCACTACTATTAACTGTATTAAAAACCCAAGTCTAGTGTTACCAAAAAAGAGATATTTGTATAACTTTATGGCATGCAAATATTTTGTAGATTGAAATATATGCACAATTTTTTTTATTTACATTTTGCATATAACATATAGTCAATATGTTGTTAAAACTGAAGAATTTAGTGTAGTGAAAATTAGACGCTTCTGACATACTAGTTTCTAAAGCCAGTCAGAAATTGTTGTAGGCTTAAGGCAAAATGATCTATATCAGGGATAAAATCAATCAGAGGTCCTTATTAGTGAGTTTCAAACATTAAAAATACAGTCACAATGCAAATTTAAATTATAACGGCTTAAAAATAAAGCATACTCTTAGACAATTACACCGAGTCCGCTTTCATTGATCTAAAATATGACGTGTTTCATTTATAAACAAAATGCAATTTCTTTTATAAACAAAATTTGAATTTTGAGGCCGATGAAAATTCAAGGCCCTTGTCGATGACTTTGGTGACATAGGGCTACTGTCGCCCATTCCCATATCAAACTTAGTTTTGAATAATACCGACTATTCGTAAATAGCAGTAAATGAGATTTGAGAAGAAATGTGTAGATGACTATTAAAATAAGTAACATGCAACGAACCATCCATTTGAGAATTTGCATACGCAAAATGATTTTTAAATAACAATTTAATAACATAAGTTTTTCTAAAAAATCCATCATTCAAAAGTTTTGCATATTGCAAGTTTATCCCACTCTAACCATCCACTATTAGTGTTGCAATAAATTACTATTTTGGAAATTTTTGGTTAAAAATTTGAAAATAAGAATACACAAAAATCCTAACTTCCTACCTATATTAAACTGGAAAAGTGAATACATAGCTTAAAATAAGTTGTATAATAACAAAACAAAACAAGTTTGTAACTATTGATCACACATCTTATTAGAAAATAATATATTTCATTTAAGTAAAGCGGTTTTATTGGAAAATAAATTATATAAGATTCCTTTACTAAAATTTACTTAAATTGAGAGATATGTATAAATTTATTAAATTTATGGAAAAACATTTAGTTTAGAAGTATAAATATCATGGCAATTCATTTATGTTAAAAGTTAATCCAAATTATCCCGACCAAACATAAATATTATCTCAATATATAAACATAAGTAAAATAATAGCTCCACGAATAGATTACTATCAGAAGATGTAACAATAAGTTATAAAATGCTTTTTCGGATATATAACATAAACCATCTACAAAGCTGATTCTTCCGTCAAATTTATTTCATACTATAATACCTTGAAAGCACATTGTATCAAATTTGATGACTTAACATTTGATGTTAAACATTATCATTTCACCGGTGAAATAGTTGAAGCTTGATTATGCCATTTTCTTTGTTGATACAACGATGTAGGATGATGTCATTTACTTTCTCCATTACTGGTGATTGGATGATGCATTTCTTCTTGTTCTTTTGTGCATTGTAACTCTTTTGTTCACTGTGGTTCTTTAGCGCACTGTGGTTCTTTAATGCACTGTGGCTCTTTTGTGCATTCTAGTTCTTTCGTACATTGTTCATCCATTGTATGTTCATTTAACGTTGGATGTTGAAATTTGCTTTCTCCATCAGTGGTTGTTGGATGATCCCATTCTTTTTACTCTTTTGTGCATTGTAGCTCTTTTGTGCACCGTAGACCTTTTGTGCATTGTAGCCCTTTTGTGCATTGTAGTTCTTTTGTGCATTCTAGGTTTTTGTACATTGTTCATTCATCGCATGTGCATTTACCATTGGATGATTCCACTTCTTTTGTTCGTCATAATTTGTCGGATGATGCCACTTACTCTTTTCATCAACGATTGTTGGATGATGCCCTTTGTTTGGTAGTTCATTAGGTTGCAGCAACTTTGATGCCAAGGTAGTTTCAATTATGATAAAAAAAGAACAACACTAAAGCTAATGATGCACTATATGCTTTTGTCATGTTTATGTGTGGTACGTTTTTCAAGAAAGAAGATGGTTTTTATAAGATTTGAAGATAAAGTTTGGAATCTTGAAGTCAATTAAGCCGTCGTAAACTAATTAACGATCTCATTTAGTTTTATCCACTTTCAAATTCAGGATAAGCATATAACCTTAAAGTAGATAGTGTTTTAGTAAGCTTTCTACAAAAAAATAACATGCAAAAGTTAATTATAATTCACCAATCATTATGTTAATAATAGAAGGCGGTGTTGCATATCAACTACTAAATTCAATCCTAGCTTGCAATATCGTAGGAAATGTATGAAAAACCCAAATTAGAAAAAAAATTAAATAAATATTAGTGTCTTCTAAATTATAATAAAAATGTGCGATTGCCAATACAACCAAAAAGAAAAGGCAAAACAGGCAGTTACGATGTAAATTGAAATGGAAAATTCTAGAATAAAAAAGGATGTCTCGTTTTGTCATATATTTTATCCTCTTAATAATTTTGATAATATTAGTATTGTTATCGTAACAGTATATTACTACACTATTAGCGTGTATGTGTGCAAATGTGTATATTCCTATATTTCGATTAAAATTTACTATATTTTGATTATAAAAGACGTTTATTTTCTTGTTATGGTGTTTGGAACTTACACAATATCAAATGTCTATTTTTTATTTTACCACCTCAAATGTAGATTTGTCGTTTCACATCTCGTTTTCACTAAAACTTAAAGTTAATTGTTCGACAATATGTATTCGCACTACTATTAACTGTATTAAAAACCCAAGTCTAATGTTACCAAAAAAGAGATATTTATATAACTTTATGGCATGCAAATATTTTGTAGTTTGAAATGTATGCACAATTTTATTTTTATTTACATTTTGCATGTAACATATAGTCAATATGTTGTTAAAACTGAAGAATTTAGTGTAGTGAAAATTAGACGCTTCTGACATACTAGTTTCCAAAGCCAGTCAGATATTGTTGTAGGCTTAAGGTAAAATGATCTATATCAGGGATAAAATCAATCAGAGGTCCTTATTAGTAAGTTTCAAACATTAAAAATACAGTCACAATGCAAATTTAAATTATAGTGGCTTAAAAATAAAGCATACTCTTATACAATTACACCGAGTCCGCTTTCAATAATCTAAAATATGACGTGTTTCATTTATAAACAAAATAAAATTTCTTTTAGAAACAAAATTTGAATTTTGAGGCTGATGAAAATTCAAGGCCTTTGGCGATGACTTTGGTGACATAGGGCTACTGTCGGCCATTCCCATATCAAACTTAGTTTTGAATAATACCGACTATTTGTAAATAGCAGTAAATGAGATTTGAGAAGAAATGTGTAGATGACTATTAAAATAAGTAACATGCAACGAACCATCCATTTGAGAATTTGCATACGCAAAATGGTTTTTAAATAACAATTTAATAACATAAGTTTTTCTAAAAAATCCATCATTCAAAAGTTTTGCACTTTGCAAGTTTATCCAACTCTAACCATCCACTATTAGTGTTGCAATAAATTACTATTTTGGAAATTTTTGGTTAAAAATTTGAAAATAAGAATACACAAAAATCCTAACTTCCTACCTATATTAAACTGGAAAAGTGAATACATAGCTTAAAATAAGTTGTATAATAACAAAACAAAATAAGTTTGTAACTATTGATCACACATCTTATTAGAAAATAATATATTTCATTTAAGTAAAGCGGTTTTATTGGAAAATAAATTATATAAGATTCCTTTACTAAAATTTACTTAAATTGAGAGATATGTACAAATTTATTAAATTTAAGGAAAAACATTTAGTTTAGAAGTATAAATATCGTGGCAATACATTTATGTTAAAAGTTAATCCAAATTATCCCGACCAAACATAAATATTATCTCAATATATAAACATAAGTAAAATAATAGCTCCACGAATAGATTACTATCAGAAGATGTAATAATAAGTTGTAAAATGCTTTTTCAGATATATAACATAAACCATCTAAAAAGCTGATTCTTCCATCAAATTTATTTCATACTATAATACCAAGAAAGCACATTGTATCAACTTTGATGACTTAACATTTGATGTTAAACATTATCATTTCACCGGTGAAATAGTTGAAGCTTGATTATGCCATTTTCTTTGTTGATACAATGATGTAGGATGATGTCATTTACTTTCTCCATTACTGGTTATTGGATGATGCATTTCTTCTTGTTCTTTTGTGCATTGTAACTCTTTTGTTCACTGTGGTTCTTTTGCGCACTGTGGTTCTTTAATGCACTGTGGTTCTTTTGTGCATTCTGGTTCTTTCGTACATTGTTCAACCATTGTATGTTCATTTAACGTTGGATGTTGAAATTTGCTTTCTCCATCAGTGGTTGTTGGATGATCCCATTCTTTTTGCTCTTTTGTGCATTGTAGCCCTTTTGTGCATTGTAGTTCTTTTGTGCATTCTAGGTTTTCTTACATTGTTCATTCATCGCATGTGTATTTACCATTGGATGATTCCACTTCTTTTGTTCGTCATAATTTGCCGGATGATGCCACTTACTCTTTTCATCAACGATTGTTGGATAATGCCAATTGTTTGATAGTTCATTAGGTTGCAGCAACTTTGATGCCAAGGTAGTTTCAATTATGATAAAAAAGAACAACACTAAAGCTAATGATGCACAATGCTTTTGTCATGTTTATGTGTGGTACGTTTTTCAAGAAAGAAGATGGTTTTTATAAGATTTGAAGATAAAGTTTGGAATCTTGAAGTCAATTAAGCCATCGTAAACAAATTTACGATCTCATTTAGTTTTATCCACTTTCAAATTCAGGATAAGCATATAACCTTAAAGTAGATAGTGTTTTAGTAAGCTTTCTGCAAAAAAATAACATGCAAAAGTTAATTATAATTCACCAATCATTATGTTAATAATAGAAGGCGGTGTTGCATATCAACTACTAATTTCAATCCTAGCTTCTTGTATCGTAGGAAATGTATGAAAAACCCAACTTAGTAAAAAATTTAAATAAATATTAGTGTCTTCTAAATTATAATAAAAATGTGCGATTGCCAATACAACCAAAAAGAAAAGGCAAAACAGGTAGTTACGATGTAAATTGAAATGAAAAATTCTAGAATAAAAAAGGATGTCTCGTTTTGTCATATATTTTATCCTCTTAATAATTTTGATAATATCAGTATTGTTATCGTAACAGTATATTACTACACTATTAGCGTGTATGTGTGCAAATGTGTATATTCGTATATTTCGATTAAAATTTACTATATTTTGATTATAAAAGACATTTATTTTCTTGTTATGGTGTTTGGAACTTACACAATATCAAATGTCTATTTTTTATTTTACCACCTCAAATGTAGGTTTATCGTTTCACATCTTGTTTTCACTAAAACATAATGTTAATTGTTAGACGTTATGTATTTGCATTACTATTAACTGTATTAAAAACCCAAAAAGTGTTACCTAAAAAGAGATATTTGTATAATTTTGTGGCATGCAAATATTTTGTAGTTTGAATGTATCCACAATTTGATTTTTATTTACATTTTGCATAGATATAAAATATTGTCAATATGTCGTTAAAACTGAAGATTTTAGTGTGGTGAAAATTAGACGCTTCTGATATACTAGTGTCTAAAGCCAGTCTGATATGGTTGTAGGCTTAAGGCATAATGATCTAAATTAGGGATATAAACAATTAGAGGTCCTTATTAGTGATTTTCAAACATTGAAAATACATTCACAATGCAAGTTTAAATTATAGGAGCTTAAAATAAATCATACTCTTTTACACTTACACTGAGTCCGCTTTCATTAATCTAAAATATGACAGGTTTCATTTATAAACAAAATACAATTACTTTTATAAACAAATTTGAATTCTGATGCCGATGAAAATTCAAGGCCCTTGGAGATGACTTTGGTGACATAGGGCTACTATACTCGACCATTCCCAATCAAACTTAGTTTCGAATAATACCGACTATTTGTAAATAGCAGTAAATGAGATTTGAGAAGAAATGTGTAGATGACTATTAAACTAAGTAACGTGCAACGAACAATCCATTTGAGAATTTGCATACGCAAAATGATTTTTAAATAACAATTTAATAACATAAGTTTTTCTAAAAAATCCATCATGAAAAAGTTTTGCATTTTGCAAGTTTATCCAACTCTATCCATCCACTACTAGTGTTGCAATAAATTACTATTTTGAAAAATTTTGGTTAAAAATTTGAAAATAAGAACTCACAAATATCCTAACTTCCTACCTATATTAAACTGGAAAAGTGAATACATAGCTTAAAATAAGTTGTATAATAACAAAACAAAACATGTTTGTAACTATTGATCACACATCTTATTAGAAAATAATATATTTCATTTAAGTAAAGCGGTTTTATTGGAAAATAAATTATATAAGCTTCCGTTACTAAAATTTACTTAAATTTTGAGATATGTATAAATTTATTAAATTTATGGAAAAACATTTAGTTTAGAAATATAAATATCGTGGCAATACATTTATGTTAAAAGTTAATCCAAATTATCCCGACCAAACATAAATATTATCTCAATATATAAACATAAGTAAAATAATAGCTCCACGAATAGATTACTATCAGAAGATGTAATAATAAGTTGTAAAATGCTTTTTTAGATATATAACATAAATCATCTATAAAGCTGATTCTTCCATCAAATTTATTTCATACTATAATACCATGAAAGCACATTGTATCAACTTTGATGACTTAACATTTGATGTTAAACATTATCATTTCACCGGTGAAATAGTTGAAGCTTGATTATGCCATTTTCTTTGTTGATACAACGATGTAGGATGATGTCATTTACTTTCTTCATTACTGGTCATTGGATGATGCATTTCTTCTTGTTCTTTTGTGCATTGTAATTCTTTTGCTCACTGTGGTTCTTTTGCACACTGTGGTTCTTTAATGCACTGTGGTTCTTTTGTGCATTCTAGTTCTTTCATACATGTCCATCCATTGTATGTTCATTTAACGTTGGATGTTGAAATTTGCTTTCTCCATCAGTGGTTGTTGGATGATCCCATTCTTTTTGCTCTTTTGTGCATTGTAGCTCTTTTGTGCACTGTAGTCCTTTTGTGCATTATAGCCCTTTTGTGCATTGTAGTTCTTTTGTGCATTCTAGGCTTTTGTACATTGTTCATTCATGGCATGTGCATTTACCATTGGATGATTCCACTTCTTTTATTCGTCATAATTTGTCGGATGGTGCCACTTACTCTTTTCATCAACGATTGTTGGATGATGCCACTTGTTTGGTAGTTCATTAGGTTGCAGCAACTTTGATGCCAAGGTAGTTTCAATTATGATAAAAAAGAACAACACTAAAGCTAATGATGCACTATATGCTTTTGTCATGTTTATGTGTGGTATGTTTTTCAAGAAAGAAGATGGTTTTTATAAGATTTGAAGATAAAGTTTGGAATCTTGAAGTCAATTAAGCCGTCGTAAATTAAATAATGATCTCATTTAGTTTTATCCACTTTCATATTTAGGATAAGCATATAACCTTAAAGTAGATAGTGTTTTACTAAGCTTTCTATAAAAAAATAACATGCAAAAGTTAATTATAATTCACCAATCATTATGTTAATAATAGAAGGCGGTGTTGCATATCTACTACTAATTTCAATCCAAGCTTCTTGTATCGTAGGAAATGTAAGAAAAACCCAAATTAATAAAAAAATTAAATAAATATTAGTGTCTTCTAAATTATAATAAAATTGTGCGATTGCCAATACAACCAAAAAGAAAAGGCAAAACAGGTAGTTACGATGTAAATTGAAAAGAAAAATTCTAGAATAAAAAAGGATGTCTCGTTTTGTCATATATTTTATCCTCTTAATAATTTTGATAATATCAGTATTGTTATCGTAACAGTATATTACTACACTATTAGCGTGTATGTGTGCAAATGTGTATATTCGTATATTTCGATTAAAATTTACTATATTTTGATTATAAAAGACGTTTATTTTCTTGTTATGGTGTTTGGAACTTACACAATATCAAATGTCTATTTTTTATTTTACCACCTCAAATATATGTTTATCGTTTCACATCTTCTTTTCACTAAAACTTAAAGTTAATTGTTGGACGTTATGAATTTGCATTACTATTAACTATATTAAAAACCCAAGTCTAGTGTTACCTAAAAAGAGATATTTGTATAACTTTATGCCATGCAAATATTTTGTAGTTTAAATTATGCACAATTTGATTTTTATTTATATTTTGCATAGATATAACATATTGTCAATATGTCGTTAAAACTGAAGATTTTAGTGTGGTGAAAATTAGACGCTTCTGATATACTAGTGTCCAAAGCCAGTTTGATATGGTTGTAGGCTTAAGGAATAATGATCTAAATCAGGGATATAAACAATTAGAGGTCCTTATTAGTGATTTTCAAACATTGAAAATACAGTCACAATGCAAGTTTAAATTATAGGGGCTTAAAAATAAAGCATAATCTTTTACAATTACACTGAGTCCTCTTTCATTAATCTAAAATATGACAGGTTTCATTTATAAACAAAATACAATAACTTTTATAAACAAAATTTGAATTCTGATGCCGATGAAAATTCAAGGCCCTTGGCGATGACTTTGGTGACATAGGGCTACTGTACTCGGCCATTCCCAATCAAACTTAGTTTCGAATAATACCGACTATTTGTAAATAGAAGTAAATGAGATTTGAGAAGAAATGTGTAGATGACTATTAAAATAAGTAACGTGCAACGAACCATCCATTTGAGAATTTTCATACGCAAAATGATTTTTAAATAACAATTTAATAACATAAGTTTTTCTAAAAAATCCATCATTCAAAAGTTTTGGATTTTGAAAGTCTGTCCAACTCTAACCATCCACTACTAGTGTTGCAATAAATTACTATTTTTAAAAATTTTGGTTAAAAATTTGAAAATAAGAATCCACAAAAATCCAAACTTCCTACCCATATTAAACTGGAAAAGTAATTACATAGCTTAAAATAAGTTGTATAATAGCAAAACAAAACATGTTTGTAAGTATTGATCATACATCTTATTAGAAAACAATATATTTGGTTTAAGTAAAGTGGTTTTATAGGAAAATAAATTATATAAGCTTCCTTTACTAAAATTTACTTAAATTGAGAGGTATGTATAAATTTATTAAATTTATGGAAAAACATTTAGTTTATAAATATAAATATCGTGGCAATACATTTATGTAAAATTTTAATCCAAATTATGCTGACCAAACATAAATATTATCTCAATATATAAACATAAGTGAAATAATAGCTCCACGAATAGTTTACTATCAGAAGATGTAATAATAAGTTGTAAAATGCTTTTTAAGATGTATAACATAAACCATCTACAAAGCAAATTATTCCATCAAATTTATTTCATGCTACAATACCATGAAAGCACATTGTATCAACTTTGATGACTTAACATTTGATGTTCAACATTATCATTTCACCGGTGAAATAGTTGAAGCTTGATTATGACATTTTCTTTTTTGATACAACGATGTAGGACGATGTCATTTACTTTCTTCATAACTGGTTATTGGATGATGCATTTCTTCTTGTTCTTTTGTGCATTGTGGTTCTTTTGTGCACTGTGGTTCTTTAGTGCACTGTGGTTCTTTTGTGCATTTTAGTTCTTTCGTACATTGTTCATCCATTGTATGTTCATTTAATGTTGGATGTTGCAATTTGCTTTTGCCATCAATGGTCATTGGATGATCCCATTCTTTTTGCTTTTTTGTGCATTGTAGCTCTTTTGTGCACTGTTGTAACGACCCGTATAAATTCGATGTTTAAAATGAATTAAATTAATAAGATTTAATTTAAATTTAGAAAGAAATAAAAACCTTATTTATTTATATGAAAGCGAATGTTGAAATTAGATGTATCAAGGGTAATTAAAATTTACAAATTAAATTATATATTGCAAGTAATTGTAATAGTGGAAATTGTCGCATTTGGATATAAAGTTAAAAATAAGTAAAAAGGGGCAAGTATTAAATTCATCAATGGAATTAAATATTGATTTATGGAAAGTAAATGTAAATTGAGGTAATAAAGTAATGCATGACAATAAATAATTTTTTTTAGTACAATCCATTTTTATTTATTTGTAAACTATTGTAAGATGTTAATTAATTTAAATGTGAAGATTAGGAGATAGATTCAAAATTTATGTTAGACAATGAATTGCAATAATTAGAGTTAATAATTAATGGATTAAATGGAATACCAATTTACTCATAAACGTGAATATAAGAGAATTAATAATTATTGAATAAATTTTGGAATAGCTGTAATAAATGTTAATTGAGTAAAACCAGTGTATGTAAGTAATTACAATGTTGAGGTGTAAATAATGGACCTCTAAAAGTGTAATTAAAAGTTAAGGACTATATTTATTGTACATTACTTGTTTTATTAGGTTGTTAAGTTAATTTGTAATCAATTTCAATTAATTCACTAAATTATTGCAGTTAATGTGGAATAAATTGGTAAGTAAAGAATGTTGAATTCAAATAAGATGTAACCAAAGTAAAATTCCATTCGTATTAGGATAATAAATGTGATAAAAAGAAATGAGACCAAAATAAAATTTGGAAAATATAAATGTACTGAAATCTAAAATAATATTAACTATGTTGGTTAAGTAATAAATTGATTCAATATTAAGTTGTAACCGAATAGAAATCAAATTCGGAGTTAATTTGCAATCAATTGGATTAATTGCAGCTGACATTTGAACACTGTATTTACTGGAATAATTGACACTAAATTGATATGTGAATTTGCTTTTAGGTAATATATATACATCAAAGGGATTAATTGCAATTAAATGGATATAGTATTTAAAGATTTTGTAGATATTTATTTAGATGAAATTGAAGCCATTATATGAGTATGAATCTAATGTAAATTTTTACTTATAGAATGGACAATTGATATTAAATGAAATGAATAAAATTTAAGTGGGTCAATAAATTGAAATTTAATGAAATCAAACATCTAAATGTTATGTTAATAGAAATTTAAAATGGAATCTAAGAATATTTGTATAATAGATTTTGAGTCAAATGTTGATTTCATCCAGTGTAATATTGAATTTAATAATAAATGAAGTTTTAACTTATATTTTCTAAATTTAATGAAATTTGGAAATTAACACTGAAATGGATAGATTTATCAACTTCCAATGTACATCTAAACTTGTTTAAACTTCTGCAAATGATTAAGAAATATAAAAGGGAATTTCTGAAATCGATAAATTTAGCAACTTTCAATTAACTTTCAATTGTTAAACTATTGTAATTGATTTAGAAACATAAAGAGTTGCTTATTTATTTGAAGTTAAATTTTGGAAATTGGATTATTTCAATTTAATGGGAATAAAATGTTAAATGTTACGTTAATGGAGTTTAAGTTGAAAATTTAGAATAACAATTTATTAGACCATTAACCAATGCTAATTTATCTACTTGGTGATAATGGAGTGAATAAAAGAATTTAAAAACCAAATAAATGAAATTTAACACTTAATTTTTACGTTAATAGAAAGTTAGATGGAATGTAAGAATATTGTGATAGTTTGCAAATTCAATGAAAAAATTTATCCGTTTAAGGATAGTGAATTGAATAATAGATATGAAACAAAATAATTATACCATAAGAAGAATGTATTTAAAATAAATGGAAAGCTAATTTCATTGAAAATTTTGGAAGATTTAATGTATAATCTATAAACAATTGAAATAGAAGTTAAAGCTTTGAAAGTGTGGAATTTGCAGGAATCTTTGAATTAAAAGAAAAGAGAAGTTAATTGAAATTTATGGCAAATAATATAAGAAACGTACATTTTTGGGTTAAATAGAAAGAGCATTTTTAATGAAAATAAAAGAATAGTTTGAGAAAAATAAAATGAATGTTTCATTTTAAAGATAAGTTAAATTTTATAAAAAGGGGAAAATTTGAATTTTGAAACAACATTTTACATTCATTTTATAACAATCAGAGGCAGTATAGAAGTGATTTTAATGCTAACCTTATATTTTAAAGTAAATTTAATATTTTGAATCGTGATTGCGCGTTGAGAAAAATGCCGTTTTTAAATTTCAACTTCCAGTCTCGGTTCATCTTTTATTGTGTGCAGCGACGGTCCCAGTGGCATTAATTGGAGTGTTACATTTTATTTAATATGTGTTAATAAAATTTAATTGGGTTTTAATAAGGTGTATAATTAGGGTTAATAGAAATTAATTTAGCGGAGTAGACGTTTTGAAATTGGATCTCCAAGTTTTAGTACAACTGGTCCATTTGTTACTTTATTTTTATTCGTTACCACCTCTTTGTTTGAAATGTATAAATTTTCATTTTTGCTACCTGAAGCATTCATTTCATTGGTTCCATCCTCCATTAGCCTCATTTCAATTTTCCAATCTCACTGAACTTCATTATGCAAACATGACCCTATTTCATTTTCTCCCTCACCTGCTTGCAACACTTTTTCCTAATCCTTCTTGAAGCTTTGAGTTGCGTGAAAGCCTCTCCACCTCACCCAATCCTTGCCACCACCTTGTTAGCAGGTACCCTAGTCGCCTTATCCCAAACCATGAAATTTGGTATTTATTTTGTTTATTTTAATATCACTATATATATACACTTTATTATGGCAATGGTCATCTTATAACTTGAATAACTTTCGCATACAATATCCGATTTACGCACGTTTTTTTTTGAAGGATCGTATTGAGATTTATGACATTTTGACGCTAGTTTGTGCAGATTCTGAGGCTGTTGAATTTTTGGGTTTAAATTGGATTTTTATTCAATTTAAATCCAAAAGGTGAGTGGTTTAACCCACTCACAACTTCTAAAATTTCTTATGTTTGTTAAATTTATTTGAGATATGAGTAGAAATTTATTTATGACCGTTTTGCATATTTTATTCATCATCTTAGTTAAATCGCATTTATTTAATATAACTGTTCATTAATTTTATTATTGCATACAAATTGACAGTTAAAATTTATTTATTTTGCATATAAACTGATAGTTAAACAGTTAAATAAATTTATTGTGCATTTTAACTGTTAGTTAATAACTGTCATTTTACCTGTTATATTTCATATGCTCTATATTGATGTTTGTTTAAATTGGATGATGATTGTAATAAATGGTTGATTATTGATATTTGGATGAATGGACGCTATATTTTATATTGTATAAACTGCAAATTATTATGCATTTTCATTCATTCGGGATTGCGCCTTGAAATGATATACAACCGCAAATTTTTATTTTAAATTAAATTGCGGATTGAAATGATAAATATCCGTATCACTTGACCATAGGATAGAAAATTTTATACAGGCACCGCGGCATATATATAAAATTATTTTTGAAATGATTTTTATGGTCTGGATATGATACGGTTTAATAAATATTAAATTTGGATATGATATAAAAATATTTTATACATACATAGTTAAATTGTTGAATTTAAGCTATACATAGACCTGTTAAATAAAAATGAATAAGTTGAAAAATGGCATTTGATAATTTATATTATACGAGTAAGTACAAGTTTAAGATCTTGTGTGTGTGTGTATATATATATATATAGAGAGAGTGAGTTTTAAACGGTTCAAATCAATCAAGATTGAAAGATAAATAGGAAATTTAATTGGAATTGAGCTTATTTGAAAAATTAACTCCATAAGTGATGTTAACTAACTAAAATTGGAAATTTTAAGGTATGGTATTTATAACGGGATTTAATGAATAATTCTAGTATAAATAAATGGAAGGAAATTTTTTTAGTGTTAATAAATTTAGTTTATTTTAAATGGTTATGGATTTATCATGTAAACCTTTCAAACTAAATAGTAGGAAAATGAATTATTGATTTGAAATTCGCAACCTCAGTTTTGAAATTCATTTAATACTCAAAGTTTGAAAATATTGAAATCAAAGTGTTTTAGTCAAACTAAAAGTGAATCTAAAAGTTAAGGGTTTAGACTGAATTTAAAGTGAATAAAATTGTGAAGGCGTGGAAATTATTTACTTTTAAAGAAATTTTAAATTCAACTGTTTTATTTTATATACCATTGAATATCCAAACCATTTAAGTTTGAAAGTTATGGTTTTAAAACTATGGATTTCGAAGTATTATGTTGAAAGTTAAAATTCAAATATTTGGTTTCGAGGTATTATAAATTTTAAAAGTAGCATGATTTTGGAAAGGAAATAAATTTGAAATAAAATGATATCACATTTATTTGGGTTTAAAAGAAAATGATATCGTATTCATGGGTTTTGAAATGGATAATTATATTCTGGTTTTGAAAGTATAAACATTTTTAAAGACCGCGGTGTTATAATAACGTTTGGTTGTTGAAGAGACCGGTATCGGAAGTTGTCATACTCTCTGCCAACTCCAAAAACCACTTTAACAACCGTGTACGCAGTGGAGATTCCAGAATGAAGTAGGATGGTGGAGGCGTTTCCTGTAAGGTAAATACGGGGACTCAACTCCCGTGAGTTGGCATAAGGTGGCTAAAACAGGAGCGATCGACGGGTTAATAAGGTAGCACCTTTGATCGGACACATCCCTTCGATATTATACTTTGACTCTTGGATTGATTCTGTGGCCACTTTTGATTTTTATTTGGGGGTGTGGCTCGAGGTGGGCGGTAGCTGCGGCTATGCGTTACCACCGACCCGGAAGCGTAATTGGTATATCTACCCTGGCATTGCCTAATTGTGCCGTGTCACCTACCCCAGCGCGCCTTATACGATTTTGGTTTTGTACCATACCTATGGAGTGCCCTCTGACGACGCCCGGTACGGGGGAGATTACGGTACTGTATAGACTATGGGAATATATAACCGTGTTAAGGTGGAAAATGTAAAGCCTTAATGCTATTTAAAAGTAAGTTTACTTTACATTTAGACACTATATTAATAGCGAAACATACTACATAGTAAATAGTTTAACGGATCCTTATGAGATGTAAATCCCGAGCATCTCTTGAGTTACTGCACTCATATTCATTTCTGTTAATTTAACTTACATAAGATCTTTTAGTTCTGACTCGAGTGTTTTGTCTTTGCAATTCGCTCGGGTCAGTCCGAGCGTTTCAGGATTTGAAGTTTAGCTCTGGAGGACGAAGACGAAGATTTGTATTACTATCATCTACTATTATTCCACTACACTATTTAATTCCGCTGCATTGATATTTATTGGTATGTGAACTCTGATATTTATTGTATAAAAAAAGAATGAATTGTTTTGTAAACAGTTTTATGAACTGTATATTTATTATTATATTTTATCCTTCCGCTGTGAGATTCTATTTTATTTTATTTCTTCTCTGTTTTTCTTATTTACCCCATAACAATCCACCCTTCCGTATGCTTTGAATTGGCACGTGTGTCGATTTGAAGCGTGCGAAAAGGAGGGACGTTACATCTGGTATCAGAGCTTTGGTTCAGCGATAAACCTTAGCTTTGTGGGGTTTGACTCTTTACTAATAGGGTAGTAATAACCTATGGAAGTTGCTGAGTGTATATATATGAGAGAGCGTATTTGTTAGTGTTATAAAAAGGTTTTAATATTGCCTTAATCTGTTCCATTTCGTATTTATAAATTCTGGTTGATGCATGGGACGCTATGACATCAATAGGGATTTCTAAACACTTAATAGGACAGACCGACATAATATTTGTTTTAATATATGTGAATGAAATAATTCTGCCTATTATATTTTCTATATATAATTTTTTTTCAAATAATGTCTATATTTGGCTGCAATAGATTGGTTGTTAGGCAATAAAGTGTATAAATAATTATAGAAATAATATTGAAAAATAAAAAAAATGAAATTTGAAAATTTAGAACTTAAGTTCTGGGGTTTTGAAATTTCTTTCGAATAAATTTGGAATATAATAATATTGTTTAGAAGTATTTTCTAATAAAGATGATTTTGGAGAAAATAAGTTTTGTACTTTCCTCTCTGTCGCTGGAAAATAATTTCGGTGATGGCGGCCGCATCATCGACTTTCAATTTCGATTTTCGAAGGGGAAAGGCCACTGTAGTAGTTTTACTATAGATTCATTTTTGAAAATATAAAATTTTTGAATTGTTTTAAATATAATTAGAGTTATATAAGTTGTAAGAATATATTTGTCTATTATTTTAAAATAAATTGAAAATTTAACCCGGTATTTAGTCTTAAGTTTCCATTAAATAATAGTTTCAATTATTTTAGTAAATTGGAAAGTATGTAATTAATAATTGAAACCTTTAAAGTAAATAGAGATTTAATGCTAGTTTATGAATGAAATTAAAGGTAATTTGAAATCGCAACTTATAAAACAAAGATGAAATTATTGAACCATTAATTAATTAAAAGAATTGAAAAAAAAACTTGTATTACTTTCAAATTACACACTTAAATAACATATATATGACTTACCAAATATTAAAAGTTGAGATGTTTAATAAGAAATGTAATGGAAATTATACAAGTAAAAGTAGGTAATGAAGTATTCAATGAATTTGCTATTATAAATGAGAATTTAATGTTATAAACTTAAGTTATAATTGAAATTTTACTATAAGTAAATATAATTAAAGGTAAGTAATTCAAATAGATGATTTTCAACTTAAGTAAATAAAATGGAAATACTAAGAAATTAAATGGGACATGAATACTATTGGTAAAGAAATGTAAATAAATAAGGGCATGAAATAAATGAATGAATAATTATAATGAAATAAAAAGAACTGGCATGACCTGAGTTAACGGAAATGAATAATTATAAGTAATAAGGGAAATTAAATGAAACAAACATTGAATGAGTAAATGAAATTAAAAGTTTGTTATAAATAAATGCAAATTATAAAAGGAAAATTTACGTGGTATGAGGAAAAAAAAGAAAAAAAGGGAAATTAAACAACAAATGTATGAATGAAATTAATAAGGATAAAAAAATGTTGTTATTCAAATTTGGTTGTTGTTTGGTTATGGTTGTTTGGGTAAGATACTTTAAAAATTGGGTTTGGGAGAATGAATAATCTATTTAGTTTTATCTAAGACTGTTGAGTAAATGATGCGCTAGTAGTTTATTCTTCATTCCGTACAATTTAAAAGTTTGAACCCAAACAACTATTTGTTTTTTGTTTGAATGGTTGTTTTGTATTTTTTGTATATGCTCTTTGTGAAATTGTTGGTTGTTGTATTCATTTGGTGTTAGTGATTGAAACCACTTAAATATTTCACTTTACATAAATTGTTAACCCTTTTGGATTTTATAAGTGAAATGCAGGTTATGGAAGCAATTGCTACTACTTTTGGTTCCATAAATGAAGCGTAAAATGCCCGAATAATAGGTACGTTTCGGATTTCGGTTTATAGCGCTATTTTATATATTTTCCGGTGTAGGGATATATTAATTTGAAAAAAACTAATGGTCATAAATTGATATATTTTATCTAAATTAATTAATTTTATAAATTTAATTGTTTATAAAGTTAATGTTGAATAAGGTATATTGATTTCTTAGTTCTTCGTTTTCCCTTCTTTTCCTTTTCGAGGATGAAAAGTTTTGAGTGGAGGAGAGTGTAACGACCCGCATAAATTCGATGTTTAAAATGAATTAAATTAATAAGATTTTAATTTAAATTTATAAAGAAATAAAAATATTATTTATTTATATGAAAGCGAATGTTGAAATTAGATGTATCATGGGTAATTAAAATTTACAAATTAAATTATATATTGCAAGTAATTGTAATAGTGGAAATTGTCGCATTTGGATATAAAGTTAAAAATAAGTAAAAAGCGGCAAGTATTGAATTCATCAATGGAATTAAATATTGATTTATGGAAAGTAAATGTAAATGGAGGTAATAAAGTAAAGCAGGACAATAAATATTTTTTTTAGTACAATCCTTTTTTTTTATTTGTAAACTATTGTAAGATGTTAATTAATTGAAATGTAAAGATTATGAGATAGATTGAAAATTTATGTTAGACAATGAATTGCAATAATTAGAGTTAATAATTGATAGATTAAATGGAATACCAATTTACTCATAAACATGAATACAAGAGAACTAATAAATTTTGAATAAATTTTGGAATAGTTGCAATAAATGTTAATTGAGCAAAACCAGTGTATGTAAGTAATTACAATGTTGGGGTGTAAATAATGAACCTCTAAAAGTATAATTAAGAGTTATGGACTATATTTATTGTACGTTACTTATTTTATTAGGTTGTTAAGTTAATTTGTAATCAATTTCAATTAATTCACTAAATTATGGCAGTTAATGTGGAATAAATTGGTAAGTAAAGAATGTTGAATTCAAATAAGATGTAACCAAAGTAAAATTCCATTCATATTAGGATAATAAATGTGATAAAAAGAAATGAGACCAAAATAAAATTTGGAAAATATAAATGTACTGAAATCTAAAATAATATTAACTATGTTGGTTAAGCAATAAATTGATTCAATATTAAGTTGTAACCGAATAGAAATCAAATTCGGAATTAATTTGCAATCAATTGGATTAATTGCAGCTGACATTCGAACTCTGTATTTACTGGAATTATTGACACTATATTGATATGTGAATTTGCTTTTAGTTAATATATATATATATCAAAGGGATTAATTGCAATTAAATAGATTTAGTATTTAAAGATTTTGTAGATATTTATTTAGATGAAATTGAAGCCATTATATGAGTATGAATCTAATGTAAATTTTTACTTATAGAATGGATAATTGATATTAATTGAAAGGAATAAAATTTAAGTGGGTCAATAAATTGAAATTTAATGAAATCAAACATCTAAAAGTTATGTTAATAGAAATTTAAAATGGAATCTAAGAATATTTGTATAATAGATTTTGAGTCAAATGTTGATTTCATCCAGTGTAATATTGAATTTAATAATAAATGAAGTTTTAACTTATATTTTGTAAATTTAATGAAATTTGGAAATTAACACTGAAATGGATAGATTTATCAACTTTCAATGTACATCTAAACTTGTTTAAACTTCTGCAAATGATTAAGAAATATAAAAGGGAATTTCTGAAATCGATAAATTTAGCAACTTTCAATTAACTTTCAATTGTAATTGATTTAGAAACATAAAGAGTTGCTTATTTATTTGAGTTAAATTTTGGAAATTGGGTTATTTCAATTTAATGGGAATAAAATGTTAAATGTTACGTTAATGGAGTTTAAGTTGAAAATTTAGAATAACAATATATTAGACCATTAACCAATGTTAATTTATCTACTTGGTGATAATGAAGTGAATAAAAGAATTTAAAAACCAAATAAATGAAATTTAACACTTAATTTTTATGTTAATAGAAAGTTAGATGGAATGTAAGAATATTGTGATAGTTTGCAAATTCAATGAAAAAATTTATCCGTTTAAGCATAGTGAATTGAATAATAGATATGAAACAAAATAATTATACCATAAGAAGAATGTATTTAAAATAAATGGAAAGCTAATTTCATTGAAAATTTTGGAAGATTTAATGTATAATCTATAAACAATTGAAATAGAAGTTAAAGCTTTGAAAGTGTGAAATTTGCAGGAATCTTTGAATTAAAAGGAAAGAGAAGTTAATTGAAATTTATGGCAATTAATATCAGAAACGTACATTTTTGGGTTAAATAGAAAGAGCATTTTTAATGAAAATAAAAGAACAGTTTGAGAAAAATAAAATGAACGTTTCATTTTAAAGATAAGTAAAATTTTATAAAAAGGGAAAAATTTGAATTTTGAAACAACATTTTATAACAATCAGAGGCAGTATAGAAGTGATTTTAATGCTAACTTTATATTTTAAAGTAAATTTAATATTTTGAATCGTGATTGCGCGCTGAGAAAAACGCCGTTTTTAAATTTGAACTTCCAGTCTCGGTTCATCTTTTATTGTGTGCAGCGGCGGTACCCAGTGGCATTAATTGGAGTGTTACATTTTATTTAATGTGTGTTAATAAAATTTAATTAGGTGTTAATAAGGTGTATAATAAGGGTTAATAGAAAATAATTTAGCGGAGTAGACGTTTTGCAATTGGATCTCAAAGTTTTAGTACAACTGGTCCATTTGTTACTTTATATTTATTCGTTACGACCTCTTTGTTTGAAATGTATAAATTTTCATTTTTTCTACCTGAAGCATTCATTTCATTGGTTCCATCCTCCATTAGCCTCATTTCAATTTTCCAATCTCACTGAACTTCATTATGCAAACATGACCCTATTTCATTTTCTCCCTCACCTGCTTGCAACACTTTTTCCTAATCCTTCTTGAAGCTTTGAATTGCGTGAAAGCCTCTCCACCTCACCCAATCCTTGCCACCACCTTGTTAGAAGGTACCCTAGTGGCCTTATCCCAAAACGTGAAATTTGGTATTTATTTTGTTTATTTTAATATCACTATATATATACACTTTATTATGGCAATGGTCATCTTATAACTTGAATAACTTTCGCATACAATGTCCGATTTACGCACGGTTTTTTTTGAAGGATCGTATTGAGATTCATGACATTTTGACGCTAGTTTAGGCAGATTATGAGGCTGTTGAATTTTTGGGTTTAAATTGGATTTTAATTCAATTTAGATCCAAAAGGTTAGTGTTTTAACCCACTCACAACTTCTAAAATTTCTTATGTTTGTTAAATTTATTTGAGATATGAGTAGAAATTTATTTATGACTATTTTGCATATTTTATTCATCATCTTAGTTAAATCGCATTTATTTAATATAACTGTTAATTAATTTTATTATTGCATATAAATTGACACTTAAAATTTATTTATTTTGCATATAAACTGATAGTTAAACAGTTAAATAAATTTATTGTGCATTTTAACTGTTAGTTAATAACTGTCATTTTACCTGTTATATTTCATATGCTCTATATTGATGTTTGTTTAAATTGGATGATGATTGTAATAAATGGTTGATTATTAATATTTGGATGAATAGATGCTATATTTTATATTATATAAACTGCAAATTATTATGCATTTTCATTCATTCGGTATTGCGCCTTGAAATGATATACAACCGCAAATTTTTATTTTAAATTGCGGATTGAAATTATAAATATCCGTATCACTTGACCATAGGATAGAAAATTTTATACAGGCACCGCGGCATATATATAAAATTATTTTTGAAATGATTTTTATGGTTTGGATATGATACGATTTAATAAATATTAAATTTGGATATGATATAAAAATATTTTATACATACATAGTTAAATTGTTGAATTTAAGCTATACATAAATCTGTTAAATAAAAATGAATAAGTTGAAAAATGGCATTTGATAATTTATATTATACGAGTAAGTACAAGTTTAAGATCTTGTATATATATATAGAGTTTTAAATGATTCAAATCAATCAAGATTGAAAGATAAATTGAAAATTTAATTGGAATTGAGCTTATTTGAAAAATTAACTCCAAAAGTGTGACGCCCCACTCCGAGAGCCTAGTTAACAAAGAGTATTACATAGATAATACTGTCGGCTAACGCGGACAATAGAGTATAATGGAAGCGACCATGTGCAATCTTACCTTAACTATTCACTAAATATGTCGAAAAGTAGAAACACATTAAAATTCGACCTATTCAATAAATATTTAAGGCAAAACTACAATGGCTATAGGATCTATCAGAAGAAAATATAACAACTCAAATGTAATATACATCATAGAACAGTCGATCATAATATACACATACACAGATACACCACAGAGTATACAAAATAATACAAAAGACGCTATACAGAACAGTCGATCATAATATACAGATGAGACGAAAGAGTATAAATCAGAGTTATAACAGATAAGGACTACAAAAGACGCTATAACAAAATGAAACTAGCGAATAGTCCTTGCGGAAGCAAAATAGGCTAAGTCCCCAAAAGCACCTAACCTGAAACATCTCGGTCTGACCCGAGTATAAAATACACGGGTCAGTCTAGATAACAAATCAGTTAGATAAACTGAACACTAATAAACCTGCAAGGTCATACAGTATAATAAATATCTCTAGGGGAGATAACACAATCATCAACAAGAGATGAATCATATAGAACAAGCCTCATATCATCGGCAACATATAGAAACAAAGGATACAAATATCCCAAAACAAGCCAATAGGCAAACAACAAATACCAATATGGTATACAAGTTCCACAAGGTAAACGCTATACTCCATGCGGCTCAAAAAGACCAATACCGAAGGGAGATACCAAGGGAATATACATATCAATGAAACATCGTAAAATTTGCTCGAGCTCAGTACTGTACAAACAAGGATCCATGAGCCCGAAGACTCCCAACCCAAGTATCACCCATGCGGCACATAAGGCCAACATCAGAGCGAAACTATATAGGGCAACAAACCCGAAGGCACACACCCGAAGGCAACATACCCGAAGGCAACAAACCTAGGGAGAGAGTCCGAAGACACTATCCCAGAGGCAACAAACCGTAGTGGTGAAGGTCGAAGACCCAATACTGGACACCACTAACTGGCGGAATGTGTCACAACTCTCGAAAAGGAATCCGAAAAGTGTTAACGTATGTCCCATAACCACTCGTTCGCACTAAACGGTTTACTATCCGTCAGTTCCTTTCACACTCAAAGCAGTACAAAGTTTACCTCATATCATCGATAAACCAAACCCGAAGGTCAAAACAATCAATCGAATAGGTCAAGGATTAATCAGAAGGATAAACGCACAGATTCATGGTCCGTGTTTTGCCCAACCATTTAATCACCCTTCCACTTCGTTCAAAGTGCGAAAGTGTGTGTGTTTTAAATAGAATTTATAAATTAGAGAAACGAACTTTTAAATGCGATTCGGGAGATTATTTTATAAAAACCCGTGGATTAAAATTAAAAGGAACCATCAAAGTCAAAACAATTGATAATCATACATAGGATCATCATTAATCGATTTAAATTGGAAATTCAATCCAAAAAGGAAAACTGGGCTCAAATAGCAGGTTTAGTCGACTGAACAGAGTTTTCAGTCGACTGACCCCATACCTGGAAAATTTTCCAGGTTCAGGAAACTTTCTGTTTCCAGGTTCAGTCGACTGTGCAGAGTTTTTCAGTCGACTGAATCATGCCTGGAAACTCTCGGGTTTAGGTTCAGTCGACTGAACAGAGTTTTCAGTCGACTGAATCATGCCTGGGCTGTTTTTCAGCCTTATTCAAATGAAGAGCAAACTCTCCCAAATTGCAATCGGACGAACATTGGCTCTAAGGGCTTATGCCAATCGACAACCCGGCCCTATATGTTCCTCGATGCATCACCAAAACATGATTAAAACATCAAAGTTAGGATTTCAAAGATTTGAACCCAAAACACTAAAAATTGGTATATTCCCCAATTCAACCCAAACCAATTGCAAGTGCATATGAACAAGGTGTTAGGAATTCGTACCTAACATCAATGAAATCAAGAGAAGTAGATGTGAGTTCAAAACTCACCTTTTTACACAAAACAAAGAAGATGAAGAAGCACAATTGCAAGGAATCAACCAACTACACTCCACTTCAACACTACAAGCTTCAATCTAGAATCAAAGCAAGTATTTCCTAAGTTAGGGTTAGGAAAATTACAGAAATTGAAGAGGAGAAGAGATGGAGAAGATGGAGATGAACTTACCAATGGATTCTCTTTGATTTTGGAGCAAGAATCAAGATACAAAGGAGAACTAGGGCTTGCTAATTTTCTATTTCCTCTTTCCTTTCCCCCATTTCAGTTTTTAGATGAGAGATAAAATGAAATGAAGAGAGATGAGGGGAAGGGGCTGAAGTAGAAGGTTAAGTGAGTTAGCTAGCCAATGGGCTGAACCCAAACTCAAGCCCAGTAGAAAAAGGGTCAAATTTCAACTTACTCCAAATATATCAAAGATTATACTCAAAAAAATCGCAAATGCCATTTTGGACTCAATGGAAATGGTTTCGAGCTCCAATTCGGCCATTTGCAGAAAGTAACATTTCGGACCCCAAAATCCGAATAACGACGCTATATTTAAATCAAACATTTAAATATAAAATCGTTAAATATGCGGGTTGTTACAGATCTCCCCTCCTTACAAAATTGCGTCCCCGCAATTCCTAAAGATGATATTTGTAACAACTACATACATACAACATACAAAAGAAAGAATAAACTTTAGACACAGAAATAGACTTACCATTACGAAGCAAGGATAGAAAACCTGGATAAGATCGCTCGATATACTCTCTGGTTTTCCAAGTACAGTCATTGGGATTAGCAGACCATTGAACTTTAACGAGCGGCACGTCCTTGTTCCGAAGGTGTCGCACCTCCGTGTCAAGCACGCGAATAGGTTGTTGTACAAAAGATAAGTCCGGTGAGATCTCAAGCTCTTGCAAATCAGGAGAATCAATTACAGAATCCGGTTCTCGAAGACACTTCTGAAGTTGCGAGACGTGAAACACGTCATGAATGCCAGATAAATGAGCTGGAAGTGAAACTCTATAAGCCACAGGGCCAATACGTTCAGTAATAGAAAACGGTCCTATATAACGAGGAGCCAATTTTCCAGTCGCACTGAAGCGCATAACCCCTTTCAAAGGAGAAACACGAATAAAAACAAGATCGCCGATCGAGAACTCGAGAGGCTTCCTACGGTTGTCCGCGTAGGATTTCTGGCGACTCTGTGCCTCTTTCATCCTCAATCGAATAAGATCAATCTTCTCAGAAGAATGACGAACAAAGTCCGGGCCAAGAATAAGCTTCTCCCCAGATTCCAACCAACAAGAAGGTGATCGACATGGCCTTCCGTATAAGGCTTCGAAAGGAGCCATACCGATACTAGACTGAAAACTATTGTTGTAGGAGAACTCTACAAGAGGTAGGTGATCCTCCCAACAACCACCGAAATCAAAAATACAAATACGGAGAAGATCTTCCAAAATACGATTTACCCGTTCAGTCTGTCCGTCAGACTGTGGATGATAAGCTGTAGAAAAATTAAGCTTTGTTCCCAAAGCTTGCTGAAGACTCTTCCAAAAATGAATCGTGAATAAAGGATCACGGTCACTCACAATAGAACTAGGAACACCGTGAAGTCTCACGATTTCCTTGACATACAACTTAGCCAAAAGCGAAGCTGTCCTATTAGACTTAATAGGGACAAAATGAGCAGACTTGGTGAGGCGATCAACAATAACCCAAATACTAGAATGACCTGATCTCGAACGAGATAAGCCGTCAATAAAATCCATAGAAATTTGATCCCACTTCCACATTGGAATCTCAAGAGGTTGAAGAAGTCCAGAAGGACGCTGATGTTCGGCCTTCACACGTTGACATGTCATGCAATTGCTCACATAACTCGCTACATCGCACTTCATGCCTTCCCAATAATAAAGACAACGCATATCGGCATACATCTTACCACTACCGGGATGAATGGTATACTTAGAACGATGGCAATCATCAAGAATGTCATGCCTAAGTGCAAAATCAGAAGGCACAAAAAGACGGTTCTTCTTACGAAGACACCTATTAGAATCAATGCTAAAATCTTGCAACGCCTCATCACAAGATCCAGACTCACAAAGCTGAATAAAATGCAACAAATCAGGATCACGCCGCTGAGCATCGGCAATACGATCCAATAAAATAGGTCGAGCTCCCAAACTAAATAATAGAATAGGAGAATCAGAAGATGAACCTTGATCACGAATTTCACAAAAAGATAGAGTCTCAAGAATATTCCATTCGGCAAGCATCATAGAAATAACAACCGAATGTTTACGACTAAGCGCATCTGCAACACGATTACCCTTACCAGGGGTAAACTGGATATCAAAGTCATAGGAAGCAAGAAACTCGAGCCAACGCTGTTGTCTCATATTGAGTTCCTTCTGAGTAAACAAATACTTCAAAGATTTATGATCGGTATAGAGAATGAAGCGCTCGCCCAATAAATAATGTCGCCAAATCTTCAAAGCAAAGACAATGGCGGCTAACTCAAGATCATGAGTGGCATAGCGAACTTCATTCGGATGCAGTTGCCTAGAAGCATAAGCAACTACCCGATCTCTCTGCATAAGCACAGCACCGAGACCACTACCACACACATCGGTGTAGACAACAAGATCATGATTCCCTTCGGGAACCACAAGAATAGGAGCATTAGTGAGAAGTTCTTTCAATGTCTGAAAGGAAGCTTCACACTTGTCGGACCAAATAAAACGAATGCCTTTCCGAGTAAGGCTTGTGAGAGGAAGCACAACACGGGAAAAGTTCTTAATGAACCGCCGGTAATAACCCGCCAATCCAAGGAAACTACGAATCTCATGCACATTCTCAGGCCTCTTCCAATACTGGATGGCTTCGATCTTTGAGGGATCGACAGAAATGCCATTGGAAGATACAACATGGCCTAAGAACTTAACCTTATTCTCCCAAAAGCAGCACTTGGAGAATTTGGCTTTAAGAAGATGACGACGAAGAGTACTCAAGACAATTCTCAAGTGATTAGCATGCTCAGCTTCATACTTAGAATAAATAAGGATATCATCAATGAAGACAAGAAAAAACTTATCGAGATATTCCCGGAATACCCGATTCATGAGGTCAACAAAGAAAGCAGGAGCGTTCGTCAAACCGAATGGCATAACGAGCCACTCAAAAGAACCATAACGAGTGCGGAAAGCGGTAAGAGGTATGCTATCCTCCGCGACTCGTAACTGATGAAAACCTGTGGTAAGGTCAAGCTGAGAAAAGACCTTGGCACCACTCAATAGATCGAACATATCATCGATCCTAGGCAATGGATACCTATTTCTAATGGTCAACTCGTTAAGCTTGCGATAGTCAATGCAAAGCCTAAGAGTTCCATCAGACTTCTTCACAAAAACGACCGCGGATCCCAACGGAGAAAAACTGGACTGAATCAACTGCTTGGACTCGAGCTCTAAAAGCTGCTTCTTGAGTTCCTCATTTTCCTATGTAGACATCCTCGTGGGAGGACGACTAACTGGCTGCGCGCCTGGAATGAGATCAATGCGGAACTCAATTGCCCGTTTGGGTGGCAAACCCGAAACAGGTTCAAAAACATCAGAAAAGTCACAAGCAATAGGAATACGAGATACATCATCACCATCTCGCGAATCAAGAGAATACAAAGCCATCTCGGAATTATCCACATCCCGAAGAACAAGAGATAACTGAGAAGGTGAATCAGGATGACAAAGATATAAAATTCTCTCGGAACAAATAATCCTGGCATCGTACCTCACTAGCCAGTCCATACCAAAAATCATATCAAAACCCAAATGAGAAACAATGTGCAGATTCGCATGGAAAGAAAAGCCACATAAAACAATCTCAATATCATCACAAAGCAAACTAAGGGTCGCGGATCCCCCAATAGGATTCGCAATCCTTAAAGAAGTAACCATACAAGAAACATCCAAAGATAAATCATCTACAAGCTTCTTCGATACGAAAGAATGTAAAGCACCCGTATCGAAAAGAACTCGTATACTATGATCATGAAATAGAATTGAACCCTCCAAAATAGATGGAGTCATACCTTTGGATTGAGAAGGACCTCCAGAAGCATTAGCCACATTGAGCTTGCCAGATTTTGCATCAGCAGGAGCAGTAGGACAAGCAGAAACATGATGACCTTCCTTCTTGCAATTACGGCAGAAGAGAGGCTTTGGACAAGCTCGAATAATATGATCCGGAGAACCACAATTAAAACACTTTCGAACGAAAGGTGTTCCGGAAGATTGAGGCTGAGAGCTAGGACCACCGGTCTTCTTCTTCTTATAAGGAAAAGGCTTCTTCTGAATTGGAAACTGCTTCTTGTTGGGGTTTCTGGAAACCTCAACATCAACATCACTATCACACTCTTTCTCGACGGTCTCGAGATGAAGCGCCGAATCAACCAATTCCTCAAAAGAAAGTTTAAGCTGGAGCAACAAGGACTTCTTAAGATATTTCTTAAGGCCAGAAACAAACTTCAAATTCTTCTTATAAGAAGTGCTGATGAATTCAAGACCATACTGAGATAAAGCCTCGAACGATGCGACATACTCAGAAACAGAAGATTTCCCTTGCTTCAACTCAAGGTAGCGACGGGTCAATAAAACTTTTTCAGATTCAGGAACGAACTTGAGTTCAAATCGTCCCCGAAACTGAGTCCAAGAAAGAGTAGACTCATCAATTTTAGCTACAAGAAGCTCATACCTGTCAAGAGCACGCTCTTGTAATAAGCTAGAAGTTACAAGAACTCTATCATGGTCAGAAAGATCCATGCAAGAGAAAATACGCTCGCACGTGCGAAGCCAAGCTTGGACTTCAAGAACAGACTCGGAGCCCTTAAACGGCTTTCCTCCAAGATGAGCAAAATCACTGCACTGACGTGCAAAAGCAGACTTGCGAGGTGGAGACACTCGAGGAGGAACGAGAGGCTGAGTGCTCCTAAACAATTCCAAAAATTGATCGGCAGACATATATACGCCATCCGGATGCGAGCCACTAGATTGCCCAACATCCGAACGTCGACCCCTGCCTCTTCCAGTCATAAGCTGAAAGTAAGATAAGAACAAGATTATTCACAAGGTAGATATTACAATATGGGATACTACGGAATAAAATGTATTCCTAGACGTATTTCTAATATCTATCTAACCTTGATGGAATAAAGAGACACGATGACTCAAGGATCTGTATCACTTGTACACTTTGATGTACCATAATATGTGCATCTATTCTGTGTTTATCATATTTTGTTCTGAACTCAGCTCTGGTACCACGCTGTGACGCCCCACTCCGAGAGCCTCGTTAACAAAGAGTATTACATAGATAATACTGTCGGCTAACGCGGACAATAGAGTATAATGGAAGCGACCATGTGCAATCTTACCTTAACTATTCACTAAATATGTCGAAAAGTAGAAACACATTAAAATTCGACCTATTCAATAAATATTTAAGGCAAAACTACAATGGCTATAGGATCTATCAGAAGAAAATATAACAACTCAAATGTAATATACATCACAGAACAGTCGATCATAATATACACATACACAAATACACCACAAAGTATACAAAATAATACATGTCAAGTGGTACAGGAGACCACAATATACAGACGAGACGAAAGAGTATAAATCAGAGTTATAACAGATAAGGACTACAAAAGACGCTATAACAAAATGAAGCTAGCGAATAGTCCATGCGGAAGCAAAATAGGCTAAGTCCCCAAAAGCACCTAACCTGAAACATCTCGGTCTGACCCGAGTATAAAATACACGGGTCAGTCTAGATAACAAATCAGTTAGATAAACTGAACACTAATAAACCTGCAAGGTCATACAGTATAATAAATATCTCTAGGGGAGATAACACAATCATCAACAAGAGATGAATCATATAGAACAAGCCTCATATCATCGGCAACATATAGAAACAAAGGATACAAATATCCCAAAACAAGCCAATAGGCAAACAACAAATACCAATAAGGTATACAAGTTCCACAAGGTAAACGCTATACTCCATGCGGCTCAAAAAGACCAATACCGAAGGGCGATACCAAGGGAATATACATATGAATGAAACATCATAAAATTTGCTCGAGCTCAGTACTGTACAAACAAGGATCCATGAGCCCGAAGACTCCAAACCCAAGTATCACCCATGCGGCACATAAGGCCAACATCAGAGCGAAACTATATAGGGCAACAAACCCGAAGGCACACACCCGAAGGCAACATACCCGAAGGCAACAAACCTAGGGAGACAGTCCGAAGACACTATCCCAGAGGCAACAAACCGTAGTGGTGAAGGTCGAAGACCCAGTACTGGACACCACTAACTGGCGGAATGTGTCACAACTCTCGAAAAGGAATCCGAAAAGTGTTAACGTATGTCCCATAACCACTCGTTCGCACTAAACGGTTTACTATCCGTCAGTTCCTTTCACACTCAAAGCAGTACAAAGTTTACCTCATATCATCGATAAACCAAACCCGAAGGTCAAAACAATCAGTCGAATAGGTCAAGGATTAATCGGAAGGATAAACGCACAGATTCATGGTCCGTGTTTTGCCCAACCATTTAATCACCCTTCCACTTCGTTCGAAGTGCGAAAGTGTGTGTGTTTTAAATAGAATTTATAAATTAGAGAAACGAACTTTTAAATGCGATTCGAGAGATTATTTTATAAAAACCCGTGGATTAAAATTAAAAGGAACCATCAAAGTCAAAATAACTGATAATCATACATAGGATCATCATGAATCGATTTAAATTGGAAATTCAATCCAAAAAGGCAAACTGGGCTCAAACAGCAGGTTCAGTCGACTGAACAGAGTTTTCAGTCGACTGACCCCATACCTGGAAAATTTTCCAGGTTCAGGAAACTTTCTGTTTCCAGGTTCAGTCGACTGTGCAGAGTTTTTCAGTCGACTGAATCATGCCTGGAAACTCTCGGGTTTAGGTTCAGTCGACTGAACAGAGTTTTCAATCGCCTGAATCATGCCTGGACTGTTTTTCAGCCTTATTCAAATGAAGAGCAAACTCTCCCAAAATGCAATCGGACGAACATTGGCTCTAAGGGCTTATGCCAGTCGACAACCCGGCCCTATATGTTCCTCGATGCATCACCAAAACATGATTAAAACATCAAAGTTAGGATTTCAAAGATTTGAACCCAAAACACTAAAAATTTGTATATTCCCCAATTCAACCCAAACCAATTGCAAGTGCATATGAACAAGGTGTTAGGAATTCATACCTAACATCAATGAAATCAAGAGAAGTAGATGTGAGTTCAAAACTCACCTTTTTACACAAAACAAAGAAGATGAAGAAGCACAATTGCAAGGAATCAACCAACTACACTCCACTTCAACACTACAAGCTTCAATCTAGAATCAAAGCAAGTATTTCCTAAGTTAGGGTTAGGAAAATTACAGAAATTGAAGAGGAGAAGAGATGGAGAAGATGGAGATGAACTTACCAATGGATTCTCTTTGATTTTGGAGCAAGAATCAAGATACAAAGGAGAACTAGGGCTTGCTAATTTTCTATTTCCTCTTTCCTTTCCCCCACTTCAGTTTTTAGATGAGAAATAAAATGAAATGAAGAGAGATGAGGGGAAGGGGCTGAAGTAGAAGGTTAAGTGAGTTAGCTAGCCAATGGGCTGAACCCAAACTCAAGCCCAAGTAGAAAAAGGGTCAAATTTCAACTTACTCCAAATATATCAAAGATTATACTCAAAAAGATCGCAAACGCCATTTTGGACTCAATGGAAATGGTTTCGAGCTCCAATTCGGCCATTTGCAAAAAGTATCATTTCGGACCCCAAAATCCGAATAACGACGCTATATTTAAATCAAACATTTAAATATAAAATCGTTAAATATGCGGGTTGTTACAAAAAGTGATGTTAACTTACTAAAATTGGAAATTTCAAGGTATGATATTCATAACGGGATTTAATGTATAATTCTAGTATAAATAAATGGAAGGAAAAAAATTTAGTGTTAATAAATTTAGTTTATTTTAAATGGTTATGGATTTATCATGTAAACCTTTCAAACTAAATAATAGGAAAATGAATTGTTGATTCGAAATTCGCAACCTCGGTTTTGAAATTCATTTAATACTCAAAGTTTGAAAATATTGAAATCAAAGTGTTTTATTTAAACTAGAAGTGAATCTAAAAGTTATGGGTTTAGACTGAATTTAAAGTGAATAAAATTGCGAAGGCATGGAAATTATTTACTTTTAAAGAAATTTTAAATCCAACTGTTTTATTTTATATACTGTTGAATATCCAAACCATTTATATTTGAAAGTTATGGTTTTAAAACTATGGATTTCGAAGTATTATGTTGAAAGTTAAAATTCAAATATTTGGTTTCGAGGTATTATAAATTTTAAAAGTAGCATGATTTTGGAAAGGAAATATATTTGAAATAAAATGATATCACATTTATTTGGGTTTAAAAGAAAATGATATCGTATTCATGGGTTTTGAAATGGATAATTATATTCTGGTTTTGAAAGTATAAACATTTTTAAAGACCGCGGTGTTATAATAACGTTTGGTTGTTGAAGAGACCGGTATCGGAAGTTGTCATACTCTCTGCCAACTCCGAAAACCACTTTAATAACCGTGTACGCGGTGAAGATTTCAGAATGAACTAGGATGGTGGCGGCGTTTCCTGTAAGGTAAATACGGGGACCCAACTCCCGTAAGTTGGCATAAGGTGGCTAAAACAGGAGCGATCGATGGTTAATAAGGTAGCACCTTTGATCGGACACATCCCTTCGATATTATACTTTGACTCTTGGATTGATTCTGTGGCCACTTTTGATTTTTATTTGGGGGTGTGGCTCGAGGTGGGCGGTAGCTGCGGCTATGCGTTACCACCGACCCGGAAGCATAATTGGTATATCTACCCTGGCATTGCCTAGTTGTGCCGTGTCACCTACCCTAGCGCGCCTTATACGATTTTGGTTTTGTACCATACCTATGGAGTGCCCTTTGGCGACGCCCAGTACGGGGGAGATTACGGTACTGTATAGACTATGGGAATATATAACCGTGTTAAGGTGGAAAATGTAAAGCCTTAACGCTATTTAAAAGTAAGTTTGTTTTACAATTAGACACTATATTAGTAGCGAAATATACTACATAGTAAATAGTTTAATGGATCCTTCGGAGATGTAAATCCCGAGAATCTCTTGAGTTACTGCACTCATATTCATTTCTGTTAATTTAACTTACATAAGATATTTTAGTTCTGACTCGAGTGTTTTGTCCTTTCAATTCGCTCGGGTCAGTCCGAGCGTTTCAGGATTTGAAGTTTAGCTCTGGAGGAAGAAGACGAAGATTTGTATTACTATCATCTACTATTATTCCACTACACTATTTAATTCCACTGCATTGATATTTATTGGTATGTGAACTCTGATATTTATTGTATAAAAGAAGAATCAATTGTTTTTCAAACAGTTTTATGAACTGTATATTTATTATTATATTTTGTCCTTCCGCTGTGAGATTCTGTTTTATTTTATTTCTTCTCTGTTTTTCTTATTTACCCCATATCCGCCCTTCCATATGCTTTGAATTGGCACGTGTGTTGATTTGAAGCGTGCGAAAAGGAGGGATGTTACAACTATAGTCCTTTTGTGCATTGTAGCTCTTTTGTGCGTTGTTGATCTTTTATGCATTATTCTAGGTCTTTTTACATTGTTCATTCATCGCATGTGCATTTACCATTGGATGATTTCACTTCTTTTGTTCTTCATAATTTGTCGGATGGTGCCACTTACTCTTTTCATCAACGATTGTTGGATGATGCCACTTGTTTGGTAGTTCATTAGGTTGCAGCAACTTTGATGCCAAGGTAGTTTCAATTATGATAAAAAAGAACAACACTAAAGCGAATGATGCACTATATGCTTTTGTCATGTTTATGTGTGGGATGTTGTTCAAGAAAGAAGATGGTTTTTATAAGATTTGAAGATAAAGTTTGGAAACTTAAAGTCAATTAAGCTATTGTAAACTAATTAATGATCTCATTTAGTTTTATCCACTTTCATATTCAGGATAAGCATATAACCTTAAAGTAGATAGTGTTTTAGAAAGCTTTCTACAAAAAATAACATGCAAAAGTTAATTATAATTCACCAATCATTATGTTAATAATAGAAGGCAATGTTGCGTATCAACTACTAATTTCAATCTAAGCTTCTTCTATCATAGGAAATATATGAAAAACCCAAATTAGTAAAAAATAAAATAAAAATAAACATTAGTGTCTTGTAAATTATAATAAAAATGTGCGATTGCCAATACAACCAAAAAGAAAAGGCAAAACAGGTAGTTACATGTAAATTGAAATGGAAAATTCTAGAATAAAAACCAGATGTCTTGTTTCGTCATATATTTTATCCTCTTAATAATTTTGATAAGATTAGTATTATTATCGTAATAGTATATTACTACACTATTAGCGTGTATGTGTGCAAATGTGTATATTCATATATTTCGATTAAAATTTACTATATTTTGATTATAAAAGATGTTTATTTTCTTGTTATGGTGTTTGGAACTTGCACAATATCGAATGCCTATTTTTTATTTTACCACCTCAAATGTAGGTTTATCGTTTCACATCTCGTTTTCACTAAAACTTAAAGTTAATTGTTGGACGTTATGTATTTACACTACTATTAACTGTATTAAAACCGAAGTCCAGTGTTACCAAAAAGGAGATATTTGTATAACTTTATGGCATGCAAATATATTGTAGTTTGGAATGTATCCACAATTTGATTTTTAGTTACATTTTGCATAGATATAACATATGGTCAATATGTCGTTAAAACTGAAGATTTTAGTGTGGTGAAAATTAGACGCTTTTGATATACTATTGTCCAAAGCCAGTCAGATATTTTTGTAGGCTTAAGGCATAATGATCTAAATCAGGGATAAAAACGATCAGAGGTCCTTATTAGTGATATTCAAACATTGAAAATACAGTCATAATGCAAGTTTAAATTATAGCGGCTTAAAAATAAAGCATACTCTTTTACAATTACACCGAGTCCACTCTCATTAATCTAAAATATGATAGGTTTCATTTATAAACAAAATACAATTACTTTTATAAACAAAATTTGAATTTGGAAGCCGATGAAAATTCAAGGCCCTTGGCGATGACTTTGGTGACATAGGGCTACTGTCGGCCATTCCCATATCAAACTTAGTTTCGAATAATACCAACAACTTGTAAATAGCAATAAATGATATTTGAGAAGAAATGTGTAGATGACTATTAAAATAAGTAACATGCTACGAACCATCCATTTGAAAATTTTCATACGCGAAATGATTTTTAAATAACGATATAATAACATAAGTTTTTCTAAAAAATCCATCATTCATAAGTTTTTCATTTTGCAAGTTTATCCAACTCTAACCATCCACTACTAGTGTTGCAATAAATTACTATTTTGAAAAATTTTGGTTAAAATTTTGAAAATAAGAATACACAAAAATCCAAACTTCCTACCTATATTAAACTGGAAAAGCTTATACACAGCTTAAAATAAGTTGTATAATAACAAAACAAAACATGTTTGTAACTATTGATCACACATCTTATTAGAAAACAATATATTTGGTTTAAGTAAAGCGGTTTTATTGGATAATAAATTATATAAGATTCCTTTACTAAAATTTACTTAAATTGAGAGGTATGTATGATTATTAAATTAATGGAAAAAAATTTAGTTTATAAATATAAATATCATGGCAATGCATTTATGTAAAAAGTTAATCAAAATTATGTTGAGCAAGCATAAATATTATCTCAATATATAAACATAAGTGAAATAATAGCTCCACGAATAGATTACTATCAGAAGATGTAATAATAAGTTGTAAAATGCTTTTTAAGATATATAACGTAAACCATCTACAAAGCTAATTCTTCCATCAAATTTATTTCATACTATAATACCATGAAAGCACATTGTATCAACTTTGATGACTTAACATTTGATGTTAAACATTATCATTTCACCGGTGAAATAGTTGAAGCTTGATTATGCCATTTTCTTTGTTGATACAACGATGTAGGACGATGTCATTTACTTTCTTCATAACTGGTTATTGGATGATGCATTTCTTCTTGTTCTTTTGTGCATTGCAATTCTTTTGTGCACTATGGTTCTTTTGTGCACTGTGGTTCTTTAGTGCACTGTGGGTCTTTTGTGCATTTTAGTTCTTTCATACATCGTTCATCCATTATATGTTCATTTAACATTGGATGTTGCAATTTTCTTTCTCCATCAGTGGTCGTTGGATGATCCCATTCTTTTTGCTATTTTGTGCATTGTAGCTCTTTTGTGCACCGTAGTCCTTTTGTGCATTGTAGCTCTTTTGTGCATTGTGGTTCTTTTGTGCATTCTAAGTCTTTTGTACATTGTTCATTCATCGCATGTGCATTTACCATTGGATGATTCCACTTCTTTTGTTCGTCATAATTTGTCGGATGGTGCCACTTACTCTTTTCATCAACGATTGTTGGACGATGCCACTTGTTTAGTAGTTCATTAGGTTGCAGCAACTTTGATGCCAGGGTTGTTTCGATTATGATAAAAAAAGAGCAACACTAAGGCTAATGATGCACTATATGCTTCTGTCATGTTTATGTGTGGTATGTTTGTAATATTCCGGAAATTTGGACAATTTAAATTTAATTATCTGGGTTTAAATTTAAATTGAAATAATGATTTTTGTTAATAAATTTGATTTGATTTAATAATATTCTTTATTTAAATATTTAATTTTTGAATTTATTTTAAATAAACTAATAAATTGTTTTCTATTTAATAATGTATATGTATTTGTATATATTATAAATAGATAAGTTGTTAAATTAGTTTTAATGTTTTGAAAATAGGAATTGAGATTTATTTTACATTTAAGCTTTTTAAATTTTTTAATAAAATAACTATATGTTTTTAAATATGAGAAAAATGTTTTAATTGGTTTAAAATTTATTTTTGACTTAAAGTTTGGATATTTAAAATAAGTTATAAAATGTTTGTGTTTTTCTTTTTAAACCATTAATTTATAAAATGAGATTTGTTAATTTAATTTGAAATTTAAAATACAATTTTAAATGTGAACATGTATTCATGTAAGTTGTTGTAAACTTTTATATAAATTTATTTTTAACTGTTTAAAAGTATAAGAACTAATTAATTTAATTTAAACATTCATTAACACTTAATTAAATAACTAATTACTTGAAAAGAGACATGTGTAAGTTTATTAAAGCCTAAGTTAAACAAGTGTTAACAACACAATCCAAGTGTCATATTGTCATTTTTTTTTCTTTAATTTTAATTAAATCATAAATTTAGATTATAAAACATTGCATATACTCATTCCTTCATTCTTTCTCTTTTCTTTCATTCTAAAAGAAATCTAAAAATCTGAAACCCCTATTCATAATTCATGCTTCTGTAATTAACTTGCATTCATTTCTCAAACCTGCAAATTTCAAATGCCTAGCAAACTCTTGCATTTTCTCAAATCCGTAAACAACATGCATTCAACTCCTCAACATACAAACCTGCATTTCCCCAAAATAAAAAAACCTGCATTACAATCAAGCCTGTAGCTCCTCAAAATGAAAATTTCAAGTTTGCATACATCTGCAACCTGCATGTTTGTAAACTAAAGCATGCATTCACTTTTCAAAACTCTGAGACATGCACTCCAATTTCAAGCAACATTCAAAGATCAAAAGCATTAAAAACTGAAGGCCTGCATTTCAATTTTATCAAATGAAGCCTGCATGTATTCAAAGACAATCTGGGATTTATCACTGCAATTTCAAGTTTGAGGACATGCATGCAACAAAACTAGAAGGTCTGCATATTAAATCTGGGAACAAAAGCAAGTTTCAAAGGGGAGTAAAACATTTGCAAAGTTCAAATAGATTTTCAACAAGATTTCAAAAAGAATTTCCAAATTCAGGACTGTGCTCTACATGTTAAATTTTGGGCTCTGCATTTTGCAAATACAGGTGAGTAACACTTAACTTAAAATAAATAAGTAGGATTATATGCTTGTTTAAATCTGATGAATTAAATTTGTGCATAAGCTTTTTATTCTTCCTGCCTGAGTATATAAGAAATGAAATGCAAGTCAGATTCCCAAAGTTTAGATTGTTATAGTTTAGTTCAAAATTGAATAAAATCTGTTTGTTTAGGTTTAGAGTAAAATTAAAATTTATAGAAATCAAATTTGAATTTTCTGTAACCTGGAAATCAGGTTACACAGAAAAATAATTAATATAGAGGAAAATTCAAATGTTATAATCTATTGTTTCAAGTTTACAAATAGGAACTATAAGTGAATTTAAGAATTCTAAATCAAAAATACAATTTAATATGCTGTAAACCAATTGCAGAGATGAACATACTATATTTTACATTTTGATATAGTACACTTGATTTTTGCATTTGAATGGATTGATTTTGCTTCTATTGACTGAATAGCTATCAGTGATTATAGGAAATATTCTAAATTGGATTTCAGTTCAAAAATTGATGTTGAATTTTGGAATTTAGTTTTAGAACCCTAGTTTGTATGAGTCTCTGATTTTGTTTGAATATGGTCTCCTGGGTTGATCGAGTTCAAAGCTCTTTTGGGTATTGATAGATGTTGTGATGATGGAGCTGTCGCCGGAGTTTGAAGGATGGTTGTGGCCGGAGTTAGGTGATCTCGTCGTTGACAGGTTAGACAGTGGAAAGGGGATGGTGCTTAAGGTTTTGGATTTAAAACTTGAATTCAAATTCAAGTTGCATTATGGGAATTTGAGGATGGAAGTGTGATGAGAGGTCACTGGTGGATGGGGGATCGTCGTTGATAAGGGTCAGAGGTGGCCGAAGTTGGATTATGGATGCACAGAGGTGTGTGTACATGGTGGTGTTCTGTTTTGTTGCAGGGTTTTAAAACCGGAGATGGTCTCGAGTTATTTGTGAAATGACTCGAAGTAGGGAATCATTTTTCTCGAAGTAGATTAGGTGGTAGCTCGGGTTATAATGTTTCAGGGTTAAACAGAACCTTATTTCCAGTTTTAAAAATTTTTAAAAGTAAGTTTTTAAAAGGAAAGTTTAAAACCTGATCTAAGTATAAGTTGAAATTGAATTTAAATATGAATTCAAAGTTTGAATTCTGGGATTTTTGTAATGATTTGAGTTTTTAAAAAGGGGTAAGTATTTCAGGGTTTTAGTTTTGAGCAGAATCATGTTTCCAGGTTTGTTAAGTTTTGAAGTAAAGATAAATTGCAAACTAAAATCTGGAAAGAAGTTTGAATCTAGGATTAAATTTAAATTCAGTAAGTTTAAATTTTAAATCTTTGAATTAAATTTTGAAATGCTTTTAAATTTAGATTTGTTTTAAACTTAAACACAAAAAAACTGTTTTCTGTTTTTAGATTTAAAAGTAAAATTTCAAAATTTTCAAATGAAGTTCAATTTGAAATTTTAACCTGAAACTTAAATATGATTCAATAATTTAAATCTGAAGTTTTGAATCATTTTTGAATTCAAATTTAAGATGTTAAATCAAAACGTCAAATTGTTTACTGTTTTTCTGTTTTAGTTTAAAAGTAAACTTTAAAATGCAACTGGAATTTAAAAACAAGTTTAAAATCTGGGACAAAACAGAAATATGGAACATAAGTTTGAATTTAAATCTGGAATTTAAAATTTGGAATTTAGATTTAGATTTTAAACTTTTAAAAGTATAAAAGAACATTGATTTGAATTTAAAACTATAAGTTTTAAAATTTTGAAATAAGGTTTAAAATAAGGATAAATTCAGTTTTAAACCTGGAATTTGATTTTTATGATAGTTTTTAAAATTCAATAAGTTTTTAAATTTAAGTTTGTCTTAACCATTTTTTGAAAAGGTTAAATAACTAGAATTTAAAAATGAAGATGGAGATGTGAATAAAGTTTTAAATTTTAAGTTTGAATCTAGAATGAAAAATTAAATTGTGTTTCAGTTTGAATTTAAAAAGAAATTTTTAAATTTGAATTTCGTTTTGAAATAAAGTGTTTAAAATACTTTGTTAAAGAAGAATGTTTCTAAATTTTGATTTCAAGAAATTGATTTCATTTAAATTATTAATTTAATTTAAATGGGTAATTAATTGTTTAATTAATTTATAACGTGGATGTTTAATTAAGTAATTAACAATTTTTAAGTTAGATAATTAAGATTTGAGATTAATTAATTAAGGTTAATTAATCTATAATTAAGGATGGCAATTAAATTTTAATTTATGATTAAGATTTACTTAATCAAGTGATTAATGGTAATTAAGATTTTAATTAACACTTAATTAATCAGTAATTAGAGATTAATTAAATGATAATTAAAGATTAATTAATTGATAATTAATAATGATTAATTGATGTTAATTCTTAATTATGTAATTAAGAAATGTTAATGAAGGTCATTAACTTAAGATTATTTTAACAATTAATTAATATGATTGATTTTTGATAATTAATTAGATTAATTAATTAATTGTTTAATTACTTAATGAAAGTAATTAAAGAATTAATTACTTGGTGTAATTAATTTTATTAATGTAATTAGTTTAGATTAATTAAGTTTAATTAATTTAAACATTTGTGGATTATTGATAATTACTTATGTAATTTATGAATTTATAATTACTTAAGGAAGTAATTAAATAATAATTACAGAATGTAATAAAAATAGTTATTAAAGAAGTAATTTGAATTTAAATTACTTTAGAATTAATCAAGGATTAATTGAAGATAATTAATTAAGGGTAATTAATTATGGGATGAGTAATTAAGGTAGTTAATTACTGATTATTAATCAAGGGTGATTAATATATATGTTGTTTAAATTGAAGATTAATTACTTATGTAATTAATTTATATTGGGAGATTGATTACATGTAATCATCAATTAATTAATTAATGATGTAATTTGGAATTGATTAATTAAGGTATAATTAATATTAAATGCTAATTATTTATTGTAATTAGAGATAGTTAATCAATAATGATTAAGTGAAATGGATAATGAGACGACGATCATTTAAATTGATTTGAAATCAATTGATGATTAAGTTAAGCAGGATTTTAATGATGAAGTAATTAATTTAATTCATTTTAAATTAATTAGAGTTTAGATAATTAATTTAATTCATTTTAAATTAATTATAAATGGTGTGATCATTAGATAGTTGCTTATGTTTGATGATTGGTATTGGTTGCCTGGTATGGTTTGTAATCTCAATTATGAGATGAGTAGTGAATGTGATATGGATGCATTGGTTGCTTTTGGATGATAGTATGGATATCTGATTATGATATGAATTATATGTTGATAATGATAATGTTGGTTATCTGTTGTATTATGAATTATCTATCTGTGTATATTTAGATATTAAATTGAATTGTTTTAAACTTAAAACAACTTGGACCTTAAAATACACGCTTTGGATTTCGATGAGACCGGGATCGGATTTTCCATATTTGGGATCCGAAAACCACATCGATTCCAAATAACGTTAGGTCGTTAACCCAAGTGGAGCGAGTGAAGACTCGAGGTGTAAGGGCTATACGTCAGTATAACTCTGTGGGTGATTCCGTAATGAGTTGACGGAATAGTACTTATAGATTCGAGATGAAGATTCAGAATGCAAGGGTTATTGTCGTTAACTCTCAGGGTGATTCCAATACGAGTGTAACGAGATAATGCCTTCGGTTTCGTTCGAACCCGAAACGAACTTGTATGGATTGAATGCTTTCAGAACATCGTCAGGTGGACGATGAGCATTCTAAGTGATATGTCCTATAAAGGTAATCGTAGCCTTAAGCCTCATCAACCGGGAATGGCTAAAACAGGGGAGGTGCAGCAAAGCTTCGTGGGTAGCCCCCACTTGAGATCAAGATTTATCCCTGTCTAGAGGTCCCTTTATTTTTCGGCTTAGTGGTGCGGTTGCTGATCACAACTGCGGGGTAGTGTTGTTTGGAACTGTTCAGTAAGGAACGGGTCCGGCTTTGTGTTGCAGGGGAGTTAGGGTGGCTCCTCGGTACGGTGATCTAGGCCAGGTACTGTGATGGGCGGTACCCCCGTAGCCCAGCCATTGATGGAATCCAAAATCCAACAAGTGCCAACGGTTTTGATTGTATACCTATGTAGCTGGAATTTAATAAATGTAACAATTTCGGCTATTTCTTATTTACTTGAAAACCCTAGACACTATTATAATATCATCGGATTTCCTATCAAATGTTTTGGTTAGCGTAAGATAAAAACTTTTCCATGTTTATGTGTGGGAAGTCTTAGTGATACCTTTTCTTTTCAAAGTTTTTTTTTTCAAAGTTAAGCAACTTTAAACTGTTACTCACACCAGACCCATGTCTGACCCGGAGTTACTTTTGTTTTTCTATAACTCTTGGGTACTCAAATTTTTACGAGTAGCCAAGGGAATTCAGGTTAGGATTCAGGATTAGCTTGACGTATTGTAGAGGAGCAATGGAGCAGGAGGCTTCTGCGCATAGTGATATAGTTTTCCGCTGTGTTGGTATCTCTGAGTGTTTGCCTGTAATGTATTGAGTTGTAATAACTAGACAGACATTTATAACTGTCTAGTATGTGTTGTATATGTCTGTGTACTCTGATATTTGATGTATACTATGTAATACTTATGTTATTAATATAATTTATTCGTTCCGCTGTTGAGATTCTTGTGTTGTTTCTTCTTTCTCTTATTTCTTTTCTCTTTTTTACCGCTTTCTTTCTTAAAGATGATGCGATTTTCCGGGAGTGGAAAGTCGGGTCGTCACAGTTGGTATCAGAGCATTAGGTTGAGTGAATACCTAGTCTCTGTAGTGGTGTCTATCTTGAGAGAGCGTATTTGTAGTTTGATATATATATATATATATATATATATATATATATATAAATTATTTCTACCTATTTGTTGGGTTACCTGTTCAGGTTTTTCCAATATAAGTTATAAAGGTAGATGAGGTAGGAGTGTGTGTAACACGACTACCATAGGTTGGAAGTGTATTTGTCGAGACTGTAGACCTAATACCTTCCCGAGTGAGTTTTGTTTGGTATAAGAACTTCATCGATCTCTGAAGGTAACCTATAAAGGTTCGGAGCTCATCTTTGAAGTGCAGAATTGAGTTTGGATCTGTCGGTTGGGCAGAAGCCAATGAGTGATGATATTTTGATATCTCAGGAAGTAGTAGCTGCGTGATGAGATGCAGTGACTATGGATATTTCCGAAGATGTTTCTTTGGAACAAGAGTAAGAAGTGAGTCTGCTCGGTGATGTGGCTGAGTTTAGTAGAGTGTTATGAGTTGGTAAGGAGTCTTCTGGCTGAGTGGTTTTTCTGAAGTGAAGTTCAGAAGCAGTAGAGTGGATCCGTTTCTCTGGTAAGTTGGCTAGGCCAGCATAAGCGGTTCTGTTTGGTTGAGAGAGAGCAGTTTTCTTTGGATTTAGGCCGAGTTGATCGCAAAAGTGACTTGCGATAGTGTGTTCTTTTGGGTTGTTGGAGATTGTCCGGATTTTCTTCAAGAAGTCAGAGTTTGTCTGCATTTGAAGATCGTGTTTTCTTTCCAGGAATGGAACTGGTGGTTCAGTTAGTAGATGGATGGTTCCTTAAGATAGAAGTTGGTGAAGTAGCTCAGGTTTGGGAGGAACATCTGAGTTTTCTTATGGATACGTGGAACCATATTTCTGTGCTGGGTTGTCTAGCCTGTGCTTGTGCTCTTCTTCAGCATTTTCTTCTGTTTTGGATCAGAGTTGTGCAGCGGAAGCAGTTTGGAGTGTTTCTGTTTTCTTTTTCGGATAAGGAGAAGTTTGTTCTGTCTTCTGTTGTTGAGAAGCAGGGTTTGTGTTCTTGGTTTTTGAGTGATCTTGACGAGATCATTGGATTGTTTTGATTCAGTCTGTTTCTAGTGGAATCAACGTAGAGTTAAGCTGATCTGGAAGGATGTTGGTAGCCCGGGATCGTCCGAAGAGTTTTTATGGATAAGAGGCGGAGAATTTGGATTCTGGAATTGGAGATTGGGATTTGGGATAAGTTTATCTCTGATTCAAAGAGCTATAAGTTTGGGAAGCTAGATCCGAGGTGTTTTGGATTTCTTCTGTGTTTTGATTAGATGAGAGTTTGGTTTTCTAGAGTTGAATTGCCAGCTTGGATAACTGGAATTCGGTATGTTTCACGTATCTCTAAGGTAGTACGTGTTTGATATTTCTGGTTGTACAACCAGCAATTTAGGATGGTTTGTTTGTTGAGTCAGACTCGTTTGTAGTCTGATATTCTGTATAGAATTGTTGTTAGAAGCTCTATAGCTTGGTAGTATTGATTGATTGTGTTCTATAGAGCGAGTATTCCGATATATATATATACCGGGGAAACTCGTGAAGGTTTTATCCAAAATTCTTTTGGATAATTAGATTTGTTTTGATTGTGTGAATTGGTTGCTTTGGTTGATAGCATATGGTTAACATATGCTGTGTTTTAAAATGAAATCTGTAAAGAGATTATTAAATTACCTTTGTTTTAAATTTCGGGGACGAAATTCTTTTAAGGGGGAAGGATTATAATATTTCGGAAATTTAGACAATTTAAATTTAATAATCTTTGTTTAAATTTAAATTGAAATAATGATTTTTGTTAATAAATTTGATTTGATTTAATAATCTTCTTTATTTAAATATTTAATTTGTGAATTTATTTTAAATAAACTAATAAATTGTTTTCTATTTAATAATGTATATGTATTTGTATATATTATAAATAGATAAGTTGTCAAATTAGTTTTAATGTTTTGAAAATAGGAATTGAGATTTATTTTTGATTTAAGCTTTTCAAAATTTTTAATAAAATAACTATATGTTTTTAAATATGAGAAAAATGTTTTAATTGGTTTAAAATTTATTTTTGACTTAAAGTTTGGATATTTAAAATATGTTATAAAATGTTTGTGTTTTTCTTTTTAAACCATTAATTTATAAAATGAGATTTGTTAATTTAATTTGAAATTTAGAATACAATTTTAAATGTGAACATGTATTCATGTAAGTTGTTGTAAACTTTTATATAAATTTATTTTTAATTGTTTAAAAGTATAAGAACTATTTAATTTAATTTAAACATTCATTAACACTTAATTAAATAACTAATTACTTGAAAAGAGATATGTGTAAGTTAATTAAAGCCTAAGTTAAACAAGTGTTAACAACACAAGCCAAGTGTCATGTTGTCATTTTGTTTTTCTTTAATTTTAATTAAATCTTAAATTTAGATTATAAAACATTGCATATACTCATTCCTTCATTCTTTCTCTTTTCTTTCATTCTAAAAGAAATCTAAAAATCTGAAACCCCTCTTCATAATTCATGCTTCTGTAATTAACTTGCATTCATTTCTCAAACCTGCAAATTTCAAATGCTAGCAAACTCTTGCATTTTCTTAAATCCGTAAACAACATGCATTCAACTCCTCAACATACAAACCTGCATTTCCCCAAAATACAAAAACTTGCATTACAATTAAGCCTGTAGCTGCTCAAAATGAAAAATTCAAGTTTGCATACATCTGCAACCTGCATGTGTGTAAACTAAAGCATGCATTCACTTTTCAAAACTCTGAGACATGCACTCCAATTTCAAGCAACATTCAAAGATCAAAAGCATTAAAAACTGAAGGCCTGCATTTCAATTTTATCAAATGAAGCCTGCATGTATTCAAAGACAATCTGGGATTTATCACTGCAATTTCAAGTTTGAGGACATGCATGCAACAAAACTAGAAGGTCTGCATATTAAATCTGGGAACAAAAGCAAGTTTCAAAGGGGAGTAAAACATTTGCAAAGTTCAAATAGATTTTCAACAAGATTACAAAAAGAATTTCCAAATTCAGGACTATGCTCTGCATGTTAAATTTTAAGCTCTGCATTTTGCAAATACAGGTGAGTAACACTTAACTTAAAATAAATAAGTAGGATTATATGCTTGTTTAAATCTGATGAATTAAATTTGTGCATAAGCTTTTTATTCTTCCTGCCTGAGTATATAAGAAATGAAATGCAAGTCAGATTCCCAAGGTTTAGATTGTTATAGTTTAGTTCAAAATTGAATAAAATCTGTTTGTTTAGGTTTAGAGTAAAATTAAAATTTATAGAAATCAAATTTGAATTTTCTGTAACCTGGAAATCAGGTTACACAAAAAAATAATTAATATAGAGGAAAATTCAAATGTTATAATCTATTGTTTCAAGTTTACAAATAGGAACTATAAGTGAATTTAAGAATTCTAAATCAAAAATTACAATTTAATATGCTGTAAACCAAGTGCAGAGATGAACATACTATATTTTACATTTTGATATAGTACACTTCATTCTTGCATTTGAATGGATTGATTTGGCTTCTGTTGATTGAATAGCTATCAATGATTATAGGAAAAATTCTAAATTGGATTTCAATTCAAAAATTGATGTTGAATTTTGGAATTTAGTTTTAGAACCCTAGTTTGTATGAGTCTCTGATTTTGTTTGAATATGGACTCCTGGGTTGATCGAGTTCAAAGCTCTTTTGGGTATTGATAGATGTTGTGATGATGGAGCTGTCGCCGGAGTTTGAAGGATGGTTGTGGCCGGAGTTAGGTGATCTCGTCATTGATAGGTTAGACAGTGGATAGGGGATGGTGCTTCAGGTTTTGGATTTAAAACTTGAATTCAAATTCAAGTTGAATTATGGGAATTTGAGGATGGAAGTTAGATGAGAGGTCACTGGTGGATGGGGGATGGTCGTTGATAAGGGTCAGAGGTGGCCGGAGTTGGATTATGGATGCACAGAGGTGTGTGTACATGGTGGTGTTCTGTTTTGTTGCAGGGTTTTAAAACTTGAGATGGTCTCGAGTTATTTGTGAAATGAATCGAAGCAGGGAATCATTTTTCTCGAAGTAGATTAGGTGGTAGCTCGGGTTATAATGTTTCAAGGTTAACAGAACCTTATTTCTAGTTTTAAAATTTTTTAAAACTAAGTTTTTAAAAGGAAAGTTTAAAACCTGATCTAAGTATAAGTTGAAATTGAATTTAAATATGAATTCAAAGTTTGAATTCTGGGATTTTTGTACTGATTTGAGTTTTTAAAAAGGGGTAAGTATTTCAGGGTTTTAGTTTTGAGCAGAATCATGTTTCCAGGTTTGTTATGTTTTGAAGTAAAGATAAATTGCAAACTAAAATCTGGAAAGAAGTTTGAATCTAGGATTAAATTTAAATTCAGTAAGTTTAAATTTTAAATCTTTGAATTAAATTTTGAAATGCTTTTAAATTTAGATTTGTTTTAAACTTAAACACAAAAAAACTGTTTTCTGTTTTTAGATTTAAAAGTAAAATTTCAAAATTTTCAAATGAAGTTCAATTTGAAATTTTAACCTGAAACTTAAATATGATTCAATAATTTAAATCTGAAGTTTTGAATCATTTTTGAATTCAAATTTAAGATGTTAAATTAAAACAGCAAATTGTTTACTGTTTTTCTGTTTTAGTTTAAAAGTAAACTTTAAAATGCAATTGGAATTTAAAAACAAGTTTAAAATCTGGGAAAAAACAGAAATATGGAACATAAGTTTGAATTTAAATCTGGAATTTAAAATTTGGAATTTAAATTTAGATTTTAAACTTTTAAAAGTATAAAAGAACATTGATTTGAATTTAAAACTATAAGTTTTAAATTTTTGAAACAAGGTTTAAAATAAGGATAAATTCAGTTTTAAACCTGGAATTTGATTTTTATGATAGTTTTTAAAATTCAATAAGTTTTTAAATTTAAGTTTGTCTTAACCATTTTTGGAAAAGGTTAAATAACTAGAATTTAAAAATGAAGATGGAGATGTGAATAAAGTTTTAAATTTTAAGTTTGAATCTAGAATGAAAATTTAAATTGTGTTTCAGTTTGAATTTAAAAAGAAATTTTTAAATTTGAATTTCGTTTTGAAATAAAGTGTTTAAAATAATTTGTTAAAGAAGAATGTTTCTAAATTTTGATTTCAAGAAATTGATTTCATTTAAATTATTAATTTAATTTAAATGGGTAATTAATTATTTAATTAATTTATAATGTGGATGTTTAATTAAGTAATTAACAATTTTTAAGTTAGATAATTAAGATTTGAGATTAATTAATTAAGGTTAATTAATCTATAATTAAGGATGGCAATTAAATTTTAATTTATGATTAAGATTTACTTAATTAAAAGATTAATGGTAATTAAGATTTTAATTAACACTTAATTAATCAATAATTAGAGATTAATTAAATGATAATTAAAGATTAATTAATTGATAATTAATAATAATTAATTGATGTTAATTCTTAATTATGTAATTAAGAAATGTTAATGAAGGTCATTAACTTAAGATTATTTTAACAATTAATTAATATGATTGATTTTTGATAATTAATTAGATTAATTAATTAATTGTTTAATTAATTAATGAAAGTAATTAAAGAATTAATTACTTGGTGTAATTAATTTTATTAATGTAATTAGTTTAGATTAATTAAGTTTAATTAATTTAAACATTTGTGGATTATTGATAATTACTTATGTAATTTATGAATTTATAATTACTTAAGGAAGTAATTAAATAATAATTACAGAATGTAATTAAAATAATTATTAAAGAATTAATTTGAATTTAAATTACTTTAGAATTAATCAAGGATTAATTGAAGATAATTAATTAAGGGTAATTAATTATGGGATGAGTAATTAAGGTAGTTAATTACTGATTATTAATCAAGGGTGATTAATATATATGTTGTTTAAATTGAAGATTAATTACTTATGTAATTAATTTATATTGGGAGATTGATTAAATGTAATCATCAATTAATTAATTAATGATGTAATTTGGAATTGATTAATTAAGGTATAATTAATATTAAATGCTAATTATTTATTGTAATTAGAGATAGTTAATCAATAATGATTAAGTGAAATGGATAATGAGATGACGATCATTTAAATTGATTTGAAATCAATTGATGATTAAGTTAAGCAGGATTTTAATGATGAAGTAATTAATTTAATTCATTTTAAATTAATTAGAGTTTAGATAATTAATTTAATTCATTTTAAATTAATTATAAATGGTGTGATCATTAGATAGTTGCTTATGTTTGATGATTGGTATTGGTTGTCTGGTATGGTTTGTAATCTCAATTATGAGATGAGTAGTGAATGTGATATGGATGCATTGGTTGCTTTTGGATGATAGTATGGATATCTGATTATGATATGAATTATATGTTGATAATGATAATTTTGGTTATCTGTTGTATTATGAATTATCTATCTGTGTATATTTAGATATTAAATTGAATTGTTTTAAACTTAAAACAACTTGGACCTTAAAAGACATGCTTTGGATTTCGATGAGACCGGGATCGGGTTTTCCATATTTGGGATCCGAAAACCACATCGATTCCAAATAACGTTAGGTCGTTTAACCCAAGTGGAGCGAGTGAAGACTCGAGGTGTAAGGGCTATACGTCAGTATAACTCTGTGGGTGATTCCGTAAGGAGTTGACGGAATAGTACTTATATATTCGAGATGAAGATTCAGAATGCAAGGGTTATTGTCGTTAACTCCGAGGGTGATTCCAATACGAGTGTAACGAGATAATGCCTTCGGTTTCGTTCGAACCCGGAACGAACTTTTATGGATTGAATGCTTTCAGAACATCGTTAGGTGGACGATTAGCATTCTAAGTGATATGTCCTATAAAGATAATCGTAGCCTCAAGCCTCATCAACCGGGAATGGCTAAAACAGGGGAGGTGCAGCAAAGCTTCATGGGTAGCCCCCACTTGAGAGCAAGATTTATCCCTGTCTAGAGGTCCCTTTATTTTTCGGCTTAGTGGTGCGGTTGCTGATCACAACTGCGGGGTAGTCTTGTTTGAAACTGTTCAGTAAGGAACGGGTCCGGCTTTGTGTTGCAGGGGAGTTAGGGTGGCTCCTCGGTACGGTGATCTAGGCTAGGTACTGTGACGGGCGGTACCCCAGTAGCCCAGCCATTGATGGAATCCAAAATCCAATAAGTGCCAACGGTTTTGATTGTATACCTATGTAGCTGGAATTTAATAAATGTAACAATTTCGGCTATTTCTTATTTACTTGAAAACCCTAGACACTATTATAATATCATCGGATTTCCTATCAAATGTTTTGGTTAGCGTAAGATAAAAACTTTTCCATGTTTATGTGTGGGAAGTCTTACGTGATACCTTTTCTTTTCAAAGTTTTTTTTTCAAAGTTAAGCAACTTTAAACTGTTACTCACACCAAACCCATGTCTGACCCGGAGTTATTTCTGTTTTTCTATAACTCTTGGGTACTCAAATTTTTACGAGTAGCCAAGGGAATTCAGGTTAGGATTCAGGATTAGCTTGACGTATTGTAGAGGAGCAATGGAGCAGGAGGCTTCTGCGCATAGTGATATAGTTTTCCGCTGTGTTGGTATCTCTAAGTGTTTGCCTGTAATGTATTGAGTTGTAATAACTAGATAGACGTTTATAACTGTCTAGTATGTGTTGTATATGTCTGTGTACTCTGATATTTGATGTATACTATGTAATACTTATGTTATTAATATAATTTATTCGTTCCGCTGTTGAGATTCTTGTGTTGTTTCTTCTTTCTCTTATTTCTTTTCTGTTTTCTACCCCTTTCTTTCTTAAAGATGATGCGATTTTCCGGGAGTGGAAAGTCGGTCGTCACAGTTGGTATCAGAGCATTAGGTTGAGTGAATACCTAGTCTCTGTAGTGGTGTCTATCTTGAGAGAGCGTATTTGTAGTTTGATATATATATATATATATATATCTATATTAATTATTTCTACCTATTTGTTGGGTTACCTGTTCAGGTTTTTCCAATATAAGTTATAAAGGTACATGAGGTAGGAGTGTGTGTAACACGACTACCATAGGTTGGAAGTGTATTTGTCGAAACTGTAGACCTAATACCTTCCCGAGTGAGTTTTGTTTGGTATAAGAACTTCATCGATCTCTGAAGGTAACCTGTAAAGGTTCGGAGCTCATCTTTGAAGTGCAGAATTGAGTTTGGATCTGTCGGTTGGGCAGAAGCCAGTGAGTGATGATATTTTGATATCTCAGGAAGTAGTAGCTGCGTGATGAGATGCAGTGACTATGGATATTTTCGAAGATGTTTCTTTGGAACAAGAGTAAGAAGTGAGTCTGCTCGGTGATGTGGCTGAGTTTAGTAGAGTGTTCTGAGTTGGTAAGGAGTCTTCTGGCTGAGTGGTTTTTCTGAAGTGAAGTTCAGAAGCAGTAGAGTGGATCCGTTTCTCTGGTAAGTTGGCTAGGCCAGCATAAGCGGTTCTATTTGTTTGAGAGAGAGCAGTTTTCTTTGGATTTAGGCTGAGTTGATCGCAAAAGTGACTTGCGATAGTGTGTTCTTTTGGGTTGTTGGAGATTGTCCGGATTTTCTTCAAGAAGTCAGAGTTTGTCTGCATTTGAAGATCGTGTTTTCTTTCCAGGAATGGAACTGGTGGTTCAGTTAGTAGATGGATGGTTCCTTAAGATAGAAGTTGGTGAAGTAGCTCAGGTTTAGGAGGAACATCTGAGTTTTCTTATGGATACGTGGAACCATATTTCTGTGCTGGGTTGTCTAGCCTGTGCTTGTGCTCTTCTTCAGCATTTTCTTCTGTTTCGGATCAGAGTTGTGCAGCGGTAGCAGTTTGGAGTGTTTCTGTTTTCTTTTTCGGATAAGGAGAAGTTTGTTCTGTCTTCTGTTGTTGAGAAGCAGTGTTTGTGTTCTTGGTTTTTGAGTGATCTTAAGGAGATCATTGGATTGTTTTGATTCAGTCTGTTTCTAGTGGAATCAGCATAGAGTTAAGCTGATCTGGAAGGATGTTGGTAGCCCAGGATCGTCCGAAGAGTTTTTATGGATAAGAGGCGGAGAATTTGGATTCTGGAATTGGAGATTGGGATTTGGGATAAGTTTATCTCTGATTCAAAGAGCTATAAGTTTGGGAAGCTAGATCCGAGGTGTTTTGGATTTCTTCTGTGTTTTGATTAGATGAGAGTTTGGTTTTCTAGAGTTGAATTGCCAGCTTGGATAACTGGAATTCGGTATGTTTCACGTATCTCTAAGGGAGTACGTGTTTGATATTTCTGGTTGTAGAACCAGCAATTTAGGATGGTTTGTTTGTTGAGTCAGACTCGTTTGTAGTCTGATATTCTGTATAGAATTGTTGTTAGAAGCTCTATAGCTTGGTAGCATTGATTGATTGTGTTCTATAGAGCGAGTATTCCGATATATATATATATATATATATATATATATATATATATATATATATATATATATACCGGGGAAACTCGTGAAGGTTTTATTCAAAATTCTTTTGGATAATTAGATTTGTTTTGATTGTGTGAATTGGTTGCTTTGGTTGATAGCATATGATTAACATATGCTGTGTTTTAAAATGAAATCTGTAAAGAGATTATTAAATTACCTTTGTTTTAAATTTCGAGGACGAAATTCTTTTAAGGGGGAAGGATTGTAATATTTCGAAAATTTGGACAATTTAAATTTATTAATCTGGGTTTAAATTTAAATTGAAATAATGATTTTTGTTAATAAATTTGATTTGATTTAATAATCTTCTTTATTTAAATATTTAATTTGTGAATTTATTTTAAATAAACTAATAAATTTTTTTCTATTTAATAATGTATATGTATTTGTATATATTATAAATAGATAAGTTGTTAAATTAGTTTTAATGTTTTGAAAATAGGTATTGAGATTTATTTTTGATTTAAGATTTTCAAAAATTTTAATAAAATAACTATATGTTTTTAAATATGAGAAAAATGTTTTAATTGGTTTAAGATTTATTTTTGACTTAAAGTTTGGATATTTAAAATAAGTTACAAAATGTTTGTGTTTTTCTTTTTAAACCATTAATTTATAAAATGAGATTTGTTAATTTAATTTGAAATTTAAAATACAATTTTAAATGTGAACATGTATTCATGTAAGTTGTTGTAAACTTTTATATAAATTTATTTTTAATTGTTTAAAAGTATAAGAATTAATTAATTTAATTTAAACATTCATTAACACTTAATTAAATAACTAATTACTTGAAAAGAGACATGTGTAAGTTTATTAAAGCCTAAGTTAAACAAGTGTTAACAACACAAGCCAAGTGTCATGTTGTCATTTTATTTTTCTTTAATTTTAATTAAATCATAAATTTAGATTGTAAAACATTGCATATACTCATTCCTTCATTCTTTCTCTTTTCTTTCATTCTAAAAGAAATCTAAAAATCTGAAACACCTCTTCATAATTCATGCTTCTGTATTTAACTTGCATTCATTTCTCAAACCTGCAAATTTCAAATGCCTAGCAAACTCTTGCATTTTCTCAAATCCGTAAACAACATGCATTCAATTCCTCAACATACAAACCTGCATTTCCCCAAAATACAAAAACCTGCATTACAATCAAGCCTGTAGCTCCTCAAAATGAAAAATTCAAGTTTGCATACATCTGCAACCTGCATGTGTGTAAACTAAAGCATGCATTCACTTTTCAAAACTCTGAGACATGCACTCCAATTTCAAGCAACATTCAAAGATCAAAAGCATTAAAAACTGAAGGCCTGCATTTCAATTTTATCAAATGAAGCCTGCATGTATTCAAAGACAATCTGGGATTTATCACTGCAATTTCAAGTTTGAGGACATGCATGCAACAAAACTAGAAGGTCTGCATATTAAATCTGGGAACAAAAGCAAGTTTCAAAGGGGAGTAAAACATTTGCAAAGTTCAAATAGATTTTCAACAAGATTTCAAAAAGAATTTCCAAATTCAGGACTATGCTCTGCATGTTAAATTTTAGGCTCTGCATTTTGCAAATACAGGGGAGTTACACTTAACTTAAAATAAATAAGTAGGATTATATGCTTGTTTAAATCTGATGAATTAAATTTGTGCATAAGCTTTTTATTCTTCCTGCCTGAGTATATAAGAAATGAAATGCAAGTCAGATTCCCAATGTTTAGATTGTTATAGTTTAGTTCAAAATTGAATAAAATCTGTTTGTTTAGGTTTAGAGTAAAATTAAAATTTATAGAAATCAAATTTGAATTTTCTGTAACCTGGAAATCAGGTTACACAGAAAAATAATTAATATAGAGGAAAATTCAAATGTTATAATCTATTGTTTCAAGTTTACAAATAGGAACTATAAGTGAATTTAAGAATTCTAAATCAAAAATTACAATTTAATATGCTGTAAACCAAGTGCAGAGATGAACATACTATATTTTACATTTTGATATAGTACACTTGATTCTTGCATTTGAATGGATTGATTTTGCTTCTGTTGATTGAATAGCTATCAATGATTATAGGAAAAATTCTAAATTGGATTTCAATTCAAAAATTGATGTTGAATTTTGGAATTTAGTTTTAGAACCCTAGTTTGTATGAGTCTCTGATTTTGTTTGAATATGGACTCCTGGGTTGATCGAGTTCAAAGCTCTTTTGGGTATTGATAGATGTTGTGATGATGGAGCTGTCGCCGGAGTTTGAAGGATGGTTGTGGCCGGAGTTAGGTGATCTCGTCGTTGATAGGTTAGACAGTGGATAGGGGATGGTGCTTCAGGTTTTGGATTTAAAACTTGAATTCAAATTCGAGTTGAATTATGGGAATTTGAGGATGGAAGTGTGATGAGAGGTCACTGGTGGATGGGGGATGGTCGTTGATAAGGGTCAGAGGTGGCCGGAGTTGGATTATGGATGCACAGAGGTGTGTGTACATGGTGGTATTCTGTTTTGTTGCAGGGTTTTAAAACCCGAGATGGTCTCGAGTTATTTGTGAAATGACTCGAAGCAGGGAATCATTTTTCTCGAAGTAGATTAGGTGGTAGCTCGGGTTATAATGTTTCAAGGTTAAACAGAACCTTATTTCCAGTTTTAAAATTTTTTAAAAGTAAGTTTTTAAAAGGAAAGTTTAAAACCTGATCTAAGTATAAGTTGAAATTGAATTTAAATATGAATTCAAAGTTTGAATTCTGGGATTTTTGTAATGATTTGAGTTTTTAAAAAGGGGTAAGTATTTCAGGGTTTTAGTTTTAAGCAGAATCATGTTTCCAGGTTTGTTAAGTTTTGAAGTAAAGATAAATTACAAACTAAAATCTGGAAAGAAGTTTGAATCTAGGATTAAATTTAAATTCAGTAAGTTTAAATTTTAAATCTTTGAATTAAATTTTGAAATGCTTTTAAATTTAGATTTGTTTTAAACTTAAACACAAAAAAACTGTTTTCTGTTTTTAGATTTAAAAGTAAAATTTCAAAATTTTCAAATGAAGTTCAATTTGAAATTTTAACCTGAAACTTAAATATGATTCAATAATTTAAATCTGAAGTTTTGAATCATTTTTGAATTCAAATTTAAGATGTTAAATTAAAACGTCAAATTGTTTACTGTTTTTCTGTTTTAGTTTAAAAGTAAACTTTAAAATGCAACTGGAATTTAAAAACAAGTTTAAAATCTGGGAAAAAACAGAAATATGGAACATAAGTTTGAATTTAAATCTGGAATTTAAAATTTGGAATTTAAATTTAGATTTTAAACTTTTAAAAGTATAAAAGAACATTGATTTTAATTTAAAACTATAAGTTTTAAATTTTTGAAATAAGGTTTAAAATAAGGATAAATTCAGTTTTAAACCTGGAATTTGATTTTTATGATAGTTTTTAAAATTCAATAAGTTTTTAAATTTAAGTTTGTCTTAACCATTTTTGGAAAAGGTTAAATAACTAGAATTTAAAAATGAAGATGGAGATGTGAATAAAGTTTTAAATTTTAAGTTTGAATCTAGAATGAAAATTTAAATTCTGTTTCAGTTTCAATTTAAAAAGAAATTTTTAAATTTGAATTTCGTTTTGAAATAAAGTGTTTAAAATACTTTGTTAAAGAAGAATGTTTCTAAATTTTGATTTCAAGAAATTGATTTCATTTAAATTATTAATTTAATTTAAATGGGTAATTAATTATTTAATTAATTTATAATGTGGATGTTTAATTAAGTAATTAACAATTTTTAAGTTAGATAATTAAGATTTGAGATTAATTAATTAAGGTTAATTAATCTATAATTAAGGATGGCAATTAAATTTTAATTTATGATTAAGATTTACTTAATCAAGTGATTAATGGTAATTAAGATTTTAATTAACACTTAATTAATCAGTAATTAGAGATTAATTAAATGATAATTAAAGATTAATTAATTGATAATTAATAATGATTAATTGATGTTAATTCTTAATTATGTAATTAAGAAATGTTAATGAAAGTCATTAACTTAAGATTATTTTAACAATTAATTAATATGATTGATTTTTGATAATTAATTAGATTAATTAATTAATTGTTTAATTAATTAATGAAAGTAATTAAAGAATTAATTACTTGGTGTAATTAATTTTATTACTGTAATTAGTTTAGATTAATTAAGTTTAATTAATTTAAACATTTGTGGATTATTGATAATTACTTATGTAATTTATGAATTTATAATTACTTAAGGAAGTAATTAAATAATAATTACAGAATGTAATTAAAATAATTATTAAAGAAGTAATTTGAATTTAAATTACTTTAGAATTAATCAAGGATTAATTGAAGATAATTAATTAAGGGTAATTAATTATGGGATGAGTAATTAAGGTAGTTAATTACTGATTATTAATCAAGGGTGATTAATATATATGTTGTTTAAATTGAAGATTAATTACTTATGTAATTAATTTATATTGGGAGATTGATTACATGTAATCATCAATTAATTAATTAATGATGTAATTTGGAATTGATTAATTAAGGTATAATTAATATTAAATGCTAATTATTTATTGTAATTAGAGATAGTTAATCAATAATGATTAAGTGAAATGGATAATGAGACGACGATCATTTAAATTGATTTGAAATCAATTGATGATTAAGTTAAGCAGGATTTTAATGATGAAGTAATTAATTTAATTCATTTTAAATTAATTAGAGTTTAGATAATTAATTTAATTCATTTTAAATTAATTATAAATGGTGTGATCATTAGATAGTTGCTTATGTTTGATGATTGGTATTGGTTGCCTGGTATGGTTTGTAATCTCAATTATGAGATGAGTAGTGAATGTGATATGGATGCATTGGTTGCTTTTGGATGATAGTATGGATATCTGATTATGATATGAATTATATGTTGATAATGATAATGTTGGTTATCTGTTGTATTATGAATTATCTATCTGTGTATATTTAGATATTAAATTGAATTGTTTTAAACTTAAAACAACTTGGACCTTAAAAGACACGCTTTGGATTTCGATGAGACCGGGATCGGATTTTCCATATTTGGGATCCGAAAACCACATCGATTCCAAATAACGTTAGGTCGTTAACCCAAGTGGAGCGAGTGAAGACTCGAGGTGTAAGGGCTATACGTCAGTATAACTCTGTGGGTGATTCCGTAATGAGTTGACGGAATAGTACTTATAGATTCAAGATGAAGATTCAGAATGCAAGGGTTATTGTCGTTAACTCTGAGGGTGATTCCAATACGAGTGTAACGAGATAATGCCTTCGGTTTCGTTCGAACCCGGAACGAACTTCTATGGATTGAATGCTTTCAGAACATCGTCAGGTGGACAATGAGCATTCTAAGTGATATGTCCTATAAAGGTAATCGTAGCCTCAAGCCTCATCAACCGGGAATGGCTAAAACAGGGGAGGTGCAGCAAAGCTTCGTGGGTAGCCCCCACTTGAGAGCAAGATTTATCCCTGTCTAGAGGTCCCTTTATTTTTCGGCTTAGTGGTGCGGTTGCTGATCACAACTGCGGGGTAGTCTTGTTTGGAACTGTTCAGTAAGGAACGGGTCCGGCTTTGTGTTGCAAGGGAGTTAGGGTGGCTCCTCGGTACGGTGATCTAGGCCAGGTACTGTGACGGGCGGTACCCCAGTAGCCCAGCCATTGATGGAATCCAAAATCCAATAAGTGCCAACGGTTTTGATTGTATACCTATGTAGCTGGAATTTAATAAATGTAACAATTTCGGCTATTTCTTATTTACTTGAAAACCCTAGACACTATTATAATATCATCGGATTTCCTATCAAATGTTTTGGTTAGCGTAAGACAAAAACTTTTCCATGTTTATGTGTGGGATGTCTTACGTGATACCTTTTTCTTTTCAAAGTTTTTTTTTCAAAGTTAAGCAACTTTAAACTGTTACTCACACCAGACCCATGTCTGACCCGGAGTTATTTCTGTTTTTCTATAACTCTTGGGTACTCAAATTTTTACGAGTAGCCAAGGGAATTCAGGTTAGGATTCAGGATTAGCTTGACGTGTTGTAGAGGAGCAATGGAGCAGGAGGCTTCTGCGCATAGTGATATAGTTTTCCGCTGTGTTGGTATCTCTAAGTGTTTGCCTGTAATGTATTGAGTTGTAATAACTAGATAGACATTTATAACTATCTGGTATGTGTTGTATATGTCTGTGTACTCTGATATTTAATGTATACTATGTAATACTTATGTTATTAATATAATTTATTCGTTCCGCTGTTGAGATTCTTGTGTTGTTTCTTCTTTCTCTTCTTTCTTTTCTCTTTTCTACCCCTTTCTTTCTTAAAGATGATGCGATTTTCCGGGAGCGGAAAGTCGGGTCGTCACAATGTTGTTCAAGAAAGAAGATGGTTTTCATAAGATTTGAAGATAAAGTTTGGAATCTTGAAGTCAAATAAGCCATTGTAATCTAATTAATGATCACATTTAGTTTTAGCCACTTTCATATTCTGGATAAGCATATAACCTAAATGTAGATAGTGTTTTAGTAAGCTTTCAGCAAAAAAATAACATGCAAAAGTTAATTATAATTCACCAATCATTATGTTAATAATCGAAGGCAGGATCGCATATCAACTACTAATTTCAATCTAAGCTTCTTGTATCATAGGAAATATATGAAAAACCCAAATTAGTAAAAAAAACATTAAATAAATATTAGTGTCTTCTAAATTATAATAAAAATGTGTGATTGCTAATACAACCAAAAAGAAAAGGCAAAACAGGTTGTTCCGATGTAAATTGGAATGAAAAATTCTAGAATCAAAAATAGATGTCTGGTTTTGTCATATATTTTATCCTCTTAATAATTTTGATAATATTAGTATTGTTATCATAACAGTATATTACTACACTATTAGCGTGTATGTGTGCCACTGTGTATATTCACATATTTGGTTTAAATTTACTATATTTTGATTATAAAAGACGTTTATTTTATTGTTATGGTGTTTGGAACTTACACAATATCAAATGTCTATTTTTTATTTTGCTACCTCAAATGTAGGTTTATCGTTTCACATCTCGTTTTCATTATAACTTAAAGTTAATTGTTGGACGTTATGTATTCGCATTACTATTAACTGTATTAAAAACCCAAGTCTAGTGTTACCAAAAAAGAGATATTTGTATAACTTTATGGCATGCAAATATTTTGTAGTTTGAAATGTATCCACAATTTGATTTTTATTTACATTTTTCATAGATATAACATATTGTCAATATGTCGTTAAAATTGAAGATTTTAGTGTAGTGAAAATTAGACGCTTCTGATATACTAGTGTCCAAAGCCACTCAGATATTGTTGTAGGCTTAAGGCATAATGATCTAAATCAGGGATAAAATCAATCAGAGGTCCTTATTAGTGATTTTCAAACATTGGAAATACAGTCACAATGCAAGTTTAAATTATAGTGTCTTAAAAATAAAGCATACTCTTTTACAATTACACTGAGTCCGCTTTCATTAATCTAAAATATGACAGGTTTCATTTATAAACAAAATACAATTACATTTATAAACAAAATTTGAATTTTGAGGCCGATGAAAATTCAAGGCCCTTGGCGATGACTTTGGTGACATAGGGCTACTATCGGCCATTCCCATTTCAACCTTAGTTTTCAATAATACCGACTATTTGTAAATAGCAATAAATGAGATTTGAGAAGAAATGTGTAGATGACTATTAAAATAAGTAACATGGAACAAACCATCCATTTGAGAATTTTCATACGCAAAATGATTTTTAAATAACAATTTAATAACATAAGTTTTTCTAAAAGATCCATCATTCAAAAGTTTTGCATTTTGCAAGTTTATCTAACTCTAACCATCCACTACTAGTGCTGCAATAAATTACTATTTTGAAAAATTTTGGTTAAAAATTTGAAAATAAGAATACACAAAAATCCGAACTTCCTACCTATATTAAACTGGAAAAGCGAATACGTAGCTTAAAATAAGTCGTATAATAACAAAACAAAACATGTTTGTAACTATTGATCACACATCTTACTAGAAAACAATATATTTGGTTTAAGTAAAGCGGTTTTATTGGAAAATAAACTATATAAGCTTCCTTTACTAAAATTTACTTAAATTGAGAGGTATGTGTAAATTTATTAAATTTATGGAAAAACATTTAGTTTATAAATATAAATATCCTGCCAATACATTTATGTAAAAAGTTAATCCCAATTATACTGACCAAACATAAATATTTTCTCAATATATAAACATAAGTGAAATAATACCTCCATGAATAGATTACTATCATAAGATTTAATAATATGTTGTAAATTGCTTTTTAAAATATATAACATAAACCATCTACAAAGCTAATTCTTCCATCAAATTTATTTCATACTATAATACCATGAAAGCACATTGTTAAAACTTTGATGACTTAACATTTGATGCTAAAAATTATCATTTCACCGGTGAAGTAGTTGAAGTTTGATTATGCCATTTTCTTTGTTGATACATCGATGTAGGATGATGTCATTTGCTTTCTTCATAACTGGTTATTGGATGATGCATTTCTTCTTGTTCTTTTGTGCATTGTAATTCTTTTGCGCACCGTGGTTCTTTTGCGCACCGTGGTTCTTTAGTGAACTGTGGTTATTTTGTGCATTTTAGTTCTTTCGTACATTGTTCATCCATTGTATGTTCATTTAACGTTGGATGTTGCAATTTGCTTTCTCCATCAGTGGTCGTTGGATGATCCCATTCTTTTTTCTCTTTTGTGCATTGTAGCGCTTTTGTGCACTGTAGTCCTTTTGTGCATTGTAGCCCTTTTGTGCATTGTAGTTCTTTTGTGCATTCTAGGTCTTTTGTACATTGTTCATTCATCGCATATTCATTTACCAGTGGATGATTCCACTTCTTTTGTTCGTCATTATTTGTCGGATGGTGCCACTTACTCTTTTCATCAACGATTGTTGGATGATGCCACTTGTTTGGTAGTTCATTAGGTTGCAGCAACTTTGATGCCAAGATAGTTTCAATTATGATTTAAAAGAACAACACTAAAACTAATGATGCACTATATGTTTTTGTCATTTTTATGTGTGGTATGTTGTTCAAGAAAGAAGATGTTTTTTATAAGATTCGAAGATAAAGTTTGGAATCTTGAAGTGAATTAAGCCATTGTAAACTAATTAATGATCTCATTTAGTTTTATCCTCTTTCATATTCTGGATAAGCATATAACCTTAAAGTAGATAGTGTTTTAGTAAGCTTTCTACAAAAAAATAACATGCAAAAGTTAATTATAATTCACCAATCATTATGTTAATAATAGAAGGCGGTGTTGCATATCAACTACTAATTTCAATCCAAGCTTCTTGTATCATAGGAAATATATGAAATACCCAAATTAGTAAAAAAAAATTAAATAAATATTTGTGTCTTCTAAATTATAATAAAAATGTGTGATTGCCAATACAACCAAAAAGAAAAGGCAAAACAGCCAGTTACGGTGTAAATTGAAATGAAAAATTCTAGAATAAAAAACAGAAGTCTCGTTTTGTCATATATTTTATCCTCTTAATAATTTTGATAATATTAGTATTATTATCATAATATTATATTACTACACTATTAGCGCGTATGTGTGCAAATGTGTATATTCATATGTTTCGATTAAAATTTACTATATTTTGATTATAAAAGACGTTTATTTTCTTGTTATGGTGTTTGGAACTTACACAATATCAAATGTCTATTTTTTATTTTAGCACCTCAAATGTAGGTTTATCGTTTCACATCTCGTTTTCACTAAAACTTAAAGTTAATTGTTGGACGTTATGTATTTGCATTACTATTAATCGTATTAGAAACCCAAGTCTAGTGTTACCAAAAAAGAGATATTTGTGCAACTTTATGGCATGAAAATATTTTGTAGTTTGAAATGTATCCACAATTTGATTTTTATTTACATTTTGCATAGATATAACATATTGTCAACATGTCATTAGAGCTGAAGATATTAGTGTGGTGAAAATTAGACGCTTTTGATATACGAGTGTCCAAAGCCAGTTAGATATTGTTGTTGTAACATTTCGAGAATTTTGACTTCCTAAAATTGACATTAATACGTCCACTGTATTAACTGCCGAACAATCGAATGCCGAAAAACCGAACCGTTAGGGTTAAAGAACAGGTAGAAGATAGAAAAAGAAAGAAAGAAGAAGCAATAGAAACAATAACAGAATCTCACAATCGCAGCGGAATAACATATAATAGATAAATGAATAATCTTTAAATCAAAAGAACTGTGCATTTTATATATTACATCATCAGAGTCAATATACAACATAACACAATAATGGAAAGTTATATAAACCTGTCCTCACAACTGAATACACAGCAGAAAAGATAATATCATATACAAGTGATACGTTTCGCTATCCAGCTTGCCTCTTGAGCTCCACTGCACCTCTCGAATTCCAGAATATCCTGATAACCTGACTCTAGGCTGCCCCTGTGGAAATTGATGGGCACCCAGAGTTTAGGAAGGGAACAATAAACTCCAGTTCAGTCATGGGACTGGTGTGAGAACTTAAAACAGTTTATCTTTAAAAACAAACAAAGAAATATTTTAAAATAGATCCGCAATGCTTTTGGAAAATGAAACTACCATAAGGCCTCCTGCCACACACACAATGCAAACGCAGAATTGGAGGAGATTTCTCCTTATGAAAGTCAAACATGCTTGATACGAGAGAATTTCTTGATATTATTGCTATAAGTGCAAAGTGGAAACCCTTTCGAAAGTATAATATAAATCTTAGCCAACATAGACATTTCGAACTATGCCTACTATAGCTACCATCCAAACAATGGTGACCACCATAAGTAAATAACATGTTCTACAACTAAAACCGTACAAGGTGCGTATTGGAGTTTGAATTTCCAACAAATGGTAAGGCCAAGGAACTTCCCATTGCCACATGGGTACGCCTCTGGAGAGACGCCCCGAGAACCTAACCGGATCTCTGCTAACACAAGGCCGGGTTACCTCTGCAAAAGTAGGTAACTACTGACATGAGTATGCCATCCCATGGTTGTAAACAACCTTTATCCGAGGATCCTCAACCAACAACAATCACAAAGTCATATATAATTGCGATATCCACATAAGTTAAGTATCTGGGCTCCATTCCATGATAACACTTCTATCCAGAAGGAAATGCACATACCCTAAGGGGCACTACTCCCTATAACCTTGCTGCATCTTTTCCTGTTTTTACCAATTCGGGGTGTGAGGTCCGACGAAGTCTCATCCACAAAGCCATACCTTTCACAAAGGCTATACTTTGATCAACAAATGATCGGCCGCACTTCGTATGCCACATTACCAAATTGGTAATGTATCACTAGTAACCATCAACTACATAACCGCTGAGCTCGTACGTCTTAGAGAAGAGTGTTAAGCTAAGAGAATAAATTCTCCGCCACCAACAGAAATATATTTGATAGAAACCAGCTGTACATCTCAAATTGTAACATCAGACACACATCCATACAAGTCCATTCCGGGATCGAACGGAACCGAAGGCACTCCCAAAGAACCCCTTGCAATCCGGATATTCACTAATCACGTCCGGACTTCCATCACAAAGGGTTATAAAATCTCAATATCAGAGATCAGCCGATGCAGAGACATTCGACGGTAATCCTTCCGTTTCTGAAAATATCCAGTCTTCAAATGCTATCCATTACGAAATATCACTACTCGGAATGGGATTCATGACCCAAAGGTCCTCTCCCGGGTAAACCGAATAACGAGCGCTTATTTTAGAATAAGTGTAGCATTCAAATTCAAGCAAATCACAACAAATACCCATTTAAAGTTAAATATTGATAGTCGGTTATTTAACTATCAATAGATATGCACAACATCACCGGATTCCAAATAATTTCCCAAATTATTTATTTTCCAAAAGTATATTTACAAGATATATTTTGTGACGCCCCACCTCTATACCCACGCTAGCCAAGAACACTCCGGAGAAGTGCTGTCAACTAGCACGGAGAATAAGGCTGTTGAGGAGCGACCATCCATGTAATTGCTTATCACACGGTGGCTATAAATAATCTTCGGAAACAAACATAGAAATAATCATATCACAAATCAGTCACAGATATCCATATCACAAAGGCGGAAGAAGATATGAATATATATAACTAACACATGAAAGTGTACATCAGAGTAGTGGTCAATAAGATCCACGATAATACAAAAGAATAGCAACACGTGTTATACAAAAGAATACAACTATGAGTCTATATCTCAAGTGTATACAACAAAAACTGCTAATCTAAACAGTTAGCCAAAAGTCAGAGTGATGAATCCCTGGGAAGAAGTCAAGCAGAAGCACCTGTAACATCTCGGTCTGATCCGAGTATTATTTAAGAAAATAATAAACGGATCAGTCTAGCTATAAATATCAGATGACATGATATAACATAAAAGATATGGCATAAACATAAACATCCATAACGACATACCACTATAAGTATGTAAATAATGATCAACAGAAGATCAATCAATAAGAGATAATCAATATCACAAGAATCTTCTCAAAGATTCGAAGGGGGCTTCATACCCTAAACTTGTACTCATAACAAGTCAATGACATAAATTCCAGAAATCAACACGAGAAATCCAGAAATCATAAAAAGGGAAAGAGGCCTATCACATGACGGTCCGAAGACCAAGGGGAGCTACCCCACATGTGTGAATGGAATCACACAGATTAAGGTCCAGACTAACCAAAAAGCAAAAAGGTATGTGTGAGTGGAATCACACAAGTGGTGTCTAGTCTAACCTCGCAACAAGAGACATCGCACAGTTGCTAGTCTAAATCATCAGAATGATCGTCATGATCAACGAGAAGTGTCAATTACACTAAGCTAGTAAATATAGAAGTTTAGCTTCATGTCCCATAACCACTTGCTTAACTTAAATATTTACGAACAAACTGTAAATCTTCACTAATAAAATTGTCACAAGAGGTTCAATCGAAAAAGTCCAGGAATTAACCGACGAAGTGAACGCAAGCGTTTCATAGCACTTGTTTTACTAAGTCGTTTAATTAGATTTCTCATCCGAGTGAGGTAAAGGTTTGTATATACTAATAGATTGGAAAATGGTTTAAGAAAAGAGCTTTGTTATTAAAAATAGAGTTGAAATTGTTTGTTAAAAGAGTTTTGATATTTACTACTAGTATTAAAACCTTTATATTTTAAAATGACAAATTACAGAAGAGATTGTAGAAACAATCATCACAAAGATCACATTCGGAGATGTGAATAAAATCCAAGGAAATCGGCTCAAAAGCATCAAAGTGGAAGTTCCCCAACGACCAAACGTGGCCGAGATAACCAGAGATGGTTTGTCTCGAAGAATGGTCAACTCAGCATCTCAACAAAGCAAGTTCTGTTGAATGTTTTTCAGATAAGATCGCCTACGGAGGGGGGTCCAGGGGGGGTGGCAACCCCCCAAGGTGGGGGTGCGGGGGCAACGCCACCGCTTACGGGGTTCGACCTAGTGAAGATAAAATGAGGTCTAACGACCTAAGGACTCAAGGGTCCAACGACTCAGCGACTCAAGGGTCCAACGACTCAAGGCTCCAACGACTCAGCGACTCAAGGCTCCAACGACTCAGCGACTCAAGGCTCCAACGACTCAGCGACTCAAGGCTCCAACGACTCAGCGACTCAAGGGTCCAACGACTCAGCGACTCAAGGCTCCAACGACTCAGCGACTCAAGGGTCCAACGACTCAGCGACTCAAGGGTCCAACGACTCAGCGACTCAAGGCTCCAACGACTCAGCGACTCAAGGGTCCAACGACTCAGCGACTCAAGGCTCCAACGACTCAGCGACTCAAGGCTCCAACGACTCAGCGACTCATGGACGAACGACTTAACTCCGAACGACCTAAAAATGGCCAGAACGATTCAAGTGCAGAAAATTCAACAAAACGCTAAAAATTGGAGTTTTTTGCCAATCCAATCCAAACCAAATGCTAACATGCATGCAAAAATGATAGGGAATCATTCCCAACAGTCCAATATAATTATAGGCTAGAATTGTGAGATAAAAATCTCACCTTTGCACTAAAATTTATGAAGATGAAGCTTGAAAGCAAGGAGAAGCAATCCAAAGCTTGAATCCAATGTCTTCTACTTGAATTTGGAGTTGAATGATGGAGTTGCAATTGAATTTGAGCTTGGAGTTTTAATTTCCCATTCTCTTCACCATTAATGCTAAAGCTTGAGTTAGTTAGGAAATTTATGAAGAGTGAGGAGAAGAGGGTTGGAACTTGGGCTTAATAGGCTAAACTAACCCAAAGTCCAAAGCGGGAAAAGTTAGTGAAATTTCACTAACTCCAAACCTATCGATGTTTATACTTAAAAAGTTGTAAACGACATTTCGAACTCAATGGAAGTGGTCTCGAGTCCTAATTTGACCGTTTGCAAAAAAGTAGTTTTTCGGACCAAAATCCGATTAACGATTTAATATTAAAATAAAAATATTTAAATGTAAACTCGATAAATATGCGGGTTGTTACATATTTTCCCACACTTCAACCATTTGAAAACAAATTTCAAATCACTTTTAACGTTTACAACTTTTGGAAACAAATTTCAAATCATTTTCCTTAGGCGGAAACACTCCCAAATATTTATTCATTTTCACTGTAAATCTGCCGAGTTCAAATACTTTAAAATAATTTATAACACTTATCCAAAATATATTGGGAAAACACTTTGAAATAAAACTATTTTTCTTTAAACACTTTACTTAAAATATTAGTTATAAAAATATTTTACCAATATTACATATGACTTAAGTCCAAACTAATTTTCAAAATAAAAATTAGTAGATAGAGTATAACTATTTAAATAACTATTTTCTAAAACAATTTGTTTGCGTCAAAATTGACCACAAACACCCAATAGTCGTGAAAGCACCCGTTTATCAACACAGATCAGCAACAATCAATATAGAATTCAGATCTAAGCAACAACAATCACAATAACTCGCAGATAACAATCACAAATACAAGATTTATAGTGGTTCGGCGATCTTGCCTACGTCCACTTTGAAGGTTTCTCTCTTTATTGATGCACTTGATGATATTAATCGATTACAGTTGATGATAACTTTGAAATTTGAATACAACAGCAATAATGATGTATGGAATTCAATCCGGCAGAGTCTAGACGTTCAATGGTGGAAGCTCCGAAAGATCCCCTTTTCTGAAGGCTTCAGGGTGCTATTTATAGGCGTAGGAGGCCCAGATCTCCCTCAAACTTCGGGAGACTTCTTCTGGCACGTGAGTGGGCCCACGCGACCGACCCCACCAAGTTTCGACTCGATCTGACATCGATTCGAAGTGATTTCGAACCCATCAAGAAATGGTCCAATCGAGCTTAAATTTGGTAGGAACAATCTTTATCTTGTATGGAAGCTACTGTGAAAATTTCGTTGTATTTGGATCAGTGGTTTAGGAGATATGATCGATTCGAATTGAAGTTTCTCGGTTGGCTGTGATGTTCGAACCGATCGCTTCGAACCCCTGAGTTCGAATCCATGGATGCACGTGGTTCGGTGGTGACGTGGCGCACGTCCTTCGAGTCGATCCGGTCTTATCTCCGAGTTGACCGCTTCGCACCCATGGATTTCGCCTCGTTCGTATCGTGGAGCGACACGTCATCCAAGTTTGTTGACTTGGTGGATACGAACAAGTGAATGTTCCTGGGTTCGAACGCGACCGTTTCGAACCAAGGTATACTCGTGGGTTCGAACTCGATCGATTCGAACAAGATCGATTCGAAGCGACTTGGATTCGAAGCTGGTGGGCTTGAATGGATTCGAACATACTTGCGAGGATGGACTCGAACTAAGGTATACGAGGATGGGATCGACTCGATGGATTCGAAGATGATGGTTTCGAAGATAATGGAGTCGAAGTTAATGGTTGTGAGGCAGGCACTGGTTGATGGATTCGAACTAGATGGGTTCGAAGGAAGGATACCGGATGGGTTCGGAGTAGATGGTTTCGAAGATGATGGGTTCGAACATAACCTCTAGCCATCGATTCGAACCATGAGTACCCTATGGGTTCGAACCGAACAAGGGGCTATCTTTCTCAAATTGAAACCATCGTATCTTGAGCATACGAACTTGGATTGACTTGTAACTTGAAACGCTGGCCTCTACAGCTTTTCTTGTCATGTCTTATCAGTTGTGGCCTGATCCGGGCTCGGACAAAATTCATCGATATCCATAGCGAAGTGAAGTACAACCAATCTCTGAGATGAACTGTTTTTTTTCGAACAATCTTTTGGTATCACAGCTTTGCCAAAAAGCGGGATAACATTTTCCCCCCAAAACATGCCTTGCGGTAGGATGGTGTGTTTTGTAATGCCTCGAGTTGGATGTTCATATCTTATCGTTAACCTATAAATAACTTGATAGTCTCATATGTCCTCAAATGACGATCATTCGGGATCGAGCCATTTGGGATGAAGCGCAACCGTTCACGGTCAAGCGCCTAACTTCAAATGACGATCGTTCGCGATCGAGTCATCCAAGGTGAAGTGCGACCGTGCGCGGTCGAGCGTATAAATCCATGCGTCGATCGTTCGAGATCGCATGCTGCTTGAGGTGAATCGGGACCGTTCGCGGTCTGCGCCGTTCGTGGCATAGGATGGAATAGGACCGTTCGCGGTCGATGCCGTTCGCGGCAAATGATGAGATGGGACCGTTCGCGGTCGACTGCCGTTCGTGGCAAATGGTGATCGTTCGCGACCAAGTGCCGTTCAAGGCGAATGGTGACCGTTTGAGGTCGGATTTCATAATTAGTGAATCATGACCGTTCGCGGTCGGTGCCGTTCAAGGCAGAGAGTGATCGTTCGCGATCGTGTGCCGTTCGAGGCGAATTTGTGACCGTTCGCGGTCGGGTGTTGGACCTCAAGTGACGACCGTTCGCGATCGAGCCATTTGAGGTGAGGTGAATTGTGACCGTTCGAGGTCGGATTGTGACCGTTCGAGGTCGGATGCCGTTCGAGGCGATAAAGTGTGACCGGGAGGGCTTTATGTTATCGATGCCAGGGTCACGTTCGGGTGAGTTCCTGGATCGTTTGTCAGGGCGGTTCATCGCCATCTCAGAGCATGCCTAAGGATCGTTATCGACCCCATACATGTGTAAGTAGCTTAGCCATTCCAGAGTTATCAGAATCAAATATCTATTAAACGGATGAGTTTTAAAACAGAAATGTCCAAACAAACAAAGTCTAAATGTTCAAATCAAAACGAAACGAAAGCAAAGCATGGATGTCAAAGTGTAAGTTCCCACTACGAAACGGTTAGTGATCACTCAGAGCATGCCTGGAGATCGTTCGCGATCTCGCACATGTGTAAATGATTTAATTGCGTTAGTGGAAGCTTACAACTTGTTCATCGTTATTTCACTCAATTGATAACCAAACGGTGCCTTGATTCAGGGTCGCCTCTAGCTGATGTGGATGGTAGTCGCTCTGGTTCCGCCGCAGGAGCTCGCCTCCTTACATATTGAAGGAGCATACCGTTCCTGATATGCCCTTCCACCTCATCCTTCAGGTGCATACAATCATTAGTGTTATGACCATTTAATTCATGGAATACACAAAACTTATTTGATTTCCTTTCGTCAGAGGTTGGATCCCTTCGCATTGGCCCATGATACGGAATCTGCTCTTTTGTATCCTGATAAATTCGTTCTAGGCTCTCATTCAGCTCAGTATATGTGGTGAATCGCGGCTCCCTCCGTTGCCGCTTTGATCTGTCTCCGTCATTCTCAATCTTTCTTTTACCTTTATCCTTGTCCGAGTCCCTTCTAGGAGGCTTTTCGTCTTTAAGTGCATAAACTTCTATCCCATCTCCTTCTTCTCTTTCTGCATTTGCATCTTCTAATCGTAAAAACTTTTCCGCCTCATGATAGAATTCTCCTAGATCCACGGGTGGATCCTTAGTTAATGAATTTTTGAACTCCGTACCGTCTGCTATTCCGGACATAGCCGCCATCATAACCATGGATGGATCCGGTCGATCCACCGAAGCTGCTGCCGCATTGAACCGTGTCAGGAAACTTCTCAATGTTTCTCCAGCCTTCTATTTTAAAGTTGCCAACGTCATCACATTCTTGGGTCTTGTAATGTGAACCCTGAATTGCCTCATAAATCTCTTAGTTAAATCATTCCATGTTTCGATGGATCCACTCTCCAGTTGCCTGAACCAAAACGCCGCAATATCCGCCAAGTACAATGGGAAGCACCGGGCCATAACCTCATCTGATGCCCCCAGCACTTCCATATGCCTCATATATTTCGTCAGATGGACCGTGGGGTCCGTTCTCCCATCATACATATCCAACGATGGTAATTTGAAATCCGGTGGGTTCCTAGCTTGCCTGATTGCTGAAGTAAAAGGACTCCTATTAACATCCTCCAAATCTTTGTTAACCAAACCGCCTCTCAAAGCTCGCCTAACCATCTCTGCCAACCTTTCGTTGTCTCCAAGATGTAATCCTCGTTCACTACTTTCAACCTGCCCCCCGAGTTCATGAGGGAACTCCGGGATCTGCCCCCTTGACTGAGCGTTCACCCCTCTACTACTACCGGGTTACGCAGATGCTCCTTTTTCTCCCTCTGAAACTGGATCAACGTTCTCCATGGGTGTGCCCCCTAATCCGGGTGCGACGCCGGATGGTCCTGCTTCGTTCTGGACTCCATTGGCTTCCCTATTCTGCGCTCCAAGCTGTCCTATCTGTTGGAATAAACTCTGGATCAACTCCTCTTGTTTCTTCATCATTGTCTCCATCTCGTCCCTAGTGATGAAGATCGACGCTTGATTCGCTCCTGAGGAAGCCTCTTGACTTCCTTGATGTTCACTTCTCTCTGGCCTTTGTTTCTTACTCGTTTGTCTCGTCATGGTTCTTAGATCTAAATTCCTATGTCTCTGAATTCAACTTCTACTGAATCAGCCTTCTCGGTGAAAGCACCAAAATATTTGCGTCAAAATTGACCACAAACACCCAATAGTCGTGAAAGCACCCGTTTATCAACACAGATCAGCAACAATCAATATAGAATTCAGATCTAAGCAACAACAATCACAATAACTCGCAGATAACAATCACAAACACAAGATTTATAGTGGTTCGGCGATCTTGCCTACGTCCACTTTGAAGGTTTCTCTCTTTATTGATGCACTTGATGATATTAATCGATTACAGTTGATGATAACTTTGAAATTTGAATACAACAGCGATAATGATGTATGGAATTCAATCCGGCAGAGTCTGGACGTTCAATGGTGGAAGCTCCGAAAGATCCCCTTTTCTGAAGGCTTCAGGGTGCTATTTATAAGCGTAGGAGGCCCAGATCTCGCTCAAACTTCGGGAGACTTCTTCTGGCACGTGAGTGGGCCCACGCGACCGACCCCACCAAGTTTCAACTCGATCTGACATCGATTCGAAGTGATTTCGAACCCATCAAGAAATGGTCCAATCGAGCTTAAATTTGGAAGGAACAATCTTTATCTTGTATGGAAGCCACAGTGAAAATTTCGTTGCATTTGGATCAGTGGTTTAGGAGATATGATCGATTCGAATTGGAGTTTCTCGGTTGGCAGTGATGTTCGAACCGATCGCTTCGAACCCCTGAGTTCGAATACATGGATGCACGTGGTTCGGTAGTGACGTGGCGCACGTCCTTCGAGTCGATCCGGTCTTATCTCCGAGCTGACCGCTTCGCACCCATGGATTTCGCCTCGTTCGTATCGTGGAGCGACACGTCATCCAAGTTTGTTGACTTGGTGGATACGAACAAGTGAATGTTCCTGGGTTCGAACGCGACCGTTTCGAACCAAGGTATACTCGTGGGTTCGAACTCGATCGATTCGAACAAGATCGATTCAAAGCGAATTGGATTCAAAGCTGGTGGGCTTGAATGGATTCGAACATACTTGCGAGGATGGACTCGAACTAAGGTATACGAGGATGGGATCGACTCGATGGATTCGAAGATGATGGTTTCGAAGATAATGGAGTCGAAGTTAATGGTTGTGAGGCAGGCACTGGTTGATGGATTCGAACTAGATGGGTTCGAAGGAAGGATACCGGATGGGTTCGGAGTAGATGGTTTCGAAGATGATGGGTTCGAACATAACCTCTGGCCATCGATTCGAACCATGGGTACCTTATGGGTTCGAACCGAACAAGGGGCTATCTTTCTCAAATTGAAACCATCGTATCTTGAGCATACGAACTTGGATTGACTTGAAACTTGAAACGCTGGCCTCTACAGCTTTGCTTGTCATGTCTTAACAGTTGTGGCCTGATCCGGGCTCTGACAAAATTCATCGATATCCATAGCGAAGTGAAGTACAACCAATCTCTGAGATGAACTGTTTTTTTGTTTTCGAACAATCTTTTGGTATCACGGCTTTGCCAAAAAGCGGGATAACACAATTATTGATTAAATCTTAGAAATAAATAATTTCTATATCAACTTAACAAATCTTTACTTAAAGGATTCAAAACAATTTAGAAGGTTAATTTCTCCAAAGTATCCTTTTTCAAAACCAATTCTAGAATTATATACGTGTGTGTATATATATATATATATTTCAAAATTATTTAGAAATTTTATTCGGCTTTCCAGGGAGAATACACTTTCATTTCAAAATGGTTCATTTAAACCAATTAAATAAATCCTTACCGATTTACTTTAATTTACGTTCCAAATCCGTAAATTTATTTCCACGCTTCAAAAATGAATCAATGTTTATTTTTAAACCAATTTCCCTTTCCTTTATAAATTCCATGGTGAATTTAAATTTCCAAATGTCAACTGATATACGATTTCAAATCGATTTCAAATATTCACTTTAAATTTATCTTGAAAAGATATAATCTCAAAACATTTCACTTCATATTGGAAAACATTTCCAGACTTATTCAATAATAAGTAATTCACAATCTATTTATTTTCAACATTTGGAAAATATTCAATACTTAAATCACGAATAAGTATATAATTTATTCTTTAAGGAAAACATTCTCTTAAACACATTTATTTGAGTCAAAAATGAATGCTGCGTAAAACATCGTTACAACAACCCAAAATCACTAGTATAGGGATTCGAAATTAAGATAGATATATAAATCCCGATACTATATAAAACATTTCCTTTTGAAAATCATTTACTATAACAACGGTGCTATAATCCACCATTTCCTTATTTCTCGAAAACGTATATTTCAACAATGAATGTTGAAATCTATGGTTTCGATACTTAATACATTTCAAAACATCTTTAAAACTCCTTTATAATTTCATCATTTTGATTTATAAAATCCAATTTTATAAATCTTATATATTAAAGCTTTTATAATAAATTCAAAATCACCATTTAAATTATTTAAAAAAAATCAACTTCATATTTCCAAAAATCACCTTTCAACTATATTTCTCAAAACATCATAATTTTTAATATAAACTTTCAACCTGAATTTTCAAAAATCAAATTTTTATTTATTTTCGGTATCCAACGATACCAAAATTATATTCGGCTAAATTTTAGCCTTCAACGATTTCAATCACAAAGATAATCACACAGAGATTATAAATAATCAACGCACAACATTGAAACAAATTCAATTAATTGAGGAATCCAGTTGGATCCCTCCAACCTGTTTTCCTGCATCCATAGATGTTAGCACAATACCAATTCCGTTTCAAGATAGGATATCGTGGTACATGGGTTTATATAAAATATTATCCGCTATTATGTGGCACAATAGGGTCTCATCCGCTATAAATGCAGGAAATCAACTCCAAGTACATATATAATACCAATTCCACTTCAAGGTGGAATATCGCGGTATATGTGTTTAATATAATAACATCCGCTTAATATGCGGCGTATAGGGTCTATTTCAGTACAACAGATAGCAATTTATCATTCAATCACACAATCAGGCAATTTTAAATTTAACTATTTAAAATTTAAATCGAAAAAATTCGATTGAGTGAGAAGTTCTCACCTTGCTTCCAATAGCGGTTTCAGCGTTTTATTCGAATAAAATTAAACGCACGTTTAATATTATCCAAAATTCACACTAGCTTTAATCGATTCCAATCCGTCTTCATTACGTAGTGCTCAATAATACGAATCCAATGCAAGTCGTCGTCAATTTTCGACCTCGTATCAAAAAGATATGATTTTTCAAAGTTAATACAATTTAATATATATATTTATTCACAATTTTATTTATTTTGAAACCCTACACCAATCTCTGCCGTTCGATTCCATTCCTCAGATCTCGGATGCACCTTCCATCTTCTCCCATCAGGTAACGTACGCGAATAACAACCCACGGCCGCCGTCCTTCATCAATTTTTCGCACCTCCTACGATGCTCGAAACATCATCACTCCACCACCATTTGAAAGCTCGTGTCGCAACCCCTCACCGCCGTGAGCATCATCAAGCTCGGCTGCATCTTGGTCAAGAAAAACGTGTGCAAACGGCGCCACTTTACAGGCAATTTGTCGTTGATCCATCGCCCTATTTTCGACATCAACCTTTGGATCTGTACATCTCGTGATGATCTACATTTTTTAGTTGTAAGATTTTGATAAATGTCGATAGACTGGAAGATATAGGAGGAGAAACGAAACGAGTCTTCGGCCATTAAACTCAGAACTGGCGGCTAGGGCTTGGTTAGGATTTTGGTGAAAAAAATTAATGTTGAGGTCCTTATGTAGAAAATATTCGCGCACTATTCACCCGAATTTTTTCCGAACTCCAAACGAAGCGTGCCGCCTGGCGTTTATAATGTTTTACCCCTACTCCAAACGCAATGGAATATATGTCGGGAGCCAATTCGATCGTATTTGGAAGATAAGTTTTCAAATCGACTAATTTAAATTCAAAATTCACTTAAACCGATTTCAGTGTGTTTTAGCTTGCCCCGGACAAACCGCAAATCCGATTGACACGAAATTTTAAATCTTACGACAATATAACATTACAGATCCGATGAAACTAGTTTCGTCGAAATCCGAGACTGATTGAAAACTGACTATTTTTACTCGTCAATTAAATATTAAAATATTCAATTTCCACAAATTAACTTTTACTTCAATTTTAAAAGTTCTATAACATCACTCTAACTCCAATATGATTTAATACAACTTTAAAAATCAATTCAAATCACATTAAACCCAATTTTCAATTATTTCTGTAATTTCAAATATTAAATTATCGATTTATTTATCCAATTAAATCTAGATGTTTGAAATAAAATTTATTCGACTTACAAATTTTACTTGTTAATATTTAAAATCAATTAAATATATAAAGATTTCAAATGACAGAAATTCTGGGTCGTTACAAACTTCCCCCTTAAAAGAATTTCGTCCTCGAAATTGCCAAGTAAGAAAAAGTGTAACAACCTGCATATTTATCGATTATATATTTAAATATTTCATCGTTAGTCGGATTTTTGTCCGAAAAGTTACTTTTTGCAAACAGTCGAATTGGGACTCGAGACCCCTTCCATTGAGTTCAAAATGCTGTTTGCAACCTTTTTGAGTATAACCTTTGATATGTTTGGAATAAGTTGATTTTTGCTACTTTTTCTATAAGACTTTGCGTTTGGGTTTAGCCCATTTGCCCAATTCTGGTTATATCAACCCAACCCCTCTCCACTTCTCTTCATTCATTCCTCATTTCCTAACTCTCTAAAGCTCAAGAGAATAATGGGGGAAAAGATTGGAAATTAGAATTCCTAAGCCCTAGTTCCTTTACAAACTCAAATTCTTGATCCAAAATCAAAGAGAAGCCATTGGTAAGCCTTCTCTTCATCTTCTCCAACTCTTTCTCTCTTTAATTTCAGAAAATTACTAAACCTAATTTGGGAAATGTTTCTCTTTTAAGCTTAGATTCAAGCTTCTTGTGTTGAGATTGAAGTGTGGTTGATCTTTCCTTGTCTTCAAGCTTCTCATTCGTTGTTTTGGGTTCAAAGGTGAGATTTTTATCTCACATCTAAGCCTATGATTATCTTTGATTGTTGGGTATGAATTACTAACACTTATTCATGGGTATTTGATTTTGATTTGGATTGGTTTTGTGAATATTCCAAATTTTAGTGTTTTGAGTTCAAATCTTCGAAAATCAAAGCTTGGTTGTTTGAACTTGTTTTTGGTGATGCAGCGAAGAGCCTATAGGGCCGGGTTGCCGTTTGGCATAATCCCTGGCGCCATTGCTCGTTCGGTCATGAATTGGAGAAGATTGCATAACAATCATATAGACCGGAAAATTGCCTAGGCTCAAGTCAGTCGACTGGCTGTAGCTATTATGCATTCTGAGGGCCATCTGCAGAGCCATGGGGATCTGTTTCCCTACAGTCAGTCGACTGACTCTCTGAGTTCAGTCGACCGACCAGTATCCCGCAGATTTTCAGGGACTGTGATCAGTCGACTGAACTCAGTGAGCTAGTCGACTGACCTACTCTAATTTTTCTATTATGAATATTTTTGCATATTTTTGCTCGGATTCCAATTTTTATCGGTTCGTTTGATTCCCACTTGTTGAATCAATTATTATTCGCCTTTGATGAGTTTTATTTTGGGATTTTTGGCAATATCCATTTTGATGGATTTGATATCGATTTCTTTGGAATTAATTCACGTCTTCGTATGCGAATTTTAGTGACTGATTGTTTCTACAATCATTTTTGTTCTTTGTCACTTTAAAAATATAAAGGTTTCAATACTAGTAGTAAATATCAAAACTCTTCCATTTAAAACTATTTCAACACTATTTTATTACAAAGCTCGTTTCTTAAACCGTTTTCCAATCTATTAGTTTATACAAACCATTACCTCATTCGTATGAGAAATCTAATTAAACGTCATTAGTAAAACAAGTGGTATGAAACGCTTGCGTTTACTTCGTCGGTTAATTCTTGGACTTGTTCAATTGAATCTCTTGTGGCCATTTTTCGAGTGGGTATCTACAATTTGTTCGTAAATATTTAAGTTAAGCTAGTGGTTATGGGACATGAAGCTAAACTCATATATTTACTAGCTTAGTGTAATTGACACTTAACCTCGAGTGGAAGTCCACAATTTGTTCGTAAATAATTAAGTTAAGCTAGTGGTTATGGGACATGAAGCTAAACTCGTTTATTTACTAGCTTAGTGTAATTTACACTTATCGATCAATGATGATCATTTTGTGATTTAGACTAGAAAAGTGCGATGTCTCTTTCTCTACGAGGGAGACTAAACACCATTTTTAGTGGAGCTTCGGCTTGGTGGGGTAGCGACCCATGGTCTTTGGGCCATTTTAGTGGAGCTTCGGCTCATGGTCTTCGGGCCGTTTTAGTGGAGCCTCGCTCAAAATTAATGGTTAGCAACCATGGAATAGCTTTCCGTTTTGTGATACACGTGTTGGTGAGTTTTCATGCTCCCGTTCTAGTGATAGGCCTCTTTCCCCCTTTTGTGATTTTTGGATTTCTATTGATCGATTTCTAGAATTTGTGTTTCACCAATTTTCATGATTTGCATTGATAAGCTTTATCAATTTTTGTGCATTAGTGAATTTGTGTTTCACTATCTTTTTCGATTGGCATTGATATGATCGTCAATAATTGTGGTTTGGTGAATAAAATAAAGAATATGACATTCATTTTAGTGCTTTGAGATTTCTTGTTATATTGTATGATTTTTGTTGTTCGTTGATGTATACTTTATATAGTATGACAATTTCGCTATCATATGTTTTAATCGCATCTATTATCCTATCTCATTTTATCTGATATTTATAGCTAGACTGATCCGTTTATTATTTTCTTCTTAAATAATACTAGGGTTAGACCGAGATATTACAGGTGCTTCTACTTGACTTCTTATCAGGGTCCATCGCCGTATTTTTGACTAACTACTTTAGATTAGTAGTTTTTGTTATGTATACATTCGAGATAGAGACTCCTTGATGTATACTTATTCTTTTGCCTAGCACTTGTATCTATTCTTTTGTGATATTGTAGATCTTGTTAGACCACTACCCTGATGTACACTTTCATGTGTTATATTCATGTCTGTTTCCGCCTTTGTGATATGGATATCTGTGACTGATTTGTGTTATGTTTATTTCTATATTTGTTTTCGAAGATTATATATAGCCACTGTGTAGTAGCTTTGAGTTTGTATTGGAATGTCAGACTCCCTCTTGAAAAGAAATGCATGTTATACTATCTGACATATCGGTGCTCGCACAAAGCAATTACACAGATGGCCGCTCCTCAACATCCTTATTCTCCACGCTAGTTGACGGCCTTACGCCGTAGTGTCCTTGGCTAGCGTGGGTATAGAGGTGTGGCGTCACAGCTTGGTATCGGAGCCAAACTTCGGAACAATGTAGAATAATTTAACAAGGATCAACGTCCGAAGTCCTTCTTAGGAATCGTGCCTTAGGGTTATATTCGAGTCATTGGACCCGTTCTATCCTATTTTCTTTATGATTCCTTGTTTTATCAATCATGACTGTTTGGTATTCGTTCTGATAGTAACCTTTTTCCTCTTCTTTCTTTCTTTCTTAAAGAAGAAGAAATGTTTAGTTCTGGCAGTCCTAGCGCTGGTCAATCCAGTGGCCCTTCTTTGGATGGCGTATTCATGTCTGCCCAACAACTTTTAGATCTTGTAAAGAATCAAGAGTTTATCTGTGCTTTGAGTAAGAATCCCGAAAAGATTTTACCTTTGAAACTTAAGGTTCCTTTCAATCAGCTTGTGGATATCACTCTTCGACATGAAGAGGCTGATAAAGGAATAGATGGCGATATTGGTATTTTCAAGAAGAGGCATATTAAGTTCAAAAGCCCTAATCGCAATAAGAAAGTGAAACAAACTGCTTTGGTAGCAAGGAATCCAATTCCTAATCGTGGAGAATGCTACAATTGTGGCTCTGAGGACCACTATGCAAAGGAGTGTCCGGAACCACTCTTTTGTCGTTATTGCAAAAATTCAGGTCATCATATTTCTGTCTGCCCCATACTTAAAAGCAAGAAGAAAGTGGAACAAGAAACTTCGGTAGCCAAGACTCCTACCCTAAGTCGTAAACAATGCTATAACTGTGGTTCCACAGACCATTATGTAATTAAGTGCCCGAAACACCTTTATTGCCGCTATTGCAAAGGCTCGGGTCATTACTTATCTACATGTCCCAAGCTTCCAAGCAAGAGAGAAGGAAATCTGCAAGCCCCTAGCAACTCTTCTCATGGTCAAGGCATTCTTCATTCTATCCTTGATGGCATTACTGTGTTTCGTGATCATCCTATTCGAGTTCTTGTTGATATGGGTTTATCTCATTATTTTTAAATCAAAAGAACTTGTTGAATTATTTTTCTTTAAAACAATTTGGGCTTGATGTCTTCTTTGAGAATTGCGAATCCGGATGGTGGATCCGCAACACTCAACTTGTTTTATTTTATTTTATTATTGATGTCAAAATTATTTTATGTGATTTTTCTTTCCGAGCCGATTTTTTTACCTAGGCTTCGGAATCGGTTTTTGGGAAGGATTGGCTTAATCATTATAAAGCCATATCCTATGTCCCGAGTGGACTATTCATTTTCGACATTTTCTCTCTGTTAAGCAGATTTCTATTTTTCTTTGTGATTTCGATTCCATTTTAGGTGGCGTCGATTTTATTCTTTAAGCCCTCGTGACTAGGAAATTGTTATTTCTCACATTTGAATAGTTGTGAATTTTTCGGTATTTTTGAGCTTGTCTTAGGATTATCACCTAAGCAATCTTTTGAGTGGTATTAAGGTCTTTTCAGCTCGACCTTGCCATCGATTTTCATTTGCTACGAATGACGGAAGTTAGCATTCCACTTACCGCATTCCGCACTCATTGTGATTCCTATGAATGACTTATTATGGCATTCTGTTTGTCTTGCATATTTCATCCATTTTATGAATCGAGTATTCTACGAATATCTCGATGACTCCATTCTTATATTTATTGATTTTGGATGAAAACAAAATTTAAAATTTTGTAAATCTTTTTCATAAGATTTATTTATAAGTATAATTAGATTTTATTCTTAAAACGTACAAAGAATATTCTTTAAAATTTTAAGAAACATGTTTATCATATAGAAGATAGTTTTGTGATTGTATTGCCCATTGAGTGCTTTAAGAATTCTGGTCGATGCGCTTGATCAACGTTATCGATAGGAATTTCCTAAACGCTTAGATGAGACAGTCAGACAAGATATATTAACTTGTAAAAACGTAAATTTTTCTAGAAAGACTATTACATAAAGATAAATTTAATTTTGAAAGTTTTAGCTTTTCGAGAAAGAAGATTATTTAAAAGAAATTCTTTCTTTTCGATACTTTTATTTTTGTGATTCCCGAAGGGAACCAAGACTTTATCTTTTGTACCGATGCTTATCGTATTGGTTTTAATGTCGTTCTCTTGCAAAAGAGAACGTGCCATCATTTATGTTTCTAAATCATTAAAGCCCATCGAGACTAGATATGCCATTCATGATCTAGTGCTTGCGGCTATTGATTTTACTTTTAGAATTTGGCATCATCATTTTTGGGGGAGAATTTGTTCTCCACCTCGATCATAAATCTTAGGAATATTTAATTTCTCATAAGGAACTTTAGGTTGACTCAAGTTCCAGGCATCTTGTGATCTTGATATTCTTTTTATTCCCGAAAGGGAAATCGTGTTGCCAATGCGCTTTGTCGTAAGCAACAAGTGGTTGATTCTTTGATGATGTCTGAATGGAATTATCTTTTTATCAAATTCATCGGACGTTTTGATATACTTCGTTTTAATGAGCTTTATCTCATTTCTTTTATGGACTAGCATCCGATGTTCATTTATGGTGTTCGGTTCATTGGACGTACCGTTTTTGTACTGCGTCGATGTTTCGAATTATTTAAGCTTTGGTTCATCTGGCGTACCGTCATTGTACTACGCCGTTGTTCCAAATTATTCGAGTTTCTAGTTTCTTGGGCGTACTGTTATTGTACTACGTCGTCGCACCGGTTCAATTTTCTGTTATTCATGGCATTTTCTCATGTCTTTTATATGTGGAAATGCCTTAGGGGTTCCGATTTTATTCTTGAGCCCGGTGTAATTGAAGAAATTGAAGTTTCGCCTATTTGACTTTGGAGCAACATTTTATTCGCACCATTGCTTCGTAGGTTGAGCGCCTTCGAAATAAAGATATTCTTTTTGCGAAAGTTTGATGGTTCTCAAATCCTAAGGATTTCTCTTGCGAATCCAGAGAACTCATCGAGCGAACACGTTTGGGATAACTCTTTCGTCCTCTTTATGGTGACTTCTTGTTTCAAAATTTCCTTTGTGTTGATATGCTTCTATGGTTATTACTCTTTATTTTCTTCTTTAGTACCGCGAGGACGCAATTTCTTTAAGAAGGGGAGTCTGTAACAACCCGCATATTTATAGATTATATATTTAAATATTTTATTTAAATATTTCATCGTTAGTCGGATTTTTGTCCGAAAAGTTACTTTTTGCAAACAGTCGAATTGGGACTCGAGACCCCTTCCATTGAGATCAAAATGTTGTTTGCGACCTTTTGGTGTATAACCTTCGATATGTTTGGAGTAAGTTGATTTTTGCTACTTTTTCTATAAGGCTTTGGGTTTCGGTTCAGCCCATTTGCCCAATTCTGGTTATATCAACCCAACCCCTCTCCACTTCTCTTCATTCATTCCTCATTTCCTAACTCTCTCAAGCTCAAGTGAATAATGAGGGAAAAGATTGGAAATTAGAATTCCTAAGCCTTAGTTCCTTTGCAAACTCAAATTCTTGCTCCAAAATCAAAGAGAAGCCATTGGTAAGCCTTCTCTTCATCTTCTCCAACTCTCTCTCTTTAATTTCAGAAAATTACTAAACCTAATTTGGGAAATGTTTCTCTTTTAAGCTTAGATTCAAGCTTCTAGCGTTGAGATTGAATTGTGGTTGATCTTTCCTTGTCTTCAATCTTCTCATTCGTTGTTTTGGGTTCAAAGGTGAGATTTTTATCTCACATCTAAGCCTATGATTATCTTTGATTGTTGGGGATGAATTCCTAACACTTATTCATGTGTATTTGATTTTGATTTGGATTGGTTTTGGGAATATTTCAAATTTTAGTGTTTTGAGTTCAAATCTTCAAAAATCATAGCTTGGTTGTTTGAACTTGTTTTTGGTGATGCATAGAAGAGCCTATAGGGCCGGGTTGCCGTTTGGCATAAATCCCTAACGCCATTGCTCGTTCGGTCGCGAATTGGAGGAGATTGCACAGCAATCATATAGACCGGAAAATTGCCTAGGCTCCAGTCAGTTGACTAACATTTCCAATCAGTCGACTGGCTATAGCTATTATGCATTCTGAGGGCCATCTGCAGAGCCATTGGGCTCTGTTTCCCTACAGCCGGTTGACTGACTCTTTGAGTTCAGTCGACTGACTAGTACCCTGTAGATTTTCAAGGACTGTGATCAGTCGACTGAACTCAGTGAGCCAGTCGACTGACCTACTCCAATTTGTCTATTATGACTATTTTTGCATATTTTTGCTCGGATTCCAATTTTTACCGGTTCGTTTGATTCCCACTTGTTGAATCAATTGTTATTCGACTTTGATGACTTCAATTTGGGATTTTTGGCAATATCCATTTTGATGGATTTGATATCGATTTCTTTGGAATTAATTCACGTCTTCGTATGCGGATTTTAGTGATTGATTGTTTCTACAATCATTTTTGTGGTTTGTCACTTTAAAAATATAAAGGTTTCAATACTAGCAGTAAATATCAAAACTCTTCCATTTAAAACGATTTCAACACTATTTTATTACAAAGCTCGTTTCTTAAACCGTTATCCAATCTATTAGTATATACAAACCTTTACCTCATTCGTATGAGAAATCTAATTAAACGGCATTAGTAAAACAAGTGGTATGAAACGATTGCGTTTACTTCGTCGGTTAATTCTTGGACTTGTTCAATTGAATCTCTTGTGACAATTTTTCGAGTGGATATCTACAATTTGTTCGTAAATATTTAAGTTAAGCTAGTGGTTATGAGACATGAAGCTAAACTCATATATTTACTAGCTTAGTGTAATTGACACTTAACCTCGAGTGGAAGTCTACAATTTGTTCGTAAATAATTAAGTTAAGCTAGTGGTTATGGGACATGAAGCTAAACTCATTTATTTACTAGCTTTGTGTAATTTACACTTATCGATCAATGATGATCAATTTGTGATTTAGACTAGCAATGTGCGATGTCTCTTTGTCTGCGAGGGAGACTAAACCCTGTTTTTAGTGGAGCTTCGGCTTGGTGGGGTAGCGACCCATGGTCTTCGGGCTATTTTAGTGGAGCTTCGGCTCATGGTCTTCGGGCCGTTTTAGTGGAGCCTCGACTCAAAATTAATGGTTAGCAACCATGGAATAGCTTTCCGTTTTGTGATACACGTGTTGGTGAGTTTTCATGCTCCCATTATAGTGATAGGCCTCTTTCCCCTTTTTGTGATTTATGGATTTCTATTAATAGATTTCTAGAATTCGTGTTTCACCAATTTTCGTGATTTGCACTGATAAGCTTTATCAATTTTTGTGCATTAGTGAATTTGTGTTTCACTAACTTTTCCGATTGGCATTGATATGATCGTCAATAATTGTGGTTTGGTGAATAAAATAAAGAATATGACGTTTGTTTTAGTGCTTTGAGATTTCTTGTTATATTGTATGTTTTTTGTTGTTCGTTGATGTATACTTTATATAGTATGACAATTTCGTTATCATATGTTTTAATCGCATCTATTATCCTATCTCATTTTATCTGATATTTAAAGCTAGACTGATCCGTTTATTATTTTCTTTTTAAATAATACTCGGGTCAGACCGAGATATTACAGGTGCTTCTACTTGACTTCTTATCAGGGTCCATCGCCTGATTTTTGACTAACTACTTTAGATTTGTAGTTTTTGTTATGTATACATTCGAGATAGAGACTCCTTGATATATACTTATTCTTTTGCCTAGCACTTGTATCTATTCTTTTATGATATTCTGGATCTTATTAGACCATTACCCTGATGTACACTTTCATGTGTTATATTCATGTTTGTTTCCGCCTTTGTGATATGGATATCTGTAACTGATTTGTGTTATGTTTATTTCTATATTTTTTTTCGAAGATTATATATAGCCACTGTGTAGTAGCTTTGAGTTTGTATTGGTATGTTAGATTCCCTCTTGAAAAGAAATGCATGTTTTATACTATCGGACATATCGGTGCTCGCACAAAGCAATTACACGGATGGTCGCTCCTCAACAGCCTTATTCTCCATGCTAGTTGACGGCCTTACACCGTAGTGTCCTTGGCTAGAGTGGAAATAGAGGTGGGGCGTCACAAAAAGTCTTGAAATCCATTAACTTTTCAAAACCATTTGTTCAAATTAAATTTAAAATTTATTTAAACATTTTAACTTTTCCAAAATCCATAGTTAAACTTCTTACAATAACTTTACTAAGTTTTCAAATCATACTTAGTTATCTTTTCAAAACCAACTATATCGTTTAACTTTTCACTCCAAAATCAAAGTTATAGCTTTCAAAATTTTCCAGTTTTCTCAAAAATATTCTAACGCCTTAAATTTTCGAAAAATTTCGCCAGCGTCCCCTTTGCGCGGCTAGCTCGGTATGACTACAAAAATGGCACCACGACCCCAGATTTCAAAAAGAAAAGAAAAAGCCAAGTGGCTGGACAAGAAAATCATCAAATTTCATACTAAATTCAAATACATACCTTTTGTCGAGCAATTCAATTTTTTATCTTCGAAATCAAAATCCCAATTTCCTTTAATCCACCTGTATATCCTGTTAACCATATTATCCATTTTCATTCAATCTCACATTATCAATTTCATTTGAATTCAATTTACAATTTCAATTCTATTTGGATTCAATTTACCTTCTGAATATTGAATTTTATCAATTATTTTTCAACCACAACTGATTCATCTTGCTATTTTCAAATTAGTTTCTCTTACTAATTCATTACAAGTTCTAACTCATTTCATCTCACACAATTCAAATTGGTTTTTGATATTCAGTTTTCAATTTCAGTTTTTTTTAATTCTTTTGTTCGTTCCCAAACACAATTCAATTCACCATTTCGGTTTATAACCACTTATATTTAAATAGGATTTCAAATTCCATGTGAATTTAATTTACCCTTTATTTATAAATGTTGAATTCAATTCATTTCTACCCATATTAAATTTGTCATTTCTTCAATTAGTTTTACTTACTAATTTTATTTTAATACTTAACTTCATTTGACCCAACTTGACAAATTTTCAATTTACTTGCAATTTCAAGATGAATTTCAACATTTAGTTTCCAATTTCATTTACTAGCAATTGTAAATTCATTCATTCATAAATTTATTTCCATAATTCAAACTCAATTTCAATTCATTTGTTTCTACCCTAAATTTATTTTCAACTCAATAAATTTTATTCCATAACTATTTTTATCAGATTCCAGAGTCTTTCCAACATTTCAAAACCATTTTTGAAAAAAATTCAAATTATCGTTTGAATTTCAAAATCCAAACCCAAATTTTCCAAACAACTTGGCAGCAATCCTTCTTTTGGAAACTCGAAAATGAACACCGATGATGCTGCAGTCGTCAACGAAGTTATTTTCCAGCGACCGAAAAGAGTTTAGAGCTTTTATCCCTCCAAAAACATTTTTCCAAACCCTTGAAAACCATTTTCAAACTCTAAAAGGAATTTATTTTTTTTCAAATTGCAAACCCTTTTCAAAACATTTCCAAATACTCCTCTGGAACTTTACTTCAAATTACAAATCACACTTACAATTTATATTCTCCAATTCTATTTGTATGTGAATTTATTTCTTAACATTGGAGTTACGATTTCAATTTCTTTTTCAACATTACTGATAATAATTCAATATCATCACTTTCTAGCAACCAAGCTATAATATATTATAATAATTCACAGAAAATTTTCCTCTTTTATATACGAAAATAATTTAGGTAAAATTATTTCATTTACCCTATTTTAAAACGATATCATGTCAAATTTGTTCTGTACAAGTGTTTAGAGATTCCTATCAATAACGTTAATTACTCATATTGACCAGAATCCATAAACCACTCAACAAACCAATCAACACAATATAAAACAATTTTTATATTCACTAACAAATACGCACTCGTATCTATGATTAGACTCAACTCATTCTAGAGTACTACTGACTCTATCTCTAATGAGTAACACCCAACAGAGCCAAGGTTGTCGCTTAACCAATTGCTTTGATACCAAATTTTAAGGCTTTGATAATTTCGACTTCCGAAAATCGACATTAATACATCCACTGTATCAACTGCTGAACAATCGAATGCCGGAAAACTGAACTGTTAGGGTTAAAGAAGAGGTAGAAGATAGAAGAAGCAAGAAAGAAGAAGCAACAAAAACAATAACAGAATCTCACAATCGCAGCGGAACAACACATAATAGATAAATGAATAATCTTTAAATCAAAAGAATTGTACATTTTATACATTACATCATCAGAGTCAATATATAACAAAGCACAATAATGGAAAGTTATATAAACCTGTCCTCACAACTGAATACACAGCGGAAAAGATAATATCATATACAAGTGATACGTTTTCCCATCCAGCTCGCCTCTTGAGCTCCACAGCACCTCCTGAATTCCAGAATATCCTGATAACCTGACTCTAGGCTGCCCGTGTGGAAATTGATGGGCACCCAGAGTTTAGGAAGGGAACAATAAACTCCAGGTCAGTCATGGGATGGTGTGAGAACTTAAAACAGTTTATCTTTAAAAACAAACAAAGAAATATTTTAAAATAGATCTGCAATACTTTTGGAAAATGAAATTACCATAAGGCCTCCCGCCACACACACAATGCAAATGCAGAATTGGAGGAGATTTCTCCTTATGACAGTCAAACATGCTTGATACGAGAGAATTTCTTGATATTATTGCTATAAGTGCAAAGTGGAAAACCTTTCGAAAGTATAATATAAATCTTAGCCAACATAGGCATTTCGAACTATGCCTACTATAACTACCATCTAAACAGTGATGACCACCATAAGTAAATAGCAGATTCTACAACTAAAACCGTACAAGGTGCGTATTGGAATTTGGATTTCCAACAAATGGTCAGGCCAAGGAACTTCCTAATGCCACATGGGTAGGCCTCTGGAGAGACGCTCCGAGAACCCAACCGGATCTCTGCCAACACAAGGCCGTGTTACCTCTGTAAAAGTAGGTAACTACTAACACGAGTATGCCATCCCCCGGTTGTAAACAACCTTTATCCGAGGATCCTCAACCAACAACAATCGCAAAGTCATATATAATTGCGATATCCACATAAATTAAGTATCTAGGCTCCATACCGTGATACCAGTTCTATCCAAAAGGAAATGCACATACCCCAAAGGGCGCTACTCCCTACAACCTTGCTGCATCTTTTCCTGTTTTGACCATTTCGGGGTGTGAGGTCCGACGAAGTCTCGTCCACAAAGCTACGCTTTTCACAAAAGCTATGCTTTGATCAACAAATGATCAGCAGCATTTCGTATGTCACATTACCAAATTGGTAACGTATCACTAGTAACCATCAACTACATAACCTCTAAGCTCGTACGTCTCAAAGAAGGGTGTTAAGCTAAGAGAATAAATTCTCCGCCACCAACGGAAATATATTTGATAGAAACCAGCTTTACATCTCAAATTGTAACATCAGACACACATCTATACAAGTCCATTCCAGGATCGAACGGAACCGAAGGCACTTCCAAAGAAGCCCTTGCAATCCGGATATTCACTAATCACGTCCGGACATCCATCACAAAGGGTGATAAAATCTCTATATCGGAGATCAGCCTATGCAGAATAATTCGACGGTAATCCTTCCGTTTCCAAAAATATCCGGTCATCAACACCGGTCTTCAAATGCTATCCATTACGACGTATCACTATTCGGAATGGGATTCATGACCCAAAGGTCTTCTCTCGGCTAAACCGAATAACGAGCGCTTATTTTAAAATAAGTGTAACATTCAAATTTAAGCAAATCACAACAAATACCAATTTAAAGGTAAATATTGATAGCCGGTTATTTAACTATCAATAGATATGCACAACAACACCGTATTCCAAATAATTTCCCAAATTATTTATTTTCCAAAAATATCTTTACAAGATATATTTTCCCATACTTCAACCATTTGAAAACAAATTTCAAATCACTTTACACCTTTACAACCTTTGAAAACAAATTTCAAATCATCTTCCTTACGCGAAAACACTCCTAAATATTTATTCATTTTCAGTAGAAATCAGCCGAGTTCAAATACTTTAAAATAATTTATAACACTTATCCAAAATATATTGGGAAAACACTTTGAAAGAAAACTATTTTTCTTTAAACACTTGACTTAAAATATTAGTTATAAAAATATTATACCAATATTACATATAACTTAAGTGCAAACTAATTGTCAAAATAAAAATTAGTAGATAGAGTATAGCTATTTAAATAACAATTTTCTAAAACAATTATTGATTAAATCATAGAAATAAATTATTTCTATATCAACTTAACAAATCTATACTTAAAGGATTCAAAACAATTTAAAAGTTTAATTTCTCCAAAGTATCCTTTTTCAAAACAATTGTAGAATTATATATGTGTATATATATATATATATATATATATAATTCAAAGTTATTCAGAAATTATATTCGGCTTTCCAGGGAGAATACACTTTCATTTCAAAATGGTTCATTTAAACCAATTGAATAAATCCTTACCGATTTACTTTAATTTGCGTTCCAAATCCGTAAATTTATTTCCATGCTTCAAAAATGAATCAATGTTTACTTTTAAACAAATTTCCCTTTCCTTTATAAATTCAATGGTGAATTTAAATTTTCAAATGTCCACTGATATACGATTTTCAAATCGATTTCAAATATTCACTTTCAATTTATCTTTAAAAGATACAATCTCAAAACATTTCACTTCATATTGGAAAACATTTCCATACTTATTTAATAATAAGTAATTCACAAATCTATTTATTTTCAACATTTGGAAAATATTTAATATACTTATATCACAATTAAGTATATAATTTATTCTTTAAGGAAAACATTCTCTTAAACACATTTATTTGAGTCAAAAACGAATGTTGCATAAAACATCGTTACGACAACCCAAAATCACTAGCATAGGGATTCGAAATTAAGATAGATATATAAATCCCAATACTATATAAAATATTTCCTTTCAAAAATCATTTACTATAACAACAGTGCTATAGTCCACCATTTCCTTATTTCTCGAAAACGTCTATTTCAACAATGAATGTTGAAATCTATGGTTTCGATACTTAATACATTTTAAAACATCTTTAAAACTCCTTTATAATATCATCATTTTGATTTATAGAAATCCAATTTTGTAAATCTTATATATTAAAGCTTTTATAATAAATTCAAAAATCACCAATTAATTATTTAAAAAAAATCAACTTCATATTTCCAAAAATCACCTTTCAACTATATTTCTCAAAACATCATAACTTTTAATATAAACTTTCAACCTGAATTTTCAAAAATTAAATTTTTATTTATTTCCGGTATCAAACGGTACTAAAATTATATTCGGCTAAATTTTAGCCTTCAACGATTTCAATCACAAAGATAATCACATAGAGATTATAAATAATCAACACACAACATTGAAACAAATTCAATTATTTGAGGAATCAGTTGGATCCCTCCAACCTATTTCCCTGCATCCACGGATGTTAGCACAATACCAATCTCGTTTTAAGATGGGATATCACGGTACATGGGTTTATATAAATTATTATTCGCTATTATGCGGTGCAATAGGGTCTCATCCGCTATAAATGCAGGAAATCAACTCCAAGTACATATATAATACCAATTCCACTTCAAGGTGGAATATCGCGGTATATGTGTTTAATATAATAACCTCCGCTTAATATGCGGCGTATAGGGTCTATTTCAATATAACAGATAGCAATTTATCATTCAATCACACAATCAAGCAATTTTAAATTTAACTATTTAAAATTTAAATCGAAACAAATTACCTTGAGTGAGAAGTTATCACCTTGCTTCCTATAGCGGTTTCAGCATTTTATTCCGAATAAAATTAAACGCGCGTTTAATTTTACCCAAAATTCACACTAGCTCCAGTCGATTCCAATCCAGCTTCCTTGCGTAGTGCTCGACAATACGAATCCAACGCAAGTCGTTTCGTCAATTTTCGACCTCGTATCAAAAAGATATGATTTTTCAAATTTAATACAATTTAATATATATATTTATTCACAATTTTATTTATTTTAAAACCCTTCACCAATCTCTACCGTCCGATTCCATTCCTCAGATCTCGGCCGCACCTTCCATCTTCTCCCATCAGGTAATGTACGCGAATAACAACCCACGGCCGCCGTTCTTCATCAATTTTTCGCACCTCCTACGATGCTCGAAACATCATCACTCCACCACCATTTGAAAGCTCGTGTCGTAACCCCTCACCGCCATGAGCATCATCAAGCTCGGCTGCATCTTGGTCAAGAAAAACGTGTGCGCCACTTTACACGCAATTTGCCGTTGGTCCATCGCCCTATTTTCGATCTACACCGTTGGATCGGTGGATCTCGTGATGATCTACAATTTTCTAGTTGAAAGATTTTGATAAATGTCGGTATATTGGAAGATATAGGAGGAGAAACGAAACAAGTTTTTGGCCATTAAACTCAGAACTGGCGGCTAGGGCTTGGTTAGGGTTTTGATGAAAAATGAATGTTGAGGTCCTTATATAGAAAATATTCGCGCACTATTCACCCGAATTTTCTCCGAACTCCAAACGAAGCGTGCCGCCTGGCGTTTATAATGTTTTACCCCTATTTCCAACACAATGGAATATATATCGGGAGCCAATTCGATCGTATTTGGAAGATAGGTTTTCGAATCGACTAATTTAAATTCAAAATTCACACAAACTGATTTCAGTGCGTTTTAGCTTGCCCCGGACAAACCGTAAATCCGATTGACACAAAATTCGAAACCTTACAATAATATAACATTATAGATCCGATGAAACTGGTTTCGTTGAATTTCGAGACTGTTTGAAAAATGACTATTTTTACTAGTCACTTAAATATTAAAATATTCAATTTCCACAAAGTAACTTTTACTTTAATTTTAGAAGTTCTATAACATCATTCTAACTCTAATATGATTTAATACAACTTTACAAATCAATTTAAATCACATTAAACCCAATTTTCAATTATTTCCGTAATTTCAAATATTAAATTATCGATTTAATTATCCAATTAAATCTCAATATTCGAAATAAAATTTATTCGACTTACAAATTTTACTTATTAATATTTAAAATCAATTAAATATACAAATTTCAAATGACAGAAATTTTGGGACGTAACAGTTGTAGGCTTAAGGCATAATGATCTAAATTAGGGATAAAAACAACCAGAGGTCCTTATTAGTGATTTTCAAACATTGAAAATACAGTCACAATGCAAGTTTAAATTATAGTGGCTTAAAAATAAAGCATACTCTCTTACAATTACACTGAGTCCGCTTTCATTAATCTAAAATATGAATGGTTTCATTTACAAACAAAATACAATTACTTTTGTTAACAAAATTTGAATTTTGAAGCCGATGAAAATTCAAGACCCTTGGCGATGACTTTGGTGACGTAGGGCTACTGTCATCCATTCCCATATCAAACTTAGTTTCGAATAATACTGACTATTTGTAAATAGCAGTAAATGAGATTTGAGAAGAAATGTGCAGATGACTATTAAAATAAGTAACGTGCAACGAACCATCCATTTGAGAATTTGCGTACGCAAAATGATTTTTAAATAACAATTTAATAACATAATTTTTTCTAAAAAATCCATCATTCAAAAGTTTTGCATTTTGCAAGTTTATCCAACTCTAACAATCCACTACTAGTGTTGCAACAAATTACTATTTTGAAAAATTTTGGTTAAAAATTTGAAAATAAGAATACACAAAAATCCAAACTTCCTACCTATATTAAACTGGAAAAGTGAATACATAGCTTAAAATAAGTTGTATAATAACAAAAAATAAACATGTTTGTAACTACTGACTATTAGAAAACAATATATTTGGTTTAATGAAAGCGGTTTTATTGGAAAATAAATTATATAAGTTTCCTTTACTAAAATTTACTTAAATTGAGAGGTATGTATAAATTTATTAAATTGATGGAAAAACATTTAGTTTATAAATATAAATAACGTGGCAATACAATTATGTAAAAAGTTAATCCAAATTATGCTGACCAAACATAAATATTATCTCAATATATAAACATAAGTGAAATAATAGCTCCACGAATAGCTTACTATCAGAAGATGTAATAATAAGTTGTTAAATGCTTTTTAAGATATATAACATAAAGCACCTACAAAGCTAATTCTTCCATCAAATTTATTTCATAATATAATACAATGAAAGCACATTGTATCAACTTTGATGACTTAACATTTGATGTTAAACATTATCATTTCACCGTTGAAATAGTTGAAGCTTGATTATGACATTTTCTTTGTTGATACAACGATGTAGGACGATGTCATTTACTTTCTTCATAACTGTTTATTGGATGATGCATTTCTTCTTGTTCTTTTATGCATTGTAATTCTTTCGTGCGCTGTGGTTCTTTTGTGCACTGTGGTTCTTTTGTGCATTTTAGTTCTTTCATACATTGTTCATCCATTGTATGTTCATTTAACGTTGGATGTTGCTATTTGCTTTCTCCATCAGTGGTCGTTGGATGATCCCATTCGTTTTCCTCTTTTGCGCATTGTATCTCTTTTGCGCACTGTAATCCTTTTGTGCATTGTAGCTTTTTTGTGCATTTTAGCTCTTTTGTGCATTCTAGGTCTTTTGTACATTGTTCATTCATCGCAAGTGCATTTACCATTGGATGATTCCACTTCTTTTGTTCGTCATAATTTGTCGGATGGTGCCACTTACTCTTTTCATCAACGATTGTTGGATGATGCCACTTTTTGGAAGTTCTAGGTTGCAGCAACTTTGATGCCCAGGAAGTTTCAATTATGATAAAAAAAGAACAACTCTAAAGCTAATGATGCACTATATGCTTTTGTCATGTTTACGTGTGGCATGTTGTTCAAGAAAGAAGATGGTTTTTATAAGATTTGAAGATAAAGTTTGGAATCTTTAAGTCAATTAAGCCATTGTAAACTAATTAATGATCTCATTTAGTTTTATCCACTTTCATATTCTGGATAAGCATATAACCTTAAAGTAGATAGTGTTTTAGTAAGCTTTCTACAAAAAAATAACATGCAAAAGTTATATATAATTCACCAATCATTTTGTTAATTGTAACATCCCGCCTTTTTGCACGTTTTAAATCGACGATAAACCACACACGTCAGACTTGAACCATACAGAAGGGCGGATTGTTATGGGGTAAATAAGAAAAAGTAGAGAAAGAAAAAAACAAAATAGAATCTTGCAGCGGAACGTAAAATATAATAATCTAATAAACAGTTCATGAAGCTGTTTTACAAAAACATTTGATTTTCTTTACTTATACAATACAATATCAGAGTGACTCGTACCAGGGAATAATCAATAATAATGCTGCGGAACAATGTGAAAGTAGTGGAATACTATAATATATAATAATAAATCTTCTTCTTTGACCTCCAGAATACGGTCTTCAAATCCTGAAATGATCAGGCTGACCTGAGCGAATTGAAAAGACAAAACACTCGAGTCAGAACTAAAAGATCTTATGTAAGTTAAATCAACGGAAATAAATATGAGTGGAATGGCGTCAGAGATGCTTACGGGATTTGACATCTCCTATCCAGTGTCTAACGTGAGTGCAGTAACTTAAGAGATGTTCAGGATTCACATCTCCTAATGATCCGTTAAACTATCTACTATGTAGTATTATACACTATTACAATAGTGTCTAAAGTAAAGTATAATATACTGAAACTAGCGTTAAGGGGTTACCCATATCGCCCTTAACAAACTTTTATATTCCCATGGCCTATACAGTACTGTAATCTCCCCCGTACTGGGCATTGTCAGAGGGCACTCCATAGGTAAGGTACAAAACAAAATCGTATAAGGCGCGCTAGGGTAGGTGACACGGCACAACTAGGCAAGCTAGGGTAAATATACCAATTGCGCTTCCGGGTCGGTGGTAACGCATAGCCGCAGCTACCGCCCACCTCGAGCCACACCCCCAAATCAAAGAAATCAAAAGTGGCCACCGAATAAATCCAAAAGTCAAAGTATAATATCGAAGGGATGTGTTCGATAAAGGGTGCTACCTTCTTAACCCGTCAATCACTCCTGTTTTAGCCACCTTATGCCAACTCACGGGAGTCGGGTCCACGTATTTACCTCAAAGGAAACGCCTCCACCATCCTACTTCATTCTGTAATCTCCACCGCGTACACGATTGTTAAACTGGTTTTCGGAGTTGGCGGAGAGTATGACAGCTTTTGATCCCGGTCTCTTCAACAACCAAATGTTATTATAACACCGCGGTTATTTCAAAACAATTTATACTTTAAAACCAGAATATAATATCCATTTCAAAACTATATGAATATGATATCATTTCAATTTAAAATCCAAATCAATATGATATCATTTTATTTCAAATATATCCTTTTTCAAAAATCATAGCACTTTCAAATCTATATATCTTGAAACCTATAGCTTTGAAATATAGCTTTAAATACTTAAATGGTTTAAATATTAAATTACTTTGTATAAAATAAAATAGCTTCATCACCTTCACAAATCAATTCCAAATATAGATTTAAATTCCTAAATAAACCAATGAAATTTACATATATTTCAAAGTTTCAATTATTCCACCATTTCAAAACATATTCTTCGATAATTTCATATATATCAATTTCAACTACTTTTATTTAGATTTGAAATGTAAACTTAATAAATCAAATCATTTTAGTAAAACCTTTAGTCTTCAAATAACTGGATATTCTTTCAATTTAATTAACTTGATAATATTCATTTAAATCAATTTGATATTCATTTAAATCCTCTAAACAAAAATCAAGTTATAAGATCATATCTATTAAATGTCAATTTATTTACATTTCAAATAAAAAAATATTCTAGGCTAATTCTTAAATACTTTAATTCGAATCGAATTCACATTTATCTTCCGACATTAATTTTATTTGAGTCATTATAAACTCTATATACAATAGGAATTAAATAGATACTTAACCACATTATACAAAAGAAATCAAACTTATTATTTAGCTTATTTTATAATTCAAACGAATTTATACATAGCTGAAAATCAATAATAAAATAGCATTTATATAACATCTAAAATTAATATCTATAAAACCCATATATTTCTTTATGAAACTATAGAAATCATTTAAAATAATTTTATATATATAGACCACGGTGTTTGTATAAAATTTTCTACCCTATGGTCAAGTGATACAGATATTTATCATTTCAACCCGTAATTTAAAACAAAAATACGGTTATATATCATTTCAAACCGCAATCCCGAATGAAATAAAGTGCATAACAATTTGCAGATTACGATGATATAAACAAAACAGCCATTCATCCATTATAAAAATCATACATCCATCACAATCATCATCCAAAACAATTAATCAATATCAATATATAACTGATCATATATAACAGGTAATTAACAGGCAGTTATATTCAATAATAAATTAAATAATGATTTAATTTAAATAAATGCAATAACTGGGATGATGATTAAAATATATGAAAAAGCCATAAATAAATGCATAATCACAACAAAAATTTAATTTAACAAACATAAGAAATTTTAGAAGTTGTGAGTGGGTTAAAACACTAACCTTTTGAATTTAAATTGAATTTAAATTCCATTTAAACCCAAAAATTGACCAGTCTCCAAATTCGTCCAAACCGGCGTAAAAATCTCCGAAATTTCAATACGATCCTAACAAAAAAACCACACGTAAATCAGATATCGTCCGTGAAAGTTATACGAGTTAAAACATTGAACGAATTTAAACAAACAAATTAAATAAAGGAAGAGTGAACCAATGACCATAAGCCACGTCATCATCTCTTCATAGAGCAATACCCGCCCAGAATTCTCACGCATCTTCACCACGTTGATCAGCCACTGCCTTCGCCTGCGATCACCATCGACCCAGCGAACAACCCCCATGTGCTCCCCATCATCACCTCCACCGACCGACCTAGACGCTCCCCTCCCATTTGCACCGCCACCGCCATCGAACCCTAGGGTTTTGAAACCCAAATCTAAAAATTCTGGCCACCACACACCGCTTCAGGCCGATCGACCATCATCATACTTCTCTACACGACAATCTCCACCAAAACCATATCTTGATTTTGCTGATTGAGGCCATGTCACGATCCGAAATCCAATGTTTGAAAATTGACACAAAATACCTCACTTGTATTCGACTGCCAAAAATTCAAACATCAAACTCCAGTCGGATGGAGCTTATAACAACATCAGATGAATAAAGAATAGCGGAAACAGAATGAATATCATGCATTTCATCACAGATATAACAACATCATAATATTCATTACTACATCAGATTATTCTTATGCATGTATCACAACTCCAAATAGAACATCATAATAGTACAAAACGTGATCGTATAACCAAAAAGTCTTCAAAGGAATGAAACGATAGCGAACTTCCAAAAACTATGCACCTGAGATCCCAAAAGCTTCTAAAATATCTCCAAAGCAAAATCTCAAAAATACTGCTAACACCAGAACATATAAACCTACTACTAGGCTGCCCGTGTGGAAATTATGGGCACCCAGAGTTTAGAAAGGAAATAATAAACTCCGAGTTAGTCATGGGACTGGTATGAGTACACAAAAACAATTGCTTTTAAATAAAACAAGATTTATAAAAAAAAATCCGGTATGCTTTTGGAAAATGAAACTACCATAAGACCTCCCGCCATACACACAATGCAATCGTAGAATTGGGGAAGATTTCTTCTTATGATAGTCAAATATGCTTGATACGAGAAAAATTCTTTGATATTATCACTAATGCATAGTGTAGAAAGCCATTTCAAAAATATAATATTAATCTTAGCCAGCGTACAACCATTATTGCATGACTACTATAGCTACCATCTAAACAGTGGGGCGCCACCATAAGTAAATGGCAGGTTATACAACTAAAATCGTACTAGGTTTGTATTGGGAATTGGGTTTCTAACAAATGGTCAGGCTAAGGAATTTCCTACTGCCACATGGTACGCCTCTGGCGGGACGTCCCGAGAACCTACCCGGCTCTCTGCCAACACAAGGCCGGGTTACCTCTGTAACTAGGTAACTACTACATGAGTATGCCACTCCCCGGTCCTTTGGGACCTTTATCCGATGGCCCTCTACCACAAAGCAACAACCACACAGTAAATGAGATTAAAGCAACCACATAAGTAAATATCTGGGCTCCATATCATGACATCACCATTTTCCAGAAGGAAATGACATACCCTAAAGGGCGCGACCCTCATAACCTTGCCGCATCTTTCCTGTTTCGACCATTTCTGGGTTGTGAGGTCCGATGAGGTCTCGTCCACAAAGCTACGCTTTACATGAAAGCCATGCTTTGATCACAAATGATCATCGAATGATCATAAACACACAGCAGCACTTAGCATGCCACACTACCAAATTGGGAGTATATCGCTAATAAACTTCAAATACATAACCTTTGAGCTCGTACGTCTCAGAGAAGGGTTTTAAGCTAAGAGAATAAATTCTCCGCCACCAACAGATATGCATTTGAAAGAATTCTGCTTCATATCTCAAAGTGTAGTGTCAGACACACAACCATACAAGTCTGCTCCGGGTTCGAACAGAACCGAAGGCACTTCGTCCAGTAAAGGAAGAAGCCCTTGCAAATCCGGGTATCCACAATCCCGATCGGACTCCCCATCACATATGGAGATCTCTATATCGGAGCAACTCAATGCATAGACATTCGATAGGTTATCCTATCATTTTCGAAGACACCCGGTCTTCACCACCGGTCTTCAAATGCTATCTGTTTCGAAGTATCATTATTCGGAATGGGTTATATGACACAAAGATCCCCTCCCGGCTAAACCGAATAGTGAACACTTGATTTTAAAACTCATGGGTGTATCAATCACAAAGATGCACATTTAGTGTTTGATGTGGGTTTCGGATAAACAACTGGAATCCGACTCCATGTCGCATCGTAGTTTAAATGACATCTACGGGCAAAAGGGTTTTCACATCAATACAGAATTAATTCACAAATCATAGTCCAGCACAAAGCTATTCACATCACACAGTATCACGACCACAACAGAAATAACAATCCAGTGCAGAACAATAGTTAATTATTTTCCAATGTGGTTTAAGTGAATTAACCACGTCATTATTTTAATCAATGATCAATTATTCTTAACGATAAACAAATTAATTAAATCTCAATCAACTTTGTTAACAAATTATTCCTCAATCAATTAACTTAATTAACTACTAATTATAAATTAATCAACTTAAATTACCTAATTAACAATTCTTAATTATAAATAATTTAGATACTTAATTGTGTTGGGGATGCGGATTAAGGATCTTAAGGCAGAAATAACACTAGAGGGGGGGTGAATAGTGTTTTAAAGAATATATGAACTATATGACTAAATTAAAACTTTCAACACAAATCTAAACATAATTCTAACACAGAGTGATCACAGAACATATAACAAATGCAAATAGTAAAGTAAAGCAAGTAAAAGGAAAGAACACACCGAATTTTATAATGGTTCGGAATCCTCCTACATCCAGTCCTGCACCAAGGCAATATCCTTGTACAGATTTATATAAGCCAATATCCAAATTACAACCCTCAATTTCTAAGGCCTTGAGGAACCCTCCTATCTCCGAGTCTGGGTAAACTCTCTTGATTTACGGGACGCAAGATCACCCTAATACTTTCTAATAACAATCCTTTTGAATGGATAGAGTCTATGGACTTTTTGAATACAAATTAATCCTATAACTCTGAATAGCACTTTGATCTTTAGTAGAATGATGGAGAATCAAATAGAGAGAGTATCTAAATGATTTTCTATTGAGAATTTGGCAGAATGATGGCACGATCTTGAAAATATGAAGTTTTATGGATATGGAATGGTGGAGAAGAAAGAGTGAAGAAAATAAGAAAGTAGTTATTAAAAAAATTCGTTTTGGAAGCCTTTATATAGATGCACAACAGTCATAACCATTGGAGAAAGGTTTTTGAAAGAATGTACACTTCTTTTGAAATTTGAATTTTGAATCCATCTGTCACGATGTCGACATGGGGTATCCCCATATGTCGACATCCCTCAGTTCAAAATCGTAGAGATGTTGTTTTGTAAAAGCATTTGAATTTAAAACAAGTTGAAACTTCTCTGAAGCAAAATAAAGTGTTTAAACAATATTTTGAGATAAAGAATGAATATAAAACATTATTTTAAATATATATATAATTGATATAGACCGTAAATTATATAAGTAATATTTAAAATCAGAATAAGTTTTGATGTTTTAAAAATAGAAGTTTTTAAAATCAGAATGGAGGAACATTTCAAGGCTAAAACAAAGTTTGAAAACATTTTTGAAAACATGATTTTGAAAGCTAAAACATTTTGAAAAAAAGATTTAAAAACATTTTCAAAAATCTATTCAAACTGAAATTGCAAGAACCTTCCTACATAGCTCCTCCATAGGACTCGAGAACTTGTACAAAGTAGTTTAAATGATTTTGATTTTCGTGGGTTTGTAAGCCACTTGTGGTAGGTTTGTAAGCTACTTGTCGTGGGTTTGTAAGCCACTGGTTTCGATAGAAATTGGGTTCCATCCCAAAAGAAAATTGGAAGAAAGATGAGAGTGCTATTATGAAGTTTAAACAAAATACTAGACACTTATCTTGAGATCTTGAAATCTTGATTCTCTAGAGTCTTGAATCTTGAATCTCTAATCTTCATCTTGATGCTTGAGTCTTTATACTGATCAGTCTTCGATAATACCTGCATATACTTCCTATATACATACATACATATATATATGAAAATGTTAGTATATATTTTACAAAGTAAAGTATAATAACTATATAAGGTTGTTGTCATCAAAACATCATCAACTCAGTTCCTAACAATCTCCCCCTTTTTGATGATGACAGCCTTTATTTATAATATATTCTTACCATACCATAACTCCCCCTTACTCTGTGACTTCTTCTTAAAACTACAACTCCCATTTATTCCATGACTCCCTCTTACACCAAGCACATATATTTTTTTAACTTTCTCCCCCTTTGTTATCAAAAAAAAGGAATAAAAGATTTACCTGTTCTAAAGTATATATAGAATAAAAGTGTAAAGTGAACGTGTAAGTGATCAAGTGTGTGTGCATATATATAAGTGTAACTTAACTATCAAATCAATATCATGCATAGCAAACCAATCATGTATAGTATATGGAGTTATATACAAACCAAATCCAAATCAAACTTAAGTAAACAATCCAATCAAATCCTAATCAAATCTAAATCAAATCAAACAAACAAACAAACATACATAACGATCAGACATTCCTTGGGACTTCCATCCATCTTCTCCAAAGATAGGATCAGTTTTGATAACATCCCAATTATCTTTGTCGAGAGTGACTGGTGGATTTGCTTCGAGTTCGTCTTTGCTAAGGCTTGAGATCATCCAACGAAGTGCATCGAAGTGTTTCTCTTGCTCTTTGATCATCTGCATTTGGCTTAATTCTAAGTGCCTTTGATTTCTAAGTACAAAAGAGAGAATATTCTTGAAAGAAGTAAGAGTTTCTTCAAGATTTTCACTTAAATTCTTAATTGGAGAAGCCATAATTTAAGAAATAAGTTGAAGTATGAGAGGAGATGAATAGAAATGGAGGTAGAGAAGTTTTTCTGGAAGAAATAGATATTTATAGGATTTATTGGCCGTTCAAAATGAATTTTCACTTGGTAGTTACAAGAATTTGAAGTTAGAAATTGTAACTACTTTTTGACTGTTATATGTCGACATGGGGGGATGGGGCATGTCGACATGGTCTAGACAGAATGACCAAGTTGAGTAATTTTTTATTTTTAAGTTTATTTTTATACTAGTGGACCTATATAAACTTAAAATAAATAACTGTCAGAGATATATAAAGCTGGAAAATAGAGAATAAGATAGCATTACTTATATTAGTTAACATTACATAATCTTAACTAAAAAAGTAGAAAATACAAAGATAGATAAAAGATAGCTAGAGAGATAATGGCTAGGATTAGTTTGATGAAGATGATGATGAAGACAAGCCGAGTTTCCTGCCTATCTTCCCAAAGAACTTGTCGATCTTGTTGGAGATTTTATCCATTTTCTTGCTAATAGATCTCCTAAGAACCTTTTGGTTTTGGGCAAGTATCTTTTGGTTCTTGAGTATGGTTTTGTTGGACGGATTGGCGGGTGTATGTGGACATTCTATACTTTCCAAAGATGTTTCTTCATCTTCCTCCTCTTCTTCAATTTCCATTCCTTCCCCTTCTTCTTCCTCTTCTTCTTCCTCTTCTTCCATCTCTTCATGAGCAAGTCTCTCTTCCTTTTCAGCAAGTGTTTCATATGGTTGAAACATGAGTGGGATTTTCATAAGAGAAATGTTCCCATGATTGAACACTTTTCTACTTACAAACTCTTCCTTTTCAACATCCACACCAAAATAATTGAAAATCCGAGTAAGGTAAATTCCATGATAAAGAGTGTTTTCTCCCATATTAAAATTTTTGGGTCTTAACTCATCCAAAATAGTTTGTGCCCAATTAATATAATATTTTCCAAAAATAGCAAAAAGAGCTTTACACACTTTTGAGGTGGGATTATTGTAGTTTCCCGACCTAGGAATAATTATGTGTTGAATAAGAAGGTTGACAATTCTTGCTTTTGGGCGGAAAAAGCGATTCTTAAAATCCATGTGGTCATCGCTTTCAAAAATGTGATGAAAAGTCTCTCGATCTGTTTCATTGATTTGAAATTTCGAGAGATTCATACTGGTAGATTTGCAACCCAAAATATCGGAATCCAAAACAATAAGTGTTCCTTTAACACTACTCCAAATTTGATCTTCATTTCCATTATAAAATCCACGATTTAGGTTTGCATAAAACATTTTGACAAGGTTTGGATAACAAACGAAATCATTTTGCTTGTTATCAATCAAGCTAAGAATGGAGTTTTCTTCAAAAAGTTGATCGATTTCATAAGAATAAAAATCATCAAAAATGGCAAATTTTCCCGGACTTTACATAGTTTACATAGTTTATGTAAGCTTTGATAGCCTCGGGGTCATTGAAAAGATCATTTTTGATGGATTTGGGCAGCCTCATAGTTGATGGGTTACTTGAGGAAGTCATTGATGAGTGTTTGAGAGGAGTAGAAGATAATGAAGAAAGTTTGAATTATGAGAATAAAGTGAAAAGAGATGATAAGGGACGTATATTAAATAGATTCTCTAAAGTCATGTTCTCTGGTCAAGAGGTGTCTTTTCAGAATTTTGAAGTAAGTGAAAAGGTGGAGGGAAATTCAAAAGTTTGAATTCAAATTTTGAAATCAAATTTCTGAGAGGCATGTCGACATGGGGTATCCTGGCATGTCGACATGTGCCTGTTGAATTTGAAAAGAGGTGTCGATTCCTTAAATCTAAGAAATTCGTAAAATCCTAAGAAAACTAATCTATATTCTATATCTATATATAATTCCAGTAATAATATTAAATATAATAATATTAAAATATTTTAATATTTGAAATATTATTAAAATAATATTATTTTGAATTTCAAATTTCAAATTTCAAATTTCAAAGGGTGATTTTGAATTTCAAATTCAAGGAATTGCAAACAAAATCAAAGCAAGCAAGCATCCAATAAAATTAAAATAAATGTGTACCTATTTTTAGATCCAAACTTCGATCGTCTTCTGATTCGAGAATAGCCGTGAAGCACAGATTTGAATTATCAGTTTTCTTCTCGTCATCACTGGATGAATCCGAATCGTCAAGAGTTGCTGCATATGCCTTCTTTCTTTTCTTTGGTTGCTCGTTGTTTGGTTGAAATGTCTGTTTGTCTGGATATGGACAATCCATCTTGTAGTGCCCTGTTTTATTGCAGTTATAACATCTATCACAATTGTTGTTGTTGTTGTTGTAGTTCTCCGAAGTATTTCTGGAATTTCTTTGATCATTTTTTTTAAAGTTATTCATCTTTCTATACTTCAGAAATTTCCTGAAATTTCTGGTCACGAAAGCAATTTCTTCATCACTCTCTTGTTCTAAATCTCCAGTTGTTGCTTTGAATGCGATCGATTTCTTTTCCGTTGCCTTAGATTCTTTTCTCCCTTGTAGTTGAACTTCATAAGACATTAGATTACCAATTAACTCTTCGATCTTCATTTGACTAACATCATTTGCCTCTTCAATAGTAAGTGTCTTTTGATCCCATTCTGGAGTGAGTGAATTGAGTATTTTTCTGACTTGATCTTCTTCTGAGAAACCCTTTCCTAAAGCAATCAATGAGTGTACAATGTCTTGAAATCGACAATATATGTCGGAAATAGACTCATTTTCATGCATTTTAAACAATTGAAACTGGTTAGTTAATATGGAAAATTTAGTCTGTTTAACTTTGCTTGTTCCTTCATGAGTTACTTGTAAAGTTTTCCAAATTTCAAATGCAGACTTACAAACAGAGACTCTATTAAACTCATTCCAATGTAGTGAACAGAATAGTATATTCATAGCCTTAGAATTGTTTTGTGCAACTGTCTTTTCCTCAGTAGTCCACTGGGCAAAATTTGTAGTGGGCTCAACATATTCAATTTGTGTCATATTCCAAGTATCTAAACTTATGGATTGTAAATAAATTTTCATCCTGCATGCCCAATATGCATAATTACTGCCATTAAAAAGTGGTGGTCTGACAGTAGACTGACCCTCTACAAATGAACTAGTGTTAGTGCTTGTGTTGACAGAAGTAGTGGTGACAGGAGTGACATTATTTGTGGGTTGTGCCATTAAAATTTTTCAAAATTTCAGATTATGAAAATAATGAAAACCAATGTTCTGATACCAATTGTTGGGGATGCGGATTAAGGAACTTAAGGCAGAAATAACACTAGAGAGGGGGGGGTGAATAGTGTATTAAAGAATATATGAACTATATGACTAAATTAAAACTTTCAACACAAATCTAAATAGAATTCTAACACAGAGTGATCACAGAACATATAACAAATGCAAATAGTAAAGTAAAGCAAGTAAAAGGAAAGAATACACCGGATTTTATACTGGTTCGGAATCCTCCTACATCCAGTCCTGCACCAAGGCAATATCCTTGTACAGATTTGTATAAGCAATATCCAAATTACAACCCTCAATTTCTAAGGCCTTGAGGAACCCTCCTATCTTCGAGTCTGGGGTAAACTCTCTTGATTTACGGGACACAAGATCACCCTAATACTTTCTAATAACAATCCTTTTGAATGGATAGACTCTATGGACTTTTTGAATACAAATTAATCCTATAACTCTGAATAGCACTTTGATCTTTAGTAGAATGATGGAGAATCAAATAGAGATAGTATCTAAATGATTTGTTATTGAGAATTTGGCAGAATGATGGCACGATCTTGAAAATATGAAGTTTTATGGATATGGAATGGTGGAGAAGAAAGAGTGAAGAAAATAAGAAAGCAGTTAATAAAAAAATTCGTTTTGGAAGCCTTTATATAGATGCACAAAAGTCATAACCATTGGCGAAAGGTTTTTGAACGAATGGACACTTCTTTTGAAATTTGAATTTTGAATCCAACTGTCACCATGTCGACATGGGGTATCCCTATATGTCGACATCCCTCAGTTCAAAATTGTAGAGATGTTGTTTTGTAAAAGCATTTGAATTTAAAACAAGTTGAAACTTCTCTGAAGCAAAATAAAGTGTTTAAACAATATTTTGAGATAAAGAATGAATATAAAACATTACTTTAAATATATATATAAAATTGATATAGACCGTCAATTATATAAGTAATATTTAAAATCAGAATAAGTTTTGATGTTTTAAAAATAGAAGTTTTTAAAATCAGAATGGAGGAATATTTCAAGGCTAAAACAAAGTTTGAAAACATTTTTGAAAACATGATTTTGAAAGCTAAAACATTTTGAAAAACAGATTTAAAAACATTTTGAAAAATCTATTCAAACTGAAATTGCAAGAACCTTCCTACAGAGCTCCTCCATAGGACTCGAGAACTTGTACAAAGTAGTTTAAATGATTTTGATTTTCGTGGGTTTGTAAACCACTTGTCGTAGGTTTGTAAGTTACTTGTCATGGGTTTGTAAGCCACTGGTTTCGATAGAAATTGGGTTCCATCCCAAAAGAAAATTGGAAGAAAGATGAGAGTGCTATTATGAAGTTTTAACAAAATACTAGACACTTATCTTGAGATCATGAAATCTTGATTCTCTAGAGTCTTGAATCTTGAATCTCTAATCTTCATCTTGATGCTTGAGTCTTTATACTGATCAGTCTTCGATAATACCTGCATATACTTCCTATAAACATACACACACACACACACACACATATATATATATATGAAAATGTTAGTATATATTTTATAAAGTCAAGTATAATAACTATATAAGGTTGTTGTCATCAAAACATCATCAACTCAGTTCCTAACAAATTTTTTATTAATCAATTTTAATTACAAATAATAAATCCTTAATTACTTAGTTAATTACAATCATTAATTTAATTATTCTTGATCGCTTTCCATTGGTCATTTATCTAAATTAACATTTAAAAATCTTCTTTAATTATTTCGAAATCAATTTATTATTATTACAAAAAGCTTCAATGTTGATTAACTTTAATACTTATCTTAAATTAATTATTTAGTTAAAGTACTAATTAGATTTTAAAACATTGTTAAGAATTTACTTAATTTATTAAAACTTGGAACAAATTCTTAATTATGTTGTCAAATAACAATCACTTTATTAGCACTAAAATTTATTTAACAACATTAACTTAGATTTACTGGGCTTAACCCATTTTGAAAACAACCCGAGCAACCCAGGTTTTTACTCGAGTCAAACTCGAGTTTCCCCCAACGTTTTCCCGAGTCCTTCCTTCCCTCCTCTTTTACTTACTTCTTCTTCTTTTTATTCTTTTTCTAACTTAAGTTTAAACTTAACAACTGTTCCCAGGCTCAAGTAATCGCGTACTAACCCGAAGCATGCCTTCCCTTTTCTTGAGTAACGACTCGAGCCACTTACCATTTCAACAGCGCTGACACCGTACCATCCCCGTTCACGAGCACGGCGTCGCGCAGTCCCTCTAGCGAACTCCAATAACTTCGATAAGTCGCAAACATCACCTATAGTCGAAATCATAACTCGATTCGACACAGAAAACTCGAAATCGAAAATAAGTATTTTGCTCGATACTACAACTTGAACTCACCAAAAGGAAATTGCCTCGCCACCATGTCTCAGACCACTGGAAAAGCTTCCATCCCGTCCACACCATGTCAACACCCTATATTACCATCCTCCATCATCTCTTGCAACTCGATCACTCAGTGGTGACGAAATCGCCATACTTCCAACCCACTGCAGACCTCGAACTTAAACCCTAAATTTGATTCGTTCGACAAATTCGTGCATTTGAAAAATTATTCAGCAATTTTCTCGACATCACAGAAGTTCATGCAAGCTTCAAACCAAATTTCAACATTTATTATTGGATCGATCACTAGAAATTGGGAAAAATGCAAAAAAAAAATTAAATTCGAACTGCTCCTAGAATACTCAATTAAAAATCATCATATTAATTTTAAAATTCTTATCTTTTTTACGTTTATTCAAATTATGTAATCAAATCAATGTTTTAAAATAATTGAATTCATCATAAAATTTTGTTTTACTGTAAAATTTAGATTACAGAGTCAACCTCTTCAAGCTCAAGCTTAAAACAAAATTTAAGCTGTGATTCAAGTTTAAACAACTTATTTTTAAAAAAAAAACCTAAGCAAAAAAATGTTTGGATGAAGGTTTATTTGATTTTTTTTGCTAATTCACTTTGCTCTGAAACCAAAATATAAAAGAACAAGTTATATAAGATTTCCAGTAACACAGAAAAACATACAGAACAAACTTTTCAATATGTAGCAAAGCACAAAGCTATTCATGAATCAATACATAGATTTTATCTTTTTAAAGTTGTATGTTTACTCACCTGGACAGATTTTAGAAACATAGAGCACTTTTTGTTTGAAAATCTGTAGTTTTCTTTCCCTTTTTTTAAATCTTGCTTTGTTAAATGATCTTGAGTTTGAAAATATGATGATACTTATATTTTTCTTTCCTGACTTTGCTATGTTTTTGTTTGAACGAAATGAAATGAATATGGATGTGTATATAAAGGAAAGAGGTTTGAACAAGTAGGTATTTTATTGTGTAGTTTGCTTCTTTTGGTCTGATATTTTATTTCCTTTGTTGACTAAGAAAAATTTAATTCGGCTGAAATGATTTTGCTTTGGTTGCTGATAATCTATTATGGTGTGCTAAGAATAGATTTTTATTTGTGCTTGAATAGATAGCATTTAATGCCTTTGTTCTCATTTTTGTTTACATGTAATCTTATTTGTTTTTTTCTCTTTTGTAAGTACAAATTTTGTTTTGTTTGTCGACTTTTTGTAATCCAATTTTGTTTTGTTTTTTCATACAACTTTTATTTTATTGTTTCCTGGTTTATATAATTCTCATGCAAACTTGTATGTGTTTCATATGTTATCTTATAACCATATAATCTTATCACTAACGTAAATCTTGAAATATTTTATTTCTATTTGATGTTTAACTATCAACATTTAATTTATAAAATATATTTTATTTTATGGTTTAACACAAATTCTTGTTTGTTATATATTTTCGTATAAAGGTTAAACTACCAAATATTTATTTATATCCATATATCCTTGTAATATTAATAATATTTTATTACCTTTGAAAAATTTCAAATTAACTTCAAAAGTTCGAATAAATTACAAAATTTAAATTAACAAATTGTTGGGATGTTACAAATATCCCCCGTTAAGAAAATATCGTCCTCGAAATTTGAAAGAGAGAGAAAAGCAAACAAAGAATATACGAATTCAGAAAATAATAAGGAAATGGCTTACCAGTTTAAGCCGAGATATCCACTCTGCAATTGGGATATGATTTCTGCATATTATCTTCAGTTTCCCAAGTTCAATCTTTTGGATTGCCACTCCACTGAACTATAACCAGTTTCATAACTTTGTTTCTCAGTCGCTTTTCATCACGATCAACAATCTTTATCGGTTCTCTTTTAACTGTTAAATTGGGAGTGATTTCGAGATCCTGCTGAGCAGCTTATTCAATAATACTATCTGGATCGCGCACATACTTTCGAAGATTAGAAACATGGAACCCGTCATGCACGCCAGACAAACAGCTAGGCAATTGTACTCGATAGGCTAAAGAACCGATCCTCTCCAGAATACGAAAAGGACCAATATATCGTGGTGCCATCTTACCGGTCTTCCCAAATCTTAATACTCCTCGCATTGGAGATACTTTAAGAAAGACAGAGTCCCCAATCTAGAATTCCAAATCCTTCTTCTGCGATCATAATAACTCTTCTGACGACTTTGAGCTGTCTTCAATTTCTTTCGTATAAAATCAACTTTATCCATGGCTTCTTTTATCATATTCGGTCCAAGAACGAGTCTATCACCTGCCTCAATCTAGCAAGCGGGTGATCGACACGGACGACCATACAAAGTTTCAAAAGGAGACATCTCTATACTGGCCTAATAACTATTGTTATTTCAGCACTCGACCAGATGTAAATGGTCCTCCCAAGAACCACCAAAATCAAGTATACAAGCACGCAATAGGACTTTTAAGATTCGGTTAATCCTCTCAGTCTGCCCATCAGATTGTGGGTGATAAGCAGTGCTGAAATTCAGTTTTGTTCCCAATGTGTGTTGAAATGCCTCCTAAAATCTACTAGTGAAGATCGGGTCATGATCACTCATTATATTGCTAGGAATACCGTGGAGACAAACAATTTCTTTCACATATAATTCGGCTAAACTTGCTGCCGTGCGGGTAGATTTCACTGGCAAGAAGTGGGCTGTCTTAGTCAAACGGTCCACAATAACCCAAATTGCTTCGTTGCCTTTTCGAGTACGAGGCAACCCGTCGATGAAATCCATCGATACTTGGTCCTATTTCCACTTGGGTACCTCCAAAGGATGAAGTAAACCCGCCATTTTCTTCTGATCGCTTTTGATTTGTTGGCAAGTAGCACATCGACTCACATATATAGATATGTCTCTTTTCATTATCTTCCACCAGAAAGTTCTTTTGATATCTCTATACTTCTTATTAACTCCTGGATGGATGCTGGATTTAGATTTGTGACATTCGTCTAACACTTCGCATTTCAGTTCAGGAATGTCCGGGACACAAATCCTACCTTTCATCCATATAACTCCATTATCATCAATTCCAAAACTGGAATCCTCGCCATGATGTATTCTTTTACAAATTCCCCGAAGGACGGGTCTTCCTTTTGCATGCTGGCAATCTTTTCAAGGAGAGTAGGAGTAACAACAAGATATGCAAGAACAGCATGCCTACTACTTAAAGCGTCGGCAACTACATTGGCTTTTCCGGGCGTATATTGAATATCTTGGTCATAAGATGCCAGAAATTCCAACCAACGTTGTTGTCGCAGATTCAGATCTTTTTGGGTAAAAAGATATTTCAAAGATTAATGGTCGGTGAATAATTCGAATTTTTCATCTAAAGAAAGTGAGTTCATTAAGTATATTGTTCAAGTTAAGTTAAATTCGTAAATTGTTCAGAAAGATGAAAAGATTCTTGCCCAAAAGATAATGTCGCCATATTTTCAAAGCGAAAATAACAGCTAAAAGTTCCAAATCATGGGTTGGGTAGTTTCTTTCATGAGGACGTAATTTTCTACTCGCGTAGATAATTACCTTCCCATTCTGCATTAATACCGCACAAAGACCATACCGCAAGCGTCGATATAAACAGATAAACATTGATTCCCGTTGACAATAGCAAGAACAGGAGCGGTGGTTAATCTCTTCTTCAACTCCTGAAAAGCTTCGTCACATTTCGGAGTCCAATTGAATTTTACATCCTTCATTGTTAGCTTAGTCAACGGATTAACTATCTTAGAAAAATCCTGAACAAACTTCCGATAATAGCCAGCTAAACCCAAAAAGCTTCGAACTTCTTTTAGGGTAGTGGGTTTTCTCCAATCAAGAATAGCGGAAATTTTGCTAGGGTCAACAACAATTCCTTTTTCATTAACAATATGGCCGAGAAATTTAACTTCTTTGACCCAAAAGTGGCATTTGGAAAATTTTGCAAATAGAATATTTCTCCTCAAAATCTCCAAAACGATTCTAAGGTGATCGGCATGCTCCTCTTCGATCTTGGAATAGACCAAAATATCGTCAATAAACACAAGCACAAATTTATTCAATACTTCTCAGAACACACGAGTCATAAGATCTACGAAGTATGCTGGAGCATTGGTTAGCCTGAAAGGCATGACTAACCATTCGTAGAACATATTAGGACCCCTGAAAGCGGTCAAATAGACACATTCTTCGGCGATTCGTAGTTGATGGAATCCCTGGGCTAGATCCATCTTTGAAAAGAAACGAGCACCGTGCAATTGATCAAATAGATCATGAATTCTAGGTAGTGGAAATTTATTCTTAAGGGTTAGCTTATTTAGATCGCGGTAATCTACACACAATCTCAAAGATCCGTCCGATTTAGCAACAAATACGACGGCTGAACCCCATTTAGAAACACTAGGTCGAATTAATCCTTATTCTAATAAACCCATGGTTTGCTGAACTAATTCAACCTTTTTCCTGGGTGCCATCCTGCGACTTGCGTGAATGATAGGACGAGCGTTCGGTACTAGGTCAATTCTGCATTCTATTTCCCGATGCGGAGGTAAAGATTTCACTTCTTTGAACACGTCCGGAAAATCTCTAACAATGGGTATAGACTCCAGACTGGGTTCGGGATAACCCAAGTTATACATCAACCCTCCTCTTTTAGGACTAGGATCCTCACAAGAAATCTCAATGAAATCTCCAAATCCGGTTTTGATTGAAATCAATCGATTGTTGCAATCCAATTTGGCTTCATATTTTGCTAGCGAATCCATTCTAAGTAAGACTTCAAACTCGTTAAAATCAAGAACAAAGAGACTGATAGGGAATTGATAATGGGAATATGAAATAGGAACGTCTCTACGTCGAAGACAAAGGTTCGCGGGACCTCCAACTGGATTCTTTACGCATATAGGCTCATCAACAAAATCAGGTTTGAGATTTAATTCATTTATAGCTTGCTGAGAGACAAAACTGTGTGTAGCTCCCGTGTGAAATGGAACTCTAACAATGCTATCATAAATAGTGAGATTATCTTCCAGAACTCCTTTTCCTTTCTCTGCTTTGGAAGATGCAGGTTGGTCTTTGAATGTGTACATCTTTGCTGTCTGCGCTTGCTTCATGGTTGGGCAGTCTTTAACTTCATGTCCCACCTTATGACAATAATAGCATTTCCTGGGCTTCGCTTGAACGGATTGATCTCTCTTTGGTTTCTTGCAGTTGTTTGAGTAGTAGCCTTTTTCTAGACAATTATAGCAAGTGACATTCTCTGTTGTGCTTCCCTGATTACTCTTCTTTTTCTCCTTAACCTGCCATGGTTTCTTGCCTCCTAATTTCCTCTTCTTCCAATTTTGATTGCCCGAATTTCCTTTCTCTACCGGGGCTTCTTGCATATCAAGTGTAGCATATCTATACCCCATATCAACCAAATCTGAAAAGGATTCTTTGACGTGCCCAGTCATCCTTTCGTGGAACTTCTTATTCATCCTACGAATAAATCTTTCGTTCGTCTTTAAAGGCGTGTTTACCCAATTCGGGACCAAAACAAGACAATTCATTGAATTTGTTTAGATACTCCTCGAATGACAAACTCCCCTGCTTTAAGTCCATGAATTCCTGGTACATTCGAGAAATTCCAGCTGATGGCAGATAACGCTTCTCAAACACTTCTTTGAATTTTTCCCAAGTAAACTCGTCTTCTGGCTTATCTATAGTGACTGTCTCCCACCAGGATAAGGCTTCATCTTGAAGTTGCCAAGAAGCTATGAGTCGCTTCTGTTCGTCTTGCAGCTTTAGCCCTCTAAAGATTTTCTCACATGATCTGATCCATGCTTGAGCCTCAATAATCGACTCCTTGCCGGTAAATGACTTACCACCAAGCCTTGAGAAATTCTTATATAAATCAGCCAGATTCGGCTGCTGCTGAATAGATATTGGTGCTACTGCTGTTGGGGGAACTTGACTAGGTGTTGTGGCATTTCCTCGCCCCCTAGCTCTTCCTCTTCGTCCGCTCATTCTTACTATCTTAATTAGTAAGAAAATTGATTTAGATATTCAGACGAGATATCTTAAGAAATATCGGCAGTTAAAAGGAAAATAGACAAAGAAAATTTGGAGTTTTGGTCTTGGCTATACTCATTCTAGGGTATACTTCACCCTATATCCAATGAGTCATCTAACGTGTTATACTCCATAGCTAAAGTTCTTACCCAGCCTTTAGCTCTGATACCACTTTGTCACGATCCGAAATCCAATGTTCGAAAATTGACACTAAATACCTCACTTGTATTCGATTGCCAAAAATTCAAACATCAAACTCCAGTCGGATGGAGCTTATAACAACATCAGATGAATACAAAATAGCGGAAATAGAATGAATATCATGCATTTCATCACAGATATAACATCATCATAATATCCATTACTACATCTGAGTATTCTTATACATATATCACAACTCCAAATAGAACATCTAATAGTACAACAAGTGATCATATATCCCAAAAGTCTTCAAAGGAATGAAACGATAGCGAACTTCCAATAACTAAGCACCTGAGATCCCAAAAGCTTCTAAAATATCTCCAAACAAAAGCTCCAAAATACTGCTAACACCAGAACACGAAAACCTGCTACTAGGCTGCCCGTATGGAAATTATGGGCACCCAGAGTTTAGAAAGGAAACAATAAACTCCGGGTCAGTCATGGGACTAGTATGAGTAAGCAAAAACAATTGCTTTTAAATAAAACAAGATTTATAAAAGAAAATCTAGTATGCTTTTGGAAAATGAAACTACCATAAGACCTCCCGTAACACACACAATGCAATCGCAGAATTGGAGGAGATTTCTTCTTAGATAGTCAAATATGCTTGATATGAGAAAAATTCTTTGATATTATCACTAGTGCATAGTGTAGAAAGCCATTTCGAAAATATAATATTAATCTTAGCCAGCGTACAACCATTATTGTATGCCTACTATAGCTACCATCTAAACAGTGGGGCACCACCATAAGTAAATGGCAGGTTATACAACTAAAACCGTACTGGGTTCGCATTAGGGATTAGGTTTCCAACAAATGGTCAGGCTAAGGAACTTCCTACTGCCACATGGGTACGCCTCTGGCGGGACGTCCGGAGAACCTACCCTGCTCTCTGCCAACACAAGTGTAACGACCCAGAATTTTTAGAAATTAAAATTTAAATATTTAATTTATTTTAAATATTTATAAGTGAATTTATAAGTCAAATAAATTTTAATTTGAATTATTGAATTTAATTGGATTTTTAAATCGATAATTTAATATGTTAAATTATGGAAATAATTGAAAATTGGGTTAAATATGATTGAAAATGATTTGTAAAATTTTATTTTATCATATGGAAGTTAGAATGATATTTTAGAACTTTTAAAATCGAATTAAAAGTTAATTTGTGAAAATTGAATATTTTAATATTAAATCGACTAGTAAAAATAGTCAATTTTTGAACAGTCTCATAATTGAACGAAACCAGTTCCATTGGATCCGTAATAGTTAGTTATTACCGGATTTCGATTTTCGTGTCAATCGGAGTTATCGTTTGATCGTGGCAGCTCGAAACGCATCGATTTATTTTTAATTTAAATTTGGCGAGTAAAAATAGCCATTTTTCAAAAAGTCTCGGATTTCGACGAAACCAGTTTCATCGGATCCGTAATGTGATATTATTGTAAGGTTTCAAATTTCAAGTCAATTGGATTTACCGTTTGTCCTGTACAAATTAAAACGCCTAGAAAATCGCTTAAATCAGTTTAATTCAAATTGAGCGTTTACAGCCATAACTCACACATACTTCCGAATTAGCTTTCGAAACCTGTTCCATTGTGTCCGGAACGCGGGGTAAACCCTAGAAACGCTGGTTACGGTGCGTAAATCGGAGTTCGGAATTTCCGGATGAATAGTGTCGAACGAAACTCTATAAATAGACCAACACCTCTCTCTCTTCATAAAAAAAAAAAAAAACCCTAACTATATACTGCAGCCGGCCCTAACCCTGAACGGCCATAAACGTCCCAACTTCCACCTCGATTATCTCCTCATCCATCGACATTTACCAACAACTTTCAACTAGAGAATCGAAGAGCATGAAGAGATCTTTAATATCAACGGTCAAGATCGCGAATGGCTTCACGAATCAACGAGAATTTGTGTTAAAAGGGCTGTAGTTCGGCCTCGAACTGCGTGCTACAGGGATGGCTGAGTATCAAGCCACTTGGGCCGAGCATGAGGTGGAGCGAGGCGGTCGAATGAGGGGTGTGTGATGAAGTTTACTTGAGCGAGGAGGGAGCAAGAATTAACCCTAGTTTTGGGCTTAGTGGGTTCATGTGCGTGTATAAGCTGGAGAGGGAGTGAACGTGGGGGAGAAGAGGGGAGGGTGCGGCCCTGATGCAGGCCAGTGGAAATGAAGGGCTAGGATTTGATTAAGGTTTAAAATTTATTAGTAAATGTTGTAAATTAGTTAATTATAATCGTGTACAATCTTTAAAAAATCATAACCTTTTCATACGAGGTCGAAAAAATGCGAAACCAGTTGCGTTGGAATCGTATGGACGAGCACTACGCGATGGAGTTGGTTTGGAGTCGTTTGGAGTTAGCGAGAATTTTGGGTAAAATTAAACGTCCGTTTAATTTTATTCAAAATAAAAGCTGAAACGGAAATTAAAATCAAGGTGAGAACTTCTCACTCAATCGAATCAGTTTCGATTTTATTTTAAATAGTTAGATTTAAAATATTTGAATGCATGTTTGAATGATGATTGTTATATATTGATTGTTAAAATAGACATTATACGCCGTTAGTAAGCGGATGTTATTTATTAAAAACATATACCGCGAATATTTCATAAACAGTGAAATTGGTATTATATATAATAGCAATATATATATATTGGCATATGTATATATTGGAGTTGTTGATTTCCCGCATTTTTTTGTTTAGCGGATGAGACCCTATTGCGCCGTTATTAAGCGGATAATATTTAATAAAAACATATACCGCGATAATTTCGTACTGGAGCGAAATTGGTATTGTGCTAATGTTTGTGGATGCAGGAAAACAGGTTGGAGGGATCCAACTGGATTCCTCAACAGTATTTATTTGATTATGGATATTTTGATATTCGTTGATTATCATATACGATATATGATATCGTTGTTGTCGTGATTGACTATTTGGTATGTAGCATCATTGGACCAAATTTTGGAATTTTAAAATGATTTCAAAGTGATTTTTTGAAAGTATACGTTATAAAATATTTTTGGAATTGATTCATTTTAAAATAAATAAATGTTATAATTTTTAAAGTTATAAAAATTATGATTTTTGAGAAATATAGTTAGAAGAACTGATTTTTGAGAATATGATGCTATTGATTTTATAAAAGAGTTTAATCGGGATTTTAGAATTTATTGTGAAAAGTTTAAATATAGGATTTATAAAATTTAATTATTTTAATGAATCAAAATGGTGAAATAATAAAGGAGATAAAAGACGTTTTAAAAGGATAATATAAATTGATTTATATTAAGAGGTTTATAAATGGATATTTATAAATTGAAATATGGACATTATAAAACGAGTTTTTATAAGTGTTAGAATGAATTGAGAATGAATTTCATAAATGAATGAAATTTATAAAATTATAAATGGTGAAGTTATAAATGAAATTTATAAATAGTAAGATTTATAAATTTCGTGAAGTTATTAAAGAATATATATTTGGATAAATAAATGAATCTTATAAGTTATAAGATTTATAATTATGAAGTTTAAAAGAACGATTTTGTAAAATAATCGTTTTATAAGTATTTAACTTATAATATGAACTTTTAGTTTATAATTGAGTTATAAACTGGAATAGGTTAATAAAAGAATTTATAAAAAGGATGTTTTTATAAATAAATAGAAATGGGATTTATAAACGTTGTTTTATAAATTCGCAAATGACTTATTTGGATAAGTAAATTGTTGAAACCTATTAATGGAGTTATATTCACGTTTTTGAATAGTGAATAATCCTTTAAAATGAAATATATCAAATGATGAAATATGTTAACGTAATATATTCACGTTTTTGAATAGTGAATAATATGTTAAAGAAATGTTTAGATTTGATGTTTTAAATAGAATTAAAACGATCTAATGATGTTTTAAAATGGGCTGAGATTCGAAACCATAGATTTCAACATTCATTGTTGAAATAGACGTTTTCGAGAAATAAAAGGGAATGGTAGATTATAACACTGTTGTTATAATAAATGATTTCCGAAAGGAAATGTTTTGAATAATATTGGGATTTATATATCTATTTTAAATTCGAATCCCTATACTAGTGATTTTGGGTTGTCGTAACGACGTTTTACGCAACATTCGTTTTGGCCCAAATAAATATGTTAAGAGAATGATTTCCTTAATAGAATGAAATATATACTTAATCTCGATTTAAGTATATTGAATATTTTCCAAGTGTTGAAAATAAATGGATTGAAAATTACTTATGAATAAATAAGTATGGAAATGTTTTCCAATATAAAGTGAATATTTAGAATTTATCTTTTGGAAGATAAATTGAAATGATAAATTGAAATCGTATATGCATGAATATTTTGGAATATAAATTCACTAAGGAATTTATAAAAGAAAGTGAGATTGGTTTAGAAAAATAAATATTGATTTATTTTGAAGTGTTAAAATTATATATCTTGTAAAGATATTTTGGAAAATAAATAATTTGGAAAATTATTTGGAAACTGGTGATGTATGCATATCAATTGATAGTTCAATAACCGACTATCAATATTTCCCTTTGAATGGGTATTTGATGTGATTTGTTTGAATGTGAATGCTACACTTATTTTTGAATAAGCGCTCACTATTCGGGTTAACCGGGAAAGGACCATGGGGTCGTATAACCCATTCCGAATATGTGATACGTCGTTGTGAATTGCATTTGAAGATCGGTGTTGAAGACCGAGTATTTGTAAAAGCGATAGGATGACCTATCGATTGTCTCTGCACTGGGTAGCTCCTGGTATAGAGATCTCCTAAGTGATGGGAAATTCGATTGGGATTGTGAATACCCAGATTACAAGGGCTTCGTAAGAAGTACCTTCGGTTTTGTTCGAGCCCGGAACAGACTTGTATGGATTGTATGCCTGACATTACAATTTGAGATATAAAGCCGATTTCTTTCAAATATATTTCTGTTGGTGGTGAAGAATTTATTCTTTTAGCTTAACACCCTTCTCTGAGACGTACGTGCTCAGAGGTTATGTAGTTGAATGTTATCAGCGATATATTCCCAATTTGGTAATGTGACATGCTGAGTGATGCTGAAATGATCATTGTGTTGATTATTTGTGATAGGATCGTTTATTTGATCGTCTATCCTTGTGATCATTGTGTTGATCATTTGTTGACCCAAGGCATGGCTTTTGTATAAAGTATGTTTTTGTGGACGTGACTTCGTCGAGCCTCACACCCCGTGAATGGTCAAAACAGGAAAGAAGCAGCAAGGTTATGAGGGGTAGCACCCTTTAGGATGTGTCCATTTCCTTCTGGAAAAGGGTGGTATCATGGTATGGAGCCCAGATACTTACTCATGCTGAAAACACTTTGTTATGATTGTGTGAATTGATTGCGAGCGCTCGGTGATAAAGGTCCCAAAGGACCGGGGGATGGCATATTCGGTCAGTTGTTACTCAGTTAGGGGTAACCCGGCCTTGTGTTGGTAGAGATCCGGTTTGGTTCTCGGGGATGTCCATCCAGAGGCATTCTCATGTGGCAATGGGAAGTTCCTTGGCCTGACCATTTGTTGGAAATCCAAAGAAACAATACGTAACTTGTACGGTTTTAGTTGTATAACCTGCTATGGAATGTGGCGGTAACCTGCTATTGAACATAGTTAGCTATAGTAGGCATACGATAATGGTCGTATGTTGGCTAAGATTTATATTCTACTTTTGAAATAAATTTTTCCTACACTATACACTAATAATAATATCAAATGTCTTTTAAATGCGTATCAAGCATCTTTGACTATCATAAGGAGAAATCTCCTCCGATTCTGCGTTTGCATGTGTGTGTGTGCGGGAGGCCTTATGGTAGTCTCATTTTTAAAAACATTGCGAATTGATTTAAAAATATTCCTCTATTTTGATTTTAAAGATAAATAAACTGTTTTGAGTTCTCACACCAGTCACATGACTGACTTGGAGTTTATTATTTTCCTTCCTAAACTCTGGGTGCCCACCAATTTCCACACGGGCAGTCAAGAGTAAGGTTTATCAGGATATTCCGGATATTCTGGAGTTGCTGGAGGCAAGCTGGATGGCATGACGTATTACTAGTATATAGTATTTCCTTTTCCGCCGCACTGTTTGTTGTTGTTGTTGTACACTCTGATGATATGATGTAATGTAATGTAATGTAATGTATAAAATGTAATAACTGATATAGTTCTTTGTTTAAAGATTATTCATTTATTATTATATGTTGTTCCGCTGCGAATTGTGAGATTCTGATGTTGTTCTTGTTTTCTGTTCCGTTCCATTTTCTATCTTCTTTTCTGTTTTCTATTCTCTCTAATTTCTATTTTCTATTTCTATTCCCTCTATCTTCTACCTTTTTCTCTCTTCTTCTCTCCTTTTCTTTTCCTAAATTTTTCTTAAACCCCTAAGGGTTCGTATTTTCGTTCATCTTGAATTAATCAATGGAGATTAGGGTCTATTCAAGGAGTACGGACTTACGGGTCTTTACAACAAGGCCGGGTTACCTTTGTAAATAGGTAACTACTACTCGAGTATGCCACTCCCCGGTCCTTTGGGACCTTTATCCGAGGGCCCTCTACCACAAAACAACAACCACACAATAAATGAGATTGAAGCAACCACATAGGTAAATATTTGGGCTACATACCATGACATAACCTTTTTCCAGAAGGAAATGACATACCCTAAAGGCCGCGACCCTCATAACCTTGCCGCAGCTTTCCTGTTTCGACCGTTTTCGGGTTGTGAGGTCCGATGAGGTCGCGTCCACAAAGCTACGCTTTACACGAAAGCCATGCTTTGATCACAAATGATCAACGAATGATCAAAAACACACAGCAGCACTTAGCATGCCACACTACCAAATTGGGAGCATATCGCTGATAACCTTTAAATACATAACCTCTAAGCTCGTACGTCTCAGCGAAGGGTGTTAAGGTAAGAGAATAAATTCTCTTCCTCCAACAGATATGCATTTGAAAGAAATCTGCTTTATGTCTCAAAGTGTAGTGTCAGACACACAACCATACAAGTCTGTTCTGGGTTCGAACAGAACCAAAGGCACTTCGTCCAGTAAAGGAAGAAGCCCTTGCAAATCTGGGTATCAACAATCCCGATCGGACTCCTCATCAAATATGGAGATCTCTATACCAGAGCAACTCAGTGTAGAGACATTCGATGGGTTATCTTATCGTTTTCGAAGACACCCGATCTTCACCACCGGTCATCAAATGCTATCCGCTTCAAATGCTATCCTATCGAATAGTGAACGCTTGATTTTAAAACTCATGGGTGTATCAATCACAAAGATCCACATTCAGTGTTCGATGTAGGTTTCGGATAACCAACTGGAATCCGACCCCCTGTCGCATCGAAGTTTAAATGCCGTCTACGGGCAAAAGGGTTTTCACATCAATATAGAATTAATTCACAAATTACCGTCCAACACAAAGCAATTCACATCACACAGTATCAAGACCACAATAGAAATAACAATCCAGTGCAGAACAATAATTAATTATTTTCCAATGTGGTTTAAGTGAATTAACCACGTCATTATTTTAATCAATGATCAATTATTCTTAACGATAAACAAATTAATTAAATGATAATCGACTTTTTTAATAAATCATTCCTCAATCAATTAACTTAATTAACTACTAATTATAAATTAATCAACTTAAAATATCTAATTAACAATTCTTAATTATAAATAATATATATACTTAACTGTTTATTAATCAATTTTAATTACAAATTATAAATCCTTAATTACTTAGTTAATTACAATTATTAGTTTAATTATTCTTGATCGCTTTCCAAAACAGTTGGTCATTTATCTAAATTAACATTTAAAAATCTTCTTTAATTATTTCGAAATCAATTTATTATTATTACAAAAAGCTTCAATGTTGATTAACTTTAATACTTATCTTAAATTAATTATTTAGTTAAAGTACAAATTCGATTTTAAAACATTGTTAAGAATTTACTTAATTTATTAAAACTTGGAACAAATTCTTATTTAATTTGTCAAATAACAATCACTTTATTAGCACTAAAATTTATTTAACAACATTAACTTAGATTTACTAGGCTTAACCCATTTTGAAAACAACCCGAGCAACCCAGGTTTTTACTCGAGTCAAACTCGAGTTTCCCTCTACGTTTTCCCGAGTCCTTCCTTCCCTCATCTTTTACTTACTTACTTCTTCTTTTTATTCTTTTTCTAGCTTAAGTTTAAACTTAACAACTGTTCCCAAGCTAAAGTAATCGCGTACTAACCCGAAGCACGCCTTCCTTTTTCTCGAGTAACGACTCGAGTCACTTACCATTTCAATAGCGCTGACACCGTATCATCGCCTACGCGTGCACGGCGTCGCACAGTCCCTTTGGCGAACTCCAATAACTTCGGCAAGTTGCAAACATCCCCTATACTCGAAATCATAACTCGATTCGACACTGAAAAATCGAAACCGAAAATAAGTATTTTGCTCGACACTACAACTCGAACTCACCAAAAAGAAATTGCCTCGCCACCACGTCTCAGACCAGCGGAAGAACTTCCACCCCGTCCACACCACGTCAACACCCCAAACTACCATCCTCCGTCATCTCGAGCAACTCGACCACTTCATGGTGACGAAATCACCACACTTCCAACCCACTGCAAACCTCGAACTTAAACCCTAAATTGGATTCATTTGACAAATTCGTGCATTTAAAAAATTATTCAGCAATTTTCTCGACATCACAGAAGTTCATACAAGCTTCAAACCAAATTTCAACATTTATTATTGGAACGATCACTAGAAATTGGGAAAAATGCAAATTTTGTTTAAATTTGAACTGCTCTAAGAATACTCAATTAAAAATCATTATATTAATTTTAAAAATCATGTCTTTGTATGTTTATTCAAATTATGCAATCAAATCAATGTTTTAAAATACTTGAATTCATCATAAAATTTTGTTTTACGGCAAAATTTAGATTACAGAGTCAACCTCTTCATGATCAAGCTTAAAAAAAAAATTAAGCTGTGATTCAAGTTTAAACAACTTATTTTGTTTAAAAACCCTAAGCAAAAAAATGTTTGGATGAATGTTTATTTTATTTTTTTCCTAATTCACTTTGCTATGAAACCAAAATATAAAAGAACAAGTTATATAAGATTTCCAGTAACATAGAAAAACATACAGAACAAACTTTTCAATATGTAGCAAAGTACAAAGCTATTCATGAATCAATACACAGATTTATTCCTTTTAAAGTTGTATGTTTACTCACCTGGACAGATTTTAGAAACAGAGAGCACTTTTTGTTTGAAAATCTGCAGTTTGTTTCCCCTTTTTTTATATCTTGTTTTGTTAAATGATCTTGAGTTTGAAAATATGGTGATACTTATATTTTTCTTTCCTGACTTTGCTGTGTTTTTGTTTGAACGAAATGAAATGGATATGGATGTGTATATAAAGGAAAGAGGTTTGAACAAGTAGGTATTTTCCGGTGTAGTTTGCTTCTTTGGTCAGATATTTTATTTCTTTTGTTGACCAAACAAAATTTAATTCGGATGAAATGATTTTGCTTTGGTTGCTGATAATCTATTATGGCCTGCTAAGAATAGATTTTTATTTGTGCTTCAATAGATAGCATTTAATGCCATTGTTCCCATTTTTGTTTACATGTAATCTTTTTTTTCACTTTTGTAAGTACAAATTTTGTTTTTTTTTTGTAGACTTTTTGTAATCAAATTTTGTTTTGTTTTTGCATACAACTTTTATTTTATTGTTTCCTGGTTTATATAATTCTCATGCAAACTTGTATGTGTTTCATATGTTATCTTATAACCATATAATCTTATCACTAACATAAGTCTTGAATTTTTTTATTTCTATTTGAAGTTTAACTATCAACATTTAATTTATAACATATATTTTATTTTATGGTTTAACACAAATTCTTGTTTGTTATATATTTTTGTATAAAGCTTAAACTACCAAATATTTATTTATATCCATATATCCTTGTAATATTAATATTAATAATATTTTAATTCCTTTGAAACTTTTCAAATTAACTTCAATAGTTCGAATAAATTACCAAATTTAAATTAACAAATTTTTGGGATGTTACAGGCTGTAACAGCCCGCAAATTCGTACCCCTTGAGTTAACACTATTCTACAACAATCAACTCAAGTTGTACAGAAATACGAACCATTTGGGTTAAAGAAGAAGAGGTAGAAGAAGAAAATAGAAAACAACAAAAGAATCTAACCATCGCAGCGGAATAACATATAATAGATAATAAATAATCTTACTCAACATCAAATATTTCTATTTATATATTACATCATCAGAGTACATAAATCACAGCTCAACATCAATATCATATAATGGATACACAACAACTCAAACAGCAGAATATATATATAAACAAGTACGAGAGTACGTAACGTCATCCAGCTCGTCTCCTAAACTTCACAACATCATATCTTGTATCCTATAATACTCGGTCTGACCCGAGCATTACAGTTAAATAACACCCGAGTCAGTCTGGATTACCAGCGTGCGAAAATCACACCCAATTGATTATTAAAGTTTCAAAATCCTTTGAAACAAAAGCATCTCGTAAGACCACGCCACAAATAAACATGTCGGGTTTTTATCTTACGATAGCTAAAACAATTTTTTTTATAGAAATCCTCTGATATTATAATAGGGTCTATACACAAATACTTATAAAATAGCCGAAATTGTTACATTATTAAATTCCAGCTACTAGCCACAGAGTAGGTAATACAAACAAAACTCGTACAAGGCTCGTAGGGAGAATGGATTTCCAACTAATGACTAGGCACTAGGGTACCACCTGTCACAGTACGAGGCCTAGATCACCGTACCGAGGAGTACGCCCGCTCCCCTGCAACACAAGGCCGGGACTACCCCTTACTGGATAATCCCGAGTGAGATCACCCCGCGGTTGGGATCAGCAACCGCCCACTAAGCCGAAATAAAAAGGGACATCTAGACTGGAATGACCTCACCCTGCTTGGGTGCTACCCACCTAGTCTTGCTGCATAACCCCTGATTTTCAGTCATTCCCATTTGATGAGGCTTGAGGATAAGCGTTACTTTTTTAGAACGTATCCCTTTGAATGCCCATCGTCCACCTGACGATGTTTCGCGAGCATTCATCCATACAAGTCCGTCCCGGGTTCGAGCGGAACCGAAGGCACTATTCCTACTACATCCATTTTGGAAATACCCTCAGGATTAGTAGCGACTAGCCCTTGCACTACACTGCTCCATCTTCGAATCCAAAATCGTTTTCACGAAACGTACAAACCGGATCGAAGTGGTTTTCGAGAAATAAATCTCGAGCCCGGTCTCTTCGAAACGATCAACGCATTTGTCCAATATTGATAGTCGGTTATTTAACTATCAATTAATATTCACAAACAACCATCCAACAGTAAATAATTTCCCAAATTATTTATTATCCTCAAAATATCTTCACAAGATATATTTCTATTTTAAATCCTCTGAAAACTGTTTCAAAACCATCTTTCTTTCCAGAATAACTTTCCCAAATATTTTCTATCTCTACTGAAGTTACCAAGCACAAAACTAGATTTTTTTTAAAATAATTTTAAAAGACTTTACTTTGAAATATATACTTTTAAAACATTTAAATTAAAACTATTCAATAGTTGGTTAAAAATACATACTATATAAATATTTGAAAATATGGTCACTTTATAAAATATAAAATTAGGTTTTCACTTTTTAAAACAAATATTAAGTCACTCTTTAAATAATTATTGCTATAATAGATTAAAAGGAAATACTTCTTTAGAATTTAAATATTAGAAATAATAAATTTTCCAAAAACTTGCCTTTTAAAACAACTTTAAAATCTTTAACTTATATTTAAAAATTCACTTTGAAAACGTACTTGGTTATCCAGAGAGAATTTCCAATCACTTAAATCAATTTTTTCCAAATTGATTCCCAATTTATTCCATTTGAAATAAATTTCTTTACTTACTCAGTTCATTTCAAATTCATTAATTATGGACTTTATTATTATTATTATTATTATTATAATTATTATTATTATTATTATTATTATTATTATTATTTCTGTTTGATTTTAAATCTTTAACTGAAATATACAAATTTTATATTTTCCCAATTTCTTTTTTTATTCTTTTCAATAATTTAAATCTTAAATTTTAAAATAAAAGCTTTGTTCTATTAATTTCTAGCACTGAAGTTTAAAATTCATTAACTTCCTGCTTATCTAAATTTCCATTTTATACTCAAGATTTATTTATTAGAATCTTGAAGTTACTTTATTTCTTTTCCAATTCATTTTCAAATTTATTCAAATTTCTGTAATTGTTTTACTCATTAATTCTTTTATTTTTTCAAAATCCAATTTATAATTTTTTTAGTAATTCATCATACCCTATAATTTCCAATCAAACCATAGCATTCAATATTCCAATAAAGTTCATCATAGAATGTAAAATAATCACAACAGAGGGTATTAAATAATTTTAAATAAATGTTGAGGGATCCAGTTGGATCCCTCCAACCTATTTTCCCTGCATCCACAAACGTTAGCACAATATAATACATCAATTCCAAAATATCATACTATATCACATCAATCAATTCAAGCATTCAAACAATTATTTAAATTTAATCATTTAAATTTAAATTTATAATCAGCTGAGTGAGATTAACTCACCTTAGCTTTTTTATTTGCAATCCACCTCTTATTGTCTTGGTTTTCCGGTTATTGACCTCGAATAAACAATTTATATGATTTATCGAACAATCAATTTCCTTTCAATAGATTTAATTAATTAGCACTGTTAATTTGAACTAGTCTAATGATTTTTTTACTGTTAGATAAATTTAATTAGCCAAATTATTCTATTAACTAATTTCCCTCATAATAAATAAAATTTTACGTTACAAGAATAATTAATTAAAATAATCTCCCTAATGCACTATTATTATTATTATTATTATTATTTTAAAACAAGTAAATTTAAGATGTATCGATGCATAACTATTTTTTCTCTCTTTGAAATCATATATATATAAAAATAAATATGTACTTTTAAAAATATTCTGTATAGTTTCTAAAAACTAATCTTTATATAAACTTTTCAAATCAACTGTTTAAAATTCCTGTCTAAAATCCTATCTCCACATTTTTTTTTCACAAATAGTTTTAGTTTTAAACTAATTCCCTCTCTAATCTAAATATATGCATTTATTCGGAACAACAAATATTCTTTGCTGTAAAACCAAATACCATGATATATATCTTTAGACTCAGGAATTTTAAAACTAAACAGTAAAACCCCTTTTTTTAACACAACTGTAATAATTTTACTGTAAAATATTTTTTCCTAACCTATATATTCATACTTTCATAAGTATTTAAATTTAAATTAAAAACAATCATTCTTATACCTCACCGAACCACCAAGCTCCACGATCCTGAACGCGAACCACCCCTTGCTCATCACGACGTCGAACGTAACACCGCAGATCGCATGCACGCACTCAGCCTCGAAGTCCACAACCAAACCCGCCGCAATCCCTAATTGCGCTCGGCCTCACACTGTTGCTCGAATTTGAGCTCGAGCACGGTACTTCCAGAAACTACAGCGCAAAACCCTAGGCCCCCTTTGAATCCTCATCTCGCGACTATCGATGATGAGGACGCGATTTCCTTGTGCGGTCGAGCACGCGAGTTCCTCCCCCCCCCCATTCCCCATTTTTTTTCTTTTCATTGCTTTGATTTGTTAAAGCTTCGGCCATTTTTTTTTGTTAGTGGTTCGACCGAAACGAAAAGAAAAGGGAAGGAAGTGATATTTTAAAACGAAGGGAAACGGCTTGCTTCAGAAGGTTGTCAGCTACAACAGAGATTTGTAGGCTTAAGGTATTACAGGTAGCAGCTGATTTAAAATTAAATATTTTTATATTCAAAATATCTTGTTTAGGTACCCAGTTATTAAATTTGATTCGATATAGATTTCAGCGCGTTTAAATAACGTACGCTCACACAACAACTCCAAACACTACGAAATTTGGAATTCGATAATGATTCAATATTACGGACCCAATGGAACTGGTTTCGTCGAATTCCGAGGCTACGCCTCGGAAGGCTATTTTCAAATTCAATTTAAACAATAAAATTTTAAAAATAAACAAACTACTATTAATTTCAATTTTAAAACTTCTATTGTTTTCCATGTTATCAATATAAATTTTACAAGCCTTCAAATTATCTTTAACAGGCTTAAAATTCTAGATTCAACAATTTACTCAACTTCTAATTATTAATTCTATTATTTAATTATCAAATAAATAACGATATTTGTAATTCAAGTTAAAATTATTATATTGAATATTTAAAATCAATTAAATATTCAGATTTTAAATGCTCGAAAATTCCGGGTCGTCACATTCCTCTCCCCTTAAAAGAATTTCGTCCCCGAAATTACTAGTTAGGATGAATGGTCCAATACCCGTTTATTTATCCTCAAAACCAAACAGTTTCTAACAATACAACATCTTACCAACTATCTTTTTATAAAAGACCCATTATTATTCTTATTAACTTTCCAAACTTTCAAAAACCTTCTATAGTTTTCAAATAACTTACTTGTTCAACTATTCAAATTAAAATTCAAAACTAAATTTTTGAATTATCAAAATTTCCCAAAAATTTTCTAACTCCCGAAATTTCCGAATTTTTTTGCCAGCGTCTCCTTTGCGCGGCTAGCTCGGTACAACTACAAAACGGCTCTACGGCCTCCCAAATCCAAAAAGAAAACAAAAGGCTAAGTGGCTCGATCCAAATCCCAATCAAATTTCACACCAAATTTAAATACATACCTTTTTATCGAGCATTTCCAAATTTATCTTCTGAAATCAAAATCAATTCTCTTTACCTTTTTATAATACTTGTATATCCTGCTTAGCACTAATATCCAATCACAATATTCCCAAAACATCATATCAACTTTATTACAAAATGTCTGTATTTATTCATTCAAATATTGACTTAGATCATATTTGCAATATTCAATTTCCAATTAATAATTGACCATTCCTTACTTAATTTAGTATAAGCATTTATATGTTTCTTTATTTATTTTCACTTCACCATTCTAGTTTATCTCTATTTCTATTCAAATAAATTCTTTCTATTTCCATATGAATTCAATTTATCTTTAACTTTGAATATCTAAATTTTATTTTTCATTTATAACTAATTCATGTCAACATTTTAATTAGTTTCATTCACTAACTTATTTCAACTTCCAGTTTGAAACCGTTTTGTCGTTAACAAAAGTTTCAAAAATTTTCAAAAATTTTCTAACTCTTAAAATTTTTGAAAATTTTTGGCAGAGTCCCCTTTGTACAGAGGAGCTTTTGCAATTTGACAAAAGAGATAAATATATATACATCGACCCACACGGTCGGAAAACAGAAAAAAGTTCATATTTCCTATTTTTATTGCGTAGGCGTACCTTATTTAGCATTTTAAGCAAGCGGCTTATTATTTTTAGCCAATAGCACAACCAAAACCAGCCACACGGCTTCTAGGTACCTGTACTTACTCAATTTAAACATGTAAGTGTCAAATATATGAAGTTTAACAACATCTCACTTATTTGCAATAGTTAAACTCAGGAATTCTAAAAGAAATTCCCATTAAACACTTTTTACAAGCAATTTAAATATTCCAACATTAAATTTAATTGCTTACAACCAATCACGTATCGTTTCACTTAATTCGAATGGTTAACAACTCACAACTTACATTTAATTTATTTTTAAGCAAACCGAGCTCATATTTAATTCAGTTGTTCGCAAAATCAATTTATTTCACTCCTATCGATTCATAGAATTTTAATTACTTCCATTTTCATCCAATGGTAATTTATTCCATGCAATTTGACGAGATCTATGTGAATAAATAATTATTACGTTTTACAAATTAATTTAAATGGATTTCAACTCCATTTATACTTAATTCTATTCCATTTCTAAATTTATTCACAATCCATATATTCTCATTTTCATTGCATTTTAAATTTGAATCCATTCACTTGCATTTCATTTCATTAACCAAACCAGTTCATTCAAAACCATTACAAATTAGGTTCATCTTCATTACCAATTAAATTCCCTTTTATTTTAATTCATTAACGACTATTTATTTAGCTCGACCCATTCCAAGCTTGCACATTACTAACCATTCCCGAATCAATTCAAACTAAGCTTCATTTTATGGTCTTCCAATTTTTACTCTTAGTCGAGCTTCTAATTACCCTCAACATAAGTTAATTTACTCAATTTATTTCACTTCAAACTTAAGTTCACTTCCATTTGATTCTTATTTATTCCATCCATTTATTTATTCAATATAATTAGTTTATCCACTCAATGCATTTTGAATTTTCATTTTCTTAAATATTATTTATAACCCACCAAATTCTGTTTCGATTCAAATTTATTTTCACTTGATTTAAATCCAACCCAATATCATTACACTTAGTTTTAAGTTGAATTCAATTCAACTCTCCCTCGTCTATTCAGTTTAAGTTAATCTACTTCAATTTATTCAAATCTTTTTTTTCTATACTTAAGCTCATTTCATTTTGCAAATAAATTTCCCTTTCCAATTTAAATTGATTCTATTCCAATCCAATATCATTTCAAACTACAAATTTATTTGATTAGTTATTACACATTTTAACTTTTTAAATTCAGCTCATTCAATTATTTACAAGGCCATTTGCAATTTATTTCCACTTATTTGGATTTTACTTGCAATTCATACCATCGCCCTTTTAATCCAATTTCATTACTCACAATTCAATTTCATTCTCAATTACCTTTACTCCCTCAACAATTTAAGTCGAATTTACTTTATAACTTGAGTTTGTTTCCAAACTTCATCATAAACTCACAATTCAATTTTATTAACTAATTGGTTATCTAATTAGTTTTTCCCCTGATTAAAATTCAACACTTGATTTTTAATTCCAAATATCACTTCATTTAATCTCCTTAGTTCAATTTATTTAATAATTCAAGTTTGGATTTCCTTTTCGTTTTCTAATTCATCAAAAAAATTTATTTTTGGTTTCTATCCCATTTTTTCAAATTTTATAAGTCATAACTTATTGTTTACACTATTCCATTCATTATAGGCTTGAATATATTCTTCTTTTATTTTTAACTCGAGTTTTACACTTATTTATAACTCAAGCATATTTTTAGTCCATGCATTTTTTTATTTCTACGGATTTTTAATTCTTTTATAAGTTATTCTGATTTATTTATTCCAATTCCAATCCTTATCCAATTTATTTTCCATTTATCCAGGTAAGAATTTAATTCCTTTCATTAATTCAATTGAATTCTCATTCTAATTCAATTTTACTTTAACTCAGATTTGTTTGATTCGATTCAATTTCAACTTAATTCGAATACATCCGGATATTATTTCAGCCTATTCAATTTATCCAACCCAGTTAAATTTTTATTTCCCAATCCAAGTTAATTTCATTTTAACTTTTCACTTTAAATTTACATTCCATTATTCAATGCTTAAATTTCTTCCTGATTTAAAAATCATTTCCATTTATAAGCTTACAACTATCTCATCAGGATTTTTATACACCCGACTTTTGGTTTCAAATTATTTTGAAATCTTCAACATCACAAATCACATTTCTCAAAAATCAAACCAACCCTGGTTTTTACCCTCAACAAATTTCTTTTGAAATTTTCAAAAATAACTAGCTCTTTTGAGCAAATCAATTTTTTTTGCAGCAAATCCTTCACTTAGTAATTCGAAAATGAATGTTGATGATGCGGCCGTCATCATCAGAATTATATTCCAATAATCCAAGTGATTTCAATGCTATATCGCTTTCAAAATCCATTCAAAACACATTTTCTTTCAGAAATATCTCCAAAACCTTAATGCTATTATTTATCTTCAAAATACTTCCAAATCTCAGGGATTTAAATTTCCAAATCCTGCTTAAATCAATTTTAACTATAATTCATTTGCATAGCTTATGCTCATACAAATACTCCTTTGATTATATTCCAATTTTATAAATTACATTTATAATTCACATTTAAAAATTCCATTTTATAATGAATTTATTCCCTTAAACTTTGGTTATGTTTTCAATTTCTAGTTAAATTCCCATACAATAAGGATAATAATTTAAATATCATTATGTCTAACATCTAAGCAACCATATATTAGCTAAAATAGTTTACAAAAACTTTTCTTTATATCAAAATATGTTTTTGGGTAAAATTATTTCATTTACCCACATTTAAAACAATACCGTGTCGATTGTTTTATTCAAGTGTTTAGAAACCCCTTCAATACAGTTGCGCAGACTGTGTCGACGAAGGTTCATATTCCACTCAATAAATCAATCATCACAATATTAAAACAATTTATATCCACTAACAAATACGCGCTCATATCTATTAATACGCTCAAACTCATTTTAGAGTACTATAGACTCTGTTTTATGAGTAATTCCCACCAGAGCCAAGGTTATCACCAACCTAAGCTCTGATACCAAGTGAAACAACCCGCAAATCCGTACCCCTTGAGTTAACACTATTCTACAACAATCAACTCAAGTTGTACAGAAATACGTACCATTTGGGTTAAAGATAAAGAGGTAGAAGAAGAAAATAGAAAACAACAATAGAATCTAACCATCGCAGCGGAATAACATATAATAGATAATAAATAATCTTACTCAACATCAAATATTTCTGTTTATATATTACATCATCAGAGTACATCAATCATAGCTCAACATCAGTATCATATAATGGATACACAACAACTCAAACAATGGAAAATATATATATAAACAAGTACGAGAGTACGTAACGTCATCCCGCTCATCTCCTAGCTTCACAACATCATATCCTCTATCCTATAATACTCGGTCTGACCCGAGCATTACAGCTACATAACACCCGAGTCAGTCTGGATTACCAGTGTGAGAAAATCACACCCAATTGATTATTAAAGTTTCAAAATCCTTTGAAAACAAAAGCATCTCGTAAGACCATGCCACAAATAAACATGTCGGGTTTTTACCTTACGATAGCTAAAACAATTTTTTTATAGAAATCCTCTGATATTATAATAGGGTCTATATACAAATACTTATAAAATAGCCGAAATTGTTACATTATTAAATTCCAGCTACTAGCCACAAAGTGGGTAATACAAACAAAACTCGTACAAGGCTCGTAGGGAGAATGGATTTCCAACTAATGACTAGGCACTGGGCTACCACCTGTCACAGTATCGGGCCTAGATCACCGTACCGAGGAGTACGCCCGCTCCCCTACAACACAAGGCCGGGACTACCCCTTACTGGATAATCCCGAGTGAGATCACCCCGCGGTTGGGATCAACAACCGCCCACTAAGCCGAAATAAAAAGGGACATCTAGACTGGAATGACCTCACCCTGCTTGGGTGCTATCCACCTAGCCTTGCTGCATAACCCCTGATTTTCAGTCATTCCCATTTAATGAGGCTTGAGGCAAAGCGTTACCTTTTTAGAACGTATCTCTTTGAATTCCCATCGTCCACCTGACGATGTTTCGCAAGCATTCATCCATACAAGTCCGTCCCGGTTTCGAACGGAACCGAAGGCACTATTCCTACTACATCCATTTTGGAAATACCCTCAGGATTAGTTGCGACTAGCCTTTGCACTACACTGCTCCATCTTCGAATCCAAAATCGTTTTCACGAAACGTACAAACCGGATCGATGTGGTTTTCGAGAAATAAATCTCGATCCCGGTCTCTTCGAAACGATCAACGCGTTTGTGCAATATTGATAGTCGGTTATTTAACTATCAATTAATATTCACAAACAACCATCCAACAGTAAATAATATCCCAAATTATTTATTATCCTCAAAATATCTTCACAAGATATATTTCTATTTTCAATCCTCTGAAAACAGTTTCAAAACCATCTTTCTTTCCAGAATAACTTTCCCAAATATTTTCTATCTCTACTGAAGTTACCAAGCACAAAACTAGATTTTTTTTAAAATAATTTTAAAAGACTTTAATTTGAAATATATACTTTTAAAACATTTAAATTAAAACTATTCAATAGTTGGTTAAAAATACATACTATATAAATATTTGAAAATATGGTCACTTTATAAAATATAAAATTAGGTTTTCACTTTTTAAAACAAATATTAAGTCACTCTTTAAATAATTATTGCTATAATAGATTAAAAGGAAATACTTCTTTAGAATTTAAATATTAGAAATAATAAATTTTCCAAAAACTTGCCTTTTAAAACAACTTTAAAATCTTTAACTTATATTTAAAAATTCACTTTGAAAACGTACTTGGTTATCCAGAGAGAATTTCCAATCACTTAAATCAATTTTTTCCAAATTGATTCCCAATTTATTCCATTTGAAATAAATTTCTTTACTTACTCAGTTCATTTCAAATTCATTAATTATGGACTTTATTATTATTATTATTTCTGTTTGATTTTAAATCTTTAACTGAAATATACAAATTTCAGATTTTCCTAATTTCTTTTTTATTCTTTTCAATAATTTAAATCTTAAATTTTAAAATAAAAGCTTTGTTCTATTAATTACTAACACTGAAGTTTAAAATTCATTAACTTCCTGCTTATTTAAATTTCCATTTTATACTCAAGATTTATTTATTAGAATCTTGAAGTTACTTTAATTCTTTTCCAATTCATTTTTAAATTTATTCAAATTTCTGTAATTATTTTACTCACCAATTCATTTATTTTTTCAAAATCTAATTTATATTTTTTTTGTAATTCATCATACCCAATAATTTCCAATCAAACCATAGCATTCGATATTCCAAAAAAGTTCATCATAGAATGTCAAATAATCACAACAAAGGGTATCAAATAATTTTAAATAAATGTTGAGGGATCCAGCTGGATCCCTCCAACCTGTTTTCCCTGCATCCACAGACGTTAGCACAATATAATTCATCAATTCCAAAATATCATACTATATCACATCAATCAATTCGAGCATTCAAACAATTATTTAAATTTAATAATTTAAATTTAAATTTATAATCAGCTGAGTGAGATTAACTCACCTTTGCTTTTTATTTGCAATCCATCTCTTATTGTCTTGGTTTTTCGGTTATTGACCTAGAATAAACAATTTATATGATTTATCGAACAATCAATTTCCTTTCAATAGATTTAATTAATTAGCACTTTTAATTTGAACTAGTCTAATGATTTTTTTACTGTTAGATAAATTTAGTTAGCCAAATTATTCTATTAACTAATTTCCCTCATAATAAATAAAATTTTACGTTACAAAAATAATTAATTAAACTAATCTCCCTAATGCACTATTATTATTATTATTATTTTAAAATAAGTAAATTTAAGATGTATTGATGCATATCTATTTTCTCTCTCTTTGAAATCATATATATATATATATATATATATATATATATATGTACTTTTAAAAATATTCTGTATGGTTTTTAAAAACTAATCTTTATATAAACTTTTGAAATCAACTATTTAAAATTCCCGTCTAAAATCCTATCTCTACATTTTTTTTCACAAATAGTTTTAGTTTTAAACTAATTCCCTCTCTAATCTAAATATATGTATTTATTCGGAACAACAGATATTCTTTGCTGCAAAACCAAATACCATGATATATATCTTTAGACTCTGGAATTTCAAAACTAAATAGTAAAACCCTTTTTTTTAACACAACAGTAATAATTTTACTGTAAAAAAATTCCTAACCTATATATTCATACTTTCATAAGTATTTAAATTTAAATTAAAAAAAATCATTCTTATACCTCACCGAACCACCAAGCTCCACGATCCTCAACGCGAACCACCTTTTCTCATCACGATGTCGATCGTAACACCGCAGATCTCTCGCACGCACTCAGCCTCGAAGTCCACAACCAAACCCGCCGCAATCCCTAATTGCGCTCGGCCTCACACTGTAGCTCGAATTCGAGCTCGAGCACGGTACTTCCAAAAATTGTAGCGCAAAACCCTAGGCCCCCTTTGAATCCTCATCTCGCGGCCATCGATGATGATGACGCGATTTCCATGCGTGGTGGAGCACGCGAGTCCCCCCCCCCCCCCCCCGTTCCCCATTTATTTTCTTTTCATTGCTTTGATTTGTTAAAGCTTCGACCATTTTTTTTGTTTTTTTTGTTAGTGGTTCGGCCGAAACGAAAGGAAAAGGGAAGGAAGTGATATTTTAAAACGAAGGGAAACGGCTTGCTTCAGAAGGTTGTCGGCTACAACAGAGATTTGTAGGCTTAAGGGATTACAGGTAGCAGCTGATTTAATATTAAATATTTTTATATTCAAAATATCTTGTTTAGGTACCCAGTTATTAAATTTGATTCGATATAGATTTCAGCGCGTTTAAATAACGTACGCTCACACAACAACTCCAAACACTACGAAATTTGGAATTCGATAATGATTCAATATTACAGACCCAATGGAACAGGTTTCGTCGAATTCCGGGACTACGCCTCGAAAGGCTATTTTTAAATTCAATTTAAACAATAAAATTTTAAAACTGAACAAACTACTATTAATTTCAATTTTACAGCTTCTATTGTTTTCCATGTTATCAATATAAATTTTACAAGCCTTCAAATTATCTTTAACAGGCTTAAAATTCTAGATTCAACAATTTACTCAACTTCTAATTATTAATTCTATTATTTAATTATCAAATAAATAACGATATTCGTAATTCAAGTTAAAATTATTATTTTGAATATTCAAAATCAATTAAATATTCAAATTTTAAATGCTCGAAAATTCCGGGTCGTCACACAGGCCCAAATCGAAAACCCCTAAATCGACGCGTAGGGTTCGCGAATTTTGAGCTTTGACCGAGCTTTAAGGATGATTCAAGCATCATTTCCAGAAACGAACACTTGACCTCGATTCGTATCATTGAGATCTTCGATATATAATTTTTCCAAATTTTTCTAAGGAGTTTGAATTTTTGGATTTGAATTTGATTTGTTTTTAGATCTAGAATTTGTTTGTCTGCCATTGAGGAAAAGGAGGTAAGGAGGAATTGCACATACAGACAATTTAGAAATAAAGGTAGGCTAGGGTTTATGACAGGATATTTATAGACAAAGCTAAAATAGAATGGATCAGATACGGTAGATATACGCGCTAACGACAAAGTGGCCCAAAAAGCCCGTTCTGACTCCGGAACGAAATTGGGTCAACCCATATATCAGAATAGATGTTTTAAAATATTTTAAACGCAATGGAAAAGGTTTCACATCCAAATTCCATCGTATGAATAATTTATGCTAAAATCAATATTTTCCAAATTGATTTCAATTGATTTCAATTTCATTGATTTTAAGGCATTTCACGTTCGTACAATCAAACGACCAGTTCGATCCGATGAAACTTGTTTCGTCGAAATCCGAGCCAGTGGCCAAAATGGATATTTTTCGGTTAATTAAATAATTAATTACTTAATTAAACCCAATTTTTAACTTTCAATTATATAATTGACAAATTTTAGCACTTTTATATTTCTCAATCATTTACAATGATTTAAACAAATTTAAATGTCAATTTAACGTTGATTCATTCATCAATTTCAGCATTAACCTTCACATTCAGAAATTATAATTTAATTTACATTAATTCCAATTAATTTACTTTTCATTCTATTATTCAATTCATTCAGGCTAGATGGATGAAATTAACTTTGGACTCAAGATCTACGACACTAATATTCTCTAATTTCAACTAAATTTTCAATTAACAAATAACTAAATATTTAATTTCATTCATTTGCAATTAGTCTAATTATGGAATGTTTATTCTGGAAAATTGTTTTTATTTGATTTAAATCTTTATATCCCATCCACCAGTTTCAAATAATATAGTTAATGCTGGTTTTTACATTATATTTCATAAATATACTTAATTTACTTTCTTTATTGTGCATTAGCTATAATTTCCATTAGTATTGAAATCTTTGCCAGATATAGCATTTGCATTTCCTCCTTTATTGGGATTTCATTCAACTTGTTTATAGTCAATTTATATTAACCTCGCTACCTTTAATTTTAATTATCAATTCATTCATAAACCACTAACCATACCTTATTACCAAATATTACCTTAAATCTTCACTAATGTAACATTTAATTCCATTTATTGCAATAGGTTCCAATTAATAGTGATTGCGCTAAATTAGTTATTTATCAACTTGCATTAACGTTATTACATTAACCTATATCCAATTACAGTTAATATTCCCAATAAATTTATTTAGCTTTCTATGATACCAACTACTATCTTATAAATAAATTTTACGCTTCCTTTTTAAATTTACATTCACACTTTCTGTTATTATATTAATTATTATTAAGTACAATTAATTTTCTTTATTGTAATTGGCGAATTAACTGGTAACAACCATTAGTCACCATTATACCTTTTAGTACTTGTATGTTCATTACTCCTAACCCATTACCATCCATTATATTATAACTTTACAATTTTTAGATTCGTTAATTGTCATTTCAATCAACCTATTAATTATTAACCTATATTAGCATTGTTACTTTTTCATTTACTTATTAGCTTACAACAACTGCTACCATTAGTTCATACACTAATTCATTCCATTTCCTTTCATTATACATTATTTTATTAGAAGTTGACATTTTAATTTATTAATTTACCTTTTATATCCCATTATAAATTAATGGAAAAATTAAATTAAGATTTTAAATCAATTTAAGCATTTCATCTTGGTAACATTTTTCATTACAATAAGAATATAATTGACATTTACACTGTTTCACTTATTGGAATTACATCCAAGTTATTAATAATTAACTTACCAATCTTATCCTAATTATTATTATTCCATTAATAATTCATTAAATATTTATTTTCATCAGTATTAAGTTTCAAAAATATTATTAAATTAACCATTATAATTACTGAACATTTACGGGTCGTTACACTCTCCCCCACTCAAAACTTTTCGTGCCGGAAAAGGAAAAGAAGGGAAAAGAGGAACTTATAAACTAATATATATTATTCAAAACATTATATTCATAACAATAGGTTTACATAATTGGATAATTTAAATAAAATATATAGATTTATAGTAACGACCCGGAAATTCCTATCCCGAAAATTCCAGATAGTTAGTGAAAAGAAGAAAGAGAAAGAAGAAGAAACGGAATACTCAAACTCAGAATCTCACATTTGCAGCGGATAAAATATAGTATCACAAAAATAATAGTTTTACAAAGAAGAACTGTATCATTACGATTATATTTTCATACATCAGAGATACAACCATTACACAACACTGGACAGTTTAAAATAACCTGTCCTAATTATACAATAATATATCACAGCGGAAACTCTCCATATGTTCCTGCCATCCAGCTCGCCTCCTGAACTCCAGAACGTCCTTACCTGAAAATCTGTAATGCTCGGTCGACCCGAGCATTATATCAAAGTAACACCCAGGTCAGACTGGAAACCAGCGTGAGTAAACCCATCAAGTATGAATTACAAAATCATACAGCTTATATATAACCCGGGGTAACTTATATCAATTTACAACTTCACAAGTTGTTATAGACATCACTTATTTCACACGTCAATTTCAAACTGCCAAAAATTAGATTAAATGATCCAGTTCACCTAAATTATTCCATTACAACCTACTGATTTCACATTTCAATCTACAAAGAATCGAAGTGGTTTCGGGTATTTACTAATACCCGACTCCGGTCTCTTCGAATTCAATACCATATTAACCCAAGTTATTCAAATGGAACACAATTCAAAATTCAAATACAGGGTGTCATCTATACATATTAACTCATCATCGATGATAACCACATTATCTCAGTTTAACCCAACATATCATATCACAAAGCCGAGATATCAATCAATCTACGTCATACAATATTATTCAATTATTCATAAGCAAGATAAATTAGTCATGCCATTCTAATTAATTTGAACAAATTTAATTAATTACTTCAATCACCCTTAATCCTACTTATTTGACATTAATTAATCACCTTCCATTATGTAAAATTTCCTTATACTAATTACATCAGTAATCATCCATTAATTACTTCACTAATTACAACTCATTAGTACTTAACCCAACGTCAATGATTTCCTTTAATTAATTAAACCTAATTAATCAACTAAAATTAACCACATTTAACTTAATTAATTATACTGAGCAATCAATTCTTTTAATTACTTCATTAAGTAATTATTCATAAAAATTCTTTTATATTAAGTAATTAACCTCTTAATTACTTATTACTTAATTATTTCTTAATTGATCAACCTTGATTAAATCAATCAATCATTAAATGATCATCTATACTTAATTAATTTCACAAATTAATTTATTCACATTAACTCTTAAGTTTCACTTAAATTAAATTAAACTTAAAGTTTGAATTTGATTTATTCAAAATCATCACCCTTTATTTAAGGTTAAATACTTTTTGTTTAAATCTTATTCGTATTTATATTTAAATTGAAACATTTATAATGTAATTACAAAATTACTCTAATGTAATATGTACATAAATCAAAATTATTTTTAAAACAAAAATTTAAAGCTTTAAATCCATACTTTTAAAAATCCGAATTTTCTAAAAAAATATCATCACAAGCTTGCTTCGGGTTCGACCCACCTTTGACTCGAGACCAGACTCGAGTTTCCCTTTCTCCTCCTCTTCCTTTAACTCATCATAGTTTTAACTTGTAATCAATTTACTTTAAGCTTGCATTCGCTTAATGCTTTTGAACTTGTTATTACTTTATTTAAATCTCTGCACCTATACAAGTAACTCAAGCACGACCAAAATTCCCGAACTAGAACCATAATTTACCTGAGACAGATCTGACAATATCCCTAAAACCCATGAGAAACTGGTGCAATTCCACACCCAATTCTGAGTCCTTCTTTTTTTATTTACTTGTTAAATTTTAAACAATCTTACAAAAATTCAACTCAGCTATCACTCCACTAAAATTCGAAAAGACTCGAGCAAAACCCACAATTCTTTCGAGACGCACGCGAAGCCCATATGAGAGTCGACTTGAGAAAACATCGTCTCCTCCTTCACTTACATCATTCAGCTACAGGTGCACAGGTATACATGCACACAGCGTCGAAGCAACGCCGACCAACTCCAGTGACCTCCCTAAGTCGCCGCCAACCACCTTTCTATACCTCACCTCCTGGATCGATGCCAAAATCCCTGAAACAAAAATTCGAACATTCACTGTCCGAATTGAAAATTCCGTTCACAAAAATCCCCTCGTTTGCCACTATTCCAACGTTGACCATCGTTCAAACTTCACCAGTAGGAGCACAACTTTGACCTCCTCCCTTTGCCTCATGACCGCACACCCTCCTCTCACCTTCTTTGTCATAGTTCATCCAAGAATAGCAACCCACGAAAAACACTCGTCAAGCCCTAAAATCGCTTCCTCCATCCAAACCGTCCAATAGAAAATTGTCAAGCATTTTTCCAGTGCTTCCCACCTCTACAGCCACCTCCTGGCCGAAAATCGCCTTATACCACCAAAAATGTAACGACCCGTAATTTCGCTACTTCGAAAATGAGAGATTTCGTTCGATTTAAATTTAAAAGGAGTTTAAATCTTAAATAAATATGTTATATATATATAATTATCTATTCTTATAGTTAATGTATTAAAAAGTATAAATTTGGATTTTAGAACAAATCGACAAAAGTTAAGTTTTGTTAAAAATAAATAAAGGCATGAATAAATCGATTTTAATATTTGTCTAAAAAGATAAATCTTATTTAAAACATCTAATAAAGATAATAAAAGTATGTTAAAAGATTTAAAAGTTTGTTAATATTCATTTTACAAAAATAACCAAAATTTGTCGCATTTTGTCAGTTTTACATACACTGTAAAATTAGAGATTTTGATATTAATTTAATATGGTTTTAAAATATAAAGGGAATTGTTTTAATTTATTTAAAGAAGTAAAAGGTTCATTTTTAAATTTGGTTTACATAAATAAATAGTTTGACTAAAACATCAAAATGTGACCGTGAAACATTCTGTCGAAAAACGACGTTTTGTCGATTAAAAGTTGTCGCAACGTCGTTGCACCTTTATTTTCCTATATAGGAACATATATTCTAATAGTGTTGTTATCCCGCCTTTTAGGAAAGGTCGTGATACCAAAAGGTTAATCGAAAAACCAAAGATAGTTCATCTCAAAGCAACCCAGCTACTCGAACAAAGCGACTCAACAGGCATGCGACCTAATGCATAGAGCAACTCAGCAAGGGATACGAGCTAATGCACTGCGACCCAATGAGCTAAAGCATTCAGCGATTTAATAGAGTAGCGACCTAATAACCTAGAGGTGCCAGCGACCTAACATGTTAAAGGAATAAGTGCTTCATGTCCAGCGACCTAATAACTTGATAAACTCAGCGACCTAGCAATTCAACGAAAGCAGCGACTTTGCGAGTCAAGGAAGCAACGACCTAGCAAGAGCGACCTATGAGTTAACGACCTAACGACCTAGTAAACTTCAGAGTTAGGTCGCACACTACCTCTCCAGAATTAGGTCGCACACTGCCTCTTCAGAGCTAGGTCGCTCACGACCTCAAACAGACCAAGGCTACTCCCTATGCCGTAACTCCTTAGGTCACCATTCCCTCTCCTGCTACTACATAGGTCGCTAACGACCTATGACCTAACCCTTAGGTCACCCAGGCCGACGTACTCCAGTTTTTTCTATAAATACCTCGCCTACTCCAACTGAAAGGGGGACTTTTTGAATACCTCTGGGACGGCCAATACTCTGCAGTTTTCTCAACTTCTTCAACACTTCAATCACCGAAGACGCTTCAACGAATTTGGAGAATAGATCTAATTCATTCAAGTGGGATTCGAAGGGCTTTTCTATATGAAAGTTCTAATTTCTTGTTTCGATTATGTTGTAACTTGAAGTTGAATTGTAGCTAAACTGTAATCAAAGAATCATGGAAAGAGTTGTAATCGAATCAGCAAAAAATGATGTAAAGTGGATATAGGCTTGACTTTGAGCTGAACCACTATAAAAAATGTTGTCTCTTTTACTGTTTTCGCTATTTTCTGCTTACTTTTAGTTCCCGTGCAAACAGGTGGTGCTTTCAATATACCGAAACTTGCACCGGGGTGTTAGCGTGAACTTTTAGCGTTAACATTTTTGGTGCGTTCACTGAGAATTGAACTCAGGAGCGTTTTCATCATTGCTTCGCAAAGATTTGTTGAGAGACTCTCTTTAAGAACCAGAAGTCTATCCGAGATTATGGCTCCTGGAAGGAAAACAAGTAGAAGACAAAGACTAGAAAGAAGTCAGCACGATGGGAGTCAAGGGGCTTCCTCAGGAGAGAACCAAACTCCAGTCTTCATCACCAGGGATGAGATAGAGACAATGATGAAAAGGCAATAGGAGTTGATCCAGAATTTGTTTCAGCAGGTTGGGCAACTTGGAGCGCAAAATTAAGGAGCAACTGGAGTTCAGAATAGAGCAGGACTATCTGAGGCAGCACCAGAACTAGGGGGCACTCATCTAGAGCACACTGACCCAACACCGAGAAAAACATCTGGTGGATTCGAGCAACATGGCATTGACAGAGGAACAGGGGCTCAGCTAGGAGAGCAGATTCCAGAATTCCCTCGTGAACTCGGGGGGCAGGCCGAAGGCAATGGACGAGGACTACAACTAGGAGACAACGACAGATTGGTAGAAATGGTCAAAAGAGCTATGAGAGGTGGCTTGGTAAACAAGGACTTGGAGGATGTGAATAAGAGTCCTTTTACCACAACGATCAGGCGAGCTAAGAACCCACCAGATTTTAAGCTACCATCGTTGGATATGTATAATGGAAGGACAGACCCTATAGTTCATCTGACAAAATATATGAGGCATATGGAGGTGCTGGGGGCATAAGAGGATGTTATGGCCTGATGCTTTCCATTGTATTTGACAGATGTTGCGGCACTTTGGTTTAAACAACTGGAGAGTGGATCTATCAGAACGTGGAGTGATTTGATTGAAAGGTTTATGAGGCAATTCAGGGTCCACATTTCGAGACCCAAAAATGTGATGAGCTTGGCAGCATTGAAACAGAAAGCTGGGGAATCTTTGTGAAGTTTTTTGACACGGTTCAATGCGGCCGCAACATCAGTGGATCGACCAGATCCATCCATGGTCTTGATGGCAGGTGTGTCGGGCATAGCTGACGGTACAGAACTCAAGAATTCGCTGATAAGAGAACCCCTCATAGATCTAAGGGAATTCTATCATGAGGCTGAAGGATTCTTACGGTTAGAGGACGCAAAAGCCGAAAGAGAAGAAGGAGAAGGAATCGACGTTTATGTAATCAAAGGTGGAAATCCTCCTAAGGAAGGTGTAGAATCTAGCAAAGGTAAACGAAAGGCCGAGGATAACAGCGATAGATCAGTACGACCGTGAACGGAACCAAGATTCACCTTATACACGGAGTTGAATGAGACTTTGGCGCGGATCTACCAAAACACCAAGGGACAGGTTCCTTATTGAAAGCAGAAAAGGAGAGATCCAACTAACAACGAGAGAAAGTCAGACAAGTATTGCTCATTCCATGAATTGAATGGTCATAGCACAAATGACTACATACACTTAAAAGACGAAGTTGAGGGGCACATCCGGGATGGTTTGCTATCACAGTATGTGAAAAGGAGGATCGCAACAGTGGAACAAGAACGACCACCACCTGCACCAACTGAAGACGGCTCAGGATCGAGGCGTCAGCTTGTTATCAATTGATTGAGATTATGACGAATGAGTGAAAAACTGTACAATGACACAACTATGTTGTTCACACATATACGGGACCACGAACGATCCCAAGGCATGCTCTGATACAACTATAAATCGTATCGATGTAGGCGTTTGCACTCGGACGTAACTACTCTGCTTTTGTGTTTTACTTCTGATGTTTGGATTTGACTTTGTTAGACATTTTTATCTTAAAACTCTTCAGTTGGTTAAATATTGAATTTTGATAAATCTAAGAAGGCAACGTCACTTACGCATGTACGGGGTCACGAACGGTCCTTAGGCATGGTCTGAGTTGGCTAAGCTTCTTACACATGTACGGGGTCACGAACGGTCCTTAGGCATGCTCTGAGATGGCTAAGCTACTTACACGTGTACGGGGTCGCGAACGGTCCTAAAGCATGCTTTGGAATGACAGTAAATCATCTTGGCAAACGATCCAGGAACTCACCCGAACGTGAACCTGGCATCGATAATACTAAGCCCCCCCCGGGCACACTTATTCGCCTTCAACGGGCACACAAACGATCCAGGAACTCACCCGAACGTGAACCTGGCATTGATAAAACTAAGCCCCCCCGGGCACACTTACTCGCCTCGAACAGGCACCCGACCTCGAACGATCACAACTCGCCTCGAATAGGCACCCGCCCTCGAACGGTCATAATTCGCCTCGAACGGCATCCTGACCACGAACGGTCACATCTCGCCTCAAATGACTCGATCACGAACGGTCGTCATTTGAGGTCAAACCTTGACCATGAATGGTCACATCTTACCTCAAATGACTCGATCACAAATGGTCGTCATTTGAAGTCAAACCCTGACCGCGAATGGTCACATCTCACCTCAAATGACTCGATCACGAACGGTCGTCATTTGAGGTTAAATCTTGACCACGAAAGACCACACTTTACATCAAATGGCTCGATCTCGAATGGTCGTCATTTGAGGTCAAGCATTTGATCGCGAACGGTCACACTTCACCTCAAATGACTCGATCCTGAACGGTCATCATTTGAGGTCAGGCTCTTGATCGCGAACGGTCACACTTTGCCTCAAATGGCTCGATCCCGAACGGTCGTCATTTGAGGTCATATAAAACTGTTAATTTCTCTACAGGACATCAACGGGATATGAACATCCAGGTTATGACATTACAAAACATACCTTCCTACCTCAAGGCATGTTTTGGGGGGAAAATGTTATCCCGCCTTTTAGGCAAGGCCGTGATACCAAAAGGTTAATCGAAAAACCAAAGATAGTTCATCTCAAAGCAACCCAGCTACTCGAACAAAGCGACTCAACAGGCATGCGACCTAATGCATAGAGCAACTCAGCAAGGGATACGACCTAATGCACTGCGACCCAATGAGCTAAAGCATTCAGCGAGCTAATAGACTAGCGACCTAATAACCTAGAGGTGCCAGCGACCTAATAACCTAGAGGTGCCAGCGACCTAACATGTTAAAGGCATAAGTGCTTCATGTCCAACGACCTAATAACTTGATAAACTCGACGACCTAGCAATTCAACTAAAGCAGCGACTTTGCGAGTCAAGGAAGCAACGACCTAGCAAGAGCGACCTACGAGTTAACGACCTAACGACCTAGTAAACTTCAGAGTTAGGTCGCACACTACCTCTTCAGAGTTAGGTTGCACACTGCCTCTTCAAAGTTAGGTCGCAAACTGTCTCTTCAGAATTAGGTCGCACACCGCCTCTTCAGAGCTAGGTCGCTCACTGCTTCTTCAGAGCTAGGTCGCTTGCGACCTAAAACAGACCAAGGCTACTCCCTATGCCGTAACTCCTTTGGTCTCCATTCCCTCTCCTGCTACTACATAGGTCGCTGACGACCTACGACCTAACCCTTAGGTCGCCCCGGTCGACCTAACTCCAGCTTTTTCTATAAATACCTCGCCTACTCCAACTGAAAGGGGGACTTTTTGAATACCTCTGGGACAGCCAATACTCTACAGTTTTCTCAACTTCTTCAACATTTCAAACACCGAAGTCGCTTCAACGAATTTGGAGAATAGATCTAATTCATTCAAGTGGGATTCGAAGGGCTTTTCTATATGAAAGTTCTGATTTCTTGTTTCGATTATGTTGTAACTTGAAGTTGAATTGTAGCTAAAGTGTAGTCAAAGAATCATGGAAAGAGTTGTAATCGAATTAGCAATAAAGGATGTAAAGTGGATGTAGGCTTGACTTTGAGCTGAACCACTATAAAAATTATTGTCTCTTTTACTGTTTCGCTATTTTCTGCTTACTTTTAGTTCCCATGCAAACGGGTGGTGCTTTCAATATACTGAAACTTGCACTGGGGTTTTAGCGTGCACTTTTAGCGTTAACAAGTGAAAATATTAATTAATTAACTAATCAAGTGTACTTTTAATAAACAAGGTTAGAAAACTTCTAGAAGTCATTAAAAGAAGTAAGAATTAACAAAAGTAAGTAAGAAAAGTCAAAAGTAAACATCAAATCAATATCACATCAAAGCCAACATAATTATTATTTTACTAAACTTAGTTCTTAAGGGATTAAGACCTAAAACAAGGATGTGAAATGTGATGTTAAGTTTTGAAAAAGTGGAGATTGCTTTAGGTTGAAGTAAGGTTAGTTTGGTAATTTGGTAAGAGGTTATTTTGGTAAATTACCACTTTCTTTCTTTTTCTATAAATATCCACCTCCTTCTTCACTTTCATTCACATTTCTTCTTTTTCTTTTCTCAAAATTCTTCACCTTCTTCCTCTCCTCACTAATGGCTTCCATGCCATAGAAAAATATTATAAAGAAATAATGTCAAAATATTTACAAAATTTTCAAAAGAAATCAACGTTTATTTTCTTCAAAACATACTCCTTTTTTCTCTATATTTTACCTCTTCTTCTTTTGTCCATATGTTCTTCAATACCGAACCAAAATGCAAAATTATTTTTTTCAAATCATTTATTTTTCCAGTTGCTACAACGTTCATTTTTATCACTTTGTTTCATTCCAAAGTTTACCATGTCAAAATTCCACTTATTTCAAGTGCATTTTCTGGCCCAGTTTTTAAGCAAGAAAATAGGCCGTTTTGTTTTGATTATAACATGATCATAACAGATCCAAATTTAGAATTTTTATTCAAAACCATATTAAATTTCAGTGGCTACAACTTTTAGGTTGAGCACTTTTTCAATTTTTTCGGTTTGCTATACCTGAAACTCAATTCTTCAAAGTGTATTTTCGGGCTTTATTTTTGTGAATCCGGGAATAGCACTTTTATTTTGAACATATCTCCCTCAAAACAACTTGGATTCAAATGATACTTTTTTTCAAATTCAATAGAAAAGAATTTGCAACAACTTTTCAGTTAATAAGTTTTTCAAATTTTGTTAGTAAGACAGTTAAAAACAAGAGAGAAGATGACCTAATTTTTTGGATCTAAATCTTGGGAATTCAAGTTCAAAGCTCTACCACTTCTTCTCTATATTTTCAGCCAACCTCCGTCTCAAGCCTCGACCAAGCTATTGGATGGGAGAAGGTGTTGTTTGCTAGTGTTTAATTGAGTAAGAATTAATTAGTGAGGTGTTGGTTGATTAGAATGTTGGTAGGAAGTTAATCACTTTGGTTTATGGTCAGAAATTCTCGTTGCTTTTGAATTTATATTTTGATTATGTTATAAATCATACTTACACCCTTATGACATATGAATGTTTATACCAAATTGATTGTTAATATGGATGATTTGGTAGTTAGTAAATTAAGTGAATTATGATAATAATCCCATTATGATATTAATAGTGAATGTTAGATTTGAAATCATATGCATGTGATTGGTTGAATGGATGTTAGTGATAAATATGAATACTGGATATGTTCATTTTGATCAAGTAATCCATTTATCTAAAAAGACCATATTTTAGTAATATGAGATATTGTGGACAAATAAGTCTCTTTTCATTTATAAGTGAAAATTAAAGTTAAAATGAAAGAGAATTTGAAATTTGAAGTGAATCGAATTTGAAAAGAATAGTTAATTTGAAATTGAAATTAAGACGAATAGTGAAATTGAAATTGAAATCGATTTTGAAAAAGTGAAGTTTAGTTTGATATTGAATTGAAGTTTAAATTGAAATTAGATTTGAAATCTAAGTTTTAAATGTGTTTAATTTGAGATTAGAATTGAAAATGGGTTGAAATTGGAATTTAAATTTAATATTAAAATAATGAGAATAAAATAATATTATAATATGGTAATGGTGAAAATATATTTTAAATACTTTAAAAAGTGAAAATATTGGTTTAAAATGGTTTCTAATGATTTTATAAGTGTTGAAATCCAATTTGAATTGATTATTTCAAATATTGAAAAATAAGTTAAAACTAGACGCGTCGCGCAACGGTAGTTCGCGATTTCGCGCCGAAAAGTTCAAATGAGTGTATAGAGTGGAATATAGCTCGGAATTCTTCGAGATAAGAAAATTTCGCACTATTATATTCATATCTTCTAAACGAAGAAAGAAAATCAAAGTTTCGATAAGTAGATTTTGAATTAAGTCCAAATTAATTTTCTAGAAAAATCGCGCTAGTGTAATTTAGTGACCATAACAGGAAATTTGTTTAAATGAATGTTTTTAATTATGGAAAAATATGGAATAAATTTGATAAATCTATTTAAATGATTTAAAAGAGATTGGGATAGAAAAATATGAATTATCGAATTTTAAAAGTTGTTCAATTTAAATAAGCTTATTTAGCACTTTCCATAGCACTTAATGTTGTGAATTCTATAACTTTTAGAACGTGAGTTTAAATGTGACGACGTTTCCCAAAAGAAATTGTGAATGTTTTTAAAAGGATAATTAAGCATTCTGAAAGATAATTTGGAATATTTATAAGCAATTCCAAAGTAAATTGAAAATCTGAGTATATGGAAACGACTAGTACATTTGTCCCGCCTATGAGATCTAGGAAGATAAAACAAGGTGTTTAACTAAGGTTAGGGATGGAGCAACCACTACACTGTACCTGGCCTATGTTTTCTTTTCTTAGGCGAGGGGTGGAACAGATCGAAAGGAAAGCCCGTATGCTCTTAAATAAAAAGATTCTGTATTAAGTTTTTGAACTAAAAGAAGATTGTTATTATCCAAAAGTTAAGCAATCTCCAAGATGAATGATTTCTATAATCCTATTTACTCAAAAATGTTTTTGTTAAGACTGACTTAGGGTTTATCGTAAACGATGTCTTAAATAACATTGTTTTTGACCCGCTTAAAAGTTAAGAAGTTTGGATCAAGAATTAAGTAAGGAAATCTGAGATATTTTCCAAAGAAAAAGAATGAACTTCTTAGAAATCACTCTAATTCAAAAGAAAGAGAATTCGAAATCATCCGAAAAGAATTAAAGTGAAAAGTGACTTAATAAATCCTATATACTCGTATTCACTTTTATCGATTATTGGATTTCGAAGGAACCGGAGTCGGATTTGGTTAATTCTTATCCGAAAACCACTTCGAACTAATGTATACGTTCAAACGTGAAGACAGGTTGAAGATGATGATTATTGAAGAACGTGGATCTTCATAGCGTGAGGACTGCTTGTGGATTCGCACAGGGTCGCACTCATTATAGAGTTATATATAGCAGTGGTCTCCTCGTGATGGGGATTTTTCAGATTGCAAGGGCTTCTCGTCTAGTAATGGCCAAGGAAAGTGCCTTCGGTTTGTCCTGTTCCTGGACAATTTGTATGGACGTTTGTCTGAAATTGCATTTCTAACGATTACGTACATTGGTTTTTACAAACGTACATCAGTGGTGGCGGAGAAGGCAACTTCTCTTAGCTTAACACCCTCCTTGAGACATACGAGATCAAGGGTTGTATTTTTGTGGAAGGCAATTAGTAGTTAAGCGGAAATGGCAATGTGGCATTCAAAGATGTGATAGGTGCTTTGTGAAAAGGTAATCGTAGCCTCAAGCCTCATCAAACCGGAAATGACCGAAACAGGATTAGATGCAGCAGGGCTAAGTGGGTCATTCCCAAGTAGGGTATGATCATCCCCTTCTAGATATATTTCTTCCGGCTATGACGTTCAGGATGTTTATTTGTGTGATGTATGGAAAATGAGCGCTCGATTAAAGGTCGGTAACGATCGGGGGATGACATATTCGGTACTTTCTAGTTAAAGAGGTAGGTCGGTCTTGTGTTGGTAGAGAAACTTTATGATGGTTTCTCGGGACATCCATCTAGAGGTGTACCCATTTCGGAAGGTAGATCCTGCGCCTGGTCATTTGTATGGAAATTCATTCTCTAATAAGAACCTACGGACTTGACTGTAAACCTATTATGCTGGAATTTAATCAATGTAACAATTTCGGCTAAGATTAATAAGTTTATTTGCAAATGTTTTCAAAGAATGTCATTAGAAATAATATCAAATGTTTTGATGTAAAAGTGTTTTAGTTATCATAAGGTAAAAACCCGTCCGTGTTTATGTGTGGGCGTGGTCTTATGAGATACTCTTTATTTCCAAAGGATTTATAACAAAGGCTGATATATGACATTGTCATTTACTATTGAGTTTTTCTCACGCTAGTTTATCAAGCCTTATCCGGGTATTTTCAATACTCAGGTCAAATCCGAGTATTTTCAGGTTTAGTCGAAGATGGTTGGAGTTTCCAGAGGAGAGCTGGAGATATTCATCGATGTATGGAGATATTCTATTATCCGCTGTGCTTAGTGTATTTTGTTTGATGTTTGTCAGCATTTGTAAGGGCGGGTTTTATAACTGTCCAAGCTGAATTTAGGTTAGACTCTGATATATGTATTTAAAAGTTTTCCGCTGTAAAAATATTTGTTCAATATTATATGTTATTCCATTCGTGTGAGATTTTATTTTGTCTACTTTTCTTTATCACCCTTAATGATCCGTATTTTCATGCAATTTGAGTTGGACATATGTGGTTTATTGTCGATTCAAAAGGTACGGGAAGCCTATATCGTTACAAAAAGGATCGGCAGAATTTGACGAAACCGTGATTCCTGATCATCGCCCAATTCCCCCTTAACCCCAAGCTTAAAAATCATACGATTTTTACCAAAAATCATTATTTAATAAGACAATTCGGTTTTTATAAACAAAACATGATATTAAAACCGTTTATTTTCTGACTAAATTGAATTCTTACTGTTCTTCTTCTTTATTTCGAACCCAGCTTCAAAATCTTTTTGGAAATATTTTTAAAATTTTCACTATGTTGTAACAAACAAGATTTATTTATACATCCCAGTTTAAAATGAACCAGGTTAAGATATAATTGAATTTGATCGAATTTTAAAACCTGGATAACCATAGCAGAGCTTTTAATTTGTATTCTGACATTCAAACCTGAAATCACATATAAATATCTTCAAACAATTCATGTGAACAAACATGCACATGCATGTCATACTTTGTTTCCAGAATTGTTGTATGCAACAAATTTTAGACAGATAAAAAACATGGTTAACTCACCATTTTACAAGCAGATAACAGATTTTCATTTCCAGGCTTGAAATTTATCCAGAAAATGTTTTTGATTTGCCTCGCTGTTGAAATCCTTTGCATGATTGCAAAAAAAATCTTTGATTTTAAAGTTGAAACAGATCTGAACTCCCCTTTGATTCTCAATATCTCAGGTTTGCAATTTGCAGTAGGAATTGGAGTTGCAGCCTTTAATTGATGTGAAGAGCTTTTTTTTTTTGCAGATTTGAATTTTGCTTTTGGCTTCTAATTTCAGGTTTTGAAAATGGTTTTTGGTTTTAGATTTTGAAATGTGTTTATAATATTGAATTTTGGTTTGGAATTCTTTTTTTTTTATTTCAGCTGAAAAATAAGAAAAAGGGAAAGAAGAAGAATGTATGCTTTTATGAACTAAATTATGATAAATTAAAGAAAATAAAAATTTAGAGATGACACTTGTTATCTAGAAACATACATTTGTCACTTATGTAACTTAATCTTCCTACATATGTTGCTAAGATGTGTTAACATGTTTACACATGTTACTTAAGTATTTTTTTAACAACTTTTTATTTAATCTAAATGTAAATATAAACCTACTTACCTAATTTTCTAAATTAATAACTTCTGACATATGTATATATAAATTTACTTTTTAAAGAAAATATTATAAAACTAATTATAATACAAATAAATTCTTATACATATATTTTTATAACCATTTTAAATTTAAATACTTTAAAGAAAACAAAACAAAACTTTATTTAAACTATCATATTTAAAAATAAAAATCAAGTGTTGCCATTTTTATTTCGCATGCAACTTTGAATTCACACATGTAAATACATGTTTTTTTCTATTACCTTACAAATGTCAAGAACTCCTTATTTATATTACTTTTATATATATATATATATTTTATTCTTTTTTATTATTATTTTATATATATATATATATCATATTTTCTTTTTAAGTTTAATACTTCTTATATATATACATCTTATATATATTTAAAGAAAATATGATCATTAATTAAATCCTATTTATATTTAATGACTTACTATTGAATCCATCACTTTAATTCAATAGTTCCAAATTCACCTATATACATCCGGACATCCTAAATCGTCAACTTTTATTTGTTTAATTCAAATAAAATTAGTAGCTCAATAGTTAATGATTAGTTAATTATCCAATTAACTGTTATTCAAAGACCGGGTTATTACATTCCTCCCCCTTTGAACCTTTTCGTCCTCGAAAAGGAACGAAGCCAAAACTTATTTAACACTTAAAATCATATAAATCACTTTTTGATCATTTTAAAATACTTTAAAAATCTATATAATATTTCCATAACAGTTTTTTAAAAAAAAAACTTTTATAACTCGATGTTTCAACCAGTCCATCCTTGTTCTTATAGAAATTCGGTCACCCGTTGATCAGGCGTACGACTGAAAATCTATAAGTACTTGGCAGACTCATTTTCAACATCCAGTGAAAATACTTGGAAAATAATATTAATGAAAATATAGAAAACATTTTGAAAATAGAGGAAATATCTTTTGGTGAGAATGCTCTGGAAATCATCACCCCCATTCATGGTCGCAGTTACATTCCAGGGTTATGTTGCCATCGCAGCAAAAGTCCATGTAACTGCAGGCTCTCCGCGGCCTCTCGATTACGCCATGGATTCCACAACAGATCGCAGTTACATTCCAGGGTTACGTTGCCATCACAGCAAAAGTCCATGTAACTATAGGCTTTCAGCGGCCTCCGATTTTCGCTGTCGAAATGATACTTCTCCACTCCTACATAGGTCGCAGTCTACCGATATAAAATCAAACATAGACTATTGGCTCTCAGTAGCACACACGACTTTCGCTATGTTACCATAGGTCGCAGTCTACCGATATAAAATCAAACGCAGACTGTTGGCTCTCAGCAGCACACACGACTTTCGCTATGTTATACTCTACTCATAATTCCCAGGAACTAGTTTGTCCGGACTCCTCGCAGGATCAACTTTAGAACCCCTCCTTGGGGCTCAAGGCAACACCACCCGGTGGCTCTCCTGAGAAGTTCATTTCAAGGGAGCGCCTTTTTCCCCAGAGCCATCATCAAAACATTTTATACTATACACATATAGTATCCTCAAATCATACACCTAGTATGATCACATACAAAGCTCCTTTACACAAAATCGATTATTCCAAAATCAATAATTCTCAAGCTAGGCATTCCAAATTCACATATTGATTTTACCCAAAAAACAAAGCCTTTCCAAATCCAAAGGTTCCCAAAACCTTTTCTAAAATCCTCATAAGATCCTTTATATATATATATATACAGAAATATGTAATTTTTAAAACTTTGGATCATTTTCAAACTTGTATAAAACTCCTTTTATACTTCAAAATACCTTCAAAATCCTATTCTTTTGTCAATAGACTCAACAAGGGGAGTTTCATCTTATATTACAAAGATATATATCTTTATTTATTCCAATTCAAATATTTTAATTTGATTACTCTATAAAGTCATTAACCATATTACTTACTTCCAAAAAGTAAATTTCTATTATAGAAATATCCAATTTCCACTTTACTTCATCATATACTTCACAAAATATAACTTCCATTTCAAAACCCATTTCACATTTCTTATCCACAAATTCCCAGTATCAATTTTATTCAAATCCGTACGATGTACGAATATCATCCGTACGCTATACCAATCTGATCGCTCACTCGATCACACAATTTCATTTCCGAATTAGTATTGTCCAGTCGACTTCCTAATGCGGACTCAGATCTGCTTTCTTGATCAGAAACCATCATTCTCCTTGCATAGTCATAACTATGATAGAGAATATCCAGAACCAACCAACAATCCATATCCAGACTCGCCATTGAAAATCGAGTGAAAAATCCCACTTGGATCGATATAACTATCTTGAAATTCGATGCTCGAATCTGGATCAAATCACTATGCGAATATAATAACATACATACACCCTACATATTTATCTTTATTGGTTATTATCCAAATCAATTCCATTTCTATTCACATTTACTTTGATTTTCATTCACTTACTCACAATTGCTTCAATCCCATTTGGATTATCTCCTCTATTCTTATCTCGATTAGGTATTCAACCAATAACAGTTCGAACTCCGATCAGTTTATTCGAAAAATAGCTTGAAAAAAATTTAAAAATAGATAAGTAGTTGAAAAATAATTACTACTTTGTAAAATAGGTGTAAAATTGTTCAGTAATTGTAAAATATTTAGAAAATAGTTAAGTAGTCATATAAATTTTAAATAATTGCAAAATAGCTATAAAATATTAATTACTAGTTGAAAAATAGTAATTAGTTTATAAAATAGTTGAAAATTTGTTAAATAGTTCCAAAAATAATTGTAAAATAAGTATAAAATTGTTTGGGTTTTAAAAAGAAAAGTTGTATGTAGTAAATAGCTTGGAAAAATAGGTTTATACTAAAATAATTTATATTAAAAATAGTCCAGAGTCAAACTGCTCACTTCCTAATCTCCATTCTCATCAATTCAATTTAAATTTCCACTTCCATATAAATTGACCCAATTCCATTTTAAAATACTTCAATTTCCATTGAAATTGATTCAACCCCAATTCAAGTTGAATCAACCTCAGTTTCTCTCCAAATTTAACTTTATTCAACCTTGATCTCAAATTCTAATAATTCAAATAAATTTCAATTTGAACCAATCTTCAAATTCCAGTTCACTATGAAACATCTCGAATTCCATAAATTCGAGTTAATACTTCAAATGTTGATTTAATTCTTTTAAATCAATTTACCTTTAAAGTTGTTAAACAATTCAATCACAGTTCAGACCTAACATATTATACCGCAAATTAAATTAACCTTTATTTTTAAATCAATAATCCAAATCTTCAAACAATTTAATTCTAAGTCCAATTCTCAAAATTCCATTTTAAATTATCTCTACTTAACCATTTTTAATGTTCAAATAAGAGTTCAAAACAATTTTTATCTTAAAAAAATTCAACTTATCACCCAATTTTATTTTCTAATTTGAAAACAATTCTTAAACAAGTTTAATTTACAAATTTAATCATTCATATTTTCAATTCAAAGTAATTCCATATCTTTAATTTCAAATTAAAGTTAGATTTTCTTTTATCTCATTAATGGATATATCACCACACTTCATTTCTTATTCATTTAAACAAATCCGATTTGCAATTTAAAGATTTTCAATAACAATGGGATGATATCATCCAATTATTTCAAAACATCCATCCATTTCCAATTATCGAATCTCAAACCCAATTTGAGATCACTCAAACTCTCAATTATGATCAACCATTTAACTTCCCAAGTTAAATCTTAATTTCATTTTGAAATTTCCAAATCAGGTTTATCATTCCAACTTATTTAACTTTTCCCAAGTTAAACTCAATTCACTTAATGCAGTCAACCATACCCAATTTGAATCTCCATTTCAAATTTTAAACTTCCCATAAATAATCTTCCCACTTATTAAGTTCAAAAACTTATCACTTTGGGTATCACATCTCATTCTAGATTTAAAACTCGATATTTAGAGTTTATTTCAAACCATCCACATATATATACATTTTACTTCTTGGCCCACCGAGCCAAATTTTTAAATTTAAATCACCCTTGGTTTTAGTTCAAAAAAAATTCCTTTAAACTTTCAAACAACTCTGGTTTGAAACAGGACCCAGATTTAAAACTTCACTATTTAGATCATCTCTAATTCCAATTTATAAGTCATACTTCCCTAAATGTTTTTTTTATTTCCTTAAAACATTTTATTTTTCTTACTCATTAATACACATTATATTACAACAATTATTTATGATAATAACCAAGATTATCATATCTAGAAACCAATTCATTATTATCTTATTCTGGAGTTCCTCCCAAAATTCAAGATTTAATTTCAGTTTGAATCCATTTTCAAACTTAACTTTAATTTCAATTTCAGTTTGGTTGTATTTCTAATACCACTTAATTTAATCCCAATTCCAGATTTCAATTTGGTTGTATTATATTACTTCTTAATTTAATTTCAAAAATTTAACAACCAATTCCCTTAATATTTATTAGAAAGAATTATTGCTTTATATATTAAAATATATTCTTATATAAAATCATTTAAAATCTTTATATAAGAAAATAACAAGTACGCTCTCTCATATATTTATACACTCAACTCATTCTAGGGTACTATTGACCATATTCTTAATGAGTACACCCACCAGAGCCTAGGTTCTCGCTTAACCTTCTGCTCTGATACCAAAAGTAACGACCCGGAAATTCCGATCCCGTAAATTCCAGATAGTTAGTGAAAAGAAGAAAGAGAAAGAAGAAGAAACAGAAAACTCAAACTCAGAATCTCACATTCGCAGCAGATAAACTATAGTATCACATAAATAATAGTTTTACAAAGAAGAACTGTATCATTACGCTTATATTTTAATACATCAGAGTTACAACCATTACACAACACTGGACAGTTTAAAACAACCTGTCCTAATTATACAATAATATATCACAGTGGAAACTCTCCATACGTTCCTGCCATCCTACTCGCCGCCTGAAGTCCAGAACGTCCATACCTAAAAATCTATAATAATTGGTCTGACCCGAGTATTACATCAAAGTAACACCCGGGTCAGGCTGGAAACCAGCGTGAGTAAACCCATCAAGTATGAATTACAAAATCATACAGCTTGTATACAACCCGGGGTAACTTATATCAATTTACAACTTCACAAGTTGTTATAGAAATCACTTATTTCACACATCAATTTCAAAGTGCCAAAACTTAGATTAAATGATCCAATTCACTTAAATTATTCCACTACAACCTACTGATTTCACATATCAATCTATAAAGAATCGAAGTGGTTTCTGGTATTTACTAATACCCGACTCCGGTCTCTTCGAATTCAATACCATATTAACCCAAGTAATTCAAATGGAACACAGTTCAAACTTCAAATACAGAGTGTCATCTATACATATTAACTCATCATCGATGATAACCACATTATCTCAATTTAACCCAACATATCATATCACATAGCCGAGATGTCAATCAATCTACAACATACAATATTATTCAATTATTCATAAGCAAGATAAATTAGTCATGCCATTCTAATTAATTTGAAAAAATTAAATTAATGACTTCAATCACCCTTAATCCTGCTTATTTGACATTAATTAATCACCTTCCATTAAGTAAAATTTCCTTATATTAATTACATCTGTAATCATCCATTAATTACTTCATTAATTACACCTCATTAATACTTAACCCAACATCAAATGATTTCCTTTAATTAATTAAACCTATTAATCAACTAAAATTAACCACATTTAACTTAATTAATTATACTGAGCAATCAATTCTTTTAATTACTTCATTAAGTAATTATTAACAATAATTGTTTTATATTAAGTAATTAGCCTCTTAATTACTTATTACTTTATTATTTCTTAATTGATCAACCTTGATTAAATCAATCAATCATTAAATGATCATCTATACTTAATTAATTTCACAAATTAATTTATTTACATTAACTCTTAACTTTCACTTAAATTAAATTAAACTTAAAGTTTGAATTTGATTTATTCAAAATCATCACCCTTTATTTAAGGTTAAATACTTTTTGTTTTAATCTTATTCGTATTTATATTTAAATTGAAACATTTATAATCTAATTACAAAACTACTCTAATGTAATTTGTATATGAATCAAAATTATTTTTAAAACAAAAATTTAAAGCTTTAAATCCATACTTTTAAAAATCCGAATTTGTTAAAAAAATATGATCACAAGCTTGCTTCAGGTTCGACCCACATTTGACTCGAGACCAGACTCGAGTTTCCCTTCCTCCTCCTCTTCCTTTGACTCATCATAGTTTTAAATTGTAATCAATTTACTTTAAGCTTGCATTCGCTTAATGCTTTTGAACTTGTTATTACTTTATTTAAAACTCTGCACCTATACAAGTAACTCGAGCACGACAAAAAATTCCCGAGCTAGAACAACAATTTACCCGAGACAAATCCGACAATATCCCCTAAAACCCGTGAGAAACTGGTGCAATTCCACACCCAATTCCGTGTCCTTCTTTTTTTTATTTACCTGTTAAATTTTAAACAATCTTACAAAAATTTAACTCAACTAACACTCCACTAAAATTCGAAATGACTAGAGCAAAACCCATAATTCTTCTGAGACGCACGCGAAGCCCACACGAGAGTCGACTTGAGAATACATCGTCTCCTCATTCACTTACATCATTCAGCTAAAGGTGCACAGGTATACATGCACACGGCGTCGGAGCAACGCCAACCAACTCCAGTGACCTCCTTAAGTCGCCGCCAACCACCCTTCTATACCTCACCTCCTGGATCGATGCTAAAATCCCCGAAACAAAAATTCGAACATTCACTGTCCGGATTGAAAATTCCGTTCACCAAAATCCCCTCGTTTGCCACCATTCCAACGTTGACCATCGTTCAAACTTCACCGGTAAGAGTGCAACTCCGACCTCCTCCTTTTTCCTCATGACCGCACGCCCTCCTCTCACCTTCTTTGTCGCAGTTCATCCGAGAACAGCATCGCACGAAAAATACTCATCAAGCCCTAAATTCGCTTCCTCCATCCAAACCGTCCAATAGAAAAATTGTCAAGCATTTTTCCAGTGCTTCCTACCTCTGCAGCCACCTCCTGGCCGAAAATCGCCTTATACCACCATAAGGATTGCCAGAATTTGACGAAACCGTGATTCCTGATCATCACCCAATCCCCCCTTAACCCCGAGCTTAAAAATCATACGATTTTTACCAAAAATCATTATTTAAGAAGACGATTCGGTTTTAATAAACAAAACATGCTTTTAAAACCGTTTATTTTCTGACTAAATTGAATTCTTACTGTTCTTCTTCTTTATTTCAAACCCAGCTTCATAATCTTCTTGGAAATATTTTTAAAAATTTCACTATGTTGTAACAAAGAAGATTTATTTATACATCCCAGTTTACAATGAATCAGGTTAAGATATAATTGAATTTGATCGAATTTTAAAACCTGGATAACCATAGCAGAGCCTTTTATGTGTATTCTGACATTCAAACCGTGAAATCATATATAAATATCTTCAAACAATTCATGTGAACAAACATGCACATGCATGTCATACTTTGTTTCCAGAATTGCTGCATGCAACAAATTTTAAACAGATTAAAAGCATGGTTAACTCACCATTTTACAAGCAGATAATAGATTTTCATGTCTAGGCTTGAAATTTATCTAGAAAATGTTTTTGATTTGCCTCGCTGTTGAAATCCTTTGCATGCTTGCAAAAAAAATCTTTGATTTTAAAGTTGAAACAGGTCCGAACTCCGCTTTGATTCTCAATATCTAAGGTTTGTAATTTGCAGTAGGAATTGGAGTTGCAGCCTTTAATTGATGTGAAGAGCTTTTTCTCGCAGATTTTAATTTTGCTTTTGGCTTCTAATTTCAGGTTTTTAAAATGGTTTCTGGTTTTAGATTTTGAAATGTGTTTATACTATTGAATTTTGGTTTGGAATTCTTTTTTTTTATTTCAGCTGAAAAATAAGAAAAAGGGAAAGAAGAAGAATGTATGCTTTTATGAACTAAATTACGATAAATTAAAGAAAATAAAAATTTAGAGATGACACTTGTTATCTAGAAACTTACATTTGTCACTTATGTAACTTAATCTTCCTACATATGTTACTAAGATGTGTCAACATGTTTACACATGTTACTTAAGTATTTTTTTAGTAAATTTTTATTTAATCTAAATGTTAATATAAACGTACTTACCTAATTTACTAAATTAATAACTTCTTACATATGTGTATATAAATTTACTTTTTGAAGAAAATATTATAAAACTAATTATAATACAAATAAATTCTTGTACATATATTTTTATAACCATTTTAAATTTAAACACTTTAAAGAAAACAAAACAAAACTTCATTTAAAATATCATATTTAAAAATAAAAATCAAGTGTTGCCATTTTTATGCATGCAACTTTGAATTCGCACATGTAAATACATGTTTTTTTCTATTACCTTACAAATGTCAAGAACTCCTTATTTATATTACTTTTATACTTATATATATTTTATTCCTTTTTTATTTATTATTTATATATATCATATTTTTCTTTTTAAGTTTAACGCTTCTTATATATATACATCTTACATATATTTAAAGAAAATATGATCATTAATTAAATCCTATATATATTTAATGACTTACTATTGAATTCATCACTTTAATTCAATAGTTCCAAATTCACCTATATACATCCGGACATCCTAAATTGTCAATTTTTATTTGTTTAATTCAAATAAAATTAGTAACTCAATAGTTATAGATCAGTTAATTATCCAATTAACTGTTATTCAAAGATCGGGTTATTACATTTATAAAAAATTAAATCTTTTTATATTCAAATTTATAAAGTTGGGAAACACTTTAAAATTTTCTAAGCCCAAAATTTACGAAAAATTTCGGCAGAGTCTCCTTTGTACGGAGAGGCTTGGGAGAAAATATAATATCAAAATATAATAATATATAACATATTTTTCCAAAATAATATATATCCCAACATGGGAAAATGATATAATAACGCTATAAACCGTAATTCGAAAACGTACCTATTTGTCGGGCAATTAACGCTTATTTTATGAAACCAAAAGCAGTAGCGATTGCTTCCATAACCTGTATTTCACTTATGTAATCCAAAAGAGTTAATAATTATATAAAATGAAATACTTAAAGTTGCTTCAACCATAAACAACCAAATCGATCTAAACAACAATCACTTGCAATCACAACATACAACCACAATATGAAACCAAATAAAATCAACCATCCATATCAACAAACAAATAGTTGTCCGGGTTAAAATAACCTTAAATTGTAAAGAGTGAAAAATAAACTATTAAGCGCACCATTTACTCAACAGTCTTAGATGAAACCAAATAGATTATTCCCATATCAAAACAATTTTAAAGTATCCTTGCCCAAACAACCATAACCCAAACAAACAACGATTTCAAACAACAGATTAAGTTTATTCTTATTAATTCCATCCATTTTCAATTTTTTTGCTTATAGTTATTCATTTTAATTTACTCAGGTCATGTAAGTTTCTTTTTATTTCATTACATTTATGCATTTCTCAATTTCATTTATTTATCTAGTGCTTACATTTCTATTATATTTAATTATAGTAACATTTTAATTACAACTTAAATTTATAACTCTATAACATCAGTTCTTATAAATAAAAGCAATTTATTGAACACTTTCATTACATACTTTTACTTGTACAATTTCCATTACATTTTCTTATTGAAAATTTCAACTTTTATTATTTGGTAAGTTATATATATGATTTTTTTTAGAATGTAATTGAAATTATACAAGTTTCTCATTTCTTTTAAATTTACTCTTCAAAAATTATATCCTTCGGTTTATAAGATTACAATTTTAACTTTCCCTTAATCTCATTTATAACTTAGCATTACATTTCTCATTTCATTTAGAGGTTTCAAGTTATTAGTTAAATTCCATTTCACTACACTAATTGAAGTTATTAATTAACGGAAGTTAAGAACTAAATACCGGGTTTAATATCAAATCATTTTAAAGATAATAGATAAAGGTTTGTACCTAAAACTTATATATCCCATTATACTTCAACAATCAGAAATTTATATTTGGTTATCAAAATAAATTCTTAGTAAAACTATTACAGTGGCCTTCTTACTTAGAAACTCGAAAATGAATGTCGATGATGCGTGCATCCATCACCGAAATTATTTTCCAACGACAGAGAAGGGAGTACAAAACTTATTTCTTTCAAAAATTTCTTTTAAAACATTTCTTTCAAATTTTATTGAAATATTTATATCAGCAAATACTTCTAAATATTATCATTATTATATTCCAAAAATCATTGAAAGAATTTTCAAAACCCCGGGACTTAAGCTCTAAATTTCCAATTTTCATTTATTTTATTTTCAATCTCATCTCAACTATTATTTATAATTTTCATTAACTAACAACCAATATATTGCAACCAAATAAAACCTTTATAAAACTTTATTTTATATATAGAAAATATAATAGGCAAAATTATTTCATTCACCTATATTCAAAACAAATATTGTGTTGGTCTGTCCTATTAAGTGTCTAGAAATCCCTATTGATGTCATAGCGTCCCATGCACCAACCAGAATTTATAAATACAAAACAGAACAAATTAACACAATATCAAAACCTTTTACAACACTAATAAATACGCTCTCTCATATATATACACTCACCGACTCCCATAGGGTATACTGCCCTATTAGTAAAGAGTCAAACACTACAAAGTTAAGGTTTATCGCTAAACCAAAGCTTTGATACTAGATGCAACATCCCTCCTTTTTGCATGTTTTAAATCGACGATAAACCACACATGTCAGACTTAAACCATACAGAAGGGCGGATTGTTATGAGGTAAATAAGAAAAAGTAGAGAAAGAAAAAACAAAATAGAATCTTGGAGCGGAACGATATAATATAATAATCAAATAAACAGTTCATGAAGCTGTTTTACAAAAACATTTGATTTTCTTTACTTATACAATACAATATCAGAGTGACACATACTAGAGAATAATCAATAATAATGCAACGGAACAATGTGAAAGTAGTGGTATACTATAATATATAATAATAAATCTTCGTCTTCAACCTTTAGAATACGGTCTTCAAATCCTGAAATGCTAAGGCTGACCCGAGCGAATTGAAAAGACAAACACTCGAGTCTGAACTAAAAGATCTTATGTAAGTTAAATCAACAGAAATAAATATGAGTGGAACGGCGTCAGAGATGTTTACGGGATTTGACATCCCCTATCCAATGTCTAACGTGAGTGTAGTAACTTAAGAGATGTTCGAGATTCACATCTCCTAAGGATCCGTTAAACTATCTACTATGTGATAATATACGCTATTATAATAGTGTCTAAAGTAAACTATAATATACTGAAAATAGCGCTAAGGGGTTACCCATATAGCCCTTAACACACTTTTATATTCCCATAGTCTATACAGTACCATAATCTCCCCCGTATTGGGCGTCGTCAAAAGGCACTCCATAGGTATGGTAGAAAACAAAATCGTATAAGGCGCGCTAGGGTAGGTGACACATCACAACTAGGCAATGCTAGGGTAGATATACCAATTACGCTTTCGGGTCGGTGGTAACACATAGTCGCAGCTACCGCCCACCTCGAGTGACACCCCCAAGTCAAAGAAATCAAAAGTTACCACCGAATAAATCCAAAAGTCAAAGTATAATATCTAAGGGATGTGTCCGATAAAACGTGCTACCTTCTTAACCCGTCAACTGATCCTGCTTTAGCCACCTTATGCCAACTCACGAGAGTCGGGTTGTGACGCCCCACCTCTATACCCACGCTAGCCAAGAACATTACTGTGAATGCTGTCAACTAGCACGGAGAATAAGGCTGTTGAGGAGCGACCATCTGTATAATTGCTTTGTGCGAGTACCGATATACCGGATAAAAATATAACTTTTCATCTCAAGAGGAAATCCGACATACCGACACAAACTCAAAGCTACTACACAGTGGCTATAATATCTTCGGAAACAAATATAGAAATAAACATAACATAAATCAGTCACAGACAATTCATATCACAAAGGCGGAAATAGATATGAATACTACACATAAAAGTGTATATCAGAGTAGTGGTCAAAAGATCCACAATAATACAAAAGAATAGCAACACGTGCTATACAAAAGAATACAACTATGAGTCTAAATCTCAAGTGTATACAACAAAATAAACTACTAATCTAAGTAGTTTGCCAAAAGTCGGGATGATAGTCCGATAAGGAGTCAAGCAGAAGCACCTGTAAATTCTCAGTCTGACCCGAGTATTATTTAATAAGAAAATAATAAACGGATCAGTCTAGCTATAAATATCAGATGAAGTGATATATAATAAGAGATATGACATAAACATATAATAATCACAATGCCAAGCTATGATAAATAAGTAATTGAAAATCAACAAGAGATTAATCAATATCACAATAATCTACTCAAGATAAAAAGGAATGTCATACTCCTAATTTCATTCACCAAGCCACAATAATTAACATATATATCAATGCCCATCGTAAAAGTTGGTGAAACATAAATTCCAGAAATCAACACACGAAATCCAGAAATCACAAGAAAAAGGAACAACGACGTCGTACAACGGGACATCTGATGAACCAAATCACAATAAAAAGGATGGCCAATCCCCAAAAAAACTGGACATCGACACACCTAAAAAGACATGCCCCATGAACAGTCGAACATCGACGCACCTAGAAAGATATGCCCCATGCTCTAGCATCGACGCACCTAGAAAGATACGCCCCATGCACAAATAAATAAACATCGATGCACCTAGAAAGATACACCCCATGCTCTAGCATCGACGCACCTAGAAAGATACGCCCCATGCACAAATAAATAAACATCGATGCACCTAAAAAGATACACCCCATGTAATGTCTAACATCGATGCACCTAGAAAGATACACCCCATGCTAAGTCGAACATCGACGCACCTAAAAAGATACGCCCCATGCATAGACGAACATCGACGCACCTAGAAAGATACGCCCCATGTCCCGACTTATTGAGCCGATTGCTCCATGAAGTAAACAAACATCGATGCACATAGAAAGGTACACCCCATGCATAATAAAACATTGACGCACCTAGAAAGGCATGACCCATGTATAAAATGAGACGAAACTCAATAAAATGAGGAACAGTCCTCCACATAGACAAAGGGACATCGCACATTGCTAGTCTAAACCACAAAGATGATCGTCATGATCAAAGAGAAGTGTCAATTACAATAAGCTAGTAAATATATGAGCTTAGCTTCATGTCCCATAACCACTAACTTAACTTAAATATTTACGAACAAATTGTAGATCTCCACTAGAAAATTGTCACAAGAGATTCAATCGAACAAGTCCAAGAATTAACCGACGAAGTAAACGCAAGCGTTTCATACCACTTGTTTTACTAAGTCCTTTAATTAGATTTCTCATACGAGTGAGGTAAAGGTTTATGTATACTAATAGATTGGAAAACGGTTTTATAAACGAATTTGGTATTAAAATAGTATTGAAATCGTTTGAGGAAAGAGTTTAGATATTTACTACTAGTATAGAAAACCTTTATATTTTTAAAGTGACAAAGCTCAAGGGGGATTGTAGAAACAATCAATCACAAAGATCACATTCGAAGATGTGAATAAAAATCCAACGAAATCGATAAAGGATCCATCGAAGTGGATATATCTAAAATTCCTAAAGAAAATAAGTCATCAAAGATGATAATAAATGATGACAATAAATAGGATCATCACGAATCGATTTAAATTGGAAATTCAATCCAAAAAGGCAAATTGGACTCAAACAGCAGGTTCAGTCGACTGAACAGAGTTTTCAGTCGACTGACCCTGTACCTGGAAATTTTTCAGGTTCAAGAAACTTTCTGTTTCCAGGTTCAGTCGACTGTGCAGAGTTTTTCACTCGACTGAATCATGCCTGGAAACTTTCGGGTTTCAGGTTCAGTCGACTGAACAGAGTTTTCAGTCGACTGAATCATGCCTGGGCTGTTTTTCAGCCTTATTCAAATGAAGAGCAAACTCTTCCAAAATGCAACCGGACGAACATTGGCTCTAAGGGTTTATGCCAATCGGCAACCCGGCCCTATATGCTCCTCGGTGCATCACTAAAAGCACGATCAAACATCCATATAAGGATTTTCACACAAATTTGACTTAAAAACCCAAAAATTGGAATATTCACAAAAACCAATCCAAATCAAGAGCAAATGCACATGAAGAAGTGTTAGGAATTCATACCCAACAACCAAAGATAACTATAGTCATAGACGTGAGATAAAAATCTCAACTTTGAACTAAGTTTATGAAGATGAAGCTTGAAAGCAATGGCAAGAACAAGCACTCTTCAATCTCAACACTAGAAGCTTGAATCTAAGCTTAGAAGAGAAACATTCCCTAAATTAGGTTTAGGAAATTTCTGAAATTGAATGGAGAAAGAGTTGGAGAAGAAGAAAGAGATGCTTACCAATGGGTTCCCTTTGATTTTGGAGCAAGAAGTTGGATTTGCAAAGCAAGCTAGGGCTTAGGAATTTCTATTTCCCATTCTCTTACTTCATTTTTGCTTGATCTTGAGTGTTAGGAAAATAGAAGAGAAGTGAATGAAGAGGAGAGTGTTGGAACTGAGTTAAGTGGTTAATTGGCTCAGCCCAACCAAAGCCCTAAGCGGGAAAAAGTAGCAAAAATCAACTTTCTCCAAACATATCGAAGCTTATACTCAAAAAGGTCGCAAACGACATTTTGAACTCAATGGAGGTGGTCTCGAGTCCGAATTCGACCGTATGCAAAAAGTAGCTTTTCGGACTAAAATCCGATTAATGATAAAATATTTAAATAAAATATTTAAATATAAAATCGATAAATATGCGGGGTGTTACAGACTCCCCTCCTTAAAGAAATTGCATCCTCGCAACACTTAAGAAGAAAATAGGAAGTAACAACCATAGAAGCATATCAACACAGAAGAAAATTTGATATAGGAAGTTCACCATAAAGTGCACGAAAGAGTTAGCAAGAAATCTGGTGAAACTTCAATTTCCACAAGATTACCGGGCTCAAGAATGAAAACCGGAATCCCTAAGGCATTTCCGTAGATAAAAGACGTGGGGAACGTCATGAATAGCAGAAAATTAAGCCGGTGCAACGGCGTAATACGAAAACGGTATGCCCGAGGAACTAGAAACTCAAATAATTTGGGACATCAGCGTAGTACAAAAACGGTACGCCCAATGAACCAAAGCAAAGACATTGATGTAGTACAAACAGTACATCCAATGAATCAAAAGCAAAGACATTGATGTAGTACAACCGTACATCCAATGTATCAAAAGCAAAGACATCGATGTAGTACAAACGGTACATCCGATGAATCAAAAGCAAAGACATCAATGTAGTACAACGGTACATCCGATGAATCAATAAACCGGAACAACGATGTAGTATACTAATAGTACATCCGATGAACCGAACACCATAAAAGAACACCGGACACTAGTCCATAAAAGGAATGAGATAAAACTCAATAAAACGAAGTACGTCAAAACGTTCGATGAACTTGATAAAGAGATAATTCCCTTCATACATCATTAAAGAATCAACCACTAGTTGCTTACGACAAAGCGCATTGGCGACACGATTTCCCTTCCGGGAATAAAAAGAATATCAAGATCATAAGATGTCAGGAACTCGAGTCAACATGGAGTTCCATATGAGAAAATAATTATTCCAAAGATTTATGATCGAGGTAGAGTACAAGTTTCTCCCCCAAAGATGATGATGTCAAATTCCAAAAGCAAAAACAATAGCCACGAACACTAGATCATGAGTGGCATATCTAGTCTCGATAAGCTATAATGATTTAGAAGCACAAGAGATAGCACGTTCTCTATGGCAAGAGAATGGCATCCAAACCAATACGACTAGCATCGGTACAAATAGCAAAGTCTTGGTTCCCCTTCAGGAATCACAAGAAAGAATAAGAGTATCGAAAAGAAAGAACTTCTTTTAAATAATTCTCTTCCCCGAAAAGTTAAAACTTTCAAAATTACATTTTTACTTTTATGTAATAATCTTTCTACAAAATTTTACATTTTTACAAGTCAATATATCGTGTCTGATTGTCACATCAAAGCGTTTAGGAAATTCCTATCGATAACGTTGATCAAGCGCATCGACCAAAATTCTTAAAGCACTCAACGGGCAATACAATCACAAAATCATCTTTTATAGGATAAATAAATCTCTTAAAAAGTTTTAAGAATATTCTTTGTTCATTTCAAGAACAAAATCAAATTGCACTTATAATTAAATCTTATGAAAAAGATTTGCAAAATTTTAAATTTCTATTTCCATCCAAAATCCATAAATAAGAATGGTCTCATCGAAATATTCATAGAATATTCGATTTATAAAATGGATGAAATAAGCTGGACAAACTGAATGACATAATAATTCATTCATAGGAATCATAACAAGGGCAGAATGAGATAAGTGAAATGCTAACTTCCGCAACTTGTAGCAAATGAAAACGGTGGTAAAGTCGAACTGAAAAGACCTTAACACCACACAAAAGATATTGCTTAGGTGATGATCCTAAGACAAGCTAAAAAAAATACCGGAAAAGTTTCACAAATTATTTAGATAAGAGAAACAACACTTTCCTTATAAGTGGGCTTAAGGAATAAAATGATTCCACCAAATTGGAATCAAAATCACAAAGGAAAAATAGAAATCTGCTTAACAGATTGAAAATGTCGAAGATGAATAATCCACTCGAAAAAATAGGATATGGGCTTCACAATGATTAAGCCAATCCTTACAGAAAGGTCAATTCCGAAGCCAAAGCAAAAATATCGGCTCGGAAAGAAAAGTCACATAAAACAATCTCGACATCTAACAAAAAGCAAATTGAGTGTTGCGGATCTACCATCCGGATTCACAATCCTCAAAGAAGTCATCAAGCCCAAACTATTGAAAAAAAAGAATCGACAAGTTCTTTTGATATAAAATAGTGAAATGAAACCCATATCAAAAAGAACTCAAATAAGAAGATAAAAAAAAATGTAATCAAGGATTAAATGAGAAATACCTTGGCCACGAGATGTGTTGCCAAGGGCTTGAGCCACATTCAACTTTCCCTCCCTCTTGCCTTCACGTTTGAGGCATTGATGGATGAAATGCTCTGGGCTCTTACAATAACGAAACAATTTGGGCTTTGAGCACTTATTAGCAAAATGATCCCCAGATCCATAGTTGAAACATCTCGCACTACTAGGAGAAGGAGCCTTTGCAGCTGGCGTTGCTTACTTACCCTTTTTGTTGGGATAAGGGCCTTGGAATTCGTTGGGTCTCTTTTTGTTGTTGAAGTTGGGTTTGGCACGCACAACTTCATTATCGCTTTCTCTATCGGCCTCTTCAAGATGAAGAGCGATATCAATAAGCTGATCAAATGAAACCTCAAGTTTCAAAAGTAATGGCTTCTTAAGATTCTTATTCAAGCCATAGACAAATCTTTGATTTTTCTTCATCGGGATATTAATATACTCAACCCCGTACTTAGAGAGAGATTCGAAAGATGCGACGTAGTCCGTCACAGAAGATTCACCTTGAACAAGGTCTATGAAACGCCGGGCTAAAGTTACCTTTTCAGCCTCCGGCACAAATTTCGATTCGAATCTTTCCCGGAATTGCCCCCAAGTGAGATCCGCCTCAACGATTTCAGAAATTAAAAGCTCATACCAATCTAATGCTCTTTCTTGGAGCATTCTAGAAGCCACTTGGACTCGATGTAGATCAATAAGGTTCATGCGAGAAAAGATGCGATCGCATGATTTGAGCCAAGCTTGAATTTCAATAACACTCTCGGATCCCTTGAACGGCCTTCCACCCAAATCGGTGTAGTCTCTGCACAAGAGTGCAAAATCGGATCTAGGATGAGTATGCTCCTTATTGGGTCCGGCAGCTTGAGCGTTCTTCACGAGATCCAAAAGCTGCTGAGCAGACATGAATACTCCATCCTGAGGAGTAGCACTAGATTGACCGGCGCTGGAACGGCCTGGTCTAACCATTTCTCTTCTTTAAGAAAGAAAGAAAGAAGAGGAAAAAGTTATTCTCAAAATGAATATCAAGCAATCTTGATAGATAAAACAAGGAATCATAAAAGAAAGTAGGATAGAACGGTACGAAGACCCGAATAAAATCCTAAAGCACGACTCCTAAGGTGGACTTAGGACGATGATCCTTGTTATAATATTCCATATTGTTCCAAAGTTTGGCTCTGATACCAAGCTGTGACGCCCCACCTCTATACCCACGCTAGCCAAGAACATTACTGTGAATGCTGTCAACTAGCACGGAGAATAAGGCTGTTGAGGAGCGACCATCTGTATAATTGCTTTGTGCGAGTACCGATATACCGGATAAAAATATAACTTTTCATCTCAAGAGGAAATCCGACATACCGACACAAACTCAAAGCTACTACACAGTGGCTATAATATCTTCGGAAACAAATATAGAAATAAACATAACATAAATCAGTCACAGACAATTCATATCACAAAGGCGGAAATAGATATGAATACTACACATAAAAGTGTATATCAGAGTAGTGGTCAAAAGATCCACAATAATACAAAAGAATAGCAACACGTACTATACAAAAGAATACAACTATGAGTCTAAATCTCAAGTGTGTACAACAAAATAAACTACTAATCTAAGTAGTTTGCCAAAAGTCGGGATGATAGTCCGATAAGGAGTCAAGCAGAAGCACCTGTAAATTCTCAGTCTGACCCGAGTATTATTTAATAAGAAAATAATAAACGGATCAGTCTAGCTATAAATATCAGATGAAGTGATATATAATAAGAGATATGACATAAACGTATAATAATCACAATGCCAAGCTGTGATAAATAAGTAATTGAAAATCAACAAGAGATTAATCAATATCACAATAATCTACTCAAGATAAAAAGGAATGTCATACTCCTAATTTCATTCACCAAGCCACAATAATTAACATATATATCAATGCCCATCGTAAAAGTTGGTGAAACATAAATTCCAGAAATCAACACACGAAGTCCAGAAATCACAAGAAAAAGGAACAACGACGTCGTACAACGGGACATCCGATGAACCAAATCACAATAAAAAGGATGGCCAATACCCAAAAAAACTGGACATCGACACACCTAAAAAGACATGCCCCATGAACAGTCGAACATCGACGCACCTAGAAAGATATGCCCCATGTTCTAGCATCGACGCACCTAGAAAGATACGCCCCATGCACAAATAAATAAACATCGATGCACCTAGAAAGATACACCCCATGCTCTAGCATCGACGCACCTAGAAAGATACGCCCCATCCACAAATAAATAAACATCGATGCACCTAGAAAGATACACCCCATGTAATGTCTAACATCGATGCACCTAGAAAGATACACCCCATGCTAAGTCGAACGTCGACGCACCTAAAAAGATACGCCCCATGCATAGACGAACATCGACGCACCTAGAAAGATACGCCCCATGTCCCGACTTATTGAGCCGATTGCTCCATGAAGTAAACAAACATCGATGCACCTAGAAAGGTACACCCCATGCATAATAAAACATTGACGCACCTAGAAAGGTACGACCCATGTATAAAATGAGACGAAACTCAATAAAATGAGGAACAGTCCTCCACATAGACAAAGAGACATCGCACATTGCTAGTCTAAACCACAAAGATGATCGTCATGATCAAAGAGAAGTGTCAATTACAATAAGCTAGTAAATATATGAGCTTATCTTCATGTCCCATAACCACTAACTTAACTTAAATATTTACTAACAAATTGTAGATCTCCACTAGAAAATTGTCACAAGAGATTCAATCGAACAAGTCCAAGAATTAACCGACGAAGTAAACGCAAGCATTTCATACCACTTGTTTTACTAAGTCGTTTAATTAGATTTCTCATACGAGTGAGGTAAAGGTTTATGTATACTAATAGATTGGAAAACGGTTTTATAAACGAATTTGGTATTAAAATAGTATTGAAATCGTTTGAGGAAAGAGTTTTGATATTTACTACTAGTATAGAAAACCTTTAAATTTTTAAAGTGACAAAGCACAAGGGGGATTGTAGAAACAATCAATCACAAAGATCACATTCGAAGATGTGAATAAAAATCCAACGAAATCGATAAAGGATCCATCGAAGTGGATATATCTAAAATTCCCAAAGAAAATAAGTCATCAAAGATGATAATAAATGATGACAATAAATAGGATCATCACGAATCGATTTAAATTGGAAATTCAATCCAAAAAGGCAAATTGGACTCAAACAGCAGGTTCAGTCGACTAAACAGAGTTTTCAGTCGACTGACCCTGTACCTGGAAATTTTCCAGGTTCAAGAAACTTTCTGTTTCCAGGTTCAGTCGACTGTGCAGAGTTTTTCAGTCGACTGAATCATGCCTGGAAACTTTCGGGTTCCAGGTTCAGTCGACTGAACAGAGTTTTCAGTCGACTGAATCATGCCTGGGCTGTTTTTCAGCCTTATTCAAATGAAGAGCAAACTCTTCCAAAATGCAACCAGACGAACATTGGCTCTAAGGGTTTATGCCAATCGGCAACCCGGCCCTATATGCTCCTCGGTGCATCACTAAAAGCACGATCAAACATCCATATAAGGATTTTCACACAAATTTGACTTAAAAACCCAAAAATTGGAATATTCACAAAAACCAATCCAAATCAAGAGCAAATGCACATGAAGAAGTGCTAGGAATTCATACCCAACAACCAAAGATAACCATAGTCATAGACGTGAGATAAAAATCTCAACTTTGAACTAAGTTTATGAAGATGAAGCTTGAAAGCAATGGCTAGAACAAGCACTCTTCAATCTCAACACTAGAAGCTTGAATCTAAGCTTAGAAGAGAAACATTCCCTAAATTAGGTTTAGGAAATTTCTGAAATTGAATGGAGAAAGAGTTGGAGAAGAAGAAGGAGATGCTTACCAATGGGTTCCCTTTGATTTTGGAGCAAGAAGTTGGATTTGCAAAGCAAGCTAGGGCTTAGGAATTTCTATTTCCCATTCTCTTCCTCCATTTTTGCTTGAGCTTGAGTGTTAGGAAAATAGAAGAGAAGTGAATGAAGAGGAGAGTGTTGGAACTGAGTTAAGTGGTTAATTGGCTCAGCCCAACCAAAGCCCTAAGCGGGAAAAAGTAGCAAAAATCAACTTTCTCCAAACATATCGAAGCTTATACTCAAAAAGGTCGCAAACGGCATTTTGAACTCAATGGAGGTGGTCTCGAGTCCGAATTCGACCGTATGCAAAAGGTAGCTTTTCGGACTAAAATCCGACTAACGATAAAATATTTAAATAAAATATTTAAATATAAAATCGATAAATATGCGGGTTGTTACACGGGTCCACATATTTGCCTCGAAAGAAATGCCGCCACCATCCTACTTCATTCTGGAATCTCCACCACGTACACGTTTGTTAAAGTGGTTTTCGAAGTTGGCAGAGAGTATGACAACTTCCGATCCCGGTCTCTTCGACAACCAAACGTTATTATAACACATCGGTTATTTCAAAATAATTTATACTTTAAAACCATAATATAATATCCATTTCTAAACCATATGAATATGATGTCATTTCTATTTAAAACCCAAATCAATATGATATCATTTTATTTCAAATATATCCTTTTTCAAAAATCATAGCACTTTCAAATCTATATATCTTGAAACCCATAGCTTTGAAACATAACTTCAAGTACTTAAATGGTTTGAATATTAAATTACTTTATATAAAATAAAATAGCTTCATCACCTTCACAAATCAATTCCAAATATATATTTAAATTCCTAAATAAACCAATGAAATTTCCATATATTTCGAAGCTTCAATTATCCCACCATTTCAAAACTTATTCTATGATAATTTCATATATATCAATTTCAACTACTATTATTTAGATTTGAAATGTTAACTTAATAAATCAAATATCATTTTAGTAAAACTTTTAGTCTTCGAATAACTAGATATTCTTTCAATTTAATTAACTTGATAATATTCATTTAAATCAATTTGATATTCATTTAAATCCTCCAAACAAAAATCAAGTTATAAAATCATACCTATTAAATCTCAATTTATTTACATTTCTAATAAAAAAAATTCGAGGATAATTTTTAAATACTTTAATTCAAATCAAATTCACATTTATCTTCCGACATTAATTTCATTTGAGTCATTATAAACTCTATATACAACAGAAATTAAATAGACACTTAACCACATCATATAAAAGAAATCAAACTTATTATTTACCATATTTCATAATTCAAAAAAATTTATACATAGCTGAAAATCAATAATAAAATAGCATTTATATAACATCTAAAATCAGTATCTATAAAACCCATATTTTTCGTTACAAAACTATAAAAATCATTTTAAAATAATTTTATATATATAGACCACGGTGTCTGTTAAAAATTTTCTACCCTATGGTCATGTGATACAGATATTTATCATTTCAATCCGTAATTTAAAATAAAATACGGTTATATATCATTTCAAACCGCAATCCCGAATGAAATAAAGTGCATAAAAATTTGCAGATTATGATGATATAAACAAAACAACTATTCATCCATCATAAAAATCATACATCCATCACAATCATCATCCAAAACAATCAATCAATATCAATATATCATATATAACAGGTAATTAACTGGCATTTATATTCAATAATAAATTAAATAACGATTTAATTTAAATAAATGCAATAACTGGGATGATGATTAAAACTTACGAAAAAGTCATAAATAAATGCATAATCACAACAAAAATTTAATTTAAAAAACATAAGAAATTTTAGAAGTTGTGAGTGGGTTAAATCACTCACCTTTTGAATTTAAATTCAATTTAAATCCAAAAATTGACCATTCTCAAAATTCATCCAAATCATTTTAAAAATCTCCGGAATTTCAATACGATCCTAACAAAAAAACCGCGCGTAAATCGGATATCGTATGCGAAAGTTATACGAGTTAAAACATAGAACGAATTTAAACAAGCAAATTAAGTAAAGGAAGATGAACCAATGACCATAAGCCACGTCATCAGCTCTTCACAGAGCAATACCCACCCAGAATTCTCACGCGTCTTCACCACGTTGACCGGCCACTGCCTTCGCAGGCGATCACCATCGAACAAGCGAACAACCCCCATGTGCTCCCCATCATCACCTCCACCAGCCAACCTAGCCGCGCCGCTCCCATTTGCACCGCCGCCACCGTCGAACCCTAGGGTTTCGAAACCCAAATCCAAAAATTCCGGCCACCACACACTGCTTCAGGCTGATCGACCATCATCATACGCCTCCACGTGGCAATCTCCACCAAACCCATATCTTGATTTTGCTGATTGAGGCCAAAATCGAAAACCCCCAAATCGAGACGTAGGGTTCGTGAATTTTGAGCTTTGACCAAGCTTTCAAGATGAATCGAGCATCATTTCTACAAACGAACATTTGACGAAGATTCGTATCGTTGAGATCTTCGATATATAATTTTTCCAAATTACTGAGGAGTTTGAATTTTTGGATTTGGATTTGATTTGTGTTTGGATCTTGAAATTGTTTGTCTGCCATTGAGGAAGACGAGGTAAGGAGGAATTGTACGTACAGACAATTTAGACATAAAGGCAGGCTAGGATTTATGACAGGGTATTTATAGACAAAGCTAAAATAGAATGGATCAGATAAGATAGATATATGCGCTAACGACAAAGTGGCCCAAAAAGCCCGTTCTGACTCCGGAACGAAATTGGGTCAAACCATATATCAAAATAGATGTTTTAAATATTTTAACCGCAATAGAAAAGGTTTCACGTCCAAATTCCATCGTATGAAGAAGTTATGCTAAAATCAATATTTTCCTAATTGATTTCAATTTCATTGATTTCACGGCGTTTCACGTTCGTACGATCAAACGACAAGTCCGATCGCTACGAAACTTGAAACACTACAACAAGTCGCCGGTACGGATCCGATGAAACTGGTTTCGTCAAAATCCGTGTCAGTGGCCATAATGGCTATTTTCTAGTTAATTAAATAAGTAAATAATTAATTAATTAAACCCAATTTTTAACTTTCAATTATATAATTGACAAATTTTATCACTTTTATATTTCTCAACAATTTACAATGATTTAAACAATTTTAAATGTCAATTTAACGTTGACTCATTCATCAAATTCAGCGCTAACCTTCATTTACCTTACATTAAGAAATTATAATTTAATTTACAATAATTCCAATTAATTTACTTTTCATTCTATTATTCAATTCATTGAGGCTAGATGGATGAAATTAATTTTGGACTCAAGATCGACAACATTAATATTCTCTAATTTAAACTAAATTTTCAATTAATGAATAATTAAATATTTAATTTCATTCATTTGCAATTAGTCCAATTATGGAATGTTTATTCCGACAAATTGGTTTTATTTGATTTAAATCTTTATATCCCATCCACCAGTTTCAAATAATATAGTTAATGCTGGTTTTTACATTATATTTCATAAATATACTCAACTTACTTTCTTTACTGTGTATTAGCTATAATTTCCATTAGTATTGAAATCTTTGCCAAATATAGCATTTTCATTTCCTCCTTTATTGGGATTTCATTCAACTTGTTTATAGTCAATTTCTATTAACCTCACTACCTTTAATTTTAATTATCAATTCATTCATAAACCACTAACCATACCTTATTACCAAATATTACCTTAAATCTTCACTAATGTAATATTTAATTCCATTTATTGCAATAGGTTCCAATTAATAGTGATTGCGCTAAATTAGTTATTTATCAAATTGCACTAACATTATTACATTAATTTATATCCAATTACAATTAATATTCGCAATAAATTTATTTAGCTTGCTATTACACCAACTACTATCCTATAAATAAATTTTACGCTTCCTTTTAAATTTTACATTCACACTTTCCGTTATTATATTAATTATTATTAAGTACAATTAATTTTCATTATTGTAATTGGCGAATTAACTGGTAACAACTATTTGTCACCATTATACCTTTTAGTACTTGTATGTTCATTCCTCCTAACCCATTGCCATCTATTATGTTATAACTTTACAATTTTTAGACTCATCAATTATCATTTCATTCAACCTATTGATTATTAACCCAAATTAGCACTGTTAGGTTTTAATTTACTTATTAGCTTACAACATGTGCTACCATTAGTTCATACACTAATTCCTTCCATTTCCATTCATTATACATTATTTTATTAGTAAGTTAACAATTTAAATTATTAGTTTACCTTTTATATCCCATTATAAATTAATGCACACATTAATTAAGACTATAAATCAATTTAAGCATTTCATCTTGATAACATTTTTCATTACAAAAAGAATATAATTAACATTTACACTTTTTGACTTATTGGAATTACATCCAAGTTACTGACAATTAACTTACTAATCTTATCCAAGTTATTATTATTCCATTAATAATTCACTAAATTTTTATTTTCATCGGTATTAAATTTCAAAAATCTTATTAAATTAACCATTATAATTACTGAAAATTTACGGGTCGTTACATTAATAATAGAAGACGGTGTTGCATATCAACTACTACTTTCAATCTAAGCTTCTTGTATCATAGGAAATGTATGAAAAATCCAAATTAGTAAAAAAAAAAAATATTAGTGTCTTCTAAACTATAATAAAAATGTGTGATTGCTAATACAACCAAAAAGAAAAGGCAAAACAGGTAGTTACGATGTAAATTGAAATGAAAAATTCTAGAATAAAAAATAGACGTCTTGTTTTCTCATATATTTTATCCTCTTAATAATTTTGATAATATTAGTATTACTATCGTAACAGTATATTACTACACTATTAGCGTGTATGTGTGCAAATGTGTATATTCGTATATTTCGATTAAATTTACTATATTTTGATTATAAAAGACGTTTATTTTCTTGTTATGGTGTTTGGAACTTACACAATATCGAATGCCTACTTTTTATTTTACCACCTCAAATGTAGGTTTATCATTTCACATCTTGTTTTCACTAAAACTTAAAGTTAATTGTTGGACATTATGTATTCGCACTACTATTAACAGTGTTAAAAACCCAAGTCTAGTGTTACCAAAAAAGAGATATTTGTATAACTTTATGGCATGCAAATATTTTGTTGTTTGAAATGTATCCCCAATTTGATTTTTATTTACATTTTGCATATAACATATAGTTAATATGTCGTTAAAACTGAAGATTTTAGTGTGGTGAAAATTAGACGCTTCTGATATACTAGTTTCCAAAGCCAGTCAGATATTGTTGTAGGCTTAAGGCATAATGATCTATATCAGGGATAAAATCAATCAGAGGTCCTTATTAGTGAGTTTCAAACATTGAAAATATACAGTCACAATGCATGTTTAAATTATAGTGGCTTAAAAATAAAGCATACTCTTATAAAATTACACCGAGTCCGCTTTCATTAATCTAAAATATGACAGGTTTCATTTATAAACAAAATACAATTTCTTTTATAAACAAAATTTGAATTTTGAGGCCGATGAAAATTCAAGGCCCTTGGCGACGACTTTGGTGACATAGGGCTACTGTCGGCCATTCCCATATCAAACTTAGTTTCGAATAACACCGACTATTTGTAAATAGCAGTAAATGAGATTTGAGAAGAAATGTGTAGATGACTATTAAAATAAGTAACGTGCAACGAACCATCCATTTGAGAGTTTGCATACGCAAAATGATTTTTAAATAACAATTAAGTAAGATAAGTTTTTCTAAAAAATCCATCATTCAAAAGTTTTGCATTTTGCAAGTTTATCCAACTCTAACCATCCACTACCAGTGTTGCAATAAATTACTATTTTGAAAAATTTTGGTTAAAAATTTGAAAATAAGAATACACAAAAATCCTAACTTCCTACCTATATTAAACTGGAAAAGTGAATACATAGCTTAAAATAAGTTGTATAATAACAAAACAAACATGTTTTTAACTATTGATCACACATCTTATAAGAAAACAATATATTTGGTTTAAGTAAAGCGGTTTATTGGAAAATAAATTATATAAGCTTCCTTTACTAAAATTTACTTAAATTGAGAGGTATGTATAAATTTATGGAAAAACATTTATTTTATAAATATAAATACGGTGGCAATACATTTATGTTAAAAGTTAATCCAAATTATGCCAACCAAACATAAATATTATCTCAATATATAAACATAAGTGAAATAATAGCTCCACTAATAGATAACTATCAGAAGATGTAATAATAAGTTGTAAAATGCTTTTTAAGATATATAACATGAACCGTCTACAAAGCTAATTCTTCCATCAAATTTATTTCATACTATAATACCATGAAAGCATATTGTATCAACTTTGATGACTTAACATTTGATGTTAAACATTATCATTTCACCGGTGAAATAGTCGAAGCTTGATTATGCCATTTTCTTTGTTGATACAATGATGTAGGACGATGTCATTTACTTTCTTCATTACTGGTTATTGGATGATTCATTTCTTCTTGTTCTTTTGTGCATTGTGGTTCTTTTGCGCACTATGGTTCTTTAGTGCACTGTGGTTCTTTTGTGCATTCTAGTTCTTTCGTACATTGTTCATCCATTGTATGTTCATTTAACGTTGGATGTTGCAATTTGCTTTCTCCATCAGTAGTTGTTGGATGATCCCATTCTTTTTGCTCTTTTGTGCATTGTAGCTCTTTTGTGCACTGTAGCCCTTTTGTGCATTGTAGCCCTTTTGTGCATTGTAGTTCTTTTGTGCATTCTATGTCTTTTTTACATTGTTCATTCATCGCATGTGCATTTACCATTAGATGATTCCACTTCTTTTGTTCGTCATAATTTGTCGGATGGTGCCACTTACTCTTTTCATCAACGATTGTTGGATGATGCCACTTGTTTGGTAGTTCATTAGGTTGCAGCAACTTTGATGCCGAGGTAGTTTCAATTATGATAAAAAAGAACAATAATAAAGCTAATGATGCACTATTTGCTTTTGTCATGTTTATGTGTGGCGTGTTTTTCAAGAAAGAAGATGGTTTTTATAAGATTTGAAGATAAATTTTGGAATCTTGAAGTCAATTAAGCCATTGTAAACTAATTAATGATCTCATTTAGTTTTATCCACTTTCATATTCTGGATAAGCATATAACCTTAAAGTAGATAGTGTTTTAGTAAGCTTTCTACAAAAAAATAACATGCAAAAGTTAATTATAATTCACCAATCATTATGTTAATAATAGAAGGTGGTGTTGCATATCAACTATTAGTTTCAATCCAAGCTTCTTATATCGTGGAAAATATATGAAAAACCCAAATTAGTGAAAAAAAATTAAATAAATATTAGTGTCTTCTAAATTATAATAAAAATGTGCGATTGCCAATACAACCAAAAAGAAAAGGCAAAATAGGTAGTTACGATGTAAATTGAAATGAAAAATTATAGAATAAAAAAAAGATGTCTCGTTTTGCCATATATTTTATCCTCTTAATAATTTTGATAATATTAGTATTGTTATCGTAACAGTATATTACTACACTATTAGCGTGTATGTGTGCAAATGTGTATATTCGTATATTTCGACTAAAATTTACTATACTTTGATTACAAATGACGTTTATTTTCTTGTTATGGTGTTTGGAACTACATAATATCAAATGTCTATTTTTTATTTTACCACCTCAAAGGTAGGTTTATCGTTTCACATCTCGTTTTCACTAAAACTTAAAGTTAATTGTTGGACGTTATGTATTTGCATTACTATTATCTGTATTAAAAACCCAAGTCTAGTGTTACTTAAAAAGAGATATTTGTATAACTTTATGGCATGCAAATATTTTGTAGTTTGAAATTTATCCACAATTTGATTTTTATTTACATTTTGCATTTAACATATAGTCAATCTGTCGTTAAAAATGAAGATTTTAGTTTGGTGAAAATTAGACGCTTCTGATATACTAATTTCCAAAGCCAGTCAGACATTGTTGTAGGCTTTAGGCATAATGATATATATCAGGGATAAAATCAATCAGGGGTCCTCATTAATGAGTTTCAAACAATGAAAATACAGTCACAATGCAATTTTAAATTATAGTGGCTTAAAAATAAAGCATACTCTTATACAATTACACCGAGTCCGCTTTCATTAATCTAAAATATGACCGGTTTCGTTTATAAACAAAATACAATTTCTTTTATAAACAAAATTTGAATTTTGAGGCAGATGAAAATTCAAGGCCCTTGGCGATGACTTTGGTGACATAGGGCTACTGTCGACCATTCCCATATCAAATTTAGTCTCGAACAATACCGACTATTTGAAAATAGCAGTAAATGAGATTTGAGAAGAAATGTGTAGACGACTTTGAAAATAAGTAACGTGCAACGAACCTTCCATTTGAGAATTTGCATACGCAAAATGATTTTTAAATAACAATTTAATAACATAAGTTTTTCTAAAAAATCCCTCATTCAAAAGTTTTGCATTTTGCAAGTTTATCTAACTCAAACCATCCACTACTAGTGTTGCAATAAATTACAATTTTGAAATTTTTTGGTTAAAATTTGAAAATAAGAATACACAAAAATCCTAACTTCCTACCTATATTAAACTGGAAAAGTGAATACATAGCTTAAGATAAGTTGTATAATAACAAAACAAAACATGTTTGTAACTATTGATCACACATCTTATTAGAAAACAATATAATTGGTTTAAGTAAAGCGGTTTATTGGAAAATAAATTATATAAGCTTCCTTTACTAAAATTTACTTAAAATGATAGGTATGTATAAATTTATTAAATTTATGGAAAAACATTTAGTTTATAAATATAAATACCGTGGCAATACATTTATGTTAAAAGTTATTCCAAATTATGCCAACCAAACATAAATATTATCTCAATATATAAACATAAGTGAAATAATAGCTCCACAAATAGATTACTATCAGAAGATGTAATAATAAGTTGTAAAATGCTTTTTAAGATATATAACATAAACCATCTACAAATGTAATTCTTCCATCAAATTTATTTCATACTATAATACCATGAAAGCACATTGTATCTACTTTGATGACTTAACATTTAATGTTAAACATTATCATTTCACTGGTGAAATAGTTGAAGCTTGATTATGACATTTTCTTTATTGGTACAATGATGTAGGACGATGTCATTTACTTTCTACATAACTGGTTATCGGATGATGCATTTCTTCTTGTTCTTTTGTGCATTGTAATTATTTTGTGCATTGTGGTTCTTTTGTGCACTGTGGTTCTTTAGTGCACTGTCGTTCTTTTGTGCATTTTAGTTCTTTCGTACATTGTTCATCCATTGTATGTTCATTTAACGTTGGATGTTGCAATTTTCTTTCTCCATCAGTGGTCGTTGGATGATCCTATTATTTTTTCTCTTCTGTGCATTGTAGCTCTTTTGCGCACTATAGTCCTTTTGTGCATTGTAGCTCTTTTGTGCATTGTTGTCCTTTTGTGCATTGTAGCTCTTTTGTGCATTGTTGTTCTTTTGTGCATTCTAGGTCTTTTTACATTATTCATTCATCGCATGTGCATTTATCATTGGATGATTCCACTTCTTTTGTTCGTCATAATTTGTCGGATGGTGCCACTTACTCTTTTCATCAACGATTGTTGGATTATGCCACTTGTTTTGTTAGTTCATTAGGTTGCAGCAACTTTGATGCCGAGGTAGTTTCAATTATGATAAAAAAGAACAATAATAAAGCTAATGATGCACTATTTGCTTTTGTCATGTTTATGTGTGGCATGTTTTTCAAGAAAGAAGATGGTTTTTATAAGATTTGAAGATAAAGTTTGGAATCTTGAAGTCAATTAAGCCATTGTAAACTAATTAATGATCTCATTTAGTTTTATCCACTTTCATATTCTGGATAAGCATATAACCTTAAAGTAGATAGTGTTTTAGTAAGCTTTCTACAAAAAAATAACATGCAAAAGTTAATTATAATTCACCAATCATTATGTTAATAATAGAAGGCGGTGTTGCATATCAACTACTAGTTTCAATCCAAGCTTCTTATATCGTGGGAAATATATGAAAAACCCAAATTAGTGAAAAAAAATTAAATAAAGATTAATGTCTTCTAAATTATAATAAAAATGTGCGATTGCCAATAAAACAAAAAAGAAAAGGCAAAACAGGTAGTTACGATGTAAATTGAAATGGAAAATTCTAGAATAAGAAACAGATGTCTCATTTTGTCATATATTTTATCCTCTTAATAATTTTGATAATATTAGTCTTGTTATAGTAACAGTATATTACTACACTATTAGCATGTATGTGTGCAAATGTGCATATTCGTATATTTCGATTAAAATTTACTATATTTTCATTATAAAAGACGTTTATTTTCTTGTTATGGTGTCTGGAACTTACACAATATCAAATGTCTATTTTTTATTTTACCACCTCTAATGTAGGTTTATCGTTTCACATCTCTTTTTCACTAAAACTTAAAGTTAATTGTTGGACGTTATGTATTTGCATTACTATTAACTGTATTAAAAACCCAAGTCTAGTGTTACCAAAAATAGATATTTTTAAAACTTTATAGCATGAAAATATTTTGTAATTTGAAATGTATCCACAATTTGATTTTTATTTACATTTTGCATAGATATAACATATTTTCAATATGTCATTAAAACTAAAGATTTTAGTGTGGTGAAAATTAGACGCTTCTGATATACTATTGTCCAAAGCCAGTCAGAGATTGTTGTAGGCTTAAGGCATAATGATCTAAATCAGGGATAAAAACAATCAGAGGTCCTTATTATTGATTTTCAAACATTGAAAATACAGTCATAATGCAAGTTTAAATTATAGTGGCTTAAAAATAAAGCATACACTTTTACAATTACACTAAGTCCGCTTTCATTAATCTAAAATATGACAGGTTTCATTTATAAACAAAATACAATTACTTTTATAAACAAAATTTGAATTTTGAGGCCGATGAAAATTCAAGGCCCTTGGCGATGAATTAGGTGACATAGGGCTACTGTCGGCCATTCCCATATCAAATTTAGTTTCGAATAATACCGACTATTTGTAAATATCAGTAAATGAGATTTGAGAAGAAACGTGTAGATGACTATTAAAATAAGTAACGTGCAACGAACCATCCATTCGAGAATTTGCATACGCAAAATGATTTTTAAATAACAATTTATTAACATAAGTTTTTCTAAAAAATCCATCATTCAAAAGTTTTGCATTTTGCAAGTTTATCCAACTCTAACCATCCACTACTAGTGTTGCAATAAATTACTATATTGAAAAATATTAGTCAAAAATTTGAAAATAATAATACACAAAAATCCAAACTTCCTAACCATATTAAACTTGAAAAGTGAATACATAGCTAAAAATAAGTTGTATAATAACAAAACAAAACATGTTTGTAACTATTGATTACACATCTTATTAGAAAACAATATATTTGGTTTAGGTAAAGCGGTTTTATTGGAAAATAAATTATATGAGCTTCCTTTACTAAAATTTACTTAAATTGAGAGGTATGTATAAATTTATTAAATTTACGTATAAACATTTTCTAACAACCCTGGTTATGGAGATTACCTGTAAATATTAAATTATAACGGTAGTTATGATTTAATATTGTGAAGTAAGATTAAGTTGGCGAGTTGAAATTGCTTATTTGGAATAAACAACGTATTTTGGGGAATAAAATGTGAAAATTAAAGTTTTGAAACTTTACTTGGTTAATTAAGTTAAAAATGAGCCAATCATGATTCTAATATAAAAATGCCATAATTTTGATATTTATTGCCAACTGTTTTTTTATAAATTTTTAAAAGAAGCATTTCATTTAATGAGTGGTATATTATAATTAAAAATGGAAAATTCGGTTTAAAAATAAATTTTGGTTGTAAAATGTTGAAAAATTGATTTTTTATGTTTTACAATTCAAGGAAATAGTATTTTATGTAATTAATTGTATAAATCGGTTGTTTAATTAAAAATAAGAATTTTTGATAATAAAAATATTTTATAACTTAAATTATCTTCTCATTAGTTGTAAAATGTTTTATAAAACATGAAAATGTTGTTGTGAAAACTTATTGAGTTGAAACTTTGCAAAAATATGTTATTGATTTATTAACATATGTTTATATTGGTGTTAAGTGATAAATTAAATTTACTTAGGCTAAATTTCTTTGTTTGGGTCATAGCCCATTTTTACTTAGCCTGTTAAGAGAAGAGAATCCATCATTCTCTCCTCTTCCTTTTTTTTGTACGTTCATTTCACTGTAATCAGAAGCAAAAACAAAAGAAAACAATGAAACTTTACTTTTACTCAACCCTAGGCTTTCAATCTTCAATCTCTTCACAGATTTACTGATTTTAATCAAATCGAAGATAATCGCAACAGGTAATTAACTCCAAAATGAAGAATATCTCATCAAATTTTAATTTTTTTGGGCTTTGTCTGTAACTTCATTTCCTTCTTTGCATGTTTCTATTTTCTCCTCTTTCAGGTTTCTAACTCCAAATCAAGGCTAAAGTTTCCTACTTTGCTTGCTAAATCCACTAATTTGCTGCAAATAAATCTTAAGGTGAGTTTAAACACTCACTTTTCTAGTTTAATCAAGTTTTCATGTTTGTTTTGGTTGTATTAGATGAATCTTTGGTTGAATTTGTGAATTAGAAAGATGATTTTTGGGTTTCTATGCTTGCTAAAAATGAATTAGAAAAATGCACAGAAGTAAAATAGTGATATCATGCATGTTTCTAATACGTTTGAGCTCATTCTTTTTGGGTTAGAAACTAGACTCAAGGAGAAATAATTTTTCTTTTGGTTGCATTTCGATTTATGGAAGTTTGATAGACCTGAAATAGAAATGAAAGTAAAAGTGCAACACTGTCCTTAAAGAAAATTTCCTGAGTTTATACCTATAATATATTTTGCCATATTTTTTACATTGCTTATCCAAATTGGAGAATTGTTCATGCTTTAGAAAGCTTATAAATTTTCCTACAAGTTTCATGTTTTGAGTTTTATGAAATTTTAAAGTTAAGTTAGTCAAAATTGCACTTCTTTCTTACTATCCCGAGAGCAAAGTGATAGTTTTGTAATTTTAGACCTGATAAATAAAATCAATCATAACTTTTGACTAGATTGTCTAAATAAGGTGATTCTTTTTTTTCCTTTTAGCTTTTACAATTATATTCAACTTTTATGTTTTATGATTTATCAAATTCTATGTTCTACAGGGTTAAAATGGCTCTTTAAGCCGCAGCCCTGTTGTTATGCACATTGTTCACAGTTTTGTAATTTTAGACCTGAGAAATAAAATCATCATAACTTTTGACTCTATTGTCCAAATAAAGTGATTATTTTTCTATCTTTTTGCTTTTTCATTTTTCTTTAACTTTTATGTTTTATGATCTATCAAATTCTGGGTCCTACAAGGTCAAAATGGCTCTTTAAGCTGCAGTCCTGTTGTTATGCACATTGTTAACAGTTTTGTAATTTTAGACCTGAGAAATAAAATCATCATAACTTTTGACTCGTTTGGCTAAATGATGTGATTCATTTTCTACCTTTTAGATTTTGCAATTCTCTTCAACTTTTATGTTTTATGATTTATCAAATTCTAGGTTCTACAAGGTCAAAATGGCTCTTTAAACCGCAGCCCTGTTGTTATGCACATTGTTCACAGTTTTGTAATTTTATACATGAGAATTAGAACTGCCATAACTTTTGACTCTAATGTCCGAATTAGTTGATTCTTTTCTGACTTCAAGCTATGGCAATTATCTTCAACTTTTATGTTTCATGTTTTCTCAAATTTTGAGTTTAAAAGGGGAAAACTGGCAAAAGAAGCCACAGGCCTGAGTTCTTTGGCAATGTTTGAGCATTTTCCGTTGAATTGTTTTTTTGAATTCGATGATTTCGAGCATTTTTCTCGAGATGGTTCTAAAAGGCTAATTCCTACTAATAGAAAATCCAACATTAACGTCGATTCGCACTACGAATTGATGGTTTTATTTGGGTTTTATCGTTTGTTAATTTTATTAAATTTTCATCGATTTTTGTTGTTTCTGTGCACGTGTTTTCTAAACCGTTTTCGTAATGATTTTCAAATTGAAAAAGCTTTCAAAATAAATGTTTTACAAAAATTTATAATTATTTTATATATAATATACACACTTTTATACTATACGAACGTATGAGAAAGAGAATTAAACGATTTAGTTAAACACGTGGTATGGGACATGTGCATTTACTATTTCGGTTAATTTCGGACTTGTACGACCAAAGCTATTTGAGATTATTAATTCTGAGATGTTTTGCCATTTTATGGCGCATTTTGAGTTTTATAATTCCAATTTATTGGAATTATTTAAGATGGCCAATATTTGGCAAGTATTATGGTTTGAGATCTCCTATGTAGGAGTATGGTCGATGAGAACCATCATGATGTTTTATTCATGATGTTTTATTTACTTGCCAATGATATATGGCAAGCCTTGAGTATATGATTTCATATTCTGAGGTTTATGGTTTATGAGGAACCATCGCAATTTTACACTTGTCGAGGAGATGAGACAAGTTAGGATGCCATTTAATACTTGTAGATGAGATGAGATGAGTACGATGTCTTTTTATCACTTGCCAATGAGATGAGGAAAGATATGATTTTCTGCGTTTTATGTTGTTCCTAGTGTGGCATCGACTAGCGGCTAGTAAACTGCTAAGTGCGAACGTGTGGTATGGGACACTCGTTAACACTTTTTGGGTTCCTATCCGTGAGTTTGTGACACATTCACGATGTTTACCTAGCAGAACTGCTTTGAGAGGTGTTACCGACCTTGTCATGAGGACGAACTGCTTTGGGAGGTGTTAGCGACCTTGTTAGGGCTGACAAAACGGCTTGGAAAGGTGTCAGCGACCTTGTCATGAGGACGGACTGCTTTGGGAGGTGTTAGCGATCTTGTTAGGTCTTACAAAACGGCTTGGAAAGGTGTAGGCGACCTTGTCACAAGGACGAACTGCTTTGGAAGGTGTTAGCGACCTTTTCTAAGGCTTCGACCGTCTGAGTTTAGCACTTGCATCATTGCTTCAGCATTGTAATCAGGGATCTGGCCAATCAGGTTTTTTTGAGTTTTGAATTCGTCGTTTTTGGCGCATTAGTGTTAAGATTTTATGAGCTTTGAGCATGCATCAAATTCTTTATTGAGATTGAGATTTTATGAGTTTGGATTCGTATCAAGTTCAATGAGCTTTTAAGATTGAGATGTATGTGTGAGATTTAGCCGTCTTGGCTTACTTATGAGTTTGATATCTCACATTCTTATAGAGTTATCTTGTGTTGTTGTCATGACTTCTATTTGTGATTGAAATGATTTTTCTCCTTTTTGGAGTAATGGTTCATCGAAACATTTGAGTTTCGCTTGATTTTTATATGAGTTGATTTGAGATCGTTATGGGTTATCGCCGATGATATAAGGCACTGGTGTTTTATTTGAGTATTGAGTTAGAGTTACATCTTTCGAGGTATTTAGTCACTTCGGTAGCGTTTGTTACTTAAGTATAGAGCTATGAGTTATCTAATCCTTCTCCTCATTCGAGAAGAAGTATCACTATATCCATTCTGCTTCATATTATCGATATTGACCAATTTGTGTAGCTAGACTGACTCGTGTATTTATACTCGGGTCAGACAGAGTTGTTTCAGGTATCGTCTGTTGTAATTAGCCTGTAGTTGATGCTGGATATCAGCTCTTCTTTCTCTTTAGTAATTTCTGTTCTTTCGCATACTCTGATGTATTTATATTTGATTCAATGTACATGGTGCGGTCGAGTACCACCTATATTGTATTCATATTGTATTGTACTAAACATATATCTGTGTATATGTGTGTGTATATATATATATATATATATATATGATGTTGATTACTGTTCTGTGATGTGCTATACATTTAGTTATTGTATTTTGTTCTGATAGATCCGTTAGCCATCTATAGTTTTGGATTAAGCATTTACTGGGTATGTCGATCCATTGAGATAGAAAAGAAAAATCATATTGCATTTATCGACGTATCCAGTAGTTATTTAAGACAAAGTTATAGATGGTCGCCCTTAATCAGCCCTATCTCCGCTTTAGTAGATGGAATTACTCATTATTTCTCTTTACTAAGGTGGGTCTCGGGGCGGGGCGTTACACATTTAGTTTATCAATATAAATATCGTGTCAATACATTTATGTAAAAAGTTAATCCAAATTATGTTGACTAAACATAAATATTATCTCAATATATAAACATAAGTGAAATAATAGCTCCACGAATAGATTACTATCAGAAGATGTAATAATAAGTTGTAAATTGCTTTTTAAGATATATAACATAAACCATCTACAAAGCTTATTCTTCCATGAAATTTATTTCATACTATAATACCATGAAAGCACATTGTATCTGAAACGATCCTGACTCGGCCTTCGAAAATCGGCATGGAATACGACACTCGTATTCAAATGCCGCAGATCCAAACGTCGAATCTGGTTCGCTGGAGCTTGTAACACGTTAAGTATAACAACACAGCGGAAGAAAAAGAATAAATCGATATATAACATTTGATACAATATCTGATACAACTGAATGGTACAATGAATATCAATATACAACAGAGATATGATACAAGATAATAGCAGCGAAAAGAAAAGATAACACCAGCAGCGGAACAAAATCTCCAATATGGTCTTCAAGGAAGAACTCCAGTATCGGTAATATCCATCTCCAAGGCACCAATCCAGAAATAACTCAAACTCCCAATAACGATGCACCAAGATAAGCAAGTGCAGTCCTGATCCAAAGACTGAACTAGCTCCAGATAATCTACTAAACCTAACGATTTGAAAAGCACAACTCTGGACTGCCCATGTGGGAAAATTGTGGGCACCCAGAGTTTAGGAAAGGAACAATAAACTCCTGGTTAGTCGTGGACTGGTATGACAAAACAAAAACATTTGGTCATTAAAACAAACAAAAGAAATTAAAATAAACCCGCATTGCTTTTTGGAAAATGGAACTACCATAAGGCCTCCCGCCACACACACAAAGCAAACGCAGACTTGGAGGAGATTTCTCCTTATGATATTCAAATATGCTTGATACGAGAAAATTCTTTGATATTATTACTATAAGTGCAAATTGTGGAAAACCATTTTGAAAGTATAATATAAATCTTAGCCAGCATGGACATTCCGAACTATGCCTACTATAGCTACCATCCAAACAGTGGGGCGCCACCATATGTAAATGGCAGGTTCTACAACTAAAACCGTACAAGGCGCGTATTGTTTTGATTGGATTTCCAACAAATGGTCAGGCTAAGGAACTTCCTACTGTCCATGGGATCGCCTCTGGCGGGACGTCCCGAGAACCTAACCTGATCTTTGCCAACACAAGGCCGGGTTACCTCTATAACTAGGTAACTACTACTCGAGCATGCCATCCTCCGATCCTTTGGGAACTTTATCCGAGGTGCCTCTAAACCACAAAACAATCACGAAGTAATAGATCTGTAGTATCCACCTGAGTAAGTATCTGGGATCTATATCATGATACCACCCTTTACCAGAAGGGAATGACACACCATAAAGGGCGCGACCCTCACAACCTTGCCGCATCTTTCCTGTTTCGACCATTTCCGGGGTGTGAGTTCCTGATGCAGTCTCATCACAAAGCTACGCTTTATACAAAAGCCATGCTTTGATCATAAATAATCAACAATGATCATCAACACACAGCAGCACTTAGCATGCCACACTACCAAATTGGGAATATATCACCGAAAAATATCAACTACATAACCTCTGAGCTCATACGTCTCTGCTAAGAGAATAAATTCTCCTCCACCAAGCAGAAATGTATTTGATAGAGATCAGTTTAATATCTTAAAGTGAAATGTCGGACATACAAGTCTGTCCTGGGTTCGAACAGAACCGAAGGCACTTTCGAAGAAGCCCTTGCAAATTCGGGTATCCACAAATCTGATCGGACTTCCCATCACTAAGGGAGAACTCTTTACCGGAGCAACTCAGTTCAGAGTCAATCGATAGATTATCCTATCGTTCTCGAAGACACCCCATCTTCAACACCGGTCTTCAAATGCAATCCATAACGTTGTATCACTATTCGGAATGGGCTATATGACACTAGGTCCTCTTGCGACTAAACCGAATAATGAGCGTAATATTTTAAAACATATGGATATGGGATTTGAGTTAAGTCACAACTTAAAAATCCAAAGCTTTTCTTTTAAATGGTTAAACAAATTACCATTTAAATATTTAAACAAAAAGATTTATTTTCACAAAGTTTCACCCAGTTTCACAAAGATCTATTCATAGATTTATCAAAACGATTTCAATTTAAATTGGATCAACTCATTAAATCTTTAAATTAAAGATTTATTTTTTTTTAGCTTTCAAACCCGTTTCCAAAGATTAATTCATAACTAGGAAAACCATTTTCCATTTTAGACATGAAATCCTTTTAACACAAATTGGAAGTTCATCTCTTATGTGAAAGCTTTTTTTATTTGAAAACAAACAGTTTTCATTTCAGAAAGACCCAATCATATTTATACAAGTTAAAATCATGGGTTAAATTCTAAAGTCCCCAAACAATAGCTTGAAAGATGGCTTAAAATCTATATAAACAAATTTATAAGTTAAATAACCTTTTTAAACCATAGTTTCCAAATCATAGAATTCAATTTCAAATATTGAATTCAAATTTAAATCAAATTATTTAAATTTCAAAACTCAATCTAGTTATTCAAAATAACTTTTATTTTTGAAATTCATTTTCAAAAGCTTTCAATTCTAATTCCAAAACTATTTTGGATTCAAAAGTTCAATCTTAAAACAATTTCAAAATTCGTGACTTAACCCATTTCCGTGTGCAATCCATATTTGTGTGTGTACAAGTGTGGTCCAAGGGTTCAACACAATAGTGCACAACATCATCATCATAGATTCAATCATATCGATAAGCGGTATAACCCATAGCGCTTATCTTTATTCACAGATTCACAGATAAAGTAAATTTATCAATAACAAAGATTCATCATTAGGATTCGATGTGGGTTTCGGATAACCAACTGGAATCCGACTCCCTGTCGCATCGAAATTCAAATGTCGTTCTACGGGTCAAAGGTTTGCATATTCATATAACAATATATTCATCATAGATATAACAGCTCAGCACAAAGCATTACATAACATAACATCACATATCGAATATATCAATCCATCACAAAGCATTTCATAACAATCAAACATCTTTAATTAAGATGAGTAAATTGTGTGGTTTTAAATTTATCAACAACATAGTTATTAGGAATCTTTAATTAATGATTTATCATCCAAAATTTCCATTGATTAAGTTTTAATCACCTTCATAAATTTATCATTCATTAATTGATTATCTTAATTAATTAACCGTTAATTATAATTAATTAAATCTTAATTACTTTTATTAATTAACCTTTAATTAACTACTTTAATTAATAAACCCTTAATTATTAATTAATTATATCTTAATTAATTATATCTTAATTAATTATCCTTAATTAATTATTCTTAACTTAATTTCCCTAATTAATTAACCACATTAATTAATTACACTCTAAAGTAATTAACCCTAAATATTAGATTAATCCATCTTTAGTCTTTAATTATCTACTCTTAATTACTTTCACTATGTCATTATTATTTTTATTCAATCATTCCTGAATTACTCGATTAATTAACTTGAATTCTTAATTAATTTCTTTAATTACTTTAATTTCTTTCATTAAGTTATTTACTTCTAATAATAGTTTCCCTTTAACAATTGTGCTAACTTAAACTTTGAAAGTTACTTAACTATTTTAAAACATCCTTTATAAAAATTAATTTCTTTATACATTATTTAAGGAGATAACCATCAAATCTAAGTTAATTTACTTTAAACCATTTAAATAAATTATTCTTTAACTAACAATCAATTTTCCTTTGATTACATATATTAACCAATCGTTAATTTCTTAATTAACTAAAATATAATGAATATTTCATCATTATTTATTAATAAATTTATCCTTTAAATCTTAAATAAATAATCTTTTTCAAAATTCTTATAAAGTAATTTATCCTTTTAACCAATTTCAAACTTGGGTTTAACATTCACAAAAGAACTTGCTTTAACCAAAAAATTTGTTTTAAAATAAACTTAATTTGGTTTAAAGATTAAAGAAAAATGTTTTTGTTTTTTTTATACTCAATTTTATGAACCCGAGCAACTTAACCAAAAACCCTGAGTCGAAACACTAATATTTCCGAGCCCATCTCCAAGAAACCCACCGTTAACTCCACTTTTTCACGACTCAGCGACCTAAATGCCCAAGCGAGTTAAGAAGCTTTACGACCTAACGATCTAAAGACTCCAGCGAGTTATCGTGGCAACAATTAGCGACCTAACTACCAAACGAATTAAGGAGCCAAGCGACCTAACAGGTTAAAACACAAGCGACGTAATGAGATAAAGTGCAAGCGAGCTAACGAGGATGAAGTTCTATAGCGAGCTAACATGTGACGACCTAAGCGACCTAGCAAACAATGCAAGACAGTAGTATATCGCAACAGAGGAGCTCAGCGACCTAGTAACTAAATGACATATGCGACCTAGCGAGTTAACGACCTAGCGTGTTAACGACCTAGCGAGTTAACGACCTAGCGAGCCACAAGCTTCATATCGTTATGTCGCTTGGTTGTAGGTCGAACCAACGCTAGATCGCTGCTACTCCTACGACCTACCAGCCTGTTCAAGTGATCAAATGCAACCATGATATGCCATAACCCGGTGCTCCCTTGGTCACTCACGACCTACGACCTATCCCTAGGTCGCTCACGATCTACGACCTACCTTCAGGTTCTCCCTATAAATATCCCGCCTGCTCCAACTGAAAGGGGACTTTTGGATCATTTCTGGAACGCCTATACTTTGCTATTTTCTCGACTCCTTCAACACTTCAAACACCGAAGACACTTCAACGAACTTTGAGAGAGATCTAACGCATTCAACATGAATTCGAAGAGCTTTTATATGTCAAAGTTCTAGCTACTTGTCTTGATCGTGTTGTAATCGAAGAATCATTGAAAAAGTTGTAATCAAATCAGCAATAAAAGAGATTAAGTGGACGTAGGCTTGACTTTAAGCCGAACCACTATAAAAACTATGTCTTTTTACTATTTCTCTGCTATTTTCTGCTTATCTTCAGTTCCCGTACCAACGGGTGGTGCTTTCATTATACTACAACTTACATCGGGGTGTTAGCGTACATTTTTAGCGTTAACATTTTTGGTGCTTTCACTGAGAATTGAACTCAGGACCTCCCGCTTACCAAACTGGTGCTCTCACCATTACTCCGCAAAGATTTGTTGAAAGACTTTCTTTAAGAACCAGAAGTTTATCTAAGATCATGGCTCCTGGAAGGAAAGGTAAATCTACTTGATCTGGAAGCGCTTATGACAACATTGCTACTTCTCCAGCATCGAACGAAGGGGCTCCTAGTGTTGGCGTCACAAGGGCAGAGTTGGATGCCGTAGTGTCTGGGTTATATCAACAAATGGAAGCCCAGAATGCTTTAATGTTGGACAGGTTAAATGCTTTGCTTGGAGTTAACCGTCAACCGGAAAACAATGAAGAAACTTTTGCCGAAGATGTTCATGTTTCTCAAGAAAAGATTATTCCTCAAAGGGCAGATGGCACCGCCGAAGGGGCACCTCCCCAAGCTGGAGGATCAAGGCCGCAGCCGACTCTCCGCGAACATTTGTCTAGGCAAGCTTCCGAGAAAATGGCCGACGTCTGTCCCGCGGAGCCTCTAAATGATGAAGAATACCTCTCGTGAATGGTTCGACAAATTATGAAAGAAAGTATGCAAAGGGAAGAAGATGAAAAAGAATGGGGGTTTGCTCCAAGCAAGACTCCGTTCACCGAAAGAATTCTGAAGGCGGAATTTCCAAGGAAGTTTGTTCCCCCCACCATTCTGGCTTATCGGGGAACAAGCGACCCTAACCAATTCTTATATAAGTATGACTGTCATATGACTGGTGCTAGAGCATCAAATGAGATCAAATGCCGGTACTTTCCGGTATACTTAGAAGGAGTGGTTCTACTTTGGTTTACAAAGCTACCAGTCCGATCTGTAGATCAGTTCTACGATTTAACTCGGAAGTTTAAAGAACAATCCAGGTTGTATGCTTCAAAGGCGAAGGACATAATGTCACTGTCTAGCCTGGAACAGAATCTTGGAGAATCTATTAGAACTTTCTTAAACCGCTTCAACATAGCCTTGGCTGAAATCAGCAATGCAGAGCCACCAATGATTTTGACCTACTTGCTGAGGGCTGTCGACAAATTGAGTGAGTTTGGGAAATGGCTGAAGATGAAGGAGCCAAATTCGCTTAAGAAATTCTACAAGAAAGCTGACGAGTTTATGCGCTTGGAAAGCCTTCCTGTGCCCGCAAAAGTGGTATTGACGGAGGTTGAGAATAACACTGCTGCTCCTGCCAAAAAGGAATTCGGAGGTCAGAAGAGGGAGAATAACGGTGGGAAGAAGCAGAAGGATGTGAAGAAACCTCGCTTCTTCGAACCTTCAGATTTCACTCCTTTAACTAATACTCCGGAGAATATCTTTTTCGCTACCAAAGATGCCGTTGAATATCCTAAACCAACTGTGTTGAAGCTTGGGAAAAATGCTGTTCAAAATGGGAGATTTTGTCGGTTTCACAATCAACCCGGCCATGATACTAACGAATGTCGCCATTTGAAGAGTTTGATTGAAGAATTGCTGAGACAGAACAAGCTGCAATAATATGTTAAGAGAAATAGGAATGACCCAACTTCATCTACTGAGGGCCAGCAACTTCCTGCTCATCCATCTGGCTCGGGTGAGAGGACTACCGCGCATGAATTAGAAAGGCCTGTTATTAATGTAATCACGGGAGGTCCTCACCCAGCAGGCAGAAGCTGGGGTGAGATGGAAAGATATGCTCGTGCTTTGAAATATGCCCCAGCGGAAGAAAATGTTTTTGTGTTGGAAGACGTTGTACCTTTGAAGCAGCAAAGAACTTTTAATGATGACATTGTGTTCAAGGCCAGGGACTCTAGGTGTTGAAGCTACAACCATGGATCCCTTGGTTATCTCTACAGGTATCGGGCCGGCTATTGTAAGAAGGGTGCTTGTTGACTACGGCGCCTCTTGCAATATCCTCTTCGAAAAGACATTTGATCAAATGAAGATTCCTATGGCTGATGTTCAAGCTTCATCGCAGAAGATTGTTGGGTTTACTGGGGAACCAAAGCAGCCAATTGGAACTATTGACTTATTCGTGGAGCTTGGAGAGGGGCAGAAAAAGGTAGTTCGAAAGCAGACTTTTGTGATTGTTGATGGATTTTCAGCTTACAATGCCTTCCTGGGCCAGCCAACTCTTGCTGCATTCAAGGCAATTCTCGCCCCGTGGTGCCTTACTATGAAGATTCCCCACGGATAATGGTGTCGATGTTATTGAAGGGGATCAAAATGCTAGGCGAGAATGTTATCTTATAGAGTTGCGGGAAGCAAGGAAGAGAGAGATGGGAAAGGATGCGGCAACTCCAATCCGCATCAAAGAACCAACCTTATAGCAATTACAGGATGGACCCTGCACTGGCGAGCATAGTGGTGCACGAAAAGAAATGGATCCCAGAAAAGCCAGTACAGGGGAGAATAGAGTGGTGCCGGTGGAAGTAACGGTGCCAGTACCTGTTGACCTGAAAGATCCAAACAAGGTGCTGAATGTAGGTTCGCAACTTAGTGTGACGGTTCAAAATATTTTGATATCATTCTTGAAAGCAAATCTGGATGTATTCGCTTGGAGTCATGCTGATATGTGTGGAATATCTCCAGAAATCGCAGTACATACTCTGAATATTGATCCGAAATTTACACCCGTGAAGCAGAAAAGAAGAACCCAGGGTCCAGAAAGGTCAACAGCATTGAAAGAAGAATTAGATCGGCTCATGGAGAATGGCTTCATCAGAGAGTCCACTTATCCAAATTGGGTTTCTAATCCGGTGCTGGTTAAAAAAGCAAATGGAAAGTGGAGAGTACGCATCAACTTTTCAGATTTAAACAAAGCCTGCCCCAAAGACTGCTTCACGTTACCCAGGATTGATCAGTTGGTGGATGGAACGGCCGGGTATGAATTGTTGTCTTTTATGGATCCTTATTCCGGATATAACCAAATCACAACGCATGAGCCAAATCAAGAGGACACGAGCTTCATCACCGATGTTGGTCTTTACTGCTATAGAGTCATGCCCTTCATACTGAAGAATGCGGGGGCAACTTACCAAAGACTTGTTAATGCTATGTTCAAACCACAGATTGGAAAGACTATGGAAGTTTATGTTGATGATATGTTGGTGAAATCAAAGAAGGCAGTGGACCATATGGATCACTTGGCAGAAATGTTCGCAGTCCTCCGAAAGTATGGAATGAAGCTTAATCCTTTGAAATGTTCATTCGGGGTAGAGTCTGAGAAATTCTTGGGTTTCATTGTGAGTGCTAGGGGCTTAGAAGCTAATCCTTCTCAAATTACTGCTCTGAGAGTAGTCAATGCCCCTAGGACAAAGAAGGAATTGTAGAGCCTCAATGGGAAAGTCGCTGCTTTGAGTCGGTTTATTTCCAAGGCCATAGATAAATGCATTCCATTCTTTGACGCTCTAAAGAAAGGAAAGAAAAACTTTGAATGGACTCCGGAATGTCAGAAAGCTTTCGATGAACTAATTCTTCAGATGGAAGCGCTTCCAATACTTTCTAAGCCCATCAATGGTGAAGATCTTTTCATATATTTAGCAGTTTCGTCTCACGCTCTCAGTGCAACATTAGTACGGGAAGATGAAAAAGTTCAGCGCCCGGTCTATTACATCAGCAAAAGATTCACTAGGGCAGAAATGAATTATTCAAAGCTGGAAAAGCTTGCCTATTGCCTACTGATAGCTTCCAGAAAATTGAGGCCATATTTTCAAGATCATCCTATCAAAGTCCTCACTGATCAGCCTCTAAAGCAGGTCCTATTTCGCCCTGAGACTTCGGGTCGTCTTCTGAAGTGGAATATTGAACTCAGCCAATATGATATCACTTACCATCCATGAAGAGTAGTCAACTGAAAAGCTTTAGCGGATTTCATTGCAGAATACACAAATAAAGGTGACAACGAGGAAGAAGTTAATGATGACACCCCGACCCGATGGAAATTATATGTTGATGGCGCAAGAAATGACTATTGTTCTGGAGCTGGGGTCGTGCTTGAAACCCCCGAAGGGCGATCATTGTGCTACACATTGAGATTGGAATTTCCTTCGACAAATAATGAAGCAGATTATGAAGCTCTTATTGCCGGCTTGAAGATTGCTAAAGAACTGAACATCAAAGTGTTGCAGATCTTCAGTGATTCCCAGCTTATTGTATGCCAAGTCAAGAAAGAGTTTCAAGCTAAAGGAGGAAATCTGCCTTCTTACTTGTCAAGGGCCTGGGAGCTTCTCGATGATTTCGATCATTATACGATAAGTCACATACCTCGGGAAGAGAACACGAAGGCAGATTCTCTCGAGAAGTATGCAAGCACTGGCGAAGCTCAATTATTGGGATTGGTCCTTGTGGAAGTCTTGTCATCTCCAAGTACCGATGAAATGGATATTGACTGGATCATGACTGTTTCTCAAGAGCAGGAGTCGTGGATGACCCGATCAAGGAATATCTACTTAACGGCTACCTTCCAAAAAATTCAAAGGAGCGTCAGAAACTGTTAAGGAAAGCCTCAAGATATGTAATTCAAGACGGCCGGCTGTACAGGCGCTGATTCTCGATGCCATTACTTCGATGTGTAACCAAGGAAGAGGCTAAGACAATTTTAGCTGAAGTGGACGGAGGAGAGTGTGGGGATCATTCAGGTGGTCAAACTCTAGCAAAGAAAATTTTCCGCTATGGGTATTTTTGGCCAGACATTAATCGAGATGCTTCTAGCTACTCCCAAAAGTGTGACAGATGCTAGAGATTTGCAAAAATCCCAAGAGCACCTTCCACCGAGCTAACGCAGATGGTCAGTCCTTGGCCATTTGCCATTTGGGGAATAGATCTCATTGGGCCTTTGCCAATTGCCATGTCCGGAATCAGATATGATACTGTTGTGGTTGATTATTTCACTAAATGGGCAGAATCTAACAATTAGATACTATTACCTCTAAAAAGATGATAAACTTTGTGACTAAGAATATCATTTGCAGGTATGGTGTGCCTCAAAAGATAATCACAGACAATGGTACCCAATTCAAAAGCGAAGAGTTCTAGGATTTTTGCAAGCGATTCAAGATCCAAAAAAGCTTCTCAGCAGTGGCACATCCGCAGGCAAACGGGAAAGTGGAAGCAGTAAAAAAAATTATCAAATCAACCATCAAAAAACAGCTGGAAAAGGCAAAAGGTAGTTGGGTCGATAAGCTGCCACTAGCACTATGGGCATACAGAACTACCCACAAAACTACGACTGGGCACACTCCATTCTCATTAGCATATGGATCAGAAGCAATGATTCCAGTGGAAATAGAGGTCCCTTCACAGGGAAGAAATCATTTCAACCAAGCTGAAAATGAAAAGCTGCAACTTGAAGCACTTGACTTCCTTGATGAAAGAAGGGAAGAGGCTCAGCTCAGAATTGCAGCCCATCAGCAAAGGATTGCCAGGCACTTCAATTCCAAAGTTCGCCAACGCAGCTTTGAAATTGGGGATCTAGTCTTGAAAATGATCATGACAGCAACAGGCGTGTTTGCGCCAAACTGGGAAGGGTTGTATGTCATAGGCAAAAAACTTTTTGATGGTACGTTCAAACTGACAACTATCGAAGGAGATCCAATTCCAAGAGCTTGGAAAAGCAATCACTTGCGTCCATATTTTACTTAAAAGCTCTGCTTAAATTTGTAAAATGATTACGGATGTATGATTCTTGTATTGTAAGCCATTGTAAAATCAGTGCAAATAAATAATAAGAACTATAAAGTGGATGTAGGCCCAGTTCTTGGCCGAACCACTATAAATCTTGTGTTCTCTACTATTATAAAATGCCTATTTTATTTCGATGTGTAAATACCTTAAATGTATTGCTAAAATGTCGATTTAATATTGCAGGCCATTAAAACAAAGCTTACCTATCACAAGGCCAAGCGATCCCTAAAATCACTCGATAAACAAATGTCAAGCCACAAAAATTCCAGATTCAAATCCCACGTAAGAAGTGCTTCATGTAAACAGTTAGTGATTCCACCGGAGGGGCACCTCCCTAACATGGAGGTTTAAGGCCCTTGCTAACTGATTGTGATCGTTTGTGCAAACTGACATCCGGTTAGATTGCTTGCGTCTGCCCCGTGGACTAGCTTAAAAATGAAGTACACTTCTTTGTATAAAACAAACTACTTGTAAAAGAAATGAACATGTGCTTGGAAATGATAACAGGGAACCGCTGATGAGCAAATGATGAACAGACAAGGGAGAGCAGACAGAAAACAGCCAAAAAGGAGTCTTGCCTCTCAACAAAAAGGTTCACTGGAGGGGCACCTTCCCAAAGCGAAGGCACCAGTCCCTTGCTAACTGATTGCGATCGTTTGTGCAAACAAACATCCGGTTGGATAGCTTGCGTCTGCCCAGTGGATCCACTTAACAGTGAGACGCAACCTCCCTGGCGAGACAACCACCCAAAGCCCTCTTCGGAGGCATAAGCCCTCTTCGGAGGCGCAACTCTTCGGAGGATAAAGCCATCTAACGAGGCACACTGAAAAATGAAAGTGCTCTTCTCAACCAATAAGGTTGGTGGAATCACCGAAGGGGCACCTTTCCAAGTGGAAGGCACAGGGCCTTTGTTAACTGGTTGCGATTGTTTGTGCAAACGAACATCCAATTAAGTAACTTGCGTCCGCCCTGTGGATCCATTTAACTGTGAGAAAGTAACTTCCAGGCAATCAAATAAAGCCCTCTTCTGAGGCACAAGCCCTCTTCGGAGGCACACGACCTCTTCGGAGGCAAAAGCCCTCTCTCGAGGCACCACAAGGCCTCTTCAAAGGCACGAGCCTTCTCCAAAGGCACACCTGCCTTCTTCGGAGGCAGAAGACCTCTCCCGAGGCACCACAAGACCTTGTCGGAGGCACAAGACCTCTTCGGAGGCACAAGCCTTCTTCGGAGGCACGTCCCAAGAAGAGATGCTTTTCTCAACCAACAAGGTTGATGGAACCACCGGAGGGGCACCTTCCCAAGATAGAAGGCACAAGGCCTTTATTAACTAGATGCGATCGTTTGTGCAAACGGACATCCAACAATGTAACTTGCGTCCGCCCCGTGGATCCTTTTAACTGTGAGAAAGCACTTTCAAGCGAACAAAACAAAAAAGCCCTCCAATGAGGCACAAAAAAAAAACCTCTTTGGAGGCACACTGCAGCTCTCAAGGGAAGATCAATTTCCCCATCTTGAAAATATTCTTCCCCAGAAGTTGGAGTGCCAATTCAAAGCCTTCTTTGGAAACCCACTTCACCGCGTAGGAGAATCCACTACTCAAAAAAGTGATCATCTTCGAATGTTGAAGTGTACAAATTTTCTCTAAAAAAGAGAGGAGACTTCTCCAATACAAGGCACACTCTACTAGAGCAGAATAATGTTTCCTCAAAATGGAAGAATTATTCTCTAAAGTAAGAGTGCAAGCCTTCTCAAAATGGAAGAGTTGTTCTCCAAATTGAAAGTACAAGTCTTCTCGAAACAGAAGAATTATTCTCCAAAGCCTTACCAAAATGAAAGAAATTGCAATAAGCCGTGGTATGGGGGCAATACAATATAGCTACATTAATAAAAGCAACGCTCAAGCAACATACCACAAGCTTACTGCAATATCACACAATGAAAATGAAGAAACTTGTGCGAAAATAAGGAATAAATGCATTCACAAATACAGTCAAAAGATTGTACAAGTAAAAAGAATCATTTTATTCCATACTATAAAAATTTTATACATGTGCAGGTTACAAAAGAGCAGGGACCGGTACCCGCACAATCTCCGGTCAATACAAGTATTTATATACAAGCAAAAAGCAAAGCAAGAAGGGTAAAGCGAGACTTGTTATTTCTTCTTCCCACCACCTTTAGAGCCCTCGCCTGGCCTAATGGTTAACTTTGGGAGCCGGCTTGAACGAGTCGGAGAAGAAGGAGAAAGAGGTACAACTGGGTCTACTTCCGTTTTCTCTTCACTAGCAGAAGTGCTTTTCTTTTTCTTCTTTGAAGTTGTGCGCTTCCCCTTCTTCCTTGAAGAAGACTCGCTGCCCGGAGTGATAAGTTCAGACAACATTGTGTCATCATGAAATTTCTCTGGAGTTCTTTCACTTTCTTCAAGTTCCACAGCCTTCTGCTCTTGTGAAGCGGCCGGGTCATCCAAGCCTTGAAGAGCTTCTATTAATTCTTCTTGCGACCCCGGTTGAGAAGCAGAAGGACGAGTAATTTGAAGAGATGGAGGAGGAACAACTGGAAGAGGAGAAGTCTGTGCAGCACTTGGTGTTTTCACTACAGAAGAAGAGAAGTTAAAATCGGTATTCCTCACAAAGAGTGGAGATAGTGGTGCGTCAAGGCTTCAGTAATAATCGAAAAGTTCATCAAGCTCATGTGAAGCGAACAAGTAGTCCACTTGAGCTATATCATTGTTGAGGTTACCTGGAGAAGTGGGCTCTATCACGTCGATTTCGAAATCTTGGGCTTCAATGCCTTCCTGGGCCTCGGTGTGGGCAGTTGTAATTCCGGTCTCGGTTTTGGCTGGAGGCAAGGAATGAGATCTAGAGCCAGTAATATCGACGTCAACCGAAGCCGAAGGAAGAGTCGGGTCGGTCAAAAGTGCCTTCCATGAATGCTCTCCTTCCGCCGCTTCGGCTCGTGCTTGGGTGAGTTGTTCTTTCCCTTTGGCAAGGGTGGCTCGACCCTCATCATCCAGATAATACGCCTCAAGATCCGCCTCAGCATAGCCGGCACCTCCAAGCATTTCGACCGCCGCTTCCCACACCTCGGCCAAAGTAATCTCATACTTCAGGCCCAAAAACGAAAGGCTACCATGCCCCAGGACGTTGTGCAGATAAAAGTCGAATAAGGTAGAGCTGATGTTGGCTTTAGTTGCCTCATGAGATTCTTCGGCTGCTGCTTTGCCGGCAATGGCTTCATCGCACTCTTTTTCAACTCTAGAAAGATGAGCTTTTAACATTTCAATCTCCGTGTCCTGGGAGCTAGTCTTTTCCCACAATTGAGCAACATCAGTGCGGTAGCTTTCCACGAGTCTCTGTTGCGCCTCAAGTCTGGCCTCAGCATCTCGTTGACTAGCATGGGCATCCCTTACATGCTTTTGAAGCACCTCTTCCTTTTGAGTAAATGAAGTGGAAGAGGTAGCAAGTTCAACTTTAAGTTGCTCGACTTCAGCTTCAAGTTTCTCATTATATGTCATGATATTCTTCATCTCCGTGTCGTGCTGGTCGATAACTTTTTTCCATTCAGATTTGTCACTCTCCATGGTTAGCATAACTTCAAGGTTTAAACGTTTCACTCTTTGAAGCTCGTCGACTAACTTTTGCCACCCGGACATCCTTTCAATGTCAAGCTTAACAGCATCAAGATTTCTAAGCATAGCCTGCTTGTCAATAGGAACCAAGTCCAAATCAAAGCGTACTCCTTTTAAACACCAGTTTGGAAACGCGCTTTGGAGTGCAGAAGGAGCATTCTCAACTTGATACGAAGGCCTGTTAATAATTGTCTGTATTTCATTTCTTTTAAGGGCCAGGGAGCTAGAAGGGATATCTAAAGAAACAGAAGTAGCGGGCGTTTTAGAGATTTCAGCTGAAGATTTCTCGCTAGGCTTGACCCACTTGCTAAACGTTTCAGTATCATAACTCTTCCCTTTGTCATCATGAGATTTTCTTTGTGGGAATCATCATCCCTTGGGTGAGAGTCATGGCGGTCATCCCTTCTTCCGTACCGCTCCTCATATGCTTGCCTCTCGCGAGCTTTTCTGGTAGCTCTTTCTTCATCGGTTCCCCTCGGGGCAGGAAAATAGCGCCTGGGATCATAAGAATCGCGTCTCCCGTAGGGTTGAAAGTCGTCGTAGTATGAACCGCTGCGTCCCATTGGAGAACATGAAAATGAAGAAGAGACAAAGTTTATAAATCTTCGAAATAGAGAAGCTAAGTGCATATAATTGCCAAAAATCCTAAGTGTGTGTGTGATGTGCGGACTACACGCGTCGAACTACAAACCACTCTTCAGCTTGGGAGTAATGTCTACTTTTGTAACAGGCATCAACTCTTGGGTTGGCAAGGTTGGTCGCAAGGTGGATGTCACTTCGACACCTGAAGAACTAAGTTTAGAAGCAGTAGTATCATCTTTGAAGAGCTCATGTGAAGTCACCACTACGTCGCTCAGCCCTCCGAAAATGCCTTCACCATCATGCCCAGCGGAACTCTTTTTCTCAGTTCCTCATCACCAGCCTTTCGGAATGTTGAGGAAGTTCTTCTTCTTCGATAACCGGGGGAAGTGTAAACTTGCCAGATGACCCCGCACCGTCAACAGGAGTAGAACATTTCTCCAGTGAGGCCTTTGTAATAGGTTCCTTCGGTGCAAGTTCCTTTGCGGAAACCGGGGTATCTAACGTCTCTGCTTGAGAACCGGGGCATCACGGAGTTAAATAGATCGAGAAGGGTGCAAAAGTCCGAATTGGTGTAAAAACTCATCCTTCAGCAGAAACTTGATACTTCTCTCTTCAGCAGCTACAGCACTCAATCTATCAAAAGTTGACTTGTTGCTGGAATCTTTAGCAAGAGGAGGAAGTGCTGTAAAAGTAAAGAATGAAGTTAACACTTGACAACTCGGATTTTGAAAAGCTCAGAAAAGGAAAGAACGGAGATAAGCAATCTTACTTCCTAATCTCCAGATGCCATAGAATCCTGGAGGGAAACGAACAAAGAAAAATTGATTCAAAAACCCATGGGTACTTTCAGGAAGATCGGTAATCAATTTACGGTTTCTAGCGCTCCTCACAAGTGTAATTGAAGGATGATCTTTGTTCTTCGCAAATGTACACTAGTAGCAAATCTCTTCAAAGCTTGGAAGACGGTCGAGTGTCCTCCTAAACAGTACACACAGTCCCATCAAGATGCCGTAGCCATTGCGGTGTAGCTGGAAGGGAGAGATAGTTAATCAGAGAAGGAGCTGTCGAAAATAATCGTTAAAGGGAGGAATAGCTCCACTCAAGCACATCTGATGATTAACTGCGATAAAACCAAGAGGTGGCCTATCAGCAGTATCATTGACCCCAGGAAGCAGGGCGTCCGCTTCAGCAATACCGAACTGAATGCATAATTGGCTGAAAACCCGTTGATTCAGAGTGGTTGGAGTTCTTTCCGGGGGATTATCCAAGGGGTTAGCTATTGGGAAGACTTCTTCAGCTTGCCCTACTATCTCTTCTTATTGAGAAGTCATTCTACACAAGGAACTGGATATTCAAATATGAAGGTACACGTTTCCTAAAAGTGTGTGAAGTGTTGTGCAAAACTACTGAAATAACAAGTAAATGAAATAAAACTTGAAATAGTACTGATTGATACATGTCAATTCAGGAAGTTTCGAGGCTTATTATTAAACCAAAGTTAAGTGTAGTATCAATGCAGATGATATTTAGCAATAAGCAGTTATAATTGTGTGCATTTTGCGTTGATGCTTCATTTAAATCAGTTGATTCACATCACTTCATCTGTAATCAGAATCATAATATTTTACTTAAGTAAAATATCATTTCTTTGACCTAATCCAGCACTCGATGTGGGCAGTCGATGATGAGTATATTCGTCCCATTTTTCTGCAAATGTTGTGTTTAACAGATTATTGGCGTTAAAGTTAATATAATCTGTAAAGAAGTGCAGCAAGTTCAGGCAAGTTATCTCGACAGTTCAAGTTGAGAATTCAAGTTAAGCGTTGTCACATTTTTGCAAGTAGTCAAGCTCAAGCGGCTTAGAAAAGGTCAAAGCTTTCTTATGTCGCATTGTTCAAGTCAGATAGTTCAGCAATGTCATGTTCCTATGAATTAAAAAGTGTTCAAGTCAAAGAGTTCAAGGCATGAGACTTTAGGTCAAGGCAGTGCATTTTTGTCTAAGTATTAGCTCGTTCAGGTGTGGCCGCGACCTAAAGCTTAAGTCGCAAAGAGATTAAGTCGTAGAGAGCTTAAGTCGCAAAGAGCTTAAGTCATAAAGCGCTATGTCATAAGGGTTGTTAGGTCGGTCGGCTTCCCTCAAGTCGTAAGGGTTGTTTGGACGGTCAAATTCGTTAGGTCGCTCCTGAAGTAGCTCGGCAATATTGAGCTATCTCCCATCAAAAGCAAAGCCATAAGTCCTATTCCCCAATCATATTTTTCCACGCGTGCACCACCATTGCGTCACCCGAAAAATCATGGCTTAACCTAAAAAACCCACTAACTCGTTAACCACAAATCCCTTCGTCTCCTCCAATCGCATAAGGCCTCATCTTCTTCTCTGAATCTACAGGAAAAATCATCAAACTCGAACACACACCACGCAACTCTAAGAAATCATAGGTCGATCCGTTTTTAAAGCAATTACAAACAGTTCAATGGCGATCGAAGGGTGAATCAGAAGGAAATCTTACGGCGAGGTAATAAAAACCGTGTGAAAGTGATTACGAGGAAATTGATGGTAGATTTAATGGAGAGGTGATCGATTTACCTAGGATTGTTGTTAGGAATAATGATCGAAGAAACAAAGGGTTTCGCTTTGAGGATTCTTGAGCTCAAGAATGGCAATGGCGGCAAAGTACAAACAGTGGAATGAGGAGGAAGAAATAACCTAATGAATTATATAGGGGAAAAAGGAGGAGACGAATCGACACGCGAGTTAACGAGCTATTTAGGTCGTCACGACCTAGCGGAGTTAGATCGAAGCACATGACCTATAACCTAGGCATATGCTTCGAGGGGCAAGTGTTAACTCCACTTTTTCACGACTCAGCAACCTAAATGTCCAAGCGAGTTAAGAAGCTTCACGACCTAACGATCTAAAGCCTCCAGCGAGTTATCGTGGCAACAGTTAGCGACCTAACGAATTAAGGAGCCAAGCGATCTAACGGGTTAACACACAAGCGACCTAATGAGATAAAGTGCAAGCGACTAACGAGGATGAAGTTCTATAGCGAGCTAACATGTGATGACCTAAGCGACCTAGCAATCAATGCAAGACAGCAGTATATCACAACAGAGGAGCTCAACAACCTAGCGACCTAGTAACTAAATGACCTATGCGACCTAACGAGTTAACGACCTAGCATGTTAACGACCTAGCGAGTTAACGACCTAGTGAGCCACAAGCTTCATATTGTTATGTCGCTTGGTTATAGGTCGAACCAACACTAGATCGCTCCTACTCCTACGACCTACCAGCCTGTTCAAGTGATCAAGTGCAACCATGATAAGCCATAACCCGGTGCTCCCTCGGTCGCTCACGACCTACGACCTATCCCTAGGTCGCTCACGACCTACGACCTACCTTCAGGTTCTCCCTATAAATACCCCGCCTGCTCCAACTGAAAGGGGACTTTTGGATCATTTCTGGAACGCCTATACTTTGTTGTTTTCTTAACTCCTTCAACACTTCAAACACCGAAGACACTTCAACGAACTTTGAGAGGGATCTAACTCATTCAACATGAATTCGAAGAGCTTTTACATGTCAAAGTTCTAGCTACTTGTCTTGATCGTGTTGTAATCAAAGAATCATTGAAAGAGTTGTAATCAAATCAGCAATAAAAGAGATTAAGTGGATGTAGGCTTGACTTTAAACCGAACCACTATAAAAACTGGGTCTTTTTACTATTTCTCTTCTATTTTCTGCTTATCTTCAGTTCCCATACCAACGGGTTGTGCTTTCACTATACTACAACTTACACCGGGGTGTTAGCGTACATTTTTGGCGTTAACACCCACGTTCTTCATTTCTTTCTTTTAAAACGTGATTTGTTTTCAAAAAACATTTCTCCTACATTTTTAAACCCACGCAAATGCCATGAAGTCAATCTCGTGCCCACCTTCTATTTTCTTATGTTCCATCTCCATCCTATCAGTTCCAAGCTTTTCAAAGACAATCAAATAAGAATGTGCACCGTGCACCTTGCACAGCAACCTGACCACCCTTGATCACCGCCGCAACCTCCCACAAGTCGCCATCGGCCTCGCCAACGAACATCGCCACCCAGTTTTGAATGGTTCACCCAGAAACAAAATCGACCCTCTCGTTCGAAAATCTATAGCGAAACTTGATCGGAAATTTACCTCGTGCTGCCCATCCCAATTACCGAAGCCTCACCACCACGTCCAAAGCCTTGCCACTCAACTACGAACCCAACCATCTTGGTGCGATCGAACTCGATGCGTTGACGTCGCCGCAATTTCTCGAATCCCGACCATAACTATAACTTAGGGTTAAATAAAAAATCGCTCTAGATCGACTTTCAAGGTGAATTAAAATTCGAACGAACATTTTTCTGATAATCCCCCATACACTAGCCTCCTCCACCATCGATCGCAAACTCCCACTAGTCGTCGTTGGATGGGATTTAACGAAAATGTTAGAATTAGTAAATTCGAGATAACTCGCCAAAACTTTACTTAGAAATCTTGAAATAATGATCAAAAATCATTGATTTGTGATTCGAATCTAATTGTGTAATCAAAAATGAAAATTTAAGTACTTGAATTTTCTGATTATTTGAATCATTACTGTCTTTGATAAATTTTGAAATATTCAACACAAACACTCGTGATTATTTTAAAACTACATTTACTCCATCACTAACCTTTTTCATTTAGGAAACATCTCATAAAAATGTTGATTTGGGGAGGTGTAGATTAAACTATGTTGCACTTAAGTTGAGAATGAAATAAATAGAGATGCCTGTATGCGTAAAAACTCACACATATAAACACCTAGACTCATTCACATGCAACAAACTTTTCACTGGCAATTCAATTCCCAGATTCACAAGCAACGACCAGATAAACAGAAAGATTTAGTTTTAGGGGTTTGCTCACATTGATGAGAAGAAGCAAAGAAGAATTTTTCTTGAGCCTGTCATGTTTAAACAGAAGAATGGATTGCCTATTCCCAAACATGTATAAAGATATTGCCCCACATACATATGCATAAGAATCAACATGCACACACTAATCCAGGTCATACTTCAAAGATCTCCATATCATAATCAAATAGAAGAAGCTTTAAGAAATAAATATGGGTGGTTTTCTCATCTTTTTTTTTCGCAAACAGAAAGGTTTTTCCTGACATTTTCGAAGATAGATGAAGGCCTGCATCTTTTTTTTGTTCTTTAAATCTTGGAGTTTTAGATCTTTAAAATACAGATCTCTATTTACTCTTTGTTGTTCTTAATTCATTCAATACAAAAGAAAAAAATTAAATTACTTACAGGTTTGAAATTATATATATATATATATGTATATATATATATAACAGAGGAATTCCTACATTTGAAAGCAGAAAAAAATTTGCCTTGCATTTGATTTGTTTTCCTGCAATTGATTAAATTTATTGATTAAATCCTTAATTTACTACCGACTTACAACATAAAAATTCAAATCTTTTGAAAGAATTTTACTTAACTTAATTCATTCCAGAGATTGTTGCATTGCTCTGGGCAAAAGAACTGCATCTTTGATTATGATCCGCAATTCCAGGTTGAACTTACTTTCTGATCTGAATTTTGATTCCTGACTTGATATTGAAAATTTTTGTTTGATCTTTTGCATTCACCTGAATTTTCTTTGAATTTGCATGATGTAGTTTGATTGCTTTAGGATTGTGACTTTGAATTTCAAGTTGCGATTTTCCTCTTCTTCTTTTTTTTCTGATTTTTTTTCTACTTCTTTTTTCTTTGGTGTTGAGATTTGAAATGCCAAATCTTTTCTTTACTGTTTTGTTCAGATTTGGTGAGTTGTTTTATGATTGCATATGGGGGAGCTCAAAAGTTTTCTCATAATTTTTAAATCTTTATTATTTTATCCAATTAAACATGTTGGATGCCATTTGTTAAAAAATCATCATGAGCCCTTAAACACTTGTAAAAATCTATACTTACATATGTACATTTTCCCATTTTCTTTACTTCCTTATGTATACATTTACAATTAAATTTTTCAAAGACAAAAGAATTTTTTTTTTAAAAAAAATAATTTTTTTATCATATTTACTTTATAAATGAATGTACCTTTTATTTCATTAGCATATACATATATACAATGTAAAAAGGAATTGCTTTAACCAATATTTTACTATATACATTATTCTTTAACATTTTTAAATGTCACTAACTTTTAAAATCATTCATTTTAAATTTAAATATAAATATTAAATTTAATCTTTGAAATATAAACATTTATGCCCATTTGTATATTCACACTCACCTTAAAAAAATTAAATTAAATTTCAATATGTACTCTATTTTTACTCATATATGTAATATACATATATATAAGATTTTAAATAAAAATGACTTTTATAAACATTCATTATTTCAATAATTTAATCTCAGAATAAATGGGAGTTTATTTATGTATAGTTTATTACTTATTTTATTTGTTTAAGATTTTTTTCCAATTATATTCTAAAATTAAATTTCAAAAGTTTAAAATATATCATTAATCTATATTGACAAATTATTTTGATGTTACTTTTTTTATAAGATTTCAAATCCATAGTTAAATTTTACAATCATTGTCCAAATAAATAAATTTCCTATCTAATTGGAAAAATTCAAATAATCTACCATTTTATTCAAAAATTCATTTTAATTATCAATTTAAATTTAATTAGAAAAATCGGGATCGTTACAGTATCAACTTTGATGACTTAACATTTGATGTTAAACATTATCATTTCACCGTTGAAATAGTTGAAGCTGGATTATGACGTTTTCTTTGTTGATACAACGATGTAGGACGATGTCATTTACTTTCTTCATAACTGGTTATTGGATGATGCATTTCTTCTTGTTCTTTTGTGCATTGTAATTCTTTTGTGCATTGTGGTTCTTTTGTGCACTGTGGCTCTTTAGTGCACTGTGGTTCTTTTGTGCATTTTAGTTCTTTTGTACATTGTTCATCCATTGTATGTTCATTTAACTTTGGATGTTGCAATTTGCTTTCTCCATTAGTGGTCGTTGGACGATCCCATTCTTTTTTCTCTTTTGTGCATTGCAGATCTTTTGTGCAGTATAGTTCTTTTGTGCATTGTAGCTCTTTTGTGCATTGTAGTTCTTTTGTGCATTCTAGGTCTTTTGTACATTGTTCATTCATCGCATGTGCATTTACCATTGGATGATTCTACTTCTTTTGTTTGTCATAATTTGTCGGATGGTGCCACTTACTCTTTTCATCAACGATTGTTGGATGATGCCACTTGTTTGGAAGTTCATTAGGTTGCAGAAACTTTGATGCCAAGGTAGTTTCAATTATGATAAAAAAGAACAACACTAAAGCTAATGATGCACTATATGCTTTTGTCATATTTATGTGTAGCATGTTGTTCAAGAAAGAAGATGGTTTTTATAAGATTTGAAGATAAAGTTTGGAAGCTTGAAGTCAATTAAGCCATTATAAACTAATTAATGATCTCATTTAGTTTTATCCACTTTCATATTCTGCATAAGCATATAACCTTAAAGTAGATAGTGTTTTAGTAAGATTTCTACAAAAAAAACGTGCAAAAGTTAATTATAATTCACCAATCATTATGTTAATAATAGAAGGCGGTGTTGCATATCAACTACTAATTTCAATCTAAGCTTCTTGTATCATAGGAAATATATGAATAACCCAAATTAGTAAAAAAAAAAAAACTAAATAAATATTAGTGTCTTCTAAATTATAATAAAAACGTGTGATTTCCAATACAACCACAAAGAAAAGGCAAAACAGGTAGTTACGATGTAAATTGAAATGAAAAATTCTAGAATAAAAAATAGATGTCTAGTTTTGTCATATATTTTATCCTCTCAATAATTTTGATAATACTAGTATTGTTATCGTAATAGTATATTACTATACTATTAGCGTGTATGTGTGCAAATGTGTATATTCGTATATTTCGATTAAAATTTACTATATTTTGGTTAAAAGACGTTTATTTTCTTGTTATGGTGTTTGGAACTTACACAATGTCAAATGTATATTTTTTCTTTTACCACCTCAAATGTAGGTTTATCGTTTCACATCTCGTTTTCACTAAAACTTAAAGTCAATTGTTGGACATTATGTATTCGCATTACTATTAATTGTATTAAAAACCCAAGTCTAGTGTTACCAAAAAAGAGATACTTGTATAAATTTATGGCATGCAAATATTTTGTAGTTTGAAATGTATCCACAGTTTTATTTTTATTTACATTTTGCATAGATATAACATATTGTTAATATGTCGTTAAAACTGAAGATTTTAGTGTGGTGAAAATTAGACGCTTCTGATATACTAATGTCCGAAGCCAGTCAGATATTGTTGTAGGCTTAAGCCATAATGATCTAAATCGGGGATAAAAACAATCAAAGGTCCTTATTAGTGATTTTCAAACATTGAAAATACAGTCACAATGCAAGTTTAAATTATAGTGGCTTAAAAATAAAGCATATTCTTTTACAATTACACTGAGTCCACTTTCAATAATCTAAAATATGACAGGTTTCATTTATAAACAAAATACAATTACTTTTATAAACAAAATTTGAATTTGAAGCCGGTGAAAATTCAAGGCCCTTGGCGATGACTTTGGTGACACAAGGCTACTGTCGGCCATTCCTATAACAAACTTTGTTTCGAATAATACCGACTATTTGTAAATAGCAATAAATGAGATTTGAGAAGAAATGTGTAGATGACTATTAAAATAAGTCACGTGCAACGAACCATCCATTTAAGAATTTTCATAAGCAAAATGATTTTTAAATAACAATTTAATAACATAAGTTTTTCTAAAAAAATCCATCATTCAAAAGTTTTGCATTTTGCAAGTTTATCCAACTCTAACCATCCACTAATAGTGTTGCAACAAAATTACTATTTTGAAAAATTTTGGTTAAAAATTTGAAAATAAGAATACACAAAAATCCAAACTTCCTACCCATATTAAACTGGAAAAGTGAATACATAGCTTAAAATAAGTTGTATAATAACAAAACAAAACATGTTTGTAACTATTGATCGCACATGTTATTAGAAAACAATATATTTGGTTTAAGTAAAGCGGTTTTACTGGAAAATAAATTATAGTTTCCTTTACTAAAATTTACTTAAATTGAGAGGTATGTATAAATATATTAAATTTATGAAAAAACATTTAGTTTATAAATATAAATATCGTGGCAATACATTTATGGAAAAAGTTAATGCAAATCATGCTGACCAAACATAAATGTTATCTCAATATATAAACATAAGTGAAATAATAGCTCCACGAATAGATTACTATGAGAAGATGTAATAATAAGTTGTAAAATGCTTTTTAAGATATATTACATAAACCATCTACAAAGCTAATTCTTCCATTAGATTGTTTCATACTATAATACCATGAAAGAACATTGTATCAACTTTGATGACTTAACATTTGATGTTAAACATTATCATTTCACCGGTGAAATAGTTGAAGCTTGATTATGCCGTTTTCTTTGTTGATACAACGATGTAGGACGATGTCAGTTAATTTCTTCATAACTGGTTATTGGATGATGCATTTCTTCTTGTTCTTTTGTGCATTGTAATTCTTTTGTGCATTGTGGTTCATTTGTGCACTGTGGTTCTTTAGTGCACTGTGGTTCTTTTGTGCATTTTAGTTCTTTCGTGCATTGTTCATCCATTGTATGTTCATTTCACGTTGGATGTTGCAATTTGCTTTCCCCATCAGTGCTCGTTGGATGATCCCATTCTTTTTTCTCTTTTGTGCATTGTAGCTCTTTTGTGCACTGTAGTTCTTTTGTGCGTTGTAGTTCTTTTTTGATTGTAGTTCTTTTGTGCATTCTAGGTCTTTTGTACATTGTTCATTCATCGCATGTGCATTTACCATTGGATGATTCCATTTCTTTTGTTCATCATAATTTGTCGGATGGTGCCACTTACTCTTTACATCAACGATTATTGGATGATGCTACTTGTTTGGTAGTTCATTAGGTTGCAGCAACTTTGATGCCAAGGTAGTTTCAATTATGATAAAAAAGAACAACACTAAAGCTAATGATGCACTATATGCTTTTGTCATGTTTATGTGTGGTATGTTGTTCAAGAAAGAAGATGGTGTTTATATGATTTGAAGACAAAGTTTGGAATCTTGAAGTCAATTAAGCCATTGTAAACTAATTAATGATCTCATTTAGATTTATCCACTTTCATATTCTCGATAAGCATATAGCCTTAATGTAAATATTGTTTTAATAATCTTTCTACAAAAAAATAACATGCAAAAGTTAATTATAATTCACCATTCATTATGTTATTAATAGGAGGCGGTGTTGTATATCAACAACTAATTTCAATCAAAGCTTCTTCTATGATAGGAAATATATAAAAAAAAAACCAAATTAGTAAAAAAAAATTAAATATAAATTGGTGTCTTGTAAATTATAATAAAAAAGTATGTCTGCCAATACAAACAAAAAGAAAAGGCAAAACAGGTAGTTATGATGTAAATTGAAATGAAAAATTCTAGAATAAAACATAGATGACTCGTTTTGTCATATATTTTATCCTCCTAATAATTTTGATAATATTCGTATTGTTATCGTAACAGTATATTACTACAATATTAGCGTGTATGCGTGCAAATGTGTATATTCGTATATTTCAGTTAAAATGTACTATATTTTGATTATATAAGACGTTTATTTTCTTGTTATGGTGTTTGGAACTTACACATTATCAAATGTCTACTTTTTATTTTACCACCTTAAATGTAGGTTTATCGTTTCGCATCCCGTTTTCACTCAAACTTAACGTTAATTGGTGTAGATTATGTAATCATATTACTATTAACTGTACTAAAAACCCAAGTCTAGTGTTACCAAAAAAGGGATATATGTATAACTTATGGCATGCAAATATTTTGTAGTTTGAAATGTATCCACAATTTGACTTTTATTTACATTTTTCATAGATATAACATATTGTCAATATGTCGTTAAAATTGAAGATTTTAGTGTGGTGAAAATTAGACGCTTCTGATATACTAGTGTCCAAAGCCAATCAGAGCTTGTTGTTGGCCTAAGGCACAATGATCTAAATCAGGGATAAAAACAAATTAGAGGTCCTAATTAGAAATTTTCAAACATTGAAAATACCGTCACAACGCAAGATTTAAATTATAGTGGCTTAAAATTAAAGCATACTCTTTTACAATTACACAGAGTTCGCTTTCATTAATCTAAAATATGACAGTTTCCATTTATAAACAAAATACAATTACTTTTATAAACAAAATTTGAATTTTGAGGCCGATGAAAATTGAAGGCCCTTGGCGATGACTTTGGTGACATAGGGCTACTGTTGGCCATTCCTATATCAAACTAAGTTTTGAAAGACACCAACTATTTGTAAATAGCAGTAAATTAGATTTGAGAAGAAATGTGTAGATGACTATTAAAATAAGTAACGTGCAATGAACCATCCATTTGAGAATTTGCATACGCAAAATGTTTTTAAATAACAATTTAATAACATAAGTTTTTCTAAAAAATCCTTCATTCAAAAGTTTTGCATTTTGCAAGTTCATCCAACTCTAACCATCCACTACTAGTTTTGCAATAAATTACTATTTTGAAAAATATTGGTTAAAAATTTGCAAATAAGAATGCACAAAAATACAAACTTCCTACCTATATTAAACTATAAAAAAGAATACATAGCTTAAAATAAGTTGTATAATAACACAATAAAACATGTTTGCAACTATTGATCACACATCTTATTAGAAAACAATATATTTTGTTTAAGTAAAGCGTTTTTATTGGAAAATAAATTATATAAGCTTCCCTTACTAAAATTTAATTAAATTGAGAGGTATGTATAAATTTATGAAAAAACATTTAGTTTATAAATAAAAATACCGTGGCAATACATTTATGTACAAAGTTATCCAAATTATGCTGACTAAACATAAATATTATCTCAATATATAAACATAAGTAAAATAATAACTCCACGAGTAGATTACTATCAGAAGATGTAATAATAAGTTGTAAAATGCTTTTTAAGATATAGCATAAACCATGTACAATGCTAATTCTTCCATCAAATTCATTTCATACTATAATACTATGAAAGCACATTGTATCAACTTTGATGACTTAACATTTGATGTTAAACATTATCATTTCACCGGTGAAACAGTTGAAGCTTGATTATGCCATTTTCTTTATTGATACAACGATTTAGGATGATGTCATTTACTTTCTTCATAACTGGTTATTGGATGATGCATTTCTTCTTGTTCTTTTGTGCATTGTAATTCTTTTGTGCACTGTGGTTCTTTTATGCACTGTGGTTCTTTAGTGCATTGTGGTTCTTTTGTGCATTTTAGTTCTTTCGTACATTGTTCATCCACTTTATGTTCATTTAACGTTGGATATTGCAATTTACTTTCTCCATCAGTGGTCGTTGGATGATCCCATTCTTTTTGCTCTTTTGTGCATTGTAGCACTTTTGTGCACTGTAGTTCTTTTGTGCATTGTAGCAATTTTGTGCACTGTAGTTCTTTTGTGCATTCTAGGTCTTTCGTTCATTGTTCATTCATCGCATGCGCATTTACCATTGGATGATTCCACTTCTTTTGTTCGTCATAATTTGTCGGATCTGCCACTTACTCTTTTCATCAATGATTGTTGGATGATGCCACTTGTTTGGTAGTTCATTAGGTTGCAGCAACTTTGATGCCAAGATAGTTTCAATTATGATAAAAAAGAACAACATTAAAGCTAATGATGCACTATATGCTTTTGTCATGTTTATGTGTGGTATGTTGATCAAGAAAGAAGATGGTTTTTATAAGATTTGAAGAAAAAATGCGAATCTTGAAGTCAATTAAGCCATTATAAACTAATTAATGATCTCATTTAGTTTTATCCACTTTCATATTCTGGATAAGCATATAACCTTAAAGTAGATAGTGTTTTAATAAGCTTTCACATCCCGTTTTCACTAAGACTTAAAGTTAATTGGTGCATATTATGTAATCGCATTACTATTAACTGTATTAAAAACGCAAGTCTAGTGTTACCAAAAAAAAGACATATGTATAACTTTATGGTATGAAAATATTTTGTAGTTTAAAATGTATCCACAATTTGAATTTTATTTACATTTTGCATAGATATAACATATGGTCAATATGTCGTTAAATCTGAAGATTTTAGTGTGGTGAAAATTAGGCTCTTTCGATATACTAGTGTCCAACGCTAAACAGAGCATGTTGTAGGCCTAAGGCATAATGATCTAAGTCAGGGATAAAAACAATCAGAGGTCCTAATTAGAAATTTTCAAACATTGAAAATACAGTCACAATGCAAGATTTAAATTATAGTGGCTTAAAATTAAAGCATACTCTTTTACAATTACATTGAGTCCGCTTTCATTAATCCAAAATATGACAGGTTCCGTTTATAAACAAAATACAATTACTTTTATAAACAAAATTTGAATTTTGAGGCCGATGAAAATTGAAGGCCCTTGACGATGACTTTGGTGACATAGGGCTACTGTCGGCCATTTCCATATCAAACTTAGTGTGATAACCCGAATTTTGGAGTATTTGTTAATTAACAGAAATACTGATTTTAACTATTAAAATGCTGATGGTTAAGGATGAAACAAATAAATCTAATAATTAATGTTCATATCTAGGAAAATGATTATTTGATAATCTCCTAATACGATTATTTAAAATGGGCAAACCTTATTATCTTCAACACAAATTAATTGTGTTTGTTTAATATATATATATACATATATATATATATATGATTATTATTAGTGTAGAATTAAGATTTTTTAAAATCAGTTCTCTTTTAAAAAATTTATGTGAATAAATACCGCAAGATGTATGAATATAAATTGTAAAACATAAATTGATTAAAAAGGAAATGTATTTATCTAAAATGGGAAATATAATATGAAAGACAAGGATAAATAAAAAATGGCTTTAATAAGATTGAAGAAATGGTTTAATACATTCTAAAATTTCACATGAGATAAAATTTAATTTGTTTATATATATGCAAATATATAAAAACATGATACGTAAAATTAATAAATACAAAATATAGATATGAATTAGTAGAAAAACATTAATATACCTACAAAATTATAAGTGTAAGCTTTATAACACATGAAATTAACAAGTGTATAATATGTAGTATACAATTTAACAAGTGTCATGTTAGTTTATTTTCTTTTTATTTTAATTTCAAATAATGAAAGAAAATCAAAGTTGAAAATATTAATGTGTTTCTACACTTTCTTTTCTTGTATACAAACCTGAGAAGAAGTAAAAAAAAAAAATCAGATCAAAGTGAAAATCATTCCAACCTGGAAACCAATTTTCAAACAAGAAAGGTTTAAGATCAATGACTAAAACCTGAAGCAACCCAAATTCATAGAATTTAAAAGCAAGGCAAAACGAACATCAACTTCAGTTTCCAGGATCATCAAATCAAGAGGCAACTTCAAAATCAAACAGCAGTTCAATGATCAACATTCAAATTTCAGTTCAAAAACAAGGCTCTGTTTTCTGTTCTAACTTCATAAAAGGTGAGTAAACTTCTCTATTTTAAACCAGTTCTGTTATTATTTTGATGCTTATGACTATCATTTGTGATAATGTCCTAATAAATGAATTATGAATACATGCATAGGTACGAATATGTTTTGTCTTTGTGTGTTTGTATGTATATAATAGATATGTGAATGTAGAGCTCTGGTTTCAGATAATTTTTTATAGGGTTCAAACTAAAAAAAATAAAAAATCAATCAATATGTCCCTCCAATTCTGTTAGGCATTGATGTTTAAATCAAACTTCTTTGTAATAATAAGGGATCTGATTTAAAAGTATTACCAGGAAAGATTTAAAGTTAGTTCTTTAACAAAATAAAGGATTCAGTAAAGCATGAATATATCAAAATCTCAATTTGAATAAATTATGTATTCAAGCTTATAATCTGATGTATCATCTTGAAAGATGATTTTTAAAAATAAAATCATGAAATTTAGGTTCAAAAATCGGAAGATATTGCGAATTGAACGTGATTGGTGTTTTCATCATTTTCTGGTGAACGGGTTGATCTGGGTGATCAAGTTTCTTGCTGGAGGTAGCCCGTGGATGGGTAGTGTAACGACCTGGTATTTTCAACCATTCGCATCCGCACATGTCGGACTTGAATTGTTCAAAATACCGCGTTGTAAATAAAATTTGGCAAAACTCAGAATATACAGTAAATAAACAATCACAAAATCATAGACACAGAAATCAGAATACTCGCAGTAGAATAAAAATAACTAAGTGGTTCATGAAGCCACTATCACATAATCTCAGATAAGTATAAATTACATAGTCTATAAAACCAAATATAGTTTGAACCGACCATAGAAAAATCCAAATTAATTTGTCTCCATTACATAAACTAAGATAAAGAACTGAATAGGAAATTTGACAGCAGCTTGAAAAGATGATCTTCAGAAGTCCTAGCACCGGGGATGAAGTCCGAACTGATACTCAAGCTGACCCGTGCGTAAAATAAACATAAACACTCAAGTCAGGACATACTTATACAGTGTAAGCTAATTCAAGTGAACTGTAATATAAAGACAAGTAACTTAATGGATGCTTGGGACCGCCCATCCTCTAAGGATCCGTTAAACCATTTACTATGTAGTAATATTTCGCTATTACAATAATGTCTATAAATAAAATAAACTTACTCTTGAATAGCGTTAAGGGGTTACCCATATAGCCCTTAACACATAATATATTCCCATAGTCTATACAGTACCGTAATCTCCCCCGTAGTAGGTGTCGTCAGAGGGCACTCGATAGGTATGGTACAAAACCAAAATCGCATAAGGCTCGCTATGGTAGGTGACACGACACAACTAGATAATGCCAGGGTAGATATACCAATTACGCTTCCAAACTGGTGGTAGCGCGTAGCAGCTACTACCGCCCACCTCGAACAACACTCTCGAATCAAAGGTGTGCATCAAACAATCAAAGAGTAATAAAATGGAAAACGAAGAAGTGCGTCCGATAAAATGTGCTACCTCCTTAGCCCGTCGATCGCTCATGTTTTAGCCATCTTATGCCAACTCACGGGAGTCGGGTCCACGTACATACCTTAATAGAACGTCACCACCATCCTAATTCATTCTGGAATCTCCACCGCGTTCACAGTTGTCAAAATGGTTTTCGGTATCGACAGAGAGTATGCCCATATCCGATCCCGGTCTCTTTAACAACCAACGTTATTAATACCCGTGGTTATAAATTCCAAAATAGTTAATATTAAATCAAAATACTTCATTTTAACTTTTAAAAGTGAAGTTATCATATTTACGAATCGAATATCCAAAAATCTCAATTTAAGCCACTACAACACTTAACAAGTACTACTGTAACCTTTTTATTTATTCGGGTTTAATTTAAATTTCGTGACCACAGCACTTACCAATTACTGCAATAGCCCTTAATTAATTTTTAGCTTTTAGTTCATTTGCATCAACTACGACACTTACAAAGTGCGGTAATATCCCTTACAACAGTTTTAAGTTAATTAATTTTTTTAGACTTCAATATAAATTCATCAATAATTAAATTTAAATTTTAAACTAAATTAACTTATAAAAAAAATATTATCCATTTGAAATAGTCATTTAAATCTACCCAAAAATTTATGATTTTTATGAAGTGTATTCCACTAATAAATATCAACCTCTCAAGGCTTTACTTATTAAAGTTAATGCCCAAATTTCTATATTTTTCAATATTCAAAATTTTCTTAACCATTTAGTTGAATTACCATTTCAAAATATAGCTAAATGTCATCTTTATTTATTAACTTACCTTTTATTCTTAAACCGAACTTCCATTTCTAAATTAAGATATATTTCAAAATTTATGTTTAAGTATTTATTTATTTAACTGTTAAATTCATAGAAAATTCAATAACACCATATTAATTTATTTAAATTCCAATTTACATCAAAATTTATTACATTTACAAACTTAGCTTGAATTCCATCAAAATTTCCAAAATGAATTTATTACATCAAATTCCAACTTACCATTTATTTATACATTTAACTTGTATAAGACTACCAACAATTATTTAACTTAATTTAAATCAAAATATTAAAAAAAAATATTTGAAATACTTAAAATTTCCAAATATGTATATATATAGTAACCACGGGTCTGTATAATATTTTCTAACCTAGGTCAAGTGATACAGATAATATATCATTTCAATCCGTAATTTACAGAGAAAAAACCGGGTTCTATCATTTCAAACCCGCAATCCCAAGTTAAATAAATAAATAAATAAACAATATCGTTCAGGCCTATCATTTCAGCCCGTAACGATTTCTATTCTACAGGGAACTTGCAATGATAAACAGTAAATAAATAAATAGTATAACAACTTAAATATAACAGTATATAATATGACTGATGATGTGTCAAATTAATAACAGGGTTTTTAACATCATAAATTTATATCACAGGCAAAAAAAATAAAATATAAATATTCTACAATTACACTTGTTATTAATTTACAAATCTTTAAGTACGTTTGTCTGGTGACAATACTCACCTTTACGCTGCTGGAGTTTTGTTACAAAATAAAGAATATCTACACCGAAAAGCGTACAGAAGGCACAATCAATTTTCAGAGGATGTGACAACCCAATTCCGATCTTGAACAAAATGAATAAATAAAACTGAGTACTCGAATTTAATTGCGGACAAAGCAAAATTGGAAACAAGATTGAGTTAGAGAAAATTGACACAAATAGCTTGACAACTCCACATTTTTTTTTTGGCACGGCCCTTGCCTAATTACAAAACTCGAATGCATGCGCACATGAAATTTCACGCCATGGGCACAGAGGATTGGTTACAAAAGCTACAGGTGGCGCACATTTTATCTACTTCAGAAATGCAAAAGGTAATTTCAACTTATTCTCTAGTCGGACAACACAACACTATGCTCGACCCATATATCCATTTTCTGACATGCATGCATATTTTACTTCTCCCTTTATTATATATATATATATATATATATATATAAATGCAGAGGTGGAGGATGTAAATTCGTTTAAGGGTTTGGTCAATAAAAGAAAAACACATAGATGCACGGCATGAACAAAACAAAATCTGAATGCATGCACGGCCTGAAATACTCGACACAATTTATATACAGGCGCATGCATGTATTTTTCTTTTTCCTTTTTTTTAGATCCTAGAAACAAATGACACGGCTGCTGAAGTTGATGGTGGAGGAGTGGTAGGCGGTGGTGGTCGTGCACAGGAAATAGAGAGGCCAAGCATAGGTAAGGAACGATAGTAAATGGAACAAGGAAATAAATAAAAAAAGAACAAGACCATTACCTTATGCGTAGATGGAAGATGGTCGAAAATTTGAGGTGAGGAATGTTTGCGTCAAAATTGGACACAACACTCTTCGGGAGTCGTTGAAGAGATAATAGTCAAGAATGTAAATTCAAAACAGATATTATCTAATAAAAATCCAATCAACAATAAATTAAATGCGCAGACAAGCGATTTATAGTGGTTCGGCGTGTTGCCTACGTCCACTGTGAAGTGTTTTGATGTTTTATTGATTCTCTTTCAATGATTACAAGTTGTTGCAGCAATCAACAGCAAATTACAACTGGAAATTCGAAATCGACAGTAAAACTATGGGGTAATGATGGAGATCTCGATCCGGCAGAGTCTAGGCGCTTCAAAGTCAGAAGATCCCTTTTTCGTTGTCCCTGGGGCTCTATTTATAGGCATAGGCTGCTGATATTTCACCGAAAAATCGGGAGACCACTTCTGGCATGTGAGGCCGCCCACACGCACGGTCTCAGGAAGTTTGGGCCCACTTTGACATCGGTTCGAACTCAATTCGAACCGATCAAGAATTCATCCAATCGAGGTGAAATTTGGCGTGGGCATTCTTCAACATGTGTGCAAGCTTCTATGAAAATTTCATGGCATTTGGATCAGTAGATTGGGAGATATGATATATTCGAAATGGGGTTCATTGCATGGCTGTTTGGTTCGAAACCATGCTTTCGAACCGATGGTTTCGAATCCATCATGGCACATGACTTCGTGGTGACGTGGAGCGCAAACTTCGAACCTATCCGGTCTTCACTCCGAGTTGACCGCTTCGACTCCATATATCTCGGCGAATTCGAACCGAAGGAAAACACGTCATCATGGTTGGTTGACCTAGTGGATTCGAATGAGGCTACACAGGATGGATTCGAACTTGGCATCATGGATGGGTTCTAACATGACTTCATGAATGGGTTCGAGCAATGTCCAATGATGGATTCGAACTAGGGTTCTTGTTTGGAGTCGAACAAGGCTTTGTGGTGGGTTCGAAGCATGGCTTCTGTGATGGATACGAACTATGTCACTTCTCCATGGACACGAGGCCCATCGGTTCGAATACGATGGGTTCGAACACGATGGATTCGAAGGTGAAGTAGACGAACCCGAGGTGGTTCGGTGGACTCGAAGCTTATGGATTCGAACGTGATGGTTTCAAAACGTTGATTAACGATGGCTTCGAAACCTAAGCTTTCCCCTTCAAATTGAGCCGATCATAACTCGAGCGTATGTACTCGGATTGACTTGAAACTCGAGATGTTGACTCCTATGATCTTTCTTGCCGTGTCCTATCGATTGTAGCCCAATCTGGACTTGGACAAAATTCAGTGATATCCATAGCGAGACGAAGTATGACCGGTCTCTGAGACGAACTGTTCTCCGTTTCTGATCGATCTTTTGGTATCGCGGCTTTGCCAAAAAGCGGGATAACATTTTGCCCCCTAAAGAACGTCTTGTGGGAACATGACGTGCTTTGAATAGCCACCATTTTTCAAAACAATCATTGCTCTCCTTTTTGTTGAAACTCGTATGCTGTATGGTTGTAACCTTGTGTTGATATGACTGATTGCTGTATAATAGCGCTTAGCCGTTGGCTGTTGCATTTGTAACGGGATGAGTGTTTGATCCCTGTAAATGTTTAAAATCGATCATTAGTTCGACATATATGCATATATGTTAGTTTGACCCTTGTAGACGTCGTGCGTCCATGAGTTGTGTTAGTTCTATTTTCTATTGAATTTCATATCGATTCTCTCCTGAACCGATTTTGTAATTTGAATTGAGACAACGCTTGATGGTTGCTTTGAAAGGTTCCTTGGTATCGATCCTCTCCTGAACCGATGCAGAAGGTTGAAGGAAACGACTCTGCGTTGCGTGACTGCGACATTACGAACCGATGGGTGCGAGCTCCGATGGGTTCGAAGTCAACATCCACATGGGTCGAGTACGCTTATGCAATGGTGGTTTCGAAACTGATCTTCGAACCGGTATGGAATGATGGATTCGAACTAGAGGTTCGAAACGATTGGTGACAGTTGGATACGTAGTCGTTGATGCGCACAAGGGCTTTCGAACCGATGGTTTCAGCGTTTGTCTCGCATCGATGCTGCTCGTCGCCTTGCTGCGCGCTTCGTACCGATGAGACGCGGGGGTAACTTCGAATCGATGGGGTCCTAGGCCGATGGTTTCGAATGGAGACTCCGAATCGATGCGTGTTTTGACTGGTTGCGACCGGTCAAGTTTACTGGGTGGCAAATCGTCCCGGTCATCTCCAACTCCCCATATAAATAGCAGGGGGTTAGCCATTTTTTCACTTTTTACTTTTTTACTCTTGCCTTGTTTTACTGTGCACTCGAAACTCCAGAGAAGAAGGTGCCGTACTTTTGCATTCGAACCATTTGAGGTCCAAATCTTCAATTCCTCAAACCTATCATCCAAACTAGGTAACTAACCTTGAATTCACACGGCCAAGCTACCTTGAACCCGTCACTCCTTCATCGATCGGTCTTTCTTGGGATTTGGTAAATCCAGATCTGGCTTTTGGAGGAATTTTGAATCGATGCGTGGATTCGAGTTCGAATCGATGATGGGTGCGCCATTGGCCGTTGGATTTCGCATCGATCCATGGAATGGTACTATGAGGCGACGCAGTTCGCACCGACTGTTGGATTCGATGGATCCATTCGAATCGATGGATTCGAATCCATCGGCCATCGGTTCGAAATTCGCAGCTTTATGTCGATTCGAATAAGATCGATTCGAATGATGTCGATGTCAAGTTGGGAGCTCCTGATCGGTTCGAACTTGCCAAACAAGGATCGATTCGAAATCAACCATTTCCGATCGATTCGAACTCGACACCTGTTCATCGTTTCGAAGCGAGCTTTCCAGCCGTCGATTCGAAGTGGTGTTAGGGTGGTTTCGAACGAAGTGCCTGTGATCGGTTCGAACCCCCTATGATGGATTCCAAAATTTGATATTTTCTGAGCATAACTCCGGCGAGCTTCGTCCTTGCATATTTGGACATGTTAAATTGCATACTTGACCACCTTTTGAAGCTCGTCGATGGAACAATAACGACTTCTATTCAAATCAAATTTCCATCATACAAGCGGTTCAACGATTACGGTCAGCGATGACGGTCATTGTAAGTGGACTCTGTAGCTTTGTCGTTCGCATATTTTCTTTAACTCTGCGATATTCATTCAAGTAATGCATGGCACTGCACAACATACATTCATACAATTTACACTGGGGAACGCACGGGTCCTTTGTCGTCTAACGATGATTTCTTATGAGTTGGCTAGTTATGGAACCGTCAAGTTCACAGCAGTAGGAGATTCAAGGTACAGCCTCTCCGAGACTAGAGGTTCCGGACATCGATCCTGAGATCGTCGGTCCAGCCCCGGACGAATTGCCTAATGCGTCGTTCATTGCAAATTCATCGGATTCCGTTCCATCCAATATCTCTGAAGACATGTTGGGAAGGATATGCTTGAGGCACGGCCTGTCACTAGATAATGTGTTACTGTCGGGGCCGAATGATAGACCGCACAATCCACCGAAAGGGTACACTGCATTTAACCGCCACGCGTGTGCGGCTGGGACACTTCCTCCGTTCAACGAGTATATAAGGGAAGTATTGTCGTTTTTGAGGATCGCCCCATATCAGCTGCACCCGAACGGGCATGCGTCGATCAATAGCTTGTTCATTGCATTTATGGAATATCTCCATCGACCACCACTCCCGATTGAGATCAGATACTAGTTCAATTTCAAAACTCAGGGTGATTATCCTTCCTTCACATTCCTGGAAGCGGTGAGGAACTGCCAAGTGGTTACCGGGTCCTGGACCAGGTTAAGCTACTATAGGACGGAATGGTTCTACGTCAGGTGTCCTCCGGGGTTTGCCCGGCGTTGGTTAGTCAGACGTGAGTGTGGCTGAGTTATCAAGTAATTATTAAGGCAATTGCTGTCAAAGTGAAACTTATGCTTTTTCTCTTTTTTATAGCGACGATTCAGCGACCTGAGGGCGAGCACTTTAGGGAGATGGTGCGGGTGCTTCGAGAAGTCCCGAGTGGAGATAGGGATATCGAGCTGCTCTTGACGGATAGGAATCTCCAAACTTGCGGATTGATTGAACAAGGGCAGAGCATATTGTTCGAGGGGGCGTTAAAGGCCGTTTTGAAGAAACGAGTCAAGCACAAGAAGCCCAAAGTTATTATAGCCGAGGAGGCTGATTCTGAAAGAACTCACACTGACGATGAGCCATTGTTGGGGCCTACAGACATGGCTCAGGATGTTGAAGAGCAAAGAAAAGGCAAGGCAGCCGTCGTCACGCCAACTAAGAAGGGGAGATGGAAGTCGGTTGTCACGGCCCGATCCTCCCCCGGAGTTAGAATTTCCGAGATGTCTCCTCCGCGAACCGAAAGTCTCTACGAAGGGCTTACCGACCTTCCAATCCCAGATGATGTGTCTTTTCAGCATGACGCCGGGTTGGAGGAGTTTCATCGTACTCTTGAATTGAGCGAGCCTTTTATTACTAGCTCAGTCGACACTTCTGGTTGGTCGGGGGAAATGCATATTCATACACATTTCACGACACTACATTGTCCCAAGTCTTAAGTGACCGGTTTCGAGAAACCACTAACTCTATTCTCATTTTGCTTTGCAGATATTATGACCGGACGTGGTTCGATGCTGGGGAGTCTACGACATGCTCGCAGATCTTCCTCATATTATGATTCACAACGGAGAGAAGGGGATAGGAGTTATGATCGCAGGCACTCCGGGTACTCTAGGCAAGAATGGAGAAACAGGGATTACAGACATCGGTCCCGGTCGCGCACCCCTCCTCCAAGAGCTCCTACACAGCCTCCTGTCCATGCTCCTCGTTCTTCTGAGTCCTCGCATTATCAGTCAGCCTCTCAATCTTCTAGGCATGAACCTCGCCATCCCAGATCTGAGGCAATGCCCCCAGTAGTTGCGGAACAACCTCCCACTAAAATTTTGAGAGAAGGGGCAATCAGGCTTGCTCAGCTGAAGAAGGACTTTCCGAACATTTGCTTTGACAACTACATCTTCCCTCTTCACTTGAAAAGAATTCCGCCTGAGGCCGAGCAGACAGCGCACGATTATGTGCAAGATTTTTATGCCCAATACAGGGCATGGTACAAGGCGGCTGAGAAGGCGTCGTCACCGGCCTTCGAGCGTAGGGCCACCATTGAGAAAATGCAGGCTGAGTTAGCCCAAAAAAGCCGTATTATCGACGTGCTGAACACCGAGGCCGAATTTTCCAGAAAATCAGAGATGGAAGCCATCAAAAAGGCCGATGAAGCCCAGCTTACAATGGATAGAATGAAGCGTGACACTATGCCACGGTGGAGGACATGGGCCATCGGAATACTCTGGTCACTGCTGAAAGGGACGCGGCGCTAAAGGAGCTAAATGAGCTCAAATCCAAATTCGCCGAAATCACCAAGGATAGGGACGATGCAAACAATGCAGGCCAGGAGGCGTGCGAACAAGCTATTATACTCCGGACCGAACGGGATGAGGCAGTGGCCAAAGTTCAAGCGGTCGAGGCAGAGATTGAGGAGAGAGTTCAGCAAGCCGAGGCCAGGCTAGAGGCTGACATCAAAGATCTGCTTATCACCTATAATGCCAATGTATTGAAGCACATAAACTTGGCCTAGCTTCAGGATTACCCAGTTCATCTCCACAGTGCTTGGGAACGACTGGTTGAAGAGGAAGAGGAAGCGCGTCCGAGTGAATCGGTCGACCGATTCGAGCTTGAAAATCGGTTGCTAACAGATGAGGAAAAGAAGGTCCTCCATGACGCTATGATCGCTCATGAGAAGGAGATGGTGGGCGGTCGATCTTTGGAGGCCAGAGAAGGGTCAGGCGTTAAGCATCGTGCCACTGCTCTTGAAATCACCGCCTCGCCTTCGTCTGAGCCTGTATCTGCGGTTAGCTCACAGACCGTTCCTGCTTACGACCCAGAGCAACCGCGGTTATCACCAATTCGCGAGCACGTCTCCGAGGTCATCCCATCATCAGCAAGTCGAACTGAGGAAGGTATTCTAAACAAATTTCAAGTGCATTTTCGCTAGAACTCTCGTTTCGAAGTGATTGTCCTTAACCCCTTCTCTTCTTTATCCAGTGACCAGGATCACCCTGGCGTCTTCAACCCAGGAGCCGAGTCAAGGGAAGAAGGCTATTACTACTGAAACGACTGTCGTGACAACGGCAGCGTCTACCGGAGCGGCGCAGGAAAGCTCTTTGTCTCTTGACGAACAGATGGTGAGTGAACTACTCGATCAACAGGGAGACCTCTCTACGGACTTGCCATTTATCATCAGTGAGCTCCCGCCAGCCTCTAGCACTTTTGTGCAGACCGGAGTTGCCCCCAGTCAAGCCTAGACGACTCACGATGAAGAGATTTTAGCCGAGATTCAAGCTGAATTAGAAGCTGAGGGGCAAAGCGGTAGTGCCGGTGGTGGCACTATTTCATCTTCCGTTGCAGGTCCGGTCCCTCCTACCCCTCCGGCGGGGAGCCTTCATTTAGATTCAGGCTCTGAGGAAGACGTCGACATTATGCCTTCGGCCGAAGAACAAGCATTGGAGAGAAAGCACTCCAAACGAAGGATCTCTGTCTCCAGTGAGTTCGAAGATGAACCACTGATAAGAAGATTCAAAAAGAATAAGTAGATGGGCCGCTCAAGTGAATTTTTTGGTAGATAGGAACTGGTGTTTTTTGCTTTTTGTCAGTAGGCCGTGTATAGATGCAGGTTCGGCCCCTACTAGTAGGCATTCTTTTTTGGAGGAACTTATTTGCGTGTAAGTCCTTGTCTTAAGTTAGTTGAAATAAAATTTTGCTTTTCTTATTTCAACTATTTTTTCTACTTAAGTGTTGTGATGATGGGTTTATGACCGTGCTTTTTTTGCGAATCTTGAACGCATGTCCACGCTCCGGGGACTTAGAATAATTTCAAAGTTAATGCTCCGGTTCGCATCCTGGAAATTTAGGGTCGACATCTACATTCCGGTTCGCACTTCGGGAACCAAGAGGTAGTGTTCGCACTCCAATTCGCTCTCCGGGAATTTGGATTTGGCTCACACTCTGGAAACTAAATTTTATTTCAACTCTCATTTCATTTGTGCCCAAATGTTTGTGGCGTTATGCTTTATTCGCCAAGTCTGAAAATCTTGGTCGCAAGTCGTAGTCGACGAATAATCGAATTTCGGACATTGTATAGCTTTGGTTAGCGATTAACACTTAGCTTTTTTGCCCCCTAGTCTCGGGGAATAGCATTTGTGCTTTGGCGATTGAGTGCGTTTATTGCAAACCTTAAGCGTGTTTCCACATTCTGGGGACTTGGTATAATTTGTAATCGATAACTTGGTTCGCACTATGGGAATTTGAGAGTTATCGACATTTGTAGCATGGTTCGCGCTCCGGGAACCTGGAATTGACGTTTACACTCCACTTCACGCTCTAGGAATCTGGAGTTAGCGTGGATGCTTTGGTTCGCGCTCCGAGAACCTGTAATTTATGTTTATACTCCAATTCATGCTTTGGATACTTGGAGTTAGCACAGATGCTTCGGTTCGCGCTCCGAGAACCTGTAATTTATGTTTATACTCCAATTCATGCTTTGGATACATGGAGTTAGCACGGATGCTTCGGTTCGCGCTCCGGGAACCTGTAACTTATGTTTATATTCCAATTCATGCTTTGGGAATTTGGAGTCCGTTCGCGCTCGGGGAATGAATTGTTGAATGTTTATACTCCAATTCACGCTCTGGGAAGTTGGAGTCCGTTCGCGCTCCGGGAACGAATTATTGAATGTTTATACTCCAATTCACGCTCTGGGAAGTTGGAGTCCGTTCGCGCTCTGGGAACGAATTTTTGAATGTTCATACTCCAATTCACGCTCTGGGAAGTAGGAGTCCGTTCGCGCTTTAGGAACGAATTTTTGAATGTTTATACTCCAATCACGCTCTGCGAAGTTGGAGTCCGTTCGCGCTCTGGGAACGAATTTTTGAATGTTTATACTCCAATTCACGCTCTGGGAAGTTGGAGTCCGTTCGCACTCTGGGAAGTTGGAGTCCGTTCGCACTCTGGGAACGAATTTTTGAATGTTTATACTCCAATTCACGCTCTGGGAAGTCGGAGTCCGTTTGCGCTCCGGGAACGAATTATTTAATGTTTAAACTCCAATTCACGCTCTGGGAAGTTGGAGTCCGTTCACGCTCTGGGAACGAATTGTTGAATGGACTGTCGTGTGTTGGTCCAGTTCAGCCTTCGATGTGTTGGCTTGCCCCCGAGCTGGGGTTTCACTTAGTGAGTGGCCGGTGGTAATGCAGTCACTCGCTATTTGAATAAATTCCATTGTTTGATGGAACTTAGCTCTTCGTGTGTCGTGATTGTTGAATGTTGTATTCGGTGAATCACATCTTTGGCTTGAAGAGATAGCATTTTATTTGCTGAAATTAGAAAGTGTGGCAAAGTTAGTGCCTTATTAGAAATTCAAATTTCAGAACGTAAAAGAAACTGCAAAGTATTCATAGATTGAGGGAGCCTGTCATGTGTGACAGTGATGAGGTTCTTCGTCGTTCCAGGCTCCTGAGTAGGTAGGCCCGCCACTGATGGCGTTTATCACCAATCTCCCACAGGGACAAGTCGAGTCCTCCCGCCTCGGTCGATTGGGTTCATTGATTGGATTGGATGGGCCCGCTTCTCTGGGCTGCGGTGTCCGCACAAACTGTTCCAGCTTCCTTTCCCTGACCAGTTTTTCAACAAGATCCTGTAAGTGACAACACTCGTTCGTATCGTGCCCGTAGCCTTCATGGAACCTGCAAAATTTTCCCGTCTGGATTTGTCTCTCTGACTTGGGGCAGGTTTTTCATATTGAATTGTATTACGGGTCCGCAAATACAAGTCCTCCAGTGAAGTATTCAAAGGAGTATAACTGTCGAACTTCGGATTTTTGCGTTGCGGGCCGCGATTTTGATCTTGTTTTTTATGTTGATTCACGCTCTCTCTTCACCGAGCTTGTTTATTTTTAATGTTCAACTGAACTTTTCCGAAGCTCTCACCGGACTGTTTTATTGCAACATTTCTTTGGGTCCCTTCCGCATTTGGCCCTGCATTAGTTTGCTTCCTAGACTGTTTCCCGTCTTCCTGTCTCAGGAATTGAGCTGCTTTGGCATGGAAACGGTCTAATGACGCAGGTGGTTTCCCAGCTAGCCAGTTACCGAATTCAGAATCGGGGTCGATCCCCTTAGTCAGCGCCATAAGGATAGAGTTATCGTTTGGATTACTAATCTCCACGCATGCAGTATGGAATCTCTCTAAGTAGCGCCTGAGCATCTCTCCGGGAGCTTGCGTGACACTAGATAGAGTGTTGACATCCTTTGGCCTTGCGACGTGCATGCGGAATTGCTCAACGAATTTTGTGGCCAACTGATCGAAGGAAGAGTGGTTCGAGGCGGCAATCGGGTGAACCACATGGTGGCGATGCCCCCCAAGGATATGGGGAAACTACGACACTTCACTTCATCGTCGGCTCTGGCAGCGGTCATAGACCATTCGTACTTTAGAATATGTTGGTTTGGGTCGGAGTTTCCCTCGTACATGGGTAGAGTGGGCATTCGGAATCGCCGTGGGGGTTCAGCATTAATAATATCATCCGTAAAGGGAGTGTGACTTCGGGAAACTCCCCAATCGTCGTTTGTGAATCCCCGACTCTCACGGATCATCTGACGTATCATATTTGAAAGATCCGGCATTTGTGTCGGAGTATGATCACGTTCCATACTTTGGGCTTGAACCGGATATCGTCGACGGTCCAAGTCTCGCCTTCTTGGCTCATAGTCTTCTGGGAAGTACGGTTCAGGAGTACGACCGCTATGACGACGGTCCAGGTCCGAATGATCTTGAGCGTCGACCCCTGGTTCAGCCGCAACGCTAGTGGTGCGGTATTCTGCGGCGTGGTGAGGAACGGCACCTCCTCGGGAGGAGGGTCCGGTTTGGAAACTGGCTGACGGACCAACTCTTATTTGTCCAACGGTCAATGTCGGTTGGTTTCCAACGGGTGGCATACGACTCCCATCTAACCGGGGTCGTGGAGGTCGGTTATGATAATCAGAAGATGAAGAACTTTCGCTGGAAGAGCGAGAAGCACGATCTCTTGTGGATCTCTTTCATTTCTGGCGATCCAACTTGTTGATTAACTCAACGTTAGCGCGTAGCTGTTCTTCTAGTTGTCGCCGACTCTGGGTCAGTTCCTGGAGTAGCAATTGTAACTCTTGTCGGGTGACCGGCCCCAACGGTTCCGATTGCCCGACGGCATCTTGATTAGATGAAGGTAGAGGGGCAGGATTTTGTCTATCCTGTTCTTCTTGATTGACAGCGTTCGAAGTGGTTCTTGTGCTAACCATCTTGAGAGTTGAATTCCTTTCCTAGACTTTATGCAAATCTGAATAGAAGGGAAGGAAGTTGGATTCAATGATATGGATCTCTCTCTTAGATTTATTCAATCTGGTATCGATGACAGATCCAACGAGCAGGAGAAAAGCTGGGTTTTCTCAGTGAAAGCACCAAAGTGTTTGCGTCAAAATTGGGCACAACACTCTTCGGGAGTCGTTGAAGAGATAATAGTCAAGAATGTAAATTCAAAACAGATATTATCTAACAAAACTCCAATCAACAATAAATTAAATGCGCAGACAAGCGATTTATAGTGGTTCGGCGTGTTGCCTACGTCCACTGTGAAGTGTTTTGATGTTTTATTGATTCTCTTTCAATGATTACAAGTTGTTGCGGCAATCAACAGCAAATTACAACTGGAAATTCGAAATCGACAGTAAAACTATGGTGTAGAATGATGGAGATCTCGATCCGGCAGAGTCTGGGCGCTTCATAGTCAGAAGATCCCTTTTTCGTTGTCCCTGGGGCTCTATTTATAGGCGTAGGCTGCTGATATTTTGCTGAAAACTTGGGAGACCACTTCTGGCACGTGAGGGGGCCCACACACTTAGGAAGTTTGGGCCCACTTTGACATCAGTTCGAACTCCATTCGAACCGATAAAGAATTCATCCAATCGAGGTGAAATTTGGCGTGGGCATTCTTCAACATGTGTGCAAGCTTCTGTGAAAATTTCATGGCATTTGGATCAGTAGATTGGGAGATATGATGGATTCGAAATGGGGTTCATTGCATGGCTGTTTGGTTCGAAACCATGCTTTCGAACCGATGGTTTCGAATCCATCATGGCATGTGACTTCGTGGTGACGTGGATCGCAAACTTCGAACCTATCTGGTCTTCACTCCGAGTTGACCGCTTCGACTCCATATATCTCGGCGAATTCGAACCGAAGGAAAACACGTCATCATGGTTGGTTGACCCAGTGGATTCGAATGAGGCTACACAGGATGGATTCGAACTTGGCATCATAGATGGGTTCGAACATGACTTCATGGATGGGTTCGAGCAATGTCCAATGATGGATTCGAACCAGGGTTCTTGTTTGGAGTCGAACAAGGCTTTGTGGTGGGTTCGAAGCATGGCTTATGTGATGGATACGAACTATGTCACTTCTCCATGGACACGAGGCCCATCGGTTCGAATACGATGGGTTCGAACACGATGGATTCGAAGGTGACGTAGACGAACCCGCGGTGGTTCGGTGGACTCGAAGCTTATGGATTCGAACGTGATGGTTTCGAAACGTTGATTAACGATGGCTTCGAAACCTAAGCTTTCCCCTTCAAATTGAACCGATCATAACTTGAGCGTATGAACTCGGATTGACTTGAAACTCGAGATGTTGACTCCTATGGTCTTTCTTGCCGTGTCCTATCGATTGTAGCCCAATCTGGACTTGGACAAAATTCGGTGATATCCATAGCGAGACGAAGTATGACCGGTCTCTGAGACGAATTGTTCTCCGTTTCTGATCGATCTTTTGGTATCGCGGCTTTGCCAAAAAGCGGGATAACAAGGAATATGTGGAACATGTCTTGTATTTATAAATGGGCTAAACTAAAATCGGGGAGGAAAAATTTTGGCAAGGAAAATAAGTTGATTTTCAGAACATTAAAAGGAAGTAAATGATCTCTTTCATAATCAACGGGTGCGCGGGTTTATATTCAAAAAAGTAAATTTGCATAGATAAAACGCAAGACATACTTGATAAAGTGGAAGGCGAAAATAAAGGAGGAAGTAAATTTGCGTTTACACGAAAACTTGCCTTGATTGATTGAGGCACGACCAGCAGTAATTAAATTTGAATGATTTAATTTGGAAGGCTATGCTAAATCAAAGATTCCATACAAAATTTAAAAGATTTAAGAAAAAGAAACGTGTTTTATCAATAATACTTGCGTTAATTTGGGAACAATGGAAAGAATTAAATGTGAACAGTTATGAAATTTGGATAACGTTTCTATTAAATTAGGAGAGCAAAAGGAAGGTGGAATGTTTACACGCGAATTTCAATCAAGCTTTAAATGGATTTAAATGGCTAGGGATTCTATTCCTTTCCCACTATGAAATGCATGTCAATGGATATATTTTTATATTCATAGCTAAGGTAATAATTTAAAGAATGCGCACTATAGACGCATTTATCAAATCAAACATACACCCAAAATATAACAAAAATAACGTATTTAAATTCATACATTTTCTTATTTATTTGTTACTTATATTAGCATTCATTAAATACATACTATTTATACAACTAAATTAATCAAAACAGGCACGAACGCACAATGTTAACCCTATTCTGAATAGCGACCTAACCTGTTGGAGAGCCTAGCAACCTAACTAGTTAAGGAGCCAAGCGACCTAACGGGTCAACACACAAGCGACCTAACGAACCAATGGTAAAGCGACCTGACGACCTAATGGTCAAGCGACCTAACGACCTAATGGTCCAACGACCTAACGATCTAAAGGCATAGCGATCTAGTGACCAAAAGATACAGCGACCTAACGACCTAAAGGTCTTACCACCTAACGACCTAAAAGCCCTAGCGACTTAACAAGTTGCGACCTAGCACCTTCTACTAGTAAACATGACATCTTCCATTAGGTCGCTCATGACCTAAGCTACATGCCTCATCTTCCACTAGGTCGCTCGCGACCTAAACAAACCCAGACAACCTCCTTATGTCGTAGTTCCTTAGGTCGCCACTCCCTCTCCTGCTACTCCTTAGGTCGCCCACGACCTATAACATAGCCAACCAAACCCCTAGGTCTCTCATGACCTACAACCTAACTCCTAGGTCGCCCACGACCAATGACCTAACTCATCCCCTGTAAATACCATGCCTACTCCACCGAAAAGGGGGACTTTTGGCTCATTTCTGGAACGCCTATACTCTGTTGATTTCTCGACTCATCCAACACTTAAAACACGAAACACACTTCAACGAACTTCAAGAAGAGATCTAAGACATTCAACATGAATTTTAAGAATTCTCCTACATCGGAGTTCTAGCTATTTGTCTAAGTGGTGTTGTAATCAGAGATTGTTATATAAGTTGTAATTGAATCGGCAATAAAGGAGATTAAAGTGGACGTAGGCTTAACTTGAAGCCGAACCACTATAAAACGTTGTCTCTTTACTGTTTTTTCTATGACTTTTTTACTTACTTCTAATTCCCGTATTGACGGGTGGTTCTTTCATTTTATCTCTATTTACACTGGGGTGTTAGCGTTCAATTTTAGCGTTAACATTATTGGTGCTTTCATCGAGAGCATCGAACTAAGGGTGTTTTCATCATTGCTTCGCAAAAGTTTGTTGAAAGAATCTCTCTCAAAACTAGAAGTCTATCAGAGATTATGGCTCCTGGAAGAAAGCGCAGATCTACTAGACCCGGTGATGTCCATGAAAATACTGCCACTTCTCCTTCGTCAAGTCAAGCAGCTCCAAGTGCTGGAATTACACGGCAGAGTTGGATGTTGTAGTGTCTGGGTTATATCAGCAGATGGAAGCCCAAACGCTTTAATGCTTGATAGGTTGAATGCTTTGCTCGGAGCTAATCTTCAACCAGTGAATAATGAAGAAAACTTTGCTGATGATGTTCATAATCCTAAAGAGAGGAATATTCCTCAAAAGGCAGCTAGCCCCGCTGAAGAGGCACCTTCCCAGGCTGGAGGATCAAGGCCACAGCCGACTCTCCGCGAACGTTTGTCCAGGCAAACTTCCGAGAAAATGGCTGAAGTCTGTCCCGTAGAGCCTCTGAACGATGAGGAATATCTCTCAGGTATGGTTCGATAGATTATGAAAGAAAGTATGCAAAAAGAAGAAGATGAAAAAGAGTGGGGGTTTGCTCCAAGCAAAACTCCGTTCACCGAAAGGATTCTGAAGGCGGAGTTCCCAAGGAAGTTTGTTCCCCACACCATTCCGGCTTATAAGGGAACGAGCGACCCTAACCAATTCCTTTATAAGTATGACTGGCACATGACTGGTACCAGGGCTTCGGATGAGATCAAGTGCAGGTATTTTTCGGTGTATTTGGAAGGAGTGGCTCTACTTTGGTTCACAAAGCTGCCAGTTCGTTCGGTGGATCAATTCTCTAACGTCACTCGAAAATTCAAAGACCAGTTCAGGCTATATGCTTCAAAGGCCAAGGATATAATGTCACTCTCCAACCTTGAACAAAATCCCGAAGAGCCTCTCAGATCTTTCTTAAACCGCTTCAACATAGCCTTGGCTGAGGTAGACAATGCTGAGCCTAGAATGATTCTGACTTACTTAGTACGAGCCATTGACAAATCTAGTGAATTTGGCAAGAGGCTGAAGATGAAAGAGCCAAATTCACTTGAGAAGTTTTATAAAAAGGCTGACGAATTTATGCGCTTGGAAAACCTTCCTGTGCCAACAAAAGCAGTCGTGGCCAAAATTAAGAATAACAACGTTGCTTCTAATAAAAAGGAATCTGGAAGACAGAAGAGGGAGAATGATGATGGGAAAAAGCAGAAAGATTTGAAGAAAATCCGCTACTTTAAACCCTCAATTTCACTCCCTTAACTCATACTCCAGAGAATATCTTTTTCGCCACCAAAGATGTCATCGAATATCCTAAACCACATGTGATAAAGCCTGGGAAAAATGTGGTTCAAAATGGGAGATTCTGTCGGTTCCATAATCAACCTAGCCATGATACTAACGAATGTCGCCCTTTAAAGGGGTTGATTGAAGAACTACTGAGAAAGAATAAACTGCAACAATATGTCAAGAGAAAAAGAAATGACCCATCCTCATCTACTCAGGGGCAACTAGTTCCTGCTCATCAGTATGGTTCAGATGAAAGAACTATAGCACAGGAATCCGAGAGGCCTATCATTAATGTTATCACAGGGGGCCCCCACCCTGCGGGCAGAAGTTGGGGCGAAATGAAAAGATATGCTCATGCCTTGAGATAAGCTGGGGAGCGAGAAAATATTTCTGTTCTGAAAGTTGCTGCCATCTAGTCCCAAAGTGCGATGGATGCCATATGGTGTGCTTCAGAAGATAATAACAGACAATGGCACCCAACCCAAAAGTGAAGAATTCCAGGACTTTTGCAAGCAATTCAAGATCCAAAAAGCATCTCAGTAGTGGCTCATCCGCAGGCAAACGGGCAAGTGGAAGCAGTGAACAAAAGTATCAAATCAACCATCAAAAAACAGCTGGAAAAAGCAAAAGGTGGTTGAGCTGATAAGCTACCACTAGCACTATGGGGATACAAAACTATCCATAAAACTGCGGCTGGGCACACTCCGTTCTTAATGACATACGGATCAGAAGCAATGATTCCAGTGGAAATGGAGCTCTCCTCACACCGGAGATCCAATCTCGAGAACTGGCAGCAACCGCTTGCGTCCACATTTTACTTAAAGGCTTTACTTCAAATTTGAAAAATAATGATGGATGTATCATTATTGTATTAAAAGCCATTGTAAACTCGGTGCAAATCAATAATAAGAACTATAGATCTTGTGTTCTTTACTACTATAAAATGCCTGTTTCATTTCGATATGCGAATATTTTAAAGATATTGCTGAAATGTCGATTTAGTATTGCAGGCTATCAAAGCAAAGCTTACGTATTCGACACATCACAAGGTTCAGCGATTCCTATAAACCACTCAATGAAAAATGTCAAGTCATAAAAATCCCACATTCAATTCCTTCATCAAAAGTGCTTCTCACAAATGGTTGGTGAATCCACCGGAGGGGCACCTTCCCAACGTGAAGGTTCCAGGCCCTTGCTAACTGATTGCGATCGTCTGTGCAAACGGACATGCGGTTAAATAGCTTGCATCTGCCTCATGGATTCATTCAACAATAAAGTGCACTTCTCTGGAAAAGGAATAAATAACTGGCAAAGAAAAGGGCATTGGTTTGGAAATGATAACCGGGAATCGCTTAATGGCAGATGGTGAAAGGACATGGGCAAGCAGACAGCAAAGCCCTCCTTAGAGGCATGCCAAAAAGTGGAAGTGTTCCTCTCAACCAATAAGGTTGGTGGAACCACCGGAGGGGCACCACCCCAAGCGGAAGGCATAGGGCCCTTGCTAACTGATTGTGATCGTTTGTGCAAACGAACATCCAATTGGGTAGCTTGCGTCCGCCTCGTGGATCCATTTAACTGTGAGAAGTAGCTTTCCGGCAAACCAAAAGCCCTCTTCGGAGGCACAAGCCCTCTTCGGAGGCACAACTCTTCGGAGAATAAAGCCTCTTTGGAGGCACGTCGAAAAAAGAAAGTTCTATTCTCAACCAAAAAAGATTGGTGGAATCACCGGAGGGGCACCTTCCCAAGCGGAAGGCACAAGGCCCTTGTTAACTAGTTGCGATCGTTTGTGCAAATGAACATCCAATTAAGTAACTTGCGTCCACCCCATGAATCCATTCAACCATGAGAAAGTAACTTTCAGGGAATCAAATAAAGGCCTCTTTGGGGGCACAAGCCCTCTCCGGAGGCAAAAACCCTCTCCCGAGGCACCACAAGCCCTCTTCGGAGGCACGAGCCTTCTCCAAAGGCACACCTGCCCTCTTCGGAGGCAGAAGACCTCTCCCGAGGCACCACAAGACCTCTTCGGAGGCACAAGACCACTTCGGAGGCACAAGCCCTCTTCGGAGGCACGTCCCAAGAAGAGATTCTTTTCTCAACCAACAAGGTTGATGGAACCACCGGAGGGGCACCTTCCCAAGATAGAAGGCACAGGGCCCTTGTTAACTGGCTGCGATCGTTTGTGCGAACGGACATCCAACTAAGTAACTTGCGTCCGCCCCGTGGATCTATTTAACTATGGGAAAACACTTTCAAGAGAATAAAGCAAAAAAGCCCTCCAACGAGGCACAACAAGAAAAAAAAGAAAAAAAGAAGAAAAAAAAAGAAGAAAGCCCTCTTCGAAGGCACGCTACAGCTCTCAAGGGAAGATCAATTTCCTCATCTTGAAAATATTCTTCCCTAGAAGTTGTAGTGCCAATTCAAAGCCTTCTTTGGAAACTTGCTTCACCGCGTAGGAGAATCCATTTGTCAAAAAATAAAAGTGTCTATCTCCGAAAGTGAAGTGTAAAACTTTTCAAACAAAAGAGACAGCAGGCTTCTCCAATACAAGGCACAATCTACTAAAGCAGTGTAACATTTCCTCAAAATGGAAAAATTGTTCTTTAAAGAAAGAGTACAAGCCTTCTCAAAACGGAAGAATTTTTCTCCAACTTAAGAGTACAAGTCTTCTCGAAGCAGAGGAATTGTTCTCCAAAGTTTTACCAAATAAAAGAAATTGCAATAAGCCGTGGTATGGGGAAAATACAATACAATATAGCTACATTAATAAAAGCAACGCTCAAGTAGCATACCACAAACTTATTGCAATATCACAGTGAAGAAACTTGTGGGAAAATAAGGAATAAATGCATTCACAAATACAGTCAAAGATTGTACAAGTAAAAAGAATCATTTCATTCCATACTATAAAAAATTTATATACATGTGCAGGTTTCAAAAGAGCGGGGACCGGTGCCCGCTCAAATTCCGGTCAACACAAGCCTTTATATACCAGCAAAATGAAAAACAAGAAGGGTAGAACGAGACTCGTTATTTCTTCTTCCCGCCACCTTTAGAGCCCTCGCCTGGCCTAATGGTTTAATTTGGGAGTCCGCCTGGTCGAGTCGGGGAAGAAGGAGATAGAGTTACAGCTGGGTCTACTTCCGCCTTCTCTTCGCCTACAGAAGTGCTTTTCCTTCTCATTTTTGAAATTGCACGCTTCCCTTCTTCCTTGAAGAAGACTCGCTGCCCGGAGTGATGAGTGCAGACAGTTTTGTGTCATCATGAAATTGCTCCGGAGTCTTTTCACCTTCTTCAAGTTCCTCAGCCTTCTGCTCTTGCGAAGCAGCCGGGTCGTCCAAGCCGGGTCGTCCAAGCCGGGTCGTCCAAGCCGGGTCGTCCAAGTCTTTAAAAAAACCATCTTCCCCTCATTTCTTTAAACTTTCAGCTAAATTTTAGCTTGTGAGCGTTGCTGTACATTTCATTAAAGAGGTACGTTACCTTATTTATCTCCGGAATTTAAGGGTGAAAATTTTATTTTTCTAACCTTTCCTTTCCTACGCTCCCTGTTTCCACTTCTTTTATTATGACCGTTCATTATATATATACACTACAGCTGGAAAATTATAAACGTATAAACTTAGATACATTTTGTATTTATCAAAAATTTAAAGCTTACCTTTAACTGTGACCTTTTGGTTTCCTTGCTTTTAAAAAAATTTGAACCATAGCCACGGTAATAAATTATTATAAATTTTTGAACTTAATCTAAGATGACCATTACTACTAGATTCGTTACTTTTCTAATATATTCATTCCTACTTTCACTGACCTTTTATTTCTTCATTTTTCCACCGTTTGAAAAAAAAAATGGTTATTCGTTTATTTTATTTAGTAATCAGCGTGACTTTTGCCATTTACACCGCACCATATTTGACTGTTGATTTTCATTCAGCATTCTTATTTTAAAAATATACCGTAGAGTAATGTTGCCTTCACAATTTAAAAATTGCTTTAATAGCTCTTGAATAAATGTGTAGCTGTTACTTTGAAATTTTTTCGGATTTGTGACTTTTCTCTTTCCTTCCGTCCAAATTTGAAACGTGCTACCATTTATTTCCTTTAATTATTTTCCTGAATCAACGTGAATATTTTGGATTAAATCCTCCACTGAATCATAGCACGTGATTGTGCCATTTCTTTGGTTACTTTTATTTAGTCGTTTCAAATTACTTCTGTTCGTATTTTCTTCCCTATTTTATTGCTTCTTCCCAGATTTCTCTTCTTTCCCTCTCTATTGTTTCTTCCTCTTCTATATAAACTTGCCCGGCACTACAAATTTCAGACTCTCCTTCACCTTTTCCAAACTCTGCTCCTCCACCGAACGCACTCTTCCCCTTGCGCAATATCCATCGAAGACGCAGCGACCCTTCCCTGTTTCCTCTACTGTTCGCATAACCAGGCATATGTAAGTTAAGTTTATATTTGCAAGTGTTATTTATTTATATATATATATATATAGTTTTATATGTAGCTATGATATGGATGATTTTATCAATACACGTCCCCTGCACGTGCTGTTGATGCATATTCTAGCATTCAAATTTGGTACGCATAATTGTTTATATGGAGTATAGTTATGATATATTGATAGTGGTATAAAAATATAAGATGCATACATATAGTGGTTTAAATAAAGTTGTTTGATTTGAATACATATATATACCAAACGTGGTTTCCATTTTTTTGAAAAGTTTTTTTTGTTTCTAGAAGTGTATGCATATTTAATATGTGTGAGTTGTTTTGGATCTACAAATAGAGTCTGCATATTTGGCAAGTAGATTTATATTAATTTTTTTGTTTTAACATTGATTCCATATATGTATATTTTACAAACCATATTGTTTGATTTATTTTATAAGTTTTGTAAATCCGTTATTATATATATAGTTTTATAATTGTTTGTGTAAAAATTGGGCACAACACTCGTCGGAAGTTTTTGAAGAAATAATAAATGAAGAAAGTAAATTAAAACGTGGATTATCTAACAAAAACTCCAAATGGCAGGATATATATTGCACCAGAGACAACGATTTAGAGTGGTTCGGCGATGTGCCTACGTCCACTATGAAGTTTTGTTATTTTATTGCTTGATATTCGGAGAATACAACTTTTCGATGTCAAAGTACAGCAAGTAGTAAGCCAAAATTCGAAATCAAAGGCAGCGGTGGTGCTCTGAAGCAATTCTGGCAGCGTCTAGATGTGATTTAACTCTAAAATTCTCCGATCCCTTTTTTGAATGAACAGGGGCACTATTTATAAGTGCTGGAGGCTAATATTTCGCCTAAAATTCAGAGAGACCACTTCTGGCATGTGTGGGGGCCCACATGGCTGAATTCTGGAGATCCGGGACCACTTTGGGATCGATTCGACCCTTGGTTTGAATCGATCAAAAAAGTTTCCAATCGTAATGAAACTTGGCGTGGACATTCTTACATGTATGTGCAAGCTCCTGTGAAAATTTGGTAGCATTTGGACTTGTAGATCTCAAGTTATGATCGATTCAAGATTGCATTTTCAGTTGATATACGTGCTTCGAATCGATCCCTTCGAATCGATAGGGTCGAATCCTTGGTTTTAGCTGCTACGACTTGATGGATTCGAAGTTATGGATTCGAAGGTATCCTCGTACGCGCCCTTCTTATCGCCCAGAGCATTTCATAGTTGGTCGATGCGAAGTCTTCTACGCTTGATGGATTCGAAGGCTTTCATGGGATGGAGTCGAAGATAGGAATACTTCGAGGGATTCGAACCAAGGTAGGTGTGGATGGATTCGAAGCGTGGCTACCTCTGATGGATTCGAACGAAGGCATGTCCCTGATGGATTCGAAGCAGAGAGTGGAGTCGAAGCCTCCTCATTTGCATGGATTCGAAGGACTTTTCCTTCGACGGATTCGAACTAGAGCATAAGGGGATGGATTCGAACATAGGCATGTGAGGACTTGCTTGATGGAGCCAAAGCAAAGGCACTCCTCATGGATTCGAGGCAATACGTGTCTGATGGATTCGAACCAATGCCTCCTCTTGATGGATTCGAGCCTATGTTATTTCTGAGGGATTCGAACGTTATACTACCTGATCCATTTCCCATTGGCGATAACTTGAGCATACGAACTCGGATTGTCCCGAAACTTGGAACGTTGTTTTCTACAGCTTTACTTGACGTGTCTTATCAATTGTAGCCAGATCCGGACTCGGGCAAAACTCGTCGATATTTGTAATTGCCCAACGATCATTCAAAGCTAAGGATGTATGATCCTGTCTCTTTCTAGTTAGTTTGTAACGACCCAGGATTTTTAGTAATTAAAATTTGAATATTTAATTTATTTTAAATATTTATAAGTGAATTTATAAGTTGAATAAATTTTATTTCGAATAATTGGATTTAATTGGATAATTAAATCGATAATTTAATATGTGAAATTATGGAAATAATTGAAAATTGAGTTAAATATGATTGAAAATGATTTGTAAAATTTTATTTTATCATATGGAAGTTAGAATGATATTTTAGAACTTTTAAAATCGAATTAAAAGTTAATTTGTGAAAATTGAATATTTTAATATTAAATCGACTAGTGAAAATAGTCAATATTTGAACAGTCTCAGAATTGGACGAAACTACTTCCATTGGATCCGTAATAGTTAGTTATTACCGGATTTCAATTTTCGTGTCAATCGGAGTTATCGTTTGATCGTAGCAGCTCGAAACGCATCGAATTGTTATTAATATTAATTTGGCGAGTTAAAATAGCCATTTTTCAAAAAGTCTCGGATTTCGACGAAACCAGTTTCATCGGATCCGTAATGCGATATTATTATATGGTTTCAAATTTCGTGTCAATTGGATTTACCGTTTGTCCGGTACAAATTAAAACGCCTAGAAAATCGTTTAAATCGGTTTAATTTAAATTGAACGTTTATTGCCATAACTCGCACAGATGACCGAATTAGCTTTTGAAACCTGTTCCATTGTGTCCGGAACGCGGGGTAAACCCTAGAAACGCTAGTTACGGCGCGTAAATCGGAGTTCGGAATTTCCGGAATGAATAGTGTCGTTCGTTTTCCTATAAATAGCCCCCCTTTACCATGAATTTTTTTTTTCTAAACCCTAACCCTAGCCGCCGTATACAAAACCGAAGGCCAGAAATGCTCCATTATTCTCGCCTTAATTTCTTCAAATCTATGCATCGATTCGAGAAAGCGTCAACTACAATGTTGTAGATCTTGGAGAGACGAGTAAATCTATACGGTGATGATCAACAATGGAGTGTCACGGGGGGCTCGATTTTGGCCATGAAGGCTCACGAAACGGGCACGTTTTCGTGGCCAAATGCTTGACCGAACTTGGAGCTAACGCGGCCATGGGTGCGTGTCGACTTGGCCTTCAATTTGGCGGTTTCTGATCAGCTTCTCGATGACGTATGAGGGAGCGGCGGCCGGTCAAAGGTGAAGAGCTATGGGTTTCTCGGTGCTGTAGCTAGCGTCGAAGGAAGAAGAAGCAAAAACAGGTGGTCGTGATTCTCTAGATGAAATGAACGGCAGTGATCAGTTAGGTTTTAAAAATTATATAATTTATGTTGTAAATTTTAATTATAAAATCGTGTAAACTTCATAAATGCATATCATTTTCATACGAGGTCGAAAACGCGCGAAACCAGTTGCGTTGGAATCGTATGGACGAGCACTACGCGATGAAATTGGATTGGAGTCGTTTGGAGTTAGTGAGAATTTCGGGTAAAATTAAACGTCCGTTTAATTTTATTCGAAATAAATCGCTAAAACGGAATTGAAATCAAGGTGAGAACTTCTCACTCAATCGAATCAGTTTCAATTTTATTTTAAATAGTTAGATTTAAAATATTTGAATGCATGTTTGAATGATGATTGTTATCTATTGATTGTTAAAATAGACATTATGCGCCGTTAATAAGCGGATGTTATTTATTAAAAACATATACCGCGAATATTTCATAAACAGTGAAATTGGTATTATATATAATAGCAATATATATATATATTTATATTGGCGTATGTATATATTGCAGTTGTTGATTTCCCGCATTTTTTAGCGGATGAGACCCTATTGCGCCGTCTATTAAGCGGATAATATTTTAAATCCCATATACCGCGATAATTCCGTACTGGAGCGGAATTGGTATTGTGCTAATGTTTGTGGATGCAGGAAAACCGGTTGGAGGGATCCAACTGGATTCCTCAACAGTATTTATTTGATTATGGATATTTTGATATTCGTTGATTATCATATCGATATATGATATCGTTGTAGTCGTGATTGACTATTTGGTATGTAGCATCATTGGACCAAATTTTGGAATTTTAAAAGGATTTTTAAGAGATTTTTGAAGAGTATACGTTTATAAAATAGTTTTGGAGTTGATCCATTTTAAATAAATAAACGATCTAATTTTAATGTTATAAAAATTATGATTTTTGAGAAATATAGTTAAAGGTTAATTTTTGAAAATATGAGGCTAATGATTTTATAAAATAGTTTAATCGGGATTTTTGAATTTATTATAAAAGTTGAAAATATAGGATTTATAAATTTGATTATTTTATAAATCAAAATGGTGAAATTATAAAGGAGATTAAAGACGTTTTGAAATAATAATATAAATTGATTTATATAAAAGATTTATAAATTGATAATTTATAAATTAAAATATTAGAAGTATAAAACGAGTTTTTATAAGTGTTTGAATGAAGTGAAAATGGATTGCATAAGTGAATGGAATTTATAAAATTATAAATGGTGAAGTTATAAATGAAATTTATAAATAGTAAGATTTATAAATTTTGTGAAGTTATTAAAGAATATATTTGGATAAATAATTGAATCTTATAAGTTATAAGATTTATAATTATGAAGTTTAAAAGAACGATTTTGTAAAATAATCGTTTTATAAGCATTTAACTTATAATGTGAACTTTTGGTTTATAATTGACTTATAAATCGAATAGGTTAATAAAGGAGATGTATAAAAAGGAAGTAGTTATAAAACAAATAGAAATAGAATTTATAAACGTTGTTTTATAAAATTCGCAAACGACTTATTTTGATAAGTAAATTGTTATAACTTATTTATGGAGCTATATTCACGTTTTAGACAGTGAATAATCCTTTAAAATGAAATGTATAGAAATGATGAAATTGGTTAACGTAGTATATTCACGTTTTTGAATAGTGAATAATATGTTAAGGAAAATATTTAGATTTGATGTTTTAAATAGAATTAGAACGATCTAACGATGTTTTAAAATGTGTTAAGATTCGAAACCATAGATTTCAACATTTATTGTTGAAATAGACGTTTTCGAGAAATAAAAGGAAATGGTGGACTATAACACCGTTGTTATAGTAAATGATTTCCGAAAGGAAATGTTTTGTATAGTATTGGGATTTATATATCTATTTTAATTTCGAATCCCTATACTAGTGATTTTGGGTTGTCATAACGATGTTTTACGTAACATTCGTTTTGGCCCAAATAAATACGTTTAAGAGAATGATTTCCTTAAAGAATGAAATATATACTTAATCTCCATTTAAGTATATTGAATATTTTCCAAGTGTTGAAAATAAATAGGTTCGTGAACTTATTTAATAAGTATGGAAATGTTTTCCAATATAAAGCGAATATTTTGAGAATTTATCTTTTTGAAGATGAATTGAAAAGGAATATTGAAACCTATTGAAAATCGTATATCAGTAGATATTGTGAAATATAAATTCACTATGGAATTTATAAAAGAAAGGGGAACTAGTTTAAAAATAAATATTGATTTATTTTTGAAGCATTGAAAATAATATATCTTGTAAAGATATTTTGGAAAATAAATAATTTGGAAAATTATTTGGAAACAGGTGATGTGTGCATATCCATTGACAGTTCAATAACCGACTATCAATATTTCCCTTTGAATGGGTATTTGATGTGATTTGTTTGAATTTGAATGCCACACTTATTTTTGAATAAGCGCTCACTATTCGGGTTAACTGGAAAAGGACCATGGGGTCGTATAACCCATTCCGAATATGTGATACGTCGTCATGAATTGCATTTGAAGACCGGTGTTGAAGACCGGATCTTTTTGAAAGCGAAAGGACAACTCGTCGATTGTCTTTGCACCGAGTAGCTACGGTATAGAGACTCCCTATGTGATGGGAAGTACGGACGTGATTAGAGATTATCCGGATTGCAAGGACTTCTTTGTAAGTGCCTTCGGTTCTGTTCGAGCCCGGAACAGACTTGTATGGATTGTATGTCTGACATTACAAATTGAGATATAAAGCCGATTTCTTTCAAATATATTTCTGTTGGTGGGGGAGAATTTATTCTCTTAGCTTTACACCCTTCTCTGAGACGTACGAGCTCAGAGGTTATGTAGTTGAAGGTTATCAGCGATATATTCCCAATTTGGTAATGTGACATGCTGAGTGTTGCTGTGAAATGATCATTGTGTTGATTATTTGAGATAGGATCATTTGTTTGATCGTCTATCTTGGTGATCATTTCTATGATCATTTGTTGACCCAAAGCACGGCTTTTGTATAAAGTGTGTTTTTGTGGACGAGACTTCGTCGAGCCTCACAAACCGGTAATGGTCGAAACAGGAATTGTGCGGCAAGGTTTTCAGGGATAGCGTCCCTAGGGTATGACCATTCCTTCTGGAAAAGGGTAGTATCATGGTATGGAGCCCAGATACTTACTCATGTTGCAACACTTATTATTATGGTGTGATGTTGGTTAGAGAGCTCTCGTTTAAAGGTCCCAAAGGACCGGGGGTGGTATATCTGAGGGTTTGTAATATCCCTTGGGAAAAGGGGTTCCCGGCCTTGTTTGGCAGAGATCCAGTTGGGTTCTCGGGGCGTCCTTCCAGAGGCGTTTCCATGTGGCAATGGGAAGTTCCTTGGCCTGACCATTTGTTGGAAAATCCATTCTTCAAATACGAGCCTTGTACGGTATTAGTTGTATTACCTGCCATCTACTTATGGTGGCGCCCCACTGTTTGGATGGTAGCTATAGTAGGCATAGTTCGAAATGTCTATGTCGGCTAAGATTTATTTCTTTATTTTCGAAATGAATTTTCTCTACACTATGCACTAGTAATAATATCAAATGTTCTTTTTAATGCGTATCAAGCATCTTTGACTATCATAAGGAGAAATCTCCTCCGATTCTGCGTTTGCATTGTGTGTGTGTGCGGGAGGCCTTATGGTAGTCTCATTTTTAAAAGCATAGCGAATTGATTTAAAAATATTCCTCTATTTTTGATTTTAAAGATAAATAAACTGTTTTGAGTTCCCACACCAGTCACATGACTGACTCGGAGTTTATTGCTTTCCTTCCTAAACTCTGGGTGCCCACCAATTTCCACACGGGCAGTCAAGAGTTAGGTTTATCAGGATATTCTGGAGTTGCTGGAGGCAAGATGGATGGCATGGCGTATTATTAGTATATAGTATTTCTTTTTCCGCTGCATGTTGTTTGTTGTTGTTGTTGTTGTACACTCTGATCATATGATGAAATGAAATGTAATGTAATAACTGATATAGTTCTTTGTTTAAAGATTATTCATTTATTATTATATGTTGTTCCGCTGCGATTGTGAGATTCTGATGTTGTTCTGCTGTTTCCTGTTCCGTTCTATTTTCTATGTTCTTTTCTCTCTTTTCCCTCTATTTTCTGTTTTCTCTCTTTTTTGTCTCTTTCTTCTTTCTTAAACCCTAACATTTCGGTTTTTCGGCAACGAAAAATCGATATCGTTACAGATCCTGTCTCTTTCTAGTTAGTTCCTTGGTATCTTGGCCTTGCCAAAAGGCGGGATAACATTTGCCCCCCAAAGTACGTCTTGTGTAAACATGACGTGCTTTGAAAATCTACAATCTAACGCTGGACAATTAGGACATGCTCTGTTGAAAGCTGTATTCTTTATTGCTGTTATCAACTGTCGTGTGATTGTGATCAGTTGTTCGTCATTGAAATCATGACAAGATGGATATCTGATCCCTGTGAATGATAAAGATCTAATATTAGTCAAACATATGTGCATATGTGTATCACCTTGACTTTGGCTAACGTTGCGTGATTGCAAGTTGTTGCCAATTTGGTTTGTTACCGAATTCTGCATCGATCCTCTCCTGAACCGATTTGAGATTCGGGTTAAAACATTGTTGTTATGATCGTCTATGATCATCCTCTTGTATCGATCCTCTCCTGAATCGGTGTAAAAGGTAGACAAGCAATTTTTCATATCGAAGCACTAAGTTCGTTCTCATCGATGGTGTCTAGTGGATTCAAAGCATGTTTGTTCGAATCAATAGCGTTTCGAATCGATGGAATTGATGGTTATGGAATTGGTACTTCGAATCGATAGGATTTTTCAACTCAGTCCTCGTTCAAGTGCTTCGTATCGATGATGCTCCGCATCGATGCTGTCTTGATGGATTCGAAGTCATGTATGTTCAAATCGATTATCTTGCCTTTGCTTAGTGCTTCCTCAAATCGATGATGCCTCGCATCGATTAAGTTGGGATGAATTCGAATGCGGTGGGTTATTGAGTGGTTGTTCGAATCGATGGAGTATGGCGAGTGACCGGTGGTAGCAAGTGAACACAACCGGGAGTCGAAGAGTCCCGCGTTTTCTGTGGAACCCATATAAATACCCAAGGCCAACTTCACTTTTACTTTTTACTTTTTACTGTTGCTATTTCTTCAGCTCGGTCCTTCAAAGCAGGAAACTACCGCATCTTTGCATTCGAATCGATAAAATTCCATCAAGTCTTTGTTAGTAAACGAATCCAATCAGGTAATTTAAGGGATCGATTCGACTGTAGAACGATGAAACTGGAAATTTATCATCGATTTCAATTCTTCCTTTCGAAAACCTTGAGGAATAGTGAGATCTGAAATGGGTTGACTCGATGGATCTGGGGAACGAATCCATTCAAGTCATATCGATCCTGTGTGTTGCCAGGGAAAAGTGTAGGAAATGGTGGTTGTTAGATTCCTTCCTTGCTTCACATCGATCGGTGAATGATCATTTCGAATCGATATCAAGGAGAAGGCTTCGAAACGATGGTTGTAGGAGAAAGAAGGCATCGAATCGATCGATTCGAAGTAGTGTTACTTCGATCGATTCGAAGGTGCACGATATTGATCGATTCGAAACCACGCAGGTCCTATGGATTCGAAAGGTTTTTTTCACCCCAAAGCTTCACCGAGTCGACCTTCATGGAGCCGAAGTGTATGGATTCGAACGTCTTCGATTCGACTCGTATCGATTCGAGTCGATCGATTCGAACGTTCTAACATCTGAAACTTCTGATTTTCCGATTTGCTCCAACTTCTGAATATGACCAATTTCAAGTTTAACTTTGACGAGCTTAATGAACTTTAGCATACTTGACCCCGACGAGCTTCGGCCTTGCATAATCGAATTTGACTTGACCTCTCTTTTGGAGCCCGTCGATGGCACCATGTCTTAAATAAAATATAACGAATTTATACTTGAATTGGCCAGTAGCATCTAGGTGGCGTGAAAGTGATGGTCAGCGATGCCGGTCATTTTCATTCTCAAATTCCAAAGTTTCGTCGTTCGGACATCTTGTTTCAACTTGTAAAATCTGTTTAAGTTTTGCATAGCACTTGCACTGCACGACATACTCATACACTTTACACCGGGGAGTGCATGGGCTTTTTATGTATTTAACGCCGCTTTCTGGTGAGTTAGTTAACTATGGAATCTTCAAGCTCTCAACAACAAGAAGCACAAAGCTCGCCTCTTCCAGCGCTTGAGATTCCAGAAATCCCTCCTGACGTCATAGATCCGGCTCCGGATGAGTTGCCGGAGGCTATATTTATCGAAGATCCTGTCGATTCTGTCCAGTCCAATATCTCGGAGTCTCTGTTGGGCCGGATATGTTCGAAACATAACATATCCCTGGACGATGTTTTATTGCCTAGTGCCAGTGACAGACCACATAACCCACCTGAAGGATATACTGCCTCTTATCGTCATGCCTGCGCGGCTGGATCTCTTCCTCCTTCTAACCAATACATCAGAGAGATGCGGTCGTATTTAGGGATCGCTCCTTCACAACTCCATCCCAACGGGCATGCATTACTGAACAACGTCTTTGTCATATTTATGGATTGCCTTTTTCGCCCGCCAAGGCCTAACGAGATCAGACACATATTCAATTTCAAGAGTAGGGGTGATAGCCCGTCTTTCACTTTTCTGGAGGCGGTCAGGAACTGTCAGGTTGTGACTGGGGCCTGGACTAGGCTTAGTTATTTCAAGAACGAGTGCTTTTTTGTTCGATGCCTCCCAGGGTTTGCCAGGAGATGGTTATCCAGACGTAAGTATCATAATTCGTCTTTGAATGACCACTTTTAATACTTTGCACTAATACTCTGCCACTCTTGCAGCCATCATTTCGAGACCTACCGGTGGGCATTATAGAGGCGTCGTTCAAAGCTTGCAAAGGGTCCCACGCGACTCAAGGCACATAGACTCGCTGTTGACCGACGATAACTTAAGGACATTGGGTTTGATTGAGATGGGCCAGAGTACTGTGATTGAAGGATTGGCAAAATCGGCCTCGAGGAAGAAGAAGAAAGTGGCAAAAAGAAAACCTGGCGTTGTGATAAGAGAAGTGAGTGATGATGAAAGAACGCCCACAGACACTGAGATAGCAGCCGACCTTTCCCGAATAGAAGAGGGTCAGAAAGGCAAGGCTGCTGTACCTAAGTTTAAGAGATGGAAGTCTGTAGTCGTAACCCATTCCAAACCTGGGGTTACTGTTTCCAGCGCCTCTCCTCGCCAGTCCGGAGACCTTTTCACAGGGTTGGACGATATTCCCATTCCGGACTACGTATCTCTCCACCACGGGTCCGGGTTGGAAGAGCTCCGGGGAGTGCTTGATATAAGCGAATCTTTACCCGTTAGTGTAATCGACGCTTCTGGTTGGTCAGGGGGTTTGCGCATTTATACACTTTTCACAACACTTCACGACTTCCACATGCATTGCAGTGCTTATTCTTGGTACTTAACCTAATTGTTTCTTCTTTACAGGTGCCATGTCGGATCGTCCTTCTTCACTTGATAGACTTCGGCGAGTGCATCATTCTTCATCTTATTACGAGTCTCGCCGTAGGGACTCTGACCGTGATCGTGAACGAAGGTATTATGAGCAAGAGCATCGTGAAAGGGACCATTCCCGATATTATTCTAGCCAGGAGCATTCTGATAGGGACCGAAGGTACCATTCACCCTCTCGTTCTCCTCCGTCATCCAGAAGCCAGGCACCTACAGTCGAACCTTCGCGACAACAGCCATCTCAACAAATCTCAAAACCTGGTCCACATCGTTCAAGGACCGATACGGCTACGACCGTAACTGTGGAAGAGGCCCCTCTTGAACCGTCTGGTGAAGGGGCTATAAGAATTGCTCAACTGAGGAAAGATTTTCCAGAAATATGCTTCGACGCTTATATCTTTCCACCCAATCTCAAAAGAATTCCCGAAAGGCTGTGAACACCGCCCTTAGCTATACCCATGATTTTTATGCTCAGTATAAAGAATGGTATAGGGCGGCTGTTAAAGCTTCGAAAGTAGCCTTCGAACGAGCCAAAGTTATTGAGAAATTGGAAGCAGACTTGGCTCACAAGAACCGTATTGTTGACATACTTCAATCTAAAACGGAATCTTCTCGTAAAGCCGAAATGGAGTCGCTAAAAAGGGTCAATGAGACACTAGCTGAGATGGCGAAGATGCAACAAGCGCATTGCACTTTAGTTGAATATTTGGGCCATCGGTATAAAAATGTTTAGGCCGAGCGGGACGCGGAGATCAAAGAGCTCGAGGAATTGAAGGCCAAGTTTGCCGACTTGAGCAAGGAAAAAGATGACGCTAACATGGCCGCACAAGAAGCGTTCGAGCAAGCCGTGTCTCTTCGAGCTGAGTGAAACGCGGCGGTTGCTAATGTTGAAGCGGTGGAGGCAGAAGTGGAAGGGAGAGTTCAAGCAGAGATATTCAGAGTAGAAGCCGAGTTTGATGATCTTCTTGACACTTATAATGCTAATGTGCTTGAGCACAGGAATCTCTCGTGGCTTGGAGATTATTCTACGCTTCTACTCAGTGCTTGGAAAAAATTGGTGGCGAACAAGAAAGCATCTCTCCCTGAAGGCGTCGTGGATGAATTTGAACTTGAGTCTCGCTTGTTGATCGAGGAGGAAAGGAAACTTCTCCATGAAGCGATGATTTCTGCAGAGAGAGAGAGAGACTTGGTTTTCATCATGTGGAGACTGGCGAGGGTTCTGGAGCTGCATATTATAGTGGGGATGTTTCAGTTGATGCCCCGACCTCGTCCGGAGTTACTGCTACAGTTGGTCCACATGTTATTCCTGCTTATAACCCGGATCGACCGGAACTGTCTCTTGGTACAACTATCGTTTTGAACTCGTCTCATCACCGAGCCGAGGCAAAGAAGGTATTTCAAATGTTGCTTAAGTGTTTCTAGAATGTTGAACTTGGAACAGATCGTTTGACTAATTATTCTCATTTCTTTTCGACCAGTGACTGAAAGTGATGCGCCAGTACTTCCAGTACCACAAACTTCGCAGCCAATGCAAGGAGCTGTCGTTATTGAGGCTATTACAACTACTGCCGTGACCGGCGAGATGGGAGAGAGGAGTTCAATGTCGTTTGATGCTCAAATGATTGAGGAACTTCTCAAGCAACCCTGTGAACCATTTACCGATCCTTCCTTTGTAATGGGTGGAGTTGCTCCAACTTTTAGCTCGTTCATGCCGACCGTTAGTGTGTCCAGCGCTGGTCGATCTTCCCGAGATGAAGAAATCTTTGCCGAGATAAGCGCTGAAATGGCTGCAGTGACAACGATTGGTGGTTCCGGAAGTGATGTTGCTCCGCCAAGCTTAACTCCTTTAATGGTTACTTCTCTCGCCGGCACAGATGTAACTTCTAGCGTCGAAGCTTCACCACCTGTTACGGCTTCTCTGCCTCCGGTTCGTCCTCACAAAAGGATCTCTATCCCTTCCAGCTCTGAGGAAGACGTGGATATTATGCCAGATCCTGAAGATGCTCCAAAGAAGGACAAAAAACCTCGCAAGAAGCCGGGTAGTGGGTCTAGCGGCTCAACTCCGAAGAAGAGACCCCGGAAAAGAAGGAGTGAACTTCTCGTTTTACCATGCGGTTGTGAAATGGCAATTCTTTTTACTTCTCCTTTTTTTAGGCCGTGTATAAGTGTGGACTCGGCACCCACTTTATGGACTGTTTTTTGTTTTGTCATGTAATCAAACCCCCTTTTTTGTTTGTTGATAAAATGAAAAACAACTCTTATCTCTTTTTCTTAAGTATTGCGTTGATTATCTCGTGCTTACATATCTCATAAGCCTTGAATACATGTCCACACTTCGGGGACTTAACACAATTTGCAACCAACAGTTCGGCCCATATTCTGGGAACTTATTAATTATCAACGTCTATGACTTAATTCGCTCTCCGAGAACCTGTATTCGACGTTTATACTCCAATTCACACTCCGGGAATTTGAAGTTAGTGACTTACATTCTGGTTCGCGTTCTGGGAACCAAGAGTTGGTGTTTATGTTCCAATTCACATTCCGGGAATTTGGAGATAGAGTTTTATATTCTGACTTACACTCCAGGAACCGAAAGTTGAAGTTTATACTCCAATTCGCATTCTGGGAATTTGGAGTTGGCTCACACTCTGGAAGTGATGGATTTATACTCCGGTTCGCACTCCGAGAATCGAGAGTTGAAGTTTATCCTCCAATTCGCACTCTGGGAATTTGGAGTTGGCTCACACTCTGGGAGCGATGGATTTATATTCCGGTTCGCACTCCGGGAACCGAGAGTTGAAGTTTGTACTCCAATTCGCACTCTGGGAATTTAGAGTTGGCTCACACTCTAGGAGCGATGGATTTATACTCCGATTCGCGCTCCGGGAACCGAGAGTTGAAGTTTACACTCCGATTCGCACTCGGGGAATTTGGAGTTGGAGGAGGGATTGTCGTGTATCAATCCTGTGAATGTTGATGTAGTGTTCTGCCCCCAAGCTCGAGTTTCACTTAGCGAGTGACCGGTCGTATCACATTCACTCCCTATTTGAGTAAATCCCACCGCGTGATGGAACTTAGCTCTCCGTGCATTGTGATATTGTACGTCATATTCAGTAAATCACCGCTCTGGCTCGAAGAGATGGCATTTTATTGCTGAAACAAGAAAATATGGCAAAATCAGTTGCCTTATTACAAATTTAAATCTCGAAATGATAGAATAAAATGCAAAGGAATAAATTGACAGAAAATAAATAAGTAAAGTTTTTTATATGTAGTAGCGACGAAGACTTTCGCTATTCCAAGCTCTCGGCAAGGTAAGACCGTCAACGGTCGATAATTTGAACGTGCCATCTCCGAGCTTTTGTGAAATCACATACGGCCCTTCCCAGTTTGGCTTCATGTGCGAAGGAACCGGATAAACCCTTTTGAGTACGAGATCGCCGAGTTCGAAGGTTCGCGGACGGACCTTGGCATTGTACAGTCGGGCGACTTGACTTCGATATGCGGCTGCCCTCAAATCAGCCTCTTCGCGCTTCTCATCGAGTAAATCCAAAGATTCAGCAAGTAATATGGCATTTGTTTTCGGATCATAATATGTTACACGATGAGAGTGCACTTCCATTTTGACTGGAATAACGGCTTCAGAACCATAAGATAGAGAAAACAGGGTATGATCGGTTGTAGTTTTATGAGTCGTTCGATAGGCCCAAAATGCCATAGGAAGTTCGTCGACCCATTTGCCCCCGGCCTTTTCCAGTCGCTTCTTTAGAATGGACTTGATAAATTTATTAACAGCTTCAACTTGACCATTTGCTTGAGGGTGCGCTACTGCAGAGAATTTCTTATGGATGTGGAATCGTTGACAGAAATTCTTGAATTCAGCACTGTCGAATTGGGTTCCGTTATCGGTGACGATGGTATGTGGGAGTCCAAAATGGCAGACGATGTTTCGTACTACGAAGTTGATTACTTTCTTTGTCGTAATTTTCGCAAGGGGTTCAGCTTCAGCCCATTTGGTGAAATAATCAACTGCGACGATGGCGTACTTCGCGCCACCTTTGGCCAGCGGCAATGTGCCGATGATATCTATTCCCCATACCGCAAATGGCCAAGGATTAACCATTTGGGTTATCTCAGTAGGCGGGGCCCTAGAAATTCAAGCATGTTTCTGGCATTTGTCACACTTTCTAGCATAGTCTGCAGCATCGCGGTTAACAGTAGGCCAATAATACCCATATCGAAGTATTTTCTTTGCAAGTGCTTGCCCCCCAGTGTGATCGCCACATTCTCCTTCGTGTACATCGTGTAACATTCGTTTGACTTCATCGTGCGCGATACACCGGAGGAGAGGAATAGAGTATCCTCTCCGGTACATGACTCCATTTTGAATAACAAATCGTGAGGCCTTTCGTAGAACTTGTCTTTTCTCGCTTCGTTGCTCGGGCAATACACCACATTCGATATAGTCTCGATAAGTAGTCATCCACGACTCCTTATTGGAGGTAGATCCAAATGTGAAATCAGTCTCCCTTTGATCAATGCTCGAAGAGGATAGGGTTTCAACCGGAACAACCCCCAACTGCTGAGCCTCACCCGTACTTGCTAACTTTGCCAACGAATCAGCTTTCTAATTGTGCTCTCGGGGTATGTAGAAAATGGCATAGTAATCGAATTGATCAAGCATCTCTAGAACTCGAGTTTGATAAGCGGCTAATCTTCGGTCTTTGGCCTGATATTCTCCTCGAACTTGACATACCACCAACTGGGAATCGCAGTAGACCTCTACAGCGATGATTTTCATGTCACGGGCAAGCTTTAGTCCGGTAAGTAGAGCTTCGTACTCGGCTTCGTTGTCGGTTGCACGGAACTTGAACTTTAAAGCATAACATATGGATCGTCCCTCGGGGGTTTCAAGCACTACCCCAACTCGTGAGCACCGATCGTTTGACGCACCATCGGTGTACAACTTCCAGATGTATTCGGGAGATTTGCTGGTCTCGGGCAAGTCTTCAGAAACAGTGAATTTGACTATAAAATCTGCTAGGACTTGGCCGTGAATGGCTCTTCTTGGAGTATAAGTGATGTTGAATTGACTCAGTTCGATATTCCACTTTAGTAACCTACCAGACGTCTCAGGCCGCGTGAGGACCTATCGTAACGGCTGATCGGTGCACACAGTAATAGGATGAGCCTGGAAATATGGATGGAGCTTCCTCGAGGCAATGACTAGGCAATATGCCAACTTTTCAAGCTTTGGATAATTTTTTCGGCTCCGGTCAATCGTTTACTCACGTAGTAGACCGGTTTTAGCACTCGGTCCTCCTCCCGAATTAATGCAGCACTGATTGCATTTTGAGATACCGCCAGGTAGTGATATAACTATTCATGATCTACAGGCTTTGAAAGGATTGGTCGTACGGAAAGATGTTGGATTAGCGATTGAAATGCGCCCTCACATTCTGCAGTCCATTCGAAGTTTCTTTTCCCTTTTCGAATCAAATCAAAGAAGGGAATGCATTTGTCGGTCGACTTTGAGATAAACCTGCTCAGTGCTGCAACTTTCCCATTAAGACTCTGAACTTGCTTTATGGTTCTCAAAGTTTGAAGATTTCTGATAGCCTAGATCTTCTCAGGGTTGGCCTCTATTCCTCGGGCATTGACAACGAACCCAAGGAATTTTCCGGATGCGACTCCAAAATGGCATTTTAGTGGACTAAGCTTCATCCCGTATTTCCGGAGGATATTGAACATTGACTCCAAGTCTTTGACATGATCATCAAAGTATCGCAATTTCACCAACATGTCATCTACATAAACCTCCATAGTCTTCCCAATTTGATCGGCAAACATCCAGTTGACTAAGCGTTGATAAGTTGCACCAGCATTCTTTAACCCAAAAGACATGACCTTGTAGCAGTACAATCCCAAGTCGGTTACGAAGCTTGTGTGCTCTTGGTCGGGTACATGCATGGGTATCTGATTGTAACCTGAGTAAGCATCCATGAAGGATAACAATTCATGTCCAGCGGTTGAATCTACCACTTGATCGATTCGGGGAAGCGGAAAGCTGTCTTTTGGGCAGGCTTTATTCAGGTCAGAGTAATCTATACACGTTCTCCATTTCCCGTTTGGTTTCCGGACAAGTATGGGATTGGACACCCACTCTGGGTATAAGACGTCTCTATTGAACCTATTTGATTTCAACTTATCGACCTCTTCTTTCAGGGCGGCAGATCTCTCTAGATCCATACCACATCTTTTCTACTTGACCGGGATATACCGCGGGTCAATGTTCAAGGTATGGCTCGCGATGTCCGGCGAGATTCCACACATATCGGAGTGCGTCCAGGCGAATACGTCGAGATTCGCCTGGAGAAAATCAACCAATTCCTGTTGTGTCTCTTGGTTAAGCTGAGACCCAATCTTCAACATTCTCGATTCATTGTGATCGTAGTCAATCGGGACATCGATGGTTAGCTCGGCCGGAGAAGCTTGACTTTCCGTAGATTCTTCTTTATTATCATTGTCCCTTGGATCAAGATCCTTTTGGAATTGGTTGTGGTGCCCAGGCCGAGGCCCAGGCGCTAATTGTCAATCGTCAGTAAAACGGACGCAGAGAGATTCCTCTACGCCCTTTCCTTTCTCTTTTCGCTGCGCCTCCCACAGCTCAGCAACATAACAGGCTCTCCCAGCAGCCTGATCTCCTTGTACAACTCCTATCTCGTGGTCAGTAGGGAACTTCAGAGTTAAACACCATGGGGCAATAGCAGCCCTAAATTCAGCAAGGGCCGATCGGCCCAAAAAAGCATTGTACGGGAAAGGAATATCCAAGACAACAAATTGCAACATCCGAACTCTTCGGCATTCTCCCACTCCCAACTCCACCGGCAATTCAACCATTCCAGTTGGTATCGTCGCACTCCCGTTGAAGCCGTGGACTCGTGATTGACAAGGTTTTAAGTCCTTAGCTTCCATTTTCATTAAATCATATGCTCTTTTAAACAATATGTTCACAGAACTCCCACTGTCCACCAAGATCCTCTTCATCCAAGCAGGATCAACTTCAGCGGATATGACCAACGGGTCAATTGTGGGAGCTTCGACTTTATCGGCGTCTCGATTTCTAAATACGATTTCATTAGCCATTGTCTTTTGTTGTTTAGCCGGTGTTCCGTCTTCTGAGTTACTATAGCATTCAAAGTCCACATGCCTGATCGAGCTAGCATATGACTCCATTTCTCTCCAGCTTCTATCTGCTGGATGTGGACCACCACTTATTGTATTGATAACCAACCTTCCGCCCGTACGAGCGGGTTCACCTTGTCTTTCCTGATTCTGCGTTCGATTTTAATTAGATGGGCCCGCTCCACCAGACTGCGGCGCCCGGACAAACTGGTCCAACTTTCTTTCTCTGATCAACTTTTCAATGAGGTCTTGCAAATGTCTACACTCATTGGTATTATGCCCATAACTTTCATGAAACCTACAGAATTTTCCTATTTGAATCTGCCTTTTCGACGAAGGTTTCGGAGCAGGCTTCTTGTATTGCATAGTATTACAAGTCTGTAGGTGCACATTTTCCAGTGACGTGTTAAGCGGTGTATAACTGTCAAACATTGCGGCCCTACGTCTCGGACCACGATTCTGGTCTTGCTTCTTGCTTCGGTTATCACCGTTCCTCGATCGTTGAGTTTGTTTATTTTGAATGTTCAACTCGACTTTTCCTAAACTTTCTCCGGATTGTTTAACCGCAACATTACTCTGAATCCCTTCATTACTGGGCCTTGCATCGTCCTGCTTCCTAGACTGTTTCGCATCCTCTCGCCTCAAGAATTAAGCGGCTTTGGAATAGAAACGGTCCAACGATGCGGGAGGCTTTCCAGCTAACCAATTCCCAAACTCGGAATCAGGGTCGATTCCTTTAGTCAAAGCCATTAAAATAGAATTATCATTGGGGTTGATAATCTCTGCACATGCAGCATTGAATCTCTCCAAATATCGTCTAAGTGTTTCTCCCGGAGCTTGAGTGACACTTGATAAGGTATTAACATCTTTAGGTCGGGCAATATGCATGCGAAACTGCTCAACAAATTTGGTAGCTAACTGATCAAATGAAGAAATAGACCGTGGTGGTAATCGAGTAAACCACATCATCGCAATTCCCCCTAAGGAAATGGAAAAACTACGACACTTTACTTCGTCATCAGCTCTCGCAGCAGTCATCGACCATTCTTATTTCAAAATATGTTGATTTGGGACGGAATTTCCTTCATACATGGGAAGGGTTGGCATTCTGAACCGCCGAGGAGGTTCAGCATACAATATGTCATCAGTAAACGGGGTATGACTTCGGGAGATTCCTCAATCATCATTTGTTAAGCCTTGACTCTCGCGAATCATTTGTCGTACCATGGCTGAGAAGTCTAGTACTGGAACATTCTGTGTGTGGTGAGCCAAAGTGTGGTCGGGTTCCACAGTGCGAGGTGGGATCGGGCGCTGTCGACGATCTGTATCTCGTCTCCTTGGCTCGACGTCTTCTGGGACATATGGCTTTGGAGCATGTCCCTACTGATGATAATTTTGATTGGAGTGATCTCGGGTATCAACCCCTATGCCAACTGCAGCGGCTGTGGGAGCTCGATCATCTGCAGTGTATTGTCGAATAGTGCCTCCTTGGGAGGAGGGTCCAGTGTGGAAGCTGGTAGATGGGCCAACTCTTATTTGCCCAACGGTTAACGCCTGTTGATAGTCAGCAGCTTGCGCATGGTTTCCGTCTAGCCTGGGACAGGTAGACCTGTTATTGTAGTCGCATGAAGCAGAGCTTTCGGTGGAAGAATGAGGAGCTTGATCCCTTCTGGATCTTCTTCGCTTTTGGCGATTTAGTTGATTGGTCAACTCAGCGTTAGCGCGCAACTGCTCAGTTTGCTGTTGTTGGCTTTGGGTTAGTTCCTGGAGTATCGCCTGGAACTCTTGTCTTGTGACCGGACCTGATTGATCCGTATGCCCAGCAGCATCTTGACTGGTAGACTGTAGTTGTGTAGGATTTTGCCTATCCCGACCTTCTTGATCTCCACCGTTTGAAGTGGTTCTTGTACTCACCATCTTGAAGCGCTGAATCCTTTCTTAGACTTTTAGCAAATCTGAATAGAACGAAAGGAATCTGAATATGAGGTCTGGATCTCTCTCTTAGATTTATGCAATCCGGTATCGAAGATAGATGCAAGGAGCAGGAGGAAAAACTGGGTTTTTTCTCAGTGAAAGCACCAAAGTGTTTGTGTCAAAATTGGGCACAACACTCGTCGGAAGTTTTTGAAGAGATAATAAATGAAGAAAGTAAATTAAAACGTGGATTATCTAACAAAAACTCCAAATAGCAGGAAATAAATTGCACCAGAGACAACGATTTAGAGTGGTTCGGCGATGTGCCTACGCCCACTATGAAGTTTTGTTATTTTATTGCTTGATATTCGAAGGATACAACTTTTCAATGTCAAAGTACAGCAAGTAGTAAGCCAAAATTCGAAATCAAAGGCAGCGGTGGTGCTCTTAAGCAATTCTGGCAGCGTCTTGATGTGCTTTAACTCTAAAATTCTCCGATCCCTTTTCTGAATGACCAGGGGCTCTATTTATAAGTTGTGGAGGCTGATATTTCTCCTAAAATTCGGGGAGACCACTTCTGGCACGTGTGGGGGCCCACATGGTTGAATTCTGGAGATCCGGGCCCACTTTGGGATCGATTCGACCCTTGGTTCGAATCGATCAAAAAAGTGTCCAATCATGATAAAACTTGTCGTGGACATTCTTACATGTATATGCAAGCTCCTGTGAAAATTTGGTAGCATTTGGACTTATAGATCTCAAGTTATGATCGATTCAAGATTGCATTTTAAGTTGATATACGTGCTTCGAATCGATCCCTTCGAATCGATAGGGTCGAATCCTTGGTTTTAGCTGCTACGACTTGATGGATTCGAAGTTATGGATTCGAAGGTATCCTCGTACGCACCCTTCATATCGCCCAGAGCATTTCATAGTTGGTCGATGCGAAGTCTTCTCCGCTTGATAGATTCGAAGGACTTTCATGGGATGGATTCGAAGATAGGAATACTTCGAGGGATTCGAACCAAGGTAGGTGTGGATGGATTCGAAGCGTGGCTACCTCTGATGGATTCGAATGACGGCATGTCCCTGATGGATTCGAAGCAAGGAGTGGAGTCGAAGCCTCCTCATTTGCATGGATTCGAAGGACTTTTCCTTCGACGGATTCGAACTAGAGCATAAGGGGATGGATTCGAACATAGGCATGTGAGGATTGCTTGATGGAGCCGAAGCAAAGGCACTCCTCATGGATTCGAGGCAATACGTGTCTTATGGATTCGAACTAATGCCTCCTCTTGATGGATTCGAGCCTATGTTATTTCTGAGGGATTCGAACGTTATACTACCTGATCCATTTCCCATTGGCGATAACTTGAGCATACGAACTCGGATTGCCCCGATACTTGGAACGTTGGTTTCTACAGCTTTGCTTGACGTGTCTTATCAATTGTAGCCCGATCCGGACTCGGGCAAAACTCGTCGATATTTGTAGTTGCCCAACGATCATTCAAAGCTAAGGATGTATGATCATGTCTCTTTCTAGTTAGTTCCTTGGTATCTCGGCCTTGCCAAAGGCGGGATAACAATAATAAACAGGTTTATAACATTTATTGAAGGTCAATTTACATCTTACTATTATGGAAGTTGTATAGGATTTTTGAAGTTATTTATTTTCCTAAGTTCGTATACGACATATATTTATATAAAGTTATAATAATTATAGATATATCTTTATGGCCTTATATATATATCTATACACATTGCATACACTTATGTATATAGTTAGTTTTCTAATATATAAGTTTTCATTTCAGTTGGCATGCATGTTTGCATAAAAGTTAAGGGTGTATATGTGTTTTAGTGTAAATCGGTTGCTTTCGCAAAAAAAAAAAGTTATATTAGTTGCTATTTATATATATTGTAAAAAGTTTACATTCTAACTTATACTTTCGGTTTGCACAGGTTACGTTATTATATATTTATAAAATAAGTTAAAATATAAGTTATATAAGTAATTCGTACGTCTGTTGTCTAAAATTTTATATAAGTCTGTGTATACGCTTTACAGTTTATGTATGGGTAGTTATATATTAGTTTATATATATGGGTAAAGTGTTTAAAATTTATAACTGTATTGTGAAGTGGATTTTGTACCATATGTATATAGCAGTTTATAAATGAGATTTGAATAGTGTAATTTGTTGATGTTTTATATATTAATCTTATTTTGAAATACAAATCTTAATGATATTATATACATAGGTCGTATGGGGTGGTTTGGGTCTTAGATTTGTAAATAGAAATTTTGATCTATGTGTAAAAATTAAAAAGGTTTGGAAAAATTATAAGGATTTTTATTTAACATATATGTTTATTTCAAATGTTAAAACTGTTGGTTTATGTATGAAAAAAAAGGTAAATTATATATATGTGTGTGTGTGTGATTCGACACTAAATTTTTCTTAGGGATGCAATTTTGATTTTTATTAAAATAGCAAAAATTTCTGTATATATCAGATTGATTCTGATTCAATTCATAAATTGTTGATTATCAGCCTCGTTCGTCCAATTCGTGCCAATCCTACTTTGCTTTGAAATTCGTGCTCGGATTTATAACTGAAATTTCAGTGTCCGCATCAGTGTGCGTATCCATGTCATCTTCTGTATTCCCTAGCCTCGAAAGGTGAGCAATCACTCACGATTAACATTCTTTTATTTGTTAAATTTGATTAAATTGAAACGACAATTGAAATACGATGTTGTAGTTATTTAAATTGTTATATATGCTATTATCTGTAACTGTTCACTTATGGGATATGACAACATATCCTATTGTTTATATTTATTTATGATGATATATGCCTGTTGTTATTATTATTTTCATATTTGTTGTCACTCTGCAAGTTCCCTGTTAGTATAGAAATCACTATATGTTGAAATGATACATACCCGAACGGACTTTAGAATAGGAGAATTTCGTTATCGGTTGAAATGATAAACCCAAGGGATTTTCATTTGAATTGAATTTGGGATTACGGGTTGAAATGATATCCACCCGTATATATTTAATTTACGTATTGAAATGATAAATATCTGTATCCCTTGTACATAGAATAGAAAATTTTACATCGACGTCGTGGTTTATATGAGTGTTTTGAAAATAATTTCTATGGTGTTGAAAAGAAATATATGGTTTTAATGAATATTGATTTAAAGTATTATATATAAAGGTTATTTTATATATAGATTTAATATTAAGATAATTTAATTAAGATTGATTTTATAAATATGAAATACGTTTAAGGATTTATTAAATTTGTATATCTGAAATCGATTTGTGGAATAAATTTTATAAACTAAGGTTTGAAGGTATATTTGGGACTTATTTGAATTTTTCATTAATTAAGGATTTTATTTAGTTAAATCAATTTGAAACTATTAAATTCGAAACTTTAACATATGATCCTATAACTTGAATTTTTATTTAAGAAATTTAATGGATGATTCATGTCTAAAGTAATCGAAGGTAATATATAGAAAATGTAAATTTAAGGTCATATAAATAATATTGAATTTATTATGTGAATATTTCAAAACTAAATAATAGTGAAGTCAAGTTGGGAGATAAACGCAACTATCAAAGTTTAGTCTTTGAAATGTTGAATATTTAAAGCTTCGAAATATATTAACTTCGAATTATATTGAAATTTAAATGGTTTATTTTGTGGTTCAAGTCCGTATTTAAAATAGATAAAATTTGAATTAGTTTAGTCAGAAACTAAATTGAATGGAAATTGATAATTTTTGATTTAATTAAATTTGAACGGGAAGGTCGAGTTGATTTTTGAAGCGATTTGTGAAGTTTGAGGAAATAAAAATACTTTACTTCATAAATTATTGGATATATGTATACTAATTTGGAAATTAGAGATACTTGAAATGAAAATGATATTTTAGTTTTGAAAAATAAATAAAATTGAAATGACCACGGTGTTATAGTGTATATTTCTACCCTATAGATAGTTCCTTGGATCCTTAGAGGATGGGTATCCTAAACATCCTCTAAGTTAATTATATTTCAGTTGATATTTCACTTAAATTGGATTTATAGATATAAGAATGTTAATCCTGACTCGAGCGTTTTATGTTTTCTCTACGCTCGGGTCAGACTGAGTGATACAGAATTTGAGACTCACCTTCGAAGTTGGAGGTTTGCTTGAAGATCCAGCTATCTATCCTTTCAATCATCCAGTCGATTGGTTCCGAGAAGTCATCTGCCCATACTGGAGACTTCACTACTCTTTTCTGATGTATTTTATTTCTAACTTTGTTTATATAGTAGCTTCATGAACTACTATTCATTTATTCTGCTGTGTATCATTGTACTACTCTGTATTTGTGATTCTGTGATTGATTTATTTACTGTAGATGTTACGTTTTGCAAAATTTCAATTAACAATCTGATATTTTGAGCAATTCAAGCCCGACATGTGAGGATGCAAATGGTTGAAAATATCAGGTCGTTACAGTTGGTATCAGAACCAGGTTCTAGGAAAAACTTAGCATATATGGTAAATTTATTTACAGAATCTCTTTCGTTCGGGTTGAATCTCTTCCTTTTTTACTTGATTTCCTTTAAATTTTGGAATGTCCCTCGGTTCTGAAATTCATCCTTGTCCATTTCTATTTATATTCGTTTAATTCTGGAGTATCCCATAATTCCACTGAATGTTTTGTAAAGGGGGTGAAAACTCCTTTACAATTGGCATTGATTTGCCGAAGAATTCTGTATCCTCGTTTTACGATGCTGCTATATCTTGATATGGCAAATTCTATCTCTGGCGATCGAATCTCGATTTGTTTTGGAATTCCGCATCGATTATTTTCCTGAAGTCACGGTTGACCCGAATAAGGTCGCCACGATTTATAGAAGTATATCCATCTTCTATTTTGTAATTTAATTATCTCATCTTCGATCAAGTCTATCTTCAAATCAAGATTCTATTGATACGAGTTCCTCTAATTTAAATCTGTATCGTTGCTTTGAAATCCATTCTTGAATCATCCTTTGAAAATCGGGTTATGTTTGAAATTATTTTATATATCGAAATTATTATTTGGATGACTATGATTTTATTCTATATATAAAAGTGAAATGTTATTCTATATATAAAAGTTTTGAAAGGATTTGAAATTTTGGAAATTTATAAGAAATTGATTTATATAAAAATGATTTATAACTGAAGGGTAAAATTTGAAATTCGAGAATTGAATTCCGGTATTTTGAAATTGGTTTTAAGATTTTGGAAAATATATAAAAATAATACGATTTAAAAGTATTTTCCGAATAAGAAATGTTTCAAATGAGTTCAAATGAATTCCAATAATTTTGAAGAAATTTCAAAGAAGTTTTCAAGAAAATAGAAGTCCAGAACTCACTTATGTCGCTAGAAAATAATTTCGGTGATGAGTGCACGCATCATCGACATTGTTTTTCGAGTTTCAAAGTGGGGGAGAGGCCACTTTAATAGCTTCGCCATGCTAATGATTTTGTAAAACCGTTTTTGATCTCAAATTTCGAAGTAATTTGATATTTTCGAAAGATATATGTATATATTTGAAACAATTTAAAGTGAGACCGGTATTCAGTCCTCGAGTTTCGGATTTGATTTGGTATAATCCTATCTATTGAAATTGATTTATTGTTGATTTTCAACTCTTGAATTGGAAATTTGATTTCCCTAACTATTTTGAATGTTCGAACACTTCCAAATCGAGGTTAAATTTTCAAAGCTAAGAAATTTCGAAGAGGATAAAATATTTGATAAAGCATATAAGTTTAGTTTTGTATGTTTAAGTTTGAAACCTTTTGTTAAGTAAATGAATAAAAATATTTTGAATTATACTAATATGGAATTTAGTTTTCAAATGTTTTGAAAAAATATATTTAAGTTTTAAATAATGGTTTTCAGAAACTTAAATTGGATATTTCAAATAGAAATAAATATTTTAAAGGTTTTAAAGGGATAATTATAAATTTGGAAACCATTTTGAGTATAATTGATTTTGAGAAAAATATTTGGTTTTGAAATTAGATTGGAATTAAAACCAGTACTTATATGGTGATTTTGGAAATGAATTTGTTGACTTGAATTATGTTAATTTGGAAACTGGGATTATTTTTCTAACTCTATTATTTTGGGAAATTTGAAATTGAGATTTTTAATTTGGAATTTTTTTTGGTGAAATCATATATGATTTTGAAACTGAATTGATATTGAAATAATTTGAAATTGAGAACCTTATATTATTAAGTACTTGATTTGGGAGTGGTCGAACTGATATAAAATGGAATTGTATAAGTATAAAGTTGGTTTGAAATCTATTGGTTTGAAAGGTACTAAATTTGGAAAGAGAATTTTATATAATCGAAGTCTATATAAGTGTGATTTGATATACTATTGATTTGGAAAGTATTCGATTTGAGAATGAAATCCTATATAGAATGGACCTTATATAAGTATGATATCTGAAAGTGATTTGAAAAGGTACTATATGATATATATTTTTGAAGTAACGATATGGAAAGTGCCTTCTGCTTGATATCCGATTTGTAGCCACATTGTGGATTTATTCTATCGATATTATTCTCTTTGATTTTTGGTTTTCCGGATGTGATACTCGAGTGTTCCCAACCATGGCGTAACCCATGGTTTTTTTCTCTCGCGACTGCATAGCGCAACTGCCTAGCTGAGTCTGGCGTAGGGGTGCGGATTGTTTCCTCGGGGATGCAAGTGTAACCATTGTGTATCCTGCAATCTGTGTAGGTCGCATTAGTAACGAAACTGCCTGGCTGAGACGGCCTAGGGGTACGGATTGTTTCCTGGGGGACCCAGGCGTGACCATTGTGTATCCTACACCCTACTAGTCATCATGGCGTAACTCGCAGGGCTGAGAAAGCTTACGGATACGGATTATTTCCTGAGGGATCCAGGCGTAACCATTGTGTATCTGCGAACCATGGTTGGACAAAGGTTTTGGTTTGATTGTTTTGTTTGGATTGTACTTTCCATATCTGTTTTTTAAAGGTTTTTCAAGTATTTTCACTAGGTGTTGAAACAGGTCTACTAAGTACTTGAAGAATTCTAGCTTTGCGCCTGATCAACGCATGGCCAGAATTTGCAAGAACGAGGATAAACTTGTTGAAACATCGAGTTATAAAAGTTTTCTTAAAAGGAAAAATTCGTTTCGATATAAAAGTATTTTATTATAAAGATATTTCCAACAAAGAAATTTTGTATTAATATTTGAGATTAAAATTTTATGGTTTGATTTAATTATTCGAGCCCAATACTATCCCTTTGAATCTACCTTATCTGCTCAGCTTTATTTATTCACCTATATTACGTTTTTCCGAATCTACCCTCCTTTCCTTTTTGAATATAATCTTTAAAATATTGTTTATTTATATACTACATGGTTTGATAGTAAATCATTAGTGTCATTAATATTGCAGAAGTTATTAATTTAATATAACATATTTAAGAAATGAGTCTTAATTTATCTATAATGTTGAAAGTGTCTTAAGATAAATTAGTAAATTTATAAACTATGGATTTAATGTTGTCAAATAACTTCCATGAAAATATAACCAAGGATGTGAATAACTATTTCCAAATAGTTTTCATATATATTTAAAAAGGTGTTATTTAAAACTTATAAATGGTATTTATAAAGGAAGCAAGAAATTTTGCAAATGGGTTTGAAATTTTTTTTAAGTATTAAAGAAAATATAATTTCAAATGAAGTTTTCAAATGAATATTTCAAGTAAAATTTATATGGTTTTAAATTAGTTGTTTATCCTTGCCTTTTAATCTATTTATCTTTCTGGTTGTTTCTATTCTCCTACCTTCTTCCTTTTTGGGGACGAAAAGTTTTGAGTGGGGAAGAGTGTAACGACCAGAAAAATTTTGTTAATTTTTAATGGTTTTATTTAGCGTATTTAATTTGATTTTTGAGAAATTTTAAATAATAATATTTTGAAATAAAATCTTACATTCGGATTACGTATAGCTAAATGTGGCAAATGATAAATTTTCGTCAAAAATTAAGAAAGTATAATTTAGGGTGTGATTCTGTTCAATTTAAGTCAGTAATAATTGATGTTCATAAAGTAATTTCTTTTGGAAAATTCAAGGCATGGCTGTTTTATTTCCCATCATTTCTTTTATTTATTTTCAAACGGTTCATTTTACCTATATAACGTGTCCTTCCATATTTATTCTTGCTGTCCAATCAAGCTATTAATTGCTTTGATTGTTTCTAAAACAGTGTGTAGCTGTTACTTTTTCTATTGATTTCAATTGCTTAATAATTTTTCCAATTCACAGATAGACTTTCCCATTCCTAGCCATTAATAAAATTTGAAATCATCGTCCTTGCCTTTCGTTATTCCTCGTTTTATAATAATAATTGAAATTTATAGCCGTTTCAGTATATAACTTTTACACGTTTTATACTCATTTAATTTCAGCAGTCCATTGCCTTTAATTTTTAAAGTGTTCCATTTTCTTCCCAGGCAACAACTCACATTCCATATTGCTCATAAATCAGTTTCCACTTTTACTCACCTGCTCACCTTTTCTTCCATCTATCCGTTTAATAGTTATATATAAGTTATAATACGTTTCCCTGATTCATCCACTTTCCTTTTTTCATTGACATATTAATTCTGGGAAGTGATTAATTTAAAAAACCATCTTCCCCTCATTTCTTTAAACTTTCAGCTAAATTTTAGCTTGTGACCGTTGCTGTACATTTCATTAAAGAGGTACGTTACCTTATTTATCTCCGGAATTTAAGGGTGAAAATTTTATTTTTCTAACCTTTCCTTTCCTATGCTCCTTGTTTCCACTTCTTTCATTATGACCGTTCATTATATATATACACTACAGCTGGAAAATTATAAACGTATAAACTTAGATACATTTTGTATTTATTAAAAATTTAAAGCTTACCTTTAATTGTGACCTTTTGGTTTCCTTGCTTTCAAAAAAATTTGAACCATAGCCATGGTAATAAATTATTATAAATTTTTCAGCTTAATCTAAGATGACCGTTGCTACTAGAATCGTTACTTTTCTAATATATTCATTCCTACTTTCACTGACCTTTTATTTCTTCATTTTTCCATCGTCTAAAAAATAAAATAAATCGTTATTCGTTTTATTTTATTCAGTAATCAGCGTGACTCTTTCCATTTACACTGCACCATATTCGACTGTTGATTTTCGTTCAGCATTCTTATTTTAAAAATATACCGCGGAGTAACGTTGCCTTCACAATTTAAAAATTGCTTTAATAGCTCTTTAATAAATGTGTAGCTGTTACTTTGATATTTTTCTGGATTTGTGACTTTTCTCATTCCTTCCATTCAAATTTGAAACGTGCTACCATTTATTTGCTTTGATTATTTTCCTGAATCAACGTGAATATTTTGCCTTAAATCCTCCACTGAATCATAGCACGTGATTGTGCTATTTCTTTGGTTACTTTTATTTAGTCGTTTCCATTTACTTCTGTTCGTATTTTCTTCCCTTTTTTATTGCTTCTTCCCAGATTTTTCTTCTTTCCCTCTCTATTGTTTCTTCCTCTTCTATATAAACTTGCCTGACACTACAAATTTCGGACTCTCCTTCACCTTTTCCAAACTCCGCTCCTCCACCAAATCCACTCTTCCCCTTGCGCAATATCCATCGAAGACGCAGCGACCCTCCCATGTTTCCTCTACTGTTTGCATGACCAAGCATAGGTAAGTTAAGTTTATATTTGCAAGTGTTATTTATATATGTATTATATATAGTTGTATATTTAGCTATGATATGGATGATTTTATCAATACATGTCCCCTATGCGTGCCGTTGATGCATATTCTAGCATTCAAAGTTGGTATGCATAATTGTTTATATGGAGTATAGTTATGATATATTGATAGTGGTATAAAAATATAAGATGCATATATATAGTTGTTTATATAAAGTTGTTGGATTTGAATACATATATATACCAAATGTGGTTTCCATTTTTTTCGAAAAGTTTGTTTTGTTTCTAGAAGTGTATGCATATTTAATATGTGTGAGTTGTTTTGGATCAGCAAATGGAGTCTGCATATTTGGCAAGGAGATTTATATTCATTTTTTTTTGTTTTAACATTGAGTCCATATATGTATATTTTACAAACCATATTGTATGATTTATTCTATAAGTTTTGTAAATCCGTTATTATATATATATATATATATAGTTTTATAATAAAAAGGTTTATAACTTTTATTGAAGGTCGATTTACATCTTATTATTATGGAAGTTCTATAGGATTTTTGAAGTTATTTATTTTCCTAAGTTCGTATATGACATACATTTATAATAATTATAGATATATCTTTATGGCCTTATATATATATATATATATATATATATATATATACTTTGCATACACTTATGTATGGAGTTAGTTTTCTAATATATAAGTTTTCATTTCAGTTGGCATGCATGTTTGCATAAAAGTTAAGGTGTATATGTGTTTTAGTGTAAACCAGTTGCTTTCGCAAAAAAAAATAAAAAAAATAAAGTTATATTAGTTGTTATTTCTGTATATTGTATAAAGTTTACATTCTAACTTATACTTTCGGTCTGCACAGGTTACAGTATTATATATATTTATAAAATAAGTTATAATATAAGTTATATAAGTAATTCGTATGTCCGTTGTCTAAAATTTTATATAAATCTGTGTATAGGCTTTACTGTTTATGTATGGGTAGTTATATATTAGTTTATATATATAGGTAAAGTGTTTAAAATTTATAATTGTATTGTGAAGTGGATTTTGTACCATATGTATATAATAGTTTATAAATGAGATTTGAACAGTGTAATTTGTTGAAGTTTTATATATTAATCTTATTTTAAAATATAAATCTTAATGATATTATATATATATGTCGTATGGGGTGGTTTGGGTCTTAGATTTGTAAATAGAAATTTTGATCTATGTATAAAAACTAAAATGGTTTGGATAAATTATAAGGATTTTTATTTAATATATATGTTTTATTTCAAATGCTAAAACTGTTGGTTTATGTATGAAAAAAAGGTAAATTATATATGTGTGTGTGTGTGTGTGTGTGTGTGTGTGTGTGTGTGTGTGTGTGATTCGACATTAAATTTTTCTTAGGGATGCAATTTTGATTTTCATTAAAATAGCAAAAATTTCTGTATATATCAGACTGATTATGATTCATTTCATAAATTCTTGATTATCAGCCTCGTTCGTCCAATTCGTGCCAATCCTACTTTGCTTTGAAATTCGTGCTCGGATTTATAATTCAAATTTCAGTGTCCGTATTAGTGTGCGTATACATGTCATCTTCTGTATTCTCTAGCCTCGAAAGGTGAGCAATCACTCACGATTAACATTCTTTTATTTGTTAAAGTTGATTAAATTTAAACGACAACTGAAATATGATGTTGTAGTTATTTAAATTGTTATATATGCTATTATCTGTAACTGTTCACTTATGGGATATGACACCATGTCCTACTGTTTATATTTATTTTTGATTATATATGCCTGTTGTTATTATTATTTTCATATATGTTATCACTCTGCAAGTTCCCTGTTAGTATAGAAATCACTATGGGTTGAAATGATACATACCCGAACGGATTTTAGAATAGGAGAATTTCGTTATTGTTGAAATGATAACCCAAGCGATTTTCATTTGAATTGAATTTGGGATTATGGGTTGAAATGATATCAACCCGTATATATTTAACTTACGGATTGAAATGATAAATATTCGTATCCCTTGTACATAGAATAGAAAATTTTACATCGACGCCGTGGTCAATATGAATGTTTTGAAAATAATTTCTATGGTCTTGAAAAGAAATATATGGTTTTAATGAATATTGATTTAAAGTATTATATATAAAGGTTATTTTATATATAGATTTAATATTAAGATAATTTAATTAAGATTGATTTTATAAATATGAAATATGTTTAAGGATTTACTAAATTTGTATTTCTGAAATAGATTTGTGGAATAAATTTTATAAGTTAAGGTATGAAGATATATTTGGGACTTATTTGAATTTTTCATTAATTAAGTATTTTATTTAGTTAAATCAATTTGAAACTATTAAATTCGAAACTATAACATATGATCCTATAACTTTAATTTTTATTTAAGAAATTTAATGGATGATTCATGTCTAAAGAAATCAAAGGTAATATATAGAAAATGTAAATTTAAGGTCATATAAATAATATTGAATTTATTAAGTGAATATTTCAAAACTAAATAATAGTGAAGTCAAGTTGGGAGATAAACGCAACTATCAAAGTTTAGTCTTTGAAATGTTGAATATTTAAAGCTTCGAAATATATTAACTTCGAATTATATTGAAATTTAAATGGTTTATTTTGTGGTTCAAGTCCGTATTTAAAATAGATAAAATTTGAATTAGTTTAGTCAGAAACTAAATTGAATGGAAATTGATAATTTTTGATTTAAATAAATTTGAACGGGAAGGTCGAGTTGATTTTTGAAGCGATTTGTGAAGTTTGAGGAAATAAAAATACTTTACTTCATAAATTATTGGATATATATATATATACTAATTTGGAAATTAGAGATACTTGAAATGAAAATGATATTTTAGTTTTAAAAAATAAATAAAATTGAAATGACCACGGTGTTATAGTGTATATTTCTACCCTATAGATAGTTCCTTGGATCCTTAGAGGATGGGTATCCCAAACATCCTCTAAGTTAATTATATTTCAGTTGATATTTAACTTAAATTGGATTTATAGATATAAGAATGTTAATCCTGACTCGAGCGTTTTGTGTTTTCTCTACGCTCGGGTCAGACCGAGTGATACAAAATTTGAGACTCACCTTCGAAGTTGGAGGTTTGCTTGAAGATCCAGCTATCTATCCTTTCAATCATCCAGTCGATTGGTTCCGAGAAGTCATCTGCCCATACTGGAGACTTCACTACATCTGGGATTTTCTGATGTATTTTATTTCTAACTTTGTTTATATAGTAGCTTCATGAACTACTATTCATTTATTCTGCTGCGTATCATTGTACTACTCTGTATCTGTGATTGATTTAATTAAATTTGAACGGGAAGGTCGAGTTGATTTTTGAAGCGATTTGTGAAGTTTGAGGAAATAAAAATACTTTACTTCATAAATTATTGGATATATATATACTAATTTGGAAAATAGAGATACTTGAAATGAAAATGATATTTTAGTTTTGAAAAATAAATAAAATTGAAATGACCACGGTGTTATAGTGTATATTTCTACCCTGTAGATAGTTCCTTGGATCCTTAGAGGATGGGTATCCCAAACATCCTCTAAGTTAATTATATTTCAGTTTGATATTTCACTTGAGTTGGATTTATAGATATAAGAATGTTAATCCCGACTCGAGTGTTTTGTGTTTTGCTTTACGCTCGGGTCAGACTGAGTGATACAACATTTGAGACTCACCTTCGAAGTTGGAGCTTTGCTTAAAGATCCAGCTATCTATCCTTTCAGTCATCCAGTCGATTGGTTCAAAGAAGTCATCTGCTCGTACTGGAGACTTCACTACATTTGGGATTTTTTGATGTATTTTATTTCTAACTTTGTTTATACAGTAGCTTCGTGAACTACTATTCATTTATTCCGCTGCGTGTCATTGCACTACTCTGTATCTCTGATTGATTTATTTACTGTAGATGTTACGTTTTGCAAAATTTCAATTAACAATCTGATATTTTGTGCAATTCAAGTCTGACATGTGCAGATGCGAATGGTTGAAAATATCAGGTTGTTACAGCAACCTTTTTATTTATTCGGGTTTAATTTAAATTTCACGACCACAGCACTTACCAAGTACTACAATACCCTTAATTAAATTTTTGTTTATAGTTCATTTGCATCAACTATGGCACTTACAAAGTGTGGTAATATCCCTTACAACGGTTTTAAGTTAATTATTTTTTTTTAGACTTCAATATAAATTCATCAATAATTAAACTTAAATTTTAAACTACATTAACTTGTAAAAAAATCATATTATCCATTTGAAATAGTCGTTATTTTTCTATATTCAACCTTCCACTAATAAATATCAACCTCTCAAGGCTTTACTTATTAAAGTTAAATGCCCAAAAAATTTTATATTTTTCTATATTCAAAATTTTCTTAACCATTTAGTTCAATTACCATTTCAAAATATAGCTAAATTTCGTCTTTATTTATTAACTTACCTTTTATTCTTAAACCAAACTTCCATTTCTAAATTAAGATACATTTCAAATTTTATGTTTAAGTATTTATTTATTTAACTATTAAATTCATAGAAAATTCAATAACACCTTATTAATTTATTTAAATTCCAATTTACATCAAAATTTATTACATTTACATACTTAGCTTGAATTCCATCAAAATTTCCAAAATAAATTTATTACTTCAAATTCCAACTTACCATTTATTTATTTATACATTTAACTTGTATAAGACTGCCAACAATTATTTTAACTCAACTTAAATCAAAATATTAAAATATATATATTTAAAATACTTAAAATTTCTTAAAAATATATATATAATAACCACGGGTCTGTATAGTATTTTCTAACCTAGGTCAAGTGATACGGATAATATATCTTTTCAATCCGTAATTTACAAACCAAAACCCAGGTTCTATCATTTAAAACCCGCAATCACAAGTTAAATAAATAAATAAACAATATCGTTCAGGCCTATCATTTCAGCCCGTAACGATTTCTATTCTACAGGGAACTTGAAGTGATAAATAGTAAATAAATAAATAGTATAGCAACTTAAATATAACATTATATAATATGACCGATGATGTGTCAAATTAATAACAGGGTTTTTAACATCATAAATTTATATCACAGGCAAGAAAAATAAAATTTAAATATTATACAATTACACTTGTTATTAATTTACAGATCTATAAGTACGTTTGTCTGGTGAGAATACTCATCTTTACGCTGCTGGAGTTTTGATACAAAATAACGAATATCTACACCGAAAAACGTACAGAAGGCAAGCTCAATATTTAGAGGATGTGACAACCCAATTCCGTTCTTGAAAAAAATGAATAAATAAAATCGAGTACTTGAATTTAATTACGGACAAAGAAAAATTGGAAACAAGATTGAGTTAAAGAAAATTGACACGAATAGCTCGACAACTCCACTTTTTTTTTGTCACGGCCCATGCCTAATTACAAAACTCGAAACCATGCACGCATGAAATTTCACGTCATGGGCAAAGAAGATTGGTTACAAAAGCTACAGGTGGAGCACATTTTATCTACTTCAGAAATGCAAAAGTTAATTTCAACTTAGTCTCTAGTTGGACAAAACAACACTATGCTCGAACCATATATCCATTTCTGACACGCACGCATATTTTACTTCTCCCTTTATTATATATATATATATATATATATATAAATGCAGAGGTGGAGGATGTAAATTTGTTCAAGGGTATGGCCAACAAAAGAAAAACACATAGATGCACGGCATGAACAAAACAAAATCTGAATGCATGCCCGGCCTGGAATACTCGATACAATTTATATACAGGCGCATGCATGTATTTTTCTTTTTCCTTTTTTTAGATCCTAGAAACAAATGACACGGCTGATGTAGTTGATGGTGGAGGAGTGGTAGGCGGTGGTGGTCGTGCACAGGAAATAGAGAGGCCGAGCATAGGTGAGGAACGATAGTAAATGGAACAAGGAGATAAAAATAAAAATAAAAAAAATAAAAGAACAAGACCATTACCTGTTGCTCAGAAGGAAGATGAAGGTCAAAAATTTGAGGTGAGGAATATGTGGAACGGGACTTGTATTTATAAATGGGCTAAAGTTAAATTAGGGAGGAAAAATTTTGGCAAAGAAAATAAGTTGATTTTCAGAACGTTAAAAGGAAGTAAATGATCTCTTTCATAATCAACGGGTGCGCGGGTTTATATTCAAAGAAGTAAATTTGCATTGATAAAATGCAAGACATATTTGATAAAGTAGAAGGCGAAAATGTAGGAGGAAGTAAATTTGCATTTACCCGAATACTTGCCTTAATTGATTGAGGCACGACCGTTAGTAATTAAATTTAAATGATTTAATTTGGAAGGCTACGCTAAATCAAAGATTCCATACCAAATTTAAAAGATTTAAGAAAAAGAAATGTGTTTTATCAATAAAACTTGCACTAATTTGGAACAATGGCAAGAATTAAATGTGAACGGTTATGAAATTTGGATAACGTTTCTATTAAATTAGGAGAGCAAAAGGAAGGTGGAATGTTTACACGCGTATTTCAATCAGGCTTTAAAAGGATTTGATTGGCTAGGGATTTTATTCCTTTCCCACTATGAAATGCATGTCAACGGATATATTTTTATTGTGACGACCGCCTATGACTCCCGCACCAAAACAAGGAAATAATGCGCTGAAGGCGTGCCAGGCAGCCATGGACGATGGTCAAGGCAAGATAAAACAGCAAAACTCTATCGTAACTCACAGCGCATGGATAAAATACAATAGAGAAATATATATAGTAAAGCTCCATAACAGAAAATCATCATATAAGCATCATAGTAGTTTTATACAAACAAATGAATCATCCATACATCAAAGCCTCACTACATAACACTCAATCAAATACAGCAGCGGAACATCCAGTACATATAATATGAAACAATATGCAAAAGCCCTCTGCTCGTCTTCGTCATCATTAGCGTAGATCTCCAAGAACAGCACCTGTCACCTGCTACCTAGTCTGCCCATCCCAAACATGGATGGACAGCCCAAGGTAATAAGAGGAGACATAAAACCTTGAGTCAGACAAAGTCTTAGTGAGCAGTAAATCAACTATCAAACATACCAAAAGAGCATAAGGGATAAAAAGAATAGGATACAAACCATCCCACTCCACCTCTTTCTACAGTGATAGCCCCCCCCCCCCCCCAGACACACACTAAGGAGAAGCAAGCATAACATAGCAGAAAATTAAGGTAAAGCAATAATCACTCGAGTCAAGGTCGATGTTTTCCAAATACAAACCCCCAAGGCCTAAACTAAGATCAGATAAGCACCCATAAAACACCGCTCTTGAGACCGAATGATGATACAACCAAACGTCCATACGTCCATGACTCTGGCTATCACTGTTATCATTGCCTTGATTTCACCGTTAGTTGAATGACCACCTGTCAAGGGCTAATGGTAACCCCGGTTCTAGTCATAACTCCGCACGCTACCTGTGCCTAGGACTTATCTACTCTGCCCAGAGTACCCGACTACCTGCCTGTAGTCTTTTGGGTGTCCCGACTACCTACCTGTAGTCGTTTTGGGCGCCCCATGTACTCTTGCTTTTGAGTATGCTAGAACCTTCAACAACGATGAGATCCAAGCCTCCTAGTCATCCTCCTCGACGAATATTCTCATACTAGCCCAAGCTACCTCTCGAGCAGTCCATTATTAACCAACTCGAACCATCCCTCGAGTTATCAACATGCTTGGAATGATCCCTGCCTGGATTACGCCAAGACTCACATCATACTTCGCTTCATCGCATCAAAGCAAAGTTCCATCTCAACATCATCCAATCCATACATATGAGCTTCAACATCCGCTACATATGTCTTAAGCAGCTTTCACCATTCAAGAGCCTCTTCCGTAGCTTTTGAATCATCTTTGACCATATTTGTCCAAATCTATCAACTAGATAACTCATTCACAACAATCAAACAAGGCAAACATTAATCCAAACAAATAAGTAGTCAATCAGGATCTAAATAGACATTTATAACTAAAATGGCAATTTCGTAAATAAATGAAAATAGATCTAACATACATGGATCATGGGTTTTTAACATAGATCTAACAAATATAAATCATGGGTTTTGTCTCTACAACTTGATGAATGAACTTGCAAAAGTAAACATCTTTATAAGTAATGGATCTACACTTGAATCTAAGGAAAAAATGCATAAAACCACTATCTACAACACTCCAACAAACCACCAAACCAATATACTCCTTTGGGTCCGCATGAGAGATAACCACCACTCACCAAATCACCCAAACACTTCAAAAGCTATCAACTTCTGATCTGGACAGCGAAGATTCAAGCTTGATTCGTCGAAATCCCGCTTGAAACGATGAAATCTAGCTTCGTTGGATGAAGATCTTCAACTTTGGCTCTTGGATCTTCAATCTCGATCTTCGATCTTGGATGGATGTTAGAACTAGATTGGAGTGGAGAAAAGAAGATGAAGAAATGTTGTAGTCGAGCTCTCAAAATGGCAGCACTTCGCCGCTTCAAAAACCGGTGCCAAAAGGTGAAGAAATGGTCGCGTATTTATAGCCCTTAAGTCGCTCTGGCCCTAACCCGTTCGGCTCCTTAAGTCGTTCGCGAGTTAGCGACTTAACCCACACGGCCTAACCCAAACACACACGACCTAACACGCACGTAAGATACGGCCTAACTCAACCCCGAGTCAACGATTTACGACTCATGCATGCGCGCGACTCAACACAGAACACATGCCGACTCAACCTAAGCCGGTCACGACTTAACGACCTAACAAAACACAACGCTAACCCCTAACACGTTAACCTGTTAACTCGTCCAAGCTTACTAGGTTGCCAACTCGTTCACTACTAACTCGTTAACCTAGTATCTCCACTAACCCGCTAACTCGTTAGCTCGGTAACACGCTATCCCCACTAACTCGGTAGCTCCACTAACTTGCTAACACGTAACTCGTGCCAGCCCCTAAGCCTTAACTCACTAACTCTTAGGTCAGTCACACCTACCTTAACTCGGCCAACACTTTCTTTAAGTCGTCTAAGCCTTAAGTCGGCCGAGCCCAACAAACCGCTTAGCCCTTAAGTCGGTCACTGTCTCAACTAGATCTAACACTAAGTCGGCAACATCACTAACTCGCCTACCACCTTAAGTCGGCCCAACTCCTTAAGTCGCTCGCACGAGCTATCCTCCATACGACTTAAGCTATGGTCGACTCAAACTCCAAATAACTTAACAACGACTTAAAACAACTATTTTACGATTTTATTGACACGTAAAATACGGGTCGTTACATTCTCTCCCCCTTAGGAATTTTGCCCCCGAAATTCCAAGCAAACAACAGCAATCAAAGCTATTCTGCATGCCTACCATCCATAGAAATCAACAAACCATGCATTCAATTCTAGCCTAGCATGCAGAATTCTAAGACTTAGAACAAGTTACAAATTCATGAGATGTTACGACACTTTAGGGCCATACCTCGAAGAGTTCAGGATGAGCTTCCTTCATCTTCTCTTCCTCCTCCCACGTACAGTCGTCAACATCATCACTCCATTGTACCTTGAGCAACGTAATCGTTTTCCTCCTAAGCTGTTTCATGTCAGTTCCAATAACACGAAGCGGCTTACGAGGTCTTCTAACCACTGGATCAACCTCTAAATCTTCACAGCTATCAGCAGAAACCACTGTACTTGGGTCATGCACATTATTCCGTAGATAAGATACATAGAAAACATTGTGCACAACCGCCATCTTTTCCGGTAACTCCAATCTATAAGCGAGCTTTCCAATTTGCTCGATAATCGGGAATGGTCCAACAAATCTCGGAGTTAACTTTCCTTTCTTCCCGAATCGAATAACATTCTTCAGAGGAGAAATCTTCACAAAAACCATATCACCTACGTCGAATTCCAAATCCTTACGACGATTATTGGCATAACTTTTCTGACGATCTTGGGCTGCCTTCATTCGTTGCCGAATGATCCCTATACAATCCGAAGTCTGTCGAATCATCTCTGGCCCAAGTATCAGTTTTTCTCCAGTTTCCAACCAACATGTCGGAGAGTTACACGGTCTTCCATACAGTGCTTCATATGGTGCCATACCAATACTTGACTGATAACTGTTATTATATGCAAATTCCACCAAATGAAGGTGATCTTCCCATGATCCTCCGAAATCCAAAACACAGGCTCTGAGAAGATCTTCCAAAACTCGGTTGACTCTCTCAGTCTGACCATCTGTTTGAGGGTGGTAAGCTGTACTCAAACACAACTTAGTTCCCAAAACTTCCTGGATGCTCTTCCAAAATCCACTAGTGAACAATGGGTCTCGATCGCTCACTATACTCTTCGGAACACCATGGAATCGAACAATCCACTTCACATACAACTCAGCCAACTTCGATGCAGTCCTAGTTGATCGAAAAGGAATGAATCTTGCACTCTTGGTCAATCGATCTACTATGACCCAAATCCCTTCATTCCCCGCTCTGGTTCTAGGTAGGCCATCGATAAAATCCATCGACACTTGCTCCCACTTCCATGTAGGAACCTCTAATGGCTGAAGTAATCCACTGGGCTTCTTCTGCTCAGCTTTCACCAACTGGCAGTTCATACACTTGGAAATAAAATTTCCAACATCCTTCTTCATGCCTTCCCAATAATAGGTTCTCTTCATATCCCGATACATCTTATTTCCACCTGGATGAATTGTCAACTTCGAGTGATGACTTTCCCTAAGAACTTCATCTCTCAATCCATCTACATCAGGAACAACTAGTCGTCCTTGCTTTCGAAGCCAACCCTCTCGATCGACTTCAAATCCTTTATCCTTTTCTAGATTCAATCCAGATTCCAAATCTCGGATAATCTTGACAAGCTTATCGTCTCGCTTTTGGCTCTCGCCATTTCTCTCCACAAGAGTAGGCCTTATCGATAAGTTTGCCAACATCTCAGGTTCCAATTCACATCTAGGCCTGAAGTCAAATTCAGCCAAATACTCTAGACTCTTCCATTCCGAAAACATGGCTCCCAATCCTACATGTCTTCGACTTAACGCATCTGCCACTGCGTTGCCTTTTCCCGGTGTATAGGCTATACCAAAATCATACGATGCTAAAAACTCTAGCCATCGTTGCTGCCGAAGATTCAAATCCTTTTGGGAGAAAAGATACTTCAACGACTTATGATCTGTAAACAATTCGAATCGAACTCCCAAAAGATAATGTCTCCACATCTTCAAAGCAAATACAATCGCCGCTAACTCCAAATCATGAGTCGTATAATTCCTTTCATGCGGCTTCAGTTGTCGACTAGCATACGCAAAAACTTTATCCTTCTGCATCAGCACTGCTCCAAGTCCAGTACCACATGCATCGGTGTAAACCACCATCTCATCATTCCCACTTGGAATAGTCAAAACAGGAGCACTAGTCAGTCGCTCTTTCAGGATTACGAAAGCTTGCTCACACTTATCATCCCAGCTGAACACTTGGTTCTTTTTCATCAATCCTGTTAACGGTGCAGCTATCTTGGAAAAATCTTTGATAAACCGACGATAATATCCTGCTAATCCAAGAAAACTTCTCACATCAGATGCATTCTTAGGTCTAACCCAATCTTGGATTGCTGCCACCTTAGCGGGATCAACCGCGATTCCATTTCCAGAGACAACATGGCCTAAGAACCTCACTTCACCCTTCCAGAAGTGACACTTCGAAAACTTAGCCTTTAGCTGATGTTTTCGTAAGATTTCCAAAACAATTCTCAAGTGTCTCTTGTGTTCCTCCTCAGTTCTGGAATAAATCAGAATATCATCCACGAACACAAGCACGAACTTATTCAACTGATCTCTAAACACTCTATTCATAAGGTCCACAAAATATGCTCGTGCGTTAGTCAATCCAAACGGCATTACCAGCCACTCATAAAAACCAGATGGTGTCCTAAAAGCAGTCTTCGGCACACTATCCTTCGCCACTCTCAACTGGTGAAATCCCATTGCCAAATCCATCTGAGAAAACACCTTAGCTTCGTGAAGCTGATCAAACAAGTCATCTATTCTCGGCAATGGATACTTGTTCTTCTTCGTCACTTTATTCAGCTCGCGATAATCCACACACAACCTCAACGATCCATCCGCTTTGGTTGCGAACACAACTGGTGCACCCCATTCGGACACACTACGCCGAATGAATCCTTTCTGCAAAAAGGTCATCAACTTGCACCTTCAACTCTTGCTGCTCCCTAGGCTCCATCCGCCTAAGAGGCATCACCACAGGTCTGGCTCCTTCAACTAGATCAATACGAAACTCGATCTCCCTATGTGGCGGTAGTCCTTTGACTTCGTCAAAGACATCCTCAAATTCATTCACAATAGGCACCGATGACAGTACATCCCGTGGAACAACCAGCGAACACATGAAGCTCATGAAGACGCCTTCTTCATGCTTACATCGTATCACAACCTTTCGCCCTTCCACATTCCCAACTGTCACCTCAAGCCTCTCACAATCAATCCTTGCCGCATACTTCCTAAGCCAGTCCATACCCAAAATAATTCCGAACCCCGCAAAGTTCAGAACAAAGCAATCACAAACAAACGAGCAATCATAACTCGATACGACTAGACCACGGCATACCATACACAAACAAGACGAACCCCCAACTGGATTTGTCACAACCAATGGTCTATCAACAATATCCGGTTCCAAACCTAACCGGCCTACCAAATCATCACAAACAAAAGAATGCGACGCTCCAGTATCAAACAACACTCTAACTGGAACACCACAAATCGAAAGAGTACCTTGAACCACCACACTCTTCCCCTTCTCTTCAGCAGTAGGAGCTTTTGAAGACGACGGCACAGCTCCCAAAGAATAAGCTTGCACAATCTGCCTGTTCTTCCTCGGCTCTGGACAATTCTTCTTGATATGTCCCATCTTATCACAGTTGTAACACTTTCCTGGCACCTTGGGATTCTTACAGTCTTCGAAGAGATGGCCCTTCTGATGGCAGTTGTAGCGGTCACTTCGCCCTTCGGCTTCTTCTGGCCATCCTTACCCCTCTATTGCTGCTGCTTCCTCTTCTTGTTTCCACTCTGCTGTGGCCTAGATCCTTCCTTGGTTACAACAACAACAGAACTTTCCCTAGGAAACAAACACTCATGCCTGAGGGCTTTTTCCACAATCTTCTCAAACGGATCGTCCAGATGATCCACCAACTGCCTCCCAAGATAAGCATACAAGCCCGTCACAAACTTCTCGTTCTTTTGGTAGGGAGAATCAATATACGATCTGGCATACTTGGACAAAGCCTCAAACTCAGAAACATACTCAAGAATCGATCTTCCACCTTGCTTGAGCTCTACAAACCTCTTAAACAAAACAGATTTCTGAGCAGTAGAGATGAACTTAGCTTCAAATCTGACATGGAATTGCTCCCAAGTAATCTCTTCCTTTGGAGTATCAATGGTGATAGAATTCCACCAATCAGCAGCTCTTCCCTGAAGCTGTCTCGATGCAAGCATCCTCTTAGTTGCATCCTCAATCCCCAAGTCACCAAAAATCCTTCGACAAGCATCAATCCATCTCTGCACCTCAATGGTCGATTCTGTTCCCAAGAAAACTTTTCCTCCAAGAGAAGTATAGTCCTTGCAAAGCTTAGCAAAATCCACCGGTCTTGGAGCTTGAACTTGAACTCCCACATCCACTGATGATCCTGAAGCTGGTATCCTCCTCATGATCGAAGTCATCATGGCCTCAAACATAGGAGCATAATCAACAGCTTCCCTAGCAGCACGGCTTTCCCTCGCAGCTTGTCTCTCGCTTCGACTCATCCTTAATATCTGTAAAAAGAATGATTACAACACCTTAAGAAACAACTGCATAAGGAGTTCAAATCCATCTAAACTACTATATTATATATAGTAATCATCCATCAAAATACAATTACGTCTCTCATACGTAATTACGTCAGCGAGCGTTGGCTAAAATCGATTAACCAAAGCTCTGATACCAAATGTGACGACCGCCCATGACTCCCGCACCAAAACAAGGGAATAATGCGCTGAAGGCGTGCCAGGCAGCCATGGACGATGGTCAAGGCAAGATAAAACAGCAAAACTCTATCGTAACTCACAGCGCATGGATAAAATACAATAGAGAAATATATATAGTAAAGCTCCATAACAGAAAATCATCATATAAGCATCATAGTAGTTTTATACAAACATATGAATCATCCATACATCAAAGCCTCACTACATAACACTCAATCAAATACAGCAGCGGAACATCCAGTACATATAATATGAAATAATATGCAAAAGCCTCCTGCTCGTCTTCGTCATCATTGGCGTAGATCTCCAAGAACAGCACCTGTCACCTGCTACCTAGTCTGCCCATCCCAAACATGGATGGACAGCCCAAGGTAATAAGAGGAGACATAAAACCTTGAGTCAGGCAAAGTCTTAGTGAGCAGTAAATCAACTATCAAACATACCAAAAGAGCATAAGGGATAAAAGGAATAGGAACCAAACCATCCCACTCCACCTCTTTCTACAGTGATAGCCCCCCTCCCCCCCCAGACACACACTAAGGAGAAGCAAGCATAACATAGCAGACAATTAAGGTAAAGCAATAATCACTCGAGTCAAGGTCGATGTTTTCCAAATACAAACCCCCAATGCCTAAACCAAGATCAGATAAGCACCCAGAAAACACAGCTCTTGAGACCGAATGATGATACAACCAAACGTCCATACGTCCATGACTCTGGCTATCACTGTTATCATTGCCTTGATTTCACCGTTAGTTGAATGACCACCTGTCAAGGGCTAATGGTAACCCCGGTTCTAGTCATAACTCCGCATGCTACCTGTGCCTAGGACTTATCTACTCTGCCCAGAGTACTCGACTACCTGCCTGTAGTCTTTTGGGTGTCCCGACTACCTACCTGTAGTCGTTTTGGGCGCCCCATGTACTCTTGCTTTTGAGCATGCTAGAACCTTCAACAACGATGAGATCCAAGCCTCCTAGTCATCCTCCTCGACGACTATTCTCATACTAGCCCAAGCTACCTCTCGAGCAGTCCATTATCAACCAACTCGAACCATCCCTCGAGTTATCAACATGCTTGGAATGATCCCTGCCTGGATTACGCCAAGACTCACATCATACTTCGCTTCATCACATCATAGCAAAGTTCCATCTCAACATCATCCAATCCATACATATGAGCTTCAACATCCGCTACATATGTCTTAAGCAGCTTTCACCATTCAAGAGCCTCTTCCGTAGCTTTTGAATCGTCTTTGACCATACTTGTCCAAATCTATCAACTAGATAACTCATTCACAACAATCAAACAAGGAAAACATTAATCCAAACAAATAAGTAGTCAATCAGGATCTAAATAGACATTTATAACTAAAATGGAAATTTCGTAAATAAATGAGAATAGATCTAACATACATGGATCATGGGTTTTTAACGTAGATCTAACAAATATAAATCATGGGTTTTGTCTCTACAACTTGATGAATGAACTTGCAAAAGTAAACATCTTTATAAGTAATGGATCTACACCTGAATCTAAGGAAAAATGCATAAAACCACTATCTACAACACTCCAACAAACCACCAAACCAATATACTCCTTTGGGTCCGCGTGAGAGATAACCACCACTCACCAAATCACCCAAACACTTCAAAAACTATCAACTTCAGATCTGGACAGCGAAGATTCAAGCTTGATTCGTCGAAATCCCGCTTGAAACGATGAAATCTAGCTTCGTTGGATGAAGATCTTCAACTTTGGCTCTTGGATCTTCAATCTCGATCTTCGATCTTGGATGGATGTTAGAACTAGATTGGAGTGGAGAAAAGAAGATGAAGAAATGTTGTAGTCGAGCTCTCAAAATGGCAGCACTTCGTCGCTTCAAAAACAGGTGCCAAAAAGTGAAGAAATGGTCACGTATTTATAGCCCTTAAGTCACTCTGGCCCTAACCCGTTCGGCTCCTTAAGTCGTTCGCGAGTTAGAGACTTAACCCACACGGCCTAACCCAAACACACACGACCTAACACGCACGCAAGATACGGCCTAACTCAACCCCGAGTCAACGATTTACGACTCATGCATGCGCGCGACTCAACACAGAACACATGCTGACTCAACCTAAGCCGGTCACGACTTAAAGACCTAACAAAACACAACGCTAACCCCTAACACGTTAACCTGTTAACTCGTCCAAGCTTACTAGGTCACCAACTCGTTCACTACTAACTCGTTAACCCAGTATCTCCACTAACCCGCTAACTCATTAGCTCGGTAACACGCTATCCCCACTAACTCGGTAGCTCCACTAACTTGCTAACACGCTAACTCGTGCCAGCCCCTAAGCCTTAACTCACTAACTCTTAGGTCGGTCACACCTACCTTAACTCGGCCAACACTTTCCTTAAGTCGTCTAAGCCTTAAGTCGGCCGAGCCCAACAAACCGCTTAACCCTTAAGTCGGTCACTGTCTCAACTAGATCTAACACTAAGTCGGCAACATCACTAACTCGCCTACCACCTTAAGTCGGCCCAACTCCTTAAGTCGCTCACACGAGCTATCCTCCATACAACTTAAGCTATGGTCGACTCAAACTCCAAATAACTTAACAACGACTTAAAGCAACTATTTTACGATTTTATCGACACGTAAAATACGGGTCGTTACATTTATCTTCATAGCTAAGGTAATAATTTAAAGAATGCGCACTATAGACGCATTTATCAAATCAAACATACACCCAAAATATAACGAAAATAACGTATTTAAATTCATACGTTTTCTTATTTTTTGTTACTTATATTAGCATTCATTAAATACATACTATTTATACCACTAAATTAATCAAAACGGGCACGAACGCACAAATTAAGCGTTCTTTTAATAAAGCTTATCTATATACTATTTATTTTAAAATTTATTACTTAATTAAAATATGATTTGCATACATCCTTTTTATTCATTTACCATTTACAAAAAAAAATTATTACTTAAATGGATGTATATAAGTAAAATATTAATTACTTAATTTTAAAAGGTATATAACCATTTTTTTAAAGGAAAAAAAATGAAATAATACGTTGTTTCGAATATATTCAGTTATTATAAAAGATTAGGAAGTTAGGATTAAAAATTTACTTCAATTAATGTTAGACTTTAACCAAAATAGGAATTATAGACATTTGTTTATATTTATAACATTTAGGTGATTAAAAATTCAACCTTTTGTTTTAAAATAAATCCCAAAGTTTAAAATAATTGAATAAAATAAGTTCTTAAGAAAAATATGAAATAAATAAAGAATTTCTTAAATTAATTGAAGTTGGAAATTAGAAATTGTAAACAAAATACGATTGACACTGAAAAATGTCAATTACACTTTTAAAACGTTTTTGTGATGTCCCGGAAATTTAGGCAATACTTATTTAATAATTTTCATTAATAATTATTTTAAAATGTGAAATATTAATTTAATAATATAATTCAAACAGAAATTATCCTTTGTAAATTAATAATTATTTTGTTTGACAAATGATATTCTTTTCAAAATTTATAATAATGATAATAATTTTATATTTGGGAATTTTATTCTTTTCAAAAGGTAAAAAATATTTAAATGATAAAAATTATCTTTCTAAGCTTATTTAAAGGATATTTTATTTATAATGTATATGTGTATACATTGTAAATAGAGAATTTGATTTTTAATTTAAATTTAAATTTTATAAGAATATTTTCAAATTATATATATATATATATATATATGTATAGATGGATAAATTATGAATTAGTTAGTTTGATTTAAATTAATATTGAAAACTTTTCATGTGTTTTTTTTAAAAATCTATCTTATATTTTCAAAGTAATTAAAGTAAAATATTTATTTTGTTCATAAAAATATAGTAGTTTAAATTGTGAATGATAATAAAAAGTTTTGTTTATTTTAAAAATTGTTTTGAAATAGACTTGTTTCTTATATATTAAAGTATAATATTTTGGTTTGAAAACTTTGGAACAAAATTGAATTCATCATTCTTTTTCTTTTCAAATTTTCCCTTTTGAAAATTTAGTTTTAAAAATATTAGTTTAAAAATATTCAAATAATTATTAAGATATGTAATTCTATAAAGGAAGTTTTTATGTAAACAATTAAAGGCTAAATATAAATAAAACATTTAAAAACATGTTGAATTAAATAAGAAATTGTTTTTAGAAAGATTTCAAAATATTTATAAATTAAGAAATTTCTTTTTATATTAAAATTGTACATGTGTTAAGCGTTCAAATCATAAAGAAGACACTTGCAATTAATGTAACGCCCGAAAATTTTCGACTTTCGAAAATTCAACATCGACACTCACTTTATCGACTGTCGAGAAATCGAAGGCCAAAAACCTGAAATGTTATGGTTTTAAGAAAAAGAAAAAGAATTTAAGAAAAGAGAAGAGGTAAAAGAAGAAGAGATAAGAAGAGAGGAAAGACAGAGAGAGAAAAGAGAATAGAAAATAGAGAATAGAACAGAAAGAAAATAGAACGGAATAGAAAACAACAGAACATCAAAACAACATCAGAATCTCACAATTCGCAGCGGAACAATATATGATAGATAAATGAATAATCTTTAAACAAAGAACTATATCAGTTATTACATTACATCACATTACATTTCATTACATCAGAGTATACAACAACAACAACAACAAACAGTGCAGCGGAAAAAGAAATACTATATACTAGTAATACGCCATGCCATCCAGCTTGCCTCCAGCAACTCCAGAATATCCAGAATATCCTGATAAACCTAACTCTTGACTGCCCGTGTGGAAATTGGTGGGCACCCAGAGTTTAGGAAGGAAAACAATAAACTCCAAGTCAGTCATGTGACTGGTGTGAGAACTCAAAACAGTTTATTTATCTTTGAAAACAAAATAGAGGAATATTTTTAAAGTCAATTCACAATGCTTTTAAAAATGAGACTACCATAAGACCTCCTGCCACACACACAATGCAAATGCAAACTTGGAGAAGATTTCTCCTTATGATAGTCAAACATGCTTGATACGCATTTAAAAAGAACATTTGATATTATTACTAGTGCATAGTGTAGAAAATTCATTTCGAAAGTAGAATATAAATCTTAGCCAGCATAGGTACCATTATATTATGCCTACTAATAGCTACCATATTAGATGGCAGGTTCTACAACTAATACCGTACAAGTTTCCTATTGTTTCTTTGGATTTCCAACGAATGATCAGGCCAAGGAACTTCCCATTGCCACATGAGAATGCCTCTGGATGGACATCCCCGAGAACCAAACCGGATCTCTACCAACACAAGGCCGGGTTACCGCTAACTGAGTAACAACTGACCGAATATGCCATCCCCCGGTCCTTTGGGACCTTTTCACCGAGCGCTCGTAATCAATTCACACAATCATAACAAAGAGTTTTCAACATGAGTAAGTATCTGGGCTCCATACCATGATACCACCCTTTTCCAGAAGGAAATGCACACATCCTAAAGGGCGCTACCCCTCATAACCTTGCCGCATCTTTCCTTTTTTGACCATTCACGGGGTGTGAGGCTCGACGAAGTCACGTCCACAAAAACATACTTTATACAAAAGCAATGCTTTGGGTCAACAAATGATCATAGAAATGATCACCAGGATAGACGATCAAATAAACCATCCTATCACAAATAATCAACACAATGATCATTTACAGCAACACTCAGCATGTCACATTACCAAATTGGGAATATATCGCTGATAACATTCAACTACATAACCTCTGAGCACGTACGTCTCAGAGAAGGGTGTTAAGCTAAAAGAATAAATTCTCCGCCACCAACAGAAATATATTTGAAAGAAATCGGCTTTATATCTCAATTTGTAATGTCAGACATACAATCCATACAAGTCTGTTCCGGGCTCGAACAAAACCGAAGGCACTTCTTACGAAGCCCTTGCAATCCGGGTATTCACAATCCCGATCGAATTTCCCATCACTTAAGGAATCTCTATACCAGGAGCTACCCAGTGCAGAGACAATCGATAGGTCATCCTATCGCTTTCACAAATACTCGGTCTTCAACACCGATCTTCAATGCAATTCACAACGACGTATCACATATTCGGAATGGGTTATACGACCCCATGGTCCTTTCCCGGTTAACCCGAATAGTGAGCGCTTATTTAAAAATAAGTGTGGCATTCAAATTCAACAAATCACATCAATTACCCATTCAAAGGGAAATATTGATAGTCGGTTATTGAACTATCAATGAATATGCACACATCACCAGATTCCAAATAATTTTCCAAATTATTTATTTTCCGAAATATCTTTACAAGATATATAATTTCACACTTCGAAAATAAATCAATATTTATTTTTAGACAAATTCCCCTTTCCTTTATAAATTCCTTAGTGAATTTATATTTCACAACATCTATGAATATACGATTTCAATTATTCATTTCAATTTATCTTCAAAAAGATAAATTCTCAAAATATTCACTTTATATTGGAAAACATTTCCATACTTATTTATTCATAAGTAATTCACAATTTTTATTTATTTTCAACACTTGGAAAATATTCAATATACTTCAATCGAAATTAAGTATACATTTCATTCTTTAAGGAAATCGTTCTCCTAAACATATTTATTTGGGCCAAAACGAATGTTACGTAAAACATCGTTACGATAACCCAAAATCACTAGTATAGGGATTCGAAATTAAAATAGATATATAAATCCCAATACTATACAAAACATTTCCTTTCGGAAATCATTTACTATAACAACAGTGTTATAGTCCACCATTTCCTTTTATTTCTCGAAAACGTCTATTTCAACAATAAATGTTGAAATCTATGGTTTCGAATCTCAATGCATTTAAAACATCGTTAGATCGTTTTAATTCCATTTAAAATATCACATTCTAAACATTTTCTTTAACATATTATTCACTATTCAAAAACGTGAATATATTATGTTAACAAATTTCATCCTTTTATTCATTTTATTTCAAAGGATTATTCACAGTTCAAAAACGTGAATATAACTCCATTAATAGGTTTCAGCAATTTACTTATCAAAATAAGTCATTTGCGAATTTATAAAACAACGTTTATAAATTCCATTTCTATTATTTTATAACAACTTCCTTTTATAAATTTTCTTTATTAACCTATTCGATTTATAACTCAATTATAAACTAAAAGTTCATATTATAAGTTAAATGCTTATAAAACGATTATTTTACAAAATCGTTCTTTTAAACATCCCAATTCATAAATCTTATAACTTATAAGATTCATTTAATCAAAAAGCCATTCTTAAATTAACTTTTCAAATTTTATAAACCTACTGCTTATAAAATTCCATTTATAAATTCACCGTTTATAATTCTATAAATTTCATTCATTTATGAAATTCATTCACAATTCATTCTAACACTTATAAAAGCTCGTTTTATAATTTCAATATTTCGATTTATAAATATCCATTTATAAATCTCTTATATAAATCAATTTATATCATTCTTTAAAACGTCTTCAAATTCCTTTATTATTTCACCATTTTGATTCATAAAATAATTAAATTTTATAAATCCTATATTTAAACCTTTTACAATAAATTCAAAATCCAATTTAAACTATTTTATAAAATCATTAGCATCATATTCTCAAAAATCAGTTTTTAACTATTTTTCTCAAAAATCATAATTTTTATAACATTAAAATTATAACGTTTATTTATTTAAAATGAATCAATTTCCAAACATACAGTATATTTTCAAAAATCACTTTAAAAATCATTTTTAAAGTTCCAAATTTGGTCTAGTGATGCTACACACCAAATAGTCAATCACGACAACAACGATATCATATATCGATATGATAATCCATCAAATATCAAAATATCTGAAATCAAATAAAAACTGTTGAGGAATCCAGTTGGATCCCTCCAACCTGTTTTCCTGCATCACAAACATTAGCACAATACCAATTCCGCTCCAGTACGAAATTATCGCGGTATATGGGATTTTAAAATATTATCCGCTTAATAGACGGCGCAATAGGGTCTCATCCGCTAAACAAAAATGCGGAAAATCAATAACTCCAATATATACATATGCCAATATATATATATTGCTATTATATATAATACCAATTTCACTGTTTATGAAATATTCGCGGTATATGTTATTAATAAATAACATCCGCTTACTAACGGCGTATAATGTCTATTTTAACAATCAATAGATATCAATCATCATTCAAACATGCATTCAAATATTTTAAATCTAACTATTTAAAATAAAATCGAAACTGATTCGATTGAGTGAGAAGTTCTCACCTTGATTTTAATTTCCGTTTTAGCGATTTATTTCGAATAAAATTAAACGGACGTTTAATTTTACCCAAAATTCTCACTAACTCCAAACGACTCCAATCCAATTTCATCGCGTAGTGCTCGTCGATACGATTCCAACGCAACTGGTTTCGCGCGTTTTCGACCTCGTATGAAAAAGATATTGATTTTACAAGTTTATACAAATTTTATCTTAAACTAATTACAACAATTATTTAAAATTTATAACCTAACTTCATAATAACCGTTAGATCCAAGCCCCTAGCATCAGGCCCGTGCGCATAACCCCTCCATCTTCTTCCCCAAGTATTCACGCACGCGACAACTACAGATAACCAAACCCATTAGCAATAGATTAGGGTTTCGATTTGCAATCTCATTTCTCGACGAAACTCGATCAAACCACTTGCAATAGGAAGCCCCTTCCACCACCTATGCACGGCCCAAGAACGACCATGTGCGGCCCCCCATTCCGTCATGAAATGCGTGCGCAAGTCATGGAGGACGCGGCCCTGTAGCTTCCCCTTCGATCGACCATAACCCATCAAATCTGTATGGATTGAAAGCTCTCGCCTTGCTCTTCATCTTTGTAGTTGATCACTTGGGCTAAAACTTCACGGATTGGAAGTAATTAAGGGATGAATGAAACTAATTTCTGGCCATTCATATGAAACTGGTGGCTAGGGTTTTATTAGGGTTATTATTTTTTTTTTCTAAATTATGAAGGCAAGGGTCTCTATTTATAGAAGAAAATCGAACACTATTCATCCGGAAATTCCGAACTCCGATTTACGCGCCGTAACCAACATTTCTAAGGTTTACCCCGTGTTCCGGACACAATGGAACAGGTTTCGGAAGCTAATTCGGACATCTGTGCGAGTTATGGCTATAAACGTTCAATTTAAATTAAACCGATTTAAGCGATTTTCTAGGCGTTTTAATTTGTACCGGACAAACGGTAAATCCAATTGACTTGAAATTTGAAACCTTTCAATAATATCAGATTACGGATCCGATGAAACTGGTTTCGTCGAAATCCAAGACTTTTTGAAAAATGGCTATTTTCACTCGCCAAATTTAAATTAAAAATAAATCGATGCGTTTCGAGCTGCCACGATCAAACGATAACTCCGATTGACACGAAAATTGAAATCCGGTAATAACTAAGTATTACGGATCCAATGGAACTGGTTTGGTTCAATTCTGAGACTGTTCAAAAATTGGCTATTTTACAGTCGATAATTAAATATTAAAATATTCAATTTTCATAAATTAACTTTTAATTCGATTTTAAAAGTTCTAAAATATCATTCTAACTCCCATATGATAAAATAAAATTTTACAAATCATTTTCAATCATATTTAACTCAATTTTCAATTATTTCCATAATTTAACATATTAAATTATCGATTTAATCATTCAATTAAATCCAATAATTCAAAATAAAATTTATTTGACTTATAAATTCACTTATTAATATTTAAAATTAATTAAATATTCAAATTTAAATTAATTAAAATTCTGGGTCGTTACAATCTTCCCCACTTAAAAGAATTTCGTCCTCGAAATTATTAAGTAAGAAAAGTTACAGAATCTATTAATTTTCCAAAATTCATAGTTAAACTTCTTACAATACTTTACTAAGTTTTCAAATCATACTTAGTTATCTTTTCAAAAACAACTACTATTGTTTAACTTTCAATTCCAAATCAAAGAAAGTTTTCAAAATTTTCCAACTTTCTCAAATTTTTCTAACGCCTTAAATTTTCGGAAAAATTCGCCATAGTCTCCTTTGCGCGGCTCGATCCGAAAAAAAATGACAGTATATATATCACAAATATACATCTCATCAAGTAATGAGGCATCCCGAAGGGAAAAATTTGTAAAAGTACGATATGTAATCCGAGATATGTACCTTATATTTTATTAGCGAGCATATACGGCTAATATAGCGCGAAAGCGAGCTCCAAATGCGAAGCAAACGCGATCCGCACCTACTAAACACTCAACAAACAACATGAGAATCATGCATATAGATAATAGTATCAATATACAACATATAGCAACATAATAATTGAAACAAAAGCAATATATTCAACCATCAACCAACTAACATTCATAACCAAATCAATATTCATTTATATTTTCATTAATATTAAATGAAATGGTTTTCAATTTAATCACATTTGATTCATTAACAGTGGATGTTTACTAACATTCATTCTCAATTAGTTTATATTCACTAATCCATATTCAAGTTGGTTTACTTCCAAATCAAATTCAATTCTATTTAAGATTCACTTAACTTCCAATTGAATTTCAATTACTTTAGCTTCCAATTTTATTAAATCAATTTCATTAACACTTAATGAATTATATACAATCAACTAACAACCATATAACAATCAATGTTTATTAATTACAACCAAATTACTTTGCTTATATTCATTCTATTTGGTTTAATTAAATTGATTTTCATTCAACTATTCAACTTCTAATAATATTAGATTTTAATGAACTACACTTACATTCATTATTTCATATCAACTTAATTCACATTCAATTGATTAACATTTAATCCATTCACTCAATTCAATTACTAAAGTTGAATTTCATTTATATAACTCAAGTTCATATTTATCACTTAACTTTATTATTTTACTTTGATACTAATATCAATTCCATTCAACAACACTTAAGTTATATTCCATTTAACTTTAAATTCATTTTTATTTTTCAACTCATATTCATAAATATATTCATATAGTTTCACTTCTTATATATATATGTTTATTTCACAATTGTAAATCACTTTAATTATAATTCAATTCCTATAATTATTTTACTTATACAATTATTCTTTTATTTAGATTATTCAAACAACTAAAAAATCAACTTATATACACTTTAATAATTCTGAAAATTATTTCTTCATATACAAAATATACTCAAGGTAAAATTATTTCATTTACCCAATTTAAAAATCAATATTGTGCCGAATTGTTCTATTCAAGTGTTTAGAAACCCCTTCGTCATAGTCTTGCGGACCACGCTGACGAAAGTTCATATGCCACTCAATAAACCAATCATCACAATATAAAACAATTTTATATATTCACTAACAAATACGCTCTCATAGCTATTATTACACTCAAACTCAATCTAGAGTACTGCTGACTCTATCTTTAATGAGTAATACCCAACAGAACCATGGTTGTCGCTTAACCATATGCTCTGATACCAAATGTAACGCCCCGAAAATTTTCGACTTTCGAAAATTCAACATCGACACTCACTTTATCGACTGTCGAGAAATCGAAGGCCAAAAACCCGAAATGTTATGGTTTTAAGAAAAAGAAAAAGAATTTAAGAAAAGAGAAGAGGTAAAAGAAGAAGAGCTAAGAAGAGAGGAAAGACAGAGAGAGAAAAGAGAATAGAAAATAGAGAATAGAACAGAAAGAAAATAGAACGGAATAGAAAACAACAGAACATCAAAACAACATCAGAATCTCACAATTCGCAGCGGAACAATATATGATAGATAAATGAATAATCTTTAAACAAAGAACTATATCAGTTATTACATTACATCACATTACATTTCATTACATCAGAGTATACAACAACAACAACAACAACAAACAGTGCAGCGGAAAAAGAAATACTATATACTAGTAATACGCCATGCCATCCAGCTTGCCTCCAGCAACTCCAGAATATCCAGATTATCCTGATAAACCTAACTCTTGACTGCCCGTGTGGAAATTGGTGGGCACCCAGAGTTTAGGAAGGAAAACAATAAACTCCAAGTCAGTCATGTGACTGGTGTGAGAACTCAAAACAGTTTACTTATCTTTGAAAACAAAATAGAGGAATATTTTTAAAGTCAATTCGCAATGCTTTTAAAAATGAGACTACCATAAGACCTCCTGCCACACATATAATGCAAACGCAGACTTGGAGAAAATTTCTCCTTATGATAGTCAAACATGCTTGATACGCATTTAAAAAGAACATTTGATATTATTACTAGTGCATAGTGTAGAAAATTCATTTCGAAAGTAGAATATAAATCTTAGCCAGCATAGGTACCATTATATTATGCCTACTAATAGCTACCATATTAGATGGCAGGTTCTACAACTAATACCGTACAAGTTTCGTATTGTTTCTTTGGATTTCCAACGAATGATCAGGCCAAGGAACTTCCCATTGCCACATGAGAATGCCTCTGGATGGACATCCCCGAGAACCAAACCGGATCTCTACCAACACAAGGCCGGGTTACCCCTAACTGAGTAACAACTGACCGAATATGCCATCCCCCGGTCCTTTGGGACCTTTTCACCGAGCGCTCGTAATCAATTCACACAATCATAACAAAGTGTTTTCAACATGAGTATGTATCTGGGCTCCATACCATGATACCACCCTTTTCCAGAAGGAAATGCACAAATCCTAAAGGGCGCTACCCCTCATAACCTTGCCGCATCTTTCTTGTTTTGACCATTCACGGGGTGTGAGGCTCGACGAAGTCACGTCCACAAAAACATACTTTATACAAAAGCAATGCTTTGGGTCAACAAATGATCATAGAAATGATCACCAGGATAGACGATCAAATAAACGATCCTATCACAAATAATCAACACAATGATCATTTACAGCAACACTCAGCATGTCACATTACCAAATTGGGAATATATCGCTGATAACATTCAACTACATATCCTCTGAGCACGTACGTCTCAGAGAAGGGTGTTAAGCTAAAAGAATAAATTCTCCGCCACCAACAGAAATATATTTGAAAGAAATCGGCTTTATATCTCAATTTGTAATGTCAGACATACAATCCATACAAGTCTGTTCCGGGCTCGAACAAAACCGAAGGCACTTCTTACGAAGCCCTTGCAATCCGGGTATTCACAATCCCGATCGAATTTCCCATCACTTAAGGAATCTCTATACCAGGAGCTACCCAGTGCAGAGACAATCGATAGGTCATCCTATCGCTTTCACAAATACTCGGTCTTCAACACCGATCTTCAATGCAATTCACAACGACGTATCACATATTCGGAATGGGTTATACGACCCCATGGTCCTTTCCCGGTTAACCCGAATAGTGAGCGCTTATTCAAAAATAAGTGTGGCATTCAAATTCAACAAATCACATCAATTACCCATTCAAAGGGAAATATTGATAGTCGGTTATTGAACTATCAATGAATATGCACACATCACCAGATTCCAAATAATTTTCCAAATTATTTATTTTCCAAAATATCTTTACAAGATATATAATTTCACACTTCGAAAATAAATCAATATTTATTTTTAGACAAATTCCCCTTTCCTTTATAAATTCCTTAGTGAATTTATATTTCATAATATCTATGAATATACGATTTCAATTATTCATTTCAATTTATCTTCAAAAAGATAAATTCTCAAAATATTCACTTTATATTGGAAAACATTTCCATACTTATTTATTCATAAGTAATTCACAATTTTTATTTATTTTCAACACTTGGAAAATATTCAATATACTTCAATCGAAATTAAGTATACATTTCATTCTTTAAGGAAATCGTTCTCTTAAACATATTTATTTGGGCCAAAACGAACGTTACGTAAAACATCGTTACGATAACCCAAAATCACTAGTATAGGGATTCGAAATTAAAATAGATATATAAATCCCAATACTATACAAAACATTTCCTTTCGGAAATCATTTACTATAACAACAGTGTTATAGTCCACCATTTCCTTTTATTTCTCGAAAACGTCTATTTCAACAATAAATGTTGAAATCTATGGTTTCGAATCTCAATGCATTTAAAACATCGTTAGATCGTTTTAATTCCATTTAAAATATCACATTCTAAACATTTTCTTTAACATATTATTCACTATTCAAAAACGTGAATATATTATGTTAACAAATTTCATCCTTTTATTCATTTTATTTCAAAGGATTATTCACAGTTCAAAAACGTGAATATCACTCCATTAATAGGTTTCAGCAATTTACTTATCAAAATAAGTCATTTGCGAATTTATAAAACAACGTTTATAAATTCCATTTCTAATTATTTTCTAACGACTTCCTTTTATAAATTTTCTTTATTAACCTATTCGATTTATAACTCAATTATAAACTAAAAGTTCATATTATAAGTTAAATGCTTATAAAACGATTATTTTACAAAATCGTTCTTTTAAACATCCCAATTCATAAATCTTATAACTTATAAGATTCATTTAATCAAAAATCCATTCTTAAATTAACTTTTCAAATTTTATAAACCTACTGCTTATAAAATTCCATTTATAAATTCACCGTTTATAATTCTATAAATTTCATTCATTTATGAAATTCATTCACAATTCATTCTAACACTTATAAAAGCTCGTTTTATAATTTCAGTATTTCGATTTATAAATATCCATTTATAAATCACTTATATAAATCAATTTATATCATTCTTTAAAACGTCTTCAAATTCCTTTATTATTTCACCATTTTGATTCATAAAATAATTAAATTTTATAAATCCTATATTTAAACCTTTTACAATAAATTCAAAAATCCAATTTAAACTATTTTATAAAATCATTAGCATCATATTCTCAAAAATCAGTTTTTAACTATTTTTCTCAAAAATCATAATTTTTATAACATTAAAATTATAACGTTTATTTATTTAAAATGAATCAATTTCCAAACATACAGTATATTTTCAAAAATCACTTTAAAAATCATTTTTAAAGTTCCAAATTTGGTCTAGTGATGCTACACACCAAATAGTCAATCACGACAACAACGATATCATATATCGATATGATAATCCATCAAATATCAAAATATCTGAAATCAAATAAAAACTGTTGAGGAATCCAGTTGGATCCCTCCAACCTGTTTTCCTGCATCACAAACATTAGCACAATCCAATTCCGCTCCAGTACGAAATTATCACGGTATATGGGATTTTAAAATATTATCCGCTTAATAGACGGCGCAATAGGGTCTCATCCGCTAAACAAAAATGCGGGAAATCAATAACTCCAATATATACATATGCCAATATATATATATTGCTATTATATATAATACCAATTTCACTGTTTATGAAATATTCGCGGTATATGTTTTTAATAAATAACATCCGCTTACTAACGGCGTATAATGTCTATTTTAACAATCAATAGATATCAATCATCATTCAAACATGCATTCAAATATTTTAAATCTAACTATTTAAAATAAAATCGAAACTGATTCGATTGAGTGAGAGTTCTCACCTTGATTTTAATTTCCGTTTTAGCGATTTATTTCGAATAAAATTAAACGGACGTTTAATTTTATCCAAAATTCTCACTAACTCCAAATGACTCCAATCCAATTTCATCGCGTAGTGCTCGTCGATAAGATTCCAACGCAACTAGTTTCGCGCGTTTTTGACCTCGTATGAAAAAGATATTGATTTTACAAGTTTATACAAATTTTATCTTAAACTAATTACAACAATTATTTAAAATTTATAACCTGACTTCATAATAACCGTTAGATCCAAGCCCCTAGCATCAGGCCCGTGCGCATAACCCCTCCATCTTCTTCCCCAAAGTATTCACGTGCGCGACAACTACAGATAACTAAACCCATTAGCAATAGATTAGGGTTTCGATTTGCAATCTCATTTCTCGACGAAACTCGATCAAACCACTTGCAATAGGAAGCCCCTTCCACCACCTATGCACGGCCCAAGAACGACCATGTGCGGCCCCCCATTCCGTCATGAAATGCGTGCGCAAGTTATGGAGGACGCGGCCCTGTAGCTTCCCCTTCGATCGACCATAACCCATCAAATCCGTATGGATTGAAAGCTCTCGCCTTGCTCTTCATCTTTGTAGTTGATCACTTGGGCTAAAACTTCACAGATTGGAAGTAATTAAGGGATGAATGAAACTAATTTCTGGCCATTCATATGAAACTGGCGGCTAGGGTTTTATTAGGGTTATTATTATTTTTTTCTAAATTATGAAGGCAGGGGTCTCTATTTATATAAGAAAATCGAACACTATTCATCCGGAAATTCCGAACTCCGATTTATGCGCCATAACCAGCGTTTCTAAGGTTTACCCCGCGTTCCGGACACAATGGAACATGTTTCGGAAGCTAATTCGGATATCTGTGCGAGTTATGGCTATAAACGTTCAATTTAAATTAAACCGATTTAAGCGATTTTCTAGGCGTTTTAATTTGTACCGGACAAACGGTAAATCCAATTGACTTGAAATTTGAAACCTTACAATAATATCACATTACGGATCCGATGAAACTGGTTTCGCCGAAATCCGAGACTTTTTGAAAAATGGCTATTTTCACTAGCCAAATTTAAATTTAAAATAAATCGATGCGTTTCGAGCTGCCACGATCAAACGATAACTCTGATTGACACGAAAATTGAAATCCGGTAATAACTAACTATTACGGATCCAATGGAACTGGTTTCGTTCAATTCTGAGACTGTTCAAAAATTGGCTATTTTACAGTCGATAATTAAATATTAAAATATTCAATTTTCACAAATTAACTTTTAATTCGATTTTAAAATTTCTAAAATATCATTCTAACTCCCATATGATAAAATAAAATTTTACAAATCATTTTCAATCATATTTAACTCAATTTTCAATTATTTCCATAATTTAACATATTAAATTATCGATTTAATCATTCAATTAAATCCAATAATTCAAAATAAAATTTATTTGACTTATAAATTCACTTATTAATATTTAAAATTAATTAAATATTCAAATTTAAATTAATTAAAATTCTGGGTCGTTACAATCTTCCCCACTTAAAAGAATTTCGTCCTCGAAATTATTAAGTAAGAAAAGTTACAGAATCTATTAATTTTCCCAAAATTCATAGTTAAACTTCTTACAATACTTTACTAAGTTTTTAAATCATACTTAGTTATCTTTTCAAAAACAACTACTATTGTTTAACTTTCAATTCCAAATCAAAGTTAAAGTTTTCAAATTTCCAACTTTCTCAAATTTTTCTAACGCCTTAAATTTTCGGAAAAATTCGCCATAGTCTCCTTTGCGCGGCTCGATCCGAAAAAAAATGACAGTATATATATCACAAATATACATCTCATCAAGTAATGAGGCATCCCGAAGGGAAAATTTTGTAAAAGTACGATATGTAATCCGAGATATGTACCTTATATTTTATTAGCGAGCATATACGGCTAATATAGCGCGAAAGCGAGCTCCAAATGCGAAGCAAACGCGATCCGCACCTACTAAACACTCAACAAACAACATGAGAATCATGCATATAGATAATAGTATCAATATACAACATATAGCAACATAATAATTGAAACAAAAGCAATATATTCAACCATCAACCAACTAACATTCATAACCAAATCAATATTCATTTATATTTTCATTAATATTAAATGAAATGGTTTTCAATTTAATCACATTTTATTCATTAACAGTGGATGTTTAATAACATTCATTCTCAATTAGTTTATATTCACTAATCCATATTCAAGTTGGTTTACTTCCAAATCAAATTCAATTCTATTTAAGATTCACTTAACTTCCAATTGAATTTCAATTACTTTAGCTTCCAATTTTATTAAATCAATTTCATTAACACTTAATGAATTATATACAATCAACTAACAACCATATAACAATCAATGTTTATTAATTACAACCAAATTACTTTGCTTATATTCATTCTATTTGGTTTAATTAAATTGATTTTCATTCAACTATTCAACTTCTAATAATATTAGATTTTAATGAACTACACTTACATTCATTATTTCATATCAACTTAATTCACATTCAATTGATTAACATTTAATCCATTCATTCAATTCAATTACTAAAGTTGAATTTCATTTATATAACTCAAGTTCATATTTATCACTTAACTTTATTATTTTACTTTGATACTAATATCAATTCCATTCAACAACACTTAAGTTATATTCCATTTAACTTTAAATTCATTTTTATTTTTCAACTCATATTCATAAATATATTCATATACTTTCACTTCTTATATATATATTTTTGTTTCACAATTGTAAATCACTTTAATTATAATTCAATTCCTATAATTCTTTTACTTATACAATTATTCTTTTATTTAGATTATTCAAACAACTAAACAATCAACTTATATACACTTTAAAAATTCTGAAAATTATTTCTTCATATACAAAATATACTCAAGGTAAAATTATTTCATTTACCCAATTTAAAAATCAATATTGTGCTGAATTGTTCTATTCAAGTGTTTAGAAACCCCTTCGGCATAGTCTTGCGGACCACGCTGACGAAAGTTCATATGCCACTCAATAAACCAATCATCACAATATAAAACAATTTTATATATTCACTAACAAATACGCTCTCGTAGCTATTATTACACTCAAACTCAATCTAGAGTACTGCTGACTCTATCTCTAATGAGTAATACCCAACAGAACCATGGTTGTCGCTTAACCATATGCTCTGATACCAAATATAACGCCCCGAAAATTTTCGACTTTCGAAAATTCAACATCGACACTCACTTTATCGACTATCGAGAAATCGAAGGCCAAAAACCTGAAATGTTATGGCTTTAGGAAAAAGAAAAAGAATTTAAGAAAAGAGAAGAGGTAAAAGAAGAAGAGATAAGAAGAGAGGAAAGACAGAGAGAGAAAAGAGAATAGAAAATAGAGAATAGAACAGAAAGAAAATAGAACGGAATAGAAAACAACAGAACATCAAAACAACATCAAAATCTCACAATTCGCAGCGGAACAATATATGATAGATAAATGAATAATCTTTAAACAAAGAACTATATCAGTTATTACATTACATCACATTACATTTCATTACATCAGAGTATACAACAACAACAACAAACAGTGCAGCGGAAAAAGAAATACTATATACTAGTAATACGCCATGCCATCCAGCTTGCCTCCAGCAACTCCAGAATATCCAGAATATCCTGATAAACCTAACTCTTGACTGCCCGTGTGGAAATTGGTGGGCACCCAGAGTTTAGGAAGGAAAACAATAAACTCCAAGTCAGTCATGTGACTGGTGTGAGAACTCAAAACAGTTTATTTATCTTTGAAAACAAAATAGAGGAATATTTTTAAAGTCAATTCGCAATGCTTTTAAAAATGAGACTACCATAAGACCTCCTGCCACACACACAATGCAAACGCAGACTTGGAGAAGATTTCTCCTTATGATAGTCAAACATGCTTGATACGCATTTAAAAAGAACATTTGATATTATTACTAGTGCATAGTGTAGAAAATTCATTTCGAAAGTAGAATATAAATCTTAGCCAGCATAGGTACCATTATATTATGCCTACTAATAGCTACCATATTAGATGGCAGGTTCTACAACTAATACCGTACAAGTTTCCTATTGTTTCTTTGGATTTCCAACGAATGATCAGGCCAAGGAACTTCCCATTGCCACATGAGAATGCCTCTGGATGGACATCCCCGAGAACCAAACCGGATCTCTACCAACACAAGGCCGGGTTACCCCTAACTGAGTAACAACTGACCGAATATGCCATCCCCCGGTCCTTTGGGACCTTTTCACCGAGCGCTCGTAATCAATTCACACAATCATAACAAAGTGTTTTCAACATGAGTAAGTATCTGGGCTCCATACCATGATACCACCCATTTCCAAAAGGAAATGCACACATCCTAAAGGGCGCTACCCCTCATAACCTTGCCGCATCTTTCCTGTTTTGACCATTCACGGGGTGTGAGGCTCGACGAAGTCACGTCCACAAAAACATACTTTATACAAAAGCAATGCTTTGGGTCAACAAATGATCATAGAAATGATCACCAGGATAGACGATCAAATAAACGATCCTATCACAAATAATCAACACAATGATCATTTACAGCAACACTCAGCATGTCACATTACCAAATTGGGAATATATCGCTGATAACATTCAACTACATAACCTCTGAGCACGTACGTCTCAGAGAAGGGTGTTAAGCTAAAAGAATAAATTCTTCGCCACCAACAGAAATATATTTGAAAGAAATCGGCTTTATATCTCAATTTGTAATGTCAGACATACAATCCATACAAGTCTGTTCCGGGCTCGAACAAAACCGAAGGCACTTCTTACGAAGCCCTTGCAATCCGGGTATTCACAATCCCGATCGAATTTCCCATCACTTAAGGAATCTCTATACCAGGAGCTACCCAGTGCAGAGACAATCGATAGGTCATCCTACCGCTTTCACAAATACTCGGTCTTCAACACCGATCTTCAATGCAATTCACAACGACGTATCACATATTCGGAATGGGTTATACGACCCCATGGTCCTTTCCCGGTTAACCCGAATAGTGAGCGCTTATTTAAAAATAAGTGTGGCATTCAAATTCAACAAATCACATCAATTACCCATTCAAAGGGAAATATTGATAGTCGGTTATTGAACTATCAATGAATATGCACACATCACCAGATTCCAAATAATTTTCCAAATTATTTATTTTCCAAAATATCTTTACAAGATATATAATTTCACACTTCGAAAATAAATCAATATTTATTTTTAGACAAATTCCCCTTTCCTTTATAAATTCCTTAGTGAATTATATTTCACAATATCTATGAATATACGATTTCAATTATTCATTTCAATTTATCTTCAAAAAGATAAATTCTCAAAATATTCACTTTATATTGGAAAACATTTCCATACTTATTTATTCATAAGTAATTCACAATTTTTATTTATTTTCAACACTTGGAAAATATTCAATATACTTCAATCGAAATTAAGTATACATTTCATTCTTTAAGGAAATCGTTCTCTTAAACATATTTATTTGGGCCAAAACGAATGTTACGTAAAACATCGTTATGATAACCCAAAATCACTAGTATAGGGATTCGAAATTAAAATAGATATATAAATCCCAATACTATACAAAACATTTCCTTTCGGAAATCATTTACTATAACAACAGTGTTATAGTCCACCATTTCCTTTTATTTCTCGAAAACGTCTATTTCAACAATAAATGTTGAAATCTATGGTTTCGAATCTCAATGCATTTAAAACATCGTTAGATCGTTTTAATTCCATTTAAAATATCACATTCTAAACATTTTCTTTAACATATTATTCACTATTCAAAAACGTGAATATATTATGTTAACAAATTTCATCCTTTTATTCATTCTATTTCAAAGGATTATTCACAGTTCAAAAACGTGAATATAACTCCATTAATAGGTTTCAGCAATTTACTTATCAAAATAAGTCATTTGCGAATTTATAAAACAACGTTTATAAATTCCATTTCGAATTATTTTATAACAACTTCCTTTTATAAATTTTCTTTATTAACCTATTCGATTTATAACTCAATTATAAACTAAAAGTTCATGTTATAAGTTAAATGCTTATAAAACGATTATTTTACAAAATCGTTCTTTTAAACATCCCAATTCATAAATCTTATAACTTATAAGATTCATTTAATCAAAAATCCATTCTTAAATTAACTTTTCAAATTTTATAAACCTACTGCTTATAAAATTCCATTTATAAATTCACCGTTTATAATTCTATAAATTTCATTCATTTATGAAATTCATTCACAATTCATTCTAACACTTATAAAAGCTCGTTTTATAATTTCAATATTTCAATTTATAAATATCCATTTATAAATCTCTTATATAAATCAATTTATATCATTCTTTAAAACGTCTTCAAATTCCTTTATTATTTCACCATTTTGATTCATAAAATAATTAAATTTTATAAATCCTATATTTAAACCTTTTACAATAAATTCAAAAACCCAATTTAAACTATTTTATAAATTCATTAGCATCATATTCTCAAAAATCAGTTTTTAACTATTTTTCTCAAAAATCATAATTTTTATAACATTAAAATTATAACGTTTATTTATTTAAAATGAATCAATTTCCAAACATACAGTATATTTTCAAAAATCACTTTAAAAATCATTTTTAAAGTTCCAAATTTGGTCTAGTGATGCTACACACCAAATAGTCAATCACGACAACAACGATATCATATATCGATATGATAATCCATCAAATATCAAAATATCTGAAATCAAATAAAAACCGTTGAGGAATCCAGTTGGATCCCTCCAACCTGTTTTCCTGCATCACAAACATTAGCACAATACCAATTCCGCTCCAGTACGAAATTATCGCGGTATATGGGATTTTAAAATATTATCCGCTTAATAGACGGCGCAATAGGGTCTCATCCGCTAAACAAAAATGCGGGAAATCAATAACTCCAATATATACATATGCCAATATATATATATTGCTATTATATAAAATACCAATTTCACTGTTTATGAAATATTCGCGGTATATGTTTTTAATAAATAACATCCTCTTACTAACGACGTATAATGTCTATTTTAACAATCAATAGATATCAATCATCATTCAAACATGCATTCAAATATTTTAAATCTAACTATTTAAAATAAAATCGAAACTGATTCGATTGAGTGAGAAGTTCTCACCTTGATTTTAATTTCCGTTTTAGCGATTTATTTCGAATAATAATTTTACCCAAAATTCTCACTAACTCCAAACGACTCCAATCCAATTTCATCACGTAGTGCTCGTCGATACGATTCAAACGCAACTGGTTTCGCGCGTTTTCGACCTCGTATGAAAAAGATATTGATTTTACAAGTTTATACAAATTTTATCTTAAACTAATTACAACAATTATTTAAAATTTATAACCTAACTTCATAATAACCGTTAGATCCAAGCCCCTAGCATCAGGCCCGTGCGCATAACCCCTCCATCTTCTTCCCCAAAGTATTCACGCACACGACAAATACAGATAACCAAACCCATTAGCAATAGATTAGGGTTTCGATTTGCAATCTCATTTCTCGACGAAACTCGATCAAACCACTTGCTATAGGAAGCCCCTTCCACCACCTATGCACGGCCCAAGAACGACCATGTGCGGCCCCCCATTCCGTCATGAAATGCGTGCGCAAGTCATGGAGGACGCGGCCCTGTAGCTTCCCCTTCGATCGACCATAACCCATCAAATCCGTATGGATTAAAAGCTCTCGCCTTGCTCTTCATCTTTGTAGTTGATCACTTGGGCTAAAACTTCACGGATTGGAAGTAATTAAGGGATGAATGAAACTAATTTCCGGCCATTCATATGAAACTGGCGGCTAGGGTTTTATTAGGGTTATTATTATTTTTTTTCTAAATTATCAAGGCAAGGGTCTCTATTTATAGAAGAAAATCGAACACTATTCATCCGGAAATTCCGAACTCCGATTTACGCGCCGTAACCAGCGTTTCTAAGGTTTACCCCGCGTTCCGGACACAATGGAACAGGTTTCGGAAGCTAATTCAGACATCTGTGCGAGTTATGGCTATAAACGTTCAATTTAAATTAAACCGATTTAAGCGATTTTCTAGGCGTTTTAATTTGTACCGGACAAACGGTAAATCCAATTGACTTGAAATTTGAAACCTTACAATAATATCACATTACGGATCCGATGAAACTAGTTTCGTCGAAATCCGAGACTTTTTGAAAAATGGCTATTTTCACTCGCCAAATTTAAATTAAAAATAAATCGATGCGTTTCGAGCTGCCACGATCAAACGATAACTCCGATTGACACGAAAATTGAAATCCGATAATAACTAACTATTACGGATCCAATGGAACTGGTTTCGTTCAATTCTGAGACTGTTCAAAAATTGGCTATTTTACAGTCGATAATTAAATATTAAAATATTCAATTTTCACAAATTAACTTTTAATTCGATTTTAAAAGTTCTAAAATATCATTCTAACTCCCATATGATAAAATAAAATTTTACAAATCATTTTCAGTCATATTTAACTCAATTTTCAATTATTTCCATAATTTAACATATTAAATTATCGATTTAATCATTCAATTAAATCCAATAATTCAAAATAAAATTTATTTGACTTATAAATTCACTTATTAATATTTAAAATTAATTAAATATTCAAATTTAAATTAATTAAAATTCTGGGTCATTACAATTAATCTACAAACTAAAGTAACAAGTGGCAATACTAATTTATTTTTAAAATTAATTATTTTAGATAAGAAAACTTAACAATTCATTTTGTTTAACACATTTTCTTCAATTGAAAAACTGAGATCAGATTGTAAGAAAAATTTCAAAAACCAAATTCAATCAAAAATCTGCAAAACCAAATTCAAACCTAAATACAATTCTGTTTAAAAATCTTCAAGTTACAACATCAATATGACTATCAATTCAACTTTAAGCAAAACAAGAAATGGTGTTCAACTGCATGATCAAAATCAACATCACCAAGAAAATGCAGTTTAAATCAAATGCAGCAAGCAAATGTAGAACACAGATTCAACTTGCAAATCTGTTTCAGGAAAAGGAAAATGCATCTCAGTATGTCATCTGCCTCTTCTATTGATAAGTGAGTAAACATTTATTTTTAAAAACAGTTTTCCTTTTAAAATCAATGCTTAAGCAAGTATTAGAACTCAAGTTCAAAGCAAACTGTCATTTAAAAAAAATAAAACTGCTATGGATTAAACTATAGTGCCTCATTTTCTTTTAGGTAAATAACTTCACAATTTTAAAAGCTTTAATCTATGTGTTGCATGTGGATAAATGGAAACAGTTTGCTTTGTATGACTTTATTTTGATATATATATATATGTATGTGTGTGTGTGTGTTTATAGGTATCTGGATATCTGTCTTTGTTTTGAAACTCAGATTTTTAATGGAAATTCATTTCCACTTGGTTTGATCTTTGTTAGAAATTAATGTGTAAACAAAAAGATGTTTGTTTAGTAAGAAATTATGTTTATAAATCAAAATTAAGTTATATTAAAAATCTGTGCCTCTGAAAACAAATATAAACGGTCATTATTTTCAATAATCAAGAATCTCAAATATCTTAAATTATTAAAACAAGTTTATAACTAGAATGCATGTTAGAAATCATGAATTTTATAACAAAAATCACATTTTTAAATTAACTAAGGAGTGGGCATTTATGAGTTGAACAGATATTGGAAATTTGGGTTTATCTGGTTATCTAGTGGGTTTTGGAAGTTGTGGTTCTTCCTGGAGGTGGAGCACAGATGGGTGAGTGAAGGAAAATTGTGAGGTTGATCGCCAGAGGTTGGTGGCGACGACAATAGCTATTTACAGGTTCTAATACTTGTTTCTGAAGGTAGGGGTTTTTGTAGATTTTTGATTCCTCTATTGCATCGAGTGATGCAAGATTTCAGAATTTTGAAAATGGGACGTATATGAACGGTTGGCCGGAGTCGTAGGTGATATGATGGTCGGAGATGGGTGTGAGCGGTGTTGACATGTTGGGGTTTTGAGTGCAGTGTTTCCAGGTTGCATTTGGTTAACTCGATTTCAATTTCGAGCTGCAGTGGGATAGTTGATGGTCGTAAGAATGTCAGAGGTTGGTCGACGGCTTGGTGAAGTTGGCTATGGTGGCTGGAGATCGCCGGAGTGTCGGTGCATACGCACCGTGCATATTTGAAGTTCTGATGAACTTTGGGTTATGCAGGAGTATGGAGCTCGAGTTTTTCTCGAGTTGATCAGGAGTTTACTCGAAGCATTTAGGTTGTGGACCCGAAGCATTTTATTGAGGCCTCGGGGAACTGTTGTTTCAGATTTTATAAACCTGAAATGTGCAAATTTTAAATTTGAATGAATTTAAAATTTTAAAACAGGATTTTAAGCAGGGTTTTTAAAATGCAAAGTTTGAATCTGAATTCAAACGAACTTTTGAATTCAAAGTTTTAGAAAAATGAAAATTTTAAATTTTAAACAGGGTTTAAATCAGGTTTTAAAAATCAAGTTTAATTACGGTTTCAAGATTTCTATGAATCCAGATTTTTAATTTAGAACAGTTTTGGAAATTTTAAATGTTGAACAAGTTCAAATGTTTTAAAGTAGAATTTAAAAATGAGTTAGTTTTTCAAATAAGTTTAAACTTGGAAAAATTCCTTTCTTTAATATTCGGATTATGGTTATGAAGTGTTTAACTTTAAATTTGAAAGTTAAGATAGTCAAATTATTTTAAAAGCTTGATTTCTTTAATAAAATTAAGTATTTTAGTTTTAAACATTTCTTATATAAATAATGATTATTCTTCACTTTTATTTCAAGGATTATAAATTTATTTAAATTTGGGTAATGTTTAAATAGTTAAACATTTTAAAATCTTAAATTTTAAAATGGAATTTGAATTAAATTTAAAATGTATTTTTTTAAATACATTTGAATGTTAATGCAGTCATTAATAAGGTGAATGAATTATTTTAGAAATAATTAAGATAATTAAGAATTTATTATTTATTTGATTTAAAATAATGATTTAGATTAATTTTTAATTAGAGATGATTAATAATGATTAATCTAAGATAATTTTTCTTAAGTAAGTAATTAAAGAAAATGTTGTTAATTAATAAAGATAATTATTTAAGGATTATTAAATAATTAATTAATGTGATTAATTTTGATAATTAATTAGATTAATTAATTGAAGATAATCAATTGAAAATGGTTAAGCATAATTACTTGATAAAAGTTATTAAGATATTAAATTCTTATTGTAATTAATTTTGATAATGTGATTTGTTTAAGTTAATTAATTTAGTTTAATTAATTTTAGAAAATCATTTGATGATTTAGTAAGAGTAATTACTTAATGGAATTAATGGAGCATAATTACTTTGGAAAGTAATAAATGATAATTACTGGAACGTAATTAGTGAGAGATGATTTTTAATGAAGTAATTTGTATAATTACTTTTGTAATTAATCAAGGGATTAATTAATGAAGATGATTAATTATGGAATAATTAATTTGTTATGTGTAATTAAGGGTAGTTAATTACTGGATTGATATTAGTCAAAGGTGATTAATAATTGTATTTTAAATTTTAGATTAATTACTAAATGTAATTAATTTTAAATAATGTAATTAATTTAAATATAAATTAGAGATCATTAATTAATATAATCAATGATGTAGTTTAGGATTTTTTAATTAAAGGATAATTAATTAATTAAGTGATTAATTAATATAATTAATTAAGGATAAATGTAATTAATTATAATTAATTAATAAATGAAGTAATTAAATGTTAACTACTTATGATTAAGGTTAATTAATTTTGTGAAATTAATTAAAGACTAATTACTTATTGTAATTAGAGGATGATTAATCAAAGGTGTTTAATCAAGTTGAATACTTAGAGAATGATTAATTAACTAGGTTAATTAATTAATGCATATATAAGCAGGATTTATAGATATGGTAATTAATTTAATTTATTTTAAATTAATTAGAGATAGAAGTAATTAATTTAATTCATTTTAAATTAATTATAGATGGTGGTTAATAAATCATTGCTTATTGTTGATGTTGATATTTCATTGGATGGTTGTGATCTCAGTAATGAGATGAGTAGTATCTATAGGATATGGATGCTTAGTTAAAGTATGATAATATGGATTATCTGTTTGTGATGATTATCTGTTGTGATGATGATACAGGTTATCTGTTTATGATGAGAATGTGATTATCTATTGTGATATGTAATTTATCTATCTGTGAGTAATAGATAATGATAAATTGAATTAATTGTTCAAACTAAATTCACTTGGACATTAAGATGGTGTTTGGATTTCGATGAGATCGGGATCGGATTTCCTAATTTGGAATTTCGAAAACCACATCGATCCAAATTAAACGTTAGGTCGTGAATCTCAAGTGAAGAGTGAATAGTGAAGACTCGAGGTGTAAGGACTATTCATGTTAATACTTTGAGGGTGATTCCAATACGAGTTTAACGGGGGTAGTACTTTTAGGTTCGAGATAGTGATTTAGAGTGCAAGGGCTATGGTCGTTGACTCTGAGGGTGATTCTAAAATGAGTGCAACGAGATAGTGCCTTCGGTTTCGTTCGAACCCAGAACGAACTTTTATGGATTGAATGCTTTCAGAACAACGTCGGGTGGACGATGAGCATTCTAAGATTGATGTGTCCTATAAAGGTAATCGTAGCCTCAAGCCTCATCAACCGGGAATGGCTAAAACAAGGGAGGTGCAGCAAGGCTAAGTAGGTCATGCCCAAGTAGGACGAGATTTACCCCTGTCTAGTGGTCCCTTTTTTATTTCGGTTGTGTGGCAGTTGGCGACGGCCAATCTGCAGGGTGGTCTTGTTCGGGACAGTCCAGTAATGGATGGTTCTGGCTTTGTGTTGTAGGGGAGTTAGGGTGGCTCCTCGTGTAACAACCCGGTATTTCGCATCGATTTATAATCGACTTAAATGATTAATATTATTGCAAATTTCCTTTTGAAGTTTTAAATTTTTAATTTTAAATTGATTTATAAATTGTTAAAAGAAATTCTTAAAAATAAAATAAAATAAAATTTGTTATGTGTTGTGAGCTTTGAAATTTGTGATTACCGGCCATTTATTTTTGAATGTCGTTCGACCCTCCCCCATTTTCGCTTTTCATTTTCGAACCCGTCCCCTTTTCTTTATTTTTTTTCGTTCGAAAACCTAATACCATCAAAAAGGAGAAAATGGCGGCCACGTTAGTTCCTTCGTTCGATCGTTCGTCTCCAAAATTAGGGCATGGAGATCGAAGGCTATGGCTTCAGGGGTTCGAACTCCGCTCGAATCAATCTTCAGAAGCTAGGGCTTTCGATTGCTTTGATTTTTGATCGAGCTCGAGGGGTCGTCGCTTGCTCCGATAGCAAAGGTGAGTGATATTTTTTCACTCGCATCTAATTCAAGCACATGATGATTTCTTACTTCTGCAATTTCGTGATTTTGTGCTGGATTTTCGTGGCTACCACGTATTGATTTTCAACTGTTGTTTCATGATTTTGAACTCGTTCTGACTCGTTGACCTCGGCATTACTTCGAATTGTCGCTAGTCGTTGTATATGCCTTGAGTTGACCTTGCCTTTGACCTGTAGCTTGACATTCATGGTTTTGAACTTGCGTTTTCCTTGATGGCCATCACAGCGTTGATTTTTAGTTGGCATCTGCCGTGACTTTTAAACTTGAAAATAATTTCCTCGGGTTCGCTTTGTAATTCCGGCTTGTCTTGTTTTCACTGAACTTTTGTTGGTTGTTCCATTATGTAGTAGTTGTTTAACTGGTACATATGTATTGCACCACTTCTGTCACGTTGAATGGAGCCTTGTTCATGTCGATGTTTGCACCACTACACTTGTGTCCACTGCTTATGGTCGAGTTAATTCTGTCCATTTTCATGTAGCATTTATACATATGTCAGTGGAGCTTGTGCATCGTTCACGTCATTAACTTGCATTGTCTTGTTTCACCACTGCATATATCTATTTGGGTGTTATGCCTGTGACCATTCTTACGGTTTGCATTGGGTTGTACTTCACGGTGTTCGTTTGTCTTCACTTGCATACTTGTTCTTCATGTGTTATGTTTTGAGTTGTAGTCTCAACTCTGACTACTGCTAGCTTGAATTTGGTTGTGACTGTTTCCACTATATGTTGCACCTGAGTTGAATTGCTGAATTGTTAAGGCAATGCACATTATTGTGTGTGTTCCCTTCTGTCTGCGGTAGATTTGTTTCGTGGTGACTGTATATTCGTAGCCAGTGCATATTTTAAATTGCATGCTCAAGTATAGACACGAGTATGTCCTCCCTGCAGTTGTTTGCATACCATATTGTTCAGGTTGCTTTCCTTGATATGCCTTCTTCTTTAGCCTGAACCATTTTGGGTACTGTCCAGTCTCATTTATTTGTATTCTTGAGCATTTTTTTTTAGTGCACTGCAACTTCTGTTTGCATATTTAAATTGCAGATAGACTTGAGCACTTTTGGTTCAACTTTAGGGTAATTAACTTGTACCTTCTATTGCTTGGCTTCGGCATTTGACCTGAATTTTTAAAGTGCTGCTGACCTTGGTCATATGTCTTGGCAATGTTGATTTCGGCATTTGAACTTTTCCCTGGAGCATGTTTGATTTTATGGCATTGCTCCATCATTTGTGTCCACTACATTCTTCGTTTCACATCAACTTGTTGCCGTACAGTTCAATCTCGATTTCCTGCATATTGATGTTAGGTTACTTATTGGGTTTCCCACTGTGTCTTGTTCAACATTGTTTGTTAGCACTGTTTCATCATGTCACTGCCATGTGCATTTGGATTGATTTTCGTATTACACTTGAGTTGAATCCGGTGACTCGGGTTTGATCTTGTGTTTGCCTGTTAATTTTCATTGGGTACATCATCACTATAGTGGCAAGGCAGTGCACGCAAGCGTGAACTGCAGCCACACGGTATTGAGTTTTTGGGCACGACATCACTATAGTGGCAAGGCAGTGCACGCAAGTGTGAACTGCAGCCACACGGTATGGCGTGTATGATATTCTTTTTGTTTTGACTTATGGATCTTTTTGCGTATTCCATATTCCGTAGTGGCGAGGCAGTGCACACGTGCGTGTACTGCAGCCCTACTTGAATTAATATTTTAATGGATATTTCAATGGTTTGAACTGTTTGTTCATTTCAATTCAATATTCTGAATTGCATTCTGATTTGGTTTAATTACTGTCGTCTATTCATTATTTAATTATTATTGCTTCTGTGCACTAATAACTGAGTTTGAATTAGACTGACCCGAGTATTATTTTCTTTTGAATTTAATACTCGGGTCAGACCGAGTATTTACAGGTTGTAGATATTCTGCTTTGGGTTGCTGCTAGAGCTATGAAGTTCTTTCATATCTTTTGGAGTAGTCGTCGTCATTTGTAGTAGTATGTAAAATTGTATAGGAAGATATGTATTCATGTATATTATATACGTTAATGTACTTGTATATGTAACTTCCTTAGTCGACTGTTGTAGTTGTATCATATGTACCGTGTGAATGTATTGTAACTGACATCAGTTATTATATATATATGAGACTTTCCGTTTCATCTGTGTTCCGCATTTATATTATCTGTGTTGTTATTTTATATTTACTGTTCTAAACTATTACGAACCATCGTAGTTCGTTTTATACTGGAATTGGGGTATGTCGATGGGAGAAAATAAATCAGAGATGAAAAATGAAAGGAAACATATTTATATACCACTCCCATTGAGATAACCAATACTAGTGTAAGGCCTAACTATTGATGGTCGCTCCTCAACAGCCTTATTCTCCGTGCTAGTTGACAGCACTACACCGTAGTGTTCTTGGCTAGCGCGGGTATAGAAGTGGGGCGTCACAGCTTGGTATCAGAGCCTGGGGTTTAGAACAAATATAAAACATAACTTAGATAGTACATGTGTTACAACTATTTGTCGATGTTTTATTTCACATCTTTATCTTAAGATCATCTTTGATTCGTTAGGAATGAATTCCTAACGCTTATTCATGAGCATTGCTGCTATTCTCTGTCGCACTTGCTCACTTGAGTTTACACTTCTAAGTATCAGTGTATATATGCTCTATCAAGTTGCATATTGCTGCAACTAGTACCCACTTCGATTTGAACTCGCATTGTTTATTCGAACTGCTATATATATGCATTCTTATCTCTGATTCGTGTACTTAATGCAGTTTCCATACAATTGGGTTTTGGGTATCAATCTTTGAGACAAATTGCATTCCAATTGTCGACTCTGTCTGTTTATCCATGGTTTGTTGGTTTTCATGTGCCTCTCTCTGATAGTTTTTAAAATTTCTTTGGTATAAAAGAAATTGTCTTGGTCTTTGCCTTGTCGATATCGACGTTGACTTGACTTTTACTTTTGCTAAAGTCATTCAAGCATTTATACTCGTTCTGCTTTGTTTTTCCAATTGTTGATCGGTTCTTCTTTTCCGGTTAGTTGTTATCACCTTTGTCGACTTTGATAACTTCTATTTCAGGAATTTTGGGTATTCCTACTTTGATGGATTTGGAATCGAATTCTTTGTATTTTATTCACGTCTTCGAATGTGAATCTTAGTGAATTGATTTGGTTTTCGAATTTAATCGATTCTTGATTATTTCCCGATTTGTTGCTATCATTTATTAGCAACTTTGATGACCTTCTCTTCGGGATTTTTGTGAACATACCTTTCGATGAATTCGGTATCGATTTCTTTGGATTCTATTCACGTCTTCGTATGTGAATTCTTGTGATTGATTGTTTTTACAATCATTTTTGTGATTTGTCACTTTAAAAATATAAAGGTTTCAATACTAGTAGTAAATATCAAAAACTCTTTTATCAAAATGTTTTCAACTCTATTTTCAATACCAAACTCGTTTTTGAAACTGTTTTTCAATCTATTAGTATATACAAATCTTTATTTCACTCGTATGAGAAATCTAATTAAACGACTTAGTAAAACGAGTGGTATATAACGCTTGCGTTTACTTCGCCGGTTAATTCTTGGACTTATTCGATTGAATCTCTTGTGACAAATTTTATTAGTGAAGATTTACAGTTTGTTCGTAAATATTTAAGTTAAGCAAGTGGTTATGGGACATGAAGCTAAACTTTTATATTTACTAGCTTAGTGTAATTGACACTTCTCGTTGATCATGACGATCATTTTTACGGTTAGACTAGGCCTCATCGGTGTGATTTCGTCTCACACATATCTCTTGGGCTTTGAGGATTGTCTAGACACCACTTGTGTGATTTCATTCACACATACTTTTCTTTTGATTGTGAGGTTAGACTAGACACCACTTGTGTGATTCCACTCACACATACCTCTTTTGATTTTTTGGTTAGTCTGGACCTCAATCTGTGTGATTTCGACTCACACATGTGGGGTAGCGCCCCACGGTCTTCGGGCCATTCGTGTGTCAAAATTAATGGCTTGCAACCATGAGATAGCGTCTCGCTTTGCGTTGCACGTGTTGATGATTTTTCATGCTCGCGGGTAGGTGAGATTCCGTGCTCCCGTTCTCGCTTTGCGTTGCACGTGTTGATGATTTTTCATGCTCGCGTGTAGGTGAGATTCCGTGCTCCCGTTCTCGCTTTGCGTTGCCCGTGTTGGTGATTTTCATGCTCACGTGTAGGTGAGATTCTGTGCTCCCGTTCTCGCTTTGCATTGCACGTGTTGGTGATTTTCATGCTCATGTGTAGGTGAGATTCCGTGCTCCCGTTCTCGCTTTGCGTTGCACGTGTTGATGATTTTTCATGCTCGCGGGTAGGTGAGATTCCGTGCTCCCGTTCTCGCTTTGCGTTGCACGTGTTGATGATTTTTCATGCTCGCGTGTAGGTGAGATTCCGTGCTCCCGTTCTCGCTTTGCGTTGCCCGTGTTGGTGATTTTCATGCTCACGTGTAGGTGAGATTCTGTGCTCCCGTTCTCGCTTTGCGTTACATGTGTTGATGAATTTTCATGCTCGCGTGTTGGTGAGTTTCCATACTCTCCGTTTGAGTTTTCATACTCTGTTCGAGTTTTCATACTCCGTTTGAGTTTTCATACTCTGTTCGATTTTTCATACTCCGTTTGAGTTTTCATACTCCGTTTGAGTTTTCATACTCCGTTCGAGTTTTCATACTCCGTTTGAGTTTTCATACTCCGTTTGAGTTTCCATACTCTCCTTCGAGTTTTCATACTCCGTTCGAGTTTTCATACTCGCGTTCGAGTTTTCATACTCTGGTTCGAGTTTTCATACTCGCGTTCGAGTTTTCATACTCCGGTTCGAGTTTTCATACTCGCGTTCGAGTTCTCATACTCTTAGCTTGTGTTTTCTGGATTTCTTGTGAGGATTTCTAGAATTTGTGCTTCACCAATTTTCGTGATTTCTATTGATAAGTTTTATCAATTCTTGTGCATTGGTGAATTCGTGTGTTATTGACTTGTTATGAATACAAGTTTAGGGTATGATATCCCTTTCTATCTTTGAGAAGATTCTTGTGACATTTTTGATGAACGAAAATTCATTGGTATTATATTTTGATGCCAATTATTTCGACGAAATTTTGACGTATGTCGAAGTTGCTTCTGACATTACTATTTTAATCACGTGTTTTAAAAAAATTTGTTATTCTTCAAAATACTTCAAAATATAAATCAAAATTGTTTTCAAAATCTTTACGATTTGCGCTTTCAAAAGAATGAGGAAGCGAATTAAACGTTTCAGAAAAATCGAGGACTATGACCCCTTTCTTTTGCTGATTCGCTTAATTCCGGACTTGTCCGTTTGAGAACGCAAAATGTTATTTATTTAAAATACACAATTTTGCACTTTCAAGGAAACGATGAAGTGAATTAAACGATTTAGTAAAACTCGTGGTTATGGGTCATGTGCGTTTGCTATTTCGGTTAATTTCGGACTCGTTAATTGAAAAATTTGTGATTTGAAATTTGATTACCGTTGTGGTAATTTCTGATTATCGTTTTGATAATTGGATGTTTATGAATTCTGATTTATCGTTTTTGAAAATCAGATATTTATTGTTTCTAATTATCTATTGATAATTAGATATTTGAGATTTAATTGTCGTTTGTGATAATTAAATATTTGTGATTTAAGATTGATTTTCGATTTTGATAATCGAATACTTGTTGATTTGATTATCGTTTTTGATAATCGAATATTTGTGATTTGAGATCTCTGAATTATCTATTGATAATTAGATTTTGTTGATAATTTGTGAATTTCCTTTATGAAATTAAAAGATTTCTTTGGCGTTTATATTGTACTACGCCAGTTTACCGGCTCAATTTTCTGCTATTCATGACGTTTTCCACGTCTTCCAATTACGGAAATGCCTTAGGGATTTCCGATTTCTATTCTTGAACCCGGTATTATTGAAGAAATTGAAGTTTCACCAGATTTGACGTTGAGCAACATTCTATTCACATCAATGTTTCGGGGGTTCGGCACCTTCGAAATAAAGATGTTTTCTCGTGAAAGTTTATTGGTTCTCAAATCCTATGAATTTCACTTTGGAATCCAGAGAATTCATCGAGCAATCACGATCAGGCTTTCTCTATCATGCTCTTTATGGTGAACTTCCTACTTCGAATTTCTTCATCATGTGATGACATGCTTTTATGGTTGTTACCTTTTACCCGTTTGTTCCTTATGATTGCGAGGACGCAATTTCTTTAAGGAGGGGAGTCTGTAACAACCCGGTATTTCGCATCGATTTATAATCGACTTAAATGATTAATATTATTGCAAATTTCCTTTTGAAGTTTTTAATTTTTAATTTTAAATTGATTTATAAATTGTTAAAAGAAATTCTTAAAAATAAAATAAAATAAAATTTGTTATGTGTTGTGAGCTTTGAAATTTGTGATTACCGGCCATTTATTTTTGAATGTCGTTCGACCCTCCCCCATTTTCGCTTTTCATTTTCGAACCCGTCCCCTTTTCTTTATTTTTTTTCGTTCGAAAACCTAATACCATCAAAAAGGAGAAAATGGCGGCCACGTTAGTTCCTTCGTTCGATCGTTCGTCTCCAAAATTAGGGCATGGAGATCGAAGGCTATGGCTTCAGGGGTTCGAACTCCGCTCGAATCAATCTTCAGAAGCTAGGGCTTTCGATTGCTTCGATTTTTGATCGAGCTCGAGGGGTCGTCGCTTGCTCCGATAGCAAAGGTGAGTGATATTTTTTCACTCGCATCTAATTCAAGCACATGATGATTTCTTACTTCTGCAATTTCGTGATTTTGTGCTGGATTTTCGTGGCTACCACGTATTGATTTTCAACTGTTGTTTCATGATTTTGAACTCGTTCTGACTCGTTGACCTCGGCATTACTTCGAATTGTCGCTAGTCGTTGTATATGCCTTGAGTTGACCTTGCCTTTGACCTGTAGCTTGACATTCATGGTTTTGAACTTGCGTTTTCCTTGATGGCCATCACAGCGTTGATTTTTAGTTGGCATCTGCCGTGACTTTTAAACTTGAAAATAATTTCCTCGGGTTCGCTTTGTAATTCCGGCTTGTCTTGTTTTCACTGAACTTTTGTTGGTTGTTCCATTATGTAGTAGTTGTTTAACTGGTACATATGTATTGCACCACTTCTGTCACGTTGAATGGAGCCTTGTTCATGTCGATGTTTGCACCACTACACTTGTGTCCACTGCTTATGGTCGAGTTAATTCTGTCCATTTTCATGTAGCATTTATACATATGTCAGTGGAGCTTGTGCATCGTTCACGTCATTAACTTGCATTGTCTTGTTTCACCACTGCATATATCTATTTGGGTGTTATGCCTGTGACCATTCTTACGGTTTGCATTGGGTTGTACTTCACGGTGTTCGTTTGTCTTCACTTGCATACTTGTTCTTCATGTGTTATGTTTTGAGTTGTAGTCTCAACTCTGACTACTGCTAGCTTGAATTTGGTTGTGACTGTTTCCACTATATGTTGCACCTGAGTTGAATTGCTGAATTGTTAAGGCAATGCACATTATTGTGTGTGTTCCCTTCTGTCTGCGGTAGATTTGTTTCGTGGTGACTGTATATTCGTAGCCAGTGCATATTTTAAATTGCATGCTCAAGTATAGACACGAGTATGTCCTCCCTGCAGTTGTTTGCATACCATATTGTTCAGGTTGCTTTCCTTGATATGCCTTCTTCTTTAGCCTGAACCATTTTGGGTACTGTCCAGTCTCATTTATTTGTATTCTTGAGCATTTTTTTTTAGTGCACTGCAACTTCTGTTTGCATATTTAAATTGCAGATAGACTTGAGCACTTTTGGTTCAACTTTAGGGTAATTAACTTGTACCTTCTATTGCTTGGCTTCGGCATTTGACCTGAATTTTTAAAGTGCTGCTGACCTTGGTCATATGTCTTGGCAATGTTGATTTCGGCATTTGAACTTTTCCCTGGAGCATGTTTGATTTTATGGCATTGCTCCATCATTTGTGTCCACTACATTCTTCGTTTCACATCAACTTGTTGCCGTACAGTTCAATCTCGATTTCCTGCATATTGATGTTAGGTTACTTATTGGGTTTCCCACTGTGTCTTGTTCAACATTGTTTGTTAGCACTGTTTCATCATGTCACTGCCATGTGCATTTGGATTGATTTTCGTATTACACTTGAGTTGAATCCGGTGACTCGGGTTTGATCTTGTGTTTGCCTGTTAATTTTCATTGGGTACATCATCACTATAGTGGCAAGGCAGTGCACGCAAGCGTGAACTGCAGCCACACGGTATTGAGTTTTTGGGCACGACATCACTATAGTGGCAAGGCAGTGCACGCAAGTGTGAACTGCAGCCACACGGTATGGCGTGTATGATATTCTTTTTGTTTTGACTTATGGATCTTTTTGCGTATTCCATATTCCGTAGTGGCGAGGCAGTGCACACGTGCGTGTACTGCAGCCCTACTTGAATTAATATTTTAATGGATATTTCAATGGTTTGAACTGTTTGTTCATTTCAATTCAATATTCTGAATTGCATTCTGATTTGGTTTAATTACTGTCGTCTATTCATTATTTAATTATTATTGCTTCTGTGCACTAATAACTGAGTTTGAATTAGACTGACCCGAGTATTATTTTCTTTTGAATTTAATACTCGGGTCAGACCGAGTATTTACAGGTTGTAGATATTCTGCTTTGGGTTGCTGCTAGAGCTATGAAGTTCTTTCATATCTTTTGGAGTAGTCGTCGTCATTTGTAGTAGTATGTAAAATTGTATAGGAAGATATGTATTCATGTATATTATATACGTTAATGTACTTGTATATGTAACTTCCTTAGTCGACTGTTGTAGTTGTATCATATGTACCGTGTGAATGTATTGTAACTGACATCAGTTATTATATATATATGAGACTTTCCGTTTCATCTGTGTTCCGCATTTATATTATCTGTGTTGTTATTTTATATTTACTGTTCTAAACTATTACGAACCATCGTAGTTCGTTTTATACTGGAATTGGGGTATGTCGATGGGAGAAAATAAATCAGAGATGAAAAATGAAAGGAAACATATTTATATACCACTCCCATTGAGATAACCAATACTAGTGTAAGGCCTAACTATTGATGGTCGCTCCTCAACAGCCTTATTCTCCGTGCTAGTTGACAGCACTACACCGTAGTGTTCTTGGCTAGCGCGGGTATAGAGGTGGGGCGTCACACCTCGGTACGGTGATCTAGGCCATGTACTATGACGGGCGGTACCCTGGTAGCCCTGCCATTGATGGAAACCCATTCTTCCTACGAGACCCTACGGTTTTGTTTGTATTACCCACTTTTGTGGCTAGTAGCTAGAATTTAATAGATGTAACAATTTCGGCTATTTCTTATTTATTTGAAAGGACCTTAGACACTATTATAGTATCACTGGATTTCATGTCAAATGTTTTGGTTAGCATAAGGTAAAAACTTTTCCATGTTTATGTGTGGGAAGTCTTATCTGATACCTTTTCTTTCCAAAAGATTTTCAAAGTTAAGCAACTTTCAAACCCGTTTACTCACACCAGACCCATGTCTGACCCGAGCGTTTATTTTCTATTTTATTAAACTCTTGGGTAATCATATTATGTATGAGTAGTCAAGTGATTCATGATTGCTTTGACGAGTTCTGGAGGAGATATAGAGCAGGAGGCTTCAGCGTGTAGATATATATAGTTGTTCCGCTGTGTTTGAGTTATATCTGTTTTCTCCGATGTACTTGAATTGTAATTGCTAGACAGATGTTTATAACTTTCTAGTTTGGGTTGTATTAGCTGTATAACTCTGATGTATATGATACTATGTAATGTTTTATGTAATATAATATAATTTATTCGTTCCGCTGTGAGATTCTGATGTTGTTTGTTTGTTTCTTTCTTTCTTTTCTCTTTTCTATCCCTTTCTTTCTTCTTAATGATGCATCTTTCTATGGAATGAAAGGCGGGTCGTTACATTGTGGTATCAGAGCGCTAGGTTAAGCGAATATCTAGGCTCTAGAGTGGTGTCGTTCTTGAGAGAGCGTATTTGTAATTTTGAATATATATATATATATATATATATATATATATATATATATATATATATATATATTTCTACCTATTTATTTGGGTTACCTGTTCGGGTTTTCCAATATAAGTTCTAAAGGTAGATAGGGTAGTGGTGTGTGAAAGACAACTACTAATGGTTGGAGTCAGAGTGTTTGAGGTTGGAAGTGAATCTGCTAGGGCGGTATTGGGCATCTTGTGTAGTTTTGCAATTTGGTGTGAAAGATTTCACCGATCTCTGAAGGAAATCTTTTCAAGATTCAGAGTTTATCTTTGGAATGTAAGCTTGGTTGCACTTGTGCAAATGGATTTTCTTGAACCTGGATCAGCAGGAAGTGCTGAAGCCAGCAATGGTATCTTGGCAACCTTAGGAAGGAGTTCTGTCTGTATTTGAGCTTGAGATTTAGTTTGGCAGAGTGTTTTGTGCTTGGTTTGAAGTCGAGTTTCCTGAGAGATATCTATCTATTGAAGGCTCTATTGTGGAAGTGGCTGATGTAGCTATGTGATTCGATGAGCTTTTGGATAAGAATGTCTTTGGCAGTAGTATCAGCATAGAAGTGTTGTTTGTGCTATCAGGACAGTCTCTTGGCTTAGTTGTATCCTTGAGTGGAGTTTGGAAGCGGTAGAATGGCTTGTTTCTTCGATGGTTCAGAAATCTCTGTGATTCTTTTGTCAGTAGGCCGGGCAAATGGTGAAGCTTATCCATTTCTTCTTGAAGCTCTGCTGGGTGTGATGTTTGTAGTTGAAGGTGGACCACTAGTTTCTTCTTCGGGTTAGAAGGCTTTAGCTGTTCTGATTGGTGAAGAGAGAACAGTTTCTTGGAATCTGTACTGAGTGGAATCGCAGAAGTGACTTGTGATGGTTCGGATGTTCTTTGAGTAATCTTTGTTTGGATTGAAGCATCTCTAGAGGATGTTAGAGTTAACGAAGTGATTTGGTATTTTCGGATATCTTCGAAGGAGTCAAGATTTGCATCCGCATCAAGAGATTGAGTTTTGTTTTGATTTGGTTCTTGGAACTTTACTGGTGGTTTGGTTTAGTAGGAGGCTCTTTGAGAAAGAGATCAGTTTAAGCTGGCAGGATTGATCAGATCTAGTTTCTGGCAGAATTTTTGCTGTGGTGTTTGTGACCGAATCGGATAGGTCACTAAGATTTTATGGAATTTGATTAACAATGTTTCCGGAATGGGTTGATCAAGTTTGTACTTGTGTTCATCAACTGCATTCTCAAATCAGAGTTGTGCAGCGGAAGCATAGTGGCAGCTATTCCAGAATAGAAGCAACACCCGATTCTTTGGAAATTTGTATTTTGTCTTGGATCAGAGGATTTCTACAGGAAATTCATTTTGAATCTGGAGGCTTGGTTGTCTTGTGCATCTGTTCTGTTTTCCGAATAGGAGTAGTATGTTTGAAGTCTTCTGATATTTGTGTAGTAGAGTTTGTGTGGTAGTTTTTGATGGATTTTGGGAGAACCATTTTGTTAGTAGGATCTGGAGATAGTTTATTTCTTTGTCCAGATTTGTTCCGTGAAGCATCTGCGAAGATTGGATTGATCTAGAAGGTTGAAGGCAGCCCAGGATTGATAGGAGAGATTTGTGGATAAGGGTATTGGATCTTTCTGTTTTCTCTTAAGGTTTAAGTGTTTGGTCTACAGGATTGAATTCCCAGTTCGGATGGCTGGAATTTGTTATGTTTTTCACGTATCTCTGAGGGAGTACGTGTATGGTCTATCACTGGTTTTAGAATCAGTAGTTCTGAGAGATTTGGAAGTTGATCAAAACTTGTCTGGGGTCTAGTGTCCTGTTTAGATTTGTAGATCTAGATACATAGGAGCTCTAGATATGAGTGGTATAGCTAGTTTAGATTCTGTAGGGCGAGTGTCCCGGTGTTTGTACCCGGGAAACTCTAGGGAATTCTATCCAAAATTTTGTCTGGATAGTTAGAATTGTTTGTTTGAATTGGTTGCTATGTTTGCTAGTATTGGGTTGATAGCATATGCTTGCTATTTTAAAATTAAAATCTGTATGGGATTATTAAATTATATTTTCTTTTAAATTTCGGGGACGAAATTCTTTTAAGGGGGAGGAATGTGATGTCCCGGAAATTTAGGCAATACTTATTTAATAATTTTCATTGATAATTATTTTAAAATGTGAAATATTGATTTAATAATCTAATGAAACAGAAATTATCCTTTGTAAACTAATAATTATTTTGTTTGACAAATGATATTCTTTTCAAAATTTATAATAATGATAATAATTTTCTATTGGGAATTTTATTCTTTTCAAAAGGTTAAAAATATATAAATGATAAAAATTATCTTTCTAAGCTTATTTAAAGGATATTTTATTTATAATGTATATGTGTGTACATTGTAAATAGAGAATTTGATTTTTAATTTAAATTTAAATTTACTAAGAATATTTTCAAAAATTATATATATATATATATAAATGAATAAATTATGAATTGATTAATTTGATTTAAATTAGTATTGAAAACTTTTCATAAGTTTGTTTTAAAAATCTATCTTATATTTTCAAAGTAATCAAAGTAAAATATTTATTTTGTTTATAAAAATATAATAGTTTAATTGTGAATGATAATAAAAAGTTTTGTTTATTTTAAAAGTTGTTTTGAAATAGACTTGGTTCTTATATATTAAAGTATAATATTTTGGTTTGAAAACTTTGGAATAAAATTGAATTCAACATTCTTTTTCTTTTTAAATTTTCTCTTTTGAAAATTTAGTTCTATAAATATTCAAATAAACATTAAGATATGTAATTTTATAAAGGAAGTTTTTACGTAAACAATTAAAGGCTAAATATAAATAAAATTTTTAAAAACATGCTGAATTAAATAAGAAATTGTTTTTAGAAAGATATAATGTAACAGCCCGATATTTTCAACCATTCGCATCCGCACATGTCGGACTTGAATTGCTCAAAATACCGCATTGTAAATAAAATTTGGCAAATCTCAGAATATACAGTAAATAAAATCACAGATCACAGACACAGAGTATTTAATAATGCAGCGGAAGTAAAAGAAATAGTAGTTCATGAAGCCACTATATAAATATATCAGAGTTAAATAAATACAACAGACTAAATAAAGTACAACAGAACTCTTAAGATGATAACCAAGTACAAGCTGAATAGAACAACAGAACTGGAATAGATAAAACTAGATAAGCAGATAATCTCCAGCGATTCCAATCTCCAGAAAGTGGAATCCAAATCTCTGAATAACTCAGGCTGACCCGAGCATAAATAAAAATACAAACACTCGAGTCAGGACAATATATACTTATATAATGTAAACCAACTCAAATGAACTGTAATAAGGCACAAGTAACTTAAAGGATGCCTGAGACCACCCATCCTTTAAGGATTCGTTAAACTATTTACTATGTAGTAATATTTCGCTATTATAATAATGTCTACAGTAAAATAAACTTACTTTTAAATAGCGTTCCGGGCTACCCATATCACCCTTCACACATAATAGTCCCAGTAGTCCATCCAATATCATGCCATCTCCACTCCGGGTGACTGTCAGAGGATACCACACGGGCTACGGGAGAAAAACAAACTCGTAGTAAAGGCTCGGTATGGTAGGTGACACGGCACACAAGGCAATGCCAAGGTAGATATACCAATTACGCACACGGGCTGGTGGTAACACAGCAGCCACATACGCCCACCTCGGAACACACTCCCAATCAAAATCGGAGGATGGCCATCTAATCAATCACCAGTAAGAGTATAGTATCGAAGGAATGTGTCCGACCAGAGGTGCTACCTCCTTTGGCCCGAGATCGCTCCTGTTTTAGCCACCTAATGCCAACTCACGGGAGTTGGGTCCACGTAATATACCTCAAGAACGTCGCCACCATCCTACTTCATTCTGGAATCTCCACCGCGTACACGGTTGTCAAAGTGGTTTTCGGTATCGACAGAGAGTATGCCAGATATCCGATCCCAGTCTCTTTGCCAACCAATCGTTATTATAACCCGTAGTTATAACTTTTAAAATAACGTTTATACTTCAAAATAGGATATCATTTCAAATCCAAATCTTTATCAAAATAAAGATTAAATTAATTCTAAACCATTTCAAATCATTTTAACACACCACAATATCATATCTTTTCAAAACCACATTCATTTCAAATCATTATTCATTTTATTCAATTTAAAATACCATTTCAATTTACATTTCAAAACAGTTTATATTTCAAAAATCATTTTAAATCATTAAAATGAAGTTATTATATTTAATAATTAAATTATTAAATTTCCAAAAATTTCAACTTCCAAAGTTCATTTATTCACTTAAGTTTATCAAAATAGTGAAAATTCACTTTTCGCAGCATTTAGAAAATGCTACGGAAAGTTACAGTCAAAACAGTTCAATTTAACAAACGACGGCATTTTTAAAAATGCTGTAATAGGGTTTACTTAATATTTCAAATAAACTTAGTTAAATTCAACAATTATAGCACTTAAAAAGATTGCTATAATAGGTTTTAATTCAATTTAGCTTTTTAGTTCATTATCATCAACTACATCATTTACAAATGCTGTAATATCATTTACATTGCAATTAATAGCATTTGAAAAATGCAGTTAATTAACTTCAAATATTCAATATAATTTCACAACCAATTATATTTTATTTAAAACATTTTTAACTAATAAAATCATACATTTTCACATTTATAAACATTATTTAATTTTCCTTAAGTTCATGATTTTATAAAGTTAAATTTCCATTCAAAAATCAAGATTTAATAATAATTCACTTATTCAATTTCAACATTCAAATTTAAATTCATTAATTTAAATTTCAACTTAACACTTAAGTTTAAATTTCAAAATATAACTTAATTTCAATTTTATTCACTTAACTTAAAATTCACTTTTAAGTCAAATTCACAAATTCCCATTTGGTTATATTTCAAAATTTCAACTTAAATAATTATCCCTTTCATTTTTTTTAAACTTTACTCAAAAATCGTTAATATATTATAAAATCATTTTAAATTAATTTTAAATTCAAATTATCATAATTTTATCATAATTTCATATTTAATTTAATTTCCAATTATAATTAAATCAAAATTTCCAAAATAACTTACATTTAAATTTTCTAACTTTTCCATAATTTATTTAACCTATAAATTTCCAAAAATCAACAATACTTTACAAAAATCATTTTTAATTATGTTTTAAATCAAAATATTATAATATTTACATTTCAAACATATTTTTAAAAATTTTAGAAAAATATATTTTAACTACGGGTCTGTATATAATTTTCTAGCCTAGGTAAAGTGATACGGGTAATGTATCATTTCAACCCGTAATTTACAAAGAAAATCCGGGTTTTATCATTTCAAACCCGCAGTCCAAAGTAAATGAAATAAAATGAAAATCGCTCAGGCCTATCATTTCAGCCCATAACGATTTTCCCCTATTCTAAAGTCCGTTCGGGTATGTATCATTTCAACCCATAGTGATTCTAATCTAAAGGGAACTTGCAGTGTGATAAACTGATAAAATAACATAACAACATAATATAACAGTAACAGATGTTATAATAGGTGTTTAAGCATGGGTGAACATCATATAATCATAATATAGCATATGTAACATGTTTATGCATTTTACAGATTCAAAAGGGGTCAATTTACTAGTTATATATGTACATATTGTCTGGTGAGGATAACTCACTTGTTTGAGCTGGAGATTGCAATACAACTGACACAAACTGAGATCTTCAAAAGCACGATGGCACGACAAAGATTTGATATTGAGAGAGCCAAAGATAATTGCCCTGCTCACATTTACACAAAACAATGCAACATATAAGTTACAAAACAATGTAACACTTGAACAACATTAGAAATCAATGTCCAAAACAAGTTAAATGGTTTGCACTTGTTCTCAACTTCACATACTTCAGTTATGAACTGAAATAGCATAGCCAAGGCATGGATTTAGGTCTGGTTTGGGTCCAATATAGGCTCGGCTACAAGGTGATAAGGTGAGTGGGAGTTACAAGTAGAGAAGACAATGGAATACAAAGGGTTCTAAGGCAAATGGTGGCTTTTGTTGCACCATAGGGTTCGACCCTTGCTGTTGTGGGTCTAGCCATGCAATGTGAAGGTCGGGTGGGGTCTGATGTGGTAGCTAGAGGTGGTGGAAGATCAGGTGGTGGAGGCTATTGGTGATGGCCATGGTGGAAATTGAAGGTGATGGACATAGGGTGCAACAATCTACACACAAGACAACATATCATCATTTCTAGGCTATACATGGGCTCGGCCTCAAGCTATAGGGGCATGGCCAGATGTCTAGATGGTGGTGGGTGAGGTGGTAGTGGGTGGTGGTCAGGTCAGAGCAAGGGGTGGTGGAGGAAGTGGTGTAAAAGGTGGTGGAAGTGGTGATAGAGGAAGGGTATGCTCGGCCTAAACTATATAGTGATGGTTTGTGTAAATGGAGGGTGGATCTCTTGCCTAGGGCAGGTCGGCCTGATGGGGTGGTGATCTGGAGGTGGTGGTGGTGATGGGGTCGGCCTAGCAGCTGGATGTGGAGGAACAAAGCTATGAAGGTAGAGAACATATACAAAATTCAATAGAAAAACAAGGAAGAAGGAGATGAATTTTACCCAAACCTTTGAAGCAATGGCCGTGCAATTTTTTTATGAGTTTGAGAAGGTTAGAATACGTGAAAAATGAGGGAGATGCAGCTAGAATGAGAAATGAAAGCACGGCAAAAAATCATTAAAGAGTGGAGTTGAGAAAATGAAAGGTCGGAATGTAAAAAGGCTTTGGAAGTTAAAGTGTTTAAAACCTTTAAAATTTCCATCAATTTATTTTAATTTTTAAATAACTGAAATATATATATAAATTCAGATAAAAGTACAAAAATTTATTAAATAAACAAAAATAAATAAATATTAATTATATATATAATTTAATTAATAAAACAACAAAAATTGCAAACTAGTCTTGAAAATATGAAAAATAAATGCAATGAACTTTAGAAAATCTTTATGTACTTAAAAATATTTATAAATAAAGATAAGAACACAAAATAAAAAGGAAATAACAAAAATAAATAAATAAATTTTAATTTAAATATAGTTTAGATGAAGAAAATAGCAGAAAAAGGAAAACAGCCTTTTAAAAATAGGAAATCATCATAGTAAATTTTAGAAAAATTCTATTATCATTTCAAAAATATTTAAAAGTCAAAATATACATAATACAACATATTAAAACATATTAAAATAAAATATGACCAAGAAAAATAAAATTTATACAATTTAAAATAACAAAATTGCAAAATAAACAATTTATACTCAAAATTGAAATGTACATATCTTTTGCAGTTTAACTCCGTTTTCCACGAAACAAAAAGCAATGTTCAATTTATTAAATCTATTTTCATAATAAAAGATAAAATTTAAAATTTCAAACTTTAAATTTTTAAGTTAAAAGTCAAAGTTTGACTATTTTGACCAAAATCGACATTTTCTGGAAATATTCAATTTATGCATGTTTGAAATTCTAATCCACATCAAAATCAACATTTATATTTCAGTTAACAAAATATATTAATTTTAATAAATAAAATGAAGTTTTTAAATTAGGAATTTAAATTAAAATAATTAAAATATACAATTACAATAATCAGAAAATACAGGGTTGTTACACTCTCCCCCACTCAAAACTTTTCGTCCCCGAAAAGGAATGAGGTACGGGAAAGCACAGAAAAAGATTGAATGAAATAGTATTAAGACAAGATGACAAGAAGATTAAAACTATACCTGATAACTGTTGCTATAGGTAAGTTTAACAATGTGGAGATGATCTTTCCATGATCTTCCAGAATCAAGAACACAAGCATGAAAAGAATCTTTTAGAATCTGATTCACCCTTCCCGTTTGACCGACGGTCTGTGGATGGCAAGCGGTGCTTAGATTCAAAGATGAGTGCCAAAGATTATTAAAGATTTTAGAAAGATTTCTAAACAGACTGGTATATGCAATAGCCTCCCATTCTGTAGCAAGATAAGGGAAATTAGGACAACCAAATGATAGTTTGAAAAACAAAATAAAATAAAAAATTTGAAACCATAAAATTTCAACTTAAACTGAAAATTAATTTTACATAAGTCAAATAAATATTAATCATCTCCAATTTCATTATCTTATCATCCAATTATCTTAAATTAACAAATCCCTAAAATCATGTATTTGAAAAATCATCATTTATTATATTCAAAAATGTACTTAATAAATTTAATTCTTCTTTATTCCTAAATAAAAATTAAATTTATTCCTCTCAATATGGTTTATCACCTATGTTAAGATACTTACATTTATTATAACTGTTTTAATTTATTTTTGATTCCTTTAACATCATTTATATTGTAAATTATTCAATTAACCACTTTTTCTATATTTACCTCTGTCAATCTTTTATAACTAAAATTTAAGTGTATAAAATTTATTATAATCACTCAAATTTTATTTATAAAGCTTTTTATATTGTATATACTCCAATTACATTGTTAACTTTTGAAATTAAGGCAAGTTAAATTTGAATGCAATTGTATTATACAAATAAAACTTTCTAATTTCCTCATCTCAAGTTTGAATCATCTATCTAAAATTTTGATTTTCTTTTTATAATTGAAATGATTCTTTAAAATAAAATTTAGGAATTAAATTTCTGATTCCCTTCAAACCATTTAGGGATAAATAAATATATAAACATAATAAGTCAAATCATATTTAAATCATATATATATATATATATATATATATATATATATATATATATTATAAATCCAGTCTTATTTTAGAAATTCAAATCAACTAAATTTCCAAAAACAAAGCTGTAGCAAGACTACATAACGGTCTCTTCACTTCGAAACTCGAAAATGAAAGTCGATGATGCCGCGGTTCATCACCGAAATTATTTTCCAGCGACAAAGAGAAGAGCACAAATTTCTTTAACTTTTCAAATTCTTTGGAAACAAATTTCTATTCAAAATGCTTTAAATAAGATATCCTTTTAAAACTTGAAAACACAAAGTTTGAAACCATCGGAAATTAAATTCTCAAATTCTTTTTTTACATTCATTTTAAATTTCCAAATAAATTTATAACCATGTTTTATAGTTCAATTAGATATATGAAACAATAGAAAATGATATATAAATCAAATATTATTTCTTAACAACTAATTCAAATAAAAATCCAGATAAAGATTTATAATATAGTTACAAAATTTATTTCACAAAATTTATTTCATTACTAAATTTTAAAAACATATTGTGTCAGTTTGCTCTGTTCAAGTGTTTTGGAAATCTTATCGATAGCGTTGATCAGACGAATCGATTAGAAACCCAAATCAACATCAACAACTCAAACAACACAATATATAAAACATTTTAAATATTAGTTTACAAATACACTTCAAGAATAATTTGAAGATAAGTTGGAAACAAAGATGAGATGATTAAATAATAGAATAGGGAGATGGATGAGTTTATATAAATCGCGGGCAACGTTAACCGGGTCAACCGTGACTTAAAGAATAAGATCGATGTGGATTTCTTGGGTAAATCGACATTCGATCTCAAGATGTAGAGTTCGAAATTATAAGAGATACTAGCATCTAAACCAAGGATATAGAATCTCTGGTGAATCGATGTTGTTGTAAAGAAGTTTTCCCCCTTTACAAATAAATTTGAGGTTGGCGAGACCGCCGACTCATTATGAAGATCTTTTGAAGTGGAGTTATGGGATACTCCAGAAACAAAAGAAGATAAATAGTGAGGGACACGAATGGATTTTGGAACCACAAGGAATGTTCCAAAATTCAAAGGAATCGAGTCAAAAAGGAAGAGGTTTAAACTCTAATGAAAGTGCTTCTGTAAATACATTTACCCTATATACTGAGTTTTGCCTAGAGCTACCAAAGCTCTGATACCAACTGTAACAGCCCGATATTTTCAACCATTCGCATCCGCACATGTCGGACTTGAATTGCTCAAAATACCACATTGTAAATAAAATTTGGCAAACCTCAGAATATACAGTAAATAAAATCACAGATCACAGACACAGAGTATTTAATAATGCAGCGGAAGTAAAAGAAATAGTAGTTCATGAAGCCACTATATAAATATATCAGAGTTAAATAAAATACAACAGACTAAATAAAGTACAACAGAACTCTTAAGATGATAACCAAGTACAAGCTGAATAGAACAACAGAACTGGAATAGATAAAAGTAGATAAGCAGATAATCTCCAGCGATTCCAATCTCCAGAAAGTGGAATCCAAATATGTGAATAACTCAGGCTGACCCGAGCGTAAATAAAAATACAAACACTCGAGTCAGGACAATATATACTTATATAATGTAAACCAACTCAAATGAACTGTAATAAGGTACAAGTAACTTAAAGGATGCCTGAGACCGCCCATCCTTTAAGGATCCGTTAAACTATTTACTATGTAGTAATATTTCGCTATTATAATAATGTCTACAGTAAAATAAACTTACTTTTAAATAGCGTTCCGGGCTACCCATATCACCCTTCACACATAATAGTCCCAGTAGTCCATCCAATATCATGCCATCTCCACTCCGGGTGACTGTCAGAGGATACCACACGGGCTACGGGAGAACAACAAACTCGTAGTAAAGGCTCGGTATGGTAGGTGACACGGCACACAAGGCAATGCCAGGGTAGATATACCAATTACGCACACGGGCTGGTGGTAACGCAGCAGCCACATACGCCCACCTCGGAACACACTCCCAATCAAAATCGGAGGATGGCCATCTAATCAATCACCAGTAAGAGTATAGTATCGAAGGAATGTGTCCGACCAGAGGTGCTACCTCCTTTGGCCCGAGATCGCTCCTGTTTTAACCACCTTATGCCAACTCACGGGAGTTGGGTCCACGTAATATACCTCAAGAACGTCGCCACCATCCTACTTCATTCTGGAATCTCCACCGCGTACACGGTTGTCAAAGTGGTTTTCGGTATCGACAGAGAGTATGCCAAATATCCAATCCCGGTCTCTTTGCCAACCAATCGTTATTATAACCCGTAGTTATAACTTTTAAAATAATGTTTATACTTCAAAATAGGATATCATTTCAAATCCAAATCTTTATCAAAATAAAGATTAATTAATTCCAAACCATTTCAAATCATTTTAATACACCAAATATCATATCTTTTCAAAACCACATTCATTTCAAATCATTATTCATTTTATTCAATTTAAAATACCATTTCAATTTACATTTCAAAATAGTTTATATTTCAAAAATCATTTTACATCATTAAAATGAACTTATTATATTTAATAATTAAATTATTAAATTTTCAAAAATTTCAACTTCCAAAGTTCATTTATTCACTTAAGTTTATCAAAACAGTGAAAATTCACTTTTCGCAATATTTAGAAAATGCTACGGAAAGTTACATTCAAAACAGTTCAATTTAACAAAAGACAGCATTTTTAAAAATGTTGTAATTGGGTTTACTTAATATTTCAAATAAACTTAGTTAAATTCAACAATTATAGCACTTAAAAAGATTGCTATAATAGCCTTTAATTCAATTTAGCTTTTTAGTTCATTATCATCAACTACATCATTTACAAATGTTGTAATATCATTTACATTGCAATTAATAGCATTTGAAAAATGCAGTTAATTAACTTCAAATATTCAATATAATTTCACAACCAATTATATTTTTATTTAAAACATTTTTAACTAATAAAATCATACATTTTCACATTTATAAACATTATTTAATTTTCCTTAAGTTCATGATTTTATAAAGTTAAATTTCCATTCAAAAATCAAGATTTAATAATAATTCACTTATTGAACTTCAACATTCAAATTTAAATTCATTAATTTAAATTTAAACTTAGCACTTAAGTTTAAATTTCAAAATATAACTTAATTTCAATTTTATTCACTTAACTTAAAATTCACTTTTAAGTCAAATTCACAAATTCCCATTTGGTTATATTTCAAAATTTCAACTTAAATAATCATCCCTTTCATTTTTTTTAAACTTTACTCAAAAATCATTAATATATTATAAAATCATTTTAAATTCATTTTAAATTCAAATTCATAAATTTATCATAATTTCATATTTAATTTAATTTCCAATTATAATTAAATCAAAATTTCCAAAATAACTTACATTTAAATTTTCTAACTTTTCCATAATTTATTTAACCTATAAATTTCCAAAAATCAACAATACTTTACAAAAATAATTTTTAATTATGTTTTAAATCAAAATATTATAATATTTACATTTCAAACATATTTTTAAAAATTTTAGAAAAATATATTTTAACTACGGGCCTGTATATAATTTTCTAGCCTAGGTAAAGTGATACGGGTAATGTATCATTTCAACCCGTAATTTACAAAGAAAATCCGGGTTTTATCATTTCAAACCCGCAGTCCCAAGTAAATGAAATAAAATGAAAATCGCTCAGGCCTATCATTTCAGCCCATAACGATTTTCCCCTATTCTAAAGTCCGTTCGGGTATGTATCATTTCAACCCATAGTGATTCTAATCTAAAGGGAACTTGCAGTGTGATAAACTGATAAAATAACATAACAACATAATATAACAGTAACAGATGTTATAGTAGGTGTTTAAGCATGGGTGAACATCATATAATCATAATATAGCATATGTAACATGTTAATGCATTTTACAGATTCAAAAGGGGTCAATTTACTAGTTATTTATGTACATATTGTCTGGTGAGGATAACTCACTTGTTTGAGCTGGAGATTGCAATACAACTGACACAAACTGAGATCTTCAAAAGCACGATGGCACGACAAAGATTTGATATTGAGAGAGCCAAAGATAATTTCCCTGTTCACATTTACACAAAACAATGCAACATATAAGTTACAAAACAATGTAACACTTGAACAACACTAGAAATCAATGTCCAAAACAAGTTAAATGGTTTGCACTTGTTCTCAACTTCACATACTTTAGTTATGAACTGAAATAGAATAGCCAAGGTATGGATTTAGGTCTGGTTTGGGTCCAGTATAGGCTCGGCTACAAGGTGATAAGGTGAGTGGGAGTTACAAGTAGAGAAGACAATGGAATACAAAGGGTTCTAAGGAAAATGGTGGCTTTTGTTGCACCATAGGGTTCGACCCTTGCTGTTGTGGGTCTAGCCATGCAATGTGAAGGTTGGGTGGGGTCTGATGTGGCAGCTAGAGGTGGTGGAAGATCAGGTGGTGGAGGCTATTGGTGATGGCCATGGTGGAAATTGAAGGTGATGGACATAGGGTGCAACAATCTACACACAAGGCAACATATCATCATTTCTAGGCTATACATGGGCTCGGCCTCAAGCTATAGGGGTATGTCCAGGTGTCCAGATGGTGGTGGGTGAGGTGGTAGTGGGTGGTGGTCAGGTCAGAGCAAGGGGTGGTGGAGGAAGTGGTGGAAAATGTGGTGGAAGTGGTGATAGAGGAAGGGTATGCTCGGCCTAAACTATATGGTGATGGTTTGTGTAAATGGAGGGTGGATCTCTTGCCTAGAGCAGGTCGGCCTGATGGGGTGGTGATCTGAAGGTGGTAGTGGCTGGTTGTGGTGGTGATGGGGTCGGCCTAGCAACTGGAGGTGGAGGAACAAAGCTATGAAGGTAGAGAACATATACAAAATTCAATAGAAAACTAGAAAAACAAGGAAGAAGGAGATGAATTTTACCCAAACCTTTGAAGCAATGGCCGTGCAATTTTTTTATGAGTTTGAGAAGGTTAGAATACGTGAAAAATGAGGGAGATGCAGCTAGAATGAGAAATGAAAGCATGGTAAAAAATCATTAAAGAGTGGAGTTGAGAAAATGAAAGGTCGGAATGTAAAAAGGCTTTGGAAGTTAAAGTGTTTAAAACCTTTAAAATTTCCATCAATTTATTTTAATTTTTAAATAAATGAAATATATATATAAATTCAGATAAAAGAACGAAAATTTATTAAATAAATAAAAATAAATAAATAAATATTAATTATATATATAATTTAATTAATAAAACAGCAAAAATTGCAAACTAGTCTTGAAAATATGAAAAATAAATGCAATGAACTTTGGAAAATCTTTATGTACTTAAAAATATTTATAAATAAAGATAAGAACACAAAATAAAAAGGAAATCACAAAAATAAATAAATAAATTTTAATTTAAATATAGTTTAGATGAAGAAAATAGCAGAAAAAGGAAAACAGCCTTTTAAAAATAGGAAATCATCATAGTAAATTTTAGAAAAATTCTATTATCATTTCAAAAATATTTAAAAGTCAAAATATACATAATATTACATATTAAAACATATTAAAATAAAATATGACCAAGAAAAATAAAATTTATACAATTTAAAATAACAAAATTGCAAAATAAACAATTTATACTCAAAATTGAAATGTACATATCTTTTGCAGTTTAACTCCGTTTTCCACGAAACAAAAAGCAATGTTCAAGTTATTAAATATATTTTCATAATAAAAGATAAAATTTAAAATTTCAAACTTTTAAATTTTTAAGTTAAAAGTCAAAGTTTGACTATTTTGACCAAAATCAACATTTTCTGGAAATATTCAATTTATGCATGTTTGAAATTCTAATCCACATCGAAATCAACATTTACATTTCAATTAACAAAATATATTAATTTTAATAAATAAAATGAAGTTTTTAAATTAGGAATTTAAATTAAAATAATTAAAATATACAATTACAATAATTAGAAAATACAGGGTTGTTACATATAAAAACATTTACAAATTAAGAAATTTCTTTTTATATTAAATTTGTACATGTGTTAAGAATTCAAATCATAAAGAAGACGCTTGTAATTAATCTACTGTGACGCCCCACCTCTATACCCACGCTAGCCAAGAACACTACGGTGTAATGCTGTCAACTAGCGCGGAGAATAAGGCTGTTGAGGAGCGGCCATCAGTAGTTAGGCCTTACACTAGTATTGGTTATCTCGATAGGAGTGGTATATAAATATATATATTATTTCATTTTTCATCTCTGATTTATTTTGTCCCATCGACATACCCCAATTCCAGTATAAAACAACTATGATGGTTCATAATAGTTTAGGACAAAATAAAAAATGTTAACACAGATAACATAATGCGGAACACAAATGAAACAGAAAGTCTCATATATATATATATATATATATATATATATATATATAATAACCGATGTTAGTTACAATACATTTGACACGGTAGATATGATACAACTAAAACAGTCGACGCAGGAAGTTACATATACAAGTACATTAACGTATATAATATACATGAATACATATCTTCCAATACAATTATACTGACTACTATAAATGACGACAACTGCTCCAAAAGATATGAAAGAACTTCATAGCTCTAACAGCAATCCAAAGCAGAATATCTACAACCTGTAAATACTCGGTCTGACCCGAGTATTAAATTCAAAAGAAAATAATACTCGGGTCAGTCTAATTCAAACTCAGCTATTAGTGCACAGAAGCAATAATCATTAAGTAACAAATAGACGACAATCACAATAAATCTCGTTTATCCGATCCTTAAATAAAGAAATCGGATAACGATAAATATAACACCGAGCAGTGTTAAACAACAAATCAGCAAATAAACCAAATCAGAATACAATTTAGAATATTGAATTCAATCAACAAAATAGTTCAAACCATTGAAATATCAATTAAAATATTAATTCGAGTAGGGCTGCAATACACGCACGCGTGCACTGCCTCGCCACTACAACATATGGAATAAGCGAAAGATCAATAAATCAAAACAAAATAGAATTTCATAAAAGCCATACCGTGTGGCTGCAGTTCACGCTTGCGTGCACTGCCTTGCCACTTCAGTGACGATGTACATAAAAGATCAATGAACCAAAATCAATGAAGGTTCAAATATCAATGCCACGGCCTCATTAAAATGCTAAAACCGTGTGGCTGCGGTACACGCACGCGTGTACTGCCTCGCCACCACAGTATATAAAATCATCACAACACCAAATGTAAATCAGCAAAACGAAACTACAGAGGTCAAGTCACGACAATCGTGACTCAACACTACTGCAAACAAAATGAATCAGAAATTACAACCCAAAGGTTAACAATTCAAAGGACTGCATATAATCATGCAACAGTGAAACCAAAACAGTGCAGTGATATGCACAATGCAGACAATGTCCAAGTATAATCGAACCATACAACACAGCATGGTACAATGCAATTGAATTTGAAACAAGTCTCTGTAGCACAAAGACTCTAAGCTTTCAAGCTACCACTCTAATGAAACAGAACAAATGACATGATGAAGCAGAGCAACTCAAATGAGCAAATGCAACAGGGAATAGCTGCAATGCACGTGTACTAGTGAACCAGGGTTAACATTTGACGCAAGTGTACATGTATGCATATAAAGGTACACACATACATATCTACAAAATGAAACAGGACCATAATACAAGTGAAGTCAAAGACATAAGCATCACTGATACACAGGAATGAATCAAGACAGCAACCAGAGGCAACATCAAGTAATGCAATATCACACAATCAAACTGCACAAGACCAACTACAGGTGCAACCTGATGCAACAGTGGACAGGGTCAAGGCTACATGAAATACTTGGAAGAAATGCCCAAACTGTCGCAAGGAACTCAACAATTCACATTGCGGTGACAACATGCAATAATGAACCAGAGCCAAGATTACATGAACAGACTCAAGACTGCAACAATATGGCAATATTGTTACATCAATGAAATTATAAATATCAACTACAAGCCCAAGTGATAACAAACCACTGAACAGGTTATAATTGAAGGCACACTACAGTGCAGTCAAAATTTACACAGTCAAGTATAGCCTCAGTAATGAAGATAGCGTAGTGAAGTGAAACCAGACCACAAAGCCAAACATGATACAGGTATGAACAAATAATACTTGCAACAGTGGTGATGCAATGCAAATGACGTGAATGTCACAAGCATAAACACAGGAATACATGTATGTAGCAGAATCAGGTCAAAGCCGTGGGTTATCAACATAATAATACGACATGATTATTAAAGTGTATACAAGATAAAGCAACCAAGTATAGTAGCCGAAATCAAGCATCAACATGGATAGGTCAGTGAACAAAACCAAGTGAAAGTCGAAGTCAATCAAAAATTCACGCAACAAGTCCACGTCAACGCCAGAAATTCACAAAATCAAAGAAACAGGCAAAGTCAAGGGAAATCTACAACAATAAAATCAAGTCAAAGCCGAGATAATCGAAAACACAAATAAGCAGACGAAGTCGACCAATTTCGAATTAGAAGTGAGTAATATTAATTACTCACCTTTACCATGGAAGTGAAGACGAACTCGACCGATTTGAAGTAGCCGTTCGAATTGAGGAAGAGTCGATTGCCGAAGCCCTAACTTGTCGAAGGTTGTACGAGCACCAGAAATCGGCAGGCAAAGCCCTGATCTTCGAAAAGAGGGACGAACGCGAACGAACGAATTGAAGACGACATCTTCAATTTTTGAATGAGCCCTAATATTTGAAAGGGGGACGAAAGAAAATTAACGAGGCCGCCATTACTTTCTTTCGATCGTTCATTAGGGTTGCTAACGAGAATGAAAAAGGGGAGGACGGTTATTTGCTTTTGTTAATTTTCGCGACCCAAATTAAACGAAAACGTGGGCCAAATTGAGATTGAAGCCCGCAACCATGTTCATCAAATTTTTGGAAGGAATTTATTCTGGGTTTTACAAACTCCAAACAGCGATTAGCAACAATATTAATCGTTTAACGATGATTATAAATTTGTGAAAATTCTCGGGTTGTTACAGACTCCCCTCCTTAAAGAAATTGCGTCCTCGCAATCATAAGGAATAAATGGACAAAAGGTAACAACCATAAAAGCATATCGTCACAAAATGAAGAAATTTCAAAATAGGAAGTTCACCATATAGAGCATGAAAGAATAAGCTTGAACGTGTTTGCTCGATGAATTCTCAGGATTCCTAAGTGCAATCCTTAGGATTTGAGAACCATTGAACTTCCGCAAGAAAAACATCTTTATTTCGAAGGTGCTATACCCCCGAAGCAATGATGTGAATAGAAGGTTGCTCAAGAATAAAAATCGAAAATCCCTAAGGCATTTCCGTAATTGGAAGACGTAGGAAACGTCATGAATAGCAGAAAATTGAGCTGGTACACCGGCGTAGTACAATATAAGCACCAAGGAAATCTTTTAATTTCATAAAAGAAATTCTCAAATTCTCTACAAAATTTAATTATCAAATAGATAATCAGAATACAGAAATCACAAACTGCAATATCTAATTATCGATACGATAATCAGGAGACAGCAAAATCTAATTATCAACAAAGGTAATTAGAAAACAAAAATCACAAATATCTAACTATCAAAAACGATAATCAAGAATTACCACAAGGGTAATCAAATTTCAAATCAACAAATATTCAATTATCAAAACGATAATCAAATCCTAATTCACAAATATTTAATTATCACAAACGATAATTAAATCTCAAATATCTAATTATCACGAGCGATAATCAGAAACAAAAAAAACTGATTATCAATAACGATAATCACAAATCACAAATCAACGAATATTTAATTATCACAATTGATAATTAAATCTTAAATCGCAAATATTTAATTATCACAAACGATAATCAAATCCAAAATATCTAACTATCACAAACGATAATTAGAAACAACAAATATTCGATTATCAAAAACGATAATCAAATCTCAAATATCTAATTATTAAAAACGATAATCAGGAATTACAAATTTTTCAATTAACGGGTCCGAAATTAACTGAAATAGAAAACGCACATGACCCATAACCACGAGTTTTACTAAATCGTTTAATTCACTTCATCGTTTTCTTGAAAGTGCATGATTGTGTATTTTAAAAATAACATTTCACATTCTCAAACGGACAAGTCCGGAATTAAGCGAATCAGTAAAAGAAAGGGGTCATAGTCCTCGATTTTTCTGAAACGTTTAAATCGCTTCCTCATTCTTTTGAAAGCGTAAACTGTAAAAATTTTGAAAACAATTTTAATTTATATTTTGAAACAATTTTAAAAATAACAAATTTTTAAAACACGTGATTAAAACAGCAACATCAGTAGCAACTTCGACAAGGAAATTTCACTTCTCAAAATATCGTAAAAACGGACAACAAAATCAGCATTGCGGGACAACCGCTTGAAAATTCATTTTAAAATTGACGGTTAGTGAAGTTAATACGTCAAAATCTCATCAAAATAATTGGCATCAAAATATAATACCAATGAATTTTTTATTCATCAAAAATGTCACAAGAATCTTCTCAAAGATAGGAAGGGATATCATACCCTAAAATTGTATTCATAACAAGTCAATGACACACGAATTCACAATGCACAAAAATTGATAAAACTTATCAATAGAAATCATGAAAATTGGTGAAGCACAAATTCTAGAAATCATCACAAGAAATCCAGAAAACACAAGTTCTAGAAATCTACACAAGAAATCCAGAAATCACAGAAAAGGGGAAAGTGGCCTATCACATGACGGTCCGAAGACCATGGGGAGCTACCCCATATGTGTGAGTTGAAATCACACAGATGAGGTCTAGACTAACCAAAAATCAAAAAAGTATGCATGAGTGAAATCACACAAGTGGTGTCTAGTCTAACCTCGCAAACTAAAACGTATGTGTGAGTGAAATCACACAAGTGGTGACTAGGCTAACCAAAAAGCAAAAAGGTATGTGTGAACGAAATCACACAAGTGGTGTCTAGCCTAACCAGAAAGCAAAAAGATATGTGTGAATGAAATCACACAAATGGTGTCTAGGCTAACCAAAAAGCAAAAAGGTATGTGTGAATGAAATCACATAAGTGGTGTCTAGCCTAACCAGAAAGCAAAAAGATATGTGTGAATGAAATCACACAAATGGTGTCTAGCCTAACCAGAAAGCAAAAAGATATGTGTGAATGAAATCACACAAATGGTGTCTAGGCTAACCAAAAAGCAAAAAGGTATGTGTGAATGAAATCACACAAGTGGTGTTTAGCCTAACCAGAAAGCAAAAGGATATGTGTGAACGAAATCACACAAATGGTGTCTAGGCTAACCAAAAAGCAAAAAGGTATGTGTGAATGAAATCACACAAGTGGTGTCTAGCCTAACCAGAAAGCCAACAAAGAGACATCTCACTATTGCTAGTCTAAATCATAAAATGATCGTCATGATCAACGAGAAGTGTCAATTACATTAAGCTAGTAAATATAAAAGTTTAGCTTCATGTCCCATAACCACTTGCTTCACTTAAATATTTACGAACAAACTGTAAATCTTCACTTAGAAAATTGTCACAAAAGATTCAATCGAATAAGTCCAAGAATTAACCGGCGAAGTAAACGCAAGCGTTTCATACCACTCGTTTTACTAAGTCGTTTAATTAAATTTCTCATACGAATGAGGAAAAGGTTTGTATATACTAATAGATTGGAAAAACGGTTTAGGAAAAGAGCTTTGTAGTAAAATAGTTTTGAAATCGTTTGGAGAAAGGTTTTTGATATTTACTACTAGTATAGAAAACCTTTATATTTTTAAAGTGAAAAATCACAAAATTGATTGTAGAAACAATCAATCACAAGAATTCACATACAAAGATGTGAATAGAATCCAAAGAAATCGATACTGAATACATCAAATAGAATGTTCACAAAAATCCCGAAGAAAATGTCATCAAAGTTGTTAATAAATTATAGCAACAAATCGGGGAATTAACAAGAATCGATTAAATTTGGAAACCAAATCAATTTCACTAAAATTCACATTCGAAAACGTGAATAAAATCCAAAGAATTCGATTCCAAATCCATCAAAGTAGAAATACTAGAAGTTATGAAAGTCGACATAATTGATAACATCTAATCAGAAAAGAAGAATCGATTAACAATTGGAAAAACAAAGCAGAACGAGCATAGATGCATAAATGACTTCAACAAAAATTAAAGATCAAGTCAACATCGAAGTCAACAGTTAATGGCCACAGTTGAGTACAAAACGAATCAAAACCATCAAAAACTCAACTTGAGTTCGAAAAGAAAACGGTGACCAAAGCCAAAATACTTTCACGAAATCAAAATCAAATGCACATGAATAAACGTTAGGAATTCATACCTAACAATCAAAGATAATCATATGCAAACATGAGAGATAAAACATCGACAAATAGTTGTAACACATGTACTATCTAAGTTATGTTTTATATTTTTCCTAAATCCCAGGCTCTGATACCAAGCTGTGACGCCCCACCTCTATACCCACGCTAGCCAAGAACACTACGGTGTAATGCTGTCAACTAGCGCGGAGAATAAGGCTGTTGAGGAGCGACCATCAGTAGTTAGGCCTTACACTAGTATTGGTTATCTCGATAGGAGTGGTATATAATATATATATATATATATATATATATATATATATATATATATTCTTTCATTTTTCATCTTTGATTTATTTTCTCCCATCGGCATACCCCAATTCCAGTATAAAATGAACTACGATGGTTCATAATAGTTTAGGACAAAATATAAAATATTAACACAGATAACATAATGCGGAACACAAATGAAACAGAAATTCTCATATATATATATATATAATAACTGATGTCAGTTACAATATATTTGACACGATACATATGATACAACTACAACAGTCGACTCAGGAAGTTACATATACAAGTACATTAACGTATATAATATACATGAATACATATCTTCCAATACAATTATACTGACTACTATAAATGACGACGACTACTCCAAAAGATATGAAAGAACTTCATAGCTCTAGCAGCAACCCAAAGAAGAATACCTACAACCTGCAAATACTCGGTCTGACCAGAGTATTAAATTCAAAAGAAAATAATACTCGGGTCAGTCTAATTCAAACTCAGTTATTAGTGCACAGAAGCAATAATCATTAAGTAACAAATAGACGATAGTCACAATAAATCTCGTTTATCCGATCCTTAAATAAAGAAATCGGATAACGATAAATATAACACCGAGCAGTGTTAAACAACAAATCAGCAAATTAAACCAAATCAGAATACAATCTAGAATATTGAATTGAATCAACAAAATAGTTCAAACCATTGAAATATCAATTAAAATATTAATTCGAGTAGGGCTGTAGTACACGCACGCGTGCACTGCCTTGCCACTACAACGTATGGAATAAGCAAAAGATCAATGAATCAAAACAAAATAGAATTTCATAAAAGCCATACCGTGTGGCTGCGGTTCACGCTTGCGTGCACTGCCTTGCCACTTCAGTGATGATGTACACAATAGATCAATGAACCAAAATCAATGAAGGTTCAAATATCAATGCCACGGCCTCATTAAAATGCTAAAACCGTGTGGCTGCGGTACACGCACGCGTGTATTGCCTCGCCACCACAGTATATAAAATCATCACAACACCAAATGTAGATCAGCAAAACAAAACTACAGAGGTCAAGTCACAACAATCGTGACTCAACACTACTGCAAACAAAATGAATCAGAAATTACAACCCAAAGGTTAACAATTCAAAGGACTGCATATAATCATGCAACAGTGAAACCAAAACAGTGCAGTGATATGCATAATGCAGACAATGTCCAAGTACAATCGAACCAGACAACACAGCATGGTACAATGCAATTGAATTTGAAACAAGTCTCTGTAGCACAAAGACTTCAAGCTTTCAAGCTACCACTCTAATGAAACAGAAAAAATGACATGATGAAGCAGAGCAACTCAAATGAGCAAATGCAACAGGGAATAGCTGCAATGCACGTGTACTAGTGAACCAAGGTTAACATTTGACGCAAGTGTACATGTATGCGTACAAAGGTACACACATGCATATCTACACAATGAAACAGGACCATAATACAAGTGAAGTCAAAGACATAAGCATCACTGATACACAGGAATGAACCAAGACAACAACCAGAGGCAACATCAAGTGATGCAACATCACACAATCAAACTGCACAAGACAAACTACAGGTGCAACCTGATGCAACAGAGGACAGGGTCAAGGCTACATGAAATACTTGGAAGAAATGCCCAACATTTCGCAAGGAACTCAACAATTCACATTGCGGTGACAACATGCAATAATGAACCAGAGCCAAAATTACATGAACAAGACTCAAGACTGCAACAGTATGGCAATATTGTTACATCAATGAAATTATAAATATCAACTACAAGCTCAAGTGATAACAAACCACTGAACAGGTTATAATTGAAGGCATACTACAGTGCAGTCAAAATTTACACAGTCAAGTATAGCCTCAGTAATGAAGATAGCGTAGTGAAGTGAAACCAGACCACAAAGCCAAACATGACACAGGTATGAACAAAGAATACTTGCAACAGTGGTGATGCAATGCAAACGATGTGATTGCCACAAGCATAAACACAGGAATACATGTATGCAGCAGAATCAGGTCAAAGCCGTGGGTTATCAACATAATAATACGACATGATTATTAAAGTGTATACAAGATAAAGCAACCAAGTATAGTAGCCGAAATCAAGCATCAACATGGATAGGTCAGTGAACAAAACCACGTGAAAGTCAAAGTCAATCAGAAATTCACGCAACAAGTCCACGTCAACGCCAAAAATTCACAAAATCAAAGAAACGGGCAATGTCAAGGGAAATCTACAACAATAAAATCAAGTCAAAGCCGAGACAATCGAAAACATAAATAAGCAGACGAAGTCGACCAATTTCGAATTAGAAGTGAGTAATATAGATTACTCACCTTTATCACGGAAGTGAAGACGAACTCGACCAATTTGAACTAGCCGTTCGAATTGAGGAAGAGTTGATTGTTGAAGCCCTAATTTGTCGAAGGTTGTACGAGCACCAGAAATCGACAGGCAAAGCCCTGATCTTGGAAAAGAGGGACGAACGCGAACGAACGAATTTAAGGCGGTGCTTTCGATTTTTGAATGAGCCCTATTCTTTGAAAGGGGGACGAACGAAAATTAACGAGGCCGCCATTATTTTCTTTCGATCGTTCATTAGGGTTGCGAACGAGAATGAAAAAGGGGAGGCCGGTTATTTGCTTTTGTTAATTTTCACGGCCCAAAATAAATGAAAACGTGGGCCAAATTGAGATTGAAGCCTGCAACCATGTTCATAAAATTTTTGAAAGGAATTTAATCCGGGTTTTACAAACTCCAAACAGCAATTAGCAACAATATTAATCGTTTAACGATGATTATAAATTGGTGAAAATTCTCGGGTTGTTACATCTACAAACTAAAGTAACAAGTGGCAATACTAATTTATTTTTGAAATTAATTATTTTAGATAAGAAAACTTAACAATTCATTTTGTTTAACTTATTTTCTTCAATTGAAAAACTGAGATCAGATTGTAAGAAAAATTTCAAAAACCATATTCAATCAAAAATCTGCAAAACCAAATTCATACCTAAATACAATTTTGTTTAAGAATCTGCAAGTTACAACATCAACATGAAGATCAATTGAACTTTAAGCAAAACAAGAAATGGAGTTCAGCTGCATGATCAAAATCAACATCACCAAGCAAATGCAGTTTAAATCAAATGCAGCAAGCAAATGTAGAACACAGATTCAACTTGCAAATCTGTTTCAGGAAAAGGAAAATGCATCTCATCTTGTCATCTACCTCTTCTATTGGTAAGTGGGTAAACTTTTATTTTTAAAAACAGTTTTTCTTTTAAAATCAATGCTTAAGCAAGTATTAGAACTCAAGTTCAAAGCAAACTGTCATATAGAAAAAATAAAACTGCTATGGATTAAACTGTAGTGCCTCATTTTCTTTTAGGTAAATAACTTCACAATTTTAAATAGCTTTAATCTATATGTTGCATGTGGATAAATGAAATAAGTTTGCTTTGTATGACTTCATTTTGATAGATATTCTATGTATACACACACACACACACACACACACACACATATATATATATATGTGTGTGTGTGTGTGTGTGTGTGTGTGTGTGTGTTTACAGGTATCTGGATATTTGTCTCTTTTTTGAAACTCATATTTTTAATGGAAGTTCATTTCCACTTGGTTTGATCTTTATTAGAAATTAATATGAAAACAAAAAGATGTTTGTTTAGTAAGAAATTATGTTTATAAATCATAATTAAGTTATATTAAAAATCTGTGCCTTTGAAAACAAATACGACAGTCATTATTTTCAATAATCAAGAATCTCAAATATCTTAAATTATTAAAACAAGTTTATAACTTGAATGCATATTAGAAGTCATGAATTTTAAAACAAAAAATCACATTTTTAAATTAACCGAGGAGTGGGCATTTATGAGTTGAACAGATATTGGAAATTTGGGTTTATCTGGTTATCTAGTGGATTTTGGAAGTTGTGGTTCTTCCTGGAGGTGGAGTACTGATGGGTGAGTGAAGGAAAATTGTGAGGTTGATGGCCAGAGGTTGGTGGCGACGGAAATAGCTATTTACAGGTTCTAACCCTAGTTTCTGAAGGTAGGGGTTTTTGTAGATTTTTGATTCCTCTGTTGCATAGAGTGATGCAAGATTTTGGGATTTTGAAAAGGGGATGTAGATAAACGGTTGGCCGGAGTCGTAGGTGATATGATGGTCGAAGATAGGTGTAAGCATTTGACAGGTTTGGGTTTTGAGTGTAGTGTTTCTAGGTTGCATTTGGTTAACTCGATTTCAATTTCGAGCTGCAGTGGGATAGTTGATGGTCGTAAGCATGTCAGAGGTTGGTCGGCGACTTGGTGAAGTTGGATATGGTGGTTGGAGATCGCCGGAGTGCCGGTGCATATGCACCGTGCATATTTGAAGTTCTGATGAACTTTGGGTTGTGCAAGAGTATGGAGCTCGAGTTTTTCTCGAGTAGATCAGGAGTTTACTAGAAGCATTTAGGTTGTGGACCCGAAGAATTTTAACGAGGCCTCGGGGAAGTGTTGTTTCAGGTTTTATAAAACTGAAATGTGCAGATTTTAAATTTGAATGAATTTAAATTTTTAAAACAGGATTTTAAGAAGGGTTTTTAAAATGCAAAGTTTGAATATGAATTCAAATGAACTTTTGAATTCAAAGTTTTAGAAAAATGAAAATTTTAAATTTTAAACAGGGTTTAAATCAGGTTTTGAAAATCAAGTTTAATTATGGTTTCAAGATTTCTTGATGCATCGCATCAGGTGTCGCATTCTTATGATCGCCAGCGACCTAAGATAAGTCGCGAACGACCTAGTGATGCAGCGTCACATTCTTATGATCGCCAGCGACCTAAGATAAGTCGTAAACGACCTAGTGATGCAACACATCATGGTCCATAAGCTTATTGTTACCAGCGACCTAATATAAGTCGCGAGTGACCTAACGAGCCAAACCAATACTGCCACATTGCTTTAGGTCGCCAGCGACCTACGACCTAGCATGTTAGACCGCTTGTGTATATTACGTCGTTCCAGCTAAGTCGCATGTGACGATGGATTCCTTAAGTCGCACCATGTCCAGATCTTATGCCGCTCAATGCTTATAAGTCCCTCAAGTATGTCGAAGTTCTTAGGTCGCTCACCTTCTGCTATTTCTTATGTCGTTGAAGTTAGGCCGCAAACTGTTGTAACTTGTGTATTTTAAGTCGTAGGTCAAATGTGCTGTAACCAGTATATGTGATAAGTCGTGTGATGTATAACTTGTACATGTTAAGTCGTGTGTCGTGTGAGTTAGGTCGGCCATATGTTAGGTCGGCTGTGATATGTGTTGTGTTGTAAAACTCTATAAATAGAGGGGTTGGGTCATTTGTAAAGTTAGTTGATTTTGAATAAAACTTTGTTTGAGTGCTTTGTGCCTCTTTGAAATTGGAAGTTGAGCGTTGTCTCCTTTGTCCATTTTCGGTTATTCGAGTGCGCTCGAATCAACGGATTTGAAGCCGATTCACGGAATCTCGTGCACGAGATCAACGTAGAAGAATCGTAGATCTTTTAACTCGGTATCGTGCGCGATCAACGTGTTGGAGATAGCTAGAATTCGGTGTCTCTCGAGATCAACGAATTTGGGCGTTCGGTATTTTCAATCCATCGATTTATCTTGTTTCAACTAATCGTTTCATCGTTTAGTTTGACGCGAAATCTTTATTTCGTTGTCATTAGTTAACATCCGCTGCGTCAGTTTGGTATCAGAGCTAGACTTAGCCAATCATAGCTAAGCCGAGCCTATTGGGAGAAGATTTGAAGTTTTGGAGTTGTGCATCACTTTGTAGATCAAGGCCGAGTTTGAATTAGTTGGAACCGAGCCTAACAGTGTCAGATCCGAGCTAAGTTGTTCAAGCCGAGAGTTAAGTATTTGGATTTGTTGAAGATTCTACCATGCCGCCGAGAAGAGCTAATCGTCATCAAAATGTTGAAGATTTGTATAAAAGAGAAGATGCTGAACAAATGGAACAACGAATTAGCAATATATTCAATGAGAAGTTGGATGAGGGAATTGGTAGATTGGAGAAATTGATGATCGATATGAATCAAAGTCAATGGAGAAGATCACCAATCTCGAACCATGGAGGAAACAAAGTTTCACCATCGGTTACGGAAGCGAGGAGGGTGTCACCACAATCTTATCGAGATAGAAGGGGATCATCGGTTTCAATGAGACGAGAACATCTTGAGTATAGAAATGAAGAGAGAAGAACTCCACGTGAGTTGGGAGATGAGCCATATCATGATGATGCAAGATATAATAGAAGAGATATGCGTGATCGTAGAGATGTTGATGGTCGAGATCGATATCGGAGTACATGTGATTATGATGAAGATGGTGATAGAGGTAGTGTTCATTATCGAGATCGAGACCAAGTACGAAATCAATATCGTGAGGTAGAAGATGATCGTAAATGGGAGTCGTGGATGAAAACAGAGATTCCAGAATTCAAAGGAGGAATGATTGTGGAAGAGTTTCTAGATTGGTTATCGAATGTTGAAGAAATTTTTGACTTTAAGGAAGTACCTGAGCATCGTAGAGTTAAGTTTGTTGCTACACGATTGAGGGGAAGAGCTATGGCATGGCGGCAACAAACTAAACTTACACGGGAAAGAATGGGAAAGTCAAAGATTGAGTCATGGGAGAAGATGAAGAAGTTGATGAAGGCTACTTTCTTACCTTATAATTATCAGTCTCTTATGTATCAGCGCTTACAGAATTTGAGACAAGGGACAAAGTCGGCAAATGACTATGCAGATGGGTTTTATCAACTGAATGCTAGAAATGATATCATGGAGACGGAGGAACAGTTGATAGCTAGATTTGTTGGAGGATTGAGAATGCAAATTCAGGATATGGTGAATATGTTTGATCCAAGATCCGTTGCTGAAGCACACCAGAAGGCTCTAGCTTGGGAGAGGCAAGGTAGAAGAGGAGGTGGTGTGTTTACAAATTCCAACAATCAAGTGAAAGGGGCTAGTAGCAATACTAACGTTTCCAAGGCTGTTAGTAAACCGTTTGTCAATGAAGTTGCTAAGACCAAGGTCAGCAACAATTTCAAGTGTTATAACTGTCAGGAGTTTAGTCACAAGAGCAATGAATGTCTGACGCCTAAGAAGCGAGTGATGGTTGTTGAGGTTGAGGATGAGGATGCAGAAGTAGAATGTTCCAATTCACCACAAGTTGAGGAGGAAACAGAATTATTGTCAGGCGATGAGGGTTGTAATTTAATGATGAGGAGATCTTGCTTGACACCAAAGCAGGAAGAGGAGACTAGTTGGTTGAGGAGCAATATTTTTCAGTCAATATGCACTATTCTGGGAAAGGTTTGTAAGTTCGACATCGATGCAGGAAGTTGTGATAACATCGTCTCTACAAAAGTTATAAATAAATTGGCGTTAAAGACAGAGAAGCATCCCAAACCTTACAAGTTAGCTTGGTTAAGGAAAGGTGGGGAAGTGAAGGTTGGTTGAAGAGCTTGTGTAACTTTTTCCATTGGAAAGAAGTATAAAGATGAAATTTGGTGTGATGTTGTGAATATGGATGTTTGCCATTTGTTGTTGGGCAGACCGTGGCAATACGATAGAGATGTGCAATATGATGGGAGGACTAACTGCTATAGTTTCATGTTCGAGGGCACCAGAATCACTTTAGTTTCTAAACAGCGACAACAAAGTGGAAGCAAGTTGGAGGAGATTGAAGAACTAAAGACTCTGTTATCTTTGAAGAAATTTGTCAAGGAAGTGGAGGATGAGCCTGAAGTATTTCTGTTAATTGGGCGTGAAAGTAGTGAAGCAGTTGAAATTCTTGAAGAAGTTAAACCAGTGTTGAAGGAGTTTGAAGATGTATTTCCTGAAGAATTGCCAATAGAGTTACCACCGTGTAGAGACATACAACACTAGATAGATCTTGTTCCGGGAGCTGTGCTACCACGTAGACCACATTATAGAATGAGTCCAAAGGAGCACGAAGAGTTGAGAAGACAAGTGGAGGAGTTAACTGAGCAAGGGCGCGTACAAGAAAGTTTAAGTCCTTGTGCAGTACCAGCATTGTTAATGCCGAAGAAGGATGGAACTTGGAGAATGTGTACGGATAGTCGAGCACCAAACAAGATTACCGTGAGGTATAGATTTTTGATGCCTAGATTGGATGATTTGTTAGATCAGTTGAATGGAGCTGCTATCTTTTCAAAGATTGATCTGAAGAGTGGGTATCGTCAGATTCGAATTCGACCAGGTGATGAATGGAAGACAGCATTCAGGACACGGGAAGGATTGTATGAATGGCTGGTCATGCCGTTTGGTCTTTCAAATGCACCTAGTACTTTTACGCGAGTGATGAATCAGATCTTTCGACTGTTTATTGGAAAGTTCGTGGTGGTATACTTTGATGATATATTGATATATGGTGGGAGCACCGAAGAACATCTACAACATTTGTGGGAAGTGTTGATGATACTTCGTAAGGAGCAATTTTATGCGGAAACAAAGAAATGCGTGTTCATGACGCATAGTGTTTTTTTTTTTGGGTATTTATTGTCCAAGGTAGGTACCCAGGTGGATCAAAGTAAAGTTGAAGCAATCAGAAATTGGCCACAGCCCAGGACTATAATCGAAGTGAGAAGTTTTCATGGTTTAGCATCATTCTACCGAAGGTTTATTCCACATTTCAGTAGCGTGATGGCGCCTGTTACTGATTGTATGAAGGGAAAGAAGTTTTCATGGTCGAAGGAAGCAGGATTTGCTTTTGAGCGAATCAAAGAACTTTTGACGTTAGCACCAATTCTAGTTTTGCTGGATTTTCAGTTGCTATTTGAATTACATACTGGTGCATCTAAAGTTGGAATTGGAGGGGTGTTGAGTCAGATGGGCTGTAATAACCCGGATTTTGGAGTATCTATTAGTTGGGTTAATTAATAGAAATACTGAATTGTAAATTTAACAAATGAACTTAATCGTAAATATTTATTTGATCATGTCTTAATATAATCACTTAAAATTGACAAAGTATTCTTTTAATAATAAGTAATGATAATTGTTTATATAAGTAAATTATTTAAGTTAGACAAAATTATTTATATATGTATTTATTTTGGATAGATCTTGAATTTAATTTTAATGGAATTTAAAGCATTGAATTTGAATTTGAAATTTAAAAAGGAAGTATATTTTAAATATATGTTATATTGATTTGATCAAAAACATAAGTTATGTATAAATAAATGTTATATAAATTCACATGTATATTTACAAAAATCTAAAGCATACTTATATAAAATAAATACACATTATATTCATGTGAATATTACATACGTAATTATTCATAACCTAAATAAATTTGTAAATAAGAAGTAACATTTGTAAATTATTAACTAAAAAAAAAATTATTGACAATTGTAAACAAGAGTGTATATGTGTAAGATAATTAGAACTTAAGGGGGACAAGCGTCTTTCTCTTGAAAATTCAGTTTAAAATTTAGTTGTAAAATAAAAACTAAAGTATGTCTATATAAACATATGTCTATTTTCTTTACTTCTTTTTCCTATCTTCATTCTAAAATCAAAGAGAAGAAAGATTTGTAAAAAACAGACCTGAGTAGATCCAAAACAGAACAATTCAAAGCTACACTTCAAAATCTTTTGAAATTCAAATAGAACCAAGATTAACACAGCAAGTCAACAGCAGATCGACATCGATTTGAAGCATGTATTCAGTTTCTTCAGCATAGAAAATTTAGAACATTTTCCAGATTAAATGTAAGCCTGGATGAAGAATTTAAAACTGCTGTGTGTTCTGCAAATCAATAAAAAGGTGAGTAAATTCTTATAAATTTTTTTTGGATGTTGCATGTGATGAATTTGTATGTTAAGTTGAGATATGGTTTGCATGTTCATTTTATCTGGACATATGTGTGGAAATGCAAGTTTATATGGGTGGATATCTGTGTATTTATCTTGGGTTCTGCTATCATTAAACAGGCTCAATTTCAATCATCAAAATATCACCTACCTCTCTAAATAATCATCATTTAACTTTGTTTAATCAAAAGAAAATGTTAAGGATAGTTTGATCTTGTTTCTAAAAATAGTTTGAAGTGATTCTGCTATTTAAATGGACTGAAAATATAAGATTACAGTAAGAAGGCAACAAATAAGTGAAAATCAGTATCTTTGTTTTCATCTTTAGATTATACAGCTAGAATTGTATAATCAAATCGTGAATTTTAAAATAAGTTTCGTAATTTTTAGTATGGTATGCTGGGTGAATTTGTAGTTCATCAATTTTGGGGATTTTGGTCTACCCTCGTTGAATGGCAACGTTTGGTGGTTCAGAGTTTGGGCCGAAGGTGGCGCATGAGTAGAGGAGCAGGGGAAAAATACTTGAAGAATTTTTAGGCCAACGAGGTGATGGCGAATGGATGAAGTAGGGTTTTAGGAGTCATTTGATTGACGGCAAGGTTGGGCAAATCACGACGTTGTAGATGGACTAGGGACTATCGGAGGTGGGGGAAAAGTAAGTGGTGAGAGAGGAGAAGGTCTGGACGGAAGTAGGGTTCCTCCGGTGGTCGGCAGAGGGCGGAGCAGGGAGTTTTAGTGACTGTGTTTTTCCTAGTGGTGACCGGTCCTATCAAATTTGGATTTCTGGTTAGTTCGAGTGAATTGGGTACCTGGGTGGAACGGGGAGATCAACGGCGACTTGCCGGAGGTGAGAAGGGTGGCCGAAGCGCTGCCGTGGGTTGGTACACGTGCACGAGTACCATTTGCATATCTGATGATGCTAGGTTTATTTTGAACTTGAAGAAGCATGATTTACTCGAGATTATACTCGAGTGGTTTTCAAGAGCATGCACTAGTAATTTAAGTATAAAAGTTTAACGTTTAAACTAAAAGAAAAGAGGGGGAAGCACGAGAAAAATGTGAGGAAGACTGGGTTTGGCTTCGAGTTATTTGAGTAGGTATGGCATGCTATCTCAGTTTTGAAGAAAATGAGTGATAATTAGATTTTGGAAACAAGATTTTTATAACAGGTTAAAGCAGATTTGCTTTATTTTCTTTTTCTGTTTTACAAGTTTCCCAAATTTAATAAATGTTGTGAATTTAATTGTATGGCTTGTTTAGAATAATAATCAAATTTAAGATCCCCAAGTATTTTCAAAAGAAATTTTGTGATGGAATTAAGAAGTATTTAAGATCGTTGTATTTAATCTTAAACTAATTATAAGATCTCTGGTGTTTGATTTCAGGTACTAAATTTAGACAAGAGATAGGTGAAGGGAAGAAATCAATCAAGGGATAACTAATGTGATAAACCATTGGTTAAGTAGTTAATGTGATTAAGAAATTTAGGGGGTATACTAAAAGGTTAATTAATCAATATAATTAGTGTAATTAATTAAAGGATCGCTTAATTTAGGAATTTAAGTAAGGGATAAATAATTAAAGAATGTGATTAATTTAAGGGTAATTAATCAACGTAAGTGGTTATAGAGTAATTAATTTATGCAATTAACTAAGATTAAAATAACTAATTATAGTTAATTAATTAGGATGGTAATTAAAGGTTATTGGTGTGGTTGATTTAAGGATAATTACTTAAGTTGGATTAATTAATGTAAATAATTAAGAATAGTTAATTACTTAATTTAAAGGTAATTACTTAAATGTAATTAAAGTTATTAATTAATAATTAAGTTTTGTTAATTAATAATTAAGATATAATTAATTTGTTAATTAAAACTAAATAAATTAATTATAAGAATAATTTTGGATAATCAATGTGTATTAAGAAATATTGATTAATCATTAAAGTTATTAATCAATAAGTTGATGGTCGATTTATCAGTTAATTAGAGGTTAATTAATTGATTATAAGGTAATTATGGATTGATTACATTGTATTAAGGAGATTAATTAATAATTGAGGGTTATTAATCAATAATTAAAGGACAATTAATCTATGATTAGAGATTAATTGCTTGATTGGTAAGGTAATCAAGGAGTGATGAATTAATTAAATGGGTGTAGTAAATTATTGGTTGATTAAGCAGGATTAGATGATTAATTATGATATGAGTTGATAATGCTTGCTTATGGATGGATGTTTTGTTGAATATCTGAATTGAATGATATCTATTGATGATATGCTATGACATTCTATTGACATGATATTGGATATACCAATAATAAATGAGTGATATTATCTAAGTTATTGCTATGTAAAAGTGACATACAATATATGAATTTAATCACTTGAAATACTTGGGTTAAGGTGACATTGGTTTCGAAGAGACCGGATTCGGGTATTAGTAAATACCCGAAACCACTTCGATTGTTATAATTTGATATGCGAAATAAATAGGCTAAAGTGGAATGACATAAGTAAATTGGACCATTTAATCTATGTCTTGGCACTTAGAATTGATGTGTGGAATAATTAATGTCTATAACAACTTGTGAAGTTGTAAATTGTTATAAGTTACCCGGGTTTATGTAAGTTGCTTGCTTTTGTATTCTTGTTAGATGGGTTTACTCACGCTGGTATCCAGCCTGACCCAGGTGTTACTTTGATGTAATGCTCGGGTCAGACCGAGTATTACAGATTTTCAGGTAAGGACGTTTTGGAGCTCAGGAGGCGAGCTTGGGAGTAGGAAAGTATGGAGAGCTTCTGATGTTAATATATTATGGTATCTGAAACATATAGATTTATCTGTTCTGTGATTGTAAATCTATTGTAACTCTGATATAATAAAGTGTAATTTGACATATACAGTTTCCTTTGTATAACTATTATTTATGTGATATTATATTTTATCCGCTGCGTATGTGAGATTTTTGGGTTTGGTTTTCTGTTCTTCTTCTATCTCTTCCTCTTTTCCTAACTATCTGGAATTTTTGGGATCGAAAATTCCGGGTCGTTACATTTGGTACCAGAGCCAGGTTAAGCGAGAACCTTGGCTCTGGTGGGATTACTCATTAAGGATAAGGTAAGTAGTACCCTATAATGAGTTGAGTGTATAAATATGGGAGAGTGTACTTGTTATTTTCTTATATAAATGTTTTTAAATGATTTCAAAAGTAAATGAATCTTATATAAGAAATAGATTATCTATTATATTAAGGAAATTGGTTGTAGTATTAATTAAACTAAAAGTAATAGTAAGAATTAAGAAGTAATATAATACAACCAAATTGAAATTAAATAAGCACAAGTTTGAAATGGATTCAAACTAAAATTGAAATCTTGAATTAGAGAAGTATTTTAAAATAAATTGAAATTAGAATTGGTTTCAACCCAAATAAATAGATGGTTATTGCGTTTTATAGTGGAATGATTGTTCTTCAATAAACAATAAAATGTTTTAAGGAAGTAACCTTTTAAAAAGGAGAATAACTTGTGAATTAGAAAGAATGTAAGTTAAAGAGGGAGTTATTTAATGAAGTAACTAGAGATAAGCAATTTAAAGGACAATTACTTAATGAAGGTAATTAAAAAATAAGTTAATTACCGAATGTGATTAATTAATGATGTAATTAATTTAAAGAAATAACAAATAATACTGTTTAATGCATATGAATGAAATGGTCCTATTTCAAACAAGAGTTGTTTGAAAATTTAAAAGAAAATTGTTTTGAATTAAAACCAAAGGCGGTTTAAAATTTTAAAATATAACTTGGTATGTAAAAGAAATTAATATGTATATATGTGGATAACATAATATCAAAGTTGGTTTGAAATAAACTCTAAATATTGAGTTTTGAATTTGGAATAAGATGTGATACCCATGGTAATAAGTTTTTGAACTTAATAAGTGGGAAGATTAGTTATGAAAAGTTCAAAATTTGAAATGGAGATTCAAACTGGGTAAGGTTGATTGGATTAAGTAAATTGAATTTAACTTGGGAGAAGTTAAAAAGGTTTAAATGAACAATCTGATTTGGAAATTTCAAGATGAAATTGAGATCTAATTTGAGGAGTTAAATGGTTAATCTGAATTGGGAGTTTGTGTGATCTCAAAATGGGATTGAGATCTGGAAATTGTAAATTGATGGATGTTTTAAGATGAATTAGATGTTATCGTCCTATTATTGTTAAAAATCTTTAAGTTGTGAATTAGTTTTGTTTAAATGAATGAGAAATGGAGTATGGTAAACCATTGTTGGAATAAAAAGGTAAACTGATTTAAAGGAATTAAATCAACATTTGAAGTATTAACTCGAATTTATATAATTCGAGATGGTTTAAATTTGAAATTTGAAATTAGTTCAAATTGAATTTGATTTGAATTGATTGAAATTGTGATTGAAGATGTATGAGTATAAGATTCAAATGGAAATTTGAGTTGGATTAATTTGAAACAATTTGGAATTGAAGTGGGTTCAATTTGAAATTAGTCCGAATTGATTTGAATAATTTGGAATTGTAATTAAAGTTGAATAAGTTTTAAATTCAAATGGAATTTGAATTGAATTTGAGAAGAAATCAAGAATAATTCAACTTGACTTGGAAATGGAGTTTGAAATTGAGATTAGTTCAAACTGGAGTTGAAATGAATTAAAACTAGAACTAATTCAATTAAAATTTATTTGAATTAGTGGAATTTGAGACTAAGGTCGAATAAAGTTAAATTTGAAAAGAAACTTAAATTAATTCAACCTGAAATGGGGTTGAATCAATTTCAATAGAAATTGAAGTTATTTAAATTGGAGTTAAGTCAATTTAAATGAAAGTGGAATTTAAATTGAATTGATTGGGAATTGAACAGTTTTGACTCTGGACTATTTTTAATATAAATTGTTTTAATATAAACTTATTTTCCAAGCTATTCATTATAGAAGCAACCTTTCTTTTAAAAGCCAAACTATCTTATATTTGTTTTACAATTATTTTGAAACTGTTTTACAAATTTTCAACTGTTTTATAAACTAATTATTATCTTACTATTATTTTGCAATTATCTAAAAATTTCTATATTTATTTTAACTATTTTCTAACTATTTTACACCTATTTCACAAACTAGTAATTATTTTCCAATTACTTATCTATTTTTAAAATTTTCAAGCTATTTTCTTAATAAACTGGTCGGGGTTCAAACTGTTATTGGTTAATTACCCAATCGAGATAAGAATAGATGTGATAATCCAAATGGGTTGAAGCAATTGTGTGTAAGTGAAGGATAATCAAAATGAATGTGAATAGAAATGGAATTGATTTGCTAATAACCAATAAAGATAAATACGTAGGGTGTACGTATGTTATTCTATTCGCATAGTGATTTGATCCAGATTCGAGCACAGAATTTCGAGATAGTTATATCGATCCGAGTGGGATTTTTCACTCGATTTTCGACGGCGAACCTGGATATGGATTGTTGATTGGTTATGGATATTCTCTATCATAGTTATGACTATGCAAGGCGAATGACGGTTTCTGATCAAGAAACCAGATCTGTGTCCGCACTAGGAAGTCGGGTGGACAATACTAGATCGGAAATGAAATTGTATGACCGAGTGAGCGATCAGATTGGTATGGCGTACGAATGGTATGTGTACATCGTACGGATTTGAATGAAATTGATATTGAAAGGATTAATCAAATTTGAATATTTGATTTTGGATAAATAAAGTTATATATCTTGGTTATATAAGATAAAACTCCCCTTATTGAATCTTTTGCCAGAATAAAATGGTTTTTGGAAAGTGTTTGAAGTATAAAAGGAGTTTTATACAAGTTTGAAATGATCCAAAGTTTTGAAAATTATATATATCTATATATATAAAGAAAGGATCTTATGAGAATTTTGGAAAAAGGTTTTGGGAACCTATTGATTTGGAAAGGCTTTTGATTTTTGGGTAAAATCAATATTGAGTTTGGAAAGCCAAGTTTGAGAATTATCGATTTTGGGATAATCGATTTTGTGTAAAGGAGCTTTGTATGAGATCATACTAGGTGTATGATTTAAAGATACTATATATGTATAGTATAAAATGTTTTGATGATGGCTCTGGGGAAAAAGGCACTCCCTTGGAATGGACTTCTTAGGAGTACCACCGGGTGGTGCTGTCTTGAGCCCCAAGGGGGGTTCTAAAGTTGATCCTGTGAGGAGTCCGGACAAACTAGTTCCTGAGGATTATTGGGTAGCGAAAGTCGATGGCGCTGATGCCTACAGAGGTATTTGGGTTATGCTGTGATGACAGTGTAACTCGATGTCACTGCGATCTACTGTGGGGAACATAGCGAAAATCGTGTGGAGGATGAGTGCCAACGGTCTACACTTGATTTTGCCAGGAAGGCAACGCAGCATCGGTAGACTGCGATCTATGGTCAAGTGGAGTGGAGAAGTTTCATTCTTTTGGCAGCGAAATTCGAGGGCGCTGATGCCTACAGTTATATGGGTTTTTGCTGTGATGGCTACGTAACCCCAGTTGTAGCTACGATCTGTAGCGGGTTCCATGGTGTAATCGAGGGGCGCAGAGGCCTACAGTTAATCTATGTATTTTGTCGGGATGGAAACGTAACCATCGGGTTAACTGCGACCATGGATGGGGGTGATGATTTCCAGAGCATTCCCACCAAAGATATATCCTCTATTTTCAAAATTGTTTTCTATATTTTCATTAAAATTATTTTCCAAGTATTTTCACTGGGTGTTGAAAACGGGTCTGCTAAGTACTTATAGATTTTCAGCCGTACGCCTGATCAACGTATGACCGAATTTCTGTGAGAAAAAGGATGGACTGGTTGAAACATCGAGTTATAAAAAGTATTTTTATAAAAACTATTTTGGCAGTATTACAAAATTTTAAAAGTATTTTAAAATGATCAAAGAATATTTTAACTAGTTTTAAGCATTTTAATAAATTTTGGCTTCGTTCCTTTTCGAGGACGAAAAGATTCAAAGGGGGAGGAATGTAATAACCCGGATTTTGGAGTATCTATTAGTTGGGTTAATTAATAGAAATACTGAATTGTAAATTTAACAAATGAATTTAATCGTAAATATTTATTTGATCATGTCTTAATATAATCACTTAAAATTGACAAAGTATTCTTTTAATAATAAGTAATGATAATTGTTTATATAAGTAAATTATTTAAGTTAGACAAAATTGTTTATATATGTATTTATTTTGGATAGATCTTGAATTGAATTTTAATGGAATTTAAAGCATTGAATTTAAATTTGAAATTTAAAAAGAAAGTATATTTTAAATATATGTTATATTGATTTGATCAAAAACATAGGTTATGTATAAATAAATGTTGTATAAATTCACATGTATATTTACAAAAATCTAAAGCTTATTTATATAAAATAAATACACATTATATTCATGTGAATATTACATACTTAATTATTCATAACTTAAATAAATTTGTAAATAAGAAGTAACATTTGTAAATTATTAACTAAAAGAAAAATTAATGACAATTGTAAACAAGAGTGTATATGTGTAAGATAATTAGAACTTAAGGGGGACAAGTGTCTTTCTCTTGAAAATTCAGTTTAAAATTTAGCTGTAAAATAAAAACTAAAGTATGTCTATATAAACATAGGTCTATTTTCTTTACTTCTTTTTCCTATCTTCATTCTAAAATCAAAGAGAAGAAAGATTTGGAAAAAACAGACCTTAGCAGATCCAAAACAGAACAATTCAAAGCTGTACTTCAAAATCTTTTGAAACTCAAATAGAACCAAGATTAACACAGCAAGTCAACAGCAGATCGACATCGATTTGAAGCATGCATTCAGTTTCTTCAGCATAGAAAATTGAAAACATTTTCCAGATTAAATGTAAGCCTGGATGAAGAATTTAAAACTGCTGTGTGTTCTGCAAATCAGTAAAAAGGTGAGTAAATTCTTATAAATTTTTTTTGGATGTTGCATGTGATGAATTTGTATGTTAAGTTGAGATATGGTTTGCATGTTCATTTTATCTGGACATATGTGTGGAAATGCATGTTTATATGGGTGGATATCTGTGTATTTATCTTGGGTTCTGTTATCAGTAAACAGGCTCAATTTCAATCATCAAAATATCACCTACCTCTCTAAATAATCAGCATTTAACTTTGTTTAATCAAAAGAAAATGTTAAGGATAGTTTGATCTTGTTTCTAAAAATAGTTTAAAGTGATTCTGCTATTTAAATGGACTGAAAATATAAGATTACAGTAAGAAGGCAACAACTAGGTGAAAATCAGTATCTTTGTTTTCATCTTTAGATTATATAGCTAGAATTGTATAATTAAATCATGAATTTTAAAATAAGTTTCGTAATTTTTATTATGGTATGTTGGGTGAATTTGTAGTTCATCAATTTTGGGGATTTTGGTCTACCACCTTTGAATGGCGACGCTTGGTGGCTCGGAGTTCGGGCCGAAGGTGGCGCATGAGTAGAGGAGCAGGGGAAAAATACTTGAAGAATTTTTAGGCCAACGAGGTGATGGCGAATGGATGAAGTAGGGTTTTAGGAGCCATTTGATTGACGGCAAGGTTGGGCAAATCACGACATTGTAGATGGACTAGGGACTATTGGAGGTGGGGGAAAAGTAAGTGGTGAGAGAGGAGATGGTCTGGACGGAAGTAGGGTTCCTCCGGTGGTCGGCAGAGGGCGGAGCAGGGAGTTTTAGTGACTGTGTTTTTCCTAGTGGTGACCGGTCCTATCAAATTTGGATTTCTGGGTAGTTCGAGTGAATTGGGTACCTAGGTGGAACGGGGAGATCAACGGCGACTTGCCGGAGGTGAGAAGGGTGGCCGAAGCGCTGCCGTGGGTTGGTACACGTGCACGAGTACCATTTGCATATCTGATGATGCTAGGTTTATTTTGAACTCGAAGAAGAAGCATGATTTACTCGAGATTATACTCGAGTGGTTTTCAAGAGCATGCACTAGTAATTTAAGTATAACAGTTTAAAGTTTAAACTAAAAGAAAAGAGGGGGAAGCAGGGGAAAAATGTGAGGAAGACTAGGTTTGGCTTCGAGTTATTTGAGTAGGTTTGGCATGCTATCTCAGTTTTGAAGAAAATGAATGATAATCAGATTTTGGAAACAAGATTTTTATAACAGGTTAAAGCGGATTTGCTTTATTTTCTTTTTCTGTTTTACAAGTTTCCAAAATTTAATAAATGTTGTGAATTTAATTGTCTGGCTTGTTTAGAATAATAGTCAAATTTAAGATCCCTAAGTATTTTCAAAAGAAATTTATGATGGAATTAAGAAGTATTTAAGGTCGTTGTATTTAATCTTAAACTAATTATAAGATCTTTGGTGTTTGATTTCAGGTACTAAATTTAGACAAGAGATAGGTGAAGGGAAGAAATCAATCAAGGGATAACTAATGTGATAAACCATTGGTTAAGTAGTTAATGTGATTAAGAAATTTAGGGGGTTACTAAAAGGTTAATTAATCAATATAATTAGCGTAATTTATTAAAGGATCGCTTAATTTAGGAATTTAAGTAAGGGATAAATAATTAAAGAATGTGATTAATTTAAGGGTAATTAATCAACGTAAGTGGTTATAGAGTAATTAATTCATGCAATTTACTAAGATTAAAATAACTAATTATAGTTAATTAATTAGGATGGTAATTAAAGGTTATTAGTGTGGTTGATTTAAGGATAATTACTTAAGTTGGTTTAATTAATGTAAATAATTAAGAATAGTTAATTACTTAATTTAAAGGTAATTACTTAAATGTAATTAAAGTTATTAATTAATAATTAAGTTTTGTTAATTAATAATTAAGATATAATTAATTTGTTAATTAAAACTAAATAAATTAATTATAAGAATAATTTTGGATAATCAATGTGTATTAAGAAATATTGATTAATAATTAAAGTTATTAATCAATAAGTTGATGGTCGATTTATCAGTTAATTAGAGGTTAATTAATTGATTATAAGGTAATTATGGTTTGATTACATTGTATTAAGGAGATTAATTAATAATTGAGGGTTATTAATCAATAATTAAAGGATAATTAATCTATGATTAGAGATTAATTGCTTGATTGGTAAGGTAATCAAGGAGTGATGAATTAATTAAATGGGTGTAGTAAATTATTGGTTGATTAAGCAGGATTAGATGATTATTATGATATGAGTTGATAATGCTTGCTTATGGATGGATGTTTTGTTGAATATCTGAATTGAATGATATCTATTGATGATATGCTATGACATTCTATTGACGTGATATTGGATATACCAATAATAAATGAGTGATATTATCTTGCTATGTAAAAGTGACATACAATATATGAATTTAATCACTTGAAATACTTGGGTTAAGGTGACATTGGATTCGAAGAGACCGGATTGGGGTATTAGTAAATACCCGAAACCACTTCGATTCTTATAATTTGATATGTGAAATAAATAGGCTAAAGTGGAATGACATAAGTAAATTGGACCATTTAATCTATGTCTTGGCACTTAGAAATTGATGTGTGGAATAATTAATGTCTATAACAACTTGTGAAGTTGTAAATTGTTACAAGTTACCCGGGTTTATGTAAGTTGCTTGCTTTTGTATTCTTGTTAGATGGGTTTACTCACGCTGGTATCCAGCCTGACCCGGGTGTTACTTTGATGTAATGCTCGGGTCAGACCGAGTATTACAGATTTTCAAGTAAGGACGTTTTGGATCTCAGGAGGCGAGCTGGGGAGTAGGAACGTATGGAGAGCTTATGATGTTAATATATTATGGTATCTAAAACAGATAGATTTATCTGTTCTATGATTGTAAATCTATTGTAACTATGATATAATAAAGTGTAATTTGACATATACAGTTTCCTTTGTATAACTATTATTTATGTGATATTATATTTTATCCGCTGCGTATGTGAGATTTTTGGGTTTGGTTTTCTGTTCTTCTTCTATCTCTTCTTCTTTTCCTAACTATCTGGAATTTTCGAGATCGAAAATTTCGGATCGTTACAGGGGCCGTCCAATTGCTTATTTCAGTGAGAAGCTTTCGAGAGCAAAGATGAGATATAATACTAATGACGTGGAATTCTATGCTATTGTTCAAGCTATAAAGCATTGGAGACACTATTTGTTCCATAAAGAATTTGTTCTGTATACTGATCATGAAGCGTTGAAGCATTTGCAGGGATAGGATAAGGTTGCAGCCAGGCATGCTTCATTGATCACATACTTGCAACATTTTACATTTGTGGTAAAGCATAAGTCGGGAGTTACAAACCGTGTGGCAGATGCATTGAGTAGAAGGAATCATTTGTTGACCACGATGAAAGTTGAAGTGACGGGGTTTGATGTTTTGCCAGAATTGTTTGCTGAAGATCCTCACTTTGCTAAGATTATTGATAAAGTCGAGAAAGTGAAGACGAATGAGTATGTGTTGGTGGATGGTTTTCTTTTCAATGGAAATCGATTATGTATACCAGAGGGTAGTTTGCGAATGAAGATTGTGAAAGAATTGCATGAAGAAGGACACGTGGGAAGTGATCGTACTTTGCAGTTGATTTCTCAATCATATTTTTGGCCTTCAATGAGGAGAGAAGTGGAAAGATTTGTGGAGAGATGTCACATTTGTCAAGTTTCCAAAGGGACAGCTACGAATGCAGGATTGTATATGCCATTGCCCATGCCGACTAGACCATGGGTTGATATTAGCGTGGACTTTGTTTTGGGTTTGCCAAGAACTCAACGAGGGAATGACTCTATATATGTTGTGGTGGATAGATTTTCGAAGATGGCACATTTCATAGCTTGTAAGAAGACAGCTGATGCAGTCCATGTTGCTCAATTATTTTTCAAAGAGGTTTATCGACTACATGGGCTACCTGAAACCATAGTTTCTGATCGGGATACTCGATTTTTAAGTCATTTTTGGTTGAGTTTGTGGAAGATGGTTGGGACTAAACTGAATTTTAGTAGCGCTTATCATCCACAAACTGATGGGCAAACGGAAGTGGTGAACAGATCTTTGGGAAACTTGTTGAGATGTCTTGTAAAAGATAATTTGAAAAGCTAGGATGTGAAATTGTGTCAGGCGGAATTTGCACACAATCATGCCGTTAATCGAAGTACTGGATTCAGTCCATTTCAAGTAGTATATTCAGCAATTCCGAAGGGACCGCTGGATTTGTCGATAGTTCCACGGCAGAAAAGGGTTGTTAAACGAGCTTCTGATTTCGTGGATGAGTTGCAGGAGTGTCACAAGATTGTTCATGAACGATTGCTTAAGTCAAATGAGAAGTATAAGCAACTGGCAGATAAGAAGCGAAGAAGTGTGGACTTCAAAGAAGGTGATTTTGTTTATGCAGTATTGACGAAAGATCGTTTTCCAGTTGGAGCTTACAACAAGTTGAAAGCGCGAAAGATTGGTCCAGTAAAAATCTTGAAAAGGATCAATGATAACGCTTATCAGTTAAGGTTGCCGGACATACTGCCGATGTATTCAATATCAAACATTTGATTCCGTATCATGAAGATAAGTTTGTCGAGGAAGAGGAAAGTGTGAATTCGGGGTCGAATTCTTGTCAACCGGGGGAGGATGATGCAGCGCATCAGGTGTCGCATTCTTATGATCGCCAGTGACCTAAGATAAGTCGCGAACGACCTAGTGATGCGGTGTCGCATTCTTATGATCGCCAGCGACCTAAGATAAGTCGCGAACGACCAAGTGATGCAGCGCATCATGGTTCACAAGCTTATTGTTACCAGCGACCTAATATACGTCGCGAGCGATCTAACGAGCCAAACCAATACCACCACATTGCTTTAGGTCGCCAGCGACCTATGACCTAGCATGTTAGACCGCTTGTGTATATTACGTCATTCCAGCTAAGTCGCATGTGATGATGGATTCCTTAAGTCGCACTATGTTTAGGTCGTGGAGGTTGCTTAGGTCGTCCAGATGTTATGTCGCTCAATACTTATAAGTCGCTCAAGTATGCCGAAGTTCTTAGGTCGCTCACCTTCTGCTATTTCTTATGTCGCTGAAGTTAGGTCGCAAACTATTGTAACTCGTGTATTTTAAGTCGTAGGTCGAATGTGCTATAGCCAGTATATGTGATAAGTCGTGTGATGTATAACTTGTACATGTTAAGTCGTGTGTCGTGTGAGTTAGGTCGGCCATATGTTAGGCTGGCTGTGATATGTGTTGTGTTGTAAAACTCTATAAATAGAGGGGTTGGGTGATTTGTAAAGTTAGTTGATTTTGAATAAAAATTTGATTGAGTGCTTTGTACCTCTTTGAAATTGAAAGTTGAGCGTTGTCTCCTTTCTCCATTTTCAATTATTCGAGTGTGCTCGAATCAACGGATTTGAAGCTGATTCAGGGAATCTCGTGTGCGAGATCAACGTAGAAGAATCGTAGATCTTTTAACATGGTATCATGCGCGATCAACGTGTTGGAGATAGCTAGAATTCGGTATCTCCCGAGATCAACGAATTTGGGCGTTCGGTATTTTCAATCCATCGATTTATCTTGTTTCAACTAATCGTTTCATCGGTTATTAGACGCGAAATCTTCATTTCGTTGTCATTCGTTAATATCCGCTGCGTCATTTCTATGAATCCAGATTTTTAATTTAGAACAGTTTTGGAAATTTTAAATGTTGAACAAGTTCAAATGTTTTAAAGTAGAATTTAAAAATGAGTTAGTTTTTCAAATAAGTTTAAACTTGGCAAAGTTCCTTTCTTTAATACTTGAATTAAAGTTATGAAGTGTTTAACTTTAAATTTGAAAGTTAAGATAATCAAATTATTTTAAAAGCTTGATTTCTTTAATAAAATTATGTATTTTAGTTTTAAACATTCCTTATATAAGTAATGATTGTTCTTCACTTTTATTTTAAGGATTATAAATTTATTTAAATTTGGATAATGTTTAAATAGTTAAACATTGTAAAATCTTAAATTTTAAAATGGAATTTGAATTAAATTTAAAGTGTATTGTTTTAAATACATTTGAATGTTAATGAAGTCGTTAATAAGGTGAATGAATTATTTTAGAAATAATTAAGATAATTAAGAATTTACTTATTTATTTGATTTAAAATAATGATTGAGATTAATTTTTAACTAGAGATGATTAATAATGATTAATCTAAGATAATTTTTCTTAAGTAAGTAATTAAAGAAAATGTTGTTAATTAATAAAGATAATTATTTAAGGATTATTAAGTAATTAATTAATGTGATTAATTTTGATAGTTAATTAGATTAATTAATTGAAGATAATCAATTGAAAATGGTTAAGCATAATTACTTGATAAAAGTAATTAAGGTATTAAATTCTTATTGTAATTAACTTTGATAATGTGATTTGTTTAAGTTAATTAATTTAAGAAAATCATTTGATGATTTAGTAAGAGTAATTACTTAATGTAATTAATGGAGCATAATTACTTTGGAAAGTAATAAATGATAATTACTGGAACGTTATTAGCGAGAGATGATTTTTAATGAAGTAATTTGGGTAATTACTTTTGTAATTAATCAAGGGATTAATTAATGAAGATGATTAATTATGGAATATTTAATTTGTTTTGAGTAATCAAGGGTTGTTAGTTACTGGATTGATATTAATCCAAGGTGATTAATAATTGTATTTTAAATTTTAGATTAATTACTAAATGTAATTAATTTTAAATAATGTAATTAATTTAAATATAAATTAGAGATCATTAATTAATATAATCTATTACTTAAATAGGAAAAGAAAAACCACATCATTTATATGATGACACATGTCCTTTTTTAAAAGTGTATTTTCGAAACTACATCATATTGTTTGTAGGCAACCGATGCGTTTTTTTGAAATCTGTTGGTTTGAATCCCAAAACCGTATTCACTTCTTCACTCTCCCCTTCTCTCTCCACGATATACAAACCATACTCCGCTCTTTCTTTCTTTTTCTGTTCACTAATCTTACCCCAAATCAACCAACGTCTTTTCCTCATCTTTCCGTTTATCGAGTTCGAACAGATCCGTGCTTTGGTTGATGAAACTACAATTTGGTATCATCTTTCCCCAATTATTGACTGATTCATGCTTTGGTTGGAGACATTCCAATTACGTAACTTATTTTACTATTTTCGTTAACTATTTTGGATTAAATAGTTTAAACCTCAAGTTATTTATGTTGATTGATTAATTTGTCAATGTCTGAATACGTCAGGTTCGGATAATATATATTGGCATAAGCAATTCCAAAATGAACATTCGTAGATTGGAGAATAATAAATAAGTTTTATCTTAATCAAACTATGGTTGAAATTTGTTTCAATCTATTGAATTTCACTGTAAAATATATTTCATAATCTATAGTTAAAGAATTACTAAAACTACACGGTTTTTTCAAGAATCGAGGCTTAAAACGTTATATATTGCTACAATGTAGATGTATTTGATACGGTTGTTTTTGGAGATTGATACAGTTATTGCCTTATGTCAGTTATTGCTAGAAATTATAGTGTACTTAACCGAGTTTACAAATATATTGATTGAACAATATATCTAGAATAAAAACCCAACAATAAATTTTATATGAACTGGTAGAAATGCAGTAAAACTGAACCCCATTATGCTTAATATACATCCAACTGGTGCCATTATACTTTTTAGTCCATCCTATATTTAATTCAGGTTTATAAATTGAAAAATCAAGTATATAATGCAAACCATGATGACTTGACAAACAAAATAATTCTAGATGTGTTGAACAGTGGCATGCATACAATTACAATCATCTATCGTTACATCTGACTTATAGGATTTAAATATAATTGTTATTTTTATACTATAAATGACCAATAAAAAAGATAAACGATTTCATGATATCCTTACTCACTGACACATGCCAAAAATCAAAACAAAACTTTTAATGGAAGTTATGTTGTATTAAGTCAATTTGCTTCACAATATTTATCATACTATTTTATTTTCCCATACTCCAATTTTACTTTTTCCTATAATTTCATATATGAGTTTTCATACTTCTGAATAATGCTATTTTAGAATTTTCTAGAGCATAGAGGAGAGGCACTAATATCAACTTATTTCTTTTGGACCAAACTTTGGAAAGTCTAAGTTCCCATTTTTGTAAGTACATCTTTTACTATAATACTAGTGCGAACCCATGCTTCGCATACGGACCGCACTCAACCTCTTATCATCATAACATATTTAAATGATTTATATGGTTCGTTGAGTAAGAAATAGTGATCTTTTTTTAATCAATTTTCAAATAAGTTTGCATTTTGTCTAAAACTTATTATAAATCTTTGAAAACAGTAATGCAAATAGTACTGGTGCTTGATAAACAATTACAAAATATCGAGCAAATATGATTTCAACGATAAAATTTCCACACAATACACATATAAATTTATTGTGTGCATTAATGCATCAGCTGTATTATATGTAACTTCATTTGGTGAGATACCTTTATCAATCATTTTTTTAATACTTGATGTCGTTGATTTCATTTGCTATTTCGGTAATAACTATCTATAAGAGCAGTGCAGGTAACAACATTTGGTTTACACTTGACCATTGATCCAAAAATGCCAAAAGCAACGTTGACATGATTCATGAGAACGCAAGTGTTGATGATGATCCCATAACTGACTATGTCTAGGAACACATTATGTAGCATCATATTATTGTAGAATGATAAGATTAGAGGATAAAGAGATTTATTTCTGTTTTGAACGATTATTGTGAAAAATATGCTAAATCTAAAGCATGCATATTTTATGTCTGAAGTGTTGGAACTAACAACCATTATTCAAAAATATTTATTTCAGTGTGAAGAATATAATTGTATTTCTTTTACAGTCAAAGCAAATTCAATAAAAGAAGAAGTATATAATCATATTTAATGCTTTTGAGCTTTCTGGTTCCATTTCTAATTCCATCTAACATTGTTGCTGTATTTTGGTAATGTTGGATTTCACCAGACTTGACTGCAATTTGTGAAAGTAGAATCAGAGGCTTGAAATTTTCATAACAATCAACGACATAGATTAGTTAAAAGAAATAAAGTCAAACAGATTTAATAACTTAATAATATGAATAAACCGAAAAAATATGATTTTTTTAAAAAAATATTTTTAGCTATCAACAATGGATATCATTGGATAGCATATTAAATTTGAGATTTTATAGTAAAATCGATTCTTAAATCAATTAATGTAGAAAAAGTTATCACATTTAAAAGTTTGGAATATAAAGAAATAAAAAACGCGACTGTTCATTTTCCAAAATATGAAGGAGGCTCGTGTGCTCTTGAAATCTAACTCAATAATAATATTATAGTATCGATTCTTTCCTACTACTCTTCATGAGCTCTAAATCTTGACCTAGAAAATTTGATGAAGACCCGTAAATTAACAATTTATGGGAGAAATATATTAATTAATCTGTAAGGCAAGGGCCAAGGCAATGCAAAATAATCTGAAGAAGAACTAGAAAATAGTACCCATAGTTTTAGATTATGGGTCGGGCGAACTGATTTGCAAGTTTTAGTGTATACAGTAACGTGTTGTAATATAAAGATACATTATTGTTTGAATGTGTTTAATAATGTTAATATCACTATTGATTAAGTTACAATATTATTTTATTTTTGAAATCCACATTTAGTCATACTAACCATGTAGTGGATGCAGTTCAATATATTTAAAAGAAATATCAAATGAGTTAAATGAAATGTTAGACAAATGCCAACTAACTATATGAACAAAGTGACAACTTTAGTAGATAAAGCTTTCAAAACTAGGTTAAAAGTTAAAAAATATTTTAGCCGAAGAATGTTATGCATATTTAGTGAAAAAAAGAAACTCGAAACCCAATGTTAATAATACAACATTACTTAAAAATCTCCCGACAATGTCTGAAGAATTAAGATTCTTGCTATACATTTCAGAATCATATCCATTTAGGATTGTTATTTTTAAGGATTATTGTACTTTTTTACATGCATGCTACAAATATATAACAATAATATACAAAAAATACTTCAGCATCTCTATGCAGATTCTCATGCATACATTAAGATATAACATACCATTTTCTGTTTCTCCAGGTCGCTTAGGTATTATTTTACTTACCTTTAATATTCTAATACATATTTGTCTATGAATCAAATTCAACTTTTTTAACAATATCATCCAATTCAGGTTTATTACTCTTATTCATTTCAATCACTATTCCTTCTGATTTTACATTAAAAAATTATCTTTATAAGCAGCCATCCAAATTTGTTTAGTTGTATCATGACGATATTATAAGTTATAAATACTTAAACGATGTTTGAGAATGGAATTATTTTACTTTCCATGATAGCTTTTAAATGCAAATCTCCGTAACTTTAACAAAAAACATCCATTAATACTTTACAAATAAAATTTTCTATAATTAATGGAAAATAAGTTTTTTCCTGCTATCATAAATTTTTCCCTTCAATTTTCACCTCTTGTTCAACAAATGTTAATTTGATTGCTTGCTTTTTGGGTCTAAATTTCTATGTTATTCGAAGACAAACTTGACATAATTTTATTATATAATGTGTTTCCACTATCACCTCATAATAAATTTTCTTTCTTAAGTAATTTAAAAAATTAATTGATACCTCTTAAAATTCTAAATGGTAGGTCTGTGTGAATACATTATAGTGCAAGCTAGGAGATTTATTCATTGATACGCCACGTTAATGTTACTAACTTTGATGTTTGAATTACAACATCTACCATTTGATCCGTTCTATATTTAAAAGTTAGTGTAGGCTGGATACTATAAGAGATTGCAGGGCCTGGTCTAACACTCTTTATCATTACTCGCATGTTTTTCCAAGATGACTTGGTTTACAAATGAATTTCAGCGGATAGAAATAGGATTCTCTAAAAGAAGATGATCAACCTATGATCTTTTGAAGAACTTCATTTTAAATTTAATGTTAATCCACAAAATGTGAAACAATTGGAGTGACAGTGGTCACTGATAATTGTAGCAAAAATTTGGTTGAGTAATTAGATATCCTGGTTCTGTTCCATAAAACATACATTATTTATTATTTACCATGTTCAATTAAAATAAACTTAGGCAAAAAGAAAAACCGATGTATCTTTCTCTTCACCAACCATACCCTTTCAAGTTTTGTTTTAATTCCATTTACTTGACAGTGATATGCCTATCCTAAGATGCGCATCAATCTGCATATTGTAACTGTCCTCTAGGTCTAATGTGCTTTTTTACAACTATTTTATACCTCTTTCATACATACATACATACATACATACATACATACATACATACATACATACATACATACATACATACATACATACATACATACATACATACATACATATATTTGGAGATTGAAATGTTCTATGGTTCCTGCATTGTTTTTTAGTAAGATGTTATGACTATACTGTACACTGTTTCAGTAATATATACAGGTGAGAAAAGTGAAATATCATGACATAGCCAACCTGAAAATTTCCAATTTTCTCTTATACATAATTTGATGGAAAAACGTGGAATAACTATTACTTAAATAGGAAAAGAGAAACCCATCTTTTTATTTGGCGACACTTGTCCTATTTCTGAAATAAATTTTGTTTCAAAAGTAACCGATCAGTTTGTAAACGCTGATGTCATTTCAATTTCATTCCATTATATTTACCACTCTTTACTCCCTTTTCTCATCTTCCAAGTTTCATAATCGTCATTCTTTAGACCCTGCCATTGCCCATGTCCCTTTGCATACGGCTATTTGTTACTCGCTGATGTCTACATGGTTTCCAACTGTTAATTTAGCTACAAATTCAGAAACTAGGGTTTCTAAGGTTAGTGATTTGTTAAATTTTCAATTGAAATTCGAGATTCTACACAAATTTAGGGCTTCCTAGGTAGGAAGTGTGGTATAACATAATTTCATTATATGTTACTGTCCTTTAATCTCGTGTATGTTTTTTTGGTTTAAATTAAAATTTGTCCCTGAATCAAAAGATGTAGTTGTTATGGTTTGTTTACGTAGATAAGCCGATTATCTGTTGTGCCGATAAATTTCAATATAAAACTAACTTGCTTCACATATCATGGTTTGCAAAACTTTTATTGTCGGTGAATTTATATAGCATTTTTTGGATACTGGCTGTTACAAGTGGTTTGGCATGCTTATTTTAACCCTTAATTTTTAAAAATATATTCTTTCTCTTTGACGATTGCATTGTTATTAATTTTTAATCTTAAATCTCATGTAGTTGCATAAATAATCATTTTCCATATTCATGTATCATTGTACTGTTCAAGCCTTTTACATCAGATTACAATTATATTTAGTACACATCATTGATCAAATGATATCATGGTTGTTGGGCATAACTTTTTACTGTTTTTCCAAACTTTCTTTCAGGCCTAATTGACTGATGGTTCACTAACATCTTGCTTTTTCGTCCATTCAGATATAAAGAAGTGGGAATATAGTAAGTTTAAGTGCTCTACGTTCAATATTAATTCATCATTATGCGTACTTTTTAAGATTTGTAATCAGTTCCACTCAACCATGCAGAGCTAGGGTCTCATGTATGTCAAATTTTGTGATTCGCAAGTTGGAGAACCTACATAGTACATGTTTAAATTCATTCTATTCAACTTTTATTACACATTAGTACTATTTTATTCCTATATATAAGTCCTTACTATTTTATCATCAAGTCGTTCGCATTTTCCATTATTTTATTAAAGCTAGGATCTCCATATTTTGAATTATTTACATGCACGTATGGTTTCATTGTAATCACTTACTATTTCATACAGCTTCAAATTCATTGCAAATTACAACGCCATTCTTTTTTATCATCAACTCAGTTGGTGTACTTTTGTTATATTAAATCGTTAATGTAACTAATTTTGGGGATCTGTATGCACTTCACACCTACCATCTTCAATAGGCAGCCATTTACGTTCATAACCAAATCATTCGTTAAATCAGTCCATTTTGGACTGTTTTTTAACTGTTACTACAGTGCCATGAATCTTCAACTAATAGACTGATAGAACTTTCAGTACATCATATAACAGTTTTGTGTACTACAATAACCATTCAAAACCTATTATAGAATAATCTTTAGTCACCAACTGAAATTTTGTCATCAAAATTACCATGTTATGTGGACTATTATACAAAACCTATCACTATGTACTCTGATCTTCAGAATTTTTTTGTCATCCACATATTATTAGTTAGTAATTAAGTAGTACTACTGTAAGTGTACCTAGCTTTTGAACATGACTACTAAATATCTACCAAACCTAAGCGTAGAGAAAAAATAAATATTAGCTCATTTTGTCCACAAGTCTACGTGTTAATTTCTGGTATCCATAACCCAAATATTCTACCAATTTCCAATGTGGCTGACGGTTGTTTACTGATTCAAATTTACTTATTTGTTTTTTTTAAATCGTTCAGTTTGTAATAATTTTTGAGTAACCGTGTTATTTTTTATTTGTAAAGCCCAACAAGTAGGCTTGCTGCACTAATATTTTTTACCAAAAGCTGTGCAAGTTTTAAGGTAATGTTTAAATTCTTTTAATTTTTTTACAAGTTATCCTGGGTGGTTTTATGGTAGATGGGCTTCTAAGGTAGTTATTGTTAATTCATGTACAATGTTTATGTACTGGTAGTTGTAATTAATTAAGCATTAGAAAATTATTTCTCCTAGTAAATAAAGTATACGAAAAATGGATTAAAATAAGTGGTATATAAATTTTATTCTGTCAGAGTTTTTTTTTTGAACTGGTACTTTATATACAACAAATCATTGGGACAACATATCCCATGTCAAATAAACGTTCGCAAGCAAGTTTCGAACTTGTGACATCCTGCACCAAAGCCGATCATTTAACCACTTGGACAAAGGTGCTTGTCTGTCAGCGTTCTTATTGTTGAAATTGAAATTACCAAGTAAAGTTGAGTTCGTACTATTAGAAGTATAGTCATATTTTTCCCAATAAGCTTTGTTAGTGAACAGTAAAAAAATGATGTTGATAAACTGAATTTTTTGTTCATGTTTTTATATGTAATTGGATTGCATTTTAATAAAAGTTTGATTAATGAACTTTACTAATGTGTGCTTTGAATGCTCACAAAATGATTATCCAACTATTATTCATTGACGATCGGTGGCTGAATTAAGGTTGTACTTGGCTACTTGACCTTGCTACACTTATTTTGCATATTCCTATCTGTTTAGAAAAAAAAATACATGTCGCATCACATAGTTTAATTTTTTTTCCCGTTTATCTTTTATAGCAGTTTTAATTTATAGTTATGCGTCTAAGTCATTACTATGACGCTCACATAATACTATAATTTTATAGCATGCTTGATGATTTTCCCTATGCATTATACCTATGTTTACAAATAAAAGAGAACTAGCGGTCTTATACGGTTATAAGTGGTAGTACTTTTAATGTTAACTTTCTAAATTGTCGTAAAGTTCTAGCTAGCGCTTTTTTTATCAAAGACAATTCTATGTGTTTGATATTTTAATGGTATTTTTACTACTTTTAATTGGTAATTTACATATTGGTTGACAAGCACCATTATCTCGGTGGTTAAGTTATTCGACTTTGGTGCGAGAGGTCACAAGTTCAAAACTTGCATAGCGTGATTCGAACATATATTGACATGTGATTTGTGTTATGTTGTCCCAGTGACATGTTCTATCTAAGTACCATTTAAAAAAAATTACATGTTGGTTTGTTGTAGCTAGCAGGTATCGTTTTTATTCTGTTGATTTCATTTAACCACAACCTCATATAGAACTAGCACGTCTTTTCTTTTTAACATCTATTCGAATCAAATTGCATATTGTTTCTATAATGCGATAATCATTCAAAAGCTACTACCAGTAGTCTTTGCTTACTAACTGAAAACATGATTTATTTTTCAAACCTTATGTGCTTATTATAATAAGTTCAATCCCATTATACATTATGACAATTGTGGTTATGAATATTCTGAAGTTCTATAAAATTTTATCCTCTACATGTGAAGTAGTTAGTAATTAATTTGTAGTACTGTCATCATCCCATGCTTTTTAAGATGAATGCAGCAAATCTGTACCTGACCTAATATTAAAGAAAGAAAAATGTTGGTTCAGTTTCTCCATATGTACCATTTATATCTGTTAATTTCTGCTATAGGTTAAACAAATATTCTACCTGTTTTCACTTTGGGTGAGGGTTGTCTGGCTCATACAAATTTAGTTATCTATCACTATTTTGAAATGGTTCAATTTGAAATACTATATAGATAACCATGTTAATATTTTGTTTGTAGAGAACAAGCAGATTTGGTGTCCAAATATTTTTAACCAAAAGGTTTTTAATTTTTAAGGTATAGTTAAAGTTATTGCTTTTACGTTTTTTTAGTAGATATGATAAGCTATTTCGTGGTAGATGAACTCAAAAGATAATTTTTGTTATTTCATGTATCCTGATTATGTGATGGCAAATGTAGTCAGTTAACAATAACACAATGTGGAATAGTCTTTGCCTCATTGGGGGCAATGATCTAATTAAAATCATATCTGATAACCTATATGCAAATGGACTAATATATTAATCTACTTTTCATGCTGATGCAAAAATGGATGTTGGTAGGCAAAAGATCCCATGAAAGAACTTCAGAGAAGAAAAGCAAGTAGTTGGCGTGGAGAAGGTTGACCACAATGGCAAACTACTTCTATCAGCAACACCATCACAATGTCCTTTGTCATCTCTATTTTTACTGTACACTCTGTGTTTTATTTTCTGTTTTCTTAATTGTGTGCAAAAAATGACAGTTTCCTTTCTATACTTGTAATTCTGTTTGAAAAACCCTGCATATTTGTTTACGTATCACCCTTTATTTACTTGAATATTATAGACTTTGGCTTGCAATTTAATTGTAAACCCTAACTATATTTAATTGTTAACATTTGTTCGTAACATGAAAGTTACCACTCTACTTTAATTTGTCAAATAAATGAATAATCATTGTGTGAATAATCAAATAAATGCATTTCAGTCCATGGTAACAGTTTTGACATAATTAAGTCATACTATCATTTTATATTCTGGGAAAGTTTTAATTTTTCTCTCTATTTCAGCTCCCCCTGTGCATTCTAAAAGTAAGGTACGACTATTTGAAGATACTAAAACAAGAGTAGCGAAACATTCAATAATCCACAGTTTTATATTCTGTACTATACTTTTGCAAATAACATGTACTTAAAGACTGGCATATTATGAATATAAATTACAGTGCAACTGCCACACTAGAATAATATTTGTATGACTATAAATTGTAGTATAACTACTAAACTAGAATAGTATATTATTTATCTCTGTTTGTCCATGATCATTAAATAGTAAAGGCTATCAATATTAGCTTTTCATTAACGTAAGAAGTAACCTATTGTGCTTCAACACATTTTCAGATCTCAACAAATAACCTAAAACATTGTACCTAGCATAGCTACTAAAATAGGATACACGGTAGAATATAGTACTAAATATAATCGATGTATATTTTAACATAGATGGACTATGAATGATAGAAAATCATGCTTACGTTACCTAGGCCAAAACCTTTTGATGACGCATATAGGAAGTCCAAAATTTTGTTCCCTCAACGCATTCAATACCAACAACTCTTCGAATACAATCCTTATTTAGTATATAGGTGCTGGAAAAAGATAAATTACTACCATATGACTTTAGATGACCTCCATAGCAACGTTGTCAAACAATTCTCGTGTGCGTAGCACGGGCCACTCACTAGTTAATGATGTAATTTAGGATTGTTTAATTTAAGGATATTAATTAATTAAGTGATTAATTAATATAATTAATTAAGGATAAATGTAATTAATTATAATTAATTAGTAAATGAAGTAATTAAATGTTAATTACTTATGATTAAGGTTGATTAATTTTGTGTAACGACCCGCCGCTCTGACCGCCTCTAGTCGGTAATTAAACCAACTAGAAACGTTCGAAATGACGGATTGTTAGTCAGTTTATAGAGTTTAAACAGAATCAGCCACAGAATCACAGAATAATCATAATATTTTTCATAAATGAATTTTTCTTACATACATCAGAGTTGTATACAATGAATCAGATTTTAATACAGCGGAACAGTTATCTATATATATATATATATATATCTTTTAGAGTACAAAGAAAATTTTCTCGAAAAACTTTAGTGAAGTGCTTTCCCCTCTCTCTCTAACTTCTCGGCCTGAAAATCTTCAAGCTGTAAAAATACTCGGTCTGACCCGAGTATTATATTCAAAAGAAAATAATACACAGGTCAGTCTAATTCAAACTCAGTTATTAGTGCATAGAGGCAATAATAATCAACAATTAGATGACAGTCAAATATAATTTACCTATCCGATCCTTTAACAAGAAATCAGATAACGGTAAATATAACACTTAACAGTGTTAAACATCAATTCAGTAGATTCAGATTATCAATGAGATAGATGAAGAGATTATTGATGAAGATAATTTAGAAAACAATCAAAATTTGCCAAAACGGTAATTAACAACAAAATCATCAAAATCGATTCAAAATATATTGAGTTAGCAACATAAAATAATTTTCATCAAAAAGAAAACATCAATTTAAAACATTAAATTTGGTAGGGCTGCAGTACACACACGCGCGTACGGCCTCGCCACATTTAAAATGTCAACTCCGTGGCTGCAGTTCACGCTTGCGTGCACTGCCTCGCCACTACAACTTGTGAAATAAAACAAGTTTTCAACAACTTATTACTGCACTTTTCCAATAAGTGCAAAATTTCTATAAAATGAAACTGCAGTCACTAATGAACACAAGGGCGAACTGCAAAAATAACGCAGCCACCACAAGATCATAATGCAACAAAAACTGTCTCGAATCAACTTAGTCGAGACTATCAAACTTCAATAAAATCAGAAGCAAGCTAAGATCAACGCATCAAGAAACTCAATCCAGACAGTGACAATAAGGCACTGTAAATACAAAATGCACCACCACAAGTATGCATGGGCAACTGCAAACATAAACTACAGCCACCACAAATGCAAGTCTAAACCAACTCAGATATTCAAGGAAAAACTGCAAACAAAACTGCAGCCCCCACTTGAATACAAGGGAGCCAGTACAAGGTACAACAATTTAAACTGCAAATAATCTCAGTGCATCAATGCAATGCAACCAAGGAAAAATCTCAACAAAAAGCACTGTAGCCACCACAATATTCAAGGGCAAGACTGCCACAAAACAACAGTGAAACCAAAACAGTGCAGCTCCGAAAATATAAACATGAAAAACAAGTTTGTGTACAACTCGACACAATGAAATTATAGTTCAAATCAAACATAAGGAGCAACACTGTCAACACAGTGAGCAAATTCAAGATAGCAAGCAACACAAGTACAAGAATGCATGTATGCATATACGTGAACACGCATACATATCTATACCAAAATAGAACAGCACCAAAAGAAGTATGCGACAAAGGTAGCTCGAGTAAAGCCATCAAGACAGTGTCGAAACCACCGTGGATCAACAGTTTCACCATCAACATAAGGACTGAAGTCACCATTGAAAGAAATTGCAAAAAAATCAAAACAAGTTCTCATTTAAATTATTTTCACAAAATTTAGTTGCAGATTTCAAAAAAAGTCAATGCCGAAAAACTGCAGTAGACATGTATACAACAAAAGAAGCAGTAACAGCAAGTCAAGTCAAATGGAACTCAACAACAACAAAACTGCGAGGAGCCAAGATATGGCAACAAAGAATGCCCAGTTCAAATGAACGTCAAGGAAATATATTTGAAGTAAATGCAGAGACGAAGCACACAAGATAACAACAGTGTTTATGATCTTGAAACAAATATCATAACAGAGGTGGCCAATATATATATACTCAGGCATGAATCAACTACAAAGGACAGGCATATGTGGACATGAAGACTGGAACAACAACAAATGCAAGACCAAATGATAGCACCTATTCTTATTAGTTTAAAAACAATTTTAATCGCATCTGTTCTTATCAGTTTAAATCCATCTGTTCTTAACAGTTTAAATCCAAATATCAAATAGCATTTGTTCTTTATTAATTTAAAAACAAATATTGGGTAGCATCTACTCTCATCAGTTAAAAACAAATTACAAATTGATAGCATCTGTTCTTATTGGTTTAAATTAAAATTTAAATAGCATCTGCAGAATCAAAGTGACCGAAGTCACTGTTAAGGCAAGGCAAAATCGAAGTAGTTCGGAGACGGAACCATAGCAATTCAGACTTGATTACTATCAAGTGAACAGAATACAACCTCAAATGAGTGAGTACACTAGTGATAGGGCAACACAGTAACAAGCAAAATAAAATGCCAATAGCAATTATCAGTTTTGAACCAAGATAACTGCAATGAGACAGTGAGTAAAATCAAGCAAAGCCATTCATGGCAGAGAACAAAACAGCATAATATGGATAAGGTACATGAAGCAGTGGAAATGAGCAGTGCATCAGTAAGCAATGCAACATGGTGAACAAGACACAGTGAGCAACAAGTGCCACAGAAAGGGGTGCAAACCCAACAATGAAGTGAATACAACTACAGGTGAATCAGAAAGAAAATACTGTGTTTCGAATCAAAACAGTGCAGTAATAATCAAGGCAACGAATTGACCAAATCAAACCAACATCGAACAAAAATCAACATCGAACAAAAATCAAATCGAGCAGAACATCAAGACAATAAACAGACGAAATCGAAACCACTTCAAATTAGATGTGAGTAACGTTAATTACTCACCTTTGTTTTTGAAGAGGCCGCGAGCAGATTGATGCCGAGCAAATTGAAGCCGTAAGAAGCCCTAATTTGAAGGCGAACGAAGACGAAGGGGAACGACGATTTCAAGCCGCCATTATTTTTCTCTTTTTTTTTTCGTTCGTATGTTTTGATTTTGTTTTAGAACTAGTGTAACAGCCCTAGTTTTAGCTATTTATTTTCTTTTAATTATTTTAAAATTTGGAAATATATTTTTACATAAATGGTGTTTAACAATATAGTTTAATTATTTAATTGGGAGATATATTTTATAAAATTTTGTATGTCAATAAAATTTAATAATAATTGTAGAAATTTAAGCTAAGTTTGAACGGTTAAATTTCGCGTTCAAAAGACGCGTCAATTATAGGGTATAAGCAACGTAACAAAACGTGTGTTTTTAAAATGTTATTTTTGTGAAAATTTTTGATGTTTTAGCCTGCGTCTGTTTAGCGTAGTGTAAAGATCAGGTTTTAAATATTTTTGGATATAAATTATCAGTCAGTGATTTAAAAACAAACGTTATTTCGTTATAAAGAACCAATTGTTTTATAACATTGTATACGTTTTTCTCTACATAAATATTCACCTTTCTATTTATTGTCATCAAACTAAAATCAAAATTCAGCTAAATTAAAAACAAATCACGTGTGCAACTTTTTCATAGTGTAACGCTGAAACCTTTATCCTTTGAAACTGACGAGTAAATCACACAAGTCCATTTTTCTCTGCCTTCTTCAAATTTTCGAATAACTAATCAGACATAGGCAACATTCAAGACGAAATCTGGGGAGAAAGAAATTTAGTGCATGCTTATAATCTGAAACGTGCTCACCTAATGTTCTTTCACCTACAATTTTCCCAGTCACGCAAATCATTTTGCCCATAATCAATGCATGTTTTAATTTCATCAAATAACGTTCGAATATATTTCTCTCTGACAGTTTTCCTTTGCACTTGTACACATTCACTTCAAGCCTGATACGTGCACATCAAATTCCCTTGCTTCACCCTCGGTTTCATCAGCATTTATTTTTCCCATAATCAAGCTGCCTCATCTCTTTGCCTTCAATCACGCAGACTTGAAGGAATTCACAATGAAAAAAAAAAAACTGATGCGTTATTCACACTTATGACCCCCTGTGAACTTCACATACATCATCTATATTTACACCAGTTCTTTTACCTTTCCACTATTTTCTTTGCCTTCACCTCCTCATCTCACTCGAGATCCATCAGGTAATTTTATTCCATTTTTTTTTTCTAAGTCCTCTCTGTATTTTGCTTTTGCTCGGCCATCTCCCCACCTTTTGCCTATAATATAGGATGGTAGTTGAGTATGTTAGGATCTGTAGATGATTTGCCATCATTAAAAGCATACTTTGTTGGGCCTCAGTACATAGGAAGTTCTGTCGCATTTAGTCATATCATGGTGGCAGGCTTCAGTAGAAATGTTGACAGGGTTGGGATTTGATTTAGTTGAATCTGTATTTTGATTAGTTGAGTAGTTGGTTGATGGTCTGACTTAACCCATAGGATGCAATTGTGTCATAAGTTTGGCCTTTGTATCATTTTCAGTTTTAAGTGTTGATGAGTTTATAAGTTAGGATGTGAAATAACTGTGAAGCAATAGTGTAAATCTAAGTTAAATGGAAAGTGTACATATATTGAAGAGAATTAGGTGTATAATTATGATGTGCATTTGAAAAGGTGGTCTGCATATCTTTTGGCTTGAAAATTTAGTGCATATAGATATCTTAGAAAAGTCTGCATATATATATAAATTTGGTAGCAGGCTGTACATATTGGTGTCTCTGAGAACATGTTCAAACTGACATGGGAAAGATTCATGACTGGAATGGGAGAAAGAAGTAGGAGTAGTGTCTCATTCAAGTATCAGTTTGCATGAAAAGCTGGTGACATATTCCCAGTAAATGGTGCACAGGCTTGGCCATACCAGAGTTTGTAGATGCTGGAGGGAAGCAGTTGATGGGGCAAGTCTAGTGAAGTATTAAGTGGAAGTGGGGTACTAAATGATAAAGAGAGAAGTAGAGAGGAGGTGGTTGGGTCAGGTCCAGAGGAGTGATGGGTAGGTGGTTTCAGACTTGGAACAAAGGGAAGGAAGTACATAGGGACTGACTCGAAGCAACTATATTATTTTCCCGAAGCTTTAGCATATTTTTCTCGAAGTAATTTTTTTGGTGACTCGGGTAGTTGGGTTTTCTTCTGCCTGTTGCAGTTTTAGAACTGGGAAGTGGATTTAGGAAAAAAAAAAGTAAGTAATGACAAAACAAAAAAAAAAAAAAAAAAAAAAAAAAATAATAAGACTATAACAAGAGTAGTCTGCATATATATTGAATGTTGTAGGCTGCACATGTTGGAAACTGACAGGGAGCATGCATATGGTAGTTGCAACTAGGTGGTATGGATGGTGCAGTGGAGTTGTTTAGTCTGGAAAGGGTGGTGGGTTCCGGTGTGCATGTCACAGCGTGCACCTGTGCACGTTCATCTCCATCTAAACCGACTCTGGAAGGATGACAAGTCCTGTAGTTGTTTAAGTTGAAGATTTGGGGTGTTTGATGTCAAGGTTAGGGGTAGGTAGGTAGTTTTAGTTCAAGCCTTTGAGTTTGGTTGAGTAGCAGCTACAGAGAAATGCAGGGAAATTGTCTCGGAAACTTTGTTTGCAGTTGTAGACGAAATAGAGTGCAAAGCTTTGAAAAGAAGTAAGAAAAGAGAGAACTGAGAAAAGAGATGGAAACTGGGAAGATAGACATAGTAGTGGGAAGGCAGGGAGTAGAAATGGTAGGCATGAGTATCAGGTGGAAGTGAAGAATCGTGTGCACGTGTACAGGTGGGTCAATGTGTACACTTTGGGTTGGTAAGGCACGCACTGGGACTGGTGAACATAGGTTGGATCCAGATAGAGAAGAAGAGAAAAATTGGAGAAGCGGCAGAGGTATAATTATGAGGAAGTGCTGGTTTAATACGTGTACGCGTGTAAGGGTGCACATGCGCATATATCCCGACATGATAAGAAAATTCCACCTTTTGCCTTAGTCGTTTGTCTTTAGGAAACTTTGTCGTGCATTTTTAGGTTAGCACGGTTCTCTTTTTGAGTATGTTTTGGTCACGTTACACGGTGAAGTGGTCGAGCAAAGCTAACCAATTTTCGTTCTATTTTTCTTTGACCATAAATTCTAAAGTCGCGATTCAATATTTTGAATTTTTGTTCTAGATTTGAATCTAGGCGACATCCGAGAATTTTGATCGGTACCCTCTGTCGGTCTTTACCGGTGAATCGTCGTTTCGAATTCAAATTTTTCTGCAACTTCCAAGTGAGTATTTCTCACCAGACATACGTATTTATATTTTTAGTAAATTATTGCAAGTGTATGTGTAAAATTGTATTTCACTATTATCTGTCTGTAGTGTAATAGAATGATGAACCCCATTGACACCTCATCAGTATTCATTTGTTGTATTATATCTGCAGTCATATTATGTTATTGTTTATTTACTGCTTAAATCACACTGCAAGTTCCCTATTATATGTAGATTGTTATGGGCTGAAATGATAGGCCTAAATGATGATTATTGTTAAACTATTCTGTTAACTGCTTAACTGATAACTTGGGATTGCGGGTTTGAAATGATAGAACCCGGGGTATTTATAAATTACGGGTTGAAATGATATAAATCCGTATCACTTGACCTAGGCTAGAAAACTATATACAGGCCCGTGGTCCTTATAATATTTTCTGAAATATTTATAAATTATTTTTGGAAGTTAAATATTTGATTTAATATCTTTAAAGGATTTTATATTGATTTTGAATGAGTTATAAATGTTAATAAATAAATAAATAAATATTTGAATAAAATTATAGAATATAACTTATTTTGGAAAATCTGGATTTTTGAAAGAATAAGATTTCAGTTAAGAAATATATAAATAAATAAGTTATATTTGGAAATATTTATTAAGTTAAACAAAGCTACTACAGCATTCAAATGCTATCTTTTGAAATTGGACTAGTTTTACCCGTAACTTTAGGTAGCATTTCCTAAGTGCTACAGAATCTAGAATTGATTGTTTTAAATTTTATGGAATTTGATAAATTTTATTTTTAAGTTTTGGAGAATCTTAAGATATGATTTATAACTGGATTTCCTTAATAAATTTAAGATGAATATTCTGGTATTAAGTAAATTTTGAAAATAATTAATGGCTAAAATTGGAGTTTATTTATGAAATTTATGGGAATATTCAAGGCTAAAAATAAAACATTGATTTGTTGAAGGATAAAGTCCAAACTTGGTTTGAATAGTAAGTACTCCAATTGAATATATATATATATAAGAATTGAAATAGTTTTGGGAACATAAAGTGATATTTAAATTATGGTTAAACTTTAAATAAAGAAATATATTTGTGAAGCTATGTAAATTATCTTCTTTACAAAGTAACCATAAAGTTAACCCATTTATATATATACCGTTGAATGTCCAAACCATTGTGTTTGGGAGTTATGGATTTAAGTAAAGTTTCCAAAACATTATCCTTTGAAGATATAATTCAAATATTTGGTCTCCAGATATTATAAACAGTATGGTTTTGGAAAGAATTATATTTGAATATAACGATATCCTATTGTTTTGGGTTTTAAAATGATATCGTATCTATAGTTTTGAAATGGAAATGTTTATTCTGATTTAAAGTATAAACTGTTTTTAAATAACCACGGGTTATAATTACGAAGGGTTGGCAAAGAGACCGGGATCGGATATGGACATACTCTCTGTCGATACCGAAAACCACTTTGACTAACCGTGTACGCGGTGGAGATTCCAGAATGAAGTAGGTTGGTGGTGACGGTTTCTTGAAAGGTATATACGTGGACCCGACTCCCGTGAGTTGGCATAAGGTGGCTAAAACAGGAGCGATTCTCGGATTAATGAGGTAGCTCCTCTGATCGAACGCACTTCTTCGTATACCATTCTATTGCTTATGTGATTGTTTGGGTGCACCCTTTGATTTGGGAGTGTTGTTCGAGGTGGGCGGTTGCTGCGGCTTCGCGTTACCACCGGTCCGGATAGCAATTGGTATATCTACCCTGGCATTGCCTAGTTGTGCCGTGTCACCTACCATATCGAGCCTTGTACGAGTTTGGTTTTCTCCCGTAGCCCGTGTGGTATCCTCTAGTTGCTTCCCGAGTAGGAGGAGCTATGATATTGGATGGACTACTGGGACTATTACGTGTTAAGGGCTATATGGGTAACCCCTTAATGCTAAGAAATAAGTATGTTTACTTTATAAATAGACACTATTATAATAGCGCAATATACTACATAGTAAATAGTTTAACGGATCCTTAGAGGATGGGCGGTCCCAGGCATCCTTTGAGTTACTTGCTATATATTACAGTACACTTGATTTAGCTTACATTATATAAGTATGTATGTCCTGACTCGAGTGTTTTGTTTTATTGTACGCTCGGGTCAGCCTGAGTTGCAGCTTCAGTTTCTTCTCCGTAGCTAGGACACTCAGTAGATCATTCGTGCTATTGGAAGTTGTTTCAGCCTTTATCCTTTCTGGAATTCAAGACTTTGAAGACTCTCTATCTGTGTATGTTAAAATTTGTATTGAGGATTATAGACAATGTAAGTTCTGTTTTGTAAAGATGTATCAGTGGCTTCATGAACCACTAAATTTTTAATTTCCGCTGCGAGATTCTGATATCTGTGTATGTGATTCTGCGATTTATTTATTGTATATTCCGAGTTTTGCCAAATTTATTCTACAATCTATTATTTTGAACTATTCCAGCTCGACATGTTCTATTATTGTCGAATTCGAATGGTACAAAATAGTGGGTCGTTACAGCTGGTATCAGAGCTTTGGCTCTAGGCAAAACTTAGAATATATGGTAAATTGATTTGTAGAATCATATTCATCCGAGTTTGAATCTCTTCCTTTTCGAATTTTGGAACATTCCCTGTGGTTCCAAGGTTCATTCGTGTCCCTCATTTTTTTTCATCTACTTTAGATTTTGGAGTGCCCCATAACTCCACTTCGGATGATCTTTATAGTGAATTGGCGGTTTCGCCATTATTCTAATAAAGGGGTGAAACTCCTTTACCATTAGCATTGATTCACCGGAGATTTATATTTATCCTCGGGTTATATGCCAGTATCTTCGGTTATTCCGAACTCTATCTCTTCAGATCAAATATAGATTTAACCCAATCACATCGATCCGACTCTTTAAGTCACGGATAACTAGGTCAAGGTTGTCCGCGATTCATATAAACTCACCCAGTTCCTTATTTTGATATTAAATCATCAGTCTTTCTGATTTCCATTTATCTTGAATTCTATTTGATTTGAGTCCATCAAATTTGAGTCTCTATCCTTGTTTTGAAAAATTTTATTCCTATATTTGAAAATAAAATCTAATATTATATATAAGTATGATTTTCAGAATTTTATAATTAATTTAACTAGTTGTCAAAAAGATAATAGTTTTGATTTTATTTATGGTTTTGTAAGATAGAATAAAAATTTGAATATAAACAATGGATATAAATTAATTTAGAAACAGAAATGAATCTAAAACAAGAACTTGAGAATTCAATTTCTGATGATTTCAAACCTTGGGTTTAAAAAGTTTTAAAGGATATATTATTTAGAGTATTTTTATAGAAATTTGTTTCCAAAGAAATTTAAAATTTAGTGCTCTTCTCTTTGTCGCTGGAAATTAATTTCGGTGATGACTGCAGCATCATCGACATTCATTTTCGAGTTTCGAAGTGGAAAGACCATTCTGTAGTCTGGCTACAGTATTTCCTTGAGATTTTAATTGATTTGAATTTCTAAAATATGGCTTAATATATATAGATATATAATTTAAATTTTGTTTGACATATTATGTATTTATTTATTTATTTATCTCTAAATGGTTTGAAGGGAATCAGAAATTCAATTCTTAAAATTTATCTTAAGGAAAAATTTCAATAAAATAAAAAGGAAAAAATAAATAAAATTCTTGAATAAGAATAATTTCAACTTGAGATAATTAAATTTGGAATTTTTAGTTGTATAATACCCAATCTCATTTCAATATAACTTACCTTGATTTTTCAAAAGGTTAACAATGTAATTGGATATTATACAATATAAAAAGGGATTTTATAAATAAAATTTGAGTGGTTATAATAAATGTTATATACTTAAATTTTAGTTATAAAGGATTAATAGAGGTAAATAAGAAAAGGGAATTTAAGGAATTTGTTTAAATAACCTAATAAGCAAAGTTGATTTAATATGGAACCTTAAATCCAACTGAGAAATTTAATAAAGGTTATTTCCTTAAATGAATAATTAAGATTTAAATAGTTAGGATGTATTTGAATATCACTAAAATTGATAATTGAGAATTGGTTTCAAATGGAAATTTTAAGAAGGAATATCTTATTTATAAAAAAAAAAAAAAAAAAAAGAATTTTAAATAAAGTGTTAGGTTATTTGTTAAAATTAAGAGTTAAGTAAAATAAGGAACTTTGACTTAATAAATGAAGTTGGACATTCCATGCATAAAAGTTGTTCTATAAAATATAAGTAAATAATATCCAAATAAATATTTCAGAAATAGAACTGATTGGAAATACTATTATATCTACTATAGCATATTATAAGTGCTGCTGTTCTAAAAATAAAATGTTTTGGAAAATTTATAATTAAATAAATGAAATATTTTAAGGGTGTTATGATTTTAGTAGTATGTTTTCCAAATGATAATATTTATAAATTTAATGACTTTCAAAGTATTATGATTTCAAAAGAATTATGATTTCAAAGTTATTATCCTATTTTGTTTAAAACTATCTTTGAGTGTCCTTGGTTTCCCTATCTGCTACAGAATGGGGAGGCTATTGCTTATACCAGTCTGTTTAGAAATCTTTCTATAATCTTTGAAATCTTTGTTACTCATCGGGACCTGAGCACCGTTTATCACCCAGAGCCTGACAGTCAAACTGAAAAAGGTAAACCGATTCTAGTGGATCTTTTTCGTGCTTCAAATCCGGAACTATTCGTTTAAGATTCTTGTTTATCTAGCTTATCTTCTTTGTTTCTCTTCTTCCGTTCCTTTTCGAGGACGAAAAGTTCTTAAGTGGGGGAGAGTGTAACAGCCCTAGTTTTAGCTATTTATTTTCTTTTAATTATTTTAAAATTTGGAAATATATTTTTACATAAATGGTGTTTAACAATATAGTTTAATTATTTAATTGGGAGATATATTTTATAAAATTTTGTATGTCAATAAAATTTAATAATAATTGTAGAAATTTAAGCTAAGTTTGAACGGTTAAATTTCGCGTTCAAAAGACGCGTCAATTATAGGGTATAAGCAACGTAACAAAACGTGTGTTTTTAAAATGTTATTTTTGTGAAAATTTTTGATGTTTTAGCCTGCGTCTGTTTAGCGTAGTGTAAAGATCAGGTTTTAAATATTTTTGGATATAAATTATCAGTCAGTGATTTAAAAACAAACGTTATTTCGTTATAAAGAACCAATTGTTTTATAACATTGTATACGTTTTTCTCTACATAAATATTCACCTTTCTATTTATTGTCATCAAACTAAAATCAAAATTCAGCTAAATTAAAAACAAATCACGTGTGCAACTTTTTCATAGTGTAACGCTGAAACCTTTATCCTTTGAAACTGACGAGTAAATCACACAAGTCCATTTTTCTCTGCCTTCTTCAAATTTTCGAATAACTAATCAGACATAGGCAACATTCAAGACGAAATCTGGGGAGAAAGAAATTTAGTGCATGCTTATAATCTGAAACGTGCTCACCTAATGTTCTTTCACCTACAATTTTCCCAGTCACGCAAATCATTTTGCCCATAATCAATGCATGTTTTAATTTCATCAAATAACGTTCGAATATATTTCTCTCTGACAGTTTTCCTTTGCACTTGTACACATTCACTTCAAGCCTGATACGTGCACATCAAATTCCCTTGCTTCACCCTCGGTTTCATCAGCATTTATTTTTCCCATAATCAAGCTGCCTCATCTCTTTGCCTTCAATCACGCAGACTTGAAGGAATTCACAATGAAAAAAAAAAAAACTGATGCGTTATTCACACTTATGACCCCCTGTGAACTTCACATACATCATCTATATTTACACCAGTTCTTTTACCTTTCCACTATTTTCTTTGCCTTCACCTCCTCATCTCACTCGAGATCCATCAGGTAATTTTATTCCATTTTTTTTTTCTAAGTCCTCTCTGTATTTTGCTTTTGCTCGGCCATCTCCCCACCTTTTGCCTATAATATAGGATGGTAGTTGAGTATGTTAGGATCTGTAGATGATTTGCCATCATTAAAAGCATACTTTGTTGGGCCTCAGTACATAGGAAGTTCTGTCGCATTTAGTCATATCATGGTGGCAGGCTTCAGTAGAAATGTTGACAGGGTTGGGATTTGATTTAGTTGAATCTGTATTTTGATTAGTTGAGTAGTTGGTTGATGGTCTGACTTAACCCATAGGATGCAATTGTGTCATAAGTTTGGCCTTTGTATCATTTTCAGTTTTAAGTGTTGATGAGTTTATAAGTTAGGATGTGAAATAACTGTGAAGCAATAGTGTAAATCTAAGTTAAATGGAAAGTGTACATATATTGAAGAGAATTAGGTGTATAATTATGATGTGCATTTGAAAAGGTGGTCTGCATATCTTTTGGCTTGAAAATTTAGTGCATATAGATATCTTAGAAAAGTCTGCATATATATATAAATTTGGTAGCAGGCTGTACATATTGGTGTCTCTGAGAACATGTTCAAACTGACATGGGAAAGATTCATGACTGGAATGGGAGAAAGAAGTAGGAGTAGTGTCTCATTCAAGTATCAGTTTGCATGAAAAGCTGGTGACATATTCCCAGTAAATGGTGCACAGGCTTGGCCATACCAGAGTTTGTAGATGCTGGAGGGAAGCAGTTGATGGGGCAAGTCTAGTGAAGTATTAAGTGGAAGTGGGGTACTAAATGATAAAGAGAGAAGTAGAGAGGAGGTGGTTGGGTCAGGTCCAGAGGAGTGATGGGTAGGTGGTTTCAGACTTGGAACAAAGGGAAGGAAGTACATAGGGACTGACTCGAAGCAACTATATTATTTTCCCGAAGCTTTAGCATATTTTTCTCGAAGTAATTTTTTTGGTGACTCGGGTAGTTGGGTTTTCTTCTGCCTGTTGCAGTTTTAGAACTGGGAAGTGGATTTAGGAAAAAAAAAAGTAAGTAATGACAAAACAAAAAAAAAAAAAAAAAAAAAAAATAATAATAAGACTATAACAAGAGTAGTCTGCATATATATTGAATGTTGTAGGCTGCACATGTTGGAAACTGACAGGGAGCATGCATATGGTAGTTGCAACTAGGTGGTATGGATGGTGCAGTGGAGTTGTTTAGTCTGGAAAGGGTGGTGGGTTCCGGTGTGCATGTCACAGCGTGCACCTGTGCACGTTCATCTCCATCTAAACCGACTCTGGAAGGATGACAAGTCCTGTAGTTGTTTAAGTTGAAGATTTGGGGGTTTGATGTCAAGGTTAGGGGTAGGTAGGTAGTTTTAGTTCAAGCCTTTGAGTTTGGTTGAGTAGCAGCTACAGAGAAATGCAGGGAAATTGTCTCGGAAACTTTGTTTGCAGTTGTAGACGAAATAGAGTGCAAAGCTTTGAAAAGAAGTAAGAAAAGAGAGAACTGAGAAAAGAGATGGAAACTGGGAAGATAGACATAGTAGTGGGAAGGCAGGGAGTAGAAATGGTAGGCATGAGTATCAGGTGGAAGTGAAGAATCGTGTGCACGTGTACAGGTGGGTCAATGTGTACACTTTGGGTTGGTAAGGCACGCACTGGGACTGGTGAACATAGGTTGGATCCAGATAGAGAAGAAGAGAAAAATTGGAGAAGCGGCAGAGGTATAATTATGAGGAAGTGCTGGTTTAATACGTGTACGCGTGTAAGGGTGCACATGCGCATATATCCCGACATGATAAGAAAATTCCACCTTTTGCCTTAGTCGTTTGTCTTTAGGAAACTTTGTCGTGCATTTTTAGGTTAGCACGGTTCTCTTTTTGAGTATGTTTTGGTCACGTTACACGGTGAAGTGGTCGAGCAAAGCTAACCAATTTTCGTTCTATTTTTCTTTGACCATAAATTCTAAAGTCGCGATTCAATATTTTGAATTTTTGTTCTAGATTTGAATCTAGGCGACATCCGAGAATTTTGATCGGTACCCTCTGTCGGTCTTTACCGGTGAATCGTCGTTTCGAATTCAAATTTTTCTGCAACTTCCAAGTGAGTATTTCTCACCAGACATACGTATTTATATTTTTAGTAAATTATTGCAAGTGTATGTGTAAAATTGTATTTCACTATTATCTGTCTGTAGTGTAATAGAATGATGAACCCCATTGACACCTCATCAGTATTCATTTGTTGTATTATATCTGCAGTCATATTATGTTATTGTTTATTTACTGCTTAAATCACACTGCAAGTTCCCTATTATATGTAGATTGTTATGGGCTGAAATGATAGGCCTAAATGATGATTATTGTTAAACTATTCTGTTAACTGCTTAACTGATAACTTGGGATTGCGGGTTTGAAATGATAGAACCCGGGGTATTTATAAATTACGGGTTGAAATGATATAAATCCGTATCACTTGACCTAGGCTAGAAAACTATATACAGGCCCGTGGTCCTTATAATATTTTCTGAAATATTTATAAATTATTTTTGGAAGTTAAATATTTGATTTAATATCTTTAAAGGATTTTATATTGATTTTGAATGAGTTATAAATGTTAATAAATAAATAAATAAATATTTGAATAAAATTATAGAATATAACTTATTTTGGAAAATCTGGATTTTTGAAAGAATAAGATTTCAGTTAAGAAATATATAAATAAATAAGTTATATTTGGAAATATTTATTAAGTTAAACAAAGCTACTACAGCATTCAAATGCTATCTTTTGAAATTGGACTAGTTTTACCCGTAACTTTAGGTAGCATTTCCTAAGTGCTACAGAATCTAGAATTGATTGTTTTAAATTTTATGGAATTTGATAAATTTTATTTTTAAGTTTTGGAGAATCTTAAGATATGATTTATAACTGGATTTCCTTAATAAATTTAAGATGAATATTCTGGTATTAAGTAAATTTTGAAAATAATTAATGGCTAAAATTGGAGTTTATTTATGAAATTTATGGGAATATTCAAGGCTAAAAATAAAACATTGATTTGTTGAAGGATAAAGTCCAAACTTGGTTTGAATAGTAAGTACTCCAATTGAATATATATATATATATAAGAATTGAAATAGTTTTGGGAACATAAAGTGATATTTAAATTATGGTTAAACTTTAAATAAAGAAATATATTTGTGAAGCTATGTAAATTATCTTCTTTACAAAGTAACCATAAAGTTAACCCATTTATATATATACCGTTGAATGTCCAAACCATTGTGTTTGGGAGTTATGGATTTAAGTAAAGTTTCCAAAACATTATCCTTTGAAGATATAATTCAAATATTTGGTCTCCAGATATTATAAACAGTATGGTTTTGGAAAGAATTATATTTGAATATAACGATATCCTATTGTTTTGGGTTTTAAAATGATATCGTATCTATAGTTTTGAAATGGAAATGTTTATTCTGATTTAAAGTATAAACTGTTTTTAAATAACCACGGGTTATAATTACGAAGGGTTGGCAAAGAGACCGGGATCGGATATGGACATACTCTCTGTCGATACCGAAAACCACTTTGACTAACCGTGTACGCGGTGGAGATTCCAGAATGAAGTAGGTTGGTGGTGACGGTTTCTTGAAAGGTATATACGTGGACCCGACTCCCGTGAGTTGGCATAAGGTGGCTAAAACAGGAGCGATTCTCGGATTAATGAGGTAGCTCCTCTGATCGAACGCACTTCTTCGTATACCATTCTATTGCTTATGTGATTGTTTGGGTGCACCCTTTGATTTGGGAGTGTTGTTCGAGGTGGGCGGTTGCTGCGGCTTCGCGTTACCACCGGTCCGGATAGCAATTGGTATATCTACCCTGGCATTGCCTAGTTGTGCCGTGTCACCTACCATATCGAGCCTTGTACGAGTTTGGTTTTCTCCCGTAGCCCGTGTGGTATCCTCTAGTTGCTTCCCGAGTAGGAGGAGCTATGATATTGGATGGACTACTGGGACTATTACGTGTTAAGGGCTATATGGGTAACCCCTTAATGCTAAGAAATAAGTATGTTTACTTTATAAATAGACACTATTATAATAGCGCAATATACTACATAGTAAATAGTTTAACGGATCCTTAGAGGATGGGCGGTCCCAGGCATCCTTTGAGTTACTTGCTATATATTACAGTACACTTGATTTAGCTTACATTATATAAGTATGTATGTCCTGACTCGAGTGTTTTGTTTTATTGTACGCTCGGGTCAGCCTGAGTTGCAGCTTCAGTTTCTTCTCCGTAGCTAGGACACTCAGTAGATCATTCGTGCTATTGGAAGTTGTTTCAGCCTTTATCCTTTCTGGAATTCAAGACTTTGAAGACTCTCTATCTGTGTATGTTAAAATTTGTATTGAGGATTATAGACAATGTAAGTTCTGTTTTGTAAAGATGTATCAGTGGCTTCATGAACCACTAAATTTTTAATTTCCGCTGCGAGATTCTGATATCTGTGTATGTGATTCTGCGATTTATTTATTGTATATTCCGAGTTTTGCCAAATTTATTCTACAATCTATTATTTTGAACTATTCCAGCTCGACATGTTCTATTATTGTCGAATTCGAATGGTACAAAATAGTGGGTCGTTACAACTAGGGTTTCGAATTATTTTTTTAAAAGAGGGGAAGACGTGCAATTGCGTGAGTTATGGCGTGGATTTGGCTGATGAAGGTAAGGCAGAGTATAACTTATTATTTTATTTTATTTTATTTTTTTATATTATATATAAAATTATACTTTTATTTTGATTTATTATTATACAATTATATATTATTTCTTTCATTTTATGTTCAATTGTTTTGTATTATTTTTGTTGTTAAAATTTTAACTAAGTGTATTAATTTATTTTATTTTATTGATTAAAATTTTGTCCCTTTTTATTTAAGCTAAAGAAAAATATTATTAACTAACCATCCATTTATCAATTTAAATAAAAAATTCTTGTATCCAAATTTATTTTCTTCTAAGTCATTTGTTTGAATTTCAATACAAATCCAATATTCAATTTCAAACTTCAAAGTTAAATTCAAATTCTATTCAACTTTAAATAGATTAAATTCAAAAATTTAATCGTCAATTCATAGTTTTATTGGAATTCAATTTAAAATTATCTCAAATATTTAAAATTAATTAAATATCTTCATTTTTAAATTGTTAAAAATTCAGGATCGTTACAATCTCCCATACTTAAAAGAATTTCGTCCCGAAATTATAAGTTAGGAAAAACGTTTGCTAAAACTCACCGATATTTATATCCTACACAATTTTACCAAGTTTCAAACTCATAAATAAATATAGGATTCATTCCACTTATTTCATTTCACTAGTTTTGTTCATCAATTTCAATAATCAAGACACAAAAGTCTTTTATCAAAGTTTTTCGACTTACAAAACTCAGATTTTTTAAACTTTAAATCTTTCATGCTAAATATTTGCATAATATATCTTTTCCAAAAGCTGTGGACTTTCAAGATATTTTAAAGATCTTCTTCCTTAATTCATTAAGTTAGAATTATGTAATTCTAATTTCAGATTATTGATTTTCTATTCAAAGTTTTGAAAATACTTGATAACTCAAAGTTTAACAAGTCCATCGTCGTTCTCACAGACTTTAGGCATACGCTGGCCAGGCGCAAGACTAAAAATCTCCAAGTACTAAACATACTTGCTTCAACTCCCAGTGAAAATACTTTTTAAAAATCTTTTAAAAATGGATATGGAAAGTCCGTTCCCCCATGGATCACAGTTTACCCGGCGGTTTCGCTACTATCTCAGTAGAATCGCTTGTAATCTCAGATTTCTCATCACTCCTGAATTTCGCCATGGTTATCGCCTTAGATCGCGGTCCACACGGCGGTTACGCTACTATCTCAGTAGAATCGCTCGTAGCCTTAGGCATCACGCCCCTCGAATTACGCTTCGGTTTCCAGATCGCAGTTTACTCGGCGGTTGCGCCACTATCTCAGTGGAATCGCTTGTAACTGTAGGCATCACGCCCCACGAATTACGCCAGCATCAATCACATAATCCCAAACACGATGATCCATCGTGGGGGATATCAAATCAGTCCCATTGGACATTCCACTAATGGAATTCTACGTAGCTACGATTTACAATGGACACTTCACCGAGTTCCAATCACTTTCACATATAATAAATGGAAGGTACATTTCCATATCCTCAGTTTTTAGAAAACATATGTCATATACATATAGTACTTCATTTCACATTTCGTACTTATCATACCTATGTAAACTTACACAGGACTTTCATAATAATGACTTTCTAAACTGATGGTTTTCGATTATATTCACATATATAAGTTACGAAAACTCAATTCACATTCACAACAAATAGAGGATTCCAATTTTCCATCACGTTTAAAATTTTCCTCTAAATCGATTTGAAAATTTAAGGTTATCTCAAACCTAATTCACATTCACAATCCAATTCATTATCGACTTCACATTCGATTTGGATTTCACGTTACATCGTCAATTCTCAACACATAATTGATGTCTATCGATATATAACCTCTAAGCTCGTACGTCTCAGAGAAGGGTGTTAAGCTAAAAGAATAAATTCTCCGCCACCACAGATATATATTTAATAGAGATCAAATGCTATGTCATCAATTCACAATGTTAGACATACAATCCCAATCGACTATCCAAAATTCAAAGCTGAACTTATATTATTTTTGGTGTCAAAGTTAAACTCAATTTAACTCAAGATTCAATCTTTGAAAAATTTCCAAGTTGAACTAATCGTTCAAATTTCTCAAAATAATATCTTTACAAGATATAAAATTTTCACACTTAGCCATTTGAAACTAATTTCAAATATTCATTTCTCAATTTATCTTTAAAAGATAAAATTTCAAACCTTTCATTTCATATTGGAAAATATTCCCATACTTATTCAATAATAAGTAATTCACAAATTCATTCATTTTCAACACTTTGAAAATATTCAATATACTTGAATCAAAATTAAGTATATATTTCTTTCTTTAAGGAAATCATTCTTTTAAACACATTTATTTGAGTTAAAACGAATGTTGCGTAAAACATCGTTACGACAACTCAAAATCACTAGTATAGGGATTCGGATTTAAGATAGATATATAAATCCCAATACTATAAACAACATTTCCTTCCGGAAACCATTTACTATAACAACAGTGTTATAGTCCACCATTTCCTTATTTCTCGAAATGCCTATTTCAACAATTGAATGTTGAAATCTATGCATTCGATAGTTAATGCATTTTAAAACATCTTTAAAACTATTAACTTTTTCAACTTCAACTTAATTCAATAGTTTGAATTCAATAGTTTGAATTCTTCATACTTTTCACTATATCAGTTTTAAACCGATTTCAAACTTTTCAATATTAAGTTTTTCACTTAATTTAATTTTTTCCGCACGTTTAAATTTAAATTCATCACTGAATTTATTAAACCTATAATGGATTATCATGTTGACAACTTCAAATTTGAAATCTAAATTCTATTTGAACTTTGCATTTACCTTCTATTTCAAAAATAGTCAACTAGTTCTTTAGTAAATTGTTCATCAATTTAGTTCCATTAAATTCATATTTCCACATTAACTATTTCAGACATTAGTCTAAACTTGAAATATAAACTTTACATCAAAATTAGTTTGATTCCTACAGTTAAATCAACAATTAAATTTCCTTCCATAATATCACTTCCCAAAATGCTATTTCATTAAAATATTTCCTCCGTACAAAATTTTACATAGCTTAATAATTTTAAAAAAAATGTACACAGAAGATTGTGGATTACAAAAGATAGCATTACAAAATATGTCGATTGGTTTAAGATTCAGAATAATTAAGGACTAACGACTTCTTGTCCGATAGTATGCATCTTTGCCAAACTTTCATCTTCGGATGACACTATTTCATGTTGTGTTAAAGGAGAATTAACACATTCAAAATCCACATGTCCCCATTCCTTACAATTATTGCAATAATATGAGATGTTTCCATCCTTATCTATCACCTTAGCACTTTTCGCTCTAGCTGGTCGGGCTATAGCTTGCTCTCCCCGTTGTCTTCCGGTGCAGTTTCTGGCTATATGTCCAGACTGACGACAATGGTAGCAGATTGTCAATCTATCGATGGGTAAATTGAGTACGCACTTTTTCTTTTTCACTTTAGGGCAATGGCTAAGAAAATGCCCTCTCTCCTGACATTTAAAACACACAATCTCCGGACGAGCGAACCGGTCATCCACATTCCTTTTCTTTCTCCTCTCTCGACACTTAAGGGCATAATGTCCCTTTTTATGACATCGATAGCAAATAACCTCATCATATGGACCAGGTGCTTGCCTTTCAGTGAATCTCCTTTCAATTTCCGCACGAGTCGCTTCTGCTTCTCTACGAGCAATTTCTCTTCGTTCACGGCGTGCTGCTTTTTGTGCTTCGGTTTTCGCCATTATAATTAACAAGGTGTTTTCGAAGTTTCCTATCAATATTTGCATTTTTTTTATTAGCAGAGGTTGGATTATTCAATCATTCTCTCTAAAACATATCTGTTTTATTCACTAATATATTCACTGTCCAAAATCGTGAATATACTTTGTCAACCAATTTCATCATTTCTACAACTTATTTTCATTTTTAAAGGATTACCCACTGTCCAAAATCGTGGATATATCTCCTTTAATAAGCTATAACAATTTACTTACCAAATTCAATTGATTTTGAATTTATAAACAATCTTCATAAATTCCTTTTCTATTTATAAAACTTCAATTTATAAATCTTCTTATTGATTCAATTCAATTCAATTTATATACCTCAGTTATATATCAAAAATTCATATTATAAGTTAAATACTTATAATTCATTTATTCACTAAATAATTCTTCATCGCATTTGAAATCAATTTCAAAAGAATTTAAAGTCAAATTCTCGAGTTATAATTCAATAATTCTCTTGGTTATAACCAAATTAACATATCCCTTTATTTCACAATTATTACTCGAAATATTCAAGTTATTCGATTTAAACCAATTTAAACCAATTCATTAGTTCACTTAACTTATATTTCATTTTTCATAAACCTCAATAATTCGATAATAAGTTTCCGAACGATCGAAACTCAAATCTAAGAAGACCTCACCGAATATAAACTATCGCACACTCACATTTAGAGAGGGGAAATTTTCAAAATAATTCTAATTTTCAAAATACTTTTTGTTTTAAAGAAAACAATTTCATACTTCTTTAAATTTGAAAAGCACTTTCTTTATAGTGGTTCTAGTAACTATTCATATTAAACATCATAAACTGAGCTTTGAGTAAACCAAAGCTCTGATACCACTTTTGTAACGACCCGCCGCTCTGACCGCCTCTAGTCGGTAATTAAACCAACTAGAAACGTTCGAAATGACGGATTGTTAGTCAGTTTATAGAGTTTAAACAGAATCAGCCACAGAATCACAGAATAATCATAATATTTTTCATAAATGAATTTTTCTTACATACATCAGAGTTTTATACAATGAATCAGATTTTAATACAGCGGAACAGTTATCTATATATATATATATATATATCTTTTAGAGTACAAAGAAAATTTTCTCGAAAAACTTTAGTGAAGTTCTTTCCCCTCTCTCTCTAACTTCTCGGCCTGAAAATCTTCAAGCTGTAAAAATACTCGGTCTGACCCGAGTATTATATTCAAAAGAAAATAATACATAGGTCAGTCTAATTCAAACTCAGTTATTAGTGCATAGAGGCAATAATAATCAACAATTAGATGACAGTCAAATATAATTTACCTATCCGATCCTTTAACAAGAAATCGGATAACGGTAAATATAACACTTAACAGTGTTAAACATCAATTCAGTAGATTCAGATTATCAATGAGATAGATGAAGAGATTATTGATGAAGATAATTTAGAAAACAATCAAAATTTGCCAAAACGGTAATTAACAACAAAATCATCAAAATCGATTCAAAATATATTGAGTTAGCAACATAAAATAATTTTCATCAAAAAGAAAACATCAATTTAAAACATTAAATTTGGTAGGGCTGCAGTACACACACGCGCGTACGGCCTCGCCACATTTAAAATGTCAACTCCGTGGCTGCAGTTCACGCTTGCGTGCACTGCCTCGCCACTACAACTTGTGAAATAAAACAAGTTTTCAACAACATATTACTGCACTTTTCCAATAAGTGCAAAATTTCCATAAAAATGAAACTGCAGTCACTAATGAACACAAGGGCGAACTGCAAAAATAACGCAGCCACCACAAGATCATAATGCAACAAAAACTGTCTCGAATCAACTTAGTCGAGACTATCAAACTTCAATAAAATCAGAAGCAAGCTAAGATCAACGCATCAAGAAACTCAATCCAGACAGTGACAATAAGGCACTGTAAATACAAAATGCACCACCACAAGTATGCATGGGCAACTGCAAACATAAACTACAGCCACCACTAATGCAAGTCTAAACCAACTCAGATATTCAAGGAAAAACTGCAAACAAAACTGCAGCCCCCACTTGAATACAAGGGAGCCAGTACAAGGTACAACAATTTAAACTGCAAATAATCTCAGTGCATCAATGCAATGCAACCAAGGAAAAATCTCAACAAAAAGCACTGTAGCCACCACAATATTCAAGGGCAAGACTGCCACAAAACAACAGTGAAACCAAAACAGTGCAGCTCCGAAAATATAAACATGAAAAACAAGTTTGTGTACAACTCGACACAATGAAATTATAGTTCAAATCAAACATAAGGAGCAACACTGTCAACATAGTGAGCAAATTCAAGACAGCAAGCAACACAAGTACAAGAATGCATGTATGCATATACGTGAACACGCATACATATCTATACCAAAATAGAACAGCACCAAAAGAAGTATGCGACAAAGGTAGCTCGAGTAAAGCCATCAAGACAGTGTCGAAACCACCGTGGATCAACAGTTTCACCATCAACATAAGGACTGAAGTCACCATTGAAAGAAATTGCAAAAAAATCAAAACAAGTTCTCATTTAAATTATTTTCACAAAATTTAGTTGCAGATTTCAAAAAAAGTCAATGCCGAAAAACTGCAGTAGACATGTATACAACAAAAGAAGCAGTAACAGCAAGTCAAGTCAAATGGAACTCAACAACAACAAAACTGCGAGGAGCCAAGATATGGCAACAAAGAATGCCCAGTTCAAATGAACATCAAGGAAATATATTTGAAGTAAATGCAGAGACGAAGCACACAAGATAACAACAGTGTTTATGATCTTGAAACAAATATCATAACAGAGGTGGCCTATATATATATACTCAGGCATGAATCAACTACAAAGGACATGCATATGTGGACATGAAGACTGGAACAACAACAAATGCAAGACCAAATGATAGCACCTATTCTTATTAGTTTAAAAACAATTTTAATCGCATCTGTTCTTATCAGTTTAAATCCATCTGTTATTAACAGTTTAAATCCAAATATCAAATAGCATTTGTTCTTTATTAATTTAAAAACAAATATTGGGTAGCATCTACTCTCATCAGTTAAAAACAAATTACAAATTGATAGCATCTGTTCTTATTGGTTTAAATTAAAATTTAAATAGCATCTGCAGAATCAAAGTGACCGAAGTCACTGTTAAGGCAAGGCAAAATCGAAGTAGTTCGAAGACGGAACCATAGCAATTAAGACTTGATTACTATCAAGTGAACAGAATACAAACTCAAATGAGTGAGTACACTAGTGATAGGGCAACACAGTAACAAGCAAAATAAAATGCCAATAGCAATTATCAGTTTTGAACCAAGATAACTGCAATGAGACAGTGAATAAAATCAAGCAAAGCCATTCATGGCAGAGAACAAAACAGCATAATATGGATAAGGTACATGAAGCAGTGGAAATGAGCAGCGCATCAGTAAGCAATGCAACATGGTGAACAAGACACAGTGAGCAACAAGTGCCACAGAAAGGGGTGCAAACCCAACAATGAAGTGAATACAACTACAGGTGAATTAGAAAGAAAATACTGTGTTTCGAATCAAAACAGTGCCGTAATAATCAAGGCAACGAATTGACCAAATCAGACCAACATCGAACAAAAATCAACATCGAACAAAAATCAAATCGAGCAGAACATCAAGACAATAAACAGACGAAATCGAAACCACTTCGAATTAGATGTGAGTAACGTTAATTACTCACCTTTGTTTTTGAAGAGGCCGCGAGCAGATTGATGCCGAGCGAATTGAAGCCGTAAGAAGCCCTAATTTGAAGGCGAACGAAGACGAAGGGGAACGACGATTTCAAGCCGCCATTATTTTTCTCTTTTTTTTTTCGTTCGTATGTTTTGATTTTGTTTTAGAACTAGGGTTTCGAATTTTTTTTTTAAAAGAGGGGAAGACGTGCAATTGCGTGAGTTATGGCATGGATTTGGCTGATGAAGGTAAGGCAGAGTATAACTTATTATTTTATTTTATTTTATTTTTTTATATTATATATAAAATTATACTTTTATTTTGATTTATTATTATACAATTATATATTATTTCTTTCATTTTATGTTCAATTGTTTTGTATTATTTTTGTTGTTAAAATTTTAACTAAGTGTATTAATTTATTTTATTTTATTGATTAAAATTTTGTCCCTTTTTATTTAAGCTAAAGAAAAATATTATTAACTAACCATCCATTTATCAATTTAAATAAAAAATTCTTGTATCCAAATTTATTTTCTTCTAAGTCATTTGTTTGAATTTCAATACAAATACAATATTCAATTTCAAACTTCAAAGTTAAATTCAAATTCTATTCAACTTTAAATAGATTAAATTCAAAAATTTAATCGTCAATTCATAGTTTTATTGGAATTCAATTTAAAATTATCTCAAATATTTAAAATTAATTAAATATCTTCATTTTTAAATTGTTAAAAATTCAGGATCGTTACATTTTGTGAAATTAATTAAAGACTAATTACTTATTGTAATTAGAGGATGATTAATCAATGGTGTTTAATCAAGTTGAATACTTAGAGAATGATTAATTAACTAGGTTAATTAATTTATGGACATATAAGCAGGATTTATAGATATGGTAATTAATTTAATTTAATTTAAATTAATTAGAGATAGAAGTAATTAATTTAATTCATTTTAAATTAATTATAGATGGTGGTTAATAAATCATTGCTTATGGTTGATATTGATATTTCATTGGATGGTTGTGATCTCAGTAATGAGATCAGTAGTATCTATAGGATATGGATGCTTAGTTAAAGTATGATAATATGGATTATCTGTTTGTGATGATTATTTGTTGTAATGATGATACGGGTTATCTGTTTATGATGAGAATGGGATTATCTATTGTGATATGTAATTTATCTATCTGTGAGTAATAGATAATGATAAATTGAATTAATTGTCCAAACTAAATTCACTTGGACACTAAGATGGTGTTTGTATTTCGATGAGACCGGGATCGGATTTCCAAATTTGGAATTCCGAAAACCACATCGATCCAAATTAAACGTTAGGTCGTGAATCTCAAGTGAAGATTGAAGACTCAAGGTGTAAGGACTATTCGTGTTAATACTCTGAGGGTGATTCCAATACGAGTTTAATGGGGGTAGTACTTTAAGGTTCGAGATGGTGATTTAGAGTGTAAGGGCTATGGTCGTTGACTCTGAGGGTGATTCCAAAATGAGTGCAACGAGATAGTGCCTTTGGTTTCGTTCGAACCCGAAACGAACTTATGTGGATTGAATGCTTTCAGAACATCATCAGGTGGACGATGAGCATTCTAAGATTGACGTGTCCTATAAAGGTAATCGTACCCTTAAGCCTCATCAATCGGGAATGGCTAAAACAGGGAAGGTGCAGCAAGGCTAAGTGGGTCATGCCCAAGTAGGACGAGATTTGCCCCTGTCTAGAGGTCCCTTTTTTATTTCGGTTGTGTGGCAGTTGGCGACGGCCAATCTGCGTGGTGGTCTTGTTCGAGACTGTCCAGTAAGGGATGGTTCTGGCTTTGTGTTGCAGGGGAGTTAGGATGGCTCCTCGGTACGGTGATCTAGGCCACGTACTATGACGGGCAGTACCTCGGTAGCCCTGCCATTGATGGAAACCCATTCTTCCTACGAGTCCCTGCGGCTTTGTTTGTATTACCCACTTTTGTGGCTAGTAGCTGGAATTTAATAGATGTAACAATTTCGGCTATTTCTTATTTATTTGAAAACCGTAGATACTATTATAATATCACTGGATTTCCTATCAAATGTTTTGGTTAGTATAAGGTAAAAACTTTTCCATGTTTATGTGTGGGAAGTCTTACGTGATACCCTTTCTTTCCAAAAAAAATTCAAAGTTAAGCAACTTTTAAACCCGTTTACTCACACCAGACCCATGTCTGACCCGAGCGTTTATTTTCTGTTTTATTAAACTCTTGGGTACTCATATTATGTATGAGTAGTCAAGTGATTTAGGATTGCTTTGACGAGTTCTGGAGGAGATATGGAGCAGGAGGATTCAGCATGTAGATATATATAGTGGTTCCGCTGTGTTTGAGTTGTATATGTTTTCTCTGATGTACTTGAATTGTAATTGCTAGACAGATGTTTATAACTGTCTAGTTTGTGTTGTATTAGCTGTATAACTCTGATGTATATGATACTATGTAATGTTTTATATAATATAATATAATTTATTCGTTCCGCTGTGAGATTCTGATGATGTTTCTTTCTTTCTTTCTTTTCTCTTTTCTATCCCTTTCTTTTTTCTTAATGATGCGCCTTTCTATGGAATGAAAGGCGGGTCGTTACAGTTTTAAAACCAAAATATATACAAAACAATTTATTTTACCCCTGAAAACATAAATTAGAACATTACATGACTAAATAAAATATTATTTATATAATTTAAAGTAAACAATTTTGTTAACTACAGCAAATTACACATAATAGTTAAAAAGGCAAAACTTTCACACTATAATTCAGATTCCAACGAAACGTAAAACAGTATTCTTAAAATTTTATTCTCTTTCAAAATAAAAGATAAAATTCAAATTTTCAAACTTTTAAATTTTTAAATTTAGAAGTCAAAATTTGACCATATTGACAAAATTCACATTTTCGGAAAATATTCTAATAATTCTTGTGTGGAATTCTAATCCACACCAAAATTTATGTTTTAAAAAACAAATTATCTAAATTAAATAAATAAAACATTTATTAACATTTTTTGGTCGATACATAGATGGTTTGGATGGCAAGAAAAGTGAGAGTAAATGCTAAGAAACAGAAAAGGCATAAGTTAAGGAGAAAGAAACGTATATATGTTTTATTCTTAAATGCAAATGAAAATGAGGAGTTTTGAAATGAGAATTAAATCTTCTTGTACGTGATTTGCAAATGAGAAATACGCGGCTAGGAAAAAAAGTTTGTATGGCTAAAGTAAGAAAGAAAGAGGCCATGTGCAAAAAAGCAAGAAATCAAGCAATGACGTGATGGATTTAATTAATTTCTTTCCTTTGTATTAACAGTTGTTCTTAATTATATTGAATTTTTTAAATGTGTTCATTTATTATGATTAAATCCTTAAATAAATTCATTCAAATAAGTTTCATTCTTTTATACCACCTTATGAATAAAATATGCATTTCCACTTTAACATTCCTTCCTTATTTTATTACAAAGATTATTTTTCATCATAATAAATTACCAAAATTTTATTAATCTAAACATTTTAATTATTAAAACTTTATGGTTCATTACAGGTAGTGGCGAGAAAAATATAGGGTGAATTTTCTGATCACCGAGGTGGGAGGGAGACGATGACTTAGGGTTTAGTGGTGGTTTTTGTCCCTCGTTTTTGTCAAGGTGTTCTGACGTTGGGGATGGATCGGGTTAGATAACGATAGGGGAAATTGAGGCAGAAGCAGTGGCGTAGCTTCTGGTTGATGGGTGAGGAATCTCGTGGTCGAGATCACCGGAGAGAAGAGATTTTCCGATCGAAGGTTGTTGTTTCTGTTCGACTGATAGGCTTGATTTCAATTTCGAGATTGACGATCGAGTTGGATTGTCGTAATCGAGTGTGGAGTGGATCAGTGACTTGTCAACATTAGGAGGTGGAGTCAGATTGCCGACGGCCATCTGTGCACGTGCACTGGTGCACTATATGTCAGGTAAAGATGAAGATTGGGAAGAAGCTGTTGTCTCGGGAACGAACTCGAAGCGTACTAGGATTTTGCTCGAGACATAGGTTAGGGGATTGCTGGGTTTTGAACTCGAGAATTTGGGTTCGGTTGCTCCTGTCTTCTATGATATTATCCGGGTTTTTTCTGAATGAAATACAAGTTAAAAAAAATTAGATTTAGACAAATTTCTCAACTCCTTCCCTTTGAAATATTAAGTGTTGATTGAGTTTAGGATAAATAAAAGGGTTAAGATAAATTTTGCTAAATTTATTAAGTTAAAAGTGTTTTTATAATATATACAACCTTTGATTGAAAGTTTATCTTAAATAAAAACTTGATATTGTAATTAAGAAATGATTAGAAGATGGAGTGATTTTAAATCCTTAATTTAACTTTTAAGGTTAAAATAAATAAAATGGTGATAGATTATTTTCTAAAGTCTATTTAATAAGGATTTAAAAGATGATTAAAGAAATTAATAAAGATAAAATGGTTTATCCTTTAAATAAATTAAGGTCTTAAGTAATTAATGATTTATTTATTTATGTAAGTAAATAAAGAATAGTAAATTACTGAATGAGATTAACTGAGATTAAGTAATGATGTGATTGAAGATTATTCGTTAAATGTAATTAACTAAAATAATTAATTACTGGAAGTAATTAGAGGATCATTAATAAGGAGGTTAATTAAAAGTTAATTAATGTGAATAGTTAAGGCTAATTTATCTAAGTGGTAATTAAAGATCAAATTAAGGATCAAGGTTAATTAATAGAGGATAATTAACCAATGGAGTAATTACTTGATGAAAGTAATTAACGGTAATTACTCAAGGGAAGTAATTAAGAATTAATTTGTAACGACCCGCAGTTCCGTAACCCTTGAGTCGACACTATTCTCCATTAATCAACTCAAGATGAACGGAAATACGGACCATTTGGGTTAAAGAAGAAGAGGTAGAAGAATAAAATAGAAAAAACGTCAGAATCTAACCATTGCAGCGGAATAAAATATAATAGATAATAAATGATCATTACTCAAAAACAAATCTGTTTATACATTACATCATCAGAGTATACATAACACACAACTGGACAGTAATCATAACCTATCCTCACAAATCTGAATACACAGCTAATCAACACAGCGGAATATTTAAAACAAGTACGGAAGTATGTATCGCCATCCAGCTCGTCTCCTAAGCTCCTCAGCATCCTTTCCTGTAATCTATAATACTCGGTCTGACCAGAGCATTATAGTTAAATAACACCCGAGTCAGTCTGGGATACCAGCATGAGAAAACACACTCAACTTGGATTATTAAAGTTTCAAAATCCTTTGAAATCAAAAGCATCTCGTAAGACCACGCCACAAATAAACATTTCGGGTTTTTACCTTACGATAGCCAAACCTCTTTTTATCAAAATCCTCTGATATTATAGTAGTGACTATAGAAAGTAAAATAGAATCTAGCTGAAATGCTTGCATCTCACGTTTCAGCAATAGTTGGGCACAATCAAAACCGTAAAGGCGCGTAGGGAGAATGGATTTCCAACTAATGACTAGGCACTGTGGTACCATCTGTCATGGTGCCTGGTCTAGATCAGTATACTGAGGATCACTTCTGATCCCCTACAACACAAGACCGGGACTACCCCTTGCTAGATAATCCCGAGTAAGATCACCCCACGGTTGGGATCAGCAACCGCACCACTAAGCCGAATAAAAAAGAACATCTAGACAGGGATGACCTCACCCTAATGGGTGCTACCCACTTAGCCTTGCTGCATAACCCCTGATTTTCAGTCATTCCTAGTTGATGAGGCTCGAGACTAAGTGTTACCTTTTAGAACATATCGCTTAGATTACCCACCGTCCACCTGACAATTTTCCGAAAGCATTCATCCATACAAGTCTGTTCCGGGTTCGAACGGAACCGAAGGCACACTTTTTTCATGGAATGAATTCCCAAATATTTATTTCCACTGAAAATACCAAGTACAAAGCTTTAGATTTTTAAAACACTTTATTATAAAATATAGTTTAACATTTAAATTGAAATCTACTTCAATACTTTATTAAAAATATATATTTTAGGAATATTTAAAAAGAGGTTACTTAATAAAATATAAAACTAGATTTTCTCCTTGAAAACATAATACCAAATCACCATTAAATAGTTACTACGATAATAGATTTGAAAAATACTTACTTTATAATTTAAAAATTTAGAAGTAATAAATTTTTCTAAAACATGCTTTTTTAAACAACATTAAAACTTTTAACTTATATTTAAAAATTTGCTTTGAAAACGTACTTGGCTATCTAGGGAAATACACTTTTCCTTCACATCTTTTAAAAGTAAATCACTTTTTATTTTTAAAAAAATTTGCTCATTCCCTTAATAAATTCCCACCGTGAATTTATCCTTCCAAATATCCACTGATATATCACTTCGCTTTTATAAACCCAGTTTATAAATTTCAAGTCTCGCTTCTCCTTTAAAAATCCCGGTTTTACTCACTTAATTCAATCCCCAAATTGATTTCCAATTTACTTACTTTTAAATAAATTTCCTTACTTACTCCATTTATTCCAAAATCCATTAACTTCAGATTTTATTTCTTCATTATGATTTAAAATCTTTTTAACTGAAAACACCAATTTCATATTTTCCAAATTTCTTCTTTATCCTTTCAAATATTCAAACCTTGAATTTCAAAATAAATTCTTTATTTCTTGAAATAATATCACTTGAGTTTAAAAAAAATAACTTATTCCCATTTATTCAAAATCCCATTTCTCGCACTTGGAATTTTATTTATTAGAATACAAAAATCACTTTTTATTCTTTTCCAATTCATTTTTAATTTATTCCAATTTTTATGATTATTTTACTCAAAATTCGCCCTTTTATTTTCTTTTTAGAAATCCCATTTCTATAGATTTTGATAACTCGGTTCACTGAAATATTTTAAATCAACCATAGCATACAACATTTCCCATTATCAGTATAATTCATTACAAGATAGCAAATAATTATATCACAGAATATTTTAATAAGTCTAAATATTTTGAGGAATCCAGTTGGATCCCTCCAACCCGTTTCCATGCATCCACAGATGTTAGCACAATAAAATACCAATTCCACTTCGAGGTGGAATATCGCGGTATATGGGTTTTAAATATAATATCATCCGCTATTATGCGGCGCATAGGATCTCATCCGCTATATAATGCAGGAAATCAATCCTCCAAATATAATATATATATTACTATTTAATATACCACATCCAAAAAATTCAGTCATTCAACCAACTATTGTATTTAACTATTTAAATTTAAATTAAAACCAGATGAGTGAGATTTACTCGCCTTTGATTTTGTATGCAATCTATTTCCAATCCAGCTTGATTTCTTCACGATTTCAGACCTTTGTCAAACATTATATGCTTCATTAATATTTGAATTAATGTAATAATCAATTTCCATGTAAAGATTTTAATTGACCAATGATTTAATTAAACTATTAATTTTCCTTTCCGAAACTACTAAAATTAATTTAATTAACTAATTTTATATGATAGTTAAACCAACCTAGTATACATTTTTTACTGACCAAGTTATAAATTTTATAATAGGGTGTATATATATACTAATTACCATAATATTATATATAATTTTTTTTTAAAATTCTAGCAAGTTAAAATATGTATGTATATTTTTATATAAATATATAAAATTTTTCCAACCTATATATATATATACTGACTTAGTTAATATCTGACAAACGAAATGATATACCTTACCGTCCTATGTATATATATATAGCTGATTTTTTTTTCAAAACTGTTTAAACCTTTTTGTTAATTCACTGTTTTGAAATCAACAAGTCTAAAACTTACTGTTTTCAAAACATAACATTTTAAAAACAATGTTAATGTACCTTACAAAAAAAATGTGAACCCAGGATCTGGAAAACCTTCGTCACCCATGCGAAGTTTCTCGTGAACAACCATCCAGACCAGAATGTCGACCCTGCCACTAATGTCACGCGAAATGCTATGCCTCCTCCCCTCGAACGACATCCCCCAAAGACCACGTGCCGCCTGAACAACACAACCTCGCATCGCCATCCCATCCAACTCGGGACCTTGCCTGTCGCCCCGCTTACGCCCTATCACCCGGCAAGCATCGGTCGTCGACCGACTCGTTTCAAGCGCCAAGATTTCCTTGCGAAGCTATAAACTTGATTACGAAGCTAGCATTTGCTCTTGCCCTAACGAAAAAAATTGGGTGACTTTCTTACACTGGAGTTCGAATTCGTAATGGGGAAAGGGGCGAGGAAATTTGGGAGGGTGGCTTCGAACTAGGTGGAGAGGAAATCGAATTTGAAGAAGGGTGAAAAAAATAGATTCATTGGCCACTAGGATTCCAAAAGAGAAAAAGTAGATTGAATAAAAATGCTCGGCCATGATTTTGTTTCTGCTCATTGATTTTGATTTTAGCTTCTCAGGGAAGACAAAGAGTACATAATTAAGAAGAGAGGAGTAGGTCGGCTAGACTTGCATAGGTATAGGATAGGATGGCTGATGGGAAAGAACTTCAGCTAAATGTTTGCTAGTGTATGCGAATATATACATTCAATTTAAATTCAAATTCAAATCATCTCGATTTACACACTCCAAAATTCTAAACCCCTATCGAGGTGTACCGCTAGACGTTTACAATGTTATACCCCTATTCCGAATGCAATGGAAAAGGTTTGGAGTCCTAATTCAATCGTATGGAGATATGGCTTTTTGGACCCAGTTATAAAATTAAATATTCGATTTAATTTCAGCGCCTTTACTAATCGTACGCTCACACAACAACTCCATACACTACGGAAGTTGAAATCCGATAATAATATAATATTATGGATCTAATGGAACTGGTTTCGTCGAATTTCGAGGCTATGCCTCGGAAGGCTTTTTTTAAATATCTATTTAAACGATATAAATTTCAAAACTCAACAAAACACTTCCAAATTCAATTTTAACACTTTTACCATCTTCAGTACTATCAATATAAATTTTGCAAGCCTTTAAAATATTTTTAACAAACTCGAAACTGAAGATTAAATATGTTCCTCAATCTTCCATTATTGAGTTGCATAATTATATTATTCAACAAATTGCTATATCTACATTCTGAATAGATAAATCCAAGTTTTTCCTATTCAAAACCAATTTATAATTCAATTTCTATATTTAAAACCACTTAAATATTCCAGATTCAACACTGAAAAAATCCGGGTCATTACATTCCTCCCCCTTAAAGAATTTCGTCCCCGAAATTACTAAGGCAGAAGAATGTCCCAAACCCCAACTTACTAAAACATACTTAGTGAAAATCCCATATTCACTTTTCTAATCCTTTAGTTTTCAACTAAACAATTAGTTTCAAATTCCATTTCCAAAATCCCTTATTTCAATTCCAATTTGAAATCGTTTTGTCACTAACAAAAATTTTTCCAACGATTTTCAAAAAAAATTCTAACTCCCAAAATTTTCAAATTTTTTTGGTAGAGTCTCCTTTGTATGGAAGAGCTTTTGCAATTTGACAAGAGATATAAATATATATACATTGACCCACACTGTCGGAAAAACAAAAACGGTTCATATATCCTATTTTTATTGCGTAGGCATACCTTTATTTAGCATTTTTAAGCAAGCAGCTTATTAATTTAGAAATTAGCGTGTCCAAATCCAGCCAAACGGCTTCTAGGTGCCTGTACTTACTCAATTCAAATATGTAAGTACTAAATATACAAAATTTATTAACATTTCACTTATTTTCAATTGCTAAACACATGCATTTCACAAGCAACATGCACCCAACACTTTTCATGAGCAATTTATATGATTTCAAAACTAATTCAATATCTTTCAACCAATTCATGTGCCATTCCATTCAATTATAATGGTTTACACTTCAATTTCTTACATTTAATTTATTTTTAATCCAAACAAGCTCATATTCAATTTAATTGATTCCAAAATCAATTTTATTTCACTTCTATCAATACAAGGAATTTTAATTACCTTTGTTTACGTCAAACAACTATTCATTCTATGCAATTTGATAATATCCATGTGAATAAATAATTACTTAAGCTTTATAACCAATTTAAATTGATTCCGACTCAATTTATATTTAATTCCTTCCATTATAATTCATTCCCAACCATTTTATTTAGCTCGACACATTCCATGCTTGTATACTACTAACCATTCCCAAATTAATTCAACCTAAGCATTTATTTAATGGTCTACCCTTCCTACTCGAAGTCGAGCTTCTCATTATTCTTAAATTAAGTTAATTTACTTCAATTTATTCCGACATCAAACTTAAGTTCATTTCTATTTAATTTGATTCTCATCTAATCAAATTCCACTAAATTCAGTAAGCCCATCCATTTTACTTTCTATTCACATTCTCAATTTATCAAAATAATATCGAAGCACATACTTAACTCATTTGTACTCGAATTGGATTTTATTTGTAACTCAAATCATTTCTATTATAATCCAATTCCATTTTATTTTTACAACATCTCCACTTATTTTAATTCATTATCAATCCAAGTCGAATTCTATTTATAATTTGAGTTTATTTCAAAACTTCATTATTAACTTACAATCCATTTTATTTAACCGAGTTAAATTTTATTAACATACTGTATCAAATAATTTATTTAGCTAATTAGCCTACTTCCAACTTTTAAATCAATATTCGATTTTATTAAAAAAATCACTTCATTAAATTTTCCTGAGTTTAATTTTTTTCCTAATTCCAGTTTGGATTTTCTTTCATTTTCCCAAATTCCAACACTTTTATTTCGGCTTATTTATTCCCTTTTTACATTTTTATAAGTTACCCACTTATTAATATTCATACTTCTCCATCCATTTACAGTCAATCGCATTTTCACTTTACTTTTAACTAGGGATTATATATTTGTATTTCAATGCTTTTCAATTCTTTTATAAGCTTTCGAAGCTTATTTATTCCAATTCAATACTTTCTTATTTTACACTTATTTATTTAAGTAAGAATTCTATTACATTCAATATTATCTATAACTCAACTGAAATTATTTCAATTCAATTTTATTTAACTTAACTTCAATTAAATCTAACAGCATACCATTCTTTTTAATCCACTCAATCCACTTGAATTTAAATTAAGCAAGAACTTACTTTGACTTAATATCGTCTACATCTCAATTTATTTCATTTAAAGTCAATTTCAACTTACTTCAAATCCAACTCATTATTATTAACTTTGCTTAAGTTAATTTAATTTTAACTAATTTTATTTCTCAATCCAAATTTAATTTTTATTTTCCTATTCCAATCACATTCAAGATTTACTAATTATTTCTTCCAATCATCAATTAAATTTCAAAGTTTAATCTTAACCCAAGTTAAATTCTCATTTTTAACTTTCACCTTTAATTTTAATTCCAAAATCCAATCCCCATGTTCCTCATCAAAATCATTCAATATTTATAACTTTTATAACTTATCTCTTGATGATCTCCAAATTATTTAAATAAGGATTTGAGGATTTTTCAAATGCCCGACTTTTGTTCAAATCATTTTGAAATCACCATTATCTCGATATTACACTTGTCAAACTTTTAAATCAATCCCGGTTTTTGTCCCCAACAAATTTCCTTTGAAATTTCAAAAACAAACTTTGTTTTTCCCCAAAACATTCTAAAACAATGACCACGACAGCAATCCATCGCTTAGAAACTCGAAAATGAAAACCGATCATGTCGCGATCATCATCAGAATTATTTCCCAGTGACCGAAGCGATATCAATGCTATGCATCTCCAGAACCTATTTAAAACCGTTTTCTTTCAAAAATATCTCCAAAATAATATTATTATTTTTCTTACAAATACTTCGAAAAACACTTCCAAAATCTCCAAGATTTAAATCTTCAATTTTTAATTTGTATCCAATTCTAACGATAATCCATTTGTATAATTTATGCCCATACAATTTTTTCCATTTGATTATACAAGTCATACTAATTTTATAATTTCATTTGTTTAAAATATTATCATCCAAACACCAAGTTATATAACAATTTAAGAAAATATTTCCTTTATATCAAAATATATTTCTGGGTAAAATTATTTCATTCACCCACCTTTAAAACTATACCGTGTCAATTTATCGTGTCAGGGGTTTATAAACTCATCTCGAATAGCGGCCAACTTACTCGATCGGAATTCATATTCCACTCAACCAATAAGTCAACACAATATTAAAACAATTTATATTCACTACCAAATACGCGCTCATATCAACTAATACACTCAAACTCATTCTAGAGTACTACGGACTCCGTTTTCAATGAGTAATCCCCACCAGAGCCAAGGTTATCACCAACCTAGGCTATGATACCAAGTGTAACGACGTGCAGCTCCGTACCCCTTGAGTCGACACAATTCTCCATTAATCAACTCAAGATGAACGAAAATACGAACCATTTGGGTTAAAGAAGAAGAGGTAGAAGAAGAAAATAGAAAACAACATCAGCATCTAACCATCGTAGAGGAATAAAATATAATAGATAATAAATGATATTTGCTCAAAAACAAATCTGATACCAAGTCTATCTTAAGTCGCTCCGCCTGATGCCCCAGCGTAAAGATCGCCTTCCATTCCCCATAGGTCGCTGCGACCTACCAGCCAACGCAAATGGCCAAATACACCCACTATAAGCCGTAACCTGTACCCATTAGGTCGCCAGCGACCTAACTCAACTCCTAAGCCGCCCATAGCCTACACCACACGACCTAACTCTGAAACTCCCCTATAAATACCCTGCCTACTCCACATTGGGGAGGGAGAATGATTTCTCGAATGCCAAGACTTTGCTATTTTCATGACTTCTACGACACTTTAAATGCTAAAGACACTTCAAAGAACCTTGGGAAAAGATCAAGTTCATTCGACATGAGTTCAGAGAGCTTTTCTGCATCAAAGTTCTAACTACTTGCCTTAATTGTGTTGTAATTGAAGAATTATTGTAAGATTTGTAATCAAATCAATAATATAAGAGATTAAGTGGACGTATGCTTGACTTTGAGCCGAACCACTATAGAAGAGATTAAGTGGACGTAGGCTTGACTTTGAGCCGAACCACTATAAAAATTGTTGTTTCTTTACTATTTTCTGCTATTTTCTGCTTGCTTTTAATTCCCGTACCAACCGGTGGTGCTTTCGCTATATCACAACTCACACTGGGGTGTAAGCGTACATTTTTAGCGTTAATATTTTTGGTGCTTTCACTGAGAATTGAACTCAAGGGTGCTCTCATCATTGCTTCACAAAGATTTTTTGAAAGACTCTCCCTAAGAACTAGAGGTCTATTCGAAATTATGGCTCCTGGAAGAAAAAGTAGATCTACTAGATCTGGAGATGCTTATGACAACACCACCACTTCTGCCGCATCAAATCAAGTGCCTCATAGTGTTGGAATCATAAGGGCGGAATTGGATGCTGTTGTGTCTGGGTTGCATCAACAAATGGAAGCCCAGAACACTTTGATGTTGAATAGGTTGAATGCTTAGCTTGGAGTTAACCAGCAACCAGAAAATAATGAAGAAACCTTTGTTGAGGATGTTCATGATTCCCAAGGGAAAAGTATTCCTCAAAAGGCAGCTGGCACCGCCGAAGGGGCACCTCCCCAAGCTGAAGGTTCAAGGCCGCAGCCAACTCTTCGTGAACGTTTTTCTAGGCAAACTTCCAAAAAAGTAGCTGACGTCTTTCCCGCGGGGCCTCTAAACGAAGAGGGGTACCTCTCACGAATGATTCGACAAATTATGAAGGAGAGAATGCAAAGGGAGGAAGATGAAAGTGACTGGGGGTTTGCTCCAAGCAAGACTCCTTTTACTGAAAGAATTCTGAAGGCTGAATTTCCAAAGAAGTTTGTTCCCCCCACTAATCAAGCTTATCGGGGGACAAGCGATCCTAACCAGTTCTTATACAAGTATGACTGGCATATGACAGGTGCCAGAGCAACAGATGAGATCAAGTGCAGATACTTTCCTATGTGCTTGGAGGGAGTGGCCCTGCTTTGGTTCACGAAGCTGCCAGTTCGATCCGTGGATCAGTTCTTCGACCTAACTCGAAAATTCAAAGATTAGTTCAGGTTACATGCTTCGAAGGCTAAGGACATTATGTCACTATCCAGCCTCGAACAAAGCCCCGGAGAGTCTATCAAATCTTTCTTAAACCGCTTTAATATAGCCTTGGCCGAAGTTGACAATGCAGAGCCTCGTATGATTCTGACTTACTTGATGTGAGCAATTGGCAAATCAAGTGAATTCGAAAAATGGCTAAAGATGAAAGAGACAAATTCACTTGAGAAGTTCTACGATAAGGACGATGAATTTATGCGAATAAAAAGCCTTCCTATGCCAGCAAAAGAAGTCGTGACTGAAGTTGAGAATAACAATGTTGCTTCTAACAAAAAGAAATCTTGTGGCTAGAAGAGGGAGAATGACGGTGGGAAAAAGCAGAAAGATGTGAAGAAAAATCGCCACTTTAAACCTTCATATTTTACTCCCTTAACTGATACTCCAGAAAATATCTTTTTCACAACCAATGATGGTGTTGAATACCCTAAACCAACTGAGATGAAGCTTGGGAAAAATGTTGTGCATAATGGGAGATTCTGTCGGTTCCACAATCAACCTGGCCATGAAACTAATGAATGTCGCCATTTAAAGAATTTGATTGAAGAGCTGTTGAGACAGTATAAACTACAACAATATGTGAAGAGAAACAGAAGTGACCCAACCTCATTTACTCAGAGGCAACAAGTTCCTGTTCATCAATCCAGCTCAGGTGAGAGGACTGCAGCGCAGAAATCTGAGAGGCCTGTCATTAATGTTATCACAGGGGTCCTCACCCAGCGGGCAGAAGTTGGGATGAGATGGAGAGATATGCTCACGCTTTGAGATATGCCTCGGCAGAAGAAAATCTTTTTGTCTTGGAAGATGCCGCACCTTTAAAACAGCAAAGAACTTTTAACGATGACATCATATTCCGGGCTAGAGACTCTGTTGGTGTTGAGGCTCCCACCATGGATCCCTTGGTGATATCTGCAGGCATTGGACCAGCCATTGTAAGAAGGGTGCTTGTTGACTATGGCACCTCTTGCAATATCCTCTTCATAAAGGCATTTGATCAGATGAAAATTCCCATGGCTGATGTCCAATCTTCCTCAAAGAAAATTGTTGGGTTCACTGGAGAGCGAAAACAGCCTATGGGACTATTGACTTATTTGTAGAGCTTGGATAAGGGGAAAAGAAGGTGATCCAAAAACAAACTTTTGTGATTGTTGATGAATTCTCCGCTTAAAATGCCTTCTTGGGTCGACCGACTCTTGCCGCATTCAAGGCCATTCTTACCCCATGGTGCCTGACTATGAAGTTCCCCACTCATAATGGTGTCGGTGTTGTGAAGGGGGACCAAAATGCCACGCGAGAATGCTATCTCATAGAGTTACGGGAGGCAAAGAAGAGAGAAATGGGTAAGGGTGCGGCAGCTCCGCTCCGCATCAAAGAGCCCACCTTGTAGCAATTACGGGGTGGACCCTGCAATGGTGAGCATAGTGGTGCACGAAAAGAGATTGATCCTAGAAACACCAGTGCAGGGGAGTGTAGAGCGGTGCCAGTGGAACTGACGGTGCCAATACCTGTTGACCTGAGTGATCCAAACGAGGTGTTGAATGTGGGTTCACAACTCGGTGTGACGGTTCAGAATATGTTGGTATCATTCATGAAAGCAAACCTGGATGTATTCGCTTGGAGCCATGCCGACATGTGTGGAATATTTCCAAAAATCACAGTGCATGTTTTGAATATTGATCCAAAATTCACACCCATAGAGCAGAAAAGAAGAACCCAGGGTCCTGAAAGGTCGACAGCATTAAAAGAAGAAGTAGATCGGCTCATGGAAAATGGCTTCATTAGAGAATCCACTTATTCAATTGGGTTTCTAATTCGGTGTTGGTTAAAAAAGCAAATGGAATGTGGAGAGTATGCATCGACTTTTCAGAGTTGAACAAAGCATGCCCCAAGGACTATTTCCCGTTACCCAGGATTTATCAGTTGGTGGATGGAACAACCGGGCATGAATTATTGTCTTTTATGGATGCTTACTCGGGATATAATCAAATCATGATGCATGAGCCAGATCAGGAGGACACGAGATTCATCACTGATGTTGGTCTTTACTGCTTTAAAGTCATGCCCTTCGGACTAAAGAACGCGGGGGAAACTTATCAAAGACTTGTTAATGCCATGTTCAAACCCCAGATTAGCAAGACTATGGAAGTATATGTTGATGATATGTTGGTGAAATCAAAGAAGGCAGTAGACCCCATGGATCATTTGGCAGAAATGTTCGAGGTCCTCCGAAAGTATGGGATGAAGCTAAGTCCTCTGAAATGTTCATTCGGGGTAGAGTCTGAAAAATTCTTGGGTTTCATTGTGAGTGCTAGGGGCATCGAAGCTAATCCTGCTCAGATTACTGTTTAAGAGAAGTCAAAGCCCCTAGGACAAAGAAGGAATTGCAAAGCCTCAACGGGAAAGTCGCTGCTTTGAGTCGGTTTATTTCCAGGGCCACTGATAAATGCATTCCCTTCTTTGACGCTCTGAAGAAAGGAAAGAAAAACTTTGAATGGATCCTGAATGTCAAAAAGCTTTTGATGAACTGATTCGTCACATGGAAACGCCTCCGGTACTTTCTAAGCCCAGCAACGATGAAGATCTTTTCATATATTTAGCGATTTCATCTCATGCTCTCAGTGTAGCATTGGTACAGGAAGACGCAAAAGTTCAGCGCCTAGTTTATTACATCAGAAAAAGATTCACTGGGGCAGAGATGAATTATTCAAAGCAGGAAAAGCTCGCCTATTGTCTGCTGATTGCGTCTAGAAAGTTGAGGCCATATTTCCAAGCTCATCCTATTAAAGTCCTCACCGATCAACCTCTAAAGGAAGTCCTATTTCTCCCTGAAACTTCGGGTCGTCTTTTGAAGTGGAATATTGAACTCAGCTAATACGATATCACCTATCATCCCCGAAGAGCAATCAATGGACAAGCTTTAGCAGATTTCATTGCAGAATACAAAGATAAAGGTGACAGTGAGGAAGATGTGACCGATGACATCCCGATACGATGGAAATTATATGTTGATGGTGCAAGAAATGACTATTGTTCCGGAGCTGGGGTTGTTCTTGAAACCCCCGAAGGGCGGTCATTGTGCTATGCATTGAGATTAGAATTTCCTTCGAAAAATAATGAAGAAGAATATGAAGCTCTTGTTGCCGGCTTGAAGATTGCAAAAGAACTGAACATCAAAGTATTGCAGATCTTCAGTGATTCCCAGCATATTGTATGCCAAGTCAAGAAAGATTTTCTAACTAAAGGAGGAAATCTGCCTGCTTACTTGTCAAAGGCCTAGGAGCTTCTCAATGATTTTGATCATTATACAATAAGCCATATAATCCCGGGAAGAGAACATGAAGGCAGATTCTCTCGCAAAATATTCAAGCTCTGGCGAAGCTCAATTATTGGGATTGGTCCCTGTGGAAGTCTTGTCAGCTCCAAGTATTGATGAGATGAATATTGACTGGATTATGGCTGTATCTCAAGAGCAGGAGTCTTGGATGACCCCGATCAAGGAATATCTACTCAACGGCTCCCTGCCAGAAAACTCAAAAGAGCGCCAGAAGCTGTTAAGAAAAGCCCCGAGATATATAATTCAAGACGGCCGGTTGTACAAACGAGGATTCTCGACGCCATTACTCCGATGTGTAACCAAGGAAGAGGCTAAGACAATGTTAGCCGAGGTGCACGGAGGAGAGTGTGGGGATCATTCACGTGGCCAAACTCTAGCAAAGTAAATTCCCCTCTATGTGTATTTTTGTCCAGATATTAATCGAGAGGCTGCGAGCTACTCCCGAAAGTGTGACAGATGCCAGAGTATTGCCAAAATCCCAAGAGCACCTTCCACCAAGCTAACGCAGATGGTCAGTCCATGGCCATTCGTCATTTAGGGGATAGATCTCATTGGGCCTTTGTCGATTGCCAAGTCCGAAATCAAATATGCTATTGTTGATGTTGATTATTTCACTAAATGGGCTGAATCTGAACCATTTGCTACTATTACCTGTAAAAAGATGATAAACTTTGTGACTAAAAATATCATTTGCAGGTATGGTGTGCCTCAGAAGATAATCACATACAATGGTACCCAATTCGAAAGCGAAGAATTCCAAGACTTTTATAGGCGATTCAAGATCCAAAAAAGTTTCTCAGCGGTGGCTCATCCGAAGGCAAACGGGCAAGTGGAAGTAGTGAACAAAATTATCAAATCAACCATCAAAAAATAGTTGGAAAAAGAAAAGGTGGTTGGGTCGATAAGCTGCCACTAGCACTTTGGGCATACAGAACTACCCACAAGACTGCGACTGGGCACACTCCATTCTCGTTAGCATAAGGATCAGAAGCAATGATTTCAGTGGAAATAAAGGTCCCCTCACACAGGAGAATTCATTTCAACCAAGCTGAAAATGAAAAGCTGCAACTTGAAGCACTTGACTTGCTTGACGAAAGAAGGAAAGATGCTAAGCTCAGAGTTGCAGCCCTTCAGCCAAGATTCCCAGGCACTTCAATTCTAAAGTTCGCTAACGCAGCTTTGAAATTGGGGATTTAGTCTTGAAAAGGGTCATGACAGCAACAAGAGTGTTTGGGCCAAACTGGGAAGGGCCATACGTCATAGGAAAAAAACTTCTTGATGGCACTTTCAAGCTCACAATTGCTGAAGGAGATCCAATTTCGAGAGCCTGGAACAGCAATCACTTGCGTCCATATTTTTCTTAGAAGCTATGCTTAAATTTGTAAAATGATTGTGGATGTATCATTCTTGTATTGTAAGCCAATGTAAAATCAGTGTGAATCAATAATATGAACTATAAAGTGGATGTAGGCCCAGTTCTTGGCTGAACCACTATAAATCTTGTGTTCTCTACTACTATAAAATGCCTGTCTCATTTCGATGTGCAAATATATTAAATATATTGCTAAAATGTCGACTTAATATTGCAGGCTATCAAAGCAAAGCTTACCTATTCAACACATCACAAGGCCAAGCGATTCCTACAAATCACTCAACAAACAAATGCCAAGCCATATAAATTCCAGATTCAATTCCTACATAATAAGTGCTTCTCACAAACAGTTGGTGATTCCACCAAAGGGCCACCTTCCTAACATGGAGGTTCCAGGCCATTTCTAACTGATTGTGATCGTTTATGCAAACGGACATCCGGTTAAGTAGCTTGCGCCTGCCCCGTGGATTCACTTAACAATGAAACACACTTCTCTAAAAAAACGACTTACAAAAGAAAGGAACATGTACTTGGAAATGATAACGAGGAATCGCTGAGGGGCAGATGGTGAAAAGACATGGGCAAGTAGAAAAAAACAGCCAAAATGGAATCTTGTCTCTCAACAAAAAGGTTGGTGGGACTCCTGAATGTCATAAAGCTTTTAATGAACTGATTCGTCACATGGAAACGCCTCCAGTACTTTCTAAGCCCAGCAACGGTGAAGATCTTTTCATATATTTAGCGGTTTCATCTCATGCTCTCAGTGTAGCATTGGTACAGGAAGACGCAAAAGTTCAGCGCCTGGTTTATTACATCAGAAAAAGATTCACTGGGGCAGAGATGAATTATTCGAAGTAGGAAAAGCTCGCCTATTGTCTGCTGATTGCGTCTAGAAAGTTGAGGCCATATTTCCAAGCTCATCCTATTAAAGTCCTCACTGATCAACCTCTAAAGAAAGTCCTATTTCTCCCTGAAACTTCGGGTCGTCTTTTGAAGTGGAATATTGAACTCGGCTAATACGATATCACCTATCATCCCCGAAGAGCAATCAATGGACAAGCTTTAGCAGATTTCATTGCAGAATACAAAGATAAAGGTGACAGTGAGGAAGATGTGACCGATGACATCCCGATACGATGGAAATTATATGTTGATGGTGCAAGAAATGACTATTGTTCCGGAGCTGGGGTTGTTCTTGAAACCCCCGAAGGGCGGTCATTGTGCTATGCATTGAGATTAGAATTTCCTTCGAAAAATAATGAAGAAGAATATGAAGCTCTTGTTGCCGGCTTGAAGATTGCAAAAGAACTGAACATCAAAGTATTGCAGATCTTCAGTGATTCCCAGCATATTGTATGCCAAGTCAAGAAAGATTTTCTAACTAAAGGAGGAAATCTGCCTGCTTACTTGTCAAAGGCCTAGGAGCTTCTCAATGATTTTGATCATTATACAATAAGCCATATAATCCCGGGAAGAGAACATGAAGGCAGATTCTCTCGCAAAATATTCAAGCTCTGGCGAAGCTCAATTATTGGGATTGGTCCCTGTGGAAGTCTTGTTAGCTCCAAGTATTGATGAGATGAATATTGACTGGATTATGTCTATATCTCAAGAGCAGGAGTCTTGGATAACCCCGATCAAGGAATATCTACTCAACGGCTTGATGAACGTATCTTTCTGCATTTTAAACCGTTTGTTTCATATATTTTTATTTTAATAAAGCGGTATTATACGGGTATTTGTTGTGGTTTTGCAGATTATAGATTCCGAAGTGCAACGTTGAAATTAATCGGTTGTGGCGTCCTTAGGTTCAAAAGACAAGCGGCATGAGTGCAACATTTTGAGCACCAAATAAATCAAAGCAATGTCACACTTCAATTTATGCGAAATGAGTCAGTTCACATTTTCACTTCAGCATATGGGTGCAAGCAACATGGGAAGCAACTCATATATATATCTCAAGTCACGTGCTCAAACTCAAAGCAAGGAACAAATTTAATTAATTCAAGCAAGTGGGGACCAACCTCAATCAATGACGTGGCAAGCATGCACATACTTTGATTTAGTAAATATTGGCTGCATATTCTCAAGGTAGAAAACATCAATTCAAAGCAATATGGACCAATTCAAGCAATGATGTGGACGTACATATGTTCTTCTTCACCAATTCAAGCAAAGGACCAGCTCCTCCTAAAAAGTAGCAGTTGAATTTCTGGGCTGGGAAAGGCTATATATACAGCAGCATACAGCAACCAAAAGGATCATCTCTTACCTCATCACTTTTCTTCAAGTTTAGATTTAAATTCAGCACTGTTTTTATTTTCGAACAGAATACGTAGGATTGTTGATTAGATTTAGCAATTTTTTTATTCTTGTTCTTAATTAGTTTCTGCACTCTTTTCAGTTAGTTAATAATTATTTCAGTTGTTTGCTCCGTTATCTTCTTTTCCGCAATTTCAATTTCTGTTCTGATTTTTACAATTCTATATTTTGGTTGCAATTTCGATTAGTTTCGAAATCGATTCGGAGTATATTATTGTTTTTATTTTCTGTTCAAAATTCACCGTCAGATTCGTTTAACACGCCTAAGATTTAACTATGGATTTTAATTGTTTTAAAATACAATTCCCTGTGTTCGACCTGCATACTACACGCCTGTGCGCTTGCAGAATTTATTAAAATTTGTGCTTTTCTAATCAATAGAAAAGTCGCAACAAGTTTTTGGCGCCATTGCCGGGGAGTTGCTATTTTGAAATTTTCTATTTTTCGTTTTTAAGTCTATTCGTTTTAATTTATTTGTTTTTGTATTAGCTTTCGAAAAAAAAATCGTTTTTTTTTCGTTTTTCAGTTCCTTTAACAAAAGTAGCGTTTTACTTAAAAAAAAAATCGCATTTTGTTCGTTCGCTGCATTTGCTTTTTCCGTTACATTTTGCATGTGAGTTGCATCTCATTTAGTTGGTTTCTGTTCACATACCCAGCTTACGTTAGTTTAAATTTTGTTTCTCACGTACATGTGTATGCTATCACATATAATCTCATTTTAAGCATTACTAGCTGTCACATATACGTGAACTTCTCCTTTCATTTTTGTGTGTCAACTTACTGCTGCTACACGTTATTTAGTTGCATTGCTATTTTGGTCTATTTTGGTTTCCACGTAACAAAGAAAAAATTACTTTTTTCTCGTTTTTCAAAAATCACGTTTCACATAGCCACACTTTCGGTTTCTAATCATTCAAATTCTCTCACTGCTGCATTTTTCGCGTTGCTTTGGTTTGTGACTCACATTGCTTCATTTTCAAACTTACACATTGCTTGCATTTTTCATCATGTTGCATTCGTCGCATTTTACTTACGCATTTTCCTGTTAGTTTGCATGTAGTAGCCCGTTTTTACGTAACCATTTTGGTTCACTGCAGTAGCTTAGTTTGGTTCACGTAACCATTTTACTGTTTCAAGTTGCATGCAGTAGCTTAGTTTTCATACTTGCATTAGTTTGTTGCTTACATTAATTCAGTTGCATTAAATCAGCTCTTTGTTCACATTTCCATTCTCATACTCACGTAATCACGTAACCATCTTTTATTTAGTTCACGAATAAATTTTTATTTTTTTCAAATATTTGCACGTAAGTTTATTCACACGTAAGTTTTTGTTCAATTATTTTTACAACTCCCGCAGATTGTTTGCACGTCACTGTGTTTTCACTTTGCTCCCACGTTCATGCACTTTGCACTAATTTTCACCACATGACACGTTAGTTCTATTTTACTCACACATTTTTCAGTGATCACTGCAGTACACATTTTCATGTTTCCTTATTTCATTCATACATAGTTTTTCACATAACCAAGGTAATCAAAGCATACTTCATTGCATTATTTCATCAAGTTACATTCCATTTTGCTTATTTCAGTCACGTTTCATTTATATATACACGGTTGCAGTTTAATTTTTTCTAAGCTTATCATCTCTTAGATATCTGACAGGTAGCAACAACATAGCAACCACAAACTTTGGAGTTTGATCCGCTAGCGCTACTCAGCTGCATTGGACGGGCTATCATACACCTCTGTAAGTAATTTTCAACTCTACAGGTGCCCAACTGAAAACTGATTTAATTTACTTTTGCCTGTTACACCTTGATTTGTTTATGCGCGTTTGGGCAAGAAATAATTTTAACCGTTTAGAAAGCCAAAATATTTCATTAAACAAATCAACGGAAATTTCAAATCAAACAAATATGAGCAATCACGGTTCACAACACAGTTCACACCACAATTCACCAAAATCGTCACCTAAATCACATGTTGGAAATAATGAATTTCATGAGAACCGACCATTATCCCTTAGAGACAGATGCTATCCAACTAGGACCGTTCAACCTTCGGTTATTTCATATCCACCCGCCGAAGGAAATAATTTGAGCTAAAACATTCTTTTATCCAAGGGGTACCAAAATTCACTGGGTCTGAAAATGCATATGAATTTCTTAGTGAATTTGAGTTATACGCTTCTACAACTAAAATGCAACAACTTTCTAATGAATCCATCAAGCTAAGGCTTATTCCATTCGCACTTCTAGAAAGCGCGAAAAGATGGCTTAATTCTCTTCCTAAAATTTAATTAAAAGTTGGGACAATTTCGTTACTATATTTTTGAAAAAGTTTTTTCCTTTCCACAAAACTCTTAAAATTCGAACTGAAATCAATCAATTCTCTCAGAATGAAGGAGAAACTTTTTCAAAATACTTTGAAAGGTTCAATCAACTGTTATATAGTTGCCCACATCATGCAATCCCTAAGCACGTTTTGTGCCAAATCGCTTATGAAGGGCTTAACTATCAAACAAGATCCCAACTTGAATCAATGTGCGGAGGAGAATTCATGGCAAAAACAGACGAGGAAGCTTGGGAATTTTCAGAAGAGTATACGGAAAAGGATATGCAATAGGAAACCATTCGTGTTCCAATTCGTACTCCAAACAGAGGGGTACATGTCATTGACCCATCACGTCTTCCTATAGATGCCCAAATTCCTCAAGAAGGAGAAGAACTACCCCACTACTACACACAAGACCAAATCAATGCTATAGCTCAAAACAGTCCTTATTCATCCACATATTATCCTAGCTGGAAGCATCATCCCAATTTTTCATGGTCAAATCCTAACAATGTGGCTAATCCATCGCATATGTATCCGATGATACCAAACCCGAATTATCGAGCTCCAACATCTAATGCTCAAAATTCACAACCAACTCCTCAAACAAAACCTTCGAATCAACCATACCGGCATCCTAATTTCAATCCATCAACCCAACCTTCTCAGCCTTCACAAGAAATTGCTCGATTGGAAAAACAACTCTCTAAACAAAATGAACAAATCACTAACCAAGATGCGAGAATTGAGCAAATCACGAAACAAAATGAACAAATGTTGATAATGATGAAGGATCTCATGAAAATCAATGAGAAAGGTAAATTGCCTAGTAAAACCGAAGTGAATCCAAAGTATAACTCTCGAGGAGTAAATATTTGTGAGGACGAAAATGTAAATCCGGTTAATGCTGTCACCACATTAAGGTCTGGAAAGAAGGTGGACAACCATGTCGGCAACCCCGACATCCTTCTTAAATCTTCCCATGTTCCAAATTTTGAAACTCAGTCGACAACCACGGTTGTCAATCAAAACGATTCTAATTCTTCATCTAAGGTTGGCAATCCCTACCACTCTTCACCTTCTGATGTTGGCAACCCCAACATTCCAACTGCCTTATCTTCACCCTCTAATATAACACCTTCTTCTTCGAATGAAAAAACTTCCGAACGGGTCTATAAACCATTGCTCCATTTCCCCATAGACTCAACAAAAAGAAGAAGCCCGCTAATTTTGACCAAATTCTTGAAATCTTCAAACAAGTTCGAGTCAATATTCCGCTTCTTGATACCATTGAGCAAATTCCTCAATATGCCAAATGTATGAAAGAGCTATGTACTCAAAAACGTGCCACTAACGTTCCTAAGACTGCATTTCTAACTGCAAATACTAGCTCTGTTCTTTCAAATCCCTCCCCAATCAAGTATAAGGACCCCGGTTGTCCTACAATCGGCTGTAAAATAGGTAACACTCACATTAGTCATGCCTTACTCGATCTTGGAGCGAGTGTAAATCTTTTGCCTTATACCGTGTACTGTCAACTTGGACTAGGGGAATTAAAACCTACAAACATCACAATTCAACTAGCCGATCGATCTGTCAAAAAACCATTGGGCACAGTTGAAGATGTTTTGATACAAGTCGAGCAATTCTATTTCCCAGTCGATTTCATAGTCCTAGAGACCGCACCTGTCTCAAATCCTAACGGTCAGATTCCCTTGATATTAGGTCGTCCATTTTTAGCAACATCAAATGCTATCATAAATTGTAGGAATGGTCAACTCCGGCTTTCCTTTGGGCACCTAACCATTGAACTAAATATATTCAATCTTAACAGACAACGAAGGGATCTTGAAATAGAAGAAGTTGACATGATCCAAACAATTGTAGAAAATGATTTTAGTGATATTATGAAGTCTCTTAACATGTGCCTAGATAATTTTAATTCTAATTTAAATGAAGATGAATACATTTATGAATTAAATGATATGCTCTGCTCTTCTCATAATTCACTAGAATTCAATCAGTTGATGTCTACTGAAGCCTCAAGAGAAGTACATCCTAAATTAGACCTCAAACCTCTTCCAAACGATCTTAAGTACGCATACTTAGATTCTTCGGAAAATTTCCCTGTAATCTTGGCCCGATCTCATTAAGGACCAAGAAGAACAACTTATGAAAATTTTAAGGGAAAATAAAGAGGCAATAGGATGGGTAATCGCTAACATTAAGGGAATTAGTCCATCAATTATTGAACATCGAATACATTTAGTCGACGAGGCTAAACCCACTCGCGAAGCTCAAAGGCGATTAAACCCTAATATGAGGAAGTGGTAAAGGAAGAAATTATTAAATGTTTAGACAATAACATAATCTACCCTATCTCTGACAGTACTTGGGTAAGTCTGGTACAAGTTGTACCAAAGAAGTCTGGAATCACTGTGACAACAAATGAGAATAATGAACTTGTTCCGACAAAGATCAAAACAAAATGGCGCGTTTGCATCGACTATCGAAAACTCAATGCAGCAACAAGAAAAGATCATTTCCCCTTACCTTTCATTGATCAAATGCTCGAACGCTTAGCTGGTCATGAATACTATTGTTTCCTTGATGGTTACTCCAGCTATAATCAAATTCCCATTGCGTTAAAGGACCAACACAAAACGACGTTCACATGTCCCTTCGGAACTTTCGCTTATCGTCGCATGCCCTTCGGTCTTTGTAATGCTCCCGCTACCTTTCAGAGATGTATGATGAGTATATTTTCTGATATGGTGGAGGATTTCTTAGAAATATTCATGGACGATTTTTCAATCTATGGGTCATCTTTTGATCAATGCCTCCTTCGTTTAGAACGTGTCTTAAAGCGATGTAAGGAGAAATCTCTTGTTCTTAATTGGGAAAAATGTCATTTTATGGTTAAGCGAGGAATAGTCTTAGGTCATGTTGTATCTAAAAATGGCCTAGAAGTTGACAAATCTAAAGTTGATCTTATTGTTGACCATCCTCCTCCAAGGCCCGTAAAGGACATTCGCTCATTTCTCGGCCATGCAGGATTCTATAGGAGGTTCATTAAAGATTTTTCAAAAATTTCAAAACCTCTTTCGAATCTTCTGGCTAAAGACGTTAAATTTGAATTTTCCAATGAATGTGAAACGTCTTTTGAAACCCTCAAATCGATCTTGACCACTGCACCTATCATCCAACCTCCGAATTGGACCTTGCCTTTCGAATTAATGTGTGACGCTTCTGATTATGCCATCGGAGCCATCATAGGTCAACGAATCGATAAACTTTCTCGAGTCATCTATTATGCTAGCAAAACTCTTAATGAAGCTCAATTGAATTACTCAACCACAGAAAAAGAGTTTTTAGCAGTTATCTTTGCCCTCGATAAGTTTAGATCATATCTAATAGGTTCTAAGGTCATAGTTTACACTGATCATGCCGCCTTGCAGTATTTACTCACGAAAAAGGATACCAAACCCCACTTAATCCGTTGGATTCTCCTTCTTCAAGAGTTTGACCTAGAAATACGAGATAAAAAGCGTTCTGAAAATGTCGTAGCCGACCATCTTTCTCGTATAGTTCATGAAAACTATGATAACTCTCAAATCAACGATCATTTTCCCGATGAACAAATTCTTTCACTCTCTAGTGCACCATGGTACGCGGACATCGTAAATTATCTTGTCACAAATGAAACACCTTCCAATTGGTCAAAATAAGATAAACAAAAATTTCTCTCCAACGTTCGAAACTTTTACTGGGACGATCCTTATCTTTTCAAATATTGCACCGATCAAATCATTCGCAGATGTGTCCCAGAACATGAATTCCATAGCATCCTCTCTTTTTCACATAATCAAGCATGTGGAGGACATTTTGGAGCAAAGAAAACTGCTGCAAAGGTGTTATAGTGCATTTTTTGTTGGCCTTCTCTTTTTCGTGATGCCCATGAGTTTTGCTCCAAACGCGCTAGATGTCAACAAACAGGTCGTATTTCCAAACGTAACATGATGCCCCTAAACCCAATCCTTATCATCGAAATTTTTGATGTTTGTGGCATTGATTTCATGGGTCCTTTTCCTAATTCTTTTGGAAATCTCTACATCCTACTTGCAGTAGATTACGTGTCTAAATGGGTTGAGGCCATTCCCACCAGAACAAATGACAATAAAGTTGTTGTCAAATTTTTGAAAGAAAACATATTTTCCCGTTTTGGAACACCTCGAGCCATTATAAGTGATAACGGTTCTCATTTTTGTAATCGTGCTTTTGAATCTCTTCTTAAGAAATACTCTATCACTCATAAACTATCTACTCCATATCATCCACAGACTAATGGTCAAGTCGAGATTTCCAATAGACATATTAAATAAATTCTTGAAAAGACGGTTAACTCCAACAGAAAAGATTGGTCATCTAAATTGATAGACGCCCTTTGGGCATTTTGCACAGCTTATAAAACCAATCTAGGAATGTCACCATACCGATTGGTCTTTGGAAAAGCATGCCATTTACCTGTTGAGCTCGAGCACCGCGCACTTTGGGCAATCAAATACCTTAATTTTGACATAGAAAAAGCCGGATAGCATCGTAAATTACAATTGTCAGAATTAGAAGAACTAAGAAATGAAGCGTACGAAAATGCAAAGATTTATAAAGAGAAAACCAAATTCTATCATGATAAATCCATACTTCGTAAGACATTCGAAGTAGGTCAGAAAGTTCTCTTATATAATTCCAGACTTCATTTATTTCCGGGAAAATTGAGATCCCGTTGGACAGGTCCATATATTGTGAAAACAGTATACCCTTATGGCGCAGTTGAAATTGAAAATCCTAGGGACGGTTCCATTTCAAAGGTCAATGGACAACGCTTAAAGCCATCTCTAGAGTTTGAACAGCACGAGGACGATGAGTTCGTGGATCTTCACGAACCTAGCTATTCGGCATGAGCCGCTCACTACCTTGCACATATCAGGTTGTATTTTTTAGTTTTTTTCTCTTCTATTTTGCATTTGCATTCTATTTGACAGTTGGGACACTGTCTCATTCCAGTGTGGGGAGGACGCATATCTCTTTTTTTTTTGTTCATATTTCATAGTGTGGCATCATTTCAAAAAAAAAAAATCATCTCATTATTTTTTTCAGTTTTCTTTCTCATTTCCCATTATTTTCAGGACTTCGTTTTATTTTTAATTAGTCAACACAAAGGTAAGCAGTTGAAGTCAATTGATGAAATTTTTTGTGAATCACTAATTTCAAATGTAAAATATAATGAAAAGTTGAATTACAAGCGATAATAGTGAGGTTAGTATATAGGGGAATTCGTAGGTGATGGTTATGGAATCCTTTCTAAACTGTAGTCTTTGTTTTTTTTTTAAAATGGCAGATTTAAAGTACATGCGTTGACATTTCAAATCATTGAACTTAAGTGGTGCTAAGTTGATTTGCATATCTCTTTAGTTAATTTCAAAAAATTATAATAACAATAATAAGAAACACCTAGAGTCGATGGTGTGCACACTTGTGAAAGTGTGTGCACTCGCCACGCTCTGTACTCTTCTCACGTAAGCCCGCAAGGCAGTGCATGGATGGTATATCTGGCCTCAGCATTCTGAGTTAGGTGTATAAATAATTGAATAAATAATCACCTAAGGATTACCGGCCTTTTCTGACATAGTCAGCGTTGGTTTGCACAATCCGCCAAGCTCTGTCCCAACTCTCACGTAAGCCCGCGAGGCAGTGCATGGGTGGTATACCTTGGTCCAAAGGATAGGTTTAAAGAAAAAAAAAGAAAGGAAAAAAAAAAGAGAAGAAGAAGAAAAAAAATAGTAAAAGAGACTAAGCTTTGAAACCTAAACACTTCTTGACTTTGTTGATTTGGCTTGTTATACAAATGGAAATGAAAAATACCATTTTGGAAAAAAAACATTGATCAACGGTGAAGAATTTATTTCATGGCTGCACTATGTTATCGACCGAAACAACTGGCCAAACTAGAATCTAATGTATGAAAACTTGAGTTATATTGAAATTTGTGGTTAGTGAGGAACCAAAAATTTGAAGAAGTTGACTAAAACTGATATACATTATTTTGTTGCAACTATTTTAAAGTAAATCGAGTCTCCATTTGTGTAGAATTTTGCATTCATGTAGTACATTAGAATCATCACATACTGCATTTGGATTTTGTGGGTAGCATCCGCTGAAAACCCTCACGAGACACCACTCGTCCTACTAGGGACACCTAGAGGTTTAACGGCTTGTTTCATACGCTCAATGTAATCGTGTTTCCTACGAAAAAGGATTTAGTTAGTTTTTTTTTGCTTTTCTTGTTTATTCGAGGACGAATAAAGTTCAAGTGTGGGGGTATTTGATGAACGTATTTTTTTGCATTTTAAACCGTTTGTTTCATATATTTTTATTTTAATAAAGCGGTATTATACGGGTATTTGTTGTGGTTTTGCAGATTATAGATTCCGAAGTGCAACGTTGAAATTAATCGGTTGTGGCGTCCATAGGTTCAAAAGACAAGCGGCATGAGTGCAACATTTTGAGCACCAAATAAATCAAAGCAATGTCACACTTCAATTTATGCGAAATGAGTGAGTTCACATTTTCACTTCAGCATATGGGTGCAAGCAACATGGGAAGCAAATCATATCTATATCTCAAGTCACATGCTCAAACTCAAAGCCAGGAACAAATTTAATTAATTCAAGCAAGTGGGGACCAACCTCAATCAATGACGTGGAAAGCATGCACATACTTTGATTTAGTAAATATTGGCTGCATATTCTCAAGGTAGAAAACATCAATTCAAAGCAATATGGACCAATTCAAGCAATGATGTGGACGTACATATGTTCTCTTTCACCAATTCAAGCAAAGGACCAGTTCCTCCTAAAAAGTAGCAGTTGATTTTCTGGGCTGGGAAAGGCTATATATACAGCAGCATACAGCAACCAAAAGGATCATCTCTTACCTCATCACTTTTCTTCAAGTTTAGATTTAAATTCAACACTGTTTTTATTTTCGAACAGAATACGTAGGATTGTTGATTAGATTGAGCAATTTATTTATTCTTGTTCTTAATTATTTTCTGCACTCTTTTCAGTTAGTTAATAATTATTTCAGTTGTTTGCTCCGTTATCTTCTTTTCCGCAATTTCAATTTCTGTTCTGATTTTTACAATTCTATATTTTGGTTGCAATTTCGATTAGTTTCGAAATCGATTCGGAGTATATTATTGTTTTTATTTTCTGTTCAAAATCCGTCAGATTCGTTTAACACGCCTAAGATTTAACTATGGATTTTAATTGTTTTAAAATGCAATTCCCTGTGTTCGACCTGCATACTACACGCCTGTGCGCTTGCAGAATTTATTAAAATTTTTGCTTTTCTAATCAATAGAAAAGTCGCAACAAGTTTTTATATAGATATGAATTGCTCCCTGCCAGAAAACTCAAAAGAGTGCCAGAAGCTATTAAGAAAAGCCCCGAGATATTTTATTCAAGACGGCCGGTTGTACAAACGAGGATTCTCGATGCCATTACTCCGATGTGTAACCAAGGTAGAGGCTAAGACAATTTTAGCCGAGGTGCACGGAGGAGAGTGTGGGGATCATTCACGTGGCCAAACTCTAGCAAAGAAAATTCTCCGCTATGGGTATTTTTGGCCTGATATTAATCGAGAGGCTGCTAGCTACTCCCGAAAGTGTGACAGATGCCAGAGTTTTGCAAAAATCCCAAGAGCACCTTCCACCGAGCTAACACAGATGGTCAGTCATGGCCATTCGTCATTTAGGGGATAGATCTCATTGGGCCTTTGCCGATTGCCAAGTCCGAAATCAAATATGCTATTGTTGATGTTGATTATTTCACTAAATGAGCTGAATCTGAACCATTGGCTACTATTACCTCTAAAAAGATGATAAACTTTGTGACTAAAAATATCATTTGCAGGTATGGTGTGCCTCAGAAGATAATCACATACAATGGTACCCAATTCGAAAGCGAAGAATTCCAAGACTTTTATAGGCGATTCAAGATCCAAAAAAGTTTCTTAGCAGTGGCTCATCCGCAGGAAAACGGGCAAGTGGAAGTAGTGAACAAAATTATCAAATCAACCATCAAAAAATAGTTGGAAAAAGAAAAAGGTGGTTGGGTCGATAAGCTGCCACTAGCACTTTGGGCATACAAAACTACCCACAAGACTGCGACTGGGCACACTCCATTCTCATTAGCATAAGGATCGGAAGCAATGATTCCAGTGGAAATAGAGGTCCCCTCACACAGGAGAATTCATTTCAACCAAGCTGAAAATGAAAAGCTGCAACTTGAAGCACTTGACTTGCTTGATGAAAGAAGGAAAGATGCTAAGCTTAGAGTTGCAGCCCTTCAGCAAAGGATTGCCAGGCACTTCAATTCTAAAGTTTGCCAACGCAGCTTTGAAATTGAGGATTTAGTCTTGAAAAGGGTCATGACAGCAACAGGAGTGTTTGGGCCAAACTGGGAAGGGCCATACGTCATAGGAAAAAAACTTCTTGATGGAACTTTCAAGCTCACAATTGTTGAAGGAGATCCAATTTCGAGAGCCTGGAACAGCAATCACTTGCGTCCATATTTTACTTAAAAGCTATGCTTAAATTTGTAAAATGATTGTGGATGTATCATTCTTGTATTGTAAGCCATTGTAAAATCAGTGTGAATCAATAATAAGAACTATAAAGTGGATGTAGGCCCAGTTCTTGGCTGAACCACTATAATTCTTGTGTTCTCTACTACTATAAAATGCCTGTCTCATTTCGATGTGCAAATATATTAAATATATTGCTAAAATGTCGATTTAATATTGCAGGCTATCAAAGCAAAGCTTACCTATTCAACACATCACAAGGCCAAGCGATTCCTACAAATCACTCAACAAACAAATGCCAAGCCATATAAATTCCAAATTCAATTCCTACATAATAAGTGCTTCTCACAAACAGTTGGTGATTCCACCAAAGGGCCACCTTCCTAACATGGAGGTTCCAGGCCATTTCTAAATAATTGCGATCGTTTATGCAAACGGACATCCGATTAAGTAGCTTGCTCCTGTCCCGTGGATTCACTTAATAATGAAATACACTTCTCTAAAAAAACGACTTGCAAAAGAAAGGAACATGTACTTGGATGATAACGAGGAATCGATGAGGGGCAGATGGTGAAAAGACATGGGCAAGTAAAAAAAATAGCCAAAATGGAATCTTGTCTCTCAACAAAAAGGTTGGTGGGACCACCAAAGTGGCACCTTCCCAAAGTGAAGTTCCAGACCCTCGCTAGTTGATTGCGATCGTTTGTGCAAACAAACATCCAGTTAGGTAGCTTGCGTCTGCTCCGTGGATCCACTTAAGTGTGAGATGCAACCTTCCTGGCAAACGAAACAAAAAAGCCCTCTTCGGAGGCGCACTTCTACTCTCAAGGGAAGATCAATTTCTCCATAATGAGAACATTCTTCCCCAAAAAAGTTGAAGTGCCAAAAAAAGCCCTCTTCGAAGCCACACTTCTACTCTCAAGGGAAGATCAATTTCTCCATAATAAGAACATTCTTCCCAAAAAAAGTTGAAGTGCCAAAAAAAGCCCTCTTCGGAGGCACACTTCTACTCTCAAGGGAAGATCAATTTCTCCAAAATGAGAACATTCTTCCCCAAAAAAGTTGAAGTGCCAAAGAAATCCCTCCAACGAGACATGCCGAAAAATGAAATGTTTTTCTCAAACAAAAAGGTTGGTGGAACCACCGAAGGGGCACCTTCCTAAAATGAAGGCACCAGGCCCTTGCTAACAAATTGTGACCGTCCGTACAAACGAACATCCAATTAGGTAGCTTGCGTCCGCCCCGTGGATCAATTTAACTGCGAGAAGTAACTTTCAGGCAAACAAAAAGCCCTCTTCGGAGGCACACTTCTACTCTCAAGGGAAGATCAATTTCTCCATAATGAAAACATTCTTCCCCAAAAAAGTTGAAGTGCCAAATAAAGCCCTCTAACGAGGCACACCCAAAAATGAAATGTTATCTCTTGAAAAAGTCATTGGTGGAACCACTGAAGGGGCACCTTCTCAAAAAGAAGGTTCTAGGCCGCAGCTAACTGCTCACGATCGTTTGTGCCAACAAATATCCGATAAAGCAGCTGACGCCAGTCCCGTGGGCCCACTTAGCGATGAGATATAACTTTCTGGAAAACAAATCAAAGCCTTCTTCGGAGGCCCGCTTTACCGCGTAGGGGAATCCACTTGTCAAAAATAAAAGTGACCATCTCCGAAAGTTGAAGTGTAAAAACTTTTTCAAAAAAAGAAGAAGAAGTAGAAAACTTCTCCAATACAAGGCACACTCTACTAGAGCAGAATAATATTTCCTCAAAATGGAAGAATTATTCTCCAGAGTAAGAGTACAAGTCTTCTCAAAATGGAGAAGATTGCAATAAGACGTGATATGGGGGCAATATAATATAGCAACATTAATAAAAACAACGCTCAAGCAACATACCACGAGCTCACTGCAATATCATACAAAGAAAATAAAGAAACTTGTGTGAAAATAAGGAATAAATGCATTTACAAATACAGACAAAAGATTGTACAAGTAAAAAGAGTCATTCTATTCCATATTATAAAAGATTTGTATACATGTGCAGGTTTCAAAAAGCGGGGCCGGTACCCGCACAATCTTCGGTCGATACAAGTCTTTAGATACAAGCAAAAAGAAAAAAAGCAGAATAAGAAGGATAAAACCAGACCCGTTACTTCTTCTTCCCGCCGCCTTTGGAGCCCTCGCCTGGCCTAATGGTTAACTTCTTGAGTCGGTCTGAACGAGTCGTGGAAAAAGAAGAAAGAGGTGCAATTGGGTCCTCTTCCGCTTTCTCATCGCTAGCAGAAGTGCCCTTCTTTTTCTTCGAAATTCCACGCTTTCTCCTCTTCTTTGAAGATGAATCGCTGCTCGGAGTGATAAGATCAATCATCTTTGTATCATCGGCAGTAAATTTCTCCGGGGTCCTCTCACCATCCTCACGTTCTTCATCTTTCTGCTCTTGTGAAGTGGCCGGGTCATCTAAGCCTTGAAGAGTTCCTATTTGTTCTTCTTGCGACCCCGGTTGAGAAGTAGAAGAAGAAGCAACTTGAAGAGGTGGAGGGGAAACAGCTGGAGGAGGCGAAGCCTGTACAACACTTGTTGTTTTCAATACAGAAGAAGAAGAGTTAAACATCAGTACTTCTCGCAAAGAGAGGAGATAGTGGCACGTAGAGGCTTAAGTAATAAACAAGAAGTTCATCGAGCTCATGTGAAGCAAACGAGTAGTCCACTTGAGCTGGATCGGTGTTGAAGTTACCTGGAGAGATTGGCTTTATCACGTCAATTTCAAGATTTTGGGCTTCGGTGTCTTCTTGGGCTTCGTCTTCGGCTTCGGTTGACATCGATATTATTGGGTCGGCCAAAGGTGCCTTCCCTAGATGCTCTCCTTCCGCCGCTTCGGCTCGTTCCTTTGCAAGTTGTTCTTTCCCTCTGGCAAGGGCGGCACGACCCTCATTATCTAAATAATAAGCCTCAAGATCCTCCTCAGCGCAGCCAGCGTCTCTAAGCATTTCAACTGCTGCCTCTCACACTTCAGCCAGGGTAACCTCATACTTTGGGCCAAAAATGAAAGACTGCCACGCCCCAAGACACTGAGAACATAAAACTCGAATAGAGTGGAGCTGACGGTGGCCTTAGTCGCTTCATGTGATAGTTCAGCTGCTGCTTTTCCAGCGATGGCCTCGTCATGCTCCTTTTCAGCCTTAGAAAGCTGGGCCTTTAACTTTGTAATCTCCAAATCTTGGGAGCTAGTCTTTTCCCGCAGCTAAGCAGCATCATTGCGCTAGATTTCCAAGATTTTCTGCTCCGCCTCAAGTTTAGCCTCAGCATCTCGTTGAGTAGCATGGGCGTCTCTTACTTGCTTTTGAAGAACCTCTTCCTTTTGAGTATAAGAAGTGGAATACGCGGCAAGATCATCTTTAAGCTTCTTGATTTCAGCCTCAAGTTTCTCGTTATAGGTGGTGATGCTCTTCATCTTCGTATCATGTTGATCAAGAACTTTTTTCCACTCAGACTTATCGCTTTTCATGGTCAGCATAGCCTCGAGATTTAAACGATTTACTCTTTGAAGCTTCTCAACTAGTTTTTTCCAGCCAGACATTCTTTCAATATCAAGCTTCACGGTGTCGAGATTTCTCAACATGGCCTGCTTACCAATTGGAACCAAGTCCAGATCAAAACGTACTCCTTTCAAACACCAATGCAGAAATCGGCTTTGGAGTGCAACGGAGGCTTCTCAACTTGATAAGGAGGCCTATTAATGATTGCTTGAATTTCAGCTCTTTTAAGGGCAGGAGAGCTAGAAGGAAGGTCTAGAGAGATAGAAGCAGCAGTCACTTTAGAAATTTCAGATGTAGACTTTTCGCTAAGCTTGGCTCGCTTGCTTGAATCTTCAGCTACATGACTCTTCCCCTTATCGTCATGAGACTTTCTCTTATGGGAATTATCATCCCTCTGGTAAGAGTCATGTCGGTTGTCTCTTCTTCCATAACGCCCCTCATAAGCCTGCCTTTTGCGAGCTTTCCTAGTTTTCCTTTCCTCATCAGTCTCCCTAGGGGCAGGAAGATAGAGCCTGGGGTCATAAGAATCATGCCTCGCATAGCATTGGAAGTCATCGTAATATGAGCTGCTGTGGCCCATGGGAGAACCTGAAAGTGAGTAAGAAATAAAATTTAGAAATCTTCGAAATAAAGAAGCTAAGTGCGCATAATTGCCAAAAATCCTAAGTGTGTGTGTGGCGTGCGAACTACGCGCGTCAAGCTACAAACCACTCTTCGGCTTAGGAGTGATGTCGGGTTTTGCAGCAGGAGTCAACTCTTGGGTTGATGGAATTGATCGCAAAACGGATGTCGCTTCGATTGCTGGAGAAACGAGCTTATAAGTGGTGGTGTCATCTTTAAAGAGCTCGTGTGAAGTCACCATAAGATCGCTCAGTCCTCCAAAGATATCATCACCATCGTGCCCAACAGAATGGGTCATATCAGCGGTGCCCTCTTCAGCACGCTTTACACTCTTCGTAACGGAACTTTCTTTCTCAGCTCCCTTATCAGCTTCTCTAGTAGCCTTCCCAGAATGTTGAGGAAATTCCTCTTCTTCAATAACTGGGGGAAGATTAGATTTGCCAGATAATCCCACACTGTCAACGGAATTGGAGCATTTCACCAATGAAGCCTCTACAATAGGTTCCTTCAGTGCGAATTCCTTTGCGGAGGCTGGGGCATCTGATGCTTCTGCTTGAGAACTAGGGGCATCACGGGACTGAATGGATTGAGAAGAGTGCAAGAGTCCGAATTGGTGCAAAAATTCATCCTTCAGTAGAAACTTAATACTTCTCTCATCGATAGCTACGGCGCTCAATCTTTCGAAAGTCGATTTGTGACTAGAATCTTTAGAGGGAGGAGTAAGTGCTGCAAAAGTAAAGAATGAAGTTAGCACTTGACGACTTGAATTTTGAAAGGCTCATAAATGAAGTGAATGGAGATAGGTAGTCTTACTTCCTACTCTCCAGATACCGTAGAATCCCGGGGGACAACGGACAAAGAAGAACTGGTTTAAAAACCCGTGAGCGCTCTCGGGCAGATCCGTAATCAGTTTGCGATTTCTTGCACTCCTTACAAGAGTAATGGAAGGGTGATCTTTGTTCCTCCTGAAGAACACAAATAGAAGATCTCCTCGAAGCTTGGGAGGCGGTTAAGCGTCCTCCTAAATAGTACCCACAACCCCATCAAAATGGCATAGCCATTAGTGTGCAACTGGAATAGAGAATTAGTTAGTCGAAGGAGGAGTGTTCTAAGAAAATCGTTGAAGGGGGAATAGCTCCATTCATACACATTTGACGATTGACTACAATGAAGCCAGGAGGCGGCCTATCGGCAGTGTCATTTACCCCAGGAAGAAGAGCATCCGCTTCATCAATGACGAATTGAATACATAACTGGCTGAAAGCACGTTGGTTCAATGTAGTTGAAACTCTTTCCGGAGGATTCTCCAAAGGGTCAGCCATTGGGAAAACCTCATTGGCCCGCTCTACTATCTCTTCTCGCACTTGTTGAGAAGCCATTCTGCATAAGGAACTGGATATTCAAATATGAAGGTGCACGTTTCCTAAAAGCGTGTGAAGTGTTGTGCAAAGCCACTGAAATAACAAGTAAATAAAGCAAAAATTGAAATAATATTGGTTGGCGCACGTCAATTCAGGAAGATTCAAGGCTTGTTATTGGATCAAAATTAAGCGTAGTATCAATGCAGATAATATTCAGCAATAAGCAGTTATAATGTATGAATTTTGCGTCGATGCTTCATTTAAGTCAGTTGATTCACAGCATTTCATTTTTAATTAGATTCATGTAATTTTACTTAAGTAAAATATTATCTCTTTGACCTAATCCAACACTCGATGTGGGCAGCCGATGATAAGTATATTCGTCCTAGTTTTCTGCATTATAATAACAGGTTATTAACAACCAAATGTGGGTGCAATCTGTTTAGAGGCAGTTGAAAGTTCAAGCAAGCAGTTCAAGTTAAAGCCATGGAATGATAAGGCATGTGCAAGGTAGAAGGTCATGAGCTAACGCTATAAGGCTTTAAGTCACGACGAGACAAATGTGCTTAAGTCTTAGCTCATCCAAGTACAAGAGCGACCTAAAGGTTATGCCATAAAAAGTTAACTCTCCCAAATTATGGTGCAGCCCAAAGATGGGTCGTTAAGGGAGTTATCTCGTCTGAAGCAGTATACTATATATCCTAAGTCGCTTGAGTTCTTAAGTTATTCCATTGAGCTCTTACAACCTAAGTTAAGTCACAGGATGACTATGTCGCTCAAAAAGTTATTCATGTGCCATGTTCCAACGACTTAGCTTAAGTCGCAAGCTCTCTAAGCCGTTCAGACTCCCTTAAGTCGCCAAAGTTCATAAGTCGCTCAGGCGCCTTAAGTTTCCAGGCTCATATGTCGCTCAGGCTCCCTAAGTCATCAAGACTCTTAGGTCATTCAACTCTATAAGTCGCTGTACATGATTAATTCGCCTCATGCCCTAGGTCGCCCTAAGGGTATCCCAGAAATACCGAGCACTCTTCCACTAAAAACCTAAGTCCTGCTCTCCACTCACACATTGCCACATGGTCATCCCCTTTACTTCACCAAAAACGCCACAACATAACTCGAAATCCGTTAACCCAAAACCTGCTCGTCTCCTCCAAACTTCAAAACTCATGATCAATTCCAAAAACTCCACATTCATCCAATAACTTCATGGAACCCTAAGTCGATTCATTTTTCGAGAATAACGCAATTACCAACATTCGACGATGATCGAAAGGTGAGTCGGGGTATAATCTTTCAACGTGGTAACAAAAATTGCATGAAATTGGTTATGGGAGAATCAATGGTGAACACGATGGTCAGATGATCGGATTTACCTAGATTTGCTGTTGAAAATGATAATCGAAGATATGAGGAAGGGAATTTCGCTTTAGCTCTTGAGCTTGAATACAACAATGGCGACAAGATGATAAACAGTAAAGTGAAGAGGGTGAAATGGCTTAGCGGCTTATATAGAAGAAAAAGGGGAAGATGAATAGGCGCGCGAGTTAGCAAGATCCTTGAGTCGCCCACGACTTAGCAAGGTTAAATTGAAGCACACGACCTATAACCTAGGCATGTACTTCGAGGGGCAAGTGTTAATCCCTTTTCTGAATGGTGACCCAACTGCTTAAGAAAAGCTGGCGACTTAACGACCTAACATAACAATGGGTTAACTACCCCCAAACCCCAAGCGACTAAACTGTTCACAGCTCCAAGCGACTTACGACCCATAGCATCTGGCGAGCTAACATTGCAATGAGTTAACGACTCAACCTCCCAGCGGCTTTCAACGAGTTAAGCGACCTAAACAGATCAATAGCATAGCGACTCTAACAACAGTGGGTTGAATACTGCAGCGACTCAATGAGGTAGCGACCTAGCGGGTTATGAGCCCACAACTGCACCTAAATAAGCCGTGTCTCCTTATGCCGTTTGTATATAGATCGCTTCAACCTATATTAGGTCGCTGCTTCTCCCAAGTCTATCTTAAGTCGCTCCGCCTGATGCCCCAGCGTATCGATCGCCTTTCATTCCCCATAGGTCGCTGCCACCTACCAGCCAATGCAAATGGCCAAATACACCCACTATAAGCCGAAACCCGTACCCATTAGGTCGCCCGCGACCTAACTCTACTCCTAAGCTACCCACAGCCTACACCACACGACCTAACTCCAAAACTCCCCTATAAATACCCCTCCTACTCCACATTGGGGAGGGAGAATAATTTCTCGAACGCCAAGACTTTGTTGTTTTCACGACTTCTACAACACTTCAAATGCTAAAGACACTTCAAAGAACCTTGGGAAAAGATCAAGTTCATTCAACATGAATTCAGGGAGCTTTTCTACATCAAAGTTCTAACTACTTGCCTTAATTGTGTTGTAATCAAAGAATTATTGTAAGATTTGTAATCAAATCAATAATAGAAGAGATTAAGTGGACGTAGGCTTGACTTTGAGCCGAACCACTATAGAAGAGATTAAGTGGACGTAGGCTTGACTTTGAGCCGAACCACTATAAAAATTGTTGTCTCTTTACTATTTTCTGCTATTTTTTACTTGCTTTTAATTCCCGTACCAACGGGTGGTGCTTTTGCTATATCACAACTCACACTGGGGTGTTAGCGTACATTTTTAGCGTTGACAGTTACTTCCCTTGAAAACATCCAAGCACCAATCCTTAAGATTTAAAATGATTTAAATTCTTTATTCCTGAAAATACATTAAAACATTTATATTAAATCTACTTACATACTTAATTTAAAATATACATATACTTTTAAAAATATTTTGAATAAAACTTCTTTATAAAACATAAACTATTTTCTTTAAAATAAAGTTAAGTCATACTAAATTTTAAAATAGAGCTATGAAATCCTATATATTTTCAAATAAAACATAATTGATTATCTTTAAATTAAAACCATTTTATAAAGTATAAATATTAATAATATTCTTTAGAAACATAATACTAACTACCTCTTTGAAATAATTACTTCTATGTCTAATTTGTAGAATGTTCACCTTTAAAATTCTTACAACTTTAATAATTTCTTGAAACCATTCTGTAGTATAACTTCAAAAATTCTAACCATTCAAAAATCTACTTTAAAAACGTACTTGGCTTTCAGGGAAATACACTTCCATTTTAGGATAACCCAAATAATTCTTTTTATAAATCCTACACGATTTACCCCAATTCAATTTTACGTTTATCCCGTAAAATCTTTTCCATACTTTAAAACTAAACTCCTTTTATTTTTAAACACATTGCTGTTTCCTGGAAATCACTTACAAATATATGTTAAAAGTAACTAAAATAAAGCTTCGAGAAATTACTTGATTGAAAGTAATACTTAAGGAAATATATAAAGGTTTCCTAAGTACCTTAAGTCAAGTTTAATTTTCAAAAATAAAGTTATTAAATAAAATATTTATATTATAATTTCCTTTTGAGAACTTAATGCTGCTTTACCTTTATAAAATAATTAATTACCATAATTACATAAATAAATATTTACTTACACTTTAAACAATTTGAAATAATATTTCTTTCTAAAATATTCTAAACATATTTAAGCTGCAAATTTATATTTTGAATGCTTTCTTAAAAACATACCAAAATTTCCAGGAGAAAGCAAACTTCCCATCCTTTAAAAATAAATCTCGCTATTATTTTAAACAATTCACATTTCCCTTTAGAATCACTATTTCACACACTTCAAATTTCCAACCAATTCCTTGAATTTAATTCCTTTTAAAATTCTTTACTTAAGAATTTCTTTTATTTCCTTCAAACCTAATTTATTTGTTTATATTTCAATTCCCAGGTTGTAATCACCCAATCATAGCACAACAAAATTTAAATTTCAATTTAATCTATCACAGTATATAAATAGAACACGGCATAACACAATCTAAATGAATTTATCACAGAATATAAATGAGATATATCACAGAATATAAATAAATTTCTATTTGTGAGGAATCCAGTTGGATCGCTCCAACCTATTTTCCTGCATCCACAGATATTAGCACAACAAACAAATATCGATTCAATTTGATTATAATTATCATATTCAGCTAACAGCCAATCAAACATTTAAATATTTGTTATTTAAATTACTGGTATGCAGATGTGAGTGAGAATAACTCACCTTGGGTTTTCAACGAGCGTTCAAATTTAAATTAAATCGAACGTCGTTCGATTTAACCTAAATTTTTACTTGCTCAGAATTTCTCCACTACGTATTACTCGTCCCTGCGATTCCGGCGCTACCAAATTCGTTGAAATCTGACAACGTATGCTCAAGTTACGAATTATTAAAGTTTGAATAACATTTTAAAACAATTTTTTTATATATAAACATACTAAACGAGAATCGGCCGCACCTTCTTCCCTCTCGCGCATCTACAGACAACAAAACCCAAACGCACGCGACCTAGGGTTGATCGTCGTCCCCCTCACAATCATCAATACAACGGTCGGTCGCCGCCAAATGAAACCCCTTCACCACTTGACCCTATGCCAGAGGCTGTGTCGAGCTCGGTGCGCTCCCCTCCTCTGAAAATGCGAAGGAATGGCCGTACTTCATCATCCAATTACCGCCAATCTATCCTTCTAACCTCGATCATGGCCGGTTGATATATAGAGCTCAACGAGCTCTTGATCAATGTAGTTGATGATTTCTGCGAATTGCTAATGGATAGAGAGAATTTTGAAGAAGAAATCTCAATCCTTATGGCCATTAAAAATAAAAAGAGGCGACGGCTATAAAACGATCAACTAGGGTTTTAACTATGCGCGTATATATATACGTAAACCAATTATTTAATTCACTTTAAAGCAACTTTTTCAAACGATCTCCAAATCACACGTGCCGCGTGGCGTTTATAAGGTTTTACCCACATTCCTAACATAGTGGAATGTGTTTCGAAAGCTAATTCGATCATATGCGTGAGCTACGGAAATAAACGTTTAATTTTAAATTAAATCGATTAAAATGGTTTTTATGCGTTTTGAGCTACCAGGGTCAGATGACAACTCCGATTGCTACAAAAATTGAAATCCGATAATAACTAACTATTACGGATCCAATGGAACTGGTTTCTTCGAATTCCAAGAAAGTGCCCCGGAAGGCAATTTTAACTCGTCGATTAATTCGAGCGATTTTCAAAATCGTCGAAATCATTTAAAATTTCACTTTAAAAACTTCATTAACTCTATTATAATTCGTATAAAATTTATATTCACATTATAAATCATTCTGATTCAGTTTAAATCAAAATCTAATTATTTACACTATCATGTTATTAAATCCCATTATTAAATTAATATAAAATTCCAAATTCAACCTATCGACTTTTAATTCCATCCAACAGTCCAATATTATAATTCAAATCCAAATAGACTTAAAATAAATTTTAGAATCTATTTTTATACCTATTTACACCTAGAATCACCAATTATCCCAATTCCAATATTAAATTATTATTATTCAAATTTCAATTAGATTTCTGTATTCCAAATTTAACTGATTCTATTAATTTAATCAAAATATTTTTATTTCAAAATCAAATTGTAATACATATTCAACAATTAAAATGAATTAAATGTTCAAATCTAGCGACCCAAAATTCCGGGTCGTTACACATAGGATACAAAGCATACAACATATATAAAACCCGGGGTAGCTCGTATCCGTTTACAAATTCACAATTTGTTATAGGTATCACTTATTTCACACATCAATATCTAAGTACCGAAAACTTAGATTAAATGGTCCAATTCACTCAAATCATTCCATACGAGCCTATTGATTTCACATATCAAATTATAAAGAATCGAAGTGGTTTCGGGTATTCACTAATACCCGACTCCGGTCTCTTCGAATTTAATACCATCTTAGCCCGAGTTATTAAAGTGAACCACAATCCAATTTTAAATACAAGATGTCACTTTTTATACAAAAATTCATCATCATGAATAACCACATTATAAATGTCCACCCAAACATTTCGTATCACAAAACATTTCATATCACAAAATAACACAGCATATCATCCAATAGATATCATCCAATTCAGATATTTTACTCAAACACTCATTCATAAGCAATCATTATTAATCCCTATTATAATTAATTTAATTAACTTAAATTAAATCAATTACTTAAGAATAAATCATCTAACTGTGCTTAATCAACCATTAATTAATTTCAACCTTTTAATTAATCAATCATTCTTCAAATATCCATCTTAATTAATCACCTTGATTAATTATCTTCAATTACATAGAGTAATTATCCTTCAATTAAATTCACAAATTAACTATCCTTAACCATTTACATTAATTAACCTTTAATTACTCTCATTTATTACATTAATTGTAACATTCCCGAATTTTAGCTAAAAATAATATGATTATTGATTTAATAATTAAGATTAAATTTTGAAAAAATTGGTAATCAAAGTTATTTTTGGATTTAATTGTGAATTTATTTAGAATTTATTGGCATTTGAAATATAAAAATAAAAATGAATTCATCAAATTTAATAATATATATGTTCAAACAAATGAATTATAATTGGGAAATTAAATTTTGAAATTTAATAAATATATAGAAAATGAATATTGTTAATGTGAAAACACTAAAATGAACATATTTAAAACAAAATGGACTTTTTTTTTGGGATAAATATGAAAATTCCAGAATAAGTTAAAATTATGTGTTATAAAATAGTATTTTGGATTGAGATTCAATTTTAAAACATTTTGGAAAATAAATATAGTTGTATATAAATATATAAAAGTAATAAGTACAAGATTTGAAATTTTATACTTGTACGAAACATAAATAAGCATAGTTAATACAAGAAAATAGAATTTGAAAATATAAAACTAACTAAGGACTTGAATATAAATTAAATTGAATATATTTAAATATCAATATATAAAAAAATATGTTAGATGGATATGAATCATTTTTTCTTATGGTTGTACAAATAGTTATAGAAGGAAAAATAAATAGGAAATAATATAAAGATAAACATAAGTATTTAATTTAAAAAAAAGTTAAAAACATAGAAACATGTTTACAAATTAAAATAAAGTAAGGGCTGAAAACACAAATTTGTAGGAAGGGTTAAACACAATTTTTATCATGTGTGACAAGTGTCAAAATGTTTTATAAAAAATAAAATAAAATAAAAATTACATCAGGCCATTCAACTTATAAGATCTGAAAACAATTTGAAAACAACTCATTTATTAATCCAGTTCAAAATCTGAAACAATTTAGAAAAAAAACAGAAAAATTGAATCAAACAATTTTCAAGCTTATACCAAATTCAAATCTGAAAGTTGTTCAACTCTCACAAGACATCAACCTGAAAATAAGATCAAGTTTTCTGATTCAAAGCAAAGTTTCAAAGCAAAACAGAATACAGATTAAAAGAGAAAAACTTCAGAATTGAAAAACAAGATCAAGCAAGCTTCAATCTGGATCAAGCAATCACTTAAAAAATAATAAAATTTGCAAACCTCTAAACAAAGTAAAGATTAAAACTTTCAACCTAGAACAGAGAAGAAAAGAGTTTCAGTTCTCATTTTTTTCTTCAAAGCTTAGGTTAGTAAATTTAATAAAACCCATAATTAAAGTTCAAATTTAAAAAATCTGAAGCAAATAAAACATAATTAACTCTTTTTTTTTGACCTGAGGCAGTGATGATCAAAAACTTTCAAATCCTGGAATCAGTGTAAGTCATAGTAAAAATCAAGAAGCATTTCAAAGCAACTTCTTTTTTGGAAAGCAAACAATCAACCTAGAACCAAAACAAAGATGAAAAAAAAAGCAGAGCAGTTTGAAAGATTGCATGGTCCAGATTTTCAAATACAAGCTTCTCCTCTGTCCTTCAAAAATAATGTTAGCAAACCCACTTATCTACCTCTGTGCCTTGATATTCTGTTTTATACTTGTAGTGTGATTGTTTAAAAATGTCTGCATGTTGTCTAAATATGAAGTTGTGAATGGGCATGCCTGTATATGCTCTTGATTGCTGTTTATAGACGTAGGATAAGTAAAAAAAATCTGAAATCTCACCTCTCAACCTCCTTTAAGAATTGACGTTTGAACAATTAATGTTTGAATTTGCAAGATCCGAGTTTTAAGAATACTGTTAAGTATTTAAAATGAAAGGTTTACTTGGAATGTAGAAAAATACAGTAGGAAGCAAATTCAAGTCAAAGTTTGATCATCGAAATTTAAAGTTTTTATTTCATGTCTGTATTCAAACGTCGAAATCATGATTTTTGACATAAAATTCACAATTTTTAGTACTAGGGTTATCAAGATGTTGTGAGTTGAACGAATAATGTTCTTTGGCCGATTGCCATTGATCAGCGAAGTAATTGTCAATGAAATCGAGGCTGAAGGTGGAGCATGTGCTGTAGATTGTAGGAAAAATGGAAAAGGATATTTTAGATGATCGTCGTGATGGTGCGGCAGTAATTTAGGGTTTAACATGGAGTTTTTGGTCGGCTTGGTTCTCGTGCTCGTGAGGAGTTAATGGTGGATTGAGTTCGATGATACTCAGGGAGGTGTTGGCTTGGGGGTTGTCAAAGACGTGGCCGGAGGTGGCGGCGCTCTGGTGGTCGGAGTTGCGCACGCGAGGTGATTGTAGGGATTGTGTTTCGATTTCAGGAAATCGAGAACAGCTCGATTTCGATTGTGGGGCGATTTTGGTTTTTGGGTTGCTTTGAACTAGTTTGGGTGGCCGTGGGTGACGTGCCGGTGGCGTCAACGTTGATCGGCGAGGGGTGCCGCGCTTGTGCACGTATACGTGGAAGTTGTGTATCTAGGTGAAGCATTAGGGAAGATGAAGTAGAAGCTCGGGGTGGTCTCGAGATTTTAACGAGTGAACTCGAAGTTGTGCTCGAAGCATTCAGCGAGGGTTAATCGATGTTTAAGTTTAAATTATAACAGGAAAAGAAAAGAAAAGACAGGAAGCAGGAGTTGGAAACTTTCTCGGGGAAGATTCGATTGGAACTCGAAGTTGAGTACGGGGGAAAATAGGGATTGGCTCGGGTTAAACGTAAATGGGCTCGGGTCTGTTCATTTCACTATAAAAACAGTTTTAAACTTTTAAAATAAATTAAATTTTACTTAATAAATTTCTTGAAAAAAGAACTACTTCTTTTCAAAATAATAAATTTTTATTTAATCTTGGAATTAATTTATGATTTTAAAATATAATTACTTCGAACATTAAGGTGTTTTTGCTATATACATGTGTAACGACCCGCAAATCCGTACCCCTTGAGTCAACACAATTCTACATCCATCAACTCAAGTTGAATAGAAATACGAACCATTAGGGTTAAAGAAGAAGAGGTAGTAGAAGAAAATAGAAAACATCATCAGAGTCTAACCATCGCAGCGGAATAAAATATAATAGATAATAAATGATCTTTACACAAAATCAAATATATACGTTTATATATAACATCATCAGAGTACATAAATCACAGTTCAACATCAATAACATACAACTGGATACACAGCTACTCAACACAACGGAATATATATAAAACAAGTACGAAAGTACGTATCGTCATCCTACTCGTCTCCTGAGCTCCACAGCATTCTATCCTACATCCTATAATACACGGTCTGACCCGAGCATTATAGTTAAATAACACCCGAGTCAGTCTGGAATACCTGCGTGATAAAGCACACCCAATTGATTATTATGTTTCAAAAATCCTTTGAAAAACAAAAGCATCTCGTAAGACCACGCCACAAATAAACATGTCGGGTTTTTACCTTACGATAGCTAAAACACTTTTTATTAAAATCCTTTAATATTATAATAGGGTCTATATACAAATACTTATTAAAATAGCCGAAATTGTTACATTATTAAAATCCAGCTACTAGCCACAGAGTGGGTCATGCAAACAAAACTCGTGCAAGGCTCGTAGGGAGAATGGATTTTCAACTAATGACTAGGCACTGGGGTACCACCTATCATGGTACGTGGCCTAGATCACATTACCGAGGATCACTCCCGACCCCCCGCAACACAAGACCGGGACTACCCCTTACTGGATAATCCCGAGTGAGATCACCCACGGTTGGGATCAGCAACCGCACCACCAAGCCAAAATAAAAGGGACATCTAGAAAGGGATGACCTCACCCTGAATGGGTGCTACCCACCTAGCCTTGTTGCATAACCCCTGATTTTCAGTCATTCCCGGTTGATGAGGCTTGAGGCTAAGCGTTGCCTTTAAGATCGTTTCACTTAGAATGCTCATCGTCCACCTGACGATGTTCTGAAAGCATTCATCCATACAAGTCCGTCCCGGGTTCGAACGGAACCGAAGGCACTATTCCTACTACATCCATTTTGGAATATCCTCAGGATTAGTAGCAACTAGCCCTTTCACTTCACTGTTCCATCTTCGCATCCAAACTCGTTTTTCCATGAAAACATACAAACCAGATCGAAGTGGTTTTCGAGAATTTAATCCTGATCCCGGCCTCTTCGAAACGATCAGCGCATTTTGCCAATATTGATAGTCGGTTGTTTAACTATCAATTAACATTCACAAACATCCATCAAACAATAAATAATCTTCCAAATTATTTATTAACCTCAAAATATCTTCACAAGATATATTTCTATTTTCAACCCTTTGAAAATAGTTTCAAACCATTCTCTTTTCATGGAATGAATTTCGAAATATTTATTTTCACTGGAAACAACAAGTACAAAGCTTTAGATTTTAACAAAAAAATTAAAACTCTTTATTATAAAATATACTTTAAAAAATTTAAATTAAAAACTACTTCAATATTTTTTTTAAATATATATACTTTAGGAATATTTAAAATGAGGTTACTTTTATAAAATATAAAACTAAATTTTCTCTTTTAAAACAAATACCAAGTCGCTTTTAATTAATTACTACCATAATAGATTAAAAGAAAATACTTACTATAGAATTTAAATATTTTATAAATAATAAGTTTTCCAAAACTTGCTTTGTAAAACAACTTTAAAACTTTTAACTTATTTTTAAAAATTTACTTTGAAAACATACTTGGTTATCCAGGGAGCATTTCCAATCTCAATCACTTAAATCAATTTTCCAAATTGATTCCCAATTTATTCCATTTGAAATAAATTTCTTTACTTACTTAGTTCATTTCAAAATTCACTAATTATGGACTTTATTATTATTATTATTTTCCGTTTTGATTTTAAACCTTTAACTGAAATATACGAATTTCAGGTTTTTCCCAATTTCTTCTTTACTCTTTTCAAAATTCAAATCTTATATTTACAATAAATGCTTTGTTCTTTTAAACAATAACACTGAAGTTTAAAATTTGGTAACTTTCTATTTATTCAAAATTTCCTTTTCATATACGGAATTTATTTATTAGAATTTTAAAATTATTATTGTTCTTATCCAATTCATTCTTAATTTATTTAAAATATTTATAATTATTTTCTTAAAAGTTCACTCCTTTTATTTCTTTTCAAAATCCAATTCTATATATTTAGATTATTCAGAGTACCGAAATATTCAAGCAAACTATAGCATTCAATATTCTAATATAATTCATCATAGAATATCAAATAATCACACATAGAACATTAAATAATTTAAATAAGTGTTGAGGAATCCAGTTGGATCCCTCCAACCTGTTTTCCTGTGTTAACTCCCTTTTTTCCATGGCTTAGCGACCTAACAGTTTAAAGAACCTAGCGATCGAAGGGCACAGGACTCAACGGCCTACAGCAAATAGCGACCTAGAAACCTAAAGATAGAGCGACCTAGTGACTTACAGCAAAGAGCGACCTAGAAACTTAAAGATAGAGTGATCTAGCGACCTAAAGCATGAGTGAGCTAACAGATACGACCTAGCGACCTAACAAGTTAAGAGAAAGTAAGGTCGCATGCATACTACCTCTTCCTTAGGTCGCTCGCGACCTAAGCCCACCGAGCCAACTTCCTATGTCGCTTTTCCCTAGGTCATCACGGCCTACCAACTTGTTCAAGTGACCTAGTGCAAGCCTGTTAAGCCGTAACCCACGCTCCTTAGGTCGCTCATGACTTACAACCAAACCCCTAGGTCGTTCACGACTTACGACTTACCATAGGTCGCTCACGACCTATGCCTTGTCCAGAAATTTCCTATAAATACCATGCCTACACCACCGAAGAGTGGACTTTTGGCTCATTTCTGGAACGCCTATTCTCTGTAGATTTTTCGACTCATCCGACACTTCAAACTCGAAAGACACTTTAATGAACTTCAAGAAGAAATCGAATACATTCAACATGAATTTGAAGGATTTTCCTACATCAAAGTTCTTGCTATTTGTCTAAGTGGTGTTGTAATCGAAGATTGTTGTATAAGTTGTAATCGAATCAGCAATAAAGAAGATTAAAGTGGATGTAGGCTTAACTTGAAGCCGAACCACTATAAAACTGTTGTCTCTTTACTGTTTTTTTTGTGACTTTTCTACTTACTTCTAATTCCCGTATTGACGGGTGGTACTTTCACTTTATCTCTACTCACACCGGGGTGTTAGCGTTCAATTTTTTCGTTAACATTTTTGGTACTTTCATTGAGAGCATCGAACTCAGGTGTTTTCATCATTGCTTCGCAAAAGTTTGTTGAAAGAATCTCTCTCAAAACCAGAAGTCTAACAGAGATTATGGCTCCGGGAAGAAAGCGCATATTTACTAGACCCAGTGATGTCCATGAAAATACTACCACTTCTCCTTCGCCAAGTCAAGCAGCTCCAAGTGCTGGAATAACACGGGCAGAGTTGGATGCTGCAGTATCTGGGTTATACCAACAGATGGAAGCCCAGAAGGCTTTAATGCTTGATAGGTTGAATGCTTTGCTCGGAGCTAACCGTCAACCAGTGAATAATGAAGAGAACTTTGTTGATCATGTTCATAATCCTGAAGAGAGGAATATTTCTCAAAAGGCAGCTAGCCCCGCTGAAGAAGCACCTCCCCAGGCCGGAGGATCAAGGCCACAGCCGACTCTCCGCGAACGTTTGTCCAGGCAAACTTCCGGGAAAATGGCTAAAGTTTGTCCAGCAGAGCCTTTTAACGATGAGGAATATCTCTTAGGAATGGTTCGACATATTATGAACGATAGTATGCAAAGAGAGAGAAGACTTCTCCAATACAAGGCACACTCTACTAAAGCAGAGTTACATTTCCTAAAAATGAAAAAATTATTCTCTAAAGAAAGAGTGCAAGTCTTCTCAAAATGGAAGAATTGTTCTCCAACTTAAGAGTGCAAATCTTCTCGAAACAAAAGTATTGTTCTCTAACTTAAGTGTACAAGTCTTCTCGAAACAGAAGAACTGTTCTCCAAAGTTTTATCAAACGAAAGAAATTGCAATAAGCCGTGGTATGGGGGAAATACAATATAATATAGCTATATTAATAAAAGCAACGCTCAAGCAACATACCACAAACTTATTGCAATATCACAGTGAAGAAACTTGTGAAAAAATAAGGAATAAATGCATTCACAAATACAGTCAAAGATTGTACAAGCAAAAAAAATCATTTCATTCCATACTATAAATTTTTTATACATGTGCATGTTTCAAAAAAGCGGAGACCGGTGCCCGCACAAATTCCGGTCAATACAAGCCTTTATGCACAAGCAAAAAGCAAAACAAAAAGGTTAAAGCGAGATTTGCTACTTCTTCTTCCCACCACCTTTAGAGCCCTCGCCTGGCCTGATAGTTAACTTTGGGAGTCGGCTTGGTTAAGTCGGGGAAGAAGGAGATAGAGTTACAGCTGGGTCTACTTCCGTCTTCTCTTCGCCAACAGAAGTGCTTTTCCTTCTCCTCCTTGAAATTGCACCCTTCCCCTTCTTCCTTGAAGAAGACTCGCTGCCCGGAGTGATGAGTGCAGACAGTTTTGTGTCATCATGAAATTGCTCCGGAGTCTTTTCACCTTCTTCAAGTTCCTCAGCCTTCTGCTCTTGCGAAGCAGCCGGGTCGTCCAAGCCTTGAAGAGCTTCTATCAATTCTTCTTGCGACCCCGGTTGAGAAGAAGAAGGAGGAGTAATTTGAGGAGACGGAGGTGGAACAGCTAGAGGAGGAGAAGTCTGCACAATACTTTGCGTTTTCGCTATAGAAGAAGAAAAGTTAAAATCAGTATTTCTCATAAAAGAGGATATAGTGGCTCATCGAGACTTAAGAAATAAGCAAGAAGCTCATCGAACTCGATCGAAGCAAACTAGCAATCCACTTGAGCTAAATCAACATTGAATTTACCTGAAGAAGTTGGCTTTATAACGTAAACTTCAAAGCCTTGTGCTTCACCGCTTTCTTGAGCCTCATCTCCAGTATGAGCAGTTATAATTTCAATTTCAGCTTTGGCAGGAGGCGAGGAATGGGAACTAGAGCCAATGATATCAATGTAGTCGAAACCGAAGGAAGAGCCGGGTCGGTCGAATGTGCCTTCCCTAAAGGTTCCCCTTCTGCCATTCCGGCTCGCTGTTTAGCAAGTTTCTCCTTCCCCTTGGCAAGGGAGGCGCGTGCATCATCATCTAGATAGTGAGCCTCAAGATCTGCTTCAGCATATCCAGCGCCTCCAAGCATATCAAGTGCGGCTTCCCACACTTTGGCCAAGGTAACCTCGTATTTCGGGCCCAAAAACGAAAGGCTACCGCGCCCCAAGACACGGTGTATATAAAACTCGAATAAAGTAGAGCTAATATTGGCTTTAGTTGCCTTATGAGATTCTTCAGCTGCTACTTTGCCGGCTATTGCTTCATCACGCTCTTTTTCAACATTAGAAAGTCGAGCTTTTAACATTGCAATTTCCATGTCCTGAGAGCTGGTTTTTTCTCGCAACTGAGCAACGTCAGTTCGGTAGCTTTCTACAACTCTCTGTTGTGCTTCAAATTTAGCTTCAGCGTCTCTTTGTCCGACATGAGCATCTCTCACCTGTTTTTGAAGCACTTCTTCTTTTTGAGAATAAGAAGTGGAAGAAGTGGCAAGCTCCTATTTGAGTTTCTCAATTTCTGCTTCAAGCTTCTCATTGTAAGCGGCGATGCTCTTCATCTCTGCATCATGCTAGTCGAGAGTTTTCTGCCACTCGGATTTATCGTTTTCCATAGTCAACATGGCTTCAAGATTTGCGCGGTTTACTCTTTGAAGTTCGTCAACAAGTTTTTGCCAACCAGACATTCTCTCAATATCGAGTTTGATGGCATCAAGGTTTCGCAACATATCTTGCTTGTCGATTGGGACCAAATCAAGATCAAAACGCAATCCTTTTAAGCACCAATGCAGAAACTGGCTTTGAAGAGTAGCCAGACCCTGTCCAACTTGATAAGAAGGCCTACTGATGATCGTTTGAATATCAGCTCTTTGAAGGGTAGGAGAGCTGGAAGGGATTTCCAAAGAGATGGGAGCAGCGGGCTTTTCAGAAATTTCAGATTCCGGCCTTTCGCTAAGCTTGGCCCGTTTACTTGGATCTTCAGCGATATGACTTTTCCCCTTGTCATCATGGGATTTTATTTTGTGGGAATCATCACCTCTCTGGGAAGAATCATGTCGCTCTTCTCTTCTCCTGTAGCGCTCTTCATAGGCCCTTATCTCGCGAGCTTTTCTTGTGGCTTTTTCTTCGTCGGTCTCCCTAGGGGCAGGAAGGTACCGCCTGGGATCATAAGAGTCGCGTCTCCCGTAACGCTGAAAATCATCGTAGTAAGAGCCGCAACGTCCCATTGGAGAACCTGAAAATGAAGAAGAGATAAGTTCAGAAATCTTCAAAGCAAAGAAGTTAAGTGCACAAAGCTGTAAAAAACCTAAGTGTGTGTAACGTGCAAACTATGCGCGTCAAGCTACGAACCAATCTTTGGTTGGGGGTGATGGCGGATTTTACAGAAGGTATCAATTCTTGAGCTGACGAAGATTGTTGCAAGACAGACGTCACTTCAACTGCTGGAGAAACTACTTTAGTAGTAGTGGTATCGTCTTTAAAGAGCTCATACGAAGTGACCATCAAGTCGCTCAGTCCATCAAAAGTGTCATCACCGTCATGCCTAGCGGGACTCTTTTTCCCAGCTCCTGCATCAGCAGCCTTCCCGGAATGTTGAGAGGCTTCCTCCTCTTCTATAACAGGGGAAGAGAAAATTTGCCGGATGACCCCGCGACGTCAACGGAAGTAGAACATTTCACCAATGAAGCCTCGGCAATAATCTCTTTCTGTGAATGTTCTTCGGCATAAACTGGGGCTTCTGGTGTCTCTATTGGAGAATCAGGGACTTCATGAAGCTGAGTAGAATGGGAAGAGTGCAGAAGTACGAATTGGTGCAGAAACTCGTCTTTTAGCAAAAATTTAATACTTCTTTCCTCAACCGCCATGGCACTTAATCTTTCAAAAGTTGGCTTGTGGCTAGAGTCTTTCGAAAGAGGAGGAAGTGCTGAAAAAGTAAAGAATGAAGTTAGCACATGACAACTCGGATCTCGAAAAAGCTCAAAAATGGAAAGAAAGGAGGTAAGCAATCTTACTTCCTACTCTCCATATGCCATAAAATCCCGGGGGGGCAACGAACGAAGAAAAACTGGTTCAAAAACCCGTGAGCACTTTCAGAAAGATTAGTGAGCAGTTTACAGTTCCTGGCACTTCTCACAAGTATTATAGAAGGATGATCTTTATTCTTTGCAAATGTGCACAAGTAGAAAATTTCTTCAAAGCTTGGAAGACGATCAAGTGTCCTCCTGAACAGCACACACAGTCCCATTAGGATGGCATAGCCATTTGGATGCAACTGGAAGGGAGAGATAGTTAATTGGAGAAGGAGCCGTTGAAGAAAATCATTAAAAGGAGGAATAGCACCACACAGGCACATCTGACGATGAACCGCGAAAAAACCGAGAGGTGGTCTGTCAGCAGTATCGTTTGGCCTAGGAAGTAAAGCATATGCTTCAGCAATACCAAACTGAATGCGTAGTTGGTTGAACGCCCATTGATTCAGGGTAGTTGATGTTCTTTCCGGGGGATTATCCAATGGATTGACTATTGGGAAGACCTCTCCAGCTTGCCCTACTATTTCTTCTGGTTGAGAAGCCATTCTACACAAGGAACTGGGTATTCAAATATGAAGGTGCACACTTCCTAAAAGTGTGTGAAGTGTCGTGCAAAACTAATAAAATGACAAGAAAATATGACTGGAATTAAACTAATAGACATTTGTCGATTATAAAATTTCAGGGCTTGTTATTTTAGATCTAAGTACAAGTGCATTGTTGATGTGAACGGATCAGCTTTAGCTGATTAATTTGGATTTTCTTTAACACTTCACTTGAATTTGTTGATTCATAACACTTCATTCATATAATTTCTTTAAGTTGATTATTCTTTATCGACTAATCTGTCATTCGACGTGGGCAGTCAGTGACAGTATATTCGCCCTAGTTTTCTGCAAATGTTGTGTTTCACAGGTTGTTAGCATTAAAGTTAATGTAATCTGCATAGAAGTACAGCAAGTTCAAGCAGTTCATTCTAGCTGTTCAAGTTGGAATTTCAATGAAGTTCTGTCAAAATTTTGCAAATGTCCAAGGGGAACTTTCTTAAGTCACATCGTTCAAGTCAAAAAGTCCAACAGTTTCATGTTCCTACGAGTTAAAGGTTATGATGCAGATTAAAGCTTCAGGTCAAGGCAGTGCATTTTTTTTCTAAGTATTAGCTCGGCGGCGACCTAATACTTATGTCGCAAGGAGTTAAGTCGCTTGGCTCCTCTTCGGTCGCAAGGGTCTTTAGGTCGTTCAATTGCTTACGAGTTAATACTTATGTCGCAAGGATTTAAGTCACTTGACACCTCTTAGGTTGCAAGGGTTTTTAGGCCGTTCGATTGCTTAGGTCGTTAGTTGATAGGTCATTCGGCTTCTCTTAAGTCACGAGGGTTCTTAAGTCGTTTGACCCGCTAGGTCGCTCCTGGAATAGCTCAATGATCTCAAGCTATCTCCCATCAAAAATTCTAAATCTCACACTCCATTCACACACCGCCACGTGTCCATCCCCCCTGCTTCACCATAAATACAACCGCACAATCTAAAACTCATTAACCCATTAAGGATCTCCTCCAAACTCGCAAACCAGTTAACTTGAGACACTATAACCCATCATCTTCTCTTCGCATCATCAAAAGCCACCTAAAACCGATTCAAGTCACCTCAAATCCATCACGGATCCAATATGCTGCTGCGTCTTCGAGAATTACAATGACACCGTGACTAAAGGCAATCAAGGATCGATTATAACACGATTCATGGTGAATCACAGCATACAAAATTGGATTAGGGATGGCAGGTGGGCGATTCGAGATTCGATGGTGATCATGGATTGAATAACGAGCGAATCCACTTACGTGATGTGATGATAAAGATGATCGATGACCGGTTAGTTCAAGTTTGCCTTTGAAAGCTTAGGAGGTCCGTCAATGGCGGTTTTGAGAGTTGGAGCAAGTAAAGAGAAGAAGGAGCAATGTGTGACCTATATACTGGGCAGTGGAATCTAAATCGGTGAATACGACCTAACTTCTTTAGTAGGTCGCGCACGACCTAACAACTTAGTAAGAAGCGAGTTAAGAAGTATCGAAGCACACGACCTAGTCTCTAGGCGTATGCTCCGAGGGGCAAGTGTTAACTCCCTTTTTTCCATGACTTAGCGACCTAACAGTTTAAAGAACCTAGCGACCTAAGGGCACAGGACTCAACGGCCTACAGCAAATAACGACCTAGAAACCTAAAGATAGAGCGACCTAGTGACTTACAGCAAAGAGCGACCTAGAAACTTAAAGATAGAGCAATCTAGCGACCTAAAGCATGAGCGAGCTAACAAATACGACCTAGCGACCTAACAAGTTAAGACAGAGTAAGGTCACATGCATACTACCTCTTCCTTAAGTCGCTCGCGACCTAAGCCCACCGAGCCAACTTCCTATGCCGCTTTTCCCTAGGTCGTCACGACCTACCAACTTGTACAAGTGACCTAGTGCAAGCCTGTTAAGCCATAACCCACGCTCCTTAGGTCGCTCACGACTTACAACCAAACCCCTAGGTCGTTCACGACTTACGACTTACCCTAGGTCGCTCACGACCTATGCCTTGTCCAGAAATTTCCTATAAATACCATGCCTACACCACCGAAGAGGGGACTTTTGGCTCATTTCTGGGACACCTATTCTCTGCTGATTTCTTGACTCATCCGACACTTCAAACTCGAAAGACACTTCAATGAACTTCAAGAAGAAATCGAATACATTCAACATGAATTTAAAGGACTTTCCTACATCAAAGTTCTTGCTATTTGTCTAAGTGGTGCTGTAATCGAAAATTGTTGTATACGTTGTAATCGAATCAACAATAAAGAAGATTAAAGTGGACGTAGGATTAACTTGAAGCCGAATCACTATAAAACTGTTGTCTCTTTACTGTTTTTTCTATGACTTTTCTACTTACTTCTAATTCCCGTATTGACGGGTGGTGCTTTCACTTTATCTCTACTCACACCGGGGTGTTAGCGTTCAATTTTTGCGTTAACACCCTGCATCCACAGATGTTAGCACAACATAAAATACCAATTCCGCTTCGAGGTGGAATATCGCGGTATATGGGTTTTAAATCTAAAATCAATCCGCTATTGTGCAGCGCATAAGGTCTCATCCGCTATATAATGCGGGAAATCAAACATTCCAAGATGTATTATGTACTAGTATATAACATATCAAATCAATTCAATCATCCAACCAATTATTTAAATTTAACCATTTAAATTGAAATTTTAATTCAACTAAGTGAGATTTACTCACCTTTGATTTAGTTTTGCAATCCACTTCCATAATGCCTTGGATTTCCAGGTGTTTGACCTTAAATAAACAATTTATATAATTTTATTAATATTCAAAATAAATTGGAACAATTCAATCCACCATTTTAAAATTTTAAATTCAGCTAATAATTTAGTTTTAACTTGATGATTAAATTTTAAACAAATTTCCCTTTCGGACAATTTTCTTAGTAACAAAAATAATTTTAATAGTTTCTAATAGGATAAATTAATCACCAAACCCTTAATTTAAAGATGATTTAGCAAAATTAAAATATGCAAACGTATATTTATTTCTTTACGAACTATATAAAAATAACCTATATAGATTTCCTAAAAATCTGATTTTTCTAAACTTCTAGAATTACATCCTTCATTTAAGAAATTCTTTTAATCGTTTATAACTAAACATATAAATATAAAATATCAGTCAATGGCAAATAACTTTTTCTTGATAGTTCTGTACGTTTTAAAAAATTCATTTCAGATTTAAATTAAATTGAGTAAAATTTACATATACCTTACTACCCTGAACTCTACTCCCTCCCAGCTTCTAACGCACGCAACCGCTAATGTCGCCTCTTCCACCACGAACTCACGCCGCTCCTTCTTCCCCAAACCGAAATCGCGACACTCATCTATGCGTGCGTACGACCCCAATTGCCATCAACACGCGTGTTCCTTCTTCAATCGCATATAAGAACGCGCACGAACCCATAATCGCAAGCAAAACCCTATGCCGCCACCGCGCCTCTCTCCCAGTCGCGCGTCGAAGTCGCCCCCTCACCACACGTGCCCTGCGACTTGGCTTCGATTTTACTGGACTCGCGATTCAATGGAAAGCCCTTCCCCCCTTTTTTTGAGCTCGATTGGGGAATAGGGTTAATGAACGATATTTTTTTTTGACTGAGGGTTTTCGATTTCAACCAGATTTTGAAGAATGAGGCTTCGGCCTTTTTTTTTATTATATCGAGTTTGATTTCGATTTTTATCCCCTTTCGTTCACCATTTTTTCTGAACTTAGATCTTTTTTTCCTCTCGTCTAGAAGAAGATAAGGATGGAACGAAATTAAATGGAGAGGAATGGCGTATAAAAGAAGATTGGACCCTTTTAAATTAAATTTAATTAGATTCTTATATGCATTTGCCGATTGCACGACCAGACGGTAAACCCAAACACTACAAAAATTGAAATCTGATAATAATATAATATTATGGATCCAATGGAAGTGTTTTCGTTAAAATCCAAGACTGTGCCTCTAAAGGTTTATTTTTAAATATCGATTTAAACGATATTTTATTAAAACTTAGCAAAACATTCCAAATTCAATTTCAACACTTTTACTATCTTGAGTATTATCAATACAAATTTTATAAACCCCTTTAAATTATTTTTAACAGACTTAAAATTCCAGATTCGACATTTTACTCAATTTCAAATTATTAAATTCAAAAATTAAATTTCCAAATAATGGTGATATTTGAAATTTAAGTTACAAATTAACTTTTAAATATTTAAAATTTATTAAATATTCCAATTTTAAATGCTCAAAAATTCCGGATCGTCAAATTCCTCTTCCCTTAAAAGAATTTCATCCCCGAAATTACTAGTTAGGAAGAATGGTGCAATACCCATTACTATTTTCCAAAACCAAACAGTTTAATTAACTTGCCATAACATATTATTTTATTAAAGACCCACTATTACTTCAACCAATTTCCCAAAACCTTTCATAATTTTGAAATAACTTTTCTTATTCAACCATTCAAATTTAAATTTAAACCTAAATTTAAATTACCAAAATTTTCTTAAAAACTTTCCAACTCTCTAATTTCCGAAAATTTTTGTCGGCGTCTTCTTTGCATGGCAAGCTCGGTACAACTACAGAAGGCCTCTATGGGCTCCCAAATTCCAAAAGAAAACACAAAGCCAAGTGGCTCGATCAAAAACCCAATCAAAATTTATACCGAAATTTAAACACATACCTTTTTGTCGAGCAATTCAAATTTATCTTCTGAAATCAAAATCAAATTTCCTTCCCCTTTATAATACCTGCATATCCTACATAACAATAATATCCAATCACAATGTTCCAAAAGCATTTTATCGACTTTCTTACAAAATGTCAACATTTATTCATTCAAATATTAACTTAGAATATATTTGTAATAACAATTTCCAATTAAGAATTCACCATTGCTTTCTTAAGTTAGTTTAAGCATTCTATATGTTTCTTTATTTATTTTTTATTTTTTTTCACCACTTTAGTTTATATCTACTCCTATTCAGTTTGGTTCTCCCATTTCCATATGAATTCAATTTTTTTCAATTTAGAATATTAAATTTTATCTTCCATTTATACTGATTCATGTCATTATTTTAAATTAGTTTCATCCACTAATTTTCAATTTCCAGTTTGAAATCGTTTTGTCGTTAACAAAATTTTCCAAAAATTTCAAAAAAAATTCTAACTCCCAAAATTTCCGGAAAATTTTGGCAGAGTCTCCTTTGTACGGAGGAGCTTTTGCAATTTGACAAAAGATACAAATATATATATACATCGACCCATGCCGTCGAAAAAACCAAAAATAGTTCATATTTCCTATTTTTATACCGTAGGCGTACCTTATTTAGCATTTTTAAGCAAGCGGCTTATTTATTTAGCAGTTAGCGAAATCAAATCCAGCCCAATGACTTCCCTGAACATGTAATTACTCAACTAAAACATGTAAGTATGAAATATATGTGATTTATTAACATTTCACTTTTACTTACATAGCTAAAACATGAATTCTATGAACAATGCATGTTATACAATTTTCAAAAGCACATGCAAGATTTCGCTACCCATTTTAATTTCTTACAACCAAATCACACACCGTTTTACTTAATCCGAAAGGTTAAAAACTCACATGCTTACATTCAATTTACTTTTAAACGAATCAAACTCATATTTAATTCAATTGATCTCAACATCAATTTATTTAACTTCTATCAACTCAGAGAATTTTAATTATTTTCGTTTTTGTCAAACGGCAATTTATTCTATGCAATTTTACAATATCCATGTGAATAAATAATTATTTAAGGTTTATAACCAATTTACATTGATTCCAACACAATTTATATTTAATTCCTTCCATTTTAATTCATTCACAACCCTTTTATTTAGCTCGAAAACAATCCAAGCTAATTCATTCAATAACTATTTCCCAACTTATTTAAACCACACTTCTATTTGAGTTCATCTTTCATTCGATTCTTATTTAATCAAATTCCATCCATTTATTTGTTCAATACAATTAGTTTATTCACTCAATCATTCATGAATTTTAATTGCCATACTCAATTTATCCGAAATTATTTTATTAATAACAAGATCATTTCCAATGTATTTCTACTTATGTGGATTATATTTGCAATTCAAATCATTACTATTTTAATCCAATTTCATTTTTATTCGATACATTTCCAATTATATTTAAATTTGTTACACCTCAAGTCGAATTTTAATTAATAACACAAATTCTGATTCCACTATCCATTTTCAATTTACCACCCAATTTTATTAACTCACAATTCAATTTCATTTGATTAATTGTTATAAAATTTAAATTTTCAGATTCAATTCATTCAATTGCTTACAAGGCCATTTTCAATTTTATTCCCACTCATCTGGGTTTTATTTGCAACCAAAAAAATCCCTACTTTAATCTATTTCCAATCACATTTACTTCACTTACAATTCAAGTCGAATTTAATTTATAACTTGAGTTTTATTTCCAAACTACGTTATTAACTCACAAATCCAACTTCTCTTTAACTACAGTAGGTTCCATTTATACATTTCATTAACTAATTTATTATCTGATTAATTCGTCCCCCAGTAAAAATTCAATACTTTATTTTTAATTCCAAATATCACTTCATTTAATTTTCTTAAGTTCAATTTATTTTATAATTCAAGTTTGGATTTTTCGTTTTCTTTTCCAATTCATCAAAAATATTTATTTTGGGCTTTCTATTCCACTTTTCAATTTTATAGGTCACAATTTATTATCTTACACATTTCCATTCATTTTGAGGCTTGAATATATTCATATTTATTTTCGACTCAAGCCTTACGCTTATTTATAGCCCAAGCAGATTTTATTCTATGGATTTTTAATTCTTTTATAAGTTATTATAATTTATTTATTCCAACTTATTTCCACTTATTCAGGTAAGAATCTAATTCCATTCAATTTCACCCATAACTCAACTGAATTTTATTCCAATTTAATTCTATTTTAACTCGGATTTATTAAATTCAATTCGATTCAATTCTCTTCCTCAATCCAAGTAAATTTTATTTTTAACCTTCCACTTTAAATTTAAATTCCAACATTCATGGCTCGTATTTCCATCCTGATTTAAAAATCATCTCAATTTATAAGCTTACCACCTACCTCATTAGGATTTTTAGACACCCGGCTTTTGGTTTCAAATCATTTTGAAATCTCCAACATCTCAAATCACACTTCTCAAAAATTTAGCCAAATCCTGGTTCTTATCCCCAACCAATTTCCTTTGAAATTTCACAAACAAAACTTATTCTTCTGAACAAATCAATTTTTGGCAGCAATCCGTCACTTAGAAATTCGAAAATGAATACTGATGATGCGATCGTCATCATTCGAATTATTTCCCATTAATCTTAGTGATTTCAATGCTATATCACTTTCAAAATCTATTTAAAACAAATTTCCCTTCAGAAATACCTCTAAAACAATAATGCCATTATTTGTCTTCAAAACACTTCGAAAACACTTTCCAAAATCTCCGGGGTTTAAATTTCCAAATCCTTCTTAAATAAATTTTAACTATAATTCAATTGTATATTTTATGCTTATTCAAATTCCTATTTGATTAAATTTCAATTTATAAATCACGTTTATAATTCATATTTATAAATTTCATTTCATGGTTGAATTTATCTCCTTAATCTTTGGTTATATTTTCAATTTCTAGTTAAATTTCCATTCAACAATGATGATAATTTAATATTATTCTTCCTAACATCTAGGCGACCATATATTAGCTAAAATAGTTTACAAACTTTTCTTTACATCAAAAACATATTTTTGGGTAAAATTATTTCATCCACCCACATTTAAAACAATACCGTGTCGAATTGTTCTATTTAAGTGTTTAGAAACCCCTTTCATACAGTTGTCCAGACTGTGCCGACGAAGGTTCATATGCCACTCAATAAATTAATCAACACAATATTAAAATAATTTATATTCACTAACAAATACCCGCTCATAGCCACTAATATGCTCAAACTCATTCTAGAGTACTACGGACCCTAATTTAAATGAATACTTCCCACTAGAGCCAAGGTTATCACCAACCTAAGCTCTGATACCAAGTGTAACGACCCGCAAATCCGTACCCCTTGAGTCAACACAATTCTACATCCATCAACTCAAGTTGAACAGAAATACGAACCATTAGGGTTAAAGAAGAAGAGGTAGTAGAAGAAAATAGAAAACATCATCAGAATCTAACCATCGCAACAGAATAAAATATAATAGAAAATAAATGATCTTTACAAAAAAATCAAATATACTTGTTTATATATTACATCATCAGAGTGCATCAATCAAAGTTCAACATTAATAACATACAACTGGATAAACAGCTACTCAACACAGCGGAATATATATAAAATAAGTACGAAAGTACGTATCGTCATTCTGCTCGTCTACTGAGCTCCACAGCATTCTACCTTGTATCCTATAATACTCGGTCTGACCTGAGCATTATAGTTAAATAACACCCGAGTCAGTCTGGAATACCAGCGTGAGAAATCACACCCAATTGATTATTAAGTTTCAAAAATCCTTTGAAAAACAAAAGCATCTCGTAAGACCACGCCTAAATAAACATGTCGGGCTTTTATTTTACGATAGCTAAAACACTTTTTATTAAAATCCTCTGATATTATAATAGGGTATATATACAAATACGTATTAATATAGCCGAAATTGTTACATTATTAAATTCCAGCTACTAGCCACAGAGTGGGTAATACAAACAAAACTCATATAAGGCTCGTAGGGAGAATGGATTTCCAACTAATGACTAGGCACTGGGGTACCACCTGCCATGGTACGTGGCCTAGATCACAGTACCGAGGATCACTCCCGACCCCCTGTAAAACAAGACCAGGACTACCCCTTACTGGATAATCCTGAGTGAGATCACCCCACGGTTGGGATCAGCAACCGCACCACCAAGCCGAAATAAAAGGGACATCTAGAAAGGGATGACCTCACCCTGAATGGCTGCTACCCACCTAGCCTTGTTGCATAACCCCTGATTTTTAGTCATTCCCTGTTGATGAGGCTTGAGACTAAGCGTTACCTTTAAGATCGTTTCACTTAGAATGCTCATCGTCCAACTGACGGTGTTCTGAAAGCATTCATCCATACAAGTCCGTCCCGGGTTCGAACGGAACCGAAGGCACTATTCCTACTACGTCCATTTTTGAAATATCCTCAGGATTAGTAGCGACTAGCCCTTTCACTTCACTGTTTCATCTTCGCATCCAAACTCTTTTTTCCATGAAAACATACAAACCGGATCGAAGTGGTTTTCGAGAATTTAATCCTGATCCCGGCCTCTTCGAAACGATCAGCGCATTTGGCCAATATTGATAGTCGGTTGTTTAACTATCAATTAACATTCACAAACATCCATCAAACAATAAATAATCTTCCAAATTATTTATTAACCTCAAAATATCTTCACAAGATATATTTCTATTTTCAACCCTTTGAAAACAGTTTCAAACCATTCTCTTTTCATGGAATGAATTTCCAAATATTTATTTGCACTGGAAACACCAAGTACAAAGCTTTATTTGTTTTAAAAAAAATTAAAACTCTTTGTTATAAAATATACTTTAAAACTTTTAATTTAAAAACTACTTCAATATTTTATTAAATATATATACTTTAGGAATATTTAAAATGAGGTTGCATTTATAAAATATAAAACAAAATTTTCTCTTTTAAAACAAATACCAAGTAAATTTTAATTAATTACTACCATAATAGATTAAAAGAAAATACTTACTTTAGAATTTGAATATTTTAGAAATAATAAGTTTTCCAAAACTTGTTGTTTAAAGCAACTTTAAATCATTTAACTTATTTTTAAAAATTTACTTTGAAAACGTACTTGGTTATCCAGGGAGAATTTCCAATCTCAATCACTTAAATCAATTTTCCAAATTGATTCCCAGTTTATTCCATTTGAAATAAATTTCTTTACTTACTTGGTTCGTTTCAAAATTTGTTAATTATGGACTTTATTATTATTACTATTTTCCATTTTGGTTTTAAACCTTTTAACTGAAATATACAAATTTCAGGTTTTCCCAATTTCTTCTTTACTCGTTTCAAAACTCAAATCTTACATTTAAAATAAATGCTTTGTTTTTTTAAATAATAACACTGAAGTTTAAAATTCATTAACTTTCTGTTTATTCAAAATTTCCTTTTCATATACGGAATTTATTTATTAGAATTTTAAAATTACTATTGTTCTTATCCAATTCATTCTTTATTTATTTAAATTCTTTAAAATTATTTTCTTAAAAGTTCACTCCTTTTATTTCTTTTCAAAATCCAATTCTATATATTTATATAATTAAGAGTACTGAAATATTCAAGCAAACTATAACATTCAATATTCTAAAATAATTCATCATAAAATATCAAATAATCACACTGAGAACATTAAATAATTTAAATAAGTGTTGAGGAATCTAGTTGGATCCCTCCAACCTGTTTCCCTGCATCCACAGATGCTAGCATAACATAAAATACCGTTTCCACTTCGAGGTGGAATATCACGGTATATGGGTTTTAAATCTAAAATCAATCCGCTACTATGCGGTGCGTAGGGTCTCATCCGAAGCGGGAAATCAAACATTCCAAGATATATTATGTACTACTGTATAACATATCAAATCAATTCAATCATCCAACCAATTATTTAAATTTAATCATTTAAATTAAAATTATAATTCAACCGAGTGAGATTAACTCACCTTTGATTTAGTTTTGTAATCCACTTCAATATTGCCTTGGATTTCCAAGTGTTTGACCTTAAATAAACAATTTATATAATTTTATTAATATTCGAAATAAAATCGAACAATTCAATCCACCATTTTAAAATTTTAAATTCAACTAATAATTTAGTTTTAACGTGATGATTAAATTTTAAACAAATTTCCTTTCGGACAATTTTCTTAGTAACAAAAATAATTTTAATAGTTTCTAATAGAATAAAGTAATCACCGAACCCTTAATTTAAAGATAATTTAGCAAAATTAAAATATGTAAACATATATTTATTTCTTTACGAACTATATAAAAATAACCTATATAGATTTCCTCAAAATCTGATTTTTCTAAACTTCTAAAATTACATCCTTCATTTAAGAAATTCTTTTAATCGTTTGTAACTAAACATATAAATATAAAATATCAGTTAATAGCAAATAACTTTTTTTTGATAGTTCTGTATGCTTTAAAAATTTCATTTCAGATTTAAATTAAATTGAATAAAATTTACATATACCTTACTACCCTGAACTCAACTCCCTCCCAGCTTCCCACGCACGCAACCGCTAATGTCGCCTCTTCCACCACGAACCCACGCTGCTCCTTCTTCCCCAAACCGAAATCGCGACACTCATATACGCGTGCGTACAACCCCAGTTGCCATCAACACGCGTGTTCCTTCTTCACTCGCATACAAGAACACGCACGAACCCATAATCACAAGCAAAACCCTACGCCGCCACCGTGACTCCCTCCCAATCGCGCGTCGAAGTCGCCCCCTCACCACACGTGCCCTACGACTTGGCTTCGATTTTACTGGACTCGCGATTCGATGGAAAGCCCTCCCCCCTTTTTTGAGCTCGATTAGGGAATCGGGTTAATGAATGATATATATTTTTTTGACTGAGGGTTTTCAATTTCAACCAGATTTTGAAGAATGAGGCTTCGGCCCTTTTGTTTACTATATCGAGTTTGATTTCGATTTTTATCCTCTTTCGTTCACCATTTTTTATGAACTTAGATCCTTTTTTCTCTCGTCTAGAGGAAGATAAGGATGGAACGAAATTAAATGGAGGGGAATGGCGTGTAAAAGAAGATTCGACCCTTTTAAATTTAATTTAATTAGATTCTTCCATGCATTTACGGATTGTACGACCAGACGGTAAACCCAAACACTGTGAAAATTGAAATTCGGTAATAATATAATATTACGGATCCAATGGAACTGGTTTCGTCAAAATCCGAGACTGTGCCTCGGAAGACTTATTTTTAAATATCGATTTAAATGATATTTTATTAAAACTTAACAAAACATTCCAAATTCAATTTCAACACTTTTACTATCTTCGGTATTATCAACATAAATTATATAAACCCCTTTAAATTATTTTTAATAGGCATTTTACTCAATTTCAAATTATTAAATTCAAAAATTAAATTTTCAAATAATGGTGATATTTGAAATTTAAGTTACAAATTAACTTTTAAATATTTAAAATTTATTAAATATTCCAATTTTAAATGCTCAAAAATTCTGGGTCATCACAACATGTAACCTTTATTTTTCTTTTAAGTTTATGTCAAATAAACTTAATAATGTGATTATGCTTTAATTCAAAAGTGATGTTTTTTGAAAGTTAATTAACTTAGAGGATTAAGCTGATTGGCTAATAATAATTAGCTACAAGGGTTAGTAACAAGTGTTTGCATAGTAATTAAAGTAATTAAAGTAAATTAATTAATAATTCAAGTTAAGCAATCAAGTAGTTAATGAATGATTTAAATTAAAATGATAATTACGTGGTGAAAGTAATTAAGAATAGATAATTGAAGATTAAAGATTTATAAATCAAAGATTAAGGATTAATTACTTTAAAGCATAATTAATTAATGTGGTTAATTAGGGTAGTTAAGTTAAGAATAACCAATTAAGGATAATTAATTGTAATTAAGATTTAATTAAAAATTAAGGATTTATTAAATAAAGTAATTAAAGGTCAATTAATAAAAGTAATTAAGATTTAATTAATTACAATTAACGGTTAATTAATTAAGATAATTAATTAAGAAATGGTTAATTAAGACTTAATCAATGGAAATTAATGATAGTTTATCATGGGTAAAAAGGTTACTGATGAAAGTGATTAAGTGAATTTAAACCCACACAATTTATTCACCTTAATTGTGGATGTTTGACTGTTACTGAATGTTGTGTGACGGATTGATATGTGTAATGTGATGCTATGTTATGGTTCGTTCAGAGCTGCTATAATTGCGATGAATATACTGTTATGAATATGAAAACCCCTTGACCCGTAGAACGGCATTTGGAATTCGATGTGACAAGGAGTCGGATTCCAGTTGGTTATCCGAAACACCACATCGAATCGTAATGGTGAATCTTTGTGATTGATTTACTTTATATGCGAATCTGTGTACATAGATAAGCGTTATAGGATATACCGCTTATCGATATCGCTGTGATTGTAATCTGTGGTGATTGATGTTGTTGCACCATTGTGTAAAACCTCTAGACCACACTTATACACACACAAATATGGATTGCACGTGGAAATTGGTTAACTTGTAGATTTTTGAAATAGTTTTAAAAATTGTATTTTGAATCCAAAATAATTTTGAAATTGGAATTGAGAGCTTTTGGAAAAATGAGTTTCAAAAATTAAAGTTATTTTGAATAACTTAATAAAGTTGTGAAATTTGAATAATTGGATTTGAATTTGAATTCAATATTTGAAATTGAATTCAATAACTTGGAAATTATGGTTTAAAAGATTATGCAAGTTATAAAGGTGTTTTAACCATTTAAAAAGAATTGACTTGGGAACTTAAATTTAAAACCTAAGTTTTACTTAAATGGCTTTAGGTTATGTAAATGTAATCACCTTTAACTTATGTGAAAGATTATTTAACCTTGTTTTGAAATCGAAGAGAATTTCAAATGGTATATCTTTCATATTAAAGAATTGAATTGGAAATAGTTTGAAAGTTATGAATTATGTCTTTAATTTAAAAATTGGATAAGTTAATCCAATTTGAAGTGAAATCATTTTGAAAAGACGTAAATGAACCTTTGTGGAAAATTGAGGAACTTTGTGAAATGAATCTTTTTATTTAAAAAGATTTGAAATGGTTATTTGTTTTAAACCATTTAACGAAAGGTTTTAGATAATAAGTTGTGACTTAACTGAAATCCTATATCCATATGTTTTTAAATTTTGCGCTCATTATTCGATTTAGCCGGGAGAGGACCTTGTGTCATATAACCCATTTCGAATAATGATACGTCGTTATGGATAGCATTTGAAGATCGGTGGTGAAGACCGTTATTTTCGAGAACGAAAGGATAACCCGTCGATTGTCTCTGCACTGAGTCGCGCCGGTATAGAGATTTCCTAAGTGATGGAAAGTTCAATCGGGGTTGTGGATACCCAGATTTGCAAGGGCTTCTTCGAAAGTGCCTTCGGTTCTGTTCAAGCCCGAAACATACTTGTATGGTCATGTGTCTGACACTACACTTTGAGATATAAAGCCGATTTCTTTCAAATACATTTCTGCTTGGTGGAGGAGAATTTATTCTCCTAGCTTAACACCCTTCTCTGAGACGTACGAGCTCTGAGGTTATGTAGTTGAAGGTTATCAGCGATATACACCCAATTTGGTAGTGTGGCATGCTAAGTGTTGCTGTATGATGATGATCATTTGTTGATCATTTGTGATCAAAGCATGGCTTTGTGGAAAAGCGTCGCTTTGTGGACGAAACATCATCGAGCCTCACAACCCGGTAGTGGTTGAAACAGGAAAGATGCGGCAAGGTTTCAGGGGTAGCTCCCCTAGGGTATGACCATTACTTCTGGAAAAGGGTAGTATTGTGGTATGGAGCCTAGATACTTACTCATGTGGGCACTGTAGTATATTTTATTATTGTGTGATGTTGTTGGTGTAGAGGATCCTCGGTTAAAGGTCCCAAAGGAGCGGGGGTGGCATATCTTAGGTTTTATTCCCCGGGAAGGGGGTAGCCGTCCTTGTTTGGCAGAGAGCCGGGTAGGTTCTCGGCGCGTCCCGCCAGAGGCGTTCCCATGTGGCAATAGGAAGTTCCTTAGCCTGACCATTTGTTGGAAATCCAATCGAAACAATACGCGCCCTGTATGGCTTTAGTTGTATAACCTGCCATGGAATGTGGCAGTAACCTGCTATTAAACATGGTACCTATAGTAGGCATATGACGAAATGTTGTATGCTGGCTAGGATTTATATTATACTTTAGAAATGGTTTTTTCCACTTTTTGCACTTATAGTAATAATATCAACGAAATTTTCGCCTATCAAGCATATTTGAATATCATAAGGAGAAATCTCCTCCAATTCTGCGTTTGCATTGTGTGTGTGGCGGGAGGCCTTATGGTAGTTTCATTTTCCAAAAGCATTGCGGATTTCAAAATCTAAATTCTTTTGATTGTTTTAAAGACCAAACTGTTTTGTTTGCTCACACCAGTCCCACGACTGACCTGGAGTTTGTTGTTCCTTTCCTATACTCTGGGTGTCCACTATTTTCCACACGGGCAGTGTAGAGTAGGGTTTTCCAGATAGTCTATAGTAGGAATTGATTCGTCAGCCTTCGAAGTCTTTTTGGGTTTGTGGATCGCATTTGCTACAATTCAGCATTCGCGGACGAGACTTGCTTATCTAGGTGAAACGTTATGGGGGTTTTCGCTAGCTTAGGATTGAAGATGGGGTTCTTGGAGTTTGGTATTGAAGGCATTCTAATTCAGCTGTTATTTCTTGTATCTCTAATAGTATTGATATCTATTGTACCATTCTATTGTATCATCATTGTATCAGATATTGTATCAAATGTTGTATATCAAATGTATTATTTCTTTTTCTTCCGCTGTGTTGTACTTAAGGTTTTATAAGCTCCGGCGGACCAGATTCGACGTTTGGATCTGTAGAATTTGAATACGAGTGTCGTATTCGGTGCCGATTTTCAAAGGTCGAGTCAGGATCGTTGCAGTGGTATTAGAGCTGAAGGTTTAAACTTTAGCTCAGGAGTATAACACATTGAGTAACTCATTAGAGATAGGGTGAAGTATACCTAGAATGAGTAATCCCTAAGATATCCGTTTGAATGCCTCAGTAAATTCTCTTACTATTCACTGATAGTAAGTATGAGTGCGAGAAGAGAACGAGATATGGGATAGGGAAATACCACTACAAATGGACAATACCCTGCGACAGTGGAAATATCTTTCTTATCAATCTCCTTTGATTCATCTTTCTAATTTCTTTGATGTCTTCATGGCAGCTCGAGGAGAAGCTTCGGTGTGATGGTGGCCTTACGAATCGTGTAGATAAGTCTCTATTTCATATTCTCTTCGTCAAATTTCTATCAGCTTTCCATTCTTAACTTTAACGAAATTGAAATTTGATTTGAAATAAATTGGTTAACTAAAATATAAAGTTAAATAAATTGTATCGATAAAACGATTTCGATTAAAGCCAAAATTTGAAATTCTATTTTTTTGTGAATATCAAAGTCCGAAGAGGGACAAATTATATATACTTTGGGATATTTCAACTTGAATTAAATCCATTTATCTATCGTTTGGTCTCGATATATTCTACGAGTGGTTAGTTATTCCTTCGAACTAACCAGTGCCCTAGCATATTTCGTAGATCTGGTGACCCAAGTACCTTGTATAGTATCTAACGAGTTTGTTCTCATATTATCGATATTCTGATTTGGCAAACCGAATACAGAATAAATATTTCGATCTAATTCAATCAATCATTTCTTTATCTATCATCTATTCTTTCTCGTCTCCCTTGCAAATTTCGAGGACGAAATTTTTTAAGAGGGGGAGACTGTAACATTCACGAATTTTAGATAAAAATAATTTGATGATTGATTTAATAATTAAGATTAAATTTTGAAAAAATTGGTAATCAAATTTATTTTTGGATTTAATTGTGAATTTATTTAGAATTTATTGGCATTTGAAATACAAAAATAAAACCGAATTCATCAAATTTAATAATATATTTGTTCATACAAATGAATTATAATTGGGAAATTAAATTTTGAAATTTAATAAATATATAGAAAATGAATATTGTTATTGTGAAAATACTAAAATGAATATATTTAAAACAAATTGGATTTTATTTTGGGATAAATATGAAAATTCCAGAATAAGTTAAAATTATGTGTTATAAAATAGTATTTTGGATTGAGATTCAATTTTAAACATTTTGGAAAATAAATTTAGTTGTATATAAATATATAAAAGCAATAAGTACAAGATTTGAAATTTTATACTTGTACAAAACATAAATAAACATAGTTAATACAAGAAAATAAAATATGAAAATATAAAACTAACCAAGGACTTGAATATAAATTAAATTGAATATGTTTAAATATCAATATATATATAAAATATGTTAGATGAATATGAATCATTTTTTCTTATGGTTGTATAAATAGTTATAGAAGGAAAAATAAATGGGAAATAATATAAAGATAAACATAAGAATTTAATTTAAACAAAAGTTAAAAACATAGAAACATGTTTACAAACTAAAAAAAAGTAAGGGCTGAAAACACAAATTTGTAAGAAGGGGTTAAACACAATTTTTATCATGCGTGACAAGTGTAGTTCATGCATAAAGAAAATATACAAGTGTCAATATGTTTAATAAAAAAAAATTACATCAGGCCATTCAACTTCTAAGATCTGAAAACAAGTTGAAAACATCTCATTTCTTAATCCAATTCAAAATCTGAAACAAATTAGGAAAAAACAAAATAATTGAATCAAACAATTTTCAAGCTTAGACCAAATTCAAATCTGAAACGAATTCAACACTCACAAGACTTCAACCTGAAAACAAGATCAAGTTTTCAGATTCAAAGCAAAGTTTCAAAGCAAAACAGAATGCAAGTCGAAGAAAAAAAAGCTGCAGAATTGAAAAACAAGATCAAGCAAGCTTCAATCTGGATCAAGCAATCACTTCAAAAACAATCAAATTTGCAAACCTGTAAACAAAGTAAAGATTAAAGCTTTCAACCTGGAACAGAGAAGAAAAGAGTTCCAGTTCTCATTTTTTTCTTCAAAGCTCAGGTCAGTAAATTTAATAAAACTCATAATTAAAGTTCAAATTTAAAAATCTGAAGCAAATAAAAAAAAATTAACTCTAGTTTTTTTTTACCTGAGGGAGTGATGATAAAAAACTTTCAAATCCTGGAACCAGTGTAAGTCGGAGTAAAAATCAAGAAGCATTTCAAGCAATTTCTGTTTTGGAAAGCAAAAAATCAACCTGGAACCAAAACAAAAATGAAAACAAAAGTAGAGCAGTTTGAAAGATTGCATGGTCCAGATTTTCAAATACAAGCTTCTCCTCTGTCCTTCAAAAACAATGAGAGCAAACCCACTTATCTACGTCTGTGCCTTGATATTCTGTTTTATACTTGTAGTGTGATTGTTTAAAAATGCCTGCATGTTGTCTAAATATGAAGTTGTGAATGGGCATGCCTGTATATGCTCTTGATTGTTGTTTACAGGCATAGGATAAGTAAAAAAAAACTGAAATCTCACCCCTCAACCTCCTGTAAGAATTGATGTTTGGACAATTAATGTTTGAATTTGCAAGATCCAAGTTTTAAGAATACTGTTAAGTATTAAAATGAAAGGTTTACTGAGAATGTAGAAAATTACAGTAGGAAGCAAATTCAAGTCAAAGTTTGATCATCGAAATTTCAAGTTTTTATTTCATGTCTGTATTCAAACGTAGAAATCATGATTATTGACATAAAATTCACAATTTTTAGTATTAGGGTTATCGAGATGTTGCGAGTTGAACGAATAATGGTCTTTGGCCGTTTACCATTGATCAGCGAAGTAATTGTCACTGAAATCGAGGCCGAAGGTGGAGCATGTGTTGTAGATTGTAGGAAAAATGGAAAAGGATTTTTTAGATGAACGTCGTGAAGGTGTGGCAGTAATTTAGGGTTTAACATGAAGTTTTTCGTCGGCTTGGTTCTCGTGCTCGTGAGGAGTCAGTGGTGGATCGAGTTCGATGATACTCAGGGAGGCATTGGCTTGGGGGTTGTCGAAGACGTGGCCGAAGGTGGCGCTCTGGTGGTCAGAGTTGTGCACGCGAGGTGATTGTAGGGGTTGTTTTTCAATTTCAGGAAATCGACAATAGCTCGATTTCGATTGTGGGGCGATTTTGGTTTTTGGGTTGCTCGAACTAGTTTGGGTGGCCGTGGGTGACGTGCCGGTGGCGTCAACGTTGATCGGTGAGGGGCGTCACGCTTGTGCACGTATACGTGCAAGTTGCGTATCCAGGTGAAGCATTGGGGAAGATAAAGTAGAAGTTCGAGGTGGTCTCGAGATTTTAACGCGTGAACTCGAAGTTATGCTCGAAGCATTCGGCAAGGGTTAATCGATGTTTAAGTTTAAATTATAACTGGAAAAAAAGGAAGTAAGAGTGGGAAACTATCTCGGGGAAGATTCGATTGGAACTCGAAGTTGAGTACGGGGGAAAACATCGATTGGCTCGGGTTAAACGTAAATGGGCTTGGGTCTGTTCATTTCACTATAAAAACAGTTTTAAACTTTTAAAATAAATTAATTTTTACTTAATAAATTTCTTGAAAAATAAACTACTTCTTTTCAAAATAATAAATTTTTATTTAATCTTGGAATTAATTTATGATTTTAAAATATAATTCTTCGAACATTAAAGAGTTTTTGCTATATACATGTAACCTTTATTTTTCTTTTAAGTTTATGTCAAATAAACTTAATAAGGTGATTAAGATTTAATTCAAAAGTGATGTTTTTTGAAAGTTAATTAACATAGAGGATTAAGTTGATTGGTTAATAATAATTAGTTACAAGGGTTAGTAATAAAGGTTTGCATAGTAATTAAAGTAATTAAAGTAAATTAATTAATAATTCAAGTTAAGTAATCAAGTAATTAATGAATGATTTAAATTAAAATGATAATTACGTGCTGAAAGTAATTAAGAATAGATAATTGGAGATTAAAGATTGATAAATCAAAGATTAAGGGATAATTACTTTAAAGCGTAATTAATTAATATGGTTATTTAATTAGGGTAGTTAAGTTAAGAATAACCAATTAAGGATAATTAATTGTAATTAAGATTTAATTAAAAATTAAGGATTTATTAAATAAAGTAATTAATTAAAGGTCAATTAATAAAAGTAATTAAGATTTAATTAATTATAATTAAGGGTTAATTAATTAAGATAATTAATTAAGAAATCATTAATTAAGATTTAATCAATGGAAATTAACGATTGTTTATCATGGCTAAAAAGGTTACTGATGAAAGTGATTATGTGAATTTAAACCCACATAATTTATTCATCTTAATTGTGGACGTTTGATTGTTACTGAATGTTGTGTGATGGATTGATATATGTAATGTGATGCTATGTTATGCTTTGTTCTGAGCTGCTATAATTGTGATGAATATACTGTTATGAATATGAAAACCCCTTGACCCGTAGAATGACATTTGGAATTCGATGCGACAGGGAGTCGGATTCCAGTTAGTTATTCGAAACACCACATCGAATCGTAATGGTTAATCTTTATGATTGATATACTTCATCTACGAATTTGTGTACATAGATAAGCGTTATTGGATATACCGCTTATCGATATCGCTGTGATTGTAATATGTGATGATTGATGTTGTTGCACCATGGTGTAAAACCCCTGGACCACACTTATACACACACAAATATGGATTGCACGTGGAAATTGGTTAATTCATAGATTTTCGAAATAGTTTTAAAAATTGTATTTTGAATCCAAAATAGTTTTGAAATTAGAATTGAGAGATTTTGGAAAAATGAGTTTCAAAAATAAAAGTTATTTTGAATAACTTAACAAAGTTGGGAAATTTAAATTATTAGATTTGAATTTGAATTCAATATTTGAAATTGAATTCAATAATTTGGAAATTATGGTTTAAAAGATTATGCAAGCTATAAAGGTGTTTTAACAATTTAAAACGTACAGTTTTGGGAACTTAAATTTAAAACCAAAGTTTTACTTAAATGGCTTTAGCTTATGTAAATGTAATCAGCTTTAACTTATGTGAAAGATTATTTAAACTTGTTTTGAAATCGAAGAGAATTTCAAATGGTATATCTTTCATATTAAAGAATTAAATTGGAAATAGTTTGAAAGTTATAAATTAAATCTTTAATTTAAAAATTGGATAAATTAATCCAATTTGAAGTGAAATCGTTTTGAAAAGCCGTAAATGAACCTTTGTGGAAAATTGAGGAACTTTGTGAAATGAATCTTTTTATTTTAAAAGATTTGAAATGGTTATTTGTTTTAAACCATTTAAGGAAAGGTATTGGATAATAAGTTGTGACTTAACTGAAATCCTATATCCATATGTTTTTTAATTTTGTGCCCAATATTCGGTTTAGCCGGGAGAGGACCTTGTGTCATATAACCCATCCCGAACAATGATACGTCGTTATGGATAGCATTTGAAGGCCGGTGGTGAAGACCGGTTATTTTCGAGAACGAAAGGATAACCCGTCTATTGTTTCTGCACTGAGTCACGCCGGTATAGAGATTTCCTAAGTGATGGAAGTCCGATCGGAATTGTGGATACCCGGGTTTGCAAGGGCTTCTTGGGAAGTGCCTTCGGTTCCGTTCGAGCCCGGAACAGACTTGTACTATCGTGTGTCTGACACTACAGTTTGAGATATAAAGCCAATTTCTTTCAAATACATTTCTTATTGGTGGTGGAGAATTTATTCTCTTAGCTTAACACCGTTCTCTGAGACGTACGAGCTCAGAGGTTATGTGGTTGAAGGTTATCAGCGATATACTCCCAATTTGGTAGTGGGGCATGCTAAGTGCTGCTGTATGATGATGACCATTTGTTGATCATTTGTGATCAAAACATGGGTTTGTGGAAAAGCGTTGCTTAATGGACGAAACCTCATCGAGCCTCACAACCCAGTAATGGTCGAAACAGGAAAGATGCGGCAAGGTTTCAGGGGTAGCTCCCCTAGGGTATGACCATTCCTTTTGGAAAAGGGTAGTATCATGGTATGGAGCCCAGAAACTTACTCATGTGGACACTGTAGTATATTTTATTACCGTGTGATGTTGTTGGTATAGTGGATCCTCGGTTAAAGGTCCCAAAGGACCGGGGGTGGCATATCTAGGTTTTATTCCCCGAGAAGGTGGTAGCCGGCCTTGTTTGGCAGAAAGCCGGGTAGGTTCTCGGGGCGTCCCGTCAGAGGCGTTTCCATGTGGCAATAGAAAGTTCCTTAGTATAACGACCCGTAAATTTAACTAGTTTTAATAACGTTATTAATTGAAATTTTATGGGATTTTAAAAAATAAAATTTTGAAATATAAATTTAATATTTAAAATGCGTCTAGTTAAACATAGCAACTGGTAAATTTTCGTCCAAAAATACGAAAGTTTATTTCGTACGAAAGTTTACTTCAATTTAATCAATTAAAAGCGATGAAAATAAAATGTTTTCGAAACCTAAATATTTTTACATAGAAAAATTCTAAATCATCTTCTGAGCAAGATGTCAGTTTGTCGTTTTTCCAAATTCGTACATTTTTAGCTCCGTCGATCTTATTTTTCTGCGTTTTTCTTGCATTTTCCGCTAGTAGAAAATTCGAATTTTTATAATTGAATCGTACTACCGATATTTGTATATCGTTTTGATCGTCTCATCATGCTGATCTCCGCGGTATATTCAATTCTGTGTTTTAAAGTTCGGGCATGTCAAAACGCACCAATGGTTAACCGTAATGGTCCGTCCTTTTGTTTTATGACCATTTATGTTCCGTTGAGAAACCAATAGTCACAGCTTTTATTATTATTTTTTGTATTAACGTTGATACGTTGGGTTGCCCATTTTCATTTAATAACTAGCCGTTTAATGCTATTCCATATCTCTGCATACCTTTAGGCTTAAATTCATAAAGATGATTGCTGTCACTTTTTTTTTTATCATTTTCTCATTTCACATTTTATAGTTCAAGGCTTCCAAAAACTTTTCCCCATCCTCATGTATGTCTTCTTCCTCCTCCATGCCCACTTTCTTCCATCCAAACTCCACGCTGACACTACAACAGCCCGCCTTAGCTCCTTCCCTTCTCCTTCTCTTTCCCTTCCACCTAACGACGGAGCCGAGATCCCTCCCACATTATCACCTCCGAGCCCACCTCCTTCTTGGAACCCATGCCAACTTATCCATCACGGCCTGCTCCCACTAGTGCCGAGCGCCACCACCTATAACCGGCAGCCCCTACAAACCGACCCCTTCAGCCGAGAATGCAATTGCGCCCCTAACCTTCGTAGCCGCTATGGACCGATTGACCGTCGCCTCCGCCGACCTTGCCCCTGAGTGCCGAAACAATCACACCTTTCCCCATGCTTGCACACTATCCCGCAACACTCACGCGACCTTCCTTCCTCCACCCACGTCATCCATCACATCCTCGGCCTATCACCGCCCTCCACAAGTCGGGTATACTACGACCTCTTTTGCTTACATATTTTATTAATAGTTTTGTATATGTTGGAGAGTACTTGATTTTGTTGCATCTATGGGTTTATACTGTTAGTTTATAAATATATATAAGCATATATGAATTGTGATTTTGTTTTATATTTTTTTCTTCTTTTTTTTTGTTGTTTTTTATAAGCGTCAGTTACATTTATGTATACTTTCCTTATCTAAAATTACTGTTATACACATATATATGGGCGAGTTTATATATTTGAGTTAAGTCAGTTTATAAGACTTTATTAGCTACATAATTAGTTCACAGATCAGAAGTATATATAGGTGTTTATATATCACAGGTTTATATATTTGTCCATACGCATTAGATTATATATGCATATATTTTATAGTATATAGTGAGTTGTACAGGTTATGTATATAGTTTAAGTTATTGTGTTAGTTGCTTCTAATATATAATGTTAGTTATATATGTAAATTTTATGTCAGTATATATATAATATCAGTGTTGTCGTAGCCATTTTATATAAATTTTTCAAAAATAGGTAACATGGCATATTCGCGTTATAATTAAAGGCACAAAGGATTAGAACAAAACAAAATGCATATATAGCAAGTACGATTTCTGTGTCAGTACATATATGGGTTGCAGAGATATTTTACCAGCTTTGTTTCAACAATACTAAAATAAGATTTGAAAGGATACAGTTTATATTTGCTTGAGTATTTTATATATGTTATGTCTGCTTTCTGGGATTTTGAGTACAGTACCGTTGTTAGAAAGTCTATAGTTAATATATTATAAAGTCTATATAAGTTTGTTGGGTTGACATTTAGAAATGAATATATGATATATGTAAGTTTACAGTGATGGGTTCTAGTTTATACATTGGTTATTTTATCAGCAAACATTGTAGTCAGTTGTATTGCTTTGTAAAGAGTGCCAATTTTATATTATATATATACTGTATGAAAGTATTAAAATATACAGTATTATGTGCTTAAATTTAAAGCAACTATTTTGAGACGTATATACATGCATTTAAATTTAAATATGTGTTTGAATTTAAATATGATTTTATATGAAAACAGTTATATATATATATATATATAGTTACATATATTTATATACAAGCCCCTTAGACTATTCGGCTTCATCGACACATTTCTGATTTGATGTTGTCAAATTCTATTAATCAGCTATCCGTCGAAATCGAGCCAATCTCACCTTGCTATGGAATTCGTTCTTAGGATCGTAACTCACTCTATCATCGAACCTCTCTAACCTCGAAAGGTGAGCAATCACTCACGATTAATATTCTTCTATTTATTAAATTTGATTTCAATTGAAACGACAATTGAAATATGCTGCTGTTATTTATTGCACTATTATTTATGTATCAGTTCACCTTTGACATCTTACACCATTATCTATTATTTATACGATGATAATCCTGTTGATTGATAATTGATTGATTGTTTGTTGTTTATATTGGATGTTAAATTGTAATGTATAAAGTGATAAATATTACGCTATTGAATTCGACGCAGGATAGTTAAAAATTTGAAATGACATATGTGTAAATTTGATTAAATGACGTTTGTATAATATGACCCCTTTAAAGGTTAAATTATTTGACACGTAGGATTTGGTTATCTTTATAATGTATAAAGTGATAAATATCCTTATAATGCATCGGCGGTCTCGTCAGTTACATTTATGTATACTTTCCTTATCTAAAAGTACTGTTATACACATATATTTGGGTGAGTTTATATATTTGAGTTAAGTCAGTTTATAAGACTTTATTAGCTACATAATTATTTCACAGATCAGAAGTATATATAGGTGTTTATATATCACAGGTTTATATATTTGTCCATACACATTAGATTATATATGCATATATTTTATAGTATATAGTGAGTTGTACAGGTTATGTATATAGTATAAGTTATTGTGTCAGTTGCTTCTAATATATAATGTTAGTTATATATATATATATAAATTTTATGTCAGTATATATATAATATCAGTGTTGTCGTAGCCATTTTATATAAATTTTTCAAAAATAGGCAACATGGCATATTCGCATTATAATTAAAGGCATAAAGGATTAAAACAAAACAAAATGCATACATAGCAAGTACAGTTTCTGTGTCAGTACATATATGGGTTGCAGAGATATTTTACCAGCTTTGTTTCAACAATACTAAAATAAGATTTGAAAGGGTACAGTTTATATTAGCTTGAGTATTTTATATATGTTATGTCTGCTTTCTGGGATTTTGAGTACAGTACCGTTGTTAGAAGGTCTATAGTTTATATATATTATAAAGTCTATATAAGTTTGTTGGGTTGACATTTTGAAATGAATATATGATATATGTAAGTTTACAGTGATGGGTTCTAGTTTATACATTGGTTATTTTATCAGCAAACATTGTAGTCAGTTGTATTACTTTGTAAAGAATGCCAACTTTATATTATATATATATACTTTATGAAAGTATTAAAATATATAGTATTATGTGCTTAAATTTAAAGCAACGATTTTGAGACGTATATACATGCATTTAAATTTAAATATGTGTTTGAATTTAAATGTGATTTTATATGAAAAAAATGATATATATATATATATATAGTTACATATATTTATATACAAGCCCCTTAGACCATTCAGCTTCATCGACACATTTCTGATTTGATGTTGTCAAATTCTAGTTATCAGTTATCCGTCGAAATCGAGCCAATCTCACCTTGCTATGGAATTCGTTATTAGGATCGTAACTCACTCTATCATCGAACCTCTCTAACCTCGAAAGGTGAGCAATCACTCACGATTAATATTCTTTTATTTATTAAATTTGATTTCAATTGAAACGATAATTGAAATATGCTGTTGTTATTTATTGCACTGTTATTTATGTATCAGTTCACCTTTGACATCTGACACCATTATCTGTTATCTATACGATGATAATCCTGTTGGTTGATAATTGATTGATTGTTTGTTGTTTATATTGGATGTTAAATTGTAATGTATAAAGTGATAAATATTACGCAATTGAATTTGACGTAGGATAGTTAATAATTTGAAATGAAATATGTGTAAATTTGATTAAATGACGTTTGTATAATATGACGCCTTTAAAGGTTAAATTATTTGACATGTAGGATTTGGTTAATTATACCTTGACCATTGAATGTATGTTGTTTAAATTGATGATGTATGAAATTGTAAATAGATGACAAGTGAAGACCCGTAATGTAATAATCTTTAATCTACATGAAATGATAGTGTAGATTCTAGAAATAATTATATTAATTCACACAAACAACAATGTAAATTAATACGATTATTTCGGGATTATTTGAATTGATTATTGGATTGTGTTTGATTGTTTTTATTGCTTATTTATTTACTTTAACACCATCCCAGTTATCACACTGCAAGTTCCATTTGTTATGCTTTCATTTTTGAATTGGAATTGGAATCGGGTTGAAATGATATATACCCAAATGAATTTGACCTAGGACAGAGAATTAAATAAAATCCGATTGGTCAATAAATTGATTTAAAAATAAAATATGAATTTATTGGAGCAAAGAATAAGTTTTGAAATGAGGTCGGAATTTGAATTTTTGAAAGGAAAATGTAAAGGTTGAAATTTGAAACAAATATTAACGCAGTAATTGATGAAAGAACGTTGTTTGAAATTTAATTATTTAATAATTAAATTGGAATTATTAATAAATAATTTGGAATTAGTAATAATTGAGTTTTGAAATAATTAAGTTGAAACGATTTGATAATTAAGTTTGAATTCATAATTAAGTGCAAATGATTTAATAATTAAGTTTGAATTGATAATCAAGTTTGTAATTATTAAGTTTTGAAATTATTAATAATTAAGATTGAAATTATTTAATAATTGAATAAGATTTAATTATTTGATGATTGAATAAAAAATTGAATTCTTTGATAAGAGAAATTGAACTTTTTAATAAGTGGATTTGAACTTCGTTAATAAATGAAATTGAGTTTCTTTACTTATTAAAGTTTTGGAAAAATTATTTAAATAAGTTAATAAGTGAAATTGAAACTTCTCGATTTTGTGAAATTTAGTTCTTTATTAATTGAGTTAGAAATTTGTAACGAAGTCAATAAGTAAGTGAAAATTGAATTTCTTTAACAAGAAATAAAATGTGATTTATTGAAATGAATGGGATTTATTAAAATTAACGTAAGAATTGTAATTTAAAGAATTGATTTGATGAATTTATTTTATTTCAATTTGAAGTTTTGATATAATGAAGTTGAACGTAATTAATTGATTTAAATGAATTGGAATTTAAATTGAAGTTGTTTTGAAGGATAAATTTACTTAGCGAATATTGAATGAAATCGATAAATGAATTTAAATTGATTTGAATGAAAATTAAACCATTTTAAATGATTTCGGAATGAAACTTATATACGAACTTGAATCAATATTTTAATTGTTTAAATAAAAGATGAAATCGAATTTTAGGATTTTGAAATGGTAATTTGGAAGTTTTGAAACGTAAACTTTGGAAATTGATTTAGAAAGACAAATGAAATGTTGATTTAGAAAGACAAATGAAATGTTGATTTATAAATTCTAATTGGAATTGAATTTGATTTGGTTTCAAATTTACTAAACGACCAATCGGTGTAATAATTACGAAAGCTATTAAAGAGACCGGAATCGGTTATGGATATATTTCTATCTAAACCGAAAACCACTTTAATAACTATATGCGGAGTAATGATCCAGAATGAAGTGGTTGGAATGATGTACGTGATGACTGAAGAAAGAGAACGATAATGGATAGCATTGACACTTGTGTCAAATTGGAAATGAATAAAATCAGAAGCCGTGCAGGGCCAAATTGGGTTAGCCACCTCGAGCGGACACACTTCATCGTAACTACTACTCATTACTTGTGATTGATTGGTGCACCCTCGGAATTTCAGGAGTGTTGTTTCGTGGTGTTGCGATCGCTGCGGCGATGCGTTCTCACCAGTCCGGATCAGGCAAACGGTAGTTTCACTACCTTGGGTATTGCCTTATGTGCCTTGTCATACTTGTATCCCTATTTACGCAACCACTACGAATTTGTTTTGTGTCATACCTATGGAGTACTCCCTGATATCCCACTAGTTTACGATGGAGTTTACAGTGTTGTATAGACTATGACATTTATAAAATGTCTTAAGGGGGATAATGGTAACGCCTTAACACTATTTTGATACTTTATATTACCGATAGAAATTATCTATTTAGCGTACACTACTACCTAGTAGATAGTTTAACGGATCCTTAGAGGATGGTGATTCCAACATCCTATGAGTTACTTGTATTTCAATTGCTATTTCACTTGAGTTGGATTTATTGATATAAGAATGTTAATCCTGACTCGAGTGTTTTGTGTTTTGCTTTACGCTCGGGTCAGACTGAGAGTACCAGCTTTCGAGACTCACCTTTGGAGTTGGAGCTTCGCTTGGAGATCCAGCTATTTATCCAGCTTTCAGAGATTTAGTTGATTCCAGTGATGTATATTGATTCTTGTATTCGATTATTGTATTCGAGAATTCTGTTGTAACTTATTTAATTCTGTTATATATATATATATATATATATATATATATATATATATAGTAGCTTCATGAACTACTATCTCTTTTACTTCCGCCGCATATTATTACTCTGTGTCTGTGATTCTGTGATTATTTATTTACTGTATATCTCATTTTTGCCAAATTTAAATTAACAATTCGGTATTTTGAATTATTCAAGTCTGGCATGTGCAGATGCGAATAAAAAATAGCGGGTCGTTACATTTGGTATCAGAGCTTTTGGTAGCTCTAGGAAAAACTTAGCACATATGGTAAATGTATTTATAGAATCACTCCCACTCGAGTTTCAATCTCTTCCTTTTGACTCAATTCCTTTGAATTTTGGAACGTTCCCTCGGTTCCGAAATTCATTCATGTCCCTCAATACTAGTCTGATTTTAATTCTGGAGTATCCCATAACTGCACTTCAAATGATCCTTATAATGCATCGACACATTTTTGGATTTGTGGGTCGCATTTGCTACACTTCAGCATTTGCGGACGAGACTTGCTTATCTAGGTGAAATGTTATAGGGTTCTCGCTAGCTTTGGATTGAAGATGGAGTTCTTCAAGTTTGGTACTGAAGGCATTCTATTTCCGCTGCTATTTCTTGTATCTCTGATAGTATTGATATCTATTGTATCGTTCTATTGTATCATTCTATTGTACAATCATTGTATCAGATATTGTATCAAATGTTGTATATCAAATGTATTATTTCTTTTTCTTCCGCTGTGTTGTACTTAATGTGTTATAAGCTCCGGTGGACAAGATTAGACGTTTGGATCTGCGGCATTTGAATACGAATGTCGTATTCGGTGTCGATTTTCGAAGGTCGGGTCAGGATCGCTACATTAATTAATGATCCTTAATTACTTCTTAAATTAATTATTAATTATATTTAATAATAAATCTTAAATTAATTATTCATTAATCAGCCTTGATAATCACATTAGTAATTAATTACCCTTAATTAATTACATTACTTAATTATCATCAAATAACTTTATTAATCAATTCTTAAATTAATTAAACTATGTAATTAATTATTAATTACTTCCACCAAGTAATTACCCTTCTTATTAATTACACAAGGTAATTAATCCCAAGTCATTTCCATTAAAATTACCATTCCAATTAAATTAACATCCAGTAAATATCCATTAATTAATTTACTCGGTAATTACTCCTTCCAATTACATTTAGTAATCATACTTTAACAAACCATCACGTGATTTTCTTAATTAAACCAATTAACTAACTTGATCAATCACACTATTTAATTAACTACATTGAGTAATTAATCCCTTAATTTCTTTCATTAAGTCATTATACTTAAACAATTCCATAAATTGAATATCCTTAATTAATTAATCTAATTAATCATCTTACCAAATTATATTATCCAACCATAACACAACATAACAAAATTTTAAATCAATCTATCATGGAATATCAATGAAATATACCACAGATTATAAATATAATCCTATTTGCGAGGAATCCAGTTGGATCCCTCCAACCTGCTTCCCTGCATCCACAGATGTTAGCACGACAATAAATATCGATCAAATCTAATAATAATTATCACATTCAAAAACTCAATCACTTATTTAAATATTAGCTATTTAAATTAAACAACATCCAGATGTGAGTGAGATTTACTCACCTTGAATTTCGCCGAGCATTTAAATTCCTGAATTAAACCGACTGCGATTGATTTAACCCAGAAATTTCACTAGCCCTGATTGTCTCTAAATCTATACTGCAGCGTAGATCGCATCGCTGCGATTCTGATGCTTCTCGTTTCGTTGAATTCTGATAATACATGACAGAGATACACGGTTTTAAAGTTTTGAATATAATTCTATAATATAAATTCTTTTTTTTTTATTGCCAAGCTAAATCGAGCCGCATATTTTGAAAAACAAAATCAAGGCCACAGAAAAACTATACCTTCTTCCATGTGACATCAGGTTCGAACGAATCCATCATCATGCGATGATTACAAGACGATGCACCACCACGGTCAACTCAAGGTCGATCGAGCACCACCCCGACGAAGCGCCTCGCCGACCTAACTTCCACCATGAACGCGCACGAACTTGGTGCCGCTAATGCCTCAAAAACTGCGCACGTATGCGCGGCCTTCACGGCCAGATTTTGGCGAATCTACTCCGCTTCCATCGATCTTGATCGTTGGATCTGAAGCTGTTGATGAGCTCTTCGATCTTCCAATTGGAAGTTTCTTGAATAGATGCAAGGATTGAGATAAAATTGAGGGAAAACAAAGGATAATTTCAGTCATTGAACAGTATAGAGGCGACGACTGTGAAAGCCCTAGGGTTTAGCCTTAAAAGAATGTATATATAAACGTGTAATCAAATTATTTCATTAATATTATCAGATTTATCAAACTTTTACAAACGAACTCCAAATCACACGTGCCGCCTAACATTTATAAGGTTTTACCCGCATTCCGAACACAATGGGACGTTTTTCGGAGCCCAATTCAATCATATGTAGAAGATAGCTTTTTTAATCGATTTAAAATATTAAATAATCGATTTAAATCTCAATGCGTTTCTCACCCGTACGAACAAACAGTAACTCCAAACGCTACGAAAATTGAAATCCGATAAAAATTGACTATTACAGATCCAGTGGAATTGATTTCGTCGAATTCCGAGACTATGCCCTGGAAGGCTATTTTTAAATTCAATTTAAATGAAATATTATTAAAACTGAACAAATCAACTTTAAATTAAGTTTCAACCATTATATTATCTTCAATATCATTATTATTAATTTTATTAGCCTTCAAATTATATTTAACAGGCTTAAAACTAAAGGTTCAATAATTTACCCAAATTCAAATTATTAAATTCAATAAATTCAATCGCCAAATTCAAAACCGATATTTGAAATCCAAGTTAAACTATCTTGGAAATATTTGAAATTAATTAAATATTCCAATTTCAAAAGCCTAAAATTTTCGGGTCGTCACATTCCTCCTCCTTGAAAGAATTTCGTCCCCGAAATTTTTAGTTAAGAAGAATGGTCCAATACCCATTTACTTTTTCCCAAAACCAAAAAATTCCAAACAATTCTCAAAACAAACTTTTTATTAAAGACACACTAACCCTTTTTCGAGCCTTCCAGACTTATCTTTATGTCCCAATAATATTATTTACTTAACAATTCAAATTTAAATTTAAATCCAAATTTAAATTATCAAAACTTTCTCAAAAAATTTCTAACTCTCTAAATTTTTGAATTTTTTTGCCAGCGTCTCCTTTGCGCGGCTAGATCGGTACAACTACAAATGCCTCCACGGGCCCCCAAATTTCGAAAGAAAACAAAAAGTGTGACGACCCAGAATTTTAGGAATCAATTTAATAATCCGTATTAATAATTAATTTGATTTGATAATTTTTCTTTATAATTTTAATTTAAATTGGTAAATTTAATCTTTTTAAGGATAAAAAATATTTAATCTGGCAATATGGATAAGAATTATTTTTTTCAAAGATAATAAAATTTTATTCTATTTATAATATATATATTTGATATATATTGTGAATAGAAAGACCTTTTGTTTTAAATAAAAGATGAATTTTCAAATTGTAATATATATGTATGTATATGTTATAATTTGGAGTTGTTTTGAAATTTAATTTAATATATTGATAATTTATATATGTATGAATTGTAATTTAAAGCTTTGTTTTAAAGTTTATATTTTTCAAAAGATAATTTAAGATGTATTCAATTGTTTTAAAAGTATAAGATAATTGTTTATTTTAAGTGTGATAGTTTATAAAGAATTTAAATCAAAGTTTTATTTTTGTTTTCTTTAAAATTCTTAAATTAAAATCGTTATAGATGTGTGTGTGTGTGTGTGTATAAATATTTTAGATTTTTAAATCCATGTATAAGATTTATTTATATTATAATTAGTTTTAGAATATTTTATTTTAAAGGTAAACTTATATTTATTAAATTGGTAACTTAAATAAGTAAGTTTATATTACATTTTAAATTAAATGAAAAATTTATAAAAAATACTTAAGTAATATGTGTAAACATATTAACATGTTTGTGACATATGTAAAGCTATTAAGCAAATAAAATGACAAATGTAAGATTATTAACAAGTGGCAACATACTTATTTTAAATTTTTAAATAAATGTTTTTAGAAGAAACTAGTTTTTCTTTCACAAACACCTTTTCTTCTTCTCATTTCTTTTCTTTCTTGTTTCAAATAAACTCAAAACATAAATCTTTTTCAAAACCTGATAATGAAAACTAAAAACAAATGCTACCTGAAATGTGAAATCAAATCTTCAAAGCAAAATATAAACCTGCAATTTCAAATCTTCTTCAAATTCAAATGGAACTAAGATCAGCAGCAAGTCAGATCTGTTTCAACACTGTAAAGCATTAAATTGAGGCATGCATGGATTCAATTTCATCAGCAAAACATTTTTCCAGATTAATGTTCAAGCCTGGAATAAAATCAAACCTGCTCTGCTTATATATTTGAGGTGAGTAAACATTTTTAAAAAGCAGTTTAATTAGTGACTACCTTCAATCCATGAGTTGATCTATGAATTGTTATTGATGTTGCATGAAAACTTTTCAGTTTTTACATAATTGAATAGGTGTGAATATATGTGTGGAAGTGTGTCTGTATGCATATTCTGTTCTCTGTTGTTTCACAGGCCATGTTTGCTTTCAGAAATTCAATTCTCTAAATCAAATCAACATTAATCTTCAAAATATAAATGGAAGTTGTTTGTTAATGTATAAGGATGATTTTAAAAATGGAATTAGGATTTTTATTTGACTAAATTATTTTTAAATGAAAATATACAGTAAGAATCATTTGCATGTCAAAAATAAATACTCATAATTTTGTAATTTGATTCCAGGAATAGGTTAATAATTGTAAATGATGAATTTAGGCGCAAATATCATAATTTTTAGCCTTGTAAATACTGAGAAAATCAGAATTGAAGGGTTTTGGGTTTATCGTGAATTCACGGCAAACGGCGTGATGGTCGGCGTCGAAATTGGGGTCGAAGCTTGTTGTCGTGATGCTTATGAAGGGAAAAATACAATTGTATTTTTTCAATGGTTGAATCGATGGGAATTGGGTCGATTAGGGTTGTAGCTTGATTTTTGCTCGGCTTGACTGTCGTGATGTTTGCGGCATGGGAAGTGGACCGGAGGTGATCGCGTGTTGATGGAAGGTGGCACGGTGATGCTGCGATGCTTGGGAGAGGTTACTGGAGCTTCCGGTGGTGGTGCAATCATCTGAGTCGTTGGTTTTTGAGTGTTGAGTTGCTGCAGATTTCCAAGTTTTGGGTCGAATTTCGATTTGCGTTTGGATAGTGGATTCTGGATTGAGGTTCAGATCGTCGAAGTCGTTTGTGGTTGGTCGGCGATCAGATGGTCGGTCGGAGAGTTTTGGTTGGGTCGTGCACGTACACGCGTGTACGTTGTGCACAGGTAAGAGAGGAATTGGGGAAGACGAGGTCGACTCGGGGTAGCACTCGTGATTTTCGTAGGGACGACTCGATGTAATGCTTGTGTTTCCAGGGTATCGACTCGGAGTAGAGGAGCAGGGTGTTTGCCTCGAGACTTGCTCGGGTTTTTGGTGAGTTTTACTCGGGTTTGACCCGAGACTTTATCATGTGCTAGGAATATGCTAAGTTTTATATAAAAGATAAGCTTACAGTTTAAACTTGTTATTTTTAATAAATAAAATCAAGTTAAGTTTTTATAAAAGTAATTTTTTACAATTTAAGGACTTGTCTTAAAAAAAATGTTAATCGAACTTTAAAAATAATATTAATTGAATTTATTTTTAAATTTAAATTGTTAAGAAGTATGTTTTTGAAAGTAATTATCTTAATTTAATTTTGAATTTCGATTTAAAGAAGTGTTTTGAATTTTAATTCAAAGGAAATGTTTTTATTTTAAAATATTAAATCAAAGTTATTAAGGAATGTTTAAAGAACTAAGTTTGAATTGAAAATATATAAGTTTAAATTACATAATTTATAATGTTTTAAATCTAAAATTGATTTATAAATGCCTTATTTTCAAATAAGGTTATTGTTAAAATTTTGAAATCCAAATAGAATAATTTGTTTTTAAGTTATTAAAATTTGATTAATTTCAAATAATTTATTTATGAAGATAAATATTATTAATTTATGAATGTAAGAATACTTAATTAATATAATTTGTTAATAAGTAAAGTTTAATTAAGATTAATGTTTTCTTAATTAATTAAGGATTTTTAAATACAAGAAGTTAATTAAGTAATTATTTAATTAATTTTAAATAATTAGTTAATTGTTTATTTAATTTTAAATAATCACTTAATTATGAATTAATTAAGTGTAATTACTTAATGAAGTAATTAGTGGTTAATTATTGAGTGTAATTAAGATTGGAAATTACTTATGGAAGTAATTAATGGAAATTACTAATGGGAGTAATTAAATGGAAGTGATTAATGGTTAATTACTAGATGTTATTAATCTAAGGATTGATTAATATAATTATTTTGAAGTTAATTAATTATGGAGTAATTAATTAATTTAAGAGTTATAGATTATTTAATGATGGAATTAATTACTAGTCAAGTAATTAATTAAGGGAGTAATCATCTAATGATGTAATTAGAAGATAATTACTTGTGTAAGTAATTAAGGGTTAATTACTTAGTTAATTTTAATTAATTAATGTGATTGATTAATAAATAAATGTGATTAATTTAAGATTAATTACTAAGTGTAATTAATTAAGAATATAATTAATTAATAAAGTAATTAAAGGTTAATTAATTAGGTTAATTTATCAAAGGGTTAATATAATTAATTAAGAAGTTAATCAATTAAGATAAGTAATTACAAATTGTTAATTATTGTTTATGATTAATCAGATGATTAATTATAAATTAATTATTTAATTAATTACAGGAATTATTAATTAATAATGATCATTAGTTAATATAATTAATTAATTAACCAAGGTTGATTCATAAAAGTAATTAATTAAAGTATGATTAATTAATTGTAATTAATTGAGGTTTAATGTAATTAATTATGGTTGATTAGTTAATGGAAGTAAATAAAGGATCATTAATTATTGTAATTAATGATAGTAATTAAAGGTTAATTACTGTATATGGTTAAGGATAATTACTTGAATGTAATTAAAGTATAATTAATCAAAGAAGATTAATTAAAGAAGATCATTAAGAGACGATTAATTTATTTATTTGGAATAAATTAATAAAGAAGGATTAAGGTAATACAATTGATTAAGAGTTAATCAATTCTGTTTTTGGATGATTGGTTAATCTTGATTGATTGATATTGGATGATTGATATTGGTTGATTGGTTGATACTGGATGATTTGGGTATGATATCTCTAATATGTGATGTGCTGCTTTGTGAGATGAATGTTTGATATGAATTATCTATTGTGATAATGTGATTCATCTATCTGTTTATATCATCCTAAATATAAGTTTAACTGGTTTAAACCCTTAAACAACTTGGACATTAAAGTGGCATTTGGATTTCGATGAGAACGGGATCGGGTTTCCATATTTGGACAATCCGAAAACCACATCGATCCAAATTAAACGTTAGGTCGTGTGTGACGCCCCACCTCAATACCCACGCTAGCCAAGAACACTACGGTGTAGTGCTGTCAACTAGCGCGGAGAATAAGGCTGTTGAGGAGCGACCATCCATGTAATTTCTTATCACACGGTGGCTATAAAATAATCTTCGGAAACAAATATAGAAGTAAGCATAACATGCAAATCAATCACAGATATCCATACCACAAAGGCGGAAAGAGATATGAATATATATCACATAAAAGTGTATATCAGAGTAGTGGTCTAAAAAGATCCACGATAATACAAAAGAATAGCAACGCGTGCTATACAAAAGAATACAACTATGAGTCTATATCTCAAGTGTAAACAACAAAAGCTGCTAATCTAAACAAGTAGCCAAAAGTCTGAGTAGTGAATCACTGGGGGAGGAGTCAAGCAGTAGCACCTATAACATCTCGGTCTGACCCGAGTATTATTTATAAGAAAATAATAAACGGATCAGTCTAGCTATAAATATCAGATGACATGATATAAAATAAAAGATATGGCATAAACATAAAATATCCATACTGACATACTACTATAAGTATGCAAATAATGATCAACAGGAGATCAACCGATAAGAGATAAATCAATATCACAAGAATCTTCTCAAAGATCCAAAGAGGGCATCATACCCTAAACTTGTACTCATGACAAGTCAAAGAGATAAATTCCAGAAATCAACACAAGAAATCCAAAAATCATAAAAAGGGAAAGAGGCCTATCACATGACGGTCCGAAGACCATGGGGAGCTACCCCACATGTGTGAATGGAATCACACAGATTGAGGTCAAGACTAACCAAAAAGCAGAAAGGTATGTGTGAATGGAATCACACAAGTGGTGTCTAGTCTAACCTTGCAATGAAAGAGACATCGCGCAATTGCTAGTCTAATTCATAAAGCGATCATCAAGATCAACGAGAAGTGTCAATTACACTAAGCTAGTAAATATAGAAGTTTAGCTTCATGTCCCATAACCACTTGCTTAACTTAAATATTTACGAACAAACTGTAAATCTTCACTAATAAAATTGTCACAAGTGGTTCAATCGAATAAGTCCAAGAATTAACCGACGAAGTGAACGCAAGCGTTTCATACCACTTGTTTTACTAAGTCGTTTAATTAGATTTCTCATCCGAGTGAGGTAAAGGCTTGTATATACTAATAGATTGGAAAACGATTTAAGAAAAGAGCTTTGTTATTAAAAATAGAGTTGAAATTGTTTGTTAAAAGAGTTTTGATATTTACTACTAGTATTGAAACCTTTATATTATAAAGTGACAAAACACATGAGCAAGTGTAGAAACAATCAGTCACAAAGATCGCATACGGAGATGCGAATAAAATCCATAAAAGCAATATATATAAGATGGAAATAAAAAGTAACAACCATAAAAGCATATAAACACAAGAGGAATTTTGAAATAAGAAGTTCACCTCTAGGAGAAGGAGTAAGCAAGTCCGGATGTGTACGCTCGATGAATTCTCTGGATTCCCAAGAACAATCCTTAGGATTTGAGGACCATTGAACCTTCACAAGCGGAACATATTTATTTCGAAGCCGTTTACCCTCCGAAGCAATAATTCGAATAGGATGCTGCTCATAAGTTAAATTCGGCGAAACTTCAATTTCTTCCACAACAGCAGGCTCAAGAATGGAATCGGAATCCCGAAGGCATTTCCGTAATTGAGAAACGTGAAACATGTCGTGCATAGCAGAAAACTGAGCCGGTAATGCAAGGCGATAAGCCATGGAATCTATACGTACGGTGATAGGGAATGGCCCAATATATTGAGGCGCTAATCTTTCCCTATCAACGGGAACGTACAACACCTATCATAGGTGAAACACGAGTAAAAATTCTGGACCTAAAACCAGCTTCTCACCGACCTTAAGCCAACAAGAAGGAGATTGGCATAGCATTCCCTAGAGTGCCTCGAAGAATGCCATACCAATACTAGATTGGAAGCTATGATTATAGGAAAATTCAATAAGAGAAATATGATTTTCCCAACTTCCACAAAAATCAAGCACACAACACGAAGAAGGTCTTCCAGAGTTTGGTTCACACGCTCTACTTGTCCATCGGACTGGGGTAATAAGCGGTGCTTAAATTAAGCTTCGTTTCTAAAGATTTTTGAAGACACTTCCAAAAATCCACTAGTAAACAATGGATCAGTATCGCTATCGATAGAAGTAGGAACTCCATGTAATTTAACATCTCCTTTAACAAAGAGTTTGGGCCAAAAGAGGAACGGTTCGGTTAATCCGAACGGGGAATAAAATGGACGGATTTAGTAAGTCTATTTACTATAACCCATAAGCTATCATGACCCGAACGGGAACGGGGAAAGACATCTATAAAATCCATGGGGATTTGGTCTTACTTCCAAATTGGAATTTCTAAAGGTTGCATTAACCCACCAGGCCTTTAGTGTAGGGCCTTGACAAGATGGCGAGTCATACAACACTTAACAAAGTTAGCGATATCAGATTTCATTCACTCCAAATAATAAAGTCGCTTCATATCTACGTACACTTTACTACTTCTAGGATGAATGGTAAGTTTGGAACGATGTGAATCTTCAAAAATATATTGACGAAGATCACAAATATTTGGTATGATAAGTCTACCAAACTTTTAAATGTCGCCACGAAAATCAATATCGAAGTCTTTCTAACTTTCAATAATAATTTTATCCCTACAACATTGGCTAAGAAGAGCCAATTCAGAATCTAGCCCTTTGAGCTACAAGAATGCAGTCTAAAAAGAATAAGGAACCTCTAGACTACATAAAACAAGGGATGCATATAAACCGGATTTCGCGATCTCGAATCTCTCAAGTGAATAGAGTCTCGAGATCGTTCCATTCGGATATCACCATAGAAAACAACTACTTGTTGCTTACGACTAGTGCATTGGCAACAAGATTTCCCCTTTCAGGGAGTATATATAGAATATCAAGATCATAAGATGCAAGAAATTCGAGCCAACATGGTTGACGCAACTTAATTATGAGAAATAGATATCCCAATGATTTATAATTGAGGTAGAGAACAAATTTCTCCACCAAAGACGATGATGCCAAATATTGAAAGCAAAATCAATAGCCGCGAGTACCAGATCATAAGTGGCATTCCTAGTCTCGATCGGCTTTAAAGATTTAGAAGCAAAAGTGATTGCACGTTCTCTTCGGGAATCACAAGAATAAGAATATTGAAAAGAAGGAATTTTGTCCTCTTTCCCAAAAAGCTAAAACTTTAAAAATCACAATTACCTTTATAGAAAAATTTATAATTTACAAGTCAATTTATTGTGTCTGATTGTCTCATCAAAGCGTTTAGGAAATCCCTATCGATAGCGTTGATCAAGTGCATCGACCGGAAATCTTAAAACACTAAATGGGCAATACAACACAAAATTATTTTCTTCTTAAAAAGATTTGCAAAATTTTAAATTTCTATTCTCATTCAAAATTAATAAATATAAGATTGGAATTATTTGAGATATTCATAGAATACTCGATTTATAAAATGGATGAAATAGACTGGATAAATTGAATGACACAATATGTCATTCATATAAATCATAATGAGTGCGGAATGCGGTATGTGGAAGGCTAACTTCCGCAACTCGTAGTGATTGAAATTCGGTGGCAAGGTCAAACTAGAAAGACCTTAACACCACTTAAAAGGTTGCTTAGGTAATGATCCTAAGACAAACTCAAAAATATCGGAGAATTCTCAACCGATATGAATGAGCGAGATATCTCTTTATTCAACATGTGAGCTTGAAGAATAAAATGATGCCATCAATTTGAAATCGAAATCACAAAGGAAAAATATGAATCTGCTTAACAGATTGAAAATGTCGAAAAAGGAATTGTCCATTCGGAACAATTGGATATGGGCTTCAAAGTGATTAAGCCAATCCTTTCACGCAAATCAATTCCGAAACCTAAGCAATGCACAATACGCAAATAGGTTCGGAAAGAAAAATCACATGTAATAATTTCGACATCAATAATAAGCAAATTGAGTGTTGCGAATCCTCTGATTCGGATTCACAATCCTCAAAGAAGTCATCAAGCCCAAAATATAAAAATAAAGAGAATCAACAAGTTCTTCTGATAAATAAAAATGATGAGGGAAACCCATATCAAAAAGAACTCGAATCGGATAATCGCAAACAAATGAAATCAAGGATTAAATAAGGAATACCTTGACCCAGAGAAGTTTCGTTAGAAGCTTTTAGCTTTCCTTCTCTCTTACTAGGTCGTGTGGGACACGTAGACAAATAATGGCCCGAGCCCTTGCAATAGTGGCAATAGAGGGGTTCCGGGCACTTAGTTACATAATGGTCTGAGGAACCACAATTGTAGCATCGTTTACGACTAGAGGTAGATGGCTTGGCTACCGAAGTTTCTGGTCCCACCTTCTTCTTACTTAGAAGTATGGGGCAGACAGAAATATGATGACTGGAATCCTTGCAGTAACGACAAAGGAGTGGTTCCGGACACTCCTTCGCATAGTGGTCCCTAGAACCACAGTTGTAGCATTTTCCACAATTAAGAATTGGAGTCTTTGCTCCAAAAATAGGTTGCTTCACCTTCTTATCGGGATGAGGGCTTTTGAATTTAATACGCCTCTTCTTGGAAATCCCAATATCACTATCAATTCCTCTATCAGCCTCTTTTTCTTGTAGCATGATATCTACAAGTTGGTCGAAAGGAACTTCTAGTTTCAGAGGTAAAACCATTTCGGGATCCTTATCCAAAGCACAGATAAACCTTTGATTCTGAGCAAGATCCAAAAGTTGTTGGGCAGACATGAATGCGCCATCCAGAGAAGGGCAACTGGATTGACCAGTGCTAGGACTGCTAGAACTAACCATTTCTCTTCCTTAAGAAAGAAAGAAGGAAGAAGAAGAAGGTTATTCACAAAATGAATATCAAGCAATCTTGATAGATAAAACAAGGAATCATAAAGAAAATAGGATGAATCGGTACGAAGACTCGAATTAAATCCTAAGGCACAACTCCTAAGAAAGACTTAGGACATGATCCTTGTTAAATTATTCTACAATGTTCCGAAGTTTGGCTCTGATACCAAGCTGTGACGCCCCACCTCTATACCCACGCTAGCCAAGAACACTACGGTGTAGTGCTGTCAACTAGCGCGGAGAATAAGGCTGTTGAGGAGCGACCATCCGTGTAATTTCTTATCACACGGTGGCTATAAAATGATCTTCGGAAACAAATATAGAAGTAAGCATAACATGCGAATCAATCACAGATATCCATACCACAAAGGCGGAAAGAGATATGAATATATATCACATAAAAGTGTACATCAGAGTAGTGGTCTAAAAAGATCCACGATAATACAAAAGAATAGCAATGCGTGCTATACAAAAGAATACAACTATGAGTCTATATCTCAAGTGTAAACAACAAAAGCTGCTATTCTAAACAAGTAGCCAAAATTCTGAGTAGTGAATCACTGGGGGAGGAGTCAAGCAGTAGCACCTGTAACATCTCGGTCTGACCCGAGTATTATTTATAAGAAAATAATAAACGGATCAGTCTAGCTATAAATATCAGATGACATGATATAAAATAAAAGATATGGCATAAACATAAAATATCCATACTGACATACTACTATAAGTATGCAAATAATGATCAACAGGAGATCAACCGATAAGAGATAAATCAATATCACAAGAATCTTCTCAAAGATCCAAAGAGGGCATCATACCCTAAACTTGTACTCATGACAAGTCAAAGAGATAAATTCCAGAAATCAACACAAGAAATCCAGAAATCATAAAAAGGGAAAGAGGCCTATCACATAACGGTCCGAAGACCATGGGGAGCTACCCCACATGTGTGAATGGAATCACACAGATTGAGGTCAAGACTAACCAAAAAGCAGAAAGGTATGTGTGAATGGAATCACACAAGTGGTGTCTAGTCTAACCTTGCAATGAAAGAGACATCGCGCAATTGCTAGTCTAATTCATAAAGCGATCATCAAGATCAACGAGAAGTGTCAATTACACTAAGCTAGTAAATATAGAAGTTTAGCTTCATGTCCCATAACCACTTGCTTAACTTAAATATTTACGAACAAACTGTAAATCGTCACTAATAAAATTGTCACAAGAGGTTCAATCGAACAAGTCCAAGAATTAACCGACGAAGTGAACGCAAGCGTTTCATACCACTTGTTTTACTAAGTCGTTTAATTAGATTTCTCATCCGAGTGAGGTAAAGGCTTGTATATACTAATAGATTGGAAAACGGTTTAAGAAAAGAGCTTTGTTATTAAAAATAGAGTTGAAATTGTTTGTTAAAAGAGTTTTGATATTTACTACTAGTATTGAAACCTTTATATTATAAAGTGACAAAACACATAAGCAAGTGTAGAAACAATCAGTCACAAAGATCGCATACGGAGATGCGAATAAAATCCAAGGAAATCAGCTCAATGTTTTTCAGATAAGATCCCCTACGGAGGAGGGGTCCAGGGGGGGTGGCAACCCCCCAAGGTGGGGGTAACGCCACTGCTTACGGGGTTCGACTTAAGGAACTCGCGAGTCACGACCTAAAGAGTCACGACCAAAGGAAGGATAGGATCGAGCGACTTAAAGGGTTTCGACCTAAAGAGTCACGACCTGAAGGAGTAAGCGACCCTAAGGAAACTCGCGACCTAATCATGGCCGAGCTAAGGTGAGGTGCGACTCAACCAGGTAAGCGACCTAAGGGAGACGAGCGACCTAAGGAACTCGCGACCTAACAAAAGCACAGGTCAAGCGACCTATGGGAGACGAGCGACCTAAGGAACTCGCGACCTAACAAAAGCACAGGTCAAGCGACCTAACGTTTTAAGGCCGAGCGACCTAATTAACTCGCGACTTAATGGTGTGAAAGGCATGCGACCTAAAGTGTTACGACCTAAGGGTCGAGCGACTTAGTGGAACAAGGTCATACGACCTAACGGAGTAAACGGTCGAGCGACCTAGTGGGTTAACGGCCTAACGACCTAAGGGTTATAGGCCCAACGACCTAACGGGTTATAGGTCCAACGACCTAGCGGGTTAGAAGGTCATGCGACCTAAAAATGGAAGGCAAGGCCGAGCGACTTAAAGAACCAAGGCCACACGAGTTAAGGCCTAACGGCCTGACGACCTATGACCTAAAGGCCCACGACTTACGACCTAAGGAGCCAGAGTGAGCGACCTAAGGCTATATAGGGGATTTAAGGCCAGAAACGACCTAAGTGTTTGCGACCTAACGACCTAAAAGCCCGCGACCTACGACCTAAGAGCCATACGACCTATGACCTATTTCCGAGTGCCGAGCGACCTAACGTTGTAGGCCATTTTAAGGTCGGAAACGAGCTATTTTGAGGCCGAGACTTTTCCACGCGAACGACCTAGCATAGGCAGAACGACCTAAGTGCAGAATTTCACCAAAAACACTAAAATTGGAGTTTTTCGCCAATTCGATTCAAACCAAATGCAAATGTGCATGCAAACATGATAGGGATGCATTCCCAATAGCCCAAGATAGATATAGACTAGAATTGTGAGATAAAAATCTCACCTTTGCACTAAAGTTTATGAAGATGAAGCTTGAAAGCAAGGAGAAGCAATCCAAAGCTTGAATCCAATATCTTCTACTTGAATTTGGAGTTGAATGTTGGATTTGCAATTGAATTTGTGCTTGGAGTTTTAATTTCCCATTCCCTCCACCATTAATGCCAAAGCTTGATTAGTTATGAAATTTATGAAGAGTGAGGAGAAGAGGGTTGGAACTTGGGCTTAATAGGCTAAACTAACCCAAAGTCCAAAGCGGGAAAAGTTAGTGAAATTTCACTAACTCCAAACCTATCGATGTTTATACTCAAAAAGTTGTAAACGACATTTCGAACTCAATAGAAGTGGTCTCGAGTCCCAATTTGACCGTTTGCAAAAAGTAGCTTTTCGGACCAAAATCCGATTAACGAGTTAATATTTAAATAAAATATTTAAATACAAACTCGATAAATATGCGGGTTGTTACATCGTGAATCCAAGTGGAGCTTTGTGAAGACTCGAGGTGTAAGAACTATTCGTTAGTATAACTCTGGGGTTGATTCCGTAATGAGTTTGACGGAGATAGAACTTATAGGTTCGAGATGCTGATTTAGAGTGCAAGGGCTATGGTCGTTGACTCTGAGGGTGATTCCAAAATGAGTGCAACGAGATAGTGCCTTCGGTTTCGTTCGAACCCGGAACGAACTTGTATGGATTGAATGCTTTTAGAACATCGTCAGGTGGACGATGAGCAATCTAAGATAGATGTGTTCTATAAGGTAATCGCAGTCTCAAGCCTCATCAACCAGGAATGGCTAAAACAGGGGAGGTGCAGCAAGGCTAGGTGGGTAGCACCTATTTCAGGGTGAGGTCATTCCTGTATAGATGTCCCTTTATTTCGGCTTTGTGGCTGGTTGGTCGCGCCAACCACGGGGTGATCTTACTCGGCACTGTTCAGTAAGGAATGGTTCCGACTTTGTGATGTAGGGGATTGAGCGTAATCCTCGGTACTATGATCTAGGCAAAGTACTGTGACGGGGGGGTACCCCGGTCGCCCTGCCATTGATGGAAACCCATTCTTCTTACGAGACCCTACGGTTTTGTTTGTATTACCCACTTTTGTGGCTAGTAGCTGGAATTTAATAGATGTAACAATTTCGGCTATTTCTTATTTACTTGAAAACACTAGACACTATTATAATATCACTGGGTTTCCTATCAAATGTTTGGTTAGCGTAAGGTAAAAACTTTTCCATGTTTATGTATGGGAAGTCTTACGTGATACCATTTCTTTTCAAATGATATTCTAAAGTTAAGCAATTTTAACCCGTTTACTCACACCAGACCCCTGTCTGACCCGAGTGTTTATTTTCTGTTTTATTAAACTCTTGGGTACTCATATCATGTATGAGTAGTCGAGGGATTCAGGTTTGCTTGACGAAATTCTGGAGGAGATATGGAGCAGGAGGCTTCCACGTGAAGATATATTATGGTTCCGCTGTGTTTTTATGGTATATGTATCTTGTGATATCTTGAGTTGTATAATTACACAGATGTTTATAACTGTCTAATATGTGTTGTATAAGTTGTGCACTCTGATGTAATATGATACTACATAATATTTTATGTGATATATTATATTTCATTCGTTCTGCTGTGAGTATCTGATGTTGTTGTGTTTCTTCTTTTCTCTTTATTTTCTTCTTCTATCCTTTTCTTTCTTAATTAGTGATCGACTTTCTGGTGATAAAAAGTTGGGTCGCTACAAATGCCTAGCGGCTAGATCAAAAACCCAATCAAATTTCATACATAAATTAAAATACATAACTTTGCCGAGCAAATTTCAATTTATCCTCTGAAATCAAAAATCCCAAATTCACTTTCCTAATCCTTTAGTTCCAAATAAATAATTGGTTACAATCTCCATTTTCAAAATTCCTTTCGTCAATTCCAATTTGAAATTTTTTGTCCCTAACAAAAATTTTCCAAAATGTTCTAACTCCCAAAATTTTCGAAAACTTTTAGCAGAGTCTCCTTTGTACGGAGGAGCTTTTGCAATTTGACAAGAGATATAAATATATATACATCGACCCACACGGTCGGAAAAACAAAAACAATTCATATTTCCTATTTTTATTGCGTGGGCGTACCTTTATTTAGCATTTTTAAGCAAGCGACTTATTTATTTAGCAATTAGCAAGCACAAAATCCAGCCAAACGGCTTCTCGGTACCTGTACTTACTCAATTCAAACATGTAAGTACTAAATATACGAAATTTATCAGCATTTCACTTACTTTCAATAGCTAAACACATGCATTTCACAAGCAACATGCACCAAACACTTCCCATAAGCGATTTATATGATTTTAAAGCTAATTCATTTGCTTTCAACCAATTCATATGCCATTTCATTCAATTTTAATGGTTTACAACTCAATTTCTTACATTCAATTTATTTTTAATCCAAACAAGCTCATATTCAATTCAATTGATCTTTAAATCAATTCATTTAATCTCTATCAACTCATAGAAATTTAATTACCTTAGTTTACGTCAAATGACAATTCATTCTATGCAATTTGATGACATCCATGTGAATAAATAATTACTTAAGTTTTATGACCAATTTAAATTAATTTCGACTCAATTTATATTTAATTCCTTCCATTTTAATTCATTCACAACCATTTTATTTAGCTCGACACATTCCATGCTTGTATATTACTAGCCATTCCTAAATTAGTTCAAACCAAGCTTTTATTTAATGGTCTACCCTTCCTACTTGAAGTCGAGCTTCTATAAATTTTAAACTTATGTTAATTTACGTTAATTTAGTCCAACTTCAAAACTTAAGCTCACTTCATTTACAAAATAAATTTTCCTTTTCAATTTAACTTGGTTCTGTTTCAATCAAATATCATTTCAATCTACAAATTTATTTGATTAGTTATTATAAATTTAATTTCCAAATTCAATTCATTCACGACTCATTTAACTAATTACAATGCCATTTTCAATTTATTTCTACCTTCTTGAACTTAATTTGTAATTCAAACCATTTCTCTTTCAATCCAACTTCCTTTTTATTCGACAATATTCCAATTATATTCAATTTACTAACAATTCTAGTCAAATTTAATTTATAGCTCAAGTTTTCATTTCCAAACTCAATTAATAACTCCCAATTCAACTTCTATTTAACCAGTTTAAATCTTATTAACATACTCACTTAACTAAATTTATTTAGCTAACTAGCTTACTCCTTTATTTTAAAATTTTAGAAATACTTTTAAATTCACATAATACTATTAAAATAGTATTTTATAAAAATATTTCTTATAACTCGATGTCTCAACCAGTCCATCCTTGTTCTTACAGAAATTCAATCATACGTTGATCAGGCGTAGGACTAAAAATCTATAAGTACTTGGTAAACCCGTTTTCAACATCTAGTGAAAATACTTGGGAAAATAATTTTATTGAAAATATAGAAAACAGTTTTTGAAAATAGAGGAAATATCTTTGGTGAGAATGCTCTGGAAATGATCACCCCCATCCATGGTCGCAGTTACATCCTGGGTTACGTTGCCATCGCAGCAAAAGTCCATGTAACTGTAGGCACTCCGCGCCCCTCGATTACGCCATGGAACCCACAACAGATCGCAGTTACATTCCAGGATTACGTTGCCATCACAGCAAAAGTCCATGTAACTGTAGGCATCAGCGCCCTCGATTTTCGCTGTCAAAAATGAAACTTCCCCACTCACACATAGGTCGCAGTCTACCGATGTAAAATCAAACGCAGACTGTTGGATCTCAGCGGCACACACGACTTTCGCTATGTTACCATAGGTCACAGTCTACCGATGTGAAATCAAACGCAGACTGTTGGCTCTCAGCGGCACACATGACTTTTGTTATGGTTCACAGTAGATCGCAGTGACATTGAGTTACACATTCATCACAGCATAACCCAGATGCCTTTGTAGGCAGCAGCGCCCTCGACTTTCGCTACACACTACTCATAATCCTCGGGAACTAGTTTTGTCCGGACTCCTCACAGGATCAACTTTAGAACCCCCCTAGGGTTCAAGGCAGTACCACCCTGTGGTACTCCTGAGAAGTTCATTTAAAGGGAGCGCCTTTTTCTCCAGAGTCATTTCCAAACACTTTATACTTTACACATATAGTATCTTCCAAATCAAACACCTAGTATGAATCTCATATAAATCTCCTTTTCTCAAAATTGATTATCCCAAAATCGATAATTCTCAAGCTACGCTGTCCAAATTCGAATATTGATTTTACCCAAAAATCAAAAGCCTTTCCAAATCCAAAGGTTCCCAAAATCATTTTCCAAAATCTTCATAAGACCCTTTATGTATATATATATAATATTTTTTTTTAAAACTTTGGATCATTTCAAACTTGTATAAAAGTCCTTTTATACTTCAAACACTTTCAAAATCCTTTTTTTCTGGCAATAGATTCAACAAGGGGAGATTTGTCTTATATAACAAAGATATATAACTTTGTTTATTCAAAATCAAATATTCAAATTTGATTACTCTTATTTTTTATAAAGTTGTTTCCATCTTACTTATCATTATAAAACTATCCAACTTTCATTTTTATCCATTATATATTTCACAAAATATACTTTCATTTCAAAAGAAATCATTTCACATTTCTTATTGACAAATTTCCAATATCAATTTCATTCAAATCCATACGATGTACACTTATCATCCGTACACTGTACCAACCTGATCACTCAATGGATCACACAATTACGCTTCCGAACTAGTATCGTCCACCCGACTTCCTAGTGCGGACTCAGATCTGGCTTCTTGATCAGAAACCGTCATTCTCCGTGCATAGCCATAACTATGATAGAGAATATCTAGAACCAATGAACAATCCATATCCAGGTTCGCTGTCGAAAATCGAGTGAAAAATCCTAACTCGGATCGATATAACTATGTCAAAATTCTGTTCTCGAATCATGATCAAATCACTATGCGAATAGAATAATATACGTACATCCTACATATTTAACTTCATTGATTATTAGCCAAATCAATTTCCTTTCTATTCATCCTCACTTTGATTTTATTCACTTATTCACATTTGCCTTAATCCCCATTTGGATTATCAATTCAATTCTTATCTCCGTTGGGTATTTAATCAATAACAGTTTGAACTCCAACCAGTTTATATTTAAAAAATAGCTTGAAAATTTTAAATATAGATAAGTAGTCGAAAAATAATTATTAGTTTGCAAACTATCAGTAAAATAGTTAAGAAATTGTAAAATAGTTGGAAAATAGGTACATAGTTATAATAATTATAAATAATTGCAAAATAGTTGTAAAATAGTTGAAAAACAGTAATTGGTTTATAAAACAGTTGTAAAATAGTTAAATAGTTCCAAAAGTAGTTGCAAAACAAGTATAAGATATTTTGGGTTTTTAAAAAGAAAGTTGTGTAGTAAATAGATAGGAAAATAGATTTAAAACTGTTTATACTAAAATATTTTATTTGGAAAAATTGTTTAGAGCCAAACTATTCAATTCCCAATCTCCATTTCCAATTAATTCAATTTAAATTTCCACTCCTATTTAAATTGACTCAATTCCAATTTAAATAACTTCAATTTCCATTGAAATTGATTTAACCCCAATTCAAGTTGAATTAACCTTGATTTCTTTCCAAATTCAAATCAAATTCCATTTGATTTTAAACCTATTCAACTTTAATTACAATTCCTAATTATTCCAATCAATTTGGAATAATATTAATTGAACCCACTTCAATTTTAAATCATCTCAATTCCTGTTTGAATTAGTCCCAATTCCCATTTGAATTTGAACCCATTCAACATCAATTTCATTTCAAATCAATCCAACTCAAATTTTCCATTTGAATTTTTAAACTTATCCATCTTCAATCAAAATTCTAATTAATTTAAATCAAATTTAATTTGAACTAATTCAATTCAAGTTTCCAAATTTAAACCATCTCGAATTGTTATCCCACCTTTTGGTCAAGGCTGGAATGTCAAAAAAAATGACAAGGAATGATGGATATCAAGATTGGAGATTGATTGGAATCAATGCTGCAATCGATGACGTCAAAATTTGGTTAAGCTCCGATCGGGACGAAATTGATTGGAGATAATGATAAGGACTAGGAGAGGCTATGTTTCAAATTTCAGGTTAATCGAAGTTTGTATGAAGGAGATATGATCGATGCAAGGTAGGAAGAACATGTTGTTCGTATCCATCGGTGTGCAGGATTGGTTCTTATCGATGTGTTTTGCATCGATCAGGAGGGCAGTGTTTCAAATCAATACATTTCGTATTGATCAGAAAGTAAGGACTTTGAATCCATACTGTTCGTATCGATCGGCACAGGTTCGACTCAATGACTTCGTATCGATCGGATAGGAAGGCTGGATGGATTTCGACTTGATGGCAGCACACCCAAATTGGTAGGCAAGCATGGAGGTTTGTTCGAATCGATACGTTTCATATCGATCAGGATGGGGACAGGTGGTACATTTCAAGTCCATGGTCTCGTTTCGATCACCGGAGCTCAGTTCGACTTCATCAGGTAAAGCTTTCTTCGTATCCATCAGGTAAGGTCTCGTTCGTATCCATCATAAGGGTAAGCTTCGTATCCATATCATCACAACCACTTAGTATCGATAACGCCCATGGATGTTTCATATCAATCAATTCGTGAATGATCGATGCGAAGTGTACTCCTGGAATCGATGCGAAGAGAAGCACAGATCGATGGGTACGAGCATGCCTTTGTGAAGTCATAGATATGGACGAAGCATAAAACATGGATGCAAGTCCATGTCTCCAGGAAAGAAGCGTTCAACACGGCGAGGAAGGTGGATCAACCCAGGGATTTCGCGACACGTCATCGCATGCGCACGTGCCTCCATCGAGTCGAAAGTGATGGATTCGAACAGATGGATTCGAAGACGATAGCCAACGGAAAACCCAAGTTTAAATCGATCATAACTCAAGATCCGTCGATCCAAATGTAACGAAATTTTCGCAGCAGCTTGCATACAAGGTAAAGAACACTCCTGCCGAGTTTAAGCTCGATTGGATCATTTTTTGATGGATACGAAATCACTTCGTATCGATCTCAGATCGAGCCGAAACTTGGTGGGGTCGGTCGCATGGGCCCACTCACGTGCCAGAAGAAGTCTCCTGAAGTTTGAGCGCTATCTCAGCCTCCTACGCCTATAAATAGAGCCCCAGAGCCTACAGAAAAAGGACCTTTTTGGCGATTGAACGTCCAGACTCTGCCGGATTCATTTCTACACTTCAATATAACTATTGTACTACAATTTCTTCATTGCTACTGCTGTAATCATCTGTAACCAGCAAGGATAATCAATAAAAGGATAAAACTTTAAAGTGGACGTAGGCTGGAGATAGCCGAACCACTATAAATCTTGTGTCTCTGTTCAATACTTTTGGATTATTGCTTGTAATTTGCTGTGATCTGATATTTGTGTTTGAATATTGTTGATTTGTGTCCATACACTGGTGCTTTCACGGTATGGGGTTTGTGACCATTTTTAGTGCAAACACTTTGGTGCTTTCACTGAGAACGACTAGCACCCGCTACATCGGATTGAAGTTTGGATTTGAATAGAGTGAAGAGTTTAGATTTGAAGCCAATGACTCGACAAACAAGGCAAAGAGCTGGGAGAGGCCAACAAGGAGGAAGCCAGGAGGCATGCTCTGGAGCAGGAGAAGGACAGGCTTCAATCTACATAACCAGGGACGAAATGGAGGCTATGGCAAATTCTTTGCAAGAGAGATTGTTGAAAAGTCAACAGGAAATGATGCAAACCTTCTTTGAACAAATGAGAGCTGTAGGAGCACAGAACCTTGGACCAACCATGGCGGCTACAAGTGCAGGACAAGGAACTAGGGTTATGCAACCCAATGGAGGACAGGATATAGAACAGGAAGGCGATCAACGAGGGCTTGGGGGCAGGCCCGCGGGATCCAACATAGGAGGACCTTTGGAAGGAGTTCAATAGGCTAGAGCCAACGTTGCTGCTAATGAGCCACATGAAGAATATGTGCCGGAGTTCCCTCGGGGGCACAGGGGGCAGCCTCTGATAGACAATAGTAGATTAGTGGAGATCATTAGAAAAACTATGCGTGGAGGTTTGACCAATAGAGACTTGGAAGGAGTGAACAGGAGTCCGTTCGGTCGGGAAATCAGGATTGCTCAGAATCCACCTAAGTTCAAGCTACCTAGCGTGGAAGTATATAATGGCAAGGCTGATCCGACTAATCACTTGATGACGTATACTAGACACATGGAAGTGCTGGGGACATCGGAGGAAGTGATGGCCCGATGCTTCCCTTTGTACTTGATGGACTTAGCTGCAATGTGGTTTAGGAAGTTGGAGGAAGGATCTATCAGGACTTGGAGGGAATTGGTGGATAAGTTTTTGGGACAGTTTCGGGTTCATATTAAAAGTCCAAAGAACGTAATGACATTAACGTCAGTAAAGCAAAGGACGGATGAATCACTTAGGGCTTTTCTAACTCCATTCAATGTGGCAGTTTCTTCGGTGGATCGGCCGGATCCATCAATGGTTTTAATGGCGGCAGTGTCAGGAGTCAGGAAGGATTCGGATTTCAAGGTATCTTTAATACGAGACCCACCACTGGTTCTCGGGGAATTCTTTCACGAAGCTCAGAGGTTCCTCCGACAAGAGGATGCGTGTGCAGATTTAAGGATGAAGGAAGTGAATGCAATTGAGGGTGGAGGACCATCCAACAAAGGTTCAGATAAAGATAAAGGGAAAAGGAAGTCGGACGATGATTCTGGAAAATCTAGGAAGCGATGGAAGGATCCAAAGTTTTCTACATACACTGGGTTGAATGAGACACTGGAGCGGATATACCTGGATACTCGGAATTGCCTTCCCTACCGAAGGCCAGCTAGGAGAGAACCATCAGAGCGAGAGAGGGCATCAGGAAGGCACTGTCTCTTTGATGATTTGGACGGACATGATACCAACAGTTGCAGACATTTAAAGGACATAATTGAGGAACATGTCAGGAATGGACAACTGAGGCAGTATGTTGGAACACGGAATGCAGCGGTGGAGAAGGAGCAACCACCGTCTACCTCACTCCATGACGATGTGAGGCCCAGGAATGATGGTCGATTGATTATCAATTGACTTGGATAATATGGAATAAGTAACAAACCATTAGCAAACGACTAAGTCATTTACTCATGTATGGGGATGGAGTTAGCCCCTACGCATGCTCTTAATGATGATAAACCACGATGCTATGGTTTGTGAAATTTGTCTTTTGCTTTCGGATTGGACACGTCTTTTTCTGGTTTGGTTTTGGAATTTGGATTGATCTCTTGGTTTTGCTTGCTTTCTGATTTGGATTTTCCATTGGATGATTGTTTTCATTTTTTGGATGCTGGTTTGGATTTCTGATTTTCCGGTTTTGATTTAAATTTTGGATTGAATTTTGATTCGATTTTTATCTGTTTTTTGATAAAAGGTCATCGGGTATGGATTATGCCTGGCAAGGGGTTAGTCGCTTTGCCCGAACATGGTAAATTGACTCATTCAGGTCGTCGAGTATGGAATGCTCGACAAGGGTCCGGAGAGGCCAGGATTCGGCCTTGGACTTAGGCCTTGATTATCAATTGTTATTTTTCAGGTCGTGGAGTATGGACTATGCTCAGTAAGGGTTTGGAGTGACCAGGATTCAGCTTAGGACTTAAGCCACGGCATTTCTGACGTCCAGGAACACTGGACCACGGTCGTCAAGTGTGGATTGCACTTGGCAAGAACCCAGAGAGGTTAGCTCAACCTCCAGGGACACTGGACCACGGTCGTCAGGTGTGGATTGCGCTTGGCAAGAGCCCGGAGAGGTTATGGATTTGGATATCGACCCGTAGAGGTCTTGGATTCGGCTATTGGTTGTTGGATAAGAATGGATTTGGACTCGGTTGTCGAGTTTCGATGGATATGGAATTGGCTAAGGCTTTGGTCATTGGGTTTGGAATTGGGCATCGACTCTGGACGGTCAAGGATCATATACTCAGACGATATGGCTATGGACTTTGGATATCGGATTCGGAACTATTCAAAACACTCCTTCTTATCACAAGGCATGTTTTGGGGGGAAAATGTTATCCCACCTTTTGGTCAAGGCTGGAATGTCAATAAAATGACAAGGAATGATGGATATCAGGATTGGAGATCGATTGGAATCAAGGCTGCAATCGATGACGTCAAAATTTGGTTGAGCTCCGATCGGGACAAAATTTATTGGAGATGATGATAAGGACAAGGAGAGGCTATGTTTCAAATTTCAGGTTAATCGGAGTTCGTATGAAGGAGACATGATCGATGCAAGGTAGGAAGAACATGTAGTTCGTATCCATCGGTGTGCAGGATTGGTTCGTATCGATGAGTTTCGCATCGATCAGGAGGACAGTGTTTCGAATCGATACATTTTGTATCGATCAGAATGCAAGGACTTCGAATCCATACCTTTCGTATCGACCAGCACAGGTTCGACTCAATGACTTCGTATCGATCGGATAGGCAGGCTGGATGGATTTCGACTAGATGGCAACACACCCAAATTGGTAGGCAAGCGTGCGGAGGTTTGTTCGAATCGATACGTTTCATATCGATCAGGATGGGGACAGGTGGTACATTTCGAGTCCATGGTCTCGTATCGATCACCGGAGCTCAGTTCGACTACATCAGGTATAGCTTTCTTCGTATCCATCAGATAAGGTCTCATTCGTATCCATCATAAGGGTAAGCTTCGTATCCATTTCATCACAACCACTTCGTATCGATAACCCCCATGGACGTTTCGTATCGATCAATTCATGATGATCGATGCGAAGTGTACTCCTGGAATCGATGCGAAGAGAAGCACGGATCGATGGGTACGAGCATGCCGGTGCGAAGTTATGGATATGGATGAAGCATAAAAAATGGATGCAAGTCCACGTCTCCAGCAAAGAAGCGTTCAACACGGCGAGGAAGGTGGATCAACCTAGGGATTTCGCGACACGTCATCGCACGCGCACATGCCTCCATTGAGTCGAAAGTGATGGATTCGAACAGATGGATTCGAAAACGACAGCCAACGGAAAACCCAAATTTGAATCAATCATAACTCAAGATCCACCAATCCAAATGCAACGAAATTTTCACAGCAGCTTTCATACAAGGTAAAGAACACTCCTGCCGAGTTTCAGCTCGATTGGATCATTTTTTGATGGATACGAAATCACTTCGTATCGATCTTAGATCGAGTCGAAACTTGGTGGGGTCGGTCGCGTGGGCCCACTCACGTGTTAGAAGAAGTCTCCCGAAGTTTGAACTCGATTTCGTCCTCCTACGCCTATAAATAGAGCCTACAGAAAAAGGACCTTTTTGGCGATTGAACATCCAGACTCTGCCGGATTCATTTCTACACTTCAATATAACTATTGCACTGGAAATTCTTCATTGCTACTGCTGTAATCATCTGTAACCAGCAAGGATAATCGATAAAAGGATAAAACTTTGAAGTGGACGTAGGCCGGAGATAGCCGAACCACTATAAATCTTGTGTCTCTGTTCAATACTTTTGGATTACTGCTTGTAATTTGCTGTGATCTGATATTTGTGTTTGAATATTGTTGATTTGTGTCCATACACTGGTGCTTTCACGGTGTTTGGGGTTTGTGACCATTTTTGGCGCAAACACGAATTATATAAATTAGAGTTAAAGCTTTAAATTTTGATTTAATCCTTTAAATAAATTTAAGCTTTACTTCTTCATAAACCTATTTCTAGGTTCAAATAATAATTCAAATCCAATTCACAATTTAAAAATTATTAATAGGATAATATTTTCCAAATTATTTTAAAACACCCATACATTTCAAATTTACAGATCTCAACCCATTTTGAGATCACACAAACTCCCAATTAAATTAACCATTTAACTTTCCAAGTTAAATGCCAATTTCATATTGAAATTTCCAAATCAAGTTGTTCATTCAAACTTATTTAACTTCCCTATGTTAAATTTAATTTACTTAATCCAGTCAAATTTACAAAATTTGAATTTCCATTCGAATTTTATACTTCAGATTAATAACCTTCCCACTTAAGTTTAAAACTTACTTCACTTTGGGTTTCACATCATATTCTAAGGAAAATTCAAAACTCAACCTTAGAGATTATTTCATATTTATTTCCTTTACACACCAGGTTACTTTTAAATTTTAAACCACCTTTGGTTTTAAATTCAAACAAATTCCTTTAAAATTTTCAAACGACTCTTGTTGAATCAAGCTCCATCATTCAAATAATATTAAATAACATTATTTATTATTTCTTCATTACTTTGAAATAAAATTTTCAAATTCTGAACCCAGATTTATAAATCCACAATTCAGAGCAACTTCAGTTCCAATTTATAAGTCATACTTGCCTAAATGTTTTACTACTTTAAAACATTTCATTTTGCTTACTCATTAGTTTTTAAACACAACAATCATTTATGATAATAACCAAGATTATCATATCTGAAGCCATTCATTATTATCTTATTCTAAAACTCTTCCCCAATTCAAGATTTCAATTTCAGTTTGAATCCATTTCAAACTTATCTTTATTCAATTTCAATTTGGTTGTATTATATTACTTCTTAATTTAATTCCAATAATTTAACAACCAATCACCTTAACATTTATTAGAAGGAAATATTGCTTTATATATCGAAATATATTCTTATGTAAAATCATTTAAAATCTTTATATAAGCAAATAACAAGTATGCTCTCATACACACACACACACACACTCAACTCATTCTAGAGTACTATTGACCTTATCCTTAATGAGTAATCCCACCAGAGCCAAGGTTCTCGCTTAACCTGGCTCTGATACCAACTGTAACGACCGAGAATTCTCGATCCCGAAAATTCCAGATAGTTAGGAAAAAGAAGAAAGAGATAGAAGAATAAGAAGAACAGAAACACCAACATTCGCAGCGGATAAAATATAATAACAAATAATAACAGTTGGACAAGGGAAAACTATACTTGTCAAATTTCACTTTAATACATCAGAGTTACAACATATATACATATACAATAAACATGACTCGGATATATACAATAATATAATACAGAGGGAACTCTCCATACGTTCCTGTCATGCAACCCTTCTCCTGAGCTCTAGAACGTCCTTACCTGAAAACCTGTAATATTCGGTCTGACCTGCGCATTACATCAAAGTAACACCTGGGTAAGGCTGGAAACCAGCGTGAGTAAACCCATCTAACATGGAATACAAAGCATATAACTTATATAAAACCCGGGGTAGCTCGTATCAATTTACAAATTCACAATTTGTTATAAGTATCACTTGTTTCACACATCAATATCTAAGTACCAAAAACTTAGATTAAATGGTCCAATTCACTTAAATCATTCCATACGAGCCTATTGATTTCACGTATCAATTTATAAAGAATCGAAGTGGTTTCGGGTATTTACTAATACCCGACTCCGGTCTCTTCAAATTTAATACCATCTTAGCCTGAGTTATTAAAGTGAACCACAATCCAATTTTAAATACAAGATGTCACTATTTACACAGAAATTCATCATCATGAATAACCACATTATATATGTCCACCCAAACATTTCACATCACAAAACATTTCATATCATAAAATAACACAGCATATCATCCAATTCAGATATTTTACTCAAACAATCATTCATAAGCAATCTGTAACGACCCTGGATTTTGGCCCCGTCTATTTTAATAAATATTTAATCCAATTAAATAAAATGTGAACTGATCATATTAAAATGATTTAATCATTTGGAATAATTGCCATTTGTTTAGAATGGATTTGTATTTTAAAAAGGAAATTGGTTTGAAAGTTTTAAAAAAAATATTTAGAATAAAATATCTCAATAATATTCATAATAAAATTTGTCTTTAATGATTGAATTAAAATATATTACTTTGTTTATATTTAGTAAGTACACATATGAATGATAATGTTTGGAATAGAATTAAAATATAAATGTGAAGTATAAGTCAAACTCATGCTTATAATTTAAATAAAATACAAATGGAGATAAATAAGTATAAATGTAAATAAATCATATTATTCATAATTTAAATATTTATAGTTAAATACAAATAAAATAGATATAAAAAAAAAAAAGTAAACTCACGAATCTAATTTAATATTAACAGCTAAGAATATAAATATAAGAATATTAACTATAACACATGATTAAGAACAAGGTATAGAGTAAAATAACATAATATAAAATAAAATAAAATAAATAGAATTTAATAAATAAACAAGCATACAACATATTCTTAAACTTTGTAAGCAAAATAAAATGAAATATGACGCATAGGCAAAATATTCAAAACTCAAAGCTGTCAAAACAAATACTTTAATCAAATGTCTTCTTAAGCCAAATCTTTTCACAAATAAGAGAAACACAGTTCTTATTCCTGCAAGTATACTTAATACAAAATCCTTTTCCTAACAAAGCATGATAATTATGTAAATATTTTAATTCATGTGCAAACTAATTAAGCTACAAAACAAAAAGGAAAAATGAATGGCTTCATGTCCAAGCTTTGTGAGCCTGCAAAATGAAGAGGAACAGAACTAATATCTTCATGTATTGTACAAAGCAATAGTACATGATAATTATGTAAACATTTAATAACTATACAAGCTAATTAGGGTTCAAAACAAATATAAATTAATGAAAAGCTTCTTGTGCAAGCTGGCCTGCAAAATGGTAAAGAGAGCAAATCAATATATTTCTGCATAGTACAACAATTATATATGAATATGCAGCTGAAGATAATGAGTGTGTAAACTTATTTAGGGAACAAAATATTTAATGCTAATCTTCTCAGCCTCCATTTTGTCAACTCAAGATATTTATGAACCTGGTCAATTAAGAAGTTACTGTCCAGTTGAAGCCTCCACTCTATTCTATTTATATGTATCTATCATACTACTTCTAGTTCGTATAACAAAAAAAACAAAAAGAAAAATGAAACCTGAAGAAACTAAAAACAAGAAAAGGAAACATGTTCAAATCTAAAGGAAAGCAGATTCATAAACAAAGTTACAGACAGTTTTGAAACTACAGTATTCAAGATATCAAAGGGGTTTTCTATTCAACCATTATTTGAGGTGAGTAAACATTAAATTTGAAGTTTGAGTTCAATTTAAATCAGTGTATGATTCAATAATCCTATGGTCTGGAATATGCCTTATTTTATATAAGTATATGTTGCTCTGTGCTCTGTGATGGTAACAGTTGAAATTTATTTTCAAAACTTAAAAGAAAAAAAAAAGATTTATTTCATCTAGTCATGTTTAATGTTAGAATTACAAATATATAAGGAAATTAAAGTCTAGATTAAGATTATTGACACTGTTATGAACATATTACAAGAACAGCATCTGGAAACCATGATTTACAGAAAATGAAATAAAAATGTGATAAGAGCATCTGATGAAATAAATTAATTCAAGTTTATAATTTGAAATATCACTGGAAATCATGATTTTTGAAACAAAAATGAAGTCTTTTACTTAAGTATTTCACGAGCATTTCGATATTGAATGAAATTTGAAATTTTATCAAATTCACGAATTTGATCCATTATAAAATGCTGCAATTCTTACTGAAGCAAGTGTAAGGGATAGTGGACTGAGGAAAAATATTCAATAATTTTTCCATTGCATAGAAATCGAGCACGAAGTCAACATAGGGTTTAATGGGTATTTTTGTTCATGTCAGTAAATTGTGAAATTCGTCGCGTACCGATGACCGAGTGGATCGACGCTTGGTGGGAAGGATCTTGGTGACGTTGACAAGATGTGGTTAAGAGGGCATCGCCTCTGGTGAACCGTGCGTGGGTGGCGAATCGATTTGGTGGATGGCCGAGTTTCCTGTTTTCGAGCTGGAGACTTAATTTTCGACTTGAATGCCTTTGTTGCTATTCGAGTTTGATTTTCGAATTTGCGTGGGATTTGTGGTATGCAGGAAGGTTTGAAGATCGTCAATGTCAGGCCGTACCACCGTGCACGTGTACAGCACGGTGGCGTATCAGCGTTTGCAGGAGGGAAGTGCCGTCTCGAGTCATTCTCGAGAAATATTGGTGGTTCGCTTCGGTTTCTTTGAGTTTGGGTGCGAGATCTTCTGCAGTTTTATCTTTTACTTAAGTTTATATGAACTTGCTGTAGAACTAAAAAAAAAAAAGAAAGAGAAGAAGGTAAAGTTGCGTTACTGGGTTGAGTAAACTCGGGTGAAGGGATGTTTTACTCGAAGCAGTGAGTGGGTGTATCAGGGGAGAGCTCGGGGTTTTTGTGTTGGAGTATAAGATGTTATAAAATTTGTTAAGGAATAAATGTTTCAGTAAGTTTCATAATAAAGTGAATACTGTTCAAGATTTGAGGAACAGTTTAATTTAAGCTTGATTATCATCATTAGGTCTATTTACAAATTAACTCGTGATTAATTATTTTAAAGTAACTGATTACTTTTGTTTAAAGCTTAACCATGTTTTAAAATCTTGTTAATATTTTTAATAAGTAATAAATTAAGTAAATTAACAATTAATGATTCGGTTAGTAATATAATTGAAAACAAATGTTAAGAAGTATTGAATGTTAATTATGTGAATAATCAATAGTGATTGATTGAATACAAAAGTAATTAAGAGTAATTACTTTGTAATTATAATTAGTAGTGTATTATAAGAAATAAGTGAGATTGTAAAATAAGTGAGATTGTAAGTAAACACTTAATTAATTAATAAACGAGTTATAGTAATTATTCAAGTGATGTAATTAAGAGAAATGATTAATTAAGTTCTATTTTGGTCGAAGAATAGTGATTAAGAAATAATTACTTAAGTAATTAAAGTTAGACAACTTAATTAAGAAAGTAATTAAGTAATTAAGCTATTAAGACATATATATTAATTAAGAAATGATTTGTTGATTAAATAATTTAAAGGAAAATAAATGATTGAACAGGGTTAAGAGATTAACTCTCAAGTAATTAAGTAACTGATGGAAAATTAAGTTTTATAAGTTAATAATTATGGTTCTAAATTAATAATTAGGAGTAATTAACTAAGTATTTAAGATATAATTATTAATTAAGAGTTGGTTATTAAATTAAATAATTTGAAATGGAATAAGTAATGAGTTATTAACTAATGATTAATCTATCAGGTTTAAGAGGTTAATCCTCAAGTAATTGGTTTTATTGAATTGACCAAATTTAGAATGTATGATGACTGCTTATGGATGTTGGATGTGTTGTATATTTGTTTGTGATGTTTATTAATGATATTCTGTGATGCTCTCTGATATGCTGTAATATATCCATGGCAATTATGTATGATTTATCTGTGATAAATGTTATGTTAATTCAATTGTCGAATTTAAATTATTAAATTGTTTAAGTTAATTAGACAACTTGGACTTTAAAATGGCGTTTGGATTTCGATGAGACCGGGATCGGGTATCCAATTGATATTCCGAAAACCACATCGATCCAAATTAAACGATAAGTCGTGAATTCTGAAGTGAAGATCAAGATGGTGCTTTCAGAATGCAAGGGTTATCGTCGTTGACTCTGAGGGTGATTCCAATATGAGTGTGACGAGATAATGCCTTCGGTTTCGTTCGAACCCGGAACGAACTTGTATGGATTGAATGCTTTCAACACATCGTCAGGCGGACGATGAGCATTCTAAGATATTTGTTCTATAAAGGTAATCGCAGCCTCAAGCCTCATCAACCGGGAATGGCTAAAACAGGGGAGGTGCAGCAAGGTTAGGTGGGTCATGCCCAAGCAGGACGAGATATACCCCTGTCTAGATGTCCCTTTATTTCGGCTGTGTGGGCAGTTGGAATTGCGCACCAACTGCGGGGTTATCTTGTTCGGGACTGTTCAGTAAGGAATGGTTCCGGCCTTGTGTTGCAGGGGAGTTAGGGTGGCTCCTCGGTACTGTGATCTAGACCACGTACTGTGACGGGCGGTACCCCAGTAGCCCTGCCATTGTATGGGATCCAATTTCCAATAAGCGCTGTACGTTTTGATTGTGCCCAACTATGTTGGAATGTGAGATGTAAGCATTTCAGCTATTTCTGTATTTTACTTGAAAACCCTAGACACTATTATAATATCACTGGATTTCCTATAAAAATGTTTTGGTTAGCGTAAGGTAAAAACTTTCCCGTATTTATTTGTGGGGAGTCTTACGTGATACCTTTGTTTAAAATGTTTTTCAAAGTTAAGCAACTTTAACCCGTTTACTCATACCAGACCCATGTCTGACCCGAAGTTTATTTTGTTTTCCATAAACTCTCGGGTACCCAAATTTTTACGGGTAGTCAAGGGATTCAGGTTAGCTTTGACGAATTCTGGAGGAGCAATGGAGCAGGAGGCTTCAGCATTGTAGATATCTATCTAGTTCCGCTGTGTTAGTTGATGTATTCTGCATCTCTGATGTATATAGTGACAGATGTATGTATGATTGTCATGTATATTGATGTTGTATAACTCTGATGTATGTAAACTATGTAATATTTATGTGATATATTATATTTTGTCCCGTTCCGCTGTGAGATTCTGATGTTTTTGTTCTTTCTTCTCTATCTTTTCTATTTTCTCATCCCTTTCTTTCTTAATGATGATGCGTCTTTCTGGTAGTAGAAGGGCGGGTCGTCACACTTGGTATCAGAGCGTTAGGTTGAGTGAATGCCTAGGCTCTTAAGTGATTTCTTTCTTGAGAGAGCGTATTTGTAATTTTGATATATATATATTTATTTATTTCTACCTATTTATTGGGTTACCTGTTCGGGTATTCCAATATAAGTTATAAAGGTAGATAAGATAGTGGTGTGTGAAACACGACTACCGATGGTTGGAGTTTTGAATATTTGTAGTTGGAGTGTATCTGTCGAGGCTGTAGACCTATTACCGTCTCAAGTGAGCTTTGGATGGTGTGAGAATTTCATTGTTGGAATGTAATTTTGGATGAACTTGAGTTTGGATCTATCGGTTGGACGGGAGTAAGTCATGATATTTTGATACTTCAGGGTGTAGTAGCTGTGTAATGAGACGCAGTGATTTTGGATGTCTCCGAAGATGTTTCTTTGGAACAAGTTAAGGAAGTATGTCCGTTCCGGAATTGTGACCAAGTTCAGTAGGGTAATTTTGTTTTGATTGAGGCCCGAGTATCTCGAATAGTTTTGAATAGAAGTCTTTGGACATTGAGGTTAACCCTATAGCTGGAAGTGTTCTGTGTGCTGTCGAGAAGGTTTGTTGATTAGCAGTTTCCTTGAGGTGATTTCAGAAGTAGCAGAGTGGATTGATCCGAACAGTATATGACTGTTCTGGATTATGATGGGAGAACAAACTTATTTGGGTAGAATTACCAGGGTGTTGTACGACAATTCTGGAATTCATTTGAGTAGTCTTTTATTGGAGTTGGGACTTCTCAAAAGAAGTTTTAAGTTATTGATGTGATCCAAATTGTTTGCCTTCCCTTCGAGAGATGGAGTTTCGTGTTGATTTGATTTCAGGGTAGTGCTAGTAATTTAGTCTAGTTGGAGAATGGTTCTAAGAAAGGAAGAAGAGTTAGTTGAGCAGATTTAGGATCGATAAGAGTATGAATAAGTTGTTTATGTATATCCTAAGTTTGAAGAGAAGCTCAAGCCGTATTCGAAGATAGTGTTAGAGACACTGAGGAGACAAGTTTTGAAGGCGAGTTCTTTAAGTGCCATTTTTGGAAATCGGAAGTTATTTTGAGGCACATTATTTTGGGTGAAGATATCTCTTTAGACCCAGCGAAGGGAGAATCTATTCTAAGAATGGAAGACGAGGCTAACCAGTACTCCAGTGATTGTTATTCTGAAAGTGAAGGGAAGCTTTGGAATTTATACGGATGCTTGTATAATTGGTTTGGGAAGCAGTGTTGATGCAAGATAGAAGAGTAACTGCGTATGTGTGTTAGTAATTAAAGCAATATGATGGGAACTACGCTACGCATGACCTTGAGTTGTTAACCTTTGTGTTTGTTTTGAAGATTTGGAGGCACTAACTGTTGGAAGAGAGGTTGGGTTATTAACGGACCACAAACCATTGGAATTTTTTCTCTCTAAGGGAATGTTAATCTGAGGCAGCATTGATGAGTCGAGTTTCTAGAACTCATGTGATATGGATATTCTGAATACCCAGGATAAGCGGATGTTGTGGTTGATATTCTTAGTAGGGATGCGGTATTGTTCTTTTAGAAGTTATTTCTCTCTAGGGCAGAATCATAAGTAAGCTAAGGGAGGATAGATCTTTTAAGGAATTGATTCTTGAACTAAGGATGGAAGGTGTTCAGGTTGTAAGGTAGATGATCAAGGTGCCTAAGGGATTAGTGGCCGTTTGTGTGCTTGATATGGATGAATTGAGACAATAAGTTTAGCTAAATGTCATCACTCCAGACTGAATATTCACCCGGAATCTTTAAGATGTATAAAGATTTGAGAAGAAATTTTTTCTGGAGATCGAGCATGAAGAGAGTCGTAGTTGCTTTTGTTTATAGTTGTACTTTCTATCAGCAAGTTAAGGTGATCAATAGAAGTTGTCTAGGATTATCGCAATCTTTAGAAAATCTCATATGAAAGTGGGCGATGATTTTGATGGATTTCATCGACGATTTGCCAAAAACCAAGAAGAGAAACGATGGAATATGGATTATTGTGAATCGGTTAACTAAGAATGCTCATTCTATATTAGTTAGATAACTCGGACTACAGTTTCAGGCCAAAATTTTCTTGAAGAAAATAGTAAGATTGCTTGGTATTCCTGTTAGCATAATAAGTGATCGTGACCCTATTTTTCACCAGTAAAATTCTGAAAGGTTCTACAATTGACTTTGGGGTCGAGTTTGAAATTTAGTATAGCCTATTATCCTCAGACGGACGGATAGAGAGATTGAACCGTATTTTAGAGGATAAGAGACAAGTTTGAGTTTTGAATTTTGGTGAAGTGTGGAAAGACTATCTTGTGTTTGGACCAGTTTTGTTTTGTGAAGTTTCTGATAAGATTAGGTTTATCAAAGGATTGACAAGAGCTTCTCAAGACCGCCAGAAGAAGTACGCTGATAAGAAGGCGACAATTGGAATTTGAGCTTGGAAATTTGTTTTTGGCCAAAGTTTCCCGATTAAAAAAAAAAGAACTATTAGATTCGAAAGGCGGGAAAACCTGACTCGGGATATATTGGACTATTTCAGATATTGGCAAAGATTGGAACTGTAGCTTGCAAAGTCGAATTGTCAGAACAGATGTCTGGAATTCATAATGTATTCTGTGTGACCCATCTAAGAAACTTGTTCTTGACTCAGTATTAGTTGTAGAATCAATAGTACAGAAAGACATAAAAGATGAGCCGAATATGACTGTGAATAGAAATTTAGTTCGGATTGTTAGTTAAGGTGAGAGGCAACTCAGGAGTATAGTAGTATAGCTTATCATAGTGTAGTGGAGCGGGGATCCCAGATATTTCACCTAGGAAACTTTGTATAGTTTTAGCAAGCTTATCTAGATTTATGTCTGGATAGTTAGTGATGTTTGTTAAGATAGTTTGTTGGTTGTTTGCTAATATATGAATGATATATATGTTTGAATGGTTGATATGACAACTTTTAAATTATCTTTGTTTCAAATTTCGGGGACGAAATTCTTTTAAGGGGGAAGGAATGTAACGACCCTGGATTTTGGCCCCGTCTATTTTAATAAATATTTAATCCAATTAAATAAAATGTGAACTGATCATATTAAAATGATTTAATCATTTGGAATAATTGCCATTTGTTTAGAATGGATTTGTATTTTAAAAAGGAAATTGGTTTGAAAGTTTTAAAAAAAATATTTAGAATAAAATATCTCAATAATATTCATAATAAAATTTGTCTTTAATGATTGAATTAAAATATCTTACTTTGTTTATATTTAGTAAGTACACATATGAATGATAATGTTTGGAATAGAATTAAAATATAAATGTGAAGTATAAGTCAAACTCATGCTTATAATTTAAATAAAATACAAATGGAGATAAATAAGTATAAATGTAAATAAATCATATTATTCATAATTTAAATATTTATAGTTAAATACAAATAAAATAGATATAAAAAAAAAGTAAACTCACGAATCTAATTTAATATTAACAGCTAAGAATATAAATATAAGAATATTAACTATAACACATGATTAAGAACAAGGTATAGAGTAAAATAACATAATATAAAATAAAATAAAATAAATAGAATTTAATAAATAAACAAGCATACAACATATTCTTAAACTTTGTAAGCAAAATAAAATGAAATATGACGCATAGGCAAAATATTCAAAACTCAAAGCTGTCAAAACAAATACTTTAATCAAATGTCTTCTTAAGCCAAATCTTTTCACAAATAAGAGAAACACAGTTCTTATTCCTGCAAGTATACTTAATACAAAATCCTTTTCCTAACAAAGCATGATAATTATGTAAATATTTTAATTCATGTGCAAACTAATTAAGCTACAAAACAAAAAGGAAAAATGAATGGCTTCATGTCCAAGCTTTGTGAGCCTGCAAAATGAAGAGGAACAGAACTAATATCTTCATGTATTGTACAAAGCAATAGTACATGATAATTATGTAAACATTTAATAACTATACAAGCTAATTAGGGTTCAAAACAAATATAAATTAATGAAAAGCTTCTTGTGCAAGCTGGCCTGCAAAATGATAAAGAGAGCAAATCAATATATTTCTGCATAGTACAACAATTATATATGAATATGCAGCTGAAGATAATGAGTGTGTAAACTTATTTAGGGAACAAAATATTTAATGCTAATCTTCTCAGCCTCCATTTTGTCAACTCAAGATATTTATGAACCTGGTCAATTAAGAAGTTACTGTCCAGTTGAAGCCTTCACTCTATTCTATTTATATGTATCTATCATACTACTTCTAGTTCGTATAACAAAAAAAACAAAAAGAAAAATGAAACCTGAAGAAACTAAAAACAAGAAAAGGAAACATGTTCAAATCTAAAGGAAAGCAGATTCATAAACAAAGTTACAGACAGTTTTGAAACTACAGTATTCAAGATATCAAAGGGGTTTTCTATTCAACCATTATTTGAGGTGAGTAAACATTAAATTTGAAGTTTGAGTTCAATTTAAATCAGTGTATGATTCAATAATCCTATGGTCTGGAATATGCCTTATTTTATATAAGTATATGTTGCTCTGTGCTCTGTGATGGTAACAGTTGAAATTTATTTTCAAAACTTAAAAGAAAAAGAAAAAGATTTATTTCATCTAGTCATGTTTAATGTTAGAATTACAAATATATAAGGAAATTAAAGTCTAGATTAAGATTATTGACACTGTTATGAACATATTACAAGAACAGCATCTGGAAACCATGATTTACAGAAAATGAAATAAAAATGTGATAAGAGCATCTGATGAAATAAATTAATTCAAGTTTATAATTTGAAATATCACTGGAAATCATGATTTTTGAAACAAAAATGAAGTCTTTTACTTAAGTATTTCACGAGCATTTCGATATTGAATGAAATTTGAAATTTTATCAAATTCACGAATTTGATCCATTATAAAATGCTGCAATTCTTACTGAAGCAAGTGTAAGGGATAGTGGGCTGAGGAAAAATATTCAATAATTTTTCCATTGCATAGAAATCGAGCACGAAGTCAACATAGGGTTTAATGGGTATTTTTGTTCATGTCAGTAAATTGTGAAATTCGTCGCGTACCGATGACCGAGTGGATCGACGCTTGGTGGGAAGGATCTTGGTGACGTTGACAAGATGTGGTTAAGAGGGCATCGCCTCTGGTGAACCGTGCGTGGGTGGCGAATCGATTTGGTGGATGGCCGAGTTTCCTGTTTTCAAGCTGGAGACTTAATTTTCGACTTGAATGCCTTTGTTGCTATTCGAGTTTGATTTTCGAATTTGCGTGGGATTTGTGGTATGCAGGAAGGTTTGATGATCGTCAATGTCAGGCCGTACCACCGTGCACGTGTACAGCACGGTGGCGTATCAGCGTTTGCAGGAGGGAAGTGCCGTCTCGAGTCATTCTCGAGAAATATTGGTGGTTCGCTTCGGTTTCTTTGAGTTTGGGTGCGAGATCTTCTGCAGTTTTATCTTTTACTTAAGTTTATATGAACTTGCTGTAGAACTAAAAAAAAAAAAAAAAAAAAGAGAAGAAGATAAAGTTGCGTTACTGGGTTGAGTAAACTCGGGTGAAGGGATGTTTTACTCGAAGCAGTGAGTGGGTGTATCAGGGGAGAGCTCGGGGTTTTGTGTTGGAGTATAAGATGTTATAAAATTTGTTAAGGAATAAATGTTTCAGTAAGTTTCATAATAAAGTGAATACTGTTCAAGATTTGAGGAACAGTTTAATTTAAGCTTGATTATCATCATTAGGTCTATTTACAAATTAACTCGTGATTAATTATTTTAAAGTAACTGATTACTTTTGTTTAAAGCTTAACCATGTTTTAAAATCTTGTTAATATTTTTAATAAGTAATAAATTAAGTAAATTAACAATTAATGATTCGGTTAGTAATATAATTGAAAACAAATGTTAAGAAGTATTGAATGTTAATTATGTGAATAATCAATAGTGATTGATTGAATACAAAAGTAACTAAGAGTAATTACTTTGTAATTATAATTAGTAGTGTATTATAAGAAATAAGTGAGATTGTAAAATAAGTGAGATTGTAAGTAAACACTTAATTAATTAATAAACGAGTTATAGTAATTATTCAAGTGATGTAATTAAGAGAAATGATTAATTAAGTTCTATTTTGGTCGAAGAATAGTGATTAAGAAATAATTACTTAAGTAATTAAAGTTAGACAACTTAATTAAGAAAGCAATTAAGTAATTAAGCTATTAAGACATATATATTAATTAAGAAATGATTTGTTGATTAAATAATTTAAAGGAAAATAAATGATTGAACAGGGTTAAGAGATTAACTCTCAAGTAATTAAGTAACTGATGGAAAATTAAGTTTTATAAGTTAATAATTAAGGTTCTAAATTAATAATTAGGAGTAATTAACTAAGTATTTAAGATATAATTATTAATTAAGAGTTGGTTATTAAATTAAATAATTTGAAATGGAATAAGTAATGAGTTATTAACTAATGATTAATCTATCAGGTTTAAGAGGTTAATCCTCAAGTAATTGGTTTTATTGAATTGACCAAATTTAGAATGCATGATGACTGCTTATGGATGTTGGATGTGTTGTATATTTGTTTGTGATGTTTATTAATGATATTCTGTGATGCTCTCTGATATGCTGTAATATATCCATGGCAATTATGTATGATTTATCTGTGATAAATGTTATGTTAATTCAATTGTCGAATTTAAATTATTAAATTGTTTAAGTTAATTAGACAACTTGGACTTTAAAATGGCGTTTGGATTTCGATGAGACCGGGATCGGGTATCCAATTGATATTCCGAAAACCACATCGATCCAAATTAAACGATAGGTCGTGAATTCTGAAGTGAAGATCAAGATGGTGCTTTCAGAATGCAAGGGTTATCGTCGTTGACTCTGAGGGTGATTCCAATATGAGTGTGACGAGATAATGCCTTCGGTTTCGTTCGAACCCGGAACGAACTTGTATGGATTGAATGCTTTCAACACATCGTCAGGCGGACGATGAGCATTCTAAGATATTTGTTCTATAAAGGTAATCGCAGCCTCAAGCCTCATCAACCGGGAATGGCTAAAACAGGGGAGGTGCAGCAAGGTTAGGTGGGTCATGCCCAAGCAGGACGAGATATACCCCTGTCTAGATGTCCCTTTATTTCGGCTGTGTGGGCAGTTGGAATTGCGCACCAACTGCGGGGTTATCTTGTTCGGGACTGTTCAGTAAGGAATGGTTCCGGCCTTGTGTTGCAGGGGAGTTAGGGTGGCTCCTCGGTACTGTGATCTAGACCACGTACTGTGACGGGCGGTACCCCAGTAGCCCTGCCATTGTATGGGATCCAATTTCCAATAAGCGCTGTACGTTTTGATTGTGCCCAACTATGTTGGAATGTGAGATGTAAGCATTTCAGCTATTTCTGTATTTTACTTGAAAACCCTAGACACTATTATAATATCACTGGATTTCCTATAAAAATGTTTTGGTTAGCGTAAGGTAAAAACTTTCCCGTATTTATTTGTGGGGAGTCTTACGTGATACCTTTGTTTAAAATGTTTTTCAAAGTTAAGCAACTTTAACCCATTTACTCATACCAGACCCATGTCTGACCCGAAGTTTATTTTGTTTTCCATAAACTCTCGGGTACCCAAATTTTTACGGGTAGTCAAGGGATTCAGGTTAGCTTTGACGAATTCTGGAGGAGCAATGGAGCAGGAGGCTTCAGCGTTGTAGATATCTATCTAGTTCCGCTGTGTTAGTTGATGTATTCTGCATCTCTGATGTATATAGTGACAGATGTATGTATGATTGTCATGTATATTGATGTTGTATAACTCTGATGTATGTAAACTATGTAATATTTATGTGATATATTATATTTTGTCCCGTTCCGCTGTGAGATTCTGATGTTTTTGTTCTTTCTTCTCTATCTTTTCTATTTTCTCATCCCTTTCTTTCTTAATGATGATGCGTCTTTCTGGTAGTAGAAGGGTGGGTCGTCACACAATCATTATTAATCCCTATTATAATTAATCTAATTAACTTAAATTAAATCAATTACTTAAGAATAAGTCACATAACTTTGCTTAATCAACCATTAATTAATTTCAACCTTTTAATTAATCAATCATTCTTCAAATATCCATCTTAATTAATCACCTTGATTAATTATCTTCAATTACATAGAGTAATTATCCTTCAATTAAATTCACAAATTAACTATCCTTAACCATTTACAGTAATTAATCTTTAATTACTCTCATTTATTACATTAATTAATTATCCCTAATTACTTCTTAAATTAATTATTAATTATATTTAATAATAAATCTTAAATTAATTATTCATCAATCAGCCTTGATTAATCACATTACTAATTAATTACCCTTAATTAATTACATTACTTAATTATCATCAAATAACTTTATTAATCAATTCTTAAATTAATTACACTATGTAATTAATTATTAATTACTTCAACTAAGCAATTACCCTTCTTATTAATTACACAAGGTAATTAATCCCAAGTCATTTCCATTAAAATTACCATTCCAATTGAATTAACATCCAGTAAATATCCATTAATTAATTTACTCAGTAATTACTCCTTCCAATTACATTTAGTAATCATACTTTAACAAACCATCATGTGATTATCTTAATTAAACCAATAAATTAACTTCATCAGTTACATTATTTAATTAACTACATTGAGTAATTAATCCCTTAGTTTCTTTCATTAAGTCATTATACTTAAACAATTCAATAAATTGATTATCCTTAATTAATTAATCTAACTAATCATCTTAATTAATCATTATACCAAATTATATTATCCAACCATAACACAACATAACAAAATTTTAAATCAATCTTTCACGGGATATCAATGAAATATACCAAAGATTATAAATATAATTCTATTTGTGAGCAATCCAGTTGGATCCCTCCAAACTGCTTCCCTGCATCCACAGATGTTAGCACGACAATAAATATCGATCAAATCTGATAATAATTATCACTTCAAACAATCAATCACTTATTTAAATATTAGCTATTTAAATCAAAGGGCATCCAGATGTGAGTGAGATTTACTCACCTTGAATTTCGTTGAGCGTTTAAATTCCTGAATTAAACCCACCGCGATCGATTTAACCCAGAAATTTCGCTACCTCCGATTGTCTCAAAATCTGTACTACAGCGTAGATCTCGTCGCTGCGATTCTGATGCTTCTCGTTTCATTGAATTCTGCTAATACATGACAAAGATAAACCGTTTTATTGTTTTGAATATAATTCTATAATATAAATTCTTTTTTTATTACCAAACTAAATCGGGCCACATATTTTGAAAAACAAAATCAAGGCCGCAGAAAAACTATAACTTCTTCCATGCGACATCAGGTTCGAACGAACCCATCATCCTGCGATGATTACACGACGACGCACCACCACGGTCAACTCTAGGTCGATCGAGCACCACCCCTGCGAAGCGCCTTGTCGACCCCACTTCCACCCCGAACGCGCACGAACTCGGTGCCGCTAATGCATCAAAAATTACGCATGTATTCACGGCCTTCATGGCCAGATTCCGACGAATCTACTCCGCTTCCATCGATCCTGACCGTTGGATCTGAAGCTCTTGATGAGCTCTTCGATCTTCCAGTTGGAAGTCTCTTGAATAGATGCAAGGATTGAGATAAAATTGAGGGAAAATAAGGGATGATTTCGGCCATTGAACAATATAGAGGCGACGGCTGTGAAAGCCCTAGGGTTTAGCCTTAAAGGAACGTATAAATAAACGTCTAATCAAATTATTTTATTAATATTCTCAAATTTATCAAACTTTTACAAACGAACTCCAAATCACACGTGCCGCCATGCATTTATAAGATTTTACCCGTATTCCGAACACAATGGAACGTGTTTCGTAGTCCATTTCAATCATATGTTGAAGATAGCTTTTTGAATCGATTTAAAATATTAAATTATCGATTTAGATCTCAACGCATTTCTCACCCGTACGAACAAACGGTAGCTCCAAACGCTACGAAATTTGAAATCCTATAATAATTGACTATTGAGGATCCAATGGAACTGGTTTCGTCAAATTCCGAGACTGTACCCCGGAAGGCAATTTTTAAATTCAATTTAAACGATATATTATTAAAATTGAACAAATCACCTCTAAATTAAATTTCAACCATTTTATTATCTTCAGTATCATAATTATAAATTTTATAAGCCTTCAAATTATTTTTAATAGGCTTAAAACTGAAAATTCAATAATTTACCCAAATTCAAATTATTAAATTCAATAAATTCAATCGCCAAATTCAAACTGATATTTGAAATCCAAGTTAAACTATATTGCAAATATTTAAAATTAATTAAATATTCCAATTTCAAAAGCCTAAAAATTTTGGGTCGTCACAATAGCTAATCAACACAGCGGAATATTTAAAACAAGTACAGAAGTACGTATCGCCATCCATCTCGTCTCCTGAGCTCCTTAGCATCATTTCCTGTAATCTATAATACTCGGTCTGACCCGAGCATTATAGTTAAATAACACCCGAGTCAGTCTGGAATACCAACGTGAGAAAACACACTCAACTAAGATTATTAAAGTTTCAAAATCCTTTGAAATCAAAAGCATCTCGTAAGACCACGCCACAAATAAACATGTCGGGTTTTTACCTTACGATAGCCAAAACACATTTTATCAAAATACTCTGATATTATAATAGTGTCTATAGAAAGTAAAATAGATACTAGCTGAAATGCTTGCATCTCATGCTTCAGCAATAGTTGGGCACAATCAAAACCGTACAGGCGCGTAGGGAGAATGGATTTCCAACTAATGACTAGGCACTGGGGTACCTGTCATGGTACCTGGTCTAGATCAGCATACTGAGGATCAGTCCCGATCCCCTGCAACACATGACCAGGACTACCCCTTACTGGATAATCTCGAGTAAGATCACCCCACGGTTGGGATCAGCAACTGCACCACTAAGCCGAATAAAAGGGACATCTAGACAGGGATGACCTCACCCTAATGGGTGCTACCCACTTAGCCTTGATGCATAACCCTTGATTTTCAGTCATTCCCAGTTGATGAGGCTGAGGCTAAGCATTACCTTTTAGAACATATCACTTAGAATGCCTACCGTGCACCTGATGATTTTCCAAAAGCATTCATCCATACATGTCAGTCCCGGGTTCGAACGGAACCGAAAGCACTACTCCATCTACATCCATTTTGGAATCATCCTCGGGATTAGTAGCGACTAGCCCTTGCACTTCACTGCTCCATCTTCGAATCCAAACTCGTCTTCCTCACGAAAACGTATAAACCGTATAGAAGTGGTATTCGAGAAATTAATCCCGATCCCGGTCTCTTCGAAATGATCAGTGCATTGGCCAATATTGATTATCGGTTATTTAACTATCAATTAACATTCACAAACAACCATCAAACATAAATAATTTCACCAAATTATTTATTAATCTCAAAAAATCTTCACAAGATATATTTCCACTTTTCAACCCCTTGAAAATAGTTTTCAAACCACACTCTTCTCACGGAATGAATTCCCAAATATTTATTTCCACTTAAAATACCAAGTACAAAGCTTTAGATTTTTAAAATAATTTAAAAACACTTTATTATAAAATGTACTTTAAACTTTAAATTGAAAACTACTTCAATACTTTATTAAAAATATATATTTTAGGAATATTTAAAATGAGGTTACTTAATAAAATATAAAATTAGATTTTCTCCTTGAACACATAATACCAAATCACCTTTAAATAATTACTACGATAATAGATTTGAAAAATTCTTACTTTAGAATTTAAACATTTAGAAATAATAAATTTTTCTAAAACATGCTTTTTTAAACAACATTAAAACTTTTAACTTACATTTAAAAATTTGCTTTGAAAACGTACTTGGCTATCTAGGGAAATACACTTCTCCTTCACATCTTATAAAAATAAATCACTATTTATTTTTAAACAAATTTGATCATTCCCTTAATAAATTCCCACCGTGAATTTATTCTTCTAAATATCCATTGATACCTCACTTCGCTTTTATAAACCCAGTTTATAAATTTCAAGTCTCGCTTCTCCTTTAAAAATCCCGGTTTTACTCACTTAAATCAATCCCCAAATTAATTTCCAATTTACTTCACTTTTAAATAAATTTCCTTACTTACTCCATTTATTCCAAAATCCATTAACTTCAGATTTTATTTCTTCATTATGATTTAAAATCTTTTTAACTAAAAACATCAATTTCATATTTCCCAAATTTCTTCTTTATCCTTTCAGATAAATTGAAACCTTGAATTTCAAAACAAATTCTTTATTTCTTGAAATAATATCGCTTGAGTTTAAAAAAATCACTTATTCCCATTTATTCAAAATCCCATTTCCCGCACCTGGAATTTTATTTATCAGAATTCAAAAATCACTTTTTATTCTTTTCAAATACATTTTTAATTTATTCAAATTTCTATGATTATTTTACTCAAAATTCACTCTCTTTTTTTTTTTTTCAGAAATCCCATTTCTATAGATTTTGATAACTCAGTTTTACCGAAATATTTTAAATCAACCAGTATCCAACATTTCTCATTATCAATATAATTCATCACAAGATAGCAAATAATTATATCACAGAATTTTTTTTAAAAATCTAAATATTTCGTGGAATCCAGTTGGATCCCTCAAACTTGTTTCCCTGCAGCCACATATGTTTGCACAATAATATACCAATTCCACTTCGAGGTGGAGTGTCGCGGTATATGGGTTTTAAATATAATATCATCCGCTATTATGCGGCGCATAGGGTCTCATCAGCTATATAATGTGGGAAATCAATCCTCCAAATATAATATATATATTACTATATAATATACCACATCCAATCAATTCAGTCATTCAACCAACTATTGTATTTAACTATTTAAATTTAAATTAAAACTAGATGAGTGAGATTTACTCACCTTTGATTTTGTATGCAATCTATTTCCAATCCAACTTGATTTCTTCACGATTTCAGACCTTTATTAAACATTATATGCTTCAATAATATTTGAATTAATTTAATAATCAATTTCCAATTAAAGATTTTAATTAACCAATGATTTAATTAAACTATTAATTTTCCTTTCCAAAACTACTAAAATAAATTTAATTAACTGATTTTAAATGATAGTTAAACCAACCTAGTTTACATTTTGTTTTCTGACCAAGTTATAAATTTTACAATAGGGTGTGTGTGTGTGTATACTAATTACCATAATATTATATATAATTTTTTTTAAAATGCTAGCAAGTTAAAATATGTATGTATATTTTTGTATAAATATATAATTTTTTTTCCAACCTATATATATACCGACTTAGTTAATATCTGACAACCGAAATGATATACCTTACTGTCCTATGTATATATATAGCTAATTTTTTTTCAAAACTGTTTAAACCTATTTGTTAATTCACTGTTTTGAAATCAATAAGTGTAAAACTTTCTGTTTTCAAAACACAACATTTCAAAATAATTTTAATGTACCTTACTGCAAAAATGTGAACCCAGGCTTTGGCAAACCTTCGTCACTATCGCGAAGTTGCTCGCGAACAACCATCCAGACCAGAATGCCGAACCTGCCACCAATGTCGCACGAACTAATATGCTGCCTCCTCTCGCACGACATCGCCCAGAGACCACGCGCCGCATGAACAACACAACCTCGTGTCGCCATCGCATCCAACTCGCGACCTCGCCTGTCGCCTCCCTTACGCCCTATCTCTCCGCAAGCATCTGTCGTCAACCGCCTCGTTTCGAGCGCCAAGATTTCCTCCCGAAGCTATAAACTTGATTACGTAGCTAGTGTTTGCTCTTTCCCTAATGGAAAAAAATGTGACTTGCTTACACTCGAGTTTTAATTCGATTCGAATTCGTAATGGGGAAAGGGACGAAGAAATTTGGGAGGGTGGCTTCGAACTGGGTGGAGAGGAAATCGAATTCGAAGAAGGTTGAAAAAAAATAGATTCGCCAGCCATTAGGATTCCAAAAGAGGAAAAGTAGATTAAATAAAAATGCTCGGCCATGATTTTGTTTCTGCTCTTCGATTTTGACTTTAGCTTCCGAGGGAAGACAAAGAGTACGTGATTAAGAAGGCAGGAGTAGGTCGACTAGACTTGAATAGGTATAGGATAGGATGGCTGATGGTAAAGAATTTCGGCTTAATGTTGGCTAGTGTATGCGAATATATACATTCAATTTAAATTTAAATTCAAATCATCACGATTTACACACTCCCAAATTCCGAAACCTATCGAGGCATGCCGCTAGACGTTTATAATGTTATACCCCTATTCCGAACGCAATGGAAAAGGTTTGGAGTCCTAATTCGATCGTATGGAGAAGATGACTTTTTGGACCCAGTTATAAAATTAAATTTTCGATTTAATTTCAACGCGTTTCCCAATCGTACGCTCACACAAAAACTCCAAACACTACAAAAATTGAAGTCCGATAATAATATAATATTATGGATCTAATGGAACTTGTTTTGTCGAATTCTGAGACTGTGCCTCGGAAGGCTATTTTTAAATATCAATTTAAACGATATAAATTTCAAAACTCAACAAAACACTTCCATATTCAATTTTAACACTTTTACTATCTTCAGTACTATCAATATAAATTTTACAAGCCTTTAAATATTTTTAACAAGCTCAAAACTCAAGATTAAATATTTTATTCAATCTTCCATTATTGAATTGAATAATTATATTATTCAACAAATTGTTGTATTTACATTGTGAATAGATAAATCCAAGTTTTTCATATTCAAAACCAATTTATAATTCAATTTCTATATTTAAAACAATTTAAATATTCCAGATTCAACACTGAAAAAATCTGGGTCGTTACATAATTACTAGTGTAATTAATTATAGGATTGATTAATCAAGGAAAGATTAATTAAAGGAATTAACTGAAGGTTAGTTAATTAATGAGTGGGCTTAACTAAAGGATAATTAGTCAATCTGAGTGATTATAGGATAATTAATTTGAGTAATTAATTAAGGATAAATGTAATAAATGTGAATGTGTGAGGGTTAATTAAATTGTGTTATTAATTTAAAGGTTAATTACTTAACGTAATTAAAGAATGATTAATCAAGGATGATTAATCAAGATGAATAATTAAGGGATGATTAATTAACAGAATATAATTAATGAATAAGTAGGATTTTAAGTATAAAGTAATTAATTTAATTCATTGGTAGTTAATTAAATGAATTAGAAATGGTATGACTAATTTATCTTGCTTATGAATGATTGAATGATATTTAAATGCCTTGAATTTTTTGTTATCCATAATATGTGATCGTGATGCTTTGTGAAATGAAAGGTTTTTGTAATATGTATGTTGGCTTGAATAGAGATAATATGGTTATCTATGATGAATTGCTGTGTATAAGTGACATCCAGTATTAAATTTAATCACTTGAATAACTTGGGTTAAGATGACATTCGATTCTAAGAGAGAGGAGTCGGGTGTTAGTTAATTCCCGAAACCACTTCGATTCTTTATAGATTGATATGTGAAATCAATAGGTTGGTATGAAATGATTTAAGTGAATTGGCCCATTTAATTTAAGTATTGGTACTTAGAAATTGATGTGTGAGGTAAGTGATGTCTATAACAAATACTGAATTTTGTAAATTGATACGAGTTACCCGGGTTTTGTGTAGTTTTATGCTGGTATATACCATGTTAGATGGGTTTACTCATGCTGGTTTCCAGCCTGACCAGGGTGTTACTTTGATCTAATGCTCGGGTCAGACCGAGTATTAAAGATTACCAGGTAAGGACGCTCTAGAGCTCAGGAGGCGAGCAGGATGGCAGGGACGTATGGAGTGTTTCCGCTATTTTATATTGTTATGGACAAGAAATATTTAACTATTCAGTGTTTGTGTAAATGTTGTAACTCTGATGTACTTAAATGTAATTGACTGATACAGTTTTCTCTGTGTAAATAATATTATGTGATATTATATTTTATCCGCTGCGAATGTGAGATTCTGAGTTTGGTTTTCTGTTTTCTTCTTCTTTCTCTTTCTTTTTGTCCTAACTATCTGGAATTTTTTGGATCAAAATTTCTGGGTCATTACATTTGGTATCAGAGCAAAAGGTTAAGCGATAACCTTGGCCCTGTTGGGTTTACTCATTAAGGATAGGGTCAATAGTACCCTAGGATGAGTTGAGTGTATATATATATATGAGAGCGTACTTGTTATTTTCATATATAAGGATTTTAAATGATTTTATATAAGAATATATTTTGATATATAAAGCAATATATTTTTCTAATAAATATTATGGTAATTGGTTGTTAAATTATTGGAATTAAATTAAGTGGTAATAGAAATATAACCAAATTGAAATTAGATAACGATAAGTTTTAAACGGATTCAAACTGAAATTAAAACCTTGAATTTGGAAAAGAGTTTCAGAAAAGATAATAATGGATTGGTTTCCTTGGTTATTATCATTGTTGTGTTTAATAATAAAATGTGTATTAATGAGTAAGGAAAATGAAATATTTTGGGAAAGTAAAACATTTAGGCAAGCATGACTTATAAATTGAAATTGAAGACGATCTAAATTTTGAATTTTTAAATCTTGGTCTAGGATTTGAAAATTGTTTCAAAGTGATAAAGAGATGTTATTTAATATATTTGAATGATAGGGTCCTGTTTCGAACAAGAGTTGTTTGAAATTTTAAAGAAATTTGTTTTAAATTAAAAGACAAAGGTGGTTAAAATAATATGTATATATGAGGAATATACATAATATCAATGATGGTTTGAAATAAACTCTAAATGCTGAATTTTAAATTCTTATTTGGAATGAGATGAGAAAACCCAAAGTGTTATAAATTTTGAACTTATAGGTGGGAAGTAATTTTGAAATTTGAAGTCGGAATTCAAATTTGAGTAAGGTTAATGGGATTTAAATTGAATTTAACTTAGAAGAAGTTAAATAAGTTTGAATAAACAACCTGATTTGGAAATTTCAAGATGAATTTGGGATTTAACTTGGGAAGTCAAATGGTTAATTTGAATTGGGGTTTGTGTGATCTCAAAATGGGTTTGAGATCTAGAAATTGGAAATGGATGGACGTTTTAAAATAATTAGGATGATACCATCCTGTTGTTATCAATAATCTGAAATTAGATTTGTTTAAATGAATGAAGAAATGAGGTATGGTAATATATCCATTATTAAGATAAAATGGAATCATTTTGGACTTAAGATTTGAAAGCTTAAGACAAAACTTCAAAGGTTTAGTTTCAAAATTAAAATTTGGTGATAAATTGAATTTCAAAGATTTAACTGTTTAAAAGGGATTTGAATTATTATTCGAACTTTGAAATAGGGTTAAAAAGGCATTTTGGATTTAGAATTAAATGGTTTAAAGATATAGGTTGATTTGATTTAAAGGATTAAATCAATAATTAAAAATTTAGCTCGAATTTATATAATTCGAGCTGGTTTAAATTAGAAATTTGAATTGAATTGGTTCAAATTGATTTTGATTTGAATTAATTGGAATTGTGATGGAAGATGGATAAGTTTAGAAATTCAAATGGAAAATTTGAATTGGATTAGTTTGGAATGAAATTGAAGTTGAATGAGTTCAAATTCAAATAGGAAGTTGATTTGAATTTGGGATGAGAATGGAAGTTAACTTAATTTGAATTGAAATAGAAAGTTAATTGGAAATTGGCAATTGATGGGAATTGGGATCAATTCAAATTGGAATTAAATCAATTTAAATAGAAATGGAAATTTAAATTGAATTGATGGAATGGAGTTTGGGATGGAACAGTTTGGCTCTGGACTATTTTCAAAATAAATTGTTTTAATACAAATCTATTTTTCCAAGCTTTTTGTTATACAACCTTTCTTATTAAACCCAGAACTATCTTATACTTATTTTATAATTACTTTTTTAGTTATTTAACTATTTTATAACTGTTTTATAAACTAATTACTATTTTTCAACTATTTTACAAATTAATTACTATTTTACAACTATTTTGCAATTATCTAGCTATTTTATAACTATTTGACTATTTTCCAACTATTTTACAATTACTTAACTATTTTACTGCTATTTTACAAATTAATAATTATTTTTCAAATAATTATCTATTTTTAAATTCTTCAAGCTATTTTCTAAATTTAAGCTGGAAAGAGTTCAAACTGTTTATGATTAAATATCCATTTGAGATAAGAATTGAGGTGATAATCCAAATGAGGATTTTAGCAATTGAGAGCAAGTGAATGAAAATCCAAGAGAATGTGAATTGAAAAGAGAAATTGATTTGGCTAATAATCAATGAAGTTAAATACGTAAGATGTACGTATATTATTCTATTCGTATGGTGATTTGATCTACATTCGAGCACAGAATTTCGAGATAGTTATATCGATCCGAATTGGATTTTTTCGCCCGATTTTCGACGGCGAACCTGGATATGGATTGTTGATTGGTTCTGGGTATTCTCTATCATAGTTATGGCTATGTAACGATAATGACGGTTTCTGATCAAGAAATCAGATTTGAGTCCGCATGAGGAAGTTGGGTGGACGTGTAACAACCCTAAATTTTTGAACATAATTTAAATTTGACTTTATTTCATTTTGAAATTATTTTAATTTTTTTATATGTAAGATTTCATTTCTAAATATTTTTAAAGTGATAATAGAATTTTTCCATAATTTATTGCATTTATTTTCTATTTTTAAGGGCTAGTTTCTATTTTTCTGTTATTTTCTTCATTTAAATTTTATTTAATTAAAATTAATTTATTTATTTTTGTGAATGCATTTTTATTTTATGTTCTTTTAATTATTTATAAATATTTTTCATGCACATAAAATTTTTCCAAAGTTCATTGCATTTATTTTCAAATTTTCTTGCCTAGTTGGCAGATTTTGTTATTTTTCTTGATTTAATCATATATAATTAATATATATTTATTTGTATTTTGTTTATTTGTTATATTTTCATATTTTAACTGAATCTATATATATATTTGAGTTCATTAAAATTATAAAAAGATATAGGAGAAATTTGAAAGGTTTTGTGACTTTTTATTTCTTCATCTTTTTTGTATTCACACCTATTCACTTTCATACAACACCTATCCAATTTTTGCTGCCTTAACTCCTACCTTCAGCCAACCTATCTCATTTTCATTTTCACGTAAACATTTTTCCTCCTCATCTTTGAAAAATTTCGGCCATTGCTTGTGAAAAATATTTGGTAAACTTCTTTTTCTATTTCACTTTTTTATTGTTTTATATTGATTTGCACTTGTTTCTTCCTCTTCTAGGTTCGGCCCTACCTCCTCCGTCAGCCTTGTCGCCTCCACCACCACTGGAACCCATCACCACCACCTCCTCCTCACTAGCCATCCAAAGTCGAGCCAGCCTTGGTGGTAGATCCATCACCAAATGCTCCAAAACCTCACTTGCACCACCTAGCCGAACACCACAATGCTTCCATCAGCTTCAACACCCCCTTAGCCGCCACCTAAACCACCACCTCCAACCTAACTTAAAACCTCTGCCTTGTCATCCCTTGACCCCACCAGAGATGGCCGTGCCCACCTGTGCCTTGGCCATGGCCTTGAATTGCATTGAAACCTTGTAGTGGCCTTGTTTTGTGTTGTTTCACATGCACCATACTTTTGCCCATCACCATACATGTTTGGCCGACCCAATTGAACCCATAACCTGATGAAAACCATTCCTTAGCCATGTATTATGCCTTATGGCCGAGCCTAAGGAAGGTTAGAAGCAATTGCAAAGCTTTTAGCTGTGTTTTATGCAGTTAATTCTAACATTGTTTAATCATACTTTGAGTTGAAAGCTTATGTTTGTTATATTGTTTTGTTTGAATTGTATTCAACGAAATTAATCTTTGACTCTCCCACTCGAATCTGTGTCGTGCTTTCGTGCTTTTATGGATCTTAGTTATGCATCCGTTTGTTGTCATCACCAACTTATACCAGTGAGTTATTCTCACTAGACAGTTTTATACTTATATAACTAGTAAATCGATCACATTTGAATCGATAAAATGCATCACCATATTATATCTAGTATACTATGACCATATTATGTTCACCCATGCTTAAACACCTGTTAGATCATCTGTTACTGTTATATTATGTTGTTCTGTTATTTGTATCGGTTTGTTACACTGCAAGTTCCCATTAGATTAGAATCACTATGGGTTGAAATGATACATACCCGAACGGACTATAGAATAAGGGAAACGTTATGGGCTGAAATGATAGGCCTGAGCGATTTTCAAATTATTTCATTCACTTGGGACTGTGGGTTTGAAATGATAAGACCCGGGTTTTCTTTGTAAATTACGGGTTGAAATGATATATTACCCGTATCACTTTACCTAGGCTAGAAAAATGAAATACAGACCCGTAGTTAAAATATGTTTTTTAAAATATTTTAGAAATGTAAATATTATAATATTTTGATTTAAACTTAATTTAAAATGATTTTTGTAAAGTATTATTGATTTTCTGAAAATTTATAATTGAAATAAATTAATGGTAAAGTTAGAAAATTTGAAATGTAATTTATTTGGAACTTATAATTTAATGATAATTGGAATTTAAATTAAATCTGGAAATATGATAAATTTTTGATAATTTGGATTAAAATGATTTTATAATATATTAATGATTTTTGAATAAAGTTAAAATGTGCAATGAATGAATATTTAAGTTAGAATTTGGACATATAACTTAAATTAGAATTTATGCATTTTGTTTAAAAGTGAACTTTTGAAGTAAATAAAATGAAAATAAGTTATACTTGAAAATTTAAACTTAAGTGTTAAGCCAAAATTCAATTTAATGAATTTAAAATTGAATGTTGGAATTTATTAAGTGAATTATTATTAAATATTGATTTTTGAATGGAAATTTAACTTTATAAAATCATGAAAATAAAGGTATTTGAATGATTGTTTTAAAGGTGAAAATATGTGATTTTTTAAGTTAAAAATGATTTAAATGGAAATTTAATAATTTAATTGTTAAATGTAATAACTTCATTTTTAAGATTTAAATGAAGTAATTCGATTTGAAATATAAACTATGTTGAAATGTGAGTTGAAATTATATTTTATATAAATGAATATGGTTTTGAAATGATGTGATAAGTTGGATATTTTGAATTGATTTAAAAGGATATTAAATTGTTAAACGATGTGTGATTTTTTAGGTATAAATACCATTTTTAAATTATAACTACGGGTTATAATAACGATTGTTTGTTAAAGAGATCGGGATCGGATATGGACATACTCTCTATCGATACCGAAAACCACTTCAACAACTGTATACGCGGTGGAGACTCTAGAATGAAGTAGGATGGTGACGACGTTCCTAAGGTACATTACGTGGACCTAACTCCCGTGAGTTAGTTTAAGGTGGCTAAAACAGGAGCGATCTTGGGCCAAAGGAGGTAGCACCTCTGGCTGGACACACTTCTTCGATACCATTCTATTACTGTTGTGATCGATTCGGTGCACCCCTTTATTTTGGAGTGTTGTTCGGGGTGGGCGTATGTGGCTACTGCATTACCACCAGCCCGTGTGCGTAATTGGTATATCTACCCTGGCATTGCCTTGTGTGCCATGTCACGTACCATACTGAGCCTTTACTATAGGTTTGGTTTTCTCCCGTAGCCCATGGAGTATTTAGGGTAGCCTCCTGATATGGAGATATGCTGATGCTGGATGGACTACTGGGACTATTATGTGTGAAGAGTGATATGGGTAGCCCGGAAAGCAAATTAAAAGTATGTTTATTTTACTGTAGACATTATTATAGTAGCGCAATATTGCTATATAGTAAATAGTTTGATGGATCCTTAGAGGATGGGCGGTCCCAGGCATCCTTTAAGTTACTTGTACCTTATTACAGTACACTTGAGTTGGTTTACATTGTATAAGTATATATTGTCCTGACTCGAGTGTTTTGTGTTTTACTTTACGCTCGGGCCAGTCTGAATATTCACAGCTTTGGATTCTCTTCCTAGAGCTGGTCTTTGCTGGAGTTTCTGCCCGTCTACATTTATATCTATTTCTGTTTCAGCTGTTCTAGTTTACCTCATGTATTAGTGAACTTCTATGTATTTGGGATTTCTATTATGTTGTTTTCAGACTGTATTATGTATTTGGTTTGAGACTCTGTTATAGTAGCTTCATGAACTACTATGTTATTTATATTCCGCTGCGAGTTATTCTGATTGTTCTGTGTCTATGATTTTGTGTATTTGATTTCATTTGCTCCAAATTTAATTCAATCTGTTATTTGACATCATTCAATTCCGGCATGTGTGGATTATTTTCGATTTGAATGGTACGTAATTGCCGATCGTGACAGGAAAATACTAGTTCGGAAGTGAAATTGTGTGATCGGGTGAGCGATCAAATTGATATAGCATACGAATGTTATGTGTACATCGTACGGGTTTGAATGAACTAATATTGAAAAATGATGGATAAGAATTGTAAAATGGTTTTGAAATGAAAAAGTATATTTTGTGAAATATATGATGAAATAAAGTGGAAATTGGATATTTCAATGGTAGAATGGAAATATGGTTAATAATTTTATAAAAGAGTTACCAAATTTGAATATTTGATTTGGATTAAATAAAGTTATATATCTTTGTTATATGAGATAAGTCTCCCCTGGTCGAATCTATAGCCAGAAGAAAAGGGTTTTGAAAATATTTGAAGTATAAAAGGGGTTTTATACAAGTTTGAAGTGATCTATTTTTTTTAAAAGTTATATATATCCATATATATATTTATAAAAGATTCATAAGGATGGCTTTGGGAAAAGGTTTTTGGAACCGTTGGATTTGGGAAGGTTTTTGATATTTGAGAAAAATAAATATTGGAAATTGGAAAGCCTAATTTGAGAATTATCGATTTTGGAATAATCGATTTTGAGAAAAGAGATTTATATGGGATTCATACTAGGTGTATGATTTGGAAGATACTATATGTGTATAGTATAAAGTGTTTTCAAAATGGCTCTGGAGAAAAAGGTGCTCCCTTGGAATGAACTTCTTAGGAGTGCCACGGCGTAGTTACTGCCTTGAACCCTAAGGGGGGGGGGGGGGTTCTAAAGTTGATCATGTGAGGATTCCAGCCAAAACTAGTTCCTAAGGATTATGTGTAGTGTGTAGCGAAAGTCGAGGGCGCTGATGCCTACAGAGGCATTTGGGTTATGCTGTGACGATAGTGTAACTCGATGTCACTACGATCTACTGCGGACCATGGCGAAAGTCGTGTGTGTTGATGAGAGCCAACAGTCTACGTTTGATTTTATATCTATAGACTGCGACCTATGGTGACATAGCAAAAGTCATGTGTGCTGTTGAGAGCCAACAATCTACTTTTGATTTTACATCGGTAGACTGCGACATATGTGGGAGTGGAGTAGTTTCATTCTTTTGGCAGTGGAATTCGAGGGCGATGAGGCCTACAGTTACATGGACTTTTACTGTGATGGCAACGTAACCCTGGATGTAACTGCGATCTATAGAGGGTTTCATGGCATAATTGAGGGGTGTGGAGGCCTACAGTTATTTATGAATTTTGCCTGGACGACAACGTAACCATCGAGTTAACTACGACCATGGATGGGAGTGATGATTTCCAAATCATTCTCACTAATGATATTTCCTCTATTTCAAAAATGTTTTCTATATTTTCAGTAAAATTATTTTCCAATATTTTCACTAGATGTTGAAATGGGTCTGCTAAGTACTTATAGATTTTCAGTCTTACGCCTAATCAACGTATGACCGAATTTCTGTGAGAACGAGGACGGACTTGTGGAAACAACGAGTTATAAAAGTAATTTATAAAACTATTTTGGTAATATTATATATATTTTAAAGTGTTTTAAAGACCAAAGAGAAATTTTTCTGGTATTAAGAAAATTCTTGCTTCTTTCTTCTCAAGGACGAAAAGACTCAAAGGGGGGAGGAATGTGATAACCCGAATTTTGGAGTATTTGTTAATTAATAGAAATACTGATTTTAACTATTAAAATGCTGATGGGTAAGGATGAAATAAATAAATATAATAATTAATATTCATATCTGGGAAAATAATTATTTGATAATCTCCTAATACGATTATTTAAAATGGGTAAACCTTATATCTTCAACACAAATTAAATATGTGTTTGTTTAATATATATATATATATATAATTATTATTAGTGTAGAATTAAGATTTTAAAAAATCAATTCTCTTTTAAAAAAATTATATATATAAATAACAGAAGGTGTATGAATATAAATTGTAAAACATAAATTGATTAAAAAGGAAATGTATTTATCTAAAATGGGAAATATAATTTGAAAGACAAGGATAAATAAAAAAAGGCTTTAGTAAGATTTAAGAAAAGTTTAATACATTCCAAAAATTTACATGAGATAAAATTTAATTTGTCTATATATATGCAAAATTTCAAAAATATGACACATAAAATTAATAAATACAAAATATAGATATGAATTAGCAGAAAAACATTAATATACCAACAAAAATACAAGTATAAGCTTTACAACACATAAAATTAACAAGTGTATAATATGTAATATACAATTTAACAAGTGTCATGTTAGCTTATTTTCTTTTTATTTTAATTTCAAATAATGAATGGAAATCAAAGTTGAAAATATTAATATGTTTCTACAATTTCTTTTCTTGTATACAAACCTGAGAAGAAGAAAAAACTTAAATCAATTCAAAGCGAAAATCATTCCAACCTGGAAATAAATTTTCAAACTAGAAAGGTTTAAGATCAAAGACTAAAACCTGAAGCAACTCAAAATCAGAGAATTTAAAAGCAAGGCAAAACAAACATCAACTTCGGTTTCTAGGATCATCAAATCAAGAGGCAAGTTCAAAAATTAAACAGCGGTTCAATGATCAACATTCAAATTTCAGTTCAAAAACAAGGCTCTGTTTTCCGTTCTAACTGCATAAAAGGTGAGTAAACTTCTTTACTTTAAACCCAGATCTGTTTTTATTTTGATGCTTATGGCTATCCTTTGTGATAATGTCCTAATAAATGAAATCTGAATACATGCATAGGTACGAATATTTTTTGTCTTGGTGTATTTGTATGTATATAATAGATATGTGAATGCAAAGCTCTGGTTTCATTTTTTTTTTACAGGGTTCAAACTAAAAAAGAATAAAGAAAATCAATCAATACGTCTCTCCAATTCTTGTTAGGCATTGATGTTTAAATCAAACTTGTTTGTAATAATAAGGGATTTGATTCAAAAATATTTGTAGGGAAAATTTAAAGTTAGTTTTTTTAACAAAATAAAGGATTCAGTAAAGCTTGAATATATCAAAATCTCAATTTGAATAAATTATGTATTCAAGCTTATAATCTGATGTATCATCTGGAAAGATGATTTTTAAAACTAAAATTATGAATTTTAGGTTCAAAAATCGCAAGATAATGTGAAAATTGAACGTGATTGGTGTTTTCATCATTTTCGGGTGAACGGGTTGATCTGGGTGATCGAGTATCTTGCTGGAGGTAGCTCGTGGATGGGTAGTAGCGAGAAAAATATAGGGTGAATTTTCTGATCACCGAGGTGGGTGGGCGACGTAGATTAAGGGTTTAGTGGTGGTTTTTGTCCCTCATTTTTGTCAAGGTGTTTTGACGTTGGGGATGGATCAGGTTAGATCCCGATGGGGGGAAATCAAGGCAAAAGTAGTGGCGTAGCTTCTGGTTGATGGGTGATGAATCTCGTGGTCGAGATCACCGAAGAGAAGAGATTTTTCGATCGAAGGTTGTTGTTTCTGTTAGACTGATTCGGTTCAATTTCGATTTCGAGATTGATGATCGAGTTGGATGGTTGTAATCGAGTGTGGAGTGGATCAGTGACTTGTTGTAACGGCCTTATATTCGATGCCCGAAAATAGAACGATTAGGATCTAAAGAAGAAGGAGATAGAAGAAAAGGAAACAAATAATACAGAATCTTACCATCGCAGCAGAATAAAATATAATACATAATAAAAGTTCTTTACACAAAAGAAAAATATATCTGTTTTTATACATATATCATCATAATACAGTATCAGAGTTCAATACAACAAACAACACAACTCAGGACGATTATAATATCTCGTCCTTCCAAAACTGAATACACGGCAGAATTTACATCATATACGTCGGATACGTCTCGCCATCCAGCTCGTCCCCTGAGCTCCACAGCAATCCATCCAGAATCTGTACTCTATAATACTCGGTATGACCCGAGCATTATAGTTAAATAACACCCGAGTCAGTCTGGAAAACCAGCGTGAGAAAATACACTCAAATTGATTATTAAAGTACAAAATCCTTTGAATATCAAAAGCATCTCGTAAGACCATGCCACAAATAAACATGTCGGTTTTTACCTTACGATAGCTAAAACATTTCTTATCAAAATCCTCTGATATTATAATAGTGTCTATATACAAATACTTATTCAAATAGCTGAAATTGTTACATGATTAATTTCCAGCATATTAGCCACAAAGTGGGTTATACAAACAAAAACCGTAAAAGGCGCGTAGGGAAAATGGATTTCAACCTAATGACTAGGCACTGGGGTACCACTTGTCATAATACGTGGCCTAGATCACCATACCGAGGATTACTCCCAATCTCCTGCAAATAAGACTGGGACTACCCCTTACTGGATAATCTCGAGTAAGATCACCCTGCGGTTGGGATCAGCAACCGCCCACTAAGCCGAAATAAAAAGGGACATCTAGACAGGGATGACCTCGCCCTAATGGGTGCTACCCACTTAGCCTTGCTGCATAGCCCCTGATTTTCAGTTATTCCCGGTTGCTGAGGCTCGAGGCTAAGCATTACCTTTTTAGAACATATCACTTAGAATGCTCACCGTTCACCTAACGATGTTCTGAAAGCATTCACCCATACAAGTCCGTTCCGGGTTCGAACGGAACCGAAGGCACTACTCCTACTACAACCATTTTGGAATATCCTCAGGATTAGTAGCGACTAGCCCTTGCACTTCACTGCACCGCCTTCGAATCCAAACTCTTGTTTTCCACACGAAAACGTACAAACTGGATGGAAGTGGTTTTCGAGAATTTAATCCCGATCCCGGTCACTTCGAAACGATCAGCGCATTGGCCAATATTGATAGTCGGTTATTTTACTATCAATTAACATTCTCAAACAACCATCAAACAATAAATAATCTGCCAAATTATTTATTTGTGACGCCCCACCTCTATGCTCGCAATAACAAAGAGTATTAAAAGAAATACTGTCTGTTATCACGAAGAATAAGGCATGATAGGAGCAGCCATCCGTAGTTAGGCCTTACACTAGTATTGGTTACCTCGATAGAATGGTATATATTTTTATTTTTCATCTCGTATTTATTTACTCCCATCGACATATCCAATTCCAGTATAAAACGAACTACGATGGTTCATAATAGTTCAGGACAATAAATATAATAATAACACAGACAATCTAAGTGCGGAACACAGATAAACAAAAAATCTCATATATATAATAATTGATGTCAGTTACAATACATGTGATACAGTACATCTGATATAACTACAACTGTCGACTCTGGAAGTTACATATACAAGTACATTATCGTGAATTATATACATGAATATACAACATCCTATACAAATACATTGACTACTTTAAATGATGACGACTACTCCAAAAGTTTGAAAAGACTTCATAGCTCTAACAACAACCGAAAGTAAGATATCAACAACCTGTAAATACTCGGTCTGACCCGAGTATTAAATTCAAAAGAAAATAATACACTGGTCAGTCTAATTCAAACTCAGTTATTAGTGCACAGAAGCAATAATAATTAAATAAAAATTAGACGACAATCAAAATAAATTTACTTATCCGATTCTTAAATAAGGAAATCGGACGTTATCCCATTTTTTGGTCAAAACTGGAATATCAACGAATTGGCATGGAATTATGAATATCAGGATTGGGGATCGGTTGGAATCAAGGCTACGATCGATATCGTCAAAATTTTGTTAAACTCCGATCGGGACGAAATTGATTGGAGATGATGATAAGGACTAGGAAAGGCTATGTTTCAAATTTCAGATTAATCGGAGTTTGTATGAAGAAAATATGATGGATTCAAGGTAGGAAAGGTATGTTGTTCGAATCCATCAAGGTGATGCTCGGTTCGAATCCATCGGATTCGAACCCATCAGGTTCGCATCGATCGAAGGCATGATGCAGAGACGGTTCGAATGGATATGGTTCGTATCGATCAACATAGGTTCGGCTTGGTGAAGTTCGTATCGATGGTGGTTCAAATCGATGAAGTTCGTATCGATCAGGAGAGGAGGGAAGCCGGCTTCGTGGATTTGAAGGAGGGGAGTCGGCTTCGTGGATTCGAAGTAGGGGAGTCGGCTTCGTGGATTCAAGGCGATGGATTCGAAGGAAATGGTTTCGAAGAAGACGGACTCGAGGGAGATGGATTCGAAGAAGATGGATTCGAGGGGGATGGATTCGAAGGGAGTGGGTTCGATGTATAGGTTCGAACCAGGCAGAACACACGAAGCTTTGAACTTGAATCGATCATATCTTCCAAACCGTTGATCCAAATGCTATGAAATTTTCACAGGAGCTTACATACATGTTGAAGAATGTTCTCACCAAATTTCAGCTCAATTGGATGATTTCTTGATCGATTCGAACCTTACTTCGAATCGATCCCAAGGTGGGCCCAGACCTCCAGATTTCGGGCGTGTGGGACCCCTCACGTGCCTGAAGCGGTCTTCCCGGATTTTAGGAGAAATATCAGCCTCCTACGCTTATAAATAGAGCCCCTGGTCATTCAGAAAAGGGGGTCAGAGAATTTGGAGAGGAAAAGCACGCCCGGACGCTGCCAGAATTATTCCATAACATCATTACTGCTATTTATTTCGAGTTTTGGACTTAGTAACTGCTGTAATCATCTGTAATCATCAAGGATAATCAATAAAAGGATAAAAACTTTGGAGTGGACGTAGACCGGAGATAGCCGAACCACTATAAAACTTGTATCTCTGTTCTTTACTTTTGGATTGCTGTTTAATATTCGCTGAGATCTGATATTTGTGTTTGAATATTATTGATTTGTATTCATACACTGGTGCTTTCATGGTATTCGGGGTATGTGACCAATTTTGGCGCAAACATCGGATAATGGTAAATATAACACGTAACGGTGTTAAACAACAAATCAAAAAATTCAAATTATTGAATTGGAAACACGAATCAATTCAAACAATTGAAACATCAATTAAAAGGTAAACACGGGTATCGCTGCAGTCCACGCAGGCGTGTACTGCCTCGCCACTACAACATGCATTACACAAAAGATCAACACATCAAGAGCAAAAGAAATACAAATAAAATCGATACCGTATGTCTGCAGTTCACGCTTGCGTGCACTGCCTTGCCACTACAGTGATATGTACACAATGAAAATTCACAAACGAACACAAGGTCAAACCCAAGCTGCAAGTTGGATTCAACTCACGTGAACTCGAAAACAAACAAAATGCAAAGGTCAAGTCACTGCTGTCATGACTCAACTCAATGCAACAATTCAAATTTTGAAATGTCAAGAGAAGGATACAACAGTGGTACAACAAGAGTGGTCAGTGAAGCCTAGAGCTAACAGCAATGTAAAGGAACAAGCCTGGACAACATGAATGCGAACCCAAATGTACACAATGGATGTACACTGCTGGTTGCACATGGATAAAATGAAACAGAGATGTAACTTGAAACTGCAGACATATAGACCAACAAAGGTGACATCATACACAAGGTTATAAATGTACGTATGCACAGCATGGCACACATGCATAAGAACAGGAAGCGGTATCAATATACATGAAGACAATATATATAGGGCACCTATAACAACTACATGGAACTGGAGATTGCAACTTAAATAGGAATGCACATGAACATGAAGATATGAAACATGACGGTAAGTAGTGCCACAAGACCACTAAGTTCAACAGTCGATAATATAACATGGCAATGCAGACTGGAGTATATTGCAGTTAGTGAACATATATGCAAGCAAAGAATACTTGTATAACAGCCTCAATAATAAAATAGCCATGTTCTAAACTCGATACAAGAAACTACATGATTAAAAAGTATGCAAGTGAATGCAACGTGAACCAACAGTGCACTAGTAAGATTAACAAAACTAGGCATGTATATGAAGCCCATTTTAGTGACACAGCCACAATGAAACCAACACAGTGCAACTGACTCGAAATAATAAACGGGGACAACATGATGAACTTGTATGCAAAGACCAGTGAACAACTAAATGGAACTGGACAGTGTAAACACCTGAATGCAAGTGCAACTACATCAATGAATCTGAGTAATGTACACATGACTGCAACAACGAATTAAAGTGGATAGGGGAGGCAATTGCAAAATCCAATAAAAATGCAAATTCGAACAAGGTCGAAAGTGCTACAGGAGTATGCACTTGACAAAGTTCATAACTCACCAACTACAACCATTTGCAAACCGAACCAGTAAATACTTCAAGAAACAATCAGTAGGCAAGTGGAGACCAAAAAGGTGGCGACTTTGAGCTACAGACCCTTAATACAACTTAAATGGTCAAGACAACTAAAGAACCAAAAGTCATAGAGATATTTACGTGACCATGAAATCAACAACACTATACCAGATTCAAACTAAAATGTGCATACTCAGGTGAACACATGGCCGAGAACAAAATCAAAAGCATTGTGTGGAAGAACAGGAACAACTACAACTGGCAAGATACTATAGCCGAGGTAGAGTACCAAAAACAAAGACAAAGTTGAACAATTCAATCCGGAAAAATCACTATCACAGTCTAGTAAACCAAGCAATTCAAGTCAAAGCCAGAAAAATCATCAACATCTAAACCCAAAACCAAAATGACCAAAGGCCAAATAAAATCAACACGAAGTCCAGAGAATTCAAGGCAGCAATTTCCAACAAAATCAAAACCATGGAAATCAAAAACAAGAAATCATGTGACTTTAAATTAGATGTGAGTAATAAAATTACTCACCTTTGTCGAATCGAAAACGAACAACCGCGAGCGAAATGAAGGCATCATCGATCCACAGCGTCAGCGCCTTCGATTCTGCCACAAGCCCTAATTTTTGTACGAAGACGAGGCCGCCATTTCTATTCTTTCGTATGTTTTAATTTTTTAGGGGTACGAATGAAAACTAAAGAGGGGGGTACGGGTTGAATCAATTGAAGAGGAAATGGGCCGAAGTAATTGGGCCAAGACCTAGAATTGTAAAAATCACATATTCACCTAACCAATTTTTGAACGAATTTACAACTGATTAAAACACCAACAACAATTAATCACTAAGTTAATCGTCATTTGACGATGATAAATTTTCACAAAATCCCGGGTTGTTACAGACTCCCCTCCTTATAAAAATTGCGTCCCCGCAATTTCCATAATTAAAGTCGCCAATAACAATTATTTTTCTAACCTAACAGGTTAATCTAGAAAAATAAAGGTAGAGAATTCAAACGCCAAAGAAATCCTTTAATTTCATAAAAGAAATTCACCTATTCTCAACAGAAACTAATTGTCAATTAGATGATCAGAAAACAACAAAACTGGATAAATGCGATTATCAGCAATATTCAATTATCAATTAGATAATGAGAATACGGAAATCATAAAATAGCCATAACTAATTATCGATACGATAATTAGAAAACAGCAAAATCTAATTATCAACAAAGATAATTAGAAAACAAAATTCGCAAATCGCAAAACTGCAAATATCTAGTTATTCAATAGATAATTAGAAAACACGAACTTCATAATCAGCAAAATTAGCAATTACCTAATTGTCAAAACGATAATCAGAAATCTCAGATCATCAAATCAACAAATATTTAATTATCTCAAGCGATAATCATATTTCAAATCAACGAATATTCGATTATCAAAAACGATAATCAAATCTCAAATCAATAAATAATCGATTATCAAAAACGATAATCAAAAATCAACAAATATCTGATTATCAAAAACGATAATCAGAAACAACAAATATTCGATTATCAAAAACGATAATCAGAAACAACAAATATTCGATTATCAAAAACGATAATCAAATTTCAACAAATATCTAATTATCTCAAGCGATAATTAGAAACAACAATTATTTGATTATCACAAACGATAATCAAATCAACAAATATTCGATTATTAAAAACGATAATCAAATCAACAAATATTCGATTATCAAAAACGATAATCAAATCAACAAATATTCGATTATCAAAAACGATATTCAAATCAACAAATATTTGATTATCACAAATGATAATCAAATCAACAAATATTTGATTATCAAAAACGATAATCAAATCAACAAATATTCGATTATCAAAAACGATAATCAAATCAACAAATATTCGATTATCACAAACGATAATCAAATAAACAAATATTTGATTGTCACAAATGATAATCAAATCAACAAATATTCGATTATCAAAAAAGATAATCAAATCAACAAATATTCGATTATCAAAAACGATAATCAAATTTCAACAAATATCTAATTGTAACATCCCAGAATTTTTAACAATATCAATTTAATAAGCTGTAGTTAAAATTAAATTGATATTGATGATTTGTTGATAAATTTTTCAGATAAATTTAATAATATTCTTCAAAAAAAATTATTTAAATTGGTTATTTTATTTTTTAAATAATAAATTGATTTCTATTTACAATATAAATATATGGTTTATATTTTAAATAAATTGGTATTGTTTTAAATTTAGAATAAGTTCAACAAATTGGTTTTATGGCTTAATAAAATGAATATTTTGTAAAATGACTTTTTTTTAATAAAAGAGATTTATAAAAATAATATTAACATTGTATTGACTTTATAAAAAAAATTTGAATAAGAATTTGTAATGTTTATTTCAAATTGAATTTATATGTATAGCTTGATTTGAAAAATATTTGATTCTTGAATTTAGTTGAATTTAAATTTAAAAGTATAAAGTCTTTAAATTGTTTTAATTTTAATATGTATAAGTTAATTTGTAAAACATTGTTGTTTTTATTTCTTTTGTAAATTCATAAAACATAGTTTAAAATAAACTAACAACTTAAATTAAGCTAATATGACATTAATTTGTAATTAAAAACTAATTATCTTTAAGAAAACAAGTGTTTGATTCTTATGCATTCATTTGACAAGTGTTAAAAAAAAAGATAAGTGTTAATTTTGTTTTTATTTTCTTTTCTTTCATTAAATCTAAAAATACATTAGTTTGCATCATTCATACATAATGCATTTTCATTTCTTAAATCAAATGAAGATCAAAATTCATTTTAAAGATCTGCACAATCAAAATCTGCATCCACAAATCTGTATATCCAAAACTAAAATCCAAATCTGCATTCACAAATGCATATGAAAGTCCAATGCAAATCTGCATATCTTATTTCTGCATATACAAGCTCATCTAAACCCTGTACAAATCCTTCAACCTGCATTTCCTCAAATCCAACTTCTGCATATCTCAATTCAAGACAATCTGCATTTATTCACCAATAGTCTGCAAAATAAAAATAGAAATCTGGGTTGAAAGTGCATCTGCATGCATGTGAGGATCTTGCAACAGAGGAGCAAGCCTGCATTTGTTTTCTGCATAAAGGGAAATAGAGCTCCGCATATTTGTTTTCTGCAAATTCAAATGATCAGTGGTCTGCATTTAATTGTTGAGTAACTTAATTTTTTTTTAAAAAAAATTAAATAGGTTGCATGCTTATGTTAGATAATTTAGTAATGTTTGTGTTCATAAAAGTTTGGTAATATGTTTGTGAATGCATGTTGGATATGCTCTGCTGTGACTTTGAATTCATCTTCCTATTTAAAGGAATCCACCAAATATTGTTTAAATTCGTGTCAGTATCTGTTCTTAAAATAACTAAGATTTGTTGCTTATTTAGACTAGAATCGAATATTTGTAGGTGAGTTGTTTTACTGCCTGAAGAAAATTAACTTTAGCAAGTTAAAAGTATGAGTAGTGTGGTCTCTGCATGTTAATATTGATCAAAATCAAACACATTAATATTTAAATCCAGTTTCATTAACCTAATGCATTGACAAAACTTGATTTTTTTTAAATCAGGCAGTAGTATTTTTAGGTGGTTGTTACAGTAACAGTTTGTTATTGAACAATAATATGATTTGGGGCAAATTCTTGAAAACTGTAGTTTAAGAAAACTCAAAATTCTTCTGAGTTATAGGGTAAGGATTATAGAACCTTAGAAAAATCAGAGAAGAATTTAAAGTTTGTTTGTTAAGTTGCGGTTTGGATTCAAACTTTTTAACCCTAGTTTGAAGTGGGTCTGAGCATTTAGTTAGTGTGAAGAGATGGAATGATCGAGTGTTATGAAAATTGGTGATGGTGTAGATGATGGGTGAGGGAACTCGGGGCCGAAAGGGTTGATCGTCAGATGATCGGAGTGGCAAGAGAATGGCCATTGACAGGTTTGAATAGAAACCTGTAAAAACTTTTTCCAGGTTTTGGAAATTTGGGTTTCAGAGCTAATTTTTGAATTCTTTGGGTTATGTGTGATTTGGGGATGATGTGAGGGTAGTGTTGAGTTTCTGGTTGAGGCTTGATCACCTGAGATGGTCAGCAGAGGGGGCGGTGATGAGTTCTCTGATGAACTATTTGGGTTTGGGAATGTTTCAGGAGGAGGATGGGTTGCTCGGAGCAAGTGGGTAAATGACTCGAAGTAGGTTGTAGAAAAACTCGAAGTTGGCAAGCTAGAAACCCGAAGTAAAAGTTTTGTTTCTCGGGTTAACCTGTAGTTTACAGATTACACAGTAAAACTGTGTATGTTTTTTTAAAATATGGGTTTTAAACTTTTTAAAAATCTGGGTTTTCAAATTATAAAATCTGTAGTTATAGGTTTAAAATAAGGTTTAGGTTTAAAATTTAATTCAAGTTTGAATTACTGATTTGAATTCAAACTCTAGGTTTTTAAACCTGTTTTCTGTTTTTTTCAAAATCTGGGTTTGAACTGTTTAAATCTGCAGTTTTATGTTTTGATTAAAAATTTAAGAGTAAATTCAAATGCAGGTTTGAATTTCAGATTCAAATTCAAATCCCAGTTTTTAAATTTAAATTAAAATTTCAAGATTTAACTTAATTAACTATTTCATTTTAGTAAATAGTTTAAAATTTTAACAATGAAGTTTTTAAAATATGAAGCAAGATTTAAAGATAAATTTTAAAACTGGAAATCTGAGTTTAAAATGAAGTTCAGTTTCAAATTTAAAAGAAATTTAAATTTGAAAGTTTTAAAACATAAATGATTTGAAACTTCTAAAATTTTGAAATAAATTTAACTTCAAATTCTTATGATTGCATTCTTAAGTCAAACTTTTGTTTTGACTTGTAATTTTAAATAAGTTTCAAACTATTTAAAATTTGATAAGTTTAAAATTATTCTATTTTAAACTTGAAATTTAAATTTAAATTTAAAGGTAATTTCAAAAATACTTTGTTTTGAATAATATTGTTTTAAACATAATTAAGTTATGTTTTATTTTGAAAGATTGATTAAGATTTATGTTTAAGATTAATTAATTAATTTAATTATTTAATTAAATTTGGAATTATAATTGATTAATGATTAATCAATTTTAAGTTAAGATCATTAATTAAGTTATTAATTAATGATAGATGAATAATTAATTATGTAATTAAGTTTTTAATTAAGGTTAATTAATTTAATGATTAACTTTAATTAATGAATGGTTAAGGATAATTTAAATGGTTATTAATTTAGGTTAATTACTTTATAAAATAATTTGAGGATGGTTAGTGAAGGTCATTAACCAGAATTATTTAACAATTAATTAATGTAGTTAATTTTTATATAATTAATTAGATTAATTAATTTAATAATAATCAATTATGAATGATTTGAGTATAATTACTTGATGAAGTAATTAAGAAATTAATTACTTAATGTAATTAATTTAATTTAATGAGATTGTTTATTTTTAATTAATTTAGTTTAATTAATTATAAACACTTGAGTTTTATAAATAATTACTTTATAAAATTTTGGAAATTACTTAGTTAAGTAATTGTTTAATAATTACAGATTGTAATTAAGGAGATGTTTAAGTATGAGATAATTTGGATTAATTATTTAGTAATTAATCAGGGGATTAATTGAGAAATAAAATTAAGGATAATTAATTTGGTTTAATGTGGTAACTAAGTTAGTTAATTACTTAGAGTAATTAATTTAAGGAATAATTAAGGATCGTTAATTGTTATAATTAATGATGTAATTAAAGTTGATTAATTATGATTAATTAATCAATAATAAGTAATTAAAGGTAATTAATTAATGTAATTAATTAAGGATTAAGATAATTAATTATGATTAATTAATTAGTTGAGTAATTAAAGGTTAATTACTGTTTAATTGAGGATAATTAATTTTGTGAAATTAATTAAGAATAATTACATAAGTGTAATTAAGGGTAATTAATCAAGAGTGATTGATTAAGATAATTTATTTTGAATGATTGATTAATTGATTGTAATCAATTAAATGATTGAGTGAGCAGATTTAATTTGGTGAAGTAATTAATTTAATTTATTTTAAATTAATTAGAGATGGGTAATTAATTTAATTCATTTTAAATTAATTAGATATAGTTAATTTAATCCATTTTAAATTAATTATAGGATAATGAGTAAATCATTGCTTATGGATGAATGGTTGAACTTAATTGTCTTGGATGCTTTAAGATCTTAGTAATGAGATAAATGATATTATGTGGTATGGATATTTGATTGTATTGTGATGATAACATAGGTTATCTATTGTAATATATGGTATATCTATATGATATTGATGATGTGAATTACCTGTTATGTGATAATGTTGATTATCAGTTATGATTTATAAGTTATCTATCTGTGTGTAAATAGATACTGTAATTGAATTGTTTTAAACCTTTAAAACAACTTGGACCTTAAAAGACACGCTTTGGTTTTCGATGAGACTGGGATCGGGTTTCCACATTTGGATATCCGAAAACCACATCGATTCCAAATAACGTTAGGTCGTGAATCAAAATGGAGCTTTGTGAAGACTCGAGGTGTAAGGACTATGAGTCAGTATAACTCTGTGGGTGATTCCGTAATGAGTTGACGGAATTAGTTCTTATAGTTTCGAGATGGTGAATTAGAGTGCAAGGGTTATTGTGGTTAACTCTGAGGGTGATTCCAAAATGAGTGTAACGAGATAATGCCTTCGGTTTCGTTCGAACCCGGAACGAACATGTATGGATTGAATGCTTTCAGAACATCGTCAGGTGGACGATGAGCATTCTAAGTGATATGTCCTATAAAGGTAATCGTAGCCTCAAGCCTCATCAACCGGGAATGGCTAAAACATGGGAGGTGCAGCAAAGCTCGTGGGTCGCACCCACTGGAGAGCAACATTGATCCCTGTCAAGAAGTCCCTTTATATTCGGCTGTGTGGGTGGTTGCTAGCTACAACCACGGGGTTGTCTTGTTCGGAACTATTCAGTAAGGAATGGGTCCGGCTTTGTGTTGCAGGGGGTCGGGAGTGATCCTCGGTACGTTGATCTAGGCCACGTACTGTGACGGGCGGTACCCCACTAGCCCTGCCATTGTATGGAATCCAAAATCCAATAAGTGCCAACGGTTTTGATTGTATTACCCACTTTTGTGGCTAGTAGCTGGAATTTAATCATGTAACAATTTCGGCTATTTCTTATTTACTTGAAAACCCTAGACACTATTATAATATCATCGGATTTCCTATCAAATGTTTTGGTTAGCGTAAGGTAAAAACTTTTCCATGTTTATGTGTGGGAAGTCTTACGTGATACCTTTCTTTTCAAAAGGTTTTTGAAAGTTGAGCAACTTTAACCTGTTACTCACACCAGACCCATGTCTGACCCGGAGTTTATTTTTGTTTTTTTATAAACTATTGGGTACTCAAATTTTTATGAGTAGTCAAGGGAATTCAGGTTAGGATTCAGGTAGCTTTGACGAATTGTGGAGGAGCAATGGAGCAGGAGGCTTCTGCGTGTAGATATATCTAGTTTTCCTCTGTGTGTTCTCTGAGTTGTTGTGTTGAGTTGTATAACTAGACAGGAGTTTATAACTGTCTATTATGTGTTGTATATCTGTGTACTCTGATATGGTTGTAAATTATGTAATATTTATTTTATTAATATAATTATTTCGTTCCGCTGTGTAAGATTCTGATGTTGTTCTTTCTTCTCTTCTTTCTATTCTCTTTTATATCCCTTTCTTTCTTAATTCATGACGCGATTTTCCGGGAGTGGAAAGTCGGGTCGTGACAGTTGGTATCAGAGCATTAGGCTGAGTGAATACCTAGGCTCTGAAGTGTATCTTTCTTTAGGGAGCGTTAGGTTGAGCGAATACCTAGGCTCTGTAGTGGTGTCTTCCTTGAGAGAGCGTATTTGTAATTTTATATATATATATATATATATGTATATATTTAATTATTTCTACCTATCTATTGGGATACCTGTTCGGGTTTTCCAATATAAGTTATAAAGGTAGATGAGGTAGTAGTGTGTGTAACACAACTACCATTGGTTGGAGTTTGAATGTTTGAGGTTGGAAGTGGTTTTGTCGAGACTATAGACCTAATACCATCTTGAATGAGTTCTGTAGTGATGAAGAACTTCATTGATCTCTGAAGGTAACCTGTTAAGGTTCGGAGTTCATTTCTGAAGTTGATGAGTGGTGTTTGAATCTGTTGGCTTGGCAGAAGCAAGTGATGGTATTTTAGCACCTCAGGAAGTAGTAGCTGCGTGATGAAATGCAGTGACTATGGATGTTCCCGAAGATGTTTTCTTTGGAACAAGTTAAGGAAGTGAGTCTGCTTCAGTAGTGTTGTAACATCCCGTCTTTTCGCACACTTTAAACCGACACACGTGCCAATTAAAAGCATACGCAAGGGCGGATTGTTATGGGGTAAATAAGAAAAACAGAGAAGAAATAAAACAAAATAGAATCTCACAGCGGAAGGATACAATATAATAATAAATATACAGTTCATAAACGGTTACAAAACAGTTAATTCTTCTTTATACAATAAATATCAGAGTTACACATACCAATACAAACAATGCAGCGGAACAGTACGAGTGTGGTGCAATACTATAGATAATAATAATACGACTCCTTCGTCTTCGTCCTTCAAAGCTAAAGTCTTCGATCCTGAAACGATCAGACTGACCCGAGCGAATTTGAAAAGACAAAAACACTCGAGTCAGAACTAAAAGATCTTATGTGAGTTAAATTAACAGAAATAAATATGAGTACAGTAACTCAAGAGATGCTCGGGATTTACATCTCCTAAGGATCCGTTAAACTATTTACTATGTAGTATATTGCGCTATTATAATAGTGTCTATTTATAAAATAAACTTACTTTTTAATAGCGTTAAGGGGTTACCCATATAGCCCTTAACACAAATAATGCCAATAGTCTATACAGTACCATAGTACCTCCTGATCGGGAAGCTACCCGAGGATACTCCATAGGTACGACACAAATAGAAACTCGTAGTAAAGGCTCGGTATGGTAGGTGACACGGCACAACTAGGCAATGCCAGGGTAGATATACCAATTGCTATCCAGGCTGGTGGAAACGCGTAGCCGCAGTTACCGCCCACCTCGGACTAACTCCCCAAAATCAAAATATAGAAGTGGCCACTGAATCAATCCAAAATCAAAGTATAATATCGAAGAGGAGGGTCCGATCAGAGGAATGACCTCTGTAACGACTCATATATTTTTAATAATTTTAATTGGTTTTATAACATATTTAAATGGATTTTTGAGGAATTTTAATAATAATATTTTGAAATAAAAATTTAATATTTGGATTACGTCCAATTAAACATAGCAGACGGTAAATTTTCAATTTATTTTATCAAAGTTTATTTCGTTGTGAAATTCTATTTAATTCAAGTTAGCTAATAATTGATTTATAATAAAATATTTTCCTTACATAGAAATTTCTAAATCATCTTCTGAGCAAGACTGTATCTTTCATTTTTCCAAATTCGGACTTCTATAGCTCCGTCGTCCCTTATATTCTGCGTTTTACTGCATCTGTCCGCTTGTGAAAATTCGAATTTTATAATTCAATCATACCACTGATATCTGTATACCGTTTTGATCGTGTCGTCGTACTGATCTCAGCGGTATATCCATTTCTGTATTTTGGAATCCGGTGCACAATGAAAGCAAGAAACCGTTCGTGTAACGGTACCATATATTGTGACTTTACTTCTTTCTTCCGTTTCAAAGATTGAAACGTACAGCCTGGACCATAATAAAAATTTGCTTTAAATTTCCAGCTGAATTTCCGGGTGACCGTTGCTATTACTTTCGTTACTTTTATTTTAATATTTCATTTATCACTTACTCTTCTCAGCCGAATACAAAGAAATAAACGTTCACCATTCCTTTTCTCTTGCTTTTCAAATTTGAAACACCAGCCACATTCAATAAATTGCTTTAAATTCTAGCTGTATCATAGGGTGATCGATGATACTGCATTCATTTTTGTTTCGTTCAAAACTCTCTGACTCTTTGGCTTGGATCACACGTTACATAAAAAGTTTATATATATTCTACATAACAGCAAAGCCTATCCATTTGTAGAGACAAAACTTACTCCAATTGTTCACCTCATCCCCTTCTCCTCTCCCTTCTTCATTTTTTTTTTGTTTACTTCCCTCCTTCCTACTTTATGTTCGACACCACTCACCACTTCCAACCTCGTCATACCTTGCTCTGCCTCCTCCCAGGTCCGTTCACCCCTCTTCCAACCCACGGCCTCAACTCACTCGCCTCCTCTGTTTTCCTACCCTCCTTCCCTGACCGACCTGCTACCCTCACGCCACTCCTGCCCATCCATTCCTCCGCCCTCACCACCTCGCCGCAGTCCTAGCCGAGACACACGGCAATCACCTCAGGCCTTGCGTGCAACCCGCTCCTCGCCTCTTCCCAGTCGCAACATCAACTCCCTAGGTCGGCCATCGGTGCTTCCTCCACACGGTGAGCAGCTAGCCTCCTCTTCTCCATATAAATGTATCAAACTGTATATATATATATTAGTATAATAATATATAATAAGGTTTGGGTTTATATGTATGCAATTTTATTTCGTTTATTTATAAGTTTGGTTATGATTGATATAGATACAGTTATTAGCTTTATAGCCTTCACATATTTATATTTCTATATTTCATATATAATATATATATTATAAGTACTGTCTTCCTAGTCCAGTTATTTGTAAAAAAATTTTTGCTTGGGTATGTAATTTCTGTAGCTTGTATGCTAAAGCTTATATATGAAATTATGTTAAAGTATAGGTTATTTGGAACAAGTTTTGAAAGATAGTTATAGGCTTTGGGGTGTTATACTTAGGTTGTTTACTTTACTGTCCAACGAGTTGTTCGCATATATGCGATATATCTAGTATAACGAGAGTCCAAATATGCAGATCTGAAATAAGTAAGTGTTTTATTAATAAAAGACAGTGTTATAAACTATAAAAATTTGTTAATTTGGTAGGAATATATTTGGTGGGATGTATACAATCAAAGGCTGCCACTTTTATATATATATACTATAATAACAACATGGGTTGACTTACGTATTAGTGTGTAGAAGTAGTGTATTTTTTTTCTATTATGAGTTGTAAAGTTATACAATATTTTTAAAGTATGCGACATAATATAAAAGTCTTAACTGCTTAGAGTAAGGTAATACTATATAGGAGTTGCAGTAAGACATTCGTTTTAATAAATTGTTGAAATGCATATACAATATGTTTATTTTACCATTGATTGTTTACAAAAAAATTTATGTTAGTCTGCATATGGCATTAAATTGTTTAGTACACACATGGTATATGAGGGTATTCATACTTCTTGTGCTCTGTTTGAAGTCTGCATTTATACTTGTTTATAATACATTATGTAAGTTATTTTAAATCAGTATAAGTATTTTAATTTTATACTATTAGTTATATTTTAATGTCTATGTTAGTTATGTATGTTTAAAAATCAAATTTCATTTAAGTTTAGAACATGGTTTTTTTAAATATAGTTGTTATATTTGCAAGTTTACATACCAATTATCTTCGTCGGTCCAGCCTGATTTGATTTCGTCTATTTTCTTTTATTTGATCAGCTTTGTTCGTCAAATTCGTGCCATTTTACTCTACTTTGGAATTCGTGTCGGAATTCGTAACTCATCCCACTCTCGTTCATCTCTAGCCTCGGAAGGTGAGTAATCACTCACGATTAACGTTCTTTATTTATTAAATTTGATTTCAATTGAAACGTCAATTGAAATATGCTGCTGTTAGTTGTTTTACTGTATGACTGCTATTATCTGTATCTGTTCACCTATGACACCTGACACCATTATCGGTTAATTATTTATGGGATAATAATACAGATTGGTTGATAATTGATTTGATTGATTGATTGTCGTTTAAATTGGATGTTAATTTCTATTGTTAAGTGATAACTAGTTTGCTAGTTTCATGTGGGTTAGTATAGTTTACAAATTTAACGGATTTTATATGACGGACCTTGATTTATTAAAACCTGCCCCCGCCATATGTAAATTCGATTAGTTAAATTTGACCCTTTAATGGTCGTAGAAATTGATAAATTATACTTTAAATCTTTGAACGTAGTTGGATTAATTGTTGTAGTATTAAACTGAAATTTGCAATGGGACGACAAGTGAAAAACTGAAGTGTAATAATCTATAATCTACATGAAATGATAGTGTAGATTCTAGAAATAATTATACAAATAACAATGCGAATTAATATGATTTTTCCGGGAGTATTTGATTTATCTATTGAATTGTTATTGATTGTTGTTATTGCTTGTTTACCATTCCTGTCATCACATTTCAAGTTCCCTTTGTTATGTTTGTTTTTGAATTGAAATGGGTTGAATGATAGACCCAACGGTTTCATTTAATTAAATTGGGATTACGGGTGGAAAGGCTATCCACCCGTATACATTTAGTGTACAGATTGAGATGATAATGTCCGTAACACTTGACCATATGGTGAGAAATATATGGTCTTATTAAATGTAAATTCTTAAATACATATATACATAGTAATGATAAATATAGAGTTAATTATATCCAGTTTAATCAAGATTCGATTAAATACATAACGTATGATCAATAATTATGTAAATTTTATTCGGATAAATTTTGCAATAATCTGAATAAATTAAGATTGGGAGATAAATTTGGGTTAGTTTGAAATGGTATTTAGATAAGGATTTATTTATCTAAATCAATTTGAAATTTATCGAATGAGATATTTCATGGTTAATAAAATTTAAGAAAATTTGAGTAAAGTGTAATTTACGGTCACTAAAATGATATTGACCAAGATAGTTAAATCGGTTATGTAGATAACAAATCGAATTAAGTGAAATTTGAGTTTGAACTAGATTGGAATTTTATTTAGAAAACTAGATTGGGAAAATTTAGTTAAAATGTTGAATACTTAGAATATGGAAACATATTGAAATAAAAGGGGAAATCGGGATATCAAATCTAAATTGGGAGTTATAAATTTAAAGTGGGAATTTTAGGAAGATTTTAACTGATAAAATGAGATTGGATTTTATTTAAATGGGAAGGTCAGGTTGACGTGAACAATTGGTTAAGTTAAGGAATTTGAATACTGTACTGTATACTTTACTCGATATATAGATACTAGTTTGGGAAATATGATTATTCGAAGTAAAGTTGACTGTTGGGTTTGAAGTATAAATTAAGTGAATGACTACGGTGTAATAGTGTATATTTCTACCCTGTAGATAGTTCTATGAACCCTTAGAGGATGGACATCCCAAACATCCTTTAAGTTATATTGTATTTCAGTTGATATTTCACTTGAGTTGAATTTATTGATATAAGAATGTTAATCCTGACTCGAGTGTTTTGTGTTTTGCTTTACGCTCGGGTCAGACTGAGTAATACAGCATTAGAGACTCACCTTTGGAGATTGGAGCTTCATTTGGAGATCCAACTATCTATTCAGCTTTCAGTTCTTCTAGTTGACAGGTTCGGAGAAGTCATCGGTTCGTACTGAAGACTTCACCGTATTCGAGAAATTCTGATGTATTTTATTTTAAACTCTGATGTATATAGTAGCTTCATGAACTACTATTTTTCTATTCCGCTGCATTATATTACTTTGTATCTGTGATCTGTGTTTGATTTATTTACTGTATATCTTAAGTTTTTCCAAATTAAATTAACAATTCGGTATTTTGAATTATTCAAGTCGGACATGTACGGTTTTAGTGTCGATTTGAACGGTCCAAAATAGCGGGTCGTTACAGTTGGTATCAGAGCTTTGGCTCTAGGCAAAAACTTAACATATATGGTAAATTTATTTACAGAATCACTTTCGCGCGAGTTGAATCTCTTCCTTTTGACTCGATCTTCTTTGAATTTTGGAATGCCCCCCGATTCCGAAATTCATTCTTGTCTCCCTCTATTTATGTTCTTTTGATTCTGGAGTATCCAATGACTCCACTGAATGTTCTGTATAACGGATGAAAACTCCGTACAACTGGCATTTATTCACCGAAGATTTCTGTACCCTCGGTTTGCGATGCTGATATATCTTGATATGCCAAATTCTATATTGGCGGTCGAATATCGATTTGTTTTAGAATCCCGCATCGATCATATTCCTGAAGTCACGGTTGACCCGGTTAAGGTCGCCCGCGATTTATAGAGAGATATCCATCTTCTATTTTGATTTTCTCATCTGGGTTTGAGCCTACCTTCGAATCAGGGTTCTATTGTGTACAGTTCCTCTAATTCTAATCTCTATCTTTGTTATGGGATCCATTCTCAAAATTATCCTTGAAAATCGGGTATGTTTTCATTTTTGAAATTGTTTTATATATCAAAATTATTATTCTGATAACTATGATTTTATTCTATATATAAAAAAAAAAATTGTTTTGATAAAGATTATATACATACATATAAAAAGAAATGTTATTCTATATATAAAAGTTTTCAAAGGATTTGCAAATTATAAGAAATTAATTTATATAAAAAAATGATTTATAACTGAAAGGTTAAATTTGAAATTCGAGAATTGAATTCCGGTATTTTGACATTGGTTTTATGATTTTGAAAAATATATATAAATAATACGATTCAAAAGTATTTTTCCTGAATAAGAAATGTTTCCAATGAGTTCAAATGAATTCCAATAATTTTGAAGGAATTCAAAGAAGCTTTCACGAAAATAGAAGTCCAGAACTCACTTATGTCGCTGGAGAATAATTTCGGTGATGAGTGCACGCATCATCAACGTTTATTTTCGAGTTTCAAAGTGGGGGAGAGGCCACTTTAATAGCTTCGCTATGCGAGTGATCTTGTAAAACCGTTTTTGATTTCAAATTCCGAAATAATTTGATATTTTCGAAAGAGATATGTATATATTTGAAATGATACCGGTGTTCGATCCTCGAGTTTCAGATTTAAATAATTGATTTATTGTTGATTTTCAACTCTTGAATTGAAAATTTGATTTCCCTAACTATTTTGAATGTTCGAACACTTCCAAATCGAGATTAAATTTTCAAAGCTAAGAAATTTCGAAGAGTATAAAATGTCTGATAATGAATATAAATTTAGTTTTGAAATGTTTTGGAAAAAAAAAATAGTTGAATAATGGTTTTCAAAAGGGTAAATTGGATATTTCACATAGAAATGGGTAGTTTAAAGGTTTAAAAGGGATAAGTATAAAGTTGGAAACCATTTTGAGTATAATGAATTGTGAGAAAATATTGGGTTTTGAAATTTAATTGAAAATTAAAACCAGTACTTATATGATGATTTTGGAAATGAATTTGTTGACTTGAATTATTTTAATCTGGAAACTGGGATAATTTCCTAAACCTATTATGTTGGGGAACTTTGAAATCAGGATATCTAATTTGGAAGAAATTTGGTGAATTCATATATGACTTTGAAACTAAATTTGATATCGAAATGATTTGAAATTGAGAACCTTATAGTATTAAGCACCTGATTTGGGAGCTTTGAAATTTAGATATTTGATTTGGAAGAAAATTAGGTGAAATCACATATGATATTGAAATGATTTGAAATTGAGAACCTTATATTATTCAGCACTTGAATTGGGAGTAGTCGAACTTATATAAAATGGATTTGTATAAGTATGAAGTGATTTGAAATCTATTGATATAGGGTACTCAGTTTGGAAAGAGAATTTATATAATCGAAGTCTATATAAGTATGATTTGATATAATATTGATTTTGGAAGTATTCGATTTAGAAAGGAATCCTATATATTATGGACTTTATATAAGTACGATATTTGAAAAGGATTTAAAAGGGTACTATATGATATATATTTTCCAAGTAAAGATATGGAAAGTGCCTTCTGCTTGATATCCGCTTTGTGGCCACAGCGTGGATTCATTCTATCGATATTATTCTCTCTGATTTTTGGTTTTCCGGATGTAATACTCGAGTGTTCCCACCGTGGCGTAACCCATGGTTTTTCTTTTTCTCTCGTGAATGCACAGCGAAATTGCCTGGCTTAGTCTAGCTTAGGGGTACGGATTGTTTCCTGGGGGAACCAGGCGTAACCATTGTGTATCCTGCAATCTGTGTAGGTCGCGAATAGTAGCGCAAGTGCCTGGCTGAGTCTTGCCTGGGGGTACGGATTGTTTCCTGGGGGAACCAGGCGTAACCATTGTGTATCCTGCACCCTACTAGTCATCATGGCGTAACTCGCAGGGCTGTGAAAGCTTACGGATATGGATTGTTTCCTGGGGGAACCAAGCGTAACCATTGTGTATCTGCGAACCATGATCGGACAAAGGTTTTGTTTTGGTTGATTTGATTTGGATCGTACTTTCCATATCTGTTTTAAAAGGTTTTTCAAGTATTTTCACTGGGTGTTGAAACAAGTCTACTTAGTACTTGAAGAATTCTAGCTTTGCGCCTGATCAACGCATGGCCAGAGTCTAAAAGAACGATGATAAACTTGTGGAAACATCGAGTTATAAAAGTATTTTTGGAAAGAAATTTATTTCGATATAATAGTATTTTATAAAGGTATTCATTATAAAAGTATTTATCCCAACAAAGAAATCTTGAATTAATATTTGAAATAGAAACTTTTTTTTTTTTTTTTGTTTGAAAATAATCGATTCGTGCCCGATTCTTTTCTTCTTAATCTACCTTATCTGCTCAGTTTAGTTATTCACCTCGATTCTGTTTTCAAAATCTACCTTCCTTCCTTGTTGGATTTATCTTTAAATACTGGTTATTTATATACTACTTGGTTTAATAGAAGATTTTTAAATATTGTAAATATTTTTGAAGTTATTAATTAAATGAACTCTTTAAAGAAAATGATTATTAATTTATTGATAATATTTGAAAGGTATCTTGAGTTAAATTAAAAATCTCATAAACTTTGGATCTAATATTTTCAATAGACTTTGTAAATATAAGTAATAGTGCAGGTAATTGTTTTCAAAGGAGTTTGAAAAGTAGTATAGTATTATAGAAAATTTGACTTTCAAATGAAGTTCCAAATAAAGATCTCAAATAAATTCGAGTAGTTTTAAAATTAATTGTTTGTCTTATCTTTCGAGGTATATTCTTTCTGGTTGTTTCATTCTCCTACCTCTTTCCTTTTCGGGGACGAAAAGTTTTGAGTAGGGGAGAGTGTAACGACTCATATATTTTTAATAATTTTAATTGGTTTTATAACATATTTAAATGGATTTTTGAGGAATTTTAATAATAATATTTTGAAATAAAAATTTAATATTTGGATTACGTCCAATTAAACATAGCAGACGGTAAATTTTCAATTTATTTTATCAAAGTTTATTTCGTTGTGAAATTCTATTTAATTCAAGTTAGCTAATAATTGATTTATAATAAAATATTTTCCTTACATAGAAATTTCTAAATCATCTTCTGAGCAAGACTGTATCTTTCATTTTTCCAAATTCGGACTTCTATAGCTCCGTCGTCCCTTATATTCTGCGTTTTACTGCATCTGTCCGCTTGTGAAAATTCGAATTTTATAATTCAATCATACCACTGATATCTGTATACCGTTTTGATCGTGTCGTCGTACTGATCTCAGCGGTATATCCATTTCTGTATTTTGGAATCCGGTGCACAATGAAAGCAAGAAACCGTTCGTGTAACGGTACCATATATTGTGACTTTACTTCTTTCTTCCGTTTCAAAGATTGAAACGTACAGCCTGGACCATAATAAAAATTTGCTTTAAATTTCCAGCTGAATTTCCGGGTGACCGTTGCTATTACTTTCGTTACTTTTATTTTAATATTTCATTTATCACTTACTCTTCTCAGCCGAATACAAAGAAATAAACGTTCACCATTCCTTTTCTCTTGCTTTTCAAATTTGAAACACCAGCCACATTCAATAAATTGCTTTAAATTCTAGCTGTATCATAGGGTGATCGATGATACTGCATTCATTTTTGTTTCGTTCAAAACTCTCTGACTCTTTGGCTTGGATCACACGTTACATAAAAAGTTTATATATATTCTACATAACAGCAAAGCCTATCCATTTGTAGAGACAAAACTTACTCCAATTGTTCACCTCATCCCCTTCTCCTCTCCCTTCTTCATTTTTTTTTTGTTTACTTCCCTCCTTCCTACTTTATGTTCGACACCACTCACCACTTCCAACCTCGTCATACCTTGCTCTGCCTCCTCCCAGGTCCGTTCACCCCTCTTCCAACCCACGGCCTCAACTCACTCGCCTCCTCTGTTTTCCTACCCTCCTTCCCTGACCGACCTGCTACCCTCACGCCACTCCTGCCCATCCATTCCTCCGCCCTCACCACCTCGCCGCAGTCCTAGCCGAGACACACGGCAATCACCTCAGGCCTTGCGTGCAACCCGCTCCTCGCCTCTTCCCAGTCGCAACATCAACTCCCTAGGTCGGCCATCGGTGCTTCCTCCACACGGTGAGCAGCTAGCCTCCTCTTCTCCATATAAATGTATCAAACTGTATATATATATATTAGTATAATAATATATAATAAGGTTTGGGTTTATATGTATGCAATTTTATTTCGTTTATTTATAAGTTTGGTTATGATTGATATAGATACAGTTATTAGCTTTATAGCCTTCACATATTTATATTTCTATATTTCATATATAATATATATATTATAAGTACTGTCTTCCTAGTCCACTTATTTGTAAAAAAAATTTTGCTTGGGTATGTAATTTCTGTAGCTTGTATGCTAAACCTTATATATGAAATTATGTTAAAGTATAGGTTATTTGGAACAAGTTTTGAAAGATAGTTATAGGCTTTGGGGTGTTATACTTAGGTTGTTTACTTTACTGTCCAACGAGTTGTTCGCATATATGCGATATATCTAGTATAACGAGAGTCCAAATATGCAGATCTGAAATAAGTAAGTGTTTTATTAATAAAAGACAGTGTTATAAACTATAAAAATTTGTTAATTTGGTAGGAATATATTTGGTGGGATGTATACAATCAAAGGCTGCCACTTTTATATATATATACTATAATAACAACATGGGTTGACTTACGTATTAGTGTGTAGAAGTAGTGTATTTTTTTTCTATTATGAGTTGTAAAGTTATACAATATTTTTAAAGTATGCGACATAATATAAAAGTCTTAACTGCTTAGAGTAAGGTAATACTATATAGGAGTTGCAGTAAGACATTCGTTTTAATAAATTGTTGAAATGCATATACAATATGTTTATTTTACCATTGATTGTTTACAAAAAAATTTATGTTAGTCTGCATATGGCATTAAATTGTTTAGTACACACATGGTATATGAGGGTATTCATACTTCTTGTGCTCTGTTTGAAGTCTGCATTTATACTTGTTTATAATACATTATGTAAGTTATTTTAAATCAGTATAAGTATTTTAATTTTATACTATTAGTTATATTTTAATGTCTATGTTAGTTATGTATGTTTAAAAATCAAATTTCATTTAAGTTTAGAACATGGTTTTTTTAAATATAGTTGTTATATTTGCAAGTTTACATACCAATTATCTTCGTCGGTCCAGCCTGATTTGATTTCGTCTATTTTCTTTTATTTGATCAGCTTTGTTCGTCAAATTCGTGCCATTTTACTCTACTTTGGAATTCGTGTCGGAATTCGTAACTCATCCCACTCTCGTTCATCTCTAGCCTCGGAAGGTGAGTAATCACTCACGATTAACGTTCTTTATTTATTAAATTTGATTTCAATTGAAACGTCAATTGAAATATGCTGCTGTTAGTTGTTTTACTGTATGACTGCTATTATCTGTATCTGTTCACCTATGACACCTGACACCATTATCGGTTAATTATTTATGGGATAATAATACAGATTGGTTGATAATTGATTTGATTGATTGATTGTCGTTTAAATTGGATGTTAATTTCTATTGTTAAGTGATAACTAGTTTGCTAGTTTAATGTGGGTTAGTATAGTTTACAAATTTAACGGATTTTATATGACGGACCTTGATTTATTAAAACCTGCCCCCGCCATATGTAAATTCGATTAGTTAAATTTGACCCTTTGATGGTCGTAGAAATTGATAAATTATACTTTAAATCTTTGAACGTAGTTGGATTAATTGTTGTAGTATTAAACTGAAATTTGCAATGGGACGACAAGTGAAAAACTGAAGTGTAATAATCTATAATCTACATGAAATGATAGTGTAGATTCTAGAAATAATTATACAAATAACAATGCGAATTAATATGATTTTTCCGGGAGTATTTGATTTATCTATTGAATTGTTATTGATTGTTGTTATTGCTTGTTTACCATTCCTGTCATCACATTTCAAGTTCCCTTTGTTATGTTTGTTTTTGAATTGAAATGGGTTGAATGATAGACCCAACGGTTTCATTTAATTAAATTGGGATTACGGGTGGAAAGGCTATCCACCCGTATACATTTAGTGTACAGATTGAGATGATAATGTCCGTAACACTTGACCATATGGTGAGAAATATATGGTCTTATTAAATGTAAATTCTTAAATACATATATACATAGTAATGATAAATATAGAGTTAATTATATCCAGTTTAATCAAGATTCGATTAAATACATAACTTATGATCAATAATTATGTAAATTTTATTCGGATAAATTTTGCAATAATCTGAATAAATTAAGATTGGGAGATAAATTTGGGTTAGTTTGAAATGGTATTTAGATAAGGATTTATTTATCTAAATCAATTTGAAATTTATCGAATGAGATATTTCACGGTTAATAAAATTTAAGAAAATTTGGGTAAAGTGTAATTTACGGTCACTAAAATGATATTGACCAAGATAGTTAAATCGGTTATGTAGATAACAAATCGAATTAAGTGAAATTTGAGTTTGAACTAGATTGGAATTTTATTTAGAAAACTAGATTGGGAAAATTTAGTTAAAATGTTGAATACTTAGAATATGGAAACATATTGAAATAAAAGGGGAAATTGGGATATCAAATCTAAATTGGGAGTTATAAATTTAAAGTGGGAATTTTAGGAAGATTTTAACTGATAAAATGAGATTGGATTTTATTTAAATGGGAAGGTCAGGTTGACATGAACAATTGGTTAAGTTAAGGAATTTGAATACTGTACTGTATACTTTACTCGATATATAGATACTAGTTTGGGAAATATGATTATTCGAAGTAAAGTTGACTGTTGGGTTTGAAGTATAAATTAAGTGAATGACTACGGTGTAATAGTGTATATTTCTACCCTGTAGATAGTTCTATGGACCCTTAGAGGATGGACATCCCAAACATCCTTTAAGTTATATTGTATTTCAGTTGATATTTCACTTGAGTTGAATTTATTGATATAAGAATGTTAATCCTGACTCGAGTGTTTTGTGTTTTGCTTTACGCTCGGGTCAGACTGAGTAATACAGCATTAGAGACTCACCTTTGGAGATTGGAGCTTCATTTGGAGATCCAACTATCTATTCAGCTTTCAGTTCTTCTAGTTGACAGGTTCGGAGAAGTCATCGGTTCGTACTGAAGACTTCACCGTATTCGAGACATTCTGATGTATTTTATTTTAAACTCTGATGTATATAGTAGCTTCATGAACTACTATTTTTCTATTCCGCTGCATTATATTACTTTGTATCTGTGATCTGTGTTTGATTTATTTACTGTATATCTTAAGTTTTGCCAAATTAAATTAACAATTCGGTATTTTGAATTATTCAAGTCGGACATGTACGGTTTTAGTGTTGATTTGAACGGTCCAAAATAGCGGGTCGTTACAACCTCATTGGCCTGAGAATCGCTCCTGTTTTAGCCACCTTATGCCAACTCACGGGAGTCGGGTCCACGTATTTACCTTACAGGAAACGTCGCCACCACCTACTTCATTCTGGAATCTCCACCGCGTACACGGTTAGTCAAAGTGGTTTTCGGTATCGACAGAGAGTATGTCGGATATCCGATCCCGGTCTCTTTGCCAACCCATCGTTATTATAACATTGCGGTCATTTAAAAATAGGTTATACTTTAAAAATCAGAATAAACATTCCATTTCATAACCATGAATACGATATCATTTCAAACCCAAAACCATATTTTATCACTTATCCCAAATATAATTCTTTTCCAAAATCAAAATGCTTTAACTTCATAACGTCTGAAAATCAAATATTTTCAAAGCATAGTATTTTGAAAATCATAATTTAAAACCATAACTTCTAAAACTTGAATGGTTTGGACATTCAACGGTATATGAATTTAAATGGTTTAACTTAAATGTTACTTTGTAAAGAAAATAGTTCTCATGGCTTTACAAATACATTTCTTTATTAAAGTCTAAACCAAAATTTATATTATCTCTCTCAAGTTCCAAAACCACTTCAATTTATTTATATATACGTATATCCATTTTGAGTATCAATATTTCAAACTAAAGTTGGATTTTATTCTTTCAACAAATCAATTGTTCTATTAATTAGTCTTGAATATTCATATAAAATCCATAAATAATAAGACTTCAATTTCTAGTAATAAAATATATATATTTTTCCCAATTCAAATTATACTAGAATATTCATTTCAATTTAATTTGGGAAAAATCCAATTATAAATATCATATCTTAAAATTTCCAAACTTAGCATTTAAACATATGACATAAATTATTAAACTCCATTTTCTTAATTTTCTTCCATTTTTAATAAAGATTTTTATACACCTTTTAATTTCAAAATTTTCAACTTCATATGTATATATATATGGAAGAAAAATATTTATACAATATAAAATTCAAGATTATTATAAACCGTATTCCATCCAAACCATAGAAATCACATTAAAATAGTTATATATATACCGCGGTGCCTGTATATAATTTTCTATCCTATGGTCAAGCGATACGGATATTTATCATTTCAATCCGCAATTTAAAAGATTTAAAATTTTGCGGTTGTATATCATTTCAAACCACAATCCCGAATGAAATGAAATATGCATGATAATTTGCAATTTAATGATATACAATAAACAACCGTTCATCAACATCATCCATCATCCAAATCGCAATCATCAATCAATATCAATCAATAACAATATTATTTTTGGTACTACATAACAGGTAATACTGGCAATTTTATTCAAATTAAATTTAACAGCTATTAATCTACAGTCTATATTCAGAAATAAATTATATAACTGTTAACTAGCAGTTCATATACAAACAAATAAATTTTAACTGTAAATTTATACGCAATAAATTAATTAAATTAACAGTTAAATTAAATAAATGCAATTCAACAGATATGAATAAAATAAACATGCCAAATACTCATAAATAAATTTCTATTCATTTCTAAAATTAACTTAACAAACATAAAAGCTTCTAGTAGTTGTGAGTGGGTTAAAACGCTCACCTTTTGAATTTAAATCGAATTTAAATTCGATTTAAACCCAAAAATTCGCCCGTCTCGGAATTCGTCCAAACCAGCGTCATCAGATCCGGAATTTTATTACGATCCTAACAAAAAAACCACGCGTCAATCAGATATCGTATGCACAAGATATTGCGAAAATTGCGATTGAAATCATAAAAAAAAACAAAAGAAGATGGAACACAATTAAGCTTATTTGTTTGCCACGTCACCTACATTCACGTAATGGTCATCTTCTCCCAGAAACGCAGCACGTACCCACTGCCTTTGAACTGCAAACGCACCCCTCTATCCATTGATGTCGCACTCGCCCACCTCTGGTGATGATCTGCCGCGCCTGGCCCCACCGAGATGACTACCCTACCTCCAAGAGGCCGCCTCGGCCCTTCGACCCTCCTCCACGTTGCCGTTCGACTGCAAATCTAACAGCAGCCGCCACAACCCTTTAAGCCCTAATGAATTTTAACTCCAAATCTAACCGTCATTTCACCAAATAAACTACATAGATGCAGTCCCCTCGGTCCACTCTACAATACCCAGAAACAGAATTTCGATCAGGCGAACTTTGATGCGACGCTGATGAACGGTCACGAACTGTTTGAATTTATTCTGGGTAAACGGTAACTCCAACTGAAAAACGAATTTCACCATGGGATTACGTGTTTCGAGAAGATCGACATATATTTTTGTGGAATTTTTCTGGAGATTTTGAATTTTCATTTTGTTTTTGAACTGACTAGATCTAGGGTTAGCCCCCATTGAAGAAGAAGAGAAGCTTGAAGAAAATACGCGCAGATAAATGAAATTAGGTGGAGGCTAGGGCTGAATAGCTGGGTTTATATAGAGGGGTTTGAAATAGGGTAGATAGACCGTAGAATGAACGTGCGTAGCAAACTATGGCCCAAAAAGCCCGCTCTGACTCCGGAACGAAATTTCGTAAATCTATATATCCAAATAGGTAATTTAAAATATTCTGAACGCGATGGAAGAAGTTTCACGTCCAAATTCGATCGTATGAAGAAGTTATGCTGAAAACAAAATTTCCAAATTGATTTCAAATTGATTTTAATTAAATCGATTTCAAGGCGTTTCACGCCCGTATGATCAAACGACAAGTCCGATCGATACGAAACTTGAAACCCTATAATAATTCACTGATACAGATCCGATGAAACTCGTTTCGTCGAAATCCGAGTCCGTGGCCAAAAAGGCTATTTTTACACAAATTTAATAAATTAATAATTGATTAATAAATCAAATGTTAAAGATTCCAATTCTCCAATTGACAAATTTAATCCCTTTAAATTTTCTTACTTAATTCCCCAATTTTTAGACAAATTTAAGTGTCAATACAAAGTTGATCTATTTATAAATTCCAATGTTAAATCTTAACTCCAATATTACATTTCAATTTCATTAAATTCACATTATTATTCTTTAAGTCTAATATAAATCTCAATAACGTAGTATTTAACGTTAGAATCCATTTTATTATGCATAAATTCCAAATTTTACTGACCCAAATTTTCTTCTTTTCTTTCCATATCAATTGTCAATCGTATAAGAAAAATTAACATTAGGTTCATACTTATTACAAAAAACTCCAATTTCTTCCAAATAATAATTACATAACTATTAAATATTAAATCCATTTAATTGCAATAAATTCAATGGATTGCAATTAATTTCCAAATAAATTTGGATCTTTATTTGGTTATACAAAAAAAAATCCGTTATCACTTACCTAACAAAGTTATTATTACTTAAGATCTCATTGCATCCATATTTTCACATTTTCATTTCCTGGTTTCTTTACTTTATTCTACATAAATTATTATAAATGGGATTTTCTTGGTTACATCTTATTTGTATTTAACATTACTCATTCACCAATTCATTTCACTTTAACTGCGGTAAATTGGCGGATAAATTGAATTTGATTCCCAAAATTTAAATTAACAAGCAACAAGAATAGGTAACACACAATAGTCGTTACGCTAAATTCTAGTCACCTAAATAAGCTTTTATTACTTTACAAAATGGAATAACTTTTAAACTCATAAATGTAATACCAAAACCGTTATAAATCCAATAAATTTCCAAATCGAAGTTTGTACACATTTTACACAACTATTATGATTTCTCACAGAACGTTGAATTTATTAAATGACCATTTATTATAATTTAATTCCCTTAATTGAATCAAATGCTTATAATTTTTACATTCTTACCATTCCTTCCCATTATAAATTCATTAACGGATTTACAAATCTCTATCTTCCAAATATTAAATAACCAAACTGATTACAGCCACTGTTCTTATCAAATTTTCATAAATTTGTGCAAATCTATACTCTTTTTCCATATAAATAAATTTTATGTTACTACTAGATTTTTTTTATCCACTACAGCCATTAAATTTTTACTATCTACACTTATTACATCTTTGTATTAATGAATCCCATTCAAGTTAATATTTATATTAATATTCACAAATTCAACATTTATATGTTTCTTAAAATTAACTTTCAACCAAATGTGCCAATTTACATTTCATTTCTATTCAATATATATTCATTTTATTCCGTTCATTCGGGTACTGCATTGAAATATATTTATTCTCTAATACTAACGTTATTATCATTAAATTATGATTGGATTCCAAGTTTTTATTCAATACCTTGAACAATAACTTACATATTAACCAAGTCCTTCTTCTACTTAATTCAAATTGGATTATGTTCCAATTCCTATAACCTAGGTCTTGAGTCACCACTTACATAATTAAATTTATCGTTTATTTCAATCTTCGTTTAAAATTTAAAGTTCTACTAAACTAAATTACAAAACTTATGAACTTTAACAAATTTAATCCACCAATTAAATTTTTCTGATGTTTATATATTGCAATTCAATTCAGTTATTATTTCATTAATACCATTTTAATCAACTAATTATGACTTATAACCACAACACAAATCTTCGTTATTCTACCTATTGCCATATAACATTTCAATTGTTAAATCTTTAATCTCAGTTACTATATCCAACTCCTATATTTATTATAAATTAGATTAAAAATTATATTAAGTTAATCAATTTAATATTATCAAATTTAACGGGTCGTTACAATCTCCCCCACTCAAAACTTTTCGTCCCCGAAAAGGAAAAAGAAGGGAGAAGGAAGAGTAAAACAGTACATCTTATTTCAACCATTAACTTATTGACAATATTACTAAATTAATTCCCTTATATAAAATATACCAGTTTTATAATCATTATATTCTTTTGTACTTAAATTATTAAAGTTGGGAAAATATTTTCACAAAATTCTAAGTCCAAAATTTACGGAAAATTTTGGCAGAGTCTCCTTTGTACGGAGAGACTCTTGGAGAAAATATAATATCAAAATATACAAATATATTACATATATTATCAAAATATTATATCCCAACACGGGAAAATTATATAAAATAGCGCTAAAACGTAATCCGGAAACGTACCTATTTGTCGGGCAATATACGCTTATTATTTTGGAACCAAAAGCAGTAGCAGTTGCTCCCATCACCTGTATTCACTTATATAATCTAAAAGGTTAAATATTTATATGAAAGTGAAATGTTTAGGTGGTTTCGACCATTAATCAACCAATCAAATGCAACAACCATAGATTTTTAACAAACAACACACACCACAAACAAGCAACCATTAATCCATCAACCAATTTGTTGTTTGGGTTCAAACTTGAAATTTGTATGAAATGAAATTAACTATCAAGTGCATCCTTTACTCAACAATCTTAGATGGAACAAGGGTAGATTATTTATTCATCCAACAACTTCAAATTCCTTACCCAACAAACATAAATCAACAATAACAATTCAAACCAACAACCAAATTAACTTATTATACATTTATTTCATGCTTCAGTGGGTTGATTTTCCTTCTTTCATTCATGGAGGGATTTCTTTGTTTCTTACAATTTTATTTTCCATTTATTACAAAATTCATTATATTTGTATTCCAATTTATTGACTAAAGTATATATCATCTATTTATACTACTTACCTTTACTTACATAGTAAAATTTCCAATTTATCTTAAGCTTATACAATAAATTCTCATTAACAATAGCAAATTAATAGAATACCTTTATTACCTCAAGCTTCACTTGTAAGATTTCTCCTTTCATTTTCTTAATAACATTGCAACTTTTATTATATGGTAAGTTATGTATGTTTTAAGAATGTAAGTGAAAATTTACAAGTTTCTTCTCAATTCCATTTTATTAATTTTAAACTAGTAGCTTTCATACCGTACTGAAGTTTATAGCCCTCCACATCAATCCTTATTTAATAAAGAATTTCATTTTATCTACTTAAGTTCATATCACCTATTTATATTACTTATCTTTAACTTGATATTTCAATTATAACTTAAGTTTATACCAATAATTTCTCATTTATAACAACGATTTATTGAATACTTCACTATTTCCAAAATTTCTACTTGTATAATATTCTAATCCATTTTCTTAATTAACATTTCAACTTTTATATTTGGTAAGTTATTTATGTCAAAGAAAAATGCAATTAAACTTATACAAGCTTTATCTCATCTTTTTAATTAAATTTAATGTTAATCAATATTACTCTTTGTAACAATTTCAAATTTCTCTTTATAACCTTTCATTAATTCTCTTACCTACATTAGAGGTTTCAATTAATTACTTACCTTTTATTTCACTAAAATAATTTAAAACAATTAATTAATGGAAATTTAAGAATTAAATACCGGGTCAAACCTCAAAATTTCTTTAAAAATAATAGATAATTAATTTCTTACAACTTTTATATCTCTAATTATCTTTTAAAACAATTAAAATTTTAAATAATTTCAAAACAAATCTGCAGTAGAATTTACTACAGTGGTCTTTCCCCTTCGAAACTCGAAAATGAAAGTCGATGATGCGGCCGTCATCACCGAAATTATTTCCCAACGACAGAGAGGAAAGTACAACACTTTTTTCTCCAAAATCTTCTTTAAAACAATTCTTCCGAATTAAAATGAAATATTTGTATCGGAAAATATTTATAACAATATTATTATACTTCAAAATCCCGGACTTACGTTCTAAAATTTCCAAATTTCATTGATTTTAAATTCAATCTTATTTACCTATTATATATAAATTTTATTACTAACACCCAATCTATTGCAACAAAATATATATATATATATATGTAATATCATTTAAAAATTTATTTTATATATAGAAAATATAATAGGCAAAATTATTTCATTCACCTATATAAAACAAATATTATGTCGGTCTGTCCTATTAAGTGTTTAGAAATCCCTATTGATGACATAGCGTCCCATGTATCAACCAGAATTTATAAATACAAAACGGAACAAAGCAACACAATATCAAAACCTTTTTATAACACTAACAAGTACGCTCTCTCATATATATACACTCAGCGACTCCCATAGGGTATTATTACCCTATTAACAAAGAGTCAAACCCCACAAAGCCAAAGTTTATTGCTAAACCAAAGTTCTGATACCAACTGTAACATCCCGTCTTTTCGCACACTTTAAACCGACACACGTGCCAATTAAAAGCATACGCAAGGGCGGATTGTTATGGGGTAAATAAGAAAAACAGAGAAGAAATAAAACAAAATAGAATCTCACAGCGGAAGGATACAATATAATAATAAATATACAGTTCATAAACGGTTACAAAACAGTTAATTCTTCTTTATACAATAAATATCAGAGTTACACATACCAATACAAACAATGCAGCGGAACAGTATGAGTGTGGTGCAATACTATAGATAATAATAATACGACTCCTTCGTCTTCGTCCTTCAAAGCTAAAGTCTTCGATCCTGAAACGCTCGGACTGACCCGAGCGAATTTGAAAAGACAAAAACACTCGAGTCAGAACTAAAAGATCTTATGTGATTTAAATTAACAGAAATAAATATGAGTACAGTAACTCAAGAGATGCTCGGGATTTACATCTCCTAAGGATCCGTTAAACTATTTACTATGTAGTATATTGCGCTATTATAATAGTGTCTATTTATAAAATAAACTTACTTTTTAATAGCGTTAAGGGGTTACCCATATAGCCCTTAACACAAATAATGCCAATAGTCTATACAGTATCGTAGTACCTCCTAATCGGGAAGCTACCAGAGGATACTCCATAGGTACGACACAAATAGAAACTCGTAGTAAAGGCTCGGTATGGTAGGTGACACGGCACAACTAGGCAATGCCAGGGTAGATATACCAATTGCTATCCAGGCTGGTGGAAACGCGTAGCCGCAGTTACCGCCCACCTTGGACTAACTCCCCAAAATCAAAATATAGAAGTGGCCACTGAATCAATCCAAAATCAAAGTATAATATCGAAGAGGAGGGTCCGATCAGAGGAATGACCTCATTGGCCTGAGAATCGCTCCTGTTTTAGCCACCTTATGCCAACTCACGGGAGTCGGGTCCACGTATTTACCTTACAGGAAACGTCGCCACCACCTACTTCATTCTGGAATCTCCACCGCGTACACGGTTAGTCAAAGTGGTTTTCGGTATCGACAGAGAGTATGTCAGATATCCGATCCCGGTCTCTTTGACAACCCATCGTTATTATAATACCGCGGTCATTTAAAAATAGGTTATACTTTAAAAATCAGAATAAACATTCCATTTCATAATCATGAATACGATATCATTTCAAACCCAAAACCATATTTTATCACTTATCCCAAATATAATTCTTTTCCAAAATCAAAATGCTTTAACTTCATAACGTCTGAAAATCAAATATTTTCAAAGCATAGTATTTTGAAAATCATAATTTAAAACCATAACTTTTAAAACTTGAATGGTTTGGACATTCAACGGTATATGAATTTAAATGGTTTAACTTAAATGTTACTTTGTAAAGAAAATAGTTCTCATGGCTTTACAAATACATTTCTTTATTAAAGTCTAAACCAAAATTTATATTATCTCTCTCAAGTTCCAAAACCACTTCAATTTATTTATATATACGTATATCCATTTTGAGTATCAATATTTCAAACTAAAGTTGGATTTTATTCTTTCAACAAATCAATTGTTCTATTAATTAGTCTTGAATATTCATATAAAATCCATAAATAATAAGACTTCAATTTCTAGTAATAAAATATATATATATATTTTTCCCAATTCAAATTATACTAGAATATTCATTTCAATTTAATTTGGGAAAAATCCAATTATAAATATCATATCTTAAAATTTCCAAACTTAACATTTAAACATATGACATAAATTATTAAACTCCATTTTCTTAATTTTCTTCCATTTTTAATAAAGATTTTTATACACCTTTTAATTTCAAAATTTTCAACTTCATATGTATGTATATATGGAAGAAAAATATTTATACAATATAAAATTCAAGATTATTATAAACCGTATTCCATCCAAACCATAAAAATCACATTAAAATAGTTATATATATACCGCGGTGCCTGTATATAATTTTCTATCCTATGGTCATGCGATACAGATATTTATCATTTCAATCCGCAATTTAAAAGATATAAAATTTTGCGGTTGTATATCATTTCAAACCACAATCCCGAATGAAATGAAATATGCATGATAATTTGCAATTTAATGATATACAATAAACATCCGTTCATCAACATCATCCATCATCCAAATCGCAATCATCAATCAATATCAATCAATAACAATATTATTTTTGGTACTACATAACAGGTAATACTGGCAATTTTATTCAAATTAAATTTAACAGCTATTAATCTACAGTCTATATTCAGAAATAAATTATATAACTGTTAACTAGCAGTTCATATACAAACAAATAAATTTTAACTGTAAATTTATACACAATAAATTAATTAAATTAACAGTTAAATTAAATAAATGCAATTCAACAGATATGAATAAAATAAACATGCCAAATACTCATAAATAAATTTCTATTCATTTCTAAAATTAACTTAACAAACATAAAAGCTTCTAGTAGTTGTGAGTGGGTTAAAACACTCACCTTTTGAATTTAAATCGAATTTAAATTCGATTTAAACCCAAAAATTCGCCCGTCTCGGAATTCGTCCAAACCAGCGTCATCAGATCCGGAATTTTATTACGATCCTAACAAAAAAACCACGCGTCAATCAGATATCGTATGCACAAGATATTGCGAAAATTGCGATTGAAATCATAAAAAAACAAAAGAAGATGGAACACAATTAAGCTTATTTGTTTGCCACGTCACCTACATTCACGTGATGGTCATCTTCTCCCAGAAACGCAGCACGTACCCACTGCCTTTGAACTGCAAACGCACCCCTCTATCCATTGATGTCGCACGCGCCCACCTCTGGTGATGATCTGCCGCGCCTGGCCCTACCGAGATGACTACCCTACCTCCAGGAGGCCGCCTCGGCCCTTCGACCCTCCTCCACGTTGTCGTTCGACTGCAAATCTAACAGCAGCCGCCACAACCCTTTAAGACCTAATGAATTTTAACTCCAAATCTAACGGTCGATTCACCAAATAAACTACATAGATGCAGTCCCCTCGGTCCACTCTACAATACCCAGAAACAGAATTTCGATCAAGCGAACTTTGATGCGACGCTGATGAACGGCCACGAACTGTTTGAATTTATTCTGGGTAAACGGTAACTCCAACTGAAAAACGAATTTCACCATGGGATTAGGTGTTTCGAGAAGATCGACATGTATTTTTGTGGAATTTTGCTGGAGATTTTGAATTTTCATTTTGTTTTTGAACTGATTGGATCTAGGGTTAGCCCCCATTGAAGAAGAAGAGAAGCTTGAAGAAAATACGCGCAGATAAATGAAATTAGGTGGAGGCTAGGGCTGAATAGCTGGGTTTATATAGAGGGGTTTGAAATAGGGTAGATAGACCGTAGAATGAACGTGCGTAGCAAACTATGGCCCAAAAAGCCCGCTCTGACTCCGGAACGAAATTTCGTAAATCTATATATCCAAATAGGTAATTTAAAATATTCTGAACGTGATGGAAGAAGTTTCACGTCCAAATTCGATCGTATGAAGAAGTTATGCTGAAAACAAAATTTCCAAATTGATTTCAAATTGATTTTAATTAAATCGATTTCAAGGCGTTTCACGCCCGTACGATCAAACGACAAGTCCGATCGATACGAAACTTGAAACCCTATAATAATTCACTGATACGGATCCGATGAAACTCGTTTCGTTGAAATCCGAGTCCGTGGCCAAAAAGGCTATTTTTACACAAATTTAATAAATTAATAATTGATTAATAAATCAAATGTTAAAGATTCCAATTCTCCAATTGACAAATTTAATCCCTTTAAATTTTCTTACTTAATTCCCCAATTTTTAGACAAATTTAAGTGTCAATACAAAGTTGATCTATTTATAAATTCCAATGTTAAATCTTAACTCCAATATTACATTTCAATTTCATTAAATTCACATTATTATTCTTTAAGTCTAATTTAAATCTCAATAACGTAGTATTTAACGTTAGAATCCATTTTATTATGCATAAATTCCAAATTTTACTGACCCAAATTTTCTTCTTTTCTTTCCATATCAATTGTCAATCCTATAAGAAAAATTAACATTAGGTTCATACTTATTACAAAAAACTCCAATTTCTTCCAAATAATAATTACATAACTATTAAATATTAAATCCATTTAATTGCAATAAATTCAATTGATTGCAATTAATTTCCAAATAAATTTGGATCTTTATTTGGTTATACAAAAAAAAAAATCCGTTATCACTTACCTAACAAAGTTATTATTACTTAAGATCTCATTGCATCCATATTTTCACATTTTCATTTCCTGGTTTCTTTACTTTATTCTACATAAATTATTATATATGGGATTTTCTTGGTTACATCTTATTTGTATTTAACATTACTCATTCACCAATTCATTTCACTTTAACTGCGGTAAATTGGCGGATAAATTGAATTTGATTCCCAAAATTTAAATTAACAAGCAACAAGAATAGGTAACACACAATAGTCGTTACGCTAAATTCTAGTGACCTAAATAAGCTTTTATTACTTTACAAAATGGAATAACTTTTAAACTCATAAATGTAATACCAAAACCGTTATAAATCCAATAAATTTCCAAATCGAAGTTTGTACACATTTTACACAACTATTATGATTTCTCACAGAACGTTGAATTTATTAAATGACCATTTATTATAATTTAATTCCCTTAATTGAATCAAATGCTTATAATTTTTACATTCTTACCATTCCTTCCCATTATAAATTCATTAACGGATTTACAAATCTCTATCTTCCAAATATTAAATAACCAAACTGATTACAGCCACTGTTCTTATCAAATTTTCATAAATTTGTGCAAATCTATACTCTTTTTCCATATAAATAAATTTTATGTTACTACTAGATTTTTTTCATCCACTACAGCCATTAAATTTTTACTATCTACACTTATTACATCTTTGTATTAATGAATCCCATTCAAGTTAATATTTATATTAATATTCACAAATTCAACATTTATATGTTTATTAAAATTAACTTTCAACCAAATGTGCCAATTTACATTTCATTTCTATTCAATATATATTCATTTTATTCCGTTCATTCGGGTACTGCATTGAAATATATTTATTCTCTAATACTAACGTTATTATCATTAAATTATGATTGGATTCCAAGTTTTTATTCAATACCTTGAACAATAACTTACATATTAACCAAGTCCTTCTTCTACTTAATTCAAATTGGATTATGTTCCAATTCCTATAACCTAGGTCTTGAGTCACCATTTACATAATTAAATTTATCATTTATTTCAATCTTCGTTTAAAATTTAAAGTTCTACTAAACTAAATTACAAAACTTATGAACTTTAACAAATTTAATCCACCAATTAAATTTTTCTGATGTTTATATATTGCAATTCAATTCAGTTATTATTTCATTAATACCATTTTAATCAACTAATTATGACTTATAACCACAACACAAATCTTCGTTATTCTACCTATTGCCATATAACATTTCAATTGTTAAATCTTTAATCTCAGTTACTATATCCAACTCCTGCATTTATTATAAATTAGATTAAAAATTATATTAAGTTAATCCATTTAATATTATCAAATTTAACGGGTCGTTACAAGTGTGGCTGTGGTCAGCTTGAGTTTCTGTTTGCTTTGAAGTCCGAGTTTCTCAGAGAGCTTTGTTTTGGAATTCTTTGGCATCTGTGTCAGCAGTGTAATTTGGAATGTTCTCGGTGTTGGCAAGAGATCTTTTGGCGTAGCAGTTTTTCTGAAGTAGAGTTCAGAAGCAGTTGAGTGGACCCGTTTCTTCGATATGTTGGCCAGTTAAGTTTAAGTTGTTCTGTTTGGTTAAGGGAGAACAGTATTTCTTGAATTTGGTTTAGTGGATCGCAAAAGTGACTTGTGATTGTTTGAGTTCCTCTTGGGTTATCTGAGTTTTTCTGGATGTTTTCAGGAAGTCAGAGTTTGGTTTGCATCTGGAGATTGAGTTTTTCTTATCGTCTGGAATTCCAGGAGTCGTACCGGTGGTTCAGCCTTGTAGAAGAATGGTTTCCAGGAGATTGATTTGGTGTAGCAGCTCAGAGTTTTTGAAGGAAATTCTGAATTATTCTTATGGATCTGTGAACCATATCTCTGGGGTGTGTTGTCCTGTTTGTGCTTGTGTTCTTCTTCAAGCATTCTCTTCTACTTCGAATCAGAGTTGAGCAGCGGAAGCAGTTTGGAAGTGCATCTGCTTTTCTTTTCTGAATAGGAGAAGAGTTGTTGTCCTCTGATGTTGAGGAGTTGAGTTTGAGTTCTTGGTTTTGGTTGATCTTGAGGAGATCATTTTGTTATATTGATTGGTCTAGTTTGTTTGTAGAAGTATCAGCGAAGGTTGAGCTGATTAGTAAGGCTGTAGACAGCCCGGGATTGTCTGAAGAGATTTTGTGGATAAGAGTCGGAGTGATTTGGACTCTGAAGTCGGAGATTTAATTTTTGGATAAGTTGTCTCCGATCATAGGTGAGCTATAAGTTTGGGTAAGTCTGAGAAGCTTGCTCTGAAGTGTTTTGGATCTTTTCTGTGATCTAGGTGAATAAGTGATTGATCTACAGGATTGAATTGCCAGCTTGGATAACTGGAATTCGATGAGTTTCACGTATCTCTGAGGGAGTACGTGTATGATCTATCTCTGGTTGTGGAACCAGCAGTTCTGTAGATTTGGTTGTTGAGTCAGGCTCGTTTGTAGTCTGATATTTTGTCTAGTGTTATAGATATAGTTGTATAGGAGCTTTGTAGCTTCATAGTATTGGTTGTTTGGAATTTCTAGAGCGAGTATCCCGGTATATATATAACTGGGAAAAATCGATAAAATTCTATCCAGAATTTGTCTGGATAATTAGATTTGTTTGATTGGTTGAATTGATTGCTTTGGTTGTTAGCATATGTTTGATATATGCTTGTGTTTTTAAATTAAAATTTAATGAGATTATTAAATTATCATTGTTTTAAATTTCGGGGACGAAATTCTTTTAAGGGGGAAGGATTGTAACATCCCGGAATTTTTAACAATATCAATTTAATACTCTATAGTTAAAATTAAATTGATATTGATGATCTGTTGATAAAATTTTCAGATAAATTTAATAATCTTCTTTAAAAAAATATATTTAAATTGGTTATTTTATCTTTTAAATAATAAATTGACTTCTATTTACAATATAAATATATTGTTTATATTTTAAATAAATTGGTATTGTTTTAAATTTAGAATAAGTTCAACAAATTGGTTTTATGGCTTAATAAAATTAATATTTTGTAAAATGATTTTTTTTTAATAAAAGAGATTTATAAAACTAATATTAACATTGTATTGACTTTATAAATAAATTTTGAATAAGAATTTGTAATGTTTATTTCAAATTGAATTTATATGTATAGCTTGATTTGAGAAATATTTGATTTTTGAATTTAGTTGAATTTAAATTTAAAAGTATAAAGTCTTTAAATTGTTTTAATTTTAATATGTATAAGTTAATTTGTAAAACATTGTTGTTTTTATTTCTTTTGTAAATTCATAAAACATATTTTAAAATAAACTAACAACTTAAATTAAGCTAATATGACATTAATTTATAATTAAAAACTAATTATTTTTAAGAAAACAAGTGTTTGATTCTTATGCATTCATTTGACAAGTGTTAAAAAAATAGACAAGTGTTAATTTTGTTTTTATTTTCTTTTCTTTCATTAAATCTGAAAATACATTAGTTTGCATCATTCATACATAATGCATTTTCATTTCTTAAATCAAATGAAGATCAAAATTCATTTTAAAGATCTGCACAATCAAAATCTGCATCCACAAATCTGTATATCCAAAACTAAAATCCAAATCTACATTCACAAATGCATATGAAAGTCTAATGCAAATCTGCATATCTTATTTCTGCATATACAAGCTCATCTAAACCCTGTACAAATCCTTCAACCTGCATTTCCTCAAATCCAACTTCTGCATATCTCAATTCAAGCCAATCTGCATTTATTCACCAATAGTCTGCAAAATCAAAATAGAAACCTGGGTTGAAAGTGCATCTGCATGCATGTGAGGATCTTGCAACAGAGGAGCAAGCCTGCATTTGTTTTCTGCATAAAGGGAAATAGAGCTCTGCATATTTGTTTTCTGCAAATTCAAATGATCAGTGGTCTGCATTTAATTGGTGAGTAACTTAATTTTTTTTTAAAATTTAAATAGGTTGCATGCTTATGTTAGATAATTTAGTAATGTTTGTGTTCATAAAAGTTTGGTAATATGTTTGTGAAAGCATGTTGGATATGCTCTGCTGTGACTTTGAATTCATCTTCCTATTTAAAGGAATCCCCCAAATATTGTTTAAATTCGTGTTAGTATCTGTTCTTAAAATAACTAAGATTTGTTGCTTATTTAGACTAGAATCAAATATTTGTAGGTGAGTTGTTTTACTGCCTGACGAAAATTAACTTTAGCAAGTTAAAAGTATGAGTAGTGTGGTCTCTGCATGTTAATATTGATCAAAATCAAACACGTTAATATTTAAATCCAGTTTCATTAACCTAATGCATTGACAAAACTTGATTTTTTAAATCAGGCAGTAGTATTTTTAGGTGGTTGTTACAGTAACAGTTTGTTATTGAACAATAATATGATTTGGGGCAAATTCTTGAAAACTTTAGTTTAAGAAAACTCAAAATTCTTCTGAGTTATAGGGTATGGATTATAGAACCTTAGAAAAATCAGAGAAGAATTTAAAGTTTGTTTGTTAAGTTGCAGTTTGGATTCAAACTTTTTAACCCTGGTTTGAAGTGGGTCTGAGCATTTAGTCAGTGTGAAGAGATGGAATGATCGAGTGTTATGAAAATTGGTGATGGTGTAGATGATGGGTGAGGCAACTCGGGACCGAAAGGGTTGATCGTCAGATGATCGGAGTGGCAAGAGAATGGCCGTTGACAGGTTTGAATAGAAACCTGTAAAAACTTTTTCAGGTTTTGGAAATTTGGGTTTCAGAGCTAATTTTTGAATTCTTTGGGTTATGTGTGATTTGGGGATGATGTGAGGGTAGTGTTGAGTTTCTGGTTGAGGCTTGATCACCTGAGATGTTCAGCAGAGGGGGCGGTGATGAGTTCTCTGATGAACTATTTGGGTTTGGGAATGTTTCAGGAGGAGGATGGGTTGCTCGGAGCAAGTGGGTAAATGACTCGAAGTAGGTTGTAGAAAAACTCGAAGTTGGCAAGCTAGAAACCCGAAGTAAAAGTTTTGTTTCTCGGGTTAACCTGTAGTTTACAGATTACACAATAAAACTATGTATGTTTTTTTAAAATATGGGTTTTAAACTTTTTAAAAATAAGGGTTTTCAAATTTTAAAATCTGTAGTTATAGGTTTTAAATAAGATTTAGGTTTAAAATTTAATTCAAGTTTGAATTACTGATTTGAATTCAAACTCCAGGTTTTTAAACCTGTTTTCTGTTTTTTTTCAAAATCTAGGTTTGAACTGTTTAAATCTGCAGTTTTATGTTTTGATTAAAAATTTAAGAGTAAATTCAAATGCAGGTTTGAATTTCAGATTCAAATTCAAATCCTAGTTTTTAAATTTAAATTTAAATTTCAAGATTTAACTTAATTAACTATTTCATTTTGGTAAATAGTTTAAAATTTTAACAATGAAGTTTTTAAAATATGAAGCAAGATTTAAAGATAAATTTTAAAACTGGAAATCTGAGTTTAAAATGAAGTTCAGTTTCAAATTTAAAAGAAATTTAAATTTGAAAGTTTTAAAACATAAATGATTTAAAACTTCTAAAATTTAGAAATAAATTTAACTTCAAATTCTTATGATTGCATTCTTAAGTCAAACTTTTGTTTTGACTTGTAATTTTAAATAAGTTTCAAATTATTTAAAAATTGATAAGTTTAAAATTATTCTATTTTAAACTTGAAATTTAAATTTAAATTTAAAGGTAATTTCAAAAATACTTTGTTTTGAATAATATTGTTTTAAACATAATTAAGTTATGTTTTATTTTGAAAGATTGATTAAGATTTATGTTTAAGATTAATTAATTAATTTAATTAATTAATTAAATTTGGAATTATAATTGATTAATGATTAATCAATTTTAAGTTAAGATCATTAATTAAGTTATTAATTAATGATAAATGAATAATTAATTATGTAATTAACTTTTTAACTAAGGTTAATTAATTTAATAATTAACTTTAATTAATGAATGGTTAAGGATAATTTAAATGGTAATTAATTTAGGTTAATTACTTTATAAAATAATTTGAGGATGGTTAGTGAAGGTCATTAACCAGAATTATTTGACAATTAATTAATGTAGTTAATTTTTATATAATTAATTAGATTAATTAATTTAATAATAATCAATTATGAATGATTTGAGTATAATTACTTGATAAAGTAATTAAGAAATTAATTACTTAATGTAATTAATTTTAATTAATGAGACTGTTTATTTTTAATTAATTTAGTTTAATTAATTATAAACACTTGAGTTTTATAAATAATTACTTTATAAAGTTTTGGAAATTACTTAGTTAAGTAATTGTTTAATAATTACAAATTGTAATTAAGGAGATGTTTAAGTATGAGATAATTTGGATTAATTATTTAGTAATTAATCAACGGATGAATTAAGAAATAAAATTAAGGATAATTAATTTGGTTTAATGTGGTAACTAAGTTAGTTAATTACTTAGAGTAATTAATTTAAGGAATAATTAAGTATCATTAATTGTTATAATTAATGATGTAATTAAAGATGATTAATTATGATTAGTTAATCAATAATAAGTAATTAAAGGTAATTAATTAATGTAATTAATTAAGGATTAAGATAATTAATTATGATTAATTAATTAGTTGAGTAATTAAAGGTTAATTACTGTTTAATTGAGGATAATTAATTTTGTGAAATTAATTAAGAATAATTACATAAGTGTAATTAAGGGTAATTAATCAAGAGTGATTAATTAAGATAATTTATTTTGAATGATTGATTAACTGATTGTAATCAGTTAAATGATTGAGTAAGCAAGATTTAATTTGGTGAAGTAATTAATTTAATTTATTTTAAATTAATTAGAGATGGGTAATTAATTTAATTCATTTTAAATTAATTAGAGATAGTTAATTTAATCCATTTTAAATTAATTATAGGATAATGAGTAAATCATTACTCATGGATGAATGGTTGAACTTAATTGTCTTGGATGCTTTAAGATCTCAGTAATGAGATAAATGATATTGTGTGGTATGGAGGTTTGATTGTATTGTGATGATAACATAGGTTATCTATTGTAATATATGGTATATCTATATGATATTGATGATGTGAATTACCTGTTATGTGATAATGTTGATTATCAGTTATGATTTATAAGTTATCTATCTGTGTGTAAATAGATACTGTAATTGAATTGTTTTAAACCTTTAAAACAACTTGGACCTTAAAAGACACGCTTTGGTTTTCGATGAGACCGGGATCGGGTTTCCATATTTGGATATCCGAAAACCACATCGATTCCAAATAATGTTAGGTCGTGAATAAAAATGGAGCTTTGTGAAGACTCGAGGTGTAAGGACTATGAGTCAGTATAACTCTATGGGCGATTCCGTAATGAGTTGACGGAATTAGTTCTTATAGATTCGAGATGGTGAATAAGAGTGCAAGGGTTATTGTCGTTAACTCTGAGGGTGATTCCAAAATGAGTGTAACGAGATAATGCCTTCGGTTTCGTTCGAACCCGGAACGAACTTGTATGGATTGAATGCTTTCAGAACATCGTCAGGTGGACGATGAGCATTCTATGTGATATGTCCTATAAAGGTAATCGTAGCCTCAAGCCTCATCAACCGGGAATGGCTAAAACAGGGGAGGTGCAGCAAAGCTTCGTGGGTCGCACCCACTGGAGAGCAAGATTGATTCCTGTCTAGAAGTCCCTTTATATTCGGCTGTGTGGGTGGTTGCTAGTTACAACCACTAGGTTGTCTTGTTCGGAACTATTCAGTAAGGAATAGGTCCGGCTTTGTGTTGCAGGGGGTCGGGAGTGATCCTCGGTACGTTGATCTAGGCCACGTACTGTGACGGGCGGTACCCCAGTAGCCCTGCCATTGTATGGAATCCAAAATCCAATAAGTGCCAACGGTTTTGATTGTATTACCCACTTTTGTGGCTAGTAGCTGGAATTTGATCATGTAACAATTTCGGCTATTTCTTATTTACTTGAAAACCCTAGACACTATTATAATATCATCGGATTTCCTATCAAATGTTTTGGTTAGCGTAAGGTAAAAACTTTTTCATATTTATGTGTGGGAAGTCTTACGTGATACCTTCCTTTTCAAAAGGTTTTTGAAAGTTAAGCAACTTTAACCTGTTACTCACACCAGACCCATGTCTGACCCGGAGTTTTTTTTTTTTTATAAACTCTTGGGTACTCAAATTTTTATGAGTAGTCAAGCGAATTCAGGTTAGGATTCAGGTCGATTTGACGAATTGTGGAGGAGCAATGGAGCAGGAGGCTTCTGCGTGAAGATATATCTAGTTTTCCGCTGTGTGTTCTCTGAGTTGTTGTGTTGAGTTGTATAACTAGACAGGAGTTTATAACTGTCTAATATGTGTTGTATATCTATGTACTCTGATATGGTTGTAAATTATGTAATATTTATGTTATTAATATAATTATTTCGTTCCGCTGTGTAACATTCTGATGTTGTTCTTTCTTCTCTTCTTTCTATTCTCTTTTCTATCCCTTTCTTTCTTAATTCATGACGCGGTTTTCCGGGAGTGGAAAGTCGGCTCGTGACACTAATTATCACTAGCGATAATTAGAAACAACAATTATTCAATTATCAAAAACAATAATCAAATTTCAAACAATATCCGATTATCAAAAAATATAATCAGAAACAACAAATATTCGATTATCAAAAACGATAATCAGAAACAACAAATATTCGATTATCAAAAACGATAATCAAATTTCAACAAATATCTAATTATCTCAAGTGATAATTAGAAACAACAATTATTCGATTATCACAAACGATAATCAAATCAACAAATATTCGATTATCAAAAACGATAATCAAATCAACAAATATTAGATTATCAAAAACGATAATCAAATCAACAAATATTCGATTACCAAAAACGATAATCAAATCAACAAATATTCGATTATCACAAACGATAATCAAATCAACAAATATTCGATTATCAAAAACGATAATCAAATCAACAAATATTCGATTATCAAAAACGATGATCAAATCAACAAATATTCGATTATCACAAACGATAATCAAATGAACAAATATTCGATTATCACAAACGATATTCAGAAACAACAGATATCTAATTATCAAAAACGATAATCAGAAACATCAAATAGCTAATTATCAAAAACGATAATCAGAAACATCAAATATCTAATTATCAAAAACGATAATCAGAAACATCAAATATCTAATTATCAAAAACGATAATCAGAAACATCAAATATCTAATTACCTGTAGATAATTAGATTCAACAAATATCTAGAAATCAATTAAGATACTCTAGAAAATCAACATAAAAGGTTGGATCGATCCCATCAGATGGCGAGTTTTTAGCTACGCCGCACGTGCATCTCAGAGTGGCCGAAGCCTACCAAGTACTATAAATTTTTGGCGCCCATCAGATTGACCCGAAGGTCCGCAGAGTGACCCGAAGGTCTAGTACTGGTATTTGACCCGAAGGTCCGCAGAGTGACCCGAAGGTCCGCAGATTGACCCGGAGGTCCAGCAGAGTGGCCCGAAAGCCCAACAAATGACCCGAAGGTCCATCAGAGTGGCTCGAAAGCCAAATAAAATCATCAGAATCATCAAAACAGTAGATATTTCAATTAACGATTCCGGAATTAACCAAAATAGCAAAAGCACATGTCTCATACCACGTGTTTTACTAAATCGTTTAAATCTCTTAATCGTTTCCTTGAAAGTGCAAAATTGTATATTCCAAAAATAACATTTCACATTCTCAAACAGACAAGTCCGGAATTAAGCGAATCAGTAAAAGAAATGGGTCATAGTCCTCGATTTTGCTGAAACGTTTAATCGCTTTCTCATTCTATTGAAAACACAAACTGCAAAACTTCTGAAAACAATTTCATTTTATTTTATAAAAGTAATAATTTACGTTCTCAAACGAACAAGTCCGGAATTAAGCAAATCAGTAAAAGAAAGGGTTCATAGTCCTCGATTTTGCTGAAACGTTTAAATCGCTTTCTCATTCTTTTGAAAATGTAAACTATAAAATTTTGAAAAACAATTTTATTTCTAAAACGATTTGCAAATCCGTGATAAAAACAGCAATATTAGTGATAATTTCGATAAGGAAATCGCACTTCTCAAAACACCGTAGAAATGGATCTCAAAATCAGCATTGCGGGATAACCGCTTGAAAATCCACTTTAAAATTTGACGGTCACAGAAGCCAAAGAGACATTGATTTTGAAACGTCAAAATCTCATCAAAATAATTTGCATCAAAATATAATATCAGTGAATTTTCATTCATTAAAATGTCGACATAACACCGAGCTTCAAAAATTTAGCATTGGTGTAAAAATTCCGTTATAAAAATAACGGCAACAAAATACGTTTAGAACCAAACATCGGTTCAACGTAAAAATAATGCAGTAATGTGCAACTTAAATTTGTACGTATACTACAAATGAATACAGAAATCAGTCGAATATATCTTCAATGAAGATAATTCTAAAACAACAAAAATCTCAACAAATTCACATAACTTCAATTGCTTCGAATCCTCAAATCGGATTCGAAATTTTTTTTTAAAAGAAAACAAAATAAACACAGTTATGTAAACAACAAATGAAATTTGTTTCAATTTCATAATTTGATTTTCAAATCAAAAAGGTTATCAGCCGTACTCAGCGAAGACAGTCACTGTTTCTGCTGCGCACTCTGATAAACAGAACACACTCATCAATCATCAAAACACAGTTTCACTTTTTATTTTTAAATAAAGATATTTAAAAATTTCAACATATTTTCGAAACTTTAGTTTTGACTCAAAGAACAATAAAACATCGACTAATAGTTGTAACACATGTTCCATCTAAGTTATGTTTTATATTATGTCCATAAACCCCAAGCTCTGACACCAACTGTGACGCCCCACCTCTATGCTCGCAATAACAAAGAGTATTAAAAGAAATACCGTCTGTTATCACGAAGAATAAGGCTGGATAGGAGCGGCCATCCGTAGTTAGGCCTTACACTAGTATTGGTTACCTCGATAGGAGTGGTATATATTTTTATTTTTCATCTCTTATTTATTTACTCCCATCGACATACCCAATTCCAGTATAAAACGAACTACGATGGTTCATAATAGTTCAGGACAATAAATATAATAATAACGCAGACAATCTAAGTGCGAAACAGAGATAAACAAAAAATCTCATTTATATAATAACTGATGTCAGTTACAATACATGTGATACAGTACATCTGATACAACTACAATTGTCGACTCTGGAAGTTACATATACAAGTACATTATCGTGAATAATATACATGAATATACAACATCCTATACAAATACACTGACTACTTTAAATGATGACGACTACTCCAAAAGTATGAAAAGACTTCATAGCTCTAACAGCAACCCAAAGTAAGATATCAACAACCTGCAAATACTCGGTCTGACCCGAGTATTAAATTCAAAAGAAAATAATACACGGGTCAGTCTAATTCAAACTCAGTTATTAGTGCATAGAAGCAATAATAATTAAATAAAAATTAGAAGACAATCAAAATAAATTTACTTATCCGATTCTTAAGTAAGGAAATCGGATAACGGTAAATATAGCACGTAACGGTGTTAAACAACAAATTCAAATAATTGAATTGGAAACACGTATCAATTCAAACAATTGAAACATCAATTAAAAGGTCAACACGGGTAGGGCTGCAGTCCACGCACGCGTGTACTGCCTCGCCACTACAACATGCATTACACAAAAGATCAATGCATCAAGAGCAAAAGAAATACAAATAAAATCGATACCATGTGGCTGCAGTTCACGCTTGCGTGCACTACCTTGCCACTACAGTGATATGTACACAATGAAAATTCACAAACGAACACAAGGTCAAACCCAAGCTACAAGTTGGATTCAACTCAGGTGAACTCGAAAAACAAACAAAATGCAAAGGTCAAGTCACTGCTGTCAGGACTCAACTCAATGCAACAATTCAAATTCTGAAACGTCATAAGAAGGAGACAACAGTGGTACAACAAGAGTGGTCACTGAAGCCTAGAGCTAACAGAAATGTAAAGGAACAAGCCTGGACAACATGAATGCGAACCCAAATGTACACAATGGATGTACACTGCTGGTTGCACATGGATAAAATGAAACAGAGATGTAACCTGAAACTGCAGACATATAGACCAACAAAGGTGACATCATACACAAGGTTATAAATGTACATATGCACAGCATGGCACACATGCATAAGAACAGGAAGCAGTATCAATAGACATGAAGACAATATATACAGGGCACCTATAAACACTACATGGAACTGGAGATTGCAACTTAAATAGGAATGCACATGAACATGAAGATATGCAACATGAAGGTAAGCATTGCCACAAGACCACCAAGTTCAACAGTCGAATATTATGTCGATAATATAACATGGCAATGCGGACTCGAGTATACTGCAGTTAGTGAACATATATGCAAGCAAAGAATACTTGTATAACAGCCTCAATAATAAAATACCCATGTTCTAAACTTGATACAAGAAACTACATGATTAACAAGTATGCAAGTGAATGCAACGTGAACCAATAGTGCACTAGTAAGATTAACAAAACTAGGCATGTATATGAAGCCCATTTTAGTGACACAGCCCCAATTAAACCAACACAGTGCAACTGATTCGAAATAATAAACGGGGACAACATGATGAACTTGTATGCAAAGACCAGTGAACAACTAAATGGAACTGGACAGTGTAAACACCTGAATGCAAGTGCAACTACATCAATGAATTCGAGTAATGTACACATGACTGCAACAACGAATTAAAGTGGATAGGGGAGGCAATTGCAAAATCCAATAAAAGTGCAAATTCGAACAAGGTCGAAAGTGCTACAGGAGTATGCACTTGACAAAGTTCAGAACTCACCAACTATAACCATTTGCAAACCGAACCTGTAAATACTTCAAGAAACAATCAGTAGGCAAGTGGAGACCAGAAAGGTGGCGACTTTGAGCTACAAACCCTTAATACAACTTAAATGGTCAAGACAACTAAAGAACCAAAAGTCATAGAGATATTTACGTGACCATGAAATCAACAGCACTATACCAGATTCAAACTAAAATGTGCATACTCAGGTGAACACATGGCCGAGAACAAAATCAAAAGCATTGTGTGGAAGCACAGGAACAACTACATCTGGCAAGATACTATAGCCGAGGTAGAGTACCAAAAACAAAGACAAAGTCGAACAATTCAATCCGGAAAAATCACTATCACAGTCTAGTAAACCAAGCAATTCAAGTCAAAGCCAGAAAAATCATAAACATCTAAACACAAAACCAAAATGACCGAAGGCCAAATAAAATCAACACGAAGTCCAGAGAATTCAAGGCAGCAATTTCCAACAAAATCAAAACCATGGAAATAAAAAACAAGAAATCATGTGACTTTAAATTAGATGTGAGTGATAAAATTACTCACCTTTGTCGAATCGAAAACGAACAACCGCGTGCGAAATGAAGGCATCATCGATCCACAGCGTCGGCGCCTTCGATTCTCCCACAAGCCCTAATTTTTGTACGAAGACGAGGCCGCCATTTCTATTTTTTTAGTATGTTTTAATTTTTTAGGGGTACGAATGAAAACTAAAGGGGGGGACGGGTTGAATCAATTGAAGAGGAAATGGGCCAAAGTCATTGGGCCAAGACCTAGAATTGTAAAAATCACATATTCACCTAACCAATTTTTGAACGAATTTACAACTGATTAAAACACCAACAACAATTAATCACTAAGTTAATCGTCATTTGACGATGATAAATTTTCACAAAATCCCGGGTTGTTACATTATTAATCTCAAAATACCTTCACAAGATGTATTTCCACTTTTCAACCGTTTGAAAACAGTTTCAAACCACACTCTTCTCATGGAATGAATTCCCAAATATTTATTTCCACTGAAAACACCAAGTACAATACTTTAGATTTTTAAAATAATTTGAAACACTTTATTATAAATTATACTTTAAAACGTTTAAATTAAACTACTTAAACACTTTATTCAAAAGTATATTCTTTAAAAATATTTAAAATAAAATTACTTTATAAAATATAAAACTAATTTTTAAAATAAAAATTAAGACAACTAAATTTAAAATAAGAGTTACTAAATTCTATACAAGTTTTCAAATAAACTTTACCCAAACTAAAATAAAATTACTTTAAAATATAAATATTAAAAATTATGTTTTTAAAACATAATTCCAATTAACCTTTAAATAATTACTACTAAAATATATTTGAAAAATATTTACTTTAAAATTTAAAACATTTAAAAGTAATAAATTTTCTAAAACATTTCCTTAAAACAAATTTTTAAATCCTTTAGCTTATACATAAAAGTCTCCTTTAAAATACACTTGACTTTCCAGGGAAATACACTTTCCATTTCCATTCCATTAAAAATAAACACTATTTCTTTTTAAAATAAACTACCCATTCCTTTATAAATTTCCACCGTGAAATTTGTACTTCCAAATATCCATAGATATTTATTTCACTTTATAAACCCAGTTTATAAATCTCATAGTCTCATCCTCTTTTTAAAACACAGTTTCAAATAATAAATCAATAACCAAATTGATTTTCAAAATTTACTCCATTAAAATAAATTCATTTACTTATCCAAATTTATTTCAAAACCCATAAATTTCAGATTTAACTTCTTTATTATAATCTAAATCTTATTTAAACTGAATATCAATTTCATATTTTTTTTTCCAGATCTATTCTTTATCTTTCCAAACAAATTTAATCCTTGGATTTAAAATAAATTCTTTATTCCCTTAAATAATATCACTTAGGTTTAAAATTTCATTTTATTCTCATTTAATCAAAAATCTCCTTACCATACTTGGAAATTTATTTACTAGAATTTAAAAATCAACTTTTATCTTTTCCTAAATCATTCTTTAATTTATCCAAATTCACTATAATTATTTACATAAATTTCTCTCTTTTATTTTCTTTTCAAAAATCCAATCTATATATTTTGATATCTCAGTATATCCAAATATATTCAATCAAAGGTAGCATTAAATATTTTCAATCACCAATATAATCTATCTCGGATTATCAAATAAATCATATCATAGATCATTAAAATATTTTCAATCACCAATATAATCTATCTCAGATTATCAAATAAATCATTTCACCATATTTCAATCATATTCGATTCACTTAGCACTTCTAAGTTGAATTTAGTTTATAACTCAAGTTTAACTTCATAAAAATCCATTTTTAACTCATAATTCAATTTTTATCCAACCAATCAGGATTCCATTAACATACTCACTTAACTAACTTATTCCATTTATTTCATTTCCCATTTTTAATTCAATATTTGATTTTTCCCTTCGAAAATCACTTCACTTAATTTTCTTGAGTTCAATCTATTTTATAATTCGAGTTTTGGATTTTTATTCATTTCCGAAAATTCAAATTTTTTTATTCTGGCTTATTTATCCCATTACTTAGTTTTATAAGTCGCAACTTATTTATATCCATACTTTCATCCATTACAATCAATCCCATTCACGTTTTACCTTTTAACTCGGGATTATACATTTAATTTAGCAAAGTATATATTTTTATTCAATGGGTTTTCAATTCTTTTATAAGCCATCGAAATCTATTTATTCCAATTCAATCTTATTTAACTAAAATCCAGTTAAATCTAACCTCATACTATTCTTTTGACTTCACAATCCATTTTAATTTTATTAAGTAAGAACTTAATTTCATTTAATGTTATCATTCCTAACATCCAAGCAACCATATATTAGCTAAAATAGTCTACAAAACTTTTCTTTTATATACAAAAATAATTGGGGTAAAATTATTTCATTTACCCTACTTTTAAAACCATACTGTGTCGTTTTATCTTGTTCAAGAGTTTAGAAATCCCTATCGATGACATGGCGTCCCAATATCGAGCAGAATCCATAAACACTTAACCGATAAAGCAACACAATATAAAACAATTTTTATATTCACTAACAAATACGCGCTCTTATCCATTAATACTCTCAACTCATTCTAGAGTACCACTGACTTAATTTTTAATGAGTAATCCCCACCAGAGCCAAGGTTCTCGCTTAACCTTTAGGTTTGATATCAAATGTAACGACCCGATTTTCAATGCCCGAAAATCGAACCATTAGGATCTAAAGAAGAAGGAGACAGAAGAAGAGGAAACAAATAATACAGAATCTTACCATTGCAGCAGAATAAAATATAATAGATAATAACAGATCTTTACACAAAATAAAAATATATCTGTTTTTATACATATATCTTCAGAATACAGTATCAGAGTTCAATACAATCAACAACAAAACTCAGGATGATTATAACATCTTTTCCTTCCAAAATTGAATACATAGCAGAATTTAAATCATATACGTCGGATACGTCTCGCCATCCAGCTCGTCTCCTGAGCTCCGCAGCAATCCATCTTGAATCTGTACTCTATAATACTCGGTCTGTCTCGAGCATTATAGTAAAATAACACCCGAGTCAGTCTGGAAAACCAGCTTGACAAAATATACTCAAATTGATTATTAAAGTTCAAAATCCTTTGAAAATCAAAAGCATCTCGTAAGACCACGCCACAAATAAACATGTCCGGTTTTTACCTTACGATAGCTAAAGCATTTCTTATCAAAATCCTCTGATATTATAATAGTTTTCTATATACAAATACTTATTCAAATAGCTGAAATTGTTACATGATTAAATTCCAGCATAATAGCCGCAAAGTGGGTTATACAAACAAAAACCGTAAAAGGCGCATAGGGAAAATGGATTTCCAACTAATGACTAAGCCCTGGGGTACCACCTGTCACAGTACGTGTCCTAGATCACCGTACCGAGGATTACTCCCAATCCCCTACAACACAAGACCGAGACTACCCCTTACTGGATAATCCCGAGTAAGATCACCCCGCGGTTGGGATCAGCAAACGCCCACTAAGACAAAATAAAAAGGGACATCTAGACAGGGATGACCTCACCCTAATGGGTGCTACCCACTTAGCCCTGTTGCATAACCCTTGATTTTCAGTCATCTCCGGCTGCTGAGGCTCGAGGCTAAGCGTTACCCTTTTAGAACATATCACATAGAATGCTCACCGTTCACCAAACGATGTTCTGAAAGCATTCACCCATACAAGTCCGTTCCGGTTTCGAATGGAACCGAAGGCACTACTCCTACTACATCCATTTTGAAATCTTCTCAGGATTAGTAGCGACTAGCCCTTGCACTTCACTGCTCCACCATCGAATCCAAAATCTTGTTTTCCACACAAAAATGTACAAACCTGATCGAAGTGGTTTTCGAGAATTTAATCTCGATCCCGGTCTCTTCGAAACGATCAGTGCATTGTCCAATATTGATATTCGATTATTTAACTATCAATTAACATTCTCAAGCAACCATCAAATAATAAATAATCTCACAAATTATTTATTAGTCTCAAAATATCTTCACAAGATATATTTCCACTTTTCAACCCTTTGACAAAAGTTTCAAACCACACTCTTGGAATGAATTCTCAAATATTTATTTCCACTAAAAACACCAAGTACAATACTTTCGATTTTTAAAATAGTTTGAAACACTTTGTTATAAATTATACTTTAAAACATTTAAATTAAACTACTTAAACACTTTATTCAAAAATATATTCTTTTAAAATATTTATAATAAAACTACTTTATAAAATATAAAACTAATCTTTAAAATAAAAATTAAGCCAACTAAATTTAAAATAAGAGTTACTAAATTCTATACAAGTTTTCAAATAAACTTTATCCAAACTATCTTTAAAATAAAGTTACTTTATAAATTATAAATATTAAAAGTTAACTTTTTAAAACATAATTCCAATTAACCTTTAAATAATTACTACTAAAATAGATTTGAAAAATATTTACATTAGAATTTAAAACATTTAAAAATAATATATTTTCTAAAACATTTCCTTAAAACAAATTTTTAAAGCCTTAAGCTGATACATAAAAGTCTCCTTTAAAATACACTTGACTTTCCAGGGAAATACACTTCCCATTTCCATTCCCTTAAAAATAAACACTATATATTTTTAAAATAAACTACCCATTCCTTTATAAATTTCCACTATGAAATTTATACTTCCAAATATCCACATATATCTATTTCACTTTATAAACCCAGTTTATAAATCTCATAGTCTCATCTTCTTTTTAAAACACAATTTCAAATACTAAATAAATTTCCAAATTGATTTTCAAAATTTACTCCAGTAAAATAAATTCCTTTACTTGTCCAAATTTATTTCAAAACCCATAAATTTCAGATTTAACTTCTTTATTATAATCTAAATCTTATTTAAACTGAATATCAATTTCATATTTTTGTTTCAGATCTATTCTTTATCTTTCCAAACGAATTTAAACCTTGAATTTAAAATAAATTACTTATTCCCTTAAATAGTATCACTTGGGTTTAAAAATTCATTTTATTCCCATTTAATCAAAAATCTCCTTACCATATGTGGAAATTTATTTATTAGAATTTAAAATTCAACTTTTATCTTTTCCTAAATCATTCTTTTATTTATCCAAATTCTCTATAATTATTTACTTAAATTTCTCTCTTTTATTTCCTTTTCAAAAATCCAATCTATATTTTTTGATATCTCAATATATCCAAATATTTTCACTCAAACATAGCATTCAATATTTTCAATCGCTAATATAATCTATCTCAGATCATCAAATAAATCTTATCCCGGAATATTAAAACAATCTAAATATTTTGAGGAATCCAGTTGGATACCTCCAACCTGCTTCCCTGCATCCACAGATGTTAGCACAATATAATAATACCAATTCCACTTCGAGGTGGAATATCGCGGTATATGGGATTATATTCATATCATCCTCTATTATGCTGCGCATAGGGTATCATCCGCTATATAATGCGGGAAATCAATCATTCCAAATATATACTATATATTGCTATATATAATATAGCACATCAAACAAACTCAATCATTCAACCAATTATTTAAATTCAACCATTTAATTTAAATTTAACCCAAATGAGTGAGATTAACTCACATTTGACCTTAGATTGCCATCCACTTCAAACTCGACTTGGTTTCCACGATTTCAGACCTTGGATAACATTTTAGGGTTTTTATTAATATTTGAACACATCAAACAATCTATTTCCATTTAATAGTTCAATTTATGTAGTTAGTTTTTAAATAATAATTTACCAACCTAATTCACATTTGGTACAAGTACTTTTGATATCCTCGAAACAATAGTTTATACACATGATTTTAAATAAGAAATAATCGTGGTTGATAATGATTCCCTGAAATGGTCTAACTTTTAAAATAAGAAATTTTCAGACATATATTTTCTGAAATAAAATGCTTCATCTCTTCTTCTTTCTTCATTTTTTTTTTCTTTTTTAACAACTGAGTAGTTTAAAATCAAGTAGCTAATCTTAATTACTGAAAAGAATAGAAATAGAAACAAAAAAACAATACCCTATTCGCAAAAACGAGCCGACCCACCCTCTAGATCGCCATAGCTCGAACTCAGTTGCGTTGCCGAACCCATGTTTCACGATCGAGCACCCATCAAATGTGAAACCCTCATCGATCCACATGCAACTCTCCCAAAGGCCATCCCTTCGTGCACTTGCTCCGCTCGGATTGTAAGGATACTTAGATGCCATTTCCTGAACCATCTATTGCAGAATGAAAGTTCCTTTGCACGCTCGGAAAGTTTCGACTGAATTTGTACATCTGCTGGAAAGAGTGTACACTCCTCTAAGGAACTCGTGCAAGTTTCCTAGCAATAGAGTCCAACAGTTAGCGCATCTTTTACTAGCTATTCGTCTATACTCCATTTATAAAAATCGAAACAACAACATGCTTTCACAAAATAACATGAAACCTCTCTATTCGATCCTCATAGCTACCCCTTCCCTGAATAGCGTCTACGTCAACAAAAGGTGAGGCACCTAAGAAGCTTGCAATCTCTGCCAGAACTGCAAAATTTGAATACGAGCAGTTCCTCGTCACTATCCATGTTTTCTGAGGAACTCGAGCAGTTTCTCGTCAATAGAGAATGGCATATCGCTTGACACCAAGAAAAGAGGAGATTGAGAAGGGCATCTGACCTAATTCAACATAGTTAGATATGAATTTGCCCCTTCTGCTTCGACGCCATAGATTTCTTTCCTTCTTGATTTTGATTTTAAATAAATCACCCTTGTTGATGCCTTCCGTTGCAATGAATCGAATTATCTAGGACTCAGAGGCAAGTTTTGATTTATTTCATCGTCCTATTTTCTGAGATTGATTTCGATTTTGGGTTTTAAAATGCTCGGCGGTTTAATAGAATGAAGAGGAAGATTGCATGTGCTTAAGCTGCAAAGGGGAAACAAGAAGCGATGTTATCGTGCCTGCAACATCTAGCTACAGTGATTGAGATGGGAGGCAAAAAGTTTTGATGTGGCAAGAATTCAGCTGGAGTTGACAGGATAAATATATATAATTTTAAATTTAAATTCTAATTGTGTTGATAAATGCAACTTAAAATTTCGAACCCTTATCGAGGCATCCTGCTAGGCGTTTATAATGTTAAACCCCTATTCGGAACACAATGAAAAAGTTTCGATTCCTAATTCGATCATATGGAGAAGATAGCTTATTGAACCCAGTTATTATATTAAATTTCGATTTAATTTTCAATGCGTTTACTTATCGTACGGCCAAACGATCACTCCAAACATTACGACAATTGAAATCCGATAATACTACAATATTGCGGATCCAATGGAACTAGTTTCGTCGAAATCCGAGACTATGCCTCAGAAGGCTATTTTTAAATATCAATTTAAATGATATATTTTCAAAACTTAACAAAACACTTCCAAATTCAATTTTAACACTTTTACTATCCTCAGTACTATCAATATAAACTTTACAAGCCTTTAAAATATTTTTATCAAGCTCGAAACTCAAGATTAAATATTTTACTCAATCTTCAATTATTGAATTGAATAATTATATTATTCAACAAATCGCTGTATCTACATTCCGAATAGATAAATCCAAGTTTTTCATATTCAATACCAATTTATAATTCAATTCTTATATTTAAAACCACTTAAATATTCCAGATTCAACGCTGAAAAATTTGGGTCATTACATTCCTTCCCCCTTAAAAGAATTTCAACCCCAAAATTGCCAAGGCAAACGAATGCCTCAACCATTAACTTGCTAATACCCATTTAGTGAAAATCCCTTATTCAATTTCCTAATCCGTAAGTTCCAACTAAATAATTAGCTTAAATTTCTATTTCACAAATCCCTTATTTCAATTCTAATTTTGAAATAGTATTGTCGCTAAGAAAAAAATTTCCAAAAATTTTCAAAATTTTTTCTAACTCCCAAAATTTTCGAATTTTTTTGGCAGAGTCTCCTTTGTACGGAGGAGCTTTTGCAATTTGACAAGAGATATAAATATATATGCATCGACCCAAACGGTCGAAAAAACAAAAACAGTTCATATTTCCTATATTTTTATTGCGTAGGCGTATCTTTATTTAGCATTTTTAAGCAAGCGGCTTATTATTTTAGCAATTAGCGCAACCAAATCCAGTCACACGACTTCCTTGTACCTGTACTTACTCAATTTAAATATGTAAGTGCCATATATATGAAATTCATTATCATTTCACTCTTTCAGTAGCTAAACACATGCATTTCATAAGCAACATACACCAAACACTTTCCATGAGCAATTTATATGATTTCAAAACTAATTCAGTTGCTTTCAACCAATTCATATGCCATTCCATTCAATTTTAATGGTTTACAACTCAATTGCTTACATTAAATTTATTTTTAATCCAAACAAGCTTATATTCAATTCATTTGATTTCAAAATCAATTTTATTTCACTTCTATCAATACATAGAATTTTATTTAATCCCATTTTCGTCAAACGACGATTATTTCTATGCAAATTCGGCGATATTTTTGTGAATAAACAATTACTCAAGCTTTAACCATTTTAAATTGATCTCAACTCAATTTATATAAATTTCATTCCATTTTAATTTTATTCACAATCCATGCATTCTCATTTTCACTTCATTTTTGATTTTATCTATTTACTTGCATTCCATTTCACCATTCAAACAGGTTCTATTCAAAACCATTTCATAAAGCTCACTAACACCCACTTAACAATTTGCTTAAGTTGACAATTTAAGTTCATCTCCATTTCCAATTAAATTCCATTCTATTTAATTCAATTAGTATATTCATTCAATCCATTTTAAACTTTATTTCACATTTTCATTTCACTTACGAACTTATTTTATTAATAAAAAGACCATTTTGATTTTATTTCCATTCCTTTGAATTTTATTTGTAATTCAAACCATTTCTGTTTTAATCCAACTTCGTTTCATTTCACCATATTTCAATCATATTCGATTCACTTAGCACTTCTAAGTTGAATTTAGTTTATAACTCAAGTTTAACTTCATAAAAATCCATTTTTAACTCATAATTCAATTTTTATCCAACCAATCAGGATTCCATTAACATACTCACTTAACTAACTTATTCCATTTATTTCATTTCCCATTTTTAATTCAATATTTGATTTTTCCCTTCGAAAATCACTTCACTTAATTTTCTTGAGTTCAATCAATTTTATAATTTGAGTTTTGGATTTTTATTCATTTTCGAAAATTCAAAAAAAAATTATTCTGGCTTATTTATCCCATTACTTAGTTGTATAAGTCGCAACTTATTTATATCCATACTTTCATCCATTACAATCAATCCCATTCACGTTTTACCTTTTAACTCGGGATTATACATTTAATTTAGCCAAGTATATATTTTTATTCAATGGGTTTTCAATTCTTTTATAAGCCATCGAAATCTATTTATTCCAATTCAATCTTATTTAACTAAACTCCAGTTAAATCTAACCTCATACTATTCTTTTGACTTCACAATCCATTTTAATTTTATTAAGTAATAACTTAATTTCATTTAATGTTATCATTCCTAACATCCAAGCAACCATATATTAGCTAAAATAGTCTACAAAAACTTTTCTTTTATATACCAAAATAATTGGGGTAAAATTAGTTCATTTACCCTACTTTTAAAACCATACTGTGTCATTTTACCTTGTTCAAGAGTTTAGAAATCCCTATCGATGACATGGCGTCCCAATATCGAGCAGAATCCATAAACACTTAACCGATAAAGCAACACAATATAAAACAATTTTTATATTCACTAACAAATACGCGCTCTTATCCATTAATACTCTCAACTCATTCTAGAGTACCACTGACTTAATTTTTAATGAGTAATCCCCACCAGAGCCAAGGTTCTCGCTTAACCTTCAGCTTTGATATCAAATGTAACGGCCCAATTTTCAATGCCCGAAAATCGAACCATTAGGATCTAAAGAAGAAGGAGACAGAAGAAGAGGAAACAAATATTACAAAATCTTACCATCGCAGCAGAATAAAATATAATAGATAATAACAGATCTTTACACAAAACAAAAATATTTCTGTTTTTATACATATTTCATCAGAATACAGTATCAGAGTTCAATACAATCAACAACACAACTCAGGATGATTATAACATCTCTTCCTTCCAAAACTGAATACATAGCAGAATTTAAATCATATACGTCGGATACTTCTCGCCATCCAGCTCGTCTCCTGAGCTCCACAGCAATCCATCTTGAATCTATACTCTATAGTACTCGGTCTGTCTCGAGCATTATAGTTAAATAACACCCGAGTCAGTCTGGAAAACCAGCATGTGAAAATACACTCAAATTGATTATTAAAGTTCCAAATCCTTTGAAAATCAAAAGCATCTCGTAAGACCACGCCACAAACAAACATGTCCGTTTTTTACCTTACGATAGCTAAAGCATTTCTTATCAAAATCCTCTGATATTATAATAGTGTCTATATACAAATACTTATTCAAATAGCTGAAATTGTTACATGATTAAATTCCGCAAAGTGGGTTATACAAACAAAAACTGTAAAGGCGCGTAGGGAAAATGGATTTCCAACTAATGACTAGGCCCTGGGGTACCACCTGTCACAGTACGTGGCCTAGATCACCGTACCGATGATTACTCCCAATCCCCTGCAACACAAGACCGGGACTACTCCGTACTGGATAATCCCGAGTAAGATCACCCCGCGGTTGGGATCAGCAATGGCCCACTAAGCCAAAATAAAAAGGGACATCTAGACAGGGATGACCTCACCCTAATGGGTGCTACCCACTTAGCCCTGCTGCATAACCCCTGATTTTCAGTAATTTTCGGCTGCTGAGGCTCGAGGCTAACGTTGCCCTTTTAGAACATATCACTTAGAATGCTCACCGTTCACCTGACGATGTTCTGAAAGCATTCACACATACAAGTCCGTTCCGGGTTCGAACGGAACCGAAGGCACTACTCCTACTACATCCATTTTGAAATCTCCTCAGGATTAGTAGCGACAAGCCCTTGCACTTCGCTACTCCGCCATCGAATCCAAACTCTTGTTTTCCACACAAAAATGTACAAACCCGATCGAAGTGGTTTCGAGAATTTAATCCCGATCCCGATCTCTTCGAAACGATCAGTGCATTGGCCAATATTGATATTCGATTATTTAACTATCAATTAACATTCTCAAGCAACCATCAAATAATAAATAATCTCTCAAATTGTTTATTAGTCTCAAAATATCTTCACAAGATATATTTCCACTTTTCAACCCTTTGAAAAAAGTTTCAAACCACAATCTTCTCTTGGAATGAATTCTCAAAAATTTATTTCCACTAAAAACACCAAGTACAATACTTTAGATTTTTAAAATAATTTGAAACACTTTGTTATAAATTATACTTTAAAACATTTAAATTAAACTACTTAAACACTTTATTCAAAAATATATTCTTTAAAAATATTTAGAATAAAACTACTTTATAAAATATAGAACTAATCTTTAAAATAAAAATTAAGCCAAGAAATTTAAAATAAGAGTTACTAAATTCTATACAAGTTTTCAAATAAACTTTACCCAAACTATCTTTAAAATAAAATTACTTTATAAAATATAAATATTAAAAATTAACTTTTTAAAACATAATTCCAATTAACCTTTAAATAATTACTACTAAAATAGATTTGAAAAATATTTACATTAGAATTTAAAACATTTAAAAATAATATATTTTCTAAAACATTTCCTTAAAACAAATTTTTAAAGCCTTAAGCTTATACATAAAAGTCTCCTTTAAAATACACTTGACTTTCTAGGGAAATACACTTCCCATTTCCATTCCCTTAAAAATAAACACTATATTTTTTAAAATAAACTACCCATTCCTTTATAAATTTCCACTATGAAATTTATACTTCCAAATATCCACAGATATCTATTTCACTTTATAAACCCAGTTTATAAATCTTATAGTCTCATCTTCTTTTTAAAACACAGTTTCAAATACTAAATCAATTTCGAAATTGATTTCCAAAATTTACTCCAGTAAAATAAATTCCTTTACTTATCCAAATTTATTTCAAAACCCATAAATTTCAAATCTAACTTCTTTATTATAATCTAAATCTTATTTAAACTGAATATCAATTTCATATTTTTGTTTCAGATCTATTCTTTATCTTTCCAAACAAATTTAAACCTTGAATTTAAAATAAATTATTTATTCCCTTAAATAGTATCACTTAGGTTTAAAAATTCATTTTATTCCCATTTAATCAAAAATCTCCTTACCATATGTGGAAATTTATTTATTAGAATTTAAAAATCAACTTTTATATTTTCCTAAATCATTCTTTTATTTATCCAAATTCTCTATAATTATTTACTTAAATTTCTCTCTTTTATTTTCTTTCCAAAAATCCAATCTATATATTTTGATATCTCAGTATATCCAAATATTTTCACTCAAACATAGCGTTCAATATTTTCAATCGCCAATATAATCTATCTCAGATCATTAAATAAATCATATCCTAGGATATTAAAACAATCTAAATATTTTGATGAATCCAGTTGGATCCCTCCAACCTGCTTCCCTGCATCCACAGATGTTAGCACAATATAATAATACCAATTCCACTTCGAGGTGGAATATCGCGGTATATGGGATTATATTCTTATCATCCTCTATTATGCTGTGCATAGGGTCTTATCCGCTATATAATGCGGAAAATCAATCATTCCAAATATATACTATATACTACTATATATAATATAGCACATCAAACCAACTCAATCATTCAACCAATTATTTAAATTCAACCATTTAATTTAAATTTAACCCAGATGAGTGAGATTAACTCACCTTTGACCTTAGATTGCCATCCACTTCAAACTCGACTTGGTTTCCACGATTTCAGACCTTGAATGACATTTTAGGGTTTCTATTAATATTTAAACACATCAAACAATCTATTTCCATTTAATAGTTCAATTTATTTAGCTAGTTTTTAAATAATAATTTACCAACCTAATTCACATTTGGTACAAGTACTTTTGATATCCTCGAAACAATAGTTTATACACTTGATTTTAAATAAGAAATAATCGTGTTTGATAATGATTCCCTAAAATGGTCTAACTTTTAAAATAAGAAATTTTCAGACATATATTTTCTGAAATAAAATGCTTCATCTCATCTTCTTTCTTTATTTTTTTCTTTCACAACTGAGTAGTTTAAAATCTACTAGCTAATCTTAATTACTGAAAAGAATAGAAATAGAAACAAAGAAATAATACCCTATCACAAAAACGAGTCGGCCCACCCTCTAGATCGCCATAGCTCGAACTCAGGTGCATTGTCGAACCCCTGTTTCACGATCGAACACACATCAAATGCGAAACCCTCATCGATCCACATGCGACTCACCCAAACTCCATCCTTCATGCGCTTGCTCTGCTCAGATTGTAAGGATACTTGGATGCCTGTTCCTGAACCATCTGTTGCAGATTGACAGTTCCTTTGCATGCTCGGACAGTTTCGACTGAATTTGTACATCTGCTGGAAAGCGTTTACACTCCTCTGAGGAACTCGTGCGTGTTTCCCAGCAATAGAGTCCAACAATTTGTGCAACTTTTACTAGCTGTTCATCTATACTCCATTAATAAAAATCGAAACAACAACATGCTTTCACAAAATAGCATGAAACATCTCTATTCGATCCTCATAGCTACCCCTTCCCTAAATAGCGTCCGCGTCAACAGAAGGTGAGGTACCCAAGAAGCTTGCAATCTCTGCCAGAACTGCAAAAGTTGAATTCGAGTAGTTCCTCGTCACGATTCATGTTTTCTGAGGAAATCAAGCAGTTTCTCGTCAATAGAGAAGGGCATATCGCTTGACACCACAAAAAAAGGAGATTGAGAAGGGCATATGACCTAATTCAACACATCTAGTTTTGAATTTGCTACATCTGCTTCGACTCCATAGATTTCTTTCCTTCTTGATTTTGCTTTTAAATAAATCACCCTTGTTGATGCCTTCTGTTGCACTGAATCGAATTATCTAGGACTCAGAGGAAAGTTTTGATTTATTTCATCATCCTATTTTCTGAGAGTGATTTCGATTTTGGGTTTTAAAATGCTCGGCGGTTTAATAAAATGAAGAGGAAGATTGCATGTGCTTAAGTTGGAAAGGGGGAACAAGAGGCGATGTTATCGTGCCTGCAACATCTAGCCATAGTGATTGAGATGAGAGGCAAAAAGTTTTGACATGACAACAATTCAGCTGGAGTTGACAGGATAAATATATATAATTTTAAATTTAAATTCAAATTGTCTTGATAAATGCAACTTAAAATTTCGAACTCTTATCGAGGCGTGCCGCTAGGCATTTATAATGTCAAACCCTTATTCCGAACACAATGGAAAAGGTTTCGAGTCCTAATTCGATCATATGGAGAAGATATCTTTTTGAACCCAGTTATAAATTTTACAAGCCTTTAAAATATTTTAAACAAGCTCGAAACTCAAGATTAAATATTTTACTCAATCTTCAATTATTGAATTGAATAATTATATTATTCAACAAATTGCTTTATCTACATTCTGAATAGATAAATTCTAGTTTTTCATATTCAAAACCAATTTATAATTCAATTACTTTATTTAAAACCACTTAAATATTCAAGATTCAATGTTGAAAAATCCGGGTCGTTAAACTTGTCGACATAGGAGGTGGAGTTAGATCGCCGACAGCCATCTGTGCACGTGCACCGGTGCACGATATGTTAGGTGAAGATGAAGAATGGGAAGAAGCTGTTGTCTCGGGAACGAACTCGAAGTGTACTAGGATTTTGCTTGAGAAATAGGTTAGGGGATTGCTAGGTTTTGAACTCGAGAATTTAGGTTTGGTTGCTCATGTCTTCTGTGATATTATCCAGTTTTGTCTGAATAAAATACAAATTTTTAAAAAAAATAGATTTAGACAAATTTCTCAACTCATTCTTCTGGAAATTTTAAGTATTGATTGAGTTTAAGATAAATAAAAGGGTTAAGATAAATTTTGTTAAATTTATTAAGTTAAAAGTGTTTTTATAATATATACAACCTTTGATTGAAAGTTTATCTTAAATAAAAACTTGATATTGTAATTAAGAATGTTTAGAAGATGGAGTGATTTTAAATCCTTAATTTAACTTTTAAGGTTAAAGTAAATAAAATGGTGTAGATTATTGTCTAAAGTCTATTTAATAAGGATTTAAAAGATAATTAAAGAAATTAATAAAGATAAAATGGTTTATCCTTTAAATAAATTAAGGTCTTAAGTAATTTGTGATTTATTTATTTATGTAAGTAAATAAAGGATAGTAAATTACCGAATGAGATTAATTGAGATTAAGTAATGATGTGATCAAAGATTATTTGTTAAGTGTAATTAATTAAAAAAAAATACTGGAAGTAATCAGGGGATCATTAATATGGAGGTTAAGTAAAAGTTAATTAATGTGAATAGTTAAGGCTAATTTATCTAAGTGGAAATTAAAGATTAAATTAATGATCAAGGTTAATTAATAGAGAATAATTAACCAGTGAAGTAAGTACTTGATGAAAGTAATTAAAGGTAATTACTTAAGGGAAGTAATTAAGAATTAATTACATAGTGTAATTAATTATAGGATTGATTAATCAAGGAAAGATTAATTAAAGGAATTAACTGAGGGTTATTTAATTAATGAGTGGGCTTAATTAAAGGATAATTAGTCAATGCAAGTGATTATAGGATAATTAATTTGAGTAATTAATTAAGGATAAATGTAATAAATGTGAATGTGTGAGGGTTAATTAAATTGTGTTATTAATTTAAAGGTTAATTACTTAATGTAATTAAAGAATGATTAATCAAGGATGATTAATCAAGATGAATAATTAAGGGATGATTAATTAATTGAATATAATTAATGAATAATCAAGGTTTTAAGTAATAAAGTAATTAATTTAATTTATTGGTAGTTAATTAAATGAATTAGAAATGGTATGACTAATTTATCTTGCTGATGAATGATTGAATGATATTTAAATGCCTTGAATTATTTGTTACCCATAATATGTGATTGTGATGCATTATGAAATGAAAAGTTTTTGTAATATGCTATGTTGGGTTGAACAGGAATAATATGGTTATCTATGATGAATTGCTGTGTATAAGTGATATCCAGTATTAAATTTAATCACTTGAATAACTTGGGTTAAGATGACATTGGATTCGAAGAGACCGGAGTCGGGTATAAGTTAATACTCGAAACCACTTCGATTCTTTATAGATTGCTATGTGAAATCAATAGGCTGGTATGGAATGATTTAAGTGAATTGGATCATTTAATTAAAGTATTGGTACTTAGAAATTGATGTGTGAGGTAAGTGATGTCTATAACAAATTGTGAATTTGTAAATTGATACGAGTTACCCGGGTTTCATGTAGTTTTATGCTGGTGTATTCCATGTTGGATGGGTTTACTCACGCTGGTTTCCAGCCTAACCTGGGTGTTACTTTGATGTAATGCTCGGGTCAGACCGAGTATTACAGATTTCCAGGTAAGGACGTTCTGGATGTAACAACCGTGATTTTATTACCGTCGAAATAAATATTTAAAATGGAAATTTTAATTTGAGATTTTAGAAAATAAAATAAAGTTGCAAAGTCAGTTGCAAATTTCTTGTTGCATTGAGTATAACTAAGTTGTGTTATATTTACATATAAGCCTTCAGGTAAAAAAAAATGGTCCATTTCAAAGCAAAGTTGAAACAATTTATAAGAAAAGAGTAGAAACATCTTTGGTTGCTGTGCTGTCACAATTTTTAAAGCAAATATAAACATTTTTACCATCATCACATTAGTGCAGCATGTCCTTTTCCCTCTTCTTTTGCTCGTCTACAATTAATGCAATTGTACAAAAATATGGCCAGCACACATCTTCTTTTGACTTGTTCATATATGTGAAATGTAAAAAAAACTGCTTCATTCTTTTGCTTCTTTTTGGTTCCAGTAGCTTAGTGAAATGTTAACGGCGGTTCAAATATTATAGCTTCTTTTGGACTTGACGCTAACTGATTTTTGAGGCAAATCTAAAGTGAGGCAACTCACATTTTTAATCTTTATCTTTGTGTCCAGATATATCTATTCCGAAGAAAATGAGGTACCGGCCACATTTTCTTACTCCCCTTAAACACGTGTAGCACAAGTTCGATTGCAATATATATTCAGTCAGGTCATTTTAAATTCTTGCATGCATTTTATTTTATTTTTTTCAGTTCATTGTTGTGTGCGTTTTTAGACAATTTATTGTATTTTGTTTGGTTCATTTTATTTTTACAGTTCGAGTGTGTGCAGGTAGTTGCGTGCATGTACTATGTAAAGCAAAGAGAAGTCAAACCCAGGTCATATTTTGTTTTGTTCAAAAGTCATTCACTTTGCCATTATTTTGTTTGTGCATGGAAAAAAAATTGCACATGCTACTTTTAACATTTTTGGTGAGGGCGTACGTGTAGTTTGGGTTAGACAAAATATTTTTCACGCTAAGCTCGAAAATGAGTTGCCAAGTCACCATCTTTTGTATTTTGTATGTGCGTGGAGAATGTGTGCCCAAGCTTCACGTGTTTTACCATCTCAGTATGCAAGTATATATATTGCACGAAACTTGTCAGGCTTCAATTGATTCATACTATAATACATGTACAGGGAAGACTAGGCTCAGATTACTCTAATTCGTGACTCATTTATGTGTATACTTGTTTACACGGAAGCAAAGGCCTCCTTTAGTTCCATTTTACATTTTTGTTTTTACATAGACCATTTAGTTTTGTATGCTAAAAGCATATTTCCAGATCCTTTTTTATATTTATTTATTGTTGCCTAAAAATCATTACAAGTTGCATGTATCAGTGCATTGTCATTTTGGTCTCATTTGTGCATGCACACGTGTGTTTCATAATTAAGTCCAGACACTCTTAATTTTATATCAATTTTTTTTCTCAACTTGTGTTTGCATACGTGTATTTCACATTTAAGTCCAGGCACTCTTTCGTGTATATGAGGGTTCTACTACTTGCAAATGAAAGTTTGCATTGCGAGGTCTTATAATTTAGTCACGTATATTTATATTTTGGTCACGTATGCTTGTATTTTAGTCATCTTCAGTTTTATGCAAGTTAGTATGGTGCATAGACTATGTCCAGGTTATTGTAAATGTTCACCTATTTCATTTTGAGCAAAAATGTTTTAAAGTGTATGTTGGGACAGTGCAAAATATTTTGATGAAAACATAGTGGTGCAGTCCACTATTTAATTTACGCTGAACCGCTGTTACGTTTTAAAACGTATTTTGCACCGTTATTTTTATAACGGAAATTTTTACGTCGGTATTATATTTTTGAAGCATGTTATTTTGATGACATTAACGAATAAAAATTACTGTTGTTTTGACTTCAATAACCGTCAATTTTAAAGATAATTTTCAAGCGGTTATCCCGCAACGCTGATTTGATATCCATTTTTATGGAGTTTTGTGAAGCGCAATTTCTTTGTCGAAATTGCTATAGATTTTGTTGTTTTAATCACGTGTTTTAAAAAACGTTTTAAAATAAAATTGTTTCCAAATATTTTGCTGTTTATGCTTTCAAAAGAACGAGGAAGCGATTTAAAGGCTTCAGCAAAATTAAGGACTTTGAACCCTTACTTTTACTGATTCGCTTAATTACGGACTTGTCCATTTGAGAATGTAAATTTTATTTATACAAAATACACAATTTTGCACTTTCAAGGAAACCATGAAGAGATTTAAACGAGTTAGCAAAAGTACGGAATATGGAACCACGCTTTTACTAATTCGGTTAATTTCGGACTCGTTAATTGAAATATTTGTTATGCATTTGTTGTTTGATGATTTTGATGATTTGTTGGGCTTTCGAGCCACTATGTTTGACCTTCGGGTCATATATTGGACCTTCGGGTCAATTACCCGTACTAGACCTTCGGGTCATATATTGGACCTTCGGGTCATTTGTTGGGCGCCAAAAATTATGGTGACAGTACTTGGTAGGCTTCGACCATATGTTGATGCACGTGCGGCGTTGCTTAGACTTGCCATATGATGGGGTCGATCCATTTTTATGCTATTTTTCTAGTTATCTATTTTTGATTTCTTGATTTTGTGAATTGTTGTTTTGAATTCAATTGTGAATTTGAAAGTTGGTTCTGATGGAGTTTGAAGTGATTTCTCCATTTAAATTATGTTGATTTCTTATGTTGAGTTGTCTCATTTGAGACTATTATTATTTTGCTTGATGTTGTTTATGATGCATTCACTTCTAAGTTTAAATTAGACTGATCCGTTTATTATTTTATTTTAAATAATACACGGGTCAGACCGTGTTATTTCAAAATAGTCGCAATCTCTGATTCAGTTGCAGCTTCAGCTTTTGGGATTTCACTCCATCTTTTGTCTAGTCTTCGAGGTGTACTTTTGGTGTATTGACTATCTTACGTTTCATGTATGTTGATGTCTTTGTATATGTACATTTGCTTCATGTGAACTATCGATTGTTGTAGCATGTATTCCAGACTTGTCTTCCGCTATATATCTGATATTTCTGTTCTGATGTGACTATACTTATCAGAGTTATTGTACCGTCCCGCAAATCCATACCCCTTGAGTCCACACTATTCTACATAAAACAACTCAAGTTGTACAGAAATACGAACCATTTGGGTTAAAGAAGAAGAGGTAGAAGAAAAAAAAATTGGAAAACAGCATCAGAATCTAACCATCGTAGCGTAATAAAATATAATAGATTATAAATAATCTTTACTCCAAAACAAATATATCTGTTTATATATTACATCATCAGAGTACATCAAACTCAGCTCAACATAAATAACATACAACTGGATACACAGCTAATCAACACAGCGGAATATATATGAACAAGTATGAAAGAACGTATCGTCCTCTTGCTCGTCTCCTGAGCTCCAAAGCATCATATCCTGTATCCTATAATACTCGGTCTAATCCGAGCATTACAGTTAAATAACACCCGAGTCAGTCTGGAATACCAGCATGATAAAATCACACTCAATTGATTATAAAAGTTTCAAAATCCTTTGAAAACAAAAGCATCTCGTAAGACCACGCCACAAATAAACATGTCGGGTTTTTACCATACGATAGCTAAAACACTTTTTATATAAATCCTCTGATATTATAATAGGGTCTATATACAAATACCTATAAAATAACCGAAATTGTTACATGATTAAATTCCAGCTACTAGCCATAGAGTGGGTAATACAAACAAAACTCGTACAAGGCTCGTAGGGAAAATGGATTTCCAACTAATGACTAGGCACTGGGGTACCACCTGTCACAGTACGTGGTCTAGATCACAATACCGAGGAGTACGCCCGCTCCCCTGCAACACATGACCGGAACTACCCCTTATTGGATAATCCCCAGTGAGATCACCCCGCGTTTGGGATCAACAACCGCCCACTAAGTCGAAATAAAAGGGACATCTAGACAGGGATGACCTCACCCTGCTTGGGTGCTACCAACCTAGCCTTGCTGCGTAACCCCTGATTTTCAGTCATTCCCCGTTGATGAGGCTTGAGGCAAAGCATTACCTTTTTAGCACATATCCCTTAGAATGCCCATCGTCCACCTGGCGATGCTCCGAAAGCATTTATCCTTACAAGTCCATCCCGGGTCGAATGAAACCGAAGGCACTATTCCTACTACATCCATTTTGGAAATATCCTCAGGATTAGTAGCGACTAACCCTTGCACTTCACTGCTCCATCTTCGAATCCAAACTCATTTCCACGAAACATACAAAACGGATCGAATTGGTTTTCGAGAAATAAATCTCGATCCCGGTCTCTTCGAAACGATCAACGCATTTGTCCAATATTGATAGTCGGTGATTTAACTATCAATTTATATTCACCAACAACCATCAACCAATAAATAATTTTCCAAATTATTTATTAATCGCAAAAATATCTTCACAAGATATATTTTCACTTTTCAAACCCCTTTGAAAACAGTTTTCAAAACTATCTTCCTTTCTCAGAATAAATTCCAAGTATTTTTATTTCCACTGGAATCACCAAGCACAAAACTTTAGATTTTTAAAATAATTTAAAAACTCTTTATTGTAAAATATATTTGACATTTAATTTATAAAAATTACTTTAATACTTAATTTAAAATAATACTCTAAAAATAACTAAATAAGGTTACCTTATAACTATACATTAGATTTTCTTCTTTAAAATACCAAATCAGTCTTTAAATAATTGTTACGATAATAGATTAAAATAAAATACTTACTTCGGAATTTACTTTAAAACATTTAAGTTAAGACTACTTGAATAATTGGCTAAAAATATATACTATATGAATATTTGAAAATAAGGTTACTTTATAAATATAAAACTAGGTTCTCACTCTTTAAAACAAAACACTAAGTTACCTTTTATAAATAATTACTATCATAATAGATTAAAAGGAAATACTTACTTTAGAGTTTAAATATTAGAATAATAAATTTTTTTCTTTTTAAAACAACTTTAAAACTTTTAACTTATTTTTAAAAAATTTACTTTGAAAACGTACTTGGTTATTCAAGGAGAATTTCCAATCTCAGTCACTTAAATCAATTTCCCAAATTGATTTCCAATTTACTCCATTTGAAATAAATTTCATTACTTACTCAATTCATTTCAAAATTCATTAATTATGGACTTATTATTATTGTTATTATTTTCCATTTGATTTTAAATCTCTTAACTGAAATATACAAATTTTAGGTCTTTCCCAATTCTTCTTTATTCCTTTCAATGATTTAAATCTTAAATTTAAAATAAATGTTTTGTTCTCTTAAATAATAACACTACAGTTTAAAATTCATTAACATTCTGTTGTTCAAAATTTCCTTTCTATACTCTAGTTTTATTTATTAAAATCTTAAAGGAACTTTGTTTATTTCTAATTCATTCTTAAACTTATTCAATTTTTCTATATTTATTTTCTTACAGATTCACTTCTTTTATTTTCCTTCCAAAATCCAATTTATATATATTTTTGATAATTCATTATACCCAATCATATCCAATCGAACCATAGCATTCAATATTCCAATATCATTCATCATAGAAAATCAAATAATCACGACAGAGGGTATTAAACAATTTAAATAAATGTTGAGGGATCCAGTTGGATCCCTCCAACCTGTTTCCCCTGCATCCACGGACGTTAGCACAATATAAATATCAATCCCAAAATATACCATACTACAGCACATCAATCAATTCAACCACTCAAACAATTATTTAAATTTAATCATTTAAATTTAAATTTGAATTTAAATTTAACTGAGTGAGATTAACTCACTTTTGCATTTGTTTGGCAATCCAATCCTAACCTGCTTGTTTTCTTCACATATAAGACCTTGTATAACATTATAAGGTTTGTTAATATTTGAATTGACTAAACAATTAATTACTATTTATTTATTTATTTTTTACTTTATGTTAATAATTTGGTTTTTAACCTAATAATTTATTAACTAAAAAGAATTCTAATCTTCACTAATAATTAAATTTTTAACTAATTTTCCTTTAATAATTTCTATGATGCTAAAATAATTAAATAAGCTAATGAAAAAAGTTAATAACCTTAGCATATATCCAAGAGTTTAAACAGTAGTCTTAATGTGTATATTTATGTTATTATATTTTTTTAAAAAAACTTATCTATATACATTTATATCTGATAATATAAAAATCCTTTAAACCTAAATATATACTAAATATAAACTGTAAAATATTATTATCCTTTCTAAAAAAAATTAAAACAATGATTTACTTGAAGATAATAACTGTCCTTACCTTATGCCTCAAAATTTATCTCAACTAGCCCTATTCGCCACCGCGATCCAATCCATGCACGCGTGCTTCCATTAGCGAACGCCATAGCGACGCTCAGATCTCAAATTGTTGTTGTGCCGACCCATCATCGCGTCACACTCAACCCTTCCTCGATCAAAGACCTACTTCGAACCAACTGGGCATCGATACCAGTTAATTCCTCTTCTACACGACTCAGCGACCAAAAGAATTGAAAGATCCATCGACCTAAAGTTATCAACGACCCAGCGACCTAAGGGTTGAACGACTTAGCGAGTTAATAAGGGGAGCGACCTAACAGGGATAAAGTTCTGCAGCGAGCTAATATCCTTTGATTGAACTAACAGGGATAAACTGCTTCCTTTTAAAACTTTCCCTGTTTCTTTTCAAAACTGTGGTGAGCAATATCCTTTGATTGAACTAAATTAGTTACTTGTGTATAACTAGAAAAAAATTATGTTGTAAAATTGCTGATATGTTTATATGTGAAGTGTGGATGCATATATCCTGTACAAATTTTGGAGATGCCTCTGATTGTTTCCCCAGGTCAAAATGTGTAAACAAATGCTTATTTTTGTTCAAATCACATCCAGAATTGTAAATACAAACCAAGATGGTTAGTTTGTACAGAAATTTAACTTTAAAATCTTGATTAAGCTAAATTAACTTATCATTGTCACTGGAATACCAAAATGTTTGAGCAAACTTTAAACAAATTAAAATCAAATCTTTTTAATTTACAAATTCAACAATATACACTGAATTCTTATACTTTAGTATGAATTTTAAAACAAAATTTATAATTTTTAGAATGGGCACTTAAGAGTAGTTCTGGAAAGTATATAAAATACAAACTTTGGGGTTTCTGGTGATCTAAGTGGATTTGGAGGCCGGGTCTGTGGCTGGTGATGGGGGAGTGGCCGGAGATGTTGGGAAAAATGACCGGAGGCTCTATCAATCATTGTGGCGATGGTGGTTTTCGATTTCACTGAGGAAACCTAATTTTTGAACTGGGTTGAAGTGCGGACCTGTTTGTTTCCCTTGGTGCATCGAGTTAAACAGGGAATTGGGGATGGGTAGAGGGGTGAAAGTCAAAGCAGTTGCTGGTGGTGGTCGTCCTCTGGAGGTCGGAGGAGGAGAGGCGAAGTGTTGACAGGTTTCGAGGAGGAAATATGTTCATGGTTCCAGGTTTTGAAAGTGTGGGCTTGTTTTTGTCACGAGCATGTGGTGTAGCTTTGGGTGGTCGGGGTCGTATCAAGTGATACTCGGCGGCGTGTTGGAGCGCAGGTGAGTGGCCGGCGTTGGTTGGGGCCACGGTGCACGTACACCGTGCCGTGGGAAGCTGGGTAGTTATCTCTGTGTATAGGTTTCTGGTTAGGGGAGAACTCGAATAAATCGAGTATGTGACTCGAAGTAGGGCTAGGGAAAAACCCGAAGTAAATGAAAAGGGGATTAGTGTTGTATTGTTTCAGGTTTGGTAAAAACTGGAAACAGAGTTCTGTTTTAAAACTAAAATGAAACCTAAAGTAAATAATAAATTTGAACATGTTAAAAACCAGTTTTAGGTTCGAATTCAAGTTTACTTTTGAATTCAAATTTAAATTAAAATAAAGTTTAAAACAAATAAAATATGGTTTTCCTGTCAGGTTTACAACCTGACAGTTTCAGATTTTAGATTTAGTTTAAAATTTGAATCAAAACTTAAATTGTGTTTGAAAAATTTAAAAGTTCAAAATATAGATCCAAGTGAACTTTTGACTATAAGTTTTTAGAAACAAATTTGGATTTTAAATCAAAAATTAAAAATCAAGTTTTTCAAAGCAAGTTAAAACCAAGTTTTAAAATTTAAGTTAAACTAATGACATCAAAATCTGAAAATATAAATCAGTGTTAAAATATAAATGTATAAATCAAGGATAAATTCAATTAGTTCGTTTGAAAAAGAATTTGTCTGCAATTAAATATTTGAATTGGGTTTTTTACAAGTTCTTTTGAATGGATGCTAAATAAAATTGTTTAACTTGAAATTGCAAGTTAAAATATAAATGTATTTTGGAAATTTAAATTTAAATTAAGATTCAATTAATTTAATTTAAAGATTTTCTTTCACAAGTTCATATATGTAAATAATAAGTGTTATTTACATTTATTTAAAGGATTTTAAATTGAATTTAAATTATAGTCATTTTGAATCTTAAATTCAAAAGATATTTGAATTTGAATTTAAAATGTAATGTTAATAAATTCATTAATAAAGAAATAAATTATCTTAAGAATAATAGGTTGATGAAGAAATGACTTATGTATTAAAAAAAATTTAGATCAATTTATAATTAGAAACTAATTACAAATGTAATTTAAGTAATGTTATTAGTTAATAAAGATAATTAACTAAAGATTACTAAGTAATTTATTAATGAGATTAATTTTGATAATTAATCAGATTAATTAGATAACCTATTGTAAAATTGTTAAATGTAATTACTTGATAAAAGTAATTAAGAGATTAATTACTATCATAATTAATTTTGATAAATGATTAATTTAAGTTAATTAATTTAAGAAAGTCATTTGATAATTGATAAGTGTAATTTCTTAGTGTATGCAATGGAGCACCATTACTTAAGGAAGTAATTAACATTAATTACTGAAAAATGATGAGATAATAAAGTAATTTGGATAATTACTTTTAAAATTAATCTTGGGATTAATTAGTGGAGATAATTAATTATGGGGATAATTAATTTATTTATATGAGTAATTAAGGATGGTTAGTTCCTGGTTGATATTCATCAAAGGTGATTAAAAATTGTGTTAAATTAAAAGATTAATCATTCAATGAAATTAATTTAAATAAAGTAATTTATTTTAAATCTAAATTAGAAATCAGTAATTAATATAATTAATGATGTAAATTAAGAATTGGTTAAATAAGAAATAATTAATAATATGGTAATTAATTAAGAACAAATGTAATCAATTAAATAAAGTAATTAAATATTAAATAATTTAGAATAATTTATTTGTAAAATTAATCAAAGACTAATTACCTATTGTAATTAGTAAATGATTAATCAAGGTGATTAATCAAGATGAATAATTAGAAGATGATTAATTAATTTGATTTATAATTAATTAAGGGTTGTATAAGCAGGATTTATAGATATAGAATTAATTTGCTTTAAATTAAATAGTGATAGAAGTAGTTAATTTAATTCATTTTAAATTAATTACAAATGGTATGATTATAAATCATTGCTTATGGATGTATGATATTGATATCTCATTTGATGGTGTTGAATTTAGATATGACATGAATACTATCTATCTGATATGGATGCTTAGTTTAAATATGATAATATCTAGTTATCTGTTTGGATGAAAATATTGATTATCTGTTTATGAGATTATCTGTGACTATCTATTGTGATATTATATCCATCTGTGTGTATATTGAATTATATTGAATTAAACTGTTAAGGCTAAATAGACAACTTGGCCCTAAAAGACACGTTTTGGATTTCGATGAGACCGGGATCGGTTTTCCTTATTTGGAACATCCGAAAACCACATCGATTCCAAATTAACGATAGGTCATGAAGCTGAAGTAAAGATGGAGATTCAGAATGCAAGGGTTATCGTCGTTAACTCTGAGGGTGATTCCAAAATGAGTGTAACGAGATAATGCCTTCGGTTTCGTTCAAACCCAGAACGAACTTGTATGGATTGAATGCTTTCAACACATCGTCAGGTGGGCGATGAGCATTCTAAGAATTATGTTCTCTAAAGGTAATCGTATCGTCAAGCCTCATCAACCGGGAATGGCTAAAACAGGGGAGGTGCAGCAAGGTTAGGTGGGTCATGCCCAAGCAGGACAAGGATATTCCCCTGTCTAGATGTCCCTTATTTTCGGCTGTGTGGGCGGTTGGTCATGACAACTTCCGGGGTTTATCTTGTTCGGGACTGTTCAGTAAGGAATGGTTCCGGCCTTGTGTTGCAGGGGATCGGGAGTGATCCTCGGTACGTTGATATAGGCCACGTACTGTGACGGGCGGTACCCCAGTAGCCCTGCCATTGTATGGAGTCCACAATCCAATAAGTGCCCACGGTTTTGATTGTATTACCCACTTTTGTGGCTAGTAGCTGGAATTTAATCATGTAATAATTTCGGCTATTTTCTATTTACTTGAAAACCCTAGACCTATTATAATATCACAGAATTTCCTATCAAATGTTTTGGTTAGCGTAAGGTAAAAACTTTTCCATGTTTATTTGTGGGGAGTCTTACGTGATACCTTTCATTTTCAAAAGATTTTCAAAGTTAAGAAAATCTTTAACCTGTTACTCATACCAGACCCATGTCTGACCCAGAGTTTATTTTTGTTTTCTTAAACTCTCGGGTACCCAAATTTTTACGGGTAGTCAAGGGATTCAGTTTTAGCTTTGACGAATTCTGAAGGAGCAATGGAGCAGGAGGCTTCAGCGTTATAGATATACTTATAGTTCCGCTGTGTTGGTATCCTTGAGTCGTGTTGTTTGAGTTGTATTGTATTAACTAGACAGGTGTTTATAACTGTCTAGTATGTGATGTATTATCTGTATAACTCTGATTTAAGTTGTATATTATGTAAATACTTATGTGATATATTATATTTATCGTTCCGCTGTGAGATTCTGATGTTGTTGTTCTTTCTTCTTTATCTTTTCTACTTTCTCATCTCTTTCTTTTCTTAAAAACGATACGTCTTCCTGGGCGTAGGAAGTCGGGTCGTTACAGTGGTGTTAGAGCGCTGGGTTGAGTGAATACCTAGGCTCTTGAGTGATTTCTTTCTTGAGAGTGCGTATTTGTAATTTTGATATATATATATATATATATATATATTTAATTATTTCTACCTATTGTTGGGTTACCTGTTCGGGTTTTCCAATGAGCTATAAGGGTAGATAGGATAGTGGTGTGTGTAACACAACTACCAATGGTTGGAATTTGAATGATTGAGGTTGGAAGTGTAATTGTCGAGACTGTAGACCTAATACCGTCTCGAGTAAGCTTTGGGTGGTGTAAGGATTTCATCGATCTCTGAAGGAAACCTATTAAGGTTCGGAGTTCATATATGAAGTGTAATTTGGTTAAGCTAGAGTTTGGATCTGTCGGGTGGACAGAAGCCAGATATGAGATCTTGATATATCAAGGTGTAGTAGCTGTGTGATGAGACACAGTGACTATGGATGTCTCCAAAGATGTTTCTTTGGGACAAGTTAAGGAAGTATATCTGTTCGATGTTGTCGCTGTGTTCAGCTGGGTGTTTCTGTTTGCTTTGAGGTCCGAGTTTTTCGAAGAGCTTTGGATTAAGTAATCTTTGGTTTCTAGGTCAGCAGCGGAGTTTAGAAGCTACAGAGTAGTTCCATTTCTTCGATAGATTGGTCACATAAGTGTAAGCTGTTTTGATTTGTAAAGAGAAAACAGTATCTTTGGGATTAGGCTGGATTGATCGCAAAAGTGACTTGCGATAGTTTGAGTGTTCTCTTATGTTTCAGAGATTTTTCTGGATGCCTTCAAGGAGTCAAAGTTTTGCTAATATCTGAAGATTGAGTTTGGTATCGACTGGATTTCCAGGAGTGGTACTTTTGGATCAGATTAGTAATTGGATGATTATTTGAGTTTAGTGAAGTAGCTCGGATTTTGGAGGAACTTCTGAGTTTTATTTTTTTTGGAATGTGTTGTCCAGTCTATGCTTGAGATCATCATCAGCATTTTCATCTGTTCAAGCAGAGTTGCGCAGTGGAAGCATGGTGGTAGCTGTTTTAGTTTGAAAGCAATTGGATGTTGCAATGTTTGGCTTGGAGAGTTCTACAGGAGATTCTCAAAATCTGAAGCCAGATTGGAGTGCACCTGTTTAATTTCTTCTGGATAAGAGACGGACGAATTTGGATTCCGAAGTCGGAGATTTGATTTTGGATAAGTGTTTAGTCTACAGAATTGAATTGTCAGTTTGGATAACTGGAATTTGTTGTGTTTCACGTATCTCTGAGGGAGTACGTGTAAGACTATCTCTGGTTGTAGAATCAGCAGTTCAGGGAGTTGTAGTTGTTGATTCAGACTTGCCTGTAGTCTGATATCCCGCCTTGTTTTGTACATCTAGATGAGTGGAAGCTCTGTAGCTTAGTAATATTGATTGTTGGGATTCTATAGGGCGAGTAACCCGGTATTTATACTTGGGGACAACTCGAGGAAACTCTATCCGGAATTTTGTCTGGATAGTTAGATTTGTTTGTTTGGATGAATTGGTTGCTATGGTTGTTAGCTTATGATTAATATAGGGTTGTGTTTTAAAATAAATATTTAATTAGATTATTAAATTACCTTTGTTTTAAATTTCGGGGACGAAATTCTTTTAAGGGGGGAAGAATGTGATATCCCGGAAATTTGGGGCAATATCAATTTAATAGTCTACATTAAAAATTAAATTGATTTGATAATATTTGTTAATAATATTAAAATTTATTTAATCATCTTCTTTTAAATAAATATTTAACCGATAATTTATCTTTTAAAAGCTAATTTAAATTGTTTCTATTTATAATGTATATATGTATAGATTGGTATATATTATAAATAGATCAGTTTTGTTTTTAAATTTAATAGATAATTTGGAAATTTAATATTGTATAAATAATAGTATGATCTTTAAAATACTCAAGATAAAGTTTAATTTGTTTAAAATGATTTTAGCCTAGAGTTTAAATTTAAATAAAAAGATTGTTTTGTTCTTTTTACTTCAACTTTATAAAATAGGTAATTTGTTTATGTAGTGATTTCATTTCTGAATCATTTTAAATTAGTAATGAGTGATTTTTAAACAATAACAATAATGCAATATTTTTTATAAATAGATTTTAATATAAAAGAAAGTGTTATTTTAAATTCATTTATATATATAAGTATTTTGTAAAGCTATGGTTTGTAAATTTGAAATGAAGTAAACTTTATAAATATTTAACTTAAGAATGAATCAAATGTATGAGGTTAACATAATTACATAAGTTAAAAATTCACAACAAATATTGAAATAAAGTACTCAAAGCAAAGTAAAAAAAATAAACAAAGCAAGATAAATAAATGCAGCCTGTAAAGGAAATATACAAGGCAAGAATATAAACATATAAAATAGAATGCAAAGCTAACAAAAAAGGGGAAATAAGTAATCATGTCTATACAATAATTATGTTGGCAAATAAAACAAAATAAAGTAAAGAGAAATATATGCAGATAAGTATAAAACATAAGATAAAAATGTTAGTAGCTTATAAAATAAGATTCAGATAAGTATAAACATCAAGTATGAAAACAAAAAAAAAATAAAAGTACAAACATTTGCAAGTTGTTTGTAAGAGAGATGAACAAAGCAAAGTAAATAAATTACATTTGCAGGTTAGAGCAGAGGAGTGCATAGCTTAAAAATAATAATATAAATATCTATACATAACAATGAGTAGTTGTAGACACTAAGTACAATATCTAAACATATGCAGACATTAGAAATATTGTCAACCTGTAACCTACTGCAAAACAGAAATATCTTTGTACATAGGATAAGATTAGTGTAAACATCTAGTACATTTACATTTAATGCTTTCATTTATTAGCACATAATAAAATCATTTCGAACTGTTTGAAATCAACTCAGCCCCCTAATTAAAAGATTTGGCCTAATAAAACAAAACACAAATAAAAAATCTATAAATTTGCTTGTCTCAGATGCCACCCTCCCCTGAACTTCTTTATATATGCATATATTTTTTTAGTTCGTTCATAAAAAAAAAAAAAAAAAAAACTGAAACAAAAAACAATAGCAAACAGTTTCAATTATACAAACTTAGTAACATTACAACTGAGAAAGCAAGAAGAATCAAAGGGAAAATCAAGTAAAACATTTCCAGTTTTTAAAGTTCAAGTTGTTTCAAACACAAGAAGGCTCTGTTCTGCCAACTGCTGTGAGTAACATTTTTTCTAAATTTATTTAAGTTTTGCAATCTGATGCATGTAGATATTTGGATGCTTAAGTATATGTTTGAATGTTGATTAAGGTTTGAATATTTATTAATCATTTTACTCTGGTGTTGAGTGATGGAAATTTTATACAGTTCAAAACTGCATATTCAAACTGCTTCCTTTTAAAACTTTCCCTGTTTCTTTTTAAAACTGTGGTGAGCAATATCCTTTGATTGAACTAAATTAGTTGCTTGTGTATAACTAGAAAAAAAATTATGTTTTGTAAAATTGCTGATATGTTTATATGTGAAGTGTGGATGCATATATCCTGTACAAATTTTGGAGATGCCTCTGATTGTTTCCCCAGGTCAAAATGTGTAAACAAATGCTTCTTTTTTTTTCAAATCACATCCAGAATTGTAAATACAAACCAATATGGTTAGTTTGTACAGAAATTTAACTTTAAAATCTTGATTATGCTAAATCAACTTATCATTGTCACTGGAATACCAAAATGTTTGAGCAAACTTTAAACAAATTAAAATCAAATCTTTTTAATTTACAAATTCAACAATATACACTGAATTCTTATACTTTAGTATGAATTTTAAAACAAAATTTATAATTTTTAGAATGGGCACTTAAGAGTAGTTCTGGAAAGTATATAAAATACAAACTTTGGGGTTTCTGGTGATCTAAGGGGATTTGGAGGCCGGGTCTGTGGCTGGTGATGGGGGAGTGACAAGAGATGTTGGGAAAAATGACCGAAGGCTCTATCAATCATTGTGGCGATGGTGGTTTTCGATTTCACGTAGGAAACCTAATTTTTGAACTGGGTTGAAGTGCGGACCTGTTTGTTTCCCTTGGTGCATCGAGTTAAACAGGGAATTGGGGATGGGTAGAGGGGTGAAAGTCAAAGCAGTTGCTGGTGGTGGTCGTCCTCTGGAGGTCGGAGGAGGAGAGGCGAAGTGTTGACAGGTTTCGAGGAGGAAATATGTTCATGGTTCCAGGTTTTGAAAGTGTGGGCTTGTTTTTGTCACGAGCATGTGGTGTAGCTTTGGGTGGTCGGGGTCGTATCTAGTGATACTCGGCGGCGTGTTGGAGCGCAGGTGAGTGGCCGGCGTTGGTTGGGGCCACGGTGCACGTGCACCGTGCCGTGGGAATCTGGGTAGTTGTCTCTGTGTATAGGTTTCTGGTTTGGGGAGAACTCGAGTAAATCGAGTATGTGACTCAAAGTAGGGCTAGGGAAAACCCGAAGTAGATGAAAAGGGGATTAGTGTTGTATTGTTTCAGGTTTGGTAAAAACTGGAAACAGAGTTCTGTTTTAAAATTAAAATGAAACCTAAAGTAAATAATAAATTTGAACATGTTAAAAAACAGTTTTAGGTTCGAATTCAAGTTTACTTTTGAATTCAAATTTAAATTAAAATAAAGTTTAAAACAAATAAAATATGGTTTTCCTGTCAGGTTTACAACCTGACAGTTTCAGATTTTAGATTTAGTTTAAAATTTGAATCAAAACTTAAATTGTGTTTGAAAAATTTAAAAGTTCAAAATATAGATCCAAGTGAACTTTTGACTATAAGTTTTTAGAAACAGATTTTGATTTTAAATCAAAAATTAAAAATCAAGTTTTTCAAAGCAAGTTAAAACCAAGTTTTAAAATTTAAGTTAAACTAATGACATCAAAATTTGAAAATATAAAACAGTGTTAAAATCTAAATGTATAAATCAAGGATAAATTCAATTAGTTCGTTTGAAAAAGAATTTATCTGCAATTAAATATTTGAATTGGGTTTTTTACAAGTTCTTTTGAATGGATGCTAAATAAAATTGTTTAACTTGAAATTGCAAGTTAAAATATAAATGTATTTTGGAAATTTAAATTTAAATTAAGATTCAATTAATTTAACTTAAAGATTTTCTTTTACAAGTTCATATATGTAAATAATAAGTGTTATTTACATTTATTTAAAGGATTTTAATTGAAATTAAATTATAGTCATTTTGAATCTTAAATTCAAAAGATATTTGAATTTGAATTTAAAATGTAGTGTTAATAAATTTATTAATAAAGAAATAAATTATCTTAAGAATAATAGGTTGATGAAGAAATGACTTATGTATTAAAAAAAAATTTAGATCAATTTATAATTAGAAACTAATTACAAATGTAATTTAAGTAATGTTATTAGTTAATAAAGATAATTAACTAAAGATTACTAAGTAATTTATTAATGAGATTAATTTTGATAATTAATCAGATTAATTAGATAAAGTATTGTAAAATTGTTAAATGTAATTACTTGATAAAAGTAATTAAGAGATTAATTACTATCATAATTAATTTTGATAAATGATTAATTTAAGTTAATTAATTTAGTTTAATTAATTTAAGAAAGTCATTTGATAATTGATAACTGTAATTTCTTAGTGTATGCAATGGAGCACCATTACTTAAGGAAGTAATTAACATTAATTACTGAAAAATGATGAGATAATAAAGTAATTTGGATAATTACTTTTAAAATTAATCTTGGGATTAATTAGTGGAGATAATTAATTATGGGGATAATTAATTTATTTATATGAGTAATTAAGGATGGTTACTTGCTGGTTGATATTGATCAAAGGTGATTAAAAATTGTGTTAAATTAAAAGATTAATCATTCAATGAAATTAATTTAAATAAAGTAATTTATTTTAAATCTAAATTAGAAATCATTAATTAATATAATTAATGATGTTAATTAAGAATTGGTTAAATAAGAAATAATTAATAATATGGTAATTAATTAAGAACAAATGTAATCAATTAAATAAAGTAATTAAATATTAAATAATTTAGAATAATTTATTTGTAAAATTAATCAAAGACTAATTACCTATTGTAATTAGTAAATGATTAATCAAGGTGATTAATCAAGATGAATATTTAGAAGATGATTAATTAATTTGATTTATAATTAATTAGGGGTTGTATAAGCAGGATTTATAGATAAAGAATTAATTTACTTTAAATTAATTAGTGATAGAAGTGGTTAATTTAATTCATTTTAAATTAATTACAAATGGTATGATTATAAATCATTGCTTATGGATGTACGATATTGATATCTCATTTGATGGTGTTGAATTTAGATATGACATGAATACTATCTATCTGATATGGATGCTTAGTTTAAATATGATAATATCTAGTTATCTGTTTGGATGAAAATATTGATTATCTGTTTATGAGATTATCTGTGACTATCTATTGTGATATTATATCCATCTGTGTGTATATTGAATTATATTGAATTAAACTGTTAAGGCTAAATAGACAACTTGGCCCTAAAAGACATGTTTTGGATTTCGATGAGACCGGGATCGGTTTTCCTTATTTGGAACATCCGAAAACCACATCGATTCCAAATTAACGATAGGTCATGAAGCTGAAGTAAAGATGGAGATTCAGAATGCAAGGGTTATCGTCGTTAACTCTGAGGGTGATTCCAAAATGAGTGTAACGAGATAATGCCTTCGGTTTCGTTCAAACCCAGAACGAACTTGTATGGATTGAATGCTTTCAACACATCGTCAGGTGGGCGATGAGCATTCTAAGAATTATGTTCTCTAAAGGTAATCGTATCGTCAAGCCTCATCAACCGGGAATGGCTAAAACAGGGGAGGTGCAGCAAGGTTAGGTGGGTCATGCCCAAGCAGGACAAGGATATTCCCCTGTCTAGATGTCCCTTATTTTCGGCTGTGTGGGCGGTTGGTCATGACAACTTCCGGGGTTTATCTTGTTCGGGACTGTTCAGTAAGGAATGGTTCCGGCCTTGTGTTGCAGGGGATCGGGAGTGATCCTCGGTACGTTGATATAGGCCACGTACTGTGACGGGCGGTACCCCAGTAGCCCTGCCATTGTATGGAGTCCACAATCCAATAAGTGCCCACGGTTTTGATTGTATTACCCACTTTTGTGGCTAGTAGCTGGAATTTAATCATGTAACAATTTCGGCTATTTTCTATTTACTTGAAAACCCTAGACCTTTTATAATATCACAGAATTTCCTATCAAATGTTTTGGTTAGCGTAAGGTAAAAACTTTTCCATGTTTATTTGTAGGGAGTCTTACGTGATACCTTTCATTGTCAAAAGATTTCCAAAGTTAAGAAAATCTTTAACCTGTTATTCATACCAGACCCATGTCTGGCCCGGAGTTTATTTTTGTTTTCTTAAACTCTCGGGTACCCAAATTTTTACGGGTAGCCAAGGGATTCAGGTTTAGCTTTAACGAATTCTGAAGGAGCAATGGAGCAGGAGGCTTCAGCGTTATAGATATACTTATAGTTCCGCTGTGTTGGTATCCTTGAGTCGTGTTGTTTGAGTTGTATTGTATTAACTAGACAGGTGTTTATAACTGTCTAGTATGTGATGTATTATCTGTATAACTCTGATTGAAGTTGTATATTTTGTAAATACTTATGTGATATATTATATTTATCGTTCCGCTGTGAGATTCTGATGTTGTTGTTCTTTCTTCTCTATCTTTTCTACTTTCTCATCTCTTTCTTTTCTTAAAAACGATACGTCTTCCTGGGCGTAGGAAGTCGGGTCGTTACAAATAACCTTTGTTATTGAGAGCATATAGGCGGGGCATCACACTGGAGCTCAAGAGGCAAGCTGGATGGCAGGGACGTATGGAGTGTTTCCGCTATGTTATATTGTTATGGACAAGTTATATTTAACTTTTCAGTGTTTGTGTAAATGTTGTAACTCTGATGTACTTAAATGTAATTGACTCATACAGTTTTCTCTGTGTAAAGAATATTATGTTATATTATATTTTATTCGCTGCGAATGTGAGATTCTGAGTTTGGTTTTTTATTTTCTTTTTCTTCTTTCTCCTTCTTTTTGTCCTAACTATCTGTAATTTTCTGGATCGAAATTTCTAGGTCGTTACACTTAGTTTTGAATAATACCGACTATATTTAGATAGTAGTAAATGAGATTTGTGAAGAAATGTGTAGATGACTATTAAAATAAGTAACATGCAACGAACCATCCATTTGAGAATTTGCGTATGCAAAATGATTTTTATAACAATTTAATAACACAAGTTTTTCTAAAAAATCCATCATTCAAAAGTTTTGCATTTTGCAAGTTCATCCAACTCTAACCATCCACTACTAGTGTTGAAAAAAATTACGATTTTGAAAAATTTTGGTTAAAAATTTGAAAATAAGAATACACAAAAATCCAGACTTCCAACCTATATTAAACTGGAAAAGTGAATACATAGCTTAAAATAAGTTGTATAATAATAAAATAAAACATGTTTGTAACTATTGATCACACATCTTATTAGAAAACAATATATTTGGTTTAAGTAAAGCGGTTTTATTGGAAAATAAATTATATAAGCTTCCTTTGCTAAAATTTACTTAAATTGAGATGTATGTATAAATTTATTAAATTTATGAAAAAACATTTAGTTTATAAATAAAAATATCGTGGCAATACATTTATGTAAAAAATTAATCCAAATTATGCTGACCAAACATAAATATTATCTCAATATATAAACATAAGTAAAATAATAACTCCACGAATAGATTACTATCAGTAGATGTAATAATAAGTTGTAAAATGCTTTTTAAGATATATAACATAAACCATCTATAAAGCTAATTCTTCCATCAAATTTATTTCATACTATAATACCATGAAAGCACATTGTATGAACTTTGATGACTTAACATTTGACGTTAAACATTATCATTTCACCGGTGAAATAGTTGAAGCTTGATTATGCCATTTTCTTTGTTGATACAACGATGTAGGATGATGTCATTTACTTTCTTCATAACTGGTTATTGGACGATGCATTTCTTCTTGTTCTTTTGTGCATTATAATTCTTTTGTGCACTGTGGTTCTTTTGTGCACTGTGGTTCTTTAGTGCACTGTGGTTCTATTGTGCATTTTAGTTCTTTCGTACGTTGTTCATCCACTGTATGTTCATTTCAACGTTGGATGTTGCAATTTGCTTTCTCCATCAGTGGTCATTGGATGATCCCATTCTTTTTGCTCTTTTGTACGTTGTAGCTCTTTTGCGCACTGTACTTTTTTTGTGCATTGTAGCACTTTTCTGCATTGTAGTTCTTTTGTGCATTCTAGGTCTTTTGTACATAGTTCATTCATCGCATGTGCATTTACCATTGGATGATTCCACTTCTTTTGTTTGTCATAATTTTTAGGATGGTGCCACTTACTCTTTTCATCAACGATTGTTGGATGATGCCACTTGATTGGTAGTTCATTAGGTTGTAGCAACTTTGATGCCAAGGTAGTCTCAATTATGATAAAAAAGAACAACATTAAAGCTAATGATGCACTATATGCTTTTGTCATATTTATGTGTGGTATGTTGATCAAGAAAGAAGACGGTTTTTATAAGATTTGAAGACAAAGTTTGGAATCCTGAAGTCAATTAAGCCATTGTAAACTAATTAATGAACTCATTTAGTTTTATCCACTTTCATATTCTGGATAAGCATATAACCTTAAAGTAGATAGTGTTTTAATAAGCTTTCTACAAAAAAATAATTTGCAAAAGTTAATTATAATTCACAAATCATTATGTTATTAGTAGAAGGCGGTGTTGCATATGAACTACTAATCTCAATCTAAGCTTCTTGTATCATAGGAAATATATAAAAACCCAAATTAGTATAAAAATAAAATAAAAATTGGTGTCTTGTAAATTATAATAAAAAAAAGTATGATTTCCAATAGAAACAAAAATAAGAGGCAAAACAAGTATTTACAATGTAAATTGAAATGAAAAATTCTAGAATAAAACATAGATGTCTCATTTTGTCATATATTTTATCCTCTTAATATATTTGATAATATTAGTATTGTTATCGTGACAGTATATTAATACACTATTAGCATGTATGTGTGCAAATGTGTATATTCGTATATTTCGGTTAAAACGTAATATATTTGATTATAAAAGGCATTTATTTTCTTGTTATGGTGTTTGGAACTTACACATTATCAAACGTCTATTTTTTCTTTTACCACCTTAAATGTAGGTTTATCGTTCCACATCCCATTTTCACTAAAACATAAAGTTAATTGGTGCACATGTTGTAATCGCATTACAATTAACTGTATTAAAAACCAAAGTCTAGTGTTACCAAAAAAGAGATGTATGTATAACTTTATGGCATGAAAATATTTTGTAGTTTGAAATATATCCACAATTTTAATTTTACTTACATTTTGCATAGATATAACATATTGTCAATATGTCGTTAAAACTGAAGATTTCAGTGTGGTGAAAATTAGACGCTTCTAATATACTAGTGTCCAAAGCCAGTCAGAGCTTGTTATAGGCCTAAGGCATAATGATCTAAATCGGAGATAAAAACAATCAGAGGTCCTAATTAGAAATTTTCAAACATTGAAAATACAGTCACAACGCAAGATTTAAATTATAGTGGCTTAAAATTAAAGCATACTCTTTTACAATTACACTGAGTCCGCTTTCATTAATCTAAAATATGACAGGTTCCATTTATGAACAAAATATTGTAACATTCCTGAAAATTTACCAAGTTTAATTTGGCAATTAAATTATATTTCGAAAATAAATTATGAATTAATTAGAGATTTCTAGAATAAATAAAAAATTTGATTATAAATAGAAATTCAATTTGAAATTTAAGTATAAGTACCTTATAAATAAATATTGGATTTAGGATAAAAATAAATGTATTGGGAATAAATTGAAATTTGATTTAAAATGTAAGAATAAGTACTATATAAACAAATATTGAATTGCAAAATAAAATGTAATAAAAATAAAATAGAAATTAAAAACTTGAGATTAATAAAAAGATAATGATGGTTGTTTCTAAATTTTAAATTATATTCATATTTGGAAGAAGTAATAAAATTTCAAAAGGTTTATTTTTAAGATTTAATTCTCTTATATAAAAAATGTATGAATGTAAATTGTATAAACATACAAGTGTATGAATATGTTGAACAAAATGAAAGGTTGCAATGTGATTAATTGTTAATATGAAATCAAAGTATTTAAATTCATTCTTTTCTTTTTATAAAGTCGTACAAAAATAAATAATAATAAAAAAGTATGAATATATATGAATAGATATAAATAAATTTTAATTCAAATAAATTGGGAATTTGGATCTACATCTGAAATAAATGTTTTTAAAATAAACATTTGGCTTTTAAAATCATTGAGGTGAAATTTATATAATGTAAATGTTGGCTAAAAACAATTCTTTTAACATTGTATATATATATACAAAAGAATATAGAAGTGTGTTAATTTATAAAATGAATATGATATAAAAAAAATTCTTTGCCTTGTAAAATTATAAATATCAAACATACATATGTAAGTATAAAATTTAGAAGTGTTTAGATTTCATATTCATTCCTTTTTACAAATGGCATTCACTATATTTAATTGAATAAAAAAAATTACAAGAAAACTTTTGAGCTCCCCCATATGCAATTATTAAACTTCTCACCAAATCTGAAATATACAATAACAAGAGATCTCAAATCTGAAGTAAACATCAGAAAAGATAAAGTAGAAAGAAAATGTGTAAACCAAGTTATCTTCAGTTCAAAATTTTCAAGATAAAAGAAATCAAAGCGTGACAATCAAATCAAGCGGCAAGACTAAGTTCAAAACAAATGCCTGGGAATCAATGTTTGATTCAAGCTGGAAAAAGAAAAAAAAACAGCAGCTCTTCAAAATTCTGAAAACAAAAGTGAGTTTCAGAAGACAACAAGCAAAATTCCAGATTTAAAACAAAATCTGTTCAAACAGATTTGAGCAAGCAAAATTATTCAACCTGGAAAACAAATACAACTAAAGAAATCATCAACCTGGAAATTACAAATGAAGATAGAATGCAAAATTTCAAAGCCTAAAACATTAAAACAAATCTGAAAGTAAAGTCAAATTCAACCTGATCTAAAAACTGAAAGATGAAGCTACAGATTCCACTCAGAAATGTCAAGTTGCAGATCAAAAACTGGAAACAACAGTTTTTCTCAAATCCAAGTTCAAACAAACTTTTCCCTAGGAAAATTTCTATGTTCTCTGCTCTGCCATTTCACAGGTGAGCAATTTTAATTTTTTTTTAGAAACTATTTTTTTTATCCAATGCTGTGAATCTGTGAGCAATCTACCTTGCTAAAGTTTAAATTCTGATTTGATCTTGCAAGTGTGCTGTGAAAATTTTCTCTTATGAATAGGAATGTGTTTGCGTGCATATAAATTTAGGTGGGCATGCTTTGACTTTTAGGCCATGCTGACTTTTGTTGGATTACAGGCTTTCAAACCCTGTTCATAAACCAAAATCTCCTTCTCAAATTTATCTTAGACTTTAGGATTTAAATGAAATTTTTTTATACAATCCAGATCTAAGTTTTAAGAATAGCTTAAGTATGTTTTGTTTATAAACTATATGGAAGTATTAATATAAAGTAAAAATGGTTCAAAAACAGGAAAATTGATAATCTGGATTTCCAGATTTGATTATGCATATAAAATCGAAATTTAAAACGATGAATTTTAGTAAATAAAGTCAAGTTTTTAATTTGGTATTGAATGTGGGATTTGGGTTTTGAACTGAATCGTGTTTTCGTCAATTCCCAATGATCAATGGGAAATCGAGCCTTGGGGTTGATGTTGGAGGTAGTTTGAGTAATGGAGTTTACCGAAAAAATAGAAATGATTTTTTAGATGCTCATGGAGGTTAGTCGATGAGATTTTAGGGTTTAAAAACCCAAATTGGGTGTTGTATTCATCAACATCGTGTGATGACGAACGTTGATCGGAGTCGTCCGGTCCGGTTGGAATCAAAGCGGGGGAGTTTGGCGTGGCTCCAGTCGTGTTCGCGTGATTTACGGTGGTCGAAGGACTGTGATACGAGGAGTTTTCTAATGAGGGTGGGTATCTGGGTTGCGGCCGAAAGCTTGATTTGTTTTGATGATTCGATCTAGGTTGCCGAATAGCTCAATAGTGTGAAGACGTCGTTGTCGACTTGCCAGGCATCACGATGGTGGCCTGAGGTGGTGGGGCTTCGTGTGCATGTGCATGCGTGTAATTTGTATATCTGGAGAAGATGAAGTTTTGGGGAAAAAACGAATGCTCGGGTTCGTGCTCGAGTTTCTCGCAATATCAACTTGAAGCAGATGAAGTACGGAGAAGCCCGAAGTTTTGCTCGAGGGAAGATGGTAATTGCTCGGGGTTTTTTGAATTCAGTCTCGTGTTGGATTTGAGTAGGGAACTGGGTTTAAAATTTAAAAAGGAAATCAAAGTTTCAAGTTTTTAGAATGTTTAAAACATACGTAACTTTTATTTTGAGAAGTTTATTTTAAATAAACTTTATAATATTAAAGGATAGTTAATTAATATAAAGAATATTTTGATGGTTAAGTAAATTTCAAATTTAAATTAAGTTATTTATTAAAGGAAATTAATTACTTGAAGTTAATTACTTAATGAGAGTAATTAAGAATGAACAATTAATGTTTTAAGGATTTATAAATCAAGTGTTTAAAGGTTAATTAATTTAAAAGAATAATTAATGTGATTAATTAATAAAGGTAATTAATTTCAAAATAATTAATCAATTGAAAGTAAATTTGAAAGCAAATTGTTTTTAAATGCTTTCATTAAGCAAGAAAGGTTTTATCTTAAGGATAAATTGAATTTAATGATTTGGATTCATTAAATTATTAAGTTAATTAATCAAGTAATTAATTAATGATTAAATAGAAATAATAATTACTTAGTGAAAGTAATTAGGAGTAGATAATTAAAGCTTAAAGATTGATTAATCAAATATTAAGGGTTAATTACTTCAAAGCATAATAAATTAATGTGGTTAATTAATTAGGGTAATTAAATTAAGAATAATCAATTAAGGATATTAATTATAGTTAAGATTTAACTAATAATTAACGATTTATTAATTAAAGTAATTAATTAAAGGTTAATTAATAAATGTAACTAAGGTTTAATTAATTACGATTAAGGTTAATTAATTAAGATAACTAATTAAAGAAATGATTAATTAATGAAGGTGGTTAAGACTTAATCAATTGTAGTTAATGACAATTAATCATTGATTAAAGATTACTAATGAAAGTAATTATGTGAGTGATAAATTTAAAACCACACGATTTATTCACCTTAATCGAAGATGGTTGATTGTTATTGAATGTTGTGTGATGGATTGATATGTGATGTGATGCTATATGATGCCTTGTGCTGAGCTGCTATATTTTTCACGAATATACTATTGTATGAATATGAAAACCCCTTGACCCGTAAAACGACATTTGAATTTCGATGCGATAGGGATTCGGATTCCAGTTGGTTATCCGAAATCCACATCGAATCATAATGATGAATCTTTGTGATTGATAATTTACTTTACCTATGAATCTGTGAATAAAGATAAGCGTTATGGGTTATACTGCTTATCGATATATTGAATATGTGTTGATTGATGATGTGGCACTTTTATTGTGCAAAACCCCTGGACCACACTTATACACACACAAAAATATGGATTTTACGTGGAAATTAGTTAAGTCACAGATTTTGAAATAGTTCAAAATTGAATTTTTGAATTCAAATGATTTTGGAAATGGATTGGGTTTAAATAAAAAAAAGGCTTTTGAAAATGAATTTCAAAAATAAAAGTTATTTTGAATGACTTGATTGAGTTTTGGAATTCAAATAATTTGATTTAAATTTGAATTCAATATTTGTAGTTGAATTCTATGACTTGGGAACTAGGGCTTAAAAAGGTTATTAAACTATAATTGGGTTTATATGGGTTTTTAAACCTTTTTAAAAAGTATTGTTTTGGGAATTTAAATTTAACCCAAAGATTTTAACTTCTATAAATGAAATCGGATTTTTCCGAAACGAAAACTATTTGTTTTCGAATAATAAAAGCTTCCACATAAGAAATGAACGTCCAATTTGTGTTAAAAGGATTTCAAGTTTAAAATGAAAATAGCTTTCCAAGTTATGAATGAGTCTTTGAAAATGGGTTTGAAATCTATAAGTTAAATCTTTAACTTAAAGATTTAATTGAGTTAATCCAAATTGAATGGAAATTGTTTTGAAATCTATGAATAGATCTTTATGAAACTGGGTAAACTTTGTGAAACGAATCTTTTTGTTAAAGGATTTGAAATGGTAATTTGCTTAACCATTTAAAAGAAAGCTTTGGATTTTTTAGTTGTGACTTAACTGAAATCCCATATCCGTATATTTTTCAATATTGCGCTCATTAATCGGTTTAGCCGGAAGGGAACCTTGTGTCATATAACATATTCCAAATAGTGATACGACGTTATGGATTGCATTTGAAGACCAGTGTTGAAGACTGGGTATCTTCAAGAACGATAGGATAACCTATCGATTGTCTCTGCACCGAGTAGCTACGGTATAGAGATTCCCTATGTAATGGGAAGTCCGATCGGGATTGTGGATAACCGGATTTTGCAAGGGCTTCTTCGGAGGTGCCTTTGGTTCTGTTCGAACCTGGAACAGACTTGTATGGTTGTATGTCCGACATATGAAACTGATCTCTATCAAATACATTTTTGCTTGGTGGCGGAGAATTCAATCTCTTAGCTTAACATCCTTCTCTGAGACGCACGAGCTCAGAGGTTTTGTAGTTGATAGTTATCAGTGATATACTCCCAAATTTGGTAGTGTGGCATGTTGAGTGTTGCTGTGTATCATTTGCTGATCAAAGCATGGCTTTGTGTAAAGCATAGCTTTGTGGATGAGACTGCATCAGGACCTCACACCCCGGAAATGGTCGAAACAGGAAAGATGCGGCAAGGTTATGAGGGTCGCTCCCTTTAGGGTTTGTCATTCCCTTTTGGAAAAGGGTGGTATCATGGTATGGAGCCCAGATACTCACTCATGTGGATACTGCAGATCTATTACTTTGTGATTTCTTTGTGGTTGTTGGTGTCCAACGCTCGGATAAAGGTCCCAAAGGACCGAGGGATGGCACGCTCGTGTAGTAGTTACCTAGTTACAAAGGTAACCCGGCCTTGTGTTGGCAGAGATCCGGCTAGGTTCTCGGGACGTCCCGCCAGTGGCATACCCATGAATTGTAGGAAGTTCCTTAGCCTGACCATTTGTCGGAAACCCAATCTTCAATGCGCCCCTTGTACGGTTTTAGTTGTAGAACCTGCCATTTACTTATGGTGGCGCCCCTCTATTTAGATGGCAGCTATAGTAGCCGTACGATATTGGTCGTATGTTGGCTAGGATTTATATTATACTTTCGAAATGGTTTTCCTACACTATGCACTAGTAATAATATCAAAGAAATTTTCTCATATCAAGCATATTTGACTATCATAAGGAGAAATCTCCTCCAATTCTGCGTTTGCATTGTGTGTGTGGCGGGAGGCCTTATGGTAGTTTCATTTTCCAAAAAGCATTGCGGATTTCAAATATAAATTCTTTGTTTGTTTAAAAAAGACCAAATGTTTTTGTTTGCTCATACCAGTCCCACGACTGACCTGGAGTTTATTGTTTCTTTCCTAAACTCTAGGTGCGCGCAATTTTCCCACACGGGTAGTCTAGAGTTGGGTTTTCAGATAGTTAGGTTTAGTAGATTATCTGGAGCTAGTTCAGTCCTTGGATCAGGACTGCACTTGCTTATCTTTATGCATCATTATTGGAAGTTTCGAGCTATTTCTGCATTGGTGCTTTGGAGATGGAGATTACCGATACTGGAGTTCTTCCTTGAAGATCACCATGGAGATTTTTGTTCCGTTGCTGGTGTTATCTTTTCTTTCCGCTTCTATTATCTTGTATCATATCTCTGATGTACATTGATATTCAATGTATCATTCAGTTGTATCAGATATTGTATCAATGTTGTATATTGATATATGCTATTCTTTTTCTTCCGCTGTGTAGTACTTATTGTGTTATAAGCTCCGACGAACCAGATTTAACATTTGGATCTGCGGCATTTGAATACGAGTATCGTATTCGGTGCCGATTTTTGAAGGTCGAGTCAGGGTCGTTTCAATGGGTATTAGAGCTGAAGGTTAAAACTCAAGCTCAGGAGTATAACACATTAAGTAACTCATTAGAGATAGGGTGAAGTATACCCTAGAATGAGTATATCCCTTAGATATCCGTTCGAACGCCTCAGTAAATTCTCTTACTATCCACTGATAGTAAGTATGAGTGCAAGAAGAGGACAAAATAGGGGACAGGGGAGTACCACTACAAATGGTCAATAACCTGCAATAGTGAAAACAACTTTCTCTATCAATCTCCTTTGATTCGACTCCAAAATTCTTTTGATATCTTCGTAGCAGCTACAGAAAGGAGTTTCGGTGTGATGGTGGCCCTACGAATCGTTATAGAAAATCCTTACTTCATATCTTTATTGGTTCCTTATTAGCTTTTCATTTTAAACTCCAATGAATTTGAAATTTGAAATTGAAAATTTTAAATTAAGTTAAATTGGTTAATAAAATATGAAGCTAAATTTGAATTGAGTCAACAAAACGATATTGGTTAAAAAAAAATTGGAAATTCTATTGTAATTTCTTGTGTAATCTGAAGTCCGAAGAGGGACAAGTTATATATACTTTGGATATTTCGACCTAAATTTGTAATCCATATCTTGTGTTTATGAACTATGGAGGATTAAATCCATCTATCTATTCTCTGGGATCCAATATATTCTACGAACGATTAGTTATCCCTTCGAACTAATCAATGCGTTTGCGTATTCGTAGACCGGTGGACCCGAGTATCTTATGAAATAATTCTATGAGTTTGTTCTCATATTGTTGATATTCTGATTTGATAAGCCAAATGCATAATAAATATTTCGATATGATCTGATCAATCATTTCTTTATCTATCAACTTTTCTTTGTGGTCTGCCTTGCAATTTTCGGGGACGAAATTTTTTTTAATGGGGGGAATCTGTAACATTCCTAAAAATTTACCAAGTTTAATTTGGCAACTAAATTAATTTTTTAAAATAAATTGTGAATTAATTAGAGATTTCTAGAATAAATAAATAATTTTTGATTATAAATAGAAATTTAATTTGAAATTTAAGTATAAGTACCTTATAAATAAATATTGGATTTAGGAAAAAATAAATGTATTGGGAATAAATTGAAATTTGATTTAAAATGTAAGAATAAGTACTTTATAAACAAATATTGAATTTCAAAATAAAACGTATTAAAAATAAAATAGACATTAAAAGTTTGAGATTAATAAAAAGATAATGATGGTTGTTTCTAAATTTTTAATTATATTAATATTTGGAAGAAGTAATAAAATTTCAAAAAGTTTATTTTTAAGATTTAATTCTCTTATATAAAAAATGTATGAATGTAAATTGTATAAATATACAAGTGTATGAATATGTTGAACAAATTAAAGGTTGCAACGTGATTAATTGTTAATATGAAATCAAAATATTTAAATTCATTCTTTTCTTTTTATAAAGTTGTACAAAAATAAATAATAATAAAAAAGTATGAATATATATGAATAGATACAAATAAATTTTAATTCAAATAAATTGGGAATTTGGATTGAAATAAATGTTTTTAAAATAAACATTTGGCTTTTAAAATCATTGAGGCAAAATTTATATAATGTAAATGTTGGCTAAAAACAATACTTTTAACATTGTATATATATACACAAAAGAATGGAGAAATATATTTATTTATATAATGAATATGATATAAAAAAAAATTAAATTTCTTTGTCTTGTAAAATTATAAACATCAAGCATACATATGTAAGTATAAAATTTAGAAGTGTTTAGATTTCATAATCATTCCTTTTTACAAATGGCATTCATTACATTTAATTGAATAAAAAAAATTACAAGAAAACTTTTGAGCTCCCCCATATGCAATTACTAAACTTCTCACCAAATCTGAAATATACAGTAACAAGAGATCTCGAATTTGAAGTAAACATCAGAAAAGATAAAGTAGAAAGAAAATGTGTAAACCAAGTTATCTTCGGTTCAAAATTTTCAAGATAAAAGAAATCAAAACCTGGCAATCAAATCAAGCACAAGAATAAGTTCAAAGCAAATTCCTTGGAATCAAAGTTTGATTCAAGCTGGAAAAAGAAAAAAAAAGCAGCAACTCTTCAAAATTCTGAAAACATAAGTGAGTTTCAGAAGACGACAAAAGTTCAAAGCCTGGAAACATTAAAACAAATCTGAAAGTAAAGTCAAATTCGACCTGACCTAAAAATTGAAAGATGAAGCTACAGATTCCACGCAGAAATGTCAAGTTGCAGATCAAAAACTAGAAACAACACTTTTTCTCAAATCCAAATTCAAACAAACTTTTCCCTAGGAAAATTTCTGTGTTCTCTGCTCTGCCATTTCACAGGTGAGCAACTTTAAATTTTTTTATTTTTAAAAACCAGTTTTTTTATCCAATGCTGTGAATTTGTGAGCAATCAACCTTGCTTAAGTTTAAATTCTGATTTGAACTTGCAAGTGAGCTGTGAAAATTTTCTGTTATGAATAGGAATGTGTTTGCATGCATATAAATTTAGGTGGGCATGTTTTGACTTTTAGGGTATGCTGACTTTTGTTGGATTACAGGCTTCCAAACCCTGTTCATAAATGTAACGACCCGTATTTTTCGAAAGGAAGAAAAGTCAAATTTTATAATTTATGATTTTAAATAAAATTTACTTCGAATTATAACACCTGATTTTTATTTAATAAAGTGACAACTATTTTATGTGATTTCAAACGTATGGTTTAATAAAAGTTTAATTGAATAGATTTAATACTATGAAAAGAATGAAATCAATTTATAATTAACTAGAATTGGGTTTTTTTGTAAGTTAACTTCTTATCTATTTGTAAACAATAAATGTAAAATTATGAATTCAAACTTATTTAAATTTTTGTCTTGATTTTCGCTCATCTTACATATCAAGCTATTGAAATAAATTTGTTAATAAAATTTGGTGTGATTGGGTTTTACATAAAAGGAAAGAAGTATAAATTTTAATTTAATAAGACTAAATTGGTTAAACGATTTTAGGAATTGAGAAGATAAAGTTGAATTTATGGAAATTGTATTTAATTAAGAGTTCTACTAAATTTAGTCAAATTTAAACTATTGAAATTTGGTGAAATTATCAATAATTATATTTTGAAATACAAATTTTATATTTGGGCTACGTATAATTAAATATAAAAAATGGTAAATTTTCAATTAATTATATGAAAGTTTATTTATTTTGTAATTTGTTTTATTTAAATTAGTTAATAATTGATGATAATAAAGTAATTTCCAAACCTGAAATATTTTTCTATAGAAAAATTCTAAATCATCTTCTGAGTGAGACGTCATTTTTCGTTTTTCAAAATTTGGACTTCCGTTGCTCCGTTTATCTTATTTCTGACCCAATAACAGTATTTTTGGTATCGGATATCGACATTTGATCGGATTATCGTACCATAGATATCTGTATACCATTTTGATTGTCTCGTCGTGCCGATCTTCGCAGTATATTTATTTCTGGATTTTAAGGTCTGGTACGCGACGAAAAGAAATAAAATGTTCGTTGTAATGGTACCTCTAATTGTGACTTTTAACTTCTCAATCTTTTTCAAATCTTTACCATGCAACTCAAGCAAATAATCAATTGCATTAAATAGCTACTCAGCTGAAATCAAGGGAATAGACCGTTACCATTCCTTTTATTTTTATACTCTTGCTTTTCAAATTTGAATCGCTAGCCACATCAATTAATTGCTTTAAAATCTTTCGGTCGAATCAAATGTGATACTATAGCGGTTTCCTTTCCTTTCTCATTGTTTTATTTATTTATTTTGGTACGTTACTCTCTGCCTTTTTATTCACCAATATAAAATATTCAGTAGCCTATTTTAGATCTACATTCTTTTTCTTACTCTACCCATGCTTTTTGTCCACTCTCTCCCTTCTTCATAAATTCATGCGCGGCCTTCCGCTTCTCCCCACGAACGCACAGCCTCCACCTACCGTGCTCGCATCCCACCACCTCCACCTTATAACAACAGCCGACCCTTACCAAAATCCGTGCAAAGCCCCAGCTTCCTCCTCTAGATCGGCCTCACAACAGCCACCCTCCGCGAGCAACTCCTCCAACCCTCCGTACCTTTCCAACTCGAACCCAACGGCCTCGCGAGCTGATCTTCCTCCCCTTTCAAAACCGTACACCGCTGCTGTTAGCACCAAAATTGGTCACTAACACCCTTAGAAAGATTGTGTAGAGAGAATAATGAAGAAAACAAACTGAAAAAGAGAAGAAAACATAAATTAAAATGCGGGAAGTATGAATTATAGTGGTTCGGCGCAGTGGCCTACATCCACTTTGAAGCTGATCTTTATTTTCCACTTGATACTTGATTACAGATACAACCCGTTCTTAAGTATTAGAATTCAATTGCAAGGTAAAAGAAATAAGTCTTGAATGAGGATTCAATGTGGCAGAGTTTCCTCAGTGCTCTCTAAAATCTAATCCCGTTTTCTATGCCCCTGCCTCTCTATTTATAGACGAAAGTGGGTTGGACTTCCCTGGTTGGCCAGGTGACCGAATAACTTGGTCCAAGTAGTGTATGTACTGTACGTCGAACCAGGGAGGCCGGACAAGGCATGCCGAGCCGAACTCCTTGTGCCGAACGAAGCATGCCGAGTCTCCCCTCTTTAGGCCGAGCGAGGCGAGAGGTTGAATGAGAGATGCAGGTCGAATGGGCCAGGAATGTCGAACGATAGTAATGCCGAGTGAAGGGCTTGGCCGAGTGAAGGGTTTGACCGAATGGCTTCTTCAGCCGAACGACTCAAGGCCGAACGATCTCCTGGATACCGGATGATCTCAAGCCGAGCATGCTGACTTCTCTGGGGTGCACTTGTGCTTAGTGAACTGCGCCGAACGATGCTGGGACGCCGAACGATCTTCTGGAGGCCGAACGATCCTTTGCTTCTTCATGCCGAACGATCTTATGCCGAGTGTAATTCTAAATGGCCAAAAGTTTTCCGATGCCGAGTGCAACTCTGAATACCGAACGCTCTAGTTGCCTGGTCGATTCTCCAGGTAACATTTTTCCCCCTAAAGTACGTCGTGTATTCGATAAGGGTGTGCTTTGTACTACAGAATTCGCGTAATGCCACCGAGTGCTTTGGATGCCGAACGTTCTTTGCCAAACGATACGAATGCCGAGCGATTTGAAGTAACCGAACGACACCGTTTTGACCGGTAGAACCGGTCAGAGTCTCTTTACCTTCTTCTTCTTCCCTATAAAGCTTGTCTTCTTCTTCCTCCTTTCTTTTTTCACCTTCACCTTTCAACCCCGAATCTTCGAACCATCCTTGCAATCAGACTTCAAGTACTTCTTAAGCCTTCCTAAAGCTCAATCCACGAACTAGGCATAATCCCTTTGCCCAACTCCTTTCCGCAAATTTGCATAGGTCTGAGTCGTTGCCGAACAGGCTGTGTGGAGGAATCAAATTATGTCTCCAAGGCCGACCGTTGTGAGGTAGGGAGAGATGTTTCGGGACGAACGCTTTGTAGGGTTTGTTTCGTTGTTTGAGAGGGACGCTGTGGTTCGGCACGGCCTCTGTGTATTAGATAAGGCCACGGGAAAGAGTTAGGTGGAGGAGAGGAAAATATGGAGGCCGTGCCAAGTGTTAAGACTTGGCATAACCTTGGTTCGGCACGGCATATTGTTGGCCGAACAATGGGTTTGGATGTGAGCCAGTGGATAGGCCGGGTGTTGTTTCGGCCGAATAGTATTTCGGCCGAGCGATACTCACTCAGTACGAACTAAAGGTGGGCCGAACGATGGTTGTAGGCCCAACAAGGACTTTGCCGAACATACTTAGGCCGGACAAACATTAATGCCGAACATACTGACATGCCGAACAAACATGAATGCCGAACATACTTAGGCCGGACAAACAGTAATGCCGAACATACTGACATGCCGAACAAACATGAATGCCGAACATACTTAGGCCAGACAAACACTAATGCCAAACATACTGACATGCCGACCAAACTCAAATGCCGAACATACTGACATCTTGTCCAATTTCATAACCGAACTTTACTTGCCATAACCGAATAACTTCTTTTAGCGTTTTCTTAACCTGGAACTGTAATCGCCATACAGAAGGCTCTTGGAGACGGTCAGCGACGACGGTTTTCAGAGGCGGCGATTACAAGCTTAATTTTATTCTAAATGCTTATACACGATTGAACGAACTAGTTCACACACCACGTGGGGGGATTATTCGTGTTGTTAACTCTAACATTGGACATTTTTCAAGTATAGTTCACACAGGTGCTTAGTTGAATCCACTATTTATTCAAGATGTCTAAAAAATCCAGTTCCGCTACACTTTCCGACAGGCCCGGGCCGTCTTCCAAGCAAACAGCCGCCGATGCATCTGACCCGTCAGTTTCTCCCGCTCACGACTGTGCTCCTGATACCTTGGAGTCATCGATCTTATTGGATAGCCTGGTTGACTCACAGGCTTCGAGGGTCACCGAAGCCGCTCTTCAGCGGATATATTCTATTCATGGTGTCCCGTTCTCCGACATGTTAGTTCCGTCGGGGCACGACCGTCCACATTTGCCCCCAGCGGGATATACAGCGTGCAGCAAGTTCATGTGTTGGGTTGGCAACGTACCACCGTTCAATCTATTTCTTCGAGATGTGCTGCGGTATCTTGACGTCGCCCCATCACAGCTACATCCTAACGGTCACGCCTTCATCTATGGCACGTACGTGCTCTTTATGGCCGTCTTCTCTAGGCCCCCAACCCCTGGCGATATTAGGTACATATACATTACCAAGAAACGGGGAGACAGTCCCTCTTACATGTTTCTTGAGCCACATAGGAAGTGCCAAATTTTCACCAGCGCGTGGAGCAGCAAATTCGCCCAGTACAAACAGGAATGGTTTTACGTGCGCTGCCCACAGGGTTTTGCGAGGAGATGGGTTGAAGGAAGAAAGTCTTCTTCCTAAATTGATGTCCGTTCCCAATCGGTTTTAAGCTTCTGCTAACTTATCGTTTCTTCTTTTCAGATTCCATTCCACATCCCGAGGGTCGAGGGTACTCTGATGCTGTCGAAGCCATTAGAGCCCTTCCTGCTGAGGAACGAGATATCCGAGCTCTCATTTTCAATGAGTCATTATCAAGGTTCGGTCTGCTAGCTCCTGGCCGGCGGATTAGTCTTCCTGAGGGCGCCTCGCTTCCCAAACCCGTACCCGCTAGAGGGAAAAAACTGGCTGAATCATCTATTCGCCCTTCTCTTGAAGTACCGAAGAGGGGGAAATTCCAAACGAGCCACCTCAAAAGCAAGGTGAGGATTTGGGCCCTGCGGTCGAAGTTCATGATATTGAAACGTCATTTTCCCCTTCGAAGGGGAAAAAGAAGCCGGCGTGCAAGTTGAGGAAGGAGAAGTTTGGCGGGACTTCCAAAGTTACGCCTATCCAGCCAGAGAAAGAGGCTTCTTCACATCACGTTGAAAGTTCTCTGAAGGGCTTATCGAACCTCTGCATTCCCGACGACTTGTTCAACTATGATTTCAATGACCCGGAGTTGTTTAATTTTCGCTCACCCGCCAGGGGCGACGCGAGTGTCCCAGCCCCGAACCGAGGGGAAAAGACTCCCGTTAGCAAAGCCACTGGTCCGTCAGAGGGGAACACTAGGACACACACGGACACGTGCACTTCACTTTGCACCTACTTTTCTTTCATCATTTTCTTCTCTCGCTGATTCGCTATTGTTTGAATTCTTTGCAGGTGACATGGGGTGTTCGCACGGATATGACCGCCTTTGCGGTTCGTCGACTTTACGCCAATCCGGTAGGGACTCAGGTCTCGAGAAGCGTCGAGACAGAGATAGCGACAACGACCGAGATTATCATTCTCGGGACTCGTCATTCCGGAAGAAAACTCATTATCAGCCCGAACTCCACCAAGAGACCTCTTCTCATCAAGAGCGAAGCAAAGAAAAGCGCGGTCATAAGAGGTCGCATTCCAATGCTCCTCGGGACCAACACTCTGACTCCTCTTCTACCCGACATTCCCGAGACTCTCGTAGGAGGGGCGAACTTTCAAAGCCGTCTCCTCCCGCTCCAGCGACAGGCCCGACAGTGTCGGAGAAACTGACCGAACTCAAGGCCAAATTTCCGAAGATTTGTTTTGATGGGCTAAAGTTTCTCCCAGCGATTCACCCTATACCCGGAGATGTTAAGCAAAATGTCATTGCCTATACCAACGACGTCTATGTTCAACATGACGCATTCGTTCATCTGGATGAGAAGCTTTTTGAAGTCTCTGTGGAGCGCCAACACGAAATTGTCCTCCTAAAGCTTGAAGCTATTCATGACAGGGATACATTAAGGCCCAGGATGATGAGTTGACCACTTATAAGTCTAAGCTTGAGGTCGCCCGTCAGCGCGCTAAGGACACCGCCGAGGCTGTTTCTCGCCTTGAATTAACTCATAAGAAAGAGCTTGATGAGTCAGTCCAACGGTGTGGTGCTCTAGCTTTGGAGAAGGACTCCGTTCAGAAGGAGCGGGACATACTCAGCCAACGGGTCAAGGAACTCGAAGAGCAACTCCATGAGGAGAAGAAAGAAAAATTGGCCGCCCAGGTTGAGGCACAACACTATTGCGATGAGATCGTCGCCACCCGGCTCCTTAAGGAGAAACTCGAGGATGATTTCTCCAAAGTCGAGGCACTAAAGAATGAGGCTCGCGAGGAGGGAAAAAAGATGGCAACTACCGACATCGACTCTCGTCTTGAGGCGGCCAGGGGAAAAAAGATGGCAACTGCCGACATCGACTCTCGCCTTGAGGCGGCCAGGGAGGAAGGTAGGGAAGTGATCAAGACTGAATTCGACCCGCTCATCGCTGAATTCAACGCCCGAGTTCTCATGCATCGAGATCTAACTTTTTTGGGCGAGGGCTACCTTAAGTCTCTGATCGAGGCATGGGAGACCCTGATTCAAATCAGGAAGGCCGAGAGCGGTGTCGAAGAGGTAGATGAGGAAGCTTTGATTAAAGAGTTCTTGAAGGGAAAAGAACCTTCAGACCTATTAGCGGCTAAGGCCCTATACAGCAAAGGTTCCCCCTTGAGGAAAGGAAAGGAAGTGGTTATTGGTCCATCCGGCATCGTGCCCCCAGTTCGTGCGCCTACTCAGCCGCCTAGCCGACCGGTACTTGATCCCTTCGAGCAGCACCTTGGCTACGAACCGGATGCCCCCGGGCTTGGCGTTCATGTTCTATCTCCCATCCCGGAGGGTGAGACCCCTTTGACAACCGAGATTCCACCGACACCCAGTAAGCAACTTCTTTGCTTTACAGGGTTTCTGTGTTTTTCTAGAAGCTGTCATGCTCTAACATTTGTTCTCTTGTGACTTTGTACAGGTTGTTCTGACCCTGAGCCCACTCCGAGGAGCGATCTTGCCAAGGAGCTGGAGAAAGAAACGAGTGAGGCTTCTCGAGTTGGCGAGGGTACTGGCCCAGATGCCCAAGTAATCGGGGCACTCGATGAAGGCAAGTCCGACTCTTCTTCCGAGAGTTTTGAAATCGAAATTACGGGCGCCTCTAAGCATGCATTTGAGCCGAGCATGAAGGAGCGGCTCGATAAAGAGAAGGAAGTGACAGCCAGAGTTAAGGCCGAGCCTCGGGATGTGGACCTGGACGACCCCTTGAACAAACCGTTGAAGGTCATCCTCCCTGGAGAGTCCAAGCCTATGGACGTTCCCCCTACATCTTCGGTCGTCACCCCTCCATCAGGGAAGGATTCCAAGGGTAAGCGCTCTGGGAAGGAATCATCTGGGAAGAAGTCAAAGAAACACAAGAAGTGACCATCGTCCTCGTTCAACGAGAGTTAATTTAGGTCATGTAATGATTTTTGCGGACTGTGTAAATAGGCTGTCTACTCCGGACTTCAGAGCGCTTTTGTAGCGAAAAGCTTTTCAGGAATAAAGTTCAGTTTCATTTTCTGTCTTTTAAAAAGATTCTTGTCATTCAGTTTTCTTTGTGATTGTGATTGTGAGTGAAATCTGAACTGCTGTGAATAACATAGACCTCCTGGTTCACCTTTACATAGCTTGGGAATTCTTTGGAGTTGTTCAATCTCCATTCTGTGCTTCATGTATTTAAAATATTTCCTAGCCCGCATGTCGGGGACTCGGCATATCCAAGCCATTTGTGTCATAGTTCATATTCAAGGGGCTTGGAGATCCGAGTCACTTACATTCGAGTCCGCGCTCTGAGGACTTAGAGTATTCCAGTCCGCGCTTCGGGGACTTGGGGATTCCGAATCGTTTATACCCGAGTCTGTACTCCGGGGACTTCGAGTAATCCAGTCCGCGTTCCGGGGACTTGGAGATTTTGGATCGTTTATACTCGAGTCCGCATTCTGGGGACTTCGAGTACTCTAGTCCACGCTCCGGGGACTTGGAGATTTTGAGTCGTTTATACTCGAGTCTGCACTCCAGGGACTTCGAGTACTCCAGTCTGCGCTCCAGGGACTTGGAGATTTTCAATCGTTTATAATCGAGTCCGCACTCCGGGGACTTCGAGTACTCCAGTCCGCGCTTCGGGGACTTGGAGATTTTAAGTCGTTTATACTCGAGTCCGCACTTCGAGGGATTCGAGTACTCCAGTCCGCGCTCCGGGGACTCGGAGATTTTGATTCGTTTATACTTGAGTCCGTACTCCAGTCCGCGCTCCGGGGACTTGGAGATTTAGAATCGTTTAAACTCGAGCCCGCACTCCGGGGACTTGGAGTACTCCAGTCCACGCTCCGGGGACTTGGAGATTTAGAATCGTTTAGACTCGAGCCCGCACTCCAGGGACTTGGAGTACTCCGGTCCATACTCCGGGGACTTGGAGATTTAGAATCGTTTAGACTCGAGTCCACACTCCAGGGACTTGGAGTTTTAGAATCGTTTATACTCGAGTCCGCACTCCGGGGACTTCGAGTACTCCAGTCCGCACTCCGGGGACTTGGAGATTTAGAATCGTTTATACTCGAGTCCGCACTCCGGGGACTTCGAATACTCCAGTCCGCACTCCGGGGACTTGGAGATTTAGAATCGTTTATACTCGAGTCCGCACTCTGGGGACTTCGGGTACTCCAGTCCGCGTTTCGGGGACTTGGAGTTTTAGAATCGTTTATACTCGAGTCTGCACTTCGGGGACTCCGAGTACTCCTGTCCGCGCTCCGGGGACTTGGAGATGTTAAGTTGTTTCTGAACGTTCGTACGCTAGTCAGAATATTATAATTTTCAGCCGCTTGTCAAAGGAATATCATACGCAGTGACATTAATCATTTATGAAAAAGGTGGCTTCAAGCCTTTATTAATGAGAGCAAGCTGAATTGTCTTATTACATGCCAAGAACTGGAAATGGAAACATACTGGAATTAAGTGCAACTACTGCATAAAGGAAATAGATTAAGTGTAGTAACGCCGTAAGTGCTCGCTGTTCCATGCTCGGGGGAGTGTCACATCATCGACGGTCGCTAGCTTGAAAGTTCCTTCTCCAAGCCTCCGTTCGATGACGTATGGACCTTCCCATGCGGGGTTCATATGTGACGGGACTGGGAAAACTCGTTTCAAAACGAGATCTCCCACATCAAAGATTCTTGGTCGGACTTTCTCATTATAATATCTCGCGACCCGATGTCTGTACGAGGCTGCTCTCAGATCAGCTTCTTCGCGTTTTTCATCGATAAAGTCCAATGATTCCAGTAAGAGATCCTGGTTCGACGCGGGGTCGTAATGAATCACCCGATGTGATGGAACTTCAAGTTCTACGGGTATGACGACTTCCGTGCCGTACGCCAATGCGAATGGTGTGTGGCCAGTCGCGGTATTGTGGGTAGTTCTATAGGCCCAAAGCGCTGTCGGGAGTTCATCTACCCACTTGCCTCTAGCTTTTTCCAAACGCTTCTTCAATATGGACTTGATTATTTTGTTTACAGCTTCTACCTGCTCATTCGCGTTCGGGTGAGCAACTGTTGCGAACCTTTTCTCAATGCCATACTTCTGACAAAATTCTTTGAATTATTTGCTCTCGAATTGAGTCCCGTTATCTGTTATGATGGTCCGTGGAAGACCAAAGCGGCATATGATATTTCGTACAACGAAATTAATGACTTTCTTGGTGGTGATCGTGGCCATAGGCTCTGCTTCTGCCCATTTGGTGAAATAATCGTGCCACTATTGCATATTTCGTGCCTCCTTTGGCTAAGGGTAAAGAACCAATCAGGTCAATTCCACACATTGCAAATGGCCAGGGACTAACCATTTGCGTGAGTTCCGTCGGCGGGGCTCTCAAAATTTTCTCGTATATCTGGCATTTGTCACATTTCCTCACATAGTCCGCGGCGTCGCGGTTCACGGTTGGCCAATAGTATCCGTAGCAGAGGATTTTCTTTGCCAAAGTTTGCCCCCCGGTATGATCACCACACTCTCCCTCATGGACTTCCTCTAGTACCCGTTTTATCTTGTCATGGGCCACGCACCGGAGTAAGGGGGTCGAGAATCCCCTGTGATACATTACTCCGTTCTGTATTACATAACGCGAGGCCTTACGAAGGACTTGGCGTCTTTCGCTCCTCTTCTCAGGCAAATCCCCATGTAGTAAGTACTGTTTGATCGGGGTCAACCACGATTCTCTTTCGAGTTCGGTCTCCATGACGAAATCTATCTCCATCATGTCTATACTTGGGGCAAGTAGGGTCTCAATAGGGAACAATCCCATCTGCCGTGCATCGCCAGTGCTTGCGAACTTTGCTAACGAGTCAGCTTCTCTATTCTGTTTGCGTGGGACATGGGAGATGTCATAATATTCGAGACTTGCCAGTAGTTCTCGAGGGCGAACAAGGTAAGGAGCCAGTCTCTGCCCCTCTGCTTGATAGTCTCCCCGCACCTGATAAACTACCAGCTGTGAGTCACAGAAGATTTCGATTGACTTCACTCCCCACTCGATAACGAGTTTCAAGCCAGCAATCAATGCCTCATATTCGGCTTCGTTATTTGTTGCTGCAAATTCAAGCTTCAAAGCATATCAGATTGATCGATCTTCTGGGGTTATGAGGACGATACCTGCCCCCGAGCGATGGTCGTTAGATGCCCCATCGGTGTACATCTTCCATCGAACAGGAGGTGCGACCCTGTGTCTGCTCGGTTCATCTGGCAGAGTGAACTCGGCGATGAAGTTAGTTAGTGCTTGTCCTTGTATAGCCCTTCGTGGCAGGTAGGCAATGTCGAACTGACTCAACTCAATGTTCCATTTTAGCATCCTTCCGTAAGTTTCCGGTCGTTGGAGTACTTGTCGCAATGGTTGATCAGTGTAGACACTGATCGAGTGTGCCTGGAAGTATGAACGAAGCTTGCATGATGCAATCACCAAGCAATAGGCGAGTTTCTCAATCTTTGGATAGTTCCTTTCCACCCCCGTCAGGCGTTTACCAACATAGTAAACTGGCCTTTGAACTCGGTCCTCCTCCCGGACCAGGGCTGTGCTGATGGCATGTTGAGAGACCGCTAAGTATACGTACAACATCTCGTGGTCTACTTGTTTCGACAGCACCGGGGGACTCTCCAGGTGTCTTACCAGAGCCCGAAAAGCTTCGTCGCAGTCGGTGGTCCATTCAAAGCTTCTCTTTCCTTTCTTTATAACTTCAAAGAACAGAATACACTTGTCCGTAGCTCTGGATATGAATCGACTCAGCGCAGCCACTTTTCCGTTCAAGCTTTGCACCTGTTTGATGGTTCTGGGTACTCGTATATTTCGGATGGCCTGGATCTTTTCCGGGTTAGCTTCAATTCCTCGTGCATTCACAATGAAACCCAAGAATTTTCCTGATGCCACGCCGAACGAACATTTCAAAGGATTGATCTTCATCCCGAAGTGCCTCGATATATCGAACATCTCTGCTAAGTCTCGGATGTGGTCGTTTGATTGTCATGACATCACAAGCATGTCATCCATGTAGACTTCCACCGTTTTTCCAATCTGATCTTTGAACATTCGATTTACCATATGTTGATAAGTTGCTCCTGCTTTCTTCAATCCGAAGGGCATTACTACGTAGCAATACAACCCGACGTTTGTGACAAAGCTGGTGTGCTCTTGGTCCGGGATGTGCATCGGAATTTGATTATAGCCAAAGTACGCGTCCATAAATGATAGTAACTCGTGTCCGGCTATTGAATCGACCAGTTGGTCGATCCTTGGTAGCGGGAAACTATCCTTTGGGCAGGCTTTGTTTAAATCAGAGTAATCAACACAAGTTCTCCATTTCCCATTGGCTTTCTTTACCAACACTGGGTAGGACACCCATTCAGGGAAGAGGGCGTCGCGGACGAATCCGTTTGTTTTGAGTTTGTCCACCTCCTCTTTAAGAGCTGCGGACCTCTCTAGATCCATGCCTCTCCTTTTCTGTTTCGCAGGGACGTGTTTTTGGTCTATGTTCAACATATGACTCGCAATTGCAGGAGAAATCCCGCACATATCAGAATGTGTCCAAGCAAACACATCAAGGTTCGCTCGGAGGAAGTCAATAAGGTTTTCAGCTGTCACGGGGTCTAGTCGTGATCCTATTTTAAGAACCTATTTTAAGAACTCGTGATGGGTAGCTGCGGCTAACTGAGATGTCAATAGTTAGTTCAGCTGGCGCTGCATTCGTTTCCCTGGGTTCCCCATCATCATCTCTCGGATCTATGTCTCTATGGATCCGAGAATGTTGCCCGAGCCAGGGCTCGGGCGTTAGTTGTTAATCATTAGAATTTTGATGCGGACAAAGCTGTCCGCGACCTTTCCTTTCTCCCTACGCTGCGCTTCTCTGAGCTCAGCCACGTAGCATGCACGTCCGGTTGCCTGATCACCATGCACTTCTCCTACTCCTTTGTCTGTGGGAAACTTTAACGTCAAACACCACGGGGCCAAGGCTGCCCTGAAGTCTGCGAGGGCTGGTCGTCCCAGGATTACGTTGTATGGTGAATCAACATCCAGCACTATGAATGGCAGGATTCGCACTCTCATGCGTTCTCCTTGTCCCAGTTCAACTGGTAACTCCACATATCCTATTGCGTCTGTTGCTGCGCCGTTAAAGCCATGGATTCGGGCTTTAGATGGTTTCAAATCCTTAGTCTCCAGCTTCATTTGGTCATATGCTTTCTTGAAGATGATGTTAACTGAACTTCCGCAATCGATTATAATTCTTCTTACGAATGTCGGTCCGATGGTCGTGGATATGACCATCGGATCGATAGTAGGGGCTTCCACCTTATCCGCATCTCTATTCCTGAATACAATATCGTTGTTCATCGTTCGCTGCTGCTTTGCGGGAGCTCCATCCTCCACATTTGAACAGCACTCATGCTCCGTATGTCTCAGAGAATTAGCATATCGCTCCATCTCTTGCCAATTTTTATCCTCAGGATGAGGTCCACCAGCAATTGTGTTAATAACCATCTTCCCACAGTCCGAGCAGGTTGTTCTGGCTGGCGTGGAGCTGGCCCGCGTCCCGGGTCCGATGTCTCCTGTTTACTGTCTGGCGAGTCTCTGACAAATTCCTGTAGCTTCTTCTACCTAATCAATTTCTCAATAGTGTCATGAAGATGCCTGCACTTGTCAGTGTTGTGTCCGTTGGACTCGTGAAAGCGGCAATACTTCCCAGCCCGCTTCTGCTCCTCTGTTGATTCCTTTAGGCGTGGTTTTCTGTATTGAAAAGTGTTGCAGGTCGACAAGTAGATGTTCTCAAGAGATGTATTCAGTGCAGTGTATTCGTTGTAGGTCGGGATTCTTGACTTCCATCTCCCCGTTTCCTTCTTCTTCTTTCCGGGATCTCCGCCTCCAGTTGCTTTAGACTGCTCGGGCTCATTCTGGACGTTAGCTTGAGCCTTCTCAAGGTTATCTCCGGTTGTCTTCGCAGCGATGTTACTCTTTACAGATTCCTGACCGGGCCCCGGTGCCTTGTCTTTCCTTGTCCACCGAGCTTCTTCCCTCCTTATGAATTGATGGGCTTTCGAATAAAAACGTTCCAGCGTGGCTGGGGGCTTTCCTGCCAACCAATCTCCAAATTCAGAATCTGGATCCACTCCACGCATTACTGCCATCAAAATTGCGTGATCGTTAGGATTGCTCACTTCAATAGCGGCAACATGAAATCTCTGCAAGTATGCTTTCAGTGATTCTCCTGGAGCTTGGGTCACACTTGACAAGGACATCACATCCTTGGGACGAGTGGTGTGTATCCTGAATTGTTCTATGAATTTTCTTGCCAATTCGTCGAAGCTGGAGATTGACCGTGGAGGAAGTCGAGTGAACCACATGGTGGCGATTTCGGATAAAGTTATCGGGAAGCATCTGCACTTGGTTGCTTCGTTGGCTCTTGCTGAATCCATCATCCATCCATACCTCATTACATGCTGTCTAGGGTTAGTTTTCCCTTCATAGGCAGGAATGGTGGGCATGTTAAACTTCCTTGGGTATTCAGCCTGTAGGATGGTATCGGTGAAGGGAGTATGACTCTTGGAAACTCCCCAATCTTCATTAGTCAATCCTTGGTTTTCTTTCATTAGCTGCCTAACCATAGCTGTCAAGTCGGGGTAGGTATGGAAGATGGAAGGTTGGGCTCTTTGGGATCTTGGTGAGTCTGGTGTCCAGCCTCTTCGCGAGCTTGGTCCCTAGTCGATCGATTGGTGGCACCTGCTTGTGCACCTTCATCCTTGCATCGTCTACGCCTAGGTGGTTCGTCAGCTGAAGTCGAACTATCATCTTCTGAGTAAGGGGCAGGGCTACCACCAGCGTTCCGATGCTGCTGCTTAGTAAGCTGAATCATGAGGTCAGCATTGGTCTGCATTTTCTCAGCAAGTTTCCTACTGCTTTCCATAAGTTCTTTCATTAAGTCATTGAACTCTGCTCGGGAAACAACTTCCGCTTGATTTTGGTTGGAGGGTCCTACGCCTCGAATCGCTTGTTGCTTGCCAGGACCATCTTGCTGTATGCTAGCAGTTTCACGGACATCTGCACTTTGAGAGGCCGATCTGGTTCGTGGTCTTCCCATGATAGAGTTGTTGGCTGTAACTCTGAGTAGAATCAACAGATGCCTTATGAATGACTACGGATCTCCTTCGGCGGATTTACGCAATCCAGTAGCTACAAAGTAGATCCTAATAGCCTGAGAATTCAATTCTCAGTGGAAGCACCAAAATGTTAGCAACAAAATTGGTCACTAGCACCCTTAGAAAGATTGTATAGAGAGAATAATGAAGAAAACAAACTGAAAAAGAGAAGAAAACATAAATTAAAATACGGGAAGTATGAACACCAAATTTATAGTGGTTCGACGCAGTGGCCTACATCCACTTTGAAGCTGATCTTTATTTTCCACTTGATACTTGATTATAGATACAATCCGTTCTTAAGTATTAGAATTCAATTGTAAGGTAAAAGAAATAAGTCTTGAATGAGGATTCAATGTGGCAGAGTCTCCCCAGTGCTCTCTAAAATATGATCCCGTTTTCTGTGCCCCTGCCTCTCTATATATAGACGAAAGTGGGTTGGACTTCCCTGGTGGGCCAGGTGGCCGAATAACCTGGTCCAAGTAGTGTATGCACTGTACGCCGAACCAGGGAGGCCGGACAAGGCATGCCGAGCCGAACTCCTTGTGTCGAACGAAGCATGCCGAGTCTCCCCTGTTTAGGCCGAGTGAGGCGAGAGGTTGAATGAGAGATCCTGGTCGAATGGGGCAGGAATGCCAAATGATAGTAATGCCGAGTGAAGGGCTTGGCCGAGTGAAGGGTTTGACCGAATGGCTTCTTCAGCCGAACGACTCAAGGCCGAACGATCTCCTGGATACCGGACGATCTCAAGCTGAGCATGCTGACTTCTCTGGGGAGAACTTGTGCTGAGTGAACTACGCCGAACGATGCTGGGACGCCGAACGATCTTCTGGAGGCCGAACGATCGTTTGCTTCTTCATGCCGAACGATCTTATGCCCAGTGTAATTCTGAATGGCCGAAAGTTTTCCGATGCCGAGTGCAACTCTGAATACCGAACGCTCTATTTGCCTGGTCGATTCTCCAGGTAACAGCTGCCCTTGCAACGCAGGCCTCCACGGCCTTGCCTCTACACGCTCTCCCATCGCAGTCAAACCCATCACAGCCGATGGCCTCAACTTCTCCTGCCGAGCAGCCTGAAACCATTAGCCGCCGACCACCGTACTCCAATCCCTTCTCCATCCATACATCTTCTCCACTACGTGGAACAATTGCCGTGTGTAGCAGCTCACTGCTCACGCAACCTAATGGCCAAAGCCTTCACGCAAGGTCCCCTCCTTCGCTTCGTGTCGCACTCCTCCCAGCTTTTAGATCGAGGTGTGTGTGTGTATATATATATATTATGATATTGAGGATATAAATATGTAGTATGTTATAAGAATTGTGTTTTCAGCAAATATATTTGCTGACCTTGAACCCGATTGTTTGGTCTCGCTTCTATAGGTTGTGTTAAGCTTCAGAAGAAAAAAACAAACATAACTGTTATAAAATATATTTTATAATAGTATATATATGATATTTGTTGGATATATAAACGTGTATATAAATATTTAACTTCTGTTCATATATAAAGGTTTCGGTAATATTAATTTCAAAACAATTTTATATGTATTATTGTATTCATATATATAACTGTATACTATATTGGGAATGAAGTGATATAGAGGTTTAGTATAATATTTGTTATACTGCAGCCATTGTTCGTACTTGCTTTACAGTCATTTGTCATATGTTATTTTTTTTAGATGTATATGGGTTTGGGAAGGTCAGTTTATAAATCTTATAAATATAGTGTTTTAGTATACATAAGTTTTAAATAATCCCTTTTATATTACACATACAATTATTTTAATATTGAAAGGTGTATAGACTTTAAACTTAAATACATATATATGAGATTTGATAATGATTGGAAAGTTATATTATTTTAATATTTGTCTATGGTGTTTAACGTATACATATTTGATTTTAGTATACGAGATGATAATTTAAAAACTATAATTTTGATATATAATTTAATATGTGTTTAAAATTAATAGTGATTTGAAATTGAACTTATTCGAATACGTTTGTTTTGAAATTTATTAAATTTGATATTTTAAAGGATATGATTTTTGAGATATACGTTCCTGATACCATTTACATCATCAATCCAATTCTGATTTGAATTCGTCTATTCCTATTCTCAGATTTTGTTCGTCATGCCTGTTTTCTTCATCGAATTCGTGCCAATCGAGCTTTGATGGAAAATTTGTGCTTGGATTTGTAACTCATCTCATTCTCGTTCTTCTTTAGCCTCGAAAGGTGAGAAATCACTCACGATTAACGTTCTTTTATTTATTAAATTTGATTTCAACTGAAACGACAATTGAAATATGCTGTTGTTAGATTTTACATTTCTATATATGTTATTATCTGAAATTGTCACCTGTGGGATATGACACCATATCCTATTGTTTACATTATACTGTTATTGATGATATATGCCTGTTATATTATTATGACATATGTTATCACTCTGCAAGTCCCCTGTTAGTATAGAATTCACTGTGGGTTGAAATGATACATACCCGAACGGACTTTAGAATAGGATAATTTCGTTATGGGTTGAAATGATGGACCCAAGTGACTTTCATTTAATTGAATTTGGGATTACGGTTTGAAATGCTATCCACCCGTATATATTTAGTGTACGGACTGAAATGATAAATATTCGTAGCATTTGACCATATGATAAGAAATATATACAGACACCGTTGGTCCATATATAAATATTTTGAAAATAAATTGATTGTTTTAGAAAGAAATATATGGTTTTAATAAATATTGATTCTTAAATTATTATATATAGAGGGTAATGATATATATAGATTTAATAATATTTAATATAATTAAGATTGATTTAATACATAAATTATGTTAAATATTTATGTAAATTATATTTCAAATAGATTTTTGAAATAATTGGGATAAATTGAGGTGGGGAGATAAAATTTGGATTTAGCTGAAATGGTAGTAAATTAAGAATTTTATCTATTTGAAACTATTGAATGTGAAACTTAAAGGTATGATTTTATAACTGGATTTTTGATTTAAGTGATTTAATGGATATTTCACGTTTAAATAATTTAAAGAAAATAATGATAAAAATTTAATTTAAGGTTACTTAAATGATATTAAATCAAATGGGGGAGTATTTCAAGACTAAATAATAATGAGGTTAAATCGAGATCTATATGAAACTGTTAAATTGAACATTTAAATATTAAAGCTTTGAAATATATTGGAATTTAAATGGTTTATTTTGAGATTCAGATCTATATTAGAAATCAATATAGTTGAATTCGTTATTTAGAAATAAATTTAATTAAAATGAAAATTTAGGTTGAGAATAAATTTGAATTTGTTATTAAGAAAACTGAATTGAATAAAAATTTAGTTTGAAACATTGAATACTTAAAGTTTTGAAATATAAAAGGGTATTTTGCGATTACAAATCCGAATTTGAGGTCGAAAAATTGAGATGGTTATTTAGGAATTGAGTTGCAATTTAAATTGATAAATTCAAATTGGACTAGATTTGAATTTGGAATTTTAGTAGATTTGAATCATAACTTTGAAAGTGATAAAATAGGAAATAAATATATTTGAAACGAAATGATAATTTGGTTTTTGAATAATAAATTAATTTGAAAGGACCACAGTTTTATAGTGTATATTTCTACATTGTAGATAGCTCCACGGATCCTTAGAGGATGGTTATCCCAAACAACCTTTAAGTTACTTGTATTTTAATTGATATTTCACTTGAATTGGATTTATAGATATAAGAATGTTAATCCGACTCGACTGTTTTATGTTTTGCTTTACGCTCGGGTCAGACCGAGTGATACAGCTTTTGAGACTCACTTTCGAAGTTGGAGCTTAGCTTGAAGATTCAGCTATCTATTCTTTCAGCTTTTACAGTTGATTGGTTCAGAGAAGTCATCTGCTCGTACTGGAGACTTCACCGCATCTGAGATATTCTGTTGTATTTTATTTCTAACTCTAATATGTATATAGTAGCTTCATGAACTACTATTCTTTATCTTTTCCGCTGCATTATATTACTCTATGTCTGTGATATGTGATTGGATTTATTTACCGTTTATGTTTAAGTTTTGCCAAATTTAAATTAACAATTCAGTATTTTGAATTATTCAAGTCGGACATGTATGGTTTTATTGTCGATTTGAATGGTCCAAAATAGCGGGTCGTTACAGTTGGTATCAGAGCGAGGCTCTAGGCAAAACTTAGCATATATGGTAAATTTATTTACAGAATCACTTTCGCTCGAGTTGAATCTCTTCCTTTCTGACTCGATTTCCTTTGAATTTTGGAATGTCCCTCGGTTTTGAAATTCATTCTTGTCTCTTTCTACTTATATTTGTTTGATTCTGGAGTATCCCATAACTCCACTGAATGATTTGTAAAGGGGGTGAAAACTCCTTTACAATAGCATCGATTCGCCGAAGATTTATATATCCTCGGTTTAGATGCTGCTATCTCTGGTTATGCCGAATTCTATATCTGGCGATCGAATGTCGATAGTTTTGGAATTCCGCATCGATTATATTCCTGAAGTCACGGTTGACCCGGTTAAGATTCCTCGCGATTTATATAAGTATATCCATCTTCTATTTCTGTAATTTAATTACCTAATCGTCGATCGAGCCTATCTTCGAATCAGAATTCTATTTGATTAGAGTCCCTCTAATTTGTATCTCTATCTTCGTTTGGAAATCCATTCTTAAATCATCCTTTGAAAATCGGGTTTTGTTGTATTTTAGAAATTGTTTTATACCGAAATTATTATTTTGACAACTATGATTTTATTCTATATACAAAAGTGAAATATTTTCGATAAGGATTATATATCTTTTAAAAACGAAAGTCTGAAATCTTGAAAGGATTTGAAATTTTGAAAATTTATAAAAATTAATTTATATAAAAATGATTTATAACTGAAGGGTTAAATTTGAAATTCGAGAATAGAATTCCAGTATTTTGTAATTAGTCTAAGATTTTGGAAAATATATAATAATAATACAATTTAGTAGTATTTTCCAAATAAGAAATGTTTCAAATGATTTCAAATGAATTCCAATGAATTCAAAGAAATCTCAATGAAGTTTTCAAGAAAATAGAAGTCCAGAACTCACTTATGTCGCTGGAAAATAATTCGGTGATGAGTGCACGCATCATCGACATTGATTTTCGAGTCTCGGAGTAGGGGAGAGGCCACTTTAGTAGCTTTGCTTTGCGAGTGATTTGGTGAAACCAATTTTGATTTCCAATTCCGAAGTATGATTTGATATTCGAAAGATATATGTATATGTATTTGAAATGATTTGAAATGAACCTGTGTTCAATCCTCGAATTTCAAATTTGTTTCAGTATAAATCTATTATAAAAAAATTGATTTACTGATTTGCTGCTGATTTCACCGACTATTTTGAAGGTTCGAGCACTTCTAAATCAAGGTTTAAAATTTTAAAACTAAGAAATTTCGAAGAGTATAAAATATTTGATCAAGAATATAAGTTTAGTTTTGTATGTTTAAAGTATGAAGGGTATGAATTAAGTAAATTTGAAACTTTTGTTAAATAAATAATTTTCGAAAAGGAATTTTGGATTTTTAATTTAGAAATAGATAGTTTAAAGGTTTTAAAGGGATAGTTATAAAGTTGGAAACTAGTATTATTTTCTAAACCTATTATTTTGGGAGCTTTGAAATTGAGATATTTAATTTGGAAGAAAATTAGTGAAATCATATATGATTTTGAAACTGAATTGATATTGAAATAATTTGAAATTGAGATATTTAATTTGGAAGATAATTAGTGAAATCATATATGATTTTGAAACTGAATTGATATTGAAATAATTTGAAATTGAGAACCTTATATTATTAAGTACTTGATTTGGGAGTGGTCGAACTTATATAAAATGAATTTGTATAAGTATGAAGTTGATTTGAAAGGTACTCAATTTGGAAAGAGAATTTTATATAATCGAAGCCTACATAAGTGTGATTTGATATACTATTGATTTGGAAAGTATTCGATTTGAAAATGGAATCCTATATATAATGGAATTTATATAAGTATGACATTTGAAAGTTTTTGGAAAGGTACTATATGATATATATTTTCGAAATAAAGATATGGAAAGTGCCTTCTGCTTGATATCCAGTTTGTGGCCACATTGTGGATTCATTCTATCGATATTATTCTCTCTGATTTTTGGTTTTTCGGATGTGATACTCGAGTGTCCCACCGTGGCATAACCCATGGTTTTTTTTTCTCCCGTGACTGCATAACGCAACTGCCTGGCTGAGTCTGGCCTACGGGTACGGATTGTTTTCTGGGGGATTCAGGCGTAACCATTATGTATCCTGCAATCTGTGTAGGTCGCATTAGTAGCGAAAATGCCTGGCTGAGACAGCCTAGGGGTACGGATTGTTTCCTAGGGGATCCAGGCGTAACCATTGTGTATCCTACACCCTACTAGTCATCATGGCGTAACCGCAGGGTTGAGAAAGCTTACGAATACAGATTGTTTACTGGGGGATCCAGGCATAACCATTGTGTATCTACGAATCATGGTAGGACAAAGGTTTTGGTTTGGTTGTTTTCTTTGGATTGTACTTTCCATATCTGTTTTTAAAGGTTTTTCAAGTATTTTCACTCGTTGTTGAAACAGGTCTACAAATACTTGAAGAATTCTAGCTTTGCGCCTGATCAACGCATGACTAGATTCTGCAAGAACGAGGATAAACTTTGTAACAACCCGCATATTTATCGATTGTATATTTAAATATTTTATTTAAATATTTTATCGTTCGTCGGATTTTGGTCTAAAACGCTACTTTTTGCAAACAGCCGAATTAGGACTCGAGGCCCCTCCCATTGAGTTCAAAATGCCATTTGCAACCTATTTCAGTATAAGCTTCAATATGTTTGGAGTTAGTCGAGTTTTGCTACTTTTTCACTTTGGGTTTGAGTTTGGGTTTCAGCCCAATGTTCCATCTTAAGACCCCAACTCCACTTCAACTCTTCATTACTTCATTTCATATTCCTAACACTTCAAGCTAAAGCAATAATGGGGGAAAGAAGAGGAAATTAAAACTCCAAGCCCTAATCTTCATTAGCAAATCCAACTTCTAGCTCCAAATTCAAGAGAACCCATTGGTAAGCATCTCTTTCTTCTTCCCCAACTCATTCTCTCTTTGATTTCAGAAAATTCCTAAACCTAATTTGGGAAATATCTCTCTTTTAAGCTTAGAATCAAGCTTCTTGAATTGGATTTGAAGAGTGGTTGGTTCTCCTTTGCTTTCAAACTTCTTCTTCAATCGTTTGGGTTCAAATGTGAGATTTTTATCTCACATCTTTGTCTATAATTATCTTCGATTGTTAGGTATGAATTCCTAGCACTTATTCTTGTGCAATTGATTTTGGTTTGGATTGATTTGGTGTATATTACAACTTTTGGTGTTTTGAAATCAAAATCTATGAAAATCCTTTTATGGATATTTAGACATTGATATTTGAGGCGTATCGAAGAGCCGTTAAGGCTGGGTTGTCGCTTGGCGTAAATCCTTAGTCGTTGTCGCTCGATCGATCGCTTCTGGTATCCATTTGGCCATTTTTGGCCTAGGTTCAGGGAATGCCCTGAACCCCAGATTCAGACGTCTAAAACGTAATATTCAGACGTCAGAATATTATTCTGGGAAGATTTCTATTCCCAGATTCAGACGTCTGAATATATGATTTCAGACGTCTGAATTGGTTCATTTGGAACCAGAAAGGAAATAGGCTAAACTGTGCCTATTTCAGACGTCTGAAATCGAAGATTCAGACGTCTGAATTCTATTTTGGAAAATAATTTATTTTCCAAATTCAGACGTCTGAATCCTTGATTTCAGACGTCTGAATCAGCACTCTTTTTGCCTATTTGCCTATTTAGCTTGAATTTCCAACTTTAATCGATTCGTGTTGATTCCCTTTTGTTATTTTCACTTATTATCGACTTTGATGACATTTTCTTCGTGATTTTGGGAATATCCATTTCGATGGATTCGGTAATCGATTTGTTTGGATTTTATTCACGTCTTCGAATGTGAATTTTGATGATTGATTATTTCTACAATCCTTTCTATGATTTGTCACTTTAAAAATATAAAGGTTTTCTATACTAGTAGTAAATATCAAAACTCTTTCTTCAAATGATTTCAACACTATTTTATAACAAAGCTCGTTTTCTCAAACCGATTTCCAATCTATTAGTATATACAAACCTTTACCTCACTCGTATGAGATATCTAATTAAACGACTTAGTAAAACAAGTGGTATGAAACGCTTACGTTTACTTCGTCGGTTAATTTTTGGACTTGTTCGATTGAATCTTTTGTGACAATTTTCTAGTGGAGATCTACAATTTGTTCGTAAATATTTAAGTTAAGCTAGTGGTTATGGGACATGAAGCTAAGCTCATATATTTACTAGCTTGCTGTAATTGACACTTCTCTTTGATCATGACGATCATTTTATGATTTAGACTAGCAAATGTGCGATGTCTTTTTGATTCGGTTCATCGAACGTTACGATGTACGACGTCGTTGTTTGTTTTAATTGTGATTTGGTTCATCAGATGTCACACTGTACGACGTCGTTGTTCCCTTGTATTGTGTTTTGGTTCATCGGATGTCACGCTGTACGACGTCGTTGTTCCCTTTTTATTGTGCTTTTGTTCATCGGATGTCACGCTGTATGACGTCGTTGTTCCCTTTTATTGTGTTTTGCTTCATCGGATGTCATGCTGTACGACGTCATTGATCCCATTTTATTGTGTTTTGGTTCATCGGATGTCACGCTGTACGACGTCGTTGTTCCCTTTTTATTGTGCTTTGGTTTATCGGATGTCACGCTGTACGACATCGTTGTTCCCTTTTATTGTGTTTTGGTTCATCGGATGTCACGCTGTACGACGTCGTTGATCCCTTTTTATTGTGTTTTGGTTCATCGGATGTCACCCTGTACGACGTCGTTGTTCCCTTTTTATTGTGCTTTGGTTCATCGGATGTCACGCCGTACGATGTCGTTGTTCCCTTTTTATTGTGCTTTGGTTCATCGGATGTCCCGCTGTACGACGTCGTTGTTCCCTTTTATTGTGCTTTGGTTCCTCATCGGATGTCACGCTGTACGACGTCGTTGTTCCCTTTTATTGTGTTTTGGTTCATCGGATGTCACGCTGTACGACGTCGTTGTTTCCTTTTTATTGTGCTTTGGTTCATCGGATGTCACGTTGTACGACGTCGTTGTTCCCTTTTATTGTGCTTTGGTTCATCGGATGTCACGTTGTACGACGTCGTTGTTCCCTTTTATTGTGTTTTGGTTCATCGGAGGTCACACTGTACGACGTCGTTGTTCCCTTTTTATTGTGCTTTGGTTCATCGGATGTCATGCTATACGACGTCGTTGTTCCCTTTTATTGTGTTTTGGTTCATCGGACGTCACGCTGTATGACGCCGATGCTCCGAATTATTTGATTTCTAGATTTCTTGTGTTGATTTCTGGAATTTATGTTTCACCAACTTTTACGATTGGCATTGATATGTATGTCATTTCTGTGGCTTGGTGAATGAAATAAAGAATATGATATTCTTTTTGGTGTTATGAGATCTTTGAGGTATTTGTATGATTTTCCTTTGTTGATATTTCTATGTATACTTGTCGCAGTATGACATTTTTGGTTATCATACGTTTTTACTACATCTCTTTTTATATCTCATTTTATCTGATAATTATAGTTAGACTGATCCGTTTATTATTTTCTTCTTAAATAATACTCGGGTCAGACTGAGATTTTACAGGTGCTTCTGCTTGATTACTTATCGGACCATCATCTGATCTTTTGGCTAACTACTCTAGTCTAGTAGTTTTTGATGTATGCATTTGAGAAATAGACTCCTTGATGTATACGTATTCTCTTGTCGAGCACTTGTATCTATTCTTTTGTGATACTGTGGATCTTGTTAGACCACTACTCTGATATACACTTTTATGTGTAATATTCATATCTATTTTCTCCTTTGCGATATGAATTGCCTGTGACTGATTTGTCTCATGTTTATTTCTATATTTGCTTCCGAAGATTATATATAGCCACCGTGTAGTAGATTTGAGTTTGCGTCGGTATGTCGGATTTCCTCTTGAGATGAAATGCATGTTATATTTTATCTGGCATATCGGTGCTCGCACAAAGCAATTACACGGATGGTCGCTCCTCAACAGCCTTATTCTCCGTGCTAGTTGACGGCATTACCCCGTAGTGTCCTTGGCTAGCGTGGGTATAGAGGTCGGGCGTCACAGCTTGGTATCGAAGCCAAACTTCGGAACAATGTAGAATAATTTAACAAGGATCATCGTCCTAAGTCTTTCTTTAGGAGTCGTGCTTTAGGATTTTATTCGGGTCTTCGTACCATCCTATCCTATTTTCTTTTATGATTCGTTGTTTTATCTATCAAGATTGCTTGATATTTATTTTGAGAATAACTTTTCTCCTTCTTTATTTCTTAAAGAAGAGAAACGGTTAGACCAGGCCGTCCCAGCGCCAGTTAATCTAGTGCTACTCCTCAAGATGGAGTATTCATGTCTGCGCAGCAGCTTCTTGATCTAGTAAAGAATGCTCAAGCAGCCGGTCCCAATCCAGAGCCTACTCATCCTAGATCCAGTTTTGCACGCTTGTGCAGAGACTACACCGATTTGGGTGGAAGGCCATTCAGGGGATCCGAGAGTGTTATAGAAATTCAAGCTTGGCTCAAATCATGTGATCGCATCCTTTCTCGCATGAACCTTATTGATCTACATCGAGTCCAAGTTGCTTCTAGCATGCTCCAAGAAAGAGCGTTAGATTGGTATGAGCTTTTAATTTCTGAAATCGCTGAAGTGGATCTCACTTGGGAGCAATCCGGGAAAGATTCGAATGGAAATTTGTGCCGGAGGCTGAAAAAGTAACTTTAGCACGGCGTTTTATTGACCATGTTCAAGGTGGATCTTCTATGACGGACTATGTCGCATCTTTCGAATCTCTTTCCAAATACGGGGTTGAATACATTAATACCCCGATGAAGAAAAATCAGAGATTTGTCTATGGCTTGAATAAGAATCTTAAGAAGCCATTACTCCTGAAACTTGAGGTTTCATTTGATCAGCTTATTGATATCACTCTTCGTCTTGAAGAGGCCGATAGAGAAAGCGATATTGAAGTTGTTCGTGCCAAACAGAATTCAACAAACAACATGAAGAGGCCTATTATATTCAAAGGCCCCAATCCCATCAAGAAAGGGAAGCAACAAACTCCGATAGCAAAGACTCCTACCTCTAGTCGTGGGCGATGCTACAATTGTGGTTCCATGGACCACTATGCAAGGGAGTGCCCGAAACCTCTCTTTTGCCGTTATTGCAAAAGTTTGGGTCATCTTATATCTACATGTCTCATTCTTTAAAGTAGGAGAGAGGGAGAGCTGAATATTGTGCTAACTCCTAGTGACCCTTCTCTTGGTCAAGGTATTTTTCACACAATCCTTGATGGCATTGTTTTATTTCGTGATCTTCTTATTTGAGTTCTTTTTGATATGGGTTCCATCTCACTATTTTATATCAAAAGAACTTGTTGATTCTTTTTCTTTGAAAACATTTTGGGCTTGATGACTTCTTTGAGAGTTGCGAATCCGGTTGGTGGATCTGCAACACTCAATTTGCTTTTTATTGATGTCGAAATTATTTTATGTGATTTTTCTTTCCGAGCCGATTTTTTTTACTTAGGCTTCGGAATTGATTTTTGTAAGGATTGGCTCAATCGTTGTGAAGCCCATATCCTAATTTCCATGTGGACTATTCATCTTCGACATTTTCTATCTGTTAAGCAGATTTCTATTTTTCTTGAGATTCCGATTTCAAATTTTTGAAGGCATCATTTTATTCTTTATGCCCTCAAGATGAGAAAAGTGTTATTTCTCTTATCTAAATAATTTGTGAATCTTTTCTGGTATTTTTGAGTTTGTCTTAGGATTATCACCTAAGAAATCTTTTGTGTGGTGTTAAGGTCTTTCTAGTTCGACCTTGCCACCGATTTTCATTTGGCTACGAGTTGTGAGAGTTCGCATTCCCCTTACCGCATTCCGTATTCGTTACGATTCTTATGAATGACATTGTCATTCAGTTTGTCCAGCTTATTTCACCCATTTTATAAAGCGAGTATTCTATGAATATTTCGATGAGACCATTCTTGTATTTATTGATTTTGGATGAAATTAGCAATTTAAAATTTTTGCAAATCTTTTTCATAGGATTTATTTATAAGTATAAATAGGATTTTTGTTTTTAGAACGAACAAAGAGAATTTTCAAAAAAATTTAGAAACACGTTCATCCTATAAAAGATGATTTTGTGATTGTATTGCCCATTTAGGGTTTTAAGAATTTTGGTCGATGCGCTTGATCAACGTTATCGATAGGAATTTCCTAAACGCTTTGATGAGACAATCAGACACGATACATTGACTTGTAAAATGTAAATTTTCTAGAAAGATTATTACATAAAGATAAATGTTATTTTGAAAGTTTTAACTTTTCCGGAAAGAAGATTATTTAAAAGAAATTCTTTCTTTTCGATACTCTTATTCTTGTGATTCCCGAAGGGAACCAAGACTTTATCTTTTGTACCAATGCTAATCGTATTGGTTTGGATGTCGTTCTCTTGCAAAAGATAACGTGCTATCACTTGTGCTTCTAAACCTTTAAAAGTCGATTGAGACTAGGTATGCCACTCATGATCTAGTGCTCGCGGCTATTGTTTTCGCTTTTAGAGTTTGGCATCATCTTTTTTTGGGGGGGGGAGAAATTTGTTCTCCACCTCGATCATAAATCTTTGGAATATTTATTTTCTCATAAGGAACTTCATGTTGACTCAAGTTTCTTCCATCTTATGACCTTGATATTCTTTTTATTCCCGGAAGGGAAATCGTGTTGCCAATGCGCTTTGTCGTAGGCAACGAGTTGTTGATTCTTTGGTGTTGTCTGAATGGAAATATTTTTTTATCAAGTTCATCGGACGTTTTGATATACTTCGTTTTATTGAGCTTTATCTCATTTCTTTTGTGGACTAGCGTCCGATGTTCTTTTATGGTGTTCGGTTCATCGGATGTACTGTTATTATACTACATCGATGTTCCGTCTTATCTGGATCAATGTATGTACCATTATTATACTACATCGTTGTTCCGGTTTATCGGTTCATTGGACGTACCATTTTTGTACTACGTCGGTGTTCCAAATAATTCGAGTTTCTAGTTTCTCAGGCGTACCATTTCTGTACTACGCCGTTGCACTGGCTCAGTTTTCTGCTATTCTTGACGTTTTCTGCGTCTTTTAACTATGGAAACGCTTTTAGGTTTCCTATTCTTATTCTTGAGTCCGGTGTTATTGATGAATTGAAGTTTCACCAGATTTGACTTATGAGCAACATTCTATTCACATCATTGCTTCGGAGGTTGAGCGCCTTCGAAATAAAGATGTACTTCTTTTGAAAGTTCAATGGATCTCAAATCTCGAGGATAGCTCTTGGGAATCCAGATAATTCATCGAGCGAACCCGTTCGGACTTACTCTTTCGTTCTCTTTATGGTGAACTTCCTATTTCAAATTTTCTTTTGTGTTGATATGCTTTTATGGTTGTTACTCTTTATTTTCTTCTTAAGTATTGCGAGGACACAATTTCTTTAAGGAGGGGAGTCTATAACAACCTGCATATTTATCGACTGTATATTTAAATATTTTATTTAAATATTTTATCGTTCGTCGAATTTTGGACCGAGAAGCTACTTATTGCAAACAGCCAAATTAGAACTCGAGACCCCTTCCATTGAGTTTAAAATGACGTTTGCAACCTTCTTGAGTATAAGCTTCGATATGTTTGGAGTTAGTCGAGTTTTGCTACTTTTCACATTGGGTTTGACTTTGGGTTTCAGCCCAATGTTCCATCTTAAGACCCCAACTCCACTTCAACTCTTCATTACTTCATTTCATATTCCTAACACTTCAAGCTAAAGCAATAATGGGGGAAAGAAGAGGAAATTAAAACTCCAAGCCCTAATCTTCATTAGCAAATCCAACTTCTAGCTCCAAATTCAAGAGAACCCATTGGTAAGCATCTCCTTCTTCTTCCCCAACTCATTCTCTCTTTGATTTCAGAAAATTCCTAAACCTTATTTGGGAAATATTTCTCTTTTAAGCTTAGAATCAAGCTTCTTGAGTTGGATTTGAAGAGTGGTTGGTTCTCCTTTGCTTTCAAGCTTCTTCTTCAATCGTTTGGGTTCAAAGGTGAGATTTTTATCTCAAATCTTTGTCCATAATTATCTTCGATTGTTAGGTATGAATTCCTAGCACTTATTCTTGTGCAATTGATTTTGGTTTGGATTGATTTGGTGTATATTACAACTTTTGGTGTTTTGAAATCAAAATCTATGAAAATCCTTTTATGGATATTTAGACATTGATATTTGAGGCGTATCGAAGAGCCGTTAAGGCTGGGTTGTCGCTTGGTGTAAATCCTTAGTCCTTGTCGCTCGATCGATCGCTTCCGGTATCCATTTGGTCATTTTTGGCCTAGGTTCAGGGAATGCCCTGAACCCCAGATTCAAGCGTCTGAAACGTAATATTCAGACGTATGAATATTATTCTGGGAAGATTTCTATTCCCGGATTCAGACGTCTGAATATACGATTTCAGACATCTGAATTGGTTCATTTGGAACCAGAAAGGAAATAGGCTAAAATGTGCCTATTTCAGACGTCTGAAATCAAAGATTCAGACGTCTGAATTCTGTTTTGGAAAATAATTTATTTTCCAAATTCAGACGTCTGAATCCTTGATTTTAGACGTCTGAATCTGTACTCTTTTTGCCTATTTGCCTATTTAGCTTGAATTTCCAACTTTAATCGATTTGTGTTGATTCCTTTTTGTTATTATCACTTATTATCGACTTTGATGACATTTTCTTCGTGATTTTGGGAATATCCATTTCGATGGATTCGGTAATCGATTTGTTTGGATTTTATTCACGTCTTCGAATGTGAATTTTGATGATTGATTGTTTCTACAATCCTTTCTATGATTTGTCACTTTAAAAATATAAAGGTTTTCTATACTAGTGGTAAATATCAAAACTCTTTCTTCAAATGATTTCAACACTATTTTATTACAAAGCTCGTTTTCTCAAACCGATTTCCAATCTGTTAGTATATACAAACCTTTACCTCACTCGTATGAGAAATCTAATTAAACGACTTAGTAAAACAAGTGGTATGAAACGCTAGCGTTTACTTCGTCGGTTAATTTTTGGACTTGTTCGATTGAATCTTTTGTGACAATTTTCTAGTGGAGATCTACAATTTGTTCGTAAATATTTAAGTTAAGCTAGTGGTTATGGGACATGAAGCTAAGCTCATATATTTACTAGCTTACTATAATTGACACTTCTCTTTGATCATGGAGATCATTTTATGATTTAGACTAGCAATTGTGCGATGTCTTTTTGATTCGGTTCATCGGACGTTACACTGTACGACGTCGTTGTTCTGTCTTAATTGTGATTTGGTTCATCGGATGTCATGCTGTACGACGTCGTTGTTCCCTTTTATTGTGTTTTGGTTCATCGGATGTCATGTTGTACGACGTCGTTGTTCCCTTTTTATTGTGCTTTGGTTCATCGGACGTCACGTTGTACGACGTCGTTGTTCCCTTTTATTGTATTATGGTTCATCAGATGTCACGTTGTACGACGTCGTTGATCCCTTTTTATTGTGCTTTGGTTCATCGGATGTCACGCTATACGACGTCGTTGTTCCTTTTTATTGTGCTTTGGTTCATCGGATGTCACGCTGTACGACGTCGTTGTTCCCTTTTATTGTGCTTTGGTTCATCGGAAGTCACGCTGTACGACGTCGTTGTTCCCTTTTATTGTGTTTTGGTTCATCGGATGTCACGCTGTACGACGTCGTTGTTCCCTTTTATTGTGTTTTGGTTCATCGAATGTCACGCTGTACGACGTCGTTGTTCCCTTTTATTGTGCTTTGGTTCATCGGATGTCATGATGTACGACGTCGTTGTTCCCTTTTATTGTGTTTTGGTTCATCGGATGTCACGCTGTACGACATCGTTGTTCCCTTTTTATTGTGCTTTGGTTCATCAGATGTCACACTGTACGACGTCGTTGTTCCCTTTTATTGTACTTTGGTTCATCGGACGTCACGCTGTACGACGTCGATGCTCCGAATTATTTGATTTCTAGATTTCTTGTGTTGATTTCTGGAATTTATGTTTCACCAACTTTGACGATTGGCATTGATACGTATGTCATTTCTGTGGCTTGGTGAATGAAATAAAGAATATGATATTCTTTTTGGTGTTATGAGATCTTTGAGATATTTGTATGATTTTCCTTTGTTGATATTTCTATGTATACTTGTCGCAGTATGACATTTTTGGTTATCATACGTTTTTACTACATCTCTTCTTATATCTCATTTTATCTGATGATTATAGCTAGACTGATCCGTTTATTATTTTCTTCTTAAATAATACTCGGGTCAGACTGAGATTTTATAGGTGCTTCTTCTTGATTCCTTATCAGACCATCATTTGATCTTTTGGCTAACTACTCTAGTCTAGTAGTTTTTGTTGTATGCATTTGAGAAATAGACTCCTTGATGTATACGTATTCTTTTGCCGAGCACTTGTATCTATTCTTTTGTGATACTGTGGATCTTGTTAGACCACTACTCTGATATACATTTTTATGTGTAATATTCATATCTATTTCCGCCTTTGTGATATGAATTAACTTTGACTGATTTGTCGTATGTTTATTTCTATATTTGTTTCCGAAGATTATATATAGCCACTGTGTAGTAGCTTTGAGTTTGCGTCGGTATGTCAGATTTCCTCTTGAGATGAAATGCATGTTATATTTTATCTGGCATATCGGTGTTCGGACAAAGCAATTACACGGATGGTCGCTCCTCAACAGCCTTATTCTCCGTGCTAGTTGACGGCATTACCCCGTAGTGTCCTTGGCTAGCGTGGGTATAGAGGTGGGGCGTCACAAACTTGTTGAAACATCGAGTTATAAAAGTATTTTCGAAAGGAAAATTGGTTTCGATATAAAGGTATTTTATTATAAAATATTTCCAACAAGAAATTTTGTATTAATATTTGAAATTTAAATTGTTTTGGTTTGAAGTTAACTATTCATGCCCAATACTATTCTTTTGAATCTATCTTATCTGCTCAGTTTTAGTTATTCACCTAGATTCTGTTTTCTGAATCTGCCTTATTTCTTATTTTGAAGATATCCTTTTAAAATATTGTTTATTTATATACTGCATGGTTTAATAGTTAATTTTAGTGTTATAAATATTTTTGAAGTTATTAATTAAATAAAACATATTTTAAGAAAATGATTATTAATTTATCTACAATGTTGAAAGTATCTTAAGGTAAATTGATAAATTTATAAATTAGGGATTTAATGTTTCAAATAACTTCCTTGTAAAAATAAGCAATGATGTAAATAATTGTTCAAATAGTTTTCATATATTTATAAAGGTATTATTTAAACATATAAAGGGTATTTATAAAGGAAGCAGGAAACTTTACGAATGGGTTTTGATGGTTTTAAAGTATTAAAGATAATTGAATTACAAATGAAGTTTTCAAATGAATATTTCAAGTAAATTTTTTATATAGTTTCAAATTAATTGTTAATTTTAACTTTCAATCTACTTTTAGCTGTTCTATTTTCCTACCTCCTTCCTTTTCGGGGACGAAAAGTTTTGAGTGGGGGAGAGTGTAACGACCCGTATTTTTCGAAAGGAAGAAAAGTCAAATTTTAGAATTAAATACAGTAAGAAATTAAAAATTTATGGTTTTAAATAAAATTTACTTCGAATTATAACATCTGATTTTGATTTAATAAAGTGACAACTATTTTATGCGATTTCAAACGTATGGTTTAATAAAAGTTTAATTGAATAGATTTAATACTATGAAAAGCATGAAATCAATTTATAATTAACTAGAATTGGGTTTTTTTTGTAAATTAACTTCTTATCTAATTGTAAACAATAAATGTATAATTATGAATTCATACTTATTTAAAATTTTGTCTTGATTTTCGCTCATCTTACATATCAACCTATTGAAATAAATTTGTTAATAAAATTTGTATAATTGGGTTTTACATAAAAGAAAGAAGTATGAATTTTAATTTAATAAGACTAAATTGGTTAAACGATTCGGGAATTGAGAAGATAAAGTCAAATTTATGGAAATTTTATTTAATTAAGAATTCTACTAAATTTAATCAAATTTAAACTATTGAAATTTGGTGAAATTATCAATAATAATATTTTAAAATACAAATTTTGCATTTGGGTTACATATAATTAAATATAGCAAATGGTAAATTTTCAATTAATTATATGGAAGTTTATTTATTTTGTAATTCTGTTTAATTTAAACCAGTTAATAATTGATGATAACAAAGTAATTTCCAATCCTGAAATATCTTTCTATAGAAAAATTCTAAATCATCTTCTGAGTGAGGCGTCATTTTTCATTTTTCAAAATTTAGACTTCCATTGCTCCGTTTATCTTATTTCTGACCCAATAACAGCATTTTTGGTACCAGATATCAACTTTTGATCGGATTATCGTACCACCGATATCTGTATAACGTTTTGATCGTCTCGTCGTGCTGATCTTCGCAGTATATTTATTTCTGGATTTTAAGGTCCGGTACGCGACGAAAAGCAATAAAATGTTCGTTGTAATGGTACCTTTAATTGTGACTTTTAACTTCTCAATCTTTTTCAAATCTTTACCTTGCAACTCAAGCAAATAATCAATTGCATTAAATAGCTACTCAGCTGAAATCAAGGGAATAGACCGTTGCCATTCCTTTTATTTTTATACTCTTTCTTTTCAAATTTGAATCGCTAGCCACATCAATTAATTGCTTTAAAATCTTTCGGCCGAACCAAAGTGATACTGTAGCGGTTTCCTTTCCTTTCTCATTGTTTTATTTATTTATTTATTTTGGTACGTTACTCTCTGCCTTTTTCTTCACCAATAAAAAATATTTAGTAGCCTATTTTAGATCTGCATTCTTTTTCTTACTCTACCTATGCTTTTCGTCCATTCTCTCCCTTCTTCATAAATTCATGCGCGGCCTTCCGCTTCTCCCCACGAACGCGCAGCCTCCACCTACCGTGCCCGCATCCCACCACCTCCACCCTATAACAACAGCCGACCCTTACCAAAATCTGTGCAAATCCCCAGCTTCCTCCTACAGATCGGCCTCACAACAGCCACCCTCCGCGAGCAACTCCTCCACCCCTCCGCACCTTTCCAACTCGAACACAACGGCCTCGCGGGCTGATCTTCCTCCCCTTTCAAAACCGTACACCACTGCCATTGCAACCCAGGCCTCCACGGCCTTGCCCCCACACGCTCTCCCATCGAAGTCAAACCCATCACAGCCCATGGCCTCAACTTCTCCTACCGAGCATGTAACGACTCGGTATTTTCAACCATTCGCATCCATTATAAGTGTATAGGTAGGCACTCATGCCGGAATTGAATTGCTCAAAATACCGCGTTGTAAATAAAAATTTGGCAAATCTCAGGATATACAGTAAATAAAAATCACAGATCACAGACACAGAGTATATAAAAAATGCAGCGGAAGAAAAAGAGATAGTAGTTCATGAAGCTACTATATGAGATACATCAGAGTTAAATAAGATACAACAGAAGAGTAACAGGATACATCAGGTACAAATCAGATACATCACTGAACCACTGGATACTGAAACAAAATAGATGGCTGGATCTTCAAGGAAAGCTCCAACACCGAAGGTGAATCTGGAATGCTAACTCACTCAATCTGACCCGAGCGTAAAGCAAAACACAAAACCCTCGAGTCAGGACATAAATACTTATAAACTGTAAATCAACTCAAGTGAACAGTAACAAAATGCATCAGTAACTTAAAGGATGCTTGGGACCGCCCATCCTCTAAGGATCCGTTAAACTATTTACTATGTAGTAATATACACTACATACGGTAGTGTCTAATCAGTAAAGTATAATCATATAGAAAATAGCGTTAAGGGGATGGTGAACCTTAACGCGGTCGGATCTTTAAAACCAAAATCGTAGTGGGCTCGATATAAGGATATGACACGGCACGTGAGGCAATGCCAGGGTGGATACACCGTTTGCACTCCCGGACCGGTGGTGACGGCAAGCCAGCAGCTTCCGCCCACCTCGAACAATACCCCCGAATCAAAGTGGCGCCACCGAATCGAATCACAAAAGTAATAGAATAGTTTCTGATGGAGCATGCTCGATGAAAGGGTGAGACCCTTTGTGTAGCCCGGTATAGCTCCTGTTTTAGTCATATATGCCAACTCACAGGAGTTGGGTCCACGTAACATACCTCGAGAACGTCGCCACCATCCTACTTCATTCTGGAATGTCCACCGCGTACACAGTTGTTAAAGTGGTTTTCGGTATTGTCCGGCTATAAGACAATATCCGATCCCGGTCTCTTTAACAACCAATCGTTATTATAACCCATGGATATTTATTTAAAATAATTTATACTTTCAAGACCAAAATATCATACTCATTTCAAAACAATATCACAATTGTATCATTTCCATTGCAAAAATAATTCAATATTATATCATTCAAATAAAACCCAAATTTTCAAATCATTGAATATTTCTTTAAATTTATTAAACTTGAAATATTCCTTTAAATTATCATAGCATTTTGGAAATGTTACCTTAAGGAATCATAGCATTTTTGGAATGTACTACTTTCCACTTTACATTGTATATAATTAAAGTATTGATAAGCTTAAAATTTTAACATGTCAATTTATCATAGCCTTATAGTTAAATAAACTTTCTTACTGTAATATACAATTTAAACCGAAATTCTTATGTTAAGTTAAAAGCACCTTATTAACTTATATTATTATTACAATAAAGAAACTTTATTATTTTAATCATTTAAAGTATGTCATTCACATAAATTAAAACTTGCTTATCAAATGTACGTTATCAACTTACATTTTATTGTTACAGTAAGTAACATTTATCATTTTAATCAATTTAAAATACACCATTACATTGATTAAAATCTACGTGTCAAATGTACGTTTTAAATTTTATATTCCTATTACAATAATGAACATTTATTAATTAAATCAATACCACACTACTTAAAACTTTACATGTTTCTTTCTTAATTAAAACTTTACATGTTCTTGCATTAATTAAAACTTTCATGTTCTCTCATTAATTAGGACTTTACACGTTTCTTTCATTAATTAAAAACTTATACGTTTCTTTCATTAATTAAAACTTATACCTTTCTTTCATTAATTAGGAATTTACATGTTCCTATCATTAATTAGAACACCATACGTTCTTTCATTAATTAAAACCTATACGTTTCTTTCATAAATTAAAACCTATACGCTTCTTTCATAAATTAAAACCTATACGCTTCTTTCATAAATTAAAACCTATACGTTTCTTTCATAAATTAAAACCTATACGTTTCTTTCATAAATTAAAACCTATACGTTTCTTTCATAAATTAAAACCTATACGTTTCTTTCATTAATTAAAACCTAACTTTTCAGATTTATATTACCATTTCACAAATTTAACTAAACTTCCAGCTTATTTAATTAAATTTAACATCTTTAGTTAAAACTCAAATTTCACATTTTCAAGTCAAGTTATATTTTAAAATTTCATTTTCAACAGTCATTTATTCAAACACTTAAATTTATAGAAAATCAATAATTCTTTAATAAATCACTTAAATTCAAATATAAATCAATTTATCATATTTACCATTATCCAAATAAAATTAAAGTCCATTTTATTCATGTAACTTAAATATCATTTTTAGTCAAAATTCCAAATTTCGAACATAAGTTATATTTCAAAATCCAGTTAATCCATTCATAAATTACATTTTAACACATAGAAAAATCATAATTTATTTATTTTAAAACCTTTCAAAATCTATTTAAATCAAATTTCATAATTTTATATTTTTAAAATACTTAAAATATTCAAAGCACTTTATAGAATAACCACGGGTCTGTATATAGTTTTCTAACCTAGGTCAAGTGATACGGATATGTATCATTTCAATCCGCAGTTTAAAAGGTAAAAATTCGGGTTCTATCATTTCAAACCCGCAATCCCAAGTTTAAATAAATAAATAAAATAACTCAGGCCTAACATTTCAGCCCATAATGATTTTTATCCTAACAGGGAACTTGCAGTGTGATCATATACAGAAATAATATAAACAATGTCAATATCACAATATACAGTCATGTATCAGATGTCAGGTGAAAATTAACAGTTTTAACATGATAATAACATGGTAATAACACGGCATAGATTATCATATGATCATCATTAACTTGCATAAACATTTTACATTACTAAACACTTGTCATCAATCCACTTTTCATAAGTATATATGTCAGAGTGAGAAAGACTCACCTTTTTCAAAGCTAGAGACCAAAACAACAATCAAGCACGACTCCAAAGGCACGACAAGCACAATTTCACGACCTTTGATTTGAGTTGAAAGATAGCCAAGATATGATTTTGTATCATCAACCCAAAACAAAACAAACCAGACAATATATAAACATTCAACATAAAATAACATTGAAACAATTTTGAAATACAAAGCGAAATGAACAAGATAGATTGGACCTTGCTTCAACCACTTCAATGCTTGGCCTAAGGGACACTTATGGTTGGCTATGATGATGCTTTGGCTCAGGTATGACATCATATAGGTCAGGTTTAACATCATATAGGCAAGGCAACAAGTGGAGATGAAGGGAATGAGGCAACAATGGTCAAAAACATTGTTTTTAGGCATGTAGGTTGCAATTTAAAGGGTTTGGCCACCATAGATGGCTCAGCCATGGTCATGGTTGGTGGAGTTGATGGTTTTGGAGGCATGGAAGAGATGTAGGAGTTTGTGGCTGCGGCTATGGAGAAGAGGCCGATCCAAACTTAGAAGAGAAACAAGGCAAAATTGCATAGAAAAGTAAGAAAAGTAGAAAGAAGAGAGGGATTTACCTAATTTTTTTTCTTCAAGGTGGAGGCCATGATTTTTAGGGTTTTGGGGCTTCAAAAATTCGTGAATGACAAGAGAAAGTCGGCTGCAAAGGATGGGGAAAGGAATGGCTAAGATGAATTGATGTATTAATGACATAAGGAACTGCAAAAGAAACGGATAAAACGTTTTTCCGTTTCTTAGCTCTTAACCCTTTCAAATTTCTCATATATATTTATATATATCCAAATAACTGAAAAAAATTAAAATCTCAGTTAAAATTCGAAAATATAACAGATAAACAAAATATTAAAAATTAAATATTAATTAGATATGATTAAATAAGAAAAATAGCACAGAAAAATGCAAACTAGACTTAAGAATTAGAAATAACTTCAATACACTTTGGAAAAATTTACTTTAATTTAAATACATGTAAAATGAATAAAATAAAGCAAAACACAGCAAATAAAAGTGAGTGCATAAAATAAATAAATTTTAATTATATATAATTAAAATAAGAAAATGGCTTAAAATTGTAGACTAGGCTTTAAAATTAGAAATAAATCCAAATGAACTTTAGAAAATCTTCATGGACTTGTAAAATATTTTTAAAAAATAAAATAACAAAAAATAAAGTGCATTCACAAAAAAAAATTACTAAATATAATTTATATGAAGAAAATGGCAGAAAATTAGAAAACAGCCTTTAAAAATAGGAAATAAATACAGTAAATTTTGGAAAAATTCTATTATCATTGAAAAACATTTAAAAGTCAAAATATACATAGTAAAACATATTATCACATATTAAAATAAAATATAACCAAGAATAAGTAATTTATACAATTTAAAATAGTCATTGTTGAATAACCCTATATACGCACAATATTGTAAAGGGTATAACTTTCACAATTTACATCCAAATTCAACGAAACGAAAAGTGGTGTTCTTATAATTTTATGTACTTTCATAATAAAAGAAAACAATTTAAACTTTTAAACTTTTAAAATTTTAAGTTGAAAGTCACAGTTTGACTATTTTGACCAAAATCAGCATTTCAGGCAAATATTCAACTTACAAAATTTTGGAATTATAACTCATATAAAAATCAAGATTATATTTAAATAATAAATTTAATCATTTCAAATAAGTAAAATAAGTTTTTAAATCAAAATCTTACATTAAAAATAATTAAAATATACAAAAAAATAATTACAAAATACAGGGTTATTACACTCTCCCCCACTCAAAACTTTTCGTCCCCGAAAAGGAATGAGGTATGGAAGGGCACAAAAAAGATAGAGTGAAATAGGATTAAGATAAGATGACAAGAAGATTGAAGGTATACCTGATAACTGTTGTTATAGGTAATTTTTACAAGGTGGAGGCGATCTTTCCAAGATTCTCCAAAATTAAGAACATAAGCACGAAAAGGTGTATTCAAAATGATTACCAAAGATCTATCAAAGATTATAGAAAGATGCCCATACCAATCTATAGCAGGATAAGGACGATAAGGACAACCAAAAGATAGTTTGGAAAACAAAATAAGGAATTAGATTTGAAAGCATGGAAATTTCAACTTAAATAGAGAATAAATCTTTACACAAGTTAAATAAATCTTAACTACACCAAATTTCATTATCTTATTATCCAATCATCTTAAATTAACAATTTTTAAAACCATGGGTTTGAAAAATAATCATTTATTACACTCACATTGTACTTAATAAATTTAATTCTTTTTTATTCCTAATTAAACTTAAATTTATTCCTCCCACTATATTTGTCACTTATGTTAAACATACTTACACTTATTATAACTGCTTTCTTTCATTCTTAGTTCTTTTAACATCATTTTATTGTAAGTTATTCAATTACCCTTTATTATATTTACCTCTGTTAATCATTAAAATTTAAGTGTATAACATTTATTATAACCACTCAGATTTTATTTATAAAATCTTTTTATATCGTATATTATCCAATTACATTTTTAACTTCTGAAATTTTCGTGAGTTATATTTGAATGCAATTGTATTATACAAATAAACCTTCCAATTAAATCATTTCATGCTTGATATTCATCCAAAATTTTGATAGACTGTTTTTTTTTTTGGAATTATTCTTTGAAATAAAATTTAAGAATTAAATTTCCGATTTCTTCAAACCATTTAGAGATAAGTAATAATATATATACATATATAATATGTCAAATCAAATTTCAATCATATATATATATATATATTATAAATCAAGTCATATTTTAGAAATTCAAATCAATTTAATTTCCTAAAACAAAGCTGTAGCAAGACTACAGAACAGTCTCCTAACTTCGAAACTCGAAAATGAACGTCGATGATGTCGCGATCATCACCGAAGTTATTTTCCAGCGAAAAAGAGAAGAGCACTAATTTTAAACCTTTAAAATTCTTTGAAAACAAATTCTATTCAAAATACTTTAAATAATATAACCTTTTAAAACTTTAAAACAAAGTTCGAAATAATCGGAATTTAAATCCTCAAATTCTTGTTTTAAATTCATTTCAGTTCCCAAATAAATTTATAAACAAATATTTATAGATCTATTTGTAGAACCATAAATGATAAATCAAGTATTATCATTTCAAATTATCAATTTAAATCATTTCATTAAGTTTCATAAATTTACTTATATATCAAAATTTATTTCATTAACCAAATTTTTTTTTTAAATATATTGTGTCCGTTTGTTCTGTCAAATTGTTTTGGAAATCTTATCGATAGCGCAGATCAGACGTATCGATCAGAAACCCAACTCAACATCAACAACTCAAACAACACAATATATAAAACATTTTAATTTTAAATACTAGTTTACAAATACACTATACATGAATAGATTTTCAAAGAAGGATAGAGATTCAATTTTTTTTTTTTTGATTAACACAAATCAAAGGAGATTATGATTTAAAAATAAGTTGGAAACAAGGATGACATGATTAAATAACAGAATAGGAAGATGGATAAGCTTATATAAATCACGGGCAACCTTAACTGGGTCAACCGTGACTTAAAGAATAAGATCAATGTTGATTTTTCTAGGGTAAATCTACATTCGACCTCAAGAGTTAGAGTTTGAAATAACAAAAGATATTAGCATCTAAACCAAGGATAGATAAGAATCTCTGGTGAGTCGATGCTAATTGTAAAGGAGTTTTCCCCTTTTTTCAATTCAATTTGAAATTGGCGTAACCACCGACTCACTAGAAAGATCATTCGAAGCGGAGTTATGGAATGCTCCAGAGCCAAAAGAAGATGAATAGTGAGGGATACGAATGGATTTTGGAACTGTAGGGAACGTTCCAAAATTCAAAGGAATCGAGTCAAAAGAAAAAGATTCAACTCGAATGAAAGTGATTCTGTAATTAGATCTACTCCATATGCTGAGTTTTGCCTAGAGCTACCAAAGCTCTGATACCAACTGTAACGACTCGGTATTTTCAACCATCCGCATCCATTATAAGTGTATAGGTAGACACTCATGCCGGAATTGAATTGCTTAAAATACCGCGTTGTAAATAAAAATTTGGCAAATCTCAGGATATACAGTAAATAAAAATCACAGATCACAGGCACAGAGTATATAAAAAATGCAGTGGAAGAAAAAGAGATAGTAGTTCATGAAGCTACTATATGAGATACATCAGAGTTAAATAAGATACAACAGAAGAGTAACAGGATACATCAGGTACAAATCAGATACATCACTGAACCACTGGATACTGAAACAAAATAGATGGCTGGATCTTCAAGGAAAGCTCCAACGCCGAAGGTGAATCTAGAATGCTAACTCACTCAATCTGACCCGAGCGTAAAGCAAAACACAAAACCCTCGAGTCAGGACATAAATACTTATAAACTGTAAATCAATTCAAGTGAACAGTAACAAAATGCATCAGTAACTTAAAGGATGCTTGGGACCGCCCATCCTCTAAGGATCCGTTAAACTATTTACTATGTAGTAATATATGCTATATACGGTAGTGTCTAATCAGTAAAGTATAATCATATAGAAAATAGCGTTAAGGGGATGGTGAACCTTAACGCGGTCGGATCTTTAGAACCAAAATCGTAGTCGGCTCGATATAAGGATATGACACGGCACGCGAGGCAATGCCAGGGTGGATACACCGTTTGCATTCCGGACCGGTGGTGACGGCAAGCCAGCAGCTTCCGGCCACCTCGAACAATACCCCCGAATCAAAGTGGCGCCACCGAATCGAATCACAAAAGTAATAGAATAGTTTCCGATGGAGCATGCTCGATGAAAGGGTGCGACCCTTTTTGTAGCCCGGTATAGCTCCTGTTTTAGTCATATATGCCAACTCACAGGAGTTGGGTCCACGTAACATGCCTCGAGAACGTCGCCACCATCCTACTTCATTCTGGAATGTCCACCGCGTACACAGTTGTTAAAGTGGTTTTCGGTATTGTCCGGCTATAAGACAACATCCGATCCCGGTCTCTTTAACAACCAATCGTTATTATAACCCATGGATATTTATTTCAAATAGTTTATACTTTCAAGACCAAAATATCATACTCATTTCAAAACAATATCACAATTGTATCATTTCCATTTCAAAAATAATTCAATATTATATCATTCAAATAAAACCCAAATTTTCAAATCATTGAATATTTCTTTAAATTTATTAAACTTGAAATATTCCTTTAAATTATCATAGCATTTTGGAAATGTTACCTTAAGGAATCATAGCATTTTTGGAATGTACTACTTTCCACTTTACATTGTATATAATAAAAGTATTGATAAGTTTAAAATTTTAACATGTCAATTTATCATAGCCTTATAGTTAAATAAACTTTCTTACTGTAATATACAATTTAAACCGAAATTCTTATGTTAAGTTAAAAGCACCTTATTAACTTACATTATTATTACAATAAAGAAACTTTATTATTTTAATCATTTAAAGTATGCCATTCACATAAATTAAAACTTGCTTATCAAATGTACGTTATCAACTTACATTTTATTATTACAGTAAGTAACATTTATCATTTTAATAAATTTAAAATACACCATTACATTGATTAAAATCTACGTGTCAAATGTACGTTTTAAATTTTATATTCCTATTACAATAATGAACATTTATTAATTAAATCAATACCACACTACTTAAAACTTTACATGTTTCTTTCTTAATTAAACTTTACATGTTCTTGCATTAATTAAAACTTTCATGTTCTCTCAGTAATTAGGACTTTACACGTTTCTTTCATTAATTAAAAACTTATACGTTTCTTTCATTAATTAAAACTTATACCTTTCTTTCATTAATTAGGAATTTACATGTTCCTATCATTAATTAGAACACCATACGTTCTTTCATTAATTAAAACCTATACGTTTCTTTCATAAATTAAAACCTATACGTTTCTTTCATAAATTAAAACCTATACGTTTCTTTCATAAATTAAAACCTATACGTTTCTTTCATTAATTAAAACCTAACGTTTCTTTCATAAATTAAAACCTATACGTTTCTTTCATAAATTAAAACCTATACATTTCTTTCATTAATTAAAACCTATACATTTCAGATTTATATTACCATTTCACAAATTTAACAAAACTTCTAGTTTATTTAATTAAATTTAACATCTTTAGTTAAAACTCAAATTTCACATTTTCAAGTCAAGTTATATTTTAAAATTTAATTTTCAACAGTCATTTATTCAACCACTTAAATTTATAGACAATCAATAATTCTTTAATAAATCACTTAAATTCAAATATAAATCAATTTATCATATTTACCATTTTCCAAATAAAATTAAAGTCCATTTTATTCATGTAACTTAAATATCATTTTTAGTCAAAATTCCAAATTTCAAACATAAGTTATATTTCAAAATCCAGTTAATCCATTCATAAATTACATTTTAACACATAGAAAAATCATAATTTACTTATTTTAAAACCTTTCAAAATCTATTTAAATCAAATTTCATAATTTTATATTTTTGAAATACTTAAAATATTCAAAGCACTTTATAGAATAACCACGGGTCTGTATATAGTTTTCTAACCTAGGTCAAGTGATACGGATATGTATCATTTCAATCCGCAGTTTAAAAGGTAAAAATCCGGGTTCTTTCATTTCAAACCCGCAATCCCAAGTTCAAATAAATAAATAAAATAACTCAGGCCTTTCATTTCAGCCCATAATGATTTTTATCCTAACAGGGAACTTGTAGTGTGATCTTATACAGAAATAATATAAACAATGTCAATATCACAATATACAGTCATATATCAGATGTCAGGTGAAAATTAACAGCTTTAACATGATAATAACATGGTAATAACACGGCATAGCATATCATATGATCATCATTAACTTGCATAAACATTTTACATTACTAAACACTTGTCATCAATCCACTTTTCATAAGTATATATGTCAGAGTGAGAAAGACTCACCTTTTTCAAAGCTAGAGACCAAAACAACATACAAACACGACTCCAAAGGCACGACAAGCACAATTTCACGACTTTTGATTTGAGTTGAAAGATAGCCAAGATATGATTTTGTATCATCAACCCAAAACAAAACAAACCAGACAATATATAAACATTCAACATAAAATAACATTGAAACAATTTTGAAATACAAAGCGAAATGAACAAGATAGATTGGACCTTGCTTCAACCACTTCAATGCTTGGCCTAAGGGACACTTATGCTTGGCTATGATGATGCTTTGGCTCAGGTATGAAATCATATAGGTCAGGTTTAACATCATATAGGCAAGGTAACAAGTGGAGATGAAGGGAATAAGGCAACAATGGTCAAAAACATTGTTTTTAGGCATGTTGGTTGCAATTTGAAGGGTTTGGTCACCATAGATGGCTCGGCCATGGTCATGGTTGGTGGAGTAGATGGTGTTGGAGGCATGGAAGAGATGTAGGAGTTTGTGGCTGCGGCTATGGAGAAGAGGCCGATCCAAACTTAGAAGAGAAACGGGGCAAAATTGCATAGAAAAGTAAGAAAAGTAGAAAGAAGAGAGGGATTTACCTAATTTTTTTTCTTCAAGGTGGAGGCCATGATTTTTAGGGTTTTGGGGCTTCAAAAATTCGTGAATGACAAGAGAAAGTCGGCTGCAAAGGATGGGGAAAGGAATGGCTAAGATGAATTGATGTATTAATGACATAAGGAACTGCAAAAGAAACGGATAAAACGTTTTTCCGTTTCTTAGCTCTTAACCCTTTCAAATTTCTCATATATATTTATATATATCCAAATAACTGAAAATAATTAAAATATCAGTTAAAATTCGAAAATATAACAGATAAACAAAATATTAAAAATTAAATATTAATTAGATATGATTAAATAAGAAAAATAGCACAGAAAAATGCAAACTAGACTTAAGAATTAGAAATAACTTTAATACACTTTGGAAAAATTTACTTTAACTACATGTAAAATGAATAAAATAAAGTAAAACACAGCAAATAAAAGTGAGTGCATAAAATAAATAAATAAATTTTAATTATATATAATTAAAATAAGAAAATGGCTTAAAATTGTAGACTAGGCTTTAAAATTAGAAATAAATCCAAATGAACTTTAGAAAATCTTCATGGACTTGTAAAATATTTTTAACAAATAAAATAACAAAAAATAAAAGTGCATTCACAAAAAAAAATTATTAAATATATTTTATATGAAGAAAATGGCAGAAAATTAGAAAACAGCCTTTAAAAATAGGAAATAAATACAATAAATTTTGGAAAAAATTCTATTATCATTTAAAAATATTTAAAAGTCAAAATATACATAGTAAAACATATTATCACATATTAAAATAAAATATAACCAAGAAGAAGTATTTATACAATTTAAAATAGTCATGTTAAATAACCCTATATACGCACAATATTGTAAAGGGTATAACTTTCACAATTTACATCCAAATTCAACGAAACGAAAAGTGGTGTTCTTATAATTTTATGTACTTTCATAATAAAAGAAAAAAAATTTAAAATTTTAAACTTTTAAAATTTTAAGTTGAAAGTCACAGTTTGACTATTTTGACCAAAATCAGCATTTCAGGCAAATATTCAACTTACAAAATTTTGGAATTATAACTCATATAAAAATCAATATTATATTTAAATAATAAATTTAATCATTTCAAATAAGTAAAATAAGTTTTTAAATCAAAATCTTACATTAAAAATAATTAAAATATACAAAAAAATAATTACAAAATACAGGGTTGTTACAGAGCAGCCTGAACCCAATAATCACCGACCACCGTACTCCAAAGCCAAAGCCTTCCCGCTAGGTCACCTCCTCCGCTTCGTGTCTCACTCCTCCCAGCTTTTTATTTAGACCGAGGTATATATATATATATATATATTATTATGATATTGAGGATATAAATATGTAGAACGTTATAAGAATTGTGTTTTCAGCAAATATATTTGCTGACCTTGAACCCGGTTGTTTGATCTCGCTTCTATAGGTTGTGTTAAGCTTCAGAAGAAAAAACAAACATAATTATTATAAAATATATTTTATTTTATAATAGTATATATATGATATTTGTTAGATATATAAACGTGTATATAAATATTTAACTTCTGTTCATATATAAAGGTTTCAGTAATATTAATTTCAAAACAATTTTATATGTATTATTGTATTCATATATATAACTATACACTATATTAGGAATGAAGTGATATAGAGGTTGAGTATAATATTTGTTATACTGCAGCCAATGTTCGTACTTGCTTTAAAGTCATTTGTCATATGTTAATTTTTTTTAGATGTATATGGGTTTTTGGACGGTCAATTTATAAATCTTATAGACATAGTGTTTTAGTATACATAAGTTTAAATAATCCCTTTTATATTACATATATACAGTTATTTTAATGTTGAAAGGTGTATAGACTTTAAACTTAAATATATATATATATATATGAGTTTGATTTGACAATGATTGGAAAGTTATATTATTTTATCATTTGTCTATGGTGTTTAACGTATACATATTTGATTTTAGTATGCGAGATGATAATTTAAAAACAATAATTTTGATATACAATTTAATATGTGTTTAAAGTTAATAGTGATTTGAAATTGAACTTATTCAAATACGTTTGATTTGAAATTTATTAAATTTGATGTTTTAAAGGATATGATTTTTGAGATATATGTTCACTGATACCATTTACTTCATCAATCCAATTCTGATTTGAGTTCGTCTATTCCTATTATCAAATTTTATTCGTCATGCCTGTTTTCTTCATCGAATTCGTGCCAATCTATCTTTGATTGGAAATTCGTTCTTGGATTTGTAACTCATCTCATTCTCGTTCTTCTCTAGCCTCGAAAGGTGAGAAATCACTCACGATTAACGTTCTTTTATTTATTAAATTTGATTTCAATTGAAAGACAATTGAAATATGCTGTTGTTAGATTTTACATTGCTATATATGTTATTATCCGAAATTGTCGCCTGTGGGATATGACACAATATCCTATTGTTTATATTATACTGTTATTGATGATATATGCCTGTTATATTACTATGACATCTGTTATCAATCTGCAAGTCCCCTGTTAGTATAGAATTCACTATGGGTTGAAATGATACATACCCGAACGGACTTTAGAATAGGAGAATTTCGTTATGGGTTGAAATGATAGAGCCAAGCAACTTTCATTTAATTGAATTTGGGATTACGATTTGAAATGCTATCCACCCATATATATTTAGTGTACGGATTGAAATGATAAATATCCGTAGCACTTGACCATATGATAAGAAATATATACAGACACCGTTGGTCCATATATAAATATTTTGAAAATAAATTCATTATTTCAGAAAGAAATATATGGTTTTAATAAATGTTGATTCTTAAATCATTATATATAAAGGGTAATGGTATATATAGATTTAATAATATTTAATATAATTAAGATTGATTTAATACATAAATTATGTTAAATATTTATGTAAATTATATTTCAAATAGATTTTTGAAATAATTGGGATAAATTGAGGTGGGGTGATAAAATTTGGATTTAGCTGAAATGGTAGTAAGTTAAGAATTTTATCTATTTGGAACCATTGAATGTGAAATTTAAAGGTATGATTTTATAACTGGATTTTTGATTTAAGTGATTTAATGGATATTTCACATTTAAATAATTTAAAGAAAATATTGAGAAAAATGTATTTTAAGGTTACTTAAATGATATTGAATCAAATGGAGGAGTATTTCAAGACTAAATAATAATGAGGTTAAATCGAGATCTATATGAAACTGTTAAACTGAACATTTAAATATTAAAGCTTTGAAATATATTGGAATTTAATGGTTTATTTTGAGACTCGGATCTGTATTTGAATTAAAATAGTTGAATTTGTTATTTAGAAACTAAATTTAATTAAAATGTAAATTTAGGTTGAGCAAAAAATTGAATTTGTTATTAAGAAAACTGAATTGAATAAAAATTTAGTTTGAAACGTTGAATACTTAAAGTTTTGAAATATATTGAAGTGTAAAGGGGTATTATGCGATCACAAATCCGAATTTGAGGTCGAAAAATTGAGATGGTTATTTAGGAATTGAGTTGAAATTTAAATTGATAAATTGAGATTGGACCAGATTTGAATTTGGAATTATAGTAGATTTGAATCATAACTTTGAAAGTGATAAATTAGGAAATAAATATATTTGAAATGAAATGATAATTCGGTTTTTGAATAATAAATTAATTTGAAAGGACCACAGTTTTATAGTGTATATTTCTACATTGTAGATAGCTCCACGAATCCTTAAATGATGGCTATCCCAAACATCCTTTAAGTTACTTGTATTTCAGTTGATATTTCACTTGAATTGGATTTATAGATATAAGAATGTTATTCCTGATTCGAGTGTTCTGTGTTTTGCTTTACGCGCGGGTCAGACCGAGTGATACAGCTTTTGAGACTCACTTTCATAGTTGGAGCTTAGCTTGAAGATCCAACTTTCTATTCTTTCAGCTTTTACAGTTGATTGGTTTAGAGAAGTCATCTTCTCATACTGGAGACTTCATTGCATCTAAGATATTGTATTGTATTTTATTTCTAACCGCTGATATGTATATAGTAGCTTCATGAACTACTATTCTTTATCTATTCCGCTGCATTATATTACTCTGTGTCTGTGATCTATGATTGGATTTATTTACTGCATATGTTTAAGTTTTGCCAAATTTAAATTAAAAATTCGGTATTTTAAATTATTCAATTCGGATATGTATGGTTTTATTGTCGATTTGAATGGTCCAAAATAGCGGGTCGTTACAATAAACCCAAATCTCCTTCTCAAATTTATCTTAGACTTTAGGATTTAAATGAAATTTGTTTATACAATCCAGATCTACGTTTTAAGAATATCATAAGCATGTTTTGTTTATAAACTATCTGGAAGTATTAATATACAGTAAAAATTGTTCAAAAACAGGAAAATTGATAATCTGGATTTCTAGATTTGATTATGCATATGGAATCGAAATTTAAAATGATGAATTTTAGTAAATAAAGTCAAGTTTTTAATTTGGTACTGAATGTGGGATTTGGGTTTTGAACTGAATCGTGTTTTCGTCAATTCCCAATGATCAATGGGAAATCGAGCCTTGGGGTTGATGTTGGAGGTAGTTTAAGTAATGGAGTTTACCGAAAAAATAGTCAATTATTTTTTAGATGCTCATGGAGGTTGGTCGATGAGATTTTAAGGTTTAAAAACCCAAATTTGCCGTTGTATTCATCGACATCGTGTGATGACAAACGTTGATCGGAGTCGTCCGGTCCGGTTGGAATCAAAGCGGGGGAGTTTGGCGTGGCTCCAGTCGTGTTAGCGTGATTTACGATGGTCGAAGGACTGTGATACGAGGAGTTTTCTGATGAGGGTGGGTCTTTGGGTTGCAGCTGAAAGCTTGATTTGTTTTGATGATTCGATCGAGGTTGCCGAGAAGATCGATGGTGTGAGGACGTCATTGTCGACTTGCTGGGCATCACGATGGTGGCCAAAGGTGGTGGGGCTTCGTGTGCATGTGGATGCATGTAATTTGTATATCTGGAGAAGATGAAGTTTTGTGGAAAAAACGAATGCTCGGGTTCGTGCTCGAGTTTCTCGCAAGATCAACTCGAAGCAGATGATGTACGGGGAAACCCGAAGTTTTTGCTCGAGAGAAGATGGTAATTTCTCGGGGTTTTTGGAATCCCGTCTCGTGTTAGATTTGAGTAGGGAACCGGGTTTAAAATTTAAAAAGCAAACCAATGTTTCAAGTTTTTAAAATTTTTAAAACGTACGTAACTTTTATTTTGAAAAGTTTATTTTAAATAAACTTTATAATACTAAAGGATGGTTAATTAATATAAAGAATATTTTGATGGTTAAGTAACTTTTAAAATTTAAGTTAAGTTATTTATTAAAGGAAATTAATTACTTGAAGGTAGTTACTTAATGAGAGTAATTAAGAATGAACAATTAATGTTTTAAGGATTTCTAAATCAAGTGTTTAAAGGTTAATTAATTTAAAAGAATATTTAATGTGATTAATTAATAAAGGTAATTAATTTTAAAATAATTAATCAATTAAAAGTAAATTTGAAAGCAAATTGTTTTTAAATGCTTTGATTAAGCAAGAAATGTTTTATCTTAAAGATAAGTAGAATTTAATGATTTGGATTCATTAAATTATTAATTTAATTAATCAAGTAATTAATGAATGATTAAATAAAAATAATAATTACTTAGTGAAAGTAATTAAGAGTAGATAATTAAAGATTAAAGATTGATTAATCAAATATTAAGGGTTAATTACTTTAAAGCATAATAAATTAATGTGGTTAATTAATTAAGGTAATTAAATTAAGAATAATTAATTAAGGATAATTAATTATAATTAATATTTAATTAATAATTAAGGATTATTAATTAAAGTAATTAATTCAAGGTTAATTAATAAAAGTAATTAAGGTTTAATTAATTACGATTAAGGTTAATTAATTAAGATAATTAATTAAAGAAATGATTAATTAATGAAGGTGGTTAAGACTTAATCAATTGTAGTTAATGATAATTAATCATTGATTAAAGATTACTAATGAAAGTCATTATGTGAGTGATAAATTTAAAACCACACGATTTATTCACCTTAGTCGAAGATGGTTGATTGTTATTGAATGATGTGTGATGGACTGATATCTGATGTGGTGTTATATGATGCTTTGTGTTGAGCTGCTATACTTGTAATGAATATACTGTTGTATGAATATGAAAACCCCTTGACCCGTAAAACGACATTTGAATTTCGATGCGACAGGGAGTCGGATTCCAGTTGGTTATCCGAAACCTACATCGAATCATAATGATGAAACATTGTGATTGATAATTTACTTTAACTATGAACCTGTGAATAAAGATAAGCGTTATGGGTTATACCGCTTATCGAGATATTGAATCTGTGCTGATTGATAACGTGGCACTTTTATTGTGTAAAACCCCTGGACCACACTTATACACACACAAATATGGATTGCACGTGGAAATTGGTTAAGTCACCGATTTTGAAATAGTTTAAAATTGAATTTTTGAATTCAAATGGTTTTGGAAATAGATTGGGTTTAAATAAAAAAGGCTTTTGAAAATGAATTTCATAAATAAAAGTTATTTTGAATGACTTGATTGAGTTTTGGAATTTAAATAATTTGATTTAAATTTGAATTCAATATTTGTAATTGAATTCTATGATTTGGGAACTAGGGTTTAAAAAGGTTATTCAACTATAAATGGGTTTATATGGGTTTTTAAACCTTTTTAAAAAGTGATTTTTTGGGAATTTGAATTTAACCCAAAGATTTTAACTTCGATAAATGAAATCGGATTTTTCCGAAACGAAAACTATTTGTTTCCAAATAATAAAGGCTTCCACATAAGAAACGAACGTCCAATTTTTGTTAAGAGGATTTCAAGTTTAAAATGAAAATAGCTTTCCAAGTTATGGATAAGTCTTTGAAAATGGGTTTGAAAGCTATAAGTTAAATCTTTAACTTAAAGATTTAATTGAGTTAATCAAATTGAATGAAAATTGTTTTGAAATCTATGAATAGATCTTTGTGAAACTGGTTAACCTTTGTGAAACGAATCTTTTTGTTAAAAGATTTGTAATGGTAATTTGCTTAACCATTTAAAAGAAAGTTTTCGATTTTTTAGTTGTGACTTAACTGAAATCCCATATCCATATATTTTTAAATATTGCGCTCACTATTCGGTTTAGCCGGGAGAGGACCTTGTGTCATATAACCCATTCCGAATAGTGATACGACGTTATGGATTGCATTTGAAGACCGGTGTTGAAGACCGGGTGTCTTCAAGAACGATAGGATAACCTATTGATTATCTCTGCACCGAGTAGCTACGGTATAGAGATTCCCTTAGTGATGGGAAGTCCTGTCGGGATTGTGGATACCCGGATTTTGCAAGGGCTTCTTCGGAGGTGCCTTTGGTTCTGTTCGAACCCGGAACATACTTGTATGGTTGTATGTTCGACGCTACACTTTGAGATATTAAACTGATCTCTATCAAATATATTTCTGCTTGGTGGCGGAGAATTCATTCTCTTAGCTCAACACTCTTTTCTGAGACGCTCGAGCTCAGAGGTTTTGTAGTTGATAGTTACCAGTGATATACTCCTAAATTTGGTAGTGTGGCATGCTGAGTGCTGCTGTGTATCATTTGTTGATCAAAGCATGGCTTTGTATAAAGCATAGCTTTGTGGACGAGACTACGTCAACACCTCACACCCCGGAAATGGTCGAAATAGGCAAGATATGGTAAGGTTATGAGGGTCGCTCCCTTTAGGTTTTGTCATTCCCTTCTGGAAAAGGGTGGTATCATGGTATGGAGCCCAGATACTCACTCATGTGGATACTGTAGATCTATTACTTTGTGATTGCTTTGTGGTTGTTGGTGTCGAGCGCTCGGATAGAGGTCCCAAAGGACCGTGGGACGCCACGCTCCTGTAGTAGTTACCTATTCACAGAGGTAACCCGGCCTTCTGTTGGCAGAGATCCGGTTAGGTTCTCGGGACGTCCCGCCAGAGGCATACCCATGAACAGTAGGAAGTTCCTTAGCCTGGCCATTTGTCGGAAATCCAATCTTCGATACGCGCCTTGTACGGTTTTGGTTGTAGAACCTGCCATTTACTTATGGTGGCTCCCCACTGTTTTGGATGGTAGCTATAGTAGGCACACGATATTGGTCGTATGTTGGCTAGGATTTATATTATACTTTCGAAATGGTTTTCCTACACTATGCACTAGTAATAATATCAAAGAAATTTTCTCGTATCAAGCATATTTGACTACCATAAGGAGAAATCTCCTCCAATTCTGCGTTTGCATTGTGTGTGTGGCGGGAGGCCTTATGGTAGTTTCATTTTCCAAAAAGCATTGCGGATTTCAAATATAAATTCTTTGTTTGTTTAAAAATGACCAAATGTTTTTGTTTGCTCATACCAGTCCCACGACTGACCTGGAGTTGATTGTTCCTTTCCTAAACTCTTGGTGCCCGTAATTTTCCCACACGGGCAGTCTAGAGTTGGGTTTTTCAGATAGTCAGGTTTAGTAGATTATTTGGAGCTAGTTCAGTCCTTGGATCAGGACTGCACTGGCTTATCTTTGTGCATCGTTATTGGAAGTTCAAGCTATTTCTGGATTGGTGCTTTGAAGATAGAGATTACCGATGCTGGAGTTCTTCCTTGAAGGTCACCTTGGAGATTTTTGTTCCGCTGCTGGTGTTATCTTTTCTTTCCGCTGCTATTATATTGTATCATACTCCGATGTATATTGATATTCATTGTATCATTCAGCTGTATCAGATATTGTATCAATGTTGTATATTGAAATATGCTATTCTTTTTCTTTCGTTGTGTTGTACTTAATGTGTTATAAGCTCCGGCGAACCAGATTCGACGTTTGGATCTGCGGCATTTGAATACGAGTGTCGTATTCGGTGCCGATTTTCGAAGGTCGAGTCAGGGTCGTTTCAAATATAATTACTTTTATAAACAAAATTTGAATTTTGAGGCCAATGAAAATTGAAAGACCTTGGCGATGACCTTGGCGATATAGGGCTACTGTCGGCCATTCTCATATCAAACTTAGTTTCGAATAATACTGACTATTTGTAAATAGCAGTAAATGAGATTTGAGAAGAAATGTGTAGATGAAAATTAAAATAAGTAACGTGCAATGAACCTTCCATTTGAGAATTTGCGTACGCAAAATGAATTTTAAATAACAATTGAATAACATAAGTTTTTCTAAAAAATCCACCATTCAAAAGTTTTGCATTTTGCAAGTTCATCCAACTCTAACCATCCACTACTAGTGTTGCAATAAATTACTATTTTGAAAATTTTTGATTAAAAATTTGAAATTAAGAATACACAAAAATCCAAACTTCCTACATATATTAAATTAGAAAAGTGAATACATATCTTAAAATAAGTTGTATAATAACAAAACAAAACATGTTTGCAACTATTGATCATACATCTTATTAGAAAACAATATATTAGGTTTAAGTAAAGCGGTTTTATTGGAAAATAAATTATATAAGCTTCCTTTACTAAAATTTAATTAAATTAAGATGTATGTACAAAATTTATTAAATTTATGAAAATACATTCAGTTTATAAATAAAAATATCGTGGCAATACATTTATGTAAAAAATTAATCCAAATTATGTTAACCAAACATAAATATTATCTCAATATAAACATAAGAAAAATAATAACTCCACGATTAGATTACTATCAGAAGATGTAATAATAATTTGTAAAATGCTTTTTAAGACATATAACATAAACCATCTACAAAACTAATTCTTCCATCAAATTTGTTTCATACTATAATACCATGAAAGCACATTGTATCAACTTTGATGACCTAACATTTGATGTTGGACATTATCATTTCACCGGTGAAATAGTTGAAGCTTGATTATGCCATTTTCTTTGTTGATACAACGATGTAGGACGATGTCATTTACTTTCTTCATAACTGGTTATTGGATGATGCATTTCTTCTTGTTCTTTTGTGCATTGTAATTCTTTTGTGCACCGTGGTTCTTTTGTGCACCGTGGTTCTTTAGTGCATTGTGGTTCTTTTGTGCATTTTAGTTCTTTCGTACATTGTTCATCCATTGTATGTTCATTTAACGTTGGATGTTGCAATTTGCTTTCTCCATCAGTGGTCGTTGGACGATCCCATTCTTTTTGCTCTTTTGTGCATTGTAGCTCTTTTGTGCACTGTAGTCCTTTTGTGCATTGTAGCTCTTTTGTGCATTGTGGTTCTTTTGTGCATTCTAAGTCTTTTGTACATTGTTCATTCATCGCATGTGCATTTACCATTGGATGATTCCACTTCTTTTGTTCGTCATAATTTGTCGGATAGTGCCACTTACTCTTTTCATCAACAATTGTTGGATGATGCCACTTGTTTGGTATTTCATTAGGTTGCAGCAACTTTGATGCCAAGGTAGTTTCAATTATGATAAAAAAGAACAACACTAAAGCTAATGATGCATATATGCTTTTGTCATGTTTATGTGTGGTATATTGATCAAGAAAGAAGATGGTTTTAATAAGATTTGAAGATAAAGTTTGGAATCTTGAAGTTAATTAAGCCACTGTAAACTAATTAATGATCTCATTTAGTTTTACACACTTTCATATTCTGGATAAGCATACAACCTTAAGGTAGATAGTGTTTTAATAAGCTTTCTGCAAAAAAATAACGTGCAAAAGTTAATTATAATTCACCAATCATTATGTAATTAATAGAAGGCGGTGTTGCATATCAACTACTAATTTCAATCTAAGCTTCTTGTATCATAGGAAATAAATAAAAAACCCAAATTAGTAAAAAAGTTAAATAAAAATTAGTGTCTTATAAATTATAATAAAAAAAGTATGATTGCCAAACAAACAAAAAGAAAAGGCAAACAGGTGGTTACGATGTAAATTAAAATGAAAAATTCTGGAATAGAACTTATATGTCTGATTTTGCAATATATTTTATCCTCTTAATAATTTTGATAATATCAGTATTGTTATTGTAATAGTACATTACTACACTATTAGCGTGTATGTGTGCAAATGTGTCTATTCGTATATTTCGGTTAAAGCGTACTATATTTTGATTATAAAAGACGTTAATTTTCTTGTTATGGTGTTTGGAACTTACACATTATCAAATGTCTAATTTTTTATTTTACCACCTCAAACGTAGGTTTATCGTTTCACATCCCGTTTTCACTAAAACTTAAAGTTAATTGGTGCACATTATGTAATCGCATTACTATTAACTTTAATAAAAACCCAAGTCTAGTGTTACCAAAAAAGAGAAATATGTATAACTTTATGGCATGCGAATATTTTGTAGCTTGAAATGTATCCACAATTTAAATTTTATTTACATTTTTCATAGATATAACATATGGTCAATATGTCGTTAAAACTGAAGATTTAGTGTGGTGAAAATTAGACGCTTCTGATATACTAGTGTCCAAAGCCAGTCAGATCTTGTTGTAGGCTTAAGGCATAATGATCTAAATCAGGGATAAAAACAATCAAAGGTCCTTATTAGTGATTTTCAAACATTGAAAATACAGTCACAATGCAAGTTTAAATTATAGTGGCTTAAAATAAAGCGTACTCACTTACAATTAGACTGAGTCCGCTTTCATTAATCTAAAATATGACAGGTTTCATTTATAAATAAAATACAATTACTTTTATGAACAAAATTTGAATTTTGAGGCCGATGAAAATTCAAGGCCCTAGGCAAGGACTTTAGTGACATAGGGCTATTGTCGGCCATTCCCATATAAAAACTTAGTTTCGAATAATACATACTATTTGTAAATAGCAGTAAATGAGATTTGAGAAGAAATGTGTAGATGATTATTAAAATGATTTGAGAATTTGCGTACGCAAAATGATTTTTAAACAAAAATTTAATAACATAAGTTTTTCTAAAAAGTCCATCATTCAAAAGTTTTGCATTTTGCAAGTTCATCCAATTCTAACCATCCACTACTAGCGTGACGCCCCAGCTCTATACCCATGCTAGCCAAGAACATTACGGTGTAATGCTGTCAACTAGCTCGGAGAATAAGGCTGTTGAGGAGCGACCATCCGTGTAATTGCTTTCTGCGAGCACCGATATGCCAGATAAAACATAAGAGGAAATCCGACGTACCGACACTAACTCAAAGCTACTACACAGTGGCTATGATGTCTTCGGAAAAAAACATAGAAATAACCATAACACAAATCAGTCACTGACATCCATATCACAAAGACGGAAAAAGATACGAATATAACACATGAAAGTGTACATCAGAGTAGTGGTCAAACATGATCCACAATATCACAAAAGAATAGCTACAAGTGCTACACAAAAGAATATGGATACATCAACGAGTTTATATCTCAAATGTATACAACAAAAGCTACTAATATAAGTAGTTAGCCAAAAGTCAGGGTGATAATCCCAGATGTGAAGTCAAGTAGAAGCACATGTAACATCTCGGTCTAACCCGAGTATTATTTAATAAGAAAATAATAAACGGATCAGTCTAGCTATAAATATCAGATGAAATGATATAGAATAAGAGATATGACTAAACATATAATAATCACAATGCCAAGCTGTGATAAATAAGTAATTGAAAATCAACAAGAGATTAATCAATATCACGAGAATCTTCTCAAAGATCAAAAAGGAATGTCATATTCTGTATTATTATTCACCAAAACCATAAGTACTGACAATAATATCAATGCTAATCACAAAAGTCAGTGACACACAAAATTCGTCAATGCACAAATATTGATAAAACTTATCAATACAAATCATGAAAAATGGTGAAACACAAACTCTAGAAATCATCAATGGAAATCCAGAAATCACAAAAAGGGGGAGGCCTATCACAAAACGGGAGCATAAAGCTCACCAACATGTGTATCATAAACGGGACGAGCTCCAATGGTCGGTAACCATAGAGCCGGTGCGACAAATAGTACAACGGTACGCCCGAGAAACCAGAAACTCGAATAGTTCAGAACAACAACGTAGTACAACGGTACGCCCGATGGACCGAACTCCATAAAAGAACATGGGTCGCTAGCCCACAAAAGTTGAGTCGAAACTCCAAATAATACATAGGTCGATAACCTATAAAGAAATGAGACGAAACTCAATAGGACGAGGTGCTGTCCCCTACGCGGACAAAGAAACATAGCATATCGCTAGCCACAATCACAAAAATGATCATCATCGATCATCAAGAAGTGTCAATTACAATAAGCTAGTAAATATATGAGCTTAGCCTCATGTCCCATAACCATTAGATTAACTTAAATATTTACGAACAAATTGTAGATCTCCACTCAAAAATTGTCACAAGAGGTTCAATCGAACAAGTCCAAGAATTAACCAACGAAGTAAATGCAAATGTTTCATACCACTTGTTTTACTAAGCTGTTTAATTAGATTTCTCGTACGAGTTAGGTAAAGGTTTGTATATACTAATAGATTGAAAAACGGTCTTATAAATAAGCTTGATATTTGAAATAGAGTTGAAATTGTTTTGATAAAAGAGTTTTGACATTTACTACTAGTACTAAAACCTTCATATTTTTGAAATGACAAATCACAAAAATGATCGTAGAAACAATCAATCACAGAAATTCACATACGATGACGTGAATAAAATCCAAAGAATTCGATTCCAACTTCATCAAAGTGAATATACCCCTACGGCCCAACATTGTGCGACCTAACTGCCGAGCGACCTAAGGAGATGTGCGACCTAACATGGTGCGAGGCATAGCAGGTGCGACCTAATGAATGGCGTGACCTAACTGCATGGCACGACTTAAGAGGAAATGAAGGCCGAGCGACTTGGTGGGCGATCGACCTAGGGGTTAACAAGGCCGAACGACCTAACCGAGCGACCTAGTGGTGGAACGACCTGTGCGCAGAAGGCCGAGTGTCTTTGGGGTTGCAGGCCGAGCGACCTAGCGGCTAAAGCCGAGCGACCTAATCGAAACAAGGCCAAGCAACGACCTAAGGTGCAAGAGCGACTTAATGGTCCGAGCGACCTAACGACCTAATGGACAAACCAGGCCGTGCGGTCTAGGGGAGAGCGACCTAAATTTACGCGACCTAAGCAATAGAAGAAGGCCGAGAGGTTCATGTGCAGGCCGAATGACCTAGGAAGCTACGACCTAAGGCCGAGCGACCTAATGAGTTACAACCTAAGGGGTACGCCGAGCGACCTAACGACTAAACAAGGCCGAACGAGCAAACTGCAGGCCGAAACTCCACCATGTGCAGGCCGAGCGACCTAAGGGTTTGGAGTGCAAAAACTCGCCCAATTTGCAACCGATCGAGCACGGACGCTAGGGGATTATGCCCATTGGCTACCCGGTCATATTGGCTCCTCGATGCATCATCAAAAACGTGTTCAAAGATCAAAGATTGGATTTTTAAATATTTGAACCCAAAACACTAAAAACTGGAATTTTTCACCAATTCAATCCAAACCAAAAGCAAATGCACATGAATAAGAGTTAGGAATTCATACCTAACAATCAAAGATAGTTATAGACATAGATGTGAGATAAAAATCTCACCTTTTGACAAAATCAATGAAAGAGAAGCTTGAAAGCAAAGGAGAATCAACCCAAGAATCTTGAATCAATGTCTTCTCTTTGAATTTGGAGTTAGATGTAGGATTTGCAAGTGAACTAGGGCTTGGAGTTTTAATTTCCCATTCCTTCCTCCATTTTTGATGAAGCTTGAGTGTTAGAAAATGAAAATAAAAATTATGAAGGAAAGGGGGTTGAGTTAGAGTTATAAGTTTAGGCTAATGTGCTAAACCAAACTTAAAGCCTAAAGTGAAAAAGTAGCAAGATTCCACTAACTCCAAACATATCAAATTTTATACTTAAAAAGATTGCAAACGGCGTTTTGAACTCAATGGAAGTGGTCCCGGGTCCAAATTCGACCGTATGCAAAAAGTAACTTTTCGGACTATAATCCAACTAAAGACAAGATATTTAAAAAAAAAATTTAAATATTCAATCATAAAATATGTGGGTTGTTACAGACTCCCCTCCTTAAAGAAATTGCGTCCTCGCAATATTTAAGAAGAAAATATAAGGTAACAACCATAAAAGCATATCAACACAAAAGAAATTTGAAATATGAAATTCACCTCATGGAGCACGAGAAAGTAAGTCCGGATGTGTTCGCTCGATGAAATCTCTTGATTCCCAAGAGCAATCCTTAGGTTTGAGGACCATTGGACTTAAACAAGCGGAACATCTTTATTTTGAAGGCGCTTGAACTCCGAAGCAATAATACGAATATGATGTTGCTCATAAGTTAAATTAGGTGAAACTTCAATTTCTTCCACAAACCTGGGCTCAAGAATAGAATCGGAATCTCGAAGGCACTTCCGTAATTGAGAAACGTGAAACACGTCATGAATAGGAGAAATCTGAGCCGGTAACAAAAGGCGATAAGCCACGGAACCAATACGTTCGGTGATGGGAAATGGACCAATATATCGAGTTGCTCACTTTCCCGATCGACTGAAACGTACAACACCCTTCATAGGTGAAACACGAATAAACACAAGATCTCCCACAGAAAATTCTAATTTCCTTCTTCGGTTATCGGCATAGGATTTTTGTCTGCTCTGGGCTTCTTTCATCCTATGACGAATAAGATCAATCTTTTCTGTGGAATCACGAATAAAATCTGGACCTAAAACCAGCTTCTCATTGGCATCAAGCCAACAAGAAGGAGATCAGCATGGCCTTCCATAGAGTGCTTCGAAAGGTGTCATACCAATATTAGATTGGAAGCTATTATTATAGGAAAACTCAACAAGAGAAATATGATCTTCCCAACTTCCACCAAAATCAAGAACACATGCACGAAGAAGATCTTCAAGAGTTTGATTGTCCATCAGACTGGGGATGATAAGCCGTGCTAAAATTAAGCTTCGTTCCCAAAGCTTTTTGAAGACTCTTCCAAAATCCACTAGTAAACAATGGATCACGATCACTAACAATAGAAGAAGGAACTCCATGCAATTTTACAATTTCTTTAATAAAGAGTTTGGCCAAGAAAGGAATGGTTCGATTGGACCGAACAGGAATAAAATAGGCGGATTTAGTAAGTCTATCGACTATCACCCATAAGCTATCATGACCCGAGCGAGAACGGGGAAGGCCATTTATAAAATCCATGGAAATTTGATCCCACTTCCAAATTGAAATTTCTAAAGGTTGCAATAACCGTCCAGGCCTTTGATGTTTGGCCTTGACAAGTTGGCAAGTCATGCAACACTTAACAAAGTTAGCAATATCAGATTTCATTCCCTCCCAATAATAGAGTCGCTTCATATCCGCATACATTTTACTACTACCGGGATGAATGGTAAATTTAGAACGATGAGAATCTTCTAAAATGTCTCTACGAAGACCACTAATATTTGGCACGATAAGTCTACCAAATTTTCGAATACCGCCACGAGGATCAATATCAAAGTCTTTCAAACTTTCAATATCAATTTTATCCCTAAAAATTTTGGCCAAGAAGAGCCAAGTCGGGATCTAACTTTTGAGCTTCAAGAATGCGGTCTAAAAGAGAAGGATGAGCCTAAAGACTACATAAAGCAAGAGATAAACACAAATTGGAAACGCGATCTCGAATTTCACAAGTAGATAAAATTCCGAGATCGTTCCATACGGATATCATCATAGAAACAACCGCTTGTTGCTTACGACTAAGTGCATCGACAACACGATTACCCTTTCTGGGGGTATAAAGAATATCAAGATCATATGCTGCAAGAAATTCGAGCCAACGCTGTTGACGCAAATTAAGTTCCTTTTTAAAAAATAGATACTTCAAAGATTTATGATCGGTGTATAAAATAAATTTTTCTCCCAAAATATAATGACGCCAAATACGAAGGGCGAAAACAATAGCCGCGAGCTTTAAATCATGAGTGGCATACCTAGTCTCTACTGGCTTCAATTGCCTAGAAGCATAGGCAATGACACGTTCTTTTTGCATAAGAACAGCACCCAAACCAACACGACTGGCATCGGTATAAACAATAAAATCTTGATTTCCTTCGGGAATAACAAGAATAGGAGCATCGGAAAGGAGTTCTTTTAGTTTCTGGAAAGAAACTTCACATTTGTCCGACCAAATGTATTTAACACCTTTCTTGGTCAAACTAGTAAGAGGCACGGAAATTTTGGAAAAGTCCTTTATGAAACGACGGTAATAGCTTGCCAATCCAAGGAAGCTACAGATTTCTGTCACACTCTCCGGTCTCTTCCAATTTTGAATCGATTCAATTTTTGAAGGATCCATGGAAATTCCGGATTCGGAAATAATATGACCGAGAAACTTAACATGAGATTGCCAAAAGTGGCATTTAGAAAATTTTGCTTTCAATTGATTGCTCCTAAGAGTTTCAACACAATCCGAAGATGCTTTTCATTCTCCTCCTCGGTTCTAGAATACACAAGAATATCAGCAATAAAGATGAGAACAAACCGATCGAGGAAGTCTTTGAAAACTCGATTCATAAGGTCAACGAAATATGCAGGGGCATTTGTTACCAAATGGCATAACAAGCCATTCATAAGATCCATAACGAGTACGGAATGATGTCAAAGGAATGCTATCCTCTGCAATACAAAGCTGATGAAAACCGGTAGCTAAGTCTAATTGTGAAAAGACTCTCGCACCACTAAGCTGATCAAATAAATCATTAGTCCAAGGTAAAGGATATTTATTCTTGTTAGTAAGATCATTAAGCTTGTGGTAGTCAACGCAAAGCCTAAGTGTACCATTGGATTTCTTCACAAAAATAGTCGAAGCTCCCCAAGGAGAGGAACTAGAGCGAATAAATTGCTTCGTCTCCAATTCGGATAATTGTTTATGCATCTCCTCATTTTCTTTATTGGACATACGATAAGGAGGACGTGTAATAGGTTGAGCTCTAGGGATGAGATTAATTCTGAATTCAATTGCTCGCTTAGGTGGTAATCTTAAAACGGGCTCAAACATGTCGGAAAATTCACGAACAGCATGAATAAGAGAAATAATATCTTCCTCATCATCATCGTCGTCATCATGAGGATTCAAAGAATATAAAGATGCAACCAAGCCGGAATCCGAATCTTTAAGGTCAATAGACATCTGCTTAACAGATTGAGGATGTCGAAGATGAATAGTCCGTTCAGGACATAGGATTAGGGCTTCATAGTGGTTAAGCCAATCCATTCCCAAAATCATTCCAAAGCCTAAGTAGCGCATAACATGCAAATCGGCTCTGACAGAAAAATCACACAAAATAATCTCGACATCTTTACACAATAAACTGATTGTTGCGGATCCGCCAACCGGATTCGCAATTCTCAAAGAAGTCATTAAAGCGAAAACATTTAAAGAAAAAGTATCAACAAGTTCTTTTGATATAAAAGAATGGGATGCACCCGTATCAAAAAGAACTCGAATAGGTTGATTATGAAACATAATAATGCCACCAAGGATAGAATGAAGAGTACCTTGACCACGAGATGTGTTTCCAGGGGCTTTAGCAACATTAAGCTTTCCCTCCTTCTTTCCCTGAAGTTTGGGACATGAAGATAAAAAATGACCTGACCTTTTGCAATAGCGACAAAAGAGAGGTTTCGGACATCTATTGGCATAATGGTCCTTAGAACAACAATTGTAACATTTTTCACTACTAGGGGCAGAAGCTTTTGCCACCAGAATTGCTTGTTTCCCTTTATTATTGGGATAAGACCCTTTGAACTTAATAGGCCTTTTCTTGTTGTTGTTGAATTTTGGTTTGGCATCCACAACATCAGCATCACTCTCTTTATCTGCCTCTTCAAGTCGAAGAGCAATATCAACAAGTTGATCAAAAGAAACTTCTAACTTTAGAAGTAACGGCTTCTTGAGATCTTTATTCAAGCCATAGACGAATCTCTGATTTTTCTTCAATGGGGTATTAATGTATTCAACCTCGTATTTAGAAAGAGATTCAAAAGACGTGACATAGTCTGTCACGGAAGATTCACCTTGAACAAGGTCAATGAAACGGTGAGCCAAAGTCACCTTCTCAGCTTCTGGCATAAATTTTAATACGAAGCATTCCCGGAATTTCTCCCAAGTGAGATCCGCTTCATTTATTTCAGAAATCAGAAGCTCATACCAATCTAATGCTCTTTCTTGGAGCATACAAGAGGCCACCTGAACACGGTGAAGATCAATAAGATTCATGCGAGAAAAGATTCGATCGCACGATCTCAGCCAAGCCTGGACTTCAATAATGGTTTCAGAACCTTTGAATGGCTTTCCACCCAAATTGGTATAATCGCTGCACAAACGTGCAAATCCAGACCTAGGGTGAGTAGACTTCGGATTAGATCTGGCTGCTTGAGCATTCCTCACTAGATCTAGAAGCTGCTGGGCAGACATAAATACTCCATCTTGGGGAGTAGCACGAGATTGACTGGCGCTGGGACGGCCAGGTCTAACCATTTCTCTTCCCTTTGAAAGAAAGAAGAAGGATAAGGTTATTCACCAAATCAATATCAAGCAATCTTGATAGATAAACAAGGAATCATAAATAAAATAGGATGAATCAGTACGAAGACTCGAATTAAATCCTAAAGCACGACTCCTAAGATGAACTTAGGACGATGATCCTTGCTAGATTATTCTACATTTTTCCGAAGATTGGCTTCGATACCAAGCTGTTACGCCCCACCTCTATACCCACGCTAGCCAAGAACATTACGGTGTAATGCTGTCAACTAGCTTGGAGAATAAGGCTGTTGAGGAGCGACCATCAGTGTAATTGCTTTGTGCGAGCACCGATATGCCAGATAAAACATAAGAGGTAATCCGACGTACCGACACAAACTCAAATCTACTACATAGTGGCTATGATGTCTTCGGAAAGAAACATAGAAATAAACATAACACAAATCAGTCACTGACATCCATATCACAATGGCGGAAAAAGATATGAATAGAACACACGAAAGTGTACATCAGAGTAGTGGTCAAACAAGATCAACAATATCACAAAAGAATAGCTACAAGTTCTAAATAAAAGAATATGGATACATTAATGAGTCTATATCTCAAATGTATACAACAAAAGCTACCAATCTAAGTAGTTAGCCAAAAGTCAGGGTGATAATCCCAGATCTGAAGTCAAGCAGAAGCACCTGTAACATCTCGGTCTGACCCGAGTATTATTTAATAATAAAATAATAAACGGATCAGTCTAGCTATAAATATCAGATGAAATGATATAGAATAAGAGATATGACTGAACATATAATAATCACAATGTCAAGCTGTGATAAATAAGTAATTGAAAATCAACAAGAGATTAATCAATATCACCAGAATCTTCTCAAAGATCAAAAAGTAATGTCATATTCTATATTATTATTCACCAAAACCATAAGTATTGCCAATAATATCAATGCCAATCACAAAAGTCCATGACACACAAAATTCATCGACGCACAAATATTGATAAAGCTTATCAATACAAATCACGAGAATTGGTGAAACACAAACTCTATAAATCATCAATGGAAATCTAGAAATCACAAAAAGGGGGAGACCTATCACAAAACGGGAGCATGAAAGCTCACCAACACGTGTATCAAAAAGGGGACGTTGTCCCATGGTCGCTAACCATAGAGCCGGTGCAACGACATAGTACAACGGTACGCCCGAGGAACCAGAAACTCGAATAGTTCGGAACAACAACGTGGTACAACGGTACGCCTGATGGACCGAACTCCATAAAAGAACATGGGTCGCTAGACCACAAAAGTTGAGTCGAAACTCCAAATAATACATAGGTCGATAACCTATAAAGAAATGAGACGAAACTCAATAAGACGAGGTGCTGTCCCCTACGCGGACAAAGAAACATAGCATATCGCTAGCCACAATCACAAAAATGATCATCATCGATCATCAAGAAGTGTCAATTACAATAAGCTAGTAAATATATGAGCTTAGCCTCATGTCCCATAACCATTAGATTAACTTAAATATTTACGAACAAATTGTAGATCTCCACTCAAAAATTGTCACAAGAGGTTCAATCGAACAAGTCCAAGAATTAACCAACGAAGTAAATGCAAATGTTTCATACCACTTGTTTTACTAAGCTGTTTAATTAGATTTCTCGTACGAGTTAGGTAAAGGTTTGTATATACTAATAGATTGAAAAACGGTCTTATAAATAAGCTTGATATTTGAAATAGAGTTGAAATTGTTTTGATAAAAGAGTTTTGATATTTACTACTAGTGCTGAAACCTTCATATTTTTGAAATGACAAATCACAAAAATGATCGTAGAAACAATCAATCACAAAAATTCACTTATGAAGACGTGAATAAAATCCAAAGAATTCGATTCTAACTTCATCAAAGTGAAAATACCCCTAAGGCCCAACATTGCGCGACCTAACTGCCGAGCGACCTAAGGAGATGTGCGACCTAACATGGTGCGAGGCATAGCGGGTGCGACCTAATGAATGGGGCGACCTAACTACATGGCGTGACCTTAGAGGAAATGAAGGCCGAGCGACGTAGTGGGCGAGCGACCTAGGGGTTAACAAGGCCAAACGACCTAACCGAGCGACCTAGTGGTGGAACGACCTATGCGCAGAAGGCCGAGTGTCTTTGGGGTTGCAGGCCAAGCGACCTAATCGAAACAAGGCCGAGCAACGACCTAAGGTGCAAGCGTGACTTAATGGTCCGAGCGACCTAACGAGCTAATGGATAAACCAGGTTGTGCGACCTAGGGGAGAGCGACCTAAATTGAAGCGACCTAAGCAATAGAAGAAGGCCGAGAGGTTCATGTGCAAGACGAACGACCTAGGGAGCTACGAACTAAGGCCGAGCGACCTAATGAGTTACGACCTAAGGGGTACGCCAAGCGACCTAACGACTAAACAAGGCCGAACGAGGAAACTGCAGGCCAAAGCTCCACCATGTGCAGGCCGAGCGACCTAAGGGTTTGGAGTGCAAAAACTCGTCCAATTTGCAACCGATCAAGCACGGACGCTAGGGGATTATGCCCATAGGCTACCCGGTCATATTGGCTCCTCGATGCATCATCAAAAATGTGTTCAAACATCAAAGATTGGATTTTTAAAGATTTGAACCCAAAACACTAAAAATTCAAATTTTTAACCAATTCAATCCAAACCAAAAGCAAATGCACATGAATAAGAGTTAGGAATTCATACCTAACAATCAAAGATAGTTATAGATATAGATGTGAGATAAAAATCTTAACTTTTCACAAAATCAATGAAAGAGAAGCTTGAAAGCAAGGGAGAATCAACCCAAGAAGCTTGAATCAATGTCTTCTTTTTGAATTTGGAGTTTGATGTAGGATTTGCAAGTGAACTAGGGCTTGGAGTTTTAATTTCCCATTCCTTCCTCCATTTTTGATGAAGCTTGAGTGTTAGGAAATGAATATAAAAATTATGAAGGGAAGGGGGTTGAGTTAGAGTTATAAGTTTAGGCTAATGTGCTAAACCAAACTTAAAGCCTAAAGTGAAAAAGTAGCAAGATTCCACTAACTCCAAACATATCAAAGTTTATACTTAAAAAGATTGCAAACGGCGTTTTGAACTCAATGGAAGTGGTCCCGGGTCCAAATTCGACCGTATGCAAAAAGTAACTTTTCGGACTATAATCCAACTAAAAACAAAATATTTAAACAAAATATCTAAATATTCAATCATAAAATATGTGGGTTGTTACAACAAGTGTTGCAATAAATTACTATTTTAAAAAAATTTGGTTAAAAATTTGGAAATAAGAATACACAAAAATCCAAAACTCCTACCTATATTAAACTAGAAAAGTGAATACATAGCTTAAAATAAGTTGTATAATAACAAAACAAAACATGTTTGCAACTATTGATCACACATCTTATTAGAAAACAATATATTTTGCTTAAGTAAAGCGGTTTTATTGGAAAATAATTTGCATAAGCTTCCTTTACTAAAATTTAATTAAATTGAGACGTATGTATAAATTTATTAAATTTATGAAAAAACATTTAGTTTATAAATAAAAATATCATGGCAATACATTTATGTAAGAAATTAATCCAAATTATGCTGACCAGACATAAATATTATCTCAATATGAACACAAGTAAAATAATAACACCACGAATAGATTACTATCAGAAGATGTAATAATAAGTTGTAAAATGCTTTTTAAGATATATAACATAAACCATCTACAAAACTAACTCTTCCATCAAATTTACATCATACTATAGTACCATGAAATCACATTGGATCAACTTTGATGACCTAACATTTGATGTTAAACATTATCATTTCACCGGTGAAATAATTGAAGCTTGATTATGCCATTTTCTTTGTTGATACAACGATGTAGGACGATGTCATTTACTTTCTTCATAATTGGTTATTGGATGATGCATTTCTTCTTGTTCTTTTGTGCATTGTAATTCTTTTGTGCACTGTGGTTCTTTTGTGCATTGTGGTTCTTTAGTGCACTATGGTTCTTTTGTGCATTTTAGTTCTTTCATACATTGTTCATCCATTGTATGTTCATTTAACGTTGGATGTTGCAGTTTTCGTTCTCCATCAGTATTCGTCGGATGATCCCATTCTTTTTGCTCTTTGTGCATTGTAGCTCTTTTGTGCGTTGTAGTTCTTTTATGCATTGTAGCTCTTTTGTGCATTGTAGTTCTTTTGTGCATTCTAGGTCTTTTGTACATTGTTCTTTCATCGTATGTATAATAACCCTGACTCGACCATCGAAAATCGGCACCCGTACTTCACTTTTACTCGAATGCTGCAGATTTAAACGTCGAATCTGGATCGCCAGAGCTTATAACACATTAAGTACAATAACACAACAAAGGAAATGAATAATATATCATTGATACAACAATGAATACACTATCTGAAACAATGTGATACAACAAATATCAGAGACAAATATACACAGCGGAATATGATAACAACGGAAGAGATAACTCAAATATGATATTCGATGAAGAGTGAATCCAAAATTTGCAATCTGCAACTCTAAAACAAATCACCAAAGCCAAAGTTCTAAACTTCCAACTCAAACCACCATCAAGCTGAACTGAAACAAACTCCATCACATAGCGATTTGCCAATATCCGAAAACTTCGAAGGCCAAAGACTGAAGAAGATTTCCAAATGCTACCAACCCAAAGACTTTTAAGGCTTTCAAATCAATACCTACTATTCGATTTTCTTAAAACCTAACTATAGACTGCCCTGGTAGAAAATTGTGGGCACCCAGAATTTAGGAAGGGAACAATAAACTCCGGGTCAGTCATGGGACTGGTATGAGCAAACAAAAACAGTTTTATCTTTAAAACAAACAATCAACAAAAGAATTTAAAATTGAAATCCACAATGCATTTTGAAAAATGAAACTACCACAGGGCCTCCAGCCGCACACACCATGCAAACGCAGAATTGGAGAAGATTTCTCCTTATGATAGTCAAAAATGCTTGATACGCGAAAACCATTTGATATTATTATTAGTGCATAGTGGAGAAAACCTTTTGAAAGTATAATATTAATCTTAGCCAGCATACAACCATTATTGTATGCCTACTATAGCTACCATCAAAACAGTGGTGACCACCATAAGTAAATGGAAGGTTATACAACTAAAAATGTACAGGACGCGTATTGGATGATTGGATTTCCAACAAATGGTCAGGCCAAGGAACTTCCCATTGCCACATGGGTATGCCTCTGGAGGGACGCCCTGAGAAATTACCCAGCTCTCTGCCAACACAAGGCCGGTGTTTCCCTTCCCGAGAGTAACATCGAAGATATGCCATCCCCGGTCGTTTGCGACCTTTATCCGAATATCCTCAACCACAAAGAAACATCAAACATAATAAATTTACAAGTTTCCACATGAGTTTAGTATCTGGGCTCCATACCATGATACCACCCTTTTCCAAAAGGAATGTACATACCCTAAGGGCGCAACCCCTACAACCTTGCTGCACCTTTCCTATTTCGACCATTTCCAGGTTGTGAGGTTCTAATGCAGTATCGTCAAAAAGGCTACGTTTTTTCACAAAGCCATGCATCGATCAACAAATGATCTGCAGCACTTCGTATGGCACATCGTCAAATTGAGAATGTATCACTAGTAACCATCAACTACATAACCTCTGAGCTCGTATGTCTTACAGAAGGGTGTTAAGCTAAGAAAATAATCTCTGCCACCAAACAAAAATGTATTTGATAGAAACCAGCTTTACAACTCAAAGTGTAACGTCAGACACGCATCCATACAAGTCTGTTCCGGATTCGAACAAAACCGAAGGCAATTCCGAAGAAGCCCTAGCAATCCACGTATTCACAATCCCGATCGGACTCACCATCACATATGGAGAACTCTATCCGACGCGACTCAGTGCAAAGACAATCGATGGGTTATCCTTTCGTTCTCGAAAATACCCGGTCTTCACCACCAATCTTCAAATGTCATCCATATTGACGTATCATTATTCATAATGGGTTATATGACACAAGGTCCTCTCCCGGCTAAACCGAATAATGAGCGCAATATTTAAAAACATATGGTTATTGGGATTTCAGTTAAGTCACAACTTTAAAACCCAAAACAAATGGCTTAAACAAATTACCATTTTAAAACTTTTTAAACAAAAAGATTTACTTCACAAAGTTCACCCATCTTTCACAATGATTATTTCATAGCTTTCCAAAGCAATTTTCCTTTCAAATTGGATTAACTCATCCAATCTTTAAATCAAAGATTTAATTCATAGCTTTCAAAACATTTCCAATTCAAATCTTTTATATAAAAGATACACCATTTAAAATCCTCTTCGATTTCAAAACAAGGTTTAATAATTTTTCGCAAAGGTTCATTCACAGCTTTCAAAAACAATTCACAATTTAATTTCAAACTTGAAATCTTTCGATACAAACTGAAAATCCTTTCTTTATATGAAAGCTATTATTATTTGAAAACAAATAGTTTTCGTTTTGGAAAAATCCAATTATATTTGCACGAGTTAAAGCCTTTGAGTTAAATTCAAATTCCCAAATCAGTAGCTTTAAAATGGTTTAACCTATATATAACTTGTGTAACATCTTTAAACCATATTTTTCACGCATCGAATTCAATTTCAAATTTAAATCAAATCATTTAAATTTCAAAACTTAATCAAGTTATTCAAAATAACTTTTATTTTTGAAACTCCTTTTCAAAAGCTTTCAATTCCATTTCCAAAACCATTTTTGATTCAAAAATTCAATCTTTAAAATCAATAAATATCTGTGGCTTAACCAATTTCCTCGTGCAATCCATATTTGTGTGTGTATGGTGTAGTCCAGGGGTTTTACACAATAATGCAACAACATCAATCATCAGAGATTCAATCATATCAATATCGATAAATGGTATATTCTTATAAAGCTTACCTTTATTCACATATTCAAAGATAAACGTATCACAGATAAAATGAATAAATAAATAAATTACACACACCTCAATTCACAGAACAGAATATTACAATCCAGAGATAACAATCAATTCAAGGCATTTCATACAATACATACATTCATAAGAAATCCAAGCATACAATCATCACTTTAATTCAATTTTAAATAGTTACTCAATCCCCATTCATTAATTACAAATTATTTAGTATTAATTAATTAATCCTTAATTATCCTTCTTAATTAATTACCCTTAATTAATTAGTCAGTTCTTAATTAATCACATTAATTAAAATTAACCTTTATGTTAATTACATAATTGATTAACCCTTAATTAATTACCATTTAATTAATTATCCCTAATTGATTAAATTAATTATCCCTTAATCATTTTTATTAATTAATTAACTTTTAATTAATTAATTATCCCCAAGTTAATTACCTTAAATGATTATACTTAATTAATTCCATTAAGTAAATAAGCTTTAATTACTTACTATTAGTTAATCATTCTTAAATTCAGTAATAAAATCAATTTTTAAATCTACCTTTAATTAATCACATCAATTAATCAACCAATGATTAATCTAATTAAATAAATAACATTATCCTTTAAATTTCATTAAAAATTACTCAAGACCTTAATTAATTTTTAAAAGATAAATTATTTATCTTTATAAGGTCATTTTTTTAAAATTCATTTTAAATACCCTTTGAGACAAATTATCATTATAACCTAATTTAACTTAAAATTTTAAGAAAACAATTATTTAAGCTTCTCAATTAAATTCTTAATTCTACCATTATATTTATTTAAAATAAATTTAAGAATAAATAAAGGGTCATAACACCTCAAGTTTAATTCAAATATTATAAAACCTTAAACTTATTCAAGATTAAAGATAGATTACTATTATCTTATAAAGATAAATCAATAAAAGGTGTTTAAATTTGATTTAATTTGGAAAAACTTGCTTATTTTTAAAATTTTCAAACTACAACATTACAAACCCGAGACAATCTCTGCTTTACCCGATCCTTACTTTGGGCAACACACCCCTTTCATCTACTTCGAGTTGTTTCGTTAATCCCTTCGAGTTCGTCCTAGATAAAGCTTCATCTTCCCAAACCTTAAATCCACGCAGACATGCAATATCAAGCGTGCACATGCACAAGTGATCCAATGATCTCCAGTCGACCTCGTAGGCAACCTCACGTCGACGAACAACTACCTACCCCTTTTCACCACACAGATCGTTGAATTTCCCACGCAATCGAATACAAAAAGTTCGACTCAAATTATGGAATCAAACCTTTGACGAACAATCACCCCACGCCGCGACGATTGACCACCAGACAACCACTGACTCAACCCAGAACAGCGCCTCACCCTAACGCCTTGATCCCCCTAGGTGCGATTAGCTCTAGTTGACCCACGACCGAGAAATCGCCTCGACCACCACTACATTGCAACCTGATGCCAAAACCCTAAAACCTCGTCACGCTATCGCCACAGTCAACTAGAAAATCATCTAATTTTTTTCTGATGATCATCTAACCTCCAGCCTTCTTCTACCTCGATCACGACATCCAATGCTTTCCCAATCACTAGAAATCGATGGAAATACCATTTTCGATCAACTCGCAATTCAACGTTGTTTTCAAACTTAAAAATTCCAATCTTTATATCTACATTCATCGTTTTTCAACTCAAATCCACTCGTAAAATCAAAGCTCAAAATTCAGATATATAATTTTTTGACCAATTTTTACTTCCTACTGTTATTAACATTTTACAGAACATTGCTGAATATTTTTTCTTAAAACTAATTTGAAAATTTAAATCACAATGTTGCAATCATTTGCTTTTCAAAGATCAAAGCCTAGATTTGATTGTATAAGGAGCAGTTTATATTTGTTTGGAGGGGATTTGGAAACACAACAAAGTGTATTCATAAATACACTAGCATGCTTGCTTAAATCCACACAAAAACATATATGTATATATATAAACATGCAAACAGAATTACCAACCAAGCAATCATTTTTCAAAATGTTCTTCAAGTATAAATTCAGATAAAACACACAGATGGGTTCAAGTATGCTTGCTCACCTGAGATTGGATGTTAAAATAGAGAAGAACAGAGAAACTAAGACTTGCTGAAGTATTTTTTAGGCTGAAAACTTTGATTTGTTTTAATTTTGCCTTGCTCTGGTCATTGAACTTGGACTTTGATCTGATCTTTCGGGTTTAATCTTTCAGGTTGAAGTTGCATAGAAAAACTGCTATTTGTTTTCGATTCTTTTGCACTGTGTTAGTTGCATTTGTTGCTCGATCTGATTTGCCTCATGTTAAAGATACTGAAGTTAATTATGGTTTTGATCGCTTCACATTAAAATTTAAATTTTAATTATAGTTTTTTCTTGAATTACCCGAGTTGATTATTCCAGATTTTTAACCTCTGCCTTCTTGATCTTCTCTCTGGTGTGTAGTTGCTCCCAGATTGAAGCTTTAAATTTTAACAGATATCCATTTTCTTTTCCATGTTTTGGTTTATCTGATATACTAAGTTTGATCTTTGCATTTTCAATTTTTGAAAAATAGAGGAGATAGTTTCCAAATAGCTGGTTACTATTCTCAAATTCATATTGTTTTTAGCTAATTCAAAATTAAAAATAAATGCCACTTGTACTATTTCAAGTTACATTACCTTTACACTTGTAAATGTAATTTATTATTAAGAAACACATGTTAATATATATGCATTTTATGTTTTTATCCTTGTTTGAAATTAATTTAAAACTTTGTTTGAAATACTTACTTTATTATAAATTACTTAACTTACATACAAACTATGTTTTATCCCTTATTTTTATTTTATTTTAAAACTTTTAATTTTTTTATGACTTAACATATGCAAATGTTTTACATTTTAAATTCGTGAATATACATACTATATTTATTTATTTCAAAAGATAATGTGTTTTCAAATCAAATAAATAAGTATATAATATGTATATTATTGGTTTAAATTTTTAAATAGTTTTGTAATTTTGTATCAATAAAATATAACTTTCAAATCATCATATTATAAACACAAAATAAATTCCTTTCCATTATTAAAATGTAGAGTTTTACTTTCAAATAACTTTCAAAATATGGATATACATATGTATTATAATTCCAAAACAAAATTTTATTAATTTTTATAGTATAGAGTTTGTCAAACTCAAATTTATTTTCAAAGGTTTTTATTTTGGAATTCACAAATCAAAATTTCTATTAGATTTCAAATCAATTCCTTTATTTACAATCTTTTGATATGTATTTATTCAAAATATTTATTTTAAAATTTCAAATTCAAAAATTAATATACAATCAATTTTTATTTATAAATGAATAAAAAATATCTTTTATAAATATATATTTTATTCCATTCACAAACTATTTATTTTCCAAATATTTATTTTTAACATATATGTATTTGAATTTCAAATTAAAATTCCAAATTAAAATTTATTTATAAAATATCTAGATTTCCTAATCAAATTCTTTTTGAAAAACCTTATATATATATATATTCCTACATTTTCAATTTAATTTCATAATTAAATTCACAATTTAATTCAAAATTTCATATTAATTACCAAATTAATTCTTAATTTAATCCAAAAATCAAATTAATTATTAAATTTATTTGGCTTAAAATGGGGATCGTTACGGATTCCCCTCTTAAGAAAATTTCGTCCCCGAAATTTGCTAGATAGGGAGATAACAAAGAATGGATACAAAGATAGAGAATCGACTCATTAATTTAACCAATTATCTATTCTGTATTTGGGTTACCAAATCAGAATATCACCAATAATTATGAGAGCAAACTCATTCAATATTACACAGGGTACTCGGGTCATCCAGATCAACGAATATGCGGGGGCGTTGATTAGTTCGAAGGGATAACTAATCGTTCGTAGAATATATCGAGACCCCCAAAGAACAGATAATGGATACCCAATTCCAGGATGGAATATCCCAAAGTATACATCAACTTGTCCCTCTTTGGACTTTGATACTTACAAGAATTGAAACTGGATGATTAACAAAGGAGATTGATAGAGAAAGATATTTCCGTTGTTGTAGGGTATTGACCATTGTGGTGGTACTCCCCTAACCCCTATCTCGTCCTTTTCTTGCCCTCATACTTACTATCAGCAGATTGTAAGAGAATTTACTGAGGCATTCAGATGGATATCTTAGAGATATACTCATTCTAGGGTATATTTCACCCTATCTCTAATGAGTTACCTAATGTGTTATTCTCCTGAGCTAAAGTTTCAACCTTCGGTTCTAATACCAATTATAACGACCTTGACTCGACCTTCGAAAATTGGCACCCGTACTTCACTTGTACTCGAATGCCGCAGATTTAAACTCCGAATCTGGTTCACCGGAGCTTATAACACATTAAGTACAACACAGCGGAAGAAATGAATAATATATCATTGATACAACAATGAATACAATATTGATACAACATGACACAACAAATATCAAAGACAAATATACATAGCGGAATATGATAACAACGGAAGAGATAAATCAAATATGATCTTTGATGAAGTGTGTATCCAAAATCTACAATCTGCATGCAACAACCCGCATATTTTATGATTGTATATTTAAATATTTTATTTAAATATAGCATCGTTAGTCGGATTTATGTCCAAAAAGCTACTTTTTGCAAACAGCCGAATTAGGACTCGAGACCACTTCCATTGAGTCCAAAATGGCATTTGCAACCTTTTTTTGTATAAACTTTGATATGTTTGGAGCTAGCCAAAAATTTGACCTTTGCACATTGGACTTTGGGTTTGGGTTAGCCTAAACTATTAACTCTTGCTCCACCCCTACTTCTCATCATTCACTTTCATTTCCTTATACCTTCAAGCTTTAGATAAAAATAGGGGAAGAGAAAAAGAATTAGAATTCCTAACCCTAGTTCCATTGCAAATCCAAGCTCCAACTCCATATTCAAAGAAAAGCTATTGGTAAGCATCCTCTTCTTCTTCTCCGACTCATTCTACCTTCAATTTCAGAAATTCCAAAACCCTAACTTAGGAAATGTTTCTCTTTTAAGCTTAGATTCAAGCTTATTGGGTTAGACTTGAAGAGTGATTGCTCCTGCCTTTCTTTATAACTTCTTCTTCATTGTTATGAGTAAAATGTGAGATTTTTATCCCACATATATGTCTATAACTATCTTTGATTGTTAGGTATGGATTCCTAACACTTATTCATGTGCAATTGCTTTTGGTTTGGATTGAATTGGTGAATATTCCAATTTTTGGTGTTTTGAAGTCAAATCTTTAAAAATCCTAACTTTGATGTTTGAACATGTTTTTGGAGTGTGTCAAGGAGCCTATAGAACTGGGTTGTCGTGTGCCATATATCCCTAGTTGCAATTGGTCGATCGATTGGCTCCTTTTGGATTCTTGCCCCTTCTTGGAATAGGTTGGAAATGCTGGGTAACAGGCACCGGTCGACTGGCACTCTAAGTCCAATCGAATGACTTGTAACCCGAGAGTTTTCCAGGGTCTGGTTCAGTCGACTGTTCTCAGAGTGCCAGTCGACTGACCTGCTCCTACTTTGCCTATTTTGCGTATATGCCTATTTTGCTTGCAATTCCAGTTTTTATCGATTCATGATGATCCGATTTGTTGTTATCATTTATTATCGACTTTGATGACTTCTTTTTCCGTATTTTTGGGAATATCCAACTTGATGGATTCGGTATCGATTTCTATGGATTTTCTTCACGTCTTCGTATGTGAATTTTGATGATTAATTGTTTCTACAATCATTTTTGTAATTTGTCACTTTGAAATACAAAGGTTTCTATACTAGTAGTGAATAATCAAACTCTTTTACAAAGATGATTTCAAACTCTATTTTTAGCACAAAGCTCGTTTATAAAACCATATTCCAATCTATTAGTATATACAAACCTTTACCTCATTCGTATGAGAAATCTAATTAAACGACTTAGTAAAACAAGTGGTATGAAACGCTTGCGTTTACTTCATCGGTTAATTCTTGGACTTGTTTGATTGTATCTTTTGTGACAATTTTCGAGTGGATATCTACAATTTGTTCGTAAATATTTAAGTTAAGCTAGTGGTTATTGGACATGAAGCTAAGCTCATATATTTACTAGCTTAGTGTAATTGACACTTATTTTCGAGTGGAAGTCTACAATTTGTTCGTAAATAATTAAGTTAAGCCAGTTGTTATGGGACATGAAGCTAAACTCATTTATTTACTAGCTTAGTGTAATTTACACTTATCGATCAATGATGATCATTTTGTGATTTAGACTAGAAATGTGCGATGTCTCTTTGTTTGCGAGGGAGACTAAACCCCGATTTTGTGGAGTTTCATCTCAAATTGTTGGTATAGCGACCCATGGTCTTCGGGCCATTTGTGGAGCTTCGGCTCATTGGTCTTCAGGCCATTTGTGGAGCTTTGGCTCAATGGTCTTCGGGCCGTTTATGGAGCTTCGGCTCAAAGGTCTTCAGCCCGTTTGTGAAGCTTCGACTCAAATTGATGGCAAGCAACCATGGAATAGCGTTCCGTTTGTGATGCATGTGTTGGTGAGTTTTCATGCTCCCATTTGTGATAGGCCTACCCCTTTTTGTGATTTCTGGATTTCTATTGATGATTTCTAGGATTTATGTTTCACTAAATTTCGTGATTTACATTGGTAAGCTTTATCAATATTTGTGCATTGGTGAATTTTTGTTTCACTAACTTTTGTGAATTTGTGTTTCAACAACTTTTACGATTGGCACTGGTAAGTTTGTCAATATTTGTGGTTTAGTGAATAAAAACAAAGAACACGACATTCTTTCTTGTGCTTCGAGATTTCTTGAGATATTGTATGATTTTTGTTGTTATTTAATGTATATTTGTCGAAATATGACATTTTTGTTATCTTACATTTTTATCAAATCTCTTCTTATATCTCATTTTACCTGATAATTATAGCTAGACTGATTCGTTTAATATTTTCTTCTTAAATAATACTCGGGTCAGACCGAGATGTTACAAGTGCTTCCTCTTGACTTCTTATCAGGGAATGTCGCCTGATTTTTGGCTAACTACTTTAGATTAGTAGTTTTTATTTTGTATACATTCGAGATAGAGACTCCTTGATGCATACTTCTTATTTTGTCTAGCACTTGTATATATTATTTTGTTATATTGTGGATCATGTTTGACCACAACTCTGATGTACACTTCTATGTGCTATATTCATATATGTTTCCGCCTTTGAGATATGAACATTTGTGACTGATTTGTGTTATTTTTATCTCTGTATTTGTTTTCGAAGACCACATAGCCACTGTGTAGTAGCTTTGAGTTTCTATTGGCATGTGGGATTTCGTCTCGAAATGAAATGCATGTTATACTATATGACAGATCGGTGCTCGCACAAAGCAATTACACGGATGGTCGCTCCTCAACAGCCTTATTCTTCGTGCTAGTTGACGACATTACTCTGTAGTGTCCTTAGCTAGCGTGAGTATAGACGTGGGGCGTCGCAGCATGGTATCAGAGCCAAACTTCGGAACAATGTAGAATAATTTAACAAGGATCATCGTCCTAAGTCCATCTTAGGAGTCATGCCTTAGGATTTTATTCGAGTAACCGGATCCGTTCTATCCTATTTTATTTGTGATGCGTTGTTTTATCAAACATGATTGTTTGATATTCATTTTGAGAATAACCTTTTTACTCTTCTTTCTTTCTTTCTTTCTTTCTTAAAGAAGAAGAGATGGTTATTTCTGGCAGTCCTAGCGCTGGTCAATCCAGTAGTCCATCTCTGGATGGCTTATTTATGTGTGCCCAACAACTTTTGGATCTTGTAAAGAATCAAAGGTTTATCTGTGCATTGAGTAAGAACCCCGAAAAGGTTTTACCTTTGAAACTTGAAGTTCCTTTCAATCAGCTTGTGCATATCACTCTTCGACATGAAGAGGTTGGTAAGGGAAGTGATAGTGATATTGGGATTTCCAAGAAGAGGCATATTAAGTTCAAGAGCCCTAATCCCAACAAGAAAGGGAGACAGGAAACTTCCGTAGCAAAGACTCCAATCCCTAATCGTAGAGAATGCTACAACTGTAATTCTATGGACCACTATGTGAATAGGTGTCCAAGGCCCGTGTCTTGTTGCTATTGCAAAAATTCAGGTCATCATATTTCTGCGTGCCCCATACTACAAAGCAAGAAGAAAGAGGAACTAGAAACCTCGGTCGCAAAAGCTCCTACCTATAGTCGTGGACAATGCTACAGTTGTGATTCCACGGACCATTATGCTAATAGGTGTTTGAAACCTCACTTTTGTCGTTATTGCAAAAGTTCGGGTCATCTTTTATCTTCGTGTCCCAAACTTCCAAGCAAGAGAGAGGGAAAGCTGAATGTTGTGCAAGCCCCTAGCAAATCTTCTCTTGGTCAAGGTATTTTCCATTCAATCCTTGATGGCATTATTTTATTTCGTAATCTTCCTATTCTAGTTCTTTTTGATACGGGTTCATCTCATTATTTTGTATCAAAAGAACTTGTTGATTCTTTTTCTTTAAACATTTTGGGCTTGATAACTTCTTTGAGAATTGCGAATCCGGTTGGTGGATCCGCAACACTCAATTTGCTTTGTTTTTTATGTCGAGATTATTTTATGTGATTTATCTTTCTGTGCCGATTTGCATGTTATGCGTTACTTAGGCTTTGTGATTTATTTTTGAAAAGGGATTGACTTAATTATTATGAAGCCATATCCTATGTGCCAAGTGGACTATTCATCTTTGACATTCTTAATCCGTTAAGCAGATTTTTGTTTTTATTTGTGATTTCGATTCTAATTTGATGACAGCATTTTTATTCTTTAAAACCACATGATGAGAATGATGTTATTCTCCTCATTCGGGCAGTTTGTGAGAAAAATTTGGTATTTATTTTTTTGAGTTCGTCTTAGGTTTACCACCTAAGTAATCTTTTGAGTGGTGTTAAGATCTTTTCAGCTCGACCTTGCTACCGATTTTCATTAGTTACGAGTTGCAGAAGTTAGCATTCCAATTACCGCATTCCGCACTCAATATAATTCTTATGAATGAATTATTATGTCATTCAGTTTGTCCACTTTATTTCATCCATTTTATGAGTAGAGTATTCTACGAATATCTGGATGACTCCATTCTTGTATTTATTTGATTTTAGATGAAGACAAAAATTTAAAATTTTGCAAATCTTTTTCATAAGATTTATTTATAAGTATGATTGGAATTTTGTTCTTGAAGCGAACAAAGAATATTCGTAAAGTTTTTAAGAGACATGTTTATCATGTAGAAGATGGATTTTTGATTGTATTGCCCATTGAGTGCTTTAAGAATTCTGGTCGATGCGCTTGATCAATGCTATCGATAGGAACCTCCTAAAAGCTTTGATAAGGCAGTCAGACATAGTAAATTGACTTGGAATATGTAAATTTTTCTAGAAAGATTATTACATAGAGTTAATTGTAATTTTGAAAGTTTTAGCTTTACGGGAAAGTGGATGAATTAAAAGAGCTCTTTCTTTTCGATACTCCTATTCTTGTGATTCCCGAGGGGTACCAAGATTTTATTGTTTATACCGATGCTAGTCATGTCAAGTTGGGTGTCGTTCTTATGCAAAGAGGACATGTAATTGCTTATGCTTCTAGGAAATTAAAGCCTGCCGAGATTAGATATGCAACTCATGATTTAGAGCTCACGGCTATTGGTTTCGCCCTTCGAATTTGGCGTCTTTATCTTTTGGGAGAGAAATTTGTTCTCTACACCGATCACAGATCCTTGAAGTATTATTTTCTCATAAGGAACTCAATTTACGTCAACAACATTTATGATCTTGATATTCTTTATACTCATGGAAAGGCAAATCGTGTTGCCGATGCACTTAGTCATAAGCAATAAGCCGTTGTTTCTATGATGATATCTGAATGGAACGATCTCGAGATTTTGTCAACTTGTGAGATTCGAGGTCGTGAATCCGATTTATGTTCATCTCTCGTTTTATGTAGCCTTGAGGCTCATTCATCTCTTTTAGACCGCATTCTTGAAGCTCAAAAGCTAGATCCCGAATTGGCTTTTCTTAGCCAAGATTTTAGGGATAAAATTGATATTAAATGTTTGAAAGACTTTCATATTGATTCTTTTGGCGGTATTCGAAAATTTGGTAGATTTATCATGCCAAATATTAGTGATCTTCGTAAAGATATTTTAGAAGATTCTCATCGTTTTAAATTTACCATTCATCCCGGTAATAGAAAAATGTATGCGGATATGAAGCGACTTTATTATTGGGATGGAATTAAATCGGATATTGCTAACTTTGTTAAGCATTGCATGACTTGCCAACTTGTTAAGGCCGAGCATCAAAGGCCTGGTGGGTTATTGCAACCTTTGGACATTCCAATTTGAAAGTGGGACCAAATTTCCATGGATTTTATTGATGGCCTTCCCCGTTCTCGTTCGGGTCATGATAGCCTATGGATGATAGTTGATAGACTTACAAAATCTGCCCATTTTATTCCCGTTCGGTCCAAACAGACCGTACCTCTTTTGGCCAAGCTTTTTATTAAATAAATTATTAAATTACGTGGAGTTCCTACTACTATTGTTAGCGATCGTGATCCATTGTTTACTAGTGGATTTTGGAAGAGTCTTCAAAAAGCTTTGTGAACGAAGCTTAGTTTTAGTACCGCTTATCACCCTTAGTCCGATGGACAAATCGAGCGTGTGAATCAAACTCTTGAAGATCTTCTTCGTGCATGTATTCTTGATTTTGGTGGAAGTTGGAAAGATCGTATTTCTCTTGTTTAGTTTCCCTATAATAATAGCTTCTAATCTAGTATTGTTATGACACCTTTTAAGGCACTCTATGGGAGGCCATGCCGATCTCCTTCTTGTTGGCTTGAGTCCAGTGAGAAGCTGGTTTTAGGTCCAGATTTTATTCGTGATTCCACAGAAAAGATTGACCTTATTCGTCCTAGGATGAAAGAAGCTCAAAGTAGGCAAAGATCCTATGCCGATAACCGAAGAAGGAAATTAGAATTTTCTGTTGGAGATTTTGTGTTTATTCGTGTTTCACCTATAAAGGGTGTTGTGCGTTTCAGTCGATCGGAAAAATTAGCACCTCGATATATTAGTCCTATTTGAGTCATTGCTACGGAGGTCAAACGCCTTCGAAATAATGATGTTCCTCTTGTGAAAGTTCAATGGTCTTCAAATCCAAAGGATTGCTCTTGGGAATCCAGAGTATTCATCGATCGAACACGTTCGGGCTTACTCTTTCGTGCTCTTCATGGTGAACTTCTTATTTCAAATTTCTTTTGTGTTGATACGCTTTTATGGTTGTTACTTTTTATCTTTCTTCTTAAATATTGCGAGGATGCAATTTCTTTAAGAAGGGGAGTCTGCAACAACCCGCATATTTTACGATTGTATATTTAAATATTTTATTTAAATATAGCATTGTTAGTCAGATTTAAGTCTGAAAAACTAATTTTTTCAAACAACCAAATTAGGACTCGAGACCACTTCCATTGAGTCCAAAATGGCATTTGCAACCTTTTTGAGTATAAACTTTGATATGTTCGGAGCTAGCTAAAAATTTGACCTTTGCACTTTGGGTTCGGGTTAGCCTAAACTATTAACTCTAGCTCCACCCCCACTTCTCCTCATTCACTTTCATTTCCTAATACCTTCAAGCTTTAGAAAAAAAGGGGGAAGAGAAAAAGAATTAGAATTCCTAAGCCCTAGTTCCATTGCAAATCCAAGCTCCAACTCCATATTCAAATAGAAGCTATTGGTAAGCATCCTCTTCTTCTTCTCTAGAACATTCCACCCTCAATTTCAGAAATTCCTAAGCCCTAACTTAGGAAATTTTTTTTTTAATAAGCTTAGATACAAGCTTATTGGGTTGAATTGAAGAGTGATTGTTCTTGCCTTGTTTTATAGCTTCTTCTTCATTGTTTTGAGTAAAAGGTGAGATTTTTATCTCACATCTATATCTATAACTATCTTTGATTATTAGGTATGAATTCCTAACACTTATTCATGTGCAATTGTTTTTGGTTTGGATTGAATTGGTGAATATTCCAATTTTTGGTGTTTTGAAGTCAAATCTTTAAAAATTGTAAAGTCCCACAAATTCGTACCCCTTTTGAGCTGGCAACATTCCACAACAATTCAGCCCAAAGTGGCACGAATGTACGAGTCTTCAGGTTTAAAGAAGAAAGGGAAACAATAACAGAATCTCCCATATCGCAGCAGAACAAATATAATAGATAAATGAATATCTTTAAAACACAGAACTATATCAGTTATTACGTTACATCACATTACATTATCAGAGTGTTACAACAACAAACAGTGTAAAAGAATATAACATATACTAGTGATACGCTTCGCCATCCAGCTTGCCTCTAGATCTCCATAGCAACTCTTTTTCGACTATGCTCCCGAATAACTGCTATCCTTACTCTAGGCTGCCCGTGTGGAAAATTGTGGGCACCCAGAGTTTAGAAAGGGAAAAATAAATTCCAGATTAGTCATGGGACTGGTGTGAGATCTTAAAACAGTTATACTTTAACAGAACAATTTAAAAGAAATCTGCAATGCTTTTTGGAAAATGAAACTACCATAAGGCCTTCCGGCACAGGCACAATGCAATCGCAGACTTGGGGGAGATTTCTCCTTATGATAGTCAAACATGCTTAATACGAGGAAAATTCTTTGATATTATTACTAGTGCATAGTGTGAAAACATTTCGAAAATATAATATTAATCTTAGCCAGCATAGGTACCATTATAATATGCCTACTATAGCTACCATATTAAATGGCAGGTTCTACAACTAAAACCGTACAGGGCGCGTATTATTTCTTTGGATTTCCAACAAATGGTCAGGCTAAGGAACTTCCTATACCACATGAGTATGCCTCTGGAGGGACATCCTGAGAACCTACCCAGATCTCTGCCAATAAAAGGCCGGGTTACCTCTGTAACTAGGTAACTACTAGTCGAGTATGCCATCCCCCGGTCCTTTGGGACCTTTATCCGAGGATCCTCAACCATAAAGCAACAACCACAAAGTATATAGGAAATATTTGCGGCAACAACATGGGTTAAGTATATGGGCACCATACCATGATGCCGCCCTTTTCCAGAAGGAAATGACATACCGTAAAGGGCGCGACGCTCATTACCTTGCCGCATTATTCCTGTTTTGACCATTTCCGAGGTGTGAGGTCCGACGAAGTCTCGTCAACAAAGCTACACTTATCACAAAGTCATGCTTTGATCAACAATTGATCATCAGCACTTCGTATGACACATTACCAGTTTGGGAATATATCACTAGTAACCATTAACTACATAACCTATGAGCTCGTATGTCTCAGAGATGGGAGTTCAGCTAAGAGAATAAATTCTCCACCACCAACATAAATGTATTTAATAGAAACCACCTTTATATCTCAAAGTGTAACGTCAGACACACATCCATACAAGTCCGTTCTGGGATTGAACAGAACCGAAGGCACTTCAAAGAAGCCCTTGCAAATTCGGATATTCACTAATCACGTCCGGAATCCCCATCACAAAGGGTGATAAAATCTCTATACCGGAGCAACCTGGTGCAGAGACATTCGACAGGTAATCCTTTCGCTTTCGAAAATACCCGGTCTTCAACACCATCTTCAAACGAAATCCCATTTGGTCGTATCATTATTCGGAATGGGTTTTATGACACAAGGTCCTCTCTCGGCTAATCCAAATAATGAGCACTTATTTTTAAAAAAATAAATGCTCATTCAGATTTCAACAAATCACAACAATTTCCACGTTGATCTTCTTAAACAAAAGATCCATCACAATCACAAAGGTTCGATGTGGTTTTCGGATATCCACTTGGAATCCGACCCCCGATCGCATCGAAATTCAAATGCCATTGAAAGTCCAATATTGATAGTCGGTTGTTTAACTACCAATCAACATCCATTACAATTTGCCGAAATTAAATAAATTTCCCAAATTATTTATTTTCAAAATATTTCCGCAAGATATACTTCACACTTCAACCGTTTGAAAACAGATTTCAAATTACTTTCCACAATTCAATACTTTGAAAACAAATTTCAAATCACTTTTCCTTACACGGAATGCATTTCCAAATATTTATTTATTTCCACTGAAAATCTGTCGAGTTCAAATGATTTAAAATAATTTAAATTACCTATCCAAGACATATACTTGAAAACATTTAGATAAAAACTATTTTAAAACACTTTACCTAGAACATTAGTTATGAAGATATTATTTAAAAATATCATATAAAATTCAAGTCTAAAAAATAAAATTAGTGGATAGGATATAACCATTTAAATATCCATTCCCTAAAACAAATATCAATTAAATCTTTAAATAATAACTTCTACAATAAATTTAAAATATATCTTTACTTTAAAGATTTTCAAAATAACCTAAGTAAATAATTTCCCCAAAAAAATCTTTCCTTAAAACCATCTTCACAACTTCAATTTCGTATTTATAGACTATATTGAAATCATACTCCGCTTTCCAGGGAAAATACATTTTCCATTTCAAAATGGTTCATTCAAATCAATTGATAAATCTTTCTTTATTTATTTTAAATTTACGTTTCAAATCTGTAAATTTCTTTTTTTACACTGCAACGATCCTGACTCGACCTTCGAAAATCGACACCGAATACGACACTCGTATTCAAATGCCGCAGATCCAAACATCGAACCTTTTTTTCCGGAGCTTATAACACATTAAGTACAACACAGCGGAAGAAATGAAATAATACATTTGATATACAACATTTGATACAATATCCGGATACAATGATGATACAATAGAATGGTACAATAGATATCAATGCTCTCAAAGATACAAGAAATAACAGCGGAAAGATAATGTCTTCAATGCCAACTCTAAGAACTCCATCTTCAATCCAAAGCTAGGTCGAACTCCCATCATATTGCACCAAGATAAGCAAGTCTCGGTCGCGAATGCTGGAGTGTAGAAAATGCGACCACAAATCTAAAAGGCTTCGAAGGCTATCGAATCGATTCCTACTATTCAATTATCTGGAAAACCCAAATCTAGACTGCCGGTGTGAAAAAATAGTGGGCACCCAGAGTTTAGGAACGGAACAATAAACTCCAGGTCAGTCATGGGACTGGTGTGAGGGAACAAAATAGTTTTATCTTTTAAAACAAACAACAAGGCTTTTAAAGTTCAAATCAGCAATGCTTTTAGGAAAATGAAACTACCATAAGGCCTCCCGCCACACACACAATGCAAGCGCAGAATTGGAGGAGAGTTCTCCTTATGATAGTCAAATATGCTTGATATGTGAAAAATTCTTTGATATTATTACTATAAGTGCAAGGTGCATAAAAACCATTTCGAAAGTATGATATAAATCCTAGCCAGCTAAGACATCCGAACTATGCCTACTATAGCTACCATTCAAACAGTGGGACGCCACCATAAGTAGATGGCAGGTAATACAAATAAAATCATACAAGGCGCGTATTGGAGGAATGGATTTCCAACAAATGGTCAGGCTAAGGAACTTCCTATTGCCACGTGGGAACGCCTCTGGTGGGACGCCCCGAGAACCTACCCGGGTCTCTGCTGACACAAGGCCGGCTACCCCCTTCCCGGGTAATAAAACCTAAGATATGCCACCCCCGGTCCTTTGGGACCTTTATCCGAGGGCCCTCCAACAACATCACACGGTAATAAATATACTACAGTGTCCACATGAGTAAGTATCTGGCTCCATACCATGATACTACCCTTTTCTAGAAGGAATGGTCATACCCTAGGGGAGCTACCCCTGAAACCTTGTCGCATCTTTCCTCTTTCGACCATTACCGGGTTGTGAGGCTCGATGAGGTTTCGTCCACAAAGCAAAGCTTTTCACAAATCCATGCTTTGATCAACAAATGATCATCAATACATAGCAGCACTTAGCATGCCACACTACCAAATTCAGAGTATTTCGCTGATAACCTTCAACTACATAACCTCTGAGCTCGTACTTCTCAAAGAAGGGTGTTAAGCTAAGAGAATAAATTCTCCGCCACCAACAGATATGTATTTGAAAGAAAACGGCTTTATATCTCAAAGTGTAGTGTCAAACACACGACCATACAAGTCTGTTCCGGGCTCGAACAGAACCGAAGGCACTTCCGAAGAAGCCCTTGCAAATCCGGGTATTCACAATCCCGATCGGACTTCCCATCACTTAGGAAATCTCTATACCGGCGCGACTCAATGCATAGACAATCGACGGGTTATCCTTTCATTCTCCAAAACACCCGGTCTTCACCACCGGTCTTCAAATGCTATCCATAACGACGTATCACAATTCAGAATGGGTTATATGACATAGGGGTCCTCTCCCGGTTAAACCGAATAATGAGCGCAATATTTAGAAACATGTGGATATGGGATTTCAGTTAAGTCACAACTTATTATCCAAAACATTCTTTTCAAATGGTTTAAACAAATTACCATTTTAAATCTTTTAAACAAAAAGATTTATTTAACAAAGTTTCACCCAGTTTTACAAAGATCTATTCATAGATTTTCACAACAATTTCCATTTCAATTGGGTTAACTCAATAAATCTTTAAATTAAAGTTTTAATTTATAGCTTTCAAAACACGTTTCCGAAGATTTATCTATAACTTGGAAAACTATTTTCATTTTAGACTTGAAATTCTTTTAACACAAATTGGAAGTTCATTTCATATGTGAAAGCTTTTATTATTTGAAAACACATAGGTTTCGTTCTGGGAAAAACTGATTACATTTGCATAAGTTAAAGCCATTCAAGTATGAGCTTGGTTTAAGGTTGAATTTCCAAAACAATATCTTTTAAATGGTTAAAAACCCATACAAACACATTTATAATTTGAATAGCCTTTTTAAACCATAGTTTCCAAATCATAGAATTCGATTCCAAATATTGAATTCAAATTTGAATAAATTATTTAAATTTCAAAACTTTATTAAGTTATTTAAAATAACTTTTATTATTTTTGAAACTCATTTTTCAAAAGATTTCAATTCCAATACTGAAACTATTGTGGATTCGAAAATTCAATCATTAAAATCATTAAGAATCTGTGACTTAACTGATTTCCTCTTACGATCCATATTTGTATGTGTATAGTGTGGTTCAGGGGGTTTTACCCAATGGTGCAACAACATCAATCACACCACAGATTCAATCTTAATGATGTCGATAAGCGGTATATTCCAATAACGCTTATCTATATACACAGAATCACAGATAGAAAATAGAATGCATTATAAATAAATAAATTACATTCATCACAGCTTGAATTAAAACAATTCAAATTACAAAGCATCACGCAGCAGAGATGACAAAGCAATTCACAGCATTTAATAGAAGACAATCATCCATAAATAAGGTTAATTGATCATTTGATTAATTAAAACCAGATGAATCATAGATTCTGGTTGATTAACATTAATTAATTACAGTTTATCTTAATTAATTATCCTTTAATTATTTATTAGTTAACCTCAATAAATAAATTTATTAATTCTTTAACTATTAATCAATCAACCTTAATTAATAAATCCGTTATTAATTAATTTAAATCAAATTTGATTAACAAATTAATCAATCTTTACTCATTAGATAATTAACTCTTTATTTTAAATAATTATCCTTTAATTATTCAAATTATCCTTTAATTAATTATCTTTAATCAATTACTTCATTTATCCTTAATAAATTTTATTAATTAATCAACCCTATAATTGATCATCATTCCAATTAATTATGATTGTTCTAAATCAAAAATTAATCTTAATAACTTGATTACTTAACTTAAATCATTAGTTAATTCTTTTTGATTAAGTGATTAATTTCCTTAATTTAAATTAATCATATAAATTTATTTTTATTTTAATTATTACCACATCAATAAAAATCCTTTAATTAAGTCCCTGATTTATCAAGATAAGTTTTTATCTTAACGATCGCTTTATTTCAACATTTAAATCTCAAAAACTAAAATAAATGTTCATCAACAAATAATTCAATGTTAAACCTTTAAGTTCACCCATAATCAAAACATCGTTTAGAATAAACCATTTATCTTTTTAAAGTTTTGTTTAAATAATCCTTTAATTAAATTATCATATGAACTAACTAAAAAACCTTAAGTTAATTAAAACCATTATCTTTTTAATTAAATAAACTTACGAATTTATTTTAAACAATTAGGCATTAAAATAACTTAATTTATGAAAGACTTTAACTTATTCTACAGCTAGTATAAAATTTTTATTATTATTAACTAGGAAAGATTTAAAATTCGATTTTATTAAAGTTCAAAAAAACAGGAACACATTTTACCTGAGCCTGCTATTGAAATCCCGAGGCAAACTCACCTTTTTCCCGAGCTAGATTCAAAATATACCCAAGGCAAACTTTTTTTTTCTGAGTCAATCCCCTTCGCTACCCTGTTCTTCGAGTTACTTTATGAGATTCTTCGAGTTTGTCCCTGAATAACTTCGCCTTCCCCAACACTGCTTCGAACCCAAATGCACAATACACACCGTGCACGTGTACGTGCGATCATCCACAGCCTGGTCGTCACCAGCACCACCCATAAGTCACCGATGACTCACGCAAACGCTACGACCAACCAAATCGACGCATTCGACCTTGAATCAGAAAACGTGCGATCGAGCAACCCACAAAAAATAACACGATCACCAAAAACCACCACCGTCGACAATTCCGCTTGCCAGAATCCATGCCGTCACATCCAGAGCTGCTCCACACTTCAACGATCCACCTCCCCTCATCGCGATTTCCCAAAAATCTCCATTGGCCATGCATTTGACTCGTGATTTCCATCGACCAAACACTACCGTTAAACCCTAATTCTATGTCGTCCGGTCACCACCTGCCTCGAGAATCCCTCCGGCCATTTTTTCCGAGACCGTGCATCATCACTTTGTCTCCAGTATCGACCGCGACTCCCCTAGCTCATATGATCGTCGTGGATTGCAAAAATTTACTTTTCCGTTCATCTTGTGCGTTTCTCACCAAATACCAACCTAAAAATTCTAACTTGAGTATCAAAAACCATAATTTTGAATTTCAAATCTGTCCATATAATCAAAACCCATAATTAAATCACTTGATTTTTTCTACTTTAGGTTGGTCATCAGTGACATTTTCATTTTTTGGAATTCTTATCAGCTGATTCTATCTAGGATTATTTTTAAAATTCAAATCTAAGTATCCTCAACAATTTCTCCTTAAACGTTAAGATTTAAAACAGATGGATTTTTAGATTTGAATTTTTTTGTAGGAAATCCTGCTGTTCATTTTACAACAGAGATGTAGCTTTATATACACAGTCACGTATATATGCATAAACACATATTCACATATATACTTTCAATTTCATACCTAAACAAACATTCAAGCATCACATAATGGATTCAAGAATTACAGCAATGCATCAGATCCATCAAACAATTGTTTTAAACTTGTAAATTTTGTTATTTTCAGGATATAGGATGTTTACAGAGGTTTAAAACTGGGGTTCCCTGAATTTTTTGAACCGGAATCATTTAAATTTAGACATGCAAGCATAATACAAGCTAGACAATTCAGATGCAACTGATTTACTTTACTTAAATCTTTAAGAAAAGTATTTACTCATAGGCAGTTCAAAACAACGAAAGTGAAGTTTGCTCACCTCTATTTTTTCCAGAGGATAGGAATACCCCCCCGACAGTTTTCAAACAGATGTGAAGGCCAGCAACCCCTTTTTTTTCTTGCTTTAATTTTTTTTGAAGCTTTGATCTGTAAGTTGTAAACAAAAATCTTTACTTATTCACTAATTAACAATCTTCAGATTAAAACTTTTTAAAAGGATTTTACTTGCCTTAGATTTTTCTAGAAATTTTGCACTGCCCCTGGTTCAAATTGCAACTTTGTTTCCATTTGTAATCTGCAGTTTTGAATTTGTTTTTATGTAAAAAAAAATTGATTTTGAAATTACGAATTCATTAAACTTTAGAGTTAAAAACTTACCCAAGATTGATCTTGTTTTCAAAACAGAAATTTGCTTTAACTAAACCCAGGCTTGAATTTCCAAGCATTTGAATTTTTGAAGGACTTTGTTTTTAGTTGTCTTCAAGCTTGTTGTTTGATTTGTCTCAGATCTGAAGTGCTTCAGATTTTTAATTTTCTTTTGCACTGTTTTAACTTGAATCTGCTCCATAGCTTCAGTTTTCATTCTGGGTTCCATTTTCTTTAAATTTTTGATTTCTAAAGTAGGTTGAAACTTGCTTGATCATGTTGACTTGAGCACTTTGTTTCAGGCTTTTGATTTCGGTTTTGAGATTTCTTTTTGAATGAAGATGAGAAAATCTTTGAGGAATGAGATATGAAGTGGATAGTCTATTTTAGAAATGAAGGAATTAGGAGGTAAAGGGTGTTAGCGTAAAAATTGACCACAAACACCCAATATCGTGAAAGCACCCGTTTATGAACACAAATCAGCAACAAACAATATAAAACTCAGATCTAAACAGTAGCAAACACAACAATTCACAAATAACAATCACAAACACCGGATTTATAGTGGTTCGGGGATCTTGCCTACGTACACTTTGAATCTTATGTTTTTATTGATTCACTTGATGATTTCAATCGATTACAGCGAATTACAGCAGGTTATAGCTCTGATACTTGAATACAACAACGGTATTGAAGAGTTGAATTGAATCCGGCAGAGTCTGGACGTTGAATGGTGGAAGATCCCATTTTTCGAAGGCTTTAGGGTGCTATTTGTAGGCGTAGGAGGCCCAGATCTCGCTCATACTTCGAGAGACATTTTCTGGCACGTGAGTGGGCCTACGAGACCGACCCCACCAAGTTTCGACTCGATCTGAGATCGATACGAAGTGATTTCGAATCCATAAAAAAATTATCCAATCGAGTTGAAACTTGGCAGGAACAATCTTTACCTTGTATGGAAGCTACTGTGAAAATTTCGTTGCATTTGGATCAGTGGTTTAGGAGATACGATCGATTCGAATTGGAGTGTTTCGGTTGGCTGTCTTGTTCGAATCGATTCCTACAAATCGATGCCTTCGACTCCATCATCTCACGTGGTCTTGTGATGAGGTGGCGCGCGTCCTTCGAGTCGATCTGGTCTTCTCTCCGGGTTGAACGCTTCGTCTCCTTGGATCTTGCCGACTTCGTATCGTGGAGTGACACGTCATCCAAGCTAGTTCATGTCCTATCAATTGTAGCTTGATCTGGGCTCAGATAAAATTCATCGATATCCATAGCGAAGTGAAGTGCAACCAATCTCTGAGACGGACTGTCTTTTGTTTTTGACCGATCTTTTGATATCACGGCTTTGCCAAAAAGCGAGATAACATTTGCCCCCAAAACATGCCTTGTGGTAGGAAGGTGTGTTTTGTAATGCCTTGAGTTGGATGTTCATATCCTGTCAGCAACCTGTAAAGAACTTGATAGTTTCATGTGATCTCAAATGACGATCGTTCGGGATCGTATGTCATTTGAGATGAACCGGGACCGTTCGCGGTCGATTGCCGTTGGCGGCGAGTACCGATCATTCGCGATCGAGTGTCGTTCAAGGCTGATTGTGACCGTTCGAGGTCGGAGATAATAAGTGAATCGTGACCGTTCGCGGTCGGGTGTCGTTCGAGGCAAGTTGTGATCGTTCGCGATCGTGTACCGTTCGAGGCGAAATGTGACCGTTCGCGTTTGAGTGCCGTTCGAGGCGAGTTGTGATCGTTCGCGATCGTGTGCCATTCGAGGCGAATTTGTGACCGTTCGAGGTCGGGTGCCGTTCAAGGCGAGAAAGTGTGCCCGGGAGGGCTTGGTATTATCGATGCCAGGCTCACGTTCACATGGGTCCCTGGATCGTTTGTCAGGGCGGTTTATCGCTATCTCAAAGCATGCCTAAGGACCGTTTGCGACCCCGTACATGTGTAAGTAGCTTAGCCATTTCATAATTATCAGAATCAAATATCTATTCAACAGATGAATTTTAAAACATAAATGTCCAAACAAACCAAGTCCAAATGTCCAAATCGACACAAAACTAAAGCAAAGCAAGGATGTCAAAGTGTAAGTTCCCACTACGAAACAGTCAATGATCATTCAGAGCATGCCTGGAGATCATTCGCGATCTCGTACATGCGTAAATGATTTAATTGTGTTAGTGGAAGCTTACGACTTGTTCATCGTTATTTTAATTAATTGATAACCAAACGATGTCCTGGTTCAGGGTCGCCCCTAGCTGATGTAGACGGTGGCCGTTCTGGCTCTACCGCTGGGGCTCGTCTCCTCACATACTGAAGCAGCATACCATTCCTGATGTGTCCTTCTACCGCATCCTTTAGATGCCTACAGTCGTTAGTGTTATGACCGTTCAGCTCGTGGAATAAGCAATATCTGTCTGATTTTCTCTCGTCAGCAGTGGGGTCCCTTCGTATTGGCCTACTGTATGGAACTTGCTCTCGCGTATCTCGGTAGATTCGCTCCAAACTCTCATTCAGCTCTAAATAGGTGGTGAATCGCGGCTCCCTCCGTTGCCGCTTTGACCTGTTCCCGTCATTCTCAGTCTTTCTTTTACCTTTATCCTTGTCTAAGTCCTTTTCGAGAGGCATTTTGTCTTTAAGAGCATAAACTTCTATCCCCTCTCCTTCTTCTCTTTCTGCATTTGCATCCTCTAACCGTAAAAACTTTTCTGCCTCATGATAGAATTCTCCTAGATCCACGAGTGTATCCTTAGTTAATGAATTTTTGAACTCTGTTTCGTCAGCTATCTCGGACACAGCCGCCATCATAACCATGGATGGATCTGGTCGATCCACCGAAGCTGTTGCCGCATTGAATCGCGTCAAAAAACTCCTCAAAGTCTCTCCAGCTTTCGGTTTTAGAGTTTCCAAAGTCATCACATTCTTGGGTCTTGTGATGTGGACCCTGAATTGCCTCATAAATCTTTCAATTAAATCATTCCATGTTCCGATGGATCCACTCTCTAATTGTCTAAACCACAATGCTGCAATATCCGCCAAGTACAATGGAAAGTACCGGGCAATAACCTCCTCCGATGCCCCCGGCACTTCCATATGCCTCATATACTTCGTTCGGTGAACCGTGGGGTCTGTTCTCCCGTCATACATGTCCCACAATGGTAACTTGAAATCCGGTGGGTTCCTAGCTCGCCTGATTGCTGGAGTAAAAGGACTCCTATTAACATCCTCCAAATCTATGTTTACCAAACCGCCTCTCATAGCTCTTCTAACCATCTCCGCCAATCTGTCATCGTCTCCGAGATGCAATCTTCATTCATTACTTTCAACCTGCCCCTCGAGTTCACGAGGGAACTCTGGGATCTTCCCTTTTGACTGAGCGTTCACTCCTCTACTACTCCCGGGTTGCGCAGACGCTCTTCTCTCTCTCTCTGAAATTGGATCAGCGTTCGCCATGGGTGTGCCTCCTAATCCAGGTGCTATGCCGGATGGTCCTGCTCCGTTCTGGACTCCATTAGCTTCTCTATTCTGTGCTCCAAGTTGCCCTATCTGTTGAAACAAAATCTGGATCAGCTCCTCCTGTTTCTTCATCATTGTCTCCATCTCGTCCCTAGTGATGAAGATCGATGCTTGATTCGCTCCTGAGGAAGCCTCTTGACTTTCTTGATGTTCACTTCTCTCTGGCCTTGGCCTTCTGCTCGATTTTCTCGTCATAACTTCTCAAATCTCAACTTTCAAACTTTTCTGAATCGGCTTCTTATTGGTAGAACTCCTGAATTAGCCTTCTCAGTGGAAGCACCAAAATGTTAGTGTCAAAATTGACCACAAACACCCAATATCGTGAAAGCACCCGTTTATGAACACAAATCAGCAACAAACAATATAAAACTCAGATCTACACAGTACCAACACAACAATTCACAAATAACAATCACAAACACTGGATTTATAGTGGTTCGGCGATCTTGCCTACGTCCACTTTGAAGCTTATGTTTTTATTGATTCACTTGATGATTTCAATCGATTACAGCGAATTACAGCAGGTTATAGCTCTGATACTTGAATACAACAGCGGTATTGAAGAGCTGAATTGAATCCGGTAGAGTCTGGACGTTGAATGGTGGAAGATCCCCTTTTCTGAAGGCTTCAGGGTGCTATTTATAGTCGTAGGAGGCCCAGATCTCGCTCATACTTCGGGAGACATTTTCTGGCACGTGAGTGGGCCTACGCGACCGACCCCACCAAGTTTCGACTCGATCTGAGATCGATACGAAGTGATTTCAAATCCATCAAAAAATGATCCAATCGAGTTGAAACTTGGCAGGAACAATCTTTACCTTATATGGAAGCTACGGTGAAAATTTCGTTGCATTTGGATCAGTGGTTTAGGAGATACGATCGTTTCGAATTGGAGTGTTTTGGTTGGCTATCTTGTTCGAATCGATGTCTTCGACTCCATCAGCTCACGTGGTCTTGTGATGAGGTGGCGCGCATCCTTCGAGTCGATCCGGTCTTCTCTCCGGGTTGAACGCTTCGTCTCCTTGGATCTTGTCGACTTCGTATCGTGGACTGACACGTCATCCAAACTAGTTGACTTGGTGGGTACGAACAAGTGATTGTTCGTGGATTCGAACGTGACCGATTCGAACTGAGGCATCCCAATGGGTTCGAACTCGATCGATTCGAACAAGATCGGTTCGAAGTGACTAACTCCTGATGGATTCGAACCTGGTGGATTCGAATGGAGCAAGGCATTGATCGATGCGAACTATATGGAGTTGAGCTGAGACATGAGGATGGGTACGAACCCCATCAATTCGAAGTACTCCAAGCCGATGGATACGAAAGGGAATGACTCCATGGATTCGAAGAACTACAACTTGATGGATGCGAAGTAGCTTAGCTGGATGGATACGAACAGAACCCCTGTCTATGGGTTCGAACAAGGGTTATCTTCTTTATCTTGAATCGATCATAACTTGAGCGTACGAACTCGGATTGACCTGAAATTTAGAACACTAGCTTTCATGGTCTTGCTTATCATGTCCTATCAATTGTAGATTGATCCGGACTCGGATAAAATTCATCGATATCCATAGCAAAGTGAAGTGCAACCAATCTCTGAGACGGACCGTCTTTTGTTTTTGACCAATCTTTTGATATCACGGCTTTGCCAAAAAGCGGGATAACAAAGGGTATGAAATGTTGGACCGAAAATTTTTTTTGAGCATTTTTTCTCATATTTGGGAAATTTCTTAAAAATGAAAAACAACTGCCACTTGTCTATTTTCTTCTTCCATGTTTAACGATTGTCCAAACTTGTATTTTTATGTTGAAACCCCTAATGAAATTTATTTTGTAACTTTTGTTTTAACCCTTGTTTTCAAATTTATTTGCAACTTTGTTTTTAATTCTTACCTTATTTTAATTTTATAAAACATGCATTATGCTTTTTAAACTTTTTTTTATAAATTTATCTACAAGTCATTTATATACATTTATATTTTTTTTACTTTTACAATTTTTAAAGAGAAACGAATTTTAAACAATTTGTACACTCAACAATTAAATCATACACAAGTACATTTCTTAGTTTGTAAAACTTTTATAAATTTATTTATTAAATCGATTTTATTTACAATACATTCATTAAATTTCAAAATGTAAATATTTTATACTCATACTTGTTTTAAATTTTTAAATCCAAGTCATTTTACAAATCATATTTTTATTGATTCACAAATCCTATCTTTAATGTTTAATATATATATATATATACACACACACAAATCTTATTTAACTCCTTAGTTTAAATTATTTTTTATAAATTTTGTTTTTAAATCTTCAATTCAGCTCACATATTTATATACATATATTTTATATATCTTTCATTCTTGCATTTTTCTATCATTTATTTTTGTACAACTTTTAAAAAGAAAAGAATGATTTTAAAAAATTTGGTTCCACATTAACAATTAATCATTTTTATTTATATTAGAAAATTTAACTTAAAAAAATAATATTTTGAAAAATTAATACATTGATTCTTTGACAGTTAACACATCTCCAAAATATATTTAATATTTTAGAAAACAAACTTCCATTAACCTTTTAAAGATTTTTAAATTCTAGTTTATCTTTTTTATACATCTTATTTTTTTTAAATTCAGTATTTGTTTATAAAATACTTATCACTAAATTTTAAACCAATTCTACTTTAAAATCTAAAATTTTTATTTATTCTAGAAATTATCTAATTAATTCATAAATAAATTAGCAATTTATCTTCAAAATTAATTTAATTGCCAAATTAACTTGGTAAATTTTCAGGAATGTTACAGATTCCCCCCTTAAAAAAATTTCGTCCTCGAAATTTGCCAGAGAGACAACAAAGAATGGATAGATACACAAAGATAGAGAATCGACTCCCAAATCAAGCCGATCATCTATTCTGTATTTGGCTTACCAAATTAGAATATCACTAATAGATATGAGAACAAACTCATTCAATGCTATACAAGATACTAGGGTCACAAGGTCTACGAAATATGCTTGGGCACTGGTTAGTTTGAGGGGATAACTAATCGTTGGTAGAATACATGGGATCCTAGAGAATAGATAGATAGATAGGCAGATAGATTTAATCTTTCGAAATTCTCAAATACTAGATATGGATTCCAAACTTAAGTCGAAACACCCTAAAATATATATAACTTGTCCCGCTTCGGACTTTGGTACTCACAAGAAATCACAACAGAATTTCAAATTGGTTTAATCGAAACTGTTTTATCGATACAATTTATTTAGCTTCATATTTGAGTTAACCAATTTATTTCAATTTAAATTTCAATTTCGCAAAAGTTAAAAACGAAAAGTTGATAGAAATTCGACGAAGTGAATACGGAATAGAAACTTATCTACATGATTCGTAGGGCCACCATCATGCCGAAGCTTCTTCCTCGAGTTACCACGAAGCAATCAAAGAAATTGGAATCGAATCAAAGGAGACCGATGAAGAAAGATATTTCCGTTTTTGTAGGGCATTGACCATTTTTACTGGTATTTCCTCGTCCCCTATCTCATCCTCTTCTCGTACTCATACTTACTATCAGTGAATAGTAAGAGAATTTACTGAGGCATTCGAACGGATATCTTAGGGATTACTCATTCTAGGGTATATTTCACTCTATCTCTAATGAGCTACTTAATGTGTTATACTCCTGAGCTAAAGTTTTAACCTTCAGCTCTGATACCACTGTAACGATCCTGACTCGACCTTCGAAAATCGGCACCGAATACGACACTCGTATTCAAATGCCGCCGATCCAAACGTCAAACCTGGTTCACCGGAGCTTATAACACATTAAGTACAACACAGGGGAAGAAATGAAATAATACATTTAATAAACAACACTTGACACAATATCCAGATACAACGATGATACAATAGAATGGTACAACAGATATCAATGCTCTCAGAGATACAAGAAATAGCAGCGGAAAGATAACGTCTTCAATGCCAACTCCAAGAACTCCATCTTCAATCCAAAGCTAGGTCGAACTCCCATCAAGTTGCACCAAGATAAGCAAGTCTCTGTCGCGAATGCTGAAGTGTAGCAAATGCGATCCTCAAATCAAAAAGGCTTTGAAGGCGATCAAATCGATTCCTACTATTCGACTATCTGGAAAACCCAACTCTAGACTACCCGTGTGAAAAAATAGTGGGCACCCAGAGTTTAGGAAAGGAACAATAAACTCTAGGTCAGTCATGGGACTGGTGTGAGCAAACAAAACAGTTTTATCTTTTAAAACAAACAACAAAGCTTTTAAAGTTCAAATCCACAATGCTTTTAGGAAAATGAAACCACCATAAGGCCTCCCGCCACACACACAATGCAAGCGTAGAATTGGAGGAGATTTCTCCTTATGATAGTCAAATATGCTTGATACGCGAAAAATTCTTTGATAATATTACTATAAGTGCAAGGTATAAAAACTATTTCGAAAGTATAATATAAATCCTAGCTAGAATAGACATTCCGAACGATGCCTACTATAGCTACCATCCAAACAGTAGGGCACCACCATAAGTAGATGGCAGGTAATACAACTAAAACCGTACAAGGTTCATATTGGAGGAATGGATTTCCAACAAATGATCAGGCTAAACAACTTCCTATTGCCACATAGGAACGCCTTTGGCGGGACGCCCTGAGAACCTACCCGGCTCTCTGCTGGCACAAGGGCGGCTACCCCCTTCCCGGGGAATAAAACCGTAGATATGCCACCCCAGGTCTTTTGGGACCTTTATCCAAGGGCCCTCCAACAACATCACACGGTAATAAATATACTATAGTGTCCACATGAGTAAGTATCTGGGCTCCATACCATGATACTACCCTTTTCCAGAAGGAATGGTCATACCCTAGGGGTGCTACCCTTGAAACCTTGTCGTATCTTTCCTGTTTTGACCATTACCGGGTTGTGAGGCTCGATGAGGTTTCGTCCACAAAGCTACGCTTTTCACAAAGCCATGCTTTGATCAACAAATGATCATCAATACACAACAGCACTTAGCATGCCACATGTAACGACCCAGAATTTCTGTCATTTGAAATTCGTATATTTAATTTATTTTTAAATATTAATGAGTAAAATTTTGTAAGTCGAATAAATTTTATTTCGAATATATAGATTTAATTGGATAATTAAATAAATAATTTAATATTTGAAATTACAGAAATAATTAGAAATTTGGTTTAATGTGACTAAATTTGATTTGTAAAGTTGTATTAAATCATCTTGGAGTTAGAATGATGTTATAGAACTTTTAAAATTTAATTAAATGTTAATTTGTAGAAATTGAATATTTTAATATTTAATTGACGAGTAAAAATAATCATTTTTCAGTCTCGGATTTCGATGAAACCAGTTTCATCAGATCCGTAATGTTAAATTATTGTAAGATTTCAAATTTCATGTCAATCGGATTTACTGTTTGTCCGGGGCAAGCTAAAACGCGTAGAAATCGGTTTAAGTGAATTTTAAATTTGAATAGTCGATTTGAAAACCTATCTTCCAAAAACGATCGAATTGGCTTCCGATATATATTCCATTGCGTTCGGAATAGGGGTAAAACATTATAAACGCCAGGCGGCACGCTTGTGTAACGACCCGCTATTTTGGATTATTCGCATCCGCATACGTCGGACTTGAATAATTCAAAATACCGAATTGTTTATTTAAATTTGGCAAAACTCAGATATACAGTAAACAAATAATCACAGGATCACAGACACAGAGTAATAATATGCAGCGGAAGTAAAGAGATAGTAGTTCATGAAGCTACTATATAAATATATAAGATACATCAGAGTTTACAACAGAAGAGTAATATAATACATCAGGTACAAATCAGAATACCACTGGAATCATCGAATATTGTTTGTCCGGGGCAAACCAGTTTTATCGGATCCGTAATGTTAAATTATTGTAAGATTTCAAATTTCATGTCAATCGGATTTACTGTTTGTCCGGGGCAAGCTAAAACGCGTAGAAATCGGTTTAAGTGAATTTTAAATTTGAATAGTCGATTTGAAAACCTATCTTCCAAATACGATCGAATTGGCTTCCGATATATATTCCATTACGTTCGGAATAGGGGTAAAACATTATAAACGCCAGGCGGCACGCTTGTTTCTAGTTCGAAAAAAATTCGGGTGAATAGTGTTTTGGCAATTTTCTATATAAGGACATTCATTTTTCGCTTTTGCAAAGCAATTAGGGTTCCAAGCCCTAGCCGCCAGAAAATAAAACAATGGCCGAAAATTTCGTTCCTTTTCCCCTCAATCTCTCTCAATCCCTCAATTATTTTGAAAATCATCCAACTAGAAACTTGTAGAGGATTGCAAGTGCTTGAAATCCATATGGTTGAGATCAAGAACAATGAAGCGAATCGTTGGCAAAATAGCCTCGAACGACCATAGTTCGTGCACATTTTTTAACACAAAGGGGGGCCGAGCTCGACGTGCTCTTGGCCGAAGGTGGAGCTCGTGACGCTCGTTCGTGTGGCACTCGCCGATCGTCTTCAAGTGGCTCGAGGAGGTGGTGAAAATTTGATGAAAATGGCGGCCATGGCTTATGTTGCGTTCGTTTTTTTCATTGGGAAGGAGAAGAAGGGAACGCACTGCCAAGATTCTAGGGTTATAGAATGGACGGCCGGGATTGAAAGTTGAAAAATAAAAAGATAAAATGTTGATTGATTTATATATTAATTCGTGAATGTTTAAAACACTATAACTTTTTGATACGAGGTCTGTTTTGGACAAAACGACTTGCGTTGGAATTGTATGTATGAGCACTACGCGAGAGCTGGATTGGAGTTGATTGGAGCTAGTGTGAATTTGGGTAAAATTAAACGCGCGTTCAATTTTATTCGGAATAAAACACTGCAACTGTTATTGGAAGTAAGGTGAGAACTTCTCACTCAATCGAATTTGTTTGTATTTAAATTTTTAATAGTTAGATTTAAAATTGCTTGATTGTGTTGATTGTGTTGTAATGAAATAGACCATATACGCCGCATATTAAGCGGAGGTTATTATATTAAACACATATACCGCGATATTCCACCTTGAAGTGGAATTGGTATTATATATGTACTTGGAGTTGATTGCTCGCATTATATAGTGGATGAGACCCTATTGTGCCGCATAATAGTGGATAATATTTTATATAAACCCATGTACCACGATATTCCGTCTTGAAATGAGGTTGGTATTGTGCTAACATCTGTGGATGCAGGGAAACAGGTTGGAGGGATCCAACTGGATTCCTCAAATAATTGAATTTGTTTCAATGTTGTGTGTTGATTATTTATAATCTCTATGTGATAATCTTTGTGATTGAAATCGTTGAATGCTAAAATTTAGCCGAATATAATTTTGGTATCGTTAGATACCAAAAATAAATAAAAATTTGATTTTTGAAAATTTAGGTTGAAAGTTTATATTGAAATTTATTTTTGAGAATTGGATAAATTTCAAAGAAGGAATTCTAGAGTAATAAAGCTTTATTTTTAATTTTATTGAATAAAATTTCAAAATATGGGAAAAGCTTAAATAAATAGATTTTGGGCAATATTATTTAAAAGTTGAAGAATTTATTCAAAATAAGGATTTATTAAGTTATAGTTAACATTAATTTATTAAATAATTAAGGATAAATCAATAAGGTAATTGAAGAATGATTTATTTAATTTATGAATAAATAATTTAGATTAATTTATAATTAGAAATGATTAATAATGAATTAATCTAAGATAATTTCTTAAGAAAGTAATTAGGGAAATGCTATTAGTTAATGAAGATAATTAACTAAGGATTATGAAGTAATTAAATAAATGTGATTAATTTTGATAATTAATTAGATTTATTAATTAATATAATCAATTGTAAATTGTTAATTACTTAATGAAAGTAATTAAGGGGTTGATTACTAATTGTAATTAAAATTTGATATTTTGATTAATTTATTGATATAGATTAATTGGTAATTAATGATCTATTGTTATGAGATGATTGCTTAATGGTAAGTAATTAAAGGTTTAATTTCTAAAAATAATAATAATTAAGGGGTTAATTAATTATGTAATTTGTTTAAAGGTTAACTTAATTAATATGATTAATTAAGAATAATTTATTTAATTAAGGTGATTGATTAATTAATTTATATCAAATGATTTGTAATTAATTAATTGAGATTGGATAATTAATTCATAAGTAATTAATTTAATTGGAAATAAATTGAATTAATTAGGATTAAGCAATTAAATTGATCCTACTTATAAATGACTATTGAATGCTTGACCTTACTTATAAATGATTGCATTATATGAGATGCCTTGAATTGATTGTCTTATCTAATCTATGATATTTTGTTCTGTGGATTGAGCTGTGTATAGTTTATTCATTTATTTACATTTGTGTATTATCTATGAATCTGTGGATAGACGAAAAGCGTTATAGTTTATATCTCTTATCAACTATATTTCTGTGTTTCAATCTGTGATGATTGAATGATGTTGCACTATTGTGTTAAACCCCTGGACCACACTTATGCACACACAAATATGGATTTCACGAGGAAATCGATTAAGTCACAGATTTTGAAATGGTTTAAAAAATTGAATATTTAAATCCAAATGGTTTTGAAAATGGATTGGGTTTAAAACGAAAAGCTTTTGGAACGGAATTTCAAGATTAAATTTATTTTTGAATAACTTGATAAAGTTTTGAAATGAAATAATTTGACTTAAATTTGAATTCAAGATTTGAAATTGAATTCTATGTTTGGAAACTTGGGATTAAAGATGTTATACTAATTATGTATGGGTCAAACCATTTTCAATGTATTGATTTGGGAATTTGAATTTAATTCAAGGGCTTTAACTCGTGCAAATATAATTTGATTTTTCTGAAACGAAAACTATTTGTTTTCAAATAATAAAATCTGTCACATAAGTAATGAACATCCAATTTGTGTTGAAAGGTTCCAAGTTTGAAATTGAAATGTTTTGAAAGGATATGAATGAATCTTTGGAAACGAATTTTGTAAGCTATAAGTTAAACCTTGATTTAAAGATTTAACGAGTTAATCCAATTGAAATGGAAATTGTTTTGAAATCCATGACTGGACCTTTGTGAATGGGGTGAGCTTTGTGAATTTAATCTTTTTGTTTAAAAGATTAAAGTGTGGAAATTTGTTTAAACCATTGAAGGCTGTTGAAATAAATCTTTTTGTTTAGAAGATTGGAAATGGTAATTAATTTTAACCATTCGAATGAAAGGATTTAGGCTTTAAGCTGTGACTTAACTGTGACCCCAATATCCATATGTTTCTTGTAAATATTGAGCTCACTATTCGGTTTAGCCGGGAGAGGACCTTTGTGTCATATAGCCCATTCTGAATATGTGATACGATGTTATGAATAGCATTTGAAGACCAGTGGTGAAGATCAGATATTTTCGAAAGCGAAAGGATAACTCGTCGAATGTCTTTGCATCGACTGGTCCCCGGTATAGAGACTCCATATATGATGGGAAGTCCGGACGTGATTAGGGATTATCTGAATTTGCAAAGGCTTCTTTGAAAGTGCCTTCGGTTCTGTTCGAACCCAGAACAGACTTGTATGGATTGTATGTCTGATATTACATTTTGAGATATAAAGCAGATTTCGTTCAAATACATTTCTGTTGGTGGCGGAGAATTTATTCTCTTAGCTTAACACCCTTCTCTGAGACGTGCTGATCATTTATTGATCAAAGTGTGGCTTTTGTGAAAAGCGTAGCTTTGTGGACGAGACATCGTCAAACCTCACAACCCGGAAATGGTCAAAACAGGAAGAATGCAGCAAGGTTATTTGGGGATAGCGCCCCCTGAGGGTATGTTCATTTCCTTCTAGATAGAGGTGGTATTATGGTATGGAGACCAGATACTTAACATATGTGGTTGCTGTAAATTTATTTCTTTGTGGTTGTTGGTGAATCCCGGGATAAGGTCGGTTACGACCGGGGGATGGCATACTCGTGTCAGTAGTTAACTAGCTACAGGTAACCCGGCCTTGTGTTGGCAGAGATCCGGTTAGGTTCTCCGGGCGTCCTTCCAGAGGTATACCCATGTGGCAATGGAAAGTTCCTTGGCCTGACCATTTGTTGGAAATCCAAACTCCAATATGTATCTTGTACGGTTTTAGTTGTAGAACCTGCCATTTACTTATGGTGGTCACCACTGTTTAGATGGTAGCTATAGTATGCATAGTACGAAATGTCTATGCTGGCTAAGATTTATATTATACTTTCGAAATGTTTTTCCTGCACTTTGCACTTATAGTAATAATATCAATGAAATTTTCTACGTATCAAGCATGTTTGACTATCATAAGGAGAAATCTCCTCCAATTCTGCGTTTGCATTGTGTGTGTGGCGGGAGGCCTTATGGTAGTTTCATTTTCCAAAAGCATTGCGGATCTATTTTAAAATATTTATTTTCTTGTTTTTAAAGATAAACTGTTTAAAGTTCTCACACTGGTCCCACGACTTACCTGGAGTTTATTGTTCCCTTCCTAAACTCTAGGTGCCCATCATTTTCTGCACGGGCAGCCTAGAGTCAGGTTATCAGATCATTTTGGAATTCAGGAGTTGCTGTGGAGCTCAGGAGGCGAGCTGGATGGCGAAACGTAATACTTGTATATGATATTATCTCTTCCGCTGCGTATTCAGTTGTGAAGACAGGTTTATATAACTGTCCATTATTGTGTGGTGTTGTATATTGACTCTGATGATGTAATGTATAAAATGTACAGTTCTTTTGATTTAAAGATTATTCATTTATCTATTATATGTTGTTCCGCTGCGATTGTGAGATTCTGATATTGTTTCTATTGCTTTTCTTTCTTTCTTACTTCTTCTATCTTTTTCTTCTTCTTAAACCCTAAGGGTTCAATTTTTCGGCATTCGATTGTTCGGCAGTTGATATAGTGGACGTATTAATGTCAATTTTCGAAAGTCGAACAACCGGTTCCTCACATTTTGGTATTAGAGTATTTGGTTAAGTGACAACCTTGGCTTTGTTGGATGTTACTCATTAGAGATAGAGTCAGTAGTACTCTAGAATGAGTGTGAGTGTAATGATAGATACGAGCGCGTATTTGTTAGTGAATATAAAAATATTTTATATTGTGTTTTCTTATCCGTTGAGCTGTTTGTGAATTCTGGTCGGTATGTGGGGCGCCATATTATCGATAAGGATTTCTAAACACTTAAACGAGGCAAGTCGACATAGTATCATTTTAAATTGGGTAAATGAAATAATTTTACCTTGGTTATATTTTTCATATAAAGGAATAATTTTTCAGAAATTATTAAAGTGTATATAAATTGATTGTTTGGTTGTTGAAAATGTAAGAATATATATATAACTTAAGTAATGTTGAATGAAGTTGATTTTGGTATCGAAGTAAACTAATAAAGTGAAGTGATGAATATGAACCTGATTTATATAAATGGAATTCAACTTTTGTGGTTAGGTTAAATGAATTAGCAATTGAATTGAACTAATGGATTGAATATAAATCAATCTAATGTAAATGAATTGATATGGAATAAGGGATGTAAATGTTAATTCATTAAAAACTAGTAAATTGGAAATTGAATAATTGAAAGAAAAGTCAATGTAATATCAACCAATTGGAATTAAAAGTGCTAAACCAAATTGAATGGGAATTTAATAATTTGGTTATGTTGGTTATGATTCGGTTGTTATATGATTGTTAGTTGATTGTATATAATTCATTAAGTGTTAACGAAATTGAATTGATAAATGGAAAGCGATGTAATTGAATTTGAATTGAAAGTGAACAAATGTGAATTGGTTGTAAGCAATTAAAATTTGTATCGAAACCTTATAAATTTCTTATGGGAATTATTTTGATTGCATTGCTTATGAAAACTATATGTTTTCCATTGAAAATTACTGAAATGTAAATGAATTTCCTATATATGTCACTTACATGTTTAAATAGAGTAAATACAGGTACCCGGGCTGTAGTTGGCTGGATTTGGTCACGCTAAAATGCTAATAAATAACTGCTTTGCTTAAAAATGCTAAAAAGGTACGCCTACGCAATTAAAATAGGAAATATGAACTGTTTTTCTGTTTTTCGACCGTGTGGGTCGATGTATATATGTTTATATCTATTGTGATATTGCAAAAGCTCCTCCGTACAAGGGAGACACTGTCAAAATTTTCCGTAAATTTTGGGAGTTAGAAAATTTTTGAAATTTGTAGAAAATTTTTGTTAACGAAAAGTCAATTTCTAAATTGAAATGAAAATGTATGATTTGAAAACTTAGTAAAGTTATTGTTAGAAGTTTAACTATGGATTTTGGAAAAGTTAAAATGTTTAAATGAATTTGAAATTTAATTCGAACAAATGGTTTTGAAAAGTTAATGGATTCTGTAACTTTTTCTTACTTGGCAATTTCGAAGACGAAATTCTTTTAGGGGGGAAGTTTGTAATGACCCCGAATTTCTGTTACTTGAAATTCGTATATTTAATTGATTTTTAAATATTAACAAGTAAAATTTTGAAAGTCGAATAAATTTTATTTCGAATATCTATATTTAATTGGATAATTAAATCGATAATTTAATATTTGGAATTAGAAAAATAGTTGGAAATTAGGTTTAATGTGATTAAATTTGATTTGTAAAGATGTATTAAATCATATTGGAGTTAGAATGATGTTATAGAACTTTTAAAATTTAATTAAAAGTTAATTTGTAGAAATTGAGTATTTTAATATTTAATTGACAAATGAAAATAGTCATTTTTCAAACAGTCTCGGATTTTGACGAAACTAGTTTCATCGGATTCGTAATGTTAAATTATTGTATGATTTCAAATTTCGTGTCAATCGGATTTACGGCATGTCCGGGGCAAGCTAAAATGCATAGAAATCGGTTTAAGTGAATTTTAAGTTTAAATAGTCAATTTGAAAACCTATCTTCCAAATACGATCGAATTGGCTCCCGATATATATTCCATTGCGTTCGGAATAGGGGTAAAACATTATAAACACCAGGCGGCACGCTTCGTTTCGAGTTCGGGAAAAATTCGGGTGAATAGTATTTTGGTAATTTTCTATATAAGGACATTCATTTTTCACTTTTGCAAAGCAATTACGGTTCCAAGCCCTAGCCATCATAAAATAAAACAATGGCTGAAAATTTTGTTCCTTTTCCCCTCAATCTCTCTCTATCCCTCAATTATTTTGAAAATCTTCCAACCAGAAACTTGTAGAGGATTGCAAGTGCTTGAAATCCATATGGTTGAGATCAAGAACGATGAAGCGAATCGTTGGCAAAATAGCTTCGAATGGCCGTAGTTCGTGCGCAGTTTTCAACACGAAGGGGGGCCGAGCTCGACGTGCTCTTGGCCGAAGGTGGAGCTCATGATGCTCGTTCGTACGGCACTCGCCGATCGTCTTCAAGTGGCTCGAGGAGGTGGTGAAAATTTGATGAAAATGGCGGCTATGGGTTATGCTGCGTTCGTGTTTTTCACTGGGAAGGAGAAGAAGGAAACGCATGGCCTAGATTGTAGGGTTATGGAATGGACCGCCGAGATTAAAGGTTGACAAAAAAAATTGTTGATTAATTTATATATTAATTCGTGAATGTTTAAAACACTATAACTTTTTGTTACGAGGTCCGTTTTGGATGAAATGACTTGCGTTGGAATCGTATGGACGAGCACTACGCGATGGAGCTGGATTGGAGTTGATTGGAGCTAGTGTGAATTTTGGGTAAAATTAAGCGCGTGTTTAATTTATTCGGAATAAAACACTACAACTGTTATTGGAAGAAAGGTGAGAACTTCTCACTCAATCGAATTTGTTTCGATTTAAATTTTTAATAGTTAGATTTAAAATTGCTTGATCGTGTTGATTGTATGCTTGGATGATATATTGCTATCTGTTGTATTGAAATAGACCCTATACGCCGCATATTAAGCGGAGGTTATTATATTAAACACATATACCGCGATATTCCACATTGAAGTGGAATTGGTATTATATATGTACTTGGAGTAGATTGCCCGCATTATATAGCGGATGAGACCTTATTGCGCCGCATAATAGCGGATAATATTTTATATAAACCCATGTACCGCGATATTACGTCTTGAAACGGGATTGGTATTGTGCTAACATTTGTGGATGTAGGGAAACGGGTGGGAGGGATCCAACTGGATTCCTTAAATAATTGAATTTGTTTCAATGTTGTGTGTTAATTATTTATAATCTTTGTGTGAATATCTTTGTGATTGAAATCGTTGAAGACTAAAATTTAGCCGAATACAATTTTGGTATCGTTAGATACTGGAAATAAATAAAAATTTGATTTTTGAAAATTCAGGTTGAAAGTTTATATTAAAATTTATTTTTGAGAATTGGATAAATTTAAAAGAAGGAATTCTAGAGTAATAAAGTTTTATTTTTAATTTTATTGAATAAAATTTCAAAATATTTGAAAACCTTAAATAAATAGAATTCGGGTAATATTATTTAAAAGTTGAAGAATTTATTCAAAATAAGGATTTATTAAGTTATAGTTAACACTTAATTTATTAAATAACCAAGGATAAATCAATAAGGTAATTGAAGAATGATTTATTTAATTTATAAATAAATAATTTAGATTTATTTATAATTAGAAATGATTAATAATGAATTGATCTAAGATAATTTCTTAAGAAAGTTATTAAGGAAATGTTATTAGTTAATGAAGATAATTAACTAAGGATTATGAAGTAATTAAATAAATGTGATTAATTTTGATAATTAATTAGATTTATTCATTAAGATAATCAATTGTAAATTGTTAATTACTTAATGAAAGTAATTAAGGGGTTAATTACTAATTGTAATTAAAATTTGATATTTTGATTAATTTATTGATAAAGATTAATTGGTAATTAATGATTTATTGGTATGAGATAATTTCTTAATGGTAAGTAATTAAAGGTTTAATATCTAAAAATAAAATTAATTAAGGGGTTAATTAATTATGTAATTGGTTTAAAGGTTAACTTAATTAATATGATTAATTAAGAATAATTTAATTAATTAAGGTGATTGATTAATTAATTTATGTCAAATGATTTGTAATTATTTAATTGAGATTAGATAATTAATTCATAAGTAATTAATTTAATTGGAAATAAATTGAATTAATTAGGTTAAGCAATTAAATTAATCCTACTTATAAATGACTATTGAATGCTTGATCTTACTTATGAATGAATGTATTATATGAAATGCCTTGAATTGATTTTCTTATCTAATCTATGATATTTTGTTCTTTGGATTGATCTGTGTATAGTTTATTCATTTATTTACATTTGTATACTATCTATGAATCTATGGATGGACGATAAGCGTTATAGTTTATATCGCTTATCAACTATATTTCTGTGTTTTAATCTGTGATGATTGAATGATGTTGCACTATTTTGTTAAACCCGTGGACCACACTTATACACACACAAATATGGATTTCACGAGGAAATCGATTAAGTATCAGATTTTGAAATGGTTTAAAAAATTGAATATTTAAATCCAAATGGTTTTGAAAATGGATTGGGTTTAAAACGAAAAGCTTTTGGAATGGAATTTCAAGATAAAATTTATTTTTGAATAACTTGGTAAAGTTTTGAAATGAAATAATTTGACTTAAATTTGAATTCAAGATTTGAAATTGAATGCTATGTTTGGAAACTTGGGATTAAAGATGTTACACTAATTATGTATGGGTCAAACCATTTTCAATGTATTGATTTGGGAATTTGAATTTAATTCAACGGCTTTAACTCGTGCAAATATAATTGGATTTTTCTGAAACGAAAACTATTTGTTTTCAAATAATAAAAGCTATCACATAAGTAATGAACTTCCAATTTGTGTTGAAAGGTTCCAAGTTTGAAATTGAAATGTTTTGAAAGGCTATGAATGAATCTTTGGAAACGAATTTTGAAAGCTATAAGTTAAACCTTGATTTAAGGATTTAACGAGTTAATCCAATTGAAATGGAAATTTTTTTGAAATCCATGAATGGATCTTTGTGAATGGGGTGAACTTTGTGAATTGAATCTTTTTGTTTAAAAGATTAAAGTGTGGAAATTTGTTTAAACCATTGAAGGTTGTTGAAATAAATCTTTTTGTTTAAAAGATTGGAAATGGTAATTTATTTTAACCATTCGAATGAAAGGTTTTGGGCTTTAAGCTGTGACTTAACTGAGACCTCAATATCCATATGTTTCTTGTAAATATTGCGCTCACTATTCGGTTTAGCCGAGAGAGGACCTTTGTGTCATAGAGCCCATTCCGAATATGTGATACGACGTTATGAATAGAATTTGAAGACCGGTGGTGAAGATCGGATATTTTCGAAAGCGAAAGGATAACTCGTCGAATGTCTTTGCATGGACTGGTCCCCGGTATAGAGACTCCATATGTGATGGGAAGTCCGGACGTGATTAGGGATTATCTGAATTTGCAAAGGCTTCTTTGGAAGTGCCTTCGGTTCTGCTCGAACCCAGAACAGACTTGTATGGATTGTATGTCTGATATTACATTTTGAGATATAAAGCAGATTTCTTTCAAATACATTTCTGTTGGTGGCGGAGAATTTATTCTCTTAGCTTAACACCCTTCTCTGAGATGTACGAGCTCAGAGGTTATGTAGTTGAAGGTTATCAGTAATATATTCCCAACTTGGTAATGTGGCATGCTGAGTGCTGCTGATCATTTGTTGATCAAAGTGTGGCTTTTGTGAAAAGCGTAGCTTTGTGGACGAGACTTCGTCAAACCTCACAACCCGGTAATGGTCAAAACAGGAAGAATGCAGCAAGGTTATTTGGGGATAGCGCCCCTTGAGGGTATGTTCATTTCCTTCTAGATAGAGGTGGTATTATGGTATGGAGCCCAGATACTTAACCTATGTGGTTGCTGCAAATTTATTTCTTTGTGGTTGTTGGTGAATCCCGGGATAAAGGTTGGTTAAGACCGGGGGATGGCATACTCATGTTAGTAGTTACCTAGCTAGAGGTAACCCGGCCTTGTGTTGGCAGAGATCAAGTTAGGTTCTCGGAGCGTCCTTCCAAAGGCGTACCCATGTGGCAATGGGAAGTTCCTTGGCCTGACCATTTGTTGGAAATCCAAAATCCAATACGCACCTTGTACGGTTTTAGTTATACAACCTGCCATTTACTTATGGTTGTAACAACCCGCATATTTATCGAGTTTGTATTTAAATATTTTATTTAAAAATTAACTCGTTAATCGGATTTTGGTCCGAAAAGCTACTTTTTGCAAACGGTCAAATTAGGACTCGAGACCACTTCCATTGAGTTCGAAATGTCGTTTACAATTTTTTTAAGTATAAACATCGATAGGTTTGGAGTTCGTGAAATTTCACTAACTTTTCCCGCTTGGGACTTTGGGTTAGTTTAGCCTATTAAGCCCAAGTTCCAACCCTCTTCTCCTCACTCTTCATAAATTTCCTAACTAATCAAGCTTTGGCATTAATGGTGGAGGGAATGGGAAATTAAAATTCCAAAACTCAAATTCAATTGCAATCCATCTTTCTACTCCAAATTCAAGAAGAAGACATTGGATTCAAGCTTCTTGTGCTTAGATAGAAGAAGGATTGATTCTTGCTTGCTTAAAACTTCATTTTCATTGATATTTGGTGCAAAGGTGAGATTTTTATCTCACAATTCTAGTCTATATCTATCTTAGGCTATTGGGAATGCATCCCTATCATGTTTGCATGCACATTTGCATTTGGTTTGGATTGGATTGGCGAAAAACTCCACTTTTTAGTGTTTTGGGGTGAATTTCTGGCTTAGGTCGCTCTGTCCCCCTTAGGTCGCCCAGCATCTATAGGTCGTTCGCGTGGAAAAGTCGTCACCTTCATTTGGGTCGTTTCTGGCCTTAGCCCATTCGTCCACTATAGGTCGTTAGGCCTTAGGTCGCTTGGAGTTAGGTCGTAGGTCGGCAGGTCTTCAGCTCGCACGCGTTGAAAAGGCGCGTCTGGAGTTAGATCGTTCGCGAGTTAACGTTAGGTCGTTTGCGAGTTAGCGCCCTAGGTCACTCGCGTATAGCTCGTTCGGAGTTAGGTCGTTAGGCCTTAGCTCGTATGGCCTATGCAATTTGGTTAGGTCGTCCAACCTCAACACCTTAGGTCGTACCCCTTAGGTCGTTAGACCTTAAGCCTTCACTATTGGAACTCGTTAGGTCGTAGCAACCATAGGTCGTAGGTCGCTCACACGGAGTTAAGTCGTAGGTCGTCTCCGACCTTATATCGCTCAGCCAGGTTTCACTTTAAGTCGTTAGGTCGTTTGGACCTTGTTTCCAGTTAGGTCGCAAGACCCTTAAACCGTTAGGTCACTAGGTCGCGATGTTTTAGGTCGCTGCACCCTATGCCTCTATAGGTCGTTCGACCTTGCTAACTTTTAGGTCGCGAGTTTTATAAGTCGCTCGCCTCCCTTAGGTCTTCACTAGGTCGCGATGTTTTAGGTCGCTGCACCCTATGCCTCTATAGGTCGTTCGACCTTGCTAACTTTTAGGTCGCGAGTTTTATAGGTCGCTCGACCCTATTCCCCTTAGGTCGTTAGACCTCATTTTGTCTTCACTAGGTCGTACCGTTTTGGTCGGGGCGCTGCCCCGCACCCCGCCGGGGGCGCTGCCCCCTGGACCCCCGCGACCTGACCGGGCAGGTCGAACCCCATAAGCGGTGGCGTTGCCCCCGCACCCCCACCTTGGGGGGTTGCCACCCCCCCCGGACCCCCCCTCCGTAGGGGATCTTATCTGAAAAACATTGAGCTGTTTTCCTTGGATTTTATTCACATCTCCGTATGCGATTTTTGTGACTGATTGTTTCTACAATTGCTTCTGTGATTTGTCACTTTAAAATATAAAGGTTTCAAAACTAGTAGTAAATATCAAAACTCTTTTAACAAACAATTTCAACTCTATTTTTAATAACAAAGCTCTTTTCTTAAACCGTTTTCCAATCTATTAGTATATACAAGCCTTTACCTCACTCGGATGAGAAATCTAATTAAACGACTTAGTAAACAAGTGGTATGAAACGCTTGCGTTCACTTCGTCGGTTAATTCTTGGACTTGTTCGATTGAACCTCTTGTGACAATTTTATTAGTGAAGATTTACAGTTTGTTCGTAAATATTTAAGTTAAGCAAGTGGTTATGGGACATGAAACTAAACTTCTATATTTACTAGCTTAGTGTAATTGACACTTCTCGTTGATCTTGATGATCGTTTTATGAATTAGACTAGCAATTGCGCGATGTCTCTTTCATTGCAAGGTTAGACTAGACACCACTTGTGTGATTCCATTCACACATACCTTTCTGCTTTTTGGTTAGTCTTGACCTCAATCTGTGTGATTCCATTCACACATGTGGGGTAGCTCCCCATGGTCTTCGGACCGTCATGTGATAGGCCTCTTTCTCTTTTCTATGATTTCTGGACTTCTTGCATTGATTTCTAGAATTTATGTCATTGACTTGTTATGAGTACAAGTTTGGAGTATGACGCCCTTTTCGAATCTTTGAGAAGATTCTTGTGATATTGATTATCTCTTATTGATTGATCTTCTGTTGATCATTATTTACATACTTATAGTGGTATGTCATTATGGATGTTTATGTTTATGCCATATCTTTTATGTTATATCATGTCATCTGATATTTATAGCTAGACTGACCCGTTTATTATTTTCTTAAATAATACTCGGGTCAGACCGAGATGTTACAGGTGCTTCTGCTTGACTTCTTCCCAGGGATTCATCACTCTGACTTTTGGCTAACTGTTTAGATTAGCAGTTTTTGTTGTATACACTTGAGATATAGACTCATAGTTGTATTCTTTTGTATAGCATGTGTTGCTATTCTTTTGTATTATCGTGGGACTTACTGACCACTACTCTGATGTACACTTTCATGTGTTAGTTATATATTCATATCTTCTTCCGCCTTTGTGATATGGATGTCTGTGACTGATTTGTGATATGATTATTTCTATGTTTGTTTCCGAAGATTATTTATAGCCACCGTGTGATAAGCAATTACATGGATGGTCGCTCCTCAACAGCCTCATTCTCCGTGCTAGTTGACAGCACTACTCCGGAGTGTTCTTGGCTAGCGTGGGTATAGAGGTGGGGCGTCACAATGGTGGTCACCACTATTTAAATAGTAGCTACAGTAGGCATAGTACGAAATGCCTATGCTGGCTAAGATTTATATTATACTTTCGAAATGTTTTTCCTGCACTTTGCACTTATAGTAATAATATCAATGAAATTTTCTACGTATCAAGCATGTTTGACTATCAAAAGGAGAAATCTCCTCAATTCTGCGTTTGCATTGTGCGTGTGGCGGGAGGCCTTATGGTAGTTTCATTTTCCAAAAGCATTGCGGATCTATTTTAAAATATTTTTTTGTTTGTTTTTAAAGATAAACTGTTTTAAGTTCTCACACCAGTCCCACGACTGACCTGAAGTTTATCGTTACCTTTCTAAACTCTAGGTGCCCATCATTTTCTACACAGGCAGCCTAGAGTCAGGTTATCAGATCATTCTGGAATTCAGGAGTTGCTGTGGAGCTCAAGAGGCGAGTTGGATGGCGAAACGTATCACTTGTATATGATTTATCTTTTCCGCTGTGTATTCAGTTGTGAAGACAGGTTTATATAACTTTCCATTATTGTGTGGTGTTGTATATTGACTCTGATGATGTAATGTATAGAATGTACAGTTCTTTTTATTTAAAGATTATTCATTTATCAATTATATGTTGTTCCGCTGCGATTGTGAGATCCTGATATTGTTTCTCTTGCTTTTCTTTCTTTCTTACTTCTTTTATCTTTTTCTTCTTCTTAAACCCTAAGGGTTCGGTTTCCGGCATTCGATTGTTCGGCAATTGATACAGTGGACGTATTAATGTCGATTTTCGAAAGTTGAACAACCGGTTCCTCACACCACACTACCAAATTGGGAGTATATCGGTGATAACCTTCAACTACATAACCTCTGAGCTCGTACGTCTCAGATAAGGGTGTTAAGCTAAGAGAATAAATTCTCCGCCACCAACAGATATGTATGTGAAAGAAAATGGCTTTATATCTCAAAGAGTTGTGTCAGACACGCAACCATACAAGTCTATTCCAGGCTCGAGTAGAACCGAAGACACTTCCGAAGAAGCCCTTGCAAATTCGGGTATTCACAATCCCGATCGGACTTCCCATCACTTAGGAAATCTCTATATCGGCGCGACTCAGTGCAGAGACAATCGACGGGTTATCCTTTCGTTCTCGAAAATACCCGGTCTTCACCGCCGGTCTTTAAATGTTGTCCATAACATCGTATCTCTATTCGAAATGGGTTATATGACACAAGGGACCTTTCCCGGCTGAACCGAATAATGAGCGCAATATTTAAAAACATATGGACATGGGATTTCAGTTAAGTCACAACTTATTATCCAAAACTTTCTTTTCAAATGGTTTAAACAATCTACCATTTTAAATCTTTTTAAAAAAAAGATTATTTCACAAAGTTTCACCCAGTTTTTCAAAGATCTATTCATAGATTTTCACAACAATTTCCATTTCAATTGGATTAACTCATTAAATTTTTAAATTAAAGTTTTAATTTATAGCTTTCAAAACACGTTTCCGAAGATATATCTATAACTTGGAAAACTATTTTCACTTTAGACTTGAAATTCTTTTAACAAAAATTGGAAGTTCATTTCTTATGTGAAAGATTTTATTATTTGAAAACACATAGGTTTCGTTTTGGGAAAAACTGATTACATTTGCATAAGTTAAAGCCATTCAAGTATGAGCTTGGTTTAAAGTCGAATTTCCAAAACAATACCTTTTTAAATGGTTAAAAACTCATATAAACACATTTATAAGTTGAATAGCCTTTTTAAACCATAGTTTCCAAATCATAGAATTCGATTCCAAATATTGAATTTAAATATGAATCAAATTATTTAAATTTCAAAACTTTATTATGTTATTTAAAATAACTTTTATTATTTTTGAAACTCGTTTTTCATAAGTTTTCAATTCCAATACCTAAACTATTGTGGATTCGAAAATTCAATCTTTAAAAATCATTAAGAATCTGTGACTTAACTGATTTCCTCGTACGATCCATATTTATGTGTGTATAGTGTGGTCCGGGGGGTTTTACCCAATGGTGCAATAACATCAATCACACCACAGATTCAATCATAACAATGTCGATAAGCGGTATATTCCAATAATGCTTATCTATATACACAGAAACACAGATAGAAAATATGAATGCATTATAAATCAATAAATTACATTCATCATAGCTTGAATTAAAACAATTCAAATTACAAAGCATCACACAGTAGAGATGACAATGCAATTCACAACATTCAATAGAAGACACTCATCCATAAATAAGGTTAATTGATCATTTGATTAATTAAAACCAGATTAATCATAAATTCTGGTTGATTAACATTAATTAATTACATTTTATGTTAATTAATTATCCTTTAATTATTTATTAATTAACCTCAATAAATAAATTTATTAATTCTTTAACTATTAATTAATCAACCTTAATTAATAAATCCTTTTTTAATTAATTTAAATCAAATTTGATTAACAAATTAATGAATCTTTAATCGTTAGATAATTAACTCTTTATTTTAAATAATTAACCTTTAATTATTCAATTGTCCTTTAATTAATTATCTTTAATAAATTACTTCATTAATCCTTAATAAATTTTATTAATTAATCAACCCTATAATTGATCATCATTCCAGTTAATTTTGATTATTCTAAATCAACAATTAATCTTAATAACTTGATTACTTAACTTAAATCATTGGTTAATTCTTTTTGATTAAGTGATTAATTGCATTAATTTAAATTAATCTTATAAATTTATTTTTATTTTAATTATTACCACATCAATAACAATCCTTTAATTAAGTCCCTGATTTATCAAGATAAGTTCTTATCTTAACGATCACTTTATTTCAACATTTAAATCTCAAAAACTAAAATAAATTTTCATTAACAAATAATTCAATGTTAAACCTTTAAGTTCACCCATAATCAAAACATCGTTTAAAATAAACCATTTATCTTTTTAAAGTTTTGGTTAATTAATCCTTTAGTTAAATTATCATATGAACTAACTAAAAAGCCTTAAGTTAATTAAAACCATTATCTTTTTAATTATATAAACTTATGAATTTATTTTAAACAATCAAGCATTAAAAAATTAAACTTAATTTATGAATGACTTTAACTTATTCTATATCTAGTATAAAACTTTTATTATTATTAACTAAGAAAGATTTAAAATTTGATTTTATTAAAGTTCAAAAAAACAGGAACACATTTTACCTGAGCCTGCTATTGAAATCCTGAGGCAAACTCACCTTTTTCCCGAGCTAGATTCAAAATATACCCGAGACAAACTTCTCTTTTTTTTCTGAGTCAATCCCCTTCACTACCCTGTGCTTCGAGTTATTTCATGAGATTCTTCAAGTTCGTCCCCGAATAACCTCGTCTTCCCCAACGCTGCTTCGAACCCAAATGCACAACACGCACCGTGCATGTGCACGTGCGATCATCCACGGCCTGGTCATCACCAGCACCACCCACAAGTCACCGATGACTCACGCAATCGCTACGACCAACCAAGTTAACGCATTCGACCTTGAATCAGAAAACGTGTGATCGAAAAACCCACATAAAATAACACGATCACCAAAAACCACCACCGCCGACAATTTCGGTTGCCAGAACCCATGCCGTCACACCCAGAGCTGCTCCACACTTCGACGATCCAGCTTCCCTCGTCGCGATTTCCCAAAAATCTCCATTGGCCCCGCATTTGACTAGTGATTGTCGTCGCCCAAACACTACCGTTAAACCCTAATTCTATGTCGTCCAGCCACCACCTGCCTCGAGAATCCCTTCGGCCATTTTTTCCAAGACCGTGCATCATCACTCTGTCTCCAATAGCGACCGCGACTCCCCTAGCTCACGTGATCGCCGTGGATTGCAAAAAAATCACTTTTCCGTTCATCTAGGTTTTCCACACCAAATACCAACCTAAAAATTCTAAATGAGTATCAAAAATCATAATTGTGAATTTCGAGTCTGTCCATACAATCAAAACCTATAATTAGATCACTTGATTTTTTCTACTTTAGGTTAGTCATCACTAACATTTTCATTTTCTGGAATTCTTATCAGTTGATTCTATCTAGGATTATTTTTAAAATTCAAATCTAAGTATCCTCAACAATTTCTCTTTAAAGGTTAAGATTTAAAACAACTTGGATTTTTAGATTTGAATTTTTTTTGTGGGAAATCATGCTGTTCATTTTACAACGGAAAAGTTGCTTTATATACACAGTCTCATATATATGCATAAACACATATTCACATATATACTTTTAATTTCATACCTAAACAAACATTAAAGCATCACATAATGGGTTCAAGAATTACAGCAATGCATCAGATCCATCAAACTATTGTTTTAAACTTGTAAATTTTGTTATTTTCAGGATATCGGATGTTTACAGAAGTTTAAAACTGGGGTTCCCTGAATTTTTTGAACTGGAATCATTTATATTTAGACATGCAAGCATAATACAAGCTAGACAATTCACACGCAACAGATTTACTTTACTTAAATCTTTAAGAAAAGTATTTAATCATAGGCAATTCAAAACAAAGAAAGTGAAGTTTGCTCACCTTTATTTTTTCCAGAGGATAGGAATACCCCCCTCTTGACAGTTTTCTAACAGATGTGAAGGCCTGCAACCCTTTTTTTTCTTTCTTTAATTTTTTTTGAAGCTTTGTTCTGTAAGTTGTAAACAAAAATCTTTACTTATTCATTGATTAACAATCTTCAGATTAAAACTTTTTAAAAGGATTTTACTTGCCTTAGATTTATTTCCAAAAATTTTGCACTGTCTCTGGTTCAAAATGCAGCTGTGTTTCCAATTATAATCTGCAGTTTTGAATTTGTTTTTATGTAAAACAACTTGATTTTGAAATTACAAATTCATTAAACTTTAGAGTTAAAAACTTACCCGAGATTGATCTTGTTTTCAAAATAGAAATTTGCTTTAACTAAACCCAGGCTTGAATTTCCAAGCATTTGAATATTTGGAGAAATTTGATTTTCAGTTGTCTTCAAGCTTGTTGTTTGATTTGCTCCAGATCTGAAGTGCTTCAGATTTTTAATTTGGTTTTGCACTGTTTTAACTTGAATCTGCTCCATAGCTTCAGTTTTCATTCTGGGTTCCATTTTTTTCTGATTTCTGAAGCAGGTTGAAATTTGCTTGATCATGTTGACTTGAGCACTTTGTTTCTGGCTTATGATTTCGGTTTTGTGATTTCTTTTTGAATGAAGATGAGAAAAGTTTTGAGGAATGAGATATGAAGTGGGTAGCCTGTTTTAGAAATGAAGGAATTGGGAGGTGAAGGGTTTGAAATGTTGGACTGAAAATTTATTTTTTGAACACTTTTTCCTCAGATTTGGGAAATTTTTTAAAAATGAAAAACAGCTGCCACTTGTCTATTTTCTTCTTGCATGTTTAGCATTTGTCCAAACTTGTTTTTTTTATGTTGAAACCCCTAATGCAATTTATTTTGTGACTTTTGTTTTAACCCTTGTTATCAAATTTATTTGCAACTTTGTTTTTAATTCTTACCTTATTTTAATTTTATAAAACATGCTTTAAGCTTTTTAAACTTTTTTTTATAAATTTATCTACAAGTCATTTACAGACATTTATATTTATTTTACTTTTACAATTTTTAAAGAGAAATGAATTTTAAACAATTTGTACACTCAACAATTAAATCATACACAAGTACATTTCTTAATTTGTAAAAATTTTATAAATTTATTTATTAAATCAATTTTATTTACAATACATTCATTAAATTTCAAAAAGTAAATATTTTACACTCATACTTGTTTTAAATTTTCAAATCCATGTCATTGTACAAATCGTATTTTTATTGATTTATGAATCCTATCTTTTATGTTTAATATATATATATATATACACATACATACAAATCATATTTAACTCCTTAGTTTAATTTTTTAATTTTTTTTTTATAAATTTGGTTTTTAAATCTTCGATTCAGCTCACATATTTATATACGTATATTTTATACATCTTTCATTCATCATTCTTTTATCATTTATTTTTGTACAACTTTTGAAAAGAAAAGAATGATTTTAAAAATTTTGGTTACATATTAACAATTAATCACTTTTATTTATATAAGAAAATTTAACTTAAAAAAATAATATTTTGAAAAATTAGTGCATTGATTATTTGACAGTTAACACATCTCCCAAATATATTTAATATTTAGAAAACAAACTACCACTAACCTTTTAAAGCTTTTTAAATTCTACTTTATCTTTTTTATACATCTGATTTTTTTTTAAATTCAGTATTTGTTTATAAAATACTTATCCCTAAATTTTAAACCAATTCTACTTTAAAATTTAATTTTTTTATTTATTCTACAAATTATCTAATTAATTCATAAATAAATTAGCAATTTATCTTCAAAAATTAATTTAATTGCCAAATTAACTTTGTAAATTTTCAGGAATGTTACATACACCTTTAAAAATAAACCAACATTTATTTTTAAAGCAAAATTCCCTTTCCTTTATAAAATTCTCACTCTGAATTTTAAACTTTGCAAATATGTACTGATATACGATTTCCAAATTGATTTTAAAAATCATTTCCAAACACCAAATCAAGTTTCAACTTGATTTCAATTTTTTAGCTTAAACACCAAATCAATTTTTATATTGATTTCCCAAAGATTTGTTCTTTTAACACCAAATTTATTTTCTGAATTTATGTTTAAAATAAATTCCTTTATCTCTTCTAAATTATTTAAAAACCGTATTTTTAAAATAAATCCTTCACCTTTTGAATATTATTACTTGGAATCCATTTCTTAAACATTTTCACCATATTTTGGAATTTTATTCAATAGGATTTCACTATAGATTTTCTACTGAAATTTAAAAAAAAAAAAATCAATTTTATTTATTTTTGGTATCTTACAATACCAAAAATATATTCGGCTAAATTTTAGCCTTCAACAATTTCAATCACAGTATAATCACACACAGATTATAAATAAATAAACACACAACATATAAAACAAAATCAAAAGTTTGAGGAAACCAGTTGGATCCCTCCAACCTGTTTCCCTGCAACCACAGATGTTAGCACAACAATTAAATACCAATTCCACTTCAAGGTAGAATATCAGAGTATATGGGATTTATAAAATATCATCCACTATTATGCGACGCATAAGGTCTCATCCGCTATATAATGCGGGAAATCAACAACTCCAATTTACTATATATATAATATCATCCAGTGAATAATTATCATAAATCAATCATCCAAGCACACAGTCAATCAATTTCAAATCTAACTATGTAAAATTAACTGGAGATTTTAATCGAGTGAGAAGATCTCACCTTTGTTTTTATTTTACAATCCATTTCCCTTCCAGCTTGTTTTCTTCACCGTTTTAGACCTTGTATAAATATTGATACAATTTGATTAATATTTGAATACTTAAATTAACCCGTGATTTTATTTTAAACTAACGCTTTTAGTTTTAAAAAAATTTCTATTTGATAATTTAAATTAACCAATGATTTTTTTATATACATAATATCACCCAACCTATTTAAAGGGTAAGATTTAAAATGTATATATATTGGTGTTTAAAAAATTCTCCTCTGTACATATACATATATACACAAATTTTAAATTTAAAAAGAATATCTTACTATTTTATATATAGCTGATTAAATTTTAAACAAACTATTTTGCAAGTTTTAAACTTAAGTGTAGATAAATTTAGAATGCTTAAAATTCAAATTACCTTGCTACTCAGGTTCCATCCCAACCCTAGCCTCCACCAAAGCAACCACTGCACCTCTACGACGCACCCCAAAACCACTCTTCTGAGTACGCGGTCCTCTTCAAACGCCTCTACAAAACGTCGCGACAAACGAATCTCGCTCCCATGCCAGAGCGCTCTGCCACCATGCTCACACAGCCCAGAACGCGACTCCAACCCACAACTCCTCAACGAACCGCCAACCGACACTTTTCGAACGGCGGACCCCTTGATTTTTTTTCTTTTTTCTTTCTTTTTTTTCCTCGAGTTAAACCCTAACGCCTTGTCGTCCAGGCAATGTGGCTCTAAACAGTCGACAACCCATTGCCGAACTAGAATCGTGACATCATCGCTGCCTTTACTCAAGCACGCGCGACTCGATGAATGAACAGATGAACTCGCGAATCTTCATCTCGCGATTTGAACTGGAAGAGGAGGGAGGCTCGGCTTCGAAGCAAATTCAATTTGTTCTTGAATGAACTGAAGAAGATTAAATTTTCAATCGAATGTCTTTGCACTGCTCTTTATTTTATTTTATTTTTGTTTCGATTGTTCGTATATAAGGGGTTTTGAACAAGCTATCTTTTTTTCCTCTTTTGGCCATTAATTTGCTTTAGAACGAGATTATTTTGTGTTTTAAAGAGAGGTTCGGCTGTTAATATAAAAGAAAAAGGAGACACGAGGATGTTGGCATATGGAGGAAGGTAGGGTTTGATTTTTTGCTAATATTTTTTTTATAATTTTATATTCAAAATATCTCGTATAAGCTAACTCGAAATCCTGAACTCTTATCGAGGCGTGCCGCCACGCGTTTATAAGGTTTTATCTGCATTCTGAACACAATGGAAAAGGTTCCGAGTCCTAATTTGATCGTATGGAGAAGATAGTTTTTTAGACTCAATTATTAAATGAAATTTTGATATAATTTTTAGCGCGTTGGCTTATCGTACGGCCAAACGATCGCTCCAAACACTACGAAAATTGAAATCCGATAATAATACAATATTACGGATCCAATGGAACTGGTTTCATCGAAATCCGAGACTATGCCTCATAATGCTATTTTTATATATCGATTTAAATGATATTATTTCAAAATTGAACAAAACATTTCCAAATCAAATTCTGAAGCTTCCGTTAACCTCAGTATTATCAATATAAATTTTCTAAGCCATCAAATTATTTTTAATCAGCTTAAAAATCATGATTCAACAATTTTACCCAACTACACATTATTAAGTTCAAAAATTAAATTGCCAATCACACAATAATATTTTAAATTCAAGTTAAACTAACCTCCAAATATTTAAAATCAATTAAATATTTCATTTCAAATGTTAAAAATTTCCGGGTCGTCACATCCTTCCCCCGTTAAAAGAATTTCGTCCCGAAATTTCTAGTTAAGAAGAATAATCCTTAACCCATTTATTATTTTTCCCAATCCAAATAGTTTTATCAACTTGACCAAAACAAATCTTTTTATTTAAGACCCATCATTAATTCAACTAACTTTCCAACTTCAATTATAAGTTCCAAACAACATTGTTTTCAATGATTCAAGTTTAAATTTTAAATTCAAATTTCAAATTTCCAAAATTTTCTTAAAATTTTTCTAACTCCCTAAATTTTCAAAAAATTTCGCCAGCGTCTCCTATGCGCGGCTAGCTCGGTATGACTACAAAATATCACCACAGGCCCCCAAATAAAAAAAACAAAAAGCCAAGTGGCAAGACATGAAAATCACCAAACTTCATACTGAAATTTAAATACATACCTTTTTGTCGAGCAATTCAATTTTTATCTTCGAAATCAAATCCCAATTTCCTTTTCCTTTTTCCTATGACATACCCGTATATCCTGATGTCCATAATATCCAATTACAACATTCAAATTTATTTTTGCACATTCCTTTACAAAATCTTCAATATATACTTTTTATACCATTTTTACTTTACCATTGAAGTTATATATCCACTTTCATTCAATTTTGCATTTTCAATTTCATTTGAATTCAATTTACACTTTCAATTCTGTTTGGATTCAATTTACCTTCTGAATATTGAATTTTATCAATTATCTTTCATTCACAACTGATTCATATCACTATTTTAAACTAGTTTCATTTACTAATTCATTACAAATTCTAATTCATTTTACCTCAAACCAAAAAAAATCCTTTTATTTCTTCCATTTTTATAATCTTTAGTTCACTTCAAACTAATTTTACAACTTCATTTTATTTCACACGATTCAAATTGGTTTTTCAATATTCAGTTTCAATTCCAGTTTTAATTCTTTTGTTCATTCCCAAACATAATTCAATTTCAATTCACCATTTTGGTTTACAACTAGTGGATTTCAAATTATATATGAATTTAATTTGCCTCTCGTTTGTAATTATTGAATTCCGATTCATTTCAAATCATATTCATTTTGTCATTCCTTTAATTAGTTTTATTTACTAAGTTTATTTTAATATTTCACTTTGCTTAATGCAAATCAAATTCAATTCCAATTCCAGTTCTATTTACTTACAAATTCGAAATAAATTTCAACATTCAATTCACTTTCATGTACTTGCAATTGCAAATTTATCCATTCATTCACAATTTATTTTCTATCTTAACAGTTTTATTCCAAACATTCAGTCTATAAGACTTCTCAAATTCACGTTTATTCAAATTAACTCAAGTCAATTTCAGTTTAATCTAAATTTTCTAAGTTTTTCAAACTTATTTATTATTCCATAACTATTTTTAATAAATTTTCAGAGTCTTTTCAACCTTTTCAAAACCATTTTTTTGAAATCAATTCAAACTATCCTTTGAATTTCAAAACCAAACCATGTTTTTCCAAACAACTTTAATTTAAAACAATTCGGTAGCAATTCCTCTCTTGGAAACCCGAAAATAAACACCGATGATGTTGCGGTCATCACCGAAGTTATTAGCAACCTAAAAGAGTTTAGTGCCTTTATCCCTTTAAAATATTTTTCCAAAACCTTTGAAAATCATCTTCAAAATCAAAAGGGATTTAAACTTTCCAAATCTCTAAAATTTTCAAATTCTTTTCAAAACATTTCCAAATACTTCTCTTGAATTCCGTTTCAAATTACAAATCACATTTGCATTTACAATTCCCATTTGTGTATGGATTTTATTTTCTTAGTTCTTTGTTTATCATTTCAATTTCTAATTCAACAATAATGATAATACTTCAATATTATCAGTTTCTAACAAACAAGCAACCATATACTATAATAATTCACAGAAAATTTATTTCTTTTATATACGAAAATAGTTTGGGTAAAATTATTTCATTTATCCTATTTTAGAATAATATCGTGTCGAATTTGTTCTGTACAAGTGTTTAGAGATCCCTATCAATAATGTTAATTACTCGTATTGACCAGAATCCATATTCCACTCAACAAACCAATCAACATAATGTAAAACAATTTTATATTCACTAACAAATATGCGCTCATATCTATTATTACACTCACACTCATTCTAGATTACTGCTGACCCTATCTCTAATGAGTAACACCCAATAGGACCAAGGTTATCGCTTAACCAAATGCTCTGATACCACTTTAAAGGCCCGCAAATCCGTACAACTTTTGAGCTGGCAACATTCCATAACAATTCAACCCAAAGTGGCACAAATGTACGAGTCTTTGGGTTTAAAGAAGAAAGAGGCAGAAGAAGAAGAAGAAAAGGAAACGATAACAGAATCTCACATATCGCACTGGAGCAAATATAATAGATAAATGAATATCTTTAAAACACAGAACTATATCAGTTATTACATTACATCACATTACATTATCAGAGTGTTACAACAACAAACAGCGAAAAAGAATATAACATTTACTAGTGATACGCTTCGCCATCCAGCTTGCCTCTAGATCTTTATAGCAACTTTTTTTCGACTATGCTCCCGAATAACTGCTAACCTGACTCTAGGCTGCCCGTGTGGAAAATTGTGGGCGCCTAGAGTTTAGAAAGGGAACAATAAACTCCAGGTCAGTCATGAGACTGGTGTGAGATCTTAAAATAGCTATACTTTAACAGAAGAATTTAAAAGAAATCCACAATGCTTTTTGGAAAATGAAACTACCATAAGGCCTTCCGACACACACACAATGCAATCGCAGACTTGGGGGAGATTTCTCCTTATGATAGTCAAACATGCTTAAGACGATATTATTACTAGTGAATAGTGTGAAAACATTTCGAAAATATAATATTAATCTTAACCAGCATAGGTACCATTATAATATGCCTACTATAGCTACCATATTAAATGGCAGGTTCTACAACTAAAACCGTACAAGGCGCGTATTGTTTCTTTGGATTTCCAATAAATGGTCAGGCTAAGTAACTTCCTATACCACATGGGTACGCCTCTGGTGGGACGTCCCGAGAACCTACCCGGATCTCTGCCAACACAAGGCCGGGTTACGTCTGTAACTAGGTAACTACTACTCGATTATGCCATCCCCCGGTCCTTTGGGACCTTTATCTGGGGATCCTCAACCACAAAGCAACAACCACAAAGTATATATAAAATATTTACGGCAACAACATGGGTTAAGTATATGGGCTCCATACCATGATACCACCCTTTTCCAGAAGGAAATGACATACCCTAAAGGGCGCGACCCTCATAACCTTGCCGCATTATTCCTGTTTTGACCATTTTCGGGGTGTGAGGTCCGACGAAGTCCCGTCCATAAAGCTACACTTTTCACAAAGTCATGCTTTGATCAACAAATGATCAGCAGCACTTCGTATGCCACATTAACAGTTTGGGAATGTATCACTAGTAACCATTAACTACATAACCTCTGAGCTCGTATGTCTCAGAGAAGGGTGTTAAGCTAAGAGAATAAATTCTCCTCCACTAATAGAAATGTATTTAATAGAAACCATATTTATATCTCAAAGTGTAACGTCAGACACACATCCATACAAGTCCATTTCGGGATCGAACGGAACCGAAGGCACTTCAAAGAAGCCCTTGCAACTCCGGATATTCACTAATCACGTCCGGAATCCCCATCACAAAGGGTGATAAAATCTCTATACCTGAGCAACCCGGTGCAGAGACATTCGACAGGTAATCCTTTCGCTTTCGAAAATACCCGGTCTTCAACACCGTCTTCAAATGAAATCCCATTTCGTCGTATCATTATTCGGAATGGGTTTTATGACACAAGGTCCTCTCCCGGCTAATCAGAATAATGAGCGCTTATTTTTAAAAAAATAAGTGTTCATTCAGATTTCAAACAAATCACAACAATTTCCACGTTGATCTTCTTAAACAAAAGATCCATCATAATCACAAAATTTTGATGTGGTTTTCAGATATCCACTTGGAATCCGACCCCGTTCGCATCGAAATTCAAATGCCATTGAAAGGCCAATATTGATAGTCAGTTATCTGACTATCAATTAACATCCATAACAATTTGCCGGATTTAAATAAATTTCCCAAATTATTTATTTTCAAAATATTTCCGCAAGATATATTTCACACTTCAACGATTTGAAAACAGATTTCAAATTACTTTTCACATTTCAATACTTTGAAAGCAAATTTCAAATCACTTTTACTTACGCGGAATACATTTCCAAATATTTATTTATTTCCACTGAAAATCTGTCGAGTTCAAATGCTTTAAAATAATTTAGATTACTTATCCAAGATATATACTTGAAAACATTTAGATAAAAACTATTTTAAAAAACTTTACCTAAAATATTAGTTATGAAGATATTATATTAAAATCTCATATAAAATTGAAGTCTAAAAAATAAAATTAGTCGATAGGATATAACCATTTAAATATCCATTCCCTAAGACAAATATCAATTAAAACTTTAAATAATCACTTCTATAATAAATTTAATATATATCTTTACTTTAAAGATTTTCAAAATAACCTAAGTATATAATTTCTCCAAAAAAATCTTTCCTTAAAACCATCTTCACAACTTCAATTTCATATTTATAGACTATATTGAAAACGTACTCGGCTTTCCAGGAAAAAACATTTTCCAGTTCAAAATGGTTCATTCAAATCAATTGATAAATCTTTCTTGATTTATTTTAAATTTACGTTTCAAATTTGTAAATTTCCTTTTTTACACCTTTAAAGATAAACCAACATTTATTTTAAAACAAAATTCCCTTTCCTTTATGTGACGACCCAGAATTTTTAAGCATTTAAAATTGGAATATTTAAATTAATTTTTAAATATTTAATGGTTAAATATTAACTTGAATTCAAATATCACAATTTATTTGAAGATTAAATTATTAGATTAAATAATTTGAAGTTGGATAAAATGTTAAATCTAGTGTTTTAAGCATGTTAAAAATAATTTGAAGGTCCGTAAAATTTATATTGATAATGATGAAGATAATGGAAGTTGTAAAATAAAATTTAACAGTGATTTGTTCAATTTTAAATTTCATCGTTTAAATTGAATTTAAAAATAGCCTTCCGAGGCACAGTCCCGGAATTCGACGAAACTAGTTCCATTGAATCCGTAATAGTGATTTATTATCGGATTTCAATTTTTGTGGCTTTTGGAGTTGTTGTTTGAGCGTACGATATATAAACGCGTTGAGATTTATATCGAAAATTCTAATCGATTTAAATTTAAAATTTAAAATTTGAATATGACTCAAAATTCACATCAGCTGAAGATATATCTACATCAAAATTTTATTAAAACTTTTTCAACCCTGCTTCAGCTTTTATTTTTTTCAAAACACTGTAGCTAGGTGAATTTTTCACGCAACCATCTACTCGTGTTCCCCCTTTTCCTTTCAAAGCACGCTCTCTCCTCATTCAAAATCAAATCTAGCCGAAGTGAATACGTTTCCGTAGCTTCTTCCATACACTTCTTCGTTTGATTAAATAATTAAAAATATTAGATATTTTCTTCGTTCAGGAAACAAAATAACTTGGTTCAAAACAAAGTAACTTCGTTCAAAAAAAAGGCCGAACCTTTTGAATTGAAATCACGATCCTTCTTTTCTGTTTCGTCCCCCTCTCCCACTCTTCTTTCGTTCGAAAATAAATTCAAAATCCAAAGGGGCCGAATCCTCCTCAAATCGAATCGAATCAATTTCGATTCAAAATCCTAGGGCCGCTGTCATTCGATCTTGAATCGATTTCGAATCAAGTCGCAGAGGTCGAAGTTTGGGCGAGGGGCATTCGCGAGCGGACCGTAATGTAAGGGCGGCGCAGCTGGATGTTCGCGAGGCGATTTGGGATGGGGGGTCACGGCGTCAAGTGGGATGTTCGCGTGTGGTGACCGTTGTTTATCGACGGCAGTGGTTTGGTTCGTACTCGGGTCGCGATAATCTTCAACGCTCGTTCGAGTTAGGCTTTGGGTCAGTAGGAAGCGCGTGTGGCCGAGGGATGTCGGGGAGAAGAGCTTGTGTTTGTTGTTGCTTTGAGGAAGGTATTCGAGTTGTTTTTCTTTTTAGTTTTCTAAATTTTCTCAGTACTTAACTCCTGTTTTTTTTTAAATAGAGATATGAAATTTAACTAGCTAAATTATTAATTTAAAATTGGTTAATTAAATCTATTAACTGGTAATATTAAGTTGTTAAACAGCTAAATGGATTTGTCAAAATAATAACATTTATCAGTTTATGTATTGTTTATAAAAGTAGTTTTGGGTTTCTGGCATATTACAGTATTGTTTTAAATATATATATATATATAAAGATATACACATTTTTGTTATAAACGATTTAAAGGGAAAATATGTATATATCTTAGGAAAATTTCATCTTTCAAACATTTTTTTTTATGCAGGTTAAGTAAGTTAAAACTTTTAATTTAATCTGTTTATCAAAATTTTAACAGTAAAGTTTATAATTTTATTAACCTGGTAGATTTAAATTTAAAATGGAAATAGTAATGGTAGTTTAAAATCATGGGAAAATGTTAATGAATGGAAATTTATTTCCGATAAGTTCGAATATTTATAATCCGTATATTGTTTGTTTAAGGTCCAAATCATGAGGGAACCAATCGGGATAGATCAGGTTGCAAACAAGGTCAAAGGTGAGTTAATCTCACTCAGTTAGATTTAAATTTAAATTTAAATTTAAATGATTAAATTTAAACAATTGGTTGAATGGATGAATTGATTGATTATATTATAGTATATACTACATCTTGGGATGTTTGATTTATATTGTGCTATAGTATGGTGTATTTTGGAATTGGCATATTATATTGTGCTAATATCTGTGGATGTAGGGAAAACATATTGGAGGGATCCACTGGACCCCTCTTTGTATATTTAAGTTATTTATTACCCTCTGTTATGATTATTTGATATTCTATGATGAATTATATTGTGATATTGAATGCTATGGCTTAATTGATATAATTGGGTATAATGATTACCAAAATATATAAATTGAATTTTGGAAAGAAAATAAAAGAAGTGAATTCGTAAGTAAAATAATTTATAGAAATTTGAATAAATTTAGGAATGAATTGGAAAGGAATAAAGTGACTTTAAAATTCTAATAAATAAATCTTGTGTACTGTAAGGATTTGAATAATCAGAAGATTAATGAATTTTAAATTTCAGTATTATTATTTAAAAGAACAAAACATCTATTTAAAATTTAAGATTTAAATTGTTGAAAAGTAAAGAAGAAATTTGGACAAGATCTGAAATTTGTATATTTCAGTTAAATGATTTAAAATCAAACGGAAGATAATAATAATAAAAAATAAACAAAGTCCATAATTAATGAATTTTGAAATGAATTGAGTAATTAAAGAAACTTATTTCAAATGGAGTAAATTGGAAATCAATTTGGGAAATTGATATAAGTGATTGAAATTAGAATTATTCTCTCGATAACCAAGTACGATTTTAAAGTAATTTTTTTAAAATATAAGTTAAAAGTTTTAAGTTATTTAAAAATCAAGTTTTGGATAATTTATTATTTCTAAATATTTAAATTCTAAAGTAAGTATTTTCTTTTAATCTATTATAGCAGTAATTATTGGAAGAGTGACTTAGTATTTTGTTTCTAAAGTTAAAAATCTAGTTTTATATTTTATTAAGTAACCTTATTTTCAAATATTCATATAGTGTGTATTTTTTAACAAATTATTGAAGCAGTTTTAACTTGAATGCTTTAAAGTATATTTTAATAAGTAAATTGTTTTGAATTATTTTAGAAAAATCTAGTTTTGTGCTTGGTGATCCCAGAAGAGACAGAAAATATTTGGGAAAGTTTGTCTTGAAAAGAAAGATGGTTTGAGACTATTTCCAAAGGATTTGAAAGTGGAAATAATATCTTGTGAAGATAACTTTGAGGTTAATAAATAATTTGGGAAATTATTTATTTTTGGATGGATGTTTGAGAATATTAATTGATAGTTAAATAACCGATTGTCAATATTGGACAACTACGTTGATCGTTTCAAAGAGACCGAGATCGAGATTTATTTCTCGAAAACCACTTCGATCCGGTTTGTACATTTCGTGGAAACGAGTTTGGATTCGAAGATGGAGCAGTGAAGTGCAAGGGCTAGTCGCTACTAATCCTGAGGATATTTCCAAAAAATGGATGTAGTAGGAATAGTGCCTTCGGTTCCGTTCGAACCTGGGACGGACTTGTATGGATGAATGCTTGCGAAACATCGTCAGTTGGACGATGGGCATTCTAAGGGATATATTCTAAAAAGGTAACGCTTAGCCTCAAGCCTCTCAAATGGGAATGGCTGAAAATCAGGGGTTATGCAGCAAGGCTTCGTGGGTAGCCCCCACTGGAGGGTGAGGTCATCCCTGTCTAGATGTCCCTTTTTATTTCGGCTTAGTGGGCGGTTGTTGATCCCAACCGCGGGGTGATCTTGCTCGGAACTGTCCAGTAAGGGATGGTTCCGGTCTTGTGTTGCAGGGGAGTTAGGGTGGCTCCTCGGTACGCTGATCTAGACCAGGTACTATGACAGGTGGTACCCCAGTGCGTAGCCATTAGTTGGAATCCATTTTCCCTATGCGCCCGTACGGTTTTGATTGTGCCCAACTATTGCTGAAACGTGAGATGCAAGCATTTCAACTAGATTCTATTTTACTTTCTATAGACACTATTATAATATCAGAGGACTTTAATAAAAATGTTTTAGCTATCGTAAGGTAAAAACCCGACATGTTTATTTGTGGCGTGATCTTACGGGATGCCTTTGTTTTCAAAGGATTTTTGAAACTTTAATAATCAATTGGGTGTGATTTCCTCACGCTGGTATTCCAAACTGACTCGGGTGTTATTTAACTGTAATGCTCTGGTCAGACCGAGTATTATAGGATACAGGATATGATGCTTTGGAGCTCAGGAGACGAGCTGGATGACGATACGTACTCTCATACTTGTTTATATATATATTTCTGTTGTGCTGAGTTGTTGTGTATCCATTTGTATGATATTGATGTTGAGCTGTGATTGATGTACTCTGATGATGTAATATATAAACAGAGATATTTGATTTTTGAGTAATGATCATTTATTATCTATTATACTTTATACCGCTGCGATGGATAGATTCGGTTAATGTTTTCTATTTTCTTCTTCTACCTTGTCTTCTTTAAACCTAAATGGTCCGTATTTCTGTACAACTTGAGTTGATTGTTGTCGAATAGTGTTAACTCAAGGGGTACGGACGGGCTATTTCACTTTATAAAATTCTCATTCTGAATTTTAATTTTTCCAAATATTTACTGATATACGATTTCCAAATTGATTTTAAAAATCATTTCCAAACACCAAATCAAGTTTCAACTTGATTTCAAATTTTTATCTTAAACGCCAAATCAATTTTTATATTGATTTCCCAATGATTTATTCTTTTAACACCAAATCAATTTTCTGAATTTATGTTTAAAATAAATTCCTTTATCTCCTCCAAATTATTTAAAAACCGTATTTTTTTAAAATAAATCCTTCACCTTTTGAATATTATTACTTGGAATCCATTTATTAAACATTTTCACCGTATTTTGGAATTTATTCGATAGGATTTCACTATAGATTTTCTACTTAAATTTAAAAAAATTCAATTTTATTTATTTCTGGTATCTTACCATACCAAAAATATATTTGGCTAAATTATAGCCTTCAACAATTTCAATCATAGTATAATCACACACAGATTATAAGTAAATAAACACACAACATATAAAACAAAATCAAATGTTTGAGGAATCTAGTTGGATCCCTCCAGCCTGTTTCCCTGCATCCACAGACGTTAGCACAACAATTAAATACCAATTTCACTTCGAGGTGGAATACCGCGGTATATGGGATTTATAAAATATCATCCGCAATTATGAGGCGCATAGGGTCTAGGGCTGAGTTGTGGATGGGGATATTTGCTGGACATTCACGGCGACGTGATAGCATCGGGGTAGACCGGTGGTGGAGGAAAAGAATGATGGAGGCTAGGCGAAGGTTCGGGCATAAGGAAGGCATCTCTGGGGTCGGAGATGGCGAAGAGGGGTGAACTTTGGCGAAAGGACCTGGAGACTATTTTGGTTCATTCATTCGATTTTGTATTTTCGAAATGATTCGTCGATCTATGTGGCAAGTCGACTCAGGAGAAGATAGTCGACGTGTTGATTGTCGGAGCTAGGTTCGAAGCCGGCTAGAATCGTGCGCATGTGCACCGTGTTACAACGTGCAGGTGGAAGAAAGAATCAGGAAGGAGAAGACGAAGTGGGATCTAAAGGGGATGTTTTTGCTCGAAATGGTACCCGGGTTTTCTGTTGATTTGCTCGAGTGGGTCTTCGAGTTATTTGTGTGTGTGTGTGTTATTTCTGGATTTATGTATAACAATTTTTTTTTAAAAAGAAGGAAGCTCGGGAAAAAGGTGAGAAACTCGAGTATTGGTTCGAGTTAACCTAGGGTTTATCTCAGGTAAAATGATCATGTTTCAAATATTAAAGATAATGTAATTAAACTATTAATAATTTACTAAATCAATATTTTAAAATAAGGTGTTCAGTTAAATGTGATTTAACCAATTTATTTTCAACCTAGTAAGTTAATTCCTAAAGTTGTTTAAAATTTAATTAGCAATATAATTAAATTAAGAAGCTTTAAATGTGTTTAATCATTAATTAAACTTAAAAGGGTTTAGGTTAAGTTATAGGTTAATGATAAATTATTTATTTTCTAAAGTTATTAAATAAGATTTTTACGAAATTAAATAAAGATAAACAGTTTATCTTAAGGTTAATTAATACCTTGGATGATTAAGGATTAATTAAATCAATAGGGTAATTAGTGAATAATTAAATTATTTAATTTATTAATGATAAAAAGTTAGTTAATTAATTTAATTAATTAAGAGTTAATTAATTAGAGATTAATTAATTCGTAATTAAGGATAAATTAATTATGAAATTAGAGATTAATTACTTAAATAGTAATTACTTAATGTAAGTAATTAAAGGATAAATCTGTTGAGGGTTAACTAATTTAATTATTAATTAAAGGTTAAATTAATTAATGATCAGAGTTAATTAATTGAGGATAATTAACAAATAGGATAATTACTTGATGAAAATAATTATAGGAAAATTACTTAAGAGAAGTAATTAAGAATTAATTACTTAGTGTAATTAATTCAAGGATTGATTAATTAAGGAAATTAATTAATGGTTAGTTAATGAGTGTGATAAATTAAAGGATAATTAATTTGAGAAATTAATTAAATATAAATGTAGTTAATTTGAATTGGTGAAGGTAAATTAATTTGGGTTATTAATTAACGGCTAATTAAGAGGAAAATTAAGGGATGATAAATTAATGGTTGTAATTAATTAATGTAAATAAGTAGAATTAAAAGAGATTAAAGGAATTAAATTATTTTATTTAAATTAATTAGAAATCGTGCGAATAAATATACTTATGGATGATTGGATTATATGGAATGCCTTGGATTGGTTGATATCACTGATATAAAATGTTTTATGATATGATATGTTGGGTTGTACAGAAATAATGTGATTATCTATCGACGTTGAATTTCTGTGTAAGAATGACATCCTGTATTTAAAGTTTGAATTGTATTTCATTTGAATAACTTGTGTAAGATGACATGGGACTCGAAGAGACCGAGGTCTAGTATAAGTAAATACCCGAAACCACTTCGATTTGTAATCTATAATAATTCTATAATGATTTGATATGTGAGATAAATAGGCTGGAACGGAATATTATGGACCTTTGAAACTAAGTAAAGTTAATTAGGGATTGATTTGTGAAATGAGTGTTGACCTTAACCAGTTATGAACTCATAGTAAGGTACGAGTTACCCTGGATTTTAATTATGTTTCAAAGCTTAGTATTTCAAATTGCATGGGTTTACTCACGCTGGGTTTCTAGCCTGACCCGGGTGTTACTTTGATGTAATGCTCGGGTCAGAACGAGTATTACAGATTTTTAGGTAAGGACGTTCTGCAGTTCAAGAGGCGAGCAGGATGGCAAAAATGTATGGAGTGTAATCCACTGTGATATATTGTTGTTATCTGGGACAAGTTATTTTAGTTGTCCATTGTTTATGTAAATGTTGAAAACTCAGATGTATTGTATGTAATTTAACTGATATAGTGTATAAATGTTAATATATGATATTGTAACGACCCCGGATTTTTATGAATTTAAATTGATAATTTAAATGAATTTTTGAATTAAAATTTGTAAAATTGATTATAAAAGGCAGCGAGTTTCCCCGATTCAAATAGAAATTATATTAGGTCGTATGAATTTGATAATTTGTATATATGTGAATATATATGTATATATTGGATTTGAGATAAAATCTTAAATAAATGGTTTTTAAAATAAATAGAAATAAAAATACAAGACGATAAGTATTTAAGTTGAAAATTAATATGTAAGTCATAAGAAAAGAAAAGAACCGACATTTAAATATCAAAGAAAGTTGTAAATAAATATGCAAAATAAACAAAACAAAATTATAAATAAAAGAAGTTAGGCATAAGCTTATAAAAACAAAGGAAAGTAATAAAATAAAGTACAAATATAAGACAAGAATAAAATATAGCAAATAAAAGTATCTACGTACAAAGCAACAAGTACATAACATCATCACAGCCGAGTATAGCATGTTGCTTGCAAAGCTTAGTATGCAAGGCGAGAAATAACAAATGTATATAAGCATGTACACATGCATTTAATGCAAGACAACAATATATATACTTAAATATAGATTGTACATAGAGCATAAAGCAAGAGTCAAGCAAATATATATGATGTTTCCTGTAGGATAGTATGCAAGCAAGATAAAAATATGTACATAACAATTTTGAACTCAAGCACGAAACATAAAGTACCTATGTACATGCTTATGCAAAGCAAAATGACTGTGCATACCAAATTCTTCAGCATGGAAAAGATCATCTCAGCCATGACTTGTGGTACAAAATAAACATCACCTTGTATAAACAAATAACACCCTGAACAAAGAAAATAAAATAATATCTTGTACAACCATATCATCCTGCAAACTTCTCTTTTTTTATATATGTATCAATCTTTATCTCAGTTCGACCATGAAACTGAGTAGCACTTGAAGGAAAAGAAAAAAAAAATTAAATCATTTCAAACTCAAACAAAACTTCAGTTTAAACTACAATTAAGATTCAACTCAAAGATCAGGCAAAACATGCTATCTGGGATCAATTAGATCAAAATGCAAGTTCAACTCAAATATATAGCAAGGATTCAAACCTGAAGCAGTTAAAAGAGCCTAGCAAATTCAAGCATGCAAGTTTAGGCAACTAAATCTATTTCCAGTTTTCAACAGTTTCAGTTCTCTGCCCATCTTCTCTGTTCCAAGTATTTACAGGTGAGCAAACCCCTAAACTAAATCCCTCTTTTCTCTGTTGTTACTTGTGAATGAACCCTTACCTTGAATCTGTTATAATCTGGATGCATGTTGAAGCTTTGTGTGGGAAGTATAAAATACTTACAGGGTGTATATATGCATTTATGGTGTGCATATCTGCTCTGTTCTTAGTAACATGATTCTAATTCAAGATTTAAAATTCAACATCTCTTTCTATAATTGATGTTAAGCTACAATCCTTAAATAAAAATTGTTCGTGTTAATCTAATGCTAGTTTAAAAATAATTATAAGCAAAATCAAGTAAGATATTTTACTAGAAAAGAAAATTTACAGAAGAATATTTTTAAAAGAAAAAAATCACTATTCTTAGATTCATGTTTGGCTTCATAATTGGAATCACATTAGAATATGATGAATTTTAACAATCAAATGAAGATTTTTAGTTTGGTAGATTTTGGGGAATTGCTAGTGGAACAGAAAATGTATTTTTATCAAATTCAGACAAACGCCAACGAATTGTGAGTCGTGCCTCTGGGTGGTGATAGATTGAAGGATATAGATCATCAGAAAAATAGTTAGAAAATTTGTAGATAATCGTGATGGCCAAAGATTGGTGAACTAGGGTATAAACTCACGTTATGTATTTGTTGGAATTCGTATTGCCGCGGCGTCGTCGAGGTGCTTTGGGGGATCAGACCAAGGGGAGGAGGATCGTGAGTGAGTGTCGAAGTTTTGGTCGAGTCCGTGTGAGTTTCGATGGTGGGAATCGTTGGCACGTGACGTTTTTTTTTTGTGGTCGTTTTGATGCAGCCTGGGTTAGAAAGCTCGTTCGCGAGTTTGTCGTTGGTTGGTGGTTTTGAGGGGTCGAAGATGTTGACGGGGTCGCAAGTGACTTGTTGGGGGTGGTCGCAGGTGTCGGAGCGTTGCCGGTGATGGGTGCATGTGCACAGTCTCCATGCACAGTTGGGTTGAGAAAGAAGCGAAGGAACTCGGGTTTTCACTCGAAGCAGTTCGAGTTCCTCTCGTGCTCGTCTCGGGTAGGAAGAAGGGGATGCGAAGCAAGCTACTCGAGTGTTGACTCGAGTCTGTGTCAGGGATTTTAGAGAGTTGTTCGGGATTTTACTGTGAGGAGTTTCAACTTATACCAAGTTACTTTGAGTAAAGGAAATTGGTAACAAGTTTTTTTAAAAAAGAAAAAAGAAAACAAAGAATGGAAGTTTTACAAAGTAAAGGAAAGTAACAAGATTTTTGAAGCTAAATATTAACAAGTATCAAATATAAATCTTAAAGAAAATGTCTTGAATTTAATTTGTTTGACTTGATAATCTTCAAAAGAAATGTGATAATGATTCAATGTGGTTTTGGAACCTCAGTTTTAAAATATAATAAAGTTTTGAAATTTAGCTTTTTTTTGAAACAACTTTAAAGGTTTTTAAAGTAGTTTTATAAATTGATTAAAAGGTAATTAGAATGGATAAATTGATGATTTGTATAGATTAAATTAGTAAATATAAGTTTAAATGTATTAATTAAAGTTTAATGAATTAAGTAATATAGACTAAATTTTAATTAATCAATGAATCATTAATGGTTAATCAAACTTATAATTAATAATGATTGATGTAATTTAATTACTTTGGAAAAGAAATTAAATAAATGTTAATGAAGGTCATTAAAGATGATTTATAAATGAAGTAATTTGGGGTAATTACCTTTGTAATTAATCAAGGGATTAATTAATGGAGATAGTTAATCATGGGATAATTTATTTAGTTAACAAGTAATTTAGAATAATTTAATTAATTAAGGTGATTGATTAATTTATTTATATCAAATGATTTGTGATAAATTTATCAGGATTGGATAACTAATTCATAAGTAGTTAATTTAATTGAAAATACATTGAAAAAATTAGGATTAAACAAAAAATTAATCCTACTGGTAAATGACTATTGGATGTTTGACCTTACTTATGAATGATTGTATTGTATGATATGCCTTGAATTGATTGTCCTAACTGATCTGTGATATTTTGTACTGTGGATTGAGCTGTGCATTATCTGTGAATCTATGAATGTACGATAAGCATTATAGTTTATATCGCTTATCAATTATATTTCTGTGTTTTAATCTGTGATGACTGAATGATTGTGCACTATTGTGTAAAACCCCTGGACCACACCATACACACCCAATTATGGATTTCGCGAGGAAATCAGTTAAGTCGCAGATTTTTGAAATAGTTTTAAATTTGAATTTTTAAATTCAAATGTTTTGGAAACGGAATCAGAATAAATGTGAAAAGCTTTTGGAATGGAATTCCAAGATAAAATTTATTTTTAAATTACTCGATTAAGTTTTTGGAATTTAAATAATTTAATTTAAACTTAGATTTAAGATTTGAAATTAAAATTATATGATTTGAAATTGGGGATTAAAGATGTTATACTAGTCATTATGAGTTAAACCATTTTTAATGTATTATTTTTGAAAATTTGAATTAACCCAAAGATTGTAACTTGTATAAATGAAATCGGGTTTTTCGAAATAAGACTGTTGTTTCTAAATGATAAAAAGGCTTTCATAGGAGAAACGAATTTCAAATTATATAAAAAGGGATTTCAAGTTTAAACTGAAATAGTTTACCAAGTTATTGATGAATATTTGGAAATGAATTTTGAAAGTGAATATTTGGGAACGGTTTGAAAGCTATAAGATAAATCTTTAATTTAAAGATTTTAAAATGAGTTAATCCAAATGAAATGGAAATTGTTTTGAAACCCGTAAATGGAATTTTGTGAAATAAATCTTTTTGTTAAAGATTTAAAATGGTAATTGGTTTAAACCATTTAAAAAGAGAGTTTTGAATTATTAAGTTGTGACTTAATTGAAATCCCATATCTATATGTTTTAAATGTTTTCTCTCACTATTCGGTTTAGCCGGGAAAGGACCTTTGTGTCGTATAACCCATTCCGAATATGTGATTCGATGTTATGGATAGCATTTGAAGACCGGTGATGAAGACCGGGTATTTGCCAAAGCGATAGGATGACCTATCGATTGTTTCTGCACCGAGTCGCGCCGGTATAGAGACTCCCTAAGTGATGGGAAATCCGATCGGGATTGTGAATATCCGGATTGCAAGGACTTCTTTGTAAGTGCCTTCGGTTCTGTTCGATCCCGGAACAGACTTGTATGTATAGTATGCCTGACATTACAAATTGAGATATAAAGCTGATTTCTTTCAAATATGTTTCTGTTGGTGGCGGAGGAATTATTCTCTTAGCTTAACACCCTTCTCTGAGACGTACGAGCTCAGAGGTTATGTAGTTGATGGTTATTAGCGATATATTCCTAATTTGGTAATGTGACATGCTGAGTGTTGCTGTGAAATGATCATTGTGTTGATCATTTGTGATAGGATCATTTGTTTGATCGTTTATCTTTGTGATCATTTCTATGATCATTTGTTGACCCAAAGCACAGCTTTTGTATAAAGAGTGGCTTTGTGGACGAGACTTCGTCGGACCTCACACCCCGGAATGGTCAAAACAGGAAAGATGCGACAAGGTTATGAGGGGTAGCTCCCTTTAGGGTATGTGCATTTCCTTCTGGAAAAGGGTGGTATCATGGTATGGAGCCCAGATACTTACTCATGTTGAACACTTTATTTATTATGGTGTGATTTTGATTAGAGAGCTCTCGGATAAAGGTCCCAAAGGACCGGGGGATGGCATACTCGTGTCAGTAGTTACCTAGTTAGGGGTAACCCGGCCTTGTGTTGGCAGAGATCCGGTTTGGTTCTCGGGGACGTCCTTCCAGAGGCGTTCTCATGTGGCAATGGGAAGTTCCTTGGCCTGACCATTCGTTGGAAATTCAAAGAAACAATACAATCTTGTACGGTATTAGTTGTAGAACCTATCATTCACTTATGGAAGCGCCCCACTGTTTGGATGGTAGCTATAGTAGGCATAGTTCGAAATGTCTATGTTGGCTAAGATTTATATCTTTACTTTCGAAATGAATTTTTCCTACACTATGCACTAGTAATAATATCAAATGTTCTTTTTAATGCGTATCAAGCATATTTGACTATCATAAGGAGAAATCTCCTCCGATTCTGCGTTTGCATTGTGTGTGTGTGCGGGAGGCCTTATGGTAGTCTCATTTTTAAAAAGCATTGCGAATTGACTTTGAAAATCTTTTGTTGAATGTTTTAAAAGATAAACTGTTTTTGTTGCTCACACCAGTCCCACGACTGATCTGGAGTTTATTGTTTCTTTCCTAAACTCTGGGTGCTCATTATTTTCTACACGAGCAGTCTAGAGTTGGGTTTTTCAGATAGTCAGGTTTAGTAGATTATCTGGGGTTAGTTCAGTCTTTGGACCACGCCAGTCTTGCTTAGCTTGGTGCATCGTTATTGGGAGATCGAGCTATTGCTGGATTGATTCTTGGAGTTGGGAGTTGCGGTTTTGGAGTTCCCTCTTGAAGACTATCTTAGAGTTATATTGTTCCGCTGCTAGATGTTATCTTTTTTTTTCTTTCCGCTGCTATTTTATTGTATCATATCTCTGATGTATATTGATATCATTGTATCACTCTGTTGTATCAGATATTGTATCAGAGCTGTATATCAATGTATTATTCTTTTATTCCGTTGTGTTGTTTACTTAATGTTGTTATAAGCTCCGGCGAATCGGATTTGAACGGTCGAATCTATGGCATTCGAGTACGATGTAAAGTATGGATGTCGATTTTCAAGTGCGAAAAAATCCAGTTCGTCACATTTGGTATCAGAGCTAAGGTTAAACTTTAGCTCAGGAGTATAACACATTAAGTAGCTCATTAGAGATAGGGTCAAGTAAACCCTAGAATGAGTAATCCCTAAGATATATGTTCGAACGTCTCAGTAAATTCTCTTACTATCCGTTGATTGTAAGTATGAGTGCAAGAAGAGAACGAGATAGGGGACAGGGGAATACATCTATAATTAGTCAAAACTCTGTAACAACAGTGGAAACATCTTTCTTATCAATTTCCTTTGATTCGTCTTTTCAATTCTTTTGATTTCTTCGTGACATCTGCAAGAAGAAGTTTCGGTGTGATGATGGCTCTACGAATCGTTGTAGAAAATTCTTGCTTCGTATTTCATCGGTTTCTTATCGGCTTTTCGATTTAAACCTTAATGAATATAAATTGGAAATTTTAAATTGAGTTAAATTGGTTAATGAAATATGAAGGCTAAATTGAATTATATCAATAAAACGATTTCGTTTAAAACCAAATTTTGAAATTCTGTTGTAATTTCTTGTGAATACCAAAGTCCAAAGAGGGACAAATTGGTATGTATTCTAAGATATTCTGACTTGAGTTTGGAATACATATCTTAAGTTTGAGGAAATATAGGAGATCAAATCTGTCTATCTCTGTGTTGTTTTCGTGCCTGCGAATTTCGAGGACGAAATTCTTTTAAGGGGGGAAGTTTGTAACGACCCCGGATTTTTATGAATTTAAATTGATAATTTAAATGAATTTTTGAATTAAAATTTGTAAAATTGATTATAAAAGGCAGCGAGTTTCCCCGATTCAAATAGAAATTATATTAAGTCGTATGAATTTGAAAATTTGTATATATGTGAATATATATGTATATATTGGATTTGAGATAAAATCTTAAATAAATGGTTTTTAAAATAAATAGAAATAAAAATACAAGACGATAAGTATTTAAGTTGAAAATTAATATGTAAGTCATAAGAAAAGAAAAGAATAGACATTTAAATATGAAACAAAGTTGTAAATAAATATGCAAAATAAACAAAACAAAAGTATAAATAAAAGAAGCTAGGCATAAGCTTATAAAAACAAAGAAAAGTAATAAGATAAAGTACAAATATAAAACAAGAATAAAATATAGCAAATAAAAGTATCTATGTACAAAGCAACAAGTACATAACATCATCACAGCCGAGTATAGCATGTTGCCTGCAAAGCTTAGTATGCAAGGCAAGAAATAACAAATGTATATAAGCATGTACACATGCATTTAATGCAAGACAACAATATGTATACTTAAATATAGATTGTACATAGAGCATAAAGCAAGAGTCAAGCAAATATATATGATGTTGCCTGTAGGATAGTATGCAAGCAAGACAAAAATATGTACATAACAATTTTTAACTCAAGCATGAAACATAAAGTACCTATGTACATGCTTATGCAAAGCAAAATGAACTGTGCATACCAAATTCTTCAGCATGGACAAGATCATCTCAGCCATGACTTGTGGTACAAAATAAACATCACCTTGTATAAACAAATAACACCCTGAACAAAGAAAATAAAATAATATCTTGTACAACAATATCATCCTGCAAACTTCTCTTTTTTTATATATGTATCAATCTTTATCTCAGTTCGACCATGAAACTGAGTAGCACTTGAAGGAAAAGAAAAAAAAAATATCATTTCAAACACAAACAAAACTTCAGTTTAAACTACAATTAAGATTCAACTCAAAGATCAGGCAAAACATGCTATATGGGATCAATTAGATCAAAATGCAAGTTCAACTCAAATATATAGCAAGGATTCAAACCTGAAGCAGTTAAAAGAGCTTAGCAAATTCAAGCATGCAAGTTTAGGCAATTAAATCTATTTCCAGTTTTCAACAATTTCAGTTCTCTGCCCATCTTCTCTGTTCCAAGTATTTACAGGTGAGCAAACCCCTAAACTAAATCCCTCTTTTCTCTGTTGTTACTTGTGAATGAACCCTTACCTTGAATCTGTTACAATCTGGATGCATGTTGAAGCTTTGTGTGGGAAGTATAAAATACTTACAGGGTGTATATATGTATTTATGGTGTGCATATCTGCTCTTTTCTTAGTAACAGGATTCTAATTCAAGATTTAAAATTCAACATCTCTTTCTATAATTGATGTTAAGCTACAATCCTTAAAGAAAAATTGTTCGTGTTAATCTAATGCTAGTTTAAAAATAATTATAAGCAAAATCAAGTAAGATATTTTACTAGAAAAGAAAATTTACAGAAGAATATTTTTAAAAGAAAAAAATCACTATTCTTAAATTCATGTTTGGCTTGATAATTGGAATCACATTAGAATATGACGAATTTTAACAATCAAATAAAGATTTTTAGTTTGGTAGATTTTGGGGAATTGCGAGTGGAACAGATAATGTATTTTTATCAAATTCAGACAAACGCCAACGAATTGTGAGTCGTGCCTCTGGGTGGTGATAGATTGAAGGATATAGATCATCAGAAAAATAGTTATAAAATTTGTAGATAATCGTGATGGCCAAAGATTGGTGAACTAGGGTTTAAACTCACGTTATGTATTTGTTGGAATTCGTATTGCCGCGGCGTCGTCGAGGTGCTTCGGGGGATCGGACCAAGGGGAGGAGGATCGTGAGCGAGTGTCGAAGTTTTGGTCGAGTTCGTGTGAGTTTCGGTGGTGGGAATCGTTGGCACGAGATGTTTTTTTTGGTGGTCGTTTTGATGCAGCCTGGGTTAGAAAGCTCGTTCGCGAGTTTGCCGTTGGTTGGTGGTTTTGAGGGGTCGAAGATGTTGACGGGGTCGCAAGTGACTTGTTGGGGGTGGTCGCAGGTGTCGGAGCGTTGCCGATGATGGGTGCATGTGCACAGTCTCCGTGCACAGTTGGGTTGAGAAAGAAGCGAAGGAACTCGGGTTTTCACTTGAAGCAGTTCGAGTTCCTCTCGTGCTCGTCTCGGGTAGGAAGAAGGGGATGCGAAGCAAGCTACTCGAGTGTTGACTCGAGTCTGTGTCAGGGATTTTGGAGAGTTGTTCGGGATTTTACTGTGAGGAGTTTCAACTTATACCAAGTTACTTTGAGTAAAGGAAATTGTTGACAAGTTTTTTTAAAAAGAAAAAGAAAACAAAGAATGGAAGTTTTACAAAGTAAAGGAAAGTAACAAGATTTTTGAAGCTAAATATTAACAAGTATCAGATATAAATCTTAAAGAAAATGTCTTGAATTTAATTTGTTTGACTTGATAATCTTCAAAAGAAATGTGATAATGATTCAATGTGGTTTTGGAATCTCAGTTTTAAAATATAAAAAAGTTTTGAAATTTAGTTTTTTTTTGAAACAACTTTAAAGGTTTTTAAAGTAGTTTTATAAATTGATTAAAAGGTAATTAGAATGGATAAATTGATGATTTGTATAGATTAAATTAGTAAATATAAGTTTAAATGTATTAATTAAAGTTTAATGAATTAAGTAATATAGACTAAATTTTAATTAATCAATGAATCATTAATGGTTTATCAAACTTATAATTAATAATGATTGATGTAATTTAATTACTTTGGAAAAGAAATTAAATAAATGTTAATGAAGGTCATTAAAGATGATTTATAAATGAAGTAATTTGGGGTAATTACCTTTGTAATTAATCAAGGGATTAATTAATGGAGATAGTTAATCATGGGATAATTTATTTAGTTAACAAGTAATTTAGAATAATTTAATTAATTAAGGTGATTGATTAATTTATTTATATCAAATGATTTGTGATAAATTTATCAGGATTGGATAACTAATTCATAAGTAGTTAATTAATTGAAAATACATTGAAAAAATTAGGATTAAACAAATAATTAATCCTACTGGTAAATGACTATTGGATGTTTGACCTTACTTATGAATGATTGTATTGTATGATATGCCTTGAATTGATTGTCCTAACTGATCTGTGATATTTTGTACTGTGGATTGAGCTGTGTATTATCTGTGAATCTATGAATGTACGATAAGCGTTATAGTTTATATCGCTTATCAATTATATTTTTGTGTTTTAATCTGTGATGACTGAATGATTGTGCACTATTGTGTAAAACCCCTGGACCACACCATACACACCCAATTATGGATTTCACGAGGAAATCAGTTAAGTCGCAGATTTTTGAAATAGTTTTAAATTTGAATTTTTAAATTCAAATGTTTTGGAAACGGAATCAGAATAAATGTGAAAAGCTTTTGGAATGGAATTCCAAGATAAAATTTATTTTTAAATTACTCGATTAAGTTTTTGGAATTTAAATAATTTAATTTAAACTTAGATTTAAGATTTGAAATTAAAATTATATGATTTGAAATTGGGGATTAAAGATGTTACACTAGTCATTATGAGTTAAACCATTTTTAAAGTATTATTTTTGAAAATTTGAATTAACCCAAAGATTTTAACTTGTATAAATGAAATCGGGTTTTCCAAAATAAGACTGTTGTTTCTAAATGATAAAAAGGCTTTCATAGGAGAAACGAATTTCAAATTATATAAAAAGGGATTTCAAGTTTAAACTGAAATAGTTTACCAAGTTATTGATGAATATTTGGAAATGAATTTTGAAAGTGAATATTTGGGAACGGTTTGAAAGCTATAAGATAAATCTTTAACTTAAAGATTTTAAAATGAGTTAATCCAAATGAAATGGAAATTGTTTTGAAATCCGTAAATGGAATTTTGTGAAATAAATCTTTTTGTTAAAGATTTAAAATGGTAATTGGTTTAAACCATTTAAAAAGAGAGTTTTGAATTATTAAGTTGTGACTTAATTGAAATCTCATATCCATATGTTTTAAATGTTTTCGCTCACTATTCGGTTTAGCCGGGAAAGGACCTTTGTGTCGTATAACCCATTCCGAATATGTGATTCGATGTTATGGATAGCATTTGAAGACCGGTGATGAAGACCGGGTATTTGCGAAAGCGATAGGATGACCTATCGATTGTTTCTGCACCGAGTCGCGCCGTTATAGAGACTCCCTAAGTGATGGGAAATCCGATCGGGATTGTGAATATCCGGATTGCAAGGACTTCTTTGTAAGTGCCTTCGGTTCTGTTCGATCCCGGAACAGACTTGTATGGATAGTATGCCTGACATTACAAATTGAGATATAAAGCTGATTTCTTCCAAATATATTTCTGTTGGTGGCGGAGAATTTATTCTCTTAGCTTAACACCCTCCTCTGAGACGTACGAGCTCAGAGGTTATGTAGTTGATGGTTATTAGCGATATATTTCCAATTTGGTAATGTGACATGCTGAGTGTTGCTGTGAAATGATCATTGTGTTGATCATTTGTGATAGGATCATTTGTTTGATCGTTTATCTTTGTGATCATTTCTATGATCATTTGTTGACCCAAAGCACAGCTTTTGTATAAAGCGTGGCTTTGTGGACGAGACTTCGTCGGACCTCACACCCCGGAATGGTCAAAACAGGAAAGATGCAGCATGGTTATGAGGGGTAGCTCCTTTTAGGGTATGTGCATTTCCTTCTGGAAAAGGGTGGTATCATGGTATGGAGCCCAGATACTTACTCATGTTGAACACTTTATTTATTATGGTGTGATGTTGATTAGAGAGCTCTCGGATAAAGGTCCCAAAGGACCGGGGGATGGCATACTCGTTTCAGTAGTTACCCAGTTAGGGGTAACCCGACCTTGCGTTGGCAGAGATCCGGTTTGGTTCTCGGGGACGTCCTTCCAAAGGCGTTCTCACGTGGCAATGGGAAGTTCCTTGGCCTGACCATTCGTTGGAAATCCAAAGAAACAATACGATCTTGTACGGTATTAGTTGTAGAACCTATCATTCACTTATGGTGGCGCCCCACTGTTTGGATGGTAGCTATAGTAGGCATAGTTCGAAATGTCTTTGTTGGCTAAGATTTATATCTTTACTTTCGAAATGAATTTTTCCTACACTATGCACTAGTAATAATATCAAATGTTCTTTTTAATGCGTATCAAGCATCTTTGACTATCATAAGGAGAAATCTCCTCCGATTCTGCGTTTGCATTGTGTGTGTGTGCGGGAGGCCTTATGGTAGTCTCATTTTTAAAAAGCATTGCGAATTGACTTTGAAAATCTTTTGTTGAATGTTTTAAAAGATAAACTGTTTTTGTTGCTCACACCAGTCCCACGACTGATCTGGAGTTTATTATTTCTTTCCTAAACTCTGGGTGCTCATTATTTTCTACACGAGCAGTCTAGAGTTGGGTTTTTCAGATAGTCAGGTTTAGTAGATTATCTGGGGTTAGTTCAGTCTTTGGACCACACCAGTCTTGCTTAGCTTGGTGCATCGTTATTGGGAGATCGAGCTATTGCTGGATTGATTCTTGGAGTTGGGAGTTGCGGTTTTGGAGTTCTCTCTTGAAGACTATCTTAGAGTTATATTGTTCCGCTACTAGATGTTATCTATTTATTTTTTCTTTCCGCTGCTATTTTATTGTATCATATCTCTGATGTATATTGATATCATTGTATCACTCTGTTGTATCAGATATTGTATCAAATTTGTATATCAATGTATTATTCTTTTATTCCGCTGTGTTGTTTACTTAATGTTGTTATAAGCTCCGGCGAATCGGATTTGAACGGTCGAATCTATGGCATTCGAGTACGATGTAAAGTATGGATGTCGATTTTCGAGCGCGAAAAAATCCAGTTCGTCAAAGATATTATATTTTTGATCCACTGCGAACGTGAGATTATGTGTCTTGTTTCTATTTTCTTCCTCCTTCTCTTTTCTTCTTTACTTAACGATCTGAAATTTTCGGGATCCAGAATTTTGGGACGTTACAATACCAGTGTCCAAAGCCAATCAGAGCTTGTTGTAGGCCTAAGGCATAATGATCTAATCAGGGATAAAAACAATCAGAGGTCCTAATTAGAAATTTTCAAACATTGAAAATACAGTCAGAACGCAAGATTTAAATTATAGTGGCTTAAAATTAAAGCATACTATTTTACAATTATACTGAGTCCGCTTTAATTAATCTAAAATATGACAGGTTCCATTTATTAACAAAATACAATTACTTTTATAAATAAAATTTGAATTTTTAGGCCGATGAAAATTGAAGGCCCTTGGCGATGACTTTGGTGACATAGGGCTACTGTCGGCCATTCCCATATCAAACATAGTTTCGAATAATACCGACAATTTGTAAATAGAAGTAAATGAGATTTGAGAAGAAATGTGTAGATGACTATTAAAATAAGTAACGTGCAACGTACCATCCATTTGAAAATTTACGTACGCAAAATGATTTTTAAATAACAATTTAACAACATTGGTTTTTCTAAAAAATCCGTCACTCAAAAGTTTTGCATTTTGCAAGTTCATCCAACTCTAACCGCCCACTACTAGTGTTGCAATAAATTACTATTTTAGAAAATTTGGTAAAAAAAATAAGAATACACAAAAATCCAAACTTCCTACCTATATTAAACTGGAAAAGTGAATACATAGCTTAAAATAAGTTGTATAATAACAAAACAAAACATGTTTGTAACTATTGATCACACGTCCTATTAGAAAACAATATATTTGGTTTAAGTAAAGTGGTTTTATTGGAAAATAAATTATATAAGCTTCCTTTACTAAAATTTACTTAAATTGAGACGCATGTATAAATTTATTAAATTTATGAAAAAACATTTACTTTATAAATATAAATACCGTGGCAATACATTTATGTAAAAAATTAGTCCAAATTATGCTGACCAAACATAAATATTATCTCAATATATAAACATAAGTAAAATAATAACTCCACGAATAGATTACTATCAGAAGATGTAATAATAAGTTGTAAAATGCTTTTTAGGATATACAACATAAACCATCTACAAAGCTAATTCTTCCATCAAATTTATTTCATACTATTATACCATGAAACCACATTGTATCAACTTTGATGACTTAACATTTGATGTTAAACATTGTCATTTCACCGGTGAAATATTTGAAGCTTGATTATGCCATTTTCTTTGTTGATACAATGATGCAGGATGACGTCATTTACTTTCTTCATAACTGCTTATTGGATGATGCATTTCTTCTTGTTCTTTTTTACATTGTAATTCTTTTGTGCACTATGGTTCTTTTGTGCACCGTGGTTCTTTAGTGCACTGTGGTTCTTTTATGCATTTTAGTTCTTTCGTACATTGTTCATCCATTGTATGTTCATTTAACTTTGGATGTTGCAATTTGCTTTCTCCATTAGTGGTCGTTGGACGATCCCATTCTTTTTTCTCTTTTGTGCATTGCAGATCCTTTGTGCAGTATAGTTCTTTTGTGCATTGTAGCTCTTTTGTGCATTGTAGTTCTTTTGTGCATTCTAGGTCTTTTGTACATTGTTCATTCATCGCATGTGCATTTACCATTGGATGATTCTACTTCTTTTGTTTGTCATAATTTGTCGGATGGTGCCACTTACTCTTTTCATCAGCGATTGTTGGATGATGCCACTTGTTTGGTAGTTCATTAGGTTGCAGCAACTTTGATGCCAAGTTAGTTTCAATTATGATAAAAAAGAACAACACTGAAGCTAATGATGCACCATATTCTTTTGTCATGTTTATGTGTGGTATGTTGATCAAGAAAGAAGATGTTTTTTATAAGATTTGAAGATAAAGTTTGGAATCTTGAAGCCGATTAAGCCGTTGTAAACTAATTAATGATCTCATTTAGTTTTATCCACTTTCATATTCTGGATAAGCATATAAACTAAAGTAGATATTGTATTAATAAGCTTTCTACAAAAAAATAACATGCGAATGTTAATTATAATTCACCAATCAATATGTTATTAATAGAAGGTTGTGTTGCATATCAACTACTAATTTCAATCTAAGCTTCTTGTACCATAGGAAATATATAACAAAACCCAAATTAGTAAAAAAATTAAATAAAAATTGGTGTCTTGTAAATTATAAAAAAAAGTATGATTGCCAATACAAACAAAAAAAAGGCAAAACAGGTAGTTACGATGTAAATTGAAATGAAAAATTCTAGAATAAAACATAGAATTTTCGTTTTGTCCTATATTTTATCCCCTTAATAATTTTGATAATATTAGTATTATTATCGTAACAATATATTACTACACTATTAGCGTGTATGTGTGCAAATGTGTATATTCGTATATTTCGGTTAAAATGTACTATATTTTGATTATAAAAGACGTCTATTTTCTTGTTGTGGTGTTTGGAACTTACACATTATCTAATTTCTAAATTCTATTTTACCACCTCAAATGTAGGTTTATCATTTCACATCCAGTTTTCACTAAAACTTAAAGTTAATTGGTGCACATTATGTAACCGCATTACTATTAACTGTATTAAAAACCCAAGTCTAGTGTTACCAAAAAAGATATATATGTTTAACTTTATGGCATGCAAATATTTTGTAGTTTGAAATGTATCCACAATTTGAATTTTATTTACATTTTTCATAGATATAACGTATTGTCAATGTGTCAATAAAACTGAAGATTTTAGTGTGGTGAAAATTAGACGCTTCTGATATATACTAGTGTCCAAACCCAATCAGAGCTTGTTGTACGCCTAAGGCATAATGATCTAAATCAGGGATAAAAACAATCAGAGGTCCTAATTAGAAATTTTCAACCATTGAAAATACAATCACAACGTAAGATTTAAATTAATGTGGATTAAAATTAAAGCATACTCACCGAGTCCACTTTCATTAATCTAAAATATGACAGGTTCCATTTATAAACAAAATACAATTACTTTTATAAACAAAATTTGAATTTTGAGGCCGATGAAAATTGAAGGCCCTTGGCGATGACTTTGGTGACATAGGGCTACTGTCGGCCATTCCCATATCAAACTTAGTTTCGAATAATGCTGACTGTTTGTAAATAGCAGTAAATGAGATTTGAGAAGAAATGTGTAGATGATGATTAAAATAAGTAACGTGCAACGAAGCATCCATTTGAGAATTTTCTTATGCAAAATAATTTTTAAATAACAATTTAATAACATAAGTTTTTCTAAAAAATCCATCATTCAAATTTTTTGCATTTTGCAAGTTCATTCAACTCTAACCATCCACTACTAGTGTTGTAATAAATTATTATTTTCAAAAATTTTGGTTAAAAATTTGAAAATAAGAATACACAAAAATCCAAACTTCCTATCTATATTAAACTGGAAAAGTGAATAGATAGCTTAAAATAAGTTGTATAATAACAAAACAAAACATGTTTGTAACTACTGATCACACATCTTATTAGAAAACGATATATTTGGTTTAAGTAAAGCCATTTTATTGGAAAATAAATTATATAAGCTTTCTTTACTAAAATTTACTTAAATTAGACGTATGCATAAATTTATTAAATTTATGAAAAAACATTTAGCATATAAATATAAATATCGTGGAAATACATTTATGTAAAAAATTAATCCAAATTATGATGACCAAACAAAAATATTATCTCATTATATAAACATAAGTAAAATAATAACTCCACGAATAGATTACGATCAGAAGATGTAATAATAAGTTGTAAAATGCTTTTTAAGATATATAACATAAACCATCTACAAAGCTAATTATTCCATCAAATTTATTTCATACTATAATACCATGAATGCACATTGTATCAACTTTGATGACTTAACATTTAATGTTAAATATTATCATTTCACCGGTGAAATAGTTGAAGCTTGGTTATGCCATTTTCTTTGTTGATATGTAACGACCCAACTTCCTATCTCCAGGAAGTCGCATCGCTAATAAGAAAGAAAGGGATAGAGAATAGAAAGATAGAGAAGAAAGAAGAACCAACACATCAGAATCTAAACAGCGGAACGAATAAATTATATTAATAACATAAAATATTTACATAGTATACAACATTATCAGAGTACACAGATATACAACTCATACTAGACAGTTATAAACACCTGTCTAGTATTTACAACATAATACAATCTCAGAGTCAACACAGAACACACAGCGGAATACTAATATCTAACGCAGAAGCCTCCTGCTCCATTGCTCCTCCAATACTCGTCAAAGCTAACCCGAATCCTACCCTAAACCTCTTGGCTACTCGTAAAAATTTGAGTACCCAAGAGTTTATGAAAAACAAAAATAAACTCCGGGTCAGACATGGGTCTGGTGTGAGTAACAGGTTAAAGTTGCTTAACTTTTAAAAACCTTTAAAAAGAAAGGTATCACGTAAGACTTCCCACACATAAACATGGAAAAGTTTTTACCTTACGCTAACCAAAACATTTGATAGGAAATCCGATGATATTATAATAGTGTCTAGGGTTTTCAAATATATATGAAATAGCCGAAATTGTTACATCTATTAAATTCCAGCTACTAGCCACAAAAGTGGGTAATACAATCAAAACCGTTGGCACTTATTGGATTTTGGATTCCATACAATGGCAGGGCTACTGGGGTACCGCCCGTCACAGTACGTGGCCTAGATCACCGTACCGAGAATTACTCCCTTCATCCCCTACAACACAAGGCCGGACCCGTTCCTTACTGAATAGTTTCGAACAAGACAACCCCGGCAGTTGTCGCGATTCAACCGCCCCACACAGCCGAAATAAAAAGGGACCTCTAGACAGGTGTAAATCTTGCTCTCAAGTGGGGGCTACCCACAAAGCCTTGCTGCACCTCCCATGTTTTAGCCATTCCCGGTTGATGAGGCTTGAGGCTACGATTACCTTTATAGGACATCAAATCTTAGAATGCTCATCGTCCGCCTGACGATGTGCTGAAAGCATTCAATCCATACAAGTTCGTTCCGGGTTCGAACGAAAACGAAGGCACTATCTCATTGCACTCATTATTGGAATCACCCTTAGAGTCAACGACCATAGCCCTTGCACTCTGATTCACCATTTCGAATCTATAAGCACTATTCCGTCAAACTCATTACGGAATCACCCACAGAGTTATACTGATGTATAGTCCTTACACCTCGAGTCTTCACTTGCTCCACTTAGATTCACGACCTAGCGTTAATTGGAATCGATGTGGTTTTCGGATTCCAAATATGGAAACCCGATCCCGGTCTTATCGAAGTCTAAAGCGTGTCTTTTAGGTCCAAGTTGTTTTATGTTTAAAACAATTCAATTTAAACTTATATATATACACACAGATAGATACTTCACATCATCATAATAGATAATCAACAATATTATCATAAACAAGTAATCATCACAAATTGACAATCTATATTACCATCATCCATAGATAACTCTTACCATCACAATGCAACCAATGCATCCACATCACAAAACACTATTTATCTCATGTCTGAGATTCAAATCATTCAAGTCAAACCAAATCATCCATTCATAAGCAAGGATCCATAATCACACCATCTATAATTAATTTAAAATGAATTAAATTAATTATTTCTATCTCTAATTAATTTAAAGTGAATTAAATTAATGACCTATTTTTAATTAATTTAAAATGAATTAAACTAATTACTTCACCATTTAGAACTTGCTTACTTAACCATTAATAGATTATCAATTAATTAAATCATTATCCTCAAATTAATCACCTTAATTAATCACCTTTGATTAATTATCCTCTACTTACATCCAAGTAATTATCTTTAATTAATTTACAAATTATCCTTAACCAAAAATCAGTAATTAACCTTTAATTACTTCATTAATTAATTAATTACATTAATCCTTAATTACATCATTAATCATATTAATTAATTAATGATACTTAATTACATTTAAATTAATTACTTATTTAAATTAATTATATTAAGTAATTAACCTTAATTAATCCACAATTATTAATCACTTTTGATTAATCATATTCAGTAATTAACTACGCTTAATTACTTTCTTAATTACTCCTAAATTAATTATATTTATTAATCATCCTTGATTAATATCATTAGAAATTAATTACTCTTAATTAATTACATCACTTAATTATTTCAAATAACTCAATTAATAAATGCTTAAATTAATTCCATTAATTAATTAATTTTTAATCGCTTCACAAGATAATTAATCCCAAATATCATACTTTAATTAATTACTTCCAATAATTTACTTAACTTAATTACTTCTCTAAGTAATTATTCCACATTGATTTCTTATCAATCCATTCAATGATTATTCTAAATTAATTAAACTTAATTAATTAATTTAAACTAATCCAGTTAATAAATTAATTACAAAGAGTAATTAATATCTTTAATTATTTACATAAAGTAATCATACTTAATTAAGTTTCATAAATGATTATTTAAATTAATTAATCCAATTAATTATCAAAATTAATTACATTAATTAATTAATAAATAATCACAGTTAATGATCTTTATTAACTTATTAAAAATTTCTTAATTACCTTTCTTAAGTAATTAACTTAAATTAATTACTAATTTAATTACCTTAATTTATTTCAAATCTTTAATAAATTAAACAAATTAATTAATTAAATTATTTAAATTACCTTACTAATTTAATGAAACAAAGATCATTAAATCTTAAATTTACTTTTAAAAATAAAACATTTCTTATTCATGATTACTTTATTATTAATAAAGTAACCTAAAACAATTTAACTTAAAATTGTTTTCAAATTACATTTAAATCTAAAATTTAAAAAGAAATCAAACTTAACTTAAACAAAATTTTAAAATATTGAAAACCTTTAAAATCTTATGCTAACGATTTCTTATTTTATAAAGGAAGTTAAAATAAATTTAAACCCCAAATTCATTTCAAAATACAAATCATATATATATATATATATTTTAAAATTGTTTAGAGTATTTAAAACATTTAAAACTTCTTTTCTTTCAAAACCTGATTCAAATTTGATTCTTGTTTCCAGATTTGAGTTTATGATTAAATATTCTATTTTAAATTTAAAGTTTTAACTTTAAATTTAATCATTTAAACCCTTTTAAATGTTGCTTAAACATTTAATTTAAATAGTTTAAATTAAATTTTAAAACTTGAATTTAAATCTAGTTTTGAAATTCATACTTTGAACTTTAGGTTTAAATTCCTGTTTTAAAAAAAACCCTGCATCTAGATTTTTAAAAAAATCAATTTTCAATTGAAAACACAAGTTTTCAAAAACCTGTAACTCAGGAAATAAACCCGAGCTTCCTCTAATAATACTTTGGGTAAACTCCTTCAATACTTCGAGTAATTTATTGAATTACTCGAGTATGGACCCGAGTGCAAACTACTCTGCACCCCAACAAAACACCTGACACAACCCCTTCACCGTGCATATACACGGTGGCTGTAGCCACCTCTGGCCACCACCCAGGCCATGAGCAAGTCGCCGTTCATCCCTTCATTACCATGCTAACATCAAATCCCCTCAATCCATTCGAAAATGAAATCGAGCTCCCCCAATTCAAACCTGGCAACAACAGGCAACTCCACCCCCCCAAAACCTGTCAAATCATTCTCCCTATCACCTCCGGCTATAGGAAGCTTAGCACCGCCGCCAATCACCTCTTCTACACCACAGCAGCCATCACCCCGAAGATCTTCACACTCGGTCACCTGAATCTTCCATACAAAAGAAATTACTACATTACCTAAAAACTAGGTTTACAGATTTCATCAACTTCCCATCTCCTTCACCGAGACCTAATCATCCTTCTGACATTTTTGCCCCACCCCTTGATCACTGCCCTTTCATCACCAAGAATCCCAAACCCTTACATTAACTTGGTCATCAGAGTTAGCTAAAAACCCAATTTCTATTTAAATGGGTACTGCAGTTCCAAATCCTAACTAAACAATATGATTTTAGTTTTAAAAATCATTATTTTGTTTTAAGTTTTCAGATTATAACACTGAATTTATATTTTATAATGTTTGAGTTTGAATTTGATTTAACATACTCTGAAGTTTTACAAATTTCAGAAGCATCACCCTACTTTATTTTACATAAATAAATTTCTGAACTAAACTGTATTATAAATTTACACATTTGCTTCAGAACTTAATCCTTAACAAAATATAAACAAGCACAAGAGGATTTTGTTTTAATTTATATGTATAAGAATCTGGAACTTGAATCATATGAGCACAGTTACAAACATTCAAACTCAGCAATACTCTTAAAATCATATACACAGGCAAACAAATCAACATGCAATTCTAAATGGCATACGCAAATATATCTATTTAAGCAACAGTTATATTTAAATTTTCAAAAAAAAAAGTTACTCACCTGACAGTAGAGATGAAACAGAGCTTTTGGGAAAACTGTTTTGAAAGCTTTTGAAATCTTTAATTTGAAATGCCATGACTTCATTGCTTTTGATAAAACTTAGGTAGCTTGCTGAATGGTTTAAGATTTTAAAACTAGAGTTGCTTTGCAGGTTTGGTTGAAATCCTGTTACAGGCCCTTCATGCTCTTCATTTTTTTTTAGAGGATTACAAGATATTGATTTGGGGTTATGAGAATTTGGAATACACTTTTGTTTCAGATTTGATTATAACTGAGAAATTTTTCCTATCTTAGAAAAAAAAAATGTACATTAGAAAATGAGGGTGAGGAAAAAACATGTTTTATATAAATGTAATTGATTTATTAAAAATTAAAAGAAAAATCAAAATAAGAAGGACACTTGTTACACTAGCTATTTAATTCAATTACACTTGTCCTTCCACCCCTTAGTTTTATAACATGTGTCTTGAAATTAATATTATTTGTTTTTATTTATGTTAAAAGTAAGTAAAACTCCTTTTCCTTTATTTTTATTTATTTATATATAAGTTATTTTCATATGTAAATGTTTATGCATTTCATTTAAAGAAAATGAAGTGAAACAACTTATTTACAAGATTCATATAGGTTTATTTATTTGAATTTCAAAATAAATTCAAATTCAAATGCTATTTACATTTAAAATCCAATTTTAAAACTAATTTATATTAACATATTTATTTTGACAATAATAATTTTGTCTTTTAAAACATATCTACATTTATACATTTATTATTATTAGAAAATACTCATTTATCAATTTTAAATTATTTATAAAGAAATTATAAATTTCTTATCTTATTTATCTATATTTAAAATAATTAATGTTTAATGTTTAAAGGGTATTTTAAATTTACTTATATAGTACCAAATTATAATTATTAAGCTATATTTAAAATAAACTTTTATTTATTTTATTAAAATTCAAAATATATTTTAAAATACAATTATACAAATTTAAAACAATTACTTTAAGTATTTTAAACAATTAGTTATTTATTAAATAAAATAATAATCTTCAAATTATCAAATGAATATTAGAATTTGAAAATAATATTTTATTTGTTTATTTAACTTCTAATCATACTTATCTATTCACAATATATATAAATATATATACATACATTATAAATAGGAAAACAATTATTAGCTTTTAAAAGATAAAATTCATAAATTACACATTTATTTAATTGGGTTATTGAATCAAGTAATTTTTTATTAAAATTTTATCAAATCAATTTAATTTTAAATACAGATTATTAAATTGATATTGCTAAAATTTCCAGGATATCACATTCCTTCCCCCTTAAAAGAATATCGTCCCCGAAATTTAAAAGCAAAGATAATTTAATAACCCATTTTAAAATTTTAAATTTTAAATCACAAACATACATCAATCATATGCTAACAACCATAGCAACCAATTTATCTAATCAAACAAATTTAATTATCCAGATAAAATTTTGGATAAATTTTCCACGAGTTTCCCCAAGTATATATATACCGGGATACTCGCCCTACAAAATACAAACAATTCTAAACTACGAAGCTATAGAGCTTCTACTCATCTAGATCTACATAACTAGACAAGATATCAGACTACAAACGAGTCTGATTCAACCACTAAACCTTCTCGAACAGCTGGTTCCACTTCCAGAGATAACTCATACACGTACTCCCTCATACATACGTGAAACTCATAAATCCAATTATCCAAATTGGCAATTCAACTCTTGAAATCCAAATACCAATCCAACCAAAACACAGAAGAGATTAAAAACAAATCTCCGACTCCGGAATTCAAATTCCTTCGTCTCTTATCTCCAAAACTCTTCTGACGATCCCAGGCTGCCTATATCCAAACTGATCAGCTCAACTCTTGCTGATTCCCCTAGAAACAATCTAGACCAAAAACAACCCAACACAACGATCTCCTCAAGATCAACCAAGATTAAGATCACCAACTCTACTCTTCAACCATTAGAAGAACAACTCACTTCTTCTATTCAGAAGAGACAAAACAGAAGCATTCCCAAACTGCTTCCGCTGCACAACTCTGATCTGGCACAGATGACACTGCTGATGAAGAATATGAGCACAAACTGGACATCACTTTCCAGAAATACGGCTCAACATATCCAAGAAAACTCAAAAGTTCTACCAATCCAGAGTTGCCTCACCAAACCTATATCGAGAAACCATCCTTCTACTAGCTGATCCACCGGTAGTACTCCTGGAATCCGGCCGATAAGAAAACTTAATCTTCAGAAGTGGACAAACCTCCGACTTCTCAGAAGATAACCAAAAATTCTTCAATACCTCAAAAGAATACTCAAACTATCGCAAGTCACCTTTGCGATCAATAGAGACCAATTCCCAACAAAACTGTTCTCTCTTTACCAAACAGAACAGCTTACTCTTAATTAGCCAATCCAATAAAGTATTGGGTCCACTCTGCTGCTTCTGAACTCCTTCTTCAGAAACTACTCAGCCAGTCAACTTCTGCCAATAAAGACACTCCGAGTTGCACTGCTGATGCCAATGCCAAAACTCCTTATCCAAAGCTCTTTGAGAAACTCGACCCTCAAAGCCAATCACAAACAACCAGCTGGACTCAACCACATCACTGAAGCAGACACACTTCCTAACTCGTTCCAAAGAAACATCTTCGGACATAATCCATATTTACTGCATCTCATCACGCAGTTACTACTACCTGAGGTATCAAAATAACATCACACACTTCTGTCCAATCGACAGATCCAAATTCATCTTATCCATCTTCAAAAATAAATTCTGAACCTTAACAGGTTTCCTTCAGAGATCGATGGAATCTCTATACTCTGCATAACTCACTCGAGACGGTATTAGGTCTACAGTCTCGACAAATACACTTCTAACCTTAAACATTCAATCTCCAACCAATGGTAGTAATCGTGTTACATACACCACTACCTTATCTACCTTTATAACTTATATTGGGAAACCTGAACAGGTAACCCAATAGATAGGTAAAATAAATATATATATATATATATATATATATATATTAAAATTACAAATATGCTCTCTCAAGATAGACACCACTTCAGAGCCTAGCTATTCACTCAACCTAATGCTTTGATACCACTGTAACGACCCAACTTCCTATCTCCAGGAAGTCGCATCGCTAATAAGAAAGAAAGGGATAGAGAATAGAAAGATAGAGAAGAAAGAAGAACCAACACATCAGAATCTAAACAGCGGAACGAATAAATTATATTAATAACATAAAATATTAACATAGTATACAGCATTATCAGAGTACACAGATATACAACTCATACTAGACAGTTATAAACACCTGTCTAGTATTTACAACATAATACAATCTCAGAGTCAACACAGAACACACAGCGGAATACTAATATCTAACGCAGAAGCCTCATGCTCCATTACTCCTCCAATACTCGTCAAAGCTAACCCGAATCCTAACCTGAATCCCTTGGCTACTCGTAAAAATTTGAGTACCCAAGAGTTTATGAAAAACAAAAATAAACTCCGGGTCAGACATGGGTCTGGTGTGAGTAACAGGTTAAAGTTGCTTAACTTTTAAAAACCTTTAAAAAGGAAGGTATCACGTAAGACTTCCCACACATAAACATGGAAAAGTTTTTACCTTACGCTAACCAAAACATTTGATAGGAAATCCGATGATATTATAATAGTGTCTAGGGTTTTCAAATAAATATGAAATAGCCGAAATTGTTACATCTATTAAATTCCAGCTACTAGCCACAAAAGTGGGTAATACAATCAAAACCGTTGGCACTTATTGCATTTTGGATTCCGTACAATGGCAGGGCTACTGGGGTACCGCTCGTCACAGTACGTGGCCTAGATCACCGTACCGAGGATTACTCCCTTCATCCCCTGCAACACAAGGCCGGACCCGTTCCTTACTGAACACTTCCGAACAAGACAACCCCGGCAGTTGTCGCGATTCAACCGCCCCACACAGCCGAAATAAAAAAGGACCTCTAGACAGGGGTAAATCTTGCTCTCAAGTGGGGGCTACCCACGAAGCCTTGCTGCACCTCCCCTGTTTTAGCCATTCCCGGTTGATGAGGCTTGAGGCTACGATTACCTTTATAGGACATCAAATCTTAGAATGCTCATCGTCCGCCTGACGATGTGCTGAAAGCATTCAATCCATACAAATTCGTTCCGGGTTCGAACGAAACCGAAGGCACTATCTCGTTGCACTCATTATTGGAATCACCCTTAGAGTCAACGACCATAGCCCTTGCACTCTGATTCACCATCTCGAATCTATAATCACTATTCCGTCAAACTCATTACGGAATCACCCACAGAGTTATACTGATGTATAGTCCTTACACCTCGAGTCCTCACTTGCTCCACTTAGATTCACGACCTAACGTTAATTGGAATCGATGTGGTTTTCGGATTCCAAATATGGAAACCCGATCCCGGTCTCATCGAAGTCCAAAGTGTGTCTTTTAGGTCCAAGTTGTTTTATGTTTAAAACAATTCAATTTAAACTTATCTATATACGCACAGATAGATACTTCACATCATCATAATAGATAATCAAAAATATTATCATAAACAAGTAATCATCACAAATTGACAATCTATATTACCATCATCCATAGATAACTCATACCATCACAATGCAACCAATGCATCCATATCACACAACGCTATTTATCTCATGTCTGAGATTCAAATCATTCAAGTCAAACCAAATCATCCATTCATAAGCAAGGATCCATAATCACACCATCTATAATTAATTTAAAATGAATTAAATTAATTATTTCTATCTCTAATTAATTTAAAGTGAATTAAATTAATTACCTATTTTTAATTAATTTAAAATGAATTAAATTAATTACTTCACCATTTAGAACTTGCTTACTTAACCATTAATTGATTATCAATTAATTGAATCATTATCCTCAAATTAATCACCTTAATTAATCACCTTTGATTAATTATCCTCTAATTACACCCAAGTAATTATCTTTAATTAATTTACAAATTATCCTTTACCAAAAATCAGTAATTAACCTTTAATTACTTCATTAATTAATTAATTACGTTAATCCTTAATTACATCATTAATCATATTAATTAATTAATGATCCTTAATACATTTAAATTAATTACTTATTTAAATTAATTATATTAAGTAATTAACCTTAATTAATCCACAATTATTAATCACTTTTGATTAATCATATTCAGTAATTAACTACCCTTAATTACTTTCTTAATTACTCCTAAATTAATTATATTTATTAATCATCCTTGATTAATCTCATTAGAAATTAATTACTCTTAATTAATTACATCACTTAATTATTTCAAATAACTCAATTAATAAATGCTTAAATTAATTCCATTAAGTAATTAATTTTTAATCACTTCACAAGATAATTAATCCCAAATATCATACTTTGATTAATTACTTCCAATAATTTACTTAACTTAATTACTTCTCTAAGTAATTATTCCACATTGATTTCTTATCAATCCATTCAATGATTATTCTAAATTAATTAAACTTAATTAATTAATTTAAACTAATCCAATTAATAAATTAATTACAAAGAGTAATTAATATCTTTAATTATTTACATAAAGTAATCATACTTAATTAAGTTCCATAATTGATTATTTAAATTAATTAATCCAATTAATTATCAAAATTAATTACATTAATTAATTAATAAATAATCACAGTTAATGATCTTTATTAACTTATTAAAAATTTCTTAATTACCTTTCTTAAGTAATTAACTTAAATTAATTACTAATTTAATAACCTTAATTTATTTCAAATCTTTAATAAATTAAACAAATTAATTAAATTATTTAAATTAACTTACTAATTTAATGAAACAAAGATCATTAAATCTTAAATTTACTTTTAAAAATAAAACATTTCTTATTCATGATTACTTTATTATTAATAAAGTAACCTAAAACAATTTAACTTAAAATTGTTTTCAAATTACATTTAAATCTAAAATTTAAAAAGAAATCAAACTTAACTTAAAAAAAGTTTTCAAATATTCAAAACCTTTAAAATCTTATGCTAAAGATTTCTTATTTTATAAAGGAAGTTAAAATAAATTTAAACCCCAAATTCATTTCAAAATACAAATCATATATATATATTTTTAAATTGTTTAAAATATTTAAAACATTTAAAACTTCTTTTCTTTCAAAACCTGATTCAAATTTGATTCTTGTTTCCAGATTTGAGTTTATGATGAAATCTTCTATTTTAAATATAAAGTTTTAACTTTAAATTTAATCATTTAAACCCTTTTAATTGTTGCTTAAACATTTAATTTAAATAGTTTAAATTAAATTTTAGAACTTGAATTTAAATCTAGTTTTGAAATTCATACTTTGAACTTTAGGTTTAAATTCCTGTTTTAAAAAAAAAACCTGCATCTAGATTTTAAAAAAAATCAATTTTGAATTGAAAACACAGGTTTTCAAAAACCTGTAACTCAGGAAATAAACCCGAGCTTCCTCTAATAATACTTCGGGTAAACTCCTTCAATACTTCGAGTAATTTATTGAATTACTCGAGTATGGACCCGAGTGCAAACTACTCTGCACCCCAACAAAACACCTGACACAACCCCTTCACCGTGCATATGCACGGTGGCTGTAGCCACCTCTGGCCACCACCCAGGCCATGAACAAGTCACCGTTCATCCCTTCATTACCTTGCTAACATCAAATCCCCTCAATCCATTCGAAAATGAAATCGAGCTCCTCCAATTCAAACCTGGCAACAACAGGCAACTCCACTCCCCCCCCCAAAAAAAACCTGTCAAATCATTCTCCCTATCACCTCCGGCTATAGGAAGCTTAGCACCGCCGCCAATCACCTCTTCTACACCACAATAGCCATCACCCCGAAGATCTTCACACTCGGTCACCTGAATCTTCCATACAAAAGAAATTACTACAGTACCTAAAAACTAGGTTTACAGATTTCATCAACTTCCCATCTCCTTCACCGAGACCTAATCATCCTTCTGACATTTTTGCCCCACCCCTTGATCACTGCCCTTTCATCACCAAGAATCCCAAACCCTTAAATTAACTTGGTCATCAGAGTTAGCTAAAAACCCAATTTCTGTTTAAATGGGTACTGCAGTTCCAAATCCTAACTAAACAATATGATTTTTGTTTTAAAAATCATTATTTTGTTCAAGTTTTTAGATTATAACACTGAATTTATAAATTATAATGTTTGACTTTCAATTTGATTTAACATACTCTGAAGTTTTACAAATTTCAGAAGCTCACCCTACTTTATTTTACATAAATAAATTTCTGAACTAAACTGTGTTATAAATTTACACATTTGCTTCAGTACTTAATCCTTAACAAAATTTAAACAAGCACAAGAGGATTTTGTTTTAATTTATATGTATAAGAATCTGGAACTTGAATCATATAAGCACAGTCACAAACATTCAAACTCAGCAATACTCTTAAAATCATATACACGGGCAAACAAATCAACATGCAATTCTAAATGGCATACACAAACATATCTATTTAAGCAACAGTTATATTTAAATTTTCAAAAAAAAAAAGTTACTCACCTGACAGTAGAGATGAAACAGAGCTTTTGGGAAACTGTTTTGAAAGCTTTTGAAATCTTTAATTTGAAATGCCATGACTTCATTGCTTTTGACAAAACTTGGGTAGCTTGCTGAATGGCTTAAGATTTTAAAACTAGAGTTGCTTTGCAGGTTTGGTTGAAATCCTGTTACAGGCCATGCATGCTCTTCATTTTTTTTAGAGGATTACAAGATATTGATTTGGGGTTATGAGAATTTGGAATACACTTTTGTTTCAGATTTGATTTTAACTGAGAAATTTTTCCTATCTTAGAAAAAAAAATGTACATTAGAAAATGAGAGTGAAGAAAAAACATGTTTTATATAAATGTAATTGATTTATTAAAAATTAAAAGAAAAATCAAAATAAGAAGGACACTTGTTACACTAGCTATTTAATTCAATTACACTTGTCCTTCCATCCCTTAGTTTTATAACATGTGTCTTGAAATTAATATTATTTGTTTTTATTTATTTTAAAAGTAAATAAAACTCCTTTTCCTTTATTTGTATTTATTTATGTATAAGTTATTTTCATATGTAAATGTTTATGCATTTCATTTTAAAGAAAATGAAGTGAAACAACTTATTTACAAGATTCATATAGGTTTATTTATTTGAATTTCAAAATGAATTCAAATTCAAATGTTATTTACATTTAAAATCCAATTTTAAAACTAATTTATATTAACATATTTATTTTGACAATAATAATTTTGTCTTTTAAAACATATCTACATTTATACATTTATTATTATTAGAAAATACTCATTTATCAATTTTAAATTATTTATAAAGAAATTATAAATTTCTTATCTTATTTATCTATATTTAAAAGAATAATGTTTAATGTTTAAAGGGTATTTTAAATTTACTTATATAGTACCAAATTATAATTATTAAGCTATATTTAAAATAAACTTTTATTTGTCTTATTAAAATTCAAACTATATTTTAAAATACAATTATACAAATTTAAAACAATTACTTTAAGTATTATAAACAATTAGTTATTTATTAAATAAAATAATAATCTTCAAATTATCAAGTGAATATTAGAATTTGAAAACAATATTTTATTTGTTTATTTAACTTTTAATCATACTTATCTATTCACAATATATATAAATATATATACATACATTATAAATAGGAAAACAATTATTAGCTTTTAAAAGATAAAATTCATAAATTACACATTTATTTAATTGGGTTATTGAATCAAGTAAATTTTTATTAAAATTTTATCAAATCAATTTAATTTTAAATACAGATTATTAAATTGATATTGCTAAAATTTCCGGGATATCACATGATACAACGATGTAGGACGATGTCATTTACTTTCTTCATAACTGGTTATTAGATGATGCATTTCTTCTTATTCTTTTGGGCATTGTAATTTTTTGTGCACTGTGGTTCTTTTATGCACTGTGGTTCTTTTGTGCATTTTAGTTCTTTCGTACATTGTTCATCCATTGTATGTTCATTTAACGTTGGATGTTGCAATTTGCTTTCTCCATCAGTGGTCGTTGGATGATCCCATTCTTTTTGCTCTTTTGTGCATTGTAGCACTTTTGTGCATTGTAGCTCTTTTGTGCATTCTAGTTCTATTGTGCATTCTAGGTCTTTTATACATTGTCATTCATCGCATGTGCATTTATCATTGGATAATTCCTCTTCTTTTGTTTGTCATAATTTGTCGGATGGTGCCACTTACTCTTTTCATCAACGATTGTTGGATTATGCCACTTGTTTGGTAGTTCATTAGGTTGCAGCAACTTTGATGCCAAGGTAGTTTCAATTACGATAAAAATGAACAACACTAGAGCGAATGATGCACTATATGCTTTTGTTATGTTTATGTGTGGTATGTTGATCAAGAAAGAAGATGGTTTTTATAAGATTTGGAGATAAAGTTTGGAATCTTGAAGCCGGTTAAACCATTGTAAACTAATTAATGATCTCTTTAGTTTTATCCACTTTCATATTCTGGATAAGCATTGTAACGACCCGATATTTTCAACTATTCGCATCCATTATAAGTGTATAGCTAGACACTCATGCTGGAATTGAATTGCTCAAAATACCGCGTTGTATATAAAAATTTGGAAAATCTCAGAATATACAGTAAATAAAAATCACAGATCATAGACACAGAGTAATAATAATGCAGCGGACGTAAAAGTGATAGTAGTTCATGAAGCTACTATATAAATATATCAGAGTTACATAAGATACAACAGAAGAAATAAAGTACAAAAGAAGTCTCAATAAATAGAAATCTACTAATACAAGAGCTGGAAAGGACCAACAGACTGGAAAGATAAAAATAGACAAGCAGATAATTTCCAGCGATTCCAAAAGTGGAAATCTAAATATGTGAATACTCAGGCTGACCCGAGCGTACATAAAAATACAAACACTCGAGTCAGTACATACATACTTATACATTGTAAACCAACTCAAGTGAACTGTAGTAAAAGTACAAGTAACTTAAAGGATGCTTGGGACCGCCCATCCTCTAAGGATCCGTTAAACTATTTCCTATGTAGTAATATACGCTATATACAGTAGTGTCTAATCAGTAAAGTATAATCATATAGAAAATAGCGTTAAGGGGATGGTGAACCTTAACGCGGTCGGGTCTTTAAACCAAAATCGTAGTGGGCTCGATATAAGGAACATATGACAAGGCACGCGAGGCAATGCCAGGGTGGATACACCGTTTGCACTCCCGGACCGGTGGTAATGGCAAGCCAGCAGCTTTCGCCCACCTCGAGACATACCCCGAATCAAAGGGGCGCCACCATATCGAATCACAAAAGTAATAGAATGGTTTCCGAAGAAGCATGCTCGATGAAAGGGTGCGACCCTTTGTGTAGCCCGGTATAGCTCCTGTTTTAGTCATAATTAGGCCATCCATCAGGGTTCTCTTACTTCATTCCAGTAGCGTTCGCCAACCAACCTACTTCGTTCTGGAATCTCCACCGCGTACACGGTTGTCAAAGTGGTTTTCGGCATCGACAGAGAGTATGCCCATATCCGATCCCGGTCTCTTTGCCAACCAATCGTTATTATAACCCGTGGTTATAACTTTAAAACAATATTTTATACTTCAAAATAAAATATCCTTTTCAATCCAAATCTTTATCAAAATAATGATTAAATCATTTCCAAAACCATTTCAATATATCGACATGCCATATCATTCAAATTCAAATATTTATCAAAACAAATATCAAGTCATTTCTAACCATTTCAATACATTAAATTATCATATCCTTTCAAAAACTCCTTTCAAATCAATTTAACATATTAAAATATCATATCTTTTCAAAACATCCTTTCAAATCATTTTATTATCAAAATTTCATATCTTTCAAAACTTCATTTCCAAAACATTTTTTAATATCAAAGTATCATATCTTTCAAAACTTCATTCCAGAACATTTTTAATATATCAAAATATCAAAGTATTATTCAAAACATCATCCATTTTTAATTCATTTAAATACCATTTAAAACCATTCATTTTATTTAGAAATTAATCACCATTTCAAACTTACATTTCAAAGGAGTTTATATATAAAGATTAAATCTTTTCAAAAAAATAAAATAAAGTCAATTCATTATATTTAATAGTTAAATATTTAATTTCCAAAAATTTAAATCTTATTCCAAATATTAATCTCATTAAAATTTAATAAAATAATAAAATTCAGTTTTCGTAGCACATAAAAATGCTACGTGAAGTTATAGTTTAAAACAGTTCATTTAACAAAATACAGCATTTAAGTGTTGTAATAGATTTTCTTTAAATTTCAACTAAACTTTAAATGTTAAGTTTAACCACTATAGCACTTACAATGTGCTATAATAGCCTTTATTTCAAATTAACTTTTTAGTTCATTTAAAACAACTACAACATTTACAAAATGCTGTAATATCCTTTACATTACACTTCAAAAATGCTGTTAAATCAAATTCAGGGTTTAAATACAAATTTCGCCAACAGTTAATCTTTAATATAATCATTTAACTTATAAACATCATATAATTTCACATTTTAAAATCCTCATTTCAATACTCTTATTTTTATGATTTTTATAAAGTTAAATCTCATCCAAAGATCAAATTTTAACATAATTTCTTATTTAAATTCAAGTATTAAATTCCATTTCTTTAATTAAATTATTAACTTAACAATTAGGTTTAAATTTACAAAATACAACTTATTTCCATAAATTTTACTTAATTAAAATTTTCACTTTTTAAAACAAAATTTAAAATTTCACATTTAAGTTATATTTCAAAATTTACTTATAAATTCATTTGTTTAACATTTTAACTTATTCAAAAATCATTATTATTTTTATAAAATCATTTAAAATAAATTTTTAAATCAAAATATTATATTTTTCTTACTTTACATAATTTCCTTTTCAAAACAAAACATAAATTCCAAAATTTACTTATAGTTCAAATTCTAGTTTACGGTTTACTTAATTCATTATTTAATTTATAGAAAATCACTAATAATTCTACGAAATCATTTTTAATTAAATTTAAATCAAAATATTATCAAAATATTATAAATTTTACATTATTTTATATTCTAAAACATTTTCAAAAAATATTACATAAACCACGGGTATCTATATAGTTTTCTAGCCTAGGTCAAGTGATACAGATATATATCATTTCAATCCGCAGTTTACAAAGATAAACCGGGTTCTATCATTTCAAACCCGCAGTCCCAAGTAAAATAAATGATTTTGGAAACCGCTCAGGCCTATCATTTCAGCCCATAACGTTTTTCCCCTATTCTAAAGTCCGTTCGGGTATGTATCGTTTCAACCCATAGTTATTCTAGTCTACAGAGAACTTGCAATGATGATAACTGATATAAATGACAGAATAGCATGAAATAACAATAACATATGATATTACAAGTGTAATAACTGGTGTGAACATCATATGATAATAATATAGCAGATATAGCTTGATGATAAACAGTTACAGATTCAAATGGTGTCAGTTTATCAGTTATATAAGTACATATTAGTCTGGTGCGATTTAGTCACCTTTTTGTGCTGGAGATGTCAACTCAAATGACACAACGGATTCCAGAAGGCACGATGACACAAAAATAGGCTTAAGTGGGAAGAGATCCAAGCTTAGAACCAAAATGTTTGAAGCCATGAATAAATGAAAGAATGGTTTCTTGAGTGAGAAATAGGATGAAAGTCACGGCAAGAAACTGAAAATGGGCAGCCAAAATGAATAAATGAGACGGTTATGGCATTTGAAACGTTTTTGGACAATGAAACGTATAGAAATGAAACGCCTTAAACTCTTCACGTTTCCATTTTCTAAAGATCAAATAAAAAAAATCAACAAATACTTTTAAAAACCGAAACCAAGTGAAAATATAAGAAAATAAAAAATTAATTTTAAAGAAAATATAAAAAGAATGAAAGAAATTACTTAACAATACAAAACAGTGTCCAGAAATTACAAATAAATCACTACTAGTCTTGGAAAAATATGCACTTCATTTTAAAAATATTATGGAGTACAACTTTGAAATAAAATAATTTATTTATCATTTCTAGAATAAAATAAATAATTAAATTGGAGAAAAATAGAAAAAGAACTAAAGAAAATGTTTAAAAATTGGAAACAGGGCATGGAAATTACAAAAAAATACTACTAACTCTAGAAAAATTCCTACCTCACTTTAAAAATATTAAAAGACAAAAATGTACATAAAATAACATATTAATACATATTAAAATAAAATATGACAAAAATATAATTTATAAAATTTAAGATAAGAAAATTGCAGAATAAACAATTGCACTCAATATTGAAATATACATAACTTTTACTGTTTAACTCCGTTTTCAATGAAACGAAAATCAGTGTTCAAGTTATTACATCTATTTTAATAATAGAAAATAAAATTTAAGATTTTAAAAAATTTAAATTTGATGTTTAAAAGTCAAAGTTTGACCAGATTGAACAGAAATTAACTTTTCAGTAAAATATTCAATTTATACAAGTTTGAAACTATAATTCACATAAAAATAAACAATTATATTTAAAATAACATAACTTATGCATTTTAACAAATAAAATATAAATTTTAAATCAAAATTTCAAATAAAATAATCAAATAAACAATTAAAATAAATCACAAAATTCAGGATTGTTACACTCTCCCCAACTCAAAACTTTTCGTCCCCAAAAAGGATCGAGGTGCGGAAAAGCACAGAAAAGATAGAAATGAAATTAGATTAAGACAAGGTGACCAGAAGATTGAGATTATACCTGATAACTGTTGTTATTGGTAAGTTTAACATGGTGGAGATGATCTTTCCAAGATTCTCCAAAATCAAGAACACAAGCATGCAAAATAGATTCAAAATGAGTACCAAAGATTATAGAAAGATATCTAAACAGAAAGATTATAGAAAGATGCCTATACCAGTCTATAGCAAGATAAGGATGATAAGGACAACCAAAAGATAGTTTGAAAAACAAAATAAGGAAATAAATTTGAAAGCATGAAAATTTCAACTTAAATAAAGAATAAATCTTTACACAAGTTAAATAAATCTTAACTATCTCAAATTTCATTATCTCATTATCCAATCATCTTAAATTAACAATTTTTAAAACCATGGGTTTGAAAAATGATCATTTATTACACTCACAATGTACTTAATAAATTTTATTCTTCTTTATTCCTAATTAAAATTAAAATTATTCCTTTCAATATATTTATCACTTATGTTAAATATACTTAAACTTATTATAACTGCTTTCTTTTATTCTTAGTTCTTTTAACATTATTTTATTGTAAGTTATTCAATCATCCTTTATTATATTTACCTCTGTTAATCATTTTATAACCAAAATTTAAGTGTATAACATTTATTATAACCACTCAAATTTTATTTATAAAATATTTTTATATTGTATGTTATTCAATTACATTGTTAACTTCTGAAATTAAGGTAAGTTATATTTGAAAGCAATTGTATTTTACAAATAAAACTTTCCAATTAAATCATTTCATCCTTGAATATTCATCTAAAATTTTGATTTTTTTAAATTTCCGATTTCTTAAAACTATTTAGAGATAAGTAAATGTATGTACATAACTTATCAAATCAAATTTAAATCATATGTCTATATATATATATATATATATATTATAAGTCAAGTCATATTTTAGAAATTCAAATCAATTTGATTTCCCAAAACAAAGTTGTAGCAAGACTACATGGCAGTCTCTTCATTTCAAAACTCAAAAATGAATGTCGATGATGCCGCGGTCATCACCGAAGTTATTTTCCAGCGACAAAGAGAAGAGCACTAAATTTTTAAACTTTTAAAATTCTTTGGAAACAAATTTCTATTCAAAAATACTTTAAATAATATAACCTTTTAAACTTTAAAGACAAGGTTTGAAACCATCGGAAATTAAATTCTCAAATTTCTTTTTCTAAATTCATTTCAGTTCCCAAATCAATTTATAAACAACAATTTATAAATTCATTTATAGAACAATAAATGATAAATAGAGTATTATCACTTCAAATAATCAATTTAAATCAGTTTATTAAGTTCCATAAATTTACTTATATATCAAAATTTATTTCATTAACTAAATTTTAAAATAATATTGTGTCTGTTTGTTATGTCAAAGTGTTTTGGAAATCTTATCGATAGCGTTGATCAGAAGAATCGATCATAAACCAATTCAACATCAATAACTCAAACAACACAATATATAAACAAAACATAGATGTACAAGTACAATTCAAAATGTTTGAAGACAGGTTGGAAACAAAAGACAAGATGATTAAATAACAAAATAGGGAGGTGGATAAGCTTAAATAAATCACGGGCAACCTTAACTGGGTCAACCGTGACTTAAAGAATAAGATCAATGTGGATTTTTCTGGGGTAAATATACATTCGGTCTCAAGAGTTAGAGTTTGGAATAACAAAAGATATTAGCATCTAAACCAAGGATAGATATAAATCTCTGGTGAATCGATGCTAATTGTAAGGGAGTTTCCCCTTCTTTTTCAATTCAATTTGAAATTGGGATGACCGCCGACTCACTAAAAAGATCATTCAAAGCGGAGTTATGAAATACTCTAGAGTCAAAAGAAGATGAATAGTGAGGGATACAAATGGATTTTGCAACCGTAGGGAACGTTCCAAAATTCAAAGGAATCGAGTCAAAAAGGAAGAGATTCAAACTCGAATGAAAGTGACTCTGTAAATACGTTCACTCCATATGCTGAGTTTTGCCTAGAGCTACCAAAGCTCTGATACCAATTGTAACGACCCGATATTTTCAACCATTCGCATCCATTATAAGTGTATAGGTAGACACTCATGACAGAATTGAATTGCTCAAAATACCGCGTTGTAAATAAATTTTTTGCAAATCTCAGAATATACAGTAAATAAAAATCACAGATCATAGACACAGAGTAATAATAATGCAGCGGAAGTAAAAGAGATAGTAGGTCATGAAGCTACTATATAAATATATCGGAGTTACATAAGATACAATAGAAGAAATAAAGTACAAAAGAAGTCTCAATAAATTGAAATCTACTAATACAAGAGCTGGAAAGGACCAACAGACTGGAAAGATAAAAATAGACAAGCAGATAATCTCCAGCGATTCCAATCTCCACAAAGCGGAAATCTAAATATGTGAATACTCAGGCTGACCCGAGCATACATAAAAATACAAACACTCGATTCAGGACATACATACTTATACATTGTAAACCAACTCAAGTGAACTGTAGTAAAAGTACAAGTAACTTAAAGGATGCTTGGGACCGTCCATCCTCTAAGGATCCATTAAACTATTTATTATATATTAATATACACTATATACAGTAGTGTCTAATCAGTAAAGTTTAATCATATAGAAAATAGTGTTAAGAGGATGGTGAACCTTAATGCGGTCGGGTCTTTAAACCAAAATCGTAGTGGGCTCGATATAAGGAACATATGACAAGGCACGCGAGGCAATGACAGGGCGGATACACCGTTTGCACTCCCGGACCGGTGGTGATGGCAAGCCAGCAGCTTCCGCCCACCTCGAGACATACCCCGAATCAAAGTGGCGCCACCATATCGAATCACAAAAGTAATAGAATGGTTTCCGAAGAAGCATGCTCGATGAAAGGGTGCGAACCTTTGTGTAGCCCAGTATAGCTCCTGTTTTAGTCATAATTAGGCCATCCATCAGCGTTCTCTTACATCATTCCAGTAGCGTTCGCCAACCAACCTACTTCGTTCTAGAATCTCCACCGCGTACACGGTTGTCAAAGTGGTTTTCGGTATCGACAGAGAGTATGCCCATATCCGATCCCGGTCTCTTTGCCAACCAATTGCTATTATAACCCGTGGTTATAACTTTAAAACAATATTTTATACTTCAAAATAAAATATCCTTTTCAATCCAAATCTTTATCAAAATAAAGATTAAATCATTTCCAAAACCATTTCAATATATCGACATATCATATCATTCGAATTCAAATATTTATCGAAATAAATATCAAGTCATTTCTAACCATTTCAATACATTAAATTATCATATCCTTTCAAAAACTCCTTTCAAATCAATTTAATATATTAAAATAACATATCTTTTCAAAACTTCCTTTCAAATCATTTTATTATCAAAATATCATATCTTTCAAAACTTCGTTTCCAAAACATTTTTTAATATCAAAGTATCATATCTTTCAAAACTTCATTCCAAAAGATTTTTAATATATCAAAATATCAAAGTATTATTCAAAAAATCATCCATTTTTAATTCATTTAAATACCATTTAAAACCATTCATTTTATTTAGAAATTAATCACCATTTCAAACTTACATTTCAAAGGAGTTTATATTTGAAGATTAAATCTTTTCGAAAAAAAAATAAAGTCAATTCCTTATATTTAATAGTTACATATTTAATTTCCAAAAATTTAAATCTTATTCCAAAGATTAATCTCATTAAAATTTAACAAAATAATAAAATTCAGTTTCCGTAGCACTTAAAAATGCTACGTAAAGTTATAGTTTAAAACAGTTCATTTAACAAAATACAGCATTTAAGTGTTGTAATAGATTTTCTTTAAATTTCAAATAAACTTTAAATGTTAAGTTTAACCACTATAGCACTTACAATGAGCTATAATAGCCTATATTTCAAATTAACGTTTTAGTTCATTTAAAACAACTACATCATTTACAAAATGTTGTAATATCCTTTACATTTGTAACGACCCGTAAATTTTCAGTAATTAAAGCTGTCAATTTAATAAGGTATTGGTAAATATTTTGGAAGAAATAAAAACTTTGTAATTTAATAATGAAATGAATGCCAAAATGAGATGTAAGAATGTACTTAAAAAAACTATTTATTAACAATTGAAATGAAATTACAATTTATTGAACTAATGTAAATTGTCATACTTGGCTATAAATTTATGTCAGAAAAAAATGCAAACATTAAAATTTATAAATGATTTAGTATGAAATAAATGACCAATGAATAAATATTTGGTATATAAGAATGGTAACGTATGTTTGTGAACAGTGAATTCAAAGGTGTGATTAAAAGTTATAGTAACAGTTGTAAGTTACTATTTAGTGGGTCTATTAATCTAGTTGTAAATGTTACATTTAGGTATAAAAATGGATATAAGTAAATAAATGTAAGTTTGTGTGGGTAAATGAATTAGTGTATAATTTATGGTAATTGAATGAATTAAACATTATGTAAGCAATTATGATAATTAGTGGACATAATAAACTTGAGTGTAATATAAAGATAAGGATAACATTTATTGCAAGTTACATTTATTTTGGGCTGCTAAATTTAAAGTAGGAAATCAATTACACTTAAATGTAAGTAAATTTTCATTTATATGAAATAGGACAGTAATTGTAAAGTGTGAATGTTATGACATAAATGGAAATGTATATTTTATCCATAAGATGAAATAAAGGAATGAAACCAAGTTGGATAAACGGATTGAGGTTTTAATTATAATAAATGTATATATTTAGCAAACTCAATATAATTGAAAATAACAGTTATTATAATAGAAAGATGAAAATTTGAATATATATTTATGTAATGAATGATAAATGAATAATAACTAGGTTTATAGAGTGATAATAGATTTATAAAAAGAAAAGAACCGAAGCAAGGCAACTATTGGAAATTAAATTAAATGGGAATTCAATTCATAACAAATAGATTTATGTTAAGAGAATGAAGTTAATTACATTGCTAATTGAAAATTTGGGTGAATTAGGAAGATATAAATTAGTATCTAAACCGATGTTAATATGGATTTATTGAGAATTTAAAACTTATACTTTTAAATTAAAATACTGTGTTTACACGCAATGACTTTCTATATTTTATTTTCTATTTCCCTATGTTTGTTTCTCAAATTTTTATTTTCTATTTTGGTTGTATACGCTTTGAATATATTTATTTGATTTTTGATTGATTTCACTAATAATAATAGCATAGAAATTTCAAGCGATATAGGTTACCTGTTTTATGTATTTGTTGCCTTTTCATTCCATGCAAACAAAGAAAATGATATATAGACAAGATTCTTTCCCTTAAATTGTGCCTCCTTAATGGCCTATCTTTTATTTCCTACCTTCTTAATTATATTCTAGCCGTGTATTCATTCCACAAATCACGTACAAAATAATTCCCTAAAATTTCATTCCTCTTTTGCCTCTTTATTTTCTAAACTTTCCATTTAATTTCCCATGCCATTCCCTTCCTTTAGCCGTTCAAATCCTTTGGGAAACCCTAGCCGCCACTTTGATATTCGCATACAAATTAGCATCTCAATTTCTCATTTCCCTTTTGACTGAAAAAATATGTATTCAAGTTCTCAATTTGTAACAACCCGCATATTTATCGATTTAATATTTAAATATTTTATTTAAATATTAGGTCGTTAATCGGATATTGGTCCGAAAAGCTACTTTTTGCAAACGGTCAAATTAGGACTTGAGACCACTTCCATTGAGTTTGAAATGCCGTTTACAAATTTTTAAGTATAAACATCGATAGGTTTGGAGTTAGCGAAATTTCACTAACTTTTCCCGCTTTGGACTTTGAGTTAGTTTAGCCTATTAAGCCCAAGTTCCAACCCCCTTCTCCTCACTCTTCATAAATTTCCTAACTAACTCAAGCTTGGGCATTAATGGTGAAAAGAATGGGAAATTAAAACTCCAAGCACAAATTCAATTGCAAATCCAACATTCAACTCCAAATTCAAGTAGAAGATATTGGATTCAAGCTTTGGATTGCTTCTCCTTTCTTTCAAGCTTCATCTTCATAAACTTTAGTGCAAAGGTGAGATTTTTATCTCACAATTCTAGTCTATAACTATATTGGACTGTTGGGAATGATTCCCTATCACTTTTGCATGCACATTTGCATTTGGTTTGAATCGAATTGGTGAAAAACTCCAATTTTTAGTGTTTTTGGTGAAATTCTGCACTTAGGTCGTTCTGCCTATGCTAGGTCGTTCGCGTGGAAAAGTCTCGGCCTCAAAATAGCTCGTTTCCGACCTTAAAATGGCCTACAACGTTAGGTCGCTCGGCACTCGGAAATAGGTCGTAGGTCGTATGGCTCTTAGGTCGTAAGTCGCGGGCTTTTAGGTCGTTAGGTCGCAAACACTTAGGTCGTTTCTGGCCTTAAATCCCCTATATAGCCTTAGGTCGCTCGCTCTGGCTCCTTAGGTCGTAAGTCGTGGGCCTTTAGGTCGTAGGTCGTTAGGCCTTAACTCGTGTGGCCTTGGTTCTTTAAGTCGCTCGGCCTTGCCTTCCATTTTTAGGTCGCATGACCTTCTAACCCTCTAGGTCGTTGGACCTATAACCCGTTAGGTCGTTGGACCTATAACCCTTAGGTCGTTAGGCCGTTAACCCACTAGGTCGCATGACCTATAACCTGTTAGGTCGCTCGACCGTTTACTCCGTTAGGTCGTATGACCTTGTTCCACTAAGTCGCTCGACCCTTAGGTCGTAACACTTTAGGTCGCACGCCTTTCACACCATTAAGTCGCGAGTTTAATTAGGTCGATCGGCCTTAAAACGTTAGGTCGCTTGACTTTCGAGTTCCTTAGGTCGCTCGTCTCCCATAGGTCGCTTGACCTGTGCTTTTGTTAGGTCGCGAGTTCCTTAGGTCGCTCGTCTCCCTTAGGTCGCTTACCTGGTTGAGTCGCACCTCACCTTAGCTCGGCCATGATTAGGTCGCGAGTTTCCTTAGGGTCGCTTACTCCTTTAGGTCGTGACTCTTTAGGTCGAAACCCTTTAAGTCGCTCGATCCTATCCTTCCTTTGGTCTTCACTAGGTCGTACCGTTTTGGTCGGGGCGCTGCCCCCTGGACCCCCGCGACCTGACCGGGCAGGTCGAACCCCGTAAGCGGTGGCGTTGCCCCCACACCCCCACCTTGGGGGGTTGCCACCCCCCCTGGACCCCCCCTCCGTAGGGGATCTTATCTGAAAAACATTGAGCTGATTTCCTTGGATTTTATTCGCATCTCCGTATGCGATCTTTGTGACTGATTGTTTCTACACTTGCTTATGTGTTTTGTCACTTTATAATATAAAGGTTTCAATACTAGTAGTAAATATCAAAACTCTTTTAACAAACAATTTCAACTCTATTTTTAATAACAAAGCTCTTTTCTTAAACCGTTTTCCAATCTATTAGTATATACAAGCCTTTACCTCACTCGGATGAGAAATCTAATTAAACGACTTAGTAAAACAAGTGGTATGAAACGCTTGCGTTCACTTCGTCGGTTAATTCTTGGACTTGTTCGATTGAACCTCTTGTGACAATTTTATTAGTGAAGATTTACAGTTTGTTCGTAAATATTTAAGTTAAGCAAGTGGTTATGGGACATGAAGCTAAACTTCTATATTTACTAGCTTAGTGTAATTGACACTTCTCGTTGATCTTGATGATCGCTTTATGAATTAGACTAGCAATTGCGCGATGTCTCTTTCATTGCAAGGTTAGACTAGACACCACTTGTGTGATTCCATTCACACATACCTTTCTGCTTTTTGGTTAGTCTTGACCTCAATCTGTGTGATTCCATTCACACATGTGGGGTAGCTCCCCATGGTCTTCGGACCGTCATGTGATAGGCCTCTTTCCCTTTTTATGATTTCTGGATTTCTTGTGTTGATTTCTGGAATTTATCTCTTTGACTTGTCATGAGTACAAGTTTAGGGTATGATGCCCTCTTTGGATCTTTGAGAAGATTCTTGTGATATTGATTTATCTCTTATCGGTTGATCTCCTGTTGATCATTATTTGCATACTTATAGTAGTATGTCAGTATGGATATTTTATGTTTATGCCATATCTTTTATTTTATATCATGTCATCTGATATTTATAGCTAGACTGATCCGTTTATTATTTTCTTATAAATAATACTCGGGTCAGACCGAGATGTTACAGGTGCTACTGCTTGACTCCTCCCCCAGTGATTCACTACTCAGACTTTTGGCTACTTGTTTAGAATAGCAGCTTTTGTTGTTTACACTTGAGATATAGACTCATAGTTGTATTCTTTTGTATAGCACGCGTTGCTATTCTTTTGTATTATCGTGGATCTTTTTAGACCACTACTCTGATGTACACTTTTATGTGATATATATTCATATCTCTTTCCGCCTTTGTGGTATGGATATCTGTGATTGATTCGCATGTTATGCTTACTTCTATATTTGTTTCCGGAGATCATTTTATAGCCACTGTGTGATAAGAAATTACACGGATGGTCGCTCCTCAACAGCCTTATTCTCCGCGCTAGTTGACAGCACTACACCGTAGTGTTCTTGGCTAGCGCGGGTATAGAGGTGGGGCGTCACACAATTCCATGGCCTCCTCTTCTTCTTCCTTCTCTGTCTCCTCTTTTTCATTTTGTTTTCCTTTTGTTTTCTTCATGCTAGTTCAGCCACCACCTTGTACACCTCTCTACCATAATTCCGACCTCATCCTCTCTCCACCACCTCCATAACCGATCCCGCATGCCACCAAAACTATCATGGCCAAGACCACATGATGTTTAAGGCCAAGGTTATGCCATTTGATCCATATTCTTTTCATTTTTTTGATTTACAATCTTGTGTTGAATTATATCCTTATAATTTGGGTATTTGTTTACGTACAAGATTTGGATCTTGACTCTCCATCACTCAAGTATAATCGTACTTTGTCTTGCCTTGTCGTGCTTTGCAGAGTTTAGATTTGTATCTTGAATTTGATTTCTAGCTTTAAAAAGGTGAGTTTTATCTCTCTAGACAGACGTACTTTTAATTTGTGAAACGATGACATGTGAATTGTATAAATTTATATGTTATGTTATTATGTTCATATATGCCTGTGATAAATCTATATGATGTTAAATATTGCTATATCACTATTACACTATCTGTTATGATTTTATTTGTTATACTGTTGTTTATTTCCTGTTTATCACACTGCAAGTTCCCTATCACTATGGGTTGAAATGATACATACCCGGATGAACATTAGATTAAGGAAAAATCACTATGGGATGAAATGATAGGCTCGAGTGAATTTATTGTATTTATTTTACTTGGGATTGCGGGTTTGAAATGATAGAACCCGGATTTTTCTTCTTAAATTACGGACTGAAATGATATATTATCCGTATCACTTGACCTAGGTTAGAAAATATTATACAAGCCCATGGTTATATTTTTAAATGATATTTTCCTAAAAATTAATTAAGTATTTTAAATATTTCTGAAAATTATTAAGTATTTTGAAATTATAAATATATGAAAATTTTAACTTAATTTGATTTAATGCTTTAAAGTGTAAAGAAATATTGTTTTTCTATCAGTTAAATTTTATATAAGTTAATTGGTTTTGAATGGAATTTAAAGAGTCTTATTTATGATAAATAACTTAATAATTAAGTTTGATTTAATTTGAAATCTTAAATCTAACCTAGTAATTGTAATAAAGGTTGTTTCCCAGGATGGACAAATTTTGTAAAATAAACAATGTATTTTTGAATAAATAAAATGAAATACATTTGTATGTGACATCTTGTAATAAGTTTTGGAATCATAGTGGAACTGATGTCTAAAGGAATAAATTTGTAAAGAATTTGATTGTTTTAACTATGATAAAATATTCTTTTGTAAAATGTTATGTTTTGTAAGATAAATAGCAATGACTTTAAAACGGAAAATGAAAGTTAAACACACATGTGAGATGTAATTAATATTTTAATTGATTAATATAATAAATGTTCTTTATTATAATAACAGAAATGTGTAAAGTTTTAATTAATGCAAGGAACATGTAAAGTTTTAATTAATGAAAGAAAAGCGTAATTTTAATTAATGAAAGAAACGTGTAAGTTTCTTATTAATGAAAGAAACGTGTAAAGTCCTAATTAACGAGAGAACATGTAAAGTTTTTAATTAATGCAAGAAACATGTAAAGTTTTAATTAATGAAAGAAACATGTAAAGTTTTAATTAGTGTGGTATTGATTAAATTAATAAATGCTCTTTACTGTAATAGGAATGTAAATTAAAACATACATTTGATAATGTATGTTTTAATTAGTGTAATATTGATTAAAATGATAAATGCTCTTTATTATAATAAATGTAAGTTAAAATGTACATTTGACATGTAAGTTTTAGTCAATGTAATGGTGTATTTTAAATTGATTAAAATGATAAATGTTACTTACTGTAATAATAAAATGTAAGTTGATAACGTACATTTGATAAGCAAGTTTTAATTTATGTAAATGGCATACTTTAAATGATTAAAATAATAAAGTTTCTTTATTGTAATAATAATGTAAGTTAATAAGGTACTTTTAACTTAACATAAAAATTTCTGCTTTAAATTGGATATTACAGTAACAAAGTTTATTTAACTATAAGGCTATGATAAAAGGACCATTTTAAATTTGTAAGCGTATAAACACTTTGATTATATAAAATGTTAAAGTGGAAAGTATTACATTCCAAAAGTGCTAAGATTCCTTAAGGCAACATTTCCAAAATGCTACGATAATTTAAAGGAATATTTCAAGTTTAATAAATTGAAAGAAATATTCAATGATTTGGAAATTTGGGTTTTATTTAAATGATATATTATTGAATTATTTTTGAAATGTAAATGATACTATTGTGATATGGTTTTGAAATAAGTATGATATTTCGGTCTTGAAAGTATATACTATTTTGGAATAAATTATATGATTTTGAAATGGATATGCTAGTTTGGTTTTGAAAGTATAAATGATTTTGAAATAAATATCCATGGGTTATAATAACGTTTGGTTGTTAAAGAGACCGGGATCAGAAGTTGTCATGCTCTCCGCCAACTCCGAAAACCACTTTAACAACCGTGTACGCGGTGGAGATTCCAGAATGAAGTAGGATGGTGGTGGCGTTTCCTTTAAGGTAAATACGTGGACTCGACTCCCATGAGTTGGCATAAGGTGGCTAAAACAGGAGCGATCGACGGGTTAATAAAGTAGCACCTTTGATCGGATACATCCCTTCGATATTATACTTTGACTTTTGGATTGTTTCGGTGGCCGCTTTTGATTTTTATTTGGGGGTGTGGCTCGAGGTGGGCGGTAGCCGCGCGCTACGCGTTACCACCGACCCGGAAGCGTAATTGGTATATCTACCCTGGCATTGCCTAATTGTGTCGTGTCACCTACCCTATCGCGCCTTGTACGAGTTGGGTTTTCTTCTGTAGCCCGTGTGGTATCCTCCGGTGGCTTTCCGATCAGGAGGGACTATGATATTGGATGGACTACTGGGACTATTACGTGTTAAGGGCTATATGGGTAACCCCTTAATGCTATGAAAAAGTAAGCTTATTTTGCTATAGACATTATTGTAATGGCGAAATATTACTACATAATAAATAGTTTAATGGATCTTTAGAGGATGGACGGTCCCAAGCATCCTTTAAGTTACTTGTACCTTATATTACAGTTCACGTGAGTTGGTTTACATTATATAAGTATGTATGTCCTGACTCGAGTGTTTTATGTTTCTTCACACTCGGGTCAGACTGAGTGATACAACATTGGAGACTCACCTTCGAAGTTGGAAGCTTCGCTTGAAGATCCAGCTATCTATTTCACTTTCGGTTATCCAGTTGATTCATGTTATCCGGTTGGTTCCAGTGATGTATTATGATTCATACCTGATTATCATGTTGACACCTCCATTGTATCTTGTTTGACTCTGATGTATTTGTGTAGTAGCTTCATGAACTACTATTTCTTTACTTCCGCTACATTTATTACTCTGTGTTTGTGATCTGTGATTTATTTATTTACTATTTATGCTGTGTTTTGCCAAATTTATTTTACAATTCGGTATTTTGAGCAATTTCAGTCCGACATATGAGGATGCGAATGGTTGAAAATATCGGGCTGTTACATTTGGTTTCAGAGCTTTGGCTCTAGGCAATACTTAGCATATATGGTAAGTTTATTTACAGAATCACTTTCATTCGAGTGTGAATCTCTTCCTTTTTGACTCGATTCCTTTTGAATTTTGGAACATTCTCTACGGTTCCAAAATACATTCCTGTCCGCACTATTCATCTTCTTTTGATTCTGGAGTGTCCCATACCTCCACTTCGAATGGTCCTTAGCATGAGTCGGCGGTCTCGCCAATCTTTGAATGACTTGTAAAGAGGTGGAACTCCTTTTCCATAGGCATCGATTCACCGGAGATTTATATTTCCTTGGTTTAGATGCTAGTATCTCTTGTTATCCTGAATTTTATCTCTTGAGATCGGATGTAGATTTGCCCCAGAACTGTACATCGATCTTATTCTTGAAGTCACGGTTGACCCAGTTAAGGTTGCCCGCGATTTATGTAAGCTTATCCATTCCTTATTCTGTCAATTAAATCATCTTATCTTTTGTTTCCAACTTATCTTCGAATCAGAATTCTCTTGATTTGAGTCAATCAAATTTGAATCCCTATTCTTGTTTGTAAACCTATATTTAATTTTTTTTTATATTGTGTTGTTTGAGTTGTTGATGTTGATTTGGGTTTTCGATCGATTCGTCTGATCAACGCTATCGATAGGATTTCCAAAACACTTGAACAGAGCAAACTGACACCATATTGATTTCAAAATTTAGTAATGATAAATTTTGTATAATTACATTATGTATGAGTTTGGTTTTCTGAATTCTGATAATTAATTGAATAGGGTATTAACAAATAATATTTGACTTTATATATAGCTTGTAACCATTAACTCTTGTTTCATATATGAATAATTGAACTATAAAACAAGGTTTTAAATTAATTTGGAAATTCAGATGAATTTAAAATCAAGAATTTGAGAATTTAATTTCCGATGATTTCGAACTTTGGTTTAAAGTTTTAAAAGATATTATTTGAAGTATTTTCCGATTAGAAATAGATTTTAAAGAATTTTCAAGTTTTAAATCAGTGCTCTTCTCTTTGTCGTTGGAAAATAGTTTCGGTGATGACTGCAGCATCATCAACATTCATTTTCGAGTTTCGAAGTGAAGAGACCATTCTGTAGTTTCGCTACAGTCTTGCTTTGGGGAATTAAATTGATTTAGATTTCTAAATTACGACTTGACTTATAATATATATTGATATATGATGTAAATTTGATTTGATATATATATTGTGTATGTATATATTTAGTTATTTACCTCTAAAAATTGTTTGAAGTTAATCGGAAAATTAATTCTTAAATTTTATCTTAAAGGATGATTTAAAATTTTAAATGAATCAAAATTTTGAATAAATAATTAAGCTTGAATAATTGAATTAGAAGGTTTATTTGTATAATACTCAATTACATTCTAATATAACTTACCTAAATTATTCAGAAGTTGAATATGTAATTGGATAAAACACAATATAAAAAGGATTTTTATAACTAAAATTTAAGTAGTTATAATAAATTTTATACACTTAAATTTTAGTTATAAAAGATTAATAGGGGTAAACAGAATATAAGTTAATTGAATAATTTACAATATAATGGTGATAAAGGAATTTATAAATAAATTGGAGCAGATATAATAAGTGTAAATAAACTTAATATATATGATTAGATATATTAAGTGGAATAAATTTAATAATAATTTTGGAATAAAAAAGAATTAAATTTATTGAATAAATTATGAGTATAATAAATGATTTTCAAATTCATGACTTTGGAAAATTGTTAATTTAAGAAAATAAAATTTGAAATAGTTAAGATTAATTTAACTTAAGTGAAATCAAATGAATGAAATCAATTATTAATTTAAGTTGCAGTTTCCATGGATTTAAATTTTATTATCTTCTTTGCTGTCTAATCTCTTTTCTGATAGGTTGTTCTATTCTCCTACCTCTTCCTTTTCGGGGATGAAAAGTTTTGACCGGGGGAGAGTATAACGACCCGTAAATTTTCAATAATTAAAGCAGTCAATTTAATAAGATTTTGGTAAATATTTTGGAAGAAATAAAAACTTTGTAATTTAATAATGAAATGAATGCCAAAATGAGATGTAAGAATGTACTTAAAAAAACTAATTATTAACAATTGAAATGAAATTACAATTTATTGAAGTAACGTAAATTGTTATACTTGGCTATAAATTTATGTAAGAAAAAAAATGCAAACATTAAAATTTACAAATGATTTAGTATGAAATAAATGACCATTGAATAAAGAATTGGTATATAAGAATGGTAACGTATGTTTGTGAACAGTGAATTCAAAGGTGTGATTAAAAGTTATAGTAACGGTCGTAAGTTACTATTTAATGGGTCAATTAATCTAGTTGTAAATGTTACATTTAGGTATAAAAATGGATATAAGTAAATAAATGTAAGTTTGTGTGGGTAAATGAATTAGTGTATAATTTATGGTAATTGAATGAATTAAACATTATGTAAGCAATTATGATAATTAGTGGACATAATAAACTTGAGTGTAATATAAAGATAAGGATAACATTTATTGCAAGTTACATTTATTTAGGCTGCTAAATTTAAAGTAGGAAATCAATTACACTTAAATGTAAGTAAATTTTCATTTATATGAGATAGGACAGTAATTGTAAAGTGCGAATGTAATGACATAAATGGAAATGTATATTTTATCCATAAGATGAAATAAAGGAATGAAACCAAGTTGGATAAATGGATTGAGGTTTTAATTATAATAAATGTATATATTTAGCAAACTCAATATAATTGAAAATAACAGTTATTATAATAGAAAGATGAAAATTTGAATATATATTTATGTAATGAATGATGAACAAATAATAACTAGGTTTATAGAGTGATAATAGATTTATAAAAAGAAAAGAACTGAAGCAAGGCAATTATTGGAAATTAAATTAAATGGGAATTCAATTCATAACAAATAGATTTATGGTAAGAGAATGAAGTTAATTACATTGCTAATTGAAAATTTGGGTGAATTAGGAAGATATAAATTAGTATCTAAACCGATGTTAATATGGATTTATTGAAATTTAAAACTTATACTTTTAAATTAAAATACAGTGTTTACACGCAATGACTTTCTATATTTTATTTTTTATTTCCCTATGTTTGTTTCTCAAATTTTTATTTTCTATTTTGGTTGTATACGCTTTGAATATATTTATTTTATTTTTGATTGATTTCACTAATAATAATAGCATAGAAATTTCAAGCGATATAGGTTACATGTTTTATGTATTTGTTGTCTTTTCATTTCGTGCAAACAAAGAAAAAGATATATAGACAAGATTCTTTCTCTTAAATTGTGCCTCCTTAATTGCCTATCTTTTATTTCCAACGTTCTTAATTATATTCTAGCCGTGTATTCATTCCACAAATCACGTACAAAATAATTCCCTAAAATTTCATTCCTCTTTTGCCTCTTTATTTTCTAAACTTTCCATTTAATTTCCCTTGCCATTCCCTTCCTTTAGCCGTTCAAATCCTTTGGGAAACCCTAGCCGCCACTTTGATATTCACGTACAAATTAGCATCTCAATTTCTCATTTCCAATTTGAGTGGAAAAAATTATATTCAAGTTCTCAATTCCATGGCCTCCTCTTCTTCTTCCTTCTCTTTCTCGGCTTTTTCATTTTGTTTTCCTTTTGTTTTCTTCATGCTAGTTCATCCACCACCTTGTTCACCTCTCTACCATAATTCCGACCTCATCCTCTTCCACCACCTCCATAACCGATCCCACATGCCACCAAAACTATCATGGCCAAGACCACATGATGTTTAAGGCCAAGGTTATGCCATTTGATCCATATTCTTTTCATTTTTTTATTTATTTACAATCTTGTGTTGAATGATATCCTTATAATTTGTGTACATGTTTATGTAAAAGATTTGGATCTTGACTCTCCATCACTCAAGTATAGTCATACTTTGTTGTGCCTTGTCGTGCTTTGCAGAGTTTAGATTTGTATCTTGAATTTGATTTCTAGCTTTAAAAAGGTGAGTTTTACCTCTCTGGACATACGACTTTTTTAATTTGTGAAACGATGGCATGTGAATTGTATAAATTAATATGTTATGTTATTATGTTCATATATGCCTGTGACAAATCTATATGATGTTAAATATTGCTATATCCCTATTACACCATCCGTTATGATTTTATTTGTTATACTGTTGTTTATTTCCTATTTATCACACTGCAAGTTCCCTATCACTATGGGTAGAAATGATACATACCCGAACGAACATTAGATTAAGGAAAAATCACTATGGCCTGAAATGATAGGCTCGAGTGAATTTATTGTATTTATTTTACTTGGGATTGCGGGTTTGAAATGATAGAACCCGGATTTTTCTTCTTAAATTACGGATTGAAATGATATATTATCTGTATCACTTGACCTAGGTTAGAAAATATTATACAAGCCCATGGTTATATTTTTAAATAATATTTTCCTAAAAATTTATTAAGTATTTTAAATATTTCTGAAAATTATTAAGTATTTTGAAATTATAAATATATGAAAATTTTAACTTAATTTGATTTAATGCTTTAAAGTGTAAAGAAATACTGTTTTTCTATAAGCTAAATTTTTTATAAGTTAATTGGTTTTGAATGGAATTTAAAGAGTCTTATTTATGATAAATAACTTAATAATTAAGTTTGATTTAATTTGGAATCTTAAATCTAACCTAGTAATTGTAATAAAGGTTGTTTCCCTGGATGGAAATATTTTATAAAATAAACAATGTATTTTTGAATAAATAAAATGAAATACATTTGTATGTGACATCTTGTAATAAGTTTTGGAATCATAGTGGAACTGATGTCTAACGGAATAAATTTGTAAAGAATTTGATTGTTTTAACTATGATAAAATATTCTTTTGTAAAATGTTATGTTTTGTAAGATAAATAGCTATGACTTTAAAATGGAAAATGTAAGTTAAACACACATGTGAGATGTAAGTTTAATTAATATTTTAATTGATTAATATAAAAAATGTTCTTTATTGTAATAACAGAAATGAAAGAAATGTGTAAAGTTTTATTTAATGCAAGAAACATGTAAAGTTTTAATTAATGAAAGAAAAGCGTAATTTTAATTAATGAAAGAAACGTGTAAGTTTCTTATTAATGAAAGAAACGTGTAAAGTCCTAATTAACGAGAGAACATGTAAAGTTTTTAATTAATGCAAGAAACATGTAAAGTTTTAATTAATGAAAGAAACATGTAAAATTTTAATTAGTGTGGTATTGATTAAATTAATAAATGCTCTGTACTGTAATAGGAATGTAAATTAAAACATACATTTGATAATGTAAGTTTTAATTAGTGTAATATTGATTAAAATGATAAATGCTCTTTATTATAATAAATGTAAGTTAAAACGTACATTTGACATGTAAGTTTTAATCAATGTAATGGTGTATTTTAAATTGATTAAAATGATAAATGTTACTTACTGTAATAATAAAATGTAAGTTGATAACGTACATTTGATAAGCAAGTTTTAATTTATGTAAATGGCATACTTTAAATGATTAAAGTAATAAAGTTTCTTATTGTAATAATAATGTAAGTTAATAAGGTACTTTTAACTTAACATAAGAATTTCTGCTTTAAATTGGATATTACAGTAACAAAGTTTATTTAACTATAAGGCTATGATAAAAGGACCATTTTAAATTTGTAAGCGTATAAACACTTTGATTATAATAAATGTTAAAGTGGAAAGTATTACATTCCAAAAGTGCTAAGATTCCTTAAGGCAACATTTCCAAAATGCTACGATAGTTTAAAGGAATATTTCAAGTTTAATAAATTGAAAAAAATATTCAATGATTTGGAAATTTGGGTTTTATTTAAATGATATATTATTGAATTATTTTTGAAATGTAAATGATACTATTGTGATATGGTTTTGAAATAAGTATGATATTTTGGTCCTGAAAGTATATACTATTTTGAAATAAATTATATGATTTTGAAATGGATATGCTAGTTTGGTTTTGAAAGTATAAATGATTTTGAAATAAATATCCATGGGTTATAATAACATTTGGTTGTTAAAGAGACCGGGTTCGGAAGTTGTCATACTCTCTGGCAACTCCGAAAACCACTTTAACAACCGTGTACGCCGTGGAGATTCCAAAATGAAGTAGGATGGTGGTGGCGTCTCCTTTAAGGTAAATACGTGGACTCGACTCCCGTGAGTTGGCATAAGGTGGCTAAAACAGGAGCGACCGACGGGTTAATAAGGTAGCACCTTTGATCGGATACATCCCTTCGATATTATACTTTGACTTTTGGATTGTTTCGGTGGCCGCTTTTGATTTTTATTTGGGGGTGTGGCTCGAGGTGGGCAGTAGCCGCGCGCTACGCGTTACCACCGACTCAGAAGCGTAATTGGTATATCTACCCTGGCATTGTCTAGTTGTGCCGTGTCACCTACCCTATCGCGCCTTGTACGAGTTTGGTTTTCTCCCGTAGCCCGTGTGGTATCCTCTGGTGGCTTCCCGATTAGGAGGGACTATGATATTGGATGGACTACTGGGACTATTACGTGTTAAGGGCTATATGGGTATCCCCTTAATGCTATGAAAAAGTATGTTTATTTTACTATAGACATTATTATAATAGCGAAATATTACTACATAATAAATAGTTTAACGGATCCTTAGAGGATGGGCGGTGCCAAGAAGCCTTTAAGTTACTTGTACCTTATATTACAGTTCACTCGAGTTGGTTTACATTGTATAAGTATGTATGTCCTGACTCGAGTGTTTTGTGTTTCTTCACGCTCCGGTCAGACTGAGTGATACAGCATTTGTGACTCACCTTCGAAGTTGGAAGCTTTGCTTGAAGAACCAGCTATCTAATTCACTTTCAGTTATCCAGTTGATTCCAGTTATCCGGCTGGTTCTAGTGATGTATTATGATTCATACCTGGTTATCATGTTGACACCTCCGTTGTATCTTGTTATCTCTGTTGTATCTTGTTTGACTCTGATGTATTTAGATAGTAGCTTCATGAACTACTATTTCTTTACTTCTGCTGCATTTATTACTCTGTGTCTGTGATTTATTTATTTACTATTTATGTTGTGTTTTGCCAAATTTATTTTACAATTCGGTATTTTGAGCAATTCAAGTCCGTCATGTGCGGATGCGAATGGTTGAAAATATCGGGCCGTTACAACATTACACTTCAAAAATGCAGTTAAATCAAATTCAGGGTTTAAATACAAATTTCACCAACTGTTAATCTTTAATTTAAATCATTTAACTTATAAACATCATATAATTTCACATTTTAAAATCCTCATTTCAGTACTCTTACTTTTATGATTTTTATAAAGTTAAATCTCATCCAAAGATCAAATTTTAACATAACTTCTTATTCAAATTCAGTATTAAATTCCATTTCTTTAATTAAATTATTAACTTAACAATTAGGTTTAAATTTACAAAATATAACTTATTTCCATAAATTTTACTTAATTAAAATTTTCACTTTTTAAAACAAAATTTAAAATTTCACATTTAAGTTATATTTCAAAATTTACTTAACATTCATTTGTTTAACATTTTATCTTATTCAAAAAACATTATTATTTTTATAAAATCATTTAAAATACATTTTTAAATCAAAATATTATATTTTTCTTACTTTACATAATTTCCTTTTTAAAACAAAACATAAATTCCAAAATTTACTTATATTTCAAATTCTACTTTACCGTTTACCTAATTCATTATTTAATTTATAGAAAATCACTAATATTTCTACAAAATCAATTTTAATTAAATTTAAATCAAAGTACTATCAAAATATTATAAATTTTACATTTTAAAATATTTTAAAACATTTTCAAAAAATATTACATAAACCACGGGTCTGTATATAGTTTTCTAGCCTAGGTCAAGTGATACGGATATATATCATTTCAATCCGCAGTTTATAAAGAAAAACTGGGTTCTATCATTTCAAACCCACAGTCTCAAGTAAAATGAATGATTTTGGAAACCGCTTAGGCCTATCATTTCAGCCCATAATGTTTTTCCCCTATTCTAAAGTCCGTTCAGGTATGTATCGTTTCAACCATAGTGATTCTAGTCTACAGGGAACTTGCAATGATGATAACTGTTTTAAATGACAGAATAGCATGAAATAACAATAACATATGATATAACAAGTGTAATAACAGGTGTGAACATCATATGATAATAATATAGCAGATATAGCATGATGATAAACAGTTACAAATTCAAATGGTGTCAGTTTATTAGTTATATAAGTACATATTAGTCTGGTGAGATTTACTCACCTTTTTGTGCTGGAGAGATCAACTCAAATGACACAACGGATTCTAGAAGGCACGATGACACAAAAATAGGCTCAAGTGGGAAGAGATCCAAGCTTAGAACCAAAATGTTTGAAGCCATGAATAAAATGAAAGAATTGTTTCTTGAGTGAGAAGTGGGATGAAAGTCACGGCTAGAAACTGAAAATGGGCAGCCAAAATGAATAAATGAGATGGTTATGGCATTTGAAACGTTTTTGGACAATGAAACGTCTAGAAATGAAACGCCTTAAACTCTTAACGTTTCCATTTTCTAAAGATCAAATAAAAACAAAAATAAATCATCAAATACTTTTAAAAACCGAAACCAAGTGAAAATATAAGAAAATAAAAAATTAATTTTAAAGAAAATATAAGAAGAATGAAAGAAATTATTTAAAAATACAAAACAGTGTCCAAAAATTACAAATAAATCACTACTAGTCTTGGAAAAATATACACTTCATTTTAAAAATATTATGGAGTAAAACTTTGAAATAAAATAATTTATTTATCATTTCTAGAATAAAATAAATAATTAAATTGGAGAAAAATAGAAAAAGAACTAAAGAAAATGTTTAAAAATTTAAAACAGGGCGTGGAAATTACATGAAAAATACTACTAACTCTAGAAAAATTACTACCTCACTTTAAAAATATTAAAAGACAAAAATATAAATAAAATAACATATTAATAAATATTAAAATAAAATATGATAAATAAAATATAATTTATAAAATTTAAAATAACAAAATTGCAGAATAAACAAATTGCACTCAATATTGAAATATACATAACTTTTACCGTTTAACTCCGTTTTCAACGAAACCAAAAGTAGTGTTCAAGTTATTACATCTATGTTAATAATAAAAGACAAAATTTAAGATTTTAAAAAATTTAAATTTAAAGTTTAAAAGTCAAAGTTTGACCGATTTGAATAGAAATTCACTTTTTAGTAAAATATTCAATTTATACAAGTTTGAAACTATAATTCACATAAAAATCAACAATTATATTTAAAATAACATAACTTATGCATTTTAACAAATAAAATAAAAATTTTAAATCAAAATTTCAAATAAAATAATCAAAATAAACAATTAAAATAAATCACAAAATTTAGGGTTGTTACAAGCATATAACTTTAAAATAGATAGTGTTTTAATAAGCTTTCTACAAAAAAATAACATGCAAAACTTAATTATAAGTCACCAATCATTATGTTATTAATAGAAGGATGTGTTGCATATTAACTACTAATTTCAATCTAAGCTTCCTGTATCATAAGAAATATATAAAAACCCAAATTAGTAAAAAAATTAAATAAAAATTGGTGTCTTGTAAATTATAAAAAAAAGTACGATTGCCAATACAAACAAAAAAAAAGGCAAAACAGGTAGTGACGATGTAAATTGAACTGAAAAATTCTAGAATAAAACATAGATGTCTCGTTTTGTCCTATATTTTATCCTCTTAATAATTTTGATAATATTTGTATTGCGTAATAGCATATTACTGCACTATTAGTGTGTATGTGTGCAAATGTGTATATTCGTATATTTTGGTTAAAATGTACTATATTTTGTTTATAAAAGACGTTTATTTTCTTGTTATGGTGTTTTGAACATACACACTATCAAATGTCTATTTTTTATTTTCCACCTTAAATGTAGGTTTATCGTTTCACATCCCATTTTCACTAAAACGTAAAGTTAAATGGTGCACATTATATAATCGCATTACTATTAACTGCATTAAAAACCCAAGTCTAGTGTTACCAAAAAAGAGATATATGTATAACTTTATGGCATGCAAATATTTTGTAGTTTGAAATGTATCCACAAGTTGAATTTTATTTACATTTTGCATAGATATAACATATTGTCAATATGTCGTTGAAACTGAAGATTTTAGTGTGGTGAAAATTAGACGCTTCTGATATACTGGTGTCCAAAGCCAATCAGAGCTTGTTGTAGGCCTAAGGCATAATGATCTAAATCAGGGATAAAAACAATCAGAGGTCCTAATTAGAAATTTTCAAACATTGAAAATACAGTCAAAATGCAAGATTTAAATTATAGTGGCATAAAATTAAAGCATACACTTTTACAATTACAATAAGTCCGCTTTCATTAATCTAAAATATGACAGGTTCCATTTATAAACAAAATACAATTACTTTTACAAACAAAATTTGAATTTTGAGGCCGATGAAAATTGAAGGCCCTTGGCAATGACTTTGGTGACATAGGGCTACAGTCGACCATTCCCATATCGAACATAGTTTCGAATAATACCGACAATTTGTAAATAGCCATAATTGAGATGTGAGAAGAAATGTGTAGATGACTATTAAAATAAGTAACGTGCAACGAACCATCCATTTGAGAATTTGCGTACGCAAAATGATTTTTAAATAACAATTTAATAACATAAGTTTTTCTAAAAAATCCATCATTCAAAAGTTCTGCATTTTGCAAGTTCATCCAACTCTGACCATCCACTACTAGTGTTGCAATAAATTACTGTTTTTAAAAATTTTGGTTAAAAATCTGAAAATAAGAATACACAAAAATCCAAACTTCCTACCTATATTAAACTAGAAGAGTGAATACATAGCTTAAAATAAGTTGTATAATGACAAAACAAAACATGTTTGCAACTATTGATCACACATCTTATATGAAAACAAATATATTTCGTTTAAGTAAAGCGGTTTTATTGGGAAATAAAATACATAAGCTTCCTTTACTAAAATTTAATTAAATTGAGACGTATGTATAAATTTATTAAATTTATGAAAAAACATTTAGTTTATAAATAAAAATACCGTGGCAATACATTTATGTAAAAAATTAATCCAAATTATGCTGACCAAACATATATATTATCTCAATATAAACATAAGTAAAATAATAACTCCAAGAATAGATTACCTATCAGGAGATGTAATAATAAGTTGTAAAATGCTTTTTAAGATATATAACATAAACCATCTACAAAACTAATTCTTCCATCAAGTTTATTTCATACTATAATACCATGAAAGCACATTGTATCAATTTTGATGACCTAACATTTGATGTTGAACATTATCATTTCACCGGTGAAATAGTTGAAGCTTGATTATGCCATTTTCTTTGTTGATACAACGATGTAGGACGATGTCATTTACCTTCTTCATAACTGATTGTTGGATGATGCATTTCTTCTTGCTCTTTTGTGCATTGTAATTCTTTTTTGTACTGTGGTTTTACCTTCTTCATAACTGATTATTGGATGATGCTTTTCTTCTTGCTCTTTTGTGCATTATAATTCTTTTGTGTACTGTGGTTCTTTTGTGCACTGTGGTTCTTTAGTGCACTGTGGTTCTTATTTGCATTTAGTTCTTTCGTACATTGTTCATCCATTATATGTTTATTTGACGTTGGAAGTTGCAATTTTATTTCTCTATCAGTGGTCGTTGGATTATCCCATTCTTTTTGCTCTTTTGTGCATTGTAGTTCTTTTGTGCATTGTAGTTCTTTTGTGCATTGTAGCTCTTTTCTGCATTGTAGTTATTTTGTGCATTCTAGGTCTTATCATTCATCTCATGTGCATTTAGCATTGGATGATTCCACTTCTTTTGTTCGTCATAATTTGTCGGATGGTGCCACTTACTCTTTTCATCAACGATTGTTGGATGATGCCTCTTGTTTGGTAGTTCATTACTTTGTAGCAACTTTGATGCCAAGGTAGTTTCAATTATGATAAAAAAGAACAACACTAAAGCTAATGATGCACTATATGCTTTTTTCATGTTTATGTGTCGTATGTTGATCAAGAAAGAAGATGGTTTTTATAATGTTTGAAGATAAAGTTTGGAATCTTGAAGTCAACTAAGCCATTGTAAACTAATTATGGATCTCATTTAGTTTTATCCACTTTCATATTCTAGCATATATCCTTAAAGTAGATAGTGTTTTAATAAGCTTTCTACAAAAAAAAAATAACATGCAAAAGTTAATTATAATTCACCAATCATTATGTTATTAATAGAAGGCGGTGTTGCATATCAACAACTAATTTCAGTCAAAGCTTCTTGTATCATAGGAAATATATAGAAAACCCAAATTAGTAAAAAAAATTAAATAAAAATTGGTGTCCTATAAATTATAAAAAAAATGATTGCCAATACAAACAAAAACAAAAGGCAAAACAGGTACTTAAGATGTAAATAGAAATGAAAAATTCTAGAATAAAACATAGATGTCTTGTTTTGTCATCTATTTTATCCTCTTAATAATTTTGATAATATTAGTATTGTTATCGTAACAGTATATTACTACGCTTTTAGCATGTATGTGTGCAAATGTGTATATTCGTATATTTCGGTTAAAATGTACTATATTTTAATTATAAATACGTTTGTTTTCTTGTTATGGTGTTTGGAACTTACACATTATCAAATGTCTTTTTTTTTATTTTACCACCTCAAATGTAGGTTTAACGTTTCACATCCCGTTTTCACTAAAACTTAAAGTTAATTGTTTCACATTATGTAATCGCATAACTATTAACTCTATCAAAAACCAAAGTCTAGTGTTACCATAAAAGAGATATATGTATAACTCTATGGCATGCAAATATTTTGTAGTCTGAAATGTATCCACAATTTGAATTTTATTTACATTTTGCATAGATATAACACATTGTCAATATGTCGTTAAAACTGAAGATTTTAGTGTGGCGAAAATTGGACGCTTCTGATATACTAGTTTCCAAAGCCAATCAGATCTTGTTGTAGGCCTAAGGCATAATATCTAAATCAGGGATAAAAACAACCAGAGGTCCTAATTAGAAATTTTCAAACATTGTAAATAAAGTGACAATGTAAGATTTAAATTATAATGGCCTAAAATTAAAGCATACTCTTTTACACTGAGTCTACTTTCATTAATCTAAAATATGACAGGTTCCAGTTATAAAAAAAATACAATTACTTTTATAAACAAAATTTGAATTTTGAGGCCGGTGAAAATTGAAGACCCTTGGCGATGACTTTGGTGACATAGGGCTACTGTCGGCCTTTCCCATATCAAACATACTTTCAAATAATACCGACTATTTGCAAATAGCAGTAAATGAGATTTGAAAAGAAATGTATAGATGACTATTAAAATAAGTAACGTGCAATGAACCATCCACTTGAGAATTTGCGTATGCAAAATGATTTTTAAATAAAAAATTAATAAGATAATTTTTTCTAAAAAATCCATCATTCAAAATTTTTGCATTTTGCAAGTTCATCCAACTCTAACCATCCACTAATAGTGTTGCAATAAATTACTATTTTGAAAAAATTTGGTTAAAAATTTGAAAATAAGAATATACAATATATATAATTGGGTTTTTTTAATTTTCTTTAAGTAATATGTAGATAAATAAAGGAAAAAGGTTAAATATAAAAACATGGAGTTACAATGTAAGTTAAAATGTATACATAATTTCAAATGTAAGCAAAAGAATATGTTTAATGACATGTGTAAGCCAAATTTACAGGGGTCATTTATTTTTCTTTTAATTCTAAAATAAATCAAACTATGTTATATAAACATATTTCTTCCCCTCTCTTTCATTTTTCTTTGATCTGCATTTTCAACTAAGGAACCAAAATCCTGTAACACTAAAAGTAGAAAATAAAAGAAAGCAAACAACATCAAGCTTTACAATCTCCTTCAAGATTTCAAGCTAAACTAAGCAAAATCAATTCAAGAACTCAGATCAGAAGCATTTTCAAGTTTCAAGATTTTCAGTTCAAATCAAAGCAAGACAAATTCTAGTTTTCAAAAAAAAAAAAGAATTAAGTTTCCAAATTTGAAGGCCTCCAGGTTTCTCTGATTTACAGTGAGTAACCAAAGAAATAACTTTGTTTATAATCTAGATGCATGCAGTAAAACTTGAATTTGAATTGGTGATAATGGTTTGCATGGTTGGTCTTATGATTATATGTATATATATGGTATGCGTGTATATATATATGTATGTATATGTATATATATGGATATACTTGTATGCATATCTGTTAAATAGTCCATATATTATGTTCTTATTCTTCAAGATATAAAAGTTTGTTCAAAAAAAATCATATCTCTTCCCTCAATTCTTTTTAGATTTAGGTATATAAACATATCTTGTTTGTAATGACAAGATATCTAATCTAAAAATATTTATAAGTAAGAACTTAAGTCGGTTTTAAGAATAATAAAGAAGAACAGTGGGATTTAAATCATATCAAAATATTCGGCTTAAATGATTCGTAAATTCAAGTACATAATCGATTTTGTTTTCAAAATCTAGGATTTTTAAAAATAAAATCATTATTTTTAAGGTAATAAATTAAGAGGAATCGAGAGATGAACGTTGATGATGTTTTTGTCAATTTCTAATGGTCGGGTAAGTTTGAATGATCGGGACCACTACTGGATTAGACTGGAAGCTCAAGGGTTTGGGCAAAAATGGTCGCAAGATTTTACAACCACGATGGCGGCAGAAGATCGACAATGTAGGGTTTAGCCGGATTTTTAGGTCGAGGTTGAATTGTGGATTACTGCACCGTTATCGTAGCTTCGGAGGAGGTCGGTCATGGTGGAAATGGAGCATGATGTTCTGGCGAGGGTATGGATTCAAAGGAAAGCTCTCTAGTGATCGGAATTAGGTGGCGCAAGGTGGTTTAGGTGATCAGGTAACAACCTATTGGGTTCAAATACGTTTGATTTTGTTCTACAGTGTGGATCAGGATTTGGGGTGGTCGATCAGGTCGTGATGGTCGACGTCGACTTACGGGAGGACATGATGGTGATCGGAGCGAAGCTGAGTTGTTATACACGTGCACGTCAAAGTCAGTTGTCAGTGTTTGTAAAGGAGGCCTGTGGCTCGGGGTGGGTCTCTGGAGGAAGCGTCGTGGCTCGGGTTGGTCTTCGAGTCTTCGGTGTGTGTTTTGTTTCCATATTATGTGTTTTAAAACTAAAGCTAAGTTAAAAGAAGAGAAAAAAAAGAAGGTGGATTGTCTTAGGTTTGGGCTTGTGTATTAACCGGGTTGAACCCGAAGTAAGTGTTATATCAGATTTTAGGATCTAAATAAAAGGAAGCTTTAAAAGCTTTGAGTAAATCAAGTTTAAACTGATTTTAAAATTTATTTCTTTATATAATAATGCTTTTAAATATTGGTTTAAGAAGTTATAAGATATATTTTACTTAAATTAATTAAGCAGATTCTTAAGTTCATTTTTAAACTTAATTTAAATATGCGATTAAGAATAAAATGTTGTGGATTTATGTGCTATTGATAATTAATTAAGTAATAAAGAGAAATAGGTTATCTAAAAGTTAACTAAGGTATTTGGTGATTAAAGATTAATTAAATTAAGAGAGTAATTAAAGAGAAAATTAATTATTGAATGATTAAGGATTAACTAATTTATAATTGAGGGTTATCAATTAATTACTTAGAGATTAATTAATTTGTAATTAGAGATCAATTACTTAAATGATAATTACTTAATGTAAGTAATTAAAGGATAAATTTGTTAAGGATCATTTAATTTAATTAGTAATTAAAAGTTAAATTAATTAATAATTAAAGGTTAATTAATTGAGAATAATTAACCAATGGGATAATTACTTAATGGATGTAATTATGGATAATTAGTGGGTAATAAAAGGATGATTAGTTAATTGGTTTGTAATTAATTAATGTTAAGTAAGCAAGATTAAAGGTGATTGAAGTAATTAATTTAACTTATTTAAATTAATCAGGAATGGTGTGACTAATTAATCTTGCTTATAAATGATTGAATGATATTGAATGCTTTGGATTATTTGTTATCCCTGGAATGTGATTGTGATGCTATATATATGGTTTTTGGATATGGATTATCTATCCGTAATAGGATCTCTATGTGTATATGTTACATTGAGTATAACTTGATTTGTTTTCACTTAAACAACTTGGATCAAATATGACATTGGTTTCGAAGAGACCGGGGTCGGGTATCAATAAACACCCGAAACCACTTCGATTTGTAATCTATAATAATTTTATATAGATTTAATACATGAAATCAATAGGCTGGAATGGAAAAATATGGACCTTTGAAACTAGTCAAGGTACTTAGGGATTGATTTGTGAAATACGTGTTGACTATAACAAGTTATGAACTTGTAATGAAGTACGAGTTACCTTGGGTTCTAAATAAGTTTTATGCATTAGTATTTCATGTTAGATGGGTTTACTCATGCAGGTTTCCAGCCTGACCCGGGTGTTACTTTGATGTAATGCTCGAGTCGGACCGAGTATTACAGATTTTCAGGTTAGGATATTCTGGAGTTCAGGAGGCGAGTTGGATGGCAGGAACGTATGGAGTTTACCGCTGTGTATTTGAATTTGTAGCGATATTAGTCTTGGATAAGTTGTACAACTGTCCAGTTTGTGTATAAATGATTGTACTGTGATGTATTGTTAAAAAGGTGACAATTTCAGCTTTCTTTGTAAATGCTATTATTTGATATTATATTTAATTTGCTACAAAGGTGAGATGTTGTTGTTTTATGTTCTTCTCCTTCTTTTCTCTAACAATCTAACATTTCCGGCATTCGATTGCTCATCACTTCTACCGTGAACGTATTAGTGTCGAATTTTCGAGGTTGAAATTTTGGGTTGTTACAATTTGGTATCAGAGCAGAAGGTTAAGCGAGGACCTTGGCTCTGGTGGGTTTACTCATTAAGGATAGGGTCAGTGGTCCCCTAGAATGAGTTGGGTGAATATATAAGAGAGTATACTTGTTATTTTCATATATAAAGGTTTTAAAATGGTTTGAAAAGTAAATGATTCTTATATAAGTTTATATTTTGATATATTAAGCAATAGTTTTTCTAATGTATTAAGGTAATTGGTTGTTGTATTATTTGAATTAAAATAATAATAAGAAATAAGTGATAATAGAAATACAACCAAATAGGAATTGGATAATATAAACTATATAAATGAGATAAATGGATCCAAACTGAAATTAAAATCCTGAATTTATAGAATTGCTTTCATGAAGTTGAATTAAGTGACCCTGATTTTATTTTCCAATAAATTATAAGATAATATATAGTGAATTGGTTTCCAGATATCATAATCTTGGTTATTATCATAAATGGTTGTTGTGTTTAATAATGAAATACTTGTTAATAAGTAAGCAAAAATGAAATTTTAAGGAAGTAAACATTTAGGTGGGTATGACCTATAAATTAGAAACGAAGATGATCTATATTATGATGTTTTAAAATTTAAGTCCGAAATATGGAATTTGTTACAAAGTGTTAAAAGAAATAATGATAGTATTATATACAATGTAATTGAATGAAAAGGGCCTGTTTCAAACAAGAGTTGTTTGAAAATTTTAAAGAAATTTGTTTTGGAATTAAAACCAAAGGTGACTTAAAATCTAAAGTATATCTTGGTGTGCAAACAAAATAAATATGTATATATGAGGGATATACATAATATCAAAGATGATTTGAAATAAACTAAGTGCTAAGTTTTAAACTTTTCCTTGGAATGTGATGTGAAAACCGAAAGTGATAAGTTTTTGAACTTTAAGTGGGAAGATTATTAATATGAGGTTTAAAATTTGAAATGGGAACTCAAATTGGGTAAAGTTGACTGGATTAAACTGAATTGAATTTAACTTAGGGGAAGTTAAATAAGTTTAGAACGAACAACCTGAATTGGAAATTTGAAGATGAAATTGAGATTTAACTTGGAAAGTTAAATGGTTGATTTGAATTGGGAGTATGTGTGGTCTCGAAATGGGTTTGAGATCTAGAAATTGGAATTAGATGCTATTAATGAATGTTTTAATTAATTTGGATATTCATTTATTTTGACTTATCTAAATATCATCCCGTTGTTAATAATAATCTATGAAACCAAGAGTTGGTTATTCTAAATAAGAAATGGATTGAGGTAGTATATATCCATTATAGAAATAAAATAGAAATAAGGTTGAAATTATGAAAAGAGAAATTTCTTTGAACTTAAAGGTTTAAATGTTAGAAGTGAGCTTGCTGAAAAGTTATTAAGGATTGGTTTCTAAGTTAAAAATTGGGTAATAAATTAGATTCTGTAAATTAAATTGTTTAAAGAGTTTTTTAATTCTTATTTGAACTTTGAAATAAGTTAAGTAAAGGTATTTAAAATGGAATTTTGAAATTTAGACTCAAAATTAAATTGTTTAAAGATTTAGGTTGTTGATTTGAAAATAAAGGTAAATTTGATTTAAAGGATTAAATCAACTTTTAAAATTTAACTCGAATTTATATAATTCGAGATGGTTTAAAGTTGAAATTGGAATTATAATTAGTTCAAGTTGAATTTGATCTGAATTAATTTGAATTGTGAATGAAGATGAATAAGCATAAAATTTAAATGGAAAATTTGAATTGAATTAATTTGAAGTGAAATCGAAGTTGAATAAGTTTAAATTCAAAATTGGAATTGATTTGAACTTGGGATACAAATTGAAGTTAATTTAAATTGAATTGAAATTGAATCAATTTAAATGGAAGTGGAAATTGGAAATTGATTGGAAATGGAGATTAGGATTGAACAGTTTGGCTCTAAACTATTATTTAAAATAAATTGTTTTAATATTAACTGTTTTAAATCTATTTTCCTAGTTATTTACTATAAAACCATTATTTTTAAAAGCCAAACTATTTTATACTTATTTTACAATAATTTTGAAAACTAATTACTATTTAACATCTGTTTTACAACTATTTTTTTGCAATTATATAACTATTCTACAAATATTTAATTATTTTACAATATTTTATGATTACTTAACTATTTTTCAGATATTTTACAACTAATAACTATTTTTCAACCAATTATCTATTTTTAACTTTTCCAAGCTATTTTCTAAATTTAAGTTGGTCAGAGTGCAAACTGTTTATAAGGAAAGTGATAATCCAAATGGAAATTGGAAGCAATTGTGAATAAGTGAAGAGTATCAAAATGAATGTAGATAAAAAGAAGATTGATTTAGCTAATGAACACTAAAGATGAATACGTAGGATGTACGTATATTATTCTATTCGCAAAATGATTTGATCCAGATTCGAGCACAGAATTTCGAGATAGTATATCGATCCGAGTTAGGATTTTTCACTCGATTTTCAACGGCGAACCCTGCATATGGATTTTTGGTTGATTCTGGGAATTCTCTATCATAGTTATGATTATGCAAGGAGAATGGCGGCTTCTGGTCAAGAAACCAAACCTGAGTCCGCATTAGGAAGTTGGGTGGATGTTACTAGTTTGAAAGTGAAATTGTGTGATCAAGTGAGCAATCAGATTTGAAATTGTGTACGGATCGTATATGTACATCGTAAATGCTTAAATGAGTAGATAATGAAATTTTGGAAGAAATGAGAAATGATTTTTGAAAGAAAGGTATATTTTGAGAAATATACATGAATAACGGTGGAAGTTGGATATCTTTTGAAATTCACTTTATGAAAAGTAAGTGATGTGGTAAGTAACTTTATAAAAGAAAAATCAAATTTTAATGTGGATTGGCATATTAAAATTGTGTGTATATATATATTATAAGTTCCTCCAATATAGAATCTAGAACCAGAAGAAAGGGTTTTTGAAAACATTTGAAGAATAAAAGAGGAATCTATACAGGTGTTCCAAAGATTATTTTCAAGTTGGAAAGGATAAGTTATGTTAATATATATATATATATATATATATATATATATATATATATAAATGGTTTTATGAGAATGATTTTGGGAAAAGGTTTTGGAACCTGCAGTTTTGGAAAAGCTTTTGATTTTTGGGAAAATCAAATTTTAGGAGTTTGGAAATCCAAGTTTGGAACTATCGATTTGAGATATCGATTTTGTGTAAAGAAGATTTTGATGTAAATCATAAAGGGTATGATTTGAAAGATACTATAAGTGTATAGTATAAAGTTTTTTGAGACTGGCACTGGGGGAAAAGGCGCTCCCATTGGAATGAACTTCATGAGGAGATCCACGGGGTGGGTCTGCCTTGAGCCCTAAGGGGGAGGCTATAAAATTTAATCCTGGGAGGAAGTCCGGACAAATTGAAGTTCCTGAGGATTATGTGTAGTGGGCAGCGAAATTCGAGGGCCCTGATGCCTACAAAGACATTTGGGTTATGCTGTAACGATAGCGTAACTCGATGTCACTGCAATCTACTATGGACCATAGCGGAAGTCGTGTGTGCCGTTAGAGCCAATGGTCTACGTTTGATTTTGCCATGATGGCAACGTAACATCGCCAGACTGCGACCTATGGAGACACAGCGAAAGTCGAGAGGCCGTGAGAGCCTAAGGCAACATTGAGACTTGATTGATGTAGTCTGTGACCTATGTGGGAGTGGTGAAGTTTCATTTGACAGCGAAAATCGAGGCCGCTGATGCCTACGGTTACATGGGCATTTGCCATGATGGCAACGTAACACGGGATGTAACTGCGATCTGTGGCGGGTTCTATGGCATAATCGAGGGGGGCGGAGTACCTAAAGTTATCTCTGAATTTTGTCGGGATGACAGCGTAACCATTGGGTTCACTGGGACCATGGAAGAGGTGAAGATTTCCAGAACATTCTCACCAAAGATGTTTCCTCAATTTTCAAAAATGTTTTCTATATTTTCAACAAAATGTTTTCCCAAGTATTTTCACTGGTGTTGAAAATGGGTTTACCAAGTACTTATAGATTTTCAGTCTTACGCCTGATCAACGTATGACCGAATTTCTGTGAGAACGAGGTTGGACTTGTGGAAACAACAAGTTATAAAATATTTTTGTAAAAACTATTTTGGAAATATTATATATATTTTAAAGTGTTTTAAAAATTCTTAATAAAACAGTTTATAGTTGAAATGATCAAAGGATAATTTAACTGATAATAATTATTTTAATAAAATTCTGGCTTCATTCCTTTTCGAGGACGAAAATATTTAAAGGGGGAGGAATGTGATAACCCGAATTTTGGAATATCTGTTAGTTGATAATTAGCTGGGTTAATTAATAGAAATACTGATTTGTAGATTGAACAAATGAATATGATAATAAATTTTATATCTGGATAAATATTTATTTGATAATCTCCTAATATAATTACTTAAAATTGACAAATTATTCCTTTAAAAACAAATAATAATGATTGTTTATATATGTAGATATAAGAAGATTTTAAATAGAAAATTATTATTTTCAAACAAATTAAATTTATGTTTGTTTATATATATTTATATATATATATATATATATATATATATATATGAGTTGATTTTAAATTAAATTAGAATTTGAGTTTGAATTTGAAAATTCAAAGAATAAATATCTTATATAAATTGGATTTAAAAAATAATTATATATGATTTTTATTAGTATATGATTAGTTTTATATCATTGTCTTTAAATGGTTTTTTAAATATAAATAAGGATATATTAAACTAGTATATTTGTATAATTATTTTTAAGTATATATAATTAGGTTTTTATTTCATTTTCTTTAAATAATATATAGATAAATAAAGGAAAAAGGTTAAATATATAAAAATGGAATTACAAATGTAAGTTAAAATGTATACATAATTACAAATGTAAGCAAAAGAATGTGTTTAATGACAAGTGTAAGCCAAATCTACAAGTGCCATTTATTTTTCTTTTTATTCTAAAATAAATCAAACTAAGTTATATAAAATATTTCTTTCCCACTCTTTCATTTTTCTATGATCTACATTTTCAACTAAGGAACCAAAATCCTGTAACAATAAAACCAAAAAATAAAAGAAAACAAAAAACATCAAGCTTTATAATCTCCTTCAAGATTTCAAGCAAAACTAAGCAAGATCAATTCAATAACTCAGATCAGAAGCATTTTCCAGTTTCAAGATTTTCAGTTCAAATCAAAGCAAGACAAATTCCAGTTTTCAAAAAAAAAAAAAAATCAAGTTTCCAGATTTTAAAGGCTTCCGGGCTTCTCTGATTTATAGTGAGTAAACAAAGAAGTAACTCTGTTTATAATCTATATGCATGTAGTAAAACTTGAATTTGAATTGGTGATAATGGTTGCATGGTTGATCTTATGATTTTATGTATATATATATGGACACACTTGTGTGCATATCTATTAAACAGTCCATATGCTATGTTCTTATTATTCAGGGTATAAAACTTTGTTCAAAAAACTTAGGTATATAAACAAATCTTGTTTGTACTAAAAAGATATCTGATCTAAAAATATTTATAAGTAAGAACTTAAGTCAGTTTTAACAATAATATAGAAGAACATTGGGATTTAAATCATATCAAAATATTCGACTTAAATGATTCCTGAATTCACGTACTTAATCGAATTTTTTTCGAAATATAGGATATTTAAAAATAAAATCATGATTTTTAAGGTTGTAAATTAAGAGGAATCGAGAGATGAACGTTAATGATGTTTTCATCATTTTCTGATGGTCGGGTTAGTTTGAATGATCGAGACCACTACTACAGCAGACTGGAAGCCTAGGGGCTTGGGCAAAAATGGTCATAAGATTTTACAACCACGGTGGCGGCGGATGATCGACAATGTAGGATCTAGCCGGGTTTTTGGGTCGAGGTTGAATTGTGGGTTGCTACACCGTCGTCGTAGCTTCGAAGGAGGCTGGCCATGGGGGAAATGGAGCGTGAGGCTCTGGCGAGGGTATGGGTTCAAGAGTGAGCTCTCCAGTGATCGTAATTAGGTGGCCAAGGTGGTTTAGGTGATCTGGTTACAACATGTTGGGTTCGAATACGTTAGATCTTGATTTACGGGGTGGATCGGGATTCGGGGTGGTCAATCAGGTCGTGATGGTCGACGTCGAATTGCGGGAGGACGCAATGGTGATCGGAGCGACGCTGAGTTTCTGTGCATGTGCACGTGCAGGTCAAAGCCAGGTGTCAGCGTTTGTGAAGGAGGCCTGTGACTCGGGGTGGGTCTCGGGGAGGAAGCGTCGTGGCTCGGGTTGGTCTTCAAGTCTTCGTGTGTGTGTGTGTTTTGTTTACAGATTTTACGTTTTAAAACTAAAGTTAAGTTAAAAGAAGAAAAAAAAGAAGGTGGATTGCCTCGGTTCTGGGCTTGTGTATTAACCGAGTTGAACCCGAAGTAAGTGTTATATCTGTTTTTACGATATAAATAAAAGCAAGTTTTAAAAGCTTTGAGATTTTAAAATTTATTTCTTTGTATAATAATGCTTTTAAATATTGGTTTAAGAAGCTCTAGGACATATTTTACTTAAATTAATTAAGTAGATTCTTAAATTTATTTTTAAACTTAATTTAAATGTGTGACTAAGAATAAAATGTTGTGAATTTATATGTTAATGATAATTAAGTAAGTAATAAACTATATGGGTTGTCTAAAAGTTAATTAATGTTTTTGGTGATTAAATATTAATTAAATTAAGAGAGTAATTAAAGAGAAAATTAATTATTGAATGATTAAGCATTAACTAATTTATACGAGGGTTATCAATTAATTACATAGAGATTAATTAATTGGTAACTAGAGATCAATTACTTAAATGATAATTACTTAATGTAAGTAATTAAAGGATAAATTTATTAAGGATCAAATAATTTAATTAGTAATTAAAGGTTAAATTAATTAATAATTAAAGGTTAATTAATTGAGGATAATTAACCAATGGGATAATTACTTAATGGAAGTATGGATAATTAATGGGTAATTAAAGGATAATTGATTGACTGGTTTGTAATTAATTAGTGTTAAGTAAGCAGGATTAAAGGTGATTGAAGTAATTAATTTAACTTATTTTAATTAATCAAGAATGGTGTGACTAATTAATCTTGCTTATGGATGATTGAATGATATTGAATGCTTTAGATTATTTATTATCCCTGGTATGTGATTATGATGCTATGTGATATGGTGTTTGGATATGGATTATCTATCTATAATAGAATCGCTATGTGAATATGCTTGATTTGTTTTCACTTAAACAACTTGGAGTTAAGATGACATTGGTTTCGAAGAGACCGGTGTACGGTATCGGTAAATTCCTGAAACCACTTCGATTTGTAATCTACAATAATTCTATATTTCGATATGTGAAATCGGTAGATTGGAATGGAAAAATATGGACCTTTGAAACTAAGTAAAGGTACTTAAGGATTGATTTGTGAAATACGTGTTGACTATCACAAGTTATGAATTTGTAATGAAGTACGGGTTACCCCGGGTTTTAAATAAGTTTTATGCATTAGTATTTCATGTTAGATGGGTTTACTCACGCTGGTTTCCAACCTGACCCGGGTGTTACTTTGATGTAATGCTTGAGTTAGTCCGAGTATTATAGGTTTTCAGGTTAGGACATTCTGGAGCTCAGGAGGCGAGCTGGATGGCAGGAAAGTATGGAGTTTATCGCTGTGTATTTGAGTTTGTAGTGATATTAGTTTGGGACAAGTTGTACAACTGTCCAGTTTGTGTATAAATGATTGTACTCGGATGTATTGTTATAAAAGTGACAATTTCATCTTTTTTTGTAAATGCTATTTTTTGATATTATATTTAATCCGCTGTGAATGTGAGATGTTGTTGTTTTCTGTTCTTCTTCTTCTTTTCTCTAACAATATGAAATTTTCGACGTTCGATTGCTCGACACATCTACCGTGAACGTGTAAGTGTCGAATTTTCGAGGTCGAAATTTTTGGTCGTTACATGGCTATTCAGTATACACCTAGTAAAGCCAACGTGGTAGCTGATGCTTTAAGTAGAAGACATGATGTTCATGCTTATCTAGTTGTCACCCCTACTCAACCCCCACTCTTCTTGAGAAGATTGCTAGTAAGCAAAAAGAAGACAAGTTTCTCCAAGAAATTTATGGAAGAATACGTCGAGGCGAATATTCCTGCTTTGAAATCGATATTAGTGGAATTATAAGGTTGAAAGAGAGGGTTTGTGTCCCAGACATCCCATATCTCAAACGAGAAGTATTGGACGAATGTCATAAATCCAAGTTCAGTATCCATCCAGGGGTTAACAAAATGTATCGAGATATTAAGAGGGCCTTCTGGTTGAAAACAATGAAGAGGGATGTATCCATTTATGTTAGTCGACGCGCAGCTTGCCAACAAATAAAGAGTGATCAAATGAAGATGGCAGGTTTAACCCAACCACTGGAAGTGCCCAAATGGAAATGGGACCAAGTGTCTATGGATTTCATATTTGGTTTGCCATGAACTTGGAAGGGTAATGAGGTGATTTGGGTTGTTGTGGATCGTCTAACCAAGACTGCCCACTTTATCCCAGTTAAATCCACCCGAACGGCAGCAAGTTTGGCAAAGTTATATATGAAAGAAATTATTCGACTCCATGGAATACAAAGTAATATAGTGAGTGATCGATACCCGATCTTCACTAGTAGATTTTGGGAGGCATTTCAAGCCGCACTAGAAACCAAGTTGAACTTCAGCACTGCTTACCATCCGTAGTCTGATGGGCAAACTGAGAGAATAAATCGAATTTTGGAAGACATTTTGCGTGCTTGTATTGTTGATTTTGGAGGTTCAGGGGAGGATCATTTACATTTGGTTGAGCTTTTGTATAATAATAGTTATCAGGCCAGTATTGAAATGGCTCCTTTTGAAGCATTGTATGGTCGTCCCTGTAGATCACCTACGCGTTGGATTGAGTCGGGTGATAGGCTTGTTCTTGGTCCGGACATGATAGAGGAAGCTTCTGAGAAGGATGATTTCATTCGGAAGAAGTTGAAAACTACCTAGAGTCAACAGAAAAGTTATGCCGACCACATGAGAAGAACTTTAAAGTTCCAGGTTGGAGATTCAGTTTTCTTAAAGGTTTCTCCAATGTGTGGAGTTTTGAGATTTGGAAAGACGGGTAAGCTGGCACCGTGATATATAGGTCATTTTCCTATACTTGAGAGAATTGGTCCTTTGGCTTATCGAGTGCAGTTACCTAATTGGTTAGCCGGTGTGCATAATGTGTTCCATGATTCACACCTTCAGAAATATGTGCACGACCCAGATCATGTCATTGAGGAGGCCGCTCAACAGGATTTGGAAATCACACCTAACTTAGCAGTGAATAGAGAATCATTGAAGATTATTGGTCGAGATGAAAAGAAGTTAAGGAATAAAGTGGTGAAATTGGTGAAAGTACAATGGAGTGGAGGTCCGAATGATTTTACTTGGAAAATAGTGGAAAGCATGTAGAAGTCCTACCCCAAGTACTTAATGGATATTTTAGCTTGATCTGGTAAGCCATTTCTCTATCTTTTTATGCGTTCATATGTTCTTTGTTTGTCTTCCTGTCTATCAAATTTCGGGCACATAATTTTCTTAAAGGGGCAATTTGTAACGACCCTGTTTTTAAGCAAAATTCAATTTAGTAACTAATATAATTTTTAGAATTAATTTGTGAACTAATTTGAAATTTTTCCAAAACAAACAAAATTTGTGTTTGTTTATATATATATATATATATATATATATATATATATATATATATATATATATATATATATATATATATATAATATGTAACGACCCAGAAATTTTAATAATTTAAAATTTGAATATTTAATTAATTTTAAATATTAATAAGTGAATTTTTAGGTAAAATAAATTTTTATTTGAATTATTGGATTTAATTGGATAATTAAATCGATAATTTAATATGTTAAATTATAAAAATAATTAAAAATTGAGTTAAAAATGATTGAAAATAATTTGGAAAATTTTATTTAATCATACTGGAGTTATAGAAATATTTTAGAACTTTTAAAATCGAATTAAAAGTTAATTTGTGAAAATTGAATATTTTAATATTTAATAATCGACTGTAAAATAGTCAATTTTTGAACAGTCTCAGAATTGAACGAAACCAGTTCCATTGGATCCGTAATAGTTAGTTATTACCGGATTTCAAATTTCGTGTCAATTGGAGTTATCGTTTGATCGTGGCAGCTCGAAACGCATCGAATTATTTTTAATTTAAATTTGGCGAGTCAAAATAGCCATTTTTCAAAAAGTCTCGGATTTCGACGAAACCAGTTTCATCGGATCCGTAATGTGATATTATTGTAAGGTTTCAAATTTCAAGTCAATTGGATTTACCGTTTGTCCGGTATAAATTAAAACGCCTAGAAATCGAGTTAAATCGGTTTAATTTAAATTGAGCGTTTATAGCCATAACTCGCACATACTTCCGAATTAGCTTCCGAAACCTGTTCCATTGTGTCCGGAACGTGGGATAAACCCTAGGTACGCTGGTTACGGCGTCTAAATCGGAGTTCGGAATTCCCGGGATGAATAGTGTTTACGCTAGCTTTTCTTATAAATAGCCACCATTCTAAATAAAAAAAAAAATTTATATCAAAACCCTAATCTATTTCTACAGCCGCCACTTTTGAATGAAGGGCCAGAATTCAATTTCCTTCCTCCCTCAAAATCTCTCAATCCATTCATCGATTCACGAAGCCATCAACTACAAAGATGAAGAACACGAGATGAGCTTTCAATCCATACGGATTTGATGGAGTTTGGAGTTGCGTAGGGGAAGCAATAGGGGGCCGTTCGTGGCCGTTCCTCTTGCGTGCGCGCGTGCCTATGGGGGGCCGAGCCTGGAGCTTTTCCTGGTGGTGGTAGCATGCGTCAAGGGCTTCTCGTTGGCGTTAGTGTGATGAGATATCGTCGAGTATAGGTGGCGAATTATTTAACCCTAAATCTACGTTGATGGGTTTCATGGTAACGGCCAAAACCTGTAGCCGTGCGTGTGTTAGGAAGAAGGGGAGGGTGCGGTGGAGATGAGTTGGCAGTGGGATCTGATGGCTAGGATTGAGGAGAGGTTAAAATAGTTAAAGTTATGTTGTTATTAGTTTATTTAAATTCGAGCAATCTTGTAAATTGCATAACTTTTTCATACGAGGTCGAAAAAATGCAAACTCAGTTGCGTTGGAATCGTATGGACGAGCACTACGCGATGGAGTTGGTTTGGAGTCGTTTGGAGTTAGTGAGAATTTCGGGTAAAATTAAACGCACGTTTAATTTTATTCGAAATAAAAGCTAAAAACGGATTTAAATCAAGGTGAGAATTTCTCACTCAATCGAATAGATTTCGATTTTATTTTAAATAGTTAGATTTAAAATATTTGAATGCATGTTTGAATGATGACTGTAAATTATTGATTGTTAAAATAGACATTATACGCCGTTAGTAAGCGGATGTTATTTAATATAAACATATACCGCGAATATTTCATAAACAGTGAAATTGGTATTATATATAATATCAATATATATATATTGGCACATGTATATATTGCAGTTGATTGATTTCCCGTATTTTTTTGCGGATGAGACCCTATTACGCCGTTATTAAGCGGATAATATTTAATAAGAACATGTACCGCGATAATTTCGTACTGGAGCGAAATTGGTATTGTGCTAATGTTTTTGGATGCAGGAAAACAGGTTGGAGGGATCCAACTGGATTCCTCAACAGTTTTTATTTGATTTCAGATATTTTGATATTTGATGGATTATCATATCGATATATGATATCGTTGTTAGTCGTGATTGATTATTTGGTGTGTAGCATCATTGGACCAAATTTCTGGTATTTTAAAAATGTTTTTAAAGTAATTTTTGAAAAGATAAAATATTTTGGAATTGATCCATTTTAAATAAATGGACGTTATAATTCTTAAAGTTATAAAAAATTATAATTTTTGAGAAATACGGTTAAAAGCTGATTTTTGAGAAATATGGATTTATGATTTTATAAAATAGTTTAAATTGGATTTTTGAATATATTATAAAAGTTTGAATATAGGATTTATAAAATTTGATTATTTTATAAATCAAAAGGATGAAATTATAAAGGAAATTAAAGACGTTTAAAAGAATAATATAAATTGATTTATATTAAGAGATTTATAAACGGATATTTATAAATAGAAATATTGACTTATAAAACGAGTTTTTATAAGTGTTTGAATGAAGTGAAAATGAAATTCATAAATGAATGAAATTTATAGAATTATAAACTGTGAAGTTATAAATGAAATTTATAAATAGTAAGATTTATAAATTTGGTGAAATTATTTGAAGAATAGATTTGGTTAAATAAATGAATCTTATAAGTTATAAGATTTATAATTTTGAAGTTTAAAGGAACGATTTTTGTAAAATAATCGTTTTATAAGTATTTAACTTATAATATGAACTTTTAGTCTATAATTGAGTTATAAACTGGAATAGGTAAATAAAGGAATTTATAAAAAGGAAGTTTTTATAAATAAATAGAAATGGAATTTATAAACGTTGTTTTATAAATTCGCAAACGACTTATTTTGATAAGTTAATTGTTATAACCTATTAATGGAGTTATATTCACATTTTTGAATAGTGAATAATCCTTTAAAATAAATTGAATAAAAGAATGAAATTTGTTAACGAAGTATGTTCACGATTTTGAATAGTGAATAACATGTTAAAGGAAATGTTTTAGAATGTGATATTTTAAACAGAATTAAAACGATCTAACGATGTTTTAAATGTGTTGAGATTCGAAACCATAGATTTCAACATTTATTGTTGAAATAGACGTTTTCGAGAAATAAAAGGAAATGGTAGACTATAACACTGTTGTTATAGTAAATGATTTCCGAAAGGAAATGTTTTGGTTTAGTATTGGGATTTATATATCTATTTTAATTTCGAATCCCTATACTAGTGATTTTGGGTTGTCGTAACGATGTTTTACGTAACATTCGTTTTGGCCCAAGTAGATATGTTTAAGAAAGGATTTTCTTAATATAATGAAATATATACTTAATTCGATTTAAGTATATTGAATATTTTCTAAGTGTTGAAAATAAAAGAGATTTGTGAATTACTTATAAATAAATAAGTATGGAATTGTTTTCCGATATAAAGTGAATATTTTGAGAATTTATCTTTTTGAAGATAAATTGAAAAATGAATAATTGAAATCGTATATGCACGAATATTTTGAAATATAAATTCATTATGGAATTTATATGTGAAAAGTGAAATTGGTTAAAAATAAATATTGATTTATTTTTGAAGTGTTGAAATAATATATCTTGTAAAGATATTTTGGAAAATAAATAATTTGGAAAATTATTTGGAATCTGGTGATGTATGCATATCCATTGATAGTTCAATAATCGACTATCAAATATTTCCCTTTGAATGGGTATTTGATGTGAATTGATTGAATTTGAATGCACACTTATTTTTGAATAAGCGCTCACTATTCGGGTTAACCGGGAAAGGACCATGGGGTCGTATAACCCATTCCGAATATGTGATACGTCGTTGTGAATTGCATTGAAGATCGGTGTTGAAGACCCGGTATTTGCGAAAGCGATAGGATGACCTATCGATTGTCTCTGCACTGAGTTGCAACGGTATAGAGACTCCCTAAGTGATGGGAAATCCGATCAGGATTGTGAATATCCGGATTGCAAGGACTTCTTTGTAAGTGCCTTCGGTTCTGTTCGAGCCCGGAACAGACTTGTATGGATTGTATGCCTGACATTACAAGTTGAGATATAAAGCCGATTTCTTTCAAATATATTTCTGTTGGTGGCGGAGAATTTATTCTTTGCTTAACACCCTTCTTTGAGACGTATGTGCTCAAAGGTTATATAGTTGAAGTTATCAGCGATATATTCCCAGTTTGGTAATGTGACATGCTGAGTGATGCTGAAATGATCATTGTGTTGATTATTGTGATAGGATCATTTATTTGATCGTCTATCTTAGTGATCATTGTGTTGATCATTTGTTGACCCAAAGCATGGCTTTTGTATAAAGTATGTTTTTGTGGACGTGAATTCGTCGAGCCTCACACACCGTGAATGGTCAAAACAGGAAAGATGCGGCAAGGTTATGAGGGGTAGCGCCCTTTAGGATATGTGCATTTCCTTCTGGAAAAGGGTGGTATCATGGTATGGAGCCCAGATATTTACTCATGTTGAAAACACTTTATGATTGTGTGAATTGATTACGAGCGCTCGGTGAAAAGGTCCCAAAGGACCGGGGGATGGCATATTCGGTCAGTTGTTACTCAGTTAGGAGTAACCCGGCCTTGTGTTGGTAGAGATCCAGTTTGGTTCTCGGGGATGTCCATCCAGAGGCATTCTCATGTGGCAATGGGAAGTTCCTTGGCCTGATCATTCGTTGGAAATCCAATTCCCAATACGAAACCCTATACGGTATTAGTTGTAGAACCTGCCATTCACTTATGGTGGTCACCACTGTTTGGATGGTAGCTATAGTAGGCATAGTTCGAAATGTCTATGTTGGCTAAGATTTATATTCTACTTTCAAAATGAATTTTTCCCCTACACTATGCACTAATAATAATATGAAATGTTCTTTTAAATGCGTATCAAGCATCTTTGACTATCATAAGGAGAAATCTCCTCCGATTCTGCGTTTGCATGTGTGTGTGTGCGGGAGGCCTTATGGTAGTCTCATTTTTAAAAGCATTGCGAATTGAAATAAAAATATTCCTCTATTTTGATTTTAAAGATAAATAAACTGTTTTGAGTTCTCACACCAGTCACATGACTGACTCGGAGTTTATTGTTTTCCTTCCTAAACTCTGGGTGCCCACCAATTTTCCACACGGGCAGTCAAGAGAAAGGTTTATCAGGATATTCTGGATATTCTGGAGTTGCTGGAGGCAAGCTGGATGGCATGGCGTATTACTAGTTTATATAGTATTTCTTTTTCCGCTGTTTGTTGATGTATGTTGTTGTACACTCTGATGATATGATATGATGTAATAAAATGTGATGTAATGTAATAACTGATATAGTTCTTTGTTTAAAGATTATTCATTTATTATTATATGTTGTTCCGCTGCGAATTGTGAGATTCTGATGTTGTTTCCTTTCTGTCCGTTCTATTTTTAAAATTCTTCTATCTTCTATTTTCTGTTTCTCTGTTTTCTAAAAAAATTGTCTATCTTCTTTCTCTCTATTTTCTATCTCTTCTCTCTTCTTTCTTTTTCTTAAATTCTTTTTAAAAACCCATAACATCTCGGTTTTCGGCCTTCGATTTCTCGGCAGTCGATAAAGTGAGTATCGATGTTGAATTTTCCAAGAACGAAAATCCGTGACGTTACATTTGGTATCAGAGCTGATGGTTAAGCGACAACCATGGTTCTGTTAGGTATAATTCATTAGAGATAGAGTCAGCAGTACTCTAGAATGAGTTTGAGTGTAATAATAGCTATGAGAGCGTATTTGTTAGTGAATATAAAATTGTTTTATATTGTGATGATTGGTTTATTGAGTGGCATATGAACCTTCCTCAGCGTGGTCTCGACAACTATGCCGAAGGGGTTTCTAAACACTTGAATAGAACAATTCGACATAATATTGTTTTAAATTGGGTAAATGAAATAATTTTACCTTGATTATATTTTATATGTAAAGGAATAATTTTTCAGAATTATTAGAGTGTATATAAGTTGATTGTTAGGTTGTTTGAATAATCTAAATAAAAGAATAATTGTATAAGTAAAAGAATTATAAGTTGAATTATAATTAATGTGAATTACAGTTGTGAATAAAAGTTAATTTAAAGTTAAATGGAATATAACTTAAGTGTTGTTGAATTAAATTGATGTTGGTATCGAAGTAAATAATCAAGTGGATTAAAAGAAATGTGAACTTAAGTTATATAAATGAAATTCAACTTTGGACATTGAATTGAATTGAATTAATGAATTGAATGTTAATCAATTGAATGTGAATAATTGATATGAAATAATGAATGAAAGTGTAAATTCATTGAAATCTAATGTTATTAGAAGTTGAATAAATTGAATGAGAATAAATATAAGCAAAGGAATTTGGTTGTATTATATATACTTTGGTTGTTATATGATTGTTAGATGATTGTATATAATTCATTAAGTGTTAATGAAAGTGAATTAATGAAATTGGAAGCTATGTAATTGAAATTCAAATTAAAGATAAATAAATTTGAATAGAATTGAATGTGAATTGGATTTAATTAGTGAATGTAAACTAAGTGAAAATAAATGTTAGTAAATTCCAACATTAATGAATCAAATATGATTAAATTGAAAATCATTTCATTGAATACTAATGAGAATATAAATGAATATTGATTGGTTATGGATGTAGTTGGTTGATGGTTGAATATATATGCATTTGTTGTTTGGTTGCATTTTCTATGTGACATGTATAGTTATGTTGCTATATGTTGTATATTGATACTATTTTCATATATGCATGATTCTCATGTTGTTTGTTGAGTTTAGTAGGTGCGGATCGCGTTTGCTTCGCATTTGGAGTTCGCTTTAGCGCTATATTAGCCGTATATGCTTGCTAATAAAATATAAGGTACATATCTCGGATTAAATATCGTACTTTTACACTTTTTTTTCCCTTTGGGATGCCTCATTACTTGATGAGATGTATATTTGTGATATATATACTGTCATTTTTTTTTTCGGATCGAGTCGCGCAAAGGAGACTATGGCGAATTTTTCCGGAAATTTAAGGCGTTAGAAAAATTTTGAGAAAATTTAGAAAATTTTGGAAACTATAACTTTGATTTTGGAATTGAAAGTTAAACAATAGGTAGTTGTTTTTGAAAAGATAACTAAGTATGATTCGAAAACTTAGTAAAGTTATTATAAGAAGTTTAACTATGAATTTTGGGAAAAATTAATAGATTTTGTAACTTTCTTATTTGTAATTTCGAGGACGAAATTCTTTTAAGGGGGAAAGATTGTAACGACCCAGAAATTTTAATAATTTAAAATTTGAATATTTAATTAATTTTAAATATTAATAAGTGAATTTTTAAGTCAAATAAATTTTTATTTGAATTATTGGATTTAATTGGATAATTAAATCGATAATTTAATATGTTAAATTATAAAAATAATTAAAAATTGAGTTAAAAATGATTGAAAATAATTTGGAAAATTTTATTTAATTATACTGGAGTTATAGAAATATTTTAGAACTTTTAAAATCGAATTAAAAGTTAATTTGTGAAAATTGAATATTTTAATATTTAATAATCGACTGTAAAATAGTCAATTTTTGAACAGTCTCAGAATTGAACGAAACCAGTTCCATTGGATCCGTAATAGTTAGTTATTACCGGATTTCAAATTTCGTGTCAATTGGAGTTATCGTTTGATCGTGGTAGCTCGAAACGCATCGAATTATTTTTAATTTAAATTTGGCGAGTCAAAATAGCCATTTTTCAAAAAGTCTCGGATTTCGACGAAACCAGTTTCATCGGATCTGTAATGTGATATTATTGTAAGGTTTCAAATTTCAAGTCAATTGGATTTACCGTTTGTCCGGTACAAATTAAAACGCCTAGAAATCGAGTTAAATCGGTTTAATTTAAATTGAGCGTTTATAGCCATAACTCGCACATACTTCCGAATTAGCTTCCGAAACCTGTTCCATTGTGTCCGGAACGTGGGATAAACCCTAGGTACGCTGGTTACGGCGTCTAAATCGGAGTTCGGAATTCCCGGGATGAATAGTGTTTACGCTAGCTTTTCTTATAAATAGCCACCATTCTAAATAAAAAAAAAATTTATATCAAAACCCTAATCTATTTCTACAGCCGCCACTTTTGAATGAAGGGCCAGAATTCAATTTCCTTCCTCCCTCAAAATCTCTCAATCCATTCATCGATTCACGAAGCCATCAACTACAAAGATGAAGAACACGAGATGAGCTTTCAATCCATACGGATTTGATGGAGTTTGGAGTTGCGTAGGGGAAGCAATAGGGGGCCGTTCGTGGCCGTTCCTCTTGCGTGCGCGCGTGCCTATGGGGGGCCGAGCCTGGAGCTTTTCCTGGTGGTGGTAGCATGCGTCAAGGGCTTCGCGTTGGCGTTAGTGTGATGAGATATCGTCGAGTATAGGTGGCGAATTATTTAACCCTAAATCTACGTTGATGGGTTTCATGGTAACGGCCAAAACCTGTAGCCGTGCGTGTGTTAGGAAGAAGGGGAGGGTGCGGTGGAGATGAGTTGGCAGTGGGATCTGATGGCTAGGATTGAGGAGAGGTTAAAATAGTTAAAGTTATGTTGTTATTAGTTTATTTAAATTCGAGCAATCTTGTAAATTGCATAACTTTTTCATACGAGGTCGAAAAAATGCAAACTCAGTTGCGTTGGAATCGTATGGACGAGCACTACGCGATGGAGTTGGTTTGGAGTCGTTTGGAGTTAGTGAGAATTTCGGGTAAAATTAAACGCACGTTTAATTTTATTCGAAATAAAAGCTAAAAACGGATTTAAATCAAGGTGAGAATTTCTCACTCAATCGAATAGATTTCGATTTTATTTTAAATAGTTAGATTTAAAATATTTGAATGCATGTTTGAATGATGACTGTAAATTATTGATTGTTAAAATAGACATTATACGCCGTTAGTAAGCGGATGTTATTTAATATAAACATATACCGCGAATATTTCATAAACAGTGAAATTGGTATTATATATAATATCAATATATATATATTGGCATATGTATATATTGCAGTTGATTGATTTCCCGTATTTTTTTGCGGATGAGACCCTATTACGCCGTTATTAAGCGGATAATATTTAATAAGAACATGTACCGCGATAATTTCGTACTGGAGCGAAATTGGTATTGTGCTAATGTTTTTGGATGCAGGAAAACAGGTTGGAGGGATCCAACTGGATTCCTCAACAGTTTTTATTTGATTTCAGATATTTTGATATTTGATGGATTATCATATCGATATATGATATCGTTGTTAGTCGTGATTGATTATTTGGTGTGTAGCATCATTGGACCAAATTTCTGGTATTTTAAAAATGTTTTTAAAGTAATTTTTGAAAAGATAAAATATTTTGGAATTGATCCATTTTAAATAAATGGACGTTATAATTCTTAAAGTTATAAAAAATTATAATTTTTGAGAAATACGGTTAAAAGCTGATTTTTGAGAAATATGGATTTATGATTTTATAAAATAGTTTAAATTGGATTTTTGAATATATTATAAAAGTTTGAATATAGGATTTATAAAATTTGATTATTTTATAAATCAAAAGGATGAAATTATAAAGGAAATTAAAGACGTTTAAAAGAATAATATAAATTGATTTATATTAAGAGATTTATAAACGGATATTTATAAATAGAAATATTGACTTATAAAACGAGTTTTTATAAGTGTTTGAATGAAGTGAAAATGAAATTCATAAATGAATGAAATTTATAGAATTATAAACTGTGAAGTTATAAATGAAATTTATAAATAGTAAGATTTATAAATTTGGTGAAATTATTTGAAGAATAGATTTGGTTAAATAAATGAATCTTATAAGTTATAAGATTTATAATTTTGAAGTTTAAAGGAACGATTTTTGTAAAATAATCGTTTTATAAGTATTTAACTTATAATATGAACTTTTAGTCTATAATTGAGTTATAAACTGGAATAGGTAAATAAAGGAATTTATAAAAAGGAAGTTTTTATAAATAAATAGAAATGGAATTTATAAACGTTGTTTTATAAATTCGCAAACGACTTATTTTGATAAGTTAATTGTTATAACCTATTAATGGAGTTATATTCACATTTTTGAATAGTGAATAATCCTTTAAAATAAATTGAATAAAAGAATGAAATTTGTTAACGAAGTATGTTCACGATTTTGAATAGTGAATAACATGTTAAAGGAAATGTTTTAGAATGTGATATTTTAAACAGAATTAAAACGATCTAACGATGTTTTAAATGTGTTGAGATTCGAAACCATAGATTTCAACATTTATTGTTGAAATAGACGTTTTCGAGAAATAAAAGGAAATGGTAGACTATAACACTGTTGTTATAGTAAATGATTTCCGAAAGGAAATGTTTTGGTTTAGTATTGGGATTTATATATCTATTTTAATTTCGAATCCCTATACTAGTGATTTTGGGTTGTCGTAACGATGTTTTACGTAACATTCGTTTTGGCCTAAGTAGATATGTTTAAGAAAGGATTTTCTTAATATAATGAAATATATACTTAATTCGATTTAAGTATATTGAATATTTTCTAAGTGTTGAAAATAAAAGAGATTTGTGAATTACTTATAAATAAATAAGTATGGAATTGTTTTCCGATATAAAGTGAATATTTTGAGAATTTATCTTTTTGAAGATAAATTGAAAAATGAATAATTGAAATCGTATATGCACGAATATTTTGAAATATAAATTCATTATGGAATTTATATGTGAAAAGTGAAATTGGTTAAAAATAAATATTGATTTATTTTTGAAGTGTTGAAATAATATATCTTGTAAAGATATTTTGGAAAATAAATAATTTGGAAAATTATTTGGAATCTGGTGATGTATGCATATCCATTGATAGTTCAATAATCGACTATCAAATATTTCCCTTTGAATGGGTATTTGATGTGAATTGATTGAATTTGAATGCACACTTATTTTTGAATAAGCGCTCACTATTCGGGTTAACCGGGAAAGGACCATGGGGTCGTATAACCCATTCCGAATATGTGATACGTCGTTGTGAATTGCATTGAAGATCGGTGTTGAAGACCCGGTATTTGCGAAAGCGATAGGATGACCTATCGATTGTCTCTGCACTGAGTTGCAACGGTATAGAGACTCCCTAAGTGATGGGAAATCCGATCAGGATTGTGAATATCCGGATTGCAAGGACTTCTTTGTAAGTGCCTTCGGTTCTGTTCGAGCCCGGAACAGACTTGTATGGATTGTATGCCTGACATTACAAGTTGAGATATAAAGCCGATTTCTTTCAAATATATTTCTGTTGGTGGCGGAGAATTTATTCTTTGCTTAACACCCTTCTTTGAGACGTATGTGCTCAAAGGTTATATAGTTGAAGTTATCAGCGATATATTCCCAGTTTGGTAATGTGACATGCTGAGTGATGCTGAAATGATCATTGTGTTGATTATTGTGATAGGATCATTTATTTGATCGTCTATCTTAGTGATCATTGTGTTGATCATTTGTTGACCCAAAGCATGGCTTTTGTATAAAGTATGTTTTTGTGGACGTGAATTCGTCGAGCCTCACACACCGTGAATGGTCAAAACAGGAAAGATGCGGCAAGGTTATGAGGGGTAGCGCCCTTTAGGATATGTGCATTTCCTTCTGGAAAAGGGTGGTATCATGGTATGGAGCCCAGATATTTACTCATGTTGAAAACACTTTATGATTGTGTGAATTGATTACGAGCGCTCGGTGAAAAGGTCCCAAAGGACCGGGGGATGGCATATTCGGTCAGTTGTTACTCAGTTAGGAGTAACCCGGCCTTGTGTTGGTAGAGATCCGGTTTGGTTCTCGGGGATGTCCATCCAGAGGCATTCTCATGTGGCAATGGGAAGTTCCTTGGCCTGATCATTCGTTGGAAATCCAATTCCCAATACGAAACCCTATACGGTATTAGTTGTAGAACCTGCCATTCACTTATGGTGGTCACCACTGTTTGGATGGTAGTTATAGTAGGCATAGTTCGAAATGTCTATGTTGGCTAAGATTTATATTCTACTTTCAAAATGAATTTTTCCCCTACACTATGCACTAATAATAATATGAAATGTTCTTTTAAATGCGTATCAAGCATCTTTGACTATCATAAGGAGAAATCTCCTCCGATTCTGCGTTTGCATGTGTGTGTGTGCGAGAGGCCTTATGGTAGTCTCATTTTTAAAAGCATTGCGAATTGAAATAAAAATATTCCTCTATTTTGATTTTAAAGATAAATAAACTGTTTTGAGTTCTCACACCAGTCACATGACTGACTCGGAGTTTATTGTTTTCCTTCCTAAACTCTGGGTGCCCACCAATTTTCCACACGGGCAGTCAAGAGAAAGGTTTATCAGGATATTCTGGATATTCTGGAGTTGCTGGAGGCAAGCTGGATGGCATGGCGTATTACTAGTTTATATAGTATTTCTTTTTCCGCTGTTTGTTGATGTATGTTGTTGTACACTCTGATGATATGATATGATGTAATAAAATGTGATGTAATGTAATAACTGATATAGTTCTTTGTTTAAAGATTATTCATTTATTATTATATGTTGTTCCGCTGCGAATTGTGAGATTCTGATGTTGTTTCCTTTCTGTCCGTTCTATTTTTAAAATTCTTCTATCTTCTATTTTCTGTTTCTCTGTTTTCTAAAAAAATTGTCTATCTTCTTTCTCTCTATTTTCTATCTCTTCTCTCTTCTTTCTTTTTCTTAAATTCTTTTTAAAAACCCATAACATCTCGGTTTTCGGCCTTCGATTTCTCGGCAGTCGATAAAGTGAGTATCGATGTTGAATTTTCCAAGAACGAAAATCCGTGACGTTACATTTGGTATCAGAGCTGATGGTTAAGCGACAACCATGGTTCTGTTAGGTATAATTCATTAGAGATAGAGTCAGCAGTACTCTAGAATGAGTTTGAGTGTAATAATAGCTATGAGAGCGTATTTGTTAGTGAATATAAAATTGTTTTATATTGTGATGATTGGTTTATTGAGTGGCATATGAACCTTCCTCAGCGTGGTCTCGACAACTATGCCGAAGGGGTTTCTAAACACTTGAATAGAACAATTCGACATAATATTGTTTTAAATTGGGTAAATGAAATAATTTTACCTTGATTATATTTTATATGTAAAGGAATAATTTTTCAGAATTATTAGAGTGTATATAAGTTGATTGTTAGGTTGTTTGAATAATCTAAATAAAAGAATAATTGTATAAGTAAAAGAATTATAAGTTGAATTATAATTAATGTGAATTACAGTTGTGAATAAAAGTGAATTTAAAGTTAAATGGAATATAACTTAAGTGTTGTTGAATTAAATTGATGTTGGTATCGAAGTAAATAATCAAGTGGATTAAAAGAAATGTGAACTTAAGTTATATAAATGAAATTCAACTTTGGACATTGAATTGAATTGAATTAATGAATTGAATGTTAATCAATTGAATGTGAATAATTGATATGAAATAATGAATGAAAGTGTAAATTCATTGAAATCTAATGTTATTAGAAGTTGAATAAATTGAATGAGAATAAATATAAGCAAAGGAATTTGGTTGTATTATATATACTTTGGTTGTTATATGATTGTTAGATGATTGTATATAATTCATTAAGTGTTAATGAAAGTGAATTAATGAAATTGGAAGCTATGTAATTGAAATTCAAATTAAAGATAAATAAATTTGAATAGAATTGAATGTGAATTGGATTTAATTAGTGAATGTAAACTAAGTGAAAATAAATGTTAGTAAATTCCAACATTAATGAATCAAATATGATTAAATTGAAAATCATTTCATTGAATACTAATGAGAATATAAATGAATATTGATTGGTTATGGATGTAGTTGGTTGATGGTTGAATATATATGCATTTGTTGTTTGGTTGCATTTTCCATGTGACATGTATAGTTATGTTGCTATATGTTGTATATTGATACTATTTTCATATATGCATGATTCTCATGTTGTTTGTTGAGTTTAGTAGGTGTGGATCGCGTTTGCTTCGCATTTGGAGTTCGCTTTAGCGCTATATTAGCCGTATATGCTTGCTAATAAAATATAAGGTACATATCTCGGATTAAATATCGTACTTTTACACTTTTTTTTCCCTTTGGGATGCCTCATTACTTGATGAGATGTATATTTGTGATATATATACTGTCATTTTTTTTTCGGATCGAGTCGCGCAAAGGAGACTATGGCGAATTTTTCCGGAAATTTAAGGCGTTAGAAAAATTTTGAGAAAATTTAGAAAATTTTGGAAACTATAACTTTGATTTTGGAATTGAAAGTTAAACAATAGGTAGTTGTTTTTGAAAAGATAACTAAGTATGATTCGAAAACTTAGTAAAGTTATTATAAGAAGTTTAACTATGAATTTTGGGAAAAATTAATAGATTTTGTAACTTTCTTATTTGTAATTTCGAGGACGAAATTCTTTTAAGGGGGAAAGATTGTAACGACCCATAAATTTTAATAATTTAAAATTTGAATATTTAATTAATTTTAAATATTAATAAGTGAATTTTTAAGTCAAATAAATTTTTATTTGAATTATTGGATTTAATTGGATAATTAAATCGATAATTTAATATGTTAAATTATAAAAATAATTAAAAATTGAGTTAAAAATGATTGAAAATAATTTGGAAAATTTTATTTAATTATACTGGAGTTATAGAAATATTTTAGAACTTTTAAAATCGAATTAAAAGTTAATTTGTGAAAATTGAATATTTTAATATTTAATAATCGACTGTAAAATAGTCAATTTTTGAACAGTCTCAGAATTGAACGAAACCAGTTCCATTGGATCCGTAATAGTTAGTTATTACCGGATTTCAAATTTCGTGTCAATTGGAGTTATCGTTTGATCGTGGTAGCTCGAAACGCATCGAATTATTTTTAATTTAAATTTGGCGAGTCAAAATAGCCATTTTTCAAAAAGTCTCGGATTTCGACGAAACCAGTTTCATCGGATCTGTAATGTGATATTATTGTAAGGTTTCAAATTTCAAGTCAATTGGATTTACCGTTTGTCCGGTACAAATTAAAACGCCTAGAAATCGAGTTAAATCGGTTTAATTTAAATTGAGCGTTTATAGCCATAACTCGCACATACTTTCGAATTAGCTTCCGAAACCTGTTCCATTGTGTCCGGAACGTGGGATAAACCCTAGGTACGCTGGTTACGGCGTCTAAATCGGAGTTCGGAATTCCCGGGATGAATAGTGTTTACGCTAGCTTTTCTTATAAATAGCCACCATTCTAAATAAAAAAAAAATTTATATCAAAACCCTAATCTATTTCTACAGCCGCCACTTTTGAATGAAGGGCCAGAATTCAATTTCCTTCCTCCCTCAAAATCTCTCAATCCATTCATCGATTCACGAAGCCATCAACTACAAAGATGAAGAACACGAGATGAGCTTTCAATCCATACGGATTTGATGGAGTTTGGAGTTGCGTAGGGGAAGCAATAGGGGGCCGTTCGTGGCCGTTCCTCTTGCGTGCGCGCGTGCCTATGGGGGGCCGAGCCTGGAGCTTTTCCTGGTGGTGGTAGCATGCGTCAAGGGCTTCGCGTTGGCGTTAGTGTGATGAGATATCGTCGAGTATAGGTGGCGAATTATTTAACCCTAAATCTACGTTGATGGGTTTCATGGTAACGGCCAAAACCTGTAGCCGTGCGTGTGTTAGGAAGAAGGGGAGGGTGCGGTGGAGATGAGTTGGCAGTGGGATCTGATGGCTAGGATTGAGGAGAGGTTAAAATAGTTAAAGTTATGTTGTTATTAGTTTATTTAAATTCGAGCAATCTTGTAAATTGCATAACTTTTTCATACGAGGTCGAAAAAATGCAAACTCAGTTGCATTGGAATCGTATGGACGAGCACTACGCGATGGAGTTGGTTTGGAGTCGTTTGGAGTTAGTGAGAATTTCGGGTAAAATTAAACGCACGTTTAATTTTATTCGAAATAAAAGCTAAAAACGGATTTAAATCAAGGTGAGAATTTCTCACTCAATCGAATAGATTTCGATTTTATTTTAAATAGTTAGATTTAAAATATTTGAATGCATGTTTGAATGATGACTGTAAATTATTGATTGTTAAAATAGACATTATACGCCGTTAGTAAGCGGATGTTATTTAATATAAACATATACCGCGAATATTTCATAAACAGTGAAATTGGTATTATATATAATATCAATATATATATATTGGCATATGTATATATTGCAGTTGATTGATTTCCCGTATTTTTTTGCGGATGAGACCCTATTACGCCGTTATTAAGCGGATAATATTTAATAAGAACATGTACCGCGATAATTTCGTACTGGAGCGAAATTGGTATTGTGCTAATGTTTTTGGATGCAGGAAAACAGGTTGGAGGGATCCAACTGGATTCCTCAACAGTTTTTATTTGATTTCAGATATTTTGATATTTGATGGATTATCATATCGATATATGATATCGTTGTTAGTCGTGATTGATTATTTGGTGTGTAGCATCATTGGACCAAATTTCTGGTATTTTAAAAATGTTTTTAAAGTAATTTTTGAAAAGATAAAATATTTTGGAATTGATCCATTTTAAATAAATGGACGTTATAATTCTTAAAGTTATAAAAAATTATAATTTTTGAGAAATACGGTTAAAAGCTGATTTTTGAGAAATATGGATTTATGATTTTATAAAATAGTTTAAATTGGATTTTTGAATATATTATAAAAGTTTGAATATAGGATTTATAAAATTTGATTATTTTATAAATCAAAAGGATGAAATTATAAAGGAAATTAAAGACGTTTAAAAGAATAATATAAATTGATTTATATTAAGAGATTTATAAACGGATATTTATAAATAGAAATATTGACTTATAAAACGAGTTTTTATAAGTGTTTGAATGAAGTGAAAATGAAATTCATAAATGAATGAAATTTATAGAATTATAAACTGTGAAGTTATAAATGAAATTTATAAATAGTAAGATTTATAAATTTGGTGAAATTATTTGAAGAATAGATTTGGTTAAATAAATGAATCTTATAAGTTATAAGATTTATAATTTTGAAGTTTAAAGGAACGATTTTTGTAAAATAATCGTTTTATAAGTATTTAACTTATAATATGAACTTTTAGTCTATAATTGAGTTATAAACTGGAATAGGTAAATAAAGGAATTTATAAAAAGGAAGTTTTTATAAATAAATAGAAATGGAATTTATAAACGTTGTTTTATAAATTCGCAAACGACTTATTTTGATAAGTTAATTGTTATAACCTATTAATGGAGTTATATTCACATTTTTGAATAGTGAATAATCCTTTAAAATAAATTGAATAAAAGAATGAAATTTGTTAACGAAGTATGTTCACGATTTTGAATAGTGAATAACATGTTAAAGGAAATGTTTTAGAATGTGATATTTTAAACAGAATTAAAACGATCTAACGATGTTTTAAATGTGTTGAGATTCGAAACCATAGATTTCAACATTTATTGTTGAAATAGACGTTTTCGAGAAATAAAAGGAAATGGTAGACTATAACACTGTTGTTATAGTAAATGATTTCCGAAAGGAAATGTTTTGGTTTAGTATTGGGATTTATATATCTATTTTAATTTCGAATCCCTATACTAGTGATTTTGGGTTGTCGTAACGATGTTTTACGTAACATTCGTTTTGGCCTAAGTAGATATGTTTAAGAAAGGATTTTCTTAATATAATGAAATATATACTTAATTCGATTTAAGTATATTGAATATTTTCTAAGTGTTGAAAATAAAAGAGATTTGTGAATTACTTATAAATAAATAAGTATGGAATTGTTTTCCGATATAAAGTGAATATTTTGAGAATTTATCTTTTTGAAGATAAATTGAAAAATGAATAATTGAAATCGTATATGCACGAATATTTTGAAATATAAATTCATTATGGAATTTATATGTGAAAAGTGAAATTGGTTAAAAATAAATATTGATTTATTTTTGAAGTGTTGAAATAATATATCTTGTAAAGATATTTTGGAAAATAAATAATTTGGAAAATTATTTGGAATCTGGTGATGTATGCATATCCATTGATAGTTCAATAATCGACTATCAAATATTTCCCTTTGAATGGGTATTTGATGTGAATTGATTGAATTTGAATGCACACTTATTTTTGAATAAGCGCTCACTATTCGGGTTAACCGGGAAAGGACCATGGGGTCGTATAACCCATTCCGAATATGTGATACGTCGTTGTGAATTGCATTGAAGATCGGTGTTGAAGACTCGGTATTTGCGAAAGCGATAGGATGACCTATCGATTGTCTCTGCACTGAGTTGCAACGGTATAGAGACTCCCTAAGTGATGGGAAATCCGATCAGGATTGTGAATATCCGGATTGCAAGGACTTCTTTGTAAGTGCCTTCGGTTCTGTTCGAGCCCGGAACAGACTTGTATGGATTGTATGCCTGACATTACAAGTTGAGATATAAAGCCGATTTCTTTCAAATATATTTCTGTTGGTGGCGGAGAATTTATTCTTTGCTTAACACCCTTCTTTGAGACGTATGTGCTCAAAGGTTATATAGTTGAAGTTATCAGCGATATATTCCCAGTTTGGTAATGTGACATGCTGAGTGATGCTGAAATGATCATTGTGTTGATTATTGTGATAGGATCATTTATTTGATCGTCTATCTTAGTGATCATTGTGTTGATCATTTGTTGACCCAAAGCATGGCTTTTGTATAAAGTATGTTTTTGTGGACGTGAATTCGTCGAGCCTCACAAACCGTGAATGGTCAAAACAGGAAAGATGCGGCAAGGTTATGAGGGGTAGCGCCCTTTAGGATATGTGCATTTCCTTCTGGAAAAGGGTGGTATCATGGTATGGAGCCCAGATATTTACTCATGTTGAAAACACTTTATGATTGTGTGAATTGATTACGAGCGCTCGGTGAAAAGGTCCCAAAGGACCGGGGGATGGCATATTCGGTCAGTTGTTACTCAGTTAGGAGTAACCCGGCCTTGTGTTGGTAGAGATCCGGTTTGGTTCTCGGGGATGTCCATCCAGAGGCATTCTCATGTGGCAATGGGAAGTTCCTTGGCCTGATCATTCGTTGGAAATCCAATTCCCAATACGAAACCCTGTACGGTATTAGTTGTAGAACCTGCCATTCACTTATGGTGGTCACCACTGTTTGGATGGTAGCTATAGTAGGCATAGTTCGAAATGTCTATGTTGGCTAAGATTTATATTCTACTTTCAAAATGAATTTTTCCCCTACACTATGCACTAATAATAATATGAAATGTTCTTTTAAATGCGTATCAAGCATCTTTGACTATCATAAGGAGAAATCTCCTCCGATTCTGCGTTTGCATGTGTGTGTGTGCGGGAGGCCTTATGGTAGTCTCATTTTTAAAAGCATTGCGAATTGAAATAAAAATATTCCTCTATTTTGATTTTAAAGATAAATAAACTGTTTTGAGTTCTCACACCAGTCACATGACTGACTCGGAGTTTATTGTTTTCCTTCCTAAACTCTGGGTGCCCACCAATTTTCCACACGGGCAGTCAAGAGAAAGGTTTATCAGGATATTCTGGATATTCTGGAGTTGCTGGAGGCAAGCTGGATGGCATGGCGTATTACTAGTTTATATAGTATTTCTTTTTCCGCTGTTTGTTGATGTATGTTGTTGTACACTCTGATGATATGATATGATGTAATAAAATGTGATGTAATGTAATAACTGATATAGTTCTTTGTTTAAAGATTATTCATTTATTATTATATGTTGTTCCGCTGCGAATTGTGAGATTCTGATGTTGTTTCCTTTCTGTCCGTTCTATTTTTAAAATTCTTCTATCTTCTATTTTCTGTTTCTCTGTTTTCTAAAAAAATTGTCTATCTTCTTTCTCTCTATTTTCTATCTCTTCTCTCTTCTTTCTTTTTCTTAAATTCTTTTTAAAAACCCATAACATCTCGGTTTTCGGCCTTCGATTTCTCGGCAGTCGATAAAGTGAGTATCGATGTTGAATTTTCGAAGAACGAAAATCCGTGACGTTACATTATAAGATTGTAAATTGAATTTGGATTTGAAATTCAAAAATAAAAATCTTAAAAATAAATTGGATTTAAAACACTATATTTTAAAACTAGTGTGTGTGTGTATATATATGATTATTTATTAATGTATAATTAGATTTCAAATCATTTTCTTTTAAATTGTATAAATTTAAATAAAGGAAATGTATTTATAAAAATTGGAAATATAATATAAAATTTTGTAAAATATTAATAAGATGCAAATTTACAAGTCTAAGTATTATAACATGAAATTTAACAAGTGTTAGCTTAATTATATCATGCAAACAACAAGTGTCATATTTTTAATTTTATTTTCAAGTTATATATACCACTATACTCCTTTCTCATTTTTTCTTTCATATGTTCAAAAACAAAACCTAAGAAAGTAAACCAGAAAAGAAAACTAAAATCAGACAACCCCTTGCATTCTCAAACCTGAAGCAATCAAAACAAGTTCGAAGTTCAACTAAACAAATTAAAGATACAACAAACATCAAGCTAATTCAAATAAAGTTTCAGATCAAAGTTCAAGGTCAAAAATAATTTCCAGATTTTCAAATTCTATGTTCTTCAAATCTATGAGTAAACAGTTTCTTTAATAACCAGATGCATGTAGTAATCTTTGTAGTTATGATGTGAAATATGCTTTGCATAATTGTGTAAATATAATTGCATGTATATATGTATGTGCTATTGATGTGCATGTTTGGACATATATGTATGTATGTATGTATGTATGTATGTATGTATGTCTCTGCTTTTATATTAACAGGCTTAAGCAAGTTAAAAATTAAATCTCTCTTCCTCTAATCTCTTATTGCTGATGATGTTTACACAAAATATGTTTGAATAAACCAGATCTTGATTTTAAAAATATTGAAAGTATAATTAGTTTGAGTATTTTCTAGAAAAATTAGAAAATACGATAAAAACCCAATGCATTTCAAAATTTGAATGTTAAGATTTCTGGCCTCATATACATCATCAGATTCGTATTCAAATACCATGAATTTTAAAAATAAAATCATGATTCATAGTTTTTATTTGAGGTAGAATTCGTGGGATGAACGGGAAACCCATTTTGGACATTTTCTAGTGATCGGTGAAGAGATGGATCTTGGGATCGTGGCTAGAACCTGCTTGGAGGTCTCGGAAAAAATGATCGAAGAATTTTTCGATCATCGTGGCGGCGGAACGACATCGATCTAGGGTTTTAAGGCCTGTTTTGGTCGACTGGGTTTGTGAGGCTGGTTCGTCAACGTCGAGGCATCAGACTTGTTCGGAGGTGGGGGAATCAGAGAGTGAGTCAACGGCGAAGGATGGGTCGGAGTTGCTAGGTTTCTGGTGAATCGAGGCAGCGGGTCGAGGCGATTCTTGGGTGAATGTTTCTGTTCCAGTGTGTACCCTTTATGCTCGAATTCGATTTCGAGTTCGTGTCTAGGTTTTGGTGGTCGGACTTCTAGAGGAGGCCATCACCGACGTGCTAGAGGTAGCAGTGATGGCCGGAGCATCAGAGTTAAGGTGTGTAGGTGCACACGTATCTACGTTCCAGTGAGATTTGAGAAGACGAGTAGCCTCGGGGAAGAGCTCGGGAAAATTTTGTGATGGCTCGAGTATAGCTTTGGGTTGTTCGCGCGTGGGTTTAACTTGTTATAACTGTTTTAAAATTTTAAAACAAAACAAAACAGTTTTTTTTAAAAAAGGAAAATGCTCAGGTTTGGGCTCGGGATAGATATGGGTTTGACTCAAGTAAGTGTAGTAGCAGTTTTAAAACTTTAAAAAAAATCAAGTTTAAACATTTCTTAACTAATTCTTTGAAATGATTGTTTTTTATTTAAGATTGGGATTAGTTAAAGATTTTAAAGTAAATTATTTTAAAATTTATTAAGTTTGAATTATTTAATTATGTGGCCATTATTTATAATTAATTCTTTTAAGTTATTTAAACTTAAATTAAATGGTGTAATTAAAGTATTTAATTAAAAAGGTGAAATGTTTTTAATTATTAATTAACATAAAGGTCTTAAGTTAATTTATATGTTAAAGATAAATTAATTCCAAAATGTTTATTAAATAAGATTTTAAATAATAATTAAGTAATTAACTAAGATAAATGGTTTATCTTTAATTAATTAAGGTCTTGGGTAATTAAAGATTAATTAAGTAATGAAAGTAATTAAAGAATAATTAATTAATTAATAATTAAAGGTTAATTAATTAATGTAATTAAAGGATAATTACTTAATGAAATTAATTAAAGGATAGCTGTGACGCCCCACCTCTATGCTCACAATAACAAAGGTTATTATAAGGAATAACGTCTGCTATTGCGAAGAATAAGGCTTGTTAGAAGCGACCATCCGTAAGTTATGCCTTAGACGAGTATTGATTATATCGATAGGAGTTTTATAAATTACTCCCAATGATATAAATTCAATCCAAATCTAAAACAAAACAACAGTGGCTAAAGAAAAATCCAAAACACTCATAATAACAACGACATAGATATGCAAAGTCACATCAAAACAGAAGTATCGGATATATAGCGGAAGGCAAGTCTGGATTACATGCTACAACAATCTATCGTTCACATGAACCAAATACACATATACATGTGATCAACATACATGAGATGAGAATTAATAAACCAAAAGTACTTCTCGAAGACTAGACAAAAGATGTGAAATCCCAAAAACTGAAGCTGCTACTGAATCAGAGATAGCGACTATCCTGAAATAACTCGGTCTGACCCGAGTATTATTTAAAAGAAAATAATAAACGGATCAGTCTAATTTATTCTTAGAAGTGAATGCATCATAAATAACATCAAAGCAAAATAATAATAATCTCGAACAAGACTATTCAACATAAGTAATCAACATAGTTAAATGAAGAAACCACATCAAACTCCATCAAAATCAACTTTCAAATTCATAATTGAATTCAAATCAGAAATTCACAAAATCTAGAAATCAATAATCGATAACTAGAAAAATCAACATAAAAGTGGATCGATCCCATCATATGGCGAGTCTAAGCTACGGCACACGTGCATCAACATATGGCCAAAGCCTACCAAGTACTGTCATCATAATTTTTGGCGCCCAACAAATGACCCGAAGGTCCAACATATGACCCGAAGGTTTAGTACTGTTATTTGACCTGAAGGTCCATCATATGACCCGAAGGTCCATCAAAGCGGCTCGAAAGCCCAACAAAGACAACAAAATCATCAAATATTTCAATTAATGTGTGCGGAATTAACCGAAAGAGTAAAAGTGTGGTTCTATACTCCACACTTTTGCTAAATCGTTTAAATCTCTTCATCCTTTCCTTGAAAGTGCAAAATTATGTAATTCACATAAAAACATTTTACGTTCTCAAACGTACAAGTCCGGAATTAACCGAATTAGTAAAGTAAGGGTCCATAGTCCTTAATTTTTCTGAAACGTTTAAATAAATTGCTCATTCTTTTGAAAGCGTAAACTGCAAAAAATTTAGAAACAATTTTATTCTAAAACGATTTTGAAAACACGTGATTAAAACAGCAACATCTATAGCAATTTCAACAAAGAAATTACGTTTCACAAAACACCGTAAAAATGGATATCAACTCAGCGTTGCGGGATAACCGCTTGAAAATTAACTTTAAATTGACGGTTGCTGAAGTCAAATAACAGTGAATTTTCATTCGTAAAAAATGTCACCAAAACACCTTGCTTCAAAAATATAGCACCGGTGTAAAAATTTTGTTATAAAATAACGACAACAAAATACGTTTTAAAATGTAACACCGGTCCAACGTAAATTAAATAGTGGACTGCACCACTATATTTTCACCAAAATAATTTGCAGTGTCGCAGCATACACTTTTAAAACATTTTTGCTCAAAAGTGAAATGCACGCACAACACATTAGAAAGAAATTTTTTTATAACGTGGGCAATATCCATACACATGCACGTAACAAAATAAACAAAAAATAACAACTACGATTTACCTTTTGTGCCTTACATGCATACTTGCCTGGGCAAATGCAAGTTGAACGCATGGCATAAAGATGGACAAAATATCAATGTCCAAGTTTTGTTTTTTTTTTTTTGATTTTTTTTTTTTTTCACAAAAATAATGGTTCACTGGACAAAATATCAATGTCCAAGTAAAACGCACGGCATAAACCTGGGCAAGTTGCCTGGGCAATGCAGGTTCGCATATTTCTTTTTCTTCCTTTTGAATACTTCACTGAAGAAGTTATGCATGAATATTAAATGAGGTCACGCATGAAAATTTAGTCACACATGAAAATAAAAAATGAAGTCACGCATGTAAATTTTTTTGAACTCACGTTTTTGCTTAGGGAAACTATTAAACAAATCAATATGGCCACTCACTTATTTAAGCGCCTGCATGTAAACAAGATTTACTACATGTACAACACGTATTGAGGCCTGGTGCACAACATAACTCATGTGCACTCAAGAATTTAAATGCCTAGAAATGAATGATTTGTGTACACACGATGAAAATAGCCCGCACCATTTTTTTCTACCACACCACACATACAAAGCATGCAACACACAAGCGACACACAACAAAAAAAACATGAATGATGACCTGGAGCATGATTTTGCTCAAATGCTACAACCGCATAACCAATTTCTAATGAAAAATAATGCAAATAATATGCATGCACGGGTGGAATTCAAGAATGCCTGGAAATGAAAGATTTGTCTACATAAGTTTGTACGCACTCAACTGTTAGAGATCTGGGCAACTTTTATATATTTTTTCACAAAAATAATGGTTGTGACAATATAGCATCAACTGAATGAAAAGTTTCCAGTGCACCAAAATAATAGAATAGGACAAGTGAATAAATTTCAAATGCACCAAAATAAAAGAACATAACAAGTGAAAAAAACGAATGGAACAAATGAATAAAAGAACGGAACAAAGTAAGCAGAAGCCAATATCAGGGCACAACTAAAGATTAGAAACGTGAGTAGTACTCACCGAATTTAAATTCCCTGTGTGGCCATTAGTATGTTTTGCAGAGCTATTTCCGAGAATGAAAAATGATGCAGCTTTTTCCTTTTTTTCCACAAAATTGTATAAGTCAACAAAAGAGTGTGCTGGCCTTCTCTTTTGTACAAAAGCATTAACTCGAAATGTGCCGTCTACTACTGCATTAAATGAAATGTGCCTGGCTATAACACTTGATGGCGGCAGCAGAGAGAAGCAAATGTTCACACTTGCTTTATGAAATGCAAATGTGTTTACAATAACAAAAAATGGTCCATAGCATAACGTGATGATGGAAAAAGGTGTTTATGTTAGCTTTTGGAATTGGACTTGCTTTATGGATAGAGTGATACCCAGGCATACGTGATGATGATAATAAATAATGCAAAGTGTTCGCTTTTTTTAATAAATAATGCAAAGTGTTCATTTTTTTCCATAAAGGACCCATACCTACACGTGAATGCAGTGCAAAATAACACAACTCAACTGACTTATAAATTAAAAAAAAATTCAAATTTTAATTTCATAATTTCTACTTAAAATATTTACTCCGACAGTAATTCAAAAATCACGGTCGTTATAGATTTTTAAATTATTTATTACGACGGTAATAAAATCACGGTCGTTACAGACTCCCCCGATATAAAAATTGCGTCCCTGCAATTTTCATATGAGAAGTAGTCAATAACATAAATAATTCATCACAACAAGGATTCAAAATAGAAAAGATAGATCAATAATGCTCACCCCCACCCGAAGAGGAGAGAAAACCGGGATAGGAACGCCCGATAAATTCTCTGGTTTCCCAAGTGCAATCTTTGGGGTTTGTGGACCATTGAATTTTCATAAGCGGGACTTCTTTATTCCGAAGGCGTTTAACCTCCGAAGCTTGCACACGAATAAAATTTTTCACAGTAGACAAGTCGGTGAGATCACATGATCTTGCAACATATGAGGATCAATAATAGAATTTGAATCTCGAAGGCATCGACGAAGCTGAGATACATGAAATACGTCATGAATTCCCAAAAACTGAGCAGGTAGCGATACGCGATAAGCAACAGGGCCAATGCCTTCCGTAATAGGAAACCGTCCAATATATCGAGGAGCCAATTTCCCGGAGCTACTAAAACGCACCACACCCTTCATCAGGAAAACACGAATGAATACAAGATCGGCAACAGAAAATTTCGAAGGCTTCCTACGATGATCGACATAAGATTTATGCCTATTATGAGCCTCCTTCATTCTCTGTCTAATGATATCAATCCTCTCAGAAGAATCACGAACATAATAGAGGCCGAGCACTAACTTTTCCCCCGATTCCAACCAACAAGATGGCGATCGACACGGCCTTCCATAAAGAGCTTCGAAAGGAGCCATATCGATACTGGATTGAAAACTATTGTTACAAGAAATTCAACAAGAGACAAGTGGTCTTCCCAACTACCACCAAAATCAAGAATACAAGCTCGAAGAAGATATTCTAACACTTGATTCACCCTTTCAGTCTGACCATCAGACTATGGATGATAAGCTATTCTAAGATTGAGCTTTGTGCCCAAAGCTTTCTGAAGGCTCTGCCAGAAACCACTAGTGAAAAGCGGATCTCTATCACTAATAATATAACTAGGCACTCCATGAAGTCGAACGAATTCTTTAATAAACATCTTAGCCAACAAAGGAGCAGTCTGATTGGACTTGATAGGAATAAAGTGGGCTGATTTAGTCAATCTGTCAACAATCACCCAAATACTAGTATGGCCCGACCTCGAACGAGGTAGACCATCAATGAAGTCCATGGAAATCTGATCCCATTTCCACAATGGAATCTCAAGAGGCTGCAAAAGACCACTTGGACGCTGGTGTTCTGCTTTAACAAGTTCACAAGTCATGAAACGACTTACATAACTTGCAATATCACGCTTCATACCCTCCCAATAGTATAAGTGTTTTATATCAGCATACGTGTTACTACTACCCGGATGGATAGTATACTTAGAACGATGACAGCCCTCAAGAATGTCATTTCTAAGATTAGAAACATTAGGCACAATCAACCTTCCCTTCTTCCAATTACAACTATGAATATCAGTATCGAAATCCTTAAGATCATCACTTCGGGATTCCGATTTACAACTTGGAATAAGATAAGCAATATGTAGATCTTGTTTTTGGGTATCGGCAACACGATCCAACAAAGTAGGACGAGCTTCCATGCTAAATAAAAGCACGGGAGAATCAGAAACTGAAGGACGATCTCTAATATCACAAAGAGATAAAGCTTCCAAAATATTCCACTCTACTAGCATCATGGAAACAACAACCTGCTGCTTGCGACTAAGCGCATCAGCAACTCGATTGCCCTTACCAAGGGTGTACTGAATATTGAAATCAAATGAAGCAAGAAATTCAGGCCAACGCTGTTGCCTCATATTAAGCTCTTTCTGAGTAAATAAATACTCCAGAGATTTGTGATCAGTAAATAGAATAAAACGCTCGCCCAATAAATAATGCCGCCAAATTTTTAGAGCAAAGACTATGGCGGCCAACTCCAAATCATGGGTAGCATAACGAATCTCGTTAGGTTTTAGTTGTCTAGAAGCATATGCAACTACTCTATTCTTTTCCATGAGAACATCACCGAGTCCAAAACCACTGGAATCGATATAAACAACAAGATCATGATTCCCTTCGGGAACCACTAAGATAGGAGCATGAGTAAGGAGATCCTTTAACTTCAAGAAAGAATTCTCACACTTATCTGACCAAATAAAAGGAACAACTTTTCTCGTGAGAGTGGTAAGCGGTAAAGCAATAGGAGAAAAGTCCTTAATAAACCGGCGATAATAACCCGCCAATCAAGGAAAACTACAGATCTTTGTAACGGTCTCGGGTCTCTTCCAATTCTGAATAGATTCGATCTTGCAAGGATCGACAGAAATACCATCATAAGAAACAATATGACCGAGAAACTTCACCCTATTCTCCCAAAAGTGACACTTAGAGGATTTGGCATAAAGCTGATGCTGACAAAGAGTGCTCAAAACAATCTCCAATTGCTGAATATGATCGACTTCGGATTTGGAATATATAAGAATATCATCTATGAAAACCAAGACGAACTTATCGAGATATTCCCGGAATGTCCGATTCATAAGATCAACAGAATACGCTGGAGCGTTCGTCAAACTGAACGGCATAACAAGCCATTCGTAAGAACCATAATGAGTACGGAATGCTGTAAGAGGAATACTATCTTCCGCAACTCGTAACTGATGAAAACCGGTAGCAAGATCGAGTTGGGAGAACAGCTTAGCACCACTTAATTGATCGAACATGTCATCGATCCTAGGTAATGGATACATATTCTTGATAGTAAGCTCGTTAAGCTTGCGATAATCAATGCAAGGCCTAAGAGTACCGTCTGGCTTCTTAACGAAGACAACGGTGACACCTCAAGGAGATGGGCTAGAATGAATAAAATGCTTGGCTTCCAACTCAGATAATTGTTGCTTGAATTCCTCATTTTCCTTATGAGACATCCTCGTGGGAGGACGACGGACAGGATGTGCACCAGATATAAGATCAATACGGAACTTAATTGCCCTCTTCTACGACAATCTCGAAATAGGCTCAAAAACATCAAAAAAACAACAAACAACCAGAATATTATCAATGACATCCTCCGATTCGAAGGAAGAAATGAAAGTGTTCGAAGTATGATCCATGCTTCGAAATATAATAGATAACTGCACGCTAGCATCGGGATGCTTAAGATATAAAGTTCTTTCGGGACATAGAATTTGAACTTCATAATGAACGAGACAATCCATACCCAATATCATATCAAAATCAAGATGCTCCATAACATGCAGATTCGCATGAAAGGAAAAACCACATAGAATAATCTCCACATCAACACACAACAAACCAAGAGTAGCGGATTCACCAATAGGATTTACGATCCTCAAAGGTTCGCAAAGAGTAATAACATCCAAATGAATAATATCAACAAGCTCCTTCGACACGAATGAATGCGATACACCCGTATCGAAAAGAACTTTAATTGAACGGCCATGAAATAAAATGAAACCTTCCAAAACAGAAGGAGTAATACCTTTGGGCTTAGAAGAATCACCAGAAGCTTTAGCAACACTAAGCTTCCCAGATTAGAAACCCTTAGGGGTAATAGGACAATCAGAAACCCAATGACCCTCTTTCTTGCAATAACGACAAATGCGAGGCTTAGGACAGCTACGGAGAAAATGATCCAAAGAACCACAATTGTAGCACGCCCTCTGAATAGAAGGTGCACTACTAGGGTGAGGACTAGAGGTAGCTTTGCTTCTTCTTCTGGTTGGAAGAATTAGGCTTACGAAATGGAAACCTCTTCTTGTTAGGGTTCTTAGAAACCTCAACATCATCACAACTATCACATTCCTTTTCAACAGCTTCACGACAAAGAGCCGAATCAAGAAGCTCCTCAAAAGAGAGCTTAAGATGAAGCAAAAGAACTTTCTTCAAATACTTCTTCAAACCATCAAAAAAACGAAGGTTCTTCTTACGAGGAGTGTTAATGAACTCAACTCTGTATTTGGACAAGGCCTCGAAAGGTGCAACATAATCAGAAACAGAGGACTTTCCTTGCTTCAACTCAAGGAAACTACGAGCAAGATTCACCTTTTTTGATTCAGGAACGAACTTAAGCTCGAATCGTTCCTTAAACTGAATCCAAGAGAGAGAGGACTCATCAACTTTTGCAATAAAGAGCTCATACCAATCAAGCGCATGCTCTTGCAACATACTAGATGCCACGATAACGCGATGATGATCCGAAAGATCCATCCGAGAAAATATGCGCTCACAAGTGCGCAACCATGTTTGAACCTCCATTACACTTTCTAATCCCTTGAAAGGCTGACCTCCAAGGTGGGAATAGTCACTACACATGCGGGCGAAGGCAGACTTCTGAGTAGGAGCTGTGGGAGTAGCAACAGGAGGCTGAGTACCCCAAAATAGCTCCATAAACTGATCAGCTGACATATAGACTCCGTCCGGATGAGAACCACTAGACGGGCCTGTAGAAGAACGCTTCCCTCTACCTCTTCCAGCCATAGGCTGAGAGACAAGAGAAGGTAAGGATTAGTTAAAACAATACACAATTGATAAGAAAATTTAACAAATGGAATACTACGAAATATATAATTTTATTCCTAGACGTACTACACATGTTAAAATGGAAAGAATAGATTAGAAAGGCACGAATAAAAACCCCAAATAGTTGTAACACATGTTCCATTCTGTTCTGTTCTGTGTATATTATAATTTCTTCTAAATTTTAGCTCTGAGACCAAGCTGTGATGCCCCACCTCTATGCTCACAATAACAAAGGTTATTATAAGGAATAACGTTTGCTATTGCGAAGAATAAGGCTTGTTAGAAGCGACCATCTATAAGTTATTCCTTAGACGAGTATTGATTACATCGATAGGAGTTTTATAAATTACTCCCAAAGATATAAATTCAATCCAAATCTAAGCAAAACTACAGTGGCTAAAGAAAAATCCAGGGCACTCATAATAACAACAACAAAGATACATAAAGTCACATCAGAACAGAAATATCAGATATATAGCGGAAGACAAGTCTGGAATACATGCTACAACAATCATTCGTTCACATGAACCAAATACACATATACATGTCATCAACATACTTGAGATGAGAACTAATAAACCAAAAGTACTTCTCAAAAACTAGACAAAAGATGGAGTGAAATCCCAAAAGCTGAAGTTGCTGCTGAATCAGAGATAGCGACTATCCTGAAATGACACGGTTTGACCCGAGTATTATTTAAAAGAAAATAATAAACGAATCAATCTAATTTATTCTTAGAAGTGAACGCATCATAAATAACATCAAAGGAAAATAATAATAATCTCAAACGAGACTATTCAACATAAGTAATCAACATAGTTAAATGAAGAAATCACATCAAACTCCATCAAAATCAACTTTCAAATTCATAATTGAATTCAAATCAGAAATTCACAAAATCTAGAAAACAATAATAGATAACTAGAAAAATCAACATAAAAGTGGATCGATCCCATCATATGGCGAGTCTAAGCTACGCCGCATGTGCATCAACATATGGCTGAAGCCTACCAAGTATTGTCATCATAATTTTTGGCGCCCAACAAATGAGCCGAAGGTCCAACATATGAACCGAAGGTCTAGTACTGATATTTGACCCGAAGGTCCATCTTATGACCCGAAGGTCCAACGTAGTGGCTCAAAAGCCCAACAAAGACAACAAAATCATCAAATATTTCAATTAACGAGTCCGGAATTAACCGAAAGAGTAAAAGTGTGGTTCCACAATCCGTACTTTTGCTAAATCGTTTAAATCTCTTCATCGTTTCGTTGAAAGTGCACAATTGTGTAATTTACATAAAAACATTTTACGTTCTCAAACGGACAAATCCGGAATTAACCAAATTAGTAAAAGTAAGGGTCCATAGTCCTTAATTTTTCTGAAAGTTTAAATCAATTCCTCATTCTTTTGAAAGCGTAAACTGTAAAAAATTTAGAAACAATTTTATTTTAAAACGATTTTGAAAACACGTAAAACAGCAACATCTATAGCAATTTCGACAAAGAAATTCCGCTTCACAAAACACCGTAGAAACGGATATCAAATCAGCGTTGCGAGATAACCGCTTGAAAATTAACTTTAAATTGACGGTTACTGAAGTCAAATAACAGTGAATTTTCATTCGTCAAAAATGTCACCAAAACACCGTGCTTCAAAAATATAGCACCCGTATAAAAATTCCGTTATAAAATAACGACAACAAAATACGTGTTAAAACGTAACACCGGTCCAACGTAAATTAAATAGTGGACCGCACCACTATATTTTCACAAAAATAATTTGCACTATCGCAGCGTACACTTTTAAAACATTTTTGCTCAAAAATGAAATGCACGCACAACACATTAGAATGAAATTTTTTTATAACCTGGGCAATATCCATACACATGCACGTAACAAAATAAACAAAAAAATAACAACTAGGATTTAGCTGTTGTGCCTTACATGCATACTTGCCTTGGCAAATGCAAGTTTCACGCACGGCATAAAGATGGACAAAATATCAATGTCCAAGTTTTGTTTTTTTTTGTTTTTTTTCACAAAAATAATGGTTCACTGGACAAAATATCAATGTCCAAGTTGCACGCACGGCATAAACCGGGGCAAGTTGCCTGGGCAATGCAGGTTCGCATTTTTCTTTTTCTTCCTTTTGAATACTTCACTGAAGAAGTTATGCATGAATATTAAATGAGGCCACACATGAAAATTTAGTCACACATGAAAATAAAGAATGAAGTCAAGCATTCAAATTTTTTTTTAACTCGCGTTTGTGCTTATGAAAACTATTAAACAAATTAATATGGCCACTCGCTTATTTAAGCGCCTGCATGTAAACAAGATTTACTACATGTACAACACGTATTGAGGCCTGGTAAACAACATAACTCATATGCACTCAAGAATTTAAATGCCTGGAAATGAATGATTTGTGTACACACGCATGAAAATAGCCTGCACCATTTTTTTCTACCACACCATACATACAAAGCATGCGACACGCATGCAACACACAACAAAGAAAACTTGAATGATGACCTAGAGCATGATTTTGCTCAAATGCTACAACCGCATAACCAACTTCAAATGAAAAATAATGCAAATAATATGCATGCAATGGTGTAATTCAAGAATGCCTGAAAATGCAAGATTTGTGTACTTAAGTATGTACGCACACAACTGTTAGAGATCTGGGCAACTATTATATATATATATATATATTTTTCACAAAAATAATGGTTGTGAAAATATAGCATCAACCGAATGAATAGTTTCCAGTGCACCTAAATAAAAGAACAGGACAAGTGAATAAATTTCCAATGCACCAAAATAAAAGAACAGAACAAGTGAAAAAAAAGAACAAAACAAATGAATAAAAGAACAGAACAAAGGAAGCAGAAGCCAATATCTGGGCATAACTAAAGATTAGAAACGTGAGTAGTACTCACCGAATTTAAATTCCCTGTGCGGCCATTAATATGTTTTGCAGAGCAATTGCAGAGAATAAAATATGATGTAGCTTTTTCCTATCTTTTTTTCCACAAAATTGTATAAGTCAACAAAAGAGTGTGTTGGCCTTCTCTTTTGTACAAAAGCATTAACCGAAACATGTTGTCTACTACTACATTAAATGAAACGTGCCTGGATATAACACTTGATGGCTGCAGCAGAGAGAAGCAAATGTTCACACTTTCTTTATGAAATGCAAATGTGTTTACAGTAACAAAAAAAAATGGTCCACTGCATAACATGATGATGGAAAAAGGTTTTTATGTTAGCTTTTGGAATTGGACTTTCTTTATGGATAGAGAGATACCCTGGCATACGTGATGATTATAATAAATAATGCAAAGTGTTCACTTTTTTTTTTAATAAATAATGCAAAGTGTTTATTTTATTTTTCCATAAAGGACCCATACCTACACGTGAATGCAGCGCAAAATAACACAACTCAACTGACTTATAAATGATTATTTTTTTCAAATTTTAATTTAAAAATTTCTACCTAAAATATTTACTTCAACAGTAATTCAAAAATCACGGTCATTACAGATTTTTAAATTATTTATTACGACGGTAATAAAATCACGGTCGTTACAATAACTAATTAATGTAAGTAATTAAAGGACCATTAGTTAATGTAAGTAATTAAAGGTTAATTAATTATGTGAATGATTAAATGATTAAAGAACAATTAATTTATTCAATTATTAATTAAATGGTTTGAATAATGTTAATTAAACAGGATTTAAAGATAATTAATTTATTTGTGTTAGATCAAATTAATTATAAATTATGTGATTAATTAATCTTGCTTATAGATGATTAGTTATTTGAATGCTTGGATTGATTAATATCTTTAGTATGTTGATCTGTAATATTCTGTGATATAAATTGCCTTGTAATGAGCTGTGATAAATGTAGGTTATTTATCTGTGATGAATTGTTGTGTGAATATAATGTTCTGCATTTAATTATAAAGGGTGGGTCTTTTATTTAAAAGATTAAAAATGGAAATTGGTTTAAAACCATTCAAAAAGAAAGGTTTAGGAAATAAGGGCTAAAAAAAGTTGCGACTTAACTAAGAACCGAATGTATCCATATGTTTTAAAATAAGGTCTCATTATTCGGAAAAGCTGGGGGAGGGCATTTGTGACGACCCAAATCTGGAACAACTGCGATCACCAAAGATCATCTCAAACTCCTATCTTCGACTATCAGACGTCACGCCATTGCACTCGAAGCTTCCTTTGCACCCAACGTCTCGATTCCCCCAGGTCTGGTGGCACTCGAACCACTAGAAGCGCCGCAGTAGCTTGATTTTCGATCATGACCCAAACGAGACTTAAAACCCTATATCACCGTTCCCCGACCATTCTGGTCATTTGAAAAATGTGCGAACATTTTTCCTAGATTCCCTGATGCCCCAGCCTACTCCAGAACCTACCACGACTTCCATAGCTTCGTTGTTCATCAAATATTGATGGAATTTCATTTTCTGTTCAACTCAACAATGCTCAACCATTTTAAGCTTAAAAATTATGAGGCCTTCACCTAAAATCATAAATTTGTAGTACAAACATGATCTTGTATTCAGACTGTAATTTTGAAATGTTTGATTTTTCAGTTTTAAAATGTTTTTACTGTAAATCCATATTTTCAAAAATATTGACTTAATATTTTTACTTGAAATATTTTTTAAAAGTTACTTGACATTATTTTAAACATCTTCTTTCCAAGAATCTTAACCTGAATTGGTTAAAATAAAAGGATATGGGTTTATTTGATGGATTTGTGCCCTGTGAATGTAAGCAGAGTGATGTATTCAAACATGCTCACCCTATTACTATAGATATATGTATATATATGAACAATTCTCGTTCGTTCATACTACATTCACCGCAACCAAACTTCAACACTCATCCAAATGTATATCAAATCCAAAGTTAGTCTACTCACAAAATATTGAAACATAGAAGCATGTTAACAAGAAAACCAATCTGTAACAGACTAAGTTTTGAAGACGAAGGTTTTCTCACCTGGAGTTGCAGATCAGAGGACTGGAATTTTTTGTTTTAAGCCTGTAACTTTGCTTTTGCTCTGGTTTGATTTGATTTGAGTTTTCCTGGTTTTGATGCTCTGATCTTTTTGCTTGATTTTGAAGGCTTGAAAACTATTGTGCTTGATTTTTCTTTTTATCTTTCAGGTTTAATCTTTTGTTCTCAGGTCTGTATTGTTTGATTCCAGACTTAGTTGCTTATGTTTAAATCTGAAGTTTGATCCCAGGTTGAAGGCTGAAACTTGATTTCTAGTTTTAGATTTTGATTTGCTTTAGGCTTTGAAGATTTTGAATTGCTGTTTACAGTGTTCGAATTTTCTAAGATGATTTCTCTCTTTTTCTCTCTCTTGATCAGGTTTTGTTTATTTTTTTACTTACTGATTTTGTTTTGATGTTGAAAAAATGAGAAGAGGAATGTAATTTAGTTTTTTTTATTCTTCAATATAAAATTTAATTCATTTTAAACAAAATTTATGCCACTCGTTATAACATGAGAGTTCTTACTAAACCCTTGTTAATTCCTTTGTAAATATGCTTACACTTGTTTATATGTAACTAAAATTGTGTTTAAATCCATTATCTTAATTAATTTCAAAGTTGTGTTTTAACCCTTAAGTACTTTATTTTTAACGTACGTATTTTATTTTGTTTACGCTTGTTAAAACAAATGTTTTTATATATATACAATTTCTATTATTCAATAAATGCATTCTCTTTTATAAAGTCTTATAAAAAAGAATTTAAAACAAATCATACTTTAATAAATAATCACACATATGTAAAATATAAAATTTAACTTTTAAATAACCTTTAAACTTTTATAACTTATGTCATAAAATTTAAATACTACAATTAATATTTTAAATATAACTTTATATCATATTTCTTATTTAAATAAGTACATTTTTTAATTAATCATTTATATAAATCTTTTAAAGCAAAAGATGGCTTTTAATTTCACATGAATAAATATATTTTATTCTTAATTAGCCTATGGAAAAAAATTATTATATCAAATTCAAAACATCATTTTCCAAATCAAAATGCATATTTAATAAAATTAGAAACAAATTCTTATTAGCTTAAAAATAAAGTTTCAAATCCAATCTATTTCCAATATATTTATTTTTATATCCAATTTTTATATATAAAATACTTATCCTTAAATTTCAAAGAAAAATTCTATTTATAATTTAAAATTCTTATTTATTCTGGAAATTTTCTAATTAATTCACAAACAAATTCACAATTTAATTCCAAAATTAAATTAATTGTCAAATTAAACTTGGCTAAAATTCGGAATGTTACAGATTCCCCCCTTAAGAAAATTTTGCCCTCGAAATTTGCCAGAGAGATAACAAAGAACAGATGAAAGATAGAGAAATGTCTTTTCAGATGAAACCGAATATCTATTCTGCATTTGGCGTACCAAATCATAATATCAACAATAAATATGAGAACAAACTCATTCCACTCTTTACGGAATACTCGGGCCGTCGGATCATCGAAATATGCAGGGCACTGGTTAGTTGAAAGGAATAACTAACCATTTGTAGAATTTATCGAAACCCAATGAAACAGAAAAAAATAGGTTCGACTACGATCTTAGATTCAAGATTATCTCATTTACGATTTACTGAGAAATAAAATATGTGTAGTTCCTGTGTTGAACAAAACTCAAAAAGTTTTATCGTAAACGACAAGGTTACCTTCTAAAATTCATTTTCCTTTATCAGCCTTTGAGGTTGAAGAATCATCTTTGATTGCATACACCTTTGCTTTTTGAGCTTGCTTCAGTGTTGGGCAATCCTTGATCCTATGTCCTAGCTTGTGGCAATAATAGCATTCTCTAGATTCCTGCTCTGGCTTCATAAATTGCTCCCTCTTTCCTGGCTTCCTGGGATTCTTGCAATTGTTCTAGTAATGGCCTTTCTCCAAGCAATTGAAACAAGTAACATCTTTCACTTTGTTATCCTGAGTATTCTTCTTTCCTTCGCTTTTCCACGGTTTCTTTCCATCGAACTTCCTTTTCCTCCAATTCAGATTGATTATATTCCCTTTTTCTTCCGGAACGTCCTGCTTATACAGAGTATCCTATCTATAATCCATGTCGATTAATTCAGAAAAAGATTCTTTTACATGAGTTGTCATTCTTTCCTGAAACTTCTTGTTCATTCCCCGAATAAACTTTTCGTTCTTTTTCAATGGTGTATTTACCAACTCCGGATCAAACCGAGATAATTCATTAAATTTGTTCAAGTATTCCTCAAATGATAAACTTCCCTGCTTTAAATCCGTGAACTCCTGGTACATTCTAGAGATACCAACAAGCGGCACATATCGTTGCTCGAACACTTCTTTGAATCGACTCCAAGTGAACTCATCCGCCAGCTCATCCATAGTACTTGTCTCCCACCAAGCTAAAGCCTCTTCCTGGAGTTGCCAGGAAGCCATCAATCGCATCTGATCATCTTCCAATTTTAGTCCTTTGAAAATCCTTTTGCATGATCGAATCCAGGCTTGTGCTTCGATAATGGTTTACTTGCCTGTGACTGGATTTTCACCAAGTCAAGAAAAACTTCGATATAGATCAGCCAGATTCGGTTGAGATTGAGTGGGAATATTTGTTGTTGCAGGGACTTGACCAGTTGAAGTGGTACTTCCCTATCCCCTACCTCGTCCTCTTCTTCCACTCATTCTTATTATCTGTAAATAGTAAGAAAACCGGTTTAGGCATTCGGACGAGATATCTTAGGGAATAACAACAGTTAAAGAAAATAGACTGAGAATTTTGGGTTTTCGGTTTCACAGGTTGTACTCATTCTAGGGTATACTTCACCCTATCTCTAATGAGCCATCTAATGTGTTACATTCCGTAGCTAAAGTTCTTGCTCAACCTTTAGCTCTGATACCAAAATTCTAACGACCCAAATCTGGAACAACTGCGATCACCAAACATCCCTCAAACTCCTATCTTTGACCATCAGACGTCACGCCAATGCACTCAAAGCATCCTCTACATCCAACGTCTTGATTCCCACAGGTCCGGTGTAACAACCCGCATATTTTACGATTTTAATATTTAAATATTTTATCGTTAGTCGTGTTTTAGTCCGAAAAGTTACTTTTTGCACACGGTCGAATTAGGACTCGGAACCACTTCCATTGGGTCCAAAACACCGTTTGTGATCTTTTTGAGTATAAACTTTGATATATTTGGAGTTAGTGGAATTTTGCCACTTTTTCACTTTGGGCTTTGGGTTTGGTTTAGCCCATTAGCCTAAACTATTAATTCTAGCTCAACCCCCTTCCCTTCATAACTTCACTTTTTTTTCCTAACACTCAAGCTTCATCAAAAATGGAGGAAGGAATGGGAAATTAAAACTCCAAGCTCATGTTCATTTGCAAATCCAACATTTAACTCCAAATTCAAAGAGAAGCCATTGATTCTTCCTTTCTTTCAAGCTTCTTCTTCATTAATTTTGTGTAAAGGTGAGATTTTTATCTCACATCTTTGTCTATAACTATCTTTGATTGTTAGGTATGAATTCCTAACACTTATTCATGTGCATTTGCTTTTGGTTTGGATTGAATTGGTGAAAATCCCAATTTTTAGCGTTTTGGGTTCAAATCTTTAAAAAAATCCAATCTTTGATGTTTGAACACGTTTTTGGTGATGCATCGAGGAGCCAATAGGACTGGGAAGCCTATGGGCATAATCCTCTAGCATCCGTGCTCGATCGGTCGTAAATTGGGTGAGTTTTGCACTTCAAACCCCCTAGGTCGCTCGGCCTGCACATCAAGGATTCTCGGCCTGCATTTAGGTCGTTCGGCCTTATTTAGTCATTAGGTCGCTCGGCTTTCCCCCTTAGGTCGTAACTCCCTAGGTCGTTCGGCCTGCATACAAATCTCTCGGCCTGCAGTTAGCTCGCGCGCAGTTAGGTCGCGTACAGTTAGGTCGCTCGGCCACCTTCGCAACTTAGGTCTCTCGGCCTTCTCATACGCCTTAGGTCATTAGGTCGATCGGCCTACTCTCCTTCTACCCCTTAGGTCATTTCGTGTTAGGCCGCTCACCTCCTTAAGCCGCGAGCTCTTAGGTCAATCGGCTATATATTAGGTCGCTCGTCTTGGTCGCGATTCTTGGTCGCACTACTTAGGTCGACCTGCCTTATCTTGCAACCACTTGGGTCGCAACCCCTTAGGTCGCTTGGCCACGTTATGCCGTTAGCTCATTAGGTCATTCTCCCCCTAGGTCACTCGGCCATGTTATGTTGCTTGTTCTGTTAGGTCGCTCCATTGGTCTAATAAGCCGCTCGGCCTTTTTCACAACATAAGTCGTGCCATGTTAGGTCGCGCCATGCTTTAGGTCATGCCATGCCTTGGGTCGCGCCATGTTAGTTGCTCTGTTAAGCCGTGTGCTATTTCTTGAACCATTGATTTCCTGTGTTGACTTATGTAACGTCGTAAGTCGTGACTTTTATGTCGCAAGGGTATTTCCACTTTGATGAATTTGGAATCGAATTCTTTGGATTTTATTCACGTCTTTGTATGTGAATTTTTGTGATTTATTGTTTCTACAATCATTTTTGTGATTTATCACTTCATTTCACTCGTATGAGAAATCTAATTAAACGGCTTCATAAAACAAGTGGTATGAAACGCTTGCGTTTACTTCGTCGGTTGATTCTTGGACTTGTTCGATTGAATCTCTTACGACAATTTTCGAGTGGAGATTTACAATTTGTTCGTAAATATTTAAGTTAAGCTAGTGGTTATGGGACATGAAACTAAGCTTATATATTTACTAGCTTACTGTAATTGACACTTCTTAATGATCATTGATGATCATTTTTGTGATTTAGACTAGAAATTGTGCGATGTCTCTTCATCTACGAGGGAGACTAAACCCCGTTTCTGTGGAGCTTCGGCTCAAATTGGTGGGGTAGCGACCCATGGTCTTCGGGCCGTTTCGTGGAGCTTCGGCTCAAAATTAATGGTTAGCAACCATGGAATAGAGTTCCATTTTGTGATACACGTGTTGGTGAGTTTTCATGCTCCCGTTTTGTGATAGGCCTCCCCCTTTTTGTGATTTCTGGATTTCCATTAATAATTTCTGGAATTTGTGTTTTCACCAATTTTCGTGATTTACATTGATAAGTTTTATCAATATTTGTGCATTGGTGAATTTGTGTGTCAATAACTTTTTGTGAATAAAATTTTTGAGTATGGCATTCTTTTTTATCTTTGAGAAGATTCTTGTGATATTGATTAATCTCTTGTTGATTTTCAGTTACATACTTATCATAATATGGCTTTATGATTATCATATGTTTATGTCATATCTCTTATCCTATACCATTTTATCTGATATTTATAGCTAGACTGATCCGTTTATTATTTTCTTATTAAATAATACTCGGGTCAGACCGAGATGTTACAGGTGCTTCTGCTTGACTTCACCTCTGGGATTATCACCCTGACTTTTGGCTAACTACTTAGATTAATAGTTTTTGTTGTATACATTTGAGATATATACTCATTGATGTATCCATATTCTTTTGTCTTGCACTTGTAGCTATTCTTTTTTGATATTGTGGATCTTGTTTGACCACTACTCTGAGGTACACTTTCATGTGTTATATATTCATATCTATTTCCGCCTTTGTGATATGGATGTATGTGACTGATTTGTGTTATGTTTATTTCTATATTTGTTTCCGAAGAATATATATAGCCACTGTGTAGTAGCTTTGAGTTTGTATCGGTATGTCGGATTTCCTTCCGAAACCAGATGCATGTTGTACTATGTGACATATCGGTGCTCGCACAAAGCAATTACACGGATGGTCGCTCCTCAACAGCCTTATTTTAAGTGCTAGTTGACGGCATTACTCCATAGTGTCCTTGGCTAGAGTGGGTATAGAGGTGGGGCGTCACAGCTTGGTATTAGAGCCAAACTTCAGAACAGTGTAGAATAATCTAACAAGGATCATCGTCCTAAGTCCATCTTAGGAGTCGTGCCTTAGGATTTTATTCGGGTCTTCGAATCGTTCTATCCTAATTTCTTTTGTGATTCCTTGTATTATCAATCATTATTGTTTGATATTCATTTTGTGAATAACCTTCTTCTTCTTCCTTCTTCCTTCTTCCTTCTTCCTTCTTAAGGAAGAGAAATTGTTAGACCTGGCCGTCCCAGGGCCCGTCAATCTAGAGCTACTCCCCAAGATGGAATATTTATGTCTGCCCAGCAGGTCCTTGATCTTGTAAGGAATGCTCAAGCAGCCGGATCTAATCCGGAGTCTACTCACCCTAGGTATGGATTTGCACGTTTATGCAGCGATTATACCAATTTGGGTGGAAAGCCATTCAAAGGTTCTCAAACCATTATTGAAGTCCAGGCTTGGCTGAGAATGTGTGATCGAATCCTTTCTCGCATGAATCTTATTGATCTTCACCATCTTCAGGTGGCCTCTAGTATGCTCCAAGAAAGAGCATTAGATTGGTATGAGCTTCTGATTTCTAAAATAAATGAAGCAGGTCTTACTTGGGAGAAATTTCGAGAACGCTTCGAATTAAAATTTGTGCCAGAAGCTGAGAAGGTGACTTTGGCTCGCCGTTTCATTGACCTTGTTCAAGGTGAATCCTCTGTGACAGACTATTTCGCATCATTCGAATCACTTTCCAAATACGGGGTCGAGTCCATAAACACCCCATTGAAGAAAAACCAAAGATTTATCTATGGCTTGAATAAAAATCTTAAGAAGCCATTACTTCTGAAGTTAGAAGTTCCTTTTGATCAACTTGTTGATATCGCTCTTCGTCTCGAAGAGGCTGATAGGGAGATTGATGTTGAAGTTATGGGTGCTAGGCCAAACTTCAACAACAAGAAAAGGCCTAATAAGTTCAAATGTCCTTATCCTAACAATAAGAAAGGGAAGCAAGCCTCTTCGGCAACTAAGACTTCTACCTCTAGTAGTGGGCAATGCTAGAATTGTGGTTCTAAGGACCATTATGCGAACAAGTGTTCAAAGCCTTATGCTTGTCGCTATTGCAAAAGCCCGGATCGTTATTTATCTTCTTGTCCCAAACTTCAAAACAGGAAGGAGGGAAAGCTTAATGTTGCTCAAGCCCCTGGCAACACATCTCGTGGTAAAGGTATTTCTCATTCTATCCTTGATGGCGTTATTTTATTTCGTGATCATCCTATTCGAGTTCTTTTTGATACGGGTGCGTCCTATTCTTTTATTTCAAAAGAACTTGTTGATACCTTTTCTTTGGATGTTTTGTGTTTAATGACTTCTTTGAGAATTGCGAATCCTCTTGGTGGATCCGCAACAATCAGTTTATTGTGTAAAGATGTCGAGATTATTTTGTGTGATTTTTCTTTCCGAACCGATTTGCAGGTTATGCTCTATTTAAGCTTTGGAATGATTTTGGGAATGGATTGGCTTAACCGCTATGAAGCCCAAACTATATGTCCTGAGCGGACTATTTATCTTCGACATCCTCAATCTGTTAAGCAGATTTCTATTGACCTTAAAGATTCGGATTCCAGCTTAGTTGCATCTTTATATTCTTTAAATCCTCATGATGAAGATAATGATGATGAGGAGGATATTATTTATCTTATTCACGTCGTTCGTGAATTTTTCGACATATTTGAGCCCGTTTTAGGATTACCACCTAAGCGAGCAATTAAGTTCAGAATTAATCTCATCCCTGGAGCTCAACCTATTACTCGTCCTCCTTATCACGTGTCCAATAAAGAAAATGAGGAGATGCGCAAACAATTATCTGAATTGGAGACGAAGCAATTTATTCACTCTAGTTCCTCGCCTTGGGGGGCTTCTACTATTTTTGTGATGAAATCTGATGGTACACTTAGGCTTTGCGTTGACTACCGCAAGCTTAATGATCTTACTATCAAGAACAAATATCCTTTACCTCGAATTGATGATCTATTCGATCAACTTAGTGGTGCTAGAGTCTTTTCACAATTAGATTTAGCTACCGGTTTTCATCAGCTTCGTATTGTAGAGGATAACATTCCTTTGACATCGTTTGGTACTCGTTATGGATCTTATGAATGGCTTGTTATGCCATTTGGTCTAACGAATGCTCCGGCTTATTTCGTTGACCTTATGAATAGAGTTTTCAAAGACTTCCTCGATCGGTTTGTTCTCATCTTTATTGATGATATTCTTGTGTATTCTAAAACCGAGGAGGAGCATGAAAAGCTTCTTCGGATTGTGTTGGAAACTCTTAGGAGTAATCAATTAAAAGCAAAATTTTCTAAATGCCACTTTTGGCAATCTCGTGTGAAGTTTCTCGGTCATATTATTTCCGAATCCGGAATTTCCGTGGATCCTTCAAAGATTGAAGCGATTCAAAATTGGAAGAGACCGGAGAGTGTGACGGAGATTCGTAGTTTTCTCGGATTGGCGGGTTATTACCGCCGTTTCATAAAGGGCTTTTCCAAGATTTCCATGCCTCTTACGAGTTTGACAAAGAAGGGAGTTAAATACATTTGGTCGGACAAACGTGAAGCTTCTTTTCAGAAATTAAAAGAACTCCATTCTGATGCTCCTATTCTTGTTATTCCCGAGGGGAATCAAGATTTTGTTGTTTATACCGATGCTAGTCGCGTTGGTTTGGGTGTCGTTCTTATGCAAAGAGAACATGTTATTGCTTATGCTTCTAGGCAATTAAAGCCTACTGAGACTAGATATGCCACTCATGATTTAGAGCTCGCGGCTATTGTTTTCTTCCTTCCAATTTGGCGTCATTATCTTTTGGGAGAAAAGTTTATTCTTTACACCGATCATAAATCTTTGAAGTATCTATTTTCTTAAAAAGAACTTAATTTGCGTCAACAACGTTGGCTCGAATTCCTTGTAGCTTATGATCTTGATATTCTTTATACTCCCGGAAAGGGAAATCATGTTGTTGATGCACTTAGTCGTAAGCAACAAGCGGTTGTTTCTATGATGATATCTGAATGGAATGATCTCGGAATTCTATCCACTTGTGAAATTCGAGATCGTATTTCCGATTTATGTTCATCTATTGTTTTATGTAGCCTTGAGGCTCATCCTTCTCTTTTAGACCGCATTCTTGAAGCTCAAAAGCTAGATCCCGAATTGGCTCTTCTTGGCCAAAATTTTAGGGATAAAATTAATATTTAAGGTTTGAAAGACTTCGATATTGATTCTCATGGCGGCATTCGAAAATTGGTAGGCTTATCGTGCCAAATATTAGTAATCTTCGTAAAGACATTTTAGTAGATTCTCATTGTTCTAAATTTACCATTCATCCCGGTAGTAGTAAAATGTACGTGGATATGAAGCGACTTTATTATTGGGAGGGAATGAAATCTGATATTACTAACTTTTTTAAGTGTTGCATGGCTTGCAAACTTGTCAAGGCCGAACACCAAAGGCCTAGTGGGTTATTGCAACCTTTAGAAATTCTAATTTGTAAGTGGGATCAAATTTCCATGGATTTTATAGACGGCCTTCCCCAATCTCGTTCGGGTCATGATAGCTTATGGGTGATAGTCGATAGACTTACTAAATCTACCCATTTTATTCCCATTCGGTCCAATCGAACCGTTCCTCTCTTGGCCAAACTCTTTATAAAATAAATTGTAAAAGTGCATGGAGTTCCTTCTTCTATTGTTAGTGATCGTGATCCATTGTTTACTAGTGGATTTTGGAAGTGTCTTCAAAAAGCTTTGGGAACGAAGCTTAATTTTAGCACCACTTATCATCCCTAGTCCGATGGACAGACTGAGCGTGTGAATCAAACTCTTGAAGATCTTCTTCATGCATGTGTTCTTGCTTTTGGCGGAAGTTGGGAAGATCATATTTCTCTTGTTGAGTTTTTCTATAATAACAGCTTCCAATCTAGTATTGGTATTGCACCTTTTGAGGCAGTGTATGGAAGGCCATGCCGATCTCCTTCTTGTTGGCTTGAGGCTGGTGAGAAGCTGGTTTTGGGTCCAGATTTTATTCGTGATTCCACAGAGAAGATTGACCTTGTTCGTCATAGGATGAAAGAAGCCTAGAGTAGACAAAATTCCTATGCCGATAACCGGAGAAGGAAATTAGAATTTTCTGTGGGAGATCTTGTGTTATTCGTGTTTCACCTATGAAGGGTGTTGTACGTTTCAGTCGATCGGGAAAATTAGCGCCTCGATATATTGGGCCATTTCCTATCACCGAACGCATTGGTTCCGTGGCTTATCACCTTTTATTACCGGCTTAGTTTTCTGCTACTCATGACGTGTTTCACGTTTCTCAGTTACGAAAATACCTTCGAGATTTCGATTTTATTCTTGAGCCCGGTGATGTGGAAGAAATTGAAGTTTCACCTAATTTAACTTATGAGCAACATCCTATTCGTATTATTGCTTCGGAGGTCAAGTGCTTTCGAAATAAAGATGTCCCTCTTGTTAAGTCCAATGGTCCTCAAATCCTAAGGACTGCTCTTGGAAATCTAGAGAGTTCATCGAGCAAACACATCCGAACTTAATTTCTCGTGCTCCATGAGGTGAATTTCTTATTTCAAATTTCTTTTGTGTTGATATGCTTTCATGGTTTTTACCTTATATTTTCTTCTGAAATATTGCGAGGACGCAATTTCTTTAGGGAGGGGAGTCTGTAACAACCCGCATATTTTACGATTTTAATATTTAAATATTTTATTTAAATATTTTATCGTTAGTCGGGTTTTAGTCCGAAAAGTTACTTTTTGCATACGGTCGAATTAGGACTCGGAACCACTTCCATTGGGTCCAAAAACCGTTTGCGATCTTTTTGAGTATAAACTTTGATATGTTTGGAGTTAGTGGAATTTTGCCACTTTTTCACTTTGGGCTTTTGGTTTGGTTTAGCCCATTAGCCTAAACTATTAATTCTAGCTCAACCCCCTTCCCTTCATAACTTCACTTTCTTTTCCTAACACTCAAGCTTCATCAAAAATGGAGGAAGGAATGGGAAATTAAAACTCCAAGCTCAAGTTCATTTGCGAATCCAACATTTAACTCCAAATTCAAAGAGAAGCCATTGATTCTTCCTTTCTTTCAAGCTTCTTCTTCATTAATTTTGTGTAAAGGTGAGATTTTTATCTCACATCTTCGTCTATAACTATCTTTGATTGTTAGGTATGAATTCCTAACACTTATTCATGTGCATTTTCCTTTGGTTTGGATTGAATTGGTGAAAATCCCAATTTTTAGTGTTTTGGGTTCAAATCTTTAAAAAAATCCAATCTTTGATGTTTAAACATGTTTTTGGTGATGCATCGAGGAGCCAATAGGACCGGGAAGCCTATGGGCATAATCCTCTAGCATTCATGCTCGATCGATTGCAAATTGGGTGAGTTTTGCACTTCAAACCCCCTAGGTCGCTTGGCCTGCACATGAAGGATTCTCAGCCTGCATTTAGGTCATTCGGCCTTGTTTAGTCGTTAGGTCGCTCGGCTTTCCCCCTTAGGTTGTAACTCCCTAGATCGTTCGGCCTGCATACAAATCTCTCGGCCTGCAGTTAGCTAGCGCGCAGTTAGGTCGCGTGCAGTTAGGTCGCTCGGCCACCTTCGCAACTTAGGTCGCTCGGCCTTCTCATACGCCTTTGGTCGTTAGGTCGCTCGTCCTACTCTCCTTCTACCCCTTAGGTCGTTTCGTGTTAGGCCGCTCACCTCCTTAAGCCGCGAGCTCTTAGATCGCTCGGCTATATATTAGGTCGCTGGTCTTGGCCGCGCCACTTGGTCGCACTACTTAGGTCGGCTTGCCTTATCTTGCAACCACTTGGGTCACAACCTCTTAGGTCATTCAGCCATGTTATGCCGTTAGCTCATTAGGTCGTTCTCCCCCTAGGTCGCTTAGCCATGTTATGTTGCTTGTTCTGTTAGGTCGCGCCATTGGTCTAATAAGTCGCTCGGCCTTTTTCACAACATAAGTCGCGTCGTGTTAGGTCGCGCCATGCTTTAGGTCGCGCCATGCCTTAGGTCGTGCCATGTTAGTTGCTCTGTTAAGCCGTGTGCTAGTTCTTGAACCGCTGATTTCTTGTGTTGACTTATGTTACGTCGTAAGTCGTGACTTTTATGTCGCAAGGGTATTTCCACTTAGATGAATTTGGAATCGAATTCTTTGGATTTTATTCACGTCTTTGTATGTGATTTTTTGTGATTTATTGTTTCTATAATCATTTTTGTGATTTGTCACTTCATTTCACTCGTACGAGAAATCTAATTAAACGGCTTCGTAAAACAAGTGGTATGAAATGCTTGCGTTTACTTCGTCAGTTGATTCTTGGACTTGTTCGATTGAATCTCTTATGACAATTTTCGAGTGGAGATTTACAATTTGTTCATAAATATTTAAGTTAAGATAGTGGTTATGGGACATGAAGCTAAGCTTATATATTTACTAGCTTACTGTAATTGACACTTCTTAATGATCATTGATTATCATTTTTGTGATTTAGACTAGAAATTGTGCGATGTCTCTTTATCTACGAGGGAGACTAAACCCTGTTTCTGTGGAGCTTCGGCTCAAATTCGTAGGGTAGCGACCCATGGTCTTCGGTCCGTTTTGTGGAGCTTCGGCTCGAAATTGATGGTTAGCAACCATGGAATAGCGTTCCATTTTGTGATACACGTGTTGGTGAGTTTTTATGCTCCCGTTTTGTGATAGGCCTCCCCCTTTTTGTGATTTGTGGATTTCCATTAATGATTTCTGGAATTTGTGTTTTCACCAATTTTCGTGATTTACGTTGATAAGTTTTATCAATATTTGTGCATTGGTGAATTTGTGTGTCATTAACTTTTTGTGAATAAAATTGTTGAGTATGGCATTCGTTTTGATCTTTGAGAAGATTCTTGTAATATTGATTAATCTCTTGTTGATTTTCAATTATATACTTATCACAGTATGGCTTTATGGTTATCATATGTTTATGTCATATCTCTTATCCTATATCATTTTATCTGATATTTATAGCTAGACTGATCCTTTTATTATTTTCTTATTAAATAATACACGGGTCAGACCGAGATGTTACAGGTGCTTCTGCTTGACTTCACCTCTGGGATTATCACCCTAACTTTTGGCTAACTACTTAGATTAGTAGTTTTTGTTGTATACATTTGAGATATAGACTCATTGATGTATCCATATTCTTTTGTCTTGCACTTGTAGCTATTCTTTTGTGATATTGTGGATCTTGTTTGACCACTACTCTGAGGTACACTTTCATGTGTTATATATTCATATCTATTTCCGCCTTTGTGATATGGATGTCTGTGACTAATTTGTGTTGTTTATTTCTATATTTGTTTTCAAAGAATATATATAGCCACTGTGTAGTAGCTTTGAGTTTGTATCGGTATGTCGGATTTCCTCCCGAAACCAGATGCATGTTGTACTATCTGACATATCGGTGCTCGCACAAAGCAATTACATGGATGGTCGCTCCTCAACAGGCTTATTCTCCATGCTACTTGACAGCATTACTCCGTAGTGTCCTTGGCTAGAGTGGGTATAGAGGTGGGGCATCACATCCGGTGTCACTCGAACCACCAGAAGCACCGTAGTAGCTTGATTTCCGATCTTGACCTAAACGAGACTTAAAACACTATAACACCATTCCTGACCATTCTGGTCATCTGAAAAATGTGCGAACATTTTTCCTAGATTCCCCGATGCCCCAGCTACCTCCAGAACCGACCGCGGCTTCCATAGCTTTGCCATTCATCAAATATTGATGGAATTTCAGTTTTTGTTCAACTCAACAATGCTCAACCATTTTAAGCTTCAAAATTATAAGGCCTACACCTAAATTCATAATTTTGTAATACAAACACGATCCTGTATTCAGATTGTAATTTTGAAATGTTTGATTTTTCTGTTTTAAAATGATTTTACTATAAATCCATATTTTCACAAATGCTCACTTAATATTTTTACGTGACATATTTTTTAAAAATTTCTTAACATTATTTTAAACATCTTCTTTCCAAGAATCTTAACCTGAATTGGTTAAAATAAAAAGATATGGGTTTATTTGATGGATTTGTGCCCTACGAATGTAAGCAGAGAGGTGTATTCAAACATGCACAGCCTATAACTGTAGATATATTTATAAATATGAACAATTCCCTTTTGTTCATACTACATTCACCACAACCAAACTTCAACATTCATCCAAATGTATATCAAATCCAATGTTAGTCTGCTCACAGGATATTGAAACAGAGAAGCCTGTTAACAAGCAAACCTATATATAACTAAGTTTTAAAGATGAAGGTTTGCTCACCTGGAGTTGCAGATCAGAGGACTGGAATTTTTTGTTTTAAGCCTGTAACTTTTCTTTCAATATGGTTTGATTTGATTTGAATTTTCCTAGTTTTGATACTCTGATCTTTTTTTTTGAAGGCTTGAAAACTGTTGTGCTTGATTTCTCTTTTTATCTTTCAGTTTTCTATTCTCAGGTTTGTATTGTTTGATTCTAGACTTAGTTGCTTATGTTTAGATCTAAAGTTTGATCCCAGATTGAAGGCTTAAACTTGATTTCCAAATTTAGAATTTGATTTGCTTGAGGCTTTGAAGATTTTGAATTGCTGTTTACAATGTTTGAATTTCCTGAGATGATTTCTCTTTTTTTTCCTCTCTTCATTAGATTTTGGTGATTTTTTTACTTACTGATTCTGTTTTGATGTTGAAAAAATGAGAAGAGGAATGTAATTTAGTTTTTTTAATTCTTCAATATAAAATTTAATTCATTTTAAACAAAATTTATGCCACTTGTTATCACATTAGAGTTCTTACTTAACACTTGTTAATTCCTTTATAAAAATGCCTACACTTGTTTATATGTTACTAAAATTATGTTTAAATCCTTTATCTTAATTAATTTCAAAATTGTGTTTTAACCCTTAAGTACTTTATTTTTAACATATGTATTTTATTTTGTTTACGCTTGTTAAAACAAATGTTTTTTTATATATAAAATTTCTATTATTCAATAAATGCATTCTCTTTTATAAAGTCTTAAAAATCTGAATGTTATGTCATATCTCTTATTTAAATAAATACATTTTTTTATTAATCATTTATATAAATCTTTTAAAGCAAAAGACGGTTTTAAAAATTTAATTTCACATGAATAAATATATTTTATTCTTAATTAACCTATGAAAAATAATTATTATATCAAATTCAAAACATCATTTTCAATCAAAATGCATATTTAATAAAATTAGAAACAAAATCTTATTAGCTTAAAAATAAAGTTTCAAATCCAATCGATTTCTAATCTATTTAATTTAAATCCAATTTTTATTTATAAAATACTTATCTTGAAATTTCAAAGAAAAATTCTATTTATAATTTAAAATTCTTATTTATTATGGAAATTTTCTAATTAATTCACAAATAAATTCACAATTTAATTCCAAAATTAAATTAATTGTCAAATTAAATTTGGCTAAAATTCGGGAATGTTACAGCATTAAGTCGAAAACCCATTCTGAATATTGATACGATGGAATGGAATTGCATTTGAAGATGGTGGTTGAAAGCCGGGTATTTTCGAATACGAAAGGATTGCCTATTGATTTTCTCTACATCGAGTATCTCCGGTATAGAGATTACCCTATGTGATGGGGAGTCCGAACGATATTGGTGATATTCGGATTTGCAAGGACTTCTTTGCTTTATTGGACGAAGTGCCTTCGGTTCCATTCAGACTCAGGATGGACTTGTATGGATGTATGTCTGACATTGCACTTTGAGATATAAAGCCGGTTTCTACCAAATATATTTCTGTTGGTGGCGGAGAATTTATTCAATTAGCTTAACACCCTTCTCTGAGACGTATGAGTTGAGAGGTTATGTATTTGATAGATGTTAGTGATATATTCCCAATTTGGTAATGTGGCATGCTAAGTGTTGAGCCTTGGTTGATCGAAGCATGGATTTTGTTTAAAGCGTACTTTGTGGGACGAGACTTCATCGAACCACACACCCCGAGAAATGATCGAAAGAGGAAGGATGTAGCAAGGTTATGGGGTTCTTGACCCTAAGGTATGTTCATTTCCTTCTGGATAAAATGGTATCATGGTATGGAGCCCAGATATTTTACTTATGTGGTTGTTGGAAATTGAGGTACCTCGATAAAGGTCGGTTACGACCGGGGAATGACATACTCATGACAGTTTGTTACCTAGTTACAAAGGTACCCTGGCCTTGTGTTAGCAGAGATCCGGTTAGGTTCTCGGAATGTCCTTCCAGAGGCATACCCATTCGGATAAAGGAAGTTCCTTAGCCTTGGCCATTTGTTGGAAATCCAAACAAAACAATATGAGCCCTTTACGATTTTAATTGTAGAACCTTCCATTTATCATGGTAGCTATAATAAGCATACTGTAATGGTATGTATGCTAGCTAAGATTAATATTATACCTGCGAAATGTTTTTCCACACTATGCACTAAAAATAATATCAGAAGGATTTTCGTGTATCAAGCATGTTTGACTACTATAAGGAGAAACCTACCATATGTGTGCGATTGCATTTGAGTGTGTGCCAGGAGACCTTATGGTAGTTTCATTTTTCAAAAGCATGAACGGATTTTTCTTTGCACAAATAACTGTTTTAAGTTTCTCACACCTGTCCCATGACTAACTTGGAGTTTATTGTTCTCTTTTCTAAACTCTAGGCGCCCTTAATTTTTCACACGGGCAGCCTAGAGTCAGGTTATCAGTAGGTTCTGGAGCTAAGTAGATGTGGATTTGGAAGCTTTTAGTTTTGAGTTTTTTGGTTTGGGCTTTGGAGCTTTGGAAATGAAGATAATGTATGTTAGAATATCTTTTGGAAGACCATGTTGATGTTATTTTTCTGCTGTTATGTTGTATTCCGCTGTTGTGTAATATATGTGACTCTAATGATGATGGTCACTTGTTGTAGAATGTTGTAACCATGATGTGTATGAATGGAAGTTATTTTCATTCCATTGTGTTCTTATCATTTAATGTGTTATGACTCCAGTGAATCGGACTCCAACATTTGAATCTCTAGCATTTGAATACGGGTGATGTATTTGATGCCGATTTTCGAAGGTTGAAAGTTAAAGTCGTCGCAATTACACTGAGTCCGCTTTCATTAATCTAAAATATTGCAGGTTCCATTTATAAACAAAATAATATTACTTTTACAAACAAAATTTGAATTTTGAGGAAGATTAAAATTCAAAGCCCTAGGCGATGACTTTGGTGACAAAGGGCTACTGTCGGCCATTCCCATATCAAACTTAGTTTCGAATAATACCGACTATTTGTAAATAGCAGTAAATGAGATTTGAGAAGAAATGCGTAGATGACTATTAAAATAAGTAACGTACAACGAACCATCCATTTGAGAAATTGCGTACGCAAAATGATTTTTAAATAACAATTTAATAACATATAAGTTTTCCTAAAAAATCCTTCATTCAAAAGTTTTGTATTTTACAAGTTTATCCAACTCTAACCATCCACTAATAGTGCCGCAATAAATTACTATTTTGAAAAAATTTGGTTAAAAATTTGAAAATAAGAATACACAAAACTCTAAACTTCCTACCTGTATTAAACTAGAAAAGTGAATATATAGCTTAAAATAAGTTGTATAATAAAAAATAAACGTGTTTGTAACTATTGATCACACATCTTATTAGAAAACAATATATTTGGTATAAGGGGGTTTTATTGGAAAATAAACCATATAAGCTTCCTTTACTAAAATTTAATTAAATTGAGAAGTGTGTATAAATTTATTAAATTTATGGAAAAAACATTTAGTTTATAAATATAAATATCTTGGAAATACATTTATGTAAAAAATTAATCCTAATAATGTTGAACGAACATAAATATTATCTCAACATAATCATAAGTAAAATAATAAGTCCACGAATAGATTACTATCAGAAGATGTAATAATAAGTTGTAAAATGCTTTTTAAGATATATAACATAAACCATCTAAAAAGCTAATTCTTCCATCAAATTTATTTCATACTATAATACCATGAAAGCACATTGCGTCAACTTTGACGACTTAACATTTGATGTTAAACATTATCATTTCACTAGTGAAATAGTTGAAGCTTTATTGTGCCATTTTCTTCGTTGATACAACGAGGTAGGACGATGTCATTTACTTTTTTCATAACTGGCTATTGGATGACGCATTTCTTCTTGTTCTTTTGTGCATTGTAATTCTTTTGTGCATTGTGGTTCTTTTGTGCAATGTGGTTCTTTAGTGCACTGTTGTTCTCTTGTGCATTTTAGTTCTTTCGTACAATTTTCATCATTTTATGTTCATTTAACATTGGATGTTGCTATTTGCTTTCTCCATCAGTGGTTGTTGGATGATCCCATTCTTTTTTCTTTTTTGTGCATTGTAGCTCTTTTGTGCACTGTAGTTCTTTTGTGCATTGTAGCTCTTTTATGCATTGTCATTCTTTTGTGCATTCCAGGTCTTTTGTACTTTGTTCATTCGTCGCATGTGCATTTACTGTAACAACCCTGTATTTTGTGTTTTTTTGTATATTTTAATTATTTTAATTGAATTTTTGATTTTAAAACTTATTATATTTATTTGGAATGATAAACTTTAGTTTTGATGTGAATTATCATTCCAAAGCATGACTAAAAAGAATATTTTCCAAAAAGTGATTTTTGGCCAAAATAGTCAAACTTTGAATTTTATTTTAAAATTTTAAAAGTTTAAAATTTTAAATTTTTTTTCTTTTATTTTGAAAGTACATAAAATTTTAGGAACACTGCTTTTTGTTTCGTTGGAAACGGATTTAAATTGTGAAAGTTATGTATATTTCAATATTGAGTGCAATTTGTTTATTCTGCAATTTTATTATTTTAAATAGTATAAATTTTATTTTTCTTTGTCATATTTTATTGTAATATGTATTGATATGTTATTTTATGTATGTTTTTGTCTTTTAATATTTTTGAAGTGAGGTAGGAATTTTTCTAGAGCTAGTTGTATTTTTCTTGTAATTTCCATGCCCTGTTTTCAATTTTTAAACATTTTCTTTAGTTCTTTTCTATTTTTCTCCAATTTAATTATTTATTTTATTTTAGAAATGATAAATAAATTATTTTATTTCAAAATTTTGCTTTAGAATATTTTTAAAATGAAGTAGATATTTTTCCAAAGCCATTGATGTTTTAATTGTAATTTTTGAACCCTGTTTTCAATTTTTAAGCAATTTCCTTAATTCTTTTTATATTTTCTTTAAATTTAATTATATATTTTTGTTTTATTTCACTTTGTTTTGGTTTTTAGATGTACTTTCTGAAGTTTATTTTGTTTTACTTGATTAAAAGAAAAGGAAGTATGGAAGGTTTTAAAAGCTAAGAAACGTAAAGTCGTTTCACCGTTTCTTTTTCAATCAATGCATCAATTTATTGTAGCTGTTCCTTTTCTTTTACTTATTCACATGAAAGTTTCTCATTACATCAATAATACACATACATTTCAGATCTGAGCAAAGAAAAATAAGCAATGGCCTCTCTTCCTCCTCTCACTTTTCTACTTCTTCTTCTTCTTCTTCTTCTTCTTTGTTTTGCTTGATTTTTGCCATGACCTCTCATAGCTTTGCTCGGCCCCACATCTCCACCACCACCACTGACCACACCACCACCATCTACAGCAGCACCACCTTCTCCTCCTCTGACCAACATCTGACCATGGCCTCCCTATGATGCAAACCCCTCAAACTTGTAAAGCAATCCTTGAAAACAATGCCTAGACCACATAACTTCACTTATATCCTTCTTCTATCACCTTGGCCACCTCCCCTTGCTCCACTACCACCATAACCTGATCTCTGGCCATCACTTGACCTCTGTCTAGAACTGGAGCAAGCATGGAAAAGCCCAAATAATGACTAGGCCGAGCCTAGTGTGCACCAAAAACCACTCCTTTTGGCCTTGACTCTTTGTCTGCTTCATGTTTAACTCCTACCTCTTCACATCCCATTGTTTGCCTTCTTTTTGCTGACCATTGGATGAGCATTCAGGTCTAGACAAGATCATGGCTGAGCCAAATGATGTCATGGCCAAGCACTTGAATGGTTAATGAAAGGTTGAATCATTTTTTGTTAATTTCAAATTTCCAATTATTTCTATATTGTTTTGATTGAATATTCATAAGTTATATTGTCTTGTTTTGGGGTTGTTTACAAGATGATATCTTGGCTATTTCTCTCCACTCAAAATCAAAGGTCATGCCTTCTGGATCCGTTGTGTCCTTCAAATTAATATCTGCAGCATAAAAATGTGAGTATTTCTCACTAGACATTATGTACTTATATAAGTAGTAAATTGACACCCTGCGAATCTATAGAACTATATTAACATGTTATAACTGCTTATATTATTATCATATGATGTTCACACCTGTTAAACACCTGTTATATTATATGTTACTGTTATTTCATGCTATTCTGTATATTTTACCAGTTTATCACACTGCAAGTTCCCTGTAAATTAGAATCACTATGGGTTGAAATGGTACATACCCGAACGAACTTTAGAATAGGGAAAAATCTTTATGGGCTGAAATGATAGGCTTGAACAGTTTTTATTTAATTTATTTTAACTTGGGATTGCGGGTTTGAAATGATAAAACCCGGATTTTCTTTGTAAATTACGGGTTGAAATGATATATTACCCCTATCACTTTACCTAGCGTAGAAAATTATATACAGGCTCGTAGTTAAAATATGTTTTCTAAAATTTTTAAAATATTTTAGAAATTTAATTATTATAATATTTGATTTGAAATTAAATAAAAATATAACTTTTGTAAAGTATTATTTATTTTCTGGAAATCTATAAGTTAAATAAATTATGGAAATGTTAGAAAATATGAATGTAAGTTATTTTGGAAATTTTGATTTAGTTTTTAATGGAATTTAAATTAACTTTGAAAATATGATAAATTTATGATATTTTGAATTTAAATTAATTTAAAGTGATTTTATATCATATTAATGATTTTTGATAAAGTTGAATGTGAAATGAATGAATATTTAAGTTGAAATTTTGAAATATAACTAAAATTGGAAATTTATGAAATTGACTTAAAAGTGAACTTTTAGTTAAGCAAATAAAAATAAAAATAAGTTATATTTGAGAATTTGAACTTAAGTGTTAAGTTGAAATTTTATGCAAGTAATTTAAAATTGAACATTGCAATTTAATAAGTGAATTATTATTAAATCTTGATTTTTGAATGGAAATTTAACTTTATAAAACCATGAACTTGAGGAAAATTAAATGATGTTTATAAATGTGAAAATGTATGATTTTATGAGTAAAAAATGTTTTAAATAAAAATATAATTGGTTGAGAAATTATATTGAATATTTGGAGTTAATTGACTGCATTTTTGAAATGCTATTAATTACAATGTAAATGATATTACGGTATTTGTAAATGCCGTAGTTGATGATAATGAACTAAAAAGCTAAATTGAATTAAAAACTATTATAGAAATTTTGTAAGTGCTATAATTTTTGAATTTAACTAAGTTTATTTGGAATTTAAGTAAACCCTATTACAACATTTTAAAATGTTGTTTTTTGTTAAGTTGAACTGTTTTGAATGTAACTTTCCATAGCGTTTTCTAAATGTTGCGAAAAGTGGAATTTCACTGTTTTGATAAACGTAAGTGAATAAATGAACTTTGGAAATTGAAAATTTTAGAAATTTAATAATTTAATTTTTAACATAATAACTTCATTTTTATGATTAAAAATGATTTTTTTGGAATATAAACTGTTTTGAAATATGAATTGAAATGGTATTTTAAATCGAATAAAATGAATAATGATTTGAAATGTGGTTTCGAAAAGATATGATATTTTGATATATTAAAATGATTTGAAATGTAGTACTGAAAGATATGATATTTTGATATATTAAAATGATTTGAAACGAAGTTTTGAAAGATATGATATTTTGATATTAAATGATTTGAAAAATGAAGCTTTGAAAGGTTATGATATTTTGATGTATTAAAATGATTTGAAAGGAAGTTTTTAAAGGATATGATAATTTAAAATATTGAAATGGTTAGAAATGACTTGATATTTATTTTGATAAATATTTGAATTGAAAGATATGGTATGATGATATATTGAAATGGTTTGGAAATGATTTAATCTTTATTTTGATAAAGGTTTGGGTTGAAATGACATTTTATTTTTGAAGTATAAAATATTGTTTTAAAGTTATAACTACGGGTTATAATAACGATTGGTTGTTAAAGAGAACGGGATCGGATATTGTCTTATAGCCGGCCAATACCGAAAACCACTTTAACAACTGTGTACGCGGTGGAGATTCCAGAATGAAGTAGGATGGTGGCGACGTTCTCGAGGTATATTACGTGGACCCAACTCCCGTGAGTTGGCATAAATGACTAAAACAAGAGCTATACCGGGCTACATAAAGGGTCACACCCTTTCATCGAGCATGCTCCATCGGAAACCATTCTATTACTTTTGTGATTCGATATGTGGCGCCACTTTGATTCGGGGGTATTGTTCGAGGTGGGCGGAAGCTGCTGGCTTGCCGTCACCACCGGTCCGGGAGTGCAAAAGGTGTATCCACCCTGCCATTAACTCACATGCCTTGTCCTCTCCTTATAGCGAGCCCACTACGATTTTGGTTTTAAAGATCCGACCGCGTTAAGCTTCACCATCCCCTTAACGCTATTTTCTATATGATTATACTTTACTGATTAGACACTACTGTATATAGCGTGTATTACTACATAGTAAATAGTTTAACGGATCCTTAGAGGATGGGCGGTCCCAAGCATCTTCTATGTTACTTGTATCTTTGCTACAGTTCACTTGAGTTGGTTTACATTGTATAAGTATGTATGTCCTGACTCGAGTGTTTGTATTTTTTATTTACGCTCGGGTCAGCCTGAGTTATTCACAGATTTGGATTTCCACTTTCTGGAGATTGAAATCACTGGAGATTATCTACTTGTCAAGTTTCATCTTTTCAGTTCGGTTGTTCTATTCAGCTTGTACTTGGTTATCATATTTAAACTTCTGTTGTACTTTATTTCTTCTATTTATCTTATGTAACTTTGATATATTTATATAGTAGCTTCATGAACTACTATCTCTTTTACTTCCGCTGCATTATTATTACTCCGTGTCTGTGATCTGTGATTTTTATTTACTGCATATTCTGAGATTTGCCAAATTTTTATTTACAACGCGGTATTTTGAGCAATTCAATTCCGGCATAAGTTTCTACCTATACACTTATAATGGATGCGAATGGTTGAAAATACCTGGTTGTTACAGTTGGTATCAGAGCTTTGGTAGCTCTAGGCAAAACTCAGCATATGGAGTGAATGTATTTACAGAATCACTTTCATTCGAATTTGAATCTCTCCCTTTTGACTCGATTCATTGAATTTTGGAACTTCCCCTACGGTTCCAAAATCCATTCGTATCCCTCGCTATTCATCTTCTTTTGACTCTGGAGTATTCCATAACTCCGCGTCGAATGATCTTTTTAGTGAGTTGGCAGTCCCGCCAATCTCAAAAATCGAATTGTAAAAGGGTGAAACTCCTTTACAATTAGCATCGATTCACCAGAAATTTATATCTATCCTTGGTTTAGATGCTAATAATTTTTGTTATCCCAAACTCTAACTCTTGAGATCAATGTAGATTTACCCTAGAGAAAATCCACATCGATCTTATTATTTAAGTCACGGTTGACCCAGTTAAGGTTGCCCGCGATTTATTTAAGCTTATCCTACTCCCTACTCTGTTATTTAATCATCTTGTCTTTTGTTTCCAATCTATTCTTCCAAACATTTTGAACTATACTTGTAAATCTATGTTTTATATATTGTGTTGTTTGAGTTGTTGATGTTGATTTGGGTTTCCGATCGATTCGTCTAATCAACGCTATCGATAGGATTTCTAAAACACTTTGACAGAACAAACTGACACAATATTATTTTAAATCTGGTTAGTGAAATAAAATTTTGATATATAAGTAAATTTATGGAACTTAATAAATTGATTTAAAATTGATTATTTGAAATGATAATACTTAATTTATTATTTATTGTTCTATAAATGAATTTATAGATAGTTATAAATTGATTTGGGAACTGAAATGAATTTAGAACAAGAAATTTGAGAATTTAATTTCCGATGGTTTCAAATCTTGTGTTTAAAGTTTTAAAAGGGATATATTATTTAAAGTATTTTCAAATAGAAATTTGTTTCCAAAGAATTTTAAAGTTTAAAAATAGTGCTCTTCTCATTGTCGCTGGAAAATAACTTCGGTGATGACTGCAGCATCATCGACGTTCATTTTCGAGTTTCGAAGTGAAGAGACTGTTCTGTAGTCTTGCTACAGCTTTGTTTTGGGAAATCAAATTGATTGAATTTTCTAAAATATGACTTGATTTATAATATACAATATAGATATATGATTTAAAAATTTGATTCGATAAGTTATGTACATACATTTATTTATCTCTAAATGGTTTGAAGAAATCGGAAATTTAATTCTTAAATTCAATTATAAAAAGAAAATCAAAATTTTGGATGAATATTCAAGGATGAAATGATTTAATTGGAAAGTTTTATTTGTATAATGCAATTGCATTAAAATATAACTTACCTTAATTTTTCAAAAGTTAACAATGTAATTGGATAATATACAATATAAAAGATTTAACAAATAAAATTTGAGTAGTTATAATAAATGTTATACACTTAAATTTTAATTATAAAATGATTAACTGAGGTAAATAAAATAAAGGGTAATTGAATAACTTACAATAAAAATATATATTAAAAGAACTAAGAATAAAACAAAGCAGTTATAATAAGTGTAAGTATATTTAACATAAGTAATAAATATATTGGAAGGAATAATTTTAATTTTAATTAGGAATAAAGAAGAATTAAATGTATTAAGTACAATATGAGTATAATAAATGATTATTTTTCAAACCCTTTGGTTTTAAAAATTGTTAATTTAAGATGATTGGATAATAAGATAATGGAATTTGAGATAGTTAAGATTTATTTAACTTGTGTAAAGATTTATTCTCTATTTAAGATGAAAATTCCATGCTTTCAAATTTATGTCCTAATTTTGTTTTTCAAACTATTTTTTTGTTGTCCTCGTCATCCTTACCTTGCTATAGACTGGTGTAGGCATCTTTCTATATTTTTTTTATTAGAAATCTTTCTATAATCTTTGATAATCTTTGGTACTCATTTTGAATCTATTTTTGCGTGCTTGTGTTCTTGATTTTGGAGAATCTTAGAAAGATCATCTCCACCTTGCGAAACTTACCTATAACAACAATTATCAGGTATAATTTCAATCTCCTTGTCATCTTGTCCTAATCTTGTTTCACTCTATCTTTTTCTGTGCTTTCCCGTACCTCATTCCTTTTCGGGGACGAAAAGTTTTGAGTTGGGGAGAGTGTAACAACCCTGTATTTTGTGTTTTTTTGTATATTTTAAGTATTTTAGTTGAATTTTTGATTTTAAAACTTATTATATTTATTTGGAATGATAAACTTTAGTTTTGATATGAACTATCATTCCAATGCATGACTAAAAAGAATATTTTCCAAAAAGTGAATTTTTGGTCAAAATAGTCAAACTTTGAATTTTATTTTAAAATTTTAAAAGTTTGAAATTTTAATTTTTTTTATTTTATTATGAAAGTACATAAAATTTTAGGAACACTGCTTTTTGTTTCGTTGGAAACGTATTTAAATTGTGAAAGTTATGTATATTTCAATATTGAGTGCAATTTATTTATTCCGCAATTTTATTATTTTAAATAGTATAAATTTTATTTTTCTTTGTCATATTTTATTGTAATATGTATTGATATGTTATTTTATGTATGTTTTTGTCTTTTAATATTTTTGAAGTGAGGTAGGAATTTTTCTTGAAAACAATGCCTAGACCACATAACTTCACTTATATCCTTCTTCTATCACCTTGGCCACCTCCCCTTGCTCCACCACCACATAACCTGATCTCTGGCCATCACTTGACCTCTGTCTAGATCTAGAGCAAGCATGGACAAGCCCAAACAATGACTAGGCCGAGCCTAGTGTGCACCAAAAACCATTCCTTTTGGCCTTGACTCTTTGTCTGCTTCATGTTTAACTCCTACCTCTTCACATCCCATTGTTTGCCTTCTTTTTGCTGACCATTGGATGAGCATTTCAGGTCTAGACCTGATCATGGATGAGCCAAATGATGTCATGGCCAAGCACTTGAATGGTTAATGAAAGGTTGAATCATTTTTTGTTAATTTCAAATTTCCAATTATTTCTATATTGTTTTGGTTGAATATTCATAAGTTATATTGTCTTGTTTTGGGGTTGTTTACAAGATGATATCTTGGCTATTTCTCTCCACTCAAAATCAAAGGTCGTGCCTTCTGGATCCGTTGTGTCCTTCAAATTAATATCTCCAGCATAAAAATGTGAGTATTTCTCACTAGACATTATGTACTTATATAAGTAGTAAATTTACACCCTGCGAATCTGTAGAACTATATTAACATGTTATAACTGCTTATATTATTATCATATGATGTTCACACCTGTTAAACACCTGTTATATCATATGTTACTGTTATTTCATGCTATTCTGTGTATTTTATCTGTTTATCACACTGCAAGTTCCCTGTAAATTAGAATCACTATGGTTTGAATTGATACATACCCTAACGGACTTTAGAATAGGGAAAAATCTTTATGGGCTGAAATGATAGGCTTGAACGGTTTTTATTTAATTTATTTTAACTTGGGATTGCTGGTTTGAAATGATAAAACCCCTATTTTCTTTGTAAATTACGGGTTGAAATGATATATTACCCGTATCACTTTACCTAGCGTAGAAAATTATATACAGGCCCGTAGTTAAAATATGTTTTTCTAAAAAATTTAAAATATTTTAGAAATTTAATTATTATAATATTTGATTTGAAATTTAATAAAAATATAACCTTTGTAAAGTATTATTTATTTTCTGGAAATCTATAAGTTAAATAAATTAAGGAAAAGTTAGAAAATATGAATGTAAGTTATTTTGAAAATTTTAATTTACTTTTTAATGGAATTTAAATTAACTTTGAAAATATGATAAATTTATGATATTTTGAATTTAAATTAAATTAAAGTGATTTTATATCATATTAATGATTTTTGATAAAGTTGAACGTGAAATGAATGAATATTTAAGTTGAAATTTTGAAATATAACTAAAATTGGAAATTTATGAAATTAACTTAAAAGTTAACTTTTAGTTAAGCAAATAAAAATAAAACTAAGTTATATTTGAGAATTTGAACTTAAGTGTTAAGTTGAAATTTAATGCAAGGAATTTAAAATTGAACATTGCAATTTAATAAGTGAATTATTATTAAATCTTGATTTTTGAATGGAAATTTAACTTTATAAAATCATGAACTTGAGGAAAATTAAATGATGTTTATAAATGTGAAAATGTATGATTTTATAAGTAAAAAATGTTTTAAATAAAAATATAATTGGTTGAGAAATTATATTGAATATTTGGAGTTAATTGACAGTATTTTTGAAATGCTATTAATTACAATGTAAATGATATTACGGTATTCGTAAATGCCGCGATGATAATGAACTAAAAAGCTAAATTCAATTAAAAACTATTATAGCAATTTTTTAAGTGCTATAATTTTTGAATTTAACTAAGTTTATTTGGAATTTAAGTAAACCCCATTACAACATTTTAAAATGTTGTCTTTTGTTAAATTGAACTGTTTTGAATGTAACTTTCCGTAGCGTTTTCTAAATGCTGCGAAAAGTGGAACTTCACTGTTTCGATAAATGTAAGTGAATAAATGAACTTTGGAAGTTGAAAATTTTAGAAATTTAATAATTTAATTTTTAACATAATAACTTCATTTTTATGATTAAAAATGATATTTTTGGAATATAATCTGTTTTGAAATATGAATTGAAATGGTATTTTAAATCGAATAAAATGAATAATGATTTGAAATGTGGTTTCGAAAAGATATGATAATTTGATATATTAAAATGATTTGAAATGTAGTACTGAAAGATATGATATTTTGATATATTAAAATGATTTGAAACGAAGTTTTGAAAGATATGATATTTTAATATTAAATGATTTGAAAAATGAAGCTTTGAAAGGTTATGATATTTTGATGTATTAAAATGATTTGAAAGGAAGTTTCTAAAGGATATGATAATTTAAAATATTGAAATGGTTAGAAATGACTTGATATTTATTTTGATAAATATTTGAATTGAAAGATATGGTATGATGATATATTGAAATGGTTTGGAAATGATTTAATCTTTATTTTGATAAAGGTTTGGGTTGAAATGACATTTTATTTTTGAAGTATAAAATATTGTTTTAAAGTTATAACTACGGGTTATAATAAGATTGGTTGTTAAAGCGACCGGGATCGGATATTGTCTTATAGCCGGCCAATACCAAAAACCACTTTAACAACTGTGTACGCGGTGGAGATTCCAGAATGAAGTAGGATGGTGGCGACGTTCTCGAGGTAATTACGTGGACCCAACTCCCGTGAGTTGGCATAAATGACTAAAACAGGAGCTATACCGGGCTACACAAAGGGTCGCACCCTTTCTCGAGCATGCTCCATCGGAAACCATTCTATTACTTTTGTGATTCGATATGTGGCGCCACTTTGATTCGGGGGTATTGTTCGAGGTGGGCGGAAGCTGCTGGCTTGCCGTCACCACCGGTCCGGGAGTGCAAAAGGTGTATCCACCCTGCCATTAACTCACATGCCTTGTCCTCTCCTTATAGCGAGCCCACTACGATTTTGGTTTTAAAGATCCGACCGCGTTAAGCTTCACCATCCCCTTAACGCTATTTTCTATATGATTATACTTTACTGATTAGACACTACTGTATATAGCGTGTATTACTACATAGTAAATAGTTTAACGGATCCTTAGAGGATGGGCGGTCCCAAGCATCTTCTATGTTACTTGTATCTTTGCTACAGTTCACTTGAGTTGGTTTACATTGTATAAGTATGTATGTCCTGACTCGAGTGTTTGTATTTTTTATTTACGCTCGGGTCAGCCTGAGTTATTCATGGATTTGGATTTCTACTTTTCGAAGATTGAAATCGCTGGAGATTATCTATTTGTCAAGTTTCATCTTTTCAGTCCGGTTGTTCTATTCAGCTTGTACTTGGTTATCATATTTAAACTTCCGTTGTACTTTATTTCTTTTATTGTATCTTATGTAACTCTGATATATTTATATAGTAGCTTCATGAACTACTATCTCTTTTACTTCCGCTGCATTATTATTACTCCGTGTCTGTGATCTGTGATTTTTATTTACTGCATATTCTGAGATTTGCCAAATTTTTATTTACAACGCGGTATTTTGAGCAATTCAATTCCGGCATGAGTGTCTACCTACACACTTATAATGGATGCGAATGGTTGAAAATATCTGGTTGTTACATTTACCATTGGATGATTCCACTTCTTTCGTTCGTCATAATTTGTCGGATGGTGCCACTTACTCTTTTCATCAACGATTGTTGGATGATGCCACTTGTTTGGTAGTTCATTAAGTTGCAGCAACTTTGATGCCAAGGTAGTTTCAATTATGATAAAAAAGAACAACACTAAAGCCTAATGATGCACTATATGCTTTTGTCATGTTTATGTGTGGTATGTTGATCAAGAAAGAAGGTGGTTTTTATAAGATTCGAAGATAAAGTATGGAATCTTGAAGTCAATTAAGCCATTTTAACTAATTAATGCTCTCATTTAGTTTTATCCACTTTCATATTTCGGATAAGCATATAACATTAAAGTAGATAGTGTTTTAATAAGCTTTTTACAAAAAAATAACATACAAAAGTAAATTATAATTCACCAATCATTATGTTATTAATAGAAGGCGGTGTTGCATATCAACTACTAATTTCAATCTAAGCTTCTTGTATCATAGGAAATATATAAAAAAAACCAAATTAGTAAAAAAAGTTAAATAAATATTGGTGTCTTATAAATTATAATAAAAAAGTATGATTGGCAATACAACCCAAAAGAAAAGGCAAAACAGGTAGTTACGATGTAAATTGAAATGAAAAATTCTGGAATATAAAACAGATGTCTCGTTTTATCATATATTTTATCCTCTAAATAATTATGATAATATTAGTATTGTTATCGTAAAAATATATTACTACACTATTAGCATGTATGTGTGCAAATGTGTATATTCGTATATTCCAGTTAAAATGTACTATATTTTGATTATAAAAGACGTTTATTTTCATGTTATGGTGTTTGCAGCTTACACGTTATCAAATGTCTATTTTCTATTTTACCACCTCAAATGTAGGTTTATCGTTTCACATCCCAGTTTCATTAAAACTTTAAATTAAATGCTGCACATTACGTAATCGCACTATTATCAACTGTATTAAAAACCCATGTCTAATGTTACCGAAAATAGAGATATTTGTATGACTTTATGGCTTGCAAATATTTTGTAATTTGAAATGTATCCACAATTTGAATTTTATTTACAGTTTGCATAGATATAACATATTGTCCATAAGTCGTTAACATTGAAGATTTTAGTGTGGTGAAAATTTGACGCTTCTCATACACTAGTGTCCAAAGCCAGTCAGAGCTTGTAGTAGGCTTAAGGCATAATGATCTAAATCAGGGATAAAAACAATCAGAGGTCCTAATTAGAAATTTTCAAACATTCAAAATACAGTCACAACACAAGATTTAAATTACAGTGGCTTAAAAATAACAGATACTCTTTTACAATTACACTGAGTCCGCTTTCGTTAATCTAAAATATGGCAGGTTCCATTTATAAAAAAATACAATTACATTTTAAAACAGAATTTGAATTTTGAGGCCGATGAAAATTCAAGGCCCTAGGCGATGACTTTGGTGACATAGGGCTACTACCGGCCATTCCCATATCAATCTTCATTTCGAATAATACGGACTATTTGTAAATAATAGTATATGTGATTTTAGAAGAAATGCGTAGATGACTATTAAAGTAAGTAACTTACAATGAACCATCCATTTGAGAAATTGCGTAAGCAAAATAATTTTTAAATAACAATTTAATAACATAAGTTTTTCCAAAAAACCCATCATTCAAAAGTTTTGCATTTTGCAAGTTCATCCAACTCTAACCATCCACTACTAGTGTTGCAATAAATTACTATTTTGAAAAATTATTGACAAAAATTTGAAAATAAGAATACACAAAACTCCAAACTTCCTACCTATATTAAACTAGAAAAGTTAATACACAACTTAAAATAAGTTTTATAATAACAAAACAAAACATGTTTGTAACTATTGATCACACATCTTATTAAAAAACAATATATTTGGTTTAAGTAAAGGGGTTTTATTGGAAAATAAATTATATAAACTTCCTTTACTAAAATTTAATTAAATTGATATGTATGTATAAATTTCGTAAATTTATGAAAAAACATTTAGTTTATAAATATAAATATCGTGGAAATACATTTATGTAAAAAAATTAATCCAAATTATGCAGACCAAACATAAATATTATCTCAATATAAACATAAGTAAAATAATAGCTTCACGAATAGATTACTATCAGAAGATGTAATAATAAGTTGTAAAATGATTTTTATGATATATAAATAAACCATCTACAAAGCTAATTCTTCCACCAAATTTATTTCATACTTTAATACCATGAAAGCACATTGTATCAACTTTGATGACTTAATATTTGATGTAAAACATTATCATTTCACCAGTGAAATAGTTGAAGCTTGATTATGCCATTTTCTTTGTTGATACAACGATGTAGGACGATGTCATTTACTTTCTTCATAATTAGTTATTGGATGATGCATTCCTTCTTATTCTTTTGTACATTGAAATTCTTTTGTGCACTGTGGTTCTTTTGTGTTGTAACATCCCGCCTTTACGCACGCTTTAAATCGACACACTTGTCAATTCAAACCATATGGAAGGGAGGATTGTTATGGGGTACATAAGAAAAACAAGAAAGAAATAAAAAGAAAACAGAATCTCACAGCGGAAGGATAGAATATAATATTCCAATATACAGTTTATAAATCTGTAAAAAACACATTTGATTATATTTTTATAATACATATTAGAGTTATACATACCAATAACAATGCAGAGGAACAGTATGAGTGCAGTGCAATAATATAAATAATAATAATACAAATCTTCGTCTTCGTCCTCCAGAGCAAAATCTTCAAATCCTGAAACGCTCGGACTGACCCGAGCGAATTTGAAAAGACAAAACACTCGAGTCAGAACTAAAAAATCTTATGTGAGTTAAATTAAAAGAAATAAATATGAGTGTGGTAACTCAAGAGATGCTCGGGATTTACATCTCCTAAGGATCCTTAAACTATTTACTATGTAGTATATTGCGCTATTATAATAGTGTCTATAGTAAAATAAACATACTTTTAAATAGCGTTAAGGCTTTACATTTTCCACCTTAACACGTAATAGTCCCAGTAGACCATCCAATATCATAGTCCCTCCTGACCAGGAAGCCACCAGAGGATACCACACGGGCTACAGGAGAAATCCAAACTCGTACAAGGCGCGATAGGGTAGGTGACACGACACAACTAGGCAATGCAATGGTAGATATACCAATTACGCATCCGGGCAGGTGGTAACATGTAGCTGCTACTACCGCCCACCTCGGACAAACTCCCCCCTAAAATCAAAGAAATCAAAAGTGGCCACCGAAACATCCAAAGTCAGAGTATAATATCGAAGATGAGTATCCGATCAGAGGAATGACCTCATTGGCCCGAGAATCGCTCCTGTTTTAGCCACCTTATGCCAACTCACGGGAATCGGGTCCACGTAATTACCTCAAAAGAAAACGCCGCCACCAACCTACCTCATTCTGGAATCTCCACCGCGTACACGTTTGTTAAAGTGGTTTTCGGAGTTGGCAGAGAGTATGACAACTTCCGATCCCGGTCTCTTCAACAACCAAACGTTATTATAACACCACGGTCTTTAAAAATAGTTTATACTTTAAAACCAGAATATAATTATCCATTTCGAAACCCATAAATACGATATCATTTCCAATTCCAAAACAACTCATTTTGATATTATTTTTATAAAACCCAAATCAATAATATCGTTTTTATTTCAAATATATTTCTTTTCCAAAATCATATTGCTTTAAAATTTATAATATCTGGAAACCAAACATTTGAATTATAACTTCCAAAACATAATACTTCGAAATACATAGCTTTAAACCCATAACTTCTAAAACTTGAATGATTTGGATATTCAAACAGTATATAGAATAAAATAGTTTGAATTTAAATTTACTTTATAAAATAATTTCCGCGACTTCACAATTTTATTCATTTAAAATTTTAGGTTTAAGCCCCATAAATTTAGATTCACTTTCAGTTTCAATAAAACACTTCGATTTCAATATATACAAACTTTGAGTATTTAACAATTTCAAAACTAAGGTTGGAAATTCTATTCAACAATTTTCTGTCCTATTATTTAGTTTTGAAATATTCATCAAATGAATCCATAAAATAAAACTCAAATTTCTAACAAATAAATATTTCCTTCAATTTATTTATACTAGAAATATTCATTTAATTTATTTTGAATAAAAATCCAGTTATAAATATCATACCATTAAAATTTTCAAGCTAAATAAGGTTCTACATCAACTTATAGAGTTTAATTCTTAAATACGCTCAATTCCAATAATTTTTTTAATTTAATTCCCAATCTTAATTGATTTGAACTATTTAAAACTCTCTATATATACAATATCTTAAACCTGTACTTAATTATAAATATAAATTATCAAACTTCATTTTTCAACTTATTTATTTTCATTTAGCAAATTCATACATAGCTTAAATTCAATAATTTAACTATATATGTATATATAAAATAAGATTTTATATAATATCAAAATTAATATTTATTAAACCGTATCATATCTAAACCATAAAAATCATTTCAAAAATAATTTTATATATATACCGCGATGCTTGTATAAAATTTTCTATCATATGGTCAAGTGATATGGATATTTATCATTTCAATCCGCAATTTAAAAACAAAAATGTGGTTGTATATCATTTCAAACCGCAATCCTGAATGAAATGAAAATGCATAATAACTTGCAGTTTATACAATATAAATTATCGTATCCATTCATCCAAATATCAATCATCAACCATTTATTACAATCATCATCCAATTTAAACAAACATCAATATAGAGCATATAAAATATAACAAGAAATAAATAACAGGTATTAACTAACAGTTTATATTCAATAATAAATTTAATAACTGTTTAACTAGCAGTTTATATGCAAATAAATAAATTTTAACCGTCAGTTTATATGCAATAAAATTAATTAACAGTTAAATTAAATAAATACGATTTAAATGAGATAATGAAAAAACATGCCAAACAGTCATAAATAAATTTCTACTTATATCTTAAATCAATTTAACAAACATTAAAAACATAGAAGTTGTGAGTGGGTTAAAACACTTACCTTTTGAATTTAAATCGAATTTAAATCCGATTTAAACCAAAAAATTTGACAGTCTCTAAATCCGTCCAAACCAGCATCAAAAACTCCGGAATTCCAATACGAACCTAGAACAAGAAACCGCGCGTGAAACGGATATCGTATGAGTGAGTTAATAAAGTTAGAAGTTCGAAAATAAAAATAAAAATAAAATAAAATAAAATAAAACAAAGCTCACTGGCCACGTCACCGAAATAGTACTTACGCACCCTAATCTCGCGTTATCTCGTACGCGCTACAGGGACACAGTCAAACAAAAACCCTAGCCGCCGTATCATGAGCCATTAACGCCGACGAATTGCGCCTCCTTGAATCGATCAGCCACCACCATTGAGATCCACGCCTCGGGCCGCCCCTATGCCTCGAACGCCGCCTCACTCGGTGGCCATCTGGGCATGCCGCTGCCGCCGCCTTCTCTGGCCAATCGCGACAAATCCTGACTCCGTCAGGCAAGCAATTTCATCTCTAGGCCCTAATCGACAAGCTCTACCACTCCATGCCTCATGATCGTCGCTACGGCGAAGATACGCCGTTAAATTCAACGATCATCTATGGACGGCCGAAACTAAAACCCCCTTTTCTGCCCAAACCGAAACCTGGATCAAAAAACAGATTACACCATTGAATTACGCTCGTTGATAGCATTAACATATATTTTTTTAAGATTTTTTCAAAGGACTTTGAATTTTTGACTTTTGATTTGATTTTTGAATTTGAATTTTAGATCTAGGGTTTGCAGCCATGGGGAAAAGGAGGAGCTGAGGAAATGAACGCACAAACAAATGAGAATAGATGGAGGCTAGGGTTTTTAATTGGGTTTATATAGGTAGGTTAGAAATTTGAATAGATGGATCGGGTTGGATATACGTGCTAACGCTAACGTGGCCCAAAAAGCCCGTTCTGACCCCGGAACGAAATTTGGTAAACCCATATACCAAAATAGGTGTTTTCAAAAATTCTGAAAGCGATGAAAAAAGTTTCATGTCCAAATACCATCGTATGAAGAAGTTATGCTGAAATCAATAATTTCAAATTGATTTCAATTAAATCGATTTTAAGGCGTTTCGCGTTCGTACGATCAAACGATAAGTCCGATTGCTATGAAACTTGAAACCCTACAATAATTCACTGTTACGGATCCGATGAAACTGGTTTCGTCGAAATCCGAGTCCGTGACCAAAATGGCAATTATTATATTAGTTAAATAAATTTAAAATAAATTAATTAAATCAAATTTCGCGTTAAAAATTCCAAACTTTGCAATCTTTATCACTTTATAATTTTCAAACATTTACAATGATTTAACAATTTTTTAAAATTCAATTTATTAAAGATTAATTAATAGAAATCTTCAATTTCATAAAATTCAAAAATTATAGATAAATTTCTAAAATTTCCATTAAATTGAATTTACCCATAATTATTCCATTCATAATCTCAAAATAGAAGGGTTTACCATTGGATTTAAAATTATTACATAAATATTTCCAGATTTTAAACTTAATTTTTAAATAAACGTAATAATTACATATTTGATTTCATTCATTTGCAATAAATCCAACTATTATAAATTAAATAAATTAACTCACTATAAAAATTCAAATTCTATAATTCATATATTTTATCATCTTGATTTACTTATAAATTTATAATTCTTTAAACCAATTCCCATCTCAATTTAAAGTAACTTAATTCCCCCATTATAGAATTTATTTCAGTTTCTTAAAATAACCCCTTTATTATAAATTGAATCCAATTTATTTTAATAAGTTTCCAATTAAATGGATTAGATTCAATTTCAAACTTTAACTTACACTTAAGTTTAGGTCAAAATCAATTTATAACGTATTGCTTTCATAGTTATTTACATACTTCTCGTATTAATTTCTCAATTAATCATAATTATTAAAGTAACGCTTATAATCAATAACGACATTGTAATTACTCACATTCAAATGATCGTTATTACAAATAAATTGACCAATTTATTAGGAAATTTATAATAGTTGTTATCTATCTTTATATTTACTTCGTAATAACGTACTACCTACTCTCCTTTAATTGAAATTTGAATCCCAACCCTTATCCATCATACTAAATAAAATAAATAACATATAGATTGTTACCTATTTCCTTTACCTGTCTTTATAGGTTTATTACTTAACAATCACCGTTTAAAAATTCTGTATATACACAAATCTTAAATTTCGTAACCACATTCAATCAATTACGTATTACTTTCCAGCAAGTAATATGATTACTTAGAGAACGTTGACTTTTATTTAATTAACATTTATTGAAATCCACATTAATTAATTTATTAAATGCTTACATTTATTTCTCTATATCCAATTTGTTTCAATTTTATTTACATTAATACTATTCCCTTTTTTTGGTTGTTACTTATCAACTTGTTCTGACTTTATTACCTAAATTTCTATTATTGCAAACCTTTATTTTTTTACATTTAAATCTAATTCTAAATTCTACTTCAATCAACCATTTCAACATGCAACTTATAATAACCGCTTACAAGTATGAATGGAATTATCATTTATTCCAATATTTTCATAGTTTACATTAACATATTAGTTAATTCCCTTTTAATGAAATTTATATCCAGGTATAATACTTACCACATTTCATTTATTGAAATTTATTAAAATTACTAGTAAATAGGTTTTAAGTCACCACATATATTTTAATTTAGCGTTCATTTCAATATTTGTTTATAAAGTTTTATTTCTACTAAATTTAATTACAAAACTCATTAATTTAACCAAATTAAATCCACGAAATTTACGGGTCGTTACATGTGCACTGTGGTTCTTTAGTGCACTGTGGTTCTTTTGTGCATTTTAGTTCTTTCGTACATTTTCATCCATTGTATGCTCATTTGACATTGGATGTTTGCAATTTTCTTTCTCCATCAGTGGTCGTTGGAAGATCCCATTCTTTTTGCACTTTTGTGCAATGTAGTTCTTTTGTTCATTGTAGCATTTTTTTGCATTGTAGTTCTTTTGTGCATTCGAGGTATTTTGTACATTGTTCATTTATCGCATGTATAGTTACCACTGGATAATTCCACTTTATTTGTTCGTCATAATTTTTCGGATGGTGCTACTTACTCTTTTCATCAACGATTGTTTGATGATGCCGCTTGTTTGGTAGTTCATTAGGTTGCAGCAACTTTGATGCCAAGGTAGTTTCAATTATGATAAAAAAGAACAACACTAAAGCTAATGATGCACTATATGCTTTTGTCATGTTTATATGTGGTATGTTGTTCAAGAAAAAGATGTTTTTATAAGATTTGAAGGTAAATTTTGGAATATTAAAGTCAATTAAGCCATTGTAAACTAATTAATGCTCTCATTTAGTTTTATCCACTTTCATATTCTGGATAAGCATATAACCTTAAAGTAGATATTGTTTTAGTAAGCTTTCTACAAAAAAATAACATGCAAAAGTAAATTATAATTCACCAATCATTATGTTATTAATAGAAGGCGGTGTTGCATATCAACTACTAATTTCAATCTAAGCTTCTTGTATCATAGGAAATATATAAAAAAAACCAAATTAGTAAAAAAAATTAAATAAACATTGTTGTCTTATAAATTATAATAAAAAAGGTATAACTGCCAATACAACCAAAAAGAAAACGCAAAACAGGTAGTTACGATGTAAATTGAAATGAAAAATTCTAGAATAAAAAAAAGATGTCTCATTTTGTCTTATATTTTATCCTCTTAATAATTATGTTAATATTAGTATTGTTATCGTAATAATATATTGCAACACTATTAGTGTGTATGTGTGCAAATGTGTATATTCGTATATTTCAGTTAAAATGTACTATATTTTGATTATAAAAGACGTTTATTTTCTTGTTATGGTGTTTGGAACTTACATATTATCAAATGTCTATTTTTTATTTTACCACCTCAAATGTAGGATTATCGTTTCAAATCCCAGTTTCACTAAAACTTTAAATTAATTGCTGCACATTATGTAATTGCACTAATATTAACCGTATTAAAAACCCAAGTCTAGTGTTACCAAAAAAAGAGATATTTGTATGACTTTATGGCATGTAAATATTTTGTAGTTTGAAATGTATCCACAATTTGAATTTTATTTACATTTTGCATAGATATAACATATTGTCCATAAGTCGTTAAAACTGAAGATTTTAGTATGGTGAAAATTAAACGCTTTTGATATACTAGTTTTCAAAGCCAGTCAGAGCTTGTTGTAGGCCTAAGGCATAATGATCTAAATCAGGGATAAAAACAATAAGAGGTCCTAATTAGAAATTTTCAAACATTAAAAATACAGACACAACGCAAGATTTAAATTAAAGTGGCTTAAAAATAAAGCATACTCTTTTACTATTACACTGAGTCCATTTTCATTAATCTAAAATATGACAAGTTCCATTCATAAACAAAATACAATTACTTTTATAAACAAAATTTGAATTTTGAGGCCGATGAAAATTCAAGGCCGTAGGCGATGACTTTGGTGACATAGGGTTATTGTCGGCCATTCCCATATAAAACTTAGTTTCGAATAATACCGACTATTTGTAAATAGGAGTAAATGAGTTATGAGAAGACATGTGTAAATGACTATTAAAATAAGTAACATGCGACGAACCATCCATTTGAGAATTTGGTACGCAAAATGATTTTTAATTAACAATTTAATAGCATAAGTTTTTCTAAAAAATCCATCATTCAAAAGTTTTGCATTTTGCAAGTTCATCCAATTCTAACCATCCACTACTAGTGTTGCAATAAATTACTATTTTGAAAATTTTTGTTAAAAATTTGAAAATAAGAATACACAACTCCAAACTTCCCGCATATATTAAACTAGAAAAGTGAATAAATAGCTTAAAATAAGTTCTATAATAACAAAACAAAACATATTTGTAGCTATTGATCACACATCTTATTAGAATACAATATATTTGGTTCGAATAAAGGAGTTTTATTAGAAAATAAATTATATAAGCTTCATTTACTAAAATTTAATTAAATTGAGACGTATGTATAAATTTCTTAAATTTATGAAAAAACAGTTAGTTTATAAATATAAATATCATGGCAATACATTTATGTAAAAAATTAATCCAAATTATGCTGAACAAACATTATTATCTCAATATAAACATAAGTAAATTAATAACTCCACGAATAGATTACTATCAGAAGATGTAATAATAAGTTGTAAAATGCATTTTAAGATATTTAACATAAACCATCTACAAAGCTAATTCTTCCATCAAATTTATTTCATACTATAATACCATGAAAGCACATTGTATCAACTTTGATGACTTAACATTCGATGTTAAACATTATCATTTCACCGGTGAAATAGTTGAAGCTTGATTATGCCATTTTCTTTGTTGATACAACTATGTAGGAAGATGTCATTTACTTTCTTCATAACCGTTTATTGGATGATTCATTTCTCCTTGTTCTTTTGTGCATTGTAATTCTTTTGTGAATTGTGGTTCTTTTGTGCACTGTGCTTCTTTAGTGCACTGTGGTTCTTTTGTTTATTTTAGTTCTTTCGTACATTATTCATCGATTGTATGTTCATTTAACTTGGATGTTGCAATTTTCTTTCTCCATCAATGGTCATTGGATGAACCCATTCTTTTTTCTCTTTTGTGCATTGTAGCTCTTTTGTGCACTGTAGCTCTTTTGTGCACTGTATTTCTTTTGTGCATTGTAGCTCTTTTGTGCATTGTAGTTCTTTTGTGCATTCTAGGTCTTTTGGGCATTGTTCATTCATCGCATGTGCATTTACAATTGGATGATTCCATTTCTTTTGTTCATCATAATTTGTCGGATGGTGCCACTTACTGTTTTCATCAACGATTGTGGGATGATGCTACTTATTTGGTAGTTCATTAGGTTGCAGCAACTTTGATGCCAAGGTAGTTTCAAGTATGATAAAAAAGAACAACACTAAAGCTAACGATGCACTATATGCTTTTGTCATGTTTATGTGTGGTATGCTGTTCAAGAAAGAAGATGGTTTCTATAAGATTTGATGATAAAGTCTGGAATCTTGAAGTCAATTAAGCCATTGTAAACTAATTAATACTCTCATTTAGTTTTACCCACTTTCATATTCTGAATAAGCATATAACCTTAAAGTAGATAGTTTTTTTATAAGCTTTCTAGAAAAAAAATAACATGCAAAATTAAATTATAATTCACCAATCATTATGTTATTAATAGAAGGTGGTGTTGCATATCAACTACTAATTTCAATCTAAGCTTCTTGTATCATAGCAAATATATAAAAAATCCAAATTAGCAAAAAAAATTAAATAAATATTGGTGTCATATAAATTATAATAAAAAAAGTATGACTGCAAATACAACCAAAAAGAAAAGGCAAAACAGGTAGCTACGATGTAAATTGAAATGAAAAATTCTAGAATAAAGAACAGATGTCTCGTTTTGTCATATATTTTATCCTCTTAATAATTATGAAAATATCAGTATTGTTATTGTAATAATATTGCTATACTATTAGTGTGTATCTGTGAAAATGTGTTATTCGTATATTTCACTAAAACTTACACATTATCAAATGTCTATTTTTTATTTTACCACCTCAAATGTAGGTTTATCGTTTCACATCCCAGTTTCACTAAAACTTTAAATTAATTGCTGCACATTATGTAATCGCACTACTATTAACTGTACTAAAAACCCAAGTCTAGTGTTACCAAAAAAGAGATATTTGTGTGACTTTATGGCATGCAAATATTTTGTACTTTGAAATGTATCCACAATTTGAATTTTATTTACATTTTGCATAGATATAACATATTGTCAATATGTCGTTAAAACTGAAGATTTTACTGTGCTAAAAATTAGATGCTTCTGATATACTAGTGTCTAAAGCCAGTCAGAGCTTGTTGTAGGCCTATGTCATAATGATCTAAATCAGGGATAAAAACAATCAGAGGTCCTAATCAGAAATTTTCAAACATTGAAAATACAGTCACAACGCAAGATTTAAATTACAGTGGTTTAAAAATAAAGCATACTCTTTTACAATTACACTGAGTCTACTTTCATTAATATAAAATATGGCATGTTCCATTTATAAACAAAATACAATTACTTTTATAAACAAAATTTGAATTTTGAGGCCGATGAAAATTCAAAGCTCTAGGCGATGACTTTGGTTGTGATGCCCCAAAATATTGGGCAATATCAATATAATAATCTGTATTAATAATTAAATTGATTTGATAATTGTCTTTTATAACTTTAAATTGGCGAATTTATTCTTTTAAAGAAAATAAACATTAAATTGGTATATTTTATCTTTTTAAGCTAATAAAATGTTTCTATACATAGTGTATATATATTTGTCTATATTATAAATAGAAAAGCTTTGGTTTGAATTTAACAAATAAAAACATGTTTTTCAAATTCTAATATATTTTGGTAATTTGAAAATTATGATTAAATTTAATACATGACTTTTCAAAAATTAGTTAAGTAAATAACTATATAGTTTTAAAATACTTAAGGTAAATATTATTTGTTTAAAATATCTTTTAGTTTAAATTTAAATAAAATTAATAAAAAGGTTTGTTTTATTTTCTTTTTAAATATTGCTTCATAAATATGATTTGGAAATGTATATAAAAGTTTAAAATACAATATACGAACATATAAAACATATGATACATTAATACATTTAGTATAATAAGTAATTTGTAAATAATGAGATAATCTCATTTATAAATTATTTTAAAATCGGAAAATTGTTATTTTTAAACAATATTTATAGTGTGTAGTTTTTAAATATAGATATAAATTGATTTTTAAATAAAAACAGAATTGTTGTTTTCAAATTTAATGTGTTGCTGTATATGTATATATAAAGTTGACTTTAAATTGGATTTTTAAATTAAATTTGAACTTAAATTTGAATTTAAAATTGAAATTATAGATATTTTGAAATATTTGAATTTAAAATGTATGTAAAAGATTTGTATATAATTTGTTTTATTTTATTTTCTTTAAAAAGAAATTCATATATAAATTTAGATAAGAATTTGTAAATTTAGTATAAAGCTTTTTGTTAACATCTAAAATAAATAAAAATTATGTTATGACAAGTGTTAATACATTAAGTTACCTTAGTAACAAGTATTAAATGATTAATAATGCTAATGACAAATGGTGAATTTTAAACATGTGTCATCTTTAATTTTTATTTTTATTTTATTTTGAATAAATCACAAATTCTGCCTATATAAACATTGTTCGTTCCCTTCAATTTCTTTTCTTTCTTCCTCTTCAATTCAAAGCTAAGAAAATTTAAAACTTGTAACTCAAAAACTATCTATAATTAACATTCTTCAAACCCAGAAACTTATCCAAATTAATAACTTGCAAATATCAAACTTAAAACCTGCAAGCATTTTCTTCAACCTAGAAACTAAGCTGTTCATCTATGTTCTAGATTTAAGTCATCCCTGCAAGTTTTAATAACAAGCAATTCCAGTTTTAATAAAGATCAGCAATTCAAGTTTTTAAATCAAAGAAGCAAAGGCATTCAAGTTTTCAAAATTAATTTTTTTCAGAAGCTCTGTTCATCATTTATACTGGTGAGTAACATTTTTTTTAAAAAGCTCAGTTATTTGAATATCTGGTTACATGTGAATTTTTGAAACAAAGTATGTTTTGTGTATATATGAATTTTCTGTGTATATATGGAAGAATAGATGTGTGCATGCCTGTTGTATCATTAACCCTCCCGTTCTTAGTTTCAAAGCTAAGATTTCAAACAGAATTCATTTTCTCTTGATCTAATTTCTGTTAGGATTTAGGATTTAAACAAAATTTGTTTGTTTAATTATAGATTAAGTTTTAAAATAACATTTAAGTCAACATAAATTTGAAATCTCACTGGAAACTAAAAGAATGGAGCAAACTTAAGATGAGTGAAAATTCAAACATCTTAATTTATCAATTCAGGTAAATAAACTGAAACCTTATCCAAAAACTTGATTGTAAGAAGTGAAATCATATTTTTTTAGGTTAGGTTTGAGGGAGCAGTTTGAGTTGATCAAAAATGGGTATTTTGGGTGGTTTCTGGTGATCTAAGTGCTCCGCGAGGTCGTGGTTCTCCCTGGAGGTAGACGGTTGATCGGATAGTGTCAGAAAAATGTTAGAACGGTGTTCAAGCTACGGTGGTGGCGGTGGTGGTCGTATTTGTTTTTAAACCCTAGTTTTGGGGATTGGTCGGAAATGTATCCACCACAGCGTATCTGGTGGATCGAGTTCCACCAAACTCTGGGAATTGGTAGCTTGGAGGATGGCGGAGGCGTGGATGGAAGCTCCGGTGATTTGGTGATTGGCATTGGGAATTCGAGGGTGTTCCGGGTTTTGGTCTGTTGTTCCAGGTTTGTTCTTGGATGCTCGAATTCGATTTTGATTGTGGGCCGATGTTCTGATGATCGAGGTTTGGTGCGAGGGTGATTGTCGACATGAGGAAGGCATCATGGATGGTCGAAAGTGGCTGCTTCACTAGTGCATGTGCACGACAGCGATGATATGTTAGTGTTTTTGTTTGAGGTTCTGTCTCGTAGAAGGTTTCGGGATAATGGGGTTTTGTCTCAAATGAAGTCTCGAGTCGTTCGAGAGTGTTATTCGTTCCAGATTTTTAAACTTTAAAATTTAAACAAATTTTGGAAAAAAATAGAAAATATGGGTTTTCACGGGTAAGCACTCGAGTAGGTTTCGGGTCGAACCCGAAGCAGCATTTGAAAAACAGATTTAAAAATTTTTTAAAATAAAAACAAGATTTTAAATTAAAATAGTTTAGTTTTAAACTCTTATAAAATTCTTTTATAAGATAAGTGTTTCTTTAACATTTGATTTAAAAGGTTTTTAAATTGTTTTAAATTTTGTTAAAGTTAAAGTTGTAATTCTTTTAAATCTTAAATTTTAAATGAAATTTAAAAGCAAAATGTTTCAAAGGCTTCTGTAAATTGTAATTAGGTCATTGATAAGGATAATACTTTATCCTAAGTTAATTAAGATTTAATAATTTGAAATTAATTTAAGTAATAAGGAAATTAAAGAGTAATTAATTACTTTAATTAATTAATTATAGATTAATAAACAAGTAATTAAGGGTTGCAAGTTAATTAATTAAAGGTTAATTAATTTGAAATTAAGGATCATTAATTAGATAAGTAAAGATTTTTAATTAATGATTAGAAATTAATTAATCAAGTAATTAAAGATTAATTAAATTTCAATTAAGCATTAATTAATTAAGTAATTAGAGGTTTATTAATTGATAATTAGAGATCAATTAATTGGTAATTAAGAATGTAACTAAATTGTAATTAATAATGGTTAATTAAAGTATAATTACTTAGGGAAGTAATTAGAGAATTTTTAATAGTTAATGTTAGGATCATTAACTAGGGATTATGAAATGATTAATTAATGTGATAAATTTAAGATAATTAATTAGATTAATTAATTAAGGATAATTATTTGTGGAATTGGTTAAGTATAATCACTTAATGAAAGTAATTAAAGGGATTAATTACTCAACGTAATTCATTAAATTAATGTGATTAGTTTAAGTTAATTAATTAGTTTAACTAATTTAAAATAATTACTTGATGATTTGTTAAGTATAATTGCTTAATGTAATTTATAAAGTGTAACGGCCCGCAAATCCGTACCCCTTGAGTTAACACTATTCTACCTAAATTAACTCAAGTTGTACAGAAATACGAACCATTTGGGTTAAAGAAGAAGAGGTAGAAGAAGAAAATAGAAATCAACATCAGAATCTAACCAACGCAGCGGAATAAAATATAATAGATAATAAATGACCTTTACACAAAAATCATATTTATCTGTATATATATTACATCATCAGAGTATATCAATCACAGCTCAACATCAATACATACATCTGTATATACAGCTAATCAACACAGTGGAATATATATATATAAAACAAGTACGAGAGTACGTATCGTCATCCAGCTCGTCTCCTGAGCTCCACAACATCATATCCTGTATATCCTATAATACTCGGTCTGACCCGAGCATTATAGTTAAATAACACCCGAGTCAGTCTGGAATACCAGCGTGAGAAAATCACACCCAATTGATTATTAAAGTTTCAAAAATCTTTTGAAAACAAAAGCATCTCGTAAGACCACGCCACAAATAAACATGTCGGGTTTTTACCTTACGTTAGCTAAAACAATTTTTATAGAAATCCTCTGATATTATAATAGGGTCTATATACAAATACTTATAAAATAGCCGAAATTGTTACATTCATTAAATTACAGCTACTAGCCACAGAGTGGGTAATACAAACAAAACTCGTACAAGGCTCGTAGGGAGAAAGGATTTCCAACTAATGACTAGGCACTGGGGTACCACCTGTCGCGGTATGGGGCTTAGATCACCGTACAGAGGAGTACGCCCGCTCCCCTACAACACAAGACCGGGACTACCCCTTACTGGATAATCCCGAGTGAGATCACCCCGTGGTAGGGATCAGTAATCGCCCACTAAGCCGAAATAAAAAGGGACATCTAGATAGGAATGACCTCACCCTGCTTGGGTTCTACCCACCTAGCCTTGCTGCATAACCCTTGATTTTCAGTCATTCCCATTTGATGAAGCTTGAGGCTAAGCGTTACCTTTTAGAACATATCCCTTAGAATGCTCATCGTCCACCTGACGATGTTTCGCAAGCATTCATCCTTACAAGTCCGTCCCGGGTTCGAACGAGTCCGAAGACACTATTCCTACTCCATCCATTTTGGAAATATCCTCAAGATTAGTAGCGACTAGCCCTTGCACTTCACTGCTCCATCTTCGAATCCAAACTCGTTTCACGAAACGTACAAACCGGATCGAAGTGGTTTTCGAGAAATAAATCTCGATCCTGGTCTCTTCGAAACGATCAGCGCATTTGGCCAATATCGATAGTCGGTGATTTAACTATCAATTTAAATTCACAAATAACCATCGACCAATAAATAATTTTCCAAATTATTTATTAATCTCAAAAATATCTTCACAAGATATATTTCTATTTTCAACCCTTTGAAACAGTTTCAAACCATTCTTTCTTTCCAGAATAAACTTTCCCAAATGTTTTCTATCTCCACTGAAATCACCAAGCACAAAACTAGGTTTTTAAAATCATTTAAAACACTTTTCTTTGAAATATAATTTAAAACATTTAAGTTAAAAGCTATTTCAATAATTTGTTAAAAATACATACTATATGAATATTTGAAAATAATGTTACTTTATAAATATAAAACTAGGTTTTCACTTTTTAAAATAAAATACTAAGTCACCTTTAAATAATTATTACAATAATATCTTTGAAAAAATATTTACTTTAGAATTTTAAACATTCAGAAATAATAAATTTTCTAAAACATGCTTTTTAAAACAACATTAAACTTTTATCTTATATTTAAAAATTTACTTAAAACGTACTTGGCTATCCAGAGAAATATACTTCCCTTCACAACCTTTAACAGTAAATCACTATTTATTTTTAAACAATTTTTTTTCTCATTCCTTTAATAAATTCCCACCTTGAATTTATTCTTCCAAATATCCAATTTCAAACACTTAAATCAATTTTCAAATTGATTTCCAATTTACTTCATTTATTCCAAAATCCTTTAATTTCAGATTTTATTCCTTAATTATGATTTAAAATACTTTTAATTGAAATACCGATTTAGATTTCTCAATTTACTTCTTATTCCTTTAGATAAATTTAAAACTTTAAGTTTTAAAATAATTCTTTATTCCTTTAAATTAATATCACATAATTTTACAATTCATTAATTACTGTTTATTCAAACCCTTTTCTCTTCATACTCGAAGTTATTTATTAGTATTTAAGTTACTTCCATTTCTTTTTTTTCAATTCATTCTTAAATTATTAAATTTTCTAAGACTTTTTTGTTTACAAATTTACTTCCTTTATTTTCTTTCCAAAACCCAATTTATATATTTTGGTAATTCATTATACCGAAATATATCCAATCAAATCATAACATTCAATATTCCAATATTTTCATCATAGAATATCAAGTAATCGCAACAGAAAATATTAAATAATAAATGTTGAGGGGTCCAGTTGGATCCCTCCAACCTGTTTTCCCTGCATCCACAGATGTTAGCACAATAATATGCCAATTCCAGAATATACCATACTATAGCACATCAATCAATTCCAACCATTCAAATAATTATTTAAATTTAATCATTTAAATTTAAATTAACTGAGTGAGATTAACTCACTTTGATTATATTTGCAGTCCGCTTCAATTCTGTCTTGGTTTCTCGGTTTACAACCTTGCATAAACATTACATAATTTTTATCAACATTCGAGTCAATTTGAAAATTAATTTTCCATTTATAATTTAATTAACCAGTGATTTCATTTTTAAACAAGTAAATTTGTTTTAAACTAATTCCCTTTTTAATAGAATATTTTAGCATCCAAATAATTAAATAAGTTAATTAAATAAATAAATTTTCGAATATACACCATGTTTTTTTTAGATTCAAACATCTAGCCCTTTATAAAATTCTTTGGCATTTAAAATACTTATATACTTTCCTTAACTACATACACATATGTATATAATATATTTATATTTATACCTTCTTTTATAAATAAACAGAACATGATTTTTCTTTACTGTAATTATTACTTTTGTGAAACAGCATATACCAGAAAACTGTATAAATATAACTTATATAAATTTCTACATATCAAATTAAATCTAAATCAGGGTGTTGAGATATTATATGTTCTTAATCTATTCAACTATAAATAAAGAATTAAGAACAAAATAAAAGTAAAATAGCCTACTGCTTCAAACCACTTTTGCCCCCACACTACCGCGAACCGCCAAAAATCGTGCGCTACGGCCGACACCGCGACACCCCCATCCATGATTGAGCCACCCCAAACCCTCTCCCTCGGTTCGCCTAACCACGACGAACTCTGACATCGCGACCGAACCCTAATTGCGACCGAACCTTCACGCGCATCCTCTCAATCGCATGCTTAAATTCGAGTACTTCGATCGTCATCGAAACCGATGAGTTCGAGCTTACCACTGCTCGAATCGATCGACTCACTTTCCCTTCCACACGATGTCGCCAAGCTCGCAAGGAGCGATCAATCCATAGCGTGCGCGAAACCCCTCTCCAAATCACGATTTAATCGGCTTCAATTTTGTGATTTGAGTGGAACGATAGGAGGAAAAAGCTTTCGATTTTGATTAGAGAGGAACGATAGGAACTTCGGCCATATTTAAAGCTGCTTTATCATTTTTTTAGAGATTTTGTTGTTTTCGGCGATTGTTTTCTTTTTCTTTTTTTCAAGAAGAAGGGGCTTCGTTAAAAAGAAACGAGGGTTAGATTCTGTTAGAAGGACAAAGGCGTATACGAGAAGATAAGGGAAAACGTTGGCGTATACGAGAAGACTTGACTATTTTGATTAAATTAGATTAGATTTTTCTATGAATTTACGGGTTGTACGACCAAACAGCAACTCCGAACACCGCGAAAATTGAAATCCGATAATGATATGATATTACGGATCCAATTGAACTGGTTTCGTCGAATTCCGAGACTGCGCCTCGGAAGGCTATTTTTAAATTCAATTTAAACGATATATTTTCAAAACTGAACAAATCACTGTTAAATTTAATTTCAACACTTCTACTATCTTCAATGTTGTCAATATAAATTTTATAAGCCTTCAAATTATTATAACGAGGCTTAAAACTCCAGATTTAGCATTTTACTCAACTTCAAATTATTTAATTTAATAATTTAATTATCAAATAAATCGTGAAATTCTAATTCAAGTTAAAATTATTATATTGAATATTTAAAAATCAATTAAATATTCCGATTTTGAATGCTCGAAAATTCCGGGTCGTCACATTCCTCCTCCCATAAAAGAATTTTGTCCCCGAAATTACTAATTAGGAAGAATGGTCCAATACCCATTTATTTTCTTCCCCAAATCCAAACAATTTCTAACAATTCAACATCTTACCAACTATCTTTTTATAAAAGACCCATTATTATTCTTACTAACTTCCCAAACTTTTCCATTGTTTCCAACCAACTTTACTTATTCAACCATTCAATTTAAATCTCAAAACCAAGTTTAAAATTTCCAAACTTTCTCAAAAAAATTCTAACTCTCTAACTTCCCGAAATTTTTTGCCTGCGTCTCCTTTGCACGGCTAACTCGGTACAACTAAAGAATGGCCCTATGGCCTCCTAAATCCAAAAGAAAATAAAATGCCAAGCGGCTCAATCCAAAATCCCAATCAAATTTCGCAGAAATTTAAACACATACCTTTTTGGTCGGGAAATTCAAGTTTTATCATCTGAAATCAAACCAATTTTCCTTTCTCTTTATAATACCTGCATATCCTGCTTAGCACTAATATCCAAGCACAATATTCAAAACATTTTATCGACTTCCTTCCAAATGTCAATATTTATTCATCCAAATATTGACTTAGATTATATTGGTAGTATCAATTTTTTTTTTATTGAAGAATTCACCATTCCCTCTTAAGTTAGTATAAGCATTTTATATGCTTCTTATGTTTATTCCCATTTTACCACTTTAATTTATGTCAAATTTTATTCAAATTGATTCGTTCTTTTCCATATGAACTCAATTTATCTTTAACTCTGAATATTTAAATTTTATTTTTCATTTATAACTAATTCATGTCATTATGTAAAAGTAGTTTCATTTACTAATCTATGTCAATTTTCAGTTTGAAATCGTTTTGTCGTTAATAAAAATTTTCCAAAAATTTTCTCACTCCCAAAATTTCCGGAAATTTTTGGTAGAGTCTCCTTTGTATGGAGGAGCTTTTGCAATTTGAAAAGAGATATAAATATATACACATCGACCCACACGGTCGGAAAAACAAAAAACAGTTCATATTTCCTAGTTTGTATTGCGTAGGCGTGCCTTATTTAGCATTTTTAGCAAGCGGCGTATTTATTTAAGCATTTGCGCATCCAAAATCTCGCTAAACGGTCTTCCGGTACCTGTACTTACTCAATTTAAACACATAAGCAACATATTTATGAAAGTTGTAACATTTCATTCATTTAACAGGTACAACACATCAATAACATATGAAATACAATATAAATACTTCCATAAGCCGTTTGCGAAGTTTTCAAACTAATTCAATTTGTTTTTCGCCGATTCATATACCATTTACATTCAGCTTAGGGGATTTACAACCCCTTTACTTATCTCCAGTTCATTTTTATGACCAAACTAACCCATTTTCAATTTAATCGATTTCAAAAATCAGTATTTGTTACTTATCAACTTATAGTAACAACAAAGCCATATTTTAAAAATATATGCAAATTTTAATCCAATTTCATTTTATTTGCTAACCAATCCAAGATGAATTTCATATTTATAACTCAAAGTCTCCTTCTCCCATTCACTTTAATTCACCATCAATTTTTATTAATTCACCATTCAACTTCTATTTATCCAATTCAAATTTTATCCACATATTTAAGTTACTAATTTATTCCAAATTAGTTTACTCCAAATTTATAATTCAATACTTGATTTTTTTTAGCTTCAAAAATCTCTTTAATTAAATTTTCTTGGGTTCAATTCTATTTTGTAATTCAGGTTTGGATTTTTGTTCACTTCCCAAAATATCAAACAATTTTATTTGACTTATATCTCCCTTTCAAATTTTATAAGCCACACATTCATTTTTTTTCCACACTTACATCCATTTAACCTTAATCACATTCACTTTTCAGTTTTTACTCCAGATGTTATCTTTATTAAGCCAAGCATACCTGTATTTCAAACATTTAAACTCTTTTGAAAAGCCATCGAAGTTTATTTATTCAATTTACACTTATCCAGCTTATTTCTATTCGAATAAGGATTTTATTCCATTCAACTTAAATTATTTAAGCTTTTATTAAATAAACTTTCACATTCCTTGAAGCTATACTTCTATAAAGTTTAATCTTTAGTTGATTTACTTATTTCAATTTCATACTTAAATTCATTTCCATTATTATTTGATTCTTATCTAAATCAAATTTCATTTAATTAATTTAGCCATTCACATAACTCCATTCTCAATTTGTTAAAATAATATCCAAGGCCAATTCAATTCATCCATACTTGAATTGGATTTTATTTGCACTTCAAATTACCTTTATTTTAAGCCAATTCCATAACAATTTAATTCATGTTTGATTCACTACAATTTCAATTGAATTTCTATTTAAAAATTCGGCTTCATTTCGAAATTCCATCATTAATTCAAATTTCAACTTAATTCAATACAACTGCATTTTTTTTTCAGTTTAATTCTACCTACTTCCATTTTATGAGCTTAAATTAATTCCAATCCCATTTAAAGTTCTATTAAACTTTTCAACCCAATTCATTCACATTTTATTAATTTTATTTACTTCACTAATTCATTTATATTCATTTATATTTTTTTTTCATTTTTTCATTTCAATTACATACAAAATTTTCTATTTTTATTTCTTCCATCATAATTAAATTTCATAAATTTAATCTTAATCCAAGTCAAATTTTCATTTTTAACTTCTCACTTTCGATTTTAATTTCCAACATTCAAAGCTTATATTTCCTTCCTGATTTAAAAATCATCCCGGTTTATAAGCTTACAACCTATCTCATCAGGATTTTAAACACCCGACTTTTAGTTTCAAATTATGTTGAAATCTCCAACATCTCAAATCACAATTCTCAAAAATTTAAACCAATCCGGATTTTATCCCCAACAAATTTAATTTGAAATTTCAAAAACAAACTAGTTCTTCTGAACAAATCAATTTGGCAGCAATCCATCACTTAGAAACTCAAAATTTACATCGATGATACTACAGTCATCACCGAAGTTATTTTCCAGCGACGGAAGTGAATTCAATGCTATGTCCTTTCCCAAAATCTATTTGAAACAATTTCCTTTCAGAAATACCCCAAAATAACAATGCTATTATTTATCTTCAAAATACTTTCAAATCTCCAGAATTTTAAATTTCCAAATCCTGCTTAAATCAATTTTAACTATAATTCATTTGTATAAATTCCCATTTGATCATATCTCGATTTATAAATCACGTTGTTAATTTATATTTATAGATTTCTTTTTCTATATGAAATTATTTTCCTTAATCTTTAGTTATATTTTCAATTTCTAGTTAAATATTTTACACAACGATGATAATAGTTTAATATTATCATTTCTAACATCCAAGAAACCATATATTAGGTAAAATAGTTTACAAAAACTTTTCTTTATATAAAAATATATTTTTTGGGTAAAATTATTGCACTCACCCACACTTAAAACAATACCGTGTCAATTGTTCTATTCAAGTGTTTAGAAACCCTTTCGATACAGTTGTGCAGACTATGTCGACGAAGGTTCATATGCCACTCAATAAATCAATCAACGCAATATTAAAACAATTTATATTCACTAACAAATACGTGCTCATAACTATTAGTACGCTCAAACTCATTCTAGAGTACTACGGACTCTAATTTAAATGACTAATTCCCACCAGAGCCAAGGTTATCACCAACCTGGGCTCTGATACCAACTGTAACGGCCCGCAAATCCATAACCCTTGAGTTAACACTATTCTACCTAGATCAACTCAAGTTGTATAGAAATACGAACCATTTGGGTTAAAGAAGAAGAGGTAGAAGAAGAAAATAGAAATCAACATCAGAATCTAACCAACGCAGTGGAATAAAATATAATAGATAATAAATGATCTTTACACAAAAATCATATTTATCTGCATATATATTACATCATCAGAGTATATCAATCACATCTCAACGTCAATACATACATCCGTATATACAGCTAATCAACACAGCGGAATATATATATAAAACAAGTACGGGAGTACGTATCGTCATCCAGCTCGTCTCCTGAACTCCACAGCATCATATCCTGTATATCCTATAATACTCGGTCTGACCTAAGCATTATAGTTAAATAACACCCGAGTCAGTCTGGAAAACCAGCGTGAGAAAATCACACCAATTGATTATTAAAGTTCCAAAAATCTTTTGAAAACAAAAGCATCTCGTAAGACCATGCCACAAATAAAAATGTCGGGTTTTTACCTTACGATAGCTAAAACAATTTTTATAGAAATCGTTTGATATTATAATAGGGTCTATATACAAATATTTATAAAATAGCCGAAATTGTTACATTTATTAAATTCCAGCTACTAGCCACAGAGTGGGTAATACAAACAAAACTCGTACAAGGCTCGTAGGGAGAATGGATTTCCAACTAATGACTAGGCACTGGGGTACCACCTGTCATAGTACGGGGCCTAGATCACCGTACCGAGGAGTACGCCCGCTCCCCTGCAACACAAAACCAGGACTACCCCTTACTGGATAATCCCGAGTGAGATCACCCCGCGGTTGGGATCAGCAAACACCCACTAAGCCGAAATAAAAAGGGACATCTAGACAGGAATGACCTAACCCTGCTTGGGTGCTACCCACCTAGCCTTTCTGCATAACCCCTGATTTTCATTCATTCCCATTTGATGAGGCTTGAGGCTAAGCTTTACCTTTTAGAACATATCCCTTAGAATGCCTATCGTCCACCTGATGATTTTTCGCAAGCATTCATCCATACAAGTCCGTCCGGGTTCGAACGAATCCGAAGGCACTATTCCTACTACATCCATTTTGGAAATATCCTCAGGATTAGTAGCGACTAGCCCTTGCACTTCACTTCTCCATCTTCGAATCCAAACTCGTTTCACGAAACGTACAAACCGGATCGAAGTGGTTTTCGAGAAATAAATCTCGATCCCGGTCTCTTCGAAACGATCAGCGCATTTGGCCAATATTGATAGTCGGTGATTTAACTATCAATTTAAATTCACAAACAACCATCAACCAATAAATAATTTACCAAATTGTTTATTCATCTAAAAAATATCTTCACAAGATATATTTCTATTTTCAACCCTTTGAAACAGTTTCAAACCATTCGTTCTTTCCAGAATAAACTTTCCCAAATATTTTCTATCTCCACTGAAATCACCAAGCACAAAACTAGATTTTTAAAATCATTTAAAACACTTTTCTTTGAAATATACTTTAAAACATTTAAGTTAAAGACTACTTCAATAATTTGTTAAAAATACATACTATATGAATATTTGAAAATAATGTTACGTTATAAATATAAAACTAGGTTTTCACTTTTTAAAATAAAATACTAAGTCACGTTTAAATAATTATTACAATAATAGATTTGAAAAAAATATTTACTTTAGAATTTTATACATTCATAAATAATAAATTTTCTAAAACATGCTTTTTAAAACAACATTAAACTTTTATCTTATATTTAAAAATTTACTTAAAACGTACTTGGCTATCCAGAGAAATATACTTCTCTTCACAACCTTTAAAAATAAATCACTATTTATTTTTAAATTTTTTTTTCTCATTCCTTTAATAAATTCCCACCTTAAATTTATTCTTCCAAATATCCAATTTCAAACACTTAAATCAATTTCCAAATTGATTTCCAATTTACTTCATTTATTCCAAAATCCTTTAATTTCATATTTTATTCCTTAATTATGATTTAAAATACTTTTAATTGAAATACCGATTTAGATTTCTCAATTTACTTCTTATTCCTTTAGATGAATTTAAAACTTTAAGTTTTAAAATAATTCTTTATTCGTTTAAATTAATATGACATAATTTTACAATTCATTAATTATTGTTTATTCAAACCCTTTTCTCTTCATACTCGAAGTTATTTATTAGTATTTAACTTACTTCCATTTCTTTTTTTTAATTCATTCTTAATTTATTACATTTTCTAAGATTATTTCGTTTACAAATTTACTTCCTTTATTTTCTTTCCAAAACCCAATTTATATATTTTGGTAATTCATTATACCGAAATATATCCAATCAAATCATAACATTCAATATTCTAATATTTTCATCATAGAATATCAAGTAATCGCAACAGAGAATATTAAATAATAAATGTTGAGGGGTCCAGTTGGATCCCTCCAACCTGTTTTCCCTGCATCCACAGATGTTAGCACAATAATATGCCCATTCCAGAATATACCATACTATAACACATCAATCAATTCCAACCATTCAAACAATTATTTAAATTTAATCATTTAAATTTAAATTAACTGAGTGAGATTAACTCACTTTGATTATATTTGCAGTCCGCTTCAATTCTGTCTTGGTTTCCCGGTTTACAACCTTGCATAAACATTACATAATTTTTATCAACATTCGAGTCAATTTGAAAATTAAATTTCCATTTATAATTTAATTAACCAGTGATTTCATTTTTAAACAAGTAAATTTGTTTTAAACTAATTCCCTTTTTAATAGAATATTTTAGCATCCAAATAATTAAATAAGTTAACTAAATAAATAAATTTTCAAATATACACCTTTTTTTTGATTCAAACATCTAGCCCTTTATAAAATTCTTTGGCATTTAAAATCCTTATATACTTTCCTTAACTATATACACATATGTATATAATATATTTATATTTATACCTTCTTTTATAAATAAACAAAACATGATTTTTCTTTACTGTAATTATTATTTTTCTGAAACCGCATATACCAGAAAACTGTATAAATCTAACTTATATAAATTTCTACATATCAATTTAAATTAAATCAGAGGGTTGAGATATTTTATGTTCTTAATCTATTCAACTATAAATAAAGAATTAAGAACAAAATAAAAAGAGAATACCCTACTGCTTCACACCACTCGTGCCCCACACTACCGCGAACCCCCCAAAATCGTGCGCTACGGCTTACGCCGCGTCACCCCCATCCATGACTGAGCCACCCCAAACCCTCTCCCTCGGTTCGCCTAACCACGACGAACTCTGACATCGCGACCGAACCCTAATCGCGACCGAACCTTCACGCCCAGCCTCTTAATCGCATGCTCAAATTCGAGTACTTCGATCGTCGTCGAAACCGATGAGTTCGAGCTCACCACTGCTCGAATCGATCGACTCACTTTCCCTTCCACACGACGTCGCCAAGCTCGCAAGGAGCGATCGATCCATAGCGTGCGCGAAACCCCTCTCCAAATCGCGATTTAATCGGCTTCAATTTTGTGATTTGAGAGGAACGATAGGAGGAAAAAGCTTTCAATTTTGATTAGATAGGAACGATAGGAACTTCGGCCATATTTAAAGCTGCTTTATCATTTTTTTTAGAGATGTTGTTGTTTTCGTCCATTGTTTTCTTTCTTTTTTCAAGAAGAAGGGGCTTCGTTGAAAAGAAACGAGGGTTAGATTATGTTAGAAGGACAAAGGCGTATACGAAAAGATGAGGGAAAATGTTGGCGTATACGAGAAGACTTGACTATTTTGGTTAAATTAGATTAGTTTTTTCTATGCATTTACGGGTTGTACGACCAAACGGTAACTCCGAACACCGTGAAAATTGAAATCCGATAATAATATGATATTATGGATCCAATGGAACTGGTTTCGTCGAATTCCGAGACTGCGCCTCAGAAGGCTATTTTTAAATTCTATTTAAACGATATAACTGAACAAATCACTGTTAAATTTAATTTTAACACTTCTATTATCTTCAATGTTATTAATATAAATTTTATAAGCCTTTAAATTATTATAACCAGGCTTAAAACTCCAAATTCAGCATTTTACTCAACTTCTAATTATGTAATTTAATAATTTAATTATCAAATAAACTGTGATATTCGAATTCAAGTTAAAATTATTATATTGAATATTTAAAAATCAATTAAATATTCCGATTTTGAATGCTCGAAAATTCCGGGTCGTCACACGAAGTGTAATTACTTGGTGAAGTAATTGATGGGTAATTACTGGGTGTAATAAATTGAAGAATGGAAGTAATTTGACTTTAATTACTGTGTGTAGTTAACAAGAAGGATAATTATCCAGTGGAAGTAATTAAGAATTAATTACTTAGTGTAATTAATTTAAGAATTAATTAAGCAAGTTATTTGAAGTTAATGAAATGATGTAATTAATTAGGGTAGTTAATTACTAAATGTGATTAATCAAGGTTGATTAATGAATATGATTAATTAAAGATTAATTAGAACAATAATTAATTAAGGAAGTAATTAAAGGATCACTAATTAGTGTAATTAACGAAAGTAATTAATCGTTGATTAATTGAAGGATAATTAATCAATATAAGTGATTATAGAATAATTAATTGATGTAATTAATTATGGATTAATGTAATTAATTATATTTAATTGATTAATGAATGTAATTAAAGTTTAATTATTGTAATTGTTTGAGGATAATTAATTTGTGTAGTTAATTAAAGGCTAATTACTTAAAGAAATTAGAGTATAATTAGTCAAGGATGATTAATTAAGATGAATATTTAGGGAATGATAAATTAATTGGATTGAAATTAATTAATGGTTAAAGTAAGCAGGATTTATAGATGGAAGTAATTAATTTAATTTATTTTAAATTAATTAGAGATGGTATAATTAATGGATCATTGCTTATGGATGGTTAATTGATATTGAATGCCTTGAATGGTTTGATTTCTTTGATATGGGATATGTGCTGATCTGTGATATTGGGTGCTTTGGTTGAATTGTGATGATATGGATTATTTATTTGTGATATTGTGAATTATCTATCTATGTGAATATAAATAATAAATCAAATTGTTTTAACTTTAAAGCAACTTGGCTTTAAAAGACGATGTTTTGGATTTTGATGAAACCGAGGATCGGGTTTCCAGATTTGGATATCCGAAAACCACGTCGATCCAAATTAAACGATAGGCCGTGACATCTCAAAGTGAAGATCGAGATGAAGATTCAGAGTGCAATGGTTATTGTCGTTAACTCTGAGGGTGATTCTAAATGAGTGTAACGAGGGAATGCCTTTGATTTCGTTCGAACCCGTAACAAACTTGTATGGATTGAATGCTTTCAGAACATCGTTAGGTGGACGATGAGCATTCTAAGATAGATGTGTTATGTAAAGGTAATCGTAGCCTCAAGCCTCATCAATCGGGAATTGCTAAAACAGGGGAGGTGCAGCAAGGTTAAGTGAGTCGCGCTCGAGTAGGACAAGATGTGCCCCTGTCTAGAAGTACCTTTTTATTTGGCTGTGTAAGGAAGTTGATTGCAACAACTGTCGGGATTGTCTTTTTCGGGACTATCCAGTAAGGGATGGTTCCGGCCTTATGTTGTAGGGGATTTAGGGTGGATCCTCAGTATGGTGATCTAGGACACGTATTGTTACGGGCGGTACCCCAGTAGCCCTACCATTGATGAAAACCCATTCTTCATACGTGCCCTTTAAGGTTTGATTGTATAGCCCACTTTGTGGCCAGCATGCTGGAATTTAATCATGTAACAATTTCAGCTATTTCTTATTTACTTGAAAACCTTAGGCTCTATTATAATATAACTGGATTTCCTATCAAATGTTTTGGTTATCATAAGGTAAAACCTTTTCCGTGTTTATGTGAGGGAAGTCTTACAAGATACCTTTTATTTCCAAAGTTTTTTCAAAGTTAAGAAACTTTAACCCGTTATTCACACCAGACCCATGTCTGTCCTGGAGTTTATTTTCTATTTGTTTTAAACACTTGGGTACTCAAATTTTTTCGAGTAGCCAAGGGATTCAGGTTAGCTTTGACAAACTTTAGAGAAGAAATGGAGCAGGAGGCTTCAACATTGTAGATATATAGTTTTCCGCTTTGTTGGTGTCTTTGTGTTGTATTTGAGTTGTAATAACTAGACAGGTGATTATAGCTGTCTAGTATGTGATGTATAAGCTGTATAACTCTGATAGATAAAAGTATATTATGTAATATTTATGTGATTAACATAATTTATTTGTTCCTTTGTTGATATTCTGATGTTGTTTTGTTCTTTCTTCTCTATCTTTTCTCTTTTCTATCCCTTTATTTCTTAATGATGATGTGTCTTTCTGTGGGATGAAAGGCGCTGGTATCAGAGCGATAGGTTGAGTGAATACCTAGGCTTTGGAGTGATTTATTTCTTGAGAGAGCATACTTGTAATTTTAATATATATACATACATACATACATACATACATACATACATACATACATACATACATATATACATATATACATATATATATATATATTTCTACCTATTTATTGGGTTACCTGTTCGGGTTCTCCAATATGAGTTCTGGAGGTAGGAAAGGTAGTGGTGTGCGTAACACGACTACCAATGGAAGAAGTCTGAGTGTTGAGGTTGGAAGAGTATCTGCCGAGACTATAGACGGCATACCGTCTTGAGTAAGTTTTGTGGTGGTGTTAGGATTTCACCAATCTCTGAAGGAAGCCTTTTTAAGGTTCAGAGTCCATCTTTGAAGTGCAAGTTTGGATGAGTAAGAGTTTGGATCTGTCGGTTGAGCAAAAGCATGTGATGGTATCTCGACAACTTCAGGAAGGAGCAGCTGTGTGGTGAGACGTCGTTACTACGGATGTTTTCGAAGATGTTTCTTTGGAGCAAGTTTAAGGAAGTGTGTCTGCATGGGTGATGAGGCTAGGTTCAGCAGGGTGTTTGTGCTTGGTTTGAGGCCTGAATTTCTTGAGGAGATGTCTGCCAATCTCTAGGCTCTGTGTGGGATTGGATGATATGGCTTTGGGGTTCGAAGAGATTTAGATAGGAAGTCTTTGGCTTCTGTGCCAGTAGTGAAGCTCGGAGTGTTCTGTGTGCCAGCAGGAAGGTCATCTGGCTAAGCATTTTTCTAGAGCTGGAGTTCAGAAGCAGCAAAGTGGATCCATTTCTTCGATAAATTGGTTAGTCAAGCATAAACTGTTCTGATTGGTAAAGGGAGAACAGTATCTTTGGATATTAGTCTGAGTTGATCGCAAAAGTAACTTGCGATAATTGAGTGTTCTCTTGAGTGATCTTTTGCTTGGGATTGAGGCATCTCTAGGGAATGTAAGTTGTCATAGATTTGTTCTGGATGTCTTCGTAGAAGTCAAGGTTTGCCATAGCATTAGGAGATTGAGTTTTCTATTGACTAGGATTCAAGGAGTGATACCGGTGGTTCAGCTAGTAGAAGGATGGCTCCTAGAGGGAGGGTTTATTGAAGCATCTTAGCATTTCTTGGTACTTCTGAGTTTTCTCTTTATGGATCTGTTGAACCGTGCCTTTCAGGATGTGTCGGACAAGTCTGTGCTCGTGTTCATCATTGGCATTCTCATTAGCTCCGTATTAGAGTTATGTAGCGGAAGCGAGGTAGTAGCTATTTTAGGGTGGAAGCAACCCTAGAATCCTTAGCTGTGACGCCCCACCTCTATACCCACGCTAGCCAAGGACACTACAGGGTAATGCCGTCAACTAACATGGAGAATAAGGCTGGTTAGGAGCGACCATCTATAGCCTTGCTCTAACTATCTATTGAATACATCGACGATAGACATACCAAGCAGGTCGACATACCCAATGAATACTTAAAACAAAACCATAGGTGGTTGGAGAATCTATCAGAACAGAATATAACAACTCAAATGTAATATACATCATAGAATAGTAGATCATCATATACACATATACAGATACATAACAGAGTATACAAACTAATACATGTCAAGTGGTATAGCAAACCACAATATACCGACGAGTCAAAAGAATACATATCAGAGCTACAACAAAATAGGACTACACAAAAAGCTATAACAAAAAGGAACAAGTTGAATAGTCCATGTGGAAGAAAAATAGGCTAAGTCCAAAAGCACCTAACCTGAAACATCTCGGTCTGACCCGAGTATGAAATACAGGGGTCAGTCTAGCTAAACAAATCAGTTAGATAAACTGAACAACAATAACCTGCAAGGTCACAAAGTATAACAAATATCTCTACAGGAGATAACACAATCATCTAACAAAATATGAATCATAACAGAACAAGCCTCATCTCATTGGCAATTCAAATAAACAAAGGATATGATATCCCAAAACAAGCCAAAAAGGAAATAACAAATGCCAATGAAGGTAACACAAGTTCCACAACGTAATCGCTATATATCGTGCGGCTCAAAAAGACGAACACCGAAGAGCGATACCTAGGGAATATACATATATCAATGAAAACAAAAGATTGCTCGTGCTCAGTACTGTATAAACAAGGATCCATAAGCCCAAAGGTTCCAAACCCAAATATCACTCGAGCGGCTCATAAAGACCTAACTCCGAAAGCGATACAATAGGGCAACAAACCCGAAGGCACAAACCCGAAGGTACAAACCCGAAGGCAACATACCCGAAGGCAACAAACCTGAAGGAGAGTCTGAAGACACTATCCCAAAGGCAACAAACCGTAGTGGTGAAGGTCCGAAGGCCTAGTACTGGACACCACTAACTGGCGGAATGTTTCATAACTCTCAAAAAGGAATCTGAAAAGTGGTAACATGGGTCCCATAACCACTCGTTCGCACTAAACAGTTTACTATCCGTTAGTTTATTTCACACTCAAAGCAGTACAAAGTCTACCTCATCTCATTGGTAAACCAGAATAAAAGATCAAAACAATCAATCGAATAGGTCGGGGATTAATCGGAAAGATAAACGCACAGATTCATGGTCTGTGTTTTACTTAACCATTTAATCTCCTTTCCACTCCGCTCGAAGTGCGAAATTGTGTGTGTGCGTTTAAATAGAATTTATAAATTAGAGAAGTAAGCTTTTAATACAATTTAAAAGATTATTTTATAAAAACCCATGGATTGAAATTAAAAAGGAATCATCAAAGTCCAAATAAATGATGACAACAAATAGGATCATCACGAATCGATTCAAATTGGAAATTCAATCTCAAAAGGCAAAGTGGGCTGAAATAGCAAATTCAATTGACTAAACAGAGAATTCAGTTGACTAAATAGCAAATTCAGTTGACTGAACAGAGATTTTCAGTTGACTAAATAGCAAATTCAGTTGACTGAACAGAGATTTTCAGTTGACTGAATTCTGCCTGAAAACTTTCTGTTTTCAGGTTCAGTCGGCTGAACAGAGAATTCAGTCGACTGAATCATATCTGGAAACTTTTTGTTTACAGGTTCAGTCGACTGAACAGAGAATTCAGTCGACTAAACCATTCCTGGGCTGTTTTTCAGCCTATTCAAATGAAGAGCAAACTCTTCCAAAATGCAACCGGACGAACATTGGCTCTAAGGGTTTATGCCAATCGACAACCCGACCATATATGCTCCTCGATGTATCACCAAAACATGATCAAAACATCAAAGTTAGGGTTTCAAAGGTTTGAACCCAAAACACTAAAAATTGGAATATTCACCAATTCAACACAAACCAAAAGCAAATGCATATGAAATAGTGTTAGGAATTCATACCTAACAACCAAAGATAACTATAGTCATAGATGTGAGATAAAAATCTCACCTTTTTATCTCAAAAAAAAAGATGAGAAGCCCAATTGTAAAGAAAAGACCAACCACTCTCCACTTCAACTCTACAAGCTTCAATCTAAGATCAAAACAAGTATTTCCTAAGTTAGGTTTAGGAAACTTTCTGAAATTGAAGAGGAAAAGAGTTGGAGAAGATGAAGAGAAGGCTAACCAATAGCTTCTCTTTGATTTTGGAGCAAGAATTCAAATTTGGAAAGCAAACTAGGGCTTGGAATTTCTAATTCCTCTTCCTTTCCCCCATTTTCGGTTTTAGCTTCAGTTTAGAAGTGAAAATGAGTGAATGGGGAAGAGAGAGACTGAGTTATGGTATTTACTTGGCTAGTGGGCTGAACCCAAACCCAAAACCCAATTAGAAAAAGTAGCAAAATTCAACTTACTCCACACATATCAAAGCTTATTCTCAAAAAGATTGCAAACGCCATTTTGGACTCAATGGAAGCGGTTTCGAGTTCCAATTCGGCCGTTTGCAAAAAGTAACATTTCGGACCCAAAAATCCGACTAACGATTCTATATTTAAAATAAAACATTTAAATATATAATCGTTAAATATGCGTGTTGTTACCGATCTCCCCTCCTTACAAAATTGCGTCCTCGCAATTCCCAGAGATGATATTTGTAACAACTACATACATACATCATCCCAAAAAGAAAAGGAAATAAGTTTGAGATGAAAAGATATTCTCACCATTGCCAAGCCAAGATAGAAAACCCGGATAAGATCGCTCGATAAACTCTCTGGTTACCCAAGTACAGTCATTGGGGTTAGCGAACCATTGAACTTTAATGAGCGGCACGTCCTTGTTTCGAAGGTGTCGCACCTCCGTGTCAAGTACGCGAATAGGCTGCTGTACAATAGATAAGTCCGGTGAGACCTCAAGCTCTTGCAAATTAGGAGAATCGATAACAGAATCTGACTCTCGAAGACACTTTCGAAGTTGAGAGACGTGAAACACGTCGTGAATGCCAGATAAATGAGTAGGAAGTGAAACCCTATAAGCCACAGGGCCAATACGTTCAGTAATAGAAAATGGTCCTATAAAGTGAGGAGCCAATTTCCCAGTCGTACTGAAACGCATAACCCCCTTCAAAGGAGAAACACGAATAAAGACAAGATCACCAATCGAGAATTCGAGAGGCTTCCCACGGTTGTCCGCGTAGGATTTCTGGCGGCTCCGTGCCTCTTTCATTCTCAAACGAATAAGATCAATCTTTTAAGAAGAGTCACGAACGAAATCTGGACCAAGAATAAGCTTCTCCCCAGATTCCAACCAACAAGAAGGTGATCAACATGGCCTTCCATATAAAGCTTCGAAAGGAGCCATACCGATACTAGATTGAAAACAATTGTTGTAGGAAAACTCTACAAGAGGTAGGTGATCCTCCCAACTACCACCAAAATCAAAAATACAAATACGGAGAAGATCTTCCAAGATACGGTTCACCCGTTCAGTCTGTCCATCAGACTGCGTATGATAAGCTGTGCTAAAATTAAGCTTTGTCCCCAAAGCTTGCTGAAGACTCTTCCAAAAATGACTCGTGAATAAAGGATCACGGTCACTCACAATAGAACTAGGAACACCATGAAGTCTCACAATTTCCTTGACATACAACTTAGCCAAATGCAAAGCAGTCCTATTAGACTTAATAGGAACAAAATGAGCAGATTTAGTGAGGCGATCGACAATAACCAAGATACTAGAATGGCCCGATCTCGAACGAGGTAGGCCATCAATGAAATCCATAGAAATCTGATCCCATTTCCACAATGGAATCACTAGAGGCTAAAGAAGACCCGAAGGACGCTGATGTTCGGCCTTAATACGCTGACAAGTTATGCAATTACTCACATAACTCGCCACATCGCGTTTCATGCCTTCCTAATAATAAAGACGATGCATATCGACATACATCTTACTAATACCGGGATGAATGGTATACTTAGAACGGTGACAATCATCAAGAATGTCATGCCTAAGCGCAAAATCAGAAGGCACAAAAAGACGGTTCTTCTTGCGAAGAAACCCATGAGAATCAATACTGAAATCCCGCAACGCCTCATCACAGGATCCAGACTCACAAAGCTAAATAAGATGCAACAAATCAGGATCACGCCACTGGGCATTGGCAATGCGATCCAATAGAATGGGTCGAGCTCCCAAACTAAATAATAGAATAGGAGTATCAGAATATGAACTTCGATTATGAATTTCACAAAAAGATAGAGTCTCAAGAATATCCCATTCGGCAAACATCATAGAAACGACAGACGAATGTTTGCGACTAAGCGCATCAACAACACGATTACCCTTTCAGGGGTATACTGGATATCAAAATCATAGGAAGCAAGAACTCAAGCCAACGCTGTTGTCTCGTATTGAGTTCCTTCCGAGTGAACAAATACTTCAAGGATTTATGATCGGTATAAAGAATGAAGCGCTGGCCCAATAAATAGTGTCGCCAAATCTTCAAGGCAAAGACAATGGCGGCTAACTCAAGATCATGAGTGGCATAGCGAACTTCATTCGAACGTAGTTGCCTAGAAGCATAAGCAAATACCCGATCCTTCTGCATAAGAACAGCACCGAGACCACTACCACACGCATCGGTGTAGACAACAAGATCATGATTCCCCTCGGGAACCACAAGAATAGGAGCATTAGTGAGAAGTTCCTTCAATGACAGAAAGGAAGCTTCACACTTGTCTGACCAAATAAAACGAATGCCTTTCCGAGTAAGGCTGGTGAAAGGAAGCACAATACGGGAAAAATTCTTAATGAACCGACGGTAATAACCCGCCAATCCAAGGAAACTATGAATCTCATGCACATTCTCAGGCCTCTTCCAATTCTGGATGGCTTCGATCTTCGAGGGATCGACAGAAATGCCATCGAAAGATACAATATGGCCTAAGAACTTAACCTTATTCTCCCAAAAGTGGCATTTCGAGAATTTGGCTCTAAGATGATGATGACGGAGGGTACTCAAGACAATTCTTAAGTGATTAGCAAGCTCAGCTTCAGACTTAGAATAAATAAGGATATCATCAATGAACACAAGGACGAACTTATCGAGATATTCCCGGAATACTCGATTCATGAGATTCACAAAGAAAGCAGGAGCGTTCGTCAAACCGAATGGCATAACGAGCCAATCAAAAGAACCATAACGAGTGCGGAAAGAGGTAAGAGGTATGCTATCCTCCGCGACTCGTAATTGATGAAAACCCGTGGCAAGGTCGAGCCGAGAAAAGACCTTAGCACCACTCAATAGATCGAACATATCATCGATCCTAGGCAATGGATACCTATTCCTGATGGTTAACTCGTTAAGTTTACGATAGTCAATGCAAAGCCTAAGAGTTCCATCAGACTTCTTCACGAAGACGACCGTGGATCCCCATGGAGAAAAACTGGACTGAATCAACTACTTGGACTCAAGCTCTAAAAGCTGCTTCTTGAGTTCCTCATTTTCCTTTGTAGACATCATCGTGGGAGGACGACTAACTGGCTGCGCGTCTGGAATAAGATCAATGCGGAACTCAATTGCCCGCTTAGGTGGCAAACCCGAAACAGGTTCAAAAACATCAGAAAAGTCACAAGCAATAGGAATATGAGATATATCATCATCATCTCGTAAGTCAAGAGAATATAAAGCCATTTCGGAATTATCCACATTCCAAAGAACAAATAATAGCTGAGTAGGCGAATCCGGATGACGAAGATACAAAATTCTCTCCGAACAAATAATCCTGGCATCATATCTCACTAGCCAGTCCATTCCCAAAATCATATCAACTCCCAGACAAGAAATAACGTGCAGATTCGCACGAAAAGAAAAGCCACATAAAACAATCTCAATATCATCACAAAGCATGCTAAGGGTCGCGGATCCCCCAATAGGATTCGCAATCCTTAAAGAAGTAACTGAACAAGAAACATCCAAGGATAAATCATCAACGAGCTTTTGCGATACGAAAGAATGTGATGCACCCGTATCGAAAAGAACTCGTATACTATGATCATGAAATAAAATAGAACCTTCCAAAATAGATGGAGATATACCTTTGGGCTGAGAAGGACCTTCAGAAGCCTTAGCGGCATAAAGCTTGCTAGACTTGGCACCAGCCGACACAGTAGGGCAAGTGGAAACATGATGACCTTCCTTCTTGCAATAGCGACAGAAGAGAGGCTTGGAACAAGATCGAATCACATGATCAGGAGAACCACAATTGAAACACTTCCGAATGAAAGGTGTTCCAGCAGACTGAGGCTGAGAATTAGAACCACCTGTCTTCTTCTTAGAAGGAAAAGACCTGGACTTCTGAAATGGAAACTGCTTCTTTTTTGGGTTCTTAGAAACCTCAACATCCTCACCACTATCACACTCCTTCTCGACGGTTTCAAGATGAAGTGCAGAATCAACCAACTCCTCAAAAGAAAGCTTAAGCTAGAGCAACAAAGACTTCTTAAGATATTTCTTAAGACCAGAGACAAACTTCAAATTCTTCTTATAGGAAGTGCTAATGAATTCAAGACCATACTGAGATAAAGCCTCGAGTGATGCAACATACTCAGAAACAGAAGATTTCCCTTTCTTCAACTCAAGGAAGCGACGGGTCAATAAACTTTTTCAGATTCAGGAACGAACTTGAGTTCGAATCGTCCCTGAAACTGAGTCCAAGAAAGAGTAGACTCATCAATTTCGGCTACAAGAAGCTCATACCAATTAAGAGCACGCCTTTGTAATAAGCTAGAAGTTACAAGAACTCCATCATGATCAGAAAGATCCATGTGAGAGAAGATACGCTCGCACGTGCGAAGCCAAGCTTGGACTTCAAGAACAGACTCGGAGCCTTTAAACGGCTTTCCCCCAAGGTGAGAAAAATCACTGCACTGACGTGTAAAGGCAGACTTGCGAGGTGGAGATACTCGAGGAGGAACTGGAGGCAACAATTCCAAAAACTGATCAGCAGACATATAAACGCCATCCGGATGTGAGCCACTAGATTGCCCAGCATCCGAACGTCGTCCTCTGCCTCTTCCAGCCATACGCTGAAAGTAAGATAAGAACAAGATTATTCACAAGGTAGATGTCATTAATACAATTGTGGAATACTACGGAATGAAATGCATTTCTAGACGTATTCCCAATTTCTATCTAAGCTTTGATGGTAGAAGGAATAGAGAGACACGATGATTCAAATATTTGTATCACTTATACACTTTGATGTACCGGAATATGTGCTTCGATTCTGTGTTTATCATATTTTTTTCTAAACTCAGCTCTGATGCCAAGCTGCGATGCCCCACCTCTGCACCCACTCTAGCCAAGGACACTACAGGGTAATGCCGTCAACTAACACGGAGAATAAGGCTGGTTAGGAGCGACCATCTATAGCCTTGCTCTAACTATCTATTGAATACATCGACGATAGACATACCAAGCAGGTCGACATACCCAATGAATACTTAAAACAAAACCATAGGTGGTTGGAGAATCTATCAGAACAGAATATAACAACTCAAATGTAATATACATCACAGAACAGTAGATAATCATATACACATATACAGATACATAACAGAGTATACAAACTAATACATGTCAAGTGGTATAGCAAACCACAATATACTGACGAGTCAAAAGAATACATATCAGAGCTACAACAAAATAGGACTACAAAAAAAGCTATAACAAAAAGGAACAAGTTGAATAGTCCATGTGGAAGAAAAATAGGCTAAGTCCAAAAGCACCTAACTTGAAACATCTCGATCTGACCCGAGTATGAAATACACGGGTCAGTCTAGCTAAACAAATCAGTTAGCTAAACAAAGTATAACAAATATCTCTACAAGAGATAACACAATCATCTAACAAAAGATGAATCATAACAGAACAAGCCTCATCTCATTGGAATTCAAATAAACAAAGGATATGAATATCCCAAAACAAGCCAAAAAGGCAATAACAAATACCAATGAAGGTAACACAAGTTCCACAACGTAATCGCTATATATCGTGTGGCTCAAAAAGACGAACACCGAAGAGTGATACCTACGGAATATTCATATATCAATGAAAACAAAAGATTGCTCGAGCTCAGTACTGTATAAACAAGGATCCATAAGCCCGAAGGCTCCAAACCCAAATATCACTCGAGCGGCTCATAAAGACCTAACTCCGAAAGCGATACAATAAGGCAACAAACCCGAAGGCACAAACCCGAAGGTACAAACCCAAAGGCAACATACCCGCAGGCAACATACCTGAAGGCAACAAACCTGAAGGAGAGTCCGAAGACACTATCCCAAAGGCAACAAACCATAGTGGTGAAGGTCCGTAGGCCCAGTACTGGACACCACTAACTGGCAGAATGTGTCATAACTCTCAAAAAGGAATCCGAAAAGTCGTAACGTGGGTCCAATAACCACTCGTTCGCACTAAACAGTTTACTATCCGTTAGTTTATTTCACACTCAAAGCAGTACAAAGTCTACCTCATCTCATTGGTAAACCAAACCAAAAGGTCAAAATAATCAATCGAATAGGTCGGAGATTAATCGGAAAGATCAACGCACGGATTCATGGTCCGTGTTTTACTTAACCATTTAATCTCCTTTCCACTCCGCTCGAAGTGCGAAATTGTGTGTGTGCGTTTAAATAGAATTTATAAATTAGAGAAGTAAGCTTTTAATACAATTTAAAAGATTATTTTATAAAAACCCGTGGATTGAAATTAAAAAGGAATCATCAAAGTCAAAATAAATGATGACAACAAATAGGATCATCACGAATCGATTCAAATTGGAAATTCAATCTCAAAAGGCAAAGCGGGCTGAGATAGCAAATTCAGCTGGCTAACCAGAGAATTCAGTTGACTTAATAGCAAATTCAGTTGACTGAACAGAGATTTTCAGTTGACTAAATAGCAAATTCAGTTGACTGAACAGAGATTTTCAGTTGACTGAATTCTGCCTGGAAACTTTCTGTTTCTAGGTTCAGTCAACTGAACAGAGAATTCAGTCGAATGAATCATACCTGGAAACTTTCTGTTTCCAGGTTCAGTCGACTGAACAGAGAATTCAGTCGACTAAACCATGTCTGGGCTGTTTTTCAGCCTATTCAAATGAAGAGCAAACTCTTCCAAAATGCAACCGGATGAACATTGGCTCTAAGGGTGAGACGACCCGACTTTCTACCACCAGAAAATCGCATCATCATTTAAGAAAGAAAGGGATAGAAAAGAGAAAAGACAAAGAAGAAGAAAGAAACAACATCAGAACCTAAACAGCTGAACGAATAAATTATATTAATCACATAATACTTTACATAGTATCATATACATCAGAGATACACAGCTAAAACAACACATACTAGACAGTTATAAACGCATGTCTAGTTATACAACTCGATACAACTAAAAGACAACAACTTAGAGAACACACAGCGGAATACTCTATAGCTATACGCAGAAGCCTCCTGCTCCATTGCTCCTCCAGAATTCGTCAAGCCAACCTAAAATCCTAACCTGAATCCCTTGGCTACACGTAAAAATTTGAGTACCCAAGAGTTTAAGAAAATAGAATAAACTCCGGGTCAGACATGGGTCTAGTGTGAGTAAACGGTTAAAGTTGCTTAACTTTAAAAACCTTTTGAAAGAAAAGGTATCACGTAAGACTTCCCACACATAAACATGGAAAAGTTTTTACCTTACGCTAACCAAAACATTTGATAGGAAATTCAGTGATATTATAATAGGGTCTAGGGTTTTCAAATAAATATGAAATAGCCGAAATTGTTAATACAATCAAAACCATTGGCACTTGTTGGATTTTGGATTCCATACAATGGCAGGACTACTAGGGTACCACCCGTCACAGTACGTGGCCTAGATCACCGTACGGAGGAGTACGCCCGCTCCCTTGCAACACAAAGTCGGACCCATTCCTTACTGAACAGTTCCAAATGAGACAACCCCGGGGGATGTAGCTATTCAACCGCCCATACAGCCGAAATAAAAGGGACCTCTAGACAGGGGTAAATCTTACTCTCAAGTGGGGGCTACCCACGAAGCCTTGTTGCACCTCCCCTGTTTTAGCCATTCCCAGTTGATGAGGCTTGAGGTTACGATTACCTTTAATGAACACATCACTTAGAATGCTCATCGTCCACCTGACGATGTTCTGGAAGCATTCCATCCATACAAGTTCGTTCCGGGTTCGAACGAAACCGAAGGTATTATCTCGTTACACTCATTTTGGAATCACCCTCAGAGTTAACAATAATAACCCTTGCACTCTAAACCACCATCTCGAACCTATAAGAACTAGTCCGTCAACTCATTACGGAATCACCCACAGAGTTCTACTAACGTATAGTCCTTACACCTCGAGTCTTCACAAAGCTCCATTTTGACTCACGACCTAACGTTATTTTAAATCGATATGGTTTTCGGATATCCAATTATGGAAACCTGATCCCGGTTCCATCGAAATCCAAAGCATGTCTTGTAGGTCCAAGTTGTTTTAAAGGTTTTTAAAACAATTAAATATAGTATCTATATACAAACAGATAGATAACTCACAGATCAATAATTGATAATCAGCATTATCAAATAACAGGTACACATTATCAATATCATAATAGATAATCCATATACCAACATCCAAATTGATAATCTATGTAATCATCACAATGCAACCAACCATTCATATCATACAACCATACTTATCTCATTACTGAGATCACAAAGCATTCAAGACAATAAATGTCATCCATTCATACATAAGCAATGATTTACTCATACCACAATATAATTAATTTAAAATGAATTAAATTAACTATCTCTATCTCTAATTAATTTAAAGTGAATTAAATTAATTACTTCTTAATTAATTTAAAATTTATTAAATTAATTACCTTCATCCAAATAAATCTTGCTTAAATAACCATTAGTTAAACCAATTACTAAATCATCATCCTAAATAATCAACCATGATTAATTAACTCTTAATCAAGTAATTAATCCTTAATTATTCTCATTAATCATATTAATTAATGAACCTTAATTAATTACTTCATTGATTCATTGATTTAGTACACCAAGTAATAAACCTTTAATTAATTTAACAAGTAATTACCCATTAAAAATTACTTCCCAACCAGTAATTTTACATATCTCAATCACCTTCGTAATTTATCAATTACTTATCTTAAGTAATTACTCTTATCAAAACTTATTAAGTAAAAATAGTTAATAATTATCGAGTGGCTATCATTAATTAATTAACAAATTAATTAACTTACTTGACCATACTTATCTCATTAATTATAATTGGGTAATTCATCCCTTAATTACTCATTAACCAAATTAATCTTCACTTAATAGATTAATTATCTTAAACTATTAATTAATAAACCTTAATTATTAATCAGTTATTTAATACAAAGTAATTAATCACTAATTATTTTTATAATTAATTAATTAAACTTAATTAACTAATTAATCAACTCTTAATCATTAATTAATAAACTTAATTATTAATTAACAATCTTAATTACAAATTAATTAATCCATAAATATAATTAATTAATCCTTAATTAAAATAAATTAACCTTAAATAAAAATAGTTAATTAATTCTTAATTAACTGGCATTATATTTTAATAATCCTTTAATTATTACTTAAGAAAACCCAATTAAAACTTAATAAAACCTTTATTAAGTATTAATTAATTACTATTTTAATTAACTCATAATTACTTAATTAATTAAGTAATTACAATTTAATTAATCATTAGTCAAAAATTAAATCATTATCTTAATTAATAGTTAACTAAATAAATAATTATACTTAATTAACTACTTAATTAACCTCCTTTAAAATAAGAACTAAATAAATAAATTAACTTAATAATTCCTTAATTAACTAACTAATTACAAATTATTAATACTTAATTATTATTTAAGATAAACATTATCTTAAATTAACCTTGAAATCTTTACTTAACTTAATTTATTAATTAAATTATAAAGAAATCGTTAATTACTTTCCTTAATTATTAAATAGCAATCCTAATTTCAAGCTAATAAATTATCTTAAATTTAATTGTTAATTTTAAATCATTTTACAGTAATTAATTTAAATAAAACATTTACTTAAAATTCTCTTTTATATTTCAAAATAGGTTTTGAAATAATATTAAGATTTTAATTTAAGACATTTAAAACATCATACAAGTTTATTCATAAAAACAATTCAATTTCAAAAACAAGAATTTTAATTTAAATTAAACTTTTTAAAGTTTAAAACTTATTTTATATTTTAAACTAAATATCATGTTGAACATTAATTTTGGTTCAACCCATATATATATATACTTAAATTCAAGTACAAGTAAATTTTTTTCTTTAAAACAATCTGCCACTTTTAAAATTTTAAAACTGTTTAAAATTTAAAATCAAAAACTGTTAAAACATACAGTTTAACACTGCATACACAATTGCCCCAGAACACCCCCCCCCAGGTTCCTTCCCGAGCTACCTCCCTTACTACCCGAGTTTCCATTCGAGTAATCACGCAAAACCCCAAACAAAATCCAACAACTACAACCACTGTCTCCAAGCCCACCTCCGTGCAACCTGCACCGGCACCGGCTCCACTCCGACCAACGTCAACACCTCCGACACTCCACTCCTTCATCCTACAAGCGTTCACGACCAACCAATCATCATTTCCTACCTCGATTCGAAATCGAGTGCCCAGGTTGGCCTGAACCCAAAACCAACATCAGCAAATCCCCAAATTCATCACCTCCGATCAACTATAGCTACCAGAACTCCGGTCATAGCTCGCTGACCCACCATGCTTCCTTCATACAAATTTTCACCCAACTCGATGCAGAGATGTAGCTACGGCAGCCAATTTACAGTAAGCTTCCAAAACTAGGCTTAAATTAAATCTCAGGCAAAATCAAACTCAACAATGATCTATAAATTCTTCAACGATTTTTGCTATACTCTCTGATGAAACACTAACTCCATGAAGAATCTCGAGTCACCCGAATGCATAGAAACAACAGAATTCACCAAAAACCCATTTCCAGATAAACCCCAAATTCTCACATTTTACTTCATTAAAAATCCTTATTTTGATTTTTTAAAATCATAACTTTCTACATCAATTCAACTTATATATGTAAATTAGTGAATTGTGTTAGTTAATTTTTAACATATTTATAAAAAAATTACTGTAACCCTTGCTTCCCAGTTACTATATATATATATATATATAAACATGTTTAACTGTTTCTGAATCCTAGTTCATACTTAAACAAACTAAATTTGTTTGAAATACTCAGGCCTATCAAAGATCAGGAATAAAGGAAACAATATTTGATCAGAATTTTACTCTGAACTATGAAACAGAGGGGTGATATGTGTATACCAGGCATGCACACTTAAATAAAATCACATTCACAAAATTATACACTTGCAGTCATCATCTTCCCAAAGATTTTATAAGCAACAACTATAAATCAACTTATGTTTAAAATTAAATGTTTACTCACCTCATTAAGAAATGCAGTGCAGAGATTTTGAAGATGAACTGGAAATTTCAAGATGCTTTGAAGTGACTTGCAAAAATACTTTGAATTGATGATGAAGCTTTATTTAAAACAGAGAAAAGCTTCATCTCCCTTTTGTTTGTTACAGTGCTTCAGGTTGCTTTAGATTTCCATCTTAAAAACTTGCATGCATTAAAAAAATGAGGCAGACATGGGGATTGAAAACTGGCTGTGATTTGTTTTGAGAACAGGCGCAGGCTTTGTAGTTTGATTTGCACACAAAATACTTTAGGTAAACAAATTTCTAGATTTTTTCTTTTGATTGTATAAATGGTTTGAGAAGATTTCAGGTTTAATGACTTGAGCATTTGCTTTGAAATTGGGGAATTGATTTTTGTTTTTGAGAACAAGCTGCAGACATTCAAATGCAGATTTGGTTTGAAAATAAACTGCAAACTTGCAGTTTGATTTGCATTTCAATGTCAGGTTTTTGATTTGATCATTTGCTTGAGGTGGATTTGAAGATTTAAGTTTGAGAATTGGTTTGAAGATTGTGTGGGTTGAGGAGTGTTCAGATTTGAAGCTGCCATTGTTTTTTTTTTAAATTTTGAGAAGTAGATAAAAGAAAAATAAGAAGGAGATGGAAAATGTTTATAAGTAATTTTAGATTTTATAAAAACAAAAATGCAAATATGACACATGTCTTAATTTCCATAAATATTTTAACACTTGTTAACATTGTGTTTTAAAATTAAACACTTGTCACTTTTTATTAAATTTTATTCTAAAAGAAATTTAAAAGCATTTTAAATTATTTCCTAATGAACAAATATGTTTTCATAACTTTAAAAAAATACTCTCTAATTAAATTTACAATAAACAAATACATTTATACATTTATAAATGTATGCTAAATTTATATGAAATAAAATCTTTAAAAAAGAATGAAACCAAATAAAATTTTAAATAAAGTTATATACATATTTCAAATTCATCTTAAAATGTTACATCCAAAACCTTGCATTTCTTTTTATTAAATAAATAAAATTCCAAATTTCCATATATAAATTTCTATAAAGAAATAAAACGAATCTTATTTTTAATTAAAAACATTATCTATATATTTTAAACTCAAACTACATTAGTAATATGTATGTATATTCTTGAATTCAAATTTATATTCAATTCAAAGTTAAATTTAAAAATCCAAATCTAAAATAAATCTAAATAAACATAAACATCTATTTTTAAAATAAGCTTATTATTATTTACAAATAATATATCCTATTTTAAAATCAATTTAAAATACACAGATATAAATGTATTTAAACATACTTATCAATTTTGAAAAACAATATACCAATTTATAACCATAATTAAAATATTACTTGGTTAATTATCTTTGAAAATAACAATTTAATCAATTTCAAATAATTAAATTAAGAGATTACCAGCATTTTAAACTCCTGGAAATTCCGGGATATTACAATCCTCCCCTCTTAAAAGAATTTCGTCCTCGAAATTTAAAACAAAGATAATCCAAAGTTTTATTTTATTTTCAACCAATTCAAACATACATAATAGCCATACACTATAAATCAAACAAGCAATTCCATCCAAACAACCAATTCAATCAAATAAACAACAATAGCTATCCGGACATAGATCCGGATAAACTTCCTAAAAATTATCTCGAGTTTCCTCAGTACAGACACAAGGATACTCGCTCTACTAAACCCAAACTAGCTATACTGCTAAGCTACTGAGTTCCCATTCAGCTAGATCAATAATCTACACAAGATGCCAGACCATAGACAAGTCTGATCAACAACTAAAACCCTCACAGAACTACTGGTCTCAAAACCAGTGATACCAAAACACGTACTCACTCAGAGACACATGAAATAATTTGAATTCCAGTCTTCCAAACTGGCAATTCAACTCTTCAATCCAAAGCACTGATCTCTACAAAAAATCAGAAGAATCCAATACCTCAGAGCTTACTAAAACTTATTGCTTCCTTTACTAGAGAAAATCTCAACAATATCGAAGCCTCCAACTTCGAATTCCAAATTCTTCTGTTACTTAACCTCAAAACTTACCGGATGATCCGGGCTGCCTACAGATCCTTCCCGATGATCTCAACCTTCGCTGATACTCCTACAAACAAACTAGATCAACTCACAAACTGATATTCACAAGATCAATCCAAAAATCAAAACCAAACTTCACTATTAACAGAAGAAAACAACTCCTCTTATCTGGAAAAGACAGAACAGAATCACTCGCCAACTTGCCACAAATTCTGGAAAATAAATTCAGAAGAAACTCTTTAATCCAAAATACTTAAATTCCCAGTTGCTTCTACTCAAGAACAACAGCCACCTTGCTTTCGTTGCACAACTCTGATCTAGAGAAGATGAAAATCCCATCGAAAGAACACAAGCACCGACCAAACATCACATCTCGGAAATAAGGTTCAACAGAAGTTCTAAGAAATACATAGCTGCTTCACCAAACAATCAACCTAGGAAACAACATTCTACCCAGCTGAATCACCGGTATCACTCCTAACAAGACGATTCAGAACTTAAACTCCAATGTGGGCAGATCTCTAACCTTCCTGAAGATATATCCAGAAAATCTTCAGCAACTCCATAACTTCTACATCCTCTAGAAATGCCACAAATCCAGGCAAAGACTATCTAAGATAATCACTCAACTATCGCAAGTCACTTTTGCGATCCACCAATCCAATATCCAAGATACTGTTCTCTCTTCACTAATCAGAACAATTTATCCTTGACCAACTAATCCATCGAAGAAACAGATCCTCACTGCTGCTTCTGAATTCCACCTCCAGGAAATGCTAAGCCAAAAAGATCTTCCTGCTGAAACACAGAACATTCCCGCGTTGCACCGCTAGCACAGATGCCAAAGACTTCTTATCCAAAGTTCTTTGAGAAACTCGGACCTCCAACTAAACACAAACATCCTGCTGAACTCAGCTACAACACCGAAGCAGACACACTTCCTTAAACTTGTTTCGAAAGAAAACATCTTCGGAAACATCCATAGTCACTGCATCTCATCACGCAGCTACTATTTCCTGATGTTGCCAAGATATCATCACGTACTTCTGCCCAACCGACAGATCCAAATTCTCAAAAATCCGCTCACACGAGCGTAATCAAACTTACACTTCAAAGATGAACTCCGAACCTTAACAGGTTTCCTTCAGAGATCAAATGAAATCCTTACACCAAACTACAGAGGTTACTCAAGACGGTATTAGGTCTACAGTCTCGATAAATACACTTCCAATCTCAAAAATTCAACTCTGATCATCGGTAGTCGTGTTACACACACCACTACCTCATTTACCTTTATAGCTTATATTGGAAAACCCGAACAGGTAGCCCAAGAGATAGGTAGAAATATATATATATATATATATATATAGTTATATATAAAAATTACAAGTACGCTCTCTCAAGAAAGACACCACTACAGAGCCTAGGTATTAACTCAACCTAATGCTCTGATACCAACTGAGACGACCCGACTTTCTACCACCAGAAAATCGCATCATCATTTAAGAAAGAATGGGATAGAAAAGTGAAAAGATAGAGAAGAAGAAAGAACAACATCAGAATCTAAACAGCGGAACGAATAAATTATATTAATCACATAATACTTTACATAGTATCATATACATCAGAGATAAACAGCTAAAACAACACATACTAGACAGTTATAAACGCCTGTCTAGTTATACAACTCGATACAACTCAAAGGCAACAACTTAGAGAACACACAGCGGAATACTCTATAGCTATACGCAGAAGCCTCCGGCTCCATTGCACCTCCAGAATTCGTCAAGCCAACCTAAAATCCTAACCTGAATCCCTTGGCTACTCGTAAAAATTTGAGTACTCAAGAGTTTAAGAAAACAGAATAAACTCCGGGTCAGACATGGGTCTGGTGTGAGTGAACGGTTAAAGTTGCTTAACTTTAAAAACCTTTTGAAAGAAAATGTATCACATAAGACTTCCCACACATAAACATGGAAAAGTTTTTACCTTACGCTAACCAAAACATTTGATAGGAAATTCAGTGATATTATAATAGGGTCTAGGGTTTTCAAATAAATATGAAATAGCCGAAATTGTTACATGATTAAATTCCAGCTACGAGCCACAAAAGTGGGTAATACAATCAAAACCATTGGCACTTATTGGATTTTGGATTCCATAGAATGGCAGGGCTATTGGGTTACCGCCCGTCACAGTACGTGGCCTAGATCACCGTACCGAGGAGTACGCCCGCTCCCCTGCAACACAAAGCCGGACGCATTCCTTACTGAACAGTTCCAAATAAGACAACCCCGGCGGATGTAGCTATTCAACCGCCCACACAGCCGAAATAAAAGGGACCTCTAGACAGGGGTAAATCTTACTCTCAAGTGGGGGCTACCCACGAAGCCTTGCTGCACCTCCCCTGTTTTAGCCATTCCCGGTTGATGAGGCTTGAGGTTACGATTACCTTTAATGAACACATCACTTAGAATGCTCATCGTCCACCTGACGATGTTCTGGAAGCATTCAATCCATACAAGTTTGTTCCGGGTTCGAACGAAACCGAAGGCATTATCTCGTTACACTCATTTTGGAATCACCCTCAGAGTTAACGACAATAACCCTTGCACTCTAGACCACCATCTCGAACCTATAAGAACTAGTCCGTCAACTCATTACGGAATCACCCACAGAGTTCTACTGACGTATAGTCCTTACATCTCGAGTCTTCACAAAGCTCCATTTTGACTCACGGCCTAACATTATTTGAAATCGATGTGGTTTTCGGATATCCAATTATGGAAACCCGATCCCGGTCTCATCGAAATCCAAAGCGTGTCATTTAGGTCCAAGTTGTTTTAAAGGTTTTTAAAACAATTCAATACAGTATCTATATACACATAGATAGATAACTCACAGATCAATAATTGATAATCAGCATTATCAAATAACAGGTAATCCACATTATCAATATCATAATAGATAATCCATATACCAACATCCAAATTGATAATCTATGTAATCATCACAATGCAACCAAGCATTCATATCATACAACCATACTTATCTCATTACTGAGATCACAAAGCATTCAAGACAATAAATGTCATCCATTCATACATAAGCAATGATTTACTCATACCACAATATAATTAATTTAAAATGAATTAAATTAACTATCTCTATCTCTAATTAATTTAAAGTGAATTAAATTAATTACTTCTTAATTAATTTAAAATTTATTAAATTAATTACCTTCATCAAAATAAATCTTGCTTAAATAACCATTAGTTAAACCAATTACTACATCACCATCCTAAATAATTAACCATGATTAATTAACTCTTAATCAAGTAATTAATCCTTAATTATTCTCACTAATCATATTAATTAATGAACCTTAATTAATTACTTCATAAATTCATTGATTTATTACACCAAGTAATAAACCTTTAATTACTTTACCAAGTAATTAGCCATTAAAATTTACTTCCCAATCAGTAGTTTTACTTATCTCAATCACCTTCGTAATTTATCAATTATTTATCTTAAGTAATTACTCTTATCAAAACTTATTAAGTAAACATACTTAATATTTATCAAGTGACTATCATTAATTAATTAACAAATTAATCAACTTACTTGATCATACTTATCTCATTAATTATAATTGGGTAATTCATCCCTTAATTACTCATTAACCAAATTAATCTTCAATTAATAGATTAATTATCTTAAACTATTAATTAATAAACCTTAATTATTAATCAGTTATTTAATACAAAGTAATTAATCACTAATTATTTTTATAATTAATTAATTAAACTTAATTAACTAATTAATCAATTCTTAATCATTAATTAATAAACTTAATTATTAATTAACAATCTTAATTACAAATTAATTAATCCATAAATATAATTAATTAATCCTTAATTAAAATTAATTAACCTTAAATAAAAATAGTTAATTGATTCTTAATTAACTGGCATTATATTTTAATAATCCTTTAATTATTAATTAAGAAAACCCAATTAAAACTTAATAAAACCTTTATTAAGTATTAATTAATTACTATTTTAATTAACTCTTAATTACTTAATTAATTAAGTAATTACAATTTAATTAATCATTAGTCAAGAATTAAATCATGATCTTAATTAATAGTTAACTAAATAAATAATTATACTTAATTAACTACTTAATTAACCCTCTTTAAAATAATAATTAAGTAAATAAATTAACTTAAAAATTCCTTAATTAACTAACTAATTACAAATTATTAATACTTAATTATTATTTAAGATAAACATTATCTTAAATTAACCTTGAAATCTTTACTTAACTTAATTTATTAATTAAATTATAAAGAAATCGTTAATTACTTTCTTTAATTATTAATTAACAATCCTAATTTAGTGCTAATAAATTATCTTAAATTTAATTGTTAATTTGAAATCATTTTACACTAATTAATTTAAATAAAACATTTACTTAAAATTCTCTTTTATATTTCAAAATAAGTTTTGAAATAATATTAAGATTTTAATTTAAGACATTTAAAACATCATACAAGTTTATTCATAAAAACAATTCAATTTCAAAAACAAGAATTTTAATTTAACTTAAACTTTTTAAAGTTTAAAACTTATTTTATATTTTAAACTAAATATCAGGTTGAACATTAATTTGGGTTCAACCCATATATATATATATATATATATATATATACACTTGAATTCAAGTACAAGTACATTTTTTTCTTTAAAACAATCTGCCCCTTTTAAAATTTTAAAAATGTTTAAAATTTAAAATCGAAAACTGTTAAAACAAACAGTTTAACGCTGCATACACAATTGCCCCAGAACCCCCCCCCCCCCCCCCGAGTTCCTTCCCGAGCTACCTCCCTTACTACCCGAGTTCCCCTTCGAGTAATCAAGCAAAACCCCAAACAAAACCCAACAACTACAACCACTGTCTCCAAGCCCACCTCCGTGCAACCTGCACCGGCATCGGCTCCACTCCGACCAACGTCAACACCTCCGACACTCCACTCCTTCATCCTACAAGCGTTCACGACCAACCAATCATCATCTCCTACCTCGATTCGAAATCGAGTGCCCAGGTTGGCCTGAACCCAAAACCAACATCAGCAAATCCCAAAATTCATCACCTCCGATCAACTATAGCTGCTAGAACTCCGGTCATAGCTCGCTGACCCACCATGCTTCCTTCATACAAATTTTCACCCAACTCGATGCAGAGATGTAGCTACGGCAGCCAATTTACAGTAAGCTTCCAAAACTAGGTTTAAATTAAATCTCAGGCAAAATCAAACTCCACAATGATTTATGAATTCTTCAACGATTTTTGCTATACTCTCTGATGCAAACACTAACTCCATGAAGAATCTCGAGTCACCCGAATGCATAGAATCAACAGAATTCACCAAAAACCCATTTCCAGATAAACCCCAAATTCTCACATTTTACTTCATTAAAAATCTTATTTTGATTTTGAAAATCATAACTTTCTACATCAATTCAACTTATATATGTAAATCAGTGAATTGTGTTAGTTAATTTTTAACATATTTATAAAAAAATTACTGTAACCCTTGCTTCCCAGTTACTATGTATATATATATATATAAACATGTTTAACAGTTTTTAAATCCTAGTTCATACTTAAACAAACTAAATTTATTTGAAATACTCAGGCCTATCAAAGATCAGGAATAAAGGAAACAATATTTGATCAGAATTTTACTCTCAACTATGAAACAGAGGGGTGATATGTGTATACCAGGCATGCACACTTAAATAAAATCACATACACAAAATTATACACTTGCAGTCATCATCTTACCAAAGATTTTATAAGCAACAACTATAAATCAACTTATGTTTGAAATTAAATGTTTACTCACCTTATTAAGAAATGCAGTGCAGAGATTTTGAAGATGAACTGGAAATTTCAAGATGCTTTAAACTGACTTGCAAAAATACTTTGAATTGATGATGAAGCTTTATTTAAAACAGAGAAAAGCTTCATCCCCCTTTTGTTTGTTAAAGTGCTTCAGGTTGCTTCAGATTTCCATCTTAAAAACTTGCATGCATTAAAAAAAATGAGGCAGACATGGGGATTGAAAACTGGCTGTGATTTGTTTTAAGAACAACTACAGGCTTTGCAGTTTGATTTGCACACAAAATACTTCAAGTAAACAAATTTCCAAATTTTTTCTTTTGATTGTAGAAATGGTTTGAGAAGATTTCAGGTTTAATGACTTGAGCATTTGCTTTGAAATTGGGGAATTGATTTTTGTTTTTGAGAACAAGCTGTAGACATTCAAATGCAGATTTGGTTTGAAAATAAACTGCAGACATGCAGTTTGATTTGCATTTCAATGTCAGGTTTATGATTTGATCATTTGCTTGACGAGGATTTGAAGATTTAAGTTTGAGAATTGGTTTGAAGATTGTGTGGGTTGAGGAGTGTTCAGATTTGAAGCTGCCATTGTTTTTTCCAAATTTTGAGAAGTAGATAAAAGAAAAATAAGAAGGAGATGGAAAATGTTTATAAGTAAATTTAGATTTTAAAAAAAATGCAAATATGACACATGTCTTAATTTCCATAAATATTTAAACACTTGTTAACATTGTGTTTTAAAATTAAACACTTGTCACTTTTTATTAAATTTTATTCTAAAAGAAATTTAAAAGCATTTTAAATTATTTCCTAATGAACAAATATGTTTTCTTAATTTTAAAAAAAATACTCTCTAATTAAATTTACAACAAAAAAATAAATTTATACATTTATAAATGTATGCTAAATTTATATGAAATAAAATCTTTAAAAAAGAATGAAACCAAATAAAATTTTAAATAAAGTTATATACATATTTCAAATTCATCTAAAAATGTTACATCAAAAACCTTGCATTTATTTTTATAAAATAAATAAAATTCCAAATTTCCATATATAAATTTCTATAAAAGATATAAAACAAATCTTATTTTTAATTAAAAACATTATCTATATATTTAAACTCAAACTACATTAGTAATATGTATGTATATTCTTGAATTCAAATTTATATTCAATTCAAAGTTAAATTTAAAAATCCAAATCTAAAATAAATCTAAATAAACATAAACATCTATTTTAAAATAAGCTTATTATTATTTACAAATAATATATCCTATTTTAAAATCAATTTAAAATACACAGATATAAATGCATTTAAACATACGTATCAATTTTGAAAAACAATATACCAATTTATAACCATAATTAAAATATTACTTGGTTAATTATCTTTGAAAATAACAATTTAATCAATTTCAAATAATTAAATTAAGAGATTATCAGCATTTTAAACTCCTGGAAATTTCGGGATATTACAAAGGGTTTATGCCAATCGACAACCCGACCCTATATGCTTCTCGATGCATCACCAAAACATGATCAAAACATCAAAGTTAGGATTTCAAAGATTTGAACCCAAAACACTAAAAATTGGAATATTCACCAATTCAAACCAAACCAAAAGAAAATGCACATGAAATAGTGTTAGGAATTCATACCTAACAACCAAAGATAATTATAGTCATAGATGTGAGATAAAAATCTCACCATTTTATCTCAAAAACAAAGATGAGAAGCCCAATTGTAAATAAAAGACCAACCACTCTCCACTTCAACTCTACAAGCTTCAATCTAAGATCAGAACAAGTATTTCCTAAGTTAGGTTTAGGAAACTTTCTGAAATTGAAGAGGAAAAGAGTTGGAGAAGATGAAGAGAAGGCTTACCAATAGCTTCTCGTTGATTTTGGAGCAAGAATTCAAGTTTGGAAAGTAAACTAGGGCTTGGAATTTCTAATTCCTCTTCCTTTCCTCCATTTTCAGTTTTAGCTTGAGTTTAGAAGTGAAAATGAGTGAATGGGGAAGAGAGGGACTGAGTTAGGGTATTTACTTGGCTAGCGGGCTGAACCCAAATCCAAAACCCAATTAGAAAAAGTAGCAAAATTCAACTTACTCCAAACATATCAAAGCTTATACTCAAAAAGATCGCAAACGCCATTTTGGACTCAATGGAAGTGGTTTCGAGTCCCAATTCGGTCGTTTGCAAAAAGTAACATTTCGGACCCAAAAATCCAACTAACGATGCTATATTTAAAATAAAACATTTAAATATATAATCGTTAAATATGCGGGTTGTTACATTAGAAGTTCACAGTTTTCTTGGATTAGAGGGTTTCTACAGGAAGTTCATTCGAGATCTGAAGGCGAGATTGGCGAGTGTTGCTGTTTTTTCTTTTTCCGGATAGGAGAAGTAAGTTCAGTCTACTGATGTTTGTGGTGTAGAGTTGGTGATCTTAATTTTGGATTTATCTTGAGAGGATCATTTTGATTCGATTGCTTTTGGTTCAGTTTGTTTCAAGAGGCATCAGCGAAGGATGAGCTGATCATGAAGGATGAGGCAGCCTAGGATCGTCTGAAGAGTTTTGTGGATAAGAGACGGAGGAATTTGGATTTCGAAGTCGGATTTATGATTTTTGTTAAGTTTTCTATATTCAGAGGAGCTATAGGATTTGGTAGTTGAGCAGGACTTGACTGTGATCTGATATTCTGTTTAGATTGTAGATGTAGATGAGTAGGAGCTCGGTAGCTTAGTGGGGTAGCTAGTTTGATTCAGTAAAGCGAGTATTCCAATGTTTGTACCTGGGAAACTCTAGATAGTCTATCTTGATTTGTGTCAAGATCATTAGATATGTTTGATTGAGTGAATTGGTTGATATGGTTGTTAGCATATGGTTGATAATATATGCTTGTGTTTTAAAATTAAAATCTTTGATGGGTTATTAAATTATCTTTGCTTTTCAATTTCGAGGACGAAATTCTTTTAAGGAGGGATGTGATGACCCTGAATTTTGGAAAATATCAATTTAATAATCTATATTAATGATTAAATTGATTTGATAATTGTCTTTTATAATTTTAATTTAAATTGGCAAATTTATTCTTATAAAAGCAAATAAACATTTAATTGGTAAATTTTATCTTTTGAAGCTAATAAAATGTTTCTATTTATAATGTATATATATTTTTATATATTGTAAATAGAAAATCTTTGGTCTGAATTTAACAAATAAAAACATGTTTTTCAAATTCCAATATATTTGGGTAATTTGGAAATTATGATTAAAATTAATATAGGACTTTTCAAAGATTAATTAAGTAAATAACTATATAGTATTAAAATACTTAAGGTAAATATTATTCGTTTAAAATATCTTTTAGTTTAAATTAAAATAAAATTAATAAAAAGGTATATTTTATTTTCTTTTTAAATATTTCTTGATTAATATAATTTGGAAATATATATAAAAGTTTAAAATACAATTACAAACATATAAAACATATGATACATTAATACATTTAGTAAAATAAGTAATTTGTAAATAATGAGATAATCACTTTTATAAATTATTTTAAAATTGGAAAATTGTTATTTTTAAACAATATTAATAATGTGTTGTTTTTATATATAGATATAAATAGATTTTTAAATAAAAATAGAATTGTTGTTTTCAAATTTAATGTGTTGCTATATATGTATATATAAGTTGACTCTAAGTTGGAATTTTAAATTTAATTTGAATTTAAATTTGAAATTTATAAAACTTAGATACTTTGAAATATTTGAATTTAAAATATATATAAGATTTTATTTGCTTATTTTTTTAATTTTCTTTAAAAAGAAATTCATATATAAATTTAGATAAGAATTTGTAAATTTAGTATAAAGCTTTTTATTAACATCTAAAATAAATAAAAATTATGTTATGACAAGTGTTAACACATGAAGTTACGTTAGTAACAATTGTTAAATGATTAATAATGCTAATGACAAATGGTGAATTTTAAACACGTGTCATTTATAATTTTTATTTCTATTTTATTTTAAATAAATCACAAATTCAGCCTATATAAGCATTGTTCCTTCCCTTCAATTTCTTTTCTATCTTCCTCTTCAATTCAAAGCTAAGAAAATTTAAAACCTGTAACTCAAAAACAATCTGTAATTAACATTCCTCAAAACCAGAAACTTATCCAAATCAATAACTTGTTAATCATTTTCAAAAATCAAACCAAAAGCCTGCAAGCATTTTCTTCAACCTGGGAACAAAGCAGTTCATCTCTGTTCCAGATTTAAGTCATCTCTGCAAGATTCAATAACAAGCAATTCTAGTTTTAATAAAGATCAGCAATTTTCAAGCTTTTAAATCAAAGAAGCAAAGGAATTCAAGTTTTCAAAATCATAATTTATTTCAAAGGCTCTGTTCATCATTTCGACTAGTGAGTAACATATTTTTTTTTTAAAAGCTCAAGTATATGAATATCTGGTTGAATGCGAATTTTTGAAACAAAGTATGTTTTGTGTATATATGAATTTTCTGTGTATATATGGAAGAATAGATGTGTGCACGCCTGTTGTTTCAGTTACCCTCCTATTCTTTGTTTCAAAGCTAAGATTTCAAACAGAATTCATTTTCTCTTGATCTAATTTCTGTTAGGATTTAGGATTTAAACAAAATTTGTTTGTTTAATTATAGAGTAAGTTGTAAATTATATTTAAATTAAAATAAATTTGAAATCTCACTGGAAACCAAAAAGAACGGAGCAAACTTAAGATGAGTGAAAATTCAAACATCTTAATTTACCAATTCAGGTATATAAACTGAAACCTTATCCCAAATTTGATTTTTAGAAGTGAAATCATAATTTTTAGGTTAGGTTTGAGGAAGCATTTCGAGTTGATCAGAAATGGGTGCTTTGGGTGGTTTCTTATGATCTAAATGCTCGGCGAGGTCGTGGTTCTCACTAGAGGTAGAGGGATGAACAGAGAGTGTAGGAAAAATGTCAGAACGGTGTTCAGGCTAATATGGTGGCGACGGTGGTCGTATTTGTTTCTAAACCCTAGTAACGACCCGGAGTTGGTAGCTTGGAGGATGGCGGATGTAACGACCAGGAATTTTGGGTCGCTAGATTTGTATATTTAATTCATTTTAAATGTTGAATATGTATCATAATTTGAATTTTGAAATAAAATATTTTGGCTAAATTAATAGAATTAGTTAAATTTCAAATACGGTAATTTAATTGAGATTTTAATAATAATAGCTCAATATTAGAATTGGGATAATTGGTGATTCTGGGTGTAAATAGATATAAAAATAGATTCTAAGATTTATTTTAAGTCTACTTCGATTTAAATTATAATATTGGACTGTTAGATGAAATTAAAAGTCGATGGGTGGAATTTGGAATTTTATTAATTTAATAATATAATAATGCAAATATTCAGATTTTGATTTAAAATGAATTAGAATGATTTCTAATGTGATTATAAATTCTATATGAATTATAATTAAGTTAATAAAATTTTAAAAGTGAAATTTTAGACGATTTCGATGATTTTGAAAATCGCTTGAATTTATCGACGAGATAAAATAGCCTTCCAGGGCACAGTCTCGGAATTCGACGAAGCCAGTTGCAATGGATCCGTAATAGTTAGTTATTATCGGATTTCAATTTTCATAGCAATCGGAGTTGTCGTTTGACCCCGGCAGCTTAAAACGCATAGAAACTATTTTAATCGATTTAATTTAAAATTGATTGTTTATTTCCGTAAATCGCGCATACGACCAAATTAGCCTCCGAAACATGTTCCATTGTGTTCGGAACGTAGGTAAAACCTTAGAAACGCCAGTCGGCACGCGTTGTTTGGAGATCGATTGAGAAAGTTGCTTTAACGTGAATTGAAAAATAATATAATCGGGGTGTACGTTTATATATACATGTCTTTCTTCAGCAAACCCTAGTCGTTTCTAGAGCCACCGCTTATATTCTTTCAATGGACGAAGTTGCTTGGCATTAATCCCTTAAACTCTCTTCATCCAAGCTTTAATTCGCAAATCTTCCTACATGAAACTTGTAGAGAGTGAGAAGATCTTCAGATCCAACGGTTGATCTTGTTTGAAGCTGTAGTTTGGAGGTGTAATTCGGCTCTGTTTGCCATGAGTTCGAATTCAATTTTTTGTGCATGGGCAAAGCCGAGCTTCGTCGTGGTTGGGTCGATGGTGGGGGCCGTTACGAGCTATAGCGTGATGGGTATTGATCGGAGTCCGGTCGTCGTTTGTGGGTGCGTTTCCAAACCCTAGATGCGGCAATGTTTAGGTTCGGCTGCGCTGTGTTTTCGCGTGAGGAAGAAGGATTTTTGTGCAGCCTTGATTTTGTTTCTCGATCCTACGGCCAACATTTTAGAATGGTATTAAAATTTAAATAAAAATAAGTTTTATTTTAAATTTTATATTCGAACTTTAAACTTGAATATCTTTCGCGTATATTATCAGAAATCGACGAAACTAGCGACGCCGGAATCGCAGAGACGCATACGACGCAGAGGAGCATTTCTGGAATCTTTCTGAGAAAGTAAAAATTTAGGTTAAATCGAACGCTGTTCGATTTAGTTTAAATTTGAACGCTCGTCGAAAACCCAATGTGAGTTTAACTCACTCACATTTGGAATATTAGTTAATTTAAATAGTCAATATTTAAATGATTGCTTGATTGGTTGAATATGATAATTATTATCAAATTGAATCGATATATATTGTTGTACTAATATCTGTGGATGCAGGGAAAACAGGTTGGAGGGATCCAACTGGATTCCTCACAAATAGAAAATTTTATTTATATTCTGATATATATCTCATTGATGTTCTGAGATAAATTGTTTTAGATCCCGTTATGCTATGCTCTATTTATATACTTTGTTAGATTAAATTGAAATTAAATTATGATTGTGCTATGATTGGGTGGATACAACCTGGGAATTTGAAATAAATAAATTGGGTTTAAAGGAAATAATTCTTAAGTAAAGAAATTAAAAGAAATTAAATTCAAGGAAAGGGTTGGCAATTTGAATTGTTTGAAATTGTGAAATTAAAGGGAAATGTGAATTGTTTAAAATAATAGCGAGATTTATTTTTAAAGAATGGGAAGTGTGCTTTCTCCTGGAAATTTTTTTTTTTAAGAAAGCTTTCAAATTATAAATTTGCAGTTTAAATATTTTAGAAAGGAATATTATTTTAAATTGCTTTTAAGTGAAAGCAAATGTTTGATTAAGTAATTATGGTATTTAATTATTTAAAAAAAAGTAAAGTGGTATTAAGTTTTCAAAAGGAAATTATAATATAAATATTTTATTGAATAACTTTATTTTAAAGAGTAATTTGACTTAAAATACTTAGGAAACCCTCTATATATTTCCTTAAGTATTATTTTCAATTAAATAATTTCTAGAAGCTTTATTTTAAATATTTTAAACACGTATTTGAAAGTTATTTCCAAGAAATAGCAATGTTTTAAAAAAATAAAAGAAGCTATTTTTTCAAGTATGGGAAGGAAAGATACGGGATGAATGTAAAATTGATTTGGATAAACGTGTGGAATTTATAAAAGGAATTCTTTGAATTATCCTAAATGGAAGTGTATTTCCCTGAAAAACCAAGTACACTTTTAAACTGATTCTATAAAATTAGAAGCTTTGAAGTTATATTAAAGAATGGTATTAAGAAAATTATTTAAGTTGTAAGAAATTTTAAAGGTGAACATATATCAAATTAGATATAGTAGTAATTATGGTAAAGGGTAATTAGAATTATGTTTTAAAGATTGTTATTATTATTTACATATTATAAAATGGTTATATTTTAAAGATAATCAATCAAAGTATTATTTAGAAATTGTATAGAGTTTTATAACTTTATTTTAAAATTTAGCATGACTTAACTTTATTTTAAAGGTAATAGTTTATATTTTATTAAGCAGTTTTAGTTGAGATATTTTTAAAAGTATATGTATATATACATTTTAAATCAAGTATGTAAGAAGTTTTAAGACAAATGTTTAATGTATTTTCAAGAATAAAGAATTTAAATTATTTTAAACCTTAAACATTGGTACTTGGATGTTTTCAAGGGAAGAAACAATTTGGGAAACTTATTCCATGGAAAGAGTTGGGTTTGAAACTGTTTCAAAGGTGGTTTGAAAACGAAAATATATCTTGTAAAGATATTTTGAGGAAATAAATAAGTGGGCAAATTATTTAGTGTGTGATGGATGTTTGTGAATTTTAATTAATAGTTAAATCGCCGACTATCAATATTGGACAAATCCGTTGATCGTTTCGAAGAGACCAGAATTGGGATTAATTTCTCGAAAACCACTTCGATCCGGTTTGTACGTTTTCATGGTAAAACGAGTTCGGAGTCGAAGATGGAGCAGTGAAGTGCAAGGGATAATCGCTACTAATCCTGAAGATATTTCCAAAATGGATGTAGTAGGAATAGTGCCTTCGGTTCCGTTCGAACCCGGGACAGACTTGTATGGATGAATGCTTTCGGAACGTCGTCAGGTGGGCAATGGGCATTCTAAGTGAAACATTCTAAAAGGTAACGCCTAGCCTCAAGCCTCGTCAACCGAGAATGACTGAAAATCAGGGGATATGTAGCAAGGCTTTGTGGGAAGCACCCATTTCCGGGTGAGTCATTCCTGTCTAGATGTCCCTTTTGTTTCGGCTTAGTGGTGCGGTTGCTGATCCCAACCGCGGGGTGATCTTACACGGGACTGTCCAGTAAGGGGTAGTCCGGGCCTTGTGTTGCAGGGGATCAGGAGTGGTCCTCGGTACACTAATGTAGACCAGGTACTGTGACACGTGGTACCCCAGTGCTTAGTGATTAGTGGGAAATCCATTCTTCCTACGAGCCCTTTTACGAGTTTGGTTTGTATTACCCACTCCGTGGCTAGTAGCTGGAATTTCATAATGTAACAATTTTGGCCATTTTATAAGTATTTGTATATACACCCTATTATAATATCAAAGGATTTCTATAAAAAGTGTTTTAGCCATCGTAAGGTAAAAACCCGACATGTTTATTTGTGGCGTGGTCTTACGAGATTCTTTTGTTTTCAAAAGGATTTTTGAAACTTTAATAATCAATTTGGGTTCATTATTATCATCTAGTATTCCGGATTGACTCGGGTGTTATTTCATTATAATACTAGGGTCAGACCGAGTATTATATGTTCAGGACAGGATGCTTTGGAGCAGGAGAGGAGCTGGGATCAAAGACATATTATCCATACTTGTTTATATATATCCGATGTTGTTATTGTATGGAATTGTCTGACGGGTAATTGTTGTTGTTTGTGACACTCTGATGATATATTGTATAAAACAGATATAGTTTTCAGTTTGTGTAAAGATCTGATATTATATATTATATTTTATTCCGCTGCGACTGTGAGATTATGATATTGTTTAGTTCCTTCTTTCTTCTACCTTCTTTCTTTTCCCTCAACTATCTGTCTTTTCCGGTACTTGATCGTCGGCATATCATACTGTGGGGTATTTTGTGTTGATTTTCGAGGGTCGAGAAGGGCGGGTCGTTACACTTGGTATCAGAGCTTAGGTTGGCGACAACCTAGGCTTTGGTGGGGAAATTACTCAATAAATAGAGTCAATAGTACTCTATAATGAGTTGAGAGTATTAATAGATATGAGAGCGTACTTGTTAGTGAATATAAAATTGTTTTTATACTGTGTTGACTTATCGATTGAGTGTTTATGAATTCTGATTGGTGCGGAAAGTACAACCGTATTGATAGGGGTTTCTAAACTCTTAAACAAGATAAACCGACATAGTATTGTTTTTAAAGTGGGTAAACGAAATAATTTTACCCAAAATTATATTTTGATATAAAAGAAATAATTATCTAAAATAATTATATATATATATATATATATTTGATTGTTTGGTTGTTAATATCTTAATTAAATAAGAACCTAAAATTCAATCTAAATTTTGAAATGGTTATAACCAAATAATTTCCATGAGTATAAATTATACAAAAGAAGAATAACTAAATTTAAATTAAACCAGAATTTAAAGCCCGGGAATTTTGAAAAGTGTTTTAAATGATTGAAAACAAAAGTTTGGAAATTCAAAATCTTGAGAATGTTTGGGAATGTTCTCCAAAGTGTTTGAAGGCAATGATGGAATATTATTTCGAGTAATATGTATTAATGGAAATTATTTTGAAACGAATTAGTGAAAGTAAGGAAGCACTGAACTCACTTCAGTCGCTGGAAAATAGTCCTGATGATGATGGCCACATCATCAGAATTCATTTTCGAGTTTCTAAAGTGATGGATTGCTACCAAAGCGGTTGGTTATGATATTGTTGGGACTTGTTGGGTATAACAGTTGTTTTGGAAATGGATTCAAAAGGGGAATTGCTTTGGTAAAAATAGATTGTTTTAGAAATATGGAAGTTTGATTTGATATACCAGGAGAGTATGAGTTATTTATTATTTCAGAATGGTTTTGAAATAAAACCGGGTAATTGAATTCTGGAAGATTCTATTTAAATAATGTGAAGGCTAAAATGGATCAACTATTAAACTTATTAAGTGAAGTTGATATTAATAAGAAGAAATGGAAATTTAAATCTTCGAATTAAAATTTAACTTGAATGTATTGAAGTGCATAGAAAATTTGAATTCAACTTGGGATAAGTTAAATAAATTGGACTTAGAATCAAATTGAAAGGTAAAAGGACTTTGTAATTATGGATCATTGTGTAATGAATTATACCCACAAGCTATTAAGTATTATACTTACAACTTGAAATTGTGGATTTAAAGTTGTGCAAAGAATTAAATTGAAAGAAGTTCTGTATCCTTAAGAATTTAAGTGATATATATATATATATATATATATAATCTGGAATTGTGATTATAAGATGTAAAATGGGTTAAAATGAGCAATATAAGCTGTCAAGTGAATAACTTGGTAAACTAAGAATAGAAAATTAGATTGTAAACCCAAGTAAAATGGAATTATAATCACTAATGGGAAATAGTTGAATGGTATGGTGAATTCAAATTTAATCTAAAATGAAATGTGAATTGAAATAAGGTAAAGAAAATATAAAATATAAGAGATGTGAATGAACTTAAGTTAGTAAATAAGCTTTAAACTTGTATATGGAGAATTAAAATTGGATTGAATTGGATTTAACTTCGATTAAATGAAATTGAGTTGAAATTTGGATTGAATTAAAATAAAAATTCGGTTGTGTTACAAATAATTTTGAATAGAATTAAATTCTTATTTAAAATAGTACAAGAAATGAAATGAATTCAAGTTGGCTAAATAAAAACTTAGGTGGACTTGAATTTAATTTGGAAAAGAATTAAATTGAAAGGAAATTTAATTTAGATTAAGTAAGAATGATATTGTATGAGTAAAATTTTAACTCAACTAAATTCAAAGAAATTGTTTGAGAATGAATTTAGCGTAACTAAATTAAATAAAGAAAAGCTTGAAGATGAATTTAGTGTAAACTAAAATAAATGGAATTTGTATTGGCATGGATGAAATTTTGGTGGTTTGTTAAGAGAATTTTGAATAGAAAAATAAAACCCAGTTGTAGTATGGAATTTAGTTTTGGCAATAAAATGTTGAGAGTGTGAATGAATAATGGAATTAGATTAAAATAGTGATGGTTTGAATTATAAATAAATTCAAATGAGGGGAATAATTTAAAATGGTCATATTATTAACAAAATTCAGAATGAATCGAGGAGATGAATTAAAATTTCAAATGGATTGAATAAATAAACAAATTGAATTAAAATTTGTAAATGAATTGGAATTTGGTTGGATGAGAATCAAATGAAAACAAACTAAAATTGATATAAGAAGAAATGAAATATTGTGTGATTGAAACAACTTAAGCAAATTGAAAACTAATTGTGATCGAGCTTTATAAGTAATCTTGAATGAAATTTGTTAAGATAATAAAATTTTAAATGCAAGTGAAATGGTTTTAATTAAATAGTGTGATGAAATAGGAATGTATGAATTAAATATTATAGAATGGGATGGTATTAATATAAACTTTAGTTGGATGATGAACTTGAAGTGAGAATAAGAAATTGAATTAAAAATTGCAAGGAAATAAGAATATTTGGGTTGTGAATAATTCTGAATGGAATAAAATTAATATAAATTTAAACTAGAATTAATTTAAAATGGTTATAGGTTTAAGTGATGGTTATTTGCTTAAAGGACATGAAAATTTGCATAAGAATTGGCCGTTTTGTTGTATTCGGAATTGAATTGGTCTAAAGAAGCAAATGAAATTGGTTTTTGAATCAATTGGAATGGATAGAAATTTTACTAAGTGATTTTTGCATATGAATGAAAATGGATCCTAAAAGAAATGCAAATACTTCAAATTGAAAGTAAAATTTAGTTGTGAATCAATTTGGAATTGAATTGAAGTAAATTGATGCAACATGTGAATTATATTGAAAAGAGAGTGAATTGGTTGTAGTAAATATGAATTGTCAAAAAAGGTAAACTTGAATATAAATCATTTGAGAAAAATAAAATGAAGTTTGGATTTGTTAGAAAATTAAATGGTGATTGAAATCTTTGAATTGCTGATAAAATATGGTTGCATGTTAAAGTCTGAAGTTTTGCTTAGTTAAACTATGAAATTGATGTGTTTGGTTAATTTAAATGAGTAAAATGTTTATAAATTTATATCTTTATTGAAAAACTGATGTGTTTTCCTAAGTAAGTACAGGTTAATTAAAGTATATAAATAAATTTATATCTTTATTGAAAAATGTTTATAAATTTGTAATTAATAGTGGTTAATTAAAGTATAATTACTTAGGGAAGAAATTAGAGAATTGTTAATGGTTAATGTAAAGATCATTAACTAGGGATTATGAAATGATTAATTAATGTGATAAATTTAAGATAATTAAGTAGATTAATTAATTAAGGATAATCATTTATGGAATTGGTTAAGTATAATTACTCAATGAAAGAAACTAAAGGGATTAATTAGTCAATGTAATTAATTAAATTAATGTGATTAGTTTAAGTTAATTAATTAGTTTAATTAATTTAAAATAATCACTTGATGATTTGTTAAGTATAATTGCCTAATGTAATTTATAAAGTGTAATTACTTAGTGAAGTAATTGATGGGTAATTACTGGGTGTAATTAATTGAAGAATGGAAGTAATTTGGGTTTAGTTACTTTGTGTAATTAATAAGAATGATAATTACTCAGTGGAAGTAATTAAGAATTAATTACTTGGTGTAATTAATTTAGGTATTAATTAATAAAGTTATTTGAGGTTAATTAAGTGATGTAATTAAGAATTACCAACCTCTTCATGTCGAAGAGTGATATCCACAAGCTGATTGAAAGGAACTTCAAGTTTCAAAGGTAAAATCTTTTCGGGGTTCTTACTCAAAGCACTGATAAACCTTTGATTCTTTACGAGATCCAAAATTGTTAGGCAGACATAAATACGCCATCCAGAGAAGGACTACTGGATTGACTAGCGCTAGGACTGCCAGAACCAACCATCTCTTCTTCTTTAAGAAAGAAAGAAAGAAGAGGAAAAAGGTTATTCTAAAAATGAATATCAAACAATCATAATTGATAAAACAAGGCACTATGAAAGAAATTAGGATAGAACGGGTCCTAACTATCGGATAAATCCTAAGGCACGACTCCTAAGAAGAACTTAGGACAATGATCCTTGCTAGATTATTCTACATTGTTCCGAAGTTTGGCTCTGATACCATGTTGTGACACCCCACCTCTGTACTCACGCTAGCTAAGGACACTACGGGGTAATGCCGTCAACTAGCACGAAGAATAAGGCTGCTGAGGAGCGACCATCCATGTAATTGCTTTGTGCGAGCGCCGATATGTCCGATAGTATAACATGCATTTCAAGAGGAAATCCGACATACCGATGCAAAACCCAAAGCTACTACACAGTGGTTATAATATCTTCGAAAACAAATATAGAAATAATCATAATACAAATCAATCACAGAAGTTCATATCTCAAAGGCGGAAACAGATATGAATATAACACTTAAAAGTGTACATCAGAGTAGTGGTCAAACAAGATCCACAATATAACAAGAGAATACATACAGGTGCTAGACAAAAGTATAAGTATACATTAAGGAGTCTCTATCTCGAATGTATACAAAACAAAAACTACTAATCTAAAGTAGTTAGCCAAAAATCAGGCAATAGTCCCTGATAAGAAGTCAAGAAGAAGCACCTGTAACATCTCGGTCTGACCCGAGTATTATTTAAGAAGAAAATAATAAACGGATCAGTCTAGCTATAATTATCAGGTAAAATGAGATATAGGAAGAGATATGATAAAACCGTATAATAACAAAAATGTCATTCTACGACAAATATATATTAAATAACAACAAAAATCATACAATATCTCAAGAAATCTCGAAGCACTAAAAAGAATGTCATATTCTCTGTTTTATTAACTAAACCGCAAATATTGACAAATATATCAATGCCAATCATAAAAGTTATTGAAACACGAATTCACCAATACAAAAATATTGATAAAGCTCATCAATGTAAATCACGAAAATTAGTGAAACACAAATTCTAGAAATCGATCAATAGAAATCCAGAAATCACAAAAAAGGGGAAAGAGGCCTATCACTAGAACAGGAGCATGAAAACTCACCAACACATGTATCACAAAACGGAAAGATATTCCATGGTTGCTAACCATTAATTTTGAGCCGAGGCTCCACAAAAACGACCCGAAGACCATGAGCCAAAGCTCCACTAAAACGGCCCGAAGACCATGGGTCGCTACCCCACCAAGCCGAAGCTCCACTAAAAATGGGGTTTGGTCTCCCTCACAGACAAAGAGACATCGCACATTGCTAGTCTAAATCACAAAATGATCATCATTGATCGATAAGTGTAAATTATACTAAGCTAGTAAATAAATTAGTTTAGCTTCATGTCCCATAACCACTAGCTTAACTTAATTATTTACGAACAAATTGTAGACTTCCACTCGAGGTTAAGTGTAAAAACACTAAGCAAGTAAATATACGAATTTAGCTTCATGTCCCATAACCACTAACTTAACTTAAATATTTACGAACAGATTGTAGATTTCCACTCGAAAATTGTCACAAGAGAATCAATCGAACAAGTCCATGAATTAACCGATGAAGTAAACACAAGCATTTCATACCACTTGTTTTGCTAAGCCGTTTAATTAGATTTCTCATACGAATGAGGTAAAGGTTTGTATATACTAATAGATTTGAAAACGTTTTAAGAAACGAGCTTTGTAATAAAATAGTGTTGAAATCGTTTTGATGAGAAAGTTTTTATATTTACTACTAGTATAGAAACCTTTGTATTTTTAAAGTGACAAATCACAAAAATGATTGTAGAAACAATCAATCATCAAAAATTCACATACAAGGATGTGAATCAAATCACAAGAAATCGATATCAAATCCATCAAAATGGATATTCCCAAAAATTCCAAAATAGAAGTCATCAAAGTCAATAATAAATGATAACAGCAAATCGGATGACCACGAATCGATTAAAATTGGAAATCAACACAAAATAGGCAATTGGGCCTATACAAGCAGGTCAGTCGGGTGACTGCAAAAGGCCAGTCGACTGATCCAAAAACCTGGAAATTTCATTTCCTGCAGTCGGTTGACTGATTACAGAGGCCAGTCGACTGATTGCAGGAAACAGAGACTTCCAGCCTCTGTAAACAGCCCCCGAAACACTAATTGACTACAGCCAGTCGACTGACTGCAAAAGGTCAGTCGACTGACTGCAAATGGTCAGTCGACTGACTGGGTTCTGGGGCTGTTTTTAGCCTATGAAATGAAGAGTAAACTCTCTATGAATGCAATCGGACAAACAAATGGGCACTAAGGGTTTACGCCAATCGGTAACCGAGCCCAAAAGGCTCTTTGATGCAACACCAAAAACATGTTCAAACATCCATAAAAGGATTTTTATAATTTTTGTTTCAAAACAACAAAAATCGAAATATGCACCAAATCAATCCAAACCAAAATCAAATGCACATGAATAAGTGTTAGGAATTCATACCTAACAATCAAAGATAATTAATGTCCTAGATGTGAGATAAAAATCTCACCCTTTTACTCAAAAACAATGAAGAAGAAGCTATAGAGCAAGGCAAGAACAATCACTCTTCAATTCTAACCCAAGAAGCTTGAATCTAAGCTTAAAAGAAAAACATTTCCTAAGTTAGGGTTTAGGAATTTCTGAAATTGAACAAAGAATGAGTTGGAGAAGAAGAAGAGGATGCTTACCAATAGATTCTCTTGAATTATGGAGCATAACTTGAATTTGCAAAGAAGATTGGGGCTTGGAGTTTTAATTTCCCATTTCTCTCTCCATTGTTGTCAAAGCTTGAGTATTAGGAAATAGAAATGAAGTAATTTAAGAGGAGAGGGTTGGGGCTAAGTTGAAACCAAACCAAAGCCCTAAGTGAAAAAAGTTTCAAAATTCCCCTAACCCCAACATATCGAAGTTTATACTCAAAAAGGTCGCAAACGTCATTTTGAACTCGATGGGGGTGGTTTCGAGTCCTAATTCGACAGTTTGCAAAAAGCTGCTTTTCGGACTATAATCCGACTAACGATGAAATATTTAAATACTAAATCGTAAAATATGCGGGTTGTTACACTCCACTGATAGCCACCCATCCCCCATGCTCAATCACGACACCCTATGTTGCTCGAGAATGCTCGTAGCCGCCGCTACCTCGCGCGCGAGCCTGCCCTCACGAACACGTGTGATTTCCCCTTTGTTTCGCCTATTTGTGAATTCGAATGATTCAGCCATTAAATCGAATGCGAGACGAAACTTTTTTTTCAATTTCCAGCATCAACTATTGTCTGATTTGAACGAAAAGTTTCGTTCGATTTGAAAAGAGGAGGAGGGGAATGGAAGAGGCACGGTCTGCTTTAAATTTCGGCCATTTTTCATTTTTGATAATTGAAACGAGAACCTAGTTTCATTTTGTTTTTATCATTTATTTTGAATACGCGTGTAAAAAAAATTTCTCTCTGCCTTTGATTTTTTTAAAAAACGAATATGTGGTTGTAGAAAAGAGAGTAAGGGTACCAAGTGTTTGAATGTTGAAACGTGTAGTTAATCTTAGGAAAAAAAATATTATATTAAATACATGTTAATACTATTCTGAACGGCGACTCAATTACTCAAAGGAAACAAGCGACCTAACGATTTAAAATGCGAGCGAGCCAACATGATAAGCAACCTAGCGACCTAAACATGTGACAACCAAACGACCCAACGATCTAAGCAGGTCCACAGCACAATCTAACGAATTAAGGAAAAGCAACATAATGATCTGAACACTTGGTGAGCTAATACAACAATAAGTTCTACAGCAACCTAGTGAGTTAGAAGGTCCAGTGACCTAGCGAGTTAAAGGTCCAGCGACCTAGCGAGTTAAAGGTTCAACGACCTAACGAGTTAACGAGCTGCATATCCCTAAGCCATATAATCATAGGTCGCGTCAGCATTAGGTCGCTGCCATCTCCCAACCTAACCTATGTCGCTCCACTGATGCCTCAACGCATCTAAGACGCTCTCCATTCTCCTATAGGTCACAACGATCTACCAGCCAAAGCAGATGATTAAGCGCAAATGTTGTAAGCTTTAAACCGTATCCCCTAGGTCGCTCACGACCTACGACCTAACACTTATGTCGCCCACGACCTACGACCTAACTCCAGAATTTCCCTATAAATACTCCACCTGCTCCATCTGGAGGAGGACTTTTGGATCATTTTATGGAACGCCAATACTTTGCTGTTTTCTCAACTCCTTCAGTACTTCAAACATCGAAGACCCTTCGACGAACTTTGGGAAAGATCTAACTCATTCATTATGAATTCAAAGAGCTTTTCTTCATCGGAGTTCTAGCTACTCGTCTTAATCGTGTTGTAATTGAAGAATCATTGAAAAAGTTGTAATCAAATCAGCAATAAAAGAGATTAAGTGGACGTAGGCTTGATTTTAAGCCGAACCACTATAAAAATTGATGTTTCTTTACTATTTCTCTACTATTTTCTGCTTATCTTCAGTTCCCATACCAACAGGTGGTGCTTTCACTATACTACAACTTACACAGGGGTGTTAGCGTACATTTTTTAGCGTTAACATTTTTTGTGCTTTCACTGAGAATTGAACTTAGGGTACTCTCATCATTGCTCCGAAAAGATTTGTTGAACGACTTTCTTTAAGAACCAGAAGTTTATCTGAGATTATGGCTCGGGAAAAAAACGTAGATCTGCTAGATCTGGAGATACTTGTGATAACACCGCCACCTCTCCCGTGTCAAATGAAGCGGCTCCTAGTGTTGGAGTCACAAGAGCAGAGTTGGATGCCGTAGTGTGTGGGTTATATCAACAAATGGAAGCCCAGAACGCTTTAATGTTGGATAGGTTAAATGCTTTGCTTGGAGTTAACCGTCAACCGGATAACAATGAAGAAACCTTTGCCGAAGATGTTCATGATTCTCAAGGAAAGAGTATTCCTCAAAGGGAAGCAGGCACCGTCGAAGGGGCACCTCCCTAATCCGGAGGTTCAAGGCCGCAGCCAACTTTTCGCATAGGTTTGTTTAGGAAAACTTCCGAAAAATAGCTGACGTCTGTCCTGCGTGGTCTCTAAACGATAAGGAGTACCTCTCGGGAATGGTTTGACAAATTATTAAAGTAAGTATGCAAAGGGAAGAAGATGAAAATGACTGGGAGTTTGCTCCAAGCAAGACTCCCTTTACTGAGAGGATCCTAAAAGCTGAATTTCCAAAGAAGTTTGTTCCCCGCACTATTCCAGCATATCGGGGAACAAGTGATCCCAACCACTTCTTGTACAAGTATGACTGGCATATGACAGGTGCCAGGGCAACGGATGAAATCAAATGCATATACTTTTTGGTATATTTGGAGGGAGTGGCCCCGCTGTGGTTCACCAAATTGCCAGTTCGATCGGTGGATCAGTTTTCGGATCTAACTCGAAAGTTCAAAGACCAGTTCAGGTTATATGCTTCGAAGGCTAAGGATATAATGTCACTTTCCAGCCTTGAACAAAACCCTGGAGAGTCTATCAGATCTTTCTTGAACCGCTTTAACATAGCCTTGGCCGAGGTTGATAATGCAGAGCCTCGAATGATTCTGACCTACTTAATGCGGGCTATTGATAAATCAAGTGAATTTGGAAAATGGCTGAAGATTAAAGAACCAAATTCGCTTGAAAAGTTCTACAAAAAGGCCGATGAACTCATGCTCCTAGAAAGCCTTCCTGCGCCGGCAAAAGTAGTTGTGACCGAGATTGAGAATAACACTGTTTTTTCTAACAGGAAGGAATCTCATGGCCAGAAGAGGGAGAATAACGGCGGAAAAAAGCAGAAGGATGCGAAGAAAGCCCGCCACTTCAGACTTTCAGATTTCACTCCCTTAACTGACACTCTAGAAAATATCTTCTTTACAACCAAGGATACTGTTGAATATCCCAAACCCCTTAAGATAAAGCCTGGGAAAGATGCCGCTCATAATGGGAGATTCTGCCGATTTCACAATCAACCTGGCCATGGCACTAACGAATCGCCATTTAAAGAATTTGATTGAAGAGTTGCTGCGACAGAATAAATTGCAGCAATATGTAAAGAGAAACAGAAGCGGGTGAAATTCCCCACTGATAACGGAGTTGCTGCGACAGAATAAATTGCAACAATATGTAAAGAGTTTCCTGACTATGAAATTCCCCACTGATAATGGAGTTGGTGTTGTGAAAGGGGACCAAAATGCTGGGCGAGAATGCTATCTCACAAAGCTACGAGAGGTGAAGAAAAGAGAGATGGGTAAGGGTGCGGCAGCTCCACTCCGCATCAAAGAACCTACCTTGTAGCAATTACAGGATGGACCTTGCACTGGTGAACATAGTGGTGCACGAAAAGAGATTGATCCCAGAAAAGCCAGTGCAGGGGAAAATAGAGTGGTGCCGGTGGAAGTGACGGTGCCAATACCTGTTGACCTGAAAGATCCAAACAAGGTGCTGAATGTGGGTTCACAACTCGGTGTGACGGTTCAGAATATATTGATATCATTCTTGAAAACAAACCTGGATGTATTCGCTTGGATTCATGCCGACATGTGTGGAATATCTCCAGAAATCGCAGTGCATGCTTTGAATATTGATCCGAAATTCACAACCGTAAAGCAGAAAAGAAGAACCCAAGGTCCTGAAAGGTCGGCAGCATTAAAAAAAGAAGTAGATCGGCTCATGGAAAATGGGTTTATCAGAGAATCCACTTATCCAAATTGGGTTTCTAATTCGGTGTTGGTTAAAAAAGAAAATGGAAAGTGGAGAGTATGCATCGACTTTTCAGACTTGAACGAAGCATGCCCCAAAGACTGTTTCCCGTTACCCAGGATTGATCAGTTGGTGGATGGAATAGCCGGGCATGAACTATTGTCTTTTATGGATGCTTACTCAGGATACAATCAAATCATGATGCATGAGCCAGATCAGCAGGACACGAGCTTCATCACTGATGTTGGTCTTTACTGCTATAAAGTCATGCCCTTCGGACTGAAGAATGTAGGAGCACCTTATCAGAGACTTGTCAATGCCATGTTCAAGCCCCAGATTGGCGAGACTATGGAAGTATATGTTGATGATATATTGGTGAAATCGAAGAAGGCAGTAGACCACATGGATCATTTGGCAGAAATGTTTGCTGTTCTCCGAAAGTATGGGATGAAACTAAATCCTCTGAAATGCTCATTCAGGGTAGAGTCCAGAAAATTTTTGGGTTTCATTGTGAGTGCTAGGGGCATTGAAGCCAATCTTGCTTAGATTACTTCCTTAAGAGAAGTCAAAGCACCTAGGACAAAGAAGGAATTGCAAATCCTCAACGGCAAGGTCGCTGCTTTGAGTCGGTTTATTTCCAAAGCCACTAATAAATGCATTCCCTTCTTTGACGCTCTGAAGAAAGGAAAGAAAAACTTTGAATGGACTCCTGAATGTCAGAAAGCTTTTGATGAACTGAATCGTCACATGGAAACGCCTCGAATACTTTCTAATCCCAGCAATGGTGAAGATCTTTTCATATATTTAGCGGTTTCATCTTATGCTCTCAGTGCAGCACTGGTACGGGAAGACGCAAAAGTTCAATGCCCGGTTTATTATATCGGTAAAAGATTCACTGGGGCAGAGATGAATTATTCAACGCTGGAAAAGATCGCCTATTGTCTGCTGATTGCATCTAGAAAGTTGAGGCCATATTTCCAAGCTCATCCTATTAAAGTCTTCACCGATCAACCGCTCAAGCAAGTCTTATTTCGCCCTGAAACTTCGGGTCGTCTTCTGAAGTGGAATATTGAACTCAGCCAGTAATATATCACTTACCATCCCCGAAGAGAAATCAATGGACAAGCTTTACCAAACTTCATTGCAGAATACACAGATAAAGGTGATAGTGAGGAAGAGGTGACTAGTGACATCCCGATCCAATGGAAACTATATGTTGACGGTGCAAGAAATGATTGTTGTTCCAGAGCTGGGGTTGTGCTTGAAACCCCCGAAGGGCGATCGTTGTGCTATGCATTGAGACTAGAATTTCCTTCGACAAATAATGAAGCTCTTATTGCTGGTTTGAAGATTGCTAAAGAACCGAACATCAGAGTATTGCAGATCTTCAGTAATTCCCAGCTTATTGTGTGCCATGTCAAGAAAGAGTTTCACACTAAGGGCGGAAATCTGCCTGCTTACTTGTCAAAGGCCTGGGAGCTTCTTAATGATTTTTACCATTATACAATAAGCCATATACCCCGAAAAGAGAACATGAAGGCAGATTCTCTCGCAAAGTATTCAAGCTCTGGCAAAGCTCAATTATTGGGATTGGTACCTGTGGAAGTCTTGTCAGCTCCAAGTACTGATGAGATGGATATTGACTGGATTATGGCTATATCTCAAGAGCAAGAATCGTGGATGACCCCGATCAAGGAATATCTACTTAGCGGCTTCCTTCCAGAAAATTCAATAGAGCGCCAGAAATTATTTCGAAAAGCCTCGAGATATGTAATTCCAGACGGCCGGTTGTACAGGCAAGGATTCTCGATGTCATTACTCCGATGTGTAACCAAGGAAGAGGCTAAGACAATTTTAGCTGAGGTGCATGGAGGGGAGTGTGGAGATAATTCAGGTGGTCAAACTCTAGCAAAGAAGGTTCTCCGCTATGGGTATTTTTGGCCAGACATTAATCGAGATGCTGCTAGCTACTCCCGAAAATGTGAAAGATGCCAGAGATTTGCAAAAATCCCAAGAGCACCTTCTACCGAGCTAACACAGATGGTCAGTCCATGGCCATTTTCCATTTGGGGAATAGATCACATCGGACCTTTGCCAACTGCCAAGTCTGGAATCAGGTAAGCTATTGTTGCTGTTGATTATTGCACTAAATGGGCTGAATCTGAACCGTTAGCTACTATTACCTCTAAAAAGATGATAAACTTTGTGACTAAGAATATCATTTGTAGGTATGGTGTGCCTCAAAAGATAATCACAGACAATGGTACCCAATTCGAAAGCGAAGAGTTCCAGGACTTTTGCAAGCAATTCAAGATCCAAAAAAGCTTCCCAACAGTGGCTCATCCACAGGCAAACGGGCAAGTGGAAGCAGTAAACAAAATTATCAAATCAACCATCAAAAAACAGCTGGAAAAAGCGAAAGGTGGTTGGGTCGATAAGCTGCCACTAGCATTATGGGCATACAGAACTACCCACAAAACTGCGACTGGGCACACTCCATTCTCATTGGCATATGGATCAGAAGCAATGATTCCGGTGGAAATAGAAGTCCCCTCACGCAGGAGAATTCATTTCAACCAAGCTGAAAATGAAAAGCTGCAACTTGAAGCACTTGATTTGCTTGATGAAAAAAGGAAAGAAGCTGAGCTCAAAATTGCAGCCATCAGCAAAGAATAGCCAGGCAGTTCAATTCTAAAGTTCGCCAACGCAGCTTTGAAATTGGGGATCTGGTCTTGAAGAAGGTCACGACAGCAACAGGAGTGTTTGGGCCAAACTGTGAAGGACCATATGTCATAGGCAAAAAACTTCTCGATGGCACTTTCAAGCTCACAACTGTCGAAGGATATCCAATTCCGAGAGCTTGGAATAGCAATCACTTGCGTCCATATTTTACTTAGAAGCTATGCTTAAATTTGTAAAATGATTATGGATGTATCATTCTTGTATTGTAAATCATTTAAAAGCAGTGTAAATCAATAATAAGAACTATAAAGTGGATGTTGGCCCAGTTCTTGGCCGAACCACTATAAGTCTTGTGTTCTTTATTACTATAAAATGCATGTCTCATTTCGATGTGCTTGTATCTTAAATATATTGCTAAAATGTCGATTTAATAATGCAGGCTATCAAAGCAAAGCTTACCTATTCAACACATCACAAGGCCAAGCGATTCCTACAAATCACCAACGATTAAATTCAAGCCACAAAAATTCCACATTCAATTCCCACATCAAAAGTGCTTCTCACAAATAGTTGGTGATTCCACCGGAGGGGCACCTTCCCAACGTAAAGGTTCCAGGCCCTTGCTAACTGATTGCGATTATTTATGCAAACGGACATCCGTTCAAGTAGCTTGCGTCTGCCCCGTGGATTCACTTAACAATGAAATGCACTTCTCTGGAAAAAAGCAAACAACTTGCAAAGGAAGGAAACATGTGCTTGGAAACGATAACGAGGAATCGCTGAGTGGCTGATGGTGGAAAGACGTGGGCAAACAGATAAAGAACAACCAGAATGGAATCTTGTGCTTCAACCAAAAAGGTTGGTAGAACCACCGGAGGGGCACCTTCCCAACGTGAAGGTTCCAGGCCCTTGATAGTTAATTGCGATCATTTGTGCAAACAAACATCTAGTTAGGTAGCTTGCGTCTGCCCCTTGGATCCACTCAATTGTGAGATGCAACCTTCCAGGCGACCAACAAATCCCTCTTTGGAGGCACACTTCACCAAGCTGGAGTGCCAAAGCCCTCTTCGGAGGCAAAAGCCCTCTTCGGAGGCACACTTCACCAAGTTAAAGTGCATAAGCCCTCTTCGGAGGCAAAAGCCCTTTTCGGAGGCACACTTCACTAAACTGGAGTGCCAAAGCCCTCTTCGAAGGCAAAAGCCCTCTTTGGAGGCACACTTCACCAAGTTGGAGTGCAAAAGCCCTCTTTGGAGGCACGATTCACCGCGTAAAGGGAAAAAATAAAGCCCTCTTCGGAGGCACGCTTCCCCGCGTACAGGGAAAAAACAAAAAGCCCTCTCTCCAAAGGCACAAACAAAAGCCCTCTCCAGAGGCACAAACAAAAAGCCCTCTTCGGAGGCCCAAACAAACAAAAGCCCTCTCCAGAGGCACAAAAAAAAAGCCCTCTTCGAAGGCACAAACGAATCAAAGCCCTTTTCGGAGGCCCACTCCACCGCGTAGGGGAATCCACTTGACAAAAATAAAAGTGACCATCTCCGAAAGCGAAGTGTAAAAACTTCTAAAAACAAAAAAGAAAAAAAAATTCTCCAATACAAAGCACACTCTACTAGAGTAGAATAATATTTCCACAAAATGAAGCAGTATTCTCCAAGGTAAGAGTACAAATCTTCTCAAAGTGGAAGAATTATTCTCCAAAGTAAGAGTACAAATCTTCTCAAAGTGAAGAATTGTTCTCCAAAGTAAGAGTATAAGTTTTCTCAAAATAGAGAAGATTGCAATAAGCCGTGGTATGGGGGCAATATAATATATCCGCATTAATAAAAGCGACGCTCAAGCAACATACCACGAGCTCACTGCAATATCATACAAGGAAAATAAAAAAACTTGTATGGTAAAAAGGAATAAATGCATTTATACATATAGACAAAAGTTTGTACAAAAAAAAGAATCATTTTATTCCATACTATAAAAAATCTGTATACATGTGCAGGTTTCAAAAAGCGGGGGCCGGTACCTGCACAATCACCGGTTGATACAAGTTTTCAAGTAAAAGCAAAACAAGAAGGATAAAGTCGGACCCATCACTTCTTCTTCCCTCCGCCTTTGGAGCCTTCACCCAGCCTAATGGTTAACTTCTTAAGTCGGCTTGAACGGGTCGGGGAAGGAGGAGAAAGAGGCACAGTTGGGTCCTCTTCTGCTTTCTCATCACCAGCAGAAGTCTCCTTCCTTTTCTTCGAAACTCCACGCTTGCCCCTCTTCTTCGAAGAAGATTCGCTGCCTGGAGCAATAAGATCAATCAACTTTGTATCATCGGCAGTTAATTCCTCCGGGGTCCTCTCACCCTCTTTGAGCCCTTCAGTTTTCTGCCCTTGCGAAGTAGCTGGGTCATTCAAGCCTTGAAGTGCTTCTATCTGTTCTTCTTGGGACTCCGGTTGAGAAGCGAGAGAGGGAGAACTTGAGGAGATGAAGGAGCAACAGCAGGAGGAGGCGAAGCTTGTGCAGTACTTGTTGTTCTCACTACAGAAGAAGAAGAATTAAACGTCAGTATTTCCTGCAAAAAGAGGAGATAGTGGCACGCCAAGGTTTAAGTAATAATCAAGAAGTTCGTCAAACTCATATGAAGAAAACAAGTAGTCCACTTGAGCTAGATCAGTGTTTAAGTTACCTGGAGGAGTTGGCTTTATCACGTCGATTTCAAAATCGTGGACTTCGATGTCTTCCCGAGCCTCGGTGTGGGCAGTCATAATTTCGGTCTCGGCTTTAGCAGGAGGCGGAGAATGAGAACTAGTGCCAATAACGTCAACGTCAACCGAAGCCGAAGGATGAGTTGGGTTGGTTAAAGGTGCCTTCCCTGAATGCTTTCTTTCCGCTGCTTCGGCTCGTTCTTTGGCGAGCTGTTCTTTCCCCTTGGCAAGGGCGACTTGACCTTCATCGTCCAAAAAATGAGCCTCAAGACCCTCCGCAGCATAGCCGGCACCTCTGAGCATTTCAACCGCTGCTTCCTACACTTCCGCCAGGGTAATTTCATACTTTGTCCCCAAAAATGAGCGACATCCATGCCACAAGATGCTGTGAATGTAAAACTCGAATAAAGTAGAACCGACGTTGGCCTTCGTCTCTTCATGAGATTGTTCAGCTGCTGCTTTTCCAGCAATGGCCTCGTCGCACTCTTTTTCAACTTTAGAAAGCTGAAATTTTAACATTTCAATCTCCAAGTCTTGGGAGCTAGTCTTTTGCCGCAGTTGAACAACATCACTGCGGTAGCTTTCCATAATTCTCTACTGTGCCTCAAGTCTAGCCTCAATATCTCGTTGACTAGCATGGGCATCCCTTACTTGCTTTGGAAGCACCTCTTCCTTTTGAGTAAAAGAAGTGGAAGAGGTAGCGAGTTCAACTTTAAGTTGCTCGACTTCAGCTTCGAGTTTCTCATTATATGCAGTGATGTTCTTCATCTTCGTGTCGTGCCGATCGAGAACTTTTTTCCATTTAGATTTGTCACTCTCCATGGTTAGCATAGCTTCGAGATTTAAACGGTTCACTCATTGAAGCACATCGACTAGCTTTTGCCACCTGGACATTCTTTCAATGTCAAGCCTAATAGCATCAAGATTTCTTAGCATAGCTTGTTTATCAATGGGGATCAAGTCCAAATCAAAGTGTACTCCTTTTAAACACCAGTTTGGAAACCGGCTTTGGAGTGCAGGCGGGGCATTCTCAACTTGATATGTAGGCCTATCAATGAATGTTTGAATCTCAGTTCTTTTGAGGGCAGGGGAACTAGAAGGGATGTCCAGAGAAATAAAAGTAGCAGGCACTTTGGAAATTTGAGATTAAGATTTTTCGCTAGGCTTGTCCCGCTTGCTGGACCCTTCAGCTTCAAAATTCTTCCCCTTGTCATCGTGTGACTTTCTTTTATGGAAGTCATCGTCCCTTTGGTGAGGGTCGTGGCGATCATCTCTTCTTCCATGTCGCTCCTCGTAAGCCTGCCTCTCGCGAGCCTTTCTGGCAGCTCTTTCCTCATCGGTTTCTCTGGGAGCAGGAAAATAACGCCTGGGGTCGTAAGAATCGCGTCTCCCATAGCATTGAAAGTCGTCGTAGTATGAACCGCTACGTCCCATAGGAGAACCTGAAAGTGAAAAAGAGACATAGTTTAGAAATCTTCAAAATAGATAAGCTAAGTGCACATAATTGCCAAAAGTCCTAAGTGTGTGTGTGTGTGTGATGTGCGGACTACACGCGTCGAGCTACAAACCACTCTTCAGCTTGGAAGTAATGTCGACTTTGCAACAGGCGTCAACTCTTGGGTTGACAAAGTTGGTCGCAAGGTGGATGTCACTTCGACTGCTGGAGAAACAAGTGTAGAAGCAGTGGTATCATCTTTGAAGAGCTCATGTGAGGTCACCACTAGGTCGCTTAGCCCTCCGAATATATCATCACCATCATGCCCAGCGGAACCCTTTTTCTTAGTTCCCTCATCAGCAGCCTTCCCGGAATGTTAAGGAAGTTCTTCTTCTTCGATAACCGGAGGAAGTGCAAACTTTGCCAGATGACCCCGCACCGTCAACAGGAGTAGAACATTTCACCAGTGAGGCCTCTGTAATATGTTCCTTTGGTGCAAGTTCCTTTGCGGAAACCGGGGCATCTGACGTCTCTGCTTGAGAACCGAGGGCATCACGAAGCTGAGTGAATCAAGAAGAGTGAAAAAGTCCGAATTGATGCAAAAATTCGTCCTTTAGTAAGAACATAATGCTTCTCTCCTCAACCGTCGTGGCATTAAGTCTTTCAAAAGTTCACTTATGGCTGGAATCTTTAGAAGGAGGAGGAAGTGCTGTAGAAGTAAAGAATGAAGTTAGCACTTGACAACTCGGATTTTGAAAAGCTCAGAAAAGGAAAGAATGGAGATAAGCAATATTACTTCCTACTCTCTAGATGCCGTAGAATCCCGGAGGGCAACGAACAAAGAAAAATTGGTTCGAAAACCCATGGGCGCTTTCAGGAAGATCGGTAATCAGTTTACGGTTTCTTACGCTCCTCACAAGTGTAATAGAAGGATGATCTTTATTATTCGCAAATGTGCACAAATAGCAAATCTCTTCAGAGCTCGGAAGATGGTCAAGCGTCCTCCTGAATAGTACACACAAGCCCATCAAGGTGGCATAGCCATTAGGGTGTAACTGGAAAGGAGAGATAGTTAATCGAAGAAGAAGCATTTGAAGAAAATCATTGAAGGGGGGAATAGCTCCGTTCAGGCACATTTGACGGTTAACTGTAATAAAGCCAAGAGGTGGCCTGTCAGCAATGTCATTTACACCAGGAGCAGGGTGTCCGCTTCAGCAATACCGAACTGAATGCATAATTGGCTGAAAACCCGTTGATTCAGAGTGGTTGAAGTTCTTTCCGGGGGATTGTCCAAGGGGTTAGCTATTGGGAAGACCTCTTCAGCTTGCCCTACTATCTCTTCTTGTTGAGAAGTCATTCTACACAAGGATTTGGATATTCAAATATGAAGGTGTACGTTTCCTAAAAGCGTGTGAAGTGTTGTGCAAAACTACTGAAATAACAAGTAAATAAAATAAAACTTGAAATGGTACTGATTGATGCATGTCAATTTAGGAAAGTTCAAGACTTGTTATTAAATCAAAGTTAAGTGTAGTATCAATGCAGATGATATCCAGCAAAAAGCAGCTATAAATGTATGAATTTTGCATTGATGCTTCATTTAGTCAGTTAATTCACAACACTTTATCTTTAATTAGATTCATACTATTTTACTTAAGTAAAATGTTGTTTCTTTGATCTAATCCATCACTCAATGTGGGAAGTCGATGATGAATATATTCGTCCCATTTTTCTGCAAATGTTGTGTTTGACAGGTTGTTAGCTTAAAAGTTAATTCAATCAGTGGAAAAATGCAACATGTTCAAGCAGTTTATCCTGGCAGTTCAAGTTGAAGATTCAATTAAGTGCTGTCAAATTTTACAAGTAATCAAGTCCAAATGGCTTAGCATAAGTTGAGCCTCCTTAAGTCGCTCTGTTCAAGTCAAGGGGTTCATCAATCATGTTCCTACGAGTTAAGGCTACACTGCAGGATAAGGCATGAGGCTTTGAGTCATGGCAAGGCAAATCTGTTTAAGTGTTAGCTAGTTCGGGTGTGTCCACGACCTAAAGCTTATGTCGCAAAATGTTAAGTCGCAAGTTCGAAAGTCATTCAGCTTCCCTTAGGTCGCAAGGCACTTATTTCGTTCGATTCATTACGTCGTTCGATTCATTAGGTCGTTCGATTCATTAGGTCGTTCGATTCATTAGGTCGTTCGAATCATTGGGTCGCTCAATTCACTAGATCGCTCTAAAAGTAACTCGGAAATACTGGGCTTTCTTCCACCAAACTATTAAAAACCCTAAGGCCTGCTCTCCACTCACACTTTGCCATGCGTCCACCGCCCTTGCATCACCAGAAGCATCACGGCTTCACCTAAAACCCGCTAACCCGTTAACTAAATATCCCTTCGTCTCCTCCAATCACCTAAAGCCTCATCGTCTCCTCCAAATCTCCAGAAACCATCATTAAGCTATTCAGTTTTAAAACGATCTCCACCAATTCAATGGTAATTGGAGGACGAATCAAGAGGAAATCTTACAGCAGGGTAATGCAAACCTTGCGAAATTGGTAATGGAGAAATCGATGGTAGGAACAATGGATAGATGATCAATTTACCTAGATTTGTTGTTGGGAAAGATGATCGAAGCGACAAGGAAGGGGGTTCGCTTTGAAATTCTTGAGCTCAAGTATGGCAATGGCGGCGGAGTGTAAACGGTTGAATGAGGAGGATGAGGCGAGCTAATGGCTTATATAGGGGAAAGAGGAGAAGATGAATCGGCACGCGAGTTAACGAGCTTCTTGAGTCACCCACGACCTAGCAGAATTAGATCGAAGCACACGACCTATGACATAGGCGTATACTTCGAGGGGCAAGTGTTAATACCATTCTGAATGGCGACTCAATTACTCAAAGGAAACAAGCGACCTAGCGACCTAAACATGTGACAACCTAACGACCTAACGATCTAAGCAGGTCCACGGCACAATCTAACGAATTAAGGAAAAGCGACCTAATGATATAAACACTTGGTGAGCTAATACAACAACAAGTTCTACGGCGACCTAGCGAGTTAGAAGGTCCAGCGACCTATGAGTTAAAGGTCCAGTGACCTAGCGAGTTAAAGCTTCAGCGACCTAATGACTTAACGAGCCGCATATCCCTAAGCCATTTAATCATAGGTCGCGTCAGCATTAAGTCGCTGCCATCTCCAAAGCTAACCTAGGTCGCTCCACTTAATGCCACAACGGATCTAAGTCACCCTCCATTCTCCTATAGGTCACAACGACCTACCAGCCAAAGCAGATGATCAAGCGCAAATGTTATAATCTTTAAACCGTATCCCTAGGTCGCTCACGACCTACGACTTAACACTTATGTCGCCCACGACCTACGACCTAACACCAGAATTTCCCTATAAATACTCCACCTGCTCCAACTGGAGGAGGACTTTTGGATCATTTTCTGGAACGCCAATACTTTGCTGTTTTCTCAACTCCTTCAGCACTTCAAACACCGAAGATGCTTCAACGAACTTTGGGAAAGATCTAACTCATTCAATATGAATTCAAAGAGCTTTTCTTCATCGAAGTTCTGGCTACTCGTCTTAATCGTGTTGTAATTGAAGAATCATTGAAAAAATTGTAATCAAATCAGCAATAAAAGAGATTAAGTGGACGTAGGCTTGATTTTAAGCCGAACCACTATAAAAACTGTTGTTTCTTTACTATTTCTCTGCTTTTTTTTGCTTATCTTTAGTTCCCGTACCAATGGGTGGTGCTTTCACTATACTACAACTTACACTGGGGTGTTAGCGTACATTTTTTAGCATTAACAATACACATATGTATAAAATTTAAATTCAAATTCTAAATTTAAATCGTTCAATTTCGCAAATTCAAAATCTCAATCTCCAATCGAGGAGTGCTGCTAGGCGTTTATAATGGTAAACCCCTATTCCGAACGGAATGGAAAAGGTTCCGAGTCCAAATTCGATCGAATGGGGAAGATAGCTTTTTCAACCAGTTAGAATATCGAATTTTTGATTTAAATTTTAGTGCGTTTATCAACCGTACGATCACACGACAACTCTGAATGCTACGGAAATTGAAATCCGATAATAATACAATATTACGGATCCAATAGAACAGGTTTCGTCGAAATCCGAGACTGTGCCTCGGAAGGCTATTTTTAAATATCGATTTAAACAATATAATTTCAAAACCGAACAAATCGCTTTCAAATTCAATATTGAAGCTTCCATTATCTTCAGTATTGTCAATATGAATCTCCTAAGCCATCAAATTGTTTTTAACAGGCTCAAAATTTAAGATTTACAATTTTACCCAAATTTCTATAATTAAATTTGATAATTAAACTGCTAAATTCATGGTTAAAATTGAAACACAAGCTTAAATTAACAATTCAGATATTTGAAATCAGTTAAATATTTCAATTTCAAACGTTGAAAATTCTGGATCGTCACAGCTAAGGTTGTCGCTTAACCTTCTAGCTCTGATACCAAATGTTACAACTCGGAATTTTCGATCCCGAAAATTCCAGATAGTTAGGGAAAAGAAGAAAGAGATAGAAGAAAAAGAAGAACAGAAACACCAACATCTCACATTCGCAGCGGATAAGATATAATATCAAATAATATTATTTATACAAAGGAAGCTATATCGGTAAATTTACGTTCTTAATACATCAGAGTTACAACATTTCACAAACACTAGACAGTTAAGATTAACTTATCTCAAATAAATAACAATATCACAACAGATACACTTCATACGTTCTTGCCATCCAACTCGCCTCCTGAGCTCCAGAACGTCCTTACCTGAAAATCTTAATTAACCCTAACATAAACCACTTATCTTTATTTATTTTCTTACAAAAAATCTTATTTAATAACTTAAGAAAATAATTGCTCATTAGTCCAAAACATAACTTAACCCGTTTAAGTTTATTTAATGATTTAAACATATTTAATCACCTTAATTTAATTACACTACTAAATAAATTTAACATCTTTAATAATTACCTCACTAGATTGAAATAAATTATACAGCTTAATTAAATCAATATTTGACTAAATCTTTTATTTAAAATAATGATTTAATTAATTGTCAAAAATTTAATTACAAAGCCAAAATTAAATTATACGGGCCGAAGCCCACAACAATAAAGCACGACCTAAACCACTTCTTCTTCCCTAAACTTCGCCTAAACTCCATTCCATTCCATCTCTAGGAGTATCAAAATGATCGGCAACACATCGACGCATCAAAAGAAAAGATAAAAACGATCGAGGATAACTCGAGGCCATTTCCACGCATGAGCCACCCTTCATCTCGTCGCCTCACACGAATCACTGAAACCCAAATGCGCACACTGACATACTCGTATACATGCACCATCGCGCCGATGCCTAACTGACCTCGAGATCATTCGAGTCAAACTCCCTTTTACTTCCCCGATCACCATCGACGCCACATTGAAGACCCAAGCTCGCCCCATCAAAAATACAACTCTCAGGCGAACTATCGAACAAAACCCGATGTCAACAATGATGAACTGCTCTCACCGCTCGCCATCGTACACCACTACTCCACCATCGATCGAAAGCCCTTCCATAACACTACCTTTCTGCCAAAAGTCAAGAGCCCTGACTGTGCCTCCAACCCCCTGATGACTCACGTTCGCTGGCCTCCCAATATCTTCCCAAAACTATAACACCCCGATAATTTCAACTATTCGCATCCGTACATGTCAGACTTGAATTGCTTGAAATATCAGATTGTTAATTTAAATTTGGCAAACTTAACATATACAGTAAATAAATCAATCACAAAATCACGGATACAAAGTAGTACAATAATACGCAGCGGAATAAATGAATAGTAGTTCATGAAGCTACTATATAAACATCAGAATTGGAAATAAAATACAACAGAATATCTCAGATGCAGTGAAGTCTCCAGTACGAGCAGATGACTTCTCTAAACCAATCAACTGGATGACTGAAAGGATAGATAGCTGGATCTTCAAGCAAAGCTCCAACTTCGAATGTGAGTCTCAAATGCTGTATCACTCAGTCCCACCCGAGCGTAAAGCAAAACAAAAAAACACTCGAGTCACGATTAACATTCTTATATCTATAAAACCAACTCAAGTGAAATATCAACTGAAATACAAGTAACTTAAAGGATGTTTGGGATAACCATCCCCTAAGTATCTACAGAACTATCTACAAGGTAGAAATATACACTATAACACCATGGTCCTTTCAAATTAATTTATATTTCCAAACCAAAATATCATTTTCACTTCAATATAAAAATAGTATATATATAGATTTTGAAAATTTTATAAAGTAAAGTATTTATAATTTCCTCAAGTTTCACCGATCACTTCAAAAATCAACTCGACTTTCCTATTCAGATTAAATTAAATCTCAAATTTCCATTCAATTTAGTCTTCTAAAGAACAAATCCAAATTTTATCAATTTCAAATACAGATCTGAATCACAATTTAACTATTTAAGTCCCGTATTTCAAAGCTTCAACATTTCAAACTAAACCTAACAGTTTCATATAGATCTTGATTTAACTTCATTATTATTTATTCTTGAAATATCCACTCAATATTACTTATATAGCCATATATTACAATTCATTATATTTGCCTTCAATTTCTTTAAACGTGAATATTCATTAAATCACTAAAGTCAAAGTTATGTTATGAACTATATTTTAAGTTTTCAAATTCAATAAGTTTCGAATTTGATTTAATTAAACAAAATTATTAATTAATTACCATTCCAATCAATTCAACTTTATCTTCCTTAACATATACAAACATTGGAAATCTATTTAAATTAAATACTTAAACATATTCTATTAATTAAATCAAACTTTATTAAATTAAAGTTTACTATTAAATCTACTTTACATTAAACATATTTATATATAGAATATTTCCAATATTAACTAAAACCCTATATTTCTCCTAAAACCATAAAAAATCATTTCAAAATATTTATATATGGACCAACGGCGTCTGTATATACTTCTATCATATGGTTATGTGATACAGATATTTATCATTTCAATCCGTAATTAAGTGTGTATACATATATACGGGTAGATATCATTTTGACCCGTAATCCCAATTCACCTATTCTAAAGTCCATTCGGGTATGTATTATTTCAACCCATATTGAATTCTATACTAATAGGAAACTTGCAGAGTGATAGCAGATAATAAAATAATAACAGGCATATATCATCAACAATTTAAATAAAATATAAACAACAGGATATGGTGTCATATCCCACAGGTGAACAGTTACAGATAATAGAATATATAATAAAATAATACAGCATTATATTTCAATTTTCGTTTCAATTGAAATTAAATTTAATAAAATACAAGAACGTTAATCGTGAGTGATTGCTCACCTTTCGAGGTTAGAGATTTTGATGACTCGACAAGATACGAATTGGATCACGATCTAGACCATCGAATAGTCCAAACAACAACTCAAAGCAAAGTAAGATTTGAACGCGAATTGGATGAACAAGGCTGATGATCAAGAATTGATAAAACGAATCAGAACTGGATCGATGAAGGTAAAAGGTATATAGGTGGATTTTTATACTAAAGTCAAACATGTAAAATAAATTGTATGCTATAATTAAAACAATATTTGTTATAAATTTAGTATCGACGAAATCAACTTAAGTCCAAAATAGTACGTATATGTATAAACAAATATATGTAAGATATTTATATATATACCACCCACTACATTCATGTTGCTCAAATGTATACAGACCCATTATAAATCTATGCAGACCCATCAGCATACAAGTATAAGTTAAATAGTAACCTTTATAATTCTGTTGTGACTCACACTTTAAAATATAACTGTAACTATTTATAACAAAATATATATAATATGTTTTAGACTATGAATATATGCTCAGCCTTTACAAAATATATGCATAGCCTTTTACAAAATATATCTACAAATCCTCATTGCAATAAGTTAACAAACCCACTGCAACATGCAACTACCTACATATGGTTATTTATGTATTATTTTAAATATAAAGTAACGTTCCTATAACATAAATATAAACTTATTGTTATCCCACCTTTTGGTCAAGGCAGGAATATCAACAAATTGGCAAGGAATGATGGACACCGGGATTGGAGATCGATTAGAATCAAGGCCGCAATCGATGTCGTCAAAATTTGGTTGAACTCCGATCGGGACGGAATCGATTGGAGATGATGACGAGGACTAGGAGAGGCTACGTTTCAAATTTCAGGTTAATCGGAGTTCATATGAAGGAGATATGATCGATGCAAGGTAGGAAGGGCATGATGTTCGTATCCATCGGTGCGTAGGATTGGTTTGTATCGATGTGTTTCGCATCGATCAGGAAGATGGTGGTTCGAATCGATACACTTCGTATCGATCAGAAAGTAAGGACTTGGTATCGATACCATTCATATTGATCGGTATGGGTTCGGCTCAGTGAAGTTCGCATCGATCGGTTGTTGGTTCGGCTCAATAGTGTTCGTATCGATCAAAGGCAGAGCAGGGCGAAGGACTTCGAATCGATACTGTTCGTATCAATCAGCATGGACACGGCTCAGTGGTTTCGTATCGGTCAGGATGGAAAGGGGGCGGCATGTCTTGAATCGATACCTTCGTATCGATGGCGGAAGGATTTGGCACTTTCGTATCCATCAGGTATAACTTTGTTCGTATCCATCAGGTAAGGCTCTGTTCGTATCCATTAGGTACGGTCTTGTTCGTATCCATCCCAAGGATCAGCTTCCATCCTCACAACCATTTCGTATCGATGACCCCCATGGTCGTTTCGTATCGATCAATCGATGCGAAACGTACTCCTGGAATCGATGCGAAGAGATGCACGAGTTGATGGATGCGAGCATGCCGTTGTAAAGTTATGGATATGGACGAAGCACAAAACATGGATGCAAGCCCACGAATCAAGAAAAAATCATTCAAAGCGGCTAAGAATAAGCATGGTTCGAAGGAAGAGGCCTTAACTCGGCACGAATTAAGGATCTGGCCTAGGAAGTAGCGCCACGTCATCGATGTGCACGCGCTTTTGATCGAGTCGAAGAAGATGGATGCGAAGGCATGGCTGTCAAATATAATATTACTAATTATTTTAATAAGTCACGATAATAATTATACATGTATCAATGTATCAATGTCAACACTCCATAATATAACACACTTGCACATACAAAATTATTAAGTGACAACACCTGGAATTGCATTGGAATGTATAAAATATTCAAAACCATACATACACACAATCGTGCAATTAAAAATATACAGACACACAATCATGTGATGTACGAATACTAATAAGTTAACATATGGATTTGGTAAGGTCTTCTAATTTTTCATTGTCTTCAAAAGCTGATTGATAGACGGTAGAGAACTCAATGTCATCCACATTTGTAGTCAACCGTTTTGGTGTATGCAAGACCACAGACCATCCGTTATTTTTTAAATCTTTTGAGTAGAAAACTTGACTCGCTTCTGATGCAAGAATAAATGGCTCGTCATTCACGTTATTTTTGTTCTTCAATTTCCCTAAATTTACCATGATGGGGTTTGAAATGGGATCTATTTTGCAACCATTGACCTTATCCTCGACTTTTGCCCAATCAGAATAAAAAACTGTTTATTTGAAGTCAGTGTAATCCAACTAAAGTATCTGTTAAATGACTCCGTAATACGTTGTTTATGCTTCCTTATAATTTTTATCCTTGCCACTCGCTCTAAATTTTGTAATTTCTCTCATGCATACACCGCTATTTTGTGTTACCATACGGTCTTCGTACTTTTTCATGGAAAATGAAAATCCATTCACTTGGTACTTCATATAACTACGCGTTATGAACTTCGGCCCGTGCACTAACCGCCACAGAGTTGGATCAACATTGATGGTCTTTAACAGCTACATAAATTTTAATAAGTAAAAAAGCATGGTCACAAAGGTGTATTGCACACTTATAAACACATAAAATACTTAAGACGAAGTTGAACCTCATTACGTAACCATAGATTAAAACTTTGAACTACTTCCACGGTGGTAGTCCTGCCTCTAGGTTGAAATCTAGTACTTTTCACATAGGAGTTATACCTCCTACGAAAAAAACATATCAAAATGTATATATAAATTGAATTAAAAAAAACTAAAATTCCAAACAAGTTCGTGAACTTACTTCATCCATTCATCCAATCCATCGTACTTATTAAGGACCCATCTACGCACCTGTTCAAACTGCACTTGGGTTAACGTTATGTCTTTACCATTATCCAGAGGTATCTCGCCAGCAAACTCATCATCCTCATCTAAAAATGCTTCGCGGGTATGTTTATGATTGCCATCACCTCCATTTGGCATATATTCCATGCAGTAAATACTAGCTTCTTGTACGATATATCCTTCTGCAATACACCCTTCAATGTATCCTTTGTTGCGCACATATCCTTTATATGTTTTCATCAACCTATAAATGTGATCAATTATATACTGTAGACGGTAGCTATTTATATGAAATAATGATGTGCATAACTGAAATTAGAAATTTACCGTTCAAATGGATACATCCATCTATATCTGACAGGGCCACAAATCAACGTTTCATCGGCTAAATGAACCATAAGGTGGACACTGATATTAAAAAATGCAGGTAGAAAATGTTTTCCAAAAACACACATTGCTTCTACTAAGCTAGCCTTTGTTTTTAAAAGATGTTCCCTATTGATCACCTTTGAACACAAAATGTTAAAGAATAATCTAATACGATGAACAACATTTCGTAGACCCTTATGTTGTGGATAAGAATGTTGAAGCAATACTGGAAGCAAATGCTACATTATGACATGGTAATCATGTGACTTCATATTTCTTAGTTCAGGAGGATTGATGCTCACATTGTTGTGAAAGTTAGAAAAAATTTATTAGGCACTTTCAGATTTTTCAAAATGGTGAAAAATCGTATCTTTTCTTCTTTGCTCAAAGCGAAAGTTGTCTTTGGTATGATTGTTTTATTTGTTTCAAGATCTTCCATCACCCACAACTTTTGTTTTATACCCATGATTTTCAAATCCTTGCATGCATTGATGCCATCTTTTACTCATCTTTATGGTCCATAATGGTGCTGATGAGATGCTCCGTGACATTCTTCTCCGTATGCATAACATCAATATTATGTCGAACCAAATTTGCTTTCCAATATGGTAAATCAAAAAAGATAGACCTCTTATACCATCCAGAAATATTGTCAACATCTTCATTGGTTGACTTTTTCCGTTTTCGACCAATTTCTTCTTTTTGTTTACCAACTTTCATTTTGATATTCGCTACTTTCTTTTCAACTTGAAAACCAGTCAATGACCATTTAGGACGACGAAGTTCTTGTTCGTTGTTGAAATTTGTCTTATCGTATCGAAACTTGTGTTCGTTAGGAAGAAACATTCGATGTCCAATGTAACACATCTTCTTACTTTCAGGAAGATAATAAGAACAAGTGTTTTCCCCACAAACAGGACATGCAAAGTAACCGTGAGTTGTACATCCCGATAAAGACCCAAAAGCAGGGTGATCATGGGTTTCCCACAGCACCCTAGCTCTCATTGTGAACTCAGATTTATTTAACACGTCAAATGTAACTACTCCTTCCCATAACTGCTTTAACTTGTCTATGAGCGGCTGTAAATAAATATCAATATCCTTTCCTGGTTTTTTTGGCCCAGAAATCAACAATGTTAACATTGAGAACTCCCTTTTCATGCACATAGACGGAGGAAGATTATATGGTACTACAATTACTGGCCAACAACTGTAAGGGTTAGAGAGAGAAGCATGTGGACAGAAACCATCTGTTGCTATTCCAAGTGTCACATTTCGTGGCTCGGCAGCAAAAGTTTGATCAAATGAATCTGCGACTTTCCATTGAGAAGTGTCACATGGATGACGCATTACGATTGGATCAGACTTGGCACGACCATGCCAGGTCATCGCATCTGCCATCCATAGTACAGTATACAGTCTCTTCAATCTAGAAATTAAAGGAAAATGTCTTAATGTCTTTCGAGGTACTTTGGTGCATTTTCTCGCTTCGTTTAATGATGTCATATATCTTGGTTCATTGCAATTTGTACAAGAAACTTTGTTCGCATCATTTTTCCAGTACAATATGCAATCATTGATGCATGCATCATAAGTTTCGTAATTCTTCCCAACTTGCTTAATGATCTTCTTCACGTTGGAGTACTTTGTCGGCCGCGTGTCACCTTTGGGGAGTAACTCCTTTATTAGTTCAAGAAGTGCAGTCATACCATTATCTGAAAAGCTGTATTGGGTCTTCAAGCTATTCAGTTTCACAATGGCATACAGCTTCGTAATCCCTTTTGAACATGAAGGATACAGTGGCTCTTTTACGCTACCAAAAAGCAATTTATACTTCTTACTTTCATTGGCCTGCCAATCTGGATAATCAGTAGACTGCTCTCCAACATTAGCATAATCAGGCAACGAATTTGTAGGTTGAAAATAATGAAATCTATCTGCATCATTGACCAGATCTTCCATCCTAATATGTTCAGACTCAGCAGTAGTTCTGCCATGACTAACTGGTTGCTCTTATTCCATCTCCGCCCTTTTTTCCCCATGAAAATACCACGCTGTATTCGATTGGATAATACCCCATCTAAGCAAATGAAAATGAATGTCATCTAATTTGATCGTCTTCATATTTTTGCACCGGGTGCAAGGGCATAAATACAATCCGTTCTTACCACCGTTTTCTTCAACAAAACTAATGAACTTCTGCACCCCGTCTATATAGTATGTAGATCTTAGATCTGATTCATTTATCCATTGTTTGTCTATGCTGAAAGACATACTGTCCTCCTATATCATATTTAACAGAACATGAGACTTGCCCCTCAATGGGTCCTCGTTCCAATTGCTCGAAAAGAATATTTTTGAAATTATATTGAGAAATTTGTTATAAGATTAATTCTACATATTTAACATTACTAAATTATATTGTTCTTGTTCAATATAATAGTTTTTTTTTTCTATTGCCGTTTTGCTAGTTCAGCATAGTCAGTTTATTAAGAAGTCCAAACTATACGGTTCAGCATAGTTCGGCCTTGGAAATTTTGTTGGCCCGAGTTCTTTATCCTCAACTAAAATGGAACCAATTGCTTATTGAATCTAAATTCTTACCTTTTTCTTCAAGAAGTTGGATCCTCTTATGAGAACAAGATAGTGCTATCACATTGTAGTAACTATGTACATATGTTGACAAACCAATTCTTATTTATTTCCGTTTATTATCTGAAGTAGCCTTTTCTTTTTCTTTCTTTTTTGGATGGAAAAGATGTTACTATAGTAAATTACTTCTTTTCTATATACAACACACACTCATTTTCTAATTCTCATTATGCTTTTAAACTATGACAATCTGCCATTCATTTGTACATCGAAATATCTCTATTCTTGTATGTACAGATTCCATATAACCTCTATTTTCAACATGTCCCAAGCATAATGTATTTAAAGTGAACATCAATATCAACAAATTAGAAATCACTATCATAAAAGCATCTTTTCTAGAAAGTAAATAAGTCTGTAACTTTCCTTTCTAAATTAGAACATGATTTAATCCACATGATAATTCACCATCATAAAATTGTGAGGACATATCTAAACTTGATATCATCATTGTTTTAAAAAAGGCTTTATGGGGAAACAGATGTAACTTCATTTTCTAAGTTAGTAATTTTACATGATTCAAGCTACTTGATCGTTCATAATATAAATTGTTTAGTAAAGAACAATATAATTTAGTAAACAATTAACCTCCTTGTAAGATTTACACGCATGCCTTTTTCATGATCGTTTTTTGTTTTCCTGTACGACCTAGAATTTTGTAGTATGATTTTAAACATTTAGTTAATTTTAAATAGTTAAAATATATGGACTATTTAAATTTCAATAAATGGAACTCAAAATATAGGGTTTATTTTAAACATTAGCACCAAACTGTTTCCAAAAAAATTGCCATTACAACGGCGCCATTTTGTAGCACCGGAGTAATGTCTGTGCATTACCCCTCTCCTGATACTTGGCTTGCGCTATTAACAATAATTTTATCCACTTATACAACAATGTCATAACAATATACAACATTAGCACCAAACTGTTTCCAAAAATTTTTGGATTTAGCACCACACCACATCCCTGCCACACATCATCACCCAGTCAAACTACATACTATTATCACTTCAGTTGTACAAACCATACTTCACTGTCACTCAACCACCCAGTTTCCCCCTTGCCCCTCTATCATCATTTCTGCCTTGCCAATAGCCACTGCCATTCTCCTCGTAAACCAAGCAACTTCCCAACATCCACCAATACAACCAACAACTACCCTCTGCCTTGCATCAAGCATTACAAACCCCTATGGCACACAACTTCAAACCACAATTGGCTACACCATAATCCTTCAGACCCCCTCTCTTGCAAGTTATAACCTGTCATACCAACTTCACACTGACACACAGAACACCATTAACAACATCAAATACCTCAATAGAACTTTACCATCATTTCAACAAACAAATAACTTCGTCTTCCCTCATTCAACTGCCTGCTTGCATTTCACAAAACCTCCCTCTGTTTGCCTGATCAAACCAGTACATTAACACTACATTCATTCCTGCTACAACATCAAATCAGTCCATACCACCCTCTTCACAAACCCACAACAACAGCTCCCCATCAAACTGCTTTCAGTTGCAAACATTTCACTCACTCCCCTGCAAACATTTCTCACAAAACATCAACCTTCCTTCACCACACAACACTTACCATACCATCGCACAGACCAACTCAATCAAACCTCCTTGCAAGCATAGATTAAGAACGCAATTTCATAACAAAAACAATGGAATTAAGCATGCAATTTCATAACAAAATTACCTGAGAGCAGTGATCGAATTCGAGAAGACGTGGAAGGCTCTGATGGACGACGTCAAAGCAACGTTCAATCGATCGAGGTGGAAGGCTCTCAGCTGGCGATTTAACCTAAATAAGCACGGGAAAAAATAAAAGATGGAAATAAAAAAAAAGGAAGGAGAGTGTGCGTTTTGGGGAAAATTTTCCCACGAAAAGAGGTACGGATTTTGATACGGCTATAGACCGTATCAAATGTTAATACGGCTTAAAGCCGTATTAAATAATATAGATAAGGCTATAAGCCGTACTAAAATTTGATACGGCTTATAGCCGTATCAAATGTCCCGCCTAAGGTTATGCCAAAATCCTATCTGTGGTGTAGTGTATCGATCGATCCCTCTTAATCAAATATGCCAATCCCTATTCAATGAAGTATGGTGAACCATACCTTCCAATAAATCATGCCGAACCCTTTCAATTATCCTGACAACCCCTCTAAATCGAGCATACCCATACCAATCCCTTCTAGTCACTAAGCTATATTCCATATTATAAGCATCTTACATTGTTTATCCATCAAATCTATTCGGTTTTGACTTCATATGATCATTTGTACTTGACTTTTGGGTTCCATATTCATCATTCTGAACTCATTGTCCTCGATAATCGTGAAGTCTGTTGGGTTAAATCCGCTTGTATATTGCCTTGGAAAAAGGTGGTTTAACACTTTGCCCCCCCTAAACATGTCTTGCAGTAGGAAGGTTTGTTTTGAATTGCCATAAATCCTAAATATGAAATCCATGATCCATTGATAGCCGTATTTTCCAATCTAGAATCCGATTCGTTGCCAATCCAAATCCACGATCTCTCTGGATCGGTAGTGAAATCCATAACTGTTCCGATAGATATCCAATTACGAATACATTCCAAATCCTTAGCCGAATCCATATCTATCCAAAGCCAATAGCCAAATTCATGATCTTACCATATTGTTTTCCAAATCCAAAGCCTTGATATTACCGGATCCTTGCCGAACACAATCCATATTTGACGACTTGAGTAGACCAATCCATCACATTCGAGCGAAGCGACCTACCCCTTGCCTGGCATAGTCCATACCTAACGACCTTGATCTCTCCAGATCCTTCCCGAACACAATCCATATTCGATGACCTGAGTAGGCCGATCAATCACGTTTAAGCGAAGCGACCTACCCTTTGTTGGGTAGAGTCCATACCTGACGACCTGTGTTATCTATTATGTTGATCCAAATTTAAACATTTCCAAGTCCATTTGCCAAAATTTAAAGTAGGAGTCTGTACAACCAATAATCCAGAGTTTGAAGCAAACCAGAAGAGAAGATGAGAAAAAGGAAAACTAATTTCACAAACCCAAGCACTACATTTTATCATCATCTAAGAGCATGCCTAGGGACCATCCTCGATCCCATACATGTGTAAGAAACTTACCCATTTTACTATGGAGTTTTCTACTTATTCCATGCCATCCTGATCAATTGATGACAAGTTGATGATGACGCCTTGATCCAGTGTCTTTTTAATTTGAGGTGGACGGTGGCTGCTCTTGTTCCATCATCGTAGCCCGAGTCCTTACGTTGTAACTGACCATTCCTCACGTGTTCCTCAGTGATATCCTTCAAATGCCTGCAATTATTTGTATTGTGACAGTCCAGCTCATGGAATAGGCAGTGCTTTCTTGATGTTCGTTCACATTCGAAGGTTTCCCTCTTTGTTGACCTCCTATATGGAAGGCGCCCTTGAGTATCCAGATATATCAGTTCAAGGTTTCATTCAATTCTGAGTAAGAAGAGAATCTGGGTTCCCTTCTCTTTCGCTTCGGTCCACCGAAGCTATTATCCATGTTCCATTTATCCTTGTCCTTTCCTAAGATTTCACTGGGCGGTTCTTCACCCCATAATGTATTAACATCCATTGCCTTTTTATCAGCTTTCGCATCTTCTTGTCGTAGGAACCTCTCAGCTTCATGGTAGAATTCTCCGAGATCCATTGGTGGATCCCATATCAGTGATATCTTAAAATCCAAATTATTTTCAACTCCTGACAGTACCACCATCAAAACCATTTATGGATCTTGTCGATCCGTCGAAACAGCTGCCACATTGAACCTAATTGAGAAATTCTAGAGTGATTCTCTTGCTCACTACTTTACTGATGCCAATGTCATCACATTCTTTGGTTTCGTAATGTGAACCCGAAACTGTTTCGTATTTTCGACCAATTTTGTCCATGTTCTAATAGAACTTCTCTCCAACTGTTTGAACCATGGCGTAGCTATATCCATTATGTACAGGAGAAACATCATACTAGGACTTCTTTCGATGCCCCTAGTACTTCCATGTGTTGTATATACATCATCATATGCATAGCTGGATCCAACTTTCCATCATAAGCTTCCAGTGTTGGCAGTTTGAATTCTGTGGACTCCAAGCGTTCCTTATATTTGGAGCAAATGGACTTCTATTTACATCCTGTAGATCTCTATTCACTAATCCTCTATGCATAGGCCGCCTTATCATCTCTGCAAACCTGTCATTTCTTCCAATGGTAGTCTCCTATCATCATATCCAAGCTACCCCCTGAGTCTACAAAGGAATTCTAGAAAGTATTCCTCGGATGAGCATCCTAGCCTTTGGGGATCAATGCTAATCCCACTAGGATGGCAAGGGACTACCCTCGGCCGCTCTGTTCTATTCCTTTGTCTATTGGCTCCATTTTCATGTTCTCGGTTCTAATTTCCAATGACTCATTCTGCTTCAAATCCTTGATTCTATGCTCCAGCTTCTCTAATCTGTTGGAGTAAATTCTGCATCATCTTCTCCTATCTTTTTAGCATCCTGCATAACATCCATCATTATTTCCATTTCATTCCTGGTGATGTAGATAGATTCTTGATTAGCTCCAGCTCTTGAGGAATGTACAAGTATCCAAGCTTTCCATGGTGGCTTCCTTCTTAGAGGCTCCTTTCCATTTCTTGTTGATTTCCTAGCCATTAATTTCTTGATCCAAGCTTCCAAATCTAAGATCCTAGCTTTCAAATCCATGGGTGTAAGTCTTTTTAGTGAAAGCACCAAAATGTTATCATCAAAATTGGCCACCAACACCCAGTTATGCAAAAGCTCCAATATCCAATCCAATTACAGAAATATGAAGAGAAATATATAAAGAACAAAATTGAAACAATCAAAAATCAAGTAAAGGGAGACAAGATTTATAGTGATTCGACTAACTTTGGTCTATGTCCACTTCAAAATAATCCTTTTTATTATACTGAAGTTTGTTTACAGTTACAATCCAAAATCCAAGAATAAAATTGATAGAGTGTAGCCTAGGTTAAAGATAAAGAGAAGTAGAAAGGAGATCCATTTTTTGATGCCATCTGTATTTGTAGGGGAAGATGTGCACGGATCGGGCTGAAATTTTGTCAGAAGGTTCGGGAGACCAAGACGAGACCACCCAAAAGTTTGTAGGCCCTTTTGGGCCCATAATAGGGATCATCATTGACCCTATTTTGGTGTCTATATGGGGTGCGATACCTCTAGGGGTTCCTCAAGATGTTAGCTACTTTCCCTCCAAAGTTCATGCCATTTCGACTTACGGTTTGTGAGATATCGCATTTTCATTGAAGTGGTGTTGATTAAATCTTGAATGCTACTGATCCCTATGGAAGGATAGGTATCGATCCCTCCAACTTCTTCCAAATGCCATGCAATCCTTAGGGGAGCTTCTCCATGTTGTATTATTATTAGCCTCCAAGTTTCATGCTAAATGGATTAGTAGAACTCGAGTTATTGATCAATCTTTGTTGCAATTCCAATTAAACCAATTCTAAATAGGGATAGATACTGATCCCTACCTAGGGAAGTGTGTCGATCCCTCCAAACCCCTCCAAATGATATGTAATCCTTAGGGTAGGTTCCCTAGGGTAGGTTTCCTAGGGTCCATATACCTTGCTCTCCAGATTTCACATACTTTAGACTTGTAGATCTTTAGATATTGATTGTTGCATGTAAGAATGCACTTGAACCTTAATGGATGCTGATCCCTCTTAGCGAAGCTGACTGATACATCTTGATCAGGTATGTTGATTCCTCTTCTGTGAAGTCGACTGATCCTCTTGATCAAGTATGTCGATCCCTATTCAATGAAGTATGGTGAACCATACCTTCCAATTAAGCATGACGAACCCTTTCATTTAGCCATGATGATCCCTCTAAATTGAGCATATCCATACCAATCCCTTCCAGTCACTTAGCTATACTCCATATTTTAAGCATCTTACATTGTTTATCCATCAAATCCATTTGGTTCTGACTTCACATGATCGTTCGTACTTGATTCTGGGTCCCATAATCATCAATTTGGACTCATCAGCCTTGATAATCGCAGAGTCTATTGGGTCAAATCTACCTGCATACTTCCTTAAAAAAAGGTCGGTTAATAGTTAGGGGTATGCCTTAGGCTAATTATGTAACTGTTTCATATATCTAAACTGATAACCAATCTTATTCGAAACGAAAGGTATTTTCATTTTGTTATATACTTGTCATAATGTATTATAAATAATTGATTGCTCAATTTAAGTATGTTTAACAAAAAATCCATAAATTGTGTATTTTATGATAGTAATTATAAGGTGTTGTAAGCATGAGCAATTTATCATAATATAATCTATGTACCATTTTAAATATTCCTAGACAAGATGTATCAAGATTGGATATCGATGAATCTGTTAAGACTAGAGTACGTAACGCTCTCCAAATGTTGGGCAGTGTATTACTCATGAATGCTTGGGGTACCAAGGGATTACTTACTGATAGTTATTGGATAACCATGAAATGACCCACTCGATAATTTTTTGTTTGTTAATATGACTTAAGTCAAATAGAAAATATCGACGTGACAATATTACATAATTCCTTCGACTTAAAAATTCCATCGAGGTTCAATGTTGAAATTCCATTTTAACTGTAGCAAAATCGTGGCACAGCGTTCATCAAACAACTATAGCTGGATCAAGTAGAAGCATTGGAAGTGAAACATTAGTTAAGATAGAATTCATATCCTCAATCATATAAGGTTAGTATCACATGGTCAACTTAAGTCAACTCAGAGTCAAAGTCTTTGTATGGTTATAATAATTGTCATTATTGAACCAAGGACTTTGTGTTTGTAATATAAAGTTGAATGTAGACAATATTGGAATTTTTATCACAACCAAATTCCACAATTCCTGATGTGATATAATTTTGACGAAGAGAATTTGTGTAAATAAATGTCACTACCGCGTAATGCCAAAACACGTAAAATTGGATTTTACCAAAGATACATAAGTGATAAATTTGCATCAATGTATCACAACTAGCTAATGTGACATGTGAACATTAATATTCGAACTGTTTGATATTAATCGTTGACTAAATTTACACATAAGAGTCATACAACCGAATGTTGAATACTCTGACCACAACCTGATTTGATTAAATTATAATTGTTATAAAGTAATTAAATAAATTAATATTTATGAAATATTAATTAAAAAAATTATTTGATTTGTGTTGATTAGTATTAGGAATAATATTTATATAAAAGTTGCATATACACATATTGATGTATGATATTGACTTGCACTTAAATTAGATCTAAAGGCATATTTATCTGATCGGTCTTAAAGTGGTTTGGACGCCCAAAAATGGGATAGGATGCTCTACCACGGTGAGTTGGAAATTGGGGTTCAATTTGATATAAAATGATTTGAAATAGAAAAAGGGAATAGTTGATGTGGATTCAATTTAGCTCCTCTAGCCCTTCGTTATTTAAACATCTTTAATCCTACTTTTGCAATAGCTAATTTTTGGTCACCCCCTCTTTTTTTTGGCCAAGTACCCACCTTATCGTCCTCCATTGATTCAAACTTTTAAATACAAATTTTAATTAAAATTGGTAAATCAGTGGTTGATGCATTCAATCTGGTAGCAATCTTTATAAGTTTTGGGTAGAGATTCAAGATGTCAACTGATTCAACGTTTCAACATGTTTAATCTAAGCATTGCAAGGTATTTGTTTTATATTGCATATATATATATACACATGTATGTGTGTGTGTTACAATGTCATTCTAGTGTCACAGGTCCACACATGTCATGCTGTCATATATATGCGCGCGTGTGTGTGTGCGCGTATGTGTGCGTGTGTGTATGTATTAAATAAAATTATTCTTTAATATGTGTGAGCATATATATCATTCGGCTAGAAATAAAATAAAATTAATTTTCAAAATTAACCAATAATTAAAAGCTTGTGAAACAAAACTGGTTTTAAAATATAGATATAAGTACATAAATATACATAAATACACACACTCACACACACAAAAACACACACACACACATATATATATATATATTGATAGAGTTAGGAGTATGCCTTAAGGGCGATTCTGTAATTTATTGTAAATTAATTAACTCTGTAATCAATTCTTGTTCGTAATAAAGGTGTTTACTTTTTGTTATATATTTGTTGTAATGTGTTATAAATAATTAAATATTTAATTAAAATATATTTGACAAAAAATCCATAAATAGTATGTTTGTGATAGTAATTACAAATAGTTTTAATCATGATTATTGTATCATAATATAATAAACAAATCATTTTTAATATTCCTAGTCAAGATGCATCGAGACTGTATATCAATGCATTCACTGAGACTAGAGTATGTAACACTGTTAAAATGTTAGACAATATATTCCTTATGACTGCTGGGGGCGCCCGGGGTTACATGCTGATAGTTATTGGATAGATATGGAATGACTCACTCGATAGTTTTCTATTGGTTAATATATCTAAGTCAAACGAAAAATATTGATGTGACTAAAATTTACACAGATCTCTCGACTTGGGAATAATGTTGATCTTCAATATGAAAGATCCACTTAATTATAGTCAAATCATGACACGACATCCATCGAGTGACTATAGTTAGTCGAGTGGAAGTATTAAGAGTAAAACACTATTCAAGCGAGGATGCATCTCCTCGATTATATGGGCCTAGTATCACGATCAACTCAAACTCAAAATCTCGGGCTAGAGTAGTTCGGTTAATAATAACTATTATTATTGAACCAAGGACTTTGTGTTTGGGTTATAGAGTTGAATATGGATGATTTTGGAATTTTGACCATTATCAAATTCCATAAGTCCAAAGAGATACAGTTTTGAGGAAGAGAATTAGCACAAATAATAGTCATAATCTGGTAATACTCAACAAAGTTAAATTAGATTTTACCATAACCAAGTAAGTGATAAATTTATCCAAAATGTCACACCACCTGCTAAGTGATGTATGAACGTTATATTTGAATAGTTTGATATTAGTCGCTAACCAAATTTACTCCTAATGGGTCACACAATCGAAACTGAAATACTTTTTTGATTAAACGATTTAATGAATTTGTAATTATATAAACTAATTAAGTTAATTAATATTTTATGAAATATTAATTATAAATTTTTGTTTTTGTTTGATGAACAAGTATTATTGAATATTTTATAATAGTTATAAATATAGTAATCGCTATACCATATTGATATGCGTTTAATTAGATTTAAATGAATATAATTTGTTCGGGCTTTAAATGGGTTTAAACCCCATATAGGAGCTGGTGTGTTCGGCCAAGATGGATCATGATGGGTGCGGCCATATGATGGCAAATAAGTGACTAGATTTTTTTTTAAAAAGAAAGAGAATAGATAAGAGAGCAAAGTGGATCTGAATCCTAACTTATCTCTCCCCGTTATCTCCACTATATAAGCATCGTTACCCTCACTCATTTGCTACTTTAATGAGCCTCCATCACCATTTTATTTCTGGATGAAATTATACTCCATCGTTCCCTCCATTTCTAAATCTCAAATCAAATAAAACAGTTGCTATTTGATAGTTGGTGGCCATCGAATTAGGAGCTAGTACCTTGCTTGATTGGAAAATAGTTCAAAGAGTTGATCTCATCGTTTCAAGGTGTATTACTAGGCTTTGGAGATAAAGTAGTTTTCTAATTCCAATTATAAAATAATATTTAGATAATTTATATATCATATATTATTTGTTAGTTAAGTGACAATTACATTATATCGATATATCGTCACATTTAGAATGGTTGTTTATGTAACGACCCGCATTTTTTATAATTAAAAACTATTACTTTAAATAAGATCTTGGAATTTAATTTTGGAAGAAAATAAATTTATGATTTATAAATGGAATTTTTTTAAATATAATTTAATAATGTCGATTGAATGAAATTGACAATTGTTAATGTGATTTCAATCAACTGTAATGGTAAAGCTAATTAGGAATGTAATTGTAGAGCTTAAATTGGAAATAATTATAAGTCAATAAGAAATGAATTAAATGATGTATTAAAGGTGAAATTATATGTATTAAATTGAGATTAGTTAATATAGAAAATGAAATCAGTTTCAGAAAGTAATTTATAACCCTTCGCTGTAAACAATGAATTAATAGATATGAGTTACTAAGTTATAACAATTGATTTATTAGCGTCTCATTGATTAAATCGGTTTGTAATTAATTTGGAAATCAATGAAATTTAATGTAATTAAATATTGCAGTAATTATGAGTTAATATGACAACTGTAGAATATATATGTAATAAAATGTAAACTAATGTTAATTATATTCGTAAGGTAATAGTCGATTCAATAATAAGAGTGAGAATCAAAATGTAAGAATTTATTGGAATCTTTTAACTAAAAAGAGAGAAGACGTTAACTGTAACATATATTGAAATAAATTTAAATTGGGTGATTTATTTCCAATTAATTCAGTTCATGCTTCAAAATTTAATGTTCGTTTACTGCATATATGTTTATACCTAAATATAAACTTACGTTTTAGATCCAATTATGTCATAAAAAGGATTATTTAGGTTTGAAATCTCATACGATATTAAATTAAATGTTAATAGAATATGATAAAGGGGGTAAAATAGATTTATACTTGACTATTTCCTTTTCAATTAGATTTGATTAGATTTTAATTGCAATACAATTTACCTTTCCATCTTCACTCTTCTAATTTACTCTTACATTCATTACCTCCTTATGTGGAATATTTTCGTACCTTTTATTTACGAATGTAAACTATAAGTGGCGATAAAGATGTACATATATATATATATATTATACACTTATTTATATTACCTTATTTACGCTATCATATTTTTGAATGTACGTTAATGCATTTCTAGTAAAACATTCAATCGAAATGTTAACATGTTTTTTTAAATTCCTAATCTAATCAAAGAGGGAGAGAGAAATGAAAAGTTCTTAATGTTGTATATTCTTTTAATTTATGACACAAATTTGTGTAGAGAAATTATTTTCATTTATTATATGTTAATTAAATCTTTAATGGATGTCAATTTTAGGGGTTGACAAAATTAATTAAGTGAACAATTATTTTCTAAATTTGAATTCAAAAAGTTTGTTTATAGTACAGAGTTGGTCCATTCATTTCCTTTTTGATTAATAATTGTCACGTTCTTTTCATTATTTTCACATTTTTTCCATTACTCCTTTCCATTTACATTGTCTGAAGCTTTTCCATTTTGCAAACATGAATTACTTGTCATATTTTTAATTCTTTTTTTTTTACCTCCTTTTACTTTTGAAAAGGCTATTCATATTTACTTTATTTCAATACCTAGTTTGTTCATATTTACTTTATTTTTTGTTCATTTTCCAACTTCATTTCATGAAACTACATTTCATTTATTTCTAATTAATAGCAGCCTTTCTTTTCAAATCTCATTGACTCTAAACCTAACTTTAACCATATAAATAAGATGTAATGCAAATGAAACCCTAGTCTCCATTCTAAAAATTTTTCTTCTAATCTTCTTATTCTCTCTCATTTTATTTTTCCTTCCTCCTCAAATATTTATTTTCTTCAAATCTTCTTCTATTTCAAACTTTCTTCTTTCTTTTTAAATCTTGATCTTCTCTTTCATTTTCAGTTCTTCTTGTTTTAATCCATTTCTTTTTTTCAATTCTTCTTTTTCAAATCTTTTTTTTCAAACCTTCTAAATACACACACACACACACACACACACACATTATATAATAAGGAGGAAAATTAAAGTAAATCGAACTAAAAGAAAAATTAAGGAACAAATCTGGCAACTAGGAAGGAGACTAAGGAAACATAGAGAGGAGTTATTAATTAGAAGTCTATTATTTTCAGATTCGTTTAAAGGTGAGTAATTTAACCCACTCATGAATACTAAATCATCTTATGTTAGTTAAATTAAATTTATGATGTGATTAGTAATGTATTGATTGCTGTTTGGTATTTTAAACTATCATTTAAATTTAATTTGAATTTATATTGAATTAAATTTCCATTTAAATTAATATTGAATTTAAATTGTTAGTTAAATACCTGATAATGATAACCAGTTAATTGTTGTGATTTATTGATTGATTTGAATGATGATTGTGATGGATGGTTAATTGTTGACATTTTGGATGATTTGATGTTATGTTTATTTTATATATTGTTATCACACTATAGTTCCCTTAGTTATTGTTAGGAAAATCATTATCGGTTGACATGATACAAACCCTAACGATCTTGTAGATTACGGAAAAAAATCGTTATAGGTTGAAATGATAAACTCGTGCGATTTTATGGATTTGGAAAAATTATGATTCGGGATATGGGTTGAAATGATACATATCTAGAAATTTCAATTTATTGCGGGTTGGAATGATATATACCCGTATCACTTGACCATAGGGTAGAAAATTATATACGGACACCGGATTGGTTAATTTAAATGAATTTAAATCCTTAATTTTCGAATCCAGTTAAATGATATTATCTTAAATGAAATAAAATTAGATTTATATGAACTGAATTATTTTCAAAATCCAAGCTTTTAAAATGTTAAAGTTGAAATTAGTTTAAATGAATTGTTTAAAGAATTTAAATTGAAATCTTTATGTTGAATTTGAAATATGATTGAAATTTATCAAAATTGAGTTATTTTAAACATTTGAATATTTAAATTTTGAAACCTATTGAATTTGATGTGGTTTAAATTTGTAGTTCAAACGTGGATTTGAAAGCGATATAAATTAAAATGGTTTTTAATGAGGATTTGAATTAATATCTTTAGCCATTTGAATTGAAATCGTTGAACTGAGATTGATTTAAATTGAATTTTTGGAACTAAAGTTGGTTTAATTGATTTGTGAAATTGGAAGAAACAATCCTAATTTGAAACTATTTTTGATATAAAGTCTTTTAACATATAAACTAATTTTATCATATAAACCATTTTAATATATTAATAATTTAATACATTAACTAATTTTAATATATAATTTATTTTGATATATAAACTATTTTCAATATATAAACTATTTTAATTTATAACCTATTTTTAGTATATAAACTATTTTAATACATATACACACACATACATATATATATATATATTATTTTAAATTTATAAATAACTTTAATATATATATATATATATATATATTAATGTATAAACCATTTTTAATGTATAACTATTCCAATATATAAACTAATTTCGATATTCAAACTTTTTAAAGATGGAACTGTTATGATTTAAATTCACTTAATTTAAATGCGAATATTTTGATATGATGGTTTAATCTAATATTGTGGTTATGATTTTGAAAACGAATATGATTTAAAGTGAATAATGATTTCGAAAGTGAATATGATTTTAAAATGATTATGATTTGGAAGTGAATATGATTTTGAAGTAAATAATGATTTTGAAAGTGATATGATTTTGTAAGTGATATGATTTTAAGTGAATATGATATTTTGATATGAAGTATGAACTGTTTGAAATGTAAAAGAACCATCCAGTGTGTAAAATATAACGATTGGTTGTTAAAGGGATCGAGGCCGACTATTGGCGTATTCTATGTCAATACCGGAACCACTTTAACAACTGTGTACATGGTGGAGAATCCAAAATGAAGTAGAATGGTTTAGCGAACGCTACTGGTATGGGGTAAGATCGCAGTCCTGACCTTCGAGTCAGCTTGAGAGGACTAAAACAAGAGCAATTGATGGGCCAAGTGAGGTCGCTCCTCCGATCAGACACACTTCTTAGATATGTATCTGTTACGTTGTAATTGATTTGGTTGCCATCTTCGATTTGATTATGGGAGTGTTGTTTCGAGGTGGGCGAGTGCTGCGGCTTTGCATTACACTAGCCCAAAAGTGCAAATGGTAGAACCCTACCCTAGCATTGCCTCGCTGTGCCTTGTCATCTGCCTTATCGAGCCCACTACGATTTTGGTTTGTGTTGTACCTATGGAGTGCTCCTTGATAGCCCACCAATTTATGATGGAGTTTACAGTACTGTATACGCTATAACATTATATAAAATGTGTTAAGGATATGGGTAACGCCTAATTATATATATATATATATATATATATATATATATATATATATATATATATATATATATATATATTCCCACCAGTTTACGGTGGAGTTTATAGTACTAATAATAGTGTATCTTACTACATATAGATAGTTTAACGAATCCTTAGAAGATGGAAATCTCATGCATCTCTTAAGTTATTGCACTTGCGTTGTACACTGGATAAGAGATGTAGAAACCCATTAACATCTCTGACGCCATTACACCCATGTTTTACTTATTTTGGCTTAACTTACATAAGATCTTTTAATTCTGACTCGAGTATTTTTGTCTTTTCATTACGCTCGGGTCAGTTTGAGCTTTTCAGTGTATTGAAGACCATTTGCTTTTGGAGGTTGAAGATGGAGATTAGTATATTATTTATTATATATATATATATATATTACACTACATCATGTTGTTCCGCTGCATTATCGTATTATACATGCAGTACGTAGAACTTTGATTGTATTGTAAAAGTGTAATCAAATGTATTTGTAAAATAGCTTCATAAACTGTTTAGTTGATTATTATATTTTGGCATTCCGTTGTGAGATTCTGTGTTTTATTTTTCCTTCTTTTCTCTTACTTTCTTATTTACCTCATTAATAATCCTCCATTTTGAATGGTTTGAGTTGATGTGTGTGGTTTATTGCCAATTTGGACCGTCCAAAGAGGTGGGTTGTTACAGTTTGCTTATATACTTGTATATATTAATTTTTCTTATGTATATGCCATTTATAATCATGGCTCAAAAATTAAAAAAAAAATCATTTTTTATTTAAATTAATCAATATACATTATTTAATTATACTAGCTTCATAATTCGAATATTAATTATTATAGTATATAAAATATAGTTTTAAAATTTTATACAAATAATTTTATACTTAATGGACTTTCGACATAATTATATTAATTTTATAAATATTTATATTTATTTCTAAATATTATTTAAATATTTTAAGTCTATAAATAAATAATATATACATATATATATTATCTAAAATATGTTTTAATTTTTATAAAACTAAATTTACATCTAATAACATATTCAACAAATAAAAATAAAAATTAACTTTTTATATATATAAATAAATATTTAAATCATAGCCAAAATTAATAATTGATTTTAAAATATATTTTAGTTATAAAATATTTAAATATCTTTGAAATTTTGCTAGAATATTTAAATTTGAAATTTTCTTTCTAAAGTATTTTTTATTAACTTTAACTTTTATTAATTTTTGTATAGAAACTAATATAAATAAATTAAAAATTAAAATTAAACCAACTTTTCCCATGAGCATTATAATTGGCATATATTTGATCTATAAAGTGTGTATGTGTATATGTGTGTGTGTATGTGTGTCATTTTTTTTTTCATATGCATCTTTTTTTTCCTCTCTCTCTCTTTAATGGTGTCTTCCCTCCTTTTTGGCTTATCCCCATTTGACCTAATTTGAACCTTTCCTCCCGCCTCCTCCCATGCCTCCTCCGCCTCCTCCTACCTCTTCTTTTGCTCACCCTTTTGCTTTGGTTGTCCTCCTTCCAATTCTACCTAACCTTCCTGTATCAGATCCTCCTTCTTTCTCTCCTCTGGTTCCTGCTTCTTCTTCTTGTTCGGTTGTTACTTCTTCCATGCCTTCCTGGTTGTAGCATTTTAAACACAAACCTCGCAATGCTGGAAAATATGTTCCTATCTCTGTGGACCTATCCTTTCAACATGAGAGATTAATACCACCTGCAGAGGTTATTGCAGTAGGGAAAGAAGAAAGGAATGAATAATTATGGGGTTCTTTATAACAAACCCCTATCCTACATTACTGTTGTAGAATAATTGAAGAGGGTCTGGAAATTAAATGGCTCAGTCAAGGTGAAATTTGATGGATTTGTATTCATGTTTCTACTATCTTGTGAGGAGGACAAATTGAAAATTCTTGTAGGTGACCCCATTATAATGAAAAATAAGTTGTTTATTATTCAAAGTTGGAATCTGGAGGTAGTCAATGTGTGTGGTAGTATAAGCTCTGTTCCATTTAGCTGCAACTATCAAATATACAAATATATGCTTGCTCACATTTGAGCATTAACTGCTTGACGTGTAGAATTGGGAAACTCCTTTGTATGGATGAATATACAGAGAAACTTGAAAGAATTTCATATGCCAAGTGCATGATTGAAGTGAATCCTAATCAAGAATAAGTGAATGATTTACTGTTCAGTTGATGGATGGAAAAGTGCAAACGATTCAAATAAGTTACCTATGGGAATCTGATATGTGTATATATTGTAAAAAATTTAGGCACAAGACATCTGCTTGCAAGTATGAAAATGCTAAAAAATGATGAAAATAATAAAGACAATGAGGATTTAGTGAAGCAAAATGAAAAAGAAAATACAAGGAGCAAAGGCAAAATTTTCTACTGTTAGGAAACAAAACCGGTAGAAGGTTGTGAGAAGGAAAAAAATAAATAAGGAAAAGGAAGTTTTTCATGCTAAGGAAGTAGTTATTTAATTGAATGATTCCTCATCGAATATTTAAAAGTGTAACATTGGTTCAGCTGAATGTATTAAAAATCCTGGATTAGCAGACTTAAATGAAGCAAATATATTTCCTTAAAACGATAAAATTTCCGAGAGCAGTAGGATAAAATCTCCTTCAACAAGGAGTAGGCAAAGTCTTCACCCTCAAATTCCATTGTAGTATCATGTTACAGAACATTGCAGCGTGGAATATCAGAAGTGCCTACAAAGAAATAAAGCTTAACCATATCAAAAACCTGATCCATTCCTACAATCTATTCTTCATAGCCATTCTAAAAACGAAACTCGACAAACCTCTCTCTTAAAGCAGCAAATTTTATTAACCCTCTCTGGTCTTAACTTCATAATCTTAATGAAGCTCCTTATGGCAGAATTTTGTTATTGTATGATCCAAACAAGCAATTTATTCACTGTCACATGCTTCATATCCCCTCTTCCACCTCTATGTATATTATTATTATATATGCTGAAAATCACTAAAGCACTAGGCAACTCCTTCATAACTACCAACCCTACCATCTTAGGAAAGCCATTCTTGGTTAGTGTTTAGACTTTAGAGACTTCAGCTGCCTTCTAAACCTACAAGACAGAGTGGGTGGCAACCCTGTGTCTTTAAAATTAGATAGTTCCTTTTAATGCCTTCATTACTTCCTCATCTCTAATTCAAATTCCTTTCTCTATTTCAAAGTACTATTAGAATAACAAAAATTGATCAGGTTGCTGAACTTTCAACAAAATTGACAATGCCTTCTGTAACTTAACTTTCCTTACTAAATGGTGTTCTATCTCTACTTATCTGCCTTCCCCTCTTATCTCTGATCACTCTCCTCAAATCATTGTAAAGATTTGAGATATATTGATATTAAGTGCTTGAGAGAAGAAACTGTAAACAAATGATGTTGTTGATCTTTTATTGAAATGAATGAATCGATTATAATAATTTCTCTCAGTCACAAAACTTGTGTACAAAGCAGTTTCTTTTATATACAGCAAATGGGCCTCTGAAGTGATGACAGCCCATACACAGCCCATACACTTTATTATATGAAAACAGATACAAACTGAATGCTCAGCATATACCGCACACTCTCTCTAATTCCCCCCTCAAACCAATATTAGGTTTAGGGTTACGCAAGCATTTCTAAATCATGGCGGCGCATGAATTTCCTCACTGCAAGCTTACTCCTTTAGTGTTAAGCTTCAGGATTCCCTTCCTAGCATCTGATTCTGATATTAATTTGAGAAGATTTGTCTGCTGAGGTGATTTTTCAGATAATTTTGGCTAAGCTTCCTTCTTCTTGTCGAAGTCAGTCTTTGAGAGACCTGCCTTATTTTCAACCCTCAGGTCGGCACGAAACTTTATAAAGTTTCTTGCCGACTAGGCCTTGGTAAGCATATCTTCTCGTTGGTAGGTTGAAGGTATGTGCCTAATTTGTAAGTTTCCCTTCTGAACTTGCTCACGAACAAAGTATAGGTCGATCTCAATGTGTTTTGTTCTTGCATGTAAAATTGGGTTGGCTGTCATGTACACAGTGCTTTGGTTATCACACCATAATATTGGTTTGGTTGTTGTGTTGATTTGTAGTTCTTTGAGTAGAGACTGTAGCCATAATATTTCTGCAGTGGCACATGCAACACTTCTATACTCTGCTTCTGTGCTTGATCTTGATATAGTAGTCTGTTTTTTTGAGCACCAAGACACTGGATTGTCACCAATGTAGATGCAGTATCCTGTTACAGATCTTCGGTCATCGATGTCTGTAGCCCAATCTGCATCTGCATATGCTACAATGTTTAAGTTACTGCATGTCTTTAGCAATAATCCGTAATCCATTGTTCCTTTAAGATATCTGAGAATTCTTTTCACAGCCTTTAAGTGTTCATCATGGGGTTCCTGCATAAATTGAGAGACCTTGTTAACACTGAATGATAAATCTGGCTTGGTAATACTAGAGTATTGTAGTGCTCCTACAATACTTCTATATTGTTTAATGTTTAATATGGATTCTCCCTTATTTTTAGACAGTTGCTGGCTGCTAACCATAGGTGTTGGTTGTGGTTTTGCCTCATGCATCTTTGACTTGATAAGTATCTCTTTAATGTAGTTTCTCTGACTTAGCAATATTTCTGTCTTTGATATTCTATTGACTTCAATTCCTAGAAAATAGTTGAGATTGCCTAGATCTTTGATAGAGAATTGTTTGTTGAGATATTGCATGATATTTGTGATCTCTGCATTATCATCACCTGTTATGATCATATCATCAACATATATCAGAATATAAGTAATATGACTATTGTAGTTTTTGACAAATAAAGAGTTATCAGATTTGGTAGATTGATAGCCTAGAGAAGTCAGTGTGGCCTTCAATCTATCAAACCATACTCTTGGTGCCTGTTTCAACCCATATATGGCTCTGTTTAATTTGCAGACTTGACTGTCATTTTGTTTGTACCCCTGTGTCTGTTCCATGTTGATTTCTTCTTGTAGAATACCATTTAGGAATGCATTGTTGACATCCAGTTTCCTTATATCCCAATTTTTATTTAAGGCTATTGTGAGCACAACTCTGATTGTTGTGGGCTTTACCACTGGTGAGAATGTTTCACTGAAATCAAAGCCGTATTGCTGAGTATATCCTTTGGCAACCAGTCTTGCCTTATATTTGGACACTGTTCCATCTGGATTTTTCTTTAGTTTATGTGTCCATTTGCATCCTATTATGTTCTTGTTTGCTGGAGGAAGCACAAGACTCCATGTTTTATTCTTCATCAATGCTTGATATTCTTCATCCATTGCTGTTCTCCAGTTTTCATCTTTATGTGCTTGCTCAAATGACTCTGGTTCTTCTGTATTTGTTGTTGCTATGTAGATTTTTGGCTTGAATATTCCTCTTTTGGATCTGGTAATCATGTGATGACCTGTTCTGGTTGGTAATTCAGTATCAGTTGGTATTGAATTGTCACCACCACCAGTGTTGTCCAGAGATTGCTCTTGTAATCTGTCTATATTAATTCTTTCACCTTGATTGCTTGATGTAGATGATGATTGAACAGGTATATCAGGTGGTTCTTCTGATCCATGACCTGGTTCAGGCAACACAGTGTGTTGTGGTTCAGGAACACCTGCATCCTTCAAATTCCAAGTTTCAGAGTATACAGGTATATGTGATATTGATGTTTTTGGATTGTATATCTTCTGAGTAGTTCTTATATTTGCTGAAGCAAAAGGAAATACCTTTTCATTAAATACTACATGTCTACTAATAAATATTTTTCCTGAGTTGTCCAAGCATTTATAACCTTTTTGCTTGGATGTATAGCCCAGAAATGTGCAAGGCTGTGATCTGAAATCTAGTTTGTATCTATTATATGGTCTTAGATAGGGGTAACACAAACACCCAAATGTTCTTAAATCATCATAAGTAGGTTTGACCCCTGTGAGTTTCTCAACTGGACTTGCTCCATTTAGTACTTTAGTTGGTAATCTATTGATCAAGTATACTGAAGTACTAAATGAGTCAGGCCAGAATTTCAGGGGTAAAGATGCATGAGCAAGTAAAGTTATTCCTGTTTCTACAATGTGTCTGTGTTTTCTCTCCACTAGACCATTTTGTTCAGAAGTATATGGACATGTAATTCTATGTATTATGCCTCTGTTTAAGAAAAACTTGTCAAGTGATTTGTATTCACTACCACCATCACTTTGAATAACTTTGACTTTATGACAAGTTTGTCTTTCAACTTGAGTAATAAAATGTATAACAACATTATAAGTCTCTGCCTTGGTTTTTAGAAAGTATATCCATGTATATCTAGTAAATGCATCAACAAAGGATATGTAGTACCTATATCCATAATCAGAATTAATGGGTGCAGGACCCCAAAGATCAGTTGTAATTAATTCCAATGGCATTTTGTATTCAGTAGTGGAATTAACAAATGGTAATTTATGACTTTTGCCCATTTGGCAATAAGTACAAACATATGGCAAAGTGGGATCATCAAAAGAAACTTTAATATCTTTTAAAACCTGTTTTACAACATTTGGATTGGGATGTCCCAACTTGTAATGCCACTGATCAAACACACTGTCATCATTCCCAACAGAAGATGTTTCACAATTATTAGTACATTTTACTTTCTCAACAGTGTTTCTGCAGTTAGTCACAGTGAACTTGTACAATCCATTCACTGCATCACCCTGCAAAAGTTTTTCACCAGTTAGTATGTCTTTAACTAAACAATATTTGGGATAAAACTCAAAGTATACATTATTATCAAGTGCAAATTGAGAAACACTTATAAGATTTTTCTTAATTCTTGGTACCCTCAGCATATTGTTGAGATATAACTGCCTTTTTCCTTTAATGTAGGCATTACCTATATGAGTGATCCCAATAGACTTACCATCTCCCATAAATATTGACTGTTTACCTCTATACTCTTTGTTGCCAAGGTTTAAGTTGTCAAGATTGTTTGTTAAATGATTGGTTGCACCTAAATCTAGATACCATGCCTCATCTTGTATATGTTCTGATCTTGTTGTTTCATCTTGATATTGATTGCCATTACTCTGTTTATTTGATTCTTGCTGAGCTTGTGCTATGTTTGCACTGTGACTGCCATTCCTTTGACTGTTTGAACTTTGTCCTGGAACATAATTGGGGTTGAATCTGAAATAGCACTTCGGTGCAGTGTGGCCAATTTTCTCACAGATCTGGCACTTTGGTCTGTTGTTGCTGTTGTTGCTCCATCTTCCCCTTCCTCTGCCTCTTGCTGCAGAGCTTCCCCTTTGATATTGTTGGTTGTTATGATTTTGATTTCTGTTCTTGTTATTATTTGAGGCAAAGTTGATGGACATATCACTGTCTATTGGTTTCTTAAACTCCAATCTTCCTTCATGTGCAAGAAGAATTGAACTGACATACTCGAGAGATGGTAAATTTTCTTGAGAAGATATTACTGCAACCACAGATTCATACTCATCGCTTAGACCAGTTAGGATAGTTAATACTTGCTCTGTATTTGAGACTTTGTGCCCTGCTGCTTTAAGCATGTCACATATGTTTTTAACCTTTCCCAGATAGTCTCTCATTGTTTGATTCTCTTTTCTGACATTCTGTAATTGTCTTTTGTAATGCATTACCCTTGCTGCAGATTGAGTGTTGAAAATTCTTTCCACTGTCGACCAAATTTCATTTGCAGTTCTACATCCAATTACTTGAGGCAATAGTTTGACATTTATTGATGAAAGTAGCCAAGAACTTATAAGACTGTCTTGTCTTTGATACTTCACATATTCTTCATTGCTGACTGTTTTATTTTCTGAATCAGTAATGAACTTGGGAGGGGGAGCAGTGGTGCCAAGAATGAATCCTTCTAGCCCATATCCTCTTGCAGCAGTTTCAACTTGAATTTTCCAAAGAAGATAATTATCTTCTTCAAGTTGTGCAGTGATGAGTTGTATTTGAGGACTAATTGTGGCTTTCAACAGGCTCTCTGCTGCGGCAGTTGATTGCTGTGATGGATTAGATGTGTTAACAGAGGTTTCAGAATTGCTATCAGCCATGATGAAATATCTTGATTCAAGAACTTCTTAAAGAAATCAGATAAGACAATCAAGAACTTATTTCTTCAGAACCAGGTATGATGCAACTGGGTTTATATGATGATTTTTCAATCTGATAAACCAGTGGTATGGCACTTGCCTTCTTTCTGTTTCTTTTGATGAGTTTCTTGATTGAAATTTGATTTTCTTCAAACCTGAGTTGATCAGTGATGGAGACGCAGTGCAGCCAGAGTTTTCTAGGCGAGGCACTCGTCTTTTGAGATCAATTTATGTACCCAGATGATGATATTGCTTCTGATGGGTAATATGTCTCCAAATGATGAGACTCTCTCTGATGGAGATTAGTATTCTCTTCTTGAAATGGATCTTGATGCAGTTTTGCTTTGCTGATGCTCTGATACCATGTAAAGATTTGAGATATATTGATATTAAGTACTTGAGAGAAGAAACTGTAAACAAATGATGTTGTTGATCTTTTATTGAAATGAATGAATCGATTACAATAATTTCTCTCAGTCACAAAACTTGTGTACAAAGCAGTTTCTTTTATATACAGCAAATGGGCCTCTGAAGTGATGACAGCCCATACACAGCCCATACACTTTATTATATGTAAACAGATACAAACTGAATGCTCAGCATATACCGCACACTCTCTCTAATTATCATCTCCTTTGGAGGAGCCACTATTAAAGTGAAAACCTCTTTCGAATTTTTTAATGCTTGGATACACGACTCTTATTTCCATAATATTGTAAGTAATGCTTGGTCTAGTCAATTTTTTGGCAATCCTTTTTTGTTTTCTAGCAAAAGATGTAGCAATTCAAGAAAGATCTAAAAGCTTTGGCTAAAAAGAATTATGTGGCTCTAGTGATCTCCTCCCAGCTACCTTAAAAGCCAAACTGGAGATTGCTCAACAACAACTAAATTCGAATCCTACTGACATTAATGTCTCAGCCTTGGGGTGTGAGCTATCCGACTAGTACATCAAAGCCCTTTCGGTTGAAGAAGACATAAAAAAGCAAAAGTTAAGATAGAATTGGGTGGCATATGGTGAAAGGAACCCCAGGTATTATCATGATATCCTCAAAATCAAACAAGCTAAGGCACACATTCATAGCATACATAACCAGCATAGGAATTTGGCAAATACGCCCCAACCTGTTGAAGAAGCTTTCCTCAATTATTTTTCTGAATTACTGGGTAACTCTTCAAAATTTTCTCTAGATCTTAGCATTACTTCAGACTTAGATCTCCCTTCCTTTCTCCTTGCTATCTGCAAAAGTCACATGTAATGAAATAAAAACCTGCATTTTTGAAATGAACAAGAGTTCATGTGGAGGTCGAGATGGTTTGGATGTTTTCTTCTATACAACATGCTTGGAAATTATTAAGGAAGAATTATGTAAGGCCGTTACCAATTTCTTCAAATACTGCAAAATGTTAACACATATTAATGCAACTAATTTAGCTCTAATCCATAAATCTGATAACCCTATTAATGTCTCTGAGTTTAGACCTATAGCTTATTGCAACGGAATCAATAAATATATCTCCAAAAATAATTGCCACTAGATTAAAGCTGGTTCTTCCTTCCCAAATTTCCAAAAACCAAGCAGCCTTTCTGCCTAATAGGATCATCCTTGACAATGTACTAATCACCCATGAACTCCTTAAAGGATATAACAATGCCAATAATTCACCCAGATCCATGATCAAATTGGATATAAGAAAAACATACAATGGGCTTTAATTGTCAAAATAATGGCTAGAATGAAATTTCCTAAACACTTTATTGCTTGGATCTATGCATGCATTTCAACTACACACTTCACCTTATGTTGCAATGGTTCCTCTATAGGCTACTTCAAAAGTAAACAAGGGATTAGACAAGAAGACCCGATGTACTTATATCTGTTTATTCTTATGATGGAGGTCATAACTAGAATGATCTCTCAATATGTTGCCAGCAAACTTTATTTACTCCATCGTAAATACAGAGACTTTTGATTGTAATGTTGATGTTTACAGATGATGTCATCCTCTTCACTAAGCTAACTGTCCATCCAATGTATTCTTGATGTGCTTAAGGAATTTCACTCCTTCTCTGGATTAAGTATTAGCCCTCAAAAATTAAGCATTTTAATGGCTGGAGTTTCTGATGTCTATGCTAACTGCATCAGAATACAATGACATGCCTTCAGATTGGGTCTGATTCTTCTTCATACCTTGGTATCCCTCTTGCAGCTGTAAAAATCACCATAACCCAGTGCCTTGGGCTTGATGGGAAAATCACTAAAATTATGAATTCCCGGTCTAATAGATTTCTACCATAAGCTGGACGTCGTGTTCTAATTAATTCTATTATATTTGCTTTCTCCTTTTACCGGTGAAAAACATTCATCATTTCTAAAAAACTGATAATGATGATAAGAAGAGCAATGTGCAACTTTTTATGGACTGGAAATTTGCATTCCACTAAGCTGATACCAATAGCTTACCATAAGTTGATGTGAAAAAGAAATATGGAGAGTTAGGCATCATTAACTTGCTCAATTGGAACAAAGCAACTTTCAGCGGACATTTTGACAAACCTCCTTAGTAAAAAGAATAACATTTCGGTTCTTTGGTCTCTAAAGCATAATGATGGAAATAAAGATTTCTAATTAAAGGACCTTCCTTAGAATTGTAGCTGGGTTTGGAGAACCATTCTATCTCTTAGATCTACAATCTTGTGACGTATAAGAATTATCACAACAACAAATGGCTAGGCCAAATTGTGGAGTGAACCGTGGGAAAAACAAGGGCTTATTTTGAAAAAAAAATACTAGCTTATAATCAAATTGTTGTAATAACCCTTTTCAGTGTTGTTTAAACAGAATAAACGAAAATTTATGCTGGAGAGATTAGAATTTAAATGTTTTATCGAATAATAATTGAAATTAGAATTTGAAATGAGAATTTTAAAATGTATATATTATTGGAAAAAAAAGCAATATATGTAGTTATGTGATGTAAAATTCTTGTTGTAAAACTAGTTAAACAATGTAATAGTGTTTTCTAAATAATGTGTAGTTTTATTTAAAGGGAAAATGGGAATTTTTAGAGCTAAATTGGTTTATGCATTATGTTTTCTTATTTTGGAAAATGCGAAATACCTTATTTTCAATAATAAAAATAAAGGTTTAAAAATTATTAAAACATTTTGTTTCATTAATTAATCATGAAGATTAGGTTATGAACTTAATTTTACTGTATTAACATAAATTTTTCTGCGTTGAAGATGTTAGTGTCTTAAAATGGTATAAAGTGAGAAAATGCTTCATTCTTTTATTTGACTGGGTTTGAGCTTAAATTGCATTTTCAGCGCACAAGTGGATAAGAGAATAAGTTTACTCTCTTCTGTACTTGGCAAATGAACTATACATTCATTATATTTACAATAAATAGAAAACCATCTCCTCCTCCTTGTTTCTCAACCCTAGCTCTCTCAAAAGTCAAATTTTTAAATCAAAATAAATTCCTAAAAATTATGATAAAATCAATATAATTTCTCCTATTTCTAATTCACTTTTTTGTCAAATTTATTTTCAGTTTATAATAGGCTTTGATTGTTGTCGTTCTTCATTTTGTTGAGGCAATGCTAGGGTATGCTGAATATGATTTGCAAATTTGAAATAGAAGTGTTTGGCATGTTGAATTGGTGAATAAGGTGAGCTTAGGACTCCCAACTATCTCTATTTTGAATTTATTCACTGAATTTGGTTATTAGGTGAATTGTGGTTGAACTAATATCTCAGCTTGGTTGTAATAAATTACATATCTTATTGTTATCACCTCTAATAATTGAAAATCTATTTTCGATTTACTAAAACCTACATGTTATGATCATGATATGCGTTAAATTGTTGATGTTTGTATGCCTGGATGGATGATAAATCGGAACCCTAAGACTCAAGATGATCTATAGGGAAAATGATAAATCGAAACCCTAAGACTCAAAATGATCTATAGGGAAAAAACGACGACAGATGGAGCAATCGAAGGACACTGAAGCAACATAGGGATCAACTCAGGCGCTGCAACCAGTGGCCCGGTCTACACGACCGATGCACCGGTCTGACCTGGGCTAAGCCCCAGGTAACACCATTTTGGCCCCAAATGCCGTGGTTCGCCCGTTCTTTTACCTGTTCAACCCTTTAATGATTATTGCTTGTTTGCTTTGATGTTTTGCGATGCTTTTACATCATTTTGAAGCTTTTTGGTAATGAACTATTTGTGCATTTTAGAGTGCTTGAATTCAAATTTGAAGTTCTTGTTGGCATGGAAGTCTTGCTCTAATGTTTTGTTGCTAAACATATAATTAAATTGCACTGATTTGAAAAGTTATTTATAATGAAATTCCATTTGAAAATGATTTGATTTCTATTTATATAAATATATGGAAAATATATGTAATTTGGATAACAAGGATTTTGGAGAATATATACTTATAAGTACTTTAAATTTCAATGTAATTTCGAAGAAAGTTTTCTATAAATATATATTTGAATTAAATCTTCTTTTCTACTATATGTATTATAAATCTTTTTAAATTTAAACTATCTTTCAAGTGAAACCATTTTATTATAAAAACACACTATCTCATTTGAATGAGAAATTTAATTAAACGGTCTATTAAAATAAGTGGTATGAAACGCTTATGTTTATTTCACTGGTCAATTACTGAACTTGTTCAAATGAACATTTATTTGCACAAGTGGAATTTACTAGCTTAAAGTAACCATTTGAGCGTCGTCAATTGGTTATAGGACATTAGTCTACATTCTTATGATTACTAATTGAAAGTGAATGACACTTATCTATTTGTCGAGTTTTCATACTCGATCTTAGGTAATCCATTTAAACGGACTAAATGGGTTTTCAAGCCCATCTGGTGATACTCATTTCTAGTGAGTTAAAATTTGCAAAGTGCAACCTCTTGTATTAGGGCGAAATATGTATCTCTTATGTTGACTTGTGAAGTTCAAGTCTATTGCTTGCCATATGGATTTGATTATTTATGCATTTATTGTTATAAATGCTTTGACTTTTATGAATGTTGTAAATGAGTATAAACTTAATTAAAATTCATGAATCATTGAAGTAAGTATAATTGTGTTAGTGAAGTGAAACTTATGAATATTTATCCTTATCTTTTATGCATGCTATTATTACCAGTATCTCATCTTATGTGATAATTAGAGATAGTCTAACCTGGGTGCTATTTTAATGCTCGGGTCAGATCGAGACTTGATAGGTGCAGAGACTCAGTGCCTTGGATGTGAGCTAGCTTAAGAAGTCTAATTTGAGGTTGTTATATATTGCGATGTGCCATTTGATCTTGCATAGATGCTTGTATATGTTATAGACCTTTATAATTATGTATATATTTGAGATTTGTTCATGTTATGTATGTATATGGATATAAATGCAAGCCTAATATTTTCTTTTGTAGACTTATACTTTTGTGAAGAAATTGATGTATATTATTTCGTTGTGACTTTTGATTCTGTGTTGTACATTATATTGTGCATTGTTTAGAGTTAGATTATAGCATTGTATTATTGTTTTATGCTTATGTCGAATATTTTGAATTACCTCTTATAAAAAAAGGAAAGAAAAAAATTATAGTTATATGATTCAGCGTATCGATATTCGCCCAAAGCAATGTTATAGACGGTCGCTTCTAACCAACCACATTCTCTACACTAACAACAGTATTACCTATAAATACCCTTTGCTCATGTAGGTCTTAGGTGGGGTGTTATAGTTGGTATTAGAGCATAGGTTCAGAACAATATAGAATATATGAAACACGAATCGCGGCCTAGACTGACTTGGTGTCTTATCCCTTAGGTGTGTCGAGTAAAGTTTAGGAGTTATTAGAGTGGAAGTATAAATGATTATTGGGAATAATCATAGGGATGTATTTGTGAAAATTTAAATTTTACTTTATAGATTATTTTGTAAAATGGTTTTAGTGTTGTGTAATAGTGTCCTGATCTATCAATGATCAGAGCTACGTAGCAGAAGCTATAGACTATCTCCATTGAGCTCAGTAGTTAGATGTTTATTTATGTTTGATTGCATGATGTGTGCACGGACGTATTTCTAAATCGCTATTAATAAATTTTCAATTATATGAAGATATATGTGTGTGTGTGGATAAAGAAATATTTGTAAATTTGTTTTGTATTTAATTGCCAATTGATTGCTTTAAGAATTCTGATCGATGCGTCTGATAACGTCATCGATGGAGATTCCTAAACACTTCGATGAGACAGTTAGACAAGATTCTTTGAGTTTTAATATTTTATAAATGTTTTACAAAAGTTTTGTAAATTTTTGAAATTTAAAATTTTTTATTGGAAAACAATAAGGATGTTTTATATGTATTAATTTTGATGATGGTTGCAGCCACCGAGCATTGGCGGTAGCAAAGATCATTGACGAGGCAATGTTGATTTTACAATCAACATCGTGGCCATCTGACAAAGCGACTTGCTATAAATAAATTGTAAGCAATTTCGTTATATTCTTTTTGATATATGTGAAATTGTTTATGATGCTTGTGCTTTGTTGTGTGTATTATTTTATGATTTACATGAATGATAATTTTGAGTTCTAGTTTAAAAGAAGTTAAAAGAAAAGATATAAGAAATTATGTAAATAAATTTTGGAATTTCAAAGTAAGAAATTAATTAGAAAAGAAAGTTTGAATTTTGAAATTAATGAATTGGAATTTAAAAAAATAAATCTTTTTTTGGATTAATATATAAATACCATAAGAAGTTAATATATTTTTTGATGAGTACAGAGTTAGAAAATTAATTGGGGAGAAGAGATTTATCCAAAATCAAATCATTTAAATTTTGAAAGGAAGTTTGGGGTTTTAAACTATAAATTTTATGAGGTATATATTTTGGGAGCCTTATTTCTATAATGTCGAAAGTACTAATAATCGACTTAGTGCTACTGATTGGTTTAAATGCTCTCGACTAACGCTTCATCTAATATTGCACAACTCATCGAATAAAATGTTTGAGTGGTACTTACTAACCTATTAGTGAATACACAAATTTCACTAGGTAGTATGGGATGTCCTGGTTAAATTCTTGTGATTGTTATTAGGAAGCGTTTAACACTTTTGGGTTGTATTCACTTTTGCTGTTCGCTGGGACCGATGGATCCTTAAGGGAATATAGTTCAGGTTTTTCAATATAAGGAAAATTCTTTTAGTTCGATTATTTGATGTAACTTCTTACTAGAAGTTAGTTTGCTAGTTTATAAACTTCAAATGAAGAAATTTGAATTGAAAGGAATTATAAATGATTCATGGTTGAACATTTGTGATTTTCATGTTTAAAAATATAATTCCTTGAAATGATGTTTGGTTGCTAATTATTGCTTCTATGGAATAAGAGCTATGATTAAACGAATTGGTAATCCCAAGTGGTTATGGGACATTCAAGATCACCTTAGAGATTAATTGTACGACTTGTTTTATAGAATATTTTAGTATGTGGAGCTTACTGATTTGTAATAAATGTTCAAGTAAACCCGATTGCTTATGCGATGCATGGGCGTTACTCGAATGATTACTATTAGAAGCTATTTGACACTTTTGTGATGACGTGTGAAGTGCATGTCTTAGTCTTGCAAATAGTAGTCCATAGTGATAGGCCTTGGTTCTAGACTTGAGATGAGCAGTCTTTATGATAGACTTGCGAAGGTAAACTTGCGATGTGCAGTCATTTATGATAAACTTGCAAAGTGCAGGTAGACATGCGTTGTGCAGTCATTTATTTTAGACTTGCGATGTGCGGGTAGACTTGCGATGTGCAATCATTTATGATAGACTTGTGAAGTGCAGGTAGACTTGTAAGGTGCGGTCATCTATGTTAGACTAGCAATGTGTAGGTAGACTTGCGATGTGCAGTCATTTATGTTAGACTTGCGACGTGCAGGTGGAATTGCGAAGTGTGATCATTTATGTTGAGTTGCGAAGAGCATCATTTGTAATAGACCTTGGCCCTAAACTTGTGAAGTGCAATCATAGACAAGTGAAGAGCTTGCTTGAGATATTGATTTAAATGAAGTGAGTTTTTATACAAAGAAGTAATTATATTGGAAATTGATTGAAGAAATTTAATTCTTTGGGATAAATGGATAACTATATAAATTGGATGTCTTAATCTTTGAAAAGTAAATCAAAGGCTTATTTGAGTATACATACAAGAATCTTCTTGTATATGGATTATTTATTTGGTTGCTCGCTTGTTTGATTGTTTTTGTGTTAGTATGCATTTTGAAAATAGAAATACCATTGTAGCAATATATTTCTATTAAATATGGAATTTTCTCCAAATTAAAATTTGCGAGGATGTAATTTCTTTAAGAAAAAAAACCTTGGTTTTTCAGTGTTGTTTAAATAGAATAAATGAAGATTTAAATTGAGGAAATTAGAATAATAATTTAAACTAGAATTTTAAATGAGAATTTTAAAATGTATGTATTATTGAAAAAAGGCAACGTATGGAATTATGGGATGTAAAATTCTTGTTGTAAAACCTGTTAAACAATGTGTTAGTGTTTTCTAAATAATGCATAATTTTATTTTAAGGGAAAATGGGAATTTTTAGAGCTAAATTGTTTTATGTGTTACATTGCCTTTTTTTAGAAAATGAAAAATACTATATTTTCAATAATAAAAATAAAGATTTAAAAATTATTAAAACATTTTGTTTCATTTGATTAATTATGAAAATTTGGCGATAACCTTAATTTTAGTGTATTAAGATTAATTTTTCTATGTTAAAATCAATGAGACATTAGTGTTTTAAAATGTTAGAGAGTGAGAAAATGCTTAATTCTTTTATTTGATTGGGTTTGGGCTTAAATTGCATTTTTAGCCCATTAGTCCATAAGAGAATAAGTTTTCTCTCTTCTATACTTGGCAAATGGACAATACATTCATTCCATTTACAGTAAACGGAAAACCATCTCCACCTTATTTCTCAACCCTAGCTCTCTCAAAGACCAAGTTTTTAAATCAAAATAAATTCCATAAAATTATGATAAAATCAAATTAAGTTCTCTTATTTCTAATTCACTTTTTAGTCGAATTGATTTTCAGTTTATAATAGGTTTTGATTGTTGTCGTTCATCTTTTGGTTAAGGCAATGCCATGGTACGCTGAATATGATTTACAAAGTTGAAATAAGTGTTTGGCAAGTTGAATTGGTGAATAAGGTGAGTGTAGGACTCATAAATATCTCTATTTTGAATCTATTTACTGATTGCGATAGAATTAATATCGGTTTGGTTGTGATAAATTACATATCTTGTTGCTATCACCTCTAATAGTTGAAACCCCATTTTCAGTTTACTAAAGCCCACCTCTTATGACCATGATTTGCATTAGATTGTTGATGTTTATGTGCCTGCATGGATGATAATCAGGACCCTTAAACTCAACAGCAATAGAATGGATCGGTCTCCTCTTGCTAGCTTTAGTAATTGGCTATAGTTACACGTGATTTTGAGTGAGTTTTGGGTTGATTCCATCTCAGTCATATCTTATCATGACTTAGTGTTTTGGTTCAATCAATAACAGTAATATATTCACGTCTTAATAGTCAGTATCAATATCTCTACCTTTCTTTGGTAGTTTGATACTCAGATGTGGAATATACTTTCATAAAACAACAATCAATCATTCGATCTATGGGCTAAGCCTCAACAGGAAAAAAAGAGGGACGAACAGAGCAATCGAAGGCCACCTGCGCAACCTAGGATCAACCTAGGCACTGTGACCGATGGACCAATCTATATAATCCGTGCACCGGTCATGATCTGGACTGAGCTCCAAGTCACACCATTTTGGCCATTAGATGCCTTGGTACACCCATTCAACCCTTAGCTGATTATTGCTTGTTTGCTTGATGTTTTGCGATGCTTTTACATCATCTTGAAGCTTGTGGGTGATGAACTATTTGTGCATTTTCAAGTATTTAATTCAACTTTGAAGTTCTTGTTGGCATCGAAGTCTTTCTCTAACGTTTTTTTTTGCTAAACACACAATTAAATTACACCATTTGCAAAGTTATTTATGAAGAAATTCCATTTGAAAATGAATTGATATAAATATAAATATATATATATATGGAAAATATATGTAATTTGGATAAGAAGGATTTTAGAGAATATATATTTATAAGCACTTTAAATTTCAAAGTGATTTCGAAGTAAGTTTTTCTACAAATATAGATATGAATCAAATCGTGTTTTCTACTATATGTATTATAAATATTTTTAAGTCAATATTTTTAAACTATCTTTCAAACAAAACCATTTTATTATAAAAACACACTATCTCATTTGGATGAGAAATTTAATTAAACGGTCTAGTGAAACAAGTGGTATGAAATGTGTGTGTTTATTCCACCAGTTAATCATGGGACTTGTTTAAATGTATATTTATTTTCATGAGTGGAATTTACTAGCTTTTAGTAATCATTTTAGCACAGTCAAGTGGTTATGGGACACAAGTCTTCATTCTTATGATTAATAATTGAAAGTGGATGATACATATCTATTTGTTGAGTTTTTAGACTCAATCTTGGGTAATCCGTTTAGGTAGATTAAATGGTAATCCATGAATCATTAAAGGAAGTATAATGTATTAGTGAAGTATAACTTATGGACATTTATCCTTGTCATTTGTGCCAGTTATATTACTGGTATCTCACCTTTTGTGATAGTTAGAGATAGTTCGACCTAGGTGTTATTTTAATGCTTAAGTCAGACCGAGACTTGACAGGTGCAGGGACTCATTGGCCGTGGATGTGAGCTAGCTTAAGAAGTCTAATTTGATGTTGTTATTATTGTTATGTACCATTTTAGTCTTGTATAGATGCTTGTATATGAGTAGACCTTTGTGGTTATCTATATATTTGAGACCTGTTCATGTTATATATGTATATGGATATAAATGTGAGTTTAGTATTTTCTTTTGTAGACTCATACTTTTATGAAGATATTGATGTATATAATTTCTTTTGTGACATTTGATTCTGTATTGTATATTATATTGTGCATTGTTCTAAGTTAGATTAAACCATTGTATTATTATTTTTTGCCTGTATCGGATATGTCGAGTTACCTCTTGTAAGAAAAGGAAAGAAAAAATTATAGTAATTTGATTCGATGTATATATACTCTCCTAAAGCAATACTACAGATGGTCGCTCCTAACAAGCCTTATTCTTTGCACTAGCAGACAGTATGAGCCAGCAATACCCTTTGTTTTTGTGTATCTCTAGCATAGGTTCATAATAATATGAAACACGAATCATGGCCTAGACTGACCTAGAATCTCATCCCATTTCGGGTTGAAAAAGTTATATAGTCTGAGAAATGCTTTAAATGCACCATTTCCTTAATTCACAAGTTAAATGTGGCAACTCAGGGCTTAAGAGTTTTGCTTAGAATAGAAGAATATGGAATATATATTGCAGAGAAAGTGAACTTTTTTTATTATGGAAGGTCATTAGAAATGCACATAGTACCAAAGGAAAGTTTGTTTAGTTAGGGTTGCAAACTGATAGTTTATATGTTTTTTGCAAACTGAAGTGGGCAACATTATGCATTTGTTTTTAAATTTCTCTGAATCATATCCACCATGTCACAATTTAATGGTTAGGGCTGGAAGAAGAGATATCAAGAAAGAAAGTGTGATTGAGTGGGATTTAATTTATAAAGAAACTTGATGGAAGAACTGTCAAACGATGATAACTCTTCTTATTCTCAAAAAATTCATTCATGTGGTGTGGACTAAAAGGAATGCTATAATTTTCAATGGGAAGTGCAAAAATAAAGTGCAAATTTGGTGTTATATTATGAAAGCTATCAAGGATGGAATAGTTTACAGTGATCATGGTTATGATGTTAGCATAACTAGTTGCTAGTGCAAGGGCACATGTTATTTAATTCTCCTTTTTCTTTGTTTTTTTATTTTCTTTCTTGGATCATAGCATTTTATGATTCATTTTATTGTGCTTACAATAAACTGGTATGGGCCCAGCTAACCCTGCTTAGCTTTGCTAATTTTTTTTATATATAAAAAGTAGATTTTGATTTAGAATTTCTAGTAAAATAAATAAATAAAATATTAATATTACACACACATAAATATTATAAATTTTATATACATATATTTAATTGTATATTCATAAATAATTTCAAAATAAAATGTTTATTTATCCAAGAATGTACTATAGGAAAGGTGTTCCCTTATCTTGTCATACTGGAAATCCAATCTCTAATAAGTGACTTGGGACTTAGTTGTATACTTATTATGCTGGAAGTTAATTAATGTAACAATTTTAGTTATAATTCCATACTTATTTTAAACCCTAGACATTATTATAATATCTAAAGATTTTCTATGACATGGCTTGGTTATCATAAGGCAAATATCTATCCGTGTTTATATGTGGCATGGTCTTGCGAGACACCTTTATTTTGAAAGGTTTTATCACTTTAAAATCCATTTAAGGTGTATTTCTCACACTGGTTTACCAGATTAATTCGGGTGTTATTTATTTATAATGCTCGGGTTAGACCGAGCATATTTTCAGATCTAGTTATGGATACTTTGAAGTTTCAAGAGAAGAGCTGGATGCCTCCAAGATGTATTCCCCTATATTTTATTTTCCAATGTATTTGTTGTTTGTATTTATCAGCAGTTTCCAGGATAAGTTGTTATAACTATCCAGGCTGATGGTAGATTAATATACTCTAATTTTGATGTATGTATATTACAGTTTCCTTTTAAAGATCTGTTGTATATTATATATTACTCGTTACGATGTGAGATTTTATTCTGTCTTTTCTTTCTTTTTCTCCCAACAATCTGCCTTTTCGACACTTGGATGCTCGACATGTGAATACCATTGTCACGAACCGTAATCCAGTGGTTGAAAATCGACATCAAATACCTCACTTGTATTCAACTACCAGAGATTCAAACGTTGAACTCCAGTTCGGATATAGCTTATAACAACATTAGATGAATATAAACAGCGGAAACAGAAGGTATTATCATTGATCACAATACAAATACAACATTATCTCAATATTCGATTACAACCATCAGAGTTCATATACATGATATAACCACAAAGAGATAACAGATTTATCTCAACTTTAAGAGAGTTTCCATAATACTTCGACTTTGAGAAGATCCTCTAAGAACTCCAAAAACTTCAAAAGATTTCCAAGCTAGCTCCAAAACACGGATAACCTGCTTCTAGGCTGCCCGTGTGGAAATAATGGGCACCAAAAGTTTAGGAAGGGAACAATAAACTATGGGTCAGTCATGGGACGGGTATGAGTAAACAAAAATAGTTGTTTGTACAAAAATAGTTATAAGAGAAATTTGTTTCATGCTTTTGAAAAATGAAACTGCCATAAGGCCTCCTGGCACACACACAATGCAATCGCACACTTGGGGGAGATTTCTCCTTATGATAGTCAAATATGCTTGATACGAGAAAACTTCTTGATATTATTATTAGTTCATAGTGTAGAAAACATTTCGAAAATATAATATTAATCTTAGATAGCATAGGTACCGTTATACTATGCCTACTATAGCTACCATTTAAGAATGGCAGGTTATACAATTTGAAATCGTAAAGGGCTCATATAGAATGATTGGATTTCCAACAAATGGTCAGGTTAAGGAACTACCTTAAAATGGAACGCCTCTGGAGGGACGCCCCCCAAAAACCAAACTAGTTCCCTGCCAACACAAGGTCGGGTTACCTCTGTGACTAGGTAACAAATAAAGATTTTACTTTGGTAAAAGTTAAATAGAATTTACTTCAGAATTGGAATCTGAATTGGATTTGTAAGGGGAAATTTAAGTTAAGTTAAACAAATGATGGTTGAAATGGAATATAACTTAAGTGATGTTGAATGAAGTTGATATTGGTATTGAAGTAAAATAATAAAGTGAATTAAATGGATGTGGACTTGGGTTATATAAATGAAATTCAACCTTATTTGTCAAATGAATTGGCAATTGAATTAATAAATGGATTGAATGCTAATCGATCTAATGTAAATGAATTGATATGGAATAATGGATGTAAGTGTTAATTCATTAAAAACTAGTATATAGTATTTCTTTTCCGCTGTTTGTTGTTGTAAACTCTGATAATGTAATGTAATGTGATGTAATGTAATAACTGATATAGTTCTTTGTTTTAAAGATATTCATTTATCTATTATATGTTGTTCCGCTGCGAATTGTGAGATTCTGATATTTTTTCTGTTGCTTCTTCTTTCTTCTTCTTCTACCTCTTCTTCTCTAACCTTAACAATTCAGTTTTTCGGCCTTCGATTTCTCGACAGTTGATACAGTGGACGTATTAACGTCGATTTTCGAAAGTCGAAAATTCCGTACGTTACATAACACGTACAAGTAAGCCATCATCGGTCATTACCGACCTTTATGCCGGGATTCACTAACAAATAGCAACAACCACACAGATAAATATCTGGACTCCATACCATGATACCACCTCTTATTCAGAAGAAAATGGACATACCCTAGGGGCGTGACCCCTAAAAACCCTTGCCGCAACATTCCTGTTTCGACCATTACCGGGTTGTGAGGTTCGATGAAGTCTCGTCCACAAAGCTACGCTTTTCACAAAAGCCATGCTTCGATCCACAGATGATCAGCAGCATTCAACATGCCACACTACCAAGTTGGGAGTATATCACTAATAACCATCAACTACATAACCTCCGAGCTCGTACGTCTCAGAGAAGGGTGTTAATCTAAGAGAATAAATTCTCCCCCACCAACAGAAATGTATTTGAAAGAAATCAGCTTTATATCTCAAAGTGTAATGTCATACGTACAACCATACAAGTTTGTTCCGGGTTCGAACAGAACCGAAGGCACTTCCAAAGAAGCCCTTGCAATCCGGGCATCCACAATCCCGATCGGACTGCCCATCACATATGGAGATCTTTATACCAGAGCAACTCAGTGCAGAGTCATTCGACGAATTATCCTATTGTTCTCAAAGACACCCGGTCTTCACCACCGTCTTCAAATGCTTTCCATTTCGTTGTATCATTATTCAGAATGGGTTATATGACACAAAGGTCCTCTCCCGGCTAAACGGATAGTGAGCGCTCAATTTAAAAACATGTGGCTATATCAGTCACAAAGATTCATCATTAATATTCGATGTGGGTTTCAGATAACCAACTGGAATCCGACTCCCTGTCGCATCGAAATTCAATTGCCATTTTACGGGCTAAGGGGTTTTCACATTCACATAGAAAAAAATCACAAATATCACAGTTCAGCACAAAGCAATTCACATCACAAAGTATCACAATCACAAAAAGGGGTATTAATCAGCTCAAGGCACTTCAATAATAATCAATCGTCTGGCAATGAGATGAATTAATAGTGTGATTATATTCAATTAATCACATAATTATTTTCATTAATTAATGATTAATTATCCTTTATTTCTAAATTAATTAATCCTAATTATTAATTAATTAAATATTAATTATTAATTAATTAAATCCTTAATTATTAATTAATTAAATATTAATTATTAATCAATTAAATCCTTAATTATTAATTAATTAAATATTAATTGCCTTCATTAATTAATTATTCCTTAACTAATTACCTTAATTAATTAATCTTTAATTATAAATTAATTAACTTAAATTAATAATTAATTACCCTTTAATTAATTATTCTTTAATTAATAATTAATTAATTATAAATCATTAATTGTTTAATCATCCTTAACAATATAAATTAATTTACTTTTAAGTTAGCAATTTAAATATTTGATTAACTTTTTAATTATTTTGTTAAGTTTTATTTAAAATAAACTTTTGAAAATATAAGTTTAAAACATTCTTAACTTAAATAATTTAAATTATTTTGTTTTAAAACTTCAATTACAAATTTCAACTTAACCACAATTATCCATTTGAAAAGAATAAATTTAGAAAACAATTTGACTTAGACTGTTAAAGTTTAAAACTGAAAATGCTATTACCCGAGAGCTACTTCGAGTGATACCCAAGATCAATTCTTGCTTGCTTCGAGTTTTTCCAAAATCAACCCGAGATCTTTAAATTGTAAATTTTGTTTAAGTTTTAAAAGTGACTGGATATATAGGTTAGAATTACTCCATCTCAGCTTCGAGCCCACATCCTTAAATCCCGAAAACGACTTCGAGTCTCCACCCCTCCTTCCACAAACAAGCTACTGACACAAGATTTAGTGCCGTGCACATGCACAGCGGCACTGACGAACTTCGATCGTCGCCACCACCTTCCACACCTCGATAATAGTTCATATGGGTCATACGAGCAACCAGAATTTTATATCATTGACGAATTCGAAACTTCGCTGTTGAACCCAAACAGAAACAACATTGATCACAAGAAAACTCTTCGCATCGCCACCTCAGGCCACCAAAGGCCACGAAAATCCAACCTAAGCTTCGTCCTGAACTCACGCCACTATCCCCACCGGAGCGATCAACTCCGGTGGTATGACGAACCGCGGCGATCAAATCTTCTGCTTCGACCAAAACGTGGGTTAAAACCCTAGATCCTTGCCGTGCCAACGCTACAACGAAATAAAAAATTATCGAACATTTTTGTGACGAACTCCGACGTCCCAGCAAGCCATGACTTCGATCTCGAGAACCAAAGCCCCATCGATCACTAGAATTTGGTGAAAAAGGCAATGTCGTTAATCCTCGTGTTTCATAGAGGATGCGATATTAATAATTTTGATTTTTCTTTTAAAAATTATTTATTTCAAAAACGTTTCGAATCATATACATGAAATCAAGAATTATGATCATTAAATTTTCGACAAGATTTGGGTTTACCTGTTTTTTTTTTAATTTCCAGAGAAAACTTAAGTTAAACTTACTTAAATTTATTTTTAAATCCTAAAGCATGATCATACAAACATGTTCCATTTAAATTTCAAAGCTTAAAAATGATTTTGGATAAGCTTTTGAATTTAAAAACAGGTTTTGGAACTTGTAACAGAGGCTTTGCCTTTTTTTCTTATGTGCACAGACATGCACAACAATATTCAATAATATACATACAAATTGAGATGCATGCAACAGTTTTCAATCTTACTTAAGCAAGAGTTCAAACAACAAATCACAATCCAAAGTTTTACTGAGTTTACTCACCTATCAACCTGAAACAGAGAGGGCTTGTATTTTTTCTTAAATTTGAAATGACTGGGACTTTTTCTAGGTTTTGTTCTTTTTGAATTCACTGTTGTAATGTGATGATCCTTGCTTACTTTAGTTTAATTGTTGAAGTTTTGAATCCTGCTTGCTTCAGATTTTCTTACAGATTTGAACTTTGAAGCTCTGTTTTTCTTGATTGCTGAAGAACTTTGATTTACTTGATAGAGATGATCTTGCTTGCTTAATTTCTAGTTTTGAGAGAGTTTACAAGGTTTTTTTTTCTTGCTTTTCTGATTTTGTTTTTCTTTGAGAAATTTTTCCCTGGCTTTAGAAAGTTTACAGACTTTGTCCTTTGAAAATGATGGTAAAAGAAAGGAGAGAGAGGAGGTAATGGTTTATAAAATTTTGTTTCCTATTTTTATTAATTTTTTTCTCAAAGATGAAATAAAATGACACATGTCCAAAATGATTACACTTGTTAAAACACTTATCATATGAATAGCACTTGTATTATTTCTTGTTACATGCTTAACACTTGTATTTCACATAGATAAAATAATTTTAAACAAATTTTATATCATATTTGCTTTATTTTATAAATACATTTCCTATTTATTTCTACATACAAATTTAAAAAGAGATGTGTTCAAACAAATTTCACATTAAATAAATTACATATTTATTATTTTAAATGCAAATTATTTTTCTAAGACATTTATTTAAATTTTAAATTCAAATTCAAATCTATCCATGTATATATATATACTTATATAATTTAAATTCAAATAGTTTTAAAATATTTATATATTTGAATTCTTGAATTCAAATGAAATTTTACAATCTGACTGATATATATATATATATATATATATATATATATATATATATATATATATATAAACACTCATTTTATTTATTCTGAAAAATTCATATTAATCCCACTATTTATTCCAAAATTCACATTACTTACTAATTTTTAAATTGATAAAATTTTGGGCATGTTACAGATTCCCCCTTAAGAAAATTTCATCCTCGAAATTTGATAGAGAGAAAGAGAGACGAACAATGAATATACGAATATAGAAAAAAATAGAATATGGCTTACCAGATTAAGCCGAAATATCCACCCTGCAATTGGGATAGGACTTCTGCATACTATCCTCTATTTTCCAAGTACAATCCTTTGGATCACCACTCCACTGCACTTTAACTAGTTTCACAACTTTATTCCTCAATTGCTTTTCCTCACGATCAATGATCTTTATCGGTTCTCTATTTACTGCCAGATTTGGTGTGATTTCCAAATCCTATTGAGCAGCTTCTTCAATAATACAGTTTAGATCGTGCACATATTTTCGAAGATGTGAAACGTGAAATACATCGTGTACGCCAGATAACTAGCTGGTAGTTGCATTCAGTAAGCTAAAATTTCGATCTTCTCCAGTGTAGGAAAATGACCAATATAACGCGGTGCCAGCTTACCAGTTTTCCCAAATCTCAACACACCCGCATTGGAGACACTTTCAAGAATACAGAATCTCCAACCTGGAATTCCAAATCTCTTCTTCTGCGATCATAATAACTCTTCTGATGACTTTGAGCTGTTTTCAACATCTTTCGAAAAAATTCCAATTTTTCGGTGGCTTCCTTAATCACATCTGGTCCAAGAATGAGTCTATCACCTGTCTCGATCCAGCATGTAGGTGATCGACACGGACGACCATATAAAGCCTCGAAAGGAGCCATTTCAGTACTGGCCTGATAGCTATTGTTATATAAGAATTCGACTTGATGCAAATGGTCCTTCCAAGAACTACCAAAGCCGTGAATACAAGCGCGCAAAAGGTCTTGTAATATTCAATTAATTTTTTTAGTCTGCCCATCAGACTACGGGTGATAAGCAGTGCTGAAGTTCAGTTTGGTTCCAAATGCGGCTTGGAAAGCCTCCCAAAATCTGCTAGTGAAGATCGGGTCATGATCACTCACTATACTGCTGGGCATACCATGGAGAAGAACAATCTCTTTTATATACAATTCGGCCAAACTTGCCGCTGTCCGAGAAGATTTCACTTGTATAAAATGGGCTGTCTTAGTTAAGCGATCCATGATAACCCAAATTGCTTCATTCCTCTTTTGAGTGCGGGGCAACCCATCAATGAAATCCATAGATACTTGATCCCACTTCTATTTTGGCACTTCCAACGGCTGGAGTAAACCCGCTACTTTCTTTTGATCACTTTTAATTTGCTGGAAGGTAGCACAACGACTCACATATATAGACATATCCTACTTCATTTCCACCAGAAATTTCTTTTGATATCTCTATACATTTATTAACTCCTGGATGGATACTGAGTTTAGACTTGTGACACTCGTCTATAACTTCACATTTCAGATCCGGGATGTCTGGGACACACATCCTGCCTTTCAGTCTCATAAATCTATTCTTATCGACTTCAAAACTAGAATCTTCACCATGACGAATTCTCCCATAGATTTCTAGAAGAAACTTTTCTTCTTTCTGTTTATTGGCGATCTTCTTAAGAAGGGTAGGAGCGACAACAAGATGAGCAAGAATAACATGCTTCCTACTCAAAGCATCGGCAACTACATTGGCTTTACCAGGCGCATACAGAATATCTAGGTCATATGATGCCAGAAATTCCAACCATCGTTGTTGCCTTAGATTTAAATCCTTCTGGGTGAAGAGATATTTCAGATATTTGTGGTCGGTGAATAATTCGAATTTTTCACCTAAAACAAGGAGAATTTATTAAGTATATTTATCAAGTTAGGTAAAACTTTTAAATCTTTTAAGAAAGTTGAAAGAAATTTTTACCCAAAAGATAGTGTCGTCGGATTTTTAAGGCGAAAATAACTGCTAAGAGCTCGAGATCATGGGTTGGGTAGTTTTTCTCATGCGGACATAATTATCTACTCGCGTAGTCAATTGCTTTCCCATTTTGCATTAGCACCACACCCAAACCATTACCACAAGCGTCAGTATAGACATATAAACCTAGATTCCCGTTGACAATAGCAAGAACATGATCAGTAGTTAATCTCCTCTTCAACTCCTGGAAAGCTTCATCACATTTCAGAGTCCAATCAAATTTTGCATTCTTCATTGTTAGCTTAGTCAATGGACTAGCTATCTTAGAGAAGTCCTGAACAAATTTCCGGTAATATCCCACCAAACCCAGAAAACTTTGAACTTCTTTTGAAGTCGTGGGTCGCTTACATTCTAGAATAGATGAAATCTTTCTCGGATCAACATAGATTCCCTCTTCATTAACAAGTGCCCGAGAAATCTGACTTCCTTGACCCAAAAATGGCATTTGGAAAATTTGGCAAATAAAATGTTCCTCCTTAATATTTCCAAAACAATTCTTAGATGCTCACCATGCTCCTCTTCGGTTTTGGAGTAGATCCAGATATCATTAATAAACTCAAGAACAAATTTGTTCAATACATCTCGGAATACACAAGTCATTAAATCTACGTAATAGGCAGGAGCATTTGTTAGTCCGAAAGGCATGACTAACCATTCTTAGAAAATGTCTGGACCCCTGAAAGCAGTCAAGTGAACATAGTCTTCGACAATTCGTAGCTGATGGAATCCTTGAGCTAGATCCATCTTTGAAAAGAATCGAGCGCCATGCAGTTGATCAAATAGATCATCAATTCTAGGTAGAGGGAATTTGTTTTTGAGCGTTAGTTTATTGAGATCGCGGTAGTCCACACACAATCTCAAGGATCCGTCAGATTTAGCCATAAACACCACAGCTGAACCCCATTCTGAAACACTAGGACGTATTAATCCTTTTTCTAGCAAATCATTGGTTTGCTTGACTAATTCAATTCTTTCCCTGGGTGCCATCCTACGACTTGCGTTAATAACAGGACGAGCATTGGGTACTAATTCAATTCTGAATTTAATTTCTTTATGTGGAGGTAAATATTTGACCTCTTCAAACACATCTGGAAATTCCCGAACAATAGGTATGGACTCAAGACTAGGTTCGGGATATCCCAAAGTATACATTAGTTTATCTCTCTTAGGACTTGGATCCTCATAAGAGATTTCAATCAAATCCCCAAATTTGGTTCTGATCAAAGTTGTTCGATTATTACAATCTAACTTGGCCTCGTATTTCATTAGCCAGTTCATTCCGAGTAAGATTTCTAATTCATCAAAGTCGAGGATGAAAAGTTTGATAGGAAATTCATTCTAAAAATACGAGAGAGGAACATCTCTACATCATAAACAAAGATTTTCAAGACCACCAACTAGATTCTTTACACAAATAGGCTCGCCAACAGATTCAGGTTTAAGTTTTAATTCATTAACGGTTTATTGGGAGATGAAGCTATGTGTAGTGCCTGTGTCGAGCAATCTATCATAAATGATAAGGTTACCTTTTAGATTCCTTTTTCTTTATCCGCCTTTGAAGTTAAGGGGTCATCTTGTATTGCGTACATTTTCGCTATTTGTTCTTGCTTCTTTTTTCGAGCAATGTTTAGCTTCATGACCTGGCTTGTGATAATAAAAGCATCCCTTAGTTCTTCGACTTGTCTTCACAAGCTGATATTCCTTTACTCATTTCTTTGGCTTCTTACAAACATTTGAATAATGGCCTTTCTCCTTATTAATCCTCTTCTCCTTTCCTTGATCCGGTTTCTTCCCTTCAGACTTCCTTTTCTTCCAGTTTGAATTGCTTGAACTTCCCTTCACTTTCGGAACTTCCTGCATATCTAGGGTAGAATATCGATAACCCATATCGATCAAGTCTGAAAAGGATTCTTTTATGTGGGTAGTCATCCTTTCATGGTAGTTCTTATTCATACCCCGAATGAATCTTTCATTCTTCTTCAAAGGTGTATTCACGAGCTCCGGACCAAAACGAGATAATTCGTTGAATTTATTCAAATACTCCTCAAACGATAAACTTCCCTGCTTCAAATCCGTGAAATCCTAGTACATTCGGGAGATACCAATAGATGGCATATATTGCCGTTCAAACACCTCTTTGAATCGACTCCAAGTGAATTCATCTTCCATTTCATCAACAGTAACAGTCTCTCACCAAGCTAGAGCTTCCTCTTGGAGTTGCCAAGAAGCTACTAGTCGCATTTGATCGTCTTCCATCTTCAGCCCTCTAAAAATTATCTTACACGATCTAATCCAGGCTTGGGCTTCAACAACAGATTCCTTGCCAGTAAACGACTTTCCACCAAGTCTAGAAAAACTTCTGTATAGATCAGCCAGATTCGGCTGAGGTTGAGTAGGTATAGCTGCTGTTGCAGGGACTTGACCAGTTGTAGGGGTATTTCCCCGTCTCCTACCTTGTCCTCTTCCGCTCATTCTCACTATCTGTAAATAGTAAGAAAACTTAAATTAGGCATACAGACAAGATATCTTAGGGAATATCAATAGTTAAAGGAAATAGACCAAGAAATTTTAGGGTTTCGGTCTTTCGGGTTTATACTCATTCTACGGTATACTTCACCCTATCTCTAATGAGCCACCTAATGTGTTATACTCCATAGCTAAAATTCTTACTCATCCTTTAGCTCTGATACTAATTGTCACGATCTGAAATCCAACGATTGAAAATCGACATCAAATACCTCACTTGTATTCGACTGCCGGAGATTCAAACGTTGAACACCAGTTCAGATGGAGCTTATAACAATATTAGATGAATATAAACAGCGGAAACAAAAGATATTATCATTGATCACAATACAAATACAACATTATCATAATATTCGATTACAATCATCAGAGTTCATACACATGATATAACCACAAAGCGATAACAGATTTATCTCAACTTCAAGAGAGTTCCAACATACTTCGACTTGGAGAAGCTCCTCCGAGAACTCCAAACACTTCAAGAGATTTCCAAGCTAGCTCCAAACCACGGATAACCTACTTCTAGGCTGCCCATGTGGAAATAATGAGCACCCAGAGTTTGGGAAGAGAACAATAAACTTCGAGTTAGTCATGAGACTGGTATGAGTAAACAAAAACAGTTGTTTTTACAAAAACAGTTATAAGAGAAATTTGTTTCGTGCTTTCGGAAAATGAAACTACCATAAGGCGTCCCGCCACACACACAATGCAATCGCAAACTTGGGGGGGATTTTTCCTTAAGATAGTCAAATATGCTTGATATGAGAAAACTTCTTGACATTATTATTAGTGCATAGTGTAGAAAACATTTCGAAAATATAATATTAATCTTAGCCAGCATAGATACCATTATACTATGCCTACTATAGCTACCATTTAAGAATGGCAGGTTATACAATTTGAAGTCGTAAAGGGCTCGTATTGAATGATTGGATTTCCAACAAACGGTCTAGCAAGGAACTTCCTTAAAATGGAACACCTCTGGAGGGATGCCCCCAAGAACCAAACTGGTTCCCTACCAACACAAAGCCGGGTTACCTCTATGACTAGGTAGCACCTACAAGTAAGCCATCCCCGGTCGTTACCGACCTTTATCCCGGGATTCACCAATAAATAGCAACAACCACATAGATAAATATCTGGGCTCCATACAATGATACCACCTCTTATCCAGAAGAAAATGGACATACCCTAGGGACGCGACCCCTAAAAACCTTGACGCAACATTCTTGTTTCGACCATTACCGGGTTGTGAGGTTCAACGAAGTCGTCCACAAAGCTACTCTTTTCACAAAAGCCATGCTTCGATCAACAAATGATCAGCAGCACTCAGCATGCCACACTATCAAGTTGGGGGTATATCACTAATAACCATCAACTACATAGCATCTTAGGTCGTACATCTCAGAGAAGGGTGTTAAGCTAAGAGAATAAATTCTCCGCTACCAATAGAAATGTATTTGAAAGAAATTAGCTTTATATCTTAAAGTGTAATTTCAGACATACAACCATACAAGTCTATTTCGGGTTCGAACAGGACCGAAGGCACTTCCAAAGAAGCCCTTGCAATCCGGGCATCCACAATCCCGATCGAACTCCCCATCACATATGCAGATCTCTATACCAGAGCAACTAAGTGCAAAGTCATTCGACAGGTTATCCTATCGTTCTTGAAGACACCGGTCTGCACCACCGTCTTCAAATGCTTTCCAATTCGTCGTATCACTATTCGGAGTGGGTTATATGACACAAAGGTCCTCTCCCGGCTAAACCGAATAGTGAGCGCTCAATTTAAAAACATGTGAATATATTAATCACAAAGATTCATCATTAATATTCGATGTGGGTTCCGGATAACCAACTGGAATCCGACTCCCTGTCGCATCGAAATTCAATTGTCGTTTTACGGGCTAGGGGGTTTTCACATTCACTCAGAAAACAAATCACAAATATCGCAGTTCAGCACAAAGCATTTCACATCACAAAGTATCACAATCACAAACATGAGTATCAATCAGCTCAAGGCACTTCAATAATAATCAATCATCTAACAATGAGATAAATTAACAGCGTGATTATAATCAATTAATCACATAATTATTTTCATTAATTATCTTAATTAATGATTAATTATCCTTAATTTATAAATTAATTAATCCTTAACTATTAATTAATTAAATCCTTAATTATTAATTAATTATATATTAAATATTAATTAATTAGATCCTTAATTATAATTAATTAATTGCCTTTATTAATTAATTACCTTAATTAATTAATCTTTAATTATAAATTAATTAACTTAAATTAATAATTAATCACCCTTTAATTAATTATTCTTTAATTAATAATTAATTAATAATAAATCATTAATTATTTAATCATCCTTAACACTACAAATTAATTTACTTTTAAGTTAACAATTTAAATATTTGATTAACTTTTTAATTATTTTTTTAAGTTTTATTTAAAATAAAATTTTGAAAATATAGTTTAAAACATTCTTAACTTAAATAATTTAAAGTATTTTATTTTAAAACCTTCAATTACAAATTTCAACTTAACCACAATTATCCATTTGAAAAGAATAACTTTAGAAAATAATTTGACTTAGATTGTTAAAGTTTAAAACTGAAAATGCTATTACCCGAGAGCTACTTCGAGTAATACCCGAGACCAATTCTTGCTCACTTTAAGTTTTTCCAAAATCAACCCGAGAGCTTCAATTTTTAAATTTTTAAAAGTGACCCGATATATAGGTTAGAATTACTCGATCTCAGCTTCGAGCCAACATCCCTAAATCCCGAAAACGACTTCGAGTCTCCACCCTTCCTTCCACAAACAAGCTACTGACACAAGACCTGGTGCCGTGCACATGCACAGCGGCACTGACGAACTTCGATCGCCGCCACCACCTTCCACACCTCGGCAACAGTTCATATGGGTCACACGAGCACTTAGAATTTCATACCTTTGACGAATTCGAAACTTCGTTGTTGAACCCAAACTGGAACAACATTGATCACCAGAAAACTCTTCTCATTTCCACCTAAGGCCACCAGAGGCCACAAAAATTCAACCGAAGCTTCGTCCTGAACTCATGCCACTATCCCCACCGGAGCTGGTGGTCTGACGAAACCGCGGCGATCAAATTTTCTACTGTAACAACCCTAGATTTTTATGTATATTTTAATTTTGACTTTATTTCATTTTGAATTTTTTTAAAACTTGTTTCATTTCAAACATTTCATTTTTAAGTATAAACTTTGATTATTATGTGAATTACAATTCCAAATGGTATAAATTGAATATTTTCCTTAAATGTTGACTTTGGTCAATTTGGGTCAAACTTTGATTTTTAAATTTTAAATTTAAATATTTAAATTCTTAAATTTTATCTTTTATTATGAAAATATATTAAAATTTAAGAATACTGCTTTTCGTTTCGTTGAAATCCGATTTATATTGTGAAAGTTATGCTTTTTACAATATTGTACGTAAATTGATTTATTTAATAAAAAATTGTCTATTTTAATTTATATAAAAAATATTTTAATTTTTATATATATGTGTGTAATATGTTATATTATATATTTTTTGTCTTTTAAATATTTTTAAAGTGATGTTTGAATTTTTCCAAAAATTTATTGAATTTGTTTTCTATTTTTAAAGGCTAGTTTTCATTTTTCTGCTATTTTCTTCATTAAATTATATTTAATTAAAATTTATTTATTCATTTTTATGTATGCATTTTATTTTTATTTTCTTACCTTTATTTATAAATATTTTCAAGTGCATAGAAATTTTTTGAAGTTTGTTCCATTTATTTTCATATTTCCAAGACTAGTTTGTATTTTTAAGCTATTTTCTTAATCTAATTATATTTAATTAATATTTATTTATTTATTTTTGTTTATTTACTAAATTTTCGTGTTTTTACCTGTATTTATAAATATATTTCAGTTATAAAAAAAAAATTCAAAAGAAATGGAGAAATTTGAAGAGTTTTTAACCTTTCATTTACCTTAGACTTTTCACCTCCCTGCCTCTTCATTTTCCACCAACGCTTGCATTCATTTTGAGGCTGACCATGTCTCATTCTTTCAGCTGCATTCCTATTCATTTTTCACGTATAGAAACACTTCTCACCTCAAAATTTTCGGCCTCCATCTGAACAAAGAAAATTTGGTAAACTTTCATCTTCTTTTTCCATTTTTCTACTTGTTGTTTGATTTTTGAACATGCCTTCTACCTTCCATGGTTCGGCCCTTGCTCCTCCACCACCATATCCGCCTCCACCATCACCACATCAGGTCACCATCTCCTCCAGCCCACTGACCAAGCCATGCCGTGGTCATCTATGACTAGATCCACCAAAGTTTATGCAAACACTCCACTTGTTCAACCTAGTCGAGCGCCAATCTTGTTCCACCACTCAAACCATCACCTTGGCCGCCACTTGCACCACCATCTCCAGCAAATTCCTGACCTGACACCACTGCAATGTCCTCCTACTAACCACACCAGACCTGGCCGTGAACACTTGCCTTTGGCCGTGGCTTGTTTTGCCTTGAAACCATTTTTTTTTCTGCCTTGTAGTGTAGTGTCATGCTCATACCTTTGCACATATATCTCTACTCCTTTATATCCATGCAATGGCTGACCTATGAACCTAAAACCAGATCCAAACACACCCCTTAGCCATACATTTCATATCTGGAGTTGAAGCATAGGTGGTAGAAAGCAAGTGCAAACACTCCGGTGATGTTTTGTGTATTCATTTCTAGCTTTGTTTAATTGAATTTGGGTTGAAAACTTATGTTATATTTATTTGTTTTGTCTCATGCATCCAAGGAGAATTAATCTTTGGCTCTTCCACTCATCTTTGTGTCGTGTTATCGTGCTTGTTTGGATCTCATTTGTGCATTCGTCGTTGTGTCTCCAGCTCAAAACAGTGAGTTATTCTCACCAGACAATATGTACATATATAACTAGTAAATTGACCCCTTTTGAATCTGTAAAATGCATTATCATGTTACACCTGCTATATTATGATTATATGATATTCACCCATGCTTATACACCTGTTATAACATCTGTTACTGTTATATTATGTTTTTCTGTTATTTTTATCAGTTTATCACACTGCAAGTTCCCTGTAGATTAGGATCACTATGGGTTGAAATGATACATAACCGAACGGACTTTAGAATAGGAGAAAATCGTTATGGGCTGAAATGATAGGCCTGAATGATTTTCAATTATTTTCTTTTACTTGGGATTACGGGTTTGAAATGATCAAACCCGGGTTTTCTTTGTAAATTACGGGTTGAAATGATATATTACCCGTATCACTTTACCTAGGCTAGAAAATGAAATACAGACCCGTTGTTAAAATATGTTTTTCTAAATTTTTTTAAAATTTTTAGAAATATAAATATTATAATATTTTGATTAGATTTGATTAAAAATGATTTTTGTAAAGCATTATTGATTTTCTGAAAATTTATAAGTGAAATAAATAAAGGGCAAAGTTAGAAATCTAAAATGTAAGTTATTTTGGAAATTATAATTTGGTGATAAATGGAATTTAAATTAAATATGAAAATATGATAAATTTATGATATTTTGAATCAAATGAATTTAAAATGATTTTTTAATACATTAATGATTTTTGAATAAAGTTAAATGTGAAATGAATGAATATTTATGTTGAAATTTTGAAATATAACTAAAATTGGATATTTGTGAATTTGTCTTAAAAGTGAATTTTAAGTTAAGTAAATAAAAATGAAATTAAGTTATATTTGAAAATTTTAAACTTAAGTGTTAAGTTAAATTTAATTTAATGAATTTTAAATTTTATGTTGGAATTTAATAAGTGAATTATTATTAAATTTTGATTTTTGAATGGAGATTTAACTTTATAAAATCATGAATAAAGAGTATTTGAATGATTGTTTTAAAAGAGAAATTATACGATTTTATAAGCTAAAAATGATTTAAATAAAAATATAATTGTTTGTGAAATTATATTGAATACTTGAAGTTAATTAACTGCATTTCTGAAATGCTATTAATTCTAATGTAAATGATAATACAGCATTTGTAAATGCTGTAGTTGATAATAATGAACCAAATGGCTAAGTTTAATTAAAGGCTATCATAGCATTTTTGTAAATGTTATAATTGCTGAATTTAACTAAGTTTTATTTGAAACTAATGTAACCCTATTACAACATTTTTTATGCTGTCTTTTGTTAAATTGAACTGTTTTGAATGTAACTTTCTGTAGCAATTTCTAAATGCTGCGAAAGTTGAATTTTCATCTGTTTTAATAAATTAAGTGGATAAATGAATTTTGAAAGACTAAAATTTTGTAAATTTAATAATTTAATTATTAAATATAATAACTTCATTTTATGATTTAAAAAGGAAGTAATATGTTTCGAAAAATAAACTATTTTGAAATGTGTTTTGTAATGGTATTTAAATTAAATAAGAATGAATGTGGTTTGGAAGATATTATATTTTTGATATTTTGAAATGGATTTTGAATGATATTGAATTTTGAAATGATATTTTATTTTGAAGTATAAAATACCATTTTGAAATTTTAACCACGGGATGTATTTAATCTGTAGTTTAACTGATTCTTAAAGGATGGGCGATCCCAAGCATCCTTTAAGTTATTGTGCATTTCTACTACAGTTCACTTGAGTTGGTTTACATTATATAAGTATATATTGTCCTGACTCGAGTGTTTTGAGTTTTACTTTACGCTCGGGTCAGCCTGAGTATTCACAGCTTTGGATTCTCTTTCTGGAGCTGGTCTTTGCTGGAGTTTCTGCTTATCTACATTTATATCTACTCTCTGTTTCAGCTGTTCTAGTTTATCTCATGTATTAGTGAACTTCTATGTAATCGGGATTTCTATTATGTTGTTTTCAGACTGTATTATGTATTTGGTTTGAGACTCTGCCATAGTAGCTTCATGAACTACTATGTATTTTATTTCCGCTGCGAGTTATTCTGATATTTCTGTGTCTGTGATTCTGTGATTGTATTTCATTTGCTCCAAATTTATTTACAACGCGGTATTTGAGCAATTCAAGTCCGACATGTGCGGATGCGAATGGCTGAAAATATCGGGTTGTTACATCTACTTCGACCAAAACGTGGGTTAAAACCCTAGATCCTTGTCGTGCCAAGGCCACAACGAAATAAAAAATTATCGAACATTTTTCTGACGAACTCCGACCTCCCAAAAAGCCATGACTTCGATCTCGAGAACTAAAGCCCCATCGATCACCAGAATTTGGTGAAAAAGATAATGTCGTTCATCCTCATGTTTCACAGAGGATATGATATTAAAAATTTTGATTTTTATTTTAAAAATCATTGATTTCAAAAATGTTTCGAATCATATACTTGAAATCAAGAATTATGATCATTAAATTTTCGACAGGATTTGGGTTTACCTGTTTTTTTTTTTAAAATTTCCAAAGAAAACTTAAGTTAAACTTACTTAAATTTATTTTTAAATCCTAAAGCATGATCATACAAACATGTTCCGTTTATATTTCAAAGCTTAAAAATGATTTGAGATATGTTTTTGAATTTAAAAACAGGTTTTGGAACTTGTAACAAAGGCCTAGCTTTTTTTTATCTTATATGCACAGACATGCACATCAATATTCAACAATATATATACAAATTGAGATGCATGCAACAGTTTTCAATCTTACTTAAGTAAGAGTTCAGACAACAGATCACACTCCAAAGTTTTACAGAGTTTACTCACCCGTCAACCTGAAACAGAAAGGGCTTGAATTTTTCTTAAATTTGAAATGACTGGGACTTTTTCTAGGTTTTGTTCCTTTTGAATTCGCTGTTATAATGTGATGATCCTTGCTTACTTTAGTTTAATTGTTGAAGTTTTGAATCCTGCTTGCTTCAGATTTTCTTACAGATTTGAACTTTGAAGCTCTATTTTTCTTGATTGCTGAAGAACTTTGATTTACTTGATAGTGATGATCTTGCTTGCTTAATTTTTGGTTTTGAGAAAGTTTACGGGGGTTTTTTTCTTGCTTTTTTTTATTTTTGTTTTTCTTTGAGAATTTTTTCCCTGGCTTTAGAAAGTTTACAGACTTTGTCTTTTGAAAATGATGATAAAAGAAAAGAGAGAGAGAGGAGGTAATGGTTTATAAAATTTTGTTTTCTAGTTTTATTAATTTTTTTATCAAAGATGAAATAAAATGACACTTGTCTAAAATGATTACATTTGTTAAAACACTTATCATTTGAATAACACTTGTATTATTTCTTGTTACATGCTTAACACTTGTATTTCACATAGATAAAAGAATTCTAAATAAATTTTATATCATATTTACTTTATTTTATAAATACATTTCCTATTATTTTTATATACAAATTTAAAGAAGAGACGCGTTCAAACAAATTTCACATTAAATAAACTAAATATTTATTATTTTAAATGCAAATTATTTTTCTAAGACATCTATTTAAATTTTAAATTCAAATTCAAATTAAAATTCAAATTCAAATCTATCTATATATATATATATATACTTATATAGTTTAAATTCAAATAGTTTTAAAATATTTATATTTTTGAATTCTTAAATTTAAATGCAATTTTACAATCTTATATATATATATATAAATCAACGCTCATTTTATTTATTTTGAAAAATTCAAATTAATCCCATAATTTATTCCAAAATTCACATTAATTACTAATTTTTAAATTGTTAAAATTTTGGGGATGTTACAACCATGGATGTGTTAGTGTCGACTTTTGAGGTTGAAAAGGTGGGTCGTTACAAGTGGTATCAAAGCTTAGGTCGAGGGAAAACCTAAGATTTTGTGGGTAGACTCATTAGGGATAGGTTTACAAAAACCCTACAATGAGTTTGAGTGTATACATATAATATTGCATATTTGTTAGTGCTATTGATGTGCATGTAAATGTGTATACTTTTACTTCCATATTAAATAAATGAGAAAATGGAGTATTTTAACATGTCTAAACAAATTTTTTAATTATTTTCAAATCATTAATTCAGCTTCATATGGGGTAAAATGGTCATTTTTGTGCATATATTAATTGAGAATATTTATTTGCACGTTTTATTTTTATTGTAGGAAAATTGGATGAAAATTACAAGTGGCTTCAAGCATTAATGCATGCGCATGAGAAAGAAGCAAATGAAGATGGAAATAAATTAAGTCATGCAACATGGAGCACCCCACCTACTCACTCACCTTGATCTACAATTAGGAGCTAATGCACAAGTTAGTGGAGCTAAAAGTACATAAACATGTAAAAAAGGATTAAGCTCTTGCTAATGACAACTTGGTGGCAGCATTTCCTCAAGGACAATTTCGGTAGTCCCCAAAAATATGTTTTGGGGTTTCAAAACATGTATAAATACCCCTTTGTTTCGTGTAATTAATACCTTAGCATCCTCTTTAGTTAGTTTAGGTTCTCAAAAATAATTATAAACTCTCTTTGTCTTTTTAATGGCTATTTAGCTATTTTCTTTCTTGTAATTATCTTTTATGCAATTTAATTTCATGCTCATTTTTACTTACATGCTCTTTTTCCTTTTATGTTAGTAGTTTAGATTTTTTACTTATGCAAGTAGATTAGCTTTTATTTTATTTTAATTAGCTTTTCTTGCTTAGCTTGCATTTTCCTCTTGTTTTTGTTTTATGTTGAAGTCTTCATTTGTTGACATGATAACAAATATGAGAGCTAAACCTCTTCAATTTAGTAGTAATGAAGCTCTCTTGATCATGTAGATTCAACAATTTGCTAATTTTTAATCTCTTTTTGTGCTTAATGGAAATGTGTGATGTGGATAGATTTTGTTGTTTAAGCTTTGAATTTGATAGCCTATGTTGTTGACACCAAATAGGCTACGCTTAAACAAACATAAAAACAAATTACCTCTTCATCTACATATGATTATAGTAATGAAGTGAATTATAAAATCAAAATTTGATGGTCTATATTACTAATCAATAGTAAATAGATCATGCTTAGAATAGATTTTATTTTCAATTTCATTAACGTTTTCGTGTGAGTTAACAAGTGGTTTAGTGGGCGTGTTATAGCTTAGTAGTTTACGTTGGGCTAATTAATAACACAAATAGGCCATACTTATGATAAGAACATCAAATAAATTCACTAATAACCAGAAGAAAGATTATATTTTCATTTTCTTGATTTATGTGATCATGAAAAGGAAGTTACCTCTAAATTGCCTTCTACTCTCATATTTTTATCCAATTTTAGTTTTTGTTACTTTTTAGAAATTTTTAGTTAATCATAACTTCAAATCTTGGTTTAATTTGATTGAATAAATTTTTTAAAATTAAAACAATTCCCTCCGGATCGACCCAAACTTGCAACGTACTAGAATTGTACGCCGTGCAGTTGCGTTTATTTTTAGTTTAAAATTTTCAGCTATTTACTAATCCGATAAACGATTAGCCATTAAACAAGATTTTGGCGTCGTTTCTGGGGAATTAATTTGATTTGAATTTCTATTCTTTGAATTATTTTCGTTTGGTTTTTATTATGTGTTCATTTTGTATATTATTTTGCATTTAAAAAAATTTATGTGTTTGTTTGGTTTTTGTTTTTGTTTTGTTGTGTGCTTGTTGTTTTTTTCATATGCATCGTAACAACTCAGAATTTGACCGCTTTAAAATATACTATTTATAGTGATTTTAAATATAAAATAAGTAAGGTTATGTGATTCAAAAAAATTAAATAGCATCTGGAAAGAGAAGTATACACAAAGATAGTAACATTTGCCTAATCAACAAAAGTCACAAAATGCTGATTTCAGAATTCAATGGTTAAATAAATTATTTTAATTTATTTATGAGTGTTTATATTTTTAAATAATTTTTTTTAAAATTTGGTTTACATAAATAAATAGTTTAACTAAAATGTCAAAATGTGACCGTAAAACATTTTGTCGAAAATCAACGTTTTGTCGATTAAAAGTTGTCATAATGTTGTTGCACCATTATTTTATTAATAGGAACATATATATTCAAATAGTGAAAATATTAATTAATTCAATAATCAAGTTCACTTTTATTAAATAAGATTTGGAAATTCTAGAATGTCATTAAGAAAAGTAAGCAAGTTTAAGAAAAGTCAAAAGTAAGCATCAAATCCAAATCACATCAAAATCCAACAAAATAATTACTTTACTTTACTTAATATTTAAGTGACTAAGACATACAGTAAGAAGCGAAAGGATGATGTTAAGGGTTGAAATAAAATATAGTTTACTTTAGTTTGAAGTAAGGGTGTTTTGGTAATTTGGTAAGAGGTTAAATTTGTAAAATTCCATTCCTTACTTTTTCTATAAATACTCACCTCCTTCTCTCATTTCATTCACACTTTTTGTGACGCCCCACCTCTATATTCACACTAACCAAGGACATTACTGGGTAATGTCATCAGTTGGTACGGAGAATAGGGCTGTTGTGGAGTGACCATCTGTGTAATTGCTTTGTGCGAGTACCGATATGTCAGATAGCATATCCTGCATTTCATTCAAGAGGAAATCCGATGTACCAGTACAAACTCAAACCTACTACACAGTGGCTATGTGGTCTTCGGAAACAAATATAAAATATGCATAACATAAATCAGTCATAGATATTCATATCACTAAGACGGAAATATATATGAATATGACACATAGAAGTGTACATCAAAGTAGTGGTCATACAATATCCACTACATCACAAAAGAATAGGAAAATGTGCTAGAAAAAAGAATATGTATACATCAATGAGTCTCTATCTCGAATGTATAAAAACAAAAACTACTAAGCTAAAGTAGCTAGTCAAAAATCAGATGACGGTCCCTGATAAGAAGTCAAGTAGAAGCACTTGAAACACCTCGGTCTGACCCGAGTATTATTTAAGAAGAAAAATAATAAACAGATTAGTCTAGCTGTAAATATCGTATAAAATGAGATAGGATAAGAGATATAACAGAAATATATGATAACAACGAAAATCATATAATATCTCAAATCTTGTCAATACACCAAAAAGAATGTCATATTCTTTATCTTATTCAACAAACCTCAAATGTTCACAAAACATATCAATGCAAATCGCAATAAATGGTGAAACATATATTCCATAAATCCCTGATAGAAAGTCCAGAAAACAAAAAAAGGAGGAGGCCTATCACAAACGGGAGCATGAAAACTCACCAACATGTGTATCATAAATGGGTTGCTATCCCATAATATGATCCGAAACTCCTCCTAACAGGGTATAGTCCCCCTTTACGAACTATGAGCCAAAACTCCTTCTAACAAGGTATAGCCCCCCTTTGTGGACTATGAGCCGAAACTCCTCCTAATAGGGTATAGTCCCCCTTTATGGACTATGAGACATCACACATCACTAGTCTAAAACTCAAAATGATCACCATTAATAAATAAGAAGTGTAAAGTACACTAAGCAAGTAAATAAATGAGTTTAGCTTCATGTTCCATAACCATTGGCGTAACTTAAATATTTACGAACAAATTGTAGATTTCCCCTCGAAAACTGTTACAAAATTTCAATCGAACAAGTCCAAAAATTAACCGACGAAGTAAACGAAAGCGTTTAATACCACTTGTTTTGTTAAGTCGTTTAATTAGATTTTTTTATACGAATGAAGTAAAAGTTTGTATATACTAATAGATTGGAAAACAGTTTTAAAAATGATCTTTGTATTAAAAATAACGTTGAAATCATTTTTGTGAAAGAGTTTGAGTATATACTATTAGTATAGAAATCTTTGTATTTTAAAGTGATAAATCACAAAAATGATTGTAAAAATAACCCATCACCAAAAATTCACATTCGACGACGCGAATTAAAACCATGAAAATCGATATATAATCCATCAAATGGATATTCCAAAAATTCAGAAAAGAAGGCATCAAAGTCAATAAAAGCGACAACAACTAATCTGATCAACCAAAAATCGATATAAATGAAAACCCACATAAGATAGGCAAATTGGCTGAATTTAATAACTCTATACGTCTGGTGGTTATCCCAGACATCTGAGCTGAAAGACTGAAATTTTCTTCCAGATCGCCCAGACGTCTGTGAAATAAGCTTAGACATTTGAGCTGTAAGTCTAGAATTTTTATTCCGTAGCTTCATACGTCTGAGCATATTACTTGATGTCTGATCTAAAGCTCAGAGCAAGATTTAGCCCTGGCCATTGATGGCCAAATCATATTGGAAGCGGTCGAATGAGCGACAATGGATAGGGATTTATGCCAAGGACAACCCAGCCCTATAGACTCACTCCAAACAACATGTCCAAACATCCATATAAGAATTTTCATAGATTTTGACTTCAAAATGCCAAAAATTGAAAAATTCGCCAAACCAATTCAATTCAAAAGAAAATGGATATAAGATAGATGTTAGTAATTCATACCTAACAACTATCAAAGGTATAGACATAGATGTTAGTTCAAGAACTCATATTTAAACCCAAAAACAATGAATGAGAAGCTCAAACACAAAGGAAAGATCACGAACTCTTCAACTTCAACTCTGGAAGCTCCAATCTAAACTCATAAGCAAATATTTCCTAAGTTAGGTTATAGGAAACTTTCTGAAAATTGAATAGGAATTGAGATGGTGAAGATGAAGAGGATGTTTACCTAGCTTCTCTTTGATTTTGGACTTGAATTTGAATTTCCTAGTAAAACTAGGTTTTATCAATTTTAATTTCCCATTTTTCCCCATTTCCTTTTAGCTTGAGAGTGTTAGGAAATTAGAAATGAAATGAATGAAGATGAGTGGAGTTAGTGTGTTTGATTGAGGAGTTGGGTTCCCTGCTAGTTTAGTCGGCTGAAACCTAAACCCAAAGCCCTAAACGAAAATATCAAAATTCTAATCAACTTCAACCATATCGTTGTTTATACTCAAAAAGGTCACAAATGCCATTTTAGGCTCAATGGAAGTGGTCCTGAATCTGATTCAATCGTTTATAAAGAGTCATGTTTCGGACTTTACATTCAACCAACGATGTTATATTTAAATAAAACATTTAAATATACAATTGTAAAATATGCGGGTTGTTACAGACTCCCCTCCTTAAAGAAATTGCGTGTTTGCAATACTTAAGAAGAATATAAAGAGTAACAAATACAAAGGCATAACAACACAAAAGAAAATTTTATCAGGCGATCAGAAAATAAAGAAATGGTTGATATATTTAAGATAATTACGTATTTACAAAGTACCATCTCAATTCATCCTATTTCATCAGATCCGGGATGTGATATGGTTCCGAAGGATGAACCAGATATGGACATTTCCAATAAGATTTCATTCTTGAAAAAAAATCCATTTTTGGATTTATTTCATCTATTCCATAACCAAAACAAAAGGGGATACACGTTACACCACGATTTTGAATCAGAAGAGAGATTTCAAGAAATGACAGATCTACTCACTCAAAATGAGAAGTTCACCTTAAAGAGCACGAAAGAGTAAGTCCGGATGTGTTCGCTCGATGAATTCTCTGGATTCCCAAGAACGATCCTTAGGATTTGCGGACCAATGAGCTTTCACAAGCGGAACATTTTTGTTTCGAAGGCGTTTAACCTCTGTAGCAATGATACGGATAGGATGTTTCTCATATGTCAAATTAGGTGAAACTTCAATTTCTTTAATAACACCGGGCTCAAGAGTAGAATCAGAATCCCTAAGGCATTTTCGTAGTTAAGAGATATGGAAAACATCATTAATAGCAGAAAATAGAGCCAGCAATAAAAGGTGATAAGCTACGGAACCAATGTGTTCGGTGATGGAAAATGGGCCAATATATCGAGGTGCTAATTTTCCCGATTGATTGAAATGCACAACACCCTTCATAGGTGAAACATGAATGAACACCAAATCTTCCATAGAAAATTTCAAATTCCTTCTTCGATTATCGGCATAGGATTTTTGTCTACTTTGAGCTTCTTTCATCCTATGACGAATAAGGTCAATCTTGGCTATGGAATCACGAATAAAATTTGGACCTAAACCAGCTTCAAGCCAACACGAAGGAGATCGGCATGGCCTTCCGTAGAGTGCCTCGAAAGGTGTCATACCAATACTAGATTGGAAGCTATTATTATAGGAAAACTCAACAAGGGAAATATGATCTTCCCAACTTCCACCAAAATCAAGAACATATGCATGAAGAAGACCTTTAAGAGTTTGATTCACATGCTTGGTTTGTCCATCGGATTGAGGATGATAAGCAGTGCTAAAATTAAGCTTCATTCCCAAAGCTTTTTGAAGAATCTTCCAAAATCCACTAGTAAATAATGGATTACGATCGCTAACAATAGAAATAGGAACTCCATGCAATTTAACAATTTCTCTAACATAGAGTTTGGCCAGAAGAGATATGGTCCGATTAGACCGAACGGGAATAAAATGGACGGATTTTGTAAGCCTATCTACAATCACCCATAAACTATCATGACCTGAACGAGAACGGGAAAGACCGTGAATAAAGTCCATGAATATTTGATCCCACTTTCAAATGGGAATGTCTAAAGGTTGCAATAAGCTCCCGGGCCTTTGATGCTCGGCTTTTACGAGTTAGCTAGTCATGCAACGCTTAATGAAGTTAGCAATATCAGATTTCATTCCATCCCAATAATAAAGTCGTTTCATGTCCGCATACATTTTACTACCACCGAGATGAATGGTAAATTTAGAATGATGAGAAAATGTCTTTACAAAGATCAATAATATTTGGTACAATAAGTCTACCAAATTTTCAAATACCTCCACGAGCATCGATTTCAAAGTGTTTCAAACCATCAATATTTCTATCCCCACAACTTTGGCTAAGACGACTCAATTCAGGATCATAGTTTTGAGCTTCAAGAATGCGGTCTAAAAGAGAAGGATGAGCCTCAAGGCTACATAAAACAAGAGATGAACATGAATTGGGTTCACGATTTTGAATCTCATAAGTAGACAAAGTCTCGAGATCATTCCATTCGGATATCATCAAAGAAACAATCGCTTGATGCTTATGACAAAGGCATCAGCAATACGATTTCCCTTTTCGGGAGCATAAAGAATATTAAGATCATAAGATGCAAGGAATTTGAGCCAACATTGTTGATGCAAATTAAGTTCCTTTCGAGAAAATAAATACTTCGAAGATTTATGATCGGTGTAGAGAACAAACTTCTCTCCCAAAAGATAATGACGCCAAATTCTAAGGGTGAAAACAATGACCGCGAGCTCTAAATCATGAGTGACATATCTAGTCTTGGTAGGCTTTAATTGCTTAGAAGCATAAGCGATAACATGTTTCCTTTGCATGAGAACAGCTTCCAAACCAACACGACTAACATTGGTATAAATAGTGAAGTCTTGGTTTCCTTCGGGAATCACAAGAATAGGAGCATCAAAAAGTTTTTTTTAATTTCTGAAAAGAAGCTTTACATTCATCTGATGAAATGTACTTAACTCCCTTTTTTTGTCAAACTAGTAAGAGGTACAGAAATTTAGAAAAATCTTTTATGAAACGATGGTAATAACCCGCCAATCCAAGAAAGTTACGAATTTCCATTACACTCTCCGGTTTCTTCCAACTTTGAATCGTTTCAATTTTCGAAGGATCCTCGGAAATTTCAGATTCAGAAATAATATGTCCTATAAATTTCACACGAGGTTGTCAAAAGTGGTAGAAAATTTTGCTTTCAATTGATTGCTCTTAAGAGTTTCCAATACAATCCGAAGATATTTTTCATGCTCTTTCCCAGGTTTAGAATAAACAAGAATATCATTTATAAAGATGAGAACAAATCGATCGTGGTAGTCTTTGAAAACTCGATTCATAAGGTCAAAGAAATAAGCTGGAGCATTCGTTAAACCAAATGGCATAACAAGTCATTCATAAGATTCATATCGAGTACAGAACGACGTCAAAGGAATGCTATCCTCTACAATACGAAGCTGATGAAAACTGGTTGCCAAATCTAACTATGAAAAGACTCTAGCACTGCAAAGTTGATCGAATAGATCATCAATCCGAAGCAAGGGATATTTATTCTTAATGGTAAGATCATTAAGTTGGCGATAGTCAACGCAAAGCCTAAGTGTACCATCAGATTTCTTCACAAAAATAGCTGAAGCTTCCCATGGAGAGGAACAAGAACGAATAAATTGTTTTGTTTCCAATTCGGATAATTGTTTACGCATCTCCTCACTTTCCTTATTGGACATACGATAAGGAGGACGAGTGATAGGTAGAGCTCCTAGAATTAGATTAATTCTAAACTGGATTGCTCGCTTAGGTGGTAATCCTAAAACGGGCTCAAATATATCGAGAAATTCACGAACAACGTAAATGAGGGAAATGACATCTTCCTCGTCATCATTATCGTCATCATATGGATTTAGAGAATATAAGGATGCTACCAAATTGGAATCCGAATCTTTAAGAACAATAGAAAACTGCTTAACAGATTGAGGATGTCGAAGATATATAGTCCTCTCGGGACATAGGATGTGGGCTTTATAATGGTTAAGCCAATTCATTCCCAAAATCATTCCGATACTTAGGTAATGCATAACATGCAAATCAGCTCGGAGAGCATAATCACATAAAATAATCTCGACGTCTTTACAAAATAAAATGAGTGTTGCTGATCCACCAACCGGATTCGCAATTCTCAATGAAGTCATCAAGCCCATAACATTTAAAGACAAAGTATCAACAAGTTCTTTTGATATAAAAGAGTGAGATGCACCCGTATCAAAAGAACTCGAACAGGATGATCATGAAACACAATAATGCCATCAAGGATAGAATGAGAAATACCTTGACCAAGAGAAGTGTTAGTAGGGGCTTGCACAACATTTAGCTTTCCCTCTTTTTTTCTTTGAAGTTTGGGACATGAAGACATAAGATGACCTGAACTTTTGCAATAGCGACAATTTCGGACACTTATTTGCATAGTGGTCTTTAGAACCACAATTGTAGCACTCTCCACGATTAAGGGTAGGAGTCTTTGCTATCGAAGTTACTTGCTTCCCTTTCTTGTTGGGATTAGGGCCTTTGAACTTAATAGGCCTCTTCTTGTTGATGTTGAAGTTCTGTTTGGAACCCATAACTTCAACATCACTTTCTTTATTGGCCTCTTCAAGTCGAAGAGCGACATCAACCAGCTGATCGAAAGAAACTTCTAGTTTCATAAGTAAAGGCTTTTTGAGGTTCTATTTCTACCCATAAATAAACCTATGATTTTTCTTCAATGGGGTATTAATATACTTGACCCCATATTTAGAGAGAGATTCAAAAGATGCAACATAATCTGTTACAGAAGATTCATCTTGAACAAGGTCAATAAAGGGCTGGGCCAGAGTAACCTTTTCAGCTTTCGGCACAAAACTTTAACTCGAACCTTTCTCGAAATTTCCCTCAAGTAAGATCTACTTCAATAATTTTGCGAAACCAAAAGCTTATACTAATCTAATGCTCTTTCCTGGAGCATGCTGGAAGCCACTTGGACCTGATGTAGATCTATAAGATTCATGCGAGAAAAGATGCGGTCGCATGATCTAAGCCAAGCTTGGACTTCTATAACGCTTTCAGAATCCTTGAATGGCCTTCCACCAAAATTGGTATAATTATTGCACAAGCGTGCAAACCCGGATTTAGGATGAGTAGGCACAGGAATGGGCCCGGCAGCTTGAGCATTCTTTACAAGATCTAAAAGCTGTTGGGTAGACATGAATACGCCATCCTGAGGAGTGGCAGTAGATTGACCGACGCTTGGATGACAATATCTAACCATTTCTCTTCTTTAAGAAAGAAAGAAAGAAGAGGAAAACGGTTATTCTCAGAATGAATATCAAACAAACTTGATTGATAAAACAATGCATCATAAAGAATATATGATAGAACGGGTCCTAAGACTTGAATTAAATCCTAAGGCATGATTCCTAAGAGAGACTTAGGACATAGATCTTTGCTAGATTATTCTATATTGCTCCAAAGTTTGGCTTTCATACCAAGCTGAATCGCCCCACCTCTATACTCACACTAACCAAGCACACTACTCGGTAATATTGTCAGTTAGTACGAAGAATAAGGCTGTTGAGGAGCGACCATCTGTGTAATTGCTTTGTGCAAGTACCGATATGTCAGATAACATATCATGCATTTCTTCAAGAGGAATTCCGACGCACCAGTACAAACTCAAACCTACTACATAGTGGCTATGTGGTCTTCGAAAACAAATATAAAATGAGAATAATACAAATCAGCCACGGATATTCATATCACTAAGGCTAAAATAGATATGAATATAACACATAGAAGTGTGCATCAAAGTAGTAGTCATACAAGATCCACTACATCACAAAAGAATAGGTACAAGTGCTAGAAAAAATAATATGTATACATCAAGGAGTCTCTATCTCAAATGTATAAAAACAAAAACTACAAAGCTAAAGTAGTTAGTCAAAAGTCAGATTACGGTCCCTGATAAGTAGTCGAGTAGAAGCACCTGAAATACCTCGGTCTGACCCGAGTATTATTTAAGAAGAAAAATGATAAACAGATCAGTGTATCTATAAATATCATATAAATGAGATAGGATAAGAGATATAATAGAAATATATGATAAAAATGAAAATCATACAATATCTCAAATCTTCTCAAAACACCAAAAAGAATGTCATATTCTTTAGCTTATTCACTAAACCTCAAATGTTAACAAAACATATCAATGCAAATCGCAATAAATGGTGAAACATATATTCTAGAAATCCATGAAAGAACATCTAGAAAACACAAAAAGGGGGAGGCCTATCACAAAAGGAAACATGAAAACTCACCAACATGTGTACTATAAATGAGTCGCTATCCCATAAAATGAGCCGAAACTCCTCCTAATAGGGTATAGTCCCCCTTTGTGGACTATGAGCCGAAACTCCTCCTTACAGGGTTTAGTCCCCCTCTATGGACTATGAGACATCGCATATCGCTAGTCTAAAACTCCAAATGATCACCATTGATGAATAAGAAGTGTAAATTACACTAAGCTAGTAAATAAATGAGTTTAGCTTCATGTCCTATAACCACTGGCTTAACTTAAATATTTACGAATAAATTGTAGATATCTACTCGAAAATTGTCATGAGATTTCAATTGAACAAGTCCAAAAATTAACCGACGAAGTAAATGCAAGCATTTCATACAACTTATTTTGCTAAGTCGTTTAATCAGATTTCTCTCGTATGATTGAGGTAAAAGTTTGTATATACTAATAGATTGGAAAATGGTTTTAAAAACGAGCTTTGTATTAAAAATAACATTGAAATCATTTTTGTGAAAGAGTTTGAGTATTTACTACTAGTATATAAACCTTTGTATTTTAAAGTGACAAATCACAGAAATGATTGTAAAAACAATCAATCACCAAAAATTCACATTCGACGGTGTGAATTAAAACCATGAAAACCGATATCAAATTCATCAAATAGATACTCCAAAAATTCAGAAAAGAAGTCATCAAAGTCGATAAAAGTGATAAAAACAAATCTGATCAGCCAAAAATCGATATAAATGGAAACCCAATAAGATAGGCAAATTGGTTGAATTTAATAGCTCCAAACGTCTGGTGGTTATCATAGACGTCTAAGCTGAAAGATTGGAATTTTCTTCCAGATCGCCCAGACGTCTGGGAAATAAGATCAAACATCTGAGCTGTAAGTCTGGAATTTTTATTTTGTAGCTTCAGACGTCTAAGCTGAAGCTTAGGGCAAGATTTATCCTTGACCATTGATGGATAAATCATATCAAAAGCAATCGAATGAGCGACGATTGCTAGGGATTTATGTCAAGCGATAACCCACTCTATAGACTCATCAATACACTACGAACAACATGCCCAAACTTCCATATAGGGATTTTCGTAGATTTTGACTTCAAAATGCCTAAAATTGGTAAATTAGCCAAAACAATTCAATTCAAAAGCAAATGGACGTAAGATAGATGTTAGGAATTCATACCTAATAACTATCAAATGTATAGACATAGATGTGAGTTCAAGAACTCACCTTTAAACCCAAAACAATGAATGAGAAGCTCAAACACAAAGAAAAGATCGACCATCTTAACCTTCAACTCTAGAAGCTCCATTCTAAGCTCATAAGCAAATATTTCCTAAGTTAGGTTATAGGAAACTTTCTGAAAATTGAAGAGGAATTGAGATGGAGAAGATGAAGAGGATGCTTACCTAAGCTTCTCTTTGATTTTGCACTTGAATTTGAATTTTCTAGTAAAATTAGGGTTTAGGGATTTTAATTTTCCTTTTTTTCCCCCATTTCCTTTTATCTTGAGATTGTTAGAAAATTAGAAATGAAATGAATGAAGATGAGTGGAGTTAGGGTATTTGATAGAGGAGTTGGGTTCCTTGTTAGGTTAGTGGGCTGAAACCCAGACCCAAACCCCCAAATGAAAATATCAAAATTCTAGTCAACTCCAAACATATCAATGTTTATACTCAAAAAGGTTCAAATGTCATTTTGGACTCAATGGAAGTGGTCCCGAATCCGGATTCGACCATTTACAAAAAGTCATGTTTTGGACCTTACATTCAACTAATGATGCCATATTCAAATAAAACATTCAAATATACAATCGTAAAATAAGTGGGTTGTTACACCTTTTCTTCTTTTTTCTCAAGCTTCTTCACCTTCTTCCTCTCCTCTTTAATGGCTTCCAAGCAATAGAAAAAAAATTAGAAAGAAATAATGTCAAAATATTTATAAAATATTCAAAAGAAATCAATGTTCATTCTCTTCAAATCAAACCCGTCTTTTCTTCATATTTTACCTCTTTTTCTCTTGGCTATAACTTCTTCAAACTAGAACCAAACTACAAAATTATTTTTTCAAATCATTTGTTTTTCCAGTGGCTATAACTTTCTTGTTGACCACTTTGTCACATTCTAAATATAACTATATCAAAAGTCCACTTTTATGAATCAAGTTCACTTTTACTAATATAACTATGTCAAATAGTGTAAGTATTAATTAATTCACTAATCAAGTTCACTTTTACTAAATAATATTAGGAAATTCTAGAATATCATTTAGAAAAGTAAGTTTAAGAAAAGTCAAATGTTAACATCAAATCCAAATCACATCAACATCCAACAAAATAATTATTTTTCTTTACTTAATCTTTAAGTGACTAAGACATAAAGTAAGAAGTGAAAGTATGATGATAAGGGTTGAAAAAATATAGCTTACTTTAGTTTGAAGTAAGGGTGTTTTGGTAATTTGATAAGAGGTTAAATTTGTAAAATTCCATTCCTTACTTTTTCTATAGATACTCACCTCCTTTTCTCATTTCATTCACACTTTTTCTTCTTTTTTCTCAAGCTTCTTCACCTTCTTCATCTTCTTTTTAATGGATTTCAAGCCATAGGAAAAAAATAGAAAGAAATAATGTCAAAATATTTATAAAATATTCAAAAGAAATCAACGTTCATTCTCTTCAAATCAAATCCATCTTTTCTCCATATTTTACCTCTTCTTCTCTTGACCATACCTTATTCAAACCAAAACCAAAATACAAAATTCATTTTTTCAAATCATGTACTTTCTAGTAGATACAAATTTCTTGTTGACCACTTTGTATCATTCAAAACTTAACTATATCAAACATCCACTTCTTTCCGGTGCATTCTCTGACCCAATTTTTAAGATAGAGGATAGCCCATTTTGTTTTGATCATAAGTTAATCATAAATAATCCAAATAAAGAAATTCCTTTTTTCAGATCATATAAACTTCCAGTGGCTACAACTTTTATTTTGAGCACTTCTTCCTATTTTGAACTTAGCTATGTCAAAATTTCAATTATTTACATTGCATTTTTGGGCTTCATTTTTGTCAATTCGAGAATACCCTCTCTTCTTTTGATCATAACTAGTCGAAATCTAGTGTTTCTTTTTTTCAAACTTAAGAGAAAATAAGTTGCAACAACTTCACTAGAAACCACTTTATCAAGTTTTGTAAATAAGAAGGTCATAAATTAGAGAGGAAATGACCTATTTTCCGGGTCCAATTTTGAGAATTCAAGGTCAAAGCTCCACCACTTCTTCTTTATACTTTCGGCCAACCTCCATCTCAAGCCTTGGCCAAGCACCAGGAAGTATAAAATTTGGCTTATTTTGATTTGGTTTTCAAGCATGGTAGGAAGTATGGGTTAGATTTTAATTTCCTTGCCTTTTGATGGAGTGGAATTCAAAGTGAGTTATTTCTTCCTTTAAGTTCATTAAAATCATTGCTAAGTTGAAGGAACTCTAAGTGTTAAGTGTTGTTTGAAAACCCTTGTTGAATGCTTGTTTACTTTGTTTGCTAAAAAATGGTCTTATTTCCTCATTTGACTATTTGGATGGTTAATTAATTATTTTAAAATTTAGAAGTTAAATATTTAATGGGGTATGCGGAAACAACTAGTACACTTGTTTAGTTTATGAGATCCAAGGAGACTTGGACGAGTGACGAAACATGTCGAAGGGAAAGCCCGGATGCTTCAAAATAAATATTAATCTATTTAACTCAAGATAAAATAAAACATTTTATAAATATTTGATAGAATTAAGCGTTGATTTATCATTAATTTTTGTGTTTATTTTGTTAATTGATTGTTTGGTTTTTTGGATTGCGCTCGGCTAGTTTATGAGCACTGGTTATTATTTGTTGCTTGTTGACTTTGTTCAACTAGTTTATGAGCAATTAATTATTCATATGCATGAGCTGGGTAGAAAACAATCGTAGGCTAACACCTTGTGATTTATTTCACGATTTGACTACAAGGTGTTTAGTGGTAATATTTGGTTCACTTCAATTTAATGAATGGTTTTGAAAATTGGTTTTCAAATGAAAATGTTATGAAATGTTTCCCTTTAAAAGAATAAGAAATTTTTGGTAATGAATATTTTGAAGTTATATTATATAAAAGTGATTTATATAAGAATGGTTTTATAAAAATGTTTCATGAAGGGAAAGAATTTCGAGGACTAAACCCGATGGTTTTAAGATGATTTTTTGAATGGCTTTTGGAAATGAAAATTATTATAGATTTGAAAGTACTTGTGAATATTAGTGTGAAATGATTTATCGCTTTGGGATATAAAATGATTTGTTATGTTACCGATGATTCGAGTAGCCCGCAACTAAAAAGTGTGCATATGTTTTTGAATAGCCTGCTCTTGGAATAGTGGGATATACTTATTTATCGATTGTATGAAGGCAGGACCCAATTGCCTTGTTATTGGGAGAAACCTTCCGATCTGATTGCATATGGTTTGATATGCTTTTATTACGCTATTTGGGATTTCCATACAAACTTTTAAAAAGTGAATTGATTTAAGATCCCAAAGTAAAATATAATTTGAATATATATATATATATATATATATATATATATATATATATTTCAAAAATTTTGAAATAAGATTTCGAGAAGAAAGTCCGAAGAGATAATTTCTGTAAAGGTAATTAGATTTGAAAATTTAAAAGTGAAGATTAAGCCTATGTCGGTAATTTAGGAATTGCATATTATTTGTTGCATCTAGGCTCCATGAGTCCTATTTGCAGTAGGAGAACTACATTGTCTTAATCTTGTATCTAATTGGGTACCAATTAGATAGAAGTACGTGGGCAGTCATAAGTGGTAGTGATGCATCCCCTAAAATTATATAACTCTTTCGGGTTTATTAGTTAGTGGTTGTTGTTTATCTTGTGATATTGTATCTTTCCTGTTTACTATTTTATTCCGCATTTACGTTGTTTATTGAGTTTAAGGATAGTGTTGTCTCTCTCATCAGAGTTGTGCAGTGGTATATTTATAGTCATTGTATTTTGTATGTATTAAAGCATACTTTATAGGATTAATAAATTAATTAATTACTCTGATATGTTGTATAATTGAAATTGTATCCTATACATTTAGTAATTTTGAATATTTATCATATATGGTGTATTATGTTGGTAGTTTTCATTTGTAGTTTTAGAACGGACAGATTTTTTGGCAATTTTAACTGGTCCGAAAATCCGGGTCGTCACATGCATTTCCATATTTTATAAAAAAACACATACACATTTAAAAACAAAAAAAATCATTACATTCACTATTCCTTGTTTTACAATTTTCATTTCCCTATTTACATTGTGATTGCCTCGACTTTCTTTTTTTGCAATTTATTTTCATTTCACTTCTCTGTTTTCATATTGCATATACCCACTGCACATTACTACTCACTACACAACTGTTGCCCCCAGTTCTGTGCACATTCTCCCCCCACCACTCCACTATTTGCATCAACTTCTGCCAAAACTGTGCACAGTGCACTTGCCCCACTACTCACTGTCACTCCACCTTATTTCACCACCCACCTGAAACGGTCAAACAAGCAACAAACCAGTCACTACACCAGAAAATCACAATCCTCCTTGTACAAACTTCAACATACCATGCACATCAACCACCTCTGGTCATTCTACCACATAACACTGGTGCCACTGCAATCACACTCCCTTGCCACAAACACTTCGTCAAACCTACTTCCTGCATCATATAACTACCTCCTCCAAAATGCCCCACTTACAACAGACTTTCATCGTTTGTTTCAAACAAATCATCCACATACAACCAAAAAACAGCCATTTCCTCCATCACGTTGCCTTAAATCATCCTCTAACCATCTTCATACCTGACCACAACATTCACTATGTTGCAACTGCATAACAATCATCTTGAAACCATACATCACTCCACTTCTCCCATCAACTACACTACATTAGTTCTCCTCTGTGAAACTATAAAGCCGTGTACATTTCACCATCCTTGCACTGCCAAACCACCACATACCCATCATCACCAACTTCAATACCATAGCCAAAGCATCACCACCAACCAGTCATTCCTCCCCATCGTCACACATACCAAAACACTTCAAACAATCACTGTTCTACAGCAACATTCACCTCCACAACCCAACACCATAAAATACAATCTTGCTCTGTAACATCCCGCTTTTTTGTACGCTTTAAATCAATGATAAACCACACACGTCAGACTCAAACCATACAAAAGGGCGAATTGTTATTGGGGTGAATAAGAAAAAAGAAGAAAGAAACAAAATAAAACAGAATCTCACAGCGGAATAACAAAATATAATAATCAAATAACAGTTCATGAAGTGTTTTACAAAACATTTGATTATACTTATACATCACATATCAGAGTTACACGTACCAGAGAATAATAAATAATGCAGCGGAATAATATGAATGCAGTGGAATAGTATAATAAATAATAGTAGTACAATCTTCGTCTTCATCCTCCAAAAATAAGATCTTCAAACCCTGAAATGCTCAGATTGACTCGAGCAAATTGAAAAGACAAAACACTCGAATCAGAACTAAAAGATCTTATGCAAGTTAAATCAAATATAAATAAATATGAGTGGAACGGTGTCAGAGATGTTTACGAGATTTGACATCTCCTATCCAGTGTCTAATGTGAGTGCAGTAACTTAAGAGATACTCGGTATTCACATCTCCTAAGGATCCATTAAACTATTTACTATGTAGTAATATTTCGCTATTATAATAGTGTCTAATAGTAAAATAAACTTACTTTTAAATAGCGTTAAGAGGTTACCCACATAGCCCTTAATATGTTATAATGCTAATAGTCTATACAGTACCGTAATACCTCCTAATCGGGAGGCTATCAGAGGATACTCCATAGGTATGACACAAATCAAACTCGTACAAGGCACGCTAGGGTAGATGACATGGCACAACTAGGCAATTCCAGGGAAGATATACCAATTACGCTTTCGGGCCGGGGGTAATGCATAGCCACAGCTATCGCCCACCTCGAGCCACACCCCCAAATAAAAAAAATCAAAAGTGGCCACCGAATCAATCCAAAAGTCAAAGTATAATATCGAAGGGATGTGTCCGATCAAAGATGCTACCTCATTAGCCCGTCAATCGCTCTTGTTTTAGCCACTTTATGCCAACTCACGGGAGTTGGGTCTACGTATATACCTCAAAGGAACGCCACCACCATCCTACTTCATTCTGGAATCTCCACCGCATACACGGTTGTTAAAGTAGTTCTCGGAGTTGGCAGAGAGTATGACAACTTCCGATCCCTGTCTCTTAAACAACCAAACGTTATTATAACATCGGGTCTTTTCAAAACAGTTTATACTTCAAACCAGAATATAATATCCATTTCAAAACGATATAAATACGATATCATTTCCATTTTAAAACCAAATCAATATGATATCATTTTTATTTCAAATTAATATAATATCATTTTATATCAAATATATCCCCTTTCCAAAATCATAGCACTTCCAGATTATACACTTTGAAACCAAACATTTGAAATTTTAACACAATACTTTGAAATTCATAACTTCGAAGAAATTTCGATATATTTCAAGGCTTTAAATATTCCAAAATTTCAACTAAATTTGATAATTTCGATTCAACAATTAAATTTCTATTATTTAGTTTTGAAATATTTTACGTAATAAATCCCTTATCATTCAAATAAAACTCAAATTACAAATAACTAAATATTTCCTTCAATTCATTTGTACTTGAAATAATCATTTAATTCACCTTGACCCCAAAATCAAGTTATAATAATTATACCTTTTAAAATTTCCAATTTAATAAATTTCACATCAACCCTTTTGAGTTTAATACTTAAATAAATTCAATTTCAAGTAAATCTCAAATTTATCTCAATTTCAACTCAAATTTATTCGAGTAAAATTCTTAAATAATTTGTTTCAAATCAATTTCATATTTATCTTACATCCTTAATTTTATTTAATTCATTATAAACTCTATATGCAATATAATTTAAATAGATACTTAACCATATTATCCTCAATAAAATCATATTTGTTATTAAGCTTGTTCTACATTAAAACAATTTATACATAGCTTAAAATTTAGAATAAAATAACATTTGTATAACATCAAAAATCAATATTTATATAAAACCATATATTTCTTTACAAAACCATTGAAATCATTTCAAAATATTTTTATATATAGACCACGGTGTCTGTATATAATTTTCTACCCTATGGTCAAGTGATAAGGATATTTATTATTTCAATCCATAAATAAAAAATACTGTTATATATCATTTCAAACCGCAATCCTGAATGAAATAAAATGCATAACAACTTGTAGTTTATAACAATATAAAATACAATATCCATTCATCCAATATCAATCATCAACCATTTATCACAATCATCATCCAATTCAAACAATAACATCAATATAGAACAGATAATAAATAACAGGTATTTACGGAAAGTTTATATTCAACAATAAATTAAATAACAATTTGACTGGCAGTTTATATGCAATAATAAATTAAATAACAATTTAATTCAATAAATTCAATTTAACTGGAATGATGATAAAAATATGCCAAATAGTCATAAATAAATTTCTAATCACATCAGAAATTAATTTAACATACATAAGAGATTTTACAAGTTGTAAGTGGGTTAAAACACTCACCATTAAATTTAAATTGAATTTAAATCCAATTTAAACCCAAAATTTGAATAGTCTCAGAATTCTCTAAATAAGGGCCAAAATGTCCGGAATTCCAATACGTACCTAGGGGAGAAAACCGCACGTGAATTGGACCTCGTCTGTAAAAGTTATTAACATCAAAACATTATACGTTTAAATTTATATTAAGTAAAAATTGGTTGAATAAGCTTACATGTCACCCTAGGCCACGTCACCGCGTAACCATCATTCCAGCAACCTTAATCGTGCGCGCACGAAGCTGCCTCCGCCATCGCCTGCCGAAGTCCATGCGCTCCAGACCACCGTGACGTCGCCGACCTCGCCCCCCAAGTGTCTCGGCCAACACCGAGCATCCAAGTTCATCGATCGATCACCGGAGTGACAGCCGCGGCCAAAAATCCATGCCCTAATTTGAATTTTCCTGATGATCTAATCGTAAATTCGTGAAATGAAGCATACCGATGAACTCCACTCGGTGATCTCGACAAAACCCACAAATCAATTTGGCGATCGGTTGCAGTCGATCGCGATGAAAAGAACGACCGAGAATTAACTCATGATTTCTGGACAAATAGAGACCCGAATCGAAAAAAAGACAGCATATCCAACATGCGCTCGTCGAGAGCTTCAGATCCATATAAAATTTGATATTATTTGAGGAGTTTGAATTTTTATTGTTGGATTTGAATTGGAATTGAATTGGAACATTTAAGGTTTTCAGCCATTGAAAAGAGGAGGAGTAATTGGAATTGTACGTATAGAAATGAGGAATAAGAAATGTCCTAGGGTTTATAACGATATATATATATATATATATATATATATATATAGGTTGAAAAAAATAGAATAGATGGACACGATTTATTTACACGCTGAACGATAAAATGGCCCGAAAAGCCCGTTCTGCCTCCGAAACAAAATCGGGTCAACCCATATATCAAAATATATGTTTTTAAATATTTTAAACGCAATGGAATAGGTTTCAGGTCCAAATTCCATCGTATGAAGAAGTTATGTTATAATCATGTTATTTCAAATTGATTTCAATTAAATTGATTTCTAGGCGTTTCAGGTCCGTACGACCAAATGACAAGTCCGATCGTTACGAAACTTGAAAGCCTATAATAATTCACCATTACGGATCCGATGAAACTTGTTTCGTCGAAATCCGAGTCAGTGGCCAAAATGGCTATTTTCCTATTAATTAAATAAATTAATAATTGATTAACTAAATCAAATTTTCAATTTCAATTCTATTTTTATATTTCTAAATCATTCACACTAACTTAAATTTAGATGTCAATTTAAAATTGATTGATTCCTCAATTTCAGTGTTTAATTTCAATTTCACTAAATTCAGAAATTAAAAATTTAAATTCCAAAAATCCATGTAATTTACTTTTCATTCTATTATCTAATTCATTATTATCAAATGGATGAAACTAATATTGGATTCAAAATCTATTACATTAATATTCTCACATTCCATCTTTATTTCAATTAACGTAATATTTAGATATTTAGCTTCATTTCTTTGCAATTAGAACCAATTATTATAGTTCAAATCCCATTAAATTGATAAGTCTTCATTTCCATTCTTTGAAATTCAACAAATTGTCCTATTATGGATAATATTAACATTATTTTCAAATATTACCTTAATTAACCCTAACATAAAAATTTATTTAGATTTATTGCAATTGATTCCAATTCAATTTAATGGATTAAAATATATCGTTAACTTATAATAACTGTTGCCACTAACTCTTAATCATACGTTTATAGGTAATCATTTTCAAACAATATTATAATTACTTACAGGACATTGATTTTATACAATTACTATTTATTATTATTAATTCATTAATTAATTAATTATTTACGTTTGTTTTCTTATATTCAATTTTTAGCCTAGGATAACAATTTACATTACTTCAATTAATCGAACTTTCATTTCAATTGTTTATACTTAGCTTTAATTTCCATGGTTGCATTTCATTTTAGCATTCATTTCATTATTAAATTACAAATTTTTTGTTCCGTCTTAATTTATTTACCAAAACCTTAATAAACCAACTAATTCAAATCATTGAAAATTACGGGTCGTTACACTTTCCCCCACTCAAAACTTTTCGTCTCCGAAAAGAGAAAAGAAGGGAAAAGAAGGAATTAAGTAAACAGTACATCTTATTCAAAAATAATATCTTTAAAAACAACAAAATTTACAAAATTAAATAATTTAAATAAAATATAACAATTTATATCCATTAAATCTTTTATACTCAATTTAATAAAGTTTGGAAAACATTTCAAAAAAATTCTAAGTCTGAAATTTACGAAAATTTTCGGCAGAGTCTCCATTGTACGGAGAGGCTTGGGAGAAAATATAATATCAAATATAACAACATACAACATATATTTTCCACAATAATATATATCCCAACATGGGAAAAACAATATAATAACGCAATAAACCGTAATCCGAGAATGTACCTATTTGTCGGGCAATTTACGCTTTATTATGAAACCAAAAGTACTAGCAATTGCTTCCATAACCTGTATTTCACTTATATAATCCAAAAGAGTTAATAATTATATAAAATGAAACATTAATTTTGTTTCAACCACTAGCAAACAAATCAATATGAACAACAATCATTCGCAACCAACAGCATGCACATCATATACAAATCAACCATTCAAGCCAAACAAAACAAATAATTGTTCAGGTTCAAAAACTTTAAATTGTACAAGATGAAAAATAACTACTAAGTGCAACATTTACTCAACGGTCTTAGATGAAACTAAATAGATTATTCATACATTCAAACAAATTTAAAGTATCCTTGCGCAAACAACCATAAACCAAACAAACAACAATTCCAAATAATAAATCAAGTTGATTCTTATTAATTTCATTCCATACATTTGTTGTTTGATTCTCTTTTCATTCATATAATGATTCATCCTTTAAATTTTCATTTACTTCTTACAAACTTTTACTTTTATTCATTGATTCAATGTTTATTTCCTTTATTTCCATTTATTACTTACAAATATTCATTTTCATTTATTAATGTCATGTCAGTTTCCTCTTTATCGCATTATATTTATTCATTCATTATTACATAATTCCATTTATTAACATTCATTTATTTATAGTATTCATGTTTAATTTAATTTCTTCGCATATCAATTCATTTACTTAAGTTTATAATCTTATACTAGCAATGCTTACTTCCTATTACCTTTATTACAGTAACATTTCAATTATAACTTAAGTTCACAACAATTACAACATCAAATTCTTATTTATAGAAGAATTTCATTACACACTTTCATTACCTCAAGTTTATTACTTGTATAATATCCATTACATTTTCTTGTTAGACATTAGAACTTTTAATATTTGGTAAGTTATATATTTATATGCTTTAAGAATGTAATTGAAAGTTATACAAGTTTTCTCGTTTCTTTTAAATTAATTTAATGTTCAATAATCATATCCTTTGCTTTATAGGTTACAATTTCAACTTTCTTTTTATTTCATTTATAACCTAGCATTTAATCTCTTATTTTAATTAAAGGTTTCAATTATTAACTAGTTACATTCTGTTTCACCACATTAGTTGAAACTATTAATTAACGGAAACTTAAGAACTAAATACCGGGTTAAATCTCAAATCATTTTAAAATAATAGATAGATGTATACACTTACAATTTATATATCCAATTATATTTAAAACAATTTGAAATTTACATTCGTTTATCAAAATAAATCTATAGTAAAACTACTACAGTGGCATTCCCACTTCGAAACTCGAAAATGAATGTCGACGATGCGTGCACTCATCACAGAAATTATTTTCCAACGACAAAGAGGGGAGTACATAACTTATTTCTTCAAAAATTTCTTTAAAACAATTCTTTCAAATCATATTGAAATATTTATATCAGAAAATACTTCTAATAATATTATTACTATATTTCAAAATCATTCAAAAGAAATTTTCAAAAATCCCGGAACTTAAGTTCTAAAATTTTCAATTTTCATTTTATTTTATTTTCTTCAACTCTAGTTTCCAATCAACATTTATAAATTTCACTACCTAACAACCAATATAATACAATCAAAGATATATCCTATTTATAAAAAAATTATTTTATATATATAAAAAATATAATAGGCAAAAATTATTTCATTTACCTATATTTCAAAATAAATGTTGTGTCGGTCTGTCCTATTAAGTGTTTAGAAATCCCTATTGATGTCATAGCGTCCTATGCACCAACCAGAATTTATAAATACAAAACAGAATAAATTAACACTATATAAAACTTTTTATAACACTAACAAATACGCTCTCTCATATATATACACACTCAGCGACTCATCATAGGGTATTACTACCCTATTAATAAAGATTCAGACCCCACAAAGCTAAGGTTTATCGCTAAACCTCACTCTGATACCAGATGTAACATCCCACCTTTTTGTATGCTTTAAATCGACAATAAACCACACACGTCGGACTCAAACCATACAAAAGGGCGAATTGTTATTGGGGTGAATAAGAAAAAGGAAGAAAGAAACAAAACAAAATAGAATCTCATAGCGGAATGACAAATAATCAAATGACAGTTCATGAAGCTATTTTACAAAACATTTGATTATACTTATACATCACATATCAGAGTTACACGTAACAGAGAATAATAAATAATGCAGCGGAACAATATGAATGTAGTGGAATAGTAAATTAAATAATAGTAATACAATCTTCGTCTTCGTCCTCTAAAAATAAGATCTTCAAACCCTGAAATGCTCAGACTGACCCGAGCGAATTGAAAAGACAAAACACTCGAGTCAAAACTAAAAGATCTTATGTAATTTAAATCAACTATAAATAAATATGAGTAGAACGGCGTCAGAGATGTTTACGGGATTTGACATCTCTTATCTAGTGTCAAACGTGAGTGCAGTAACTTAAGAGATGCTCGGGATTCACATCTCCTAAGGATCCGTTAAACTATTTACTATGTAGTAATATTTCGCTATTATAATAGTATCTAATAGTAAAATAAACTTACTTTTAAATAGCATTAAGAGGTTACCCATATAGCCCTTAACACGTAACAGTGCCAGTAGTCTATACAGTACCGCAATACCTCCTGATCGGAAGGCTACCAGAGGATACTCCACAGGTACGACACAAATAAAACTCGTACAAGGCGCGCTAAGGTAGGTGACAGGCGTAACTAGGCAATGCCAGGGTAGATATACCAATTACGCTTCCGGGCCGGTGGTAACGCATAGCCGCAGCTACCGCCCACCTCGAGCCACACCCCCAAATAAAAAAAAATCAAAAGAGGCGACCGAATCAATCCAAAAGTCAAAGTATAATATCGAAGGGATGTTTCCGATCAAAGATGCTACCTCATTAGCCCATCAATCGCTCATGTTTTAGCCACCTTATGCCAACTCACGGGAGTCGGGTCCACGTATATACCTCAAAGGAACGCCGCCACCATCCTACTTCATTCTGGAATCTCCACCGCGTACACGGTTGTTAAAGTGGTTTTCAAAGTTGGCAGAGAGTATGACAACTTCCGATCTCGATCTTTTTAACAACCAAACGTTATTATAACACCGTGGTCTTTTCAAAATAGTCTATTCTTCAAACCAGGATATAATATCCATTTCAAAACCATATAAATACGATATCATTTCCATTTTAAAACCTAATCAATATGATATCATTTTTATTTCAAATCAATATAATATCATTTTATTTCAAATATATCCCTTTTCCAAAATCATAGCACTTCCAAATTATACACTTCGAAACCAAACATTTGAAATTTTAACACAATACTTTGAAATTCATAACTTTGAAACATTTCAATTTCGTTAAAACATTTCAATTTCGATATATTTCAAGGCTTTAAATATTCCAAAATTTCAACTAAATTTGATAATATTGATTTAACAATTAAATTTCTAATATTTAGTTTGGAAATATTTTACATAATAAATCCCTTATCATTTATATAAAACTCAAATTACAAATAACTAAATATTTCCTTCAATTCATTTATACTTGAAATAATCATTTAATTCCCCTTGACCCCAAAATCAAGTTATAATAATTATACCTTTTAAAATTTTCAATTTAATAAATTTCACATCAACCTTTTTGAGTTTAATTCTTAAATAAATTCAATTTCAAATAAATCTCAAATTTATCTCAATTTCAAATCAAATTTATTCGAGTAAAATTCTTAAATAATTTAATTCAAATCAATTTCATATTTATCTTCCAATCTTAATTTTATTTAAGTCATTATAAACTCTATATACAATATAATTTAAAGAGATACTTAACCATATTATCCTCAATAAAATTAGACTTATTATTAAGCTTGTTCTATATTAAAACAATTTATACATAGCACAAAATTTAGAATGAAATAACATTTATATAACATCAAAAATCAAAATTTATATAAAACCATATATTTCTTTACAAAACCATAGAAATCATCTAAAAATATTTTTATATATAGACACTGGTGTCTGTATATAATTTTCTACCCTATGGTCAAGTGATACAGATATTTATCATTTCAATCCGTAAATAAAAAATATGGTTATATATCATTTCAAACCGCAATCCCAAATGAAACAAAATGCATAACAACTTGCAGTTTATAACAATATAAAATACAAAATCCATTCATCCAATATCAATCATTAACCATTTATCACAATCATCATCCAATTTAAACAATAACATCAATATAGAACAGATAATAAATAACAGGTATTTACTGGTAGTTTATATTTAATAATAAATTAAATAACAATTTAACTGGCAGTTTATATGCAATAATAAATTAAATAACAATTTAATTCAATAAATTCAATTTAACTAGAATGACGATAAAAATATGCCAAACAGTCATAAATAAATTTCTAATCACATCAGAAATTTATTTAACACACATAAGAAATTTTACAAGTTGTGAGTGAGTTAAAACACTCACCTTTCGAATTTAAATTAAATTTAAATCCAATTTGAACCTAAAATTTGAACAATCTCAGAATTCATCCAAAACACCGCTAAAATGTCTGGAATTCCAATACGAACTTAGCAGAGAAAACCGCGCGTGAATTGGACCTCGTGTATATAAGTTATTAACATCAGAACATTATACGTTTAAATTTATATTAAGTAAAAATTGGTTGAAGAAGCTTACACGTTACCCTAGGCCACATCACCGTGTAACCATCATTCTAGCAACCTTAATCGCGCACGCACGAAGCCGCCGCCGCCATCGCTTGCCGAAGTCGCACGCGCTCCAGACCACCCTGACGTCGCCGACCTCGCCCCCCACGTAACTCGGCTAACACGGAGCATCCAAGTTCATTGATCGATCACCAGAGTGACGGCCACCGCCAAAAAATCCATGCTCTAATTCAAATTTTCTCGATGATCTAACCGTAAATTAATGAAACGAAGCATACCGATGAACTCCACTCGGTGATCTCGACAAAACCCACAAATCAATTTGGCGGTCGGTTGTAGTCGGTCGTGATGAAAAGAATAGTCGAGAATTAACTTGTGATTTCTTGATAGACAGAGGCCTGAATCGAAAAACAAACAGCATATCCAACATGCGCTCGTCGAGAGCTTCAGATCCATATAAAATTTGATATTATTTGAGGAGTTTGAATTTTTGTTGTTGGATTTGAATTGGAACATTTAGGGTTTTCAGCCATTGAAAAGAGGAGGAATAATTGGAATTGTACGTACAAAAATGAGGAATAAGAAATGCCCTAGGGTTTATAATGACATATATATAGGTTGAACAAAATAGAATAGATGGACATGATTTATTTACGCGCTGAACGATAAAATGGCCCGAAAAGCCCGTTCCGCCTCCGGAACGAAATTGGGTCAACCCATATATCAAAATATATGTTTTTAAATATTTTAAACGCAATGGAACAAGTTTCAGGTCCAAATTCCATCATATGAAGAAGTTATGCTAAAATCAAGTTATTTCAAACTGATTTGAATTAAATCGATTTCTAGGCATTTCGGGTACGTACGACCAAACGACAAGTCCGATCGTTACGAAACTTGAAACCCAACAATAATTCTTATCATTTTTATATTCTAAATCATTCACACTAACTTAAAAAATTTAGATGTCAATTTAAAATTGATTAATTCCTCAATTTCAGTGTTTAATTTCAATTTCATTAAAATCAGAAATTAAAAATTTAAATTCCAAAAATCCATTTAATTTACTTTTCATTCTATTATCCAATTCATTATTATCAAACGGATGAAATTAACATTGGACTCAAAATCTATTACATTAATATTCTCACGTTCCATCTTCATTTCAATTAACGTAATATTTTGATATTTAATTTCATTTCTTTACAATTCAATCCAATTATTATAGTTCAAATCCCATTAAATTGATAAGTCTTCATGTAACGACCCAAGATTTTGTACCATTCAAATTCGACAATAAATAAAACATGCCAAGTTTGAATAGTTCAAAACAATAGATTGTAAATAAATTAGGAGCAAATGAAATCAAATCACAGAATCACAGACACAGATATCAGAAAACTTGCAGCGGAATTTAAAATACTTAGTGGTTCATGATGCCACTATAAAAAAAATCTCAACCAACTAGAAATTACAAAGTTTTAAAATCCCCATTACAGTTTAAAACATCAATAACAATCCAATATTCCAAAGTCTCGATTACATAGATAAGATATAGACTGAAGATTGCCGACAGCTCGAAAGATCTACAGAATGTCCTAGCTCCGGGGTGAAAGCTGAAACTGCAACTCAGGCTGACCCGAGCATAAAATAAAACATAAACACTCGAGTCAGGACATACATACTTATATAGTGTAAGCTAATTCAAGTGTACTGTAATATAGAGCAAGTAACTTAAAGGATGCTTGGAACCGCCCATCCTCTAAGGATCCGTTAAACTATTTACTATGTAGTAATACTTCGCTATTATAATAGTGTATATTAGTAAAATAAACTTACTTTTAAATAGCGTTTAAGGCTTTAGATTTACCCCCTTAACACATAATATATTCCCATAGTCTATACAGTACCGTAATCTCCCCCGGAATAGGCGTCGTCAGAGGGCACTCCATAGGTATGGTACAAAACCAAAATCGTATAAGGCGCGCTAGGGTAGGTGACACGGCACAACTAGGCAATGCCAGGGTAGATATACCAATTACGCTTCCGGACCGATGGAAATGCGCAGTGGCAGTTGTCGTCCACCTCGAACAACACTCCCAAATCAAAGGTGCGCACCAAAACAATCACAAAAGTAATAGAATGGCATATGAAGAAGTGCATTCGATCAGAGGTGCTACCTCATTAATCCGTCGATCGCTCCTATTTTAGCCACCTTATGCCAACTCATGGGAGTCGGGTCCACGTATTTACCTCAAAGGAAACGTCACCACCATCCTACTTCATTCTGGAATCTCCACCGCGTACACGGTTGTTAAAGTGGTTTTCGGTATCGACAGAGAGTATGCCAGATATCCGATCCCGGTCTCTTTAACAACCAAACGTTATTATAACCCGTGGTTACAATTTTTAGAAATGGTATTTATACTTTAAAAATCAAAATAAGTTTCAAATACATTTAAATACCATAATATCCTTTCAACCATCATATATTTAAACATCAATCATTTTATTTAATATAAAATACCATTTAAATCTTTTCAATTTATTTAGGAATTAATTTTCCTTCAACTCATATTTGAAAGTTAAATTCTTCCATTTAAAACCATTTAAAGTCAATTCCTTATTTTTATTAATTACATATTAAATTCCAAAATTTAAGCTTTTCCCAAAGATTATTTTCATTATATTCTTTTATTAAAACAATCAAAATCCAGTTTCCGTAGCACTTATAAAATGCTACCTAAAGTCATAGGTTAAAACAGTTCATTTACAAAAGACAGCATTTAAGTGCTGAAATAAATTATTAACTTAACAATTAATTTTAAATTCCCAAATATAACTTATTACAAATTCTTTTACTTAACTAAAATCTCACTTTTAACAAAAATCAGAATAAGTTATATTCCGAAAATTTACTTAAACTTCCATTTATTTAACATTTTAACTCATTCAAAAATCATTATAAATTAAATAAAATCCTTTAAATACATTTAAGCCAGAATATCATAAACTTTCTATTTAAAATATTTTTAAAACGTTTCATAAAATATTATATAAACCATGGGTTTGTATATAGTTTTCTAGCCTAAGTCAAGTGATACGGATATATATCATTTCAATCCGCAATTTACAAAAACCCGGGTTCTATCATTTCAAACCCGCAATCCCAAGTTAACAAATAAATAATTAAACAATTAAATAAATGAACAAATGATTATCGTTCAGGCCTATCATTTCAGCCTATAACGATCTCAAATTTACAGGGAACTTATAGTGATGATTAAATCAGTAAATAAGCATTACATAATATAACTGCAATAATATTACAATAGATAAACAACTGATGAGGTGTCAATTTAAAATGGGGATTAACATCATACGTTATATCACAGGCAGATAAAATTTAATAAATAATTTACAAATACACTTGTGATAAATCACGGATATATAGGTATGTTTGTCTGGTGAGAAATACTCACCTGAATGCTGCAGAAATTTCTATTCAAAACGAAAATCCACCGAAAAAGAAACGTGCAGCTTGTAACGATCAAATTTCCCCGGATGTCACGCCTAGATTCAAATCTATAACAAGATCCAAATACCGAATACGCGACTTTAATTTACAGTCAAGGAATTTTTTTTTAAATAAAACGAATTTGGAACGGGATTTAGATAAAAGAAAATCGGACCAACTTTGCTCGACTACTCCACTATCCAACTCGACTCAACCTAGGTTTCAGTTTGGACACGCACACTTGGGCTCGACAACCAGATTTGCATGCACTCATATACTTAATTGTTCGTACTCATATTCTTTTCCCATCCCCTTCCTTTCTCTTCTATATTTTTTTTTATTATTATTATTAAATGAACAGTGTTCCTTAGTTCTACTAGCACAGTCAGGTATTTACTCGGCTCCATGCTTTCCCCTGTTCATCACACGGTCTCCCCTATTCAGCAATATTACCCAGCCTATAGTTTTGTCTCTGCCTCGTCTATGATACGTGCCTGTCATGCACTTTATTACTATCTTTCCCTTCTCCCTTTTTTTCAACTAAAGCCTTTTTTTCCTTCTTATATTTATTAGCTTTTTATGAAACATGCATTGCGAATCATAAACATGTCCCAAAATTTCCATGCATAGATGAAATTGCCTCCTCCCATGCAACTCCTATCCTACAAAGTATTCCAGGTTGTTTTTTTTTTGTTTTTTTTTATATAAGGCACGGAAGCTTTTAACTTAGGCCAACATTTTAAATTCTTAGGCATGCAATTACACACTACAGTTTGGATAACCCAGCCTATATTTGTTCTGATATGCACACACTCAACACGTCCTGGGCCTAAGAGCACATTTTAGACAAGCCAAAGAGTCGAGCTACAGGTGGCGAAATATCTATACTTACTTGAAAAAAATAATAATTCTACACAACTGCACAAAAATCTCACTTGCTCACGCTGCTACCAGAGGCACGGCATGCACGCATGCACTAAGGCATATAAAATATATCATGATGCAGCCCTACGTCCCAAAGCCACAACTAAAACTAAAAGTAAGCAAATGTTTCACTCAACAGCTCAAGGCACCGTGTTCCACTAAGACATCTAGGCTCAGCAACTTGGTTTGGTCATCACGGCTTGGAGTAAGGCAAAGGCACTGAATGGTGTCTTATGGGTGGAGGAGTGATAGGCGGTGATGGGTTGGAGTGGCCGAGCATATCAAATGAGAATCAAGGAATAAAAGAGAAACAAAAGAAAAGAAAAAATAAAAAGGTTATGAGGCCATACCTGGATTTTATGTGTGCAACAAGTCTGAGTTTGTGGAAAAAAAAATTCTATGCGTGCAAGGCTTTATATAAGAAACGAGTTGATATTTAAGGCATGGGAGAAATTTAAGAATAGCAGTATGGCCACGAGTCCAGATTTTCTGGAAAGAAATCAATGCAGGGAAAACGAATATGAAGATGAAGATATCTCGTGATTTATTTCCAGTTTTTTTTTTCGTTTTGAATGTTAACAGAGCTAACTTGATTTGAGCAGGGAATAAATGAGATTTGATGCTTAATCTAAAATTTCTTTCCTTTCTTTAAAACATTAATTGCCTGGGAGTTGAAACCAAATTATGGTGTATGCAAACTCAGGCACGTGCTTTTATGGTCAAGGAAATTCATTTTGTTTGCAAAACAAAATGCAGAGAAAAAGGCAAGAGATAAATTTTGATTGATTCACCTGATTGAAGAAACGACAACAATCAGGAATAGAGGAAATAAATGTTTGCTCTGCGTTACAACAGGGGCGCTCGGGTTGATATTGCACGAATCAATTTGTTTGATTCAAATTTTAGAAACGGCAAGGATATGAACTTGAAAATTTTGTGCGTTTATTATGAGCGAGATTAAAGGATGAATGTAAATAGGCATGAAATCCTATATGATTTCTATTCGTGCATTTAGGAACGGCACAAATTTAGCTGAGTGGGTTTGAAATTTTTTTGTGCTGAATTTAAAACCAATGAAAGCGGTGGAAAAGTAACGTTTTGCTATAAAAATCTACTAACTGATTTATTAATCCATGTAGATATTGCAGTATGAATTTTAAAATATGCCAACCCGACGCAATACAATACACCCAAAATTTATATAAAAGTTACGTTTTTAATTTATACGTTTTTACGTTACTTATACCATTACAATGCATGCCCTTTTTAAATGCGAAATTTAACAGTCTGTAAAACACTGAATTTTACAAAGTGATTACTTAAATTAAATTCGCTTACAAATTTTTATTAGCATTGCGAATTGAGTTGTCTTTTAACAAAATTTAAAACTTCAAAACTTCAGTTTATGTTTGGACTTTTGGGAAATGATTTAATCAATTTAAAATAAATTTCAAGATTCAAATAAATAAAAGAAATAAATTGCTAGAAAACTGGGGTTGTTACACTCTCCCCCACTCAGGACTTTTCCTCCTCGAAAAGGAACGAAAGAAGGAAAAACAAAGGAAGATAAGATAACAAAACAAAGTACCTTAAACGAATAATTCCGGATTCGAAGCACGAATGCTCTCCTCTGTCTCCCATGTGCAATCTCGCTCATCCGTGCTCCATTGCACTTTGACCAATCGGCCAGATTTTCTTCTAAGCTGTTTCGTACCGCGATCAACGATACGAAGCGGCTTTCTTTCAATAGTTAGATCAGGCTCGATGTCCAAACCATCAAGAGCAGTAGGCAGGATAATAAGGGATGGATCGTGAAGACAGCGACGAAGGTGGGATACATGAAACACATTGTGTATTCCAGCAAATTTCGCGGGTAGATCCAGTCGATAAGCAAGAGATCCAATCCTCTCCAAGATACGGAATGGACCGATGAACCTAGGGGCTAGCTTTCCTCTACGCCCAAACCGAACCACATTTCTTAAAGGAGAGATTTTAAGAAAGACAAAATCACCAACCGCAAACTCCAAACTCCTTCTACGCCGATCAGCGTACTTCTTTTGTCTATCTTGAGCAACCTTTAACCTTCTCTTAATCTCCTCCACTTTCTCCGAAGCTTCCAAAATCATTTCGGGGCCAAGAACTAAGCGGTTACCGGATTCAATCCAACAAGAAGGAGATCTACACAGTCTCCCATATAGAGCAGCAAATGGGGACATCTTAAGACTAGCCTGAAAAGGTAGAATGAGATAGATAGGGAGTAAGATAAGATAAGAACAGAGGATTGGAATTTATACCTGATAACTATTGTTATAGGTGAATTCCACAAGATGGAGATGATCTTCCCAAGATCCTCCATAATCCAAGATGCATGCACGAAGAAGATCCTCAAGAATCTGATTTACCCTTTCAGTTTGACCGTCAGTCTGTGGGTGGTAAGCGGTGCTCAGATTCAAATGAGTACCCAAGGATTCTTGGAACGCTTTCCAAAACTGACTAGTGAAAATAGGGTCTCGATCACAAACAATGCTAAGGGGAACGCCATGGAGGCGAACAATCTTCCTCATATAAATCTCAGATAAACTCGAAGCCGTACGGGTAGACCTGACTGGAATAAAATGTGCGGACTTAGTCAGTCTATCCACGATAACCCAGATGCTCTCATTTCCTTTCCTAGATCTCGGTAATCCATCGATGAAATCCATAGAAACTTGCTCCCACTTCCAATCAGGAATCTCAAGAGGCTGCAACAATCCTGGTGTCTTCTGATGGTCCGCCATGACTTGCTGACAAGTCGCACACCTACTCACAAAAATAGAGACATCGCGCTTCATACCCTTCCACCAGTAGAGTTTCTTTAAATCCTGATACATCTTCGCTACACCAGGATGTATGGAAAGTCTGGATTGATGATGTTCCCGAAGTAACTCCTGCCTTAAACCATCCACATTCGGGACACAAATCCGATTATTAATCCTTAAAACCCCTTTATCATCAATCTAGGCTCCACTACCATCAAGATTACTACTACCAACCCTGCTGCGAACATTCTCCTTGATCAATCTGATGATCCTATCCTTATCCTGCTTAGCCTTGATACGGTCCAAAAGAGGAGAAGAAACAATAAGCTGGCATAACAAGGACTTCTTCCTACTCAACGCGTCCGCCACAACATTTGCTTTCCCAGGAGTATAGTTGATGTCAAGATCGTAAGAAGCTAGAAACTCAAGCCACCGTACTTGTCTCTGATTTAAATCTTTCTGGGTAAAGATATATTTCAAAGACTGATGATCGGTGAAGAGGTCAAACTTAGCCCCCAAAAGATGGTGTCTCCAAAGTTTCACAGCAAAGACAACAGCCAGCAATTCTAAATCGTGAGCAGCGTAATTAGCCTCATGGGTCTTCAACTGACGACTAGCATATGCAATTACCTTCCCATCTTGCATTAATACTGCTCCCAAACCCTCGCGACAAGCATCAGTGAAAACCGTTAATCTCTCATTTCCATTCGGTACAGTAAGCACTGGTGCGGAGGTGAGCTTATCCTTTAACTCTTGGAATGCAGCTTTACACTTATTGCTCCATATAAACTTAGCATTCTTTCGGGTCAGAGCAGTCAGAGGTGTCGAAATCCGAGCAAAGTTCTCAATGAACCTCCGATAGTAACCGGCAAGGCCTAGAAAACTGCGAATATCAGTAGGAGTCTTAGGTTCTTCCCAATCTTTGATCGCGGTGATCTTTACTGGATCAACAGAAACTCCTTCACTAGAGACAATATGACTGAGGAATCGGACTTCTTCTTCCCAGAAATGGCATTTGGAGAATTTTGCCTTTAATTGGTGACTCCTAAGAGTCCCCAACACAAAGCTCAAGTGAGATTTATGCTCTTCCTCAGACTTGGAGAACACAAGGATATCATCAATGAAGACTAGAACGAATTTATTGAGTACATCGCGGAAAACACGATTCATCAAGTCGACGAAGAAAGCAGGAGAGTTAGTCAGCCCAAAAGGCATAACAAGCCATTCAAAGAACCCGTTCTCAGTACGGAAAGCAGTTTTGGGAATGCTCTCCTCAGCAACTCTAACTGGTGGAAACCAGTGGCTAGATCAAGCTGAGAGAAAACAGTCGCTCCATAGAGTTGATCGAACATATCATTGATGCGGGGCATGGGATATCTGTTTTTCATGGTGAGCTTGTTCAGTTCCCTATAATCAACACACATCCGGAGGTAACCATCAGATTTTGTGACGAAAACTACGGCTGCTCCCCATTCTGAGAAACTAGGTCTGATCAGACGTTTTGAGGATAAATCTTGAATTTGATTCCTTAATTCGATCTTCTCCCGTGGAGCCATTCTTCTGGGTGGAAGAACTACAGGTCTTGCCCCAGGAATAAGATCGATCCGGAAGTCAATCTCCTGCTTCGGAGGTAAAGAAGTGACTTCACCAAATACGTCGGGAAATAATCTGACCACTGGAGTGGACTCAATATCACCATGGGAAATATCGAGAGAATAAATGAAGCTACCAGCAAACTCCTGTGGTAAGTTGCACTGAATTACTAAAGAATCGCCCTTATCACCTACAAGCGAGACAGTACGGGCACTACAGGAGATATGGGCATTATGTTTATCCAACCAGTCGCCTCCGAGTAGTAGATCGAAAACGTAAAAACCCAGAACATAAAAGTCACCAGTGAAACGATAATTTCCAAGGAAGAGTTTCACATCCCTACAAACTTTACTAAGGTTCGTAGGGCCACCAATGGGGTTTGAAACACATAAAGGTACAGAAGAAAATTCAGGAGAAAGGAGATGTTCAAATTTATTACAGAGATCCGACGAGATGAAGCTATGGGAAGCTCCGGTATCGAATAAAACGCGAACAGGAGATTTGAACAAAGTAAAAGAACCTTGAAGTGTACCTTGGGAATCGCTAGGAGCGGGAGCAGGTGCTGGCGGTGGAGCTGGAGAGGATGCAGAAGTAACAGCGAAAATTCCTGATGCCTTGCCCTTCTTCTGAGTAGGGCAGTCTCTCTTGAAATGTCCCGGCTGAAGGCAAATATGGCAAAGGTCTCGCCTAGCCGACAGAGCGGGAGGTGGAATCGTAGCACCCAAAGTAGGACAGCTATTCGCATAGTGTCCCTTTTGGTCGCATCGGTAGCACGTAATGGTAGATAGATCCACAGGCTGCCTCTGGGATGATGAAGACGATGATCCAAGCCCTGGATTCCTATTCCTCTTATGCCAGTAGAAGTTGGACTTCCTTTTCTTAGAATTTCCAGAAGACTGGGCCGGTGTAGACTGGGCAGCTGGAGTGGCCCTAGAGGTAGGATTCTTATACCGGAGAGCCATATCCATCAAAGCAGTGAACGTCCCATGCACATGTGTAATAAGTCGATCGTAAAACTCGGGGTGAGCACCAGCGATAAATTTCTCGTTCTTCTTAAGCGGGGTGTCTATCAAATTCAGGCCGTATTGGGAGAGCTCATTAAACTTCCTCTCGTATTCCGTGAAGGACATATCGCCTTGCTTCAGATCCATAAAGTCTCGATAGAGCTGAGACTTGCCCGCTTCGGGCATCCATTTGACCAAAAAGGCCTCCCTAAAGCACGATAAGAGAGATAAGACAGATTCTAAAATGGAAAATTTGAATCCTAATTTGGGCAACCGAAGAAGATACCTAAATTGCTCCCAAGTGAGGTCAGCCTCATTAGTGTGAGCAGTAATTGATAGCCACCAATTTAAAGCGGCTCCCTTCATCTGCCAGGCCGCCAGTTGTCTCTGCTGGGCATTGGTGATTTCAAGACAGGAGAAGATTCTCTCCAAGTCTCGTAACCACTGCTGAGCTTCTATTATGGTTTCTGAACCCGCGAATTTAGTGCCACCCAGCTCAGTATAATCCTTGCAAAGCTTAGTAAATCTAACAGGGGCAGCAGGTGGAGGAGCTGGGGCATCAGCTCGTCCCCTACCTCTAATATTTCCTCGATTCATCCTGAGACATCAAGAATGAATTTAAGGACAGAAGGAAAACATAGATGTCAAGATGTTCTAGATAAGATAAAGTTTAACTTGGACAAGCATTTAATAAAGGCTCTAATTATACGATGGGAAAAAGGAAAGAAGTAGTTGGAAAATTTAACCTTAAAACAAGAAGTTTTTATATCAAAATATTTCTTTGAAAAACCTTTTTGAAAATCATTTTATACTTTAAAATATGCTCTCTCACAAGGAAAGGATTCTAGAATTTGACTTCACTCATTCTAGGGTATTGCTACCCTATCTCTAATGAGTTTTTGCTCCTTAGGCTATGGATAAACCAATGCTCTGATACCAACTGTAACGACCCAAGATTTTGTACCATTCAAATTCGACAATAAATAAAATATGTCTATCTTGAATAGTTCAAAACAATAGATTGTAAATAAATTAGGAGCAAATGAAATCAAATCACAGAATCACAGACACAGATATCAGAAAACTTGCAGCGGAATTTAAAATACTTAGTGGTTCATCAAGCCACAAAAAAAAAATCTCAACCAACTAGAAATTACATAGTTTTAAAATCCCCATTACAGTTTAAAACATCAATAACAATCCAATATTCCAAAGTTTCGATTACATAGATAAGATATAGACTGAAGATTGCCGACAGCTCAAAAGATCTACAGAATGTCCTAGCTCCGGGGTGAAAGCTGAAACTGCAACTCAGGCTGACCCGAGCATAAAATAAAACATAAACACTCGAGTCAGGACATACATACTTATATAGTGTAAGCTAATTCAAGTGTACAGTAATATAGAGCAAGTAACTTAAAGGATTCTTGGGACCGCCCATCCTCTAAGGATCCGTTAATCTATTTACTATGTAGTAATACGTCGCTATTATAATAGTGTATATTAGTAAAATAAACTTACTTTTAAATAGCGTTAAGGCTTTACATTTACCCCCTTAACACATAATATATTCTCATAGTCTATACAGTACTGTAATCTCCCCCGGAATGGGCGTCGTCAGAGGGCACTCCATAGGTATGGTACAAAACCAAAATCGTATAAGGCGCGCTAGGGTAGGTGACACGGCACAACTAGGCAATGCCAGGGTAGATATACCAATTACGCTTCCGGACCGATGGGAACGCGCAGCGGCAGCTGCCGCCCACCTCGAACAACACTCCCAAATCAAAGGTGCGCACCAAAACAATCACAAAAGTAATAGAATGGCATACGAAGAAGTGCATCCGATCAGAGGTGCTACCTCATTAATCCGTCGATCGCTCCTATTTTAACCACCTTATGCCAACTCACGGGAGTCGGGTCCACGTATTTACCTCAAAGGAAACGTCACCACCATCCTACTTCATTCTGGAATCTCCACCGCGTACACGGTTGTTAAAGTGGTTTTCGATATCGACAGAGAGTATGCCAGATATCCGATCCCGGTCTCTTTAACAACCAAACGTTATTATAACCCGTGGTTACAATTTTTGGAAATGGTATTTATACTTTAAAAATCAAAATAAGTTCCAAATACATTTAAATACCATAATATCTTTTCAACCATCATATATTTAAACATCAATCATTTTATTTAATATAAAATACCATTTAAATCTATTCAATTTATTTAAGAATTAATTTGCCTTTCAACTCACATTTGAAAGTTAAATTCTTCCATTTAAAACCATTTAAAGTCAATTCCTTATTTTTATTAATTACATATTAAATTCCAAAATTTAAGCTTTTCCCAAAGATTATTTTCATTATATTCTTTTATTAAAACAATCAAAATCCAGTTTCCGTAGCACTTATAAAATGCTACCTAAAGTCATAGTTTAAAACAGTTCATTTACAAAAGACAGCATTTAAGTGCTGAAATAAATTATTAACTTAAGAATTAATTTTAAATTCCCAAATATAACTTATTATAAATTCTTTTACTTAACTAAAATCTCACTTTTAACAAAAATCAGAATAAGTTATATTCCGAAAATTTACTTAAACTTCCATTTATTTAACATTTTGACTCATTCAAAAATCATTATAAATTAAATAAAATCCTTTAAATACATTTAAGCCAGAATATCATAAACATTCTATTTAAAATATTTTTAAAACGTTTCATAAAATATTATATAAACCACGGGTCTGTATATAGTTTTCTAGCCTAAGTCAAGTGATACGGATATATATCATTTCAATCCGCAATTTACAAAAACCCGGGTTCTATCATTTCAAACCCGCAATCCCAAGTTAACAAATAAATAATTAAACAATTAAATAAATGAACAAATGATTATCGTTCAGGCCTATCATTTCAGCCTATAACGATCTCAAATTTACAGGGAACTTACAGTGATGATTAAATCAGTAAATAAGCATTACATAATATAACTGCAATAATATTACAATAGATAAACAACTGATGAGGTGTCAATTTAAAATGGGGTTTAACATCATACGTTATATTACAGGCAGATAAAATTTAATAAATAATTTACAAATACACTTGTGATAAATCACGGATATATAGGTATGTTTGTCCGATGAGAAATACTCACCTGAATGCTGCAGAAAATTTCTATTCAAAACGAAAATCCACCGAAAAAGAAACGCGCAGCGGGTAACAATCAAATTTCCCCGGATGTCACGCCTATATTCAAATATATAACAAGATCCAAATACCGAATACGCGACTTTAATTTACAGTCAAGGAAAAAAAAATTTAAATAAAATGAATTTGGAACGGGATTTAGATAAAAGAAAATTGGACCAACTTTGCTCGACTACTCCACTATCCAACTCGACTCAACCTAGGTTTCAGTTTGGACACGCACACTTGGACTCGACAACCAGATTTGCATGCACTCATATACTTAATTGTTCGTACTCATATTCTTTTCCCATCCCCTTCTTTTCTCTTCTATATTTTTTTATTATTATTATTAAATGAACAGTGTTCCTTAGTTCTACTAGCACAGTCAGGTATTTACTCGGCTCCATGCTTTCCCCTGTTCATCACACGGTCTCCCCTATTCAGCAATATTACCTAGCCTACAGTTTTGTCTCTGCCTCGTCTATGATACGTGCCTGTCATGCACTTTATTATTATTATCTTTCCCTTCTCCCTTTTTTTCAACTGAAGCCTTTTTTTCCTTCTTATATTTATTAGCTTTTTATGAAACATGCATTGCGAATCATAAACATGTCCCAAAATTTCCATGCATAGATGAAATTGCCTCCTCCCACGCAACTCCTATGCCACAAAGTATTCCAGGTTGTTTTTTTTTTGTTTTTCTTTATATAAGGCACAGAGGCTTTTAACTTAGGCCAACATTTTAAATTCTTAGGCATGCAATTACACACTACAGTTTGGATAACCCAGCCTATATTTGTTCTGATATGCACACACTCAACACGTCCTGGGCCTATGAGCACATTTTAGACAAGCCAAAGAGTCGAGCTACAGGTGGCGAAATATCTATACTTACTTGAAATAAAAATTCTACACGACTGCACAAAAATCTCACTTGCTCACGCTGCTACCAGAGGCACGGCATGCACGCATGCACTAAGGCATATAAAATATATCATGATGCAACCCTACGTCCCAAAGCCACAACTAAAACTAAAAGTAAGCAAATGTTTCACTCAACAGCTCAAGGCACCGTGTTCCACTAAGACATCTAGGCTCAGCAACTTGGTTTGGTCATCACGGCTTGGGGTAAGGCAAAGGCATTGAATGGTGTCTTATGGGTGGAGGAGTGATAGGTGGTGATGGGTTGGAGTGGCCGAGCATATCAAATGAGAATCAAGGAATAGAAGAGAAACAAAAGAAAAGAAAAAATAAAAAGGTTATGAGGCCATACCCGGATTTTATGTGTGCAACAAGTCTGAGTTTGTGGAAAAAAAATTCTATGCGTGCAAGGCTTTATATAAGAAACGAGTTGATATTTAAGGCATGGGAGCAATTTAAGAATAGCAGTATGGCCACGAGTCCAGATTTTCTGGAAAGAAATCAATGCAGGGAAAACGAATATGAAGATGAAGATATCTCGTGATTTATTTCCAGTTTTTTTTTTTCCGTTTTGAATGTTAACAGAGCTAACTTGACTTGAGCAGGGAATAAATGAGATTTGATGCTTAATCTAAAATTTCTTTCCTTTCTTTAAAACGTTAATTGCCTGGGAGTTGAAACCAAATTATGGTGTATGCAAACTCAGGCACGTGCTTTTATGGTCAAGGAAATTCATTTTGTTTGCAAAACAAAATGCAGAGAAAAAGGCAAGAGATAAATTTTGATTGATTCATCTGATTGAAGAAACGACAACAATCAGGAATAGAGGAAATAAATGTTTGCTCTGCGTTATAACAGGGGCGCTCGGGTTGATATTGCACGAATCAATTTGTTTGATTCAAATTTTAGAAACGGCAAGGATATGAACTTGAAAATTTTGTGCGTTTATTATGAGCGAGATTAAAGGATGAATGTAAATAGGCATGAGATCCTATATGATTTCTATTCATGCATTTAGGAACGGCACAAATTTAGCTGAGTGGGTTTGAAATTTTTTTGTGCTGAATTTAAAACCAATGAAAGCGGTGGAAAAGTAACGTTTTGCTATAAAAATCTACTAACTGATTTATTAATCCATATAGATATTGCAGTATGAATTTTAAAATATGCCAACCCGACGCAATACAATACACCCAAAATTTATACAAAAGTAACGTTTTTAATTTATACGTTTTTACGTTATTATATCATTACAATGCATGCCCTTTTTAAATGCGAAATTTAACAGTCTGTAAAACACTAAATTTTACAAAGTTATTACTTAAATTAAATTCGCTTACAAATTTTTATTAGCATTGCGAATTGAGTTGTCTTTTAACAAAATTTAAAACTTCAAAACTTCAGTTTATGTTTAGACTTTTGGGAAATGATTTAATCAATTTAAAATAAATTTCAAGATTCAAATAAATAAAAGAAATAAATTGCTAGAAAACTAGAGTTGTTACACTTCATTTACATTCTTTTAAATTCAACAAATTATCCTATTATGGATAATATTTACATTATTTCCAAATATTACCTTAATTAAGCCTAATGTAAAAAATTATTTAGATTTATTGCAATTGATTCCAATTCAATTTAATGGATTAAAATATATTGGTAACTTATAATAATTGTTGCCACTAACTCTTAATCATACTTTTATAAGTTATCATTTCCAAATAATATCATAATTACTTATAGGACATTGATTTTATACAATTACTATTTATTATTATTAATTCATTAATTAATTCACCATTTACGTTTGTTTTCTTATATTCAATTTTTAGCCTAGTATAACACATTACTTCAATTAATCGAACTTTCATTTCAATTGTTAATACTTAGCTTTAATTTCCATGGTTGCATTTCATTTTAGCATTCATTTCATTATTAAATTACAAAAAATTTGTTCCATCTTAATTTATTTACCAAAACCTTAATAAACCAACTAATTTAAATCATCGAAAATTACGGGTCGTTATATGCTCAGTCCCCCCTGCATCAGTTCACTACTCGAACAACTACATATAAACCACTGATGCCCTCTCTACTCAACCACAACAACCCTTCTCTATCACTTTCATCCCCATACCTGACCAACCTCACCACATTACACCTACACCAAAAAACCTGCCTTCACTTACCATATACACTGCCACATACATCATCCCCACTTCAAACTTCCCTGGCCATAACTTCCCTACCACATAAACAACTAAAACTGTTGTACATACCTCTCTGCTATGCTGCTACAACCTTGCCTTTGCATGTCATCACTGTTGTGCCACCATCCTTACAGTCAAGCATCACCAATCCCCTGCTTTACCTCACAACCAACTCAACCTTCATCAAATCCTCCAACTCCTCGACCCACAATCACCTCAAGCAAAATCCCTAAATCTAATCCCCTCGAACCCGTAACCACTGTAACCATTGCCTTCATGGCCTAATCATGACTTGCTTTTACTCCTGGAAAATTGTAGTTGATTTAAGGATTCAAATTTGGATTGGGAAATTTTTTATTTAAGGATTCGTGAATTTGGATTGAGAATCGCCTTTAATTGGAGTCTCTGATCTTTTCATTAGTTCATTTTTTTTATCTAGGTCGGGCCCATGTGTTCGAAAGGAAAAAAGAAAAAAAATCGTGTTAAAACTATTTCTTTGTTTTATGTTTCTTTCAAGAATTAAAAAAAACAAGTTTCAATTTGTTTAATTTTCATTTTTCATTTCTTTTAACTTGTTTTAGTTTTCACTTGTTTTACTTGTTTTAGTTTTCATTTTCACGTGTCTTAGTTTTCATTTGTTTTTCTTTCATTTGTTTTGCTTTCATTTGTTTTATTTTTCACTTATTTTATTTTCTTCTTTGATAAACATATTTAAAAAATTTAAAAAAACTGTATATATATTGTTCTTAGTTTCAGGTTGCAAAACAGAAATTCTAAAGCAGAAGCGCTTGCCAAAAAAAAATTGTCTGCCTGCTTATATATAAATAAAATTCTGCTTTTAAAATAATTTGCTAATAATTTTACACAATCTGGTATTGTGCGTTCATCTCTTGTTGTTATTTGCTTTGCATTGTTGGTTGCTTGCATTTTTTTATATAAAAAATTCAAAAACAAAGACAAATTTCATCGTAATTGCATTATTAATTCACGTTTAATTTCAGTTTTGCATTAATACCATTTTATTTCCTTTTCTAAGGGCAACATCCCAATTCATATTAGATGGGGGATTTCATCACCCCTTCCTTGGTCCACAAATTGCATTTCATCTTATAATTTGATAATAATAACAGTTATACATTTGGCTTAAAGGTGTCACGAGCTCACCTGGGGATTAATTTTATATTGGCAAGTTGTCCTATTACGACAATTTAATTTCTTGGTGTCTAGGCTAAGGTAGAGCAATAACCATTTATAAATATTACTATGACTCATATATATCATAGTGATTGTTTCTCTGTAGGAACTTAAATATTCGATTGCATTACTGCGGTGATTCATGGTGCACCAATAACTCATGCCCGTTACCTGACTATGAAATAATTTTTTGATTTAAGACAAAGTGTGATTGTACAATTTTAGGTTAGGAGATACTAATTTTTTTTGTAATTAAGTTCTCTGCATTCACTTAGTTGCATTAATTCATGCATATTTTAAAAAAGTTCAAAATCCAAAACAAAAAAATTGTGAATATTTCTTAACTTAGTTTTTATATCCTTTGAAAATTTTCAATCAAAACAAAAATCCAGAAAAATGTATATAATCTTTTCAAAAACAAAAACAAAAAATTGAAAAGTCCAAAAACCAAAAATCAAATTTCCTTTTTGGAAAAATAAATTCCTTTTGGTAAATAGTTACCCTTTATAAAAAAAAAAAACAATCCAAAAAAAAAAGAAAAAATATCTTTTAAAAATGTTTGAATTTTCTTACTCGCCAGAATTTCACAATAGTTGTGAAAATCAATATAATCCATATAATTTCATATCAAATTCTTATGGATATTTCAATGATAAGTATTATATAAACAAATTGAATTTAGAACCAGAAAATTTTCTAAATGATGAACAATCCTTAAATCTTGAAAAAACATTGAAACTATTTCGTCTTTACTTGAACTCTCTGCACAAAATGATCAAACTTTAAATGATCTATGTAATTCATATTTTTGCAATAACTCGAGTCAAGGATGTCAAATTGAATAAATTTGAATTCACTTCAAAGTTCAAATGATTTCGATTATAACTCATGCCAATTCAGTTTTGAACTCCAAAATGAATTTCAAAATCAAAAAGAAAATGGAAACAATTGTTTAAATGATTTTGGCAATGGGAGTTATTTCGATGATGGTGAAAATTTTTACTCTCAATAATTTCAAATTGCAAATCCTCAAATTAATAGTTATAAATTTGATTTTGTTGAGCAAATGGACAAAATTAGAAAGGATCACACGGATTTGTTGTTTGAAACATATATGAAACAACATGAAAAACAAAAACAAATCCCATTGTCTGATGAGTCAAATAATAATCCATGTTTTACCAAAATCGACGATTTTCGAATAACAACTTTTGAAATTGAAAATGATAATCTTAATGAAGTTGTTGAAATATGATAATTGAGTTGGATTTCAATTCTTTTGTGGGTGAGAAACTTGATTTAAAATTCGATCTTTCTTTTTTTGATTTTGAAAAATTGAATACAACAACTTTGGATTTTGAAATTGATATATGCAATGAAGTTGCTGATCATCTAACAAAGGAATAAGAATTTAGCGAGCACAAATTATTTGGATTTTTCGATGATGAGTTGAATTCTGGAGGGGTAGATTTAAATCACCATTTTGATTTTGAAATCAATAATTCTAAAAAAAATTCAATGATAAGTTTGAACTTCAATTTAGCGAAAATAAACTTGAACTTCAACCAATTGTTCTATTTACTCCAAAAACCATCGAAAATAAAACAACCCATGTGATTTTTAACAAAATGACATTCGTTTTTCCAAATCAACATTCAACTTTGAAATCTTTTATTGTTTTGTTTTATATGCTTAAGCTATATCTCACATACTTGACAAGAAAAATGAATTAGTCTCTGGAAGACCATTTCATTTAATCTTTGCCAATATATTTTTTGATTTCGTGTAAATAATAATCGTTTCATGTAAATATAGGTCATATTTTTATTTTTATTTTATTTTTCTCCTTTCACTTGGGTTGATTGTGGAGACATAGTCAAACTCAAGTGTGGGGGGAGTCTATCTTCATTTTTTATTTTCATGGTTTATTTTTGCATTTTATTTCCAAAACTTTAAAAAAATTCAAAAAACAAAAACATATTTTCTTTTTAGCATAAGAATTTACTTTTGAAAGAAGCACTATAGTATATATATATATATTTGGTTATTAAATTGAAATTCATGAAAATTTATTTGTCTCAACAAAAATAAAAATAAAGTTTGATTACAAATAATGATGGTTTAACTAGTATATAGGAAGGTTCATGGTGATAATTATGAAGTATATCCTAATTGAAAATCTTTGTTTAAAAAAGTGGTGGATTTAAAGAAAAGATATAACATTTTTTATCTTCTAAATTAAATGGTGCTAAGATGATTTTGCAAAACTCTCCCTTCAAAAAAAAACACAAAAAAACAAATATAAAAAATATTTGTAAAAATGCATAAATTTTTATTAACACCTAGAGTCATGTGTTCACGCGCAAGTGTGTACACTCGCCATGCCCTATACCCTTCTTATGTAAGTCCGAAAGCAACGCATGATCGGTATATCTGGCCTCAGTTTATTTGAGTTAGGTGTATGTATATTAAAAAATTATTTTATTAACAATGCTTGCAGTCAATAGGTGTACACACTTGTGTGTTCACTCGCATGCTATTTATTCCCCTCACATAAGTCCGAAAGGCAGTGCATGGGTGGTATATCTGGCATTAGTTTATCAGAGTTAGGCATGTGTAAATATTGTTAATATTAATAAAAGTTTCGAATAAAGAGAGAGTAAGCAATTAAAATCCAAGCATTATTTTTACTTATTTGATATGACTTGTTATTTAAAAGAAATGAAAATACCACTTTGAAAATTTTTGATGATCAACTAAGGATCCATTTCATAGTTACACAATGATATCAACCGAAACATCTTGCTAAACTTGAGTTTAATTGTGATGATAACTTAATTTTTATAGGAAATTTTGACAAGTAAAAGGACTTAAATTTCTTGATAATGACCATAACTTATATTTAACTTATTTGTGTCAATTTAAAAGTAAATTCTTCAATTGTTAGTATTTTCAAAAAATTGCATCCATATCTTTGTAAATAAATCTTGCATTTGGGAATTTTCATGTTGCATATGGATTTTGTGGGTAGTATCCACCAAAAACACTCACGAGACAACACTCGTCCTACTAGGGATACATAGAGGCTTAATGACTTAGTGCATACGCTCAATGCAATCGTGCTTCCTACGAAAACGAATTTATTTTAATTTAAGTTTATTCGAGGATGAAGAAAAAGATAAGTGTTGGGGTATTTGATGTGCACTTAAATATGCACATTTTTTTTGAAATGGTACTTTACATACAACAAATCATTGGGACAACATGTCCCATGTCAATAAACGTTCGAAAGCAAGTTTCGAACTTGTGACCTCTTGCACCAGAGCCGAATCAATTAACCACTTAGACAATGGTGTTTTACTTCCATATTTAATCTAATTTAATTAAATAAATGAGCGTATAGGGTATTTTAACACGTTCAAACTAAAATTTCAAATTATTTTCAAATCATCACTTATTCATCTTTATATAGGGGTAAAATATTCATGCGTGCACAAGAGAGAAATAAAGATGGAAATAAATCAAGTCATGCAACATGGAGGATCCCATCTACCCACACATCTTGATCTACAATTAGGAGCTAATTCACAAGTTAGTGGAGCTAAAAGTACATGCACATTTAATGAAGGATTAAGCTCTTGCTAATGACAACTTGGTGGCCACACTTCCTCAATGACAATTTGGATAGTTCCCAAAAACATGATTAGGGTTTCAAAATATGTATAAATACTCCATTGTTTCATGTAATTAAGCCATTACATACTCTTTAGTTTAGTTTTAGGCTCAAAAATAGTTATAAACTTTCTATCTCTTTTTAATGACTACCTAGCCATTTTCTTTCATGTAATTTTCTTTTATGCAATTTAATTTCATGCTTATTTTTACTTACATGCTCTTTTTTCCTTTCATATTAGTAGTGTAGATCTTTATATTTATACAAGTAGATTAGATTTTATGTTATTTCAATTAGCTCTTTTACTTAGCTTGAATTTTCCTCTTGTTTTTTTACGTTAAAGTCTGCATTTATTAATATGATAACAAATATGAGAAGATAAACCCCTTCATTTTAGGGATAATGAAGCTCTTTTAATCACATAGATTTAACATTTTTCTAATTTTTGATCTTTTTTTGTACTTAATGGAAATGTTTGATGTGGATAAATTTGTTGTTTAAGCTTTGAATTTGATAGCCTATGTTGTTGACACCAAATAAACTATGCTTAAACAAACATAAACACAAATTACCTCTTCATCTATATATGATTATGGTAATGAAGTGAATTTTAAAATCAAAATTTGATGGTCTATATTACTAATCAATAGTAAATAGATCATGTTTAGAATAGATTTTATTTTCAAGTTCATTAACATTTTCATGAGAGTTAACAAGTGGTTTAGTGGGTGTGTTATAGTTAATGGTTTATGTTAGGTTAAATAATGGTACATATAGGTCATACTTATGATAAGCACATCAGCTAAATTCGCTAATGACCGAAAGAGAGATCATAATTTCATTTTGTTGATTTATGCGATCATGAGAAGGAAGTAACCTCTAAATTGCCTTCTACTCTCATAGTTTTATCCACTTTTAATTTTCGTTAGTTTTTAGAAATTTTTAGCGAATCACAACTTCAAATCTTGGTTTAATTTGATTGAATAGAAATTTTAAAATCAATACATTTCCCTATGAATCGACCCTTGCTTGCCACCTACTAGAATTGTACGTCGTGCACTTATAATTATTTTTAATTTAATTTTTTTGACTATTTTCTAATCTAATAAGAGATTATCCATTAAACAACTATATAAGTGTTTTATATTGTGTTGATTTATCGGTTAAGTGGCTTATGAATTCTGGTTAATGCAGAAGGAACTGTTGTATCGAGAGGGGTAAACACCTAAACAAGGCAAACCGACACTGTATTGTTTTCAACTGGGTAAATGATATTATTTTACCAAGATTATATTTTATATATAAAAGAATGAGTTTTAGAAAATTGATATAGAAATTTATGATGTGTTTGTTTGTTAAGAAATGATAATATTCAGTTAGTCATTTATTTTTTGATTAGTCATGCTCATCCAGTTTAGGAGCATTGACTATTAATGTTTGATTGATTGTTTATGCTCATATAGTTTATGAGCATTTATAGTTCTGGTTGAATTAAATAGAACAACTTGTGAATTAAGTTTCACTGTTTGGCTATATGGCGTTCGGTGATAATGTTGGGTTAAAAATTTAATTTTTGTAAAAGTTGTTTACTATAGTTCAAACAAAGATATACATTTGTAGAATATTTTTACATAAAAAGTGAAATTATATAAGTATGATTTATTTATATGCGTTGTAAATGAACTAGGATTTAAATTGAGAATTTGAGAACTAAAATTCCTGTTTTTGAAATTTATCTTTCCAATTTTTTGGAGAAAAATAGTAATAGTATTATTTGAAATTTTTGAATAGAAATATTTCAAAAAGGATTTTAAAGGAGATGGAAGCACTGAACTCACTTTTGTTGTTGGAAAATAATTCCGGTGACAACCATAACATCATCGGTGTTCATTTTCGAGTTTCTAAATGTGGGATTGCCACCATAGTATTTCGTCATAGAGTGTTTGGTAAAACAAAGTTTGTTTTAGATTCCCAAGAGGTATGATTTCATATAAACAAAAGAGATATATATATTATTATTTCAAATAAAGTTGAAACAAATAAAATTTGGGTGTTTTGTTCCTGAAATATTCAAATAAGTGATACTATAGACTCATGTATCTATCCATTAGAATAGTTTTGTTTGTGCATTTCATTTTGAGATGTCTGGTAATTTTCATCTGTCGAAATGAAATGGAATATCCAATGATTTTGGACAGTCAAAAACTTCTAAGTTGGTATAAATTGAAGCTAAGTGTTTGTGGAAATATATGGAAATAAGTTTTTGCAACTTATAAATTTGAGAAAATATAAGTCAAAAAAAATTAAATTTGTTAGGCATCTTAGTTAAGTAAATTGAATCTGATATTGCATATATACTCTTAGGATGTAGAAGAGTATTATATGAATATGAATTTAAGTTTTAAAGTGGTTAATAAACCCTAAATGTATTTTATAAGATGTTTATAAACTTAAGTAATGATTTTATGAAATGTTTTATAAATGGATTTTAGTATTAAAGAAAATATACAATAAGTAAAAAAATGTGATTTAGAATGAAGATATAATTGGTATACTTAGAAACCAATTGGAATAAATACGTAAGATGTACGTAGGTCATTTTATTCGCAAAACTATTTTGGTTCAATTTCGTGTACACTATTTCAAGGTGATTTACACTGATCCGAACAAGGATTTTTCACTCGATTCTTATCGGCGAACACTTGATATGGATTTTTGATATGATTCTGAAGTTTTCTATCATAGTTTATGGATATGTAAGGGGAACAGAGGTTTCTGATCAAGGAACAGGATCAGAGTCCATTCTAGAGTGGTCGAGTGATACTAGTTCAGTAGTGAAATGTTTGTGGTCGAGTGTGCGATCGGATTTGATATTGCATATAGATGATATATGTGAATCATACAGGCTTTAATATAATTATTTGTTTTGACATTAAAAAATGCAAACTATATGGCAATGAATTATAGGTTTTGATGGCATGTGCAAGTGAGATGCATGTATATGGAAGCAAAGACTAGATTGATGCCTTTGGTTTCATAAGTAGAGTTGGTTTGCTCGACTAATAGGTATGAATTTACATTGCTGTTGATGATTTTATGCTCCAGATTTGGAAGGCCACTTTTAGGCTTTTGTATCCTTTTGTTGATTTGGGCATGTGTGGCAAGTTGTAGTTTTCCAATCGAGCCACAAAAGGAGGTGCTTTCAAAATTTTCGTAACTTTAAGAGACTTGGAAATCTAATAACCTATTTCAAATAATTTATTGGAAAAGCTTAAGGATTTAGAAATATCTTTCTTACTTTGGGAATTTTGGGGATGAAATTCTATCAAGGAGGGAAGAATTTGACAACCCAAAATTTTGTCATTTGATTTTGAATATTTAATTAATTTTAAATATTGAAATAATTGGTTTTTAAGGCTTAAAACTTGAATTTGAATATCGAGATTGTAACGACACTTAACACATCCTCGGTGTTTCTGTGCCATTACCCAAGCACCGGAAAGATGAATCGTCATGGGTGAAATAAAGAACAGAATATAAACCTCACAACGAAACTATAAAATAAACCATTACATTGAATAGTACATTAGGTTACTCCTTAATAGGCAGTTATCAGAGTTACACAAAGTATTACAAATAAGCTTAAGCAGTTATAACAACTTGTCTTTACATATGTTGAAAATAAAATACACTTGCACAAACTAAATAATACAGCAAAATAGATAATTAGGAAGATGAAAGGCTCATGCTTGAACACTGTCTACAAAAAGCCCAATAAGGAACCTGCTACTCTAGGACTACTTAGATAAAATGAGTACCCGAGATTTTAGGAAAAATAAACAAATCAGGTCAGACGATATGTCTGATATGAATAAAAAAATTTGAGCAATAAGTGTGAAATTAAATACAAACATATGAGACCTTTCTGCTGATCATGGAACGGGTTACTCTTGCATAAATCAACATCCCAATGTAAAAAATGGATAAATAATCAAACACCACGAAGAGTGGACGACTCTTCCCGATGCAAATATGGGAATAAATTTGAAGGTTCAAATCAAATAAGAAAAGGAAAGTCTCCAACAAATGACGAGGAAGGTGCACCACCCTTGAACTATACCTCTAGTAATATACATCTAAGAAGCTCATATACCCTATGACACTTCTCGGACAATACCAAGCCGAACCTCGCCGAACCATACCGAGTATCCGAATATTTCACATCTAATAGCGCCATCGAATCAAATCTAGATGAGATGTGACAGTACCCTAACGGGAGCAAGCCTATATAGCTTGGCTTCCTCTCGCGCTTTGGATTTAGTTATTTCGAACAAAGGATATTAATGCTTGACGGAGCAACACATCATCTTAGAATGAAGATAATAAAGAAGCTGAAGTAACTGATAGCAAAGAAACTAACTATCGAAGATAAAAAATGATCTTATATGGAAATTAAGTTTTGTATTCTTATCACCACTCATTGAATTCAAACTTTCACTATTTCTTGGTTAACAATAATACCAACAAGTCAAGATAGTTCGAAGTCATGTCTCACAATTATTCTTAATTTTAAAATAGAAATAAGTTTACTTCTTCGACGTTTAGTGCTAATTATACAAATAAATCATCTACATGAAAGTGAATCGCTTTACAGAAATTAATTCCTTTCCATAAATAATCCAAACCTTTTTATTTTTAAAAAACCGAAATTCATACTTGGGCTTCACTTTACATGTATTAGCTTCAAAACATTTTGTTAAAAGAGTTTACTGACTTTAAAACATCATTATAAAAGGATTTAGTAACTTTCAACATCCTTATTTAATTGGATACTTCGCTTCAACTATCATAAATGAGAATAATTAATTATCTTTAAACTTCATTAATCAATTTGGATAATTGACTTCAAAATACCGTTTAATTAAAAAGTTTAATCACCTTTAAATAAACAGAATTAAATAAATTAATTTATTAAAATTAATCTTACTGATTAATTAAATTTAGACATGATTAATTAAATTAATTAATAATAAATAAATATCATTAATTAAGTTAATTAATTTAAAACATAATTAAAGAAAAGATTAATTAAATATAAATTAATTAATCAAATTCAAAAATCATTAATTGAAAGGAGCTAATTTATTTTAATCACCATTTAATAAAATGATTAATTATTTTTAATGCATCATTATTATATAATTAATTATCTTAATAATCATTAGATAAATTTTTAATAAATTTTAAGTATCATTAACAAAGTAATTAATTAAATTTAAACACATCATTGACAAGTTAATTAATTAAATTTAAACTCATCATTAACAAGTTAATTAATTAACCTTAATCCTTACTAATTAATTAATTATATTTAAAAATCTTTATTAAAATAATTAAAATTTTAAAACCATCCTTATTTAAAAAATTTATTAACTTGTAAAACAAAACCCAAGCTCGATAAAATAAATCGAAAAATATCGATAAGGATATGTTTGTCGAAAGTGCCGATATAGCGATATTCGCTATACGGACACTTTGCCAACAAATTTCATGTCACTTTACTTACATCTGCACATCACATAACCATATGCAAAGCATAATATGAGGTTCTTCATTATTATAAATATAAGTAGAGAACATTACTTGGAACATAATTAACTATCACTGTTCAGTTTTCAAATTACTAGCCAACTGCAAGGTGTCCACTTTCAAGCTACTACCAACTACCAAGATGCCATCTTTTCAAAGCATAACCCAAACCAACAAGAAAACACAATATCATACATAAACCGTAGCAAATAGTGACTAATTATATGAGCAATATATTAAAGTTAAAATCATTTGTTTGAAAAGTGAGATTTTACTCACTTGAGTGCTATGAAACGAAGTCGAATGTCGCAACTCCTTGCCCAACACTCGGTCTCTCTTTCCCTACACCAAAGCTTGGATTTTGGGCCCTTAGTGGGCTATCTGAATTTGGCCAAGATGGGAATGGGCTTGGTCTAGGTGGAAATAGGGTCTTAGGGTCTTGTTTTTTAGGGGTTAAATAATTTAGAGTGGAGAAGAGCTAGTTTTAGCAATTTATTTAAGAAAAGAGTGGAAAACGAATGTATTTTTGGATTTTTAAACTTAAAATGCCATGGAAATTTTGGAAGGAAGCTTGAGATAATAATGATAAAGTAGGAAATGAGATAAAATGAAACAGGAAATTAGTTTTTACATGAAATGTACTTAGCATATTACTAAAATGCCCTTAGAGACACTACCCGCTATCTTTTGCACGCCACCTCACTTCATTGTCCCCTCCTCCTTCATTTTACATGAAAATAGGTGGGTCCCCCTTTATTTTCTTCCAACATGCTATTAAATGCTAAGTACGTTAGTGTATAAACATGTTTTATTATATTTCACTAGGCATCTTTATGGAATATTCCATTTTGTTTTTCATGAAATGTTACAACACACACGTGTGTGTACTTAATTACATGCATACATGTATATACACATGCCCCAACTTTATTCATATGAGTGTGTATATGATACAACAATGTGCACAACGTTTTTGACAACTTTTCGACATTGAAAAGTCGATAATTCAAAAAACGATTTCATGTCATATTTTTTATTTTTCTTCAAACTAAATATTTTTGTAAACTATTTTAAAAACCTATTTCACCACCATTATTTATTATTTCAAAGAGTTTATTTTAGTTATAAATATATTAACTAATTATTTAAACATATATTAAATATCCATATTTTAAAGAGGTTAAATTACAGATTGTTACACTCTACCCCCTTAAAAGAATTTATTCCCCGAAATTAATACACAAAACATATTATACTAAGAAATTCATATAATAATGTAAAGAAACTATGCCATAAAAGAACATACATAATGCATTCAAACAACTAACGTGACATTACATCAGGGTAAGTTTCTCTATATGATCCCCAGTCTCCCAAGTACAATCGCGAGGATCATCACTGCACTGAACCTTCACAATCTTAACCACCTTGTTCCCCAATCTCCTTTCATCTTGGTCTGCAATATGAACTCGGTATCGGATAATAGTGAAATTCGGTTCTATTTCTTAGTCTTCCTGAAGAGACGTCTCAACAATCAAAGATGGATCACGAACATGCTTTCTCAGATGAGATACATGAAAGACATTACGAACTTCTGACAATCTTTCAGGCAATTCTACTCTATAGGCTAATGGTCCAATTCTCTCAAGGATTCTACATGGTCCCATGAATTAGGGTGCTAGCTTTCCCGCCCTTTTTAATCTTATAACTCCTTTCATCGGGGAAACTTTCGCAAATACCAAATCCCTGACCACAAACCGTAGGTCCCTTTTCCGTTGACCGACATAACTTTTCTGTTGATCCTGGGATTCTTTCATCCTTTCCTTGATCATAGCCATTTTATTTGATGCTTCTCGAATCATCTCTAGTCCAAGAACTAAACGGTCTCTGGTCTTAACCCAACATGAAGGTGATTTACATGGCTACCCATACAAAGCTTCATAGGGCGCCATGCCAATGCTAGCTTGGTAATTGTTGTTGTAGGGGAACTCTACTAGGTGAAGGTGATCTTCCCATGATCCTTAATAATCCAAAATGCACGCTCTTAGAGCTCCTTCAAAATCTGATTTACACTTTCGATTTGCCCATCTGTCTACGGGCGATAGGATGTGCTCAAATTCAGCTTTGTCCCTAAAGTGGCTGGCAATTCTCCCCTAAAATGATTGGTGAAGATGGGATCTCAATCATTGACTATACTTTCTGGAATTCCATGCAATCGAATGACCTCCCTCATATAAATTTCTGCCAAAGAAGCTACAGTTCTAGTTGATTTCATAGGAATAAAGTGGGCGCTCTTTGTTAATAGATCTACAATTATCCAAATGCCTTCATTACCTCTTCTTGTTTTGGGAAACCCATCTATAAAGCCAATGGATGTTTGCTCGCACTTCCAATTTGGTATCTCCAATGGTTGGAGCAACCCACCAGTCTTTTGCGGGTCACTCTTGACCTGTTAACAATTTACACACCGGCTCAGGATGATCAAATGCCTCTCTTCATCCCTTTCCACCATAAGGTCTTCGTCATACTCTGAAACATTTTAGCTACTCCTGAGTGGATAGATAACCTTGACCGATAGCACTCTCTCAACACATCCTATCTAATAGCATTAAGATTTGGTGCATAAATCTATCCATTCATTCTCAAAATGCCTTGAGAGTCCATTTGAAAATAGAAAAATAGTTCCATCTTTAAAATCCTTTTTAAGCCGAGCTAGAATTGGGTCTTCTTCATGGAATTATGCAATTCTCCCCACTAGTGCTTACTTAAGTTCCAAATTTGCAATCATCGCCACATTCCTACTCAATGAATCTACAAGGATGTTTGCTTTCCCTAGGGTGTAAAGTATCTCTAGGTCATAAGATGCGAGAAACTCCGACCATCTTTGCTGCTTTAATTTTAAATCCTTTTGGATAAAAAGATGCTATAAGGACTTGTGATCCATACATAACTCAAACTTTGCACCCAAAAGATAGTGCCTCCACACCTTTAATGTGAAGACTACTGCCAAAAGCTCCAGATCGTTCGTAGCGTAATTTTTCTCGTGAGGTTTCAACTACCGGCTCGCATACGCTATTACTTTACCATTCTTCATCAAAATTGTTCCCAATCCAGCCCTACAAGCATCCATTTAAACTGTTAATCCTTTATTCCCATCCGAAATAGTCAAGACATTAGCGCTTGCCAATTTTTCCTTTAACTCATTGAATGCTTGATCGCACTTGGGGCTCCAAATGAACTTAGCATCCTTCGTCGTCGGCTTTGTTAGATGAGAAGCAATCTTCGAGAAACCTTTAATAATTCTTTTATAGAACCAGCCAATCCCAAGAAACTTCTGATCTCAGGCACACTTTTGGGTTTCTACTAATCTTGAACTACAACTACTTTAGCTGGGTCCACTGATATACCTTCTCCCGAAACTACGTGCCCTAGAAATCTAACTTTGAATTTCCAAAAATGGCACTTAGAAAACTTTGCTGTTAAAACATGACTTCTTAAAGTACTTAGAACAGCTTGGAGATGGTACTTATGCTCTTCCTCCATTTTAGAATAAATAAGGATGTCATCAATGAAGACTAGAACAAACTTGTTAAGAAAATCCCCAAACACTCTATTCATCGAGTCCACAAAATAAGTAGGTGTGTTAGTCAATTTAAATGGCATGACTAACCACTCATAAAAACTATAGGGTTACAAAAAGCTGTTAAGGGTACAATCTATTTTGCTACCCTGAATTGGTGAATACCAGTGGCAAGATCCAACTGGGAGAATATCCGAGCTCCATGGATTTGGTTAAACATGCCATCAATCCTAGGTAAAGGATACTAATTCTTGATAGTTCTCTTATTTACTTCTCGGTAATCCACACATAATCTAAGAGAACCATCGGCCTTGCTAATGAAGAAACCCAACTTGATATGCTGTGTTTGATCAAACCTTTCTACAATAAATCAAACGCCTGTTTCTCCTATTCTTTTCTTTCCTTTGGAGCCAACCATCGAGGAGGTTGTACGATAGGTCTGGTTCTTGAAATCAAATCAATGCGGAACTCTACTTGCCGATGAGGAGGTAAACCTTGCACTTCTTCAAAGATATCCTTGAATGCTTGAACGATTGGTATATTCCTTATCTCCTCTTTGGGTACTTCGAGGAAATACAAAAAAACTTCTCATCAACCCCACAGGTGTTTGAACTCTATTCTATGGTTTTGATGAAAACAACTATATAATCATACACATACAATATATTCCATCTATTTGCAGGTAAATGATTCGAGAGTTTACAAAATCACGACTTGAAGACGAATACTAGAAGAAAAGAATCATTGTATTAGAGAAGCTTTAATAGTATGTTATAGTCATAAATAGATGGTTTGTAAAATCTCCTTTAGTAGTTTTTTACACAAAATTGCACATCAAACTTTTTGCAAGGTTTTAATTTAGTTGTAGAATTGCACAGGGATCAGATGTTTATCCATATAAGTCAGATGTCTGACTAAGTTCTCTGATTAAAAATTTTATAAACAAACAGACATCTGAATTTTATCCCAAACGTCTGACTGAGTTCACTGGTTAAAAAATATATAACTAGAAAAACTTCTAGATTTTATCCTAAACATCTGAACTAGGTAATGGGTTAAAACTATGAATAGCAACTTACTTCATTCTAATAGTTGCATCGATGCCTTTTCACTGCATCTCTTCTTCCGCAAAGATTGCAACCCTTAGATTGAAATAGAACATACTAAAGGATGTTACTCCTCAACAAAACTCTCTAACCCTATAAATACGTAAAGTTTTTGAGAAACAAACTTAATTGAATTCACTAAATATTTTTTTCTTTACTCTTTTCATACTTTGAACTCTAAAAGCAATAAATACACCATTCTTATTTCTTCCTAAATACAAAGCCTCACATACACATACTACTCAAAGGAGATTATAGGTAGATTTGTACTATGCAGTCAAAATCATTGTTATTAATAACACATACTTGTCAAGAAAAGACTTTCTGTATTAAGCCTATTCCTCAAGGTGAAGTGAGGGTTGTTTACTAGTTTAAAGCCGAAGGGGATCTTCGGGACTGGACGTAGGACAGAGGGTCCGAACTAATATAAAACTCTGGTGTGATTGTTTTCGTACTTTTATTTACTTTACTATGGTAGTCATAACTTATCTTTTTATTCCACATGCATATTAAGATATAAATACGAAATCCATGCACACTTTCATTTGGTATCAGAGCACGGTTATTTCAAGTTACAGTAACATGTAATTGAAACATATTAATATGGCAGGTACATTTCAATAAGGTCAATCCACTACACGTTCTCCACCATTCACTGGAGCTGGTTTGCTTATTGGTTTACACCAATGCATATTTTTAAGCTAATGGTCTAGAAATTTGGTTAGCAACTCAAAATAAATATGAAGAACTAAACACAGACATAAGCACTTGGACAGATGCTGAAAAGAACATAGCAACAAATAATGCTTAAGCCATGAATGTTCTATTCTGTTCACTTGACAAAAATGAATTTTCACGTGTCATGTTGTGCACTACTGCATATGAGATCTGGCATACACTATAAATCACTCATGAAGGCCTAAAAAAAGTTAAACAAACAAAGAATTCCATTTTACAAAATAAATTTTCTTTCTTTAAAATGAAAGCAAATGAATCTATTGGTGATGTATGTGCTGGATTTCAAACTATTCAACATGATCTTATAGCACTTGGATTCAAATTTACAGATTTTGATTTAGTTACAGATATTTTTAATCCCTTAACTAATGAATGGGACCAAAAAGTATTGGCCATCGAAGAGGCTAATGATCTATCTCAACTAAAAGTTGAAGAATTAATAGGAAATTTGATGTCGTACGAAGCAAATTTGCAGGCAAGAAAAGAACAAAATAATAAAAAGAAAAATATAGCTTTTCAAGAAAACGATAATAATTCAGATTTTGATGAAGATGAGATCGTATTTATTGCCAAAATCTACAACAAGTTCAAAAAATTCAAAAAGGCGACGACATCCCAAAATAGCGGAAATTCAAATTTATCCAACCGAACTTTAATCAAAAGCTTTGAATGTAACAAGTTTGGACACATGAAGTAACAATGCCCAAAACTCAATAATGACAAAAGGAAAAGAAAGTTCAAGAAATTTAAGAAAAGAAAATGGGCTTTTCAAGTAACTTAGAATGACTCAAATTCGTCTTCATCATCAGATAGTGACAGGAATAGTGATTCTGAGTAAGCCAATGTATGTTTCATGGAAAACACTAAGGAGGTATGTCATGATCTTACTTGCAATGAAATTTTATAACTTAGCATGGAAATAGATGACAAATATGGAGAAAATAAATTGTTAAATAAAGAATATGTTGCTAAAATTAATCGTATGGAGCTTGAAATAGGAGAAAACCAATCTAGAAGAAGAATTAGAAACTACTCAAGAAAAATGTAAAAATCTATATAGTCAAAATGATTCTTTATTATGTGAAATAGGAAAAGTTAAACTAGAAAATGATGATATTAGAAAAGAAAACGTTGTATAAATGGATAATCTAGAAGCATCAAAATCCAAAATTTCTTATCTTAAAGTGAGTTAGATAAGATTACAAACAATGTTTCAAAATTAAATAAAGGAAAGTAGAATTTGGACAATTTGATCAAAACTTCAAAACATAGAAACTATCGCTCACTATTTAAAAGGTTTAAGAAGTCACATACTAGAGAAACGGCTTTTAATCTAAAATAATAAAAATATGGATTCCAAAATCTGGTAACAAATCAATTAGACAAAAAAAATAGATAACTATTTGAAAAGCATTGTTAATAATAAAAAATTACTCTTTTAAAGGTCCCAAACCCTTCTGGGTATGGCGACCTTCACTCTCTAACAGTTAGAACCCTAATAAAGGAAGTGGATGCCAATTAAATTGTTTTCGTCATGCAGGCACCCAAAAGAAAATCTATAACAACGAGAAATGGATACTTGACAGTGGATGCTCTAAACATATGAGTCGAAATGCAAAAATGTTATCGAATATAACATATAGAGATGGTACCAGATGGTGGTAGTGTAACTTTCGAAGATAATTCAAAAGGATTTGTCATTGGAATTGGAGATGTCATCAGTGTTGGTATGTCCACTTCACATATTATTACAAATGTTCTTTTAGTTGAAAATCTAAAACATAACCTATTAAACATTAGTCAACTTTATGACAAAGGATTCAGAATTGATTTTGAAAAGAATAAATGCAGCATATTTGATCAAAATAAAAATCTGATCTTTGACGCTTTAAGAAAAAGAAACATATTTGTCTTAAATATGAAGTTTAATAACTCCATTGATTTATGCATATCTGTAGATTTCAATGATCCATGGATATGGCACAAATGCTTATGTCACGTAAACTTTAGGTTTATTAACAAATTGGCTAAACGCGATTTACTTAGAGGTCTTCCTAAAATAAACTCTAAAGTTAAAAAAATTTTGTGATGCATGTCAATATGGAAAATTAAAAAAGAGTTCTTTTAAATCTAAAAAAGAAAATTCTACCAAATAACCTGTAACTACCCGAATTCCAGTGGGTTTGGATTTTCGCAAAAATGCTAAAATCCAACCCCATTAAAGCCCGAGTTAGGTATCTGGTATCCTGCAAATAGGCAAAGACAAATTAATCAGAGCTCAAATAAATATCTCAATGTGGAATTGACTAAAATATAATAGTAAGTAAATAATTACCAAGATAATAACACTTTCTAAACAAGTGTCTCAAAGCTGGAAAGTCTCTGCCATCTACCTAACCTGTGGGATGTTATGAGGAGGGGGTTGGAACTAAAGTTCTGGTGAATGGACAAATTATGCACTTCTAAGCTTAATTCTAAATATACAGTTTTATTTTCATTTTCTATTATATTAGGTTTATCGGGATTATAATACTCTCGCCTCTATGCCTGAATCGCACACATCTACTCTCTAGTAGATTAAAACCTAGTAACTAATATATATGTTGCTACATGCCCAAAGATCGCATCGGTCCTAGGCACTACCTATAGTACCTTCAGTATCCTTCTCGTAAAGGACTCCATCATCTTGCTTCTAGAGCGTTCTGTAACTACATCTGTGAATGACAGTTTCATAAGGCCTACAATACAGATGTTCCGTCGTCTACTATGAAAACATACAACTGCATCTGCACTAGCTCATACTAGTGCTCGGACATTCACAATGAACCACCCAATGCGTATCTTGAGGACTATACGTAATCGTTCTATCCACTCCCTAAATCCCGCCAATAAGGTCTACCTTATACGGAACTCGGTCGGGGATTTTCTATATCTGTAAAGGTCCGTTTCATTAGGCCTACAATACAGATATTCTACTTGCTCTGTCTCTTTTCTCATCGTGGCTATGGCCCCACACAGCCCCCTTCAACTAATTGAAAGATCTCTCAAGATCTAAGTGGTCGTGCCCCACTACAAACAATCTAAACATCCAATTGGCTATGCCCCTCATCCAATGTCTCGATAGTGAAAGAATCATTGGTCTGTTGGTTTAACTCTAGTCTTTCCCGAACTCGCTCTGATTGATGATGGCTTGATCTCCGCATACGACTATCTTTTTCGGTCCTGCCTACTAAAACCTACTCGTAACTTGGTGTATGGTGTCATATGAATATCCTACTCCATCATCAACCTTTTGACTGCCTACAAAGGTCCGCTTCATTAGGCCTGCAATGCAAAAGTTGTCAAGGCATAATCTCTTGATGGAACACCTACAAACCTGCCTCCAGGGGTACAGCTTCGTTAGGCCAACCCTATAAGACCATCCTAGAGTATCCTCACGTCCCGTTGAAGTCTCGTACTTCCTTCTAGCCTTAACAAAGTTGGACGTGCTCTTTCTGTATTAAAATCTACGATGAACTACTTTGTTGGGCTCTTTATCTAGATTCTCTTTCGTGCTACTTCAAACGCACCTTACCATTTTATTAGACCCTACATCTAATCTTTTACTATTCATTTAGTTAACTTTTATTATTCTGTTGGCTACTTATTCACCCTAATCAGCAAGCCTAGCCCCACTTGTGTGAGACCATCGATCCTATGCCTGAAAGGGAATGTTACCCGTATGGGCCACTTCTATTATTTTGCTTATTAACTTAATCCAAGATCTAAGTTTGATAAAATAAGCCTCTTTTATTTCTTTCTTTTTAATTATAACAATCGTGTTACAATTATACTCGCCATTGTAACATTTATATTCTTTTCTTTCTTTTATAACCTACATGTTATAAATGTAGTTGCAAGTGTCTCTTTTCTATTCTAGTCTGTCTTCTTTTATTATGATACTAAATTCTCTTTAGTTCTCTTATATTATATGACAATCTTAGCTTGGAACTATGTGTAACAACCCGATATTTTCAGCCATTCGCATCCGCATATGTCGGACTTGAATTGCTCAAAATAACGCGTTGTAAATAAATTTGGAGAAAATGAAATACAATCACAGAATCACAGACACAGAAATATCAGAATAACTCGCAGCGGAAATAAAAATACCGTAGTAGTTCATGAAGCTACTATAACAAACTCTCAAAACATAATACATAATATTAGTCTGAAACATATACAGTAGAAATCTCAAATACATAGAAGTTTATAAATACCAGAGCTGAAATAGAACAACGAAAACTGAAAGGAAATAGATAACTAGACAAGCAGAATCTCCAGCGATTCCTAGCTCCAGAAAAGAAATCCAAAGCTAAGCTGTAAATACTCAGGCTGACCCGAGCATAAAGTAAAATACAAAACACTCGAGTCAGGACAATATATACTTATATAATGTAAACCAACTCAAGTGAACTGTAGTAGAAATGCACAATAACTTAAAGGATGCTTGGGATCGCCCATCCTTTAAGAATCAGTTAAACTATAAATTAATTACATCCCGTGGTTAAAATTTCAAAATGGTATTTTATACTTCAAAATCAAATATAATTTCAAAATTCAATATCACTCAAAATATCATATCTTCCAAACCACATTCATTTTTATTTAATTTAAATACCATTACAAAACACATTTCAAAATAGTTTATATTTCGAAACAAATTACTTCATTTTAAATCATAAAATGAAGTTATTATATTTAATAATTAAATTATTAAATTTCCAAAATTGTAGTCTTTCAAAATTCATTTATTCACTTAATTTATTAAAACAGATGAAAATTCAACTTTCGCAGCATTTAAAAATTGCTACGGAAAGTTACATTCAAAACAGTTCAATTTAACAAAAGATAGCATTTAAAAATGCTGTAATAGGGTTACATTAGTTTCAAATAAAAATTAGTTAAATTCAACAATTATAGCATTTACAAAATGCTATAATAACCTTTCATTAAACTTAGCTATTTGGTTCATTATTATCAACTACAGCATTTACAAATGCTGCATTATCATTTACATTAGAATTAATAGCATTTCAAAAATGCAGTTAATTAACTTCAAGTATTCAATATAATTTCACAGACAATCATATTTTTATTTAAATCATTTTTGGCTTATAAAATCATATAATTTCACTTTTAAAACAGTCATTCAAATACCCTTATATTCATGATTTTATAAAGTTAAATCTCCATTCAAAAAAATCAAAATTTAATAATAATTCACTTATTAAATTCCAACATTAATTTTTAAATTCATTAAATTAAATTTAACTTAACATTTAAGTTTAAAATTTTCAAATATAACTTAATTTCATTTTTATTTACTTAACATAAAATTCACTTTTAAGCCAAATTCACAAATATCCAATTTTAGTTATATTTCCAAATTTCAACCTAAATATTCATTCATTTCACATTTTAACTTTAGTCAAAAATCATTAATATATTATAAAAATCATTTTTAATTCATTTAATTCAAAATATCATAAATTTATCATATTTTAATATTTAATTTAAATTCTATTTATCACCAAATTATAATTTCCAAAATAACTTACATTAAAGATTTCCTAACTTTACCATTTATTTATTTCACTTATAAATTTTCGAAAAATCAATAATGCTTTACAAAAATCATTTTTAATCAAATTTAAATCAAAATATTATAATATTTACATTTCTAAAATAATTTAAATTTTTAAGAAAAAACATATCTTAACAACGGGTCTGTATTTCATTTTCTAGCCTAGGTAAAGTGATACGGGTAATATATCATTTCAACCCGTAATTTACAAAGAAAACCCGGGTTTGATCATTTCAAACCCGCAATCCCAAGTAAAAGAAAATAATTAAAAATCATTCAGGCCTATCATTTCAGCCCATAACGATTTTCTCATATTCTAAAGTCCGTTCGGGTATGTATCATTTCAACCCATAGTGATTCTAGACTACAGGGAACTTGCAGTGTGATAAACTGATGAAAGTAACAGAATAGCAAGAAATAATAGTAATATATGATATAACAGGTGTAAATATAGGTGTGAACATCATACGAACATAATATAGCAGCTATAACAGGATGATATGCAATTTACAGATTCAAAAGGGATCAATTTACTATTTATATATACATATTGTCTGGTGAGAATAACTCACCTGTTCAGAGCTGGAGATAGCTAACAAAGCAAACAATACAGACACTACGAAGGCACGAAAATACGGAAATGAATTGAGAGTGGAGAGCCAAAGCTAATTGTCTTGTACATATGAAACAAAACAATACATATAACATGAATTTCAAACCAAAATATGACATTAAACAAGCTAGAATTAAGGAACAACAATTAATCAAACACTTGCACTTGCTTCCACCATCACTATTCTCAGCTTATAGGGTGATAAGGTACTGCCATGGGGTGTATTCTGTCTGGTATGGGTCATATATGGTCGGCCTAGCAAGGGTAGTGAAGGTATGGAAGTTGCTATGTATGAAAATACAAGTACAAGGCAAACAAGTGGATTTTTGTGCAATTTCAAGCTTCGAGCAAGGCTACAAATGGCATGGCCAGACCTGTTGGAGGCTAGGAGATGGTGTGACAGTGGTTTTGGTTCAGGCATGGGCTGGAGAAGGTGGTGCAAAGGGCGGCTAAGGGTGTGGTGAAGTGGTGGAAGTTACAAGGTGTGAATACAAAGGGTTTAAGGCAAATAAGTGGCTTTTGTGCAACCATATGGCTCAACCAAAGGACCATTGGGCTCGGCCCCTACAAGGTAAAGGTCAGGTGGGGTCTGGAGTGTCGACCAAAGGTGGTGGAGGGACTGGTGGTGGCGGCCAAGGAGGTGGTTTAGGTGAAAAATGAAGGGTATGTGCATAAATGGTTCGGCTAGGCTAGTTTCAAGGTGATTTTGCCACATTTGGTGATGATGGCTTCAAGGGGGCTCATGGCCTGGTAAATTCAGAGGGAAAGGATGGTGGAGTGTCCACGGGCAGTGGTGGAGTTGGTCGGAGGAGGTGGTGGAGGAGTATGGCCAAGCAAAGCATGAAGAGACAAGTGCAAAACCATTAAAACAATGAAAAACAAAGGAAAAAGAGAAGAGATTTTTACCCAAACTTCTACAACAAATGGCCGTATGTTTTTTTTGAGTTTGAGAATGTTTTTTGCTCGTGAAAAATAAATGAAATGTGGCTGGAAAGAAGGAGGAATGGTACGGCACAAATAAAATAAAGGAGTAGGTTGAGAAAATGAAAAGGCGGAATGTAAAAAGACTTTGGAAATATAAAGAGTCCAAAAACCTTTCAAATTTCCATCCATTTTCTTTTATAAGTTCAAATATATTAAAATAAATATAATTTCAGTTAAAATACGAAAATATAACAAATAAAAAAAAATATTAATTATATATAATTAAATTAAGAAAATAGCAAAGAAAATGTAAACTAGGCTAGAAAATTTGAAAATAAATGAAATGAACTTTGGAAAAATTTTGTGTACTTGAAAAATATTTATAAATAAAGATAAAGACACAAAAAAAAATGCATGCATAAAAATAAATAAATAAATTTTAATTAAATATAATTTAAATGAAGAAAATAGCAAAAAAATGGAAACTAGCCTTAAAAATAGAAAATATATGCAATAAATTTTGGAAAAATTATTTTATCACTTTAAAAATATTAAAGGACAAAAATATACAAAAAAATAGCATATTAACACATATTAAAATAAAATATAACAAATAAAATATGATTTATATAATCTAAAATAGACAAAATTGCAAAATAAAACAAATTATACTCAAAATTGAAATGTGCATAACTTTCACAGTTTAAGTCTGTTTTCAACGAAACAAAAAGCAGTATTCAAGTTGTTAAATCTATTTCCATAATAAAAGATAGAGTTTAAATATTTAAATTTGAAATTTAAAAGTCAAAGTTTGACCAGTTTGAACAGAAATTCATCTTTTAGTAAAATATCCAATTTATACCTGTTTGAAATTATAATTCACATAATAATCAACACTTATATTTAAAAATGTGAAATGTTTGAAATAAAACAAGTTTAAAAATAATTTCAAAATAAAATAAAGTCAAATTTTAAAATATATGAAAAATCTAGGGTTGTTACACTCTCCCCCACTCAAATCCTTTCGTCCTCCAAAAGGAAGGAAGCGGAGAAACAACAAGAAAGAGAAATAGGTTGGAAGACATTCGAAAGAAGGTAGGGAGAAAGTAGCTAGGAGGGGAAGCAGGTTGAAAGACATGGATGAAATATTTTTTATATTTTTATATTTTTTTATATTTAACATGTTAAACATTTAATATGATAAATAGTTATTTGATTCAAATTTGATAATTCGAAGTAAACAATATTTAAAACATTTTAAATTTTTATAAGGGAAAATAACTGATCAAAATATTCTTTATATAATACTTTATCAAAATACTTTTGTAACTCGATGTCTTAACAAGTTTACTTTCGTTCCTGCAGACTCTGGCTATGCGTTGATCAGGCATAAAGCTAGAATTCTTCAGGTACTTGGTAGACTCGTTTCAACACCCAGTGAAAATACTGAAGACACTTTTAAAAACAGATATGGAAAGTACAATCCAAACAAATCAACAAAACCGAAACAGTTGTCTAACCATGGATCGCAGATACACAATGGTTACGCCTGGATCCCCCAGGAAACAATCTGTATCCGTAAGCTTTCTCAGCCCTGCGAGTTATGCCATGATGGCGAGTAGAATGCAGGATACACAATGGTTACGCCTGGATCCCGCAGGAAACAATCCGTACCCCCAGGCCAACTCAGCCAGGCATTTGCGCTATTAATGCGACCTACATAGAGTACAGCATACACAATGGTTACGCCTGGATCCCCCAGGAAACAATCCGTACCCCCAGGCCAGCTCAGCCAGTTATTTGCGCTATGCAGTCGCGATCATAAGACCATGGAGATCACCATGGAATTCGATGGACACTCGAGTATCATATCCGGAAAACCCAAATCAAAGAGAGAGAATAATATCGATAGAATGAATCCACGGTGTGGCCACAAAGAGGATATCAAGCAGAAGGCACTTTCCATATCTTTACTTCGAAAATATGTATCATATAGTACCTTTCAAAATCAATTTCAAATATCATACTTATATAAAGTCCATTTTATATAAGATTTCATTTCAAATCAAATACTTTTCAAAATAATAGTATATCAAATCACACTTGTATAAATTTCGATTATATAAGATTTCATTTTTTCAAAATTGAGTACCATTTCAAATTCAATAGTTTCTGAATCAATAGTTTTCAAATCAACCGCATACTTACACAAATCAATTTTTATATAAGTTCGATAACTCCCATATCAAGTATTTAGTAAATCAAGGTTCTCAATTTTAATTTGTTCAATGTCAATTCAGTTTCAAAAATCATATATGATTTCACCAAATCCTTTCTTCCAACTTACATATATTCAGTTTTAAATTTTCTTAAAGCCAAAGATTTAGAAGATAATCCAAAGTTCTGAATCAACAACATTTATGCCAAACAAATTCATTTCTATTTCAAACATATATTCATTATCAAAAAATCATAATACTTTCAAAGTTGTAAATCTTTTGAAACCAAAATACTTGAAATCATTTCACTTTGAAAATCATAACCCTTTGAAATCATACATTTGAAATCATAAAACATTCCTTTAATTCTTTACATTTCACAAATTTATTCAATTAAACCCAAATCTAAAATTTTCATTTTTAATTCAATTCAAACCATCAGTTTCAATTCAATTTAGTTTTCCAACAAAACTATTTCAAATATTATCAAATTTCAATTATAGATTTGATTTACAAAATAAACTATTAGATCTTAAATATTTTTCAAGGCTTAAATATACCATATTTCAAACTAAATTTTATAATTTCATATATCTCAAATTTTCTTAATTATTACTTACATATGTCATCATTTCGCAACATTACATTCGATCGCTCGCTCGATCACATAAGTTCGCTTTTGAACTAGTATTGTTCATTCGACTTCCCTAATGCGGACTTCGATATGGTTTCTAGACTAGAAGCCATCAGTCTCCTTGCATAGCCATATACTATGATAGAGAATTCTAGAATCAAGCCTAAAATCCATATCAAATATTCGCCATCAAGAATCAAATGAAAAATCCTAACACGAAATGGTGTAATTCACCTCGAACTTGTGTACTCAAACTTGGATCAAATTAATTATGCGAATAAAACAACATACGTACAACTTATGTATCTATTCCAACTTGTTAAATAAATAGTTTTATAAAGATGTTACTAAGTTAAAACATTTAAAACCAAATTTTTCTCAAACATTTGAAGACTAATTTTTATCCAAAACATTTCAAACTAAATTTCGTATTAGTATAATTCAAAATAGTCTTATTTATTTACTTAACAAAACAGTTTCAACTTATACAAATCATATTATTTCATACTTGAAACATACAAACTAAACTTATATTCTTTATCAAATCCCTTATACCTTTCAAAATTTCTTAGCTTTGAAAAGTTAACCTTGATTTGGAAGTGCTCGAACCTTCAAAATAGTTAAAGAAATCATATTTTCAAATCCAAGTGTGGGAAATCACTACAAATCAGTAAATAAAATTTCAAAAGATAGGTTTCAAATCCGAAATTTGGGGACTGAACACTGGCTTACTTTAAATCATTTCAAATATACATACATATATCTTTCGAAAATCAAATCATACCTCGAAATCTGAAATCAAAACTGGTTTCACAAAATCACTCACATAGCAAAGCTACTAGAGTAGCCTCTCCCCCACTCAGAAACTCGAAAATCAATGTCGATGATGCATGCATTCATCACCGAAATTATTTTCCAGCGACATAAGTGAGTTCTGGACTTCAATTAACTTTGAAAAACTTCTTTTGAAATCTCTTCGAAATCATTGGAATTCATTCGAATACATTTGAAATATTTCTTATTTGAAAAAATATATATATCTTTAAATCATATTATTATTATATATTTTCCAAAATCTTAAAACTGATTTCAAAACACCGGAATTCGATTCCTTGAAATTCAAATTCAAAACCCTTCAGTTATAAATCATTTTTGTATAAATCAAGTTCTTATAAAATTTTCAAAATTTCAAATTCTTTCGAAGCTTCCAATTTTCATTTTAAAAGGTATATAATCCTTATTGGAAACATTTCACTTTTTATATACAAAATATGGTCATCCTTAATAATTTCGATGTATGCACAATTTTAAAATACAACCAAACACAAATTTCCAAATGATGATTCAAGGAAGGATTTCAAACAAACAAAGATTCAAAATTAGAGGAACTCTAATCAAATAGAATTCTAGTTCGAAGATAAACTCAAACGAAGATGAGATAATTAAATTACCAAATAGAAGATGGATAAGCCTATATAAATCGCGGGCGACCTTAACCGGTCAACCGTTACTTCAGGAATATGATCGATGCAGAAATCTAAGGCAAATCGACATTCGATCGCCGAAGATAGAATCCCGGTAGAGCAGGAGATAGATAGCATCATAAACCGTGGATACAGAAATCTTTGGTGAATCAATTGTAATTTGTAAAGGAGTTTCACCTCTTTACAGATCATTCAAAGATTGGCAGAATCACCGATCTTTAGAAAGGTCATTCCAAAGTGGAGTTATGGAATGCTCCAAAATCAAAAAGGTAAAATAGGGAAGAAAAGACTGGACTTCGGAACAAGAGGGAGTGTTCCAAAGTTCAGGGAACCCTAATCGATAAGAATTCTAACCAAGAGGTTTCTAACAAGGTTGATACAGAAGGAATGAAGTTTAGAAAATCTTGGTTTCAAAATAAAAAAAATTATACCAAAATAATCTTTGAAACTACTGTAAAAATCATTTGGAAATCATTTTATACTTCGAAAATACGTTCTCTCACAAGGAAATGATTCTGAGATTGATTTCACCCATTCTACGATATTTCTACCCTATCTCTAATGAGTTTTTGCTCTACAGGCTAAGGTTTGCCTAAAAACCAAAGCTCTGATACCAACTGTAACAACCCGATATTTTCAGCCATTCGCATCCGCACATGTCGGACTTGAATTGCTCAAAATAACGCGTTGTAAATAAATTTGGAGCAAATGAAATACAATCACAGAATCACAGACACAGAAATATCAGAATAACTCGCAGCGGAAATAAAAATACCATAGTAGTTCATGAAGCTACTATAACAAACTCTCAAAACATAATATATAATATTAGTCTGAAACATATACAATAGAAATCTCAAATACATAGAAGTTTATAAATACCAGAGCTGAAATAGAACAACGAAAACTGAAAGGAAATAGATTACTAGACAAACAGAATCTCCAGCGATTCCTAGCTCCAGAAAAGAAATCCAAAGCTAAGCTGTAAATACTCAGGCTGACCCGAGCGTAAAGTAAAACACAAAACACTCGAGTCAGGACAATATATACTTATATAATGTAAACCAACTCAAGTGAACTGTAGTAGAAATGCACAATAACTTAAAGGATGCTAGGGATCGCCCATCCTTTAAGAATTAGTTAAACTATAAATTAATTACATCCCGTGGTTAAAATTTCAAAATGGTATTTTATACTTCAAAATCAAATATAATTTCAAAATTCAATATCACTCAAAATATCATATCTTCCAAACCACATTCATTTTTATTTAATTTAAATACCATTACAAAACACATTTCAAAATAGTTTATATTTCGAAACAAATTACTTCATTTTAAATCATAAAATGAAGTTATTATATTTAATAATTAAATTATTAAATTTCCAAAATTGTAGTCTTTCAAAATTCATTTATTTACTTAATTTATTAAAACAGATGAAAATTCAACTTTCGCAGCATTTAAAAATTGCTACGGAAAGTTACATTCAAAACAATTCAATTTAACAAAAGATAGCATTTAAAAATGCTGTAATAGGGTTACATTAGTTTCAAATAAAACTTAGTTAAATTCAACAATTATAGCATTTAAAAAATGCTATAATAACCTTTAATTAAACTTAGCCATTTGGTTCATTATTATCAACTACAGCATTTACAAATGTTGTATTATCATTTACATTAGAATTAATAGCATTTCAAAAATGCAGTTAATTAACTTCAAGTATTCAATATAATTTCACAGACAATCATATTTTTCTTTAAATCATTTTTGGCTTATAAAATCATATAATTTCACTTTTAAAACAGTCATTCAAATACCCTTATATTCATGATTTTATAAAGTTAAAATCTCCATTCAAAAAAACCAAAATTTAATAATAATTCACTTATTAAATTCCAACATTAATTTTTAAATTCATTAAATTAAATTTAACTTAACATTTAAGTTTAAAATTTTCAAATATAACTTAATTTCTTTTTTATTTACTTAACTTAAAATTCACGTTTAAGCCAAATTCACAAATTTCCAATTTTAGTTATATTTCCAAATTTCAACCTAAATATTCATTCATTTCACATTTTAACTTTATTCAAAAATCATTAATATATTATAAAAATCATTTTTGATTCATTTAATTCAAACTATCATAAATTTATCATATTTTAATATTTAATTTAAATTCTATTTATCACTAAATTATAATTTCCAAAATAACTTACATTTCAGATTTTCTAACTTTACCATTTATTTATTTCACTTGTAAATTTTCGAAAAATCAATATAGCTTTACAAAAATCATTTTTAATCAAATTTAAATCAAAATATTATAATATTTACATTTCTAAAATAATTTAAAAAATTTAGAAAAACATATTTTAACAACGGGTCTGTATTTCATTTTCTAGCATAGGTAAAGTGATACGGGTAATATATCATTTCAACCCGTAATTTACAAAGAAAACCCGGGTTTGATCATTTCAAACCCGCAATCCCAAGTAAAAGAAAATAATTGAAAATCATTCAGGCCTATCGTTTCAGCCCATAACGATTTTCTCCTATTCTAAAGTCTGTTCGGGTATGTATCATTTCAACCCATAGTGATTCTAGTCTACAGGGGACTTGCAGTGTGATAAACTGATGAAAGTGACAGAATAGCATGAAATAATAGTAACATATGATATAATAGGTGTAAATATAGGTGTGAACATCATATGAACATAATATAGCAGTTATAACAGGATGATATGCAATTTACAGATTCAAAAGGGGTCAATTTACTATTTATATATGTACATATTGTCTGGTGAGAATAACTCACCTGTTCAGAGCTGGAGATAGCTACCAAAGCAAACAATACAAACACTACGAAGGCACGACAATACGGAAATGAATTGAGAGTGGAGAGCCAAAGCTAATTGTCTTGTACATATGAAAAAAAACAATACATATAACATGAATTTCAAACCAAAATATGACATTAAACAAGCTAGAATTAAGGAACAACAATTAATCAAACACTTGCACTTGCTTCCACCATCACTATTCTCAGCTTATAGGGTGATAAGGTACTGCCATGGGGTGTATTCTGTCTGGTATGGGTCATATATGGTCGGCCTAGCAAGGGTAGTGAAGGTATGGAAGTTGCAATGTATGAAAATACAAGTACAAGGCAAACAAGTGGATTTTTATGCAATTTCAAGCTTCGAGCAAGGCTACAAATGGCATGGCCAGACCTGTTGGAGGCTAGGAGATGGTGTGGCAGTGGTTTTGGTTCAGGCATGGGCTGGAGAAGGCGGCGCTAAGGGTGTGGTGAAGTGGTGGAAGTTACAAGGTGTGAATACAAAGGGTTTAAGGTAAATAAGTGGCTTTTGTGCAACCATATGGCTCAACCAAAGGACCATTGGGCTCGGCCCCTACAAGGTAAAGGTCAGGTGGGGTCTGGAGTGTCGACCAAAGGTGGTGGAGGGACTGGTGGTGGCGGCCAAGGAGGTGGTTTAGGTGAAAAATGAAGGGTATGTGCATAAATGGTTCGGCTAGGCTAGTTTCAAGGTGATTTTGCCACATTTGGTGATGATAGCTTCAAGGGGGCTCATGGCCTGGTCAAGTCAGAGGGAAAGGATGTTGGAGTGTCCACGGGGAGTGGTGGAGTTGGTCGGAGGAGGTGGTGGAGGAGTATGGCCAAGCAAAGCATGAAGAGACAAGTGCAAAACCATTAAAACAATGAAAAACAAAGGAAAAAGAGAAGAGATTTTTACCCAAACTTCTACAACAAATGGCCGTATGTTTTTTTGGAGTTTGAGAATGTTTTTTGCTCATGAAAAATAAATGAAATATGGCTGGAAAGAAGGAGGAATGGTACGTCACAAATAAAATAAAGGAGTGGGTTGAGAAAACGAAAAGGCGGAATGTAAAAAGACTTTGGAAATATAAAGAGTCCAAAAACCTTTCAAATTTCCATCCATTTTCTTTTATAAGTTTAAATATATGAAAATAAATATAATTTCAGTTAAAATACGAAAATATAACAAATAAAAAAAAATAAAAAAATATTAATTATATATTTAACACAGCTTTGCTTCATGGCCTTCCTTGATCTCCTTCTAAGGAGTCTGATATTTTTATTAAGAAGATCTTCTCACTAGAAATATTTTCTATTTAGGGTTACCTCAAGAAACGAACCCAATTCGTAGAAAATGGTATTGTGAGAAAATAGCTAGGCCTAGGGTCCTATTTATAGTGGTGTTTGGGGATCTCCGATCGTCAGATTTATGGATTGAATCTGGTGCAACCACATCACAGGCTCGCTACGGATTGTTGGATTCGGATAAAAACGCTTCAGACTGCTTGAAATTCAAATTATAAACTTCGGCACATCCCTGGACGATTTAATGTGTAGGAAAAAACATGCGTCAACCTACAAGTCGACCTATGTTCTTTGGGGCTCAAATTTAGGGTCAAGCCTTGTGTTTTGCGGGTCTAACTATGGGTTGACCTGTAGGGTCTTATTATCTTCTTTTTTTCATTGTTCTGATTTCCTATTCTTCTCGTAACTTTTTCATATCAACTCGGATTACGACAAGTTATGTATGGAAATTGATCAGAAAATCACCACGGACACAATGGTGTAAGTTTTGAGGCCATATTATGACAATTCCAAAAATGCTTATTTTTACTGTTCATCATTATTTGACTATTTAATTATCTAATAACGCCGGGTGTTACACAACCTTTAGAATTATTACACCTTGATTTATTCGGATCTACACAAGTACGTCCAATAAATCATAACAAGTATATATTTGTTATTGTAGATGATTTTTCAAGATATGCGTGGACATTGTTTTTAAAACATAACAGTGATACATTTGAGATGTTTAAATTTTTTTCTAAAAGAATTAAAAACTTAATGAATCTTAAAATAAAGAGTATAAGAAGTGATCATATAGGTGAATTCAAAAATGAGATTTTTGAAAAAATTTGTAACGAAAAGGGAATTACACATAATTTTCCATTTCCTCTAATACCACAACCTCCAAGAATGCACACGAACTATGCTTAGCATTAGTAATCTATCAAAAAATTTATGGCCAGAAGGTGTAGCTACTGCTTGTTATGTATTGAACCATGTAACATTATGTTCTTTAACCAAAAATATTTGTTATGAAATGTTTTTTGGTAAAAACCCAAAGTTTCATACTTTCGAATATTTGGTTCAAAATGCTTTATACTAAACACTAAAGATAATCTTGTAAAATTTGATTCAAAAGCCGACGAAGGAATCTTTGTCGGAAACTCAGATCGTAACAAAGCGTGTTGAATATTAATAAACCTACCGGTACTATAGAAGAAGGTTTACATGTTTCATTTGACGCAAATTTTTCCAACAACAAAAAAGTGATGATGATGAAATGTAATGAAACTATCTGAAAATAAATCTATTTCATATGACAATAATGAGAATACAGTTGAAAGTGAAAATACGTTAAGGTCACCACCTAGTATTTTGAAAGACCATCTAATTAACAATACAATTGGCGATTTGAACACAAAAGTTTCTATTAGACATCAATTAAATCAAATGAGCCATGTTGCATTAATTTCAAATTTTGAGCCAAAGAATTATAAAGAAGCATCGAATGACGAGTTATGGATTATGGAAATGCAAAAAGAACTCAATCAATTCGAAAGAAGTGAAGTATGGGAACTTGTACCAAGACCTATAGATCAATCTGTAATGGGGACAAAATGGGTTCATAAAAATAAAACTGATGAAAATGGAAATATTGTTTGAAACAAAGAAAGGTTAGTAGCAATGGATATAATCAAGAGGAAGGCATTGACTATGAAGAAGCATTTGCTCCGGTCACACGTCTAGAAGCCATCCAAATGTTACTCACTTTTGCATGTCATCATAACTTTAAACCATTTCAAATGGATGTCAAAAGTGCCTTTTTAAATGACTTTATAAAAGAAAAGGTTTATGTCGAGCAGCCTCCATTGTTCATACATGAAAATTTTCCTGAACATATTTATAGACTAAAGAAAGATTTTTTTAGTTTAAAACAAGCAGCTCGTGCGTGGTATGATAGATTAAAAAATCATTTAATAACTTATGTTTCATATTGGAAAAATAGATACAACTTGTTTATAAAAAGAGACCATAATGATATGTTGGTTGTTTAAATATATGTAAATGACATAATACTTGGATCAACAAATGAAATTTTATGTAATAATTTTTCAAATATCATGAAAATGAATTTGAAATATCCTAATGGGAGTATTAAATTTTTTCTTAGGATTACAAATTAAATAGTTATAAAATGGTATTTTTATTAACTAAGAAAAATACTGTCACGGTTTGTTAATACACTTCGGAATGGAAAAAACATCTAGTAAACAACATCCATGTGCAATAGTAGCCATTTAGATAAAGATGAAAATGGAAAATATTTTGACCAAAAATTATATCGAAATATAAGAGGATCACTACTATACTCAACGGCAAGTAAACTCGATATCATGATGAGTGTGTATTTATGAACAAGATTTCAAGCAAAACCTAAATATTCATACCATCGAGCAGGTAAACGTATTTTGCGCTACTTAACCGAAACTAAGAATTACAGTCTTTTCTATCCTAAAGGCATTTCCTTCGAATTCGTGTCATATAGTGATACAGATTTCGCTGGTTGCAAAACAGATAGGAAAAGTGCAAGTGCCGCCTATCACTTTATCGATCAATCTTTAGTTTTGTGGTTTACTAAAAATCAAAACTTTGTTTCTCTTTCAACGTGTGAAGCCGAATATATTTCTGCTACCTTAGCTTGCGCTCAAGTAATATATATGCAAAAAACACTTAAAGACTATAGGAAATAAAAAAATCTCCAATATATTGCGATAATACGAATTCCATAAATTTATCTAAAAATCCAATTAATCATTCCTGGACAAAACATATAGATATTCGTCATCATATTTTGAGAGATAATGTTAAAAAAGAGATAATAACTCTGGAATTTGTTAACACCGAAAATCAAATCATCGTCTCTTTTTGACGAAGTCGATGAGATACAGCATTATCAACAAGAGATGATTGGAATTCAACGTGAGATGTATTACAAGCAATGTCGTCAAGGGTCCCATTTAAATTTTCTCGAAAAATGTATTCTTGCAATCCGTGGTCATTCACCAACAAAAGATTGCGTACATCAACGATCTCCTCAATTATGCGAAACACCTTCAAAAGCACACAACATTACCCTAGGGAACCTATGGGGAGAAGGGACACCAAACACCGAACATAGTCCTATTCGTCCATACTGGTCTCCTCTTAAGTCATCTTCCAAGCAAACTAAAACCGAGCCAAATTCGTAGGAAAACAAAACTACCATTCTTCTAACCCGTTTGATGAAAACTAAAGAAGTCTTTCGAAAAGGCATATAATATTATACAAAATAAGAATGTATATTCATAAATAATCATTTGTAATTTTCATTATATTAATTTTTTCCATATAATAGGATAAGGAGGAAAAGAATATCACTAAAGACCACAAGTCTGAGCATATAGGCAAATGTCTGTCTACAATCACTAAAAAATTTCATTTCAGCTCAAGTGTTTGAAAATGAACTCAGATGTCAGTCTACATCCACTAATTTTTTTTGTTTCAACTCAGACGTCTGAAAAAGAACTCAGACATTTGTTGCAGCTTTCTGGAAATTTCAATACTTTAACACAAATGTTTGAAGAAAGATCTAGACGACTTTTACTTTTTTCTGGAAAAATTATTCCACAAACATAGACGTTTGAAGATCCTACCAGACGTCTGTTTTCCCAACTGTTTTAATATTTATCCCCGTTAAGACATATGACTTACAATTCTAGACGTTTGTCATTCCTATTAGACCATAACTTTTCACCAATCTATATATCATCTATTCCTCTTCTCTAATTTTTCACCGTTTTCCCATTTTCAAAATCCTAGAACCCTAACTCCCCAAATCGATTTCCTCAGTCCAATTCTCAAATCAATGGCTCCAAAAGCAAAAACTCCAATTGTTTAACGAAGATGGCTAATACAGGCCAAAGCTCTCAACCTTTCTCTCAAGGCTTCGTCACTGATCATTACATTAAAGAATGGATTGCTAAGTAGGAACATGGAAAGAAAACACAACAAGATTTGGAGAAAAAGCCCTTGCATTCTGGTCCGTTTTATCCAATTCTCCATTTTATTCATTGTGATGCTATAATTTGACTGAAGGTGCTAACATCTATCACCTGATCAACTATGATGAAACTGCTAGAAAAATAGATCAAGTAGCGGTATTCCTCTTTCTTATCAATTTATGATCCTTGAAAATTCGGACGATGATTATCGGATTTGGACAAGTGTTTATGGAACCGTATTTAATATTGAAATGCTTGTTCAAATTCTTCATTGTTCTTACATGTAAATTAGACTACATGATGTTACTGATATAAGATATTCCCCAAGAGGTGCTGTTACTCATCTTATTTGGGAAGAAGATATGCGAAAATTAAAAACATCATGTTTTCATCCAAAATCCAAACTACTTAACTGTATGCTCATCAACACAATCATCCCAAGGTTTGGTAGTCATGAACAAGTATACAAAGTTGGTCATAAAGCTTTGTACGCTATATTTGGTCATATTGAAGTCAATTGGGCACAATATATTTTTAAACAAAATTTAAAGCTTCTGGATGCCTCAACGTCAAAGCATCGTTTATGCTCCTTATATCATAATAATTCTACGATCATTTGGCATCCCTTTATATGTTTACTAATATGAAGAAATTATAGTGAAAGATGGTGGAATTCGATTTTTATCTTTGATGCGTCTACCTAAAACTCAGCCAACAATAGCACCTTTCTCTCGATATTGACAGCCACAACAACGACAACATTATACTCCAACTCGACCTTCCCAATCTACAGGACCTTCAAAACCTATAGAGTATTACTCTGATTCTAAGACTCAAGAAGCAAGAATTGCAACTGGGCAAGGGGAGAACTATCAAGATGTCGCCCTTCAAAACCAACGTCTCCTCTCCTTGAACCAAAAGGCATTAAATAAAAAGATCTCCCTCTTAGAATGATCTTTTTCTACTAGAATGACCAAAGTAGAAAAAACATTAGAAAAAGTCATTTCCACTTTAGGGAAAGTCATAAGAAAGGTAAGGGTCGTTCCTTTTCACGGTCTTCATCCTCTCCATCCGCCACCACTAAGGTATTTCAACCAGGATCTTCTTCTGACACAGGACCATCAGGTGAACAGGCACCACAATCTCGCCCCGATAAGACACAAATAAATGTTGGTACTGAAGAATGCGAAGATCTATCCTGGCCTCCATAAAACACTCTGCACTATAGTCATTACACATCATTTTAGGGTGTCTCTATTTGAGAATATATGGAATACAATGATATGACTCAGTGGCAACACAGCGAATATGATGAAGATTCCTTTATTCTCTAAGGTTACTTCCACTATCATTGAGTTATCTTATATTTTCATAATAGTGTATGTCTTATGCATCTCTGTACCACTACTTGAGAACAATATTTTTATGACTCTGTCTAATATTGTCTGTGACTCTGGGAAACATTCTATTCTTTATATTTCTTACAAATTTCGTTACTTATGTATCTCTTTTTGATAATGCCAAAGGGGGAGAAATATCATATTACATGTATATAGGGGAGGAATCACATTTAGGGGGAGTTATATGCATATTTGATAAGTGATTGTATAGTTATCATCATCAAAAATGTGGAGAATGTTAGAACCTCTAATCTATGTTTTCAATGACAACAACTATAAAATCATATAAATACAATGTATTCCATCTATTTTCAGGTAAATGCTTCGAAAGTTCACAGTATCATGACTTGAAGACGAATAGTAGAAGAAAAGAATCATTGGTGTTATAGAAGGTTTTTATAGTATATTATAGTCATAGATAGATGGTTTGTAAAATCTCCTTTAATTTCTTTTTACAGAAAATTGCACATCAAATTTTTTTTACAAGGTTTTCACTATTTAGCTTTAGCAGTGCACAGGCATCAAACGTTTGTCCGTGTAAGTCAGACACCTGACTAAGTTCTCTAACTAAAAATTTATAAACTGATAGATGTATGAATTTTATCCCAAACATCTGACTGAGTTCACTGTTTAAAAAATATATAACCAAACAGATGTTTGAATTTTATCCTAAACGTTTGAACTGGGTAACAAGCTAAAACTATGAATAGCCACTTACTTCATTCTAATGGTTGCATCCATGTCTTTTCACTGCATCTCTTCCTCCTCAAAGATTGCAACTCTTAGATAGAAATACAACATACTAAAGGATGTTACTCCTCAACAAAACTCCTTAACACCTATAAATATGTAAAGTTTTTGAGAAACAAACTTACTTGAATTTACTGAATATTTTTCTCTTTACTCTTTACATTCTTTGAACTTTAAAAGCAATCAATACACCATTCTTATTTCTCCCTAAAAACAAAGCCTCATATACACATACTGCTCAAAGGAGATTATAGGAAGATTTGTATTGTGCAGTCAAAATTAGTATTATTAAGAACACAAACTTGTCAAGTAAAGACTTTCTGTATCAAGCCTATTCCTCTAGGCGAAGCGAGAGTTGTTGACTAGTTTAAAGCAGAAGAAGAGCTTCGGGACTGGACGTAGGATGGGAGGTCCGAACCAGTATACAAACTCTGGTATGACTGTTTCTTTACTTTTATTTACTTTACTCTGGTAGTTATAAGTTTGCTTTTTATTACATTTGCATATTAAGATATAAATACACGATCCATACATACTTTCATTAGGCTCTCCACAACATATATCAAAGCTTCTACCAATTGCATCTTTTACTACGATCACCCTTATAATACAGTCCAAGACAGCTTTAAACTTAGATAACCAGTCCATTCACAATAATGCTCCAAAACACATAAACTATAGGTTAACTAAGTCAGAAAATAAAGGCTGATCTCGACAAAAAATAGGCATATTCAAACATAAGGTTCAAGATTGGTCGCACCCCCAATTAGGTTCGACACACAAAGAGAATTATGGAGAAAAACATATTTATGATTCGACTGGTTCATTAGATCATATAAGATAAAACTATGGGATGCGCCAACATCAAATTACATTCTAACAGGAATATCAAAAATGGATAGTGTACCTTACAACACCTGCTTTCCTTTGGGGTCTATAGAAGTAGATGGTATTTCCTTAATAGCAAAAGCTTGTCCCTGAGATCCTTCTTTGGAAAAGTGCACTTATAACAAAGGATCTAGGTTAAGTCTAACTTCTTGTTCTGACTGAAGCTCCACCTTCAGGATTTTTCCCCGACCACTTCTTCTTCCCTTTACCCTTGAAAAATGGCTTAGTAGCAAATTGTATCATCGATAAAGGTTAGGCATTAATTGCTGGCACTACTCCTTTCTGAACTCCTTTCTTAATATCAAAAGCTTCAAATCTCAAAGCCATATCGATCAAATTAGTAAAGGTACCATTGAGATGATTGGTCATTTCCCAATGAAATTCTGGTCACATTCCTTTTACGCACATTTCATTCTTTTTAAACGCCTTATCAATCAATCATGGTCCAAAGCAGGACAATGCATCGAACCTATGCTCATACCGTGGCACTGTCATCTCATCCTGTTTCAAATCCATAAAACTTCTTAACAAAAGAGTCCTTCCCACGTTCGAGATAAATTAAGCTTCAAAAACCTCTTTAAACTACGCCCAAGAGAAATCATCTTCTAGTGTATTCGTGATGACTGAATTCCACTAATCCATTACTGCTTTCTAAAGATGATGCGATGCCAACAATCTCTTTCTAGCATCTCCCAACTGAAGATCCCCAAATATTCTCTCACAAGAGTGGATCCATGTCTGAACTCCTAAAATATCCTAGGTTCTATAGAAAGGCTTACCACCTAAAGCAGTGTAATTCTTGCATAAAGTCGCAAAGTTCCGAGGCGGCTGAACTTGCATCACTGTTTCTACCACTGGCTCTACAACTGGCTCATTTCTAGGAGCTCTACCACTGCAGCTGTGTTCGTTCCAGATCCACTCCCTCTTCTTCCTCTTGTACTCATTTTCAAATAACATGGATATGTGATAGGTATCGTTAGAATATAAAGGTAGGGTCAAAGATGAAAAAAAGAAAACTGCAATAATGGGTCTAAACTAGGCTTTTAAGGGGAAAAAAGGAAATGCTCTCTTAAGATTTACTCATTCTAGGGCTCTACTTACCCTATCTCTAATGAGATGTGCCCCCATCGGGCTAAGTTGTTCGCTCACCCAAAGCTCTAATACCAACTATAACACCCCACCATTCTGATCCATAAGAATGACACTTAACACATCCTTGGTGTTCGTGTGCCATTGCCCAAGCATCAGAAAGACGAATAGTCGCGGGGTGAAATAAAGAATAGAATATAAAACCTCACAACAAAACTGTAAAACAAACCATCACAGTCAATAATACATCAGGTTACTGCGTAACAGGGAGTTATTAGAGTTATGCTAAGTACTACAAATAGCTTAGGCAGTTGTAGCAACACGCTTTTACATATGCTGAGAACAAAATAGACATGCACAAACAAGATAATACAGCGGAATATATAACTAGGGAGATGAAAGCCTCTTGCTCAAACGCCGTCTGCAAAATATCCCAACTAGAAACCAACCACTCTCGGACAACTCAAATAAAATGAGTACTCGAGAGTTTATGGGAAATAAACAACTCAGGCCAGACGATATGTCAGGTAAGAGTAAAAAATTTAAGCAATGGGTGTGAAATTAACCACAAACATATGAGTCCATGTCATTGAACACAGAATGGGTTTACTCTTATATAAACAACATCCAAACGTAAAGAATGTATAAATAATTAAACACCACGAAGAGTGGATAACTCTTCCCAATGCAAATAAGGGAATAAATCTGAAGGTTCGAATGAAATAAGAAAAGAAAAATCTCCAACAAATGACTAGGAAGGTGCACAATCCTTGAAGTATACCGCTAGTAATATACTTCTAAGAAGCTCATATACTCTATGACACTTCTTGGACAATACCATCCCGAACCCTGCCAAACCTACCGATTATCCAAATATTTCACATCTAATAGCACTACCGAATCTAATCTAGATGAGATGTGAAAGTACCATAATGGGAGCAACCCATATAGCTTGGCTTCCTCTCATGCTTTGGATTTAGTCATTTTCGATAAAGGATATCAATGCTCGATGGAGCAACGCATCATCTTAGAAAGACGATAATAAAGAAGCTGAAGTAATATAGCCGAGAAACCAACTATCGAGGATATAAAACGATCGTATATGGAAATTAAGTCTTGTATACTTATCACCACTCATCAAAATTCAAACTTGTACTATTTCTTGGTTAACAATAATACCAGACAAGTCAAGGTAGTGTTACCTCCTAGTCACATCTCATGATTATTCTTAACTTTCAAAAGAGCAATAAGTTTGCCTCTTCGATGTTTATTACTAATTATACAAATAAAGCATCTCCATACAAGTGAATCGCTCTACGAAAATTAATTTCCTTCCTAAAAAATTCAAACTTTTTCTTTTTTAAAAAGCCCGAATTCATGCTTGGGCTTCACATTACAAATATTAGCTTTCAAACACTTTTTTAAAAGAGTTTACTAACTTTAAAACATTACTATAAAAGGATTTAATGACTTTCAACGTCCTCATTTGATCGGATACTTCGCTTCAACTATTATAGATGAGAATAATTAATTATCTTTGAACTTCATTAATCAATTTGGATAATTGACTTCAAAATACCCTTTAATTTAAAAGGTCAATCACCTTTAAATTAATAGAATTGATTAAATTAATTTATTAAACTTAATCTCATTAATTAATTAAATTTAGACATCATTAATTAAATTAATTAATAATAAATAAATATCATTAATTAAATTAATTAATTTAAAACATAATTAAAGAAAATATTAATTACATATAAATTAATTAATCAAATTTAATAATTGAAAGGATTTAATTTATTTTAATCATCATTAACTAAAATGATTAATTAATTTCAATCCATCATTATTAAATAATTAATTAACCTTAATCATATTTAGACAAAATGTTTAATAATTTTAAGTATCATTAACAAAGTAATTAATTAAAGTTAAACACATTATTAATAAGTAAATTAATTAAATGTAAACTCATCATTAACAAGTTAATTAATTAACCTTAATCCGTATTAATTAATTAATTATATTTAAAAATATTTATTAAAAAATTAATTACACTTGACATCATCCTTATTTAATAGTTTTATTATCTTGTAAAACAAAACCCAAGCATGAGAAATAAATCGAAAAATTTCCATAAGGATATGTTTATCGAAAGTGCCGATATAGCGATAGTTGTTATACGGACACTTCAGCACCTAATTTCACGTCACTTTACTTACATCTTCACATCACATAACCATAAGTACAGAACAATACAAGGTATTTTACTATTATAAAAATAACTGGAGAACATTACTTAGAACATAATTAACTATCACCACTAATTTTTCATATCATGAACTAACTGACAAGATGTCCACTTTTAAGCTACTAACCAACTACTAAGATGCCATCTTTATAAAGCATGACCCAAACCAATAACCAAACATAATATCATACATAAGTCATAGCAAATAGAAACTAATAATATGAGCTATATATTAAAGATAAAATCTTTTGTTTGAAAAGTGAGATTTTACTCACTTAAATGCTACGAAACGAAATCGAATTATCGCAACTCCCTACCTAACACTCAATCTTCCTTCTTGTACAATAAAGCTTGAATTTTGGGCGCTTAATAGGCTAGTTGAATTCGTTTAAGATGGGAATGGGCTCGACCAAGGTGGAAATAGGGGCTTATGGTCTTGTTTTTCAGGGGTTAAGTAATTTAGAGTGGAATGGAGCTAGTTTTAGTAATTTATTTAAGTAAAGAGTGGAAAATGGATGTATATTTGAATTTTTAAACTTAAGACGCCTTGGAAATTTTGTAAGGAAGTTTGAGATAAGAACGATGAAGTAGGAAATGAGATAAAATGAAATAGGAAATTAGTTTCTATATGAAATGTACTTAACATATTACTAAAATGCCTTTAGAGACACTACCCTCTATCCTTTGTGTAACGACCCAGAGTTTTGGTCGTAAGATTTTAAACATTTAATTCATTTTAAACGTTGAATGTAAATTATAATTTGATTTGAAATAAGAAATTTTGATTAAATCATTCAGATTAGTAAAATTTCCAATATGGCAATTCAATTGGATTTGGATAAGTAATAATTTTATATTTGAAATTGAGATAATTGGTAAACCTGGTTCTATATAGATATGAAATGGTTTCTAAAATTTATTTTAAGTCTAGATGGATTTGAATTATAACATTGGACTTTTGGATGAAATCAAAAGTCGATAAGTTAAATTTGGAATTTTTTTATATTAATTTAATAATAGAAACTAATATATATAATAATAACACAAATAATCAGTTTTTGATTCAAAATGAATCAGAATGATTTCTAACGTGATTATAGATTCTATATGATTTATAGTTAAGTTAGCAAAATTTTAAAAGTGAAATTTTAAGTGATTTCGACGATTTTGAGAATTGTTCGAATTAATCGACGAGTTAAAATAGCCTTCCGAGGCACAGTCTCGGATTGACGAAACCAGTTCCATTGGATCCTTAATAGTGTATTATTATTGAATTTCAAATTTCGTAGCATTTGCAGTCGCCGTTTGTCCGTACGGGTGAGAAACGCATTGAAAATTTAAATCGGTAATTTAATATTTAAACTTGATTTAAAAAGCTATCTTCCACATTTGATTGAATTAGCCTCTAAAACACGTTCCATTGTGTTCGAAATGCGGGTAAAACCTTATAAACACCTGGCGGCACATGTGATCCAGAGTTCGTTCGAAATCTTGTAAATTGGTGAATTTAATATTAAAATAATAATCACTAAATGTTTATATAAACACGTTTATCAGCCAAACCCTAACATCTCTTTAGCCTAGCCGTCGTTTACATCTTCAATGGCCGGCGTGCTCTCCCCTTCTTCCTTGTTTTTCTTTCCATCTGTGTTATCGTCAAAATCCTTGAACTAAAAAAATCAAGAGCTCTTCGAGTGCTATACATCCAACGGTGGTGGTGTGGTTTCACGGAGTGGATCGGTGGCTACAACAGTTCGAACACCACACGTCCATGCGCAAATTTCGAGGCATGAGGGCCGTCGGGTTCGACCGGTTCTAGGCCGATGGAGGGTGATGTAGTAGGCTTCCTTATGGTGGGTTCTAATCGAGTTCTAGATCGATAAAGTGGTCGCGACAAGGATAAATCGAACGTACGCTGGCGGGTTCTTTGCGAACGGGCATGTTGAAGAAGAAGAGTGTGTGCGGCAGTGATTGTCTTTCCAGAATTAACGGCTGATGGTATAATAAATTTAAATTAAAAGGAAATTTGTTTTAAAATTTGTTTCAAACTTTAAAATTTTATATCTTTTACATGCGTAATCAGATTTCAACGAAACGAGAAGAGTCGGAATCGCAGAGACGCGATCTACGCACTGCAGCAGATCCGAAGACGTTTGGAGCAGGTGAAAATTTTGAATTAAATCGAATGGTTCGATTTAATTTGAAAATTGGAATGCTCGTCGAAATTCAAGGTGAGTTAATCTCACTCACATCTGGATGGCATTTAATTTAAATAGTTAGTATTTAAATGATTGATTGGTTGGTTGAATGTGAAAATTATTATTAGATTGGATCAATATAAATTTGTGTGTTAACATATGTGGATGCAGGGAAACATGTTGGACGAATCCAACTGGATTCTTCACAATATAGAAATTATCTTCATAATCTGTGATGTATTTTATTGATATCCTACGATAGATTAATTTGGGAAATTTTTTGTGCTATGTTATGGTTGGATAAGTATAATTTGGTATTTTAAAATATAAATAAAATGAATTGGGATTAAAAGGGAAATGAAAAGGAATTTTTAAGTAATGAATTTAAGGGAATTAAATTCGTAAAACTGGTTTGGAATATGTTAAGTGTTTTTGAAACTGTGATTGGAAAGGAAGTGAGGAATGAAATTTATAAACTGGGTTTATGTTTGCGCCAAAATTGGTCACAAACCCCGAATACCGTGAAAGCACCAGTGTATGAATATAAATCAACAATATTCAGACACAAATCACAGATCTCAGCAAATAACAAGTAGCAATCCAAAAGTAATGAACAAAGACGCAAGTTTTATAGTGGTTCGGCTATCTCCTGCCTACGTCCACTCCAAAGTTTTATCCTTTTATTGATTATCCTTCCTGGTTACAAGTGATTACAGTAATTACAAAGTCCAAATCCGAAATAAGTAGCAGTGATGATGGTATAAAGTGATCCTGGCAGCGTCCGGGCGTGCTTTCTTTCTCCAAATTCTCCGACCCCTTTTCTGAATGACCAGGGGCTCTATTTATAGGCGTAGGGGGCTGATATTTCTCCTAAAAATCCGGTAGACCGCTTCAAGCACGTGAGGGGGGCCCACGCACCCGAAATCTGGAGGTCTAGGCCCACATCAGGATCGATTCGAAGTAAGGTTCGAATCGATCAAGAAAGCATCCAATTGAGCTGAAATTTGGTGAGAACATTCTTCAACATGTATGTAAGCTCCCTTAAAAATTTCATTGCATTTGGATCAACGGTTTGGAAGATATGATCGATTCAAGTTCAATGTTCCGTGTGTTCTGCCTGGTTCGAATCCATGCTTCGAACCCACCTCCTTCGAATCCATCTCCTTCGAACCCTTCTCCTTCGAATCCATCTCCTTCGAGTCCATCTCCTTTGAGTCCATCTCCTTCGAGTCCATCTCCTTCGAGTCCATCTCCTTCGAATCCATCTCCTTCGAGTCCATCTCCTTATGCCTTTCCCACCTGATCGATACGAACGCGGAGTTCGTATCCGTATTGATCGATACGAACACTATCGATTCGAACCAACACCTAATGCGAACTTCTCAGAGCCGAATCCATACCAATCGATACGAAGTGTATCGATTCGAACCTTTTGTGCCTTCGATCGATTCGAACCTGATGGGTTCGAAACGAACACCTTGATGAGTTCGAACAGCCATGCCCTTCCCACCTTGCATCGATCATAACTCCTTCATATGAACTCCGATTAACTTGAAATTTGAAACATAGCCTTTCCTAATCCTTATCATCATCTCCAATTAATTTCGTCCCGATCGGAGTTCAACCAAATTTTGACGATATCGATCGTAGCCATGATTCGAACTGATCTCCAATCCTGACATCCATCATTCCTCGTCCATTTGTTGATATTCCAGTTTTGACCAAAAATGGGATAACACTTTGCCCCCCAAAACATGTCTTGTGATAACAAGGCGTGTTTTGAATAGTTCCGAATCCAATACCCGAAGTCCATAGCCATATCGCCAGAGTGTGTCATCCTTGACTGCTTCGAGTCGATGCCCAATTCCAAATCCCGTAACTAAAGCCTTAGCTAATTCCATATCCATTCGAACTCGACAGCCGAGTCCTGATCCATCCTTATCCAATAGCCAATAACCAGATCCAGGACCTCTCCGGGTCGATATCCGAATCCATAACCTCTCCGGGTTCTTGCCAAGCGCAATCCACACCTGACGACCGTGGTCCAGTGTCCCTGGACGTTGAGCAATGCCGTGGCTTAAGTCCTAAGCCGAATCCTGGTCTCTCCGGACCCTTGTTGAGCATAGTCCATACTCAACGACCTGACACAATAATTTATAATATGGGGCCTAAGTCCTAGGTCGAATCCTGGTCACTCCGGATCCTTGCCGAGCATAGTCCATACTCGACGACCTGAATGAGTCAATTTACCACGTTCGGGCAAAGTGACTGTAACGACCCGCCTTTTTGGACAGTTTAAACCGACGATCAAATACACATGTCGATTCCAAACCATTAAAAGGGCAGATAGTTATTGGGTAATTAAGAAAAGAAAAGGAAGGAAAATAAAGGAAATGAAACAACACAGAATCTCACAACGGAAGGCTAAAGTATAATAATAAAATAACAGTTCATGAAGCTGTTAATTAAATGAATACATTTGAAATGAATACATTTGATTATTATTATACAACATTTATCAGAGTTACATACACAGCAAATATCATACAACAATGCAGCGGAATGGAATGAATATAATAGTAGTAGATAATATACCAAATCTTCGTCTCCGTCCTCCAAGGAAATGATCTTCAACCTAAACTGAAAACTCAGGACTGACCCGAGCGTAATGAAAAGACAAACACTCGAGTCAGGACTAAATATCCTTATGAAAGTTAAATCAGTCGTAAATAAATATGAGTGTAACGGCGTCGGAGATGTTTACGGGGTTTGACATCTCCTATCCAGTGTCAACGTGCGTGCAATAACTCAAGAGATGTTACGGGATTTTCCATCTCTCAAGGATCCGTGAAACTATCTACTATGTAGTAATATACGCTAAGTAGATAATGTCTATCAGTAATATAAAGTATCAAAATAGCGTTAAGGCGTTACCATAATCCCCCTTAACACATTTTATATTCCCAAAAGCATATACAAGACCGTAGTTTCCCCAAAACCGGAAGTCACCAGAGGGCAATCCATATACTCAAGGTACAAATCAAAACGTAGTGGTCGCGAATAGGATAATCAGTATGACAAGGTACATGAGGCGATACCAACTAGGATACTAGTAGTTGCGTGATCCGGACTGATGTTGGGCATAGCCAGCAGCTACCCCAACACCGCGAAACAACACTCCCAAATCAAGGGGTGCACCCAAATCGCATCACAAATGTAATAGATATGGTATCGAAGAAGTGTGTCCGCTAGAGGTGGCGAACCTCAATGGCCCGGCGCGGCTCCTGTTTTAGTCATGTCAGGGGTCATCCAATAATCGTTCTCTTTCTTCAGTCAACGCGTTCACCAACCCATCCACTTCATTCTGGATCAACACTCCGCGTATAATAGTTATTAAAGTGGTTTTCGGTATCGACAGAGAGTATGTCCATATCCGATCCCGGTCTCTTTAATAACTACGTATTATTACACCGTTGGCTCTTTTACATTTCGAATCGATTCATGATTGATATCAAATGTCATATTCACTTCAAAATCAAATCCATTTCAAATATCGACATAGCCATTCAAAATATAAGGTTCCTTTTCAAAAATCATTTTGCGTCTCAATATCTTATTTCGGTTTCAAAATCATTCCGAATTTAAATTTTATGTTGCAACTTCATTTAACCCAATTCGTATTTAAATTCAAGATTTAAACATAAACATTCCACCTTATTAACCAGCTTGAAATTTTTAGAAAATAGTTTTAAGTAGTTTAAAAGTAGTTTAAATAATTAAAATAGTTAAAAATAATTAAAATCTTGAAATGGATTTAAAATAGATAAATTAGTTTAAAATAATTTAAATTGGGTTAAGTAGATTAAAAATAGATTAAAATAGTTTAAGTATTCAAAATGGTTTATATAACAGAGTAATTTGGAAAACAAATTAAAACAGCTTCAAAACCAATCCATTTCAATTACAACTTCCCAATTCCAATCAATTTCAATTTCCATTTTACCGATTCAATTTCGATTTCAATTCAAAACAACGTCAACTTTAACTTCAAATCAATTCAATTCTACATTCACCTTCAATTTATTCAATTTCAATTTTTTTATCGATTTGGAGCTGGATTTCAAAATATCTATTTATAACACTTAACAAATTTTCCATCAATATTCAAGTCTAAATTCCAATTTCAAATATGATTCAATTCCAAACTCGATTTCAAAATATCATTTTTATATCACTTTTACTTAATAATATTCAAAGCTCGATTTAAGGTTCAATCCCTTAAACGAATAAATTTTCGAACTTCAATCATAACCAAATTTTAAATTTCAAAGTCTCAACTTAATTCTTTAACAAAATTCCTTTAACCAAATTTTATTTCAACATTCCAAACTCAATTTTTCGATGAATTCAATTTCTATAAATCGGTTTCTGTTTATAACTTTTAAATCAAAACATTTAAATAAATTCAAATCGACGATTTCAAAAATTATTAATTTAACCAATTCGGTGTCCATATATAATTTTCTATCCTATGGCCAAGTAGTTATTTATTTCAATTAGATGTCAAGGATGAGTATATATTATTTAAATTAAATCACAGTATCATATGTATGCATAACAGGATCTATATAAGCAAATAAACATCCAAACATTCAATTATCAACCAATAGCATCCATCAAAATACATCATCCAATAAACAATACAATTCATGGCAGTTTCATAGTTATCAATGTCAGGTAATTTATTCGCAATTCAATTTTAATTTCAATTTAACTGTCAATTTAATTTTTCAACAGTTAATGCAAATGACAAGCTATATGACAATTAAATTTTTATCAAACAACCATAAATAAAATCATAACACTTCATAATATCAAATTTAACTAGCATAAAAATATTTAGTACGGTGTGAGCGTTATAAAACACTCACATTGATTCTTACGATTTTAAATCAAATCGAACGACGTTCGATTTAACTCAAAATTTTCTCTAGCTCCAAATGGTTCCAATCCAGCTGCATAGCGTAGTGCCCGACGAAACGAAGACAACGCAACTCGTTTCGTCCAAAACCGACCTCGCATCAACAAGTTATGACATTTAGAAGTTAATACGAATTTAAACACAAATTAAGTTCAACTTTTATTTTAATTTTTATACACAAACCCACATCTGCCGTCCATTCCCCAAAGCAAGATCATGGCCGCACACGGTTCTCTTCTTCTTCTCGTTCGCATCAGGTACTCACGCAAGCACGAACAACCCAAGCCGTCCCAATAACCCTAATACACGCCATCAATACAAGTACCTCCACCTCGATCAGGAAGCACCACTACGAAGAGCATCTTCCACTCTATACTCGGCTGGAACAGGGAGGAGCTCGGCCCCTTAATTCGCCTTGAAACGCGTGCGCATACGTGGGTGGACGCGGCCAAAATCTGGCGTCTCTGGTCGACGATTCAACGAAGTAGCCGTATGGATCTGAAGCTCCTACCAAGCTCTATCATCTTCCAGTTGAAAGTTTCTTGAAATATCGTATGGATTGTGAGAGATTAACGGAAGAAGGTCGGCAAAATTTCGGCCATTAATCAGAAAGAGGCGGCCACGAAACCCCTTAGGGTTTCACTGTGCAAACGTTTATATAAGATTTTATATATTATTTTATTATTAGTTCCAAAATTTACATGCTCTTTCAAACGATCTCCAAACGAAACGCGGTGACCGACGTTTCTAGGGTTTACCCCGTGTTCCGGACACAATGGAATAGGTTTCGGAAGCTAATTCGATCATATGTGAGAGTTACGGAAATAAACGACCAATTTTAAATTAAACCGATTAAACGATTTTCTATGCGTTTTGGCTTGCCCCGGACAAACGGTAAATCCGTTTGACTTGAAATTTGAAAACTTACAATAATATCACATTACGGATCCAATGAAACTAGTTTCATCGAAATCCGAGACCGTTTGAAAAATGACTATTTTTAACTCGCAAAATTAATATTAAACAATTTCAACGCGTTTCGAGCTGCCACGGTCAAACGACAACTCCGATTGCTACGAAAATTGAAATCCGATAATAACTAACTATTACGGATCCAATGGAACTAGTTTTGTCCAATTCTGAGACTGTTCAAAAATTGGCTATTTTCCAGTCGATAATTAAATATTAAAATATTCAATTTTCACAAACAAATTTTAAATTCAGTTTTAAAAGTTCTACAACATCATTCTAACTTTCATATGATAAAATAAAATTTTACAAATCATTTTTAATCATAGTAAACCCATTATTCAATTTATCCAATAAATTCCAATTTTAAAATCTTATTAACTCTATTAAAATCCAAATATAACTTACATTCACTTTGTAAACCAATTTGAATCATATTAAATCAAATTTCAATTATTCACTCTATTTTCGTATATTAAATTTCAATATCAAATTAATCATATCAAATTCGGAATTTAATTTATTCAAACATTCGTAATATTAAATTTAACAAATTTGATTATTCTTAAATCACTATCTTTTGAAATATTCAAAATGAACTTATAAAATTTAACTTTTGAAACGAATTAAAATTATAGAACAACTATTTCCATTATACGGTTATTTAATTCCCATTATTAAATTATTGAATAATTTCCAAATATTTAATTTAAAATATTTTACCGGTTCAATAGTCAATATTTGATTTTAAATAGATTTTACTTATCAATCAATTACTCTATTATACCCAATGAATTTCAACATTTATTATCCTATTCAACTATTGATTTCAAAGGCATTCACTAAGTAGCATTTATTTTTCATTACTTGGATAATTGTTGTCGAAATTCATTCCATTTATTATTATTCCAAACGACTTATAAATTTTTTCTAACACTAAAATCACGAAAACTTATTAAATTAGCTATTTTAATTATCGGAAATTTACGGGTCGTTACATTCTCCCCCACTCAAAACTTTTCGTCCCCGAAAAGGAAAAAAGAAGGGAAAAAGAACTAAGTATAGAATTCAACATTAGATACATTTTATCCAAAGTTACCTACTTATAAAACAATGAAATTCCATCTATAAAGTCATTACTACACTTTTACTAAGTTATTCCAAATACCTTTTTAACTTTAAAAGTTAGTTATCAAAACAAGTTATAAAATTTTTTTAAAACTTGAAAATTTTCTAACACCCGGATTTACGGAAAATTTCGGCAGAGTCTCCTTTGCGCGGCTCGATCGAAAAAATATAATAGCATATATATCACAAATATACATCTCATCTCAATGATGAGGCATCCCATATCTGGGGAAACAACATATATCTATCACCAGTACCATACAAAACCGTAAGCGTACCTTTTATTTAGCATTTATTAGCAATTTACTTACATTATGCGTTTAGCGTAGAAGCGAGCTTCGCAACAAAGCGCAACCCCTTTGCTACCTACTAAAATGCTCAATAACTAAGTTAGAACCATGCATATAAAGATAGATCGCTATACTTAGCCTACACAACATATATATAACATATTTAGCTTCAAAACTGAGATTTCAATTTCTGGACAGCAAACAAATCTTAGTTTTAGGTCACCTAAACTGTAAAATTTGACAACAGAATCTAAACAAAAGTTATTGCATTCATTTCAGGCTTTCCGGAATGTCCAAGATCGTCGAATTCGGACCATCCGTTCTAAAGTTATGGCTGTTTTACTTAGGGGATACGCTTCAGCCTGGGCAATGAATTGCGCAGGTCAGAGACATTCACCCGCGTTTTCGACCTTCTATACGACATCAAAACACAAAACACTTCAAACAAAAGTTTTAGCTTAAGTTATTAGCTTTCCAGAAAGTGCAAGATCATCAAAATCCGATAAACCAGCCAAAAGATATGACGAAAATACTAAGGGTGTGTACTACAGATTTTTACTTATTTTACACAGGCCAGCGAGTAACATTCAAGTTTTTAACCTAGTAGACGAAGGAATTTCTCAAGACACTCTAAATAAAAGTTGTGCTATAGTTTCTAAGCTTTTCGAAAAGTCCAAGATTGTCAAATTCCGTTCAGCCATTTAAAAGTTATGGTTGTTTTCGTTTCAGCATACATTGGACAATTTTGGATTTTCCCAAAAATTTGCTTTTATTATTTCAAAGTGCAAACCATCAAAACTTCAAATTTTCTAAAAAAAACAATCATAAACACAAAGTCATTTATTTTCTTATTCATCCATGCAATAGGTTTGCATTCAATTTGTTTCCGATTTATTCAAGTTTGTTTCATTCACATTTTAAATTCAAGTCAATTTGCTTCAATTTAAATTGAATTCAATTATATTTAATTTCACTTTGCTTCAAATTTGAATTTAATTATTTTACAATTTTATTCCGTTTATTCAATTCCATTAACACTAATGAATTCTACTTAATCAATTATCATCCATCTAACAGCCAATGCATATCAAACATTAACATCCATCCAAAATCTACACTAAATCAATTATACAATTTCAAGTCAACTTTAATTTCATACACTTCCAAGTTTATTGACATTTAACTATATTCAAATTTAATTAGTTTCCATTTACCAATTTATATTTCATTAATTTTAAATTTTATTCATTCACTTATATATATCATTCATTTTACAGCTTAAATTTCTTTTATATTTACAACTATCAATAGATCTTCACATTTTATTATTCACTCTCACATTGGTATATTATTTCTCTACTTATCCTTATTAGCATTTTAAACCTTTTAAGTATTTGGTAAGTTATAGTTATGCAAATAGAATGTAGTTAAACAACATACAACTTCTTTTCATTTAAAGTTGAAATTTCAATTAATTAATTCTTAAGTCATTACTTAAATTTCACTATAATTTAATTTCACATTTACATTCACATATAGTATTTCCATTTTATATTAACATAATTGTGAATCACCTTTAAATGTTAATTTAAATTCTAATTATTTACTAACAATTTTATTTATATTTGCAAACCATTAATTAAATGCATATTTTATTATTCAAACCTATACTTGTATATTATCCACTTAACAATTCATATAACATTTTTGAACTTCTTAAATATTTTGGTAAGTTATATCTATGCTATAGAATGAAATTTAATACTATGCGAGTTTTACAGTTTCAATTTTATTTTAAGTTCATAATTTCCTAATTCTAAGGATTTCTACTTCAATTGATATTTTCACTTAGCTCTTAGGTTCATTTCTCATTTCACAATTCAGAAGTTCCTTAATGATTCAAGTCTAAATTCATTTCAATCATAAAAAAAAAATCATTAATTTTGAAAGGACTTAAGAATTCCAATCCCGGTTTCATTTCAACTCAAGTTTTGAAATAATATATACTTATATAATATATATATATCAAATCATACTATAGAGAATGCAAAACAACATAAAATTTGAGTCAAAACAAGGTTTAGACAAGCTATTAAGTGGTCTCCCCCACTTGGACTCTCGAAAATAAACGCCGATGATGCGTGCACTCATCACCGAAATCATTTTCTAGCGTCCAGAGAAGGGAATATAACACTTATCATAAAAAAAATCCTTCGAAAACAATTTCAACTCAATTATACTATCATATAATACTCATATTATGTTTTTCATATTCTTGTAAGTCAATTTCAAGCACCGGAATTTAAATTCCCAAATCCATGTTAAAATTCATTTATATTCATTATCAATTGTGTTTACAAGATTTCATTTTCCTAAATCCATTGTTATTTAATCAATTGTTGTAAATATTGACTGATCAAACAATAACGATAATAATCTAATATTATCATCTCCTAACAATCAATTCAATCAAAATGAATAAATATTCAAATAATTCTTTTATATAAAATATGTTCCAAAACGATATTGTGTTGGTTTGTCCTATTCGAGTGTTTAGAAATTCCTATCGACGCCTTGGCGTCCCAAGTATCAACCAGAATTCATAAATACTCAACGGAACAAATTAACACAATATAAAACCATTTTATATCAAATAACAAGTACGCTCTCTCATATACACTCAACTCATTCATATAGTTTACCTCTATTTCAATGAGTTATTCCCCACTAGAGCCAAGGTTTATCGCTAAACCAAAGCTCTGATACCAACTGTAACGACCCGCCTTTTTGGACAGTTTAAACCGACGATCAAATACACATGTCGATTCCAAACCATTAAAAGGGCAGATAGTTATTGGGTAATTAAGAAAAGAAAAGGAAGGAAAATAAAGGAAATGAAACAACACAGAATCTCACAACGGAAGGCTAAAGTATAATAATAAAATAACAGTTCATGAAGCTGTTAATTAAATGAATACATTTGAAATGAATACATTTGATTATTATTATACAACATTTATCAGAGTTACATACACAGCAAATATCATACAACAATGCAGCGGAATGGAATGAATATAATAGTAGTAGATAATATACCAAATCTTCGTCTCCGTCCTCCAAGGAAATGATCTTCAACCTAAACTGAAAACTCAGGACTGACCCGAGCGTAATGAAAAGACAAACACTCGAGTCAGGACTAAATATCCTTATGAAAGTTAAATCAGTCGTAAATAAATATGAGTGTAACGGCGTCGGAGATGTTTACGGGGTTTGACATCTCCTATCCAGTGTCAACGTGCGTGCAATAACTCAAGAGATGTTACGGGATTTTCCATCTCTCAAGGATCCGTGAAACTATCTACTATGTAGTAATATACGCTAAGTAGATAATGTCTATCAGTAATATAAAGTATCAAAATAGCGTTAAGGCGTTACCATAATCCCCCTTAACACATTTTATATTCCCAAAAGCATATACAAGACCGTAGTTTCCCCAAAACCGGAAGTCACCAGAGGGCAATCCATATACTCAAGGTACAAATCAAAACGTAGTGGTCGCGAATAGGATAATCAGTATGACAAGGTACATGAGGCGATACCAACTAGGATACTAGTAGTTGCGTGATCCGGACTGATGTTGGGCATAGCCAGCAGCTACCCCAACACCGCGAAACAACACTCCCAAATCAAGGGGTGCACCCAAATCGCATCACAAATGTAATAGATATGGTATCGAAGAAGTGTGTCCGCTAGAGGTGGCGAACCTCAATGGCCCGGCGCGGCTCCTGTTTTAGTCATGTCAGGGGTCATCCAATAATCGTTCTCTTTCTTCAGTCAACGCGTTCACCAACCCATCCACTTCATTCTGGATCAACACTCCGCGTATAATAGTTATTAAAGTGGTTTTCGGTATCGACAGAGAGTATGTCCATATCCGATCCCGGTCTCTTTAATAACTACGTATTATTACACCGTTGGCTCTTTTACATTTCGAATCGATTCATGATTGATATCAAATGTCATATTCACTTCAAAATCAAATCCATTTCAAATATCGACATAGCCATTCAAAATATAAGGTTCCTTTTCAAAAATCATTTTGCGTCTCAATATCTTATTTCGGTTTCAAAATCATTCCGAATTTAAATTTTATGTTGCAACTTCATTTAACCCAATTCGTATTTAAATTCAAGATTTAAACATAAACATTCCACCTTATTAACCAGCTTGAAATTTTTAGAAAATAGTTTTAAGTAGTTTAAAAGTAGTTTAAATAATTAAAATAGTTAAAAATAATTAAAATCTTGAAATGGATTTAAAATAGATAAATTAGTTTAAAATAATTTAAATTGGGTTAAGTAGATTAAAAATAGATTAAAATAGTTTAAGTATTCAAAATGGTTTATATAACAGAGTAATTTGGAAAACAAATTAAAACAGCTTCAAAACCAATCCATTTCAATTACAACTTCCCAATTCCAATCAATTTCAATTTCCATTTTACCGATTCAATTTCGATTTCAATTCAAAACAACGTCAACTTTAACTTCAAATCAATTCAATTCTACATTCACCTTCAATTTATTCAATTTCAATTTTTTTATCGATTTGGAGCTGGATTTCAAAATATCTATTTATAACACTTAACAAATTTTCCATCAATATTCAAGTCTAAATTCCAATTTCAAATATGATTCAATTCCAAACTCGATTTCAAAATATCATTTTTATATCACTTTTACTTAATAATATTCAAAGCTCGATTTAAGGTTCAATCCCTTAAACGAATAAATTTTCGAACTTCAATCATAACCAAATTTTAAATTTCAAAGTCTCAACTTAATTCTTTAACAAAATTCCTTTAACCAAATTTTATTTCAACATTCCAAACTCAATTTTTCGATGAATTCAATTTCTATAAATCGGTTTCTGTTTATAACTTTTAAATCAAAACATTTAAATAAATTCAAATCGACGATTTCAAAAATTATTAATTTAACCAATTCGGTGTCCATATATAATTTTCTATCCTATGGCCAAGTAGTTATTTATTTCAATTAGATGTCAAGGATGAGTATATATTATTTAAATTAAATCACAGTATCATATGTATGCATAACAGGATCTATATAAGCAAATAAACATCCAAACATTCAATTATCAACCAATAGCATCCATCAAAATACATCATCCAATAAACAATACAATTCATGGCAGTTTCATAGTTATCAATGTCAGGTAATTTATTCGCAATTCAATTTTAATTTCAATTTAACTGTCAATTTAATTTTTCAACAGTTAATGCAAATGACAAGCTATATGACAATTAAATTTTTATCAAACAACCATAAATAAAATCATAACACTTCATAATATCAAATTTAACTAGCATAAAAATATTTAGTACGGTGTGAGCGTTATAAAACACTCACATTGATTCTTACGATTTTAAATCAAATCGAACGACGTTCGATTTAACTCAAAATTTTCTCTAGCTCCAAATGGTTCCAATCCAGCTGCATAGCGTAGTGCCCGACGAAACGAAGACAACGCAACTCGTTTCGTCCAAAACCGACCTCGCATCAACAAGTTATGACATTTAGAAGTTAATACGAATTTAAACACAAATTAAGTTCAACTTTTATTTTAATTTTTATACACAAACCCACATCTGCCGTCCATTCCCCAAAGCAAGATCATGGCCGCACACGGTTCTCTTCTTCTTCTCGTTCGCATCAGGTACTCACGCAAGCACGAACAACCCAAGCCGTCCCAATAACCCTAATACACGCCATCAATACAAGTACCTCCACCTCGATCAGGAAGCACCACTACGAAGAGCATCTTCCACTCTATACTCGGCTGGAACAGGGAGGAGCTCGGCCCCTTAATTCGCCTTGAAACGCGTGCGCATACGTGGGTGGACGCGGCCAAAATCTGGCGTCTCTGGTCGACGATTCAACGAAGTAGCCGTATGGATCTGAAGCTCCTACCAAGCTCTATCATCTTCCAGTTGAAAGTTTCTTGAAATATCGTATGGATTGTGAGAGATTAACGGAAGAAGGTCGGCAAAATTTCGGCCATTAATCAGAAAGAGGCGGCCACGAAACCCCTTAGGGTTTCACTGTGCAAACGTTTATATAAGATTTTATATATTATTTTATTATTAGTTCCAAAATTTACATGCTCTTTCAAACGATCTCCAAACGAAACGCGGTGACCGACGTTTCTAGGGTTTACCCCGTGTTCCGGACACAATGGAATAGGTTTCGGAAGCTAATTCGATCATATGTGAGAGTTACGGAAATAAACGACCAATTTTAAATTAAACCGATTAAACGATTTTCTATGCGTTTTGGCTTGCCCCGGACAAACGGTAAATCCGTTTGACTTGAAATTTGAAAACTTACAATAATATCACATTACGGATCCAATGAAACTAGTTTCATCGAAATCCGAGACCGTTTGAAAAATGACTATTTTTAACTCGCAAAATTAATATTAAACAATTTCAACGCGTTTCGAGCTGCCACGGTCAAACGACAACTCCGATTGCTACGAAAATTGAAATCCGATAATAACTAACTATTACGGATCCAATGGAACTAGTTTTGTCCAATTCTGAGACTGTTCAAAAATTGGCTATTTTCCAGTCGATAATTAAATATTAAAATATTCAATTTTCACAAACAAATTTTAAATTCAGTTTTAAAAGTTCTACAACATCATTCTAACTTTCATATGATAAAATAAAATTTTACAAATCATTTTTAATCATAGTAAACCCATTATTCAATTTATCCAATAAATTCCAATTTTAAAATCTTATTAACTCTATTAAAATCCAAATATAACTTACATTCACTTTGTAAACCAATTTGAATCATATTAAATCAAATTTCAATTATTCACTCTATTTTCGTATATTAAATTTCAATATCAAATTAATCATATCAAATTCGGAATTTAATTTATTCAAACATTCGTAATATTAAATTTAACAAATTTGATTATTCTTAAATCACTATCTTTTGAAATATTCAAAATGAACTTATAAAATTTAACTTTTGAAACGAATTAAAATTATAGAACAACTATTTCCATTATACGGTTATTTAATTCCCATTATTAAATTATTGAATAATTTCCAAATATTTAATTTAAAATATTTTACCGGTTCAATAGTCAATATTTGATTTTAAATAGATTTTACTTATCAATCAATTACTCTATTATACCCAATGAATTTCAACATTTATTATCCTATTCAACTATTGATTTCAAAGGCATTCACTAAGTAGCATTTATTTTTCATTACTTGGATAATTGTTGTCGAAATTCATTCCATTTATTATTATTCCAAACGACTTATAAATTTTTTTCTAACACTAAAATCACGAAAACTTATTAAATTAGCTATTTTAATTATCGGAAATTTACGGGTCGTTACAGTGACTCACCCCTCGCCAGGCATAATCCATACCCGACGACCATGCATCAAAAACCAGGTAAAAATCCAATCAAAATCCAATCCAGAATCCAAATCCCAAAAATCCAAATCGAAATCAAAGAATCAGAAATTCAAACCACCATCCAGAACCAAAAACAATCACCCAGTGGAAAATCCAAATCAAAAAACAAGCAAAACTAGGAGTTCGATCCGAACTCCAAAACCAAATCCAAGGAGAAAAGCAGTGTCCAATAAAAAAGCAAAAGATAAATTTCACAAACCATAGCATCCCGGTTTATCATCGTTCAGAGCATGCCTAGGGGCTATCTCCGTCCCCGTACATGTGTAAATGACTTTGTCGTTTTGCTAGTAGCTTGTTACTTATTCCATATTACCCTAATCAATGGATGATCAATCGACCATCATCCCTGGGCCTCACATCATCACGGTGTGGGGTGGTCGGCGGTTGCTCCTGCTCCACCGTTGCATTCCGAGTTTCGACATATTGCTGTAACTGTCCATTCCTTACATGCTCCTCGATTATATCCTTTAAGTGCCTGCAGGTGTTGGTATCATGTCCATCTAAATCATGGAAGAGGCAGTGCCTTCCCGATGCCCTTTCCCGTTCTGACGGTTCTCTCCTAGCTGGCCTCCGGTAAGGGAGGCGATTCCGATTATCTAGGTATATCCGCTCCAGCGTCTCGTTCAATCCGGTGTATGTGGAAAACTTTGGATCCTTCCATCGCTTCCTAGCGTTTCCAGAATCATCATCTAACTTCCCTTTTCCTTTGTCTTTATCCGAACCACTGCTAGATACTGCTCCAACCTCGGTTGCACTAACCTTTTTCAATTTTAAATCTGTACTTGCATCTTCTTGCCGAAGGAACCTTTTCGCCTCGTGAAAGAACTCATCGAGATCCTGCGGGGGATCTCTTATCAAAGACACCTTGAAATCCGAGTCCTCCCTGACTCTTGATGCTGCTGCCATTAAAACCATCGATGGATCAGGCCGATCCACCGAAGCGACTGCCGCACTGAATCAAGTTAGAAAAGCTCTAAGCGATTCATCCATCCTTTGCTTCACCGATGTTAATGTCATCACATTCTTTGGCCACCTGACGTGAACCCGAAACTGTCCCAAAAACTTTTCCACCAATTCCCTCCAAGTCCTGATAGATCCTTCTCTCAGCTGCCTAAACCACATTGCAGCTAAGTCCATCAGATACAAAGGGAAGCATCGGGCCATCACTTCCTCCGATGCTCCCAGCACCTCCATCTGTCTGGTGTACCTCATCAAGTAATCAGTTGGGTCTGCCTTACCATCATATACCTCCACGCTAGGTAGCTTAAACTTAGGTGGATTCTGAGCCATCCTTATTTCTCGATCAAACGGACTCCTATTCACTCCTTCCAAGTCCCCGTTGGTCAAACCACCTCGCACGGTTCTTCTGATGATTTCTACTAATCCGGTATTGTCTGTTGGTGGTTGCCCCCCATGCCCCCGAGGGAACTCCGGCACATATTCCTCGTGTGGTTCACTAGAAGCAACGTTAGCTCTAGCCTGTTGAATTCCTTCCAAAGGTCCTCCTGTATTGGATCCCATGGGCCTGCCCCCAAGCCCTTGATGATTGCCTCCTGGTTCCATATCTCGTCCTCCATTGGGTTCCACGACCCTAGTTCCCTGTCCTGCATCCACAGCGGCTGTCGCTGTTCCTAAGTTCTGTATCCCTGCAGCTCTCATCTGCACAAAGAAAGTCTGCATCATTTCCTGTTGGTTCTTCAACAATCTCTCTTACAAAGAATTTTCCATAGCCTCCATTTCATCCCGGGTTATGTAGATTGAAGCCTGTCCTTCCCCGGCTCCGGAGGATGCTTGTTGACTTCCTTCCTGTTGGCTTCTCTCAGCCCTTTGCCTTCTAATATTTTGCCTAGTCATTGTCCTTGAATCCAAACTCTTTCAAAATCTTCAAATCCAACTTTCAAATCCGATGTAGCGGGTAGAGGGTGCTAGTCCTTCTCAGTGAAAGCACCAAAGTGTTTGCGCCAAAATTGGTCACAAACCCCGAATACTGTGAAAGCACCAGTGTATGAATATAAATCAACAATGTTCAAACACAAATCACAGATCTCAGCAAATAACAAGTAGCAATCCAAAAGTAATGAACAATGATGCAAGTTTTATAGTGGTTCGGCTATCTCCGGCCTACGTCCACTCCAAAGTTTTATCCTTTTATTGATTATCCTTCCTAGTTACAAGTGATTACAGTAATTACAAAGTCCAAATCCGAAATAAGTAGCAGTGATGATGGTATAAAGTGATCCTGGCAGCATCCAGGCGTGCTTTCTTTCTCCAAATTCTCCGACCCCTTTTCTGAATGACCAGGGGCTCTATTTATAGGCGTAGGAGGCTGATATTTCTCCTAAAAATCCGGTAGACCGCTTCAAGCACGTGAGGGGGGCCCACGCGCCCGAAATCTGGAGGTCCGGGCCCACATCAGGATCGATTCGAAGTAAGGTTCGAATCAATCAAGAGAGCATCCAATTGAGCTGAAATTTGGTGAGAACATTCTTCAACATGTATGTAAGCTCCTGTAAAAATTTCATTGCATTTGGATCAACGGTTTGGAAGATATGATCGATTCAAGTTCAAAGTTCCGTGTGTTCTGCCTGTTTCGAATCCATGCTTCGAACCCACCTCCTTCGAATCCATCTCCTTCGAACCCTTCTCCTTCAAATCCATCTCCTTCGAGTCCATCTCCTTCGAATCCATCTCCTTCGAGTCCATCTCCTTCGAGTCCATCTCCTTCGAGTCCATCTCCTTATGCCTTTCCCACCTGATTGACACGAACGCGGAGTTCGTATCCATATTGATCGATACGAACACTATCGAGTCGAACCAACACCTAATGCGAACTTCTCAGAGCCGAATCCATACCTATTGATACGAAGTGTATCGATTCGAACCTTGTGTGCCTTCGATCGATTCGAACCTGATGGGTTCGAAACGAACACCTTGATGGGTTCGAATAGCCATGCCATTCCCACCTTGCATCGATCATAACTCCTTCATATGAACTCCGATTAACCTGAAATTTGAAACATAGCCTTTGCTAATCCTTATCATCATCTCCAATTAATTTCGTCCCGATCGGAGTTCAACCAAATTTTGACGATATCGATCGTAGCCTTGATTTGAACTGATCTCCAATCCTGACATCCATCATTCCTCGTCCATTTGTTGATATTCCAGTTTTGACCAAAAATGGGATAACAGTTTATAAATGAAGTGGAATATTTATCAGTGGATAAATTTGAAAGTATAAATTTCTGATGGGAATTTCTATAAGAAGGTGCAAATCGTTTTAAAAATTAAAGTGAGGTTATTTTTAAAAGATGGGAAGTGTATTTTTTTTGGAAAACTAAGTACGTTTTCAAAGAATAGCTTTCGAAGTATAAACTAGAAGTTTAAAAATGAGTTTTTAGAATGTTTTAGAAAAATTATTATTTTTAAGTGAAAAGCAAACATTTATTTAAGTAATTATGGTATTTAAGTATTTTAAAGGTAAATTAGTATAATTTTTTCTAAAGGAAATTTGAACATACATTTTTGATATAATAACTTTATGTTAAGAGGAAATTTTTTGATTTAAGTTCTCATGGAACTCTTATAGATTTTCAAAGGTATATTTTGAATAAAGAATTTAATAACTTATTTTAAATAAGTTAAGTATATATTTTGGAAGTGATTTCTAGGAGATGGGAAATGTGTTTAAAAATAAAAGGTGTTTTATTTTTAAAGCGTTGAAAGAAATTTACGAGATTGAGACGTAAATTTGAATTGAGATAAATCAAGCAGGATTTATAAAAGGGTTCTTTGGTTTATTCTGAAATGGAAGTGTAGTTACTTGAAAGCCAATTATATTTTTCAAAGGAATTTATTAGTATAAGTTTAAGTTTTGAAAAAAATTGTTTTAAAAAGAATGTTTTAGAGAAATTTATAATTTATAATTGTTTTAGAATTTTAAAGTAAATTTATTCAAATTTAGTTTTAGTAGTAATTATTTTAAAGGTTAAGTTGACATTATGTTTTTTTTAAAAGGAATTTTCTAATATTTATACTTTATATAAAACTTTTATTTTAAAGAGTTTGTGGCTTAAATTTTACTTGGAAATTTATTTTAGAATTTCATAATTATTATTTTGAGTAAGGTGATTTAAGTAGTTTTATTTTTAAATGTTTAAAGAATATTTTTGAAAATGATTTAAACTATATAAAAATCTAAATTTTGAAAGGCTTGGTGTTTTCAGTTGAAATGAAATAATTGGTTGAATTGTTTATTTATTTGATAGTTAAATATCGACTATCAAATCTGGATCCAAATATAACTTTGGAAATATCTAGAAGAGGTATGAGAATTATATGGTACAGTTACCATTCGAGGTGCTATACTGTACGTATAAACTCGTTCGTTCTTCTAGGACGTTGGTAAGGAAATCCGTCCACTAATGGTTAGAAGGTGAACTCCGATCTTATCTTCGTCTGTGTATTTCCTAAAAAACCGGGGTTGAGTTAACCGGGAAATAGCGAACGTTGTTTCGAAGAGACCAAGATTGGATTTGTAATCTGAAAACCACTTCGATCCAACGAGTACGTTTTCGTGATGAAGACAAGAGCTTGAAGTCAAAGATGGAGTAGTGAAGTGCAAGGGTTACTCGCTACTAATCCTAAGGGTGATTCCAAAATGGATGTAGTAAGAGTAGTGCCTTCTGTTCCATTCGGACCTGGAACGGACTTGTATGGATGAATGCTTTCAGAACATCATCAGAAGGATGGTGAACATTCTAAGCGAAATGTTCTAAAAAGGTAACACTTAGCCTCGAGCCTCATCAACCGGGAATGACTGAAAATCAGGGGTTATGCAGCAAGGCTAAGTGGGTCACACCCATTAGGGTAAGGTCATTCATGTCTAGATGTCCCTTTTATTTCGGCCATATGGTACGGTTGCTGATCCCAACCACGGGGTGATCTTACTCGGGATTATCCAGTAAGGGATAGTCCCGGTCTTGTGTTGCGGGAGATTTAGTGTGGATCCTCGGTACGCTGATCTAGACCAAGCACTGTAACGGTACCCCAGTGCCTAGTCATTAGTTGGAAATCCATACTTCCTACGTGCCTTTTACGATTTTGATTGTATAACCCACTTTGTGGCTAATATGCTGGAATTTGATAATGTAACAATTGCAGCTATTTGAATAAGTATTTGTATACAGACACTATTATAATATCAGAGGATTTTGATAAGTAATGTTTTGGCTATCGTAAGGTAAAAACCCGACATGTTTATTTGTGGCGTGGTCTTACGAGATGCTTTGGGTTTTCAAAGGATTTTTGAACTTTAATAATCAATTTGAGTGTATTTTCTCACGCTGGTATTCCAGACTGAATTAGGTGTTATTTTATTATAATGCTCGGGTCGGACCGAGTATTATAAAATATAGGATAGGATGCTTGGGAGCTAGAGACCGAGACGTATTATCCGTATATGTTTATATCCGCTGCTGTGATTGTTTGAAATTGCCAGGATGGTAATTATTGTTTTTTTGTGATACTCTGATGCTGTAATCTATAAAACAGATATAGTTTTCATTTTTGTGTAAAGATATATTATTATCTATTATATTTTGTTTCACTGCGATTGTGAGATTCTGTTATTTGTTTAGTTCCTTCTTTCTTCTATCTTCTTTCTTTTCCGTCAACTATCTGTCTTTTCCGGCACTTGATCATCGACATATTATATAGTGGCATATTTGTGTCGATTTTTAAGGGTCAAGAGGGGTGGGTCGTGGCATTTTTGGTATCACAGCTTAGGTTAGCGATAACCTAGGCTTTGGTGGGGAAAATTACTCATTACAAATAGAGTCGAAAGTACTCTAAACTGAGTTTGTGTATTAATAGATACGAGAGCATATTTGTTAGCGAATATAAAACTGTTTTTATACTATGTTGACTTATCGATTGAGTGCTTATGAATTCTGGTCGGTACAGGAAGTACGACCATATTGATAGGGGTTTCTAAACTCTAAAACAAAATAAATCGACATAGTATTGTTTTTAAAGTGGGTAAATGAAATTATTTTACCCAAAATTATATTTTGAAATGAAAGAAATGATTTGCTAAATTATTATATATATTTGGATGTTTAGTTGTGGATATCTTAATCAAATAAGAACCTAAAATTTGGAATGGTTTATAACCAAATAGAATTCTATAAGTATAACTAAAATTTGATTTAAACCGGAATTTAAATCTCGAAAATTTTGAAAAGGATTTTAAATGAATTTAAAACAAATGGTTTAGGAATTTAAAATCTTGGGAATGTTTGAAATGTTTTCCAAAATGTTGAAGGAAATAATGGAGTATTATTTTGGGAAATATTTTTGAATGGAAATTGTTTTTGAAAGGGAATTTGTGGTAGTAAGGAAGCATTGAACTCACTTTAGTCGTTGGAAAATAATCCTGATGATGATGGCCACACCATCAGTATTCATTTTCGAGTTTTTGAAGTGGTGGATTGCTTCCGTGGAGGTTGTTTATAATATTTGTTTGGACTTGTTGGGTATACAAGTTGATTTAGAAATTTCAAAAAGGAATTTTTTTTTGGTAAAAGCAAGTTGTTTTGGAATTCGGAATATGATTTAATATACCAAGTGGGTATGTGTTATTCATTATTTCAAAATAATTTGAAATAAAAACCGGGCAATTGAATTTTGGAAAATTCTATTTAAATAATGTGAAAAGTTATGAAGAATAAACTATTTAACTTATAAAGTGAAGTTGATTTAAATAAGATAGAAAAATGAAATTTTAATCTTGGAATTAAATTTAACTTGAATAAGATATATTTGAATTTAACTTAAGATAAGTTAAATAAAATTGAAGTTGGAATTGAATTAAATTGGATATAAAGTTGAAATGTAAAATGTTTATAATTGTGGGTTATAATCGTGTAATGAACTTTTATACCCTTAAGTTATTAAGTGTTATATATATATATATATATATATATATAATTTGGGATTGGGATTATAATATTTTAAGTAAATAAGTAAGGTGAACTTATGAATAGAAAATGGAATTATATACCTAAATGGAAAATGGCTGAATGATATGGTAAAAAAAGAATGTAAAATTCAAAACTTAATCCTATATGAAATGTAAATTGAAAAATGGTGAAGAAAAATATAAAATGGGAATGGACTTAGGTTAGTAAATAAGTTTTGGACTTACCTATTTGGAAATGCAAAATTTAAATTAGATTTAGAAATAAAATTGGATCGAATTGAATGAAACTCAAATTAAATGAAATTGTGATGAATTTGAATTGAATTATAAATCAAAATTCAGTTGTGTGATAAATAATATTGAATGGAATTAAATTCTTATTTAAAATAGTAAAGGAAATGATATGAATTTAGGTTGGCTAAATAAAATTTAGTTGAACGGGAATTAAATCGGTAAAGGATTAAAATGAAAGGAAATTTAATTAAGTTGAAATGATATTGAATGAATAGAATTCTCACCCAACTAAATTCGAGAGAATAGTCTGAAGATGAAACTAGCGTAAGCTAAATTAAAAGAAATTCGACATATATTGTAAATGAATTAATTATGATGTGAGTATTGTCGAATGAAATGAAGTTGGGTTAAAATATATATGGTCCGTACTGCAAATAAATTCAAAAATGAATTGAGAAGGTGAATTAAAATTAAAATGGATTGAGTAAATAAACTAATTGGATTAAAACTTGTAAATGGATTAGAATTTGGTTGGATGAGAATCAAATTGAAATGGAAATAAAATTGATGTAAGAAGGAATGGAGTTATTTTGGAGTTGAAATAACTTAAGAAATTGTGGAAGGGTTGTTGTCGAGCTTGAATTGGTCTTGAATAAACCTGTATGGATAATGAAAGTGAAATGTAAGAATATGGATTTAATTTAATAATTTTAATGGAATAAAAATGTAAAGGTTGTGAATAATTCGGTATGGATTGAAATTAATATAGATTGTGTGAGAATTAATTTAAAATGGGTATAAAACTTAAGTAATGGTTATTTGCTTGAATAATATAAAATTTTGCATAGAAAATTTTTCGTTTTGTCGTAAACAAAGTTAATTGATTAATGGAAGAAAATAAAGTTGGTTTTTGAATAAATTGGAATGGGTTGGAATTTTATTAAGAGGTTTTGCATAAAAATGAAAGTGAATCATAAGAGAGATGCCAATAAATCAAATTGAAAATAAAATTGGTTGTGAATCAACTTGGAATTGTATAGAAGTAAATTTATGTAAGTAAGACACATGTTAATCATATTGAAGTGAATATGAATTGGTTGTGGTAAATATGAATTGAGTATAGTAAAACTTGGATGTAAATCATTTGAGTGGAATGAAATGAAGTTTGGATTTGTAAAGGAAATTAAAATAGTGTTGAAACCTTATGATTGCTTATATAGGATGGTTAACATGTAGGATTATGAAATTTTGTTTGTTTGGGCTATGTAATTGATGGTTTTGGTTAGTTAAATGAATGGATTGTTGTTAAATTTTCATATTATTGAATACTTATGTGCTTGTTTGAGTAAGTACAGGTAAGTTGGAGCGCATAAATGAAATATTAATTAGCCGCTTGCTTTTAAAACACTAATGTGAGGTGCACCTACGCAATAAAATTGGAAAATGATAATATATTGTGGTATATTTTGTTTTCTGACTGTGTGGGTCGATGTATATATATTTATGCTTATTCTGATATTGTGAAACGTTCTCCGTACAAAGAAGACGCTGTAAAAAAAATTCAAAAATTTTGGGAGATAGAAATTTTTTGGAAGAAAATTTTTTGGAAGTTTGAAAATTTTGATTAACTAGAAAAGTTGTTTTTTCGAAATGATGTTGAAAACAAAGCTTTTGAGTTAGAAATTAGTGCAAATGGTTTTGGCTTAAGCTAAAAGGTTTTGGGAAGTTAATGTAAGTTTTAATTAAGTGGATTTTGGGTAAGTTAACGGATGTGGAAGCATTTTCCTACCTTAGCAAATTTCAGGGACGAAAATTTTATAAGGGGGGAGGAAATGTAACGACCTGGAATTTCGGTCGTTAGATTTTGAATATTTAATTCATTTTAGAGTGTGAATTATAATTTGATTTGAAATAAGAAAATTTTGGTTAAATCATTAAGATTAGTAAAATTTCAAATATGGCAATTCAATTGGATTTGGATAAACAACAATTTTATATTTGAAATTGAGATAATTGGTAAATCTGTTTGTATATAGATATGAAAATGGTTTCTAAAATTTATTTTAAGTCTAGAAGGATTTGAATTATAACATTGGACTTTTGGATGAAATCAAAAGTCGATAAGTTAAATTTAGAATTTTTTTTATATTAATTTAATAATGGAAATTAATATATATAATAATAATACAAATAATCAACTTTTGATTCGATGAATCTAAATGATTTCTAATGTGATTATAGATTCTATATGATTTATAATTAAGTTAGTGAAATTTTAAGTGATTTCGACGATTTTGAGAATCGTTCGAATTAATCAACGAGTTAAAATAGCCTTTCGAGGCACAGTCTCGGAATTCGACGAAACCAGTCACATTGGATCCGTAATAGTGTATTATTATCGGATTTTAAATTTCATAGCGTTTGGAATTACCATTTGTCCGCACGGGTGAGAAACCACATTGAAAATTTAAATCGGTAATGTAATATTTAAACTTGATTCAAAATGCTACCTTCCACTTGTGATTGAATTAGCCTTTGAAACACATTCCATTGTGTTCGAAATGCGTGTAAAAACCTTATAAACTCCTGGTGGCACGTGTGATTTAGAGTTCATTCGAAATCTTGTAAATTGGTGAATTTAATATTAAAATAATAATTATTAAATGTTTATATAAACACGTTTATCAGCCAAACCTTAACTTCTCTTTAGCCCAGCCGTTGTTTACATTTTCAATAGCCTACGTGCTCTCCCCTTCTTTCTTGTTTTTCTTTCTATCCGTGTTATATCGTCAAAATCCTTCAGCTAAGAAAATCAAGAGCTCTTCGAGAGCTATACATCCAACGGTGGTGATGTGGTTTCGCGTAGTGGATCGGTGGCTACAGCAGTTCAAATGCTACACGTTCGTGTGCGAATTTTAAGGCATGAGGGCCGTCGAGTTCGACCGGCTCTAGGCCAATGGAGGGTGACGTAGTAGGCTTCGTTGTAGTGGGTTTTGATCGAGTTCTAGATCGATATAGTGGCCGTGGCAAGGGGAAATCGAATGTATGCTGGTGGGTTCTTTGCGAACGAGCATGGTGATGAAGAAGAGCATGTGCGGCAGTGATTGTCTTTCCAGAATTAACGGCTGATGGTATAATAAATTAAAATTAAAAGGAAATTTGTTTTAAAATTTGTTTCAAACTTTAAAATTCTATATCTTTTACATGCGTAATCAGATTTCGACGAAACGAGAAGCACAGGAATTGCAGCGACGCGATCTACGCGTTGTAGTAGATCCAAAGATGTTTGGAGCAAGCGAAAATTTTGAATTAAATCGAACGGTTTGATTTAATTCAAAAATTGGAACGCTCGTTGAAATTAAAGGTGAGTTAATCTCACTCACATCTGGATGCCATTTAATTTAAATAGTCAATATTTAAATGATTGATTGGTTGGTTGAATGTGAATATTATTATCAGATTGGATCGATATTTATTTGTGTGCTAACATCTGTGGATGCAGGGAAACGGGTTGGAGGAATCTAACTGGATTCCTCATAATATAGAAATTATCTTCATGATCTGTGATGTATTTTATTGATATCCTATGATAGATTAATTTGGGCATTTTGTTGTGCTATGTTATTGTTGGATAAATATAATCTAGTATTTTAAAATATAAATAAAATGAATTGCGATTAAAAGGGAAATGAAAAGGAATTTTTAAGTAATGAATTTAAGGGAATTAAATTCGGAAAACTGGTTTGGAATTTGTTATGTGTTTTTGAAACTATGATTGGGAAGGAAATGAGGAATGAAACTGATAAATTGGGTTTATAAATGAAGTGAAATATTTATTAGTGGATAAATATGACAGTATAAATTTCCGATGGGAATTTCTATAAGAAGGTACAAATCGTTTTAAAAATTAAAGTGAGGTTATTTTTAAAAGATGGGAAGTGTATTTTTCCTGGAAAACTATGTATGTTTTCAAAGAAAAGCTTTCGAAGTATAAACTAGAAGTTTAAAAATGAGTTTTTAGAATGTTTTAGAAAAATTATTATTTTTAAGTGAAAGTAAATATTTATTTAAGTAATTATGGTATTTAAGCATTTTAAAGGTAAATTAGTATTATGTTTTCTAAAGGAAATTTTAACATGCATTTTTGATATAATAACTTTATTTTAAAAGGAAAATTAAGTTACTCAAGGAACTCTTATAGATTTTCAGAAGTATATTTTGAATAATGAATATAGTAACTTATTTTTAATAAGTTAAGTATATATTTTGGAAGTGATTTCTAGGAGATGGGAAATGTGTATAAAAAAAAGGTGTTTTACTTTTAAAATGTTGAAAGAAATTTATGGGATTGAGACGTAAATTTGAATTGAGATAAATTAAGCAAGATTTACAAAAGGGTTCTTTAGTTTATTCTCAAATGGAAGTGTAATTACTTGAAAGCCAATTATATTTTTCAAAGTAATTCATTAGTATAAGTTTAAGTTTTAAAAAAATTGTTTTAAAAAGAATGTTTTAGAGAAATTTATTATTTTTACTTGTTTTAGAATTTTAAAGTAAATTTATTCAAAGTAATTTTAGTAGTAATTATTTTAAATGTTAAGTTGACATTATGTTTTTTTAAAAGGAATTTTCTAATATTTATACTTTATATAAAAATTTTATTTTAAATAGTTTGTGGCTTAAATTTTACTTGGAAATTTATTTTAGAATTTCATAATTATTATTTTGGGTAAAGTGATTTAAGTGGTTTTATTTTTCAATGTTTAAAGAATAATTTTAAAAATGATTTAAATTATATAAAAATCTAAATTTTGAAAGACTTGATGTTTTCAGTTGAAATGAAATATTGGTTGAATTGTTTGTTTATTTGATAGTTAAATAACCGACTATCAAATCTGGACCCAAATATAATTTTCGTAATATCTTGAAGAGGTATGATAAATATATGGTACATTTACCATTCGAGGTGTTATACTGTACGAATAAACTCGTTAGTTCTTCTAGGACGGTGGTAAGGAAATCCGTCCATTAACGGTTAGGAGGTGAACTCCGATCATGTCTTCGTCTGTGTATTTCCTAAAGAATCGGGGTTGAGTTAGCCGAGAAATAGCAAATGTTATTTCGAAGAGACTGGGATCGGATTTGTAATCCGAAAACCACTTCGATCCAACGAGTACGTTTTCGTGATGAAAACAAGAGCTTGGAGTCGAAGATGGAGTAGTGAAGTGCAAGGATTACTCGCTACTATCAAATCTAAATTTTGAAAGACTTGATGTTTTCAGTTGAAATGAAATATTGGTTGAATTGTTTGTTTATTTGATAGTTAAATAACCGACTATCAAATCTGGACCCAAATATAATTTTGGTAATATCTTGAAGAGGTATGATAAATATATGGTACATTTACCATTCGAGGTGTTATACTGTACGAATAAACTCGTTCGTTCTTCTAGGACGGTGGTAAGGAAATCCGTCCATTAACGGTTAGGAGGTGAACTCCGATCATGTCTTCGTCTGTGTATTTCCTAAAGAATCGGGGTTGAGTTAGCCGAGAAATAGCAAATGTTGTTTCGAAGAGACTGGGATCGGATTTGTAATCCGAAAACCACTTCGATCCAACGAGTACGTTTTCGTGATGAAAACAAGAGCTTGGAGTCGAAGATGGAGTAGTGAAGTGCAAGGATTACTCGCTACTAATCCTTAGGGTGATTTCAAAATGGATGTAGTAGGAGTAGTGCCTTCGGTTCCGTTCGGACCTGGAACGGACTTGTATGGATGAATGCTTTCAGAACATCGTCAGGAGGATGGTGAGCATTCTAAGTGAAATGTTCTAAAAAGGTAACGTTTAGCCTCGAGCCTCATCAACCGGGAATGATTGAAAATCAAGGGTTATGCAGCAAAGCTAAGTAGGTCGTGCCCATTTGGGTAAGGTCGTTCCTGTCTACATGTCCCTTTTATTTCGGCGTGTAGTGCGGTTGCGGATCCCAACCGCGGGGTGATCTTACTCAGGATTATCCAGTAAGGGGTAGTCACGGTCTTGTGTTGCAGGGGATTTTGGGTGGATCCTCGGTACATTGATCTAGACCAGGTACTGCGATAGATGGTACCCTAGTGCCTAGTAATTAGTTGGAAATCCATACTTCCTACGTGCCTTTTACGGTTTTGATTATATAACCCACTTTGTGGCTAGTATGCTAGAACTTAATAATATAACAATTTCAGCTATTTGGATAAGTATTTGTATATAGACACTATTATAATATTAGAGGATTTTGATAAGAAATGTTTTGGCTGTCGTAAGGTAAAACCCGACATGTTTATTTATGGCATGGTCTTACGAGATGCTTTTGATTTTCAAAGGATTTTTAAACTCTAATAATCAATTTAAGTGTATTTTCTCACGCTGGTATTCCAAACTGACTCGGGTATTATTTTACTATAATGCTCGGGTCAGACCAAATATTATAAAATACAGGATAGGATGCTGAGAGCTAGAGACCGAGATGTATTATCCATAGATGTTTATATCTACTTTTGTGATTGTTTGAAATTTCCAGGCTAGTAATTATCCATAGACCAATGCTTGACCAAGCTCCACCTAGCTCCAGTCGTGGGTGATGCTCGAGTGGACGAGCATCTTGGGGGTAGTTGATCGGGGTACAAGTGGAGTTGGTGGCGTGGGGCATCGAGGTTTTCACGTGAGCTATTGGGTTCAATGTACGTGCGTTGCCTGTAGATGAACATAAGGGAAGAAAGGAAGCACGACCTGGATTTTTGGGCTAGGAAAATGAACGGTCTTGATTTCATAAGGTTTAAAAGTAATAAAAATAAATTGTAAATTGAATTATATTAATTCGTGTAAACTTTAAAATATGATAACTTTGTCATACGAGGTCGGAATTTGACGAAACGAATTGCATTGGCTTCATTTTGTCGAGCACTACGCAATGGAGCTAGATTGAAATCATTTAGAGCTAGTGAGAATTTTGAGTAAAATTAAACGCACGTTTAATTTTATTCGAAATAAAACGCTGAAACTGTATTGAAACCAAGGTGAGAACTTCTCACTCAATCGAATTGTTTTGATTTAAATTTTAAATAGTTAGATTTAAAATTTATTATTGTATGCCTGGATGATAAATTATTATCTGTTGATGATTGAAATAGACATTATACGCCGCATATTAAGAGGATGTTATTTATTAAAAACATATACCACGATAATTCCATCTTGATTGGAATTGGTATTATATATGTACTTGGAGTTGATTTTACCGCATTATATAGCGGATGAGACCCTATTGCGCCGCATAATAGCGGATAATATTTTATAAATCCCATATACCGCGATATTCCGTATTGGAATGGAATGGGTATTGTGCTAACATCTGTGGATGCAGGGAAACAGGTTGGAGGGATCCAACTGGGTTCCTCACCAGTATTTATTTGATTACAGATATTGTGATATTTGTTGATTATCATATACTGATATATGATGTCTTTATTGTCGTGATTGATTATTTGGTGTGTTGCATCATTGGGCCAATTTTGGAATTATAAAAATATTTTAAAGTGATGATTTTCAAATTTAAAAAGGATTTTTAAAGTGATTTTTGAAAGTATATGTTTTATTAATTGATTCATATTAAATAAATTAACGTTATAAAATTTAATATTATAAAATTATGATTTTTGTGAAATATAGTTAAAATGTGATTTTTGAAATATGGAGTTAATGAATTTTATAAAATAGTTTAAATTGAGATTTTTCGATTTTTATAAATGGTTTATATAAAATATTTATAAAATTGATATTTATAAATTAAAAATAATAGAATTATAAAACGAGTTTTTATAAGTGTTAAAATGAAATAAAAAAAATGGATTTTATAAGTGAATGAAATTTATAGATTTATAAATTGGGAAATTATAGAATGAATAAATTTTAGTAAAACAAAAGATTTATAAGTAATTAACTTATAAATCGGATTTTGGCATTTTAATTGATATTTTCGAATAAGTATAAATGGTTTATAGATGAGATTTATAAAATATATATCAGGAAATTATTGTCAAGGACAAAATTTCACAGCTTTTTAGCCACAAGGACAGACCTTTAATATTTTATCCTAAACGACAACTTTCTGTAGGTATCAATTTTTAGTTATTGATAGCAGTTTTTAGGTATCAGTTTGTAGTTATCGGTAGCAGTTTTTAGGTATCAGTTTTGAGCTCGGTATCAGTTTTGTTGTCCTTATGAATAATTTTGAAAAATGTTTGTCCTTATGAAAAAAATTTTGAAAATGTTTGTCCTTGTGGTAAAAATTTTGAGGTCGTGTCCTTGAGGCAAAAAATATAGAAATTTTTGTCCTTTAAATTACTTTCCCCAATATATATTTTATAAATCAAAATAATGGAAATATAAAAGGATTTCTGTTAATGCTGAAAATGAGGTTATAAATGGAATTTTATAAGTAGTAAGATTTTTATATTTTGTAAATTGAAGTCTTTATAAAAATATAAATGGGAATTTATAAGCATTGTTTTATAAATCCGAAACCGACTTATTTTGATTAGTCAATTATTTTAGATTTTAAAAGAAGATATATTCACGATTTTGGACGGTGGATAATCCTTTAAACAAAATGTGTAGAAAAATGTTGAATTTGGTTAACGAAGAATATTCACGATTTTGGAACAGTGAATAATATATTAAAGTGTCTTGGGAAAGTGATATTTTAAATAGAATTAAAACGATTTGAAGTTGTTTTAAAATGCATTAAGTGTCGAAACCATAGATTTCAACATTCATTGTTGAAATAGACGTTTTCGAGAAATAAGAAAATGGTAGACTATAACATTGTGTTATTGTAAATGATTTCCGAAAGGAAATGTTTTATATAGTATTGGGATTTATATATCTATCTAAAATTTCGAATCCCTATACTAGTGATTTTGAGTTGTCGTAACTATGTTTTACACAACATTCGTTTTGACTCAAATAAATGTTTTTAAGAGAATGCTTTCCTTAAAGAATGAAATATATACTTAATTTCGATTTAAGTATATTGAATATTTTCCAAGTGTTGAAAATAAATGGATTTGTGAATTTCTTATTATTAAATAAGTATGGAAATGTTTTCCAATATGAAATGAAACGTTCTGAGAATTTATCTTTTTGAAGATAAATTGAAATTGAATATTTGAGATCAATTTGATAAATCGTATATTCATAGATATTTTGGAATTGTAAATTCACTATGGAATTTATAAAGGAAAGGGAATTGTTTAAAAATAAACGTTGATTTATTTTTGAAGTATTGAAATTATATCTCGTAAAGATATTTTGGGAAAATAAATAATTTGGGAAATTATTTGGAACCTGGTGATGTTGTGCATGCCTATTGATAGTTAAATAATCGACTATCAATATTTACCTTTAAATAGGTATTTGTTGTGATTTGCTTGAATTTGAATGCTACGCTTATTTTTAAAATAAGCGCTCACTATTCGGGTTAGCCGGGAAAGGACCTTTGGGTCGTATAACCCATTCCGAATATGTGATACGTCGTAATGGATAGCATTGATGACCGGTGTTGAAGACTGGATATTTATGAAAACGGAAGGATTACCGTCGAATGTTTCTGCATCGGCTGATCCCCGATATAGAAATTTATTACCCTTTGTGATGGGAAGTCCGGTCGTGATTAGTGAATATCCGGATTGCAAGGACTTCTTTGTAAGTGTTTTCGGTTCCGTTCGATCCCGGAACGGACTTGTATGGATGTGTGTCTGACATTAAAATTTGAGATGTAAAGTTGGTTTCTATCAAATATATTTCCTTTAGTGGCGGAGAATTTATTCTCTTAGCTTAACACCCTTAGAGGTTATGTAGTTGATGGTTACTAGTGATACATTCCCAAATTGGTAATGTGGCATACGAAGTGCTGTTGAGCATTTGATGATCAAAGCACAGCTTTTGTATAAAGCGTAGCTTTATGGACGAGACTTCGTCGGACCTCACACCCCGAAAATGGTCAAAACAGGTAGGATGCGGCAAGGTTATTAGGGGGTAGCGCCCCTTTAGTGTATTTCATTCCTTCTGGATAGAGATGGTATCATGGTATGGAGCCCAAATACTTAACATATGTTGTTGCTGCTAATTTATTACTTTGTGGTTGTTGGAATCGAGGATCCTCGGATATAGATCGGTTACGATCGGGGAATGACATATTCGTGTATCTTTACTTTCGAAATGATTTTTCCTACAATATGCACTAGTAATAATATCAAATGTTTCTTTTTAATGCGTATCAAGCATCTTTGACTATCATAGGAGAAATCTCCTCTGATTCTGCGTTTGCATTGTGTGTGTGTGCGGGAGGCCTTATGGTAGTCTCATTTTCCAAAAAAACATTGCAAATTTATTTTAAAAATATTCCTGTTGTTTGTTTTAAAGATAAACTGTTTTAAGTTCTCTCACCAGTCCCATGACTGACCTGAAGTTTATTGTTTTCCTTCCTAAACTCTGGGTGCCCACCAATTTCCACACGGGCAGTCTAGAGTTAGTTTATCAGGATATTCTGGAATTCAGGAGTTGCTGGAGACAAGCTGGTTAGCATGGCGTATTCACTAGTATATAGTATTTCTTTTCCGCTGTTTGTTGTTGTTTGTTGTTGTACACTCTGATGATGTAATGTAATGTGATGTGATGTAATGTAATAACTGATATAGTTTATTGTTTAAAGATTATTCATTTATCTATTATATGTTGTTCCGCTGCGATTGTGAGATTCTGAGATTGTTCTGTTGTTTCTTTCTGTTCTGTTCATCTTTTTCTTTCTTCTTCTATCTTTTTCTTCTTCTTTAACCATAACGGCATGGTTTTCCGGCATTCGATTGCTCGGCAGTTGATACAGTGGACGTATTGATGTCAGTTTTCGAGCGTCGAAAAGTCGCATTCGTTACATTTGGTATTAGAGCTTATGGTTAAGCGACAGCGATGGCTCTGTTAAGTATTACTCATTAGAGGTAGAGTCAGTAGTACACTAGAATGAGTGTGAGTGTAATAATAACTATGAGCGCGTATTTGTTAGTGAATATAAAATTGTTTTATATTGTGTTCGCTTATCCCTTGAGCTGTTTGTGAATTCTGGCCGGTAGATGGGACGCCATATTATCGATAGGGGTTTCTAAACTCTTAAACGAGGCAAGCCGACATAGTATCATTTTGAATTGGGTAAATGAAATAATTTTACCTAGATTATATTTTATATATAAAGGAATAATTTTTCAGAATTATTAAAGTGTATATCAATTGATTGTTTGGTTGTTGAAAATGTAAGGATATATTATAAGTTAATTAAAAGAATAAATTTTATAAGGGAAGAATTATAAGTATGGAAGTTATAATTAAAATGGTTTACACTTGTGAAATAATCTTATATATAAGAAGTGAAATTATATAAGTAAAAGATTTATAAATGTGATTTATAATCTAAAAACAAAATTCCAGAGAAGTGATTTGAAAGGATTTATATTTTGGAAAATTATTTTGGAGAAATTAAAGCTCTAAACTCTTTTCGATCGCTGAAATAATTTCGATGATGATCGCGACATCATTGGTGTTCATTTTCGGGCTTCCAAAAGAGGAATTGATGCCAGACTATTTTAAATGGAAGTTGTTTGGAAAATTTGGGTTTAGGTTTTGAAATTCAAAGGATAATTGAATTGGTTTCAAAAATGGTTTTGAAAGATTGAAAAGACTCTGGAATGTTATATAAAATGATTGGAATACAATTATTAAGTTGGAAAATAAATTGTATATTTGTGATATGTATACACTCAATGCAACATATACACTCAATCAAACAAATGAGAACATGTATACATATATACACTCAATGCAACATAATAACAACTACATATATACATGTTCTCATTTGCGCGGGATGCCTCATCACTTGATGAGATGTATATTTGTGATATGTATACTGTCAATTTTTTTCTTTGGATCGAGCCACGCAAAGGAGACTATGGCGAATTTTTTCGAAAATTTAAGCCGTTAGAATATTTTTGAGAAAATTGGGAAATTTTTGAAAACTAAGTTTGGATTTGGAAACATATTAAAGTATTGTAAGAAGTTTAACTAATGAATTTTGGAAAAGTTAAACACTTAAGAGATTTGAAAAAAATCCAATTTGAATGGTTTGTTTTGGAAAGTTAATGGATTCTGTAACTTTTTCTTACTTGGTAATTTCGAGGACGAAATTCTTTTAAGAGGGAAAGTTTGTAATGACCCAGAAATTTTGTTAATTAAAATTCATATATTTAATTGATTCTAAATATTAATAAGTGAAATTTATAAGTCGAATAATTAATTTTCCGAATATCTAGGTTTAATTAGATAATTAAATCGATAATTTAATATTTGAAATTTTAGAAATAATTGAAAATTGGGTTTAATATGATTGAAAATGATTTGTAAAATTTTATTATAACATATTGGAGTTAGAATGATGTTATAGAACTTTTAAAATTGAATTTAAAGTTAATTTGTGAAAATTGAATATTTTAATATTTAATTGACGAGTTAAAATAGCCATTTTTCAAACAGTCTCGGATTTCGACGAAACCAGTTTCATCGGATCCGCAATGTTAAATTATTATATGGTTTCAAATTTTGTGTCAATCGGATTTACGGTTTGTCCGGGGCAAGCCAAAACGCATACAAATTTGGTTCAATCGATTTAATTTAAATTTAATCGTTTATTGCCGTAACTCGCACGGATGATCGAATTAGCCTCTGAAACATATTCCATTGTGTTCGGAACGCGGGATAAACACTAGAAACGCCGGTCACCGCACGAGATTTGGAGTTTGGAAAATCGGGTGAATAGTGTTTTTCGTTGAAATTTCTATAAAAGGAACCCATCTTCTTCTATTTGCTAAAACCCTAAAGCTATTAGGTCAGCCGCCACTTTTGATTTTAATGGCTAGAAAATCGCCTCTTTCTCTCTCAGTTTTCTTCCAATCTGTAAACTATTATCAAAAACCCTCAACTGCAATGTCGTAGAACATCTCAAGCTCTACGAATCCAACGGTCACAATCTGAAACGGAGTTGTATTGTAGCGTGAATTTCGACATAAAGGCAGCGAGTTCAATCGCGATTTTAGAGACCAATGCTTGATCGAGCTCCACCTAGCTCCGATCGTGGGTGATGCTCGAGTGGACGAGCATCTTGGGGGTAGTTGATCGGGGTAGAAGTGGAGTTGGTGGCGTGCGGCATCGAGGTTTTCACGTGAGCTATTGGGTTCAATGTACGTGCGTTGCCAATAGATGAAAATGAGGGAAGAAAGGAAGCACGACCAGGATTTTTGGGCTAGGAAAATGAAAGGTCTTGATTTCATAAGGTTTAAAAATAATAAAAATAAATTGTAAATTGAATTATATTAATTCGTGTAAACTTTAAAATGTGATAACTTTGTCATACGAGGTCGGAATTTGACGAAACGAATTGCATTGGCTTCGTTTTGTCGAGCACTACGCAATGGAGCAGGATTGGAATCATTTGGAGATAGTGAGAATTTTGAGTAAAATTAAACGCACGTTTAATTTTATTCGAAATAAAAAGCTGAAACTGTATTGAAACCAAGGTGAGAACTTCTCACTCAATCGAATTGTTTCAATTTAAATTTTAAATAGTTAGATTTGAAATTTATGATTGTATGCCTGGATGATAAATTATTATCTGTTGATGATTGAAATAGACATTATACGCCGTATATTAAGCGGATGTTATTTATTAAAAACATATACCGCGATAATTCCATCTTGATTGGAATTGGTATTATATATGTACTTGGAGTTGATTTTCCTGCATTATATAGCGGATGAGACCCTATTGCGCCGCATAATAGCGGATAATATTTTATAAATCCCATATACCGCGATATTCCGTATTGGAACAGAATGGGTATTGTGCTAACATTTGTGGATGTAGGGAAACAGGTTGGAGGGATCCAACTGGATTCCTCACCAGTATTTATTTGATTACAGATATTGTGATATTTTTTGATTATCATATACTGATATATGATGTCTTTGTTGTCGTGATTGACTATTTGATGTGTTGCATCATTGGGCCAATTTTGGAATTATAAAAAGATTTTAAAGTGATGATTTTCAAATTTAAAAAGGATTTTTAAAGTGATTTTTGGAAGTATATGTTTTATTTAATTTTTGAATTGATTCATTTAAATAAATTAACGTTATAAAATTTAATATTATAATATTATGATTTTTGTGAAATATAGTTAAAATGTGATTTTTGAAATATGGAGTTAATGAATTTTATAAAATTGTTTAAATTGAGATTTTTGGATTTTTGTAAACGGTTTATATAAAAGATTTATAAAATTGGTATTTATAAACTAAAAATAATAGAATTATAAAACGAGTTTTTATAAGTGTTAAAATGAAATTAAAAAAATGGATTTCATAAGTGAATGAAATTTATAGATTTATAAATTAGGAAATTATAGAATGAATAGATTTTAGTAAAACAAAAGATTTATAAGTAATTAACTTATAAATCGAATTTTGGCATTTTATTTGATATTTTCGAATAAGTATAAATGGTTTATAGATGAGATTTATAAAATATATATTTTATAAATCGAAATAATGGAATTATAAAAGGAGTTTTGTTAATGCTGAAAATGAGGTTATAAATGGAATTTTATAAGTAGTAAGATTTTTAAATTTTGTAAATTGAAGTATTTATAAAAATATAAATAGGAATTTATAAACACTGTTTTATAAATCCGAAACCGACTTATTTTGATAAGTCAATTATTTTAGATTTTTAAAGGAGATATATTCACGATTTTGGACGGTGGATAATCCTTTAAACAAAATGTGTAGAAAAATGTTGAATTTGGTTAACGAAGAGTATTCACGATTTTGGGACAGTGAATGATATATTAAAGTTTTTTGGGAAAGTGATATTTTAAATACAATTAAAACGATTTGAAGTTGTTTTAAAATGCATTAAGTGTCGAAACCATAGATTTCAACATTCATTGTTGAAATAGACGTTTTCGAGAAATAAGGAAATGGTAGATTATAACACTATGTTATAGTAAATGATTTCCGAAAGGAAATGTTTTATATGGTATTGGGATTTATATATCTATCTAAAATTTCGAATCCCTATACTAGTGATTTTGAGTTGTCGTAACGATGTTTTACGCAACGTTCGTTTTGACTCAAATAATTGTGTTTAAGAGAATGTTTTCCTTAAAGAATGAAATATATACTTAATTTCGATTTAAGTATATTGAATATTTTCCAAGTGTTGAAAATAAATGGATTTGTGAATTTCTTATTATTAAATAAGTATGGAAATGTTTTCCAATATGAAATGAAACGTTTTGAGAATTTATCTTTTTGAAGATAAATTGAAATTGAATATTTGAGATCAATTTGATAAATTGTATATTCATAGATATTTTGGAATTGTAAATTCACTATGGAATTTATAAAGGAAAGGGAATTGTTTAAAAATAAACGTTGATTTATTTTTGATGTATTGAAATTATATCTCGTAAAGATATTTTGGGAAAATAAATAATTTGGGAAATTATTTGGAACCTGGTGATGTTGTGCATGCCTATTGATAGTTAAATAACCGACTATCAATATTTATCTTTAAATAGGTATTTGTTGTGATTTGCTTGAATTTGAATGCTACGCTTAATTTTAAAATAAGCGCTCACTATTCGGGTTAGCCGGGAAAGGACCTTTGGGTCGTATAACCCATTCCGAATATGTGATACATCGTAATGGATAGCATTGATGACCGGTGTTGAAGACCAGATATTTATGAAAACGGAAGGATTACCGTCGAATGTTTCTGCAACGGCTGATCCCAGAAATAGAAATTTATTACCCTTTGTGATGGGAAGTCCGGTCGTGATTAGTGAATATCCGGATTGCAAGGACTTCTTTGTAAGTGCTTTCGGTTCCGTTCGATCGCGGAATGGACTTGTATGGATGTGTGTCTGACGTTACAATTTGAGATGTAAAGGTGGTTTCTATCAAATATATTTCCATTGGTGGCGGAGAATTTATTCTCTTAGCTTAACACCCTTAGAGGTTATGTAGTTGATGGTTACTAGTGATACATTCCCAAATTGGTAATGTGGCATACGAAGTGCTATTGAGCATTTGATGATCAAAGCACAGCTTTTGTATAAAGCGTAGCTTTGTGGACGAGACTTTGTCGGACCTCACACCCCGGAAATGGTCAAAACGGGAAGGATGCGGCAAGGTTATTAGGGGGTAGCACCCTTTAATTGTATGTCATTCCTTCTGGATAGAGGTGGTATCATGGTATGGATCCCAGATACTTAACCTATGTTGTTGCTGCAAATTTATTACTTTGTGGTTGTTGGAATCGAGGATCCTCGGATATAGATCGGTTACGATCGGGGAATGACATATTCGTGTCAGTAGTTACCTAGTTTGAAGGGTAACCCGGCCTTGTGTTGGCAGAGATCTAACCGTAACGTTCGGTTCTCGGGTCGTCTTTCCAAAGGCTTACCCATGTGGCAATGGGAAGTTTCTTGGCCTGACCATTTGTTGGAAATCCAAAGAAACAATACGATCTTGTACGGTTTTAGTTGTAAAACTTGCCATTTACTTATGGTGGTCACCACTGTTTAGATGGTAGCTATAGTAGGCATACGATAATGGTCGTATGTTGGCTAAGATTTATATCTTTACTTTCGAAATGATTTTTCCTACACTATGCACTAGTAATAATATCAAATGTTTCTTTTTAATGCGTATCAAGCATCTTTGACTATCATAATGAGAAATCTCCTCCGATTCTGCGTTTGCATTGTGTGTGTGTGCGGGAGGCCTTATGGTAGTCTCATTTTCCAAAAAAAAAAATTACGAAATTATTTTTAAAATATTCCTGTTGTTTGTTTTAAAGATAAAATATTTTATGTTCTCACACCAGTCTCATGACTGACCTGGAGTTTATTGTTTTGCTTCCTAAACTCCGGGTGCCACCAATTTCCACACGGGCAGTCTAGAGTTAGTTTATCAGGATATTCTGGAATTCAGGATTTGCTGGAGACAAGCTGGATGGCATGGCGTATTCACTAGTATATAGTATTTCTTTTCCGCTGTTTGTTGTTGTACACTCTGATGATGTAATGTGATGTGATGTGATGTAATGCAATAACTGATATAGTTTTTTGTTTAAAGATTATTCATTTATCTATTATATGTTGTTCCGCTGCGATTGTGAGATTCTGATATTGTTCTGTTATTTCTTTATGTCCTGTTCTATCTTTTTCTTTCTTCTTCTATCTTTTTCTTCTTCTTTAACCATAACGGTACGGTTTTCCGGCATTCGATTGCTCGGCAGTTGATAAAGTGGACGTCTTGATGACGGTTTTCGAGCGTCGAAAAGTCGCATTCGTTACATGCGCTTTTAATAGCAATAGACACACGTTGAAATTGGTTCTGTCTAATTTAAAGCAAGTGGAATTTTAGGCTAAAATTGAACGTTGTTCGATTTTAGTTCAAAACTAAAATGCTAATTGTAACACCCTAATTTTTATGATAACATTATTTATAAAATTTAGTTAGATAAATTAAATAGAATAATAATGATAAAGGGATTTAGATTTGGATAAAACATATAGGGTCATGCGTAACAATAACATAAATGAGCTTAATTTGGTTTGTAAGCCAATTAATGTACACATGAGAATATTAGTAAATAGTCGCACTTCCTCACACTCACAGCTATACACTTTTGTAATTGCCCATTCATATTTCATTTCTCATTTTCTCATAAACGCAAATCAACAACCTAAATTAGATCTGATCATTAACGAGGAGGAAAAGAGGAAAATTCAATCTAGAGTTAAGGATCAAGCTAGGAAGGATTAATCAACAACAAGTCTCAAATTCCTTATCATATCTAAGGTGAATAATAATTCATCCCATCTCAATTTTTTTATATGTTTTCAAATTTAAGATTAAAATTGGTTTTATGATGTTTCGGATGACAATATGCTTGGGTTATTATATGTTTGATTTAAACCAATTCATTTCCATATGGAATTGCACGGTCTTAGTGTGAAACCAATTATTATTGGATTTAGGATGCCATGGAAAAATTATATGTTAGGTAAAACATGATTTTAGTGACGGGTTTAATTTTTCATAATTTTCCAATCAATGGATAATTTATTGTGAATTTCTAAAGGAAAACATGCTACAATTGGGTTTAAAATTTATTTTGAATGTTTAAGGAAGAAACTGGGTCTGAAATATTAATATGTTAGATAACATGATGAAATTGAATTTCTATGATTTTTGGGTATTTTTCCTAATAGATTTACTAGGAAAAATAAATTATTTTAAAATTGGGACATATTTGCAATGTTGGTTTTGCTTAATGGAAGGGCTTAAATGTTAATTTTCCTTTGATTTAGATCTAATAAATGCGGCGGTTATTTTGTAAAGTATTTGAAATTTTTAAGGAAACCGATTAAAACATTACACATAGGCAGGTTAGTTAAAGCATTTACTAAAAATGTGCATTATTTTAGCCTATAATCAGAAAAGTGTATTCCGCCTCCTTTTGTAATACCTTTTGACTCCATTACTTCCACTTCAACCCATCTGAAACCCATCTAGTCAAAACCAATACACAATGTATCACTCTATTGGTATATAGTGGATTGGAGGAAAGGCGGAAGCTATGGTGTCGAAAGGAATGCTTCTGATGGGGTCGAAATCCTGTTTGGTTTTCAAAAGTTAAGTATACACTTTTTTTCCTTTGAGCTTTAGACCCAGTTGAAACGAATGTTTCCAAAAAGTGTTTATAAATAGCTTTCGAAGATGGTTTCTATTTTATGTTTAAAGTATTATCTTTCGAAAAGGGTTCCTTTTGTTTTAGTGCTTTCAAAAGAAATGGTTTCGACCAAGTCGAAACCCAGCCGCTATTTCCCTTTCGAGTGTATTGAAGCCATCAATGCTTTCAAAGGGTTATCTTAGTTTTAAACTAAGCTAAGTCATTTCCTAAATTCTTTCAAATGGGGTTGAGGGTTCCGAAGGCAATGGGGTCGAAAGGGGATTTCGACGCTACCTTTTGAAGTTTTAACTTAAAGGTTTTGATCTTACGAATAAGAGACACTTTCATTTATAACTGATTTGACCAAAGGATGGTTTTTATGAGTAAAACCTAATGCTTTCAAAAGAGGTACTTTCATTAGTTTCGAAGCTATTTTCCTAAAGATTATTAAGTAAAGTTTTGATGCATGCGAAAGATATATACTTAGAGTTTTGAAAAGAGGTTTTCTATGCTTTCAAAGAAGGTCATCCAGAGGTTTTGAAAGCGATTTTTGAAGGTTTCAAAATGAATAACCCACTCTCATTTTTAAAAAAGGAAATACCATGGCATAAATAAAGATTTTTGAAAGTATTACTTTTTCATATATTTATTCACATTGTAATTAACCCATAACGGTAATTTGGGGAAGGGTTAGGCAGAACCAATAGTGAATATAACTTATGCAATGATAAAATCTTAATATAAGATATTGGCAAGGGCCAATGGTTCATAGTCAGCCTATGAAAACTATGATTTGATATTGGCAAGGGACAATAGGTTTATAGTTAGCACATGAAAACTATGTCCAGAATAAGATATTGACAGTTAGTCAATAATTTCCTAGTCAGCCCATGAAAACTAGGATAATAGAAAAGATATTGTAGTTACCAATAGGTTATTAGTGATCCCATGAAAACTATGAAACTGGACAGATAGTTCATAAACGTTTGATAGGTTAATAATGACCATAGAAACTATAATTGAGACAGATAGTCAAAAATGAATGGGGATTGGTAATCTAGATTTGATTTACTTGTTCTTTATATCATCATAATGTTTTGAAATGTTATGTTTTAGCCATTGTGGATGCAAGAGCACAATATATGGTTTTATAATTGTTTTAGGATATTGTGATGGGAAAACCCGTTCTGCTAAGCAGCGTGGCCTCACTAGATACCTAAAGGGTTAGAGATGGTAGATTATTATTCATTCCATGCTTTATGTTTGTCTCGAAGTTTTTGTTTTCCCCTTAAACTCTTGGGTGCTCAATTGATTTTGAGGAGGTTGGGAGTTAAGGTTTCCAAGTGTTCCTTTAGACGAATAAAGCTTCCGAAGACATGCAGGAGGCAAGCTTGTTATTAGAGTTCTTTTATTTCCATCGTGTGTTTGATTGTAAAGGCAAACTTGTTTTAGTGTCTTATTGTATACTCTGATCATTCAAGGGGCATCTTCATATGTCGCTCTTGACGTATTTTGTAATAAGTATATTTTGTCTAAACGTAGTCTGTGCTGTGGGATCATGTAATTAATTTGAAATATTTAAATGGAATATGGACTTTGTTTGTTATTCTAAATTTCCATATTAATGTGTTACTTTGTAACAATGTATCTAACATCGCCTTATTTGATCGTCAAGGATTAATATCTATGGACGATTGCAGCATCCGTAGCCGTTAGTGTTGGGCTTCCAAGTAGGGGGTGATACAAGTTGGTATCAGAGCATAGGTTTATGAAAACTTAAAAGAAAAGTTAAACCTAAAAGATTTTTGAAACATAATCCAATGAGTCAGAAATAAGATTGGGGTTTGGGTTAACGCTATGGTAACATACTTGTGTTTGACACACACACACACACACACACATAGATATATATATATATAAGTACATATTTCCCTCTCTTTTAGACCATTCTTTTGTACCTTTATAAGGCTTATGTAGAATTACGAGAAAGAAGATATGGAAGAAGGAAACGGAAGAGGAAATCTAGGTGTAGGAAGCACCCTAATTAACGGAAATGCTCGACCTAATACTCGGAGGAACCAAGGTCGTCGGGCTAGTGCTAACCAAAATGTTGAAGCCAACGTGGGTGCTGGAAATCTACTAGTAGATATGGGGATAACGTATCAATTCTTCATCAATATGATGCAAGTAAGATTAGCTGCCGAATTTGCTGGAGATGTTGGAGGAGCTAATCCTGTGGCTTCGGTTGCTAACAACTATGCTAAGATGAATAGAGACTACACCAGCCTTGGTGGGAAGCCATTCTTGGGGATGAAGAGTGACATAGAGGTTGAGAATTGGTTGTTGCATTGTGAGTGTATATTTGCCGATTTGGGTCTAAATGATGGGCAAAAGAGAAGGTTGGCTTCTAAACAGTTGCAAGGGTCAACGCTACACTTCTGTAATAGTGTTATGCCGAAGTTTCGGAAGAGCGGTTGACCTGGGATGATTTTAAAAGGAGATTTGAGCAGAAGTTTGTGTCCAAGTTTGCTAAGTCAAAGCTGATGAGGAAGTTTATGGATCTAGTTCAGGGAGAGAAGTCAATAGTTGAGTACGCTACTAAATTTGAAGAGCTGTCTCGATATGGATATGCTACTATAGATACAGACATTAGAAAAAATGAGAGGTTCATTCGGGGATTGAGGCCCAAGCTTGCTAGAGAAACCATAACACATGTCTGTGATCTTTGTAATGTGGTGGTGGAGATAGTCATTCGCCATGAAGAGTTACTTGCTGATTATGCTAAAGAGAAGTTAGTGGAAACTCAGGGTTCTCAGGGAAAGAAAAGTAAGCTCTTTAAGAAGAAGGGATCCCAGAAGGGAGATATTGCTAAAAAGTCAAAGGCTGAGATAGTATACTATAAGTGTGACAAGAAAGGTCACTTTGCGAATGAGTGCCGGTAAGGAAATGGGAAGAAAGCTGCAAGTAAGAAGAATGTGAAGTTCTTCAACTGTGATCAAGTGGGGCATTACAAGAATTGGTGTCCAGAGCCAGTTAGGGAGGACAAAAGAAAGTTTTCACTATTGGATCAACTAGGCCTACTACAGCTGATAAAGGAAAGACTGTTATGGAAGGTACGTTTTTGATTCAGAGTATACGATTTAGGATACTATTTGATACTGGTGCATCACATTCATTCATATCTCAGTGTTTAGTTGATAGATTATGCTTAGAACCCACCTACCTATTACTTCGTTAAGGGTTGCAAATCCAATAGGAGGGTATGCAACTCTAGGGTTGAGATGTGACCAGTTAGAACATGATTTGCTAGGTCACAAATTTGCATGCAGTTTGTATGTTATTGATTTCGTAGATTTCAAAATCATCTGGGTATGGATTGGTTGGGTAGGTATCAGGCTATAATATTTTACCAAGATAAGGAGATGTCATGAGACATCCTGATAGCCATAACCGAGTAATACTCTCAGTGGAGAATTTTGACTAGAGTATCCGTGCTTTGCTTAATGCTATGGAGATAAGAGGTGAGTTTAGTCAGGATCGGGTAGCAAGAGAGTTTGCATATGTCTTTGAGCAGGTCACGGGCCTACCACTGAAATGAGCAATTGAGTTTCTTTTAGATCTTGTGTCTAGAGATGAACCTGTTAGTAGACCATCTAGAAGGACGACACCTACAGAGAAGAAGGAATTGAAGATGGAGTTAGTGGATCTTGAAGGAAGAAATTTTTCCAGGCCAAGCAGTTCGCCATGGGGAGAGATTGCGGTGTTTGTGAAGAAACCAGGTAGGTCATTGAGAATGTGTATCTGCTATCGTAAGTTGAATGAAAGGACGATTAAGAATAAGTATCCTTTGCTAAGAATAGACGATCTATTCGATCAGTTGAATGGAGCTAGAGTGTTCTCCTAGTTGGATTTGGCGACAGGTTTCCATCAGTTAAGAGTGGCGGAGGACAGTATTCCTCTGATAGCCTTTCGAACTAGGTATAGTTCTTATGAGTGGTTGGTGATGCCATTTGGATTAACGAATACACCTGCTTTCTTTATGGATTTGATGAACCAATTTTTCCGAGAGTACCTGGATAGTTTTGTTCTAGTGTTTAGAAGTGACATTTTAGTATACTCTAAGGATGAAAGGGAGCACAAAGTTCATCTTAGAATGGTGCTCGAGACGTTGAGGCAGAATTGGCTGAAGGCAAAGTTTTCGAAGTGTCATTTTTGGAAGAAAGAGGTTAAGTTTCCTAGTCCTGTGGTTTCAAAGAAAGGGTTGTTAGTCGATCCAGATAAGATCGAAGCTATTAATAATTGGAGGAGGCTAGAGACAGTGAATGAGATTAGAATTTTTCTCTGACTTGTTGGCAATTATCGAAGATTCATTAAGGACTTCTCTCGGATAGCAGCACCTTTGACTAAGTTGACCAGGAAGGAGGTGAAATTTGTCCAGTCCGACAAATGTGAGGAAGCAATCCTTAAGTTAAAGCATTTGTTGACCAATGCACTAGTGTTAGTAGTTCCAGACGGAAATCAATGGCAGGTGGTATATACTAATGCATGCAGAATTGGATTAAGAGCGGCGTTGATGCAAAATGGTAAAGTTATTGCAAACACTTCACAACAGCTTAGACCGCATGAAGTTAGATACCCTACTCATGATTTGCAATTTGCAGCAGTAATATTCGCATTGAAGATTTGGAGACATTATCTCTTAGGGAAGAGGTTTGAGCTTTATACTGACCATAAGTCTTTATGATTTTTATTCTCCCAAAAGAAATTGATTATGAGACATCGGAGGTGGCTGGAGTTTTTGGCTGTTTATGATCTTGGCATAGAATATACGCCAGCAAAAGGTAATAAGGTGGCTCATGCTCTTAGTCGAAAACATCAGAATGTGGTCTTAGCTATGTTGGCAGAGTGGAAGGATTTAGATGTTTTGGCCAGTTGTGGAGTACACTTAAGAACAACTGCTAGTTCTAGTCAGAGTATCTCCATGTTGTTATGTTTAGAAGTTTGGCTAGTGTTGGTCGAAAAGGCTGCTTCTAAGCAAAAAGAGGATCCAGTGTTAGCTGAAAGGATTAAAAAGCTCTAGATCAAAGATGAGATCGATGATCTATAGGACTTTAGACTTGACTAAAGAGGATGATTAGGAAAGAAGGGAAGGTTGTGTGTTCCGAATGTTGAGGATATGAAGAAAGAAGTTCTTAGGGAATGTGATCGGTCCAAGTTCACGATTTATCCTGGAGGGACCAAGATGTATCAAGATATGAAGAGGAGCTTCTATTGGGATGGTATGAAGAGGGATGTTATCTTGTGGGTTCGGCAGTGTGCAAACTGTCAACAAGTGAAAGCCAAACATCAGAAGCCGAATGGATTGCTTCATCCTTAGAGATTCCAGTATGGAAATGGGATTTGGTATCAATGAATTTTATAGATGGGTTGCCAAGATCAAATAGGGGAAATTAAAGTATATGGGTCATAGTGGATAGATTGACGAAGAGTGCCCATTTTATTCCATTTAAGTCAACCAGGACGGCACCTATTTTTGCTAAGTTGTTCACGAAGAACATAGTTAAACTACATGGGGTTCCTAGTAGTATAATCGGTAACAAAGATGCCTTGTTCACTAGTGAATTTTGAAAAAGTCTACAGGAAATTTTGGGTACCAAGCTTAATACGAGTACTGCATATCACCCTTAGACAGACGGGAAAAGGAGAGAGTCAACCAGATACTCGAGGTTCTATTAAGAGCTTGTGTATTAGATTTTGGTGGATCTTGAGAGGATCGCCTAATTTGTTTGAGTTTGTCTAAAATAATGGTTATCGGGCTAGTATAGGAATGGCGTCATTCGAAGCATTGTATGAAAGACCATGCAAATCACCAGCATGTTGGTTGGAGACTGGAGATAGATTAGTCTTAGGTCCAGATTTGGTTAGAGAGGCATTAGAAAAGATTGAGTTGATCCAAGGAAGGATGAAGGAAGCTCGGTACAAACAAAAGAGTTACGCAGATAAGAGGCGTAAGGACTTAGAATTCTCAGTTGGCGACAAGGTTATCATTAAGGTATCACCTAAGAAAGGTGTGGTACGATTCATAAAATCAAGGAAGTTAGCCCCGAGGTATGTAGGTCCATTCTAGATTATAGAAAGGATTGGAAAGCTCGCATACAGAGTAGAGTTGCCGAGCAGTATGGAAAATATTCATAATATATATTCATGTCTCTTATTTTTGCAAGTATGTGCATGATCTAGAGAATAGTGCATGATCTAGAGAATATTATTCCTCCAAAAGTGTTGGAAGACATGGTAGCAGAGCCTAATTTGACTCTTGTTCGACAACCAGTTCGGTTTGTAGCGAGGGATGATAAAAGATCAAGGAACAAGACAGTCAAGTTGGTGAAATTTCAGTGAAGCAACAACGAGAAGTACTTAGGAGATAGAGGACCGGATTAGAGATATTTATCCTAAACTGCCTTGAGAGTATGTCTATCTTAGATTTATATAGATCGTTACTAGTCAGATTGGCTAGTATGGTTGTTAAGAGTTATTACGAGTAATTTCTATGTTTAGTATTTAGTCCTTACCAAATTTTAAGGACGAAATTCTGTAGGGAGGAAGCCTGTAACATCCCTAAGTTTTATGATAATATTATTTAGGAAACCTAATTAGATAAATTAAATCGAATAATGATGATAAGGCAATTGAGATTTGGATAAAACATATAGGGTCGTGCTTAACAATAACATAAATGGGCTTAATTTGGTTTGTAAGCTAATTAATGTACACATGGGCATATTAGTAAACAACCGCACCTCCTCATACTCACAGCCATACACTTTTTTAATGGCCTATTCACGTTTCATTTCTCATTTTTTCACAAATGCAAATCAAAAACCTAAATTAGAGCCAGCCGTTAACAAGGAGGAAAAGAGGAAAATTCAATATAGAGCTAAGGATCAAAGATAGGAAGGATTAATCAACAATAGGTCTCAAATTCCTTAGCGTATCTAAGGTGAATAATAATTCATTCCATTTCTATTTTGTTTTTTTATATGTTTTTAGATTTAAAATTAAAATTCGTTTAATGATGCTTTGGATAATATGCTTGGGTTATTATATGTTTGATTTAAACCAATTCATTTACATGTGAAATTGCATGGTTTTATGGCAAAAACTGATTGTTATTAGATTTAGAATGCCATGGAAAAATAATATGTTAGGAAAAACATGATTTTAAAGATGGGTTTAATTTTTAATAATTTTTCAAGCTATAGAGAATTTGTTGTGAATTTTTAAAGGGAAACATGCTATAATTGGGTCTGAAATTTATTTTAATTATTTCAGAAAGAAATTGGGTCTGAAATATTAATATTTTAGATAACATGATGAAATTGAATTTTTATGATTTTTGGGGATATTTTCCAATTGATTTACTATGGAAAATAAATTAGTTTAAAAGATGGACTTATTTGCAATGTGTTTTGCTTAATGGAAGGGTATAAACATTAACTTTCCTTTGATTTAGATCTGATCAATGCGGCAATTATTTTGTAAAGTATTTGAAATTTTTTAAACAACCAATTAAAACATTACACATTTGAAGGTTATTTTAAAGCATTAACTGAAAATGTGCACGATTTTAGCCTTTAATCTGAAAAGTATGTTCCGCGTCCTTTAGTAGTACCTTTCGATTCCATTGCTTCCGCTCCAACCCAGCCGAAATCCACCTATTCGAAACCAATACACAAGGTATTACTCTATTTGTACATAGTGGATTGGTGTAAAGGCGTAAGCTATGGTGTTGAAAGGAATGCTTCTGATGTGGTCGAAACCCTATTTGGTTTTCAAAAGTTAAGTATTTACTTTGTTTTGCTTAGAGCCTTCTATCTAGTTGAAACGAATGTTTTCGAATGGAGTTTATAAATTTCTTTTGAATAAAGTTGTTATTTTATGTATAAACTATTAGCTTTCGAAAGAGGTTCCCTTTTTTAAGTGCTTTCAAAAGAAATGGTTTTGACCAAGTCGAAACACAACCGTTATTCCCTTCCAAGTGTATTGAAGCCATTAATTTTTTCGAAGGGTAATTTTAGTTTTAACTGTAGCTAAGCCACTTCCTAAATGCTTTCGAAAGGGATTGAGGGTTTCGAAGGCAATGGGATCGAAAGGGTGTTTCGACGCTACCCTTCAAAGTTTTAATTTAAAGGTTTTGAGCTTACGAATAAGTGGTTCCGACACCTTCTACTTTTCCTCAAACAATTCTGTATGGGGTTTCGAAAGAAATACTTTCATTTATAACCATTCAGACCCAAAGGATGCTTTTTTGAGTAAAATCTAATACTTTTGAAAGGGGTACTTTCATTAGTTTCGAAGCTATTTTCCTAAAGATTATTAGGCAAAGTTTTGATGCATTCAAAAGTTATATACTTAGAGTTTTGAAAAAAGGTTTTCTATGCTTTTGAAGGAGGTCATCCAGAGGTTTCGAAAGCAATTTTTTAAGGTTTCAAAACAAATAACCCCTTCTCATTTTTGAAAAAGGAAATACCATGGCATAAATTAAGATTTTTGAAAGTATTTCTTTTTCATATATTTATTCACATTGTAATTAACCCATAACGGTAATTGGGGAAAGGAAAGAATAACCAACTATGTTGATCCAGTAGTGAATGTAACTTATGTAATGATAAAATCTTAATATAAGATATTGGCAGAGGCGAATAGGTTCATAGTCAGCCCATGAAAACTATGATTTGATATGGCAGGAGCTAATAGGTTTATAGTTAGCCCATATAAAACTATGTGCGGATTAAGATATCTACAGTTAGTCAATAGGTTCCTTGTCAGCCCATCAAAACTAAGATAATAAAAAAGATATTGGAGTTAACAATAGGTTCTTAGTGATCCCATGAAGACTATGAAACTGGACGGGTAGTCTGCAAACATTTTATAGGTTAATAGTAATCCTAGAAACATTAATTGAGACGAATAGTCAAAAAGAATGGGGATGGGTAATCCAGATTTGATTTACTTGTTTTGCATATCATCATAATATTTTGAAATACTATGTCTTAACCATTGTGGTTGCAGGAGTAGATTATATGGTTTTATAAATGTTTTTGGATACTAGTGAGGGGAAACACATTTCGCTAAGCGACGTGGTCTCACTAGATGCCTAAAGGGTTAAAGATGGTATAATATCATTTATACCAGGCTTTATGTCTAAATCAAAGTTTTTATTTTTCCCTTAAACTCTCGGATACTCAACTGATTTTGAGTAGGTTGAAAGTTAAGATTTCCAGATGTTCCTTTAGATGAATAAAGCTTCCGAAGACGTGCAGGAAGCAAGCTGGTTATTAGAGTTCTTTTATTTCCACTATGTGTTTGATTGTAAAGGCAAACTATTTTTAGTTCCTTATTATATACTATGATCATCCAAGGGGGCATCTTCATATGTTGCTCTTAGAGTATTTTATAATAAGTATATTATGTCTGAACATGGTGTATGCTCGGGGATTATATAATTAATTTGAAATGTTTTGAAAAGGATTATGGACTTTTCTGTTGTTTTAAAATTTCCATATTCATGTGTTTCTATGTATCAATGTATCTAACATCGTGGTATTTGGTCGTCGAGGATTAATATCTATGGATGACTACAACATCCGTAGCCGTTAATGTTTGCCTCCAAGTAGGGGGATATTAGACCTATGCATTCACCGGAGTTTTGGTGAGTTAAACTCACTGCTTTGGATAATCAGTATGATATATAGTAGATAAAATGTACTATTTGTGTTTGGATGAATTATTAGTTAATTTGGTTAAATACCCATTTGTGAAAAGCAATTGACATTTTAACTGAAAAATAAGGAAAATTCATGGAGAAATCTGGATTTCTCGACATTGTGATTTTATTCCAATTATATATCAATTGATTTTATTTCAGTCATATACATATTATATAGATTGTTAAGTGTTGAATTTGATTATTTGGCCATATTGGATGTGACACCAACATATGTTACAAGTTGAACCATTTTAGGAAAGGTTGTAATAGCATTGGTCAAGTGCTATAGTAAAAATTGGCCTTGTTATAGTATTTCTGAAATACTATTAAGTGTTGTTTAATTTGGAAGTGGCTTTCGATTTGAAAAGTGAATTTTACTTTGGCCCTTTTCTTTTTTGTGATATTTTATTTGAAATAAAATATAATTTCTAAACTTCACTATTTTACTTCAACTTCCTTATACTTTTTACATATAGGCATACATATGTAAATGTTTAAAATTATTTTAGGAAAGTATTTATCGTTATAAAAAAGTTATTCTAATAAGGAATGTTTATTTTAAATGAACTAAAGGGGTCGTCTTTTATTCTAAAAGAGATATTATTTTTAAAAGAAGATAGAAATATGTTGAAAATAAAAATGCATGAAACATTTTGTATTAAATGTTGTAATAAAAGAACAGATTTATAAATGGAATTTATAAAAGGAGAATGTTATCATTTGATAAGTTGAAGAAATAAATCACAGTTGTGAATTTATTCTAATATATGGAATGATTATGTTATGGGAGGTATATGAGATTTATAAATAAAATTTGGAGTTTTGTAAAAAGATTTGCAAATAAATTTGGGATTTTATACAATGCGTTTTATAAATGATTATTTTATTAAAGTTTTATAAAAGATTTTATAATAGTAAGGGATGTTTATAAAGGAATTAATTAAATAAATTTGTAGATTTATAAAAGGAGGTTATAATTATATTTGGATATTTATTAAGGAATTTTATAAATTATATTTAGTGAAAAAAGGAGTTATATAAAGGAATTTTATAAAAGGGATTTATAAGAAGAATGAGATCTGATTTCCATAAACGATCATTTCAACTTACGATGGTATAGAAAATGTTCTTTTCATATTTAACACCAAATTACAAGATCTAGAAACTCATCTCTATCTTGAGAATTAAGAATGTGCATAGAGGCAAGAATAGTTTTCTAACTTATCCGGTTTCATTTTTAATCAAGGGATAGTGTTGTTTGAAATTAGAAAGTGGTGTTAAGTTGGCCTAGTTTCTATATGATCTATTTACTTACATCAAAAGTGTTTTAGATTATTGTTGCCAATATTTTTAAATGACATTTAATTTAACCCAATTAATAGTGATTTTGGAAATTAAATCTTTCATAAAATTGTGAATATACTTATACCAATGAGATGAGTATATGTGTACATTTTCTAAGCATTGAAATGTAGTATTTTTGAATATACTTATACTGTCATTATAATCATATGGGAAAGTTTTCTATGTTTGAAAGTGAAATGTTTTAATGAGTATACTTGTATAGTTGATATAAGTAAATCGATATTTTCAAGTGTTGAAGGAGTAGAGCAGACTTGTGAATATATCTTTGCAAAATTATTTTTTATATAAGTGATTTTAATTAATGAAATGATAAATTAAAGAGGCTTGGTGGTCACTTTGTGCTTAATCATGCTTGGTTAATTGTTTGGTTGAATTGCTTGTTAGTTGGTAGTTAAATAACTGACTATCAAATGTTATCTGAAAACCACTTCGAACCGGCATAAGCGTTCAAATTGAAGACATACTAAAGATGATGAAATCAAAGATGGAGCTTTTTGAAGTGCAAGGGTTGCTTGCTATCAATCCTGAGGGTGATTCCAAAATGGATGTTGTAGATGTAGTGCCTTCAGTTTGTTCATATCTTGGACAAATTGTATGAATTAATGCTGGCATTGCATTGTTGGTTGGGGGAAGTGTTAGCTATCAAAGTGGAATTTGCAAAAAAGGTAAAATGTAGCCTCAAACCTCGCAGTCGGTAATTACAAAAATAGGATAGCGCCGTAGGGCTATGTGGGTCGCACCCATTAAGGTATTGTCATAACCCTTCTAGATTGTTATTTTTGGATTTGGTTGTGCATGAGAGCTCTTGTGAAAAGTCTGTAAAGAAACCAGGGTGATGAATTATTTAGCTACTATCCAGTAAGCGGTATTTCTGGTCCTGATTCACAGAGGTCGATAAGCTCGATCCTGGTACATTTTATCTAGGAATGTACCATACAGAAGGTAGTTCCTTACCCTATCATGTTGGAAATCCATTGTCCAATAAATGCCTTCGAACTTAGTGTATACTTATTATGCTGGAATTTAATTAACGTACTAATTTCAGCTATGATTCCATATTTATTTTAAACCCAAGACAATATTTTAATATCACAAGGTTTCCTATGAAATGGTTTGGCTATCATAAGGTAAAAATCTATCGCGTTTTTATGTTGCTTGGTCTTACAAGATACTTTATTTTGAAAGGTTTTATAACATTGAAATTTATTTGAGGCGTGTTTCTCATGCTGGTTTACTAGATTGATTTGGGTGTTATTCTCTTATAATGCTCGAGATCAGACCGAGCATATCTTCGGATCAAGTTATAGATGCTTTCGAGCTTCAAGGGACGAGCTGGATGCCTCCAAGATGTTCCCCATATATTACATTTTCCGCTGCATTTTTTAGTTGTATTTATTAGCAATTGTGAGAATAGGTGGTTATAACTGTCCACGCTAATGGTAGATTGGTGTACTCTGATTTTGATGTATGTATATTGTAGTTTCCTTTTGTAAAGACCAGTTGTATATTATATATTACTCATCGCAATGTGAGATTCTATCTGTCTTTTCTTTTTATTCCCCCAACAATTAATCTTGTCAGGACTTGGATGCTCGAAACATGAGTACTGTGTATGTATTAGTGTTGACTTTTGATGGCCAAAAAAGAAATGTTGTTACAAGTGGTATCAGAGCTTAGACCAAGCGAACACCTAGGCTTTGGTGGGGTACACTCCTTAGAGATGGGGTTAATAACACCCTAGAATAAATTTGAGCATATATGTATAAGAGTGTATATTTGTTAGTGCAATAAAGGAGTTTTATATTGCGTTGATTTATCGATTGAGTGGCTTATGAATTCTAATCAATACAGATGGAACAACTGTATTGATAGGGGTTTTAAACACTTGAACAAGCCAAACCGATACGGTACTATTTTAAATTTGGTAAATGAAATAATGTTTCCTAGATTTATTATATATGTATATATAAAAGTGTGACTTTTTGAAAATCGATAAAGAAATTTATGGATGTGTTTGTTTTTAGGAAATGATAATATTTAGTTATTATCATTTATTATTTGATCGGTCATGCTTGTCGAATTTAGGAGCATTGACCTTTAGTTGTTGATTGATTGTCTGTGCTTAGATAGTTTATGGGCATTTATTGTTTTGGTTGAATTAAATAAGAATACCTTGTGAGTTTTGTTTCACAGTTTGGCTATAAGCAGTTTGGTGATAATGTTGGGTCAAAATTTTCATTTTAATAAAAGTTGTTTATTATAATTCAAAAAATGACACACATTTGCGAAATACTTTTAAAATTATATAAGTATAATTTGTTTATATGGGTTATAAATGAAAAAGGATCTAAATTCGAAAGTTGAGAATAGAAATCCCGGTGTTTTTTAAAAAAAATCTTCCAAAGTTTTGGGGAAAAATAATAATTGTATTATTTGGAAATATTTTCGAATAGAAATATTTTAAAAAGAATTTTTAAAGGAGATAGGAAGCACTGAACTCACTTTAGTTACTGGAATTTAATTCTAGCGATGACTACAACATTATCGATGTTCATTTTCAAGTTTCTAAATGTAGTATTGCTACCATAGTAATTTTCGATAGAGTAGTTTAGTAAAAAAAAGTTTGTTTTAGATTCTCAAGAGGTATGATTTGATATACACAATATATATATATATATTATTTCAAATAAAGTTGAAATAAATAAAATCCAGGTGTTTAGTTCCTAAAAATTTCAATTAAGTGATACTACAGACCCATGTATCATATCCACTAGGATAGTTTGGTTTGTGCATCTCATTTTAATCTGTCATTTGGTAATTTTCATCTTTTGAAATAAAATGGAATTTCCAATGATTTTGGACAGTCAAAAACTTCCAAGTTGATTTAAATTGAAGCTAAGTGTTTTGTGGAAATATAAGAAAATAAGTTTTTGTAACTTATAAATTTGAGAAAATAGTAAGTTAAAACAAATTTTAAATTTGTTGGGCATCATAATTAAGTAAACCAAATCTAATATTATATACACACACACACACACTCTCGTAGGATGTAAAAGGGTGTTATATGAATATGGATTTAAGTTTTAATGTGGTTAATAAACCACAGATGTATTTTATATGATGTTTATAAACTAAAAAAAATATTTATGAAATGTTTCACAAATGAATTTTTATTATTAAAGAAATATAGTAGCTGCAAAAAGATCTGATTTAAAATGAAGCCATAATAGGTATAGTTGGAAACCAATTAAAAAAAATATGTAAGTAGCATGTAGGTCATTTTATTCACATAACTGTTTTGATCCAGTTTCGACTACACTATTTTGAGGTGATTATCGATCTGAACAATGATTTTTCACTCGATTCTTGACAACGAATACTTGATAGGAACTTTTGATTTGATTCTGAAGTTTTTTACCATAGTTTATGGCTATTAAAGGGAATAGAGGTTTCTGATCAAAGAACCGGATCGTAGTCCGCACTAGAGTGGTTAAGTGAGCGATACTAGTTCGGAAGTGAAATTTGTGTGGTCGGCCAAGCGATCAGATTTTTGCATATGGATGATATATGTGCATCGTACGGGCTTTAATATAATTATATGTTTTTATTAGAAAATGCAAATTATATGGTTATGAATTGTAGGGTTTGATGGCATTTGTAAGTGAGATATAAATATATGGAAGCAAATGCTAGTTTGACGCTTTTGGTTTCGTAAGTAGTGTTGGTTTGCTCAACTAATAGGTATGCGTTTAAGTTGTTGTGATGGTTTTATGCCCCAGATATAGGAGGCCACTATTAGGCTTTGTTTCCTTTTATTGATTTGGGCATGTGGCAAGGCACAGTTTTTTCGATTAAACCCGCAATGGAGATACTGCCAAATTTTCCATAACTTTAAGAGACTTGGAAGTTTAGTAACCCATTTCAGCTAATCTATTGGAAAAACTTAAGGGTTTGGAGACATTTTTCTTACTTTGGGAATTTTGGGGACGAAATTCTTTTAATGGAGAAGAATGTAACAAACCAGAATTTTGTCATTCGATTTTGAATATCTAATTAATTTTAAATATTTGAATAATTGGTTTTTAAGGTCTAAAACTTGAATTCAAATATAGAGATTATTCAAAATATAGCAACGGTGAATTTATTAATTAAGCAATTATTTAGATATCTGGATTTTGAATTAGAGTATTAATTAAATGGATCTAATGGTCTTATTTAACTCCTATTAATTTATAAATTATAACGGTGAATTCATTTTTTAAATTTATTTACAGACATAAATAGTTCGGATGAATAATAAGAAAATCAATTATTAATATAACGACTCGATTTTTAATGATGTATTTTTAGTGATATATTTTTATTTTATTTTATTTAATATTTCGATAATTTTTAGTTCAAAAAATATTTAAATTAAGGTTTGACGATATTTCGACAAACGATGGTATTTTTATGATTGTACATAATCGGATAACCAGCGTATATTAAGGTCATGTAGCTGTTTTGAGAGCGATCGTATTTTTAGTTTGTCATTCGCAGCCTATATGTGAACAAATTACTATGTAGCGAGATGCTAAAATTTCTAAATAAGCATAAATTCTACTCTCCCATCAATTCATTCTTCTCACTTTAACTTTCATCACCTTTCTCATTTTTAATAAAATGGTAAAGGAAAAGGTTTATCTTCCTCTTCAAAATTTAAATTCACAAATCTACTTAACCAATAATTATCAATATTAGATCTTTTGAATCCTTAGGGTAAGAGCTACATTTTGGTATGAGTATGATGGCATTCAACATGGTGTGGTGGAGTGCAACAGTTAGGCTTAGGCTTGGGTTGAACTAGGGTTTGGGCATCCATGTGATCGAGGGGGGGTTTAGCTTGATTGGAGGGTAGATTGGAATTCCTGGTGGAAAATGCATCTTCAGGTTAATTTTGGCGTAGTGCGGTCCATGATGGAGGAGTGTGACACTGTCAAGTCGTGTGATTAGGGCTTGAGTCACGGTTTGGGCAAAGGAGCCATGTTGGGAGAGAAGATGGTGGATGTGAAGCATGCATGATGTAGAGTTCAATGGCAAAGGCGGATTTTGTTTTCATCATGTGTGTAGTGAGAGAGAGAGAGAAGAGGTGGAGAGCATGGCATGGAGGTGGGTATCGGTTTATTTAGGCGGGAGAGAAAATTTGTGCGAGATGGATTAGTGTTTAAAAAGGGTGATTGGTTTAATTATTTAGTCAGTGTTTATAATTTTATAATTTAAAACCTAAAACTTATAAAATGTATAACACTCTCATACGAGGTCCAACCGAGACGCGATCTTTTACATTACACTAATAATGGCGACAACTACATGATGGAATTGGTTTTGACTAATTTGGAGCAAGTAAAGTTTTGGGCTAAATTCGAACTTCGTTCAATTTTAGTTCAAAACTAGAACTCCTAAGTGTTCGCTAGAATTTCGATGAGTTAAACTCACCTTTTTGGATAATCAGTTTGATATATGGTAAATAAAATTTACCATTTGTGTCGAGATGAATTATTGGTTGGTTTTAGTTAAATATTCGTTTTGAAAAGCATTTGACATTTAAATTGAAAAATAGGGAAAATTTGTTAAGAAATTCGAATATCTCGACATTGTGATTTTTAATTTCAGTTATATACCAATTAATTTTATTTCAGTCATATACGTATTGTATAGAGTATTAAATGCTAAAATTTGATTGTTTGGCCATATTGGATGCGACACAAACGTATGTTAAAGTCGAACCTTTTTAGAAAATGTAGTAATAGCATTGGTTAAGTGCTATAGCAACTATTGCCATGTTATATTTTTTTGAAAATACTATCAAATGTTGTTTGATTTGGAAATGGATTTTGATTTGAAAATTGATTTTTCATCCACCCCTTTGATTTTCTATGATATTTTATTTGAAATAAAATATAGTTTACGAACTTATCTATTTTACTTCAACTTCCTTATTTATTCTTTCTTAATATATATGTGTGTGTATATATATATATATGCAAATGTTTAAAAAAATATTTGGGAAGTATTTATCGTTATAGAAAAGTTATTATAATAAGGAATTTTATTTTAAAGGAATTAAAGGGGTTATCTTTTATTCTAAAAGAGATTTTGTACTTAAAAGAAGTTAGAAATATTTTAGGAATAAAAATGTGTGAAGCATTTATATAAAATGTTGTAATAAAAGAACAAATTTATAAATGGTAACTATAAAAGGAGAATGTTATCATTTGATAAGTTGGAGAAACAAATCATAATTGTGAATTTATTGTAATATATGAAATGATCATGTTATGGGAAGTATATGAGATTTACTAATAAATTTTGTAGTTTTATAAAAAGATTTGCAAATCAATTTGGGATTTTTTAAAATGAGTTTTATAAATGTCTATTTTATTAAAGAAGTTTTATAAAATATTTTATAATAGTAAGGGTTGTTTATAAAGGTGTTTATTAAATAAATTTGGAGATTTATAAAAGGAGGTTATAATTATGTTTAGATATTTATAAGGGAATTTTATAAATAATATTTTATGAAATGAACTTGTAAATAAATGGATTATATAAAGGAATTTTATAAAAGAGATTTACAAGAAGAATGTGACTGTATTTCCCTAAGCGGTCATTTCAACTTACGGTGGTATGGAAAATGTTCTTTTTGTACTTAACGTCAAATTCTAAGGTATGAAACTCATCTCTATCTTGAGAATTAAGAATGTATGTCAAGGCAAGAATAGTTTTCTAATTTGTTTGATTTCATCGTTAATCAAGGTATAGCACTGTTTGAAATCGAAAAGTGGTATTAAGTATATTTGGTCTAGTTTCTATACGATATATTTACTTACATGAAAAGTGTTATGGCTATTATATTTTTAAATGAAATTTGTTTTATCCCAATTAAGTGTGATTTTGGAAATGAAATCTTTCATAAAATTGTGAATGTACTTATGCCATTGAGATGAGTGTATGTAAACATTTTTTTAAGCATTGAAATGTAGTGTTTTGTGAATATACTTATATTGTTATTATAAGTATAAAGGAAAGTTTTCTAAGTTTGAAAGTTATTTTTTTTTATAAATACACTTATAAAGTATATCAATATTTTCAAGTGTTGAAATAGCAAAGGAGACATGTGAATATATCTTTGATAATGTATTTTTATACAACTATTTACAAACTGGTTTTAATTAATGAGGATTAATTAAAGAGGCTTAGTGGCCGCTTTGTGCTTAACCGTGCTTGGTTAAATCTCTGGTTGATTCGCTTGTTATTTGGTAGTTAAATAACCGATTATCAAATGTTGGTCAGTTTTTAAAACTATTGTTATTGGTTCGAAGAGACTGGGATCAAATATATTATGCAAAAACCACTTCGAACCAGCATAAGCATTTGAATTGAAGACATCCTAAAGATGATGAAATCGAAGACGGTGCTCTTTGAAGTGCAAGGACAGCTTGCTACTAATCCTGATGGTGATTCCAAAATAGATGCAGTAGAAGTAGTGCCTTCGGTTTGTTCATATCCTGAACAACTTGTATGGATAAATGCTAGCATTGCATTGTTGCCTGGAGGACAGTGTTAGCATTTCAAGTGGGATTTGCTAAATAGGTAAAACGTAGCCTCAAGCCTCACAATCGGTAATGACAAAAGTAGGGTCGTACCGTAAGGCTATGTGTGTTTCACCCATTAAGGTGTTTTCCTCACCCTTCTAGATTATTATTTATGGATTTGGTTGTGTATGAGAGCTCTTAGGAAAATGTTACAAAGCAATGGGGTTGATGAAATATTCGGTTACTATCTAGGATGGGGTAGTTCGATCATGATCGTAGAGGTCGATAGGCTCGACCCCAGTACATTTTTTCTCAGATTGTACTGTATGGAAGGTAGTCCCTTACCTTGTCATGTTAGAAATCCAGTCTCCAATAATTACCTTTGGACTTAGTTATATACTTATTATGATAGAATTTAATTAATGTAACAATTTTGGCTATGATTCCATATTTATTTTAAATCCTAGACATTATTATATATCATAAGATTTCCTACGAAATGGTTTGGTTATCGTAATGTAAAAAGTCACCTGTGTTTATTCACAGCATGGTCTTATGAGATACCTTTATTTTGAAAGGTTTAATATCATTAAAATCCATTTGAGGTGTGTTTCTTATAATGCTTAGGTCTGACCGAACATATTTTAAGATCTAGTTATAGATGCTTTGGAGCTTCAAGGGATGAGCCGAATGACTCCTAGATGTATTCCCGTATATTTTATTTTCCATTGCATTTGTTGGTTGTATTTATCAGTATTGTGAGGACCGGATGTTATAACTGTCCAAGCTAATGGTAAAATAGTATATTCTGATTTTGATGTATGTGTATTACAGTTTTCTTTTGTAAAGATCTGTCATATATTATATATTACTCATCACATTATGAGACTTTATTCTTTATTTTCTTTCTTTTTCCCTAACGATCTGTGTTTTGGACACTTGGATGATCGGCATGTGAATATCATGGATATATTAGTGTCAACTTTGAGGGGCCAGAAAGGCAGGTTATTACATATCGACTAAGCCATAATTTTGAGAAATAATTTTTAAATGATCATGAAGCATATGATGCTAGTTAATTATGAGTTAGTTAATCATATGAACTCTTCATATTAATACATATAGATGTATGAAATCGTAAGTTTATTAATACCAAAACGTTTCCTTATACTGGCATATTCTCGATGAGTCATCACAAACATGGACATGTGTATTTGATACATATTTATAGGTCTATGATAAGCTCATAGAAAATAAAACAGATGTAAATAATATAATATGCGACAAAAATGATTTGATTTGATTGAATGGGTGAGTTTATTGGAAAAAATTTCATATGAACCTAATATGAACAAAGATTCAGTCCCAAAGGTAACTCCTTCTTATAATACATAATAATGTATTGATAATGAGTATTAGAACTGTGTTAGACAAAGCACGATTAATGATGAACGAATTTAAGTTAAATTCTTTGTATAATGTGTGTACCTGAGAATAAAGCATAAGGTTAAAATTAATTTCATCCAAAGAATAGTTTATGAAACCACATGACATAAGGGTTTAAATGAAACCCTTGAATATCCTAGGCCAAGGAGTTGGCAGGTTGTGCAAGTCGAAAGATTGTGCAAAATAATTGTATGTAAGGGATCTTGTATAGATCATTCTAAGAGAATTTTATAAACAATAATCATTAGACGAACAAATTATGCTGTGAACATAAGTATATTGTAAACCAATGCAAAATTAGTTTTATATAAGGCAATTCATAAAATGTTTATGAATGTCTATTCTGTTGCACTAAGAAACGACTATTATTTCGAGAAATACCAATATTATAGTAAAGTAATTTCTTTAAGAAATTATTGATATAAAATGAATTTGGATATGACCAAGTGAAAACTAATTACAAGGGGTGAAAGGAAATTGACCGAATCAAAATGAGCATAATACATTAGAACATCTAATGAGTATTCTAGTACGTTAAAGAGAAATTGTGTGTTTCTTGTCAACATCAAGAATAAATAATCTCGATTGTTTAATTAAACCATTATGAATCTATGATATGGTGCGATGTGCATATCTGAAATAGATTCCAAGTACATTATCAAAATATGATTTTGATAGTAGTACCTAAAGGGATATGGTTCATTAATTGCAAATGTGTCTTTAAGATAAATGTGTCTTTAAGATAAAAACAAATATAGTTGGAATATAGTGAGCCATATTGATAAGGATAACACCATGAATTTCAATTGTTGAAGTAAACGTAACAGATTTACCATTCGATGTGCTAATATTGGTTCGGAATACTTAAAAAGTATTGCATAGTATGACTTTATATTTTGGTACGTCTATGATGAAATAGAAAATTATAAATAATGATTTAAAGTAAACTGTTTACACATAATAACTAAAGTGTGTCGAAGTCAGTGGGAGTGATATTGAGTTTGTGAGTTTTTGGATATGAACCAAGAACATATATGAAACTTTCATTCAAAAACCATCAAAATTGAACAGATGTATTGATAGAAATATCAAAAGTTTGATTGTTAATCAAAATGCAGAGGAAGCATGTGCTCATAAGAAGAAAAAGTTAAAAGATACATAAATATTTCTAAACCACAAGTAAATAACACATCGCTAATTGTTAACGATGTACTTATGTTAAAATCAGGTTGAGCTATTTTAATAGTCAAGGTTGGATTTGCAAATGATGTCTTTTATAGATAGTATAAAGGACATTAGGACTGTCTTAACGGTATGCGGAAACATTTTATTAACATGTTTAATAAGGAACATGTGAAATGAATTCCTTATGTACTCACAGTAGGAATTAGCATACATGTTAGGTTGTCTATGGTATCGTGATTTGTTAATGTATCTGATACGTGAAACAAATATCAAATCCAATTTAAATGTCACTAAATGGTAGTTTGGGGTATTCTCATGTATTTACGAATACTAGAGAATTGTTTATAGAAGCAATAAACTCCTTGTGAAGGAGTAATCAGACTCGAACTTCATAAGTGATACTGAGTATGGCATGTCAATACCAAATTCATATTCAAAACTTGGTTAATAAGCTTTAAGTTGAAGACGTTCCAAATAGATGACTGTTGTAGCAACATGTAATTTCGGACACTTTGTCTTTGAATGTCAAAACATTCGAATTATGGTAAAGTGTTATAATAGTATTTTGTAACCTTAGTAAACTCCCTTTAATTAATAACTAATGATAAGAAATTTGTTTTTGAAATTTGTTTACAAAATAAATACTTCAAAGAAATATGAATAATGTGATCAAAAATCATTTTATCGATAAATGGAGTTTTATTCAATACAAGTTGTTCAAAATTTGTATGCATGTCTAAATAACATAATATGTCATTAATAGCTGATAATAATAATTGGAATAATTATGGTTACCTAATTCTACTTTACAAAGCTTTTAGAAGGTAGAAGATATTTAGTGGAGACATTTCTTTTGGCTCATGAGGTGGAAAGTTGGTCACATGGAGGGAGAATAGGTCTTTGTCCGATAATAGGAGGTAGGGGTAATGAAAACCTCTTAAATGCCTAAACAAGTCCACTTAAGGCTAATGAAACCCTTTTGCATTTTGAGAAAATAAATCAAAGTTGTTCATTCTACTCTTTACTATTCTAACTTTCTAAAACTAGAAGAGAATCGGCACAAAACCACTCCAAACTCTTGCTAAAAGCCTTAAACAACATAGATAAACCATAAATCAACTTAGACCTTAATATTTAGAGCATACATCCCAAAACAAGCTAGGGCCGTAAGCAATTTTAAGGCACTTTTTCCTTGGCCGTGAGTAAAGTTGTGTATATAGGAACTTTAGGAGCTTGCAATGTTGAGGTAAGAAGTGGAAGCAAAGGGCTTGTGCTTGGTTTTTACTTGTTGAATGGTGAGCAAACTCACCATCTGAATGTATATGTAGTGTATATATGCTTGTTTTGAACTATAAATTATGTGCTTTACTTTATATTGCTATATCTTTTATGATTCTTGCTTTGGAAAGAAAATGAAATATGTAATTGATGTATATGGACTTTTATGACTTTCTATCACATATTGCATAGCCTTGACATAAAGCATATAGGGTTTATTTGGACTTTGATTTAATCAGACTTGAATATTGAAATGGTTTTATAGCGACTTGTCACTATAGAAGCAATTAGAAATGCCTTGTGTCCAGCTTTTTCTATAATATTTTATAGAGAAATCCCTAAGGGTTTCTCGCCAAGATTGCGATGTATATTGAGTATATTGATTATGACAAAATGGTTGGACCTTCAAAAGATTGTCAAAAGACTAACAAATGGAAAAACTTTCAAATATATAAAACTGTCCAAGTTCACTACTTGTTACAGTGCTCAACGATAGCATTTTTTAGCCGTTGTAATATCTAGGAACCCCTTTACAGCATTCTAGAAATAATGTTTTTTCTGTTTTGAACTTTATATGTTTTAAAATGGATTTTAATTTAAGTATTATTCTTCAATCTTTTTACAAGCCATTTCAAACTTATATTAGAGCATTTTAAAAGTGGTATGAAATTTAAATATATTCTTAATAATTACTTATGAATTATTAAAGTAAATGGTTTATTTTTAAATAAAAGAAAACATGCTTTTTGAAGCTTTCAAACAAGATAGCTTATAAATAAATTTATATGAATAAACAAATATATGTGTGTGTATTATTTTTTAAAGGATTTTAAATTACAAACAAATGTTTCACAAAGGGGTTTCGGAGCTGCTTAAGTAGCTCAATCGTGCTTTGTTTTGTTTACTTATTTATGAAAAGTAATTAATACTATACTTAGCATAAAAAACTGACGAAGTATGCTTGTCGATCTAGAGATTTAATAATGATGTTCGAGTAGGGTTTAGAAGTAATAGTGCTCTAACCTATCGGATTCACTCTTGACCACGGTATAGTAGTTAAGAAGGTCAAAAACATGATAAGTATACAAAACTTGATTTTCATAAGTGATTTTTTTAGAATTAGATAGTTGATTAGTCGACTGTCGAACTTTACCGACTAACTTGGGAAGTATACGTAAGCTTCATGACTTCATATGGTTCGACATCCCCTATAGATGACTCATTAGTATGAAATATCTCTAGCTTTAAGAATCTATATAAACAAGATCCCTCGGGGAGGACTCCTTTATATTGTTGGCTTGCCTCTAAAAGAACCAAAATTGAGTTGACCAACAATTCACCGATTTAGTTTTAAAGAGTCCAAGATCAGATACGTATACTTATGTATACTTACCGATAACCACTGCAAAACTAGTATACGAGTCTATGTGAAGGGGTTATGAAGTGGAATGTTATAGAGTTGAACTGTCTATCCTAATGTTAAGTCCAAGGTAGAGCTTAGTGTTAACATTTCAGACTAATGCTATAGAGTTGAATTGTTTATACTAAGATTAAGTCCAAAAGAGAGGTCAGCGTTAGCATTTGTCGGAAGACTTGTGCTGGAATCCATGAAAGGATTCGTAATACGTTCACTGATGAAGAATCGTGTGAGAGATGTCGTACGTGACTTTACCATCGTAAATAAGATGAAAAAGAGTTGGTGCATAGCCAATGGGTTTATCTAACCCAAGGGTGTATCAACTCCATATCTAGAGATGCTTATCGATGTTGCTAGCGGGAGTTCATGATATTTAGTATCATATGTTTGAGCATTGACAAGTTATGTTTTCCTCTAAGGAATATTTTATCTAGAAATATACAATACTTGGAAGGTAGTTTCCGACCCTTATGCAGAGGGCGGGCTTCGGTTTATTGAAGGGACCTCCATGAAAAATCCCTTTGCGATGTACCTTAGTGGTTTTAGATATACTTCTAATATTTTTGTGTTATAAGATGCAAGAAACACGGCTAATTTCTGATTTATATTCTACATCCTAGACACTACTATTATATCTCTATATCTACTTATCAGATGTTTTGGCTTCTTTTGAGGGAAAACTGTTATAGTGATTCATGTGGTATCAAAATTTATAGTTATATGGGTACATGTATCTTTACTTTCTCATACCAGACTTATCTCTGACACATGGTTTTTTCCCCCTAAATTCTCATGTTCTCCTTTGAGTAGGATGAGTAAAGTAGGTTTGACTTTGGATTCTTGAGAGGTTTAGGAGACATATGGAGGCTTTCGCTTATCTATCTACTTCTATTTCTGTTGCACTATTATTATGTATGTATTATAATTGTAAGGATATGTAGTTATAACTATACAGGCTGATGGTAGTACTTAGGTATTGTGACTCTGAAATTACTCTGTAATTTGGAGTAATCCTTCATACTATCTTTTTGGATATTATATTTTATCACTCCGCTTGTGAGATTATGATATTGTGTTCTCTCTTTCTTGTTTTGTTTCTTTTTTTTACTTTACCATAACAATCTGTCTTTTCGGCACTTGGGTTCTCGGCACACGAATACCATGGATGTATTAGTGTCGATATTCGAGGGTCCAAAGTCTAGCTTTACATTTGGTATCAGGGCGAAGGTTTTGTGAATACCTTGGCTTTGGTTGGGTATAGCTCACTAAAGATAGGGTAAGTGACACCCTACAATGAGTTGAGTGTATAATATATGCGAGAGCTATTTATATTTTTCTATAACCCTGCCCCTTTATTGTGTTTCCGTAGGAATAGCTCTTTCTTTGAAATAACTCTATCCTTAGGTGTCCCAAAGTTGTTTTGCTATGTTTAGGTGCGGCAAACGATGAGTGCTAAAGGTAGAGGTAGGAGGAGTAAAATTGTTACTTATGGTGGGAATCGAGCATAGAGAAATGGTGCTCCTATCGAGGAACCAAGGGTGGATGTAGTGGAAGAGGTCATGCAGGTTTGGCCATAAATGAATTTTGCTTCGGTATGCCATGACTTTGAGAGGTTGGGCGGTAAGAGGTTCGATGCCACTGAGGCTATCATCGAGATTCAAACTTGGCTTAGTTTGTGTGATAGGATATTTGGAGACATAGAGTTGGATAATTCGATGAAACATTTTTTGTCATCATGATATTTAACTAATGCTGTTATGGTTAGTGGGGTTCGTTCACCACAAATATATAGGAGAACGACTTCTCTTAGGCCGAAATAAGAAAGTGTTTAAGATGAAGTTTGTTCTAGAGGAAGAAAAGACTATGTTATTTAAGAGATTCCTAGATCTGAATCTGAGAGGTCTATGTTAGTTACTGAGTATGAGAACAAGTTCAAATCATTATCTTAGTTCAGGCTCGGGTTGGTAGATACACCACTAAAGAAGAACGAAATGTTCATTGCAAGTACGCATCTAAAGTTTCATAAGGATATGAAAAATCTTATCGAGGATCATTTGTGAAGGATATTTCCAATTTAGCTTTCTATAAGTGTGGACAAAAGGGACATTTTGCTAGGAATTGTAGGTCAGATGGAGAAGGACAAGTGGTTAAATCACTGATAGTTAAAGCATCGATTGCAAGGGTAACAAAGCTTGAGCCACAGGTAGCCAAGGCACAGTTTGCAGCAAGGGTTTGTTATAACTGCCATTAGCCATGTCATTTTTTAGAGATTGTCCTATGCTTCAAATAGGACAAAAATCAAGGGTCCATACACTTGCTTCCGCACCTTCCACTTCTATAGCTGCAAAGGGGAAGCAAATTCTTGAAGGTATATTGTTATTTTTTGGCCTTCATGTTCATGTTTTGTTTAATATTGGTGCTTCTCTGAGTTTAATATTCTGTAATCTTATTGATAGACTTAAACTTGAGCTAGTTATGGCTTTTGACTCATTTGTGTGTCGAACCCCATGAGGGGCACAACCAATCTTAGTATGATATGTTTAGAAGTTTTGGTTACTTATTATGACCAACTCCTTCCATGCAATATCTACATTCTTGGCTTTCTGAGGTTTGATATATCTTTGGATGGATTTTTTGTCTTGGTATTTTGTAGTTTTGAATTGTGATAAGCGGGTTATCTTGTCAAAGAAGGAAGAGAAACTTTGACAGTCTCTTGTGAAGAACCTAGCACGGTAATGTGGTGGAATAGGAGTTGGGTTCGATCTGTGTTGTGTGAGAAATGCGGAATACGGATCTTAAGGCTAGGATACACACTAAAGGGGGTGAATAGTGTTTAAAGGAATTATTAAATCTTTTTGAGTTTATGTTAATTTGAACACAAATGTATGCAATATTCAGACATAGATATGATCATGGAATCAAACATAGATGCAGAAATAACGTAAAAGCAATAAAGGAAAGAACACACCGGATATTAAACTGGTTCGGAGTTACCCTACATCCAATCCCACATACAAGTACGGATTTCCTTTCAAAAGCAATTGTACAGTTACACCCTCGATTTCAAGACTACAAGGTGCACCACTCCAGATTCACAATCCTCTGGGTAGAGATACTTGATTTTACGGGCAACAAGTTCACCAAATTGATTTCACAGGCTACAATCACACCTTTTCTAGGTTGATTGATTTCACTGGCTACAATCACACCTTTTCTCGCTTAGTTTATTACAAAGAAGCCAATAACTCTAAATAGCACTGAGATCTTGTTGAAATAGTGATAGAGAATCAAACCAGAAATGATCTACTTAGATTCAATGTTGATTTCGGCAGAGTAATGGTAAACATGTGCATAAAGAAATGTGAAAGAAGAAGAGGAGTGAAATCAAAAAAAATATGAATACAAATTCGTTCAAAACTACCCCAATTTATAGTAGAATAATATTCATGTCCATTCATGAAAGGAAATGACGAATAGACACTTCCTTTGAAATTCAAAATTTTGAAATAAACTGCTACCATGTTGACAAGGGGTACGTGAGGTTGTCGACATGTCTAAGGCAATTTTGGTAATTTTCTTTTCTTTGAAAATAACTTCTATCTTGTATTAAAACTATTGTAAACTTTATAAATATACTTAACTATAGCTAAAATACATAAGTAAATACAGAGAATAATATTTTGGTATATATATATAATTTCACTACGATTTATATTTAAATCTAAGTATAATTATTAAAAGTTAAATATATTATTATTAAAAGATAGTTTAAAACCAAGGATAATTTGATTTTGAAAATAAAGATTATTTTAAGGCTAAAAGTATTAAAACTACGATAGATGTTTTTGATTCTTTTAAAAGGAAGACTTTGAAATCATTTTGAAAACAAGATATAATTTTGATAAAACATTTGTATAAAAGATTAGTGGATACAAAACAATGTTCCACTAGATTTTACGTAGGTTCCATCCTACTTAGGGTTCCATCCCTTTAACAGGCTCAACGTGGATTCCATTCCACGAATAAATTGGATTTTAAGATACCGGTGCTTTTCTAGGAGTTTTAACAAAATTCCTAATTAAATTTATTATTGAAATCTTGAACTCTTGATAATCTTGATACTCATGAGTCTTCAATCTTGATATCTTGAATCTCTATACTGTACAGTCATCATTCTTGGTACCTGCATGGTTAAATCCTGCATGTATATCTAAACTATAATGTCAGTATTTATATTTTATAATCTTATTCTAAGGTTGTTGTCATCAAAACTATCATCGCAAGGACTAAAATCTCCCCCTTTTTTATGATGACAACCTTTGTTTATAAAATATTACTTCTATCCTAATAACTCTCCCTAAAACTAATAACTCCCCCTTAATCTATGCCTAACTATCCTATTTCATACTTCTCCCCCTTTGTCATCGACAAAAACTAACTCCAAACTACATAACTCCCCCTTAATCTAATAATCTATGACATGTGATTATAATGATAGTGTTATCATAAATCATCAACACTTGATTCTAAAACAAAAACTTAATCCTAAATTACTAACTATCCTAACTAAGATTTCATATACGATAATACTTATAATGGTGAGAAATCAAATATAAGAACACAAATTATTTATTAATTATATATTGTTTTATTTATATGTGCGTAGAGAATGTAAGTAAAAACATACAACAATAGCAAAGAAAGAAAAGAAATTAACATGTGTCTTTTAAAATGGGAGATCTATGAACTGAACAATTTCGGTAGTGGAAACAGAAATTTCCACGTTGTTCGACTAGATTTCCTTCCTTGTCAAAGCACACTTCACCAACACAAACGACTTTGTCGTCATCTTCAGCGTGCTCTTCTTCCATGAAGGCTTCTTCTTCTTTCTCGCTATCCTCTTGCACTTGATCTCCTGAAGACTCTTCATTAATCAAGATCAGATTAGCGTGATTGTCCATTAGAAACTTTTGCAAATTTATAAGGATTTTGCCTTGTCGTACTTGTTCTTTGGCCATTCTAAGTTTCACCACTTGAATTTCAGTCACTAGTTGTAGTGCATCCTTCAAGGAATCCTCCATTTTCATCACTCGTGCGAGCGTAGTTCGTTGAAATGGTCCAGTAGAAGGAGAAGGGAACGAAACGGTTGAAATTTTGTTTGATTTGGAAGAGGAGGCCATTGTTTTATTGATTTCAGAAGTTAGAACAGAGAGAGAACAGAAAGAATGATCAAAATTTCGAAATAAGAAGAATATATAACCACTTATTTGAATTTTGGTGGGAAATTTTCAAAATATAAAAATCTTTATATGTCGACATGGGTAGGAGGGGGTTGTCGACATGGTGCTTGATATTTTTACTATTTGATTTATTTTGATTTAATTTTTAATTATGCTTTGTTATTTATATTTTATATTTCAGATATTGAACAAATACCTAATTCTCTTCTTAATTTAGTAAATTTAGATTCATTTAAGGGTTTTGTTAAGATATCAGCAATTTGATTCTCAAAATTGATATAATCGAGAGTAATTACTTCCTTACTCATATTATCTCTGAGAAAATGATGTTTGATATCAACATGTTTAATTTGAGCATGATGAGTAGTATTTTTGGACAAATTTATTGCACTAGTATTGTCACAATAAATTGGTGATTTTGAGATATTTAAACCAAAATCTTTTAAAGTTTGTTGCATATATATTACTTGAGAACAAGCCAAAGCAGCAGAAATATACTCTGCTTCAGTTGTTGATAAAGAAACTGTGTTTTGCATTTTACTAGACCAGGAAATCAGAGAATGTCCCAAAAAGTGACAAGTTCCACTTGTACTTTTTCGTCTGATTTTCAACCAGCATAATCAGCATCACAGTAAGATATTAAGTCAAAAGAATCATTTTTAGGATAAAATAAGCCATAATCAAAGGCGTGTTTAACATATCTTATGATACGTTTTACAGCTTTTAAGTGGGTCTCTTTCGGTTGGGATTGATATCTTGCACGGAGACAAACACTATGCATGATATTAGGTCTACTAGCAGTGATATAGAGTAGTGATCCAATCATTCCTCTATATAATTTTTTATCTACATCTTTCGAGAAATCTTCTTTACTTAAATACTCATTGGTTGCCATGGGAATGGGTTTTCCACTTGCAGTACTCAAACCAAATTTACTAACTAGGTCTTTAGCATATTTTTCTTGACTAATAAAGATACTGTTATCTAATTGTTTTATTTGTAATCCTAGAAAGAAGTTTAATTCACCCATATGACTCATCTCAAACTCTTTTGTCATTATTTCAGAAAATTCTTTATTCATTTCAAAATTTGATCCGAAAATGATATCATCTGCATAAACTTGTACTAGTTGAATATCTTTTTTAGTTCTTTTAATAAGAGTATTATCTACTTTACCAATTTCAAAGTTTGATTCTAATAAGGGAAATCTTAGTCTATCATACCAGGCTCTAGGAGCTTGTTTTAGACCATATAGAGCTTTATTAAATTTGTAAACATGATTTGGTAATTTTTCATTTTCAAAAAATGGTGGTTGTTTAACATATACTTCCTCTTTTACAAATCCAATTAAAAAGGCACTTTTAACATCCATTTGATATAATTTGAAATTATTATGATTTGCGAAAGCAATTAGAATCCTAATGGCTTCTAATCTTGCTACGGGAGCAAAGGTTTCATCAAAATCTATTCCTTCTTCTTGATAATAACCTTGAGCGAATAAAGGGGCTTTATTTCTAACAACCTCTCCTTATTCATTCATTTTATTTTTATAAACCCATTTAGTTCCAATTATAGTTTTATTTTTAGGTCTAGGAACAAGTTCCCAAACATCATTTCTAGTGAATTGATTTAGTTCTTCTTGCATAGCCAAAATCCTTGAATCATCATTTGACGCTTCTTTTGGGTTTTAAGGTTCAATAGTTGATATAAATGCTACATTGCTCATTTTACGTAATTGATTTCTAGTTGTAACAACATATAGCATATCTTCTAGTATATTTTCTATAGGATGATCTTTTAAAAGTTTAATCCTTTTATTACGATGATTAATTTCATTATTAGTTTAAGTTGACTCTTCACTTTGAGTGATTAAATCCTCTTCATCATTTATATCTTCAAAATTTTTGAGATTTTCATCGAATGAAACATGCATTTTTTCTTTGATGGTGTTAGTTCTTAAATTAAACACTCTATATGCTTTACTTCTATTAGAATATCCGATAAAGATACCTTTGTCGGATTTAGTATCAAATTTATCTAAGTTATCTTTTGTATTTAAAATAAAACATTTACTTTCAAAAATTCTAAAATAAGATACCTTAGGTTTCTTTCTGTGAAGAAGTTCATAAGATATATTATCAGTTAAAGGTATAATTAAAATTCTATTTAAAATATAACCGGCGGTAGCAACTGTTTCTGCCCAAAAATACTTTGGTAATTTACTATCTGAAAACATAGTTCTCGCACACTCTTGAATCGTCCTATTTTTACGTTCTGCTACTCCATTTTGTTGTGGAGTTCTTGGAAATGAAAAATTATGAGTTATCCCTTTTTATTCCATAATTCCTCGAACTTTTCATTTTCAAATTCACTACCGTGATCACTACGGATGGTTATAATTTTTAGAGAAAGTTGATTTTGAATCCTTTTTGTAAAGTTCTTAAAACATTCAAAAGTATCACTTTTATGTTTCAAAAATATTGTCCATGTAAATCTAGAATAATCATCTACAATTACAAAAACATATTTACTATGATTTATTGACAGAATTTGAGATGGACCAAATAAATCAAGATGAAGTAATTCAAGAGGTTTTGAGGTTGAAATCGTATCTTTTAATTTAAAGGAACTTTTTCTAAGTTTTCCTAATTGACGTGCATCACATAAACTATCTACTTTAAAATTCATTTTAGGGAGACCTCTTATTAAATCATGTTTTGACAGTCTAGATAAGAGTTTGAAATTCAAATGTCCAAATCTCTTATGCCAAATCTAAGGGTCACTTGTATTTGCCAAAAGACACAGGTTACCATTTGAAACTTTCATACTAAGAATATAAATGTTCTTTTTCCTAGTTCCCTCAAATATTATGGTTGAATTATTATCTTTAATGTGACACTTGTGTTTTTCAAATTTAATTTTATATCCTTTATCGCAAAGTTGACTAATATTTAGCAGATTATGCTTCAGATTTTTAACTAGCAAAAAATTAGTAATAATAGGAATTTCAGAGTTACTGACTTTGCCGATGCCAATCACATATCCTTTTGATTGTCTCCAAAGTTAACCAGTCCTTCTTCTTTGTATATTATATCATTCAACATATTTGGATTGCCAGTCATGTGTCTAGAGCATCCACTATCGCGTATCCATTTATTCTTTTTGATCTGCATAGTTTGTCCATTGTGGATTGATTCCTCAACACCCATAAAGCATGTTTCCTGCACATCATACAATTTTGGTAGACAACTCGAATTTGAATACTGATTATATGAAGACTCAAGAGATAATGATGATCTGAATATTTCTAAACTAGTATTAACAAGTTTTTTAAACATAGCCATTTTAAAAAAAAAATCAAAAATCATATTATGAAACTTTGAAAACCTTGCTCTGATACCAAATGTGAGAAATGCGGAATACAGATCTTAAGGCTAGGATTAACACTAGAGGAGGGTGAATAGTGTTTAAAGGAATTACTAAATCTTTTTGAGTTTATGTTAATTTGAACACAAACGTATGCAATATTCAGACATAGATATGATCACTGAATCAAACACAGATGCAGAAATAAAGTAAAAGCAATAAAGGAAAGAACACACCGGATTTTATACTAGTTCGGAGTCACCCTACATCCAGTCCCGCACACAAGTATGGATTTCCTTTCAAAAGCAATTGTACAATTACACCATTGATTTCAAGGCCACGAGGTACACCACTCCAGATTCACAATCCTCTGGGTAGAGATACTTGATTTTACAGGCAACAAGCTCACCCAATTGATTTCATAGGCTACAATCACACCTTTTCTCGCTTGATTGATTTCACAAGCTATAATCACACCTTTTCTCGCTTAGTTTATTACAAAGAAGCATATAACTCTTAATAGCATTGAGATCTTGTTGAGATGGTGATAGAGAATCAAACCAGAAATGATCTAGTTAGATTCAATGTTGATTTCGGTAGAGTAATGGTAAAAATGTGTATAAAGAAATGTGGAAGAAGAAGAGAAGTGGAATCAGAGAAAATATGAATACAAATTCGTTCAAAACTGCCCCTATTTATAGTAGAACAACAACCATGTTCATTCATGAAAGGATATGACGAATAGACACTTCCTTTGAAATTCAAAATTTTGAAATAAACTACTACCGTGTCGACAATGGGTACTTGAGGATGTCGACATGCATAAGGTATTTTTGTTAATTTGCTTTTCTTTGAAAATAACTTATATCTTGTATTAAAACTATTTTAAACTTTATAAATATACTTAACTATAGTTAAAATACATAAGTAAATATAGAGAATAATATTTTGGTATATATATATAATTTTACTATAATTTTATATTTAAATCTTAGTATAAATATTAAAAGTTAAATATATTATTATTAAAAGATAGTTTAAAACCAAGGATAATTTGATCTTGAAAATAAAGTTTATTTTGAGGCTAAAAGTATTAAAAACCAGGATGGATGTTTTTGATTCTTTTAAAAGGATGATTTTGAAATCATTCTGAAAACAAGATATAATTTTGTAAAAACATTTGAATAAAAGGTTAGCGGATAGAAAACAATGCACCACTATAATTTTCGTAGCTTCCATCCTACTTAGGGTTCCATCCCTTTAACATGCTCGAAGTGGATTCCATTCCATGAATAAATTAGATTTTAAGATGCCAGTGCTTTTCTAGGAGTTTTAACAAAATTCCTAATTAAATTTATTATTGAAATCTTGAACTCTTGATAATCTTAATACTCATGAGTCTTCAATCTTGATATCTTGAATCTCTATACTTTACAATCTTCATTCTTGATACTACATGGTTAAAGCCTGCATAAATATCTAAACTATAATGTTAGTATTTATATTTTATAATCTTATTCTAAGGTTGTTGTCATCAAAACTATCATCTCAAGGACTAAAATGTTGTGCATGATTTTGCGGATGTGTTTGAAGAGGCGTTTAGTTTACCACCTCATCATGAGACCGAATTTCCAATTAATTTGATTCGAGATGTTAAACCTATTGTGTTGCTTATGCATAGGCTATCACCGAAGAAGAATTTAGAGTTAGCTGACCACGTCAACGATTTGTTGCATAAAGGCTTAATTCGACTTAGTTGTTTGAGTTGGTGAGCGCCTGTCGTCTTTGTCACGAAGGCGGACATTCCTTAGACTTCGAGTGGATTACTCTAGGCTCAATAAGTCGACAATTAGGAACAACTATCTTTTTCCTATGATAGATGACTAGTTCAATCAGCTTTATGTTGCTCGAGTATTTTTCTCAACTGGATCTTTCCATAGGCTTTCATCAATTGAAGGTAGCAAAGGAGAGTGTACCTTCAGCGGCTTTTAGGTCTGATAAGCTTTATGTTAAATAAGTTTATTCTTGTTTTTATTGATGATATTCTAGTATACTCTAAGATCGAGGGGGTGCATACTTTCCATCTAATGATCGTACTTGAAATATTAAGAGAGCATGTGTTGAAAGCTAAGTTCTTGAAGCGTCACTTTTGGCGGAATGAAGTTAGATTCTTAGGACATGTTGTCTCGGTGGAGGGTATTTATGTTGATCCAATAAAAGTTATGGTGGTTCGGGATTAGAAGAGGCCAAAATGTGTAGCTGAGGCTAGGAGCTTATTGGGGTTAGCTGGTTATTAAAGGAGGTTTATTCAAGATTTCTCAAAGATTGCTTCATGCTTGACGAATTTGACAAAGAAACACGTCAAATTAGTTTGGACTGATAAATGTGAGAAAGTATTCAAAGAGTTGAACGAAAGGTTGACTAGTGCTCATGTTTTAACTATTCAAAACGGAGATGATGGTTTAATTTTTTATACATATGCTTATGGGACAAGTTTAGGTGCAGCGTTCATATAGCATGGAAGGGTTATTGCTTATGCTTGTTAGTAACTCAAGTCACATGAATCGAGGTATCTGACCAATGACTTGGAGTTGTTAGTAGTTGTTTGTGCATTGAAGATGTGGAGGCATCACTTACTTCGTGAGAAGTTTGAGTTGTACATGGACCATAAATTCTTGAAGTATCTTTTCACCTAGAATGTACTTAACACGAGACATCAAAATGGTTAGAGTTTGTTGTGGCTTAGGATCTTGATATTTTGTATACGCCAAGGAAAGCAAATTTTATAGATGATGCGCTTAGTAGTAGGAATGTAGTTTGATAAATGCAAAACTACGACCAACCCTTATTAGTCGGATTGAAGGTAACCGGCTGGGAGAGCTTTGTAATAAAAGGATAGTTAAAGCGGTAAGTGAGAATGAGGCACCAGAGAGGTTGTCGGGATTCGAGGTTGATATCCATGGTATAGTGAGAATGAGTGGAAGGTTGTGTATTCTATATATCAATGGGATTAGGTAAAAGGTATTGACAAAGGGTCATCATTCGCGACTTACAACACATCTCGGAGTTACAAAGATGTATGAAGATATGAAGTGGACTTTCTAGTGGGAAGGTATGAAAAGGGATGTTTCCATATGTTTGAGTAGGTGTTCTAACTACCAATGAGTCAAAGGAAGCCGTCAATAGACAGCTAGACCGCTTCATCCACTTGAGATTTGAAAGTGTAAGTGGAAGTAGATCTATGGACTTTATTGACGGACTACCTAGGTCAATAAAATGTAATGAAGGAGTCTAGGTTATATTGGATCGACTAACCAACAATGCACACTTTTTACCCGTGAAGACTACGAGGAAACTTCTAGATTAGCTAAGTTGTATGTTAAGAAGATTTTTAGGTTTCATGGAGTTCCTTGTGATATCGTGAGTGATAGAGATCCAATATTCACTAGTTAGTCTGGAAAGTTTTACATGATGCCTTAGGGATAGAGCTGAGTTTGAGTACAGCATACCATCCTCAGACTCGTAGGAAAACGGAGAGTGTTAATTATGTCTTAAAAGACTTGCTTCGACTTTATATATTAGATTTTAGGGGTTCATAGGAAGAAGATTTACCTTTTGTGGAGTTTTCATATAACAACAATTACCAAGCCAGCATCAACATGGCATCTTTTGATGTATTGTATGGCAAGCCTTACAAATCTCTGTAGTGTTGGGTAAAACCTGGTGATCACTTAGTACTTGGGATGGATATGATTCAAGAGGCATTGGATAAGGTAATGGAGACTTGAAAACAAATAGAGGAATTACAGAGTAGGCAGAAGAGTTATGTAGATCAAAGGCATAGAGATTTGGAGTTCTTAGTTGGAGACTTTGTGTTCATAAAGGTATCTCCAATGAGGAATGTTGTTTGGTTTGGAAGGGCTAGGAAGTTGGCTCTTCGCTATATAGGACCATCTCCAATACTGGAGTGAAATGTTACACCTGAATATAGAGTCGAGGTACCGATTAGGCTATTGGGTGTGCATAATCGTTTCATGTATCGCATTTGCATAAGTCTGTGCACGATCCTTCTCTGATAGTGGAAGCACATAGCAAGTTGACTTAGACATTGAGCCTAACTTGACTATACTGAGGCAGCGTGTTTCATTGTTGACCATGATACAAAGCGACTGAGGACTAAGGTCGGGAAATTTGTTAAGGTATGATGGAGCAAGGATGTTATGGATTGTACTTAAAAAACTGAGAATAGTGTGAGGGATCATATCTGAAGTTGCTTTAGATTAGTGGTTTCTAAGAATATTTTAGCTTTTGTAGTGTATTCCTCACCTGAGGTGGATTCACATAGTATGTATTTTGGTTTGAATATAATTATAGCATTACTCTATGTACGTACTTGTTCATCTATTCAATTGTGTTGTCTATCTTAATTGGATTTCGAGGACGAAACGGCTTAAGTGGGGAAGAACATAGAGATCCAAAATTTCAACAATTCGTCTGTGAATATCAGAATATTTAAAATATGATTAAGTGTTATAAAAATGATTATATAACCTTGGTAAACTCCTTTTATTAATAATTAATAATAAGAAACTTGTTTTTGAAATTTAAAAAAAATACTTCGAAAACGTATTGATAATGTGACGAAAAATTATTTTATCGATAAACAGATTTTTGTTAAGTTATTCAAACTTTGTGTGGATGTAAGAGGTCATTAATAACTAATAAAAATTATTTGACTAATTATAGTTAACCAATTGTACTTTGGAAAGCTTCTAGAAGGTCAAAGGTAGAAGATATTTGGTGGAGATATTTCTTTTGGCTCATGAGGTGGAAAGTAAGTCACGTGGAGGGGGGATGGGAATTTGGCCAACTATAGGAGGTGGGGGTGGGTAATGGTAACCTCTTTAATGCTTATATAAGTACATTTAGGGATAATGAAACCCTTTAACATTTTTAGCAAATAAATCAAAGCTCTTTATTCTACTCTCTACTATACTATCTTTCTAAAACTAGAAGCAAATCAGCCCAAGAACACTCCAAATCTTGCTATAAGTCTTAAACAGCATGGAGGTTCCTTTCATCAACTTGGATATTAAAGATTTGGAGCCCCAAAATAAGCTAGGGCCCTGAGTAATTTTTGAAAGTGACTAACGATCGTACAATATGGAATATTAACTAAATTATTTACTAGTGTGGATATAAATATAAAAGTAAACAATAATGTAATGACACTAGAGAATTTTATACTGGTTCAAACTTTCCATTCTACGTTCAGTCCCAGACGCCTTCTGGAATTTAACTATCAACCCTCACTTAACCTGGAGGAACAGGTATTACAACGCTTGAGCAACCGAACAAGGCTTCAACCGCCTAAGCAACAGAATATGACTTCAGCCACCTGAGCAACTAAACATGACTTCCAATACAAATAGTAGAAATGTTTCTGACTGAGTATGCTCTTGAAGCACTAATAAGTCAATAACATACACCCTATCATGTAATTTTTGAAGATGGGAAGTTTTTTAAATCGATAATGAAGTTTGCTTCAATGTACAAGTGATTAGAATGGAGTATTGAATGTTTAGAGCAAGATTGTTTAGAATACAAGAATGAGAATTAGAATGAATATCACTAGGAGTGATTAAAACAATGAAATTCATGGCTATTTCGGGAAAGATAGCCATGAAGAGATATGGAAGCAACTCTTGAATCAAGAGTTATTTCTGTTCCTTGAATTAAAGTGTCTTTTCGAAACATGGTCATTATGAAGATTCAACCGTCTGAATGGAGAAATTCAGCAAGCTGTATTGATTTAAAATCGAAACAGCAAGAAAATAGTGCAAAAAAGATACTATTCAGCTGGCTGAAATTGCAAGGTCAGCCGTCTGAATATTCAACGAAATTTATGCACGTGCAGCGCATTTAACTGTATGAATCAAGCAATTCAGCCAGCTAAATTTCTTGTTTTTTGGCACATCAAAAATGTTTTGAATTTTTTACTAATAAAGCTATTGTTTGTTTGTGCATGTACCACTTTGGAGAGAATTTAACATGAATTTACTAAACTCAGACCTTAAAATCAACACTTTGCTGAAGCTTCAATTCAGAATCTGGTTTGTAAATTGTTAGACTATTTCTCGAGTAAAAACAATATCTTCTCCAATAAGTTAGGTTAGTTCATATAATATTTACTTATATAGTTGTCACAATTGAAACATCAAAATTCTAGGTTCTAACATTCTTTCCTTTTTTGTTGATGACAACTATGTAGGTTTTTAAATACATAGAGTAATTTTCTTCCCCCGATTGGATACTCCCTCGATCAATCTTATTCTACACCTTTGTCATCGATAAAAAGGAAAACTTAATAGATAAGAGAAATAAGAAGTTTGTATAAATAAACAATTTAAGAGAAGTAGTATTAGACTTAAAATATCATAGAACATACAATCATCACATCAAGTTAAATACTCACATTAAAAATTTTAACATCACGCTTGTGGCTCATTTTCATAAGTATCATAAAATTTGGTATACATCTCCCCTTTTATATGTGGTGTGCCTGCAAAAAAATGAGATATATGTTTTGGTACCAACTTCCTATGTTAGAGTTTAGGGGTTAGGTCTTGGGGAGCCTTACCCATTTGGATGTGGTTAAACATTTATAAATATAATTATTATTAACCACTATATCTAAATAATCATCAATGTATTTTTCTATGTTTTTCCAATTAACAGGAACCCAAATACTTGGTTAATTTTTATTCATATTTCTTGTCAATGATTTTGTACTTCTAGAGATATTATAAACATTATTGGTCGTAGCAGTACTTGAATTTCTACAAAAATTGGATTTAGACTTTACTCGAAATCTAGTACTAACACTAACATTTTTACTATACATGAAAGGTATCTAATGCTATTTCTACGATCGGTTTTATTATATCCTAAACCACTCTTATCATGTAAAGGTCTAGAACTAGATAAAATCATATTTAAATCATTTTGACCTTTATTAACTTTCTTGAATTCATTTTTACGTTTTTCAAATTTAGTTTTAAAGTCATGATCGTTATTCTCAAAAGAAATATTACTATTTTTCAAAATATTAATTTTCTCATTTAATCTAGAATTCTCGTTTTCTAACGTACGATTCTCGTTTTTAAGAAGAAAATTTTAAGATTCTGAATTATCTAAAGAGAATTATAATAAATCATTTTGTCTTTTCATATCAAAATTTTCTTTTGAAAATTTTTCTTTCTCTCTTTTTCAAATAAGGTGTTTGGTTCATATAGAAATTATTTAAGAGTTATAAAATTATTTTTTAAAACACCAAGTTGATTTTCCAAATTTAATTTCTCATTTTTCAATTCTCATTTTCAAGTTCGACAGATTTCATCTTTTCAAAAGAAATAAAATTAAGCTTTGAGATCTTATCATTTATACTAACTAATTCATTATTATCATTTACTGAAATTTGTAAATCAGAAAGTATATTTTTATAGTTCTCATTAGTGGCTTTGACAAAGATTATGCTTGTTGTATTCCGATCGGATCTTTTTCTGGCCATTATTTTATGATGTTGTAACGATCGGTAGAATTCCAAGCTCTGATACCAAGTGAAAGTGACTAAGGACGGTGCAATATGGAATATTAACTAAACTATTTACTTGTGCGAAATACAGATATAAAAATAAAATAATAAAGTAAATGACACCGGAGATTTTTATACTAGTTCGAACTTCCCATTCTACGTCCAGTCTAAGGCTCCTTCTTGAATTTAACTATCAACCCACACTTAACCCGAAGTGTAACATCCCACCTTTTTGTACGCTTTAAATCGATGAAAAACCACACACATCATACTTAAACCATACAAAAGGGTGAATTGTTATGGGGTAAATAAGAAAAAGCAGAGAAAGAAAAAGAACAAAACAGAATCTTGCAGCGGAACGACAAAATATGATAATCAAATAAATAGTTCATGAAGCTGTCTTACAAAAACATTTGATTATACTTATACAATGTACATTGGAGTTACACATACCAGAATATAAATTTATGCAGTGGAATAGTATGAATGCAGTGGAATAATATAAAATATAATAGTAATAAAATCTTCGTCTTCGTCCACCAAAAGTAAGGCCTTCAAACCCTGAAATGCTCAGGCTGACCCGAGAGAATTGAAAAGACAACATTCGAGTTAGAACAAAAAGATCTTATGTAAGTTAAATCAACGGTAAATAAATATGAGTGTAAATGGCGTTGGAGATGTTACGGTATTTGACATCTCCTATCCATTGTCTAACGTGAGTACAGTAACTTAAGAGATGTTCGGGATTCACGTCTCCTAAGGATCCGTTAAACTATTTACTATGTAGTAATATTTCGCTATTATAATAATGTCTATAGTAAAACAAACTTACTTTTAAATAGCGTTAAGGCTTTACATTTTCCACCTTAACACGTAATTGTCCCAGTAGTCCATCCAATATCATGGTTCCTCCTGATCGGGAAGCCACCAGAGGATACCACACGGGCTACGGGAGAAAACCAAACTCGTACAATGCGTGCTAGGGTAGGTGACATGGCACAACTAGGCAATGCCAGGGTAGATATACCAATTACGCTTTCAGGCCGATAGTAATGCGTAGCGCGCAGCTACCGCCCACCTTGAGCCAACCCCCAAATCAAAAAAAAAATTCAAAAGTGTCCACCGAATCAATCTAAAAGTCAAAGTATAATATTGAAGGGTGTGTTCGATCAAAGGAGCTACCTCATTAGCCCATCAATCGCTCCTCTTTTAGCCACCTTATGCTAACTCATGGGAGTCGGGTCCACGTATATACCTCAAAGGAACATTGCCACCATCCTACTTCATTCTGGAATCTCACCGCGTACACGATTGTCAAAGTGGTTTTGGAAATAACCGGAGAGTATGACAACTTCCGATCCCGGTCTTTTTAACAACCAAACGTTATTATAACACCGCGGTCATTTCAAAATAATTGTACTTCAGAACTAGGATATAATATTCATTTCAAAACCATACAAATACGATATCATTTTCATTTAAAACCAAATCAATATGATATCATTTTAAAATCATAGTATTTCAAAGTTATAAAATTTCAAAACCAAAGACTTAAAACTATAATACTTCCAAAACGTAATACTTTGAAATTTATAACTTGGAAACATAACTTCCACCCCTTACACGGTTTAAATATAAAAAAAAATTATAAAATAAACTAGCTTCTTAAATTTCACAAATCAATTCCAAAACAACCCGAATTTGTAAATTTTAAATTTAACCAAATCCCCAAATCATAAATTTCAGTTCAATTTGGTTTTCAAATAGACCATTCCAAATTATAATGATTTCAAAACAGATTTGATCCACAAAATAAACCATTTCAGATTCAATATATTTCAAAGCTTAAATATTCAATATTTCCAAACTAAATTTTATAATTCATATATAAATATATATATATATATATGCCAAATTTACTTTACTATTATTTAGTTTTGAAATATTGCTTGATAAATCCAATATCCTTTAAATAAAACTTCAAATTTCAATAACTGGATATTCCTCAATTTATTTAGACTTGATATATCCACTTAAGTCAACTTAAACCTGAATTAAGTTATAAAACCATATTCTTTTAAAATTTCAATTTCAATAAGTTCCAAATGGATTCTTATTAAATATGACTCTTAATTAAATAAAATCTCAAATCAATTTCAAAACTATCTTCTCAACCTTGATTTATAAAAATCAATATAAACTCTATACTAAAATATAATTTAAGTAAGTACTTATCCATATTATATTTTAATAAAATCAAACTTTATTATTAAACTTATTTTATACTTTAAACAATTTTATTCATAGCTTAAAACCAAGAATTTAACTATATATAAAATAACATTTATAAAATATCGAAATCAATATCTCATAAAATCATATATTTCTTTGCAAAGCCATAGAAATCATTTCAAAATATTGTATATATAGACCGCTGTGTCTGTATAAAATTTTCTATCCTATGGCCAAGTGACACGGATATTTATCATTTCAATCCGCAATTTAAAATAAAAAATACTGTTATATATCATTTCAAACCGCAATCCCGAACGAAATAAAATGCATAACAACTTGCAGTTCATGACAATATAAAATCCAACATCCATTCATCCAATATCAATCATCAAACATTTATCACAATCATCATCCAATTCAAACAATAACATTAATATAGAACAAATAATAAATAACAGGTAATTACTGGCAGTTTATATTCAATAATAAATTAATTTAACTGGCAGTTTATATACAATAATAAATTGAATTATAATTTAATTCATTTTAACTGGAATGATGATAACAATATACCAAACATCAATAAATAAATTCTAATCACATCAGAAATTAATTTAACACACATAAGAAATTTTAGAAGTTGTGAGTGAGTTAAAACACTCACCTTTTGAATTTAAATTGAATTTAAATCCAATTTAAACCCAAAAAATGAAAAGTCTTAGAATCCATCCAAACCAACGTCAAAATGTTCGAAATTCCAATACGAAGCTAGCGGAGAAAACCGCGCATGAATCGGACATCGTATGCGAGAAGACTTGAAATCAAAAATTAAAATTAAGAAAAGAAAAACAACACTCACTCAAAAAAATTGCCATGCAAGCATTCTTCTCCAGAACCCTAATGCATGAAAACAACACAGCAGTTCAAAACCCAATCGAGGCCGTTAACCACCCCTTTGACTTCGCCCCTCGACCACCTCGCACTGTCGTAGGCCAAATCGCTGACACCCCCAAACTCGCACAGTCAACCTCCTCCCTGCCGCCATGGTCCGACCCCCTAACAATGCAAGTTGTCGCCAGCTTCCACGAACCCTAATCGACCAAACGACGGTGTTCCAACCAATATCAGGCCATGAGAACTGCTTGAATGTAATCCCCTCGCAAATCTCTACAATACCCACAATTCAATTTGACGATCAGAAGAGGATGATCGTCGAGCGATGAACGGTCGCGATTTGTTCTTAAAATTCTGGACAAACTGAGATTCAGATTGGAAAACGAATCATATATCTGACTTATGCTCGTCAAGAGCTTCAAATCCAAATATAATTCGATATAGTTTGTGGAGTTTGAAAATTTGATTTGATTTTGAATTGCAATTGGAATCTAGTTTAGGGAATTTGTCTGCCATTGAGGAAGAGGAGGAACAGAATGAATTATACATACAGACAAATGATAATGAGGAACAATTAGGGTTTATAATGACATATATATAGGCAAGGCTGAAAAATGGACCAGATTTGATTTGGAAAATTGAACGATATATGGCCCAAAAGGCCCGTTTCGAATCCGGAATGTAATTGGGTCAACCCATATATCAAATAGATGTTTTAAATATTTTAAAATCAATGGAACAGGTTTCAAGTCCAAATTCCATCGTATGAAGAAGTTATGCAAAAATCAAGTTATTTCAAATTGATTTCAATTTCATTGATTTGAAAGCGTTTCAAGCCCGTACGATCAAACGACAAGCTCGATCGTTATGAAACTTGAAATCCTATAATAATACACCGTTATGGATCCAATGAAACTGGTTTCATTGAAATCCGAGTCAGTGGTTAAAATGGCTATTTTACATTCATTAATAAATTAATAATTAATTAATTAAATCAAGTTTTCAGTTTCAACTCTATAATTAACAAATTTCATCGTTCCTAAATTTATTAATCATTTACAGTGATTTAACAAATTTAAATATCAATTTAGAGTTGATTAATTTATCAATTTCAGTATTAACCACAATTTCATTAAATCCAAAATTATAAATTAAATTTCCAATAATTCTATTTAATTTACTTTTCATTCTATTATTCAATTCATTGATGTTAATGGATGAAATTAACATTGGACTCATGATCTATATCATTAGTATTCTCCAATTTCAACTTAATTCTCAACTAACGTAATAATTAAATATTTAATTTCATTCATTTGCAATTAAACTAATATTGAATTTTAAATTTCAATAAGTTAATAAATCTCAATTTTCATTCTTTAAATCAACGAATTGTCATATTATAAATAGAATTGACATTATTTCCAATTATTTCTTTAATTTACACTAACATAATATTGAATTGAGATTTATTGGAATTGATTACAAATTTTCATTTAATGGACTAAATAAATGATTAACTTATAATAGTTGTTATCATTAACTCTCAATCACATTTTCATAAGTTTATCATTCCCAAACCAATGTTATAATTTCTTACTAAACTTTGATTTTATTCAATTACCATTCAATATATATTAATTCATTAATTCAATATACTCAACTTTCCTTCTTTATTGTGTGTTAACTATATTTTCCACTTATATTGAAATTTTGCCAAATATAACATTTGGATTACTTTCTTTGTTGGGATTTCATTCAACTTGTTTATAGTCAACTTATATTACCATCACAACCTTAATTTTTATTATTGCTTCATTCATAAACTATTAACATACATTATTACCAATTATTACCTTAATTCAAACTAACGTAATATTTGATTTCATTTTTATTGCAATTGGTTTCAATTAATTGGGATTGCACTAAATTAGTTATTTATCCACTTGTATTAACATTATTACCTTAATTTACATCCATTTACTATTAACCAATATATTATTTCATTGGTTAATTCAATACTTACTTTTTTTTAACCTATTTTCCATTTTATAACCAAGTGCAACAATTTCCACTCTTTCATTATTGGGATTTTACTCCAATTGTCTATAATTAGTTTTAAATAACAATTGCTACACTTCATTCTTAACATTTGCTTCATTTTAAATTGTAGAGTTTCTATTTCTTTCAAAATTTAATTACAAAAATCTTATCAAATTAACCAATTTAATTATTAAAATTTACAGGTCGTTACACTCTCCCCCACTCAAAACATTTCGTCCCTGAAAAGGAAGAAGAAGGGAAAAGAAGAATTACGAAATCAATATATCTTACTTAAAATTTTAAATTTATAAACAAATAAATTTACTAAATTAATTAATTTAAATAAAATATACCAATTTATAACCATTAAATCTTTTATACACAAATTAGTAAAGTTTGGAAAACATTTTTCAAAATATTTTCTAAGTCCAAAATTTACGGAAAATTCGGTAGAGTCTCCTTTGTACGGAGAGGCTCGGGAGAAAATATAATATCAAATATAACAATATACAGCATATATTTTCCAAAATAATATATATCCCAACCCAGAAAAAAATAATATAATAGCGCTATAAACCATAATACGAGAACGTACCAATTAGTCGGGCAATTTACGCTTATATTATGAAACCAAAAGCAGTAGCAATTACTTTCATAACCTACATTTCACTTATATAATCCAAAAGAGTTAATAATTATATAAAATGAAATATTTAAAGTTGTTTCAACCACCAACAAACAATCAATACAAACAACAATCACTTGCAACCTATATACAATCATCATACAAAATCAACACAAATCAATTATCTATTCATATCAACAAAATAAATAGTTGTTCGGGTTCAAAACTTTAAACTGTACAGAATGAAGAATAAACTACTAAGTGCATCATTTACTCAACAGTCTTAGATGAAACTAAATAGATTATTCCTACATCCAAATAATTTTAAAGTATCCTTACCCAAACAACCATAAACCAACAAACAACAGTTTCAAACAATGAATTAAGTTCATCTTTTTATTAATTTCATCTTATAACATTTATTATTTCATTCCCTTTTTATTTATATAGTAATTCATTTATAACATAGCCTTTAGTCTCTTATTCAAATTAGAGGTTTCAATTGTTAATTGATTTCACTTCACTACACTAATTGTGTAACGTCCTGCCTTTTCGCACGGTTTAAATCGAATCACACGTCAGACTCAAACCATACAGAAGGGCGGATTGTTATGGGTAAATAAGAAAAAGAAGGAAGAAATAAAACAAAACAGAATCTTGCAGCGGAACGATAAAATATAATAATCAAATATACAGTTCATGAAGCTATTTTACAAAATATTCGATTTTACTTATACAACACGTATCAGAGTTACACATACCAGAGATTAATAATTTATGCAGCGGAAACAGTATGAATGTGGTGGAATACTATAATAAGTAATAATAATATAAATCTTCATCTTTGTCCTCCAGAGCTAAAGTCTTCGAATCCTAAAATGCTCAAGCTGACCCAAACGAATTGAAAAGACAAAACACTCGAGTCAGAACTAAAATATCTTATATAAGTTAAATTAACGGAAATAATTATGAGTGGAATGGCGTCAGAGATGTTTATGCGATTTGACATCTCCTATCCAGTGTCTAACGTGAGTGCGGTAACTTAAAAGATGCTCGGGATTCACATCTCCTAAGGATACGTTAAACTATTTACTATGTAGTAATATACGCTATTATAATAGTGTCCAAAGTAAAGTATAATATACTGAAAATAACGTTAAGGCTTTACATTTTCCACCTTAACACACTTTTATATTCCCATAGTCTATACAGTACCGTAATCTCCCCCATACTGGGCGCTGTCAGAGGGCACTCCATAGGTATGGTACAAAACAAAATTGTATAAGGCGCGCTAGGGTAGGTGACACGGACAACTAGGCAATGGCAGGGTAGATATACTAATTGCTATCCAAGCTGGTGGTAATGCATAGCGCGCAGCTACCGCCCACTTCGAGCCACACCTCCAAAATCAAAAGTCAAAAGTGGCCACCGAATAAATCCAAAAGTCAGAGTATAATATCGAAGGGATGTGTCCGATCAAAGGTGCTACCTCATTGGCCCGAGAATCGCTCCTGTTTTAGCCACCTTATGCCAACTCACGGAAGCCGGGTCCATGTATTTACCTCAAAGGAAACGCCGCCACCATCCTACTTCATTCTGGAATTTCCACCGCGTACACGGTTGTTAAAGTGGTTTTCGGAGTTGGCAGAGAGTATGACAACTTCCGGTCCCGGTCTCTTTAACAACCAAACGTTATTATAACACCGCGATCTTTTCAAAATAGTTTATACTTCAAAACCCGGATATAACATTTATTTCAAAACTATATAAATACGATATCATTTCAAATTTAAAAACCAAATCAATATGATATCCCTTTTATTTCAAATCAATATAATATCATTTTATTTCAAATATATCCCTTTCAAAATCATAGCACTTCCAAATTTTATACTTCAAAACTAACCATTTGAAATTTAACACCTTTAAACATAATGCTATGAAATTCATAACTTCGAAACATTTCAATTTCTTTAAGCATTTCAATTTCGATATATTTCAAGGCTTTAAATATTCCAAAATTTCAAAATTAAATTTGATAGTTTTGATTTAACAATTAAATTTCCTATTATTTAGTTTTGAAATATTTTACATAATAAACTCCTTATTATTTTAAATAAAACTCAAATTACAAATAACTAGATATTGCCTTCAATTCATTATACTTGAAATAATCGTTTAATTCACCTAGACCCAAAAATCAAGTTATAATAATTATACCCTTTAAAATTTCAAATTTAATAAATTTCACGTCAACCCTATTGGTTTAATTCTTAAATAAATTCAATTTCATAAAGTCTCAAATTTATCTTTATTTCAAATCAAATTTTATTCGAGTAAAATTCTTAAATAATTTAATTCACATCCATTTCATATTTTATCTTCCAAATCTTTATTTATTTAAATCATTATAACCTCTATATAAAATATGATTTAAATACTTGACCATATTTATTTTAATAAATCAAACTCCATTTTTTAACTTATTGCCATTAAACAGATTTATACATAGCTTAAATACATGAATTTAACTATATATAAAATATTTTTATATGATATCAAAAAGAATCAATATTTATTTAAACCATATAATTCTATCCAAAACCATAGAAATCATTTTCAAAATATTTATATACATAGACCGACGGTGTCTGTATATAATTTTCTATCCTATGGTCAAGTGATACAGATATTTATCATTTCAATCCGCGGTTTAAAATAAAAATACGGTTATATATCATTTCAAACCGCAATCCCGAATGAAATAAAGTGCATACAAATTTACAGTTTATAATGATATAAAATACGACATCCATTCATCCAATACCAATCATCAATCATTAACCACAATCATCATCCAATTAAAACAATAGCATCAATATATAACGGATAATAAACAACAGGTATCAACTAGCAGTTTATATTCAATAATAATTAAATAAAAATTTAACTGGCAGTTTAGATGCAATAAATAAATTAAATAACAATTTAATTCAATTAAATTCAATTTAACTGGGATGATGATTAAAAATACGCCAAACAGTCATAAATAAAATTCTGATCACATCCTAAATAAATTTAACAAACATAAGAAATTTTAGAAGTTGTGAGTGGGTTAAAACACTCACCTTCTGAATTTAAATTGAATTTAAATCCAATTTAAACCCAAAAATTTGACAGTTTCGAAATCCACCCAAACAAGCGCCAAAATGTCCGAAATCCCAATACGAACCTAGCGGAGAAAACCACGTGTGAATTGGAGTTCATATGTGAAAGTTATCAACATTTGAAAGCTAATGATTAAATTTAAAACAAATAAAAAATAAATTAACAAAAAAATACCAAGCCACATCACGAGTCCCTTCCACAAGCTACAGGTCCTCACGTACGCGAGCCCTAACAGAAGCATGGCCTCTGCTTTACCCTAATGTCGTTGCCGCCACGACCACCTGCAACGAGATCTAAGGCCACCATTAAGATCGCCCCTCCAAGCCGACCCCCTTGCCGAGCTCACGCGGCCCTAGGCTGGAGGAAAAAAACGCAGTCGCCACTGATATGGTCAAACCCTAGCCAATTTTTGGTGACGATCCGACCGTTGAAACTCTGAATGAACACCGCCGATGAACTCCCCTCCGTCCACTCTTCAAAACCCAGAAATGGTTCGTCGATCCGTCGATGTTCATCGACGCGCGATGAACGGCCGAAAATAGTTCTTCGATTTTCGGACAATCGGTGATTCGAAACCAAAAATGAACTGCAGATCTGAGATGCGTACATCAAGAGCTTCGATATATAATTTTTCTGAATTTTTTTGAGGAGTTTGAAATTTCACTTTGATTTTTGAATTGCAATTGGATTAGGAATTGTCCGCCATTGGAATGAGGAGGTGAAGAGAAATTATACTCACAGACAAATAAGTAATAGAGGTAGGCTAGGGTTTATAACATGGTATATATAGGCAAGGTTGAAATAGAATAGATGGACCCGGTTTATAAACGCGTTGAACGATGAATGGCCCGAAAAGCCCGTTCTAACTCCGGAACGGAATTTGGTCAACCCATATATCAAAATAGATGTTTAAAAATATTTTAAAGTCAATGGTCCAAATTCCATCGTATGAAAAAGTTATGCAAAAATCAATTTATTTCAAATTGATTTCAATTTCACTAATTTCAAGGCGTTTCGAGTCCGTACGATCAAACGACAGGTCCGATCGCTACGAAACTTGAAATCTTACAATAATTCACCGTTACGGATCCGATGAAACTGGTTTTGTCGAAATTCAAGTCAGTGGCCAAAATGGCTATTTTCCAGTCAATTAAATAAATTAATATTAATTAATTAAATCACCTTCCAATTTAAATTCTATAATTCATAAATTTTATCATCTTGTATTACTTTAGAAATTTTAAAAATCCTTTATAACAAATTTTCATATCAATTTAAAGTTAATAAATTCACAACTACAGCGTTTAACTTTCAAATTAAATAAATTCATTACTTATCAACTGCAATGCCCCTAAATCCATCTATTTGACCTAAAATCTTATTATGAATCAATTATAACTTACCATCTTAAAGGTGATGTCAACATGGGTTTATATCTACTACACTAACATTCCAAATTAATCTTAATTCACATTTACGTAATATTTAAATATTTAATTTCAATTAATTGCAATAAACCCAATTACCATAATTTTACATTCAAATAAATAAATCTTGATTCCCATTCTTGCTATTCAACAATCATTATCCTATAAACATATTTAACATTTGTTTACGTTTCATTACACTGATACTTCCTATTTCACCTTTATTCGTATTAACTATTTTATTTCCACTTATTGTGTAATAACTACTATAATTCAATCATACTGAAATTTGTCAATTTCACCTATAAATTAAGATTTTAAATCAAATTCATAATTTATCTTGGTTCCATCCTTTATTACATCAATTGTTACCTTAATTTACAATAAAAAAACGTTAAATTAAGATTTATTGTAATCAATTACCAAAATTTATTTGACCCATTAAATAAATAAAAAACCTATGTTAATTGTCACTTATTTGCTTTTAATTGCATTTATAAGGTTGTTACCTATCATCCCAGGTTATAATTCCATATAGAACATTGATTTTATTCCCTCCCTATTTATTCATTATTAATTCACTGATTTAATCCAACCTTTACATTTACTTTTCTTATATTAATTTATTACCAAATATTCCTATTTACAATTAATTATAAGCCAAATAGTTGTTTCAATCAAGTTGGATTGCATTGAATTAATGATTTATTAGCTTGCATTTCATTCCCGTTATAAATTCATTACTAAATTACAAATTTCCTTTATTTATACAACCCTTACATTCATACCTAATTACATTAGTTTTATCCCATTACACTAGTATACGCCTATTTACATCTAAATTTGAATAATTATTACATTTCTAAATGTGTACTTCTATCAATTTTACACATTAGTTAAGGTTTAAAACCAACAAATGAATTTACCTAAATTTCATTCTTATACCAATTTATTACTTTATTCATACATTACGTTTCTATGTGTAACAACCTTGTATTTTGTGATTTATTTTTTTCATATTTTAATTATTTTAATTAAATTTTTGATTTAAAAACATATTTTATTTATTTTGAATGATAAACTTTAGTTTTGATATGAATTATCATTCCAAAGCATGACTAAAAAGAATATTTTCCAAAAAGTGAATTTTTGGTCAAAATAGTCAAACTTTGACTTTTAATTTAAATTTTTAAATGTTTGAAAATTTAAATTTTATCTTTTATTATGAAAGTACATAAAATTTTAAGAACACTGCTTTTTGTTTCGTTGGAAACGGATTTAAATTGTGAAAGTTATGTATATTTCAATATTGAGTGCAATTTGTTTATTCTGCAATTTTGTTATTTTAAATAGTATAAATTTTATTTTTCTTTGTCATATTTTATTTTAATATGTATTTATATGTTATTTTATGTGTTTTTTTATCTTTTAATATTTTTGAAGTGAGGTAGGAATTTTTCTAGAGCTAGTAGTATTTTTCTTGTAATTTCCATGCCCTACTTTCAATTTTTAAACATTTTCTTTAGTTCTTTTCTATTTTTCTCCAATTTAATTATTTATTTTATTTTAGAAATGATAAAAAAATTATTTTAATTCAAAATTTTGCTTTAGAATATTTTTAAAATGAAGTAGATATTTTTCCAAAGCCATTGATGTTTTAATTGTAATTTTTGAACCCTGTTTTCAATTTTTAAGCAATTTCCTTAATTCTTTTTATATTTTCTTTAAATTTAATTATATATTTTTATTTTGTTTAACTTTATTTCGGTTTTAGATGTACTTTATGAAGTTTATTTTGTTTTACTTGATTTAAAAGAAAAGGAAGTATGGAAGGTTTTAAAAGCTAAGAAACGTAAAGTCGTTTCACTGTTTCTTTTACCGTTTCTTTTTCAATCAATGCATCAATTTATTGTAGCCGTTCCTTTTCTTTTACTTGTTCACGTGAAAGTTTATCATTCCATCAATAATACACATCCATTTCAGATCTGAGCAAAGAAAAATAAGCAATGGCCTCTCTTCCTCCTTTCATTTTTCTACTTCTTCTTCTTTGTTTTGCTTGATTTTTGCCTTGCTTCTCTTGCTTTGTTTGGCCTAACACCTCCACCATCTCCTCCACCGACCACCACCACTTCCTTCCCCACATCATACACGAACAAAACCCTTCCCCCACTGACCAGCAAGTGCCATGACCATCCCATGATGCAAAATCCACAAAAACTATGTTAAAACTCCTTAAAAAGCATGTCTAGCCAACTAGTCTTCATCACCATCACCTTAGATGACCTTGGCCACCTCCTATTGCTCCACCACCACCTTGACACACCCCTAACCATCACCTTCATCCTCTGTTCAGATCTGAAACATGCCATAGCCTAGCCATAGATCCATGTAGCCTAGCCCAAAATGAACCAAAAACCCACTATTTGCCAAAGCCTCTTCATATTCATGCATAGTAACTCCTCCACCACTTCAATACCTTGTAGCCATGCCTTATAGGACCCAAACCTGAAATAAAGTATGTCCAAACCTGATCCAAAACATTCCCTAAGCCGTGCTAGCAAGTGTAGAAGGCAAGGCAAAAGACTGTGTATTCGTATCTCTTTTTATTTCAAAGTTATTCCTATTCAATGTTGTATTGACTTGTAATTTTATTTTGTTTTGTTTTGGCTTGTAACACAAGTTCTAAGCTTAGATCTCTTCCCACTTGCGCCTATTGTTGTGTCATCATGCCTTCTGGAATCCATTGTGTCATTTGTATTGCAATCTCCAGCACAAAAAGGTGAGTAAAGCTCACACGACATTTATACTTATGCAGTTGTAAAACAACAACAACTGAATGTGTAGAATTAAATATGATGTTATAACTACCATGTGATTTTTTTATATATGATGTTAAACCTGTTAAATTTCATGTCATATCATTTGTTATTTATGTATTTTGCTAACTGTTCATTTATATCTGTTTATCACACTGCAAGTTCCCTATAGATTAGAAATCACTATGGGTTCAAATGATGCATACCCGAACGGACTTTAGAATAGGGAACAATCGTTATGGGCTGATATGATAGGCTTGAACGGTTTTTATTTAATTTATTTTAACTTGGGATTGCGGGTTTGAAATGATAAAACCCGGATTTTCTTTGTAAATTACGGGTTGAAATGATATATTACCCGTATCACTTTACCTAGCGTAGAAAATTATATACAGGCCCGTAGTTAAAATATGATTTTCTAAAAAAATTAAAATATTTTAGAAATTTAATTATTATAATATTTGATTTGAAATTTAATAAAAATAACTTTTGTAAAGTATTATTTATTTTTTGGAAATCTATAAGTTAAATAAATTATGGAAAAGTTAGAAAATATGAATATAAGTTATTTTGGAAATTTTGATTTAATTTTTAATGGAATTTAAATTAACTTTGAAAATGTGATAAATTTATGATATTTTGAATTTAAATTAACTTTAAGTGATTTTATATCATATTAATGATTTTTGATAAAGTTGAATGTGAAATGAATGAATACTTTAAGTTGAAATTTTGAAATATAACTAAAATTGGAAATTTATGAAATTGACTTAAAAGTGAACTTTTAGTTAAGTAAATAAAAATAAAATTAAGTTATGTTTGAGAATTTGAACTTAAGTGTTAAGTTGAAATTTAATGTAATGAATTTAAAATTGAACATTGCATTTTAATAAGTGAATTATTATTAAATTCTTAATTTTGAATGGAAATTTAACTTTATAAAATCATGAACTTGAGGAAAATTAAATGATGTTTATAAATGTGAAAATGTATGATTTTATGAGTTAAGAATGTTTTAAATAAAAATATAATTGGTTGAGAAATTATATTGAATATTTGAAGTTAATTGACTGCACTTTTGAAATGCCATTAATTACAATGTAAATGATATTACAGTATTTGTAAATGCTGTAGTTGATGATAATGAACTAAAAAGCTAAATTGAATTAAAAGCTATTATAGCAATTTTTGTAAGTGCTATAATTTTTGAATTTAACTAAGTTTATTTGAAATTTAAGTAAACCCTATTACAACATTTTAAAATGTTGTCTTTTGTTAAATTGAACTGTTTTGAATGAAACTTTCCGTAGCGTTTTCTAAATGCTGCGAAAAGTGAAATTTCACTGTTTTGATAAACGTAAGTGAATAAATGAACTTTGAAAGTTGAAAATTTTGGAAATTTAATAATTTAATTTTTAACATAATAACTTCATTTTTATGATTAAAAATGTTTTTCTTGGAATATAAACTGTTTTGAAATATGAATTGAAATGGTATTTTAAATTGAATAAAATGAAAAATGATTGAAATGTGGTTTGAAAAGATATGATATTTTGATATATTAAAATGATTTGAAATAAAGTTTTGAAAGGATATGATAATTTAATATATTGAAATGGTTAGAAATGACTTGATATTTATTTTGATAAATATTTGAATCGAAAGATATGGTATGATGATATATTGAAATGGTTTGGAAATGATTTAATCTTTATTTTGATAAAGGTTTGGGTTGAAATGACATTTTATTTTGAAGTATAAAAATTGTTTTAAAGTTATAACTATGGGTTATAATAACGATTGGTTGTTAAAGAGACGGGGATCAGATATTGTCTTATAGCCGGCCAATACCGAAAACCACTTTAACAACTGTGTACGCGGTGGAGATTCCAGAATGAAGTAGGATGGTGGCGACGTTCTCGAGGTATATTACGTGGACCCAACTCCCGTGAGTTGGCATAAATGACTAAAACAGGAGCTATACCGGGCTACACAAAGGGTCGCACCCTTTCATCGAACATGCTCCATCGGAAACCATTCTATTACTTTTTTGATTCGATATGTGGCACCACTTTGATTCGGGGGTATTGTTCGAGGTGGGCGGAAGCTGCTGGCTTGCCGCCACCATCGGTCCGGGAGTGTAAACGGTGTATCCACCCTGGCATTGCCTCGCGTGCCGTGTCATCTCCTTATAGCGAGCCCACTACGATTTTGGTTTTAAAGATCCGACCACGTTAAGGTTCACCATCCCCTTAACGCTATTTTCTATATGATTATACTTTACTGATTAGACACTACTGTATATAGCGTATATTACTACATAGTAAATAGTTTAACGGATCCTTAGAGGATTGGCGGTCCCAAGCATCTTCTAAGTTACTTGTACCTTTGATATAGTTCACTTGAGTTGGTTTACATTGTATAAGTATGTATGTCCTGACTCGAGTGTTTGTATTTTTATTTACGCTCGGGTCGACCAGAGTTATTCACAGATTTGGATTTTCACTTTTTGGAGATTGGAATCGCTGGAGATTATCTACTTGTCAAGTTTCATCTTCTTAGTTCGGTTGTTCTATTCAGCTTGTACTTTGTTATCATATTTAAACTTCTGTTGTACTTTATTTCTTCTATTGTATCTTATGTAACTCTGATATATTTATATAGTAGCTTCATGAACTACTATCTCTTTTACTTCTGCTGCATTATTATTACTCTGTGTCTGTGATCTGTGATTTTTATTTACTGTATATTCTGAGATTTGCCAAATTTTATTTACAATGCGGTATTTTGAGTAATTCAATTCTGGCATGAGTGTCTACCTATACACTTATAATGGATGCGAATGGTTGAAAATACCTGGTTGTTACAGTTGGTATCAGAGCTTTGGTAGCTCTAGGCAAAACTCAGCATATGGAGTGAATGTATTTACAGAATCTCTTTCATTCGAGTTTGAATCTCTTCCTTTTTGACTCGATTCCTTTGAATTTTGGAGCATTCCCTACGGTTCCAAAATCCATTCGTATCCCTCACTATTCATCTTCTTTTGACTCTGGAGTATTCCATAACTCCGCTTCGAATGATCTTTTTAGTGAGTCGGCGGTCACGCCAATTTCAAATTGAATTGAAAAAAAGGGGGAAAACTCCTTTACAATTAGCATCGATTCACCGGAGATTTATATCTATCCTTGGTTTAGATGCTAATATCTTTTGTTATCCCAAACTCTAACTCTTGAGATCGAATGTAGATTTACCCCAGAAAAATCCTCATTGATCTTATTCTTTAAGTCACGGTTGACCCGGTAAAAGTTGCCCGTGATTTATTTAAGCTTATCCACCTCCCTACTCTGTTATTTAATCATCTTGTCTTTTGTTTCTAATATATTCTTCCAACATTTTGAATTGTACTAGTATATCTATGTTTTGTGTTATATATTGTGTTGTTTGAGTTGTTGATGTTGAATTGGGTTTCTGATCGATTCGTCTGATCAGCATTATTGATAAGATTTCCAAAACACTTTGACAGAACAAACTGACACAATATTATTTTAAAATTTAGTTAGTGAAATAAAATTTTGATATATAAGTAAATTTATCGAACTTAATAAATTGATTTAAAATTGATCATTTGAAATGATAATACTTGATTTATCATTTATTGTTCTATAAATGAATTTATAGATAGTTGTTTATAAATTTATTTGGGAACTGAAATGAATTTTGAACAAGAAATTTGAGAATTTAATTTCCGATGGTTTCAAACCTTGTGTTTAAAGTTTTAAAAGGTTATATTATTTAAAGTATTTTTGAATAGAACTTTATTTCCAAAGAATTTTAAGTTTAAAATTAGCCCTCTTCTCATTGTCGATGGGAAATAACTTCGGTGATGATCGCGACATCATCGACGTTCATTTTCGAGTTTTAAAGTGAAGAGACCGCCCTGTAGTCTTGCTACAGCTTTGTTTTGGGAAATTTAATTGATTTGAATTTCTAAAATATGACTTGATTTATAGTATATAATATAGATATATGATTTAAAAATTTGATTCGATAAGTTATGTACATACATTTATTTATCTCTAAATGGTTTGAAGAAATCGGAAATTTAATTCTTAAATTCATTTATAAAAAGAAAATCAAAATTTTGGATGAATATTCAAGGATGAAATGATTTAATTGGAAAGTTTTATTTGCATAATACTCAATTGCATTCAAATATAACTTACCTTGATTTTAGAAGTTAAAAATGTAATTGGATAATATACAATATAAAAAGATTTATAAATAAAATTTGAGTGGTTATAATAAATGTTATACACTTAAATTTTAAATATAAAACGATTAACAGAGGTAAAGATAATAAAGGGTAATTGAATAACTTACAATAAATTAATGTTAGAAGAACTAAGAATAAAATAAAGTAGTTATAATAAGTGTAAGCATATTTAACATGAGTGATAAATATATTGGGAGGAATAAATTTAATTTTAATTAGGAATAAAGAAGAATAAAATTTATTAAGTACATTGTGAGTGTAATAAATGATTATTTTTCAAACCCATGATTTTAAAAATTGTTAATTTTAGATGATTGGATAATAAGATAATGAAATTTAAGATAGTTAAAATTTATTTAACTTGTGTAAAAGATTTATTCTCTATTTAAGGTGAAATTTCCATGCTTTCAAATTTATTAGCTTATTTTGTTTTTCAAACTATCTTTTGGTTGTCCTTATCATCCCCATCTTGCTATAGACTGGTATAGGCATCTTTCTATAATCTTTCTGTTTAGAAATCTTCTGCAATCTTTGATAATCTTTGATACTCATTTTGAATCCACCTTTCCGTGCTTGTGTTCTTAATTTTGGAGAATCTTGGAAAGATCATCTCCACCTTGTAAAACTTACCAATAACAATAGCCATCATGTAAAATTTCAATCTCCTTGTCATCTTGTCCTAATTTTGTTTCACTCTATCTTTTTCTGTGCTTTCCCGTACTTCATTCCTTTTCGGGGACGAAAAGTTCTGACTGGGGGAGAGTGTAACAACCCTGTATTTTGTGATTTATTTTTTTATATATTTTAATTATTTTAACTAAATTTTTGATTTAAAAACTTATTTTATTTATTTTGAATGATAAACTTTAGTTTTGATATGAATTATCATTCCAAAGCATGACTAAAAAGAATATTTTCCAAAAAGTGAATTTTTGGTCAAAATAGTCAAACTTTGACTTTTAATTTAAATTTTTAAAAGTTTGAAAATTTAAATTTAAATTTTATCTTTTGTTATAAAAGTGCATAAAATTTTAAGAACACTGCTTTTTGTTTCGTTGGAAACGGATTTAAATTGTGAAAGTTATGTATATTTCAATATTGAGTGCAATTTGTTTATTCTGCAATTTTGTTATTTTAAATAGTATAAATTTTATTTTTCTTTGTCATATTTTATTGTAATATGTATTGATATGTTATTTTATGTATGTTTTTGTCTTTTAATATTTTTGAAGTGAGGTAGGAATTTTTCTAGAGCTAGTAGTATTTTTCTTGTAATTTACATGTCATGTTTTCAATTTTTAAACATTTTCTTTAGTTCTTTTCTATTTTTCTCCAATTTAATTATTTATTTTATTTTAGAAATGATAAATAAATTATTTTATTTCAAAATTTTTCTTTAGAATATTTTTAAAATGAAGTAGATATTTTTCCAAAGCCACTGATGTTTTAATTGTAATTTTTGAACCCTGTTTTCAATTTTTAAGCAATTTCCTTAATTCTTTTTATATTTTCTTTAAATTTAATTATATATTTTTATTTTGTTTCACTTTGTTCCGGTTTTAGATGTACTTTCTAAAGTTTATTTCCTTTTACTTGATTTAAAAGAAAAGGAAGTATGGAAGGTTTTAAAAGCTAAGAAACGTAAAGTCGTTTCACCGTTTCTTTTACCGTTTCTTTTTCAATCAATGCATCAATTTATTGTAGCCGTTCCTTTTCTTTTGCTTATTCACGTGAAATTTTCTCATTCCATCAATAATACACATCCATTTCAGATCAGAGCAAAGAAAAATAAGCAATGGCCTCTCTTCCTCCTCTTATTTTTCTACTTCTTCTTCTTTGTTTTGCTTGATATTTGCCTTGCTTCTCTTGCTTTGTTTGGCCTAACACCTCCACCATCTCCTCCACCGACCGCCACCACTTCCTTCCCCACATCATACATGACCAAAACTCTTCCCCCACTAACTAGCAAGTGCTATGACCATCCCATGATGCAAAATCCACAAAAACTATGTTAAAACTCCTTAAAAAGCATGTCTAGCCAACTAGTCTTCATCACCATCACCTTAGATAACCTTGGCCACCTCCTATTGCTCCACCACCACCTTGACACACCCCTAACCATCACCTTCATCCTCTGTCCGGATCTGAAACATGCCATAGCCTAGCCATAGATCCATGTAGCCTAGCCCAAAATGAACCAAAAACCCACTATTTGCATAAGCCTCCTCATATTCATGCATAGTAACTCCTCCACCACTTCAATACCTTGTAGCCATGCCTTATAGGACCCAAACCTGAAATAAAGTATGTACAAACCTGATCCAAAACATTACCTAAGCCGTGCTAGCAAGTGTAGAAGGCAAGGCAAAAGACAGTGTATTCGCATCTCTTTTTATCTCAAAGTTATTCCTATTCAATGTTGTATTGAATTGTAATTTTATTTTGTTTTGTTTTGGGTTGTAACACAAGTTCTAAGCTTAGATCTCTTCCCACTTGCGCCTATTATTGTGTCATCGTGCCTTCTGGAATCTGTTGTGTCATTTGTATTGCAATCTCCAGCACAAAAAGGTGAGTAAAGCTTACACGACATTTATACTTATGCAGTTGTAAAGCAACAACAACCGAATGTGTAGAATTAAATATGATGTTATAACTACCATGTGATTTTTTTATATATGATGTTAAACCTGTTAAATTTCATGTCATATCATTTGTTATTTATGTATTTTTCTAACTGTTCATTTATATCTGTTTATCACACTGCAAGTTCCCTGTAGATTAGAAATCACTATGGGTTCAAATGATGCATACCCGAACGGACTTTAGAATAGGGAAAAATCGTTCTGGGCTGAAATGATAGGCTTGAACGGTTTTTATTTAATTTATTTTAACTTGGGATTGCGGGTTTGAAATGATAAAACCCGGATTTTCTTTGTAAATTACGGGTTGAAATGATATATTACCCGTATCACTTTACCTAGCGTAGAAAATTATATACAGGCCCGTAGTTAAAATATGTTTTTCTAAAAAATTTAAAATATTTTAGAAATTTAATTATTATAATATTTGATTTGAAATTTAATAAAATAACTTTTGTAAAGTATTATTTATTTTCTGGAAATCTATGAGTTAAATAAATTATGGAAAAGTTAGAAAATATGAATGTAAGTTATTTTGGAAATTTTGATTTAATTTTTAATGGAATTTAAATTAACTTTGAAAATATGATAAATTTATGATATTTTGAATTTAAAGTGATTTTATATCATATTAATGATTTTTGATAAAGTTGAATGTGAAATGAATGAATACTTTAAATTGAAATTTTGAAATATAACTAAAATTGGAAATTTATGAAATTGACTTAAAAGTGAACTTTTAGTTAAGTAAATAAAAATAAAATTAAGTTATGTTTGAGAATTAGAACTTAAGTGTTAAGTTGAAATTTAATGTAATGAATTTAAAATTGAACATTTCATTTTAATAAGTGAATTATTATTAAATTCTTAATTTTCGAATGGAAATTTAACTTTATAAAATCATGAACTTGAGGAAAATTAAATGATGTTTATAAATGTGAAAATGTATGATTTTATGAGTTAAAAATGTTTTAAATAATAATATAATTGGTTGAGAAATTATATTGAATATTTGAAGTTAATTGACTGCACTTTTGAAATGCCATTAATTACAATGTAAATGATATTACAATATTTGTAAATGCTGTAGTTGATGATAATGAACTAAAAAGCTAAATTGAATTAAAAGCTATTATAGCAATTTTTGTAAGTGCTATAATTTTTGAATTTAACTAAGTTTATTTGAAATTTAAGTAAACCCTATTACAACATTTTAAAATGTTGTCTTTTGTGAAATTGAACTGTTTTGAATGTAACTTTCGTAGCGTTTTCTAAATGCTGCGAAAAGTGAAATTTCACTGTTTTGATAAACGTAAGTGAATAAATGAACTTTGGAAGTTGAAAATTTTGGAAATTTAATTTTTAACATAATAACTTCATTTTTATGATTAAAAATGATTTTTTTGGAATATAAACTGTTTTGAAATATGAATTGAAATGGTATTTTAAATTGAATAAAATGAAAAATGATTGAAATGTGGTTTGAAAAGATATGATATTTTGATATATTAAAATGATTTGAAAGGAAGTTTTGAAAGGATATGACAATTTAATATATTGAAATGGTTAGAAATGACTTGATATTTATTTTGATAAATATTTGAATCGAAAGATATGGTATGATGATATATTGAAATGGTTTGGAAATGATTTAATCTTTATTTTGATAAAGGTTTAGGTTGAAATGACATTTTATTTTGAAGTATAAAATATTGTTTTAAAGTTATAACTACGGGTTATAATAACGATTGGTTGTTAAAGAGACGGGGATCGGATATTGTCTTATAGCCGGCCAATACCGAAAACCACTTTAACAACTGTGTACGCGGTGGAGATTCCAAAATGAAGTAGGATGGTGGCGACGTTCTCGAGGTATATTACGTGGACCCAACTCCCGTGAGTTGGCATAAATGACTAAAACAGGAGCTATACCGGGCTACATAAAGGGTCGCACCCTTTCATCGAACATGCTCCATCGGAAACCATTCTATTACTTTTGTGATTCGATATGTGGCGCCACTTTGATTCGGGGGTATTGTTCGAGGTGGGCGGAAGCTGCTGGCTTGCCGTCACCACCGGTCCAGGAGTGTAAACGGTGTATCCACCCTGGCATTGCCTCGTGTGCCGTCTCATCTCCTTATAGCGAGCCCACTACGATTTTGGTTTTAAAGATCCGACCGCGTTAAGGTTCCCCATCCCCTTAACGCTATTTTCTATATGATTATACTTTACTGATTAGACACTACTGTATATAGCGTATATTACTACACAGTAAATAGTTTAACGGATCCTTAGAGGATGGGCGGTCCCAAGCATCTTCTAAGTTACTTGTACCTTTGCTACAGTTCACTTGAGTTGGTTTACATTGTATAAGTATGTATGTCCTGACTCGAGTGTTTGTATTTTTATTTACGCTCGGGTCAGCCTGAGTTATTCACATATTTGGATTTCCACTTTCTGGAGATTGGAAATCGTTGGAGATCATCTACTTGTCAAGTTTCATCTTTTCAGTTCGGTTGTTCTATTCAGCTTGTACTTGGTTATCATATTTAAACTTCTGTTGTACTTTATTTCTTCTATTGTATCTTATGTAACTCTGATATATTTATATAGTAGCTTCTTGAACTACTATCTCTTTTACTTTTACTGCATTATTATTCCTCTGTGTCTGTGATCTGTGATTTTTATTTACTGTATATTCTGAGATTTGCCAAATTTTATTTACAACGCGGTATTTTGAGCAATTCAATTCTGGCATGAGTGTCTACCTGTACACTTATAATGGTGCGAATGGTTGAAAATACCTGGTTGTTACACTAAGTAATTTATATATTCACACTATCCGTTATTATATTAATTAATCAACATTTTCATTTGTTACTTACATTCAACTTATAACCAAGTTATACTATTTTACATTATTTCATTTATTGCAAATTCGTTCAAATAGTTAAAAATTAACTTTGGCTAACCTTGTTACTTTTCATTTAAGTTATTATCTCCTTATTAATTAATAAAATTTTCATTCTTTCAATATTAAATTACCAAAACTTTATCAAATTAACAAATTTAAATCATTGAAATTTACGGGTCATTACAAATTGAAACTATTAATTAACGAAAACTTAAGAATTAAATACCGGGTTAAATTTCAAATCATTATAAAATAATAAATAAATGTATATACTTACATTTTATCCAATTATATTTAAAACAATTAAATTTATATTTTTTATCAAAATAAATCTGCGGTAAATCTACTACAGTGGCCTTCTCACTTCGAAACTCGAAAATGAATATCGATGATGCGTGCACTCATCACCGAAATTATTTTCCAACGATAGAGAGGGGAGTACAAAACTTATTTCCTTTTAAAATTTCTTTAAAACAATTCTTTCAAATCGTATTGAAATTATTATATCAGAAAATACTTCTAAATAATATTATTATATTCCAAAATCCTTTGAAAGAGATTTTCAAAAATCCTAGAACTTAGGTCCTAAATTTCCGATTTCATTTATTTTATTTTCAAATCCTACATTACTAATATTTATAGATTACATTACCTAACAACTAATATATTACAACCAAATATCTATCATTTATAAAAATTTGTTTTATACATAGAAAATAAAATAGGCAAAATTATTTCATTCACCTATATTTAAAACAAATATTGTGTCGGTCTGTCCTATTGAGTGTTTAGAAATCATTATTGATGTCATAGCGTCTTATGCATCAACCAGAATTTATAAATACAAAACGGAACAAATTAACACAATATCAAAACCTTTTATAGCACTAAAAAATACTCTCTCTCATATACATACACACTCAGCGGCTCATCATAGGGTATTACTACCCTATTAACAAGAGTCAGACCCCACAAAGCTAAGGTTTATCGCTAAATCAAAGCTCTGATACCAGATATAACATCCCCTTTTTGCACGCTTTAAATCGACGATAAACCACACACGTCGGACTTAAACTATACAGAAGGGTGGATTGTTATGGGCTAAATAAGAAAAAGTAGAGAAAGAAAAAGAACAAAAAAGAATCTTGCAGCGGAGTGACAAAATATAATAATCAAATAAACAGTTCATGAAGCTATTTTACAAAAAGATTTGATTATACCTATACAATGTATATCAGAGTAACACGTACCAGAGAATATAAATTTATGCAATGAAACAGTATGAATGCAGTGGAATAATATAATATATAATAGTAATAAAATCTTCATCTTCGTCTTCGTCCTCCAAAAGTAAGGCCTTCAAACCCTGAAATGCTCAGGCTGACCCGAGCGAATTGAAAAGACACTCGAGTTAGAACTAAAAGATCTTATGTAAGTTAAATCAACGGTAAATAAATATGAATGTAAACGGCGTCGGAGATGTTACAGGATTAGACATCTCCTATCCAGTATCTAACGTGAGCATAGTAACTTAAGAGATGTTCGGGATTCACATCTCCTAAGGATCCATTAAACTATTTGCTATACAGTAATATTTCGCTATTATAATAATGTTTATAGTAAAATAAACTTACTTTTAAATAGCATTAAGGCTTTACATTTTCCACCTTAACACGTAATAGTCCCAATAGTCCATCCAATATCATGGTTCCTCCTAATCGGAAAGCCACCAGAGGATACCACACGGGTTGCGGGAGAAAACCAAACTCGTACAAGGCGCGCTCTGGTAGGTAACACGGCACAACTAGGCAATGCCAGGATAGATATACAAATTAGGCTTCCGGGCCGGTGGTAACGCGTAGTGCGCAGCTACCGCCCACCACGAGCCACATCCCCCAATCAAAAAAAATTAAAAGTGGCCACCGAATCAATCCAAAAGTCAAGTATAATATCGAAGGGATGTGTCCGATCAATGGAGCTACCTCATTAGCCCGTCAATCGGTCCTGTTTTAGCCACCTTATGCCAACTCATGGGAGTCGGGTCCACCTATATACCTCAAAGGAACATCACCACCGTCCTACTTCATTCTGAAATCTCTACCGCATACACGGTTGTCAAAGTGGTTTTCGGATTTAGCAGAGAGTATGACAACTTCCGATCTCGGTCTCTTTAACAACCAAACATTATTATAACACCGCGGTCATTTCAAAATAATTATACTTCAAAACCAGGATATAATATTCATTTCAAAATCATACAAATACGATATAATTTTCGTTTTAAAACCAAATCAATATGATATTAAAATCATAGTATTTCAAAGTTATAAAATTTCGAAACCAAAGACTTAAAACTATAACACTTCCAAAACGTAATACTTTGAAATTTATAACTTTGAAACATAACTTCCACCCCTTACATGGTTTAAATATTAAAATGTTTTATAAAATAAACTAGCTTCCTAAATATCACAAATCAATTCCAAAACAACCCGAATTTCTAAATTTTAAATTTAACCAAATCCCTAAATCATAAATTTCAATTCAATTCGGTTTTCAAATAGACCATTCCAAATTGTATCAATTTCAAAATAGATTTGATCCACAAAATAAACCATTTCAAATTCAATATATTTCAAAGCTTAAATATTCAATATTTCCAAACTAAATTTTATAATTCATATATATATATATGGCAAATTTACTTTACTATTATTTAGTTTTGAAATATTGCTTAGTAAATCCAATATCCTTTAAATAAAACTTCAAATTTCAATAACTGAATATTCCTCAATTTATTTAGACTTGGTATATTCACTTAAGTCACCTTAAAACTGAATTAAGTTATAAAACCATATTCTTTTAAAATCTCAATTTCAATACGTTCCAAATGGATTATTATTAAATATAACTCTTAATTAAATAAAATCTCAAATCACTTTCAAAACTATCTTCTCAACCTTGATTTATAAAAATCAATATAAACTCTATATTAAAATATAATTTAAGTAAATACTTATCCATATTATATTTTAATAAAATCAAACTTTATTATTAAACTTATATGCTTTAAACAATTTTATTCATAGCTTAACATTTATAAAATATCCAAATCAATATCTCATAAAATCGTATATTTCTTTACAAAGCAATAGAAATCATTTCAAAATATTTTATATATAGACCACGGTGTCTGTATAAAATTTTCTATCGTATGGTCAAGTGATACGGATATTTATCATTTCAATCCGCAATTTAAAATAAAAAATAATGTTATATATCATTTCAAATCGCAATCACGAATGAAATAAAATGAATAACAACTTGCAGTTCATGACAATATAAAATCCAACAACCATTCATCCAATATCGATCATCAAACATTTATCACAATCATCGTCCAATTCAAACAATAACATTAATATAGAACAGATAATTAATAACAGGTTATTACTGGCATTTATATTCAATAATAAATTAATTTAACTGGCAGTTTATATGCAATAATAAATTGAATAACAATTTAATTCAATAAATTTAATTTAACTGGAATAATGATAAAAATATACCAAACAGCAATAAATAAATTCTAATCACATCAGAAATTAATTTAACACACATAAGAAATTTTAGAAGTTGTGAGTGGGTTAAAACACTCACCTTTTGAATTTGAATTGAATTTAAGTCCAATTTAAACTCAAAAATTGAACAGTCTCAGAATCCATCCAAACTTGTTTCAAAATGTCCGGAATTCCAATACGAACCTAGCGGAGAAAACCGCGCGTGAATTGTACATCGTATGCGAAAGTTATGCCAATTAGAAGACTTGAAATCAAAAATTAAAAATAGAAAAACAACACTCACTCAAAAAAATTGCCATGCAAGCATTCTTCTCCAAAACCCTAACGCACGAAAATAATACAGTAGTTCGAAACCCAACCGAGGTCGTTGACCACCTGTAACATCTCGGAATTTTGTTAAATTAAATTCGTTGAATTGTTAGAACTTTAAATTTTAATTTGAGAATATCAAAAGAAATAAAATATTGTAATAAAATCACATAGTTATTAAATGTTAATAACTAAAACAACTTTTCTTTTTAACAAAGTAAAATAAGAAATTGTCTTAAAACCATTAAATGAAATATGTGTTATAAATTTAAATATTGATAGTTGATCTTCTAATAGAAATAAAATTGTTAATGTAAGTTATGATAGAAATTATAAAATTTAAATCACATAATTATAATCTAACATTTGGCCAAATAAACAAGAAAAAAAAAGAAAAAAAAGAAGAAGGAACAGACGCAGGGAAAGAGAGAAGAAGCTCGGGGAAGTGACAAGGAGGACACGGGTTTTACTCGAGTAAAGCCCTATTTTTACTCAGGCTTTTGAAAATTTGGGTTAGGCCCAATAAGATTTGAATAATTTCAAAGTTAAGTAAATTTTTGTATTTCAGGGTAAACAATGTCGATTTATGTTAAGTGAAGACTTATTATGAGTTTACATCATTTAATAAATGTTTTTAAAATTTAATTAACTCTTTATTTAAATGATTAAATCTAAAATCAGAGTTTGAATTAATTTACATTAGAACTTTTAAATACAACAATAAATTGATTCTTAAGATATAAAAAACATTTTTCAAATAATTAAAGTGAATAATTTTTATTAATTAATGATTTTAAAAAGAAATTAAGGATGATATTCATTCTGTTCCGTTGTTTTATATTCATCTAATTGTTGTTATAAGCTCCGGCGATGCGAATTTGATGTCGTTTATCGGACATCGAGTTTGGGTCGTCACACCACCCCTTTGACTTCGCCCCTCGACCACCTCGCACTGCCGCAAGGCAAATCGCCGACGCCCTCGAGCTCGCACAGTCAACCCCTCCCTGCCGCCATGGTCCGAGCCCCCAATAACGCAAGTCGTCGCCAGCTTCTATGAACCCTAATCGACCAAACGACGGCGATCCAACCATCATCAGGCCATGCGAACTGCTTGGATGGAATCCCCTGGAAAATCTCTATAATACCCACAATTCAATTTGACGATCAGACAAGGATGGTCGTCATGCGATGAACGGCCGCGATTTGTTCTTAAAATTATGGACAAATAGAGATTCAGATTGGAAAACGAATCATATATCTGACTTGCGCTCATCGAGAGCTTCAAATCCATATATAATTCGATATAGTTTGTGGAGTTTGAAATTTTGATTTGATTTTGAATTGCAATTGGAATTTGGTTTAGGGAATTTGTTTGCTATTGAGGAAGAGGCGGAATAGAATGAATTGTACGTATAGACAAATGACAATAAGGAATAATTAGGGTTTATAACGAGGTATATATAGGCAAGGCTGAAAAATGGACCAGATTTGATTTGAAAAATTGAACGATATATGGCCCAAAAGGCCCGTTTCGACTCCGGAACGTATGGGTCAACCCATGTATCAAATAGATGTTTTAAAATATTTTAAAATTAATGGAACAGGTTTCAAGTCCAAATTCCATCGTACGAAGAATTTATGCAAAAATCAAGTTATTTCAAATTGATTTCAATTTCATTTATTTCAAGGCGTTTCAAGCCCGTACGATCAAACGGCAAGTCCGATCATTATGAAACTTGAAATCCTATAATAGTTCACCGCTACGGATCCGATGAAACTGGTTTTGTTGAAATCCGAGTCAGTGGTCAAAATGGCTATTTTTACATTCATTAAATAAATTAATAATTAATTAATTAAATCAAGTTTTCAATTTTAACTCTATAATAAACAAATTTCATCATTTCTAAATTTCTTAATCAATTACAATGATTAAAAAAAATTAATGTCAATTTAGAGTTGATTGGTTTATCAATTTCAATATTAACCTCAATTTCATTAAATCCAAAATTATAAATTAAATTTTCAATAATTCTATTTAATTTACTTTTCATTCTGTTATTCAATGCATTGATGTCAATAGATGAAATTAACATTGGACTCATGATCTATTTCATTAGTATTCTCCAACTTCAACTTAATTCTCAATTAACGTAATAATTAAATATCTAATTTCATTCATTTGCAATTAAACCAATTATTGAATGTTAAATTTCAATAAGTTAATAAATCTCGATTTTCATTCTTTAAATCAACTAATTGTCATATTATAAATAGAATTGACATTATTTCCAGTTGTTTCCTTAATTAACACTAACATAACATTGAATTGAGATTTATTGCAATCGATCACAAATTTTGATTTAATGGACTAAATAAATGATTAACTTATAATAATTGTTATCATTAACTCTCAATCACATTTTCATAAGTTTATCATTCCTAAATCAATGTTATAATTTCTTACTAAACATTGATTTTATTCAATTACCATTCAATATATATTAATCCATTAATTAATTCAATATACTCAACTTTCCTTCTTTATTGTGTGTTAACTATATTTTCCACTTATATTGAAATTTTGCCAAATATAACATTTGGATTACTTCCTTTATTGGGATTTCATTCAAATTGGTTATAGTTAACTTATATCACCATCACTACCCTTAATTTTTATTATTGCTTCATTCATAAACCATTAATAACACATTATTACCAAATATTACCTTAATTCGCACTAACGTAATATTTGATTTCATTTTTATTGCAGTTGGTTTCAATTAATTGTGATTGCATTAAATTAGTTATTTATCCACTTGTATTAACATTATTACCTTAATTTACATCCAATTACTATTAATCAATATATTATTTCATTGGTTAATTCAATACTTACTTCTTCTTCTTTTTTTTACCTATTTTCCATTTTATAACTAAGTGCAACAATTTGCACTCTTTCATTATTGGGATTTTACTCCAATTGTCTATAATTAGTTTTAAATAACAATTGCTACACTTCATTCTTAACATTCGCTTCATTTTAAATTGTAGACTTTCTATTTCTTTCAAAATTTAATTACAAATATTTTATCAAATTAACCAATTTAATTATCGAAATTTACGGATCGTTACATGAAGGAACAGATATTACACCGCCTCAGCAACCATATAGGAGTTCAACCGCCTAAGCAATATAATAGGACTTCAACCGCCTTAGCAACCGAATAGGACATCAATCACCTAAGCAATAGAATGGGACTTCAACCGCCTGAGCAGTCGAACAGGATTCCAATACAAATAGGAGAAATGTTTCTAACTGAATATGCTCTTAAATAGCACTGATAAGTCAATTATGTACACACTTCCTATAATCTTCTTCTTTGTGGTATATCGTGTAATTTGTAAAGGCAGGAAGTTTATTAAATCAATAATGAAGTTTGCTTGAATGTACAAGTGATTAGAACGAAGTATTGAATGTCTAGAGCAAGATAGTTTAGAATATAAGAATGAGAATTAGAATGAATATTAGTATGACTGATTAAAACAACGAAATTCATGGCTACTTATAGAGATTGAAGAGTTGTAATCGTTCATGAAAGATAGCCATGAAGAGATATGGAAGCAACTCTTGAATCAAGAGTTGTTTACATTCGTTTATTTGAAGTGTCTTTTCAAAACAAAACCGTTATAAAGATTCAGCCATCTAAATGGAGCGATTCAGCCAGTTGAATCGATTTAAATTGTAAACAGTAAGAAAATGGTGCAAAAATGATACAATTCAACTGGATAAATTGCAACATCAACCGCCTGAATATTCAACGAAATTTGTGCACATGCACAACATTCAACCGTCGGAATCAAATAATTCAGCTAGCTGAATTTCTTATTTTTTGGCATATCAAAAATGTTTTGAATTTTTTTACTAATCAAGTCATTATATATGCTTGGATATAACACTTTGGAGAGATTTTAACATGAATTTACTACTAAACTCAGACCTTAAACTTATCACTTTGCTGAAGCTTCAATCCGGAATTTGGTCTGCAAATTGTTAGACCATTTCTCGAGTAAAAACAATATATTCTCCTGCAAGTTTGGTTGGTAAATAGAATATTTACTTATATAGTTTTCACAACCAAAACATCAAAATTATAGGTTCTAACAATTTTGAGGCATTTCTGCCTTGATCGTGAGCAAGGTGGTAAAGGTGGGAAATTTAGGAGCAAGGTTGAGGCGGGAAATAAAATCAAAGATCGAGGCTTGTGCTTGGTTGTTTACCAGTTAAAGGGTGAGCAAACTCACCATTTGAATGTATAAAAGTGTTTATATGCTTGTTTAAACTATAAGTATGTGCTTGACTTTATATTGATATATCTTTTGCGATTCTTGCTTTCAAAAGCAAATGACATACGTGATTGACTTATTTGGACTCATATGACTTTTTATGACTTGTTGCATAACATGAAGCACATAGGATTTTATTGGACTTTGATTAAATCATACTTGAATATTGAAATGGTTTTATAGTGATTAGTCGCTATAGAAACGATTAGAAATGCCTTGTTCGTCATTTTTTATAATATTTTGTAGAGAGATCGCCAAGGGTTTCTTGCCATGATCATGATTTATATTGAGTATATTGGTTAGTGCAAAAGGATTGGAACTTAAAACGATTGTTAGTATATCGAAATATGGCAAAGTTTTCAAGTATATAAAATTGCCCCATTTCACTGCCTATTACGACACCCAACGATAGCATTTTCTAACAGCTATAATATTACTGAACCCCACATACAGCATACTATAATGCTACAAATTCCGTTTTGAACTTTAATTGTTTTAAAATGAATTTTAATTTAAGTATATTTCTTCAATCTTTTTACAAGTATTTTCTAACATATTAGAGTATTTTAAAAGTGGTTCGGAATTTAAATATATATTTAATAATTAATTGTGAATTATTAAAGTAAAAGTTTAATTTTTAAATAAAAGGAAACATGCTTTTTTAAGTTTTAAAATAAATTATAAAATAGTTATTTAAATTAATATTTAAATTAGTATTTTAATTAATATTTTAGTTAATATATTAATTAATATTTTAAATAAATGTTTAATCCATAATTATAAATATTTTAAAGTATTTTTATTTAAATATAGATTTTAGAAAATTAGTTAATTACTTAATTAAAGTATTAAAAAGCTTATGCAATATAATATCTTTTAAATTATTTTAGTATTTTATTAAATATTTTATCTTACTAATAAATTAGTGTGTGTATCATTTTTAAAAGGATTATAGACTACAAACAAATGTTTTATAAAGGGGTTTAGGAGTTGCTTAAGTAGCTTAATTGTGCTTTGTTTTTATTTACTTTTTTATGGAAAGCAATTAATATTATACTTATCACTAAAAGCCGAAGAAGTAGGCATGTCTATCTTTGAGATTTAAGAATGATGTTCGAGTAGGGTGTGAGAAATGCAGATTATGGATCTTAAGGCTAGAATTATCACTAAAGGGGGGTGAATAGTGTTTTAATGAATTACTAATTCTTTTTGTGTTTATATTAATTTGAACACAAATGTATGCAATATTCAGACACAGATATGATCACAGAATCAAACACAGATGCAGATATAAAGTAAAAGCAATAAAGAAAAGAACACACCGAATTTTATACTGGTTCGGAGTTACCTTACATCCAGTCCCGCAACACAAGTACAGATTTCCTTTCAAAATCAATTCTTACAATTACACCCTCGATTTCAAGGCCATAAGGTACACCACTCCAGATTCACAATCCTTGGGGTAGAGATACTTGATTTTACGGGCAACAAGTTCAACCAATTGATTTTCCAGGCTACAATCACACCTTTTCTCACTCGATTGATTACAAAGAAGTCTATAACTCTGAATAGCACTAGGATCTTGTTGAGATAGTGATAGATAATCAAACCAGAGATGATCTAGTTAGATTCAATGGTGATTTCAGCAGAGTAATGGTAAAAATGTATATAAAGAAATGTGGAAGAAGAAGGGGAGTGAAATCAGAGAATATATATGAATGTAAATTCGTTTAAAACAGCCCCTATTATTAGTAGGACAACAGCCATGTCCATTCGTGAAGGATATGACGAATAGACACTTCCTTTAAAATTCAAACTTTTGAAATAAACTGTCACCTTGTCGATAAGTGTTCCTTGGGGTTGTCGACAGGCCTAAGTTATTTTTGGTAATTTGTTTTTCTTTGAAAATAACTTCTATCTTGTATTAATACTATTTTAAACTTTATAAATATACTTAACTATAGTTAAGATACATAAATAAGTATAGAGAATAATATTTTGGTATATATAAAATTTTACTATAACTTTATACTTAAATCTAAGTATAAATATTAAAAGTTAAATATATTATAATTAAAAGATATTTTAAAACCAAGGATAATTTAATATTGAAAATAAAGATTATTTTGAGGCTAAAAGTATTTTAAAACCAGGATGGATGTTTTTGATTTAAAAAAGAAGATTTTGAAATCATTCTGAAAACAAGATATAATTTTGTAAAACATTTCAATAAAAGTTAGTGCATACAAAACAATGTTCTACTAGATTTTTCGTAGGTCACATCCTACTTGGGGTTCCATCCCTTTAACGGGCTCGAAGTGGATTGCATTCCACGAATAAAATGGATTTCAAGATGTCGGTGCTTTTCTAGGAGTTTTATCAAAATTCATATCTAAATTACTTATATTGAAATCTTGAAATCTTGATAATCTTGATACTCATGAGTCTTGAATCTTCATATCTTCGATCTTGAGTTTATCAATTTTTGAATTTCTATACTGTATAGTTTTCATTCTTTAGTACCTGTATATGTATCATGCAAATACATAAATATCCAAACAATAATGTTAGTATTTATATTTTATAATCTTATTTTAAGGTTGTTGTCATCAAAACCAACTTCTCAAGGACTAACAATCTCCACCTTTTTGATGATGACAACCTTCGTTTATAAAATATTACGTCTATCCAAATAACTCCCCCTAAAACTAATAACTTCCCCTTAATCTACGCCTAACTATCATATTCTATGCTTCTCCCCTTTGTCATCAACAAAAACAAAGTATAAATCTATACAACCCCCCCCCCCCCTTAATCTAATATTACATGACATGTGATTATAATGATAGTGCTGTCATAAATAATCAACACTTAATTCTAAAACTAAAACTTAGCCCTTAATTACTTACTATCCTAACTAAGAATCCATATATGATAATACTTATAATAGTGATAATGTGAGAATATAAGAACACAAATCTTTTGTTAATTATATATTACATTTGCGTATAAAACGTAAGTAAGATCATATAACGATAAGAAAGAGAGAAAAGAAACTAATGTGTATCCTTGACAATGGGAGATCTATGAACCGAGCAATTTGGGTAGTGGAAACGGAAATTTCCACGTTGTTCGACTAGATTTCCATCCTTATCAAAGCACACTTCGCCAACGTAAACAACTTTGTGGTCATCTTCAGCGTGCTCTTCTTCCATGAGGGCTTCTTCTTCTTCTTCCTCGCTGTCCTCTTGCACTTGAATACCTGAAGATTCTTTATCAATCAAGATGGGATTGGCGTGATTGTCCATTAGAAACTTTTGCGAGTTTCTAAGGATTCTGCCTTGTCGTTCTTGTTCTTTGGCCATTCTGATTTGCACTACTTGAATTTCAGTCATAAGTTGCAGTGCATCCTTCAAGGAAACCTCCATTTTTATCACTCGTGCAAGCGTAGTTCATTGAAATGGTCCAGTAGAAGGAGAAGAGAACGAAAAGGTTGAATTTTTATTTGATTTGGAGGAGGAGGCCATTGTTTTATTGTTTTCAGAAATTAGATCAGAGAAAGTACAGAAAGAATGAACAAAATTTCGAAATAAGAAGAATATATAACCACCTATTTGAATTTTGGTGGAAAATTTTCAAAAAAAAATTCATTATATCTCGACAGGTGTAAAGGAGGGTTGTCGACAAGGTACTTATATTTTTGCTATTTGATTTATTTTAATTTAATTTTTAATTATACTTGTTATTTATATTCTATATGTAACAACCCTGTATTTTCTGATTATTGTAATTGTATATTTTAATTATTTTAATTTAAATTCCTAGTTTAAAAACTTTATTTTATTTATTAAAATGAATATATTTTGTTAATTGAAATATAAATGTTGATTTTGATGTGGATTAGAATTTCAACATGCATAAATTGAATATTTCCAGAAAATGTGAATTTTGGTCAATCTGGTCAAACTTTTACTTTTAAATTTAAATTTTAAAAGTTTGAAAATTTTAATTTTTTCTTTAATTATGAAAGTAAATAAAATTTCAAGAACACCGCTTTTCGTTTCGTTGAAATCCGAATAATATTGTGAAAGTTATGCTTTTTACAAAATTGGGTGTAAATTGTTTTATTTAACACTACTTTTTATTTTAAATTATATAAATAATCTTTTTAATTGTCATATATTATTCTAAATTGTATTATATGTTATTTTACATATATTTTTACCTTTTGAATATTTTAAAGTGATGTTTGAATTTGTCCAAAGTTCATTGAATTTATTTTCTATTTTTAAAGGTTAGTTTCCATTTTTCTGCTATTTTCTTCATCTAAATTATATTTAAATTAAAATTTATTTATTTACTTCTGTGATTTCCTTTTTATTTTGTTTTCTTATCTTTATTTATAAATACTTTTAAGTACATAAAAATTTTCCCAAGTTCATTGCACTTATTTTTCATATTTTCAAGACTAGTTGCAAATTTTGCTGTTTTATTTAATTAAACTATATATAATTAATAATTTATTTATTTATTTTTGTTTATTTACTAAATTTTCGTATTTTATCTGATTTTATATATATATATTTCAGTTATATAAGGTTTAAAAAGAAAATAATGGAAATTTGAAGAGTTTGTGTCTCTTTAGTTGCTCAAGGCTCTTCGTTTTTCCGCCTCTTCATTTGCTTTTGCCTTTTCCTCTCCTTGCTTTAGCCGTACATCCCTCTACCCTATAGCCATGTTTCTCATCTTCAATTCACGTGAAAAATATCTTTCTCCTCATTTCAAACTCATGGCTACATCATATTGAGAAAAAATTGTAAGCTAATGGCTTCTTTCTTCCATTTTTTCCCTCTTCATTGATTTAGCCTTCCTCTTCCTCTTGCTTGCTCGGCCCCACTTCTCCTCCATCACCACTGACCATCTCTTCCACCATCTACAGCAGCAAACATCTCCTCCTCCTCTGACCATGATAAACCATGCCATCCAATTGAAGCCATCTCCACAAAACTTTGCTTAAAACTCCAAATATTGCCTAACCGAGCCTTGTATTCCCATTTCCTTCATGTTTAGCCTTGGCCACCACCTTTAACACCACCACCACTTGCTGCCATGACCTATAGCCATCATCATCATCTCTGAGCCTAGTGTGGTGAGGTTAAGCCCATTTGATCATGTGACAAGCTTATGTTGTCGTGTGCAAGTCGTTTGCTTCTAAGGTTTGGTCATCTCTCTTGTTTTGCAACTGTTCTGCAAACTAAAGTTGTTGATTATATTTGTATGTCGATATCTATATTTGTGCTTATGTATGTTATATTTTGTGTTGTTTACAAGAGTCTCCGTCAATTCAAATCAAATCGTGCTTGTCGTGCCTTTGTAATCGCTCTTGTGTGTGTTGTTTGTCTCTAGCTTCGTAAAAGGTGAGTCTTTCTCACTCTGACATTTATACTTATGAAATAGTGAATTGATGACAAGTGTTTAGTAATATAAAATGTTATGCAAGTTAATGATGATCATATGATATGCTATGTCATGTTATTACCATGTTAAAACTTTTAATTATCACCCGACATGTGATATATGACATTATATTGTGACACTGACATTGTTTATATTGTTTATGCATATATTCACACTGCAAGTTCCCTGTTAGAATAGAATCACCATGGGTTGAAATGATACATACCCAAACAGACTTAAGATTAGGGAAAAATCGTTATGGGCTGAAATGATAGGCCTGAGCGATTTTTATTGTATTTTATTTGACTTGGGATTGTGGGTTTGAAATGATAGAACCCGGGTTTTCGTTGTAAACTGCGGATTGAAATGATATATATCCGTATCACTTGACCTAGGTTAGAAAATTATATACAGACCCCGTGGTATATTTTTAAATGATATTTATTAAAATATGTATTTTTAAAAGTATGAAATTTTGATTTAAAAATATATATTTTGTGGTTTTAAGAAAATTAAATATTAAGTCTTGAAATTGTGAATTTGAGTACGTAAATGTGAAATAATTGAGATTTTAGACGTTAAATTTTATTTTAAAATGTAAATAAATAATGGAAATTAAATTTAAAGTTTTAAAATTATATTTGAAGTAAAATTTTAAGTTTTATTTAATTTATATGTTAATAAACAGTGAATTTTGACTTAATAAATGAATGGAGTTTTTAAATTGAATATTTGATCTAAAAATTTTGTTGTGTTAAATCATATGTTAAAATGATTTTAAATGTGAAATTTTGAAGTCTAGAAATATGATTTTTAAGTTGTAATAATGAAAATTTGGAGTTTTGTTATTATTTTTGAAAAGCTAAATGAAACCTGGAATTTTATAGCATTTTCAAAATGCTTTAGTCTTTTGACAGCGTTTTAATGCTATTGTTTTGAATCTAACAATGTTTGAAATAACTAATTATCCATTACGACATTTTATAAATGTCGCTATTCTTGAAATAAACCATTTTGGAAAATATAAGCTACGATAGCACATTATAAATGTTGTCGTTGCTATAATTTGACAATGTTTTGAAATGTTATAGATTTTAACACTGTTTAGGCTATATTTTAAAGTGTTAAATAATTTAACTTTTGAAATGGATTATCTGTGAAATTTTAGAAGTTTTGAATATTTAAATTTGAATTTTTAAGGAATTTAAATTGAATTTGAATTTAAATAAAGTTTACTTGGTTATGTGTTAAACGAAATGAAATGTAATATAATAAATGAATTTTTGAATGGAATTTTGGAATGTTTTTTTGGTAATGATGTTTGAAATAATAAATGAATGACATATTTGATTTTTAAATGATATTTAACTTTGAATATTTGGATTTGAATTCAAATAATGATTTGATTATGAAGTTTTGAAAGGATGTAATATTTTAATGATTTTGAAATGGTTTGGAAATGATTTGATCTTTATTTTAATAAAGAATGTGAATGTTGAATGATATTTGATTTTTCTTTATTTGATAAAGGAATATTTGAAGTTTATATTTGTATGAAAAGATATTTGGTTTAATTGTAATTTAAGTTTATTTTAATAATATTGGATTTATGAAATGAATATTTCAAAACTACACAATAATGAAATTAGATTTGAGATATGAATATATGGAATTATAAAGTTTAGTTTTGAAATGTGGGATATTAAAGTTTGGAAACATATTAAAATTGGATAGCTTATTTTGTAGATCAAATCTATATTTGAAATTTATAAGATTTGAAATGTTTTGTTAGAAAACTGAATTGAATTGAAATTGATGGTTTGATTTGAATTAAATTGGAAATTGAAAATTTTGAATTAAATTGGAAATAAATTTGTAAAATGTAAAGAATTAAATGAATTTTTCATGATTTCAAGTGTATGATTTCAGAATGTTATGATTTTCAAAGTGTGATGATTTCAAGTATTTTGGTTTCGAAAGAGTTTTAACTTTGAAAGTATTATGATTTTTGGAAGTGAATATAGGTTTGAGATGGAAATGATAAAGTATAAACTATTTTGATTTGAATATAGTTTTGAAATAAAAATGATTTTGGTTTCAAAGTATAAACTATTTTGATTGAATAAATAGTTTTGAAATAAAAATGGTTTTGGTTTCGAGGCGTAAACTATTTTGAAAGGAATATAGTTTTGAAATGAAATGATTTGATCCTTTTGAAATATAAACTATTTTGAAATGACCACGGCGTTATAATAACGTTTGGTTGTTAAAGAGACCGGGATCGAAAGTTGTCATACTCTCTGCCAACTCCGAAAACCACTTTAACAACCGTGTACACGGTGGAGATTCAAGAATGAAGTAGGATGGTGGCGACGTTCTTGAGGTATATTACGTGGACCCAACTCCCGTGAGTTGGCATAAGGTGGTTAAAACAGGAGCGATCTCGAGCCAAGTGAGGTCATTCCTCCTATCAGACACATTCCTTCGATACTATACTCTTACTGGTGATTGATTAGATGGCCATCCTCTGATTTTGACATGGGAGTGTGTTCCGAGGTGGGCGTATGTGGCTGCTGCGTTACCACCAGCCCGTGTGCGTAATTGGTATATCTACCCTGGCATTGCCTTGTGTGCCGTGTCCCATACCGTGCCTTTACTACGAGTTTGTTTTTCTCCCGTAGCCCGTGTGGTATCCTCTGACAGTCACCCGGAGTGGAGATGGCATGATATTGGATGGACTACTGGGACTATTATGTGTGAAGGGTGATATGGGTAGCCCGGAACGCTATTTAAAAGTATATTTATTTTACTGTAGACATTATTATAGTAGCGCAATATTACTACATAGTAAATAGTTTAACGGATCCTTAAAGGATGGGTGATCCCAAGCATCCTTTAAGTTACTGATGCATTTTGTTACTGTTCACTTGAGTTTATTTACAGTTCATAAGTATTTATGTCCTGACTCGAGTGTTTTGTATTTTGCTTTACGCTCGAGTCAGATTGAGTGAGTTAGCATTCAAGATTCACCTTCGGAGTTGGAGCTTTCCTTGAAGATCCAGCCATCTATTTTGCTTTCTGTATCCAGTGATTTCAGTGATGTATTCTGATTTGTACCTGATGTATCTTGTTACTTTTTGTTGTATCATGTTTAACTCTGATGTATCTTATTTTTATATAGTAGCTTCATGAACTACTATTTCTTTTAAATTCCGCTGCATTTTTAAATACTCTGTGTCTGTGATCTGTGATTAATTATTTACTGTATATTCTGAGATTTGCCAATTTTTATTTACAACGCGGTATTTTGAGCAATTCAAGTCCGACATGTGCGGATGCGAATGGTTGAAAATATCGGGTCGTTACAGTTGGTATCAGAGCTTTGGTAGCTCTAGGCAAAACTCAGTATATAGGGTAAATGAAATTGCAGAATCACTTCCATTCGAGTTTAAATCTCTTCCTTTTGACTCGATTCATTTGAATTTTTGAAACATTCCCTGCGGGTCCAAAATCCATTCGTGTCCCTCACTATTCATCTTCTTTTGATTTTGGAGTATCCTATAACTCCACTTCAAAAGGATCTTTATAATGACTCGGCGGTCTCGCCAATCTCAAATTGATTTGTAAAGGGGTGAAACTCCTTTACAACAGCATCGATTCACCAAAGATTTTATATCCTCGGTTTGGATGCTAGTATCTTTTATTATCATAAACTCTATCTCTTGAGGTCGAATGTAGATTTACCCAGAAATCCACATCGAATTTATACTTTAAGTCACGGTTGACCGGGTTAAGCTTGCCCGCGATTTATATAAGCTTATCCATCTTTCTATTCTGTTATTTAATTATCTCATCTTTGTTTCCAACTTATCTTCAAATTATTCTTGAAGTGTATTTGTAAACTAATATTTAAAATGTTTTATATATTGTGTTGTTTGAGTTGTTGATGTTGATTTGGGTTTCTAATCGATTCGTCTGATCAACGCTATCGATAAGATTTCCAAAACACTTGAACAGAGCAAACTGACACAATATGTTTTTAAAATTTAGTAATGAAATAAATTTTTGTGAAATAAATTTTGTACCTTTATTATATATCATCTGGATTTTATTTGAATTGGTTGTTAAGAAATAATATTTGATTTTATATATCATTTTCTATTGTTTCATATATCTAATTGAACTATAAAACATGGTTATAAATTTATTTGGAAATTTAAAATGAATGTAAAACAAGAATTTGAGAATTTAATTTTCGATGGATTTCAAACTTTGTGTTTAAAGTTTTAAAGGATATATTATTTAAAGTATTTTCGAATAGAAATTTGTTTCCAAAGAATTTTAAATTTAAATTTAGTGCTCTTCTCTTTGTCGCTGGAAAATAATTTCGGTGATGACTGCAGCATCATCGACGTTCATTTTCGAGTTTCGAAGTGAAGAGACCGTTCTGTAGTCTTGCTACAGGTTTGTTTTGGAAATTTAATTGATTTGAATTTCTTAAATAATACTGGATTTATAACTTATGTTGATATATGATTTAAATTTGAATGGATATATATATAGTATATGTGCATTTATTTATCTCTAAAGGTTTAAAAAGAAAATAATGGAAATTTGAAGAGTTTGTGTCTCTTTAGTTGCTCAAGGCTCTTCGTTTTTCCGCCTCTTCATTTGCTTTTGCCTTTTCCTCTCCTTGCTTTAGCCGTACATCCCTCTACCCTATAGCCATGTTTCTCATCTTCAATTCACGTGAAAAATATCTTTCTCCTCATTTCAAACTCATGGCTACATCATATTGAGAAAAAATTGCAAGCTAATGGCTTCTTTCTTCCATTTTTTCCCTCTTCTCCATTGATTTAGCCTTCCTCGTCCTCTTGCTTGCTCGGCCCCACTTCTCCTCCATCACCACTGACCATCTCTTCCACCATCTACAGCAGCAAACATCTCCTCCTCCTCTGACCATGACAAACCATGCCATCCAATTGAAGCCATCTCCACAAAACTTTGCTTAAAACTCCAAATATTGCCTAACCGAGCCTTGTATTCCCATTTCCTTCATGTTTAGCCTTGGCCACCACCTTTAACACCACCACCACTTGCTGCCATGACCTATAGCCATCATCATCATCTCTGAGCCTAGTGTGGTGAGGTCAAGCCCATTTGATCATGTGACAAGCTTATGTTGTCGTATGCAAGTCGTTTGCTTCTAAGGTTTGGTCATCTCTCTTGTTTTGCAACTGTTCTGCAAACTAAAGTTGTTGATTATATTTGTATGTCGATATCTATATTTGTGCTTATTTATGTTATATTTTGTGTTGTTTACAAGGGTCTGCATCAATTCAAATCAAATCGTGCTTGTCGTGCCTTTGGAATCGCTCTTGTGTGTGTTGTTTGTCTCTAGCTTCGTAAAAGGTGAGTCTTTCTCACTCTGACATTTATACTTATGAAATAGTGAATTGATGACAAGTGTTTAGTAATATAAAATGTTATGCAAGTTAATGATGATCATATGATATGCTATGTCATGTTATTACCATGTTAAAACTGTTAATTATCACCCGACATGTGATATATGACATTATATTGTGACACTGACATTGTTTATATTGTTTATGCATATATTCACACTGCAAGTTCCCTGTTAGAATAGAATCACTATGGGTTGAAATGATACATACCCAAACGGACTTTAGATTAGGGAAAAATCGTTATGGGCTGAAATGATAGGCCTGAGCGATTTTTATTGTATTTTATTTGACTTGGGATTGCGGGTTTGAAATGATAGAACCCGGGTTTTTTTGTAAACTGCGGATTGAAATGATATATATCCGTATCACTTGACCTAGGTTAGAAATTATATACAGACCCCGTGGTATATTTTTAAATGATATTTATTAAAATATGTATTTTTAAAAGTATGAAATTTTGATTTAAAAATATATATTTTATGGTTTTAAGAAAATTAAATATTAAGTCTTGAAATTGTGAATTTGAGTACGTAAATGTGAAATAATTGAGATTTTAGACTTTAAATTTTATTTTAAAATGTAAATAAATAATGGAAATTAAATTTAAAGTTTTAAAATTATATTTGAAGTAAAATTTTAAGTTTTATTTAATTTATATGTTAATAAACAGTGAATTTTGACTTAATAAATGAATGGAGTTTTTAAATTGAATATTTGATCTAAAAATTTTGTTGTGTTAAATCATATGTTAAAATGATTTTAAATGCGAAATTTTGAAGTCTAGATATATGATTTTTAAGTTGTAATAATGAAAATTTGGAGTTTTGTTATTATTTTTGAAAAGCTAAATGAAACCTGGAATTTTATAGCATTTTCAAAATGCTTTAGTGTTTTTGGTGAAAAACTGCACTTAGGTCGTTCTGCCTATGCTAGGTCGTTCGCATGGAAAAGTCTCGGCCTCAATATAGCTCGTTTCCGACCTTAAAATGGCCTACAATGTTAGGTCGCTCGACACTCGAAATTAGGTCGTAGGTCGTTTGGTTTTAGGTCGCTAGGTCGTTGGGCTTTAGGTCGAATGGACTTTAGGTCGTAGGTCGTATGGACCTTAGGTCGTAGGTCGTTCTGGCCATTTCTAACATCTTCAGAGTTAGGTCGTATGGACCTTAGGTCGCTAGGTCGTATGGCTTTAGGTCGCTAGGTTGTATGACCTTAGGTCGTTAGGTCGTATGGCTTTAGGTCGCTAGGTTGTATAACCATAGGTCGTTAGGTCCTATGGCATTTTAGGTCGTGTGATCTTCTTACCTGTTAGGTCGTTGGACCTACATCCTATTAGGTCGTTGAACCTTTAGCTCGTAGATCGCTAGGCCTTATCTCCTTAGGTCACGTGACCCATCTTCTTTAAACCACTAGGTCGCTAGACCACGTTTCCAGTTAGGTCGCAAGACCTTGTAAACCGTTAGGTCGCGTGGCCTATATTCCGTAGGTCGTTGACCAACTTAAGTCGCTTGTCCCTCATAGGTCGCGTTTCCTGCTTAGGTCGCTAGGTCGCGTGCCTTTAGGTCGTATTCCTTTATTAGGTCGCGTGTCTCTATTAGGTCGTTGACCTCCTTAGCTCGCATGACATAACCCGTAGGTCGTTGGACCTCGATTCTATTTAAGTCGCTGCTTCTTATAGGTCGCTCGGCCCCTTATTTTCTTTAGGTCGTTTGAGTGTTAGGTCACGAACCCATTTTAGGTCGCATGACCTTTACCCTTTAGGTCACTGGACCACTAGGTCGTGCCCCTTTAATCACTAGGTCGTGCCGTTTTTGGACGGGGCGCTGCCCCGCACCCCGCCGGGGGCGCTGCCCCCTGGACCCCCGCGACCTGACCGGGCAGGTAGAACCCCGTAGCAAGGGCGTTGCCCCCGCACCACCACCTTGGGGGGTTGCCACCCCCCTCCGTAGGGGATCTTATCTGAAAAACATTCAACAGAACTTGCCTTGTTGAGATGCTAAGTTGACCATTCTTCGAGACAAACTATCTTGGGCTTCTCGGTCGATTTTATGGATTTTTGAATATCTATTTCAATGGATTTTTTATCGGTTTCTTTGGATTTTATTCACGTCTTCGTATGTGATTTTTTATGATTGATTGTTTCTACAATCACTTCTATGATTTATCACTTTAAAATATAAAGGTTTTCTATACTAGTCGTAAATATCAAAACTCTTTCAACAAAATGATTTCAACTCTATTTTCAATAACAAAGCTCTTTTCTTAAACTGTTTTCCAATCTACTAATATATACAAACCTTTACCTCACTCGGATGAGAAATCTAATTAAACGGCTTAGTAAAACAAGTGGTATGAAACGCTTGCGTTCACTTCGTCGGTTAATTCTTGGACTTGTTCGATTGAACCTCTTGTGACAATTTTCTAGTGGAGATCTACAATTTGTTCGTAAATATTTAAGTTAAGCTAGTGGTTATGGGACATGAAGCTAAGCTCATATATTTACTAGCTTAGTGTAATTGACACTTCTCGTTGATCATGACGATCATTCTTATGATTTAGACTAGCAATTGTGCGATGTCTCTTGTTTGCTTGGTTAGACTAGACACCACTTGTGTGATTTCATTCACACATACCTTTTTACCTTCTTGGTTAGTCTAGACACCACTTGCGTGATTTCACTCACACATACGTTTTTGTTTGCGAGGTTAGACTAGACACCACTTGTGTGATTTCACTCACACATACCTTTTCGATTTTTGGTTAGTCTAGACCTCATCTATGTGATTTCGACTCACACATATGGGGTAGCTCCCCATGGTCTTCAGACCGTCATGTGATAGGCCTCTTTCCCTTTTTTTGTGATTTCTGGATTTCTTGTGTTGATTTCTGGAATTTATGTCATTGACTTGTTATGAGTACTGGTTTAGGGTATGATGCCCTCTTTGGATCTTTGAGAAGATTCTTGTGATATTGAGTTATCTCTTATTGATTGATCTTATGTTGATCATCATTTGCATACTTATAGTAGTATGTCAGTATGGATATTTTATGTTATGTCATATCTTTTATTTTATACCATGTCATCTGATATGTATAGCTAGACTGATCCGTTTATTATTTTCTTAAATAATATTCGGGTCAGACCGAGATGTTACAGGTGCTTCTGCTTGACTTCCTCCTGGGGTTTGCTACTATGACTTTTGGCTAACTATGTAGATTAGCAGTTTTTGTTGTATACACTTGAGATATAGACTCATAGTTGTATTCTTTTGTATAGCACGTGTTGCTATTCTTTTGTATTATTGTGGATCTTTTTTACCACTACTATGATGTACACTTTCTTGTGTTAGTTCTATATTCATATCTTCTTCCGCCTTTGTGATATGGATGTCTATGACTGATTGGCGTTATGCTTATTTCTATGTTTGTTTCCGAAGATTATTTATAGCCACCGTGTGATAGCTTTGAGTTTGTATTGGAATGTCGGACTTCCTCCTTAAATGAAATGCATGCTATACTATCTGACATATCGGTGCTCGCACAAAGAAGTTACACGGATGGTCGCTCCTCAACAGCCTTATTTTCCGCGCTAGTCGACGGCATTACACTGTAGTGTTCTTGGCTAGCGTGGGTATAGAGGTGGAGCGTCACAACCATGGGCTGGCCCAGTTCTAACATATATAATTTAGTTAATTTATATACATGATATATTTTTCAAAAAATAAATTTATATAGATATAAATAAAGTCCATGTATATTTTTATGTAATTAATTTTAAGACATAACACTTAGCTTTTATATAAAGTAGATATAAATATTACAAAACAAATGTATATTTATATATTAAACAAAATTATGTATATATTTTGAAACTGTTTATCAAAAAAATTAGGATTTTTTTAAGAAAATTGAATATCTTAATATAAAAAATAAAAAATTGAAAACTACAAGGTTTTAATAAAAAATTACTTTGTTAAATATTATTTTGGTTTAATATATATTTACATTAAGAAGGTATATGTATTGGTGTTTCATAAGTTTATATATAATATTTTTGCAAAAAAAAAATTTTATAATGTATGTATGTATATATGTATGTATGTATGTAACAACTTGGTTTTTCGGACTCTTTGTATTTAAATATTTGAATGATTTAAATATTTGAATCTTGGAATAAATGTTATTAAATTTATTTAATGAGCTTTTTAACCCCCATTTAAATCGTAATTAATGATGGTAAACTTATTTTTATTTAAAAATTACAAAAATAAATACTCTGAAAAAATATCGATAATGTGATTGAAAATCGGTTTATCGATAAGTAGCTTTTTAACTGCTAGAAGTTGTTCAGATTTTTTTATATACACCTATTTTCTTAGGAATAAGGAAAATGAAACAAAAACTTTTTGTCATTTAAGGAAATAAACCTTTTAGATGATGTCATTGGTGACGTCATCAAAGATATTTTGGAAATGAGCTTTTATGGTAAACTTTTAAGCAAAAGAAAAGAGGTGTAAAGGTGCATGTGAGAGGGAGGCCCCTTTAAGACATTCCATGGAAGGTAGAAGGTGTAATGACCTCTTGCGCAAGCCTATATAAGGAGAAGCATACTCATGGGAATAAATCACTAATTTACTTAAGCTTGAGATGAAGTATGAGAATTAAAAAATAATGGAAGTGCTTAAGCACTAATCCACTAATTATTCTCTAACCTTTTCAAGTCTTAACCAAAAAATCTTCTATCTCTTTTAAACTTTGGATTTAGGCCTAAAATATTATAGGAGGCAAGATTAGCAAGTAAGAAGTGGGAGAAGATGAGGGGAAGAGGGGGATCTTGTGGGGGAGGGAGGTCATGAGTATAGGAGGAGGAGAAGGAGGTGTGGCTTTGGTTTGGAAGTTCTAAAGGTTGGATCATTAGGCTTTTGGTGATTGTGGGAAGTGGTTCTTTGTTCTTGTGGCTTTGTGCTTGGGTTTGGCATAGATATGAGTGGGTTATCTAACTATACTATAGGTATTGTGTGTGTCTATATATATATATATATATATATATATATATATATATATATATATATATTGATTTTGAATTATAAAGTTAAAGTGACATTAACTAATTAAAGCAATAAACTTTGGACCCATCTTACTTTTGAAAGAAAATATAAGTTTATAATGTATAACACTTCTATTACCCTCTTAAACATGTGGCGCATCTTCGACTTAATGTTTAAATGGTTGTTTAACTTGTATGTTAGATTGAAGTAAGTTTGAAAGTGTTTGAAGCAAGAATAGTCGTTATAAGTGCACTTCTAAATCCCTTATTTTCGAAAATTTTCATAAATAAATTGGAGGATACTCTTAGGGGTTTCTTTCCATGTTTTTTAAGTACCCTAATGGTAGTACTTATTATTAAAATTTCAATTCTTAAATCATTTGTTAAAGTGGTTAAAACTAGTCACAAAGATCATGCTTTTCAATGTTTTTTTTAAATGGCTTTTAACAGCATTTATAAATGCAGTAATAAGTTGCTTATGGTTTTACAGTATTTAAAAATGATATTTTAATTTGGTGATTTTCTCTAATCTTTTTAGAGATGTTTCCAAACAAAATTTGAACTATTTTAAAGTTATTTTTAAGTTTAAATATATTTTTAATAAATATGTATGTATTTTCAAAGTGAAGATGTTTTATAATATAAACATATTTTTGATCAAATTATAAATTAGTTATTTTCAAGTAATATTCTACATAGATCTTTAAAAACTATTTACAAGTATTTGTAAATTTTATATAATCTTGGAAAAAGGTAATTTACTAGGCTTAAAACTAAAAGCCGACGAGATAGACTTCCTTATTTATGAGAGTTAAGATTGATGTCGAGTAGGAACAGAGCAATAAAGCTCTAACCTATCGGGCTTCCCTCTTGAACGGGGAATAGTTACGTTGGAATGTCGAAAACATGTTAGTTTTTTTATTTACTTGTTTAGAAGGTAATTAACTTTTTTTAATGCCAAAAGTCGATGAAGTAGGCTTATCTATTTGTGAGAGTTAAGATTGATGTTGAGTAGGGACGGAGCAATTGAGCTCTAACCTACTAAGCATCCCTCTTGAGTGAGAAATAGTTAAGTCGGGAATGCCGAAAATGGATTAATTATGTTGTTTGTTACTTATTTATGGAAATCGGTAATATTATATTTAACATTAAAAGCTGACGAGTAAACTTGACTATTTGTGAGATTCAAGAATGAAGTGTCTAGGCAAGGCTTTAATGCAACTAGTGCTCTAACTTACCTGGCTTCACTCTTGAATGAGGAATGGTTAAGGTGAAATGACGGAAACGAGTTAAGTATATGAACATTGAGTTGTATAAGCAATTGTTTTAACTAGATAATAGATTAATCGACAATCAAACTTAACTAGATATTATCTTAGTTCTTTATTAATAATGTTTTTAAAGAGGATATGAGTATGAAATGGTTTTGGTTTTGTCATGACAATGTGTTAATAACATTCATCATTAACCCTTTTTTATTATACTTATGAATGTAAATAGATTTTTAGAAGAATGTTTTAAAGATAAGTATAAGCGAAGTGATTTTGGGTTTGTAGTGATAATGTTTAAGTAACGTTAGTCTTAAACCTTTTGACTAGATTTCTGAAAGCACTTAGATCTTTAATATGGACACTTCAAAGGAAATTATAAGTATGGAGTCTTTTGGAATAAGATAGAAAAAGAAAACTTTTAAAGTAAGAAATCTTATTAATGATTTGTGAATATACTTATGCCATTGAGATAAGTATATGAATACTTTTTTAAGTATGGAAAAAGTAAATGTTTAAAGTAAAAAAAAATTGTTAAAGATTTGTGAATATACTTATACCATTAAGATTAGTATATGAATACTTTTTGAAGCATAGAAGAAGTACGGTTTAAAGTAAGAAATCTTATTAATGATTTGTGAATATACTTATACATTTGAGATAAGTATATGAATACTTCTTGAAGTATTGAAAAGAATACAAATAAATAGTAGAAATTGATAATCGACGTTTTATTAGATAAAAGAAGTTCTACTAATAAAACAGGTTCTAGTTAATAAAAGAATAATTAAACAAAAAAGGGATTAGAAGTCACTTATGTGACTTGATCGTACTTTGTGTGACTTGATTTTGCTATATATGTTTACATGTTTATGGAAAGCATTTAGTCGTATACTAAGCATTAAAAGTCAACGAAACAGGCTTATCTATCTATGGGAATTAAGGCTGATGTTCGTGTAGGGATATGAGCAATAGAGCTCTAACCTACCGGCTTCACTATTGATTGAGGGATAGTGTGAGATGAAAATATCGGAAACGTGATAAGTATATGAGACTTGGTTTCCATGTGCGATCACTTGCATTATCATGGAACGACTAAGTTCATTGATTCGGTGTTGAAGAGACCGGGACCAGTAAGTGTTTTGCTTACCGAAAACTACTTTAAGACTGAGATACGTGTTCTGTCTCTTGGTAGTGGATCTATTCGAGATGTTGGAATCCATGTGTTGTTTCGAGGTCTATTCAATATATGGGATCCAATTAGGGATTCATGTTGTTTTCGACAGATGAATACTAGTGAGAGATGTTGAACGTAATCTCGATGTTGGAAATGACAGAAAGCAGATTAAGAACATAGCTTGGGGTTTGGCTGACCCACGACAGGATATTATCACTGCGCATCTAGAGTATGCTTATCGATGTTGCGCGCCGAAGGTGATGGTATTTGGGATCACATATTTAGACGTGGACAGGCTATATTTTCCTTAATGGTATATTTTATCTAGGGATATATGGCGCTTGGAGGTAGTTCCTGACCCTCGTGCAGGAGATTGGATTCAGCATTGATCGAAGAGATCTCCATGGAAAAATTCATTATACGAACGTTCTTTATTGATTTTGATTAAACCCTCTAGTATTGTTGAATGTAATAAAGGTAACTATTCCGGCTATGTTGTATATTTATATTCTTCACCCTAGATATTATCTATTATATCACCTTATATACTTATTAGATGGTGGTTCTTTCGAGGGGATAATCATTATGGCATCCATGTGGTTTCAAAAGTACCTGTTATATGATGGACACATATTTCTTAAGTTTCTCATACCGAACTTATGGCCGATGCTTGGTTTTTGTTTTCCCTAAATTTCTCGCATACTCTTTCGAGTATTCTAAGAAAGACATGTTTTCATTGATGTTCTTTGGAGCTTGAGAAAACGAGTTGGATGTTTCACCTACCGTAATATTCTTATCTCCACTGCATTACAATATTATACATATCAGCATTTGTGATACAGGTTATTATAAATGTATTGGCTGATGATAGTACTTAGATTTTGTAACTTCGAAATTTCTATATTGGAGTAACTCTTTATATTGCTCCTTTGATATTATATATTACCATTCCGCTGGTGAGATTTTGATGTTGTGTTCTCTTCTTTCTTGTCTATTTCGCTTTATTTTTATTTTACCCTGACTTTTCATCTTTTCGGTACTTGGGTGCTCGGCATGTGAACACCGTGGTTGCATTAGTGTCGACATTCGAGGATCGAAAAGGCCGGTCAATACAATATATTTAAAAATAATATATTAATTCTCATTTGCAATTAGTAGGCATTTTGTTGTGCAGATATAGAATTGAAATTTGAATTTTTAAAATTAAATTTAAATTTAAATTCAAAATTATTTATATTAATATTTACAATTATTTCATTTATCATGTCATACACACACACGCTATAAATATGATTTTATATTATATTAAAACTATATATATTGGATGACACAAATGTATATGAACGGGCTAATTTATTCGTAATGATGTAAATCCCAATATTTATATACGAGCATGTTAAACCTGTGTAGTTGAAGTGCTTAGCAGTTCCATAGTGGTAGAGATGCAAAAATTTATAGCTGAGATAAAGCGGGGATATAGTAGGAAATAACAGAGGTGCATAAAGCTTCATTAAATATAAAACTAAATTTTCAAAGTTAATTATTCTAATTCTCAATCATTTGTATAGAAAAAAGAAATATTGTTTAATTTTATATAATAAAACCAAAGTATATTATGATTTATGCAGTCCAGGTTTGGTGACTACAATATATTTCTAACTTATATTAAGCACGTATGCCTTAAAATTAAGTTTTTACTCCAACTTTGTTGATTTTGTTCAAAAGAGAACTAGTCAAATCATCCTTTTTATGTAAAGTTTGCTAAAGAGAATGCTAAAATGTTTGATTTAGTGGTATATCAAAAATAGCAGAGCTTAAAATGTATTTACTATTTAATAGCGCTATATTGAAATAGCGTAACGGTAGAAGGGCACTATGCGCTATAACAGGGATTTCACTGGGCTTTAGTGGGGTTTTAATTGCATAATGTTAAACCATATACACTGTATATATTGCACATGCACGTACACATAGATGTGCATATGATACACATGTTATATTTTGTATTACAACTATAACATTAAAATAAAACATTATTTATAAATTAAATAAAATATTAATTTTATTTAGAATTAGTTTATATTAGATTTAAATAAATTTAGACTTGATAGAACCGATAAGATCCAAAATGGAATGATTTTTTTTGAAATTTACCCACTTAACATGCTGCATGTTGATCTAGATCAAACACAATCTCAATTTGGAATAAAATATTATCAAAATAAATTATTAAGAATAATGCATCGATTATAGCTATTAGAGTGTATGTTGCATATACTAAGGGGTATACGAAGAAACTGAAAGCACGAGAAGGAGATGCAAAGCCTTAAGCTATAAATAATATTGTTGCATCCTCGTTTTTTTCTTTTGTAAATTGCCGCACATCACCAAAATAATTGTTATTTGTAACGACCCAGAATTTTTGATAACTTGAATTTGAATATTTAATTTATTTTTAATATTCATAAGTGAAAATTTTAAGTTAAATAATTTATTTCTTGAATATTGGATTTAATTGGTCATTTAAATCGATTAATTAATAGTGAAATTCCGTAGATAATTGAATATTGGGTTAAATATGATTGAAAATGGTTTGGAAAATTTTGTTATATCATATTAAAGTTATAGAAATATTTTAGAACTTGTAAAACTGAATTTGGAGTTAATTTGTAAAAATTGAATATTTTAATATTTAATTATCGACTGAAAAATAGCCAATTTTTGAACAGTCTCGGAATTGAACGAAACGAGTTCCATTGGATCCGTAATAGTTAGTTATTATCGGATTTCAATTTTCGTAGCAAACGGAGTTGTCGTTTGACCGTGGCAGCTCGAAACGCATCGATATCGTTTTAATTTTAATTCGGCGAGTTAAAATAGCCATTTTTCAAACGGTCTCGGATTTCGACGAAACCAGTTTCATCGATTCCGTAATGTGATATTATTGTAAGATTTCAAATTTTAAGTCGTTTGGATTTATCGTTTGTCCGGTACAAGCCAAAACGCCTAGAAATCGTTTAAATCGGTTTAAATTTAAATCGACCGTTTATTGCCGTATCTCACACATACTTCCGAATTAGCTTACGAAACCTGTTCCATTGTGTCCGGAATGTGGAAAAACCTTAGGATCGCCTGGCGGCACGCGTCGTTTGGAGTTCGTTTGCAAAAGTGTCGATTTGGGAATTTTATTATTTAAATAATAATTGTATGTGGTTATAAATGCAAATTTTCACCAAAACCCTAGCTCATCATGTTTATGGCCGGCCCTAATTATTCAAAGGCCAGAAATCACCCAACTTCCACCTCAAATCCACACCAATCCGTCGACATTTTCCACGAACTTTCTAAACGGAAATCGAAGAGCACGCTGTGAACTACAAGTTCAACGGTTGAGATCGTGTTCGGAGCTTTGGGTCAACGGGTATTTGGGCACAAAGGCCGTGCGTTTCGTGCATTCCTCAAGGTGGAGGAGGGGGCCGAGCTCCAAGGGGTGGTGGCCGAGCATGGGGGTTGACGAGGGCTTCAAAGTGGCACTTCCTGATCGCCTTCAAGTGCTTCGTGGTGGTCGGAAAATCAAGCCCTAGTTCAAGCTTGGTGGGTTCTTTGTGCGTTCACTACTGGGAAGAGAAATGCGAACGGGAGAGATAGTGGATGGGGCCCGCACGCGTGAAGATGGTTGAGGTGGTTTTTCTTTTATTTATTTATTTTTAGTTTTAATTCAAAATTCAAATCGTGCAACTTTAAAACGTGATAACTTTTGCATGCGAGGTCGGATTCGAACGAGATTTTTTGCGTTGGAATCGTATCGTCGTGCTCTTCGCGATGCAACCAGTTTGGAGTCGATTGGAGCTCGTTTGAATTTCGGGTAAAATTAAACGTTCGTTTAATTTTATTCGAAACGAACGCGAAAAACGGAAATAAAATCAAGGTGAGAACTCCTCACTCAATCGAAAGGTTTTGTTTAAAATTTTAAATAGTTGGTGTTGATTGATGATTGCTGTTTGATTGTGCTAGTAGATATAGTAGGATATATACTATATATAGCGATATATATATATTGGCATATGTATATATCGGATTTGATTTCCCGCCTCGTATAGCGGATGAGACCCTATTGCGCCGTTATTAAGCGGATATTTTATAAAATCCCATATACCGCGATATTCCACCTTGAAGTGGAATTGGTATTGTGCTAACGTCTGTGGATGCAGGGTAACAGGTTGGAGGGATCCAACTGGATTCCTCACATATTTATTTGTTTATGAATATTATGTTGATTGTTGATAATCACATTGATATATGATGTTATTTCCGTGATTGACCATTCGATGTCGTTGCATCATCGGATTCTAATTTTTAAATTAAAAATAACGGTTTTGAATTTAAAAGGGGTTTTAAATCGATTTTTCAAAGAATAAGGGTTATTAAAATTTTGAATTGATTAAATTTTAAAATAAATAGATGGATAAATTTTTATGTTTTAAAAATTTATATTTTTATAAAATATAACTTAAAAGAAATTTTTAACAATAATAGGTTTTTATAAAATAGTTAAATTTGGTTTTTGGGAAGATATGATTATTAATGGTTTATATAAAGGATTTTATAAATGGATGTTTTTAGATTAAATCATTGGAGTTATAGAATAAATTTATAAAATGCTGAGTTGATGTATAACATGAATTTCATTATAGATCTATAGATATATAATTTGTGAAATTTATAAAAAAGAATGGTTATTGGGAAGTGAAGTTTTATAAGTTATTGACTTATAAAAATGAATTTGGGGCATTAAAAAAGGGGAATTTTATAGAAATTGTTAATAAATGAAGATTTCATTAGTTGAAATTATTATAAACCATAAAGAAATCTTGTAAGTGATAAGATTTTAAATTGGTGAAGTTCAAAGGAACGATTTGGTAAATAAATAATATTATAAGTATTTAACTTACAATATGGCTTTTGGGTATGAAATTGGGTTATGTAAATTGCATCGGATTAATAAAGGAATTTATAAAATTGGGGTTTATAATAGAAATGGAATTTATAAACTATGTTTATAAATTTGAAATTCATCGAATTTGATAAATTGAAATATGGGAATTTGTTAAGTGGGCTATATTCACTATTTTGAATATTGAATAGATTATTAAATAAAATGGGTTTGTTTTTGGGAAAGGAATGTTTTAAAAGGAATTTAAAACGAATTAAAGGTGTTTTAAAATGTATTGAGTATTGAAAACATAGATTTCAACATTGATTGTTGAAATAGACGTTTTCGAGAAACAGAAGGGGATAATTTGTATAGTATTGGATTTATATATCTATTTTTAATTTCAAATCCATATACTAGTGTTTTTGGGTTGTCGTAACGATGTTTTACGCAACATTCGTTTTTAACCCAAATAAATGTGAATAAAAGGAATGTTTTCTTAAAGAGAATGGAATAAATACTTAACTGTGATTTAAGTATATGGAATATTTTCAAATCGTTGAAAATAAATAAATTTGTGAATTACTTATTTTTAAAATAAGCATGGGAATGGTTTTCTAATATGAAATGGAACGGTTTTTGTGAATTCACCTTTAAGGTAATTGAAAGCAAATAACTTGAAATCGATTTGGGAATCGTATGCTAGTAGATGCTTGGAATTTAAATCCACTTTGGAATTTATATATATGAAGGGAAATTTGTTTAAAAATAAATGTTGATTTATTTTTAAATATGAAAATATAATTTACGAATTTGGAACGTAAGTTAAAATAAATCGGTAAAGATTTATTTGGTGGTTTGAAATTTGTTTCAAAAGGTATATATGGTTAAGGTGATTTGAAATTAGTTTTCAAATGGTTAAGGTGATTTGAAATTAGTTTTCAAATGGTTAAGGTGATTTGAAATTAGTTTTCAAATGGTTAAGGTGATTTGAAATTAGTTTTCAAATGGTTAAGGTGATTTGAAATTGGTTTGCAAATGGTTAATGTAATTTGAAATTCGTTTTCAAATGGTTGAGGTGTTTAATTTGAAATGGGTTTTCGAATGGTTAAGTGTGGAAATTATATCGTGAAGGTGTTTTGGTAAAGCAAATAAATTGGGCAATTATTTGGAAATTGTGTATATATATCTTGTAAAGATATTTTGGGACTTAATAATTTTGGAAAAATTATTTGGAATCTGATGATGTGGCGCATCTTTATTGATAGTTAAATAACCGACTATCAATATTTACCCTTGGATGGTATTGATTGTGTTTGTTTGGAATTGAATGCACACTTATTTTTAAAATAAGCGCTCGCTATTCGGTTTAGCCGGGAGAGGACCTTTGTGTCATATATCCCATTCCGAATATGCGATACGTCGTTTGGATTGCATTTGAAGACCGGTGTTGAAGACCGGGTATTTGTGAAAACGATAGGATGACCTATCGATTGTCTCCGCATCGTTAGCTACGATATGGAGATTTCCTTTGTGATGGGAAATTTTATCGGGATTGTGAATACCCGGATTGCAAGGGCTTCTTTGGAAGTGCCTTCGGTTCTGTTCGAACCCGGAACAGACTTGTATGGTTACGTGTCTGACATTACATTTTGAGAGATAGAGCAGATTTCTTTCAAATACATTTCTGTTGGTGGCGGAGAATTTATTCTCTTAGCTTAACACCCTTCTCTGAGACGTACGAGCTCAGAGGTTATGTAGTTGAAGGTTATCAGCGATATTTCCCAATCTGGTAATGTGGCATGCTGAGTGTTGCTGTGTGATGATCATTGGTTGATCGTTTGGATATGATCATTTGTTTGATCATTTATCTTTGTGATTATTGCTTTGGTCATCTGTGGACCCAAAGCATGGCTTTGTTGCACAAAGCGTAGCTTTGTGGACGAGACTTCGTCAGGACCTCACTCCCCGGAAATGGTCGAAACAGGAATATGCGGCAAGGTTATGAGGGTCGCTCCCTTTAGGGTATGTCATTTCCTTCTGGAAAAGGGTGGTATCATGGTATGGAGCCCAGATATTTACTCATGTTGATACACTATATCTATTACTGTGTGGTGTTGTTGGTATCGAGCGCTCGGATAAAGGTCCCAAAGGACCGGGGGATGACATATTCGTGTAGTAGTTACCTAGTTACAGAGGTAACCCGGCCTTGTGTTGGCAGAGATCTAACCGTAACGTTAGTTTCTCGGGACGTCCCGCCAGAGGCGATCCCATGTGGCAGTAGGAAGTTCCTTAGCCTGACCATTTGTTGGAAATCCAATCAAAACAATACGCGCCCTGTACGGTTTTAGTTGTATAACCTGCCATGGAATGTGGCGGTAACCTGCTATTGAACATGGTAGCTATAGTAGGCATACGACGAAATGTCGTATGCTGGCTAGGATTTATATTCTACTTTCGAAATTGTTTTCTACACTATGCACTAGTAATAATATCAAAAATGATTTGATTTTCGCGTAGTAAGCATCTTTGACTATCATAAGGAGAAATCTCCTCCAATTCTGCGTTTGCATTGTGTGTGTGGCGGGAGGCCTTATGGTAGTTTCATTTTCCAAAAAGCATCGCGGATTTAAAAATTTAAATTTTCTTGTTGCTTGTTTAAAGATAAACTGTTTTGAGTTCTCACACCAGTCACATGACTGACCTGGAGTTTATTGTTCCTTTCCTAAACTCTGGGTGCCCACTATTTTCCACACGGGCAGTCTAGAGTTAGGTTATCAGGTTATTCTGGATTCGGGAGTTGCTGTGCAGATCTGGAGGCGAGCCAGATAGCGTAGTCTATTATCTATTGTATATAGTATTTCTTTTCCGCTGTTGTTGTCATACACTCTGATTAATGTGATGTAATGTGATGTAATGTATAAAATGTATAGTTTTTCTTGTTTTAATGAATATTCATTTATCTATTATATGTTGTTCCGCTGCGACTGTGAGATTCTGTTATTGTTTCTCGTTCTGTTACTTGTTTTTCTGTTTTCTCTTCTCTTTCTTTCCTTTCTTCTTCTACCTCTTTCTTCTTCTAAAACCCTAACGGTTCGATTTTTCGGCAACGAAAAATCCCGATCGTTACATTTGGTATCAGAGCATATGGTTAAGCGACAACCTGCTCTGTTGGGTGTTACTCATTAGAGATAGAGTCAGCAGTACTCTAGAATGAGTGTGAGTGTAATAATAGATATGAGTGCGTATTTGTTAGTGAGTATAAAATTGTTTTATATTGTGATGATTGGTTTGTTGAGTGGTATATGAACCTTCGTCGGCGCAGCCTCGAAAACTGAATCGAAGGGGTTCCTAAACACTTGAATAGAACAATTCGACACAATATTGTTTTAAATTGGGTAAATGAAATAATTTTGCCTCGATTATATTTTATATATAAAGAGAAAATAATTTTTTAAGAATTATTGAAGTGTGTATATAATTGATTGCTTGGTTGTTGTAAATAATATATATATATATAAAATAATTAAAAGTTGTTTGAATAAGCTAATAAAAGCAACTATTGTAAAAAGAATAATGGTATAAACCAATGAATCATAAGATGAAATAATAATTAATGATGATTTACAATTGTAAGATAATCATGTATGTATATAAGAAGTAAAATTATATAAGTAAAAGGTTTATAAAAGTGATTTATGAATAGAAAGGAAATTTTTGAAAGAATAATTAGCATTGATTTCACTATTGTCACTGGGAAATAATAAGGGTGATGACTGCAGCATCATCAGTATCATTTTCGAGTTTCTATGTGATGGATTTGCTACAATAATGAATTTAAAATTGAAGTTTTGTTGTAATAAACCAATTTGAAATTAAAATTCAATTTGAAATTGATAAATATAAGTGAAAAAGGTTTTGAACTTATAATATAAGTTAGAAGTTGAATAATAAGTTTTATAACTTATTAAATGGGAAAATGTAAGTGAAACCGGTTGTTGAAGTGGTTAAACAATAAAGTTAAGTAAAATGGAATATGGATTTAAATGTTGATATGAAGTTGTCTTAAGTAAGTGTTAAATGGAATTAACTTTAGAATTGAAATTCGAACTTGACTGATAAGTGTAAAGCTTAAGTTTAATTAACAAATGATGTTTATATGGAATAACTTAAGTGAAGTTGAATAAAAAAATCGATCTTTGCATCAAAGTTAAATAATCAAGTGAATTAAATGATGTAAATAGAGTTGAAATGGAATATAACTTAAGTAATGTTGAAAGAATTGATGTTAATATCAAAGTAAGTGAATAAAGTGAGTAAATGAAATTGTTAAAGATGTGAACTTAAGTTATATAAATGAAATTCAATTTTATTTGTAAAAAGAACTAGCAATTGAATTAAAGAATGGATTGAATGTTAATCAATAGAATATGAATAAGTTGATATGAAATGATGCATGCAAGTGTAAATTCATTTGAAAATAGTTGAATAGTAGAATGAAAATCAATTGAATGTTAAACCAATTGAAATTAAAACAGTTGAACCAAATTGAATATAAGTAAAATGGATAAAATTTGGTTGTATTGGATGTGCATTGGTTGTTATTTGCTTGTTGGTTGATTGTATGAAAATTCCTTAAGTGTTAACGAAATAGAATCTGCTAAATTGAAAGCTATGTAATTGAATTCAAACGAAAATTGGAATGCAAAGTTGAATGAAAATGAATATGCAACTTTAATAGTAAACTAAAAGTGGTATAAGAAGCATGTATTGGAAATTTTATAATTGAATTGGCAAATTGGTTTGAATATTATAATTAGATATTATGCTAGCAGGATATACAGGTTATAAAGGAATTGGGATTTTGATTTCAAAGTTAAAAAAATTGAATCGCTCGACAAAAGGTACGTATTTCAGTTTTTATATGAGATTTGATGATTTCCTTCTCCAGCCACTTGGCTTTCTCTTTTCTTTTTGATTCTGAGGGGCCGTAGAGCCGTTTTGTAGTCGTACCGATCTAGCCGCGCAAAGGAGACTCTGGCGAAATTTTTCGAAAATTTTGGGAGTTAGAGAAATTTTGAGAAATTTTGAAAGTTTGAAATTTGAATTTAAATTTAAATTTGAATTGTTAAGTAAACAATGTTGTTTGAAACCTATAATTGAATTGGGAAAGCTAATTGAAATGATAGTAAATCCTTAATAAAAAGATTGTTTTGAAAAGTTAGTAAAACTAATTAGCTTTGGAAAAATAATAAACGGATTATGAATTATTCTCCTTAACTTGCAATTTCGAGGACGAAATTCTTTTAAGGAGGGAAGATTGTAACGACCCAGAATTTTTGATAACTTGAATTTGAATATTTAATTTATTTTTAATATTCATAAGTGAAAATTTTAAGTTAAATAATTTATTTCTTGAATATTGGATTTAATTGGTCATTTAAATCGATTAATTAATAGTGAAATTCCGTAGATAATTGAATATTGGGTTAAATATGATTGAAAATGGTTTGGAAAATTTTGTTATATCATATTAAAGTTATAGAAATATTTTAGAACTTGTAAAACTGAATTTGGAGTTAATTTGTAAAAATTGAATATTTTAATATTTAATTATCGACTGAAAAATAGCCAATTTTTGAACAGTCTCGGAATTGAACGAAACGAGTTCCATTGGATCCGTAATAGTTAGTTATTATCGGATTTCAATTTTCGTAGCAAACGGAGTTGTCGTTTGACCGTGGCAGCTCGAAACGCATCGATATCGTTTTAATTTTAATTCGGCGAGTTAAAATAGCCATTTTTCAAACGGTCTCGGATTTCGACGAAACCAGTTTCATCGATTCCGTAATGTGATATTATTGTAAGATTTCAAATTTTAAGTCGTTTGGATTTATCGTTTGTCCGGTACAAGCCAAAACGCCTAGAAATCGTTTAAATCGGTTTAAATTTAAATCGACCGTTTATTGCCGTATCTCACACATACTTCCGAATTAGCTTACGAAACCTGTTCCATTGTGTCCGGAATGTGGAAAAACCTTAGGATCGCCTGGCGGCACGCGTCGTTTGGAGTTCGTTTGCAAAAGTGTCGATTTGGGAATTTTATTATTTAAATAATAATTGTATGTGGTTATAAATGCAAATTTTCACCAAAACCCTAGCTCATCATGTTTATGGCCGGCCCTAATTATTCAAAGGCCAGAAATCACCCAACTTCCACCTCAAATCCACACCAATCCGTCGACATTTTCCACGAACTTTCTAAACGGAAATCGAAGAGCACGCTGTGAACTACAAGTTCAACGGTTGAGATCGTGTTCGGAGCTTTGGGTCAACGGGTATTTGGGCACAAAGGCCGTGCGTTTCGTGCATTCCTCAAGGTGGAGGAGGGGGCCGAGCTCCAAGGGGTGGTGGCCGAGCATGGGGGTTGACGAGGGCTTCAAAGTGGCACTTCCTGATCGCCTTCAAGTGCTTCGTGGTGGTCGGAAAATCAAGCCCTAGTTCAAGCTTGGTGGGTTCTTTGTGCGTTCACTACTGGGAAGAGAAATGCGAACGGGAGAGATAGTGGATGGGGCCCGCACGCGTGAAGATGGTTGAGGTGGTTTTTCTTTTATTTATTTATTTTTAGTTTTAATTCAAAATTCAAATCGTGCAACTTTAAAACGTGATAACTTTTGCATGCGAGGTCGGATTCGAACGAGATTTTTTGCGTTGGAATCGTATCGTCGTGCTCTTCGCGATGCAACCAGTTTGGAGTCGATTGGAGCTCGTTTGAATTTCGGGTAAAATTAAACGTTCGTTTAATTTTATTCGAAACGAACGCGAAAAACGGAAATAAAATCAAGGTGAGAACTCCTCACTCAATCGAAAGGTTTTGTTTAAAATTTTAAATAGTTGGTGTTGATTGATGATTGCTGTTTGATTGTGCTAGTAGATATAGTAGGATATATACTATATATAGCGATATATATATATTGGCATATGTATATATCGGATTTGATTTCCCGCCTCGTATAGCGGATGAAACCCTATTGCGCCGTTATTAAGCGGATATTTTATAAAATCCCATATACCGCGATATTCCACCTTGAAGTGGAATTGGTATTGTGCTAACGTCTGTGGATGCAGGGTAACAGGTTGGAGGGATCCAACTGGATTCCTCACATATTTATTTGTTTATGAATATTATGTTGATTGTTGATAATCACATTGATATATGATGTTATTTCCGTGATTGACCATTCGATGTCGTTGCATCATCGGATTCTAATTTTTAAATTAAAAATAACGGTTTTGAATTTAAAAGGGGTTTTAAATCGATTTTTCAAAGAATAAGGGTTATTAAAATTTTGAATTGATTAAATTTTAAAATAAATAGATGGATAAATTTTTATGTTTTAAAAATTTATATTTTTATAAAATATAACTTAAAAGAAATTTTTAACAATAATAGGTTTTTATAAAATAGTTAAATTTGGTTTTTGGGAAGATATGATTATTAATGGTTTATATAAAGGATTTTATAAATGGATGTTTTTAGATTAAATCATTGGAGTTATAGAATAAATTTATAAAATGCTGAGTTGATGTATAACATGAATTTCATTATAGATCTATAGATATATAATTTGTGAAATTTATAAAAAAAGAATGGTTATTGGGAAGTGAAGTTTTATAAGTTATTGACTTATAAAAATGAATTTGGGGCATTAAAAAAGGGGAATTTTATAGAAATTGTTAATAAATGAAGATTTCATTAGTTGAAATTATTATAAACCATAAAGAAATCTTGTAAGTGATAAGATTTTAAATTGGTGAAGTTCAAAGGAACGATTTGGTAAATAAATAATATTATAAGTATTTAACTTACAATATGGCTTTTGGGTATGAAATTGGGTTATGTAAATTGCATCGGATTAATAAAGGAATTTATAAAATTGGGGTTTATAATAGAAATGGAATTTATAAACTATGTTTATAAATTTGAAATTCATCGAATTTGATAAATTGAAATATGGGAATTTGTTAAGTGGGCTATATTCACTATTTTGAATATTGAATAGATTATTAAATAAAATGGGTTTGTTTTTGGGAAAGGAATGTTTTAAAAGGAATTTAAAACGAATTAAAGGTGTTTTAAAATGTATTGAGTATTGAAAACATAGATTTCAACATTGATTGTTGAAATAGACGTTTTCGAGAAACAGAAGGGGATAATTTGTATAGTATTGGATTTATATATCTATTTTTAATTTCAAATCCATATACTAGTGTTTTTGGGTTGTCGTAACGATGTTTTACGCAACATTCGTTTTTAACCCAAATAAATGTGAATAAAAGGAATGTTTTCTTAAAGAGAATGGAATAAATACTTAACTGTGATTTAAGTATATGGAATATTTTCAAATCGTTGAAAATAAATAAATTTGTGAATTACTTATTTTTAAAATAAGCATGGGAATGGTTTTCTAATATGAAATGGAACGGTTTTTGTGAATTCACCTTTAAGGTAATTGAAAGCAAATAACTTGAAATCGATTTGGGAATCGTATGCTAGTAGATGCTTGGAATTTAAATCCACTTTGGAATTTATATATATGAAGGGAAATTTGTTTAAAAATAAATGTTGATTTATTTTTAAATATGAAAATATAATTTACGAATTTGGAACGTAAGTTAAAATAAATCGGTAAAGATTTATTTGGTGGTTTGAAATTTGTTTCAAAAGGTATATATGGTTAAGGTGATTTGAAATTAGTTTTCAAATGGTTAAGGTGATTTGAAATTAGTTTTCAAATGGTTAAGGTGATTTGAAATTAGTTTTCAAATGGTTAAGGTGATTTGAAATTAGTTTTCAAATGGTTAAGGTGATTTGAAATTGGTTTGCAAATGGTTAATGTAATTTGAAATTCGTTTTCAAATGGTTGAGGTGTTTAATTTGAAATGGGTTTTCAAATGGTTAAGTGTGGAAATTATATCGTGAAGGTGTTTTGGTAAAGCAAATAAATTGGGCAATTATTTGGAAATTGTGTATATATATCTTGTAAAGATATTTTGGGACTTAATAATTTTGGAAAAATTATTTGGAATCTGATGATGTGGCGCATCTTTATTGATAGTTAAATAACCGACTATCAATATTTACCCTTGGATGGTATTGATTGTGTTTGTTTGGAATTGAATGCACACTTATTTTTAAAATAAGCGCTCGCTATTCGGTTTAGCCGGGAGAGGACCTTTGTGTCATATATCCCATTCCGAATATGCGATACGTCGTTTGGATTGCATTTGAAGACCGGTGTTGAAGACCGGGTATTTGTGAAAACGATAGGATGACCTATCGATTGTCTCCGCATCGTTAGCTACGATATGGAGATTTCCTTTGTGATGGGAAATTTTATCGGGATTGTGAATACCCGGATTGCAAGGGCTTCTTTGGAAGTGCCTTCGGTTCTGTTCGAACCCGGAACAGACTTGTATGGTTACGTGTCTGACATTACATTTTGAGAGATAGAGCAGATTTCTTTCAAATACATTTCTGTTGGTGGCGGAGAATTTATTCTCTTAGCTTAACACCCTTCTCTGAGACGTACGAGCTCAGAGGTTATGTAGTTGAAGGTTATCAGCGATATTTCCCAATCTGGTAATGTGGCATGCTGAGTGTTGCTGTGTGATGATCATTGGTTGATCGTTTGGATATGATCATTTGTTTGATCATTTATCTTTGTGATTATTGCTTTGGTCATCTGTGGACCCAAAGCATGGCTTTGTTGCACAAAGCGTAGCTTTGTGGACGAGACTTCGTCAGGACCTCACTCCCCGGAAATGGTCGAAACAGGAATATGCGGCAAGGTTATGAGGGTCGCTCCCTTTAGGGTATGTCATTTCCTTCTGGAAAAGGGTGGTATCATGGTATGGAGCCCAGATATTTACTCATGTTGATACACTATATCTATTACTGTGTGGTGTTGTTGGTATCGAGCGCTCGGATAAAGGTCCCAAAGGACCGGGGGATGACATATTCGTGTAGTAGTTACCTAGTTACAGAGGTAACCCGGCCTTGTGTTGGCAGAGATCTAACCGTAACGTTAGTTTCTCGGGACGTCCCGCCAGAGGCGATCCCATGTGGCAGTAGGAAGTTCCTTAGCCTGACCATTTGTTGGAAATCCAATCAAAACAATACGCGCCCTGTACGGTTTTAGTTGTATAACCTGCCATGGAATGTGGCGGTAACCTGCTATTGAACATGGTAGCTATAGTAGGCATACGACGAAATGTCGTATGCTGGCTAGGATTTATATTCTACTTTCGAAATTGTTTTCTACACTATGCACTAGTAATAATATCAAAAATGATTTGATTTTCGCGTAGTAAGCATCTTTGACTATCATAAGGAGAAATCTCCTCCAATTCTGCGTTTGCATTGTGTGTGTGGCGGGAGGCCTTATGGTAGTTTCATTTTCCAAAAAGCATCGCGGATTTAAAAATTTAAATTTTCTTGTTGCTTGTTTAAAGATAAACTGTTTTGAGTTCTCACACCAGTCACATGACTGACCTGGAGTTTATTGTTCCTTTCCTAAACTCTGGGTGCCCACTATTTTCCACACGGGCAGTCTAGAGTTAGGTTATCAGGTTATTCTGGATTCGGGAGTTGCTGTGCAGATCTGGAGGCGAGCCAGATAGCGTAGTCTATTATCTATTGTATATAGTATTTCTTTTCCGCTGTTGTTGTCATACACTCTGATTAATGTGATGTAATGTGATGTAATGTATAAAATGTATAGTTTTTCTTGTTTTAATGAATATTCATTTATCTATTATATGTTGTTCCGCTGCGACTGTGAGATTCTGTTATTGTTTCTCGTTCTGTTACTTGTTTTTCTGTTTTCTCTTCTCTTTCTTTCCTTTCTTCTTCTACCTCTTTCTTCTTCTAAAACCCTAACGGTTCGATTTTTCGGCAACGAAAAATCCCGATCGTTACATTATTATAGTATAATAAATACCAAGTTCCACACATCCTTAGCAAATATTTATAATGTATTGTGTAGAGAATGAGTATCATATGAGTTTACCCTTATGTCCAAATCACATTAGATCCTATGTATACTGTTGGCATTTGATTCAATTCCCACTTAATAGTCAAAAGATATATCATCCTTCGTAGACTTACCAAATAGGTCGGGTCGAGTCTAAAAGGGTCGGATATAGTATAACCCTACTCATTTATGACTCATCCCACTTAGCCCATTTTAGTATAAGGTCTAGTCTGACCCAACCCGCTTAATACGGATTACATATTTAACCTATCCAATGATTAAATTAGATTCGACTAGTCAAAATTTTTAAAAACATGTAAAATAAATTCAGGTACTACTTTTTACATTTTGAGTTCCCAAAAGAAAATCAAATTTTCAAATTTGAATCTTTGTATTCATCAAAATTTAATTTTTATATTTTCAAATTCAAAGTATAAAATTTTAAAACTTAAATATAAATCAAAATATCACATTTTAAATTCTAAATTATGAATTTTCTAGTTTCAAATTATTATGGGTAAACTTCTATATGACTACTGAGTAATTTGGAGATGAATGAGTCATTGAAGTATTATTCAAATCAGGATTTAGATGTAGGGGTGTAATTTGTAGTTTATTAAGTATAATTGTTAGTTACCATGGAGAACTATAGCATAGTTCAAAATATGAAATACTCGTGTATCCTATATTTTCCATAATGTCGATATAATTTCATTGGTCAAAGTCTCGTCCAACTCCGAATTAGTACAAAAAAGATATTGTAGTTTAAATAAAAAATAGCGACTTCTTGCTAGTCGTGCGAGTATATATTTCCAAAATTACATTTGTTATAAGTAAAATTTTGCACGACTTTCCAGTGAATTTGGACCTAAATGAATCGTTGAAGTATTGTTAAAGTTGGAGTTTGGTATTGGATGTTGCTTGTTATTTACTAATACAACTGTTAGTCGCAATGGGAACTATAAATATGTTAAGAATATGAAGTATATAAGTGTTCTGTATTGTCCGTAATGTAGATTCTAGTTTATTGGTCAAATTTTCATCTAATTCCAAGTCAGCATGAAGTAGTCACTGCAGTTTGAACAAAAAAAATAACAACTTCTGCCTAGCCGAAGTTTAGATCTAAGGATGTAGCACATTGTTTGCTAAACACAACTATTAGTCACCATAGAGAACTACAATATACGTTTAGAATATGAAGTGTTTGTTCAATATTGTTTATAATGTAGACGTGAGTTTATTAGTCAAAGTCTATTCTAATTTCGAGCCATTTCATTTGAACAAAAAAGTAGCGACTTCTTCCTAATCGGAGTTTAGATATAAGGAATGTATTCTTTTAGGTTAACTGTTAGCAACCATGGAGAACTATATCATACGTTCAAATATAAAGTATCCAAGTGTTTTGTATTGTCTGTAATGTAGATATGAGTTCACCAGTCAAAGTCTCGTTTCATTTTGAGTCATTATAAGAAGCCACTCGATTTGAACGAAAGAAACAACTTTTATCTAGCCGTTCTAGTACGGATTTTCGAAATTTTCAAATTTCAAATTTATAGTTGTAACGACCCGTATTTTTGAACGGCTAATTCGCAGTATTTAAATTGGATTTAAATATTTAATTTGAACTTTAGTTTGATTTTAATATGAGCATTTTGGTTTTATATGATAGGAAGGATTCAGAATTTAAATATAACGACCAGTTGAATTAATTGATTATTAAATAGTAATTGAATATCGGGTAAACTATTAAATCTAGGGTAGTAAGCTTGTTTAAAATATTTTAAAGGGCTTATAGAATTTATATTAATAATACTGAAAATAATAGATGAGTTAAAATTTGAATTTGACAGTGGTTTGTCCGATTTTAAAATTACATCGTTTAAATTGACGTTTAAAATAGCCTTCCGAGGCACAGTCTCGGAATTCGACGAAACCAGTTCCGTTGGACCAGTAATATTGAATTATTATAGGATTTCAAATTTCGTAGCATGCAGAGCTATCGTGTGAGCATACGAAATATAAACGCCTAGAATATAATTAATTGAATTAATTTTAATAGTCGATCTAAAAGCTATCTTCTCTATACGACTGAATTAGAACTCGAAACCTTTTCCATTGCGTTCGGAATAGGTGTATAACATTATAGACGCCGAGCGGCATGTATTGATAGGAGGTCAGGATTTTGAATTGCGTAATTCGAGAAGATTTTAAATTTAAAGTTTAAAATAAATTAATCAAGCTTCCTCAACATGCAGCCTTTCCATCAGAATACTGTTACTCGTTTTCCTTCATACGCTTCCCATTTTTTTTAAAAACGCGATGCTTCTTGTTTCTCTCTTCGATCAGAAAACTAAAATTAAATTAATGGCCGCTTTTATTCGATCGTGAAACCCTTCTCTTCCCCTATTCTAATCTACGAAGCCCTCTTCGTTTTCCCCCTTTTTCTTCCTTCGTGCCGATTAAACGGCATACTTAAAAAAAGAAAAAAAAAAGAGAGAAAACCCTAAATCGAATCGCGTATGGGCAAAGTAGAGCGACCGGGCGAATTTGATTGGCGTTCGTGCTACTCGCGTGTTGATGGTCGCGATGGTGAGATTAAGTGGGGCAGTGCGTTTTGTTCGATGATGGGGAGGGGCGGTCGCGTCTCAAGGCGCGTCGCTGGTGAATGGCGTCGCTCGTTCGTGGCGGTCGCGTGAGGGTTTCTCGAGCTCGAGGAGGAAGTCAGGCCGCGACCAAAGGGAAACGCGATGGCATGTGGCTCGAGCAGTGGGTCGTGGATGTTTGTGCACGACATAGGAAGCTAGAACGATAGTTTTGGCAAAGTGGTAGAGGCGGTCAAGTTGATCAGTGGAGGCCTTAGGCGACGTCGTGATGAAGCCTCGACTGTTTGAGGTGGTCACGCAGCGGCAACTAGGGCATGTGTTTGTGGTTGAGTTCGTAGAGCGTCAGTGAGGTATATTTCTGTGCATATTTGAAATTTAAAGTTTTACGGTAAGTAGGATTTTGAATTTGAAAAAAAAAAGGATTTTTACAGTAAAGTTAAAATCTTTTCTATTAAAATGTAAATTATATATTAGGAAGATAAATTTATTTTCTTTCGAATAAAAATATATATATATTTAGGAAAAACATGATTTTTATATCTATAAGACTTTGAAAACATATAAAGATTTGATTTTTAAAACAAGTATATACCTCTACATTTTAAATATTGCTAGTTCATTTAAAAATAATTTACTTAGGTGATTAATTTGTTAATTTACTTATTTAATTATTTGTTGAAATAAATCATTAGTTAAAATTTAATTATTAGAGTTAAAAAAATAAGTTTATTTAAATGGAAATAAATTGTTCGATTTGTCAAAATATTAATAAAATCATATAATTGTTTATATAATGTCAAAAATGGGGAAATCGGGTCAAGATTGGAAAGGATTGCAACTTAAAAGCAAAGTTGAGACTTTCTCACTCATTTGGATACCATAGACTAAATTTAAATGTTAAATTTAAATCATTGGTTGTGTTTGGTTGATTTATAATAGTTTATTCGCTGGATGATATTATAAACCCATATACCGAGATATCCCACTTTAAAGTGAAATTGGTATTTATTGTGCTAACATCTGTGGATGTAGAAAAACAGGTTGGAGGGATCCAACAGGATTCCTCAAAAATATTTATTTTATCTCATATATATGTTGTTCTGTGATAGAATGATAAATTGATATGGATGGTTTTATATATGAATTGTATTATTAACTGTTAAATGACAAAGAAGCTGAAATTTAACAATTTAACTACCATTGATAAATTAATTCAAAGAAGTTAGATAAAACTTAAATAGAAGATATTATTGGAATTTGAAACTTCAACTTGAGAATGAAGAAAAAGAAATAAAAGCATCTTATAAACTGTAATTAGTTAAAGTTGAGTTTTTGGGAAATTTTAATATATTAAACACTAGAAGAATTATTGTAATCAACAAATAAAATTTTATTTAAGAATAAAAAAAGGAAATGTTGTTAAGAAGTACAAATAAGGAATTTTTATTAAGAAAAAAAAAGAATTTTTTTATGGAATAAAAAGAAATTTTTATTAAACGAAATGGAAATTATTTAAGGAGTAGAATGAGAATTTATATAAGAATAAAATTTTTAAGATGGATTTCCTAAATAAAAATTATTTTATAATAAATGGAACTCAAAGAGATTTTATAAATTTATAAAATGAGTTTATAAATGGGAAGGGAGTTATCAGTGGATATGAGCAGAAATACGTCATGAACTTATATTGAGTATGGAATCTGTTTTGGAAGGAAATAGTAAAATTTTCCGAAGGTGATTGTGGACAAGAGGCATTTATAAATAGATATTGAATTTTCTAAAATTATAAATTTATTTTAAAAAGGGGTATTTTTAAATTACTATACTATATAGGTTTTATAAATCATTTTTGAGTTTTAAATATTTCGAATTAGTTATTTTTAAAGGCATAACAACTATTTGTAATAAACTCTAATTTTTCTAAAACCAGGTTTGAAATTTATAAATAACTAGATATAAATTTTAATATTTATATTTATTATTACTTCTTAATTTATAAATCTAGATGTTTTTAAATGTTTTTAAAATCCAATTAAAATCCTCTTGTGATGGTAAGCAAGTTGATTTAAATGAGATAAGATTTAGGAGAAATCTTATAAAATAGAGAAATTGAGTTTGAGAATCTATAAGAAAAGTGAAATTAATTTTTGAGAAAGGAATGGAAAAATAAAGAATATTTTCAAAGGGTAAATCAGAATGTGAGTGGGTATAAGAAATCATTTAAATGATTTCATGGAAATAAAAGGGCTTTGAAAATTGTTTCAAATGGGTTAAATTGGAAATAATATATGAATGATATTTGAGATAGATAATTTGAGGAAATTATTTGATGGTTGCTTGTGAATGAGTATTTGATAGTTAAATCACCGACTATCAATATTGGATAATGCGCTGATTGTTTCGAAGAGTCCGGGATTGGATTTAATTATCTGAAAACCACTTCGATCCGGTTTGAACGATTACGAATGAAGATCGTGAAGAGTTGAAGACGGTGATTCGGTTTGTCCAGACCCAGGGCAACTTGTATGGACGAATGCTTTCAGAACATCATCAGGGGGATGATGAGCATTCTAAGTGGGACTCGTTCTTGAAGGATAACGCTTAGCCTCAAGGCTCATCAACCGGGAATGGCTAAAACAGGGGAGGTGCAGCAAGGCTTCGTGGGTAGCCCCCACTTGAGAGTAAGGTTTCCTCTGTCTAGATGTCCCTTTTTATTTCGGCTTAGTGGGTGGTTGGTCGTGCCAACCACGGGGTGATCTTGCTCGGGACTGTCCAGTAAGGGATGGTTCCGGTCTTGTGTTGCAGGGGAGATAGGGTGGCTTCTCGGTACTCTGATCTTGACCAGAGACTGTGACGAGCGGTACCCCAGTAGCCTTGCCATTGTATGGAATCCAATCTCCAATAAGCGCCTGTGCGGTTTTGATTGTGCCCAACTATTGCTGAAACGTGAGATGCAAGCATTTCAGCTAGATTCTATTTTACTTTCTATAGACACTATTATAATATATGACGAATTTAATAAAAATGTTTTGGCTATCGTAAGGTAAAAACCCGACATGTTTATTTGTGGCGTGGTCTTACGAGATGCTTTTGCTTTTCAAAGGATTTTTGAAAATATAATAATCCAATTGAGTGTGATTTGTCACGCTGGTTTTCCAGACTGACTCGGGTGTTGTTTTATATGATTCTCAGGTCAGACCGAGTTAAACAGGATCAGGTTTAAAAGCTAAGGAGTTCAGGAGACGAGCTGATGACCGAGCGTACTTCCGTATTTGACTATTATTTCTGCTGTGTATGGACAATTATTAAGTTGTCTCTGTGTGGATGTTTGTCGTGCTCCGATGATGGTATGTATGTACATGTATACAATACAGATTTCTTTGTATTTAAAAGCTGTTATTATATATTATATTTTGTTCCGCTGCGATTGTGAGACTCTGATGTTGTTTTTCTTTTTTATTCTTCTACCTCTTTCTTCTTTGTACCCGAAGACTCGTACTTTTGTGCCACTTTGGAATGAACTGTTGTGAAATTTTGTTAGTTCAAAGTGGTACGGATTTGCGGGCCTTCACACTTGGTATCAGAGCTGAAAGGTTAAGCGAGATCCTTGGCTCTGGTGGGGATTACTCATTAGAGATAGAGTCATTAGTACTCTAGAATGAGTTTGAGTGTATTAATAGATATGAGAGCGTATTTGTTAGTGAATATAAAATGGTTTTATATTGTGTTACTTGATTTATTGAGTGGTATATGAACCTTCGTCAGCACAGTCTGTACAACTGGGCCGAAGGGGTTTCTAAACACTGAATAGAACAATTCGACACAATATTGTTTTCGAAAATGGGTGAATGAAATAATTTTACCCAAAATATATTTTGGTATAAAAAAAATAATTTTCTGCAAATTATTACATATAATTAAAGTGTTTGGATGATAGTATGATAGACAAATAAGATTACGAGGATTTAAAATGGCTCATATAACCAAGGAAAGTATGAGATTGAATTTTTGGAGTTAAAAATTGAAAATGAAGTCAAAAAAAATAAGGATTTAACTTGGATTAAGTTGAAAATTTAACTTTTGAAATTTAACTAATGATGGGAAATAATAATATAAGTAAATTGGTGAAGTAAATAAAATTTAGAATGTAGATGAATCGGATAGGGAAAATTTAATAGAAATAAATTAATAAATTTTGAATGTGATTGAAATGATAAAATAGAAATTAAATGTGAATTGGAGGACAAAATCAAATTGGGTTGAAATTAATTTAAGCTAAGTAAATGGAGGTAAGTTGAATTAATCTGGAATAAAATTAAGTTGTATTTGAATTAAGTTGGAATCAAATTGAAAGGAAATGAATGGAGATATGGATGATATTAAATGAAATTATGTTCTTACTTAATTAAATCCAAGTGAATTGGTGGATTAAAGAGTATAATATGATGCTAGATTTAACTGAAGTTAAGTTAAATAAAATTGGATTGTAATAAAATCCTCTTACTCCTTCGTAAAATATCTTGAAAAAATACTCTATTCTCTTCAAAATCATACAAAATCAATTCATACTTCATTGCATCGATACAATACTACTTTCTTATTGTTTTGGAAATATCTCTCTCGTTACAAAGATTAAAGTGTTATCCATGAGGCTATAGGATCCATTATATCCAAAGTACAAGCATTTCTCTTTAGAAAAACTATCAGCTCTATTGTGTTTGCTTCATTGCGCTTGTAGCCCATTCAAATCAAGTAGGTGTGCATAGTAGCCTGTTCAAATCTAGTAGGTGTGCTTGTAGCTTGATCAAATTAAGTGAGTTTACACCAGACTTAAAATACAAGAGGGTGTGTCTTGTAGCCTCGAAATCGAGATTATATTTAGATTTGCCTTCTACCTGGTAAAAGATTGGCATTTTAAAAGAAATATATACAAACAATTATACAAGACTGGATGTAGGAGCTATCTGAACCAGTATAGAATCCATAATGTCATCTCTTTAACTCTTTACTCTACCGCTGTTATTTTAATCTATGATTGCATCTATATTTGGTTACTAGTATAATTTGTGTTGTTAATCTGTGATTTAATATTAATCTTGAAGGAAAATTAAAAAGAATTACATAAATTAGAAAATAGTACTCACCACTCTTGTGTTAAATTGGCCTCAAGGTCCATAATTCTGCAACCCACATTTGGTATCAGAGCACTAGGTTTACAAAAACTCATAATTTGATTTTTGAAACATTCAAATGACTAGAAGCACAATTTGTACACTTTTTAAGACTTTTTTCAAAGGACGATCTATTACTAGACCCCTAATTTTTAATGGTAGTAATTACACTTATTGGTCATGCAGGATGAAGATTTATTTACAGTCTAAGGGTCTAGATATTTGGAATATTACATAGAATGAGTACATTGAATTCAAACTGACTTTTCGAATTGGACTGTTAACCAAAAGACACAAGCACTTAATAATTCTAAGCCATGAATATTTTATTTTACCCACTAGATAAAAATAAATTTAATAGAGTCTCAATCTATAAGTCTGCGTATGATATTTAGAGAACATTGCAAGTCACCGATGAAGGCACTAGTAAAGTCAACTCGACTAACATTTCCATGTTAACTAATCAGTTTCAGTTATTTAAAATGAATCAGAATGAGTCTATTTCTGACATGCATTGTAGATTTCAAGATATAGTATAGTCTTTAGTATCATTGGGTTAAAAAATTTCTGAAGAGCACCAAGTTAGAAAAATGCTCAATTCACTGTCTTTAGAGTGGGATCAAAAGACACTAGCAATTAAAAAGGATTTAGACGATGACAATGATGAGGAGATTGCTTTCATGACCAGAAATTTCAAAAAGTTCCTAAAGTATAGAAAGATGAACAACTTTTGAAGACCTGAAAATAAGACTCATGGACTAGAACTACAATCTGATTTTTTAATTATGATGAACATGGTCACTTGCAATGTGACTGTCCGCATCAGAATAAATCAAGGATCTCGTCAATTACCAACTCATCCAGAAAAAGAAAATGGGCTCACACAGCAATATTAGATGATTCAGATACTACATCAAGTGACAATGAACCGAATATTGAGGGTGCGAACATGTCTTTCAATGCAATGGTAGACTAATAAAAAAATGGAGCAAAAAGCGGTGCTTTTTGCATTTAGTTTTTAATTTTTTGTTTTAGGAATAAAATACAAATTAATAATAATATTGGATGCATACAAGTATATAGATATATATATAGGAATATTTTACATTTGTTTTAATTTTAGATTTTGCAGCCAATGAATCGACATACCCAAAGCCCATATGCCGATATATCTGTTAGAATTTTAAAATTTCATTTCAAATTCAAATGTTGAATTTCCTCTCTTTTGCACTAACTCCAATAACTGAAAAGGCATCATTTCAAAACTAAAATGTCAGTTTTCCATCTATTAGTTCATCCTATCTCTATCCGTTCTTCCACTCACTTTATTTTAAAAATCAAAATATCACTTTACTTTCTTATCTCTTCAAAAACTCAAAAACGGCCTCCTCCAGCCCACCATCAAAAACCATAAGGCTCTCAAAAAGAATAAAGGCTTTCTTTTCAATGACAAAGAAGCCATTGACCATTATGTTGAATACCGTGCAGTTAAATCCCTGCTAAAGTCCCGAAAAATCCCCGCTATAGCACATAACGTTCTTCGACCACTACGCTATTTCAATTTAGTGCTATTACACAGTAGATCTTATTTAAGCCTGCTGTTTTCTGCTACACCCGTTAAATCAAAGCTTTTTAGCACCTACTTCAGTAACATTAATATAAAAACATTGATTTTACTAGTTCTCTTTTAAAACACATCAACAAAGTTCGGATAAAGATCTAATTTTAAGGCATAAGTGCACTATATAGGTTAGAAATCTATTGTAATCAACAAATCCAGTCTGCATAAATCTTGATGTTCATCAGTTTTGTTATATAAGATTAAACAATATTTTCTTTTTGTGCGAATGATGAATGAGCGAGAATAAATTAACTTTAAATATTTGATTTTATATTTAATGAAGCATTTTGCACATCTGTTATTTTTCACTATATCCCCGTTATAATTTTTCTCACCTCCGCCGTTATGGGATCGCTATGCGCGTTAACTACAATGGTTGAATATGATACTTTCGGAAAAGTTTTTCTTGAAATATTTTCTAAGTTTGGTGATTATTTTTCTTATAGTCTTTATGATCTTTATTGTAAAGACCTGAAATTTCACTCATTTGATTTGCAAATATTTAATTAGTTTTAAATATTCAATATATAGGTTTTATAATGAAAATAAAACTCTTTTAAATGATAAATAATGATGGTGAAATAGTTTTTAAAACTTGTTTACAAAAATATTTGGTTCGAACAAAAATAAAAAATGTGATCGGAATTTGTTTTTTGAATTTTTTACTTTTCGTTGACTAAAAGTTGTCGAAAATGTTGTGATAATAATAGCATATGTATGTACATTCATTTATAACTAAAGTTAGGATTTCATTTCACATGTATATATATGTATGCACTTAAATATCATCAATATAAGTAAGATAAGTTTTCTTTGACTTAAGCAAATATATATTTATTTAAAACTAAAGATGCTTAGGAAAACATATGTAGACATAAGTATATATATATATATATATATATATATATATATATATATTAAATGCATTTTGGCTTAGAAATGTAAGGGGAGGACAAGGTAGTGAGGTGGCGCAAGGTGGGTGGAGGGAAAATAAAAAGTGTGTTTAGGTAATTCCTTTTTTTCTTGTTTATAAATAGTCTTTCCTCCTTCACATTTTACCTCCTCTTCCTTCTATCATATCTTCCTCATTACTAGCCCAAATAGAGATTTCCTTTCTTTAAAACCATATGAATTCCAATAGCTGCAAGTTTTTTTTGTACTATATTTTCAATTTGGAGTGTAGCTATGTCAAAAATGCATTTTCTTTCAGATATGTTTTTGGACTCAAAAATCCAAGTTCGAAAATGGTCCTTGTAACGTTTGCGATTTTTCGTTGCCGAAAAACCGAAATGTTATGGGTTTTAAAAAGAATTTATGAAAAGAGAAGAGAAGAAGAGAGAAGATAGAAAATAGAGAGAAAAGAAAATAGAAAATAGAAGAGGGAAAAGATAGAAGAAAAAGAAAATAGAGAACATAGAATAGATCATTTTAAAATAGAAGGAAAAGAGAATAGAACGGAACAGAAAACAACTGAACAATAACAGAATCTCACAATTCGCAGCGGAACAACATATAATAATAAATGAATAATCTTTAAACAAAGAACTATATCAGTTATTACATTTTATACATTACATTACATCATCTCATCATATCATCAGAGTGTACAACAACAAACAGTGCAGCGGAAAAAGAAATACTATATAAGTAATATGCCATGCCATCCAGCTTGCCTCCAGCAACTTCAGAATATCCAGAATATCCTGATAAACCTTACTCTTGACTGCCCGTGTGGAAATTGGTGGGCACCCAGAGTTTAGGAAGGAAAACAATAAACTCCGAGTCAGTCATGTGACTGGTGTGAGAACTCAAAACAGTTTATTTATCTTTAAAATCAAAAATAGAGGAATATTTTTAAATTCAATTCGCAATGCTTTTAAAAATGAGACTACCATAAGACCTCCTGCCACACACACAATGCAAACGCAGACTTGGAGAAGATTTCTCCTTATGATAGTCAAAGATGCTTGATACGCATTTAAAAAAAAGAACATTTGATATTATTATTAGTGCATAGTGTAGGAAGCAATTTCGAAAGTAGAATATAAATCTTAGCCAGCATAGGTACCATTATATTATGCCTACTAATAGCTACCATATTAGATGGTAGGTTCTACAACTAAAACCGTACAAGTCACGTATTGTTTCTTTGGATTTCCAACGAATGATCAGGCCAAGGAACTTCCCATTGCCACATGAGAATGCCTCTGGATGGACATCCCCGAGAACCAAACCGGATCTCTACCAACACAAGGCCGGGTTACCCCTAACTGAGTAACAACTGACCGAATATGCCATCCCCCGGTCCTTTGGGACCTTTCACCGAGCGCTCGTAATCAATTCACACAATCATAACAAAGTGTTTTCAACATGAGTAAGTATCTGGGCTCCATACCATGACACCACCCTTTTCCAGAAGGAAATGGACACATCCTAAAGGGCGCTACCCCTCATAACCTTGCCGCATCTTTCCTGTTTTGACCATTCACGGGGTGTGAGGCTCGACGAAGTCACGTCCACAAAAACATACTTTATACAAAAGCCATGCTTTGGATCACAAATGATCAACACAATGATCACAAGGATAGATGATCAAATAAACGATCCTATCACAAATAATCAACACAATGATCATCTCAGCATCACTCAGCATGTCACATTACCAAATTGGGAATATATCGCTGATAACTTCAACTATATAACCTCTGAGCTCGTACGTCTCAGAGAAGGGTGTTAAGCTAAAAGAATAAATTCTCCGCCACCAACAGAAATATATTTGAAAGAAATCGGCTTTATATCTCAACTTGTAATGTCAGACATACAATCCATGCAAGTCTGTTCCGGGCTCGAACAAAACCGAAGGCACTTCTCACGAAGCCCTTGAAATCCGGGTATTCACAATCCCGATCGAATTTCCCATCACTTAGGAGATCTCTATACCAGGAGCTACCCAGTGCAGAGACAATCGATAGGTCATCCTATCGCTTTCACAAATACTCGGTCTTCAACACCGATCTTCAATGCAATTCACAACGACGTATCACATATTCGGAATGGGTTATACGACCCCATGGTCCTTTCCCGGTTAACCCGAATAGTGAGCGCTTATTCAAAAATAAGTGTGGCATTCACATTCAAACAATTCACATCAATTACCCATTCAAAGGGAAATATTGATAGTCGGTTATTGAACTATCAATTGATATGCACACATCACTAGATTCCAAATAATTTTCCAAATTATTTATTTTCCAAAATATCTTCACAAGATATATAATTTCATACTTCAAAAATAAATCAATATTTATTTTTAAACCAATTCCACTTTCTTTTATAAATTCCTTAGTGAATTTATAATCCAAAATATCTATGGATATTCGATTCCAATTATTCATTTCAATTTATCTTCAAAAAAAGATAAATTCTCAAAATATTCACTTTTTATTGGAAAACATTTCCATACTTATTTAATAAGTAATTCACAAATTTTATTTATTTTCAACACTTGGAAAATATTCAATATACTTCAATCGAAATTAAGTATATATTTCATTCTTTAAGGAAATCATTCTCTTAAACATTTCTATTTGGGCCAAAACGAATGTTACGTAAAACATCGTTACGACAACCCAAAATCACTAGTATAGGGATTCGAAATTAAAATAGATATATAAATCCCAATACTATACAAAACATTTCCTTTCGGAAATCATTTACTATAACAACAGTGTTATAGTCCATTATTTCCTTCTATTTCTCGAAAACGTCTATTTCAACAATAAATGTTGAAATCTATGGTTTCGAATCTCAACACATTTTAAAACATCGTTAGATCGTTTTAATTCAATTTAAACATTTCATTCAAAACATTTCCTTTAACATATTATTCACTATTCAAAAACGTGAATATACTTTGTTAACAACTTCCATCCTTTTATTCATTTTATTTTAAAGTATTATTCACAGTCAAAAACGTGAATATAACTCCATAAATAAATCATAACAATTTACTTATCAAAATAAGTCGTTTGTGAATTTATAAAACAACGTTTATAAATTCCATTTCTATTTATTTATAAAAACTTCTTTCCTTATAAATTTTCTTTATTAACCTATTCACTTTATAACTCCATTATAAACCAAAAATTCAAACTATAAGTTAAATGCTTTTAAAACGATTATTTTACAAAATCGTTCCTCTAAAGACTTTCCAAACCATAAATCTTATAACTTATAAGATTCATTTATTTAACTAAATCTATTCTTCAATTAACTTCACAAATTTATAAATCTTACTATTTATAAATTTTATTTATAACTTCACAGTTTATAATTCTATAAATTTCATTCATTTATGAAATTCATTTTCACTTCATTCAAACACTTATAAAAACTCGTTTTATAATGTCAATATTTCAATTTATAAATATCCATTTATAAATCTCTTAATATAAATCAATTTATATTATTCTTTAAAACATATTTGTTCTCCTTTATTATTTCACCATTTTGATTCATAAAATAATTAAATTTTATAAATCCTATATTCAAACTTTTCACAATAGATTCAAAAATCTCGATTAACTATTTTATAAAATTATTAGCATCGTATTCTCAAAAATCAGTTTTTAACTATATTTCTCAAAAATCATAATTTTTATAACTTTAAAAATTATAACGTTTATTTATTTAAAATAGATCAAATTCCAAACATATAGTATATTTTCAAAAATCACTTTAAAAATCATTTTAAAGTTTCAAATTTGGTCCAATGATGCTACACACCAAATAGTCAATCACGACTACAACGATATCATATATCAATATGAAAATCCATCAAATATCAAAATATCTAAAATCAAATAAAAACTGTTGAGGAATCCAGTTGGATCCCTCCAACCTGTTTTCCTGCATCCAAAAACATTAGCACAATACCAATTTCGCTCCAGTACGAAATTATCGCGGTATATGTTTTTAATAAATATTATCCGCTTAATAACGGCGTAATAGGGTCTCATCCGCTAAACAAATAAATGCGGAAAATCAATAACTCCAATATATACATATGCCAATATATATATATATATATATATATATATATATATATATATATATTGCTATTATATATAATACCAATTTCACTGTTTATGAAATATTCGCGGTATATGTTTTTAATAAATAACATCCGCTTACTAACGGCGTATAATGTCTATTTTAACAATCAATAGATATCAATCAACATTCAAACATGCATTCAAATATTTTAAATCTAACTATTTAAAATAAAATCGAAACCGATTCGATTGAGTGAGAAGTTCTCACCTTGGTTTTATTTCCGTTTTAGCGATTTATTTCGAATAAAATTAAACGCGCGTTTAATTTTACCCAAAATTCTCACTAACTCCAAACGACTCCAATCCAACTCCATCGCGTAGTGCTCGACCATACGATTCCAACGCAACTGAGTTTGCATTTTTTCGACCTCGTATGAAAAAGTTATGTATTTTTGAAGTTACACGAATTTAAATCAACTAATTTACAACCTTTTATTTATATTTTTATACCACAAATATTCTGGACCGTAGGATCTTGCAACACTGCATCAGGGCCGCCCCTCTTTTCTTCCTTCCCTCACGCAAAAATCCCCAGGCAAGACACGACGCAAGCATGAACCCATCCCTCAATCACTAGGGTTTCAATTTGCACCATCTATACTCGATTAAACTTCATCAAATCACCGCCATCTCGAAGCCCTTCGCGAGAGCTACCTCCACCATCCACCACCTGAAGCTCGGCCCCCCCAAACTCCTCGTTTTGCGTGCGTGACCTGTAGAGAACGGTCCCCCATAGCTCCCTCTCCGTTGCACCAAAACCCATCATCACCGTATGGATTTCAAGATCTCATCGTGCTCTATAACTTTCGTGTTGAAAGTTTCTTCTAATTGTTTGTAGATTGAAAGAGATTGAGGGGAGAAAGAGGAGAATTTCTGGCCATTCAACCTAAAAGTGGCGGCTAGCAAATTAGGTTTAGGGTTTTGACTTTTTATTTTTTTATTTTTTTAGAGTGAGGGTGTATTTATAGGAAACCGACGAAACACTATTCATCCCGGAAATTCCGAACTTCGATTTACGCGCCGAAACTGACATTCCTAAGGTTTATCCCGCGTTCCGGACACAATGGAACAGGTTTCGGAAGCTAATTCGGACATCTGTGCGAGATATGGCTGTAAACGCTCAATTTAAATTAAACCGATTTAAATCGATTTCTAGGCGTTTTAATTTGTACCGGACAAACGGTAAATCCAATTGACTTGAAATTTGAAACCTTACAATAATATCACGTTACGGATCCGATGAAACTGGTTTCGTCGAAATCCGAGACTTTTTGAAAAATGGCTATTTTAACTCGCCAAATTAAAATTAAAAAATAATTCGATGCGTTTCGAGCTGCCACGATCAAACGATAGCTCCGATTGACACGAAAATTGAAATCCGGTAATAACTAACTATTACGGATCCAATGGAACTGGTTTCGTTCAATTCTGAGACTGTTCAAAAATTGGCTATTTTACAGTCGATTATTAAATATTAAAATATTCAATTTTCACAAATTAACTCTTAATTCGATTTTAAAAGTTCTAAAATATCATTCTAACTCCAACATGATAAAATAAAATTTTACAAATCATTTTCAATCATATTTAACTCAATTTTCAATTATTTTCATAATTTAACGTATTAAATTATCGATTTAATAATCCAATTAAATCCAATAATTCAAATAAAAATTTATTTGACTTATAAATTCACTTGTTAATATTTAAAATAAATTAAATATTCATATTTTAATTTCTAAAAATCCTGGGTCGTTACAATCTTCCCCACTTAAAAGAATTTCGTCCTCGAAATTATTAAGTAAGAAAAGTTATAGAATTTATTAACTTTCCAAAATTCATAGTTAAACTTCTTACAATAACTTACTAAGTTTCCAAATCATACTTAGTTATCTTTCAAAACCAAACTACTATTGTTTAACTTTCCATTCTAAATCAAAGTTTAGTTTTCAAAATTTTCCAATTTTTCTCAAATTTTTTTCTAACGCCTTAAATTTTCGGAAAAATTCGCCATAGTCTCCTTTGCGCGGCTCGATCCGAAAAAAAAATGACAGTATATATATCACAAATATACATCTCATCAAGTAATGAGGCATCCCGCAGGGAAAAAGTATAAAAGTACGGTATGTAATCCGAGATATGTACCTTATATTTTATTAGCGAGCATATACGGCTAATATAGCGCGAAAGCGAGCTCCAAATGCGAAGCAAACGCGATCCGCACCTACTAATCACTCAACAAACAACATGAGAATCATGCATGTAGATAATAGTATCGATATACAACATATAGTAACATAATAACTATACATGCTAACATAGCAAATGCAACAAAACAATAAATGCAAACATCAACCAACTATTATTCATAACCAATGTATATTCATTCATATTCTCATTTATATACAATGAAATGGTTTTCAATTTAAATCACATTTGATTCATTACAGTGGATGTTTACTAACATTCATTTTCAATTAGTTTATATTCACTAATTCATATTCAAGTTGGTACACTTCCAAATCAAATTCAATTCTATTTAAGATTCATTTAACTTCCAATTGAATTTCAATTACTTTAGCTTCCAATTTCATTAACACTTAATGAATTATATACAATCAATCAACTAACAATCATATAACAACCAATGTATATTCATTCTCATTCAATTTATTCAACTTCCAATAACATTAGATTTTAATGAATTAACACTTATATTCATTATTTCATATCAACTTAATTCAACATATCTTAAGTTATATTCCATTTAACTTTAAAAATTCATTTTTATTCACAACTCATATTCATAAATATATTCATATAGTTTCACTTCTTATATATATAAGTTTATTTCACAATTCTAATTCACTTTAATTATAATTTAATTCTTATAATTCTTTTGCTTATACAATTATTCTTTTATTTAAATTATTCAAACAACTAACAATCAACTTATACACATTTTAATAATTCTGAAAAATTATTCCTTTATATATATAAAATATAATCAAGGTAAAATTATTTCATTTACCCAATTTTAAAAACAATATTGTGCCGAATTGTTCTATTCAAGTGTTTAGAAACCCCTTCGATTCAGTTTCGAGGCTGCGCCGACGAAGGTTCATATGCCACTCAACAAACCAATCATCACAATATAAAATAATTTTATATTCACTAACAAATACGCTCTCATAGCTATTATTACACTCAAACTCATTCTAGAGTACTGCTGACTCTATCTCTAATGAGTAATACCCAACAGAACCATGGTTGTCGCTTAACCATATGCTCTGATACCAAATGTAACGTTTGAGATTTTTCGTTGCCGAAAAACCGAAATGTTATGGGTTTTAAAAAGAATTTATGAAAAGAGAAGAGAAGAAGAGAGAAGATAGAAAATAGAGAGAAAAGAAAATAGAAAATAGAAGAGGGAAAAGATAGAAGAAAAAGAAAATAGAGAACATAGAATAGATCATTTTAAAATAGAAGGAAAAGAGAATAGAACGGAACAGAAAACAACTGAACAATAACAGAATCTCACAATTCGCAGCGGAACAACATATAATAATAAATGAATAATCTTTAAACAAAGAACTATATCAGTTATTACATTTTATACATTACATTACATCATCTCATCATATCATCAGAGTGTACAACAACAAACAGTGCAGCGGAAAAAGAAATACTATATAAGTAATATGCCATGCCATCCAGCTTGCCTCCAGCAACTTCAGAATATCCAGAATATCCTGATAAACCTTACTCTTGACTGCCCGTGTGGAAATTGATGGGAACCCCGAGTTTAGGAAGGAAAACAATAAACTCCGAGTCAGTCATGTGACTGGTGTAAGAACTCAAAACAGTTTATTTATCTTTAAAATCAAAAATAGAGGAATATTTTTAAATTCAATTCGCAATGCTTTTAAAAATGAGACTACCATAAGACCTCCTGCCACACACACAATGCAAACGCAGACTTGGAGAAGATTTCTCCTTATGATAGTCAAAGATGCTTGATACGCATTTAAAAAAAAGAACATTTGATATTATTATTAGTGCATAGTGTAGGAAGCAATTTCGAAAGTAGAATATAAATCTTAGCCAGCATAGGTACCATTATATTATGCCTACTAATAGCTACCATATTAGATGGCAGGTTCTACAACTAAAACCGTACAAGTCACGTATTGTTTCTTTGGATTTCCAACGAATGATCAGGCCAAGGAACTTCCCATTGCCACATGAGAATGCCTCTGGATGGACATCCTCGAGAACCAAACCGGATCTCTACCAACACAAGGCCGGGTTACCCCTAACTGAGTAACAACTGACCGAATATGCCATCCCCCGGTCCTTTGGGACCTTTCACCGAGCGCTCGTAATCAATTCACACAATCATAACAAAGTGTTTTCAACATGAGTAAGTATCTGGGCTCCATACCATGACACCACCCTTTTCCAGAAGGAAATGGACACATCCTAAAGGGCGCTACCCCTCATAACCTTGCCGCATCTTTCCTGTTTTGACCATTCACGGGGTGTGAGGCTCAACGAAGTCACGTCCACAAAAACATACTTTATACAAAAGCCATGCTTTGGGTCACAAATGATCAACACAATAATCACAAGGATAGACGATCAAATAAACGATCCTATCACAAATAATCAACACAATGATCATCTCAGCATCACTCAGCATGTCACATTACCAAATTGGGAATATATCGCTGATAACTTCAACTATATAACCTCTGAGCTCGTACATCTCAGAGAAGGGTGTTAAGCTAAAAGAATAAATTCTCCGCCACCAACAGAAATATATTTGAAAGAAATCGGCTTTATATCTCAACTTGTAATGTCAGACATACAATCCATGCAAGTCTGTTCCGGGCTCGAACAAAACCGAAGGCACTTCTCACGAAGCCCTTGAAATCCGGGTATTCACAATCCCGATCGAATTTCCCATCACTTAGGAGATCTCTATACCAGGAGCTACCCAGTGCAGAGACAATCGATAGGTCATCCTATCGCTTTCACAAATACTCGGTCTTCAACACCGATCTTCAATGCAATTCACAACGACGTATCACATATTCGGAATGGGTTATACGACCCCATGGTCCTTTCCCGGTTAACCCGAATAGTGAGCGCTTATTCAAAAATAAGTGTGGCATTCACATTCAAACAATTCACATCAATTACCCATTCAAAGGGAAATATTGATAGTCGGTTATTGAACTATCAATTGATATGCACACATCACTAGATTCCAAATAATTTTCCAAATTATTTATTTTCCAAAATATCTTCACAAGATATATAATTTCATACTTCAAAAATAAATCAATATTTATTTTTAAACCAATTCCACTTTCTTTTATAAATTCCTTAGCGAATTTATAATCCAAAATATCTATGGATATTCGATTCCAATTATTCATTTCAATTTATCTTCAAAAAAGGATAAATTCTCAAAATATTCACTTTTTATTGGAAAACATTTCCATACTTATTTAATAAGTAATTCACAAATTTTATTTATTTTCAACACTTGGAAAATATTCAATATACTTCAATCGAAATTAAGTATATATTTCATTCTTTAAGGAAATCATTCTCTTAAACATTTCTATTTGGGCCAAAACGAATGTTACGTAAAACATCGTTACGACAACCCAAAATCACTAGTATAGGGATTCGAAATTAAAATAGATATATAAATCCCAATACTATACAAAACATTTCCTTTCGGAAATCATTTACTATAACAACAGTGTTATAGTCCATTATTTCCTTCTATTTCTCGAAAACGTCTATTTCAACAATAAATGTTGAAATCTATAGTTTCGAATCTCAACACATTTTAAAACATCGTTAGATCGTTTTAATTCAATTTAAACATTTCATTCAAAACATTTCCTTTAACATATTATTCACTATTCAAAAACGTGAATATACTTTGTTAACAACTTCCATCCTTTTATTCATTTTATTTTAAAGTATTATTCACAGTCAAAAACGTGAATATAACTCCATAAATAAATCATAATAATTTACTTATCAAAATAAGTCGTTTGTAAATTTATAAAACAACGTTTATAAATTCCATTTCTATTTATTTATAAAAACTTCTTTCCTTATAAATTTTCTTTATTAACCTATTCACTTTATAACTCCATTATAAACCAAAAATTCAAATTATAAGTTAAATGCTTATAAAACGATTATTTTACAAAATCGTTCCTCTAAAGACTTTCCAAACCATAAATCTTATAACTTATAAGATTCATTTATTTAACCAAATCTATTCTTCAATTAACTTTACAAATTTATAAATCTTACTATTTATAAATTTTATTTATAACTTCACAGTTTATAATTCTATAAATTTCATTCATTTATGAAATTCATTTTCACTTCATTCACACACCTATAAAAACTCGTTTTATAATGTCAATATTTCAATTTATAAATATCCATTTATAAATCTCTTAATATAAATCAATTTATATTATTCTTTAAAACATATTTGTTCTCCTTTATTATTTCACCATTTTGATTCATAAAATAATTAAATTTTATAAATCCTATATTCAAACTTTTCACAATAGATTCAAAAATCTCGATTAACTATTTTATAAAATTATTAGCATCGTATTCTCAAAAATCAGTTTTTAACTATATTTCTCAAAAATCATAATTTTTATAACTTTAAAAATTATAACGTTTATTTATTTAAAATAGATCAAATTCCAAACATATAGTATATTTTCAAAAATCACTTTAAAAATCATTTTAAAGTTCCAAATTTGGTCCAATGATGCTACACACCAAATAGTCAATCACGACTACAACGATATCATATATCAATATGAAAATCCATCAAATATCAAAATATCTGAAATCAAATAAAAACTGTTGAGGAATCCAGTTGGATCCCTCCAACCTGTTTTCCTGCATCCAAAAACATTAGCACAATACCAATTTCGCTCCAGTACGAAATTATCGCGGTATATGTTTTTAATAAATATTATCCGCTTAATAACGGCGTAATAGGGTCTCATCCGCTAAACAAATAAATGCGGGAAATCAATAACTCCAATATATACATATGCCAATATATATATATTGCTATTATATATAATACCAATTTCACTGTTTATGAAATATTCGCGGTATATGTTTTTAATAAATAACATCCGCTTACTAACGGTGTATAATGTCTATTTTAACAATCAATAGATATCAATCAACATTCAAACATGCATTCAAATATTTTAAATCTAACTATTTAAAATAAAATCGAAACCGATTCGATTGAGTGAGAAGTTCTCACCTTGGTTTTATTTCCGTTTTAGCGATTTATTTCGAATAAAATTAAACGCGCGTTTAATTTTACCCAAAATTCTCACTAACTCCAAACGACTCCAATCAAACTCCATCGCGTATTGCTCGACCATACGATTCCAACGCAACTGAGTTTGCATTTTTTCGACCTCGTATGAAAAAGTTATGTATTTTTGAAGTTACACGAATTTAAATCAGCTAATTTACAACCTTTTATTTATATTTTTATACCGCAAACATTCTGGACCGTAGGATCTTGCAACACTGCATCAAGGCCGCCCCTCTTTTCTTCCATCCCTCAGGCAAAAGTCCCCAGGCAAGACACGACGCAAGCATGAACCCATCCCTCAATCACTAGGGTTTCAATTTGCACCATCTATACTCGATTAAACTTCATCAAATCACCGCCATCTCGAAGCCCTTCGCGAGAGCTACCTCCACCATCCACCACCTGAAGCTCGGCCCCCCCAAACTCCTCATTTTGCGTGCGTGACCTGTAGAGAACGGCCCCCCATAGCTCCCTCTCCGTTGCACCAAAACCCATCATCACCGTATGGATTTCAAGATCTCATCGTGCTCTATAACTTTCGTGTTGAAAGTTTCTTCTAATTGTTTGTAGATTGAAAGAGATTGAGGGGAGAAAGAGGAGAATTTCTGGCCATTCAACCTAAAAGTGGCGGCTAGCAAATTAGGTTTAGGGTTTTGACTTTTTATTTTTTTATTTTTTTTAGAGTGAGGGTGTATTTATAGGAAACCGACGAAACACTATTCATCCCGGAAATTCCGAACTCCGATTTACGCGCCGAAACTGACATTCCTAAGGTTTATCCCGCGTTCCGGACACAATGGAACAGGTTTCGGAAGCTAATTCGGACATCTGTGCGAGATATGGCTGTAAACGCTCAATTTAAATTAAACCGATTTAAATCGATTTCTAGGCGTTTTAATTTGTACCGGACAAACGGTAAATCCAATTGACTTGAAATTTGAAACCTTACAATAATATCACGTTACGGATCCGATGAAACTGGTTTCGTCGAAATCCGAGACTTTTTGAAAAATGGCTATTTTAACTCGCCAAATTAAAATTAAAAAATAATTCGATGCGTTTCGAGCTGCCACGATCAAACGATAGCTCCGATTGACACGAAAATTGAAATCCGGTAATAACTAACTATTACGGATCCAATGGAACTGGTTTCGTTCAATTCTGAGACTGTTCAAAAATTGGCTATTTTACAGTCGATTATTAAATATTAAAATATTCAATTTTCACAAATTAACTCTTAATTCGATTTTAAAAGTTCTAAAATATCATTCTAACTCCAACATGATAAAATAAAATTTTACAAATCATTTTCAATCATATTTAACTCAATTTTCAATTATTTTCATAATTTAACGTATTAAATTATCGATTTAATAATCCAATTAAATCCAATAATTCAAATAAAAATTTATTTGACTTATAAATTCACTTGTTAATATTTAAAATAAATTAAATATTCATATTTTAATTTCTAAAAATCCTGGGTCGTTACAATCTTCCCCACTTAAAAGAATTTCGTCCTCGAAATTATTAAGTAAGAAAAGTTATAGAATTTATTAACTTTCCAAAATTCATAGTTAAACTTCTTACAATAACTTACTAAGTTTCCAAATCATACTTAGTTATCTTTCAAAACCAAACTACTATTGTTTAACTTTCCATTCTAAATCAAAGTTTAGTTTTCAAAATTTTCCAATTTTTCTCAAATTTTTTTCTAACGCCTTAAATTTTCGGAAAAATTCGCCATAGTCTCCTTTGCGCGGCTCGATCCGAAAAAAAAATGACAGTATATATATCACAAATATACATCTCATCAAGTAATGAGGCATACCGCAGGGAAAAAGTATAAAAGTACGGTATGTAATCCGAGATATGTACCTTATATTTTATTAGCGAGCATATACGGCTAATATAGCGCGAAAGCGAGCTCCAAATGCGAAGCAAACGCGATCCGCACCTACTAATCACTCAACAAACAACATGAGAATCATGCATGTAGATAATAGTATCGATATACAACATATAGTAACATAATAACTATACATGCTAACATAGCAAATGCAACAAAACAATAAATGCAAACATCAACCAACTATTATTCATAACCAATGTATATTCATTCATATTCTCATTTATATACAATGAAATGGTTTTCAATTTAAATCACATTTGATTCATTACAGTGGATGTTTACTAACATTCATTTTCAATTAGTTTATATTCACTAATTCATATTCAAGTTGGTACACTTCCAAATCAAATTCAATTCTATTTAAGATTCATTTAACTTCCAATTGAATTTCAATTACTTTAGCTTCCAATTTCATTAACACTTAATGAATTATATACAATCAATCAACTAACAATCATATAACAACCAATGTATATTCATTCTCATTCAATTTATTCAACTTCCAATAACATTAGATTTTAATGAATTAACACTTATATTCATTATTTCATATCAACTTAATTCAACATATCTTAAGTTATATTCCATTTAACTTTAAAAATTCATTTTTATTCACAACTCATATTCATAAATATATTCATATAGTTTCACTTCTTATATATATAAGTTTATTTCACAATTCTAATTCACTTTAATTATAATTTAATTCTTATAATTCTTTTGCTTATACAATTATTCTTTTATTTAGATTATTCAAACAACTAACAATCAACTTATACACATTTTAATAATTCTGAAAAATTATTCCTTTATATATATAAAATATAATCAAGGTAAAATTATTTCATTTACCCAATTTTAAAAACAATATTGTGCCGAATTGTTCTATTCAAGTGTTTAGAAACCCCTTCGATTCAGTTTCGAGGCTGCGCCGACGAAGGTTCATATGCCACTCAACAAACCAATCATCACAATATAAAACAATTTTATATTCACTAACAAATACGCTCTCATAGCTATTATTACACTCAAACTCATTCTAGAGTACTGCTGACTCTATCTCTAATGAGTAATACCCAACAGAACCATGGTTGTCGCTTAACCATATGCTCTGATACCAAATGTAACGTTTGAGATTTTTCGTTGCCGAAAAACCGAAATGTTATGGGTTTTAAAAAGAATTTATGAAAAGAGAAGAGAAGAAGAGAGAAGATAGAAAATAGAGAGAAAAGAAAATAGAAAATAGAAGAGGGAAAAGATAGAAGAAAAAGAAAATAGAGAACATAGAATAGATCATTTTAAAATAGAAGGAAAAGAGAATAGAACGGAACAGAAAACAACTGAACAATAACAGAATCTCACAATTCGCAGCGGAACAACATATAATAATAAATGAATAATCTTTAAACAAAGAACTATATCAGTTATTACATTTTATACATTACATTACATCATCTCATCATATCATCAGAGTGTACAACAACAAACAGTGCAGCGGAAAAAGAAATACTATATAAGTAATATGCCATGCCATCCAGCATGCCTCCAGCAACTTCAGAATATCTAGAATATCCTGATAAACCTTACTCTTGACTGCCCGTGTGGAAATTGGTGGGAACCCCGAGTTTAGGAAGGAAAACAATAAACTCCGAGTCAGTCATGTGACTGGTGTAAGAACTCAAAACAGTTTATTTATCTTTAAAATCAAAAATAGAGGAATATTTTTAAATTCAATTCGCAATGCTTTTAAAAATGAGACTACCATAAGACCTCCTGCCACACACACAATGCAAACGCAGACTTGGAGAAGATTTCTCCTTATGATAGTCAAAGATGCTTGATACGCATTTAAAAAAAAGAACATTTGATATTATTATTAGTGCATAGTGTAGGAAGCAATTTCGAAAGTAGAATATAAATCTTAGCCAGCATAGGTACCATTATATTATGCCTACTAATAGCTACCATATTAGATGGCAGGTTCTACAACTAAAACCGTACAAGTCACGTATTGTTTCTTTGGATTTCCAACGAATGATCAGGCCAAGGAACTTCCCATTGCCACATGAGAATGCCTCTGGATGGACATCCTCGAGAACCAAACCGGATCTCTACCAACACAAGGCCGGGTTACCCCTAACTGAGTAACAACTGACCGAATATGCCATCCCCCGGTCCTTTGGGACCTTTCACCGAGCGCTCGTAATCAATTCACACAATCATAACAAAGTGTTTTCAACATGAGTAAGTATCTGGGCTCCATACCATGACACCACCCTTTTCCAGAAGGAAATGGACACATCCTAAAGGGCGCTACCCCTCATAACCTTGCCGCATCTTTCCTGTTTTGACCATTCACGGGGTGTGAGGCTCAACGAAGTCACGTCCACAAAAACATACTTTATACAAAAGCCATGCTTTGGGTCACAAATGATCAACACAATAATCACAAGGATAGACGATCAAATAAACGATCCTATCACAAATAATCAACACAATGATCATCTCAGCATCACTCAGCATGTCACATTACCAAATTGGGAATATATCGCTGATAACTTCAACTATATAACCTCTGAGCTCGTACGTCTCAGAGAAGGGTGTTAAGCTAAAAGAATAAATTCTCCGCCACCAACAGAAATATATTTGAAAGAAATCGGCTTTATATCTCAACTTGTAATGTCAGACATACAATCCATGCAAGTCTGTTCCGGGCTCGAACAAAACCGAAGGCACTTCTCACGAAGCCCTTGAAATCCGGGTATTCACAATCCCGATCGAATTTCCCATCACTTAGGAGATCTCTATACCAGGAGCTACCCAGTGCAGAGACAATCGATAGGTCATCCTATCGCTTTCACAAATACTCGGTCTTCAACACCGATCTTCAATGCAATTCACAACGACGTATCACATATTCGGAATGGGTTATACGACCCCATGGTCCTTTCCCGGTTAACCCGAATAGTGAGCGCTTATTCAAAAATAAGTGTGGCATTCACATTCAAACAATTCACATCAATTACCCATTCAAAGGGAAATATTGATAGTCGGTTATTGAACTATCAATTGATATGCACACATCACTAGATTCCAAATAATTTTCCAAATTATTTATTTTCCAAAATATCTTCACAAGATATATAATTTCATACTTCAAAAATAAATCAATATTTATTTTTAAACCAATTCCACTTTCTTTTATAAATTCCTTAGCGAATTTATAATCCAAAATATCTATGGATATTCGATTCCAATTATTCATTTCAATTTATCTTCAAAAAAGGATAAATTCTCAAAATATTCACTTTTTATTGGAAAACATTTCCATACTTATTTAATAAGTAATTCACAAATTTTATTTATTTTCAACACTTGGAAAATATTCAATATACTTCAATCGAAATTAAGTATATATTTCATTCTTTAAGGAAATCATTCTCTTAAACATTTCTATTTGGGCCAAAACGAATGTTACGTAAAACATCGTTACGACAACCCAAAATCACTAGTATAGGGATTCGAAATTAAAATAGATATATAAATCCCAATACTATACAAAACATTTCCTTTCGGAAATCATTTACTATAACAACAGTGTTATAGTCCATTATTTCCTTCTATTTCTCGAAAACGTCTATTTCAACAATAAATGTTGAAATCTATAGTTTCGAATCTCAACACATTTTAAAACATCGTTAGATCGTTTTAATTCAATTTAAACATTTCATTCAAAACATTTCCTTTAACATATTATTCACTATTCAAAAACGTGAATATACTTTGTTAACAACTTCCATCCTTTTATTCATTTTATTTTAAAGTATTATTCACAGTCAAAAACGTGAATATAACTCCATAAATAAATCATAATAATTTACTTATCAAAATAAGTCGTTTGTAAATTTATAAAACAACGTTTATAAATTCCATTTCTATTTATTTATAAAAACTTCTTTCCTTATAAATTTTCTTTATTAACCTATTCACTTTATAACTCCATTATAAACCAAAAATTCAAATTATAAGTTAAATGCTTATAAAACGATTATTTTACAAAATCGTTCCTCTAAAGACTTTCCAAACCATAAATCTTATAACTTATAAGATTCATTTATTTAACCAAATCTATTCTTCAATTAACTTTACAAATTTATAAATCTTACTATTTATAAATTTTATTTATAACTTCACAGTTTATAATTCTATAAATTTCATTCATTTATGAAATTCATTTTCACTTCATTCACACACCTATAAAAACTCGTTTTATAATGTCAATATTTCAATTTATAAATATCCATTTATAAATCTCTTAATATAAATCAATTTATATTATTCTTTAAAACATATTTGTTCTCCTTTATTATTTCACCATTTTGATTCATAAAATAATTAAATTTTATAAATCCTATATTCAAACTTTTCACAATAGATTCAAAAATCTCGATTAACTATTTTATAAAATTATTAGCATCGTATTCTCAAAAATCAGTTTTTAACTATATTTCTCAAAAATCATAATTTTTATAACTTTAAAAATTATAACGTTTATTTATTTAAAATAGATCAAATTCCAAACATATAGTATATTTTCAAAAATCACTTTAAAAATCATTTTAAAGTTCCAAATTTGGTCCAATGATGCTACACACCAAATAGTCAATCACGACTACAACGATATCATATATCAATATGAAAATCCATCAAATATCAAAATATCTGAAATCAAATAAAAACTGTTGAGGAATCCAGTTGGATCCCTCCAACCTGTTTTCCTGCATCCAAAAACATTAGCACAATACCAATTTCGCTCCAGTACGAAATTATCGCGGTATATGTTTTTAATAAATATTATCCGCTTAATAACGGCGTAATAGGGTCTCATCCGCTAAACAAATAAATGCGGGAAATCAATAACTCCAATATATACATATGCCAATATATATATATTGCTATTATATATAATACCAATTTCACTGTTTATGAAATATTCGCGGTATATGTTTTTAATAAATAACATCCGCTTACTAACGGTGTATAATGTCTATTTTAACAATCAATAGATATCAATCAACATTCAAACATGCATTCAAATATTTTAAATCTAACTATTTAAAATAAAATCGAAACCGATTCGATTGAGTGAGAAGTTCTCACCTTGGTTTTATTTCCGTTTTAGCGATTTATTTCGAATAAAATTAAACGCGCGTTTAATTTTACCCAAAATTCTCACTAACTCCAAACGACTCCAATCAAACTCCATCGCGTAGTGCTCGACCATACGATTCCAACGCAACTGAGTTTGCATTTTTTTGACCTCGTATGAAAAAGTTATGTATTTTTGAAGTTACACGAATTTAAATCAGCTAATTTACAACCTTTTATTTATATTTTTATACCGCAAACATTCTGGACCGTAGGATCTTGCAACACTGCATCAAGGCCGCCCCTCTTTTCTTCCATCCCTCAGGAAAAAGTCCCCAGGCAAGACACGACGCAAGCATGAACCCATCCCTCAATCACTAGGGTTTCAATTTGCACCATCTATACTCGATTAAACTTCATCAAATCACCGCCATCTCGAAGCCCTTCGCGAGAGCTACCTCCACCATCCACCACCTGAAGCTCGGCCCCCCCAAACTCCTCATTTTGCGTGCGTGACCTGTAGAGAACGGCCCCCCATAGCTCCCTCTCCGTTGCACCAAAACCCATCATCACCGTATGGATTTCAAGATCTCATCGTGCTCTATAACTTTCGTGTTGAAAGTTTCTTCTAATTGTTTGTAGATTGAAAGAGATTGAGGGGAGAAAGAGGAGAATTTCTAGCCATTCAACCTAAAAGTGGCGGCTAGCAAATTAGGTTTAGGGTTTTGACTTTTATTTTTTTTATTTTTTTTAGAGTGAGGGTGTATTTATAGGAAACCGACGAAACACTATTCATCCCGGAAATTCCGAACTCCGATTTACGCGCCAAAACTGACATTCCTAAGGTTTATCCCGCGTGTCCGCACACAATGAAACAGGTTTCGGAAGCTAATTAGGACATCTGTGCGAGATATGGCTGTAAACGCTCAATTTAAATTAAACCGATTTAAATCGATTTCTAGGCGTTTTAATTTGTACCGGACAAACGGTAAATCCAATTGACTTGAAATTTGAAACCTTACAATAATATCACGTTACGGATCCGATGAAACTGGTTTCGTCGAAATCCGAGACTTTTTGAAAAATGGCTATTTTAACTCGCCAAATTAAAATTAAAAAATAATTCGATGCGTTTCGAGCTGCCACGATCAAACAATAGCTCCGATTGACACGAAAATTGAAATCCAGTAATAACTAACTATTACGGATCCAATGGAACTAGTTTTGTTCAATTCTGAGACTGTTCAAAAATTGGCTATTTTACAATCGATTATTAAATATTAAAATATTCAATTTTCACAAATTAACTCTTAATTCGATTTTAAAAGTTCTAAAATATCATTCTAACTCCAACATGATAAAATAAAATTTTACAAATTATTGTCAATCATATTTAACTCAATTTTCAATTATTTTCATAATTTAACGTATTAAATTATCGATTTAATAATCCAATTAAATCCAATAATTCAAATAAAAATTTATTTGACTTATAAATTCACTTGTTAATATTTAAAATAAATTAAATATTCATATTTTAATTTCTAAAAATCCTGGGTCGTTACAGTCCTTGTTTACATCTTCCTAAAAAATAACTAAAATTGAATGTTTCTTTTTCTAAAAGTGTAGAGAGAAGAATTTCTCAAAACTTTTTCGTTGACTACTTTTCAAAATCCAAGAAATACATGTCCAAAAATCGAGGGGAAGTTGACCAATTTTTAAGTGGATTTTGTGGTTTTCCAAGCTTTCCGAATTCCAAAATGTATCAAGTTTTCAAAGGATTTTTGGTGAGTAAATTATTTAACTTTTGGGAAAGTATTACCCTTATATATATATTTAATATTAGATAGTAAAATAAGTTGGTTGTTTGGTTGAAATATTATATGGTTTGAATATATGTATATGTTGCTAGCTGTGGTTTGAATATTGATTTGTCAGTCGACAACTAAAACATTGTGTTTAATTATAAAGAAATGATTTTTGGGTTTGTGCTATGAAAGTGATATGTTTATGGATGTTTAGGCATGTGCATGTGATGTCATGCTAAGGAAGTGGACACTTTGATATGGTATTGACAATTGGATTTCTTTGTGGAAAAACTAGTGTTTTGTTTAAAGGAAATTGAAAATCATTTCAAAGTTTTCAACTTTGTTTTCTAATGCAAACTCTTATGCTATGTTTATGACAATTTCGTAAGTATTTAAGTGTTGAGGTTTTAATGAGGAAAGTCAAAACATTTTCAGGTTATGGTGTCCATAGCGACAGTCGCTATGGGTGTAGTTTCGATTAATAAGTCGGTTTTTTTTAAATTTAGTTTTCCTACTTAAAAGTGTCTTTAAAATGTTTTATAAACTTACTAATGGTTTAATAATTTAATAATTAATTTTAAATTAGTTAATTTTTGATAATTAATACTTAATTAAGTATTAGACATGGTTTATTAATTATAATTAAGTGAAGATTAACTACTAATTAATTATGTTTCAAAAGTAAGATTAATTTTGATTAATTTTTGATTAAGAAACAAATTATAAATTAAATATTAGTTAAATACAAGATTTATTTTTAATTATTTATTAATCAAATATAAGGTCAATCGTTCATTTATTTAATTAATCAACTGTTATCTATTTTTAATGATAAGTTAATTAAGGTTTAATTTTAAAGTAAATTATTTATTAAAGGTTTAATTTTTTATTCAAATTTTAAAAAGATTATTTAATTAATTAATATTTAATTATTAATGGATGTTTAATTATTTTTAAATAATTAATAAAAGATTAATTAGGGTTAATTAATAGTTAGTAATTGTATAATTATTTAACTAAATTAAATTAAGACTCAATTAAGATTAATTATAATTTAAATAAGGATTTAACTTATAATTAATTATTTTAAAAGGGCCTTAAAGTCCTAACTTCTTTGTTTTTTTAAGAATCAAACTATTTTAAATGAACTTCTTTTTCAAAGATGGTTTGAATTCAAGGGATACAAGTGTCGATACCATTAAGAAACATATAACTGTGAATGAGTTATAATATAGATTGTTTGGACATATGTTAGCAGAATAAATCTCCATACTACTATAAATTAATTGAATTTTTTGGACATCTATTTAGGAGGATAAATCACCATCCGGTTATTATGTTATATGGGCATGTTTACACTGGTTAGTTTACGTTGACATATTATTTCCTAATTTGGATATGAAGTGTATTTACATTTATGTTGACTTATGTAAATAAATTTTTGAATGACTTGGGAAAATTAAATGGTAACATAAATTAGTACCATTGGGATTGATCTGCCTCTTTTTGAATTTATGAAGTATGATTTTGAATGAACTTCAATTATTTAATCAGTTTGGGGTTTTAAAGTTTATAAATGACTTTCACATTATATAATTATTTCATAACGATATTTATAAATAATAACTTGTTTCAATAAAATGGTTTTCCTGAATAAAAGGGTTTATTTAAAGTGATTTAAAATGAGATTGTGTAAACGATATTTTGTAAGGTCAAAGATATTTTATAAAGTAAATTTTATAAGGACTTTTATACATGGAAATAGATTTTATAAATCATTTTAGGGATTTTAAAAAGAAATTAAATCTAGTTTGAAGATTTAGAAGGAGGTTTGGAATATGAAGTGAACCTATAAAAGAATTTTTATAATTGATAAGTGAATGAGTTTTATAAAGTGAATGGTTTTACAGTAAGTGATGTTTTGAAAAGGCAATGTCTTAGCCATTTTGTAATATGGTATTTTTGAGGTGTTGTTTTCTAAGAGATTATTATATTTTATTATTATTATCCTGTAGGATTGTTAAGTCATGCTCGTCCAGTTTGAGCATTGACTATTGTTAGTATGTATAGGTAGCTTTCCTTTTTAAGATTTGGGTTGGGTAAGTAGAAATAGGAATAATTTAAGCGAACAACTTGTGAATTAAGTTTCACAATTTCACTATAATGCATTCGATTGATAATATTGGGTTAAAATTGGGTTTAATATAAGGTGTTTATTAAAAATAAATATTTCAGTTGATTTTACAAATCATAATTTTAAAATATATTTTCAAAATAGGATGAATATTCAAAGAATTTAAATCCCGGTGTGTAACAACCTAAAATTTAACTCATGATAATTAATTCGTTAATTAATTAAATGATAAAATAACTTTATGAAATTATCAAAATTGAGCCACGGGAGTTGCATCATTGTGTCCATGGTAAATTTCTGGTCAATTTCCATATATAGAATGTCAGAATCTGAACTAGTATGAATGTGATACACATTAAACAAGAAAAAGACAAAAGAAGAAAAAAAAATATGCCAGGTCGACCGGTTGGTCCACCTGTGCACAAAGGCGGTTGACCCGGCTACACATTTGGGCGAAAGAATGAATGTTTGTTCGTTCACATGTTATAGACGTGTTTTGCATTCTTCAACTCGATCTGTTCTTCCATACATGCATCCGATGGCTTCTATTCGGCCTATGACGTGGTTCCATCCTATTCAATCTCCAAATCCAACGGTCTGAGATCCACTTCTAACTCTGTAAATAGAACCCTAGGCTTCTTACTGTTGGGAGGTTATTGAGTTACAAGGAAGAGAAGTTACTTAGAACGGTTTCGGGTGTGATTTGCTAGCAAATTTTTATCTCAAGTGGAAGAGAGTGTTCAGTTGGAGCGGTTTATAAATTTAAACAAAGGAAGCTTGTCTATGAAAGAGTACATCAATCAATTTAATGAATTGTCGCGGTTTGGAATAGGATTGGTGAATACACCGCACAAGAAGGCTATGATGTTCGAAAAGGGATTAAATAAGGCCCTTCAAGGTTTGTTGTTGACTCACGTACTGATGGGAGTTACATATGAGCCATTGGTAGAGATGACACTTATGTCTGATACAGCTAAGGAGGGGAGCCTAAAGAAGCCGTTAAGCCGGAAGATTCTAAGAGGAAAGAAGATGGCCTTCAGAAACGGATCAAGAAAAAGTGAAAAAGTTGTGGGATGGCTGGTCATTTAACCAAAGGCTGCAAGAGAGGGAAAATGAAGGGAAAGTTCTATAATTGTGGACAACCCGGTCACATTAGTAAGTATTGTTCCCAGAAGATGGCGGTGGGAGCGGATTCTCCAGCGGCACAGATTTAGGCTTTGGAGGTGTTAACTCCACCTCGGCCGTGACTCAGCAACCTAAAACAGTTACCGACTTAAGACTCAAAAGGTGGCCGGCCTAACATGGACGCCGATCTAACTGCCTAAGCCCAAAGAGGGATTCTGACCTAAGTTACTTCAGAGGGATGCCGACCTAATGCTTTAACATGGGTACTGATCTAATGCTTTAACAAAACGCTGACCTAAGACTCAGAGGATGCCGACCTAAGGCTTAAGAGGGATGCCGACCTAATGCCTCAACAAAAGTTACCGACCTAAGATAGCTACCGACCTAACACGGGTACCGGCCTAATGCCTTAGAGGATGCCGACTTAACAGGAACGCCGACCTAAGATTTGAAGGGGTACCGACCTAAGGCTTAGGTGGGTTACCGATCTAACATGGATACTGGCCTAAGGTAGATGTCGATCTAATTGTCCAAGGAAGTTGCCGTCCTAACTGCTCAAGACAGGGACAAGATCACGAACTACACTCGAGTCGCTGCCGACTTACGACCTATACTAGGACGTTCACGATCCAGGCAAAGGAAGACAAATCCGATGCAGCTACTTGGCACAGTGGCCTCTTAACCCGTACACGATTCAGGACTTACCAGTTAAGCCATGACTTGCGACTTGCCAGTTAACTCATTCACGACTCATGACCTAGCTTGAGTCGTCCACGGCCTAAAGCTACTAAATATAAGCCCGATGCTTAACATTTTTGGTGCTTTCACCGAGAATTGAACTCAGGAAACTTCCACCATTGCTCCGCGAAGGATTGTTGAAAGGATTTCTTTTAAAACCAGAAGTTTATTGGAATTAATGGCTCCTGAGAGAAAACGAAGTTCTGTAAGATCCGACAATGTTCAAGAGAATACTGCTACCTCTCCTCCTTCAAGTCAAGCAGCTCCAACTGTTGGAGTAACACGAGCAGAATTGGACGCCGTAGTTTTGGGGTTGAATCAACAATTGAATGCTCAGAATGCGCAGTTGGAAGCCCAGAATGCCCAGAATGCCCTGATCTTAAGTAAATTGAATGATCTGCTAGGGGCAAATCGTCAACCTGTTAATAATGATGGGAACCCTACTGTGGGAATTCAGGATGTTGAAGGGAACATTTCTCAAAGAGCCGCAGACCCCGTAGAAAGGACTCCTCCTTAAGCTGGAGGATCAGGGCCGCAGCCGACCCTCCGTGAACGATTGTCAAGGAAGAATTCAGAGAGAGTGGCTGATGTGTGCCCTCCAGAGCCTCTAAATGATAAAGAGTAATTTTCGGGTATGGTTCGTCAAATCATGAAGGAAAATATGCGAAGAGATGAAGATGAGAAAGAGTGGGGTTTTTCTCCAAGCAAAACTCCATTTACTGAAAAGATCTTGAAGGCAGAGTTCCCAAGGAAATTCGTTCCCCCTACTATTCTGGCTTACAAGGGGACGAGTGATCCTAACGAGTTTCTATGTAAGTACGACTGGCATATGAATGGTGCCAAGGCGTCTGATGAAATTAAATGTCGATATTTCCCGGTATATCTGGAAGGTGTGGCTCTATTGTGGTTTACAAAGCTGCCAGTCAGGTCCATTGACCAATTCTCCGATTTGACCAGGAAATTCAAGGAGCAATTTCGATTGTATGCTTCTAAAGCAAAGGATATAATGTTGCTGTTAAGTCTAGAGCAAAATCCGGGAGAATCTATCAGATCGTTTTTAAATCGTTTTAACATAGCATTGGCTGAGGTAGATAATGCTGAGCCGCACATGGTCCTAACATACTTGATGAGGGCGATTGACAAATTGAGTGAATTTGGGAAATGGTTGAAGATGAAAGAACCAAACTCACTTGGCAAATTCTACAAGAAAGCGGATGAATTCATGCGCTTGGAGAGCCTCCAAACACCGGCTAAGGTGATATCAGTGGAAGCCGGGAACAATGGTGCTGCTTCGAACAAGAAAGAACCTAACACTCTGAAAAGGGGAAATGATGGTGGAAAGAAACAGGGAGATGCTAAGAAAGGCCGTCCTTTCAATTTCATGCCCTTGACCGATACCCTTGAGAACATCTTCTTTGCAACCAAGGATGATGTCAATTATCCGACACTGCCTAAAATGAGAGTGGGAGATAAGATGGAGAAGAGTGGAAGGTTCTGTCGGTTCCACAACCAACCCGGCCATGACATCAACGAATGCCGTCAGTTGAAAGAGGTAATTGAAAAACTCTTGAGGAAAACAAACTCTAGCAGTATGTGAAAAGGAATAGAAATGCCCCAGCTTCGTCAACCCAAGGACAACAAGTTCCCGCTCACCGTCCTGGCTCAAGTGAGAAGGCCGTAGAACATGAATCGGAAAGGCCTGTCATCAATATAATAACTGGAGGACCTCACCCAGCAGGCAAAAGCTGGGGCGAGATGGAAAGGTATGCCCGGGCCTTGAGGCATGTACCAGCTGAAGAGAATGTTTTTGTTTTAGAAAATGATGCGCCTTTAAAGCAACAAAAGCCTTCCACAGATGATATTGTATTCAGTGCCAGGGATTCTTTGGGTATCGAGGCTCCGACCATAGATCCTTTGGTCATATCCGCTGGTATTGGGCCGGCAACTGTGAGAAGAGTTCTAGTTGATTGTGGAGCTTCATGCAACATCCTCTTCAAGAAGACCTTTGATCAAATGAAAATTCCAATGGCTGACGTTCAAGCTTCATCACTTAAGATTGCTGGGTTTGCTGGAGAACCCAAACAGCCGATTGGGACCATAGCTTTGTTTGTAGAACTTGGAAAAGGACTAAGGAAGGTGGCTCGAAAGCAAACCTTTGTAATTGTTGAAGAAGTCTCTGCCTACAATGCCTTTTTAGGCCGACCAACTCTTGCTGCGTTCAAAGCTGTTCTTGCCCCATGGTGTTTGACTCTAAAATTCCCCACAGATAACGGAGTTGGTGTTGTTAAGGGAGACCAAGATGCGGGGTGAGAATGTTACTTTGCAGAGTTGCAAGAATCAAGGAAAAGAGAGGTGGGAAAAGGTGCGGCGGCTCCAGTTCTCATCAAAGAACCAACTTTGTAGCAATTACATGGTGGACCCTGCACTGGCGAATGTAGTGGTGCACGAAGAGAGATGGATCCAAGGAAAGCCAGTGCAGGGGAGAATAGGGTAGTACCGGTAGAGGTAACAGTGCCGGTGCCCGTTGACCCAAAGGACCCAAACAAAGTGCTTAATGTGGGTTCACAACTCAACACAACAGTTCAGAATGTTCTGATTTCATTTTTGAAGGCTAATTGGGATGTATTCGCTTGGACTCATGCTGACATGTGTGGAATATCCCCAGAGATTGCAGTACACACTCTGAACATTGATCCAAAGTTTACAACCGTGAAACAGAAAAGAAGAACTCAGGGTCCTGAGAGAACGGTAGCGTTAAAAGAAGAAGTGGATCGGCTCATGGAGAACGGTTTCATCAGAGAATCTACTTATCCAAATTGGGTATCAAATCCAGTGCTGGTTAAAAAAGCTAACGGAAAGTGGAGAGTGTGCATTGATTTTTCAGATCTGAACAAAGCCTGCCCCAAAGACTGTTTCCCGCTGCCCAGGATCGATGAGTTGGTGGATGGGACGGCATGACATGAATTGTTATCTTTTATGGATGCATACTCCGGATATAACCAGATTATGATGCATGAGATAGATCAAGAGGATACGAGCTTCATCACAGATATTGGACTCTACTGCTACAAGGTCATGCCTTTCGGACTCAAGAATGCAGGGGCAACTTACCAAAGGCTTGTTAATGCCATGTTTAAACCGCAGATTGGTAAGACAATGGAAGTCTATGTTGATGATATGCTAGTGAAGTCTAAGAAAGCAGTGGACCACATGGATCACTTGGCAGAGATGTTCGCAGTACTCCGAAAGTATAGAATGAACCTCAATCCCTTGAAATGTTCATTTGGAGTGAAGTCCGGAAAGTTTTTGGGTTTCATTGTGAGCGTTAGGGGCATTGAAGCTAATCCAGCTCAGATCACTGCCCTGAGAGAGGTCAAGGCTCCTAGAACGAAGAAGGAATTGCAAAGTCTCAATGGAAAAGTTGCTGCCTTGAGTTGGTTCATTTCGAAAGCCACGGACAAATGCATTCCATTCTTTGATGCTATGAAGAAAGGAAGAAAAAACTTTGAGTGGACTCCTGAATGTCAGAAAGCATTTGATGAGTTGGTTCGTCATATGGAAGTGCCTCCGATACTTTCAAAGCCTGACAGTGGTGAGGATCACTTCATATATTTGGCAATTTCGTCTCATGCTCTCAATGCAGTGTTGGTACGGGAAGACGCAAGGATTCAACACCCAGTCTATTATATCAGCAAAAGATTCACTGGGGCAGAGATGAACTATTCAAGATTGGAAAAGCTCGCCTATTGTTTGTTGATCGCATCAAGAAAATTGAGGCTGTATTTCCAAGCTCATCCCATCAAAGTCCTCACTGATCAACCTCTAAAGCAAGTCCTATTCCGTCCTGAGACTTCGGGCCGTCTTTTGAAATGGAATGTTGAACTCGACCAATATGACATCACTTACCATCCCCGGAAAGCAATCAATGGACAAGCTTTAGCAGATTTCATCGCAGAATGTACGGATAAAGGCGACAGTGAGGAAGAAGCCACTGATAACATCCCAATCCAATGGAAATTATATGTCGATGGCGCAAGGAATGATTACTGTTCCGGAGCAGGGGTTGTCCTTGAAAACCCAGAAGGGCGATCGCTATGTTATGCGCTGAGACTAGAATTCCCTTCGACGAACAATGAAGCAGAATATGAAGCTCTCATTGCTGGTATGAGGATCGCAAAAGAACTAAACATTAAGGCATTGCAGATCTTCAGTGATTCTCAACTTATTGTCTTCCAAGTCAAAAAGGAGTTTCAAGCTAAAGGAGGGAATTCACCCGCCTATTTATCAAAAGCCTAGGAGCTTCTTCAAAATTTTGACCGTTACTCAATAAATCATATACCCCAAGAGGAGAACATGAAGGCGGATTCTCTCGCAAAGTATTCGAGTACTGGTGAAGCTCAACTATTGGGATTAGTTCCCGTCGAAGTCTTGTCAGCTCCAAGCACAGATGAAATGGATGTTGATTGGATTATGAATGTATCCCAAGAGCAAGAATCATGGATGACTCCAATACTTGAATATTTACTCAATGGTTCTTTGCCAGAAAGTTCAAAAGAACGACAGAAGCTGATAAGGAAGGCCTCCAGATATATAGTTCAAAATGATCGTTTGTACAGACGAGGATTTTCAATGCCATTACTCCGATGCGTGACAAAGGAAGAAGCTGAGACAATTCTGACTGAAGTACACGGAGGGGAATGTGGGGATCATACAGGTGGTCAAACTTTAGCAAAGAAAATCCTCCGTTATGGATACTTTTGGCCAGAAATTAATCAGGATGCTACTGACTATTCCCGGAAGTGTGATAAATGCCAGAGATTCGCTAAAATTCCTAGAGCACCCTCTACTGAGCTAACTCAAATGGTCAGTCCATGGTCGTTTGCCATCTGGGGAATAGATCTCATTGGGCCTTTACCGACTGCCAAATCAGGGATTAAATATGCTATCGTTGCTGTTGATTACTTCACTAAATGGGCTGAAGCTGAACCATTGGCTACTATTACCTCTAAGAAAATGATAAGTTTTGTGACTAAAAATATCATTTGCAGGTATGGTGCGCCTTAGAAGATAATCACTGACAATGGTAATCGGTTTGAAAGTGAGGAGTTCCAACATTTCTGCAAACGATTCAAGATCCGAAAAAGCTTCTCAGCAGTGGCTCATCCGCAGGCAAACGGACAAGTGGAAGCAGTAAACAAAATCATCAAATCAACCATCAAAAAGCAGCTGGAAAAAGCAAAAGGTGGTTGGGTCGATAAGTTACCGCTTGCACTATGGGCATACAGAACCACCCACAAAACTGCGACCGGGCATACTCAATTTTCATTGGCATACGGATCAGAAGCGATGATTCCAGTGGAAACTGAAGTCCCCTCACACAAAAGGATCCATTTTGATCAAGATGAGAATGAAAAACTGCAACTGGAAGCACTTGACCTCCTTGATGAAAGAAGAGAAGAGGCTAGGCTTAGAATTGCAGCTCATCAGCAAAGGATAGCCAGACACTTCAATTCCAAAGTTCGTCAGCGCAGCTTTGAAGTTGGGGACCTAGTCCTGAAGAGAATTATGACAGCCACAGGTGTGTTTGGGCCAAACTGGGAAGGGTCGTATGTTATAGGCACGAAGCTTCTTGATGGCACATTCAAACTTATGACTGTCGAAGGAGAACCAATTCCAAGAGCTTGGAACAGCAATCATTTGCGTCCATATTTTACTTAAAAGCTTTGCTGAAATGTTGTAAAAGAATTATGAATATATGATTCTTGTATTGAAAGCAATTGTAAAGTAAGTGAATAATGAAAAGCTATAAAGTGGATGTAGGCCCAGCTTTTGGCCGAACCACTATAAATCTTGTGTTCTCTACTACTATAAACTGCTTTGTTTTATTTCGACATATAAAATACGTTAATTGTGTTAGTAAAATGTCGATTTAATAATGCAGGCCATAAAAACAAAGCTTACCCATCGCAAGACCAAGCGATCTCCGACATCACCCAGCAAGCAAACACAAAACCATTCAAAATTTCCATACTCAAATCCTACAAAAGAAGTGCTTCGAACAAAAGTTAGCAATATGGATGAAAGTGGACCATTTCTAACTAACTGCGAATGTTTGTACAAACAAGCATCCAGTTAAATAGCCTGTGTCTACCACCACCAACTCGCTTAACTATGAAGTATATTTCTTTGGATAAGGAAAATTATTGGCAACTAAAAGGGGATGACACTTGCAAAAGATAAAGGGATCGCCGACATGAATAAATGGCAAAGAGACATGGGCGAGCAAGCATCAATCAGCAAAAGACCTCTTCGGAGGCACAAGCCCTCTTCGGAGGCACAACTCTTCGGAGGATAAAGACCTTGAGCGGGCTTCGCCAGAAAAAGAGAGATCTTTCTTGACATAAAGTTGCGGACTGATAGGTTGATACACTCCCGTGAATCCGTCCAACTGAGAGAAAGAAACTCCAAACTTCTAGGCAAAAGCCCTACTCAGAGGCACACATTTCACCGAGATTGAAATAAAACTTCCAAGTGTTGAAACGTGAAAAGCCCTCTTCGGAGGCCCATTTCACCACAGTTGAAATGCTAAAAAACCTCGAGCGGGCCTAACCAGAAAAAGAGAGTTCTTTCTCGACATAAAGTTGCGGACTGATCGGTCGATACACTCCCGTGAATCCGTCCAACTGAGAGAAAGAAACTCCAAACTTCCAGGCACAAACCCTACTCAGAGGCACACATTTCATCGTGATCGGTGATACACTCCCGTGAATAGAAATGTGAAAATCCCTCTTCGGAGGCCCGCTTCCCAGCGAACAGGGAATAAATAAAAGCCTCTCCCAAGAGGCAAAAACAAAAAGACCTCTTTCCAGAGGCACAATCAAACAAAAAGACCTCTTCCCAGAGGCAGAAACAAAAAGACCTCTTCCCAGAGGCACAATCGAACAGAAAGACCTCTTCAGAGGCACACGTTTCATCGAGATTGAAATAAAACCTCCAAGTGTTGAAACGTGGAAAGCCCTCCTCGGAGGCACAACTCTTCGGAGGCACATGTTTCACCGAGATTGAAATAAAACTTCCAAGTGTTGAAACGTGAAAAAGCCCTCCTCAGAGGTACAACTTTTAAAGAAGCATTTCATCAGAAATGCAAAGCAAAGATCAAAAAACCTCCACTGAGGCGTAAAAAAAAGGGCTCTCTTCAAAGGCACACTTTAGCTCTGAAAGGAAGAATGTTTCATCTATTCTGGAAAATACTCTTCCTCAAAAATAATTTAAAGTGCCCTTCAGAGGCCCACTTTACCACATAGAAGAATTCACTTGGTAAAAATGTATGTATGCACAAAAGAAAAAGTGATATCTTCGAAGGTTGAAGCGTAAAAACTCATATGGAGGGAGATGTACTCTATTTTTAACAAAATAATATTCCTCCAAGTATGGAATAATTATTCTCCAGAAAATAAGAGTACAAGTCCCCTCAGAGTATAAAATATTGCAACGAGCTTATGGTATAGGGGCAACATGGTATAACTACATTGGTAAAAATTACGCTCGAACAACATACCACAAGCTCACTGCAATATCATATAAAGAAACTTGTACAAAAATGGATAGTAAATGCATTCTCAAATACAGATAGAAATTTGTACAAACAAAAAGAATCATTTTATTTAATACTGTCAAAATTTTGTACAGGTACAGGTTTAAAAATAAAAAGAAAAATAAAAGCGGAGGCCGGTACCCGCACAATCTCCGGCCAGTACATGCAAAAAGCAAAAAGCGATATAAAAAGCACAGGACCAAAGCCATCATCTCTTCTTCTTTCCACCTTTTGAGCCTGCATCTGGCCGGATGGTCAACTTCTTAGGCCGGCTTGTAAGAGTAGGAGAGGAAGGGGAAAGAGATACAATAGATTCTTCTCCCGCTTGTGTCTCGCTAGCAGAAGCCTCCTTCTTCTTCTTGGAGACTCCATGCTTCCCTCTCTTCCTGGAAGAAGACCCACTCCCTGGAGAGAGAAGTGTAATTAACGGTTCATCATCGGAACCAGTTGGTTCTGGAGTCTTCTCACTCCCTTCAGTTTCTTCTCCCCTGTGTTCTTGTGAAGCAATAGGATCGTCCAAGTCTTGGAGAGCTTCTATTTGCTCCTCTTGTGATCCTGGTTGCGAGGCAGAAGGAGGAGTGACCTGAAGGGACGGAGGAGGAATAACTGGAGGAGGGGAGGTCTGGACGATGCTCGACACTTTCTCTATAGAAGAAAAGAAGTTAAAGTCAGTAAAGGGAGGAGATAAAGGCTCGTTGAGGTTCAGGAAATAGTCAAGAAGCTCATCAAACCCATAAGAAGCAAATGAGCAGTCTACTTGAGCAAGATTGACAGTAGAGTTACCTGGAGAAGTCGGCTTCCTGATATCAAAATCATAAGCCTGTGCTTCGGCACTCTCTTCGCCTTCATCTCCACCCTGTGTGCTTGTGATCTCAGTGGTAACTTTAGCAGGGGATGGAGAATGAGAACTGGAGCCGACAATGTCGATTTCAGCCGAAGGTGAAGGCTGAATTGGAACAGTTGAAGTAGTTTTTCCTAAACGTTCCCCTTCTGCCATTTCGGCTCTTAATTTTGCAAGTTGTTCTTTTCCCTTGGCGAGAGCAGCGCGAGCGTCGTCATCCAAGTAATGCTCCTCAAGAGCTGATTCGGCATAGCCAGCACCTTTACCGCCAAGCATGTCAAGTGCGGCCTCCCACACTTCAGCCAGTGTAACTTCATATTTGGGGCCTTGAAAGGCGAGACTACCGCGTCCCAAGACACTGTGCAGGTAGAAGTCAAACAATGTTGAGCTGATGCTGGTCTTCGTTGCCTCATGAGATTCTTCAGCTGCAATTTTACCGGCAACGGCCTCATCACGCTCTCTTTCAGCTTTGGAGAGTTGAAGCTTAAGCATTTCGATTTCCGCCTCTTGAGAGTCTATTTTCTTACGAAGCACAGCAATATCAGCAATATAGCCCTCATTGATTCTTTTTTGCACTTCGAGCCTGTCTTCGGCGTCTTTTTGGCCGGCATGAGCATCTCTCACTTGTTTCTGAAGCACTTCTTCTTTTTGAGTATAGGAAGTAGAAGAAGCGGCGAGCTCTTCTTTAAGCTTCTCGACCTTCGCTTCAAGCTCTTCATTATAAGTAGTGATGCTCCTCATCTCGGTATCATGCTGCTCAAGAACCTTCTGCCATTCAGCTTTGTCATTCTCCATAGTAAGCATGGCCTCGAGATTCGCACGGTTTACCCTTTAAGCTCGTCAACAAGCTTTTGCCAGCTCGACATTCTTTCAATATCAAGTCTGACGGCATCGAGATTTTGCAGCATGGCAGGCTTGTCAATTGGAACTAAATCGAGATCGAAGCGAACCACCTTCAAGCACCATTGTGGAAACCGTCTTTGGAGAGTAGCTGGACCTGGCCCAACTTGATATGAAGGCCTATTGATAATTGCCTGAATATCAGTACGGGAAGTGGCAGGAGATTGAGAAGGAATTGGAGCAGTGGCCTTTTCAAGGGTTGTAGATGCATGCTTCTCACTGTACCGGGCACGCTTGCTTGGGTCCTCAACTATATGGCTTTTTCCCCGATCATCATGCGACTTTCTTTTGTGAGAGTCGTCACCTCTCTGGGAATAATCAGGGTGCTCCTCCCTTTCTTTTCTCTCATAACGCTCTTCTTGAGCCCTCCTCTCCTGAGCCTTTCGGGCAGCTCTCTCTTCATCGGTTTCTCTGTGAACGGGAAGGTAGCGCTTATAATCATATTGACTACGCCTCCCGTAGCGCTGAAAGTCGTCATAGTAAGAGCCGCTGCGTCCCATCGGAGAATCTGAAATAAAAAAAAGAGACAAGTCTTAAAAGTCTTCAGAGAAAAGAAGCGTAACTGTAGAATCTTCAAAGTACAAAGAATTAGGTGTATGAAAATGCCGAAAGATTCTAAGTGTGTATGATGTGCAAACTACGTGCATCAAACTACGAACCACTCTTCGATTGCGGAGTAGTCGTGGGGGTAGTAGTTAACGTCAACTCTTGGGTCGACGGAGCTTGTTGCAAAGAAGAAGTCGCTTCCACTACTGAAGAAGAAACCCTAGTAGTGACAGGGTCGTCTTTAAAGAGCTCCTGTGAGATGGCAAAGAGGTCGCTCAACCCTTCGAAAGTGTCGTCCCCGCTCTGCCTGACAGGGCTTGTTTTTCCGGCTTCTTCGCCAGACTTCTGTGGACGTTGGGGAGATCCCTGAGGCTCTTCTTCCACAATGACTGGGGCAAGTGCGGATTTGCCAAACGACCCCGCAACATCGACAGTAGTAGAGCACTTCACCAGAGAAGCCTCAAAGGCAGGTTCTTTTGGTAAGGGTTCGTTAGTGGAAATTGGGGCATCTAATGCTTTAGGTGGGGAGTCTGGAACCTCATGTGGGTGTGTAGAGCGAGAAGTGTGTAGAAGTCCATACTGATGCAAAAATTCGTCCCTCAACAAAAACTTTATACTTCTCTCTCTAGCAGTCACAGCACTTAATCTTTCAAAAACTTGCTTATGGCTTGGATCTCTAGAAGGGAGAGGGAGTGCTGAAAAGAGTAAAGAATGAAATTAGAAATTGGTAGTTCGAATCTCGAAAAAGTTTGAAAATGGGGAAAACAGAAACAGGTAATCTTACTTCCTACTCTCCGGATGGCATAAAGCCCTGGGGGACAGCGAGTAAAGAAAAAATGGTTCAAAAATCCATGAACACTTTCGGTAAGATCAGAAATAAGCTTGCGGTTTCTAGCACTTCTCACAATAATGAGGGAAGGATGGTCTTTACTCTTTGCAAACGAGCATAAGTAGCGAATTTATTTAAAACTTGGCAAGCGATCAAGAGTTCTCCTAAACAAAACACACAACCCCATCAAGATGGCGTAGCCATTAGGATGAAGTTGGAATGGAGAGATTGTCAACCGAAGGAGAAGGGTTCGAAGGAAGTCGTTAAAGGGAGGAATCGTCCCACTTAGGCACATTTGACGATTGACTGCGACAAAACCGTGGGGAGGACTGTCGGCAGTATCATTTGGTCCGAGAAGTAGAGCATCATTTTCAGCAAAACCAAACTTAGTACGTAGCTGAATAAACGCTCTCGGAGTTAGGATAGTCGAAGTTCTCTCTGGAGGATTCTTTACGGGAATAGCTATCGGAAAGGTCTCTTCAGCTTGAGCTACCCCTTCTTCTTCTTGGTGGGAAGTCATTCTACACAAACAACTGGATATTCAAACATGAAGGTGCACGTTTCCTAAAGTGTGTGGAGTGTTGTGTAAAATCAATCAAGCAATAAGCAAATGCAACTGGAATAAAAACTAGCAAGTATTTGTCAGTTATAAAGTCCAGGGTTCATTGTTTTAATATGCAAGTGTAATGTTGATGCAAACAAATCAGTTCAAGTTAGCGATGCTTTGCATTAATACTTCACTTTAGTTGATTGGTTCACAGCATTTCATACAGTGTATTTAAGTTGATTACTTTATGTCGACTAATCTGTCATTTGATGTGGGCAGTCAATGGCAGTATATTCCCCTTGGTTTTTTGTGATTGTTGTTTTCAGCAGGTTGTTAGCCTATAAGTTAATGTGGTCTGTGAAATAAGGCAACAAATTTAAAACAATCCAGGATTTAGGCAGTCCAGTACAGTAGATCAAGTTAAGAATTCAAATTGGAACTATGCTTTTAAGTGAGAACTCGAGTTGGGCATCCAAGTGTTAACTCGGCTGTGACCCAAGGAGTCTCTCGCGAGTTAAGATTAAGTTTCTGGTTCCTTAAATCGGTCGTTCTTTATGTCGTGAGGGGTAGTAAGGAGGAAGGCTCCGGTTCAAAAAGTAGTGCAAATTTCCCCAAGTGCTAGTTCGGCCACGGTTTAAGGATTAAGTCGGCAAATTTCCCTGAGTGCTAGCTCGGCTACGACTTAAGGTTTAGGTCGCGTCAATTTAGATCGGCCAAAGGTAAGGTCACCCAAAGTCACTGGGTCGCGTCCAAGCCAATATCTCACTCCACTCAACCCGTTAACCCGATAGTTTCTTCATCAGCAACAGCCTTCATCTTCATTCCTGATATCGGATCATCCAATAAGACAGTTTGAAATCATCACAAATCCAATGCTTTGCTACCCTTACGCGAATCAGAAATCAATGAGCCCGGAGCAGTAACCCATCGACATCACCTCATCAGTCATTTAAAGCCAAATCGAGCAACCTAAGCTTCATCAACTATAGATGTAATGGAATTCATGATGAAGCATTATACAGGGAGGCGGTTTAAGTTTGAGTGACGAAATTCGTGAACCAACAGTAATCTATGATCGAAGAAGAAGGTTTACTTACGCGATGAATAGCAAAGGTTGTCAGTAATTGATTGGAGTGAAATCGCCTTTTGGAGCTCGGGAAAAATTTTAATGGCAGAATCAAGAAAGAGAGTAAGTGATGAAAAGGATGAAGAAGAGGTGAAGACTAATACCTTGCAGCGAAGGGACCTGAAGCGGCACATACGATCTAACTGTTAGGTCGCGTACGACCTACCGACCTAAAGGGGGACGGGTTAAAGGATATCGAAGCACACGACCTAACCCTTAGGCATATACTTCGAGGGGCAAGTGTTAACTCCACCTCGGCCATGACTCAGCAACCTAAAACAGTTACTGACTTAAGACTCAAAAGGTGGCCGGCCTAACATGGACGCCGATCTAACTGCCTAAGCCCAAAGAGGGATTCCGACCTAAGTTACTTGAGAGTGATGCCGACCTAATGCTTTAACATGGGTACCGATCTAATGCTTTAACAAAACGCTGACCTAAGACTCAGAGGATGCCTACCTAAGGCTTAAGAGGGATGCCGACCTAATGCCTCAACAAAAGTTACCGACCTAAGATAGCTACCGACCTAACACGGGTACCGGCCTAATGCCTTAGAGGATGCCGACTTAACAGGAACGCCGACCTAAGATTTGAGGGGGTACCGACCTAAGGCTTAGGTGGGTTACCGATCTAACATGGATACTGGCCTAAGGTAGATGTCGATCTAATTGTCCAAGGAAGTTGCCGTCCTAACTGCTCAAGACAGGGACAAGATCACGAACTACACTCGAGTCGCTACCGACTTACGACCTATACTAGGACGTTCACGATCCAAGCAAAGGAAGACAAATCCAATGCAGCAACTTGGCACAGTGGCCTCTTAACTCGTACACGATTCAGGACTTACAAGTTAAGCCATGACTTGCGACTTGCCAGTTAACTCGTTCACGACTCACGACTTAGCTTGAGTCGTCCACGACCTAAAGCTACTAAATATAAGCCCGATGTCGTATTTCTTATACAAGGTTATGTTAACTCGGGGGCGACTTGGGACTTGTACAAGAGAACCTTTGTGAAACCATGGGGTTTGGCCAGATAAGTCGGCCACGACCTACCATAGGTCGGTCACGACTTACGACCTGAGGGGGAAATTTCCCTATAAATACCAACCTACCTCAAGCATGGAGGGGACTTTTGGGGGGGGATGATCTCTTTAAGCGCCGATACTCTGCAGAATTCTCGACTCACTCCACACTTCAAGTACGAAAGGCATCTCAGCTAACTTTAAGAGGAAATCTAACGCAATCAACATGGATTCAGAGAATTCTTCTGCATCAGAGTTCTAGTTGTTTGTCTCATCAGAATTGTAATTGAAGACTGTTGTAAAGTTGTAATTGATTCAGTAATAAAGAGGATTAAAGTGGACATAGGCTTACCCTAAGCCGAACCACTATAAAAACTATTGTCTTTTCTGCTTTCTCTGTGACTTTTCTACTTGTTTTTAGTTCCCGTGTTCACGGGTGGTGCTTTCGCTCAATTTCAATCTACACCGGGGTGTTAGCGTCTGATTTTTACGTTAACAGGAGGCAGCATCCTCCAGCAGTAGACCAAATCGAGGTAGGAAAGTTTGATTTCTATTTCTGATTTTCCCATTGGGACTCTTTTCGATTCTGGAGCATCACACTTTTTTATCTCTAGTTCTCATGTGGATTGTTTGCACTTAGACATTTCTTTAGCAGTAGACCCCATCTTTGTTTCAAACCCCATAGCAGGATCAGCACCCTTGTCTATGGTAGGCAGGGGTTTGAATATTTATATCCTAGGCGTAGAATTCTACTGTGACGCCTATATTTTGGAATTTTCGAGCGATGGGGAGATTTTGGGAATGGATTGGCTATCCATATATAGAGATATATTAGATTGCAAGAGGTGAGTCGTTAGACTAGAGACATGCATCGGCAGGATTCTCTAGATTTCTTATGACCCACAAGGGTCAGTTATGTTGAGCTTCCTTTATTCCCTTGATTCATCATCATCCGAGTTAGAGCTGGTTCCTTTCATTATAGATTTTCCAGACATCTTTGAGGAGTTTAGGGGACTACTTCCCTAAGAGAGATATTGACTTTAGGATTTATTTTGCTAGCCAGTAGCATTACCCGTAGGGCATATGATGCCTAGGGAAAGGATGGGATTGAGCAAGCAGATCTGTAAGCTTTTGAGAAAGGTTTCATTAGGAGAAACATATCGGAATAGGGAGTGCCAGCCATCTTCGCTACCAAAGCAGGTGGTTCTCTTCGACTTTGCATTGACTATAGAGAATTGAATAAGCTTACAAAGAAGAACCATTATCCGCTCCCAAAAATAAATGATCTTTTCAACCAGTTAGTTGGATCTTCGGTATTTTCTCAGCTTGGTCTAGCCATTGGATTTCATCAGCTTAGGGTAGCTGATGAAAGCATTGCTAAGATCGCATTTAGGACACCCAACGAATTCTTTGAGTGGTTGGTTATGTCTATTGGTCTAACTAATGTCCCAACCTATTTTATAGATTTGATGAACCATGTTTCTAGAAATGTCCGAAAATAAAGTTTTTGGTGGTATTCGTGGTCGATATTTTGGTGTTTTCCAAGAAATATGGAAAAGCATGTTATTCATCTCAAGGACGTTCTTCGTACGCTTCGTGTTTATCAACTGAAGACAGAGTTCTTGAAGTATCACTTTTGAAGTGCGTTTATTGGGGCATAGAGAATTTCTACGCATGGTAGGGATTTAAAAAATGGTTTTGTATATTTAGGATCAGTTTGTGGAAATCTAAAGAGAGGTAGGCAAAGATTGGGGGATGTACAATAGGTTCAGTTGATAAGAAAAGATGAAAACCCATGTGTAGATGAAAGACTTTAGTAAGGAAATGGAATTTCCATGGTTTAAGAAAAGTACTTCTAGGTTAGTAAGGACAGAATCCACTTTATACCAAGCCCAATAAAATGAAAATTTTGAAATTTATAAAAACGAAAAATTGGAATTCATTTTGAAGAATTATGGAATATATATATAACTCACTTGTTTCTTTGTAAGTAAACAAAGATTTTAAACATAAAAACCTACAGTGTATCAAGTGTTGAAAACGTAGATTACAACTTTTATTGTTGTAATAAATGTTTTCGTGAAAAACAAGAGGAGCATAAGCTATAACACTATTATAGTAAGTGTCTCCTAAGAGAAATATTTTTATATAGGTATATGAGATTTATTGGTATTTATTTAATTGAATCCATACACTAGTATTTTTGGGTTGTGATAACGGTGTTTTACGCAACATCTATTTTAACCCAAATAAAAACGTATTATAAAGGATAATTTCTATGTACAGAAACAAAATGGTTAGTAAAGTACACTTATTATCTTTAATAATTATAAGGAATTTTTTGCAGTTATGGAAATATTAAAACAATTTTGAAGATGAGTTTTTTCGAAAGGACAATGTGTAAGTTAGATATTAGAAAAAATTTATCCTGGAAGAATATGAATTAAAAATACTTTAATCTATTGGAATGAAAAAAGTAATGGTATAACTTTCTATGAAACCGATAAAAATGTTTTGTGTAAGTTAAAAGGAATACATGAAAGAGACATACATGGTATGAAAAACACCATATTTTGTATAGCCTAATTCAAAAAATATAAAATAAGTTCCTTGTAATTTCACGTAAACATGAAATTTACTTTTAAAAGGTTCATAGATGATTTTAGCGTTAATAATTTCTCACTTTTTAGAAAGTAGTTCCAATACATTAAGGTATGAGACCGTGAGGTATAATAAGAAGATGTTTTGAAACACATAAAAACAGTTTAAAGATATTATAAAAGAAAATGGTTTGGTAAAAAAGTAAATAAGTTTTTGGAAATGAAAAACATAATAAAAGTAAAATTTGAAAACTCAAATTTTTATAGAAAACTAAAAAGGTCTTAAATGAAAACGAGGAATAAGTTTTGGACTTAGAATTTGAAGTTTTCCCTTTAGGTTGGAAAATAATGTTAAGTAACCAAGTATTTTTGAATTTAATAGAAAATCAAAAAATACACTTTCTAAAGACAAAGAGTTTGGGATTTGATTTTTTAAAAATTTAGAAGTACTAGTTTTTGAAACGATAAATACTAAACCAAACTCTTATAAATATGGAGTATAGAGAAATCATTTCCTAGGTATAACGGAAAAAGTGCAAGACCATGTATGGAATGACAGTGATTACTTTTGGAAGTGATGACAGAAATTCCCATGGAATGTATAGGACACTAGTATGAACCTAGGAATGTTGATTCATGTGTGCAGACTAAACAAGACAGTAAAGTGAAATGAGTAAGGTGGTAAGGCATGCATGATTGAGAATGGATATTCTTGATTTTGGAGGAACTTGGGAAATGCAACTTTCTTTAGTGGAATTCACATAAGATAGTAGTTTTCGAGCTAGCGTTAGAGTGGCACCTTTTAAATCTCTTTACGAAAAATTGTACAAGTCACCTTTGCATTGGATAGGGTCTGCAATGGGATTACCTTGGTTCTGACATAGTTAAGAAGACTTCAGGGAGGATTGGTTTGATTGGGGGGAAATTCGAATTTCATACCCACATTCCTTTGATAATAAGTTTTTAGAATTTTTTATTTCCATCTTAAGTTTTGAATAGGTTCTTTCCTTTATTATCCTTTGGGAGGGTAGAACTTAGGATTTAAACTATGGATGGTAGGATTTGATGTAAACATGTTAGAACTTGTTATGAATGATGTGTGCTAGTGATTGCAAGTATTTGCTAATGGATGCATATAGGTACTATAGGTGAAACGACCTGCAGTTTCGTACCCCTTGAGTCGACACTATTCTCCATCGATCAACTCAAGATGAACGAAGATACGAACCATTTGGGTTAAAGAAGAAGAGGTAGAAGAAGAAAACAGAAAACAACATCAGAATCTAACCATCGCAGCGAAATAAAATATAATAGATAATAAATGATTTTTACACAAAAACAAATCTGTTTATACATTACATCATCAGAGTATACATAACACACAACTGAACAGTAATCATAACATGTCCTCACAATTTGAATACACAGCGGAATATTTAACACAAATATGGAAGTACGTATTGTCATCCATCTCGTCTCCTGAGCTCCACAGCATTTTTTCTGTATTCTATAATACTCGGTCTGACCCGAGCATTATAGTTAAATAACACCCGAATCAGTCTGGAATACCAACGTGGGAAAACGACACTCAATTGGATTATTAAACTTTCAAAACCCTTTGAAAACAAAAGCATCTCGTAAGACCACGCCATAAATAAACATGTCGGGTTTTTACCTTACGATAGACAAACACTTTTTATTAAAATACTCTGATATTATAATAGGGTCTATTTACAAATACTTATTAAAATAGCCGAAATTGTTACATTAATTAAATTCCAGCATACTAGCCACAATTGTGGATAATACAAGCAAAACCGTAAAAAGCACGTATGGAGAATGGATTTCCAACTAATGACTAGGCACTGGGGCACCACCTATCACAGTACATGGCCTAGATCACCATACCGAGGATCCCTCCCGATCCCCTGCAACACAAGACTGGGACTACCCCTTACTGGATAATCCCGAGTAAGAACACCCTGTAGTTGGGATCAGCAACCGCCCACTAAGCCGAATAGAAAAGGGACATCTAGACAGGGATGACCTTACCCTAATGGGTGCTACCCACTTAGCCTTGCTGCATTACCTGATTTTCAGTCATTCCCGGTTGATGAGGCTCGAGGCTAAGCATTGCCTTTTTAGAACATATCACTTAGAATGCTCATCGCTCACCTGACGATGTTCTGAAAGCATTCATCCATACAAGTCCGTTCCGGGTTCGAACGGAACCGAAGGCACTACTCCTACTACATCCATTTTGGAATTACCCTCAGGATTAGTAGCGACTAGCCCTTGCACTTCACTGCTCCATCTTCAAATCCAAATTCGTCTTCCACACGAAAACATTCAAACCAGATCGAAGTGGTTTTCAGGAAATAAATCCTGGTCTCGGTCTCTTCGAAACGATCAGCGCACTGGCCAATATTGATAGTCGGTTATTTAACTATCAATTAACATTCACAAACAACCATCAAACTATAAATAATTTTCCTAAATTATTTATTAATCTCAAAATATCTTTACAAGATATGTTCCCATTTCCAACCCATTTGAAAACAATTTTTGAACCATCTTCCTCTCACGGAATAAATTCCCCAAATATTTATTTCCACTGAAAAAATACTAAGTACAAAAATTTAGATTTTTTTAAAAATAATTTAAAACACTTTATTATAAAATATCCTTTAAAACATTTAAATTAAAATTACTTTAATACTTGTTCAAAATATATACTTTAAGAATATTTAAAATAAAACTACCTTGTGCAATATAAAACTAAATTTCTAACTTTTAAAACATAACACCAAGCCACCTTTAAATAATTACTGCTATAAAAAATTAAAAAAACTTACTTTAAAATTTAAACATTTAGAAATAATAAGTTTTATAAAACATACTTTCAAACAACTTAGAACTTTTTACTTATACTTAAAAAAAATTCTTTGAAAACGCACTTGGCTATCCAGGGAAATATGCTCCTCTTTCACATCCTTTAAAAATAAATCACTATTTATTTTTAAACAAATTTACCCATTTCTTTAATAAATTGCCACCATGAATTTATTCTTCCAAATATCCACTGATACATTGCTGTACTTTTATAAACCAAGTTTATAAGTTTCATAGACTCAACTTGCTTTTAAAATTCCGATTCCAAACACTTAGATCAATTTCCAAATTGATTCCCAATTTACTCCATTTTGAAATAAATTTCCTTACTTACTCAATTTATTTCAAAATCCATTAATTTTAGATTTTATTTCTTAATTATGATTTAAAATCTTTTAACTGAAAAGACCAATTTCAGATTTCCCACATTTCTTCTTTATCCTTTCAAATAAATTTAAACCTTGAATTTTTTTTAAAATAAATCCTTCATTCCTTTTCATAGTCTTACTTAAGTTTTTAAGAAAATCACTTATTCCCATTTACTCAAAAATCTCATTTCTCCATACTTGGAATTAGAATTCAAAAATCAACTTTTATTTTTTCCCAATTCGTTCTTTAATTTATCCAAATTTTCTATAATTATCTAACTTAGAATTCTCTATTTTATTATCCTTTCAAAATCCAATCTATATATTTTAATAATTCAGCATTCCCAATTTTATTAAATCGAACATAGCATTCAATATTTTCAGTCACCAATATAATCTATCTCATATTATCAAAAAAATCCAATCACAGAGTAGTAAAACAAATCTAAATGTTTTGAGGAATCCAATTGGATCCCTCCAACCTGTTTCCCTGCATCCACAGATGTTGGCATAATACCAATTCCACTTTGAGGTGGAATATCGCGGTATATGGGTTAATATAATATCATCCATTATTATGCGACGCATAAGGTCTCATCCGCTATATAATGCGGGAAATCAATCACTCCAATATATACTATATACTACTATATATAATATAGCACATCAAATCAATTCAATCATTCAACCAATTATTTAAATTTAATCATTTAAATTTAAATAGCAATCCAGAAGGGTGAGATTAACTCACCTTTGATTTTTGTTTTGCCATCCAACCAACCCGACTTGATTTTTCATGACTTCAGACCTTCATTTTCCAAATTGCTAATCGATCCAATATTTATATTTCTCTACACCGTTTCCTTTTTATTTAAACCTCTTACATAAAAGATATGAGTTTATTAACATTTAAATTTATTTAATTCAGATACGAATTAATTAAATTAAAAATTTGAGGAGAATTACCCTGAACAATAATCCGTCCTCCAAAATAAAATCACCAAGGCCGCGGCATCCCCATAGATCCCAACGACTCGGCCTAACTCCATCGCGAATAGCTTTCCATCCATCACCAACTCGCTGACTTTGACCCCCTTTATACATCACGACAATCCCCCGCCTTCCCACATCAGTACCAGAGAACGCAACCACTCCATGGTTGCCTCAGTCCCTCCCCCTTTCGACCGTACTGCCATATGCCTCTTCCCCACCCAGCCTTCATCGCATCACGTCGCCAATCGAACACGACTCTCTCCAACCCTAACTGCAACGTGAAGCTACCACCACCACTCCTTGCTCGTGCGCCTTGTCCCCACATCACCCCTCCCCAACCGCCTACGCTTGCCATCCACCTTTTTTCCATTGCGCGACCAAAACCCAAATCGTGACTAAACCCTGTATGCCCTCTGCGTATCGTTTCCCTCTAACGCCGCCTTTCTTTTGCCGAGCAAAGGCATCGCGCGTGTGACTTCATGAAATCGCGATCGATTCGATCGCGTGATAGTTTTTTTTCAGAGTTCATCTTCGATTTTTTATACTTTTTGGAATGTGGAAAAATTGTGCGATTTGATTTTGCACTCGATTTGAAATTGAAGGAGAGGAGAGGAGAGAGAGTGAAGTATACTGGAGATAGGAATTCAAGGCTCGACTATTATTTTTGAATTCGTCTTCGCTTTGGTTTCGATTATTGAATCGGCTTCATGAATTTGGGATGAGCAAAAGAACAAGAACACGATTGTGTTTTTGAACTGGAAATAGAGGAGGAAGAATGAGCTATATTTTTTTTCAAGCTTCGTTTCTCTCGGCTGAATAAGAAGAAAGAGGGAAGGACCGAGGTATTTGAGAAGTGGGAACGATGTGATTTAAAAAAGAAAACGTATTTTCGAAAAGAAGATTGTGTGCTGGGAACAAGCTACAGTGTTTTCGAAAAGAGGTGAAAAAGCATTGACGTGAAGTTTATTTGACCGGTCAATCAAAGTATAAATTATATTTAAATTTAAATTCCAATCGACTTGATTTCGTAGCTTGAAATCTTGTCATCCTATCGAGGCGTGCCGCTAGGCGTTTATAATGTTAAACCCTTATTCCGAACACAATGAAAAAGGTTTCATGTCCCAATTTGAACGCATGCAGAAGATAACTTTTTGGACCCAGTTATTACATTGAATCTTCGATATAAATTTCAGTGCGTTTATATACCATACGATTACACGACAACTCCAAACACTGCGAAATTTGAAATCCAATAATAATACAATATTACGGATCCAATGGAACTGGTTTCATCGAAATCTGAGACTGTGCCTTGGAAGGCTATTTTTAGATATCAATTTAAACGATATAATTTCAAAACTGAATAAAACACCTTTAAATTCAGTTTTAAAAACTTTTATTGCCTTTATTACTACCAATATAAATTTTACAAGCCTTTAAAATATTTTTAACAAGCTTGAAACTCAAGATTAAATATTTTACTCAATCTTCAATTATTGGATTGAATAATTATATTATTCAACAAATTGTTGTATCTACATTCTGAATAGATAAATCTAGGTTTTCCATATTCAAAACCAATTTATAATTCTATTTCTATATTTAAAACCACTTAAATACTCCAGATTCAATGCTGAAAAATCCGGGTCGTTACATTCCTCCCCCCTTAAGATAATTTCGTCCCCGAAATTACTAGTTAAGAAGAGTGGTCCAATACCCGTTTACTATTTTTTCCAAAGCCAAACAGTTTTTAACAACTTCTCAAAAAATCTTTTTATTTAAGACGCATTATCACCCTTACTAAATTTCCAAACTCATCCTTAGATTCCAAACAATATTATTTACTCAATAATTCAAATTGTATTTTAAACCAAATTTTAAACTATCAAAATTTTCTCAAATTTTTTCTAACTCCTTAAATTCCCGAAAATTTTTGCCAGCGTCTCCTTTGCGTAGCTAGCTCGGTACAACTACAAAATGCCTCTACGGGCTCCCAAATTTCAAAAGAAAACAAAACGCCAAGTGGCTAGATCAAAAAAATCATCAAATTTCATGCTGAAATTTAAATACATACCTTTTTAATCGGGCAATTCAGATTATCTTCTGAAGTCAAAAACATCCATTTATCCTTTGCCTTAACACACCTGTATATCCTATTCAGCAATAACGTCCAATTACAATATTTAAAATCATTTTATTGACTTCCTTACAAAATTTCAATATCTTATTCATTCAAGCCCGTACGATGTACATATATCATCCGTACGCAATATCAAATCTGATCGCTCACTTGATCACACAATTTCACTTCCGAACTAGTATTGTCCACTCGACTTCCTAGTGCGGACTCAGATCTAGTTCCTTGATCAAAAACCGTCGTTCTCCTTGCATAGCCACCTACTATGATAGAGAATTTCCAGAATCAATCAAAAATCTGTATTCAGGGTTCGCCGTCGAAAATCGAGTGGAAAATCCTAACTCAGATTGATATAACTATCTCGAAATACTGTGCTCGAATCTGGATCAAATTGCTATGTGAAAAAAATAATGTACATACATCCTACGTATTTATATCCATTGATTATTAACTATATCAATTCTCTTTTATTCACATTATTTGATTTCTATCTACTTATCCACAATTATCCAATTTCACCAATTTAGTTAATCTCCTTCTATTCAAATTGGTTCTCTCATTTCCATATGAATTCAATTCATCTTCAACTCTGAATATTGAATTTCATCTTCCATTCATACAGGTTCATATCATTATTTTAAATTAGTTTCATCCACAAATTTTATTTCAACTCCAATTCATCTTATTCGAACAATATTTAATTAACCATTCTTTGAATTAGTTCTACCTACTAATTTATTTTTAAATCTCAAATAAAAGTTTATACGCAAATTTTTACATCCTTTAGTTCCTTCGAACAAATTCTTCAATTTCCACTTTACTTTACATAATTTCAATTAAATTTCAATTTTCAGTTTCAATTCTATTTGCTTACCAATTTAAATTTAATTTCAATATTAAATTTCACTTCCAAGTTGAATTTTATTTAACCAATCAGAATTCCATTAACATACTCACTTAACTAATTTATTCCAATTAGTTCATTTCCGATCTTTAATTCAATATTTGATTTTTACCCTTCAAAAATCACTTCACTTAATTTTCATGAGTTTGATCTATTTTATAATTCAAGTTTTCGATTTTTATTCATTTCCCAAAATACAAAACAATTTTATTTTGGCTTACTTGTTCACTTCTAAGTTTTATAAGTCACAACTTATTTATGTCCATACTTTCATCCATTACAATCAATCTCGTTCACATTTTACTTTTTAACTCGGGATTATATATTTTATTTAGCCAAGAATATATTTTTATTCAATGGGTTTTCAATTCTTTTATAAGCCATCGAAATCTATTTATTCCCATTCAATCTTATTTAACTAAACTCTAGTTAAATCTAACCTCATATTATTCTTTGAATTTACACAATTCATTTACATTTCATTAAGTAAGAACTTATTTTCATTTAATGTATCCAGCACGTGATACAGTTCCATGTCAATTATATTTCAACTTTAATTCAAATCCAGTAACAATCTATTATCAAACTAAGCTTAAGTTCATTAAATTCGACTTACCCTTCTAACATATTTTGTTTCCATGCTTATTTTAAATTAGTTCCATTTACTAATTTATTTCAAATTCAAATAAATTTTTAATTCTTAGAACTTCGTTCTTTTAATCCACTCAAACTATATTTTTCAATTCCACTTTACTAACCTTCTTAAGTTTACTTTATTTAATTGTATTACCTTTCTAACTTTATTAACTTTTTACAAGTTAATTTCATTCCAGGAAATTTTCAAACTTTATAAATTTCCAAACCTTTTTGTAATCCATAAACATTTTTAGACAAACCTCTAGAGCTTAAACTATTACTTAAGACTCTCAAAAAAACATTTTAAACCGTTTCCAGAGTCTTCAATAATCACTTAAGTATTTCAAAAATCATTTGAAATCAATTTATATCCAAAATCCTTTGCATTTCTAAAATCAACCCAACTTTTGCAAATAATTTCAATTCAAAACAATTTGGTAGCAATTCCTCTCTTGGAAATTCGAAAATGAACATCGATGTTGATGTGGTCATCACCGAAGTTATTTTCTAGCGACCAAAAGAGTTCAATGCTTTTATCTCTTTAAAAACATTTCAAATATTTTAAAATTCCAAATCTTCCAGATTTCGAATTATATTTTAAAAATATTTCCCAAATAATATCACTATTATTTCTCCAAACTTTTGAAAACCATTTCCAAACCCAAAAGAGTTTGAATCTTTCCCAAAATTTCAAACTTTAAATTCTTTCAATCTATATCCAACATTACCCTGGAATTTACCTCATTCAATTATAAATCACATTTATAATTCTCATTCATAAATCCCATTTTGTTATATAAATTTATTCCTTAATCTTGGTTAAAATTTTCAATTCCTTATTCAATTTCTACACAACATTAATGATAATAATTCAATATTATCATTTTCTAACAACCAAACAACCCAATATAACTATAATGATTTACGGAAAATTATTTCTTTTATATACAAAAATAATTTGGTTAAAATTATTTCATTTACTCTATTTTAAAACAATACTGTGTCAAACTGTTCTGTACAAGTGTTTAGAGATCCCCATCAATAACATTAATTACTTGTATTGATTAGAATCCATAAGCCACTTAACAAACCAATCAACACAATGTAAAATCATTTTATATTCACTAACAAATACGCGCTCATATCTATTAATACACTCAAACTCATTCTAGAGTACTGTGGACTCTATTTCAATTGGTGACCCCCACCAAAGCCAAGGTTCTCACTTAACCTTCAGCTCTGATACCAAGTGAAACGACCCGTAGTTCCATACCCCTTGAGTCGCCACTATTCTCCATCAATCAACTCAAGATGAACGGATATACGAACCATTTGGGTTAAAGAAGAAGTGGTAGAAGAAGAAAATAGAAAACATCAGAATCAAACCATCGCAGCGGAATAAAATATAATAGATAATAAATGATCTTTACACCAAAACAAATCTGTTTATACATTACATCATCAGAGTATACATAACACACAACTGGACAGTAATCATAACATGTCCTCACAATCTGAATACACAGCGGAATATTTAACACAAATACGGAAGTACGTATCGCCATCCAGCTCGTCTCCTGAGCTCCACAGCATCCTTTTCTGTATTCTATAATACTTGGTCTGACCCAAGCATTATAGTTAAATAACACCCGAGTCAGTCTGGAATACCAGCGTGAGAAAACCACACTCAATTGGATTATTAAAGTTTCAAAACCCTTTGAAAAAAAAAAGCATCTCGTAAGACCACGCCACAAATAAACATGTCGGGCTTTTACCTTACGACGGCCAAACACTTTTTTATTAAAATCCTCTAATATTATAATAGGGTCTATTTAAATACTTATTAAAATAGCCGAAATGTTACATTAATTAAATTCCAGCATACTAGCCACAATTGTAAGTAATACAAACAAAACCGTAAAAAGCACGTAGGGAGAATATATTTCCAACTAATGACTAGGCACTGGGGTACCACCTGTCACAGTACGTGGCCTAGATCGTCGTACCGAGGATCCCTTCCGATCCCCTGCAACACAAAACCGAGACTACCCCTTACTGGATAATCCCGAGTAAGATCACCCCGCAGTTGGGATCATCAACCGCCCACTAAGCCGAATAGAAAAGGGACATCTAGACAGGGATGACCTTACCCTAATGGGTGCTACACACATAGCCTTGCTGCATAACCCCTGATTTTCAGTCATTCCCGGTTGACGAGGCTCGAGGCTAATTGTTACCTTTTTAGGACATATCACTTAGAATGCTCATCGCCCACCTAACAATGTTCTGAAAGCATTCATCCATACAAGTCTTTTCCGGGTTCGAACAGAACCGATGGCACTACTCCTAATACATTCATTTTGGAATTACCCACAGGATTAGTAGCGGCTAGCCCTTGCACTTCACTGCTCCATCTTCGAATCCAAACTCATCTTCCTTATGAAAATGCTCAAACCGGATCGAAGTGGTTTTCAGGAAATAAATCCCGATCCCGGTCTCTTCGAAACGATCAGTGCACTGGCCAATATTGATAGTTGGTTATTTAACTATCAATTAACATTCACAAACAACCATCAAACAATAAATAATTTTCCTAAATTATATATTAATCTCAAAATATCTTCACAAGATATATTCCCATTTCCAACCCATTTGAAAACAATTTTTGAACCATCTTCCTCTCACGGAATAAATTCCCCAAATATTTATTTCCACTGAAAAAACACTAAGTACAAAAATTTAGATTTTTTTTAAAAATAATTTAAAACAATTTATTATAAAATATCCTTTAAAACATTTAAATTAAAATTACTTTAATACTTATTCAAAATATATACTTTAAGAATATTTAAAATAAAACTACCTTGTGCAGTATAAAACTAAATTTCTAACTTTTAAAACATAACACCAAGCCACCTTTAAATAATTGCTGCTATAAAAAATTAAAAAAACTTACTTTAAAATTTAAACATTTAGAAATAATAAGTTTTATAAAACATACTTTCAAACAACTTAGAACTTTTTACTTATACTTAAAAAAAATTCTTTGAAAACGCACTTGGCTATCCAGGGAAATATGCTTCTCTTTCACATCCTTGAAAAATAAATCACTATTTATTTTTAAACAAATTTACCCATTTCTTTAATAAATTCCCACCGTGAATTTATTCTTCCAAATATCCACTGATACATTGCTGTACTTTTATAAACCAAGTCTATAAGTTTCATAGACTCAACTTGCTTTTAAAATTCTGATTCCAAACACTTAGATCAATTTCCAAATTGATTCCCAATTTACTCCATTTTGAAATAAATTTCCTTACTTACTCAATTTATTTCGAAATCCATTAATTTTAGATTTTATTTCTTAATTATGATTTAAAATCTTTTAACTGAAAAGACCAATTTCAGATTTCCCACATTTCTTCTTTATCCTTTCAAATAAATTTAAACCTTGAATTTTTTTTTAAAATAAATCCTTCATTCCTTTTCATAGTCTTACTTAAGTTTTTAAGAAAATCACTTATTCCCATTTACTCAAAAATCTCATTTCTCCATACTTGGAATTAGAATTCAAAAATCAACTTTTATTTTTTCCCAATTCATTCTTTAATTTATCCAAATTTTCTATAATTATCTAACTTAGAATTCTCTCTTTTATTATCCTTTCAAAATCCAATCTACATATTTTAATAATTCAGCATTCCCAATTTTATTAAATCGAACATAACATTCAATATTTTCAGTCACCAATATAATCTATCTCAGATTATCAAATAAATCCAATCACAGAGTAGTAAAACAAATCTAAATGTTTTGAGGAATCCAGTTGGGTCCCTCTAACCTGTTTCCCTGCATCCACATATGTTAGCACAATACCAATTCCACTTTGAGGTGGAATATCGCGGTATATGGGATTAATATAATATCATCTACTATTATGCGACGTATAGGGTCTCATCCGCTATATAATGCGGGAAATCAATCACTCCAATATATACTATATACTACTATATATAATATAGCACATCAAATCAATTCAATCATTCAACCAATTATTTAAATTTAACCATTTAAATTTAAATAGCAATCCAGAAGGGTGAGATTAACTCACCTTTGATTTTTGTTTTGCCATCCATCCAACCCGACTTGATTTTTCATGACTTCAGACCTTCATTTTCCAAATTGCTAATCGATCCAATATTTATATTTCTCTATACCGGTTCCTTTTGATTTAAACCTCGTACATAAAAGATATGAGTTTATTAACATTTAAATTTATTTAATTCAAACACGAATTATTTAAATTAGAAATTTGAGGAGAATTACCCTGAACAATAATCCATCCTCCAAAATAAAATCACCAAGGCCGCAGCATCCCCATAGATCCCCAATTCGGCCCTAACTCCATTGTGAATGGCTTTCCATCCATCACCAACTCACTGACTTTGACCCCCTTTATACATCACGACAATCCCCCACCTTCCCACGTCAGTACCAGAGAACGCAACCACTCCATGGTTGCCTCAGTCCCTCCCCCCTTCGGCCGTAACTGCCATATGCCTCTTTCCCATCCAGCCTTCATCGCATCACCTCGCCAATCGAATGCGACTCTCTCCAACCCTAACTGCAACAAGAAGCCACCACCACCACTCCTTGCTCGTGCTCCTTGTCCCTACGTCACCTCTCCCCAACCCCTACGCTTGCACATCCACCTTTTTTCCATTGCGCGACCAAAACCCAAATCGTGACTAAACCCTGTCTGCCCTCTGCGTGTCGTTTCCTTCCAACGCCGCCTTGCTTTTGTCGATCAAAGGCATCGTGCGTGTGACTTCATGAAATCGTGATCGATTCAATTGCGTGATACTTTTTTTTCAGAGTTCAACTTCTATTTTTTTATTTTTTGGAATGTGGAAAAAATGTGCGATTTGATTTTACACTCGATTTGAAATTGAAGGAGAGGAGAGGAGAGGGAGTAAAGTATACTGGAGATAGGAATTCAAGGCACGGCCATTACTTTTGAATTTGTCTTTGCTTTGGTTTCGATTTTTGAATCGGCTTCATGAATTTGGGCTGAGAAAAAGAACAGGGACACGATTGTATTTTTGAACTGGAAATAGAGGAGGAAGAACGAGCTATATTTTTTTTCAAGCTTCGTTTCTCTCGGCTGAATAAGAAGAAAGAGGGAAGGAATGAGGTATTTGAAAAGTGGGAACGATGTGATTTGAAAAAGAAAACATATTTTCGAAAAGTAGGTTGCATGCTGGGAACAAGCTATAGTGTTTTCGAAAAGAGGTGAAAAAGCATTGACGTGAAGTTTATTTGACCGGTCAATCAAAGTATAAATTATGTTTAAATTTAAATTCCAATTGACTTGAAGTCGTAGCTTAAAATATTGTCATCCTATCGAGGCATGCCGCTGGGCATTTATAATGTTAAACCCCTATTCCGAACATAATGGACAAGGTTTCGAGTCCTAATTCGAACGCATGCAGAAGATAACTTTTTGGACCCAGTTATTATATTGATTCTTCGATATAAATTTCAATGCGTTTATATACCGTACGATCACACGACAACTCCAAACACTACGAAATTTGAAAATCGATAACAATACAATATTACTGATCGATTGGAACTGGTTTCATCGAAATCCGAGATTGTGCCTCGGAAGGCTATTTTTAAATATCAATTTAAACGATATAATTTCAAAACTGAATAAAACACCGTTAAATTTAGTTTTAAAAACTTTTATTACCTTTACTACTGCCAATATAAATTTTACAAGCCTTTAAAATATTTTTAACAAGCTTGACACTCAAGATTAAATATTTTACTCAATCTTTAATTATTGGATTGAATAATTATATTATTCAACAAATTGCTGTATCTACATTCTGAATAGATAAATCCAAGTTTCCAATATTCAAAACCAATTTATAATTCAATTTCTATATTTAAAACCACTTAAATACTCCAGATTCAATGCTGAAAAATCCGGGTCGTTACAGTAGGCACTATTACTCTTTAGGTATCGGCCTTATTAGGACACTAGAGCATATGCATATGGATGTGTGTGAATTTTTAATGTATTTCTATGGTTGCTATATGTGAATAATTATCGCATGGTTGTTGCATTTTAATGATGTTTGTAGCATGCATATAGAACTATCAGTTATCATTAGGGAATTTTTGCATTCGTTTGGATACATAGCACGGACATGATTGCATGAAAGGAGATCAACTAAATCAATGGACCGCCTAATCTTTTGCATTAGTTAGGGACATTTGTACTACACTCATTGCATAAGTATCATAAATTGCATTAGGCCAAAAAAACTAAAGGAAATGGATGAATGGTTGATGATTTTGTAGTTGGTTGTAGAATTTGGATGAAGATGTTTAGTACATTCTTTTATCCTTAGAGATTTCGGGGGCGAAATCCCTTAAGGTGGGGAGCATGTAACAAACCAAAATTTAGTCCGTAATAATTAATTCTATAATTAATTAAATAATAAAATAACTTTGTGAAATTATCAGAATTGAGCCCTGGGAGTTGCACCATTGTGTCCATGGTAATTTTCTAGTCAGTTTCCATGTATAGAACGTCAGAATCCGAGCTAATATGAACGAGATATAAATTAAACAAGAAAACGAAAAAAGAAGGAAAAATAGGCCAAGTCAGCCGACCGGTCGACCTGGGCACAGAGGCGATCGACCGCCTAGTCGACCCGCCTACCCATTTAGGTGAACGAACGAACGTTCGATCGTTCAAATGTTGTAGATATGTTTTGCATTCTTTAACTCGATCTGATTCTTCCATTCATGCATCTGATGGCTCATATTCAGCCTATGACGTGGTTTCATCCTATTCAATCCCCAAATCCAACGGTTTGAGATACACTTCTATCCCTATAAATAGAACCCTAGGTCAAACAATTTTTCTCATTCTAAGATTTTTTTTTCCAATTGGGTTCACCTATTCAGGAAGGACCCTAAGCCGAATAATTCTCCAAGGAGGAAATCATTTTAAATAAAAATATTTAACTACCCCAAGTGGATGCGTGAAGGCCTAAAGGGAAGAGCTAAGGACCAGAGGTGAGTGATCATAATTATTTTAAATTTATTTAAATAATTTAAAATAATAGGGTTTCCAATAGTTTAGTTTTATTACGATTTTTGGGATAACCTTTTTAGCAGTTTTATTTGCAGTCTTTTGAATTATTTTCAGTCTATTTCTTTCTAGCTATTCTTTTCAGTTCATTTTAGTTATTTCTGTTAATTATAGTTTTTCCATTTATTTATAGTTTATTCATAGTATTTTAATTTATTTACTGTTGTTTATGCATTATTTACATCTTCTTCCTACGCCTTGAATTTTCTTTTATTTTCAGTTTTTTTTTATTTCTCCTTCTTCTTCTTCGCGTATGGATTAGAATAGAATTAACGCAAAATTGGATTAAATCATAAGAAATCTGAAATAATGGAATATGAGATGTAAATCACAAAGACTATAATATTACTGAAATTGGACTGAAATTATGCCTGATTATGATATTGATTGGACCGAATTAAGAAAATTGGCCTAGTTATAACTTAGAATTATAAATAAAAAGAATAAAATAAGAAGGAAGCTTATTTTCACACTTAGACCTTGGGTAAGTAATAAGCATGATTATAACGTAAGTTATAAAATGGTATACTATGGAAACCATGGTAAACTATAAAAACTATGGCGCTTATTTTAAGAGTTAGGATAAATTAATAAGCAATAATAGTAATTGATAAAAATGAAGGCTTATTTAAATAATTTATCAAAGTTAATAAGCCAAGATAAGAATAGGACCTGTACGAAATAGCATTCCCTTAATATTTCTGTGGTTACAATGTTTCACATAATCTTGAAGTGGGACGAGGTGCTTTACATAATCCTGAAGTGAGGAGAGGGGCACGCTTATGCTTATAGTGGTAGTAAATGGTCAATCTATAGTAGTTAAAATCGAGGGGATTTGAAAAAGGGGCGTAACTAGATTTTTCTTTGATGGGGTCCAGTACCAATAGCATTTCCCCTATTTTTTCCATGGACACGGTGTTTCACGTAACCCTAAAGTGAGATGAGGTGCTTCTCATAACCTTGAAGTGTGACAAGGTGCTTCACGTAATCCTGAAGGGAGGCGAGGGGCGTATTTATGCTATCTAGGGTAAATAAAAAGTTAAAAAGGGAATGATAGAAATGTGAGCTTAGTGGTGGTCATGTGTGCGGCTTCTAGTGATGGCTCAGAAATCGTTATGAGTTCCAAGCACTTAGTGAGTGTGTCTTCCGTAGACACCAAAGTCTACTGTAGTCATCCCATCTTTTAGCAAGGTCGTGACACCAAAAGATTAGCTGGAAACAAAGACAGATCATCCTCGAAGATCGGTTGCACACAGACCTTCTATGGATGCTAGTAAATGTTTCCCGAGCCCAGATCGGGCTATAATTGATACAACACGACTAACGATGCTATGAAAACCTACGTTTCAAATTCCAAGTCAATCGAAGCTCATGGGCTCAAGATATTGATCGACCAAAATGGATTCGCTTCAAGTTGTTTGGGGTTTGCTTCGAGTCGTCCCAAGCTTTACTTTGGGTTTCCAAGCAAAATCCTTCGAGCCAGAGAAGGTTCTGCTTTGGGTCTTGAACATATTAAATGTTTACAAGCTGCTTCTAGTCACCAGAACACTTGCTTTGAGTCACCAGAGTACTTCGGGTCAAGGAGGCGGCTACTTCGGGTCATAGCTTTGAATTAATCAGCAACCAAGGTCCCCATCAATTATGCATCCATGTTATTCATATCCATCAAGTTTGCACTCGTTCCTTTCACATCCATCAGAAAAACACATCTCCCAGGTCGATCAATGTTATTCACTACGTATCAATATATGTTTCGTATCGATCAACCAGATGATCGAAACGAAACCTAACCCTTTCCATCGATACGAAGTATCATATGGATTTCTACTTCGTATCGATCATGTCGGTGTATATTCATATTGATCAACCGGATGATCGATACGAAACTATCACTTTCCATCGATATGAAGCCAACGCCAGTTGATCGATATGAGGAGTGCACGCCATGCATCGATACGAAAAAAGACGGGGATCGATACGAAGAGCATAGCACCCGATGGATACGAAGGAAGAAGCAGTCAATGCGGTGTAAAAGATGGATCTACCCTAGCTTATCGCTCCATATCACTATCGCCTGATCGATACTAACGAGATCGATGCGAATGGCATTGATACGAGCTCGACAATCCCTTATAAACACAAATTTGCATCAATCGTAACTCAAAATCTACACATCTAAATGCTACCGAATTTTCACAGGAGCTTGCATACAACCTCAGGAATGTTCATGATCGATCTAGTCTCGATTGGGCAAGATTTGGATTGATACGAATCTAATTTGTATCGATCATGGTCATTCGTATCGATCATTGATCGAGCTGAAATAACCAAGGATCGATCACGTGGGTCTATTCACGTGAGAGGAGTCTACCGAGATCTGAGACAGATATTTCCAGTCTACACCTATAAATAGCAGCTCAGGGTCTTTAGAAAAAGGATCTTTTGGTTCTTCTATACTATACTCCGTAGAACTCTATTGTAACTCGATTACTATCATCTATACTCTTGTAACCAGCGAGTGATAAGCAATAAAACAGCAACTCTTCAAAGTGGACGTAGGCTACGACGTCGAACCACTATAAATCGTGTGTTTCTACTGCTTTCTTTTTAATTTTGAGTGTTCTCACATTTATATTCTCTACATGTCTTCTATCTGTGATCTGTGATCGTAAATGGGTACTTTCATCGATACTTGGGTGTTTGTGACCAATTTTGGTGCAAACATTTTGGTGCTTTCGCTAAGAATTGAACTCGGGGATTCTACAGCTTGGATTTTGGATCTAAAGGCTTAAGGACTTAGATTTGGAAAGCAATGGTGAAACAATCAGCAAGGAGACCAAGAGCAGAAAGGAGCCAGCATGAAGGAAGTCAGAAAGCTTCCTCAGGAGCGAATCATGCCTCAGTCTTCATCACCCGAGGGGTGATGGAGACGAAGATGGATGCCATGTAGGAGGGAATGCAGAATAGGCAAGAAGAGATGATGCAGAACCTACTCCAGCAAATTAGACAAGCTAGAGTGCAGAATCAAGAGAACGCCACTGCAAGGGGTGCTGGAGATAGGGATCGGGAGCATAGAACAACTAGGTTTCAGGATAGAGCAAGATCATTAGGAGCATCCCATGAGCTGGGGGCACTCTCCAAGAGCATGTTGATCCAATCTCAGGCAGGACATTAGGTGGGGCTATTTAACACGGTGTTGGTGGAGGAATGGCTGCCCTTCCAGGAGAGAAGATTCCAATATTTGATTGCGAACTTAGGGGGCAGATCGGAGGCAACAGACAAGGACTACAATTTGACGACAGTGACTGATTGGCGGAGATGGTCAGATGATCCCTGAGAGGCGGATTAGCGAATAGAGATCTGGAAGATGTTAACATGAGCCCCTTCGCTCATGCAATCACGCAGGCCAAGAATCCACAAGAATTCAAGCTACTGAAGTTGGAGGTATACGATGGAAGGATCGATCCTGTTGTTCATCCGACAAGGTATATGAGGCACAAGAAGGTACTGGGGGCATCGGAGGAAGTCATGGCCCAGTGTTTCCCATTGTATTTGGCAGATATTGCAGCACTATGGTACAGGCAATTGGAGAGCGGCTCTATTGGGACATGGACCAAGTTGACTGAAAAGTTTATGAGGCAGTTCAGAGTTCACATTTCGAGACCCAAGAATGTGATGAGTATGACAATACTGAAGCAAAATATCTAAGAGTCTTTGAGTAACTTTTTAACGAGGTTTAATGTGACAGCAGCATCGGTGGATTGCCCAGATCCATCCATGGTCTTGACGGCAGCCGTATCTGGCATAGCTGATGGAACATAGTTCAAGAATTCATTGATAAGGGACCAATCTATAGATCTTGGAGAATTCTATCATGAGGCAAAAAGGTTTCTACGACAAGAGGATGCAAATGCTAAGAGAGAGGAAGGAGATGGATTTAATGTTTATGCAGTGAAAAGCGAAGACCGACCCTGAAAGGATTTAGGCAAAGATAAAAGGAAACGAAAGGCAGATAGTAGCGGCGATGAACCCATGCGGCCGCTAAAGGAACTGAGATTCAGCTCTTATACAGAGTTAAACGAAACTTTGGAACAAATTTACCACGACACTAGGGGGCAGGTTCCCTACTGGAGGCCAATGAGGAGGGATCCGACCAACAATGAGAGGAAGTTAGACAAGTATTGCTTATTCCACAAACTAAGCATTTATTGTACAAATGATTGTAGGAACTTGAGGAATGAGATAGAAGGGCATATCTGGAATGCCATGCTGCTACAATACGTGAGGAGGCAAGCAAAATGGTGGAGCAAGAACGACTACCATCTGCATCAACTAGAGACGGCTCAGGATTGAGACATCATCTTGTCATCAACTGATTGAAGTAATGATGAATAAGTCGTAAACTCCACAGTAGTGTGGTTATGTTGCTAACACATGTACAGGATTACGAACGGTCCTCAAGTATGCTCTGAGATGACTATCAACCGCATCAGTGTAGGAGTTTGCAATTTGACGTGTCTATTTTTCTTTTGTTTTCTATTTTATGCATCTGGACTTGATTTGGTTAAACATTTTGGTTGTAAGACTCATTTGAATGTAAATCTGGTATTTGTAATTCCATAACGGCTAAGTCACTTACACATGTATGGGATCGTGAACGGTCCTCAAGCATTCTTTGAGATGGCGATAGACCGCCATAACAAACAAATCGAAAACTCACTTAAACGTTAAATCCAACAATAATGATACTATGTCCCCCTGCGGGCACAGACCATTCGTCTCGAACGGCACCTGACCACCAACGGTCATAATTTGACTCAAACGGCACCCGACTGCGAACAGTCACCATTCACCACGAACGACACCCCGACCGCGAATAATAACAACATCCCTCGAATGCCACCCAACCTCAAATGGTCACATACCCCACCCTCCCCAAACGACATACGATCTCGAATGATTGCCATTCGCGGTCTGGTAAGATTATCAATCTCTTTACGGGTCATTAACAAGATATGAACATCCAGTTTACGGTATTACAAAACACACCTTCCTATCGCAAGGCATGTTTTGGGGGGCAAGTGTTATCCGGCCTTTTAGCAAGGCCGTGATACCAAAATATTAACTAAAAACCAAAGATAGATTGTCCCTGAAGTTCGGTTGCACACAGATCTGCTACATATGCTAGTAAATTTTACCCGAGTTCGGATCGGGCTACAATTGATACAACACGACAAGAGAAGCTATGGATGCCAACATTTTAAATTTCAATTCAATCAGAGCTTATGTGCTCAAAATATTGATCGATCAAAATCGAGTCGCTTCAAGTTTTTTGGGGTTTACTTTGAGTCATCCTAAGCTTTACTTCTAGTTTCCAAGAAAAATGCTTCGAGCCAGAGATGGGTTTGCTTCGGGTCTTGGACAGATTAACATGTTTACAAGCTGCTTCGAGTCACCACCACACTTTCTTTGAGTCACCAGAGGGTCTACTTCAGGTCAAGGAGGCGGCTACTTTGGGTTAGAGCCATGAATCGATCAGCAACCAAGGTACCCATCAATTTTGTGTCCATGCTATTCATATCCATCAAGTTTCACTCCTTCGTTTCGTATCCATTGGACAAACACATCTCCCAGGTCAATCAATGTTGTTCACTTCATATCGATATATGGTTCGTATCGATCAACCAGATGATCGATACGAAACTAAACCCTTTCAATCAATACAAAGTAGCACATGGATTTCTACTTCGTATCGATCATGTTGGTGTATTCATATCGATCAACCGAATAATCGATACAAAACTCACTTTCCATCGATATGAAGCCAACGCCAGTTGATCGATGCGAGGAGTGCATGCCACGCATCGATACGAAAAAAGATGGGGATCTATACGAAGAGCATAGCACCCGATGGATACGAAGGAAGAAACAGTCAACGCGGCATAAAAGATGGATCTACCCTAGCATATCGCTCCACGTCACCATCGTCCGATTGATACAAACGAGATCGATACGAACGACATCGATACGAGCTCGACTATGCCTTACAAACACAAACTTGCATCGATCATAACACAAAATCTACAAGTCCAAATGCTACCTAATTTTCACAGGAGCTTGCGTACAATCTCAGAAATGTTCATGATCAATCGCGTGGGCCCACCCACGTGAGAGAAGAGTCTACCATGATCTGAGACAGATATTTCAAGTCTACACATAGCAGCCTAGGGTCTTTAGAAAAAGGATTTTTTGGTTCTTCTACGATGTTACTCTGCCTAACTCTATTGTAACTCGATTACTATCATCTATACCCTTGTAACCAGCGAGTGACAATCAATAAAACAAAACTCTTAAAGTGGACGTAGACTACAACGCCGAACCACTATAAATCGTGTGTTTCTACTGCTTTCCTTTTTAATTTTGAGTATTCTTCACATTTATATTCTCTACATGCTTGCTATCTACGATCTATGTGAAAGTCTATAGGGTGGATCATGTAGTGTATATGTAAATTATATATGGAAAAATATATGATGCAACTATAACAATATTAATCTAAGTAAATATTGAATAAGCACACCAGGATTTTATCCTGGACCAAACTTAGGTTCGGACCTCCTGTCCTACGTCCAGTCCCGAAGCTCCCCTTCGGAATTCGACCATCAAACACCCTTGCTTTGCCCGGAGGAATAGACTTGGTTACAATAAATTGTTCTTGTCAAATATGTGTTCTATAACACGGATATTGACTAGTTAGTACAAATTCTTCCAATATATATCTAGAGAGTACTGTTTATGAAGAACTGAATATATGAAAGAGTGAAATACAAGTATAGACTACTAGAGATCAAGAATATATGATAGAGTGTGTAATAAATGAGCGTAAGTAAGTAAGTAAGGTAGTTTGTTCTCTTGATTCTTGATGATATATATAGTTGTAGAGAGGTTTCTTGAGTAGTTGCATTCATTAACGAGTGCTCTATAGTTGCTTCTATTGATGATGAAGAGTTGCAGCAAAGAGAAGCGGATATGTCTATTCGAATGTGGCATTTGAAGTTCATATTTGAAATTCGAGTTTGAAATCAGACGTATGGAATATGTATCAGATGTCTAGTACTATATATATATATATATATATTAGTAGTAGATCAGACATCTGAGTGCAATTGCCAGACGTCTGGTTCAGCCTGTCTGTTGTTCCAGAGAATAGTTTCAGACGTCTGGCTTGTGCTTCCAGACGTCTAATATTGTGCATATCAGATTTTGTGCTCTTTTTTGTGCTTTTTTGCTCCCATCGACTTGTAGTCTCTTGTAGTGTCCTTTGAGCCTTATTCTTGTCTTTCTAGTGATGTTGTTCTAGCAAGTACCTATATATATATATATATATATATATGCATATTAGATTTCCATTATATAGTTGTTGTCATCGAAATAGTAGATTTGATTTCCTAACAATATCTACCTTTTTTACGATGACAACCATACAATGTACTTATATATAATTTTACAAATCTCCCCTTAAAATGTGCTTTTCATTATTTGTTGTGATCTTTATTATTTCTCTCTTTTTAGCATTATCAAAAAGAAGTAATAACTTTATTGTAGACATCGTATCCATTCCATTAAGTATTTACCAATTGTTGTAAGATTACATAAATATACACAAAAATAACACACCAAAAAAGGAAATTTCATTAATCACATTAATCGATTACATTTATAGATTTTTACCATTTTTATACAAAAGATGGAATCCTAAAAATCTAAGAATATTTTGGGAAAGCTTTATCTTGATCATCTCCTTCATCTTCATTTTTGAAAGAGCTAGCTTGTTTTTTAGGAGATGTCAGAGTTTGTTCAAGAGGTTCTTTCTCCGTGTCAAAAAGTTTGGAATGTTTCGAAGGAGGAGGAGAAGGCACTAGAGTTGTCCAATCTTCTGAAAGTGGTGTAGGACCACGAACCCTTTGAAGAACCTCCTTTAGAACAGATAATACAGTCGAAAGTGACATTTCAACTGTGGCTAGACGAGAAGCAAAAGATGTTTCAAAACTATCAATGCGCTTAGCCAATAATTTTTTATTTCGAGATAAAATAAGCTGATTTTGAAGAGTTAAGTCGCGAATGCTCTCATTTGGATTCGTCTCAATGCGAATCTCCAAAATGTCATCCTAGCATGTATAGTCAAATGGTGTAGGAGGAGGAGGAGTATTCTTGTGTTGTTGTTGCACCTCTTGTGATGATTTAGGTGGTGTTTGTGGTGGAGGCCTGGCTTGTTTGGCTTGACGACATTTCATCCACTCTTCAAAGGACATAAAATCCAGATGATTTTTGGGTAAGTGCATTGGAGAGAAAAAAATTTTGGATGCATATTTTGGAGAAATCTCTTCAAAAGTGGATAAATATGAGGGTATGTTGTGAGCTCTTAGAAGTCTCATGATTTATGTAGGATAGATAATGGATGGCCATGATCGAGTCCATAAATGTTTGAGCTCGTCAAGTATAAATTTTGCCCAAATAACCCTTGTTCCACTGAATATAGCATATAAGGCCTTGTGCTCTAACCCCATGATTTGCTCATGACTACCAAGGCGAGGAATGATAGTGTTGATAATCATTCTAGTGAGAAGTCTAGCCTTAGGTCATAGGTATTTAGATGCATATCTAGGAATTTCATCTTCCCATATTTGATGTGTGATATTATCTCTCGGTTGGAGATGCATATCCGGAATATTATATAAATCTTCTCCGGTGTCAGAGCATCAGAGAATTCAATCTATGATTCCTAGAGTAAGTCTAATTATGTTTCCAGAAACACTTGACCATAGCCAATTATCATCATTGTCAGTATTCCAAATTGTTGTGCTATCTAAACTAGCATAGAAAAGAAATATGGCTCGCTGATCGAATTTGGATGTTATTGGGATTAAAGGATATCAATGTTTCTAATCCAACACTTTCGCACATTTCGTCTAAATCATAGAATGGGAACTTTAGAAAATTATAAAATGGACATGTATAGAGTTTCTTCTTTTGAATATCCTTGTATATCTTGAGTGAATGTGGTATACGATTCATCCATCACTCAATTTGATCATCAGAGTAAACTTGGAGGTTGGATGAAGTTGCTTGGTCTTGCTTTCACTTAGAGATCTTAGGGTTTTTTGTTTTAAGATCCATCGAATTCGAGCGATTTTGGAAGAGAAAGTAATTTTGAGAAATAGGGAATCGACTTTGTAGTAGAAATGAAATGAAACGTAAGTGAGAAAAGTAAAAAATAGACGTTATTTGGGTACTTAAGAGTGTCGATTAAATTTCAGACGTTTGGAAAGTGAATCAGACGTCTGATTTAACCTAGTTTAATGACAGTAGATAGAATCAGACGTCTGGTTGTTGGTGGCAGACGTCTGGAATTGATCGATTTGTAAATTTTGGAAGGCAGAGAGAAGTATCAGACGTCTGGTTGTAGAATCAGATATCTGGAATAGGTCAAAGTGTTATTTTTGTAGGACAGATAGTTTTTCAGACGTCTGGATATAATATAAGACGTCTTAAAATGGTCTGAGTTTTTATCTTATGAAGGCATAGACTTTGTTCAGACGTCTGATCAATATTTCAGACGTCTGAAATATACTGGTTTGTATTTTTTAGTAAGCAGGGATAATTTTCAAATGGTAGGAAAGTTATATCAGATGTCTGATATATGCACGATGGTTAAAAATTTGTGTAATACAAGAGTGTCAGACGTCTGATGGCAAAGTTCATACCCTAATTTTGAAGGGTGTTGCTTATTTTTCGAGAGTTTGATTTTAATAAAACATAGTATTATTATTCGTGAAACATAATACAAATATACGTAGACAAAAATACAATAAGTAAATTTATTTAGATGATGATGGGGCATTGCAATCTTTAGAATTGTCATACCTCCATGGCTTGAGTGGAGACCATATATTTCCACGTTCATGGGTTCTCGTGGAAATAGAGAATCACCTAGGTGAAGGATCCAAAGGTGTACGATAAGAGGCAGAGGGATCCAAAGGATTGTAAGGATTCGAAAGTGGTTCATGTACATCCTTCTTTCGTGAATTACAAAAATTTATTTCTACTTGCCCCAGAAAACTTAGTCGTCGTGTAGTGACCTTTTGCTCAAAGTATAATTCTCGTTGTAAATCTATTTGTTGCTTTTGATAGTGATGTATCTCATCGATTTTCTCCTTGGTGTTAGGAGAGACAAATAGAGATCGTTTGGACTTCTTTTTATCGGGAGTGAATCCCGTGTGGTAGGAAGACTACTTATAGGTCGGATCCTGATCTGATGTAGAAGTAGGAAGGCGATGAGGTGTATCCACTGAGCTATCCACTGTTGGTATCGAGAAGGAGAGATGAGAGTTGTCGGAAGACATGCTTTTATTTTCTGTTGTAAAGAAATATGAAATCTATATATTCTTTTCGTTTTGTTTTGTAAAAAGCAATTTATACATAATTTTAAAGGTTATTCATAGGTAATTTCAGAAAACAACCACCTAAAAAATTTAAGGTAAAGGAGTTAACAATTTTAATTTGTGGATAAAAAAATTTAGTCAAAAATAGAATAAATGGAAATGTTGTATTAGTTTAGAAGATCATTAAGAGAACATTTTCCTAAATCGCGTCGCAGTTTAACAAATGTTTGTTCATTTAGTGGTTTTGTCAAAATATCTGCTATTTGATTCTCGATATTTACGTATACTAATGTAATAATTCCTTTTTCTACATTGTCACGTAAAAAATGAGGTCGTATATCTATATGTTTAGTAAGCGTGTGATTTACAGGGTTTTTTGATAGATTTATTGCACTCGTGTTATCGCAATATATTGGTGATTTATTGATAATTTTGTCGAAATCCGTAAGTGTTTGTTCCATGTATATCACTTGTGCACATGCTAGAGCTGTTGAAATATATTCGGCTTTGCAAGTAGATAAGGAGACACAATTTTGCTTTTCGCTAAACCATGAAACTAATGATTGTCTGATAAAGTGACACGTTCTGTTGGTACTCTTACGATCTGTTTTACATCCAAGGAAATCCATGTCACTATATGAAACTAGTTCAAACGATGATCCCTTAGGATAAAATAAACTGTAATCTCTAGTACTAGATAGATATCGTAAGATACGTTTAATAGCCCTTTGATGAGATTCTTTTGGTTTTGCTTGAAATCTGGCACAAAGACATACACTCATCATAATGTCAGGTCGACTAGCCGTAAATAAAGTAACGAGCCAATCATACCACAATATAATTTTTCATCAAAATCTTTTCCGTTATCATCTTTTTCCAAGTGAATGCTAGTACTCAACGGTGTTGGTTTTCTTGAAGTTTTATCCATTTCAAAATGAGGTAATAGATCATTACAATATTTTTCCTGATGAACAAAATACCATTTTCAAGTTTTTTATTTGTAAACCTAAAAAGAAATTTAATTCTTCCATGTGAGACATTTCAAATTCATTTTTCATAATATTTGAAAGTTGATTACAAAGATTTTCATTAGTCGAACCAAAAATAATATAGTCTACGTAAATTTGTACAACTAAAATGTCGTTATTTTCTCGTTTAATAAATAAAGTTGTATGGATTTTACCTATTTGGAAACCAGATGTAATTAAACGATTTTTAAGACGTTCGTACCAGGCGGGGGGATTGTCTTAAACCGTATAAGGCTTTTTGTAATTTAAAAACATTATCGACATATTTTTCATGAACAAAAAATGGAGGTTGTTCAACATATATGTTTTCTTTAATAAAACCATTTAAAAAGAACTTTTGACATCCATTTGAAATAATTTAAAATTGTGATGATTTGCAAAAGCAAGTAATGTACGTATGGCCTCGAGTCTTGCTACTGGAGCAAAATTTTCATCATAGTCGATGCCTTCTTCTTGATTATAACCTTGAACGACTAGACATCTTTATTTCTAACTATAGTTCTGTTTTCATCTGCTTTGTTTTTAAATACCTATTTTGTTCCAATAACTGATTGATTTTCTGGCCCTTGGTACTAATTCTCAAACATTATTACGTTCAAATTTATTTAATTCTTCTTCCATGGCTATTATCTAAAAATTATCGTTTGAAGCTTCTTTATAATTTTTTGGTTCAAAATTTGACACAAATGCAATATGACTTATTTGGTTAAGTTGATTTCTAGTTATTCTGGAATTGAGATCTCCAATGATATTATCTTTTGGATGATTTTTTAGAATTCTAGGAGATGATACTAAAGTATTATTTTGTGCATTTGTCTCATTATTAGAAGAATTTGTTGTATTTGTTATTGGAATTATTTCTTCATCGTCATTAGTATGATGGTTAAGAAAATTTTCATCAAACGAAAAATGTAAACTTTCTTTGATTGTGCTATATCGTTCATTAAAAATTCCATATGCCTTGCTATGATCCGAATATCCAACAAAGATTTCTTAATCGGCCTTCGGGTCGAATTTTCATAAATTATCTTTTGTATTTAGTATAAAACATTTCGATCCGAAATTTTTAAAGGATGATACTTTAGGTTTTCTTCCAAAAAATATTTCAAAACAAGTATATTTAGTCATAAGTCGTATGGTTATTCGATTCAAAACATAACAAGCCTTAGCAATAGCTTCAGCCCAAAAACGTTTTGGTAAACCACCACTATTCAATAGTGTTCGTGCACATTCTTGTAACGTACGATTTTTTCTTTCTACAACACTATTTTGTTGAGATGTGCAGAAAAAGGAAAATTATGACTTGTTCCCTTTTTATTACAAAAATTAGTAAAGAGATCATTTTTGAATTCTCCACCGTGATCACTTTGAATATTCTTAATTTTCAAATCCATTTGAGTTTTAATTCTTTTAGCAAAAATTTTAAACATACCAAAGGTGACACTTTTATGTTTTAAAAATAAAGTCCACGTATATCTTGAAAAATGACCAACTATTACGAAAACATATTTGTTGTGATTTATAGATCATACTTGAGTTGGACCAAATAAATCTAAATGTAATAATTCTAATGGTTGTTTTGTAGAAATATTATTTTTAGATTTAAAAGAGCTTTTCTTTAGTTTTCCACATTGACAATCATCACATAAATTCTCTACTTTATAATTTATTTTAGGTAAACTTCTAACTAGTTCATATTTTGCTAATTTATTAATATATTTAAAATTAATATGAAAAAATCGTTTATGCCACAACCATGGATCGTCATGTTTGGCAGTTAAACATAAATTTGAATTTCGATTTATATTCATATTTAATACATAAATATTTTTGTTTCCAAAACCCTCAAAGATAAGTTGTTTGTTATTGTCGAAAATATTACATCTATCTTTTTCAAAATTGATTTGAAAACCTTTATCGCATAATTGACTAATGCTAAGTAGGTTTTGTTTTAAGTTTTCTACTAACAATACATTTGTAATAATAGGAGAGTTAGAAATACCATAGTTGATGACTTCTCTGATGCCAATGACGTATCCTTTTGAGTTATCTCCAAAAATTATCGTTCCTCCATCAATGTATGTTATATTTGATAACATTTTTGAGTTTTCGGTCATATGCTTAGAGCATCCACTATCAAGTATCCATTTCTCCTTATTTTTTATTTTGGGTACCTGCAAAATAAAAGATAATTTAATTGGTACCCATATACTTTTTAGGGTCCTAGATGTTAGGAGGAGCAGGTAGTCATATCCAAGAAGGTTTGGTACATTTATGAATATAATTTTTATTACAGACTACATTATCTAAAAAATTATGAATATGTTTTTGTCTAATCAAATTATTATTTGTCTTAGGAATCCAAATTTTTATATTTTTGGTATTTGTATTAGACTTAGGTGATTTTTAGTCTTTTGATAGACAAAACTATATTTCTTAATATTATTCCCTTTTTTTTATGAGTGATTTTAAATCCTACTCCATTTCTATTGCCTGATGGTTTTGAAGTATTGAAAAGATTTTCCAAATCTTGTTTTCCTTTATTAAATTTTGAAACATTATTTGTTATTTTATCTATTTTTTCTTTTAATTCTAAATTTTCAATTTTCAATGTTTCTATATTTTTTTTCAAGTAGATATTTTCCTTTAACAATTTATCCTTTTCTAGTTTAACTTTTCCAAAATCATTAGATATAGTCTCGTTTCCAAACTAAACTATTTTTTATTTTTTCTTCAGATAATTCTAGTTCCTCCTCTAAAATTAATTTTTCATCTTTTAACATCCCTATTTCAAGTTCTAGTCTGTTTATTTTGACAAGTGTTCTTTATTCAATTTTTTTAATTTACCTAAATTTATCGTCTAATTCCATGCTAAGTTCTAATAATTCATCATAGTTAAGTTCAGGGCATACCTCATCAGTTTGTGCCATAAAGCATATATTAGCTTGTTCTATGTCATTATTGATGTCACTGTCTAATGATGATGAAGAATCCGAGTCATCCCATGTTGCTTTGAAAGCTTTCTTCTTTTTGAATTTTTCAAATTTATTTTTCTTTTTATCATTTTTGGGCTTGGGACAATCCTTCTTCATATGTCCAAATTGGTCAAATTCATAGCATTTTATTGATGTCTGATTTATAGAGCTTGATTTTCCTCCTTTCTAAAATCTGGTCATTTTCCTAAATTTCTTGAATTTGTTGTAGTTTTTGGCAATAAATACGATTTCTTCTTCGTGTAAGTCAGAGTCTTCATTTGTTGCTAGGAATGCTATGTTTTTCTTCTCCGAATTTTGTTCTTTTCTTGCCTGCAAATTAGCTTTATAGGACATTAAATTTCCTATCAATTCTTCAGCTAAGAGTGTTGAGAGATCATTAGCTTCTTCGATAGCTAATACTTTTCTTTTCGACTCTGGAGTTAAAGAATTGAGTATTCTAGATATTACGTCAAAATTTGTGAATTTGACTCCAAATGACATTAAATCATGTTGAATGGTTTGGAATCTAGATTACATGTCTACTATAAATTCATTTTGTTTCATTTTAAATCATGAAAATTGATTTTGTAAAATTGAAATTTTAGTTTATTATACTTTGTTTGTGCCTTCGTGTGTAACTTGTAAGGTACGCCAAATATCATATGTAGTGTTACATAACATGACACGTGAAAATTCATTCTTATCTAATGAACAAAATAAAACATTCATAGCTTTGGTATTATTAGAAGCTGCGGTTTTTTATGCATCATTCCATGTCTTCATAGCAGTGTCAGGTGCTTTATATTTATTTTAAGTGGCTGAACAAATTACTAATCCATTAGCTTCCATAAAAATTCTCATACGTGTTGACTAATATGCATAGTTAGAACCATTAAAAAGCGAGGATCGTGCTATGGATTGACCTTCTTGAAAAATTATTGCCATATTAAAGGGATTCAAAAATGTGTTATTGTACTTTGATCAAACCTCGCTTTGATACCAATGAAAGTCTATAGGGTGGATCGTGTAGTGTATATGCAAGTATATGTGACAAAATATATGATGCAACTAAAACAATATTAATCAAAGTAAGTATAGAATAAACACACCAAGATTTTGTACTGGTTTGGACCTCCCATCCTACGTCTAGTCCCCAAGTTCCCCTTCAAAATTCAACTATCAAACACCCTCGCTTCTCCCGAGGGAATAAGCTTGGTTACAATAAATTGTTCTTGTCAAATGTGTGTTCTATAACACGGATATTGACTAATTAGTACAAATGCTTCCAATATATATCTACAGAGTATTGTTGTGAAGAACAGAATATATGGAAGAGTGAAATACAAGTATAGATTGCTAGAGATCAAGAATATATGATAGAGTATGTAATTAGAGAGCGTAAGTAAGTAAGGTAGTTTTTTCTCTTGATTCTTGATGGTAAATATAGTTGTAGAGAGGTTTCTTGAGTAGTTGCATCCATTAACGAATGCTCTACAGTTTCTTCTGTTGATGATGAAGAGTTGCAGCGAAGAAAAGCGGAGGTTTCTATTTGAATGTGGCAGTTGAAGTTCATATTTGGAATCCAAGTTTGAAATCAGACGTCTGGAATATGTATCAGACGTCTGGTACTACATATATTTTTTGAATATAATAGTAGATCAGACGTCTAAGTACAATTGCCAGACATCTGGTTGCCTGACGTCTGGTTCAGCCTATCTATTGTTCCAGAGAACAGTTTCAAACGTCCGGCTTGTGCACCCACACATCTGATATTGTGCATATCATTTTTTTCTCTATTTCTTGTGATTCTTTGTTCCTATCGACCTGTAGTCTCTTGTAGTGTCCTTTGAGTCTTGTTCTTGTCTTTCTAGTGATGTTGTTCTAGCAAGTACCTGTATATATAAATATATATATATGCATATTTGATTTCCATTGTATAGTTGTTCTCATTGAACCGTAGATTTGATTTCCTAACACTGTGATCGTAAACGGATGCTTTCATCGACACTTGGGTGTTTGTGACCAATTTTGGCACAAACAACTATATAGGGAGACGTCCGATTCTACGGAGTAGCAGACCGATCAAATGGTAGAATTAGGACTTCAGCCTAATTAAAATAGGATTAGGAATTCATCCTAATCAAAGCAGCTATCAAGGATAAGTGCAAACAATCAAAGTTAACCTATTTTATTAATTGAGCAATAGTTCAATCGTGTTTGTTTTCACTTTATCTCTTTTCTATTTCCTTTAATTCCTTTTATATACTAGAACTATTGAAGGGCCTATTACTTTTACTTTGCTTAAAGATTCTAGTAGTTACTACCTTTCACCAGACTTTTAGTCTGACTCACTCCTCTATTTTCCCCTTTCCCCCTATAGCAATCAAGGGAGATGGCAGTAGATTACGGTTACTCGGAGGATTCTTGGAGAAGATTTCCACCATGTATTTCTTTTATTCTAGCTTTAGCTCTTTTTGTGTACTGGCTTATTATATAGGATAATGTAATTTGGTTTTTTTGAGACTACGAGTTTTTATTTCATGAGACACGTTGGGTTTTGAGCCATGTATGTTGTATTTAGATTTTGACTTATTTGGTTTATGAAGCTTTTGTTTTAAATAAGTTATTATTTTAGTTTCCATTATTTTTACCTATTTTTGTCCTATGAATCTTAGTCTCTGTTAGTTTCGGTTATACCTACAACACACCATGTCTTTAATGTGCCCTTTTGGGTATATTAAGGGGTATGGGGTATTTCACTTGGTATCGGAGCCTAAGGTTACAGGATCCCTAAAAATTTATTTTTAAAAGTAAAGTATTTTCCAAATAACTTGTTATAAAAAGTATTTTTTTCTTCAGAAACAAACACTTAGAAAAAAAATTAAGTGTAGAAGATTTTTATAAAAATCCCCTCATAAGCTCAGTTCAATCTCCCTTTGCTCTTTCCTAAACTATCTTTTCCTTTTTCTTAGAATGGCTGAAGCCCCGAACCTTCCCAAGGGCATTCCAGTTCTAGCCTGGTGCAAGGGCAAGCTCCCAATCCAGCACCAGCAGGTGGGAATCTCATCAATCCACCTGGAGTAGTTAATTTATCTAGGCTTTGTAAGGATTTAATAATTTTGGGTGGAAAGACCATTTCGGGTATGGAGACTTTTGTGGAGGCTCGGGCTTGGCTAAGAAACACGGAGAGGATATTGGGGCTATTGGGATTGGACAACCAGCAGTGGGTTCAGCTGGCATGTTGGCAGCTGAAAAAGAAGTCTTCTTAGGTTATTGAGTTAGAAGGAAGAGAAGTTACATGGAACGGATTTAGGGAGTGATTTAATAGGAAATTATTTTCTCTAGCGGAAGAGAGTGTTCAGTTAGAGCGGTTTATTAACTTGAAGCAAGGAAGCTTGTCTGTGAAAGAGTACATCAATCAATTTAATGAGTTTTCATGGTTTGGAACAGGATTGGTGAATTCACCGCACAAGAAGGCTATGAAGTTTGCAAAGGGAATAAATCAACCCCTTCAAGGTTTGTTGTTGACTCACGTACCAATGGGAGCTAATAATGAGCCAATGGTAGAGATGACACTTATGTCTGATGCAGCTAACGAGGAGGATCCTAAAGAAGCCGTTGAGCCGGAAGATTCTAAGAGGAAAGAAGAAGGCCCTTAGAAACGAATCAAAAAAAGTGCAAAAGTTATGGGATGGCTGGTCATTAGCCAAGGACTGCAAGAGAGGGAAGATGAAGGGAAAGTGCTATGATTTTAGATAGCCCGATCACATTAGTAAGTATTGTCCCCAGAAGACGGGGCAGGGAGCGGGTGCACTAGCGGCACAGATTCAGGCTTTGAAGGCGGCACCCTCCAGCAGTAGACCAAATCGAGGTAGGAAAATTTGATTTCTATTTCTGATTTTCTCATTGGGACTCTTTTCGATTCTGGAGCATCACACACTTTTATCTATGGTTATCATGTGGATTTTTTACGCTTAGACATTACTTTAGTAGTAGACACCATCTTTGTTTCAAACCCCATAGGAGGATCGGCACACTTATCTATGGTTGGTAGGGGTTTGAATATTTATATCCTAGGCGTAGAATTCTTATGCGACGCCTATCTTTTGGGATTTTCAAGGCATGGGATGATTTTGAGAATGGATTAGCTATCAACATATGGAGGTATATTAGATTGCAAGAGGAGATTCGTTAGACTAGAGACATGCATCAGTAAGACTCTCGAGATTTCTTGCGACCCACAAAGTTAGTTATGATGAGCTTCCTTTATTCCCTCGATTCATCATCATCAGAGTTTGACTCGGTTCCTGTCGTCGGAGATTTTCCAGACATCTTTGAGTAGTTTAGGGGACTACCCCCTAAGAGAGATGCTGACTTCAAGATTTATTTTGCTAGCCAATAGCATTATCCGTAGGGCATGTGGAGCCGAGGGAAAGGAAGGGATTGAGCAAGCAGATCCATAAGCTTTTGAGAAAGGTTTCATAAGAAGAAACATATCGGAATAGGGAGCGCTAGTCGTCTTCGCTACCGAAGCAGGTGGTTCTCTTCGACTTCGCATTGACTATAGAGAATTAAATAAGCTCACAACGATGAACCATTATCCACTCCCTAAAATAGATGATCCTTTCGACCAGTTAGTTGGCACTTCAGTTTTATCTCAGCTTGGTCGAGCCATTGGATTTCATCGGCATAAGGTAGCTGATGACAGCATTGCTAAGACCGCATTTAGGACACCTGATGAATTCTTTGAGTGGTTGGTTATGTCTTTTAGGCTAACTAATGTCCCTACCTATTCTATAGGTTTAATGAACCATGTTTTTAGAGATCTCCTAAAATAAAGTTCGTTGTGGTATTCGTGGTCGGCATTTTGATGTTTTTCAAAAAGTAAAAAAAGAGCATGTTATTCATCCAAACGAGGATCTTCGAACACTTCATGTTCATTAGCTGAAGACAGAGTTCTTGAGGTATCACTTTTGAAGTGCGTTTATTGGGGCATAAAGAATGTCTACACATGGTAGGGATTTAAGAAACGGTTTTGTACATTTAGGATCGGACTGTGGAAATCCAAAGAGAGGTAGGAAAAGATTGGGGGATGTACAATAGGTTCAGTTGATAAGAAAAGATGAAAACCCATGAGTAGATGAAAGATTTTAGTATGAAAATGGGATTTCCAAGGTTTAAAAAAAGTACTCCTAGGTTTGTAAGGACAAAATCCACTTTATACCAAGCCCAATAAAATGAAATTTTTGAAATTTAAAAAAATGAAAAATTGGAATTCTTTCTGAAGATTTATGGAATACATACATACATAACTCACTAGTTTCTTTGTAAGTAAACAAAGATTTTTAAATATAAAAACCTAGAGTGTATCAAGTATCAAAAACGTAGATTGCAACTATTATTGTTGTAGTAAATGTTTTCATGATAAGAGGAGCATAGGCTATAACAAACTATAGTAAGTGACTCCCAAGAGAAATATTTTTACATAGGTATATGAGATTTATTGGTATTTATTTAATTGAATCCACACACTAGTATTTTTGGGTTGTAGTAACGGTGTTTTACGCAACATCCGTTTTAACCCAAATAAAAATGTATTTTAAAGGATAATTTATAAGTATAGAAACAAAATAGTTTGTAAAGTACACTTTTTATTTTTAATAAGTATAAGGAAGTGTTTTTGCAGTTATGGAAATATTAAAACAGTTTTGAAGACAAGTTTTTCTGAAAGGAAAATGTGTAAGTTAGATATTAGAAAATCTTTATCATGGGAGAATATAAATTAAAAAAATTTAATCTATTGGAATGAAAAGAGTAATGGTATAATTTTCTATGAAACCAATAAAAATGTTTTGTGCAACTTACAAGGAATACATGAAAGAGATATACAAGGTATGAAAACACCATATTTTATATAGCCTAATTCGAGAAATGTAAAATAAATTCCTTGTAATTTCACATAAACATGAAATTCTCTTTTAAAAGGTTCATTAAAGATTTTAGCGTTAATAATTTCTCACTTGAGAAAGTAGTTCTAATACATTAAGATATGAGATCGTGAGGTATAATAAGAAGATGTTTTGAAACACATAAAAACAGTTTTAAGATATTTTAGAAGAAAATGGTTTGGTGATAAAGTAAATAAATTTTTTGAAATTAAAAACTTAATAAAAGTAGAATTTGAAAATTCAAATTTTTGTAGAAAACCTAAAAGGTCTTTAAAACAAAATGAGGAATAAGTTTTGGATTTAGAATTTTAAAGTTTTTCCCTTTAGGTTGGGAAATAATGTTAAGTAACCAAGTATTTTTGAATTTAATAGAAACTCAAAAATAACATTTTTTAAAGACAAAGATTTTAGGATTTTATGTTTTGAAAATTTAGAAGTCTTTGTTTTTGAAACGATAAATACCCAACCAAACTCTTATAAATAAGGAGTATAGAGAAATCATTTTCTAGGTGTAATGGAAAACGTGCAAGACCATGTAAGGGATAGCAGTGATTACTTTTGGAAGTAATGATAGAAGTTCTCATGGTATGTATGGGACACTAGTATGAACATAGGAATGTTGATTCATGTATGTACACTAAAAAAGACAGTAAAGTGAAATGAGTAAGGTAGTAAGGCACGCATGGTTGAGAATGGATATTCTTGATTTTGGAGGAACTTGGGAAAACAATTTTCGTTGGTGGAATTCACATAAGACAGTAATTCTCAAGTTAGCATTAGAGTGGCACCTTTCGAAGCTCTTTGTGAGATACCACGTATGTCACCTTCACGTTGGATATGGATTACAGAGGGATTTCCTTGGTTCCGACATAGTTAAGAAGACTTCGAGGAGGATTGGTTTGATTGGGGGAAAATTCGTATTTCATATCCACATTCCTTTGATAGTAAGTTTTAGAATTTCCTATTTCCATCTTTAGTTTTGAATAAGTTCTTTCCTTTATTATCCTTTGGGAGGATAGAACTTAGGATTTAACCTATGGATGGTAGGATTTGATGTAAACATGTTATGAATGCTGTATGTTAGTGATTGCAAGTGTTTGCTAGTGAATGCTAATGGACGCTTAAAGGTACATTAGACACTATTATTCTTTAGGGATCGACCTTATTAGGACACTAGAGCATATGCATATGGATGTATGTGCATTTTTAATTTATTTCTATGGTTTCTATAAATGAATGATTATCACATCAGTTATCATTAGGGAATTTTTGCATTCATTTGGATACATGGCACGGACATGATTGCATAAAAGCAGGTCAACTAAATCAGTGGACCGCTTAATCTTTTGCATTAGTTAGGGACATTTACACTACACTCATTGTATAAGTATCATAAACTGCATTAGGAAAAAAACTTAAGGACGATGGATGAATGGTTGAGATTTTGTAGTTGTTGTAGAACTTGGATGAAAATATATAGTACATTCATTTATCCTTAGAGATTTCGAGAACGAAATCCCTTAAGGAGGGAAGAATGTAACAACCCAAAATTTAATCCATAATAATTAATTCATTAATTAATTAAATAATAAAATAACTTTGTGAAATTATTAGAATTAAGCCATGGGAGTTACACCATTGTGTCAATGGTAATTTTCTGGTCAACTTTCATATATAGAATGTCAGAATCTGAGCTAATATGAAAGATATGCAAATTAAACAAGAAAACGAAGGAAAAAAATAATAGGCCAGGTCGACTAACCGGTCGACCTGGGCACAAAGGCGGTTGACCGTCCGGTCGACCCGCCTGCCCATTTTATTTGGATTTTGAGACATGTTTTTGACTTATTTGGTTTATGAAGCTTTTTTTTAAATAAGTTATTATTTTAGTTTCCGATGTTTTTACCTATTTTTGTGTTGTAAATCTTAGTCTCTGTTAGTTTCAGTTATACTTACAACGCACCATGCCTTTTAGTGTGTCCTTTTAGGTATATTAAGGGGTGTGGGGTGTTTCACGATGCCTTTAGAAAATGGTTGGAAAGCTTTTGGAAAATTAGAAAGAAAAAAATTAAAAATTCTTTGAGGTATAAATATTCTTAAAAAAAGGGAATTTGAGAGTAAGATTTATCTTTGGAAGGTTTGGGAAATGAGTTTCGATATGTTTTGTGATGATCTGAATAATCTTCTAAGTGACAATCGGACGTCTGTTTAGGCAAATGTGATGCGCAGTTAGTAACTTATTCTCTTTTTCATTGTACGATCGAAACAAGTTTGAATACGAATAAATCCGAAGAAAGTGGATGACAAATATTTTGTTAAAATTGATTTAGTTGGAAATATATATAGTATTGTTTCGAAAAAGGATTTGAAAAAGAAGAAGTGTTTTTATAATTAACTAGTTCGAGTGACTCAAAGGGGACTAAAAATGGGAAAAGGAAGTGTTCGGATGGTAAACACTTCTCATGAGCATTACCCTCTTGGTAGGGAGATATATATATGATACTATTTGGTAGTACCCAGTTCCCTGATATCATTTTGGTGTTACTCAGGCTATATGTATATTTTATACAAGTTAAAATAAAGTTTCATTTCAAAATGTTTATGAAATAAAACCCGGGTATTTGGCTCTTAAGTTTCCAAAATACTAAGATATCTTTATTTTGAATGGGTTAATTAATAAAGTAAAAATTAATTTAATAAGTGGGTTTAATAAACTTGGTTTCATTTAACAGTATCTTTTGATTTTAACATCTAGAGAGTGAAAAATTATTTGATGTTATTGGGCTGGCTAATAAATGTCATTACCTTAGAGGTATCTAAGAAAAGGACTCTAGGACGGAGTTCGGATACCAGCATCATACTCTTCTTAGCTACTTATTAGATCGATTGGGTAATGAGGTTGGATTGGTCGACTCGGTGTTGAGACCCAAATTATTTTGGGCCTACAATCCAAACAGTTAAAAATTTAATAGAATTAATAATCAGATGTTTTGTATACTCTTAGGATGTACAAGAATATTATACAAATTTAATAAATTAAAATAAATTTATGAAAGAGTTTCATGAATAAGTTATGTCATTTCAAAGTGTTGAACCCAAGTTGAAATTTCTACCAAATGTTCCATAAATCATTTTGGGTGGGTAAAAAGTAATTGGCTAGTTAGAACCTTTAAATGAGTACGTAAGTTGTACATAGATCCTTCCTCTTTTTCATATAATTCTTGATCTAAGACTCAAGTACATGACTTTGAGGTGTTTCACACCATTCTCAATAAGGATCTATTACCCAATTTTTTTGGCAAGCACTTGATGAGCGTTTTTGGTATGGGACTAGTGTTTTCTGTCATAGTTATAGCTATGTAAGGAGAACAAAGATTCCTAATCAGGGAGCTTGATCGGAGTCCGCATTAGAAAATCGGGTGAGGGATACTAGTTCGGAAGTGAAGTTGTGTGTTTGATTAGTGATCGAATCATACTTTTATATATGAATGATCTATATAAATCATACAAATTAGTATATAGTGTTAAGTGTTTTCAAGGATAGGTCAAGCTGTAATTTCGAGGATGAAATTCTTTTGAGAGTGGAGAGTGTACGGACCCGGAACTTTCACTTCTTTGATTTGCAAATATTTAATTAATTTCAAATATTCAATATAAAGGTTTTATCATTAAAATAAAACTCTTTTAAATGATAAATAATGATGGTGAAATAGTTTTAAATTTTTTTTACAAAAATATTTAGTTCGAAGAAAAATTGAAAATGTGACCGGAATTCGTTTTCTGAATTTCTTGACTTTTCGTTGACTAAAAGTTGTCGAAAATGTTGTGATAAAAATAGCATATGTATACATTCATTTATAACTAAAGTTAGGATTCCACAATGTATATATATGTATTCACTTAAATATCATATATATAAATAAGATAAATTTTCTTTGATTTAAATTTTTTTATATTTAAATGTAAAGATGCTTAGGAAAACATATGCAGAGGTAAGTACATAAATGCATTAAATGCATGTTGGCTTATAAAGGTAAGGGGGATAAGGTGGTGAGGTGGCGCAAGATCGGTGGAGGGCAAAGGACAAGGGTGCTTGGGTAATTCCTTTTTTCTCTTGTTTATGAATAGCATTTCCTTCTTCACATGTTACCTCATCTTCCTTCTATCATGTCTTCCTCATTTCCAAACCACATAGAGATTTACTTTTTTTGAAACTGTATGAAATTCCAATAGCTACAACTTTTATTTGTGCCACATTTTCAAATTTTGAGTGTAGTTATGTCAAAAATGCATTTTCTTTCAAACATGTTTTTGGACTCAGAGATCCAAGTCCGAAAATGGTTCTTCTTATTTGGGTTATTTCTTCCTCAAAAATAAATGAAATTGAGTGTTTCTTCTTTTAGAAGTGTAGAGAAAAAACTTTACAAAAACGTTTTAGTTGACCACTTTTCAGAAATCTGTGAAATCCATGTCCAGAAATCGAGGGGAAGTTGACCTATTTTCGAGTGGATTTTGTGGTTTTCCAAGCTTTTCGAATTCCAAAATGTATCGAGTTTTCAACAGATTTTTGGTGGGTAAATTATTTAACTTTTGGGAAAGTTTTACCTTTATATATATTTAATATCGGATGGTAAAATAAGTTGGTTGTTTCGTTGGAATATTATATGGTTTGAATATATGTGTATGTTTCTAGTCATGATTTGGATATTGACTTGTTAATCGAAAGCTAAAACATTGTGTTTCATTATAAAGATGTGATTTTTGGATTTGTACTATGATAGTGGTATGTTTATGTATGTTTAGGTATATTCATTTGATGTCATGCTATGGAAGTGGACACTTTGATATGGTATTGACAATTGGATTTCTTTGTGGAAAAACTAGTGTTTTGTTTAAAAGAAATTGAAAATCATTTCAAAGTTTTCAACTTTTTTTTTCTTATGCAAAATCTTATGCTATGTTTATGATAATTTTGTAAGTATTTAAGTGTTGAGGTTTCAACGAGGAAAGTCAAAACATATTCAAGTTATGATGTCCATAGCGATAGTCGCCATGGATGCAGTTTTGATTAAAAAGTCAGATTTATTTGAAATTTAGTTTTCATACTTAAAAGTGTCTTTAAAATGTTTTATAAACTTAATAATGGTTTAATAATGTAATAATTAATTTTTATTTAATTATTTTTTGATAATTAATACTTCATTAAGTATTAAACATGGTTTACTAATTATAATTAAGTGACGATTAACTACTAGTTAATTATGTTTTAATAGCAAGATTAATTCAAAATAATTTTCGATTAAGCAAGACTAATTCAAAATTAATTATGAGTTAAATACGAGATTTATTTTTAATTAATTATTAATAAAATATAAGTCAATTATTTATTTATTTAATTAATCAACTATTAACTATTTTTAATGATAAATTAATTAAGGTTTAATTTTAAAGTAAATTATTTATTAAAGGTTTAATTTATTATTTAAGTTTTAATCATAAGATTATTTAATTAATTAATATTTAATTATTAATGGAGGTTTATTTAATTTTTAAATAATTAATAAAATATTAATTAGGATTTAATTAACAATTAGTAATTGTTGAATTATTTAATTAAATTAAGTTAAGATTCAATGAAGATTAACTATAATTTAAGTAAGATTTAACTTACAATTAAGTATTTTGGAAAGAGTCTTAAAGTCCTAACACCTTTGTTTTTCTAAGAATCAAACTATTTTAAAGGAACTTCTTTTTCAAAGATGGTTTTGAATTCAAGGGATTTAAGTGTCGATACCATTAAGAAACCATATAATTGTGAATGTGCCACAATATAGATGGTTTGATTGTTTGGACATATGTTAGCAGAATAAATCTCCATTCTGCTATAAATTAATTGAATTGTTCGGATATCTATTTAACAGGACAAATCACCATCCTGTTATTATGTTATATGGACATGTTTATACTGGTTAGTTTATATTGACATGTTATTTCCTGATTCGGGTATGAAGTGTATTTACATTTACGTTGACTTATGTAAATAAATTGTTGAATGACTTAGGAATGAAACTAAAGTTAAATGGTAACTTAAATTAGTACCATTAGGATTGATATGGCTCTTTTTGAATTTATGAAGTATGATTTTGAATTAACTTCAATTCTTTAATCAGCCAGGGGTTTTAAAGTTTATAAATGACTTTCACGTTATATAATTATTTTATGGGGTTTTTAGGCTTAAGGAAAAAGTTTGAGAAAAAATTAATTTCTGGAACAAGAAGTTTGGTTTTTAGACTGAATGACACTTTTTAATGTAAATCACAGAATGATAGTTGTAATTATCATTTTTAGTTTACACTAAAAAGTGCCCTTCAGACTAAAAGGCAAACTTGTTGTCCCCGATACTAAATTTTTTTGCAACTTATTCCTTGTGTCTATTTAACTGTTATTTTATTACAATATTTATAAATAATAACTTGTTTCAATAAAAGGGTTTTACAAAACAAAAGGGTTTATTTATATAATTACTAGTAGACCTGATATAATGCATACCTATGTCTCTGTGCAAGATATCAATCTCAACCTAATGAAACTCATCTAAAAGTTGTAAAATGTATTTTAAGATATGTAAACAACACACTGGACCATTGAATCTTCTACTCAAAATAAGATGCCTTCAGCTAAATATCATATAGTGACATTGGCTTTGCTGGATCGGACTAAAAAGTACAAGCGGAACCTGTCACTTGTTGGGACACTCTTTTGCTTCCTAGTTTAGCAAAAAGAAATTTTTTGTATCTTTATCCACAACAGAGGCAGAATATATCTCAGTTTCATTAGCATGTTCGCAAGTTATTTATATGCAACAAACCTTGAAAGATTTTGTTTTAAATTTTAAATAGTCACCAATATATTGTGATAATACTGGTGCAATAAATCTATCTAAGAACCCAATACTTCATGCCAGGACCAAACATATAGACATAAGACATCGTTTTTTAAGTGACAATGCAAATAAATGAGTAATTTCATTCGAATTTATAAATACCAAAAATCAAATAGCCGAGATCTTAATAAAAAGCATTAGCATAAGCTGCCTTTATTAACTAAGAAGAGAGCTCGGAATATTCTCTTTCACATAAATCTAAGCATAATAGTTTTATTATTAAAACAAAAGTAAAATGAAAAATACATTTTTAGCAGCATATGTCAACATTTATTTGAATAGTTTGAATTTGAAAATGAAAAATAGTTTGAATTTATTTGCTCGAGATTATTTATATTTTTGTAATAGTTTGATTTATTAACAAAACTTGTTTTGTCATGTTTGAATGTCTTGGAGATTTAGTATTTAATATTGCTTTTTATTCCATAATGCATAAGTAAATAAATTATTTTGAATATCTCTAAGGTTTATCACAAATTTCTGAATCTTTGACATTTTAATCAAAATAAATTATTTTGAATTCAAAATATAATTTTACAAACATTTTATGAAAAAATTATGTGTTCAAAGTATTTAAAAATTATATTTAAAATTATTGTATAAAATTATAGAAGTTTGAAAATAGATTAAAAGAAAATTCATTTTTCAAAATTAACAAGGGTATGTCGACATACCCCTCCTAGATATGTTGACATAGTGACCGTCTGTTTGTTTTTAAATTTTAAAAATAAGTATCTTTTGGATTCAAATCATCACTAATAGATACTTCCGTTCATTCACTATTTAAGGAGGAGTGCAATCAAATTTTTAAACTAATCTTCTCACTTTCTTCTTACTTCTTACTCTCTTATTCTATTTCTTCAAAACTACCTTCTATATTCTTCAAAATCTACATAGAATCAGTCCATACTCTACTAGATTGATTCTCTACAAATTATCAACTATTTTGAAAGCATTCTTTCTACAAATCAGAAGATCAAACCGCTATCATAAGGGCTATAGGATATCTTGTATTCCAATTACAAAAGTTTATAACTGGAAATCAACAACTTTACTCTTATTTGTCTGGGTGTGCTTGTTGCCTATTTAAATCAAGTGGGTGTGCTTAGTATCCCTTCTAAATCTAGTAGATGATTTTATAGCTTGGTAAATCAAGATAGTTTACACCAGACTTGTGAGAAAGGAGGGTGTATCTCGTAGCCTTGAAATCGAGACTATATTCTGGTTTGTTTGCTACCTGGTTAAAGTAGGCGATTGAAAAGAAATCTATACAAGAAAAATTATATAGGATTGGATGTAGGAGAATTTCGAACCAATATAAAACTCCTGGTGTCATCCCTCTAAGTCGTTACTTTACTTTTAATGCACTTATTTATACCTGCAATTGCTTGTTAGTATATATATTTACATATAAATATATATATATAATTGATTATCTATGTTTGATTCAAATCTTGAAATAGGTTAAAAAGTTCCATAGAAGTTATAAAATATTATTCACCCCCCTCTACTGTTAAAGTAGCCTTAAGATCAATTAAAGTAGCCTTAAGATCCAATCATAATAGTACTACATTGTTTCCTATAGATAAAAGCAGGTAGGAACCCGCTAGATTTCTGGGGTATTGAGGTTGATAGAGTTAGGGGTAAGCCTTAGGGGCAATTATGTAATTTATTACATATATCTAACTTATTGACCAATCATATTTAAAATAAAGGTGTTTTCTTTCTATTATATACTTGGTATAATGTGTTATATTGATTAATTTAATTAAAAGCATATTAAATGGAAAATCCATAAATGGTATGCTTTGTGATAATAGTTATAAATTACTATAACTATGAGTAACTTTCCTCAAATCATATAAAATCGATTCATACTTCTTTGTATTGATTCAATACTGCTTTCTTACTATTTTGAAAACATCTCTCTCTCTCATTTCAAAAATCAATGTGCAATCCAAGAGGATATAAGATCTATTGTATCCAATGTATAAGAAGTTGTTTTTGGAAAACCTATTAACTCTATTTGTCTTTTCAAATCAAGTGGGTGTGCTTATTAGCCCATTCAAATCTTGTGGGTGTGCTTGTAACCCACTCAAATCAAGTGAGTTTACCCCAAAATTGGAATATAAGAGCATGTTTCTTATAGCCGCAAAATCGAGACTGTATTTGAGTTTTTCTTCTGCCAGATTAAAGATTGACATTCAAAAAGAAATATGTACAGGCAATTACAGGACTGGATGTAGGAGAGTTCCGAACTAGTATAAAATCTCTGGTGTCATCTCACTAACTCTTTGCTTTACTACTTTTATTTTTATCTGTAATTGTATATGCGATTAGTCACTAGTATAATTTTGTTTGTTAATCTGTGATTTAATATCAACCTTGAAAGAAAATTAAAATGATTTACATAAGTTAGAAAATACTATTCACCCCACCCCCTCTAGTGTTAAATTGGCCTTAAGATCCGTATTTCCATAACCCAAGAAATTGCACTTTTGGATGTATATTGGGTGGTTGCTTGTTGATTTTGCTTAAAGTTCTTTAGAGTATGAAAGTAATGAAAGCTGCCCTTTTATACATTCTTTAGATATGTTTTTGTTACTTACTACCTTATTGTTGTCTTTTAGTCCCTACCAAACATATGATTGGCACTGAAATTGATATTTAATTTGTAATTTAGTAAAGTTGAAGGATACCCCTCCCCAATTCCTTTATCCATTGAGCCTCTAACACCAATTTACAACCTTAGTAGGATTATTAATAAGTTTATAGGCATAGTGCATCCATGACATTTAAAAATGATACCCTTGCACATTCCCTTACCATGTATTTGTTCTCTATTTACTACTTAAACTACATATTCTACGGATCCTTGAATAGCTAAATCCAACTTTTCGGTAACCCAACTTTATATAGTTATGTGTAGAGAACATTGATTGACTTCCCATTAATAAAGCTTTGTATTCTTATAGTGTAAAGGGTAGGTATACTGCACATAGCATTGAGAATGATGGCATAAGATTCTTCTTTACCATCCTCATTCATAGGTGATGCTTCGCATAATTCTTCATTTTCAGACAATATTTCTCCTTATGCTTCTAATTCTTATTCATCTTGAAGTGACATAATGCCTTTAATAATGTAAACCAGCATATTCTTGCATGCATGCCATACATGCCATTTCTCATTGCATCCAAAACAAAGGTTCTTTCTTCTTATGTCTATGATCTCCTCAGGGTTAGACCTTTATGTTTTGCAAATGCTTCCATAGTATTCTTCCCTGAGCCCACATTTTTGTTTACATTGCTTCGAGTGGTGACTTTTGATGAGTTACTTGTCCTATTTTTCTTTTTGCTTATCCGCTTGCACTCAAATACTTTAGCCAAACTAACTGCCTCTCTAAAATCTATAAAGTGGAGAGTAATAACATCATATCTTCTTTTTTAGGCCATCAAATTTTTTTTAAACAGAATTGATTTGGTAAAGTATCACACATTCCTTGCAGTTACTCAACTTGTTAAGGTAAGAAAATACCATAGATGTTTTGTTTTAGATTGGATATTTCTCCACATGGTCTCTAAAACTCCACTGGTGCAAGCCTTACCAGAATCTCTTCTTTGTATATTGTCCAATGTTTATAGTTCTTGATAATTGTAGAGAGCCATTTGAACCATTGGTGGGCTTCATTTTTGAGGTGAAAATGTTAATACCTTATATATTGATTTTGATGACAACGACCATATAAATATAGATGCTAATGTTTTGTCAAGTTGGATAGTATATATTATAGAATATTACATAGGTATAGGGTGATTAAACTTGAAGACTAATTAGTAATAGATATAGAATAAAGATTTAGAGATGATGATCAAGACTCATGAGTTTAGAGACAAAAGATTGAAGAGCACAAGAATCTAATGTTTAATATCGGTCATTAGAACAAATTGTTAAAGTCCTTGATAGTATATTCTAATCTTTATCATAAATTTCCAATCTTTGATATTTTAATCAAAATAAATTATTATAAGTTAAAAATATATTTTTACAAATATTTCATAGAAGTTTTTATATGTGCAATGTATTTAAAAATATGTTTAAATTAATTTCGCAAAAATATAGAAGTTTGACAACAATTCAAAAGAAAATTAATTTTTCAAAATTAATAAGGGTATGTCGACAATACCCCTCTTAGATATATTGTCTTAGTGACCATTGGTTTGTTTTATAAATTTTGAAAGGTAGTATTTTTTGAATGCACCTCTTCATGAATGGACACTTCTATTCACTATATAAAAAGGAGTGCAAATGAATTTTTTAACTAATTTTCTTGCTTTCTTCTTACTCCTTACTCTCATGTTCTATTTCTTGTAAACTACTTTCTGTATTCTTCAAAATCTTCATAGAATCAATCCATACTCCACCAATTGAGTCTCTATAAACCATCTACTATTTCGGAAGCATTTTCTCTACGAACTCGAATTTCAGACCACTATCACAAGGGCTAGAGGATATCTTGTATCCCAAGTACAACTGTTTGTATTTGGAAATCAACGGCTCTACTCTTATTTGTTTTGGGTACGCTTGTTGCCCATTCTAATCAAGTGGGTATGCTTAGTATCCCATCTAAATCTAGTGGGTGATCTTGTAAGTCGATAAATCAAGAGAGTTTACCATAGACTCGTAAGGCAGGAGGGTGTATCTCATATCCTTAAAATTAAGACCATATGCTGGTGTGCTTGCTACATAGTTAAAGTAGGCGATTGAAAAGAAATCTATGCAAGAAATTGTACAAGACTGAATGCAGGATAAATCCGAACTAATATAAAACTCCTGGTGTCATCTCTCTAACTCATTACTTTACTTTTACGACGTTTATTTTAACCTGTGAGTGCCTGTTAATGTGTGTGTGTGTGTGTGTGTGTGTGTGTGTGTGTGTGTGTGTGTGTGTGTTTATATATCTATGATTGATTATGTCTTTGATTCAAATCTTGAAATAAGTTAAAAAGTTCGATAAAAGTTATAAAATATTATTCACCCCCATCTAGTGTTAAAGTTGCTTTAAGATCCTTTCACATTAGTACTACACCATTTTCCATAGAAATAAGCGGTAGGAACCCATTATATTTCTTAGGTGTTGTGGTTGATAGAGTTAAGGGTATGCCCTAGGGGCAATTATGTAATTTATCACATATATCTAACTTGTTAACCAATCTTATTTGCAATAAAAGTGTTTTCTTTCTATTATATACTTGATATAATATGTTATTAATTAATTAATTTAATTAAAAGCATATTTAATTGAAAATCCATAAATGGTATGTTTTGTGATAATAGTGACAAAATGTTGTAATTATGAGTAATTTATCATAATAAAAATAAATATGTCATTTTAAATATTCCTAGTCAAGACGTATCAAGGCTGAATATCGATATATCCATTGAGATTAGAGTATGTAACACTCTCCAAATATTGGGCAGCGTATTACTCATGACTACTAGGGAAACTAAGGATTACTTACTGATATTTATTAGATAACTATGGAATGCCCCCACTCGATAGTTTTTGGTTGGTTAATATAATTAAGGTCAAACTGAAAATATCGATGTGACTAATTTACACCGTTCTCTCGACTTGAGAATACTGTTGATTTTCAATGTGGAAGCTTTGCTTTGATTATAGTTAAATCGTGGCATGGCACCTATCGAACGACTATAGTTGGGTCGAGTGGGAGAACTGGAAGTGAAACACTATTCAAGAGAGGATTCGTCTCCTTGGTTATATGAGGTTAGGATTAAGTCTGCTGAAGTTAACCCAAAGTCAAAGTCTTTAGCCGAAGCATTTCTATTAATAATAATTGTTATTACTAAACCAAAGACTTTGTATTTGGACTATAAAGTTGATTATGGACGATGCTGGAATTTTGACCATTACCAAATTCCATATGTCCAAAGCGATATAGTTTTGACGAAGAGAATTGGTGTAAATAATTGTCACTACCAGGTAATGCATAAATAAGTAAAATTGGGTTTACCAAAAGATGTGTAACTAATAAATTCAGCCAAAATGTCACACCACTAGCTAAGGTGGAGTGTGAATGTTAATATTTGAATTCTTCAATATTAATCGCTGATTGAATTTATACCTTTGAGTCGTTCAACCATAATGATGAATTCTCCACATTATTTAACTAATTTATAAGATGGTCTAAATTAATTAATATTCGAGAAATATTTATTATTATTTAATTTAATGTTTGGGAGTTGATTGTAATTATTTTATTGCATTTATAAAAGTTATATTTGCTCGTATTGATATGTGATATCGATGTAATTTTAAATAGGTTTAAATAAAAGGTTATTACATATAGTGATCTATGGAAATGTTATGTCATTTGATGGCATGTAATTTCAGCCATACCATGTAAAGAAATAGGAGTGGAAAGAGAAAGATAATCAAGGGAAGTGTTTAGGGAAGTTTTGATTAAAGAATGAGAAAGATTTCATTCTTTCAATTAAAACATTTCCGCTAATTTGTTTTGTACGTACGACCCATTCTTTCTCATTCATTTTTCTTTTTGTAACTTTTTTAGTTCTCTCCTCCTTCTCTAATGGCTAAAAATACAAGAACTTCCATGGCTTCAAAAATTACCAAAATCAAATACAAATAAAATCTATATATAAAAAGTGGTTTATTCCTCTTGATCCTTGCAACATCTAGTGGCAGATTTCTAAATCTAGGAGCTTTGATTCATCGTTCAAGGTATGGTTTATTGGCAACATCTAAAGGAGAATTCATTGTTTCATGGTGTATTTCAAGGCTTTGGTATAACGACCCTGACTCGACCTTCGAAAATCGGCACCGGATACGACACTCGTATTCAGATGCCGCAGATCCAAACGTCGAATCTGGTTCACCGGAGCTTATAACACATTAAGTACAACACAGCGAAAGAAAAAGAATACACATTTGATATACAACATTTGATACAGTATCTGATACAATAAGACACAATAGATGATACAATGAATATCAATATACATCAGAGATAAGATACAAGACAATAGCAGCGGAACAGTGTCTCCAATATGGTCTTCAAGAAAGAACTCCAGTATCGATAAATCTCCATCTCTGAGGCACCAATCCAGAAACAGCTCGAACTCCCAATAATGATGCACTAAGCTAAGCAAGGTCAGTCCTGATCCAAAGACTGAACTAGCACCAAATAATCTACTAAACCTAACTATCTGAAAAACCCAACTCTAGACTTCCCGTTTGGGAAAATTATAGGCACAAAGAGTTTAGGAAAGGAACAATAAACTCCAGGTCAGTCGTGGGACTGGTATGAGCAAACAAAACAGTTTTTTATCTTTAAAACAAACAGCAAAAGAATTTAAAATAAATCCGCAATGCATTTTAGGCAATGAAACTACCATAAGGCCTCCCGCCACACACATAATGCAAACGTAGAATTGGAGGAGATTTCTCCTTATGATAGTCAAATATGCTTGATACGAGAAAATTTCTTTGATATTATTACTAGTGCATAGTGTAGAAAAAACCATTTTGAAAGTATAATATTAATCCTAGCCAGCATACGACCAGTATCGTATAGCTACTACAGCTACTATGTTCAATAGTAGGTTACCGCCACATTCCATGGCAGGTTATACAACTAAAACCATACAGGGCTCGTATTGTTTTGATTGGATTTCCAACAAATGGTCAGGCTAAGGAACTTCCTACCGCCACATGGGTATGCCTCTGGCAAGACGTCTCGAGAACCTAACCGGATCTCTGCCAACACAAGGCCGGGTTACCTCTGTAACTAGGTAACTACTACACGAGCGTGCCATCCCCCGGTCCTTTGGAATCTTTATCCGAGGTACCTCTAATCCAACAACCACAAAGCAATCACAAAGTAATAGATTTGCATTATCCACATGAGTAAGTATCTGGGCTCCATACCATGATACCACCCTTTTCCAGAAGGGAATGACAAACCCTAAAGGACGCAACCCTCATAACCTTGCCGCATCTTTCCTGTTTCGACCATTTCCGAGGTGTGAGGTCCTGATGCAGTCTCGTCCATAAAGCTACATTTTATACAAAAGCGATGCTTTGATCAACAAATGATACACAGCAGCAATCAGCATGCCACACTACCAAATTTTGAAGTATACCACTGATAACTATCAACTACATAACCTCTGAGCTCGTACGTCCCAGAGAAGGGTGTTAAGCTAAGAGAATAAATTATCCGCCACCAAGCAGAAATGTATTTGATAGAGATTAGTTTAATATCTCAAAGTGTAATGTCGGACATACAACCATGCAAGTCTGGTCCGGGTTCGAACAGAACCAAAGGCACTTCCGAAGAAGCCCTTGCAATCCGGGTATCCACAATCTCGATCGGACTTCCCATCACTTAGGGAATATCTATACCATAGCTACTAGGTGTAGAGACAGTCGATAGGCTATCCTATCGTTCTGGAAGACACCCGGTCTTCAACACCGGTCTTCAAATGCAATCCATAACGTCGTATCACTATTCGGAATGGGTTATATGACACAAGGTCTTCTCCTGGCTAAATCGAATAGTGAGCGCAATATTTAAAAATATATGGATAAAATCCAAAACTTTTCTTCAAATGGTTTAAACAAATTACCATTTCAAACCTTTAAACAAAAAGATTTATTTCCCAAAATTCACCTAGTTTCACAAAGATCTATTCATAGATTCCAAAACAATTTACATTTCAATTTGGATTAACTCAATTAAATCATTAAAATAAAGATTTAACTTATAGATTTCAAACCCGTTTCCAAAGATTTATTCATAACTTGGAAAAATATTTTCATTTTAAACTGAAAATCCTTTTAACACAAATTTGACGTTCATTTCTTCTGTGAAAGCTTTTATTATTTGAAAACACATAGGTTTTGTTTAGGGAAAAATTGATTACATTTACATAAGTTAAAGCCATTCAAGTATAAGCTTGGTTTAAATTCAAATTTCCAAAACAAAACTTTTTAAATGGTTAAAAACCCATATAAACACATTTATAAGTTGAATAACCCTTTTAAATCATAGTTTCCAAATCATAGAATTCAATTTCAAATATTGAATTCAAATTTAAATCAAATTATTTAAATTCCAAAACTCAATTAAGTTATTCAAAATAACTTTTATCTTTGAAATTCATTTTCAAAAGCTTTCAATTCTAATTCCAAAACTGTTTTAGGTTCAAAAATTCAATCTTTAAAACTATTTCAAAATCTGTGACTTAACCCAATTTCACGTTCAATCCATATTTGTGTGTGTATAAGTGTGGTCCAGGGGTTATACACAATAGAAGTGCAACATCATCAATCTGTACATATTCCAATACAACAATACATTTGATAAGCGGTATAAACTATAACGCTTATATTTGATAAGTGGTATAAACTGTAACACTTATCTTTTATTCACAGATCACAGATATATATATCACAGATAATAAATTACAGTAAACATAGCTCAAATCAAAACAGAGCATCAGAATCAGGGATATCAAACAATCCAATCATCCAGTAGAATCCAAACATTCATAAGTAAGGTCAATTAATCAGATTAACTACTCACGAATTACTAATCCTGGTTGATTAACATTACAAATCATTTTTGAGTAATTATTCTTTAATCATTTATTAATTAACCTTTAACTGTAATTCATCAACCTTTAATTATTAAATAATTAACCTTTAATTAATTACCATTAAATTGATTATTCTTAATTAATTGCAAACATTAACTAACCTTAAGTTAACTTCAAAACTGATTAATCCTTAATTAATAATTAATTTCAAAAATTGATTATCCTTTAATCATTTTTCATTGATTTACCCTAGTTACTTTCATTTAGTAATTATCTTTAAGTAATCAATTACCTTAATTAGTCAATCGCATGGATTAATCATCCCTTAATCACTTTCGTAAATTAATTAACTTTTAATTAATAAATTATTTTCAATTCAATTACCTTTATTAATTAATCACATAAATTAATTATTCTTTAAAAAAATAAACCTTTAAACACTTGATTAATCCACTTTAATCATTAGTCAATTACTTTTAATTAAGTAATTAATTTCTTTCAATTACTTACATAAATTAATCTTAACTTATTAATTACCCTGTAATTACACAAAGTACTTTTCCCTTAATTACATTAAGTAATAATATTTTTATTAATTACATTAGGTAATTTTACTAAATTGATTTCATTAAGTAATCATTCTTTAATTACAACATTTTATCACATTTGAAAACACTTAGGAATTTTATTATGAAATTAACCTAATATATGATTACTTTAAACCAAAACAATTTCAGAACATTTAACTTTAATTTAAATCTTTGGAAACTTATTGAAACTTGTTTTAAATAAATTGTTATCCCGCTTTTTGGCAAAGCCGTGATACCAAAAGATCGATTAAAAACATAGGAAAATTCGTCTCAAAGATTGGTCATGCTATGCTTCACTATGAATATCGCTGGATTTTGTCCGAGTCCAGAATGAGCTACAATTGATGGGACATGACAAAAAAAGCCATAATGTTGAAATGCGCTTATATGTTTTTGTTTGATGATAATAAACATATATATATTCATTTAAATGTATTTGGTAATGTACTATTTTGTTTTTTCATAGATTAAATAAATATTTGTTGAATAAAATAAATTACACAGAATTTGAATTTGAATTCAAACAGAAATTTTATTCAAACAAATATTTATTACAATATTGAATAGTACAAATTCATGCTCTCACTATACATATACATTTTTGATTACATCACGATTACATCACAAATATTTTTACATTAATAACCTCACTACATATCACTCACACTCGTATTTTGTCTTCAACTGCATTCCAGTTTGAATCCAGCATCTGAGCAATCTGCAAAAATATTCACTAACGCAGTAAAATTGAAAAAGAAATATTTTTGCAATATAAAATGAAATACGATTTTTGAAAATATGGTTTGCCTCAGTTATTTGGGTTGTTCGTCATCATTCACACTTGAATTCATCGCAAAGTCGTGCATATAGATATTACAGGGACAGGTAACCATAAGTGGCTACAATACACACGTGTACATTCATACACGTGTGCACTGCCTCGCCAACTCGTGTGCGTTGCCAACAATAGCAAGTGTGCAAGCACAACATGAAGTGAATCAAGCTCAAGGCAGTAGTGTACATTAATACAACTCGACTACAACAGCCAGTCCAATGATCAAATAAACTAATGAATGAATGCAAAGGCAACATCTCAGTTTAACACAATGAAAACTACAGTGATCTCAACAGAAGAGGCCATGATCAAGATCAACAGCTACATGGACTGCAACAAGCATAAGTTACATAATACAGTGATGCAAGAAATGCCCAACACAAATGGCCAGGGAAATACTCAATGCATGCAACAATGTGCTCAGGTCAGAGACAACACACAAACCCAAATGAATATCACAAGTATGATCAGTGGTACACATGCAAGCTCGAGCACAAATATGGAAACTGCACCAAGTGCAAATCACCAAATGAAGACCATAAATATATCAACTCAACAAGAACAGTACAATCATGAAGTATGCAAAGAGCTTGAGCATGAGATATGGCAACTACAGTAATGCATCAGTGACCAAACACAGGAACTAAACAAGGCAGACTCAAATGAATGAAAACTAAATGCAACATGGTAAACAACCAAAGTGCAACAAGTAATACATGCTTAAGTTCAAGTGACACCACTGAACCACAAAGAAATGCCACCAAGAGCATATGAACAGAAAACATGCATGAAGCATGAAACCACAAGTCGACCAGGCAGAGGAATGTCACAAGCATAAAAGCATGTATACAGCAAAGTCAGAGAGACAACATAAGTATACAATATAGCATGTGCAACACAGTGAAGGTAACAAGTGCAACATACAAACAAGCATGCAACAGAGGTCAAGCATATATAGATATGCAATGACAAAGTGGATCAAAATGAAACATACAAAATTCCCAAGTAAAGTTCACAGTGAAGATCAAAAACCAACCAGAAAAAGATGGCCAGAGACAAAGACATGATGACCACGAGATTCAACAGTGCAGAGATGGGCCGAAGTCAGAATTCAATGAAAATCAAATTCGTATCTTTGAAAAAGTCAGCAATGAAAAAGGGAAAGTTTCTGCCTTTCTACACAAGAGAATCGAATGCATGAAATTAAAGCCGTGTGTATCAAGGTGTAAGTATATCAAGAAAGACGTGCGCAACAGGCAATTGAGAATTAGGAAAGTATCAAGGAATTCAAGTGTCACGGATTTATATAAATATTGAATCCCAATTTACATCATCGGCATCGAGTTATAGAGTCAAGCAAATCATTAAACCAGCAACGAAAAGAAATAACATACCGAATCATCAACAACTCGATCATCAGAGAACGAGCTGTCAAACGCAAATCAATCATCAGAGAACAAGCAAGTCGTGCAACGCAATCTCAAAGTCAACCAAATTATCAGAGATCAAGCGACAAGCGACGCAAGCCATCGGTCACAAATCAGAGAATCGATCATCAGAACAAAGCCCCAAATCTCACAGAAGAGCCGTAGCCCTAATTTGAAAAAGAAGAACGGCTGCAAATATTTCACAAGCAAAAGAAAAAGGATCGGCCGCATTACTCTTCACAAACAAGCAAGAGGATCGGGTTAAAAAAGGGAGTGGGCCGGCCTTTATTATTTTTAAAGGGGAATTAGTCTTTTATTTAGGGTTTAATTTTTTAGAGGGTTTTTTCTTATTTTTTAATTGAGAAAAAATTACGCATTCAAGTCCGTATTTTAATTTTTGCTCCTCTTTTATTTTTGAAGTTGTTTTTTACTTTTCGAGTCAAAGAAGTTGTAAATCACCACCTAGGGTTTAGGTAGTGTCAGATTGTCTATTTAGAATTAGTTCAGTTAGCAGGGTGTGCGAGTTTGCAAAACTCTATAGGCGGGAGCAGTGTTTGCGAGTAAGCGAAACTCTGTAGGCAGGAGCAGGGTTTGCGAGTCTAGTAGAGTGTTTGTGAGCGGGAGAAAAAGGGTCTACGAGTCTAGTAGAGTGTTTGTAAGCGTGATACTGTTTAATTCTAATAGAAATCTGGGAATGCAGCAGTAGGCAGGGGTTGCCGAAGCTGGGTAAATTTTGTGTGTGATTTACTTTTCAGCATATTTATTTCTGTAGTTTATTTCTGTGTTTAAATCGAGAGAATTTGCTATAACCCTATTCACCCCCCTCCCCCCCTCTAGGGTTAATCTAGATCCTACAAGTGGTATCAAAGCCTGGTATTTTTTATTTAACTCTAGAGTCATGAATCCATCAAATAGTGCTTTTTCTGAGGGGCAATCTATTGTTAGGCCACCCATGTTTAACGGGAATGATTATGCTTATTGGAAAGTTAGGATGAGTATTTACCTTAGTTCCGTTGATTATGTTGTTTGGGATATTATTGAAACTGGCTATAAACCTCCCACTATAATCGTTGGTGATACTGAGATTCCTAAACCTAAGGATAGGTGGGATGCTAACGATAAGAGATTGAAAACGACAAATGCTAAAGCCATGAATGCTTTGATATGTGCTCTTGATAAAAATGAATTTAATAGAATTTCTCATTGTACAACAGCACAGGAAATTTGGCACACTTTGGAGGTGACACACGAAGGAACTTCTCAAGTCAAGGAGTCTCGTCTAGCCCTATTCAGCAATGAATACGAAAACTTTGTTATGGACAAAGGCGAGAGCATAAAGGACATGTTTGGACGCTTTTCAACTTTGGTGTACAACGCTAGAGCGCTTGGGAAGGTATTCACTGAGGTAGAGCTTGTGCGGAAGATACTACGAGTCTTACCGATGAACTTTGAGGCAAAAGTCACGGCAATCCAAGAATCAAAAGATTTGAGTAAACTAAGCATGGAGGAGTTGATTGGTAACTTGATGACATATGAGCTTAAGCTAAAAGCAAAAGAGGAACGCAACAACTCCGAACCAAAGAAGAAGACGATTGCCTTAAAGAGCAAAGAAGAAAGCGATATAAAAGAAGATCCAATCGAAGAGCTTGCAATGGCTGTCAATAATCTTAGAAAATGGTCGAAATTCAAGCCACGCAAGAAGAAAACAAAGGGTAATAGGCCAAAAGATTCTGACAATTCCGATAGTGAACCGACGTGCTTTAACTGCAAGAAGCCCGAACACTTCATACAAAAATGCCCACTTCTCAAAAACAACAAAGGAAAGAAAAAGACGAAGAAGGTATTTGCAGCGACTTGGGATGATGAAGAAGGAGAGGAAGTTTCGGATAGTAGCTCAGAGGAGGTTAACTTGTGTCTTATGGAGAAATCAGAATCAGAAGCAAGCTCTGAGGAATCTAGTGAGGCAGGTGAGTATTCCTATAGAGATCTTGTTTTTATGTGTCTTGATCTCACTAAAGTAGTTGATGCTCTTGAATCTAAAATTGAAAAACTGAAAACTGATAGGAGAGAACTTGCTCGTAAAAATTTTAGGTTAGAAACTGAACTTAAAAATATTCAAAACCTAGAATGTAAAAGATGTAAAGTTTTAGATTCAGAATTGACAAGACTTAAGAATAACTCTGAGAATCTTGAAAAAGAAAACTTGAGTCTTAAGGAAATCATTGACACTAGGAAAAAGGATTTTATAAATCAATGCACCTCACTTGTCACTGAAAACACAACACTAAAAACCAAAGTCCAAAATCTTGAGAAATCTTTGAATAACTTTTCAAGAGGCGAAAAATCTTTCAACATGCTATTGGGAAATCAAATTTTTGCTAACAACAGAAAAGGACTAGGTTTTGGGAAAACACAAGTTGAGGATAATGCAAAAGGGAAGAGTGTCTTTGATAGATGTGAAATAATTGGACATCATGTTGAAAATTGTAGTCATAGGAACAAGAACACAAAATTTATACAAGTTTGGGTTCCTAAGAATTCTACAAACAAATTTCATGTCTATTGGAACAAGAATAAAAGGACTAAACAAGTTTGGGTTCCAAAGGGTTTGTTTATTCATAATGCTTCTGCCACTAACAATCATGGACCTAGAAATAGGTCACAAAAATCTTTCATCGTGTAGGTGTGGTGGCAGGCTAAGGAACAACAACGGTGTTCTCTGGATTTTGGCTGTTCCAGAAACACAACGGGCAACATAGAAAAGTTCCTTAGCCTAGTATAAAGGTGACAGAATCACAATGGGCAATCACGAGAAATTATTGTAAAGGTAAAACAGGTGAAGGTATATTAAATGTGATAATCTACACCATATTCTGAATTAAATCAGCCAAAATTGTGATAATGTCGTGATGTCTTCAATTCTGACTTATTGATATGATTTTTTCTTTTGACTTGTTCTTATTTATGACCTTGATTTGTGCTTAAATGATGACCAATCAGATTTTCAACTTTGAACTAATCCATATAAATTTGTTCGGTCAAATGATGGTATTTTATTGATCCTTGCTTACTCATGCTACACGTAGATATATTTTGACATTTTGGTCATTGCTTGTAAATTTGCACGATTTCAAATTTCTTGTGAAAGCTGTTAAAAAGGATTTTAAGAAATTGTTGAAACTTCAAGAAATTGTTTTTGAAATAATTATGATGTTGATTGACTGTTGATTACTCATGAATATAATTGTTTATCCTATGGTTTCTGAAATTAACACCATGATATTTGTTTGAGTGTGAACATGGCTTCATTTCAAATTTCATTCTGAAATAGTTTGTTGAAATTTCACAATCTGGTCTTTGACATCCAACGAGTGAATATTGAGTGAAATTTAAATTCAGATGCAGATTACACTGGTAATATAGTTGATAGAAAAATTACTAGTGTAACGTGATTAATTTTTGAAACATTCATTTGCTGCATCGTTTTTCGTAGAAAATATCTGCACATTTTTCATTTTAAATAATTTTCATTTAGCAGAATTTTTTTTCTCATATACCCCCTTCGAGAAAATAATAGTTTGACCATATTTTCAGATTAGTCATTTTTATTTGATTTTAAATGACAAATTTTGACTGATTCGACTCCCTACAAATTATCAAAGAGATAAATAGTGATTGAAAAAGTGATAAGTGTTGATATTTAACATACATTACTCAAGAGAGTATATTTTGAAAATTTCTTTAGGAATTAAAACAAGAATTATAAAAAAATTTGTTGGGTAAAGATTCCATGACCATGACCATTTCTATATCTATCATTATTTCTATCGACCATGGTTTATCAAATATTCAATATAGTTTGTCGATATGTGGTACTATAATCTGGAATCATTTGTTTTACATTTCACATTTAAAAAAAAAAAAAAAATATCCAAAGTATTCACTCTCATTTAAAAGTCCTCAAGGTTATGCATGGGTGAATTACTTGGATTTTTGATTATGTGCTTCCATGCTCATTTAAAAGTCCTTACGGTTATGCATGTATGGAACGCATATCAAAATTAATTGCTTAAATAGACAAGTTGATTCTAATCCCATTTAAAAGTCCTCACGGTCATGCGTGGTTAGAAGATACTTGATTTCATTTTTAAAATTAAATTGGAGTACTACTAATCTCATTTAAAAGTCCTAACGGTTATGCATGATTAGTAGATATTCAAATTCCTAATATAAATACACCACAAGTTGATTCAACTGTATGATTTTATATGAATACCATATCCATCATTGCTAAAAGTGGAATATGCGCCTAACAAGGGTAGTTATGGTTTTTGTTTGATTCTTATTGAAGTTTACTATTTATATTCAATTTGAGTTTAATGTTGGATTAATATTGATCACTTAATCTCTATTTTTCTCTCACACTATTATTCTTTTGCTGATAACAAAAGGGGGAGAGAAAAGTTAAGATTTTGTCAAATAGAATCAAGCAAAGGTCAAATAATTAAACATTTGCATCGAGGCTTATTTGAATATTTCTATTTGTATGCATATATGTAGGGGGAGCATCCTGTAGAGAGAAGCATTTAAATAGGGGGAGCAATTAGAGTATATAATTGGTCAAATACATTTAACACGGTCAAAATCTTAAATATATGTTTGTTATCATCAAAAGGGGGAGATTGTTGAATATGCGCTTATATGTTTTTGTTTGATGATAATAAACATATATACATTCATTTAAATGTATTTGGTAATGTACTATTTTGTTTTTTCATAGATTAAATAAATATTTGTTGAATAAAATAAATTACACAGAATTTGAATTTGAATTCAAACAGAAATTTTATTCAAACAAATATTTATTACAATCTTGAATAGTACAAATTCATGCTCTCACTATACATATACATTTTTGATTACATCACGATTACATCACAAATATTTTTACATTAATAACCTCACTACATATCACTCGCACTCGTATTTTGTCTTCAACTGCATTCCAGTTTGAATCCAGCATCTGAGCAATCTGCAAAAATATTCACTAACGCTGTAAAATTGAAAAAGAAATATTTTTGCAATATAAAATGAAATACGATTTTTGAAAATATGGTTTGCCTCGGTTATTTGGGTTGTTCGTCATCATTCACACTTGAATTCATCACAAAGTCGTGCATATAGATATTACAGGGACAGGTAACCATAAGTGGCTGCAATACGCACGTGTACATTCATACACGTGTGCACTGCCTCGCCAACTCGTGTGCGCAGCCAACAATAGCAAGTGTGCAAGCACAACATGAAGTGAATCAAGCTCAAGGCAGTAGTGTACATGAATACAACTCGACTACAACAGCCAGTCCAATGATCAAATAAACTAATGAATGAATGCAAAGGCAACAGCTCAGTTTAACACAATGAAAACTACAGTGATCTCAACAGAAGAGGCCATGATCAAGATCAACAGCTACATGGACTGCAACAAGCATAAGTTACATAATACAGTGATGCAAGAAATGCCCAACACAAATGGCCAGGGAAATACTCAATGCATGCAACAATGTGCTCAGGTCAGAGACAACACACAAACCCAAATGAATATCACAAGTATGATCAGTGGTACACATGCAAGCTCGAGCACAAATATGGAAACTGCACCAAGTGCAAATCACCAAATGAAGACCATAAATATATCAACTCAACAAGAACAGTACAGTCATGAAGTATGCAAAGAGCACGAGCATGAGATATGGCAACTACAGTAATGCATCAGTGACTAAACACAGGAACTCAACAAGGCAGACTCAAATGAATGAAAACTAAATGCAACATGGTAAACAACCAAAGTGCAACAAGTAATACATGCTTAAGTTCAAGTGACACCACTGAACCACAAAGAAATGCCACCAAGAGCATATGAACAGAAAACATGCATGAAGCATGAAACCACAAGTCGACCAGGCAGAGGAATGTCACAAGCATAAAAGCATGTATACAGCAAAGTCAGAGAGACAACATAAGTATACAATATAGCATGTGCAACACAGTGAAGGTAACAAGTGCAACATACAAACAAGCATGCAACAGCAAGCATGCAACAGAGGTCAAGCATATATAGATATGCAATGACAAAGTGGATCAAAATGAAACATACAAAATGCCCAAGTAAAGTTCACAGTGAAGATCATAAACCAACCAGAAAAAGATGGCCAGAGACAAAGACATGATGACCACGAGATTCAACAGTGCAGAGATGGGCCGAAGTCAGAATTCAATGAAAATCAAATTCGTATCTTTGAAAAAGTCAGCAATGAAAAGGGAAAGTTTCTGCCTTTCTACACAAGAGAATCGAACGCGTGAAATTAAAGCAGTGTGTATCAAGGTGTAAGTATATCAGGAAAGACGTGCGCAACAGGCAATTGAGAATTAGGAAAGTATCAAGGAATTCAAGTGTCACGAATTTATATAAATATTGAATCCCAATTTACATCATCGGCATCGAGTTATAGAGTCAAGCAAATCATTAAACTAGCAACGAAAAGAAAAAACATACCGAATCATCAACAACTCGATCATCAGAGAACGAGCTGTCAAACGCAAATCAATCATCAGAGAACAAGCAAGCCTTGCAACGCAATCTCAAAGTCAACCAAATCATCAGAGATCAAGCGACAAGCGACGCAAGCCATCGGTCACAAATCAGAGAATCGATCATCAGAACAAAGCCCTAAATCTCACAGAAGAGCCGTAGCCCTAATTTGAAAAAGAAGAATGGCTGCAAATATTTCACAAGCAAAAGAAAAAGGATCGGCCGCATTACTCTTCACAAACAAGCAAGAGGATCAGGTTAAAAAAGGGAGTGGGCCGGCCTTTATTAGTTTTAAAGGGGAATTAGTCTTTTATTTAGGGTTTAATTTTTTAGAGGGTTTTTTCTTATTTTTTAATTGAGCAAAAATTACGCATTCAAGTCCGTATTTTAATTTTTGCTCCTCTTTTATTTTTGAAGTTGTTTTTTACTTTTCGAGTCAAAGAAGTTGTAAATCACCACCTAGGGTTTAGGTAGTGTCAGATTGTCTATTTAGAATTAGTTCAGTGAGCAGGGTGTGCGAGTTTGCAAAAATCTATAGGCGGGTGTAGTGTTTGCGAGTAAGCGAAACTCTATAGGCGGGAGCAGGGTGTGCGAGTCTAGTAGAGTGTTTGTGAGCGGAAGCAAAAGGGTCTGCGAGTCTAGTAGAGTGTTTGTAAGCGTGATATTGTTTAATTCTAATAGAAATCTGGGAATGCAGCAGTAGACAGGGGTTGCCGAAGCTGGGTTAATTTTGTGTGTGATTTACTTTTCAGCATATTTATTTCTGTAGTTTATTTCTGTGTTTAAATCGAGAGAATTTGCTATAACCCTATTCACACCCCCCCCCCTCTAGGGTTAATCTAGATCCTACACATAAAAGCCAACGTTCCAAATCTCGAGTCAATCCGAGTTCATACGCTCAAGTTATCATCGATGCAAGTTGGAGGAAATGACCCTGAGTTCGAATCCATGGATAGAGCTCCTGACTGAATCCATCGTTGCAACGCATGTTTGAATCCATCATGTTCTCCCTGCTTCGAATCCATAGGTGTTACTAAGCTTTGCATCCATCCAGGACGCCCCTGCTTCGACTCCACAAATGACAGTACGTTGGAATCCATCTCACTACAATAGCTTCGTATCAATCGACTAAGGCTCACCGTGATGGATACGAACGAGCATCCATTCGAATCCCTTTGTGGACAAGGCCTTCGAATCCATTAGCTCAAGGGTGACGAAAATCATGGATTCGACCCAGTCAACTCGAAGTGAAAGGCGGATCGTTACGAAGAAAGCGTGCCACGTCAACAACACCACGCACAAAGCCATCGATTCGACCCTATCGATTCGAAGGGGGTCGATTCGAACGAAGCGCATTGACCAGAAATACAATCTTGAATCGATCATAACTCGAGATCTACAAGTCCAAATGCTATGAAATTTTCACAGGAGCTTGCATGCATATTGAAGAATGTCCACACCAAATTTCACCTCGATTGGACAATTTTTTGATCGACTCGAACTAGAGTTCGAATCGATCCTAAAGTGGGCCCGGATTTCCTAAGACCGGGCATGTGGGCCCCCCTCACGTGCCAGAAGCGGTCTCCCTGGATTTTGGGCAAAATATCAGCCACCTACACCTATAAATAGAGCCCTTGGACATTCAGAAAAGGGATCGGAGAATTTCTATAGACAAAGCACGTCCGGACGCTGCCAGAATCACTCTACATCGTCATCACTGCCATTGATTTCGAATTTAAGTCTATTATCTGCTGTATTTTGCTCTAGAACACCTGTAATCTTCAAGTATTAAGCAATAAAGTGATAAAACTTCATAGTGGACGTAGGCAAAATGCCGAACCACTCTAAATTTTTGTCTTCCGTGCAATTTACTTTTCTGTGACTTGGAGTTTTTGTTAGATAATCCTCATTTTCAATTTAATTTCTTCATTTATTATCTCTTCAAAAACTTCCGAAGGGTGTTGCCCAATTTTGGTGCAAACACTTTGGTGCTTTCACTGAGAAAACCCAGTTTTTCTCCGGCTCCTTGGATCTGTCGCCGATACCGAATTGCATAAATCTAAGGGAGAGATCCTGATTTCAATTTCAGATTCCTTCCATTCTATTCAGATTTGCCAAAGTCTAGGAAAGGAGTTCATTATCTAAAATGGTTAGCACAAGAACCGCTTCTGCCGCTATTCAAGAAGGACGGGATAGACAGAATCCCGCGCAACTACCTCCACCTAATCAAGATGATACCGGGCATTCCGACCCATCAGGTCCGGTTACCAGGCAAGAGTTCCAGACGTTGCTCCAGGAACTAACTCAAAGTCGGCAACAGCTAGCTGAGCAGTTGCGCGTTAACACTGAGTTAGCCAACCAACTAGATCGCCAAGGGCGTAGAAGATCCAGGAGGGATCATGCGTCTCGTTCCTCCACTGAAAGTTTTGCTTCATCTGACTACAATCACAGATCCACCCGTCCCAGGCTAGAGGGAAATTATGCACAGGCCGTTGACCATCAGCCAGCATTGACCGTGGGACAGATAAGAGTTGGCCCGTCTGCTAGTTTTCACACAGGACCCTCCTCATGAGGAGGCACTATTCCACAACATACTATGGATAACCAAGCCACCGGCACTGCAGTTGACATAGGATTTGGTACCCGAAATCACTCCAATCAGAACTACCACCAGCAGGAACATGCTCCAGGACCATATGTCCCAGAAGACATCGAGCCAAGGAGGCGAGATACGGATCGTCGACAGCGCCCGATCCTACCTGCACTGTGGAACCCGACCACACTTTGGCTCGCCACCCTCCGAAAATAGCAACACCTGACCTCTCAACTATGGTACACCAAATGATCCGCGAAAGTCAGCGCTTAACAAATGACAATTGGGGAATCTCCCGAAGTCATACTCCGTTCACCGATGACATATTATACGCTGAACCTCCTCGGCGATTCAGGATGCCGACTCTCCCCATGTATGAAGGAAATTTCGACCCTAACCAACATATTCTGAAATACGAATGGTCAATGACTGCTGCAAGAGCTGATGATGCAGTAAAATGCCGTAGTTTTCCCATTTCTTTAGGGGGAATTGCGACGATGTGGTTTACACGATTACCACCACGATCTATTTCTTCATTTGACCAATTGGCTACTAAATTTGTTGAACAGTTCCGTATGCACATTGCCAGGCCTAAAGATGTAAATACTTTATCTAGTGTCACTCAAGCTCCAGGAGAGACACTCAGACGATATTTGGAAAGATTCAATGCCGCTTGTGCAGAGATCACTAACCCCAATGATAATTCAATTCTGATGGCCTTGACTAAAGGGATTGACCCAGACTCTGAATTTGGAAATTGGCTAGCTGGGAAACCTCCCGCATCATTGGATCGTTTCTACTCCAAAGCCGCCCAATTCTTAAGGCGTGAGGATGCGAAACAATCTAGGAAGCAGGACGATGCGAGACCCAGCATCGAAGGGATTCAAAGCAATGTGGCGGTTAAATAGTCAGGGGAGAGCTTAGGAAAAGCACAGTTGAATATTCAAAACAAGGAAACCCAGCCGAGGAACGGCGATAATAGAAATAAAAAGCAGGATCAGAATCGTGGCCCGCGGTGTAGGGCGCAAATGTTTGAAAGCTATACACCACTGAATACGTCACTGGAAAACGTGTACCTACAAACTTGTAACGCGATGCAGTATAAGAAGCCGACTTCGAAACCGTCGACGGAGAGACAGATTCAAACGGGGAAGTTCTGTAGATTCCATGAAAGTTACGGATACAATACCAATTATTGCCGACATTTGCAAGATCTTATTGAAAAATTGATCAGGGAAAGGAAGTTAGATCAATTCGTGCGGGCACCGCAGGCTGGTGGTGTGGGCCCGTCAAACCAAAATCATGCACAAAACCAAGAGAGACAGGAGGAGTCTGCTTGTATAGGCAGGAGGTTGGTCGTAAATACAGTTAGTGGTGGTCCTCATCCAGCGGACCGAAGCTGGAGGGAAATGGAATCATACGCCAATTCGATCAGGCATGTGAGTTTCGAAAGTTGCAGTACACTTGATGAAGGGGCTCCGGCCAAATAACAGAGGACAATGGCAGATGACTTCGTATTTAGAAACCGAGATGCTGATAAGGTCGAAGCCCCAACTATAGACCCACTAGTCATATCTGCCCAGGTTGGTCCAGCTTGGATGAAGAGGATCCTGGTGGACAGTGGGAGTTCAGTAAATATCTTGTTTAAGAGAGCATATGATCAAATGAAGATGGAAGCCAAAGATTTAAAGCCTTGTCAATCTATAATCCATAGCTTTGATGGAAGTGCTAATATACCCACTAAAGTGGTGGAGTTGCCAGTGGAGTTGTGAGTTGGAGAACGCCGAAGAGTCCGAATGTTACAATTTGTTGTCCTAGATATCCACTCTCCGTACAATGCTTTTTTGCGCCGACCGACCCTTGTCGAATTCAGAGCAGCAATCGCCCCATGGTGCTTAACTTTGAAATTCCCCACTGATCACGGGATTGGGGTCATTCAAGGAGATCAAGCTGCTGGGAGAGCCTGCTATGTTGCCGAACTGCGAGAAGCGTAGAGAAAGGAGAAAGGAAAGGGCGTGGAGGAATCTCTCTGCGTCCGTTTCGCCGATGATTGACTATTAGTGCCTGCGCCTCGGCCCGGGCACCACGACCAATTCCAGAAGGATCTTGACCCTAGAGACACTGAAGATAATAATGAATCCAAAGAAAGTCAAGCTTCCCCAGCCGAGCTGACGATTGATGTTCCAATTGATGATGATAATGATTCGAAAATGTTAAAAATTAGGTCTCAGCTAAACCCGCAAGCACAAAAGGGATTGGTCGAATTTCTCCAAGCGAGTCTAGACGTATTCACTTAGACGCACTCTGATATGTGTGGAATCTTGCCGGACATCGCGAGCCACACCTTAAATATTGACCCACGGTATATCCCGGTCAAGCAAAAGAGACGCGGTATGGATCCAGAGAGATCTTCCGCCCTCAAAGAAGAAGTTGATAAGCTAAAGACGAATGGGTTTATCCGAGATGCTTTGTACCTGGAGTGGGTATCCAACCATGTACTTGTCCGAAAACCGAATGGGAAATGGAGAACGTGCATCGATTACTCTGACTTAAATAAGGCTTGCCCGAAAGACAGCTTTCCACTTCCCCGAATCGATCAACTTGTGGATTCAACGGCCGGACACGAATCACTATCTTTCGTGGATGCTTATTCTGGTTACAATCAGACACCCATGCATGTGCCCGACCAAGAACATACGAGCTTCGTAACTGACTTGGGACTATACTGCTACAAGGTCATGCCTTTTGGGTTAAAGAATGCCGGAGCAACTTACCAACGCTTAGTCAACCGAATGTTTGCCGACCAGATCGGAAAGACTATGGAAGTTTATGTAGATGACATGTTGGTAAAATCATGATACTCCACTGATCATGTCAAAGACATAGAGTCAATGTTCAATGTCCTCCGGAGATACGGGATGAAGCTTAATCCGTTAAAATGTCATTTTGGAGTCGCATCCGGAAAATTCCTTAGGTTCATCGTCAACGCCCGGGGAAAAGAGGCCAACCCCGAAAAAATCTGGACGATCAGCAATCTTCAAACTCCAAGGACCATAAAGCAAGTTCAAATTCTCAATGGGAAGGTTGCAGCACTGAGCAGGTTCATCTCGAAGTCAACTGATAAATGCATACCCTTCTTCGATCTGATCCGAAAAGGGAAATGAAACTTCGAATGGACTACGGAATGTGAGGGCGCATTTCAATCACTAATTCAGCATCTTTCCACACCACCGATTCTTTCAAAACCTGTTGATCATGAACAATTATACTTCTATCTGGCCGTATCTGAAAACGCAATCAGTGTTGCGTTAGTTTGAGAGGAAGACCGAGTGTAGGAACCAGTCTACTATGTCAGTAAACGGTTAACCGGGGCCGAGAGAAATTATCCAAGGTTAGAAAAATTGGCATACTGCCTAGTCATCGCCTCGAGGAAGCTCCATCCATATTTTCAAGCTCATCCCATCACTGTGTATACCGATCAGCCGTTACGATAAGTCCTCACACGACCTGAGACATCTGGCAGGTTACTCAAATGGAACATTGAACTAAGTCAATTCGACATCACATATACTCCGAGAAGAGACATACACGGTCAAGTCCTAGCGGATTTCATTGCCGAATTCACTGTTCCTGAAGACTTACCTGAAACTAGCAAATCCCCCGAATACATATGGAAGTTGTATACTGATGGTGCGTCCAACAATCGGTGCTCGGGCGCAGGGGTAGTGCTTGAAACCCCCGAGTGTCGATCCATATGCTACGCTTTAAAGTTTGATTTTCGTGCAACCAACAATGAAGCTGAATACAAAGCTTTGCTTACTGGGTTGAAGTTAGCTCGTGACCTAAGAATTATCGCTGTCGAAATTTACTGTGATTCCCAGTTGATAGTATGCCAAGTTCGGGGTGAATACCAGGCCAAAGATCAAAGACTAGCCGCTTACTTAGCCCGAGTCCGAGAGATGCTTGATCAGTTCGATTATTATACCATTTTCTACGTACCCCGAGAGCACAATCAGACTGCCGATTTGTTGGCGAAGTTGGCAAGCACAGGCGAAGCTCAACACTTGAGACTCATTCCTATCGAGACTTTATCCTCTCCAAGCATTGATCGAGCAGAGAATGAATTCACATTTGAAGCTACTTCTCGCAGGGAATCATGGATGACCCCCTACCAAGACTACATTGAGCGTGGCATATTACCCGAGCGTCGAAGTGAGAAAAGACAAATTCTTCGAAAAGCTTCACGATTTGTCATTCAAAATGGAGTTATGTATTGAAGGGGATATTCTGTTCCTCTTCTCCGGTGTATCGTACACGACGAAGTCAAACGAGTGTTACACGATGTGCACGAAGGAGAATGTGGCGATCACACTGGGGGGCAAGCACTTGCCAAGAAAATACTCCGATATGGATATTATTGGCCCACCGTAAATCGCGATGCTATGGACTATGCCAAAAAGTGTGATAAATGCCAAAAACACGCTCGAATTCCCAGAGCTCCACCTACTGAGATAACCCAAATGGTCAGCCCATGGCCATTTGCAGTATGGGGAGTTGATATAATTGGTGCATTGCCATTGTAACGACCCAGAATTTTTATTAACTAAAATATGAATATTTAATTAATTTTAAATATTAATAAGTGAATTTTTAAGTCAAATAAATTTTTATTTGAATTTTTGGATTTAATTGGATAATTAAATCAATGATTTAATACGTTAAATTATGGAAATAATTGAAAATATAGTTAAATATGATTGAAAATGATTTGTAAAATTTTATTTTATCATATGGGAGTTAGAACGATATTTTAGAACTTTTAAAATCGAATTAAAAGTTAATTTGTGAAAATTGAATATTTTAATATTTAAATCGACTAGTGAAAATAGTCAATTTTTGAACAGTCTCAGAATTGAACGAAACCAGTTCCATTGGATCCGTAATAGTTAGTTATTACCGGATTTCAAATTTCGTGTCAATCGGAGTTATCGTTTGATCGTGGCAGCTCGAAACGCATCGATTTGTTTTTAATTTAAATTTGACGAGTGAAAATAGCCATTTTTCAAAAAGTCTTGGATTTCAACGAAACTAGTTTCATCGGATCCGTAATGTGATATTATTGTAAGGTTTCAAATTTCGTGCCAATTGGATTTACCGTTTGTCCGGTACAAATTAAAACGCCTAGAAAATCGCTTAAATCGGTTTAATTCAAATTGAGCGTTTACAGCCATAACTCGCACAGATGTCCGAATTAGCTTCCGAAACCTGTTCCATTGTGTCCGAAACGCGGGATAAACCCTAGGAACGTCAGTTTCAACGCGTAAATCGGAGTTCGGAATTTACGGATGAATAGTGTTCGATTTTTCTCTATAAATATACACCCTACCCCTTCATAAATAAAAAAAAAATACTAAACCCTAAACCTAAATTTGCAGCCGCCACCCTCCCCCATGAATGGCCAGAATTTTCCCAACTTCCTCCCTCGATTACTCCAAATCCATCAAGAATTAGCAAGAATGTTCAACTGGAAACTTGTCGAGCTCATCGAGCACTACGATTTCAACGGTGGAGATGCGATTTGGAGCGATGTGGTGGAAGTATAGGGGGGCCGACGCACGTGAATTGCGCACGTGTTTTCTCGTGCATCAGGTGGCCGAGCTCCACCAGAGGGGGGCCGAGTGTAGTGCTCGCGTGAGGCTACGCGATGGTGTATCCTGATCGAGTTCTCGTCGAGTGTGGTGAGAACGAATTGAAACCCTAGTTTTCTATTATGGGTTCGAACGGCTTGTGATGTTCTGGAGCTTATGCGTGATGTAGAAGATGAAGATTTTGGTGCGTTGGATCTGGATCTCACGGCCCAGAAAAGCTAGGTTAAGAAATTATAAATAAAATGTTGTAAATTGTGTATAAAATCGTGTAACTTGTAAAATCAATAACTTTTTCATACGAGGTCGAAAACGCGCGAAACAAGAAGCGTTGGAATCGTATGGACGAGCACTACGCGATGGAGTTGGTTTGGAGTCGTTTGGAGTTAGTGAAAATTTTGGGTAAAATTAAACGTCCGTTTAATTTTATTCGAAATAAATCGCTAAAACGGAAAATAAAATCAAGGTGAGAACTTCTCACTCAATCGAATCAGTTTCGATTTTATTTTAAATAGTTAGATTTAAAATATTTGAATGCATGTTTGAATGTTGATTGATATTTATTGATTGTTAAAATAGACATTATACGCCGTTAGTAAGCGGATGTTATTTAATAAAAACATATACCGCGAATATTTCATAAACAGTGAAATTGGTATTATATATAATAGCAATATATATATATTGGCATATGTATATATTGGAGTTATTGATTTCCCGCAATTTTTGTTTAGCGGATGAGACCCTATTGCGCCGTTATTAAGCGGATAATATTTAAATCCCATATACCGCGATAATTTCGTACTGGAGCGAAATTGGTATTGTGCTAATGTTTGTGGATGCAGGAAAACAGGTTGGAGGATCCAACTCGATTCCTCAACAGTATTTATTTGATTTCAGATATTTTGATATTTGATGGATTATCATATCGATATATGATATCGTTGTTGTCGTGATTGACTATTTGGTGTGTAGCATCATTGGACCCAAAGATGGGATTTTAAAATGATTATAAAGTGATTTTTGAAAATATAAAATATTTTTGGAATTGATCCATTTTAAATAAATAAACGTTATAATTTTTAATGTTATAAAAATTATGATTTTTGTGAAATACAGTTAAAAACTGATTTTTGAGAATATGATGCTATTGATTTTACAAAATAGTTTAATCGGGATTTTAGAATTTTTGTGAAAAGTTTAAAATATAGGATTTATAAAATTTGATTATTTTATAAATCAAGAGAAAGGATGAAATTATAAAGGAAATTAAAGTCGTTTTAAAGAATAATATAAATTGATTTATATTAAGAGATTTATAAATGGATATTTATAAATTGAAATATAGAAATTATAAAACGAGTTTTTATAAGTGTTTGAATGAAGTGAAAATGAATTTCATTAAAGAATGAAATTTATAGAATTTAAATGGTGAAGTTATAAGAATGAAATTTATAAAATTATAAATGTTGAAGTTATAAATGAAATTTATAAATAGTAAGATTTATAAATTTGTGAAGTTATTGAAAGAATAGATTTGGTTAAATAAATGAATCTTATAAGTTATAAGATTTATGGTTTGGAAAGTCTTTAGAGGAACGATTTTGTAAAATAATCGTTTTGTAAGTATTTAACTTATAATATGAACATTTGTTTTATAATTGAGTTATAAATTGAATAGGTTAATAAAGGAACTTATAAAAGGAAGTTTTTATAAATAAATAGAAATGGAATTTATAAACGTTGTTTTATAAATTTGCAAACGACTTATTTTGATAAGTAAATTGCTGAAACCTATTAATGGAGTTATATTCACGTTTTGACTGTGAATAATCCTTTAAAATAAAATGAATAAAAGGATGAAAATTGTTAACGTAGTATATTCACATTTTTGAATAGTAAATAATATGTTAAAGGAATTGTTTTGAATGTGATGTTTTAAATAGAATTAAAACGATCTAACGATGTTTTAAAATATGTTGAGATTCGAAACCATAGATTTCAACATTTATTGTTGAAATAGACGTTTTCGAGAAATGAAAATGAAATAGTGGACTATAACACTGTTGTTATAGTAAATGATTTCCGAAAGGAAATGTTTTGTATAGTATTGGGATTTATATATCTATTTAATTTCGAATCCCTATACTAGTGAATATGGGTTGTCGTAACGATGTTTTACGTAACATTCGTTTTGGCCCAAATAAATATGTTTAAGAGAATGATTTCCTTAAAGAATGAAATATACACTTATTTTTGATTTAAGTATATTGAATATTTTCCAAGTGTTGAAAATAAATAAGAATTGTGAATTACTTATTAAATAAGTATGGAAATGTTTTCCAATATAAAGTGAATATTTTGAGAATTTATCTTTTTGAAGATAAATTGAAAAGGAAGATTTAAATGAATAATTGAAATCGAATATTCATAGATATTTTGGATTATAAATTCACTAAGGAATTTATAAAAGAAAGTGGAATTGGTTTAAAAATAAATATTGATTTATTTTCGAAGTGTGAAATTATATATCTAGTGAAGATATTTTGGAAAATAAATAATTTGGAAAATTATTTGGAAACTGGTGATGTGTGCATATCCAGTGATAGTTCAATAACTGATTATCAATATTTCCCTTTGAATGGGCAATTGATGTGATTTGTTTGAATGTGAATGCTACACTTATTTTTGAATAAGCGCTCACTATTCGGGTTAACCGGGAAAGGACCATGGGGTCGTATAACCCATTCCGAATATGTGATACGTCGTTGTGAATTGCATTGAAGATCGGTGTTGAAGACCGAGTATTTGTGAAAACGATAGGATGACCTATCGATTGTCTCTGCACTGGGTAGCTCCCGGTATAGAGATTTCCTTAAGTGATGGGAAATTCGATCGGGATTGTAAATATCCGGATTGCAAGGACTTCTTTGTAAGTGCCTTCGGTTCTGTTCGAGCCCGGAACAGACTTGTATGGATTGTATGTCTGACATTACAAGTTGAGATATAAAGCCGATTTCTTTCAAATATATTTCTGTTGGTGGCGGAGAATTTATTCTTTTAGCTTAACACCCTTCTCTGAGACATACGAGCTCAGAGGTTATATAGTTGAAGTTATCAGCGATATATTCCCAATTTGGTAATGTGACATGCTGAGTGTTGCTGTAAATGATCATTGTGTTGATTATTGTGATAGGATCATTTATTTGATCGTCTATCTTGGTGATCATTGTGTTGATCATTTGTTGACCCAAAGCATGGCTTTTGTATAAAGTATGTTTTTGTGGACGTGACTTCGTCGAGCCTCACACCCCGGAAATGGTCAAAACAGGAAAGATGCGGCAAGGTTATGAGGGGTAGCACCCATTAGGGTATGTACATTTCCTTCTGGATAGAGGTGGTATCATGGTATGGAGCCCAGATATTTAACCTATGTGGTTACTACGAATTTATTACTTTGTGGTTGTTGGTTTTCGGGATCCCGTGAGAAAGGTCGTTTACGATCGGGGAATGGCGTGCTCGTGTCAGTAGTTACCCAGTTAGGGGTAACCCGGCCTTGTGTTGGCAGAGTTCCGGTTTGGTTCTCGGGGATGTCTTTCCAGAGGCATTCTCATGTGGCAATGGGAAGTTCCTTGGCCTGACCATTTGTTGGAAATCCAAAGAAACAATACGAAACTTGTACGGTATTAGTTGTAGAACCTATCATTCACTTATGGTGTCGCAACACTGTTTGGATGGTAGCTATAGTAGGCATACGATAATGGTCGTATGTTGGCTAAGATTTATATTCTACTTTCAAAATGAATTTTTCCCCTACACTATGCACTAGTAATAATATGAAATGTTCTTTTAAATGCGTATCAAGCATCTTTGACTATCATAAGGAGAAATCTCCTCCGATTCTGCGTTTGCATTGTGTGTGTGTGCGGGAGGCCTTATGGTAGTCTCATTTTTAAAAGCATTGCGAATTGAGTTTAAAAATATTCCTTTATTTTGATTTCAAAGATAAACAAACTGTTTTGAGTTCTCACACCAGTCACATGACTGACTTGGAGTTTATTGTTTTCCTTCCTAAACTCTGGGTGCCCACAAATTTCCACACGGGCAGTCAAGAGTTAGGTTTATCAGGATATTCTGGATATTCAGGAGTTGCTGGAGGCAAGCTGGATGGCATGGCGTATTACTAGTTTATATAGTATTTCTTTTTCCGCTGCACTATTTGTTGTTGTTGTACACTCTGATGATATGATGTAATAAAATGTGATGTAATAACTGATATAGTTCTTTGTTTAAAGATTATTCATTTATTATTATATGTTGTTCCGCTGCGAATTGTGAGATTCTGAAGTTGTTCTGTTGTTTTCTGTTCCGTTCTATTTTAAAATTTGGTTCTATTCTGTTTTTCTATCTCTTCTCTATTTTCTATCTTCTTATCTCTTCTTCTCTCTCTTTCTTTTCTTAAATTCTTTTTAAAACCCATAACTTCTCGGTTTCCGGCCTTCGATTTCTCGGCAGTCGATAAAGTGAGTGTCGATGTTGAATTTTCGAAAGTCGAAAATTTTCGAGGCGTTACATCTGGTATCAGAGCTTATGGTTAAGCGACAACCATGGTTCTGTTGGGTATTACTCGTTAGAGATAGAGTCAGCAGTACTCTAGAATGAGTTTGAGTGTAATAATAGCTATGAGAGCGTAATTGTTAGTGAATATAAAATTGTTTTATATTGTGATGATTGGTTTGTTGAGTGGCATATGAACTTTCGTCAGCGTGGTCCGCAAGACTATGCCGAAGGGGTTTCTAAACACTTGAATAGAACAATTCAACACAATATTGTTTTAAAATTGGGTAAATGAAATAATTTTACTTGAGTATATTTTTATATATAAAGAAAATAATTTTTCAGAATTATTAAAGTGTGTATAAGTTGATTGTTAAGTTGTTTGAATAATCTAAATTGAAGAATAAATTGTATAAGTAAAGAATTATAAGAGTTGAATTATAATTAAAGTGATTTACAATTGTGGAATAAACTTATATATATAAGAAGTGAAACTATATGAATATAACTTAAGTGTTGTTGAATGGGATTGATATTAGTATCAAAGTAAATTAGTAAAGTGAAGTGATAAATGTGAACTTAAGTTATGTAAATGAAATTCGATTTTGTAATTGAATTGAATGAATGGATTGAATATTAATCAATTGAATGTAAATTAAGTTAATATGAAATAATGAATGTAAGTGAAATTCATTAAAATCTAACGTTATTAGAAAGTTGAATAATTGAATGAAAATCAATTAAATTAAACCAATTGTAAACAAAGGAATTTGGTTGTGATAGATATACATTGATTGTTATATGATTGTTAGTTGATTGTATATAATTCATTAAGAGTTAATGAAATTGGAAGCTAAAGTAATTGAAATCCAATTGGAAGTTAAATAAAACTTAAATGGAATTGAATTTGAATTGGAAGTGAACCAACTTGAATATGAATTAGTGAATGTAAACTAATTAAAATTGAATAAGAATGAATGTTAGTAAAAACATCCAATGTAAATAAATCAAATGTGATTTAAATTGAAAACCATTTCATTGAATATTAAGGAGAATATGAATGAATATTTATTGGTTATGGATGTTAGTTGGTTGATGTTTGCATTTGTTGCTTTTGCTTCAGTTGCTATATGTTGTATATTGATACTATTATCTATATGCATGATTCTCATGTTGTTTGTTGAGTTTAGTAGGTGCGGATCGCGTTTGCTTCGCATTTGAAGCTCGCTTTTGCGCTATATTAGCCGTATATGCTCGCTAATAAAATATAAGGTACATATCTCGGATTACATACCGTACTTTTATACTTTTTCCCTTCGGGATGCCTCATTACTTGATGAGATGTATATTTGTGATATATATACTGTCATTTTTTTTTTTCGGATCGAGCCGCGCAAAGGAGACTATGGCGAATTTTTCTGAAAATTTAAGGCGTTAGAAAAAATTTGAGAAATTTAGAAAAGTTTTGAAAACTTAAACTTTGATTTTGGGAGTTGAAAGTTAAACAATAGTAGTTGTTTTTGAAAAGATAACTAAGTATGATTTGAAAACTTAGTAAGTTATTGTAAGAAGTTTAACTATGAATTTTGGGAAAATTAATAAATTCTGTAACTTTTCTTACTTGTAATTTCGAGGACGAAATTCTTTTAAGTGGGGAAGATTGTAACGACCCAGAATTTTTATTAATTAAAATATGAATATTTAATTAATTTTAAATATTAATAAGTGAATTTTTAAGTCAAATAAATTTTTATTTGAATTTTTGGATTTAATTGGATAATTAAATCAATGATTTAATACGTTAAATTATGGAAATAATTGAAAATATAGTTAAATATGATTGAAAATGATTTGTAAAATTTTATTTTATCATATGGGAGTTAGAACGATATTTTAGAACTTTTAAAATCGAATTAAAAGTTAATTTGTGAAAATTGAATATTTTAATATTTAAATCGACTAGTGAAAATAGTCAATTTTTGAACAGTCTCAGAATTGAACGAAACCAGTTCCATTGGATCCGTAATAGTTAGTTATTACCGGATTTCAAATTTCGTGTCAATCGGAGTTATCGTTTGATCGTGGCAGCTCGAAACGCATCGATTTGTTTTTAATTTAAATTTGACGAGTGAAAATAGCCATTTTTCAAAAAGTTTCGGATTTCGACGAAACTAGTTTCATCGGATCCGTAATGTGATATTATTGTAAGGTTTCAAATTTCATGTCAATTGGATTTACCGTTTGTCCGGTACAAATTAAAACGCCTAGAAAATCGCTTAAATCGGTTTAATTCAAATTGAGCGTTTACAGCCATAACTCGCACAGATGTCCGAATTAGCTTCCGAAACCTGTTCCATTGTGTCCGGAACGCGGGATAAACCCTAGGAACGTCAGTTTCGGCGCGTAAATCGGAGTTCGGAATTTACGGATGAATAGTGTTCGATTTTTCTCTATAAATATACACCCTACCCCTTCATAAATAAATAAAAAAAAATACTAAACCCTAAACCTAAATTTGCAGCCGCCACCCTACCCCATGAATGGCCAGAATTTTCTCAACTTCCTCCCTCGATTACTCCAAATCCATCAAGAATTAGCAAGAATGTTCAACTGCAAACTTGTCGAGCTCATCGAGCACTATGATTTCAACGGTGGAGATGCGATTTGGAGCGATGTGGTGGGAGTATAGGGGGGCCGACGCACGTGAATTGCGCACGTGTTTTCTCGTGCATCAGGTGGCCGAGCTCCACCAGAGGGGGGCCGAGTGTGGTGCTCGCGTGAGGCTACGCGATGGTGTATCCTGATCGAGTTCTCGTCGAGTGTGGTGAGAACGAATTGAAACCCTAGTTTGCTATTATGGGTTCGAACGGCTTGTGATGTTCTGGAGCTTATGCGTGATGTAGAAGATGAAGATTTTGGTGCGTTGGATCTGGATCTCACGGCCCAGAAAAGCTAGGTTAAGAAATTATAAATAAAATGTTGTAAATTGTGTATAAAATCGTGTAACTTGTAAAATCAATAACTTTTTCATACGAGGTCGAAAACGCGCGAAACAAGAAGCGTTGAAATCGTATGGACGAGCACTACGCGATGGAGTTGGTTTGGAGTCGTTTGGAGTTAGTGAGAATTTTGGGTAAAATTAAACGTCCGTTTAATTTTATTCGAAATAAATCGCTAAAACGGAAAATAAAATCAAGGTGAGAACTTCTCACTCAATCGAATCAGTTTCGATTTTATTTTAAATAGTTAGATTTAAAATATTTGAATGCATGTTTGAATGTTGATTGATATTTATTGATTGTTAAAATAGACATTATACGCCGTTAGTAAGCGGATGTTATTTAATAAAAACATATACCGCGAATATTTCATAAACAGTGAAATTGGTATTATATATAATAGCAATATATATATATATTGGCATATGTATATATTGGAGTTATTGATTTTCCGCAATTTTTGTTTAGCGGATGAGACCCTATTGCGCCGTTATTAAGCGGATAATATTTAAATCCCATATACCGCGATAATTTCGTACTGGAGCGAAATTGGTATTGTGGTAATGTTTGTGGATGCAGGAAAACAGGTTGGAGGGATCCAACTGGATTCCTCAACAGTATTTATTTGATTTCAGATATTTTGATGTTTGATGGATTATCATATCGATATATGATATCGTTGTTGTCGTGATTGACTATTTGGTGTGTAGCATCATTGGACCCAAAGATGGGATTTTAAAATGATTATAAAGTGATTTTTGAAAATATAAAATATTTTTGGAATTGATCCATTTTAAATAAATAAACGTTATAATTTTTAATGTTATAAAAATTATGATTTTTGTGAAATACGGTTAAAAACTGATTTTTGAGAATATGATGCTATTGATTTTATAAAATAGTTTAATCGGGATTTTAGAATTTTTGTGAAAAGTTTAAAATATAGGATTTATAAAATTTGATTATTTTATAAATCAAGAGAAAGGATGAAATTATAAAGGAAATTAAAGTCGTTTTAAAGAATAATATAAATTGATTTATATTAAGAGATTTATAAATGGATATTTATAAATTGAAATATAGAAATTATAAAACGAGTTTTTATAAGTGTTTGAATGAAGTGAAAATGAATTTCATTAAAGAATGAAATTTATAGAATTTAAATGGTGAAGTTATAAGAATGAAATTTATAAAATTATAAATGGTGAAGTTATAAATGAAATTTATAAATAGTAAGATTTATAAATTTGTGAAGTTATTGAAAGAATAGACTTGGTTAAATAAATGAATCTTATAAGTTATAAGATTTATGGTTTGGAAAGTCTTTAGAGGAACGATTTTGTAAAATAATCGTTTTGTAAGTATTTAACTTATAATATGAACATTTGTTTTATAATTGAGTTATAAATCGAATAGGTTAATAAAGGAACTTATAAAAAGAAGTTTTTATAAATAAATAGAAATGGAATTTATAAACGTTGTTTTATAAATTCGCAAACGACTTATTTTGATAAGTAAATTGCTGAAACCTATTAATGGAGTTATATTCACATTTTGACTGTGAATAATCCTTTAAAATAAAATGAATAAAAGGATGAAAATTGTTAACGTAGTATATTCACATTTTTGAATAGTAAATAATATGTTAAAGGAATTGTTTTGAATGTGATGTTTTAAATAGAATTAAAACGATCTAACGATGTTTTAAAATATGTTGAGATTCGAAACCATAGATTTCAACATTTAGTGTTGAAATAGACGTTTTCGAGAAATGAAAAGGAAATAGTGGACTATAACACTGTTGTTATAGTAAATGATTTCCGAAAGGAAATGTTTTGTATAGTATTGGGATTTATATATCTATTTAATTTCGAATCCCTATACTAGTGAATATGGGTTGTCGTAACGATGTTTTACGTAACATTCGTTTTGGCCCAAATAAATATGTTTAAGAGAATGATTTCCTTAAAGAATGAAATATATACTTATTTTTTATTTAAGTATATTGAATATTTTCCAAGTGTTGAAAATAAATAAAAATTGTGAATTACTTATTAAATAAGTATGGAAATGTTTTCCAATATAAAGTGAATATTTTGAGAATTTATCTTTTTGAAGATAAATTGAAAAGGAAAATTTAAATGAATAATTGAAATCGAATATTCATAGATATTTTGGATTATAAATTCACTAAGGAATTTATAAAAGAAAGTGGAATTGGTTTAAAAATAAATATTGATTTATTTTTGAAGTGTGAAATTATATATCTAGTGAAGATATTTTGGAAAATAAATAATTTGGAAAATTATTTGGAAACTGGTGATGTGTGCATATCCAGTGATAGTTCAATAACCGATTATCAATATTTCCCTTTGAATGGGCAATTGATGTGATTTGTTTGAATGTGAATGCTACACTTATTTTTAAATAAGCGCTCACTATTCGGGTTAACCGGAAAAGGACCATGGGGTCGTATAACCCATTCCGAATATGTGATACGTCGTTGTGAATTGCATTGAAGATCGGTGTTGAAGACCGAGTATTTGTGAAAACGATAGGATGACCTATCGATTGTCTCTGCACTGGGTAGCTCCTGGTATAGAGATTTCCTTAAGTGATGGGAAATTCGATCGGGATTGTAAATATCCGGATTGCAAGGACTTCTTTGTAAGTGCCTTCGGTTCTGTTCGAGCCCAGAACAGACTTGTATGGATTGTATGTCTGACATTACAAGTTGAGATATAAAGCCGATTTCTTTCAAATATATTTCTGTTGGTGGCGGAGAATTTATTCTTTTAGCTTAACACCCTTCTCTGAGACATACGAGCTCAGAGGTTATATAGTTGAAGTTATCAGCGATATATTCCCAATTTGGTAATGTGACATGCTGAGTGTTGCTGTAAATGATCATTGTGTTGATTATTGTGATAGGATCATTTATTTGATCGTCTATCTTGGTGATCATTGTATTGATCATTTGTTGACCCAAAGCATGGCTTTTGTATAAAGTATGTTTTTGTGGACGTGACTTCGTCGAGCCTCACACCCCGGAAATGGTCAAAACAGGAAAGATGCGGCAAGGTTATGAGGGGTAGCACCCTTTAGGGTATGTACATTTCCTTCTGGATAGAGGTGGTATCATGGTATGGAGCCCAGATATTTAACCTATGTGGTTACTACGAATTTATTACTTTGTGATTGTTGGTTTTCGGGATCCCGTGAGAAAGGTCGTTTACGATCGGAGAATGGCGTGCTCGTGTCAGTAGTTACCCAGTTAGGGGTAACCCGGCCTTGTGTTGGCAGAGTTCCGGTTTGGTTCTCGGGGATGTCTTTCCAGAGGCATTCTCATGTGGCAATGGGAAGTTCCTTGGCCTGACCATTTGTTGGAAATCCAAAGAAACAATACGAAACTTGTACGGTATTAGTTGTAGAACCTATCATTCACTTATGGTGTCGCAACACTGTTTGGATGGTAGCTATAGTAGGCATACGATAATGGTCGTATGTTGGCTAAGATTTATATTCTACTTTCAAAATGAATTTTTCCCCTACACTATGCACTACTAATAATATGAAATGTTCTTTTAAATGCGTATCAAGCATCTTTGACTATCATAAGGAGAAATCTCCTCCGATTCTGCATTTGCATTGTGTGTGTGTGCGGGAGGCCTTATGGTAGTCTCATTTTTAAAAGCATTGCGAATTGAGTTTAAAAATATTCCTTTATTTTGATTTCAAAGATAAACAAACTGTTTTGAGTTCTCACACCAGTCACATGACTGACTTGGAGTTTATTGTTTTCCTTCCTAAACTCTGGGTGCCCACAAATTTCCACACGGGCAGTCAAGAGTTAGGTTTATCAGGATATTCTGGATATTCAGGAGTTGCTGGAGGCAAGCTGGATGGCATGGCGTATTACTAGTTTATATAGTATTTCTTTTTCCGCTGCACTATTTGTTGTTGTTGTACACTCTGATGATATGATGTAATAAAATGTGATGTAATAACTGATATAGTTCTTTGTTTAAAGATTATTCATTTATTATTATATGTTGTTCCGCTGCGAATTGTGAGATTCTGAAGTTGTTCTGTTGTTTTCTGTTCCGTTTTATTTTAAAATTTGGTTCTATTCTGTTTTTCTATCTCTTCTCTATTTTCTATCTTCTTATCTCTTCTTCTCTCTCTTTCTTTTCTTAAATTCTTTTTAAAACCCATAACTTCTCGGTTTCCGGCCTTCGATTTCTCGGCAGACGATAAAGTGAGTGTCGATGTTGAATTTTCGAAAGTCGAAAATTTTTGGGGCGTTACAGCCTTTAGCTAAAGGTGGCGTGAAGTACGCCATCGTCGCAGTTGATTACTTCACCAAATGAGCTGAAGCTGAACCTCTTGCAACAATTACAACAAAGAAAGTAGTCAACTTCGTGGTATGTAACATCATCTGCCGGTTTGGTCTCCCGCATACTATTATCACCGATAATGGAGCCCAATTCGACAGTGTTGAATTCAAGAACTTCTGTCAATGATTTCACATCCATAAGAAATTCTCTGCAGTAGCACACCCTCAAGCAAATGGTCAAGTTGAAGCCATCAATAAGTTTATCAAGTCTATTTTGAAGAAACGACTGGAAAAAGCCGGGGGCAAGTGGGTTGATGAACTGCCTATGGCTCTATGGGCTTACCGAACGACTCACAAGACTACAACCGGACACACTCCATTTTCTCTATCCTATGGCTCTGAAGCCGTTATTCCAGTCGAATTGGAAGTTCACTTTCATCGCGTGACATATTATGATCCGAAAACGAATGCCATATTACTTTCTGAATCTCTGGATCTACTTGATGAGAAGCGTGAAGAAGCTGATTTGAGGGCAGCCGCGTATCGGGGTCGGGTCGCTCGAATATACAATGCCAAGGTCCGCCCGCAAACCTTTGAACCCGGCGATCTCGTACTCAAGAGAATTTATCCGGCCCCTTCGCACATGAAGCCAAATTGGGAAGTGTCGTATGTGATTTCACAAAAGCTCGGAGTTGGCACGTTCAAGTTGTCAACCATTGACGGTCTTACTTTACCAAGAGCTTGGAATAGCAAAAGTCTCCGTCTCTACTACACATGGCAGGCTTTGTTTATCTATTTTTAGTCAATTTCTTCCTTAGCATTTTATTTTTGCATTTTGAAGCTTGAACTTGTAATAAGGCAACTGATTTTGCCAATATTTCTTTCATATCAGCAATAAAATGCCATCTCTTCGAGCCAAAAGTTGTGATTCACTGAAAATGACGTATAATATCATGATGCACGGAGAGCTAAGTTCCATCACGCGGTGGGATTTATTCAAATAGGGAGTGACTGTGATACGACCGGTCACTCACTAAGTGAAACCCGAGCTCGGGGACAGAACACTACACCAGCATTTACAAGGATTGATATACGACAATCCTTTTACAGACTCCAACTTCCCAAAGTGTGAATTGGAGTATAAACATTCAACGATTCGTTCCCGGAGTGCGAACGGACTCCAACTTCTCAGAGTGTGAATTGGAGTATAAACATCCAGCAATTCGTTCCCAGAGTGCGAACGGACTCCAAATTCCCAGAGTGTGAATTGGAGTATAAACATTCAACAATTCGTTCCCGGAGTGCGAACGGACTCCAACTTCCCAGAGTGTGAATTGGAGTATAAACATTCAACAATTCATTCCCGGAGTGCGAACGGACTCCAAATTCCCAGAGTGTGAATTGGAGTATAAACATTCAACAATTCGTTCCCGGAGTGCGAACGGACTCCAACTTCCCAAAGTGTGAATTGGAGTATAAACATTCAACAATTCGTTCCCGAAGTGCGAACGGACTCCAACTTCCCAGAGTGTGAATTGGAGTATAAACATCCAGCAATTCGTTCCCGGAGTGCGAACGGACTCCAAATTCTCAGAGTGTGAATTGCAGTATAAACATTCAACAATTCGTTCCCAGAGTGCGAACGGACTCCAACTTCCCAGAGTGTGAATTGGAGTATAAACATCCAGCAACTCATTCCCAGAGCGCGAACGGACTTCGAATTCCCAGAGCGTGAATTGGAGTATAAACATCAAATCCACCGTTCTCGGAGCGCGAACCAAAGCATCCGTGCTAACTCCAACTTCTCAGAGCGTAAATGGAGTATAAACATAGATTACGAGTTCCCGGAGTGTGGACCAAAGCGTACGTGCTACCTCCGAATTCCCAGAGTACGAATTGAAGCACAAACACTATGTCAAAGTTCCCGGAGTGCGAACCCTTGCGACTGTCTTGAATCTCTCTGCCTGGACTTTCTCCTCCACTTCCGTTTCAACCTCCTTAACCCTTGCGACTGTCGCATCATGCTCGGCCCGAAGAGACACAGCCTGCTCACACGCTTCTTGTGCGGCCGTATTAGCATCGTCTTTTTCCTTGTTTATATCGTCAAACTTAGCCTTTAATTCCTCTAGTTCTTTGACTGCCGCATCCCGCTCGGCCTCAACATTTTTGTATCGATGGTCCAAGTCTTCAACTAAAGTGCAATGTGCCTGTTGCATCTTTGCCATCTCAACTAATGTCTCATCAACCTTTTTTAGCGACTCAACTTCGGCCTTACGGGAGGATTCCGCCTCAGATTGAAGTATATAGACAATACGGTTCTTTTGAGCCAAGTCGGCTTCTAGTTTCTCGATAATTTTGTCCCGATCAAAGGCTGCTTTTGAAGCTTTAACAGCCGCTTTATACCATTCATTGTACTGAGCATAGAAATCGCGGGTATAGCTAAGTGATGTGGTCACGGCATCGTCGGGAATTCTTTTAAGATTAGGAGGAAAAATACAAGCGTCGAAGCAGATTTCCGGGAAGTCCCTCTTTAATTGAGCAAGTCTGATAGCCCCTTCACCGGATGGTTCAATAGGGACCTCCTCCGCAGCCGTGGTTGTAACGACCTCAGTTCTAGAACGATGTGGCTCAAGCCTCGAAACCTGCGAAGACGGTTGATGTCGCAGAGGCTCAGACACCTGAATATGGCTTCGAGGTGGCGGAGGAGAACGAGAAGGGGAGCGGTATCTCCGATCTCTGTCCGATCGCTCCTGACTGGAGTAACTACGATGATGATCCCTTGCATAATATTCCTGGCCATGATGCCTCCGTTCACGATCATGATCAGAGTCTCCACGTCGAGGTTCATAATAAGACGAAGGGTGATGCACTCTTCGGAGTTTGTCTAGTGTAGATTGACGGCCAGACATAGCACCTGAAAAAGAGAAGCAATTCAGTTAAATACCGGGCAAAAGCAATAGGATTTGTGCGGAAGTCGTGTAGTGTTATGAAAGTGTATGCAAATGTGCAAAACTCCGGACCAACCAGAAGTGTCGACTGCACTAACAGGTAAAGGCTCGCTTATTTCTAACGCTTCCCGGAGTTCATCCAACCCAGACCCGTGGTGGAGAGATACGTATTCCGGGATGGGAATGTCATCCAGTCCTATAAAAATGTTTCCTGATTGACAAGGAGCAGCGTCAGAGGTAGTAATTCTAGGGATCAAACGAGATACGACTACAGATTTCCGTCTTTTAAGTTTAGGGACAACAGCCTTCTTTTCTTCTATTCGGGAAAGAGCAGCCGCTAACTCGGTATCGGTGGTCGTCCTCTCGTCATCACTCATTTCTCTTATCACTATGCTGTGTTTTCTTTTCACCGTCTTTTTCTTTGTCTTCGAAGCCGGTTTCGCCAACCCCTCGATAACAATACTCTGGTTCACCTCAATTAAACCCAGCGTCCTTAAGTTATCATCAGTTAACACCGAGTCGATGTGCCGCAAATCACTCGGGACCTCTTGTAAACTTCGGACAACGCCTTTGTAGTGTCCACCGTCAGGCCTTGAGATGATAGCTGCAAGAAAAACGCCTGATATTAGTTTAAGTGTTGATAACGACTGTTAAAGAAGGCTTGTGCGATCTACAACACTTACATCTAGACGCCATCGCCTAGCGAACCCTGGGGGCATCGAACAAAAAGCCATTCGTTTTTAAAATAACTGAGTCCGGTCCAGGCTCCCATCACAATCTGGCAGTTTCTAACTGCTTCCAAAAAGGTGAAAGATGGGCTATCGCCCCCGCTCTTGAAGTTGAATATGTGTATAATCTCGGTTGGCCTTGGCGGATGAAAGAGATGATCCATAAATAGAACGAAAACACTGTTCAGCAATGCGTGTCCATTAGGATGAAGTTGTGAGGGGGCGATTCCAATGAACGATAACATCCCTGATATATTGGTTAAATGGAGGAAGAGTTCCAGCCGCACAGGCATGGCGATAGAAAGCAGTATACCCCTCGGGCTGGTTGTGAGGTCTGTCATCAACGCCCGGTAGCAAAACGTCGTCTGGGGATAAGTTATGTTTCAAGCAGATCTGGCCCTGTAAGGCTTCAGAAATACTGGACGAAACGGAGTTGATAGGATCATCGATAAATATGGCTTCTGGCACTTCGTCCGGAGCCGGACCAACTACTTCGGGAGGAACGTTAGGGATTTCAAGTATTTCTGGAGGAGGCGAACTCTGTACTTCTTGTTGTTGAGAGCTCGAAGATTCCATAACTAACTAGCTCATCAGAAAGCAACATTAAGTACATAAAAAAACCCGTTCATTCCCAGTGTAAAGTGTGTGCGGTGCAGTGCAGTGTTGTGCATTACTTGGAAAAATTCTACAGAGTTAGAGAAAATTTGCAGACAGCGAAGACATCAGAGATTCGGTCGAGATGGCCGTCGTCGCTGACCGCCATCACTGAACCATCCCAATGTTGACAGTTGATTCAAGTTAAAGTTTGTTGTCACAGTGATAGGTTATAGTTCCATCGACGATCTTCGAAGGGCAATCAAGTATGCATAATAAAAGTTTAGTCCAGATATGCAGAGATAAAGCTCGTCGGAATTATGCCGCTAAATATGCGAAAGTTATGTGTCCATATAAGTCACTTCCAATCGATCGAAGGGATAATACTTCGAACAGATCGAAAAGATAATCCTTCGAATCGATCAGGGCCAGGTTTCAATTGTTCGAATCGACCGAAGAGGCGAAGCTTCGAATCGACTCCGTTCGAATCAATACGATTCGGATCGATGGTAACTGGAACCCATCGTATCGATCAGCAACTCAAGCATCGCATCCATCCTCAATGAAGGCAACGAATCGATCACCAGTAGCAAAAGACAGATGAAAGACTTGAGCTTCGTATCGATCGCATAGGCAAGATGTTCGAATCGATCGCAAAGGATCGATACGAAGGGCCCATCCGTGTTCCTTCTCCGGCCAGCCAAGATCGAAACGAACGAAACACGATGGAAAGGTTTGTTTTCGAATCTAAAAAATTTCGTCTACCTGAATGTATAACTTGATTCGAAAGAAGTTGGATATCGCCTCGACTCGAAGGAAGGAGAATAGTTCAACCTGGTTCTTGAAAGATCGAGATGGGTTCGAAGACACAGGAAGGCGAAGATAAAAAGTAAAAAGTGAAAAGTGAATGAGGCCTCAGTATTTATAAGGGTACTGTGGCGATTCATATCCCGGTGAGTATGACCGGTAGCAACAGGTGAAGCCATCGGAGCGATTCGAAGCAGCAAGTTCGAAACCATAAGCTAGAGTACTGGAATCGATTCGAACTCCAGCTTGCATTGATACAGAGTTCAACTTCGAATCCATTCCCCCGAGTCCATCGAAAATGATTCGAAGCATGGTGTTAGTTAGACCTAAGGAGCGTTCGACTCCACCGATTCGAAGTGTTCATCGACTCACAGTGATGCGCAGCCAATCGATACGAACGATCGTCTCGTGTCCATTGATTATTATCGATACAAACTCGGGTCCACTATCACATCGAGTTGAAGGATGCTTTCGAATCCATCATCAAAGAGTTCCATCGATTCGAAGCTTATGTTCGGTTCCACCCACTGCATATCAATACGAAAAAGCGTTTCATATCCACTGAATTCTAAATTCACCAGTACGATGTCGGTCCTTCTACCTTCTATATTGGTTCAAGAGAGGATCGATACGAAGGGGATTTTCAAGACAACCATAAAGCATTGTCTCAACTCAAATTTCCAAATTGGTTCAGGAGAGAATCGATACGAAATTCCATATCGGACAGAACTAACAATGACTCATGGACACACGACATTAACAAGATTCAATCTAACATATGTGCATATATGTCGGACTAACATTCGATTTTAAACATTCAGAGGGATCGAATACCAATATGATTACGATTACAACGACCAGCGGCCAGGTACTATCCTGCAGCAATCAATCATATCAAAGCAAGGTTACAACTTTAGACAAAAAGAGCAATGATTGTTAAGAGAGAAATCACAACTTTTCAAAGCACGTCATGTTCCACAAGACGTGCTTTGGGGGGCAAATGTTATCCCGCTTTTTGGCAAAGCCGTGATACCAAAAGATCGATTAAAAACATAGGACAATTCGTCTCAAAGATTGGTCATACTATGCTTCACTATGAATATCGTTGGATTTTGTCCGAGTCCGGAATGAGCTACAATTGATGGGACAAGACAAGCAAAGCCATAAAAGCCAACGATCCAAATCTCGAGTCAATCCTAGTTCGTACGCTCAAGTTATCATCGATGCAAGTTAGAGGAAATGGCCCTGAGTTTGAATCCATGGGCAGAGCTCCTAACCGAATCCATCGCTGCAACGCATGTTCGAATCCATCAGGTTCTCCATGCTTCGAATCCATAGGTGTTACTAAGCTTCGCATCCATCCAAGACACCTCTGCTCGACTCCACGAATGACAGTACGTTCGAATCCATCTCACTACAATAGCTTCGTATCAATCGACCAAGGCTCACCGTGATGGATAAGAACGAGCATCCATTCGAATCCCTTTGTGGACTAGGCCTTCGAATCCATTAGCTCGAGGGTGACGAAAATCGTGGATTCGACCCAGTCAACTCGGAGTGAAAGGCGGATCGTTACGAAGAAAGCGCGCCACGTCAACAACACCACGCACAAAGCCATCGATTCGACCCTATCGATTCGAAGGGGGTCGATTCGAACGAAGCGCATTGACCAGAAATACAATCTTGAATCGATCATAACTCGAGATCTACAAGTCCAAATGCTATGAAATTTTCACAGGAGCTTGCATGCATGTTGAAAAATGTCCACACCAAATTTCACCTCGATTGGACACTTTGTTGATCGACTCGAACTAGAGTTCGAATCGATCCCAAAGTGGGCCCGGATTTCCTGAGAACGGGCATGTGGGCCCCCCTCACGTGCCAGAAGCGGTCTCCCCGGTTAGGCGAAATATCAGCCTCCTACACCTATAAATAGAGCCCTTAGACAATCAGAAAGGGGATCGGAGAATTTATAGAGACAAAGCATGCCCGGAAGTTGCCAGAATCACTCTACATCGTCATCACTGCCATTGATTTCGAATTTAAGTCTATTATTTGTTGTATTTCACTCTAGAACACTTGTAATCTTCAAGTATTAAGCAATAAAGTGATAAAACTTCATAGTGGACGTAGGCAAAACGCCGAACCACTCTAAATTTTTGTCTTCCGTGCAATTTACTTTTCTGTCGCTTGGAGTTTTTGTTAGATAATCCTCATTTTCAATTTAATTTCTTCATTTATTATCTCTTCAAAAACTTCCAAAGGGTGTTGCCCAATTTTGGTGCAAATATAAATTACTTTGGAAATTTGGTTTATATCCCTTTTGAAACTTATTCATTTTAGTATGCTTTTAACTTGATCAAGTTTTATTTTAAAAACTGTTTGAGAAAGTTGTTTATAGTAAAATTTATTGGCCTACAAATTTTTAAAACTGGTTAATACAAACTTGACAAAAGGCTAACCCGAGCCGCTTGTCAAAAACCTTAAGCACCACTTCGAGTTCGACTTCGATTCTTTACCCAGTTCAACCCTTCTTTCCTTCTTCTTCCTTTTTTTTCTTGAAACACATTACCACTCGCGTATGAACACGAGAAATCACCTGAGCCATCACTTCATCCCTTCGAGGTCAAACTCGAGACCATCTCCATCTTCCCCCACACATCATCACCCAGATACAATCGCGTGCATGTGTACCGCCACTCCAGCCATCGTTGATCGTCGCCGAGATCACCCACACGTTGCCAACAACATCTCCGATCAACACAAACTTCCAGTTCATCGAACTTGTCTAGAAATTGAAAATGATCCGTTGATCATCCCACAAACTAAAAAACGATCAACCAAAACTCCTCCCGCCGATGATCCCCATCACCTGAGACCTCGCCGTCCTGACCAGAGCAAAGTCACGAACCCATGCTTCGATCTTCACTGGTGCGATTGCTTCCAGTTCATCCACGAAGATGCACGACCCCAAAAACAACGTCGACCCTTAATATCTCCTAAAACCCTATTTTGACCCCGTCGTGCTACCTCGGCGAACTAGAATTTTTCTGTGCATTTTTCAGATGATCAATGACACTCGAACCACCTTCCAACCCAAGCACAACGAACTTCAACTCACCCTTCGTCGTAATTTGACGAATATGTCATTTCTGTTCAACTTAAAATTTCTCATCAATCCCATTATGAAAAATCGAGATATTTATACCAAATTCGTTATTTTTCAACACGAATTCACTCATATAATTGAAGCTTGAAATCCATATATAAAATTTTGGACCAAATTTTCTTTTCTACTGTTATTTATCATTTTCCAGAGTATCACTAAATATCTTTACTTAACACTATTTTTAAAATTCAATCTATAATGTTACAGGCATTTTCTATTTAAAGATCAAAGTAAGAATTTGATTGAATGAAGAGCAGTTCAAATTTTTCTTAGTGAAACCTGAGTTTGAGCTTCATTAGAACAGTCACATGTATGTGTATTCATGCATTCAGTCATGCAAACAAATAATAGTAAACAATTTGCACAGCATCACCAAGCAATCATCACAACATCAATTTATAGATCTAAAGTTCTGATTTAAAGAGTTGATCACCTAGTTTTGTTTGACAGAAAGGAACAGAGAGCAAAGAATGTAGAGCCCTCACTACAAGAAAAATATCTTTTTATAGCGTTTAAAAAAAGCTGTAAAAGGATACGATGGTGTTTTTATAAACGCTGTATATCAACAAGTTGTAATATGTCAGGGATCTATAATAGCAACCTCAGAATCGCTGTAAAAACATGCTATAAATGACGTTACTTATAGCGTTTCTAAATTGCTATTAAATGGACGATTCAGTACATACAAGTACCTTTCTATAGCATTTTGGTGCTTGCTATAGAACTTTTACGCAGAGTTATGGTTTATGATGCTAATATTTATGACATCATTTATTTGCTATTTATAGCAATTGTAAACACTGTAGATATATCATTACCTGATTATTATAGCAATTATAAATGCTATAGAAATATCATTGCCTGATTATTATAGCAACTATAAATGCTGTAAAAACGCTATAGAATGTTTACTTTAGTCTTTCATAACATTATTTACTTGCCATGAAAACTATTTAATCGTTGCAGAATATTTTTATTGCACTAGCATAACGCTATAATATGTATAGCCATGACAATTTTTTTTCCTAGAATTAATATAAAAAAGGATGTAATATACGGTATTTCACATAGTATTAATAATTAAGCATAAAAAAATATGAATAAAAGCATTTCATGCACAATATTAAGCATATAAATATTAGTAACAATTCAGACAATCGTAGCTAACCAAAACAATACATAATAAAAGTAACAAGAGCATCTTCAATGTTGTTCTAAATCGGATGTTGTCCTACATCACCAGTTGATACAACAAACATCCCATAACCCACAAACCACCCCTCTGTCATCAATACCTGCTTGCCATCAACATCATCCCGCAACCCAGTCTACCATCAACTGCATCATACTACCAACTCTCTGCCTCAATTGTCCCTTGCCTTGCTCGACAGCTTCACCACTTCCACTACCAGAGCTAACCACTCCAAACTCAAATCCTGAATTCAACCACTTGCGAAAATCCCTAAATCCACTCCTCAATCGCCTTGCTAAAGTAGTCAATTCGGTCAAATTGCGAGCCTTATAACGCAATTTTATTTTAGTAACAGTAATAAGCAATAAATTAAAATTGTAAAAGAGACATGCCTTTAACTTCGCAATCAAGCATCCATTCATCAATAAGTGTACTCCAACCTCTGCAACCAAAAGTAGGACACAAGAAGTTAACCATTATTCAACATTGCATATTTAAAAGCTACTCATTTTTATGATTACAGATACTGCACTTTGTATTTGATTATATGAACCATGGAAAACTACAGCCAAAAACTGCTCTTGCCAAAGCAAAAATTGTTACATCATAATAAGAAACTGAGCTAAGGTGATTGTGCCTCAGCTAAAACTAAGGCGTGTAATGAACCGAGACATGTATGCCTAGGCTAAAACTGAACTGAGGGGTATAGTGAACCGAGGCATGTAAGCCTCAGCTAAAATTGAACTGAGGTGCGTATGCCAAGTGCGGTAAAGAACAGGCAACATGGCTCACTTCTGTTTTCTTAATTATGATGTAAATACATAATGAAAATGAATGGTATTTACTATTTAACCTAGCATAATCGAACAAGCTATTAATTGTCAAAAAAGAAAGGGTACAAATATTTTGTTAAGCATGGTGGAGGTTCAGTTTTAATATACCTATATATCATTTATTAAAAATAACCATACATGTGTAGAAAGTGAAAGCATACCCGAGTATTAAGAAATTGAGTACAAGTTGAACTACTGTGTCTGCTTTACCTTCGTTATAAAATCTATCATTGCGAGAATTATAAAATGTGAAATTTTATTAACAAAAAATTGAATCACAACAGTTATGAAGTTCAATTGTGGGAAAAAGGAATCGATAATTGAACACACAAAGGCATAAATAGATGTGGCATTTAATGATAAATATTAAGAAGGTATGCGATTTTATACAAACTGATTTGTTAAGAGTACCTATATTTCCAGTGTTGGTTTTGAGTGTGATGTGCCTTAAAGTTAATGATCTTCCCACCTTCAGTCCTTATCTTTTACCCTCAATGATATAGTCATCTGCAACTAGTTTATATCACTTTTGTCAATCATCATTCTTGTCCTTGATGCCTCATGATCATAGTTTTGTAATACCCAATGGTAAAACTGATACATTTCATCAACTAATAATCAACAAATATATGATAAACTAATCATATAAAAAAGTTATAGTAGGTTTACCTTACATCCAAATTTTGATATTAGTCTTCAAACCTTGAACAAGTCTTTAAGTAATTATCAGATATTTAAGCAACTTCAGGAAAACATACACTGCAATTAATCAAGTTATAAGAACAATCAACTCCACCATATATATTATTTGTGTAACTTCAACCCTTTTTGAAACTACAATTATATGTTTATTCAAAAAAAGAAACTAGAATTATATTAAGTCTTTATGATAGCGTACCACCTTTTAAAACTAAACTAGTAAAACATGAATTCTTAATCACAACAGAATCATATTTTTCCTTTTCAAAAAAAGAAACTTGCCTGCTTTATTTGTAAATTGGAATGGATTGCTATTTTTTCCTTTTCTTTTAGACATTGTGTCATAGGGCCTTATGAAAAGCACCATCAAACTGTGAGTTGAGATCAGGAATTAAAAAAAGCATGTTAAATAGGAACAAGGCATATATAAAAACAATATGGTGGTCATCATCTTCTTGAAAGAGTATGCACTATATCTAAAGCAAGTCATGGAGAAATAATAATATATGCAGGCAACAATAACCGTAGAAATCTTCGAAGAGAGATGAATGCAATAGACATGATGATCTGAATAGCAGCCATCAAGTAACAAAGCATAATATCCTACTCAGATCTCTGCCCGATTTTTATAACAAAATCTCCAAATTTTATTTTACTGCTCAACTGTGTCCGTAAACACGAACTGTTAATAATTTCTCACATCTCCATTGTTAAGGAATCAAAATTTCAATTCAATCATGAAATTCATATCCAACATTTCACTCCATTGGAAACAAATATGAGTAGTTTAATGATGCATATTATGTATGCCTTGCTGGTAGTTCACAACCTTGTTAACTAATACTCAACATTGTCTGTCCATTTTTTTTCTTTTAATACTCAGTCAACTGGACATTGTTTGTAAACATTCAAGAAAATATACACTGGACAAACATCTATTCAAATTATTTAAAGGGGTGATGGCCATTGGAATTTGGTCTATGCATCTCTCATTAGACATTTTAGTGTCAGATCAAATGAACTATCTTTCTAGGATCAACACTGTTTATCCTATTATATTGTATCCATATATTTAGGCTCAGCTTTCAAACATTTTTCCACTAAGCTTGTCAATAAATATCCAAAAAAACAAACCTCATCAATATTCATAAAAAAATTCTAATATACGAAAAAACATATATGAATATGACCGTATCCGTATTCAAAAATTAACCATTCTATTTTTATTTTAACGATTTCGAGTGCATTATATTAATATGTATGAAACAATAATAATTTTCTACCGAAAATATAAAACATTAAACAATAATAATTTTCTACCAAAAATATAAACATTAAACAATAATTTTTCTACTGAAAATATAGCAAATACTGAAAATGATTTCAAGTCAACATTGAGAAAAATAAAGGTTTATTTTCTACTTTATTTTAACTTTCAATTATCGTTATAATGTAAAGTAACCTTCATTTGTTCTTTTCTCTACATATTTTTCCCAAAATGATTTATACATTAAAACGTGGTATATGGGAAAAGAAAATACATTGATGATGACAATATATTAGAAAATGGAAGGCATAGGCTAGACTACAATTAGATTATAACTAAGATATACAAACAAAGCTTAAACCATGCAATCTACTTTATTATAGAAACACGGTAACCAACGAGACAAATGACAGGGATTCAAGTATAAGAATGCACACATGCTTCAAATAAAATCGTGCAAGCTAGCACACATGCTCCACAACATGATCACACAAAGTCAGCAACGTTAGGAATGTTAATTCATCAAGTTTGCCAGCACATATACGTAGCAACATAAAGGAAATCAAAACATTCAACAACAAACATGAAGACAACTGGCAATGGAATCCGAATAATGGACAATTTCGACTGTTGTGGTTCAGAAATTGAAAGGCATTAAGAGTTCCACTGACAAAATTATTTTTCACAACAAGCAACCCCTTATGACCTCTAATTCTAGAGGCAATACTTCCAAAACATCAGCCTATGTATCCCCTAATCAAATAAATTTTTTAAGAACTCACCAAGAAATTGACACAAATTTAGAAATGGGGATATTTCAGTCTTGAAGTAATCCAGTATTGATTCATGCACTCAGATTGTTGCAGCATACAGTCATAATCTGCCTTGCCAACACATTACATAGTTGCATAAGCAAGAAAAAAAGAATAGAACAAAACAGATCATTCATGCAAGATTAAATAAATCTAATGTTAGAAGTATAATATTGTATCTGATCATATCAGGTCCATGCCACAAATTATCTACATGAAATTTATTTTTTGATCTACTTTAGGCACAGTAAAAGGATGAACAGGGACATGTACATGATTTATAGTTCTATTCCAATTACAGATATCATGAAATGCAAAATACATATAAGAAAACAGTTTCATATTCAATTCAAAATTTTAAAGAGGATAGTAAGATTTACCAAAAAAAATAGTAGTAAATATTATTTGAGGTCCAAGCTTTTGATATTAACCTGCTTATAATGGACTAATGTGCACACGAATTTATTTATATAATCTGGATATGAATTACTATAAATTGATATATTTATAATGGACTAAAGTTCAGAAATAATACCTTATTTTTGTTTATGTCGAAGAGTTCTGAAATATTTGATATACTGTTAACCTTCATGTGATCTGTAGACGATGTATGTTTTGCAAGAAGGGCGAGTAGCATTGCACCTGTATAGTGAACCCGGAGAGAATTTCGGAGAAGAACAATTAGTTGGGTCATAGAATTGCCTGCAAAGTTTGTGATCAAAAAAGAAGAAAAAAGAGATGAGACAGAGGTACAACATTTGATTTAGCCTTCTTATTGATTAATTAAGAGAACTTATGAAAGAGGAAATGCTTTCCAGTAATATAGCACACTCCTTTGCATTCTTCCATAATAGGTATTATAATTATTACTCACACATTTTGATCACCAATTTTATCTAATTTTCTATCAAACTAACGTACTCCTCACTCATTGCTGCTACTGTATTCTGACCTTCTTAAATTCTGGTACACGATTGAGTTATTTGATGCACTTATTCTTTGTATTAAATTCTAGCTATGCTATGATTTATTTCAAAATTATCTATAGAACTATCAGCAAAGACATAAATCTGAATATACTTCAGGTTTACTAAACTTCTACCTATATAAACTATTAAAACAATTAATCTACACAGTAGAAGATATTGCAATTACAACTATGTGCAAGTTGTATCTGTTTGCGCCAAAATTGGTCACAAACCCCAAGTATCGTGAAAGCACCAGTGTATGAATGCAAATCAACAATATTCAAACACAAATCACAGATCTCAGCAAACAACTAGCAGCAATTCAGAAGTAATAAATAAGAACACACGATTTATAGTGGTTCGGCTATCTCCGGCCTACGTCCACTTCAATAGTTTTCCTTTTTATTGATTATCCTTGCTGATTACAATCAATTACAGCGATTATAATGAAGTAAATCGTTTACAACAGTGATGGTTGCGAGTAGAATCGAATCCGGCAGAGTCTGAATGTTGAATGGCTAAAAGATCCCTTTTCTGTTGGTTCTGGAGCTCTATTTATAGGCATAGGAGGCTCAGATCTCGCTCAAATCTTGGGAGACTTTTTCTGGCACGTGAGTGGGCCCACGCGACCGACCCCACCAAGTTTCGACTCGATCTGTGATCGATACGAAGTCATTTTGTATCGATCAAGATGATGTCCAATTGGGCTGAAACTTGGTGGAGACATTCTTCATCATGCATGCAAGCTCCTGTGAAAATTTCATGGCATTTGAATCAGTAGGTAGGGAGATATGGTCGATACGAAATATGATTTTCGGTTCCTGTCTGGTTCGAATCGATGATTCCGAACCGATGCCTTCGACTCCATGAACTCATGTGATTCTGTGATGAGTTGGCACGCTTCCTTTGAGTCGATCCGGTCTTTTCTCCTAGTTGAATGCATCAACTCCTTAGATCTCGCCTACTTCGTATCGTGGAATGACACGTCATCCATTCTTGTTGACTTGGTGGGTACGAACATGTGGTTGTCCGTGGATTCGAAATGGCCAGCACCTGATGGATACGAAGGACTTCCGATGGATTCGAATATGTTATGGGCCATGGATTCGAACGGCAGTTATATCGATGGATACGAATAAGGCTTTATCTATGGATTCGAACAATCGCCTTTATAATGGATACGAGGCATACTATCTGTTGATGGATGCGAAGAGAGATCATCTGATGGATGTGAACTAGATAGAGTCGAACTGAGGCATGAGGATGGGTACGAACTTGATCGATACGAGCGAGATCGGTTCAAAGTGCCTAACTCCTGATGGATTCGAACCTGATGGATTCGAATGGAGCGAGATGATGTTAGGCTGATGGATTCGAACCTGATGGATTCGAATGGACCATCACCTTGCCCTCTTCATGGATACGAACAGCATGCTCTTTCCTTAGATTGAATCGATCATAACTTGCACATACAAGCTCGAATTGACTTGAGATTTGAAACACTGGCTTCTACAGCTTTGCTCATCGTGTCCTGTCAATTGTGGCCCGATCCGGACTCGGACAAAATTCATCGATATCCATGGTGAACCTATAGCGTATAATCGATACTTTTGACTAGTAATCATTGAGTTTCTGTTAACTTTTGGGTATCTCGACTTTGCCAAAAGGCGGGATAACACTTTACCCCCTAAAACATGCCTTTTTGTAAAAGGTATGTTTTGAACGGTCTAAATCGAGTGTAGTAAATTCACATTTTATTCATAGCTGCAGTGTTATCAATCAAGTTTATGGCTGTTCGAAGCCAAATCTTTATCAATTTTCTTCAGTGGAAATTAAGAATGAAGTTTTTTAATCTCTCTGGACTATCGTTGGTCACTTTGGACCCTTGACAAGCCCATTCCGGACTTGGCGATTGAGTAGAAAGATCCCATTGCACTCCGGCCCTAGCTAGGACATATAGCGATGTCTTGGTTGTTCTAAACCGATCATAGCCTCTCCGGGCTCTTGCTGGATCCCATCCTGTCACTCTCCGGTGAAGGGGAAACAACGTTAAGTGAGTCGGTCCTGTCGCTCACCGGCGAAGCAACTCACTTCCTGCACTGCGGTTCAGTGTATCTGAACACTAAGCGATGTCATGGTCGCTATAGACCGATCATAGTCTCTCCGGGCACTTGCTGGATCCCATCATGTCACTCTCCGGTGAAGGGGAAACAATGTTAAGTGAGTCGATCCTGTCGCTCTCCGGCGAAGCAACTCACTTCCTGCACACCGGACCCCGTCTCTTCGGTTAGGGTCATAAGCGATCATTTTTATATTGGTATTTAATGTCCATCCTTTGACTCTCCGGTCAAAGGTCCATTTCAAGAAATTCAAATTTATTTATTCAAATTAACGTCCTAGATGTTCAATCTCAAACATCAGGATAAAGCTAAACATCGCCTCTCCGGGCATATCGGTCTATCTCCATCTCAGAGCATGCCTAGGGATCTCTCCGGTTCCCGTACATGAGTAAGTGGAGTAGCCATTTATTCCAAAAACAAATCTAAATAAAATTATTCAACCGAAGTCCAAATCCTGGACTTGGCCCTGCCATCTTTAATCAGTGGATGACGAGTCGTGATCCCGATCCAGGATCATTCCTGTTAGGTGGAGGCGGTAGTTGTTCAGGCCTTGTCGCCGCTGTCCGTTCTCTAACATATTGTAGCAATCTACCACTCCTGGCATGTTCTTCCACCTCATCTTTCAAATGGCGGCATTCATCTGTAGTGTGCCCATCCAGCTCATGGAATAGGCAGTATTTACCAGTTCTGCGCTCCCGCTCAGTAGAATCTCTCCTGGGTGGCTTTCGATAAGGGAGTTGCCCCCGAGTATCAGTGTAAATTCGTTCTAGGCCTGCAGCCAGATCTGTGTATTGCCTGAATCTAGGTTCTCGGAATTTCTTCCGTTTATCAGGACCATCGTATCTGTCATCCTGTTTCCTCTTTCCTTTATCTACTCCGGACTGTTCCCTGGAGGTTCCTTCGCTTTGCGCGGCGTTTGTTTCCTGCCTCTCGGCTCGTGATTCTTCTAATCGGATGAACTTTTCAGCTTTGTGATAGAACTCTCCGAGACCTTGCGGTGGATCTTTAGTCAGAGAATCTTTAAATTTGGTGCCTTCCCCAACTCCTGCCACCGCCGCCATCAAAATCATCGATGGATCCGGGCGATCTACAGAAGCCACCGTTGCATTGAATCGCAATAAGAAATCTTTTATGGACTCTCCGGTCCTTTTCTTTATCGAGGCTAACGTCCTCACACTCTTGGGTCGCGTCACATGGACCCTAAACTATCTCATGAACCAGTCAACGAGCTCGCCCCATGTTTTGATTGATCTAGTTTCTTGTTGCCTGAACCAAAGCGCAGCCAAATCCGACAAGTATAAAGGGAAGCATCGAGCCATCACTTCCTCGGATGCTCCTAGCGCTTCCATGTGCCAAATATATCGGTGATGTGCATGGTCGGGTCTGACCTCCCGTCATAAGGATCTAGCATCGGTAGTTTGAATTTTGGGGGTCCTTGCATTTCTGATGTTTGGAGTGAACGGACTCCGACTGACTTCTTCCAATCCTCCGCCCGACAATCCTCCTCTCATGATTCGTCGCATTAGACCAATCATTCTCTCATCTCCGTCCAGGGGTTGACCCCTGGACACATTCCTGTCCTTCCCCCCCCCCCCTCCCCCCGAGCCTTGAAGGGAATTCTGGTACATACTCTTCGGGTGCCTCGTTAGCGTAAGCATCGGGTCCAGCTTGTTGAGCTCCATCTATTGGTCTTCCAGTATCGGACCCTGAGCGTCTGCCCCCAAGCCCTTGTTGATCACCTTCAGCTCCTGCATTCTGGTCTTGAACCTGACCTTCATTAGCTTTAATCCTGATTCCTTGTCCCGCACTTGCAGTCGTTGTAGTTGGTCTAAGGTTTTGCACATTCGCCGCCCTCATTTGTTCGAGGAAATTCTGTAGCATCTCCTGTTGAGTCTTCATTATGCTTTCGCGTAATGAATTAGCCATAGCTTCCATCTCATCTCAAGTGATATACATTGAAGCCTGTCCCTCTCCGGCTCCAGAGGATGCTTCTTGGCTCCCTCCTTGTTGGCTCCGATCAGCTCTTTGTCTTGTTTGTCGAGTCATTGTCTCTGAATCGGGATTCTTCAAACTCTTAAATCTGAATTCTGAATCTGGTGTAGCGGGTGCTAGTCCCTCTCAGTGAAAGCACCAAAGTGTTTGCGCCAAAATTGGTCACAAACCCCAAGTATCGTGAAAGCACCAGTGTATGAATACAAATCAACAATATTCAAACACAAATCACAGATCTCAGCAAACAACTAGCAGCAATTCAGAAGTAATAAATAAGAACACACGATTTATAGTGGTTCGTCTATCTCCGGCCTACGTCCACTTCAATAGTTTTCCTTTTTATTGATTATCCTTGCTGATTACAATCAATTATAGCAATTATAATGAAGTAAATCGTTTACAACAGTGATGGTTGCGAGTAGAATCGAATCCGGAAGAGTCTGAACGTTGAATGGCAAAAAGATCCCTTTTCTGTTGGTTCTGGGGCTCTATTTATAGGCGTAGGAGGCTCAGATCTCACTCAAATCTCGGGAGACTTTTTCTGGCACGTGAGTGGGCCCACTCGACCGACCCCACTAAGTTTCGACTCGATCTGTGATCGATACGAAGTCATTTCGTATCGATCAAGATGATGTCCAATTGGGCTGAAACTTGGTGGAGACATTCTTCATCATACATGCAAGCTCCTGTGAAAATTTCATGGCATTTGGATCAGTAGGTTGGGAGACATGGTTGATACGAAATATGATTTTTCGGTTCCTGTCTGGTTTGAATCGATGATTTTGAACCGATGCCTTCGACTCCATGAACTCATGTGATTCTTTGATGAGTTGGCGCGCTTCCTTCGAGTCGATCCGGTCTTTTCTCCTAGTCGAATGCATCAACTCCTTAGATATCGCCTACTTCGTATCGTGGAATGACACGTCATCCATGCTTGTTGACTTGGTGGGTTCGAACATGTGGTTGTTCGTGGATTCGAAATGGCTAGCACCTGATGGATACGAAGGACTTCTGATGGATTCGAATAGGTTATGGGCCATGGATTCAAACGGAAGTTATATCGATGGATACGAATAAGGCATTGTTTATGGATTCAAACAATCGCCTTTATAATGGATACGAGGCATACTATCTGTTGATGGATGCAAAGAGAGATCATCTGATGGATGTGAACTAGATGGAGTCGAACTGAGGCGTGAGGATGGGTACGAACTTGATCGATACGAACGAGATCGGTTCGAAGTGCCTAACTCCTGATGGATTCGAACCTGATGGATTCGAATGGACCATCACCTTACCCTCTTCATGGATACGAATAGCATGCTCTTTCCTTAGATTGAATCGATCATAACTTGCACATACAAGCTCGGATTGACTTGAGATTTGAAACACTGGCTTCTACAGCTTTGCTCATCATGTCCTGTCAATTGTGGCCCGATCCGGACTCGGACAAAATTCATCGATATCCATGGTGAACCTATAGCGCATAATCGATATTTGTGACTAGCAATCATTGAGTTTCTGTTAACTTTTGGGTATCTCGACTTTGCCAAAAGGCAGGATGACAGTATCCGTTGTAAAAGGGTCTAAAAACATGATTGTCTAAGACTCTAAAGTCCTTATAAATAACACTGTAAAGTTCTTATACCTGACAAACAGGCTAACTAAACCGAATTTCAATAGTTTTAAGAAACAAAACCAACTTTTGATTGTAATAACATCTTTTTTTACGTCTTTTTTAAAATAAATTTCTCATTGCTCATTTGCACTAATTATTTTCATAAACTTGAAATATAATATATAGATTTTATTTTAACTACCAATATAGTCCAATCCGTGTGCGTAGCACGGATTCGTACTACTTACTGATGTTTTCTAATTGCAAGTGTATGGATCAAACATGAATCGGTAATAATGGAAATCAAGCTAAACTGTAAACGATAAATGAAAAAACATACCTCAACAAACAAGTAAAGTTTTTATTTGCTTTATCTTTGAAATTTTACAAACAATGTATCCTTTCCATAGAATCAGCCTTATGGCTCTCCCACTACATTCGACCTGATAATTGACCATATTAATATATCAAAGCAAAAAACAGTCTCATTGAAAATCAAAGATCTTTATTTTATCTCTGAATCAACCAATGCAAAAAACTTTGGTATATTTTAATGAAATTGATTTATATGAACTATGCTACAGTGAGTAAATTACAGCCAACCAAATACTATTTAAATTTTGCAATAATCAATTTATTTTGGACGATTGAAACATATAAGGAGACCACAAAATTTGATGTTCAGATCCTATAGACAACCGAGCCATTTTGTAGCTGTTGAGGTTTGCATCCTTCAATTCAAATTTTCAATTTCTAACCAAGAGGACAATAGGAACGTTCAGCCACACCAATCACATATTTGAATTACTTCACAGAAACAATTATTAAATTATAGTGTTGATTAGATGTATTTGTTATCGCAATAATGTATGGAAAGTGCTTATGTATATGGAAAAAGTTCAATCTACACAACATCATGGTGAAACATGATTAACATAGAAACTGGTATATCACTTTAACTAATGAAAAAACTAAAGCTATTCCATTGGATGGAGATGACGGTGGTTTTGATGATAGAAAACGTTTCATACTGACGTTTGTAAATATCCCTTAGTTACATTTGTAAATATCACTGTAAACCTATACTATGTTTATCAACATAAAAATTATGAAATACTTAGTATATCACTATATACTTGTACTAAGTATATCACAATAAACCTACTTCAGGAAAATATATTTACAGTGATATACTAAGTATTTCATAATTATTGAAATTGATAAAAGTAGTTGTTTTGAAAAGGAAAATAAGGTAAGTCCCAGTTCTACTTCTTTCTTTTTGTTCACATATATACTAAACACCCATGATATCTTCTCTTAATCAACACAAAACGTATATCCAAAACATGAATACAAAATCCTCTGACAGGCAAGCAAAATCCGATCAACTCAATAAAAAAGGAATTAATCGACTTTTAGTTTTACACTTGATAATCACCATTTGCAAAATAATATATGTAATTAAAAAGTAGAGGATTCAAGTTCTCCTCTTTCATATATTAGATCATTCAAATTAAATTTTAGAGTGCATTGAAAGAAATATCCAGCTCCTTATAGCACTGATCGTCGGTAAGCATATATACAACATAGGGATAAAAAATAGTAATGACTATATTTGTTTATGGAGTGTAGATTATAATTGGGATTCGAAAAATGATACTTCAACTGTAAGGTACACATTTAATACTTTAATCGTTTGCACGTGCATTTAAATTTTTGTAACCTCTCACTTGTTTCATCTACTTTTAACACTCAATATCACATAGACTAACTCATCTAAGTTTAGAGAACAAACATAATAATTTGAAATATTAAATGATATAAATTTATCGTAGAAAGAATCATCAAAAAAAACTATCCTATATATATTTGAACAAAAACTACATTTCCTCCTCCATGGATAATAACAAAAATGTTCTAGAATAATTAACACCAAAATCGGAAGTTACAGCACAATTAAGACCATTCTAAATAATTTAATCCAACCGTTAAACGCACAATTAAAAAAACAAAAATAGGAAGATATACCTACAGTCAACTTCGCGCTTGGTCGAGGAATAAAGCTTGGTCAAAAATTGGAATCGTGCATCAGCTTCATTGAGGGATTGAGCTTGGTCAAGGAATAGAGCTTCGTTGCTGAATCATGCCTAAGAAGCCTTGAATCGTGCTTCGTTGCAGAATCGTGCTTTAGCTTCCTGAAGGAATCGATGTCATTAAAGAATCGCGTGGTGAGAGAATAGTGCGAGCGATAGAATCGAGCTTTTAGAGCGAAGAGGGATTAGCGATTGAAGAATTCGAGAGTGGAGAGGAGATTTGTCAGTGAAGTGGAGTGGATTTAGGGAAATTGGAAGTGTAGGGAAAAGCGAAGTATGGCGGCAGAATAATAAGAAGAGGGAAACACATAGAATATGACAGCCAAAATTTTATTTTGCTTAAAGATTGCGTGCACACAAGCTGTCTTAGACAGTAATGACGACCGATATACTTAACTATAGCAGACTAGGTTTCAATACAATCCCTAGTTGCTATTGATAGACCATTTTGTTGTAGTGCTTGGAATGTTTTCAGGTTTGAAAATCCAGAATTGATCTGCTATTGATTTGAATCCAAGCCTGATTTACTTTGTTGAATTTTGCATGCTTGATCTGGAAGTTGTATTCGACCTGAACTTGATCTTGTTTTGAAAATTTGAAACAGGTTCTGTTCGGATTTTTCTAAAATCTGAAAGCTTGAAATTGGAAATGCTTTCAGCTTTGAATTTGAAACTTGCCTCAAGTTAAAGATTGAAGTTTTAAATTTTGAACTATGCTTTGTTTTTATTTTCTTTTCAGTGATGATCTTTGTTTTGCTCTTGAATCTGTTGCTTGTTGAAGTTGATCTGATTGCTTTGAACTTGCATGCTTTCAGATTTGTTTAATGCTTCAGGATTTGAACTAAAACTTGATCTTCTGCTATATTTTTTCTAGGGTGTTGAGATATGAGATACCCAATCTTTTTTTTTACTGTGCTTTCAGATTTGGCTGAGAAGTTAAATTATTGCATATGGGGGAGCTCAAAAGTTTCTATAATTTTAAATTTCATTATTTTATTTAAGCAATCATAAGGAATGCCATTTGTAAAAAATGATCAAGAGATTCCAATGCAATGTTCACTTCTTTACACTATCTCCTTTATGGTTAAATCCATTTCTATAATTTATTTACAAATTTTGTTTTTAAATTTTTTAAGCATTTTAATTGTAATTTGTGTTTAAAACCTTGCCTTATTTTTATATTAAATATTTATGTTCAACCCTTGTTTCTAATTTACTCATGAAACATGTTTTCTAATTTTAGTTTTAGACTTACATGTATTTTACATTTTACAAATGTTTATTTCATTAATCTTCCAAATTTTAAATCTTTTATCAAATCTTATTTTACATTTTATATTCAAGTTATTAGAAATGTTCATATTTTATTCATATTTTTTATTTTTTATTTTTGTACAACTTTTAAAAAGAAAAGAAGGATTTAAAAATTTTGATTTCATATTAACAAATAGTCACATTTATTTATATAAGAGAATTAAATCTTTAAAATAAATCTTTTGAAATTTATTACATCTTCCAAATATCAATATAATTAAAAATTTAGAGAACAACTATCATTAACTTGTTATTAACCTCAAGCTTTTAATTCCTATTTCATTTTTAATACATTTTATTTTGAAATTCAATATTTGTTTATAAAATACTTATTCTTAAATTTCAAATTAAATTTCTATTTATAATCAAAATTTATCTATTTATTCTAGAAATATCTAATTAATTCATAATATATTTCAAAAAATAATTTAATTGCCAAATTAAACTTGGTAAATCTTCAGGAATGTTATAGATTCCCCCCCTCCCCCGGGGAAAAATTTCGTCCCTGAAATTTGCAAGGGAGACGAGAAAGGATAGATGATAGATAAGGAAATGATTGATCAGATCAAATCGAAATATTTATTCTGCATTCGGTTTACCAAATCAGAATATCAATAATAGATACAAGAACGAATCTATTTAACACTTCACAAGATACTCGGGTTCACCGGTCTACGAATATGCAAGGGCATTGATTAGTTCGAAGGGGTAACTAATCGGTCATAGAATATATCGGATCCCTTGAGAATAGATAGATGGATAGATTCAATCTTCTACAATTTCTCAAACACTAGATATGGATTCTGAATTCGGATCGGAATACCCCAAAGTATATACCAACTTATCCCTCTTTGGAATTTGATATACACAAGAAATTACAATAGAATTCCAAATTTGGTTTTAATCGATATCGTTTTATTGATACAATTCAAATTTATCCTTATATTTTTTAACCAATTTAACTCAATTTAAAATTTCCAATTTATTTAAAATTTTCAGTTTCAAATTTCAAATTCATTAAAGTTTAGATCAAAAAACTGATAAGAAACCGATGAAGATACGAAGTAAGGATTTTCTACAACGATTCGTAGGGCCATCACTGCACTGAAACTTCCTCCTCGAGCTGTCATGAAGCCATCAAAAGAATTTGAAATCGGATCAAAGGAGATTGATAGAGAAAGTTGTTTCCACTGTTGCAGGGTATTGACCATTTATAGGGGTACTCCGTTGTCCCCTATCTCGTCCACTTCTTGCACTCATGCTTACTATCAGTGGATAGTAAGAGAATTTACTGAGGCATTCGAACGGATATCTTAGGGATATGCTCATTCTAGGGTATACTTCACCCTATCTCTAATGAGTTACTTAATGTGTTATACTCCTGAGCTAAAGTTTTAACCTTCAGCTCCGATACCAATTGTAATAGTCTAGGCATTTCAACCATCTACAGTGGCCAATCTCGACTGGTAGGATTTTCAGCCGTCCCAGCCCCGCCGTGGCTTAGAATGGTACCCTGCGCTTGCTTTTACGGCCAGCCTTTCGACTGTCACACCTTACGCCTAACCAACCCCGTAAAGAGGACGTGTGGGGGTAAGAGTCTTCTGCTCGCCACCAAACAAAAAGCGAGAATCCCACATCACGTTTCTACTAGATTAGCAAGGTCAGTCGTGGGACTGGTATGAGCAAACAAAACAATTTTTAATCTTTAAAACAAACAGCAAAAGAATTTAAAATAAATCCGCAATGCTTCTTAGAAAATGAAACTACCATAAGGCCTCCCGCCACACACACAATGCAAATGCAGAATTGGAGGAGATTTCTCCTTATGATAGTCAAATATGCTTGATACGAGAAAATTTCTTTGATATTATTACTAGTGCATAGTGTAGAAAAAACCATTTCGAAAGTATAATATTAATCCTAGCCAGAATACGACCAGTATCGTATGCCTACTATAGCTACCATGTTCAATAGCAGGTTACTGCCACATTCCATGGCAGGTTATACAACTAAAACCGTACAGGGCTCGTATTGTTTTGATTGGATTTCCAACAAATGGTCAGGCTAAGGAACTTCCTACCGCCACATGGGTACGCCTCTGGCGGGATGTCCCGAGACCCTAACCGGATCTCTGCCAACACAAGGTCGGGTTACCTCTATAACTAGGTAACTACTATACGAGCATGCCATCCCCCGGTCCTTTGGGACCTTTATCCGAGGTACCTCTAATCCAACAACCATAAAGCAATCACAAAGTAATGGATTTGCAGTATCCACATGAGTAAGTATTTGGGCTCCATACCATGATACCACCCTTTTCCAGAAAGGAATGACAAACCCTAAAGGGCACGACCCTCATAACCTTGCCGCATCTTTCCTATTTCGACCATTTCCGGGGTGTGAGGTCCTGATGCAGTCTCGTCCATAAAGCTTCGCTTTATACAAAAGCCATGCTTTTATCAACAAATGATACACAGCAGCACTCAGCATGCCACACTACCAAATTTGGGAGTATATCACTGATAACTATCAACTACATAATCTCTAAGCTCGTACGTCTCAGAGAAGGGTGTTAAGATAAGAGAATAAATTCTCCGCCACCAAGCAGAAATGTATTTGATAGAGATCAGTTTAATATCTCAAAGTGTAATGTGGGACATACAACCATGCAAGTCTGGTTCAGGTTCGAACAGAACCGAAGGTACTTCCGAAGAAGCCCTTGCAATCCAAGTATCCACAATCCCGATCGGACTTCCCATCACTTAGGGAATCTCAATACCGTAGCTACTCGGTGCAGAGACAATCGATAGGTTATCCTATCGTTCTTGAAGACACCCGGTCTTCAACACCGGTCTTCAAATGCAATCCATAACGTGTATCACTATTCGGAATGGGTTATATGACACAAAGTCCTCTCCCGGCAAAACCGAATAGTGAGCGCAATATTTAAAAATATATGGATATGGGATTTCAGTTAAGTCACAACTTATAAAATCCAAAACTTTTCTTCAAATGGTTTAAACAAATTACCATTTCAAACCTTTAAACAAAAAGATTTATTTCCCAAAGTTCACCTAGATTCACAAAGATCTATTCATAGAGTACAAAACAATTTCCATTTCAATTTGGATTAACTCAATTAAATCTTTAAAATAAAGATTTAACTTATAGCTTTCAAACCCGTTTCCAAAGATTTATTCATAACTTGGAAAACTATTTTCATTTTAAACTGGAAATCCTTTTAACACAAATTTGACGTTCATTTCTTATGTGAAAGCTTTTATTATTTGAAAACACATAGGTTTCGTTTTGGGAAAAACAGATTACATTTGCATAAGTTAAAGCCATTCAAGTATAAGCTTGGTTTAAATTCAAATTTCCAAAACAAAACTTTTTAAATGGTTAAAAACCCATATAAACACATTTATAAGTTGAATAACCCTTTTAAATCATAGTTTCCAAATCATAGAATTCAATTTCAAATATTGAATTCAAATTTAAATCAAATTATTTAAATTCCAAAACTCAATGAAGTTATTCAAAATAAATTTTATCTTTGAAATTCATTTTCAAAAGCTTTCAATTCTAATTCCAAAACTGTTTTAGGTTCAAAAATTCAATCTTTAAAACTATTTCAAAATCTGTGACTTAACCCAATTTCACGTTCAATCCATATTTGTGTGTGTATAAGTGTGGTCCAGGGGTTATACACAATAGAAGTGCAACATCATCAATCTGTACATATTCCAATACAACAATACATTTGATAAGCGGTATAAACTATAACGCTTATATTTGATAAGCGGTATAAACTGTAACAGTTATCTTTTATTCACAGATCACAGATATATATATCACAGATAATAAATTACAGTAAACATAGCTCAAATCAAAACAGAGCATCACAATTAGGGATATCAAACAATCCAATCATCCAATAGAATCCAAACATTCACAAGTAAGGTCAATTAATCAGATTAACTACTCACGAATTACTAATCCTGGTTGATTAACATTACAAATCATTTTTGAGTAATTATTCTTTAATCATTTATTAATTAACCATCAATAATTAATTAACCTTTAACTATAATTCATCAACCTTCAATTATTAAATAATTAACCTTTAATTATTTAATTCACCTTTTAATCAATTATCTTTAATTACCATTAAATTGATTATTCTTAATTAATTGCAAACATTAATTAACCTTAAGTTAACTTCAAAACTGAGTAATCCTTAATTAATAATTAATTTCAAAAATTGATTATCCTTTAATCATTTTTCCTTAATTTACCCTAGTTACTTTCATTTAGTAATTATCTTTAAGTAATCAATTACCTTAATTAGTCAATCGCATGGATTAATCATCCCTTAATCACATTCGTAAATTAATTAACTTTTAATTAATAAATTATTTTCAATTCAATTGCCTTTATTTTTTAATCACATAAATTAATTATTCTTTACAAAAAAACCTTTAAACACTTGATTAATCCACTTTAATCATTAGTCAATTACTTTAAATTAAGTAATTAATTTCTTTCAATTACTTACATAAATTAATCTTAACTTGTTAATCACCCTGTAATTACACAAAGTACTTTTCCCTTAATTACATTAAGTAATAATATTTTTATTAATTACATTAGGTAATTTTACTAAATTTGATTTCATTAAGTAATCATTCTTTAATTACAACATTTTATCACATTTGAAAACACTTAGGAATTTTATTACAAAATTAACCTAATATATGATTACTTTATACCAAAACAATTTCAAAACATTTAACTTTAAATTTAAATCTTTGGAAACTTATTGAAACATGTTTTAAATAAATTACTTTGGAAATTTGGTTTATATCCCTTTCGAAACTTATTCATTTTGGTATGCTTTTAACTTGATCAAGTTTTCATTTAAAAAACTGTTTGAGAAAGTTGTTTTAGAGTAAAAATTATTAGCCTACACATTTTTAAAACTGGTTAATACAAACTTGACAAAAGGCTAACCCGAGCCGCTTATCAAAAACCCAGAGCACCGCTTTGAGTTTGACTTCGATTCTTTACCCAGTTCAACCCTTCTTTCCTTCTTCTTATTTTTTTTCTTGAAACACATTACCACTCGCGTATGAACACGAGAAATCACCTGAGCCATCACTTCATCCCTTCGAGGTCAAACTCAAGACCATCTCCATCTTCCCCTACACATCATCTCCCGGATACAATCGCGTGCACGTGCACGTGTACCGTCACTCCAGCCATCATTGATCGTCGCCGAGATCACCCACACGTCGCCAACAACATCTCCGACCAACACAAACTTCCAGTTCGTCGAACTTGTCTAGAAATCAAAAATGAGCCGTTGAGCATCCCACAAACCAAAAAAGGATCAACCAAAACTCCTCCCGCCGACGATCCCCATCATCTGAGACCTCGCCGTCCTGACCAGGGCAAAGTCATGAACCCACACGTCGATCTTCACTGGTGCGATCGCTTCCAGTTCATCCACGAAGACGCATGACCCCAAAAACAATGTCGACCCTTAATATCTCCTAAAACCCTATTTTGACCCCGCCGAGCCACCTCGGCAAACTAGAATTTTTCTGAGCATTTTTCAAATGATCTATGACACTCGAACCGCCTTCCAACCAAAGCACAATGAACTTCAACTCACCCTTCGCCGTAATTTGACGAATAAGTCAGCTCCGTTCAACTAAAAATTTCTCATCAATGCCATTATGAAAAATCGAGATATTTATACCAAAATTCATTATTTTTCAACATGAATTCACTCATATAATTGAAGCTTGAAATCCAGATATAAAATTTTGGACCAAATTTTCTTTTCTACTGTTATTTATCATTTTCCAGAGTATCACTAAATATCTTTACTTAACACTTTTTTTAAAATTCAATCTATAATGTTACAGACATTTTCTATTTAGAGATCAAAGTCTGAATTTGATTGAATAAAGAGCAGTTCAAAATTTTCTTATGAAACCTGAGTTTGAGCTTCAACAAAACAGTCACATGTATGTGTATACATACATTCAGTCATGTAAACAAATAACAATAAACAATTTGCACAGCATCACCAAGCAATCATCACAACATCAATTTATAGATCTAAAGTTCTGATTTAATGAGTTGCTCACCTGCTGTTGTTTGACAGAAAGGAACAAAGAACAAAGAATGTAGGGCCCTGGAATGTTTTCAGGTTTGAAAATCCAGAATTGATCTGCTATTGATTTGAATCCAAACCTGATTTACTTTGTTGAATTTTGCATGCTTGATCTGGAAGTTGAATTCGACCTGAACTTGATCTTGTTTTGAAAATTTGAAACAGGTTCTGTCCGGATTTTTCTAAAATCTGAAAGCTTGAAATTGGAAATGCTTTCATCTTTGAATTTGAAACTTGCCTAAGTTGAAGATTGAAGTTTTAAATTTTGAACTATGCTTTGTTTTTATTTTCTTTTCAGCGATGATCTTTGTTTTGCTCTTGAATCTGTTGCTTGTTGAAGTTGATCTGATTGCTTTGAACTTGTGATACTTTCAGATTTGTTTAATGCTTCAGGCTTTGAACTAAAACTTGATCTTCTACTTTATTTTTTCTTGTGTGTTGAGATATGAGATACCTAATCTTTTTTTACTGTGCTTTCAGATTTGGCTGAGAAGTTAAATTATTGCATATAGGGGAGCTCAAAAGTTTCTATAATTTTAAATTTCATTATTTTATTTAAGTAATCATAAGGAATGCCATTTGTAAAAAATGATCATGAGATTCCAATGCAATGTTCACTTCTTTACTCTATCTCCTTTATGTTTAAATCCCTTTCTCTAATTTATTTACAAATTTTGTTTTTAAATTTTTTAAGCATTTTAATTGTAATTTTTGTTTAAAACATTGCCTTATTTTTATATTAAATATTTATGTTCAACCCTTGTTTCTAATTTACTCATGAAACATGGTTTCTTATTTTAGTTTTAGACTTACATGTGTTTTACGTTTTACAAATGTTTATTTTATTAATCTTCCAAATTTTAAATCTTTTATCAAATCTTATTTTACATTTTATATTCAAGTTATTAGGAATGTTCATATTTTATTCATACTTTTTTGTACAACTTTTAAAAAGAAAAGAAGGATTTAAAAATTTTGATTTCATATTAACAAATAATCACATTTATTTATATAAGAGAATTAAATCTTAAAAATAAATCTTTTGAAATTTATTACATCTTCCAAATATAAATATAATTAAAAATTTAGAAAACAACTATCATTAACTTGTTATTAACCTCAAGCTTTTAATTCCTATTTCATTTTTAGTACATTTTATTTTGAAATTCAATGTTTGTTTATAAAATACTTATTCTTAAATTTCAAATTAAATTTCTATTTATAATCCAAAATTATCTATTTATTCTAGAAATCTCTAATTAATTCACAATATATTTCAAAAATTAATTTAATTTCCAAATTAAACTTGGTAAATTTTCAGGTTTGTTACATTTGGAATTAGGTATGATCCTTTTTATTCTACTGATTTTGATATAGCGTTTAATGAATAAAAATTGAATATCATAATTTATATGCATATAACATTGTCTTTGATTTGAAAATAGTTTATGTAGTTTTAATTGTTTATTATATGAATTAATTAGGGTTTTTATCTAGATAAATCAAAACTAAAATTCGAATATGATTAAATAATGTTTTAATTATGGATGTATGTTTTAAACATTAAAATCAAACTATAATTATTTAGATCTGAAATTCTGCATGTTCATGCTAATTGATTAGGTTTACTTAATTTGACAAATCAAAGCTAAAATTTAAATATGATTAATACTATATTTTTACTTTAGATATATTTTTAAACATTCAAATCAAAATGTAATTCTTTAGAAGTTTGTATGCTCAAATTAATTGATTGGTTTTTATTTTGATAAATCAAAACTGAAATTTGTATATGATCAATATAATGTTTGAATTATAGATCTATGTTTTAAGCACTAAAATCAAAGTATATTTTTTTTAGATTTAAAAAGTTTACATGTTCTTATTATTTGCATTTTTACTGTAATAGAAACTTATATATGGTTAAAGGATGTTTTGATAATAAATTGATTGCAATAATTTTCTAAATTTATTTCCCTATTTTAAATCACAAATATTCTTTTTTAAGTATTCAAAGGATTGTTAATATATTACTTAGTTTAGTATGTTTCACTTTTTTTTAAAAAAAAAATAATTCATATGGGTTGAATCTCTTGATTTCGTTGTATACATACGTGTTTTGTTAGTTAATTTAAGTTTACAGTAGTTTACAAACGCATCGAAAAGTTCTAATGTAATATGGAAGTTTATTTTGAATTAATTAAGAAGTTTTGCTTTATTCTTTATATACACATAATTACGTCCATATGTATGTGTATATATAAAATTTAGTGTTTATATTTCAAACTATACAATTTAAACGCTTCATTATTATAAATAATTTAAAATGAGGCAATAGTATAAACATATCAATTATTGTTGGCTATTGCTATTTTTGAGTCATAATGATTCCTTGATTGTTAATTGAATGCTACATATATTAAGTTTTACCAAGAGGGAAGATGTATCAATCATATTTTCCATTTTTTATTTCTTTTCTTTTTGTCCCTTATGTGATCGCCTCTAAATTTAACTTTATTTATTCATATATACCCTGTTATCAATTGATCATACCTGCCATATGTTTAACTATTCCATCACACAATTAAGATGAATATAATTGACATATTCAAATCTTTTTCATATCCCACACTTAATTGTTTTAGAATTAAATTAATAAAACAAAATATGATATTGAATAAAATATTGATTTTATTTAAAAGGAATTTAGAAAAGTTCTAAATGAATTTAGATTTCATTGGCCCATTAAACATCCAAAATAGTTAAAAGAAAATTGAATTTCGCTCATTTCTTCCGCTATGGGATGGCTCAGTTCCAACAATGGCATTGGAGCCCAACAGCTAATGCGGTTTAAATTAGTCATGTAATGGATAACTAAATAAGCTTGCCCACTTAGTACGGTGTCTAGAAATTTAATGTCTAGGATTGGAATTGGGTAATCAAGTACCCTATCCTACCTAGTTACCGACCTGGTGTGAAAGGTGAAGTAAGCCCAAAGGTTGATTTTAGTAGAAAAGGCCAAATTTGAATGAGCCTTGGACTAATTTTCAAAACAATTACGAAAACTAAGAAAAGCTTTTCAATTTAAAAAAAACATGTTTAGTATGAAAGGTTATAATATAAAGTAAAATTTCAAAATGTTTGAAAAGGTAAAGCAAATTTCAAAATGTTTGAAACTGTTTAAATATTAATTTTGAAATTTGAAACTTACTAATAAGATTAATTAAATTGATGAATTAAATGAGTTAATTAATTAATACTTATATGCATGTTGTTACCTAGCCTTTTGACCCAGCTATATCCAAATTGGCTGGACAAGTTAGACTCGATGATAGACAAAGAAAGCAGTCCATAGATCAAGCACAAACAACAATATAAAGTAACAATCAATTGAAAAGATAGACTCTATGAAGCATTCTAAATATGAATTAGTGCCCCCCCTAGGTAGGGGATCGGTATCTATCCCTTTCCCTAGGTAGGGGATCGGATCATATCACTATAGCAATGAACAACATCAACTAATAGTTTAACTCAATGGTAATCGATCGACATCTCCAAAAATATTAAGACAACTATGTAAACAACTTTGGAAACATGAAGCTAGCATCAAGAGAGAGCCACCTGATCGATCGTAGGTTGCCACATGGAAGCCTTAGCCGATCGGTACCAATTGCTCTATGTTGAGAATTGGACCATAAAATTTTCTATGTGACCTCGTCTACATTTGGAGATTTTGCTGGCGAATTTTCAAAAAGATATTTCATGGTCTACCCCGATAAACTCAGATTTCATAGTTCATTTTAGGGATCTTTACGCTATTATTTACTTGTACTCCATTGTATTTACGGATTCTGATCAAATCCCTCCTAACTAAGAAATTTAAGTGATAAATAAAGTTGTTTCGTCAAAGTAGACATAGGCATTCAACGCCGAACCACTATAAATCGGTTTATCATTGATTTTTACCTGTTTTCTACTTGTTTTCCCTGTTTTAATTTAGATTTTTCATTTATTTCTTTGCATTCATTCTATTGGGTGCTTGTGCCAACTTTTGGTGCAAACATTTTGGTGCTTTCACTGAGAACGAATTCTCAAGTTGATTGGATCTTAACACCTACTTGTGGATTCCAATATATGCGATATGGATCCAGATTTATACCGACAAGTTCCGTTTCTACTAAGATTTGAAGAAGATGTAAAAGGAAGCTATTAGCCATGGCCAGAGAAAAGTCTACTACTTCTTATGTTGTTGAAGACAATGAAGATACCAACATTCAATAGGTTGATCAGAGCATACAACCGGCCGGTGCCAATCCCAAGGATCCAATTGACTATGTTACCAAAGTAGATTTTGAAGTCCTAATGAAGGAATTTATGGATAGTCATCGATAGCTCAACTAGAAAATCCAGGCTAACATCAACCTGATAAACCAGTGAAAGATCTGCATGGAAATACAAAGACGAAGCCTACTTCATACTTAGGATCGAAGAACTCCTCCTTATCTGACGACTATTATAGAAACAAATGACGCAAAATGAATGCATATGCAGTTGGAACATCAGGACAAAACCAGACGATTGACAATGGTTGATTGACACCGATCGGTACCAAACACCCTAAGAGAATCGGTATCGAACCCTCAAATCATAGGGTCCGTCAGCATATAGGTGGAGGAGGTTGCTCTGGAGGTTCCACGATCGATCAAGGTCCTAGAGCTCAGGCAAATGTGTTTGAACCATAGTAGAGAGACGATGATAGAACTAATTCTAAGGAAATGGATCAAGAGTGAGAGAAGCCAAGGCAACATGGCGTTGCCCGAAGGCGTGGATCGGGCAGCTCATGTGAGATGGAACATGACTACCACCTGGCACCAACACTCCAAACACCAGACTTAGCTATGGTGAGGCAACTAGTGAAAGAAAGTCAAGGCTTGACCAATGGTGATTGGGTAATCTCCAGAAATCATACTCCATTCACCAATAACATTCTACATGCATAATATCCATGGAGGTTTAATATTCCTACAGTGCATTCCTATGTGGGAAAAACTGACCCCAGATAGCATCTCTTGAAGTACGAATGGCACATGGACTCCGTCCGAGCCACTGATGTAGTAAGCGCAGGTGTTTTCCTATTTTTCTAGAAGATGTTGTGACCATGTGGTTCACTAAGCTACCACCACGTTCAATCTCTTCATTTAATGAGTTAGCAAAGATGTTCTTAGAGCAGTTTTGCATGCACATGACTCGCTCCAAGGATGCAATGTCACTCTCCAACTTGGCCCAAGTACCGGGGGAGTCATTGAAAGATTTTCTGGAAAGGTTTAATGCAGCTATTGTAGAAGTCAGTAACCCGAATAATGATGCAATACTCATAGCACTGACTAAGGGAGTCAACCTCGATTCCCAGTTTGGAAATTGGTTACGGGAAAGCATCCTTCTACATTGGACCGTTTCTTTACAACGGTGGCTTAGTTTTTGAGAAAAGAGAGGCAAAGAAAACCAGGAAGAAAAATGTTATAGGCCCAAGCACCGAGGGAGTACAAAATAATGTAGCAATGGAGCATTCTGGTTATAGGCAGAAAAAATCGAATGAGTAGAAAAATAAGGTGATAGAAACCATGATCGAAGGTGAGATTCCAAGAGAGGGAAGCTAAGGACTCCATTGTTTGATACATATACACTGTTGAATACTTTGCTAGAGAATGTTTATCTATCGACTTATAACACTATGAAGTACAGGAAACCACCTTCGAAGGAACTGACTGAGAAGCAAAGATAGTCTGGAAAGTACTATAGATTTCATGAAAGTTATGGATATACCATGGATGAGTGTCGCCACCTCCGTGATGTTATTGAGAAGTTAATACAAGAAATAAAGTTGCGGCAATTTGTTAAAGCCTCGTAGGATGGTGGGCAGGGGACATCCGACCCCAGTCGAGGACAAGCTCTACCTAGTGCCGAGGAACCTCGAGGGGTAAGGAGGAGGTTAGTTATTAATAACATTGTTAGAGGACTACATCCATCCAACAAAAGCTGGAATGAAATGGAGCGTTACATGAATGTTATCAAATATGTTGATATTGAATGTTGCTCGAACTTGGAGGACGATGCTCCAGCAAAGCAGTAGGAATTGTGACAGATGATATTGTATTTCAGAGTAGAGATGTAGACAAGGTAGAGGCCCCTACCATCGACCCAAGATGATCTCGGCCATGATCTGCTCTGTCTTGGTGAGAAAGATTCTGATTGATTGTGGAAGTTCTATTAATACCATTTTCAAGAATACATACGACTAGATATTACTGGAAGCCAAAGATCTAATACTGTACAAAGTCTATATTCATGGCTTTAATGGTATTGCAACTAAATCGGTAGGCTATATCGAGGTACCGATGGAGTTAGGTGATGGAAACCGAAGGAGAGAGCGGGTGTTGTAACAACCCGTATATTTTACTATTATATATTTAAGTATTTTATTTAAATATAGCATTGTTAGTCGGATTAAGGTCCGAAATACTACTTTTTGCAAACGGTCGAATTAGGACTCGAGACCACTTCCATTGAGTTCAAAATGACATTTGTGACCTTTTTGAGTATAAACATCGATATGTTTGGATTTGATTAAAATTTTGATGTTTTCATTTAGGGCTTTGTGTTTGGGTTTCAGCCCATTAACCCAACATATTAGCCCAACTCCACTCCTCTTCATTCCTTCGTAATATTATCTAACACTCAAGCTTTAATAAAAATAGGGGAAGAGAAAAGAAATTAGGAATTCCTAAGCCCTGTTTCTCTTAGAAATTATCAACTTCAAGCTAGAAATCAAGGAGAAGCTTAGGTAAGCATTCCCTTCATCTTCTCCATCTCAATTCCTCTTCAATTTCAGAAATTTCCTAAACACTAACTTAGGAAATGTCTTTCTTATGAGCTTAGATTGAAGCTTCTTGGGTTAAAATTGAAGAGTGGTTGTGCTTGCCTTGCCTTATAGCTTCTCACTTGTGTTTTTGAGTAAAAGGCGAGTTTTTGAACTCACATCTATATCTATAACTTTCTTCGTGGTTAGGTATGAATTCCTAATATCTATTCATGTTCATTTTCTTTTGATTTGAATTGATTTGGTGAATTTTTCAAATTTTGGTGTTTTGACGTCAAAACCTTTAAAAATCATATTTTGGATGTTTGAACATGTTTTTGGTGGCGCATCAAAGAGCCTATGGTGTTGGGTTGTCGCTTGACATAAATCCCTAGTCTCCAGTGCTCATTCGATCGCGTTCGGTTGGAATTTTGTTTTGCCCTTGATGGGGCTAGGCTGGTTATACTGCAAATTGCAGTTCAGTCGACTGAACTGTAGGTTCAGTCGATTGAAACTAGGGGAAGAAAATTTATGTCCCTGTATCAGTCAAATGACCTCTGAGTTCAGTCGACTGAACCTGGTGACAGAAAATTCCTGTCCCTGTGTCAGTCGACTGACCATTCATTCGACTGAACCTGGAAACCGAAAGTTTCCAGGTATGGAATCAGTCAACTGACCACTGAGTTCAGTCGAGTGAACCTGCTTCTCTCAGCCAATTTTTTCTTTTTGTGAGGAATTCCAATTTTTAATCGATTCTTGTCAATCCAATTAGTTGTCATCACTTATTATCGACTTTGATGACTTCTTTCTTTAGATTTTTGAGAATATCCATTTTGATGGATTTTGTATCGATTTCCATGGATTTGATTCACGTCTTCATATGTGAATTTTTGGTGATTGATTGTTTTTACAATCATTTTTGTGATTTGTCACATTGAAATACAAAGGTTTCTATTCTAGTAGTAAATATTCAAACTCTTCTCAAAGATGATTTCAACTGTATTTTGAATACGAAGCTCGTTTATAAAACCGTTTTCCAATCTATTAGTATACAAACCTTTTCCACATTCATTCGAGAAATCCAATTAAACGACTTTGCAAAACAAGTGATATGAAATGCTTGCGTTTACTTTGTCAGTTAATTCTTAGACTCGTTCGATTGAAACTCTTGTGATAATTTTTGAGTGGGAATCTACAATTCGTTCGTAAATATTTATGTTAAGCTAGTGGTTGTGGGACATGAAGCTAAACTTATTTATCTACTAGCTTAGTGTAATTGACACTACTTATTGATCGATGATGATCATTTTGTGATTTAGACAAGCAATGTGCGATGTCTCTTTGTTTGTGTGGGGAACTAAAACCCCATTTATGGAGTTTCGACTCAAAATTGGGCGGGTAGCGACCCATGGTCTTCGGACCGTTTATGGAGCCTCGGCTCAAAATTGATGGTTAAGGACCATGGAATAGCTTTCCGTTTGTGATGCATGTGTTGGTGAGTTTTCATGCTCCCGTTTGTGACAGGCCTCTTCCTTTTGTGATTTCTGGATTTCTATTTGATGATTTCTAGAATTTATATTTCACCAATTTTGCGATTGGCATTGATATATTTGCCAATATTTGTGGTTTGGTGAGTAAAATAAAGAATATGACATTCTTATTGACTTTTGAGATTCTTGAGATATTGCATGATTTTTGTTGTTATCCAATGTATACTTTTTATAGTATGGCATTGTTATTATCATACGTTTTTGTCATATCTCGTATCCTATCTCATTTTATCTGATATTTATAGCTAGACTGATCCGTTTATTATTTTCTTACTAAATAATACTCAGGTCAGAACGAGGTGTTATAGGTGCTTCTGCTTGACTCCTTATCTGGGACCATCATTTGATTTTTTGTCTAACTACTTAGTTTAGTAGTTTTTGTTGTTATACATTCGAGATAGAGACTCCTTGATGTATACTTATTCTTTTGTCTAGCACTTGTACCTATTCTTTGTGATATAGTGGATCTTGTATGACCACTACTTTGATGTGCACTTTTATGTGATATATTTATATCTGTTTCCGCCTATGTGATATGGATATCTATGACCGATTCGTGTTATGCTTATTTCTATATTGGTTTCCGAAGACCACATAGCCACTATTAGTAGCTTTGAGTTTGTATTTGGTATGTCGAATTTGCGAGACAATACCATCTGACATATTGGTAATCGCACGAAGCCATTACATGGATGGTCGCTCCTCAACAGCCTTATTCTTCGTGCTAGTCGACAGCATTACACAGTGGTGTCCTTGGCTAACGTGAGTATAGTGGTGGGGCGTCACAGCTTGGTATCAGAGCCAGGCTTCGGGACAATGTAGAAAATTATAGCAAGGATCATTGTCCTAAGTCTCTCTTAGGAATCGTGCCTTAGGATTTATTCGAGTCTTATGACACGTTCTATCCTAGTTTCTTTTATGATCCTTGTTTTATCAATCAAGTTTGTTTGACATTCATTTTGAGAATAACAGTTTCTTCTTCTTTCTTTCTTAAATAAGAGAAATGGTTAGACCAGGTCATCCCAGCGTCGGTCAATCCAATGCTACTCCTCAGGATGGAGTATTATGTCTGCCCAATGGCTCTTAGATCTCGTAAAGAACGCTCAAGCTATCGGGCCCATCCCAGAGCCTACTCACCCTAAATCAGGGTTTGCATGCTTGTGCAGTGATTATACCAATTTGGGTGGAAAGCCATTCAAGGGTTCAGAAAGTGTCATAGAAATCCAAGCTTGGCTTAGAACATGCGATCGCATCTTTTCTCGCATGAATCGTATAGATCTACATCGTGTCCAAGTGGCTTCTAGTATGCTCCAAGAAAGAGCATTAGATTGGTATGAGCTTTTGATTTTTGAAATTATTGAAGTGGATCTTACTTGGGAGCAATTCCGGAAACGATTTGAATTAAAGTTTGTGCCGGAAGCTGAAAAGTAACTTTAGCTCGGCGTTTTATTGACCTTGTTCAAGGTGAATCTTCTGTGACAGACTATGTTGCATCTTTTGAATCTCTTTCAAAGTATGGGGTCGAGTATATAAATACCCCATTGAAGAAAAATCAGAGGTTTATCTACGGCTTGAATAAGAATCTCAAAAAGCCTTTATTTCTATAACTGGAAGTTTCTTTTGATCAACTTGTTGATATTGCTCTTCGACTTGAAGAGGTAGATAAAGAGAGTGATGTTGAAGTTGGGAGTGTTAAACCGAACTTCAACAACAACAAGAAGAGGCCTAATAAGTTCAAAGGTCCTTATCCCAACAAGAAAGGGAAGCAAGCAACTTCAGTAGCAAAGACTCCTACCCCTAGCCGTGGAGAATGCTACAATTGTGGTTCTAAGGACCATTATGCAAATAAGTGTTTGAAGCCCCTTACTTGTCGGTATTGCAAAAGTTTAGGTCATACTTTATCTTCATGTCCCAAAATTCAAAGCAAGAAGGAGGGACAACTAAATGTTATGCAAGCCCCTAGTAACACATCTCGTGGTCAAGGTATTTCTCATTCTATCCTTGATGGCATTATTATGTTTCGTGATCATCCTATTCGAGTTCTTTTTGATACAGGTGCATCCCATTCTTTTATATCAAAAGAACTTGTTGATATTTTTCTTTAAGTGTTATGGCTTTGATGGCTTCTTTGAGAATTGCGAATCCGGTTGGACGATCTGCAACACTCAGTTTACTTTGTAAAGACGTCGAGATTATTTTATATGATTATTCTTTCCGAGCCAATTTGCATGTCATGCGTTACTTGGGTTTCGAGATGATTTTGGGAATGGATTGGCTAAACCATTATGAAGCCCACATCCAATGTCCTGAGTGGACTATTCATCTTCGATATCCTTAATCTGTTAAGCAGATTTCTATTGTTTTTAAAGATTCGAATTCAAATTTGGCAGCATCCTTATATTCTCTAAACCCTCATGATGACGATAATGATGATGGGAAAGATGTCATTTCCCTCATTCACGTTGTTCGTGAATTTCCCGGCATATTTGAGCCCACCTTAGGATTACCTCCTAAGCGAGCATTGGAGCTCTACTTATAACTCGTCCTCCTTATCGTATGTCCAATAAGGAAAATGAGGAGATGCGTAAACAATTATCCGAATTGGGAGTAAAGCAATTTATTCGTTCTAGTTCCTCTCCTTGGGGAGCTTCGGCTATTTTTGTGAAGAAGTCCGATGGTGCACTTAGGCTTTGCATTGACTATCGCAAGCTTAATGATCTCGCAATCAAGAATAAATATCATTTACCTTGGATTGGTGATCTATTCAATCAACTTAGTTGTGCTAAAGTCTTTTCACAGTTAGACTTAGCAACCGGTTTTCATCAGCTTCGTATTGCTGAGGATAGCATTCCTTTGACGTCTTTCCATACTCGCTATGGATCTTATGAATGGCTTGTTATGCCATTTGGTTTAATGAATGCTCCAGCTTATTTCGTTGACCTTATGAATTGAGTTTTCAAAGACTTCCTCGATCGATTTGTTCTCATCTTTATAGATGATATTCTTGTTTATTCTAAAACCAAGGAAGAGCATGAAAAGCATCTTCGGATTGTGTTGGAAACTCTTAGGAGCAATAAATTGAAAGCAAAATTTTCAAAGTGCCACATTTGGCAATCTCGTTTGAGATTTCATGTACATATTATTTCTGAATCCAGAATTTTCATGGATCCTTCAAAGATTGAAGCAATTCAAAATTGGAAGAGACCGGAGAATGTGACGGAAATTTGTAGCTTTCTTGGATTAGCAGGTTATTACCATCGGTTCATAAAAGACTTTTCAAAAAATTTTGTTCCACTTACTAGTTTGACAAAAAGGGAGTTCATTTGGTCAGACTGTGAAGCTTCTTTTCGAAAATTAAAAGAACCCCTTTCTGATGCTCTTATTCTTGTGATTCACGAAGGGAACCAAGAATTTATTATTTATACCGATGCTAGTCGTGTTGGTTTCGGAGCCATTCTCATGCAATGGAAACGTGTTATTGCTTATGCTTCTAGACAATTAAAGCCTGCCGAGACTAGATATGCCACTCATGATTTAGAGCTCGCAGCTATTATTTTCGCTCTTAGAATTTGGCTCTATTATCTTTTGGGAGAGAAATTTGTTCTCTACACCGATCATAAATCTTTGAAGTATTTATTTTCTCAAAAGGAACTTAATTTGCGTCAACAGCGTTGGCTCGAGTTCCTAGCATCATGTGATCTTGATATCCTTTATACGCCCGGAAAGGGAAATCGTGTTGTCGATGCCCTTAATCGTAAGCAATAAGCGGTTGTTTCTATTATGATATCTGAATGGAATGATCTCGAGATTTTGTCCATTTGTGAGATTAGAGATCTTGAACCCGATTAATGTTCATCTCTTGTTCTATGTAACCTTGAGGCTCATCCTTGTCTTTTGACCGCATTCTTGATGCTCAAAAGCATGACCTCGAATTGGCTCATCTTTGCCAAAGTTGTTGGGATGGAAATATTGATGGTTTGAAAGACTTTGAAATCAATGCTCGTGGCGGCATTCGAAAATTTGGTAGACTTATCGTGCCAAACGTTAGTGATCTTCGTAAAGACGTTTTGAAATATTATCATCGTTCTAAATTTACCATTCATCTCGGTAGTAGTAAAATGTACACGGATATGAAGCGCCTTTATTATTGGGATGGGATGAAATCTGATATTGCTAACTTCTTTAAGCATTGCATGACTTGCCAACTCATAAAGGCAAAACATCAAAGGCCCAGTGGGTTATTGCAACCTTTGGACATTTCCGTTTGGAAGTGGGATCAAGTCTCCATGGACTTTATTGACGGTCTTCCCCGTTCTTGTTCAGGTCATGATAGTTTATGGGTGATTATGGATAGACTTACAAAATCCGCCCACTTTATTCCCGTTAGGTCCAATCGGACCGTACCTCTTTTAGCCAAACTTTATGTTAAAGAAACTGTTAAATTGCATGAAATTCCTACTTCTATTGTTAGCGATCGTGATCCATTGTTTACTAGTGGATTTTGGAAGAGTCTTCAAAAAGCTCGGCGAACAAAGATTAAGTTTAGCACCGCTTATCATCCTCAGTTCGATGGACAAACCAAGCGTGTGAATCAAACCCTTGAAGATCTTTTTAGTGTGTGTGTTCTTGATTTTGGAAGAAGTTAGGAAGATCATATTTCTCTTGTTGAGTTTTCCTATAATAATAGCTTCCAATCTAGTATTGGTATGGCAACTTTCGAGGCATTCTATGGAAGGCCATGTTGATCTCCCTCTTGTTGCCTTGAGACTGGTGAAAAGCTAGTTTTAGGTCCAGATTTTATTCGTGATTCCACAAAAAATATTGACCTTATTCGTCAGAGGATGAAAGAAGCTCAAAGTAGACAAAATCCTATGCCGATAATCGAAGAAGGAAATTAGAATTTTCTGTGGGAGATTTTGTGTTTATTCGTGTTTCACCTATGAAGGGTGTTGTGCGTTTCAGTCGATTGAGAAAATTAGCACCTCGATATATTGGTCCATTTCTCATCACCAAACATATTGGTTCCGTGGCTTATCGCCTTTTATTACCGGCTCAATTTTCTGCTATTCATGATGTGTTTCACGTTTCTCAACTACGGAAATGCCTTAGAAATTTTGATTCTATTCTTGAGCCCGGTGTCGTTGAAGAAATTAAAGTGTCGCCTAGTTTGACTTGTGAGCAACATCATATTCGTGTTATTGCTACGGAGGTTAAACGCCTTCGAAACAAAGATGTTTCGCTTGTGAAAGTTCAATGGCCTCAAATCCTAAGGATTGCTCTTGGGAATCCAGAGAATTCATTGAGCGAACACATCCAGACCGACTCTCTCGTGCTCTTTAAGGTGAACTTCTTACTTCAAATTTTCTTTTGTATTGATATGCTTTTTTTGTTGTTATTTTTTATTTTTCTTAAGTATTGCTAGGACGCAATTTCTTTAAGGAGGGAGTCTAACCCGCATATTTTACAATTATATATTTAAATACTTTATTTAAATATAGCATCTTTAGTAGGATTATAGTCTGAAATACTACATTTAGCAAAAAGTCGAATTAGGACTTGAGATCACTTCCATTGAGTTCAAAATGGCATTTGCGACCTTTTTGAGTATAAACATCGATATGTTTGGAGTTGATTAAAATTTTGATGTTTTCATTTAGGGCTTTGGGTTTGGGTTTCAGCCCATTAACCCAACATATTAACCCAACTCCACTCCACTCCTCTTCATTCCTTCATAATATTTCCTAACACTCAAGCTTTAGTAAAAATGGGGGAAGAGAAAAGAAATTAGGAATTCCTAAGCCCTAATTCTCTTAGGAATTGTCAACTTCAAGCTAGAAATCAAGGAGAAGCTAGGTAAGCATTCTCTTCATCTTCTCCATCTCAATTCCTCTTCAATTTCAGAAATTTCCTAAACCCTAACTTAGGAAATGTTTTTCTTATGAGCTTAGATCGAAGCTTCTTGGGTTAAAATTGAAGAGTGGCTATTCTTGCCTTGCCTTATAGCTTCTCACTTGTGTTTTTGAGTAAAGGTGAGTTTTTGAACTCACATCTATGTCTATAACTTTCTTTGTGGTTAAGTATGAATTACTAACATCTATTCATGTAATTTGCTTTTGATTTGAATTGATTTGGTGAATTTTTCAAATTTTGGTGTTTTGAAGTCAAAACCTTTAAAAATCCTATTTTGGATGTTGGAATATGTTTTTGGTGGCGCATTAAAGAGCCTATAGTGCGGGGTTGTCGCTTGACATAAATCCCTAGTCTCTATTGCTCGTTCGATCGCGTTCGATTGGAATTTTGTTTTGCCTTTCATGGGACTAGGCTGATTATACTGTAAATCGCAGTTCAGTCGATTGAATTGTAGGTTCAACTCTGAAATTGGGGGAAGAAATTTTCTGTCCCTTTATCAGTCGACTGACATCTGAGTTCAGTCGACTGAACCTGGGGATAGAAAATTCTTGTCCCTGTGTCAGTCGACTGAGCTTTGTGTTCAGTCGACTGACCTTTGTGTTCAGTCGACTGAACCTGGAAACCGTAAGTTTCCAAGTATGGAGTCAGTCGACTGACCACTGAGTTCAGTCGACTGAACCTGCTTCTCTCAGCCAATTTTTCCTTTTTGTGAGGAATTCCAATTTTTAATCGATTCTTGTCAATCCAATTAGTTGTCATCACTAATTATCGACTTTGGTGACTTCTTTTTTTGGACTTTTAGGAATATCCATTTTGATGGATTTTGTATCGATTTCCATGGATTTGATTCACGTCTTTATATGTGAATTTTTGGTGATTGATTGTTTTTACAATCATTTTTGTGATTTGTCACTTTGAAATACAAAGGTTTCTATTCTAGTAGTAAATATTCAAACTCCTTCTCAAAGATGATTTCAACTCTATTTTGAATACGAAGCTCGTTTATAAAACCGTTTTTTCAATCTATTAGTATATACAAACCTTTTCCTCATTCGTTTGAGAAATCCAATTAAACGACTAAGCAAAACAAGTGATATGAAACGCTTGCGTTTACTTAGCCGTTAATTCTTAGACTCATTCGATTGAAACTCTTGTGACAATTTTTGAGTGGGAATCTAAAATTCATTCGTAAATATTTAAGTTAAGCTAGTGGTTATGGAACATGAAGCTAAACTCATTTATTTACTAACAGTGTAATTGAAACTTCTTGTTAATCGATGATGATCATTTTGTGATTTAGACAAGCAATGTGCAATGTCTCTTTGTTTATGTGGGGAACTAAAACCTCATTTGTGGAGTTTCGGCTCAAAATTGGTGGGGTAGCGACCCATAGTCTTCGGGTCGTTTGTGGAGCCTCGGCTCAAAATTGATGGTTAGCGACCATGGAATAGCTTTCCGTTTGTGATGCATGTGTTGGTGAGTTTTCATGCTCCCGTTTGTGACAGGCCTCCCCCTTTTGTGATTTCTAGATTTCTATTTGATGATTTCTAGAATTCATGTTTCATTAATTTTGTAGCGACCCAACTTCCAAACTCCAGGAAGTCGCATCGTTAAGAAGAAAGAAAGGGATAGAAAAGAGAAAAGAAAGGAAAGAAAGAAACAGACAACATTAGAATCTCACAGCGGAACGAATAAATTATATTATATCACATAAAACTTTACATATTATCACATACATCAGAGTTAAACAGCAAATAAAACACACACTAGACAGTTATAAACATCTGTCTAACAATTACAATTCAAGTACATCAAAGAAAAACAGATACAACTCAAAACACAGCGGAACCACTACATATATATCTACACGCTGAAGCCTCCTGCTCCATTATCTCCTCCAGAACTCGTCAAAGCAATCCTGAAACACTCGACTACTCATACGTAATATGAGTACCCAAGAATTTAATAAAATAGAAAATAAACACTCGGGTCAGACAGGGGTCTGGTGTGAGTAAACGGGGATAAAAGTTGCTTAACTTTAGGAAATCCTTTGAAAACAAAGGTATCACGTAAGACTTCCCACACATAAACATGGAAAAGTTTTTACCTTACGCTAACCAAAACATTTGATAGGAAATCCAGTGATATTATAATAGTGTCTAGGGTTTTCAAGTAAATAAGAAATAGCCGAAATTGTTACATGATTAAATTCCAGCTACTAGCCACAAAAGTGGGTAATACAATCAAAACCGTAGGGTCTCGTAGGAAAAATGGGTTTCCATCAATGGCAGGGCTACTGGGGTACCGCCCGTCACAGTACGTGGCCTAGATCACCGTACCGAGGAGCCACCCTAACTCCCCTGCAACACAAGGTCGGGACCATTCCTTACTGAACAGTCCCGAACAAGACCACCTCGTAGATTGGCCGTCGCCAACTGCCACACAACCGAATATAAAGGGACCTCTAGACAGGGATAAATCTTGCTCTCCAGTGGGAGCTACCCATGAAGCCTTGCTGCACCTCCCCTGTTTTAGCCATTCCCGGTTGATGAGGCTTGAGGCTACGATTACCTTTATAGGATACATCAAACTTAGAATGCTCATCGTCCACCTGACGATGTTCTGAAAGCATTCAATCCATACAAGTTCGTTCTGGGTTCGAACGAAACCGAAGGCACTATCTCGTTGCGCTCATTTTAGAATCACCCTCAGAGTCAATGACCATAGCCCTTGCACTCTGAATCACCATCTCGAATCTATAAGTACTATTCCGTCAACTCATTACGGAATCACCCACAGAGTTATACTGACGTATAGCCCTTGCACCTCGAGTCTTCACTTGCTCCACTTGGATTATCGACCTAACGTTTAATTGGAATCGATGTGGTTTTTGGAATTCCAAATTTGGAAACCCGATCCCGGTCTCATCAAAACCAAACGCCATCTTAATGTCCAAGTTGTACTTAAGGGTTTTAAACAATTAACTTATTTTATTATTATCTATTTCACACAGATAGATAAACTACATATCACAATAGATAAATCACATTCATATCACAAAACGGATAATCTGTATCATCATCACACAGATAATCATCGCATCCAAATAATCCATCACAAACCATCATACTTAAACCAAGCATTCATATCATACAGATACGACTCATCTCATTACTGAAATCACAATCATTCAATCAATAGCATCCATAAGCAATGATTTATTAACCATCAATTATAGTTAATTTAAAATGAATTAAATTAATTACAACCATCCCTAATTAATTTAAAATAAATTAAATTAATTAACACTTCTATAAATCCTGCTTAATATCCATAAATTAATTAACCCAGTTAATTAATTATCCACCAAGTATTTAACTTGATTAAGCACTTTTGATTACTCATCCTCTAATTACAATAAGTAATTAGTCTCTAATTAATTTTATACATTAATTAACCTTAATCATGAGTAATTAACATTTAATTACTCATTTATTAATTAATTATAATTAATTATATTTATCCTTAATTAATTACAATTAATTAATCACTTAATTAATTAATTATTTCTTAATTAAACAATCATTAATTACATCATAAATTATAATAATTAATGATCCCTAATATTTAAATAAATTATTTATTTAAAATTAATTACATTTATTAATTAATCTATTTATTAATCACCTTGATTAATATTCATTTAAGTAATTAACCATCTTTAATTACTCATTAATCAAATTGATTATCCAATGATTAATTATCTTTATTAATTAATCTTTTGATTAATTACAAAAGTAATTATCCAAATTACTTAATTAAAATAAATCACCTTTCACTAACTACATTTTAGTAATTTATCACTCATTACCTTTCTAAGTGATCCTGCTTCATTAATTAAGTAATTCATGTTTTTGTAATTAAAAATTCATGTTTTTAAACATGAATTCAGATTACAAAACTGTTTAATTGATTTAAACTGTTTGGCATTTGTTTTCATTTTATTGATGTTTGGTTTTTGGGGTCTTTAAAGGCAATAGATTTTACTAAGCTAACTTAAAATTTATAAATCTAATTTTATACTAAACAAACGTATTTGCTTACACAAATTTTGCTAACTGAAATCAATTCTAGAGGTAAAGAATTCCTATTAAAGAAATTTTTAGTTACAAACTAATTATAATTGCAGATTCAGGCAATCAGCAACATACAAACATATGCATTTATGTTCACATAGAGCAACTATCACAACATATTCTTTTCTACTAATTTATATACACAGAGATCACAGGCTTTTTGCATGATGAAGTTACTCAATTCATTTTATTTTAAAAAAAAATCAAGTTACTCACTTTATTTAGAAGGAGCAGAGAATACCCAGATGCAAACTCACATGCACACATTTACATTCAAACTTAAGCAAACATTATATACCACATGCAACAGATTTCATCATCCATAAACTGTTTTAAATAAGAAGGTTTACTCACTTCCAAAGGAAACAGAAAAGTACTCATCCAAACAGTTTTAAATTCATGTGAACTAGTATTTTAGTTCTGGAATTTGCATTTATCTTTGATTTTTAAAGAAAACTGTTTTTAAAATAAAAGAGGCTTACTCACCTTTCAATTTGAAGATGCAGAGATCAAATTAGATGCGGATTTCATTTTCCAGGAACTGTTTTGAAACTGCATGTTGAACCTGGGTTTGCATTTTGATTACTAAAGTTGCTTGCCAGTTGTTGTTGATGAATCTGATGAGTTTGCTTCCAAGTTTGAATACTAAATTACTAGCTTGAAGTTGAATTGAATTTTAGCAGCTGGCTTTTATTCTTCTTTGCTTGAGTATGTAATTAATCTTTACATTGCAGTTAATACTTTGAAGAAAATGATTGCAGATTTTAATTGAAGATTGGTTTTACAGATTTGAAATTGTAATTTGCAGATTTTAGATTGCAGATTGGCTCTGCAGATCTTGATTGAATTTGCAGATATGTAGTTTGTTATATTTCTTATTTAAAAGAATAAATTTCAAGAATAAATTAGCTTGCCACTTGTTATGTTTATTATCTCAAATTTTTACAAGTGTCTATTTTATGGTTTAAGATTTTAACACATGTGCATTTCAATATTTAAAAGAAAATTCTAAATTTATAAATGTATTTAAATTTATCTAAAACCATTTCTAATTTATTTAGTATGTTTCAATTATTTATTAACATTAGCTTTGAAAATGATTACATATCTACTTAGAAACTTATTTTAAAGCTATACATTTAAATGTTTGCTTGATATTTTTTTTAAATAATATTTAAAACAAACTTTCAAAAGAGAAAAGTTTTAAAAAGAAAAATAATGTTGAATTCATTTTATTCAAGAGTTTTCAAACCAAATGTTATACTTTAACATGAATGAATTAAATTTATTTCAAAGAGAACAATTTTTAAAACCAAACAAAATAAACTTTTATTGTAAAACAAAATTTAAACTATATTTATTTTTATAAATAAAATAAATACTTACTTACATTACTATGAAGATATAAGAAAGACTTTAAAATTTCCTTTGCAAAGTTTTCGATACTAATTTTAAATCAAATTACAAATTATACATTTATACATAATAAGTTGGATAATATTCTTATTAAATTTAAATTAAAATTAAAATCAAATCTTCTATTCACAATGTATAAACATATATACATTATAAATAAATATTTTTAAATCGGTTTAGAAAGATAAATTTATCATTTAAATATTTTTAACAATTTAAAACAACCAGATTCTCAATTTAAACTAAATTATTATTATTTTGAAAAGAATATCATTTATCAAATTAAACAATTATTAATCTCCAAAAGAAAATTCCTGTTTGAATTAAATTATTAAATCAATATTTCACATTTTAAAATAATTATCAATGAAAATATTAAATAATTATTGCCTAAATTTCTGGGACATCACATTCCTCCCCCCTTAAAAGAATTTCGTCCTCGAAATTTAAAAGCAAAGGTAATTTGATAATCTCATACAGATTTTAATTTTAAAATAGCAAACATATGCTATCAACCAAATACTATCAACCATAGCAACCAATTTAAACAAACAATTCTAATTATCCAGACAAAATTCTGGATAGAATTCCCTAGAGTTTTCCAGGTACAAACACCGGAACACTCGCTCTACAGAATCTAAACTCACTACACCACACAGATCTAGAGCTCCTATATCTAGATTAACCAATCTAAACAGGATACTGGACTACAGACAAGTCCAGATCAACTTCCAAATCTCTCAGAACTACAGATTCTAAAATCAATGGTAGATCATACACATACTCCCTCAGAGATACGTGAAAACAAAACAAATCCCAACCATCTGAACTGGCAATTCTGTCCTGTAGATCGAACACTTAATCCTTAAGAGAAGACAGAAAGATCCAATACTCATATCCACAAATCTCTCATATCGATCCTGGGCTGCCTTCAACTTCTAGATCAAACAAAATCCACCACACAAACTCTACTACCCAAATATCAGACGACTCCAAACATACTACCCTATCCGGAAAACAAACAGATGCTCAAAACAATCAAGCCTCCAATCCAAAATGAATTTCCTGTAGAAATCCTCTGATCCAAGATAAAACTCAAATTTTCAAAGAATCGGGTGTTGCTCCTATCCTGGACTAGCTGCCACCATGCTTCCACTGCGTAATTCTGATTTAAGAATGTTGTTGATGAACACAAGTATAAACTTGATCAACTTATCCCGGAAACATTGTTCATCAAATTCCATAAAATCTCAGTGATCTATTCGATTCAGTCACAACACCACAACAAAATTTCAACCAAGAAACTGGATCCAATCAATCCTGCCGCTTAAACAGATCTCATTCTCAAAGAATCTCCTACAATGCTGAACCACCGGTAAAGCTCCAAGAACCAAGTCGAAAAAGAACTCAAACTCTCGATATGGATGCAAATCTTAACTCCTTCGAAGACATCCAGAAAATATAAAACCACTTCGATAACTCAAACATCCTTTAGAGATGCTTCAATCCAAACAAAGATTACTCAGGGAACTTCCGAACCATCGCAAGTCACTTTTGCGATCCCACTCAGTTCAGATCCCAAGAAATCGTTCTCACTACAAAATCAGAACAGCTAAAGCCTTCTAATCCAAAGAAGAACTAGTGGTCTACCTCCAACCACAAACATCACACCCAGCTGAGCTTCCAGAAGAAATGGGAAAGCTCCACCATCTGCCCGGACTACTGACAAAAGAATCTCAGAGACTCCTGAACCATCGAAGAAACAGGCCACTCACTGCTGCTACTACTGCCAATGACTTCCTTATCCAAAAGCTCATCGAACCTCAAAGCTACACCAGCCTCTTCCACAATAGAGCCTTCAGTAGACAGATATCTCTCAGGAAACTCGCTCTTAAACCAAGCTCAAATTTAGACAGAACTCCTTCCTAAAGTTGCCAAAATTCAATCTCTGGCTTCAGTACTCCAAACTGATCCAAACTCAAGAAAATCCACTCACACGAGTGAAATCCAGCCTACAATCCAAAGATAAACTCCGAATCTTGAAAAGATTCCCTTCAGAGGTCGGTGAAATCCTTTACACCAAACTGCAAAACCACTCAAGATGCCCAATACTGCCCTAGCAGACCACATCCAACTTCAAACACTAGGACTCCAACCATTGGTAGTTGTGTTACACACACCAGTACCCTATCTACCTTTATTACTTATATTGGAAAACCTGAACAGGTAACCCAATCAAATAGGTAGAAATAAATATATATATATACATATATATACACAAAATTACAAATACGCTCCCTCAAGAAGGACACCACTTCAGAGTCTAGGTATTCGCTCAACCTAGTGCTCTGATACCACAATGTAGCGACCCAACTTCCAAACTCTAGGAAGTCGCATCGTTAAGAAGAAAGAAAGGGATAGAAAAGAGAAAGAAAAGGAAAGAAAGAAACAGACAACATTAGAATCTTACAGCGGAACGAATAAATTATATTATATCACATAAAACTTTACATATTATCACATACATCAGAGTTAAACAGCTAATACAACACACACTAGACAGTTATAAACATCTGTCTAGCAATTACAATTCAAGTACATCAAAGAAAAACAGATACAACTCAAAACACAGTGGAACCACTACATATATATCTACACGCTGAAGCCTCCTGCTCCATTATCTCCTCCAGAACTCGTCAAAGCAATCCTGAAACACTCGACTACTCATACGTAATATGAGTACCCAAGAGTTTAATAAAACAGAAAATAAACACTCGGGTCAGATAGCGGTCTGGTGTGAGTAAACGGGGATAAAAGTTGCTTAACTTTAGGAAATCCTTTGAAAACAAAGGTATCACGTAAGACTTCCCACACATAAACATGGAAAAGTTTTTACCTTACGCTAACCAAAACATTTGATAGGAAATCCAGTGATATTATAATAGTGTCTAGGGTTTTCAAGTAAATAAGAAATAGCCGAAATTGTTACATGACTAAATTCCAGCTACTAGCCACAAAAGTGGGTAATACAATCAAAACCGTAAGGTCTCATAGGAAGAATGGGTTTCCATCAATGGCAGGGCTACTGGGGTATCGCTCGTCACAGTACGTGGCCTAGATCACCGTACCGAGGAGCCACCCTAACTCCCCTGCAACACAAGGCCGGGACCATTCCTTACTGAACAGTCCCGAACAAGACCACCCCGCAGATTGGCCGTCGCCAACTGCCACACAACCGAATATAAAGGGACCTCTAGACAGGGATAAATCTTACTCTCCAGCGGGAGCTACCCACGAAGCCTTGCTGCATATCCCCTGTTTTAGCCATTCCCGGTTGATGAGGCTTGAGGCTACGATTACCTTTATAGGACACATCAAACTTAGAATGCTCATCGTCCACCTGACGATGTTCTGAAAGCATTCAATCCATACAAGTTCGTTCCGAGTTCGAACGAAACCGAAGGTACTATCTCGTTGCACTCATTTTAGAATCACCCTCAGAGTCAATGACCATAGCCCTTGCACTCTAAATCACCATCTCGAATCTATAAGTACTATTCCGTCAACTCATTACGGAATCACCCACAGAGTTATACTGACATATAGCCCTTACACCTCGAGTCTTCACTTGCTCCACTTGGATTGTCGACCTAACATTTAATTGGAATCGATGTGGTTTTCGAAATTCCAAATTTGGAAACCCAATCCCGGTCTCATCAAAACCAAACGCTATCTTAATGTCCAAGTTGTACTTAAGGGTTTTAAACAATTAACTTATTTTATTATTATCTATTTCACACAGATAGATAAACTACATATCACAATAGATAAATCACATTCATATCACAAAACGGATAATCTGTATCATCATCACATAGATAATCAGCGCATCCAAATAATCCGTCACAAACCATCATACTTAAACCAAGCATTCATATCATACAGATACGACTCATCTCATTACTGAGATCACAATCATTCAATCAATAGTATCCATAAGAAATGATTTATCAACCATCAATTATAATTAATTTAAAATGAATTAAATTAATTACAACCATCCCTAATTAATTTAAAATAAATTAAATTAATTAACACTTCTATAAATCCTGCTTAATATCCATAAATTAATTAACCCAGTTAATTAATTATCCACCAAGTATTTAACTTGATTAAGCACTTTTGATTACTCATCCTCTAATTACAATAAGTAATTAGTCTCTAATTAATTTTATACATTAATTAACCTTAATCATGAGTAATTAACATTTAATTACTCATTTATTAATTAATTATAATTAATTATATTTATCCTTAATTAATTACAATTAATTAATCACTTAATTAATTAATTATTTCTTAATTAAACAATCATTAATTACATCATAAATTATAATAATTAATGATCCCTAATATTTAAATAAATTATTTATTTAAAATTAATTACATTTAGTAATTAATCTATTTATTAATCACCTTGATTAATATTCATTTAAGTAATTAACCATCTTTAATTACTCATTAATCAAATTAATTATCCAATGATTAATTATCTTTATTAATTAATCTTTTGATTAATTACAAAAGTAATTATCCAAATTACTTAATTAAAATAAATCACCCTTCACTAATTACATTTCAGTAATTTATCACTCATTACCTTTCTAAGTGATCCTGCTTCATTAATTAAGTAATTACTTCCATTAAACTATTAAATGATTTATTTAAATTAATTAAACTAATTTAATTAACTTAAACAAGCACAATATCAAAATTAATTACAATAAGTAATTAATTCCTTAATTACTTTTATCAATTTATTATATTTAACAAATTATAATTGATTATATTCAATTAATTAATCTAGTTAATTATCAAAATTAATTACATTAATTAATTACTTAATTATCCTTAGATAATTATTTTTATTAATTACAATATTCTCAATAATTACTTACTTAAGAAAAATTATCTTAGATTAATTATCAATAAATCATCTCTAATTAAAATTAATCTAAACCATTATTTAAAACCAAATAATTAAGTAAATTCTTAATTATCTTAATTATTCTCAAAATAATTTATTTACTTATCAAATGACTCATTTACATTCATAATATATTTAAACAGTACATTCCTAAAATTAAATTCAAATTCCATTTTAAAATTTAATATTTAAAATGTTTGACTATTTAAACATTATTCCAAATTTAAATAATTATAAACTTTAAAATAAAATGAATGTTAAAGAACATTACTTAAATATAAAAGAAAGATTTAAAATAAATTTACTTGATTAAAATAAATCAAGCTTTGAAAATAAATTGATTATTTCAACTTTCAAATTTAAATTAAACACTTCATATTTTAATTCAAATACTAAAGGAAATAAATTCTTTCAAGTTTAAAATTTATTTGAAATCAAATTCATATTTTTAATCTACTTTTAAAACATTTGAATCTGCCTATTATTTAAAAAAATTACAACATTGTTTTAAATCAAATCTGGTTTCAAGAGTAAACCTGAAACTGTTTTTAATCTTGATTTAAAACTAAATTTAAATCATGCTTAAAACATTTAAATCTATTCATAATTTAAAACTTTACAAAAAAACTGTTTTGAATCAAAAATCAGGTTTTAAATGTAAACCTGAAACTGTTTTTAAACTTGATTCAAAACTCAATTTAAATCTTGTTTAAAATTTAAAATTTTCATTTTTTTAAAAACCTTGAATTCAAAACTTCATTTAAATTCAGATTCAAGTTACACTTGAATCAAGCTTCAACTTTAAACTATGAATTTCATTCAATATTTTAAAAACTGCAAAACTTCAGGTTTATAAACCTGCACTAAACTGACCCGAGTAACCCCTTATTTACTTCGAGTTCTTAAGCTACCTGCTCCGAGCCAAAATCAAAAACAACCGAGTTTTACTTCGAGTAAAAATACCTGCACATCCCAAATGTTCACCAGACTTCAATGTGTACAGTGCATATGCACCGTCACCTTGGCGAACCCCAGCCACGTTAACCCACCTCTATGTCTCCTCTGCAACTTCCCAAAGCCTCAAATCACTCGAAGCATTCTAGTAAACAAGAAGTTAAAAATACTCAAACCCTTTAAAAACTAGGCTAGAACCTGGCAATCAATGCTTCCATCGCCACCACCTACTGACACAACTTCTGACCCTTATCCCCTACCCCTCCATCTGAATTCTACCTCCAGGAAGACCCATAGCCACCACAATCCACTAGAAATTTAAACAAACCAAAAAGACCCAACTCTGTTCAAAACAGAGATACTCATCCCACGGAAATTTTAAAAATATAAAATTAGTTTAAAAATTCATGTTTTTAAACATGAATTCAGATTACAAAACTGTTTAATTGATTTAAACTGTTTGGCATTTGTTTTCATTTTATTGATGTTTGGTTTTTGGGGTCTTCAAAGGCAACAGATTTTACTAAGCTAACTTAAAATTTATAAATCTAATTTTATACTAAACAAACGTATGTGCTTACACAAACTTTGCTAACTAAAATCAATTCTAGAGGTAAAGAATTCCTATTAAAGAAATTTTTAGTTACAAACTAATTATAATTGCAGATTCAGGCAATCAGCAACATACAAACATATGCATATATGTTCACATAGAGCAACCATCACAACATATTCTTTTCTACTAATTTATATGCACAGAGATCACAGGCTTTTTGCATGATGAAGTTACTCAATTCATTTTTAAAAAAAAATCAAGTTACTCACTTTATTTAGAAGGAGCAGAGAATACCCAGATGCAAACTCATATGCACACATTTACATTCAAACTCAAGGAAACATTATATACCACATGCAACAGATTTCATCATCCATAAACTGTTTTAAATAAGAAGGTTTACTCACTTCCAAAGGAAACAGAAAAGTTCTCATCCAAACAGTTTTAGATTCATGTGAACTAGTATTTTAGTTCTGGAATTTGCATTTATCTTTGATTTTTAAAGAAAACTGTTTTTAAAATAAAAGAGGCTTACTCACCTTTCAATTTGAAGATGCAGAGATCAAATTAGATGCAGATTTCATTTTCCAGGAAATGTTTTGAAACTGCATGTTGAACCTGGGCTTGTATTTTGATTACTGAAGTTGCTTGCCAGTTGTTGTTGATGAATCTGATGAGTTTGCTTCCAAGTTTGAATACTAAATTACTAGCTTGAAGTTGAATTGAATTTTAGCAGCTGGCTTTTATTCTTCTTTGCTTGAGTATGTAATTAATCTTTACATTGCAGTTAATACTTTGAAGAAAATGATTGCAGATTTTAATTGAAGATTGGTTTTACAGATTTGAAATTGTAATTTGCATATTTTAGATTGCAGATTGGCTCTGCAGATCTTGATTGAATTTGCAGATATGTAGTTTGTTATATTTCTTATTTAAAAGAATAAATTTCAAGAATAAATTAGTTTGCCACTTGTTATGTTTATTATCTCAAATTTTTACAAGTGTCTATTTTATGGTTTAAGATTTTAACACATGTGCATTTCAATATTTAAAATAAAATTCTAAATTTATAGATGTATTTAAATTTATCTAAAACCATTTCTAATTTATTTTAGTATGTTTCAATTATTTATTAACATTAGCCTTGAAAATGATTACATGTCTACTTAAAAACTTATTTTAAAACTATACATTTAAATGTTTGCTTGATATTTTTTTTAAAATAATATTTAAAACAAACTTTCAAAAGAGAAAAGTTTTAAAAAGAAAAATAATGTTGAATTCATTTTATTCAAGAGTTTTCGAACCAAATGTTATACTTTAACATGAATGAATTAAATTTATTTCAAAGAGAACAATTTTTAAAACCAAACAAAATAAACTTTTATTGTAAAACAAAATTTAAACTATATTTATTTTTATAAACAAAATAAATACTTACTTACATTACTATGAAGATATAAGAAAGACTTTAAAATTTCCTGTGCAAAGTTTTCAATACTAATTTTAAATCAAATTACAAATTATACATTTATATATAATAAGTTGGAAAATATTCTTATTAAATTTAAATTAAAATTAAAATCAAATCTTCTATTCACAATGTATAAACATATATACATTATAAATAAATATTTTTAAATTAGTTTAGAAAGATAAATTTATCATTTAAATATTTTTAACATTTTAAAACAACCAGATTCTCAATTTAAACTAAATTATTATTATTTTGAAAAGAATATCATTTATCACATTAAACAATTATTAATCTTCAAAAGAAAATTCTTGTTTTAATTGAATTATTAAATCAATATTTCACATTTTAAAATAATTATCAATGAAATTATTAAATAATTATTGCCTAAATTTCCGGGACATCACAAATTTTTTGATTGGCATTGATATATTTGTCAATATTTGTGGTTTGATGAATAAAATAAAGAGTATGACATTATTATTGAGTTCTGAGATTCTTGAGATATTGTATAATTTTTTTATTGTCTAATGTATACTTTTCATAGTGTGGCATTATTGTTATTATACGTTTTTATCATATCTCGTATCCTATCTTATTTTATCTGATATTTATAGCTAGACTGATCAATTTATTATTTTCTTATTCAATAATACTCGGGTCAGACCGAGGTGTTACAGATGCTTATGTTTGACTCCTTAGGACCATCATCTGGTTTTTTGTCTTACTACTTAGTTTAGTAGTTTTTGTTGTTATACATTCGAGATAGAGACTATTTGATGTATACTTATTCTTTTGTCTAGCACTTGTACCTATTCTTTTGTGATAAAGTGGATCTTATATGACCACTACTTTGATGTACACTTTTATGTGATATATTCATATCTGTTTCCGCCTTTGTGATATGGATATTTGTAACTGATTCGTGTTATGCTTATTTCCATTTTGGTTTTCGAAGACCTCATAGCCACTAGGTAGTAGCTTTGAGTTTGTATTTGGTATGTTGGATATGCGAGACAATACCATCTGACATATCGGTACTCGCACAAAGCCATTACATAGATGGTTGCTCCTCAACAGCCTTATTCTTCATGCTAGTCGACGGCATTACCTAGTGGTGTCCTTGGTTAGCGTGAGTATAGAGGTGGTGCGTCACAGGTATTATTGTTTGTTATGATGGATGTGAACTCTCCATATAATACTTTTTTGGACCAATCGACCCTAACTGAATTAGGGGCAGCTATTGCCCACTGGAGTCTGATGCTCGAATTACCGATAGAAAATGGCATTGAATTAGTCATGCCTATTATGTGATTGAGTTGAGAGATGCTCAATAAAAGGAGAAAGGAAAGGATGTAGAGAAGCTTCTCTGCATCAAAACTACTAAAACTTCGCAAATAACTTTCGAGCCTCGGTTTGGGCAACATAGTCGGTTCTATAGATCCACGAGATAAAGAAGATGAGCCCAAAGAAACCAAGGTTGCACCTGGTGAGCTGATGATCGACATCACGGTCTGCGATGACCCATCATGGGTCCTGAAGATCGGATCACATCTCAATGCAACGATGATGAAGGAATTAGTTGGTTTTCTCCAAGCAAAATCTTGATGTGTTTGCTTGGACTCATTCTGATATGTGTGGGATCTCGCCAATCATTACTAGCTATGCATTGAATATCAACCCGATGCATGTCCTAGTGAAACAAAAGCAACGCGGCAAAGATCCGGAGAGATCTGCTGCACTTAAAGAGGAGATGGATTAACTCAAGAACAATGGGTATATCTACGATGTCCTCTACCCGAAATGGGTATCCAATCTAGTTCTTCTGAGAAAAGCTAATGGAAAGTGGCGGACATGAGTCAACTACTCAACCTGAACAAGGCAAGCTTGAAAGATAGCTTTCCACTTTCAAGGACCAACCATCTGGTAGACTCAACTGCTAGACATAAATTTCTTTCATTCATGGACGCATTCTCCAGATACAATCCGATCCCGATACACATCCCAGACCAAGAATATGCTAGCTTCATCACCAATCTGGGACTACATTGCTATGTTGTGATGCCTTTTGGACTAAAGAGCGCTGGAGTTACTTGCCAAAGACTAGTCAATAGGATGTTCAAAGACCATGTTTGGTGATCAGTGGAAGTATATGTGGATGATACGCTCGTGAAATCATGGCGATCAAATGACCACGTAGATGACTTGGCGAAGATATTTAGTGTTCTCCGGAAATATGGAATAAAACTTAACCCCTTGAAATGCACATTTGGCATTGTGTCAGGGAAATTCTTGGGTTTCATCGTTAATTCTCGTGGAAATGAAGCCAATCCCGAGAAGATTCAAGCGATCAGAGATATTCAATTACCAAAGACAATTTAGCAAGTGCAGAGCCTAAACAGGAAGGTTGCCACCCTGAATTGATTCATCTCCAAGGCCACCGATAAGTGCATCCCTTTCTTTGAGAGGGAAGAGGAACTTTGAATGGATGTAATATTGTATTGATGCGCTTAAAGATCTTGTACATCACTTAGAGAGACCTCCCATCTTTTCCAAGCCACTAGATCATGAAGACTTCTATATTTACTTGGCAATGTCCGCACATGCCACAAGTGCCACACTGCTATGTGAAGAGGATCGGATCCAAAGTCTGGTATATTATGTTAGCAAGCGATTGCCAGGTACCAAAAGGAACTATCCAAAATTGGAGAAGCTCGCCTACTTCCTATTGATTGTGTTAAGAAAGCTCTGCCCTTATTTTTAGGCTCATCCCATCAATGTCTTCACTAACCAACCGCTAAGATGGGTCCTATAGTTACCGTAGACATCTAGAAGGTTACTTAAATGGAACATCAAATTGAGCTGGTTCAAAGATATCCCTCAGAGGGCCATTCAGGGAAAAGCACCGGTAGATTTCATAGGTGAATTCACACGCAGGATGACTCTTCGGGGAGCAATGGAGAATTACCATCCGATGGAAGATGTACATGGATGGAGCATCTAATGATCGATGTTCTATCACCGGGTCATACTAGTAACTCCTGAGGAACGCTCGATCTACTACGCCCTAAATCTTGACTTTCGGGCAACGAATAATAAAGTTCAATATGAAGCCTTGATAGTTGGGCTTAAACTTGCTAGTGAAATGAGAGTAAAGGCATTGAAATTTTTTTATGATTCCTAGTTTGTAGCAAACCAAGTTTGGGGAGAATATCAAGCCAATGGAGTGCGACTTGGTCCTTACCTCAATCGGGTCCAAAAGCTGCTAATCGATTTCGATCATTACACCATGACACATATCCCCAGAGAATAGAATAAGAAACATAACTCACTGGCCAAGTTGGCTAGTTTCGAGGATGCACGGCAAATGGGGTTGGTCCTAGTTGAAGTACTTAATGCTTCGAGCACTGACCAGATGGAGATTGATTTGGTCTTAGAGACAGAGCCCGAGAAGGAGTTGTGGATGACTTCGATTGAAGATTATTTGCAAAGGGGAATCCTTCCCAAACAAAGGAATAAAAAACGATACATCCTTTAAGAGGGAGCCATGTACAAGAAGGGTTTCTCCATCCCCCTGTTTTGAGATATCACCATTGATGAAATCAAGCAAATATTAAAACAAGTCCAAGAAGGAGAATGTGGTGATCACACCAGAAGGAAAACACTTGCAAAGAAGATACACTCTGCTATGGTTATTTAAGGCCAACTATCAATCGAGATGCAATTGATTATGCTGGACGATGCAACAAGTGCTAGATTTTTGCAAAGATTTTGAGAGCGCCATCAATAGAAATCACTCAGACGGTCGGTCCATGGCCATTTACTACTTGAGGTATTGACATCATTGGCTGCTTGCCGATTTCCAAAGGTGGTGTGAAATATGCCATCGTAGCAATCGATTACTTCACTAAATGGGATAAAGCTAAACCTTTAGTCATGATCACAACAAAAAAGTAATCAACTTTATGGTTCGAAACATCATCTTCTATTTTGGTCTCCCTCGAGCAATTGTAATTGATAACAGGACCCAATTCGACAGTGCTAAATTCAAAGACTTCTACCGCCGACATCATATTGACAAAAGATTTGCGGTCGTTGCTCACTCTTTATCTAATGGATAGGTTGAAGCTATTAATAAAATCATAAAGTCCATAGAGGCAAGTGAGTTGATGATCTCCTGCAGCAATATAGGCATACAGAACCATCCATAAGTCTAAAACGGGACACACCCTATTTTCCATTACTTATGGCTCTGAAGCCATGATTCTCATAGAACTTGAAGTCCCTTCTCATCGAGTGACTTACTATGACCCTAGAACTAACAGAGATCTCCTTTTCGAATAGCTAGACATGGTTTACGAGAAGCACGAAGAAGCTGACTTGAGGGCAGTTGCACACTGATATCGAGTTGGTCGATACTACAATGTTAAAGTCTGACCTAGGACCTTTAAAATTGGAGATTTGATTTATGAGCAACATTCCATTCGCATCATTGCTTTGGAGGTTGAGTGTCTTCGGAATAAAGATATTCTTTTTGGTAAAAGTTCAATGGTTCTCAAATCCTTAGGATTGCTCTTGAGAAATCTTGAGAATTCATCGAACGAAAACTTTCGGATTTACTCCTTCGTGCTCTTTATGGTGGACTTCTTGATTCAAATTTTCTTTTGTGTTGATATGCTTTTATGGTTATTACTCTTTATTTTCTTCTTAAGTATTGCGAGGACGCAATTTCTTTAAGAAGGGGAGTCTGTAACAACCCGCATATTTATCGATTGTATATTTAAATATTTTATTTAAATATTTCACCGTTCGTCGGATTTTGGTCCGAAAAGCTACTTTTTGCAAACAGTCGAATTGGGACTCGAGACCACCCCCATTGAGTTCAAAATGACGTTTGCGACCTTTTTGAGTATAAACTTCGATATGTTTGGAGATAGTAGAATTTTGACCTTTTTAACTTAGGGCTTTGGTTTGGGTTGAACCCATTAGCCACTTACTAATTCAGTCCCAACCCCCTCTCCTCTTCATTACATCGTTCCTCATTTCCTAATACTCAAGCTTTTATAATAATGGAGGAGTGGAAGAGGAAATTAAAACTCCAAGCCCTAGTCTTCATTAGCAAATCCATCTTCTAGCTCCAAACTCAAGTGAACCCATTGGTAAGCCTTCTCTTCTTCTTCTCCAACTCATTCTCTCTTTGATTTCAGAAAATTCCTAATTTAGGAAATGTTTTTCTTTTAAGCTTAGATTGAAGCTTCTTGAGTTGTTATTGAAGAGAAATTGATCTTAGCTTGTTTTTAAAGCTTCTCCTTCATTGATTTGGGTTCAAAGGTGAGATTTTTATCTCACATCTATGTCTATATCTATCTTTGTTGTTAGGTATGAATTCCTAACACTTATTTATGTTCATTTGCTTTTGGTTTGGATTGATATAGTGAATATTTCAATTTTTGGTGTTTAGTAGTCAAATCTTTAAAAATCCAACCTTTGATGTTTGAACATGTTTTTGGTGGTGCATCGAAGAGCCTATAGTGTTGGGTTGCCGATTGGCACAAATCCTTAGCATCCATCGCTCGTTCGATCGCATTTTGGTTTGGATTTTCCATTTTTGGTCTAGGCTGTTTTTTTTTGCCTAGCAGGAAATTTCAGACGTCTGAAACCAAATCCAGACGTCTGGTTGAATAATCCAGACGTCTGGAAAGGGGTCTGGAAAAGGCAGAGACTAAATCCAGACGTCTGAAACAAAATCCAGACGTCTAAAATCAAATTCAGATGTCTGGTTGAAAATTTCAGATGTCTGAAATGGCCCAGGAATTAAAAATAGAAGGGAGAAAACACATATACTTCCAAAACCTAGGGCCAGACGTCTGGGAACACCTACCAGACGTCTGGAACTGTTTAATTTGCCTATTTTGGCTATTTTTAGTATATTTCCAACTTTAATCGATTCGTGTTGATTCCCTTTTTGTTGTTATCATTTATTATGGACTTTGATGACATTTTCATCGTGATTTTTAGGAATATCCATTTTGATGGATTTGGTATCGATTTCTTTGGATTTTATTCACGTCTTCAAATGTGAATTTTTATGATTGATTATTTCTACAATCAATTCTATGATTTGTCACTTTAAAATATTAAGGTTTTCTATACTAGTAGTAAATATCAAAACTCTTTCATCAAAACGATTTCAACACTATTTTAATTACAAAGCTTGTTTTTCTCAAACCGTTTTCCAATCTACTAGTATATACAAACTTTTACCTCACTCGTATGAGAAATCTAATTAAACGACTTAGTAAAACGAGTGGTATGAAACGCTTGCGTTTACTTCGTCGGTTAATTCTTGGACTTGTTCGATTGAATCTCTTGTGCCAATTTTCTAGTGAAGATCTACAGTTTGTTCGTAAATATTTAAGTTAAGCAAGTGGTTGTGGGACACGAAGCTAAACTCATATGTTTACTAGCTTAGTGTGATTGACACTTCTTGATGTTCAATGAAGATCATTCCTGTGATTTAGACTAGCAATGTGCGATTTCTTTTCGATCCATTGGATGTACCGTTTGTACTACATCAATGTCTTTGCTATTTGATTCATTGGATGTACCGTTTGTACTACATCAATGTCTTTGCTTTTCGATTCATTGGATGTACCGTTTGTACTACATCAATGTCTTTGCTTTTGGATTCATTGGATGTACCGTTTGTACTACATCAATGTCTTTGCTATTTGATTCATTGGATGTACCGTTTGTACTACATCAATGTCTTTGCTTTTCGATTCATTGGATGTACCGTTTGTACTACATCAATGTCTTTGCTTTTGGATTCATTGGATGTACCGTTTGTACTACATCAATGTCTTTGCTATTTGATTCATTGGATGTACCGTTTGTACTACATCAATGTCTTTGCTTTTGGATTCATTGGATGTACCGTTTGTACTACATCAATGTCTTTGCTATTTGATTCATTGGATGTACCGTTTGTACTACATCAATGTCTTTGCTATTTGATTCATTGGATGTACCGTTTGTACTACATCAATGTCTTGGCTTTTTGGATTCATTGGATGTACCGTTTTCACTACATCAATGTCTTGGCCAACCTTTTATTGTGATTTCTGGATTTCTAATTGATGATTTCTGGAATTTATGTTTCACCACCTTTTTCAGTTGGCATTGATATGTATGTTATTTATTGTGGCTTGGTGAATTAAATAAAGAATATGACATTCTTTTTGATGCCATGAGATTCTTGAGATATCGTATGACTTTTTTGGATTTTAGAATGTATACTTATCGTAGTATGACATTTTTGGTTATCATACATCTTTTTATTATATCTCTTCTTATATCTCATTTTAACTGATAATTATAGCTAGACTGATCCATTTATTATTATCTTCTTAAATAATACTCGGGTCAGACTGAGATTTTACAGGTGCTTCTGCTTGCCTCCTTATCGGACCATCATCTGACTTTTGGCTAACTACTTAGATTAGTAGTTTTTGTTGTATACATTTGAGATACAGACTCTATGATGTATATTTATCCTTTTGTCTAGCACTTGTTTCTATTCTTTTTGATATTGTGGATCTTGTTTGACCACTACTCTGATGTACACTTTCATGTGTTATATTTATATCTATTTCCGCCTTTGTGATATGAATTATCTGTGAATGATTTGTGTTATGTTTATTTCTATATTTGCTTCCGAAGATTATATAGCCACTGTGTAGTAGCTTTGAGTTTGTGTCGGTATGTCGGATTCCCTCTTGAGATGAAATGCATGTTATACTATCTGACATATCGATGCTCGCGCAAAGAAATTACACGGATGGTCGTTCCTCAACAGCCTTATTCTCCGTGCTAGTTGACAGCATTCACCGTAATGTTCTTGGCTAGCGTGGGTATAGAGGTGGGGCGTCACAGCTTGGTATCAGAGCCAAACTTCGGAACAATGTAGAATAATTTAGCAAGGATCATGTCCTAAGTCTTTCTTAGGAGTTGTGCCTTAGGATTTATTCGAGTCTTCGTACCGTTCTATCCTACTTTCTTTTATGATTTCTTGTTTTGTCTATCAAGATTGCTTGATATTTATTTTGAGAATAACTTTTTCCTCTTCTTTCTTTCTTAAAGAAGAGAAATGGTTAGACCAGGCCGTCCCAGCGCCGGTCAATCTAGTGCTACTCCCCAGGATGAAGTATTTATGTCTGCCCAGCAGCTTCTTGATCTAGTAAAGAATGCTCAAGCTGTCGGTCCCATTCCAGAGCTTACTCATCCTACATCCGGTTTTGCACACTTGTGCAGAGACTATACCGATTTGGGTGGAAGGCCATTCAGGGGATAAGAGTGATATAGAAATTCAAGCTTGGCTCAAATCATGCGATCGCATCTTTTCTCGCATGAACCTTATTGATCTACATCGAGTCCAAGTGGCTTCTAGCATGCTCCAAGAAAGAGCATTAGATTGGTATGAGCTTTTAATTTCTGAAATCATTGAAGCGGATCTCACTTGGGAGCAATTCCGGGAAAGGTTCGAATTGAAATTTGGGCCGGAGGCCGAAAAAGTAACTTTGGCCCGGCGTTTTATTGATCTTGTTCAAGGTGAATCTTCTGTGACAGACTATGTCGCATCTTTCGAATCTCTTTCCAAATACAGGATTGAATACATTGATACCCCATTGAAGAAAAATCAGAGATTTGTCTATGGCTTGAATAAGAATCTTAAGAAGCCATTACTTCTGAAACTTGAGGTTTCATTTGATCAGCTTATTGATATCGCTCTTCGTCTTAAAGAGGCCGATAATGAAGGTGATGTTGAAGTTGTGCGTGCCCAACAGAATTTCGATAATAACTTGAAGAGGCCTATCAAATTCAAAGGCCCCAATTCTAATAAGAAAGGGAAGCAACAAATTCCGGTAGCAAAGACTCCTATCTCTAGTCGTGGTCAATGCTACAATTGTGGTTCCACGGACCATTATGCAAGGGAGTGTCCGAAACCCCTCTTTTGTCGTTATTGCAAAGGTTCGGGTCATCTTTTATCTTCGTGTCCTAGGTTTCCTAACAAGAGAGAGGGAAAGCTGCAAGCCCCCAACAACTCTTCTCTTGGTCAAGGTATTTTTCACTCAATCCTTGATGGCATTGTTTTATTTCGTGATCTTCTTATCTGAGTTCTTGTTGATACGGGTTTCAACTCACTATTTTATATCAAAAGAACTTGTTGATTCTTTCCCTTTAAACAATTTTGGGCTTGATGACTTCTTTGAGGATTGTGAATCCGGATGGTAGATCCGCAACACTCAATTTGTCTTTATTGATGTCGAAATTATTTTATATGATTTTTCTGTCCGAGCCGATTTTTACTTAGGCTTCGGAATTTACTTTTGTAAGGATTGGCTTAATTATTATGAGGCCATATCCTTTGTCCCGTGCGGACTATTCATCTTTGACATTTTCAATCTGTTAAGCAGATTTCTATTTTTCCTTTATGATTTTGATTCCAACTTGATGGCATCATTTTATTCCTTAAGCCCACTTATAAGGAAAGTGTTATTTCTCTCATTCATGTAGTTTGAGAAATTTTCCAGTATGTTTGAGCTTGTCTTAGGATTATCACCCAAGTAATCTTTTGTGTGGTGCTAAGGTCTTTTCAGTTTGACCTTACCACCGGTTTTGATTTGCTACGAGTTGCGGAAGTAAGCATTCCACTTACTGCATTCCGCACTTGTTATGATTCCTATGAATGAATTATTATGTCATTCAGTTTGTCCAGCTTATTTCATCCATTTTAGGTATCGAGCATTCTATCGAATATCTCGTTGATTCCATTTTTTGCATTTATTGATTTTGGATGAAAATAGCAATTTAAAATTTTGCAAAATCTTTTTCATAAGATTTATTTAGAAGTACAACTGGATTTTTGTTCTTAAAACGAACAAAGAATATTCTTAGAAGTTTTTGAGAAACTTACTTATCCTATATAATATGATTTTATGATTGTATTGCCCATTTAGTGTTTTAAGAATTCTGGTCGATGCGCTTGATCAACGTTATCGATAAGAATCTCCTAAACGCTTTGATGAGACAGTCAGACACGATATATTGACTTGTAAAAATGTAAATTTTTGTAGAAAGATTATTACATAAAAATAAAAATGTAATTTTGAAAGTTTTAACTTTTCGGGAAAGAGGATTATTTAAAAGAACTCTTCCTTTCGATACTCTTATTCTTGTGATTCCTGAAGGGCAACCAAGACTTTGCTATTTGTACCGATACTAGTCGTATTGGTTTGGATGCCATTCTCTTGCAAAGGAGAACGTGCTATCACTTGTGCTTCTAAATCATTATAGCTTATCGAGACTAGATATGCCACTCATGATCTAGTGCTCGCGGCCATTGTTTTTACTTTTGGAATTTGGCATCATCATATTTGGATGAGAAATTTGTTCTCTACCTCGATCATAAATCTTTGGAATATTTATTTTCTCATAAGGAACTTCATGTTGACTCGAGTTCCTAGCATCTTATGATCTGGATATTCTTTCTATTCCCGAAGGGGAAATCGTGTTGCCAACGCGCTTTGTCGTAGGCAACAAGTTGTTGATTCTTTGATGTTGTCTGAATGGAATTATCTTTTTATCAAGTTCATCGAACGTTTTGATATACTTCATTTTATTGAGCTTTATCTCATTTTTTTCATGGACTAGCGTCTGATGTTCTTTTATGGTGTTCGGTTCATTGGATGTACTGTTATTATACTACATCGATGTTCTGTCTTATCTGGATCAATGGATGTACCATTATTATACTACATCGTTGTTCTGGCTTATCGGTTCATTGGACGTACCGTTTTTGTACTACGTCGGTGTTCCGAAATTATTCGGGCTTTGGTACATTGGGCGTACCGTTTTTGTACTACGTTGATGTCCCAAATTATTTGAGTTTCTAGTTTCTCGGGCGTACTGTTATTATACTACGTCGTTGCACCAGCTCAATTTTCTGCTATTCTTGACGTTCTCCACGTCTTTTATCTACGGAAATGCCTTAGGGATTCCGGTTTTTATTCTTGTGCCCGGTGATATTGTGGAAATTGAAGTTTCACCAGATTTGATTTATAAGCAACATTCCATTCGCATCATTGCTTCGGAGGTTGAGTGCCTTTGGAATAAAGATATTCTTTTTGGTAAAAGTTCAATGGTTCTCAAATCCTTAGGATTGCTCTTGAGAAATCTTGAGAATTCATCGAACGAAAACTTTCGGATTTACTCCTTCGTGCTCTTTATGGTGGACTTCTTGATTCAAATTTTCTTTTGTGTTGATATGATTTTATGGTTATTACTCTTTATTTTCTTCTTAAGTATTGCGAGGACGCAATTTCTTTAAGGAGGGGAGTCTGTAACAACCCGCATATTTATCGATTGTATATTTAAATATTTTATTTAAATATTTCACCGTTCGTCGGATTTTGGTCCGAAAAGCTACTTTTTGCAAACAGTCGAATTGGGACTCGAGACCACCCCCATTGAGTTCAAAATGACGTTTGCGACCTTTTTGAGTATAAACTTCGATATGTTTGGAGATAGTAGAATTTTGACCTTTTTCACTTAGGGCTTTGGTTTGGGATGAACCCATTAGCCACTTACTAACTCAGTCCCAACCCCCTCTCCTCTTCATTACATCATTCCTCATTTCCTAATACTCAAGCTTTTATAATAATGGAGGAGTGGAAGAGGAAATTAAAACTCCAAGCCCTAGTCTTCATTAGCAAATCCATCTTCTAGCTCCAAACTCAAGTGAACCCATTGGTAAGCCTTCTCTTCTTCTTCTCCAACTCATTCTCTCTTTGATTTCATAAAATTCCTAAACCTAATTTAGGAAATGTTTCTCTTTTAAGCTTAGATTGAAGCTTCTTGAGTTGTTATTGAAGAGGAATTGATCTTAGCTTGTTTTTAAAGCTTCTCCTTCATTGATTTGGGTTCAAAGGTGAGATTTTTATCTCACATCTATGTCTATATCTATCTTTGTTGTTAGGTATGAATTCCTAACACTTATTTATGTTCATTTGCTTTTGGTTTGGAATGATTTGGTGTTATGTAGTCAAATCTTTGTTGTTAGGTATGATTAGGTATGAATATTTCAATTTGTGGTGTTATGTAGTCAAATCTTTAAAAATCCAATCTTTGATGTTTGAACATGTTTTTGGTGGTGCATCGAAGAGCCTATAGTGTTGGGTTGCCGATTGGCATAAATCCTTAGCATTCATCGCTCCTTCGATCGCATTTTGGTTTGGATTTGCCATTTTTGGTCTAGGCTGTTTTTTTGCCTAGCAGGAAAATTCAGACGTCTGAAACCAAATTCAGACGTCTGGTTGAATAATCTAGACGTTTGGAAAGGGGTCTGGAAAAGGCAGAGACTAAATCCAGACGTCTGAAACAAAATCCAGACGTCTGAAATCAAATTCAGACGTCTGGTTGAAAATTTCAGACGTCTGAAATGGCCCAGGAATTAAAAATAGAAGGGAGAAAACACATATACTTCCAGAACCTAGGGCCAGACGTCTGGGAACACCTACCAGACGTCTGGAACTGTTTAATTTGCCTATTTTGGCTATTTTTGAGTATATTTCCAACTTTAATCGATTCGTGTTGATTCCCTTTTTGTTGTTATCATTTATTATGGACTTTGATGACATTTTCATCGTGATTTTTGGGAATATCCATTTTGATGGATTCGGTATCGATTTCTTTGGATTTTATTCACGTCTTCGAATGTGAATTTTTATGATTGATTGTTTCTACAATCAATTCTATGATTTGTCACTTTAAAATATAAAGGTTTTCTATACTAGTACTAAATATCAAAACTCTTTCATCAAAACGATTTCAACACTATTTTAATTACAAAGCTCATTTTTCTCAAACCGTTTTCCAATCTACTGGTATATACAAACTTTTACCTCACTCGTATGAGAAATCTAATTAAACGACTTAGTAAAACGAGTGGTATGAAACGCTTGCGTTTACTTCGTCGGTTAATTCTTGGACTTGTTCGATTGAATCTCTTGTGCCAATTTTCTAGTGAAGATCTACAGTTTGTTCGTAAATATTTAAGTTAAGCAAGTAGTTGTGGGACATGAAGCTAAACTAATATATTTACTAGCTTAGTGTGATTGACACTTCTTGATGTTCAATGAAGATCATTCCTGTGATTTAGACTAGCAATGTGCGATTTCTTTTCGATCCATTAGATGTACCGTTTGTACTACATCAATGTCTTTGCTATTTGATTCATTGGATGTACCGTTTGTACTGCATCAATGTCTTTGCTTTTCGATTCATTGGATGTACCGTTTGTACTACATCAATGTCTTTGCTTTTGGATTCATTGGATGTACCGTTTGTACTACATCAATGTCTTTGCTATTTGATTCATTGGATGTACCGTTTGTACTACATCAATGTCTTTGCTTTTCGATTCATTGGATGTACCGTTTGTACTACATCAATGTCTTTGCTTTTGGATTCATTGGATGTACCGTTTGTACTACATCAATGTCTTTGCTATTTGATTCATTGGATGTACCGTTTGTACTACATCAATGTCTTTGCTTTTGGATTCATTGGATGTACCGTTTGTACTACATCAATGTCTTTGCTATTTGATTCATTGGATGTACCATTTGTACTACATCAATGTCTTTGCTTTTGGATTCATTGGATGTACCGTTTGTACTACATCAATGTCTTGGCTTTTTGGATTCATTGGATGTACCGTTTGCACTACATCAATGTCTTGGCCAACCTTTTATTGTGATTTTTGGATTTCTAATTGATGATTTCTGGAATTTATCTTTCACCACCTTTTTCAGTTGGCATTGATATGTATGTCATTTATTGTGGCTTGGTGAATTAAATAAAGAATATGACATTCTTTTTGATGCCATGAGATTCTTGAGATATTGTATGACTTTTGTGGATTTTAGAATGTATACTTATCGTAGTATGACATTTTTGGTTATCATGCGTCTTTTTATTATATCTCTTCTTATATCTCATTTTAACTGATAATTATAGCTAGACTGATCCGCTTATTATTTTCTTCTTAAATAATACTCGGGTCAGACTGAGATTTTACAGGTGCTTCTGCTTGCCTCCTTATCGGACCATCATCTAACTTTTGGCTAACTACTTAGATTAGTAGTTTTTGTTGTATACATTTGAGATACAGACTCTATGATGTATACTTATCCTTTTGTCTAGCACTTGTGTCTATTTTTTTTGATATTGTGGATCTTGTTTGACCACTACTCTGATGTACACTTTCATGTGTTATATTCATATCTATTTCCGCCTTTGTGATATGATTTATCTGTGAATGATTTGTGTTATGTTTATTTCTATATTTGCTTTCGAAGATTATATAGCCACTGTGTAGTAGCTTTGAGTTTGTGTCGGTATGTCGGATTCCCTCTTGAGATGAAATGCATGTTATACTATCTGACATATCGATGCTCGTGCAAAGAAATTACACGGATGGTCGCTCCTCAACAGCCTTATTCTCCGTGCTAGTTGACAGCATTCACCGTAATGTTCTTGGCTAGCATGGGTATAGAGGTGGGGCGTCACATATTGAGTATAGTATGTCAATAATAAATTCAAGTTAAAAAGATTTAAATTATAAATGTGCCAAATGAAATACTATGGCTGATTCAATGCAAAAAGCTAAGTACATCGCCTAGGACAGGGCAGTTATTAAAACAATGTATATAAATATAAATGCATAAAATTATAACTGAGCTAAAGGTAATTCCAAATGTTGAGAATACCGTCACATTGTTATATGATAACAATGTTACAATGTAGTTCATAACAGATCTTAGAGCTCACATAAAGTTGAGAGACATAGTCTGAACCGTTCCACATGATAAAGGTGGTTTATCAGCATCGCAGAGAGTTGATTGATAGAGTACATAATTAAACATAATAGCACACTCGTTCAGTAAGGAACTGACCCACTTGGTTTTGAGGAAACTGATTGGAGAAGTTGGAATGAGATTCCATAATTGACCCTAAGTGCAAGTGGGAGATTAATAAAGTTAGGGTTATGTCCTAGGGTAATTATGTAATTTATTACATATATCTAACTCCTTGACCAATCTTGTTTGAAATAAAGGTGTTTTCTTTTTATTATATACTTGGCATAATGTGTTATATTGATTAATTAATTTAATTAAAAGTATACTTAATAGAAAATCCAAATGGTATGTTTTGTGATAATAGTTGTTGAAAAGGTGATTGATTTATCACAATGAAAATATGTCATTTTAACTATTCTTATTCAAGATGTATCGAGGCTGGATATCGATATATCGGTTAAGACTAGTACATAAAGCTCTCAAAATGTTGCGTAGTGTATTACTCATGACTACTGGGGACACAAAAGGATTACTTACTGATAGTTATTATAACTATATAAATACTCACTTGATAGTTTTTTATTAGTTAATATAACTAAGGTAAAACTAAAAATACCAATGTGACTAATTTATACAATTCTCTCAACTTGAGAACATTGTTGATCTTCGATGTGGAAGCTCCACATTGATTATAGTTAAATAGTGGCACGATGCCGACTGAACAACTATAGTTAGGTCGAGCGAAAGCATTGGAGGTGAAATACTATTCAAGAAAATATTCGTCTCCTCAATTATATGAGGTTAGTATCACGGTCAACTGAAGTCAAAGTCTTTGGCTTGAGCATTTCGGTCAATAATAACTGTTATTTTTGAACCAAGGACTTTGTATTTGGACTATAAAGTTGAATATGAACAATACTAAAATTTTGACCATCACCAAAATCCGCAAGTCCAAAGTGACATAGTTTTGACTAAGAGAATTGGTGTAAATAATTGTCACTACTAGGTTACACTTAAGTAAGTAAAATTCAATTTTACCAAAAGATGTGTAAGCGATAAATTCAGCCAAAATATCACACCATTAGCTAAGGTGACATGTGAATGTTAGTATTTGAATTACTCCAAATTAATCACTGACTGAATTTACACCTTTGAGTCGCATAACCGCAATGATGAGTTATCTCAAAACCAAATAATTTAATTAATTTATAAGATGCTGTAAATTAATTAATATTTGAGAAATATTAATTATTATTTAATTTATTTGATGTTTAGGAGTTGTTTGTAAATCTTTGAATGCATTTATAAAAGTTATACTTACGCGCACTGACATATTCTATCGATGTAATTTTAAAAGGGTTAAATAAAAGATAATTGCATGTAGTGATCTATGGAAATCTTATGTCATTTGATGGCATGTAATTTCAGCCATAACTTGTAACGAAATAGGAATGGAAAGAGAAAGACAGCCAAGGGAATTAATTAGGAAAATTTTAATCAAAGAATGAGAAAGATTTCATTCTTTCAATTAAAAAATATTCAATAATTTGTTTTCTACATATAACTCATTCTTTCTCATTCATTTTTCTTTCTGTAACTTTTTTAATCCTCTCCTTCCCCTCTAACGCCTAAAATATGAGATGTAATGACCCGCCTTTTGAACCCCAGAATTCGATAATAATACATCCACGGTATTCACATGTCGAACAATTAAGTGCCGGAAAGACAGATTATTATGGGAATGAAATGAGATAGTCTTTCTTACACCTAAAGACGACACTTAATACATCCATGGTATTTATGTGCCGATCGTTTAAGTGTCTGAAAAATAGGTCATTACGAGAGAAAAAAATAAAGACAGAACAGATAAGAAGAAACTAAATAATCACAGAATCTCACAAAACAATGGTATAACATTTATTAATCAACATAATACTACAAGGTTATTTCAAAAATGACACATTAGAGTCATACTAATACAATTCTACCCTTGGACAGTTATAATACCCTGTCCCTACCTAACTGAAACAACATACATATAATACGGTGGAAATAAGATAATAACTAGTTATCGATGAAGCCTCCTACTCCAAGCTCCTCCAAAATATATCAGTGGGAAACCTAAACTACTTAGATGTCCATAAAAATTTGAGCACCCAAGAGTTTTAGGAAAAGAAATTCAGACATGGGTTTGGTGTGAGGAAACTCAAACAACTATAATATTATGTTTAAAAAACCTTTAAAATCAAAAGTATCTCGTAAGACCATGCCGTACGTAAACAAGGACAGGTTTTTACCTCACAATTTTTTTTATAGAAAATACAGTGATACTATAATAATGTCTAGAGCAAAAATACTTATTAATCATAGCCGAAATTGTTACATTAATTAAATTCCAACATACTAGGTTTTACAATCTAAACCGTAAAAGCACATACTGGAGATTGGATTTCATACTATGACAAGGTAAGGAACTACTTTCTGATGGTACATCTCTAGATAAAATGCTCTAGGATCTGACAAGAACATCTTATACCCCTGCCACATAGGACTGGCCTACCATTTGACTAGCGATACCGAATATGATCACCCTACTTTGGGCCGTGAAGCATACATGGGTTGATAGTACCAATCTAGATTTGGAATGACCATACCTTGATGGGAGTGATCCACTTGGCCCTGTTGTATGCCTGATTTTTCTCATTTCCCAGTTGATGAGGCTTGAGGCGGCATTTACCTTTATTTAGAATTTACCACTTGGAATGCTACACTACCCTCCAAGCATCAATGCAATGCTCGCATTCATCCATACAAGTTCGTTCTTGGACTGAACTAAACCGAAGGCACTACCTCTAATACGTCCATTTAGGAATCACCCTTAGGATTAGTAGCAAGTAGCTCTTGTACTTCAAAACTCCGTCTTTGATTCCATACTCTTCAAGGTGTCTTTGGTTCGAAATTCTTGAGTTGGATCGAAGTGGTTTTCGAATAACATATCCGATCAACCTTCAATAACATTCGGTAACCTCAATCTCGGTTCTTTAGAAAATAAACAGACAAGATAAGAGCGGAGATCACTTCCTACCTATTAGCAGACAAATTTCTTTATCATTTATCCTAAAAGAACGAAATAAATTTACACGTACAATATTGCAACGCTGACAATAACTATACCATATAATTTTTGTGCTTCTCCTAGATACTTCCAAAGCTACATTTTGGTTTAGATTTTGATAGTCGGTTATTTAACTATCAAATATACAAACATTCAAACATGAATTTAATCCGATATGGAATCCACTAAGCCTTATTTAATTAATCTTTAATTAACTGAAATCACTTTATAAACATTCAATCAAAAGATCTTTAGAAAACACTATTCCAAAACCCCATACATCCCTTTTTACTTAGAAAATATTTATACTTATCTTAGGGGTATAAGTATATAATCATTACATTTGGAAAATTCCTCCTTTCAAATTTCTTTCTGAAAACATTACTTGCTATAAACCAATCCACTTATACTTTCTAAAGTTTCCTTCTTTAAAAAAACTCACTTTAGAATACAAATAACTAATAAACTTCCAAAATAAATTTATAACTCACTTTTATAAATTCCCAAGTTACTTATAAAACTCTTTGTTATTCTCTAAAATAATTTATAAATCCTTCCTTTATTTTTAAACTCCTTATGACTCCTTTATAAAATTTCCTTTATAGAATATCATTTATAAAATATTATTTGTGAAACATTTTAGGAAAACCCTTTTATTTAATAAAAACTCCTTTTATAAACAAGTTATGATTGATAAATACTTTTATAAAATAATTATATAACTTGAAAATAATTTATAAACCTCAAACCCAAATTGATTAAGAATTGAAGTTAATTCAAAACCATACTTTATAAATTCAAAAGGAGGATCAGCAATCCCAATGGTACCAGTTAAAGTTACCATTTAATTTCAATCTCACTTTCAAGTCATTCATTAATTTATTTACATAAGTCAACATATATGTAAATGCAATTCATATCCAAATCAGGGAATAACATGTCAATACAATTCAACTAACATATACATGTCCAAATAACATAATAGCAGGATGGTGATTTGCCTTGCTAAATAGATGTCCAAACAATTTACTACTTATAGCAAAAAGAGAATTTATTCTACTAAACATATGTCCACACAATAAACAATTACATTATAGCAGAACGGGGATTTATTCTACTATCAGATGTCCAATGATCAAACAATCAACTTGTAGCAGAACGAAGATTTATTCTGCTAACACATATCCACACAATCAAACCATTCACATAACTCATTCACAATTGTTTTTCTACTTGATGGTATCGATATTTGCATCTCTTTTGTTCAAAATCATCTTTGAAAAAGAAGTATCTTTTTGATTCTTGGAAAACAAGGATTAAAAACATAAAACTCCATTTAAAATAATCAATTAAAAGTTAAACCCTTATTAAATCATAATTAATCTTAATTAAATTTGAAATTAATTTAATTATAAATTAATAAACAATTAAACCTTTAATAAATAATTTATTTATAAATTAAACCCTTAACTAATCCTTCATTATTTATTAAATAATAATTTAAACCTTCATTAATAATTCAATCTCAATTATTCTCGTTTAATTAATTAAAATAACCTTTAATTAATATTTAATTAATTAATTAAACTTTAAATGAATAATTTATTTTAAATTAAAGCCTTGATTGATTAATCATTAACAATTGAGTTATTTAGATAAGTAACCTTATAGGTAATTAATAATTAATTGAAAATAAATCATATACTTATACTATATTTAATTAAAAATTAATCTTACCTAATTAATATTTAATTAAAATTAATCTTATCTTTGGAAGATAATTAATTAATAACTAACCTTAACTTAATTCTAATTAACGAACCCTGTTTAATTGTAATTTATTATTAAAACTTAATTAATAAAAATTTAATCATTAAATGATTAATTAACTTCATAAAACATCATTATTAAGTTTATAAAAAAATTCAAAATACTTTAAGTTAATAAAACCAAATTTTGCAAAAGTCGAATTTTTAAGCCAAACTGCATTCATAGCGACTATCGCTACGGATACGTGTAATCTCAGCTTCTTTTTATCTTTCTGTAACAACCATGTATTTTCTGATTATTGTAATTGTATATTTTAATTATTTTAATTTAAATTTATAATTTAAATTCTTTATTTTATTTATTAAAATGAATAATTTTTGTTATTTTAAATATAAATTTTGATTTGTATGTGAATTATAATTTCAAACATGAATAAATTGAATATTTCCAAAAAATGTGAATTTTGTTCAATCTGGTCAAACTTTGACTTTTAAATTTAAATTTTAAAAGTTTGAAAATTTGAATTTTATCTTTGTTATGAAATTAAATAAAATTTCAAGAACACTGCTTTTCGTTTCGTTGAAATCCGAATAATATTGTGAAAGTTATGCTTTTTACAAAATTGGGTGTAAATTGTTTTATTTAACAATATTGTTTATTTTAAATTATATAAATAATCTTTTTAATTGTCATATCTTATTATAAACTATATTATATGTTATGTTACATATATTTTTACCTTTTAAATATTTTTAAAGTGATGTTTGAATTTTTCTAAAGCTCATTGAATTTATTTTCTATTTTTAAAGGTTGGTTTCCATTTTTCTGCTATTTTCTTCATTTAAATTATATTTAATTAAAATTTATTTATTCATTTTTATGTATGCATTTTATTTTTATTTTTTTATCTTTATTTATAAATATTTTTCATGTACATACAATTTTCCCAAAGTTCATTTCATTTATTTTCAAATTTTCAAGCCTAGTTTACTTTTTCTTTGCTATTTTCTTAATTTAATTATATTTAATTAATATTTATTTATTTTTGTTTATTTACTATATTTTCGTGTTTTTATCTGTATTTATACATATTTTACATGTATTTAAAATTTAAAAAGAAATGGTGGAAATTTGAAAGGTTCGTGACTCTTTATTTGCTTAAGCCTTTTTGTATTCTGTCTTTTCATTTCTCAACCAACATCTCTTCAATTGGCTGCCTTAACTCCACTCTTCAGCCGACATTCTATTTTCCTTTTCATGTGAAAACACTTTCTCATCTTCCCCCTAAAACTCACGACTTCATGAAGAAGAAAAAAAGAAAAAAAAAACTTATGGCTTCATTCTTTCTTTCCTTCTTCTTTTCAATGATTTCTACCTTGTTCCTCCTCTAGCATTGCTCGGCCTCTACTCCACTCCAACTCCATGACCACCTCCTCCACCATCTACAGTGCATCTCTTCCTCCCCCTCCTCTGACTTTAACCAAGCCTTGTCCATCCATGGAGGTTAGCATCACAAACTTTGCACTAAACCCTTCCAAATTGCCTAACCAAGCTTCATACTTCACCTACCCTTCCTATTTCACTTTAGCCACCACCACCAGTAGCTACCCCTCCTCTAGACACCACTTCAGCCATCTCTACTTCTGTCCAGGTCTTTTGACAGCATTTTCAAATGCTGTAGTCTTTTGACAGCATTTTTAAATGCTATTGTTTTTGAATTTAACTATGTTTGAAATAACTAAATATCTATTATGGCATTTTATAAATGTCATTATTCTTGAACTAAACCATTTTGGAAACTATAAGCTACGATAGCACTTTATAAATGCTGTCGTTGCTATAATTTGACAATGTTTTGAAATGTTATAAATTTTAACACTGTTTGAGTTATATTTTAAAGTGTTAAATGATTTAACTTTTGGAATTGATTATTTGTGAAATCTAAAGAGTTTTGAATATATTTTAATATTTAATTTTGAATTTTTAATGAATTTAAATTGAATTTAAATAATGTGTACTTTGTTATGTGAAAAATGGTATGAAGTGTAGTGAGATAAATTAAATTTTAAATGGAATTTTGAAATGGGTTTTATAATGATACCTGAAATAATACATGAGTGATATATTTGAATAAAAAAAAGTATTTAAATTTAATATTTGAATTTGAACTCAAATAACGATTTGAAATGAGGTTTTGAAAGGATATGATATTTTATGATTTGAAATGGTTTAGAAATGATTTGATCTTTATTTTGATAAAGAATATGAATTTGGAATGATACTTGATTTTGATAAATGAATATTTGAAGTTTATATTAGTATGAAAGGATATTGAGTTTATTTGTAAATTGAGTTTATTTAAATGATATTGGATTTATGAAATGAATATTTCAAAACTAAACAATAATGAAGTTAAATTTGAGATATATGAAATATTAAATTTTAGTTTTGAAATGTGTGATATTAAAGCTTTGAATTATATTGAAAGATTTAATAGTTTATTTTGTGGATCAAATCTATATTTGAAATTTATAAGATTTAAAATAAGGATCCTGTTTCGAATGAAATATATATATTTATAATAGAATAAGTAAATTCTAAGTAAATGGGATTTCCGAATATCTCAATTGAATAAATCCAAACGAATTTGTTCCTTTTGATAAAAATTCAAAAAACTTCAATTGGTACGCGCAGGAAATAGGCCAATTCGGCAGCTTTTTGTTCAATTTCTCGTGGAGTCAAATTCTCATCAGTACGAGTCAAGGGGATGGTTCCTTGGCCTCTGATTTCCATATAAAGAATACAACGAGGAAAAAGACCCACTTTAACCTCCATTCTGATTGATTGGATATCTTTCATAAAGAAGCGAAGGAAAATGCGACGATTTATTCCAGGAGTCAAATCCCAGGGCTCAACCCTGGACAGGCGGTTTTGTTGGGAAACTGAATTTAATTGAAACTGATGGTTTGAATTGAATTAAATTGGAAATTGGAAATTTGAAATTTGGGTTTAATTGAATAAATTTGTAAAATGTAAAGAATTAAATGAATGTTCTATAATTTCAAATGTATGTTTCGAAATGTTATGATTTTTCAAAGTGTAATGATTTCAAGTATTTTTGTTTCGAAAGAGTTATAACTTTGAAAGCATTATTATTTTTGAAATGGTGAATATATGTTTGAAATGGTTTTGGTTTCGAAGTATAACTATTTTGAAAGGGATATAATTTTGAAATGAAATGATTTGATTTTTGAAGTATAAACTATTTTGAAATGACCATAACGTTATAATAACGATTGGTTGGCAAAGAGACCAAGATCAGATATCTGGCATACTCTCTGTCGATATCGAAAACCACTTTGACAACCGTGTACGCGGTGGATATTCCAGAATAAAGTAGGATAGTGGCGACGTTCTTGAGGTATATTACATGGACCCGACTCCCGTGAGTTGGCTTAAGGTGGCTAAAACAGGAGCGATCTCGGACCAAAAGGGGTAGCTCCTCTGGTCGGACACATTCCTTCGATACTATACTCTTACTTGTGATTGATTAGATGGCCATCCTCCGATTTTGATTTGGGAGTGTGTTCCAAGGTGGGCATATGTGGCTGCTGCGTTACCACCAGCCTGTGTGCGTAATTGGTATATCTACCCTGGCATTGCCTTGTGTGCCGTGTCACCTACCATACCGAGCGTTTACTACGGGTTTGTTTTTCTCCCGTAGCCCGTGTGGTATCCTCTAATAGTTTCTCAATCTGGAGATATCATGATATTGGATGGACTACTGGGACTATTATGTGTGAAGGGTGATATGGGTAGCCCAGAACGCTATTTAAAAATATGTTTATTTTACTGTAGACATTGTTATAATAGCGCAATATTACTACATAGTAAATAGTTTAACGGATCCTTAAAGGATGGGCGATCACAAGCATCCTTTAAGTTACTGATGCATTTTTGTTACTGTTCACTTGAGTTGATTTACAGTTCATAAGTATTTATGTCCTGACTCGAGTGTTTTGTGTCTTTCTTCACGCTCGAGTCAGATTGAGTGAGTTAGCATTCAAGATTCACCTTCGGAATTGGAGCTTTCCTTGAAGATCCAGTCATCTATTTTGCTTTCTGTATCTAGTGATTTCAGTGATGTATTCTGATTTGTACATGATGCATCTTGTTGCTCTTCTGTTGTATCTTGTTTAACTCTGATGTATCTTATTTTTATATAGTAGCTTCATGAACTACTATCTCTTTTATTTCCGCTGCATTATTATTTACTCTGTGTCTGTGATCTGTGATTATTATTTTCTGTATATTCTAAGATTTGCCAAATTTTATTTACAATGCGGTATTTTGAGCAATTCAATTCCGGCATGAGTGTCTACCTATACACTTATAATGGATGCGAATAGTTGAAAATATCGGGCCGTTACACTTTCCATTTGAAACTTGACCTAAACGTTTACTTTTTTTTAAACTTAACTAAAGTAAAAGATTTGAAAAACCAAAATAAATTAAAAAAACTTTACTTTTAAAAGTTTTAAACAAATAAACAAAGTTTCCAAGGGACTTGAATCTTAATTAACAACTTCGCAAACTAGCTTTCCACCAATCATCATATCCAAATACACTTACAATATCATAACAGAATCCACCTAAAGAACAATCTCATGTTCATATACAATATCACATCCAATTTTACAGATTTAAAACATACTAAGTGGACTTCAATTCAAGTCCACTTTTACCATCTCTATCAACCATAATCAAAATATCCGACACATAACCAACCAAACATAAGCCAACATACATCATATTACAAATATACATCATATATTTCAAGCTAGTAACTTGTAACGTTAAACTAATGTTAACTCACCAAAACATTCTAGAACTTGAAATGCTTTAGAGTTGCAAAGGTTGGAAACCACAAAAATCTACTAGAAAATAGGTCATCTTCTCACAGATTTTTGATCATGTTACTCTAAGAATTTTAAAAAATGGTCAAAAGAAAAGTTCTTGAAAATTATTTTATTTATCATTTTAAAAAAAGAATCACTCAATTTCAATTTGCTTTCAGGGAGATATGGTCAAAAGAAGAAGAGGTATTTTCAAACTAGAAAATCTGAGTCTACAAATAGGTCTGAAAGAAATGCATTTTTGACATAGATGAGATCAAAATTTGAAAATAAGATATAAACAAAAGTCGTAAACACTGAAATTTTACATGATTTAAAAGAATTTCTCTATTTGAATCAGTGAATATGAAGATATAATAGAAAGAAGAGGAGGAAAAATGAAAGAAGGAAAGGGATATTTATAAGCAAGAGTTTTTTTTACCCAAACACTCCTTGTTCTTTACCCTCCACCATCTTATGCCACCTCACCAAGCTTGTCCCCTCCTAACATTTCATGTTCCAACATGTTAAAACATATCTTGTAATCAATTGTACTTTTTTTCTAAAGAAGCATCTTTGTTATATATATATATATATATATATATATATATATATATATAATCAAAACTTATCTTATCTTATATGTATACTTAAGTATAAATACATAAACATACACTAGTACACACATATATACATATATTAATTTATTTACGAATGTGTATACTTATGCTAAAGAGTTCACACATTTCCGATAACTCTTAACTGATGAAAAATCGAAAAATCGAAAAATGAATTCCGGTCACATTTTTTGTTTTTCATTGAACTATATATCTTTTTACAGAAAATTTTAAAAATATTTCACCATCCTTATTTATCATTTAAAAGAGTTTTATTTTTATTATAAAACTATATATTGACTATTTAAAATTAATTAAATATCTGCAAATCAAAGCAGTAAAATTCCGGGTAGTTACATGAGAACTTGCATGGCTTCAAAAATTCCCAAAGTCAAATACAAATAAAATAAATTTATAAAAAGTGGTTTATTCCTCTTGATCTTTGCAATATCTAGAGTCTGATTTATGAATCTAGGAGCTTTTATTCATCGTTCAAGATGTGATTCATTGGCTACATCTAAAGGAGAATCCATTGTTTCAAGGTGTAATTCAAGGCTATGGAATTAATGTACGATCCTTTTTTATTATAATGATTTTCATATAATGTTTTAATGAATAAAAATTGAACATCATTATTTATGTGTGTATAATATTGTCTCATTCAATTTGAAAATGGTTTATGTTGTTTTTTATATGAAATGATTGGAGTTTTTATTTACATAAATCAAAACTAAAATTTGTATATGATTAATAATGTTTCAATTATAAATCTATGTTTTAAACATTCAAATCAAAGTGCAATTATTTAGATCTGAAAGTTTACATGTTCATACTAATTGATTAGGTTTTTTTAATTTAACAAATCAAAAATGAAATTTGAATATGATTAATACTATGATTTTTTAGATCTATGTTTTAAACATTCAAATCAAAGTGTAATTCTTTAGATTTGAAAGTTTGTATGCTCATATTAATTGACTGAGATAAATCAAAACTGAAATTTGTATATGATTAGTATAATTTTTTAATTATAGGTTTAAAATCTAAGAACTTAAATCAAAGTATATTTTTTATATTTGAAAGTTTGTATATTCTTATTTTTTGCATTGTACTATAATAAAAATTACATATGATTAAACATTTTTTTGATCATAAATTGCTTACAATAATTTTCTAAACTTGTTAACCTATTTAACATCACAAATATCCTTCTTCAAGTGTTCAAAGGATTGTTGATATATTGCTTAGATTAGTATGTTTCACTTTTGTTTTAAAAATATATTTATTCATATAGGTTGAATCTCTTGATTTAATTATATGCATATGTATTTTGTTAATTAATTTAAGTTTACATAAGTTCACAAATACATTAGAAAATTTTAATGTAATATGGAAGTTTATTTTGAATTAATTAAGAAGTTTTGGTTTAATCTTTATATACACATAGTCACATCTATATGTATGTGTACATATAAAATTTAATGTCTACATTTCAAATTGTATAATTTAAATGCTTTATTATTATTAGAAAATTTAAAATGAGGCAATATTATCTGCATATCAATTATTGTTGGTTGTTCCTATTCTTGTGTCCCAATGATTCATTGATTGTTAATTAAATGTTGCATATATTAAGTTTGCCAAAGAGGGAAGATGAATCAATCATATTTATTATCTTTTATTTCTTTCCTTTTTGTCCCTTATGTGGTTGCCCCTAAATCTATTCTTATTTATTTATATGTCATGTTATCAATAGATCATACTTGTCTTATGTTTAATTATCTGCCATACAATTAAGGAATGAATATATTAGATATATTCAAATCTTTTTTCATATCCCACACTTAATTGTTTTAGAATTAAATTAATAAAACAAAAGATGACATTAAATAAAATATTTATTTTATTTAAAAGAAACTTAGAAAATTTCTAAATGAATTTAGACTTCATAGGCCCATTAAATATTTAAAATGGTTAAAAAAAATTGAAATTCATCTATATCTTCCTCTGCTAGCTGGTCCTGTTCCAACAGAGGTTATCAAATAGCTATTTCACTTGGCTAAGCCACTCTATAATCCCAATTTGTAAGTGGGAAATTCTAGTTTGATAATCATGTTTTGGAGTAATCTTGGGGTGGGTAACTGTCTATTCTGATTTCTCCCCACATCAATAGGAGAGTTTGGTTTAGTTCATGGAGCAGTGGTATGGTTTTGATATGGTAGTTCATGAAGTATACGTTCTAGAGGGCTTCTTTGAGGATTTCTTTGTGAAGGAGGGATATAAGATACTGCTTTGGTGTGTGTATGGGATTGGTTGTGGGAATCTTCATTCCTATTTGTACTGCCCTTTTGATTCTTGAGTTCTTTCAATTTTTTGACCACATTGTTGAGAACTTCACTAATGCCATCCATTTTGACATTGAGTTCTTGAGTGCTTTCTTGCATGTTCTGATTTGATTCTTGAAGTTCCCTTATGGCCACTGCAGCATTGAGATTAATTTGCTCATATCTTGCATTTTCAGGATCTAAGCGTCTTACCAGAGTTGTCAACATTTCGGTCACCAAAAAGTTATGGGTGCATTCCAAAGTCTAATGGCTCTAATACCAAACTATTAGGCCCCTTTGGCTTCGCAAAGGATGCTGTCATCATGAGCTTGAATTCTGGAAGGTGGGTGATGGGATAATGGAGTAGGAATGGGTTCAGGAAGGCTTATCAGAGAAGTAGTGGGGGAAAAGAAGGTACATGGAAGAGGTAATAGCAGTTTAATAAGGAGAGAATGTAGGAATTATTTAGAAGTGGGAAAAGGAAAAGAGAAATTCACAAGAAATAACATATTTTCAGAAAAAGGAAGAGAAATTTTGTAACGACCCGTAAAATTTTAATAATTTTAATTAATTTTATTTACGTATTTAATTGAATTTTTGGTGAAATTTTAAATAATAATATTTTGAAATAAAAATTTAATATTTGGATTACGTATAATTAAATATAGCAAATGGTAAATTTTCAATTAATTTTGTGAAAGTTTATTTATTATGTAATTTTATTAAAATCAAATCAGTTAATAATTGTTGATAATAAAATATTTTCCAAACCTGAATATTTTTACATAGAAAAATTCTAAATCTTATTCTGAGTGAGACGTCATCTTTCGTTTTTTAAAATTTGGACTTCTATAGCTCCGTCGATCTTATTTTCTAATTTTTAGCTGCATTTTCCGCTAGCAGAAAAATCGAATTTTTATAATCAAATCGTACCACTGATATTTGTCTACCGGTTTGATCGTCTCGTCGTACAGATCTCTGCGGTATATTCATTTTCGTGTTTTGAGGTACATGACAAATATGATAAACTGTCGTCATATGGGCACCTTTAATTTTGACCATTGACTTTCCTTCGGTTTCAAATATTGAAGCGTGCTGCGCACGCTATTATTAATTACTTTGAATTTTGCAGCTGTTACCAATCCATCTTTTCAATTTATTATATGGTCTGTTACTCTGCCTTTTCAAATTTGAACGTGAAGTTGGTGTCATTAAAAAGTTACCTTAATTATCCATTGAATTATCATGACCATCCCGCTACTCTATATTTAATTCTGTACATTTTATCTTTGCTTAAATTTCTCTGTCCATTCCTTTTTCCATTTTAATATCCTTGCCTTTCCAAACTCATTACGTACTGTCCAAACAAACAAAAATTTATTGCTTTAATTATTCAGCTCAACCTGAGGGACCGTTACTATTCAAATCACTTTATATTTATGGTATGCATTTGTTATCTTTATTTGGCAACAGTTCTTTTTTTTATTGCCTTAAATACTTTGTTGAATCAATGGACAACCGTTCCTATTAAAATTTTCTCTTGATCTGATCTGTGGCGTACGTTAATTTGAAATAAATTTTTAGATATCATAGCGTTTGTCACTTCCATTTTTCACTTTGAATCATTTATTTACTTACTGTACTTACACTTATCAAATAAACAAAGTATATATTTATAATCAAGCTTTCATCGTCCCAGATCCAATTCATGTTGTTGAAAACTTTTGCATCCTCTTCCCCTGTTTCAACCCGAAGGATGTGCAAACCATCCTTCTTCCCTGATGCCATCTCCAACCTTTTTTTCCTCTTCCTCTTCTTCTAGTGCAGCAGGTGAGTAATATATAAGTTAGAACTATAATTTTTTTTCAACTGTTTACAATTAATACAAGGCATATCTATATGAAAGTATTATATAATTTTCTATGTTCAAAGATATATTTTCTTTGTATGTTTTAAACTGATTTTTGTTTATATATATATATTTCATATGGGACAGAGAATATATATGTACATGTTTTGTATTATAATGGTATATAAGTTGATATTATATGATGTTTTAAGTATTATATAGATTACTGTATTTCATTTGCAGTAATATATATAGGGATAAAGTACTGTTTATTTGAGATTCAATTGTTTATATCCTACTTACTTACAAATTTTAATAATATACGTATGATTTTATATTATTCGTTTATGCATAAGTTTACAACTATGTATACATGTAATTATATACTTTAGCCATAAAATTTCTAAGTATATATACATTGGTTTGTAGTGATTTATAGTATTGATTCTTATAAAATTTATACGTACGTGGTTTACAAAGTCTTAGGATTTAACAGTTCTGTTACATATGTTATATTGTTTTATATAAAATAATAAAACTGTTATGTTAGCGTTTGTAGCTTTCATTGTTACAGTAATATATAAAGTTATTTTGAAAAGTGGTCTCATCATTTTTCTTTAAACTTGTATATGTTTATGTATATTTCAATATAAAAGTTACAGCATTTATTTCAAATTTTATTGTATTTGATTTTAATACATGTGTTTAATACAAACCAATGATTTTTCTTACATACGTATTTTTTTTTGATATTTGACTTAAAAAGAAGTATTAATTTAATAATAAAATAATAATGTTATATTTTCAATTTATGTCAATCTGATTTGGATTTGTTCTCGTAAAATTCTGTTGTCAGCTCTATCCATCGAATTCGTGCCCATCTAGTGTTGCTTTGAAATTCGTTGCTCGTTTTCTTGTCAGATTTCTCTAGCCTCGAAAGGTGAGCAATCACTCACGATTAACGTTCTTTTATTCATTAAATTTGATTTCAATTGAAACGACGATTGAAATATGTTGCTATAGTTATTTAATTTGTTATATTTATGTCATTATCTGTAATTGTTCACCTGTGGGATATGACACCATATCCTATTGTTTATATTTTATTATTGATGACATCTGCCTATTATTATTTTATTATCTGCTATCACTCTGCAAGTTCCCTGTTAGTTTAGTATTTCACTATGGGTTGAAATGATACATACCCGAACGGACTTTAGAATAGGAGAAAATCGTTATGGGTTGAAATGATAAATCCAAGCGATTTTCATTTAACTGAATTTGGGATTACGGGTTGAAATGATATCCACCCGTATATATTTAGTGTACGGATTGAAATTATAAATATCCGTAGCACTTGACTATATGATATGAAATATATACAGACACTGTTGGTCCATATATGAATATTTTGAAAATAATTTCTATGATTTTTGGAAAGAAATATATGGTTAAATAAATATTGATTCTTAAGATTTTATATAAATGGAAATTTTATATATAGATTTAGTAGTAATATTTGATATAAATTAGATGGATTTAATACATATATATGGTTAAGTATTTTGTAAATCTATATTTCAATAGATTTTCTTGTAATAAATTGAATAAAGAAGGTTGGGAAGATAAATTTAGGTTTATTGGAAATGGTATTTAAATAAGGATTTTATTTAATTAAATCAATTTGGAATTATTGAATGGGAAATTTAAAATGTATGATTTTACAACTGGATTTTTTTAATTTAAGCGATTTAATGAATATTTCACGTTAAATAAATTAAAGAAAATATTTAGTAAAACGTAATTTAAGATTACTTAAATGACATTGGATCTAATGGGGGAATATTTCAAGACTAAATAATAATGGGGTTAAATCGAGATCTATATGAAACGGTCAATTGAACTTTGAAATTTAGAATATTAAAACTTTGAACTATACTGGAATTTAATTCGTTTATTTGTGATTCAGATCTGTATTTGAAATCAATATAATTTGAATTTATTATTTAGAAAACTAAATTGAATAAGAATTTAGTTTGAAACATTTAATATTTAAAGTTTTGAAATATATTGAAATGTAAAAGGGTATTTTGTGATTTCAAATCCGGAGTTGAGATCGATAAAATGTGAAATGGTTATTTAGGAATTGAGTTGAGTTCTTATTGATAAATTGGGATTGGACTAAATTTGAATTTTGAATTTGAGTAGATTTAAATCGTAACTTTGAAATGATAAAATTGGAAATAAATATATTTGAAATGAAATAATGTTTGGTTTTGAAGTATAAATAAATTTGAAATGACAATGGTGTTATAGTGTATATTTCTACATTGTAGATAGCTCCACGGATCCTTAGAGGATGGTTATCCCAAACATCCTTTAAGTTACTTGTATTTCAGTTGATATTTCACTTGAGTTGGATTTATAGATATAAGAATGTTAATCCTGACTCGAGTGTTTTGTGTTTTGCTTTAGGCTCGGGTCAGACTGAGTAATACAGCATTAGAGACTCACCTTTGGAGTTTGGAGCTTCATTTGGAGATCCAACTATCGATTCAACTTTCAGCTTTTCCAGTTGATTGGTTCAGAGGAGTCATCGGTTCGTGCTGAAGACTTCACTGTATTTGAGATATCCTGATATACTTTATTTCTAACCCTGATGTATATAGTAGCTTCATGAACTACTATTCTTTATTTATTCCGCTGCGTAATTATTGTACTACTCTGTATCTGTGATTCTGTGATTGATTGATTTATTGTATATGCTTAAGTTTTGCCAAATTAAAATTAACAATTCGGTATTTTGAATTATTCAAGTCGGACATGTATGGTTTTATTGTCGATTTGAATGGTCCAAAATAGCGAGTCGTTACAGTTGGTACAGAGCGAGGCTCTAGGCAAAACTTAGCATATATGGTAAATTCGTTTACAGAATCACTTTCGTTCGAGTTGAATCTCTTCCTTTTTGACTCAATTTACTTTGAATTTTGGAATGTCCCTCGGTTCCGAAATTCATTCTTGTCTCTTCTATTTGTATTCGTTTGATTCTGAAGTATTCCATAACTCCACAGAATGTTTTGTAAAGGGGGTGAAAACTCCTTTACAATCGGCATTGATTCACCGAAGATTTATATATCCTCGGTTTAGATGCAGCTATCTCTGGTTATGCCGAATTTTATATCTGGCGATCGAATGTCGATTTGCCTTGGAATTCCGCATCGATCATATTCATGAAGTCACGGTTGACCCGGTTAAGGTCGTCCGCGATTTATATCCATAATCTATTTTGTAATTCAATTATCTCATCTTCGATCGAGTCTACTTCGAATCAGGGTTCTATTGATTGGAGTTCCTCTAAATTACATCTTTATCTTTGTTTTGAAATCCATTCTTGAATCATCCTTTGAAAATCGGGTTTTGTTTGTATTTTAAAATTGTTTTATATATCAAAATTATTATTTTGATAGCTATGATTTTATTCTATATATAAAAGTGAAAATGTTTTCGATAAGGATTATATACCTATATATAAAACAAATAAGAAATGTTATTCTATATATAAAAGTTTTGAAAGGATTTGAAATTTTGAAAAATTATAAGAAATTGATTTATATACAAATGATTTATAACTAAAGGGTAAAATTTGAAATTCGAGAATTGAATTTTGGTATTTTGAAATTGGTTTTAAGATTTTGGAAAATATGTAAAAATAATACGATTTAAAAGTATTTTCCGAATAAGAAATGTTTCAAATGAGTTCAAGTGAATTCCAATAATTTTGAAAAAATTTCAAAGAAGTTTTCAAGAAAATAGAAGTCCAGAACTCACTTATGTCATTGGAAAATAATTTCGGTGATGAGTGCACGCATCATTGACATTGATTTTCGAGTTTCAGAGTGGGGAGAGGCCACTTTAATAGCTTTGCTATGCGAATCACTTTGTAAAACCAATTTTGATTTCAAATTCTGAAGTATAATTCGATATTCGAAAGATATATATATATATATATATATATATATATATATATATATATTTAAAATGATTTAAAGGAAGCCGGTGTTCAATCCTTTAGTTTTCGATTTGATTTAGTATAACTCTATTTATAAAAATTAATTTACTAATTTGTTGCTGATTTCCAACTCTTGGATTTGAAATTTGATTTCACCGACTATTTTGAAGGTTCGAGCACTTCCACATCAAGGTTTAAAATTTTAAAACTAAGAAATTTCGAAGAGTGTAAAATATTTGATAAAGAATATAAGTTTAGTTTCGTATGTTTAAAGTATGAAGAGTATGACTTAAGTAAATTTGAAACTTTTGTTAAATAAATAATTTGAAAAAGGAAAATTGGATTTTTCATATAGAAATAAATAGTTTAAAGGTTTTAAAGGGATGATTATAAATTTAGAAACCATTTTGAGTATAATTGATTTTGAGAAGAATATTTGGTTTTGAAATTAGATTGGAATTAAAACCAGTACTTATATGGTGATTTTGGAAATGAATTTGTTTGACCTAAATTTTGTTGATTTGGAAATTTGGATTATTTTCTAAACCTATTGTTTAAGAAACTTTGAAACTGAATATATTTAATTTGGAAGAAAATTTGGTGAAATCATATATGATCTTGAAACTGAAATGTTATTGAAACGAGAAAAAATTTGAGAACCTTGATTTACTAAATACTTGATTTAGGAGTTATAGAACTTATATAAAACTGATTTGTATAGTACGAAATTGATTTGAAACCTATTGATTTGAAAGGTACTCAATTTGGAAAGAGAAATTTTATATAATCGAAGTCTATATAAGTGTGATTTGATATACTATTGTATTGGAAAGTATTCGATATGGAAAAGAAATCCTATATATAATGGACTTTATATAAGTATGATATTTGAAAGTATTTGTAAAGGTACTATATGATATATATATTTTCGAAGTAAAGATATGGAAAGTGCCTTCTGCTTGATATCCGCTTTGTGGCCACATTGTGGATTCATTCTATCGATATTATTCTCTCTGATTTTTTGTTTTCCAGATGTGATACTCGAGTGTTCCCACCGTGGCGTAACCCATGGTTTTTTCTTCTCTCGCGACTGCATAGCGCAACTGCTTGGCTGAGTCTGGCCTAGGGGTACAGATTGTTTCCTGGGGGATCCAGGCATAACCATTGTGTATCCTACAATCTGTGTAGGTCGCGATTAGTAGCGAAACTGCCTGGCTGAGACGGCCTAGGGGTACGGATTGTTTCCTGGGGGACCCAGGCGTAACCATTGTGTATCCTGCACCCTACTAGTCATCATGGCGTAACTCGTAGGGCTGAGAAAGCTTACGGATACGGATTGTTTCCTGGGGGATACAGGCGTAACCATTGTGTATCTGCGAACCATGGTTGGACAAAGGTTTTGGTTTGGTTGTTTTGTTTGGATTGTACTTTCCATATCTGTTTTTAAAAGGTTTTTCAAGTATTTTCACTAGGTGTTGAAACAGGTCTGCTAAGTACTTGAAGAATTCTAGCTTTGCGCCTGATCAACGGAAGTCCAGAGTCTGCAAGAACGAGGACAAACTTGTTGAAACATCAAGTTATAGAAGTATTTTCGAAAGGAAAATTGATTTCAACATAAGAGTATTTTTTTTTGAAAAGGTATTTTATTATAAAAGTATTTCTAACAAAGAAATTCTGTATTAATATTCGAAATTGAAATTCTTATGGTTCTAGATTAATTATTCGTGCCCAATACTATTCCTTGAATCTACCTTATCTGCTCAGCTTTAGTTATTCACCTTGATTCTGTTTTCCGAATCTACCTTCTTTCCTTGTTGGATATATCCTTTAAAATATTGTTTAATTATATACTACCTGGTTTAATAGAAAATTTTAGTGTTATAAATGTTTTAGAAGTTATTTACTTAAATTAAAACATATTTAAAGTAAATGATTAGTGATAATATTTGAAAAGTATTTTGAGATAAAATTGGTAAAATTATAAATTATGGATTTAATGTTTTCAAATAACATCCTTGTAAATATAACTAATGATGGGAATAATTGTTTCTAAATAGTTTTCATATATTTATAAAGATGTTATTTAAACATAAATGTTATTTATAAAGGAAGCAGGAAATTTACAAATGGGTTTTGAAAAGTTTTAGAGTATCAAAGATAATTGAATCGCAAATGAAGTTTTCAAATTTCAAGTAAAATTTATTTAATTTCAAATTAATTGTTTAATCTTGACTTTCAATCTACTTTTATTTCTGGCTGTTCAAATTCTCCTACCTCATTCCTATTCGGGGACGAAAAGTTTTGAGTGGGGGAGAGTGTAACGACCCATAAAATTTTAATAATTTTAGTTGATTTTATTTACGTATTTAATTGAATTTTTTATGAAATTTTAAATAATAATATTTTGAAATAAAAATTTAATATTTGGATTACGTATAATTAAATATAGCAAATGGTAAATTTTCAATTAATTTTGTGAAAGTTTATTTATTATGTAATTTTATTAAAATCAAATCAGTTAATAATTGTTGATAATAAAATATTTTCCAAACCTGAATATTTTTACATAGAAAAATTCTAAATCTTATTCTGAGTGAGACGTCATCTTTCGTTTTTCAAAATTTGGACTTCTATAGCTCCGTCGATTTTGAATTTTTATAATCAAATCGTTCCACTGATATTTGTATACCGTTTTGATCGTCTCATCGTACTAATCTCTGCGGTATATTCGTTTCTGTGTTTTGAGGTACGTGACAACTATGATAAACTGTCGTCATATCGGCACCTTTAATTTTGACCGTTGACTTTCCTTCGGTTTCAAATATTGAAGCGTGTTGCGCACGCTATTACTAATTGCTTTGAATTTCGCAGCTGTTATCAATCCATCGTTTCAATTTATTATATGGTCTGTTACTCTACCTTTTCAAATTTGAACGTGCAGCTGGTGGCATTAAATGTTGCCTTAATTATCCACTGAATTATCGTGACATCCCGCTACTCTATATTTAATTCTGTATGTTTTATCTTTGCTTAAATTTCTCTGCCCATTCCTTTTTCCATTTTAATATCATTTCCTTTCCAAACTCATTATGTACTGTCCAAACAAACAAAAATTCATTGCTTTAATTATTCAGCTCAATCTCAGGGACCGTTACTATTCAAATCACTTTATATTTATGGTATATGTTTCTTATCTTTATTTGGCAACGGTTCTTTTTTTTATTGCTTAAATACTTTGCTGAATCAATGGACAACCGTTCCTATTAAAATTTTCTCTTGATCTGATCTGTGGCGTACGTTACTTTGAAATAAATTTTTAGATATCATAGCGTCTGTCACTTCCATTTTCCACTTTGAATCATTTATTTACCTATTCATTTTCTGTACTTACACTTATCAAATAAATAAAGTATATATTTATAATCAAGCTTTCATCTTCCCAGATCCAATTTATGTTGTTGAAAACTTTTGCATCCTCTTCCCCTGTTTCAAACCGAAGGATGTGCAAACCATCCTTCTTCCCTGATGCCATCTCCAACCTTTTGTTCCTCCTCCTCTTCTTCTAGTGCAGCAGGTGAGTAATATATAAGTTAGAACTATATTTTTTTTTCAACTGTTTACAATTAATACAAGGCATATCTATATGAAAGTATTATATAATTTTCTATGTTCAAAGATATATTTTCTTTGTATGTTTTAAACTGATTTTTATTTGTATATATATATTTCATATGGGACAGAGAATATATATGTACATGTTTTGTATTATAATAGTATATAAGTTGATATTATATGTTGTTTTAAGTATTATATAGATTACTGTATTTCATTTGCAGTAATATATATAGGGATAAAGTACTGTTTATTTGAGATTCAATTGTTTATATCCTACTTACTTACAAATTTTAATAGTATACGTATGATTTTATATTATTCGTTTATGCATAAGTTTACAACTGTGTATACGTGTAATTATACTTTAGCCATAAAATTTCTAAGTATATATACATTGGTTTGTAGTGATTTATAGTATTGATTCTTATAAAATATATACGTACGTGGTTTACAAAGTCTTGGGATTTAACAGTTCTGTTACATATGTTATATTGTTTTATATAAAATAATAAAACTGTTATGTTATCGTTTGTAGCTTTCTTTGTTACAGTAATATATAAAGTTCTTTTGAAAAGTGGTCTCATCATTTTTCTTTAAACTTGTATATGTTTATGTATATTTCAATATAAAAGTTACAGCATTTATTTCAAATTTTATTATATTTGATTTTAATACATGTGTTTAATACAAACCAATGATTTTTCTTACATACGTATTTTGTTTTGATATTTGACTTAAAAAGAAGTATTAATTTAATAATAAAATAATAATGTTATATTTTCAATTTATGTCAATCTGATTTGGATTTGTTCTCGTAAAATTCTGTTGTCAGCTCTATCCATCAAATTCGTGCCCATCTAGTGTTGCTTTGAAATTCGTTGCTCGTTTTCTTGTCAGATTTCTCTAGCCTCGAAAGGTGAGCAATCACTCACGATTAACGTTCTTTAATTCATTAAATTTGATTTCAATCGAAACGGCGATTGAAATATGTTGCTGTAGTTATTTAATTTGTTATATTTATGCCATTATCTGTAATTGTTCACCTGTGGGATATGACACCATATCCTATTGTTTATATTTTATTATTGATCATATCTGCCTGTTATTATTTTATTATCTGCTATCACTCTGCAAGTTCCATGTTAGTTTAGTATTTCACTATGGATTGAAATGATACATACCCGAACGGACTTTAGAATAGGAGAAAATCATTATGGGTTGAAATGATATATCCAAGCGATTTTCATTTAACTGAATTTGGGATTACGGGCTGAAATGATATCCACCCGTATATATTTAGTGTACGGATTGAAATGATAAATATCCGTAGCACTTGACTATATGATAGGAAGTATATACAGACACCGTTGGTCCATATATGAATATTTTGAAAATAATTTCTATGATTTTTGGAAAGAAATATATGGTTAAATAAATATTGATTCTTAAGATTTTATATAAATGGAAATTTTATATATAGATTTAGTAGTAATATTTGATATAAATTAGATGGATTTAATACATATATATGGTTAAGTATTTTTGTAAAACTATATTTCAATAGATTTTCTTGTAATAAATTGAATAAGTAAGGTTGGGAAGATAAATTTGGGTATATTGGAAATGGTATTTAAATAAGGATTTTATTTAATTAAATCAATTTGGAATTATTGAATGGGAAACTTAAAATGTATGATTTTATAACTGGATTTTTTCGATTTAAGCGATTTAATGAATATTTCACGTTAAATAAATTGAAGGAAATATTTAGTAAAATGTAATTTAAGATTACTTAAATGACATTGAATCTAATGGGGGAATATTTCAAGACTAAATAATAATGGGGTTAAATCGAGATCTATAAGAAACGGTTGATTGAACTTTGAAATGTAGAATATTAAAGTTTTGATCTATACTGGAATTTAATTTGTTTATTTGTGATTCAGATCTGTATTTGAAATCACTATAATTTGAATTTATTATTTAGAAAACTGAATTGAATCAGAATTTAGTTTGAAACATTTAATATTTAAAGTTTTGAAATATATTGAAATGTAAAAGGGTATTTTGTGATTTCAAATCCGGATTTGAGATCGATAAAATGTGAAATGGTTATTTAGGAATCGAGTTGAATTCTTATTGATAAATTGGGATTGGACTAAATTTGAATTTTGAATTTGAGTAGATTTAAATCGTAACTTTGAAATGATAAAATTGAAAATAAATATATTTGAAATGAAATAATGTTTGGTTTTGAAGTATAAATAAATTTGAAATGACCACGGTGTTATAATGTATATTTCTACATTGTAGATAGCTCCACGGATCCTTAGAGGATGGTTATCCCAAATATCCTTTAAGTTACTTGTATTTCAGTTGGTATTTCACTTGGTTGGATTTATAGATATAAGAATGTTAATCCTGACTCGAGTGTTTTGTGTTTTGCTTTACGCTAGGGTTAGACTGAATAATACAGCATTAGAGACTCACCTTTGGAGTTTGGAGCTTCATTTGGAAATCCAACTATCGATTCAGCTTTCAGCTTTTCCAGTTGATTGGTTCAGAGAAGTCATTGGTTCATACTGAAGACTTCACTGTATTTGAGATATCCTGATATACTTTATTTCTAACCCTGATGTATATAGTAGCTTCATGAACTACTATTCTTTATTTATTCCGCTGTGTAATTATTGTACTACTCTGTATCTGTGATCCTGTGATTGATTTATTTATTGTATATGCTTAAGTTTTGCCAAATTAAAATTAACAATTCGGTATTTTGAATTATTCAAGTCGGACATGTATGGTTTTATTGTCGATTTGAATGGTCCAAAATTGCGAGTCGTTACAAATTTTTATCAATTTATCAACTCAATGAAAATAAAATTCGACCCATGCCTATTTATACAAATCATTTGGCATGTAAAACAAGTATTACATCATCAAATTTCAAAATAGAATTCACTAGGAAAGCCCAATAGTTCTGACTTCGTCAAATGCTTGTGGTCATGTGCACGGCCTGTACATGTGTGCACATGCACACTCCTCCTAAGTAAAACTAAAGGTCGTTGCTAGCATAGTTGGAGTCGTCACGTCACGATGATTTGATTGGTGTGGGTGGTTAGTCGTTTCCTGTCCTAAATCGTAGGTGGCACTTGTGGGATAAACTTGGTGCAAACTGCTCGACAAAATGCCTCCTATCCTTGTATGATTACAAGTGTTTGATAAAATGTTATTGCTAAGTTTCTCTTGCTCCAACCTATTCGATGATATTCCTATAGGCCTAACACATACCCATGTTACGAAATTGTGTGCCAAACAATCACTTACTCGACTAATCAATTCATGTTCTTTGTCCAAAACCTGCAAATGAATTACTGGATATATAATACTTATGCCTATGTCATATAAATTATAAATAATGATATGTTAAAATGTTACCATATATAGTTAATCGATTGTATATTGGTTTAACAATCCATGTATTGAATTTATGATTTAGGGCGACATGATGCAGATTCTACACCCTAATTGTCGTTCTTGGTCTATACTACTTAAAATAATTATTGATAACAATGTTGTACAATTTGTTTAATGGAGTGGAATCACATATGTTTGATGCGCTATACCAAATTGACACAACACACGAGTAAGATGATATGGCTTTGTCGTGTTAACACGGAAACATCTTGGAATACCGTGCTATCTAAGAAAATTGATGATGGTAATATAAATACATGCACTCGTGTTCGTCTAATAGTGTATGGAAACAATTTTATTATAATGTTGTTCTGATTATATGTGCACTGTAGGTGCAAAAGTCTTGGTAGTCATAAGCACTTTTATTTCAAGCGTTCTTGTTGGTGGTGAAGACTCCAAACTGATAGTGAAACTACATTGATAAGTGATCGAAAAGACGATCAAGAATGTATGTTATCTAAGATATTTTCGGAATTTCAAAAGGACGTAGAAAATTTTATTGATTGAATTTACATTTAACATTAATAGCAGTGATAGAGATGTACGGTTATTTTGTACTAGTCAAAAACCACATGATTTTTTGTTAATCTATCAAGATGTCCGCACAATTGTGGAATCTTCGTATCACAACTCAAAGACGGATGCCAACGAGCAATTTTCGGTTCACTTTAGCAATGAATATTTATCGTGGATGAAACTGAAAGCATGGAAAATGCAAATAATTCATCTCTCTGCTAAGCTTAGAAAAGTAGCAAATTGGCTTACATCAAATTTACTAACAAGGGCTTAGTTGTCAATATAAAAATGTCAATATTGTCGACCCTTGTGCAGATATGTAAGCTTCGTTAAATATTCCATGCTGATCGAGTGTTGAATTGAAGCTTGTGTTTTGCTCTTGTCAACAAATTATATGTACGCTACCAAAAAATGAATTTAGGACTACAAAACTGCAGCATCCATGCCAGAACGGTATTAAGTATGCACAAAATTTATGCTAGACCATGATGTGGCTTTGGAGGCGACCTTACGCGCTCCTGGTGTGGGTAGTGTCTTCTTCCGGAAAAAAAAAATCCATCATTCTAACTCAGTATACCATTACTATCAAACAATTCCGAACTATAATCATCATTTACAACTTACAGTGTGTCCAATCTGGCCTCAAATACATGCAATCTCGAAATTAACTCGAAAAATAGAAAAAACCTAAAATTTAAACGAGTAGAACAGGCAAACTTACCTAGAGAATTGATCTGTAAATGAGATGAAGATTGTAAATAAAAGATTTGAGTCGAAATCGTTGGTAAAGAAGAAAGATTTGTGGTCGTTTATGGAGTAAGAACATGAAGTAACGAAATGAAAGGATGTTCTGTGGAAGGATAAACTAACTACATTGAGTGTAAAGACTAAAAATTGATCAAGGAATGCGGAAAACATAAAGAACTACTTGTTATCACAAAAAGAGGATGTGAAAAGCTATCTTTGAACATTTATGCAAGACCATATATTTTTGTATGAAAGAAGACTATTAGGTACACGTTCCCACACATATGGTGTATACGTTAATTTTCGTGACGTGACACACATTAAGCACAGCTATGGAAGAGCCTACCTCCATATCACGTTAAAGAATCGTTAATAAATTGATGTGATCAGACTCCTCTACAAAACAAAATAAGATTACTTATTATGAATTGAATCGACCATTGAAGATACAAGATTAGGCAAAGCGTCTTGCACCATTTTCCATTTGGGCAGATACAATGGCCTCATTTGTTTAGATCAAAGAGAAGACAAAAAAGAGATCTCAATTTGATAAATAAGTCGATGATGCATTTTGTAATTTGCTAAAATAGCATGAATGAAAGAGTAATAGAATATCAGACGAACATACCAATATACATTTTATGCCAGTGCCAAACCGTGTAGCACAGTGGTTGAGATCAGGAAATACAAGTAAAACTTCTACACGAGCTATATTTTCATTTCAAACCTTGCTGGCCAACATACCAATAATTTACAATATTAAAGCGATTTATCGCTAGAAAATGAATTACAGTTAGCTAAGAGGAGAAATACACAAAGGAAATATATTCACAAAAGCACTGCGAAATGTGAACTCTTGTGAATAAAAAAACCTTTAAATCTTCTAGCAAATGCCAGAGCTCATTCTGTGTCCACAAAAATCTAAATAAAAATTTCATTGCAAGGATCAGTCATTTTCTTAAATTAGATGAAAATTGAGTACAATCATAATTTTACATATTTTAGCTGAGGAAAAACTAACCTCAAAATCAGGTAAAGGTTCATATAATTTCTTTGATAGTGTGTCATATACCGAGATCCCTGAGATTCTCTGGACACCCAGTCTTGTGGCAATCATTGTCTACAAGCAAGTGCAAAAAATGTTCAAAAGATGCATTTCTGCGCCATATTCCAGAAATAAATACATGTCTGAACCGTTGATTTGCGATATCGTGTTCATCTTGCTTGAGTTTGCCAACAAATTAGCTAACTTTCAAATTATGTTTTCAAAAATTAAATCAAAAATATCGTACATAACGCAAGGATGTACTCCATGTACGTATGTATGTGTATTTATATAACATATGCATACATACATATTTGATATATGTATGTGTATATGAAATTTCACTCAATGGTAAACACTGATAAAAAAATTGGTCAAACAGACAAGCTTCAAAATTAACCACAAAGGCAAAGTTCTTCCCAAAACTAACAAAAAACAAAACAAAACAAATATTATGTTCCCATACCATTCTCTTTCACATGAAAAATAAGGGTTTTCAATTTTTGATGAGAGGAGGGATTAATGGACCGTGGTGCATTCTGATGGTGGAGGTGATGTTATATTTGCTGGTGATGCAGGTGGAGGAGGTGATGATGGAGGAGATGAGATGGCGAGATGAAGGTTGTGATAATGATGATGGAGATGGAGCGGCAATGTAGTTGGAAGCAGGGACAGTCACGTTGGGAAGTGGGAGGTTACAATATGTGACGGTAGAGAATTTGAAAAGCATCAGTTATTATAGTTTTGTAATGCTACTTTGTAGTAGCATTTTATGAATAGCATTCTACTAACGAACGTTTGTAAAATCATAATTTTTTGTATTTTTTAGAATAATTGATTTTGAATTGTCTTTTAATTTTGGTAATTGATAAATTTGTCTTGCCTTTGATGTAACCAATTAGTAAGGTGAGTTGTGTAATCATATGTTATACAGCATATCTTGCAAAAACAACATCTTCGTATTATATTTGCAACGCTATTTGTAGACAGCATCCAAAGAAAAATACTTTATAATGCTTTTTTAAGTAGCATTTCAACTTTTAGATTAAATACATTTATGTGTAACCGCTATATATAGCATTTCATTATTCAATACCACAATATTGTAACATTTCATGTACTTGTAATAGGATCGTTTGAATTGAAAATTTGAATGTAGCGTTTTATTCAGTGCTACCATTTCATGTTTTAGTTCTACTTGTTATAGCATACATGGATTAAAAAATCGAATATTATATTTAATGTGCTATTTTGTAGTAACATTTTATGTTTTTATGCTACTTGCGGTAATATTTTTGATAAAATCTACTTACGGTAATATTATGTGAACTGAAAAAGCTAATATATCAATTCAAGTCAAAATTCTTCCTCGTAGTAGCATTTTATTCTTCATTACATGTCTATGTTTTTTTCTATGATTTGATGTTATTTTTTCTATCATTCGGTCGCATTTCTTTTTTTACATGTCAGATACATTATTTTCAAGTATCCTTTCATCTTTTTTATTTAGCACTTTAACATAATTTTTATTTTTTATTTTAATACTGTAATTTGGATGTGTTATTTATAATTTTTGTAATGCTGTTGTACAGCAGTTTCTTGTACCAGCAACTAGGTTTTTGAGTTTATTTATTTAAATTAATTTTTCGGGTTTTTTACTCGTATTTTTTCTATAATACTATTGTACAGCAGCATTTTTTGCAATATTGTTTAAAAAATTACATTATTTTTTCCTATAATGCTGCTGTACAATAGCATTTCTTACATGTTGCTAATTTTTTGTCGTCAATGATTATTGATGAAGAGGTATGAAAGGAATGAGAATTATTGTAATGGTGAGGTGATGAGGCAATAAAGTGCGGTAGATGGAGAGGTTATGTGGCGTAGTTAGATTTGTATGGATTTAGTGTTTGTAGTGTTGAAACGGTTGCTAGAGGGTGTCGATGGATGGCGTGACGATGGCAATAGTAGTTGCAGTTGAAGTGCTGGTGGTGTTGATCGATAGGGTGAGTAGCCTGTTCTGGAGAATTTCGTGAAAGTTGAAATTGAAGAAAATGTTGTCCTTGTGCTGAATTATTGAGAGGTAGTCCAAACGTCTAAAGTTTGTGTTATGTTTGTCCATTTCTACATATATGTATGTTTTTGGCAATATATGCGTGTGTATCTGTGTTGATTAGCACCTTTGACTAATGGATTGATGCAATATTCACAAGCAATTTTTGGTGCCTTCTTTTTAGTCCTCATCAGTGTCAATTTTGTGAGCAACTATCAACCATATTGACAGCAACAAATATGATAAAATCGCCTACTTTGATCTTACAAAGGCAAAACTTAGAACAAGACCTTAGGATCATACAAACGGTTTTATTGGCGCAAATTAGAAAACACCATCTCATGCACTATCCCAAAGGCTATGGAGCACAATGCAAATAGTAATCGAATTATGCTAATATATTCAAAGTTTAGCTTCATGATAGATTAATAGTTGGGAACTTTCGTAAAAACATCATCTTTAAGTTTCAAAATACATAGTCAGCCCTCCTCAAAAACAGGTTTTAACAAAAAACATACTTTTAAGTTTCAGGATATTTGCAAAGTTCTCAGCAAATATTTGCATTTTTCAAAAAAAAAAAAGTTTTCATCATAGAAACATGCGACGAATGTTCAGATTTATTTTCAAAAAAAATGCTTTTTATTTTTACCGAAATTAAAAATATGGATGTAATTTAAAACATGTTTTTAGGAAGAGTTTTTTACGTATCAAAACTGAAGATAAGGGGCGAAACCAAATTTTCACTGAATAGTTTCCTTACCAGGCTAATATTGATCGAACTCAAAGCTTCCACTGGTACTAGTACCTGTGTAACATAAGCCAAACAAACAAGTTAGGAAAAAAACTGCTTCTGCTACGTGATTAAATTGCGGCAAATCACACCAAGATAACTATTTGTAAAGACACATCATTTATCAACAATGCATTGCATGTATCAAAAGTGAAAGGAAATATATATATATGAATAGTCGCACCTTATATGATTTTGCCTCGTAAATTGTATTTTTATTTTAAATAAAGCATGTAGTGTAAAAAAAAGATTTCAAATTATGTAAAACCTCATATTTTGGAGTGCCATTATGTGGATTTAATCAAACATGAAAATTATTTAAATAATAATTAGAGAAATTCAATAAGAAAATTACTCAAGGAGAATTTAATTAATCAAGTGTAGTTGGACACATAAAAGATCGGTTCAGTTGAACTAAGAGTAATCGAGTAAAATGTAATAGAAGTCGTTCCTTTAAAGGGAAAGAGGAAGCAAAAGCAAAACAAAGGAGCTAATTACATTGAAGAAGGAAACTAAGCTAAATCTTCGTTTATGGTGAGTAATATTAACCCAAATTTCTAGTTGATGAGCTCGGATTTGTGCTCTCTTCAAGTTTTTAAATATTTTTAATGCATGAATATGAATGTTAATGTATTGTAAATGAATATATATGCTTTATATGAAAGTTAGTAAACTATTTTAATCATAACTTGAACATATGAGCTCAAATCATTATAAATTTCGGATATGGTAGAAAATGCAGTTTTAGAGGTGAGTTTTTAATTTGGAAAATTTCTCATATTCTTACGAATAATTATGAATTTTTTAAAGGGAAAAATTGGTAATCTAGTTTACTGAATTTAAAATTTGAAGAATCGTTATTTTGATCTGAAATTTTATATGTGATAAATAAAGTCGAAATTAGGTTTGGGAATTTTCTGGTTTTTTTCTTATGTATTTTGAATTAATATGAATTATTAAAGTGAAGGGAAAATGAGAAGAAATGTTGGAGATCACTTAACTAATTAACTAATTATATAAATGATTAAAATATAAAATAATTTTTTGCATTACACGGTAGAAATCGGAAAATGAAAAGGAGAACAAACGTGAATTGGACAAGTGGCTAATTTGGTCAAAAAGATATCACTTCGTAAAGTAATAAAACGGTTTCAATTTAATTATGGTTTTGCAATACATACTTCCAATAGCATGAGCTATATATTCGTTAGCATATGTTTTTGTTAACTCAAAACATAGTCATACATTTGCTACCGTGCTTCCATTAATACATGTGAAGTATGTTTTTTCTTACAATAAGAGTGGTTATTCAAGCAGAGCACTCATACATGAGAATTATGTCTTTGTGAGCATGTCTTTCTTAGCATACTTCTGATAGGTCAACAAGTTATATTTTCATTAGCTTATAACTATGTTTTTAATGGCATGTTTCCATTAGCTTATAATCTATGTTTATGGTAAGCAAATTATACTATGTTTCGTTAACCACGAGTTTTGTTTACGTTAGGTAAAGAAAAATCGTGTTTTTGTTAGCAAAAAGATTGCATTTTCATTAGCAAGTATGGTGGTATGCTTTGTTTACTTCAAAGTTATACTCTCGATAGCCTATATGGGGCATACGTTTGATAGCAAGTTAAGTATGTTTTTGTAGCGTTTGGAAGCAAGTTTCCATGGTTTTGGACTTGAATCTTTGCTAGTGTTAAAGGTTGAAAACAAGGTTCAAGTTATCGTCCGGTACGCCGGAATTCCGGCTGTATCGGATTGGTACCGACCTTGACCGGTCTGAAATGGAGCTAAAAATTCGGTTTCGGATGGGTAAGAGTGAATTTAAAAAAAAACAAATCGAGAAGAATCCAAGGAGAAAGAAAAATCAAAGGAAAAAAAGGAATAAACCTCAAATCAAGAAGAATTCCTTGCCCTAGCTTTGAAATCAGCTTACGCAGTTGTTCATGTTTGCCCTAGCCTTGAATTCGAGAAGATTTTACGATTTTTGGTCTGCGCTCTGTTGTGAATCGAAGAGGAAGTCGGCGGAAGTAAAAAGTAATTGTTTTTTTAATTCCATGTCGATTTGTTCCCGCCTTGAAATCAAGGAGCAATCTTTTTTTTTACTATATTTCTGTTCAGCCCTAGTTTTTAAAAAGAAGTGGACGAAGATGAGAAAGGATGAACCATGTGGATTGTGTGTAGGCTGTTATGTGGGCTTTGTTTCTTTTTTTCTCATTTTATCTTTAATCGGTTTTGTAACTGAAGTTGGGCTGGATTTGTATGTTTCTAGTTAATGTTTTGTTCGAATTAATCAGGGATCTGTGTAATTTAAATATGATTTTAACTATTTAACTTAGCTAATTATGAATTGTATATTAAATAAGTTCAAATTTAGTTCATTTCACTATGAAAAAATTCCATTACCTGAAACTAAGACCGAAACCAAAACTGAAACATCCGAAATTTCCGAAATTGACCGAAACTAAAAAAAATTCAAAAATCCGAAACCGAGTTCTCAAATCTTGGTTGAAAATGCAAAGCTATAAAATGCTATATTGACGGGCTAAATGTATTAATTTTTACGAGAAAGGAAATTTGATAAAACATAACTATAAGCTAGAAACTAGGATAAAAATATTTCATTTATTTGATGTGTTAGATAAAAGATTTATCTAAAGAATTAAAGGATCTACTTGATCTAAACGTAAAGCTCCATTAACGGTGAAGGTCGCAATAATGTTATTTTTAATAATAGTTGTAATACCTTTAGTGTCACACTTTTTTGGTGTTAGCGTGAACTACCAAAAATGCCCTCTAAAAATCAAATTTTAATATAATTTCTTTTACAAATTCAAACGCCGCTCTACAAATATTACTAAATCTTAATATTACTTAAAAATATGATCTGATTTTTCTTTACAAAATCGTTCTTTGTTGGTAAATAATATTAAAAAATACAAACGAACAAAAAATTAGACGTTGCAACGTATAAATAAAAATTCAAACTAAACTACATCTGATTTCAACGCAAAAATATGGTTAAATACATGTGCAAATTATCTTCTTTTGAATGTATTAAACATATATAATTTGTAAAATAAACAATTCATGCACGAAGGGCATGTCGTAATGCTCATATGAAGAAATGACTTGAACCCAAAATTATGAATGTAGACTACATTATAGTCTATTTTAAGTGTGTATAACTGAAAAAATGACTTGTGTAAGCAGAATTACATCCAAGAGATCATAGAGATCTAGAATATGGTTATAACACCTAATTATAATGATTAAATCGACAACACGGAATGAAATGAATTCAAGGACCAAGAGAGATTATTGCCGCTTAGTAAGGACGTTTGCTAAAATATATTCAGATTGTTGTATTCAATCTCAAGAAGGGTGGGATTGTCCCTGATTATGTTAACCGTCAAGGTGAATGAGTGGTCGCTTACTATTGATGCTGCATGAGCTGAATTACTGCAAGTAAACCTTGTGTGGTGACCACTAATTGAAAATAAATGAAACCGGTAAATGATACCGAAATAAAAGTATAAGGTTATACTCATAATTGAAGTTGCTGTTATATATGAAATTATTCATGCTATGATATACTTTTTTTTTTGAAATGGTACTTAGATACAACATGTCATGGGACAACATAACACAAATCACATGTCAATATATGTTCGAATCATGCTATAATATACTTGTAAATGAAGATGGTATTCATATGATATCGTTCATTTATGATGCTTATGATATTGCAAGTTGTGATGTATTTGTTGTTGATGAAATAGGGAAGGAAAAACCCGTCAGCGTGGTCTTACTATGTTCTATGTTGTATAGTGTACTATTACTCATATCAGAATTTATGTTTAACTCGTGTGTTTATTTTGTTTTCCTCATAAACTCATAGGTACTCATTCGAGTATGTTGAGTTTACGGGGTTAAATAGATAGCCATCTGGGAAACAAATAGAAGTTGCAAAGATGAATTGATGTGAGTTAGTAATGCAATTGATTTCGATTTTGCTAAACCGATTTTCGATTTCGAGTTAGTAATATAACTTTTTTATTTATGTATTTCTTTGCATTTTTTTTCCAAAAATTGGTGTTTTGCCTTAGTGATGCAATATTTTACCAACTTTTTTTACAATTTTCTATTTTTTGTTCCATGGTCGGAACAGGATTTATGGACAGATTCCATCCCGATTCTGGCCGGAACTGGGATGGGATGACCGGAATCCTAGGATTCCGGTTGAAACTTGTACCTTGGTAGAAATACATATTTAGGTGTAATAGTTTTTTGAAAACATTTTTATGATCTATACACATTCCTGCTCATGAACATCCTCACTGCCTCATCGTCACTTGCCAGACAATTAAAGTGTTTAAGAGCTTGATGAGAGATAATGTAATATGCAAACACGCGTGAACAAGCGAATGCGCATGCGCGCACGCGCACACACCTGCACACACATATACACATACATATAGGGCAAGGATTGGCTTCACCTCAAATCCACCCTGATTTCAACCACACCTTCTCATTTAAATAATTATGATTTCTCTATATTATCACTTCATTTTATTATTTAATTTGGAACATGCGGTTGAAATCAAGGGGGATTTGAGGTGTACCAAAATAAGGTGTAACCGATCCTCGCCTACACACACGTGTTACCTGTTTTTGGATTCCAATTATCATTACTGCATTTTCTCCTGTGGAGTTGGCATTAGATAAGAAGATTTCAATAGGCCCAGTAGTCACGTTATTTTGATTTGTGACAAGAAGTTTCACCTGAATGAAAAAATAAATTATCCAGATTAGGGAGATAAAGCAACGATTAAGAACTGTTAAAATAGACCGTATACAAGGAGAGCATGTATATAACGCTATTTGTCTCATTCCAGCAAATATGAATATATATGGAGCACACTACATGACAAGTAGAAATGCAGGTAGTTACCGAAAAGGGTCTCTCCAGAATGATGGAAGATGGAACCTCCACGATTTGCAGATCAATGTCTTTTCGAGTAGTAGGCTGTAGGAAAATAACACTTGTAAAAGGGAGTAAAGTTAAGGAACCTCACACAATCCTAAGCAAACAAGGAATACAATTTTTTGCAAATATAACATGAAGGTTATGGTTTTGGGCTAACCCCTGTTACATGTATTCCAAAAAACCAACATATTCACATATTTAAACATCATTTAATGACTTGCACACAAAAAATAAGCACCCATTCTCGGACATTAGAAATGCTCATTCTTGAGCATTCAGAGTTTCTTATGTTCGACATAAGCTTTACATCAGCCTATGTTAAAAGAGCGTTTAAACTTTTCGTTTTTGAGTGTTTAGGAGAGTTAGATCTGTTACATACGACAAAATGGGTCTTAAGTTGGATGCAAGAAGTTTGAATGTGTTTTTTTAATCTTGCTGTTAGTTTTGAAATTGTAAATTTGTTTTCTAATTGCAGACCTCTTTAATTCTTAAGTTGGAAAAAAAATTTTAATTGTACAATTAATTAAAATTCAGTATATGGTATATTTAAATACATTAAAATACTTAAATGTTATTGATTAAATGATTGTAAAAGTTGTTTAAAAATTGCAAATTTGTTTACAAATTACAAATTCTTTAATTCTTAAATTGGAGATTTGTTTTCTAATTGTAAAATTGACTAAAATTTATTTTATTGTACATTTAAATACATCATGGTATTTAAATATTATTAATTAAAATTTGTCAAGTATTAATTAGTAACGATATTTAATATTTAATTATTGATAATTAATAGTTAATTAATAAAAATTAACAATTATTAATTATAACTAATCAAATAAATTGAAAATACAAAATTACCTTACATCTAAAGTCAACTTTGCCCGAACTATAGCCGAACTCTTATACGCCAATTTAACAAACTTTAAAGTTCGAATTCTAGCATTCACCAAAATCTTGTCCGAGAATGCACCCTCAGTCACACGAGTATCTAACAATCTATACACATAAATATAGATCTAATGAATTATACGATTAACAATTTGAATCCAGTACCGATTCAAAATTTGAAGTTTATGAATATGGTTTAAATCTTATTTTGAAACTCTTGATCATGATAATGTTAATAGATTTACTGCATCATCTTTAGCCAAAAAAGAAGAGAGGAAGTATGGAAGGGGGAAAATTATCTAAGCCAAAAAATGATAACTAAATTTACTTTTTCTAGATCCCATATATAAAAGCATGTTGCATAACGAACAAGTAAAACTAATGACTCAACTAAGCTGGACAGAGTTCTAAACTTCCAACTATTTCGGAAAATATGAACAGTCAAAAGAGCATTGAATGCACAAAATGGAAGGCCAAATATATGAGGACTGGTCTATTAAATTGTTGTTTTCTGTATTATATTTAGTTCACGTACTACTATAGCCATAAACAGAATGCTTGTCATCAAAGCAGGATGACCATACACTTTGAATATTGTGTCAGACTTCAACAGAAAGTAAACTGGCAATTTGGTGATTTTACAAGCTTGCTTTATGAAAACATATCAATCTATACTTACAGTGCCGATAATTTGCTGAGTCTGTAGTCGACCAGGTTCGCCCAAATTAGTGCGCCATGTTATCTGAAGCTTCCCAAGAATATTACTATCAATCTTTGTTTTTCCAGATTCATGAGGTTGTTTAAGCTGATACAGATAATTATATATTCCACCCCCTGCTCTGATCAATGTAGGCGGTCTAATTATTTCTCTGCTCACATTCAAGGGTGATAGAAATTAAAAGATATTACATTATTTGACTGTCAAAATAAGAAAAAGCAGTTATCAAATTAAATTTATGAAGTATCTAACTAAAAAAAATCAACCTTTTTTTAGAAACATTTGTTGTTTCGTGTTCATTGGCTTTCAATAATATTGCACTCCAATTTTGTGCTGGTTCAAACTCAACTTGGTCCATATAAAGGTTAGATTTTGTGTGGTTCTCTATGCATGCTTCCAAAAATGTAATATCCTGTTTTAGGAGATTAAACATGTATAAATGTATGGTTCTCTTTTTGAAAAAAACGAAGTAACATTGAAACCAGTAACAGTAACAACGATGAGAAAAAATGTGGACAAAAATCCCAATCTTCAAGGTCCACAATAATCATCCCCTTTGACAAGAATGCTTTTTACACAAATCAATAACTAGCAAATCCCTATTCCTAATCGTGGTAAAATCGACCAAATAATGGAGAAAAAGAAGCACATAATGTATATTTATTGGCTATTTTTGAAAAGAAGGAAAATGCAAGTGCTAACATATCAGCAAACCATTAGATAAACTGATTCAGGTGTCAGCAAAAATATCTGTTAGGCCATAAATTTTTTATTTAACCCAGAAAAAATTTCAACAACAAACTGTACATCACCCACCGCAAGTATTTGGTGACAGAGTAACTATTATATTTACTTCTGTCTAATTCTCACACGTGTTAAATTGCTATTATGCAAATGTATGTTATTTGTTTTTGATATTTTACCATGGAGAACGTTCCCACTAGTGGAATAAATCCAGCTTCCAAAATACGCATTCTTATCGATAATGCATGTGTCACCAACTCGGAAGCGGAATAACAATACAGTTATTAGTAAAGTCCGCCAGCTGTTGTTCAGGTGTGTATATATATACTATAGGACATCAATAAATCCTAGGGGTTTTAGGTTAATAAATAACCCAGTGAATATGGCTCAGAATGTAGTCAGTAGATCAAAATGAGGCTAGCCTGGTTTCAATGAAACCTGATGGATATTATTATATAAAAGAGAAAACAACACAGATCGGCAAATTGTCCAAAAGCTCAAGATAAATGGAAATATAACTTACAATAAACATATTTAAATGACCATAAAAAACAGCCTACCTTCACAGATCGAACCTGCAAAAAAAAAAATGATTATCAGGTATGGAATGGTATGATGTTTTGATAATGCTTCCCCTAGAAATTGAATTTTGTGCAGGAAGGAACTCTGTGTGTTTAAATTAATGAATGTGGGCAGAGAAATTATATATGGCAAACCGTAGTTTATCATGAAAAAAAAGAAGTTACCTTCGTTCTCACGGAGAGTGGATTTGCAACAACAAATTTAAAAAATTGAGGAAGATATTTGCGCTCACTATCTCCATCATTATATAAAGCAGTGCAAACAAGCCTACATGTCGTACACCAACATAATTCAGTTGCAGCAAAAAATAATAAATAAACTACTTGAGTATAACTTTGTACATGGCCGAAGGCAACTTACGTGTGAGCTCCAAGCTCCTTAACATCGTGTTCCACAATAAAATCATATCTGCCTCCAGAGCGTATTGATTCAACAGGAGCTTTTGATGTATCTAACAATAGTATTCGTTGCTTTTCTGTTTGAATTTCTGCCTGCGGCAAGTGTAAACACTAGTAAGGAAGGTGCACCTAAGAAAGCCTTTTGAGGCACTAGATGAATTGAGATCTGGTACGTCTCTAGTGGAAAATTGTATTATATAACATATAAATCCCTCCCTACCTTCCTCTGGATATAATAAGTGAGACAATCACATTTAATAAACACATGAAACAATCACAAATATTTGAAAGAAAAAATAAATTCATGGAGAATGACAGAGTGAATCTAATGACTTTTCATACAATTGGGATATGTGAAACCACGAAATAAAATTATTTATAAATAAGAATCAACAAATTTTGTATAACATACAAGCTCTTTAGCATGTGCAATGCATGTGCTTTTAAAAATATTTTTGAAAATTAAAAAAAAACATGGTCACAAATCATTAAATTCCATTTTTGTACATAGTTTCAATATAAATATATGGAGACCGAGACTCGGACTTATCACTTATACATCTGAATTTACAATTGACAATAGACGTTAGCATTTAACATCACTGGGATTTGAATCCATGATCTAGTTTAGAGTTATCAAACCAGACCCTAACATATATACCCAACCTAATTACCCTAGTATTAAAAAGGTTGGGTCAAACCCATTTAAAATTTTATTTTACCGGATCCAACCCATTTATTGTCCATCGACATAATTTTTAAATAGTCCAACCAAAGTTTTAAATCTCCATTATTTTGTCTGAGATCTCCCACAAGATATATTTTCGCACTTGGACGAAATGAAACTTTAAACATATTTTTATCTTGTTTGACATTCATCTCATCCAAAATATTAAAATTTCAACCCGATATATGAATTGAGATATTAGTCCAACTGTCTGAGATCTCGTTTGAAATCCAAAATTTGAAACCTTGGGTCCAACCCAATAACCCATATAACCTTGTTAGTTATAGTTATATTTTATATGAACCTACATGGTAGAAACATGAAAATAACCATTATTCTATTTTATTTGAATCTTCATTATAGAGAACGGTGAGAAAAAAGTGACTATTTCCCTTGAACTTTAAGATATTTATCTTTTCAATCGTTTAAATTGATATGGTTTTAGTTTGAATCCAACTTTGTCACCGTATTTCTGATTACCTCCAACAGATTTTTGTCACATCTATACTCATCTACTCTTATTTTAGTTTGAAGACATATATATATATATATATATATATTAATAATAATAATAATCCACCTAAGTGTCTTTCTTCCCAAGATGTATGTTGATTCACCACCAAATATAGGAATATGAGTTTGTATTGACGTACAACGGTATATATTCTCTTAATGAGATGCATTTTTCTCTTTTAGTTTGTTCCTTAACTTATAAACTATAGCGATGGCCACAACCTTAAGATTCCGATTTTTCAAAATTATGATTGATTTGATTTTAATTAGAATAAAAAATTGTTTATTTGACCAATATGATTTGAAATGTGAAAAATAATAGTAGGATTTAAGATGATAACTTATGCTAACCATTTATCATTTCTTTAATTCACTTTGTGATTTTATGAAATAAAAGGATACAAATTTTTTTATCACCGATCTTTATTGATTTCTCAACAGAAAAATGTATTAACAGTGAATACTGTTAGTTTTGGATTCTCACATCCTGCGTAATAATTTTGATGCATTGTTGTTTTACGGTGGTTTGGACTTTGACATTAATCTATCCAAAGAAAAATATCTGCAGCCCATGTAAACATTATTGTTAGTTGGACGAATGAGGACTGGGTAGATAACTATTACACTTTATTCATTAATTTGTTACTATAGTTCTGATAATATTAACTCAAAGTTTCGTTATCTCATGTTTACACATAATTGCTCATTTTGAGTGTTTCGTGTCTATGTATAATTAGAGGTATGATCGTTATATTAGTGATTTATTTTACTTAATTAAAAGTTGTTTATCTACAATTTTGGTGCATATAATAACTTTTAAGTTTGCCAAATGTCTCTTATCAGAGTTATTTAACGTTCCACTATAAGGATAATATAAAATATGATACCAATCATTTACGTTATATAATTAAATAAGCAAGAGTCCACAATAGTTCAATCCAAGGTTCGAGAACTCGGTTTCGGTCTCGGTTTCGGTCGTTTGAAATTTTGTTAGTTTCGGATGATTTCATAAATTTCGGAAATTTCGGTTTTGTTTCGGTTTCGGTCCAAATTTCGGTTTTCAGTAGTTTGTTAATAAACTTGTGAACAATCAATAAAATATAATTATAGTGTAATCAACTAAGTTTAATTAAAAGAAACCTTAAAAGTAATTGAAGCAGCCCAATAGCCCATTACTGTCAAAAACAAACAAGCAGCCCAATAGCCCATTTAATTAACAGATATTTCATTCCCCCCTTCCTCTTTCATAATTCACGTTTCCATTTCCCAGCCCTAAATCGCGATTTCCAGTTCTCGATTAAAAAATAATACAAAAACGTGATTTCCAGTTCTCGATTAAAAAAAAACACGAAAGTGTCTGGAATCGCGACGTCGAATCCAGATAAGGAAGAAGAAGTTACCGTGAGTATGTAATTGAAGCGCGAGCAGAAATTTATTGAAGCACTGTAATCTTCGATGCTGTGAGTATGTAATTGAAGCACTGTATTTTATACGCTTTCAACTTGAATTAATCATTCGCTTTTCATTGTTGATTCACGCACTGTAATCTTTTTCTTTTTTTTCCCTAGATCCGAAACCGATTTTGACTGTCGATTTCGGATCGTGCACGAGTGGTAACGGTCTGATACCTCCGAAATTTCGGGGGTACCGGCCGAAACCTCAATCTTTGGTTCAATCAAATAAAACTCCCTCTAAAAATTACAACTAGTAACCATAATACACACTCCGGACTATCAATCCACCCTTTCAACAGAGGAGAATTTGATTGCTAAAACACCTAATTAAATTCCAAACTTACTTGAAACTAATCATGGGAAACCAAGAATGAAAATCAAGAACCTCCTAATGACAGATTCCAGCAGCAATTGCTAATGTGAGTGGCCTTCGATTTCCATTTGACAAATATAACATCATATTATATATATCTTTCTGTTTTAAGCTAAAAGATAAAGCTTTGTTTGTTCTAGGAGCATATTGTTTTAGAAGTATGCATGGAAATAATTTTAATGACATATTAGTGAACGATAGAGAGCATACTGTCTCGAATTATGCACAGAAAATATGCACTGTTCGAATTGTTTGATTGATGGCGGTAATGTTTCGTTTACATACGTTTTTTTATTTTGTGAATCAAGAAAAAAGTAACAGACATTAGCTTCGAAGATAAATGTATTTAAAATTACTGAAAGCAGTCATTGTAATATCACAAATATATATGATCTGAATCTTACTCCACATTTTAATACTCTGTTTGTTTTTGAAAAACATTTTGCTTGTTGATTTAAATAGTTAATTCTGTTGAAGCAATTCAAAAATATTGTTGATTAGAAAACTATATTAGCAAGCGATGTAAGGAGAAGATGATTTTATTACATCACACGATAAATTAGAGGTGTCAAACTCTGTCGCATACTTTTGGTTTCTTCACCCATTAGACCATTGAGTTTTTCGAAACTGCAATAGTCAAAAAAATTCAAACAGTTTGCTAGACTTTGTGTTAATGTAAATAATAACAAATGAAACTTTGTACAAGATCTGAAATGAAGTGCATAACATAGGAAAAAGAACTGAATACGCTTTATTTTGTAGAAATAATTATTCGGTATTGGGTATTCAGTTGCAACCTTGTTTGATAATCCTTTGGAACACATTACAGTCTTTTCATTTGTGCTGCAGCTTTTGCGTTTTACTCGGTTTTCTGTTCTCTTTTTTTTTCACCTTTTCTTTTTTTTCCTTTTTTTTTGTTTGTCCATTTTATGTGCAGTTTACCCTCATTATGATGCAAATTTTGCTTCTTATGATGAAATTTTGAATTTTATGATGCAACTCTTCGCATTTTTGCGCTGTTTATGCACTTTTCAATGCAGTTTTTGCATTTTAGGTTGCATTTTCAGAACATGAGTGGTAAACACAGGAATTATAAAGTTAACGTGTAAATGGGTCAATTAGGGTTGACCCATTCAATAATCAGGTTAGGTCAGGTTGACCCGATTAATAATCCAGTCAAACAGGTAGGGACTATATTTACTCTAAGTGGAACAGGACAATTTCTACCCGATCCATTTGCCCGATCCATCTAATAGATCTTGATTCACATCCAAGTGCATTTTGGAAAGTGTGTGGTCGGACGTCGGACAAAAATATTGTAACCCTATATTACAACTATTAATAAAGATATTGTTAAATATCAATTTTTTAGCCTCGAGAAATTGAACCTATCAGACATCCACGTGTTTCCGCTTACTATTGAATTATCCTTGTACAAAGGATGGCATGTTCGCCATGATACTTCTATGATCAATTTGGAATGGATCTAATCAAACGGCAATGAAACAGATAGTAACCTTAAGTAACTAGACATGCATGTTATATTTTAACATATAAGTTTCCAATCATGCTCACTTCATATTGTTCTTGCACGGGCATGCGCACCCAAAACAAAAAATCATTGTGCCATAACGAAGTAGGTACACTACGAAATATTATATCTGAAAGCTTTCATGACTAATCTTTTGCCTGTATTGATTTAGGAGTATCCTCGAACAAATAGTTCAGACCAAAATAAGTGGTAAGAATGGGAATGTTCTTAGCAAGGAGTACTTAATGAAAATTAAATACAATCATGCTAAACCACATCTTTCTTGCCAATGTTGAAGCTGTTTAGCACAATGAAAGACTTACAAGGATGTCGCACTTTTTAGCTTGTGCCAAAGCACAAGTAAGTTTAAAATGCTAAACAGATGATATTCAATATACAAAATACATCAAAGCAAATTTAGACACCAAAATAAAATTAAAAAATTAGGCATTTTCGTCCAAAAGTGCATCTTTCTGCAGAAACATCACGTATTTGATTCATAGTTATGTGCATATGTTTTAATGATTATTTACACTTAATTTATATTTTATATGCACAAATTATTAGAATTAAGATTTGAGTGAACGGTATGTTATCATTGTTAATCGAGAAACTCGAAAATGGATAGTGCTTTACTTACTTAGTGTTGATTGTATTAATTAATAGTATAAGAAAATTTGATCTCTTCTTTCTTCCACTTTTTGTTTCTTTCTTTACTCTTTCTTCAATTTGGCTCAATTTGTTGTCAAATCAATTATGTTCCGTAGGCACGTCAACAGATACAGTCAGATGCGGATAGTATCATATCCGCATCCGCATCCTAAATCATTTTCGAATATCGGATATCCGTGCTGATACGGACGAATATCGGATAATTATCTTATCCGCCAATAATCGAAAAATAAATAGAAAAATTTGGTTTAACGCAACTTTTTTCCAATCTCATTCATTATAAAAGTATGAAAATTAAACAGATATCTACATAACAAAAAGCATTGAATTTACCGGTGGTACAACTAAAAGACAGAGAATGGACAAGTTTTAAAATAGAAAGACATCTAATGGTTCATATTTTGACAATTAAGCGCATACTTAACGTACTTAACACCGTTAACCTATCTAAATAACTTCTCTTTAATACAACTTTTCACCACGATCAAGCATTACTACTTTATCCCCACTAACTCATTTCAATTTCAAAAATAAATCACGAATTCAATAATCTGTCATCCTTTGTTTCATCATCGGAGATCTTTTTTTTATATGTGATCGTTCTCAATTCCCAATGCTTAGCATGCCCTAGATTGAAACAACTTTAATGTCCACAATGGCTAATTCAATTTGTAAGTTCTTATTTCCATGCATTTACTGTTTAAAATGAATCTAATACAAACTTTGTTTTTTATTCATCATATATCAAATTTCTATTCCTAATTAAATCTAGCTTGCGATTTTGATTTTTATTTTATAACCATCTTCTGTAACTATAATAATTGAAATTACCCGACTGGTCATTTTGCTTGAATAAAATTTCAAATTCTGGATTATTTGTCCTCATATCTAATGCATGATCCAAACTACAATTGCACGTGAGTGAAATACAATTTACTCTTATTAGTTGCGTGTTGGTTTAAACAAATCTTCGGTATCAATTCTTAGTTTATCATTTACTTGGAATCTTTAATGTCATGAGGAAATAATTTATCAATCACACGCATTGAATTTGTTTGGTGGGTTTTTTTTTCCAAAAGATATTATGAATCTACCACGTTTTTTATAGTGGTTTCCTATTATTTATTTTTCTAAAAGAAGCGGGAAGACTTCAACATTTTATTTGTTTCCCTAAACCAAAATGCAAGTAATTTTGCTTATTTCTTTTGTTGTTTCGAAACGTTTTAATGATTGAACATATAATATCATTAATATACACTAGCACTTTGACAATTTAATGTTACAAACTAGTTAAAAAGTTTTATTTAATACAACATAGCATCATTGCGTTGACTATCATCTTAGTTGAACATGCTAATATTAGAGACTACCAGGTGCACCAAGATACTTGATATAATCTTCATGTTTGTCTTCATCTTAGTTGAACATCAATAAAACCAACTGATTGTCCAACTCTCAATGCTTTGGTCTCAATTTCGACTTCATCATCGTGAAATGTTACAATATTTTTATTTTTGGCATCAGTTTGGCATCAATAAATCGTGAATAAAGAAATTGGATTTGTCAAAACTTGAATATATGTTGTTACCAGCTTTGTCCTTTTTGATGATTGCCTGAATGTTGCCCCACACAGTTTAGGTGTTGGTTTGAGTATATATCCTGACCTTAATTAGATGCTTTATTTTTTTTCCTATTCCCTGACAATGGAGCCATTTATGTTGATGATTATGAACTACAAGCTTACGTGGCATTTCTTTCGTGTTCGCCAATTGTTTTATATTTGCAAGGTAAATTAATATAGACACTATGGACCTTAGTCGAACCATGAGAGGCTTTCATGCGTAACTTAAAGTTATTTGTACATGTATTTCAAAACATAGTAATAAATAATAACTATGATATATGTGTGTGTATGCCATGTTTAAGTATATTTGGATATTATCCATCATAATTGTTGCATACATGTATAGTATACTGTATGATTTCCAAACAAGTTGCAATTAAATTACAAGTCTGCATATTTCAATTGTTAGTAGCTTTCTTATTTTATATTAACATATTTTTTATAACTTCGATTTTTACATTTAACCATCTATCTGCATAACAACATAAACCAGTTTAGTTGATAGCTCAACAGAAGCAAATGCATGGAGCAAAGAAGTGATCAAATGGAAGAGCTACCGGTACACGAGTGCTATAACAAGTCAACAAAAGCAATGGATCAAACAAATGATTAATCCGAGTACAGCTAACTAGGATGTATGTATGCATTACGTATGTAACAACCCAATATGTTTGAAATTTATTTTTATTTGTTTTAAATTATTTTATAGTGAAGTAGAAATTTTTCTAGAATTTATGGTAATTTATTTGAACTTTTCAGGTTCTGTTTCCTATTTTTAAGCAATTTTCTTCAATTCTTTTGATATTTCCTATGAAATTAATTATTTATTTTACTTTAAAAATGTTTTAAAAATCATTTTATTTCAAATTTTGTTTTATAATATATTTTTTTATGAAGTAATTAATTTTCCAAAGCCATTGGAAATTTTCTTGTAATTTTTACGTCCTGCTTGCTATTTTTAAACAATTTCTTTATTCCTTTTTTCTATTTTTCTCCAGTTTAATTATCTATTTTATTTTGAGAACGATAAATAAATTAATTTAATTCAAGTTTCCACTTCATAATAATTTTATAATGAAATGTATAATTTTCCAAGACTAACAGTGATTTATTCACAATTTTAGAACAATGTTTGGTATTTTGGAGGCATTTTCTTCATTATTTTATATTTTTTCAAAAATTACTATTTGTTACCTCATATTTCTAATTGATTTTGGTTTGTACAGAATTTTCTCCTGAAATTTTGTTTATATAAAGATTTAAAAGGAAAAGAATATGGAAGATTGTAAATCACTTTGAAACGTAAGCCCTTTTATTTGCCCAAACCCTTCATTTCCTTAAACTCCTCAATTAATTGTCTTAGCCGTGTAAAACCCTAGTGTAGCCGTCATCTCATTAGGTTTTCACGTGAAAAAAAAATCCATCTTCATTTGTTTCTCACGGCTTCAATAAGATCTGGTAATGGCTTCCCTTTTTTTTCTTACTTCTCTTCTTGTTTTCTCTAAATTTTTGCCTTGTTTCTCTTCTAGTTTGGGTCGGCCTCTTCTCCATAGCCGCAGCCACAAACTCCTACATCTCTTCCATGCCTCCAACATCATCTACTCCACCAGCCATGACCATGGCCGAACCATCTATGGTGGCCAAACCCTTCAAAATTGCAACCTATATGCCTAAAAATATTGTTTTTGACCATTGTTGCCCCATTCCCTTCAATCACCACCCAAATCACCACCATAGCCGCCGCCGCCACCACTGACCTGACCACCACACACCCCTTCCACCTCTGTCCAGTCATGATGCACCCTTAGGCCGAGCATATTTCCCATGGCCGAGCCATCTAGCCTAACAAAAACTCCACTTTTTGCCTAAAAACCATTCACCTCCTCATGTATAAAACTCCATCTTGTTTTGCCATGAACCCGACCCATGCTAGCCATAAACCTGAATCAAAACCTTACCAAATCTGAAACAAAACATACCCTAGGGTGTGACAAAGGTTTGAGGAAGCAAGGCAAAAGTTTGGCAATCTGTTTCTCTTTTATTTCAATGTTATTGCATGTTATAGTCATATTGAATTGTGTTGTTTTGTTTGTTTATTTTGGGTTGTACACAAGAGTTGTAGCTTGGATTCAACCTCCACTCAAGTCGTAGTTGTGTCATCATGCCTTATTGTCTATTTGTGCCTTTGGTTTGGAAATATTCAGCAATTAGAGGTGAGTAAATCTCACACGACAATTATATACTTATGCAGTTGTAAAACAACCACAACTGAATGTGTAGAAATATTTATGATGTTATAACTGCCATTTGATTTTATATATATGATGTTAACATGTTAAATTATATGTCATATCACATGTTACATGTCACATCACCTGTTACTATTGTATATTGTTAAACTGTTCTTATATATATTTATCACACTGCAAGTTCCCTGTAGATTAGAAATCACTATGGGTTGAAATGATACATACCCGAACGGACTTTAGAATAAGGAAAAATCGTTATGGGCTGAAATGATAGGCCTGAACGGTTTTTAAATTATTCATTTTGACTTGGGATTGTGGGTTTGAAATGATAGAACCCGGATTTTTTATTTTTAAACTGCGGATTGAAATGATACATATCTGTATCACGTAAACTAGGACAGAAAACTATATACAGACCCGTGGTTATTTTATAAATGTTTTCTGGAATTTTTAATATTTTAAATTGTAAATATATGAAAATTTGATTTAAATTGGATTTTTATTTATTAATTATAGAAATTTGGAATTTTCTATAAGTAAAAATGTTGAAAATAAAAATGAATAGTTGCATTGAATTTTTGAAATATAACTTAAGTGGAAAATTGAAATTCTAGTTAAATAAATTAAGTTATATAAATAAAAATTGAAAATTAAATTTTTTGAAAAAAAAATGGAGAAAATTTAAGTGTTAAGTTGTTTATTTTAAAATATTGGAATTTTACACTTGAATTTATTAAAGGAATCTGTTGAAAATTGGATTTAATAATAAGAAATTTATTGTATATAAATAATATGTTAATGAACATTTTTATTGTCAAAAATATGATTTTGAAATATTTAAAGGATTTAAAATGAAGTTTATTATTTGCTGGAAATACACTGAATTCTGAAAATCACTTTTAATAGCATTCAGAAATGCTATGGTTTCTGAATTGAACTAAAAATAGTGTAAATAGAGCTATTACAGCATTTCTGAAATGCTGTAGTTGCTGTAATTGAATTTATAGGCTAATATTGGACTCAGGCCTATTATAGCATTCTCCGGAAATGCTGTAGTGGTCTGCTGTGTTTGCTGAAATCAATTTAAACCTTTGTTTTGAAATCTGAACTACCGCAGCACTTCTGAAATGCTGTCTTTTCTGTTTTGAACTATAATTCAACTAAAAACTGAGTTTTTAACAGCAGTTTTAAGTGCTGTCTTTGCTGAATAAAAATGTTTTCATATATAACTTATAACAGCTTTTTCTACATGCTGTAAAAGGCTGAAATTTCTATAATTATGGTTTTTGACTTAGTAAACGAACTCTGAATGGTTTGAAACTTTGAAAATTGAATACTTGAAATGAAAGAACAATAAGTCCACTTTTAAAATGATCTTAATGAATAAATTAAATTGGAAATGAATCATTTTAAAGAGAAGTTCAAATTGAAATAAATGAATGTTATCTTTGAACTTTAAAAAGGGTATTAAGTTTGATAATTTGCATTTGAATTTAATAATGATTTAAAAAGGGAAATTTGAAAAGATATGTTGTTTTGAAATATTGACATGATTTTTGGGAATGATTAAATCTTTATTGGATAAAGAATTGAGTTTTGAAATGATGTTTTCATTTGAAGTAAAGTATTATTTTAAAGTTATAACCACGGGTTATAATAACGATTGTTTGGCAAAGAGATCGGGATCGGATATGGACATACTCTCTGTCGATACCGAAAACCACTTTGACTAACCGTGTACGCGGTGGAGATTTCAGAATGAAGTAGGATGGTGACGACGTTCTTGTGGTATGTTACGTGGACCCAACTCCCGTGAGTTGGCATAAGGTGGCTAAAACAGGAGCGATCTCGGGCCAGCTGAGGTAGCACCTCTTATCGGACGCATTTTTTCGATACCATTCTATTACTTGTGATTGTTCGGTGGTCACCCTCCGATTTTGGGAATGTGTTTCGAGGTGGGCGTATGTGGCTGCTGCGTTACCACCAGCCCGTGTGCATAATTGGTATATCTACCCTGGCATTGCCTTATGTGCCGTGTCACCTACCATACCGAGCCTTTACTACGAGTTTCTATTTGTGTCGTACCTATGCAGTATCTTCTCAGTCTCCCGATCAGAAGATATGCAGGTACTGTATAGACTATTGGCATCAATCGTGTTAAGGTGGAAAATGTAAAGCCTTAACGCTATTTAAAAGTGTGTTTATTTTACTGTTAGACATTATTATAATAGCGCAATATATTATATAGTAAATATTTTAACGGATCCTTAGAGGATGGGCGGTCCCAGACATCTTCTAAGTTATTTGTACCTTTACTACAGTTCACTTGAGTTGGTTTATACTGGATAAGTATGTATGTCCTGACTCGAGTGTTTGCTTTTTTATTTACGCTCGGGTCAGCCTGAGTTTATTCACAGATTTGGATTCCCACTCTCTGGAGGTCTGGAATCGCTGGAGATTTATCAGCTTATCTAGTTATCTATATTTCAGTTCTGTTGTTCTGTTGTCAGCTTTGTATTAGTGGACTTCTTTGTATTTGGGATTTGATGTCGTATTTACTTTCAGACAGATATTATGTATTTTGTATTTGGTTTTGAGACTTTGTGATAGTAGCTTCATGAACTACTATGGCATTTTATTTTCCACTGCGAGATATTCTGATGTTCTGTGCCTGTGATTCTGTGATTTGATTTTTATTTGCTCCGAAATTTTATTACAATCTGTTATTTTGTACTATTTAAGTCTGGCATGTGTGGATTATTGTCGATTTGAATAGTGGAAAATAGTGGGTCGTTACAACATACAAACAAACACACACATATATACAATGACATATGTGTGTCATTATGTATATATGAATGTCTTCCTCCCTCCCTCCCCCACCCGTCTCTTTCTATATATGCGGGTGTGTGTGAATATGTGTGCGCATACGTGTGTTTGGATGTATTAAACTACAATTATGTACACGTTGATTGTTTTAGTTTTAATGACCAATTCCATAACAAATTATATTTGTATATATTTTTTGACTTACGTAGTTTAACATTGCAATGACATCATTACCTTTGAACCACTCATTTTACTCCACGATAAACCCAAATACCTTTCATTATTCAAATTCTCATAACCTCCGATCGTGTTTAGTTTCCCATCCACCTACCCAATTATCTACATTTGCAAGCACCCATTATTAAAATTAAGAGTATTACTCCACATAGTAAAGTGTATGTATCTCCATTTATTTCATTACCTCCTATACATACAAAGGCTTCCACTTTTTTCATGTAGATGTGATGGTCTATCTGTCCATGGTAAATAAATTTTCATCTTTGATGATTATTGTCAACTACTACCTATGTCATTTGTACTTGCAGGAAAAGGTATACATACATATTAAGTTGGTGTTTAGATTTTCTTTCGTCGTTTATGCAAATCATCTGTATGTAGAATTGAAACTTCCAATACTAAAATTTTACGGATGCATAACCTAACTGTTGCATAGGCTCAAATTTGGTTTTTTTTTTTTGTTGTGCTTGCATGTTTGGTTCAATGCTCTACCAAAGATGATTGACATCGACTTATTCTAATTTGATTGATTGATGCTATGATATGGCGTTGAACACCATAGTCAAAACATTCTTTGTACTATGCTTAAGTTTGCAATTCATGGTAACATTCCTTTTGTTTGCTTGAGTAGGAAGTTTGAGAAAAATGTGTAGGATAACAAGCATATATAGAACTAAAGTTGCGTATTGTTTAATGACAGTAATTTGCAGTAATAGTGGAGCCACTAGAAATGATTTACTACTAAAAAGAGGTTAAATTGCATATTATCTTGATAGAAGCAGTCAATTGGGACAACCACTCACATACATCTGGCTAATCAGCGACTCGGGCTTGGAGATATGACCTACTTCTTCTAGATTTATTTTAATTCACAAAATTTTTGTTGTGCTTTTTCCTTAAAAAGATCTTAAGATTTTGACCTTTGAACCCTGTTTATACAAATATGATTTGAAACATTACAAATATGGAATGTTAGAATTGTTGTTTAAAGAAATACTTTACAAAAATTACAATGGTAAATATGTTTTAATAAACTACATTTATCATTTATTTTGTAAATTGAGACAACTTTATCATGTATATAGAATATATAAATGCACATTAGTTGAATTTTAAACATAGCATAGTAGAAATAATGAACCACCTATGTTGAAACAAATAATAAACATATCTATAAAAAGTTGCTAATCACTATTATGTGTACGGTTTTCGTTGATACTCTAAAAAATGTATGTACTTTGGTCCGCTTCTTATTGGTGCATTACAAAGTTATGGTGCATTAATGATAGGTTTGTTTAATGTAAACTATTATTACATTACGTATATATTTGTATGTGTGATATCCCATATCCCATTAGTCCATTTGCATATATTTTATCGTAATACAAGGGAATAGCCCGTGCGTTGCATGAGTTTAAAGGTTTATTTTTGATGGTGCTAAAAGTGGGGAGAAAATGTATTTTAATTAACGATCCTTTGCATTAACCACTACATTTACTTTTTTATTGTTGAGCAAAGGTTATATTATTTGAAATTCTTGGACCAATATTTGGTTCATCGACATGCCAGGTTCCAATTTTAAGGAGCGAATTATTTACTGGTTCATGAAGCCATAAATGATAAATATCAAACAATATTTTTACACATTTAAAAATCATGGTTGTTTTTCACAGTACATTGCACTGTAAACTGAAACATTATTGGTAGCATATAATGAGTAGAAAGAAGTCAATTGTAACCATTATCACTTACCATGCATAGGACAAAAGGAGACGTACTTTTTATTATTGATTTAGTGAACCGGTAAATAAGCATCAAAATTGAAAAAACAAATCCAACTTAAATTCCCAATTTAAATGTTTCATTACAAATAATATTACAATTAACAGTGCAAATTATGGTCACAATGGTATACGGAAAAAGAACGTAACAAGAACGGGGTAGGTATCTTAATTGACAAGAACCTTAGAAACGGAGTGGTCGACGTTGGGAGACAAGAGGACAGGATCATCCTAGTTAAACTGGTAGTGGGTGACATGATTATGAACGTCATTAGTGTTTATGCCCCACAAGTAGGTCTAAGTGAAGCCGTCAAAACTTGAAAGAGCTAGATGGCATGGTTAGAGATGTGCCTAGTAGCGAAAAACTTTTCATAGGAGGAGATTTCAATGGCCATGTTGGTACAACTAGTGGGAGGTTTGAGAGAGTGCATGGTGTTTTTGGATATGGCGATAGGAACCAAGAAGGAGAAGAAATATTGAATTTCGCTATTGCTTATGACCTCATGATAGCTAATACCTTCTTTAGAAAGAGACAGTCACACTTAATTATTTTTAGTAGTGGTCAACATTTTAGCCAGATTTACTTTGTTCTTACTAGAAGAGACAACAAACGAGCATGTGTAAATTGCAAAGTCAAACTTGAAAAATGTGTCGTCTCACGACATCAGTTTTTGATATCCGAGTTTCATCTCCGAATACGTGTTCAACAGGGTAAAGGAGCCAAGATTAGTCGGACGAAATGGTGGAAGCTCAAAAGAGACGCCTCATAAGTGTTTAAGGATAGAGTGATGGTAGAAGGGGCATAGACTACGGAAGGAGAAGCAAATCACATGTGGGATGAGATGGTAAGACATATTTCGAAAGTGGCTACCGAGGTGTTTGGGATAGCGAAAGGAAATAAACACGAACCTAAAGATTCTTGGTGGTGAAACAATGGTGTGCAAAAGTCTATCAAAGAGAGAGAAGGAGGAATGTTATAAGTGCTTACATCATCACAGGAGCGAAGACAACATGCAAAGGTACAAAGTGGTAAAGAAGAACAAAAAAAAAACAATGAATGAAGCAAGAAGTAGGGCGTACGAAAATCTATATCATTACCTAAGTATGAAGGAGGGTGAAAAATCTATAGGATAGCTAAGCTGCGCGAGAGGAAGACAAGAGATTTCTACCAAGTTAAATGCATCAAAGATGACAGTAATAGATTTTTGGTGAAGGACGAGGAGATAAAAAATAGATGAAGAGATTACTTCGACAAGCTATTTAATGAAGAATGTGATAGCACTACAATCGAGATATACGACTCTTCTGATGACACCTGTAAACATTTCGTTCGAAGAATTCAAAAATCCGAGCTAAATGAGGCACTAAAACGAATGAAAGAAAACAAGGCATTAGAGCCTGATGATATCCCCATTGAGGTGTGGAGATGCCTTGAAGATGCAGGGATAGTCTGACTAGCTAAGTTGTTCAATAATATTTTCAAATCAAACAAAATGTCAGATGAGTGGAGAAGAAGCATACTAGTTACAATTTTTATGAAATAAAGGAGATATCCAAAGTTGCACAAACTACAGAGGAATTAAGCTTATGAGTCATACAATGAAGCTTTGGGAGAGAGTCGTTGAACATCGATTAAGAAGAATGACAAGTGTTTCAAAAAATCAATTTGACTTCATGCCTGAGAGGTCGACCACAGAGGTGATTTTCTTGATAAGACAACTTATAGAGAGATTTAGAGAGCAAAAGAAGGATCTACATATGGTATTTATCGATTTGGAAAAAGCTTATGACAAGGTACCGCGAAAGGTGATGTGGTGGGCCATGGAAAAGAAGAGAGTCCCAACAAAGTACATTACACTTATCAAGAATATGTACGATGATGTTGTGACTAGTGTCAGAGCATGCGATGGTGAAACCAATGATTTTTCCATTAATATAGGATTACATCAAGGGTCGGTTTTGAGTCCCTACATTTTTGCTCTAGTGATGGATGAGGTTACGAATGGTATATAAGGTGAGATTCCTTGGTGTATGTTATTTGCTGATGATGTTGTACTAATTGATGAAAGTAGGATTGGGGTTGATTGACAACTGGAGCCGTAGAGACAGATTTTAGAATCAAAGGGATTTAGGCTTGGCAGAACTAAAACAGAGTATATGAAGTGCGGATTCAGCGGTGTCAGGTCGGAAGATGGAGATGTCACTCTGGCCGTACAAATAGTTCTCAAGAAGGAAACATTTCGATATCTAGGATCAATGTTGCAGTATAATGGTGAGATTGATGAAGATGTTAGTTTTAGAATTCGAGCGGGATGGGTGAAATGGCGATAAGCTTCTGAGATTCTTTGTGACAGGAAGGTCTCACAAAAGGTTAAAGGAAAGTTCTACAAAACGGCAATCGGGCATGCGATGTTGTATGGTGCAAAATGTTGGCCTGCTAAAAGCCAACACGTCCAAAAGATAAGCGTAGCATAGATGCATATGTTGCGATGGAGCTGCGGTCATACAAGAAGAGACCAAATTAGAAATGATGATATACGTGATAAATTTGAAGTAGCACCAATTGAGGAGAAGCTAATTCAACATCGCTTAAGATGATTTGGACATCTCCAACGAAGACCGCCCGAGGCACATGTGTGTGTTGGAATTATAGGCCGCGTTGAATGCTCAAAGAGATGTCGAGGTCGACCAAGGTTGACATGGGAGGAAGTAGTAAAAAGATGATTTAAAGGATTGGGTATATCCGAGAAGCTGGTGACGAATCGGAGCAAGTGGAAGTTAGTGATTCACGTACCAGAACCATGAACATCGAGTTCTATAAGTTTTAGATTATAGGACTAGGGAGCAAGAGCCTAAGACGTAGGTTTGGTATTTGACCAATATTACTATTAGTATCATCATCGCTACTGGTATTATTATTATTATTCCTTTTTTATATATACATACATATATATATGTTTTACTTGGTTATTATTATTAATTTGCTTATTTGACTTTATTTTATTATTGTTATTGATATTATTATTGTCATTTAGTTTTGGATTTCATCTCTATTCAACCCCAACTTGTTTGGGAATAATGACTTAGTTGTTGTTGTTGTAATTGAGTTCTTTCTACTCATTATATACTGCCAATAATATTACAATTAACAGTGCAATATATTGTGAAAAACAACCATGATATTTAAATGTTTTAGTACAAATATTGTTTGATATTTATCATTATAGCTTCATGAATCAGTAAACAATTCGCTTCTACTTACATTGGAACCTGATTGGTCAATGAATCAAATATTGGTCTAAAAATTTCAAATAACATAACCTTTGCCTACATAAACAAAAAGAAAAATGCTAGGTTTAGCAGTAAAAAAAGTAATTATGGTGGTTGATGCAAAGGATCATCAATTATAATCCACTAAAATATACATTCTCCTCGCTTTTACTACCATAAAAAATACCCTAAAAACTTCAAACCCATGCAACGCAGAGGCTATCCCGCTTGTGATGATGATAAATAACTTTGAGTGGTTAATATACATTAAATTCATATAATATAAATCATTAACTTAATAATAAAATAATAAATATATATTTCATTGTATTAAATACACAACTTAAATAACAATATTAATAAAAAATGGACGGATACTTTTCGAACGCGAATGCCTTCGTATCCGCGTCTAATTTTCGAATATCGAATATTCATCTAGCTTTCGGATAAGGATATGAACGAAATTCGGATTTTTCAGATATTCATTAACAAGTTTACTATTCCTAAAGTAAACCAACCTGTGATTTAAATATTATGCTATCAATTTAATATTTAAATATTTTATTGCCAATTTAAAAGTAGGTAAACAACGTTAATGTGTAATTATTATTATTAACCATTCAAATAAAATTGGTGTTAAATATTTTGAATTATTTTTTTAACTTTGAAGCTATGTTTGACAAAATATTTAATAATCTATGTTTATTTGTGTATAGTTTTCTTCAACAAAAAAGGGAAAAAAACGTATGCATCTAGTCTAGCTTCCTTAATTTAATATGCATGAAAATGTAAAACCAGAATATGGTAATCCAAATTTGGAAAAACGGATGAATATCTGATATTTGAAAAAATTGACATGGATATGAAAGCATACGCATCCGAAAATTATGTTGTAAACTTGTGTAGATATATCACTCGAAAAAGTGGTTAAATCACTCTCTTTCAAGATTGTTTTTTGACTATCTCGGATCATGTTTTTCAAAAAAGGTTCTTTCAGGAAACAGTAGAGTGGATTTGTGCAAGTTATGATCACTTGCATAAATTAGAACACTCAAAATAGTTAGATGATGCCTGTATAATTTTGTTGATTCAAAAAGCAAGAAAGAAGTTATATGTAGACGATGAAGAACTATTATGTATATATATATATAGGGAGAAAGCTTATGTTAGTGATGACTGTTTGAAACAAATAGATACCCCAACAGTCATATCTGTTTGCTGTTTGAATTCAAATTCAAACAATAAATGAGATATACCGTTTTTCAGGCATGGCACTGCTCCTGGACCCATGTGACCTGACCGGCCAGGTCGATCGTCGTCAGCGGGGTCGTTGCTCCAGCACCCCACATGGGGTTGACACTCCCCTTGACCTCCCTTTCACCGTGGCAATCAATATAGAGAATTTTATGAAAAACTTCCAAGTTCCAACAAATCATGTGCTCATTTTTTGTCGATGTTATAGTTTATATAGTGTGTGTTTTAGTATAATGAATGATATACCGTTTTGTTAAGTTAATTGTTTATATTATATGCATTTGATGCATATTAACGGATCAAAACTATTTCATAAGCGGGACTGAAGAAAAAGGAATGTTAAACCAAAATTTTGTTATTTTTAGAATTTAGAATTTAGGATAAATTTCTGATATTCCTATGTATCTGCAAGATGCAGATATACGAAAGTATCTGTTGACAAAAGTAATTCAGATTCTAGTAAAATCAGCAAAGTTTTATCAGCACTGCACAATGCCACCATCCAAATGAAGAACGTAATCTATTAAACATACGATTTCAGGCTTTCAGGTAAAGACGAAATAAAAACAAACAATGATATACCTTAATAATAACATCCTTGGCCTCAGAGCTGGAACTATTGTTAATGCTAATATAGCTGCAAAAAGTCTCCCCCAAATATATGGCCCCAAACGACTGCGGCAGCACCAACAAACCCGAAACGTCGAACGCATCGGTGGGTTTGTCGAGAACAAATCGATGCCTGAATGTGAACTCAGACGACGACCCTCCTTCGTAGTGGCGGAGTAGATCATCAGCGGAGAGAAGATCCTCGCCGGCGAAGATGTCGGACAGATGGAGACGGAGAGGGGAGGCGGAAGAGTGGAAGGAAGGTCGGCAGAGTCGCATAACTCTGAATGCTAGAGAGTGGTGGCCCCCAGCCGTTGGGTGCGAGGATGCCATTAGATCTAACTAGGTCGAGATTGGTGCGTTCCGTGAGAAAAATATTGTTTGTGTAAGAACCCCTAGAATTTGGAAAGTGGTACAGGGAAGAGAGAGATGACGGGATAAATGAAATTAGCAGATTTAGATTTTTTTTTTCAACAAATTAAAAAAAATCACTTTTTCAATCTATACTGTAATATTATTACTAAGAGGACACAGGCTTCCTTCGTATTTTGAAAAATAATAAGTCACGTTTTTTTATTTCTTTTTATTTCAAACTTTGAAATGTGATAACTTTTTCTACATTAATTGGATTTAAGAATCGATTTCACTATTAAATCTCAAATTTAATATGTTTTTCAATGATATCCATTGTTGATGGCTAAAAATAAATTTTTTTAAATCATAGTTTTTCTAATTATTCATATTATTAAAATTATTGTTAAATATGTTTGACTTTATTTCTTTTAACCAATCTATGTCGTTGATTGTTTTGAAAATTTCCAGCCTCTGATTCAACTTTCACAAATTACGGTCAAGTCTGATGAAATCCAACATTACCAAATACAGCAACAATATTAGATAGAATTAGAAATGGAACCGAAAACTCAAAAGCATTAAATACAATTATATGCTTCTTATTATATTGAATTTGCTTTGATTGTAAAAGAAATACAATGATATTCTTCAAATTAAAATAAATATTGTTCAATAATGGTTGTTAGTTCCAACACTTCGGACATAAAATATGTATGCTTTAGATTTAGCATATTTTTCACAAGAATTGTTCAAAACAGAAATAAATCTCTTTATACTCTGATCTTATCGTTCTACAATAATATGATGCTGCATAATGTGTTCCTAGACATAGTCAGTTATGGGATCATCATCAACACTTGCGTTCTCATGAATCATGTCAACGTTGTTTTTGGCATTTTTGGATCAATGGTCAAGTGTAAATCAAATGTTGTTACTTGCACTGCTTTTATGGATAGTTATTACTGAAGCAGCAAATGGAATCGACGACATCAAGTATTAAAGGAAATGATTGATAAAGGTATCTCACCAAATGAAGTTACATATAATACAGCTGATGCATGGAGCAACAGCTAATGCACACAATAAATTTATATGTATATAATTTATATGTGTATTGTGTGGAAAATTTATCTTTGAAATCATTTTTGCTCGATATTTTGCAATTGTTTATCCAACACCAGTACTATTTGCATTACTGTTTTCAAAGATTTATACACAAGTTTTAGACAAAATGCAAACTTGTTTGAAAATTGATAAAAAAAGATTACTATTTCTTAATCAATGAACCATATAAATCATTTAAACATGTTATGATGATAAAAGGTTGAATGCGGTTCGTATGCGAAGCACGGGTTCGCACTAGTTTTTAATATAAACATCAATGGAGCAACCTGTTTTATACAATACGTTATATTATATTCCTACGTAACACTGATTTATTACCGCATAAACCTAGGTAACAATATGATATCTACCATATAAATTACATGGTACGGTTGTATGATTTGTGTCGTACGGTAGTTTAAACTTAGGCCAACTTTGACGATAAGTTATAATCAATCGATGGTTTTTTTGTTGAGGGAAAAAAATAAATAAATAATGATATTGAAAAGAACAAAATTCTATACTTAGTTTCAATAAACTTATTATGACGAGTGTAATGACACGCGTTTCGCGCGTGAATTGTTTTTCTTATAAATTGTATATATTTAAATCAGTCAAAAAAATAAATTTTTATTTTCAAGTGATATTTTGTAAAACGATATTTTGAATATGTAAAGAAGGTTTAATTTTAGATCCTATTTTTAAAAGCGTTTTGAATTTTAAAGCATGTTTAGTTATTAGATCCTACTTTCATGGGCATTTGAATTTGTAAAAGAAATTTAATATTAGATCTTATTTTTAAGTAATTAAGATTGGATAATATATAAAGGGGCATTTTTGATAGTTCACGTTGATAGCAAAAAAGTGTGACACCAAAGCTATTACAACTATTATTAAAGATATTAGTACGGATAAACATAAGTGTCATCTCTTTCTTTCTTGATGCACTTTATCTTATACTATAAAGTAAAACCTTTGATCAATCTGAAGTCTTTTGTCAACTCCTTGTATTGTCCACATTTCAAAATTCAAAAGAATCATTCCGTCGGAGCACTTTAGTCTTTCCACCACCGCCCTCCACGTTCCCCAACATGATTATTCGCACGTCTCTTTACTTTCCTCTTTAGTTTCCATTTCCTTTTTCTCTCTTACTTTCGTCTCAGCCGAAAAAAATGGCAACTCTCCTCTTCCACTTTTCTAACTGCCTTACCAAAATTGACCGTCATTTGTTCTTCTCCTTCCGTTCGACTGTCTGCGGCTACCCGATGCTGCCGCGATCATTTCCCCCGTCACGGTCATGCATCAGCGTATCATTCATTTCCTACCTACGACGTACTTTGACACCAACTCGGCGGCAGAATATTGTTCACTGGTTCCACCAACGGTCGACTTTATTTCTCAAGGTAAAATCTCAATCTTACTTTCTCTTTTGTTGATTTGATTTCGTCCGATTTTACGTTCCCTCTCTAATTTTACTTCACTCTGCCTTGAATTCCATTTTCTGCTTTCTCTACTTCGGCCTTTACGTCCGACTTTACCTACTTTATCTACCTTCGTCTTGCTACGTTATTGCCTTTATGTTATCGACAAAATCGATCCGTTTTGACTACTTTTAGAAGAAATTATGTATTACTTTGTATTACCGTTTCTCTTTGAATTGTTGTGTTCACTTTGTTTTATTGACTGACCTTACGATTTAAAGGGTTTATAATTTTACTAGCAACTCATACTATCGCATACCCGACGGTTGATAAAAAGTCCCACTGTGGACTGTTAGCATTTACTGCTCCACCTGGGACGGTATGCTTGCCACAATGGGTTTCTGGCCATTACACCCAGTATTTTAGCCAGAAGTACAGAGGTGTGACTCCTTCAACATCTTCCATTTCTGCATACGGCAGTTGCAGAAATATCTATCCAACCGGTCTATATAAATATGTACTTGCCACCACCATCTCACTCCACTTTCTACCTTCACACCATACTCATTCATTTTAAGTTTTAAAGCAATATTTTTTCAAATTACTGCAACTGCCTACCGCTGTAACAACCGTGGTATTTTCAACCATTCGCATCCATTATAAGTGTATAGGTAGACACTCATGCCGGAATTAAATTGCTCAAAATACCGCGTTGTAAATAAAAATTTGGCAAATCTCAGAATATACAGTAAATAAAAATCATAGAATCACAGACACAGAGTAATAATAGTGCAGCGGAAGCAAAAGAAATAGTAGTTCATGAAGCTACTATATAAAAATATCAGAGTTACATAAAATACAACAGAGGAAATAAGGTACAAAAGAAGTCTCACTTCGTAGAAGTCAACTAATACAAGCGCTGAAAGGAACAACAGGTTTCAAAAGATAAACATGACAAGTAGATAATCTCCAGCGATTCAAATCTCCAGAAAGTGGAAATCCAAATCTGTGAATAACTCAGGCTGACCCGAGCGTAAATAAAAATACAAACACTCGAGTCAGGACATACATACTTATACAATGTAAACCAACTCAAGTGAACTGTAGTAAAGGTACAAGTAACTTAGAAGATGCTTGGGACCGCCCATCCTCTAAGGATCCGTTAAACTATTTACTATGTAGTATATTGCGCTATATACAGTAGTGTCTAATCAGTAAAGTATAACCATATAGAAAATAGCGTTAAGGGGATGGTGAACCTTAACGCGGTCGGATCTTTAAAACCAAAATCGTAGTGGGCTCGATATAAGGATATGACACGGCACGCGAGGCAATGCCAGGGTGGATACACCGTTTGCACTCCCGGACCGGTGGTGACGGCAAGCCAGCAGCTTCCGCCCACCTCGAACAATACCCTCGAATCAAAGTGGCGCCACCGAATCGAATCACAAAAATAATAGAATGGTTTCCGATGGAGCATGCTCGATGAAAGGGTGCGACCCTTTGTGTAGCCCGGTATAGCTCCTGTTTTAGTCATATATGCCAACTCACGGGAGTTGGGTCCACGTAATATACCTCGAGAACGTCGCCACCATCATACTTCATTCTGGAATCTCCACCGCGTACACAGTTGTTAAAGTGGTTTTCGGTATTGGCCGGCTATAAGACAATATCCGATCCCGGTCTCTTTAACAACCAATCGTTATTATAACCCATGGATATTTATTTCAAAATAATTTATACTTTCAAAACCAAACTAACATATCCATTTCAAAATCATATAATTTCTTTCAAAACAGTATATACTTTCAAAACCAAATTATCATACTCATTTCAAAACCATATCACAATAGTATCATTTCCATTTCAAAAATAATTCAATAATATATCATTTAAATAAAACCCAAATTTCCAAATCATTGAATATTTCTTTCAATTTATTAAACTTGAAATATTCCTTTAAATTATCATAGCATTTTGGAAATGTTACCTTAAGGAATCATAGCATTTTTTTTTGAATGTGATACTTTCCACTTTAACATTTTATATAATCAAGGTATTTATAAGCTTACAACTTTAACATGGTCAATTTATCATAGCCTTATAGTTAAATAAACTTTCTTACTGTAATATCCAATTTAAAACCAAAATTCTTATGTTAAGTTAAAAGTACCTTATAACTTACATTATTATTACAATAAAGAAACTTTACTATTTTAATCATTTAAAGTACGCCATTTACATAAATTAAAACTTGCTTATCAAATGTACGTTATCAACTTACATTTTATTATTACAGTAAGTAACATTTATCAATTTAATCAATTTAAAATACACCATTACATTGATTAAAATCTACATGTCAAATGTACGTTTTAACTTACATTTATTATAATAAAGAGCATTTATCATTTTTCAATATTACACTAATTAAAACTTATATTATCAAATGTACGTTTTAAATTTACATTCCTATTACAGTAATGAGCATTTATTAATTTAATCAATACCATACTACTTAAAACTTTACATGTTTCTTTCCTTAATTAAAACTTGCACTATTTCTTTCATTAATTAGGAATTTACATGTTTCTTTCATTAATTAAAAACTCATACGTTTCTTTCATTAATTAAAACTTACCCTTTTCTTTCATTAATTAAAACTTATACGTTTCTCATGTGTGTTTAACTTACATTTTTCCATTTCAAAGTCATAGTTATTACCTTACAAAACATAACATTTTACAAAAGAATATTTTATCATAGTCAAACAATCAAATTCTTTACAAATTTTATTCCTTTAGACATCAATTCCACCATGATTCCAAAACTTATTACAAGATGTCACATATAAGTGTATTTCATTTTATTTATTCAAAAATACATTGTTTATTTTACAAAATATGTCCATCGTGGGAAACAACCTTTATTACAATTACTAGGCTAGACTTAAGATTCCAAATTTAATCAAACTTAATTATTAAGTTATTTATCATAAATAAGACTCTTTAAATTCCATTCAAAACCAATTAACTTATAAAAAATTTAACTTATATAAAAACAATATTTCTTTACACTTTAAAGCATTAAATCAAATTAAGTTAAAATTTTCATATATTTATAATTCAAAATACTTAATAATTTTTTGAAATATTTAAAGTACTTACTAAATTTTTAGAAAAATATCATTTAAAAATATAACCATGGGCCTGTATGATATTTTCTAACCTAGGTCAAATGATACGGATAATATGTCATTTCAATCCGTGATTTAAGAAGAAAAATCCGGGTTCTATCATTTCAAACCCGCAATCCCAAGTAAAATAAATACAATAAAATCACTCGAGCCTATCATTTCAGCCCATAGTGATAGGGAACTTGCAGTGTGATAAACAAGAAATAAATAACAGTATAACAAATAAAATCATAACAGATGATGTAACAGGGATATAGCAATATTTAACATCATATAGATTTATCACAGGCATATATGAACATAATAACATAACATATTAATTTATACAATTCACATGTCATCGTTTCACAAATTAAAAGTACGTATGTCTAAAGAGATAAAACTCACCTTTTTAAAGCTAGAAATCAAATTCAACACACAAATCTAAACTCTGCAAAGCACGACAAGGCACGACAAAGCACGACTATACTTGAGTGATGGAGAGTCAAGATCCAATCTTGTACATAAACAAATACACAGATTATAAGGATATAATTCAACACAAGATTGTAAATCAAAAAAATAAATAAAATGAAAAGAATATGGATCAAATGGCATAACCTTGACCTTAAACATCATGGGTCTTGGCCATGATAGTTTTGGTGGCATGCGAGACCGGTTATGGAGGTGGTGGAGAGAGGATGAGGTCGGAATTATGGTGAAGAGGTGAACAAGGTGGTGGCTGAACTAGCATGAAGAAAACAAAAGGAAAACAAAATGAAAAAGAGGAGAAAGAGAAGGAAGAAGAAGAGGAGGCCATTACTTAAACAAAATAGAAAACAAAAGAAAGAAAAGAAAAAAAGGGAAGAGAGAAGGAGGAGAAGCCATGGAATTTTTTTTCTCAAAATAGAAATGAACGTGAGAATGAGATGTAGGAAAGCTTTGTACGTGAATTGCAAATATGATATGGCGGCTAGGGTTATGAAGATAAATGGCCAAAAGAATGGCAAGAATTAAAAAGGCTAGTAAATGAGGGGATTTATTCCCTATTTAATCAAATAGCTTAATGGATTTAATTAAATTTCCTTTTTTTTTTTAGCCGTGAATAAGAATGAAGAGATATGGAAATGAGATGTTTCTCATGGCTAATAGATGGAGTTATGCACGGCTAGAGATGTGGGAAGTAATTTGCTAAGGTTTGAAATAAAGAGGGTAGGAAAAAAAAAGGCAAGAAATTAAAAAGGCACAAATTAAGGAGGAAGAATCTTGTGAAATTTTTCCTTTGTTTGCATGCAATGAAAATGCAATAAATGTACAAAACAGGTAACCTATATCTCTTGAAATTCCTAAGCTATTATTCAAAGAAAAAATCAATCAAAGAACAAATGAATATATTCAAAGTTTATACAAATAAAATAGAAAATAAAAATTAGAGAAACAAACATAGGGAAATAAAATATAGAAAGTCATTGTGTGCAAACACTGTATTTTTATCTAAATTAAAAGTATAAGTTTAAATTCAAAAAAAAAATCCATATTAACATTGGTTTAGATACTAATACATTAATAACTTCCAATTCATTCAAATTTCAGTTTACATAGTAATTAATTTCATTCTCTTACCATAAATCTATTTGTTATGAAATTGAATTCACATTTAATTAAATTTCCAATAATTGCCTTGCTTCAATTCTTTTCTTCTAATAAATATATTATCACTCTATAAACCTAGCTATTATTTTTTTATCATTCATTACATAAATATATATTCAAATTTTCATCTTTCTATTATAATAACTGTTATTTTCAATTATATTGAGTTTGCTAAATATATACGTTTATTATAATTAAAACCTCAATCCATTTATCCAACTTGGTTTCATTCCTTTATTTCATCTTATGGATAAAATATACATTTCATAAAATATACATTCCCATTTATGTCATTACATTCACACTTTACAATTACTGTCCTATCTCATATAAATGAAAATTTACTTACATTTAAGTGTAATTGATTTTATACTTTAAATTTAGCAGCCTAAATAAATGTAACTTGCAATAAATGTTATCCTTATCTTTATATTACACTCAAGTTTATCATGTCCACTAATTATCATAATTGCTTACATAATGTTTAATTCATTCAATTACCATAAATTATACACTAATTCATTTACCCACACAACTTACATTTATTTACTTATATCCATTTTACACCTAAATGTAACATCTACAACTAGATTAATAGACCCATTAAATAGTAACTTACAACCGTTACTATAACTTTTAATCACACCTTTGAATTCACTGTTCACAAACATACGTTACCATTCTTATATACCAAATCTTTATTCAATGGTCATTTTTCATACTAAATCATTTATAAATTTTAATGTTTGCATTTTTTTTCTTACATAAATTTATAGCCATGTATAACAATTTACATTACTTCAATAAACTGTAATTTCATTTCAATTTTTATTAATTAGTTTTTTTTTTTAAGTACAAACTTACATCTCATTTTGGCATTCATTTCATTATTAAATTACAAATTTTTTTTTTCCAAAATATTTATCAAAATCTTATTAAATTGACAGCTTTAATTATTGAAAATTTACGGGTCGTTACAACCGCTGTGTCAACTTTTCTTCATATTGACTCATATTTGCACAACTTTATGGACCAGCAACAGAGGGAACGATGACGTGTTACTCAACGTGCAAGGCATTAACAAGCTAGACAATCTGCCATTGCAAGTAGAAGGACACGCTTGGCTGAAAAACATCATCCAGAAAATTCATCCAGTAATTTTCTCCTCCCGTCATCGTTTGATTTTAAATGCGTGCCAATTTCAGATATATGCTTCATTTTCAAATAATATAATTCACATGTACACACCGCTTTTGGGTTTAAAGCTGTTAAGTATTTTTATACAGTTAGCCTTTTGAAAAATATAAATTTTAAAGATACAAATAACAATTTGAAAATGTAAAAGTTTTGAGTCAGTATTTACTCTGACTAAAATTCATATATCATGGTCAGGAAAGGTAAAAAGTTTTAGGGGATTCAAATCATGACATATATAATTTTAAAAATTAATGTAAGTTGCGGAAAAAAATATAAGCTGAATTTGAGGGCATCAGGTGCAAAATATGTATTGATTTCGAGTATATGTTTCTGCTTTTAGGATCTACACCTATTTCGTATAATGTACCACTAACAAATACATGACTTTGAAATTGAATACAACTAAAAGGTGTCGGGTTTCAAAACCAATTTTTTGACTTTGAAATTGAATACAACTGAAAGGTGCCAGGTTTCAAAATCAATTTTTTTTCGAAGGATTTAGTATGTATACCTATTTTTAAGCTTCATGTATACGAGATCTGAAGACATATCGGCTGATGCATGGTTTTATGAATACATAATAAGTTCTCTATAATGCATACCTTTGGACACATATCGGTTTTGGGATTGTTCTTGGTAAAGGTATGTATATTGGTTTATTAACTGTCGTAACTATACATTCATTGTGCACCAATATATTTCATATTAGTAACAAAGCATTTTGAGGAAACAGGATTCAAATGTATTGGTTTTCAAATATGTGTGCTAATTAGCTTTTAAATGAAACTGTCAATTTCAAATGCTTCAACTATACATAATCTCAAATATACGATGGTTTTATATAAGAATGTCGCTTTCAGATTCATACTATTTGACTTATATGAAGCTTTAATTATGTAATGACTACATATATATAAGTCTCAAGCATGGTTTGAATATTGTGGATATATACCTTTTGTATGTTATAGTCTCATGTAAATCGATATCAGACGATTGTTTTTTAAAATAACTGTGTAATGCTTTTTATTATGCATTAGATTCCAGTTTCAAATATATGAATATCCTGGATTCAAATTCTTCCAAATACCAAACTGCAAATTTACATCAGTGCTAAATATGTATATCCATACATGGCTTTAAAGTTATGAGCATATCTAAATTCAAAAATTCATATAAGAATTCTTATATGTACAGTTCTATGCATATGGGTTTCAAGAGCTTACAGTTAGGAGGATAAGTTTCAAATATATAATGTAGTATGTACGGTTTTAAATGTGTGACAGTTTCCGATATATGTTTGATTTTGAAACAATATAATTCAAATGTATACATGAGTTTTGAATTTAAAGCTATTAAGTAGTTTTATACAGTTTGCTTTTTGGAAAATATAAATTTTGAAGTTACAAATAACAATTTGAAATGTAAAAGTTTTGAGTCATTATTTACCGTCACTAAAATTTATATATAATGGTTTGGAAAGGCGAAAATTTTCAGAGGATTCAAATCACGACATGTATAATTCTAAAAATATATGTAAGTTGCGGAAAAAATGTAAGCTTTCAATATATATGAATTCGAGGGCATCGGGTCTCGAAAAAGTATTGATTTCGAGTATATGTTTCCGCTTTTGGAATCTATGCCTATTTCGTATATGTGTACCTCAAATAAATACATGACTTTGAAAACGAATACAAATGAAAGGTGCCTGGTTTCAAAAGCAATTTTTTCCGAAGGATTTAGTATATATACATATTTTTAAGCTTCATATATCTGAATTCTGAATACATATTGGATGATGCATAGTTTTATGAATATATAATAAGTTTTGTATAATGCATACCTTCGGACAAATATCTGTTTTGGTCCTGTTCATAATACAGGTATATATATATATATATATATATATATATCTGTAACACACACACACACTGCATTATTCACTGTCAGAACTATACATTCATTCTGCACTAGTATATTTCATTTTACTAATAAAGCATTTTGTGGAAACAGGATTCAAATGCATTGGTTTTCAAATATGTGTGCTGATTAGCTCTTAAATGAAACTGTCAATTTCAAATGCTTTAAGTATACATATTCTCAAATGTATGATGGTTTTGATATAAGAATGCAGCTTTCAGATTCATACTATTTTATTTATATGAAGCTTTAAGTATGTATTGATTTCATATATGCAAGTCTCAAGCATGATTTGAATATTGTGGATGTGTAACTTTTATACATGACAATCTAATGTAAATCGATACCAGATGATTGATTTTAAAATAACTATATAATGCTTTCGAATATGCATTAGATTCGAGTTTCAAATATACAAATATGCTGGATTCAAGCTCATCTTAATTCCTAAAAGCATAGATTTAAATATATACGGCAACCTTTGGAAATATCAAACTGTGAATTTACATGAGTATAGGTATGTATATACATACCTGATTTAAAGTTACGAGCAAATTTATATTCGAAAATGCATATAAGAATTCGTATACGTATAGTTTTATGCATATGGGTTTCAAGAGCTTGCAGTTTCATGGAGGATAAGTTTCAAATATATATATATATATAAGGTAGTATGTATGGTTTTAACTATGTGACAGTTTCAGATATATGTTTGATTTTAAAACAATATAATTCAGATCTATAAATGAGTTTTGTATTTAAAGCTCTTAAGTATTTTTATACAGTTAGCCTTTTGAAAAATATAAATTTTGAAGTTACCAGTAACAGTTTGCAATGTAAAAGTTTTGAGCTAGTATTTACTCTGACTTAAATTTATATATCATGCTTTGGAAAGGCAAAAAGTTTCAGGAGATTCACATCACGACATATATAGTGTTAAAAATATATGTAAGTTTCGAAAAAAAAATATCAGCTTTGATTACATATGGATTCAAGGGCATCAGATCTCAAAAAAGTATTGATTTCGAGTATATATTTCCGCTTTTGGGATCTACACCTATTTCGTATTAGCTCAAATAAATACATGATTTTGAAAATGAATACAAATGAAAGATGCCAGGTTTCAAAAGCATTTTTTCCAAATGATTTTGTATATATACTTATTTTTAAGCTTCATATATCTAAATTTTGAATACATGTTGGATGATGCATAGTTTTATGAAAATATAATAAGTTTTCTATAATGCATACCTTTGGACGCATCCGTTTTGGGCCTGTTCATAGTAAAGGTGTATAAATATTGCATTATTAACTGTCATAACTATGCATTCATTCAGGTTCGATTTCTACCATGCGCTTCCCTATCCTATATAAATTTACCCAGGGGTATGGGGGCTTGGATTAGCGGATGGCTTTACTACACCCTCCTCAGGAGTTTACCGGTCTGCCGAGTTCTCCTGGGATTTTTTTTACAAAAAAGATTCAAATGCATTGGTTTTCACTTATGTGTATTGATTAGCTCTTAAATGAAACTTTCAATTTCAAATGCTTTAACTATACACGGTCTCAAAGATACGATCACTAGTAGAAAAAATGCATATTGCTTCGCCTCATTTGAATCGGTTGAAGTAAAAAATGATGCAAATAGAACTATTTGCATCACTTCCGTCTTAATAACCGATGCAATTGGTACATGGAAAGCAATAGGTAATAAAAAAATCAAAGTTGCATCAGTTGTCATCAACAACCGAAGAAAATACGTCGATGCAAATAGTTTTAGTTACATCAGTTTTAAAGTCAACCGATGCAACTACGTTAATTTGCATTCAAAATATTTATCTTCGCATCAGTTCACTAGCGAAGGCGATGCAATTTCAAGTTATTTAGGTTATCAAACCACTTTTGTTGCTCACTTGTTAATTCCCACCATCTATTTTTTTTTCGCCGCTTATTTTCCCATTCGTTTTCCCAAATATTTCGCCTGCTTCAAAAAAAACCTAAAATTGATTGTCACCGTACGTTATTTCGCATCAATTTTGAGTTTGATGTGGAGACTGCTGTAGAGTTGAAAATTCTTGTGGAGAAGTGGAAGTATTTGCTTGCTGGATTGATTTTTCAGGTATAAAATGAATATATTGTTGCCTTTGATGTTCTGAATAATAAATGATTGAAAGCTAGCGAACACCGAAAATTCGATGCTTCTAAACTTTGGAAGCAACTCGCATTTTCAATTTCCTAGATACAAATTCCGAATTAAAATTCAAATCGAAGAATGAAATTGCAATTGCGATTAGCAAATTATAACCAGCTTTCGAAATCGCGATTGGGAGTGGCGACTGAATCGCAATTGGGGCGACTTGATGATTTGGGGGCGAGGACAATCCGTCTATATGATGGTTGATTCAGGCGATGGAGTTAAGGTTGGAGTTCGAAGGTTTGGATGATGTGGGTTTGGATGATGAACGGGTTTTGTCGGGTTGGAATGATGGAAGAGGGATGAAGCTAGGTTGTAGTAACAGGTAGCGTGGCAATTGAAGTGAGTTTGGATAACAGTTTGGCAGATTATGGTGAGTGATCGAAGTTTTTCTAGCAGAAGTGGAGAAGGGGTGTGTGGTAGAGGCAAAAGTAGGTGATGATGATATATTGTTGTGGTTTTGGGTTTGCAGCTGTATATGGCAGAGTTGTGCAGGTAGTTGTGGGTTGTTTATAAAGGAAGGTGGTGATGTTTGTGTTTAGGCAGTGTGTGTTGATGATGATGGAGATTAGTTGTTGGTTGTGAACTGAAGCAGCTAAGGTTGAGGCAGTGTGTTGATTAGAAAGTGGGATGGAGAGGCAAAGTGTCCCTTATTTTTACAAAAAAAACTAAGAATCAAAATACCGCTTTAATTATTTTTTTTCTAAATTTATGTTTTATTTTTATTTTTTTTTAAATTTTTTATCCACCATGCAAAGCAACTTGGCAAAATGATAGATCCCGCTAGAATTCTTACCATATATAATAGAAACAAAATCAAATTATATTTTTGTTTCAAGCCTATCAGATTTACATTATGGGTCACAAGAAAATAATCTTATTACATAATGTCTCCTAAGGCGCACACAAATTTATTTGTATCTACCTTTCAACCAACTACTCCAAAGGCTATCGGTTGCAAGATGATTCTGAATTCGGTTTGTTCCATAAATTGTATTCAAAACACCAAAGTTTCTCTCTCTTACCCACCTTCACTTTTTTGGGTAAAAACCGTTAGCCAAGGTATCTCTGTTAATTTCCCTTTCCATGAGAAGTTTGCACATATCGTGGATTTGCGTGGAGATAGCTGCTGTCAGTAGTTGAGGTAAGATGCTTGAGCAAGCAGTTGGTTGTCTGGTGAAGATGTATGATCTAAAGTTGTTAATTGCGGGAGATGGCAAGGTTAGGGGATAGTCTGGTATGAACGTAAATGATGGTTGCAGAGGGTAGTTCTGTGGTGAAGTCTGGGTGGTCTGTAGTAAAGTCTATGGTGTGGTGAAGAACGTAAATGATGGAAGAAATGTTGTAGTGATATATAGGCAAGGCAGGCAGGTGTATGCAGTTCAGTTGTGTAGCTTTAATGATGAAGTGCAGCTACAAGGGCTTATGCAAGTGAAATGGTTGAAGACAGTGTGGGTTCGGGTTGGTTTGAACTGTTTTCTATTGTCTGAAGTGGTTATCAGGGGATGTATGTAATAATCAAAGTAGAAGTGGGAAGAATTGAACTATGTTGAAGTTTGATTGCACTGATTGGTAGGTGATGGATGAGAACAAGTGATTGGAAGTGGTTATGAACAGAGGCAGCAATGTGTTCTGGTGGATATGTGGATGTACAAGGTGGTCAGTAGTTGTTTGTGGCAGTTGTAATAGCTCTGTTGTGATAGTAAGAGGCAGATGGTGTTGTTTTGGTTGATGGAGAAGGAAGTGTGAACGTTGATGATTGCTGTAGGGAGGTTGAGTGATGATGGTGGTATATGTGCAGTAATGCAAGTGTGTCGCTGCTATAGTGGTAATGACAGAGTTTGGTATGTGGTGCTTTGGTGTGATGTCAGTTTATGGCAGAGAAGGATGTTGATTGTGATCAGTGCAAGGATGTGAAGGGAGAGGAGTATAGGTGGCATTGCGATGATGAGGCGAGAGGTAGTGGGTGAGTTTGACTGTGGGAGGGGGTCTGGAGGTAAGGAGTATGTTGTATTCTGAAGATTGAACATGGGTAGTATGAAGGTTGTAGTATGAAGTGTAAACAGGTTGTAGTATGAAGTATAAATAGAGGTTGCAATACGAAGGTTGTAACAAGGAAGGATGTCGAATGGGTTGAGCAGTATGTGTAGGGGCAAGAAACAAGTAGAGTTTTATACTGTATATTCACAGTGAATGGTGCACAGAAATGTGCAATGTAAAGCTTTTTTTTTTCTTTTTGAAAGTTGTAAAATAAGAAAATTGTAAATGAAATGGAAAATCGAATGGAATAGTTTTTTTTTGAAATTTTGTTAGCTCTTTTTCTAAAAAAATCGAATTGTATATGCAAATGCAACTAGAAAACAAGAAACAAGCACACAAAACCAAGGCAAAAAAAATCACACACAAACACACAATTGTTACCAGATAAGAGCTATGTTGATTTAATAATGAATGCTCTTTGTAATCCAATGTTTTTTTTGCTTGTGTAGTGTGTCTCTAGCATTTGCATAAGGATCGGAGTTGGATGTACAACTTAAAACGCAACGATGATGGGTTCCTAAACAAAATTGAAGAGTTCATCAATTGTGCACTGAATGATCAATTAAGAAGAGAGGAAGAAACTATTTTTTGTCCTTGTAGACACTGCAAAAATAAGAGGAGGCTTCGTAACATAGATCAGATTAGAGATCACATAATCCGTTATGGGTTTAAGCAAAATTATACGCGGTGGATATGGCATGGTGAAAGTATACTTAGTAGAGCTAGTTCTAATAATCATGAGAATGATGAGGATGACCGGGAAGATAACATGAATAATGACGCGAATGATGAGAATGATTGTGTTCATGAGATGTTTCGTGATGCTGATAAACATTTGATGGAAGAGCCAAAGTTGTATGAAAGAATATTAATTGATGCCGAGAAGCCTTTGTTTCCTAATTGTGCTAAGTTCACTACATTGTCTGCTGTGCTCAAGCTTTTCAGTTTAAAAGTAAAGCATGGGTGGAGTGATAAAAGTTTTGCATCTTTGTTGGAACTTTTGAATGACATGCTTCCGGAAGGTAATGAGCTTCCAACTTCTAACTATGAGGCAAAGAAAATTATGTGCCCAATTGGTATAGGATATAAAAAGATACATGCATGTCCAAATGATTGTATATTGTATCGAAATGAATATGAGAACTTGCATGAGTGTCCCAAGTGTGGATTATCCTGTTACAAGTCGCGAGGGAACGTTCACAATGACCCAGATAAGAAATGGCCTCCAGCAAAAGTCTTGTGGTATTTGCCAATTATACCAATGTTTAAACTTTATTTTCAAATAAAATGCAAAAAAACTTAAGGTGACATGCAGATGTGAGGAAAAATGATGGATTATTGAGGCATCCAGCTGATTCTCCACAGTGGAGAAACATTGATACAATGTATCCTGATTTTGGTGAAGAAGTTAGAAATCTCAGTCTTGGTCTTTGCACATATGACATAAACCCATTTGGCAACTTTAGTAGTCAACATAGTACTTGGCCTGTTCTTTTGGTGATTTACAATCTTCCACCTCGTTTGAGTATGAAGCGCAAGTATATCATGTTGTCTCTTTTAATCTCTGGACCACGACAACCAGGAAACGACATCGATGTTTACCTAACTCCTCTTATTGATGATCTAAAACTTCTATGGGATAAAGGTGTGCGTGTGTTTGATGCATATAGTCAAAGTAATTTTACATTGCGCGCCATGATTTTTTGTACCATAAATGATTTTCCTGTGTATGGTAACTTGTCTGGCTATAGTACAAAAGGTGCCAAAGCATGCCCAATTTGTCAAGATGATATGGTTGTTGAGAGTTTACATTACTGCAAAAAAAATGTGTATATGAATCATCGTAGATTTCTCCCTTCTAACCATCCTTATCGTAAAAAGAAGAAGCCTTTTAATGGAGAGTAGAGAATGGAGTTGCTCGTTTGCCATTAACAGGAAATGATGTTTACAAACGGGTCAAGGATATTGAAAATGCATTTGGCAAAGTATTTCCTCTTTTAGAAGGCTCGTGGAAGAAAAAATCTATGTTTTGGGAACTTCCGTATTGGAGATATTTACATGTTAGACATTGTCTAGATATATAGAAAAAAATATCCGCGACGGTATCGTTGGGACACTCTTGAATATACCTGGTAAGACAAAAGATGGTGAGAAAGCTAGGCAAGATATGTTGAAAATGGGTATCCGGAAGGAGTTAGCACCGGTGCAGAAAGGTAAACGTACCCATTTGCCCCCCGCATGTTATACATTGTCCAAAAAAGAGAAAACTAGTGTATGTGAGTGTCTTCGTGGTGTGAAGGTTCCAACAGGTTATTCTTCAAACATTAGCAGTCGTGTATCAGTGAAGGATTTGAAATTGACCGGTATGAAGTCTTATGATTGCAATGTGTTAATGCAACATTTATTACCTGTTGCAATTAGAGGTATATTGCCTAAACATGTTAGGCATGTTATTACAAAGCTTTGTCTCTTTTTCAATATAATTTGTAGCAAGGTAATTGATCCTGATACGTTGGATGCTCAACAAGCCGATGTTGTTGTTACCTTATGCCAATTTGAGATGTATTTTCCACCTTCATTTTTCGATGTTATGTTGCATTTGGTTGTTCATCTTGTAAGAGAAATTAAAATTTGTGGTCATGTATTTATGAGATATATGTATCCGTTTGAAATGCATATGCAAATTTAAAAAGAAAAACAAAAAACAGATATAGACCTAAAGCCAGTATCATAGAAGCTACTGTAGCTGAGGAGGTTATTGAATTTGTCACTCCATACTTAACCGGTGTTGAACCTATTGGACTCCGTAAGTCTCGACATGAAGGACGACTTGACGGCCAGGGCATAATTGGATCAAAATCAATTTCAATTGGTGATGAGATGTTTCACAAAGCTCAGCTACTTGTTTTGCAGCACCTTAGTGAGGTACATCCTTACTTGGAGGAGCACATAGCAATTCTAAAGTCCTAGAATCCTTCAAAGAACGAAAGGTGGTTGACGAATGAACATAACCACTCTTTTGTCATATGGTTTAAACATACGGTAATGTCTCAATTGTCTCAAACAAATCATGGTATTTCAGATACAATAAAATGGTTAGCATATGGACATCGATTTCATGTCAATTCATGGGAAGGATATGATATGAGCAGTTATGCCTTTTATATGAAGCGTCGGGATGAGAAGAGCAAAATGCAAAATAGTGGAGTTAGCATCGTTGCATCTTCAAGAGAATTTGCTAGTGCTAAAGATAACAGACCAATAAATGCGACAATGCTATATTATGGGATAATCAAGGATATTTGGGAACTTGAGTATAAAGACTTCACAATCCCGCTATTTCGATGTAGATGGGCTGACAATCGTCATGCTGTACTGTTGAATATGCGCTTATATGATTTTTGTTTGATGATAATAAACATATATACATCCGTTTAAATGTATTTGATAATATACTATTTTATTTTTCACAAATTAAATAAATATTTGCTGAATAAAATAAATAACACGGAATTTGAATTCAAACGAATATTTTATTCAAACAAATATTTATTACATCTTTGAATAGTACAATTTCAAGCTCTCACTATAACTATACAACTTTGATTACAATTACATCACATTTCATATTTACAGTTCACCTCACTACATATCACTCATTCACTCAACTCGTATATTTATCTTCAACTGCATTCCAGTTTGAATCCAGCATCTGAGCAATCTGCAAAAATATTTACTAACACAGTAAAATTGAAAATAAAATATTTTTGCGATATAAAATAAAACGTGAATTTTGAAAATGGTATTTGCCTCAGTTATTTGGGTTGTTCGTCATCATTTAAATTTGAATTCATTATACACGAACAACTTGTGACATACACAGTGTATTACTGTATATGCCACAAGGCCGTGCACGCCGATATATACACTTGATTGTTTTACAGGGACAGGTACGCACAAGTCAAACCCAAATGAAAAACCAGGTTCAACTCACGTGCAATAACATTGAAAATCACTTCACCAAAGTAACAACATCGAGCCAGAGCTGTCAAATATCACAAAAGTCAAGGCTGCAAATGAAATGCAACACACATGCACGACTTATGGCAGTGAAACTCAAGCAAGTGGAGACAACAACTAAATATCAACAACTCAAATGAACGCAGAGAAATGCACAGAGACCAGTTGCAAATGACAACAAGCATGAAACCAGTCAATGCCGAGGCTAAACAAATCAATGACATCGAAACAATGCAGTATGGTCAGAGTGAAGATTACAAGACTGCAATGGATACAACAATGCCCAAGATAACTTGAACAAAGCTACATGAATACAGACAGTGGCCGAAGCCAATTTACAAAATATCAAAGTCAAAGAAGAATAATAAACATCAAAGACATAATGACCAAGTCACATGTCAAAACGTTGATTATCAAAAATCAAGTTGTACGAAATTTATCAAGTCAGAGAAATATTCAAGCCGAGTATATTACACCGTGATAGCCAAGCAAATTGACTAAGTCACGAATCAACAACGTGACCATCAAGCAACGATAATACGCAATTGACAAAGTCAAATAAATCATCATCGTTCAACAAATATTAGAGGGCCGATAGCATAAAATTGAAGAAATCAGACAAACGAGTTTTTAGGAAATTAACTCCTATATAAACCCTAATCATCACAGGCAATCAATCATGGAGTTCAATCAAGCATAACAGTATAGCATAAACGAAAATCACATACCGAATCGAAGTCGAACTCCATCAACAACAACGAAGCAGCCGAAGTGAGCAACAATCGATCAACAGTACACGCGAATAATCATCGAATCAATCAATATATTATCGGCGCTTCGAAAGCCCTAAATTGGATCAAAGGGACGAAGCCCTAAATCTGCAAGAGGAGCGGCCATTTTTTTCACGAACGAAAAAATAAAAGAGACGGGTTGAGTTACAAAGGGGGCCGGCTTCTAAAGAGTGTTTTATTTTATATAAGGGCATTAAATTTTTAATTAGGGTTATTCTAATTTCGAATTGTTTTTAATTTGTATCTTCTTTTTAAACCGTTTTATTTTTCTAGTCGTGTGACTAGGGGACAAGCTACGTGGCGTAGCTTGAGAATTCGCAACTCAGTAGTTGAGTTCTGGCAGGGTTTTGAGCGTAGAGTTAGATTAATCAATAGCGGGTATAGCGAGTTTACGTGTGTAAGCGAGGGACTATCTAATTTCTAGTAGAAACCTTGGGGGCAGCACGTAGGCAGGGTTTTGCCGAAGCTGGGTAAATTCTGTGTTGTTCTGTTTTATTCTGTTATTTATATTCTGCGATATCTGTGCTGCTATTCTGTTATCTGAATTGAAATTAATTTATAAGCTTCCGCGATTAATATTTTTATAATTTACACTATCACCCTATTCACCCCCCTCTAGGGTGAAATCGATCCTACAAGTGGTATCAGAGCCAAGTTTAGAAGTCAACATCTGTTTTAAAAATTCAATTTTTTTTTGAAAAAATCAGTTTTTGTTTTAAAAATTTGAATTTTTGAAATGGCTTCTTTTATTAATACTTTTGTTGAGGGTCGCTCCAATATTATTCCTTCTATTTTCGATGGAACAGATCTTTTGAATTGGAAACTGAAAATGGAATTTTATTTAAAATCTGTTAATATTAAATGTTGGGATATTATTGAAAATGGGTGTGACATAACAGATAAGAAAATTATCTCGATTAATGCTCTTGCTATGCATACATTATATTCTCATATTAATCAAGATAATTTTAATTTCATTTCTCATTGTGAAAATGTACAGGAAATCTGGAATACTTTCGACGCAATATATGGTGCAAAAGTCAACAGCAATGAGAAGTCCTCCATAACTGACTCGGTTAAAGAAATGTGCTTAACAGGATTGGTAAATAGCAGTTATGATAAGGATGATGATGATGGAGCAGCCGAGCTGGCATTAATAATGAAGAAATTCAAAAGGTGGAACCGCAAATACGGAAATCCAGCTCTAAAGCAAAAATTAAAAAGCAGAATAATCAAAGCACTGGATAACTCGAAAGAACACGGGATCATCTGCAACAAACCCGGTGATATCAAGCCCAATTATCCCCAATTTCAACTCGACAAAGAAAAGAAATCAAAACGAAGATGTTTTACAGCCACGTGGAATAAAAGCGATAGCACTGAGAGTGAGAAAGCAGATATGTGCCTTCATGGAAATATAACTGATAGCGACGATGACGAGCCAAGCGAGGTATCAAAACTTACTCACTCTGAATTACTTATTTATTTTTATAAAGTAAACGGTTGTTTTGAACGACTTAGGGAAAAATACGCCAAACTTGAATCTCAAAAAGATACTTTGATAGAATGTAATAAACAACTTGATCAATTAGTTAAAACCTATCAAAGTAGGATCCCTAAGTGTGATAAGTGTCCAACATTTGATGAAGTAACTAAAAAATCAGAAATTAAAATGAAATCGCTTGAAAATGAAATTCTGATTTTAAAAAAGAATGAAAATACTAGAAGAGAGAATTCTATTAAAAAGTGCACACAATTATTAAAGGAAAATGAGTCTCTCAAAACACAAGTCCAACAATTGTCTACTACTTTAGATAAATTTTCCAAAAGTGAAAAATCATTGAATATGCTATTAGGAAAGCAAACTGTTAATACGGTTAGACAAGGACTTGGATATAATAGTTCGAAAATTGTTGAAAACAAGATTAATCAAGAAAATTCATTGTGCACGATTTGTAGAAAATATGGACACAGTCACAATAATTGTTGGTATAGACCAAAACATGTGAAAACTATACCGATTTGGGTTCCAAAAGGCACAAATATAAAATCTCTCAAAGTTAAACAAATTTGGGTGCCGAAGGGAACAATTATAAGTAGTTTTGGGTCTTCACAAAATTATTTTTCTAAATATTCTGCCACTAACAATCGTGGACCTATAAAAACAAATAGGTCACATAAATCCTTTTCCGTGTAGGTGTGGTGGCAGGCTAAGGAACAACAATAGTGTTCTCTGGATTTTTTGGCTGTTCCAGAAACACAACGGGCGACAAAGCTAAGTTCCTTAGCCTAGTATAAAGGTGACAGAATCACAATGGTCAACGATGAAAAATATCGTAAAGGTAAAACAGGTAATGGTATGTTTTAAACGATATATTAAATGTGATAATCTACACCATATTCTAAATTAAAATCAGCCAATAATGAGATGATGAAAAGATGATGATTCTGACTTATTCAAAATAGTTGGCCAATTATATTTTATATGCCAAAAACACTACAAATTCTTGAAATACTTCATACAGATTAATTTGAAAAATAATGGTGTTTTGGTATTAGGAAATTCATTGATTGTTGATAATACATTTGGCTAACTCTATATTCACGGTTTTCTGATTATTTTCACGGCTTCATTTCAAATTCCAAAGAATGTCATTTAAATTGCTGTTAAAATTGAGTTTGAAATTTTTGGTGCACACTTCATGGTTTGGTCAATCAATTTCAATTAATGATTTTTGAGTGAAAGAGAAATTCAGATGCAGATTACACTGGTAATCTAGTTGATAGAAAAATTACTAGTTGAACGTGATTTTTGAGACATTTAGTAACTGCATTTTTTTTCAAAGAAAATATCTGCATATTCTTCATTTCAAATAATTTTCAAATAGCAGAAAATTTTCTTTTAAAACCCCCTGGAGAAAATCATTTTTGACCATACTTTCAGATTAGTCATTTTGAAAAAATTAATTTCATAATTATTTTTGAATTGATTTTAAATGACTATTTTGACTAATCTGACTCCCTAGTGTTTATCAAAAAGAAAAATAGTGATTGAAAAAGTGATGAGTGTTAATATTGATCAAATATTATGACTCGAGACGGTACAATTAATAAATTTCTTTAGAAATTTAAACAAGAGTTATAAAACTGTTTGTTGGTAAAAATTCCATGACCATCTCTATATCTATCATATTTCTAACGACCATCACTCATCAAAATTCTATATAGTTTGTCGATATGTGGTACTTTAAACAGGAATCGTTCGTTTTTCATTTTCACATTTTTTAAAATAAAAAATAATAATTAATAATAATAATAAATAAATACCGAAGTATTCACTCTCATTTAAAAGTCCTCACGGTTATGCATGGGTGAATGACTTGGAATTTGTTATGTGCTTCCATGCTCATTTAAAAGTCCTCGCGGTTATGCATGTATGGAACGCATATCAAAAGTTGATTTTTAAAATAAACAAGTTGATTCTAATCCCATTTAAAAGTCCTCACGGTTATGCGTGGTTAGAAGATACTTGAATTCATTTTTTTTAAAAATAAAATTGGAATACTACTAATCTCATTTAAAAGTCCTAACGGTTATGCATGGTTAGTAGATATTCAAATTCTTGATATAAATATACCACAAATAGACACAACTGTATGGTTTTATATGATGACATCATTTCCATCATTCTAAAAGTGGAATATGCGCCTAACAAAACATTTCTGATTTTTGTTTGACTTTTTATCGAAATTTAATATTTATATTCAATTGAGTTTTAATGTTGGATTGATATCGATTACTTTATCTCTATTTTCTCTAACACCATTACTCTTTTGCTGATAACAAAAGGGGGAGAGAAAAGTTAAGATTTTGTCTAATAAAATCAAGCAAAGGTCAAATAATTTTCCATTTGCATATAGGCTCATTTATATATTTTTATTTGTATGCATATATGTAGGGGGAGTTTTGTGTAGAGAGGAAGCATTTAAATAGGGGGAGCAATTAGAGCATATCAATGATCAAATACATTTAACATATTCAAAATCTTAAATATATGTTTGTTATCATCAAAAGGGGGAGATTGTTGAATATGCGCTTATATGATTTTTGTTTGATGATAATAAACATATATACATTCGTTTAAATGTATTTGATAATATACTATTTTATTTTTCACAAATTAAATAAATATTTGCTGAATAAAATAAATAACACGGAATTTGAATTCAAACGAATATTTTATTCAAACAAATATTTATTACATCTTTGAATAGTACAATTTCAAGCTCTCACTATAACTATACAACTTTGATTACAATTACATCACATTTCATATTTACAGTTCACCTCACTACATATCACTCATTCACTCAACTCGTATATTTATCTTCAACTGCATTCCAGTTTGAATCCAGCATCTGAGCAATCTGCAAAAATATTTACTAACACAGTAAAATTGAAAATAAAATATTTTTGCGATATAAAATAAAACGTGAATTTTGAAAATGGTATTTGCCTCAGTTATTTGGGTTGTTCGTCATCATTTAAATTTGAATTCATTATACACGAACAACTTGTGACATACACAGTGTATTACTGTATATGCCACAAGGCCGTGCACGCCGATATATACACTTGATTGTTTTACAGGGACAGGTACGCACAGGTCAAACCCAAATGAAAAACCAGGTTCAACTCACGTGCAATAACATTGAAAATCACTTCACCAAAGTAACAACATCGAGCCAGAGCTGTCAAATATCACAAAAGTCAAGGCTGCAAATGAAATGCAACACACATGCACGACTTATGGCAGTGAAGCTCAAGCAAGTGGAGACAACAACTAAATATCAACAACTCAAATGAACGCAGAGAAATGCATAGAGACCAGTTGCAAATGACAACAAGCATGAAACCAGTCAATGCCGAGGCTAAACAAATCAATGACATCGAAACAATGCAGTATGGTCAGAGTGAAGATTACAAGACTGCAATGGATACAACAATGCCCAAGATAACTTGAACAAAGCTACATGAATGCAGACAGTGGCCGAAGCCAATTTACAAAATATCAAAGTCAAAGAAGAATAATAAACATCAAAGACATAATGACCAAGTCACGTGTCAAAACGTTGATTATCAAAAATCAAGTTGTACGAAATTTATCAAGTCAGAGAAATATTCAAGCCGAGTATATTACACCGTGATAGCCAAGCAAATTGACTAAGTCACGAATCAACAACGTGACCATCAAGCAACGATAATACGCAATTGACAAAGTCAAATAAATCATCATCGTTCAACAAATATCAGAGGGCCGATAGCATAAAATTGAAGAAATCAGACAAACGAGTTTTTAGGAAATTAACTCCTATATAAACCCTAATCATCACAGGCAATCGATCATGGAGTTCAATCAAGCATAACAGTATAGCATAAACGAAAATCACATACCGAATCGAAGTCGAACTCCATCAACAACAACGAAGCAGCCGAAGTGAGCAACAATCGATCAACAGTACACGCGAATAATCATCGAATCAATCAATATATTATCGGCGCTTCGAAAGCCCTAAATTGGATCAAAGGGACGAAGCCCTAAATCTGCAAGAGGAGAGGCCATTTTTTTCACGAACGAAAAAATAAAAGAGACGGGTTGAGTTACAAAGGGGGCCGGCTTCTAAAGACTGTTTTATTTTATATAAGGGCATTAAATTTTTAATTAGGGTTATTCTAGTTTCGAATTGTTTTTAATTTGTATCTTCTTTTTAAACCGTTTTATTTTTCTAGTCGTGTTACTAGGGGACAAGCTACGTGGCGTAGCTTGAGAATTCGCAACTCGGTAGTTGAGTTGTGGCAGGGTTTTGAGCGTAGAGTTAGATTAGTCAATACGGGTATAGCGAGTTTACGTGTGTAAGCGAGGGACTATCTAATTTCTAGTAGAAACCTTGGGGCCAGCACGTAGGCAGGGTTTTGCCGAAGCTGGGTAAATTCTGTGTTATTCTGTTATTTATATTCTGCGATATCTGTGCTGCTATTCTGTTATCTGAATTGAAATTAATTTATAAGCTTCCGCGATTAATATTTTTATAATTTACACTATCACCCTATTCACCCCCCCTCTAGGGTGAAATCAATCCTACAAGTGGTATCAGAGCCAAGTTTAGAAGTCAACATTTGTTTTAAAAATTCAATTTTTTTTTGAAAAAATCAGTTTTTGTTTTAAAAATTTGAATTTTTGAAATGGCTTCTTTTATTAATACTTTTGTTGAGGGTCGCTCCAATATTATTCCTTCTATTTTCGATGGAACAGATTTTTTGAATTGGAAACTGAAAATGGAATTTTATTTAAAATCTGTTAATATTAAATGTTGGGATATTATTGAAAATGGGTGTGACATAACAGATAAGAAAATTATCTCGATTAATGCTCTTGCTATGCATATATTATATTCTCATATTAATCAAGATAATTTTAATTTCATTTCTCATTGTGAAAATGCACAGGAAATCTGGAATACTTTCGACGCAATATATGGTGCAAAAGTCAACAGCAATGAGAAGTCCTCCACAACTGACTCGGTTAAAGAAATGTGCTTAACAGGATTGGTAAATAGCAGTTGTGATAAGGATGATGATGATGGAGCAGCCGAGCTGGCATTAATAATGAGGAAATTCAAAAGGTGGAACCGCAAATACGGAAATCCAGCTCTAAAGCAAAAATTAAAAAGCAGAATAATCAAAGCACTGGATAACTCGAAAGAACACGGGATCATCTGCAACAAACCCGGTGATATCAAGCCCAATTATCCCCAATTTCAACTCGACAAAGAAAAGAAATCAAAACGAAGATGTTTTACAGCCACGTGGAATAAAAGCGATAGCACTGAGAGTGAGAAAGCAGATATGTGCCTTCATGGAAATATAACCGATAGCGACGATGACGAGCCAAGCGAGGTATCAAAACTTACTCACTCTGAATTACTTATTTATTTTCATGAAGTAAACGGTTGTTTTGAACGACTTAGGGAAAAATACGCCAAACTTGAATCTCAAAAAGATACTTTGATAGAATGTAATAAACAACTTGATCAATTAGTTAAAACCTATCAAAGTAGGATCCCTAAGTGTGATAAGTGTCCAACATTTGATGAAGAAATTAAAAAATCAGAAATTAAAATGAAATCGCTTGAAAATGAAATTCTGATTTTAAAAAAGAATGAAAATACTAGAAGAGAGAATTCTATTAAAAAGTGCACACAATTATTAAAGGAAAATGAGTCTCTCAAAACACAAGTCCAACAATTGTCTACTACTTTAGATAAATTTTCCAAAAGTGAAAAATCATTGAATATGCTATTAGGAAAGCAAACTGTTAATACGGTTAGACAAGGACTTGGATATAATAGTTCGAAAATTGTTGAAAACAAGATTAATCAAGAAAATTCATTGTGCACGATTTGTAGAAAATATGGACACAGTCACAATAATTGTTGGTATAGACCAAAACATGTGAAAACTATACCGATTTGGGTTCCAAAAGGCACAAATATAAAATCTCTCAAAGTTAAACAAATTTGGGTGCCGAAGGGAACAATTATAAATAGTTTTGGGTCTTCACAAAATTATTTTTCTAAATATTCTGCCACTAACAATCGTGGACCTATAAAAACAAATAGGTCACATAAATCCTTTTCCGTGTAGGTGTGGTGGCAGGCTAAGGAACAACAATAGTGTTCTCTGGATTTTTTGGCTGTTCCAGAAACACAACGGGCGACAAAGCTAAGTTCCTTAGCCTAGTATAAAGGTGACAGAATCACAATGGTCAACGATGAAAAATATCGTAAAGGTAAAACAGGTAATGGTATGTTTTAAACGATATATTAAATGTGATAATCTGCACCATATTCTAAATTAAAATCAGCCAATAATGAGATGATGAAAAGATGATGATTCTGACTTATTCAAAATAGTTGGCCAATTATATTTTATATGCCAAAAACACTACAAATTCTTGAAATACTTCATACAGATTAATTTGAAAAATAATGGTGTTTTGGTATTAGGAAATTCATTGATTGTTGATAATACATTTGGCTAACTCTATATTCACGGTTTTCTGATTATTTTCACGGCTTCATTTCAAATTCAAAAGAATGTCATTTAAATTGCTGTTAAAATTGAGTTTGAAATTTTTGGTGCACACTTCATGGTTTGGTCAATCAATTTCAATTAATGATTTTTGAGTGAAAGAGAAATTCAGATGCAGATTACACTGGTAATCTAGTTGATAGAAAAATTACTAGTTGAACGTGATTTTTGAGACATTTAGTAACTGCATTTTTTTTCAAAGAAAATATCTGCATATTCTTCATTTCAAATAATTTTCAAATAGCAGAAAATTTTCTTTTAAAACCCCCTGGAGAAAATCATTTTTGACCATACTTTCAGATTAGTCATTTTGAAAAAATTAATTTCATAATTATTTTTGAATTGATTTTAAATGACTATTTTGACTAATCTGACTCCCTAGTGTTTATCAAAAAGAAAAATAGTGATTGAAAAAGTGATGAGTGTTAATATTGATCAAATATTATGACTCGAGACGGTACAATTAATAAATTTCTTTAGAAATTTAAACAAGAGTTATAAAACTGTTTGTTGGTAAAAATTCCATGACCATCTCTATATCTATCATATTTCTAACGACCATCACTCATCAAAATTCTATATAGTTTGTCGATATGTGGTACTTTAAACAGGAATCGTTCGTTTTTCATTTTCACATTTTTTTAAAATAAAAAATAATAATTAATAATAATAATAAATAAATACCGAAGTATTCACTCTCATTTAAAAGTCCTCACGGTTATGCATGGGTGAATGACTTGGAATTTGTTATGTGCTTCCATGCTCATTTAAAAGTCCTCGCGGTTATGCATGTATGGAACGCATATCAAAAGTTGATTTGTAAAATAAACAAGTTGATTCTAATCCCGTTTAAAAGTCCTCACGGTTATGCATGGTTAGAAGATACTTGAATTCATTTTTTAAAAAAATAAAATTGGAATACTACTAATCTCATTTAAAAGTCCTAACGGTTATGCATGGTTAGTAGATATTCAAATTCCTGATATAAATATACCACAAATAGACACAACTATATGGTTTTATATGATGACATCATTTCCATCATTCTAAAAGTGGAATATGCGCCTAACAAAACATTTCTGATTTTTGTTTGACTTTTTATCGAAATTTAATATTTATATTCAATTGAGTTTTAATGTTGGATTGATATCGATTACTTTGTCTCTATTTTCTCTAACACTATTACTCTTTTGCTGATAACAAAAGGGGGAGAGAAAAGTTAAGATTTTGTCTAATAAAATCAAGCAAAGGTCAAATAATTTTCCATTTGCATATAGGCTCATTTATATATTTTTATTTGTATGCATATATGTAGGGGGAGTTTTGTGTAGAGAGGAAGCATTTAAATAGGGGGAGCAATTAGAGCATATCAATGATCAAATACATTTAACATATTCAAAATCTTAAATATATGTTTGTTATCATCAAAAGGGGGAGATTGTTGAATATGCGCTTGTATGATTTTTGTTTGATGATAATAAACATATATACATTCGTTTAAATGTATTTGATAATATACTATTTTATTTTTCACAAATTAAATAAATATTTGCTGAATAAAATAAATAACACGGAATTTGAATTCAAACGAATATTTTATTCAAACAAATATTTATTACATCTTTGAATAGTACAATTTCAAGCTCTCACTATAACTATACAACTTTGATTACAATTACATCACATTTCATATTTACAGTTCACCTCACTACATATCACTCATTCACTCAACTCGTATATTTATCTTCAACTGCATTCCAGTTTGAATCCAGCATCTGAGCAATCTGCAAAAATATTTACTAACACAGTAAAATTGAAAATAAAATATTTTTGCGATATAAAATAAAACGTGAATTTTTGAAAATGGTATTTGCCTCAGTTATTTGGGTTGTTCGTCATCATTTAAATTTGAATTCATCATGCACGAACAACTTGTGACATACACAGTGTATTACTGTATATGCCACAAGGCCGTGCACGCCGATATATACACTTGATTGTTTTACAGGGACAGGTACGCACAGGTCAAACCCAAATGAAAATCCGGGTTCAACTCACGTGCAATAACATTGAAAATCACTTCACCAAAGTAACAACATCGAGCCAGAGCTGTCAAATATCACAAAAGTCAAGGCTGCAAATGAAATGCAACACACATGCACGACTTATGGCAGTGAAACTCAAGCAAGTGGAGACAGCAACTAAATATCAACAACTCAAATGAACACAGAGAAATGCACAGAGACCAGTTGCAAATGACAACAAGCATGAAACCAGTCAATGCCGAGGCTAAACAAATCAATGACATCGAAACAATGCAGTATGGTCAGAGTGAAGATTACAAGACTGCAATGGATACAACAATGCCCAAGATAACTTGAACAAAGCTACAGGAATGCAGACAGTGGCCGAAGCCAATTTACAAAATATCGAAGTCAAAGAAGAATAATAAACATCAAAGACATAATGACCAAGTCACGTGTCAAAACGTTGATTATCAAAAATCAAGTTGTACGAAATTTATCAAGTCAGAGAAATATTCAAGCCGAGTATATTACATCGTGATAGCCAAGCAAATTGACTAAGTCACGAATCAACAACGTGACCATCAAGCAATGATAATACGCAATTGACAAAGTCAAATAAATCATCATCGTTCAACAAATATCAGAGGGCCGATAACATAAAATTGAAGAAATCAGACAAACGAGTTTTTAGGAAATTAACTCCTATATAAACCCTAATCATCACAGGCAATCGATCATGGAGTTCAATCAAGCATAACAGTATAGCATAAACGAAAATCACATACCGAATCGAAGTCGAACTCCATCAACAACAACGAAGCAGCCGAAGTGAGCAACAATCGATCAACAGTACACGCGAATAATCATAGAATCAATCAATATATTATCGGCGCTTCGAAAGCCCTAAATTGGATCAAAGGGACGAAGCCCTAAATCTGCAAGAGGAGCGGCCATTTTTTTCACGAACGAAAAAATAAAAGAGACGGGTTGAGTTACAAAGGGGGCCGGCTTCTAAAGAGTGTTTTATTTTATATAAGGGCATTAAATTTTTAATTAGGGTTATTCTAATTTCGAATTGTTTTTAATTTGTATCTTCTTTTTAAACCGTTTTATTTTTCTAGTCGTGTGACTAGGGGACAAGCTACGTGGCGTAGCTTGAGAATTCGCAACTCGGTAGTTGAGTTGTGGCAGGGTTTTGAGCGTAGAGTTAGATTAGTCAATAGCGGGTATAGCGAGTTTACGTGTGTAAGCGAGGGACTATCTAATTTCTAGTAGAAACCTTTGGGGCAGCACGTAGGCAGGGTTTTGCCGAAGTTGGGTAAATTCTGTGTTGTTCTGTTTTATTCTGTTATTTATATTCTGCGATATCTGTGCTGCTATTCTGTGATCTGAATTGAAATTAATTTATAAGCTTCCGCGATTAATATTTTTATAATTTACACTATCACCCTATTCACCCCCCCTCTAGGGTGAAATCGATCCTACATGTACGAGTGGATGAACATGGATTCACATTGGTTGACTTTGGTCAAGTGAGTCATGATAATGATCCACTCATCTTGGCATCTCAAGCAAAACAAGTTTTTTTACATGACTGATCCTGCCGATAATAAGTGGTATGTTGTTCTTCCGGCAAAAGACGCATTGTTGGGATTGGTGATGTGGTGGATGAAGAAGAGTATAATCAATTTGATGAGAATCCACCTTTCTCCGTCGGCTTAAGTCTACCAAAAGAAGTTGATTTAAATGCAAATTATGCACGTTCTGATCACGATGAGGGGGTTTTGGATAGTTGGGTAATTTTTTTTATGCTCATCATGGTTTAGTTGCCAGTTGAAATCTTTCATTTTCTGTGATACTTTAGTTTTTTTGAGAATAATTACTAATAAGATATTTTACAGGGATACTTGATCGTTGTTTTTGTTGCAAACTTCAGACATTGTATCACTGCTTGCTCTCAGGTAGAGATTTCTTCTCAATGACTAACTCATACACTGTACTGTAGGGCTTCAAGTACTTATCAATGTTGTATCACCGCTTGCAGACTTCTAGTTTTTCTTTTTATTAATGAAATTTTCTATTTATTATTTGTTTTTGCAGTATGTCTATACATGCTGATGTTTGTTTATTGTACAAATTCTTTGAATTAACGTTAAGAGTAACTATATATTGCATTAATCTTTAGATTAAATGTTTTTTTACCTTTAGTTGAAACTTTGATATTATGAATATCTACAGTTGAGCTTGCAGCTAGAGGCTATGGGTACAAATCCCACTATGATCATATATATTTATTATACCTAAAATATAATGGTTATGTGCACTTTACTGAAAGCATTAAACATGTCTTGCATTTTCAAGCTAGATAACAAACAATAGGTCTACTCACATTCATATTTGCACTTTGATAATTGACAACTTACTGCTTATGCCAACTACCATTTTGTTTACTTTTGTTGGTTTCTGCAATTTACTGATGTGGTGTCAACTTGGTTTCTATAATGATAAATGCTAATAATTATGGTACTTAAGCCAAGTAACCTATGTATTTATTTGTTAGGATAAAAAATTCACATGTTGAGCTTAGGTAGAATTCGTACCTTAAGGTAAATCCTACACTGAAATTACTAAGTTACGTGGAGTTTCCTAAGGCACTAAACAACATTTTTTTTAAACCTGATGTTAAGTATTATCTATTGAATTAATCCAATGAAGTAAGAAACTGGAGATGAATTTGTATTGCCAGGAAATTTTGTCATAAAAGTTAACAAAATTTCAGTGCTATCTAGGGGTTTCTACTTGTTGTCTTTGTGAATTTTTAAAACAGTTCGTCATTGGCTTCTCTTTCGCCATGTTAGCTTTCCCTCGTTGCTTATTAATAACATAAGCATGCAATACTTGTTGGAACTCTTTGTTGTGAAATTGTAATTGATGATCCAATTTCAGTATGCTTCAAGTTTCAACCATCAATTGGGTTAAAATATGGAAGTACCAGTCGTGATCTTGGACCGTCTATATGTTGCCTTAGTGCCTGTTATTGGTAGTTTTAAGCTACTATTCTTTACGCCATGGTCATAACAAAAGACTTTTATATGCTGCACATTTCAGTATAAGGAGATTTTGAATTATTAAGTACAACACTGTTTATGAATGTGTGCATTCTTAACTTTGTTTATTTCATCACATATATTAAGTGTTAAATAATTTATTGTAATGCTATCACTTTTCATGTTCGTCTCAAATAGAGTGAATAAAGTTGATCATTTATGTTAGCATGCATATATAGTTTTAATCTGCAGCTTCAACCTGCATATATAACAGTGCTTATTTCCTTGGAACTCAAAGTCATCAATTTTATTCTTTTGCAAGTTAAACTGTGGCAGTAAACATTTATGATATCTATTAGTGCGAGATTCCCTATCGAATGCATTAAGCCAGAAAATTTTATTTTTAACAGCATTTGCTATTATCGTGTTATGATTGTGTAAAACTAGAATAGAGTTAAGCTTTAGTGAATTTTACCACCATTATAAGTCACTGACATAAATTATATGTGGATAACATTCAATGTATCTTTTAAGAAAAGTTCATTCTTAAAATCTATCTCCTTAGTAATGTGAATTTATTATAACACCTGGCATTTTCATGAAAATTCCTGGCTTATTTTTCATTTTTTTCTCGATTGTAGTAATGTAGATAGATGATTTTTGGCTTCCAATTCAAACATAACTGATTAATCATGAATTCACAACTCTAATTTGCAATTTTTATCTTAACTCTCCATCTTACATGAAATTAAAGCTTTTAAACTTCAGTGTTTATTATTGAAGTAAATTGTTATTATTACATGGCAAGATCAGACAGCATAAAATACATGATAGTATATTTCAAAACTTAAAAATAAAATGTTAATATATTTCAAAACTTAAGTATAAAATACATGACAGTATATTTATGACACTTATTTCATTCTTACCTTTTTAACAATGTTTTAAAAGTCTGTTAAAAAACTTGTAATGAACAATATTTTAATTAATATCACCTCAGGTTAAAAAATTCAGTTTTTTTAATTATTGATTCGTTTTCTGAAGAAAAAAAATGATATAACATAAGTTATTTAAGCATATGACAATAAATTTTTACTGTCATGAATGCATCTTTACGTTAGTGGGCTATGACAATAAATTTTTAAGCATATGCTTCTCTTATATTTGGTGTAACGTCAGTGGGCTATGAATACTATTGTAAGTGCTTACTACCATTACCCTGTAACATTGTATTGCAGTTTGGATCCCACCAGGAACCATTGCAGAGACATCACCAGGCACAAAAAAATGATGATAAAAAAAATACTCACCCATTCTAATCCCACCAAGAACCATTGCAGAGACATCACCAGCTATCGTGTTTTTATTAGCTGCAATGCGAACTGCTTCTAGAACCTTCATTCAATGATATTGTCTTTTCTATTTATTTATGGTCTCCCACAAAATTGTTATAGTATCTCCAGTTATGTTCACCTTTAACCAGAATACTTCTTATTTCCAATTTCCATAATTAAATGGTCACTAAACAATCAACTACATGAATAATGGAGATAGAATAATTTGGACAAAATGAAGAACATGATCCTTCTACTTCACAGTCGTTGTCTAAGAAGAGGCGAAGAGGCCCAACAATCGGGAAGAAATATAAAACACAAGAACCAAAATTCATTGAGTGGAGTGATAATGGCAAACCCATTGGAAAGTGGGCGAAGTCTTATAAGGCGTATGTGGGCGATACTGCTAGATCTAAAATTGATATTAATATTAAAAATTAGGATGGCGTTAGTAAAGGGCTTAAAGATACTATATGGGAATATGTTAAGGTATTATAAATTCATTTGTTCACTTATTACTTATTTGGCTTTGAGACCCAATTGGACATTTGAAGTCTTATAAGGCGTATGTAACTATGATTTTTTTTATGTCAGATCGAGTACCACATTGACGACAACATGGAAGATAACGTGTTAAAATATGTCTATGGACGATGGAAAGATTTCAAAACAAAATTGGTTGGTGGTTGGATTACGAAGACAAGAAAACTTCCAGAGGACCATAAAGAGCCGTACGAGCTTTATGATGGCATCACACAAGAATAGTGGGAAACGTTCAAGAAGAATTGTGAAACTGAGGAATTTAAGGTATTTTTTTTGTTAATTTTGTTAATTGTGTAACAGGGGGTAGTATGATGAAGTTGATGATAGACTGTTGAATTTTATGGTGGAGCGGACATGCACTGTATGGTCAGGTGAAGTGCAAGTAAGGTCTGTGATGATTGAGGAGAAGCAAGTAGTTGATGTTAATGGTGGGCTGATGGATGTATGTTAAAGTAGCAGCAATGGCAGATGGTGATGATGTGGTAATGCAGTGGTTAGTATGGCAAAGGTGGATAGTAACGTGATGGTGATTGTGTTAGTATGGAGGCACAGAGATATGCAAAGTAGAACTTGTTTGTGGTAGTGCAATGGCTTGTTTTTAGAACTGCTGTTTGTGGAGATAGTTAATGTGAGGAGATAGAACTGTGCAGTTTGATTGATGTGGGATGACGACTATTGTAGTAGTGTGCAGTGACAGTAGTAAGTAGAAATGCACAGAGCAAGTGAAATGTTTGGAAGTGGATGAAGTAGTCAGATGGCTGTTTGTGTAGAATTGCAGTGTACGGTTGCAAGAAAATGGAAGGGATGTTGTAGTGATGAATGAGGAAGTATTTGTGGTGAGGAGGTTTGCAGCAATATGATGGTTGGTCGAATGTTGCACAGAGATGGGCATGAAATGGCAATAAGGAGGGGATGTTTTTAACAGAGAGGTCGAGATGAGGTGGTAAATGTATGCAGGCAAAGATGAAAATGTATGCAGAAGTGAATTTGTCAATGCAACACTTTTTGACAACATATGTAAATACAGTTGAAAATGTAAATACAAATAAAAATGTAAATGTTTCATTTACTAAAACATTTACTAAAACTTCTAGGTTTCAGAATGCTTGCAAAAATACAGGCTCTTATTTCATTTGGTAGATAGGAACAATAATCAAGCTTCATGCACAAATACATGCATTATTTTTGACACTTTGGGTATACATTAATATTCATTATTTTTGATAGCGATTAAGCGAGAAGGGTAGGAAGAGTCAAGCATACAATGAGCATCCTCACTATTTGGGGCAAGCTGGATATGCAGGGAAGAAAGCTAAATGGATAACCGAAGGTCATAGTTCCTCGACTACATTACCAAGTGGTTCTTTTTGGATTGAAGTATTGACTGGGTTTTGGCAAGGTCAAAAAAAGAAGCTAATGGAAGTTATGTAATCCCTAATGAGAAAACTAGGATAGTTGCAGATAAAGCGGTATGACTAATTTCGATGCATTTTATCCTATTTGGTTAATCTCTTACAAAACAAAGCAATAAATTATTGAGAAAACTATTTTTTTGTTGACTGAATGCTTGGAGAGAAAAAAGCATCGAAGGAACATGAGTTCCAAATAGACATGATGATGTATTAAATTGTGCTCTTGAAAAAAAAGGAACATCCAGGTCGAGTTAGAGGAATTGGTGGGACGGTCAGTATCACCCAGGAAATATAAAATTTTATTTGGAAAGGTAGTGAAATATAAAGGTCCAAGTGGTGTAATATCAGCAGATGAACTACATCGTATCTGTCAAGACCGAGATTTTCAACTCACGAAAATCGACATTAATACGTCCACTGTATCAACTGCCGAGCAATCGAATGCCGGAAAACCATAACCGTTAGGGTTAAAGAAGAGGTAGAAGATAGAAGAAGAAAGAAAGAAAAAGAAAACAAAAACAATAACAGAATCTCATATTTCGTACCGGAACAACATATAATAGATAAATGAATATCTTTAAAACAAAGAACTATATCAGTTATTACATTACATCACATTATCATTACATTATCAGAGTTTACAACACAAACAGCGGAAAAGAAATACTATATACTAGTTGATACGCCAAGCCATCCAGCCTGCCTCCATATCTCTATAGCAACTCCTGAATTCCAGAATGACCTGATAACCTGACCCTAGACTGTCCGTGTAGAAATTGGTGGGCACCCAGAGTTTAGAAAGGGAACAATAATCTCCAAGTCAGTCATGTGACTGGTGTGAGAACTTAATACAGTTATTCTTTAAAACAACAAAGAAATATTTTTAAAGTCAATTCGCAATGCTTTTAGAAAATGTAACTACCATAAGGCCTCCCGCCACACACACAATGCAAACGCAGAACTTGGAGGAGATTTCTCCTTATGATAGTCAAAGATGCTTAATACACAAATTTCTTTTCAATATTATTACTATAAGTGCAAAATATGGAAAACCATTTCGAAAGTACAATATAAATCTTAGCCAGCATTGGTACCATTATAGTATGCCTACTATAGCTACCATACTAAATGGCAGGTTATACAACTAAAACCGTACAAGGCTCGTATTGTTTTGATTGGATTTCCAACAAATGGTCGGGCAAAGGAACTTCCCAAGTAAAATAGAACGCCTCTGGAGGGACGTTCCTGGATCCTAACCGGATCTCTGCTAGACAAGGTCGGGTTACCTTTAACTAGGCAACAACCGACACGAGTATGCCACCTCCCGGTTGTTTGCGACCTTTATCCAAGGTACCTCTCAACCAACAACCACAAATCAATAAATACGCAGCAACCATAAAGTAAGTATCTGGGCTCCATACCATGATACAACTAATGATCCAGAAGAAAATGACATACCCTCAGAGGGCGCTATCCTCAAATAACCTTGCTGCTACGATTCCTGTTTCGACCATAACCGGGTTGTGAGGTTTGACGAAATCACGTCCACAAAGCTATGCTTTTCACAAAATCCACGCTTTGATCAACAAATGATCAGCAGCACTCAGCATGCCACACTACCAAATTGGGAGTATATCACTGATAACCTTCAACTACATAACCTCTGAGCTCGTACGTCTCAGAGAAGGGTGTTAAGCTAAGAGAATAAATTCTCCGCCACCAACAGATATGTATTTGAAAGAAATCAGCTTTACATCTCAGTTTTTAATGTCAGACATACAATCCATACAAGTCTGTTCTGGGTTCGAACAGAACCGAAGGCACTTCCAAAGAAGTCCTTGCAATCCAGGTATTCACAATCCCTATCGAACTTCCCATCACAAAGGAAATCTCCATATCGTAGCTATCGGTGCAGAAACAATCGATAGGTCATCCTATCGTTTTCACAAATAGCCGGTCTTCAACACCGGTCTTCAGATGCTATCCATAACGACATATCATTATTCGGAATGGGTTATATGACACAAAGGTCCTCCCCCGGCTGAACCGAATAACGAGCGCTTATTTTACAAATAAGTGTAGCATTCAAATTCAAGCAAATCACAACAAATACCTATTTAAAGGTCAATATTGATAGGTTGTTATTTAACTATCAATGGATATGCACAACATCACCAAATTCCAAATAATTTCCCCAAATTATTTATTTCCAAAAAATATCTTTACAAGATATATTTTTAACACTTCAACTATTTGAAAACAAATTTCAATCATTTTCCACCTTTACAACTTTTGAAAACAAATTTCAAATCATTTCCCTACACAGGATATATTCACAAATATTTATTCATTCTCTTTTCAAAATGGTTCATTTAAATCAATCAAATAAATCCTTACCGATTTATTTTAAACTCACGTTCCCAATCCATAAATTTATTACCACACTTCAAAAATAAATCAATGTTTTTTATTTTTAAACAAATTTCCATTTCCTTTATAAATTCCATGATGAATTTAAATTTTCAAATATCCACTGATATACGATTTTCAAATCGATTTCAAATATGCACTTTCAATTTATCTTTAAAAGATATAATCTCTAAACATTCTCTTCATATTGGAAAACATTTCCATACTTATTTAATAATAAGTAATTCACAAATCTATTTATTTTCAACATTTGGAAAATATTTAATATACTTAAATCACAATTAAGTATATATTTTATTCTTTAAGGAAAACATTCTCTTAAACACATTTATTTGGGTCAAAACGAATGTTGCGTAAAACATCGTTACGACAACCCAAAATCACTAGTATAGGGATTCGAAATTAAGATAGATATATAAATCCCAATACTACATAAAACATTCCTTTCGAAAATCATTTACTATAACAACAGTGTTATAGTCCACCATTTCCTTCTATTTCTCGAAAACGTCTATTTTAACAATGAATGTTGAAATCTATGGTTTCGATACTTAGTACATCTTAAAACATCTTTAAATCGTTTTAATTCTATTTAAAATATCTCCAAAACCTTTCTTTAATATATTATTCACTATCCAAAATCGTGAATATACTTCATTAACCAAATTCAACATTTCTACACATTTTATTTAAAGGATTATTCACTGTTCAAAATCGTGGATATATCTCCTTTAATAAGTTATAACAATTAACTTATCAAAATAAGTCGATTTCGGATTTATAAAACAATGTTTATAAATTCCATTTATATTTTATAATAACTTCAACTTATAAAATCACTTTATTAACAAATTCTATCCATATTCCATTTACACGACAAAATCCAAATTATAAGCAAATTACTTATAATTCTCTATTTACAAATTCATTCTTTTTTTTATAAAATTCAAAATCGTAGATTCTATTCTTTTTATAAATCCATTTATATTATTATGTCAAAACGTCTTTAAAACTCCTTTATAATTTCATCATTTTGATTTATAAAAAATCCAATTTTATAAATCTTATATATTAAAGCTTTTATAATAAATTCAAAAATCTCTATTTAAACTACTTTATAAAATCATTAACTCCATATTTTCAAAAATCACATTTCAACTATATTTCTCAAAAATCATAATTTTTATAACATTAAAATTATAACGTTTATTTATTTAAAATGAATCAATTCCAAAATTTAATAAAACGTATACTTTCAAAAATCACTTTAAAATCCTTTTAAATTTGAAAATCATCACTTTAACACTTTTAATTTTCCAAAATAGGTCCAATGCTGCAACAACACTAAATATAACAATCACGACATCCAAAACATCATATATCATATGATAACAGAATATATCACAATATCTGTAAATAAATCAATATGGGTGACGAATCCAGTTGGATCCCTCCAACCTGTTTCCCCTGCATCCACAGATGTTAGCACAATACCAATCCCGTTCTAATACGGAATATCGTGGTACATTGGTTTATATAAAATATTATCCGCTATTATGCGGCGCATATGGGTCTCATCTGCTATATAATGCGGGAAAATCAACTCCAAGTACATATATAATACCAATTCCACATCAAGGTGGAATATCGCGGTATATGTGTTTAATAAATAACCTCCGCTTAATATACGGCGTATAGGGTCTATTTAAATACAACAGATAATAAATTATCATCCTATCATACAATCAACACAATCAAGCAATTTTAAATCTAACTATTTAAAATTTAAATTGAAACAATTTCGATCGAGTGAGAAGTTCTCACCTTGGTTTCAATACAGTTGCAGTGTTTTATTCCGAATAAAATTAAATGCGCGTTTAATTTTACCCAAAATTTTCACTAGCTTCAATCCAACTCCATTGCGTAGTATTCGTCAATATGAACCTAACGCAATTCATTTCGTCTGTTTTCGACCTCATATGACAAAGTTATGTTATTTTGAAGATTACACAATTTTTTATATATAAATTATTCACAATTTATTTTTATTTTTAAACCTTGCTGCATCCTGGGACGTTCGATCTCAGCAAGCAAATCTCGGTCGTGCTTTCTTTTTCTTCCCCAGGTCAATACGCGACCATCACAACCCATAGCTGCCGCTTCATCGGGAATTAACGCGCCACGCACGTCGACTTCGACGTCGATCAACTAGCACCACACGAAAACCCACGCTCTACTCTACCTTCGGCCAAGAACAAGTGAAGCTCGACCCCCCCTACGCCTCGAATTTCATGCTCGACTGGTAGGAGGACGCGGCCCCCTAGCGACCACCTCGACGCTCCAAATCCAATCTCCACCGTTGATCTTCAAGATCTCAATGCCCTCTACAAGTTTGTAGTTGAAAAGTTTTGCTAATTATCGATGGATTTTGAGATATTAGAAGAGAAAGAAGGTGAATTTTCGGCCATTAATATTGTTGATGGCGGCTGGAAACAAAACCCTAGGGTTTGAGTAAATTGAAATAAATGAGGTGCTTTTATAGAAAATTACGCGACACTATTCACCCGAAATTTTTCCGAACTCCAAACGAAGCGTGCCGCCTGGCGTTTATAATGTTTTGCCCCCATTGAGAACGCAATGGAATATATATATCGGGAGCCAATTCGATCAAATTTGAAAGATAAGTTTTCAAATCGAATTATTTAAATTTAAAATTCACTCAAATCGATTTCTACGCGTTTTAGCTTGCCCCGGACAAACCGTAAGTCCGATTGACACGAAATTTGAAACCATACAATAATATAGCATTACGTATCCAATGAAACTGATTTCGTTGAAATCTGAGACTGTTTGAAAAATGGCTATTTTTACTCGTCAATTAAATATTAAAATATTCAATTTTCACAAATAGACTTTTAATTCAATTTTAAAAGTTCTATAACATCATTCTAACTCCAATATGATTTAATACAACTTTACAAATCATTTTTAATCACATTAAACCCAATTTTCAATTATTTCTGTAATTTCAAATATTAAATTATCGATTTAATTATCCAATTAAATCTAGATATTCGAAATAAAATTTATTCGACTTACAAATTTTACTTGTTAATATTTAAAATCAATTAAATATACGAATTTCAAATGACAGAAATTATGGGTCATTACAGTATCACCCAGGAAATAGAAACTAAAGTGAGCCAAAGATTTGAGTCTATGGTAGATACGATGGTTGAGCAAAAGATTGCAAACTTTTTCAATAGGATGGGTATGCAAATGCCCAATGATATTGTGGTTGAAAACATACCATCATTTGGTCATCGTAGCAGCTGTCAATCAGTACAATTGGATAAACTACAAACTACCAGCACAAATCAAGAGACGGATCCTTATGAAAACTTGCAGGCAACTAATTCAAAAGTCTATTTTTGTAAAATTATATGATTCTAAAACGTGTAAGTCAATAATTTTAATGTTGTACTTGTCATTCTAGAGGCCAACTAAATGTCGTTTAGCTGTTAATTTGGACTCCAAAATTGTCGTAGTGGGTCACGGCATGGTGCATCCTGCTTCTAGGCCTGGAGATCAATGCCATAATCAACAAATCTTGGCCAATCATGTAAAGGTTGGAATTGATGCAGTAGAGCCTATTCATGTAGGAACTCCTCTTCCGATTCCAAGTAACTATCACATCACGATAGGAGAAGCACTTGGTAGTTTTGTACAATGGCCTAAAAATCTCGTGCTTTTAGGCGATGATGATAAGGTAAAGAAAACACTTTTTGTATTTTTTTGAGCTTTGCTTGAATAAAATATGCAAACTCCATGCTGCTTATGAATTTTTTGTGTGCAGGCTACACATATTAGGAGCAAAGACAAAGTGGAAGAGTGTGTTGCTATGGACATGAATAATAACAAAAAGATGACAAATGAGCCTACAAAGCGTAGGACGATCGTGGGTGAAGAGATCATCAATACTTTAACGGATGAGTGTAAATATTTCCATAACCTAATAGTTCAAGTGCCATCCCATGATAAAAATTTCATCAATGCAATTTATGTGAACAAGGATTTATTTACATACGATGAGGACTTTGAAATCCATATCACTATGGATGACATTATCCAATTCCTTAGTATGGGATGGTTGAATGGAGAATGGTTGCAAATTTGCATCATGTGAGTATTATATATATATATATATATATGATGAATATTTCTATCTGTGTACCAATATAGCTACTATGTGAAATACTTAGGTTACATTTACAACAAATAGCTTATAAATTCATTGTATATGTTCTATTTTATATTATGTATTATACATGAAATGGTAGAATAATAATATTTGTATGTTGTACTTATTTTTAGGTGGTTAAATCATATGTGCAATGACCTCGGAGTGGAGACCATTGGTTTTATGTGTCCATATAAGTTGTCACAAGTGAGGAAATATCCAAACGCGACAAATATATATATTTCGAACACATGGCGTGCGTCACAATCAAAGAGCTTACTCTTAGCCCCACACTACGAAAGGTATGAACAATAAACTTTTAGAAACTAATTTACAAATCTAATGTTGATATTAACTTCATATAAATATTATAATGTAGGAAACATTGCCTACTGCTTGTTTTTCGTATAGAATAGTATGAGGTTTATGTTTTGGATCCCCAAGTCGAACGCAAATCTAAACTGGAAATTAGACCACAAGTGAATATGTACGTTTTATTTATTTGCCTTCTGATATCTTTTTTGCTTGATGCAAGTGAATATGTACGTTGTATTTAAATTTTTATTCTATGTGTAAGGCCTTTAAAACTTATAAGGCATATGGTGGCAAATCTCGAGGAACTTACTTGAAATGGAAGACTGTTAAGGTGATTTATTTTGTACAAAATAAAAATAAACTTCGATGTTGGATATAAATTCAACTTAACCTATCTATTAAATTATTGTGTAATATTGTTGTAGTGTCCTCAACAATCTAGAACGACGGATTGTATATATTATGCGATGAGATATATGTATGATATAGTAAAAAACCACGATCAAAGCACCGAAATACTTGAGGTACCACTTTAATTTTTTTCCTTCATATTTTTCGTTAAGTAGTTATTCGATTAATGTTTCGAAACAATCTTGTAATTGCCGTACTTTATACAAGATGGTTCTTATAGCCAGCAAAAGATAGATGAGGTTCGTGATAATTTAGCTAGCTATATCATGCATAACTGGATGTAGTCTTCTTATATGCTATTATATGGTGAGTTTATTCTTGTATCTTTCATACTTTCAACATTACATGATTTAAATTGACCTTGTTTACATCATTGTTTGCACATGAAAAACATCACAATGTTTTTGCTCCCATATGTTTAAGTTGTGTGGTCGGCTATGACTTTGATCATATTGTAAATACTTCTAATACTTAGAGGTTCTTGAATCTGTGTTATAACATGTTACATACATGTTATAATGCAGATTCATTTATATTGTGGAATCGGTGTCAAACCAGGCATTGGTGATACGTCGAGCGTCTGGTTGAATATGATAAATAATTTTGGAAGCGTTCTCGTCTCTATGTAATCGATTATAACTGTAATTGTGAGTAAGAAGTAGAGAGCTTTCAAAATATATCTAAGATAAATTACAAGGCAAATCTTTTAACAAGAAGGAAGAATATATAAAGAGTATAAACCTCTCCTTAGAAGTCAACCCAATCTATAAATCTTAATAAGGGGGATTTGTTTTTATAAGAAAATTGAAAGCGAAGTAATAATTGAATATTTGGGGCATTTTTTATTTTATGGAATATAATTCTTTGAGAAGAGAAAGTATAGGATAAAATAAATTTATGTTGTGAAATCATAAAATCCAACTTAGGAAAAATCCTTGAATTAAATCATTTCCTCACACCTAGAATTAAATTAAGTAAAATCTTAAAATGTCATAGGCGTCCTTGAATTTGTAAGAGATTCATAAAAGATGTTTTCAATAGGACTTATTAAAAAATGTGAGTAGTTATACTTCTTGGAAAGTACAAATTTTAGAGGAATTATTACTAGAGGAAAGATATGACCAATAGAATATTTTAAGTTAAGGAATACTAAAATATAATCTTGAAGAAGTGATTGATATGATGATGTTTGACAGTGGTTGTTTTGTCTTGGTGGTTGGAGGTGAACAGTGGTAGTATTGAATTGAATGGACAGTTGAGTTGCTAGCAGTGTTGTAGTGAGTTCGTACAGAGAGTAGCTATATGGTTTGCATCAATGTTTGTGACAGTGTAATGCAATGGTAGAGCAGGCGTGGGAGGGTTGACAGCAGGCAGTGGTAAAGGAGATTATTAGGTAGAATTGTTTAGAGGAGCAGCAATTATGGATGAAGTTATATGATAGTAGTGTTGAGTGGATGTATGTGCAGATCCCTGTAGATGTATGTTTTAGTATGGGCTTGTGGCACTGTCAGGAGGAAACTAATGTTGTAAAAACTGATTTTGATTTGTAAAGTAAAAAAGGGATAAACATCATGTTTTCATTAATTAAAAATTAGCAAAAACAACTCAAATCTAGTAGTAATTGAAGATTTTATCAAATGGAAACATGAATCATTTGCAAAGTCAAATCATTTTCATATTAATTTGAGTCCAGTAAACTCTGGTTCAACTTGATTAAACAACCGCTGCTCACCTAGTAAAAATAAATGATCTGAACAAATATGTAATGGCCTATAAAAGCATAAACTGGATTCACAAAAAATAAAGGCAAGAAAAGTAGAAACATGCATCATTATTGATCAATTTTGTCATCGTCTTCAAACTCATATGACACGGAATCCAAAACTTACTTTTGTCATTTGGTAGAAAAATCTTCTTTGGTCAATTGCAAACTCAACATTTTTTTTAATGTTTCTTTTGTTTGTTTTGTTTCTTCCATAAATGATTCTTAGGATTAAATTTGTTTATGTACTCCTAAACTGACCCAATTGTGCTATATTACCCTATATGTTAAATTAATAAATTGGGTTCTTTAATTCTTCTAGGCTTTATGTTTATTCCACTATTGTTTTCAGTAAAAAATTGTGTTGTAAATGTTTGTTGATTGCTTTATTTATTATTTTAAGTACTCGATAAGTGGCGATAATACGAAAACAAATGCAATTGTTTACTGGTGGAGAGGAAGTTAAAGTTTGTTGGCAGAGCAGAGATCGTGACTGATATGTAGCGGTAGTTGTGTTGAAATGTTGTAAGTACGACCGTGGTTTTTTTAATTGCGGTTGAAAATTTGATGTTGAAGTGGCGAGTGCTGGAAAATGAGTAAGTATGGCCAGAGGTTAGAAATGCTGGTTTGAGCAAGTTGAGGGAAGACAGCTTTTGAGTACTTAGTGTACTCAATTTTTAAAACTAAGTACAAATTGTACTCAGTTATAAAAAATGAGTACAAACCGAGTCCAAATGTCAGAGGTGTACCGTGCATGAACTGTTTGGGAGCAAGTAATAGTCAATCTTGTTTGCAAAAAAAGTTATGTGTATGATGTAGAGGTAAAATTGTTTGAAACTGACAGTATTTTAGGCAGACGACCTACATTTTATAAGCCACTTATTTGTGCCGTGGAAGAGGTTCAAGTTGATGTGTTGTATTGGAGATGGAGTTTAGGATTGTTGCAGTAAGAAGGTAGCAATGAGGGTTTGTGTATTGTCGTAGTGGTCACGGTTTTGGGTGTTTGAGGAGTTTAGATTCGGGTTTATGCGATTGGTTGCTGCAGTGGTGTAGGGTGATTACTGTATTGGTTTGTTGGGTGAATTTGGAGAAGAGGTTGACTTAATGGAGATTGGAGTGGGGTGGATTTGGGTGGTGATTTGATTTGCAGTGGTTTTGCAGTGGGTGGAGTTCGATGATGGAGTTTGGGATGAATGGTCGAGCAGTGAGGAGTTACTGAGGTGTAATGCAGGGGGTTTGCAGGAGGATTTATGGAGGTAGCAGTTTTGAGTGTGGTTTAGGTGTTGAACGTTTGTTAAAGTGCATATGGTCGCGAAGGCAGTGAATTATGGTGGTTGTTTGATGGTGAAAGAAGGTGTAGTGTTTGGATGACCTAGCAGTCAGGTTGAAGTTTGGTGAAGGAGATAGGGGTTTGGAGTTGAAGCTGAGGAAGTATGCAATGTGAACAGTTCTTGTAGATAGAAATGAACTGTAAAAACATACAACAGAGAATATTAAACTGTGAATGTAAATAGAGAATGTATTGCACAGTTTTGATGAAATGCGCAGTTTTGATTTTGAAATGCACTATGTAATGATTTTTTTTAAATGAATGTAATAGTGAACAAATAGTTTGCAAATGTAACAGGGTGAAAATGTAAATCAGAAAATAAATAAATAGTGCAATGTAATAAAAATAGCGCAATGCAAAACAACTCAAATTGTCAACACTGGGAACAGTGATCACAAATGAACAGTGTAACAACTTTTCAACTATGTGTAGTTCATTCCATGTGATCTGTAAATATGACAGTATGTTAAATTTTAGCTATAATTTGCAACTTTTCAACTCCTGGCTGATCATTATCTTAAACCAGTGAAGTAAAAACTGACAATGTTGATTTAATATTACTTCCAATTAAAGTGTAAAGTTTACATAAAGATTGTATCTTTATTCAGATTTCAATTTCCCCCTTTTTACTATAAATTTAGTCAATTCATAACTGCAAGGCCCGTCCAATGCAAAGATTGAATAATGCATTAATTTTCAGATTATATCAACCAATGCACAAAAGTTGACGCATAAGACTGATTATGCTCAACAAATAATTTAGCATCATGCAAGGGCAGAAGTTAGTCAAACAAAACACTTGCCTTGTTTCTTCTATTTAGCAGAATTTTATTTTGACACATAGGTAGTGCATTACTAATTCACATGTTTATTCCTTGTTTTCCCAGGTTCAAGTTGACATTGCAAAAAAAGAAATGCAGCATATGATTTTGAGCTGAAGCCTAAAAATTTGGGTTTTCAAGATTCCATGAAGTTTTTAAGGTTTTTACTATACTATTTCTTGATGGTTGTACTAATTAAAGATCTGAATTAAGACTATACCACTTAATGATTGTACTAAAGATCTGAATTATACTGCAAAAATGAATGCATGAACCATTATTTTGTATAAATTATTAACACTTTAATTGATATATGTTTATTTTGGTATTATGATATTCAGTTTGTATTTACCATCAAATTTAATTTTGAATGATTGCAATATTGCATGCAATAATTGTTTGTTATAATCAATAATATATATATATATATATATATATATATATATTGTCTATTTGAGTACTGTAATAATGGTTTCTGAGAATGACTTTTTTGCATCAGGTATAAATAACTGATGCAATAGAGGGATTAGTTTGCACCGGTTGTTATAAAAACCGATGCAATAGAGGGATTAGTTTGCATCAGTTTTCATTACAACCGATGCAACATGAGGGATGTGGTCCAGGCAACCATTCATATTTTGCATCAGTTGTTAGTAACAACCGATGCAAAAAGACCGTTTTGCATCGGTTTTAGAACTGATGCAAAACTGTTAAGCCTGTTGCATCAGTTGCATGTGCATCAAATGTTGAACTGATGCAAAAGGAGGGGTAAACAACCGATGCAAATGGCCTGTTTTGTAGTAGTGGATGGTTTTGATATAAGAATGCAGCTTTCAGATTCATACTATTTTATTTATATGAAGCTTTAATTATGTATTGATTCATATATATAAGTCTTAAGCATGATTTCAATATTGTGGATATATAACTTTTATATATGACAGTCTCATGTAAATCGATACCAGATGATTGATTTAAAAGTAACTGTATAATGCTTTTGAATATGCATTAGATTCCAATTTCAAATATATGAATATGTTGGATTCAAACTCCTCTTAATTCCTAAAAGTTCTAATTTAAATACATACGACAACCTTCAGAAATATCAAACTACGAATTTACATGAGTACTAGGTATGTATATACATACCTGGATTTAAAGTTACAGGCAAATTTACATCCTAAAATGCATATACGAATTCGTATACTTATAGTTTTATGCATATGGGTTTCAAGAGCTTGAAGTTTCAAGGAGGATAAGTTTCAAATATATATAAGATAGTATGTACGGTTTTAAATGTGTGATAGTTTCAGATATATGTTTGATTTAAAAAAATATAATTCTGATGTATACATGAGTTTTGGGTTTAAAGCCCTTCTGTAGTTTTATACAGTTAGCCTTTTGAAAAATATAAATTTTGAAGTTACAAATAACAGTTTGTGTAAAAATTTTGATCCAGTATTTACTTTGACTTAAATTTATATATCATGGTTTGAAAAGGCAAAAAGTTTCAGGGGATTCACATCATGACATATATAGTGTTAAAAATATATGTAAGTTTCGGAAAAAAATACTAGCTTTGGTTACATATGAATTCGAGGGCATCATGACTCAAAACTATATTCATTTCGAGTATATGTTTACGCTTTTGGGATCTACGCCTATTTCGTATATGTGGATAGATGTCATTGCTCTCAACTTTTGTCTTTACGCATGCATACATTTTCATTATGACTTTTTGGAAACAACCATACGCATACATAACTTAATGCACGATCAGTTGGTTAAGTATAGATAGTTCTGTATATATGCTTCAGTTTAATCGGTTCTCATTAGTATTCGGTTTGATTTTTTTTTCAATTTCACCTCAAATCTAAAATCTGAGTTTCTGTCCCATACGGTTATAATTTTTTTCTACTGTATTTACATAAAATAGCATTTGATATTTTGCACCTCCATTTTCCATAAAGAAAAAAAATTATGAATTGGATTGACATATTGTAGTTTAAGTTGTATAATTGTTATGCAATTGGTAGTAGCATAAATATATGCAATAGCCTTACCAATTTGCATAAATTTAATATATACTGACCAATCGAACCCAAAGTTGTTGCTACATTTGGTAGTTAGTGCTAGGTGCTAATATATTATGTTGATTATTACTTCGTTCATGAAAGTATATGTACTATTTTGTTACACCTTCCATAACCCAAAAAGTCAGTCAGTGCATTCAATCTGTATTAATTCTCGCCACCTTCCGCTGACTCAACTCAACAACTTGTAATTTTGTCCAGCATTTATAATGTCGAATAAATATATAGCCCTATTTCAATCTCTGTTAGAAACAATTAACCTAATTGTACACGTTGTCCAACATTAATACTGTCGGATAACTCAATCGCTACTAAGGTTACCAAACTGCCGTTGGCAGTCATTAGCTACAATGTATGTGTCAACTATTCTTAAGGTGTCCATCCCTTTGTGCAAGACTGGTTCCATGTTTTATATGTGATAAGTGCACCATTTTATATCTTTTATAATACTAAACTTATTATTGCCGCATTCTCAGTTCTTCGCTCTTGCTTCACCTTCATAACTGCTTTTATGTTCTTCCCACAATGTCTGTTGTATCTTGACTTTGTATGCACATTCTACCAATGAATTCTTCCATCTTACATATAGCATTCCTTTAATTTTTTCCCTTTATTACCACTGCAGGACATTCCCCTATCAACCCATCGACCGTGGCAAGCGAAATACTCAACCACCCATCAACTTTACCGCCAGATGGTTTAGATATTTTTTTCCCTCTTCATTCTCCATTTCCGTTACATGATACGACATGCAACGTATGACATTTGCTACTAGTCATACTGCAGCAACATTTACATCTCTTTCCCAACACCAATTGCTAAATCGATTTTCCATTAGGACACACTATAACCGTGGTCGGAATTTTACTACCACCTATAATTTCCTCCGCCATATGCTACCTCAACCCACTTACTGCTAACACTGTAACGCAAAATTATTTTTCCACGGAACAAACGGGAATTGTTGCTCAGGTGGTGAAATTAGCATTCGCTACCCCACACCACCTCCTGAACTTTTAACTTTATACACTAAAGATAGTGAAAATGATTCACATTTTTGAACAAACATAAGATCTTATAATAATGCTTTCACATTCGTATCTATAGGGGCTAACATTGATCATAACTTAGCAACTGCTCGAAACAGAATTTACTCTTATCGTGCACAAGACTATATATATCATAGAATTGAAGTGTTTTCCCTCTGCCCGACAATAGACCTAGATACCTGCAAATGTACATCTATGATACTGAACGTGAGATTGAAAATCGGCAATAAGATGGTGTAGTATTAAGACCAGACGTCCTGCAAATGTTAAAGGAAATCTTAGATGTTTATAATCCTTATGTACATGTGTTGAGACATTTGGGCCAGCATATTGATTTACAGGATTGCAGACTTATAATAAAAGAACTTATAGTTTATCATCATTTTCACCAACTACCAACTGCGTCACAAGTAGCTGGTATCATTGTAGGAGACGATTATTCAGATAATTCGAACGATAGGGATATTAGAAACAAGATCAAGAACCCTCCAACGAGTTTCGGATACAATAGGATTTTATGATCCACTATAGTATCCGCTTCTACTTCCATGTGGCGAACAAGGACGGGATCTAACATCCATAATACTAGACATAACTAAATCAGTTGTAGAGCCTACTACTCCCATATGTTACAGGTACCTCTTTCCCTTTTTTATATGTATAAAAGTTTTTTTTTCACATCATGCACATAAATTTACTCTTATCTGTACCCCACATATTTATCTCTTTTTACACATCATAGGTACGACCTATGGAACTACCTCTTCTACTGCATGGTGGTCACCTACTCCAATAATTTGTTGTTGATACTTAGATCAAAATCGAAACTACGCGACTACGGTATCTTCAAGACCACCAAGATACTATTGGAGCTGGCTTATATCAGGGTTAACACGATGCTTTAGCAAGTAGGGAGACAACTGCCAGTACGTACTTTCCCTTCTTATCATTCGCCCTATTAAAAATACATAAACTAAATATGTACGTACGCACCTGTACTATTTGTAGGAAATGTTGGAGTTCGAAAAGTCCATCCATCCTCTCATATTAGTAGTCCACATGACATGCATCAACGATACCAGGATGCAATGGTAATAGTACGAAGGTATGGAAAACCCGACTTATTTAATACTGTTACATGTAATCCTAATTGGATAGAGATTACACAAGAAATTCTTCCCGTTCAACAACCATATGATCGTCCTGGTTTGGCAACTCGGGTTTTCCATGCAAAATTGGAACGGCTTCAAGTAGAATTATTTGATAAACATGTCTTAGGTAAAGTTATTGCACATGTTCATGTAATAGAATTTTAGAAAAGAGGATTGCCACACTCACATATCTTAATTATTCTTGCAGAAACTGATAAACTTAATAATCCCGACGATTACAATACTATGGTTAGAGTAGAAATTCCAAATAGAGGTTTAGAACCAGATTTGTACACATTAGTTATTAAACATATGATTCATCATCCATGCGCTAGTTTCAACCCCAATGCCGCATGCATGCAAGACATAATATGTAAGAAGGGATTTCCTAAACCCTTCCCGACATCAACTTTACAAGGAACTGATTTATATCCTATTTACAGACGATGTGATAGTGGAATATAGAATCGAACAACTAATACGTCAATTGACAATCATTGGGTCGTTCCTTATAATCCTTATTTACTTCTAAAATATGATTGTCATATAAACGTTGAAATTTACTCTAGTATTAAATCTTTCAAATATCTATATTAATATGTTTATAAAGGATCATATCGCATGTCCGTAGGCCCATCTTCTTCATCAACCACCATCGATGAAATTTCTCAATTTGTTAACGTCGGATGGATTTGTGCACCGGAGTCACCATGGAGGATATTTAAGTTCCAACTAAGTAGCAGGTCTCCATCTATAATAGAACTACAAATACATCTACCTAACATGCAACAAATTCAGTTTAATGCAGATGAAAGCTTAGACTCTATTCTAACTAACGAACATAGAACTAAAACTATGCTTACAGAATTATTCAACCAAAATTTAACGAACGAGGAGGCATGCCAATATCTTTACCACGAATTCCCTAAAAAGTATTAGTGGAACTATGAACAAAAAGAATGGATACGTAGACAAATTAACTGTAAAGTAATTGGTCGAATATACACCCTACCTCCCACCGAAAGTGATCGCTACTATTTACGATTATTGCTAAATCATATTATAGGCCCACTTTTTTTCACATACTTACGTACCGTTAACGAAACTATTTACAATACATTCAAAGAAGCAGCCGAACATAGAGAACTGCTGGAAAATGATAACAGTATTAAGGATTGTTTAATTGATGCTTCACACACCCATATGCCTACTGCATTAAGGCGATTATTTGTTACAATTTTAGTATATTGTGAACCATATGCTATACGTGAATTATGGGAGGAATTTTGGCCTTCTCTAACGGAAGATTACCCATTTACGTCTTCTTCCACAGTCCCAATTACATATTTAATTAGTCGATATCTCTTTGATCTTAACAACCTTCTAAAACAATATAATAGAACCATTTTTTGATTACGATTTACCACATAGTTCTCTACATTCAATTCAGGACTATAATATTTCTACACTTATTTTAGAAGAACAATCAATACAAATACCATTACCAAATTTACAATCAATAAATAATTTAACCACTGAACAAAAGGAAACTTTTGATATGATCACGCTTTCGGTAAATTCAAAAACCAACTCCATTTATTTCATTGACGGTCTGGTAGGTATAGGAAAAACTTTTTTATACAAAGCAATTTTAGCTCATCTATGAAACCAAGGTCTTATTGCAATTGCAATAGCCACTTCTGGAATAACTTCAATTGCATTACCCGGCGGTAGAACAACGCACTTACAATTTAAAATTCCGATTAACCTAGACTCTTCCTCCACATGTCATATTATTAAACAATCCGATACTTAAAAAATTTTATCCACGACAACTGTTTTGCTATGGGATGAAGCAACAATGGCTCGCCACCATGCATTCGAGGCTTTTGACAGAACATTACGAGACTTGACCGGTGCAGATGTTCCATTTGGAGGAAAAATTGTTATCTTAGGAGGTGATTTTTGGCATGTTTTACCAGTTGTTCCGGGAGGGATTAGAGCTCAAACAACTGATGCATGCATAGTTCAGTCGTATTTGTAGTCAACTGTTAAGGTATTTCATTTAACTCAAAATATGAGGGCACAGACTGACCAATTACACGTTGACTTTGTTTTGCGCATTGGAAATAGTACTGAACCCACCATACAAGAAGACATGATTAAACTACCACTGGATAGTATCATACCATAGGACGGTACAAGTTCGTTATATTCTTTGATTACTGAAGTCTTCCCCGCATTAACTGATAATTTTAGTAATACAAACTACATAATAATTAAAGCAATATTATCACCAACAAATGAAACATCAGATGAAATTAATCACATGATCATAAAAAAATTCCCAAGGAAGAACACGTTTATTATTCTTTTGACAGAGTAGAAGATGATACGTCTAACTTATATCAATTTGAGTTCTTGAACTCGCTTAACCCTGGTGGTATGTCACCTTGTAAATTAACTCTTAAAGCAGGATCTCTAATAATGTTACTACGTAACATTGATCCATGAATTGGATTATTAATAGAATAAGACTAATTTGTCGTGTCTTTCACCCTAACCTTACAGACGCTGAAATTTCTATCGGTCAATTCTAAGGTACAAGGGTATTTATTCCATGTATACCATTAAAGCCTTCTGAAAACATAAAGATGCCATTTAACCTTATCCGTAAACAATTCCCACTAAGGCTAGCTTTCATTTTAACAATTAACAATCACAAGGACAAACCATCCCACATGTTGGAATTTAGCTTCCCAACCACGTTTTCAGTCACGGCCAGCTTTACATCGCTTTATCCCAAGGAATTTTAGGCAAAACAACTAAAATTTTGGTTAAAATGGAAAACTACATCGTAAAACAAGAACACATACCCGAAATGTTGTTTATAAGGATGTTTTGTTAACGTGCTCTCAATGAATGTCTCCTAACTTCACCTTAACTAATACAGTTTTCCGACCTCCGCAAAATTAGTCTCCCCTTCACACTGTCCACATATTCCTATCCCATTGTTGTACTTCTCTGAATACATAATAACATCCTAAAGTTTCATCAACACGTCTTAAAATCCCTTAAAACGTTTTTAACTCCGCCATCTACATTACTCGCTTTTAGTATATGCCGGTCTCCAGCCCGGATAAAGGAGGAGAGGAAACACTTTGTATTGTCCTATGATCTACTTCAGTTCGTTGATTATGTACTCCTAATAAAGGCTTCTGCTTACCACCTACATACATTGAATAAATACAAATAAATCTAACCACCGACCATTTGGAGTACATGGGGGATCCGCATTCACTTCTGACTGAGTTTTTATCTTCTAGGCCCTAATTTTTATTTAACATCTCTGTAGAAAGAGTTAAGGGATTCAGTTGAGAAAGTTAAAATTGGCTTCATCCCACCTAACTATAATTTGTCACCACTTTTAAAGGTGCAACATTACTTCTATTTCCTCAATTTATTACTTTAAAGTTGAATTTATGTTTTCATATTTTAATTCGAGTTTTTTAATGTGCAACAGACTGTATTAGAGATTCGTTGCTACCAACCATAAAGCTACAGGTTTGTTCTTTTTCAGCAATAGACACGGTTTGGTTAACTACTCTACAGCTTTCTGGAGTCTACAGAATCTGCCACCAAAAGGTCCTTTAATTAACCACTCACTTTTGATTATTGTGTACGATTTATGTGTCCTTATCTTCACTGTTTTGCTTACATATACATTATTAAATAGCCTTACAAATCTGAACTTGATTATCCTGTTACACCAAATACTTTTACTTTGTATTATGACATTGTGACGTTGGTGGTTTCTCATGCCTTACTATTTTGGCCGGTGTTTTGGTACGATCAATTACATTCAACCATCTACTATGGATTTATTGGATTGAACTTTAGAGTTCCACGAGTGAAACTAGCTATGCCGCTAATTAAATTCCTTCCCATCCAAAATTTCAATTTTGACATTACTGACGTATTTTTTAACTCAAAAGGATTATATTAAATTTTGACTAATACAAAAGGTTCGGCATACTATACGAATTCTACAACAACCACCAAAAATTATACCGTACTAAAATTACTATAGTACAAGTTCATTACTGTTTCCCTATAATTAATTCCTCTATTCAAAAAATGAATTTACTTTAATTATTACCACTTATTAGTTTTGACTAACAACTCTCTGACTTTATAATATCAAGTTGCGAAATATGCAGTTCATGTGAGTATGTTCTGAAATAAAATTCTTATTTCTTCAACCATGGCATAGACAGGCCTGGTTTCAGGGCTAGGCTGGTCAGGCGGCCGCCTAGGGCAACCCCCTGGGTGGGGGCAACAGGCGGGGAGGCAGGTGGTTGTTGACAGGTTTTTCAAGTTTTTGGTTTATAAGTTCATATTGCTGCCTTTGTAAAGAAAGCTGATATTGGGGCAGTGGTAGTATACCGGCTTTCCAATGCTGAGGTCAGTGGGTCCATTATTCTAATCCATAAAACCACTCTACTGTTTTTGCCTCCAATATACAACTGCCTAGGGAAACCCAGATCCGGCCCTGGGCATAGATGTGTATGCACGTGGTCCGACCTCATATTTACTGGATGAAGTAACAAAAAAAGAAAGAATGACAACCCTTTATTTATTAACTGTTATACATCGATCAAAGTAGTTCTCATCCAATTTGTCATTTTTGCCACTGATACCACCTCGACTCATTAATTCAGTTGCATCAGCCTCGCAGATGTAGTTACACTGAGTGGATCATATGACATTTGAACTGTATCAAAATTTAGCTGATTATTTGTATATGCATTTTCTCATAAAAACTGCAGTCAATGCTACAAATATTTATGGAAAGCTCATCTGACATGAACACTTTGCGTTCGTTGAAACTACAACACATACACTCGAGCACATCCAGATTCTAAGACAAGTCCAATGCAATATTACGAAATTAAATATATGACAAAATAGTAGCCAAACTAGATGAGTAACGAAGCACTGTTCCCTTTGCAATTACTCTATCTGTGCAAAAGTTGAACGTTGACAGAAACAAGGAGGTAGAGACTAATGTGGTGGATCCTACTGTTAGTGCTACATGAAGGTAACGTATAGTAGTGGTTGCCTTCTCAATGTGGCCTGTTAGAAATGACAATTAAAGTTTTGAATGAATCTGTAATATTGAACTTTTGAATTGATATCAAAAAGATGTTACAAAAGACTGTAAACCAAATGTTGTATTACATTCTGTATTTATAAAAGAGATACTGGGCCTGATATGTATGTGGGCTTGTATATACTTCTTCTCTCTATTTGATTACTAAAGATTTGAGTCGGGTCTGCTTGTGACCGCTCTCTTTAACAAAATAACAATACTCTGTGTGTATCCTTTAATTTACCCCCTCAAACCTTGCATTAGCTAGGGTTTTCTAGAGATAAAGTAATGGCGCCGCTGACTCAAAATTTTGAGAAATTCTTCATGGCTAATGGTGATGTTCCATTTGCTTATGCCTTCTGCTCTCTTTTATGTTGCTACGATTCTCTGCATAACCTTTGATTGATGAGTTTTTGAGATGTTGAATACGTGCTTTTAGATAGACTGCAGATAAGTTACCGAAGCTTCTATTCTCTTGATTTTCTAGAGATATATCTTCGGATGATAACTAATTTGGATGAAAATCTTTGCTCAAGCCTAGATCGAGATGAATATGAGGCTGAAGGTTGAGAAGTCTTCAAGTATTTGTCAGATCTGGTGAGTCTTCTCTTCCAGTTTTTTTTAATTATTGAGTCCATCCTGAGATACTAACTTCAGTTCTTATTTGCTGTTCGAGGTGTTGATCTGATGAACTTTGAGATCTTACTCTGAGAATGATGCTTGAAGTATTGATCTTTACTTTATGCTTGAACAACATAAAGTAAAGTTTTGATCTTTGGCTCAGAACTGCTTTACAAATGATGTTCATTGTCGACAGTATGAACTTTGAGCTTCTGCTTGAAAAGAAGAAACTTTTTCTCGGATAATGGCTTTGTCAGAATGTCAGCAATTTGGTAAGGTGCAGATATATGGCTTACATTTAATCTATTGCTGGTGAATTGTTCTCTAACAAAATAAAGATCAATCTCCATATGCTTAGTTCTGCTGTGTAGAACTGGGTTTGCACTAAGTAGAACTGTGCTAAGATTATCACACCAAATTGTAGGCTTACTGTCAGTTTTGACTTTCAGTTCACTCAAAAGTGATTTTACCCATAGTAACTCTACTGTGGCATTTGCTACACTTCTGTACTCTGCTTCAGTACTAGACCTAGAAACAGTTGGTTGCTTATTTGAACACCATGATATAGGATTTGTGCCTAAAAAAATACAGTATCCTATTGTAGATCTTCTATCATCTGGATCTGTAGCCCAATCTGCATCTGCATAACTATTAATGTTCAAGTTTTTGCATAATTCTAAGATCAATCCATGTTTCAGTGTCCCCTTTATGTATCTTAGAATTCTTTTTACTGCTTTCCAATGCTCATCCAGTGGATTTTGCATAAATTGACTGACTTTATTTACACTGTAAGCAATTTCTGGTCTTATGATTGTTGCATATTGTAATGCTCCAACAATGCTTCTGTAATGTCTTTTGTTCTGTATTGCCTCACCTCTTTTCTGGATAGATGTAAATTGCTTGCCATGGGTGTGGATAGTGCATTTGCTTTGTCTATTTTTGCTTTGACAAGAATCTCTGAAATATATTTCTCTCAACTTAGTTGAATCATTGATGTAGACATTCTTTTGACTTCTATTCCTAGGAAATAATTTAAGCACCCTAGATCTTTGATTGAGAATTCTTTATTAAGATATTCAGTAAGTCTGTTGATTTCTGCATCACTATTGCCTGTCACAATAAAATCATCAACATATATTAGTACATATGTAATTTCAAGTTTACTGAATTTTGTAAATAAGGAATTGTCAGATTTAGTTGATGAATAGCCAAGACTAATCAGTGTTGACTTCAGTTTGTCAAACCAAACTCTGGGTGCTTGCTTGAGTCCATAAATTGCTTTGTTTAGCTTGCACACAAGTTTTTCATTGCCTTTTTGTTTGAATCCTTGTGGTTGCTCCATGTATACTTCTTCCTGCAAAATACCATTCAAAAAGGCATTATTTACATCAAGTTGCTTGATGGTCCAGTCTCTACTTAAGGCAATGGTAAGAACTATTTTGATAGTAGAAGGTTTCATAATAGGTGAAAAGGTTTCATTGAAATCAAAACCATTTTGTTGTGAATAATCTTTTGCTACGAGTCTTGCCTTATACTTAGAGATTGAACCATCAGGATTCTTCTTAATTTTGTATGTCCATTTACATCCAACAATGTTTTTGTTGGATGGTAGACAGACCAAAGTCCAGGTCTTATTTCGAATCAGTGCATTATATTCTTCCTGCATTGCAGTTTTCCATTTTTCATCCTGCACTGCTTCGAAATAAGTATCTGGTTCTATGATTTCAATGACAGCATTATAAGTCTTTGGCTTGAAAATTCCACTTTTAGCCCTTGTTATCGTGTGATGACCGGTTGTTGCAGGTTGTTGATTATTGCTTTCAACTGTGGCTTCATTGTCATTAGATGATTGTGAATCATCTAATGATTGATGGTTGCCTGATTGTATATCAGAATCATGCTGTTCATCTTGAACTTGAACTTCAGACTCCAACTGCTCATGACCTGGTTCATCTCTGATCACTATGTGTTGTGAGCCACTACTACCCTCAACTGGGATAGTGAATTGAGTATCCTCTCTTGCTTTTGTATGAGATTGATTATCAATCTCTGAGTATTCTGGTAGCTCAGGTATTGATACTCTTGGATTGTAAATTTTTTGTGATGTTTTCACATCTGTTTTACTAAAGGGAAAGAAATTTTCATTAAACACAACGTGTCTTCATATAAAGATTTTTCCTTTGTCATCTAGACATTTATACCCCTTTTTGTTTGTGGCATACCCTAGAATTGTGCATGGTGATGATCTGAAACTTAACTTATGTTGGTTGTAGGGTCTTAGATAAGGAAAGCATAGACAACCAAAAATTTTCAAAGCTTGATAATTTGGTTTGATTCCCTGTAACTTTTCTATGAGGCTTTTGAAACCTATAGCCTTAGTAGATAGTCTGTTGATTAAGTATACAGTAGTAAAAAAAGCATCAGGCCAGAATTTTAATGGTAGTGATGCTTGAGCAAGTAAAGTGAGACCAGTCTCAACTATTTGTCTATGTTTTCTTTCAACTAGACCATTTTGCTCAGACGTACATGGACAAGTTATTCTATGAATTATTCCTTTTTTGAGAAAAAATCTTTTAGAGGGTGAAACTCTGTTCCACCATCTGTTTGTATGATTTTTACATTGCAACCTAGTTGATTTTCCACTTGAACTATGAATTGTTGCACTGCCTTGTAAGTTTCAGATTTTGATTTCAGAAAGTAAATCCATACATATCTAGTGTAAGCATCAATAAATGAAACATAGTATTTGTACCCATAATCAGTGTTGATGGGTGCTGGTCCCCATAAATCTATAGCAATTAGTTCTAGGGGTTTACTACATTCTGTTTGTGAATCTGGAAATGCAAGTTTGTAGCTTTTTCCTAGTTGACAGTGTGTACAAACATATGGTAAAGAGATCTTTTCAAAAGGAATTGCATTATTGTTCAATACATGTTTAACAATGTTAATATTTGGGTGGTCTAGTTTATAATGCCACATATTAACTTTTTTTTTTACAATTATCTTTACATTTGATTTCAGAAACATTACAACATTTACCCTTAAGTCCAGAGTTTCTTGATTTAGCTACATCAAATTTGTACAATCCTCTAAATTCTCTACCCTGCAATAGAATTTCTCTTGTTAGAATATCTTTAACTAGACAATACTGTGGATAAAATTCAAAGAACACATTATTATCTTTTGCAAACTGGGATACACTTAGTAAATTTTTTCTTACCAATGGAACTCTTAAAAGATTATTGAGATAAAGTTGTTTCTTGCCAATAAAACTTGCATTTCCATTGTGTGTAATTTCAATGGATTTACCATCCCCCATATGCATAGTATGTGTACCTTTGTACTCTTTGCTTCGCAAGTTTAGCTTACTTAGGTCATTTGTCACATGATTTGTAGCCCCTGAACCTGGGTACCAGCATTCATCATGTATGTCTTCTAATTTTGCTGTGTCATAGTCTGTATTTTCTGACTGACCTCTCTGATTTGATTAAATGTTGACCATGTTAGCATTTGGTTGATAGTTCTTTGCATTGCTTTGTTGTTGTGGCACATAATTGCTATCATATCTGAAATAACATCTGCTTGCTATATGGCCATATTTCTCACATATCTGACATCGAATTCTACTATTGTTGTTGTTCTGTCTACCACCTCTACCTCTTGCTCTGTTTGTCTGACTGCCTCTTTGACTGTTAAATTGATTTCCGTTGTTGTTGTTGTTCTTTCCTTTAATTATGACTAAGTTGAGTTACATGACACAATAACTAATATTATCCTGAAGTTTAACTTTGTTTTTTTCTACATTTTTTTCCTAATTCAGTCATAAGCAGTTCACCCGAAATCAACATTTAATTTCCAACAAATAGTATTTACTCACTACTATATTTGCATATATATATATGTATATATATATATATGTATATATATATCTATATATATATATATATATATATATATATATATATATATATATATATGTACTGTGGTTGCTTGCTTTCACCTTCGTTCTATTTCAATTTTATGAAGCTTCAATTCTGTATTGATTTCATATATACAAGTCTCGTGATTTGAATATTGTGGATATATAACGTTTATACATGATAGTCTCATATAAGTCGTTACCAGACTATTGATTTTAAAACGAAATGTATAATGCTTTCGAATATGCATTAGATTCCACTTTCAAATGTATGACTATGATGGATTCATATTCATCTTAATTTTCTTAATTATGCGCATATTTAAATACATACGGCAAGCTTCAGAAATATCAAACTGCAAATTTACATAAGTGCCACGTATGTATATACATACCTGGATTTATAGCTAAGAGCATACCTACATTCGAAAATGCATATAAGAATTCCTATTCGTATAGTTTTATGCATATGGGTTTTAAGAGCTTGCACATCCATGGAGGTTAACTATCAGATATATAAGGTAGTATATTACAGTTAGCTCCTGTTAATTTGTAATGTGAACAATTTAAAACTATTAACCGTTACTAAGACTTACCTTTTTCTTACATTTGCTATTTTACCCACTGGGAACAACCAACTTTTGGATAAAGTTGGTAACGTACTGACAGCCAAAAAGTTATGTCACCAAAGCATTTCATTGTTTTATATCATTTTTTTGAATTTCCTTTTGTAATTTACTTTCTTTCAGCTCTGATGTGTTTTGCTCTCTTTCCATATTTTCCACATTCATATACTCATGCAAAACAGTAAACACTACACACATATGTCCTTCACTCCCAGGCGAAGTGACAAAGACGTCGGGAAAGCATGTATTCCTTTTATCTCCTTCTGTTTCCTTTTTCCCTTTAATTTGCTGCAGCACACTTCTGATGTGTTTTACTCCTTTTCACTGTTCTACACATTGTTACACTGCTTTACAACATCATTTTAGTACACGGGGATCTATAAAACTGTACTACATAACTACATACCCACCTCTAACATAACTTCTCTGCCACGTTCCCTACTCCTACTCCTGTAAACTTTCCTATGTACAAGTTCAACGTTTCCTTTTACTGCACATTATTAATCCCCGTGTACTTTTTCAATCTTCTGTTCCTCACCATCTTCAATTTTTTTTCATTTTTGTTACTCCGCTGCATTTATTTGTTTTTAGAACCTGATACATCAGTTTGTAGCTCTTATTATCTGTAGACTGTACCCATCCTATTACGCACTACAACTGTATGATGAATGACTCTAACCGCGACACTTAGCTATAATACATACATTGAAAGATTAGATACTTTGCATTACATAGTAAATAAAATATGTCTTACTAACATACGTGTCCACACATATGAAATTTGTATGTACTGTAGTCAACTACTACCAATAAATAATCATGTACTTCTTTTATTCTTTTCACGTATACATTGCAGTGGTACAAACTGTGAACTGTATGCTCCTTCCTACTTTTTCCATGCTCCGTTGACTTTAGCACTGCTCCTGTGTTAATTATATTCATACTGTGTTTACTCGAAAGGGGAGTTGTTTATTTCGGATTGTACTATGCATTTTGTTATGCAAATACTAACAGTATAGCGACAAAAACATGCGTCTCCGTCTTTTACGGTACCACACAACATTATGTGCTCATCACGCCCACTGTTAACATTCACGGTTACCTGCAACGGACTAATAGTAAGTGTAACTTCAAGATGACAGACAGTAAATCATCCACAAGCAATGACCTAAAACATACATGAACTATTTTGATCCAATCCATCTGGTACACTTTATGAACACACACACACGGTCAATTAATTTCTATTCCTTGGATTCCTTTCTATACAAGTACAAACTGAATACCGTCATCTCAACTCCATCATCTATGCCTATTAAATTTTTAGCTACAAATGACTCTGTTCACTGTCTTTCCACTCCGCATGTCAGCACTTTTAGTTCAAAGTTTCACAAATTTACCACTACTTACTACGCATTTTACTCCTCAAACTGTATACCATTGAAGCAAAAAATTTCTGATATTTCATTTCCTTCACATTCACTCACTCTTTTTTCTCATGCAGAGAAAATGTTCAAGAACTAATCCAGAGATAGTAAGCCTTCCACGAATAGAATAAAATGAAAATGCACCAATGCGTCAAAGCAGCTTCGATCACTTCCTACTGACAAAGTTGATGCTTTAGACGTCGTATGCCGCCTACTGCTCCGTAGGACGAGTCAGAGAATGGTAGTAACGCGAACCACTTCATCTTTCCTCCTATTTAACAAAGCCAAATACCGTGCAAAACAACATCAAATTGGTAGAACCATCTGCATTTCCAGCGCAACCGCATCAACCTAATAAACATCAATACTCTGCACTCTGTCCTGTACATAGTAATTGGGATGATTTTTTCACTCCCGAAGTGGTATGCTATACATACATACATACATACATATACTTGAATACATATACATATTTATAGATAGATATAAGCATCTTATACTTTCCAAAACCTTTTTCTTCTCACACAGATTGAAGAGTGCGATAGACCCGTTGAGCATTTTCTTATGGAGCGTTCGCACGACTGATCCCGCTATACATTACTAAAACATATGTTCATTTTCATGTTTTACTTCATATTTTTTCCATCTGCAATTGGCTATAAAATATCTATCATAAGTGCTAAGCCTTTTAAAATGTACTAATCTACAGAATGTACTTTTCATCTTCGCACTTCATTAATTTTACTCCTGTTTATTTTCTCTGATAAATTTAGCAATCGGTTGTCGGCCCTACCGAGTAAGCTTAGATATCACTTTCATTACTCACTTCCATGCTTCTTCTCTCTTTATTCGGTGCAATTTAACACTATATTTGAATTGGTATTTTAAACGCATTCTTATTCCTTACAAAATCAATTTATATTCGCTATTTACCACTTACACATACACTTGAATCGGCATTCGAACGCAGTCTGTTGTTTGCATAACAGTAGTCAAGCGTAATCCACATTGATTGCTATGTTTCTCATGAACATAAATTACTGTAAACCTCATTTGAATAGTATTTTGGTTATACCACCTTACTTAGGTGCTTGGGATATTTAGACCTACAAATACAAAGCCATATACATACTTGGATGTTGTGCGGAACATGTACACTCCTGTAAGTTAATTAAAAACAACATTATTTCTCTTATTAACAACTCAACATTTTCTTCATCCAATGCTATTACGATGACATACATTTTTTTCCTTCCACGTAACACTTTTAAAAAACTCTACTCTATACAGAAAGATACAACGAGTTGAAACCACACAGTTTCCTACTTCTGTGTCCAATCAATAAAATCTCAACGACTGTTTTCAAGCACTGTAAAGTCCTTCGTGTCACATTTACTAATTTTTTTTGCTCGGACAAATCTTCATAACTTTAGGAATAGATGATCCCCCTGATATGAACACATTAGCATTAATGGCCCTTAGCTTCACATGCATGGTGTTTATGCTCACGTGCAAAGCACGTGCATATGTACTCGTGTATACTAAAACCATACTTTTAGTCTCTTCTTCTCTACATCCTTGAAATCCTAATTTCCTACTTAGTATTGTGGAGGAGGACTCATCACATTCTCCGTTTTAATATATCCATTATTTCAACATCAGTTCAAATATTCACAAAACACAATATGATGTAAATGGAAAAAGGAGATGCATCTTCACAGACCGATAACTATGACATGCCTCTTTTGTTTGGGGGTGACAGAGGTATCATATAATTCGAGCTTTTTTTCCATATTTTATCGAAAACTGAAGAAAACATCAATCAATAGTATTTCTCTAATCCTCCCTTCCCAATGGGGAGAACACGACTGCATAGATCAAGAGATTGGATCGAGCCATAAGAAGAATGTTTGGTATAAATAACTCACACCTTTATCTTCAACCCTAGCCACTACGAGCTCACTAAGTGCAATGGGATGTCTATTTATATCTCTTACTTGAAATTGGAGTAAGATAGCTTTTTTCAATTTAAGAGCCCAACGTTGTTGTCTTAACTAATGATTTTTTTTGTCAATAAATATTATATTAATTGATGTTTGAATGCAATTTTTATATTGGTTTAGTGATTATTAAAGCCAATATTATTATTTATTATATTACATCAAACGCCTGCCAATTTTATTAAAACAAACAGTTTTCTTTTTAACGAACTTAATTATTATATGTATTATAAATTTAAAATCAAAGGAGAAAACATAAAATTAAAAAAGAAAATGTGAATGGTAATAAGATGATATATTTTTAAACATGAAATCAAATAAATGATAAACAGTCCCCCCTCATACATTTTACTATTTATACATTTTTCTCCTTTTTTATATTCCCTTATTGTAATCAATCTTCATTTGACAAGTCTCAGGCTATTTATTTGTCTGCCTCTTGTTAATTCACCTAAAATCGCATCTCCTGTTGTCTAGAGTACAAATATTACGATTTTGTAATATTATAAATAAGAAAATGGTATGAATGGCAAAGTTTAAACAAGCTTTAGCCACCAGGACATGCACTTTATTTTTCAGTGTGAAGGATAAAGTTTGAATCGTAATCCAACAAAAAGTCCAAATACTATATCTGAAGAACACGCTATCCATTTTTTCATGCAATTGACTTTGAATGATGGAGAAGGAGTGTGGAGACCTTCGATGATGATACTGTGGCATGTCTCTATGATGACAATGATGGTGTCGTAGATCTCGACGGTAGTTGCAGTAACCCCTATCTTGAGGTCCGAAGCTAAATGCAACAGATGCTGCAGTCATCCATAATATTAACTTTCAGTGATAAAATATGGTAATGTTAATAGTATCCATAATATCAGAAGCACATGAATATGAAACAAAAAACCAATACAGATTTAAAACTACTTTTCTAATTACATTTCAAATCAATATTTCATATTTAGATACATAATCCCAAACGATTCCCAGATTTTGATCAAATATAATTATTATAAATTATGCTAGGAGCGACAAATGAAGATGCCACCTTCGATAACCAGAGTACTAAATAGACATATCAGTCTTAATATATCACATCGGAAATAAAACTAAATAACTCCTATATAGCTAGCTTTTCCTCCTACACGTCTTCGAAAGCTTATTCGTCCAACCTACTAAACCTGAAAAACCTTAATTCTCAGTCTGTTCAAATTAAATTTTGAACACGCGAGAGTTGAAGGGGAAAACATAAATTTTGAGTAAGATATAGAGCTTGGTGTGCAAAATATTATACATCTTGGTTATTTGATACTAAGTGAGATCCACACCGCTTATCGAAATGGGTTTCCCCTCACTAATATCCCTTTTTAAAACATATCTTTTGCAAATCAAAAACCTGTAATCAAAATGATTAAAACAATAGTAGCAATATCATATATGCACATAAATCAGGTAATCAATGGACTATCTGTCCCCAAAAACATAGTTTTTCTTGGCTAACTATTAACCGTTGGCTGACTCGGGTCTACCAGACATAATCAATTACCTAACATCTGTTAGACACACAACTGGGCTATCTGCCCTTACTTCTTCTAGGGTCAATTGAACCTAATGGTTTTGCGGGATCACCAACAACCCATCCTCTCTCTGTATATTGCTTTCGGTGTGTAACACCATTTTAGTCTTACTTGTGATAAAGCCCTACACACTGTAATTTTGGATTTATATTTGCTAGGGGCTTATTAGCTAAAGTATAGGGCGAGACCCTATACCAGTTCCGTTTGATATTCTAATATCTGAGTCATTTACTTAGGGTTAATTACCCTATCAAATTTTCCTTGAAAATATTTCTTCCAAATTGATTTGACCCTTTAAATCATATTTAGACGAGGAAAATATACTCTTTTCTTTACTTAAATATCTTTGCATATATGTTTTACACAAAACCATGTTGATGAAATATAATGGGATTATCTATCCCTTCAAAGTAAGTTAAAAGCCTTTTTTTAACTTAAAAGATCTTAGGCCATCAAGCCAAGGTAAACCATTTGAAATCTTTGCTTAAAAACTTTAAATGATACCATTCGATCCCATTGAAAGTACTCCTTTCAAAATAAGTTAACTACTATATCTTGAAACACCAGGCTAAAAGGTCAAAACATACCTTTCATAACCTTTAGAAATAAACCGTTCGAAACCTTAAAATAAACCTTTTAAAATCATTGAAAGTGTCCCTTCGAAAGCTTTTAAAACCTTAGACATCGTCTTTTCAAAACTTTTTAAACTTGCCTTTCGAAAGCACTGGGAACCTTCCATTTAAAGACTCAAGTAAACCTTTCAAGAACATTGGGGTACCTCACCTTCGAAACCTTCATTATAAACCTTTCGAAATCATTGAAGTCCTTTACTTGAAAAAACCTTTCTAAAGCCCTAGGTTCAAATAAAAATTTGTGAAACATATCTTCGAAACCATTTAAAACCATTCCTTTCGAAACCTTTAGGTTTAACTTTCAATATATCTAAGGGCCTTAAAAGAATTAAGGCGAAAGCAACTCTTTCGAAAGCATTATTTCTAAGTAAAAGAAAGCAGATGGTTTCGAAACCAACCTTCTCGAAAGAATGGAGAAGCGGCTTCAAAGTTTAAAGCAAAAGAACCCCTTCAAAGATATTGATTCGAAAGGTTGAATGCGGCCGCAGGGGTTTCGACCCCTTCGAATTCTTATTTTAAAAACAAAAGGTGGTAACCTCTTTCGGAAGCCCTTTTCTAAAACAAAGGCGTATTAGACTAAGTCGAAAGCAAATATAATCCCTCCGAAAGCATCCATTGTAAGCAGAAATAGTTCAAAGTTTATAAGCGCAACTCCTACCCCTTCGAAAGCATGTTTCGACTGTATACCTTCCGTCTTTCTCCAATCCACTATGTACCAAGGCATTGATACCAAGTGTATTGGTTTCGACTTGGACAAGGGTGAAAGTATAGGGTCGAAAGCTTACAGGGAAGTGGCCAAGTTGTAAATATATCAAAACTGTTTTATAGCTATCTAAAGTAATTGCTTTTTAGTTAACTTCCCACATTTGTCAAAATACTATTGGTTGTCAATTCTTTTTCAAAAATCCTTTCTAAAGGTACTGTCAAATCCAGTAATTAACAATTTAAAACATTTAACAAATTTCCCATTCTCCTTTTATAAAACATTTAAGTCTCATGCCTTAAATAATTTTATATCTTTAATTAAATTCTTAGCAAAATTCTTCAAAAATTCTTATAAATAACTTTTAATATGTTTTCTAACATATTTAAATTTATAACCCAAAGCTAACACATAATAGCCAAAATTAATTTAAACCCAATTTACCCATTTTTTACTAGAAAGTTCATAATAAATCCACAACAACTTAGAAAATTATGAAACTTGAAACCAATCTCTAAAATAATATTTCTGACCTTATATCAAAAACACAAGCTATTTGGATGTCATTTAATAGGTGTTTCAAATCAAATCTTTTCATAAAATTTATATGAAACAACAAAATTCATCAACAAGCATATATAACCATTTAAACAATAAAAAACATGGCATTTTTCTTGCAAAATTAATTCGGATCTTATCTAGAAACCGAAAGCTATAAAAATGAGATGTAATCTATTATTGACCTTAGCTTGATTGTTAAGAAGGTTAAGATTTTCTCTTAAGTTGATTTGATTAAGCTTCCTACTTGAATCTTTGCTTATCTTCCTTTAGAAACTTCTAATAGTGGCCGGCCAAGCTCTAGGTTTTTTTCGTTTGTGAATGTTGTAAATGAAGTCTGAATAAGAGTTTAAGGTATAAGAATATCGTATATTCCTATTTTGTCCTTATCTTATCATCTTTACTTACTTCATTTTAATTCTCTTTAGCTTTAGATTAATTAGGCACGGCTACCCTATGATCGTCCAAATCTCAACCCCTTAACCATTTATAATATTTCATTTAATTTACCTAATTAAATGTCGTAAATAATGTTAGTCAAAATTAGGGTCAATAGAACAGTGACAATTTTGGTTGTTGCGACAGAGGTCATTTAGGGTTTTAGAGTTAGATAGACAATATAGTTTCAAATCTATATTGCTTTAGTTATAGTGGTGCGACGACAATGAAGAGATCAGCTAGGTTTTGGAGATGATGTAGTGATGGTGGTTATGGATGAGCAATGTCAAATTGGGGTAGGAGAAGATGACTATAGTAATGGCACTATCTAGTATCATTTTATTTTTTTTGGGCGAAAAATAAATTAATTATGTGTACTTCTGCTTATAGTACCATTTTGTATCAACATTATATGGATTGTGGTACCATATGTGAATAAAGTATGTATATTTTAGCCGCGAGTGATATTTCATAATAGCATTACCTGTATTTTGGTAGTTTTTGAATTATAGTAGCAATTTATAATCAGTAATAGCATTTTTTTAAATGAAATGTGTATATTTTAGCTCATAATGTTATTTTATAGTAGCATTTATGAATCGTAGTAGCAACTTATGAACGATATTAGCAATTTTTGATTTGTAGTACCATTTTACAAAAATAACATTTTCTTTGTGATCTAACATTGTATTAGCATTTTGTATTTAAATGTTACGGTTTAATGTTATTTTTTTTTTATTTTAAGAGTAATATTTAGTAGCATTTGTACTTGTTAATTTTTTTACATTATTATTTTTAGTATAATTATACTATATAGTGTCATTTTGTACTTTTTTCTATTTTTTGTTGCAGTGGATAATTGATGATCGTTTAATAGCATGTTTAGATACTACTGCCAGTAACATTTTGTATTTACAAAATCAAGAAAATTATAATATTTATTTTTTGATTTTACCTTTAGTAGAATTTCATGTTTAAATGCTAGTGCATAATAGCATTTTGTATACACTGAATTAAAAAAATATAACATTTATTTTTTAGCTTACTACATAGTATGATTTTAGCTTTTTTTTTAATTAATAGTTGTATTTTATGAATTGCAATATCATTTTAGAGATAAAGCATATAAAAATAAATCACAACACTACTTTGTGATAGCATTTTATAAATTGTAGTAATATGTTTAAATGAATTAAATGTATATATTACCTCATAGAGTTATTGACCAGTAGCATTTTTAAATGAAGTTTTGTAACGGTCAGAATTTTCGACCTTGAATATCGATACTAATACATCCATGTATTCGTGAGCCGAGCACCCAAATGTTGGAAAGGTAGATCGCTAAGGTAAAGTAAAATGAAGAAAAAGAAGAACAAGAAAGGAAGAACACAATATTAGAATCTTACAAGGGAACGTTAATATACAATATCAAAAAGATAGTACAAAGGGTTACTCCAAAATACAGAGTAATTTCAGAGTTACTAAACTTAAGTTCATCATCAGCATGAATAGTAATAACTGCATGTCCTCACGATGCTGATACATACATATTAATCGTGCAACGAAAATAGAAATAGATAGATAAAAAGAAGCCTTCGAATCGTCTACTAAATCTTTGAAGCATCCAAAGAAAAACCTGTTCTACTCAGCCTACTCGAAAGAGTACACAAGGAATTTAGGGAAAACAAAAACCATGTGTCAAACATAAGTCTGATATGAAAAACTCAAGGTACATGTATCCATACAACAATAACTTTTGAGCTTGTACGAATCACCTTAATAGTTTTCTCCTCAAAAGAAATCAAACCATCTGTTAAATAATATAATGATATAATAGATAACATTTAAGGTGCAGAATGTAAATCGAAAAATAGCTGCGCTGCTTGCATCTCTCAGCATAACAGTATTTGAAGTACATCTAAAACCACTAAGGTATGTTCGCATATAGATTTTCCATGGAGGTTCCCTTAGTAAATTGAAGCAGGCCTCCTGCACAAAGGTCAAAATCTACTTCCGAGCACTGTATATCTCTAGATAAAATATAAAATTAAGTTAAACATAGCTGGTCTACGTCCGAACACGTGATATCGAATATCATTAACTCACACTAGCAACATCGATAAGCATACTCTAGATATGGAGTTGATATACCCTATAGGTTAGTTAAACCCCCAGGCCATGCTCCTACTATATTTTCTATCATTTCTAATGTCGAGATCACGTTCGACATCTCTCACACGAGTCTTACTCACTAGAACTAAACACGTATCCTTTAGTGGATTCCAACATAATTCAACCGACAAATGCTAACGCTGACTTATTCCTTGGATTTAACCTTAGGATAGACAGTTCAAATCTATAACATTAGTTTGAAATGTTAACGCTGATCTCTTCTTTGGACATAACCTTAAGATAGGCAGTTCAACTCTATAGCATTCTACTTTACATCCACTTCCAAAACATAGGCTCATACACTAGTTTTGAAGTGGTATTTGATAAGTAATACATTTAGCGATCCCAGACTCTTCAAAACTAAATTGATGAATTTAAGATAAACTCAATTCCGGTTCTTTTATAAGTAAGCGAACCGTATATAAAGGAGTCCTCCTCGGTGGATCTCGTATATATATAATTCTTAAAGCTAGAGACATTTCATACCAACGAGTCCTTCCTAGGGGATCTCAAACCATATGAAGCCTTGAAGCTTTCATATACTTCCTACGTTAAATGGTCAAGTTCGATTAGTTGACTGATCGCTTATGGAAATCAAATTTTTTATACTTGACACGTTTCCAACAGTCTCAACTTACTATCTCTTGGCCAAGAGTTAAGCTAGTAGATTAAAGCACTATTGCTTCTAAATCATGCTCAAACATCGCCCTCAACTCTCATAGATAGATAAGCCTACTTCATCGGCTTTTAGTGTTAAGTATAATTAATTACTTTCCATAAACAAGTAAACAAAACAAAACACGATTAAGCCACTTAAGCATCTCCAAAACCCTTTTATAAAACATTTGTTTATAATTCAAACCCTTCTACACACACACAGATATATATATATATATATACTAATTTATTTATAAAGTTAAAATATTTTGAAAAAATTAAAAGATACTATAAGCTATGATATTTAATACTTTAATAAAATAATTAACTAAATTTTCGAAAAAACTATGTAAACTTAAAACATACTTTTAAATATGTATAATTACGGTTTAAACATTTACTTAAAATATTTATTTTATAATTTATTTAAAAACTTGAAAAAAACACGTTTTCTTATATTTAAAATAAACTTTCTACTTTAATAATTTATAATTAATTATAAAAATTCTAAACCACTTTTAAATACTCTAATTTAAGTTAGAAAAGAATTGCAAAAAGATTGAAGTAAAATACTTAAATTTAAAGTCACTTTTAAACAAATAACAAGTCTCAAACAGAAACTACAACATTTGCAGAATGCTATAAAAGAGATTTAGAGTTAATGTAGAGTTTTAAAAGTGCTACGGATAACTATTTTTAAAAGGAAGTGAACTGGGCTAGTTTTATCATCTTTAAAGTTTGATCAATTTTTGATATGATAGAAAACTTTTTAGCCTCCAAGCTTTTTACTGTAACTAATATACATAATATAATTACAACCATTGTGGGAAACCCCTAAGGATTTATCTACAAAATTATATAGGAAATGTCGAATACAAGACTTTTTCTAAGTGCTTCTGTTGCAAATATCGCTATAAGACCACTTCTAAATCAAGTATGATTCAAATCAATGTCCAACCAAACCCTATATGCTTTATTTTGAAGCTATGCAACAAGTGATAGAAAGTCATACAAGTCCATATACATCATTTACATATGTCATTTGATTTCCAAAGCAAGAATCATAAAGAGATATAGATATATCAATTCAAGCACAATAATATAGTTTAAACAAACAACATGTACAATTCGTATTCATTCTAATGGTGAGTTAGCTTACCCTTGAACAAGTAAACAACCTGGTACATGCTTCCACTTTCTATCTCAACCTTGCAAACACCAAAACTTCCCACCTCTCCTTGCTTTGCTCACGGCTTAGGGTAAAATACCCCACCAATTGGTCATGACCTATGTGCTTTTAGGCTTGTTTGCTCCAAATCTTCTACTTCCAAGTTGCTAGTAGTTGTTGTAATGTTGTTGTAGGCTCATAGAAAGAGTTTTTCTAAGTTGATTTGAATTACTTTGTTCTTAGAAAATTATGAAGAGATAAGAGAATGGAGTGCTTTGGTTTATTTTGCAAAAATGTAAAAGTGTTTCTATGTTGAGTGTATGCACTTAAACTAGCATTCAAGGGTAAGATCACCCTCTCCCCTCACCCCTCCTAGCTGGCTAAGAAAGCTCACTGCCTATGTGCCTCTATATGCTTGCTTTTCCACCTCAAAATTGAAAGAAAATATCTCCACTCAAATATCCCATTTCCCTCTAGAAGCTTAGAACTAATTTTATTCAACCATAATTAGTGAAAATATTCTTATTAGCTATAATGACCTCTTATGTTATTTAGATCACATGTATAAAAAGTTTGAATAACTTATATCGAATAAAAAGTCATTTATCGATAAAACGATTTTCGATCACATTATCGATATTTCTTCAAAATAATTATTTTCGTAAACACATTTCAAAAATAAGTATTTTATCATTAGTTATTATTTAAAAGGTATTTAACAAGGTTATAAAATCACATTTATAACACCTAACCATTATTCAAAAATTCCAATATTCAAAGACGAAGTGTTCAAAATTATGGGTCGCTACAAATTTTTTTACGATTATACCTTCGAGTGGCATTTTATGATTTATGCAGCATATTTAGATGAACTATATTATGGCTTTCTTTATTTACTAGATAACAAAAAGAATATAACATTTTTTATTTTCTCTATAATGTATTGTGTAGTAGCATTTTGTACCTATTATTTCTTGCAAAAAATGGTTTCTTTATTGAATTATTTTCTTATTATGCTACCATATGCTACCATTTTTGTAGCTGATATGTATGTATGTATATTAGTATGTATGCACATATATAATAGAATATATATATAGCATTTATTTTTTTAGTTCTCCTATAATGATACAATGCAATAACATTTTGTACTTATTATTTTCTAGACAATGGTTTATCCATTGAATTATTTTCTTATGATGCTACCATATGGTATATCAATTTGTAACTGATACTTGTATATATACCCTATATAGTATCATTCTTTTACCTGCTACTATTTATTTTTGTAATGAGATATTATGACAAAATAAAGGGGAAAATGATGTCGGTTAGGGTAGGAAAGTCAAGGTAGTGCAATAGTTAGTGGCACGACATGCATTAAGATAAACTATGTTTTAACATGGTAGAGCGTTAATCAATATTGTAAAAAACAAGGGTTTCTAGTTAGTGAAGGCCGGAGTTAGTTGGTGGTGGAAGGTAATAGGTAAAGGTTGGTGGTTGCGCGTACAGGGGCAACGCAAAGAGTGGTGGCTGTTGTTGTAGCAACGGTAGAGAAGAGTGGTTGTAGAGGTAGGGCAAAAGGAGATGCAATGGGTGAGCAAAATATTTATTGTTTGTTTAGTCCTTTAATTAATTTCAAAAGTTGTTGCCCTAGAAACTAAAAAAGTTTTACAAGTTTGACCTTCAAAAAAATATCCGTAGTATAGATTAAATACTCAAAATTTCTTAATAGAAATTAAGTTGTATGCATGTTCAACAGACTCTATTTTTTAGCGCATTGCGGGCTCCCAACTTCTACATATATGTTCAACTTGCGCTTAGGTCCCTATTTTTTTTTGTATATTTCAACACTTAAAGTTTATGGGATAAAAACTTAGATTTTGTATAAAGCATATACATATTCAACGGACGTCCGGGATCAGTTATAAATTTGTACTCAATTTTGTCTAAATGTATGTATTCAGTTGTGGAAGTCAATTTAGGATTTGAAAATATTTATGACTCTTTACCAAATCCTTTATCATTGAAGCATGGCCACAAGATCATCACCACTGCACATTTGGCTATGTTTGACAAATATTGCAAGTTATTAGAATTTAATATAATATAGGAGCAGAATGGTCTTGAGTCGGTATAGGAACTTACATCAAGAATTCCACCAATCAAAGTAGTTCAATCGATCTTCGATGAAGATGTATAAACTCTTTAAATCATTATACTTTAATTATAAATCTTCATGCGTTCGTACTATTTATAAGCCTCTAAATAGAGGAAAGACTAGATACAAATGATTGCTTTTAGTATTGTATAAGAATTATATTTATCAATGAGTTGGTTCTTTTTTAATTGCATGAAGAAAAAACACATAAATCTAGCTAAAACATGGTAGACATTAGGATAGAGTGGGAAAGGCACAATCGTGAGGTGGATGACTATGTTGATATATAAAGGAGAGGAGGTGTGAATCCTCGATATGGAAATGAAGGGAATTATAAGCCATATAACCGTGGGAGGGACATGAGCTATCTTGTGGTTATGCTAGCAAGCAACCCTATCACGGGATGATATATCAATTATAGATGGTTTATTGGTCATGTTATCTCAATGTAAAAGCTATGAAGTTTGGCGGGTCCACCAAGAGTCGAGAAACTCCTTGTGTTACAACCCTGTTGAAAGTTGAGAAGTGCTAAGCGTTGGAGAGGAGCAAGTACTAGGTGTTGTAGTGTTAATAGATGTAATATCCACCTAATTGATTAATTATAATAAAGCGTGTCTTTGGGAATTTTGACGAGTAAATGAATTTTCGAAATTTAAATTGAAGTAATTTGAATTTCAATTAGATTTGAATTATGAAAATTATTTTACTTAATAGAAAGTTGGAACAAAATAGGATTAGAAATAATTTTGGAAATTTATTTAGTTCAATAAAAGTGATTTTTGAGATCTATTTGAAAAATGACGATTTAATATTCAAATTTGAAATTTGAATTATATTTTGAGGTTCAAAAGGTTGTTTGGAAATTTATTTTGGCAAAATAAACAGTATTTGTGAAATTTTGGAATTGTTTGGGAATTTAAAGTAATTATTTTAATAACGATTATTGAAATTGAAAACTGATATTTTATTAAAAGATTATAAGCATAAAATAAAATTTTGATAAAATGCCTCGAATGGATTTTCAAATGTGATAAAATAATGATTTAAAGGCGGTTCGACCAAAGGGAAGTTGAAAGTATGGATTTTTATTAACCAAAATTTTTAAATAACTTGGCTAAGTATTCATCATGAAATTTTAACCTTTTCTTCCATTCTTATGCCTCTACAAATGCTCTAAATACACCACCTCTCCACTGCCTTCTTCCTCCAAAGAAAATTTAACATCAACATAGTTATTTCTTCTTTCATCTTCATCAATAAAGGCTAGGTATCCAAATTCTTCAACAAGGTAAATACGATGTGAGTATGATATATAATTTTGTTTTAAAATGAGTATATTTTGATCAAACAGTAAAAGATACTACATGATCTTGACTCCAAAATGCTTTAATTTTAATCTGCATTAGTTGTTAGTGGCTTGGTAGCCTACGATGTTTGAATTGTTGGATCTAGACTAGCTCCAGCGAGGTAATTGAATAAATTTTTTATTCTATTTTGATCTTATTGGGCCTACAAATTCTAAATTTAATTTTAAATACAATCAATATTTTATTTTATTCATAATAAAATTTTATTGGATTAATGTGATGTATATAATATATATGATAATATGTGTATCATATACACATATGTGTGTATGTGCACGTGCAACATAAATGGTGTACATGGTCTGACATGCCCGTGTATAAGTGTTGTGATTTACATGACAATGGACATGTTAGCCCCTTTATATACACGTGTGTCATTTAACGTGTGAAACACCCCACACCCCTTAATATACCCAAAATGACACATTAAAAGGCGTGGTGCGTTGTAGGTATAACTAAAACCAATAGAGACTATGATTCATAAGACAAATATAGATCAAAACAAAGGAAACTTAAAGTAATAACTTAATTATAACAAAGCTTTGTAATTGCTTCATAAATAAGTCAAATACCAAATACCACATACATGTCTAAAAATCCAATATGTCTCATGAAACAAAAACTCATAGTCTCAAAATCAGAGTACATAATATCCCACAAATAATCCAGTACATAGAAAGAACAAAAGCTGAAATAAAAGAATACGTAGAAGAAATATCCTCCAAGAAAACTCCAAGCTGCAGCAATCTACCGACTTCTCCCTTGATTGCCTATGGGGGGAAAGGGAAAAATAGAGGAGTGAGTCAAAGTAAAAGTCTGGTGAATGATAGTAATTACTAGAGTCTTTAACAAGATAAAGTAATAGATTCTACAATAGTTCTAGCATAAATAAGAATAATAAAGGAAATAGGAAAAAGATAAATTGGAAATAAGTACGATTAAATATTGCTCAATTTATAAGATATGTTAACTTTGATTGCTTGCACTTGTCCTTGATTTTTGTTTAATTAGGCTGGATTCCTAATCCTGTAATTAGGAAGTAACCCTAATTCTACCCTTTTTGGTCGACCTGCTACTCCATAGACCTTACCGCGGACCAACCGCTATATAACTCCCTACACAGCAGCCAATGGTATCTACAAAAGATGCACAAAGCAACTACTGTGGATCCAAACGACATATATAGCTTCATACACAGAAGGCAATGATGTCTATGAAAGACACTCATACTAAGCGCTTGGAACTCATAGCTATTACTGAGCATCTGAATGGAAGTCACACATGTAACTGCCACCATGCCCATGCTACCTTTTGTTCCACCTATTGGGTCTTCTTATTACCTCAACATCCAGCATAAGCGTGCCCCTTATCCCACTTCAGGATAACGTGAGATCACCGTGTGCCCATAGAATCTATAGGGGAAATGCTGTTGGTACTGGCCCTTCATCCAAACAATATCTAGTTGCGCTCCTTATCCATATCCCCGTGATTTGGACTTCTATTTGACCAATTACTACCATTCTTAGCATAAGCGTGCCCTAGGCTCATCTTTTTGCCTAATAAGAAATGCTATTTAGTACAGATCCTACTTTCGTCTTTACTTATTAACTTAGATAAATTATTTTAAATAAGCCTTTACCATGTATCCCTACCATCTTTGCTTACTAATTTATCCTAAGTCTTAAAATAAGCCTTATTCTGTTCCATTTTTTATTACAATCTATGTTATAATCATATTTATTACTTAACCCAAGGTCTAAGTGTGAAAATAGGCTTCTTTCATCTTTTAATTTACTTAGTTATAATTCTAAGTTATAACTATGCCAATTATCTTTAATTAGTCCAATTCTAATTATAATTAGGCGTAATTTCAGTCAAATTCCATTCTTATTATAGTCCAATTCCATTATTTATTGTAGTCTTTATAATTTACGTCTTATTTTCTTTATTCAATATTCTTACTTATATAATCCATATTCGCGTTTAATTTATTCTAATCCATACGCCAAGAAAAAAGGGATGAAGAGAATAAATGCTTGCATAAGATCCAAAACGTCGAAAAAGATGTAAATAACAGTAAATAAACTTAAATACTGTAAACTGTAAATCAATAAAAAAACTACGCTTAACAGAAATAAACCAAAATTATTGAAAAGAATTGCTGAAAGGAAATAGACTGAAAATAATTCTAAAAACTATAATCAAACTACTGAAAAGGCTATTTCAAAAATCGTAGTAAAACTACAACTATTGGAAACCCTGTTATTTTAATTTACTTAAAAAAATCTTAAAATAATTACAATCACTCACCTCCAGTGCTAAGCTTTTCCTTTGGTCTTCCCGGATCCACTTGGAGTTGTAAAATAATTTTATTTATAACGCTTTTCTCCTTTGAAAAAATAATTCCGTTTAGGGTCCTTCTTAGAAAGGTGAACCCAATTGGAGAAAACCTAGAACAAGAAAAAGTGTTAGGTCTAGGGGTCTATCTATAGGTATGGAAGTGGATCTCGGGCCATTGGATTTGAAGATTGGATAGGATGCAACCATGTCATAGGTTGAATAGGGGCCATTGGATGTAGAAAAGAGGGACCAGATCGGTTTAAACGATGCAAAACATGTCGGCTAAAGGGCTTTGGGACATTCGAACGAACGACGTTTGTTCGAAATTAGTAAAGGTGGGTCAATCGGGCAGTCGACCGCTTGGTGCCCTGGTCGACGGATCAGTCAACCTACCTATATATATATATGTTTCTTTGATTATTTCGATCTTTTCTCAAATTAGCTCGAAATATGACATTCTACATATGAAAATTAACCAAAAAATTACCATGGACATAATGGTGCAACTTCCATGGCTTGATTCCGATAATCTCACAAATTTATCAAATTAATTATTACGGGTTAAATTCTGGGTTGTTACAACATGTGTGTGTGAATATGCATGCATATATTGTTAATGCTATAATATAAAATAATTATATATTTAATATAAGTAACCATAAGTCAAAAACGAATTTAAAACTGAAATTCTAAATCGTAAATTAAGGTCTGCATAACAAATATTTAGTAAATTCAAATTCAAATTAATGTATTAATTTTAAATAAAAAATTATATATATTTAGAAATTCAAATATACATACATGCATAACTATATATATATGCATATTGAATTAATATTTAAGAATTTTATATATAATATAACATATATATATTAATGTAAAAAATAATTTAATTATATATATTCAGCTAGATGTAATAATTTTTATTAAATCTTACCGTCTGAAAGTTGTTTTTATTTTATTTTATTTTTTCCATACGGAAATCATTAAATAAAATAATAAAAAATGATTTTCTTAAAAACATAAACAAACATATACAAAATTGTATTAAATATATATTTACAAATTACATATGTTTTATAGATATATTAATATTATAAAAGTTAGATTTTTAAATTTAAAATAAATTATATGTAACACCTTATAATTTTATGAAATTAAATAATTAAATTAAAAGGGTAAAATCATAATTTTAACAAAAAAAGCAAAATTGTAAATTTCAATGGGAGATGGAATTAGGCTTTGGAATCTATTTTATTGGATGCACAATGTTGTTTTCACTCAGAAAATATGTATAATGTAAACAAATTCGACATTAGAAAAAGTCAAAACCACGTATGTATTTATGTGCATGTAGGTTAGGTGTGTAAAGTAATAAAGAGAGAAATGCTCATACGTACAAAATGAAAAGTGTAAATAAGCTTATACGTTGCTTAAATTTATCACATGCATACATTTGTCATCTTAAGAAGAAGCTTAAAATGGAAGGAGTGAAGAAGCTTATGGTGGAAGGGAGTAAGTAGCTTATGGAGAAAGGACTTAAATAACTTTTAATGCAAGGCATGGATTTGTTGCAAATAAGATTATAAAGGGTTCTGAATGAAAAACATTACACAATAAAGGAGCATTATCTCCGTTTGAAAGAGATATAGAAAAACACTTCATTTTCTAAGTCATCTTACATCTCTTCTTTTCTCTTAGTGTTAAACAATTCCCATCATAAAAATAAATTTAGTAGAGGCGTGCAAAGCCAAGGATAATCAAAATTAAGAAGATTGAATCAAAGACTACTTTCACACAACACCGGGGTGAGAAAACTATTTAAGTATATGTTTTCATGTTATTCCATGATGTGATAATATTTTTTTTAGTATAAATAGTAGTAGCTCGGAATTGATTAAATGCCTTTCAATAATTTGGCCATAACTTTTGCAAATCTAAACAGATTTTAGTTTTCTTTATTGATATGGAAAGCTAATTCAAATATCTACAACTTTCTTACTTATTCGTTTTCCTTGTTTGAATGTTTTCATAACTAAATCAAGTAGCAAAGTCAGTTAATTTCTCTGATCGAAATGAATATGATGACCATCCAAAAACACTTTGCTGTATGCTGACCATAACTTTTGATGCTGTAAACAGATTTTACAAAATTTATCTTGTTAAAAAGGTAGTTTAAATATCTAAAACTTCTTTCATACACTTTGTAATAGATACTACCTCAAAAACCTACTACAAAGTAACTTATGTTTCTAGATAGAATTTATAATTCAGCTTTAATATCTTTCAACATCACTTTTGGCCCATGTAATATTTTTGAGATCCGTCAAATGATTTGGAAACATAATTCATACACTAAAACTTTTATACTTATTGCTAAATGATTTTCTAAATTGAAATTTTGGGTTTATCAAAATAAAAGAGTTACTTACATTGGAAAACAATTATAAAAAATGAAGTATTTTACTTAACTTTGAAAGAGTTTTTGAATGAATCATTTTCTTAATAATGGATACCTTTAGATATGTGGTATAAGACAATGAATCTTTGGTAGTACACTATTACTCTGTGGTACATATTGATACTATAACAAGTAGAGTACGTCCTTACATGGTGTTAGGATGCTGGCCGCAATAAGGTCTAATCCAAACTAAGTGTGCGGTTTAGATCCAGGATTTAATCCAAATTAAATGTGCAGTTTAGATTCATGTGAAATAAAACGAGCATCGATGCAGTATAGGACAATAAATCTTGTTAGGAAATCAATTCTATGGTTTCGATGATGACAACTATACAATGGAAATCGAATATGCATATATATATTTCTACTCACAGGTAATTGTTAGAGTAACATCACCAAAGAGACAAGAACAAGACTCAAAGAAAGTATCAAGAGGCTACAAGTCGATAGAATTAGAAGAGCAATGACATAGACACAAGAAAAGCAACATGCACAAGTTCAGACGTCTGGGTGCACTAGCTAGACGTCTGATTGAATCCTCTGATTCATAAATCAGACAGAATCAGACGTCCGGATAATGTACTCAGACGTCTGAAAAGCTACTATATACAAAAAATATATAAGAGCCAGACGTCTAAGACATATACCAGACGTCTGATTTTGAACTCGGGTGTTGATATTCAAAGCACAACTGTCACAATTGAAAAGATACTTTCGCTCCTCTTCGCTGCAACTCTTCATCACCATCAGAAGCGACCGTAGAACACTTGTTAATGGATGCAACTACTCAAGGAGTCTCTCTACCGCTATAAATAGCATCAAGAATCCAAGAGAGGATCACAACTTACTTACTTATGCTCTTTACTCTTTTACTCCAATATATTCTTGTTCTTTAGCAGTCATATATTTGTATTTCACTCTTCCATATATACATAATTCTTCAATCAATATCCCATAGATATATATTGGAAGCATTTGTACTTAATAGTCAATATTCGTGTTATAGAACACATACTTGGCAAGAACAAACTTTTGTAACCAAGCCTATTCCTCCAGAAGAAGTGAGGGCGTTTGATAGTCGAATTCCGAAGAGGAGCTTCGGGACTGGATATAGGACAGGAGGTCTGAACCAGTATAAAATCCTGGTGTGATTATTTCCATTTACTTTGCTATTATCATCTATTAAGTTTATATTAGATACATAGTTTGTCACTTATACTTGTATATATATACACTACCATTCCATCATATAGACTTTCAATTGGTATTAGAGCAAGGTTTGATCAAAGAACAGTAACACGTTTTTGAATCACTTTAATATGGCAAGTATTTTTCAAGAAGGACAATCCACAGCACGACCCCCACTTTTTAATGGGTCTAACTATGCATGTTGGTCAACACGTGTGAGAATTTTTATGGAAGCTAATGGTCTAGAAATTTGGTTAGCCACAAAAGATAAATATGAAGCACCTACTACTGCTATGAACACATGGACCGATGCACAAAAGACCTTAGCATCAAACATGCTAAAGCTATGAATGTTTTATTTTGCTCTCTAGATAAAAATGAATTTTCACGTGTCATGTTATGCACAACTACATTTGACATTTGGCACACATTACAAATTACTCACGAAGGTACAACAAAGGTCAAGCAAACTAAGATTTCAATTTTGCAAAACCAATTCTCGTCATTCAAAATGAAACTATTGTTGACATGTATTCTAGATTTCAAACTATGCAACATGATCTTATGGCATTAGGAGTTAATTTTTCTGATTTTGATTTAGTTTCTCGAATACTCAACTCTTTAACATCGGATTGGGAAAGGAAGGTATTAGCTATTGAAGAAGCTAATGATCTCTCTACTCTCAAAGTTGAAGAGTTGATAGAAATATTAATTCCCTATGAAGCTAATATGCAGACACGAAAAGAATTAAATTCGAAGAAGAAGAATATAGCATTCCCAATAACAAAAAATGATGACTCTGATTTAGATGAAGAAGAGATGGTCTTCATTGCTAAGAATTATAACATATTTAAGAAATTTAGAAAGATGACCAAATTCCAAAAAGAAGGAAAGTCCAGCACAACAAACCTGTCTCAAATCAAGTGCTATGAATGTGATCAATACGGACATACGAAGAAGGATTGCCCTAAACTCAACAATGATAAAAAGAAGAACAAATTTGAAAAATTCAGAAAGAAGAAGGCTTTCAAAGTAACATGGGATGACTCGGATTCTTCATCATCTGGAAGTGATAGCGATAGTGACGGAGAACAAGCTAATGTGTCTTTTATGGCGCAAACTAATAAGGTATGTCCGGAACTTAGTTATGACAAATTATTAGAACTTAGCATGGAATTAGATGATGAATTTAGACAAATTAAAAAATTGAACAAAGAATATATAGTCAAAATAAATAGATTAGAACTTGAAGTAGGAACGTTAAAAGATGAAATTATCTTAGAAGAAGAACTAGAATTATCTCAAGAAAAAATTAAAAATAATTTAATAGAAAGTGAGGCTATTGCTATTGATTTTGAAAACACTAAAATAGTGAAGGATAATTTGTTAAAAGAAAGTATCAATTTAAAAAGAAATATTGAATTATTGAAAATTTAGATAAAATTACAAATAATATGTCAAAATTTAATAAAGGAAAACAAGAGTTGGAAAATCTTATCAAAACTTCAAAACCATCAGGTAATAGAAATGGAATAGGATTTAAAAATATTTCTAAACAAAAAGGGAATGATGCTAAAGATTTTAGTTATAAAAGTTTACCAACGTCTAATATGAATACCAAAGATATGAAAATTTGGATTCCTAAGACAAATAATAATTTGATTGGACAAAAACGTATTAATAATTTTTTAAAGAATATAGTCTATAATAAAAATTATATTTTTAAAGGTACCAAACCATCTTGGGTATGGCTACCTTCGCCTAAAAATTAGGACTCTAACAAAATATATGGGTACCAATTAAAACATCTTTTATTTTGCAGGTATCCAAAATAAAAAATAAGGAGAAATAGATACTAGATAGCGAATGTTCCAAGCATATGACTGGAAATTGAAAAATGTTATCAAATATAACATACAACGATGGTGGAACAGTAACCTTTGGAGATAACTCAAAAGGATATATTGTAGGCATTGGAGAAGTCATCAACTCTGGTATTTCTAACTCTCCTATTATTTCTAATGTTTTATTAGTAGAAAATCTAAAACACGCTAAGTATTAGTCAATTATGCGATAAAGGTTTCAAATAAATTTCGAAAAAGATAGATGTAATATTTTCGGTAATATCAAACAACTTGTATTTGAAGGTTTTAGAAACAAAAATATTTATGTATTAAACATGAATATAAATAAAAATTCAAATTTATGTTTAACCGCCAAACATGATGATCCATGGTTATGGCATAAACGATTTTGTCATATCAATTTTAAAATATTAATAAATTGGTAAAATATGAGGTAGTTAGAGGTCTACCTAAAATAAATTACAAAGTAGAAAATCTATGTGACGATTGTCAAATTGGAAAACTAAAGAAAAGCTCTTTTAAATCTAAAAATAATATTTCTACAAAACAACCATTAGAATTATTACATTTAGATTTATTTGGTCCAACACAAATACGATCTATAAATCACAACAAATATGTTTTCGTAATAGTTGATGATTTTTCGAGATATACATGGACTTTGTTTTTAAAACATAAAAGCGACACTTTTGGTATGTTTAAGATATTTGCTAAAAGAATTAAAACACAAATGGACTTGAAAATTAAAAATATTCGTAATGATCACAGAGGAGAATTCGAAAACGATCTATTTACTAATTTTGTTAATAAGAAAGGAACAAGTCATAATTTTTCTTTTCCTCGCACACCTCAACAAAATGGTGTTGTAGAAAGAAAAAGTCAAACATTACAAGAATGCACACGAACATTATTAAATAGTAGTGGTCTACCAAAATACTTTTGGGATGTAGCTATTGCTATAGCTTGTTATGTATTGAACTGAGTAGCTATACGTCATATGACTAAACAAACTTGTTTTGAAATATTTTTTGGAAGAAAACCTAAAGTATCATATTTTAAAACTTTTGATTCAAAATGTTTTATATTAAATACAAAAGATAACTTAGGAAAATTTGACCCAAAGGCCGATGAAGATATCTTTGTTGGATATTCGGATCGTAGAAAAGCGTATAGAATTTTGAGTAAACGAAATAATACCATTAAAGAAAGTTTACATGTTTCGTTCAACGAAAATCTCTTTAATCATCATACTAATGATGAAGAATAAATTATTCCACTAACAGATTCTATTAATAATGAAACAAATGTGCAAAATAACACTTTGATGTCATACTCTAGAATTCTTAAGAATCATCCAAGAGATAATATCATTGGAGATCTCAAATCTAGAGTAACTAGAAATCAACTTAATCAAATAAGCCATATAGTATTCGTGTCAAATTTTAAGACAAAAAATTATAAAGAAGCTTCAAATGATAATTTTTGGATAATCGCTATGCAAGGAGAATTAAATTAGTTTGAACATAATAGTGTTTGGGAATTAGTGCCAAGAACCGAAGAACAATCGATTATAGGAACAAAATGGGTATTTAAAAACAAAGCAGACGAGAATGGAAATATTGTTAGAAATAAAGCACGTTTAGTTGCTCAAGGCTATAATCAAGAAAAAGGTATCGATTATGACGAAACCTTTGCTCCAGTAGCTAGATTAGAGGCCATTCGTACATTATTCGCCTTTGCAACTCATCATAATTTTAAATGATTTCAAATGGATGTCAAAAGTGCTTTTTTAAACGGTTTTATTAAAGAAAATGTATATGTAGAACAACCCCCATTATTTGTTCACGAAAAATATCCCGAGCATGTTTTTAAATTACACAAAGCATTATATGGATTAAAACAAGCTCCATGAGCATGGTACGAACGTCTTAAAAATCATTTAACTACATCTGGTTTTCAAATAGGCAAAACAGAAACAACTTTATTTATTAAAAAGGAAAATAATTGTATTTTAGTTGTACAAATTTATGTTGACGATATCATTTTTGGTTCAACCAACGAAAATTTATGTAATCAATTTTCAAATATTATGAAAAATGAATTTGAAATGTCACATATGGGAAAATTGAATTTCTTCTTAGGTTTACAAATAAAACAACTTGAAAATGGAATTTTTATTTATCAAGAAAAATATTGTAATGATCTATTACGTCGTTTTGAAATGGATAAAACTTCGAGCAAACCAACACTAATGAGTACCACTATTCACTTAGAAAAGGATGATAACGGAAAAGATTTTGATTAAAAATTATATCGTTGCATGATTGGCTCTTTACTGTATTTGACGGCTAGTCGACCCGATATTATAATGAGTGTATGTCTTTGTGCTTGATTTCAAGCAAAACCAAAAGAAGCTCATCTAAGAGCTATTAAGCATATTTTAGGTTATCTATCTAGTACTAGAGATTATGGTTTGTTTTACCCTAAAGGATCATCGTTTGAACAGTTTCATATAGCGATGCAGATTTCAGTGGATGTAGAACAGATCGTAAGAGTACTAGTGGAACTTGTCACTTCATCGAACAATCATTAGTTTCATGGTTTAGCAAAAAGCAAAATTGTGTTTCTTTATCTACTTGCGAAGCCGAATATATCTCCGCAGCTCTAGCGTGTGCACAAGTGATATACGTGCAACAAACACTTATGGATTTCGGCAAAAGTATCAACAAATCTCTAATATATTGTGATAAAACAAGTGCTATAAATTTATCAAAAAACCCTGTTAATCATTCACGAACTAAGCACATAGATATACGACATCATTTTTTACGAGAAAATGTTGAAAAAGGAACTATTTCATTAGAATACATAAATATCGAAAATCAAGTAGCAGACATCTTTACAAAACCACTGAATGAACAAACTTTTATTAAACTCCGACGAAATTTAAGGATTTGCTCACTTCATGATCTTCTTCCTTAAAACTTAATCACCGCTTCATTTTAGGCTATGATTAGTCATTTATTTTACTACCACAAGTTATAATTAAAAATTTCTGAACCTTTAATTTTTTAGATAGTTTTTCTGTAAATAATTTTTTCAACTTATATATAACCAGTTATACAAACAAGAAAAACTATAAATACACAATTCATATTCTCTTCAACAAACAAAATATAGTCATGTCTTCTGAGAACTCTTGTATATCCATCTTGACACCTACGACGGATAGCTCGGCTGATACACCACAATGACTTCCTACACCTACACCAAAGCAGGAACCGACGTATAGGTGGTCCTCATATCACACGGGATTTACCCCCAATAGTAAGAAAACCAAAAGATCTTTGTTTGTTTCTCACAAAGGAAAAAATTGATGAAATTCATCATTATCAGAAACGACAGATAGATCTACAACGAGAACTATATTTTGAACAAAAAGTTACAGCACGACGGCTAAGCTTTTTGGAGCAAGTAGCGATGAAGTTTTGTATGTCAAGAAAGAATGATGTCCATGAACCACTTCCAAAACCTTATGTACTTTGGATCCCTCGTCTTCATATCGTACTCCTTCGAACCCTTCACCCAGACGATTTTCTGCCTCCCCGAGAACTCACGAACGTGGAAATATATGGTCTCCACTTAAACCGTGGAAGGATAACAAGTCAGGAGATCATAAAACTCCATCGCCTTCTAAATAAATTATATTTGTTATTGTATGTATCTATATTTATTTTTATTTCACACAAAATAATTTTTTTTATTCATAAAATAGAGAATCGAAAAATAAGAAAAACCATCAAATTTTCGGCTATTTTTAGAAAACTGCCTATTTCAGACGTCTGGATATATACCTCAGGCATCTGACACTCTGATATACGTCTAATTTTAAAGCATTGTGCATACGTCAGACATCTGATATACCCTCCACACGTCTGAATTAGTTCTCTGCTGCAAACTTTTTCAACATTATCCTTTTTCAGACGTTTGTTTTTAAACCAAGACTAATCGACTCTTTAAATTAGCCATATAACGTCATTTTTTTCTTTTATCTCAAAATTTTTTAAACCTCCGATCCCCTTAGAGACGATTTTTTTTTCAAAAACTTCATCTTTACGCAAATCAAATCACAATGCCTCCTCGAACTAAGTATCCCAAGATTTCCAAAAGAAAACAAGACCAACCAACATCATCTTCAAATCCTCAAGTGTGCTTGGATGATCAAATTGAAAGATGGATGAATAGAGCACCACATTCAATCAAGAGGTATGAAGATATACAAAAGAAAAAGCTTCACACAGGTCCATTCTATAATTTACTTAAATTTCCAATGTATGATTTGGATGAAATGTGTGAGAATGCCGGGTTAGAAATCTTGATTTCATTCACTCCCAGTGACATCCAAATCGATCAATTGGCGATATTTCTATTCTATGCGAATTTGGATAGCACTTCTGTGTGGAACACTGAAGATGAAGATAATTGGCTCTGGTTTAGCATGTATGGCAACACGATTAGATTAACTCCGGGCATAATAGGTAGAACCCTAGGATGCTCTGACATGGGGGAAGATTTATACAACATTCTCGATATGCACTTCAAGCCATAAAATAGTATAACTCATCAAATTTGGGAGGATGAAATGCCAAAATTTGCCTCCAAATATTTACATCCAAAAGCTCGACTCCTAACTCGAATGATAACCCAACTTATATTCTGAGACTTCTTCATGCACATAACATTCCATCCTATCTGTCGACCTTCGAAGAAATCTCACTTAAATATGTTCCACCAAATTTTTCTTCCTTATGCACCTACCCGAGATTCCACCTATATCCTTTGAAGATTGGACCCACAATCATCAATATAGATGAGTTGAGCCTCCTCCTCAACCACACATTGAACCATCTTAAGAGGAGGAACAACATGAAGAAGCATCTCCACCTCCTTCTACACCATTTGATTATCCAGGACAAGATGAGATTATGGAGACTCGAACGGATGCAAATCCAAATGAAAGTGTTCGAGATCTCACCCTTCGAAATCAACATATATTATCTCAAAATCAAAAACTCTTGGCTAAGCGGATTGACAACTTCGAAACATCATTTGCTACATGCCTAGCCACAATTGAAGAATCTCTTTCGACTGTCTTGACGGTTCTTAAAGAAGTACTACAACGGGTTTGCGGTCCAACACCATCTTATGAAGATTGGCCAACCCCAGTACCTTCTCCTCCCGTAAAACATTCCAAACTTTCTGAGGATGAACCTCTCCAGAAAGCTTTGACATCTCCTACAAAGGCTAGCACTTCTGAAAAAGAAGAAACAAAGGAAGATGATCAAGATAAAGCTTCTCCAAAAGAACCATAGATTTAAGGAATCATAGAATTTAGGTTTTATGGAAATCAACTTTTGTAAATTCGACAAAATCTATGTATGCAATCACTTTCGAATTAATAATGAAATTTTACTTTTTGTTTGACAATTGGTTATATTATTTATAATTCTTTTTGATAATGCCAAAGAGGGAGAAATATACGTATAATTATAAATCATTAAGAATAAGCATATATTCAAGGGGAGGTTTATAATTTATATAAGTACATTGAATAGTTGTCATCATCAAAAAGGGGGAGATTGTTAGGAAATCAGTTCTATGGTTTCGATGACAACAACTATACAATAGAAATCGAATATGCATATATATATATATATATATATATTTCTACTCATAGGTAATTTTTAGAGTAACATCACCAAAGAGATAAGAACAAGACTCAAAGAAAGTATCAAGAGGCTATAAGTCGATAGAATCAGAAGAGCAATGACACAGACACAAGAAAAGCAACATGCACAAGTTCAGACGTCTGGGTGCACTAGCCAGACATCTGATTGAATCCTCTGTTTCATAAATCAGACAGAATCATACGTCTGGCTAATGTACTCAGACATCTGAAAAGCTACTATATACAAAAAATATATAAGAGCCAGACGTCTGAGACATATACCAGACGTCTGATTTTGAACTCGGGTGTTGATATTCAAAGCACAACTGTCACAATTGAAAAGACACTTTCGCTCCTCTTCGCTGCAACTCTTCATCACCATCAGAAGCGACCATAGAACACTTGTTAATGGATGCAACTACTCAAGGTATCTCTCTATCGCTAAGAATAGCATCAAGAATCCAAGAGAGGATCACAACTTACTTACTTATGCTCTTTACTCTGATATATTCTTAATCTCTAGCAATCATATATTTGTATTTCACTCTTCCATATATACATAATTCTTCAATCAATATCCTATAGATATATATTGGAAGCATTTGTACTTAATAGTCAATATTCGTGTTATAGAACACACACTTGACAAGAACAAGCTTTTGTAACCAAGCCTATTCCTCCAGATGAAGTGAGGGTGTTTGATAGTCGAATTCCGAAGATGAGCTTCGGGACTGGACGTAGGACGGAAGGTCCAAACTAGTATAAAATCCTGGTGTGATTATTTCCATTTACTTTGCTATTATCATCTATTAAGTTTATATTAGATACATAGTTAGTCACTTATACTTGCATATATATACACTACACGATCCATCATATAGACTTTCAAATCTTAGGTAGTTCACTGTTACTCTATGATACATATCAGTACTGCAACAAGTAGATTACGTCCTTACTTGATGTTCGGATGCCGTCCCTAGTAGGGTTTAATCCAAATTGAATGTGTGGTTTAGATATAGAATCTAATCCAAACTGAGTGTGTAGTTTAGATCCATGTTAATCAAATCGAGTGTATCTTATCCAAACCGAGTATGCGATTTAGATCCATGTGAAGTAGACTAAGTGAATCTAATCCAAACTAAGTGTATGATTTAGGTTCATGTGAATTAGACTAAGTGTCGACATGGATTGGGATGAATATGATCTTTATTTTGACAAAAGGAACTATGTTGGGCTAGATCCTGTAATAGGTATGTAGGTAGTCACATTGGTACCTTGACACGGTCCACTTTCCATTTCTTTTTTCCTTGCATATGTATATTTCTCTATATAATAAATTGCAGGACAGGTGGATGTTGAACTAAAATTGGGAAAGCATAAGCAGGAAATACCTATATGAGTATTCTTTATGATGTTATATTACAAGATGACTAGAGTATGTCGGTTTAATCAATAACTATTCACCACTCTGAATTTACTTATGATATTGACTATATCGATCCTATCATATGTTAGTTGGTTACTCTATAAGTTATGCTTGATCTTGTCAACATTTTATGTGATTGTTGGTAGTTAGTTGATGGTTTTGGTTGACGCTCTCGGTTTTCGATGCTTCAAATTATGGTGGAAGTCGAGGACGTTACATTATATGAAATATACATATATATGGCTTAAAAAATATTTTTTTTTAAAACATATTATGTGTACATGTTAATAAAATTTGTATGTATAATTTATTATATATATATCTCTGTGTGTGTGTGTTTTTATGTGTATGCGTGTTTTAAAATCAAACTAGTTTTAAATATTCTTATACGACTTTTAGACCAAGTGGCTTTAATAGAATCTGGACATCAAGATGAAGACGAAATGTTTCAAGGATTTGGGAACATGCTTGGAAGGGCAATGGAAGCGGCTTCAAGAGTTTGCAGAAAGAACAAGGAAAACAGGTCAATATTGACATCTTTTACGTCGATACTGAGCTTTTTAAGCACTTTGAGGAGTCCAAAACTCTTGTCTATGAATAGCTATCTAAATTGATCGTTCTGAGGCCTATTTCTGAGGGTGTAAGTGGATAACTTTGAAGAAGCTCCGAAGAGAAGGAAAAGTATTGAAATTTTCAGAACCTCTTGGCAATGAATGGATTTCTAAAGAGAAAGTGCTCGGAACTTGATGGATCAAAGATAGAAGATCAAGTGGAGGAAGATGACAGAACTTGCCATCGCAAGATCAGGTCGGGACCGATCACTTCTGATCGGTATTGAGATGGATCTATGGGCCAAAAGACCTCGTCTTACTTCTATATTCTTGGATCTAAAATTGGAACTGGTATTTCGTAGATCTAAAATGTGATAGAGTTAGGGGTATGCCCTAAGGGAAATTATGTAATTTATTACATATATCTAACTCGTTGAACAACCTTGTTCACAATAAAGGCATTTCTTTCTATTAAATACTTGATATAATGTGGTTATATTAATTAATTAATTTAATTAAAAGTATATTTAATAGAAAATCCATAAATGGCATAATTTATGATAGTAGTTACAAAGTGTTGTAACCGTGAGTAATTTATCGCAATAAAACAAGTATACCATTTTAAATGTTCCTAGTCAAGATGCATCGAGACTGGATATCGGTGTATCGGTTTAGACTAGAATATGTAACGCCTTCGAATGTTGGGCAGTGTATTATTCATGACTACTGGGAGCACCTAGAGGTTACATACTGATAGTTATTGGATAATTATGGAACGACTCACTCGATAGTTTTCTATTGGTTAATATAACCAAGGTCAAATAGATAATATCGATGTGACTAATTTACATAGTTCTCTCGACTTGAGAATAGTGTGGATCTTGAATATGAAAGCTCCGCTTTGATTATAGTCAAATCATGGCATGACGTTCCATCGAGTGACTATAGTTGGGTCGAGTGGAGGTATTAGAAGTGGAGCACTATTAAAGAGAGGATTTGTCTTCTCAGTTATATGAGATTAGTATCATGGTCAACTCAAGTCAATTCAAAGTCGAAGTCTCTGGTCAGAGCATTTTGGTTAATAATAATTGTTATTATTGAACCAAGCACTTTGTGTTTGGACTATAAAGTTAAATGTGGATGATGTTGGAACTTTGACCATTACCAAATTCCATAAATCGAAAGTGATATAGTTTTGACGAAGAGAATTGGTGTAAATAATTATCACTATTAGGTACCGTTTATAATAAGTAAAATTGGATTTTACCAAAAGATGTGTAAGCGATGAATTCAGCTAAAATATCACACCACCTGCTAAGTGACGTGTGAACATTAATATTTGAATTGTTCAATATTAATCGCTGATTTAATTTACACATTTGAGTCACATAACTGTAATGATGAATTCTCTGAAAAACCACATGATTTCATTAATTTATAAAATTTGTAAATTAACTAAATTAATTAGTATATGAGAAGTACTAATTATTATTTATTTTATTTGATGTTTGGGAGTTATTTGTAATTATTTGAATGCATTTATAAAATTTATATTTGCACGCATTGACACATGATATCATTGTAACTAAATAAAAGATAATTACATGCGTTAATTTATGGAATCCTATGTTATTTGATGGCACGTAATTTTTAGCCAAACCATGTAAAGAAATAGGAGTGAAAAGAGAAAGTTAATGAAGAGAATTAATTAGGGAAGTTTTAATTAAAGAATGGGTAAGGTTTCCTTCTTTCAAATAGAACATATTCTCTAATTCATTCTATACGTACATTTTTTTTCATTCTCATTCATTCTTTCTCTTTCTCTCCTCCTAAACTTTTATGGCAGAAACAAAAAAGGAATTACTAATTCTTTCAACTCCAAATAAAAGGATCAAATAAAATAAAACAAAAATGGTTCATCCATCTCTTGCAAGGATAGGATTTGAATCTTGAAGATCTGATGAGATATCATCATTCAAGGTGTGATTTCTAGGCAACACCCTAAGGTGATTCAATCAGATTTAGAAGCATTCTTCATTCAAGGTGCAAGTCAATGGCAACATCAAGAAGGTTGTTTTAAGGATTAGGTAGAAAGGTATGTCATCTTTTATACATAGATAGTGATTTTGCAATGTTTGATGGAAATTTAATTTGACTTTCATAATTCGAAAGATGCATTGCTATCTTGCTTAATTAAAATTTGTTTGTGAAAATCGCATTATTTATTAAGCGATACGATTGAGTTTTCATTTGATAGATCAAAATTAAATTTGATTATGTTTTAAACAACATTTAAGTGTAGATTTGTGTTTCTTAAACATACTAATAAAATTGTAGTTCTTCAGATCTGAATGTTTACATGTTCGAATTTGTTAGCTACTTTTCTTTGCTTTGTTAAATTGAAACTAAATCTATATATCTTAAAATACAATGTTTTACTTTAGTTCTATGTTTTAACATTTAATTTAAATTCCATTTCTTTAAATTGGGAAATTTACTTTTTCATGTTGATTGATTGAATTATGTTTAAAGTTAAAAATGAAATTTTACGGAATCAATACAATGTTTCAATTGTAGATCTATGTTTTAATCTTTCATAACAGTGTAATTTTAGTTTTGAATTTCAATACATGTATGTATGTTTGTTTGCATGTATTATATGCACTTTTTATTGCATTGAATATTTACATATGAATAAAATGAATTTTAATAACACTTCAAAGTTTTAAAATTGACTGTAATAACTATCTAATTTATGTTATTAGAAAGATTTGATTGAATTCCATATATGCATATTTGGATCTACTTGTATGTGTTCATATAAATTTTATTTTTCTTTACACATGTAGTTATAGTATGAAATTATTTCTCTTTTTAATAAGACAATAATCTCCGCATACAATCCATTATTTACCGTTTATATTCTTTCATTATGGTACCTATTGATTGTCATTAGTATGTTGCATTAATTAAGTTTACCAAATGGGAAACTTTATCAATCACTCATGTCATTCCTTACTTATTTCCATTTCAATTCCTATGCAATAATTATTCTTGTTTATTTTATGTATACATATCAATTACCACTAACTATGCACACTCCCTATATGTTGCACTTGCACAATATTTACTGTGAATGTATTTACAATTCATGTCATATTTAGATTAATCATTAATGTTATTTTACTAATAAATTATTTAATTTAATTAAGAGAAGGAATTGAAAAGTTTTCATTCTCTAACTAAATTTATGATACTTCATTACTTGAATAATTTGAGTAGAAGCAAATGAAAAGTTTCCTTCTCTAAATCAATATATGCCCCTTCATTAATTAAATAACTAAGAGAAAGGAAATGATATATTTCCTTCCCTGGATAAATATGAAAAGTAAACGTTACATACAAATTTGTATACAAGAGTATATTTGATATACTCTAACTTACATACACGTTATATTAAAGTGAAACTTTATTTATGAAGTTAAATAAAATATTGATTTTATTTAAAAGAAACTTAGAAAGTTCTAAATATATTTATATTTCATAGGCCCATTAAAGATCCTAAATGGTAATTTTTTTTTAAAATTCACTCATTTATTCCGCTGCGGGTTGGCCTAATTCCTTTAATGGTATCAGAGCCCAATAGCCTATACGGTCTAAGTTAGTCATGTTAGGGCTAACTAATTAAGCTTGTGCACTTAGTACGTTGTCTAGAAAGGTGATGTCTAGGATTGGAATTTGGTGATCAAGTACCCTGTCCTACCTAGTTACCTGCCTGACCTGAAAGGTGATGTGAGCCAAAAGATTGCCCCTAATAGAAAAGCCCAATTTTAATTGGGCCCTGGGCTAATTTTCAAAATAGTTTTGAAAATTAAGAAATGATTTAAATTTAAAAGTTAAATTTAAAATATAAACTTGTTTATTATAAAAGGTTATAATATAACATAAATTTTCAAAATGTTTGAAAATGCAATGAAAAAGTTCAAAATGTTTGAAAGTATGTAAATATTAAAATATTAATTCCAAAATTTAAAATTATCAATAAGATTAATAATATAAATTAATTAAATGAGTTAATTAATTAATACTTATACTCATGTATTATATATGTTGATATATGTTATGTTATTTTAAAGTGTTTAAGATAACATAAGCATACATGTATGTATATAAGATAAAATTTTGAAATTTATATAATTCAATTAAAAAAATTTAATTAATAAATTAATTAAATGTAAATTGGTTAAATAAAAATACACATATATAAGATATATGTGTTACACTATAATGGTTATAATAGATATGTCCAATATAAAAGTTGTATTGGAATACTAATATAAAATTAATTAAAGAGTTAATTAATTAAAATTAATTAAATAAGATTTAATTAATTAAATATTATACATAAGGCTTTCATATAAGTAATATGAAATATAAAAGTTATTTAACAACAAAACTTATGTGATATGAATGTATAAACTAAGAGTGGAACATCAAAGAAACCCAAATAGACTTAAGGAATGACTACATACGTAAATGTATGTATACTGTGATTTTTGATGTGTCTGACACTTGAATCACGAGGGTATTTAATAAGAAATACATTATTCCATAAGTCAATATCACTCATTATAATATATTGAAGTTTATGAATCTTCAATATAATGTTGTCCTCTACCATGTATATATTAATAAATTACTTGCATACTCCTTAGTTGTTGATCAAACTCAAGCTGGGGATGTTATGTGTAGTATTATTTATATATTGAATAGATGAGGTAAGGTAACTATATGTATTTGTTGAGCAAACTCAAGGTACACATATTATACTTAGGCCATCACGATATGGTAGGGACGAGTGGATAATCTCTTTCGATTTGTGGAGTAAACTCAAGGTCGAAATGAGATTAGGACAAGGAAAAATGGGTTAGGATTTATATGTGATACAACCGATAAGGAGTTATCCATAGTTTGTGAAGCTATGATCTGTTGAGAAAACTCAAGGTCAAAATACTAAGACAAACGAGTCCTAACACCTACTAGTGAAGTCAAAAGACTTTTGTGTTTCATCTTAGGGTTTGGAGAAACATAAAAGACTAGTGGGAGCCTTATTAGAAAAATGAAATGGTAACATTTAACTTTTCTAATATTGTAGGAACATATGCTAAATAATGTTATAATTGTCTACGATGATAAATTTATGCATTTAATATGATTAATAAAATGTTTATCAATTAACATATACAAATGAACTTAATTGAAATTTGATAAATGAAAATATAATACTCACTATCAAATTCCTATTGCATGTTAACGTTTCAACACCCATGCAAGTGCTTGATTTTACAACTACTGAATACATTCGTGGTTTGGTCACTTATGCATTTGGTCAAGACCATGTATTGCATTCTATGAGTTTTGAATTTTAAAAGCAATACAGGACTATGAATATTTGATCCATATATAATTGCATATAAATGTTATATGGTGAATGGTCAAAATTTGTAATGTACAATATTTTGATGCAATTAGTTCATCTGAAACACCAAATAAACCTTAATGCAAGATTGAGTATTCAATCTGATTGATTACAGAGGAGATCATATTGTGTTAATGTAACACAAGACCAAAAAAAACAAGATAGATTTAAGAACTCGATCGCTGAAATGTCATTGTGATCGGTTTACGTAAAGTGCAATGTATTTGATGTCCTTAAATGTTAAGTACGCTCTTGTAAAGAGTATGTTATGATATTATAGTAAGTTTTTTCTTTTGAATAGTTTGGTCATTTGAAAGGAAAACAAATGTATAAGAATATATGTAAGTTAAGGTACAGTTGGAATGAATAGAATGAATACTCACATCTGCTTCATAGAGAAACATTGGAAATATGAATTATGATAAATTATTGATACTTAATATTGGAATAAGAAATATGATTTCTATTCTGAAATGTATTTTCATATAGAAAATTGTTTTCTATGAGATTTATTTCTTTGAGCTCAATATATTTGATCAACGAACTCTCCACTGTAAATAGTTGCAGTGTATGAAGTAAACAAATTGTATTAAGTGAATGACCGATCTCCAAATTTAATACGCTATTATAGTAGTGGTGGAAATAGTAGGATCATACCATATAACACTTATTAATTGCAACATAGTACGAAAATTGTTTTCGTAAAACTTACCGTACATTATTTATGAAATAGTGATTATTTTTCGGTATCGACTGAAAACAATAGACATAGCTATATATCAATATGAATATTATGAATACTCTTTGTGAAATAAAACTATAACGTGGTAAAAGAAATTTATAACAAAAGTGATGCATTGGGAAATACAAAGGTATATAATATTATTTATGGTTGTTTGGAATTATAGACTAAGCCGTAGTTTTGAGAAATAATTTTATTATATGATTTTGAATCATATGATACTTGTTAAATATATCTCAAATAATAAAAGGCTGTGCACCCATTTAGTATGAGTATCAAAAGAGTTGATGAACTCTTTGGATTGATACATGTAGATGTATGCAATCGTAATTCTATAAATACCAAAACTGTTCAATGTACTTGGTCATATTCATCGATGAGTTATCATTAACATGACAGGTGTATTTGATATGCATGTAGCATGTTTATGTAAACTTATAGGGTATAAAACAGAAGTAAATGAAGTAACATGTTATTGAAATGATTTGATTTGATCAAATGAGTGAGTATATTAGAAAATGTTCCAAACGTACCTAAAGTGAATAAAGATTCAATCTCAAAATTACTCCTTCACGTGATACATAATGATGCATCGATATGGAGTAATCGAACTTTATTGGAAAACGTACGATTAATTGTGAGTGAAGTTGAGTTAATTTCTTTCTATAAGGTAATATACTTTAAGGGTAGTACATAAGGTTAATATTATTTCATCTGAATAACAGTTTACAAAATTTTATTAGATAAGGGTTTATAAGAAACTCCAACATATCCTTGGCTAAGGAGTTGGCAGGTTGTGCAAGTCAAAAGATTGCATGTAATAATTGTTTATGAGGGATCTTATACGAATCTTTCCAAAAGTATTTTGAAAAGGCTGTCATTAGATGTAATCCATTTATTTTTCAAACGTAAGATTTGTAAACTAAGCACTACAAGAAAAGCATGTTTTTTTAGCACAGCCATACAGTGTTTTTGCTTGCTTGCCGTTAGTAACAAAAATCAAGTGGTAAATTATGAAACCCTAAATATTGTGAGCGCTGTGAGAAATTTAAGGTGCTAAATTTCATTCATTCCCTTCATTTCTATTTCCTTTCACGTACTCTAAATAAAAGAAATTTCCCCAAATTTTAAATCCATGATCCAAGTTTTATTACAAATCTTCCTGCTTCAAAATAAATTTTCGTCCCCCAGTAGACTTCATCGCCGTTTGCAGTCATCTCCATTCAATCGCCCCAGTTTCCCTCATCTTCGTTGCAGTCGTCTTAGTGGAAGCAAATAGACAGCCAATGGAAACAAATTGATAGCCAGTGGAAGAATCTCTGTTTCAGCCACCGTTAATCCTAGTTCTCGCTTTAGTCGACAGGTTTGTCAATGGAAGAAAATCGGTTGCCGATTGTTTCAGCATAAGTTCAGCCTGTATTTTTTGTAACTAGCCAATTGTTTATCTACTTTTTTTGTACATTTATTAAATTTTCTATAGCATTACTTTTTTTGATAAATGGTTAAACACAGTTTCTTGCAAAATTGAACTAGTTTTTAGTGAGAAACGTAGCATAATTAAAATATAACTATTCTAGTAAAGTTTACCTAGTAATCTTGAATTATTTTATTTTATGTTTACAAACTTAGAAAATATTCTGTTTAAATAGCTTAGTAAAAAATAGAGCTATTCAAGTAAAGTTAATTCTTTTGATAATAATTAGGAAAAGTTAAGAAATTTGAAAAATATATTCACCTATTATCTCATAACCGAGCCTACAACAACCTACAAAAGTATATTCTTTTGATGATAATTTGAAAAGTTAAGAAATTTTGAAGCTTAATATGATTTCGATTCTAAATTGCTCGTTGAAAAGCTCTAATTTGGATCTTGGATTTTTTAGGGTTTATTTGGACACTATTTTGAGTCAGATTCGCTTCAGATCCAAAGGTGGATTATAGTGCAGTTTTGTAGTTATTGTCGGAGAAGGTCAACCTCTTTAGGTAACACCAGTATTTTAGTCATTTGATTCAAAGCGATTCAATATTTTATATATATCACTTGTATGTGTAAAAAGAGTAACGAGAAATAAAGTATTTTAGTTACTTATTATTGCATTCAGTACTTTAAAATACAGTATTTCAGTTATTTTTTACTCGTAATATCTGGCCTTCACTTGATCTTTGAGTATTTTTACACAAACATGGAAAAAAAAGACGTATATGGAAAACTTCAAACAAACTGCCTTTATGGCTTATAAACGAATTTTAATAGATAGTAGAAACTATATATTTCATAAATTGCCACTTGATGGTAATATTGTTATGCGTGCAAAAATTTCATGATATTTAGTTAAAGTTTGTAGCAAGTGTATTTGCACACCAGGAAAACATACCCCACTGTTTACAAGTTGGCAAAATTGAATCAATAGGTATCAGATTCTTGTAAAAAAGTGGTGTGTGTAGTGTGCGTGATGTGTGTGTTGCCTATTCAATGTGCAGTGTATATACATATAATAGTTGGTGCGTACATTATTACCCAGCAGTGCAACTTCTCCCATGATGTTCTCTACATTGTCAGTATTTCTATTTCGCCTCGTTTGTTTTTAAGTGCTCTTATGTTGTTGAGTGTTTATGTGTGGTGTATTTGTAGCTGAACGTATGTATTCACATGTGGGTATGTGCTGTGTTGAGTAGTGCATGGTTGTGTTTGTGATATGTGTGTGAGCATGTGTTAACCTATTATATATATACGTGAGTGTGATGTGTGTGTCATCTTATGTCACGACCCGGATTTTCGAACCGGTTAAAATTGCCGAAAAATCTGTCCATTCTAAAACTACTAATGAAAACTACCAACTTAATGCACCATATTTGATAAATATTCAACAATATTAAATATATGGGATAAAATTTCAATTTTTACAAGTTATCAGAGTAATCAATTTAATCTACTAGGTGTGCTTATATACAAACCAAATACAAATAAATCTAACGCTACACAACTCTAATAAGAGAGACATCAATAGCCATTCCTACTAACTCAATAAACATATCAAATGCAGAATAAAATAGTAAGCAGGAAAAATACAATAACACGAGATAAACAACAACCATTAACAGATAAACATGAAAAGATTATATCGTTTTATCTGTTAATGGTTGTTGTTTATCTCGTGTTATTGTATTTTTCCTGCTTACTATTTTATTCCGCATTTGACATGTTTATTGAGTTAGTAGGAATGACTATTGCTGTCTCTCTTATTAGAGTTGTGCAGAGTTAGATTTATTTGTATTTGGCTTGTATATAAGCACGCCTAGTAGATTAAATTGATTACTCTAATAACTTGTAAAAATTGAAATTTTATCCCATACATTTAATATTGTTGAATATTTATCAAATATGGTTTATTAAGTTGGTAGTTTTCATTAGTAGTTTTAGAACGAACAGATTTTTCGGCAATTTTAACTGGTTTGAAAATCCGGGTCGTGACATGTGGTATCAGAGCTTAGGTTAGGTGCCTAAATAAAATTCATTTAGGGTTAGTATATCAACCTAGGAATTTTAAAAATGAAACTACCTTAATTTGATAAATAAAATGGATTGGATAATGCACCGTACCTCAGACCGGGGTTATGGGTGATATTACTATTTTTGGTGAAAATAACTTTCGTTAATTGTTGTTTTTTCGTTATTTTTTTTCATCCTTGTAATTTCGAGGACGAAATTCTTTTAAGTAGGGGAGAATGTAACGACCCAGAATTTGGCAGCTTTAAAGTATATTGTTTAGAGTGATTTTAAATATAAAATATAAAAGGTTTTATGATTTAAATAATATTCGATAGGATTTGGAAATAGAAACAAACATAAAAATAGTAACATTTGCCTATATCGACAAAAGTGACAAAATGCTGAGTTCAGAAAAGTATGTTTCAATGGTTAAGTAAATTATCTTGATTAATTTATGAGTGTTAATATTTTTAAATAGCATTATACAAATTTATTTTTAAATTTGGTTTACATAAATAAATAGTTTAACTAAAACGTTAAAATGTAACCGTAAAACATTTTGTCGAAAAACGATGTTTTGTCGATTAAAAGTTGTCGCAACGTCGTCGCTCCTTTATTTTTACATAGGAACATATATTCAAATAGTGTAATTATTAATTAATTCACTAAACATGTTTACTTTTACTAAATAAGATTAGAAAACTTCTAGAAGTCATTAAGAAAAGTAAGTAAGAATTAACAAAAGTAAGTAAGAAAAGTCAAAAGTAAACATCAAATCAATATCAAATCAAAGCCAACCTAATTGTGATATTCTTTACTTAATCTTTAAGTTACTAAGACATAAAGTAAGGATGTGAAAGATGATGTTAAGTATTGAAAAAGTGGAGATTACTTTAGGTTGAAGTAATGTTATTTTGGTAATTTGGTAAGAGGTTATTTTGGTAAATTTACCACTTCTTTCTTTTTCTATAAATATCCACCTACTTCTTCACTTTCATTCACATTTTTTTCTTCTTCTTTTCTCAAGCTTCTTCATCTTCTTCCTCTTCTCTTTAATGGCTTCCATTCCATATAACAAATTAAAAAGAAATAATGTCAAAATATTTATAAAATATTCAAAAGAAATCAATGTTTATTCTCTTCAAATCATACTCCTCTTTTCTCCACATTTTATCTCTTCTTCTTTCGGCCATAACTTCTTCAAAACCGAATCAAAATACAATTTTTTTTTAAAATCATGTATTTTTCCAGTGTCTACAACTTCTATGTTGACCACTTTATCTTATTCTAAAGCTAACTATGTCAAAAATACGCTTCTTTCCAGTGCATTTTCTACCCTAGTTTTTAAGTTAGAGAATATGTCAATTTGTTTTGATCATAACCTAATGATTATAGATCCAAATTAAGAAAGTCTTTTTTTTAAACCATATAAAATTTCAGTGGCAACAATTTTTATGTTGATTACGTTTTCTATTTTTTAGGTTTGCTATACCTGAAACTCAGTTTTTTAAAGTGCATTTTCGGCCTTTATTTTTGTGAATCTAAGAATAGCTCTTTTTCTTTCGACCATATCTTCCTCAAAATTAACCAAAATCAAGTTCTTCATTTTTTATAATTCAAGAGAGAAGAATTTGCAACAACTTTTATGTTAACAAGTTTTTCAAAATTTGAGAGTAAAAGAGTCAAAAACAAGAGAGAATATTACCTATTTTTCTGGTCTAATTTTGAGAATTCAAGTTCAAAGCTCCACCACTTCTTCTTTATACTTTCGGCCAACTTCCATCTCAAGTCTTGGCCAAGCACTAGGAAAGAGGAATTCGAGCTTATATTCATTTAGTTCCGAAGCATGGTAGGAAGTATGCGTTAGATCTTAAGTTCCTTGTCTTAAAGTTTGACGGAGTGGAATACAAAGTAAGTTATTTCTTATTTTATGTTCATTAAAACCATTGCTAAGTTGAAAGAACTTTAAGTGTTAAGTTGTTTGAAAACCCTTGTTAAATGCTTGTTTACTTTGTTTCCTGGAACAATGGCTTGATTTCCTTGCTTGATATTACGTTTGGATGATTAATTAAGTAATTTAAAATTTAGAAGTTAAATATTGAATGGGTATGCGGAAATGACTAGTACATGTGTTTCGTCTGTGAGATCCAAGGAGACTTGGGCGAGGGACGAACATGTCGAAGGGAAAGCCCCGATGCTCTAAAATAAATATCAAACTATTAAAGTGTTATAAATATTTAATAGAATGAAGCATTGTTTATCATTTAATTTTGCGTTTATTTAATTGATTGATTGTTTGAATTAGGCTCGACCAGTTTATGAGCACTGATTATTATTTTGTTGATTTTTGACTTTGCTCGACCAGTTTATGAGCACTGATTATTATTATTGATTGTTGACTTTGCTCGACCAGTTTATGAGCAATTTATTATCCATATGCATGGGCTGGGTAGAAAATAACCGTAGGCTAATACCTTGTGATTTATTTCACAATTTGACTATAAGGTGTTTAGCGGTAATATTTGGTTCACTTCAATTTAATGAATTGTTTTGAAAATTGGTTTTCAAATGGAATTGTTATGAAATGTTTTCCCTTTAAAAGAAATAGAAATGTTTGGTAATGAATATTTTGAAGTTATATTATATAAAAGTGATCTATATAATGAATGGTTTTATAAAAGTGTTTTATAAAACAGAAAGAATTTCGAGGACTAAACCCGATGGTTTTAAGATGATTTTTGAAAGGATCTGGGAAATGAAAATTATTATAGATTTGAAAGTACTTGTGAATATTAGTGTGAAATGATTTATCGCTTCGGGATATAAAATGATTTGTTATGTTACCAATGATTCGGGTAACCCGTAACTAAAAAGGTGGGCATGTGTTTTTGGTATAGTCCGCTCTTAGAATAGAGAGATATACTTATTTATCGATTGTATTAAGGCTGGGACCTAGTTGCCTTGTTATTGTGAGAAACATCCCGATCTTGTTGCATATGGTTTGATATATTTTATTACAGTATTTGGATTTCCAAATAAATTTTTCAAAAGTGATCTGATTTAAGATCCCAAAGTAAAGTATAATTTGAATATAAAGGATATATATATATATATATATATATATAGTTCAAAAGTTTTGAAATAAGAATTCGAGAATAAAGTCCAAAGAGATGATTTCCCTAAAGGTAATCAGATTTGAAAATCTAAAATTGAAAATTAAGCCTAAGTGGGTAGTTTTGGGAGTTGCATATTTGTTTGTTGCATCGTAGGCTCCATGAGTCCTATTTGTGGTAGGAGAACTATGTTGGCTTGATCCTGTATCTAATTGGGTACACAATTAGATAGGGGTACGTAGGCAGTCACAAGTGGTAGTGATGCAGCCCCTAAAATGATATAACCTTTTCATGTTTATCTGTTAATGGTTGTTGTTTATCTCGTGTTATTGTATTTTTCCTGCTTACTATTTTATTTCGCATTTGACATGTTTATTGAGTTAGTAGGAATAGCTATTGCTGTCTCTCTTATTAGCGATGTGCAGCGTTAGATTTATTTGTATTTGGTTTGTATATAAGCACACCTAGTAGATTAAATTGATTACTCTGATAACTTGTAAAAATTGAAATTTTATCCTATACATTTAATATTGTTGAATATTTATCAAATATGGTGTATTAAGTTGGTAGTTTTCATTAGTAGTTTTAGAACAGATGGATTTTTCGGCAATTTTAACTGGTTCGAAAATCTGGGTCGTGACACGTGGTATCAGAGCATGTTCAACAAGCAGTCCTCACGCTATGAAGATCCACGGTCTTCAATAATCATCATCTTCAACACCCTTACTTTATGTCTTAGTCACTTAAAGATTAAGTAAAGAATATCATAATTATGTTGGCTTTGATTTGAAATTGATTTGATGTTTACTTCTGACTTTTCTTACTTACTTTTGTTAATTCTTACGTACTTTTCTTTACGACTTCTAGAAGTTTTCTAATCTTATTTAGTAAAAGCAAACATGTTTAGTGAATTAATTAGCACTTACACTATTTGAATATATGTTCCTATATAAAAATAAAGGTGCGACGACGTTGCGACAACTTTTAATCGACAAAACGTCGCTTTTCGACAAAATGTTCGAGTCACATTTTAACGTTTTAGTTAAACTATTTATTTATCTAAACCAAATTTAAAAATAAATTTGTATAATGCTATTTAAAAATATTAACACTCATAAATTAATTAAGATAATTTACTTAACCATTGAAACATACTTTTCTGAAATCAGCATTTTGTCACTTTTGTCGATATAGGCAAATGTTACTATTTTTATGTTTGTTTCTACTTCCAAATCCTATCGAATATTATTTAAATCATGAAACCTTTTATATTTTATATTTAAAATCACTCTAAATAATATACTTTAAAGCGGTCAAATTCTGGGTCGTTACATCTTATGTGCAATGTATTTGAGTAAATTTGGATATGTATTTAATTTCTTTTTTGATTACCATGCATTCCATAAGCAGGTATAGGTAAGTGTATCATGGTTTGACAGCAATGTAAATGCTTATGATTGATAAATTTCTAGGAATAATTTATGTCAGACGATGATATGTTGTGTAACATTAATTTTATCTAAATACAATTATGTGTTCACACTTTTGTTACACAGAGATTCTTGGATGAAGAAAACAAAATACTATTTCTTTATTTCCCATTATTACAACTAATATGGAGTCGTGCTTTGCACACGGGCTGTTTGTATTATTGTATACATTGATATTTTGTTTGAGTGCAAACTTGTAAACGGAAAGCAAGGACATTTTTGGAATTTCGAAAAGACATCGAGTAAATTGGTTCAACCAATTTTCTTTATTAGTAGTAGAGATATAGTAGGTAATAAGAGCTTGTAATAAAGTTTTCCAGGAGATTCTTTGAAGTGCCAATCTCCGGATATCTAGGCTTTATGTATTTTGCTGCCATTTATGTCATAAACATAAAGTGCCATTTGACAAAGTCATTATAGTTCATACTTAATTCAATCTTTGCCATTGTTAATTTTTTTAGGTGAAAATATTGCCAGATAAAGCGAAAACTGCACATCCATAATAGTGGTATTGTGCTTGGTCATAAAGCATGTTTTTTTTGCTAATGAGTTGGATCATTATTATGTACAAAATATAAGTGCAAAATCATTAATATCAGTGTTAAAATGCTGTCTGTACTGCAAATTGTCAGATCACTTTTCCATTTGTTGTGTTTTTGTAGGTTTAATTCAGTGCTCATAGCTAGAAAGCCAAATAAAATATTATTTATATTCAATAAAATGTAGAAGTTCGAGCAAACCCAAACAAAACTTCCACCCAAACAAAACTTCCACTGCACACGCACATGAAACATTCATCACAACATTATTAACCTGGTAGTTTCGGTCGCATTCAATTTCTCAAGCAAACTAATGTTTGCAATCTTTATTTATAAGTAAGACAATACCACAGAAGTTTACAAACAACAATCACCCATGCAGCGAGAACTTGGATAGACAATAGTGCATGTACATCCTTTATTCCCTCACGACAAACTTCACCACAGTTTGGTCTATCATGTCAATAAGTTAACTATCCAACATACTTTAAAAGGAATAGTATGATGTCATAGTTACCAAATCAACAATTGTGTTCTTCTGAGGAATATTTGAAATGATTTGAACTAATCATCACAAATCTATGTTTCTCTTTAACAATAATGTTGTGATGCGCATTACGGTGTATACTTTCTTGGAATTACATTGTATATTCATGATGGAGAAAGACTGATTGCATTCACACAGCTAATAGGATAATATACAACTAATACACTTCGAAAAATTTAAAATTTTAATATTACAATTAATATTAGTGTTATCTATTTTTCGTTATAGAACTAGTATAGAGTACCGACAAGGAGCATGGAAATTTGTGCAATCCACGAAGAAAAATTTAGCAATTGCAGAAAAAATTATGTCCTTGCATAGGTTGTCGAAATCTTACTCATCATCATGACAAGATTGTGTTTGAGCATTTGGTTATAAAAGAAATGGATCCTAAGTAAAATGCAGTATGTGGTATAATCATGACGAACAAATAAATATAGTTGAAGAAATGGATTTGAATGACATATATGATTTATTGCAAGCCGTTCACCATGAAGATGAAGATTTTGTCGATCATACCATTTTTGCCAACGTTAAAGATAATGCTGATGCACAAAGACGAGAAGATGATTTGATAAAAAATTTAGAAGATGTAGAAAGTCCATTGTATCCTGATTGTGCAGGTCAGACAAAATTATCTGCTATCACCACTTTATATAATATTAAACGTGAGTGCGGTTTATCCGATACTAGTTTTGATAAGCTATCAAACATGTTACATGTATTATTGCCGAAGGATAATATACTTCCCAAGACTATATATGAAGTAAGAAAATTTCTTAAAATATTTTATATGGGTTTTGAGAAGATTCATGATTGTAAGAACGATTGTTGTCGTTTTAGAAAAGAATACAAAGATTTGAATAGTTGTCCAAAGTGTGGTTTTTCAAGATGGAAGATAAATAAGAGTACAAAAGAGATCATGCAAGGCATCCCCGTCAAAGTGTTGAGATATTTTCCAATCATTCCAAGATTCAGGAGAATGTTTAGATCCAAAAAATGGCAAAAGATCTAAGATGGCATTATAGTAATAAAAGCAACGTTGGAAAAATGCGTCATCATGTGGATTCTGTGATTTGGAATGTAGTGGATGAGAAATATAAATCATTTTCAACTGATCCACGCAATCTTAGACTTGGTCTAGCTACAGATGGTTTCAATCCATTTGCCATTAAAAGTTCTAAATATAGTTGCTGGCCAGTAATGCTAGTGACATATAATCTTCCGCCTATGTTGTGCATGAAAGAAGAAAATATTATGTTAACATTGGTGATTCCTGGTCCAAAGCAACCGGGAAATGATATATATATATATATATATATATATATATATATATATATATTGCACCACTTGTAGAAGATTTACATCATTTGTGGCATAACGGTGTTGATATTTATGATGCATTTAGTAAAGCACTTTTTAATTTAAAAGCAATCTTACTATGGGCGATAAATGATTTTTCGGCTTATGGAAACCTTGTTGGATGTTGTGTAAAGAGTAAAAAAGCTTGTCCATTATGCGGTACTAACACTCATAGTCGATGGTTAAATCATAGTCGAAAGATTGTGTGTATAGGTCATAGAAGATTTTTGCCTCCTTCAGACTCATTGAGAAAACAGAAGACTTTGTTAAATAATACGGTGGAGGAAGACACCAAGCCTAGGATTTTGATAGGTAGAAACATTTTGCTATGCTGCAAGATTTTCCTAATGATTTTGGAAAAGATAAGAAATAAAAAATAAAAAAAGGAAAGAAGATAAAGAAGAAAAGACTAGATAAGAAGGGAAACAAGATAATGGATAGAAAAAGGAAGCGTGTTCATAATAAAGAAGATGAACATGATGAGAACGATAGCCCTGTAAAAGCAGAATAATCAAGGTGGAAAAAAAGATCAATTTTCTCTGATTTACCATATTGGAAAGTTAGTGTTTTTTCCCTACATTGATTAAGCAGAAAAAATATATAATACTAAAATGTTATATTCTTGATTGTTACAGGAACTTCCATTGCGACATAATTTAGATGTAATGCATGTCGAGAAAAATGCTGGAGAAAGTTTGCTTGGCACAATACTTCATGATAGCAAATCAAAAGATGGAACTAATTCTAGAAAAGATTTAGAGGACTGGAGAATTCGACATAGTCTTTTTGCACAACCTCATGGAAAGAAAACATATCTTCCACCGGCTCCGCACAAATTATCAAGTTGTGAATTTTTTTTCTACAAGAGATTATATGGTTTCAAAGGGTCTGATGGTTATTGCTCAAATTTCAAAAGATGTATATCATTAGAGGATTGCAAAGTTAATGGCTTTAAGTCTCATGATTATCATATTTTGATGTAGCAAATATTGTCAGTTGCAATATGTGACGATCAAATTTTTCGACGCCCAAAAGTCGACATTGATACATCCACGGCATCCAATGCCGCACAGTCGAATGTCGGAAAACCGAACCGTTAGGGTTTAAGAAGAAGAAGATAGAAGAAGAAATAGAACAATAACAGAATCTCACATTTCGCAGCGGAACAAATATAATAGATAAATGAATAATCTTTAAAACAAAGAACTATATCGGTTTTACATACATCACATTATCAAAGTTTACAACGACACCATTCAATACTAGGCATTTTACAACAACTAATCCATATTAAAATTGAACTTACAGCAATCCCAATGCAGCGGATAATACATAGTATAATAATATGTCTCGCCATCCAGCTTCACTCCCGATCTCCACGGCAACTTCTTGACTTCGCTCCCAAATAACTGATAACCGGACTCTAGACTGCCCATGTGAAAAATTATGAGCACCCAGAGTTTAGAAAGCGAACAATAAACTATTGGTCAGTCATGGGACTGGTTTGAGATCTTAAAACAGTTATTTTTCACAAAGAAAGAAAAAGAAATCCGCTATGCATTTTGGAAAATGAAACTACCATAAGGCCTCCCGCCACACACACAATGTAAACGCAGAATTGGAGGAGATTTCTTCTTATGATAATCAAACATGCTTGATACGCAAAATCCTTTGATATTATTATTATTAGTGCATAGTGTGAGAAACATTTTGAAAGTATAATATTAATCTTAGCCAGCATAGGCATTTCGCATTTATGCCTACTATAGCTATCTTGTTCAATAGTAGGTTACCACCACATTCCATGGCAGGTTATGCAACTAAAACCGTACAGGGCGCGTATTGTTTCTTTGGATTTTCAACAAATAGTCAGGCTAAGGAACTTCCTACTGCCACATGGGTACGCCTCTGGAGGGACGTCCCGAGAACTTAACCAGCTCTCTGCCAACACAAGGCCAGGTTACCTCTGTAACTAGGTAACTACTACACGAGTATGCCATCCCCCGGTCATTTGCGACCTTTATCCGAGGATCCTCAACCACAAAGCAACAACCGCAAAGTGTAATAGATTTGCAGCAACCACATAGGTTAAATATCTGGGCTCCATACCATGATACCACCCTTTTCCAGAAGGAAACGACATACTCTATAGGGCGCGACCCTCATAACCTTGCCGCATTCTTCCTGTTTTGACCATTTCCGGAGTGTGAGGCCCGACAAAGTCTCGTCCACAAAGCTACACTTTTCACAAAGTCATGCTTTGCTCAACAAATGATCATCATCACTTCATACGCCACATTACCAGTTTGGGAATATACCACTAGTAACCATCAACTACATAACCTCTGAGCATGTACATCTCAGAGAAGGATGTTAAGCTAAGAGAATAAATTCTCCGCCACCAACAGAAATGTATTTGATAGAAACCAGCTTTATATATCAAAGTGTAATGTCAGACACACATCTATACAAGTCAGTGCCGGGATCGAACGGAAGCGAAGGCACTTCAAAAGAAGCCCTTGCGAATTCGGATATTCACTAATCACGTCCGGAATCCCCATCACAAAGGGTGATAAAATCTCTATACCGGAGCAACCTGATGCAGAGACATTCAACAGGTAATCCTTTCGTTTTTCGAAAATACCCGGTCTTCAACACCATCTTCAAATGCAATCTCATTTCGTCGTATCATTATTCAGAATGGGTTTTATGACACAACGTCCTCTCCCGGTAAATCCGAATAATGAGCATTTATTTTTTAAAAAATAAGTATCCATTCACATTTCAAACAATTCACAACAATCTTCACTTTGATCTTTTAAACAAAAGATCCATTACAATCACAAAGGTTCGATGTGGTTTTCGAATATCCATTTGGAATTCGACCCCCGGTCGCATCGAAATTCAAATGCCACTAAAAGGCCAATATTGATAGTCGGTTATTTAACTACCAATAAACATTCACAACAATCACTAAGATTTAAATAATTTCCCCCCTCAATTATTTATTTTCAAAATATGTTCGCAAGATAAAATTTTAACACTCCAACCGTTTGAAAACAAATTTCAAATCACTATTCACATTTCAATCCTTTGAAAGCAAATTTCAAATCACTTCCCTCACGTGGAATAAATTCCCAAATATTTATTTAATTCCACTGAAAATTTGCCAAGTTCGAATGCTTCAAAATAATTTAAATTACTTATCCAAAATATATACTTGGAAATATTCAGAATAAAACTATTTTAAAACATTTTATTAAAAACATTAGTTATAAAAATATTATACTAATATCTCGTATAAAAATTCAAGTCCAAACTAATTTTTAAATAAAATTAGTAGATAGGATAAAACTATTTAAATATCCAATTTCTAAAACCAATATTAATTAAATCTTTAAATCATTACTTCCATAATTAAATAAATCTTTACTTTAAAGATTTACAAAATAACTTAAGAAACTAATTTCTCCAAAATATTCTTTTAAAACCAACTCTAGAACTTTTAATTTATATTTCAAAAGCTATTTTACAAACATACTCAGCTTTTCAGGGAAAATACACCTTCTTTTTCAAAATGGATCATTTTTAATCAATTAATAAATCCTTATGGATTTATTTTATATTTACATTCCAAATTCGTAAATTCCTTTCCACATTTATTTAAAAATAAAGCAATATTTATTTTTAAAACAAAATTCCCTTTCCTTTATTAAATTCCCTTTGTGAATTCAAATTCCCAAATATCCACTGATATATGATTTTAAATTGATTTCAAAAATCATTTTAAAACACCAAATCAATTTCCAAATTGATTTCAAATTTTAATTTAAACACCATATCAAATTCCAAATTGATTTCTAAATCTATTTCAATACCAAATCGATTTTCATTCGAATACCAAATCAATTTTCATATTGGTTTCCTAAAGATTTATTCTTTTGGCACCAAATCAATTTCCGAATTTATTTTTAAAATAAATTCCTTTATCTTTTCCAAATTATTGAAAAAAAACCATATTTTAAAATAAATTATTCAACCTTTGAATAAGATTCCCCGAAATCCATTTATTAAGTCTTTTTCCCCATATTTTGGAATTTTATTCAATAGGATTCAAAATAAAATTTTATTCTTTTAAAATTCCTTCTTTTAAATTTATCCAATTGTCAAAAATAAATTTTACTATAAATTTTCAATTTTAATTTTGAAAATCCAATTTCATTTATTTTCGGTATCCTACGATACCAAAAATAAATTCGGTTAAACTATAGCCTTCGACGATTTCAATCACCAATATAATCACACAGAGATTATAAAAAATCAACACATAACATTGAAAAAAATTCAACATTTGAGGAATCCAGTTGGATCTCTCCAACCTGTTTCCCTGCATCCACAGACGTTAGCACAACAATTAAATATCAATTCCACTTCGAGGTGGAATATCGCGGTATACGGGATTTATAAAATATCATCTGCTATTATGCGACGCATAGGGTCTCATCCGCTATATAACACGGGAAATAAATCACTCCAAATACATATATAATACCAATTCCACTTCGAGGTGGAATATCGCGGTATATGTGTTTAATATAATATCATCCGCTATTATGTGACACATAGGGTCTAAATCAATATAATTGATAATAATTCATCATCCAAGCACACAATCAACAATTTTAAATTTAACTATCACAATTCAACAATCAATCAATAACTGAAATTTTCAATTATTATAATTTGAGTGAGAAGATCTTACCTTTGTCTACGCATGCAATCCACTTTCATTCCAACTTGATTTCTTTCAGATATTGACCTTGTATAAATAATTATATCATTTATTAATTTTCGAATTGGTCGAACAAATTAATTACTGTTTAAATAGTTTTAATTTCAACTAATGATTTAATTTAAACAATAACTAAATTCTAAACTAATCTCCATTTTTAAAAAAATCTTTTAGTAACTAAATAAATTAAATAAGCAATTAAGTACGTTAACCATCTTAAAATTTATTTTTAAGATGAAAAAGTAAGTAAAATATATATATATTTATATTTACTATTGGAATCACAAATATATATACTTATAAAATAACTTATATAGATTCAAAATCTAATTTTTAAATACTCTTCAACATTTCAATCCTCATAAATTTTCAAAGTCTTATCTTTGAAACTATGGATATACAATTATAAAAATAATTTATATTACCATTTTGAAGTTCTGGTTTCCTAAATCTTATCTTTCATAAATTCTTTTCTGTTTTATATAAACTCAAAAATACCTTACTGTAAAATCAAACACCAAGTTATACACACACACACATGTGTGTGTGTGTATCTTACTGTAAATGGTTTTCTTTTAATCAAAACAAATATGTTTACAAAATTCAGTAAGAATAGAAATCTGATACCTCCCAGGCTAGCTAGAACTCATCTGCCCTTCACTTCGACCCGACTACATCGGCCTCCAGTTGCAGCAGCCTCCATAGCGACGCCATCGAAGACGTGACCTCAACTCCATCACCTTATCTCGATCTGCCGTTTATGACCCCGTCACCAAAACCCCATGCCAACGCGACACCATGCTATCCCACAGTCCTCGCGACCCAAAACCCTTGCCGCGATTGTGCTTGGCTTCCCTTCGTGTATGCCCTCTCCTTGCGTACGCGGCTCGCCAACTATTTCCAGATCGATTTCGATTTTCCCCTCTCTCTCTCTCGCTTATTTTCTTTTGAAACTGAATTCGAAATCCCAGAGAAAAGAAAAGCTCGAAATTTTGTTTCGAACAAAAGGATTCGACTTCGATTCAAATTTGATTTCGTACCCTATACATTTGATGAGGATCGGTTTAATACCAAGGAGAATGACCATTCTTTTTTTTAAAGCTTTGAAGGGGAAATTTTTTTTTTTTTTTTAAAAATCAATTGTTTTTTTTAATAAAAAGAAGGAAGCACTTGTACGCGACCAGGAAAGGCAAGAGAACACGTGTAGCTTAGGAGGAAACGTGTTTTTATTTGTTATGGTGTGTGAATATATTTAATTTAAATTCAAATTCAAATCATTTCGATTTACACACTGTAAAATTCCGAACTCCTATCGAGGCATGCCGCTAGGCATTCATAAGGTTGTACCCCTATTCCGAACGTGATGAAAAAGGTTTCGAGTCCCAATTCGATCGTATGGAGAAGATAGCTTTTTGGACTCGGTTATTAAATTAAATTTCGATAAAATTTCCAACGCGTTTACTTATCGTACGGCCAAACGATCATTCCAAACGCTACGAAAATTGAAATCCGATAATAATACAATATTATAGATCCAATGGAACTAGTTTCGTCGAATTCCAAAACTATGCCTCGGAAGGCTATTTTTTAAAATATCGATTTAAATGATAAAATTTCAAAACTGATCAAACACTTCGAATTTCAAATTCTAACACTTCCATTATCTTTAGTACTATTAATATAGATTTTCCAAGCCTTCAAATTATTTTTAACAAGCTCAAAATTGAGGATTCAAATTTTTACCCAACTTCAATAAATAAATTCAGTAACTTTAATTGCTAAATCCATAGTTATATTTGAAATCCAAGTTAAAATATCATTCAAATATTTAAAATCAATTAAATATTTTGATTTTAAATGTTTAAAATTTTCGGGTCATCACATCCTTCCCCCCTTAAAAGAATTTCGTCTCGAAATTACCATTTAAGAAGAATGATCCTAAACCTGTTTATCATTTTCGCAAAACCAAACAGTTTTATCAATTTACCAAAACAAATCTTTTTATTAAGAATCTATTCACTTCAACTAACTTTCCAACCTCAACCATAAACTCCAAATAATATTGTTTTCTTAATCAATTCAAATTTAATTTTAAATTTTAAATTTTCAAAATTTTCTTAAAATTTTTCTAACTCCCTAAATTTTCGAAAAATTTCGCCAGCGTCTCCTTTGTGCGGCTAGCTCGGTACGACTACAAAATACCACAACGGGCCCCTTGGATTTCAAAAAGAAAACAAAAAGCCAAGCAGCTGAGGGCAAGAAAATCATCAAATTTCATACTGAAATTTAAATACATACCTTTTTGTCGAGCAATTTAAATTATCTTCAGAATCAAAATCCAATTTATCTTTTTCTTGTAACACACTTGTATATTCTACTAGCCGTAATATCCAATTACAACATTCAAATATCATTTTGCACATTTCATTACAAAAGTTTGAATACTTACTTCTTATACCATTTTTACTTCACTATTGAAGTTATATATCAATTTTCATTCAATCTTACATTTTCAATTTCATTTGAATTCAATTTAGACTTTCAATTCTATTTGGATTCAATCTTCCTTCCGAATATTGAATTTTATCAATTATCTTTCATTCGTAACTGATTCATATCGCTATTTTAAATTAGTTTCATTTGCTAATCCATTACAATTCTAATTCATTTTATCTCAAACCATTTTTTTATTTCCACTTTTATTATCTTTAGTTCACTTCGAACTAATTTTACAACTTCATTTTATTTCACACAATTCAAATTGGTTTTCAATATTCAGTTTCAATTCCAGTTTTATTCTTTTGTTCAGTCAAAATTTATTTTCAATTCACCATTTTGGTTTATAACCACTTATATTTAAACTGGATTTCAAATTCCATATGAATTTAATTCACCTTTCATTTATAATTATTGAATTCAATTCATTCCAAACCATATCTATTGGCATTCCTTCAATTAATTTCACTTGCTAATTTTATTTTAATATTTTGCTTTACAAATCAAATTCAATTCCAATTCCAGTTCTACTTGCTTACTAATTTGAAATGAATTTTCAACATTCAATTTCACTCTCATTTAATTGCAATTGTAAATATATTTATTCATTCACAATTTTATTTTCCACCTTAATAGATTTTATTCCAAATATTTAGTCTATAAGACTTCTCAAATTTACCTTTATTCAAATTAACTCAAGTTAATTTCAGTTTAAATCTTAATTTTTTAAGTTTTCAAACTTATTTATTATTCCACAACTATTTTTTAATAAGATTCCAGAGTCCTTCCAACATTTCAAAAATCATTTTTTTGAAATAAATTCAAATTTTCTTTTGAATTTCCAAAACCAAATCCAGTTTGCAAACAACTTCCATTTAAAATAATTTGGCAGCAATTCCTCTCTTGGAAACTCGAAAATGAACACCGATGATGCTGTAGTCATCACCGAAATTATTTTCCAGCGACCGAAAAAAGTTTAGTGCTTTTATCCCTTCAAAACATTTTTCCAAAACCTTTGAAAATCATTTTCAAACTCAAAAGGGATTTAATCTTTTCCAATTCTCCAAAATTTTCAAATTCTTTTTAAAACATTTCTCTGGAATTACATTTCAAATTACAAATCATATTTACAATTTATATTCTCAAATTCCATTTGTATGTGAGTTTATTTCTTAACTTCAATCAAGCAACCATATAATACTACAATATTTTATGGAAAATCATTAATTTTATATACAAAAATAATTTGGGTAAAATTATTTCATTTACCCGATTTTAAAACAATACCGTGTCGGTTTATCTTGTTTAAGAGTTTAGAAACCCCTATCGATACAGTTGGCCAAACTGCACCGACCAGGATCTATAAACAATCAACCGATAAGTCAACACAATATAAAACAATTTTATATTCACTAACAAATACGCGCTCATATCTATTATTACAATCAACTCATTCTAGAGTACTACGGACTCTATCTCTACTGAGTAATCCCCACCAAAGCCAAGGTTGTCGCTTAACCAAATGCTCTGATACCACTTGTGACGGTTTAGGCTTTTCAACCATCAACAGTGACCAATCTCGACTGGTAGGATTTTCAACCATCCCAGCCCCACCGTGGCTCACAATGGTACCCTGCCTTTGATTTTACGGCCAACCTTTAGATTTTTTCACCTACCCGGTTAACCAACCCCTCCCCAGGGACATGTAGTGGTAAGAGTCTCCTGTTCGCCACCAAACGCAAAGCGAGAACCCCCTATCACGTTGTATTAAGCAAGGTGAGTCATGGGACTGGTGTAAGGTCGTAAAACAGTTATTTTTCAGAAAGAAAGGAAAAGAAATCCGCTATGCTTTTTGGAAAATGAAACTACCATAAGGCCTCTCGCCACACACACAATGCAAACGCAGAATTAGAGGAGATTTCTCCTTATGATAGTCAAACATGCTTGATTCATAAAATCCTTTGATATTATTATTATTAGTGCATATTGTGGGAAACATTTCGAAAGTATAATATTAAACTTAGCCAGCATAGGCATTTCACACTTATGCCTATCGTAGCTACCATGTTCAATAGCAGGTTACCGCCACATTCCATGGCAGGTTATACAACTAAAACCGTATAGGGCGCGTATTATTTCTTTGGATTTCCAACAAATGGTCAGGCTAAGGAACTTCCTACTGCCACATGGGTACGCCTCTGGAGGGACGTCCCGAGAACTTAACCAGCTCTCTGCCAACAAAAGACCGGGTTATCTTTGTAACTAGGTGACTACTACACGAGTATGCCATCCCTCGGTCGTTTGCGACCTTTATCCGAGGATCCTCAACCACAAAGCAACAATCACAAAGTCTAATAGATTTGCAGCAACCACATAGGTTAAATATCTGGGCTACGTACCATGATACCACCCTTTTCCAGAAGGAAATGGCATACCCTAAAGGGCGCGACCCTCTTAACCTTGCCGCATTCTTCCTGTTTTGACCGTTTCCGGGGTGTGAGGTTCGACGAATTCTCATCCACAAAGCTACACTTTTCACAAAGTCATGCTTTGATCAACAAATGATCAGTAGTACTTCGTATGCCACATTACTAATTTGGGACTATATCACTAGTAACCATCAACTACATAACCTCTGAGCTCGTACGTCTCAGAGAAGGGTGTTAAGCTAAGAGAATAAATTCTCCGCCACCAATAGAAATGTATTTGATAGAAATCAGCTTTACATCTCAAAGTGTAATGTCAGACACACATCCATACATGTCCATGCCGGGATCGAACAGAACCTAAGGCACTTCAAAAGAAGCCCTTGCAAATTCGGATATTCGCTAATCACATCCGGAATCCCCATCACAAAGGGTGATAAAATCTCTATACCGGAGCAACCCGGTGTAGAGACATTCGACAGGTAATCCTTTCATTTTCGAAAATACCCGGTCTTCAACATCATCTTCAAATGCAATCTCATTTCATCGTATCATTATTCGGAATGAGTTTTATGACACAAAGTCCTCTCCCGGCTAATCCGAATAACGAGCGCTTATTTTTTTTACAAATAAGTGTTCATTCATATTTCAAACAAATCACAACAATCTTCACTTTGATCTTTTAAACAAAAGATCCATTACAATCACAAAGGTTCGATGTGGTTTTCGAATATCCATTTGGAATCCGACCCCCGGTCGCATCGAAATTGAAATGCCATTAAAAGGCCCATATTGATAGTCGGTTATTTAACTATCAATAAACATTCACAACAATCACCAAGATTTAAATAATCCCCCCCCCCCCCCAATTATTTATTTTCAAAATATCTTCGCAAGATAAAATTTTAACACTCCAACCGTTTGAAAACAAATTTCAAATCACTATTCACATTTCAATCCTTTGAAAACAAATTTCAAACCACTTCCCTTACGTGGAATAAATTCCCAAATATTTATTTAATTCCACTAAAAATTTTCCAAGTTCGAATGCTTCAAAATAAATTAAATTACTTATCCAAAATATATACTTGGAATATTCAGAATAAAACTATTTTAAAACACTTTATTTAAAACATTAGTTATGAAAATATTATACTAATATCTCATATAAAAATTCAAGTCCAAACTAATTTTTAAATAAAATTAGTAGATAGGATATAACTATTTAAATATCCAATTTCTAAAACCTATATCAATTAAATCTCTAAATCATTACTACCATAATTAAACAAATCTTTACTTTAAAGATTTACGAAATAACTTAAGAAACTAGTTTCTCCAAAATATTCTTTTAAAACCAACTCTAGGACTTTTAATTTATATTTCAAAAGCTATTTTACAAACATACTCGGCTTTTTAGGGAAAATACAAATTCTTTTTCAAAATGGATCATTTTTAATCAATTAATAAATCCTTCTGGATTTATTTTAAATTTACATTCCAAATCCGTAAATTCCTTTCCACACTTATTTAAAAATAAAATAATATTTATTTTTAAAATAAAATTCCCTCTCCTTTATAAAATTCCCATTGTGAATTCAAATTCCCAAATATACACTGATATATGATTTTTAAATCAATTTCAAAAATCATTTTAAAACACCAAATCAATTTCCAAATTGATTTCAAATTTTAATTTTAAACACCAAATCAAATTCCAAATTTATTTCTAAATCTATTTCAACACCAAATCGATTTTCATTCAAACACAAATCAATTTTCATATTGATTTCCTAAAGATTTATTCTTTTGACACCAAATCAATTTCCGAATTTATTTTTAAAATAAATTCCTTTATCGTTTCCAAATTATTTAAAAAAAACCATATTTTAAAATAAATTCTTCAACCTTTAAATAACATTACCCGAAATCCATTTATTAAGTCTTTTTCCCCATATTTTGGAATTTTATCCAATAGGATTCAAAATAAAAAATCCTTTTAAAATTCCTTATTTTAAATTTATCCAATTATCAAAAATAAATTTTACTATAAATTTTCAATTTTAATTTTAAAAATCCAATTTCATTTATTTTCGGTATCCTACGATACCAAAAATAAATCCCGCTAAATTATAGCCTTCAACGATTTCAATCACCAATATAGTCACACAGAGATTATAAAAAATCAACACATAACATTGAAACAAATTCAATATTTGAGGAATCCAGTTGGATCCCTCCAACCTGTTTCCTGCATCCACAGATGTTAGCACAACAATTAAATACCAATTCCACTTCAAGGTGGAATATCGCGGTATATGGGATTTATAAAATATCATCTGCTATTATGCAGCGCATAGGGTCTCATCCGCTACATAATGCGGGAAATCAATCACTCCAAATACATATATAATACCAATTCCACTTCGAGTTGGAATATCGCGGTATACGAGTTTAATATAATATCATCCGTTATTATGCGGCGCATAGGGTCTAAATCAATATAACTGATAATAATTCATCATTCAAGCACACAATCAACAATTTTAAATTTAACTATCACAATTCAACAATCAATCAATAACTAAAATTTTCAATTATTATAATTTGAGTGAGAAGATCTCACCTTTGCCTACGCATGCAATCCACTTTCATTCCAACTTGATTTCTTTCAGATATTGACCTTGTATAAATAATTATATCATTTATTAATGTTCGAATTGGTCGAACTAATTAATTATCGTTTAAATAGTTTTAATTTTGACTAAGGATTTAATTTAAACAATAACTAAATTCTAAACTAATCTTCCTTTTTTTTAAAAAAAAATATCTTTTAGTAACTAAATAAATTAAATAAGCAATTAAATAAGTTAACCTTCTCAATATTTATTTTTAAGACGGAAAAGTAAGTAAATATATATATATATATATATATATATTTATTATATTTATTCCTTCTTTCTCTTTTGGAATCACAATATATACTTATAAAATAACCTATATAGATTCAAAATCCAATTTTCAAATACTCTTCAACATTTTAAAATCCTCATAAATTTTCAAAGTCTTATCTTTGAAACTATAGATATAAACTTATAAAAATAATTTATATTACCATTTTGAAGTTCCATTTTCCTAAATCTTATCTTTCATAAATTCTTTTCTTTTTTATATAAACTCAAAAATACCTTACTGTAAAATCAAACACCAAGTTATATACACACGTGTGTATGTATATATATATATATCTTACTGTAAATGTTTTTCTTTTAATCAAAATACATATGTCTATAAAATTCAGTAAGAACAGAAATCTGATACCTGCCAGGCTAGCTAGAACTCATCTGCCCTTCACTTCGACCTGACTACATCGGCCTTCAGTAGTAGCAGCCTCCATAGCGATCTGCCGTTTACAACCTCGTCCCCAAAACTCCATGCCAACGCAACACCACGCCATCCCACAGTCCTCGCGACCCAAAACGCTTACCGCGATGGTGCTTGGCTTCCCTTCGTGTATGCCCTCTCCTTGTGTACGCGACTTGCCAACTATTTCCTGATCAATTTCGATTTTTCCCTCTCTCTCGCTTATTTTCTTTCGAAATTGAATTCAAAATCCCAGAGATAGGAAAGGCTCGAAATTTTGTTTTGAATGAAAAGATTCGACTTCGATTCGAATTAAATTTCGTACCCTATATGTTTTGATGAGGATCGGTTTAATACTGACGAGAGCGACCAATCTTTTTTTTAAGCTTTGAAGGGGAAATTTATTTTGTTTTCAAAACACTCAATCGTTTTTTAATAAAAAGAAGGAAACATTTATACGCAACCAGGAAAGGCAACATCTAGTTGAGGAGGAAACATGTTTTTATTTGTTTGTGGTGTGTGAATATATTTTATTTAAATTCAAATTCAAATTCAAATCATTTCGATTTACACTCTAAAATTTCGAACTCCTATCGAGGCATGCCGCTAGGAATTCGTAAGGTTATACCCCTATTTCGAACGCGATGAAAAAGGTTTCGAGTCCCAATTCGATCGTATGGAGAAGATAGCATTTTGGACTCAGTTATTAAATTAAATTTCGATAAAATTTCCAGCGCGTTTTCTTATTGTACGGCCAAATGATCATTCCAAATGCTTTGAAAATTGAAATCCGATAATAATACAATATACAGATCCAATGGAACTGGTTTTGTCGAATTCTGAGACTGTGCCTCGAAAGGCTATTTTTTTAAATATCGATTTAAACGATAAAATTTCAAAACTGATCAAACGCTTTGAATTTCAAATTCTAACACTTCCATTATCTTCAGTATTATTAACATAGATTTTCCAAGCCTTCAAATTATTTTTAACAAGCTCAAAATTAAAGATTCAAATTTTTACCCAACTTCAATAAATAAATTCAATAACTTTAATTGCTAAATCCATAGTTATATTTGAAATCCAAGTTAAAATATCATTCAAATATTTAGAATCAATTAAATATTTTGATTTCAAATGTTTAAAATTTCCGTGTCGTTACACAATAAGAGGATTGTTGCCGAAAAGCCGAGGAAAACAATAATCCATTTGTGTTCAGTTTTCAATAAAATATGTCAATGTGTTATTGATAAAGAAAAGCTGCAACAACTCGATGGTGAGATCGTTACAATTTTATGCGATCTTGACAGATATTTTCCATCTTTTTTTTTGATATAATGATGCATTTAACAATTCATCTCGAAAGAGAAGCTCGATTGTGTGGACTGGTTCATTTTCATTGGATGTACCCCTTTGAAAGGTATATGAAGACTCTTAAAGATTATGTAAGAAACTATGCACGAGCTGAAGGATGTACTGCAGAGTCCTACCTTGCAGAAGAATCTATGAGATTTTTTGGTGAAGTTTAAAAAAAATCATCATCAATAGAGGAGAAACAAGGTCGAAACGAAGATTATGAAAACCACGCAATACTCGAAGGTAGTCCAATTTGAAAGCTTCAGACAATTACATTTCCATTTAACGAGAAATAAAGTACTCATTTGGCTGTCCTAATGAATATGGCTATAGTGAAACCTTTTTTAGAGTAAGTAAATATTGCATTCTATTTTGTTTTGTTTTGATGTGTATAACAATATGTATAACTTACATTTTTCCTTTTATGCTAGTTTGCATCTTGAGGAGTTGGAAAATTCAGACCAACGTATGAAAAAAATGCGACATTGCTTTAGAACAATCGTACAAAAAATTTCGCTAATTGGATTAAAAAAAGGTTATTGTAAATACTCTTTAATTGGCTTCAAAATAATATTTTCAAAATCTTTGGTAAACACATTGATTTTTTTCAGATATCTATTGAATCGAAGGATCACGATATGTTGTTAAAATGGATTGCATATGGTCCGAGTACTAATGCATTGTCATGCAAAGGATATATTATAAACGGGCAAGGTTTTCACATGCAAGATGTTGAGAGAGAAACTCAGAATTGCAGGTGACTTATGATGCCACTACTATGTGTAGAGCAAGTGCAAAGGATACCTCTCAAGTGGTTGATGTGGTCACATTTTATAGGATTTTAACTAACATAATTTTGTTAGACTACCATGTCTTTTATATTCCTGTTTTTAAGTGCAATTGGGCAAATGAAGGAAATGAAGACGGGTTTACTCTTGTTAGTTTACATCAATATCAAGCTTCATTTTCAAGAGATTCATATATTCTTGCGTCTCAAGCGAAACAAATCAATTATTTAAGGGAAAATGATTCTTCTAATTGGTATGTTGTATTGAAGGCACCACCGCAAGGGTTTCATGAATTAGAGACAAATGAGTCTATTGATGATGTAAGTTTTGTTAGAGAAGAGTGCGAAGAAGACGATAGGGATGTTGATTCCATGGAGGATGCTATCTACATTAGAGAGGATTTTGAAGGCATACTTGAGTAGTTTCAGTAAGTTTCTTAATTAACCAAAGTTACTTAATAGATTGGGAATGCATAAATTAACCAAAGTTACCAAACTTCGTTTTAGTGCTTATATATATACAAGCATAATATTATGACCTGAAATAAAATAGATCGTCTTTAACTATGATTAGGTTAAGGTCCTAGAGTGTTCTGTGATCTAGTATTCTATCTTGTTGAATTCCTAAACATGCTGTAAAAGTTCAGTTTATATCATTGTGATTAATGAATGGAAATAATTACTATGTGATAATGTAGACTTGTGTGGTTTTTTCCTTTTTCTTGCCTAGCCTTTCATATTTTTTTATTTGTTCTCTTTTTCTTTGCCTAACAGTGCTATAAAAGCTCACTTTACACTAACATTTCAGTTATAAAACCTGTGATACATCATCGTCTGAATTCTGGAACACTGAGTTTTAGGCATCATAGTAGTTTATGTAATATGCACTAACTTCCCCATATACACATTATGATTTTTGTTCTTCCTTTTTTGTTATGCGTTATTTTTCTCTTCATGTAAAGAAAATTCCCATGTGCAATTTTGGTATTTAATCTGGGAATTTTGAGCACTTTGTGAACTATTCCTGAAGTTGGTTTTGTGGTAGCAGTGGGGGGCTACAGCGATAGTGTTTTGTCGTGTTAAGCTTTGTGATAATCCGTATTGATTTGTTTACTTTACAAAAAAAGGAAATTAGTTACTAAATTTCATTTAACTCTATTGTAGATGTAAATGCTACTCGCAGTAAAGAGGAGTTCAGGACGTTCATCTAGTAGAAAGATATCTCTTCTTATCTACATGTACATGCATGAACACTAAAGTGATGCATTATCATCTAAAATCTAAAACACACTGAGATTTTCATGCCCAAGCGATCTTTGATTTATTTTAGAACAAGTAATAATGCATAGTATTCCTCAGTTCTTTTTAACATCATTTGTCCATTTTTACTTAATTCCTTAGTTCTTTTTAAATTAAACCCATAGAAGTTTGTTTAATGTGTTGCATTTGAATATTTCTGTACGATTACTACTTTTCATTTTGAAAAATCTTTTAATTTGGAAGGGTTGTCTATTAGTTGTTCTCTACAAATGTTAAATCTGATTAAATGTATATAATAAATAGAAACACCATGCCTAGTAACTAAAATTAGTTGTTAGACATTATATTAGCTTTTTCCAGAAGAAATGAGTAAACGCTTGTTCCAAATCTTTGATATATATCAAGATCGACTATTTCTAAGAACGATTTTTGTATGACTTTGAACAGTTTTAAACAGGGTTATGTTGATCAAAAAGGGTTAAATTAGGTTGTATTGGATGAACAGCTAAAGAACATTCTGCTCTTTTGCTGGTGATGACATTCTTGTCATATCCACGTGGCCATGAATACACTGTAATTTGTCATCATGACAGTTTACAAAGTTACACACTAATTTGGAATAGTCATCATGACAATTTCTTAGCAGAGTTGATTTATAAAATACACTGTATTTTGGAATAATCATTATAACTAGTATATAGTTTCCTTTTCATGCAGTAATTGTAATAGAACTTGGCCAAAAGATCTTTTTCCCTTTGTGTTCATGGCTAATAATCTATTTAACGTTTTCGTATTTATTGGCAACTATATACTTTCGTCTTTCGATACAGTATTGTTCTCTCATGTCTAGTCTGAATTGGTGTGCTTATTCTTTATTGTAAGGCTAACAATTTATGACTTTATTCAGCTAAAACTAATGTTATGTGAACATACAGGAGGACAACCGTTTTGAAATTTATGGGTCTCTCCGCCTATATTTCTTTTGTTTAATTTCTTTTTCTTACACTGAGTTTGATCTGAAAATAGTTTGCATATCTTAGTATTTCCCTTGTCATAAATTTTCTTTTATTAGCTATGTATATCTTAGTGTTTGTTTATATGTACTTATATTAGCTATGCATGAATGCTAAAGTGTTTGTTTATATGTACTTTTAATTGCATACAATGGGTAAAAATATGAAAAGAAAGAGGGCTGTGATTAACAACAATATTTGGAATGAATGCAGTTTTGAAAATAATGATGCTCCAATTCAAGAAATTCCATGAGTCATCAATGATACTGCAATGCAACAAGAAGGAAATGTTGAAGTTTTTGAAGCAAGCGAGAGAAATGACAATTTCGATGTTAATCCAATTGTGAAAAAAAACTAGAGGGCAAACAAAAGTCAAAAGGCTTCCTTTATATATTTTAAGTCGAATTGAAGTTGAGTTTAATGGGGAAGGTGAACCAATAGGAGATGGATTGGTCAAGTTGTCTTCTTATTAGGTCCACTTATACGCGAGCATGTTCCGGTTACACTGGATAATTAGAAGCATCTCAGCAACAAATTAAAAGTCATTCTTTGGGAATCCATTTAGGTAAGAAACAAACAATAACACATTCAACTCGCATTTTAGCACTTTTTTGTGTTGATGCATGGATCAGCCATAGATATGTTTTTATTGGTTTCATCCATTTACGATGCAAAATATTCGTTTATCAATATATTGGTAAGCTTGTTGGTATTTTTCTTCCTATTGCTCCTTGAGGAATAGTTGATACATGTGTATCATACATTCCCAATTGTATTCTTTGTGTTATTAAGTTGATTTAAAAAATATATTGTAGGCTAGATTTAAATTAGACGAGGAATGGAAAATGGTGCCTATATTTCAGCAAATGGGATGTATTTTTAAAGCTTCAGAAAGCATACTAGTTCGCAAAATAATGAATGCAAAGAATGAAGAAGAGAGACTTCAACTAAAACCATATAACATCAAAACCATGATGGAGCGGAAGAAGTTTATTAAGTCGAAAACAAATCCGGACTTTAAGGTAAATCATTCATAACACATTAATGGTTTATACTTATCTAATGTGAATTGTGATGTTAATTATTATTTTGAATACTGCATGTGAGAATAGCCAGTTTGAGTAACAAATGCAACATCTACAAGTAAATTATTATTTACAAATGATCTATGTGTATACCTTTGATAGTTTCTCTGCCTTTTCAATAGCTCTTTGAAAAGAAGATGATGCAATCTTATCCTTTGATTGGTTTCTCTTAACATTCAAATAGTTTGAATATCTGCTAAAAATTGTAATGGTAGATATACTAGTCTTTAACTCTATAATTACCATATAGTAATAGTCTATTATCCATGGACATTTGTAATGATTAATTCATAATTGTACCTTCCTTGCTCTGGTGAGTGTACAATATTTGACCCATGTTTTGGAATTCCAACCTCCTTAAAGAAATTCAACAAAGTATAAGCTTAACATAATGTTATTATAACATTATTTGATATAGAAATTTCTTTAGCTCATATCAATGTTACTGAAGTAAAGTCTTAAACTTCGAGGAGTTTTCGAGTTCTTATTCAATATTGAAGACATGTGACTTGATTCTCCATTGAAATGAGGGGTGATGTCAGCGAAAGATTTCAAAGAAGTAAAGCTCGATTTCTTGTTCTCATTCAGTGCATCATTGATGTTGCGAGTTTGTTTCAAATTAAGAACCATGTTTGTATGGCTGACAGTATTATTGTTCCATCGTTCACTAACATTTTCTTCTTCAACAAAAGAAAGGGATTTTGAAGGCAGGCATTTTGACTGTCGAGCTTCAAAAAAAGCTTTTTTCTTGGCTACAGAGCCAGGGGAAAGGCACATTTCAATTTCTTCCAAGTGCTTCTTTTGACAAAAAATCAACCATTTTCCCCAGTCTAGTGAATCGGATGCAAATCTTCCAAATGAGACTGATTTTCTCTGTGCATCTTCTGAAAGTTTGCTAACCTGCTGCATATAAATGTCTTAGAGTATCTATAGTAGATGTGTTATAGGTAATATTTCTCTTTTTGTGTTTTTTAAATAATGCAGATGGTAAGTGATAGATTCAGAGCTATTAGACAAAATCAGATGCCACACACATGCAGCCGTAGAGGCATGGCTCGATTGGCTGAAGATAAAGTAAAAAGTTAATTTATATACTATAATATTTATTAACTAGTTAGTTGATACAGTTTGTTGTTTTAATGATCGTTTGCATGTAGAAAGAGAAGATCAATGATTTCTCTCCCGTTACTAAAGTTGATGTTTGGGTCAAATCTCATATTAGAAAAGATGGCAAACTAGTGAACGCGACTGTTGCAGATACTATTGTAAGTTTTTTTAATAATGTGGATGTTTAAAATTAGTGTATAATATCAATGTTAATCTTTGTAGGAAAAATTTAAAAACGTTATCGTTGGATCTCATCCGGGTTCAATAACCAGTTACAAAGATGATGCATTGTCGCAAGTGTTAGGACGTGATAAACCGGGACAATTGAGAGGAATGGGAAGGGGTATGACCGCATGCTAGGGATAAAAAAACAATCCAAATGCAAAACAAAATTTTAGAATTAAAGGCGATGGTTCAAGGGCTAATGAAAAATCAGGTAATATTTTAGTTTACCGCAACATGCATGTTTAGAATATATAATTATAATATTGTATTAATATATTTTGACAGAGCAAAGAAAGTTGGGAAGAAGCAAGCACACATCAAAAGGTAAAATAAATTGTATTAATATTGTGCTATCATTTAAATTTGGGTAATTAATTCTGTAACCACTATATTTTGCTATCGGTCAATTGTATGGAAATCATGACAACAAACATGATAAATGTGAACTATTGGATTGGTGTGGGATAGATGAAATTGTTGCAGAAGGAAGAGTTCTATCAAGTGATCCAAATGAGCTTGTCCAACTAAGTCCTCTCGGGTCAGATGTTATGAAAATTATTATAGACATTTCTAAAAAACCAAATGCTTTTTTATGGAGGTTGGCACTTCGTTTGACACGTATTGGAGAAGTTAAAGGCGAGATAGTAGCATATCCAGTTACCAAAGTTGTTTTGTAAAACGTAGACCTTTTGGAGAAAGAAGACAATGAGGTAACTTTAAATTATTTCACAACTAACATTTAATCTGATTACATAAAATAATAATAATTCATTAATACAATGATTTTTCTTTAATAGAGTAAAAATGGTAGCATGGACCATAAATGCAAGTTGTATGATTGGAGTGGGACCGAAGAAATAGTTGCTGAAGGACGGCTGCACTCGACTAATCCAACAGAACTTGTGAACGATCTTCCTCTTGGACCATCTGCAATGGCAGTTTGGATAGATAATCCAAAAATTCAAGATGCTTATTTATGGAGACCGACCGTTGGTTTGACACGAGTTGGAGAAGCTAATGGTAAGAAAGTGGCATGGCCTGAATCGAGGGTGGTTGTGGAGCAGGTTAATATTTTAGCGTCTTCTACTCATACGGTTACTACTGTAGTTGTCGGAAGGGTTAACTTATTTATAATTAATTCATTTATTCATCTCACCAAGTATTTAACAATATGATAAAATAGTATATTCTTAATTAACAAGGTACAAATTCAATGATAAATAATAAGCGCAAGTTGATCGATTTTGGATCAAAAGGGAGAAATTGTAGCTGAAGGATATGTCTTTTCATTCGATCCAAAAGTATTGGTTCATTTTGTTCCTCTAAGGATAAATGTAGTTAAGGTTAGGGTTGATGTTGCAAATGCTCCAAATGCACGTCTATGGAGACCCACATCCGACTTACAAAATATTAAAGATGCCGTCGGCACTATAATTTCTTGGCCTGCTGATAAAGTTATAACAATGCAAGTTCCGGTAAGTCCAAATTAACTTAAGGTATAATCGATTATTTGACGGTTTCAATAGTTATTCGCCAATCGTAGTTAAAAACAAAAATCTCATAACGGTCTGTAGCAATCAGTTGAATGCATATTAAAGTACATAATACATAGAATAATTTGATAATTTATTTTAAATATTTACTACAGGCAAAATATTTTATACTTGTTAGTGGCCATTGGAAATTCTAGTTATGTCCTATGTATATGTGTATGTGGGTGGGTTGTTTAACCTCACAAATCATTTTTATTTGGCAGGCTCTATGTGATCTGTGATACTTATTCAAGGGCAGAAGGTCGAATATAATATGGTGGTTGAGAATGGTTGAAGAGATGTTGTTATACATGATGAGGTACGTTCTTCTGTTGTCATTATACTTTTGCATTATACTGTTTTGTTTATACTCGCAGTCCATTGATTATATTAATTTGCAAAGATAAAATTAAAGAAAAATTCAAACAAATTCAGACTTCAATATTTTGTAGTGGAAAAACAACGAATAAAGAAATGCAAAAAATTATCAACCAGTAAAAAGGTAATTGTTTTAAAACTTTAGAAAAAATATTTTGTAGGATTAACAGAATCATTAGCAACTCACAGTTGGGTCCATACTCACGGATTGCTATCCATCATCGATGATAACAAATTTAGAAGGAATCCCATGTTTTTCTAAGCTGAAAGAATAAACAAATGCTTAATGGTTCTTACTGGATGACTATATCTGTAAAAAGTAATTCTTAAAGTGAACAATAAAGCACCATTCTAATCCACTTTTAACACCGTCTGCAGTGACATTAGCATAAAATGCATCCTATGTTTACCGACCAAACTAGTTTAATGCATCTAGCATCTATCATATAAAGATAATTGAGTATTTTATCTATAATCAAAGCATAAATATCGGGCGTCTATCATAGATAAATGCACATAAATATCAGTTACGTTTTCAGAAAGAGAAACTCATGTTTTCTGTCATTATATCCCAAATGAACTAATAAACCAAAGTACATAATTAATTTAAACTGTATAAATCAACAACTTTAAGTGAACATATTCATATTATTAAGATTCTATTGCTAATGCATATACGATCTTAAGAGTTAAGTAAGCTGGATTGAAGCCGTACATCTAATCATATTTACACACGCAATATATAAATTCACTTATATACAGTATACCATTACAAACCTATACTAACATGATCATAACATGTACAAACCAATCAGTTTACCATAATATATGACATTGGTAATAGGAAAGCTAAGCAATTTTCATGTACTAACATGATTTAAAGCATTCATCCTCCTTGTACGATTCATCAACCGCTACAGGGAAACATGCAATGTGACAAAATAAATATGTCCACTTGTATCGTTTTCTATGTAAAAACTATGATATATATATCAGAAATTTCCTTCCCACCGTTCATTTGCTTCCTTATAATATCTTGATCTTTACTATGATAAATACTCTAAATACATTATCATAATCGTAAGTCTTTACGAAACTATGATTATTTTCAAACAAAATTAACCTTTTCAACGTTTTAAAATCATCCGAGCCCTTGATTTTTAACCTCTAGCATATTATGCTAGATACATTTGACTAAATCAAAATTTTGCGGATATGAAATTGATATGAATGTATATACAAAATTCTATAGTATTTGAAACAGAGACAAAAGTTCATTTGTTTCATTGTTAATTTGCCGACCAATACTTATGAATTGATATGCTCAGAAAAGAGTGAGATGTCATTCATCCTTATAAGTACAATAAGGAGTCGTGAAAACCTCCTCTTTGCTACTCCCTCTCTCGTAATTATATCCGTACTTAAGAAGAGTAAGCGACATCAATGTTGGGACCTATTTGCAGCAGTGCTTGACGTACAAAAGAACTGAACATTAGTATGCTTATAACAGTAAGCTAAATGTAGTATAACCAAAATTAAAAATGAAAAAACAGTATATTTATATTGAAGAAAAAGTAAATACATAAACTAAATACTGATTTTGGAAACAAAAAACGAAAAGGGGAGGCACCATAAAGTAAGAAATTTTGAGGCATGGACTGTAACAGAGCTATTGTGGGGGAAAAAAGGGATAAAAACTGATCTTCATTAAGCAAGCAGACTTAGTACTGCAAATCCCAAGTTCATCCCCCATCTTGTGCCATGTTAAAAATAGAAGTGTAATACGACCCGTAATTTCGCTACTTCGAAAATGAGAGATTTTGTTTGTTTTAAATTTAGAAAGGCTTAAAACTTAAATAAACAAGTTATATATAATATATAACAATAGAAAAATTATTTATTTTTGTAGTTGATAATTTAAAAGGTATAAATTTGGATTTTAGAACAAATCAACAAAAGTTAAGTTTTATTAAAAATAAATAAACGCTTAAATAAATAGGTTTAAATATTTATTTAAAAAGATAAATCTTATTGAAAATATCTAATAACGATAATAAAAGTATATTAAAATACTTATAAGTATGTTAATAATTATTTTACAAAAATAATCAAATTTTGTCGCATTTTGCCAGTTTTACATACACCGTAAAATTAGAGATTTTGATATCATTTAAATATGATTTCAAAATATAAAGAGACATGTTTTAATTTATTTAAAGAAGTAAAAATTTCATTTTTAAATTTGGTTTACAAAAATAAATAGTTTAACTAAAACGTCAAAATGTGACCGTAAAACATTTTGTCGAAAAACAACGTTTTGTCGATTAAAAGTTGTCGCAACGTCGCCGCACCTTTATTCTTATATAGAAACATATGTTCAAATAGTATAAGCATTAATTAATTCACTAATCAATTTTACTTTTACTAAACAAGGTTAGAAACTTCTAGAAAACAATTAAGAAAAAGTAAGCACAAAAAAACAAAAATGTCATTTCAAAGCAAAAAGTAAAACATCAAATCAAAGAAACATAATTATTACTCACTTACTTAATATCTAAGTGAAAATGACATAAAGTAATGATTTGAAATGTGATGTAAGTGTTGAAAAAAATAAGATTACTTTATAAGTAAGGTTATTTTGGTAATCTGGTAAAGGGATATTTTGGTAACTTACCACTTCATTTCTTTTTCTTTAAATACCTACCACTTCTTTCACAAATTTCACACTATTTCTATTTTCTTCTTCTTCCTCCTTGAAACTCTCTTTAATGGCTTCTTCTTCTCTTCCAAATGATTACTAACTTTTTCAAAATCATATCAAATCAACTCTAAACACCCCCAAACTTTGCCCATGACCTTAGAATACCATAATAACATGGTTTAGCATCTAAGAAGTGAAGAAATGATGGAGAAAGTGATGAAATAGGATGAGGCCGAACTATCAAGAAGGAGGAGCAAGTTTGTGAAGCTTCGGAGAGAGAAAAAGAGAAGGAAGTGCTGCCGAAATCAAAAGGAAAGTCTATGGAAAAGATTTGGTGAAGATAAGGGGATTTAGTGAAGTGTTGGATAATATGAATGTTGGTAGGAAGTGAACGATTCAGTTAAAAGGTGAGTAATCATATTTACTATTTAATTCATAAATTATTTCAAGTATAAAGATTTGAAAGTTTAAATATGGTGAATGAATGTTTGATAACTTGGTTGCAAATTGGTTGATCATGTGATTGATTATATAGATGATAACTTATTTGATAAAGATAAGAGAAGTGATTAGTAATTAACCAAAGTTAATTAAATGAGAATTTAATCCATATAAATGTGTGTATGGAAATTATTTAGTCTCTTAATGAATTTAAGTTGAAATGATGGAAATATTGTTTAAAATGAGTTTAAAATGATTTAGAAATGTTTTATAAACATTTAAATTTGTTTCCAAGAAGTTTGAAAAGAAATTGAAAAACAAGTCAAAACTATGCGCGTCGCGTAACGGTAGTTTGCGATTTCGCGTCATAAAAGTTAAATGTGTGTATGAAGTGAAATATAGCTCGGAATTCTTCGAGATAAGAATTTTCCGGTCTATTATATCCATAGTTTTCCAATGAAGAAAGAAAATCAAGATTTCATCAAGCAGATTTAGAAATATGTCCAGAACAATTTTTTAAAAACATCGCGGTTTTGAAGTTCGGAATCCAAAGCGGGATTTCTTTATAAATGTTATTTTTAAATGATTAAAAATATGAAATAAATTTGATAAATATATTAAAATGGTTTAAAAGAGATTTGGAATGGAAAATGTGAATTTTAAAATATTAAAAAATTGTTTAAATCAAGTAAGTTTATATAGCACTTTCCGTAGCACTTTTATGCTGCGAATTCTATAACCTTTTGAATATGAGTTTAAACTTAACAATTATTTCCTAAATCTTTGTGAATGACCTTAAAGGAATAATCAAGTAATGTAATGATGATTTGGAAGTTTTAATAAGAGTTTGAATAAATTGTTAAGATGAATTATTTATACCACTTAAACAAAAAGTGAAGAATGTTGAATGTAATAAAAAACTGAGTATGTAGAAACGACTAGCACATTTGTCCCACCTGTGAGATCTGGAAAGATAAACAAGGTGTTTAACTAAGGTTAGGGATGGAGCAACCAGTGCCCTGAACTTACCTGGCCTATGCTTTCTCTTTTTAGGCGAGGGGTGGAATAGATCAAAAGGAAAGCCCGGATGCTCTAAAAAGATCATATTTAAGTTCTTCTAAAATAAAAGAAAAGAAACAAATTCTTTGAATGTTAATTGACCACCTAACATCTTTTTATCGATGATTAGTACAAAGGAACTAGGATCGGATTTGAGTGATTCCTATCCGAAAACCCCTTCAAACTAATTTTTGAAATAAAACATATTGAAGACAAAGATCGTTAAAAGACACAGATATTCATAACGTAGGATTACTTGCCATTAGTCCCTGGAGGTGAAACTTGCCATTAGTCCCTAGAGGTGAAATTTACCATATCTAAGATGGCAGTAGTGCTCTGTTATGAAAATCTTCGATTTACAAGAATATGATTTGAAGTTAAGAAAGAAATCTTTGATTAAGATTTAATGAATGATTTGGGAATATTTTCCTTAAGCTAAAAGTTATAACTTGAATATAAGAAATCTCTAATTAAGATTTAATGAATGATTTGGAAAGGTTTTCCTAAGTAAAAGAGAAAATGATTTGGAATTATTATAGGATTTAAGAAAGGTTTAAATAAACCAAATGATTTGATAAATGTGGCTTAATGATTCCATATACATTTGAAAAGAAAATGGAATAACTTGAAAAGATTATATCTAAAAAAGATATTTGATTTAAAAGATGACATAATTGATTGATGATTGATATCCACGTATGAACTTAACATCATTTTAAAGCAATGATTGGCTTCGAAGAAACGAGGTATCATATTTGTTTGATTATGTTCAGCATGATAGGGGGTTCTCGCTTTGTGAACAGTGACGAAGCTTAGACTCTAACCCCTACATGTCCCTAGTGTGAAAGGGTCGGTTGATAGTCGAGAGGCTTTCCGTAAAGCAGATTCGAGGTACCACATGTAGTCACCTCCATGTTGAAAAGCAGGAGTACCCCCATGTTTAAAACCAGAAGGGTAGCAGGATGGTTGAAAAGCCTACCGGGGCGGGTCCGAAAAAACCCGTTCGTTACATTTGGTATCAGAGCTGAAGGTTAAGCAAGAACCATGGCTTTGTTGGGGGTAAAGACTCATCATAGACAAGGTTATTAATATCCTAGGATGAGTAACTCATTAGAGATAGGGTTAGTAACACCCTAGAATGAGTTTGAGTGTATTATATACGAGCGTGTATTTGTTAGTGACTATTAAAAATGTTTTGTGTTGATGTATCAGTTGAGTGGTTTATAAATTCTTGTTGATATGGAAAGTACAACTGCATCAATAGGTATTTCTAAACTCTTAAAAAGGCATATCGACACACTGTTTTGAAAAGATTATATTTTGCATATAAAGGAATGTCTTTCAAAAGATATAAAATTTTGTGTGGTTAGGGAAATTTATAAGATACATTCCGTTAGGGAAGTTCTATGGATAAGGTCTTGATCCATCTAGTAATGATTAAAATAATCTTCTAAGTATCAATCATATGTTGGCTTGGGCAAACGGTATTGAGCACTTGGTAAATTATTCTTCTTATCATTGGAGGATGAAGGCAAGTTCAAATCCAAACAAGTTGAATTAAGTATTTGGATAAAAGATATTTGAATAAAATGAAATGGAAATAGCATAAACACTTCTAATCTTATCTTGAAACATCAATTAGGGGAAGAATGACTTATTATATGTCAACTAATGAGTTTTAGATGACTCCAAAGTAGGCACGAAGAGCACATGCAGAAAGGGAAGCAGAAAAGAAACAAAAACTAGGAGCATATTTTGGCATCTACTGCTTTGGGTGTTTTCAAGAAGGGCATTATGCAGTTTGTTGTGATAGGAAAATAAAGAAACAGAAGGAAGAAAAACCCTTTCGAAAAGATATATGCGGTTTTAAGTGTAAGACGTTAGGACATTTTCTACATGATTGCCCTAGAACAAAGAAGAAACCCAAAGCCCCAAACGGGAAGGAAAAGTGTTGTTATCGGTGCAAAGAATTAGGACATATAGTCAAAGATTGCAATTTAAAGAAAGGAGAAAAGTCGGTTAAGCGCATACCATTCAGATAGCCACAATTTCATGGCCTTGCAGATCATGTTGTAAATATGGACATTCAGAGAAGGACTGTCCAAGGGAAAGGTCAGATGACTTAAGCCCCAAAGATTGGGCACCGTCTACCTCAAGAGGAATTCAAGAACAGTATATAGTAGTCTAAGTATCTATACAATGGTAGTAAGTGATAAGCTATATTACTTAGTGAAGTTATCTCTAAAATTTTGCAATGCCAGTTAGAGATTAAAATAGATGTATGGATATGATGTTAATTAATAAATTTCCTTTTGATTGTCCTCTCGATGCACTTCTTCATTCTTATATCTGATCAAATCTAATAAGATATTTAAAAATAAAAAGTTCAAAGGAATATTAGAAAGAAATAGCTTTATAAAAAAGTGTTTAAAGTTTAGAAAATTATTTAAAAATATATCTTGTAAGAATATATTGTATAAAATAAAGAAAAGAATGAAACTATGGAAATTTTATCATAGTCTTTTGAAAAAGTTTAAAGAAATAAAGGAAAGTTATTTAAAATTAAGATAATTTAGGAAATAAAATCTATAATAATATGTATTAGCAAAGAGAAAAAAATAATAGAGAGCTTAAATAATTTTTGAATGATATTTTCCAAATAAAAGATAATTGATTTCTTTAGAAAAGAAGATATAACTATTTTGCATAAATATTTTGAAAAAAAATATGTTATACTAGAAGATGGTTTTAAAAAAAATATTGGAATGAAATGTTCCCTTTTAAAATAATAAATATTTGGAAATTTTATGAAATGGTTTTATAAAAGATTTTTTTTAAAAGATAAATTATCTTTTGAGTGAAAAATGGTTTCTTTAGAATATTTTCCTTTAATAAAAATATTTGAAAATAAATAATTAAGGGGATTATATAAAGAAGCACATTTATAAAGTTTTTGAGCTTAAGATAAAAGTTTATGAAAGTTTTTGAGAGTTAATAAATACATATATTATATGTAGATCATTTCGTCACACAAATGTTGATCTACTCTTCGAGTTCGGAACTTTAAGGTGTTTACACCGGTCCGAAAAAGGATTTATCACTCGATTCTTGACGACGAACATTGATGAGGGTTTGTGGTTAGATACCTGAGTTTTCTATCATAGTTAAGAGCTATGCAAGGAAACCAAAGGTTTCTGAGCCAAGAGCCTGATTAAAGTCTGCACTAGAGAACCGGGGGATCTATACTAGTTCGAAAATAAAGTTGTGTATTCGAATAAGAGATTGAATAAGATATTTCATATAGATGATTTGTGTATATTATATGGAATTATGTTTAAAGATAAATTATTTAGGCAAACTTTTGTTTTGGGTAATTTCGAGGACGAAATTCTTTTAAGTAGGGGGGAATGTAACGACCCGAAATTTCGCTACTTCAAAAATGAGAGATTTTGTTGTTTTAAATTTATAAAGGCTTAAAACTTAAATAAACAAGTTATATACAATAGATAATAATAGATAAATTATTTATTCTTGTAGTTGATAATTTAAAAGTATAAATTTGGATTTTAGAACAAATCAACAAAAGTTAAGTTTTATTAAAAATAAATAAACGCTTAAATAAATAGGTTTGAATATTTGTTTAGAAAGATAAATCTTATTGAAAACATCTAATAAAGATAATAAAAATATATTAAAATACTTATAACTATGTTAATAATCATTTTATAAAAATAACCAAATTTTGTTGCATTTTGTCAGTTTTACATACACCGTAAAATTAGAGATTTTGATATCATTTAAATATGATTTTAAAATATAAAGAGACATGTTTTAATTTATTTAAAGAAGTAAAAATTTTATTTTTAAATTTGGTTTACATAAACAAATAGTTTAACTAAAACGTCAAAATTTGACCGTAAAACATTTTGTCGAAAAACGATGTTTTGTCGATTAAAAGTTGTCGCAACGTCGCCGCACCTTTATTTTCTTATATAGAAACATATATTCAAATAGTATAAGTATTAATTAATTCACTAATCAAGTTTACTTTTACTAAGCAAGGTTAGAAACTTCTAGAAAACAATTAAGAAAAAGTAAGCACAAAAAACAAAAATGTCATTTCAAAGCAAAAAGTAAAACATCAAATCAAAGAAACATAATTATTACTTACTTTACTTAACATCCAATTGAAAATGGCATAAAATAATGATTTGAAATGTGATGTTAAGTGTTGAAAAAAAAAGATTACTTTATAAGTAAGTAAGGTTATTTTGGTAATTTGGTAAAGGGATATTTTGGTAACTTACCACTTCATTTCTTTTTCTATAAATACCTACCACTTCTTTCACAAATTTTACACTATTTCTATTTTCTTCTTCTTCATCCTTGAAGTCTCTTTAATGGCTTCTTTTTCTCTTCCAAATGCTTGCTAACTTTTCAAAACCATATCGAATCAACTCCAAACACCACCAAACTTTGCCAATGACCTTAGAATACCATTAGCACATGGTTTAGCATCTAAGAAGTGAAGAAATGATGGAGAAAGTGATGAAATAGGGTGAGGCCGAACTATCAAGAAGGAGGAGCAAGTTTGTGAAGCTTCGTAGCAAGAAAAATAGAAGGAAGTGCTGCCGGAATCAAAAGGAAAGTCTACGGAAAAGATTTGGTGAAGATAAGGGGATTTAGTGAAGTTTGGATAATATGAATGTTGGTAGGAAGTGAACGATTCAGTTAAAAGGTGAGTACTCATATTTACTAATTAATCCATAAATTATTTCAAGTATACAGATTTGAAAGTTTAAATATGTTGAATGAATGTTTGATAACTTGGTTGCAAATTGGTTGATTATGTGATTGATTATATGGATGATAACTTGTTTGATAAAGATTAGAGAAGTGATTAGTAATTAACCAAAGTTAATTAAATGAGAATTTAATCCATATAAATGTGTGTATGGAAATTATTTAGTCTCTTAATGAATTTAAGTTGAAATGATGGAAATATTGTTTAAAATGAGTTTAAAATGATTTAGAAATGTTTTATAAACATTTAAATGTGTTTTCAAGAAGTTTGAAAAGAAATTGAAAAACAAGTCAAAACTATGCGCGTCGCGTAACGGTAGTTTGCGATTTCGCGCCATAAAAGTAAATGTGTGTACGAAGTGAAATATAGCTCGGAATTCTTCGAGATAAGAATTTTCCGGTCTATTATATCCGTAGTTTTCCAATGAAGAAGGAAAATCAAGATTTCATCAAGTAGATTTTGAAATATGTCCAAAACAATTTTCTAAAAACATCACGGTTTTGCAGTTCGGAATCCAAAACGGGATTTCTTTATAAATTACATTTTTAAATGATTAAAATATGAAATAAATTTGTTAAATCTATTAAAATGGTTTAAAAGAGATTTGGAATGGAAAATATGAATTTTAAAATATTAAAAAATTGTTTAAATCAAGTAAGCATATATAGCACTTTCCGTAGCACTTTTATGCTGCGAATTCTATAACCTTTTGAATATGAGTTTAAACTTTACAATTATTTCCTAAATCTTTGTGAATGACTTTAAAGGAATAATTAAGTAATGTAAAGATGATTTGGAAGTTTTAATAAGAGTATGAATAAATTGTTAAGATGAATTTTTTATACCACTTAAACAAAAAGTGAAGAATATTGAATGTAACAAAAAAAACCGAGTATGCGAAAACGAATAGTACATTTGTCCCGCTTGTGAGATCTGTGAAGATTAAAAAAGGTGTTTAATTAAGGTTAGGGATGGAGCAACCAGTTCCCTGAACTTACCCGGCCTATGTTTTCTCTTTTTAGGCGAGGGGTGGAATAGATCAAAAGGAATGCCCGTATGTCTGAAAAGATCATATTTAAGTTTTTCTAAAATAAAAGGAAAGAAACAAATTCTTTGAATGTTAATTGACCACTTAACATCTTTTTATCGATGATGAGTACAAAGGAACCAGGATCGGATTTGAGCGATTCTTATCCGAAAACCCCTTCAAACTAGTTTTGGAAATAAAACATATTGAAGACAGAGATCGTTAATAGACAAAGATATTCATAACGTAGGATTACTTGCCATTAGTCCCTGGAGGTGAAACTTGTCATTAGTCCATGGAGGTGAAACTTGCCATTAGTTCCTAGAGGTGAAATTTACAGTATCTAAGATGGCAGTAGTGCTCTGTTATGAAAATCTTCAATTTGCAAGAATATGATTTGAAGTTAAGAAAGAAATCTTTGATTAAGATTTAATGAATGATTTGGGAATATTTTCCCTAAGTTAAAAGTTATAACTTGAATATAAGAAATCTTTGATTAAGATTTAATGAATGACTTGGAAAGGTTCTCCTAAGTAAAAGAGAAAATGATTTGGAATTATTACAAGATTTAAGAAAAGTTTAAATAAACCAAATGATTTGATAAATGAGGCTTAATGATTCCATATACATTTGAAAAGAAAATGGAATAACTTGAAAATATTATATCTAAGAAAGATATTTGATTTAAAAGATGACGTAATTGATTGATGATTGATATCCACGTATGAACTTAACATCTTTTTAAAGCGATGATTGGCTTTGAAGGAACCAGAGTCTGATTTGGATGATTCCTATCCGAAGACCACTTCGAACCAATGTATACGTTTGAACATGAAGAAATGTTGAAGATGAAAACTATTGACGACCATGGATCTTCATAGCGTGAAGACTGCTTGTTGAACATGCTCTGGGTAGCTCCAATTATAGAGTTATTTATAGCAGTGGTCTCCTCGTGATGGAGATTATTTGGATTGCAAGGGCTTCTCGCCTAGTAATGGCTGAGGAAAGTGCCTTCGGTTTCGTTCAGTCCTAGAACGAACTTGCATGGACGGATGTCCGACATTGCATTTCTGAAACACAACGTTTTTCTTTTACAAATGTACATCAATGGTGGTGGAGGAGGCAACTTCTCTTAGCTTAACACCCTCCTTGAGACGTACGAGCTCAAGGGTTGTATTTTTGTGGGAGTCAAATAGTGATCAAAGGAATGGTAGTGTGGCATTCAAAGTGGAACCTATTATAATCAAAGCGTGGTTTTGTATGGAAAACGTGGCTTTGAAGAAATTGATCGTTGCCTCGCGAGCCTCACACCCCGGTTATGATGGGATTCTATGTGGTCAGATGTATGCTCGCATTTCAGATAGTGGTGATTTGGGTTATCAGATGTTCTGATCCCCAGGTACAAGATACGTCTAGGCCTCATGGCAGGGATACGCGAAGTCCGAGTCCTTGGATGTTATTCGAAGATTTTATCCACTTTTGGCCATTTGTGTTGTTGTATAACGACGTCTGAGTCATGGACGTAAGTCGTGGATACAGATTGATCTTTCCACTAGTTCCCTATCACGTTGGAAATCCAATCCCAATACAAGATTTACGGTTTTTATTGTATTCCCAAAATAGCGGTAATGATTTGCAAACATTTCAGCTACCCTTTTCTGGTATCATATATTCCATTTGGTATATTTCGTTGACCCAGTCTGGATATATTCCCTTAGACTTAGTCCAAATATTGATACCTTATTTGAATAAGTTTATTTGAAAAGTGTTTTCAAAAGAATGTCATTAAAAATAATATCAACTATTTTTGATATATAAAAGTGTTTTAGTTATCATAAGGTAAAAACCCGTCCATGTTTATGTATGGGCGTGGTCTTATGAGATACCCTTCTTTTCAAAGGTTTTGATAACATAATCATTTTAAATTTCGAGTATCTCACGCTAGTTTATCAAGCCTGATCCGGGTATTTTCAATACTCGGGTCAGATCCGAGTAGTTTCAGGTTGAGGTTGAAGACGGTTGGAGTTTCCAGAGGAGAGCTGGAGATCTTCATCATCGTATGGACGTATTCTACTATCCGCTATACTTAGTGTATTTTGTTTGATGTTTGTCAGCAATTGTAAGGATAGGGGTTTATAACTGTCCAGGATGAATCTAGGTTAGACTCTGATATTTTATTTGAAATTTTCCTCTGTAAAGATTATTATTGAAATAATATATGTTATTCCATTCGTGTGAGATTCTGTTCTGTCTTTATTTTCTTTCTACCCTTAATGATTCGCTTATTCGTGCAATTTGAGTTAGACATGTGTGCTTTATTGTCAATTCAAAGGGTACGAAAAAACGGGTCATTACAAGAAGAGTATTTGCCGTACGTCTAAGCAGACACCGTTGATTGATGAAAACCCAAATTTTGAGTTAGTCAATGCCGGTGTTGACAGAGTAAGATGTACATTATTCTCACAGTATTTATTAAGTTAAATGTCAGAAAAATTCTAGTAGTCACAACTCTTAGACGTATATATTAGCGTACCCGCATGGGATTGCAATAAAACATCGAATATAACTTAAATTTCTTTCTGAAACAGCGTATTGCTATATAAAGTCATATTGTTGTTTTATCGTATTATTGTTTTAAGTCATATTTGTGAAATAAGTGATCATAATGAAAACAGCGTAATATGACTTAAGTTATGTAGCTTATATATACGCTCTACATTGAAACATCGTATATAACTTATATTGTAATCATAATGAATATAGATTAATGAAATAAAAGTACAGTTATATATTCCCTTTGAACATTAAGTACAGAGTAAAATGCAACACACTTTGGATTTATTGAATATAAAAGTAACTGTATACAATTAAGTTTCATGCCACTGTAGGTAAACCGCAACTTCACAATGAGCTCAAAATTACAGAGTGATAACATATATATTGAATTGTGTCACAGTGGTGATCGAAAGGAAAGATTTATATAAGGCAACATGCTAATATTTTATTAAACTGATGGTTTTATTGACAAAGATTGGTACTAATAAAAACATGAAGTGCTGTTCAAACGAGAAATAAAGCACAGAAAGAAAGAGCGACAGTTTTACAGCAAATGAACGCATATGGTATTTGCATTTGGCCAATTGGGCATATGGTCCTTTCACATTACAATGACCTTTCATTTACTATTATTGACCTTCATTTAAATTTTTTTGTTTAAATTTTATTGCATGCTGTATACTTTGTATTAGTCAATTGCCTACTGAAATAGTGTGATGAATATTTAGTATTTGCACTACGTATCCGATTTAACTTTGTGTACACTTTTTTGATGAATTGATTCTCAAGCATTACTTTTTCTTTGCAGGTAGATAGATGGCTGTTATGCAAAATAAGGTTGCAACGAGTTATGGATCGAAGTTATTTATGCTGCTAGAACTACTTTTTGATTTTAACGTATGTGCTACTTGCTTTTGTTTTGCTATTGCTACTTGTTCTATATTTTGTTTTTGAACTATTGATGACAAACTATCTATGTTTGGTGTAAGAATATTGTGTATTTTGATTATGAAATTTCATATGTTGGTTATCAAATGTGTCCAAAATGTGGTATTGATACAATATGTTCATTTTGAAATGTGATATTGATTTATGCTAATTTTGAAATGTGGTATATATACATATTGTGGCGGATGTTTACTGATATGGAATTAAAACATTCCACGGCGTTTTTAAAACGCCGTTAAAACATTCCACAGCGTTTTTAAAACACCGTTGAAAGTTTTAACAGCGTTTTAAAATTGCCTTTAAATTGTAGCTAAAAACATAAAGCACGATTTATCGCAATAAGAAAAAGTTGTAAATAAATATAACATCATTGAAAAACGCTATAAAATCTTATCTTAGCACGAAACAAATGCTAAGAAAGATCTCTAACTACATCCAACCAAATGCTATCAAATATTTCATGACATTAGGGAAATGCTGTTAAAAAGGACATTTAATAGTGTTTATTTCTTGTCATTGTATATCTCTGACATATAACTGCATGTCGATATACATCGTATGTTAAAACGCTGTTAATAGATTTTATAGCGTTTTTAAAACGCTATTAAAGGTCCTGTTTGTTGTAGTGGAAACCAAATCAGTTTTATGAATAAGCAAATTCATGAAATGTTTATGGATACCTATTCTATTTGCGCCAAGCAACGTTTTAAGAAATACTAACTTCATTATGAAGGAATTTCCTTGAGAAATTATTGGTAGTAAAATGGATTTGGATACAATCCAAAGAAAGAACTGATTGGATGAGATGAAATAAAATTGACTAACCTAAACGAACACATTGTATTAGAATGTCTAATAAGTATTCTCGCTCATTGAAGAGAAACTATGAGTTTCTTATCAATGACGAAAATATATAATCCTCGATTGTTTAATTAAACCACTAAGAGTGTTGACTCTATCATATGGTATGATGCGCAAATCTGAAAGAATTCCAAGTATGCTATCAAAATATTATTTTGGAAGTCGTAACCTAAGGGATGTGATCCATTGGCCGTGATTGTGTCTTTATGAGCAAGATTAATGCAGTTGGAATTAAATGAGCAACGTTGATGAGAATAATATGGCAAATTTCAGTTGTTGAAATTAGTGTAATTGATTCAGTATTCAACGTGCTCAAGTTAATTCGGATTTACTCACAACATTACCACTTGATATGACATTATGTTTGGTATGTATGTATTAAATAGAAAATTCTAAATAATGATTTAGAGTAAACTCTTTACACATAATAACCAAAATATCTCGAAGTCGGTGGGAGAGATATTGAGTTTGTGAGTCTTTGGATACGATCCAAGAAATGATTCGAAAGTATCATTTTATAAGCATCAAGAAATAAAAATTATTTTGATAGAAATATTAAATAGTTTGATTTTCAATCAAAGTGCAGAGGAAGCGTGAATTTATAAGTAAGAATGTTAAAAGGTACACTAATATTTCTGAACCATAAGTAAACAACATGTTGTTGATTTTAACGATGAACTTGTGTTAAAATCAACCTTAGTTGTTTTAATACTCAACATTGGATTAATAAATGATTTCTTTTATAGCAAGTATAAAATATATCGGCAATGTCCCAAATGATATGCACAAACACCATATTAAAATGTTTAATATGGAACATGTTAGATTGATTCCTTTGCATTAGGAAAAGGAATAATCATACATGATGTGTTGTCTACGATATCATGATTTGTTTATGTATTTAATGCATGAAACGAATATCAAATCCAAATTGATATCACTAACTGGTTGTTTGAAGTGTTCTAGTGTATTTATGAAATACTAGAGAATTTTTTACAGAAACATAAATTCCTTATGAAGGAATGTTCAGACTCAAACTTTCACAAGTAATATTGAGCATAATATGTGAATAACAAATCTTTAAGTTGGAAATGTTCCAAATGATAGACCATGGTTGATTCAATGAAAAAAAGGCTAGTGACATCACCTTGAATAGCGCCGCAACCAAAACAATGTATATAAAAAATATAAGTGCGCAAATTTATAACTGAGATGATTCCAAATGTTGAGAATCTCACGACAGAGTTATATGATAACAGTGTCATAATATATTTCATAATAGAACTTAGAGCTCACTCTAAGTCGAGAGATATACTTTGAATTGTTCCACATGATAAAATAGTGTATCACCGTCGAAGAGAGTTGATTGACAAAGTAGATAATTAAAACATAATAGCATACCCGTTCACAAAGGGACTGATCCAACTGGTTTTGAGAAACCGATTGGAGAAGTTGGAATAAGATTTCATAATTGACCCCAAGTGCAAGTGGGAGATTGATAGAGTTAGGGGTGTACCCTAGGTGCAATTATGTAATTTGTTACATATATCTAACACGTTGAACAATCTTGTTCATAATAAAGGTGTTTCTTTTTATTATATACTTGATATAATGTTATTATATTAATTAATTAATTTAATTAAAAACATATTTAATAAACAATCCATAAATGGCATATTTTGTGATAGTAGTTACGAAATGTTGTGACCGTGAGTAATATATCACAATAAAACAAATATACCATTTAAATGTTCCTAGTCAAGATGCGTCGAGACTGAATATCGGTGTATCCATTGAGACTAGAGTATGTAACGCGCTCCAAATCTTGGGCAGTGTATTACTCATAACTACTAGGGGTACTGTTAGCGCCAAAATTGATCACTAACACCTAAATGTAAATGAAAGCACCAACTAACAATCAAAAATAACAAGTAGAATGTATGTAGAGAGTAATAATATGAAGAACAATCACAATTAAAACGAAAGCAGTAGAGAACGACAGATTTTATAGTGGTTCGGCTAACTCCAGCCTACGTCCACTTCAGAAGTTTTCTTTTTATTGCTGTAATAATCGATTACAATTACAACACTACAGAGTAGTACAAGCCTTAGAAAATAAAAAAACCAGGGAGCCAGAAGAAGAAGATCCTTTTTTGAACCCCTACATGTTGTATTTATAGACAAATCCTGAGTTGTCGGGCTTTCTGAATGGTATAGGCCCATCAAAGCCTTCCACGGAGCCACATACCTCCAAGGCTGAACGACCTTCCATCGAGCCATACCAGCCTCACCACAATGCCAAGTCACACCAGCCTCACCACAATGTCGAGCCACACCGGCCTTACCACAATGTCGAGCCATCTCACCAACGCCGAGCGACCCTGACCTCACCAATGCCGAGCGGCCCTGACCTCACCAATGCCAAGCCGTTACACCAATGCCGAGTGACCCTGACCTCACCAATGCCGAACGAATCTGACCTCACCAATGCCAAGCGGCCCTGACCTCACCAATGCCGAGCCGTCTCACTAACACCGAGCGACCCTGACCTCACCAATGTCGAGCGACCTTGACCTCACCAATGCCGAGCCATCACACCAATGCCAAGCGATCCCGACCTCACCAATACCGAGCGACTCTAACCTCACCAATGCTGAGCGACCATGACCTCACCAATGCCGAGCTGTCTCACCAATGCCGAGCGACCCCAACCTTGCCACAATGCCGAGCGGCACAACCTCACCTCAATGTCGAGCGGCGTAGCCTCATCCTAATTCCGAGTGGCATAACCTCACCTCAATGTCGAGCGGCACATCCTCACCATAATTCCGAGTGGCATAACCTCACCTCAATGCCGAGCGGCACATCCTCACCACAACGCCGAGCGGCATAACCTCATCTCAATGTCGAGCGACACATCCAGGTGAACTTCATCCCTCTAAACTGAATCCATCATATTTCAGCCTCGATAATCTAAAGTTGTTTAGATTGAATCCGCCAGTTCATGGCCTTGGTAAAAGGCGGGTTAACATTTGCCACCCAAAACATGCCTTGCTATTAGAAGGTGTGTTTTGAATAGCCTCAATTTCGATATCCGAAGTCCATACATTATCCATAGCCATACCTTCGAATTTGTAATCCAATCCATTTTATCCAAGAGCCGTTACCGTGTACTTACCCATACCCATGACAGCTCCGAGTCGATATCTGATTCCTATCAGGTAACCAAGTCCTTATCCACGATCTCTCCGGGTCGATATCAAAAACGGGACCGCTTTGAGTCCTTTGCCAAATCCAGGACCTCTCCGGGTCCATCTATCCTAAGTCTAAATTCGAATCCCTTACCTTTCTGGGTTTAGTCTTTGAATCCGTAGACCTTGTCGGGTCGCATTATCCCGTTCCAACCTCGACTATTCAGTCAAGGGCTTTTATATTCTCCGGCCTCGGCACTTCTGCCAAGGACTTTTATATTCTCCGGTTCAGCACTCCGGCCTGGGACTTCTATATTCTCTGACCTCGACTCTCCGGCCAAGGACTTTTATATTCACCGGCCTCGGATCACCGGCCAAGGACTTTGATATTCTCCGGCCTCGGCTCTCCGACCAAGGACTTTGATATTTTTCTGCCTTGGCTCTCTGGCCGAGGACTTTGATATTCACCGGCCTTGGCTCTCCGGCCAAGGACTTTGATATTCTCCGACCTCGGCTCTCCGACCAAGGACTTTGATATTGCCCGGCCTAGGCTCTCCGACCAAGGACTTTCATATTCTCCGGCCTCAGCTCTCCGACCAAGGACTTTGATATTCTACGGCCTCAGCTCTCCGGTCAAGGACATCCATATTCTCCGGCCTCGGCTCTCCGACCAAGGACTTTGATATTCTCCGGCCTCGGATCTCCGGCCAAGTACTTTCATATTCTCCGGCCTCGGATCTCTGGCCAGGGACTTTTTGTATTCTATTTGAGTCCATTCCATCGCTCTCTGGCGAAGGGACTCGTAATTTGCGATCACTGTCCCGTCTTTCTGGTCGGAATAGTAATCGCAAAACCTGAACTGTTTATTACATTGATTCGAGTCCAATCAGAAAACCAGAAATCCATATCAAAAATCCTACTCAAAATCCAAATCAAAAATCAAACATCCAAACCAAAATGGTAAACCAAAAAACCAACCAAATCGGAAGTTCAATCCAAAGTCCAAAACCATACCAAAGAAAAGTAAATGTCCAAAGTACCAAAGAGGAAACCAGAATTTGCAGAAACACAGAAAGAAAACAGGATTTCATAGACCCAAGCAGTATGGTTTTTCGTCATCTCAGAGCACACCTAGGGACCATCCTCGATCCCGTACGTGTGTAAATGACCTAGCCTTATTACTGTGGATACTATCACTTATCCAAAACCATAAAACCATTCAGTTTATAACAAGCAAAAACGGTGAGCAGATCTAGTGCCACCATCGTTCGAGGTAGGTGATGGCCTCTCCTGCTCCCCTGCCATAGCTCGATTACTTAAGTACTATTGCAGGTGACCATTCCTTACATGCTCCTCCACGATATCTTTCAAATGCCTACAATCGTTTCTGTTGTGCCTATCTAGCTCATGGAATAGGCAATGCTTTCCCGATGCCCGCTCGTATTCAGAAGGTTCCCTTCTTGTCAGTTTTCGGTACTGAAGGCGCCCTCGAGTATCCAAGTAAATCCTTTCTAGAGTCTCAGTTAAATCTGTGTAAGAAGAAAACTTTGATTCCCTTCGAGGCCTCTTCGAAGTGCCACTGTTGCCATTTTTTTCCTTTATCGTCTTTACTTGGATCCTCCCTGGGTGGATCTCCACCCCTCACTACATAAGCTTATGCCTCTCTCCCTACTCTCTCAGCCTATGCATCCTCCTGTCTCAGGAACCTTTCCGCCTCATGGTAGAACTCCCTGAGATCTCTCGGTGGGTCCCGTTCCAATGATATCTTGAAATCCGAATTATCCACGATTCCTAAGACTGCTGCCGTCAAAACCATTGATGGATTGGGTCGATGCATTGAGTTTACTGCTGCGTTGAACCTGGTTAAGAAGTCCCTGAGCGACTCTCCCTTCCATTGCTTCATCGATGTCAAGGTCATTACGTTCTTGGATCTGACTGTATGGACCCGAAACTGTCTCATAAACCTTTCAATTAGTTCGGTCCAAGTGTTAATAGAACCGCTCTCCAGCTGTCTGAACCACATAGCTGCGATATCTGTCAAATACAAAGGGAAGCATCGAGCCATGACCTCATCCGATGACCCCAGTACCTCCATATTCCTCATGTACCTCGTCAGGTGAACGGTGGGATCCGTTCTCCTATCATACATATCCAACGTTGATAGCTTAAAGTGTGGTGGATTCCTAGCTTGCCTGATAGTAGGAGTAAAGGGGATCCTATTCACATCCTCCAAGCCTTTGTTTACCAATCCACCTCTCATAGCCCGTCTGACCATCTCCGCTCATCTGTCGTTGTCCTTAAGTTGTAGTCCATGTCCATTGCCTTCAGTCAGCCCTCCGAGTTCACGAGGGAATTCTGGCACATACTAATCATCTCGTACTCCTGCACTCCTGTTGGTGTCGGGTTGCACAATGTCATCAGTTATCCCTCCATGGATTGGTCCAACATTTCCTGGTGGTATGCCCCCGAGTATAGATCCATCCAGGTTAATAGCCGTTTGTAGATTGGGGGATGCCCCCGCTGAGCCATTCCCTCCGCTTGCTGGTTGAGCGCTTCTGATCCAGCTCCATGGATCTGAGCTCCTGCATTTCCTGCTTATGCAAATTGCCTGAGAAGATCCTGCATCATCTCCTCTTGTCATTTCAACATTGCTTCCATCTCGTCTTTGCATAGATGGATGCTTGACCTGCTCCAACTCTAGAGGAAGCCTCTTGACTTCCCTCCTGATTGCTCCTTTCTGTCACTTGCTTCCTTGTTGATGGCCTAGCCATTGCTCCCTGGAATCCAAGTTCCTAACTCCAAAATCCCCAAGTGCTTGCTCTCTTAGTGAAAGCACCAAAATGTTAGCGCCAAAATTGGTCACTAACACCCAATTGTAAATGAAAGCATCAACTAACAATCAAAAATAACAAGTAGAATGTATGTAGAGAGTAATAGTATGAAGAACAATCAAAATTAAAATGAAAGCAGTAGAGAACAACAGATTTTATAGTGGTTCGGCTAACTCCAGCCTACGTCCACTCCAGAAGTTTTCTTTTTATTGCTGTAATAATCGATTATAGTTACAACACTATAGAGTAGTACAAGCCTTAGAAAATAAAAAAACCAGGGAGCCAGAGGAAGAAGATCCTTTTTTGAACCCCTACATGTTGTATTTATAGACAAATCCTGAGTTGCCGGCTTTCTGAATGGTATAGGCCCATCAAAGCCTTCCACGGAGCCACATACCTCCATGGCTGAACGACCTTCCACCGAGCCATAGCATCCTCACCACAATGCCGAGCCGCACCAGCCTCACCACAATGCCGAGCCACACCGGCTTCACCATAATGCCGAGCCATCTCACCAATGCCGAGCGACCCTGACCTCACCAATGCCGAGCGACCCTGACCTCACCAATGCCGAGCGACCCTGACCTCACTAATACCGAGCGACTCTGACCTCAACAATGCCGAGCGACCCTGACCTCACCAATGCCGAGCCGTCTCACCAACGCCGAGCGACCCTGACCTCACCAATGCCGATCCGTCACACTAATGCCGAGCGACCTTGACCTCACCAATACCGAGCGACTTTGACCTCAACAATTCCAAGCGACCCTGACCTCACCAATGCCGAGCCGCCTCACAAATGCCGGGCGACCCCAACCTTGCCACAATGCCGAGCGGCATAGCCTCACCACAATGCCGAGCGACATAGCCTCATCCTAATGCAGAGCGGCATAGCCTCATCTCAATGCCATGCGGCACATCCTCACCACAATGCCGAGCATCATAACCTCACCTCAATGCCGAGCGGCACATCCTCACCACAACGCCGAGCGGCATAACCTCATCTCAATGTCGAGCGACACATCCAGGTGAACTTCATCCCTTTAAACGGAATCCATCATATTACAGCCTCGATAGTCGTGAAGTTATTTAGGTTGAATCCGCCTGTTCATGGCCTTGGTAAAAGGCGGTTTAACAGGCGCCTAGAGGTTACATTCTGATAATTATTGGATAATATGGAACAACTCACTCGATAGTTTTCTGTTGGTTAATATAACTAATTTCAAAAAGAGAATTTCGATGTGACTGATTTACATAGTTCTCTCAATTTAAGAATAATGTGGATCTTCAATATAAATGCTCGGCTTTGATTATAATCAAATCATGGCATGTCGTTTCATTGAATGACTATGTTAGGTCGAGTGGAAGTAGTGGAAGTGAAGAATTATTCAAGAGAGGATCCGTCTCCTCAGTTATATGGGGTTATGTCATGGTCAACTCAAGCCAAATCAAAGTCAAAGTCCCTGGCCAAAGCATTTTGGTTAATAATAATTGTTATTATTGAACCAAAAACTTTGTGTTTGGACTATAAAGTTGAATGTGGATGGTATTGGAATTTTGACCATTACCAAATTCCATAAATCCAAAGTGATATAGTTTTGATGAAGAGAATTGGTGTAAATAATTGTCACTATTAGGTACCGCTTATAATAAGTAAAATTGGATTTTACCAAAAGATGTGTAAGCAATGAATTCAACCAAAATGTCACACCACCTGCTAAGTGACATGTGAACATTAATATTTAAATTGTTCAATATTTATCACTAGCTGAATTTACACCTTTGAGTCGCACAACCGTAATTCTTCAAATAACCACACGATTAATTTAATTTATAAAACGTTGTAAATTAATTAAATTAATGAGTATTTGAGGAATATTAATTATTATTTATTTTATTTGATGTTTAGGAGTTACTTGTAATTATTTGAATGCATTTATAAAAGTTATATTTGCACGCATTGATATGTGATTTCATTGTAATTAAATGAAAGATAATTACATACGTTAATTTTTGGAATCCTATGTCATTTGATGGCACATAATTTTCAACCATTCCACGTGAAGAAATAGGAGTGAAAAGAGAAAGTTAATCAAGAGAATTAATTGGAGAATTTTTAATTAAAGGATGGAAAATGTTTCCTTATTTCAAATAAAACATATTCTCTAATTCATTCTGTACGTACAATTTTTTTCCATTATCATCCATTCTTTCTCTCCTCCTAACTTTACATGGAAGAAGCAAAAAGGAATTCCTAAATATTTCAACTCCAAATAAAAGGATCAAATAAAATAAAACAAAAGTGGTTCATCCATCTCTTGTAAGGATAGGATGTGGATCTTGAAGTTCCGAGGAGATATCATCATTTAAGGTGTGATTTCTAAGCAACACCGTAAGGTGATTCAATCGGATCTAGAAGCATTCTTCATTCAAGGAACTAATCAAAGGCAACATCAAGAAGGTGCGTTTTAAGGATTGGGTAGCAAGGTATTTCATTTTATCTGTATAGATAGTGGTTTTGCAATGTTTAATGTAAATTTAATGTAACTTTCATAATTTGAAAGATGTACTGCTATCTTGCTTAATCAAAAATTGTTTATGAAGATTGAATTATTTGTCAAGTGATATGAGTGAGTTTTCATTTGATAGATCAAAATTAAATTTGTTTATGTTTTAAAACAACATTTAAGTATAGATATGTTTTTTAAACATTCTAATTAAATTGTAATTCTTCAGATCTAAATGTTTACCTGTTCGAATTGGTTAGCTGCTTTCCTTTACTTTGCTAAATTGTTAAATTCCATTTCTTTAATTCTAGAAATTTACCTTTTCATGTTGATTCGTTGAATTATATTTAAAGTTAAAAATGAATTTATATGGAATCAATACAATGTTTCAATTATAGATCTATGTTTTAATCTTTCATAAAAGTGTAATTTTAGTTTTGAATTTTAATACATGTATGTATGTTTGTTTGCATGTATTATTTGCACTTTTTATTGCATTAAATATTTTCATATGAATAAAAGAAAATTAAAAAACAAATCAAAGTTTTAAAATTGACTGTAATAACTATCTAATTTATTTTATTAGAAAGCGTTAATTGAATTCCATATATAAATATTTGGATCTACTTGCATGTGTTCATTTAAAATTTATTTTTCTTTACACATGTTGTTATAGTATGAAATTATTTCCCTTTTTAATTAAGACAATAATCTCTGCATACAATTCATTGTTTACCTTCTATATTCTTTTATTATTGTACCTATTAATTGTCATTAGTATGTTGCATTAATTAAGTTTACTGAATATGAAACTGTATCAATCACTCATGTGATCCCTTACTTATTTCCATTTCAATTCCTATGCAATAACCATACAAATTGTTTGTTAGCGCCAAAATTGGCCACTGACACCCAAATCCTGATGAAAGCACCAAGTGCCATCACAGCTCACAGACAGAGTTTATGTAGAGAGTATAAATATGAAGAACAATGAAAATTAAAATGAAAGGAATAAGGAAAAGCAGAATTTATAGTGGTTCGGCTAACTCCGGCCTACGTCCACTCCAGAAATTTCCTTTTTATTACTGTAATAATCGATTACAGTTACAATCCAAAGTTTAACTATGAATGAGTGCCTTAGCCTTAGAGAAGAGAAAGTCAGAGAGTAGAAAGCCGATCCCTTTTTTGAACCCCCACACGCTGTATTTACAGACAAATCTTGAGTTGTCGGGCTTTCTGGATGGTATAGGCCCATCAAGGCCTTCCATCGAGCCATATACCTCCACCATGTCGAGCCACACCGGCCTCACCGCAATGCCGAGCCACCTACCTCTACCATGCCGAGTCACACCGGTCTCACCTCAGTGCCGAGCTACATTGGCCTCACCACAATGTCGAGCCACACCGGCCTCACCACTATGCTGAGCCATCTCACCAATGCCGAGCGAGGTGTGATGCCGAATGAGGTACGATGCCGAGCGAGGTACGATGCCAAGCGAGGTGTTATGCCGAACGAGGTGTGATGCCGAACGAGGTGCGATGACGAGCGAGGTGCAATTCCAAACGACGTGCGATGCCGAATGAGGTCAGATGCCCAGCGAGGTACGATGCCAAGCTACATCTGCCGAACCATTTCCTTATGCCGAATGACCCTGACCTCTCTGCAATGCCGAGCGACCCTTGGTACCGATCGACCTATGATGCTGAATGACACTTACTTCCAGACCGAGCCGCCCATGCCGAAAGACTCACAACTTCCAGATCGAATGACATATCCAGGTAAACTTCATCCTTTTAAACCGAATACATCATATTCTAGCCTCGATAATCGTGAAGTTGGTTAGGTTGAATCCGCCTGTCTGTAGCCTTGATAAAAGACGGGTTAACATTTTCCCCCCAAAACATGCCTTGCTATTGGAAGATGTGTTTCGAATAGCCTCAAGTCCGATATCCAAAGTTTGCATGTCATCCACATTCGTGCTTTTCGATTCATAATCCAATCTATTTTATCCAAGTACCATCACCGCATCCTTCTCAGAATCTATGACTACTCCGAGTCGATATCTGATTCCAAATCCAGAGTCCAAACCCCTAGCCAAATCCATATCCATATGAACTCAACGACCGAATTCTAATCCATCAATAACCAATAGCTAAATACATGACCTCACCGGGTCTAGTCTTTGAATCCATAGACCTCGCCTGGTTGCGTTATCCCGTTCTTGCCTCGACTTTTCAATCAAAGGCTTGTATGTTCATCGGCCTCGGCACTTCGGCCAAGGACTTTGCGTATTCACCAGCCTCGGCACTCCGGCCAAGGATTTTCATATTCATCGGCCTCGGCACTCTGGCCAAGGACTTTCAAATTCACCGGCCTTGGCACTCCGACCAAGGACTTTGATATTCACTGGCTTCAGCACTCTGGCCAAGGACTTTTTTATATTTACCGGCCTTGGAACTTCGACCAAGGACATTCATATTCACTAGCCTCGGCACTCTGGCCAAGGACTTTGATATTCATCGGCCTCGGCACTTTGGCCAAGGACTTTGATATTTACCGGCCTTGGCACTCCGGCCAAGGACTTTCATATTCACCGTCCTCGACACTCTGGCCAAGGACTTTGATATTCACCAACCTCGACGCTCCGGCTAAGGACTTTCATATTCACCGGCCTTGGCAGTCCGGCCAAGGACTTTGATATTCTATCCGAGTCCATTCCATCATTTTCCGACGTAGGAACTCATAATTTGCAATCACTGCCTCGTATCACCGGCCGGGACCTTAATTGCGAGACCTATATTATTTATTGCACTATTCCAAATCCGATCATTGCAGAATTCTGTTATCAAAGATAAAGTTCGTACAACGAAAGGAATTAAATGTCCAAAGTACCATAGAAAAAACCAGAGTTTGCAAAAAAAATTGAAAGAGAGCAGGATTTCATAGACTCAAGTAGTACGGTTTTCCATCATCTTAGAACACGCCTAGGGACCGTCCTCGATCTCGTATGTGTGTAAGTGACCTAGCCGTATTACTTCAAGTTCTATTATTTATTCAAAACCATGAATCTGTTTAGTTGATAATGAGCCGACATTGCCTGGGTCCAGTGCCATCTTCGTTCGAGGTAGGTGGTGGCCGCTCCTATCCCACTGCCACAGCTCGATTCCTTACGTATTGCTATAGATGACCATTCCTTACATGCTTCTCAATGATATCTCTCAAATGCCTACAGTCGTCTGTGTTGTGCCCATCCAGCACATGGAATAGGTAATGCTTTCCCGATGCCCGCTCGTATTCAGAAGACTCTCTCTTTGCCGGCCTTCGATACCGGAGGCATCCTCGAGTATCCAAGTAAATCCTTTCCAGAGTCTCAGTTAAATCTGTGTAAGAAGGAATCTTTGACTCCCTCCGAGGTTTCTTCGAAGTGCCACCATTGCCATTTGTTTTCTTTTTTCCTTTATCGTCTTTACTTGGATCGTCCATGGGTGGACCTCTACTCTTTACTGCATAAGCTTTAGCCTCTCTCCCTACTCTCTCAGTCTGTGCATCCTCCTGTCTCAGGAGTCTTTCCGCCTCATGGTAGAACTCCCCGAGATCCCTCGGTGGGTAACGTTCCAATGATATCTTGAAATCTAAATTATCCGCGATTCCTTAGACTGTTGCCATCAAAACCATTAACGAGTCGGGTCGATCCATTGAGGCTACTGTTGCATTAAATCTGGTCAAGAAGTTCCTGAGTGACTCTCCCTTCTATTGCTTCATCGATGTCAAGGTCACTACGTTCTTGGGTATGACTATATGGACCCAAAACTGTCTCATAAACTTTTCAATCAGCTCCGTCCATATGCTGATAGAACCACTCTCCAGCTGTATGAACCACATAGCCACCATATCCATCAAATACAATGGGAAGCATCAATCCATGACCTCATCCGATGTCCCAGTACCTCCATATGTCTCATGTACCTCGTTAGTTAAACGGTGGGATCCGTTCTCCCATCATACACATCAAAAGTTGGTAGCTTAAGGTGCGGTGGATTCCTAGCTTGCTTGATAGTAGGAGTAAAGGGACTCCTATTCACATCAATCAAGTCTTTGTTTACCAATCCACCTCTCACAGCCCGTTTGACCATCTCCGCTAATCTATCGTTGTCCCCAAGCTGTAACCCTTGTCCGTTGCCTTCGGTCTGCCCCCCAAGTTCACGAGGGAATTCTGGCATATACTCCTCATCTCGTACTCCTACACTCCTGTTGGTGTCGGGTGGCACAACGTCATCTGGTATCCCTCCATGGATTGGTCCAGTATTTCCTGGTGGTATGCCCCCGAGTCTACATCCATTCAGGTTGATAGCCGTCTGCTGATTAGGGGATGCCCCCTGCTGATCCATTCCCTCCGCTTGCTGGTTGAGCGCTTCTGATCCAGCCCCACAGATCTGAGCTCCTGCGTTTCCTACTTGTGAAAATTTTCTGAGAAGAGCCTGCATCATCTCCTCGTGCCTTTTCAACATTACTTCCATCTCGTCCCTAGTGATATAGATGGATGCTCGACCTGCTCCAGCTCCAGAGGAGGCCTCTTGACTTCCCTCCCGATTGCTTCTTTTCTTCACTTACTTCCATGTTGATGGCCTAGACATTGCTTTCAAGAATCCAAGTTCCTATCTCCAAAATCCCTAAGTGCTTGCCGTCTCAATGAAAGCACCAAAATTGGTCACTAACACCCAAATCCTGATGAAAGCACCAAGTGCCAGTCATAGCTCATAGATGGAGTTTATGTAGAGAGTACAAATATGAAGAACAATGAAAATTAAAATGAAAGGAATAAATAAAAGCAGAATTTATAGTGGTTCGGCTAACTTCGGCCTACGTTCACTCCACAAATTTCCTTTTTATTGTTGTAATAATCGATTACAGTTACAATCCAAAGTTTAACTATGAGTGAGTACCTTAGCCTTAGAGAAGCGAAAGTCAGAGAGTAGAAAGCCAATCCTTTTTTTGAACCCCCACACGCTGTATTTATAGATAAATCCTGAGTTGTCGGGCTTTCTGGATGGTATAGACCCATCAAGGCCTTCCATCGAGCCATATACCTCTACCATGCCGAGCCACACCGGCCTCACCGCAATGCCGAGCCATACCGGTCTCACCGTAATGCCGAGCCAACCGGCCTCACCACAATGCCGAGCTACATGGGCCTCACCACTATGCTGAGCCGTCTCACCAATGCCGAGCGAGGTGCAATGCCGAAACGAGGTACGATGCCAAGCGAGGTACGATGCCAAGCGAGTTGCGTTGCCGAACGAGGTGCAATGCCAAGCGAGGTGCGATGCCAAGCGAGGTGCGATGCCAAGCGAGGTGCGATGCCGAGCGGCATCTACCGAACCATTTACTTATGCCGAGTGACCCTGACCTCTCTACAATGCTGAGCGACCCTTGGTGCAGATCGACCCACGATGCCGAGCGACACTTACTTCTAGGCCGAGCCGCCCATGCTGAACGACTCACAACTTCCAGACCGAATGACATATCCAAGTGAACTTCATTCTTTTAAACCGAATCCATCATATTCTAGCCTCGATAATCATGAAATTGGTTAGGTTGAATCCGCCTGTCTATGGCCTTGATAAAAGGCGGGTTAACATTGTTCTTGTTTATTTTATGTATACATATAAATTACCACTAACTATGCACACTCCTTATATGTTGCACTCGCACAATATTTACTGTGAATATATTTACAATTCATGTCATATTTAGATTAGTCATCAATGTTATTTTATTAATGAATTATTTAAATTGATTAAGAGAAGGAAATGAAAATTTCCTTCTCTAACTAAATTAATGATCCTTCATTAATTGAATAATTTAAGTAGAAGGAAATGAAAATTTTCATTCTCCAAATAAATATATGCCCCCTCATTAATTGAGTAACTAATACAAAGGAAATGATATATTTCCTTCTTTGGATAAGTTTAAAAATTAAGTGCTACATACAAATTTGTATGTAAGAGTATAATTGATATACTCTAACTTACACACATATTAAATCAAAGTGAAACTTGATTTATGAAGTTAATAAAATATTGATTTATTTAAAAGAAACTTAGAAAAGTTATAAATCTATTTAGATTTTAGAGGCCCATTAAAAATCCAAAATGGTAAAAAAATTGAAATCCACCCATTTCTTCCGCTACGGCCTGGCCTAGTTCATTCGAAATGTTGGTGCGATTTCTCTATAAATATAAGACTCAAAGCAATTGGAAAAAGACTTTTGGGGCACTTTATCTTCTTTTCTCTCTTTCTCTATATGGACTTGCCACAAATGAAGTTACCTTTTGTTGTTCTAGGCTATTAGAACTCGCTTGTACTTGTGATAAAGTCTCTAGGTGATGAGGTTAATGTGGATGTAGGACTCAATTAGCCAAAACACTATTAAAATTCCCCATGCTTCTTGCTTTATTTTTCTAGATTTCTCTACTTAATTATGTTTTGCAGTCTTGTGCCACCTTTTGACTTAACCTCTTTAGTGCTTTCACCGAGAAGATGATCCTTGGGCATAAATCTAGCTGTCTATTGTGGACTAGAGCATTCAGAGTTAGATCCAAAAGGTTTTCATCAAAAGGTTTGAAGAAATTTCATATTGGAATCAATGGCACCATCAAGGAGGTCTGGTAGATTTAAAGCCGTAGCTAGTGCAGATGAGGTGATTTCTATCATACCAAAGTCACTAACCAACCGACGGTAGCGTTGTCGAGACCATTTCCCCCTCTTGATATGGTGTCAATAGTGGAATTTGATAAGACGATGGAGGATTTGAATCATAAGATTACAGATAGTTAGAAGGCTTTACTTGACAAAATGGCTGCTAGCATAGCCTTACAGACCCAGTAGTCATAAAGGATCAGGAGAAGCAGAAGAGAGGCATCCACTGTTGGATCTGAAGAGGAAGACTCATATGCATCTGGTCAGAATAGAAGGGATGGAAGCAAACGCAAAAGGAATATACTACCAAAGCAACAAGGAGAAGTGCTGAGGGACTGAAAGACCCCTTGCTTAGGGATTCAGATCGGTACCAAATAGAATTAGGTCGGTACTGACTTGAATTGGAAGCCTTTAGAGGGGAGGGGAGTTGAGGATGTCAACCTATCTATTTCCGATGATGATTTGCAGCTTGCTAGTGATGATGATGGACTAAATGTTGAAGCTCAGGATGTTAGTGCTCAAGTAGTTTCTACGGAGTTAACTAGACATTAAAGAAAAACTAAAGGATAGTTCTCCCAGAGTTTGGAGAATCTAGATGCCAACGAGCAAACCTAGACCGTTTGCGGAATCAAAGACATGGTACAACTCCTGATAGTTGTCCTTCAGAGTACTAAACTAGTAAGGAGCATATATCAAACATGATTAACCAGTTGTTGGAGGAAAATAAGTGGAGAAAGAATGAGGACTGGGGTTCTAAACCTAGTAGAACTCCGTTCATGGGGAAAAACTTAAGGGAAGAGTATCTCGAGAAGTTTATAATGTCTATCATGTCATCGTATAACGAGACTGTCGACTATAGGCAATATTTATTTAAGTACGAGTGGCACATGGATGTGTAGGATCGTTTTTACCCTAGAAGGGGGAGGGGGGTGAATAGGATGTACTAATATAATAGAAATTAATGCGGAAATAAAAACAATAATAGAAAGTAATGCAGTAGAGATCACACACAACTTTACCCAGCTTCGCAAAAACATCCCTACATGCTGCCACCAAGGTTTCTATTAGAAGTTGAGTAGTTAGACGCTTATAAACACACATAAACTTGCGACATCCATAACCTAAGTCTAAGCTCAAAACCCTACCATATCTCAGCCACTGAGTTGCGAATTCCCGAGATATAAAACCGTAGTTCGTACCTAGTTACACAACTAGGACTTTACTCAATTTTAAAAGAGAAAAATTACAAAATAAAGTAAAAAAACTAAAGAAAACTCTATGTATAAACAAAACCCAATAGAAAACAAAGACTGGTCTAAATAAATTATAAATAAAAGATCGTCTCCATTTTTTCTTCTATGTAAAATTTCGACCGACTTCTTTTATCACTCTTTAAAAAATTAGGGTTTCGTGTTGAACTTGGAGCCACCGCTGGAGTTAGTAATTCAAATCGATTCTTCGCTTTGATGCTCACTTTCCTCAATTAGACTACTTCTTTAATTAGTGTCCTTTGATTTGCTTTGCGGCCACTTCAATGATGTGTTCGAATGCAACTTTGAACTAGTAAGTGATTTGTCCCTTTTTGATATTTGTTTATGCCCGACTTGATTGTTCTTGAACTCGTGATTTTCTACCGATGATGTGATTGGGTAAAATAGGGATAAAAACCATATATTTTTGTTTGAATTCGTCAAGTGATTTTGGTGCTTGCGTTGATTTCTAATTGAATGGTTGTTGTTATTTATTGACTTGTTCCATCTCTGATATGCTCGAATTTGGTTGAAGTGTTTGAATCAGTCCCGTTCTTTTTGCTCCTATAATCATGGCATTTGAATTTGATATATAATTGAGTTGAATTTCTCTGTTCCATATGATTCCTTATGTCCTCCGGTTGATTTCTTTTTGACCTGTTCTATTTTGATATATATAACTCTATGAAAAACTGCTGGTCATCTCCACGTATATACATAATACATACATACATACATACATACATACATACATACATACATACATACATACATACATACATACATACATACATACATACATACATACATACATACATACATATATATATATATATATATGTATGTATGTATGTATGTATGCGTGTGATTCTGACTTGATGGCATTTGAATTTGATGATATGTTTCTAATATAATTTCACTATGATACCCTGCCACAGTAAACCAATTCTTCGACTGACTTCACTACAACATTCTTTGCTGGCATTCAATTTTTGAATTTTTTAAAAGTTGTTTGATCATTTATTTTTGACTGCTACTTGACTTGGATTTTCCACGACTACTGATAATTATCGATTTACCATTACACTTTGCTTGTTGCATATCATGTATGTTCATGCATGTATATGTATGCTACTTATTTGTACATGTCTACACATGCTGGTCTGGATCATCTTGAAGTCAACATGTATGTACCTTTGTACTGATTGGAGTCAATTTGCATTCATGTTGTTTTAGTCATGCCTGTAGCTTGATTCATTGCTCTTGACCATATGTGCTTCTTTGTATTTGAACTCCTGCTTGCCTCTGAACTGATACATGAATATTCATATATATTTGAATATGTTAAAGTCTGGTTCAATTTTGCTTTGTACTTGTACATTTTGTTGTCATGTTGTATATTCACGGGTCTGCATATCCAGGCTATGCTTGTGTGGTTCCTGCCACTTGATCCAAGTCTATTTGTATCTCTTGTGTTAACAACTATGTTGTTGCAGTTTGGTTCCATATGTCATTTTCTGGTTGCATTGACCTTGATTTTCTTCAAGTTAGACTGTCCCTTGATTGCTTTGAACTTCCTGTGTACATCCATTCATACCTGAACTGATATATGTGAACTCTGGTTCATGTTGACATTGAACTTGCTTTGAGTTAAGTGGCTAGTGTACATGTCTGAATGCAGCTTGATGCTCTATATATTTTATGGTCTAGTTGTATATATTAGTATTTTTTGAAGCTCCATCCTTTGTACATGTGATTGAGGCAGTTTCATATTTGTTGGACCAGAGCATGTTTTGTTGTTTTGGTCGAGACTTCATGTGTACACCGATTAGAGAAATCCCTTAATCCTTTGTACATGTCTTTCGTACCTTTTGAATTGAATTTTGTTTTGTATTTTGGATTGCACCTGTGTTGAATCCATCCTCGGTTTGGATTTGACCTTATGCTCAACTGTCCCTACGATTTCAACAAGTTTATATCTGTGTGCATGACCTTGTTCCATGTACAGTGTTACACTATGCATGTAACAAGTTGTTCGTGTAAGATAAATTAAAAGAAACGAGGACGAACAACCCAAATAACCGAGGAAAACAATATTTTCAAAACACACACTTTATTGTGCACTGCAAAATAATATCTTTTTCAATTTTACCGCGTTAGTGTTTATTTTGCAGATAGTTCAGATGTTGGATATAGGCTGGAACAGAGTTGAAGATAAAATACGAGTGTTGAGTGAATATGTAGTGAGGTGTAATGTGTACAAAAAAAATGTAAAGTGAAAATGTGTTGTGATCGATGTTGTATTGCAATTGAAAATGTATAAATTTAGTGAGAGCTCAAATTTGTACTACTTGAACTTGTAATTAAATATTTGTTTAAATAAGAATTCTGAGCTGTTTATTTTAATCAACGAATATTTATTTAATTATGTGATAAAATAAAATAGTACAATAACAAATACATTTAAGCATGTATATATATATATATATATGTTTATTATCATCAAACAAAAATCATACACTAGTACACTAGCATATTATACAATCTTCCCCATTTGATGATAACAAACATATATTAAGATTTTGACTCTATTAAACATATTTGACCTTGATGAATTCTATTAGCTCCCTCTACAAAAAAGCTCCCCCTTCACATATGCATGAAAAGAAGTTAAAAAATATGCAAATAAAACACAATAAACAATGCAATGAACCTAGATGAGAATATGCAAATAAAATATTTGAACTTGTTTGCCAAAATCTTAACTTCTCTCCCTCTTTTGTTATTAGCAAAAGAGTAACAATGTTAGAAAAGAGTGAGAAAGTGATAGACATTAATACAACATTAATACCTAATTGAGTACTAAATTTCAATAAAAAATCAAACAAAAATAATAAATACTCTGTTAGGTGTATATTCCACTTTAGAATGAGAAGGGTGATGTCGGCATAGAAACCATATAGTGTGTCCATTTGTGGTATATTTATGATAGAAAATTGTTAAATACTTACTAACCATCCATAACCATTAGGACTTTTAAATGAGATTAATAGTATTATGTATTTTTATTAAAAAATGAATATCAAGCATCTTCTAACCATGCATAACTGTGAGGACTTTTAAATGGGACTAGAATCAACTTTCCCTATTTAACAATCAATTTTGATATGTGTGCCGTAGATGCATAACCATGAGGACTTTTAAATGAGCATGAAAGCACGCAATCAAAGATTTCAAGTACTTCACCCATACATAACCGTGAGGACTTTTAAATGAGAGTGGGTCCTTTTGGATAATTTTATTTCTAGTTAATTAAAAAAATGAATAATTTCCTGTTTAAATACCACATTTTGACATACTTTATTGTATTTTGATGAGTGATGGTCGTTAGAAATATGATAGAAATAGAGATGGTCATGAAATTTTTACCAATCAAAGTTATTACAAATTTTGTTTAATTTTCTAAATAAATTCACTAAATATACCGTCTCAAGTCATATTATATAATTAATATCAACACTCGTTACTTTTTCAGTTAGTATTTATCTTTTCGATAATCAGTAGAGTGTCAGATTAGTTAATGTAGTCATTTAAGATCAAATCCAAAAATATAAAATAAAATTTCTAAAATGTCTAATCTGAGGCGAAGTTGACAAAAACTATTTTCTCGAAGTGGTTTTTGTTGATACGCGAAGATTTTTGTGACGCCCCACCTCTATACCCACGCTAGACAAGGACACTACGGAGTAATGCCGTCAACTAGCACGAAGAATAAGGCTGCTGAGGAGCGACCATCTGTATAATTGCTTTGTGCGAGTGCCGATATGCCAGATAAAATGTTTCAAGAGGACATCCGACATACCGACACAAACTCAAAGCTACTACACAGTGGCTATTATGTCTTCGGAAACAAATATAGAAATAAACATAACACAAATCAGTCACAGATAATTCATATCACAAAGGCGGAAATAGATATGAATATATATAACACATAAAAGTGTTCATCAGAGTAGTAGTCAAGCAAGACCCACACCATCACAAAAGAATAGTTACAGGAACTACACAAAAGAATAAGTATACATCATAGTCTATATCTCAAATGTGTACACCAAAATAAACTACTAATCTAAGTAGTTAGCCAAAAGTCAGAGAAATCAATCCCAAGTGAAAAGTCAAGCTGAAGTACCTGTAACATCTCGGTCTGACCCAAGTATTATTTAATAAGAAAATAATAAACGGATCAGTCTAGCTATAAATATCAGATGAAACGATATAGAATAAGAGATATGACTAAACACATAATAATCACAATGCCAAGCTGTGATATATATTAGTAATTGAAAATAAACAAGAGATTAATCAATATCACAAAAATCTACACAAGAATCAAAAGGAATGTCATACTCTTTATTTCGTTCACCAAACCATAAATATTGACGATTATATCAATATCAATCACAAAAGTCAATGACACACAAATTCACCAATGCACAAATATTGATAAAACTTATCAATGAAAATCACGAAAATTGGTGAAGCACAAATTCTAGAAATCATCTCAAGAAATCCAGAAATCACAAAAGGGGGAAAGGCCTATCACAAACGGGAGCATAAAGCTCACCAACACGTGTATCACAAACAGAACGCTAATTCCATGGTTGCTAACCATCTGTTGGGCGAATTTTCACCCAGAAGACCTCAAGACCAAGAAGCCGCAGTTTCACTCGGGCTCGCAAGCAACCTCTACTTCGTTCAACAGCCAAGAAGCTCAATACTAACCTAGAGGGCCTTCCAATATTCTCCATGAAGAAGCTCACTCGGCCCCCACTTCATTCGGTTCCACAACACTCGGCCCCCACTTCATTCGGCTCCACTTCACTCGGCCCCCACTTCATTCGGCCCCATCTCATTCGGCTCCTTTATACCACCACTCCAACTCCCCTGCCGAACCAACCTTGCCACCGAACCACCTACATAACCGGACCAAACGACTACCGGTCCACATTCTCACACTCCTACTACCGGACCAGGCAAGCACCGAACCAACCCTCTTCTTTCCCCTGCCGGTCCACATGCACACCTACATAACCGGACCAAACGACTACCGGTCCACATTCTCACACTCCTACTACCGGACCAGGCAAGCACCGAACCAACCCTCTCCTTTCCCCTGCCGGTCCACATGCACACCTACCACCGGTCCAAGCTCATAGCCGAATGAAGCCTTGCCGAACCAGAAGATTGCCAGTCCAGATTGCTTCAGCCCGGGCCCACCAGCAGCTATATGCTTCCAAGGCCCCTGCCCTCAACCTCATTCTATAAATAGAGGGGCAGGGGTACAACAATGGCGGACAAGTTTGAGAGCTCAAGCAAGGAAGGAACTTTCAAACTACTTTCATATACTGATATACGAAGCATTGTACTTGTAATCTGAAAGAAAGAAGATAATAACATATAAAGTGGACGTAGGCACATTCTGGCCGAACCACTATAAATCTGTGTGTCTTTTACATTTCAGCCCCTACTTCTTTCATATTTACATACTCATCTAAAATCATTGAAAATCACATATAATCAACTAAATAATACGACTTGGAGGTGTTTGTCCATTTTTTGTGCAAACATTTTTGGTGCTTTCACTGAGAATTGAACTCAGACTTCATCTTCAGAACTCAAGCTTCATCTTCTCCCACTCAACCTTCTTCCTAACAACATCACTCGTTGCTTAGAAATCATGCCTTCCAAACAGAGAAGGGATGTTAACAAAGGAAAGAACATCGCAACTAGCAGCCTTCCAGATCCAGCAATCATAGATCAGCCCACTTCAACAGCAGTACCAGATGAAAATCAGGAAAATCCAACTGGTCCCGCAACGGAACAACCAATCACTAGGGCAGATCTGGACAGGGTTGTGGCTGAAGTAACTAACCGCTTCACATCCCAACAAAAAACTTTGGTGGACCAACTCATGACACGCTTAAGGGATGCTGAAGAGTCCAACCGCAACACTGAATCATGGGGTGAATCCCAATCCGGAGGATCCCGGAGGCAACAAAGGTCTTCACTCTTCGAACAAGCTATCAACAGGAACAACGATGATAGGGGCCGCGCCCGGACTCAGCCCGAATTCCGACTCGAGGAAGCCCTTGGAACCGAACCTAGCGGGGGAGGCACCAGGCGAGGGTCGGATGTAGCTGAGCCAGTCATGCCACCTAATCATAGAAACCCCGCTGAACGGAGCCGAGCTAGAACCCAGCCCGAAGTTGACCCCATGGATGTGCTCGAAACAGAACCCCACAGGGGAAGATCAAGGCAGGGGGCAACTGTAGCTGGTCCTAGCGTGCATCCAAGCAGCCAAAGACAACCACTGGATAATGCTAGAAGTAATAGACTGTACCATCCCTACAGGTCATCTGGACGAGATAGATCCCGCAGGGAAGAACCGAGCTCATTTTTGTCCGCTCCAAGTTCTGACGAACGAATGGCACGATTATTCAGAGAATGTGTCCAACGGGAGCAAAGGGACCGGGGAATAGGCGCTAGAGTCACCAGTCCCTTTACCCGAAATATCGAAACTGCCATCACTCCCCGGGAATGGAAAATGCCAACCATGGAACCTTACAAAGGAACTTCCGACCCCATCGTACACCTGCAGAGATACACCCAGCATATGCTCATGAGTGGAGCAACAGAAGGAGTATTATGTAAATGCTTTCCGCTATTCCTATCAGATCTAGCTACCTCCTGGTTCTGCCATCTACCCCAAGGATCCATCAGCTCATGGGAGATGTTAAAAGAAAGGTTTATTAGCCAGTTCCGCATCCATGTGGAACAACCCAAGGATGCTTATTCTCTATCCAATGTCAAACAGAAATCCGGAGAGACGCTGCAACAATATCTAACACGGTTCAACGCCGCAGCGGCAGCAGTTCAAGATGCCGATGAAAAACTCACTCTAATGGCCCTCTGTAGTGGTGTACATCCAGACACCAAGTTTGCCAGAAGATTAACTAAGGAAAAACCAGCTACCTTGCCTGATTTCTTCCATGAAGCTGGAAAGTATATGAGACTTGAAGACGCTGCTACGGAGAGGCAGTCAGGGCAACAAGGCAAGATAGTTCAGGACAAGGTTCCCACTGCAGCTAAGGACGCTCGAAGAAATGAATCTAGAGACAATGCTGGGGGCAGAAAGGTTGAGAAGCGCCAATATCGACCAGGGCCAAGATTTGACTCCTACACTCCTTTGAATGAAACAATCGAAAACATCTACCTAGCCACTCAGGGCGAACTCGGATACAAGCGCCCCCCGCACAAGAAAGAATCAGATAACGCACTCAAGTCCGGAAAGTTCTGTCGCTTCCACGAATCCCACGGACATGACACCAATGAATGCCACCATCTTCGGGACTTGATCGAAGAACACATTAGAAGAAGAAGACTGGAACGTTATGTGAAAGGTCAGAACAGGACTCCAACTCCTGCCAATGAGAACTCAAAGCAACCCCTCCCAGAAGTAGGCGGAGGGAATCGCAACAATCACAACACCAGTGGCTCTAGTCAAGAGAAGATAGTGGTCCTTACCATCTCAGGAGGACCACACATCGCCGACAGAAGTTGGGCAGAGATGGAAAGGTACGGCAAGTCGCTTAGAAATGCCGAAGGATATGTTAACTCCATTACGGAGGAACGCCACCCGAAACGAAAAGAAAACAATGACATTGTATTCAGTAGGCATGATTTGGAAGGAAGACAGTACCCACATATGGATCCCATGGTCATCTCTGCCTGGTTTGGTCCAGCTAAAGTTTTTCGGATTCTAATAGACACGGGAAGCTCCGTAAATATCCTGTTCAAACATGCTTTCAACAAAATGAAGTTATCAATGAAGGATGTATCCCCCTGTGACAAACCACTGCACGGTTTCACTGGAGATGCAAAAATGCCCCTCGGGCAACTTGACCTCTTCGTCGAAATAGGAAGTCATCCCCGCTCCGTTGTGCGAAAACAAACGTTCGTACTAATAGAAAACCACTCGGCTTACAACGCTTTCTTGGGAAGACCAGCCTTGTCTGACTTTCAGATTGTATTAGCCCCCTGGTGCCTGAAAATGAAATTTCCAACAGACAACGGAGTAGGAGAAGTAGAAGGAGATCAAGATGCTGTCCGAGACTGCTACGTAACTGAACTTCGCAATAACCGCAGAAAGAATAAAGGAAAAGATGCAGAGACTACTCTCTGCATGAAAAGCTTGGAGGCATAGCAACTAAAGAAAGCCCCTCCTCTTCGATACACAAGCGATCCCTTCAATGAACTAGACCCCAGGGATAAAGAGGAGGAGGCTACCGCCGAGCCTGCAGAGGCTATGGAATTCGTATCGGTAGATAAGCATGATTCAAGTAGACTATTAAAAATCGGATCTCAGCTGGAAACGGAATTGAAGGATCAACTCATTGACTTTCTCCGCCACAACTTAGATGTATTTGCGTGGACCCATGCCGATATGACAGGAATCTCCCCAGACATAGCATGCCACATGTTGAACATCGATCCCACCAAGGTACCAGTAAAGCAGAAAAAGAGGAGCATGGGGGCAGAGCGATCGGCAGCCCTTGATGAGGAAGTAAAGAATCTACTTGCTAATGGCTTCATACGGGAAGCCATCTACCCAGAATGGATCGCTAACCCAGTGCTAGTAAAAAAGGCCAATGGAAAGTGGCGAACATGTATTGACTTCTCCAATCTGAATGACGCTTGCCCAAAAGATTGCTTCCCACTTCCCCGAATTGACCAACTTGTGGATAGCACAGCCGGACACGAACTCCTATCTTTTATGGATGCATACTCCGGATATAACCAGATTCCCATGCACGCTCCCGATCAGGACCACACTAGCTTCATCACCGACTGCGGATTATATTGTTACAAAGTCATGCCTTTTGGACTCAAAAATGCTGGAGCTACCTATCAACGCCTCGTCAACAAAATGTTCGCAGAATTGATAGGACGAACTATGGAGGTATATGTGGATGACATGTTGGTAAAGTCCAAGAAAGCCAACGACCATGTAAGCCATCTGGACGATACGTTTCGGGTACTTCGCCGATATGGAATGAAGCTGAATCCTCTAAAGTGCTCCTTCGGAGTATCATCGGGAAAATTCTTAGGATTCATCGTCCACGCCAGAGGAATCGAAGCAAACCCTGAACAAATCCGGGCTTTAAAAGAAATAAGGATACCTTCCACTCGAAAAGAAATGCAGAGCCTAAACGGAAAGGTGGCCGCCCTAAGCAGATTCATTTCCAAGGCAACTGACAAGTGTGTCCCTTTCTTCGAAGCACTCAAGAAAGACAAAGGGAAGTTCGAGTGGACCGACGAATGCTTAAAAGCCTTCCTCAACCTAATCGAACACCTTCAGAGACCACCAGTACTCTCAACTCCAAATGAAGGTGAAGTGTTATACCTATACCTCGCTGTATCATCTCATGCTCTAAGCGCCGCCTTGGTAAGAGAAGAAGACCGCGCACAACGCCCGGTTTACTTCGTAAGTAAGAGATTTACAGGGGCAGAAGCCAGATATCCTAAACTTGAGAAATTAGCATATTGTTTATTGATCGCGTCACGAAAACTGCGACACTACTTCCAGTCTCACTCCATCAGGGTTCTAACCGATCAACCACTAAGACAAGTGCTCCATCGTCCTGACACTTCTGGGCGACTCCTCAAATGGTGCATCGAACTAAGTCAGTATGATATCACCTACCATCCCCGCACCGCTATCAAAGGGCAAGCCATGGCTGATTTCATTGCCGAATTCACTACCAACGAAGGCAAGGAACAATCCGAAGTAGCAAAAAACATCAAGTGGAACCTCTTTGTAGACGGAGCATCAAACGAACAAGGCTCGGGGGCAGGTATTGTGATCATCACCCCCAGGGGAAGAAAGTTATACTATGCATTAAGATTGGAGTTCACGGCCACTAACAACGATGCTGAATATGAAGCAGTAATAGCGGGATTGGAACTGGCCCTAGAAATTGGAATCAATTCCTTATGTATTCATAGTGATTCTCAGCTTGTCGTAAACCAGGTACTAGGAGAATTCCAGACTCGAGGAGAACGACTCACAGCATACCTAAAGAAAACCAGACTGCTGCTCGATCGATTGGACCATTATCTAATCAAACACATTCCTCGAGAAGAAAACCAAGGGGCAGATGAACTTGCAAAGCAAGCTAGTATGAAGAACAGCACCATTTCCGGAGCACTAGCAATCTCAAGGCAGCTAGCCCCGAGTTTCGAACAAGCGAATCTGATAACTGCAATCGAAGAAGGAACCTGGATGACTCCTATCCGGAAATATTTGCAAGATGGCATACTACCCGACAGGCGTGACGAAGCCAAGAAGATCTTGAGGAAAGTTCCCCACTACACAATACAAGAAGGCATCCTCTACCGGCGTGGCATCTCTAGCCCCTTATTAAGATGCGTCGCCGGAAGGGAAGCCAAGGAGATATTAACAAACATCCATCAGGGAGGATGCGGAGATCACAGTGGAGGACAGACTTTGGCAAGAAAGATACTCCGATATGGATATTACTGGCCCACACTAAACAAAGATGCCCTAGACTTCGTTAAGAAATGCGACAGATGTCAGAAGTTCGCCAAGATTCCTCGACTGCCCACAAACGAAATTACTCAAATGACTAGCCCTTGGCCCTTTGCTGTATGGGGAATTGACTTAATTGGCGAACTGCCAACGGGCCGAGGCGGAGCCAAATATGCTATAGTGGCAGTCGATTATTTCACCAAATGGGTGGAAGCGGAACCTTTAAATAAAATATCTTCAGCAAAAGTTATCAACTTCTTGATCAAAAACATTCTGTGCAGGTATGGAGTCCCACTCAAGATCGTATCCGACAACGGACTCCAGTTTGACAGCGAAGAATTTGCCGACTGGTGCCAAGAACATGGAATTCATAAAAGCTTCTCATCAGTAGCTTACCCTCAGGCAAACGGACAAGTTGAAGCTGTCAACAAAATTCTCAAAACCCTAATCAAGAAGAAACTTGAAAGGTCAAAAGGCGCTTGGGTGGACGAACTTCCTACGGCACTATGGGCATACCGCACATCTTTCAGAACATCAACGGGACATACTCCTTTCTCTTTGGCATATGGATCGGAGGCAATGCTCCCAGTTGAGACTATTGTGCCTTCTCACCGTAGGATCCACTACAACCCAGAAGAAAACGAAGAACTCCTCCTCATGTCTTTGGATCTGATCGAGGAAAGGAGAAACGATGCAGCACTCAAAGCAGCAGCTCACAAACAGAAAGTGGCAGCACAATACAATTCCAAAGTCAAGCATCGCAGCTTACAAGAAGGAGATCTTGTCCTCAGGCGAATCTTTCCGCGCCCCGGGGCACTGGACCCCATCTGGGACGGACCATATGTAATTCATAAAGATCTCCACAACGGAGCTTACATTTTGTCAACAGTGGACGGAGAGGTGCTCCAGAGGGCATGGAACATCCGACACCTCCGTCGATACTTTTCTTAACTTGTACTGCCCATATGAAGTGAATTAACAAAGAGAATCAGTGGACGTAGGCATTTCCGTGCCGAACCACTTTAAAAAATCTTGTCTCTTTTAACTTGTTCCTTTATGTCTTGGCTGCTCGTTAAGTTTTATCCCTTTCTGTTGAACAAAATCCTATGGCATCTCCGCCCAAGACGCACCACGGCCTCATCTGGACTAGGCCTAACAGGTACGCTACGATTCTATGCACTCGCCAATGAGACACTTTTGCTCCAGCATCCCTCTGCTGCGGGTTAACTCATTGCGCGCCTGCCCTCAAAGCCAACTGTAATGAGCCGATTATAAGTCATCATAAAGGCCGACTATAGCCGATGACAGCTCATTACGGCGTTCGGCTCGCCGGCAACTGTGAACCTACTTTAAGCCCCAACATAAGGTGTGGCCAGCCAGGGGTAGTTCACGGCCAACGGCACCCACGCTAGGCGGCCACGGTAAATCGAATAATACCCACGATTACGGACCATAATGGTTCGGGTAGTTACCGTGCGCGATCTCGGCTCCGATGTGTCTTAAGTGCGGCTGTGGTAAAAAAGAAAACTCCCCGCAGAGGCGTAAGATGGGTGACAAATGTCTCCAAGACCCACAGCTAGGGAAAGTGACTACAAAACCCGTTTGCCACGAACTTAAGCACATCGACGGCCTTCCGTGACTGGAAGTTTTACATTTACTATATTTCCATTCCATTTAAATATTTTCCCCTATCCTGTATAACAAACTCTAAAGTACAGGAAACCGAATAGGAAGCATTCACTCATAAGGCTCTAAGCCTGCGTACTGGGTGGCAGGGCGCTCAGCTATACCCGTGAACAGTTACACAAGACACTCAAAGCTACCGCCTGCGAATAAAACATAAAGGGCGGTACTCTCTTCTCTTGTACATAAATGCGTAACTATAGCTTATTCATACACTGACATTGCAAAACGTGAAATTATATTTCAAGCAAAAACTTAACATCAAACACAACTAGAATCACAGGCATATACATAATTATACTTCTCACACGGCACATAAAGATAGCAACAACATTTAAACATGACAGAATCAGCTTATATTATAAGATCACACGAAGTTATTCTTTGCAAATAATTTTATTACAGTTGCATATCAAAGACTGACATAAACAGTGATAAAAAAGAAACAAAAAGATGGCAGATGCCTCCACACTCCATCACCAACTTCCCCAGTCTACTTAGCCGCAGGATCAGAGCCCCCAGCATGCGGATCAGAAGTCCCGCCTGTCCAATTCGGAAGAAGAATTCATTAAACGAACAACCAAGTTATGGAAACACGGGAAGAAAAGAAAGGGAAGAAGAATAACTCACCAGCATCCGCCGCTTGATCCTCATCATCCAACTGCACGCCCGCTTCCTCTGCAGCAAGCAGCCGCATCCCCTCTTTCACCGCCGCTTGCTCCTCCTTTGAGAACTGAGCAGTAACCGCATTCAAGTTGAAAGCCTCTCCGCCTTCCTTACCCGCGTTCACCCTGGCCTCCTCTAAAGCCTGGAGATACACCTTGGCCATGACCCGAGGGTAATCGTCCATCCAAGACAAGCCGCCCTCCTTCCAAGTGTGGAAGTACATATCCTGCAGCATCTCATCCATCATCCCCTCGTTTTCCTCAAACTCCCTCACCCGGGCCTCGGAAGCTTGCAACTTGGCGACGGCGACGTCCCTCTCTGACTGGTATCTCAAGCAGTCAGCCTGGAGTGACCTCCTCATTTCCTCTTCCTTCAACCTGAGGGACCTCCTCATCTCCTCCATCTCCTCCTTCAACTCGGCCTGAGCCATCTCCGCAGCCTCGAGCCTCCCCGACAACTCCTCTACCCGCTCGAGATCCGCATTTCGAACCTCATCCACCGTTGCGATAGCTATGTTAATCCGTTCCCTGCAAGCGACCTCCATCTTCCGTAATTCCGCCCTACTGGCCTTCTCCATGGTCTCTTTCACCCGCTTGGAGGCTTCCTCATGCTGGGAAATCTGGATGGCTTGGTCGGCGAGCTGCTTGGCCTGATCGGCAACCTTTAACCTCAACCGAATGTTAGCACTCCCGATCTCTTCCCCGGCCTTGACCAACTTAGCATGATGCTCCATTAACTTCCTGGTCTCTGCGGCCACCCGGTCGATATTAGCCTTGGCCTCATCCCCCATGGTGACTACCCGTGTAGTAAGTAAATCAAGATCTAAAGATTTGGCCTCGTCCAGCACCCTTACCATGGGGTTGCGGGGAAGGAGGTGCTCGCCCGTGGTCTCATCGAATGAAATGTCCCGAAAGCTTGGGTCTAAATCAGGATGACCAGCAAAAGGGTCACGAGGCACGGGGCGAGGCACATCGGGACGCCTTATATGAATGACAGTAGGACTCTTGGAAGGAGGAGGAGGGGGGCAGGGCTCCGTGCTCTCCTCCGTAGTATCACGAGGAGGCTGAGTAGGGGGAGGCTGAGTAGGAAGCTGCGAAGCAGAAGAAGACTCAAATAAGGAACGGCTCCGCTTCCTTTTCTGAATACCCTCTTCGATGACCCCAAGAAGAGGGCGGTAACTGACTACATCCCCAGTGCGATCAGTAGAAGGTTTCGCGGAAGCTCTCCTCGACTTAAATTGTTCAAGGCGGTGTCGAACATCCGACGTTTTACCCGCCTGGCCTGCCCCTGGAATAAAGAACAAGTGTTACGAACATACAATAATCCGCAATTCAAAAAAATGTGCTAAGTTAAAAAGAAAGAAAAGTGAGGAGACACATCTATTATACAAACCCGGCGGAGGAGTGGGATACTGCAATAAGTCCTGGATCTCATTCCAGGACGGAAGTGAACCGTAAAAAATTTCTAAGTCCCTATCAAAAATGGAATCGGCAGAAGACAAAAGTTCACCTTGCATCGCCGGAGTCACCCTAACTGAAGCCACAGCTTTGCCGGTTTCCTTTGCCTTCTCCGTTTCCTTCTCCTTTTCCTTCTCCGTTTCCGACTCTCCCTCCGACTCCCCGAAGGCCCGACGGAGAGCCTCATCCAGTTCGAGGTCTTGCTCAGAGGTTAGAGCAGCAACCCCACTACCACCTTGACCATCGCCATCTCCTCCACCCTCCGACCCTTCTCCAACTTCGCCTCCTTCCTCCTCTTCTATACCTTCCTCCTCCGGGACAGTCGGGCAAATACTTGGAGAAGGGCCATCAGACTTCTTCAGTTTCTTCCCCCCGACCACGGGACGCTCTGCGAAAGGCTCCCTCTTACCGCTCTTTACTGTAGCCCCCTCCTTAGCTTTGGCAGCCCTCTCCTCAGCCGTATCCCTTTGCTTAACTACGGACTGGCGCGGTAAGATCAAGTTATACTCCAAGAGGGTTGCGTTCCTGATCAAGAAAGAGGCCGACCGGTCCCGTGCCGGAATAGCCTTTAGTTCAGCAGCCATTCGCACTAAGGAATCATCCTCCACGAATGCAACACCACCTGCCGCTAGCCAGAAATAAAAGCATGTCAGAAAAAACACTACCGTCAAAACACATGAAAAATATAAATGAAATCAATCTTACAGCCGGAAGTGAAAAGGCGGAAAGAAACAGCATCGTCCTTGACGAAGAACCACTCTTTCTTGAACATGGTGAACTTGGAATACAAGTCCAGAACTGGTTTGAAGGGCACGACCGCCTCCAGACTAATATACGGAGACCCCTTCTTATAGCCTCTCAGGTTGTACAAGTATCGGATTTCCCGGTTAGAAGGAGGACGCCCGTACCTCCTCTGGAAGATAACAAAGAGGCTCACCAGGATGGCATATGAGTTAGGCTGGAGCTGGAAGGGAGCCACCTTCAAATATGTGGTGAAGCTTACTATCCAAGCGTTGATAGGGGGGATAGCGCCGCACATGCAATGGTATCTGCTAAAAGCGAAGTAGCCCTCGGGAGGATTATATGGCATCACTCCATCTCCCGGAAGCAGCATAAGCGTCCTGTCAATCCCAAAGGAACGGGATATGGCGTCGAGTTGCTCCTCTTTCAGAGAGCTAGAATAGCAATCAGGGGGGGGGGGAGATGAGAAGCTCCTGGGGACCATACCCGTCGACTAGTGACCTCGGAGCGGGTACGTGCTGTGCTGGATCTGGCTGGGCTGGGGGCACGGCAGAAGTTTCTCCACTATCCCTGGATTTCCTCTTGCCCGATCGAGTTTCTACCTTGCGAGACATTTAACTACAACACAAGGAAAGCATGGCATTAGAACAAGGAACATAGAAAAGTAAACAAACAAATGCGTGCAAGTGTGGGATTTCATTCGCAAACTAAAGTTTTCAAGTTCACAAGTTCATTCGGTTTCCATCTCATTCGGTTTCCATCTCATTCGGTTTTCATCTCATTCGGTTTCCATCTCGTTCGGTTTCCATCTCATTCGGTTTCCATCACATTCGGTTTTCATCTCGTTCGGTTTCCATCTCATTCGGCCCCAAGGCCGTAGTCCCATTCGGTGAAGTGAAAACTTTCGTATGTATTCGGCAAAAGGGAACATACCTGGTTCGGTACTAAATTGGTCCAGCGCTTGATTGATTCGGTATTTGTTTGATCCGGTACTTAACTGGTTCGGTGCTCAATATGGCTCGGCTCTACTCGTTCGGTAAAGAAAAACAAGGGGGGTACGGCCTCTATATATAGGCGAACTCACAACCACCGAACCAAACAATTCGCCCAACCGGACCAATAATACCGGACCACCAGAAGCCGAACGGGAATAGCCGGACCAACCAAGAACCGAATGAAACTCTCTCTCTACAGACCAAGACCAGGAACTAGTGGCGTGCAAAGCGCCTCCCTCAGATAAGTACCAAACTCCAGAACTAACTAACAAAATAAGATTATGATAGCGATGAATAAGTCGTAAAATCCTCACCGACGTGGATTAAATCGTTTACACGTGTACGCGACCTCGAATGGTCCATAGGCACGCTCTAAATGGTTATTAACCCTACCATCGTGGGAATTTACACTTTGACACGCATTTTTAAGCCCATCGGTCATATGGATATTTGATAATTATGAAATGGCTAAGCTACTTACACATGTACGGGGTTGCGAACGATCCCTAGGCATGCTCTGAGCTGGCAATAAACCATCTTCACAAACATAAACCGGGCATCGACGATGCCGAGCCCCTTCGGGGCTCACTCTCTCGTCCTGAACGGCACAGTTCACTTCATCTCGAATATTTCGATCATGAACGGCCGTTATTCGAAATCACACTAAAACTGTAAATTCCTTTGCAGGACATTAACAGAATACGAACGTCCAATCGCTGGCGTTACAAAGCCAATCTTCCTGCCACAAGAAAAACAAAGCGCGACACATGCAAGCACGTGCCCCACTTTGGGGGGCAAATGTTGGGCGAATTTTCACCCAGAAGACCTCAAGACCAAGAAGCCGCAGTTTCACTCGGGCTCGCAAGCAACCTCTACTTCGTTCAACAGCCAAGAAGCTCAATACTAACCTAGAGGGCCTTCCAATATTCTCCATGAAGAAGCTCACTCGGCCCCCACTTCATTCGGTTCCACAACACTCGGCCCCCACTTCATTCGGCTCCACTTCACTCGGCCCCCACTTCATTCGGCCCCATCTCATTCGGCTCCTTTATACCACCACTCCAACTCCCCTGCCGAACCAACCTTGCCACCGAACCACCTACATAACCGGACCAAACGACTACCGGTCCACATACTCACACTCCTACTACCGGACCAGGCAAGCACCGAACCAACCCTCTCCTTTCCCCTGCCGGTCCACATGCACACCTACATAACCGGACCAAACGACTACCGGTCCACATTCTCACACTCCTACTACCGGACCAGGCAAGCACCGAACCAACCCTCTCCTTTCCCCTGCCGGTCCACATGCACACCTACCACCGGTCCAAGCTCATAGCCGAATGAAGCCTTGCCGAACCAGAAGATTGTCAGTCCAGATTGCTTCAGCCCGGGCCCACCAGCAGCTATATGCTTCCAAGGCCCCTGCCCTCAACCTCATTCTATAAATAGAGGGGCAGGGGTACAACAATGGCGGACAAGTTTGAGAGCTCAAGCAAGGAAGGAACTTTCAAACTACTTTCATATACTGATATACGAAGCATTGTACTTGTAATCTGAAAGAAAGAAGATAATAACATATAAAGTGGACGTAGGCACATTCTGGCCGAACCACTATAAATCTGTGTGTCTTTTACATTTCAGCCCCTACTTCTTTCATATTTACATACTCATCTAAAATCATTGAAAATCACATATAATCAACTAAATAATACGACTTGGAGGTGTTTGTCCATTTTTTGTGCAAACACCATCACAAATTGAGCCGAAGCTCCATAAACCGCCCGAAGACCATGGGTTGCTACCCCACCAATTTGAGTCGAAACTCCACAAAACGGGGTTTAGTCTCCCTCATAGACAAAGAGACATCGCATATTGCTAGTCTAAATCACAAAGATGATCGTCATGATCAACGAGAAGTGTCAATCACACTAAGTTAGTAAATATATGAGTTTAGCTACATGTCCCATAACCACTTGCTTAACTTAAATATTTACGAACAAACTATAGATCTCCACTAGAAAATTGTCACGAGAGATTCAATCGAACAAGTCCAAGAATTAACCGATGAAGTAAACGCAAGCGTTTCATTCCACTTTTTTTACTAAGCCGTTTAATTAGATTTCTCATCCGAGTGAGGTAAAGGTTTGTATATACTAATAGATTGGAAATCGGTTTGAGAAAACGAGCTTTGTAATAAAATAGTGTTGAAATCGTTTTGATGAAAGAATTTTGATATTTACTACTAGTATTCAAAACCTTTATATTTTGAAGTGACAAAACACAAAAATTGATTGTAGGAACAATCAATCACTAAAATTCACATTCGAAGACGTGAATGAAAATCCAAAGAAATCGATACCGAATCCATCAAAACGGATATTCCAAAAATTCCCGAAGAAAAGAAGTCACCAAAGTTAATAACAAATTATAACAACAAATAGGGAAATAACACGAATCGATTAAATTTGGAAACCACGCAAAATAGGCGAAATAGGCAAAACAGCAACAGGTCGGTCGGCCGGCTACAGAGCTCGGTCGACCGGACCCTGTTCTAGAAAAATTCTCGGGAAGCAGGTCGGTCGTCTGAGCTCTATAGTTGGTCGACCGGACCTGAGACAGAGAAGCGCTATGCACTTTTAGCAGCAAGTCGGCCGACCGGCTATAGGGCTCGGTCGGCCGAACTGTAAATTTCTACAGTTCCTGCTCTTTTTTAATGAAGTGCAAATTCCTCCAAAACACGACCGTTCGAGCAATGGACCTAAGGAGCCTTAGCCAATTTATACCCCAGCTCCATTAGCTCTCCGATCCGCCACCAAAAACATGTTCAAACATCAAAGTTATGATTTTTAAAGAATTGAACCCAAAACACCAAAAATTGGAATATTCACCAAATCAATCCAAACCAAAAGCGATCGCACAAGAATAAGTGTTAGGAATTCATACCTAACAATCGAAGATAGTTATAGACTAAGATGTGAGATAAAAATCTCACCTTTGAACCCAAACAATTGAAGAAGAAGCTTGAAAGCAAAAGAGAATCAACCACTCTTCAAATCCAACTCAAGAAGCTTGATTCTAAGCTTTAAAAGAAGAACATCCCCAAAGTTAGGTTTAGGAATTTCTGAAATTGATAAGAGAATGAGTTGGAGAAGAAGAAGAGAAGGCTTACCAATGGGTTCTTCTATTAGTTTGGAGCTAGAGTTTGATTTGCAAAAGAAAACTAGGGCTTGGAGTTTTAATTTCCTCTTCCACTATCCATTGTTATAAAAGCTTGAGCATTAGGAAACGAGGAATGAAGTAATGAAGAGGAGAAGGGGTTGGGATTGAATACATAAGTGGGGTTATTGGGCTCAGCCCAAACCAAAGCCCTATGTAATATCCCGGAATTTTTAATAATATCAATTTAATAATCTGTAGTTAAAATTAAATTGATATTGATAATCTATTCAAATAAATTTAATAATCTTCTTCAATAAATATTTATATTGGTTATTTTATAAATTGATTTCTATTTACAATATGAATATATGGTTTATATATTAAATAGGTTAGCATTTGTTTTAATTTTAAATAGATAAAGCATATTTTCTAGTTTTAATATTTATAGTAATTTGGAAATTTTGTTTTATTTAATATCTAAGTTTTTCAAATTAAATAAATGGTTTTGGTTTAAATTTAATTAATGAATAATGTTTTAAAATTCTAATATATACATTTTGATTTGGAAATTTTGTTTTAAATTAACATTGAGTTTTTAATATCTATTTCATAAATAAAATTTTGATTTTAAAATTGATATGAAAAATATTAAATGTTTTAAAATAAATTAGATTGAGTTTTAAATTTAGAATAAATTCAATAAAATGTTTTATGGTTTAATAAAATGGATATTTTATTAATAAAAATATAATCTCTTGTAAAATAATTTTTATTTAATAATAAAATATTTATAAAAGCAATATTGATATTGTATTGACTTTATAAATAAATTTTGAATAAGATTTGTAATTTTTATTTCAAATTGAATTTTTATTTATAACTTGATTTGAAATTGTTTGGTTTTGAATTTAGTTTGAACTAAATTCAAAAGTATAAATCTTAATTATTTAATTGATTTAATCTTTAATATGTATAAGTTAATTTGTAAAACATTGTTCGTTTTTTTTCCTTTGTAAATACATACACATATTCATATAAACTAACAAATTTAATCTAAGCTAACACTTTACATTTGTAAATTTAAGTACTAATTATCTTAAGAAAACAAGTGTTGCATTGACTAAACATGTGTTGCATTCATATGCATACAAATTAACAAGTGTTCAAAAACTAATTTACAATTTGACAAGTGTAAGATTTAGTTTTTATTTTTCTTTTCTTTTAATTAAATATGAAAATTACATTTATATAAACATGCTTCTTCATTCTTATTTGTTTTTTTTCTCATTCCTTAATCAAAAGAAAAGATCAAAATTTATTTTTTTCATATGCATGAATGAAACCTACATTCTGTTCATAAATATGAACATCCTCAAATACAAAAACCTGCATATCCATAATCCCAAATTTGCATTCACAAATTTATCAAAACCCTGTACAAATCCATCATTCTGCATTTTCAAGTGAAACCTGCATATTCAAATCCAACATTTGCATACCCAAAATCATATTCAAATCTGTATACCTCAAATTCAACAGAAGATCTGCATTTCCTCAAAATCAAAATAAAGAAGCCTGCACCCTTTTATTTCTTGCACTCTGTTCAAACCTGCATGTCATAAAAATAAAAATAAAAAGAGAGAGCTTGCATTTTTCTGCACTTTGTTTTGAACTTGGGGATGAAAGACCATCTGCATGTTTGTGAAAAGTTAGCAACTGCATCATCTTCATCTGCATGCCAACATTTAATCAGGATTTCAACAGAGGAAGTCAGGACTACATATGTTTGTTTTCTGCAAATTTTCAAAGGATCAGTGGTCTACATTCATTAAGGTGAGTAACATTTAAAACCTTAAACTATATTAGGTTGCTTGATTTAAATGTTTGAGATAAAAATTATGTTTGTGTGCTATGAAATGTATGTGGTAATTATGATTGTTTATGCATGTTGATTATGTTGAGTAGTGTTCCCAGATTCACACACTGTTTAGAAGAATCTTTACAAATTGATTTAATTTGAGATTTATATTTGTGTTTTAGAATAATAAAAAGAAGATTGTATATCATAGATTAGAATTCAGTTTATAAAGTAAGGTGTTTTAACTTCTTAAGTTAAGATTTAATTTTTTTTTGGTGAGTTAATACAGGGTGTCATTTCTGTAACACAGGTAATAACATCATACATGTTTAATTTTATTCAAACTCAATCTAATTAATATAATAATTCAGTAATACCAATCAAAAACATAAGCTGTAACTTGATTTTTAAATCAAATATTGGTATTTTAAAGGGTATGTTTCATTGATAGTTTGGTCTGAAACAAAAATTTGAATTTGTGCAAATTTTATTGATTTTTGAATTAAGAAATCCTGGAATTCTTCTGAAGTGATGGAGTAGATACCGTAGATACTCAGAAAAATCAAACAAGTGTATAATAATTTCTAGATAGGGTGCAGTTGGGAAATCATTGTGTGAACCTTAGTTTGAACAGGGGTTTAAAGATGGGGTCAGTGTGGAGAGATGGATCGATCGAGTGTTTTGGATTTTGGTGTGTGGGTAGTTGCAGTGTGGGGGAGCTCGAGGCCGGAAAGGTGGATATCAAGATGGTCGGGATGGAGAACTACGGCCGTTGACAGGTTTGAGTTGAAACCTGTATAAAAATTTCCAGGTATAGAATTTGGGGTTCCTGAGCAAAACTTTTGGATTCCTGTATAATTTCTTGTTTCTGGGTTGGTGTAGAAGTAGTGGTGGATTCTAGTTGTGGCTTGATTACCTGAGATGGTCGGCAGAGGGGGCGGTGATGGGTTCTCTGATGAACTATTTGGGTTTGGGAATGTTTCAGGGGAATGTTGGGTTGCTCGAAGTAAATGGGAGAATGACTCGGAGCAAGTTGATAGGAAACTCGAAGTTGGCAAGCTAGAAACCCGAAGTAGAATAAGTGTTTCCTCGGGTCACTGGAAAATATCCAGGTTTTGAAACTGTGTTTTAAATCTGGGTTTTAAAGCTTTTTGAAGCTGTAGTTTTGCTCAAAGTAAAGTTTTAGTTTGAATTCAAATGCAAGTATGAACTTCTAATTTGAATTCAAATCCCAGTTTAAAATAAAATTTAAGTTTCAGAAATTTAAACTTAATTAACTCTTGGTTTGATAAAATAGTTTAAATACTTTTAGAAATGAGATTTTAAAAATATGAGTGGATTTGAAGTTTATTTAAAAATCTGGAAATCTGAGTTTAAAATGAAGTTCAGTTTAAATTTAAAAAGAAGATTTAAAGTTGTAAGTTTTAAACTAAAAATGAATTGAAACTCCTAAAAATTTGAAATGAATTTGACTTCAAATTCTTATGATTTGATTTATAAGACAGACTTGTGTTTTGTCTTGAAATTGAAATAAGTTTTAAAATTTTCAAACTTTGATAAGTTTAAATTACTTTTAATTTAAACTTGTATTTAAAAATGGAAATTTAAATGTAGTTCAAAAAGCTCTTTGTTTCAGTTAAATTGTTTTAAACATAATTAAGTTATGTTTATGAAATTTAAATTAAGATTTATATTTCAGAATTAATTTAATTAACAAGGTAATTAAGATTTATAAATTAATTAATTTAATTAATTAATTTAATCGGAATTAATAATTGATTTATGATTAATCAATTTATAATTTAGATCATTAATTAAATTATTAATTAATGATAAATGAATAATTAATTATGTAATTAAGTTTTAAATTAATGTTAATAAATTTAATAATTAACTTTAGTTAATGAATGACTAAAGATAATTTAAATTGTAATTAATTTAAGTTAATTACTTTATAGAATAATTTAAGAATGGATAATGAAGGTCATTATCCATGATTATTTAACAATTAATTAATTTGGTTAATTTTTATAACTAATTAGATTAATTAATTTAATAATAATCATTTATGAATGTTTTGAGAATAATTACTTAGTAAAGTAATTAAGGAATTAATTACTTAATGTAATTAATTTAATTTAATGAGATTGTTTAATTTAATTAATTAAGTTTAATTAATTTGAAAACACTTGAGTTTTAAATAATTACTTTATGTATTAATGATTTGGGTATTTACTTAGTTAAGTGATTAATTAATAATTCCATGATTGTAATTAAGTGGAGATGTTTAATTATGAGATAATTTGGATTAATTATTTAATAATTAATCAAATAAATAAATTGAGAAATAAATTAAGAAATTAATTTAAGGAATAATTAAGGACCATTAATTATTTTAATTAATGATGTAATTAATGATGATTAATTAATCAATAATAGGTAATTAAAGGTAATTAATTAATTGATTAATTAATTAAGGATTAAGGTAATTAATTATGATTAATTAATTAGTTGAGTAATTAAAGGATAATTACTGTTTTGTTTGAGGTTAATTAATTTGTAAAATTAATTAAGGATAATTACATGAATGTAATTAAGGATAATTAATCAAGAGTGATTAATTTAGGTGATTAATGATAATGATTAATTGATTGTAATCAATTAAATAGTTGAGTAAGCAAGTTATAGTTTGATGAAGTAATTAATTTAATTTATTTTAAATTAATTATAGATGAAGGAATTAATTTAATTCATTTTAAATTAATTTGAGATAGAGATAATTAATTTAATTCATTTTAAATTAATTATATTATGGTATGAGTAAATATTTGCTTATGCATATTTGGATGACATTGATTGTCTTAGATGCTTTGTGATCTCAGTAATGAGATAAGTATGGTTGTGTGGTATGAATGTTTGGATTGAATTGTGATGATAACTTAGATTATCAATTGGGATGTTGATATATGGAATATCTATTTGATATTGATAATGTAGGTTCCCTATTATGTGATAATGTTGATTATCAGTTATGATGTATGAATTATCTATCTGTGTGTATATAGATAATTTTAATTGAATTGTTTTAAAACCTTTAAAACAACTTGTACCTAAAAGACACGCTTTGGTTTTCAATGAGACCGGGATCGGGTTTCCATATTTGGATATCCGAAAACCACATCGATTCCAAATAACGATAGGTCGTGTATCAAAATGGAGCTTTGTGAAGACTCGAGGTGTAAGGACTATAAGTCAATATAACTCTGTGGGTGATTCCGTAATGAGTTTGATGGAATATTACTTATAGATTCGAGATGGTGAATTAGAGTGCAAGGGTTATTGTCGTTAACTCTGAGGGTGATTCCAAAATGAGTGTAGCGAAATAATGCCTTCGGTTTCGTTCGAACCCGGAACGAACTTGTATGGATTGAATGCTTTCAAAACATCGTCAGGTGGACGATGAGCATTCTAAGTGATATGTCCTATAAAGGTAATCGTAGCCTCAAGCCTCATCAACTGGGAATGGCTAAAACAGGGAAGGTGCAGCAAGGCTTCGTGGGTAGCTCCCACTGGAGAGCAAGATTGATCCCTGTCTAGAGGTCCCTTTTTATTCGGCTTAGTGGGCAGTTGTTAGTGCACCAACTGCGGGGTTGTCTTGTTCGGAACTATTCACTAAGGAATGGGTCCAGCTTTGTGTTGTAGGGGGGCGGAGGTGATCCTCGGTACGTTGATCTAGGCCACGTACTGTGATGGGCGGTACCCTAGTAGCCCTGCCATTGTATGGAATCCAAAATCCAATAAGTGCCAACAGTTTTGATTGTATTTCCCACTTTTGTGGCTAGTAGCTGGAATTTAATGAATGTAACAATTTCGGCTATTTCTTATTTATTTGAAAACCCTAGACACTATTATAATATAATCGGATTTCCTATCATAAGTTTTGGTTAGCGTAAGGTAAAAACTTTTCCATGTTTATGTGTGGGAAGTCTTACGTGATACCTTTCTTTCCAAAAGGTTTTTGAAAGTTAAGCAACTTTAACCTGTTACTCACACCAGACCCATGTCTGACCCGGAGTTTATTTTTGTTTTTCATAAACTCTTGGGTACTCAAATTTTTATGAGTAGTCAAGGGTGATTCAGGTTAGGATTCAGGTTAGCTTTGACGAATTGTGGAGAAGCAAATGGAGCAGGAGGCTTCTGCGTGTAGATATATATATAGTTTTCTGCTGTGTTTTCTCTGAGTTGTAATAACTAGACATGTGTTTATAACTGTCTAGTATGTGTCGTATATCTGTGTACTCTGATAATGGTTGTAAACTATGTAATGTATTATGTTATTAATATAATTTATTCGTTCCGCTGTTAGATTATGATGTGTTGTTTCTTTCTTCTCTTCTTTCTATTCTCTTTTCTATCCCTTTCTTTCTTAAAGATGATGCGATTTTCCGGGAGTGGAAAGTCGGGTTGTCTCATTTGGTATCAGAGCGTTAGGTTGAGTGAATACCTAGGCTCTGTAGTGGTGTCTTTCTTGAGAGAGCGTATTTGTAATTTTTATATATTACTATAGATATATATATATATTTATTTCTACCTATCTATTGAGTTACCTGTTCAGGTTTTCCAATATAAGTTATAAAGGTAGATGGGGTAGTAGTGTGTGTAACACGATTACTACCATTGGTTGGAGGTGTTCTGTCGAGACTGTAGACCTAAAACCGTCTCGAGGAAGTTCTGTAGTGATGAAGGACTTCATTAATCTCTGAAGGTAACCTGCTAAGGTTCGGAGTTCATTTCTGAAGTTTGATGAGTAGTGTTTGGATCTGTCGGTTGAGCAGAAGTGAGTGATGGTATTTTGATACCTCAGGAAGTAGTAGCTGTGTGATGAGATGCAGTAACTATGGATGTTCCCGAAGATGTTTTCTTTGGAACAAGTTAAGGAAGTGAGTCTGCTTCAGTATTGTGGCTGTGGTCAGCTTAAGTTTCTGTTTGCTTTGAAGTCCGAGTTTCTCGGAGAGCTTTGTTTTTGGAATTCTTTGGCATCTGTGGTAGCAGTGCAGTTTGAAGTGTTCTCGGTGTTGGCAAGAGATCTTTTGGCTTAGCAGTTTTTCTGAAGTGTAGTTCAGAAGCAGTTAAGTGGACCCGTTTCTTCAATGGGTTGGCTAGTGAAGTTTAAGCTGTTCTGTTTGGTTTAGGAAGAACAGTATTCCTTGGATTTGGTTTGGGTGATCGCAAAGGTGACTTGCGATTGTTTGAGAGTTCTCTTGGGTTATCTGAGTTTTCTGGATGTCTTCAAGAAGTCAGAGTTTTGTCCACATCTGGAGATTGAGCTTTCTTATCGACTGGAATTCTAGGAGTGGTACCGGTGGTTCAGCTTTTAGAGGAATGGTTTCAAGGAGATTGAGTTGGTGTAGCAGCTCGGAGTTTTGGAGAAACTCCTGAATGATTCTTATGGATTTGTTGAACCATATCTCTAGGGTATGTTGTTGAGTTATGCTTGTGTTTTTCTTCAGCATTCTCTTCTTCGGATCAGAGTTGAGCAGCGGAAGCAGTTGGGAAGTGTATCTGCTTTTCTTTTCCGGACAGGAGAAGTGAATTGTTGTTTTCTGATGTTGAGGAGTAGAGTTTGAGTTCTTGATCTTGGTTGATCTTGAGGAGATCATTTTGTTGAGTTGATTGGTCTAGTTTGTTTCTAAAAGCATCAACAAGGGTTGAGCTGAGCAGTAAGGTTGTGGGCAGCCCAGAATCTTCTGAAGAGTTTTGTAGCTAAGAGTCGGAGATTTAATTTTGGATAAGTTTTCTTCGATCATAGGTGAGCTATAAGATTGGGTAAGTCTGAGAAGTTGCTCTAAAGTGTTTTGGATCTTTTCTGTGATCTTGGGATTAAGTGATTGATCTACAGGATTGAATTGCCAGTTTGGATAACTGGGAATCGAGAAGTTTCACGTATCTCCGAGGGAGTACGTGTATGGTCTATCTCTGGTTGTGGAACCAGCAATTCTGGAGTTTTGGTTGTTGAGTCAGACTCGTTTGTAGTCTGATATCTTGTCTAGTGTTATAGATATAGTTGTATAGAAGCTTTGTAGCTTCATAGTATTGTTTGTTGGGATTCTCTGGAGCGAGTATCCCGGTATATATATACTTGAGGAAACTCGATAAAATCTTATCCAGAATTTGTCTGGATAATTGGATTTGTTTGATTGGTTGAATTGGTTGTTTGGTTGTTAGCATATGTTTGATATATGCTAGTGTTTTTAAAATTAAATTTAATGAGATTATTAAATTACCTTTGTTTTAAATTTCGAGGACGAAATTCTTTTAAGGGGGAAGGATTGTAATATCCCGGAATTTTTAACAATATCAATTTAATAATCTGTAATTAAAATTAAATTGATATTGATAATCTATTCAAATAAATTTAATAATCTTCTTCAATAAATATTTATATTGGTTATTTTATAAATCGATTTCTATTTACAATATGAATATATGGTTTATATTTTAAATAGATTAGCATTTGTTTTAATTTTAAGTAGATAAAGCATATTTTCCAGTTTTAATATTTATAGTAATTTGGAAATTTTGTTTTATTTAATATTTAAGTTTTTCAAAATTAAATAAATGGTTTTGGTTTAAATTTAATTAATGAATAATGTTTTAAAATTCTAATATATACATTTTGATTTGGAAATTTTGTTTTAAATTAACATTGAGTTTTTAATATCTATTTCATAAATAAAATTTTGATTTTAAAATTGATATGAAAAATATTAAATGTTTTAAAATAAATTAGATTGAGTTTTAAATTTAGAATAAATTCAATAAAATGTTTTATGGTTTAATAAAATGGATATTTTATTAATAAAAATATAATCTCTTGTAAAATGATTTTTATTTAATAATAAAATATTTATAAAAGCAATATTGATATTGTATTGACTTTATAAATAAATTTTGAATAAGATTTATAATTTTTATTTCAAATTGAATTTTTATTTATAACTTGATTTGAAATTGTTTGGTTTTGAATTTAGTTTGAATTAAATTCAAAAGTATAAATCTTAATTATTTAATTGATTTAATCTTTAATATGTATAAGTTAATTTATAAAACATTGTTTGTTTTTATTTCCTTTGTAAATACATACACATATTCATATAAACTAACAAATTTAATCTAAGCTAACACTTTACATCTGTAAATTTAAGTACTAATTATCTTAAGAAAACAAGTGTTGCATTGATTAAACATGTGTTGCATTCATATGCATACAAATTAACAAGTGTTCAAAAACTAATTTACAATTTGACAAGTGTAAGATTTAGTTTTTAATTTTCTTTTCTTTTAATTAAATCTGAAAATTACATTTATATAAACATGCTTCTTCATTCTTATTTGTTTTTTTCTCATTCCTTAATCAAAAGAAAAGATCAAAATTCATTTTTTTCATATGCATGAATGAAACCTGCATTCTGTTCATAAATATGAACATCCTCAAATAAAAATCCTGCATATCCATAATCCCAAATTTGCATTCACAAATTTGTCAAAACCCTGTACAAATCCATCAATCTGCATTTTGAAGTGAAACCTGCATATTCAAATCCAACATTTGCATACACAAAATCATATTCAAATCTGCATACCTCAAATTCAACAGAAGATCTGCATTTCCTCAAAATCAAAATAAAGAAGCCTACACCCTTTTATTTCTTGCACTCTGTTCAAACCTGCATGTCATAAAAATAAAAATAAAAATAAAAAGAGAGAGCCTGCATTTTTCTACACTTTGTTTTGAAACTGGGGATGAAAGACCATCTGCATGTTTGTGAAAAGTTAGCAACTGCATCATCTTCATCTGCATGCCAACATTTAATCAGGATTTCAACAGAGGAAGTCAGGACTGCATATGTTTGTTTTCTGCAAATTTTCAAAGGATCAATGGTCTGCATTCATTAAGGTGAGTAACATTTAAAACCTTAAACTATATTAGGTTGCTTGATTTAAATGTTTGAGATAAAAATTATGTTTGTGTGCTATGAAATGTCTGTGGTAATTATGATTGTTTATGCATGTTGATTATGTTGAGTAGTGTTCCCAAATTCACACACTGTTTAGAAGAATCTGTACAAATTGATTTAATTTGAGATTTATATTTGTGTTTTAGAATAATAAAAAGAAGATTGTATATCAGAGATTAGAATTCAGTTTATAAAGTAAGGTGTTTTAACTTCTTAAGTTAAGATTTAATTTTTTTTTAGGTGAGTTAATACAGGGTGTCATTTCTGTAACACAGGTAATAACATCATACATGTTTAATTTTATTCAAACTCAATCTAATTAATATAATAATTCAGTAATACCAATCAAAAACATAAGCTGTAACTTGATTTTTAAATCAAATATTGGTATTTTAAAGGGTATGTTTCATTGACAGTTTGGTCTGAAACAAAAATTTGAATTTGTGCAAATTTTATTGATTTTTGAATTAAGAAATCTTGGAATTCTTCTGAAGTGATGGAGTAGATACCGAAGATACTCAGAAAAATCAAACAAGTGTATAATAATTTCTAGATAGGGTGCAGTTGGGAAATCATTGTGTGAACCCTAGTTTGAACAGGGGTTTAAAGATGGGGTCAGTGTGGAGAGATGGATCGATCGAGTGTTTTGGATTTTGGTGTGTGGGTAGTCGCAGTGTGGGGGAGCTCGAGGCCGGAAAGGTGGATATCAAGATGGTCGGGATGGCGAACTACGGCCGTTGACAGGTTTGAGTTGAAACCTGTATAAAAATTTCCAGGTATGGAATTTGGGGTTCCTGAGCAAAACTTTTGGATTCCTGTATAATTTCTTGTTTCTGGGTTGGTGTAGAAGTAGTGGTGGATTCTAGTTGTGGCTTGATCACCTGAGATGGTCGGCAGAGGGGGCGGTGATGGGTTCTCTGATGAACTATTTGGGTTTGGGAATGTTTCAGGGGAATGTTGGGTTGCTCGGAGTAAATGGGAGAATGACTCGGAGCAAGTTGATAGGAAACTCGAAGTTGGCAAGCTAGAAACCCGAAGTAGAATAAGTGTTTCCTCGGGTCACTGGAAAATATCCAGGTTTCGAAACTGTGTTTTAAATCTGGGTTTTAAAGCTTTTTGAATCTGTAGTTTTGCTCAAAGTAAAGTTTTAGTTTGAATTCAAATGCAAGTATGAATTTCTAATTTGAATTCAAATCCCAGTTTAAAATAAAATTTAAGTTTCAGAAATTTAAACTTAATTAACTCTTGGTTTGATAAAATAGTTTAAATACTTTTAGAAATGAGATTTTAAAAATATGAGTAGATTTGAAGTTTATTTAAAAATCTGGAAATCTGAGTTTAAAATGAAGTTCAGTTTAAATTTAAAAAGACGATTTAAAGTTGAAAGTTTTAAACTAAAAATGAATTGAAACTCCTAAAAATTTGAAATGAATTTGACTTCAAATTCTTATGATTTGATTTATAAGACAGACTTGTGTTTTGTCTTGAAATTGAAATAAGTTTTAAAATTTTCAAACTTTGATAAGTTTAAATTACTTTTAATTTAAACTTGTATTTAAAAATGGAAATTTAAATGTAGTTCAAAAAGCTCTTTGTTTCAGTTAAATTGTTTTAAACATAATTAAGTTATGTTTATGAAATTTAAACTAAGATTTATATTTCAGAATTAATTTAATTAACAAGGTAATTAAGATTTATAAATTAATTAATTTAATTAATTAATTAAATTGGAATTAATAATTGATTTATGATTAATCAATTTATAATTTAGATCATTAATTAAATTATTAATTAATGACAAATGAATAATTAATTATGTAATTAAGTTTTAAATTAATGTTAATAAATTTAATAATTAACTTTAGTTAATGAATGACTAAAGATAATTTAAATTGTAATTAATTTAAGTTAATTACTTTATAGAATAATTTAAGAATGGATAATGAAGGTCATTATCCAGGATTATTTAACAATTAATTAATTTGGTTAATTTTTATAAATAATTAGATTAATTAATTTAATAACAATCATTTATGAATGTTTTGAGTATAATTACTTAGTAAAGTAATTAAGGAATTAATTACTTAATGTAATTAATTTAATTTAATGAGATTGTTTAATTTAATTAATTAAGTTTAATTAATTTTAAAACACTTGAGTTTTAAATAATTACTTTATGTAATTAATGATTTGGGTATTTACTTAGTTAAGTGATTAATTAATAATTACATGATTTTAATTAAGTGGAGATGTTTAATTATGAGATAATTTGGATTAATTATTTAATAATTAATCAGATAAATAAATTGAGAAATAAATTAAGAAATTAATTTAAGGAATAATTAAGGACCATTAATTATTTTAATTAATGATGTAATTAATGATGATTAATTATGATTAATTAATCAATAATAGGTAATTAAAGGTAATTAATTAATTGATTAATTAAGTAAGGATTAAGGTAATTAATTATGATTAATTAATTAGTTGAGTAATTAAAGGATAATTATTGTTTTGTTTGAGGTTAATTAATTTGTAAAATTAATTAAGGATAATTACATGAATGTAATTAAGGATAATTAATCAAGAGTGATTAATTTAGGTGATTAATGATAATGATTAATTGATTGTAATCAATTAAATAGTTGAGTAAGCAAATTATAGTTTGATAAGTAATTAATTAAATTTATTTTAAATTAATTATAGATCAAGGAATTAATTTAATTCATTTTAAATTAATTTGAGATAGAGATAATTAATTTAATTCATTTTAAATTAATTATATTATGGTATGAGTAAATATTTGCTTATGTATATTTGGATGACATTGATTGTCTTGGATGCTTTGTGATCTCAGTAATGAGATAAGTATGGTTGTGTGGTATGAATGCTTGGATTTAATTGTGATGATAACTTAGATTATCAATTGGGATGTTGATATATGGAATATCCATTTGATATTGATAATGTGGGTTCCCTATTATGTGATAATGTTGATTATCGGTTATGATGTATGAATTATCTATCTGTGTGTATATAGATAATTTTAATTGAATTGTTTTAAAACCTTTAAAACAACTTGTAACTAAAAGACACGCTTTGGTTTTCGATGAGACCGGGATCGGGTTTCTATATTTGGATATTCGAAAACCACATCGATTCCAAATAACGATAGGTCGTGTATCAAAATGGAGCTTTGTGAAGACTCGAGGTGTAAGGACTATAAGTCAATATAACTCTGTGGGTGATTCCGTAATGAGTTTGACGGAATAGTACTTATAGATTCGAGATGGTGAATTAGAGTGCAAGGGTTATTGTCGTTAACTCTGAGGGTGATTCCAAAATGAGTGTAGCGAAATAATGCCTTCGGTTTCGTTCGAACCCGGAACGAACTTGTATGGATTGAATGCTTTCAAAACATCGTCAGGTGGACGACGAGCATTCTAAGTGATATGTCCTATAAAGGTAATCGTAGCCTCAAGCCTCATCAACCGGGAACGGCTAAAACAGGGGAGGTGCAGCAAGGCTTCGCGGGTAGCTCCCACTGGAGAGCAAGATTGATCCCTGTCTAGAGGTCCCTTTTTATTCGGCTTAGTGGGCAGTTGTTAGTGCACCAACTGCGGGGTTGTCTTGTTCGGAACTATTCAATAAGGAATGGGTCCGGCTTTGTGTTGCAGGGGGTCGGGAGTGATCCTCGGTACGTTGATCTAGGCCACGTACTGTGACGGGCGGTACCCCAGTAGCCCTGCCATTGTATGGAATCCAAAATCCAATAAGTGCCAACGGTTTTGATTGTATTACCCACTTTTGTGGCTAGTAGCTGGAATTTAATGAATGTAACAATTTCGGCTATTTCTTATTTATTTGAAAACCATAGACACTATTATAATATAATCAGATTTCCTATCAAATGTTTTGGTTAGCGTAAGGTAAAAACTTTTCCATGTTTATGTGTGGGAAGTCTTACGTGATACCTTTCTTTCCAAAAGGTTTTTGAAAGTTAAGCAACTTTAACCTGTTACTCACACCAGACCCATGTCTGACCCGGAGTTTATTTTTGTTTTTCATAAACTCTTGGGTACTCAAATTTTTATGAGTAGTCAAGGGTGATTCAGGTTAGGATTCAGGTTAGCTTTGACGAATTGTGGAGAAGCAAATGGAGCAGGAGGCTTCTGCGTGTAGATATATATAGTTTTCCGTTGTGTTTTCTCTGAGTTGTAATAACTAGACAGGTGTTTATAACTATCTAGTATGTGTTGTATATCTGTGTACTCTGATAATGGTTGTAAACTATGTAATGTATTATGTTATTAATATAATTTATTCGTTCCGCCGTTAGATTCTGATGTGTTGTTTCTTTCTTCTCTTCTTTCTATTCTCTTTTCTATCCCTTTCTTTCTTAAAGATGATGCGATTTTCCGAGAGTGGAAAGTCGGGTCGTCTCACCCTAAGTGAAAAAGTAGCAAAATTCCACTAACTCCATACATATCAAAGTTTACACTTAAAAAGATCGCAAACGGCGTTTTGAACTCAATGGGAGTGGTCCCGAGTCCTACTTCGACCGTATTCAAAAAGTAGCTTTTCGGACTAACTTTCGAGTATCGATAAAATATTTAAATAAAATATTTAAATATAAAATCGATAAATATGCTGGTTGTTACAGACTCCCCTCCTTAAAGAAATTCCGTCCTCACAATATTTAAGAAGAAAATATAAAGTAACAACCATAAAAACATATTCAACACAAAATAAATTTGAAATAAAAAGTTCACCTCAAAGAGCACGAGAAATTAAGTCCGGATGTGTTCGCTCGATGAACTCTCTAGACTCCCAAGAACAATCCTTAGGATTTGAAGACCATTGATCTTTCACAAGAGGAACATCTTTATTTCGAAGGCGTTTGACCTCCGAAGCAATAATTCGAATAGGATGCTGCTCATAAGTTAAATTAGGCGAAACTTCAATCTCTTCCACAACACCGGGCTCAAGAATAAAATCGAAATCTCGAAGAAATTTCCGTAATTGAGAAACGTGAAACACGTCATGAATGGCAGAAAACTGAGCCTGTAATGATAGGCGATAAGCCATGGAACCAATACGTTCGGTGATGGGAAATGGACCAATATATCGAGGTGCTAATTTTCCCAATCGACTGAAACGTACAACACCTTTCATAGGAGAAACACGAATGAACACATGATCTCCCACAGAAAATTCTAATTTCCTTCTTCGGTTATCGGCATAGGATCTTTGTCTACTTTGGGCTTCTTTCATCATATGACGAATAAGATCAATCTTTTCTGTGGAATCACGAATAAAGTCTGGACCTAAAACGAGCTTCTCACTGGCCTCAAGCCAACAAGAAGGAGATCGGCATGGCCTTCCATAGAGTGCCTCGAAAGGTGCCATACCAATACTAGATTGGAAGCTATTATTATAGAAAAATTCAACAAGAGGAATATGATCTTCCCAGCTTCCACCGAAATCAAGCACACAAGCACGAAGAAGATCTTCAAGGGTTTGATTCACACGCTCGGTTTGTCCATCGGACTGGGGGTGATAAGCGATGCTAAAATTAAGCTTCGTTCCCAAAGCCTTTTGACAACTCTTCCAAAATCCACTAGTAAACAATGGATTACGATCACTAACAACAGAAGTACGAACTCCATGCAATTTAACAATTTCTTTAACAAAAAGTTTGGCCAAAAGAGGTACGGTCCGATCGGACCGAATGGGAATAAAATGGGCGGATTTAGTAAGCCTATCAACTATAACCCATAAGCTATCATGACCCAAATGAGAACGGGGAAGGCCGTCTATAAAATCCATGGAAATTTGATCCCACTTCCAAATTGGAATTTCTAAAGGTTGCAATAACCCACCGGGCCTTTGATGTTCGGCCTTAACGAGTTGGCAAGTCATGCAACGCTTAACGGAGTTAGCGATGTCAAGTTTCATTCCCTCCCAATAATAAAGTCGCTTCATATCTGCGTACATTTTACTACTACCGGGATGAATGGTAAATTTAGAACGATGTGAATCTTCTAAAATATCTTTACGAAGATAACTAATATTTGGCACGATAAGTTTACCAAATTTCCGAATGCCGCCACGAGAATCGATATCAAAGTCTTTCAAACCTTCAATATCAATTTTATCCTTAATATTTTGGACAAGAAGAGCCAATTCGAGATCTAGCCTTTGAGCTTCAAGAATGCGGTCTAAAAGAGAAGGATGAGCCTCAAGGCTACATAAAACAAGAGATGAACATAAATCGGAAACACGGTCTCGAATTTCGCAAGTGGATAAAATCTCGAGATCGTTCCATTCGGATATCATCATAGAAACAACAGCTTGTTGCTTTCGACTAAGTGCGTCCGCAACGCGATTTCCCTTTCCGGGAGTATAAAGGATATCAATATCATATGGTGCAAGAAATTCGAGCCAACGCTGTTGACGCAAATTAAGTTCCTTTTGATAGAATAAATACTTCAAGGATTTATTATCGGTATAAAGAACAAATTTCTCTCCTAAAAGATAATGACGCCAAATACGAAGGGCGAAAACAATAGCCGCGAGCTCTAAATCATGAGTGGCATATCTAGTCTCAGCAGGCTTCAATTGCCTAGAAGCATAAGCAATAACACGTTCTCTTTGCATAAGAACGACACCCAAACCAACGCGACTAGCATCGGTATAAACAAAAAAATCTTAATTCCCCTAGGGAATAACAAGAATAGGAGCATCAGAAAGAAGTTCCTTTAGTTTCTGAAAAGAAGTTTCACATTTGTCCGACCAAATGTATTTAACACCTTTCTTCGTTAAGCTAGTGAGAGGCACGACAATCTTAGAAAAGTCTTTGATAAAACGGCGGTAATAACCCGCCAATCCAAGAAAACTACGAATGTCCGTCACACTCTCCGGTCTCTTCCAACCTTGAATCGCTTCAATCTTTGAAGGATCCACGGAAATTCCGAATTCGGAAATAATGTGACCGAGTAACTTCACACGAGATTGCCAAAAGTGGCATTTAGAAAACTTTGCTTTTAATTGATTACTCCTAAGAGTTTCCAATACAATCCGAAGATGATTTTCATGCTCCTCCTCGGTTTTTGAATACACAAGAATATCATCAATAAAGATGAGAACAAATCGATCGAGAAAATCTTTGAAAACTCTATTCATAAGGTCAACGAAATAAGGCGGAGCATTCGTTAAACCAAATGGCATAACAAGCCATTCATAAGATCCATATCGAGTACGGAACGATGTCAAGGGAATGCTATCCTCTGCAATACAAAGCTGATGAAAACCGGTTGCCAAGTCCAATTGTGAAAAGACTCTAGCACCACTAAGTTGATCGAATAGGTCATCAATCTGAGGTAAAGGATATTTATTTTTGATAGTAAGATCATTAAGCTTGCGGTAGTCAACGCAAAGCCTAAGTGTACCATCGGATTTCTTCACAAAAATAGCCGAAGCTCCCCAAGGCGAGGAACTAGAGCGAATAAATTTCTTCGTCTCCAATTCGGATAATTGTTTACGCATCTCCTCATTTTCTTTATTGGACATACGATAAGGAGGACGAGTGATAGGTTGAGCTCCAGGAATGAGATTAATTCTGAACTCAATTGCTCGCTTAGGTGGTAATCCTAAAACGGGCTCAAATATGTCAGAAAATTCACGAACAATGTGAATAAGAGAAATTATATCTTCCTCATCATCATTATCACCATCACGAGGATTTAAAGAATATAAAGATGCAACCAAGCTGGAATCCGAATCTTTAAGATTAATAGAAATCTGCTTAACAGATTGAGGATGTCGAAGATGAAAGGTCCGCTCAGGACATAGGATATGAGCTTCATAACGGTTAAGCCAATCCATTCCCAAAATCATTCCAAAGCCTAAATAACGCATGACATGCAAATCGGCTAGGAAAGAAAAATCACACAAAATAATCTCGACATCTTTACAAAGGAAACTAAGAGTTGCAGATCCGCCAACTGGATTCGAAATTCTCAAAGAAGTCATTAAAGCAACAACACTTAAAGAAAAAGTATCAACAAGTTCTTTTGATATAAAAGAATGGGATGCACCCGTATCAAAAAGAACTCGAACGGGTTGATCACGAAATATAATGGTTCCATCAAGGATAGAGTGAGGCATACCTTGACCACGAGATGTGTTGCCAGGGGCCTGAGTAACATTTAACTTTCCCTCCTTCTTGCCCTGAAGCTTAGGGCATGAAGATATAACATGACCGGGACCTTTGCAGTAGCGACAAGAGAGAGATTTTGGGCACTTGTTCGCGTAATGGTCCTTCGAACCATAATTATAGCATTCCCCATGACCAAAGGAAGAAGTCTTTGCCACAGAGGTTGCTTGTTTCCCTTTCTTATTGGGATAAGGACCTTTGAATTTATTAGGCCTTTTCTTGTTGTTGTTGAAGCTTGGTTTGGAACCCACCACTTCAACATCATTCTCCCTATCCGCCTCTTCAAGACGAAGAGCGATATCAATGAGTTGGTCGAGGGAACTTCTAATTTTAGATGTAATGGCTTCTTGAGATTTTTGTTTAAGCCATAGACAAATCTTTTGTTCTTCTTCAATGGGGTATTGATGTATTCAACCCCGTATTTAGAGAGAGATTTAAAAGACGCGACATAATCTGCCACGGAGGATTCACCTTGAACAAGGTCAATAAAACGGCGAGCCAAAGTCACCTTCTCAGCTTTTGGCACGAATTTTAACTCGAAGCGCTCTCTGAATTTCTCCCAAGTGAGATCCGCTTCATTTATTTCAGAAATCAGAAGCTCGTACCAGTCTAATGCTCTTTCTTGGAGCATACTAGAAGCCACCTGAACTCGATGAAGATCAATGAGGTTCATGCGAGAAAAGATTCGATCGCATGTCCTTAACCAAGCCTGAACTTCAATAATAGTTTCGGAACCTTTAAATGGCTTCCCACCCAAGTTGGTGTAATCGTTGCACAAGCGTGCAAATCCAGATTTAGGGTGAGTAGGTTCCGGATTAGATCCAGCTGCTTGAGCATTCGTGACACGGTCAAGAAGTTGCTGGGTAGTCATAAAAACTCCATCTTGGGGAGTAGCACTAGATTGACCGGCGCTGGGACGGCCAGGTCTAACCATTTCTCTTCCTTTGAAAGAAAGAAAGAAGAAGAAAAAGGTTATTCACCAAATTGAATATCAAGCAATCTTGATAGATAAACAAGGAATCATAAAGAAAATAGGATGAATCGGTACGAAGACTCGAATTAAATCCTAAAGCACGACTCCTAAGATGGACTTAGGACGATGATCCTTGTTATAATATTCCATATTGTTTCGAAGTTTGGCTCTGATACCAAGCTGTGACGCCCCACCACTATACCCATGCTAGACAAGGACACTACGGAGTAATGCCGTCAACTAGCACGGAGAATAAGGCTGTTGAGGAGCGACCATCTGTATAATTGCTTTGTGCGAGTGCCGATATGCCAGATAAAATGTTTCAAGAGGACATCCGACATACCGACACAAACTCAAAGCTACTACACAGTGGCTATTATGTCTTCGGAAACAAATATAGAAATAAACATAACACAAATCAGTCACAGATAATTCATATCACAAAGGCGGAAATAGATATGAATATATATAACACATAAAAGTGTTCATCAGAGTAGTAGTCAAGCAAGACCCACACCATCACAAAAGAATAGTTACAGGAACTACACAAAAGAATAAGTATACATCATAGAGTCTATATCTCAAATGTGTACGCCAAAATAAACTACTAATCTAAGTAGTTAGCAAAAGTCAGAGAAATCAATCCCAAGTGAGAAGTCAAGCTGAAGCACCTGTAACATCTCAGTCTGACCCGAGTATTATTTAATAAGAAAATAATAAACGGATCAGTCTAGCTATAAATATCAGATGAAACGATATAGAATAAGAGATATGACTAAACACATAATAATCACAATGCCAAGCTGTGATATATATAAGTAATTGAAAATCAACAAGAGATTAATCAATATCACAAAAATCTACACAAGAATCAAAAGGAATGTCATACTCTTTATTTCGTTCACCAAACCATAAATATTGACGATTATATCAATATCAATCACAAAAGTCAATGACACACAAGTTCACCAATGCACAAATATTGATAAAACTTATCAATGAAAATCACGAAAATTGGTGAAGCACAAATTCTAGAAATCATCTCAAGAAATCCAGAAATCACAAAAGGGGGAAAGGCCTATCACAAACGGTAGCATAAAGCTCACCAACACGTGTATCACAAACGGAACGCTAATTCCATGGTTGCTAACCATCACAAATTGAGCCGAAGCTCCACAAACGGCACGAAGACCATGGGTTGCTACCCCACCAATTTGAGTCGAAACTCCACAAAACGGTGTTTAGTCTGCCTCGCAGACAAAGAGACATCGCACATTGCTAGTCTAAATCACAAAGATGATCGTCATAATCAATGAGAAGTGTCAATCACACTAAGTTAGTAAATATATGAGTTTAGCTTCATGTCCCATAACCACTTGCTTAACTTAAATATTTACGAACAAACTGTAGATCTCCACTAGAAAATTGTCACGAGAGATTCAATCGAACAAGTCGAAGAATTAACCGACGAAGTAAACGCAAGCGTTTCATACCACTTGTTTTACTAAGCCGTTTAATTAGATTTCTCATCCGAGTGAGGTAAAGGTTTGTATATACTAATAGATTGGAAATCGGTTTGAGAAAACGAGCTTTGTAATAAAATAGTGTTGAAATCGTTTTGATGAAAGAATTTTGATATTTACTACTAGTATTCAAAACCTTTATATTTTGAAGTGACAAAACACAAAAATTGATTGTAGGAACAATCAATCACTAAAATTCACATTCGAAGACGTGAATGAAAATCCAAAGAAATCGATACCGAATCCATCAAAACGGATATTCCAAAAATTCCCGAAGAAAAGAAGTCACCAAAGTTAAAAACAAATGATAACAACAAATAGGGAAATAACACGAATCGATTAAATTTGGAAACCACGCAAAATAGGCGAAATAGGCAAAACAGCAACAGGTCGGTCGGCGGCTACAGAGCTCAGTCGACCGGACCCTGTTCTAGAAAAATTCTCGGGAAGCAGGTCGGTCGACTGAGCTCTGTAGTTGGTCGACCGGACCTGAGACAGAGAAGTGCTATGCACTTTTAGTAGCAGGTCGGCCGACCGGCTACAGGGCTCGGTCGGCCGAACTGCAAATTTCTACAGTTCCTGCCCTTTTTTAATGAAGTGCAAATTCCTCCAAAACGCGACCGTTCGAGCAATGGACCTAAGGAGCCTTAGCCAATTGATACCCCAGCACCATTAGCTCTCCGATTCGCCACCAAAAACATGTTCAAACATCAAAGTTATGATTTTTAAAGAATTGAACCCAAAACACCAAAAATTAGAATATTCACCAAATTAATCCAAACCAAAAGCGATTGCACAAGAATAAGTGTTAGGAATTCAAAACTAACAATCGAAGATAGTTATAGACTAAGATGTGAGATAAAAATCTCACCTTTGAACCCAAACAATTGAAGAAGAAGCTTGAAAGCAAAAGAGAATCAACCACTCTTCAAATCCAACTCAAGAAGCTTAATTCTAAGCTTTAAAAGAAGAACATCCCCAAAGTTAGGTTTAGGAATTTCTGAAATTGATAAGAGAATTAGTTGGAGAAGAAGAAGAGAAGGCTTACCAATGGGTTCTTCCATTAGTTTGGAGCTAGAGTTTGATTTGCAAAAGAAAACTAGGGCTTGGAGTTTTAATTTCCTCTTCCACTCTCCATTGTTATAAACGCTTGAGTATTAGAAAATGAGGAATGAAGTAATGAAGAGGAGAAGGGGTTGGGACTGAATACATAAGTGGGGTTATTGGGCTCAGCCCAAACCAAAGCCCTAAGTGAAAAAGTAGCAAAATTCCACTAACTCCAAACATATCAAAGTTTACACTTAAAAAGATCGCAAACGGCGTTTTGAACTCAATGGGAGTGGTCCCGAGTCCTAATTCGACCGTATGCAAAATGTAGCTTTTCGGACTAACTTCCGAGTATCGATAATATATTTAAATATAAAATCGATAAATATGCGGGTTGTTACAATTTTGATCAATGACAATGCGCTTTAACAAAAAAGGAAGAGATATATGCAATGCTAAAGGAAGATCGATGAAGATCAAACAAACATAAAGTATGTTTTTTTATATATGTCTTAGTCTAGATTTATTGTTAAAATATATCCTCAATAGGCTTGCACGAACACTAGAATTTTTTTTATAAACTTCATTTTCAATTAAGTTTTCACTGTGCATATTTTATAATTTCAGTCGACTGAACAGGAACAGCCAGTCGATTGAAACTGGAACAAATTTATACACATGCACAGTTTCAGTCGACTAATTTCCTGCACAGTCGACTGAATTTGCTCCAGAAAATTTTACTTCATATTTTCAGTTGACTGAATTCCCTGCTCAGTCGACTGAATTTGAACCTGCGAATTTTTTCTGAAAATACACCTTCTTCCTCCCAAGAGTTGCAACCATTCATCAATGGAAATGGAAGCATCTCTTGTTTGCAACCTTTGAGAACAAATGCACCTCTTCTACAAGTATATATACATGATTCTAACATCATTTAACACACCGAATTCTCATGCTTTAATCTTACTATTCTCTTGTTCATATTCTCTAGATATTCTCAAAGCAATCATCAATCTATTGCTTGAATCACAGTTTTTGTTTATAACATTCTTTTGATTCATAGCAATTCACATTTCCTAAATCTTCACAAACACATTGCATACTCTCGAGGATAAGATTATAGGAATATTGTACTACATTAGACTCATTAGTGTTGACAAGAACACAACAAGTCGAATATTGTATTTTAGTAATTGAGTTGAAGTCCTCTTCGGTAGTTGAGGCAAGAAATCCCGTTCGGTTGTTCGGGTAAGTTGTAAACCTATTCCTCCGGGTGAAGTGAGGGTGTTAGTGAGTGAAATTCCTAAGTGAAGCTTAGGGACTGGACGTAGGACGAGAGGTCCGAACCAGTATAAAGTCTTGGTGTCTCCTTGCATTTACTTACTTTATCTACCTAGACTATTTCATTATTCCATATTACACGATCCTACCATATAGCCTCTTTCAATTGGTATTAGAGCAAGGCCGTCCTATAACCATAACACCGTTATTAGACATATTGATAATATGGAAAATAACGCAAGTACAAGCACAACATCTGCCTATAGTTCTACATTTGCGGAAGGACAATCTACCCAAAGACTCCTCTATTCAATGGACTCAACTATAACTATTGGGCCACAAGGATGAGGATTTATATGCAAGCAACAAGTTTCGAAGCCTGGAATGCTACTTAAGCAGAGTTCGTTGTACCTACAACCGATTATCCTACATGGACACAAACTCAAAAGAATGAAGCTAGTGCAAATGCCAAAGCTATGAATATGCTATTTTGCGCCCTGGATAGAAATGAATTCAACCGTGTTAGCATATGTACTACTGCATATCAGATATGAGAAACACTAAAAGTCATACATGAAGGCACAAGCAAGGTTAAACAAACAAAGATATCCATGCTGAGGAATCAATTCCAAAACTTTAGAATGCGACAAAATGAATCCATCAATGACATGTACTCAAGATTTCAAGACATTCATCATGCTCTAATCGGACTGGGAAAAAGATACACGGATTTTGACATTGTGTCTAAAGTTCTAAATTCACTCACTGATGAATGAGAGAGAAAAGTACTAGCAATCGAGGAAGCAAATGATCTATCTACAATGAAACCAGAAGAATTGATTGGAAATTTTATGTCGTATGAAGTAAATATGCAAGCTAAAAAGGATCAAGCTCAAGAAAGAAAGAATGTTGCTTTTCATGCGGAAAAGGAAGAATCAGAGTCTGAAGATGAGGATCTAGCATTTATAGCCAAAAATTTCAAGAAATTCTTAAAGTATAGAAAAGGAAACAAAAACGGATTCAAAAAGAATTTCTTGAACAAACCTTCATCCTCAAATATAGAATGCTTCAATTGTCACAAGAAAGGACACATGCAAAAAGATTGTCAAGAACAAATGAAGGAAAATCAGAAAAACCTCAACAACAAAAACAAGAAGGATAAATTCAAAAAGAAGGCATTTTTTGTAACATGGGACGATTCAGATTCATCTTCATCCGAAAATGATAGTGATAGCGACAATGAACAGGCAAATGTATGCTACATGGCTCAAGAATCTGAGGTAAATAATTTAACTTTCGATGATTTAATTGAAGTAAACACTGAACTTTTAAGCACAATAAAAACTCTTAAAAAGAAGCTCAAAGAAACTCGTGAAAATCAAAAGAAAGCTGAATTTGAAAGGGATATGTTAAAAGATGAAAAGAAAATCTTAGAAAAAGAACTTGAAAAAGTTCAAGAATCTCATTCAAATTCGGAAACTCAATTATCACTTTTAAGTCAAGAAATTGAAACTCAAAAAACAAAGAATGATATAATTGTTTCTGAAAATTGTGAGTTAAAAACTAAGATTAGACAAGTTGAGTTAGAAAATAATAGTCTTCAAACTAGATTAGATAACATCACTAAAAATGTTTCTAACTTTAACAAAGGAAGAGAAAATTTATCTAAGATCTTAGAAAATTCTCAATCCTCTTTAAGTAAACATGGATTAGGATATAAAAAGGAGTCAAAAATTCCTAAAAAGAAAAATACAAATTTTAAGAGGAATATGGATTCAAAACAACAAATATTGCTAAAGAAACCTATTAAAACTAAAGTAGAAAACAAGATAGTTAAAATTTGGGTACCAAAGACTACAATGTATTAATAAGAAATAAATATATTAAAATATTTATGGATTATGTTCATCATAATGATAACTATATTTATAAAAAGGATACTAAACCAAATTGGGTTTGGTTTCCTAAAACTCTAACTTTTAGGACCCTATTAAAAGGTGGGTACCAATAATTTCATATTTATTTTCAGGTCCCACTCAAAAAGAAGAAATGGATATTAGACAGTGGTTATTCAAAACACATGACCGGAGACAAAGATATGCTTACAAACATCACATACTTTGATGGTGGCTCGGTTACCTTCGGAGACAATTCAAAAGGCTATATCATTGGCAAAGGAGATGTGAACAATTACGGTACATCGAATTTACCTTTTATAACAAATGTTTCATTAGTTGAAAATTTAAAACATAATCTACTTAGCATAAGTCAATTGTGTGACAAAGGTTTTGAAATAACTTTCTCAAATAATAAATGTAGTATTTTTGATCAAAACCAAAATCTTATTTTTGAAGGAAACATAGATAGAAATATTTATGTTTTAATTATGAATATTAATCATAATTCAAGTATGTGTTTACTTGCCAAAGATAATGATCCTTGGTTATGGCACAAAAGATTTTGTCATATAAATTTTAAAACTATTAGAAAACTTTCTAAAAATGAATTAGTAAGAGGATTACCCAAAATAAACTTTAAAATAAATAATCTTTGTGATGATTGTCAAAAAGGAAAATTAACGAAATCATCTTTCAAATCTAAGAAAAATATTTCAACTTTACAACCATTAGAATTACTACATATGGATTTATTTGGACCAACACAAGTTCAATCCATTAATCGTAATCGATACGTATTTGTAATAGTTGATGATTTTTCAAGATATACATGGACTATTTTTATGAAAAATAAAAGTGACACTTTTGAGCATTTTAAAACATTTGTCAAAAGAATTCAAAACACTAAAGATTTGAAAATTAAAAATATTCGAAGCGATCATGGAGGCGAATTCGAAAATGAAGTTTTTGAAACTTTTTGTAAAAAGAAAGGAATAAATCATAACTTTTCTTTTCCTAGAACTCCTCAACAAAATGGAGTTGTAGAAAGAAAGAGTAGAACATTACAAGAATGCGCAAGAACATTATTAAATGGATGTTCTCTACCAAAACATTTTTGGGCAGAACCCGTTGCTACTGCATGTTATGTATTAAATAGAGTATCAATTAGACCAATAGCTAAAAATACTTCTTATGAACTATTTAATAATAAAAAGCCAAATATATCTTATTTCAAAATATTTGGATCAAAATGTTTCATTTTAAATACAAAAGATCAACTAGGAAAATTCGATTCATAAGCTGATGAAGGAATTTTCGTAGGATACTCAGAACGAAGTAAAGCATATCGAGTATTTAATAAACGAACAAACTTAATTGAAGAAACTTTGCAAATATCTTTTGATGAAAATTTTAATAAAATTTTTAATATAAAAGATGATGAAGAATTGATAAATATAGAAGAAACAGACCTTGAAAATAATAATAATGAACTAAGATCTCCTCCTAGAATATTACGAGATCATCCAACTCAAAATATAATAGGAGAAATAAATTCTCAAGTTAGAACAAGAAATCAACTAAATCAAATGGGTCATGTAGCTTTCATTTCATCAATAGAACCTAAAAATCCAAAAGAAGCATCAACAGATGATTATTGGATTATCGCAATGCAAGAAGAATTAAATCAATTTGAACGTAACGATGTTTGGGAATTAGTTCCCCATCCTAATAATCAATCAGTAATTGGAACAAAATGGATTTACAAAAATAAAGTAGACGAACAAGGTAATATAACAAGGAATAAAGCAAGACAGTAGCACAAGGGTATAATCAATAAGAAGGTATTGATTTTGAAGAAACTTTTGCTCCCGTTGCAAGACTTGAAGCAATACGTATACTATTAGCCTTTGCATGTTTTCACAATTTTAAACTTTATCAAATGGATGTTAAAAGTGCATTTTTAAATGGTTTTATTAAAGAAAATGTATATGTAGAACAACCTCCTTTATTTATACATGAAAAATATCCGGATCATGTATTTAAATTAAAGAAAGCACTATATGGTCTTAAACAAGCACCTCATGCTTGGTATGAAAGACTTAAAAGTTATTTATTAAACTCGGGATTTAAAATTGGAAAAGTAGATCAAACGCTTTTTATTAAAAATACTACCAAAGATATTTTAATAATTCAAGTATACGTAGACGATATTATTTTTGGTTCAACAAATGAAAATTTATGTAAAGAATTTTCAAATATAATGACTGATGAGTTCGAAATGTCTCATATGGGAGAAGTATCATATTTTCTCGGACTTCAAATCAAACAATTAACAAATGGAATTTTTATAAACCAAGAAAAATATTGTGCTAATTTAATCAAACGATTCGGCATGGAAAACATCTCTGCTAAACCTACTCCTATGAGTACCACTACACATCTCGATCGAGATGAAAATGGCAAAAGTGTAGATCAAAAATTGTTTAGAAGTATGATAGGTTCCTTACTTTACTTAACCGCTAGTAAACCTGACATAATGATGAGTGTTTGTTTATGTGCACGTTTTCAGTCCGATCCTAAAGATTCACACTTAAGAGCAGTAAAATGAATAATGCGATACCTTAACAAAACTAAAGATTTTGGTCTTTTCTATCCAAAGGAGTGTTCATTTGAGTTAGTATCATTTAGTGATGCTGATTTTGGTGGATCTCGAACAGATAGAAAAAGTACAAGTGGTACTTGTCATTTCATTGGAAAATCACTTGTATCTTGGTTTAGTAAGAAACAAAATTGTGTCTCGCTTTCCACGTGCGAAGCAGAGTATATATCAGCTGCTTTAGCTTGCACTCAAGTTATATACATGCAACAAATACTTAAAGATTTTAATATAGATTTAACAAATTCTACAATATATTGTGATAGTACAAGTACAATAAACTTATCTAAAAATCCGGTTAATCACTCTCGTACAAAACATATAGATATTCGTCACCATTTTCCACGTGACAATATCGAAAAAGGAATAATTAATTTAGAACATATTTCAACTGAAAATCAAATTGCCGATATATTTACTAAACCTCTATTAGAAAACTCCTTCATAAAATTACGACGAGAGTTATGAATAATGTCTTTTAAAGATATCATATAGATAAAAATATACAATTCAGTCGACTAACATTATCTGTTCAGTCGACTGAATAAAGAAAATATGGGATTTTCAATTTACTTTTCAAATATGTTACATAATATTTTGTCAAATAATATTTACCATACATTCTTAAAAGAATTATGTCAACCATTAAATCGTTAAGTGGGTGAAAAACTTTAAGGATTTATGACCACTATATATTTAGAAAATTCCTACTACAAATATATCTTAAAAATATTATTTTCACAATTCATTCTCACAAATAAAAGTTTTATAAAAATGTCGTCCAACAACTCTCTTTCCCCGATCAACATCACTTCTTATGTCGAAAACACTCCAACATCTCCAAAACTTCCCACTCCAACACCGACACATGAGCCGGTTTTCAAATGGAACAATTATCGTACCGGCTACACACCAGAATCCAAGAAAGCAAAACGCGGACTCTTTATTTATCCAGACACAAAAATAAAGATTGATGAAATTCATCACTTTCAACAACAACAAATAGATCTTCAACGAGAATTATACTTCGAACAAAAGGTTACGGCTAGACGTTTAAGCTTCCTTGAGCAAATCAGTTTACGATTTTGTGGATCAAAAAAGAACGAAGTGGCTGAACCCCTACCTCGCCCCGTTAGCTCGCTTGATCCGTCTTCATCTTATCGTACACCGGTTGATCCTGTGAATCCTTGGATGTCTCCTAAGACTTCTCAATACAGTCCAAATTCATGGGATATTAATTATATGAAGAATGAAGGGAAAAAGAATCCAAGTCCACACCCTAAAAAATAGTTAGTATTGAAATCTATTCATGATATTACATCTATATAATTGTAATTATTCCTTGAATAAAGAGTTTGCCTTCAAAATTAACAAGGAACAACAAAATACCTAAGTCAGTCGACTAAAACCCCCTGTTCAGTTGACTGAACTTAAGACAGAATGCAAATTTTTATACAATTCAGTCGACTGAATCTTCTGTTCAGTCGACTGGAATAGTAACAGAAACTTTCAGGCAAACATTCAGTCGACTGAAAACCCTGTTTAGTCGACTGAACTTAGCCCAGAAAATTTTCGGCCTTCAATTCAGTCGACTGAACAGTGAATTCAGTCGACTGAACGCCAATTCCCAGGCAAACTTCTCCTTTTAACCACCAATTTTTACTCTACCAATTCACTTTTTACCTCCTACAAACTTTCTTCCCCAAATTAATTTCGAAACCCTAGCCCCCAATTCCTCAAAATCCACTCATATCTCACCCAAATGGCACCAAAAAGATCAAGAGCTTCATCTTCTTCATCCTCCGAGCCAATTGATGCTCAAATAGCACAATGGTTTTACGATGGAACCGCTGTCACTAGATGGAATAAAATGAAGAATTCCCGAATTTTCGAGCATTCTTTCGTTGATTTCAAAAGCTTTCAAACCTACAATATCCAAGCGTTAACAGATCCAGCAGGTTTAACTTCTCTTTTAGATTTGAAAAGAAATGACCATGCCATACATCATGTAATGGTCAAATTATTTTATGCTTATCTTAATCTTGGACACCAAACTCCAAGAAATCCAAACAATAGTGTTTGGAGTATGGTATATGGAAAGAAAGTTTGGTTTTCCTTGGATAGAATAGCACGTATTTTAGAATCACCAAATGTCGGGAGAAAGCTAGAGGAGATAGAATTCAATCCACATATTCGCGACAACATAAACCATCGATTTATGGATGATAATATCAACTTTAGAGATTTTAAGTCCACCTCTCTTCGACCTATAGCAAGAATCCTCCATAAAGCCCTAATGAGAACAATTACTCCCCGCACGGGCTCGTATGAAATTGTCTACCCAAATAACTATCAAGCACTTTATGCTATTTTTGGCAATATACAAGTCAATTGGGTACAGCTTATTCTTGATGAGTTTCTCACTTTTAATAATGGCAAAATGCGCACTATCTACTTTGGAGAGTACATCATGCGACTTCTCCTCAATGTCGATACGCCATTACCTGAGTCGGAGAATACAATGGTCCATCAAATTAACCACCGGACCATAAGCCTAATGCAACTCCCATCTCGACCTCCTCGCATAATATCACTCGCCGAATGGGAAGCAAGGCATCAAGAACAACAACAACAACAACCTCCTCAACCTCACCATGAAGAACATCTCGAGCAAGATGATGAAATTCATCTTGTTGACCCAAGCTTCACCACCAACCAATCCTTGGGGATATTGTCAAGAAATCAACAAATTTTTGATACTCGTCTTAAAAAGGTAGATCATAAGCTTGACAAAATCAAAGGATTCTTCAACAAGCTATGGGATGCAATCTCGTGCTCAAGCACCACTACTGCTTCAACATCACGCGGCAAACGTCCGGCACCTACGTTTACATGGACGACATCCGAAGAGCGTACAAGTAGCAGCGCAAGCGGAGCTAGTTGTGGCCCAGGAGGAAGAGCGCACAGACCACCAACAGGAGGACCTGTCATATGTGAACCAATAGGAAGAGAAGGTTCATATGACTGGGATAGAGATGAGTAATTTTTTGGTTTGATGTGTATTTTTAACTTTCTAGTGCCTTGTATAAATAGCCATTTTATGCTTGTTTGTCACAACATTTTTACTTTTCTTAAGCCATGATTATGCAAATATTCTCTATGCTTCAGTGATTGTTTTGATAAATTATTACTACTGTTAGTTCTTCCTTTTTGTCGATGACAAAGGGGGAGAAAATCTATGGTACTAACTTTGTTTTGTAGGAAAGATAGTGCATACATTCAGGGGGAGAAAATAAGTAAAAACATCTCTAGAATAAATCAGTATTGTCATCAATCAAAAAGGGGGAGAATGTTGATACGCGAAGATTTTGATCAATGACAATGCGCTTTAACAAACAAGGAAGAGATATATGCAATGCTAAAGGAAGATCGATGAAGATCAAACAAACATAAAGTATGTTTTTTTTATATATGTCCTAGTCTAGATTTATTGTTAAAATCTATCCTCAAGAGGCTTTCACGAACACTAGAAAACATTTTATAAACTTCATTTTCAATTAAGTTTTCACTGTGCATATTTTATAATTTCAGTCGACTGAACAGGAACAGCCAGTCGACTGAAACTGGAACAAATTTATACACATGCACAGTTTCAGTCGACTGAATTTCCTACACAGTTAACTGAATTTGCTTCCGAAAATTTTACTTCATATTTTCAGTTGACTGAATTCCCTGCTCAGTCGACTGAATTTGAACCTGTGAATTTTTTTCTGAAAAGCCACCTTCTTCCTCCCAAGAGTTGCAACCATTCATCAATGGAAATGGAAGCATCTCTTATTTGCAACCTTTGACAACAAATGCACCTCTTCTACAAGTATATATACATGATTCTAACATCATTTAACACACCAAATTCTCTTGCTTTAATCTTACTATTCTCTTGTTCATATTCTCTAGATATTCTCAAAGCAATCGTCAATCTATTGCTTGAATCACAGTTTTTGTTTATAACATTCTTTTGATTCATAGCAATTCACATTTCCTAAATCTTCACAAACACATTGCATACTCTCGAGGATAATATTATAGGAATATTGTACTACATTAGACTCATTAGTGTTGACAAGAACACAACAAGTCGAATATTGTATTTTAGTAATTGAGTTGAAGTCCTCTTCGGTAGTTGAGGCAAGAAACCCCATTCGGTTGTTCGGGTAAGTTGTAAACCTATTCCTCTGGGTGAAGTGAGGGTGTTTGTTAGTTGAATTCCTAAGTGAAGCTTAGGGACTGGACGTAGGACGAGAGGTCCGAACCAGTATAAAGTCTTGGTGTCTCCTTGCATTTACTTACTTTATCTACCTAGACTATTTCATTATTCCATATTACACGATCCTACCACATAGCCTCTTTCAGTTTTGTATGTCTGCCAATTGAAAATCGGTCGAAATGAAAATTTATGCAGATATTTTCTTTGAAAATCTGATGCAACTAACGAATGTCCTAATATAAAACACGTTCCACCAGTACTTTTTCAATCAACTAGACTACCAGCATAATCTACATCTGAATACCCCTTTAACTCAAAGTTATCATTAGTTAGATACTATAGACCAAAATGTGGCGTGTGTAACAAATACCTTATAATCCTTTTATAGCTTTTAAAATGAGATTCTTTTGGATTTGATTGAAACTGTGTACATAAGCAAGCAGAGAACATAATGTCTAGAAACAGTAAGATGAAGAAGTGATCAATCATGCCACAATATTTCTTTTGATCAACTACCTTACCTTTTCCACCGTTGTCAAATTTAATTGTGGTGCTCGGATTTTCTCAGTTGGTCACTGGCTGATTGAAAATCTGATTATGGTGCAGATTTTCAACATATAATACATCATTTGTTGCCCATTTTAACTCTGCCACCTTTATGCTTCTCTTGGCTAAGGAACTTTGATTTGTTTTCCGTCATGTGCCTGGAACAACCATAATCTAGGTACCACTCTTGTTGTTCCTTAGCCTGCCAACACACCTATACGAGGAAAGATTCTCGTGACCTATTTTTTTATAGGTCCTTGATTGTTAATGACAAATGATTTTGAAAAACAAGTTTGCGTAGAACCAATACAGTTTATGTTTGTTCCATTTGACACCCTGATTTATTTGATTTTAAGAGATTTTACATTCGTGCCTTTAGGAACCCAAATTGGTATGGTTTTCACGTGTTTGAATCTAAACCAGCAATTGTTTTGATTGTGTCCAATTTTTCCACAAATCAGGCACTTGGAATTGACATGATTAGTTTCATTTCTAACTCTTTCAGATTGAGTATACCTAAGTCCTTGTCTACTAGGATTAACAGTTTGTTTCCCTAATAGCATATTTAGTGATCTTTCTCATTTGGTGAATTTTCCTAAAGTTGTAGACAATTGTCGGACTTGTGTTCTGAGAGGTTCATTTTCATTCAATAATAAAGTGCACTTTTTAATAGAATTTTCTCTCCTAGTGTTTTCACTTTCTTTCAAAATTAAATTTCATTTTCAAGCGATTTTATTTTAATTTCTGATTTTATTTATTTCCTCTTCAAATGATGGACACTTATCACACTTAGAGCTCTTAATTTGATAGTTTTTAACCAAATGGTCAAGCTGCTTATTTAGTTCTATCAAACTATCTCTTTGTGATTCAATTTTAGCGTACTTCTTCCTAAGTCATTCAAAACAGCCATTTACTTCATGAAAATATATAAGTAATTGCGAGTAAGTTTTGATACCTCGCTTGGCTCATCATCACTGCTGTCACTTGATTCTCCTAAAATACACTGATTTGCTCTTTCACTTTCATTGCTAGTGCTTTCATCACTTTTATCCAAAGTTACTATGAAACTTCTCCTTTTCGGTTTCTTTCCTTTGCCGAGTTCATTTTAAGGACAATTAAGCTTGATATGACCAAGTTTATTGTAGTTGTGACAAATGATCTTCGGCTCTTCTGAGTTGTCTAGAACTTTGAAAATTCTTCTTTTCAATGGTTGATTTTGAGCTGGATTTCCATATTTGCGGTTCCACCTTTTGAATCTCTTTATTATTAGTGCCAATTCAGCCGCTCCTTCATCATCACTATCATCTTCTCTTTCCTTCATTCCTATGAGAGCTATTGATTTCTTTCGTGTATCTCCTCCTTGACATTCTTTCATGAATTTTATTTCTAGCTCATAAGTGGTGAGATTTCTGATGAGTTCTTTGACTTTAATCTGTTTCAGATCCTTTGATTCTTGAATGGCAGTCAATTTAGCTTCAAAATTTCATGGAAGAATTCTGAGAATATTTCGGACTATTTCTAGTTCTATGTAGGGTCTTCCTAGATATTTTGATTTGTATACAAGATTAGAAAGTCGTCCATACATTTCTTTGACACTTTCATCCTTTGCCATTGTGAAGTTCTCGTACTTGCTACTAAGCATGGCAAGGCGAGATTCTTTGAGTTGGGAAGTTCCTTCATGGGTTACTTTAATTGTGTGCCAAATTTCTTACGTAGTTAGACAACATGAGACATGATCAGTTCAGTTTGATCTAATGAACAAATAATAGAATTCATAGCTTTAGCATTGGCATTTTGCTGTTTATTTTCATGATCTGTCCATTGATCCATAGGTTTTTCATCTTCTTGATTATCTACCATTATTGCTCGTGTCTATATCCTGTCTCAACAGTATTCCACGCATCTATGGTTTTCAAAAAAAAAATCATTCTATTTTTTCAATATGCATATTCACCATTGGACATGGGTAGTTTCACTATGAACTGACCCGCAGCAAAAGCATTACTAAAAGAAGCCATTAAAAAATCATAATTTTTAAATAAATATTGGTTTTTGTTCATAGCACTGATACCACTTGTTGGATCGTTTTCACTCAAGTAGGGGGTGAATAGGGTGTGCTAATAATAATAGAAATTAATGCGAAAATAAAAACAATAGCAGAAAGTAATACAGTAGTGATCACACACAAATTAACCTAGCTTCGACAAAACCCTGCCTACGTGCTACCTCCAAGGTTTCTATTAGAAACTAAGTAGTCAGACGCTTACAAACACACATTAACTTGCAACACCTGCTAACTTGACTAACCTAACTCTTAGCTCAAAACCTTGCCACAACTCCGCCATTGAGTTGCGAATTCTCGAACTACAAAACCGTAGTTCGTACCCAGTCACACAACCAGGACTTTACACAATTTTAAAAGAGAAAAAATAAAAAATAAAATAAAACAACTAAGCAAAACCCTATTTATAAATAAGCCCAACAGAAAATAAAGACCGGCCTAAATAAACAATAAATAGAAGACGTCTCCCCTTTTTCTTCTGTGTAAAACTTCGCCTAACTTCTTTTATCACTCTTCAAAAAATTAGGGTTTCGTGTTGAACTTGGAGCCGCCATTGGAGTTATTAATTCGTATCGATTCTTCGCTTTGATGCTCTCATTCCTCAGTTAGCTTACTACTTCAATTAGTGTTCTTTGATTTGCTTTGCGGCCACTTTGGTGACGAGTTCGAATGCTACTTTGAATTAGTAAGTGATTTTCCCCTTTTCGTTATTTGTTTATGCTCGAATTAATTGTTCTCATACTCATGATTTTCTATCGATGATGTAATTTGGTTAAATATGGATAAAAACCCTATATTTTCGTACATATTTTTTTTTGAATTCTTCAAGTGATTTTGGTGCTTGCGTTGATTTCTAATCGAATGGTTGTTGTTATTTGCTGACTTGTTCCATCTCTAATATGCTCGAATTTGATTGAAACTGTGCAGTTAAAGCGCTTGGTAGATTTAATGTGGCGGCGGTGCAAAAGTCATAGCGGGGATACAACGAGGATATAGCGGGATATAGCAGATGGCTCTAAAATAGCATATACAAATGGTAAATATATAAATTAAATGAAAATTAACATTTAATTGAATTATAATTAATACATAAATAATTTTAAATGAAAACATATGCGAGTATACTGTAAATTATTATAAAACTGTTATATAACATAATTGAATTTAGTAAGAATATTAGACTATATTCATTTCTTAAAATATAATAAATTCAATTAAATAAATTAATTTCATAAGTGAAATAATGTATAAATATCATTTTTCAATTTATTTCTTTTAAAGAAGATATAGCAGAATAGCGGAATATAGCGAAAATAACGGGATATAGCGGAAATAGCGGGGCTTAAAGCGGAAAGGCTATATAGTAAAATCGTAGAGGTAGAAATCCGCTATGAGATATAGCAGGGTTATAACGGGGTAATATTGGGGCATTAACTGCATAGGGTTAAAGTGTTTGAATCGGTCCCGTTCTTTTTGCTCCTATGATTATGGCATTTGAATTTGATATATAATTGACTTGAATTTCTCTGTTCCATATGATTCCTTATGTCCTCTGATTGATTTCATTTTGACCTTATTTATTTTGATATATATGACTCTCTGATTACTTGATTTTGTTAAAACTACTGGTCATCTCTATGTATATACATACACACACACAAAGATATATACATATATACGTATATATGCGTTTGATTCTGACTTGTTGGCATTTGAATTTGATAATATATTTCTGATACAATTTCACTATGATACCCTGCCACATTAAACCATTCTCTGATTGACTTCACTGCAACATTCTTTGCTGGCATTCAATTTTCGAATTTTTGAAAAGATGTTTGATCATTTCTTTTTGACTGCACCTTGACTTGGATTTCCCACGGCTACTGATAATTATCGATTTACCATTACACTTTGCTTGTTGCATATCATCGTTCACTGTTGGCTACTGATAATTATGATTTACCATTACACTTTGCTTATTGCATATCACCGTTCACTGTTTGCTTGGTTCACGTTGAATGAAGTCTGGTTTCCACTACGTACATACATACATACATATATATATATATATATGTATGTATGTATGTATGTATGTATATATGTATATGCATACATGTGTACACGCATGTATATATCTATGCTGCTTATTTGTACATGTCTACATATGCATGATGGTCTGGATCGTCTTAAAGTCAACATGTCTATGCTTTTGTACTAGTTGGAGTCAATTTGCATTCATGTTGTTGTAGTCATGCCTGTAGCTTGATTCATTGCTCTTGACCGTATGTGCTTCTTTGTATTTGAACTCCTGCTTGCCTCTGAGCTGACACAAGCATATCCATATATATTTGAACATGTTAAAATCTGGTTCAATTTTTCTTTGCACTTGTACATTTTGTTTTCATGTTGTGTCTTCATGTGTCTGCATATCCAGTCTATGCTTTTGTGGTTCCTGCCACTTGATCTAAGTCTGTTTGCATCCCTTGTGTTCATAACCGTGTTGTTGCAGGTTAGTTCCATATGTTGTTTTCTGATTGGACTGACCTTGATTTTCTTCGAGTTGGACTGTCCCCTGTTTACTCAGAACTTCATGTATACATGCATTCATAACTGAACTGACATATGTGAACTCTAGTTCATGTTGAAATTGAACTTGCTTCGAGTTAAGTGTCCAGTTCCTTGCTTTGTAAATGTTTGAATGCAGCTTGATGCTCTGTATTTTTTGTGGTCTCGTTGTACATATGACTATTTTTTGATGCTTTATCCTTTGTACATGTGATTGAGGCAGTTGTCATATTTGTTGGACCTGAGCATGTTTTGTTGTTTTGGTCGAGACTTTATGTGTACACCGATTAGAGAAATGCCTTGATCCTTTGTACATGTCTTTTGTACTTTCTGAACTGATTTTTTTTGGTATTTTGGATTGCACCTGTATTGAATCTAGCCTCGGCTTAGGTGACTTTGTCCTCACCTGTCCCTGCAATTTCAACAAGGAAGTGTATATTGGTATGCACAACCTTGTGATATGTACAACGATACACTATGCATGTCACAAGTTGTTCGTGTAAGATGAATTAAAAGAAATGATGACGAACAACCCAAATAATCGAGGCAAACGATATTTTCAATACACTCACTTTATTATGCACTGCAAAATATTTCTTTTTCAATTTTAATGCGTCAGTGTTTATTTTGCAGATAGTTCAGTGCTGGATACAGGCTGGAACAGACTTGAAGATCAAATATGAGTGTTGAGTGAATATGTAGTGAGGTGTAATATGCATGAAAAACTGCAAAGTGAAAATGTGTTGTTATTGAAGTTGTATTGCAATTGAAAATGTATAAATGTTGTAAGAGCTCAAATTTGTAATAAAATATTTGTTGGAATAAAATATTTTTTAAAATAAGAATTCCGAGTTGTTTATTTTATTCAACAAATATTTATTTAATAATGTAACAAAGTAAAATAGTACAATAACAAATACATTTAAGCGAATATATATATATATATATATATATATATATTATCATCAAACAAAAACTGTACACTAGTAACTTGCATATTCTACAGGATGGTGCTAGAGCAACGGATGTAGTTAAATGCAGGTGTTTCCCTATCTTTTTGGATAGGGTTGCATCGAAGTGATTTACTCGGCTCATGCCGAAATCCATCTCGACTTTTGACAAGTTGGCAAGGAAGTTTCTAGAGCAGTTCAAGCTTCCCATCACTCGACCTAAGGACGTGATGCCCTTGTCGAGCCTTTCTCTGAGACCTTTGGAGTCATTGAAGGGGTTCTTGAACAGTTATAATAATGCAGTTACTGAAATTAACAATCCAAATAAGAGTATTATGTTGATGGCCTTGGTCCAGGGCATATATCTGGACATGGACTTTGGAAAATGACCAAGATGAAATAGCAAAAAACATGGTGGAGTTCCACCATAAAGCTAACCAATTCTTGCATTTGGAAGAAGCAAGTCAAGTTACTGGGAATAATGGTAGTGGACAGTCAAAGGAAATGATTCAAAGTAATATAGCAATTAAGAAAACCGATGAGAACTCCAGTAACATGGTTGTGAATGTTGGTAATTCTGGTAATCAAAAGAATAGAGATTAAGGCATTGAGGCGTGTAGAATGATGCTGAAAAGCACCCAAGGAATGTAAGGCTAAATGGATATACGATTCTAAACGACACAGCTGAAAACGTATACCTAGCAGCACAAGGTATATAAAGGTATAAAGAGCCTCCTAGGAGGGAGGCGATCGAGGAAGAAAGATGCTCTGGAATCTATTGTCGTTTCCATGAAACTCATGTGCACAATACGAACAAGTGCAAGTGTCTTAGAGATCTTATTGAAGAATTAATAAGAAAGAAGAAACTGCAGCAACATGTGAGAGAGCCGCATGATGGCAGACAAAATGTTAGATTCCAAGAGCTGAATGCTGAAGGAAGAAAACATGGAACCTGTAAAGAGGGGCTTAGGCGGTTAGGTGGAAGAATAGTTATTAACAGCGTAAGTGAAGGACGTCATCCAATGAAGAAAAACTACAATGGTATGTGAGTTCGTTGAGGCACATAACGTAGGAGAGCTGCTTCGCCATTGAGGATAGAGTTTAGGCTAAGTTGAAAAGGTTGATGAATGACGATATTGTGTTTCGAAATAAGGATTCCAATAGGTTAGAAGCACTAACCTTCGATCCCATGGTGATTATGGGTGTGTTTGCATAGACATGTTCAGTTATGTGCAGGATATTGCAGGAGATAACATGCCACACACTGAATGTGGAACTGAAATATCTACCTATAAAATAGAAGAGGCACACTCTGGATCTGTAATGATCCACTATGTTGAAGGAGGAAGTGGATAAAGTGAAGGCAGATGACTTTATCGTGATGCTTTGTAATCTGAATGGGTATCAAACATAGTGCTCGTCAAGAAGGCAAAATGGAAAGTACCGGATGTGTATTGATTATTTAGGCTTGAACAAAGTAGCCCGAAGGATAGCTTACCTTTGCCCCAGATTGATCAGTTGGTAGACAGTATGGTAAGGCATGAATTGCTCTCTTTTATGGATGCTTACTCCGATTACAATCAAAAATTGATGCATGTTTTTGATCAGGAGCATACAAGCTCTATAATGGGTTTGGGATTATACTATTACCGAGTGATGTTGTTTGGGCCAAAGAACGTAGCAGCTACTTACCAAAGATTGGTGAATTCCATGTTTAGGAACCAGATTGGGTAAATGATGGAAGTATATGTAGATGATATGCTCATGAAGTCATGACTATCGAGGAAGCACATGGATGACCTATCAGAGGTATTCAAGGTGCAACGGAAGTATGAGATGAAGTTGAATTTATTGAAATATTCTTTTGGAGTTGCATCGGGGAAGTTTCTAGGATTTATTATGAATTCTAGGGGCATTGAGGCTAATCCAGAGCAGATTAATGTCCCGAGGAACTTAACTGCCCCGACATGAAGAAGGAGTTCAAAAGCTTGAACAGTAAGGTTTCCACATTACATCGGTTGATCTCACAGGTAATGGATAAATGTATACCATTCTTTGATGCCCTCAAAATGGAAAAGAAGAATTTCAAAGGGACGGAAGAATGTTAGGATGCCTTCGAGGAATTACTAAGGCATATGGAAACACTATCAGTTCTATCCAAAGCTTTAAACTGAGAAGATTTATTTATCTATTTGGTAGTGTTTGCTCATGCATTAAACATAACATTGGTACGTGATGAGGCAAGAATTCAGAGGCCGGTTTGTTATATCAACAGGCGGTTTGCCGAAGTTGAAAAGAACTATCTAAAGTTGGAGAAACTGGCTTATTGCTTGCTAATTGAGTCAAGGAATCTACGACCATATTTTTCAGGCTCACTCGATTAAGGTGTTGATGGATCCACCTTTGAAGCAAGTACTACATAACCCGAAACTTTAGGAAGGTTATTGAAGTGGAATACTGAACTGAGCCAGTATGACATCACTTACTATCTGAGGAGGGTGATAAATGGATAGGGATTGATAGATTTCATCACTGAGTTTGCCATAGAGATGCTGAATAGAAAGACGATATGATTACAATTTCTCCATGGAAACTATTCATCAATGGAGCTTCTAACGAGTGTAGTTCTGGAATAGCAGTGGTACTCTTGACTCTAGAAGAATGGTTTGTTTGCTATGCATTAAAGCTAGAGTTCCCCTCAATAAACAATAATGTTGAACATGAGATGTTGATAGCATGAGTTGGTATAGCGAATGAGATGGGAGTAAGGATGCTTCATATATTCATTGACTTCCAATTGGTGGTTTTCCAAGTGAAGAAGGAATTCCAGACTAACATGAGAGACTTCCCCTTATTCAATGAAGTTATTAAAACTATTGAACGATATAGAGCATTATACAATATGCACATCTCCAGAGAGGGGAATGCATAGGCCGATTCACCGACCTATTGGGCTAATTCTGAAGATGCATAACTATTGGGATTGGTTCCAATGGAAGTTTTGTTGGGTTCGAGTACCGACCAGATGGATGTCGAGTAGATTTTGGAGGCTAAAGAGGAGATGAAGTCATAGATGACTCCAACTAAGGACTATTGGATTAAGGAAATTTCTCGAGAAGAATCAACGGATGACAAAAGCTCCTTTGTAAGGTACCATGGTTCATAATACAAGAAGGAGTACTATAAAAGAGAGGTTTCTCGACTCCCCTACTTCGATAACCAAGGAGGGGGATAAGAAAATCCTCATGGATGTCTATGAGGGTAGCTGTGGTGATCACACTAGGGGGAAGACATTATCGAAGAAGATACTTCACTATGGATAATTCTAGCCAACAATAAACCATGTTTGCTACTGAATACACCGAAAGGTGTGATCGATGCCAAAGGTTTGTTAAAAATTTCGAGAGCCCTATCTATAGAGCTTATACAAATGGTTAGTCTGTGGCCATTTACGATTTGGTAAATTGACATAATTTATGTGATACCATTGTCGAAAGGAAGAGCTAAATATGCAATTGTTGCGGTGGACCACTTCATAAAGTAGGCGAAAGCGGAACTGTTTGCCATGATCACAATGAAGAAAGCGATCAACTTTGTGATGAAGAATATTATCTATAGATTTGGAGTACCCTAGAAAATTATAACAGACAATGGAAATTAGTTTGAAAGTACCAAGTTCGAGGACTTTTGTAACCAGTACAAGATTGAGAAAAGCTTTTCGGTAGTAGCATACCTCAGGCAAGCAGACAGATGGAGGCGGTGAATAAAATCATCAAGTCCATCTTGAAGAAATGATTAATTAAAGCCAAAGGCAACTGAGTTGATGAGCTTCCACTAGCATTGTGGACTTATAGGACAACCTACATATCTATGACTGAACATACACCATTCGCTTTAGCCCTGAAAGTCCCTTTTTATCAGAAAAGGCATTACGACACCAAGGTCAACAAGAAACTCGTGCTTGCATCCCCTAATTTAATTGATGAAAAAACGAGAAGAGACTGAATTAAGGGTATCTGCTCATCTGAAAAGGGTAAGTCTGAAACTGTAACTTCAAGGTAGGGGATCTCGTTTTGAAACAGGTTCTCCCGGGTATGGGGGCAATTGGTCCGAATTGGGAAGGTCCTTATGTGACCGAATAGAAGCTTAGAGATGGAACTTTCAAGACGGCCACTATTAACGGAATCCCAATTCTATGGACATGGAATAGTGACTTGTTATATTTTACATAGTATTATTAAGTATATTTTCTGCAAATAATCCAACCTAGGATTTTAAGTGCAATGTAATAAGCTAGGACTTGCTACATTTTTCGTTTATAAATAAAGTTAGCTTCTTGAACAAATGAAGCAATGTTCTTGTAAGCAAAACCTTATGCTGCATGATTAGCAGTGCAATCACATACCTAGAGATAGGTACTGACTCCTTTAGTCTTGGATTAAAATAAAAGAGTATTGACTATTTCCCGAAAATAGGCAAGGTCAATAAGGAATATACGGAGCCAGGTAGCTAAAAGCGCCAGTTTCGAAAGATAGAAACTAGTGCATGGTTGGAAATTTGATGACCACGCTTATGGCATAGCAAGACATGCTAAGCCTAGGATAAGCAAAGATAGTCAACGGACACTCTCGGCTGACATCCAAAGATAGTGAGACTGAAAGCGGGTCCATAGAGATAGGCGTCTAAAGCATCAGTTCTCAGATATAAGAACTGGTGTAAGACCGGAATTTTCATGATCACACTTTCAGCGTAGTAAGACATGCTCGACCGAGGATAAGCAAGGATGGTCATGAATGTTTTCAGTCAAAGCCCGAAAATAGCGAGGTTGAAAGCCGAAAATAGGCACCGTCGGACTCCTCTGGTCTAGGATTAGGACTGGTAGACTATAATCAAACTGGGGCCCATTGGGTAATTTATACTATGTTATTAACCTTCAACCGATGCTCAACAGTAGGCTAGATCAAGGAATGATGCCTGGATTCTAGCATATGAAATGCCAAGTCTCGAAGATAGGACTCGGTATGTGGTGGAATCACAAAAGGTATGATCTCACTCATGGCCCAGCGGGACACGCTTGGCCGAGGTTGAGTGGTGGAAATAACTGGATAATATCATTCACACCTATTATTGGCAAGTTCAAAAACCTTTGGATATGAACCCCCAAACCGTTGTTTCCCAAAGCTAGGAAATGGCATGGAACTCATTTTATTTATAACTTTTTAATAGTCAAGAGAAACTCAACCCGGAATAAACTGGAATAACCATAAAATTAGTTAAATAATAGTTTGGTTTAGCCAAATGGTAGCATTTTGGGAATGATAAAATTGAACTAAATAATGGAATCTATTTAAACAATTGTAGAAATTTTACTTATATGTATGGAGTTACAGTAAGTGAAAGCATTGCATAAACATAGACATGTATAATATGGATAAATTATAGTACAAGTAGTTATATATATATATATATATATATATATATATATATATGCAGGTAGTTGCATATAGGTAGGGATAAAATATAGGGTATGTAAATATAAATGGAACAGTTTGAAACAAAAAAATCTTTCATTACATTCAAACTTTATATATAATGATGCAAGGGCCGGTCCACCAATAACATGGCCTATGAACAAAAAAGGGAATGAAAATGTACAACCAAAAAAAGATAGAAGTAAACTACCTCGTTGTCACTATAGGCTAACTAAGGAGCCTACTTCTTATGTGTCTTCCTTTTCTTACGGCCTTTCCTGCCTCAACCTTCATGAGGCTTCTTCTGACCTTTACCGCCCTTAGGTTTCTCCTTTGGTGTTTTAACTTTGGAGGGAGTGGTATCCTTTCAGTGAGAGTGATGATAGTATCTTCAGGCTGGTCAAACGAAGGCTCAAATGTTCCTGTGGAAGCACCAGGAGGCTTGATAGCGGTAGGAAGTATTCTTGCAGAAGGCTTCAGCTCCTCGATACCATTACAATTTTCAAGTTTAGGCTTGGTCTTGATTTTAGCCTTTTAAACGTCGATCATCAGCTTATACGCCATAGAAATGGAACCGGTTAGGCCCGAGGTGCTTGTAATAGCGATGTCTCCCCTAAGGACTTTGAATTGTCATACAGTCTTTCCAAAGCTACGATTTTCTCTGGTTCAGGACCAAGAATGGAATTGAACGGAAGGCTTGGAACGACCAATCCCATGGTTACATAGGTTGGCTCGGTAGTAATTGCAACCGGGCCCAAGCCTTATGTGATTAGTCGTGGAGGAGGGGGAAGCGATGGATGAACTATGAGTTTACAAATGGAGAAGTAAAGATTAGTATCATTCTCGGGTGAGAATTAAAGGAACTCGAACACTAGTGAGACAAGGGATATATCTTCGCTAGATGGAGTCACCTTGGCCGGAGATACGATAATCTCACCCTCTTTTGGGGATGAGAAGATAGGCCGAGAAATGGAAATGTGAATGTAAGGTTCAACATAGGTAATTGCGGTAGAAGCTAGAATAATCTAGGTGGCCTTAGAGCTGGTCCTATCAGATGTTAAAACCTTCACTACAAGTTCTTGTATTTTTGGAGATGAAAATTCTACATGGCCTGATATACTTAAACCGGCAAGAGCTTCAATGGCAGCTTTAGTAGTAATGGCATCCTCTGCAGCCAGGATTGCCTTTCCATCCTCTAGTTTCAAGAAATCACCGACGTCGAAATATTTGGATTTTAATTTGTCTTCGGTGAGGCCTTCACAGAATGCTTTCGCACGACGTAGTATCTCTTCCCAGGCATCGACAAAGGTGATGACATAAGTACTTCCAAGCCACTTCAAGTTCATATATCAAATAACATTGGCTAAGAACTAATGAAGGGTGGAGTTTAGTTCTTCGCCTTTTTTGAGCCTCTGCTCCTTTAGCTCAATTAGTTTGTTCATAGTTGCAGCATAGTTAGCTTGAGCCTCCAGTTTCTATGTTTTCATCGACAGTAAGGTGGATTCAAGCTTCTCCTTTTCTGCATGAAGCTCCTGGATCTTAGCTTCTTTGTACATGAGAGCTTTGTCTTTCTCTAAGAGGGTCAGATCCTTGTTTATGAGCCATAATTTGAAGTATAATTATCTTCATAAGCAATTTTTAGAAGGTTTTTCATTACAATCTCGATCTAATTGTGAGCTTTTGTCATCTCTGCGACCATGTCTTTTACCTTCATCTCCGATGCCTGAGCCCCACATCTCTTTCTTCAGTGACCTTGGCCAGATCCAACTTATATTCTTCTATAATCTTATCATAGCTTCTCTTCTTTGAGTCAAATGATTGGATGTCTATTTGATGAATTCGGTTGTTGCTAGAGAGGGAAAAGCAAAGTTTCTTCCACTCATATCCCTTGTCTGTCAGCTCCTTAATGCCTCCAACCCTATGATCGGGTTCTTATTTAGGAATCTCTTTGAGGTCCCGATTGAATTTAAATCAATTCAAGCAAAGATTTGGAAAAGCAGCCTGCATTCTACTCAACGGGGATAAAGGAGGAGCTGAATAAAAACCATATAGATTGTGGGGGTAAAGGAACTATGGTAGTCAGTGAGAGTGATGCTGGAGTTTGTAGCAGTGGAGGAAGATGTATTTGAGTTCGAGGTAAGGAAGGCTAGAAAAAGAACTATGGAAGTCACATGAATCCTTATGCCTTTTCCATGGTCATAGGAGACTCTCCCTTCGCTTGCCGCTTCTTTCTATTCATTTCTGCTTGGCAGTCACTTTTTGCCTCACATTCTCTTTCTTTTCTTTAGGCTCTTTCTTTTCGCTCATTCCTAAGAGCTAGAGCAAGGAGGATACGGCTCAGGGGTTAGCATCCTCTACATAGAAACCCTGTGGTGAAGATAGAAAAAACGGTCCCTACCTATTGTACCTAAAATTAAAGAAAGGACCGTATCATTTTGGGAACAGTGGAATGTGAGCGAATGCAAGAAATGTGTATTCATGATCCTAGAAGTGTGTGGAGTGCCGATGTCCTCCTAAGTACTCTACGGACAATGTTCGAAAGGTAATAAGGATGGAGTCTTACCTCCATCAGATGCCCTCGGATGGGTAGCTAAAGCTCAGAGAGCACTCCTTAAGAAGATCGTCAATAAGGATATTGAGATCGCTTAGTGAGCCAAAAATATTGTCTAAAGAACCAGTTGAAGGAGTCACCTTAGTTATGGGGGTCATGCTCGGTTCTTTAGTTCTTTGAGAAGTCTTGATGATTATTCGTCTTGGACGTGGCCGATAAGTTCAGTGCCTTCAGGAGACATCTCTCCATATGACTCGTTTACTCCTTGACTGAAGTCTTCATCATCATTGCCTTCTTCATCACCTTCTTCTTCTTCTTCTTTCTCTTCCCATTCTTCTTTTCCTCCTCTCTCTTTATGGATCGTTTCCATTTTAACTCTTTCTTCTACTTTCGTTTGAACTTCACCAATAACGTGTGCTTTCGCTGCTCTATCCACAGACTCACCGATGTTTGTTGTGTCGGAAGGGCCTCCAACATCGCCTTGGATATCATCGTTAGAGCTACGAATGAGGGCATAAGACCTTGCTGGAATGCTGGAATTACTTGGTGGAACTTTTGTAAGAATGAAAAAGGGCTTAGGATGTAGAAGGTTGCATCAAAGAAGATTTTTGTTTGTAAAGAGATAAGTGGTAGAGCGATATTGGATACTAACCCGCTTGAGGCTTTGAAGAGTCTTGGAGTGCTCTGTGCTTGAGCAGGGATATCAATAAAGAAAGGAGATAATAGGTTAAACATTTTGATGGTGAAAATCAAAGCATCGGGAAGAATGGAAAAAAGTCTTACTTCTAAAGAGCCAAGGCCTATTGAATCTATACAGACATTGAACAAAGAAATATTCATTCTTGAAGTATAAACATTTGTCGTGGAGCGCTTCAATGACCTTACATCGGCACCAGACATCGATGATCATATAAGAAGGCTAATTGCTCCATTATTTGAAGCCCAAGACACGTGCGAGTTCCCTAAAGGTTAGAGGTCATCAAAATTGATTCATGAAAAGGATGTACAAAAGCTTAGCAAGGCATAAATATTAGGATAGAATTGAGTAAGAGCGACCCCAAGTTCCTGGAGGAATATTCAAAGGAATGGATTAAAGGGTGGCACCATGATGCCCAGGCATATATACTTATTGCAAGCCGCGTAGCCCATTTGAGGATTATGCCTTGTTGGTGTAATGTTGTGAGTAGGTCATCACTTTCAGGAGTCCCATGTTGTCGATATATGGTCAAGAATGACTTAATAGAAAGAACATCATCATTTGTCCTATTGAATTATCTAAGACTCTTGGACCAACCTTGTTCACTTAGAGGAGGAGGAGGTTGGTCCTAGATTGGAAACACTCGTACTATCATCCTTTGTAATTCAGTAATAATCGAATGCTAGGTCAGACAGGTGTGGAGGTCAAGGCTTGAGCTATGGAAGACCCAACTTATAAGGAGTTGACAGCTCAGCGCCAATGTTGAATCAAGGAGAATAGCGAGTCATTCTGGCTAGGAAAACTCGATTATGAACAAAGTCAAGTATGTTTTATTTTGTAGTACAATTTTATGGACTCCTGTGACCGGTGCTTAGAATCCAACGGATGTCGACATGTGTTGATTAATCAGATTCTGAACATCGACCTGAGTAGTTAAAAGTGTCAATTCATATACTGTGAGTCTTGTGTCCCATACATGACGAATGGACCATTCTGTGTAGATAGCCCACTCATGCTAGATAATGAGCCACACTGCATGATGGAACCGTGTTTCGAATCTTACCCGTTGTCGTTCGATAATTGATAATGGAATCACCTTCCAAAGAAATGTGGAATGTTCTTTTATAGGAACACAGGAAGAGCAGTAATTTGAAGAGAAATATAATGGATAAATTTGGATGTCGTAGCATGTTCGTCGTGACTTTTCTCTAGACAAGAACCGTCTCATCAGATTTTGGAGTGGCAATTTATGATCGACAATGCTTTTTTGGAGTATGCACTTGTTTTTAAAATGAGCAAGACATAATGCCATTACAAATGGAAAGAACCAGAGCAAAGTGTTTGAGACTCAAAGTCAACATTGGAAATGCAAAGGATCAATATGATCCAGGGAAATGCAATGCCAACTTCAAGTCAAACCCAAGGCAATCCTAGGAAATTCTCGTGTCTATAATGGTTAAGAACAAGGCATAACCTGATCAAGGATTTTGAGCCCCAATCTATCATCAGTTGTAGATGAACTCAAGCCATAGCCGGCGCGTGCTCCACTGCCATCAAGTAACGACAACCTACCTTTGAATTACAAATTCAGATATTGGGTTTGAGGAAGTCAGGTCAAGATGCTTAGGTGGTGCAATGTCTATTGAAATGGAGATCTAGTAGTGGCGTAGGCTTAAAGGAGATGGCATGATTCGATTTGGTTGGCGGCGAGTGGTTCAGGCTTGGAGAATGAGATCGTAGATGGTCAGTACCGGGAAGTAAAGAGACGCGAAAACAAAGGAAACGAAAGCATCATTTAAAATTTGACTAAGTATAGCTTATAAAGAGGAAAAGGAGTTAGCATTTCATATCGGTACAAACCAGAAGTGGTAAGTACCGACATGAATTTTCAACTCGAAACTAGAAGAAAAGGAAAAGAAAGGAAAAAGACAAGCAGTATGTATATAAGGCATGGAAGGATCTCCAGAGTATAGATCTTAACCTTAGCATAGAGAATGAAATGCTGCTATTTAAAGCACTAGAATGATGCCCTTGGAATAGAGACAATGCTTTGAAGCAACTATGGGATAACCCATAGACTTGTATGGACAATGATATATGCTTGTCTTGTTCTAGAGCACTTTTTATTTCCAATACAAGCGTACTCTAGATGGCAAGTGTTATACGACTTTTAGACCAAGCGGCTTTCAATAGAATATGGACGTTAGGATAAAGACGAAATGGTTCATGGATTTGGAACAAGCTTGGAAGAGTAATGAAGGGGCTTCAAAAGTTTGGAGTGTAGAATGAACATGGAAAACAGGTCAATACCGAGCTCTTTTTCGGCACTTTAAGGAGCCTTAAAGTCTTGGTATATGGATAGCTGGCTAGACTAATCTTCCTAGGGCCCATTTCTAAATGAGCATGGGACAACTACAAAGAAGCTCTAAAGAGAAAGACAAGTACCGAAGTTGTTAGAACCTTTTGGCAATGACTGGATTTCTAAGTAGAAAGTGCACAGGACTTGATGGACCAAAGATAGAGGATCAAGTTAGGGAAAATGGCACAACTTGCCATCACAAAATAGGTCGATAACGATTACTTATGATTGGTACCAAGATGAATTTTTGATCAAGGGACCTCATCTCCTCTCCTTCATTCTCGATTATGATGTTGGAACTGGTATTTCAAAGATCTACAACTTTGTTGGAGCAGTTTCTTTATAAATACGAGACTTAGAGCAATTGGAAAAGGACTTTTGGAGTACTTCATCTTCTTCACTCTCTTTCTTTACACGACCTTGTCATAAAGGAAGTTACTTTTTGTTGTGTTGACCCAAGAAATGGACCAACATTGTGGTTTGGTTTTGAAAACACTAACCTTGTTTTTACAGAATAATATCACATATCACAGATATAGGAAAGAAGCAGTAAAAGAAAATAGACAGAGGATTTTATAGTAGTTCGGCTGTTAACAAAGCCTTCGTCCACTTTATTATTTTACTATAAGTTGATTGCTATTAGAAAAGCTGTTTGATTACAAGGCTTTGGCTAATTCCTAGCTAGATTGGATCTCTAGAGTTAGAATCCACCGTAGAATCACGGTGTATTCCTTCTGAGATCATTGTGAGGGAGGTTGGAAGTGAAGAATAATCCTAACAGAGCACCATCAATCAATTTCAAAAGAGGATCCACTTTGTGCTGCAGGTGGCACACTATTTATAGAGCTTGGAGGGATTCTGGGCCAGACCCATCATTGTCAGCTCCAAGATCGACTACAGGTGACCTAGGAAATTTTGGTTGGCAAAATGAGATAACACTATGGGTCGTTGGCGACCCATGATCCATAGGTCGCGGGCGACCCATGGGCTATGGGTTGCTAGCGACCAACAGACTTAGCTTATTTTACCAACCGAGTTCCGCCTCCTTTCTTCGTATTCCATAATCTTACTTGTTGGCGATTTTGACGAAGTGCATGGGTTGCTGATGATCCGGCCATAAAGGACTACACCGGAATCTGAAATTGGAGATGTTTCTCAGGCATTCATCGTTGTCGTCATGTCTTAATGGCAAGTCACTAGCTGTTTACGTTCAAACACTTATTGGGTGGCAGAGATGCTGGTCTCTTAGCTTCATTGACTCCACTTATTGCCTTAACCGTATAGCTTGGCCCTTGTCGACCTCTAGCCGTAAATTCTCGGGTTAGTCGCTTGATCATCCTACCATCTTAAGGTTGTCTCATTTTCTATTGGTTTCTGCTGGGTTGAAAACCTGGATAACATTTGCCCCCTCAGAGTACGTCCTTGTTGTAAACAAGGCTTGCTTTGGAAGTTATAGTTTTCCATATTCATTTTGGTTGCATTGGAGCTCTACGCATAGGTTAGCCTAAAGTCATTGGTTATTTTCTTCAGTTTTGGCTATTGTCGCTTGCCACAGCCTTTCATGTCTTCGCTTACAGTCTCCCAGCATGCCTTGGAGTGACAAACAGTCACGATTGACCAAATTTGAAATGACTAGGCGAAGCTTTTTTTTGAACATACAAATGCAAAAGGCAAGCATACATGAATATATTCATTATATATATATATACTATTTCATTATTTCATTTTTTGATTTATTATGATGGGTCGCTAGCGAGCCATGTGAGATGGATCGCTAGCGACCTATCTCTGGAAAACTTTCCTTGTTTGAGGCTAGGCCGGGTCACTTGCGACCCAAGATGGGTCGGGTCACGCGCGACCCGATTACTTAGAATTTTTTTTTTATTTCCTCTTCTCCTACATATACCCTTTAGCTGACCCACATGCTCATTTGACCCAAGAAATTCCATTCCATCAAGGTGATCGGCTTCTTTATCAATCCAAATCGATCTCCATGCAATTTCTTGCTCCAGTGATCCTTTGCCTTCTTTGTTCGATCCATCATCTCGTTCGAGCCTAAGCCCTAATCGACCCACCTTGTTAGAGTTTAAGCTCCAACCGACCCTTTTTTTGTTGTAGCCAAGTCGATCCTTGTCTTGTTGCAACTGACCCTTCGCTAGCTCGCCCATGACCTAACTCATAGCTCGCCAAGCTTAATTTGTGATTCCTTTTGTTCCATTAAGCCGATTTAAGGTGGGTTCACTCGGTTGAGTTGTTAATTTCTATGTTGGTATGATGCTTTAATGCCCAGCCTTAGCTTGTGACGTTGACTACAAAATTTCATGCTGATTGTGATTCTTTGGAGGAAGATAGGAAATCGAGTCATGAGTCGACTCTTGGAATGACATTCGGGCTTTGGCCTGAGGCTGGACAAGTTTTGCTATCTTCATCTATCGAACCAGAATCAGCCCGTTACTAATCTGCAGACGTCACTTGCATAATGCTTCATTATTTGATCTTTACTCTTCTAAGAACGGGCTTATCTTGTTTTACCTATTGCATGCTTGGTGTCCCTACAATGAGAAGAGTTTCCCATGTCGCTTCGAACAATGGATCCGTTATAGATCATAGATAGATACCGGGTAAGTGCGCAAGTTGTTCCATTAAAAATAGAAAGCGAAAATTCACGGGAAGTTCTTCTCTCCTTCCACTATAAGCGAACTATCTCCACGAGGCAATGCGTTTATGGCATTTCGAACATCGAGTTTACCTCATATAGATAGCGCACTGCATTTGCTCCAGTTCACACTTGAAATCCGACGCGCTAATCTCAAGTTAATGTTGCCTCAAAGTACAAGTACGATAGGGAGAACTCATGAAAATAGGATAGATTTTCCAATAGAATTACCTAACCTTTTACAGATGTGAGTTTTGTCATATACAATGAAATAGCCATCCCTACGTCGCAAACCAAGTGGATGAAGTCCGACGCTTTCTGTAACTGAATCGTCATCCACCTCGCAAGTCGAGTTTGGTCAACTGGTTCCAGTTAGGCCCATCGTTGATCGCACGCCTCCCAACTTTCAAGTCCTACTCAACCCACCCGAAAAAGCCCCATTGGTGGTCTCCGCTAGGGTTCTCCATAATATACTTATACAATACGGGATTCCCGAAGAGGATATACACCTCTTGGAAAAAGATGCGTTTGCTCACATGCATCCCTCCGGGTTCACGGCTTGTCATCGGTACATATATTTAAATGGAGCCATGCCTCCTTCAATGATTTCCTTTGCGAAACGCTCTCGAACTTAGGGAATTCCCCATTCCAGCTTCATTCGAATGGTTATTCCATCCACACTTGTCTGCACGTCCTTTTTATGCATACGTTCCATCACGCTCTGAGTTTTGATGAGTTGCGATACTTCTTAGCTTTCAAGAGGAGAGATGATTTCCCCTCTTTGATCGTAATCGAGGCCCAATGGAATCAAAAGTTCGTCTTACGTCTGTAAAGCAACTTATCTCAATTTAAGACGTAGTACTTCTTTGTTAGGTGCCGTAGGGGATTTAATTGCCAATGGACGGTAGGGGTAAGTTCTCTTATTTTCTTCTGGTCGAGCTTTGAAGTGATGAGACAGAGTTTCTAACTGATTGCTTGCTCTTTGTAGTTTTGCCAAGGCCAAACAGAGATGCGACTCTTAATGAGATTTGTAAAACACTAAAGGCCATTGACGCCGAGGAGCGGTGCCTTAGAGTTCTGCTAACTGACGAGAATCTACGCTGCTAGCTCCAGGCAGATCCGTTGCTCCAATTGAAGTTCCCTCTTCCAGCTGAGCTAGATTTCACGCAAGGTCTTCTTCTTCACATGATTCTGACTGATGAGGGTCATGAAATAGGCATCACCTTCGAAAGCCTTCCCCCCGACGAGACTCTTGAGGAGGATACCGCGGCCGGTTTAAGTGGTTCGGCTAGAATGCCTCCAATCCAAGAAGAATCGAGGTCGAGCCCACACATAGAGAAGGGAAAGACATGATGGACTCAGAGAAGGAGGAGTGGGAGTTTGAAAGCAGCAATGGTGAAACCATGACCAGTGATTACTTTTTGTCAAAATCTGAAGGTGAAGATTCAGAGTCATGCGATGAGACACCGGGCATGAGTCTCGTTCTTCTGGATTCATCCTTTTTTGACACTGATGATAAAGACATGGCCCCAGAGGCTGGAAAGCATCAAGATTCTCCTAGCAAAGCTGCCGGGGCGTATCTTGGAGATATCGGCGATGTATTCGTCGACTTCGACGCCCTTACAAAGGCGACTTCAAATTTGACGTGACGCCATCCTATTCAGGCAATATCACACCATCCATCAGTCCAACTTCACCCAAGACAACCGAAGCCAGTCCTGTTCCTCTTCTGATAGTCGTTCGCTCCATTTTCTGATGATACCCTAGGCCCGTATTAGGAATGAACAACACAATATACTAGGATTGCACTTATACTTATTTTTCATTCTCTCGTACGCTTTCTCATTTCCCTATGTGTTTCATGTATGCTTTGTTCCAGGTATGACGAGAAGGCGTGGTCTTTATGATGAGTTCGAGGATTATACTGATTCACAATGGTACCCAAAGCCTTCTTTCAGCCACCACCAAGTTTGGGAGATGGAAGACGAATATAGGCGAGGGAAAGAACTTGAGGCAGACGCTCGCCTCCAGGAGGAGAGAGATAAGTACCGTTCGCACAAAGATGGGTATGAGAAAAGATGGTCTCAAGACGAAAGGGAAGAGTCATCGAAGAAGCCAAATTTTGACCATCGCTCCCATCCTCCCGAGCCCATTCTGAAGTATACTTCGGTGAGACAAGAGTCTTCCATTTCTTCTGCCCTAATTCCAACGCCAGCGCATGTTTCATCTTCTTCCATTTTTGCTGCTACTCCCGACACTTCTCATCCCCACTGGAGATTGACCTACATTCTTCCGATAGGCTCACCTAAGCTTGAGGTGGCTCTTCCGGGTTGGTTCCCAAGAGGCGTTAAGTTTGATATGGATATTCACCCTATTCATAGGGACTCTTATATATCGTGCCTCCAAGGTATTCAAGATGATTTGGAGCAGTGTGAGAAGTAGTAGAAGCTCTGCAAACAACTAGCAGACACAACCAGGAATAGCTACCAGGAGATCCTCTCCTTTGAAGCTGAAAAAGATGATTTTGAAAAGGTGTTAACCGATTGAGACGCTAAAATTAAACGATTGGAGGAGGAGAAAGAGGCAGCATTTTGGGACAGCAAGAGGACTACTAGCTTAATAAAGGAGATGAAAAATGTGCACAAGAGAGCCGAAATTGTTTGGAGAGATAAAAATTAGGAAGGCTCGTATGGAAGAAGCTAAATTAAAGGAAGATGTGGTCTCTTGCAACGCTATTATTGAGGCTCAAAGGAAGACAATTTCCGACCACAATCTGATTATCGAGGGGCATAATAAAACAATTTCCGATCAAGCCGAGGCAATTGAAAAATTGCAAGGGACAATTACAGAATTACAGGCTCAGGGCACACAACTCGGTGCTGGTAAAGCTGCTGTTGAGATGGAGAAGGCTACGGTGACAAAAAATTATCTGGCGCTCCAGCATACTTTTGATCGAAAGATGGAGAAACTAGACACGACGATCCTGAATTTTTACGTCAACTCCATACTGCATCAGCGGAGCCTTTGTTATCTTGGCCCAAAGTTCCCATGCACTCTTGCCGTCATTTGGGAGGAAATCCTATCTCCTTTTGCTAAGAATGGTGATGTATATTCAGATCAGGAGTTTCGAGATACCTATCTCAAAGAGGAATCCAAGAAGGCGCTGCTTGAAGGCCAAGAAATTCTTCGAGTTGAACGGGAGATGGAAACCGCCCAAGTGGCTCTGATAGTTGCCACGGATGTGCCTGCCAAGTCTTTAACCTTTGATGCTGGCGAACCTTAGGGATAGCTCCAGGATCTGCTAATGATCTCGGGGCTAAATGTTGTTCCTCATGTGGTGGAGCCTTCCAAAGAAGGCGAAGGAGATGAGTTCGAGGTTGCCATTCAAGACCCTTCCTTCGACACAGGTAACGCTCATTGCCTCTCCCGAATTCAGAGGCCTCCATCTTATACTGTAAGAACAAAAGGAGATTAATGCTTCTCTTTTCGATCTTATAGGTCCATCTACTCTTCCTATTGGCATGCCAATTGCTTCGGCACTTATGCATGCTATTATCTTTACATCTTCTGAAATTATACCCGTTCCTGCTCCTGTCCCTATATCTACACCTAGCTCACAACTGGGACCAGAGGTTGAGAAGATTGAGGTGCTTCATGGCTTGGACGATCCCTCAACATCCCTGGAAGGTGATACGACTATTTCTGAGGCCAAGGAGTAGGAGACACAGATGGAGCAACCATAAAAAACTCCACACAACTTGGTTGCTGTTAGGAAGGAGAGAGTGGAGACGGTTAGGGCCTCGAAGAGCTCCCGGAAGTTGAGAAAGCTTAAGGGATGAGAAGCTCTTCTGAAAAAAAATCGAAGGAGGAGGAGATCGCTACGGAGATATAGGTTGACAATAGTGGCAGCGACACCTCTCCCGAAAAGAAGTAGAAGCTACCAACCAGAGGTGGGAAAGGATGTGGTAGAAAAAAGCATTGATTGGCCGGTACAAGGGTGGACTGTGTTTTGTCATATAGTTTGCGGGAAGCTTGACTTCTTGTGTTTCTTTTTGAGTTCTTATGCCCAAGTGCAGAGTCTGCACTTTGTGTCTTGGTTGTAATCTCTGTAATTTTTCTTTGTTGGCCGCTGTTGTATGGGTACTGCCCCCATATTTTAGTTCTATGTTCATAAGATTTCAAGCAATACAATGGTATTTTGACTTTATTTTTGCCTATCTTTTCATATATACTTTGTGTGCATGTGTACGTTTCATTTCATACTTTTCTAGTCCCATGGTCGTGGCCGAAGTCCTTCATTCGAAGTGATAGAACTATAATGAAACTTAGGGATTAACAACGCTTAGTGGATTTTTATTTAAAAGTTCATAAAACTTTTGACACTTTTCATAACTGCTTAATCTTGTTTAGAAAATCTAAGGATTTAATGATTTCCCAAAAGTTGGAAGTTTTGCTTAAGTTGGAAATTTTACATAGGAAGTTAAACTTTTGCTTGGGATCCTTGTTGACTTTTGAGATAGGACTTGTGAATTTATTGTTGTTTGGGGTGACAGGGCTTGTGGACTCTTTGCATTAAGTAATTCTATCTTCGTACAAATACATGCCCCCTAGTTCACAGGGTTGTTCACTCCCAACAAACTTCGAGTATTCGACATTTCTGAGTAACACGTGAAGTTTCAGCTCGAGTGCGTGGATGCTTGGGTTCCTTAGCACTGCCTATCTCTGGGTAGCACAAGGAGTTGGAATTTAGGGTTCCTCGACGTTGCCTATTTACGGGCACCATGAGAAACTCGATTTTGGAGTACCTCGACATCTCCTATCTCCGGGAAATGCGTGAAACTTGAATTTGGACTTCCTCGGTGTTGCCTATTTCCAGGAAATGCGAGAAACTTGAGTTTGGAGTCCCTCGACGTTGCCTATCTTCAGGCAATGCGTGATAAGTTTGTGAATTAAATAATATAATTAATTGAACTAATTAATAATTAATCTCTTAATTACCTTCCTCATCATCTTCCTAATCCCATGCACAGCTGAAACTCAACAAAACCCAAATGCATGCATAATTTTGCTGTGATATGGAGATCCATACGACCGTTTGATGAACTGATTTCGTCAGCCTTCCTCTCTCCTTGTGCTCAATAATTTCGACCTAATTTCGACATTTCTGACTACCTCCTCCAATTTCCATCCCTGAATCCTAATATTCCATCATCAATTTTGCATTTCATCTCCGACCTCCAGACATCCTCAAACCACCGCCATCGCACTACGTTCATCACCATAAAGTCAACCATACTTTCCCTTTCCTCCCTGTCCCCTTCATTTTCATCGCGACCTACGATAGTACATGACAAACGAATCGTTGCTTCCTTTAATACACCGCCGCCACCTTCCAAACAATCACTGTACGAACTCCTTGAGTTTAGAAACCCAATGTCGGTCTCCTTATAGCCTATTGTCACCTATAACACCTTCAACGCTCAACCCTAAGCACAATTGTTCATGGTCAAACAAATGCAACATATGTCACACCCAAACCTAAATATACCCTCTCGAAGCCCAAGCAAATGTGAAGCTAAATTGTCAAACGACGTTGAAGCCGACATCTCTACCTCTCTAAATAATTCGATGACGCAAAATGATGATGGCGATAGGAAAATATTTAAAACAGATGAAATCAAGGGAAGTAAGGAGAAGGGTTTAGTGGTGGAGATGTAATTATAGTAGAATAATATTATATTTTATTCTCTTTCATTTACACTATGGGTTTCGAGCATGCACGACCACATAGCATGTTCGATCATCACGAAACTCATCGGCGTATAATAATCCATTATTTTGGATCTAATGACACTAGTTTCGTCAAAATCAAAGACAGTGCCTTGGAATGATAATTTCATGCATTAATTAAAACAAATTGTTATTATACCAGTTTTAATCACTTTTAATTCTAAATTAAAAGTTTACTGTAGTCATTTTTATTTAAACAGAATTTGAATAAGCTTTGGAAATCGGTTAAATTCACAATAAATTAAAGATTCAAATATTTAAATAATTTCCAATATTTAACTATGAACTATTCAAAAATCTGGGTCGTTATAGAGGGAGTGGTAAATAACAAAGTTTTTACAACATTTTGTAGTAAAAGTTGTTTAAAGGCTTTTATTACAACGTTTGCAAACAAACATTGTAAAAAACTAGGTTTTTACAAACTTTTTAGTTAAAACATTGTAAAAAACATGGTTTTACAAATTTTGCTTTGAACATATTGTAAAGTACATAGTTTTTACAAAATTTTCTTTGTAAACATTGGCAAATGGATTTTTCTACAACACTTTTACCATAAACGTTGTAATTGGTGGCTTTAGTTGTAGTGTATTGTTTTATCCTAAAAACATACGTGTTTATTGCTTTGTGCCAATACCAAATATATATGCATGTGTTATATAAGATTAAATACATACCGGTGTTAGACCAAAAGAAATTCATGCATGATAGCCCAGTATTGTCTTATTCTCCGTATTATCAGAAAATATTACTTAGTAATATTATTTAGTAGTAGGGGTATAGAGGTGAGGCATTATAGTTTGTATGAGAACAATTTGTTAAACAATGCATTATATATTTTAGATATGAGTCTTGACCTTAGATGAAATTTAGAATCCATATCACATTAGGTGTGTTGGGTAGTTTCCCTATTGTAAGGGATAGTAGGAACATGCAGTGATTATCAAGGTAATCGTTAAGGGACATATTTGTGTTTTCTTACTATCCAATATTTATCTCTTGTATCTTCTAAGACTTAAACTCTGTATCAGATATATAATAGTTGACGAGGGTAGTGAAGATAGAAGTAGCTGTTTGACCAGTAGAGTTGGGACTTTTTTTTTAATATTTCGTTGGCAATTCTTTGAACCTATTACATAGAATATTATTATGCGATATGAGTGTAGTTTACTAGTAATGAGTAAATGAGCGAGTAATACTAGATGGCATGGGATGCCTAAGCTGATATATGTTCGATTATCTTTTGTAAGTAGATGTCACTCAACGGGGATAAGTAATACCAAGGTATTGCATATGTTGTGTATATGAGATAACGCTCCCTGTAGTGGCAATGCTATGCACCTATGGATGTGTGCCAATAGAGATATATGGTTGTGTGCCTATATATATTGATGTCTATCATGTGGTGAACTATTATTTTGGTGAACAGTAAACAAGATTAGGCTAGTATCCATCCTAACGGCCCCAATTGCGAGGTCACGCCCTAAATCCGTTACATACCTTGTGATATATATATATATATATATATATATATATATATATATATATATATATATGTAACTGTGTGCTATTATTGTGTACTTTACCCCATCACTCATAGGCCAACATTCTGTTATCATTCGGGGAACTTGTAGTGCCATGACTATTGCATAGCATAGACTTGCACTTGATGGAACTGGGTCACGAAGGCCATGAAGATAACTAAAGACTGTAAGAGCCGTGACAGACGGGCATGTATGTAGTCTCCTGGAGCAAGCGAGTAGCTATCAGTCTCCTGTTTGGTTATGATGTGCGATAGATGGACATCGAACATTTATACACCTCTTTGAGCTTGATGTAGTACGATGAGGAGTAGATGGTTATACTAGAGACCGTGTGTCTAATGTATAACCAATCCTTATATATAAGGTTATCTAGGAGGATAATCAAGGCTGGGTTGAGGTGTTAGCCTATCTATATTATCATGTATTTCCATTGTACGTTTGTTACATAGATGCTTGTTTGTTTCACTTATATGAGTACGATGGACGCAAGATATGTTTACTCATGATTATCTATGAGATACTCGTAAGCATTGTTGTATGCTAGCCCTATGGTACTTGATTGTTTCTTATCATTGATGACGGTTGTGTATGTGAATGTTTCACCATGTTCTAGTATTTACTACTTGATTTGTAGCTTGACTTTGCTTATATGTGGATGATCATAGTTAGGCATGGTTTTGAGTGAGTGAGCCTGGTATTGATTTATGCCACTTTGGGATGTTTATTGTTAGTTATACCATGCCAGTTTCTATGTTATATTGACATCTACATCTAAGACATAGTCTGACCCATGTGTTATTTATACATTACTTTGTTCAGTCCAAGACATTTTTGGTTTAGGTACAGGTGATCAACTTTGATTAGTGGCCATAATGGAGGCTACTTGTTATGTATAGTTACGTATCATCATGTATTATTACCATCTTGTATGTATGTAGTTTGATGTTGTGTATTGGACTCATACTTGTGTATTTTTGAGATAGTGGGCATTTGACTTATTTTTATATCCTACAGAGACTTATGTGATGAATCATATTTGTATCACTGTATTGTTGACTCTGTGTTCTTTATTTTCTGTTTTATATTGTGTATTGTTCAATCTTGGAAACGTACGTCCTTATTTCTTTGTGCCAATACCGAGTACATACAGGCGTGTCATATAAGATTTAAATACATGAGGGATGTGATAGCCCAATTTCGCCCCATTTTCCGTATTATTAGGTAGTATTACCTAGTAATACTCTTTGGTAATATGAATATAGAGGTGAGGTGTTACATGTAACTTATCTATTAATATATAATGGGAGAGGAAAACTTTATATATTAGAGATTCATAATCTTTAATATATTTATATTGAGTGATATCTATTTGAAGAATAATGTTTTTCTTAAGAAACACCATTGTAATTCAAGTATCGAGCACATTTGAAATCACGATATATGTACCTTATGTATGTACTTATTCTTGTTTTGGGTTTATTTCAAGTTCCACTTATGTTTATACATAAATTATTATATAAGTTTTGATTTATTTATAAACCAATTATAACTTAATTAACTTATATAATATTTATATGCATATTATTAGTTAAATAGTATTTAGTTAACTTTAACCCTATAATTAAATCATATTTAATTAATTTTGGGCCCTTTAATTTAATTAAAATGTCAAAAAATTTATTTTATTCGTCTTAAACTATTTAAGAATAATATTCAACCATAACTGTTATAGTTTCTTATATACATATATTAACTATTTAATTTATTAGCTAAATACTTTAATTAGATATTTAATAAATTTCAAAATTTTATTTAGTTTAATTTGTCATACAATTTTGAGAGAATCAAAACATTTTAAATTATTAAACTATAAACTTTACAATTTTATTCACATATATATCAGCATATATAATTTAATTGATTAATTATTTGTTAAACAATCATATATTTAATTAAAAATTGAAATTAAATAATTTAATAAACTTCAAAAAATTTATTTAATTTACCTTACACAATTTAAGATAAATTTTCAGCTATAATGTAACGACCCAGAATTTTTATAAATTAAAATTTGAATATTTAATTTATTTTAAATATTAATAAGTGAATTTATAAGTCGAATAAATTTTTATTTGAATTTTTGGATTTAATTGAATAATTAAATCGATAATTTAATAAGTTAAATTATAGAAATAATTGAAAATAGGGTTAAATATGATTGTAAATGATTTGTAAAATTTTATTTTATCATATTGAAGTTAGAATGATATTTTAGAACTTTTAAAATCGAATTAAGAGTTAATTTGTGAAAAATTGAATATTTTAATATTTAATAATCGACTGTAAAATAGCCAATTTTTGAACAGTCTCAGAATTGAACGAAACCAGTTCCATTGGATTCGTAATAGTTAGTTATTACCGGATTTCAATTTTCGTGTCAATCGGAGCTATCGTTTGATCGTGGCAGCTCGAAACGCATCGATTTATTTTTAATTTAAATTTGGTGAGTCAAAATAGCCATTTTTCAAAAAGTCTCGGATTTCGACGAAACCAGTTTCATCGGATCCGTAATGTGATATTATTGTAAGGTTTCAAATTTCAAGTCAATTGGATTTACCGTTTGTCCGGTACAAATTAAAACGCCTAGAAATCGGTTTAAATCGGTTTAATTCAAATTGAACGTTTACAGCCATAACTCGCACAGATGTCCGAATTAGCTTCCGAAACTTGTTCCATTGTGTCCGGAACGCGGGATAAACCCTAGGTACGCTGGTTACGGCGCCTAAATCGGAGTCCGGAATTTTCGGGATGAATAGTGTCGCTCGTTCCTTATAAATAGACCTCTAGCCTTCATAAATTGATAAAAAAATCACTAAACCCTAACCCTAATTGTTGTAGCCGCCACCCCCACTGTCAATGGCCAGAATTTTCTCAACTTCATCCCTCTAGATCTTCCAATCCGTCAACAATTAGAGGAAGTTGTCAACATGAAAGTTGGAGAGGGGAATGAGAGCTACGATGTGAACGGTGGTGATCGGAAACGGAGCAACGTGGTGGTGTCAGGGGGGGCCGTTCGTGGTCAGGTGTACACGCATTTCGAGGCCAATATTGAGGCCGAGTTGCATGGCCTTCAGGCCGAACCTAGGTGGAGAGAGGGGCTACAGCATGCAACGTCTTGATCGAGTAATTGATGAGTGTGGAGGTAGTATAATTTAACCCTAATTCATATGAATGGGTTCATGGCCGTGTTTTGCTTCCTGGAGCTTGTTGCGTGCAAATGAGAAGAAGGAGTTAACGGTGGAGATGTGGAGGTTGTGTGATCCAAGGGCTAAGATTTGCTTAGGGTATAAATTAATTAAGTTATGTTGAAATTAGTTGATTTAAACTCGAGTAAACTTGTAAAATTCATATCTTTTTCATACGAGGTCGAAAAAATGCAAACTCAGTTGCGTTGGAATCGTATGGACGAGCACTACGCGATGCATTTGGTTTGGAGTCGTTTGGAGTTAGTGAGAATTTCGGGTAAAATTAAACGCGCGTTTAATTTTATTCGAAATTAAAAAAAAAGCTAAAACGGAAATTTAAAACCAAGGTGAGAACTTCTCACTCAATCGAATAGGTTTCGATTTTATTTTAAATAGTTAGATTTAAAATATCTGAATGCATGTTTGAATGATGACTGTAAATTATTGATTGTTAAAATAGACATTATACGCCGTTATTAAGCGGATAATATTTAATAAAAACATATACCGCGAATATTTCATAAACAGTGAAATTGGTATTATATATAATATCAATATATATATATTGGCATATGTATATATTGCAGTTGATTGATTTCCCGCATTTTTTGTTTAGCGGATGAGACCCTATTACGCCGTTATTAAGCGGATAATATTTATTAAGAACATATACCGCGATAATTTCGTACTGGAGCGAAATTGGTATTGTGCTAATGTTTTTGGATGCAGGAAACAGGTTGGAGGGATCCAACTGGATTCCTCAACAGTTTTTATTTGATTTCAGATATTTTGATATTTGATGGATTATCATATCGATATATGATGGATCGTTGTTGTCGTGATTGACTATTTGGTGTGTAGCATCATTGGACCCAGATTTTGGGATTTTAAAATGATTTTTAAAGTGATTTTTTGAAAATATACTATATTTTTGGAATTGATCCATTATAAATAAATAAACGTTATAATTTTTAAAGTTATAAAAATTATGGTTTTTGTGAAATATAGTTAAAAAGCTGATTTTTAGAAATACGATTAAAAGTCGATTTTTGAGAAATATGAACTAATGATTTTATAAAATAATTTAGATTGGATTTTTGAATATATGATAAAAGTTTAAATATAGGATTTATAAAATTTGATTATTTTATAAATCGAAATGATGAAATTATAAAGGAATTTAAAGACGTTTTAGAATAATAATATAAACTGATTTATATTTAGAGATTTATAAATGGATATTTATAAATTGAAATATAGACATTATAAAACGAGTTTTTATAAGTGTTTGAATGTAGTGAAAGTGAATTTCATAAATGAATGAAATTTATAGAATTATAAACTGTGAAGTTATAAATGAAATTTATAAATAGTAAGATTTATAAATTTGTGAAGTTAATTGAAGAATAGATTTGGTTAAATAAATGAATCTTATAAGTTATAAGATTTATAATTATGAAGTTGAAAGAACGATTTTATAAAATAATCGTTTTATAAGTATTTAACTTATAATATAAACATTTAGTTTATAATTGAGTTATAAACTGAAATATGTTAATAAAGGAATTTATAAAAAAAAGAAGTTTTTATAAATAAATAGAAAAGGAATTTATAAACGTTGTTTTATAAATTCGCAAATGACTTATTTTGACAAGTTAATTGTTATAACTTAGAAATGGAGTTATATTCACATTTTTTTAATAGTGAATAATCCTTTGAATTAAAATGAATAAAAGAATGAAATTGGTTAACGTAGTTTATTCACGTTTTTGAATAGTGAATAACACGTTAAAGAAATTGTTTAGAATGTGAATGTTTTAAACATAATTAAAACGATCTAACGATGTTTTAAAAGGTATTGAGATTCGAAACCATAGATTTTCACATTTATTGTTGAAATAGATGTTTCGAGAAATGAAAGGAGATGATGGACTATAACACTGTTGTTATAGTAAATGATTTCCGAAAGGAAATGTTTTTGATTAGTATTTGGGATTTATATATCTATTTTAAATTCGAATCCTTATACTAGTGATTTTGGGTTGTCGTAACGATGTTTTACGTAACATTCGTTTTGGCCCAAATAAATATGTTTAAGAGAATGATTTCCTTAAAGAATGAATTATATACTTAATTCGATTTAAGTATATTGAATATTTTCTAAGTGTTGAAAATAAAAGGAATTTGTGAATTACTTATGAATAAATAAGTATGGAAATGTTTTCCAATATGAAGTGAATATTTAGAATTTATCTTTTTGAAGATAAATTGAAAATGAATAATTGAAATCGTATATGCACGAATATTTTGAAATATAAATTCATTATGGAATTTATATGTGAAAAGTGAAATTGGTTAAAAATAAATATTGATTTATTTTTGAAGTGTTGAAATTTAATATCTAGTGAAGATATTTTTGAAAAGTAAATAATTTGGAAAATTATTTGGAATCTGGTGATGTGTGCATATCCAGTGATAGTTCAATAACCGACTATCAGTATTTCCCTTTGAATGGGTATTTGATGTGAATTGATTGAATTTGAATGCACACTTATTTTTGAATAAGCGCTCACTATTCGGGTTAACCGGGAAAGGACCATGGGGTCGTATAACCCATTCCGAATATGTGATACGTCGTTGTGAATTGCATTGAAGATCGGTGTTGAAGACCGGTATTTGCAAGAGTGATAGGATGAACTATCGATTGACTCTGCACCGAGTTGCTCCGGTATTGAGTTCTCCATATGTGATGGTGAATCTGATCAGGATTGTGAATATCCGGATTGCAAGGACTTCTTTGTAAGTGCCTTCGGTTCTGTTCGAGCCCGGAACAGACTTGTATGGATTGTATGCCTGACATTACAATTTGAGATATAAAGCCGATTTCATTCAAATATATTTCTGTTGGTGGCGGAGGATTTATTCTTTGCTTAACACCCTTCTTTGAGACGTACGAGCTCAAAGGTTATATAGTTGAAGTTATCAGCAATATATCCCATTTTGGTAATGTGACATGCTGAGTGATGCTGAAATGATCATTGTGTTGATTATTTGTGATAGGATCATTTATTTGATCGTCTATCTTAGTGATCATTGTGTTGATCATTTGTTGACCCAAAGCATGGCTTTTGTATAAAGTATGTTTTTGTGGACGTGAATTCGTCGAGCCTCACATCCCGGAAATGGTCAAAACAGGAAAGATGCGGCAAGGTTATTAGGGGTTGCTGTAGCTCCCCTTAGGGTATGTGCATTTCCTTCTGGAAAGGGGTGGTATCATGGTATGGAGCCCAGATACTTACTCATGTTGAAAACACTCTATTTATTATGGTGTGATGTTGGATATCGAGCGCTCGGTTGAAAAGGTCCTAAAGGACCGGGGAATGGCGTGCTCGTGTCAGTAGTTACCCAGTTAAGGGGTAACCCGGCCTTGTGTTGGCAGAGTTCCGGTTTGGTTCTCGGGGATGTCTTTCCAGAGGCATTCTCAGTGGCAATGGGAAGTTCCTTGGCCTGATCATTTGTTGGAAATCCAAAGAAACAATACGAAACTTGTACGGTATTAGTTGTAGAACCTGCTATTCACTTATGGTGGTCACCACTGTTTGGATAGTAGCTATAGTAGGCATACGATAATGGTCGTATGTTGGCTAAGATTTATATTCTACTTTCGAAATGAATTTCATCTACACTATGCACTAGTAATAATATCAAATGTTATTTTAAATGCGTATCAAGCATCTTTGGCTATCATAAGGAGAAATCTCCTCCGATTCTGCGTTTGCATGTGTGTGTGTGCGGGAGGCCTTATGGTAGTCTCATTTTTAAAAGCATTGCGAATTGATTAAAAATATTCCTCTTTTTGATTTTTAAAGTTAAATAAACTGTTTTGAGTTCTCACACCAGTCACATGACTGACTCGGAGTTTATTGTTTTCCTTCCTAAACTCTGGGTGCCCACCAATTTTCACACGGGCAGTTAAGAGTTAGGTTTATCAGGATATTCTGGATATTCTGGAGTTGCTGAAGGCAAGCTGGATGGCATGGCATATTACTTATATAGTATTTCTTTTCCGCTGCACTGTTTATTGTTGTATGTTGTTGTACACTCTGATGATATGATGTAATGTAATGAAATGAAATGTAATAACTGATATAGTTCTTTGTTTAAAGATTATTCATTTATTATTATATGTTGTTCCGCTGCGAATTGTGAGATTCTGTTGTTGTTCTTTCTTTCTCTTTTTCTATTTTTCAAATTCTTCTATCCTCTTTCTCTTATTTTCAAATTCTCTCTTTTCTTTCCTATCTATTTCCTATCTCTTCTCTCTTCTTTCTTTCTTTTTCTAAATTCTTTTTCTAAAACCCCTAAGGGTTCGTATTTTCGTTCATCTTGAATTAAACAAAGGAGATTAGTGTCTATTCAAGGAGTACGGACTTACGGGTCTTTACATTTGGTATCAAAGCTGATGGTTAAGCGACAACCATGGTTCTGTAGGGTATTACTCATTAGAGATAGAGTCAGTAGTACTCTAGAATGAGTTTGAGTGTAATAATAGCTATGAGAGCGTATTTGTTAGTGAATATAAAAATTGTTTTATATTGTGATGATTGGTTTATTGAGTGGTATATGAACTTTCGTCAGCACGGTATGTACAACTTTGCCGAAGGGGTTTCTAAACACTTGAATAGAACAATTCGACATAATATTGATTTTAAAATTGGGTAAATGAAATAATTTTGCCTCGATTATATTTTATATATAAAGAAATAATTTTTCAAAATTATTAAATGTATATAAGTTGATTGTTAGGTTGTTTGAATAATCTAAATTAAAGAATAATTGTATAAGTAAAAGAATTATAAGAATTGAATTATAATTAAAGTGATTTACAATTGTGAAATAAACTTATATATATAAGAAGTGAAACTATATTAATATGAGTTGTAAATAAAAGTGAATTTTAAAGTTAAATGGGATATGACTTAAGAGTTATGTGAATGAAATTCAACTTTAGCAATTGAATTAAATGAATGTTAAGCAATTAAATGTAAATCAAGTTGATAAGAAATAATTAATGAAAGTGTTAATTCATTAAAATCTAATGTTATTAGAAGTTGAATAAAAAAAAAATGAATGAATATCAATTTAATTAAACCAATTGAAAGTGATGGTGTTAAATCAAATTGAATGAATATAAGCAAAGGAATTTGGTTGTAATTGATATACATTGGTTGTTATATGATTGTTAGTTGATTGTATATAATTCATTAAGTGTTAATGAAATTGAAAGCTATGAAATTGAATTCAAATTAGAAGTAAATAAATTTGAATAGAATTGAATGTGAATTGGATTAAATTAGTAAATGTTAACTAATTGAATTGAGAATGAATGTTGATAAAATCCAATGTTAATAAATCAAATGTGATTTAAATTGCAAACCATTTCATTGAACATATAATGAGAATAAGAATATGAATGAATGTTTATTTGGATATGGATGATAGCTGGTTGATGGTTTCATTTGTTGTTTAGTTGCATTTCTATGTGACATATATAGTTGATATGTTGCTATATGTTGTATATTGAGATTATTGTCTATATGCATGATTCTCATGTTGTTTGTTGAGTTTAGTAGGTGCGGATCGCGTTTGCTTCGCATTTGGAGCTCGCTTTTGCGCTATATTAGCCGTATATGCTTGCTAATAAAATATAAGGTACATATCTCGGATTAAATATCGTACTTTTACACTTTTTTCCCTTCGGGATGCCTCATTACTTGATGAGATGTATATTTGTGATATATATACTGTCATTTTTTTTCCGGATCGAGCCGCGCAAAGGAGACTATGGCGAATTTTTCCGGAAATTTAAGGCGTTAGAAATTTTTTTGAGAAAATTGGAAAATTTTGAAAACTTTAATTTTGATTTTAGAGTTGAAAGTTAAATGATATAGTTTGTTTTTGAAAACATAACTAAGTATGAGTTGAAAACTTAGTAAAGATTTGTAAGAAGTTTAATTATGGATTTTGGGAAAATTAATAGATTTTGTAACCTTTCTTACTTGTAATTTCGGGGACGAAATTCTTTTAAGGGGGAAAGATTGTAACGACCCAGAATTTTTATAAATTAAAATTTGAATATTTAATTTATTTTAAATATTAATAAGTGAATTTATAAGTCGAATAAATTTTTATTTGAATTTTTGGATTTAATTGAATAATTAAATCGATAATTTAATAAGTTAAATTATAGAAATAATTGAAAATAGGGTTAAATATGATTGTAAATGATTTGTAAAATTTTATTTTATCATATTGAAGTTAGAATGATATTTTAGAACTTTTAAAATCGAATTAAGAGTTAATTTGTGAAAAATTGAATATTTTAATATTTAATAATCGACTGTAAAATAGCCAATTTTTGAACAGTCTCAGAATTGAACGAAACCAGTTCCATTGGATTCGTAATAGTTAGTTATTACCGGATTTCAATTTTCGTGTCAATCGGAGCTATCGTTTGATCGTGGCAGCTCGAAACGCATCGATTTATTTTTAATTTAAATTTGGCGAGTCAAAATAGCCATTTTTCAAAAAGTCTCGGATTTCGACGAAACCAGTTTCATCGGATCCGTAATGTGATATTATTGTAAGGTTTCAAATTTCAAGTCAATTGGATTTACCGTTTGTCCGGTACAAATTAAAACGCCTAGAAATCGGTTTAAATCGGTTTAATTCAAATTGAACGTTTACAGCCATAACTCGCACAGATGTCCGAATTAGCTTCCGAAACTTGTTCCATTGTGTCCGGAACGCGGGATAAACCCTAGGTACGCTGGTTACGGCGCCTAAATCGGAGTTCGGAATTTTCGGGATGAATAGTGTCGCTCGTTCCTTATAAATAGACCTCTAGCCTTCATAAATTGATAAAAAAATCACTAAACCCTAACCCTAATTGTTGTAGCCGCCACCCCCACTGTCAATGGCCAGAATTTTCTCAACTTCATCCCTCTAGATCTTCCAATCCGTCAACAATTAGAGGAAGTTGTCAACATGAAAGTTGGAGAGGGGAATGAGAGCTACGATGTGAACGGTGGTGATCGGAAACGGAGCAACGTGGTGGTGTCAGGGGGGGGCCGTTCGTGGTCAGGTGTACACGCATTTCGAGGCCAATATTGAGGCCGAGTTGCATGGCCTTCAGGCCGAACCTAGGTGGAGAGAGGGGCTACAGCATGCAACGTCTTGATCGAGTAATTGATGAGTGTGGAGGTAGTATAATTTAACCCTAATTCATATGAATGGGTTCATGGCCGTGTTTTGCTTCCTGGAGCTTGTTGCGTGCAAATGAGAAGAAGGAGTTAACGGTGGAGATGTGGAGGTTGTGTGATCCAAGGGCTAAGATTTGCTTAGGGTATAAATTAATTAAGTTATGTTGAAATTAGTTGATTTAAACTCGAGTAAACTTGTAAAATTCATATCTTTTTCATACGAGGTCGAAAAAATGCAAACTCAGTTGCGTTGGAATCGTATGGACGAGCACTACGCGATGCAGTTGGTTTGGAGTCGTTTGGAGTTAGTGAGAATTTCGGGTAAAATTAAACGCGCGTTTAATTTTATTCGAAATAAAAAAAAAGCTAAAACGGAAATTTAAAACCAAGGTGAGAACTTCTCACTCAATCGAATAGGTTTCGATTTTATTTTAAATAGTTAGATTTAAAATATCTGAATGCATGTTTGAATGATGACTGTAAATTATTGATTGTTAAAATAGACATTATACGCCGTTATTAAGCGGATAATATTTAATAAAAACATATACCGCGAATATTTCATAAACAGTGAAATTGGTATTATATATAATATCAATATATATATATTGGCATATGTATATATTGCAGTTGATTGATTTCCCGCATTTTTTGTTTAGCGGATGAGACCCTATTACGCCGTTATTAAGCGGATAATATTTATTAAGAACATATACCGCGATAATTTCGTACTGGAGCGAAATTGGTATTGTGCTAATGTTTTTGGATGCAGGAAACAGGTTGGAGGGATCCAACTGGATTCCTCAACAGTTTTTATTTGATTTCAGATATTTTGATATTTGATGGATTATCATATCGATATATGATGGATCGTTGTTGTCGTGATTGACTATTTGGTGTGTAGCATCATTGGACCCAGATTTTGGGATTTTAAAATGATTTTTAAAGTGATTTTTTGAAAATATACTATATTTTTGGAATTGATCCATTATAAATAAATAAACGTTATAATTTTTAAAGTTATAAAAATTATGGTTTTTGTGAAATATAGTTAAAAAGCTGATTTTTAGAAATACGATTAAAAGTCGATTTTTGAGAAATATGAACTAATGATTTTATAAAATAATTTAGATTGGATTTTTGAATATATGATAAAAGTTTAAATATAGGATTTATAAAATTTGATTATTTTATAAATCGAAATGATGAAATTATAAAGGAATTTAAAGACGTTTTAGAATAATAATATAAACTGATTTATATTTAGAGATTTATAAATGGATATTTATAAATTGAAATATAGACATTATAAAACGAGTTTTTATAAGTGTTTGAATGTAGTGAAAGTGAATTTCATAAATGAATGAAATTTATAGAATTATAAACTGTGAAGTTATAAATGAAATTTATAAATAGTAAGATTTATAAATTTGTGAAGTTAATTGAAGAATAGATTTGGTTAAATAAATGAATCTTATAAGTTATAAGATTTATAATTATGAAGTTTAAAGAACGATTTTATAAAATAATCGTTTTATAAGTATTTAACTTATAATATAAACATTTAGTTTATAATTGAGTTATAAACTGAAATATGTTAATAAAGGAATTTATAAAAAAAGAAGTTTTTATAAATAAATAGAAAAGGAATTTATAAACGTTGTTTTATAAATTCGCAAATGACTTATTTTGACAAGTTAATTGTTATAACTTAGAAATGGAGTTATATTCACATTTTTTTAATAGTGAATAATCCTTTGAATTAAAATGAATAAAAGAATGAAATTGGTTAACGTAGTTTATTCACGTTTTTGAATAGTGAATAACACGTTAAAGAAATTGTTTAGAATGTGAATGTTTTAAACATAATTAAAACGATCTAACGATGTTTTAAAAGGTATTGAGATTCGAAACCATAGATTTTAACATTTATTGTTGAAATAGATGTTTCGAGAAATGAAAGGAGATGATGGACTATAACACTATTGTTATAGTAAATGATTTCCGAAAGGAAATGTTTTTGATTAGTATTTGGGATTTATATATCTATTTTAAATTCGAATCCCTATACTAGTGATTTTGGGTTGTCGTAACGATGTTTTACGTAACATTCGTTTTGGCCCAAATAAATATGTTTAAGAGAATGATTTCCTTAAAGAATGAATTATATACTTAATTCGATTTAAGTATATTGAATATTTTCTAAGTGTTGAAAATAAAAGGAATTTGTGAATTACTTATGAATAAATAAGTATGGAAATGTTTTCCAATATGAAGTGAATATTTAGAATTTATCTTTTTGAAGATAAATTGAAAATGAATAATTGAAATCGTATATGCACGAATATTTTGAAATATAAATTCATTATGGAATTTATATGTGAAAAGTGAAATTGGTTAAAAATAAATATTGATTTATTTTTGAAGTGTTGAAATTTAATATCTAGTGAAGATATTTTTGAAAAATAAATAATTTGGAAAATTATTTGGAATCTGGTGATGTGTGCATATCCAGTGATAGTTCAATAACCGACTATCAGTATTTCCCTTTGAATGGGTATTTGATGTGAATTGATTGAATTTGAATGCACACTTATTTTTGAATAAGCGCTCACTATTCGGGTTAACCGGGAAAGGACCATGGGGTCGTATAACCCATTCCGAATATGTGATACGTCGTTGTGAATTGCATTGAAGATCGGTGTTGAAGACCGGTATTTGCAAGAGTGATAGGATGAACTATCGATTGACTCTGCACCGAGTTGCTCCGGTATTGAGTTCTCCATATGTGATGGTGAATCTGATCAGGATTGTGAATATCCGGATTGCAAGGACTTCTTTGTAAGTGCCTTCGGTTCTGTTCGAGCCCGGAACAGACTTGTATGGATTGTATGCCTGACATTACAATTTGAGATATAAAGCCGATTTCATTCAAATATATTTCTGTTGGTGGCGGAGGATTTATTCTTTTCTTAACACCCTTCTTTGAGACGTACGAGCTCAAAGGTTATATAGTTGAAGTTATCAGCAATATATCCCATTTTGGTAATGTGACATGCTGAGTGATGCTGAAATGATCATTGTGTTGATTATTTGTGATAGGATCATTTATTTGATCGTCTATCTTAGTGATCATTGTGTTGATCATTTGTTGACCCAAAGCATGGCTTTTGTATAAAGTATGTTTTTGTGGACGTGAATTCGTCGAGCCTCACATCCCGGAAATGGTCAAAACAGGAAAGATGCGGCAAGGTTATTAGGGGTTGCTGTAGCTCCCCTTAGGGTATGTGCATTTCCTTCTGGAAAGGGGTGGTATCATGGTATGGAGCCCAGATACTTACTCATGTTGAAAACACTCTATTTATTATGGTGTGATGTTGGATATCGAGCGCTCGGTTGAAAAGGTCCTAAAGGACCGGGGAATGGCGTGCTCGTGTCAGTAGTTACCCAGTTAAGGGGTAACCCGGCCTTGTGTTGGCAGAGTTCCGGTTTGGTTCTCGGGGATGTCTTTCCAGAGGCATTCTCAGTGGCAATGGGAAGTTCCTTGGCCTGATCATTTGTTGGAAATCCAAAGAAACAATACGAAACTTGTACGGTATTAGTTGTAGAACCTGCTATTCACTTATGGTGGTCACCACTGTTTGGATAGTAGCTATAGTAGGCATACGATAATGGTCGTATGTTGGCTAAGATTTATATTCTACTTTCGAAATGAATTTCATCTACACTATGCACTAGTAATAATATCAAATGTTATTTTAAATGCGTATCAAGCATCTTTGGCTATCATAAGGAGAAATCTCCTCCGATTCTGCGTTTGCATGTGTGTGTGTGCGGGAGGCCTTATGGTAGTCTCATTTTTAAAAGCATTGCGAATTGATTAAAAATATTCCTCTTTTTGATTTTTAAAGTTAAATAAACTGTTTTGAGTTCTCACACCAGTCACATGACTGACTCGGAGTTTATTGTTTTCCTTCCTAAACTCTGGGTGCCCACCAATTTTCACACGGGCAGTTAAGAGTTAGGTTTATCAGGATATTCTGGATATTCTGGAGTTGCTGAAGGCAAGCTGGATGGCATGGCATATTACTTATATAGTATTTCTTTTCCGCTGCACTGTTTATTGTTGTATGTTGTTGTACACTCTGATGATATGATGTAATGTAATGAAATGAAATGTAATAACTGATATAGTTCTTTGTTTAAAGATTATTCATTTATTATTATATGTTGTTCCGCTGCGAATTGTGAGATTCTGTTGTTGTTCTTTCTTTCTCTTTTTCTATTTTTCAAATTCTTCTATCCTCTTTCTCTTATTTTCAAATTCTCTCTTTTCTTTCCTCTCTATTTCCTATCTCTTCTCTCTTCTTTCTTTCTTTTTCTAAATTCTTTTTCTAAAACCCCTAAGGGTTCGTATTTTCGTTCATCTTGAATTAAACAAAGGAGATTAGTGTCTATTCAAGGAGTACGGACTTACGGGTCTTTACATATAATCTTTATAATTGTGTATACATACATCACTACATATATGTATATTTTAATTAATTACTCATTTAATCAATCAAATTAATTATATATTATAAAATTTTGAATAATACTAAATAATTTCTTAAAGTAATTTAAAAAATCTTTAGATTCATTTTCTAACATTGAATATCCTTTCATATTTTGAACGTAGCATTTAAATATAAAATATCTTTTAATTTTCAATTCTTAGCTCCATAAATTAACCCAAGGCTCAAATCAATTTAAGGCTTTACTATTGGATCAACCTTTCGGACTTACTCCATACATTGGACCGAGTCGAAAGTCCAAAAAAGGTGAATACTTGATTATTCAACTTCAAGCCAAGACATTACTTTTCTAGACATCCATCGCATAGGCATGCTTAATTAGTTGGCCCTAAGGTTGTTAATTAGACCGCGTAGACGATTATGGCTCCAATACCATTGAACCAGGTCGGTCCACTTACATATACTAATTAATTCCCATATATATCATGAATATAAATGCTTAAGTGTAATACTATAATATTTACATATGGTTTACATACATACATACATACATACATACATACATACATACATACATATGTATATATGTATATATATATATATATAGTTTAGACACATATATACATGTATGTGATATTTTGTTGCCACTTATATATTATACACACATCTATAAAATAATGAGAACAAATCTATACATTAAAATTAGATATTTCAAAAGAATAGAATGTTTAATTGAATGTGAAGATGGAAACAAAATTTTGCATTAGATTTATATCTAATCAAATTAGAACCGAAAAGGAAATAGAACAAAGTAATATGTTAGGTTTCCTCCTTTACAAACACTAATTAGTAATAGATTCAATACCATATAAAATCCATGTTTAACCACAATAAAAATATCTAAAATTTGAAATTACAGATCAGTAATTAAATTTTCAACATGAAAAATTAAAAATATTGTCATAATTTAATGTATTGCTCCAATAACACAGTTAATTCCAAAACATTACACATATACATTTATACAATTGTGTATATAGAAAATTAAGATTTGATTTCAGAACATATATTTGACTAAGCAATAAACTTGAATATGTTAATATAAAACAAATTAGCCCGTTAAAAGTTTAACTTGATGTTGGATTACAACATAAAAAAATAAAATTGTAATAACAAAATAAATTTTATTACAACAAATCAAATATACATAAACTTATAATCTAAGATCAAATAAACAACAAAACTCGTTTTAAAAAACAATTTGGTTTAATTAATTAATTAATTAAATCTGCGACAACAAAAGTAAGCTTTTCAACAAATCATAACTATATCAACAAATGATTTCAGATCTAATAAGAACAATATCGATACTCAAAATAAAGCATACATAAGATTGATTTTTCTTTTAAAAAACAACACACAAGAGAATTATGAAAAAGATTCAATAAGCTGCATCGAATATGTATTTTTGTGAACTAGATTAGGTTTAAACATCATGAATGAATTAAAAAAGAGGAAAAACTTGCAATGCCTTGCCATTTATAATACATTGACTTGTGACTTCTCCTTAGATCTCCAAATGAATTCCACACCCAACTTCGCAAGAAAGGATGAACCACCTAAGATTTTATTTTATGTTTTCATTTGATTTAGAGTTGATTGTTTGGAATGTAACATGATCATTTTGGCCATGGATTGGAAGGAGTAGAGAGAAAAATGAATGAAGGAAAGAGCGAATGAGAATAAAATCGGCGGATTTGTTTTATTTGAAAGAAAAATATATTTCTCTTTCGTTCAATCAAAAATTCCCTAATTAATCCCCTTAATCTTTCTCTCATTCCACCTCTTTCTCTTCTCGATATGTGGCATATCCATGATGCTACCTAATGGAACAAAATGTCCATAAACCCCTTAATGCAATTATCTTTCATTTAAACCCGTTTAAGATTACATTGATGCGTGCAAATATAACTTTTACATATGCATTCACGACTCCTGAATATAAAATAAATTAAATAATGGTTCTTAAATATTAATTAATTTAATTAATTTATAAAATTTTATAAATTACATAAATCATGTGGTTTTTCGAAGGATACACAAATGAGGTTGTGTGACCCATAAGTGTGAATTTAGTCAGCAATTAATATATAAAAAAATTAAAATATTAACCTTTGCACACCACCTCGACTAGTGATGTGACAGATTGGCCCAATTGATCACTTATAGACCTTTTTTGAAAAGTCATATTTATATTATCATAAGCGGTACCACTTAGTAAAAATAATTTATACAGTCAACACTATATCACATGAGGATTTATGGAATTTGGTTTTGGTCAAAATTCCACCATCATCCTTATTCAACTCAGTTAGTCCATAAACAAAGTTCTTGGTTCAATAATAACACTTATCCTTAATTATACCATTTTGGCCAGAGATTGTGACTTTGAGTTGACTATAGTTGACCTTGATGCAAACCTCATATAACTAAAGAGACAAACTCTCTATTAAACAGTGCTTCACTTCCAATGCTTCAACTCAGGCCCGACTATAATTGCTTGAAGGATCATCGTGCCATGATTTAACTATAATCAAAGTGGAGTATTTACATTAAAGTTTAATAGTACGCACAAGTGGAGTGCATTGTATATCATTGTCACCCTGAGATTTATTATTTGACATAATTTTTATTAACCAACATGAAACTCTTGAACAAATAATTCCATAGTTATCCAATAACTATGAGTACAAAACCCCTTAGTGCCCTAACAATCCTGAGTGATATACTGCCCAACATTCAGAGAGCGTTACGTACTCTGGTCTCAACAGATGTATCGATATCCTTTCTTGAAACATCTTGACTAAGAATATGTAAAATAATATGTTATTTTATATCATGATAATTTTCTTATGATTACAACTCCTGTAATTATTATCGCATAACATATTATCAAAGGATATTCAAAATTAATGCGCTTAAAGTAATTATGTAATGACCTGTAAATTTCGATAATTAAACTGGTTAATTTAATAAGATTTTTGTAATTAAATTTAAGAAGAAGAAAAAAACCTTTATAATTTATAATGAAGTGAGTGTTTAAAATGAAATGAAAATAATAGGGATATAGTAACGGTTGTAAGTTACTATTTAATTGGTCTATTAATGTAGTTTCAACTGTTACATTTGGGTATTAAATTGAATATATGCAAATAAACGTATGGTAATGGAGTGAATTCAACATTATATAAGCAATTCAACATTATATAAGCAATTCTGATAATTAGTGGAAATAATAAACTTGAGTGTAATATAAAGTTAGTGACAACATTTATGCAAGTCACCTTTTTATTTAGGGCTGCTAAATTCAGAGTAGGAAGTCAATTACATTTAAATGTAGGTAAATGTTTATTAATGTGAGACAGGATTGTAACTGTAATGTGTGAATGTAAATGAAATGACATAAATGGAAATTTATATTTTATTCATAAGATGAAATAAAGGAATGAAACCAAGTTGAATAAATTGATTTAGGTTTTATTTATGATAAATGTATATATTTGGGGAATTCAATATAATTGAAAATAACAAGTTATTACAAAAGAAAGATGAAAATTGGAATATATATTTTTGTAAGGAAAGATAAACAAATAATAACTAGGTTTATAAAGTGATAACAGATTTAATAAAAGAGTAGGATTAAAGCATGGTAGTTATTGAAAAGTAATTAATTGAAATTTGGATGAATTGGGAATTTTTTTATTATGTATTAGTATAAAAACCAATTTTAATATTACCCATAAGAGGATAAGTTAATAGTCGATTCAATAACATGATTGAGAAATCAAATATATTGATTTATTGGGAATTTAAAACTTATACTTTTTTGTGATAAAATACAGCGTTTTACACGCAATAAATTTTTCTACTTTTATTACATATTATATATATATGTTCTTATTTTTATTATTTCATATATCCACCTCTATTTTATCTTTCTATTTTTATTTTTGACAGTCATGTTTATTTATTAGATTATTGCTTGTTTATATCTTTTATTTATGGCTTGGAAGAAACTAAAAGGGTATGCATTATATTGTCTTAATTGCTTGCCGTTTTAATTGCCTACTCTTTATTTCTTTTTATTTATAAAACCTTGAAATTTAATATAAATTTTAACTTGATTTAATCATTTCCTAAAAGTCTAAATATAAAATTGGAAGTTCTGAAATTTTTACTTTGTTAAAAGACAACTCCAATTGGAATTTTAATAAAAATGAACTATGTATATTTTAAATACGAATAATGTAAACAAGTTAAAATTTTAGCTAAGTAATAACTTTGTAAAATCCAGTGTTTTACAGACTGTTAAATTTCGCATTTAAAAAGGGTACGCATTGTAATGATATAAGTAACGTAAAAACGTATAAATTAAAAACGTTACTTTTGTATAAATTTTTGGGTGTATTGTAATGCGTCAGTTTGGCGTATTTTAAAAAATTATGTTCCAATATCTATATGGATTAATAAAATCAGTTAGGAGATTTCCAACCAAAACGTATTGATTTCGTGCCTATCCGTTTCTCTAAAATCATGCACTGATTAAGGAGATTCCCACTACCAATATTGTTTTCAAAATCGTGCTTCCGTTTCACGCAAATATCATCTGGAAAGAAATCAAACTTGCTTTCCTTGCGCGTGACATATCAGTGAAATTTATTTCCTTTAACATCTTTGTCATTTGCCTCTTTATAGAGATTTGATTTAAAAACTTTCACAAATAAATTTTATTCCACTTGCCATTCATTCCTCTCAATCAAATATAATTGCTTGCCTTCTAAAATTCAATCAATTAGAAAATTAAATTTCTTACCATTTTCTCTCCGTGACATAAATCAACGCATGCATTCAAATCTGTCCTTGAAGTAGCATCCAAAGCAAATTAATACTTGCTGATTATTTGTATATAAATCTCTCAGACTATAAAAATAGCACGCAACTATTAATTGGAAAAAAAAGAGATATAACGTTGCAATCAAATTTTTCGTATATCTGACAATAAATCACGCATAATTATGTAAACATTATTTCGCTTGCCTCCTTATATTCGTTTCCCTTTACCATTTATCTCTTACGTTTTTTCTAGTCAACAAAAACAAATTCAAGCTTGCCTATTTGATTTCCTAGATTTCGCAAGTTTTATCATCTATAAATACCCTACTCGTTCACCTAAACTTTCATATACCTCCTCTCCTCTGATCTTCTCAAGCTGTTGCATACAAGCTTCAGGTAATGGTTTTACTCTTTCTTCTTCTTTACATTTCCTTATGATCAGTTTATATTGTTTGCTCCACTGCTTCAAAAAAATGCTCGGCCTACACCCCATTTTCCCCTCCACCACGTCACGTCCCTCTAAGTTTTCATAGCCGATCTTATATCCCGAACAACCCCTGATAGTGTTGCCATGTTTTGCCGTGCATACCATAGTGATAAAGGAAACCAAGATTTGTTCTTTCTTTTGCATTCTGTTGAGAAATGTTGCATGCGTACCTATAGGTTGGGCCACGTGACCTTTAATGTGAGCCATATTGATGTGTGTTAGCAAATGGGGATATATTTGGAGCCATCTGGAATACTTTGTGATATAGTAGTGCGTGTGAAACAACCCAGGGCCGTGCCATGCATAAGTGCTTGCCTGCATATTTTTCCCCAAAGTGTTTTATTATTTTGCAAATATAGTTCACGTGTTGCGTAGAGGTAGTTGAAAAGGAAATTGATATATATGGTAGAGAAAGAAAATAGGATATGAAATAAGCCTGGGCGTTAGTGCATGTGTGCATGTTTTGAAATTGAAGTGGCAGAGACGTGTTGTAATTAAGAAACAGAGAGAGTTTGCATTGAAGAATAGTTTAGGCAGAGACACAAGTTTTGCACAAATACATATTTTCAAAACTAGATAAGTTAGGACATGCCGTTGGAAAATAATAATAATAATAATAATAATAATAATAATAATAAAATGTATAATAATAATAAATAGTATTGCCAAGCCTATGAAGTTGGGGTCGAGAGGTGGGGTGAGGCAGTCGAGCAAAAGCTGAACCAAAATTTCTTTTACTCTATTCGTTCCAATTGTCTCAAAATTTTTGCTTTGACCATAATTTTTAAAGTCACGTATTCGGTATTTGGATCTTGAATCTAGGCGTGACATCTGGGGAAAATTTGATCGTTACCCACTGTGCGATTCTTTTTCGGGGGATTTTCATTTTGAATCAAAATTTCTGCAGCTTTAAGGTGAGTATTTCTCACCAGACAAAACATACCTATATATCCGTGATTTATCACAAGTGTATTTGTAAATTATTTATTAAATTTTATCTGCCTGTGATATAACGTATGATGTTAAACCCCATTTTAAATTGACACCTCATCAGTTGTTTATCTATTGTAATATTATTACAGTTATACCATGTAATGCTTATTTACTGATTAAATCATCACTGTAAGTTCCCTGTAAATTTGAGATCATTGTAGGCTGAAATGATAGGCCTGAACGATAATCATTTGTTCATTTATTTAATTGTTTAATTATTTATTTGTTAACTTGGGATTGCGGGTTTGAAATGATAGAATCCGGGATTTCGTAAATTGCGGATTGAAATGATATAAATCTGTATCACTTGACCTAGGCTAGAAAACTATATAAGACCCGTGGTTTATATAATATTTTTCTGAAATGTTTAAAAGTATTTTAAATGGGAATTTATAATATTCTGGTTCAAATGTAAAGGATTTTTATAAAATTTATAATGATTTTTGAATAAGTCAAAATGTTAAATAAATAAATGTTTAAGTAATTTTTTTGGAATATAACTTATTTTGGGAAATTCTGAAATTTTGTTAAAAGTGAGTTTTAGTTAAGGAAATAATTGATAATAAGTTATATTTGGGAATTTAAAATTTGATTGTTAAGTTAATAATTTATTACAGCACTTAAATGCTGTCTTTTATAAATGAACTATTTTGACTTACAGACTTTAGGTGGCATTTCATAAATGCTACGGAAACTGAATTTTCGGATTGTTTAAAATAAATGGAAATAATCTTTAGGGAAAAAGGCTTAAATTTTGGAATTTAATATGTAATTAATAAAAAATAAGGAATTGACTTTAAATGGTTTTAAATGGAAGAATTTAACTTTTAAATGTGAGTTGAAAGGCAAATTAATTCCTAAATAAATTGAATAGATTTAAATGGTATTTTATATTAAATAAAATGACTGATGTTTAAATAAATGATGGTTGAAATGATATTATGGTATTGAAATGTATTTGAAACTTATTTTGATTTTTAAAGTATAAATACCATTTCTAAAAGTTGTAACCACGGGTTATAATAACGTTTGGTTGTTAAAGAGACCGAGATCGGATATCTGGCATACTCTCTGTCGATACCGAAAACCACTTTAACAACCGTGTACGCGGTGGAGATTCCAGAATGAAGTAGGATGGTGGTGACGTTTCCTTTGAGGTAAATAGGTGGACCCGACTCCCGTGAGTTGGCATAAGGTGGCTAAAACAGGAGCGATCGACGGATTAATGAGGTAGCACCTCTGATCGGACGCACTTCTTCGTATGCCATTCTATTACTTTTGTGATTGTTTTGGTGTGCACCTTTGATTTGGGAGTGTTGTTCGAGGTGGGCGGCAGCTGCGCGCTGCGCGTTTCCATCGATCTGGAAGCGTAATTGGTATGTCTACCCTGGCATTGCCTAGTTGTGCCGTGTCACCTACCCTAGCGCTCCTTATACGATTTTGGTTTTGTACCATACCTATGGAGTGCCCTCTGACGACACCCATTTCGGGGGAGATTACGGTACTGTATAGACTATTGGAATATATTATTTGTTAAGGTGGAAAATGTAAAGCCTTAACGCTATTTAAAAGTAAGTTTATTTTACTAATAGACACTATTATAATAGCGAAGTATTACTACATAGTAAATAGTTTAACGGATCCTTAGAGGATGGGAGGTCCCAAGCATCCTTTAAGTTACTTGCTTTATATTACAGTACACTTGAATTAGCTTACACTATATAAGTATGTATGTCCTGACTCGAGTGTTTATGTTTTATTTTACGCTCGGGTCAGCCTGAGTTGCAGTTCAGTCATCATCCCAGAGCTAGGACTTCTGTAGATCCTTTCAAGCTGTTGGCTTCTTTCTGTCTGTTATCTTATTTACGAAATCAAGACTTTGGGATTTTTGGATTTTCTATTTGATGATTTAAACTATATTTGGGATGAAAGAATTTGAAATTTGTATTTGTTGAGACTATTTATAGTGGCTTCATGAACCACTAAGTATTTTTAAATTCCGCTGCGAGTATTCTGATTTTGTGTCTGTGATTCTGTGGTTAATTATTACTGTATATTTTGAGATTTGCCAAATTTTATTTACAACGCGGTATTTTGAACAATTCAAGTCCGACATATGCGGATGCGAATGGTTGAAAATATCGGGTCGTTACAAATTAGTTGATAATTAATTAATTAATATATCATAATATAACAAGTATACAATAGATAATTAAATATCTTTCATTATGAACAAGATTGATTATTGAGTTATAAATATAGTAAATTATACAACCGCCAACAGGGCATATCCCTAACTCTCTCAGTAAAAAATTACATAATTTCCCCTAAGGCATACTTCTAACTCTCTCAATCTCTTACTTGTACTTAGGGTCAATTATGGAGTTTTAACCCTATCATTTCAATTGGTTTTCTAAGAACTGGTACAATTAGTTCCTTAGTGAATGGGTATGCTATATTATTTTATTTATCCACTATCTCAGCCAATCTCCTCAATGCTGATACCTTTAAATATACCACCTTTCGGGGTATGTTTCTTGACATCTAGTTTGCTTCATGTTCTTTCGGAAACTGCACTGTGGAATTGTTTTGAGAAAAATATGAGATCCTCTAGTAATAGAGGAGAGCACACATGAAACTATATATATAACATATAACATATAACAAGGCACTGCCAACATGCCTGGCAGGTAACAAATCTAAGTACAAGTATCAAAGGGAAAACACAGGTACCCCTATAATGAGCTCCGGAAAGGCCACCGCCCATTACACCCCAATATCGAGCTCCGGCGTGGCCACCTCCCGATATTAAGGTGTGAGAAGTACATGAAAAACTGAATAGAATCGAAAGCCAAAGATATTGGAAGCCAGCACCAAGGGAACTCCATGCTGCTGACTCAGAAGGAATAGGGAAGTGGCTAATCTGGAGTAAAATGGCTAATGATCCAGAAATTAAAACTCCACTCTAAAGACATAGTATAGCTGGAAGTAGCGCCTAGCTAAGGAGTGAATCCTCTTGTAGATAGAATTCCTAAATGAAGCTGAAGATGTAATGAGAAGAATCCCTCATTGTTATCGGAAATCCTAGAATCAACAATCTAGTGCAGCTACAAAGAGACACAAATATCCTACCTATCCCGGACTTATAACTGAAAATTAACTAGGAAAATAGTTATAATGGTATACATATATGTATATAAATAAAATTTATATACATATATGTATAAATAATAAATCTAATAGGGCATAATAAAGCAAAGATAAACCTGTACAAAAACTAAAAGCTCTAAAACGGTAAAGGTAATATGATCCACACCGAAGAATACTAAAAGAACTATAAACAAGTAAAATAATAACTAAAAAAATCAAAGACATTTCTAGAATTATCCTTATGGACCTTTAATCAAAAGTAAATTATGATACACACTGGGATCATCATTTAAGTTTGAAACAATATTAATACTATTATTACTAATGTCAAAAATATTATTGTTATGTTTGAACATATTAATATTTACTAACCTTATTAAGATATTCCTTAAAAATATTATTTTTAGCTAATTTACATTTAGGATTAGAGATCCAATTAAAGCAAAAGGATGAAATTAAAAAAAATCAACTTATTAAAGTGATCATTATTATCATTAAAAATTCTTTGATTTCTTTAAAACTAGATATACCAACAAGATATAATGAATAAAGTATCAAGTAAGAATCTATTATCCATATTGAACTTAAATCTAAAAGTATTCCAACAGAATTCACAATTAGTAATTCTAGTTATAATATTAAAATCAAAATTTTTAAGGGTATTAATTAGAATAAAGTAAGTATCCATATAATCATAGTATACATGTTTAATATCTTCAAAATGCATATTACAAAAATAACATTTATTATCAATGTGTATATTTTTTCTTTTTAAAAATTCTGTAGTATTTAATTTTTCGTGCATAATTAACCACATGTGAATTTTTGACTTAGGAGGAGCATTTGATTTCCAAATAAATTTAAAAAAGTTATTAGTCACACAGGAAAATTTAATAAATCTATAAAAAGAATTAGAAGAATATTTCTTACTCTTATCCCACTCGAAACTAATATAATCATTATCATTATCAATATTATAAAAATTTAATCTAGCATAAAGCAAAGAAAGCTACCCAAGGGTTGAATCTACTAGAATTCTGTTAGAACTAAAATTCCAAGGAGGGTCATTTTCGAGAGAAACTCATCTAAAATTAATGCATATTTAAAATTATAAATTTCATGCACCTCTCTAAATTCAATCCTAAGAGGGATAACAGAAATCCAACTGTCGTACCAAAAAGAAGATTATTACTTGAATGAACTATAATTTTTGTACCTAAGTTAAAAATCTTATGACATTTTAAAATGAATTTCCAAAAATAAGACTGTTTATGAGTGACGGATATAGTAATTTGATATAAATTTTTACTACCATTATAGTAATATTTAGAAATAATTTCTTTCCAAGTTGTATTATCATTTATATCCTTGAACTTCCATAACTATTTACCTACGAGAGACAAATTCATATTACGCAAATTAATGACTCCTAAATCACCATCCTTTTTGGATTTACAAATAGTTTCCTAATTTACTAAACATTTTATGCAGCTATTCGACTTTTCACCACTTCATAAGTAATCACTTCTAATTTGATCTATTTTATCAATCACCAATCAAGAAAAAGATACATAGACATCCAATAGATCGGGAGAGCTGATAAAATCGAATTAATTAGATCTAGTCTACCCATTCTAGATAAAAATCTCCCATTCCAATTAGAAATCCTATTTTAGATTTTATTTATGATTATAAACCAATCGTCATGTTTTAGTTTATTAGGTCTAATCACAAAACCATTATAGTTAAAAGGAAAATTTATTGTTTTACAATTTAGCGTATTAGCAACTAAATTTTTAACTTTTTCAAGATCATTTAACACTAAAATAGAACTTTTATCGAAATTTATTTTTAAACCTGATAGAAGTTCAAAACTATATAACTTAAGAGAAATAATGTATCTAGGTAAATGAGAAGAAAAAAATAAGGTGTCATCGGCAAATTGAAGAACTGATATACCATTACGCAATATATCATTACCTATGTTTCTCAGTGATCCATTACCAACTGCTTTTTTAATTATCTTAGCGAAAACATCTGCAGCTATGTTACAAAAGAGGTGATAAAGGATCCCCTTGCCTTAAACCTCTCTTAGATTGAATTTTATTACCTAAAATACCATTAACCATAATACTAGAAAATCCCAATCTACCAAATCAAAAGCTTTTGCGAAGTCTACTTTTAAAATTTCACAGGTAATATTATTCTTACAACAGTGATTAATGTATTCTTGAACAACTGCCACACCATCGGTGATATTTGTCCCTTTAATGAAAGTAGATTGTGAACAGTCGATTAGATCATTCATTCTTGTACTAAGTCTGTTAGATAAAAAATTTGAAATAATTTTAACGGAATAGTTAATTAATGAAATAGGTCTAAAATCCTTTGAATTATTAGCGCCTACTTTTTGTGTAATAAAATAACATTTGCAAAATTAAATCTTCCTAATTGCAAATTTCCATTATAAAAGTCATTAAACATACTACTTAAATCTAATTTTAAAACATCCCAAAATGTTTTATAAAAGAAAATTGGGAATCCAACCGAACCCAAGGATTTATCACCTGGCAAATCATTAATAGCTTTTCAGATTTTCTCTTCAGTAAAAGGATTGTCTAACTCAGAAAGATTAACATTGGAATTAGCCAGGTAAAAATCATTCATCCATCTAAATTAATTCTATGTTTGTTTTTATTACCAAAAATATCTCTATAATAGTCTAAGAAAGCCTTATTAAGGTCTCTTCGGTCAACTAATTCTACATTATTAACTAGAATGGAATTAATCATATTACTTTGTTTTCTACCATTAGCCATATTGTGAAAAAAATTAGTATTATTGTCACCTTCATTAATCCACTGGATCCTGGATCTCTGCTTCCACATAACTTCCTCATTTTCTAAAATAGAGTTAAGTTCTTCTTCTAAATTAGCGAGAACATTATGCTCTCCTAAATTTAATTGTCTAGTTTCTTCTATCATATTAGTTTAAGCATCTCGGAAAGAATATTTTCTTTTTTATTTTAATACTACCAAAAACATTTTTATTCTAGTTTTTAAGAAAAATCCTAAGATCCCTAAGTATTAAAACAATTTTTTTCTGAATCGTCTCTATTTCTAGTATTTAAAAAACTCATAGAAGTTCATTTAATTCGATAAACTTGATACTAATAACCACATTTTTTCGAATTTAAAAGATCTACTAATAACCCAATGATGATCATAAGTGAGAATAATGGGACAATGATCAGAAAAAGTGTAAGGCAAACCAGACACTCTATAGATAGGAAATTTATCCTCTATTTCATCACTAATGAAAAACCTATCTAGAAGAGCCATAGAGGGGGACTCCCTAGTATACTCCATGTAAATTCTCTATTAGAAAGAGGAATTTCAATCAAATTAGAATTAATAATAAATTGGTCAAATTCCTCCATAGTAGAGAAATCCCCCGCTCGTGGTGATTGTTTACCTATAAAACGAGTCACGTTAAAATCACCCCCCAAAATCCAAGAACCCGGCGCTAAAGATCTAAACTCAAGGCATTCATCCCAAAGAATCCGACGACCTATTTTTGAGTTCGGCCCATAAACATTAGAAAAATTAAAAAAAAATTATTGGCAAGATTAATTAGATAATGTGTAAAGTGTGTTGCTTGGAAATAAATTGGAGAAATTTAAAATAGTTATCCCGCCACCCAATCAGTAGACTGCCAGAAGCACCCATAGAGGGTAAAAAAGCCCATTTTCTAAAATGATACCCACCTTGTCTTCTATAAAAACAAATATCAGGACATTTAATTTTAGTCTCTTAAAGGAGAGAAATGGCAATAGAATAATCTTTAAAAAAATCTCTAACCTTATCACACTTATTTAAATCATTCAAACCTCTAATGTTCCAACTAATGATCCTCATATACCAATAGACCTAGCCCTATAAAATTCCCTACTTCTAATATACTCACAATCTATCTCAACATCAGAATAAAAGAAAGTGGTATCACTAGCTAACTGACTAAACTCAGAAGAAGAAAAACTGCCCAAAGCACATGATGAATACGCATTACCTAAATCAGAGTGCATACCTGAGCCTAAGTTCATAGCACCGTTCACGGTACTCGAATTAGGTAACTTACCCGTAGACTGAGAATGGCTACAACAAATCCTGGCACTACGGCGAATAGATCCGCTAGCTGATACAAACTTCCTTTGTCTACCTCTCTTCGATGAAGTAGAATAAGAAGCAGAATTGCTGCCGGACTCACAATAATGAACATTAGTAAGAAGACCAGATTTCCCTGACGTATGAAAATCCAGATCACTATTCACATTTTTCATAGCCTCATCATCAATAGTGCAATTCAAAACTACGTTAACATCTACACTCACATGCAAATATGAAAAATCACTGTTGTCACAACTCCCCACCAAAACAAACAAACCCACACCATTTACTAAACCCCTACACATACCAACAGACCCTTTCACAGCCACATAACCTAAAGGTACCTCCTCCTGGTTATCAACTCCAACCAAACTCATAACAGAAAAATCAATAAAATCACCATTTTTGTCACAAGCAACACCACCATTATAGGCACTGAAATCAACATTCTGAGGGACTCCAATCACACCATTTGAAACTTTATTCACTTCAAAAAATTATCAACATTTGGAATAAGGTTTGAAGAATTCATGTCATCAGCAAGAATTAATTTCTGTGCACCATGCACATCTGTATCAGCGTGCATGTCAGCCATGACAACGGTAGACAAGATTGAATTCCCTTCAGATGAAATTCCAAACAACTTATCAGAATATACACGAGCCTCTAACTCCAAGCCATTAACTTCATCAATGTGCACTTCAGATGACATGATCCAATCACAAAACCACCAAGCTCAAAATTAAAAACATCACCTGAATAAACCAAACAATCAATATCAAGTGGATCACCAAGCTCATCCACTAACACTCCATCCAGATTGCTATTATCCAACATAACTTTCTGATCAATAAAATCAACAACATACGACATATCAACACCCAATACTTTCGACCACAAATCCATGCAATAAACCTCATCGGACTTAGAAAACCGATCAATATCTATTCGAATATCAGGATCTCTTCTTTCATCCAACATAATTTTTTGATCAATAAAGTCATAATCTATCAAAACGTCGCTCAAGAGATAACTGTCCTCAAAACTATCACCATCATTATCAATAGAGAAATCATTACTATTATTCACTACTCTCATTTGATTTGTAATAGAACAATCAAATGAAGAATGATTAACCATACCACAGTTAACTCTAGTCCTAATAGAATTAAAATTAGGGATAGTCACCGAATCAAGACACTCGAATTTGTTAGCAGTATGTATCTCAAAATTGTCCAATTTGCGAGAATAAGATTTATCTTTCTTGCTCTTTATTTGAATAAATCCTCTGTTCGGTTCAAAATCCTTTCCAGTTTCCTCTGTGATAGACAAGTGAGAAAACTTATTACAAATAGCAACAACATGGTCAAACATAATTGGATAAATCCTAGAATCCCTTCACTCATGGCAATATCAGCAAACTCTTTTTCAGCCTTATTCAAAACAACAAACTTATCATCTTTTAAAATAGAATTAGTAGGAGAAGATTTGAATTTACCGAAATATTCCTATGGATCGCCAAATCTCTCTATAACCCTTACCAAAATTCGGTGAATTAATAAAGTCAAAATGAAAAAAAAGTCTTCTAAATACTTAATTCCCTTATTTTTTTTGCCATAGATGATCTAATAAAATCCCCTTCAACAACATACACTCTAGCACAAATTGAAAGCCATGATCAACCAGAGATGTAGTAGAGACAGAGGTGTTAGGTTTGGACGAACAAGCATTCCTCTTATGACCAAACTTGCCACAAGCAAAGCAACTAATAGGGTCACAGCATTTAGAAGAAAAATGATTATAATCACCACATCTGTAACAAAAATCCTTTCTTTTCTTTGAGTCGATCCAATTCTTGTTCGATGATCGAGGTAGCGGGTACTGAGAACGATAAGATGGCAGTCGATCCTTTACCACTTGCGAATAAGATCGATAGGGTAAAGAATCACGATAGGGAAATGCAGATGGAAGAGTTGATATTGATTGAGTCGAGGACAATGAACTTTGAAAGCAAGAAAGAGAGGCGGATGCCATTCTTTTTTATATTCCATACTCTTTTTTTATAAGTATATATTTTGCACTATGGCATTGTTATTATATAACAACATCATGGGATTCTCAACATTTGGATTCTTTCCTAGAAAAGTTATAAATTTGCGCATTTATGTACACATGGTTTTATTATTGCATTATTCAAGGCATAATACTTAGCCTTTTGTTTAAATCAGCCATTACCACTCTTTTGGAACATTTCCAAATTAAGTTTCTTACCTAAGGTTTTGAGCATGAAATATGACTGACATACTATATTCAATATTACTTATGAAGTTTAAGTTCGAATACTCCTTCATAAGAAGTTCGTCGTTTCCATGAACAATTTTCTAGTATTTTTCCAAATACTCGAGAGTACTCTTAACCACCATTTAACAATATTAATTTAGATTCAATACTTTCTCCATATACCAAATACATAAGTAAAATGCAATATTGTGGAAATATAACATGTATGATAATTCCTATTACCTCTGCATAAGGAATCCGTCTTACATGCTCCATTAAACACTTTAATATAGTGTCCGTGAATATCATTTGGGACATTCCCAACACCAATATACATATTATAAAAGATGTTTTTCTTTAAATATGATATGTAGGATTAAACAATCAAACTAAAAGTATTTTGCCATAGCTACATCTTTAACAATTAGTAGTATTATTTTGTTTATTTATAGTTTAAAAATATCTTAGTACCTTTTAAGGTTCTTTCTTACAGACACACGCTTCCTTTGTATTTTTGACTCAAAATCAAATTATGCGATTTTTCTATTACCTACGCAGTTCTGACGCTCGTAGAATGATACTTTCATATCAATTCCTGGAATAGATTCGAAACCCACAAACTCAGTTATCACTACCACCGACTTAGAGACACTTTGGTTGTTATATGCAAATAATTTCTTCGAGAATGTTGTTTAGAGTTATTTTCAAAATAAACATCTCAAAACTCAAAATGATATGCAGTGACAAATTTATAAGTAAAATATGAATTAACCTAAGCACGTCGAATTACAAATTTGTTACGTTGATTCAACAACTGAAATTTATGACGTTATTCTCATCAATGTGGCCTGCTACATTCTAATCGCATGGGTCTTCACCTAATAGAAACATTCACGGCCACTGAATCATATCCCTTCAAGCGCTATAAAAATCATATTTTGATAATGTACTTGGAACCCATTTTGGATTTATGCATCGTGCCATAAGACAAAGTCAATACTCTTTATGGCTTATTAATAATTGAGGTAACTCTTTTCTCAGCATTGATAAGAAACTCATACTTTCTCTTTAATGTTCAAGAATTCTTGTCAGGAATTCTAGTGTATTATGTTCGTTTAGCTTGGTTAATTTCATTTCCTCTTTCGTAATTAGATTTATCTTTGGATCATATCCAAATCCATTTTATTAGCCATGATTTAACAAACAATTTCCTTCATCATTAAATTGGTGTTATTGAAACAACAATTGTTTCTCGGTCCAATGAAACATGCATTTGGAAATATTTCATGATTTATCTTTATACATACATACATACATATATATATATATATATATATATATATATATTAATTTTTCTTATGAAACATATGTTTAAAACATAAATTAGTTAAACAATGTTGGTTGTTCTTGCTCCTTTGAATGGTCCACACATAGTTATTCAGAAGTAAGTATTATGTATAACCTCTCGACTCACATAACTTGTCAATTCCTTGACGTAGGATATGTAGAGAATTCTAATCAATTTTTATCTTGTATGATCTCATAAACTATAATACTAACTCAAAAAATGGATCAATGCCCAAATACAAGATGAAAGCACTAGTTCAGATAAAAATAAAGTAGAACCTAAACAAGAGCACACATAAGTTTTTATTGTGGTTTGACCTAATCTCAGGCCTACGTTCACCTCTATCTATTTTTTAGTTGTTCTCTCTTTGGATTACAACTAACTATCTCTGATCTGACCGCGATCTAGTGGATTTCAGATTTACAATGATGTTGTAGTGTGTTTGAGAGTCACTAATACTAAGGATCTGCCGATCTAAGTCCTAGAACGAAAAATAGTTGTTTCCTAGGTGACTCTAATGGAGGAGAGGTTAGAGGTGAAGAAGTAGAAGAGTCTCTGCAGTTATAAAATCCAGATCCCCTTTCTGGTTCCTAGTAGGTTGGTATTTATAAGAGTAGCAACCATATTAGGTCAGAAATCCGCTACTGGAGAGGTCCAAATATCGGTTTGGAGATGTGTAAAAGAGCCGGGGACTCCATAAGTTAGGGTGATAACTCGGGTGTGAGTTATCCCCTTAAGGGGGAACTTTCCTAACCCTCTTTGTAACGGATGCGATTCTTCGACTCCCGAAGGTCGACATCAATACGACCACTACATCAACTGCCGAGCAATCGAAGGCCGGAAAATCGAACCTTTAGGGTTTAAGAAGAGGTAGAAGATGGAAGAAGAAAGAAGAAGCAACAGAAACAATATCAGAATCTCACAATCGCAGCGGAACAACATATAAAAGATAAATGAATATCTTTAAAACAAACAACTATATCAGTTATCACATTACATCACATTCCATTACATTATCAGAGTGTATAACAACAAACAGTTGAAAAGAAATACTATATACTAGTTGATACGCCAAGCCATCCAGCTTGCTCCGGATCTCCACAGCAACTCCTGAATTCCAGAATGACCTGATAACCTAACTCTAGACTGCCCGTGTAGAAAATGATGGGCACCCAGAGTTTAGGAAGAGAACAATAAACTCCAGGTCAGTCATGGGACTGGTGTGAGAACTTAAAACAGTTTGTCTTTAAAAACAAACTAAGAATTATTTTTAAATTAGATTCGCAATGCTTTTTAGAAAATGAGACTACCATAAGGCCTCCCGCACACACACACAATGCAAACGCAGAATTGGAGGAGATTTCTCCTTATGATAGTCAAACATGCTTGATACGCAAATTTTCTTTGATATTATTATTATAAGTGCAAAGTGTAGGAAAACATTTCGATAATATAATATAAATCTTAGCCAGCATAGAAATTTCTTGCTTATGCCTACTATAGCTACCACGTCCAATAGCAGGTTACTGCCACATTCCATGACAGGTTATACAACAAAAACCGTACAAGGTTCGTATTGTTTCTTTGGATTTTCCAACAAATGGTCAGGCCAAGGAACTTCCCATTGCCACATGGAAACGCCTCTGGAATGACATCCCGAGAACCTAACCGGATCTCTGCCAACACAAGGCCGGGTTACCCCTAGTTGGGTAACTACTGACACGAATATGCCATCCCCCGGTCGTAACCGACCTAAATCCCGGGATTCACCAACAACCACAAAATAATAAGTTTGCAGCAACAACATAGGTTAAGTATCAGGGCTCCATACCATAATACCACCTCCACCCAGAAGGAATGACATACACTAAGGGGGCGCGATCCCCTAATAACCTTGCCGCATCCTTCCTGGTTTGACCATTATCAGGGTGTGAGGTCCGACGAAGTCTCGCCCACAAAGCTACGCTTTATACTAAAGCCACGCTTTGATCAACAAATGCTCAACCGCACTTCGTATGTCACATTACCATTTTGGGAGTATATCACTAGTAACCATCAACTACATAATCTCTGAGCTCGTACGTCTCAGAGAAGGGTGTTAACCTAAGAGAATAAATTCTCCGCCACCAACAGAAATATATTTGATAGAAACCAGTTTTACATCTCAAATTGTAATGTCAGACACACATCCATACAAGTCCATTCTGGGTTCGAACAGAACCGAAGGCACTTCCAAAGAAGCCCTTGCAATCCGGATATTCACTAATCACGACCAGACTTCCCATCACAACGGGCGATAAAATTTCTATACCGGAGATCGGCCGATGCAGAAACATTCGACGGTAATCCTTCCATTTTCAAAAAACCCGGTCTTCAACACCGGTCTTCAAATGCTATCCATTAGGACATATAACTTATTCGGAATAGGATTTATAACACAAAGGTCCTCTCCCGGTTAAACCGAATAACGAGTGCTTATTTTAAAAATAAGTGTAGCATTCAAATTCAAGCAAATCACACAAATACCCATTTAAAGGTAAATATTGATAGTCGGTTATTTAGCTATCAATAGATATGCACAACATCACCAAATTCCAAATAATTTCCCAAATTATTTATTTTCCAAAGATATCTTTACAAGATATATAATTTCTCATACTTCAACCATTTGAAAACAATTTCAAATTACTTTTCAATTTATCTTTAAAAGATATAATCTCAAAATATTTCACTTCATATTGGAAAACATTTCCATACTTATTTAATAATAAGTAATTCACAAATCCATTTATTTTCAACATTTGGTAAATATTCGATATACTTAAATCACAATTAAGTATATAATTTATTCTTTAAGGAAAACATTCTCCTTTCGAAAATCATTTACTATAACAACAGTGTTATAGTCCATCATTTCCCTATTTCTCGAAAAAGTCTATTTCAACAATGAATGTTGAAATCTATGGTTTCGATCCTTAACACATTTTAAAACAACTTCAAATCATTTTAATTCCATTTAAAATATCACTTCCTAAACATTTCTTTAATATACTATTCACTGTTCAAAAACGTGAATATACTTGGTTAACCCATTCAACATTCCTACACAATTTATTTTAAAGGATTATCCACTGTCCGAAAATCGTGAATATACTTCCTTTAATAGGCTATAAAAATTAACTTATCAAAATAAGTCGATTTCGGATTTATAAAACAGCGTTTATAAATTCCATTTATATTTATTTTATAAAAACTTCAACTTATAAAATCCCTTAATCAAAAAATTCTATTTAAATCTCATTTAAATGCCAAAAATCCAATTTATAAGTTAATTACTTATAAATCTTTTATTTTACAAAATCTATTCATTTTATAACTTCACAATTTATAGATCTACAAATTCCATTCACTTACGAAATTCATTTATATTTCATTTTTAACACTTATAAAACTCGTTTCATAATTCCAATATTTTAATTTATAAATATCAATTTTTTATAAATCTTTTATATAAACCGTTTATAAAAATTCAAAAATCCCAATACTATACTATTTTATAAAATACATTAACTCCGTATTTTCGAAAATTAATTTTCAACTATATTTCTCAAAAATCATAAATTTTATAACATTAAAATTTTAACGTTTATTTATTTAAAATGAATCAATTCCAAAATTCAATTAAAACGTATACTTTCAAAAATCACTTTAAAATCCTTTTAAATTTAAAATCGTTACTTTAGCATTTTTAAAACTCCAAAAATAGGCCCAATGCTGCAACATCACTAAATATAACAATCACGACATCCAAACATCATATATCATATGATAACAGAATATATCGTAAATATCTGTAAAATAATCCATACTGTTGAGGAATCCAGTTGGATCCCTCCAACCTGTTTCCCTGCATCCACAGAAGTTAGCATAATACCAATTCCGTATCAAGACGGAATATCGCGGTACATGGGTTCATATAAAATATTATCTGCTATTATGCGGCGCAATAGGGTGTCATCCGCTATATAATGCAAAAAAATCAACTCCAAGTACATATATAATACCAATTCCAATCATGATGGAATATTGCTGTATATGTTTTTAATAAATAACATCCGCTTAATATACGGCGCATAGGTCTATTTCAAAACAATAGATAATAATTTATCATTCAATAACATAATCAAGCAATTTTAAATCTAACTATTTAAAATTTAAATCGAAACAGTTTCGATTGAGTGAGAAGTTCTCACCTTGCTTCCATTAACGGTTTCAACGTTTTATTCCGAATAAAATTAAACGTGCGTTTAATTTTACCCAAAATTCACACTAGCTCAAATCAACTCAAATCCAGCTCCATCGCGTAGTTCTCGACAAAACAAACCCGACGCAAGTCGTTTCGTCAAATTCCGACCTCATATCAAAAAGTTATGTTATTTCAAAGTTTATATAAATTAATATAATTCAATTTACAATTTTAATTTTAATTTCAAACCCTACATTCATTTCTGGCCGTTCGTTTCCTGAGATGAGAATCTGGCCGCGTGATTGCTTCTTCTCCCCCCAGGTAAAAATCGCGTACATGAACCCAAAGCCGCCGCTCCTCTTCGAATTTTCGCACGCACCCCGGCCACTTCAACGACGATCAGGTTACACTACGATGAAACCCACCACGTAAGCCACCTTCGGCTGTGAACACGTGCAGCTCGGCCTACCCTATATCTTTAAAACCACGCACGAACCGACCACGAATGCGAGCCTTTTTCCCCCTCCACGTCGCTCCATATTCGATCTCCACCGTTGGACTTACTCGTCTCGAGGAGATCTACAACTTTGTAGTTGAAAACATTTGATGATAGGGAGTGGATTTAAGAAATCAGAGGAGAAAGATCGTGTATTTTCAGCCACTAATGAAGATAGTGGCGGCTGAAGCATTATTAGGGTTAGGGTTTTGATATTTGTGAAAATAATGAGGATAAGGGGTCCTTTATAGAAATTTACGTGACACTATTCACCTGAAATTTTTCCTAACTCCAAACAAAGTGTGCCGCCTGGCGTTTATAATGTTTTACCCCCATTCCGAACGCAATGGAATATATATCGGGAGCCAATTAGATCAATTTTGGAAGATAAGTTTTCGAATCGACTATTTAAATTCAAAATTCACTCGAATCGATTTCTACGCGTTTTAGCTTGCCTCGGACAAACCGCAAATCCGATTGACACGAAATTTGAAACCATACAATAATATAACATTACGGATCCGATGAAACTGGTTTCGTCGAAATCCGAGACTGTTTGAAAAATGGCTATTTTTACTCGTCAATTAAATATTAAAATATTCAATTTCTGCAAATTAACTTTTAATTTAATTTTAAAAGTTCTATAACATCATTCTAACTCCAACATGATTTAATACAACTTTGCCAATCATTTTTAATCATTTTAAACCCAATTTCCAATTATTTCTGTAATTTCAAATATTAAATTATCGATTTAATTATCCAATTAAATCTAGATATTCGAAATTTAATTCACTTAGCTTATAATATTCATTCGTGAATATTTAAAATTAATTAAATATATGAATTTCAAATGACAGAAGTTCTGGGTCGTTACAAACTTCCCCCCTTAAAAGAATTTCATCCTCGAAATTACCAAGTAAGAAAAAGTCTTGAAATCCTTTAACTGTTCCAACATCCATTCAAATTAAATTTCCAATTCACTTAAGTGTTTAACTTTCCCAAAATCCAATAGTTAAACTTCTTATAATAACTTTACTAAGTTTTCAAATCATACTTAGTCGTAGTTTGCAAAACAACCTATATCGTTTAACTTTTCAACCCAAAATCAAAGTTATAGTTTTCAAAATTTTCCAATTTTCTAAAAAATATTCTAACGCCTTAAATTTTCAGAAAGTTTCGCCAGCGTCTCCTTTGCGCGGCTCGATCCGAAAAAAAATGGATATATATATATATATATATATATATATATATATATATATATCACAAATATACATCTCATTAAGTAATGAGGCATCCCGTAGGGAAAAGAGTGTAAAAGTACGATATGTAATCCGAGATATGTACTTTATATATTATTAGCGAGCATATACGGCTAATATAGCGTGAAAGCGAGCTCCAAAAGCGAAGCAATGTGCAATCTGCACCTACTAAACACTCAACAGACCATGAGAAACATGTATATAGAAAATAATATCGATATACAACATATACACCACTATATATGTCAATATAGCAAATGCAATCAAAAGCAATAAATTCAACCATCAACCAACTAGCATTCAACTAACATCCAACCAATCCATAAAAAAATCAATATTCATTCACTTCTCATTAATATTCAATGAATTGGTTTTCCAATTTAAATCACATTTGATTCATTAACATTGGATTTTTACTAGCATTCATTTATTCTTCTTCAATTAGTTTATATTCACTAATTTATATTCAAGTTAGTTCACTTCCACATTCAAATCAAATTTCTATTTAAGATTCAATTAACTTACAATTTGATTTCAATTACTTTAGCTTTCAATTTCATTAATTTAATTTCATATGGATTTCTATACAATCAACCAACCTTCATCTAACAAACAATGTATATCCAACATTACCAAATTTCTTTACTTTGCTTACATTCATTCAATTTGGTTCATCACTTTTAATTAGCTTTAATGAATTAACACTTATATCCATTATTTCATATAGATTTATTTACACTCAATTGATCTAACATTCAATTCATTAATTATTTCAATTGCTAATTTATTTAACAAATAAGGTTGAATTTCATTTATATAATTCAAGTCCATATTCATCACTTCACTTTATTAATTTACTTCGATACCAAAATCAACTTCATTCAACACCACTTAAGTTATATTCCATTTAAACATCATTTGTTTAACTTAACTTAAATTTCCACTTATAAATCCAATTCAGATTCCAATTCTAAAGTAAATTCTATTTACTTTACCAAAGTAAAATCTTTATTATTTCATATTATAAGTTAAAAACTCATTTCACTTATATTCAACAATTACAACTTGGATTTTAATTTCAAATTTGGTTATCACAACCAAACTTCAATTTTTCCAATTACTATGGTAGGAAATCCATTACACAGAAACTTGAAAATGATACTGATGATGTTGCAGTCATCACCCTTATTATTTTCCAGCAATAGTAGTGAATTCAATGCTTAATATTCTTTCAAAATTTTCCTTTTATTCATAAATCACATTTATAAGTCTTTTACTTATAAATTTCACTATTTTCTCTTTACTTATATAAGATCATTTCACAATTGTAAATCATATTAATTATAGTTCCATACTTATAATTCTTCGCTTATAAAATTTATTCTTTTATTTAGATTAATCAAACATCATTTAATTAACTTATAAATATTCTTACATTTTCAACAACCAAACAATCAATTTATATACACTTTAATAATTCTGAAAAATTATTCATTTATATATAAAATATAATCAAGGTAAAATTATTTCATTTAGCCAATTTAAAACGATACTGTGTCAGTTTATCTTGTTTAAGAGTTTAGAAAACCCCATCTAAATAGTTGGCCAGACTGCACCGACCAGAATCTACAAACAATCAACCAATCAGTCAACACAATACAAAACAATTTTTATATTCACTAACAAATATGCGCTCATAGCTATTATTACACTCAAGCTCATTCTAGAGTACTACCGACTCTATCTCTAATGAGTAATTCCCAACAGAGCCAAGGTTGTCACTTAACCATATGCTCTGTTACCAAATGTAACGGATGCGATTCTTCGACTCCCGAAGGTCGACATCAATACGTCCACTGTATCAACTGTCGAGCAATCGAAGGCCGGAAAACCGAACCCTTAGGGTTTAAGAAGAGTAGAAGATAGAAGAAGAAAGAAGAAGCAACAGAAACAATATCAGAATCTCACAATCGCAGCGGAACAACATATAATAGATAAATGAATATCTTTAAAACAAACAACTATATCAGTCATTACATTACATCACATTGCATTACATTATCAGAGTGTACAACAACAAACAGCGGAAAAAAAATACTATATACTAGTTGATATGCCAAGCCATCCAACTTGCTCCTGATCTCCACAGCAACTCCTGAATTCCAAAATGACTTGATAACCTAACTCTAGACTGCCCGTGTAGAAAATAATAGGCACCCAGAATTTAGGAAGAAAACAATAAACTCCAGGTCAGTCATGGGACTGGTGTGAGAACTTAAAACAGTTTATCTTCAAAAACAAACAAAGAATTATTTTTAAATTAGATTCGCAATGCTTTTTAGAAAATGAGACTACCATAAGGCCTCCCGCACACACACACACACAATGCAAACGCAGAATCAGAGGAGATTTCTCCTTATGATAGTCAAACATGCTTGATACGCAAATTTTCTTTGATATTATTATTATAAGTGCAAAGTGTAGGAAAATATTTTGAAAGTATAATATAAATCTTAGCCAGCATAGACATTTCGCACTTATGCCTACTATAGCTACCATGTTCAATAGCAGGTTACCGCCACATTCCATGGCAGGTACAAAAATCGTACAAGGTTCGTATTGTTTCTTTGGATTTTCCAACAAATGGTCAGGCCAAGGAACTTCCGATTTCCACATGGAAACGCCTCTGGAATGACGTCCCGAGAACCTAACCGGATCTCTGCCAACACAAGGCCGGGTTACCCCTAGCTGGGTAACTACTGACACGAATATGCCATCCCCCGGTCGTAAACGACCTAAATACCGGGATTCACCAACAACCACAAAATAATAAGTTTGCAGCAATAACATAGGTTAAGTATCAGGGCTCCATACCATAATACTGCCTATATCCAAAAGGAATGACATACACTAAGGGGGCGCGATCCCCTAATAACCTTGCCGCATCCTTTCTGTTTTGACCATTATCGGGGTGTGAGGTCCGACGATGTCTCGCCCACAAAGCTACGCTTTATTCTAAAGCCACGCTTTGATCAACAAATGCTCAACAGCACCTCGTATGTCACATTACCAATTTGGGAATATATCACTAGTAACCATCAACTACATAACCTCTAAGCTCGTATGGCTCAGAGAAGGGTGTTAAGCTAAGAGAATAAATTCTCCGCCGCCAACAGAAATATATTTGATAGAAAACAGCTTTACATCTCAAATTGTAATGTCAGACACACATCCATACAAGTCCATTCTGGGTTCAAACAGAACCAAAGGCACTTCCAAAGAAGCCCTTGCAATCCGGATATTCACTAATCACGACCGGACATCCCATCACAACGGGCGACAAAATTTCTATACCGGAGATCGGCCGATGCAGAAACATTCGACGGTAATCCTTCCGTTTTCAAAAATATCTGGTCTTCAACACCGGTCTTCAAATGCTATCCATTAGGACATATAACTTATTCGGAATGGGATTTATAACACAAAGGTCCTCTCCCGGCTAAACCGAATAACGAGCGCTTATTTTAAAAATAAGTGTAGCATTCAAATTCAAGCAAATCACACAAATACCCATTTAAAGGTAAATATTGATAGTCGGTTATTTAACTATCAATAGATATGCACAACATCACCAAATTCCAAATAATTTCCCAAATTATTTATTTTCCAAAGATATCTTTACAAGATATATAATTTCTCATACTTCAACCATTTGAAAACAATTTCAAATTACTTTTCAATTTATCTTTAAAAGATATAATCTCAAAACATTTCACTTCATATTGGAAAACATTTCCATACTTATTTAATAACAAGTAATTCACAAATCCATTTATTTTCAACATTTGGTAAATATTCGATATACTTAAATCATAATTAAGTATATAATTTATTCTTTAAGGAAAACATTCTCCTTTCGAAAATCATTTACTATAACAACAGTGTTATAGTCCATCATTTCCCTATTTCTCGAAAACGTCTATTTCAACAATGAATGTTGAAATCTATGGTTTCGATCCTTAACACATTTTAAAACAACTTCAAATCGTTTTAATTCCATTTAAAATATCACTTCCTAAACATTTTTTTAATATACTATTCACTGTCCAAAAACGTGAATATACTTGGTTAACCCATTCAACATTCCTACACATTTTAATTTAAAGGATTATCCACTATCCCAAAATCGTGAATATACTTCCTTTAATAAGCTATAAAAATTAACTTATCAAAATAAGTCGATTTCGGATTTATAAAACAACGTTTATAAATTCCATTTATATTTATTTTATAAAAACTTCAACTAATAAAATCCCTTAATTAACAAATTCTATTTAAATCTCATTTAAATGCCAAAAATCCAATTTATAAGTTAATTACTTATAAATCTTTTATTTTACAAAAATTACTCATTTTACAACTTCACAATTTATAATCTATGAATTCCATTCACTTATGAAATTCATTTATATTTCATTTTTAACACTTATAAAGACTCGTTTCATAATTCCAATATTTTAATTTATAAATATCAATTTTTTATAAATCTTTTATATAAACCGTTTATAAAAATTCAAAAATCCCAATACTATACTATTTTATAAAATTCATTAACTCGGTATTTTCAAAAATCAATTTTCAACTATGTTTCTCAAAAATCATAAATTTTATAACAATAAAATTTTAACGTTTATTTATTTAAAATGAATCAATTCCAAAATTCAATTAAAACGTATACTTTCAAAAATACTTTAAAATCCTTTTAAATTCAAAATCGTTACTTTAACATTTTTAAAACTCCAAAAATAGGCCCAATGCTGCAACAGCACTAAATATAACAATCACGGCATCCAAACATCATATATTATATGATAAGAGAATATATCGCCAATATCTGTAAAATAATCCATGCTGTTGAGGAATTCAGTTGGATCCCTCCAACCTGTTTCCCTGCATCCACAGATGTTAGCACAATACCAATTCCGTATCAAGACGGAATATCGAGGTACATGGGTTCATATAAAATATTATCCGCTATTATGCGGCGCGATAGGGTCTCGTCCGTTATATAATGCGGGAAAATCAACTCCAAGTACATATATAATACCAATTCCAATCAAGATGGAATATCGCGGTATATGTTTTTAATAAATAACATCCGCTTAAATACGGCGCATAGGGTCTATTTCAAAACAATAGATAATAATTTATCATTCAATAACACAATCAAGCAATTTTAAATCTAACTATTTAAAATTTAAATCGAAACATTTTCGATTGAGTGAGAAGTTCTCACCTTGCTTCCAATAACTGTTTCAACATTTTATTCCGAATAAAATTAAACGTGCATTTAATTTTACCTAATATTCACACTAGCTCAAATCAACTCAAATCTGGCTCCATCGCGTAGTGCTCGACAAAACGAACCCGACGCAAGTCGTTTCGTCAAATTCCGACCTCGTATCAAAAAGTTATGTTATTTCAAAGTTTATACAAATTAATATAATTCAATTTACAATTTTTATTTTTATTTCAAACCCTACATCCATTTCTGGCCGTTCGTTTCCTGAGATGAGAGTCTGGCCACGTGATTGCTTCTTCTCCCCCTCAGGTAAAAATCGCGTACACGAACCCAAAGCCGCCTCTCCTTTTCGAATTTTCGCATGCACCCCGGCCACTTCAACGACGATCAGGTTACACCACGACGAAACCCAGCATGTGAGCCACCTTCGCCTGTGAACACATGCAGCTCGGCCTACCCTATATCTCGAAAATCGCGCACGAACTGACCATGAACGCGAGCCATTTCCTCCCTCCACGTCGCTCCATATTCGATCTCCACCGTTGGATTTACTCGTCTCGACAAGATCTACAACTTTGTAGTTGAAAACATTTGATGGTAGCGAGTGGATTTGAAGAAATCAGAGGAGAAAGATCGTGTATTTTTGGCCATTAATGAAGATAGCGGCGGCTGAAGCATTATTAGGGTTAGGGTTTCGATATTTGTGAAAATAATGAGGATAAGGGGTCCTTTTATAGAAATTTACGCGACACTATTCACCCGAAATTTTTCCGAATTCCAAACGAAGCATGCCACCTGGTGTTTATAATGTTTTACCCCCATTTCGAATGCAATGGAATATATATCAGAAGCCAATTCGATCAATTTTGGGAGATAAGTTTTCGAATCGACTATTTAAATTCAAAATTCACTCGAATCGATTTCTACGCGTTTTAGCTTGCCCCGTAGAAACCGTAAATCCAATTGACACGAAATTTGAAACCATACAATAATATAATGTTACAGATCCGATGAAACTGGTTTCGTCGAAATCCGAGACTATTTGAAAAATGGCTATTTTTACTCGTCAATTAAATATTAAAATATTCAATTTCTGCAAAATTAACTTTTAATTTAATTTTAAAAGTTTTATAACATCATTATAACTCCAACATGATTTAATACAACTTTACCAATCATTTTTAATCATTTTAAACCCAATTTTTAATTATTTCTGTAATTTCAAATATTAAATTATCGATTTAATTATCCAATTAAATCTAGATATTTGAAATTTAATTCACTTAGCTTATAATATTCATTCATGAATATTTAAAATTAATTAAATATACGAATTTAAAATGACAAAAGTTCTAGGTCGTTACACTCTTGCATCATGTTTCTTACTTTGTTTTGGGGTATCCCTTGTATTTTCATAGGTTGATGACTTATTTGATGATCGTTCCTTCAGAACTTGCCTTATTCTGTAGTTTATTGGAGCCAACTCTTCAATTCTTGAGATAGGTAATCTGTAATTCTATCAAATTGCTTGGGTTTGTATATTAGAGCTAGAGAATCATGTATGCAAAATTGGAGACGTTGGTGATAAGGTATGATGACTCCGCCCCGAGTCATAGCCATGACTCGGGGGTTGACTCATCCCCATAGCACATTTCTGGTCCATATTTTCCTGAGTTATTTTCTTTTTTCATATGAGCAAAACTATAAATTTGGAGATGTTGGTAGTGAGGCACGATGACTCGACCCTGAGTTATAGTCATGACCTGTCATGACCAGTGGGGCCGACTCATCTCCTCAGCACATTTCTAGTCCAATTTTTCATGGGTTGTTTCCTTTGTCCATATTAGCGTGTCTACCTAGTTTCAAGTCCTTTTGTCCTTATTTGAAACTTCCGAGCCCAATTGAATTCTGTATGCTAAAAAATGGGTTAACACTTACCTCCCAAGTTTGCCTTTCGAATATAAGATGCTTTGCTAAAGAACAAGTTTCAGACAATAATCATTGATAGTTGTGTTTTCAAACTGCTCCAATCTTGGTGAATCATCCAGTTCCTTCGGATCCTGTTGTCAATCAAAGGACGTTCCAAACCTGTTACAACCTAAGACTTTAGATTCTGCTTAAGTGTAGTTTATACATCATCATCATTCCGATTTCATTTGGAGTTACTGCATCACATATCAAAATTGTCTCGTGTTCATCCGAGATTTATATTACTCTTATTACAAGGCATTCAAAATCCTTTTATCAGATGTGTATCTGTTTTAAGGTTCGATCTCTCTAGACCATTTTATATTCAATTTAATGTGTAATCACTCCAGATCGTTTAACGTTTAAGTTAAGGGGACGATCTCTCTAGATCGTTTAGTGTTTAGTTAAGAGGGACGAGATCATTTAGCATTCTATTTATGGTTTGACTTCTTTGCTTCATTTATCACCAAATATAGGGTTTTGATCTCTCAAGATCCTTTTTGAGTCTGCCTGCTCTCTGATAAAGGTACCGAACGACCTAGAAAGCCTATCCAATGACTATCTAGTAATGAGACTTACTTTCTGTACAAGCCCCTCTACTTGCTCTTCGGTAAGGGAGCTTGCACCTTGCACTCCAGTCGCGTCTCGTTGAATGAGACGTAGAGCGATCAACATTAGTCATCACATTCAATGTGAATTTTTTTTTCAAAATTTAAATATTCAAATCAAATCAAAGAAAACAAGCAAAAGTCCTAAGGTTTCATCACAGACATCTGACTTAGAGCGTGCCTAGGGACCAAGTCTTGTACACGTGTAAACAATCTGAGGTTACTATCATCCTAAGTGGTTATCTCAGGCGTTCGACTTAGAGCATGCCTAGGGGCCATTCGAGATCCCATACACATGTAAGTGGCCTAATGTTATTATTGTCTTTATTCCTTAATATTGAAAGAAAAATGCAAGAAAAGAAAATGGAAAAGCAAGGTGTGGGAATTAAATTCGACTCTTAATCATGGGATTTCGAATCTCGAACCAAAACCCTAGCTGTTCCATGATGCATTCGCCATAGATGGTGGTTGCTCTGGCCGCACCATTGTAGTTCGGTTCCTTATATACTATTGCAGTTGGTTGCTCTAAACCAGTTCTATTGTCAAATCATGAAGGTGTCGGCACTCGTTTGTTTCATGTCCATCTAGCTCATGAAAGATGCAAACTTTCCAGAAATTTTTCTCCTTATTGGTAGGTTTTCTTCTTGTAGGCTTTCGATAGGGGATTTGCCCCTAATGTCTAAATATATCCTCTCTCGGGTCTCAGTCAAAGCGGTGTAGAAAGAGAATTTCAACTCCCTTCTTTGTTGTTTTGGTTCGCTAAGTCATTATCAACTTCTTCCTTTCCCTTTGTCTTTTCTAATTCCTAGTCTAGAGTGTCTCTTATCATCCACAGCTTTAATTTGAGCATCCTTAGCCTCATTCTCATCTTCAGCACCTTCTTTAATGCAAATATTTTTCAGCTTCGTAGTATAATTCTGCAATATCCATATTTTTCAGCTTCATAGTTGACAATTCGAGTCCAGGAATATATGCTTTATTAGGTGCCACCGAAGTGGAAGGCGAATTACATCGAGTTTTAATTATAAGAATTTTTTAAATGTTTTTGAGTCGGTTGTGGGACTACCACCGAAATGAGCTATTGAATTTCGAATAGGTCTCATACCAGGAGTTGAACCATGAGCAGACCACCTAGCAGGATGACACCTACCGAGAAGGAGTTAAAAGGGGTAACCAATGGACTTAGAAGGAAAGAGATTTATTAGACCAAGAAGTTTTCGTTAGGGAGCAATCGCGATGTTCGTAAAGAAACCGAACGAGTCATTAAGATTGTGCATCGGTTATCGTAAATTGAATGAAATGACAATAAAGAATCGATACGTTTTATCAAGAATCGACAATTTATTTAATCTGTTGAGTGGAGCCAAAGTATTTTCCCAATTGGATTTGATGACAAGGTTCCATCAAGTAAGGGTGGCGGAGGACAGTATTCCGTTAATAGCGTTTCGGACGAGGTATGGTTTATGTGACTGGTTAGTAATGGCACTTGGATTAACTAATGCGCTAGCTTTCTTTATGGATTTGATGAAACATATTTTTCAAGAGAACTTGGATAGGTTTTTCTTGGTGTTCATTGATGACATTTTGATATATTTTAAGGATGAAACAGATCATGAGAATTTTCTTAGAATAATGCTTGAGACATTGAGGCAAGATTAACTGATAGCGAAGTTTTCAATGTGTCATTTTTGGAAGAAAGTAGTGAAGTTTCTTAGTCATGTAGTTTCAGATAATGGGTTTTCAATTGATCCAGCCAAGATCGAAGCTAATAACAGTTGAAAAAGACTTGAGATGGTGACTAAGATAAGAAGTTTTCCTAGACTGCATGGCTATTACTGGAGTCTCATCAAGAATTTCTCGTGGATAGCCGTGCCTTGTTTTAGTTAACTAGAAAGGATGTGAAGTTCATTTGGTACGACAAATGTGAGGAAGCATTCCTTAAGTTAAAGCATTTATTGACTTGTGCGCCTATGTTACTAGTTCCAGGTGGGAACCAAGATTTGGTAGTGTATACGGATTTATGCGGAACAAGATTAGGAGTTGTATTGATGTAAAGGGGTAAATTGATTACCCATACTTCTCGATAGCTCAGACCACATGAAGTTAGATATCTGACTCATGATTTGGAGTTGGCAGTGGTGATTTTCTCATCGAAATTGTAGAAACACTACCTCTTAGGAGAATAATTCAAGTTTTATATGGATCGAATGTCTTTGAGGTATTTATTCTTTCGAAAAAAGTTGAATATGAGATACTAGAGGTGGCTGGAGTTTTTAGCAGCTTACGATTTTGGTGTTGAGTGTACACCAAGAAAATGAAATAAAGTTATCGATGCACTTAGCAGGAAACAATAGAGTGCATGTTAGTTATATTGGCAGAATGGAAGGATCTGGAGGCATTGACTACTTGTAGTATGCAGTTTAGACTGGCCGCTAATTCTTGTAAATGTATAGCCAGGTTATCTTGCTTGGAAGTTCGAGCAGTATTGATCGACAGAATTGCTTCTAAGCAAAGAGATGATCCATTGCTAGTTGAAAGAATTAGAAGATTGGAAGGCGGAATGGAGATTGATGATTTGAAGGATTTTTATCTTGACTATGATGGATGGTTGAGAAAGAAGGGATGATTGTGCGTTCTCGATGTTGGTGCATCAATGAAAGTTTACGATTCATCCTAGAGGAACCAAGATGTATCGAGATATGAAGAGAAGTTTCTTCTAGAAAGGTATGAAGAGGGATGTAGGTTTATAGGTGAAGCAATGTGCAAATTGTTAGCAAGGGAAAGCTGAACATCAGAAGCTAAGTGGATTGCTTTAGCCTTTGGATATACTGGTTTGGAAATCAGATTCGATATCCATGGATTTTATTGATGCTTTTCCAAGGTCAAACAGGGAAAATGAAAGTATCTGGGTCATAGTGGATAGACTAACCGAGAGTGCGCATTTCATCCCTGTTAAGTCAACCATGATGATGTCGGTATTGGCTAAGTTGTTTATTAAGAATATAGTTAGACTATATGGGATTCCTATTAGTGTTGTCAATGATGAGGTTGCATTGTTCACTTGTGAATTCTGGAAGAGTATACAGGAAGTACTAGGTACCAAGCTTAAGATGAGTACTGCTTGTCACCCACAGATGGATTGGCAGACAGAGAGAGTCGAAAGGTACTTAAAGATTTGTTGAGAGCTTGTATACTAAATCTTGGTGGGTCGTGAAAAGACAATTTGCACTTGGTTGAATTTTCCTATAATAATAGTTACCAGACTAGTATAGGAATAATGCCTTTTGAAGCTTTGTATGGAAGGCCGTGCAAATCACCAACATGTTGGTTAGAGAATGGAAATAGATTGGTCCTTGGTCCAGATATGGTAAGAGAAGCCATAGAGAAGACTGAGTTAATTCAAGGTAGAATGAGAGAAGCTCGGTCTAGGCTGAAAAGTTACGCAAATAAATGGTGTAAAGATTTAGAGTTCTCAGTTGGAGATCGTGTTTTCATTAAGGTATCACTAATGAAGGGTGTGGTACGGTTCGGAATGACTAGGAAACCGAGATATGTTGGAACTTCCCCATTCTAGAAAGGATCCAAAAGCTCGTGTACAGAGTAGAGTTACCGAGTACTTTGGCTGATGTCCATAATGTGTTCCATGTTTCTCATCTTAGAAAGTATGTGCATGATCCATAGACTATTATTTCTCTGACTGCATTGGAAGATTTAGTAGTAGCACCGGATCTGACTTTTGTGAGACAACCAGTTCGAGTTGCCTCGAGAGAAGATATTACGTAACAAGACGGTCAAGTTAGTGAAAGTCCAATAAAGTGACAATGGGAAAATATTGTACTTTAGAGACAAAGGATAAGATTAAGGATACTCATCCTAAGCTGTTATGATGGTATGTTCTATATTTGATTGTATATAGACTTAGTAGTTGGTAGGATATACTAGCATTGGTTTCATGTTCGATATGGTTGTTTTGTAGTCCTTACTGAATTTCGAGGGCGAAATTCTTTAAGGAGAGTAGCTTGCAACACCCCTATTTTAGTTGAACGTTATTCATGACATTTAATTGGATAGATTAAATAGAATAATTTAAAGGGTTAAGAACAATGAGATTTAAAACTTAATAAGGTCATGCCATACTTAATTAATTAAGTAAGATTGTTTAAACTTAATATATAAGAGAATACATAATAAGAGAAATTTAGGAAATAGACCTATCTTTTTCCTTAAACCCTCCCTTCTCATATCATTCTCACTTTTCACAAACTAAAACAATCTAAGAAAGGAACTTAAGAAGCCGACCATAACTCAAGCTAAGGAAAACGAAATCAAGGGAATTCAAAGAGAAGAAGCTTAGGAAAATTAAAGTCATATCAAATCTTAACTCCAACATCTAAATATAAGGTGAATAATAATAAAATCATCTCATTTTTGCTTTCTTGATTTCAAACCTTATATGTCTTTGATCTGTTTATGTTTAGATAATATGCCATGTTGATCTTATTATTGTTTGGATAGAATAATGATTTATTGGAATTTTTTAAATCGGTTTTAAGGGTAAAAACTAAGATTTTAATCTCCTAATGCTTTGATTTTTTGATATGTTACATAAAACATTATTTTGGAGATGGGTTTTAAATTTCATAATCAGGTTATATGTATTATTTTATGAATTTTCTAAGGAGGAAATTGCTAAATCGGGTTTAATTATTTAAAATTATTAAATATAAAATTTGGCCCTGAAATTTTTATATGAGAAAGATTATCATATTTCTTAATTTTTGGGAATTTTTAGGATTTTTCCCAAACGATTTTGATTTACTATAAAACTATTATATTAGATAAGCATTTAAAGGAATAACTAACTAAGGATATTAATTAATTAACTTGAAGTGTACTTGGGACTTTAAAATCAGAGTGTGGCAGTAATTTTTGAAAAGAACTTGTAAAAAGTTGTTTTATCCAATAAAAATTGGACAATTACAAAGATTTAGCGAAAGTTTTATGCTTTTGGTAGTAATAAAACACTTTTTACATGAATTACGGTAACACCATGCCACCTTAATGTCGTCATGCCTAAAAAAAAACATCGCCCGTATGGGTATCGACGACGACAAGAAGAAGCACATGACAACTACTAATTAGTTATGGAGTGTTTTCAACCTCATCGACGTCAATCAAGATGGCAAACCATTATGGATGGCAAGGCATTCTCGTGATTCATTAAACATTAAAAATGTTTAGTGTCGACGTCGAGGACATCGCATGTCTTCACCACTATTTTAAATGATGTGATATCTCTTCGTTTGTTTTTCAATTCAAGGCCATGATGTCATTATAGTTCTTTGACTCTATATAAAAAGTGGCATAATAGCTGAAGTAACTTAAGTGTAAAAGTTCCATAAATCCATCGAAGGTCATTGGGGTTGATGAGCATTAAGGTCTATGGCATTATGTTTTAGTGTCGATGCAGGTTGGCCATGACGTCACACTTTATTTTTTGAATGAAGATGAGCTTGTTTTGTATAAATTGAACTATGTTTTAAAAGGGAGATGATGCCTAAGCCTTAAAAGATCGACAACCCTATATTTGTGGCACTGAGCCATATAACTTATAAATGGTTTTAAGTTTTTGTCTTCGACCCAGATGAAGGTGGATATAGGTTAATGCTGGGTAAGTCAAACTCTAATTCACTAAGGGTAAAGAGCCTTAAGTTTTATGTCAACATCATAAATGCCATCGACGTTGATTTATTTCAAACTATTTAAAAGGATAATTGTTTCTTTATTTTGAATATAATTTAAAAGGAATTAATCATATATGAAACTGGTTTTCAAGGATTTTAATTATGAAATAGCCTAAGCTTTGAGTTAAAATTTCCAAAGAAGATATTATTTAAGATTAAGTAATTATGAGACATAAAATGATTATTAATTGAACATATTAAAAAAAGGGTGTTATATGTTCTTATGTTTATTTGATCGGTTATTGTGCATGTTGTTATTATCATACTCACATCATTTATAACCCATAATTGCATATTGGTGTGTTATAAGACGGAATAACCAACTAGATCGATCAAGTAGTGAGTATAAAAAAAAGTAACTCCCAAGTGTGTAGAATTACATCCAGGAGGTTAGGTAGATCAGAAGTATATAATGCTTATAATTAATTAAAAGATTATTGATTCAGGCAGGTTATTGGAAAGGTCCACTAGGTTCATAGCAGTTAGTTTTGGGCCTCAGAATGGGGCATGTTACAATATACCTACCATATCTGAGAGTGAGAGTTGGCCAGAATATGAAAAGCAACTCTGCTCTGATTGTATAATGCTAGAACAAATTACGGAAGAGCATATCATAACTGCTCATAACTATACAAAGGCGCAAAATTCTACAGCAGCATTAAAGTGTGGTTTAAAATTATCACTTCACAACAGTTTTGACCCTCTAGATGATGTTGAGGAGGATGTCTTTGTCGATTTGAGTGAGGGTAAGGCTAGAACAGAAGAAGTCAGCATGGCCAGATGCTTGAATATTATATGGTTAAAGCCATGCCATGCAAAGACGACTGAGAGTAAAAGTAAGATAGAGTATATTGTTGATGGTGGAGTTGTAATCCGTCGTGGTAAGAACGAAAATGAAGTCTCGAGAGATGAGGTCATGGGTGATGTTCATCTAAGTGAGGATATAGATGTGGGTGTCGTCGATGTTATTCTAAAGTTTGGTTCGACATCCCCAGAGGTAGTTAATGCAGGTGATAGGCAAGATATGCTGGTAGGGGGGACAGGGGATGGTGAAGTCGAGACTACAGATGATTCTGTTTTACTGAAGGGAGTTTTTAAGAATGAGGTGGAGGTTGTAGCACTTGAATTGAAGTTTGAGCTAACTACCGGAGATGCTTTATCAGAGGACTATTTTGTGCAGTGCTCCATCAAGTTTGGAGTTACTGTTACAGAGATAATTGAGGACAATTCAGAACATGATAAACATTTTGTAACAGAAATAGTTGCGGAGGATGAATATGTGGTATCACTTGATGATCTAGATCTTGTGCATGATGAAGACTGTGTTGTGATAGGTAGTTATGAAGTTGGTGCTACAAAATATTTGAGTGATTCATATAACGTGCATGAAGATACGTGTGTTGTGCATCGTTTGAATATGTTTAGACTTTCAAAGTGGAGAATAGAATGGCTACTGTTGATATTTCTTTTGGTGTTGAAAATGCATGGTTTCCTAATAATGCATTTGAAGCCCAACTTTACTCTGCCCAATTTGATTATACTGCACCAAGTGAATCAAAAATACATGCATCTATAGTTCAAGCTTGGGAAAATGCATGTACCTTGCCAGAACCTGTTAAGGATGCACCGGGTATGGATGAAAAGGATGGCAACATCGTTGGTAGGGTTAGCCTCGAAACAATGTCAGAGGCTACGGTAGAGGGTGCTACTGGAGAGGCTAATCCAAAAGTGGGTGGGTATGCTTTGGAAGTAAGTTTGGATGGTGCAAGAGAGTAGGTAGATGGAAAACCTGCTAAATCTCAAGGAGTGGTCGTTGCTGGCGAGGAGATTGCTGGCAATGATTCAGGGGTGGAATCGGTGTGCATGGCATTAATTCTTTGTAGAGCTGGATTGGTTTCCGTATCAAATTGCATTGGCGCATGTGGACTAGTACTTTCATTAAATGGCTCTATAAGTAGTTGTAAAGGCAAGAATACAGAGGCTTTTAGTGGCACTGATAAAAGAAGTGTGAGGTTGAAGGGCTCTAGAGATATTTCTACTTATGGCATGGCAGATGCTTACCCTGGCTCGGGTGCTAAAGGCAGCACGGTTGATTCAGGCTCAAGTATGGACCCTCTTTTATGTAGTACTTACAATCCATGTGCCCTTCGTTCTTCATCTACCCAAGCTTTACACCTTTTAGCTTCTAATGCAGGCTTTTTCTTTGATGACTTTCACATTGATTCTGAGTTCATTAGGTGTAGGGAGCTTAAGAGGCCACAATCTTTCAGGCCATGAGATACATCAGTTGGAATGTTAGGGATCTTCACATTGTAGATAAATGTAATCAAATTATATCCTTTCTTAAAGATAACAAAATTAATATCGCTCTTTTACCAAAAATGAAAATGGAATATCCTAGTTACCGTTTTTATAGGAGTCTAGGAGGTTTTTACTTTAGTCACTAGGTTTGTCTCTCGGCTAGGGTCATCTTCGAGGGTTATTGGTGGGTTAGCATGATAGTTGCATTCACCTTTTACAAAAAATTATTAATGTTCACTCGTTACACCTTAATTTTTTTAAGACCTTTTCGATAATTCAATTCTTAGCATTTCTAACATTCATAGGCCCCACTCCAAGGAAGAGCGCAGGGACCTTTGGCACAAATGCCTCGCTTTTAGAGCACTTGCACCAAGCCCTTAGGTTCTGTGGGGTGACTTCAATGTTGCTAGATTTTTTGGAGAGCGGGCTTCGAGAGAGGGAGACTTTAATGCTATGGAAGAGTTCGGTCAGTTTATCATTGATTCTATTTGATTGAGTTACCATTGACTAACATACATTTACAGGTCAAATTCTAGAGAGGTCCTATCGATGGTTGTTGGATAATTTCTTCATCAAAGATGAGATTGAAGATAAATTCTCAATTTATAAGGTTGTTGGTCTCCCAAGTATTTATTCTGACCACTGGCTTATCGTTCTTTCTTCTAATAACCTTTGCGACATTTAGAATATTTTTAGATTTGAAAAGACGTGGTTATTAGAAAATTACTTTATGAATATAATTACAAATAAATGGATTTCCATGAGATTTTATAATTCTTGATTTTTAGGAAATATTGCCAAGATATTTGTAACCAAGCTTAGAGTTTTAAGAATCTTTCTTAAAAAATGGAGAAACAACACTTTTGGGAATATTAGACCCAAAAAGAAAATTTACTCTTTAAAGATTCTAAACTTAAATAAAATTAAACGAACTTGAGCCTTGAACTTATCGGAGAAAAATGTCCTTTCAAACTTAAAGGAGGAAATGATTATAATTTTAACTCAGGAGGAAACTATGTATGAAACAAAAAGCTAGAGTTCAATGAATGGACGAGGGTGATAAAAATACCATTTATTCATAAAGTTGCTAATGGTAGAAAGCGTAGTAATACCATTAGCTCTATTATTATTAATGTGGTCAAATTTTTTGATCAAAAAGGATCAATTGAGGCTTTCACTAAATATTATAAAGATATTTTTGGATCTAGAACTAGCCATAGAATTAGAGATAACTAGGATGATCTATATCCTGTTGTTACCCGGATTATCTTAGATGGTTTGGATTCCCTACTTCTAAAGGTAGAAATTTTAAAGGCCATTAACAGTATGCCATTCGATAAGGCGATGGGCCCCGATGGGTTTCCTATTTTGTTTTATAAAATTTTCTGGTCAGTTTTAAAACCTAATCTTATTCAAACAGTTAATGAATTCTATGATGATACTCTGTAATTAGGTAGGTTTAATTTTTCCAACGTAATTATATTACACAAGAAAGTTGGCACGAATGAATTCAAAGATTTTTGACCTATTTCGCTTCTAAATTGCTCCTTTAAAATTATCTCTAAAGTATTAGCAAATAAACTTAGTTCCAAAATGAATGATTTAATCAATGATCTACAACTACATTTATAAAGGGTAGAAATATCACAGATGGGGTGTGGTTATTCAAGAGGTCATTAACTTCTGTTGTAGAAATAACGTCACATGCGGGCTTTTAAAATTATACTTTTCCAAATCTTTTAATTCTTTGGATTGGACATTCCTTAACAATTTATTACTGGCTAGAGGCTTTAGTATAAAATTGGTAAAATGGATCATGACTCTCCTTAGGACCAGTAATTTTAGTACTATGGTTAATGGTATTCTCGGTAATAAAATCCAATCAAAATATGGGCTCAGGCAAGATGACCCTCTGTCGCCTCTTTTGTTCAACTTAGCGGTTGACATTTTTATGAGAATTATTAAGCTAAATACTAGTAAAGGAATTTTAGGTACGATTGGAAATGACGTTACTAATCAGGGTTTCACCACCACCCTGTACGCTGATGACATCATGCTCTTTTCTTTGCCTTTGCCTCATCATATCATAGCTCTTAAGTTTATTTTGCACAGCTTTGAATTTTTGCCGGGCCTAAAAATTAACTTTGATAAAAGTTCGGTTTTAGTGATAAATATGGTTTGTAACATAGAGTATCAGGTTGCCACCACTTTAAATTATAACACAATGAACTTTCCCATTGATTACTTAGGGTTCTTAGTAAGACCAACCAAACTTAGACATGATGTTTGGTTAACAATCATCAGTAGAATTAACAAAAGACTGAGCAATAGAATGGTAAATTTTATCAAGGGCAGGGAGAGTAGTTCTAATCCACTATATTTTATCATAACTACCCATTTATTGGATATCATTTTATCTCTTTCCAAAATGGATAATCGATAAAATAGATAAGAATTTAAGAGACTTTTTGTCTGCTGGGGTAACCCCAGTAGTAGTTTAAAGTGTCTTTTCAATTGGGATATGGTTTGTAAATCAAAAGATAAGGGAGGGTTAGGGGTAACTAATCTTCGTAACCTAAACATTTCTCTGTTTGCGAAATGGTTATGGAAATTTACAGCTAATAAGGATAACTTAATCTCGAAAGAACTAATTTCTAATTAATTTTACAGAGGCTCTCATAACTTGCATCAATTAACGTCCATAAACCACAATAACTTGTCACACTTTTGGAAATCAATTTTAAAAGGCTTTGATATTTTTAAACTAAGTATTAGTAAATTAGTACATTTAGCAAACAACACATCATTCTGGCATGATTTCTGAATCTCTTCTATTCCTTTAAAAATAGAGCTTTCAGAACTCTACGATACTTGTAGTTTTAAAAATGCTATAATTTCGGAAGTTCATAGACCAAATTTGAACTTTCCTTGGGAATTCGGTTTTAATCGTGCACTAGAAGGAACTACTTTCTACCAGTTTGCTCTTCTATGTGCCAAATTAGAACTATATAATTTAGACAATAATAATGATATAAAAATTGGTGTTGGGATCGGAATAACGATTATACACTTAATTCATTCTACAAAATTTTGAATTTCTTAGGAACTAAATCTAATATATTTAAATTTATGTGGAAAGCGAATGCACCCTCTAAATCAAAGTTGCATATGTGGTTAATATTACATTGCAAACTTTATACTATCGATCCCTTAAAAAGGAAGAATGTGAACTTCGATAAAAAATGCACTTTGTGTAATGTGAATCTAGAAACAATTGCACATTTATACTATGATGAACGGTTTACTAGATTTTCGCTCCCGCACATTTTTAGAATATTTGGTTTTAATATTACCTTAAATATTCTTAATTGTGAGACATATTGGTCTAGGCTGAGATTTTACTTTTCCTCGAGTCGATGATTCTTTTTGGACGTTGTCTTCGCTATAATAGCTTGGTAATTTTGGTTTGATAGAAATTAAAGACCGTTTAATGATAATAATGTTTCTTCACTGGATAATTTAACCTATAAAACCGTTTTATTTTATTTCTATTTGATATCAATTTTATTTATAAATTAGCTAATAGCAAAGGATTTCAGGAGTTCCTTCAAAAGATAAAATTCCATATTGATGTCTTACGACAAAAAATTGTTTTTTAATAACGATGCAACTTATACCTTATTAGAGGTGAACACACACGATCTTCCTGACTCACTTTTAATTTTATGTATATAGTTTATCTCCTTTGTATTCCTTTCCTTATCTTGCATATATATATATATGTACATAAGTATCTTATATACATATATATGTCTAAGCCTCATATGTTTTGATGAGTTTATACAGATTTGGCTACTAAGATGGGCAATTTGAGTTGGACATTCTCATTCTCTGTACAAGTTGTGTTTTGATTTCCTGCCTGGACCTTTACTGCTTCTTCGGAGCTTCTTGGTAGTTATTTATATGATTCACTCCCTTAGCGGACTGGATGAGGCCTCCTCAAGGCCTCATCTTTATTGCTGCATTCGTTGATGTTACATAAGATTGGTTTCCTTTTTTCCTTTTATTGTACTTTAGTTTTTCCTAGGTTTTTTTCTTGAGTTTCTTCTTCTTCTTTTACTTGTATGGGTTCGTAGGGGAAGAGCCACCTACCAGACTGTTAGTAGCTCCTTCTTAAGCGTAGAATAAAATTACATGAGTGCTTTTCTCTTAATAGAGGATCACTCATTTCTCTAAAAATAAAAATAAAACAATATCTATTTTCGGTTAATACTAAAAAATATTTATTATTTCATAAATAATACGTGCTAAATATATGATGACAATCTTTCATAATTTGATGTGTTCAATAAAAGTGTCATATGACATGCTTCTACTATTTCCGCTCTTACTATAACAGCATGCACAATATGAAGCTCCATTCAACCATTTATTATAGGATATTATTTCATACACTATACTAATTTACTGGTAAGTGTTTAAAATCAAATACCTTGAACTCGAAGAAATGACTTTCATAGAAAATAATTTTTTACATGAAAATATATTTGGAATAGAAATCACATTTCTCATTCCATATAAAGCATCTTACTAAAATTTATACAATCCTCATTTCCAGTATTCTTTATGAAAGAGAAGTGACCATTCATCCTCATCATCTGAACTGTGCTTATTTTACATCCATTCTTGAACATTCGCTTTCTTTTCAAATGGCCGAACCATTCAAAAGGAACCCTTGCTACAAGAGTGCACTTAACTCTTTACAAAACTGCATTCGGACATCCTTAACTTAAAAATATTTAATAAGTTGCACTAAAGTAAACCAATCATAGTGACATTTCAGTGATCGAGTTCCTAAGTTTGTCAGTTAATTCGTAGTTTATGTTGCTTCTTGCACAACAAATCCTCATCGTATCTAATCATATTGAACATATAATTGTGCGATATTGTTTACTTGCTCATCTCGAGTGATCCAATTTCATTGAGAATTCATACATTACGAATACAACTACCAATCATACAATTTTTATATATGATTGAATATGGATTCGATATCCAAATTCTTGTATTGCTTTAGAGTTCAAAAACTCATAAAAGGCAATATACAGTCTTAAGCAAATAAACTTCTGAGTGACCAAGGTGTGAATAATAGTTGTATTATTTGGCTCTTGCATAGGTCTTGAAGTGATAATATGTTCTATGTCAATCTTAATTAAATTCACTTGTATAGTTTAATTGATAAATATTTTATCAATTATTTAGTCGGGAAAATTTATTAAAGTGGATTATTTTAATTTTATATAGCATATGTTCTTACAACATTAGAAAGGTTAAATATTTCATTTTCTAGTAAGGCTCCCACTTGATTTTTTATATTCCTGAAAACCTTAAGAGAAATGTAGAAATCTTTTGATTTCTCCAATAAGTGTAAGGACATGCTTGCCTTAGGATTCCAATCTTGAGTTTGCTTAACATATCATAGGCTCATAAACGATAGATAACTCTTTGTGAGTTGTATAATAAACAACTCCTAACCCATAGTCTTTGTCCTATTTTGACCTTGAGTATTCTTAACAAATCAAGAGAGATTATTCGCTCGTACCTACCATTTTGTGATGGCCTAAGTGTAATGCACATACCTTGAGTTAACTTAATAAATACGTGCATGTATAATCATCTAACAATATATTAATATGTAATACTATACACAACATCTCTAGCTTGTGTTTGCTCAACGACTAAGAGTATGCAAGTAATCTATTGATATAGAAATTGCAGAAAACAACTTTATATATTAGAGATTCGTAATCTTTATATACACTAGTATGGGCCCGTGCTTCGCACATGGGCTGTTTGTGTTATTGTATACGTTGATATTTTGTTTGAGCGCAAATATGTAAACGAAAAGCAAGGACATTTTTGAAGACACCGAGTAAATTAGTTCAACGAATTTTCTTTATTAGTAGTAGAGATATATATTAGAGTGATATCGATTTAAGAAACAATGTATTTCTTATGAAATACCCTCATGAGTTAAGTGTCTGACACATATGAAACCATGGTATACATTCTTTACATGCGTACTTATTCCAAAAATCTATTTTAGGTTTATTTCAGTTTTACTTATATTTACACATACATTTATATATAAGTTTAATTTATTTATAACTATTTATAATTTAATTAACTTATCTAATATTTATATGTATAATATTACCTAAATCATATCTAATTAATTTAAATTTTGTTAACTAGTTCAAAAGCAAAATCACCAAATTTATCAACAAAAGAAGATCCAATAAAATCTATAGTAAAAATGCTCGCCCAACATTTTCTAACTATCGAACGATGATGCTCAAACAGCTTGAACATCAAGGATTATTCAACTGCCAAAATTTGTAGAAATGCCAAACTAAAGTAAGATATGTTTACACTTATCATATTCCTGTGATTTAATTTTAATTATTGTTAGAGCTTTGCTGTCTTGCTGAATAAGAATTAGATGAATGTGTGTATCCATTTAAATGCCTACGAAAACTCTAGCATTTCATTCCTCTCATACATGCCAAATAAGAGTGGTGATGAATATTTAAAAAATGTTCACAAGTGTTACCATCCCGATCCATAATAGTTTGTGTTATATTCATTAATTCTATGATTAAATTGGTAGAACATTGTATGTGTAGCAATCTTTTTAGTCAATTCCAGATATACATGGAATAATCACATTGCAAATATATGGAGCAGATCATCTAGGTCAAATTCCCCTTGTCCCCTAGCCAAACAATTCGATACACATAGAATTTTACCGAAAAAATCTATTCTATCTTAGTTAGGGGTTTTTTGCAAAATTTCCACAAAACCAAGTGTTTTGATTGGCTTTCCTACAGGGATAGGGGGCATTTGGCCCATGTGATCTACTCCCGAAAATATATATGATCCCTGCTTTCTAGATCTTTGTTACACAATAAGCATGTCAACAATATTACTGTTCCATCTGGAAATCCTATCTTTACTGTATAAATGGTTTTTCAAAGCCAAAAGAGTGAAAACTAACATTTTTAGGGAACTTTTAATGTCCCGAATATAATTACACCAATCAAAACAATCATGAGATGTCCATAGTTTTTCCCATGCGGATTTGACGCTAAAAACCCTTTTTCATTAGCTTTCAAGAACCAATTATCCTTGCTTGCATTATGATCAATCTGAACATTTTTTTTTGTTCAATAATATAGGATGGCAAATATAAAGAGGTAACATCCCACTGGCCATTGTTAATGAGGATAGATACTCCTCTATTTGATCCTCAAAGAGATATAGCATCAACAATCATAATATCCACTAAAGAGTCACCATCTACCTAAGGATCATGTCATAAATCAATGTCATTACCATCCATGATTCTCTTACAAATTACCCATGTCCAACCTCCTTGGCCCTAAGTATTGTTTTCCAAGTATAGGAAACAATGTTGTTAAATTTTGCCATCCAAAAAGTTTTACTTTTGCAATACCTAGACTGAATCCATTTGACCCGTAAAGAATCAACCGGTAAAAATCTCCATAACAGTTTCACAAAAGTGGCTTTCATTAAATAAGCAAGTCTCTTACCCACATTCCTCCCTTTTATTTAGTTTTCCACACTTCCTTCCAAGATATATTATGAGATTTGTTGTTCAATTAAAATTTGGTACACATTATATTGATTTTTGAGATAATACCAGCATGAATTTGGCAAAACTACATCCATTCTTCCACTCACATTAGAAATCTTTATCCCAATAATTAAATTAGCATTAATTTTGTCTAAATGAGGCCTAAGATTACTTGTTTTAATTTTTTTGGACAGATAAAGGAATGGCCAAATAAGAAATAGGTAAATTACCAGCTTGAACATAAAGCATATTCAGAATTTCTCTCTTATAGCTAATTCCTTTACATGAAAAAGGTTGATTTATTCTCATATACTTTTAAACTCATAGTATCATTTATTATTGTAAAACATTTTTGGATAGTATGTGCATTAGATATATCAGCTTTAAACACAATTGTGACATCATCAACACATAAAAGGTGTGTAATTACATGATCATTCTTATACCCATTTGAGTTATGAAGAACTCTTATGCCATAACAAAGAGATAAGAGGATAGGCGGTCACCCTATCTTAACCTCCTATTACTACAAAAAATTCCATTTGCTTGCCATTATAATAACAAAAAAAGTAGGGGAGGATATTTAAAAATAAATAATGTTTACAAAATTTTCTTGAAATCTTATACTCCTTACCATATGACGTATGAATTCTCTATTAATTTTGTTGTAGGCCTTGTGGAGATCTACTTTGACATACATATTATTAGTTTACTTTCTATGAAAGCATCTCACCATTTCATAAGCCAACAAAGAATTTGTAGTTATTAATCTATTAAGAATAAAAGCATTTTGATTTGGTGATATGAGATGAAGCATATACCTCTTCATAATATTGCACAACAGATTTGCAAGAATTTTGTATAAAACATTGCAGAGTGATTTGGGCCTATAATCACTAATGCATTGTGGGTTCTTAATCTAATGAATTAAGCGTAAAATAGTATGATTGACTACTTTAAACTTTCCAGACTTGAAAATACTTTGCATATCTTTCAATATATTATTTTCTAAATGTCATCCTAATGAATTTTATAAAATTTCGAGCCGAAACCATCAAGACCTGGGGCACTATCATCTTGAATTATAAAAAGAGCTTGCTTTAACTCCTCCACATTGCAAAGTCTCTTTCAAGATAATAGAATGCATCGAGCGTGATTTATTTTACATGTAACCTGTACATTATCATGATTATTATCAGTTCCATTAAATATCGAATGAAGTCTACGTATACTAGGTCAACTGTACACATTGTAAAGAATATAGCAAATGTGGGTGTAACATCCCAAATTTCATCAATTTAAATTGGTAATTAATTTGAACTTTTGGAATTTAATTTGAAATTAATTTAAAACAATTCAAATCAAATAGAATAAGTATTGAATTGTATAAATAAGATTTCAATTTCATTTGAGTTTAAAATTTAAAATAATAAATGTTTTTAAATCATTAGAATTTAAATTATACATATGTGTGTATGCATGAGTAGATTTAAATTTGACTTTGAATTTGAATTTAAATTTTAATAAACGCTTTAGTAAAATAAATTGGATTTAAATATATGTATATGTAATTTATTTAATATGTTTTTAATTTCAAAACATTCTCTTTGAAATAATATGTATTAATATAAAGCAAATATCTTTAATGGGAAATGTAAATTTAAAATACAATTTAAATAATGTAAAATATTTTTTTAATATTTTTTTGCAAATGCTAAGTAAGTAATAACTATAGAGACAAGTGTTTAACATGTAGAAATAGATTACCAAGTGTCATTATATTCTTTTCATTTTCTTGGAAATTCATAGAAAAGAAAATAAAATTATATAAGCCATTTCATCTTCTTCTTCTTACCTCTTTTATTCATCTCCAAGCCTGTACAAAACTTTAAAACCAGAGAAAAATCACCAGTCACAAGTAATTAAACCAACAACCTCCTCAACTTTTAAATCAAGATTAACTTCCAGTAAAAAAATATGTAACATTCTTTTCAAAATCTTAAGCCAGAAAGGGAATCTCAAAAACAACTTCAAGTCCTCGACAAATAATTCAACATCAAGCAGGAATCAACTACAACAATTAAACAAGAATTAGGATCAACTCAAATAATTTGCAAACTTAGGTTTTCAAGTAGCAGACCAAAGTTTTCTCTGTTTCGTTAAAAATAAAACTATAAGTAAGTTTGAATTTAAGTTTGTTGTTGTGAAATTAAGCAAGTGAATCCATCAAAAAACTAAGCAAAATTTATATTAATTAGTTGCAGATTAAAAAAAAGGTTCAAGATCAAGTTAAGAAAAACAGTTTCCAGACCTTCAAATCATTTCCAAATCTCTCTGTTCAACTACACAGGTGAGTAAACATATATATTAAAACGGTTTTGGAAAAATTAATCTGTTGCATATGATTTCAGTAATAATTTTTTTAGCCTGCATGTGTGTATATATATGTGTGAACTTCTGTGTGTATGAATGTTTGAATCTGTGTATGTTGGATTGTGTTTAATCATCTCTGTTTAAAAATACAGAGTACAAATTTGAATAAAATTTTAATTCCTCTTGTTCTAATCTTTGTTAGACTAGGGTATTTAAACAAAGTATGTTTGTTTTTAGATTAAACTAAGATTTAAAAATATTTTTAAGTTCAATAAATAAAAATATTGTCTGGAAAAAATAAAAGAACAAAGGAACATTGGTTTATGTAAAAAATCAAATACATTGACTTGTAAATTCATTTGTATAATCTGAATTTCCTTTACAAAATATGATTTTTAGTGCAAAAATCTCAAATTTTAGTTAAGTTTTGGGATTCCATTTCTGAGATGATCGAAAATGGAAGATGGGTCAAATTTTAGTGACTTGATGATCAATCGACCTTGGGATTTCTCGAAGATGTGTCGTCGTCTGAAGTGTTTGGGAAAAATGGTGATGGCGATGTTCGATCGCCGTGGCGTCGGCCGTAGGAGGAACTGGGGTTTAAGGGGTTATGAGACAGGTGTCTGGAATTTGGGTTCGTTCGCGTTTGTCAATGCATCGAGCTTGGTCAGGTTTGGAGGGAACCTACTTGTGATGTGGACGAAGGTGTGGGCGAAGGCATGATGTTTCTGGTGGTCGGGATTGCTGTGACGAGGTGGTTTTTGGTAAGGTCGTGGGTTTCCAGTTTCGACTGGAAGTCTCGAATTTTTTTTGGCTTTGCGACGTTTGATTGAGGGTTGGGTTCGAACGTTCGGTTGATCGACGACGTGTGCGTGGTATCGCCGAAGGTAGCGACGCCATTGATGGCCTGTGCCATGCACGGCTATAGTTTTGTGTCAAGTTGGTTGAGGTGACAAGTGGTATCAGAGCTAAAGGTTGAGTAAGAACTTTAGCTACGGAGTATAACACATTAGGTGGCTTATTAGAGATAGGGTGAAGTATACCCTAGAATGAGTATAACCCGAGACCAAAACCCTAAATTTTCTTGGTCTATTTCTTTTAAACTGCTGGTATTTCCTAAGTTATCTCGTCCGTATATCTAAATCAAGTTTTCTTACTAATTATAGATAGTAAGAGTGATGGACAAAGAGGAAGAGCTAGGGGTCGGGGAAATGCTACCACAACTGGTCAGGTCCTCCAGCAGCGGAACCAGCAATAACTACACAACATCAGCCGAATCTGGCTGATTTATATAAGAGCTTCTCAAGACTTGGTGGTAAGCCGTTCACCGGCAAGGAGTCGATTGTCGCGGCCCAAGCATGGATTATATCATGTGAAAGAATTTTTGAAAGGCTAAAGTTGGAAGACGAACAAATGCGACTCATAGCTTCTTGGCAGCTTCAAGAAGAAGTTCTAGCATGGTGGGAGACAGTTACTGTAGATGAGCCAAAAGACGAGTTTACTTGTGAGCAATTTAAAGAAGCATTTGAGAAGCGCTATATGCCATCGCTGGTATTTCTCGAATGCACCAGGAATTTATGGACTAGAAGCAAGGGAGTTTGTCATTTGAGGAATACCTAAACAAATTCAACGAATTGTCTCGTTTCGGTCCAGAATTGGGAAACACACCTCTAAATAAAAATGAAAGGTTTATTCGCGGGATGAATAAGAAGTTCCACGAAAGGATGACTTGCCACGTCAAAGAATCTTTTTCAGATCTAATCGATATGGGGTACAGATATGCTACCCTGGATATGCAAGAAGCCCCGGCGAAAAAAGGAAATACGAGCAATCCAAATTGGAAAAGAAAGAAAGTTCGGAGGCAAGAAACCATCGCAGGGTAAGGAGAAGAAGAAAAGAAATCAGGAAAACCCGGCGGGGAATGTTACTTGTTTCAATTGTCTAGAAAAAGGCCATTATTCAAACAGTTGCAAGAAGCCAAAGAGGGATCAATCTGTACAAGCAAAACCCAGGAAATGCTACTATTGTCAGAAACCGGGACATGAAGTCAAAGATTGCCCAGCAATGAAGCAAGCTCAGACAGCAAAGGTGTACACAGTCAAAGATAAACTTGCAACCACCAAAGCAAATAAAGGGAAAGGAGTTCTAGAAGGTAACCTTACTATCTATGATAGAATTGTTAGAGTTTTGTTTGACACGAGCGCTACACATAGTTTTATCTCTCAACAAGCTATAAATGAATTAAATCTTGAACCTGATTTTGTCGACAAGCCCATTTGCTTAAAGAATCCAGTTGGTGGCCCCATAAAACTTTGTCTACGATGCAGATACGTTCCTATCTCATATTCTTATTAGTAATTCCCTATCAGTCTCTTTGTCCTTGGTTTTAATGAGTTTGAAATCATACTCGGAATGGATTGGCTAACAAAATACGAAGCCAAATAGGATTGTAACAATCGATTGATTTCGATCAAAACCAAATTTGGAGATTTCATTAAGATTTCTTGTGAGGACCCGAGTCCTAAAAGAGATGAGCTGATGTATCTCGAACCTAGTCTGGGGTCCATACCCATTGTCCGGGATTTTGCCGATGTATTTGAAGAAGTAAAGTCTTCACCCCCACACAGAGAAATTGAATTCAGAATTGACTTATTACCTAATGCTCGTCCTATTGTTCACGCAAGTCATATGATGGCACCCAGGGAAAGAATTGAATTAGTCAATCAAACTCGAGATTTGCTAAATAAAGGATAATTCGTCCTAGCGTTTCTGAATGGGGTTCAGCAGTGGTATTTGTTGCTAAATCTGATGGATCCTTGAGATTGTGTGTGGATTACCGTGATCTCAATAAGATGACTCTCAAGAACAAATTTCCTTTACCCAGAATTGATGATCTATTTGATCAACTACACGATGCTCTTTTTTTCTAAGATGGATCTAGCCCAGGGATTCCATCAGCTACGAATTGCCGAATATTGTGTTCATTTGAACGCTTTCAGGGGTCCTAACATGTTCTACGAATGGTTAGTCATGCCTTTCGGACTAACAATGCCCCAGCATACTTCGTAGATCTAATGACCCGTGTGTTCCGGGAAGTATTGAATAAATTTGTGCTTGTGTTTATTGACGATATTCTAGGACCGAAGAGGAGCATGCTGAGCATCTTAGAATTGTCTTGGAGATATTAAGGCAGAATATTCTGTTTGCCAAAATTTTCAAATGCCATTTTTGGGTCAAAAAAGTTAAATTTCTCGGGCACATTGTCAATGAAGAAGGAATTTCTGTTGATCTTAACAAAATTTCCGCTATTCTTGACTGGAGAAAACCACTACTCCAAAAGAAGTTCGAAGCTTTTTGTGTTTAGTGGGTTATTACCAGAAGTTTGTTCAGGACTTTTCTAAGATAGCTAGTCCGTTGACTAAGCTAACAATGAAGAATGCAAAATTCAATTGGACTCCGAAATGTGACGAAGCTTTTCAGGAGTTAAAAAGGAGATTAACTACTGATCATGTTCTCGCTATTATCAATGGGAATCAAGGTTTATCTGTCTATACTGACGCTTGTGGTAATGGTTTAGGTGCGGTACTAATGCAGAATGGGAAGGTAATTGCCTACACGAGCAAACAATTACGTCCGCATGAGAGAAACTACCCAACCCATGATTTGGAGTTTCTAGCTGTTATCTTCGCTTTGAAAATATGGCAACACTATTTTCTGGTAAGAATCTCTTTCAGCTTTCCTAATGATTTAAGAAATTTAACTTAACTTAATAAATATACTTAATGGACTCTTTTTGTTTAGGTGAAAAATTCGAATTATTCACCGATCACAAATCTTTCAAATATCTCTTCACCCGGAAAGATTTAAATCTATGACAACAACGTTGGTTGGAATTTCTAGCATCCTATGACCTAGATATTCTATATACACCCGGAAAAGCCAATGTAGTTGCCGATGCTTTGAGTAGAAAGCATGTTATTCTTTCCCATCTTTTTATCGCTCCTACTCTTCTTAAGAGGATCGCAAGTAAGCAAAAAGAAGACGAGTTTCTTCGAGGAATTTATAAAAGAATATGCCAAGGAGAAGATACTAATTTTGAGATTGATACTAGAGGAGTTATAAGATTGAAACACAGGATATGTGTCCTAGATATCCCTGATCTAAAACGTGAAGTTTTAGATGAGTGTCACAAATCTAAACTCAGTATCCATCTAGGAGTTAATAAGATGTATAGAGATATCAAAAGAACTTTCTGGTGGAAGACAATGAAAAGGGATATATCTATAAATGTGAGTCGCTATGTTATTTGTCAACAAATTAAAAGCAATCAAAAGAAAGCAGCGGTTTAATCCAGCCTTTGGAGGTACCCAAGTGGAAATGAGATCAAGTATCGATGGATTTCATCGACGGGTTGCCTCGTACTCGTAAAGGCAATGAAGCAATTTGGGTTATTATGGACCGTTTGACTAAGACAGCCCACTTTATACCAGTGAAATCTACCCGCACAGCATCAAGTTTAGCTGAATTATATGTGAAAGAAATTGTTCGTCTCCACGGTATACCCAACAGTATAGTGAGTGATCGTGATCCGATCTTACTAGTAGATTTTGGGTGGCATTCCAAGCCGCATTGGGAACAAAACTGAACTTCAGCATTGCTTATCACCCATAGTCTGATATGCAGACTGAAAGGATTAATCGAATCTTAGAAGACCTTTTGCAAGCTTGTATTCTCGACTTTGGTGGTTCTTGGGAGGACCATTTGCATCTGGTCGAATTCTCATACAATAATAGCTATTAGGCCAGTATCGAGATGGCTCCTTTCGAAGGTTTATATGGTCGTCCGTGTCGATCACCTGCATGCTGGATCGAGTCAGGTGATAGACTCGTCCTTGGACCAGATATGATTAAGGAAGCCACAGAGAAAGTTTATTTTAAACGGAAGAAATTTAAAAAGGCTCAAAGTCGTCAAAAGAGTTATTATGATAGAAGAAGAAGGGATTTCGAATTCCAGATCGCAGATTCTGTTTTCCTTAAAGTATCTCCAATGCGTGCTGTGTTAAGATTTGGAAAGACTGGTAAGCTGGCACCACGGTATATTGGTCCTTTTCCTATTCTGGAGAGGATCGTCCCTTTAGCATATCGAGTGCAGCAACCTAGCTGGTTATCTGGCGTGCATGATGTGTTTCACATTTCTAACCTCTGGAAATATGTGCACGATCCAGATAGTATCGTTGAAGAGGCTGCTCAACAGGATCTCAAAATCACTCCCAACCTAGCAGTTAAGAGAGAACCAGTGAAGATTGTGGATCGTGATGAAAAGCAATTAAGAAACAAAGTTGTGAAATTAGTTAAAGTGCAGTGCAGTGGTGATCCAAATGACTGTACTTGGGAAACTAAAGACAACATGCAGAAATCATATCCCAATTGCAGAGTGGATATTCCGGCTTAAACTGGTAAAACCTTCTCTATCCTTTTCTATATTCTTATATCTTTTGTTTTCTTTTCTCTCTCTTTCAAATTTCGAGGACGAAATTTTCTTAAGGGGGAAAATCTATAACATCCCAAATTTCATCAATTTAAATTGGTAATTTATTTGAACTTTTGGAATTTAATTTGAAATTAATTTTAAAAAAATCAAATCAAATAGAATAAGTGTTGAATCGTATAAATAAGATTTCAATTTCATTTGAGTTTAAAATTTTAAATAACAAATGTTTTTAAATCGTTAGAATTTAAATTATACATATGTGTGTATATATGAGTAGATTTACATTTGACCTTTAATTTAAATTTTAATAAATGCTTTAGTAAAATAATTTGGATTTAAATATATATATATATACATATATACGTGTGTGTAATTTATTTAATATGTATTTAATTTCAAAACATTCTCTTTTAAATAATATGTATTAACATAAAGAAAATATCTTTAATGGAAATGTGAATTTAACATACAATTTAAATAATGTAAAATATTATTTTAATAATTTTTTTTACAAATGTTAAGTAAGTAATAACTATAGAGACAAGTGTTTAACATGTAGAAAGAGACTACCAAGTGTCATTATATTATTTTCATTTTCTTGGAAATTCATAGAAAAGAAAATAAAGTTATATAAGCCATTTCATCTTCTTCTTCTTACCTCTTTTATTCATCTCCAAGCCCGTACACAACTTTAAAACCAGAGAAAAATCATCAGCCACAAGTAGTTAAACCAACAACCTCCTTAACTTTTAAATCAAGACTAAATTCTAGTAAAAAAAATCTGTAACCATTCTTTTCAAAAACAACTTCAAGTCTTCAACAAATAATTCAACATCGAGCAGGAATCAACTTCAACAGTTAAACAAGAATCAGGATCAACTCAAATAATTTACAAACTCAGGTTTTCAAGTAGCAGACTAAAGTTTTCTCTGTTTCCTTAAAAAAAAAACTGTAAGTAAGTTTGAATTTTAGTTTGTTGTTGTAAAATTAAGCAAGTGAATCCATCAGAAAACTAAGCAAAATTTATATTAATCCGTTGCAGATTAAAAAAAGTTCAAGATCAAGTTAAGAAAAATAGTTTCCAGACCTTCAAATCATTTCCAAATCTCTCTGTTCAACTACACAGGTGAGTAAACATATAAATTAAAAAGGTTTTGGAAAAATTAATCTGTTGCATGTGATTTCAGTGATAAATTTTTTAGCCTGCATGTGTATATATATGTGTGAACTTCTGTGTGTATGAATGTTTGAATCTGTGCATGTTGGATTGTGTTTAATCATCTCTGTTTAAAAATACGGGGTACAAATTTGAATAAAATTTCAATTCCTCTTGTTCTAATCTTTGTTAGACTAGGGTATTTAAACAAAATATGTTTGTTTGAGATTAAACTAAGATTTAAAATATTTTTAAGTTTAATAAATAAAAATATTATCTGGAAAAAATAAAAGAACATAGGAACATTGGTTTATGTAAAAAATAAAATACATTGATTTGTAAATTCATTTGTAAAAATCTGAATTCCCTTTACAAAATATAATTTTTAGTGCAAAAATCTCGAATTTTAGTTAAGTTTTGGGATTGCATTTCTGAGATGATCGAAAATGGAAATGGGTCAAATTTCAGCGACTTGATGATCAATCGACCTTGGGATTTTTATCGAAGCTGTGTTGTCGTTTATGGTGTTTAGAAAAAATGGCGATGGCGATGTTCGATCGCCGTGGCGTCGGCCGTAGGAGGAACTAGGTTTTAAGGGGTTACGAGACAAGTGTCTGGAATTTGGGTTCGCTCGCGTTCGTCAATGCATTGAGCTTGGTCAGGTTTGGAGGGGACCTACTTGTGACGTGGACGAAGGTGTGGGCGAAAGCACGGTGGTTCTGTTGGTCGGGATTGTCGTGACGAGGTGTTTTTTGGTGAGGTCGTGGGTTTCCAGTTTCGACTGGAAGTCTTGAATTTGCTTTTGGCTTTACGACGTTGGATTGAGAGCTGGGTTCGAACGTTTGGTTGACCGACGATGTGTGTGTGGTATCACCGAAGGTAGCGACGCCGTTGATGGCCTGTGCATGTGTACGGCTACAGTTTTGTGTCAGGTTGGTTGAGGTGACCGTGGGTGTAAATAAATGGGCTGCATTTCAGCCCAAGTCATATCATTTTGTATTATAAAAGGAAAAACACTACACTTGTATTATCAGATAATCAATTCCAATAATAGAATCTTTTCTATATAACTTCTCTTGCTCTCTATCATCAAGATCATCAATTCAAAAATACAAGCCAATCGCCAAATCTAGCTTGGTATCAGAGCAATCAGCTTAACAGCAATAGGCAAATTATATAGAAGAATTGCAGAAAAGAGTAGAAATAGTCTGATTTAGCATTAATAAATATCGTCATTTGATAAATCAGATAAACCCATCGGAGAAATCTTGTCATTTGGGTTTTCTTTGAATCCAACTAAAGGGAATTCAAGAATACCAGTGCCCTGCCATAAGAATTTATTGAATTCTTGACTATAACAAGTCAATTTTCTTGGCAAATTCAAGCAAGAATACTCAGAAAACTGAATCAGAAAGCAAGGAGATTACTGTAAAATAGAAATAAAGTAAATTTCCACGTTAAGAATTCATCAGAAAATTCTCATCATTTGAATCTGGCTGCAAGATAACCGATTCCACATCCAGATCATCTTTCGTGTTAATTTTCTGCAATCGAATTCTATAACATTCTGCTGATTAACATTTTTTCATCATGGTTGAAGGAGATCGACATTCGACATCACCAGAGAATACAAATTCTCCTTATAGAATAATAGAACAGTAACCGAAGAACTAATCAAGACTGTCATCAGTAGTCATAGTCAGCTCATCACAACACATCTTGATGAAGATAACTATCTGCTTTGGAAGTATCTGATTGAGACAACAATTCAAGGATATGGGCGTGAAGGCTTTGTTCTTAGAACATTACCCATACCCCCAAAATTTATTACTAATTAAGGCAAAGTAACAAAGAATATGAATATACAAAGTATCAAAGGCAAGAAAGCCTGATAAGTTCATGGATGTTATCTTCAATCAGTACAAACTTATTACCACAGATAGTTGGATGCAAATCATCAAATGAAATCTATTCAACAATTTATGCCTTCTCTTTCCCGACCTTCTCTTGTTTGTTCAAGCAAATTTTCAATTCACAGTCAGCTACAAAGATAATGCATTATAAAAAACAATTGCAAAATGTTAGAAAGGACAATTTATTAATGAGAGAATATTTATCAAAGATCAAGACAACACGTGATCTATTAGACGCTACACGACATAAGGTGTCTAATACAAAACAGATACTGACTATTATAAGTGGGCTAAATAAAGAATATGAATCAGTAGTTATAGTGATTTCATCTAAAGAAACTCTACCATCAATGCATTATGTGCATTCAACACTTCTTATACATGAAGGACTAATGGAGGTAAATCTGTTAGTTAATTATACTTTCAGTACAAGAATCAGAACTATGGCAGAATAAATCAATTCTATACAAGAGGAGGATAATCAAACAGAGCAAGAGGTAGAGGAAGGTGGAGTAAGTAACAGGCCAAAATATCAAATATGTGAAAAAATTGGTTACACAACATTAAAGTGTTATTTTAGATTTAATGTAAGTTACACACTAAATCACAATGCAAACAATCAAAGAAGTGGTAATCCAAGTGCAAATATAGCACAACTGCAACAAGAATCAAATAGAAGTCAAGGTAATCATCAGAATGATATAGCCAAACATGAATATATTCAGGATGAAAGTTGGTGCCCTGATTCCGAAGCAACTATCACATTACAAGTAACCTAGACAATCTAAACCTTGGAAACAAAGAGTAAAGAGGTAAACAATCAATACATATGGGAAATGGTGAGTCTGTTAAGATTAGTCATATTGGAATTGCTTACATTAAAGGCGAAAGACAACTTTATCTCAATAATTTATTGAGAGTTTCTCAAATAAAGAAAAATCTTATGAGTGCATCACAATTTGCAAGTGATAACAATGTTTATTTTGAATTTTACCCTAAATACTGTTTGGTTAGAGACATGCTAACTAAAGAAATTCTTTTATAGGGTGATGCTGCTAAAGGATTATATAAATTTGATCTTGCTAAACCAAGAAATTCTAGTAAAGAGAATAACTACTGTAATCTATCTTGTTGTAACTTCTCTAAAATGTCATACTTAGAGAAATATATAAATGTTTTTAATATTTGGCATTACAAGTTAGGATATCCAAGTGCAAGTATGGTAAGATAAATATTAACCGAGAATAAAATTTCTTTTGAAAATGTTAATGTACCTTATATCTGCACTTACTGTCAAATGGGTAAAAGTCACAAATTAGCTTTTGTTAAAGCATTAACCAGGTATAAAACATTATTATCATAGCCTAATGACTTTTGGATGCTTATGTTTTCACTATCTAAGACCATATAATGCTCACAAGTTAAATTTCAGGTCAACAACTTATACTTTCTTAGGATATGCTTTAAATCAAAAGAGATACAAATGTTTAGACAGTAGTGGGAAAATATTCATAAGTAGACATGTTGTATTCAAGGAGCATATGTTTTCATCTATAAGTACGGGTATAAAGACAAATCAGAAAGTATATAATCCAAGAGTACTCATGCCATCAATACCTTTATATTCAACTACTTGGAATGAAAGAGGAGTAGAAGAGAATCCAAGAAGTAGAGCTTTACAACATACAGTGTCCAATGGACTAGGCCATGAGCAGGAAGTACAGCCTAAACATCTCAATCAAACTAGCATCTGCTCAGCTAATCAAGAACATTCACATATGTAGCAGTAGCAATCAAAAGATAATATCAGTGACACAAAATCAGATAGTGAACAATATGGTGAATCGGTGGCAAAGACTGGACGTTATGTGATCCTAAAGTGGAATTTTCAAACCAAAGGTATATACTGCAATAACAAAATTAGATGAACTAGAGGTGTATGATCAAGCCAAGTAAGATGAAAAGTGGAGAACAACTATGGATGAAGAATATCATGTTATTATAAGAAATAAAACATGGGAGCTTGCATATCCACATAAGCACAAAATTATAGTTGGATGCAAATGGAGATACAAGCTAAAGAAAAATTCCGATGGGTCAATAGCACGATATAAAGTAAGACTGGTAGCAAAGGGGTATAACAATATGAATTTTATTTCAATGAAACTTTCTCCCCAGTAGTAAAACCAACAACTATTAGAATCATTCTCACTGTAGCATTACACAAAGGCTGGAATATTAGACAATCGGATGTCAATAATGCATTTTTAAATTGTGAATTACGGGAAGATGTATATATGGAACAACCCCAAGGATACGGTCAAGATAAAAGACTTATGTGCAAACTAAATAAGGCCATTTATGGGCTGAAGTAAGCGCATGGAGTCTGGTTTGGTAAACTAAAGTCCACACTAGTCAATCTAGGATTCAATCTACCAAATCAGACATATCATTGTTTGTCAAAGTCAATAAGATTTCAACTGTTTATATACATATATATATGTAGATGATTTGATTATTACAGGTGACAATGTGGCAGAAAATAGAAGTTTAATCAAATATCTAGACAATCAGTTTTCAATCAAGGACCATGAAATTTAAATTACTTTCTGGGCACTGAAGTCAAAAGGAGATCATCACATTCAAAAATGTTTCTATGTCAAAAGAAATATATTACAGAACTTTTAATCAAAGTAGGATTGGATGGTGCCAATTCACTACCAGCACCAATGAAAACTAACCATCATATCTCAAAGAACAGGGGAGAACCCATATTTAATGAAAAACAATATAGAAGCATAGTTGGTGGTTTACAATATGTAACCATAACAAGACCTAAAATTTCATTCAGCGCTAACAAAGTGTTTCAATTTTTGCAGAAACCATTGGTTGAGCATTGGAAAGTAGTAAAGAGGATACGAAAATAACTGAAAGGGACAATAGATTATGGACTAACAATGAAAACACAAAGATCTTAATATAACAGGATATGCAGATGTAGATTGGACAACATATCCTGATGATAGAAGATCAACAATAGGCTATTGCATCTATATTGGACATAATCCGGTGTCATGTGTTCAAAGAAACAATCTACAATCTCTAGATCCAGCACAGAAGATGAATATAGAAGTATAGCCAGTGCAACTACAAAAAATATATGGATACAGTCTCTACTGGATGAACTAAAAATGAAGACCACAGTCAAACCAAAACTATGGTGTGATAATCCAAGTGCAGTGTATCTAACAGCAAATCCAATACTTCATTCGAGAGCCAGTTTTAAAAGAAAAATTGGAAGTAAATCATATACCTGCAACTTGCTAATGTGCTGATGTCCTTACCAAGGCATTATCGGCAAGAAACTTCATCAGATTCAGAAGTGAATTGGAGATAGAACAAAGTCGTAGTTAAAAAAATCATCATTATTAGCAAGAAGCTGCATCAGTTGCAAAAGCTAAAGAAAGCAACAGCTAAACTGATGAAGCCATCGTATTTTTGTCTTAGATCTATTAATACACAAGCTAATCAAAAGAAACTTCATCAAAATCAGTTAGAAATTTCATCAGATCCAGAAAGATCTAGAAATAAAAGGCAAAGCAGCAACTAATCTGATGAAATTATCATGCTTCGTCTCAGATTTACTCAAACATGAAGAATCTGAAAGGAATTTCACTAGAATTAACTAGAAATTTGAAGATTAAATAAAGACAGAAGAAGATTTGGGAATCACCTAACCCTAGATCGGTTTGAGAAGGTGAAATAACAAGTGAAGTCTACATATACTAGGTCAACTGTATACATTGTAAAGAATATAGCAAATGCGGGTGTAAATAAATGGGCTGCATTTCAGCCCAAGTCATATCATTTTATATTATAAAAGGGACAATAGAACAGTTGTATTATCAGATAATCAATTCTAGTAATACAATCTTTTCTTTCTCTTTCTCTTTCTCTCTTTCATTTTGATCATCATTTTAAAAATACAAACCAATCACAAAATCTAACTATTATTATCAGTTCCATTGAATAACCATGAATTATAATCAATTGATTCATCAAATATGGCACTGAAAGAGTAAGAATTATCCCTGATTATTGATACGTTGAGAAATTCCTTTTCTTATCTTACTTATCTTCATGTTTGGATGAAAGAACCTTGTAGTTTTGTTCCATGTAGTAGCCTTTTGTATTTATTTATTTGAATAATATTAACAACATAAATTTGTAAATAATGTCGCAGATTATCAATGCCTTTCCTATAAGCCTCAACAACTATCATGTCATCAAGATTATCAATGTTAACCGGGTTTTTAACCCATCAGAATTCAATAGAAGTTAGAACATTCATACTATGCTAGAATAACTCGAGGCTCAACCAAAACAACCAAGAGAACAATTCAATGAGCCTCAAGGAAAATCAGCCAATAAAATACCAAATAGATGGATCTCTAGCGATCCATCACACATGCATTGCTACTGATCCATAGTGAAACATCATGAGTTGCCCAAACCACTTGCATCATGATTCATTACCATTTCTAAGCATGCTTGCTAAATTTCATTACTTGCCAAACAATCTTGATCGAGAAGTGAAGACTCATATGATTCAAGTTGTTTGACCAAAAGTAGCTAACTTAAAATTGAACTAGAGAACTCATACAAAGTCGAATTGACTTGAAATTTTGGGAGGATACTTAGAAGACATAAAAAATGGCTCACAAAAAATGGGTTGGTTGGAGTTAGTATGATGGATCATTGGTGATCCATCTTGATGGGTCATTAGCGACCCATGTAGAGTAGGCCCCACCACCTCAAATTTTTATGCTAGGTCCCACACACCATAAAGAGAGTACCTGCAAAGTTTTGTCCGATTTTGTTAAGTTTCGAGCGAGTTATTGACGATTCTTCTAGACTAGATGTCCCATGAAGACGGATGATCAAACTAACTCCAAACAACTTAATATTTGGACAAGACACTAAAATAGATGATAGAAAGAAAACCAAACAAAAATCACTCAAAAATATACTAAGTGGATGGATAGCTAGTAATCCATCCCCTATGGACAGCTAGCGATCCATCATGATAGGTCAAATCTCCCTCAAACTTTCCGAGCTCCTTTGTAGCACTAAATAAAGGTTTCTAGTAGAAAAATATGCTAAGTTGATGGATAGCTAGCGATCCATCCTCTATGGATAGCTAGAGATCCGTAGAAATGATTTAGATTGATTTGATATTTTTGATGATGACTTGGCATAACAACTGGACTCTTCTGCAGTTAGAATTCTGGCCCAATACTCATTGAATTTCCCTATAAATACTCACCTACCTGCAATTAGAGATGGATCTTTTTCGGAGAGAGAGAGCCAACGTTAATCTAATGGAATTCCTTAACTTCTTCAACTTTCTTCTCCCTTACAACAGTCATTAAGGGGGTTACTATTATTCTCCAGTCAACCCTTATACTTGTGACTTATTCTAACCCATTGTAACTTAGATCTAAGGACTAACTAGTTAAAATCCAAAGATATTCAACTAGTATAATCATAATAAAGATTAATTAAAGTGGACATAGGCTGGAGTTAGGTGAACCATTATAAAAATTCTGTGTTTCTTTTCTTACTTCTGCTTTTTATTTATTGTTTATCTGAAATTTGTGATGCTGATTATTTGCACTGGTGCTTTCACACTTGATCGAGAGTGTTGATCCATTTTTAGGGTTAACATTTTGTGCTTTCACTGAGAGCCTTGAACGAGATATGAAGAATTGAAGTGTGAATCTAAGATTTAAAGAAGTTGAGTAGGCCTAATACTAAATCTAGAGCCGTGGCAAGTCAATCAAAGTCTGGGGTAGCTAGGAGGTGTCCTCAATTTCTCATCAACTCATCTATACGATTAGAGAAAAAATGAAAAGGATAATGAAGGAGATGTAAGGTAGGATCTTGTCTAGGCAACAAGAGATGATGGATAGCTTCTTCCAAAAGATGAAGCAGCAAGGGATAGCCAGACCTGCAGGGAATATGAATCGAACTTTGAAAAATAACAACAAGCACCGTTGAATCTGGATTGGAACAGGTTAGAATACTACCTCCATACCTAGAACAATTGATACTTGGGGGCAATGTTGGAATCGACAATGGGACCCAATGTAGTAGCATCTGGAGTTAAAGCAAAACAAATTGATACAATTCCCACACGACTTGTAGGCATGATATATTTGTATCTAGGATAAGCTTTAATTCCTGGATTGGGCGATGATTGGAGTTAGAAAATCAGAGTACAAATACACGACTGCATGGGCCAAAACAAAAAGCCCATAGATGGAACAAGAGGTGGGTTCATCCCTTACTCTCTGCCTACTGCTTTTTCTACCTTCAATAACCTCGAACTACTTACATGTGTATGAGACCCAGATCAGTCTCTAGGCACGCTCTGAGTTGGATGTCTGGGATGAACATTAAACAAATTGCCTTAGAGTCCCAACTGGCCGGAGTGCAAGGTGTAAGTACCCTTGCCGGAGAGCAAGTGGATGGACTTGTACGGTATCAAATTCCATAGAGCCCCAATCAGAGAGACGAGACCGGAGTGCAAGAAGTAAGTCCCATCACCGGGGAGTGAGCGGATGGGCTTACTTAATCCCCCTTAAACTAATAAGAAAATGATCTGGAGAGATCATCCTCCTTAACTTAACAAACAAACAATCCAGAGAGATCATCCCTTTAACTTAAAACATTAAACTATCTGGAGAGATCGCACATTAAACTAAACATTAAACGATCCAGAGAGATCATGCATTAAACTAAACATTAAACGATCCGGAGAGTTCATGCATTAAACTAAAAATTAAACAATCCGAAGAGGTCACGCATTAAACTTAAATAATCATGAGAGGTCAAGCCTTAAAATAGATTTGATTTAATAAAGGATTTGAATGCCTTATAAACAGAATAAAACTGATAAATCCTAGATGAACACAGGATGATTTGGATATATGATGTGATTCTGATATATGATATGATTCTGATATATGATGTGATTTTGATATATAATGTGACCTTGATATACGATGTGACAACTATGAATGAGAAGAAAAAATTGATAGTGATGTAAATCCCGGATAAGCATGGGACAATTAAAGATATGTGATGTAATGGAAAAATGTGATTTAATTAGAGATATATGATGTAATAACCCCGAATGAAATCGGAATGATTATGATGTATAGATTACACTCAAGCAGAGTTAGAGTCCTGGGATATAACGGGTTTGGAACGTCTTGTGATTGGAAAGAGAATCCAAAGGAACTGAACGATTCACCAAGGCTAAAGCAACTTGAAAGCTCAATTATCAAAGACCGAAGACAGGAACTTGTTCTTAAGAAAATCACACCTTTCATTCAAAAGGCGTACTTTGGAGGGCAAGTATTAACCGGGTTTTTAATCCATCAGAATTCAGTAAGAGAGAGAACATTCACACAATGCTAGAATAACTCGAGACTCGACCAAAACAACCAAGTGAACAAGTCAATGAGACTCAAAGAAAATCAGCCAATCAAATACGAAGTAGATGGATCGCTAGCAATCCATCATCCATAGATCGCTAGTGATCCATAGTGAAGCATCATGAGTTGCCCAAACCTCTTGCATCATGATTCATTACCATTTCTAAGCATTCTTTCCAAGTTTCATTGCATGCCAAACAATCTAGCTTGAGAAGTAAAGACTCATCTGATTCAAGCTGTTTGACCCAAAGTAGCCAACTTAAAATTAACCTAAAGAACTCATACAAAGTCGAATTGACTTGAAATTTTGGAAGAACACTTAGAAGATGTAAGAAAAGGCTCATAGAAAAATAGGATTGACTGGAGTTAGTATGATGGATCGTTAGCGGTCCATCTTGATGGGTCGCTAGCGACCACTGTAGAGTGGGCCCCACCACCTCAAAATTTTATGATAGGTCCCATACATCATAGAGAGAGTACCTGCAAAGTTTTGTTTGATTTCATTAAGTTTTGAGCGAGGTATGGACGATTCTTCTGGACCAGATGAGCCATAAAGACGAATGATCAAATTAACTCCAAACGACTTGATATTTAGATAAGACACTTAAATAGAAGATAGAAAGACAACCAAAGAAAAATCACTCAAAAATATACTAAGTGGACGGAGAGCTAGCGATCCATCCCCTATGAACAGCTAGTGATCCATCCTCTATAGATAGCTAACGATCCATCATGATAGGTCAAATCACCCTCAAACTTTCCGAGCTCCTTCGTAACACTGAGTAAACGCTTCTGGTAAAAAATATGCTAAGTTGATCGATAGTTTAATGGATAGCTAGCGATCCATCCTCTATGGATAGCTAGCGATCCATAGAAATGATTCAGATTGATTTGAGATTTTCGATGATAACTTGGCATAACAAATGAACTCTTCTACACTTGGACTTCTGGCCCAATACCCACTAAATTCCCTTTTAAATACTCACCTATCTGCCATTAGAAATAGATCTTTTCCGATGAGAGAGCCGCTATTACTCTACTGTAATTCCCTTACTTCTTCAACTTTCTCCTCCCTCACAACAGCCGTCAAGGGGGTTACTGTGATTCTTCAGTCAACCCTTGTACTTATGACTTATTCTGACTCATTGTAACTTAAATATAAGGACTAATTAGTTGATATATAGAGAGATTCAAGTAGTATAATCACAATAAAGATTGATTAAAGTGAACGTAAGACGGAATCAGCCGAACCACTACAAAAATTCTATATCTCTTTTCTTACTTTTGCTTTTTATTAGTTGTTTATCTGAGACTTGTAATGTCGATTATCTGCATTGGTCACTTGATTCAGGGTGTTGATCCATTTTTTGGGTTAACAATCAAGGAGCTTGACGTAGAGTTCATCATTATGCTGCCTTTTATTTTCTATCATTTTCCAAAGGTTGCCTTTATTTCTGTGCCACTGCCTGAGATTAATTTTGATGTTGTAGTAACTTAGACAAAGGGAATCCATTAGTTTCCAACTTCAAACTAGATTCCCCCACATCCTTATAACCATCCCGATGATGCCAAGAATTACAGTACTGAAAAGGTATTTTGTTTTCCTTACACTCTTAATGATCAAGGATTTTTAAAAGTATTAGTGTATGATCACTGATGTAATGATTATCAAAGTGAATGTTAAAAAATGAAAACATCTAAACAAACTCACTATTGATGAAACTCTATCAGTTTTACTATGTATTAAGTAATCTTTACACCCTCACCAAGTAAAGAAGTTATCACGGAAGGTAGGCTCAATTAAAGTAGCTGATAGAATATATTTTTTGAAACTATAAATCAACTTGACTATTAAGTTGTCCATTGTCTCTCCTTATTGTTCAAAATGGTATTGAAATAACTAGCAAGAATCCAAGGGCCACTGATAATTTTAGAAATATGAATAATACGATCCCATCGATCATTTCTCCTCTCTTTTAAACTTATAGCTGGTAAAAAGAATAAGCCCCCTCTGGTATCCATTGTATATGTAATATATTGATATGATTTAGCTACCACATTAATTTTCCAAATATCAGGATCCCAACATATCGGAATTTCGCTCTTATTCTCCATAGAAACATCAGACTCATAAGACCAGTCTTTGCTGAATAGGTACGTAAACTTTTTAACACCATTGCAATGTAGTTTGTTCTCGAAAAGGCAACAAACGAAAGATATTTTCCCCTACAAACATGTTTAATTTCTAGTTACTTAATGGAGGAATTCAAACCCCTCACATTTTAGAAAAGAAAATTCATAAAGTCAGGGACGTAGGAGAACTCTTCAACTCAATGTGGGAAGAGCTCTAACCACTCAAGTTTGATCTCTTTTCCTTTCTAGATTTAGCTTTCATCTGATTTATCATATTTTTCCATGTAGGGTTATCCATCACACCATCAGCAACCATAGCCTTGAATTGGAATACATCATCATCATGAGTGGATTTTGGGCTTGATTTTGGTCTTGTGCAAGGCCCAGATGGATGAAGTGCTTTCTCATGCACAATAGATTCATGAGCCATGTTGTTGGAAATATGTGCATCATCCACTTTATTCCCAACATGTTCCTCATAATTCTACACCTAATTTGAAGAACTCTGATAAATCTAGTTCTACATTCATATTGATTTTAGAGGTTGAACATGATGTAGTATTATATGGCTTGAAGTTGTTAAAATAACAGATTGATTTTATGTACTAATTGGATTGTCAATTAATGTATATTAACATTAACCGATTTTCAGTTTTATAATGCTTATCTTAATTTCTTAGTTTGGCAACCATTATAGAATGCACTGAAACTTTTTCCTGAATGTCCTGCATATCATCTTTAGAACTATCCCGTTGCTAGTAACATTATTATCCATGTAATAAGAGAAAATGAGATGTCGATATACTCAGCAGCTATCAGTGATCCACGTACATATATGAAAGATGGTGTATCACAACCATTCATCAAGTCAAGGATCATCACAGCCGTCACTTTCATTGCCTTTACATTATCTTTTATTTGGGCCAGATTGTTTAAAGCCGATCACTATGTATTTAAATAACAACTGAACGAGACATCTTTGTATCTGATTTTCTACTTTTCATTTTCAGCAATAAAGCACTTCATATTCTATTTCAAGTCTTCTTCAAATATTGAAAATGATCTCAATCAAAATCTTTCAACTTCACAAATTATCTCGACACGGTATCAGAGCACTTAAAGGCTTAACAGCCATCAATTTTGTTGATCGAATCCCCATCAGAAACTGTGTCATCATTTGGGCGATTAATATTCATCAGAAACTAAGTTCATCATCTGAAGATTATTGAGTCAGTGATACAATTCAGTGTCGTGCCTAACAACAGTGGCTGCATCAAGATTCTTTCACATACTCTCACAGAAAATCAGTCAAGAAAACCAGAAAACAAAGAAATCAAGAAATCAAGAATCATCTCAAAACTAAAAAAAGGTGCCTTCCAGCACAACGTATCAGATCAAAAGAAGGAGATCATCATTTATGTTGCACGGTTGCATCAAATTCACTGTGAGAAGTTCTTGACTCAGTACCTTTATTTTCTGTATTGAATTGAATATTTTCTGTTGTTCTGCATCTTCATTGCTTGTCTACATTGGATCTTGTTTTTTAAAATCATCATGGGTAATGAATCGAGCAATCAACCCAACATGGCAACCTCAGCTAATGAAAGCAACAGTAGTCTACCAAGTACTACTGCAGAGAAACTTATCAAAACAGTGATTATACCACAAAGAAATCTTGTCACAGTCCAACTGAATGAAGATAATTTTCTTATTTGGAGATTACAAATTGAGACTGCAGTCCAAGGATATGGACTTGAAGGTCACATTCTTGGAACTATCCCCATTCCTCCTAAATGTATAACTGATCAAGAAAACAAAATTATCAGTAATGAGGATTATGTTAAGTATCTAAGGCAGGATAGATTAATTTGTTTATGGTTGTTATCTTCAATAAGCACAGACTTGCTATCACATGTTATTGGATGCAAAACTGCAAATGATATATGGACAACTATTGAAAAGGTGTTCAATACGCAATCAGCTGCTAAGGTAATGTACTATAAAAGACAACTGCACAATATAAAGAAAGACAACAACACCATGAGAGAATATATCTTCAAAATCAAGAGAATATGTGATTCACTGGAGGCAACAAATCACAAAGTTTCATATTCAGAACATATTCTGACCATTCTCAGTGGATTAAGTGAGGACTATGAATCAGTTATTGCTATTATAGCATCACAAAAGGATTTACCATCTCTTGATAATTTTTACTCAATATTACTTTCTCATGAGGCCAGAATTGATAATAAAAGATCACAAGAATCAGAATTTGCAATCAACTACAAGCCACTTCAAGAAACAAAGTTCAAAACAACAACAAGTCAGATCAGACTATATAGAAAGGGGGCACACAGAGAGGAGGTTATTCAAATAGATCAAGAGGAAGGAGCAGATACATCAATAACAACAGACCAAAGTGTCAAATCTGTGAGAAGATTGGACAAACTGCCGTAAAGTGCTATTTTAGATACTTTAATCAGAACAATAATAAAAAAGGTGGAAATTATAGTGTCAACATAGCTCAAACTAGTTCTGACAGTCAATCAGACAACAAGAATCACAATGCAAGTGAAAATAATCAAATCATGAATGATGAATGCTGGTATCCAAATTCAGGAGCAACCAACCATATAACAAATAATCTTGACAATTTAAATCTTGGCAATAGAGAATACAAAGGTAAAAAATCCATTTGTATGGGGAATGGTAAGTGTATCAATATCTCACATATAGGAAATGCTACCATTAAAGGGAAGAAACAATTATTTTTGTACAACTTGCTGAGGGTACCAAAAATAAAGAAAAATCTCATAAGTGTATCTCAGTTTGCTAATGATAATAATGTTTATTTTGAGTTTTATCCTAAGTACTGCCTTGTTAGAGATATACTAACTAAAGATGTTTTATTACAGGGTGATGCCGAAGGAGGATTATACAAATTTAAATCTGTCAGCAGCAGCCAACACACAAATGAAAAAAACTATTGTAATTACTGTGAAATAGAAAACGGTAATAGTATTTTTGATGTATGGCATTATAGACTTGGTCATCCTAGTACTAAAATTGTTAAGAAAGTTCTCTCTTAAAATAATATAGTATACAATAATATACCTCTTCCCTACGTGTGTACCTATTGTCAAATGGGGAAAAGTCATAAACTACCATTTGGTGATTCTATAACAAAGTATTCTAAGCCACTAGAACTTATTGCCACTGATCTTTGGGGGCCTGCCCCAATACATTTAGATTATGGATTTAAATATTACATATCATTTTTAGATGCACACAAAAGACACACTTGGATATACTTTCTGAAAAACAAATCTGACACATGCAATGTTGTGATGAATTTCATTACAATGTTTGAGAAACAGCTTGGTATGTATGTCAAAACCATACAATCAGATGGAGGGGCTGAATATAAGCCACTTAAGAATTATTTTAAGGTAAAGGGAATAATTCATCGCTTTACCTGTCCCTATACCTCAGAACAAAATGGTTTAGTAGAAAGAAAACATAGGCATATAGTAGAGTCAGGGCTTAGTTTACTTGCTCATGCAAATCTACCACCAATGTTTTGGCCTAAAGCATTCAGTACAGCTGTCTATCTCATTAATAGAATGCCAACCAAAACTTTAGATGGTAAATCACCTATTGAAAAATTGCAAGGAATAAAACCGGATGATCATAGTTTAAAAGTCTTTGGATGCTTATGTTTTCCATGTTTAAGATCCTATAACAACAATAAATTAAGTTTCAGATCAAAACAATGTACCTTTCTAGGATATGCATCCAATCAGAAAGGGTACAAATGTATTGATAATACTGGAAGGATCTTTATAAGCAAACATGTCATGTTTAATGAAAAAGTATTTCCTTTCAAAAATTCTGAAGTAAAAACTACAGGAAAAGTCCACAATCCATATGTGTCTATACCTGATTTACCACTGATATCAGAAAACAAGAGCTCTGTAGAGATGAGGAGGACTACTGTTGATCATCAACCACACTCACCAATATCTGCTCAACAAAATCCAGAGTGGGAAGATGATCACAGTCATGCCATCAACTCACCTACACATCAAAGGAATGAAGAAGGTCAAAACTATGATACAGAAAACAGTATTGGTCACAATGAAAATATTGAGTTACCTCAAACTGAAGCTCCTGTCAGACCTAGTCACCCCATGATCACCAGAGCTAAAAGTGGGATATTCAAACCCAAGGCATACATTACCAACATAAATATTGATGAGCCATGTACATTTGACCAAGCTGCAAAAAACAAAAACTGGAAGGCAGCAATGGATGAAGAGTATAACGCTCTTATAAAAAACAAAACTTGGGATCTTGTATGTCAACCTGCACACAAAAATATTATAGGTTGCGGATGGACATACAAGATAAAGAGAAATCCAGATGGATCTATCAATAAATATAAGGCAAGATTAGTTGCCAAAGGGTACACTCAACAGTATTGGTTTGACTTCACTGAGACATTTTCCCCAGTAGTCAAGCCCACTACTATAAGGCTTATCATCACAATTGCTCTATATAAAGGATGGAATATAAGGCAATTGGATGTTAACAATGCCTTCTTAAATGGTGTACTAGAAGAAGAAATTTATATGATGCAACCACCTGGTTATGAACAAGACTCAAGTCTTATATGTAAACTGAATAAAGCAATATATGGGCTAAAACAAGCACCAAGGGTATGGTTTGATAGATTGAAATCAACTTTAATGTCAATAGGATATCAACCTATCAAATTAGACACCTCACTATTTATCAAAAGTAATACATCCTCAATCATTTAAATACTAATCTATGTTGATGATTTAATTGCTACAGGAAACAACCAGGTTGAAATCAATCAAGTCATATGCTATCTTAACAAGCAATTCTCAATCAAAGATCTGGGACATATCAACTACTTTCTGGGAATAGAAGTACACAAGATTTCAAATTCAGAAATCATCTTATGTTAGAAAAAATATATAACAGAACTACATGTCAGAACAAATATGGAAGATGCTAAACCTATGGCCACTCCTATGATCAGCAATCAAAACTTATCAAAAAACAGAGGAGGAGCAATAAGCAATATTAAACAACATAGAAGTGTTATAGGGGCATTACAATATGTCACTATAACATGACCTGATATTACTATCAGTGTTAACAAGCTTTCTCAATTTATGCAGAACCCTCTAGATGAGCACTGGAAGGCTGTAAAAAGGGTTCTGAGATATCTAAAAGGAACAATCAATCATGGGACTGACATTCAAAGAAAGCAAAAATCTCAATATAACAGGGAATGCAGACTCAGATTGGGGCACTGATCCTGATGATAGAAAGTCAGTTACAGGATACTGCATATTTGTTGGAGGTAACTTAACATCATGGAGCTTAAAAAAACAGTCAACTATTTCTAAATCCAGCACTGAGGCCGAATATAGAAGCATAGCCAGTGCAACAGCAGAAATAATGTGGCTACAGCCAATCATAAAAGAACTAAAACTAGATGTAAACATCAAAGCAACATTATGGTGCGATAATCAGAGTGCCGTCTACATGACTGCAAATCCTATAATGCATTCAAGGACTATACACATTGAAATAGACTTACATTTTGTCAGAGATCAAGTGCTCAAAGGGAATTTACAAGTAAACCACTTACTAGCCACTTACCAAATGGCAGATACTCTGACGAAGTCACTATCTAAAAGAAATTTTCTGCAATTCAAAAGATCTCGTAGTTACAGAAAATCGATCTTCGGTCAAGCAGAGTCAACAGCAGTCAGAGAAAGCGTCAATCTACTCTCAATCGAAGCAAGACAGACCAAAGCTTCAAGAAACAACTCAGATCTAATCAACTCACAACCCAAAATCGAGATATTCTTCTTAAGCGAAAATTGAGAGATGAAAGGATCACAAGTCATCAACTTTTTGCATCGCACAGCTCAGGAACCCTCCGTCGTAACTCAAATCAATAAAAATCATCACTAATTTCTGCTAGAAATTGATGATTTTACTCAAACCCTAACCATAAGAGAGCTAGGGTTCGAAGGGGGAATAAGAGAAAATGAGATGTCGATATACTCAGCAGCTATCAGTGATCCGCGTACATATATGAAAGATGGTGTATCACAGACATTCATCAAGTCAAGGATCATCACAGCCGTCACTTTCATTGCCTTTACATTAGCTTGTAGATAGGCCAGATTGTTTAAAGCCCATCACTATGTATTTAAATAACAACTGCACGAGACATCTTTGTATCTGATTTTCTACTTTTCATTTTCAGCAATAAAGCACTTCATATTCTATTTCAAGTCTTCTTCAAATATTGAAAATTATCTCAATCAAAATCTTTCAACTTCACAAATTATCTCAACACATATAATTAGAGTGGGCTTGATCTGTGGTTGATACATGTTTATACGAAGGCTTACTCTTTTCATAAGCCGATGCATTATGTGTAGTTTCATAATCCTATTCTTTTCTAGATAAACAATTTTGCTTCAGGTCTTTTAGTTTTTGTGATTCTTTGTGTTCAGAGTTTTCCTAAAAGCTATTGCCTCGAGCCTCCAAAATCTGCACCTGATCCGCATCAATAACTTGAATGTTTTTGCTGCCACACATTGGAATCCACTCCTCCAATAAGTGAAACCTCTCCATATGACCAAAAAAATTCCAATTTAAGCATTCCAGAAGCAACCATTCATATTCGATTGCTTGCCATTCCAAAGCCCCGTTATCATTCAAAACTGGAACTTGTTTAGGGAATTTAGAATCATTTTTCACATCCACCAATACCCTTACATAAGAGATCTTTATCATCCCTTGAGTATATTTATCCATCCTAATTGGTTGTCCAAGCACTGATGCAAATCCATTCATCCATCCAATAATCTATATGTAAGCCTAGTAGTCTAGTTCATATAGGACCGGATTGAAGGAATCCTTAGTTTGGTGAAGACTGGGATCCATCTCTTCATCATAACTCATTTCCGGTCATAGAATTACGAACTCCCTTCCATGATTCCATTACAATCTTCATCATCATATTTGATTACAAAATTTCCATTTTCTTTAGTAAAAATCATAAGTTCTCCCTCTGTCTTCCATAGATGTTGAACATATGCTTTGACGTATGTAGAATCAGCACCAATCGAAAATGGGCGCAATAGCTAAATAAAATAAATAAATTATATCTTAGTTGTATTGAGTCTATGAAGTATAAATGGGTTATACTAGATTCAATCCAGTTTTAAATAAAATCATATTTTATTTAATTTATTATTTATATTTTTTAATTAAACAGGTTAACATTTCAATTAAATGTTTTATTAGGAATGCACCAATATACATTCAAACATGTAATAATATAAATGGGCTAATAAAAACATGTGTATATGTATGTGTACACACACACATCTAGATATTGAGATTTATATATTTTGTGTGTGTACACACACTTAGATATACATGTTACATTCTCATATGCATATCGGAAAATAGATGCCTAAGTATATACATGTTAAAGTACATTGCAATATATCTATATGGTTTTTATATATATATATACAATACCACATACATATAGTTTAGACATACACAGAGACACACACATATGTATAATCTTTATTTCTACTTATGTTCTATATTTACATTTATGAAAAGATATAAAGATAGTTCATATAAAGAGGCAGTTAATTTAAGAGTAAATTAGAAGAGTGAAGATAGAATAGTAATTTATGTTTCAATTAAATCTAAGTTAAAAAAGGAAATAATCATGTAAGGTAACTCTACTTTACTTTTTTATTTACACACCAATTAACAATTAATTTAATATCATATGGAATTTCAAACTTAATTATAGCAAACAACCAAACCATGTAAAAATAAAGAAAGTTTATGTTATATCTAAATTTGAAATGACATATAATAGTAATAATTAACACAAAGAAAATTAAACATTTTATAATTTAATTTATTGATACTAATGATTCAATTGGATCTAGAAACTAATTCAATTGGACCTAAAAAATAACTTTATATTTAGGTACATACATATATGTAATGGACTGAAATTTACTTTTGAAACATGAAACTGAATTAATCTAAAACAAATCAACCAAGTAAAATATAGTTTAATATTGGTTTACAACTTCAAGGTATGAAGAATACTTGAATGATATACACACACATATATATGTGATATACACACACATAATTTCACGATTCAATTTACTAAAATTTGATCCATGGTTAAAAGGGACAAGTGTGACAACATGAGTAATATATTAAAACAAAGAAGATTTATGGTAGCACATAATAGGATAACAAAAAAGTGGATTTGTTTCAGATCTTAAATGAAATATAAAACATAAGTTATTTGGTTAGAGAAAAGCATTAATCAATTATAAAAAATTAAACAAATCAATTGCACAATAATTAGTTATTTCAGAGCTGATTAAATCATCAATATTTCATATACAAATAGAACCCACCGTCAATCACAATACATAAATGTTTGCGCCAAAATTGGTCACAAACCCCAAATATTGTGAAAGCACCAGTGTTGGAATATAAATCAGCAATATCCAAACACAAATCGCGGATCTTAAGTAGCAAAATAATAAATGTAAACAAGAACACACGATTTATAGTGGTTCGGCTATCTCTGGCCTACGTCCACTTCAAAGGTTTTTCCTTTTATTGATGTTCTTCGCTGATTACAATCGATTACAGCGGATTACAATGAATTGTAGTTCTGAAATTCAAGTACAACGGTGGTTGTTGTGTGCAAAGTAGCGCCTTGGAGGAGTCTTGATGCTTCAGAGTCTTGATTTTGCCAAAGAGAATCTCCTCCCTTTTCTGAATGACCTGGGGCTCTATTTATAGACGTAGGAGGCTGATATTCCTCCTAGAAATCAGGTAGACCACTTCCAGCACGTGAGGGGGCCCACATGGCCGAAACCTGGAGATCCGGGCCCACATCGGGATCGATTCGACCCTTGGTTCGAATCGATCAAGAAATCGTCCAATCGTGATGAAACTTGGCATGGACATTCTTCTCTGTATATGCAAGCTCCTGTGAAAATTTCGTGACATTTGAATAAGTAGATTGAGAGATATGATCGATTCAAGTTGAAGATTTTCGTTTTTTGGGGTTGTTCGAATCGATTCGTTCGAACCCATTGGTTCGAATCGATACGTTGGCGCGTGGAGTCGATGACGTGATGCGCATACTCCGGGTCAACCCCTCTTTTCCTCCGAGTATTCTGGGTCACATCCCTGGGTTTTTGGCCGCTTTGACTTGGTGGCTTCGAGTGTTGGATTCGAAGGTTCGCTACCTTCGAATCGATGGAACCAGTCTTCCTTCGAATCGATCCAAATGTATTACTGAGATCGAGTCGAAGCTGCTTCATCGTGGGGATTCGAAGGAACGGATTCGATGCCAGGTGCACTCATGGAGTCGAAACAGGGGTGTCTTGGATGGATGCGAAGGAAGGTAGTACGAGGATGGGTTCGAAGTAGATGGAGTCGAAGCTGATGGATTCGAAGCAGGCGCTGACTGATGGATTCGAACGACACCTCTCCCTATGGATTCGAACATGGTGCTTGCTCTGATGGGTTCGAAATAGATGGGTTCGAACAGGGGTATTCTATCGATTCGAACCGAGCAAGGTTTGTTTCTATCAAATTGAATCCATCATAACTTGGTCATACGAACTCGGATTGACTTGAAATTTGAGGTGCGGACTTCTACGATCTCTCTTGTCATGTCCTATCAATTGTGGCCCGATCCGGACTTGGACAAAATTCATCGATATCCATGGTTATCCTGCAATGTATGGTTGATATTCATGAATAGTAATCATCGATTTTTAGTAAATCTTGGGTATCTCAACTTTGCCAAAAGTTGGGATAACACTTTGCCCCCCAAAACATGTCTTTTTGTAAAAGGTATGTTTTGAACGGTCTCAAATCAAGTGTAATAAGTTCATGTTTCATTCATAGCTGCAGTATTATCAACCAAGTTTATGGCTGTTCGAAGCCGAATCAGCATTCGTGAAGTTCCGTAGTCTCTCCGGACCGTTAATGGCTACTCTGAACCCTTACTAAGTCCATTCTTGACTTAGCGATTGAATAGAAAGATCCTATTGCACTCTGGCCCTGCCTTCTATCCCCTGCACTCTAGTCCCAATTAGGACGTATAGCGATGTCATGGTCGTTCTAGACCGATCATAGCTTCTCCGGGCTCTTGCTGGATCCCATCCTGTCACTCTCTGGTGAAGGGGAAGCAGCGTTTAAGTGAGTCGATCCTGTCGCTCTCCGGCGAAGCAACTCACTTCTTGCACTCCGGACCCCACCTCTCCGGGTAGGGTCATAAAGCGATCATGTTTATATTGATATTTAATGTTCATCCTTTGACTCTCCGGTCAAAAGGTTTATTGCAAGAAGTTCTAAATTATTTGTTTAATATTCAAGTTCTAGATGTTCAATCTCAAACATCAGAAAAAAGCTAAAAACTGCCTCTCCGGGCGTAGCGGTTTATCTCCATCTCAGGGCATGCCTAGGGATCTCTCCGGTTCCCGTACATGTGTAAGTGGAGTAACCGTTTATTCTGAAAATAAATCTAGATAAAATTAGTTGACCGAAGTCCAAATCCTGGACTTGGCCCTTGCCATCTTCAATCAGTTGATGACGAGTCGTGATCCCGATCCAGGATCGTTCCTGTTAGGTGGGGGCGGTAGTTGTTCAAGCCTTATTGCTGCTGTCCGTTCTCTGACAAATTGCGGCAATCTACCACTCCTGGCATGTTCTTCCACCTCATCCTTTAGGTGACGGCATTCATCTGTAGTGTGCCCATCCAGCTCATGGAATAGGCAATATTTTCCAGTCCTGCGCTCCCGCTCAGTAGGATCCCTTATAGGTGGCTTTCGATAGGGGAGTTGCCCCCTAGTTTCAGTGTAGATTCTTTCTAAGCCTGCAGTCAGATCGGTGTACTGCCTGAATCTTGGTTCTTGGGATTTCTTCCGTTTATCAGGACCATCGTGTCTGTCATCCTGTTTCCTCTTTCCCTTGTCCGCTCCGGACTGTTCTCTGGAGGTTCCTACGCTTTGTGTGGTATTTATTTCACGACTCTCGGCTCGTGATTCTTCTAACCGAATGAACTTTTCAGCTTTATGAAAGAATTCTCCAAAATCTTGCGGTGGATCTTTAGTTAGAGAATCCTTAAATTTGGTGCCTTCCACGACTCCTGCCACCGCCGCCATTAAAATCATTGATGGATCCGGGCGATCTACAGAAGTCACTGTCACATTGAATCTTAACAGAAAATCTTTTATGGACTCTCCGGTCCTCTGTTTGATTGATGCTAAGGTCATCACACTTTGGGTCGTGTCACATGGACCCTAAACTGTCTCATGAAGCAATCTACAAGCTCGCTCCATGTTCCGATTGATCCAGTCTCTAGTTGTCTGAACCATAATGAAGCTAAATCTGTCAAATATAGAGGGAAGCATCGTGCCATCACTTCCTCGGATGCCCCCAGCACTTCCATGTGCCTAATATATCTTGTAATATGCATGGTCGGGTCTGATCTCCCGTCATATGGTTCTAGCGCTGGTAGTTTGAAATTTGGAGGGTTCCTTGCGTTTCGGATGTTTAGAGTGAATGGACTCCGACTAACTTCTTCTAGGCCTCCGCTAGGCAATCCTCCTCTCATGATTCGTTGCATTAGGCCTATCATTCTCTCATCTCCATCTAGGGGTTGGCCCTTCGTCAGATTCCTGTCCTGCCCCCCGAGCCTTGAAGGGAATTCTGGTACGTATTCTTCTGGTGGCTCGTTAGCATAGGCATTGGCTCCAGTCTGTTGAGCTCCGTTTGTTGGTCTTCCAGTATCGGACCCTGAGGGTCTGCCCCCAAGGCCTTGCTGACCACCTTCAACTCCTGTATTCTGGCCTTGAGCCTGTCCTTCATTTGCTTCTGCAACCCTGATTCCTTGTCCCGTACTCGTAGCTGTTGTAGTTGGTCCAAGGTTTTGCATATTCGCCGCCCTCATCTGCTCGAGGAAATTATGCAGCATCTCCTGTTGACTCTTCATTATGCTTTCGCGTAATGATTTGGCCATGGCTTCCATCTCGTCTCTGGTGATGTAAACGGAAGCTTGTCCTTCTCCTGATCCGGAGGATGCTTCTTGGCTTCCTCCTTGTTGGCTCCTATCAATCCTCTATCTTGTTTGTCGAGTCATTGTCTCTGAATTGGATGTAGCGGGTGCTAGTTGTTCTCAGTGAAAGCACCAAAGTGTTTGCGCCAAAATTGGTCACAAACCCCAAATATTGTGAAAGCACCAGTGTTGGAATATAAATCAGCAATATCCAAACACAAATCGCGGATCTTAAGTAGCAAAATAATAAATGTAAACAAGAACACACGATTTATAGTGGTTCGGCTATCTCTGGCCTACGTCCACTTCAAAGGTTTTTCCTTTTATTGATGTTCTTCGCTGATTACAATCGATTACAGCGGATTACAATGAATTGTAGTTCTGAAATTCAAGTACAACGGTGGTTGTTGTGTGCAAAGTAGAGCCTTGGAGGAGTCTTGATGCTTCAGAGTCTTGATTTTGCCAAAGAGAATCTCCTCCCTTTTCTGAATGACCTGGGGCTCTATTTATAGACGTAGGAGGCTGATATTCCTCCTAGAAATCAGGTAGACCACTTCCAGCACGTGAGGGGGCCCACATAGCCGAAACCTGGAGATCCGGGCCCACATCGGGATCGATTCGACCCTTGGTTCGAATCGATCAAGAAATCGTCCAATCGTGATGAAACTTGGCGTGGACATTCTTCTCTGTATATGCAAGCTCCTGTGAAAATTTCGTGACATTTGAATAAGTAGATTGAGAGATATGATCGATTCAAGTTGAAGATTTTCGTTTTTTGGGGTTGTTCGAATCGATTCGTTCGAACCCATTGGTTCGAATCGATACGTTGGCGCATGGAGTCGATGACGTGATGCGCATACTCCGGGTCAACCCCTCTTTTCCTCCGAGTATTCTGGGTCACATCCCTGGGTTTTTGGCCGCTTTGACTTGGTGGCTTCGAGTGTTGGATTCGAAGGTTCGCTACCTTCGAATCGATCCAAATGTATTACTGAGATCGAGTCGAAGCTGCTTCATCGTGGGGATTCGAAGGAACGGATTCGATGCCAGGTGCACTCATGGAGTCGAAACAGGGGTGTCTTGGATGGATGCGAAGGAAGGTAGTACGAGGATGGGTTCGAAGTAGATGGAGTCGAAGCTGATGGATTCGAAGCAGGCGCTGACTGATGGATTCGAATGACACCTCTCCCTATGGATTCGAACATGGTGCTTGCTCTGATGGGTTCGAAATAGATGGGTTCGAACAGGGGTATTCTATCGATTCGAACCGAGCAAGGTTTGTTTCTATCAAATTGAATCCATCATAACTTGGTCATACGAACTCGGATTGACTTGAAATTTGAGGTGCGGACTTCTACGATCTCTCTTGTCATGTCCTATCAATTGTGGCCCGATCCGGACTTGGACAAAATTCATCGATATCCATGGTTATCCTGCAATGTATGGTTGATATTCATGAATAGTAATCATCGATTTTTAGTAAATCTTGGGTATCTCAACTTTGCCAAAAGTTGGGATAACAATAAAATAATTTTAAAATTGATTTTAGTAAGTGATTACAATTTACTTGGATGTGAAAACTTTGCTCTAAGACATTGTGAATGAATTATAAACATACCGATAAACCTTTCTCTTCATCACACATTGATTTGTGGCTTTTCTCAAATTTCAAATAAATCAGCATCTCACCTTATAAGAGAAGAATAAACGACCTTGCTTTAATTTAATGTGATATTGATTCAAATTTGTTTTGAGGTTTAAATTTTTTTTTTGGAAGAAATTTTAGTCATGAATGATGGAGAAGAAGAAGAAAGTTATCTGTTAAAGAAATCAAATAAGGATATTTTGTTTTAATAGGATTAAAGGAACCTTTTCCATTCTTCTTATCAAAACATCCTTCTTCAGTTCCTTTTAAATTTCAATCAATTCAATTAATTGATTCCCTCCTCTCACCATTGTATGGGTCCTAACACATTATTTTGATATCACGGATATTGATTTGGATGACAACAACCATATAAATATAGGCACTAATATTTTTTCAAGTTGTATAGAGTATTTTGTAGGATATTATACATGTTTATAAAAATATAGAATAATAGAGTTTGAAGACTAATCAGTAAAAAAACTAGAGATCAGGATTTAGAGATGATCAAGATATTTGAAGACTCATGGGTTTAATGACAAAGACACGAAAAGTTCAAGAATATAGATCATAGGAAATAAACATTAGAATAATTTTTCAAAGTCCTTGGGTAGCAACCATCTATTCTTTTAACACCCTCTTATTATTTTATACATATTATCTTTATTTATTAAAGTATAATTTTACAAATATTTTATAAAGAGTTTTGTATATTAAAACTATTTAAAAACTACATTTAAAGTTTTACAAATTATTTGAATTTTATAAACACTTTAAAAGAAATATTGATTTCAAAATTAACAAGGGTATGTCAACATACCCTACCTATTTTTGTCGACATATGGACTATTGGAGAGATACCTTTTGAATTTTGAATACTTATGGTTTTTGGTTATATCTCTTTGTGAATAGACACATCCCTTCAAACACAATATAAAAGGGACTGGAAAACGAATTTTTAATTAGGTTCTCTACTTTCTCCGCACTCCAAATTCTCATTATATATTTCACAAAATCCACTTTCTATACTCTTTGAGTTCATTCAAATTCAGTATCTATTTTACTACATTCATTCCCTACAATTTGATTGTTTATTTATTCTCTCATCAATTCAAAGATCAAAGTGTTATCAAAAGGGATATATGATATTCTGTATTCAAACTACAACTGTTCGTATTTGGAATCAATAACCGTCTAACATTATTTTTTGGGCGTGCTTGTTGCCCGTTTAAATCAAGTGGGTGTGCTTATTGTTCTGATCAAATCAAGTGGGTGATTTTGTTGCCCAATTAAATTAAGAGAATCTACTCTGAACTTGTAAATTAGGAGGGTTTATTTCTTTGTCTTGAAATCGAGACTGTATTCTAGTTTGCTTGCTACCTATTTAAAGTAGGCATTGAAAAAGAAATCTGTATATACTATACAGGACTGGACATAGGATTGATTAATCCGGACCAGTATATACACTTCTGGTGTTATCTCTCTTACTTTCACTTTACTTTTACTGCATTTATATATTTATGACCGTCTGTTAATATATATATATATATATATATATGTATGTATGTATGTATGTATGATTGGTTATCTATGTTTGAATTTACATCTTGAAATAATTCAAAAAATTTCCTTACAAGTTATAAAACACTATTCACCCATATTTAGTGTTAAAGTAGCCTTAAGATCCTTTCACAATAATATTACAACATTTCTCACACATTCTTAATGTGCAAAATTTTCAAATAGAAACTTTCATGTATTATTTTATTATTTAAACCTGTTCAAAATTATATCGATATTGTATATCGATATATACAAATATAACTTTTATATATGCATTCAAATAATTACCAATAACATTCAAAACATCAATTAAATTAAGAATAATTAATCTTCCATAAATATTAATTAATTTAATCAATTTATACCATTTTATAAATTAATTAAATCTTGTGGTTTACAAAGAAATCACAATGCGATTGTGTGACTTAGAGGTGTGAATTCAGTCAGCGATTAATATTGAACAATTTAAATATCAATGTTTACACATCAACTTAGCTAGTGGTATGATAGTTTGGCTGAATTCGTCGCTCACAATCCTTTTGGTAAAATCACGTTTCACCAACACTTAAGGGGTACCTTTTAATGACTATTATTTACACCAATTATCTTTGTCAAAACTATATCACATTAGGACTTATGAAATTTGACTTGGTTAAAATTCCAATATTGTCCACATTCAACTTTGTAAGAGCAAACACAAAATTCTTTACTCAATAATAACAATTACTTTTAACCGTGCAGCTCTGGCAAGAGACTTTGACTTTGAGTTAACATAAGTTGACCCCATGATACTAACCCTATATAACTAACGAGACGAATTCTTTCTTGAATAGTGTTTCACTTCCAATGTTCCACTCAGTCCAACGGCCGTTCGACATCGTGCCATGATTTAATTACAATTAAAATGAAATTTCCATATTGAAGATCAACAATATTTTCAAGTCAAGAGAACTGTGTGATTTTGTCATATCGATATGTTATGTTTGACTTTAGCTATAGTAGCCAATAGGAAACTATTGAGTGAGTCATTCCATAGTTATCCAGGAACTATCAGTACGTAACCCCTGGGTACCCCCAGCAGTCATGAGTTATATGCTGCCTAACATTTAGAGAGCATTATATACTCTAGTCTCAATGGATGTATCAATGCCGAGTCTTGATGCAAGTAGACGGTGAATATTAAAATAGTATTTTTAATTCCATTGTGATGAAGTATTCATAGTTACAACACTTTGCAATTATTATCATAAAACATACCATTTATGGATTTTCTATTAAATATAATTTTAATTAAATTGACTAATTAATATAACACATTGTATCAAGTATATAATAGAAAGAAAAAACCTTTAATTTCGAAAATGATTGGATCAAATTAGATATATGTAACAAATAACATAATTGTCCCTGGGGCATACTTCTAACTCTATTAATGTATGGGCAATAAGGCTAGATCCAATAACATATATCACCGTAGACTGGTTCCAGGTTGTGTCGCCGATTCTTTAACTAACATTGGCATTTTAGTACATTTCTTATTGAAGAAGTCGGTTGGAGGTTAGAATTGCATAGGATAAGCAATAGGCACCTCATTTCTTGAGACTACATCCTTTCATAGTCTTGAAGAAAAAGGTGATCTCTATTTCATATCATCAACTTGAGAATAAGACTTCGAATTGGAATGGGAGATCATATTTGTTAAAGGCGTTGAATTTTAGATTCTTCCGCCGTAAAATTTTGTTTGACAGCAACCTTATTGGATCTTGAACCCTGATCCCCATAATGACTTGTTCCCTTGAAGAAGATGGATCACTATGAGAAGATAGGATCTTAATCCTTTGACTAGACAATCAATTGCTCCTCTTGTTTTGCCTTGACATCGACATCACAAAGCCATCCTTATCAGCTTCCTATGAAAGTTTTCTTGCCAAGAACTCCTGGTGTATTTTTAGAGGAATTTAGTAGTGGACATCAAATGACAAGTAGGGGAGATGAAAAGCTTTCTGCTATTTTGGCCCTATTTTGAAAAATCTAATGATTTCCAATTGATTCAAAACAAGCATGCATATTCCATTAAACCTCATCAATGTATTTGGAAATATATGTATCCATTAAACCTTATCGATGTATTTGGTAATATATACGTATGTACATATATATACAAACAAAGTTTCAGCCTAAAAATAATTTTTTTAAACAATTAAAATATTATAAAACCAAGATTATATATGTCAAATCAAGTAAGATATTAACAATCTCCATATTTTAGGACTGATTAAAAATTCAAAAAGAAAGAATAAATCATTAAATTTTTAATATGTTTAGAATATTATTATAGGTAATTTTAAAATAAAAAGTCCTAAAGCATTGTTTTATGCATATATAAATTATGATTTTAATTTATCACATTAAAATAGATAAAATTATTTAAGAAGGTGTTTAAATTATATTACTTAAATTAAATCAAGGTGAAGCAAAAATATGCACATAAAAAATTATGATAAATATATTACATCTAAGAAAATAAAATAAATTTAGAACATACCTTTCAAATCTAGCCAATAAGTGACTTTGATTTGGAAATCCCTCGTTGAATCCTTGAATCTACACCCAACTTTGCAGGAGAATAATGAACCACATAGCCTTTATATTTATTTGATGTTTTGACTTGTTTTGGAGTTGATATTTTTAGAAAAAGTGGAGGACATTTTAGGCCATGGTTGAGGGAGGAAGGAGAAAAAAAATTGAATAAAGAAATAAATTATAGGAATTAGTTCTAAGGGAAGAATATAAATATTCCTATTATTTCTTTAAAAACCTTTCTTTTAGTCCCTAGTCGGTTTTCATTCAAACCAATTCTTCTCCCATCATTGCATGAACTGATTTTTAAAAAATCCCATTAAGTAATTAATTGTATTTAAAGCTTTTTAAATGCAACCAATATCATATATCAATACGTGCATATATTACTTTTATATATACATCCAAATTAATTACCATCAATACCCAAAAATGTTAAATAAACTAGAATTAATATTTCTTAAGTATTAGTAAATTTAGTTAATTTATAATATTTCACATACTAACTATTTCGAAGAATTCACAAATTCAATTGTGATACTCAGAGGTGTGAATTCGACCGATGATTGATATTAAAAAATTCAAATATTAATGTTCGTAGGTCTCCATAAACAATGGTGTGACAGTTGGTTCAAATTCATCACTTACACTTCTTTTTGGTAAAATCCAATTTCACATTTTCTTAACCGGTACCTTCAAGTAATGATTATTTACACCATTCTCTTCATCAACACTATATCAAATTGTTATAACAAGAGCGATATTTTGTTCAAACAGAGCATTCATCATGATGTCTTAGGAGCTCAAACCCATGACTTCTAGTTACTTTGTCTAAAGCGCCATACCTCTAACTATCTGAGCCGGCGGTCCTTGACTAACACTATATCGATTTACGATTTATGGAATTTGGTTTCGTTCAAACTTCCAGTATCATCCATTTTCAACTTGGTTAGTCTATAAATAAAGTCCTTGGTTTAATAATAACATTTAATGTTAATTGTACTTCTCTAGCCAGAGATTTTGACTTTCAATTGACTGCAGTTGATAGTGATACTAATCTCATATAACCGAGAAGTCAAATTTCCTATTAAATAGTTCTTTACTACCAATACTTCAACTTAAACCCAATTATAATCACTTGACGGATCTCCATGCCATGATTTAACTACAATCAAAGTGGAGTATTTACATTTATGTTTTGCTATATTCCTAAGTAGAGGGAACTATGTAACTTTGCTACACTTAGATTTCCTATTTGACCTAGTTGTTATCAGTCAACAGAAAACCACCGGACGAGTCATTCCGTAGTTATCCAAAAATTACAAGTACATAAACCCTTGGTTCTCCTAGTAACCATAAGTAATACACTACCCAATATTTGGAAAGCGTTACACACTATCTCTCAACAACGTGTAAATATCTTTTCTCAAATCATCTCAACCAAGAATATTTAAAATAATATGTTATTTTATATTATAATAATTTTTTCATGGTTACAACTACTTGTAATTATTATTCATATAGTATATCATTTAAGGATTTTCTATTTAATATACTTATATTAATTACTTATTTAATATATGTAATGACCTAAAATTTCTGTCATTCGAATTTGAAATATAAATTGATTTTAAATAATGAAAAGTTAATTTTATAAGTTAAAGAACTTGAATTTCAAATATAATGGTTATTTGAATAATTGATTATTGAATTTAATATGAATGAAAATGATTTCGAAAGTTGAATTAAATTCTATTTGAACTAAAAGTGAATAAATTTGTTTTATAATAATCATTTTAGTTAACGTGTGAAAATAGGCACTACCTCAGATTTTGAAAAAATCGGTGCCATTGGATCCGTAATAGTAAATTATTATACGTCGTTGAATTTCGTGGCTATTGGACGTATCGTTTGGTTATCCAAGCTCGAAACGCTTAGAAATTAATTAAAGGAATTTACTTTAATATAATTTGATTTCGAAAAGCTAACTTCTAAATATGATCACATTGGGTCCCGATACTAGTTCTATAGCGTTTGGAATAGGGGTATTACATATAAAACGCCAGACAACACGTCTTGATTGGAATTCATGAAAATTCGATGTGAGTATTGTTTTACAATTGCATATATATATATATACATATATATATATATATAGGATCTCACTCTTCACAACTTGAGAAACCCTAACCCTAGAAGTTAAAACCAGCCGCCACTCGTCTCTTTCAAATCCAACGGCTTCAATTTCTCCAAAAAATCCAAATGTTTTTAGTCCTCGACTTCTACATGAAAGATGTAGCCCTCATCTCCATAAGTTCATCAACGCAAGATGATCGATGATCGGAGGTGGATGGCACCAGCTATGGTTAGTCAAATGTGTGCATTTCTTTGGCCAACATTCTGGTGATTGGAGTCGAACTTGGAGTCAGTGATGGTGGAATTAGCAAGGCGAAGGACGGGGCTGTGTTTGGGGATGAAGTGGCGTGCTGATGTGGCACATGGAGGCAATGATCGACGATCAAAATTTCGACCTAAAACTGGAATGAAGCATCGCTATGGAAAAGGAAGTCTACGGCCACTATCTGATGGAATTAGGTTTTATTTAATAAAGGTTAATTAAATTAATGACTCATAATTAAAATATTAATTAATATAATTAAAATCAAATTCTTGTAAATGTTATAACTTCTTCATGCGAGGTCGAAATTGAATGTGACAAGTTGCTTTAGGTTCATATAAGTGAATACTATGATATCTAATTGGATAGGATAGATTTGGAGCTAGTAGGAATTTGGGTTAAAATTGAACACCTGTTCTACTTTAATTCAAACCAGAACGCCTTGACGATTACTGGAATTTTGATGAGTTAACTCACCTCTCTGGCCCATTTATATTTCTATATAAGTATGGATAGTTACATTGTTAATTGTTTGTTGACTGTTTGGATGATTTACTATTTCATTTGTTGGTTTGGATATATTCCCGTCTTTGGAGCGAATGAGACCCTATTACGTTCTTGTGTATGAGTGGATGACCCTTTGTATGCGATCCTGCCTTGAAGCAGTTGATCTATATCATTTGATTATATACCGTATGTTATGCAGGCGGAAAGGTTGGAGGGATCCAACATGATTCCTCAAACAGTTGATTTTACTTTTCATATATTTTGATATATGATGTTTTTGATGCCATATTTGATGGCATTAATATAGTTACCCTTATTTACTACCATAGTAGCACCGAACCATATTTTTAGTAGTTTGAAATACTACAAAATAGTGAATTTGAATTAAAATTATTTTTAAAGTAATTTTGAAAATTTTATATGTTTAAATAATTTTTAAATTATTAAAACGAATGAATTTATTTTAAATAAATAAACATGTATGATTTTTGATGTTATAAAATTGATAGTTTATGAAATATTTTAAATAGAGATTTTTGAATAGTTTATATGAAGAATTTAAAAAAAGTGATATTTTATAAATAAGAAATAGATTTATAAATGGAATTTATAAATATATATAAATGGATTTGTAATTGATATATGGTGAATGGATTTATAAATGGATTTTTATGATAATTTAGATTTAGAAAAGAGCGGATTTATAAATAAAATTTTATAAATAAAGAGATTTTACAAAAAGAAGTTTTATAAATTAAAAAGGGAGATTTGTAAACACAGTTTTGTAAATATAGAAATGATTTCTGTTGAAATTTAAATACGGAGTTTAATGGCTTTTAAAAGTGATAATCTTTATAAGTAGTGTTTTGAAAATAATAATTTCAAATGGAATTTAATGGTTTCAAAAGTGGTATAAAATGCGTTAAGTAATGAAAACATAGATTTCAACATTTATTATTGTAATAGACGTTTTGGAAAAAGTGAGGAAGGCATGGACTATAATACTGTTGCTATAGTAAATGATTTCCTAAAGGAAATGTTTTATATGGTATAAGGGATATATATGTATGTATGTATGTATGTATAATTAATCGAATCCTTATACTAGTGTTTTAGGGTTGTCGTAACGATGTTTTACGCAACATTAATTTTGACCCAATGAATTATGTTTTGACCTTCCATCGTAAAATACACGAATTGGTTCTTATGATCATACTAAATGCTTGGTGGTATAGGAGCACTGCCTTTTATACTTAACACCTATCTAAAGGCATATGAACTTGGGAGTTGTACGGTTATAGAAATTAATTTCCAAAATGGTAGTGTTATTAAATATACTTATACCATTGATATAAGTATATAGAAATATTTTCCAAATATTGAATAGTTGAAGTGATTTTGAGAATATATATTTTTAAAGATAATTGGAAGTAAATATTTGGAAAGTGATTTAACTAATAAAAGATTAATTAAATGGGCCCAATGACTGCTTACGCGCTAGATTTATTTGTTGCTTTAATAGTTAAACAATCGACTATTAAATTTGGCCATTTTTGATTCCTTAACTTGATGTGGATACTAATTAGTCATGCACTTAGCACGAAACCAATCGTGTAGGCTTGATTATTGTTTGGGTTATTCGAGTAGTGCCAAGTGACTATGGTACTCCAATCTACAAAGCTTCCTTCTTTGTTGAAGGATAGCAAGTTGAGAGTTGGAAACGTGATAAGTCTATGAGACTTAGTTTCCGTATAAGGTTGGGGGCCTCTTATTGTTGTTCGTACGGAGAGACCGAGATTGGATTTATCTGAAAACCACTTCGGACCAATGCAGGCGTTCGAAAGTGCTAGGTTATGATGATGATATATAAGGTCTTCTCACTACTAATCCTAGGGTTGATTCCCGACAGGATGTAATAGGAAAGTATCTTTGGTTTGACCTATTCTTGGACAACTTGTATGGACGAATGTCTGATATTGCATGTCTAGATTACATTAATTGAGCTCTATAAACGTATTATCTGTTTGGTGGCAGAGAAGGCAACTTCTCTTAGCTTAACATAATTTTCTGAGACATACAAGCTTAGGAGTTATACATTTGTAGAAATTAGTTGTGATTGTGGAAATGGAAATGTGGCATTCAAAGTGGAATGTGCTATGTGAAAGATAAACGTAACCTTAAGCCTCACACATGGAGATGATATGGGTAATGATGTGGTCTGACATATACTTTAGGCCATCGGTTTAAGTGCGGATCGGAATGAAAAGGCCTTTGTTGCCTTATGGGCCAGAATATGTCTCGACCCTTATATTATATGGTATAGTGGTGTGTGAGTCCTTGTACGAGAAGCCACTGGATACGTAGTAGTGTAGCAACCTTGGATGTACAGTGGTGTATGAGTCCTTGCATGAGAAGCCACCTGGTACTATGGTTGCTATAAGTGGAAATTCGCAAAGGAAGGAAAAGGCCACCAGTTCCCTATCTTGTTGGAAACCCAAATTTCGATACAAGATTTACGGTTTCGATTGTATTCCAAAAATAGCTGTAATGCCTTATAAACATTTCAGCTACCCTTTTGGTATCATATACACCAATTTGACATGGTCCAGGTATTGACACCTTCGTATATTTATTTGAAAAGTGTTTTCAAACCAATGTCATTAATAATAATATAAAATTGTTTAAGTATAATGTATTTTGGTTACCGTAAGGTAAAAACCCGTCTGTGCTTATGTGCGGCGTGGTCTTGCGAGATACCATTGTTTTAAAAATTTTTAATAACGTTAAAACTTAGTTGAGATGTGTTTTCTCACACTGGTTTACCAGACTGATCTGCGCATTTTTCCCTTTACTGCTCAGGTCAGAATGAGCATATTTATAGATATAGATTGGTGCTCTGGAGCATCAACAGACGAGCTGGAAGACTTCAGTTGTATTCCCATATTTTTTTTTAATTTTCCACTGCATTATTTGTTTAGAATTATCAGCATTTGTGAGGACATGTTGTTATAACTGTCCAGGATGATGATTGTGATTTGTTGTTGTACTCTAATGGATGTATGTATATTATAGTTTCTCTTTTATAAAGATCTTTGATATTATGTTATATGTCATTCCGTTGTTATGGTGAGATTCTACGTTATTTTAGTTTCTTTTCCTCTTCTTCTTCTCTTCTCTTCTCTTCTTCTTTCTTTCCCATAATTATTTGTATCTTTGTTCAATTTGGGTTGGACATGTGTGGTTTATTGTCAGTTTGAATTGTACGGGTTTGTGGATCGTTACAATATATCACAATGTGACAAGTATATAATTGAAAATAAATGCCTTTATTATGGAAAAGATTGGTTATAGAGTTACATATATGTAATAAATTACATAATTTCCACTTGGGCATATTCTTAACTCTCTCGATATCTACTTATCATTGTTAGCTCTCGCCACATGTCATTCATCCACATTATTGGGATTGTGTGTTATGGATTTCTGACATGGATTTATTCGGGATAACTTGGTTTAGCTGGGATCATTTTAATTCATGCGGAATAATTTGAATTTGAAGTGCTAAAATGGGCATAATATAACTGGGTGCTTGCCAAATATTTTAGTTTGTGATGTCTCTTAAGGGGTTCAACTTTTTTGTTTAATGATAATGTGCTACATTGCACTGCTTGTAATCTTAGAGTAGTTTTGGCTAATGTTTTGAAGATCCATTATACTTTGTGAATGTTGAGGAATTCTAGTATCGAGCTTTTAATGCGCATCTTAAAAAGGGGAATATGTTGGTTTGTAGCAAGAAGCCTTTGGTTTGTTTGGTTCGATGTGGAGTTTATTAAACCTTTGATGCTGTATTTGGAACTTGCCCAGCTCCTATGTGATGTGACTTTCAGCCCATTTCATCCCCGACTACACCGATTCGCCGGCTGACTTTATATACCTGACCTGCACTTATTATTTAATCAAAAAGACTATTATAATACTTTCCTCTCAAGTCTACGCTAATACTTATTCAGGCGAACTTATCATTTCACCCCAACTTTTAGTGGTCCAGTTAGCCTCTTTTGCATTTAATGTTCCCTACATGTGTTATGCTGTGATTGGTTGCCCAGTCTTATCAGTTAAAATGTTTTGTATTTCAAGAAATCCGCTTTGTGTTTCAAGAATTTTCTTTGTTTTAATCAGAATCTAATGGTTCATATTTTGTACCATAATCCTTATGGCCAGGTTACCCCTATTTTCCATATATATTAGTCTTTCCCCTTCACTTCTCTATTTACATATTTGCAATCCCTCGAACTCTATCTTTTTTCTGCTATTCCAACTTATATTTCAATCTCCAAATCACAACTAAATGTAAGCGAGTTTTACTATTTTTCTTGTTTATTGTTTCTTACTTGTTTCTCTCTTGTATCTATTATTTCATTTATATAAGGGATTATGATCATGGATTTTCCCTAAATATTAATTTTATCCTACTTATGTTTGATCTAATGCCTGACTCGATGTTGCCAAATAGATGTTTGATCAAATATCGAGGTGTGATATTTTGGATAGACATACATATTACATACATACATACATACATATAAGTAGCTTTATTATAAAGAAATCTAGCAATGATTTTTTCTCTTTGATTGAACCTTGCATCATTTATTTCTTTCCTTAGTCGATCATGTCTCTCGGTGGTTTCCCTAATTCTTCTTGTCATGATTCTACCTCTTACACCGATCTTGTCTCGGCTATTCGCAAATTTGATTAAATTGCACACGTTCTTAATACTTTTGGGATTAGTAGTTATTCATATAGGGTTTCCTCTTGGTCTAGGAGCATACTCTTCCCCTTGAGGGTTTCATTTCATTGACACTTAGGCATGTCGATTGTGGTTTTCACTTTTCCTCACATCCTATAATTAAGAAGTGGTTGGATAGTGTGCGAATCTCCCAATTTCCTATTTTCTTTTATTCTAAATACCTTGATTCATCGTTGATTTTATATGAGCTACTTTTTCTTTATTTTATGCAAAGAAGTAATGCACTGGGCTATGAGCTACTTTCTCTTTTCTAATTTCCCCTTTTCTCTTCTTATCTCAACTACCCCTTGTTAACTTTGGTTTTCATTCCTTCTTTAGCCCATAGACTTAGTTTTTCTATAGAAGAGAAAGAGCAGTTCACGGTTTGCAAGAACTTAGCTCATTCTCTTGATGCAAACCTACACATATGCTCAAGGACTTTTGTTGAAGAATTGCTGCACCGACATCATTTCTTGCATGACCATCTCCATTTTTCACACTCGGTTTTTGTAAGTTTATTTCTGACTCAGAGGAAGGGTGTAGTTCCTCCTCTGCCCCCGAATATGGTAATATTTATTCTGTTAATAGCTAATTTTATTCATGTTTCCCTCCTTTTTAACTATACAATTCTAAACATGACTATGACTTGTTCTTTTATTTATTTTCATATATATTTTGCGTTTAACATGTGCAAGCAATATGTCTTCCTATCACTACCTTTCACTTGGTGATGTTTTTGCCATGTCTTCTTCTGTTCCACCAACAGCTACAAACAAACATAAAAGCTAGGAAAAAAGAAGTCCAATATAGGACATTTTTTAGCGTGCCATGCCATCAAAGATGTAGAATAAAAATCATATATGTCAAACCTCCTCACCCATGCTTCCTCATTCTTCACTCCTTTTAGCGCGCTCCTTATCTCTTCCTCGGGACATTGTTGGTTGGACCATATCGAGGAAATGGGTAACCTAATGATATCAGACATTTCTACTCCTGTGCCTTCTCTCTCTTTTCAATCAAATACATATAAAGTTGGTGACCTCTTTAAAATTGTTTGCAGACATCTTTTCCATGTAATGAGTACTACACTAGACACTTATTAGGTTTTTGCTATTTTGTGTTTGAATTTTCTTCCTACTTTTTTCTTTTTAGTGTTGCGATCTCTTTTCAAGATGCATCCTCATTTAAATCGCTCCTGGTGTGAGCTAGGGTCAAATCACTCTAAGCTAGTGATTGTTGAAACTTCTCACACCCATTGAGAGAAGGAAGATTAACAATTGAAGGATGATCTCAACTCGTTAAGGGAAAGTGAGATTGGTCACAAAGCTAGGTTTGTTGCAGAGAACTCATCTCAACGAGTAACGACAGATCTGAAGAAAGCACAGAAGGAGCCGACTTCTACCAAGAAGAGGCGTCTATGCAACATATGAAGTCCTTTCTTACGTCTATGCATAGGTTAAGAAGCAATTTTACCTTGGCTATGAAGACGATGAGGATGCGAAAGTTGACTTCTCCTTTTTGAATAACGTGGATGTTGTTGAATTTACCAGCGAGTTTTACTAGTAGGATTGGGGAAGTGAGAGGGATAAGGAGAAGAATGCGCAAGTAGCGACGGTTGGAACCGAGCCAGCCCACAGTGAAAGAAATGGGTGAAGTTCAATAATTTTACCACTTTGGATCATTAACGGGCCTTTGAAGTTTAAATGCATTTAGATCTTATCTAAATAAAATCAATATTTTTTAATACCATGTTTTTTTATTAATTTAATTCTAAAATAATCAAGAGTAGGATATAAAAATAAGGTTTGAATATATCAAATAAATTCTTTCTTAATTGTGTGACAGAATAGTTAAACATAAGCCAAGTATGATCAATTGATAACATGTCGTCTATGAATAAATAATAAGTTTAAAGGTAATCACGTAAGCGACAAAAGGGAAAGGAATAAATGATGACAAAGATGATTGATTCATCTTCCCCTTTTTGGACACACTTGATTTATGCAACATTCAATTAGTAATTAATGAATCATTATGACATAAGAATATGAATAGCCAACACTAATTCATATGCATATAATATTGCCTCATTTAAAATTGTTTGATAATAATAAAGCATTTAAATTATACAATTTGAAATATAAACATCAAGTTTTATACGTAATATACATATAGATGTAATTATTTTTATATATAAAGATTAACCTAAAACTTCTTAATTAATTCAAAATAAACCATATTACATTTAAATTTTATGATGTATTTATGAATTTATGTAAACTTAGATTTGTTAAAAAAATATGCACGTATACAATTAAATGAAGAGATTCAACCTGTATGAAAAATGATTTCTTTTAAACAAAAGTGAAATACGCTAAACTGAACAATACATTGACAATCCTTTGAATACTTCAAGAAAGATATTAGTCATGTCAAATAGGGCAACAAATTAATAAATGTATTGTAATCAATTTATTACCAAAACATCCTTCAATCATGTTGGGGTTTCAATTACAATAAGATGCAGAAAATAAGAACATATAAACCTTCAAATCAAAGGAGATTCAACCTATATGAATAAATATATTTTTTCATTATTATTATAAAATAAAACGTGATACACATTGAAATAAGCAATATGTTAAAATCCTTTGAATAGACAAAGAAGAATAATTGTTATGTCAATAGGATAACAAATTTAGAAATTTATTATTTATCAAAACACCATTTAATCATATGTAAGTTTATATTACAGTACAAATGCAAACAGTAAGAACATATAAACATTCAAATCAAAAGAATTACACTTTGATTTGAATGTTTAAACATAGATCTAAAATTAAAATATTGTATAATCATATACATGTTTCAGTTTTGATTTATTTAAATAAAAAACAGTCAATTCATATGATAAAACAATTTGAACTACATAAACCATTTTCAAATCAAATAAGACAATATTATATATATATAAATTATGATATTCAATTTTATACATCAAAACATTATTTCAAAATAATTTGAATAAAAAGATCGTACCTTAATTCCACAGCCTTGAAGTACAGCTTGAAACATTGAATTTTTCCTTTGGATGTAGCTAACGAAGTGTACCTTTAATGAAGAATTAAATCTCCTAGATTCAGAAATCAGCCTCCAAATGTTGCAAGGATCAAGAGACAAGAAGCACCTTGAATTTATTTGTTTTATTTGAATTTGTTTTATGAAATTTTTATTTTTACAGAGGTCATTAAGGGAGAGGAGGAGAGCTTAAGAAAGAAAGAAGGAAAAATTGTCTGTCAAACAAAACGTGAATAAGGATGAGAGAGAGAATATGCTAAAATTTAATCCTTTTCAATTTCCTCCTTTAAAAACTTCCTTATCTAATTCCAAAACTAAATCACCAAATTCTTTTCCATCCTCTTCGTATTTGCAACAGAAAAAAATAAAGAGAAAATGACAATGTTCCTTTTATAAATGATATTTAAGTGATTCATAACAAAGAGATTTATTTCCTTTTTTTAATTAATTCCTCCTTTAGATTTTCATATCATATTTGTAACCTTTACCTTTTTCATCATACTTGTGGGCCTCAATGAAAAATTCCAAAAAGCACTTGACAGTTAATCTATTTAAATCCAATTTAAATATTTTATTGATATCGAATATCATTACACTATTTATAACTTTAATAGATGCACTTTATTAAGTACTAATTCAAATAAATCAAATGATAATAAGTAATATTACATAAATATTAATTAATTTAATTAATTTACTGTAACATTCCTGAATTTTAGCCGAGTTTAATTTGGCAATTAATTTAATTTTGGAATTTAATTATGAAATTTTTGGAAATTAATTTTGGATTTTGGATTTAATGATGAATTAATTGGGAAATTTACAGAGTAAATAATGATATGTATTTTTAAATAGAAATTTTGAGTTTGGAATTCAATAATGAATATTTTGAATAATATTTTAATTATAAATTTAATTGTGGATTAATGTGAAAAATTGAATACACACACACACACACACATATCAAAAGATTGTAAATAAAAGAATTGATTTGAAATTCAATAAATTTATTTTTATAGAATTTTGATTTGGAATTCAAAAGTAAATATTATAAAAATAGGTTATAAATTGAAAATTTGAATTTGAAATTCAAACGTTAATATATTGAAATTTAATTGGATTTAAATAAAATTTTATATTTGAAACTAAAATATAATAAGTATGATTACTTAAGTTTAAAATGAAAATTTTAAAATATGTATTTCTTAATAAGTTTAATATCTTAAGTTTAAAATATAAATGTATTGAAAATAATAATTGGATTTATCAACTTATAAATGTTTATTAGTAATGTATAATTTAATTTCAAACCAATTTTCTTCTTCTTTAATTTGTATGAGTATAAACAATACATAATTAATGTATAAAACATAAAAACATGTTTCATAAATTAAATTTCAAGAAGGGATTTAAAACAAATTGATAAATATAAATTTAGTTAAGGTCTTTAACATAAAAATACTAGTTTTGACAAATGTAAAACACAAATACTTAAATTAAAAGGTTTGAACATAATTTTTAAATTAAACGAAGATGAGGATTTGAACATAATTTAATCCAAATTGACATTTGTAAATTGATAATCTCGTGCTTTTACAAGTGTTAACATAAAAACAACAAGTGGCAATCCTATTCTTTAAAATTTTAATAATGTAAATAAATATTGAAAAAAAGAAAATCAGGCCTATTTTCTTTCATGTGAAAAAAAACTGAATCAAAATGCCTGAGATTAAATGATAATCTGAGAAACCAATCTAAAGCATACAGTAAATTCAAAAAAAGTAAATTCAAGATCAAAGGTAAGATATCAAAGCAAAATCAGGTCCAGATTCATTTCAAACCTGGAAATGGAAATCTGGAACAACTTCAACCTGAAAATAAACATATCAGGTTCAAACTAGTTACCAGTTTTCAAGAACAAGTAGAGGCCAAGCAAAGTAGATTCAAAAATTAAAAGCCGATAGCAAAGCAAAATCTGGATTCAAGCAAATTTCAAAACCTAGAATGATCAACTCAGGAAATGATGATCAAAACAAAAATTGAAGCAAGCATACTAATCAGCTTGGTAACAACACAAAGCAAAAGTAGCAGATCAATCAATAAACCATTTCCAGTTTAAAGAAACTTCTTTGTTCCTCTCTGTTCCAAGTATAGGTGAGCTAACTATCCTCTTTAAATTATTAAACTTGATACATCTGAATGATCTTTGAAGCATGATCTGAAATGGGCTTGAATGATTATGTATTCTTGCATGTCTGTGCATATTATACAAATGTACGTGTGCATATCTGGACGAAGATACTTTTTGTTCTTGTCAAACAGGTTTCCAAACATTTTAAAAACAAAGATCTCATCTTCTAATTCCTTATAGACTTTACTAATCAAACAAATATTATTTAAAATAGAAAGATCTTTAATTTAAAAATAGTTATGGGTATAATGTTGTTCATATATAATTTGAAAAGCAAGAAGAACGGTAGAAATTTATAACATGTTGAAATTCAAGCATCGAAATTCTATGATCTACTTATATACTTTGAATCACTATTTAAAATCATGAATTTTAAAAGTTAAATTATAAATTTTTGTTTGGGATCGAAAGAGATATTGGTAGTTGAACGATTTACGCATTTCGCTCGTTTTCTGACGATCAACGACGAATTAAGGTTCGAGCTTTGGGCTGAAGGTGCTTTGGTGGTTGCCAAGTTTGGGAAAAATGACCGGAGAGTTTTTCGATCATCTAGATGGCTACACGGTGGCTTAGTAGGGTTTAAGTTTAGGTTTGGGTGGCTGTTGAATACGAGAATGGATCACCATCAATGTTGCATCGAGTCGAAAGGGACCAAAGGTATTAGAAGCGTGAAGGTATGGTGCTGCTTTGGACGTGACGGCGTGATCACGGATGGCCAAAATCGTCTTCGGCGAGGCCATTTAGTTGATCAGGATTTAGTTCCTGTGAGTGTGAATAGCTCGATTTCGATTCATGTCGAATTCGTCGAATCTTAGTGGTCTTATCGTTTTAGGGGGAGATGGGCGATGCGTAGATGCTCGTGGCAATGATCAGAGAAACACCGATCATCTGTGCACATATACGTGCACCCTTGGATGTGGAAGAACAGAGAAAGAAGAAGGAGAATGGAGGCTCGAAGGAATACTCGGGAAAATTTTATTTCAACTCGAAGCGGTTCTAGTATTCGTTTGGATTGATCCCAGGTTTTAACGTTTTAACAGTTTTCTTTTAAAATCAAAATAAAAAAAACAAAAGGATGTCAGGGTTCCAAGAAAGAAATGACTCGAGTGGCGCTCGGGATTTAAGAAATTTAGCCTCGGGTTTGTTCTATAGGAATTGGGTTCCAGATTTAAATTTTAAATTTAATGAAAGCAGATACCAAATTGCAGGAACAAAAGGTAAAAAACATGATTCATGAAGTAATAATCATGTTTAAAATGGAAGATCAAGATATTAAGTTGGGTTCAAAATAAATTTTGTACCTTGGTTTTGAAAATAAATAAAGTTTTAAAAATAAAAACAAGATTTTGGAGTTTAAATAATTTGGTTTTTGAATCTTATAAATTTTTTTAATAGATAAGTGTTTTTTAAAACATTTGATTTAAAAAAAGGTTTTTAAATAGTTTTAAATTTTGTTAAAGTTAAATTTTGAATCATCTTTAAATCTAAAATTTGAAATTAAATTTTAAGCAAATTTAAAAGTAAAAGGTTTCAAATGCATTTGTAAATGATAATTATGTCATTAATGAGGATAGTATTTTATCTTAAGTTAATTAAGATTTAATGATTTGAGATTCATAAAAATAATAAGGTAAATTAAGTGTAATTAATTATTTTAATTAATATATGATTAAAGTTCAATTAATTAATAATTAAAGGTTAATTAATTTATAATTAAAGATTAATTTATGAAAGTGATTAGGGATAATCACCTATTAAGGATAATTAATTTTAATGGTAACTAATTAAAAGGTTAATTAATTATTAAATAATTAATTTATAATTAGGGATTAATTAGTTAAGGTAATTTATTAAATGGTAATTAATTAAGGCTTAATTAATGCAATTAATTAAGGATAAAAAAATAATACAATAATAATAATTAAGGATTAATTATTTAGTGATTAAAGATTTACTCATTTATTAATTAAAACTGATAAATTAATAATTTAAAGTTAATTAATTTATAATTGATTAATTAACCTGGATTAGTAATTAATCTGGTTTCAATTAATCAGATGATCAATTAACCTTATTTATGGATGACTGTATTCTATTGAATGTTGTGAATTGTTCGATATCTACTATGTGATGTTGTATGATATGAATTGTTTTAATTCAAGCTGTGATGAATGTAATTTATTTTATCTGTGGTGAATGTATATTATTTATCTGTGATTCTGTGTATGGAAGATAAGCGTTATAGAGATATGCTGCTTATCTATAGTTGATGTGTTTGAATCTGTGATGATTAATGATGTTGCACTATTGTGTAAAACCCCTAGACTACACCATACACACACAAATATGGATTGCACGAGGAAATTAGTTAAGTCGCAGATTTTCAATGATTTTAAAGATTGAATTTTTGAATCCAAAATAGTTTTGGAAATGGAATTGAAAGCTTTTGGAAAAGGAGTTTCAAAACAAAAGTTATTTTGAATAACTTGATTAAGTTTTGAAATTTAAATAATTTGATTTAAATTTGAATTCAAAATTTGAAATTGAATTCTATGTTTGGAAACTATGGTTTAAAGACGTTATACAAGTTATATATGGTTAAACCATTTTAAAGGTATTGATTTGGGAATTTGAATTTAACTCAAGGGCTTTAATTCATGCAAATATAATTGAATTATTCCAAAACGAAAACTATTTATTTTCAAATTAAATAAATTTCATATAAAGAAAGGATTTTCAAATTTGTGTTGAAAGATTTCAAGTTTGAAATGAAATTAAAATAATTTTGAAAGCTATGAATCAATCCTTGTGAAAAATGGTTGAACCTTGTTTTGAAATCGAAGAGGATCTTAATGGTATATCCTTTGGATAAGATTTGAAATGAAATTCTTTTGAAAGCTATAAAGGAATCTTTGTGAAATATTTGTGAACTTTTTTTCCAAACAAAAGAGGATCTCAAAGATCGATCTTTGGTTTAAATATTGTAAATGAATCTTGTAAAAGATTAGTGAACTTTGTGAAGTGAATCTTTTTGTTTAAAAGATTTGGAAATGGTAATTTGTTTAAACCATTTGAAAAGGAAGGTTTTGAGTTTTAAAGTTGTGACTTAACTGAAATCCCATTATCCATATGTTTTAAAATATTGCGCTCACTATTCGGTTTAGCCGGGAGAGGACTTTGTGTCATATAACCCATTCTGAATAGTGATACGACGTAAATAGATAGCATTTGAAGACCGATGGTGAAGACCAGGCGTCTTCGAGAACGATAGGATAACCTGTTGAATGACTCTGCATTGTGTTGCTCCAGTATAGAGTTCTCCATATGTGATGAAGAGTCCGATCGGGATTGTGGATACCCAGATTGCAAGGGCTTCTTCCTTTATTGGACGAAGTGCCTTCGGTTCCGTTCGAACCCGGAACGGACTTGTATGGTTGTATGTCTGACATTACACTTTGAGATATAAAACTGATCTCTATTAAATACATTTCTGTTTGGTGGCGGAGAATTTATTCTCTTAGCTTAACACTCTTCTCTAAGACGTACGAGCTTAGAGGTTATGTAGTTGATAGTTATCAGTGATATACTCCCAATTTGGTAGTGTGGCATGCTGAGTGCTGCTGTGTGATCATTTGTTGATCAAAGCATGGCTTTTGTGTAAAGCGTAGCTTTGTGGATGAGACTGCATCAGGACCTCACAAACCGGAAATGGTCAAAACAGGAAAGATGCGGCAAGGTTATGAGGGTCGCGCCCTTTAAGGTATATCATTCCCTTCTGAAAAAGGGTGGTATCATGGTATGGAGCCCAGATACTTAACTCATGTGGTCACTGCAAACCTATTACTTTGTGGTTGAGAGCTCTCGGATAACGGTAGCAAACGACCGGGGGTGGCATATTCGTGTAGTAGTTACCTAGTTACAGAGGTAACTCGGCATTGTGTTGGCAGAGAGCTGGTTAAGTTCTCGGGACATCCCTCCAGAGACGTACCCATGTGGCGGTAGGAAGTTCCTTAGCCTGACCATTTGTTGGAAAATCTAAAGAAACAATACGCACCCTGTACGGTTTTAGTTGTATAACCTGCCATGGAATGTGGCGGTAACCTGCTATTGAACATGGTAGCTATATTAGGCATACAATAATGGTTGTATGCTGGCTAAGATTAATATTATACTTTCGAAAGGTTTTCTGCACTATGCACTAATAATAATATCAAATGACTTTTGCGTATCAAGCATGTTTGACTATCATAAGGAGAAATCTCCTCCAATTCTGCGTTTGCATTGTGTGTATGGTGGGAGGCCTTATGGTAGTTTCATTTTCCAAAAAACATTGCGGATTTTAATTTTAAATTTCTTTATTGTTTGTTTTATAGATAAAACTGTTTTTGTTTGCTCATACCAGTCCTATGACTGACCTGGAGTTTATTGTTCCCTTCCTAATCTCTAGTTGCCCACAATTTTCCACACAGGCAGTCTAGAGTTGGGTTTTTCAGATAATCAAATAATAGATGTAGATTCGATAGCCTTCGAAGTCTTTGGTTTGGTAGCTTTTAGTCTTTGGAATCTTCTTCAGTCTTGGATGACTGACCTTGCTTAGCTTAGTACAACTTGATGGGGGTTCGAGATAGCTCTGGATTGGAGACGGAGTTTTGAAGTTGGCATTGAAGGCATTGTCTTTCCGCTGTCGTTGTCTCTGTTATTGTCTTGTATCTATCTTGAATATATTGATAGTCATTTGTATTTGATGTTCAGTTGTATCAGATATTGAATCAATGTTGTATATTGATATATTCGTTTTCTTCCGCTTGTTATACTTAATGTGTTATAAGCTCCGGTGAACCAGATTCGGCATTTGAATCTGCGGCATTTGAATATAGGTGATGTATTCGGTGCCGCTTTTCGAAGGTCGAGTCAGGGTCGTCACATTTACAACAATTTATAAATTAGTTAAATTATGTGGTTCATTCAGAGTATTCATCATTACGGTTGTGCGATTCAAATATGTAAATTTACTCAGCGATTAATATCGAACTATTCGAATATTAATGTTCACACATCATTGAGCAAGTGTTCTGACATTTTAGCTAAATTTATCGCTTACACATCGGTTGATAAATCTAATTTTACTTATTATAAGCAGCACCTTATATTGATAATTATTTACACCAATTCTCTTCGTCAAAATTATATCACATTCGGACTTATGGAATTTGGTAATGGTCACAATTACAATATCATCCACATTCAACTTTATAATCCAAACACAAAGTCTATGGTTCAATAATAACAATTATTATTAACCGAACTACTCTGGCCAGAGACTTTGACTTTGGGTTGACTTGAGTTGACCACGATATTAACCCCATATAACCGAGGAAACGAATCCTCTCTTGAATAGTGCTTCACTTCCAATACTTCAACTCGACCCAACTATAGTCACTCAATGGACGCTATGCCATGATTTAACTATAATCAAAGTGGAGCTTTCATATTGAAGGTTTACGTTATTCCCAAGTTGAAAGAACTATGTAAATTACTCATATCAATATTTTCCATTTGACCTTAGTTATATTAAAGAACAGAAAAATATCGAGTGATTCATTCTATAGTTATCTAATAACTATTAGTACATAACCCCTAGGTGATCCCAACAGTCATAAGTAATACATTGCCTAACATTTGGAGAGCATTACATATTCTAGTCTCAGCGGATACATCGATATCCAGTCTCGGTGCATCTTGACTAGGAACATTAAAAATAATATATTTGTTTCATTGTGATATATTACTCACGGTTACAACACTTTTTAACTACTATCATAAAACATATTAAATATACTTTAAATTAAATTAAATTAAATTAATTAATATAACCACATTATATCAAGTATATAATAGAAAGAAAAAACCTTTATTTCAAACAAGATTGATCAACGAGTTAGATATATGTAACAAATTATATGCTAGCTCAGTCAATGTCTATCCGTTAATCGCTCTCTAAGGATGATAAGTCATATTATACTAGCTTAGTTTGATATACCACTTCAAGTTGTCCAAAAGTTTTGGGATGAAAAAGTACGTTTCAAGCGTTGGTATGTTAGCACCTTGGTCGGGCGGGCTTGAAGATATGGTCGTAGTTTCTTTCATGCTATCAGCAAGCTAGACGCCAATTTTTCCACAGGCAGTTTTGATTGGCTCTATTGAATCGCTTGTTACTGTATTAAACGGTTCGTTGCACCCTTGCTTTCTCATGCATAAGTGCTACACTTAGTGCATAGGCAAATTTTGCCAGGTAAATGAATAAGTCTTCTCACTCCATTGGCTTGGATAGAACCGTGGAGCATCCATGTGTTGCAATATTTCCTCGAAGTTAGTTTGGTAATCCTGGTTCCACTCAAAGTTCTTTTTACCCTTCTTTAGTGCATCAAAAAGTGGTTCGCACTTATCCGTCACCTTAGAGATGAATCGATTCGATGCTACGATTTTCCATTCAACCTTTGTAATTCCTTGTTTTTCATCAGGGACCTAACATTCTGTAAGGTGGCAATCTGTTACAGATTTGAAACATAGTACACCAAAAAGGACACACTAAAAAATATGGTGCATTGTAGGTATAACTAAAAATATATAGAGACTAAGATTCACAAGACAATTAAATAAAAATAGCAGAAAAATTTAAACAATAACTCTTTAAAAATTAAACTTCATAAAATAAGTCATAACGAAAATATGTCTCAAAATACCAAATACATACGTCTCATGAAAAATACCACCCCAGTCACAATATTAGAGTACAAAATCATCCCTCTCAAATAGTATCAGTACATAAAAATCCAAGTGAAAACTAAAAAGAAGAAGAATACATAGAGAAGAACTTCGCAGCTTAATCCCCAAGAAAGTCTGAAACTTACCGTCCCTGCCTCTATTGGCCTATGGGGGAAATAGAGGAGTGGGTCAGACTAAAAGTCTAGTGAGTGGAAGTAATTACTAGTATTTTTAAGCAAGATAAAGATAATAGACTTAGCAACAGTTCTAGTATAAAAGGAAATAAAGTAAAAGATAAAGATGGAATAAAATACAGTTTAACTATTTGCTTTGCTTAGCTAGTTCGATTGGATTGTTTGCACTTGTCTTAGATAACTGCTTTGATTAGGCTGAATTCCTAATCCTACTTTAATTAAGCTGAAATCCTAATTCTGCCTTTTGATAGGACTTCCATCTCTGTTGTGCCACCGTGAGCTAGTCCCATCCTGTGGGTCCTACAACAAAAGACATCTGCTAGCGCTCTTGAACTCAATAGCGACTTATCTCCTCGCACCGAGGCCACACACTCGACCACCGTTAGGCTCGCACTATTTGTTGCTCCCTCTTACCCTAAACAGCATAAGCATGCCCAACCTCACCTCCTCCATTGTGAGACCATCAGTCTAGTCTGAATCCTGCATAGCCTCACTTAAGTGTGTTGTGAGACCATCAGTCCTAGTTTGAAAGGAAATGCTGCCAATTCAGGTTCTACCAAACAAAATCTAGTTGTACCCCTTACTCAAATACCCTAATTCGAACTTCTATCTACGGCCACTTAGTTAATTTAGTTAGCATAAGCGTGTCCCAGCCTTGCCTAACCTACTGTGAGACCATCAGTCCTAGTCTGAAAGGGTTATGCCCAGCCTCACATACTGTGCACCATTAGTCCTACTCTGAAAGGGTCATGCCTAGCCTCACCTCTTGTGAAACCATCGGTCCTAGTCTAAAAGAAATTTTATTGGTTATGGGCCCTACTTCTATCGTTGCTTATTAACTTAATATAAGTCTTTTAAATAAGCCTCTTCCATTCATTCTGCTCTATTTGCTTATAAACTTATTCCAAGTCTTTTAAATAAGCTATTTCTATTATCTCTGCTATATTTGCTTATTAACTTAGTGTAAATCTTTAAAATAAGTCTCTTTCTTTTCTTTCTGTTTAATTATCACCTATGTTATAATTTCTCTTTTAACTTGTCTTTCTAGTTATAATCTACTAATTATAACTTGCATGCAAATGTCAAATTTGCCTATTTCAGTCTATATTCTTTTATTACAGTTCTACTTATTTACGTCCAATTTCCTTTAATTTTAGTGTTCCTAAAATTTAGTCCATATTAGCGAATTATCCACCTTTTATTAATTTATTCGCGGAAAAGAAATAAAAAGAACTAAAATTTACAGGCTGAAATCTAAGGCAAAACGGATGTAAATAAAACATAAATAACTATAAATGACAGTAAGTAACTGTAAATAAATGAATAAAATAGCTAAATAAAATTGATTGAAAAGAGCATTAAAAATTAACTGTAAATAACTTGTATAAAAGAGGTCTCAAAATTGTAGAAAAACTACAACTGTTGAAAATCCTATTATTTTAAATTTCTTAAAAATCTAAAATAATTATATAAACACCCATGGTCCTTAGCTCTTTTTCTTGGCCTTCCCAGATCCACTTGAGGGCCATAAAATATTTTAATTAAAAAGATCTTCTCCTTTAATTTAAAGTGGATTTTCTTCTTACTCCCTTAGGAGTACCCTTCCTAAACTTTGGTAATCTCATTTCCTTACTAAAGTCTTTTGTTCCTATTCGTCTTTTATGCTTATATTTATTCCAAGGCACTACCGATAAATCCACTTATAAAAAACAGTTATAATTTTTTCAATTATCTACACATGGGCTTTCTAACTAAATCTATTGCACATCTTCAATCTTTGCCTACTACTCTTCGAATTTCCATAATCCGAACCTAAATGTACGAAATCGTTTCTCAAACTCTTTCCATGTGTTGACCTTCTCTATGCCCCAAGAAACACATTTCCATAAGCCAAAAGTGTCTGTTCAAGAATTTTATCTTCCACTGATGAATGCGAAGTGTATAAAGAACCTCCTCTATATGAATAGCATGCTCTTCCATACTCTTGGAAAACACCAAAATGTGATCCATGAACTCTACTACAAGCTTACTTAGAACATTTCAAAGAAACACGACTCATCTAATCCACAAAATGGACTGGGGCATTGGTTAGACCAAATGGCATAACCAACCACTCAAAGAATCTATCGGATGTCCTAAATCATGTTTTATCAATGCTATCGCCAGTGACTCTAAGCTGATGAAATCCAGCTGCTAAATCAAGCTGAGAGAATACCGAAGAGTCATCTAACTGATCGAAAAGATCATCTATCCTAGGAAGTGGTGAGCTTATTTAACTCCCTATAGTCTACGCAAAGTCGAAGGGAACCATCTGCCTTTGTAGCGAAGACGACTGGCGCTCCACATTCAGATATGCTCCTTCAGATGAAACCTTTCTCTAATAGCTCACTAATCTACTTACTTAACTCCTTCCTCTCCCTAGGTTCCATATGTCTCATAGGAAATGCCACTGGTTTAGCATTGTCATTAAGATAGATCCTAAATTCGATCTCTCTTGGGAAGGGGGGTTAGTCCCCTAACCTCCTCAAAAATGTCTAGGAAATCTCTAACGACTGGAACTAAATCTAACTCTACTAATGATGAATCGAGGGAATAAAGGAAGCTCAACATGACTGACCCTTGTGGGTCGCAAGAAACCTCGAGAGTCCTACCACTGCATATCTCTAGTCTAACGACTCTCCTCTCGCAGTCCAATATCGCTCCATAAGTGGATAGCCAGTCCATCCCAAAATCATCCCATACCCCGAAAATCCCAATACATAGGAGTCACTATCAAACTCTATGCCTAGGATAAAAATTTTCGAACCCCTACAAATCAAAGATAAATGTGTCGATCCTCCTATGGAGTTTGAAAAAACTATGTGGTCTACTACTAAAGAGATATTTAAGTGCAAACAATCAACCAAAGAACTAGAGATGAAAGCGTGTGATGCTCCAGAATCAAAAAGAGTCCAAATAGAAAAATCTGAAATAGAAATTAAACCTACTACAGAGACTTTCCTACCTCTATCTGGTCCACTGCTAGAAGGTGCTGCATTCAAAGCCCGTACTTGTGCTGTAGGTGTGCTGATCTTTTCCCCGTTCTTTGAGGACATGCTCTACTAAGGTGACCAGGCTGTCCACAACTATAACACCTTCCCTTCATCATCATCTTATTCTTGTAGTCCCTTGCATAATGACCAACCAGTTCATAGCTATTGCATTTCCCTCTTTTCTTGATCCGCTTCTGAGGTCCTCCTTCTTTCCTCTTGTCCTTTTCCTTCATACTCTTCCACCATGGCTTCTTAGAGCTTTTTGACGTAGGAACCTCTTTAAGTTCTCCCTTCAGCTGCCAAGATGTAGGTTAAACTCTCTGTCGATCCTCCAATCCTAACAGCCCAAACATTCACTCCGTGTCCTTCAACTTAGCTCGTGCCTCCTCAAAATCCTCTAAACCAGAAAATGTTTTGCCTCCTAGACTAGCGTAGTCCCTACTAGAAAAATTGATTACAGTAAGTGGATTAAAGGGATCTCCACCTACCAGTGCTATATTGGGCACATGTCCTTGCACCTCTGATACCGTAACTCTACCGAACTAGTCAGCCATACTATGCAAAGGAAAGGAAATTTAGGCTCGAAAGAATCGAAAGAAGGTTGAACTGGACTTTTGGCGTGATTTTCTTAAAAATTCTTTTACACTCGAAAACCATTTCTATAATAAGCGTTTCTTTCTGAAAATACTTCTACTTTGAAGATATGCTACATTTAAAATAAGTTACTTTTGGAAAATACTTTTTTTAAGACAAGTTTTTAGGAATCCTGTAACCTTAGGCTCTGGTACCAAGTGAAACACCCCACATCCCTTAGTATACCTAAAAAGGACACACCAAAAGATGTGGTACATTGTAGGTATAGCTAAAACTTTACAGAGACTAAGATTCACAAGACAATTAAATAAAAATAGCGGAAACATTTAAACAATAACTCATTTAAAAGTTAAACTTCATAAAATAAGTCATAACCAAAATATGTCTCAAAATGTCAAATACATATATCTCATGAAAAATACCATCTCAGTCACAATATCAGAGTACAAAATCATCCCTCTCAAATAGTACCAGTACATAAAAATCCAAGTGAAAATTGAAAAAAAGAGGAATACATGAAGAAGAACTCCACAGCTGAATCCCTAGGAAAATCCTAAATCTGCTGTCCCTACCTCTGCTGGCCTATGGAGAAATAGAGGAGTGGGTCAGACTAAAAGTCTGGTGAGTGGAAGTAATTACTAGTATTTTTAAGCAAGATAAAGATAATAGACTTAGCAACAGTTCTGGTACAAAAGGAAATAAAGGAAAAGATAAAGCTAGAATAAAGTACGGTTTAATTGTTTTCTTTGCTTAGAGAGTTCGATTGGACGGTTTGCACTTGTCTTAGATAACTGCTTTGCTTCGACAGAATTCCTAATCCTACTTTAATTGGGATGAAATCCTAATTATGCCCTTTGATCGGCCTTCTATTTCTGTTGTGCCAATGTGAGCTGGCTCAATCCTGTTGGTCACACAGCAAAAGACACCTGCTAGTACATTGGAACTCAATAAAGACTTATCTCCATGCACCGAGGCCGCATGCACGACCACCGTTAGGCTCTCACTATCTGTTCTCTCTCTTAACCTAAATAGCATAAGCATGCCCGGCCTAACCTCCTCCGTTGTGAGACCATCAGTCCTAGTCTGAAAGGGTCCTTCCCAGCCTCACCTACGTGCGTTGTGAGACCATCAATCCTAGTCTGAAAGGGAATGCTGGCAATTTGGTTCCTACCAAACAAAATCTAGTTGCGCCCCTTGCCCAAATCCCCAAATTTGAACTTCTATCTATTTGCCCTTTAGTTACTTTGGTTAGCATGAGCTTGTCCCGGCCTTACCTAACCTACTGTAAGACCATCAGTCCTATGCTAAAAAGGTTATGCCCGGCCTCACCAACTGTGACACCATTAGTTCTACTCTGAAAGGGTCATGCCCAGCCTCACATATTGTGAAACCATCAATCCTAGCCCAAAGGGGAATGCTATTGGTTATGGGCCTTACTTCTATCTTTTCTTATTAACCTAATATAAGTCTTTTAAATAAGCCTCTTCTATTCATTCTGCTCTATTTGCTTATTAACTTATTCCAAGTCTTTTAAATAAGCCTATTCTATCATCTCTGCTTTATTTGCTTATTAACTTAGTGTAAGTCTTTAAAATAGGCCTCTTTCTATTCTTTCTATTCAATTATAACCCATGTTATAATTTCTCTTTTATCTTGTCTTTCTAGTTATAATATACTAGTTATAACTTGCCTGCAAATCTCAAATTTGCCTATTTCAGTCTATATTCTTTTATTACAATTCTACTTATTTATGTCCAATTTTCTGTAATTTTAGTGTTCTTAAAATTTAGTCCATATTAGCGAATTATCCACGTTTTATTAATTTATTCGCGAAAAAGGAATAAAAGGAACTAAAATTTACAGGCTGAAATCGAACTCAAAACAGATGTATAAAAATACAAATAACTGTAAATGATAGTAAGTAACTGTAAATTAATAAATAACTAAATAAAAATAGGTAAATAAAATTGATTGAAAAGAATATTAAAAATTAATTGCAAACAACTTGTGTAAAAGTGGTCTCAAAATTGTAGAAAATCTACAGTTGTTGAAAACCATATTATTTTAAATTACTTAAAAATCTAAAATAATTACTTACACACTCACCAATGGTCCTTAGCTCTTTTCCTTGCCCTTCCCATATCCATTTGAAGGGTATAAAATATTTTAATTAAAAAGATCTTTTTCTTAAAAAATATATTCCTTTTAAGGTCCAGCCTCAGACAATGAATCCATATGGAGAAAATCTGAATGAGAAAAATAGCTAGGCCTTGGGTCTTATTTATAGTGTCACTTGTCGATCTCAGACTGCTGGATTTGAAAATTAAACCAGGTGCAACCATGTCATAGGCTCGATGGGAACTGTCAGATGGAAGCACAGATGTATAGGACCGAAGAAAAGTTGCAAACTGACGTGTTAAAATCGATCTGGACGAAGCCACTATGAGAATGCATTCTTAGGTAGGCGGGTTGACCTACCTATCGACCTTCACAAGCAAGGGTCGACCTAGCCCCTTGTGTGTGTGTGTGTGTGTCTATATATATATATATATATATATATATATATATATATCATTTCTTCATCACTTCATATCTTCTACATACAAGCTTAGATTTTGACGTTCTATATACAAAAATTGACCAGAAAATTACCACGGACACAATGGTGCAACTCCCGTGGCTCAATTATGATAATTTGATAGAGTTATATTATTATTATTTAATTAATTCATTAATTAATTACTATAGCTTAAATTTCGGGTTGTTACAGGATTGGCCTTAATGCCCCTCGCTTCACAATAAAAACAAGAAATTTCTAGAAGCAACACCGAATGAACACTTTAGCGGATTTTTCTTCATTCCATATTTTCAAAGAATCTTGAACATCTTCGAAAAATCATCTAAGTGATTTCCAGACACTCGCGAATTCATCAGCATGTCATCTACATACATCTAAGCTGGTTGAATCTGAGCAAAAGAAAGCTATCCTTCAGGCAGGCTTTGTTCATATCCGAGTAGTCAAGAAAAGTTTGCCACTTCCCATTTGATTTTCGAACCAACACAGGGTTAGACACCCACTTAGGATATTTTACATCAAAGATAAAGTCGTTGGCCAATAGATTTTCCACTTTTTCCTTTAGTGCAACGGATTGCTCCGAACCTAGATGGCGTCTCTTCTACCTCACTAAAGTAAATTTAGGATCAATGTTAAGTGCATAACACACTATCTCTGGCAATATACCGCACATGTCGAAATGTGTCCAAGAAAACATATACAGATTGGCATGAAGAAATTTATCAATTCCTTTTACATCTTTATTCCAAGCTGCAAACTACTTTAATGACCTGAGTTAGGTCGTCCATTTCAATAGGGATAGCCACCGTAATCTCCGCCAATGCTGCCTACACTTCCCATGAACTCTTCTTCTTAGGGTCCATTGCCTCATGAAAGCGACTATGGTCCTCGAGCCAGGGGTATTTCTATCATTGTTATGCTTGTGGTTTCCGAATGTGGAGAGTCTTCCCCACATTCTTTCCATTTTCATGGCATTTAGCTTAACACATTCAACAATGTAGCATTCCATTGAAGCATTTTGGTTTCCTCTTACCACTCCTATCCAATTTTATGTTGGGAATTTCATCGTCAGACGCCATAGGGCCCAAGCGATTCTGAAATCAACAAGGGCCAGTTGGCTTAAGAAAGCATCATAATCAAAATATTCATCAAAAATCATGAAGGTTTGGATGAGAACCACCCTCTTTGTTCTTTTCCCGAGTTCTATAGGCAGGTCGATCATTCCAACCGGTTGTTTAGGTTCATATGTAAATCCCTGAACCATTGTTCTACAACCAATGACATCCTTTATGCTAATCTTCATTTGCTCAAATGTCTTTTAGAACATGATGTTGACCGAGCTTCCATTATCAATCAAAACTCGATGAACAGCTACCGGTCCAATCCCAACTGTTATCACCATTGGGTCAAGAGTTGGGACTTCTATGCTTTCAGTATTCTGATTCAGTAACATAATGTCATCGACAATCATCTTTTGTCATTTTGTATAAGCTTTATCTTCGATGATGTAGCAACTCTCCTTGGTGCATGCTTTAAAGAACTAGCATATTGCTTCATCTCAACCCAACTCTTCTGTGCTGGGTGAGATCCTCTTGTAATGGTGTTTATAACTATTATTCTATCAGTTCACTGGGGGCCTTCTCCGCCAGGTTCAAGCTGATTTCCTTGAGCATTCGGTGCTTAGGGTCTAGCAGATTGATCAGGATTTTCCAATTTCATCACATACTATTGGAACTTGTTGTTTCTTATCAATTCTTCAATGAAGTCCTTCAGATACTGACATTCATTTGTGTTATGCCTACAAGTCTTGTGGAAGCGGCGAAAATTCCCCGATCTCTTTTGTTGCTCAGCTGCTTCTCACTTGGGCATTTTTTTATACCGCTTTGTTCCTTGAGTGGCAAGACAGATGTTCTCCGAACTGCCATTCAAACGACATATAGTCCTTGGGTCTCAGAATCCTTAGTCGTTTTCCATTTCCATTATGCTTACTAGAGTTCCGATTCCTCTTCTTCTGATTTGAAAATTTTCCTGCATTTCCTATGGTAGCTCTCGAATTACTTCCGTCCTGTCTAACTACAACATTAGCTTAAATCATTTCCATCGACTACTCATTGACGAGCTTGCCTTCGATCAAATTTTATTCTTTCAGTCTTAGTAACCGATTAGCCTTTTGGTGGAACTCCTCCATGGTGTTGGTTGCTTCATATTTATCCTTCTACCAAAATCCGTGTTTGGGAAAATGCCTCGTACTAGTGCAATGTAGACAAGAACTTCCTTTAGGTTGTTATATTCTATTACGGCAATGTCAAATTGGCTCAAGAAGGCTTTTGGTGACTCCTTGGGCCCTAAGAATAAGACAGATAGAGAAATCACATCCTTCAATCATGCAATATTGAGTCTAAACTTTTCCAGAAACTTCTTTGCCAATTCATCAAAAGTGGAAATAGACTTTGGAGAAAGCCTGATAAACTTAATGGAAGCGACTCCTTTCACGATGATAGGGAGACATCTGCAAAAAACAACATCCGTAGCTCGTGCTCCATCCATATACCATTCATATTTGAGTAAATGTTGTTTGGGATCAGTAGTTCCATTGCAGGACCACATAGTCGGCATGGTGAACTTCTAAGGGTATTCTTCTCTCAGAAAATTTTCAGTAATTGGAGCTTGACTTGGTGCAGAACCCCGGTCTTGATTTTTCCTGCCTCTTCTCTCTTGTACCAACTGGTTGACCATGTCAGCGATATACTTCTTGCTAGCACGGTAATCTGTAGGTCAACTATCGGGGGTTGCACTGAGTGTTTAGTTCCACAAATATTCTTAGCCTTCCTTCTAAAGTCTAGGTTCTCCATTCTTCGAGATAACTACTTCTGCAAAGTTCTGTTGGCATCTAATTGGTCTTGCTGTGGCAGTTTGAACTCCAGCTCCAGCATTTTGTCTGTTAGCATCAGTATTCAAACCATCATTACCATCATCCGACTACATGTCATCATCAGAATCAAAAATCAGCAATGCATCTCCCTTCTAAATATCGTCAACTGGGGCATTCAGGTCTGTACCGCACTATTTATCTTGGTACCGAGTTGTATTCTTGTAATGGGTGCGAACACTTCCTCCTGCTACATTTCTTTCAACTCATCAATAACTTCCTTCTGCTTTTTCTTCCCATCTCTCCTGTTTGAGCTAGAAACCGAAGAACTCTCTTGTTCTACTGTAGGAAAAGTTTCTCTTCTAAGTCTTTTTATTGTTGGTAGCATCAAAGTTAGCAACGTATTCATCTTCACCATTAGAGCTTTTTACTATTCATAAACTTCTAGTTAAATTTACTGATCATCTGATTAAGCCCTCCTCCAGTGACAACTTTCTATCAAGTTGAGGATCTAAGTAGTTGATTTCCATTGTTTACTTCCTTTTGGTGAGCATTCCCTTTATCACCACCACCCATAGCTATTGAAGATCTGTTGGATCTTCTTGGTGCCATGACTTTTGTAAACTACTCTTCATGTTCTTAAAGCAATTTTTTGATCTAAATTCTGGATTTATCCAATACAAAATAGGGAGTTAGATCTAATCCTATATTCAGTTCTCTCAATGAAAGCACCAAAATATTAGCACCAAAGATGGATCAACATTCAAGATTAGGTTTTAGGGAACCTATGAGACCTAGATCTAAGAGATAGCATTGAAAATAATAGAAATAAAGCAGAGAGACATAAGATTTTTGTAGTGGTTCGGCAATCTTTGGCCTACATCTACTTTAAGGATTTGTTGATTGTAAATTTGATAGAGTTTGTATGAGATTACAGAGGATTAAAGGGATAATAAGTCATTAGTATAGGGATTTGAAAGATTCTTTGTCCTAGAATTGCCAAGAGTAGCTGCTTAGGTGATTGTTGTGTGTAGGTAGAAGATGAAGAAGAGGCAAAACTTCGGTATATAGAGTTAGCCGAAACCAGTTCCTTTTTTAGTTGCATAAAGTTTGTATTTATAAGGAAACAAAGATAATGGGTCAGAAGCCTGCATGCATTGGAGTCCAGGTGAAGGGCCGATGTCACATAATTAGAATTAACAATCCATGACCTAATGATATAGGTCGGTACCGAGCTATATAGCTTGGTACCGAGCTATAAGTGTTGGTGAAAATCCAACATTAACTCCTTCTCTGATCTTCTATCTTTGTGTTGACATGTTCCATGTTATTTTTGTTGACTTGTTGGTTGATTCTAGCAATCTTCCATCTATCACTGGAATTGTCCTACTTTCTTAATTTTCTTCTCATCAACCTTGGAATTGATCTCTAAATTCTAGGAAATCCCCTTGATCATGTGCTATTGGTGATGTATATGAGAAGTATGGTGTTTGGGTGATGAATTGGATGAGAATTATAAGTCGTATCGACTAATCATAGCTCAGTATCGAGCTATGTCTTGTGCTCCAATCTCCCTCAAACTTTCTAGAGTTGTTTCTTCATTCCTTCTAAGTGTATTTCCAAGTTTTTGAGTCGTTTCATCTTCTTTCTGATGCTCTAACTTCTGTTGACTTCTACTTAGTTAAAACCAGGTTAACTGGGATTCACCTGCCCTTAATATTCCTCAACAACTATGTTGTCTCATAGGAAAGGGAAAAGAAACCTAATCGAGGAGCCCATATACGAATCTAATTTTTTTTTAGGGTTAGTTACATGACAACACTTGTGTGTGTTCCTTAGCTCATAATGGAATGTAAAAAGTTGAATAAAAGAATTTTCTTTTGCCTTATATGCTTTGTAAAGTCTTTTCTTAGAATGCATCATTTGTTGTACTTTGCACACATTTCCATATGTCTCTTTTGCAAATGGTGATCTTTTTTTCTATGTATATGTATGTATGTATGTGTGTAACCCAACACAGTTTTGATACCTGTAAAGTGCATGACGTTACTTTTGGAGCTCTACAGTTAGTGCCTTTATTCCATTGTGTACATTTATTTAGACGATGGCAGCTGCACTATTTGTCATGATTCCGTGCAGTTCCCACACGAGGATTAGGACAAAACATCAATGGTTTTTTGCAAGTAACAAGGTTTGAATATCCCTTGTTTGCAACTGCTAGGCATATAGCTACACTATTTTCCATTCTCAGTTTAGTTCATTGTATTGTAAAGTGTGTTGTCCTGCTATTCTTAACGTTTAAAATTAATGACAAACACTGCTAAAACATGCTTATTCACTTATTTCATATATAAAAAACAAATGGTCATTGGGTATATGAAATAAATCAAAAAAGAATACATAAACAAATGGAAAGTATAACAGTGGAATTAAATGACAATATACATGTTTCTCAACAATGATTTATATAGAAGGACCAATATCATGATACTTAATTTTAACTTAGAAAGAAAATTTTCCTTTTGAAATTCTTGAGTTAAACAAAATTTGAAGAAACTAGAGCCTTGCTCTTGTTAAAGAAGAATGTTCTATCGATCTTAACAGAGCAGTTGAATAAAATTTTAGCTCAAGAAGAAATTACATGGAAACAAAGAACTAGAATTCAGTGGATGGATGAGGATGATAAATAATACCAATTTTTTTTATAAAGTAGCTAAAGGTAGAAAACATAGTAACATCACTAATCTATTATTATTAATGAGATAAAAAAATTAGGTCAAAATGAATTAACTGAGTCTTTCACTGCATATTTTAAAGATATTTTTGAAACTAGAATCAGCCATTGGATTAGAGCAAATTATGATGAGTTATATCCACTTGAAATCATGATTGACTTAGACGATTTGGACTCCACATATCTGGATAAGGAAATTTTAATAGCTATTAAGATATTCCTTACGACAATGCACCAGATCCGGATATGTTCCTGGTTTTATTTTACAAAAACTTTTGGTCTGTTATCAAATTTGAAAATGTTTAATGAATGTGATGGCACGCTCCAATTAAATAGATTTAATTTTTCTAATGTAATTTTACTCCATAAGAAAGTTGGTGCGAAAAAATTAAAAGATTTTAGACATATTTCACTTCTAAACTGCTCTTCAAAATTATCTCAAAAGCATTAGCAAATAGACTTGCTTCTAAAATAAACGATCCAATCGATAGTTCGCAAACTGCTTTTATTAAGGATAGAATTATCAAAGATGGGGTCGTGGTTATCCAAGAGTTCGTTAATTAATATTGTAAAAATAATGTCACTTGTACGCTTTTAAAACTTGACCTTTTCCAAAGCTTTTGATTCATTGGATTGGACTTTCGTTAATGACTTATTACTGGCTGGAGGTTTTAGCACAAAATGTGTAAGCCGGATTATGCTCTTCTTAAGATTGGCAATTCAAGTATTATGGTAAATGGTATTTAAGTAATAAAATCCAATTTAATTGTGGACTTAGTCAAGGTGACCCATTATTACCTGTTTTGTTCAACTTAGCGGTTAAAGATTTTGTGGGGATTACTAAACTAGCTACTAGGAATGAGATTTTAGTTAGGATTGGAAATTTGGTTACGAGCTGTAGTCTATCCATCATCCAGTACTCTGATAATATCATGTCTTTTCTTCACCTTCACCTCATTATATTATAGCTCTTAAATTTATTTTTTGTAGTTTTGAGTTACTATTTAGACTAAAAATTAATTTCAATAAATGGTTAGTTTTAGTGCTAAATAAAATAGGTAATGTAGAGAATCAAATTGCCACCACTTTAAACTGTAACACTGAGCTTTCTCATTGGCTACTTGGGGTTCTTAATAAGACCAACCAAACTTAGACAGGATAACTAGTTAACTATCATCGATAAATTAGCAAAAGTTTATGTGGATGGAATGGTAAATTTTTTAACAAGGACATGTATGATAGTTCTGATTAACTCTATTTTATCGAAACTTCCCATTTATTGGATATCATTTTATGTCTTTACAAAATGGGTAATCGATAAAATAGATAAGATTAGCAGAAACTTTTAGTGGATAGGGAACAACCCCAATAGTAGTTTAAAGTGTCTTGTTAGTTTGGATTCATTTTGAAAACCAAAAGACAAGGGAGGACTAGGGATAATTAATCTTCATAATCATAATGTTTCGCAACTTATTGAAATTCATTGCTAATAATGACGACTTAATTGGGAAATAAACATTTCTAATCAATTCTATGGAGTGTCTAATAATTTGTACCGTTTAGCGCCTAGTAACCATAATAATTTGTCACGCTTTTAAAGATCGGTTATAAAAGGCTTGGGCACTTTTAAACTAGGTATGAGTAACATAGTGTATTCGAGGAATAACACATCCTTTTGGCATTATTGTTGGATATTTGTTATTCCCCTAAAAGTAGAACTTATAGAAGTCTATCGTATTTGCAACTTTAAAAATGTTCTAATCTCAAAAGGCTTTAAGCCAAATTTAGCTTTCCTTGGGAGTTTAGCTTTATTCATGCACTAGAAGGAAATACTTTTTATCAATTTGCTCTTCTATGTGCCAACTTAGAGCTTTATAATATATACAATAATAACGATATCAAAATCCGGTGTTAGCATAGGACTAATAACTTTACATCTAATTCTTTTTTTTATAGATTTCTAAGTTTCCCAAAATTAAGTCTAAATTTTTTAAATGTATATGGAAAGCAAATGCACCCCCTAAATCCAAGTTGCATATGTGGTTTATATTACATAGGAAACTTAATACCATTGAATTCCTAAAATAAAAAATTGCGCATATTGATAAAAATGTATAATCTATAATATGATTCTAGAAACAATTGCACACTTATGCTATGACCACCAATTTACTAAATTTACGCTTCTACACACCCTTATAATTTTTTATTTTAATATTACTTAATATTCTTGACTACGAGTATTATTGGTGTAGGTTGAGATTTTAATTTTCCTTTGGTAGGCGACTCTTACTAGACATTATTTTTACTACCACGGTTTAGTATTTATGGTTTGTTAAAAATCAAACACTCTTCAATAACAATATTACTTCTATAATGGATAATTTGACTTTTATATCAGCTCTATTTTTCTTAATTAGATTTCAAACCATACCTATAAATTAGGTAATGGCAACAACTTTCAACAGTTCTTTAAAAAAGTAAAATCATGTACATATGCCTTGCGAGAGAGAATTATTCTCAATTATACAAATAATAGTGTCATAAGTGTCATACTACTATAAGTGAAGAAACATGATCTTTCTGACTCACTGCCATTGTTACATAACTAACCCAAGTAGGTACTTATGTCCTTTAGCTTCCTTGTCAATCCTAGGTTACTTTATCCTGTATATATATATATATATATATATATATATATATATATATATATATATATATTCCTCTTCTCCTCTTGCATACACACACAAACACATATATATATAATTGACTTAAGCACATAGATATGTTCATATACATATACATATGCATACATATATAGGTGCATATGTGTATATATGCTTAGGCCTTACATTATTTGTTGAGTTTTTTTGCAGTTCTTGCTGTTGAGGTGGCAGTTCAAATCAAACATTCTCACTTGGTGGATATGTTGAGTATTGATATGGTGATAGGATTTCGACAACTTCTTTGGAACTTCTTGGTAGTTTTCATATGCTTCACCCCCTCTTTGGGGACTAGATGAGGCTTTCTCTCCTCAAGGTCTCATCCTTGATGCTGCATTGGGTTTCATTTGCTCCTGATTTGTCTTCCTATTTATTTATTTTACTTTTCCTGCACTTTTGTTTTTCCTAGGTTTTTTGAAAGGGTTTTTTCCTTTCTATTTTACTTCTACTATGTAACGGCTCGAATTTTTCGCGTTCGAAAATCGACATCCATACTTTACATTGTACTCGAATGCCGCAGATTCGACCGTTCAAATTCGAGTCGCCGGAGCTTATAACACATTAAGTAAATAACACAGCGGAAGAAATGAATAATATATATCAATGTACAACATTTGATACAATATCTGATACAACAGAATGATACAATGAACATCAATATACATCAGAGTTACAAAGAATAGCAGCGGAAATAAAAGATAACACTAGCAGCGGAACAAAATCTCCAAAATAGTCTTCAAGAAAGAACTCCAGCATCAGCAATCTACATCTCCAAAGCACCAATCCAGAAATAGCTTGTACTCCCAATCAAAATGAACAGAAGCAACTCTAGAGAGCCAAATCCTAAGGCTGAAAGCTATCGAATCTACACCTACTATAGATTATCTGAAAATCCCAACTCTAGACTGCCCGTGTGGGAAAATAGTGGGCACCCAGAGTTTAGGAAGGGAACAATAAACTCCAGGTCAGTCGTGGGACTGGTATGAGCAAACAAAAGCAATTGGTCTTTTAAAACAAACAACAGAATTTAAATTTGAAATCCGCAATGCTTTTTGAAAAATGAAACTACCATAAGGCCTCCCGGCACACACACAATGCAAACGCACACATGGGGGAGATTTCTCCTTATGATAGTCAAATATGCTTACTACGAGAAAAATCCTTTGATATTATTACTAGTGCATAGTGGAAAATCTTTCGAAAGTATAATATAAATCCTAGCCAGCATAGGTACCATGATACTATGCCTACTATAGCTGCCATGTTAAATGGCAGGTTCTACAACTAAAACCGTACAAGGCACGTATTGGATGAATGGATTTCCAACAAATGGTCAGGCTAAGGAACTTCCTATTGCCACATGGGTACGCCTCTGGCGGGACGTCCCGAGAACTAACGTTACGGTTAGATCTCTGCCAACACATGGCCGGGTTACCTCTGTAACTAGGTAACTACTACACGAATATGCCATCCCCCGGTCCTTTGGGACCTTTATCCGAGGCGCCTCAAAGCAACAACCACACAGTAAATGAGATTGGAGCAACCACATAGGTTAAATACCAGGGCTCCATACCTGATACCACCCTTTACCAGAAGGGAATGACACACCCTAAAGGGAGCGACCCTCATAACCTTGCCGCATCTTTCCTGTTTCGACCATTTCCGGGGAGTGAGGTCCTGATGCAGTCTCGTCCACAAAGCTACGCTTTGTGCAACAAAGCCATGCTTTGGGTCAATCAGATGACCAAAGCAATGATCACAAAGATAAATGATCAAACAAATGATCATATCACAAATGATCAACCAATGATCATCACACAGCAGCACTCAGCATGCCACATTACCAAATTGGGAATATCACTGATAAATATCAACTACATAACCTCTGAGCTCGTACGTCTCAGAGAAGGGTGTTAAGCTAAGAGAATAAATTCTCCGCCACCAGACAGAAATGTATTTGATAGAAATCAGTTAACATCTCAAAGTGTAATGTCGGACATACAACCATACAAGTCTGTCCCGGGTTCGAACAGAACCGAAGGCACTTCCGAAGAAGCCCTTGCAAATCCGGATAATCCCTAATCACGTCCGGACTTCCCATCACATATGAAGATCTCTATACCGGGGATCAGCCAGTGCAGAGACAATCGATGAGTTACCCTTTTGTTTTCGGAAATATCCGGTATTCACCACCGGTCTTCAATTGCTATCCCTAACGTCGTATCACTATTCGGAATGGGCTATATGACACTAGGTCCTCTCCCGGCTAAACCGAATAATGAGCGCCATATTTTAAAACATATGGATATGGGATTTTAGTTAAGTCACAACTTATAAAATCCAAAACTTTTCTTTCAAATGGTTAAACAAATTACCATTTTAAATCTTTAAACAAAAAGATTTATTTCACCAAGTTTCACCTAGTTTCACAAAGATCTATTCATAGATTCAAAACAACTTCCATTCCAATTGGATTAACTCGATAAATTTAAGATTTAATCTATAGCTTTCAAAACACGTTCCAAAGATTTATTTATAACTTGGAATACCATTTTCATTTCAAAACTTGAATTCCTTTTAACATACATTGGAAATCCATTTCTTATATGAAAGCTTCTATTATTTGAAAACAACAGTTTTCGTTTCAGAAAAGTCCGATTTATACAAGTTGGAATCTTGGGTTAAATTTTAAATTTCAAAACATCACTTTTAAATTGGTTTAAAAACCCCATATAAACCCATTTATAAGTTGAATAACTTTTTAAAACCCTAGTTTCCAAATCATAGAATTCAATTCAATTATTGAATTCAAATTTAACTCAAATTATTTAAAATTTCAAAACTCAATCGAGTTATTCAAAATAACTTTTATTTTTGAAATTCATTTTTTTTCAAAAACCTCAATTCTAATTCCAAAACTATTTTGGATTCAAAAATTCAAATTTTTAAAACAATTTCAAAATCTGTGACTTAACTCATTTCCACGTGCAACCCATATTTGTGTGTGTATAAGTGTGGTCCAGGGGTTTTACACAATAGTGCACAACATCATCATCACAGATTCAATCATAAAGATAAGCGGTATAACCCATAACGCTTATCTATATTCACAGATTCATAGATAAAGTAAATTATCAATCATAAAAATTCACTAATATGATTCGATGTGGGTTTCGGATAACCAACTGGAATCCGACTCCCTGTCGCATCGAAATTCAAATGTCGTTTTACGGGTCAAAGGGTTTCATATTCATACAACAGCATATTCATCACAAATATAGCAGATCAGCACAAAGTATCACATAGCATCACATCACATATCAAATATATCAATCCATCACACAACATTCAATAACAATCAGCATCTACAATTAAGATGAATAAACTGGGTGGTTTTAAATTTATTACCTACATGATTACTTTCATTTATTAGTCCTAATTAACTATCTCTAATTACAATGAGTAATTAGCTTATAAGATAATTACACAAGTTAATTACTTAAACCCTACATATATATAAATCACCCTTGATTAATAACCATTCAGTAATTAAATACATTAATTACTCAACCCAATTAATTATTCTTAATTAATTATCTAAATTAATCATTAATCACTTGATTAAATAAATCTTAATCATAAATTAAAATTTAGTTAACCGTTCTTAATTATAGATTAATTAAACTTAATTAATTAATCTCAAATCAAATTAAATATCATTAATTTTTTAATTAAACTTCCACATTATTAATTAATTAAATAATTAATATTTATCTAAATTACCTTAGTAATTAAATGATTCCAATCATTAAACATTTATTTATCTTTTAGATAAACATTTCTTATTAAATCAAGCATTTAAACACAAAAATGTTTTTAAATTTACATTAAATTCCATTTAACATTTCTTTTAAACTTAAAGATTCAAATTTATTTAAAATAAGATTCTAAAACAATACAAATCTTAATCTTATATGTTTACAAGAACATATACTTTGTTAATAAGATTAAAAAGAATTTAAATTTCAATTCAAATTAAATTCAAACCAATTTAAAAATTACTTTAACATTTGAAATTCAACTTTCAAATTTATTTTAGCTTTAAATTCTTTCTATCATCTATACCTTTAATTCAAATGCAAACCATTTGAAAACAATTTAAATTTAAATCTTTAATTTAAAAACTGAAGTTAAAAAAAATAGATTTAAAAACTCAGAGTTTGAATTCATTTGAATTCCTAAATTTCAAATACTTAACCTTTCCAATACAAAATTCAAAACAACATTGCCTTTATACTTGAGAGTCAAAATCAAATTTGAATTTGAAATATAATTACCTTCAAATCTCTGATAATCAAATCTGAACTCATATTCAAAATTCCAAATTAAAAACTAAGTTTAAATCTCCATCTTAATTTTAAATTTACTTTTTTTTTTCCATTTAAAACAGAAACAGTTTCTGTTTAATTCAAAAACTTAAACTTTGAAATCTTTTTCTAAATTTACATTATTTCAAAAGAACATAATTCAACTTATTTGAATTCAACATAAATTCAGTTTCAAAATTCCAAGTCACAAATGTATTTTGCACTTTATTTCAAATTTTATAAAACCTGAAACAGGTTTCCTGATTCATCTCTTTTATTTATTTTTTATATTTCAAACAAACTTTGAATTTCTGCATTTAACTTATTACAAAAATAGGAATTCAAACTATTTGAATTTAATTTTCAAACTCAAGTTTAAATCCTAAGCTAAGCTTCCAGATTTAAATTTAAACTTTACTTCAAATTTTAAAAATAACAGAACAGCTCTGTTATTAAGCCTGCACATACACACAGAACTCCCTGATTTACTTCGAGTCACTTCTCCTACTACTCCGAGTTTTTTTTCAATTTACCCGAGACCTACCCGAGTCAAAATTCCCTGCAACCCAGAAACTTACCCCAAACCCAGTAAACTAGTGATCTTACTGTAATTTCCAATTTACAAACTAAATTCTGAATTGTAAATCAATTCAATGATTTACTTATGATCTAAAATAGATGACCATTTCCAGAAACAATTTTACTTAATTCAAATGCAAGGGATCAAAGGATCTTGATCAAAAATAAAATACAGTAAACATGAAACTGTATTTTCCTCTTTTCACTGTAAATTTAAAAATTTAGTTTTAAAATTCTTGAAATTTACTTACTGATTTTATTAGTACTTATGCTATTCTAAAACATCATGATTTATTCAAAGTTATGTAATAACAACAACAAAACAAGTCAAAGCAAAAATCCAAATATTAAACATCAGTTGAAATTTTGGTAATCACACATGCAAAATCAAAATCAGGTTTCACAAACACATACTTGCAGATCAATTCATAAATATTTATCTGAAACTCATAAGCATGATTAACTACATATTAAACAGTTTTAAAAGTTTAAGTTACTCACATGAATTTGTAAATTGCAGAGCATATTGTAGTTGCAGGTTCCAAATTATGAAATGCAGACTCCCTTCTTGCTTTAAATCTTTGATTGTTGCTTTTTAAAACATGCAGGCTTCTACTTGATGTATGCAGGCCTCAAGTTTTTAAAAATGATGCTTGCTTCAATTGATGAATATTGAAATGCAGTGCTCAACTTGATTCATCAGATTTTGAAGATTTCATGAATGCAGATTCAAAGAAATGCAGGTGTGAATTCCTTTTTTTTTTTTTTAAAAAAAAATGATGCTTCCAGGTTCTTTGCATGCAGAGCTTTCACTTGTTTTTAACATGCATGCTTCTTTTCTTGCTTTTAAAATTGAAATGCAGATAGTATTTTGAAACATCAACATGCACAGTCAACTACCATCATATACCAAAAAATCTTGCATGCAAACAAGTTTAATTCTCCTATATCACCCAAGCATACACACAGCAATCAAAAAGATTGAGAAAACAAAGTTTACTCACATGAACTTATGAATTACCAAGTTTGGTTTTTTTTTTCATATATATAAAATCATTCAAACAATCCACACAGTCATTCAACCATAACCCATGCATACTCCAAAGACAAATACAAGCATAGAAAGAAAAAAAAACATAACAGGCTAAGGGATTTGCTCACATGTTGATCTGCAGCAGAGATAAGAACAGGGACAGGAAAGATTGTTTTGAGTTTGCAGGCCTTTGATTTTTCCTTATTTTGATTTTGATTAGTCTTGCCTGAGGCTGGAGTCTGGAACTCGTGAATAAAAACTTTTGTTTAACCACTGTTGTATTTGTTCATTTAATTCATCAAACCCAACAAATTTAATTCTACTCACTTACAGTTAACTGTATATAACAGAGAAGTCTTTTTATCCTCTCTGCAACTTGAAAACTAGAGATAGATAAAACCTCTGAGCTTGATTTCTTCTGCAATTTATTAAATTTATTGATCATATCCTTATTTTACTACTGATTAACAACATAAATTTCAAATCTTTTTAAAAGAATTTTACTTAACTTCATTTATTCCCAGAGAATCTTGCTTACTGGCCAAACTAAAGCTCCCCCTTTACAAATCTGCAGTTTTTATTTTGAATTTGTTTTTATGTTAAAACTTGATTTTGAAATCACAAATCTATTAAATTTTAAAGTTTAACATTTACCTGAGAGAAGGAACATAAGTTACAGCTTGATTTGTTACTTGATACTCGAAGTGGAAATGCTTTTGTTTCTGGTTTTCAGGTTTTATATTTTGTTTTTGATCTTGTCTGAACTTTGCTTGCTTTGATCTTCTATTCCATTTGCATTGCTCTAGATCAGGTTGTTGTCTGATCCAAATGCATGCTTTTCATTTCCAGATTTTGTGAAAATTTGATTGAAGGTTTCAAACTATTTTTTTTCTCTGATTTGATAAAGAAGGACTAAGCTAAGAAAGTAAAGAAGCCTGGGTTTGTATTTGTTCTTATTTTGAACCATAATGCTTTTGATATTGAGATATGTGAGGCTCAATCTCTTTTCTACTGTATTTTCAAAGATTTGGAGAGAGACTACATAATTGCATATGGGGAGTTGAAAAAGTTTTCTATAACAATTTTTTTTTATTTGATTATTTTATTAAAGTAATGATGCCATTTGTATGTATATAGATATGTATGATCTAAAGGTATGTATTTGTTTATACTTTGTAAATAAATGTATTTGTTTATTCATTTGTATGTAATATGTACATGCTCAATGTTAAAAGAATTTAATCAATATTTATGTATGTATGTATATACATATATTGTATCTTAACAAATTTTTAAATGCTACTCATTTTTTTTTTAAAACACTCATTTTAAACTTGAGATACTAACATATGTATTTATTTTACTTTTACAAATTTTAAAAAAAGAAAATGAATTTTAAACTAATTATGCTTTTAATAAATAAACCCATATAAAATAGTATTTAGTTTTAAACAATTGTTTTGAAAATCATTAATATCTAATTCAAAATAAAATTTTCAAAATAAATATTTCCAATTTCTATTAGTATAAAATTATGTGGTTTTAAAATCCAAATTTCTATTTATAATCCAAAATTTTAAGTTTATTTTGGAAATCGCAAATTAATTCACAATTAAATTCACAGTTTAAATTAAAAATCAATTTGATTATTGAATTATTTTGGCTAATATTTCAGGAATGTTACAGATTCCCCTCCTTAAGAAATTTCGTCCTCGAAATTTGCAAGGAAGACGGGAAAGAAAAGATAATAGATAAAGAAATGATTGATCAGATCAGATCAAAATATCTATTCTGCATTCGGCTTACCAAATCAGAATATCGACAATAGATATGAGAACAATCTCATATAATATTACACAAAATATTTGGGTCCATCGGTCTACGAATATGCAAGGACATTGACTAGTTCGAAGAGATAACTAATCGTTCGTAGAATATATCGGATCCCAGAGAATAGATAGATGGATCAAATCTTCATATTAGTTAACCAATTTACTAATTTAAAATTTTCAATTTATTTAATATTTTCAACTTCAAATTCATTAGAATTTAGATCGAAAAGCTGATAAGAAACCGATGAAGATACGAAGTAAGAATTCCCTACAACAATACGTATGGCCATCATCACACCGAAACTTCTTTCTAGAGCAGCTACGAAGAAATCAAAAGAATTCGAAATCGAATCAAAGGAGATTTATAGAGAAAAGATATTCCCACTGTTGCAGGGTATTGACCATTTGTAGTGGTACTCCCCTGTCCCCTATCTCATTCTCTTCTCGCACTCATACTCACTATCAGTGGATAGTAAGAGAATTTACTGAGGCATTCGAACGGATATCTCAGGGATATACTCATTCTAGGGTTTACTTCACCCTATCTCTAATGAGTTACTTAATGTGTTATACTCCTGAGCTAAAGTTTTAACCTTCAGCTCTGATACCAAATGTAACGGCTCGAATTTTTCGCGTTCGAAAATCGACATCCATACTTTACATTGTACTCGAATGCCGCAGATTCGACCGTTCAAATTCGAGTCGCCGGAGCTTATAACACATTAAGTAAATAACACAGCGGAAGAAATGAATAATATATATCAATGTACAACATTTGATACAATATCTGATACAACAGAATGATACAATGAACATCAATATACATCAGAGTTACAAAGAATAGCAGCGGAAATAAAAGATAACACTAGCAGCGGAACAAAATCTCCAAAATAGTCTTCAAGAAAGAACTCCAGCATCAGCAATCTACATCTCCAAAGCACCAATCCAGAAATAGCTTGTACTCCCAATCAAAATGAACAGAAGCAACTCTAGAGAGCCAAATCCTAAGGCTGAAAGCTATCGAATCTACACCTACTATAGATTATCTGAAAATCCCAACTCTAGACTGCCCGTGTGGGAAAATAGTGGGCACCCAGAGTTTAGGAAGGGAACAATAAACTCCAGGTCAGTCGTGGGACTGGTATGAGCAAACAAAAGCAATTGGTCTTTTAAAACAAACAACAGAATTTAAATTTGAAATCCGCAATGCTTTTTGAAAAATGAAACTACCATAAGGCCTCCCGGCACACACACAATGCAAACGCACACATGGGGGAGATTTCTCCTTATGATAGTCAAATATGCTTACTACGAGAAAAATCCTTTGATATTATTACTAGTGCATAGTGGAAAATCTTTCGAAAGTATAATATAAATCCTAGCCAGCATAGGTACCATGATACTATGCCTACTATAGCTGCCATGTTAAATGGCAGGTTCTACAACTAAAACCGTACAAGGCACGTATTGGATGAATGGATTTCCAACAAATGGTCAGGCTAAGGAACTTCCTATTGCCACATGGGTACGCCTCTGGCGGGACGTCCCGAGAACTAACGTTACGGTTAGATCTCTGCCAACACAAGGCCGGGTTACCTCTGTAACTAGGTAACTACTACACGAATATGCCATCCCCCGGTCCTTTGGGACCTTTATCCGAGGCGCCTCAAAGCAACAACCACACAGTAAATGAGATTGGAGCAACCACATAGGTTAAATACCAGGGCTCCATACCTGATACCACCCTTTACCAGAAGGGAATGACACACCCTAAAGGGAGCGACCCTCATAACCTTGCCGCATCTTTCCTGTTTCGACCATTTCCGGGGAGTGAGGTCCTGATGCAGTCTCGTCCACAAAGCTACGCTTTGTGCAACAAAGCCATGCTTTGGGTCAATCAGATGACCAAAGCAATGATCACAAAGATAAATGATCAAACAAATGATCATATCACAAATGATCAACCAATGATCATCACACAGCAGCACTCAGCATGCCACATTACCAAATTGGGAATATCACTGATAAATATCAACTACATAACCTCTGAGCTCGTACGTCTCAGAGAAGGGTGTTAAGCTAAGAGAATAAATTCTCCGCCACCAGACAGAAATGTATTTGATAGAAATCAGTTAACATCTCAAAGTGTAATGTCGGACATACAACCATACAAGTCTGTCCCGGGTTCGAACAGAACCGAAGGCACTTCCGAAGAAGCCCTTGCAAATCCGGATAATCCCTAATCACGTCCGGACTTCCCATCACATATGAAGATCTCTATACCGGGGATCAGCCAGTGCAGAGACAATCGATGAGTTACCCTTTTGTTTTCGGAAATATCCGGTCTTCACCACCGGTCTTCAATTGCTATCCCTAACGTCGTATCACTATTCGGAATGGGCTATATGACACTAGGTCCTCTCCCGGCTAAACCGAATAATGAGCGCCATATTTTAAAACATATGGATATGGGATTTTAGTTAAGTCACAACTTATAAAATCCAAAACTTTTCTTTCAAATGGTTAAACAAATTACCATTTTAAATCTTTAAACAAAAAGATTTATTTCACCAAGTTTCACCTAGTTTCACAAAGATCTATTCATAGATTCAAAACAACTTCCATTCCAATTGGATTAACTCGATAAATTTAAGATTTAATCTATAGCTTTCAAAACACGTTCCAAAGATTTATTTATAACTTGGAATACCATTTTCATTTCAAAACTTGAATTCCTTTTAACATACATTGGAAATCCATTTCTTATATGAAAGCTTCTATTATTTGAAAACAACAGTTTTCGTTTCAGAAAAGTCCGATTTATACAAGTTGGAATCTTGGGTTAAATTTTAAATTTCAAAACATCACTTTTAAATTGGTTTAAAAACCCCATATAAACCCATTTATAAGTTGAATAACTTTTTAAAACCCTAGTTTCCAAATCATAGAATTCAATTCAATTATTGAATTCAAATTTAACTCAAATTATTTAAAATTTCAAAACTCAATCGAGTTATTCAAAATAACTTTTATTTTTGAAATTCATTTTTTTTCAAAAACCTCAATTCTAATTCCAAAACTATTTTGGATTCAAAAATTCAAATTTTTAAAACAATTTCAAAATCTGTGACTTAACTCATTTCCACGTGCAACCCATATTTGTGTGTGTATAAGTGTGGTCCAGGGGTTTTACACAATAGTGCACAACATCATCATCACAGATTCAATCATAAAGATAAGCGGTATAACCCATAACGCTTATCTATATTCACAGATTCATAGATAAAGTAAATTATCAATCATAAAAATTCACTAATATGATTCGATGTGGGTTTCGGATAACCAACTGGAATCCGACTCCCTGTCGCATCGAAATTCAAATGTCGTTTTACGGGTCAAAGGGTTTCATATTCATACAACAGCATATTCATCACAAATATAGCAGATCAGCACAAAGTATCACATAGCATCACATCACATATCAAATATATCAATCCATCACACAACATTCAATAACAATCAGCATCTACAATTAAGATGAATAAACTGGGTGGTTTTAAATTTATTACCTACATGATTACTTTCATTTATTAGTCCTAATTAACTATCTCTAATTACAATGAGTAATTAGCTTATAAGATAATTACACAAGTTAATTACTTAAACCCTACATATATATAAATCACCCTTGATTAATAACCATTCAGTAATTAAATACATTAATTACTCAACCCAATTAATTATTCTTAATTAATTATCTAAATTAATCATTAATCACTTGATTAAATAAATCTTAATCATAAATTAAAATTTAGTTAACCGTTCTTAATTATAGATTAATTAAACTTAATTAATTAATCTCAAATCAAATTAAATATCATTAATTTTTTAATTAAACTTCCACATTATTAATTAATTAAATAATTAATATTTATCTAAATTACCTTAGTAATTAAATGATTCCAATCATTAAACATTTATTTATCTTTTAGATAAACATTTCTTATTAAATCAAGCATTTAAACACAAAAATGTTTTTAAATTTACATTAAATTCCATTTAACATTTCTTTTAAACTTAAAGATTCAAATTTATTTAAAATAAGATTCTAAAACAATACAAATCTTAATCTTATATGTTTACAAGAACATATACTTTGTTAATAAGATTAAAAAGAATTTAAATTTCAATTCAAATTAAATTCAAACCAATTTAAAAATTACTTTAACATTTGAAATTCAACTTTCAAATTTATTTTAGCTTTAAATTCTTTCTATCATCTATACCTTTAATTCAAATGCAAACCATTTGAAAACAATTTAAATTTAAATCTTTAATTTAAAAACTGAAGTTAAAAAAAATAGATTTAAAAACTCAGAGTTTGAATTCATTTGAATTCCTAAATTTCAAATACTTAACCTTTCCAATACAAAATTCAAAACAACATTGCCTTTATACTTGAGAGTCAAAATCAAATTTGAATTTGAAATATAATTACCTTCAAATCTCTGATAATCAAATCTGAACTCATATTCAAAATTCCAAATTAAAAACTAAGTTTAAATCTCCATCTTAATTTTAAATTTACTTTTTTTTTTTCCATTTAAAACAGAAACAGTTTCTGTTTAATTCAAAAACTTAAACTTTGAAATCTTTTTCTAAATTTACATTATTTCAAAAGAACATAATTCAACTTATTTGAATTCAACATAAATTCAGTTTCAAAATTCCAAGTCACAAATGTATTTTGCACTTTATTTCAAATTTTATAAAACCTGAAACAGGTTTCCTGATTCATCTCTTTTATTTATTTTTTATATTTCAAACAAACTTTGAATTTCTGCATTTAACTTATTACAAAAATAGGAATTCAAACTATTTGAATTTAATTTTCAAACTCAAGTTTAAATCCTAAGCTAAGCTTCCAGATTTAAATTTAAACTTTACTTCAAATTTTAAAAATAACAGAACAGCTCTGTTATTAAGCCTGCACATACACACAGAACTCCCTGATTTACTTCGAGTCACTTCTCCTACTACTCCGAGTTTTTTTTCAATTTACCCGAGACCTACCCGAGTCAAAATTCCCTGCAACCCAGAAACTTACCCCAAACCCAGTAAACTAGTGATCTTACTGTAATTTCCAATTTACAAACTAAATTCTGAATTGTAAATCAATTCAATGATTTACTTATGATCTAAAATAGATGACCATTTCCAGAAACAATTTTACTTAATTCAAATGCAAGGGATCAAAGGATCTTGATCAAAAATAAAATACAGTAAACATGAAACTGTATTTTCCTCTTTTCACTGTAAATTTAAAAATTTAGTTTTAAAATTCTTGAAATTTACTTACTGATTTTATTAGTACTTATGCTATTCTAAAACATCATGATTTATTCAAAGTTATGTAATAACAACAACAAAACAAGTCAAAGCAAAAATCCAAATATTAAACATCAGTTGAAATTTTGGTAATCACACATGCAAAATCAAAATCAGGTTTCACAAACACATACTTGCAGATCAATTCATAAATATTTATCTGAAACTCATAAGCATGATTAACTACATATTAAACAGTTTTAAAAGTTTAAGTTACTCACATGAATTTGTAAATTGCAGAGCATATTGTAGTTGCAGGTTCCAAATTATGAAATGCAGACTCCCTTCTTGCTTTAAATCTTTGATTGTTGCTTTTTAAAACATGCAGGCTTCTACTTGATGTATGCAGGCCTCAAGTTTTTAAAAATGATGCTTGCTTCAATTGATGAATATTGAAATGCAGTGCTCAACTTGATTCATCAGATTTTGAAGATTTCATGAATGCAGATTCAAAGAAATGCAGGTGTGAATTCCTTTTTTTTTTTAAAAAAAAAAAAATGATGCTTCCAGGTTCTTTGCATGCAGAGCTTTCACTTGTTTTTAACATGCAGGATTCTTTTCTTGCTTTTAAAATTGAAATGCAGATAGTATTTTGAAACATCAACATGCACAGTCAACTACCATCATATACCAAAAAATCTTGCATGCAAACAAGTTTAATTCTCCTATATCACCCAAGCATACACACAGCAATCAAAAAGATTGAGAAAACAAAGTTTACTCACATGAACTTATGAATTACCAAGTTTGGTTTTTTTTTTCATATATATAAAATCATTCAAACAATCCACACAGTCATTCAACCATAACCCATGCATACTCCAAAGACAAATACAAGCATAGAAAGAAAAAAAAACATAACAGGCTAAGGGATTTGCTCACATGTTGATCTGCAGCAGAGATAAGAACAGGGACAGGAAAGATTGTTTTGAGTTTGCAGGCCTTTGATTTTTCCTTATTTTGATTTTGATTAGTCTTGCCTGAGGCTGGAGTCTGGAACTCGTGAATAAAAACTTTTGTTTAACCACTGTTGTATTTGTTCATTTAATTCATCAAACCCAACAAATTTAATTCTACTCACTTACAGTTAACTGTATATAACAGAGAAGTCTTTTTATCCTCTCTGCAACTTGAAAACTAGAGATAGATAAAACCTCTGAGCTTGATTTCTTCTGCAATTTATTAAATTTATTGATCATATCCTTATTTTACTACTGATTAACAACATAAAATTCAAATCTTTTTAAAAGAATTTTACTTAACTTCATTTATTCCCAGAGAATCTTGCTTACTGGCCAAACTAAAGCTCCCCCTTTACAAATCTGCAGTTTTTATTTTGAATTTGTTTTTATGTTAAAACTTGATTTTGAAATCACAAATCTATTAAATTTTAAAGTTTAACATTTACCTGAGAGAAGGAACATAAGTTACAGCTTGATTTGTTACTTGATACTCGAAGTGGAAATGCTTTTGTTTCTGGTTTTCAGGTTTTATATTTTGTTTTTGATCTTGTCTGAACTTTGCTTGCTTTGATCTTCTATTCCATTTGCATTGCTCTAGATCAGGTTGTTGTCTGATCCAAATGCATGCTTTTCATTTCCAGATTTTGTGAAAATTTGATTGAAGGTTTCAAACTATTTTTTTTCTCTGATTTGATAAAGAAGGACTAAGCTAAGAAAGTAAAGAAGCCTGGGTTTGTATTTGTTCTTATTTTGAACCATAATGCTTTTGATATTGAGATATGTGAGGCTCAATCTCTTTTCTACTGTATTTTCAAAGATTTGGAGAGAGACTACATAATTGCATATGGGGAGTTGAAAAAGTTTTCTATAACAATTTTTTTTTTATTTGATTATTTTATTAAAGTAATGATGCCATTTGTATGTATATAGATATGTATGATCTAAAGGTATGTATTTGTTTATACTTTGTAAATAAATGTATTTGTTTATTCATTTGTATGTAATATGTACATGCTCAATGTTAAGAGAATTTAATCAATATTTATGTATGTATGTATATACATATATTGTATCTTAACAAATTTTTAAATGCTACTCATTTTTTTTTTAAAACACTCATTTTAAACTTGAGATACTAACATATGTATTTATTTTACTTTTACAAATTTTAAAAAAAGAAAATGAATTTTAAACTAATTATGCTTTTAATAAATAAACCCATATAAAATAGTATTTAGTTTTAAACAATTGTTTTGAAAATCATTAATATCTAATTCAAAATAAAATTTTCAAAATAAATATTTCCAATTTCTATTAGTATAAAATTATGTGGTTTTAAAATCCAAATTTCTATTTATAATCCAAAATTTTAAGTTTATTTTGGAAATCGCAAATTAATTCACAATTAAATTCACAGTTTAAATTAAAAATCAATTTGATTATTGAATTATTTTGGCTAATATTTCAGGAATGTTACATACTAGTTCATGGGGAAAGCCATATATTGGGCTTATTCATAGCTCATTTTTTAAGTAAAGAATAAAATTACATGAGTGCTCTTCTCTTCGTATAGGTTCACTCATTTTTGTCAAAAACAAGGCCTAATATAATGAATATAACATATATATGTTCCTATACATCGGTCATTATTAATTTTATAATCTGTATAACAATAATACATAAGGAATATATCGGGTAAGCAACTTGGAAGCATAGAATGCAATCGTACTTCTTTACTTTCCCTTACTTTCACCAACATGCCTCAATAATGCATAAAAAGAATTAAAGCAAAAGGTGATCAACTATTTTTTTGACCATGCCTTACCCTATACAGCCTAGCTTAACTCAAGGGATTCGATGGCTATTGTAGGGTAAGACTGTTTACGTACCCTTTTAGGATCAAGCCCATTTAATTATTTTTCCTACTCTTCCCCTACATCAAATACTTATTAGCGCATAACATTACATAACAATAGAAACCAAGTAACCAGTATAAGCAGTAAACATCAAATTCTACGATGTCATCATAATCAATCATCATAAATACGGGGTAATAATCAATCTATTATCTCTATTACTTAAATAATAACAATAATAATATCCATTAACAATATAAAAGCACCTGTGTCATTATTTACTAAAAAATAATACAGCCTTCCCAAAATGATATTATTATTTCTTGTAATTTACTTTATAAACAAAAATAATTCTTCCAAATTCACTTTAAAATAGACATTTCATTATTGATTATGATATTCGCTAGAAATTCATAACTAATAGCCTAATTAAATTTCCCTACATCAATTTTAGTAGAAATTGTACTATTACAATCATTTATAAATATCACTCAAAATTGGTTATTAATCATTTTTTGCCTAAGATTACACAATTTTACTTCTTACTTTTACCAAATCTACAACTATTTGCTATAAAATGTCATCAGCTGATAGTTCAATAATTAAGTAGATAAACATCCAAATTGCAAAACATATCATACCAAAATGTCACAATAAGCAAACAATCATAAAAAAGCACAACATATACCGACAAATGAATATTTTTATCGATGAACACTTGTTTAATATTTATGAAATAGACATATTTTCAACCATTGAATCCTTCTAGCACACTTTCAAAATAGCTCTAAAAGCCAACAATCCATATGTAAAAATATCTGGAATCTCGCATGAACCCAATGAAATAAACCACGCATGAAAAGAAAACGTTATTCAAAACTTATCGAGGTTATAAGATTTTGAATTCAAATGAATAATAAATATATAATTTACTGGCAATACCGTACAAAAATCAATGTTTCCAAGTCAGCCGACCTTGTTCTCCCCTTCCAAGCCAACTTTGACCAAAATTCATTGCTGCCTCACGCCTTCGTTCGACAAATGCTGCCAATCGCTATGACTAACACCTCAAGCCCTACTTTTTTGACTAACCTTGGCCTCCACTAGCACCACCACCAACATACCTAAACCCATAACTACCAATTTTAGTCTTCTTCGGCATTGTATCATACGATTGAGACCACCCCTGAACTCCTCTTGTCAAAATCTTCAACCCCATATTATCAATTTTCTGTTCATCTAAATGAAAAGGACCTAAATCATTGAACTCTAATTCCTCCTTAACTTTGACCATGATTTACGATAGTCTCGAGCTCGGTCTCCAAAAATGAACACTTGACATCTCTTCATTTCGTCGAGACGATCAATTTGATATATAACTAAACGGTATTTGGAGACTTTGACTTTAGAATAATTTGTAATTAAAGAAAATTGTCCACCATTAAAAAAAGATTGTAAAAACTCCTAATTTTGATTAACATTATTCAAGGGATTTAATTAGTTAAATTAAATGGAATAATGTGGCAATTGGATTAATAAGGGAATTGAGATTTGAATACAATTAAGGTTGAGCCTTAGCCATAAGATTGTTTTATAACTTAAGCATATAGCTATGTTGGGAAAGAGTAATATAGTAATAAATAAGATTTCATAACCCCTAAACCCTTATTCCTTTTCATTCACGTTTTTATAAAACACAAAATAATCAAAAGAAATTGCAACCAAATCCTGGCTATTAACAACAATCTAAATCATGAAAATCAAGTAGAGATTCAAGAAGGAAAGCTAGGAAGATTAAGTAATAATCAAATCTCAAAATCCATTATCCAAACAAGGTGAACAGTAGCTCAAACCATCTCATGTTTGTTATCTTGTGTTTATCTAAATTCGAGTTCAGTTTTATGTCGAATATGCATTGATGATTTGATGATATGCCTTGTTTTTTACCATGTCTGATAAATGATAAGCTATAGGAATGTTTATGAACACGATTATTTTGGTTCTAAGATTTAAATCGAAGAATATTTCTCCAAATGCTACGATTTTTGTGTATTATGTTTGAAAGATGAAGTTGGAGATTGGATTTTATTTTCATAATTTTCCTAAGCTTAAGTAATATTTTATGAATTTATAAAGGTGGAAAACATGTTAATATGGGTTTAACTTAATTAAATCATAAAATAATGATTTTTCAGCCCGAAAATCTTATATGATGAAACGAATACCATTTTGGGATTTATATGATTTTTGAGATCTTTCTCAAATATATTTAAAGTGGCATGAATTAAATAATAAAGATTAGTGTTTAATTATTTAATTAGTCAATTATGAAAATTAATGTTTAAACATATATTTTTGGCTTTGGGAGATAATGTGCGTAGCATGGCTATAATTAAGTTGAAAAGCTTTTTAGTAACCAATCATATTTTAACATGTAAAAGAGATTTGTTGAAAAGAACATGCTTTATTAGGAAAAAATCCAGGTGTAGTGGTAATTACGATGATGCTATTTCCCTTTTTATTGATCTGCACTTATAATCCTTTCGATCGAGAGGAAAGCACGGGGAACTATTTCAATAAAGCTAACTGGTTTCAAGCTTGTCGAAGTCGAATAAAGGCAGCAATTTCATTAAGTCGACAAGGTCACTTTGCACATCCATGTCGCATCTCGCACTTAAGCATGCTTTAAAATATAGGTAGAAGGGTCATCGAGCTTACCAATGCTTAATAGCATCAACATGATTCGTGTCTTCGCACTTCTCATGATGCCGCATTAGTTGTGTCGCTACTCCTCTATAAATGTGGAGAGATGATGTTGCCGCTAAACAATAACATCGACATGGACTATACACATTGTTTTAGCCAAAGCAAAGCTGCCTCATTGTCAAAGTAGATGGTGTCGACATTGTTGAGAATCAATGTCGTCATTATCAAAGAAGCACATAGTGCCGCATGTTCACGTCGTTTTCCAATAGAGGAGGAAAGCCTTATGCCTCGATGTCGACGTGATAGGATGTCAGCGTTGATCATCGTAAAATGTTTTAGATGGTAATAAATCCAATATCATTTTCATGCAAACATATGGCAATATGGAAAGGGTTTTACAAATGGCATTGGACTCTGAAAATACAAAGAGATTATTTCCTATTTAAATTATGGGTTAAGCGTATTAACAATACATAATTAAGAAAATTATTACAAAGATTTTAATTACGAATTTATGTTCTGGGTCTATTGGATCAGTTATTATGTAAGCTATTGTTATCATATTCACTTCATTTATGACCCGTTAACAAGATTACTCGTTAACATCCTTGATGCTTTATATAAGATTGTTTCATATGGCTTCAACTCTGTAGTTGAGTAGATTCACATCTTTCGAATAAAATGACTAGGTCAGAAGGGTTTAACGCCTTAGTTTTAACCTTAGCCTAAGATGGACAATATCCAAAGGTTTTAAGAAATCGCTTACCCCTTCTATGAAATTGAACAGAAAGTTAAAATCATTAACCATGCCCAAAGTTTGAGGTTCCCTTCAAACCTTAGGCTTGGTCGGAATAATAGAACTATTGAACCTTCTGCCCTGGCCGGAGGGTTTAGGAAATCATCTAAACCTTTCGACCAGGTTGCTATTATTATAACTTCCCCTTTTAGGAGTTGTTTATACAACTTTCGACCATATCACTTCATCAAATTTCATTTTCCCCGGAGATTGAGAGCAATCAATCAATGATTTGCATCCCTTTTCAATCTTGTCGAAAGGTAGTAGATCTTTCGATGTTGGCGGAAGGAGATGTTACTCTGTTTTACATTTTTCTGATGCTTTCGGCCTCTTAGGTTAATATCCTCTCCATGAGAACCCTTCGAAAAGAATGCATCATCCTAACATGCTCAGACGAAAATAAGAGCTGATTTGGCATGCCTTGGAACCATATTAGGGACTGATCCACAAGTAGCATTTCCCTTTTTGTGGCCGAGGCCAAGAAAAGGGAACAAAACTTATGGAAATGTCTAATGACGGCCCTATGAAATATAATTGAAATAAACAAAGAAGATGAGAAATAAATCAGATATGATAAGCCGTTAATATTGAATTGACGTCTAATCATGATCATCTCAAAATTCAAAGTCGATTACAAGCCACAATTCCCTTTATTTCCTCATGATGAATTTTAAGACAAAATTCAAGAAACCAATCCTCAATTTGATATCTAAATTAGGATTACAAAGCAGCGAGCGAAAGCAAGAGTAGTTGAATACTAGCAGAATGAAAAGAAAATCAGATCTCGAAACTGGACCCCTTGGGTCCTATTTATAGATGCAGGCGGCTTTCCCTTCGACTCCATGCTTTCGATTGGGACAAAAGGTCGCATTTTATATGTAGTTGTAAACCTTTTGACTTTGTCAAAAGGTTTGTCCATTGTACATCATCATGGACCTTTGAATGTTGTCGAAGGGGCTACATTTCCTAATGCATTTATGAACCTTTCGCTTTTGCCGAAGGTTCTGTCTTTTATACGGAATTGTGAACCCTTCGACCTTGTTGGAAGGTTGCTCCCTTACCTGATTTCTGCCGAGATCCATGCTTTTCTCGAATGTTGTCAGAAGGTTATCTTTCATTCTTTATTGACCTATGAATGCCGCCTTTTTCATAAACCTTTCGACACCATCGAAAGGTACTATGTGTTCCAATCGGTCCAAGAGGCCTATTATGCTTTCGAAAAGGTCATTATAGAGTTGCACGCCCTTTTCTTGACTTCTCCGTCCTTTTCAAATGGTAAGAACTCTTTGAATTTAGAAAGACGAAACCCTTCGTCTCCTTCAAAAGGTTTGGGACTGCTACAAACTATTAACTGCATTCCTTCGACCCCTTTGAAAGGTTTAGCATGAATTTCTTTTCTTTAGCTCTTGCTTTTTGATGGACGGTTGCAGAACTACTCTCCTATTTCATCCGGGAGGTGCCTAGTAGTTTTATATCTATCTACTTTGTCGTGCTTTAGTAGTTCTTTCCATTATGTATGTGAAAGTCTTGCTCTGAAGTTCTCATGTGCTCTTCTTTATTAGCGTTGAACTATCCTTTAAACATCATCGAAAGGTGACTTCTCCTGCCGATCTTTGTCTATGCAGAGGGTTTTCGAAAGGCCTTCTTTATCTTGATTCATATTTTATGGTTAACATTTAGCCTCGTCCTTCATAAAGAAGGCTTTTATTCTTTAGTAGAAAATTCCAGGGTTGCCAAATTGTCCATATGTTCTTTTAACGAAAGGGTCATCCTTTAAACCTTCAGAATCTGTAGTAACCAGAAGTATTTGAACCCAAATTCAGGCCTTGTTGGTCGGAATTCATCAGTTTCATGTCAGATAACAAAAATTTCCCTTAACAAAAGGATGTTAGGAGACCATGCCTAGATAATTTAGAATTTTATTTTCTATGACAATAAAGGCGAAAAATACCACATCAATTAACAGTGGGGAATTCAGAATCATCTTGATCATATTAGAAGATTAAAGTCTTATATCGCTCTGATAATATTAAGAGAGGATCGAAACACCAATTAGAGCATCCGTTTTGACATCACTAATGAAAATCCAGGAGATTACTTTTGATTGTAAGCATTTATAGGTTCAGATGACTTGTTTTGCCATTCAATAATAGAAGATCATAAGTCCATTTTTGGCTATAAGCAGTAGAACAGTAGAAATCCTTATCTGGCAATAAGTAATGGAAGCCTAGGAATTCGTTGTCGGTAATAAGTAATAGAAAACTAGAATGCCATTTTTAGAATATCATTTCTGGTAATAGAAGTCCAGTGCACCATTAATAATGGAAGTCCAAAAGACCATTTCTCGTAATTAATAATGGAAGGCAATGATACCATTTCTGGAAATTGACAATGGAAGACCGGAATACTATTTCTGGTCTGGTAATTGATAATAGAAGACCAGAATACCATCTCTGGTAATAAGTAATAGAAGACCAGAATACCCATCTAGCAGATGTTTACGAAGAGAAGTTAGAGAATTCTTTCTGATTCTTTTTGTCAAATGTGCCATCTTTAGGCTTTGACGATGTCTTGCATGCTCTTTCTTTCTCGGGCCCGAGTTTTTTTTGTCCGTTTTTTAGCCTATTTCAGGCGGGGACTCTTTAGTCCAATTTTATGCTTATATAAGCAGAACCTATTTCAGGCTGTTTGTCACTTTAGATATTGCCAATCTTTTGGCGGTTGCTATTTTAGGCGTTACCGACTTTTAGCCGTGCCCATTTTGATTCGAAAACCGCTCATTTTTGGGTTGATAGTGAATTGGAAGAGACCACTGCCATGTTAGATCTAGAAGCCATCGGAATCTGAGTCATGATGAGGTTATTGGTACACTTGTGTCGATTTGGTACCAAAATAAGTTATGGTCGATTGTTGATATTATAGCTCGTTTGAATCTACTTATATTGTCACTGAATTTTATGTTTTCTCCTGGTATTCTAGGGCCAGGCCCATACCCGCAGTCCCCAATTTTGATGTTTCCATAGTCACCTTCTGGGTTTTTTCCAATTTTAAGCCCTAGGTGGAGGGATTTGTGAAAGTGTGGATGATCGGTATGTCTTTCCTTTTTCTCATCGACTTGTTTTTTAGTGTATTGTGTTAGAATTTGTAACATGTCTATTGGTTGAGTATAGATGGGGAAAATTGGTGTAGGTGTTAAATTGTGTTTGTTACTAGTGTAGTTTACCACGTTATAGTGATAAAATGTGTAGTTAAAATAGTAGATGCAATCACGTGTGATAATTGTTATATTATGTCCTTTGATTATTTTACTCGATAAGGAAATTTTCTAAAAAGATGTTGTAGTTCTAACAACGAATGTTTATTTACCAAGTTGTTTTGGATTATGTTTGGTCCCTATTATTATTACAATTATATTGATTTTTAGTTCTAATATAATGTTCAATGCTTAGTGTGCTTGTTACATAACATGATTCTATTCTATTGCACCACATTTAATGTAATATGATGTTTTCAAACCAGTTCATTTGAATGTCTCTTGAAGAATGCATGTCCTAGAAGAAATATTTCACGTTTAACGTTGGAAAGATTGATCCTCCATTTGTGTAATCTAAAATGTATAATGATGGTTGCTTATTCAAAATGAATTATTTGAAGAAAGGGATGAATTATTAAAAATCTTTCATATAAAAATTAGTTTGTTTATTGTTTTTCTGAATTTGAAACTTATGATAATCGTACCACCTAATGTATCTGAGTCCAGTGGGTTTAAACAAGCAACCTCTTATTGATTAACCATTTTCACTGGCTGCATATAGATAAGTTTGTTGCTTAGCAAATCTATAATTACATGTGAAGACTAAGAAGGCAAGTTGGAAGCTTAAACAACTTGTTTTGTAGATCAAACTGATTTGATCTATCTAATGCCAAGTAAATTCAAAAACTGTCGTCATTATTTCAATCACAGAGAGAGTGAGGAAAAAAAAGATTATATAGAATACACCTAACAATTGCTTAATATTAATTGTAATGGCTGATCAATATAAATGGAAATGAAATAATAAATGTTCATTGACTTTCCAACGTTCACATGAGTCATTCCTTATTGTTAGCAATCTTTATAAGTCGGGTATTGTTAATATGGAAGGGAAAATTTTACAGGGACTCCACCTAGCAAAAATACTTTTATGGGATCCCACTCGAATACAATAGTTTACAATTTTACCACTTGTGCAAAAAAAAAATCGGCAACATATCAAAAAATGAAAAAAAATCGATGATGGTTTACCGAAAACTATTTTCAGTGTGTTCTTTTCCAAAAAAATGAGAAAAGATGGTAATTGATCATTGAAAATTTCAAGATAGCAACAGAGTTTTATATGTTTTGTTTGCTTTTGTACATACTACATTAATTATACCATACATCGCTCATGACGTTAGAGAATAGACATACTAAATCATCTTATCGCTATGAGTTCAAAATATCTGCTCTATACTTCAAAAACATAAGCAATATATTTCAAATATATACAAAGCTCTTTTGGCAACTGTATATATTTCAACATCAACAAATTTTATTATATATGGAAAAACATTAAAAAAATAAGCATACACTCCATCAGTAAAAATAAAGTTGTATGATAAAGCTGTGTAAGTATATGGAATTATCCCTTCCACCTGACATTTTGAGAAGCCTGAAGTGTTCTGAAATGTGGCACATTTTTTCTTACATTTAGACATGTTTCTTTGACAATTGCTAGTGTAATATATTGTTAACTGATTGGGAATTTCTAAAACGTGCATTCCATAAATATGATGTGGTTAAAATAACTTAATGAAAATAAAATATGTAGTTGTAATATTTATTTAAATATATGAAATTTGACTATACGGTGGATTCTTATTGTCGTCCAAAGGTTAATTTTTAAATTTTGAATAGGAACATTTCAAAGTTAAATACATGTTGGTTAAGCACCTCATATTAATCAACCCATTCGGTAATACAACTACGAAGAAAATTGACTGTCAACAACTATTTATTGCAAAAGCACATTAGATGGATCATCAAGTTCAAAATATGTCTACTGTGATGTGATTGTCATAGTAAAATTTTCACTTTGCTGGCGTAGAAGTATTTATGATACTTTCAATTAACAACTAATAAATAAAGTATAATTGAGAGTCAGACCACATTCTTCTTAATTATACAATTTTGAGATTTGACAAAAAGAAAAAAGGTATAGTACGTTAGAAAAACATGAATTAATGGATAATAATAACTACTATTTCTACCCTTGAACCTCATATTGCACTGTTATAATGCTTTTCCTTATGAGTTAATGTATAATAAAATATTATTATCATGACACTGAGTCATAGATAACGTTGGTTTCCATACGAGTACCATCATAAATCTATCAAGTGGACTAATATGATTTACAAAAACATTTTGAGAAAAAAATCACATAATGATGCCTTTCTCAACTATAGAAAACAGTAAATTTAGTCATCCATTATAAATGCTTACTCTAACTTTTTATAGAGACGATTATTCTCAAATGAATGCTAACACCTTTTCTATAATAAACTTTGATCGTTACAAAAGCACAGTACACACCTACTTATTGTATCATGCAAATCAAACAATGTCATTGCATTGTATTGGAATAGGCATGAGGATGGATGGAATGGAAAGAAGGAATATGCATACTGAAGAAATCAGAAACTTGTAATTTCAGCAGGTCATATTTTTGGGACTAGAGCCTTATGACAACATTAAAACACCTTCCACTTAGTTATTTCTTGTATCAACCATTTCACAGATGGGTTAGGGTAGGTTATGTTTTGATTAACTGACTTCTTGGGTTTGACAGAACAACTATATTTTTGTAAATATTTATGTAGTTGCTAAATAAATTCCACTATACAGGGAATTGTTGTCTTCCCTCAATTTGGTCATTTGCTTGAAGTTGTTCGATGGTAAGTTGTTCGGGATGTGAAGAATGAAGTTGTAGGAAGTATGGAGTTTGAAGTTGCTGATGGTTTATGGACACAGAGGGGAGATGGATACAGTGTGTATGATGCAAAGCAGAGGAAAAAAGAAAGTGCAATAACAAAAATGTCTATTTACTAACAGATCAAACTGAGCAGAAGGTAAATCAAGTTGAACTAAATTTTTTTCAAGCAGAGGTAAAAGTATTTTGTAGTAAAAATTGACACTTTGTATGGTATATGTTTTCAGTACTGTGGAAAAAACTGTTTTCCATAACATCGCTAGTTGATGACTGTGTGAACTTTTTTATACAGAAATCCAGTAAAGTAGGCAGTAGGTATATGTAACTAATGAGGGTTGGAATGAGTATTGGACAAATTTAAACTGTTTCCATGAGTTATAAAGAAGGTGGGTTACTAATTTACTGCATAACTATTGTTAATGGGAGGAGGACAAGTTTGAAAATAAAAACAGGATGTAGTCGGCAGCACAGTAAAACTAAAGCACAAATTGGTGTTTATGTTTGGCCAAATTCTTAGTAATGATTGGAAATAACGGTTACCTAAGTTACACAACCACTGTACGGTCCTCGTTTATCATCAGTTGGGGATGCAAAATTTCCAAGCGTTAGATTACTGCAGACGTTAAAAAATCTGAAACCTTAAGCTCTTTGTCTGTATATGGTAAGGGTGATGTGGGAAGGAGCGTGTGAAGAGTATAAAGCTGTACAATTGGTCAAAACCATAGAAGCAAGGAAGAAATATGTAGAATGTGACTGTTAAGGCAGACGAAGAATGGAGATGCGGTTGAACACTTGTAGGGGTAGAGAGTTACAAATGATGTGCAGTTGTTGAACATGGAAGTTGATGGTATGTACTGTAATAAGGCTGCAAATGTTGTGTTTGTGAAGGAGGCAGGAGTTGTTTGGGTTGTTGTTCGAGATGAAGTGGCCGGGGGGGGGGGGGGGGGGGTTGCAATTGAATAGGCTACTGGCATGTGTGGTCGTTGATTGGTAAGTGAGAAATAGTAAGGTATATTGTGGTTTGTATGGTGATTATTACCGATTTTTTCAATAATATAACATCCAACTTCATTTAAACCTATTTTGTGCCGATTCACAATTTTTGCTTTGTTGAATTGCAGATATTTGAATTACATATATCTTTTAGTATGAAGAGTATCCTTTGGCATGGTGGTTCAGTTTATGATGCTTGGTTCAGTTTTGCTTCAAACCAATTACCTATTTTCTACTTTCTACTGTTGTTACACTTACGTAAATTGCTTCTGAGCATTGGATTTTTCTTAAATATCAAAAATGCAGGTAAACATTAACCATAAGATTTATTTTATTGTTTTATCTATTAGCAACGCTCATTATTTATATTGTTTTATTTATGGTTGTTCAAATTGTAATAGTAATATAAGCAAACTGAGTTTTATAAATAGCAATAGTAGTAGTAATAGTAATAATAACAACATAATTAAGTTTATTGAGTTTTATAAATAATAATAATAGTAAATTAACTAAGTTAACCAAGTTAATAAAAATTAACTTTGTTCACTTTACATTTTTGTTCTTTGTTCTTGTGTGCATGTCAACTCAACACTTTCCATTTTAATTTTGTTCATTCTATACACATTTCTTGTTCACTTGAATGTAGTTCAGTTTAGTGTTGTGTGTTTGGTTTTGTATTGTGTTATCTTGCATTAAAAAAATTGTTGGATTTGTTATCATCTTGCATTGGAATTTTCAACTAGTTTTCTATTACATTTCATTTCCTGGCTTTTGCGTTTCGTTTTCTGTTTTACATTGCTGTTGCATTTCATACTTCAACAAGCTTGCATTGCATATACCCAAAAACAAAAATAAAACAAAAAACATTGCATTGCATCTTAGATTTTATTTTTCATTTTTACATATCTGTTTCTTGTGCTCACTTGATATCTTTTTCTTTATATTTAGTTGTGGGTATGGTCGGAAGTTTGTATCAAATATGATTGTGAGGAAGTTTTGGTGGAGAAGTTGACTGTGTTGTGTTAGAAGTTGGTGTGAACAAGTAGTGTACAGGTAGAGGGAATGAAGGAAGGAAATGGGGATGTTATCAGGTGAACTTGCTGTTGTGAATGGAGTGCATGGTTGAAGAGGATGGTTGTCGTATGGCAAGTCTAGTGTACTGACTTCACAAATATGATGTAAAAGTTGTTGGACGATTACAATGTGCTCATATCGGTGGTTAATACGTAGAGGCATATTTGTTTGAAGTATTATAGTCTAAGGACTTCTATATTTTTCCATTTTTGATCTTTGATACCTTCACCTCACAAATATTTAGTAACATGATTATTATTGTTTACGGGTAGATAAACGTTTGTGAAGAATTCAAGCAGCAGCGCTGGTTTTTGGTATGGCAGCAGCACATGTATGTAGTTAGGTTGACTAAAACTGTTATGAAACTATTATGAAACTAGTATGTATGGCAGCAGCACTACTTTAGCTACATGTACTATTATGAAACTGTTTATGGTAGTTTGGTTATGTAAACGTATGATTAACCTTTTGTCTTGACACTGATGTTATGATATAGTGGTGATTATGTAATTGCTTTTGTTTGTGTTATTGTGGTTCATTGAATGTGTTATTTTTGAATGTGTATGTGTTTATATATTACATTATTGTATAAGTTTTGAAGTACTTGAATTGGAGGCGAAATCAGATGTAGTCGTGGAACAGCAGGCAATAAAATCGAGACATACGGTGGCGGAGAAAAAAGCCACCAAAAATATTTTTTGTAGCGTTTAAAAAGCGCTACAGAATCAGCAATTATAGTAACTCAGATAATCTCCGTGGCGTTCAAAAAACGCTGCAAAAAATAATAATAAGTGCAACAAAAAAATAAGATAGTAAACGGCACTTTTTCGGTGGCGTTTCTTAAACGCTGTAAAAAAGATCTTTAGTAACATTTAGAAAACGCTGCCAAAAATTCATTTATAGTGGCGTTAAAATAAATGCAACAAAAAATCATGGATTTTTAGTCGCCTGTTTTCTAGCGGCGTTTATCAAAACGCCACCAAAACTTTTTGTAGCGTTTTTTGAGCGCCACTAAAAATCAAATTTCTTGTACTGAGTCCAAGTTTAAGGAGAATTTTACTCCCGACCATGTAGACTTTTCTTAGTGAATTATAGCAGAGATGTTCTTGAAAATGCTTTATTCATTCAGAGTCGAAAAATATGGTTTCAAATGTTTTGTATTCCAGGTTCTTGGTACCATATTACCATCAGGATGGCATAGCTTGTAGTCCCCTGGGGGATTTCTTTGAAAATTATTAGTGGACCTTCCCAATTTGGTCTCAATGACCCATCTGATAGGTTTCTCGTATTGGCCATTACTCCTTTAAGTACCAAATCTCCTTGTCTGAATGACCTTGTTTTGACCATTGAGTCGTAGTACTTTGATAATCTCCTTTGGCATTCAGCGTTCTTTAGGCTGTTTCATCTCTTAATTCATGAATCAAGTCAAGTGATCATCCCTCAGCTCTTGATTTGGGTTAAAGGCATAGGCAATCCTTCGATGAGAAGGTACTTCAATTTCTACCGGTAGCCTTGGTTCATAACCATATGTTAGCAAATACGGGGTATGACCCATTGAAGTTCTAGTGGATGTTTTATAAGCGCACAAAACTAGGGGTAATTCCTTTACCCAATTCCCTTTTTCCTTATTCAGTCTCTTTTTCAAGATTGTCTTTATTGTTTTGTGAGGAGCTTCAATGGCTCCGTTGGCCATTGGGTGAGCGACGGAAGAGAAGATTTTTATGATTCCATTCTTATGGAAAAATTACGAAAATTCTTCACTTTCAAATTGGATTCCATTGTCGGATATTATCTTGTAAGGTATCATATACCTTGTGACAATATTTTCAATGACAAATCTTAGCACTTTTCTAGAGGTGATTTTTGGAAGCGGATTTGCTTTGACCCATTTTGTGAAGTAATCAATTGCCGCTGTAGCAATTTTGCTCCTCCTTTGGAGATTGGAAGCGGCTCGATTAAATCAATTCCCAAAACATCAAATGGTCATGTGATGGTAATGGGGGTTAGTTGACTCAAAAAAAGACCTGGTATCTTTGAATAACGTTGACACTTTTCACACCTTTTAACATACTCGATTGCTTGGTTGTCAAATATGGCATGCAAGACCCTTGTCTCGTTATCTTTTTGGCCAGTTTGATCCCATTGGAGTGATCTCCACAAAATCATTCATGTGCTTCCTTTAGTATCCTCAATTCGCTCTCGAGTTTTGCACAACGCAAATAGGGAAGGGCATATCCTTTCTCGTATATAATTCCATCCATTATGGTAAAGTTATTAGCTTGTCTTTTTAGCTTTTGTGCTTCTATTTTTATCTGCAGGTAGTGTCCCATAGACAATGTAATTCGTAATCGGAGTCATCCAAGTGTTTTCGTAACATTCTTCTGCTATTAGGGCTGCAAGTTCTTCACTCGGTATTTCTTGATCTGTTTCTTCCCCTTCTTATGCTAAGGCATGTGATCGGGTTAATACTAATAGCTCCTTGGTTTTCTCTTGTTTGTTTTCCTCAATACTGGGATTAGCCTGAAATCCCACAGGTACAATTCGAGTCTCAAGGGCCCCTTTCGTACTTGCCAACTTAGCCAGCAAATCTGCTTGAGCATTGTCTCCCGTTGTATTTGCTGTAAAGAGAAATCTTCGAAAAGTGCGAGCATTTTTAAAACTTTCTTCACATACTGACTATGTTTGGGATCTTTGGTTTGATATACTTATTTGATTTGGTTAGCCATCAATTAAGAATCACTGAATACTAGAATCCTCGGGATTTTGAGTTATAGAGCGAGGGTTAATCCCGCAACCATGGATTCGATTCTGCTACGTTATTAGTTGCCAAGAACCCCACTTTTATAGCATAAATTTTGTGTCTATCAAGAGTAATTATTACATATCCTGCTCCAACCCCTTGTTCGTTCAAGGCGCCATCCATAAATAACTACCACTTGGGCCTTACATCTGTAACGACCCAGAAATTTCGATCTCGAAGTTTCCAGATAGTAAGAAAAGAAGAAGAGATAGAAGAAAAAGAACAGAAACAAGACACAGAAAACCTCACATTCGCAGCGGATAAAATATAATATCACATAATAACAGTTTACAAAAAGAACTGTATTTTGTACATTTACATTTCATATATCAAAGTTATAACAGAAATTACAATCTCAGAACAGATAAATCTATCTGTTTTCATATACTATAATATATTAGCATCAGAAGCTCTCCATACGTTCCTGCTCTCCAGCTCACCTCCTGAGCTCCAGAACGTCCTTACCTGAAAATCTGTAATACTCGGTCTGACCCGAGCATTACATCAAAGTAACACCCGGGTCAGGCTGGAAACCAGCGTGAGTAAACCCATCTAATATGAAATACACCAAAACAATATTCAAATTTTAACCCGGGGTAACTCATAAAAATTTACGAATCCACAGGTTTGGTATAGATAACACTTATTATACTCATCAATTTCTAAGTGTCAAACTTAGATTAAATGGTCAAATTTACTTAAATCATTCCAAAACAGCTTATTGATTTCACACATCAATCTATAAAGGATCGAAGTGGTTTCGGGTATTTACTAATACCCGACTCCGGTCTCTTCGAATTCAGTTCATCTTATTCAGATATTCAAGTGGAACACAATTAAAATCCAAACACAGAATGTCATTCACATTAATTCATCATCAATAGAAAAGTAAATCATCTCAGTTAAATCTCAACATCTCAGAACACATAGCATCCAAATCACATATATGATATATCAATTAATTTAAGTCATGCAATATTATTCAATCATTTATAAGGAAGTTTCATCCTTTTCAAAAGGTTGATATATTTTATCTCTAAACAAATTAACTACAATTCTTAATTACTTCGATTACCATTTACTTAATATTGATTAATTATAACCAATCAATCAATCACCTTTAATTATTCTCCTTAATTAATCACCCTTGACCAATTATTCTTTGATTTCAATAAGCATTTAATTCTCAGTTGATTACACAAAGTAATTATCCTTAACCCCTTATTTTCTTTCTTTTTTTATCTTTAATTAATTACTTCCATAATTATAATTCTTAGTTAATCACTTTCATTAACCAGCCTTAATCAATCATAAAACGGTAATTAACCATATCGTAATCACTAATCTTAATTAATTAATTCCTTAATTAATTATTTTAATTCTTTAATAAATTACACCAAGTAATTCAATTCTAAATAACATCTCCTAAGTAAAGATTTTAAACTAAATCCTTTTTAATTTCAAATCTTTAAAGTATACTTCAACCTTTAAACTTAATTACAGTATTTTAAATTTATAAACTTTAGTTTAATTCCGAAACCGAAGACTCAAAATTCAATTCGAATTTAATTCAAAATTCTCATTTAACTTTGTTTAAATCCTCATTTATATTCCAAACTCCATTTAGATTCAAATTCTTTACTTATACTTTAAACTTCTTAAAACTCTTTAATATTCTTAAGTCAAATATAAAAAAAAACTCATTTATTTCCAAACAAGATTCGAATTCAACTTGAATCTATTTTTGAACTTAGATTTAAACTTAAAATCGGATTAAACTAGATTTAAATCTCATTTAAAATCTTTACTTTCTTTTAAAATTCAGGGTTTGAAATTTTATTTAGAAAAAAAATATGGAACAACAGGTTGTGTCAAAACCTGTTGCAACCAATTAACCCGAGCCACAAGCCTTATTTCTTCGAGTAAAACCTTGGGTTACACTATACTTTCTCCGAGAACTTCTCCTTTTCTACTTGTTTCACGATCGAGTTTAAAACCTACTATAAACAAATAGATCACTCGCTTGACACCCCGAGGCAATCACGAGCTACGTCCCCATTTCCCCAAACATGACTTCGAGCAACTCACCCCCCTGACAAGACGTGCATGCCGTGCACGTACACCAGCATCGCCGACCACTGGTGATCGTCACGACCACCCTCAAAGACCACACAAACCCTTACAAACGCAAACGAAGACTCAGATCAACAGCAGCATCTTCGAAACGAAAACGAACCATTTTGACCAAATCCTGAAACCCACTGCCGGTAATTCGCACCCCCTCACCGTCGCCTCCAACCTTGAGAAGTCCTACCATCATTACCAAAGCTTCGTCGAACCCTCCAGCAGCCATCTCCATGAACGCGATCAACTCCGATCATCCCATGCTGCCTCACGAACACGATGAACAGCTCGACCCAATTTGGGTTCTTAAACCCTAAAATCCCTTTTCCCAAACACTACGATGCGAAATAAAATCAATTCGTATTTTTCGCGCGCCCACCAATGCACCAGCAAGCCTCACCCCTAATCGCGACGTCCAAATCGTCATCGATCACTGGTTTTTGACAAAAGTTCCATTCTCGGTCATCTCACAATTTCTCAATAAATTCTTATCAAAAAAAACTTGATATTATTATCAAAATTCATAATATTTAAGTGCGAATCCAAGCATATAACTGGAATTTAAAATCTTTATACTTGGTTTTTTTTTTGATAAAAATTTATTTATCACTGTAATTCCCAAATTTTAAAATATTTATTGCATAGAAACATTTGCAACTATTTTTAAGATTTAGAACACATTGTTAGAAACCATTTTCATTTACAAACCCTAGACTAAAATCAAGTGGATAGGAAGATTGGATTTTCTAATAAAATTTAAAGCCTGTACAGTTATAAACAGAGATATATATGTATACAGACATACATATCATTATGTCTACTCATTCATAGTCATGTAAACCAAATTTACTCAATCATGCAAATACATCTCATATCATACTTGAGAGATCGTGATATGCAGGTCTAAAGTCTTATGAAAGAGAATTTTACTCACATTTATGCAGAAGACAGAGACTTAGTTGCTTCCAGGTTCTAAAATTTCACTACCCCTTCAAATTTTCACTTGCATGTTGATTTGTTGATAAATTCCAGATTGCATGTAGATGAATTAGTTTCTTGTCTGCATTGCTTGTTTGGTTCCCGAATTTCTTGCTTGAACTCGAAGAATTTGCATTTGATTAGAATTTCCAGATCTCATTCTAGTTCCAGGTTTTACAGTTTTCTTTCGATCTGACCATTTGTTTTGTATTTTTTTGTTAAAATGAGATAGTATTCAGCTGATGTTTTAAGAGTAGATTTTTTTCTTTCTTATTTTACAATTTTAGATTTTAAATTAAAATGTCAAGAATATGACATTTGTCCCTTGTATGATCTAATTTCCTTACACCTATGCTCAAAGATTCACAAGCGTCCTAACATACATTTAAAAAGTTAACAAGCGTTATTATGTTTAATTCTAATTTACAAAATTTATTTTCTTAATGACTTATAAATGTTTTAAATGTTATTTTCTTATTAAAATTTATGTAAGCTACATACATATATTTGTGTAATGTTCATATGATTATAAAATGTGTGTACTTATCCTTTAGTAAATATTCATATGAATTCAAGTAACTTATATTTTAATTCAATTTAATTTTATCACTTGCTTATAAATTGAAAAACTTAGTTTAACTTCTTATATAAAATTTTAAAACAATTTATCTTATGTTCAAATTAAAATGAAAGAATATCAAAATAATTGAAAGTGAACTTCAAATTTTATTCTTATTTAAAACAACAGCTAAAATATATTTTTATAAAATAAGAAATTAACTTTGTTATTAAAATTTAAATCTTCAAATATTATTTTCAAAAACATTAAATCACATTAACATTTTTAAATTACAAATTATATATATTAAAGTTTTAAAACACTTAATTAAGTTCAAAACAATATAATTTTTCCCATTTCTAAATAATTATATTAGAAGGTTACCCAATAATTATTTATCAGATATCAAAATTCAGTTTCTATTATTATCAGGATTCTTGTCTGTCAAATTTATAATCCAGTATTTCTTTTAATTAACCCAATCATATTATTAGTTACAATACCCAAAAATCCGGGTTATTACATTCCTCCCCCCTTAGAATCTTTTCGGCCTCGAAAAGGAATGAAGCCAGAATTTATTAAAATACTTAAAACCAGTTAAAATATTCTTTGATCATTTTAAAACTCTTTTTTTTTAAAAATCTGTATAATATTTCCAAAATAGTTTTTATAAAAATACTTTTTATAACTCGATGTTTCAATAAGTCCGTCCTCGTTCTTACAGAAATTCGGTCATACGTTGATCAGGCGTAGGACTGAAAATCTGCAAGTGCTTAGTAGACTCATCTTCAACATCCAGTGAAAATACTTTGAAAATTATTTTATTGAAAATATAGAAAATAGTTTTTGAAAATAGAGGATATATCTTTTGGTGAGAATGCTCTGAAAATCATCACCCCCATCCATGGTCACAGTTACATACCAGGGTTACGTTGCAGTCACAACAAAAGTCCATGTAACTGCAGGCTCTCCGCGGCCTCTCGATTACGCCATGGATCCCCACACAACATATCACAGTTACTCCCAGGGTTACGTTGTCGTCGCAGCAAAAGTCCATGTAACTGCAGGCTCTCAGCGGCCCTCTGATTTTCGCTGTCAAAATGAAACTCCTCCACTCCTACATAGGTCGCAGTCTGCCGATATAAAATCAAACGCAGACTGTTGGCTCTCAGCGTCACACACGACTTTTGCTATGTTATACCATAGATCGCGGTCTACCGATATAAAATCAAACGTAGACCTTGGCTCTCAGCGGCACACACGACTTTCGCTATGGTATACTCCACTCATAATCCCCAGGAACTAGCTTAGTCCGGACTCCTCACAGGATCAACTTTAGAACCCCCCTTGGGGCTCAAGGCAGCACCACCCAATGGTACTCCTGAGAAGTTCATTCCAAAGGAGCTCCTTTTCCCCAGAGCCATTATCAAAACATTTTATACTATATACATATAGTATCTTTAAATCATACACCTAGTATGATCTCATACAAATCTTCTTTACTCAAATCGATTATTCCAAAATCGATAATTCTCAAACTAGGCTTTCCAAATTCAATATTGATTTTACCCAAAAATCAAAAGCCTTTCCAAATCCATAGGTTCCCAAAACCTTTTCCAAAATCCTCATAAGATCCTTTATATATATATATATATATATATATATATATATATATATATATATACACACACACAGATATATATAATTTCTAAAATTTAGGATCATTTCAAACTTGTATAAAACTCATTTTTATACTTCAAAACACCATCAAAAACCCTTTTTCTTCTGGCAAAAGATTCATCAAGGGGAGTATCATTTTATAAAACAAAGATATTTAACTTTGTTTACTCAAAATCAAATATTCAAATTTGATTACTCTTTTCAATATCAATTTCATTCAAATCCGTACGATGTACACATATCATTCGTACGCTATACCAATCTGATCGCTCACTCGATCACACAATTTCATTTCCGAACTAGTATCGTCCACCCGACTTCCTAGTGCGGACACAGATCTGGTTTCTTGATCAGAAACCTTCATTCTCCTTGCATAGTCATAACTATGATAGAGAACATCCAGAACCAATCAACAATCCATATCCAGGTTCGCCTTCAAAAATCGAGTGAAAAATTCCAACTCGGATCGATATGACTATCTCGAAATTCTGTGTTCGAATCTGGATCACATTACTATGCGAATAGAATAACATACGTACACCCTACGTATTTATCTTTATTGGTTATTAGCCAAATCAATTCCATTTCTATTCACATTCACTTAAATTTTCTTTCACTAACTCACAGTTGCTTTAATCCCATTCGGATTATCACCTCTATTCTTATCTCAATTGGGTATTTAACTAATGACAGTTTAGACTCCAACCAGTTTATTTAGAAAATAGCTTGAAAATTTGAAAATGGATAAGTAGTTGGAAAATAATTACTAGTTTGAAAATAGATGTAAAATAGTTAGAAAATAGTTAAAATAATTATAGAAATTTTAGACCATTGCAAAATTATAGTAAGATAGTAATTAGTTTATAAAACAGTTGGAAAATTGTTAAACAGTTTCAAAAATAATTTTAAACAAATATAAGATAGTTTGGCTTTTTAAAAGAAAGGTTGTATATATAATGAATAGCTTGGAAAAATAGGTTTATATTAAAAACAATTTATATTAAAAATAGTCCAGAGTCAAAACTGTTCACTTTCCAATCTCTATTCTCATCAATTCAATTTAAATTTCCTCTATCATTTAAATTGACCTAATTACAATTTAAATAACTTCAATTTTCTTTGAAATTGATTCAACCCCAATTCAAGTTGAATTAATTCTCAATTCCATTCAAATTTAAATCAAGTTTCATTTGATTTTAAACATATTCAACTTTAATTACAATCCCAAGTTATCCCAATCTCTTTGGACTAATATCCATTCAATTGAACCCGCTTCAATTCCAAACCATTTCATCTCCAGTTTGAATTAATTCCAATTTCAAATTCCATTTCCAAATCAAATTGAATTATTCTTGATTTCTTCTCAATATTTAATTCAAATTCCATTTGAATTTAAAATTATTCAACTTTAATTATAATTCCAAATTATTCCAATAAATTTGGACTAATTTCAAATTGAATCCACTTCAATTTCAAATCGTTACAAATTAATCCAATTCAAATTTTCCATTTGAATCTTATACTCATACATCTTCAATCACACTATTAATTACTTCAAATCAAATTCAATTTGAACTAAATTCAATTCAAATTCCAAATTTAAACCATCTCGAATTATATAAATTCGAGTTAATACTTCAACTGTTGATTTAATTCCTTTAAATCAATTTACCTCTTTATCCCAACAATGTATTACCATATTCCATTTCTCATTCATTTAAAAAAATCTAATTCACAACTTAAAGATTTGTAACAATAGGATGATATTATCTAATTTATTTTAAAACATCCATTCAATCTCCAATTTTCAGGTCTCAAACCCATTTTGAGATCACACAAACTCCCAATTCAAATCAACCATTTAACTTCCCAAGTTAAATCTTAATTCCATCTTGAAATTTTCAAATTAGGTTGATCATTTCAACTTATTTAACCTTTCCCAAGCTAAACTCAATTTACTTAATCTAGTCAACCTTACCCAATTTGAATTGCATTTCAAATTTTAAACTTCTCATAAATAATCTTCCCACTTATTATGTTCAAAAACTTATTACTTTGGGTATCATATCTCCTTCCCAATTTAAAACTCAATATTTAGAGTTTATCTCAAATCATCTTTGATATTATGCATATCCATAGATAAACATATTTATTCCTTAACCAACCAAGCTATACTTTTAAAATTTAAACCACCTTTGGCTTCAATTCAAAACAATTTTTTTTTAAATTTTCAAATAACTCTTGTTTTAAATAGGAACATTTCATTCAAATGCATTAAATAATATTATTTATTATTATTTTTAAAATTAATTACATCATTAATTAATTCCAATTAATCACATTTGGTAATTAACTTATTTCTTAATTACCTTTGTTAAGTATTTGTCCTTTAAATTATTTATTTCTAGTTACTTCGTTAAGTAACTCCATCTTTATTTATCATTTCTAATTATTATCCACTAATTAATCTTATAAAGTTTGATTAATTACATAAATTAATTGATTATCCTTATCCTGAAACCTTTCTCAAATTCAAGATTTCAATTTTAGTTTGAATTCATTTCAAACTTATCTTTATTTAATTTCAATTTGGTTGTAATTCTATTACCACTTAATTCTTATTATTACTTCTAATTTAATTAATACTACAACCAATTTCCAAAATATAATAGATAATCTATTTCTTATATAAGATTCATTTACCTTTGAAATCATTTAAAAACCTTTATATAAGAAAATAACAAGTACGCTCTCACATTTATATATATATACATACACTCAACTAAGGATAGGGTACCACTTACCCTATCCTTAATGAGTAATCCCACCAGAGCCAAGGTTCTCGCTTAACCTTCTGCTCTGATACCAAATGTAACGACCCGGAAATTTCGATCTCGAAATTTCCAGATAGTTAGAAAAGAAGAAGAGATAGAAGAAAAAGAACAGAAACAAGACACAGAAAACCTCACATTCGCAGCGGATAAAATATAATATCACATAATAACAGTTTACAAAAAGAACTGTATTTTGTACATTTCATATATCAGAGTTATAACAGAATTTACAATCTCAAAACAGATAAATCTATCTGTTTTCATATACTATAATATATTAGCATCAGAAGCTCTCCATACGTTCCTGCTCTCCAGCTCACCTCCTGAGCTCCAGAACGTCCTTACCTGAAAATCTGTAATACTCGGTCTGACCCGAGCATTACATCAAAGTAACACCCGGGTCAGGCTGGAAACGAGCGTGAGTAAACCCATCTAATATGAAATACACCAAAACAATATTCAAATTTTAACCCGGGGTAACTCATAAAAATTTACAAATCCACAGGTTTGGTATAGATAACACTTATTATACTCATCAATTTCTAAGTGTCAAACTTAGATTAAATGGTCAAATTTACTTAAATCATTCCAAAACAGCTTATTGATTTCACACATCAATCTATAAAGGATCGAAGTGGTTTCGGGTATTTACTAATACCCGACTCCGGTCTCTTCGAATTCAGTTCATCTTATTCAGATATTCAAGTGGAACACAATTAAAATCCAAACACAGAATGTCATTCACATTAATTCATCATCAATAGAAAAGTAAATCATCTCAGTTAAATCTCAACATCTCAGAACACATAGCATCCAAATCACATATATGATATATCAATTAATTTAAGTCATGCAATATTATTCAATCATTTATAAGGAAGTTTCATCCTTTTCAAAAGGTTAATATATTTTATCTCTAAACAAATTAACTACAATTCTTAATTACTTCGATTACCATTTACTAAATATTGATTAATTATAACCAATCAATCAATCACCTTTAATTATTCTCCTTAATTAATCATCCTTGACCAATTATTCTTTGATTTCAATAAGCATTTAATTCTCAATTGATTACACAAAGTAATTATCCTTAACCCCTTATTTTCTTTCTTTTTTTATTTTTAATTAATTACTTCCATAATTATAATTCTTAGTTAATCACTTTCATTAACCAGCCTTAATCAATCATAAAACGGTAATTAACCATATCGTAATCACTAATCTTAATTAATTAATTCCTTAATTAATTATTTTAATTCTTTAATAAATTACACCAAGTAATTCAATTCTAAATAACATCTCCTAAGTAAAGATTTTAAACTAAGTCCTTTTTAATTTCAAATCTTTAAAGTATACTTCAACCTTTAAACTTAATTACAGTATTTTAAATTTATAAACTTTAGTTTAATTCTGAAACCTAAGACTCAAAATTCAATTTGAATTTAATTCAAAATTCTCATTTAACTTTGTTTAAATCCTCATTTATATTCCAAACTCCATTTAGATTCAAATTCTTTACTTATACTTTAAACTTCTTAAAACTCTTTAATACTCTTAAGTCAAATATAAAAAAAAAACTCATTTATTTCCAAACAAGATTCGAATTCAACTTGAATCTATTTTTGAACTTAGATTTAAACTTAAAATCGGATTAAACTAGATTTAAATCTCATTTAAAATCTTTACTTTCTTTTAAAATTCAGGGTTTGAAATTTTATTTAGAAAAAATAAATGGAACAACAGGTTCTGTCAAAACCTGTTACGACCAATTAACCCGAGCCACAAGCCTTATTTCTTCGAGTAAAACCTTGGGTTACTCTATACTTTCTCCGAGAACTTCTCCTTTTCTACTTGTTTCACGATCGAGTTTAAAACCTACTGTAAACAAATAGATCACTCGCTTGACACCCCGAGGCAATCACGAGCTACGTCCCCATTTCCCCGAACCCGACTTCGAGCAACTCACCCCCCCTGACAAGACGTGCATGCCGGGCACGTACACCAGCATCGCCGACCACTGGTGATCGTCACGACCACCCTCAAAGACCACACAAACCCTTACAAACGCAAACGAAGACTCAGATCAACAGCAGCATCTTCGAAACGAAAACGAACCATTTTGACCAAATCCTGAAACCCACTGCCGGTAATTCGCACCCCCTCACCGTCGCCTCCGACCTTGAGAAGTCCTACCATCATTACCAAAGCTTCGTCGAACCCTCCAACAGCCATCTCCATGAACGCGGTCAACTCCGATCATCCCATGCTTCCTCACGAACACGATGAACAGCTCGACCCAATTTGGGATCTTAAACCCTAAAATCCCTTTTCCCAAACACTACGATGCGAAATAAAATCAATTCGTATTTTTCGCACGCCCACCAATGCACCGGCAAGCCTCACCCCTAATCGCGACGTCCAAATCGTCATTGATCACTGGTTTTTGACAAAAGTTCCATTCTCGGTCATCTCACAATTTCTCAATAAATTCTTATCAAAAAAAAACTTGATATTATTATCAAAATTCATAATATTTAAGTGCGAATCCAAGCATATAACTGGAATTTAAAATCTTTATACTTGGTTTTTTTTTGATAAAAATTTATTTATCACTGTAATTCCCAAATTTTAAAATATTTATTGCATAGAAACATTTGCAACTATTTTTAAGATTTAGAACACATTGTTAGAAACCATTTTCATTTACAAACCCTAGACTAAAATCAAGTGGATAGGAAGATTGGATTTTCTAATAAAATCTAAAGCCTATACAGTTATAAACAGAGATATATATGTATACAGACATACATATCATTATGTCTACTCATTCATAATCATGTAAACCAAATTTACTCAATCATGCAAATACATCTCATATCATACTTGAGAGATCGTGATATGCAGGTTTAAAGTCTTATGAAAGAGAATTTTACTCACATTTATGCAGAAGACAGAGACTTAGTTGCTTCCAGTTCTAAAATTTCACTACCCCTTCAAATTTTCACTTGCATGTTGATTTGTTGATAAATTCCAGATTGCATGTAGATGAATTAGTTTCTTGTCTGCATTGCTTGTTTGATTCTCGAATTTCTTGCTTGAACTCGAAGAATTTGCATTTGATTTGAATTTCCAGATCTCATTCTAGTTCCAGGTTTTACAGTTTTCTTTCGATCTGACCATTTGTTTTGTATTTTTTTGTTAAAATGAGATAGTATTCAGCTGATGTTTTAAGGGTAGATTTTTTTCTTTCTTATTTTACAATTTTAGATTTTAAATTAAAATGTCAAGAATATGACATTTGTCCCTTGTATGATCTAATTTCCTTACACCTATGCTTAAAGATTCACAAGTGTCCTAACATACATTTAAAAAGTTAACAAGTGTTATTATGTTTAATTCTAATTTACAAAATTTATTTTCTTAATGACTTATAAATGTTTTAAATGTTATTTTCTTATTAAAATTTATTTAAGCTACATACATATATTTGTGTAATGTTCATATGATTATAAAATGTGTGTACTTATCCTTTAGTAAATATTCATATGAATTCAAGTAACTTATATTTTAATTCAATTTAATTTTATCACTTGCTTATAAATTGAAAAACTTAGTTTAACTTCTTATATAAAATTTTAAAACAATTTATCTTATGTTCAAATTAAAATGAAAGAATATCAAAATAATTGAAAGTGAACTTCAAATTTTATTCTTATTTAAAACAACAGCTAAAATATATTTTTATAAAATAAGAAATTAACTTTGTTATTAAAATTTAAATCTTCAAATATTATTTTCAAAAGCATTAAATCACATTAACATTTTTAAATTACAAATTATATATATTAAAGTTTTAAAACACTTAATTAAGTTCAAAACAATATAATTTTTCCCATTTCTAAATAATTATATTAGAAGGTTACCCAATAATTATTTATCAGATATCAAAATTCAGTTTCTATTATTATCAAGATTCTTATCTGTCAAATTTATAATCCAGTATTTCTTTTAATTAACTCAATCATATTATTAGTTACAATACCCAAAAATCCGGGTTATTACAACATCCTTTTCGGATTGTTTCGAAATGTATCCCATACACTCATTAATGAATTCAGCTAAAGCTTGTCCTTTTATAGCCGTTGTGGGCTGATATACTATATCATATTGACTTAGCTCAATGCCCCACTTAATCGATCTTCCAGAAGTTTCTGGCTTACCAAAGACCTGTTTCGATGGAAAGTTGGTTAACACCTTCACCGGGTACGCCTGGAAGTAAGGCCTTAACTTTAAAGCTATCAAGATCAAACAGTACCAATTTCTCAATAACTAGGTATCGGATTTCGGCATCCTTTAGCCTTCTGCTCACATAATAAACCGATAGTTGCAATCCCTTGTCATTTCTAATCAATGATGAGCTTACTACATGTTCTGAAATTGCAATATACAACAATAGAACCTCTCAATCTTCGGGGATGGATAAGATTAGAGGATTTTCCAAATGTAACTTTAACTCATGAAATGCCTTTTTGCAATCTTTAGTCCATTCAAAAAATTTCTTTTTCTTTATTACCTCAAAGAATGGTATGCACTTATCAATGGCCTTTAATATAAACCCGCTTGGCGCTGCTATTTTCCCATTCAAACTCATGACATTTTTACTCGTCTTAGGCACTGCCATATCCTTAATGGCCTCAATCTGCTCCGGGCTAGCCTTAATCCTTGTGCACTTACAATATAGCCTAGAAATTTTCCATAATGGACTCCAAAGTTGCATTTTTGGGGGTTGAGTTTCATTTGATATTTGTGGAGCACCTTGAATATTTCACCTAAATCTTCAAGACGATCCTTTGCCTCTTGGGATTTTACCTACATGTCGTCTATATAAACCTCCATATTTCTTCCGATTTGATCTTTGAGCATTCGGTTAAACAACCTTTGGTAAGTTGCTCAACATTTGTCAATCCGAACAGCACTACTTTATAACAATAGGTTCCCTCATCTATAGTGAAGCCGGTATGTTCTTCATCAGATTTACACATAGGGATATGATTGTATCAGAAATACGCATCCACCAAAGAGAGCAGCTTATGTCCACTGGTTGAGTCGACCAATTGATATATCCTTGGAAGAGGGTAACAATCATTTGGACAAGCTTTGTTTAAATCCGTATAATCCATGCAAGTTTGCCACTTCCCATTAGATTTCTTTACCAAAGCTAGATTTACCAACCATTTGGGGTAAAAGACTTCCCGGATAAACCTGCTTTGCTACAATTTCTTGACTTCTTCCTTTAAGGCGGCGGTCCTCACCTTATCGAATTGTCTTTTCTTTTGCCTGACTGGAGGGATGTTTGGATTGATATTCAGAGCGTGACTCATGACCATAGGGTTGACCCCAACCATGTCAGAGTGGATCCAAGCAAAAACATCCTTATTGGCCTTTAAGAATTTTGCCAACCCTGACTTTAAGTACTCCTCAAGATCCTTTCCTACTCTGATTATTTTAGGTAGAATCAATAGAATCTATTGGAATTTCCTCGGTTTCTTCAACTGGCTTAACTCCTTCAACCTCTCTCCAGCAATTTAGCTCTGTAATAATTTCACTTTCCTTTATCGAGTTGGAATCCATTCTCTTCCTCTTTCCATGAACTGCAAAACATCTTGCGACAATACGTTTGTTATTTTTATCGGATTTTTTCTTTGCTTCGAATGATGGATGTAGAAATCCATCGTCCGAAGGCTGTAAAATAATGGAAGAATCTAAGTAACAAGTGAACCCCCTGTTATATTGCTCCAAGGTCGCAAAATACATTTCTCTTGAGGCAAATTGCACGCGTCGGATAGTACCCCAGCCACTATTAGTAAGGAATTTGAGCATTAGGTATTTTGGTGAGACAAATGCATCCACTTCGTCTAGCGCTAGACATCCAAAGAAAGTGTTGTAGAATGATGGTTGATTCATGATTAGTAAGGTTGTTTCAAAAACATGGGAGCACGAAGGGAGTCCAGCTAAACCAAAAGCTTCACTTGTCCAAGTGGAACCGTTCCTTTATTGTTGAACCTGAAGATGGGTTCGGGGTTAGGCTCAAGTATGTCCTTGGAGATTCCCATCTGATCAAATGCATGTCTAAATATCACATTTACAGCACTTCCAGTATCGACCAAGATTTTTATCACTACAGAGGATCCTGTCTAAGATGTGATCATTAATGGATCACTGTGGGGACGATGGATTCCTATTCTCAATTCTTGGGGATTGATCACCAAAGTGTGCATGTTAATATTATACTTTAGGTTCTTGAGTGGTGGTTCTTCTTGTACAGAAAACACACCCTTCCAAGCTTCACGAATGTATTTATTCCTGTATTTTGACTTTTACCCGCAGGATGTGGTCCACCATATATAACATCAACTCTATTTGGGGTGGACTCAGGCTTAGTGGGTGTTTGTCTTCGATCATATTCATCAGCATTACCAATAGGTTTTCTTGCCTCGGCCTCTGGCAGGAAAGTCTATTGTGGATTCTTCACAAACTCCTTCAACTGTCCTTCTCGAATTAATTTATGAATTATTCCAGCAAGCACCTTACGCTTGTTGGTTTTGTGACCATTCGCCTTGTGGTAAGTACAATATTTATCTCCTTTCTTCTATTCTAGGTAATTTTGGGATTTGAATGAGGTTGGGAAATTGACCTTATCTTGAGTCATTGCATAGATGTAAGAAATTGGTCGATTTAATGCCACCGCATTAGTATTAGTGTCCTCCCTTCTAACTTTTTTTGGAATACTTTCTGGGCCGAATTCACCATTGTCCTTCTTTTGATTAAATTTTTTCTTTGAATGGTACAATTCATCAATCTGGATGAATTTGTCAGCTTAAAAATGGAAGCCTTGTGAATCCCGACATCTACGGATAAACAATTCCTTCCAGAAAGGAGAATTAACTATAAGACCTGAGTGAACTGCAATAAGATTGTCCCTATCATTCATTCCTTTGGCTTTCAAAGCTTTAGTGTTGAACCTCCTCAAGTAATCTCCTAATGACTCACCATGGTTCTGTCTGATTTTAGCGAGTACTGTATAGACGATAGAGAGGTCTTTGCAGATGCAAAATTGAGTAGAGAATTCATCGAATAATTGTTCCAAGAATAGATCGTATTCTCACGGTATTGTCGGTACCACTTAGCAATAGCTCCTTGAAGTGTGATTAGAAAAAGCCAACATCTAACGGCGCCAGAAGCATTGTACAAATCCATTTGACTGTCGAATGCCATCAAACGGTCGTCTGGATCAGATGTTATATGATATTTCATTGTAGGACCTTCACATGAGATGGGATATTCATTGAAATTATTTCGTCAATGAAAGGGGCAACGCTCTCATTATCATTTACTCTCTCTGTTCTCTTACACTTGACATTCAATGGATCTTTCACAGCCTTCTCTGCTACATCTTTGAGGTAAGCCTCATTGTTTAAGTAGTCCCTTTTATTTGGTTTATGGCCATGTGAAGTAGAGCTTACGGAACAATCCTTATATTCTTCTTGGACCCTCCCTTGTTAGTTTGCGTTTAGTGAAAGGCAATCCTTTTTCTTAGACAAGGAAATATTAGATTTACTCTTCGCGGCATGAGTATTGATTTTCATATTTCTTCTAAGAGAAACAACTACCTCTCCTGTTGTAGCAGCTTTCATGGATGATCGATGAGTTAGTATTTCATTTAGGAGATTCTTCATCTCTGCCATTTGTCATTCTAAATATGTGATTTTAGCAATGTGGTCCTTTGGCTAAAGATTCTGAGTTGGAGCTAGTTGTGGAGACAGTCGAATTTGAGCTGCTGGTGGAATCAGTTGAGTTGGGGTGGAAGACTGCCTTTGTTCCCTGTTCCTAGGATTAAAAGATGGCGAGACATTTTCCTCTAGTGAAGTTACATGTTTGTCCCTTTCATTGAAGGTGGAAAGCCTTTTTGATCTCCTTTTCCTACAATGAACTAAATTTCCACAATTAGTTGTATTAATATAGCAAGGTCGGAGGTTCGAGCCTTTCTTCGAGTGCCAAAAATGTTAACAAGATTTCTTGTTAACATCCCCGATGCTTTGTATAAAATTGTTTCATATGGGATCAACTCTATAGTTGAGTAGATTCACTTCTTTCGAACAAAATGACTAGGTCGGAAGGATTTAAGGCATTAGTTTTAACCTTAGCCTAAGATCGATGATATCAAAAGGTTTTAAGAAATTGCTTGTCCCTTCTATGAAATTGAGCAGAAAGTTAACTAACTCATTAACCATGCCGAAAGGTTGAGGTTCTCTTCAAACCTTATGGCTTAGTTGGAATAATAGAATTATTGAACCTTCTGCCCTGGCTGGAGGGTTTAGAAAATCATCTAAACCTTTCAACTAGGTTGCTATGATCATAACTTCCCCATTTAGCAGCTGTTTATATAGCTTTCAACCTTGTCACTTCATCGATCTCCCCCGGAGATCGAGAGCAATCAATCAATGATTTGCATCCCCTTTCAAACTTGTCGGAAGGTAGTAGACCGATGTTGTTAAAAGGAGATGTTACTCTGTTTAACATGTTTCTGATGCTTTCGGCCTCTTAGGTTAATACTCTCTTCGTGAGAACCCTTCGAAAAGAATGTATCATCCTAACATGCTCAAACAAAAATAAGAGCTTATTTGGCATGCCACGGAACCATATTAGGGATTGATCAACAAGTAGCATTTCCCTTTTTTGGGCCGGGGCCAAGAAAAGGGAACAAAACTTGTGGAAGTGTCTAATGACATTCCTATCGCATATACTTGAAATAAATGAAGAAGATAAGAAAAAAAATCATATATGATCAGCCATTAATATTGAATTATTGCCTAATCACGATCATCCCCAAATTCAGAGTCGATCACAAGCCACAATTCTCTTTATTTCCTCATGATGAAGTTTGGTGCAAAATTCAAGAAACTAATCCCTAATTTGATTTCTAAATTAGGGTTACAAAGTAGTGAGCGGAGGCAAGAGCAGTTGAATGATAGCAGAATGAAAAGAAAATCGGATCTCGAAACTGGACCCTTTGAGTCCTATTTATAGATGCAGGCAGTCTTCCCTTCGGCTCTATGCCTTCGACTGGGATGAAAGATTGCCTTTTATATGCAGTTGTAAACCTTTCAACTTTGTCGAATGGTTTGTCCATTGTACATCATCATGGAACTTTGAATGTTGTCAAAGGGCCTGCATTTCCTAATGCATTCATGAACCTTTCATCTTTGCCGATGGGTCTGTCTTTTATATGGTATTGTGAACCCTTCGACCTTGTCAAAAGGTTGCTCCCTTACTTGATTTCCATCGAGATCCATTCTTTTCTCGAATGTTGTTGGAAGGTTGTCTTTCATTCTTTGTTGACATATGAATGTTGCCTTTATCATAAACCTTTCGACACTGTTGAAAGGTACTAAGTATGCGTTCCAACCATTCCAAAAGGCTTATTATGCTTTTGAAAAGGTCATTATAGAGTCACATGCCCTTGCCTTGACTTCTTTATCCATTTCGGAAGGAAAGAACTCTTTGAATGTGGAGAGATAAAACCCTTCGTCTCCTTCGAAAGGTTTGAGACTGCTACAAATTGTTAACTGCATTCCTTCGACTCCTTCGAAAGGTTTTACGTGAATTTCTTTTCTTTAGCTCTTGTCTTATGATGGATGGTTGCAGATCTACTCTCCTATTTCATCCGAGAGGTACCTAACGGTTTTTGTATCTATCTACTTTTCGTGCTTTAGTAGTTATTTCCTTCATGTATGCGAAAGCCTTGCTCTGAAGTTCTCATGTGTTCTTCTTTATTATCATTGAACTATCTTTTTGACATCATCGAAAGGTGACTTCTCCTACTAATCTTTCTCTATGCAGAGGGTTTTTGAAAGGCCATCTTTATCTTCATTCATATTTTATGGTTAACATGACCCATAACTGAATTTTAGGTCTTAATGGCAGGATAACCAGCTATGTTGATCCAATAGTGAATAAAAATTTACTAAACTCTTATTTGAATAGATTTGCATCCAAAAGGTCAGGTAAACCAAAATATAGGATGTCCAGAATTGATCGAAAGATCATTGAGTTAAACAAGTTCTTAGTTAGCCCATGAAAATTATGCTATGAAAAATGTTATTGGCATAGGCTAATAGGTTCTTAGTGATCCCATTAAAATTAAGTCTAGAATATGTTATTGATAGAGATCAATAGGTTCATAGTTAGCCCATGAAAACTATGATTTGAAAGATATTATTGATAGAAACCAATAGGTTCACATTAACCCCACGAAAACTATGATTGGATAAAGTTATTGGTAGAAACTAATAGGTTCTTGTTTGTCCCATGAAAACTATGAAATTAGACAAATAGTCTATAGGATTGGAACACGTTTTTAGCAGCCCATAAAAACTAATAAGTTAATAATGACCCTAGAAACTATAAGCCGAGATAGATTTTCAGGTAAAATGGGAAGGGAAATCCAAGGCATATTGCAGTTTTGAATATCATCATATTATGTTATGCTTTAACCATTGTGGATGCAAGTGCACGGTATATGGTTATTGTATACTAGTTAAAATGCTAGTGAAGGGAAAACCTGTTCCGCTTAGCGGCATGATCTCACTAGATATCTAGTTGGTCCAAGATAGTAGGTTATTATCCACACCAGACTTTTTGCCTAACCCGAAGTTTTGTCTTTCCCTCCAAAATATCGGTTGCTTATTTGAGTAGGTAAAAAATAAGGGCTTTTCATGTTCTCCTTAGACAAATAAATTTCCGAAGGCATGCAAAAGGTAAGCTAGCCAATAGAAGCTATATATCTATTTTCCGCTCTGTTTTGATTATTCTTTTATGTTCTAATGACAAGTGACTCTGAAGGCATCTTCATATGTCGCTGTTGGAATATATTTTAATAATTCTAAACGTGGTTTGCAAATTTAGATTATGTGATGAAATGAAATCTTATTATGAAATGAGATGTGAAGATTTATCTTAAAAATTGTTTTGAATATTCATATTCATGTGTTTCTGGTATTATCAAAATGATTAACATAGCTGCATTTTGTCACTGAAAATTAATAATATGATGATTGTAACATCAATAACACTTAATTTTGGACCTCAAATGGGGGATGTTATAGTTTGGTATCAGAGCATATGTTTATGTAAACTTAATAGGAACTTAAACCAAAAAAGGTTTTGAAACAAAATCCAATGAATCAGAGAATAAGATTGCGGTTGGTATAAATTATAGTAACGCATTTGTAATTGTTATACATATATAAATATGTGCTCCCCTCTCTTAGACCGTTCTTCTGTATCTTACTAAGGCTCGTATGTAGATTTATGAGAAAGAAAGGTATGGAAGAAGGAAATGAAAGAGTGAATCTAGGTGGAGGAAGCACTACAAATAATGGAAATGCTTGACTCAATACCAGAAGAAACCAGGTCGACGGGCAAATGCTAGTCAAAACACAAATGCCAACGTAGGTGCTGGAACCCCACAAGTAGATACGGGGATGATGTATTGGTTCTTTGTCAATCTACTACAAGTTAGAGCTGCAGCATGAGTAGTTAGAGGAAATGCTATGAATGCGGGAGGAGCAAATCCCATGACACCAGTTGTCAATAATTATGTCAAGCTGAGTTGAGATTATACCAATTTGGGTGGGAAACCTTTTTATGAATAGAGGATGTTGTAGAAGTGGAAAATTGGCTTTTGCACTATGAGAGAAATTTTTATGATCTCGGTTTGGATGATGAGAAGAAAAGGAGACTAGCTTCGAGGAAATTGCAAGGTGCAACATTTTTCTTGTGGAAAGGAGTTACCATGGGTATGCCAAAGGAAGAGTTAACCTGGGCAGATTTCCAAAGGAGATTCGAGGAGAGATTTTTGTCCGAGGTAGCTAAGTCCACTTTGCTCAGGAAATTTATGGATTTGGAGCAGGAGGAGATGTCAGTGTTGGAGTATTCTATGATGTTTGATGAGATATCTAGATATGGATATGCTATCATTGACACCATCATTAAGAGGAATGAAATGTTTATTCGAAAATTGGAGCCAGAGGTTACTAGAGTGAACATACCACATCTTCGAGACCCGAGTAATGCTGTAATGGAGATAGCAATCCGAAAAGAAGAGATGCTTTCTACTTTTGGAAAAGAGAAGCAGAGTGAAACTCGAGATTCTCAAGGTAAGAAGAGAAAGTTCTTTAATAAGAAAGGAGCTAAGAAAGGAGGAGCTGTCGAGAAAGGGGAGGTTGATCTGGTATGCTACAAGTGTGATAAGAATGAGCATTTTTCTCATGAATGTCGATTTGGAAAAGGGAAGAAAGTTGCAGACAAGAAAGGAGTGAAATATTTCAACTGTGACCATATGGGGCGCTACAAGAATCAGTGTCCAAAACTAGTTAGGATGGACAAGGGAAAAGTTTTTTCTTTGGAACAATCATCCTTTAGACCAACAACAATTGAGAAGGAAAGTCTATAATAGGAGGTAAGCTTCTGAATCGCAGTATACTAGTTAGGGTACTATTTGATATTTGTGCATCACAATCATTTATATCTCAGTGTTTGGTAGATAGATTACGCTTAGAACCATCATACCTTGTAACTTCCTTAAGGGTTGTGAATTCGATAGGAGGGTATGAAACTCTAGGGATAAGATGTGACTAATAAGAACTTGATTTGTTAGGTCGTAAGTTTGCATGCAATTTGTATGTCTTTGATTTCGTAGGCTTGGGGATCATATTGGATATGGATTGGTCAGCTAAATGTGATGCTAGGATATTTTTCCAGAGTAGGGAAATATCATTGAGACATCCTAGTAGTAGTGATCGAATAGTTTATGGGTCCAGGAGTTTGTGCTTTGCTGAATGCTATGGAAGAAGAAGAAGAGTTGAATCTAGTTTTGGTAGCAAGAGAATCTGCAAAATTTTTGAGCTGGCCATAGAACTACCACCGAAACGAACTATCAAGTTTCAAACAGATCTTATGCCAGGAATAGAACCCGTAAGTAGGCCAACTTATCAGGCTAACACCTACCGAGACGAAGGAGTTAAAGGTGCAGCTAATGGATTTAAAAGGAAAGAGTTTTATCAAACCAAGCAGTTTGCCTTGGGAGCGACCATGATGTTCATGAAGAAACCAGATGGATCATTGAGGATGTGTATTTACTACCGTAACCTGAATGAGAAGAATATAAAGAATAGCTATTCTTTATCGAGAATCAATGACTAATTCAATCAGTTGAGTGGAGCTAAAGTGTTTTTCCAATTGGATTTGGCTACAGCATAGGATAGTATTCCGTTGATGGCATTTCAAACATGATATGATTCGTACGAGTGGTTAATGATGCCATTCAGACTAACTAATATGCCAGCTTTATTTATAGATTTAATGAGCCGTATTTTCCGAAAGCACATTGATAGGCTCATATTAGTGTTCGTATACTGCATTTTGACATATTCTAAGTATTAAAGAGAGCACAAGGTTCATCTTAGAATAGTGTTAGAGATACTAAGAGAACATGAACTGAAAGCAAAGTTTTTGAAGTGTCATTTCTGGAAGAAAGAAGTAAAGTTTCTTAGCCATGTAGTCTCAGGAGAAGGGTTATCAGTTTATCCAAATAAGATTGTTAATAGTTGGAAGAGACCTGAGATGAGTGACTGAGATAAGAAGTTTTCTTGGATTGGCTGGATATTATCGAAGATTTATTAACGATTTTTCATGGATAGCAGCACCCCTGACTAAGCTAACTAAAAAGGACATTAAGTTTGTTTGGTTCGATAGATGAGAGGAAACATTCCTGAAGTTAAAGCATTTATTGACCAATGCGCCCATGTTAGTTGTGCCAAACAGTAATAAAGGGTTAATAGTGTATACAGATGCATGTGGAGGCAAGATTAGGAGTTATGATGATGCATAAGGTATGCCAACTGCCTACGCTTCTCGATAGCTAGAATCGCATGAAGTAAGATATCTGACCCATGATTTAGAGTTACAGCGTTGATCTTTGCATTAAAAGTTTGGAGACATTATCTTTTGGGAGAAAGATTTGAGTTGTACATGGATCATATATCTTTAAGGTATTTATTCTCCCAGAAGAAGTTGAATATGAGACAGTAGAGGTGGCTAGAGTTTTTAGAAGCTTATGATTTCGGTATAGAGTATACACCGAGAAAAGAAAATAAGGTAGCGGATGCTCTTAGCAGAAAACGTCAAAATATGGTGTTAGCTATGTTGGCAGAATGGAAGGATCTTGAGGCATTGACTACGTGTAGTGTGCAGTTAAGATCGACTGCTAGTTCTACTCAGGTACTACCATGATATCATGTTTGGAAGTTTGACTAGTTTTGGTCAAAAGGATTGTTTCAAAGCAGAAAGATGATCCATTATTGGCCAAGAAGATTAGAAGGCTAGAGGTTGGAACTGAAATTGATGATCTGAAAGATTTTAGTCTTAACTAGAAGGGATGGTTGAGAAAGAAGGGACGGTTTTGTTTCCCCAAATGTTGGAGACCTAAGAAAGAAGTCTTTAGGGAATGTCATCGATCGAGGTTTACGATTCATCCTAGAGTAACCAAGATGTATCAGGATATGAAGATAAGTTTCTTCAGGGAAGGTATGAAGAGGGATATTGAATTATGGGTAAAGAAATGTTCGAATTGCCAGTAAGTAAACGTCGAACATCAAAATCCGAGTGGGTTGCTTTAGCCTTTAGATATACCAGTTTGGAAATAGGATTTGATATCCTTGGACTTTATTGATGGGATGCCAAGGTCGAATCGAGGAACTGATAGTATATGGATCATACTGTACAAATTGACCAAGAGTTTCCATTTCATTCTTGTTAAGTCAACCTGGACGACACCTGTTTTGGCTAAAGAATATAGTTAGACTGCATGTGATTCCTAGTGGTATAGTCAATGACTGAGATACATTATTTACTAGTGAGTTCTAGAGGATTCTACAGGAAGTGCTTGGTACCAAGCTTAAGATGAGTTCCGCTTATCACCCTCAGGTAGATAGGTAGACAGAGAGAATCAATAAGGTACTCAAGGATTTGTTGAGAGCTTGCATACTAAATTTTGATGGATTATGGGAAAACCGCCTACACTTGGTTGAGTTTTCCTATAATAACAGTTATCGTATTAGTATAGCAATGACACCTTTCAAAGCTTTGTATGGAAGGCCATGCAAGTCACCAAAATGTTGGTTGGAGACTGGAGACAGGTTAGTCATAGGTCTAGATCTGGTGAGAGAAGCAACAGAAAAAATTGAGTTAATCCAAGGTAGGATGAAAGAAGCTCAGTCTAGATAGAAAAGTTACATGGACAGAAGGCATAAAGGTAGAGTTCTCATTTGGAGACAGAGTCTTAATCAAGGTATCACCAATGAAAGGTATGGTGAGATTCGGTAAGACAGGAAAGTTAGCATCGAAATATGTTGCACCATTCCTAATTACACAGAGGATCGAAAAGCTCGTATATCGACTAGAGTTACCGAGCAGTTTAGCAGGCGTCCTTAAAATATTTCGTGCCTCTTATCTTTGTAAATATGTGCACTATTTGGAGACTACTATCACTCTGATTGCTTTGGAAGATTTAGTTGTAGAATCGGATCTGACTTTTGTTTGGCAACCAGTTTGAGTAGTAGCGAGAGATGAGAAGAGATTAAAAAGAAGACAGTTAAGTTGGTGAAAGTTCAGTGGAGAGACAATGAGAAAGACTGTACTTGGGAAACAGACGACAGGATTAGAGGTACCTATCATGATCTGTTATGAGGGTATGGTCTATATTTGATATACAAAGATTATTTCCTAGTTAGATAGGCTATTATTATTATTAGGCTATTATTGTTATTTGGTAATGTTACAGATGTTTTCATGTTTGATATGCTTAGTTTTTAATCCTTACTGAATTCCGAAGGCAAATTTTTTTAAGGAAGGGAGAGTGTAACAAATCCTAATTTTGATTAATAGTATTCAGGAGATTTAAGTAGATAAATTAAACATAATAATATAATAATTAGATTGATAAGGGAATTGAGATTTGAATATAATTAAGGTCAAGCCTTAACCAAATAAAAACATAAGATTGTTTTATAACTTAAGCATATAGTTGAATAGGAAAAGGGTAATATAGGAATAAATAAGACTTCAAAACCCCTAAACCCTTATTCCTTCTCATTCACGTTTTCATAAAAACAAAAACAATCAAAAGAAATTGCAAGCAAAGGCCGGCCATTAACTACCATCTAAATCATGAAAATCAAGTAGAGGTTCAAGAAGGAAAGTTAGGAAGATTAAGCAATAATCAAATCTCAAAATCCATAATTCAAACAAGGCAAATCACAACTCAAACCTTCTCGTGTTTATTGTCTAGTACTTTTCTAGATTCAGGCTCAATTTGATTTCGAATATATAACGATGATTTGATGATATGCCATGTTTATTTTTTCTATGTTTGATAAACGATAAGTTATATGAATATTTATGAATAGGATGATTTCGGTTCCAAGATTTAAATTGAAGATATATTTCTCCAAATGTTATGATTTTTATGTATGATATTTAAAAGATGAATTTGGAGATGAATTTTTATTTTCATAACTTTTCTAAGCTAAAGGAATATTTTACGAATTTTTAAAGGTGGAAAAAATGTTAAATTGGGTTTAAATTTGTCTAAGTCATTAATTAATGATTTTTTGGCCCAAAAATCTTATATGATGAAAAGAATACCATTTTAGAATTTTTGTGAATTTTTGAGATTATTCACGAATATATTTCAAGAGATATGGATTACATAATAAAGGCTAGTGTTTAATTATTTAGTTTGTTAATTATGAAAATTAGCGTTTAAAAGTATATTTTGGCTTTGGGAGATAATGTGCGCCAGCATAGCTGTGATTAGTTGAAAATATTTTAGTAACCAATCATATTTTAACATATAAAAGAGATTTGTTGAAAAGAACATGCTTTATTAGGCAAAAATTCAGTTGTAGAGATAATTACGATGATGCTACTTTTTTTAATATTTATGTCACACTTATTATCCCTTCGACATCGTTGAGAGTAAAGCATAGGGCACTATTTCAATAGTGCAGAGTGGTTTCAAGCTCATCGAGGTCAAGTAAAGACGGTAGTTCCATTGCATCGACGAGGTCATTTCGCACATCCATGTCGTGTGTGTTCTCGTCGTGCTTACGCATGTTCTAAAATATAGGAAGAAGGGCCGTCAAGCTTATCAATACTTAATAGCGTCGACATGATTCATGTCGTTGCACTTCTTATAGTGCTGCATTAGTTGTGTCCCCACTCTTCTATAGATGCAGAGAAACCATGTCACCGCTAAACAATTGCGTCGACATGGATTACACGTGTTTTATAAAACAAAAGCAAACTACATCGTTGTCAAAGTAGATGGCATCGACATTGTTGAGAATCGATGTCATCATTATCGAAGAAGCACATGGTGCCGCATGTTCACGTTTTTTTCCAATGGAGAGGAGAGCCTTATGCCTCGATGTCAATGTGATAGAATGTCGACGTTGATCATTGTAAAATGTTTTAAATGGTGATAAACCCAACATCATTTTCATATAAACACATGGCAATATAAAAAGGGTTTTACAAATGGCACTAGAATATGAGAATACAAAGAGATTATTTAATTGTTTAAATTATAAGTTAAGGGTATTGACCATACATCATTAATAAAATGATTACAAGGACTTTAATTATGGTGTTTATATTTTGGGTTTATTGGATTAGTTGTTATCTATGCTATTGTTATCATATTCACTTCGTTTATGACCAGTAACTACCTTTTGGGGTGCTAAGGGTAGGATAACCAGCTAGGTTGACCCAATAGTGAATATAAATTTACTTAACTCCTATGTGAGTAGATCTGCATCTATGAGGCCAAGTGCACATCGGAATATAAGATTTCTAGAACTGATCAAAAGATTATTGAGTTAGACAGGTTCTTAGTTATCCCATGAAAACTATGTTATGAGAAATGTTATTGGCAGGAGCCATAGGTTCTTAATGATCACATGAAAACTATGTCTGAAATATGTTATTGATAGAGATAAATAGGTTTCATAATTAGCCCACGAAACTTATTATTTGAAAGATGTTATCGGTAGAAACCAATAGCTTCATAGTGATCTCATGAAAACTATAATTGGATAAAGTTATTGGTAGAAACCAGTAGGTTCTTAATGATCCCATGAAACTATGAAATCAGATAGATAATCCATAATATTGGAACAGGTTATTAGTCAGCCCGTAAAAACTAATAGGTTAATGGTAACTCTAGAAACTATGAACCGAGACAGATAGTCTGGTAAATTGGGATGGAAAATCTAGGGCATATTGCAGTTTTGAATATCATCATATTATGTAATGTTTTAACTATTGTGGATGCAGATGCACAATATATGGTTGTTGTATATTGGTTATATTAGTGAGGAGAAAAACCGTTTTGCCTAGCGGCGTGATCTCATTAGATATCTAGTTGATACGAGATGGTAGATTATTATTCACACCAGATTTGTCTGACCTGAAGACTTTATCTTTCCCCTTAAACTCTCGAGTGCTCATTTGAGTAGATCGAGAGTAAGGGATTTTTAGGTTCTCTTAGACACATAAGCTTGCGTGTAGGAGACAATCCAGCTAGTAGGAGCTATATATCTATTTTCACTGTGTTTTGATTTTGCTTTGTGTTATAATGGCAAGTTGTATTAAATGCCAAATATTTGACTCTGATTATCCAAGGGGGATTCTTCATATGTCACTCTTGCAATATGTCGTAATAATTATATTTTCTTTGAACGTGGATGGCGAATTTGGATTATGTAATGAACTTGAAATCTTATTATGAATGGGATGAGAAAATTTATTTTTAAAAATTGTGTTGAGTTTCCATATTCACGTGTTTTTGGAATTATCAAAATGATTAACACATCCATATTTTATCATCAAAAATTAATAGCTATGAATGACTGCAGCATCCATAGCACCTAGTTTCGGGCCTCAAAATGGGGGACGTTGCAAAGATTAAAAAGAATTTAATGATTAGAGAAGAAAGGCTAGTTTAGTGGAGGTGAGGGTTAGAAAGACTTATATTTATTGCAAAATTTGAGTATTTTAGGTTCAAAGCAATTCCAAGTCAAAAAATACCTATTTCGCCTAATGTGTTCAAACCATAATATATTGTGTATTAAAATCTATATCTTGAAAATTCCAAAGGAAATGGAATTACCAAAATTCCCCAAAAGGCAACTCTTTTGAAAATTGTCTTTTAACGTCAATTAATTCAAATGAGTTTTAATAACTAATTAATAGTTAATGCATTAAATTTGTTGGCATTGCAATCTCCTCCTGAAAGAAGTATGCCCCTGCAGTTCCCCAAAAAAGATCCTCAACTCCCTAAAAACAACCTTCAATCTGATCAATAAAGCATCATCATATGTTTAGCCACAAAATATGGGGAAGTATACTAATAACAAACTAATTACTTCTAAAGTAGCACACGACAAGTGCATAATACTGTTAATATGACATAACTAAATCTGTTCACAATACTGAATGTAATTTTGTACACGCACATATTATAGTAACGCATATATTTCCTCAACCATGCAACCCAAATTATAGCATGCAAAAATAACACTCCATCAACAAAGAGTGAGATAATCTCAATTATAGACTAGCTATGTTCACTAATTACATCGTGCATCTCAATAATCCAACCATAATAGTCAATAACAAAGGCTCACAACAAAACTTAGGTTGGTTTAAATATGCTTACACAAGTAAATTTATAAATTTGTAAACTAACAATCAGTATAGCTCACAAAATAAAGCACACATACTCAAAATGACAATGTATTGTCATCATACTAACATACCAAGAAATAACATATATGTGCTAACCCCTATGCTGATTACACATCCACCGAAATATGCATATCCTAAAACTGTTAGTGAACTTCCTCATAGCCACATCCTTAGAATAATTGGTCTACCATCTCATACTTACACCCTCCAAAATATCATGTGCATAATAAGAGTATTACACGGTAACATTGTCTGATAATACGAAGAATAAGGCTTATTAGGGGTGGCCATATATGAATATTCCCTTAGGCCAACACTTATATATATTCTTAACTCATAAAATACATTAATTGTATGTACTCCATATCAGTGCAAAGCAACAAACACATGAGTTTCCAAATAAGAACAATATACAATATAAAAATAGTGCACAGAGCCTCAGAATGAAGCAAAACATAAAATATAATAACATACATAACACAAAATAATACAAATTGTGTCTTCTAGTAATGATATATAACATAGTCGTATAAATACATCACACGATATACATGATTCACCATATGTCAATATAACTAGGTATAAAATACCTAGCATCACTAACATCCTCTACTCTGTCGCTAACTTGAGTCCCAAGAGAAATATTCAATCAAGATAACCCATCCTATCAAAAACAACCTCCACTCTTAAAAATAACACAACTCGGGTCAGGTTAGAACTAGCTATGAGTGTATTAGTGTGTAATGTAACAACACAATGATAACATATGTAAATAAATATGGGTAAATATTGAACAATTTGATAAATACGCATCCCGTATGTCAAGCATACAATTTCATAATTCCCTGTTATGTCTTATAATAATGTGACTCGCAATCACAAACCTACTCAATTATGATTCACTCATGATCATAATTATTTACCATCATATTTGTTATTAAGTTAACATCATTTTAAGTTTGATCGATAAGTATACATATACACAAACACACACACAAATACCTAGTACGCTCTAGTCATATTTTTGATACTAAAAGTGGAGTCGATACCAAGTGATGCCGCCTCGGTACGACATCCCCATCGATTCAGAAATTGTGGGTGCCTCCATATGATATTTTTGCTACACTATATAACTCTCTGGTCCTCACTTGCAATCATCACTATCCATCATCGCATCAAATTTGTATATCCTCGCTTATTGTGCCTATGCATCAAACCGTTGGACCGGTGACAATGGGGCAAAATTGTTATGACTCGAGGCACTATCTCGTTGTCAGTCCAACTTGGATGGATATCTAGCACATCTGGTGTCTAACATCGGTTCGATCAAATTTCATTTATTTATTCTACATATTTATATTTATGATGGTAACTCACCTAATCATCGTTTAACTCGATGTCACTTAGGGTTTACTTAACATTTAATATTTAAAGGAACATAAAATAGAAAGAACATCAAGCAAATAACTTGCATTGTCTGATTAGAGGATATGTTATCCCTTATGACAAAAACCTTTAGATATATAAGCAATCTAAAGGTTATTAGATAACAATGCAAGCAGAATGAAATATTTAACCACATCCATAAAAATAACAAGAAATATCTATAAGCGCATGCCTCATTCCTACCATAGTATAAATTCATTATATTTTTTGTTACAAAATAATAATGTGGATTTGATTATGCATTCCAAATACACACACATACATATATATAATCCTTATTTTACCTTTATTTAATTTCAAAGAAATCAATATTTTAAATTTTCTTTCAATTGATAAACCTACTATACTCCTTCCAAAATAATTCACACACTTTGAAATTTATCTTTTACAACACCTCTAAAGTAGCAATATATGAGTTTATAAATCAAGAATCTATTACCAACAATTTTTCGTAGTCTCAAAACAGACTTAAATAGATTAATTGGATTTTAGAATAATAAAGAAATGGCTCCAAAGAGTTGGAGAACATCAATATCAGTGTAAAGAGCAGGAAAAGATTGGATGAGTTACAAACGACTTGAATCATGTCAGTATTGACACGATATTATTGGTATCGAGATGATGTTGAACCATGACGTGGCAAAGCTTGAAGGAAGGAAGCTTAAGCTACAAAAAAAGTTGAAGTGGATATGTGCAAAATCATGCTGGTACCGATAAGAATTCTTATAGGTATCAATATGGTTGGATTCCTTGGAAGTTGTGCTGCTTTAACTGTTCTTCATGCTAAAATTTCATATCTTGGAGCAAGACATTCAAACCTAGATTACAAAATTTATGTTGGGATTTTCCTACAAATACCTAGCAAACTTCAACTAGGAGGGAGACATTTTAGTATATTGATTTTGGTGTGGCGCTTTGGATTCTTTTAATTCAAAAAACAATAGAAAATCGATAACTAGAGGAGAGCAGCTCGAATTTGGATTATAATCAATGTAATCTAAAGAGAAACTATCAATAATAAAGATTAAATTGGACATAGCTCGGAGTATTTGCCAAACCACTATAAAAATCTCATGTTGATCTTCTTTCTCTTCATTTTCTTCACTTCTGTATTTGCTTGATTCAGATTCGATAAATTTTGGGGTATTACGTCAATTTTAGTGAAATATTTTTTCACTAGGAAAGACTTAGATCTGAGATTCAGAGAAGATAAAGAGGCCTACTACAAGAATTATTACTAAAGTAAGTTGATAAGGACAAAGGGGCAGCTAAAACGCGCCCTAAAGTTAAACCTATCTTCTACCTACATTACTAAAGAGGAGATAGAAGGAATGATACTGAGATGCATACAAGATTGATGGCCTGGCAAGAAGAGATGCTTAATGCATTTTTCAACAGAATGGAGGAGCAAATGATAGCCAGAGTGGTTGAAATCCAGAACCAGAGGCTGGAAGGTAATACTTCCCTATTTGGAGTTAGAGTAGAATAAAATGGAGCTGACTTCCCACCATCAGAACCACTCGGTACCAATCATAATCAGGCCAATATTAACATGAATAATCTAGTGGGCATGCCTAATTTAGGCCTTAGATGAGCTGAAATAATAGGAACGGGTAATGCAACGGTCAAAGACGCGAACCAAAATATGAATGTACAATCTCAAGGATTAGGACCAAGAACTCTTTGTAGAAATGGTGGGCGAGATCAAAATCTATGTCAAGGGCGCACGAAGACCTAGAGATTTCAATGGAATGATAATGTGAGGATTGTTGATATGATAAGACAAGTATGGAGAAGTGAACCCCCTAATCAGAGTTTGGAGGATGTAAATAGAAATCCATTTAATCTAAACATCTGATATGCTAGGAGCCCGCTTGATTTTAAGCTAACAGCACTGAATTTGTAGAATAGAAGGACATATCTAACATTTCACTTAATGAGATATATCTAATATATGGGAGTGTTGGGTGCTTTGAAGGAAGAAATAGGAAATTGTTTCATATTATACTTTATAGATTTAGCAGCAATGTGGTTTCATTAGCTGGAAAATGGGACCATCAGCACATTGACCGAATTAGTGGATAGGTTCATAAATAGTTTAGAGTTCATGCAACACAACCGAAGAACATGATGATGCTTTCGAGTATGAAACAAAGAGCCGGTGAGACCATGTGAAGTTTCTATCTAGGTTTAATGTAGTACCCGCCATAGTGTAGAAACTAGACCAATCCATGATTACTAGTGGTTTTCGAAATTACGAGCAAAATTGACATGAGATTGCTTTGGAAAGAGGTCCGTTAGTGGATCTTGCAGATTTCTATTATCAAGCAAATAAGATCCTATAGCAGGAGGATGATGAAGAGAATGTGTGGAGGTAAACACGGTGGGTGATGGAGGACCACCCAAAACAGAATATGAAAAGGACCAAAATAAAACGAAAAGCTAACGATAAATTAAAGGATCAAAGCGATAAAGGAGGGAGCCAAATTTTCCATCTTATAATGAATTGACAGAGACCCCGATGATGATCTATCTTGATACAAGGGGGCAGATTCCCTATCAAAAACCCATGAAGTGAGAATCTATAATTGGGAGAGAAAGTATGAAAATACTGACTATGCCATGAGCTAGATAGACATGAAAACAATGAATGTAGACATATATGCAACTTGATAGAGGAGCAGGTTAAGAGTACCCTGCTTCAATAATATGTAAGGACTCAAACCACAATGATGCAGTAAAAGGACCACCATCTATGGTATATGTACCCAATCGTAGGCACGAATCTAGGTCGAGAATGATTATTCCATGATCGAAAAGGATTGTAATCAAATTCATTTATTTTTTTCATTTTTTTGTTTAAATAAACTATGAAGGATTACCATCGAGCTACTTACATGTGTATGAAACCTTGATTGGTCCAAGGGCGCTCTCTAGGTCAAGGTCCGAAAGTAATCCATTTACTAGATTAGAATTTTTGATTTTTGTTGGATGTATTTGATTTAAATAACTGATTGGTAGATATCTGGACATGAAATAATAATTGGTATTGATGTGGTTGATGGATGCAATTGGAATGTAATTATCCCTTAAATATGATATATAAGTTGATAGGACTCGAAGAGATGGGGTAATGAACCATGAAGTACAAGTTCCCTTATCGAAAATCAAGTAGATGGAATTGTATAGGATAGTAGGTCCCCTCACCAAAGAATGAGAAAATGGACATGCTTGAATAGCGATTCCCCTCATCGAAGAGTGATAAGATGGACATTCTCGAATGTTCGGTCCACTCGTTGGAGAGCAGGCGGATTAGGCTCCATTTATATTAGTGATAATGTGATCCGGAGAGATCAGAAACTAAACTGGATAAATGATTATGCTTTTCGAAAAGATCTAAACTTAAATTTAGAGTTTCAATGCCTTAAGATTTGATAATGATTACTAAATGATTAATGAATGTCACTGCCTCGAATTGGTTGGACTTATCTATAATGGAATGATGGGTGATACAAGATGATTTACAAGTAACATTCTAGTTGGTGGCAATGTACCCCTATGATTAGTGGTGCATGATGGGATGACATACTATTAACCTAAGATAGAAAAGTCTCTAAAAACATGGGAGTATATAAATATTAATTTATGATGACTTAAATCATAGGCGAACAAGGGATGATATTGATCATGGTAACTTAATCCTGGGTAAACACGGGATGAAATTGATGATGATATATGTTATGATAACCTTGATTTATGATAATATTATAATCCTGAGGAACGATGGGTTGATTATGATTTATGACCAACACTTAAGAAATGACTTAAGTCCTAAGCTATGATGGTCTAGAATGGCCTTTAATTTTTAAGCAAATAAAAAAAAACTAGATAATCCACCATGATTTGGATTAACAGATAGCCAGAGAGCACAAATGATGAAAATTTGCCAGCCTTGAAGTTTGATCTTGAGTAAAGCATACCTTATATTCACAAGTATTACTACAGGGGGAAAAATATTGCCAGTAAAATTTTTTCACAATCTCAAAACAGACTCAAACGGATGAATTGGACTTCAGAATGATGAAGCAATGGCTTCAAAGACTTGGAGCACATCAATAATGATGATACAAAAAAGAAAAAAAGATTGGATGAGTTTTGGATGACTCAAATCATGTCAATTTCGACATGGTATGGTCGATACCAAGATGATGTTGAACCATGACATGGAAAGCTTGAAGGAAGGAAGATCAAGCTACGAGCAAAAAGTGAAGTGGGTATGTGCAAAATAATGTCGGTATCGACATGAATTCATGTCTATACCAATATGATTGGATTCCTTGAAAGTTGTGGTGCTTTGACCTAGTCTTGTGCCATACTTTTGGATGTTGAATTGAGACGTATTCAAACCTGGATTGTGAGGTTTTAGTTGGGATTTGCCTATTAATAGCTAGCAACCTTCAACTGGGAGGGGGACTTTTTGGGATATTGAGTTTAAAGAGGAGCTTAGGATCATCTTCTTCTTTTAACTCAGAAAATCATAGAAAAATGAGATCTAGAGAAGAGTACCTCGATTTTGGATTGTAATCATTGCAATCGAGAGTGAAAACTATCAACAACAAAGGTTAAAGTGGATGTAGGCCGGAGTATTTTCCGAACACTTTAAAAATTATTGTGTTTGATCTTCTTTCTCTGCATTTTCTTCACTTTATGTTTGCTTGATTCGAATTCAATCGATTTTGGAGTGTTGTGTCAATTTTTTGTGTAATAGAATCCTTATAAACATCAAATTTATATTATATATATAATTTTTATGATTTTCAATTTCAAATCCTCTCCAAACCCCAATTATTGAATTTCAAATCAATTATTTAAATTCCTTACTCATTGTGAAATCCATTAAACCGCCTTTTAATATTAATTTAACAACCTAAAATTTCATTTCCATACTTAAAAGAAAAATTTGTAATAAGACTTATGAATCAGAGATTCATCATAATATCAAATTTAAAAGTTTATCTCTTTTCAACATTTCGCATCACTAATATTTTTCAATCATTAAATCACATTCAAAATTTATTATTTTTTCTCAATAGATTATTTTTAAAAACTTCTCGTTCATTCAAAACCATCAAAATAATCACATAGTTTTGGAAAATAAAATTTAAATCCTCTTCATAAAAGCATATTCCTTTAAAAAAAATTACCATAAGAAAATAATTATCCATCCATACGTTTATTTATAATATTTTCTTTCACTTCTCTTAATTTAAACCAAATAACTTAATATCTTCAGAAATAATTATAAAAAAATATCTTCAATATAACTTTATTTCTATTTAAAAAAATTAATGATAAAATCTCAACTTCCAAAGCTAATTTAAACTCCTTAAATTTTAAAACATATTTCTTAAAAATTTTCCTTTTCACTTTATTTTCAAACCAAACTAATTTAAATTTAGCACAACATTACATACATTATTTCAAACCAAATGGACCTTAGTTATGTTCAAATACCATGGGATGATTGGCCATAAATTGGCCAGTGCAATAAACAAAACACATCAAATTCATTTAATATTCGTGTATCATCAACTAAGAAAAGGCATGCAATGCGATTTCAATCCACTACAACCAATATCAACTAATATTCATCAATCGACAACTAAGCAAAGAAAATAATATGGGAAACGTTGTAGTAAATGCTATACTAGTCTAAAAAGATCTTAAGGCTACTTTAACTCTAAAGGGGGGTGAACAGTGTTTTATAACTTATATGGAACTTTCTAAATTGTTCCAAGATTTAAATCCAAACATAGATAATCAACACACTATATATATATATATATATATATATATATATATATATATATATATATAGGCAGTCGCATATGCATATGCAGCAAAAAATAAAGTAAGAGAAGAGAGATGAGACCAGGAGATTTTATACTAGTTTGGCTCGACCAATCCCATTTCCAATCTTGTATAATATATGTACAGATTTCTTTTCAAACACCTGCTTTAATTAGGTAGCAAGGAAACCGTAATACAATTTCAATTTTAAGGCAACAAGATACACTCTTTGACTTTTCGAGCTCAAGGTAGACTTGCTTGATTTAACCAGGCAATAAGCACACCTACTTGATTTGAATGGGTAATAAGCACATCCATACAAAAACTATTAGAGGGTTGTCGATTCCAAATACAAATAATTATACATTGGATACAGAATATGCTATAGCCCTTTGATAGCACATTGATCATTGAATTGATGAGAATATGTTTGTAAATTAGTGAGTAGATTATAAAGAATGAATGTAGTAAAGTGGATATTGAATTTGAGTGAATTTGAAGAGTATAGAAAGTAGATTTTGTGAAATACATAATGAGAATTTGGAGTAAGAAGAATAGAAAGGAAGTAGTTAAAGAAATTTATTTTCCAATCCCTTTTATGTAGTGTTTGAAGGGACATGTCTATTCGCGAAGAGATGGAGCCAAAAATCACAACTATTCAAACTTTAAAAGCCTCTCTTCATGGTACATAAACTTTTGTTTTGAGAAAAACAATAAAAATGTTATAAAATTCTAATATTTTGCAAAATCATTTAAAAAGTTTTAAAATACTTTTATATATTCATAGAAATATATTTTGGAAATGAAAATAATTATTTTTATGAGAGAGTATTTAAAGAAAAAGAGTTGTTATTCAAGGACTTTAACAAATTCATCTAATGTCTAACTATAAACTATAGTCTTGAACTCTTCGTGTCTTTGTTTTTAAACTCACGGGTCTTCAATTATATTGATCATCCCTAATTTAATCTCTAGCCTTTTTACTAATCTTCTTCAAACTCAATTATCTTATTCATGTACAAACCTATGTAATATCCTACAAAATATTCTATACAACTTGGAAAAAATTAGTACCTATATTTATACGGTTGTTTTCATCAAAATCAATATCTGTGGTTTTAGTAAAATATACATACAAGTACATTATTGTGGGATAAAACATAACTCACCTTATTGATGTCTTTACCTCCCTAAAGGCAATTTATTCAACCAATATTGTGAGCACCAAATCGAAAATTGTTCCTAACCTTGCACGTAGACTCCTCCCATTCGATTAAAACATAAGCCCGAGATCGTCCATGCCATCCCTGTAATTCACCCACCTCTATACCCACACTATCCAAGAGTATTACAGAGTAATACTGTCATAATATAGAGAATAAGGCTATATTGGGTACACACGTGAATACTCTCTTAGGTTAACATCGGTACGTATTAAAACATCTAATATATAACTCAGCCATGCATACAAAGTATTGATACAAAGCAATAAACATGTGTGCCTTAAGGACAGAACAATACATAATATACACTGAATTACAGAGTGAGTCAATCGCAGCGAAAACATATAGTATACATAATAATGTTATAACAATACAATAAAATTCAAATGTCAATTGTATATATATATACACAATGGATAATATCATATAAATATTAGGTAATCATCCTAATATAATACTCCTCTAAGTCCAAAGTAAACAAATGCTGGTCGGATTGTCCCTATACATGTAATGTCTCAGACTGACCCGAGTACTATATAAATAATAAATGGTCAGGCTATATTTAAATCGAGGGTTGCACATATATATAGATACATAATATGCACAGTATAATAGTGATGACATACAAACAATGGTATAACAAGATGGAGACAACCATAACGTTCAATATAAAGATGTCATCACCTATATAAATCACATCATATATTATCTCATCGAAATAATTACAAATGGGTGATCTGAAATCACCATCAAATCTAGAAATCATCTACGATGGGATATTCTCAAGTAATGTCAGGCGATGATGAAAAATTGCCCACGATATCTCTCAATCTAATATTCAATATACCATTATCAAATCACTGAAATCAATAAGAAAGATTTGAGCCACCTCATAACAACGTCACAATGTGCAAAATCATATATCTAAACCTTATGCTCTTTGAGAGGTGAACGACTGAAAGGACCTAAGAAATAGAAATAACAAATCAATAACAAATCAATAATAAGTAGGCCGTTTTCCTAAGAAGGATATGGGGTTAATCATACTCTGGACACAGTCTTCGGTGTAATCTCATTTATATATAATAGGTGTCTATCTACCACCCATATGCATATACATACTCCACATACACCGAAACCAGACAGGAGATCGACAGCATGTTTGCTTGCTCCAAGAGTTACATGTGGTTCATATGATATGACTCTTACAACCATTAGTTATCATTACCTCTCTCTTGGTATCGTGGCAATGATCCACCATAGGCTCGATAACACGTATCCTCTTCGACCATGACTACCGACATGTGCCCTTATGGTAAATGACTGTTGGGCTATGCGACACAAGGGGCAACCAACTACCAATCTCATGATGTGCATCGAATATCATAAACAACAATAGTGTCGCAGATTTGGGGAGGACCCCATGATCAGGAGACCATGGTGGATACTAGCCAATTTGGTTTACTACCAAAACATAAAGGGAGTTGGACAAAGGTAGACAGACACATAATGTACATAAACTCCATGGCAAACAAGTACCCTTCATTCGTGCTCACCGAAGCAAGTCACACCCACACCATATAACCCCGTACAAGTGTCATCCATGAGCAAAGGACAACTGAATGAATAATAGAATGACGTCTCATACCACCGAGTGTTACTAGTCCATTTATTCAATGCTCACACATTACACTCGCCCTTCAATATTCTTTATAATGAGTCCAAAGAATAACCGGAATAGTGTTATCGGAAGTCCCATACTAGATGGTATCACTAAACTATTTATATAGATTTCTTATCGCATAGAATAAATACAATAAAATCAAAACATGGGTGTCATCGCTGTATCATAATAAAATAGAACTTAAATCAATATCAAAGATAAATCAGTCACAATATTGAAATAATTATAGTAAATGAGAAATCAAAAGTTACATATATCATATCTAAATCCAAACATTAATTCAAATATAAAAAATAAATTCTTTAACAATATTCGTAAACTTTTATAACATTCAAAAACATTTTATAGAATAATTTCCTTGTCAAAAATATTATTAAAACCATTCAATTTTACAAAATCATCAAATAAACTAATTTCGAACCAATAAATTTATAATAACGAAAATAACTTGCAGAACTCTTAAAGTAGATTTTTATAATCAAAATTCCTTTTTTATAAATATTTTCTACACCTATTATATTAAATTTACAAATTGTAGAAGAATTTTTTAAAAAAAAAATATCGTTAAAAGCCTCTCATTTACAATTATAAATTCCATCCATTCCAATATATTAAAAATTCTATTTGATTTTTAAATCAACTTTTATTTCTAAAATAATTCACATAATAATTTTTCGAAGCTTTCAAAAGTTTTACAAATGGGAAAATCAATATATCATCTAAAATAAAATTCATGAAGTAAAATTCTCAGAAATTTAACAACAAAACAACAATATATATTTTATCATGTGGCCGGGTCAAATTCCATAGAATTTTGACCATCGACACATTTTACATGCAATATAAATAAACAACACAGTTCAAAATGCAAATGGATGGTATCTCCTTTGCATTTTGGACATCCAACAAACATAAAATTCCATTAGTAATCTCCAAAATCATATCTAATCACAATAATCAATCCAATCTCCTGATCAAATAATTTATGCAAACAAACAACCAGCATTCACAAGCAATTCAGACAATTGATTCAAGCATACAATTCATCTATAGGATAAAACATAAGGAATGTAATGAATTATAGATATTATATGAGTTAAAAACTCACCGGACGATGTTAGAACGACCAAATCAATGGCTGAATTCTTCACTATTTCTGTTGTATGTGAAGATTAGTTATGTGGAAACGCGATATGATGGTGAGGTGACATGTGAACAAGTCTATGACATAGGTAAACATCATGGGATATGAATACTGATACTGATATGGATACAGATACAAACACTGATATGGATACGATTGTAGATGCAGACCTATGACATAAGTAGGTGATCTAGGAATAATGTTGCTCCCTTGTAGTGCTTCAATGGGCTGAGTGGAGGAAGTGGATGTTAAATGACCCTGTAGACTATGGGTGGACTAGGGTATGATTCTAATTAGTATAAGGACAACAGACTTTCCTGTAGGCTTCGTGTGGTCCAAGGAAGTGAGTCCTATACACGATTTACATGACGATGGGCAACATACGTCCCTTTAAGTCATAAGGCCAGTTTAGGGAAGTGATTCCACATAGCAGTGATGCGGAATAACTAGATGTTTATGATAGATAGGAGTGACATGATGACAGGATATGAAGTGATCGGGAGACGACTCATATTATGTTATAGTATTGTTTTTGTAATATATAAAGAGTAAAAGTATGGCTCACTCACCACACTTATGTTTTATCCCCTCCTATTTTCCCCCTTTTGTGTATATGTCCAGGTTGATGGAGTTTGGAGATGAGATGGTATCAGAGATAGAGAATCCTTTGTATACATTGTGCATGATGTAAATAAACGTTGTACCTGGATTTGACTATTGATATGAATTGGCTTGTAGCTATATTCTCCAGACATATGTATTTGACATTGTACTTGTTATGGTGATGTGACTATGGTTATCATTGATGTATTATATTTTATTTCCTTCCACCATGAGATTATGAAAGTAGAAAGTTAGAACTTTATGGGTTATATGCTTATTTTATCTCAACCGCAATGACTTGTCCTTTCGGTTCTTAAGTTGTCGACGCCGGTTTGGGTGTTAGATCCGGGGTCGAAATGGCAGGTTGGTACATTTTGTATAAGTCTATAGGTTAGAAACTAGGATAATAACTAGGAACATATTGAGGGAGCGTGTTTGTATTATCTATTATATATATTATATAGGAATAAAATACATACGCACACCCAATTTCTATTCTAGTTTTGTTTACCATCTATTGGAAAGTTGCTAATGAATCCTATTTTTATAGATAGCTAAAATGATTAATTTAATCAAAACTAGAAAAGAAACTAATGTAGCCAATGTTGGTGGGGGTAGAAACTAGGGCAAGGACTAGCACTCGAGTAAATGTACTAGATATTCCCAAAATTAATATTCCAGTATGGTTCGGATGCAATATTCAGGCTACCAGCCAAGCTAGTGCCAACCTCACTGAACTTGTAACCACCTCCACTCCTACTAACTAACGTGTGATTCCAGCCCCATCGCCACCAACTATCGACTTTCCTAAGTTTTGTAAGGAATTCTAAAGCCTTATTGGGAAGCCTTTCCTCTGGGTGGAAACATACTTAGTGAATCAGGCATGGCTAAATGATTATGAAAAGATTAACAACCTGTTAGAACTTAGAGATGTTATTAAGAGAAAGTCAGCTACTCGGAATTTGAAAGGTGAGGCGGCATGTTGGTGGGAGGTGGTGAAAACTTAAGCAGATGAGAATACTAGTACTTAGGGAACGTTTAAGATGAGGTTTGAGATGAAGTTTGTTTCTAATCTTGAGATGGATCTGTTATTGGTGAAATTTATTTATCTTAAACAAGGAGAAATGACAGTTGGGAGTACATTAGTAGGTTCAATGAGTTTGTTAGATTTGGATTTGAGTTAGCAAACACCCAGGAGAAGAAGGCGATGAAGTTTCCAAAAGATTTGAATTTAACTCTGAGGGAAATTGCATTGAATCAGATTCCATATGGAGCTACAAGTAAGGGATTTTTTGAATCGAACTTAGGTTAAGGAAGGAGAGGACCAACAATAGGGAAAGCATAATGAAAATGGAACGCAAGGAGGGCAATGTAAAAGGAAGGTGGTTACTTGTCATAGATGGTAGAAAGTGGGACACATGACCAAGAACTATAAGGTGAACCATTCAATGGGTAAATGTTATAACTGTAACCAGATGAGAGATTTGGCAAAGGATTGTAAGGCAGCCCCAGTTCAGAATAAAGTGATGTCTTATAATTATGATTAGTTCGGATGTATGAAAAGGCACTCCCCATCTTTGAAAAGTGAAGGTTAGATAGTGAAGATATATGCTTTGGATATCGTTCTAACCTCTAGTGAGACACCACCATCGGCTTAGTAGAAGGGGGAATAGATTATGATGGAAGGTGTGTTGATTTTACCTAATTCTCTTGTTCTTACTTCATTTGACATTATTGCATCTCATTCATTCATAACAAGTGCCTTAGTGGATAGTTTAGCCCTTAAACCAACATCTTGCATGAGTCTATTTTGGTATCGGATCCTGTCGAGGAATTGACCCATTTATCAATGTTATGTTATAATTTAAGTTGGTTATTCATAGTACGGAGTTCCTCTGTGACGCATATGTACTAAAAAATTTCGGATGTGGGTTAATTATGGAAATGGATTGGACGTCTGGCTGTGGGGTATTTTTGGATTGTGAATAGAGGATGGCTCGATCGAGGAAGGATGAAGAACATGATTTTATTCTATGTTACGAGCCAGATATTTCTGTTATGGAGACATATTTATATTCACTCAGCCAGTCATAGGAAGAGCTATACCCATAGTGAGGGATTATCTTGACGTATTTGAAGAATTTACCAGTTTCCCTCTCTAAAGAGAAACTGAATTTCATATTGTTCTTATGAAAAAAAGTAAGGTCAATTGTGTAACAGCCCACACATTCGAACACACTGATTCAAGGCCCAAAGTAGCATTTGAACTTGCGTCATGTTAAAAAGTAGGTAAAAAAGTTTTACATGATATAGAGAAAAATATAAATTTAGAACATTCAACACTTTCAGGTCTCACGGGCAAAGAAAATAAAAATATAAGTACTGAAATAGTCCAAATTAGATAACAGTCTCAACTAAACATAGTCCATACAAAAATGTCTCAAAATAATCAATACAAGAAGTCTAACATAGATAAAGCCTCCAAATAACTCCACAATAAAAGTCTGTATAATATATAATGTGATACATAAGAATATGGCTATAAATAGCTAAGCCTCCAAGCATCATACTGCTATCTCCACATATTTTTCCATACTAACTCACTTCCTACTATGTTCTTTTTTAATGGATAAAAAAAGGGAATATGAGGAAGGGGTTAGAAAAAGTATTGTGAATGAATTATATCACCAGTGGTATGGTGTCAACAAATGATTAAAGTTCAATTACATCCTACGCCAAGCGTGTTCCTTACTAACATATATATACATATATATATACACATATATACATATATATATATATGTATGTATGTATGTATGTATGTATGTATGTATGTATGTATGTATGTATGTATGTATGTATGTATGTATAAGGAGCAAGTTATTTCACATTATAGTTTGACTATCCTAATATACATCTCTAGTGTATGACCATCTAACTATGATCTCTAGTATATAAGGAGCTAGTTATTTCACATTATAGTTTGACTATCCTAATATATCCTAAATCATCTCTAGTGTATAAGGAGCTAGTTATTTCACATTATAGTTTGACTATCCTAATATACATCTCTAGTGTATGACCATCTAACTATGACCTCTAGTATATACGGAGCTAGCTATTTCACATTATAGTTTGACTATCCTAACATATCCTAAAGCATTTCTAGTGTATGACCCCAATGACAGACCGTCTAACTATATATCAAATCAACAACTTTGATTGTAGTTACTTAGTTTACATTTATCTGAATATACGTCCAATGCCTGGCTTACTCATCAAATCACTATTCGACGATACTTTCCATCTACGCACTGGTGTTCCTAATCGAACGTACATCCAATGCCTAGCCTTTTCATCGAATCACCATTCGATGATCCTTGCCACCTATGCATTAATATATCTCCGTGCTAGTCCACTTACTAACTTCTATGTATATACACAAGTAGCAATCAAGGGTTGATCCGCCCCTTATCTAGCATTAACTAATCCTTTCTCGGTGAACGTCTTCATCCACTTTCCATCTTCCACCATTGGTGACAAGGACTGGCTATGTATGATAAGAACTTCTTGTTGTGATATAATCACATGCCATATTGAGTTTCACTTCCAACTTCATGAAGTAAGAGTTTAAGACTTCACAAAAGGTGGTACATTTCCAGCTTATTTCCCGACTCCATTTAGCTACGCGCACTCTTGAGAAACAAAGAAGTAGGAACAAGTTTCCTTAATCCTTCCTGCTTGGCCTATACCAGGTCCAGGTTCAACCCGAGCCTGCTGTAGTACCTTAGATGTCTGGATTTTCTATTCAGATGTTTGATCCCTTATTATTTTAAAAATAATAATCTCTAGAAATTCATATGTCTGGATCTTATCCTCAAACATCCGACCATGGTTCCAAACATCCGGTTAGAGAACTCGGACATTTAATCCAGTCTATTCTGAACTGTTTTCTTTCTGTTTCAAAAAGTATATACACTCGGATGTTTACAATTGAATTCAAACGTCTGCTTAGACAATTTGATATATGAATGTGGTTTTACCATATTTTTGAGATTTATTTTCCTCATTTGTTTTACTTATCTTCTAAGTTGATTCGAGTATGGTTTTCAGGGTTTGGCTTCTCGGTTTCTTTGGTATAGTTTCTATTATTTTATACCCAACTTCAAGTGATTTATTCTAATGTTTGTATGTAATTTTACAGTCATTATCTATGTATACCTTCAAGGGTTTTATAGACATATTCAAGTCAATTATAACATGTATTTCAATATAAATTGAATTGGATCTAAATAAATTCCAACGAATATGTTTTATTTATATAAAAAGAATCAATTCAAATTCATCATATTATCAAGTCTATAAAAGTTATGGTATCAATCAATTTCATTCTTTATTTATTAAAATAATTCAAAATATGTTATATAATTTAGATCTATAAGAAAAGAGACAGTTTACTTTTCCTTTATTAATTCAACAATCAGATCTACCATTTTCTAGGGATTTTTAAATCATTTCAATTCACAAATTTATAACAAACAGTTAAGATTCGAGAATAAAAATCATATTTTATTGCTAAAAAGGTATATAACTGAAAAATAATTACTTATTTCTAACATACTCATTTTGTAGATATAATTCACTCACCTTGTTTGTAGAAACCTTTCTCTTGACTTAAACCTACCAGTCTCCCTAATTATTCATTTGTGGCTTTCTCCTTCTTTTCTTTTAACTCGATTCCTCCTCTTGTTTTGTTTTTATTATTTTTGTTTGTAAATTTTTGAAGATAGGAGATATGTTGTTTTATTTTTGCGAAGTATTTGAGAAAGAGAAAGAAGATACTTACATATAAAGTTGCAGATAGGGTTTGGAGTGAGCGGTATGAGCGTTTTGGTGTTAATTATGGATGAATTTTACAACTTGTCGAGTCAGGACCGAAATCCATATTTATGAAAATGCCCCTGGTCATATTTTCCGCTATTTTTGATCCGTTTTATCAAATTTGACAAGTTATATATGTTTCTGAACTGTAAACAACATTTTGGACACAATGGAATATGTCTCGTCAACTAGCTCTAACATTTATGAAAATTCATATCTTTACCATTTTAATATAAAAATGAAATTTTGCCTTATTACTATTTTAATTTATTTATTTCAATTTACGGGATGTTACATTCTCCTCTTTTAAAAGGATTTCTTCCCTCGAATCCCTAAGGATGGAAAAATGTAATTTGCTCATATAATCGTCTACTCAACCATTAATTATTTACAACCATTATCCTTAAGTTCAAATTTTCTAATCCAGTATGTATATATAGCTATGGAAGGCATATGCAAATATAGGTAGTACAAATTAGGCGGTCTCCTAAACTAGTCGGCCTCCTAAAATGCAAGTGCTTACGCCATGTATCCAAATGTATGTAATGTCCTATATACTTTCAATTTTACACGGATGCACAACCATTCATACACACACAAAATGCAATAACCATATGCATATAACTGATAAAATGAAATGAGTAAAATGGTGTCTGTGTGTTGTAAGCTAACTTGAATATACCAGCCCATACATGACATGCTGACTAAAAATATTCATCTATTAGCAACCATTATTTAAAACATGTTCTAGCAACACGTTCACAACCATGCCTAACATCCTAGCTTTTCTACCTATTGGTATTCTAAGCTAAATACTATGTGCACTAATAATTATAATAATTTAAATGGAAATGTATTGGAAAAGAATTTTGGATGGGTGGCTCGGATCTTCTTCTACTTTGGTTCCTCGTACTCTCAGCTGGATCAGAAAAGGTCCTACAGACCATGACGCTAACTTTCCAAAACTACTAAACCTCATAACATGTCTAAGTGGAAAGACCTTCACATAGGCCATGTCTCCCACTATGAACTCCAACTCTATGCATCTCCTATCAACGTAATTTTTCTGCTTATCATAGGAAATCTTCATTCTCTCTTGGATCAAGTCTACTTTCTATGATGTCTCCCTTATCATACCTAGTCCTTGTATAATCAGGTCTATAGTGTCTCACCAACAAGATAGTGACATACCTGGCCTCCCATACAACACCTCAAGCGCTGTCATTCTAATATTTTCCTTATAGCTATTATTATAAGCAAACTCTACCAACGACAAGTGATCTTTCCAAGAACCTCCAAAGTCCAAGATACAAACTTGCAACAAGTCCTCCAATATTTGGTTCACACTCTCAATATGTTTGTCTGTGGATGATAAGTGATACTCAAATTCAATTGGGTGCTTATGGCCTCTTGAAGAATCCTCTAAAATCCACTAGTGACAAGCGGACCTCGGTCATTATCAATGTTAGAAGGGTCTCCTCGCAATCGAGCTACCTCCTTTACATATAAATTACCAAAGATGCAGTTGTTCTCGTACTCCTGACTAGAGTAAAATGATCACATTCGATTAATAATAAACTGTGACCCAAATACTCCCATTCCCCTTTCTACACCAAAGTATCCCATCAACAAAGTCTATAGCGATACTTTCCTACTTCCATTGTGGAATATCCAAAGCCTGCAATAACCTACAAAGCCTCTTCTGCTCCGCCTTTATCCTCTGACAAGTCATATACATGATAACATACGCTGCTACATGCCTCTTCATACCCAGCCACTAGAAGACTCTCTTCATATCATGATATATGTTGTCACCGCTAGGATGTCATTCTAGAATGATGGGTCTCTACTAGTAACAGATCGATCGACTTTAGAATGAACGAAAAAGCTCAACCTACTATCTCTCCACAACTAACCTTTCAAGTAAATGGAATAGGAGTCCATATGACTCGAATGCTCTCCCTTATTCAGCTTCTCAAAAATATCCATCAACTCCTTGTCTTGCTTCTGACTCGAACTAATAAGGTCCATAAATGAAGGTTGAACATCCAAAGCTACCAACAATCCTAGTGTAATGTCCGATGAAAGTTGGAAATCAAACGAAGAAATGAACTCTAAGTCCTTCCAATCTAAAAACATAAGACTCAACATTGCATGTTTTCTACTCAAGGCATTGGCTACAATGTGGCCCTTGTTTGGAGTATATGAGAAATTGAAATTATATGATGCCAAGAACTCTATCCATCTCTGCCATCTCAAATTCAAATCTTCCTAAGAGAATAAATACATCATAATGATTTGTCAATAGCTCAAACCACTCTCCTAAAAGATAATACCTCCATGTTTTGATAAAAAATACAATAAGCATGAACTCAAGATCATGGATTTTATAGTTTCTCTTTGAACTTTCAATTGTCATCTAGCATAACAGACAACTCAGCCCTCTTGCATCAACATAATACCCAATCCTCATCCACAAGCAGCAGTATATACTATGAATGCTTTTGAACTATCAGGGAGTATTAAAATGGGTGCGCCAGCTAACAACTCCTTCAACTTAATGGACTTCCTATAGTAAATAGGGAAACCAAGAAAACTCCTCATTTCCATAAAATTCTTTAGTACGTGTCAATCATGTACTCTGCAACTTTACTGGGATCGACCACCAGTCCAAATTTGGAGATATCATGTCCTAGAAAATGAACCTGTTCGTGCCAAAAGTGATATTTGGAGAATTTGGCCTGTAGCTTAAGCATACAGAGAGTATTGAGCATTTATCCTAATTGCAACTCATGCTCTTCCTCGCTTTTCGAATAGGAAAATATGTCATCGGTGAACAACATTATGAACTTATTTAGCAGCCCACTAAAGACTCGACTTATGAGGTTGAAATTTTTTTCTAGGGCATTGGCCAGTCCAAAGCATGACTAACCATTTATAAAGTCCATTAGGTGTACAAAAAGTAGTTTTCTAAATATTATCCTTAGCTAAACGCAACTGAAGGAAACCCATAAGCAAGTCAAACCAAGAGAATTTTTTTGCTCTAACTAATTGATCAAAGAGATCGTCCATGCAGGGCATTGGATAACAATTCTTATTTTTCAGTTTATTTAACTCACGATAATCAATACAAAGCCTTAAGAGCCATCTTCTTTAGTAGCAAAGACAATAGGTGCTCCCCACTCTGAGATACTTCTTCGAATAAAGCCTTCTCCAATAACTCATTTACTTAACTATTCAGCCCACGTCTTTTTTAGGAGTCATGTAACTAAGAGGTAGGGCAACAAGCCTAACATTTTCTTCAAGATAAATTCAAAATTTGATCGCCCAATAAAGTGAAAGACCAAAACCTCAAAAAGATATCTAGGTGGTGACGAACTACTTGTACTAAAACTAACTCATCATGTAACGACCCACCTTTTTGGACAGTTTAAATCAATAATAAACCACATATGTCAAACTCAAACCATTCAATGGGAGGATTGTTATTGGGGTAAATAAGAAAAAGCAAAGAAGAAGGAAATGACAAAATATAATAATCAAATAAACAGTTCATGAAGCTATTTACAAATAATACATGATTACACTTTTACAATACAGATTAGAGTACATACAGTAGTAGTAAATAAATAATGCAGCGGGACAACATGATGCGGCGGAAATCATATAATAAATAAGAATTGCATTAAATCTTCGTCTTCGTCCTCTAGAAAGCAGTATTTGATAAACTGAAAAGCTCAGACTGACCCAAGTGAATTGAAAAGATAAAACACTCGTGTCGGAACTAAAAGATCTTATGTATGTTAAATCAACAGTAAATAAATATGAGAGTAACGGCATCACAGATGTTTAGGGGGTTTGACATCTCCTATCCAGTGTCTAACGTGAGTGCGATAACATAAGAGATGTTCAAGATTTGCATCTCCTAAGGATCCATTAAACTATCTACATACATAAAATAGACTATTATAATATTGTATGTAGTAAAGTAAAGTATTAAAATAGCGCTAAAGCGTTACACATATTCCTCTTAACACATTTTATATATTCCCATAGTCTATATAGTACCATAATTCCTTCGTGAACTGGAGGGCTATCAAAGGGCACTCCATAGGTATGGTACAAATCGAACTCGTAGAAGGCGCGATACGACATGTGAACACGGCACTTGAGGCAATGCCAGGGTAGGATTCTACCATTTGCACTCCCAAACTGCTGATAACACATAGAAGCTCCTACTGCCCACCTCGGAACACACTTTCATAATCAAATCGAAGGGTGGCCACTAAATCAATCACAAAGTCATAATATGGTATCGAAGCAATGTGCCCGATAGAAGAAATGATCTCACTTGGCTCGGTATAGCTTCTATTTTAGCCACATATAAGCTGATTCACGGGACTCAGGGCTACGTAAATACCTCATACAGAATTGTTTACCAAACCATCTTACTTCATTTTGGAATCTCCACCACGTACACAGTTGTTAAAGTGGTTTTCGGTATTGGCAGAGAGTACGATAATATCTGATCTCGGTCTCTTTAACAACCAAATGCTTATTTCGCACAGGATGGTTTTTTTACATTTCCAAAACCAATTCATAATTGATATCAAAATATCATATTCTCAAAACCATATCACTTTCAGAATCATATTTACTTTCGAAATCATATTGGTTTTCTAAATATATCACTTTTGAAATCATATTTTCAAGTCATCATATTTACTCAAAAATTGTTATTTAACTAGAAAATATCACTTCAAATCCTAACTTAGATAGTAACGTCATTTTCCTTATCTGCTTTTAAATCAAGAACTTAAAATATAAACACTTCAACTTTACGCGGTATGGAATTTAAAATAGTTTAGATTGTTTAAAATAGTTGAAATAGCTTTTAAATGGTTAAAATACTTTAAATATAGTTTAAATGGTTTTTAATAGTTTAAAATAGATTAAAATAGTTTAAAACATGTTAAAATACTTTAAATACTTTAAAATACTATAAAATAGCTTAAATGGTTTTTAATAGTTTAAAATAGATTAAAATAGTTTAAAATATGATAAAATAGTTTGAGTACTTTAAAATAGTTTAAAATACATTAAAATAGTTTAAATGCTTTTTAGCAGTTTAAAATAGATTAAAATAGTTTAAAATATTTAAAATAGTTTAAAATACACTAAAATAGTTTACATGCTTTTTAGCAGTTTAAAATAGATTAAAATAGTTTAAAATATTAAATATAGATTAAAATAGTTTAAAATAATTTAATGGTTTATATTAGAATAATTAATTTGGAATTAATATCAAAATTAAGCCATTTCTTTCATTTCAACACATCTGGACCATGTCCTGCTTCCAAATAAACTAACTAAAATTGGTCCTTCAATTCAAATTCTCATTTAAGCTGTATAATCAATATCGATTTCAAATCCAAGTTTGAATAATAAATACAAACTATTTCAAATTTAGTAGATTTCAAAGTTACATTTTCAAATATTTTCAATAACTCAATTTCGATAAATTTCATACTTCAAATCTAACTTTAAAATGTCAGTTTAAACCAATTCCAATTTCACCTTTAAAACTCTGATTTTCAAAAAATAATCGAGTTTTTACAAATCGAGTTTTTCTTAAAAATATCATTTAACTAAATTCAAAATTTAAAATCATTTAATTTAATCAATCCGGTGTCCATATATTATTTTCTACTTTATGGCCGAGTAACACAGATATTTATCATTTCAATCCGCAAATAATTATACTTACAGATATATATCATTTCAACCCGCAATCCCTAAAAAAAAGTCAAAATCCATAAAATCGCTCGGGTTTATCTTTTCAACCCATAATGATTTTTCCTAATCTATAGATCGTTCGGGTATGTACCAATTCAACCCATTGGGAACTTGCAGTGTTATAGCAATATAAATATATAACATCTAGTCATCCAATACCAAACAATCAAACATACATCACAATCACCTTTTGAATCAACCAATAAATAACATCAATTAACTGATCATCATCAACAGGTGTTCAATTGACAATTAAATTCAGTATTAAATTAAATGACGATTAAACGCAATAAAAGTCATATTTAACCGGAATGACAATTTAAATATACCAAACATCAACCAATCGATTTCTAGTCACATCATAAATTTAAATTAACTAACATAAGACATTTTAGTAGTTGTGAGTGGGTTAAAGCACTCACTTTTGATTTTATCCCATAAAAATCCAAATAGAAACGCAAAAACTCAACACTCTTCAAATTCAACTAAATCAATTTCACGTTGTCTGGAATTTAAATATGAATCCAATAGAAAAAATCGCGTGTGAATCAAAGTTTGTATGCAAAAGATATTCATGCAATAAGAAATATTATTAAAATAATAATTAGTACGCATAATTTTTTTTAATACTTACGTTTTTCTCAAGATGAGGCTTAAGGAAAAGATTGAAGAACAATTAAGATGAGAACAGGATGTGTACGAAAAATGAAAAAAAAAAATCATGTTGCTTTTGGATTTGCAAGAATAAGTGCTTTTGAATATAAGGTGTCGGGATAAACAAAACGCAATGAAGAAATAAGATGTTGATTATTTATAATTAGGAAATGAAGGTGGAGGGAAAAAAATAAATGTCACATTTTATTTTGAGAGCTCCGGCATTAATAATGCATAAGGAAATGTATGTAGGAATGGAAAAGTTTGCAAACCAAAGGAAAGTAAATTTTTATCTACGTGAAAATGAGGTGGCAAGAATTAAATACAACTTAAAAGTCTAGGCTCAGGTACTAAATAGAAGGAGAAATGACAGGATCAAGTATTAATAATAAGGTAACTATTTTAAAACGTTCATGCAACAATTAATAACAACAGAAATGAAGGGACCGTGTACATCGCACAACCTTTTGAAATTCAATTTTTTTAAACGTAACCAAACTAACTTCATTAAATCAATTAATTTTCAAATTTGCACGCATTTAGGTTTTTATCTATGCATAATAATTTTTTTTAAACTTACCTTAAAAATGAAAACATTCAATTTGGTTTTCCCAAAATGATCTTTTATTTCCATGAAAACATCATTTTTGTTTAACACAAACGTGCGTCTCTTTTATTAAATCTATTAATTGGAATCAACGTTTTCTTTCCTTTTAATTGAATTATTTGAATTACATTAATTGCAATTACTTACAAAGTTAAATTTCAAAATAGACAACTAAAATGAATGTAAAATATAACTATTGTTTATTTAAACACGTTTATAATTTTGTTGTTCATACACAAGAGTAATAAATAACTTACTGAAATAGATTATTTTCCTATTCTTGTAATCAATTTGTAAGCTAAAACACAGTTCAAATAAATATATATTTCTTCCTTTGAAATCAATCATTCTATTCTTTATTTTAATGAAATTAAACCTACAGTCACAAATGAAACATTCATTTTATTTGATGTAAATGTTCTTTTCATTAAATCAAACTTTTCTTATATTTTCACAAAACATAAGCTACTTTTAATTACACCTATTAATTTATAATTTAGTATTCCTTCTCCTACTACTTGAAAATTTTCAATTACATTAATTTCAGTTGACTAAGTTTCAAAATGGACTAAATGAATGTAACGAGAAGTAGAACAATTATTTCTTATCTAATAGTAATTTAAACATATTTATGAACTATTGGATACAAATAGTAATTATAAATTTCTTACTAAATAATAGTTTCTCGTCTCTATAATTAATCTTTCAGCTACCAAATATTTCAAATAAATAAACATACGCTTACTCCTTTGCTAAACTTATTTATTTTCTATTCTTTTATTTTGATTTACACTCCTACTATTGAATCAACCTATACCTTATGAAATTATTAACACACGTTTCTATCTTATTATCCTCATTTTCTACAATTGACGCCTATTCTTACATTAACACAATATGTAATTACATTTAATTCCAATTAATTATATTCTAATTCCAATAAATTGATTCAGTTAGATTTCAATCTTTTTATTCAATCAATCACTACTCCATGGGCATAGTAAACATTGGTTTACATCTTATTACATTAATATTCTCCCATTTCATTTTTTCCATATTAGTTGCAATATTTAAATTATACTGAATTTTTTTCGATTTTCACGTTAATTATAATTTAATGTCCCACTAAGTTCATTTATCTTAGTTTTACTCTTATTATTGAATCAATTATTGCCTTATGAATATAATTGACATTTCTGTACATTTAATTACATTCACATTTTCAGTTATCGTCTTAACTCATATTAACAAAATATTTTATTATATTTAATTGTAACTGGTTTCCAATTTAACTCAACAGATTAAATAAATTGGTAATAATTCACAATTGTTCCCTTTTCTAAATTTACTAACATTTGTAAGTTTATTATCTATAAACAGATGTTATAACTACTTATACAACACAGATTTTATCCAATTACAATTAATTACCTATTATTTCACCATTAATATAACATTCAGTTATTTCCTCATTTACAATTTATAGCCAATTATAACTTTTCAATTATTTCAATTACTTGAGATTACATTCAAATAATCATCCACAGCCTTAAATTAACATTATTAAAATTACATTCAAGTTATTTTTCCCATTATTAAATCTTAAATTTTTAATTTTTCACAACATTAAATTCCAAAACTTATTTAATTAATAAATTTGTGACGACCCGCCCTTCTCGACCCTCGAAAATCGACACAAAATACTCCCCAGTATGATGTGCCGACGATTAAGTGTCGAAAAAGAAAGATTGTTGAGGAAAAAGAAAGAAGGTAGAAGAAAGAAGGAACTAAAAAATATCAGAATCTAGCCATCGCAGCGAAATAAAATATAATATATAATAACAGCTCTTTACACAAAATAAAAACTATATCTGTTTTATACAATATATCATCAGAGTATCTCAAACAAACAACATTTACCAGTCAGACAATTACAAACAATCACAGCAGCGGATATATATACAAGTACGGATAATACGTCTCGGACTCCAGCTACTCTCCTACTCCATAGCATCCTGTCCTGGACATATAATACTCGGTCTGACCCGAGCATTATAATGAAATAACACCCGAGTCAGTCTGGAATACCAGCTGATAATAATACACCCAAATTGATTATTAAAGTTTGAAAAATCCTTTGAAAAACAAAAGCATCTCGTAAGACCATGCCATAAATAAACATGTCAGGTTTTTACCTTACGATAGCTAAAACACTTTTTATAAAAATCCTTTGATATTATAATAGGGTCTATATAAAAATACATATAAAATAGCCGAAATTGTTACATGATTAAATTCCAGCTACTAGCCACAGAGTGAGTAATAAAAACAAAACTCGTAAAAGGCGCGTAGGGAGAACGGATTTCCAACTAATGACTAGGCACTGGGGTACCACCTGTCACAGTACCTGATCTAGATCAATGTACCGAGGACCATGCCCGATCCCCTGCAACACAAGGCCCGGATTATCCCTTACTGGATAATCTCGAGTAAGATCACCCCGCGGTTGGGATCAGCAACCGCATCACTAAGCCGAAATAAAAAGGGACATCTAGACAGGAATGACCTTACCCGGAAATGGGTGCTGCCCACCAAGCCTTGCTACATAACCCCTGATTTTCAGTCATTCTCGGTTGATGAGGCTTGAGGCTAAGCGTTACCTTTTAGCATGTTTCGCTTAGAATGCCCATCGTCCACCTGACGATGTTTCGAAAGCATTCATTCATACAAGTCCGTCCCGGGTTCGAACGGAATCGAAGGCACTACTCCTACTACATCCATTTTGGAAATATCCCCAGGATTAGTAGCGACTAGCCCTTGCACTTCACTGATCCATCTTTGACTCTGAACTCGTTTTTCCCACGCAAACGTACAAATCGGATCGAAGTGGTTTTCGAGAAATAAATCTCGATCTCGGTCTCTTCGAAATGATCAACGCATTTGTCCAATATTGATAGTTGGTGATTTAACAATCAATTAACATCCATAAGCATCCACCACACGATAAATAATTCCTACATTATTTATTTTCCTCAAAAATATCTTTACGAGATATAATTCCATTCTCAAAATCCTTTTTGAAACACTTTTCAAACCCAATTCTTCTCATGGAATAGATTTTCCAAATCTTTATTTCCTCTGAAACATCCAAGTACCCATATTTACGGTTTAAAATAATTCAAATACTTTATTCCTGAAAATACACTAAACATTTATATTTGAAACTACTTACATACTTAATTTAATATATATATATATATACCTTTAAAACTATCTCGAATAAAACTGCTTAATAAAATATAAACTATTATCTTTAAAATAAAGTTAAGTCATACTAGATCTTGAAATAAAGCTATGAAATTCTATACAAGTTTCAAATAAAACTTTAATTGATTATCTTTAAAATAGAACCATTTTATAAAGTATAAATATTAATTATATGCTTTAAAACATACTACTGCTTACCATTAAAATAATTACTTCTATAACTAATTCGATAGAAGTTCACTTTTACAATTCTTACCACTTAAATAATTTTCTTGAAACCATTCTTTAATACTACTTCAAAACTTCTAACCATTCAAAAATCTGCCTTAAAAACGCACTTGGCCTTTCAGGGAAATACACTTCCATTTTAGGATAATCCAAAGAATTCTTTTTATAAATCTTACACGATTTATCCCAATTCAATTTTACGTTCATCCCGTACATTCCTTTCCATATTTTAAAAATAGCTCCTTTATTTTTAAACCCATTGCTATTTCCTGGAAATCACTTTCAAATATATATATTTGAAATATTTAAAATAAAGCTTCTAGAAATTATTTCATTGAAAATAATACTTAAGGAAATATATAGACGTTTCCTAAGTACTTTAAGTCAAATTTAACTTTTAAAAATAAAGTTATTAAATCAAATATTTATATTATAATTTCCTTTTAAAAACTTAATACTACTTTACCTTTTTTAAAAAAATTGAATACCATAATTACTAAATCAAATATTTTCTTTCACTTAAAAATAATTTAAAATAATATTTCTCTCTAAAATATTCTAAACATATTTAAACTGCAAGTTTGTAATTTGAAAGCTTTCTTAAGAACAAAATAAAATTTCCAAGAAAAAGTACACTTCCCATTCTTTTAAAAATAAATCTCGCTATTATTATTATTTTACAATTCACAATTCCCTTTTTAAACCACAATTTCAAACACTTCACATTATCAACCAATTACTTGAATTTAATTCCTTTTAAATTCTTTTCTTAAGAATTTCTTTAATTTCCTATAAATCCAATTTATTTATTTATATTTAAAATTCCCAGGTTGTATTCATCCAAATCATATCACAACACAATTTATCTTTCAAATTAAATCTATCACAATATATAAATAAACACAGCATAACAAGATCTAAACAATACCACAGGATATAAATGAGATGTATCACAAATATAAATAAAATTCCTATTCGTGAGGAATCCGGTTGGATCCCTCCAACCTGTTTCCCTGCATCCACAGATATTAACACAACAATATATATCGATTCAATCTGATAATAATTATCATACTCAGTTAAACAACTAATTAACCATTAAATATTAGCTATTTAAATTACTAGTATCCAGATGTGAGTGAGAATAACTCACCTTGGGTTTTCGACGAGCGTTCAAATTTAAATTAAATCGAACGGCATTTGATTTAACTAAATTTTTACTTGCTCCGAATGATTCCAGAATTGCTCCACTGCGTAGTACTTGTCTCTGCGATTCCGGCGTCGCCAGTTTCGTCGAAATCTAATAACGTATGTAATAGATATGAATTTTCAAAGTTCAATTACCAATTTAAAAACAAATCTCTTTTTTTATTACCTAACGAAAATCGGCCCCACTACCCTCCTTCTTCTCGCGACACAGAACTCACGCACTCACGAACCCATCACGGCCGAGATTTAGGGTTAACAACCGCGACCACCACGGTCAACACGAACTCGATCAACAACCGCCTTTCGAACGCCCTCACTCTCCTCCACCTACAGCCCAAATCCGGTCGAGCTCAGCTATGGCCTTGCCTGGATAATCGCGCACGACACAGCCCTCCTTCCAGCCGATTCCTGACCATCCCGACGAACTACGCTACACCCCACCGTATGGATGTGTAGATCTCGATGTGCTCTACAATAATGCAGTTGGAAGATTTTGCAATAGATTGATGGATTAAAAGAAAAATGGAGGAGAATGAAAGGAAGTGTCGGCCATTGAATTGATATAAGCGACGACTGGGAAATAGGGCTAGGGTTTTAACTATACGCGTATATATATACGTATAACCGATTATTTAATTATTTAATTCACTTTAAAGCAACTTTTTCACACGATCTCCAAACAACGCGTGCCGACAGGCGTTTCTAAGGTTTTACCTACGTTCCGAACATAATGGAACGTGTTTCGGAGTCTAATTTGGTCGTATACGTGAGTTACGGAAATAAATGATCAATTTTAAATTAAATCGATTAAAGTATTTTCTATGCGTTTTAAGCTGCCGGGGTCAAACGGCAACTTCGATAGCTATGAAAATAGAAATCAGACAATAACTAACTATTACGGATCCAATGGAACTGGTTTCGTCGAATTCCGAGACTGTGCGCCGGAGGGCTATTTTAACTCAACGATAAATTCGAGCGATTTTCAAAATCGTCAAAATCATTTGAAATTTCACTTTTAAAATTTTATTAACTCTATTATAACTCGTATAAAATTTATATTCACATTAGAAATCATTCTGATGTAGTTTAAATCAAAATCTGATTATTTGCGTTATTATATTATTAAATTCCATTATTAAATTAATATTAAATTCCAAATTCAGTTTATCAACTTTAATTTCGTCCAACAGTCCAACATTACTATTTAAATCAAAATAGGCTTAAAATAAATTTTAGAATCTAATTTTATATCTATTTACACTCAGAATTACCAATTATCCCAATTCTAATATTAAGTTATTATTATTCAAAATTCAATTAAATTACTGTATTTGAAATTTTAACCAATTTTATTAATTTAACCAAAGTCTTTTATTTCAAAATTCAAATTATAATACATATTAAACATTTAAAATGAATTAAATGTTCAAACCTAGCGACCCAAAATTCCGGGTCATTACATTCCTCCCTCCTTATAAAAATTTCGTCCTCGAAATTTGCTAGGATAGAAGAATGTTCCAAACCCAATAGCAAAACCTACTTAGTGAAAATCTCAAATTCACTTTGTCCAAATCCTTTAATTTCGAATGGAAACTACTAGCTTAAATTCCTATCCCAAAATCCTTTTATTTTTATTTTTATTTGAAATCAATTTGTCGTTAACAAAACGTTTTCAAAAATTTCAAAAAATTTCTAACTCTCAAAGTTTCCAAAAAATTTTGGCAGAGTCTCCCTTGTACGGAGGAGCTTTTGCAATATCACAATAGATATAAATATATATACATCGACCCACACGGTCGGAAAAACTAAAAACAGTTCATATTCCTATTTTTATTGCGTAGGCATACCTTTTATTAGCATTTTTACAGCATGCGGCTAATTTATATTGCATATACATACTCCAACTCTATCTACGGCCTCCCGTACCTGTACTTACTTAAACAACCACATCATTTTTGTAACGACCCAGAATTTTATTTAATTAAAATTTGAATATTTAATTAATTTTAAATATTAATAAGTGAATTTATAAGTCAAATAAATTTTTATTTTGAATTATTGGATTTAATTGGATAATTAAATCGATAATTTAATACGTTAAATTATGGAAATAATTGAAAATATAGTTAAATATGATTGAAAATGATTTGTAAAATTTTATTTTATCATATGGGAGTTAGAACGATATTTTAGAACTTTTAAAATCGAATTAAAAGTTAATTTGTGAAAATTGAATATTTTAATATTTAAATCGACTAGTGAAAATAGTCAATTTTTGAACAGTCTCAGAATTGAACGAAACCAGTTCCATTGGATCCGTAATAGTTAGTTATTACCGGATTTCAAATTTCGTGTCAATCGGAGTTATCGTTTGATCGTGGCAGCTCAAAACGCATCGAATTATTTTTAATTTAAATTTGACGAGCTAAAATAGCCATTTTTCAAAAAGTCTCGGATTTCGACGAAACCAGTTTCATCGAATCCGTAATGTGATATTATTGTAAGGTTTCAAATTTCAAGTCAATTGGATTTACGTTTGTCCTGTACAAATTAAAACGCCTAGAAAATCGCCTAAATCGGTTTAATTCAAATTGAGCGTTTATAGCCATAACTCGCACAGATGTCCGAATTAGCTTCCGAAACCTGTTCCATTGTGTCCGGAACGTGGGGTAAACCCTAGAAACGCTGGTTACGGCGCGTAAATCGGAGTTCGGAATTTCCGGATGAATAGTGTTCGATTTTCTTCTATCTTTTTCTCTTCTCTTTTCCTAAATTCTTTTTCTTAAAAACCCTCAGTGTTCGGTTTTCCGTCGTTCGATTTCTCGGCAGTCGATAAAGTGAGTGTCGATGTTGAATTTTCGGAAGACGAAGAATCGTGTCCTGACAATGTGGTATCAGAGCTTATGGTTAAGCGACAACCATGGTTCTGTTGGGTATAATTCATTAGAGATAGAGTCAGCAGTACTCTAGAATGAGTTTGAGTGTAATAATAGCTATGAGAGCGTATTTGTTGGTGAATATGAAATTGTTTTATATTGTGATGATTGGTTTATTGAGTGGCATATGAACCTTCGTCAGCGTGGTCTCGACAACTATGCCGAAGGGGTTTCTAAACACTTGAATAGAACAATTCGGCACAATATTTGTTTTAAATTGGGTAAATGAAATAATTTTACCTTGATTATATATTATATATAAAGAAATAATTTTTCAGAATTATTAAAGTGTATATAAGTTGATTGTTAGGTTGTTTGAATAATCTAAATAAAAGAATAATTGTATAAGTAAAATGAATTATAAAGAATTGAATTATAATTAAAGTGATTTACAATTGTGAAATAAACTTATATATATAAGAAGTGAAACTATATGAATATATTTATGAATATGAGTTGTAATAAAAATGAACTAAAGTTATGCAAATGAAATTCAACTTTTGAATTGAATTGAATGAATAGATTGAATGAAAATCAATTTAATTAAACCAATTGAAAGTGATGGTGTTAAACCAAATTGAATGAATATAAGCAAAGAAATTTGGTTGTTATATGATTGTTAGTTGATTGTATATAATTCATTAAGTGTTAATGAAATTGAATTAATGAAATTGGAAGTTAAAGTAATTGAAATTCAATTGGAAGTTAAGTGAATCTTAAATGGAATTGAATTTGATTTGGAAGTGAACCAACTTGAATATGAATTAGTTAATATAAGCAAATTGAAAATGAATGTTAGTAAACATCCACTGTTAATGAATCAAATATGATTAAATTGAAAACCAATTCATTGAATATTAATAAGAATATGAATGAATGTTTATTTGGTTATGAATTTGTTGAATGCTAGTTGGTTGATAATTGAATATATTGCATTTGTTGTTTTGTTTCAATTGCTATGTTGGCATATATAGTTGTTATGGAGATATATGTTGTATATTGAGATTATTGTCATATATGCATGTTCTCATGTTGTTTGTTGAGTAATTAGTAGGTGCGGATCGCGTTTGCTTCGCATTTGGAGCTCGCTTTTGCGCTATATTAGCCGTATATGCTTGCTAATAAAATATAAGGTACATATCTCGGTTTACGTACCGTACTTTTACACTTTTTTCCCATCGGGATGCCTCATTACTTGATGAGATGTATATTTGTGATATATATATTGTCATTTTTTTTTCGGATCGAGCCGCGCAAAGGAGACTATGGCGAATTTTTCCGAAAATTTAAGGCGTTAGAAAATTTTTGAGAAAATTGGAAAATTTTGAAAACTTTAATTTTGATTTGGAATTGAAAGTTAAACAATAGTAGTTGTTTTTGAAAAGATAACTAAGTATGATTTGAAAACTTAGTAAAGTATTATAAGAAGTTTAACTATGAATTTTGGGAAAATTAATAAATTCTGTAACTTTTCTTACTTAATAATTTCGAGGACGAAATTCTTTTAAGTGGGGAAGATTGTAACGACCCAGAATTTTATTTAATTAAAATTTGAATATTTAATTAATTTTAAATATTAATAAGTGAATTTATAAGTCAAATAAATTTTTATTTTGAATTATTGGATTTAATTGGATAATTAAATCGATAATTTAATACGTTAAATTATGGAAATAATTGAAAATATAGTTAAATATGATTGAAAATGATTTGTAAAATTTTATTTTATCATATGGGAGTTAGAACGATATTTTAGAACTTTTAAAATCGAATTAAAAGTTAATTTGTGAAAATTGAATATTTTAATATTTAAATCGACTAGTGAAAATAGTCAATTTTTGAACAGTCTCAGAATTGAACGAAACTAGTTCCATTGGATTCGTAATAGTTAGTTATTACCGGATTTCAAATTTCGTGTCAATCGGAGTTATCGTTTGATCGTGGCAGCTCGAAACGCATCGAATTATTTTTTATTTAAATTTGACGAGCTAAAATAGCCATTTTTCAAAAGTCTCGGATTTCGACGAAACCAGTTTCATCGGATCCGTAATGTGATATTATTATAAGGTTTCAAATTTCAAGTCAATTGGATTTACCGTTTGTCCTGTACAAATTAAAACGCCTAGAAAATCGCTTAAATCGGTTTAATTCAAATTGAGCGTTTATAGCCATAACTCGCACAGATGTCCGAATTAGCTTCCGAAACCTATTCCATTGTGTCCGGAACGCGGGGTAAACCCTAGAAACGCTGGTTACGACGCGTAAATCGGAGTTCGGAATTTCCGGATGAATAGTGTTCGATTTTCTTCTATCTTTTTCTCTTCTCTTTTCCTAAATTCTTTTTCTTAAAAACCCTCAGTGTTCGATTTTCCGTCGTTCGATTTCTCGGCAGTCGATAAAGTGAGTGTCGATGTTGAATTTTCGGAAGACGAAGAATCGTGTCCTGACAATTTTTCAATAATATGAGAATTTTAATAACATTCCATTCATTAATCTTAACCAAACATATCAATTTCATAGTTTAACCAAACAAACTTCATAATTTAACAATGTTAACCATATTTTATCAGGAATTACAAAGATTTCAATCACCTTTTAAATTTCTTATACAAGTCCAAACTTCATTTTATCTCACTCGAATAATTTACATTCAAGTTCACTATATACCATTCATATTAATTACTACCAATTTATTCCAACTTCAATATGATTAACATATGTCTTAGTTACATCTCTTTACTTCAACTCAATTCCAAATTGATTCACATTCAAATTTTACTTTCAATTTGAAGTATTTGCATTTCCTTTATGATCCATTTTCATTCATATGCAAAACCACTTAACAAAATTTCAATCCATTCCAATTGATTCAAAAACCAATTTCATTTACTTCTTTAAACCAATTCAATTCCGAATACAACAAAACGTCCAATTCTTATGCAAATTTTCATGTCATTCAAGCAAGTAGCCATCACTTAAGCTTATACCCATTAAAATTAATTACAGTTTAAATTTATATTAATTTTATTCCATTCGAAATTATTCACAACCCAAATATTCTTATTTTCTTGCAATTTTGAAATCAAATCCTTATTCTCACTTCAAATTTATCATCCAACTAAGTTTATATTAGTATCATCCCATTCTGTAATATTTACAACTCATACATCTTTATTTTATCACAATAATTAATTAAAATTCTTTCACTTGTTTTTCAATTATATTATCTAAATAAATTTCATTCAAGACCCCTTATAAAGCCCGACCACATTTATTTTTTTCTCAATTTGCTTAAGTTCTTTCACAATATTTATTTCTTGTTAAATCAATTTTATTTCATTTTCATTTGATTCTCACTAAATCAAATTCCAATTCATTTACAATTTTAATTCAGTTTGTTTATTCATTCACTCCATTTTAAATTTATTTTATTAACAATGAGACCACTTTAAATTATTTCACTCATTTGAATTTATTAATAATTCAAACCATCACTATTATAATCTAATTCCATTATTCATTCACACTCTCAACTTTTATTGCCAAAATTAAATCCCATACTAGAACTGGGTTTTTATTTTTCTTTTCAAAATTTTCTTAACAAACCACCAAAATTTCATCCATGCCAATACAAACTCCATTTAATTTAGTTTACACTAAATTCACTTTCAAGCTTTTCTTTATTTAATTTAGCTTACGCTAAATGCATTCTCAAACGATTCCTTTAAATTTGTTGAGTTAAAGTTTTATTCATACAATATCATTCTTACTTAATCTAAACTAAATTTCCTTTCAATTTAATTCTTTTCCAAATTAAATTCAAGTTTAACTAAATTTTATTTAGCCAAATTGAATTCATTCCATTTCTTTTACTATTTTAAATAAGAATTTAATTCTATTCAAAACTATTTGTAACACAACTGAATTTTGATTTTAATTCAATACAAATTCAACCCAATTCCATTAAATCGAAGTTAAATCTAATTCAATCCAATTTTAATTCTCCATATACAAGTTCAAAATTTATTCACTGACTTAAGTTCATTCACATCTATTATATTTTATATTTTCTTCACCTTATTTCAATTCACATTTCATTTGAGATTAGGTTTGAACTCACCATACCATTCAACTATTTCCCATTTGTGATTATAATTCCATTTTCTATTTATAAGTTCACCAAATTATATACTTCAAATTTTATATTGCTTATTTGAATTATTTCCATATTATAATCACAAATTCCAAATTTTTATATATATATATGTATGTATCACTGAATTCTTAAAGAAACAAATTTTCTTTCACCTTAATCCTTTGCAAATTTTAAATCCACAATTTCAAATTATAAGTATAACACTTGATAGCTTATGGGTACAATTCATTACACCATGACCCACAATTACAAAGTCATTTTGCTTTTCAATTTAATCCAAATCAATTTGATTCTAAGTCCAATTTATTTAACTTATCCCAAGTTAAGTTCAAATTTTCTATTCACTTCAAAATATCTTATTCACTTCCATTTACTCAAGTTAAATTTTAATTCCAAGATTAAAATTTCCATTTCCTTCTTATTAATATCAACTTCACTTAATAAGTTCAATAGTTGATTCATTTTAACTTTACACATTATTTCAATAGAATTTTCCAGAATTCAATTACCCAGTTTTATTTCAAAATCATTTTTAAATAATAATCACACATACCCACTTGGTATATTAAATCAAATCTCTGGATTTCCAAACAACTTGTTTTTACCAAACAAATTTTCCCTTTGAAATTTCCAAAACAACCGGTATACCCAAGAAGTCCAAACGATATCATAACCAACCACTTTGGTAGCAATCCATCACTTTTGAAACTCGAAAATGAATTCTGACGATGTGGCCATCATCATCAGGATTATTTTCCAGCGACTGAAGTGAGTTCAGTGCTTCCTTACTCTCCAAATTCATTCCAAAACAATTCTCATTCAAAAATACTTCCCAAAATAATATTCCATTATTGCCTTCAAACACCTTGGCAAACATTTCAATCTTTCCCAGGATTTTAAATTTCCAAACTTTTGTTTTCAATCATTTAAAACACTTTTCAAAATTTCCGGGATTTAAATTCTGGTTAAATTCAAATTTAGTTATTCTTCTTTTGTATAATTTATACTCATGGAATTTATTTGTTTATAACCATTTCAAATTTTAGATTAAATTTTAGATCCTTATTTAATTAAGATATCCACATCCAAACAATCAAATATAAATAATATTTTTAGAAAATTATTTCCTTTATATCAAAATATAATTTTGGGTAAAATTATTTCATTTACCCCTTTTAAAACAATACTATGTCGGTTTATCTTGTTTAAGAGTTTAGAAATCCCTATCGATACGGTTGTACTTCCCGTACCGACCAGAATTTATAAACACTCAACCGATAAGTCAACACCGTATAAAAACAATTTTTATATTCACTAACAAGTACGCTCTCATATCTATTATTACACTCAACTCATTATAGAGTACTATTGACTCTGTTTAATGAGTAATTTACCCACCAAAGCCTAGGTTGTCGCCAACCTAAGGTCTGATACCAAGTGTGACGACCCGCCCTTCTCGACCCTTGAAAATCGACACAAAATTCTCCACAGTATGATATGCCGACGATCAAGTGTCAGAAAAGACAGATTGTTGAGGAAAAAGAAAGAAGGTACAAGAAAGAAGGTAGAAGAAAGAAGGAACTAAACAATATCAGAATCTAGCTATCGCAGCGAAATAAAATATAACATATAATAACAGCTCTTTACACAAAATGAAAACTATATCTGTTTTATACAATATATCATCAGAGTATCTCAAACAATCAACATTTACTAGTCAGACAATTACAAACAATCACAGCAGCGGATATATATACAAGTACGGATAATACGTCTCAGACTCCAGCTCCTCTCATGCTCCATATCATCCTGTCCTGGACATATAATACTCGGTCTGACCAAAGCATTATAATAAAATAACACTCGAGTCAGTCTGGAATACCAGCTGATAATAATACACCCAAATTGAATATTAAAGTTTGAAAAATCCTTTGAAAAACAAAAGCATCTCATAAGACCACGCCACAAATAAACATGTCGGGTTTTTACGTTACGATAGCTAAAACACTTTTTATAAAAATCCTCTGATATTATAATAGGGTCTATATACAAATAATAAAATAGCCGAAATTGTTACATGATTAAATTCCAGCTACTAGCCACAGAGTGGGTAATACAAACAAAACTCGTAAAAGGTGCGTAGGGAGAATGGATTTCCAACTAATGACTAGGCACTGGGGTACCACCTGTCACAGTACCTGATCTAGATCAATGTACCGAGGACCACGCCCGATCCCCTGCAACACAAGGCCCGGATTATCCCTTAATGGATAGTCTCGAGTAAGATCACCCCGCGGTTGGGATCAGCAACCGCACCACTAAGCCGAAATAAAAAGGGACATCTAGACAGGAATGACCTTACCCGGAAATGGGTGCTACCCACCAAGCCTTGCTGCAAAACCCCTGATTTTGAGTCATTCTCGGTTGATGAGGCTTGAGGCTAAGCGTTACCTTTTAGAACGTTTCACTTAAAATGCCCATCGTCCACCTGACGATGTTTCGAAAGCATTCATTCATACAAGTCCGTCCTGGGTTCGAACGGAACCAAAGGCACTACTCCTACTACATCCATTTTGAAAATATCCTTAGGATTAGTAGCGACTAGCCCTTGCACTTCACTGCTCCATCTTCGACTCCGAACTCGTTTTTCCCACGAAACGTACAAACCGGATCGAAGTGGTTTTCGAGAAATAAATCTCGATCCCGGTCTCTTCGAAACGATCAACGCATTTGTCCAATATTGATAGTCGGTGATTTAACTATCAATTAACATCCATAATCATCCATCACACCATAAATAATTCCTACATTATTTATTTTCCTCAAAAATATCTTTACGAGATATAATTCCATTTTCAAAATCCCTTTTGAAACACTTTTCAAACCCAATTCTTCTCATGGAATAGATTTTCCAAATCTTTGTTTCCTCTGAAACATCCAAGTTCCCATATTTACGGTTCAAAATAATTCAAATACTTTATTCTTGAAAATACACTAAACATTTATATTTCAAACTTCTTGAATACTTAATTTAATATATATATATATATACCTTTAAAAATATCTCGAATAAAACTGCTTAATAAAATATAAACTATTATCTTTAAAATAAAGTTAAGTCATACTAGATCTTGAAATAAAGCTATGAAATTCTATACAAGTTTCAAACAAAACTTTAATTGATTATCTTTAAAATAGAACCATTTTATAAAGTATAAATATTAATTATATGCTTTAAAACATACTACCGCTTACCATTAAAATAATTACTTCTATAACTAATTCGATAGATGTTCACTTTTAAAATTCTTACGACTTAAATATTTTTTTTGAAACCATTCTTTAATACTACTTCAAAACTTCTAACCATTCAAAAATCTACCTTAAAAACGTACTTGGCTTTTCAGGGAAATACACTTCCATTTTAGGATAATCCAAAGAATTCTTTTTATAAATCTTACACGATTTATCCCAATTTAATTTTACGTTCATCCCGTAAATTCCTTTCCATATTTTAAAAATAGCTCCTTTATTTTTAAACCCATTGCTATTTCCTGAAAATCACTTTCAAATATATATATTTGAAATAAAGCTTCTAGAAATTATTTCATTGAAAATAATACTTAATGAAATATTTTGAGGTTTCCTAAGTACTTTAAGTCAAATTTAACTTTTATAAATAAAGTTATTAAATAAAATATTTATATTATAATTTTCCTTTAAAAACTTAATACTACTTTACCTTTTTTAAAAATAATAATTAAATACCATAATTACTAAATCAAATATTTGCTTTCACTTAAAAACAATTTAAAATAATATTTCTCTCTAAAATATTCTAAACATATTTAAACTGCAAATTTGTAATTTGAAAGCTTTCTTAAGAACAAAATAAAATTTCCAGGAGAAAGCACACTTCCCATTCTTTTAAAAATAAATCTTGTTATTTTTTTTTACAATTCACAATTCCCTTTTTAAACCACAATTCAAACACTTCACATTATCAACCAATTACTTGAATTTAATTCCTTTTAAATTCTTTACTTAAGAATTTCTTTAATTTCCTATAAATCCAATTTATTTATTTATATTTAAAATTCCCAGGTTGTATTCATCCAAATCATAGCACAACACAATTTAACTTTCAAATTAAATTTATTACAATATATAAATAAACACAACATAACAAGATCTAAACAATACCACAGGATATAAATGAGATATATTACAAATATAAATAAAATTCCTATTTGTGAGGAATCCAGTTGGATCCCTCCAACTCATTTCTCTGCATCCACAGATATTAGCACAACAATATATATCGATTCATTCTGATAATAATTATCATACTCAGCTAAACAACCAATCAACCATTTAAATATTAGCTATTTAAATTACTAGTATCCAGATATGAGTGAGAATGACTCACCTTGGGTTTTCGACGAGCGTTCAAATTTAAATTAAATTGAACGGCGTTCGATTTAACCTAAATTTTTACTTGCTTCGAATGATTCCAGAATTACTCCAGTGCGTAGTACTTGTCTCTGCGATTCTGGCGTCGCCAGTTTCGTCGAAATCTGATAACGTATGTAATAGATATGAATTTTCAAAGTTCAATTACCAATTTAAAAACAAATCTCTTTTTTTTATTACCTAATGAAAATCGGTCGCACTACCCTCCTTCTTCTTGCGACACAGAACTCACGCACTCACGAACCCATCACGGCCGAGATTTAGGGTTAACGACCGTGACCACCACGGTCAACACGAACTCGATCAACAACCGCCATTCCAACGCCCTCACTCTCCTCCACCTACAGCCCAAATCCGATCGAGCTCGGCTATGGCCTTGCCTAGAAAATCGCACGCGACACGGCCCTCCTTCCAGCTGATTCCTGACCTCTCGACGAATTACGCTACACCCCACCGCACGGATGTGTAGATCTCGGCGTGCTCTACAATAATGCAGTTGGAAGATTTTGCAATAGATTGATGGATTAGAAGAAAAATAGAGGAGAATGAAAGGAAGTGTCAGCCATTGAATTGATATAAGCGCCGACTGGGAATTAGGGCTAGGGTTTTAACTATACGCGTATCTATAATACGTATAACCGATTATTTAATTATTTAATTCACTTTAAAGCAACTTTTTCACACGATCTCCAAACGACGCGTGCCGACAGGCATTTCTAAGGTTTTACCTACGTTCCGAACGCAATGGAACGTGTTTCGGAGGCTAATTTGGTCGTATATGCGAGTTACGGAAATAAACGATCAATTTTTAATTAAATCGATTAAAGTATTTTCTATGCGTTTTAAGCTGCCGCGGTCAAACGACAACTCCGATAGCTACGAAAATTGAAATCGATAATAGCTAACTATTACGGATCCAATGTAACTAGTTTCATCGAATTTCAAGACTGTGCCCCGGAAGGCTATTTTAACTAGTCGATAAATTCGAGCGATTTTCAAAATCGTCGAAATCATTTAAAATTTCACTTTTAAAATTTTATTAACTCTATTATAACTCGTATAAAATTTATATTCACATTAGAAATCATTCTGATACAGTTTAAATCAAAATCTGATTATTTGCGTTATTATATTATTAAATTCCATTATTAAATTAATATAAAATTCCAAATTCAATTTATCAACTTCTAATTTCATCCAACAGTCCAACATTACTACTTAAATCAAAATTGGTTTAAAATAAATTTTAGAATCTAATTTTGTATCTATTTACACTCAGAATTACCAATTATCCCAATTCTAATATTAAGTTATTATTATTCAAATTTCAATTAAATTACCGTATTTGAAATTTTAACCAATTTTATTAATTTAACCAAAGTCTTGTATTTCAAAATTCAAATTATAATACATATTCAACATTTAAAATGAATTAAATGTTCAAACCTAGCGACCCAAAATTCTGTGTCGTTACAAAATTTAATTGTCGAAAATTACGGGTCGTTGCACATCAAGTGAGAGATCTAGAGAATATATGTAACTCAGATAACCGAACTCTTGGGAACAAAGTAAACCTTTAGGCTACGTCCTTGCAAGTGCTCAAATGGACTACCTTCCTATCACAATCCAATACTCTCCATACATAGCCATCCAGTACATTCCTAAAATCAAACCAAACCCAAAAAATCTTAAAACAAAAGCATTACAATCAAATTCGACACCTAGAATATATAACTTCAAACCCTTATAAATCATAAACAAATGAGTCGATTTTCTAATAGGGTTCGATATTACTATAGGATTTATAACTATACCGGTCTCTAAGTGTAATTCATTTATTAGTCTACCCAAAATAGAAGAGTGTGATGCTTCAGTGTTAATAAAGTGTGAATAGATAAATCAAAAGGAGTTATCACACCTTCGATGACTACCTTCTTCCCCTTCTTTACAGCTGGATCTATGCTCGAGCTAAGAATGGCATCTAGTGCATATGTTGGAACCACCTAGTTAGAAGTCTTAGATAAAGTCGGACACCGCCTCGTCAAGTGATCAAGCTTGTTGTAGTTATAGCATTTGACCTTTTCTAGATTCATCTTGAAAATCCTACTCAAATGCCCTTTGAAACCGCACTTCCTACACCTAAGCTCTTACTTCTTTGTTTTCCCTTGAACTCCTATCCCACCTTTGTGGTGATTTTGCTAAACCAGCTTTCCTTCAACTTTCTTGGGTTCATCCTTGCCTATAGAATTCAGTAATGCCATCTTGACCAAGCTCTCAAAAGTGGCTCCAGTAGGTGCATAGCTCAAAGAAAACCCTCTCAAAGACGGCGTCAATCTATGCGCGAACTTCATCGCTTACTTAACTGGTGTGTTGATAAGATCTAAGCTATACCTCACCAACTGATTAAAATTATTAACATAATCCTTAATGTTTTGACCTTCTTTCTCCAACCGAATAAACTTCTCAAGCTTTGCACCCCATTCTTTCTCAGAAATAAACTTAGTCTCGAAGGGTCTCTTGAAACCAGTCCAAGTAATACCATTCTCATTTGACTCAACAATAACAATCTCTCACCATTTTAATGATTCCTCTTGAAATTGCCATGAAGCTGACTGTATCTTTACTACAACCTCCACATTCAAGTAGAAAAAATCCTATAACAAATCCATAGTTGTGTACGCGTCTCAATAAGTGATTTTGTCCTAGGATAATTCTTTCCACCTAAACTCTGTAAATCTCAACACGCTTAGGGAAATCCAAACTAGGCTGAGGAGCCAGGGCTGGAACTTGTGCTTGCAATTTGGGTCCTCCATTGGAGTTGAATTTAGGTTGGCCTCTTGCTTAAAGATAATAACGGAATCAAATAAGAATGTTTATGTCTGGAATTTCAACTGCCAAACCGGTACTAATTCTAGTCTGGTTACACATTCTCAGCTATCTATACATAGGAAATGCTATCTGTAAATAGGAAACATTAACAACTTTCCTTGGTTAGTGTTGAGCATTACTAGAATTATAAGGGTGTGTTCACGTTATACTTATTTATATATAATATTATTTTTGAAAATAATCAAGTATGCTCTATTAGTACACACCTAATTCCTAAAAAAAATCCTAAAACTAAGCTTGGATACCAAATGTAATAACCCGCACTTCCAAACATATTAATTCAAGGCCCAACATGACATTTGAACACACATCATGCGAAGAATTAAGAGTCATTGGGTAAATAAAATTTTATATGATACAGAAACAAATATAAATGTAGAACATTCTACACTTTCAAATCTCATAGTGGAAAAATATAAGTAATGATATAGTCCAAATCGTATAACATTCTCAACATAACGTAGTCCATACCGTAATGTTTCAAAATGACCAATACAAGGAGTCCGACATGGATAAAACCAACAAATAATTCCATAATAAAACATAAGTATTGAAATAGACCCATTTAGATGGTCTACGGTGAGCATCCATACCTACCCCTTCCTTATGAGCGTATTATAAAGACTTTAGTCATCAATGATCCGTTGATACGTATCCATGTAGGAAACCAACTTGTTTCAACCTTCGAATCACACTGAAAGTCAAATTTCTCAATCCTCTCATATCAACTTCTTCATTTGATAATGGCGTGACTTACTCAAAATAACAAAGAAGGATCTACTAGCTTATCGTCGCAAGCGATGAGAGGTCTGATACATCTTCAAACCAAAACAATCATACCAAAATACTTCCATTATCAAATCAAAGCTTCTCGTTCCCTTCAAACCTAAATTTTTGTTATTTAAATTATTATCAATTTTAGTAAGCATAAAATAATCTTGAGAAATCATCATTTTGTAAAAATTTCAAACCGTATAAACTTTTTCAAAAATAAAAATAAAAGTCATTGCTGAGAATAAAACACTTATGGAAGCTGGTTGGTGCTCGTATAAAAAAAATTAGATTTTTAAACATACATATGTTAAAAATCCATATTTAGCAAAAATTTAATGAATCTCACACCCATCGTTTTGATTCCTCGATTATACCCATCAAGCCTTTAGTCATAAAAACTCTTCAGCCACTATTAATCATCATTTGGGAACATCATCACATCTTTCCATATAAATAACCTTCCTCAGCTATGAAAGCTATGTTATCCCACTATGACTAAAACAATTTGTTCCTTGACATCCCTCTAGTTTCTCCAATGCACACCCAATAAAAGTCAACATTAGATAGCTATTCCATTATATAATTATAATACAAAACAAGCAATTTAATCTAGATTACCAAAGAAACAACCACAACAAGATAACCCGACAAATTATACAAAACGAGCAATTTAATCTAGAATACCAGAGAAACAACCACAACAAGATAACCAGACAAACAAAACAAAGGCATAACTAAGCAAGTAAACAACAATAAGATGATGCAAGCAGAAGAAATAAATTCAACCAAACATGCCATACTATATAAAACAAAAAAGTTAAAAAAAGAAATACAATTTACTTAACATAACTGATCACATAACAAGCATAAAAACAATGCAATCAATTCAGCCAAAGTAAGCAAATACAATTAAAGTAAAAGATTTCTACCTCATTCAGCGAAATAAGTAACTATAACATCGTAACCCAACTCTCTCCGAAAAAGAATAAACTAGACATTCCTACAACTCAATAAGGAAAGTCACATACAATATGCATAAATGTTACATCTTCACAGTGGATGTTGGGTGAACCTAAGACTCATATCATCCAATCATATTACAACCACATGCCATTTAGTCTGGACTTCTAATTCTAGAAATGTCCTCCTACAAAATTTTCGAAAATAAAATATTTTTCCAACAAAATAGGTTTTAATAAACACTTTTAAAGATTGTTTCTCATATAATTTTTTTTACTTTTCCCACTATATATTTCCAATTAAATTACCCTCATTTTAGTGAAACATCTTTCCAACGTATTTTAAAACTAGATATTTTATACCTCATCCTTTCATAATAAAATACTTTCCCAATATTTTCTTAATAACATTTTCCATATTGACCATCTTCCGACCGTAGTGATTTACTCAAAAAAATTCCTTCCAAACACGTTTGTCAAAATCATCCTATACGTAAAGTACTTAAAACCGAAAGCAACTCCAAGTAGAATTTTTTCAAACTCAAAAGTAGTCCTTAAATAAAACATTTTTCTAAATTTTTTTTTCCATATGCACTTTACACAATAAGATATTTTTCAAATCAAAGTATTTCCAACTATTTTTTTTAATAAAATTCTTTCAAATAAAATCAGATATTTTTCTATCATTTTTTTTCTAGAAAACGTCCTTTAAATAAATTCCTGTTAAATCATATGGTAGTATTTTAAAAAATGCATTTCTCTTTTATTCAAATAAGAATATCCACTAAAACACACCTCAACAAAATACTTACAACAAAACAATATCAAATTAGGATACCTTTTATAAAAACACCTTTCACTATATAGTTGTTCAAATAATGTTTGAAACTAAAGACAATTTTAATCAAAATATTTTTCTACCAAATACTTTAAACTGAACATCCTTTCACAAAATATTTTTAAATAAAATATTTTTTCATTATTCTTTCTTTTGAAAATATTTTCATTTGAAAAATATCTTACTTTTCAAACTAATTGCTATATTTTTTACCCTATGTAAAATTTTCAACAAACCACTTTAAATCCAAAAATATGTATGCTTCTTTTCCAATTTAAAACTATCTGTGTTATCTTTAATAATACCTTTAAAACCAAAAATGCATATTTTCATGTTACCCTTCTGCAAAATTACTTTAAGGTAAAACATCATAAAATTGAATAACAAGCCTATTTATTATGGTTAGGTTTTAATTTCAAAATTTAACACTATGAGTGTGTCACTCGGGTTATAATCAGTGCTTAATCCTTCCAATAAGTGCTCATAGTTCTTACTCATACCGTATTTATTTCCCACGAAAAGATCATTATAAATAAACATTATCACAGGGTGAGGTATCGTTGGTTACACATACATCCCATATACATATAAAGCTTATAATCATTAATAAGATTGCTCTATCGTCTTATATTTAACCTAGCCTAATGTGTAAATTAGCCTACTCTAAATAATTTTGACCAACTAAGGCTCAGGTACTTGCTAAACCTAAGCTCTAATACCAAATGTGATTCCTCTTTGTTCTTAATGTCAAAAATTAGTGATAAACACCGTCAAAATACGCTTGGGAACTAATCTTAGACTAAAAATCAGTGGGTTATTAGGTGTATAATTAAAAATATAAAATAATATAAATGTCTTATAATGGAATTAAATGATCGTACACATTTATCTTAACAATGAATAATATACAAGGCCCAATCCAACCAATAAAACATTGATATCTTTAGTGTGATGGGTGTGATGCAAGCTTGCCTTATTTCTGTGTTATATATATATAGTTATATATGTGCTCTCCTCTATTCATAGAGGATCACACATTTCCCTCAAAAAATTCTATTTCTTTCTCCATGGTGGTTTACTGGGATAAAGCCCTTATTTTTCCTACTAAGCTATTGAAAATGATAAGAAGTGCTATGATGTGATTTCTTTGGTATGGATCTATTCGTAGTAGGAAGCCAATGCCAAGAGATAAAGGAGTGTTAGGAGTAATTAATATTCTAAAGTTGAATCTGGCAGCCTTCTGTACTCACTTTAATTCTGTTCTCTCTAGGCAATAAAGTATTTGGGTGAGATGGGTGTGGACTCGTAGAATTGGCTGCAAGGATTTCTAGATTGTTCAAGTCCCTCAATTATGCAGTTGGACATGGAGGAAATTGCTTGCTTTAAGGTCTACTTTTCTTCCTCTCATTTGTATGAAGATAGCAACTTCATCAGACGTTAAGTTCTAGTATGAACCATGGGTGTCCCCTGGTATGATCCTTATCAACCTGTTAACGCATTAAAAAAATCAGCAATCTGGAATTCCTTGTACTGTTAAGGCTTCTGACTATATTTTTCAAGGTAATATCCAACTACCATACACTTCTAATCATCAACAGAGAGCTGTCTGGACACGAATCCAAGGTGTCAGACTTAAAATTGTGGAAGCTGACCAAGTGGTTTGGAGGGATAGGCTTCATTCTGTCTCTCAAGTTTATTGTCTGCTTTCTGGATTGAACAATATGTCGAATTGCAGGTGAATGAGGATAATATGGAATGATGACTCTGGCCCTAAGGAAAATTTCATATTATGGAAATTGGTTCACAATGCATTGCTTACAAGAGCTGTCATGTTGAGTTTGGGAATGAATCATGGGAACTTGTGTTTTTTCTATTCTATCAAACCTGAAATTGTTGAGCACATATTCTTTGAATGTGATGCGAACCTGACCTTATGGAGACGAATGATGATGGTGGTGGGATGTGATGCTTTGTCTTCCCTTTCAACTATTGATTTGAACTTAATTTATAAATCAACAAGATGGAGATCTATGAAATCAAGATTGGTATGCCTCTGCATGAAGAAATTCTTGCATGTAATTTGGAAAGAACGAAATTTGATTTGTTTTGAAAAGAAGAGGAGAGCTGGTGAAGTATTATGGAAAGTTCTGAAATGTGAAATTTATGAAGCAATTCTGAGACATCCTTTGTTTCCTCCTGCTTCGAGTTTGACTTGGAGATAATTTAGTTTGTCTTTGGGTTTCTTATGTGTCCTCTTATTGTGTTCTCTATGTTTTTCCTTATGTGCATTTTTCTTCTTCTTTGTTTTCTGCCTAGTGTGTGTTTTTCCTTTTTGAAGCTTGAAGTATGTTTAATTTGAGCTTCTTTATTTTATTGTTCTATGCAATAAAATAAGGTAGGGGTTCTGTCAACCCTAATAAATTTTCTCCTGCACATAACCCGCTCGAACGCTGCAATGCCACACCATGCCTCGACCCCTGTAGCTTCCTTCTGCCATGCCACGTCCATGCATATATTTTTTCTTTTTTTTCTTTTTCTTGTTTTTTATGCCTGATGCTCACACAACTTTCAAAAAAAATTTCCCCGCATGCACCTGTACATGCATGAACACTTGCTGCCCACCATCTCCGCTACCTTCCTCGCCTCAACAGACTTCCACGAGCCCAGCATGACATCAAAGCCCAACACCCAAACCCGCAACCACGTTGCAACACGCATGCAAGATCCTTCCATTGTTTGCGTACACTTATACATATTCGCGCATGCTCCTTTATAAAAACTCTTAGCCATCCACCCATAATCACATGTAGATCTTTCTTACCCTTACAACTCCCTCACCGCTTCACTATTTAAGATGCAACAAAAATGAAAAATGTAGATCTTCTCTCCCTTAACGACTTTCATGTTGGAAATTTTTGCTAATATTTAGCGTAGAGAAAGTTATTTTAATTTTTAAATATAAGAGTGAAGGTGAAAATGAATTAAAATGTTGCTGTCACTTTCAGCATGAAAATGAAAGTGGACAATGTGTTTCCCCCTCCTATTCCATGTGTGTACATATCTATATCTCTGCTACCAATAAAGAAAATTCGTTTAACTAATTTACTCGACGTCTTTTTGAAATTCCAAACATACTCTGACTTTTCGTTTACATATTTGCGCTCAAACAAAATATCATCGTATATAATAACACAAACAGCCCGTGTACGAAGCACGAGCACATACTAGTATATATAACTGGGACTTAAAAGAAACCAAATGATTATGTTTTGCAAACATATTTTCACCAAACAAAGGCGGGGGACAAAGATACGCTCTGTGTCATTAATTATGATTGAAAAAGTTAGTTTTAGGGTACGACATTACACCATATTTCGTTCGTGTATGGACTGCGAACGACCGAAATAAAAATACAATCACGTTAAACAGTGTAGGACGATTACAGAACGGTAATAAAATAGATAAGTTGACTTATTATTTAAATTTTCAAAAGTACCTATGTTTGGCGTAAAACGCGTCAAACGGAAATTTAATTATTTTTTAAAATAAAAATTATGGAAAATTTTTAAAAATTAAATTTAAAATATGTCATCAGAAATCAAATCTAAATTTGAAATATAGATATAATTTAATCCAAATTCGAATATTTAAATAAATTAATTATTCAAATTTGATGACCCGAAATACGGATCGTTACAGATGTTCTCATGGAAATATGCATGCACAAGGATGGAAACAAAGGAATGAAGATGGAAATAATTCAAACTCATGCATCATGAAGGACCTCACATACTCACTTACCTAAATATATAATTAGAAGCTAATGCACAAGTTATTAGAGGGTAAGGCTGCATGCATACTTGATGATGGATTAATTCGGGATTGATGATGACTTGGCGACCACACTTCCTAAGGGGTATTTTTGAAAGTCCGCTAAAACATGGATTAGAGTTTTGTACATGTATAAATAGTCATCTTATGTACACGTAATGGATCTTATCTTTGTATCACTTAGGAAAGTAGTATGCAAGTTGTAGCCTCAAAGAAATATGAAATAAAAATGGCTTTATAAGCTTCCTGTTCTTTTACTTCTTCTTTGTTCTTATTTTATTTTCTTTGTCATCTTTATTTACATGCTCTTTCATTTCATGTTAGTATCTTATTTTTACTTTTAGACAACTAGTTTAGATCTTTTTTATTCTAATTAGCTCTTACCTTTTTTGCTTGCTTTAAAATGTTGAAATTTACATGTGTTGATTTGATAACATAAATAAGTAGCTAAACCCCTTCAATTTAGGGATAATGAAGTTCTCTAAAAATATATAAATTCAACCTATTTTATCATTTACGATCTCTTTTTAATGCTTCATGAAAGTGAATGTTGATGTAAGTTTATAAAATGGAATTTGATAGCCTATGTTGTAATTACAAATGGGCTATGCTTCCTCCACGTGTTAACTCCATCTCGGCCATGACTCACCGATCTAGCACATCAAACAGTTAGCGACCCAGCGTTCTGCCGACCTAAGGCACGAAGGGATGCCGACCTAGTATCTTAGCATGGAAGACTAACCTAACTGCATAAGGCTTAAGAGGGATACCGACCTAAGGGGCTTGAGAAGCATGCCGATTTAAGGCCTTAAAGAAAGTTCCGACCTAACGTCTTGAAATGATGCCGACTTAAGGTTCAAGAGAAATCTGCGACCTAGGAAAACTTCGCGACTTAAGGTGTGTGGCGACTTACGAGTTAAGGCCTGGACGACTTGAGAAATGTCACGACTCAGGAGGCTGCGACCTAAAAAAGCTAAAAACAGGACGACCTAGTGACTCAAGACAAAAAAGAGTGGAAGCAACTGCATTTAAGTCGTGACCGACCTACGACCTAGGATAATTCATTCACGACCTAAAACTACAGAGCTCAAAATAGATGCTGCCTCATTTTAAACCGTGAACCTCTTAACTCGTGAACGAGTTAAGACTTGTATCCAGATGAACAAAGAAAGACTCAGTGCCGCTTCACTCATGCCACTGCCTGCTAACTCTTGGCCCTTAGGTCGTGCGCGACCTACAACTTTCCCAAAGTCGGTCACGACTTATAACTTGGGCAATAATTCCAGACCAGAATTCTCTATAAATACCGACCTACCTCAAACATGAAGGGGACTTTTGGCCAATCACTTCAAGCGCCAATACTCTGCTGAATTCTCAACTCACCCGACACTTCAAGTTCGAAAGGCATCTCAACTAAATTCAAGGGAAAATCTAACGTAATCTACATGGATTCGAAGAATTCTTCTCTACCAAAGTTCTAGTTGTTTGTCCCATCAGAATTGTAATTGAAGATTGTTGTAAAGTTGTAATTGGTTCAGCAATAAAGAGAATTAAAGTGGACGTAGGCTTGCCTTAAGCCGAACCACTATAAAAACTGTTGTCTTTTCTACTTTGTTTGTGATTTTTCTACTTGTTTTAGTTCCCGTGTTCACGGGTGGTGCTTTCGCTCAACTTCAATTTACACCGGGGTGTTAGCGTCCGATTTTCTCGTTAACATTTTTGGTGCTTTCACTGAGAAGCCCAACTCAGGAAACTTCCATCATTGCTTCGCAAAGGTCTGTTGAAAGGATTTCTTTTAAAACCAGAAGTTTATTGGAAATAATGGCTCCTGGAAGGAAACGAAGTTCTGCAAGGTCCGATAATGTTCAAGAGAATACTGCTACCTCTCCACCTTCAAGTCAAGCAGCTCCAACTGTTGGAGTTACTCGAGCAGAGTTGGATGCCGTGGTTTTGGGGCTGAATCAACAATTGAATGCTCAGAATGCACAGTTGGAGGCCCAGAATGCCCAGAATTCCCTGATCTTGAGTAAGCTGAATGATCTGCTTGGGGCAAACCGTAAACCGAGTAATAATGATGGGAACCCTACTGTGGAAGTTCAGGATGTTGAAGGAAACATTTCTCAAAGAGCCGCAGACCCTGTAGAAAGGACTCCTCTTCAAGCTGGAGGGTCAGGGCCGCAGCCAACCCTCCGTGAACGATTGTCAAGGCATAATTCAGAGAGAGTGGCTGATGTGTGTCCTCCGGAGCCTCTAAACGATGAAGAGTATTTTTCGGGTATGGTTCGTCAAATCATGAAGGAAAGTATGCGATGAGATGAAGATGAGAAAGAGTGGGGATTTGCTCCAAGCAAAACTCCATTTACCGAAAGGATCTTGAAGGCAGAGTTTCTAAGGAAATTCGTTCCCCCTACTATTCCGGCGTACAAGGGGACGAGTGATCCTAACGAGTTTCTGTACAAATACGACTGGCACATGACTGGTGCCAGGGCATCTGATGAAATTAAATGCCGGTACTTCCCGGTTTATCTAGAAGGTGTAGCTCTATTATGGTTTACAAAGCTGTCGGTCAGGTCCATCGATCAATTCTCCGATTTGAGCAGGAAATTCAAGGAGCAATTTCGATTGTATGCTTCTAAAGCAAAGGACATAATGTCGCTGTCAAGTCTAGAGCAAAATCCGGGAGAATCTATCAGGTCGTTCTTGAATCGCTTTAACATAGCATTGGCTGAGATGGATAATGCTGAGCCACGCATGATCTTGACGTACTTGATGAGGGCAATTGACAAGTCAAGCGAATTTGGAAAATGGTTGAAAATGAAAGAACCAAACTCACTTGACAAATTCTACAAGAAAGCGGATGAATTCATGCGCTTGGAGAGCCTCCAAGCACCAGCTAAGGTGGTATCAGGGCAAGCCGGGAACAATGGTACTGCTATGAACAAGAAGGAACCAAACACTCAGAAAAGGGGAAACGATGGTGGAAAGAAACAGGGAGACGCTAAGAAAGGTCGTTCTTTCAATTTCACACCCTTGACTGATACCCCTGAAAACATCTACTTTGCAACTAAAGATGATGTCAATTATCCGGCACCACCTAAAATGAGAGTTGCAATTAAGATGGAAAAAAGTGGAAAGTACTGCCGGTTCCACAACCAGCCCAGCCATGATACCAACGAATGCCGTCAATTGAAAGAAGTAATTGAACAACTCTTGAAGGAAAACAAACTCCAGCAATATGTGAAAAGGAATAGAAATGCCCCAGCTTCGTCAACTCAAGAACAGCAAGTTCCCGCTCACCGTCCTGGCTCAAGTGATAAGGCCGTGGAACACGAATCGGAAAGGCCTGTCATCAATATAATAACTGGAGGACCTCACCCAGCAGGCAAAAGCTGGGGGGAGATGGAAAGGTATGCCCGGGCCTTGAAGCATGTACCAGCTGAAGAGAATGTTTTTGTTTTAGAGAATGATGCGCCTTTAAAGCAACAAAAGACTTCCACGGATGATATTGTGTTCAGTACCAGGGATTCTTTGGGTATCGAAGCTCCGACCATAGATCCTTTGGTCATATCCGCTGGTATTGGGCCGGCAACTGTGAGAAGAGTTCTAGTTGATTGTGGAGCCTCATGCAACATCCTCTTCAAGAAGACCTTTGATCAAATGAAAATTCCAATGGCTGACGTTCAAGCTTCATCACTTAAGATTGCTGGGTTTGCTGGAGAACCCAAACAACCAATTGGGACCATAGATTTGTTTGTAGAACTCGGAAAGGGACTGAGAAAGGTGGCTCGAAAGAAAACCTTTATAATTGTTGAAGAATTCTCTACCTACAACGCCTTTTTGGGCCGACCAACTCTTGCTGCATTCAAAGCTGTTCTGGCTCCATGGTGCTTGACTCTAAAATTCCCCAAAGATAACGGAGTTGGTGTGGTTAAGGGAGACCAAGATGCGGGGCGAGAATGTTATTTTGCAGAATTGCGAGAATCCAGGAAGAGAGAGATGGGAAAAGGTGCGGCGGCTCCAGTCCGCATCAAAGAACCAACCTTGTAGCAATTACAGGGTGGACCCTGCACTGGTGAATGTAGTGGGACACGAAGAGAGATGGATCCAAGGAAAGCCAGTGCAGGGGAGAATAGAGTGGTACCAGTAGAGGTAACAGTACCGGTGCCCGTAGACCCAAAGGACCCGAACAAAGTGCTTAATGTGGGTTCACAACTCAATCCGACAGTTCAGAATGTTCTGATTGCATTTTTGAAGGCTAATTTGGATGTATTCGCTTGGACTCATGCTGACATGTGCGGAATATCCCCAGAGATTGCGGTACGTACTTTGAACATTGATCCAAAGTTTACACCTATGAAACAGAAGAGAAGGACTCAGGGTCCTAAAAGAACTGCAGCGTTAAAAGAAGAAGTGGATCGGCTCATGGAGAACGGGTTCATTAGAGAATCTACTTATCCAAATTGGGTCTCAAATCCAGTGCTGGTTAAGAAAGCCAACGGAAAGTGGACAGTGTGCATTGATTTTTCGGATTTGAACAAAGCCTGCCCCAAAGACTGTTTCCCGCTGCCTAGGATCAATCAGTTGGTGGATGGGACAGCGGGACATGAATTGTTATCTTTCATGGATGCATACTCCGGATATAACCAGATTATGATGCATGAGCCGGATCAAGAGGATACAAGCTTCATCACAGATGTCGGACTTTACTGCTACAAGGTCATGCCTTTCGGACTCAAGAATGCAGGGGCAACGTATCAAAGGCTAGTTAATGCCATGTTTAAACCACAGATTGGCAAGACAATGGAAGTTTATGTTGATGATATGCTAGTAAAGTCTAAGAAAGCAGTGCACCACATGGATCACTTGGCAGAGATGTTTGCAGTACTCCAAAAGTATAGAATGAAGCTTAATCCCCTGAAATGTTCATTTGGGGTGGTGTCCGGAAAGTTTTTGGGTTTCATTGTGAGCGCTAGGGGCATTGAAGCCAATCCAGCTCAAATCACTGTCCTGAGAGAGGTCAAGGCTCCTAGAACGAAGAAGGAATTGCAAAGTCTCAATGGAAAGGTTGCTGCTTTGAGTAGGTTCATCTCCAAAGCTACTGATAAATGCATTCCATTTTTTGACGCTCTGAAGAAAGGAAAGAAAAACTTTGAGTGGACTCCTGAATGTCAGAAAGCATTTGATGAGTTGATTCGTCATATGGAAGTGCCTCCAATACTTTCAAAACCTAACAGTGAAGATCTCTTCATATATTTGGCAATTTCGTATCATGCTCTCAGTGCAGTGTTGGTACGGAAGATGCAAGGATTCAACGCCCAGTCTATTATATCAGCAAAAGGTTCACTGGGGCATAGATGAACTATTCAAGATTAGAAAAGCTTGCCTATTGTTTGTTGATCGCATCAAGAAAATTGAGGCCTTATTTCCAAGCTCATCCCATCAAAGTCCTCACTGATCAGCCTCTAAAGCAAGTCCTATTCCGTCCTGAGACTTCGGCCCGTCTTTTGAAATGGAATATCGAACTCAGCCAGTATGACATCACTTATCATCCCCGGAAAGCAATCAATGGACAAGCTTTAGCAGATTTCATCGCAGAATGTACGGATAAGGGTGATAGTGAGGAAGAAGTCATTGATAGCATCCCAATCCAATGGAAATTGTATGTCGATGGCGCAAGGAATGATTACTGTTCCAGAGCAGGGGTTGTCCTTGAAACCCCAGAAGGTCGATCACTATGTTATGCACTGAGACTGGAATTCCCTTCGACAAATAATGAAGCTGAATACGAAGCTCTCGTCGCTGGTTTAAGGATCGCTAAAGAACTAAACATCAAGGCATTGCATATCTTCAGTGATTCTCAACTTATTGTTTGTCAAGTCAAGAAGGAATTTCAAGCTAAAGGAGGAAATTTACCAGCCTATTTGTCAAAGGCCTGGGAGCTCCTTCAAGATTTCGACCGTTATTCAATAAACCATATTCCCCGAGAAGAAAATATGAAGGCGGATTCTCTCGCAAAGTATTCGAGTACTGGTGAAGCTCAACTATTTGGGTTAGTTCCCGTTGAAGTCTTGTCAGCTCCAAGCACAGATGAAATGGATGTTGATTGGATTATGAACATATCCCAAGAGCAAGAGTCATGGATGACTCCGATACTTGAATATTTACTCAATGGTTCTTTGCCAGAAAGTTCAAAAGAACGACAGAAACTGATGAGGAAAGCCTCTAGATATATAGTTCAAGATGGTCGTTTGTACAGACGAGGATTTTCAATGCCATTACTCCGATGTGTGACAAAGGAAGAAGCTAAGACGATTCTAACTGAAGTACACGGAGGGGAATGTGGAGATCATACAGGTGGTCAAACTTTAGCAAAGAAAATCCTCCATTATGGGTACTTTTGGCCAGAAATGAATCAGGATGCTGCTGACTATTCCCGGAAGTGTGATAAATGCCAGAGATTCGCTAAAATTCCTAGAGCACCTTCTACTGAGCTAACACAAATGGTCAGTCCATGGCCGTTTGCCATTTGGGGAATAGATCTCATTGGACCTTTGTCGACTGCCAAGTCAGGGATTAAATATGCTATCGTTGCTGTTGATTATTTTACTAAATGGGCTGAGGCCGAACCCTTGGCCACTATTACCTCTAAGAAAATGATAAGTTTTGTGACTAAGAATATCATTTGCAGGTATAGTGTGCCTCAGAAGATAATCACAGACAATGGTACTCAGTTTGAAAGTGAGGAATTCCAAGATTTTTGCAAACGATTCAAAATCCGAAAAAGCTTCTCAGCAGTGGCTCATCCGCAGGCAAACGGGCAAGTGGAAGCAGTAAACAAAATCATCAAATCAACCATCAAAAAGCAGCTGGAAAAAGCGAAAATTGGTTGGGTTGACAAGTTACCGCTTGCACTATGGGCATACAGAACCACCCACAAAACTGCGACTAGGCATACTCCATTTTCATTGGCATACGGATCAGAAGCAATGATTCCAGTGGAAACTGAAGTCCCCTCACACTGGAGGATCCATTTTGATCAAAGTGAGAATGAAAAATTGCAAGTGGAAGCACTTGACTTCTCGATGAAAGAAGAGCAGAGGCAAGGCTTAGAATTGCAGCACACCAGCAAAGAATAGCCAGGCACTTCAATTCCAAAGTTCGTCAGCGCAGCTTTGAAGTTGGAGACTTAGTCCTGAAGAGAATTATGACAGCCATGGGTGTGTTTGGGCCAAACTGGGAAGGACCATACGTTATTGGCACAAAGCTTCTTGATGGCACATTCAAACTCACGACTGTCGAAGGAGTACCAATCCCAAGAGCTTGGAACAGCAATCATTTGCGTCCCTATTTTACTTGAAAACTTTGCTGAAATATTGTAAAAGAATTGCAAATATATGATTCTTGTATTGAAAGCAATTGTAAAGCAAGTGAATAATGAAAAGCTATAAAGTGGATGTAGGCCCAGTTTTTGGCCGAACCACTATAAATCTTGTGTTCTCTACTATTATAAACTGCTTTGTTTTATTTCGACATATAAAATACGTTAATTGTGTCATTAAAATGTCGATTTAATAATGCAGGTCATAAAAGCAAAGCTTACCCATCGCAAGACCAAGCAATTCCCGACATCACTCAGCAAACAAACACTAAACCATGCAAAATTTCCATACTCAAATCCTACAAAAGAAGTGCTTCAAACAAAAGTGGGCAATGTGGATGGAAGTGGACCATTTCTAACTAACTGCAAATGTTTGAACAAACAAACAGCCAGTTAAATAAACTGTGTCTACCACCACCAACTCACTTAACTATGAAGTATATTTCTCTGGATAAGGGAAATTATTGGCAACTAGAAGGTGAAAACACTTGCAAAAGACAACGGGGATCGCCAATGTGAATGGATGGGCAAAGAGACATGGGCGAGCAAGCATCAATCAGCAAAAGACCTCTTCGGAGGCACAAGCCCTCTACGGAGGCACAACTCTTCGGAGGAGAAAGACCTCGAGCGGGCCTAGCCAGAAAAAGAGAGATCTTTCTCGTTACAAAGTTGCGGAATGATCGGTCGATACACTCCCGTGAATCCGTCCAACCGAGAGAAAGAACTCCAAACTTCTAGGCAAAAGCCCTACTCAGAGGCACACGTTTCACCGAGATTGAAATAAAACTTCCAGGTGTTGAAACGTGAAAAGCCCTCTCCGGAGGCCCATTTCACCACAGTTGAAATGTTAAAAGACCTCAAGCGGGCCAACCAGAAAAAGAGAGATCTTTCTCGATACAAAGTTGCGGAATGATCGGTCGATACACTCCCGTGAATCTGTCCAACCGAGAGAAAGAAACTCCAAACATCCAGGCAGTAACCCAGCTCAGAGGCACACATTTCATCATCGGTCGATACACTCCCGTGAAATGAAATGTGAAAAGCCCTCTTCGGAGGCCCGCTTCCCAGCGAACAGGGAAAAATAAAAGCCTCTCCCAAGGGGCAGAAACAAAAAAGACCTCTTCCCCGAGGCACAACAAAAAAAAGACCTCTTCCCAGAGGCAGAAATGAAAAGACCTCCTCCCGTAGGAACAATCAAACAGAAAGACCTCTTCGGAGGCACATGTTTCACCAAGATTGAAATAAAACTTCCAGGTGTTGAAACGTGAAAAAGCCCTCCTCGGAGGCACAACTCTTCGGAGGCACACGTTTCACCGAGATTGAAATAAAACTTCCAAGTGTTGAAACGTGAAAAAGCCCTCCTCAGAGGTGCAACTTTTCAAAGAAGCAAAAATCAAAAAGCACTTTACTGTAGCCTAAAAAAAAAAAGAAGCCATCTTCAAAGGCACACTTTAACTCTCAAAGGAAGAATGATCCACCTATTCTGGAAAATACTCTTCCTCAAAAAGAAGTTAAAGTACCCTTCAGATGCCCGCTTTACCACATAGGAGAATTCACTTGGTAAAATGTGTATATGCACAAAAGAAAAAGTGATATCTTCGAAGGATGAAGCGTAAAAACTTATTTGGAGGGAGTTGTACTCTGTTTTTTAATGAAATAATATTCCTCCAAGTATGGAATAATTATTCTCTAGAAAATAAAAGTACAAATCCCCTCAAAATATAAAATATTGCAACAAGATTATGGTATAGGGGCAACATGGTATAACTATATTGGTAAAATTACGCTCGAACAACATACCACAAGCTCGCTGCAATGTCATTAAAAGAAACTTGTACGACAATGAATAATAAATGCATTCTCAGATACAGACAGAAGTTTGTACAAAGAAAAAGAATCATTTTATTCAACACTGTTGAAATTTTGTACAGGTATAGGTTTCAAAGTAAAAAGTAAAAGAAAAGCAGGGGCCGATACCCGCACAATCTCCGGTCAGTACATGCACAAAAGCAAAAAAACGATATGAAAGCCACAGAACCAGAGCCATCACTTCTTCTTCCGTCCATCTTTTGAGCCCGCACCTGGCCAGATAACCAACTTCTTAGGCCAGCTTGTGAGAGTAGGGGATGAAGGAGAAAGGGGCTCAGTTGGACTTTCTTCCGTTTTTTCTTCGCCAGTTAAAGATTCCTTCTTCTTCTTGGAGACTCCCTGCTTTCCTCTCTTCTTGGAGGAAGACCCACTCCCTGGAGAAAGAAGTTTAGCTAACGGTTCATCATCGGAGCCAGTTGCTTCTGGAGTCTTCTCACTCCCTTCAGTTTCTTCTCCCTTGTGTTCTTGTGAAGCAATGGGATCGTCCAAGTCTTGAAGAGCTTCTATTTGCTCCTCTTGTGATCCTGGTTGCGAGGCAGAAGGAGGAGTGACCTGAAGAGATGAAGGAGGAATAATTGGAGGAGGGGAAGTTTGAACAATGCTCGGTGCTTTCTCTACAGAAGAAAAGAAGTTAAAGTCAGTAAAGAGAGGAGATAAAGGCTCGCTGAGGTTCAGAAAATAGTCAAGAAGCTCATCAAGCTCGTAAGAAATAGATGAGCAGTCTACTTAGGCAAGATTAACAGTAGAGTTACCTGGAGAAGTCGGTTTCCTGACATCAACCTCATAAGCCTGTGCCTCAGCACTCTCATCGCCTTCATCTCCACCCTATATACTTATGTTCCCGGTGGTAAATTTAGTAGGGGATGGAGAATGGGAACTGGAACCGATGATATCGATTTCGGCCGAAGGAGAAGGCTGAATCGGAGCAGTTAAGATAGTTTTTCCTGAATGTTCCCCTGCCGCCATTTCGGCCCTTAATTTTGCAAGTTGTTCCCTTCCCTTGGCGAGAGCGGCGCGAGCATCGTCATCAAAATAATGCTCCTCAAGAGCTGGTTCGACGTAGCCAGCACCTTTAGCACCGAGCATATCAAGTGCGGCCTCCCATACCTTAGCCAGAGTAATTTCGTACTTGGGGCCTAGAAAGGCGAGGCTACCGAGCCCCAAGACGCTATGTAGGTAAAAGTCAAATAATGTTTAGCTGATATTGGTCTTCGTTGCCTCTTGAGATTCTTCAGCTGCAATTTTGCCGGCAACGGCCTCATCACGCTCTCTTTCAGCTTTGGAAAGTTGAAGCTTAAGAATTTGAATTTCCGCCTCCTGAGAGCTGACTTTCTCCTGTAGTCCAGTAACCTCAGCACGATACATTCCTGCTGCTTTCTGCTCAGCTTCAAGTTGTGCCTTGGCATGTCGCTGAGCCGCGTGAGCATCGCGAACTTGCTTCTGAAATACTTCTTCTTTTTGAGTATATGTGGTAGAAGAAGTAGCAAGCTCTTGTTTAAGTTCCTCAACTTTCGCTTCAAGCTCTTCATTGTAAGTAGCGATGCTCCTCATTTCAGTATCATGCTGCTCAAGAACCTTCTGCCATTCGGCTTTATCGTTCTCCATAGTAAGCATGGCCTCTATATTTGCACGGTTGAGCCTTTGAATCTCGTCTACAAGCTTTTGCCAGTTCGACATCCTTTCAATATCAAGCTTGACGGCATCGAGATTTCGTAGCATGGCAGGCTTGTCGATAGGGACCAAGTCAAGATCGAACCGCACTCCCTTCAGGCACCACTGTGGAAACCGGCTTTGCAAAGTGGTTGGGCCCGGTCCAACTTGGAATTTAGGCCTGCTAATTATTGTTTGGATGTCTGTCTTCCCGAGAGCGGGAGAGCCAGAAGGAATGTCAAGCGAGACGGGGGCAGTGATCTTTTTGGGAGTTGCAGAAGCATGCTTCCCACCGTGTCGGGCACGTTTGCTTAGTTCCTCAACCACATGACTTTTTCCCTGGTCATCGTGGGATTTTCTCTTATGGGAATCATCGCCTTTATGGGAAGAATCATGGCGCTCCTCCCTTTCTTTTCTCTCAGAACGCTCTTCTTGCGCCCTCCTCTCCTGAGCCTTTCGGGCGGCTCTCTCTTCATCGGATTCTCTGTAAGAGGGGAGGTAGCGCCTATAATCATATTGGCTACGCCTCCCATAGCGCTGGAAGTCATCATAGTAGGATCCGCTGCGTCCCATCAAAGGATCTGAAATAAAAATAGATAAGTTTTAGGATTCTTCAAAGTACAAAGAGTCAGAAGCATAAAAGTGCCGGAAGATTCTAAGTGTGTGTGATGTGCAAACTACGCGTAGCAAACTATGAACCACTCTTTAATTGTGGAGTAGTTGTGGGTGTAGTAATTAGCGTCAACTCTTGAGTCGACGGAGTCTGTTGCAGAGTAGAGGTCGCCTCAGCTACTGAAGAAGAAACCCTGGTGGTAACGGGGTCATCTTTAAAAAGCTCCTGTGAAGTGACAAACAGGTCGCTCAACCCTTCGAAAGTGTCATCTCCACTCTGTTTGACGGGGCTTGTTTTCCCAGCTTCTTCGTCACCAGACTTCTTTGAATGAGGAGGAGATTCCTGAAGCTCTTTTTCTTCAGTGACCGGGGCAAGTTTGCCAGATGACCCCGCGACATCAACAGAAGTGGAGCACTTCACTAGAGAAGCCTCAGAGGCAGGTTCTTTCGGTCTGGGTGCATCGGTTAAAACTGGGGCATCCAGTGCTTGGGTTGGGGAGTCTGGGACTTCATGAGGGTGTGTAGAGCGAGAGGTATGCAAAAGCCCGTATTGATGCAAAAATTCATCCCTCAACAAGAATTTTACACTTCTCTCTTCCGCGGCCACGACACTCAGTCTCTCAAAAACTTGCTTATGGCCTGGATCTCTAGAGGGGGGAGGAAGTGCTGAAAAAGGAAAGAGTGAAATTAACGATTAACAACTCAAAACTCGAAAAGCTTGGGAATGGAAAATAGAAGCAGGTAATCTTACTTCCTACTCTCCAGATGGCATAAAACCCTGGGAGGCAGCGAACAAAGAAAAACTGATTTAAAAATCCATGAACACTTTCGGAAAGGTCAGTCACGAGTTTGCGATTCCTAGCACTCCTTATGACGACAATGGAGGGATGATCTTTAGTCTTGGTAAAGGAACATAAGTAACAAATTTCTCCGAAACTCGGTAGCCGATTCAGGGTTGTCATGAATAAAACACACAACCCCATTAGAATGGCGTAACCATTGGGGTGCAGTTGAAATGGGGAGATGGTCAATCGAAGTAGAAATTGCTGAAGAAACTCGTTGAAGGGAGGAATAGCACCGCACAAGCACATTTGGCGGTTGACAGCGACGAAACCACGGGGAGGTCTATCAGCAAAATCATTTGGCCTGGGCAATATAGCATCTGTTTCAACGATGCCAAATTGAGCGCGCAATAAGCTAAACGTCCGGTAGTTCAAGGAAGTTGAGACTCTTTCCGGTGGAGTAGTCAGTGGAGCAGCTATTGGAAGAGCCTCTCCAATCTGTTCCGCTACTTCTCCTTGATGTGAGGTCATTCTACACAAGCAACTGGATATTCAAATTTGAAGGTGCACGTTTCCTAAAAGTGTGAAGTGTTGTGCAAAACTAATAAAAATAAACAAGTAAATATAACTGGAGTTAAGTTCGTCGACAATTGATCGACTATCAAATTTCAGGACTTGTTAATTTGAAGTTCAAGCACAGTGTTAATGCAAACAGGAAAGTTTGATTGACTATTCCAATGTTGCCTTGATACTTTGCCTGAATTCGTTGTTTTAAAGCACTTCGTTCACACAATCTGTTCAAGTTGATTAATTGTTATTAACTAATCTGTCATTTGATGTGGGCAGTCAGTGGCAGTATATTCGTCCCAATTTTCTGTAAATGTTGCATTAGACAGGTTATTAGCTTGCAAGAGTGACCTGATGGAAAAAATGCAATAAAGTTTAACAAGTTAAAGTCCAAACAATTCAGCACTCAGGCAGTTTATTTCAGCAAATCAAGTTAAAGTTCAAGGTTTGAGCAAAATTGTCAACTGCGACAACTTAAGTGTTGACTCGGCGACGACTTAAGTGTTGGCAACGGCTTAAGAAATTCTTCCTACGGGTTAAATCAAATCATTGGTTATCTGGCTAACTCGTCCACGACCTAAGGATTACGAGGCGAGTTAAGTTAGGTCGTTTCAATCTTGAATTCTTAGTGTCTTAAGTCGGCAGTGTTCTAAGTCGTTAACCATGAAAAATAGAAAAAGCTTCCGTCCGAAGCAACGAAAATTTCCTCAAGTGCTAACTCGGTAACTACTCAAGGCTTAGGTCGCATTACGTTAGGCCAGCAAGTTTCCCCAAGTGCTAGCTCGGCCATGACTTAAGGGTTAGGTCGGCAAGTTTCCCCAAGAGCTAGATCGGCAGCGACTCAAGGTTTAGGTCGACCAAAAGATAAATCGCCCAAAATTGCTGGGTCACGTCCAGGCCGATGTCTCACTCCACCTAACCCGTTAACCCTATAGCTGCTCCATCAACAAAAAACCTTCATCTCGTTCATACTACCGGATCATCCCATAAACTGGTTCAAAACCACCACGAATCCAACGCCTTACAATCTTAACGCGATTCAAAATTGGCTACGCCTAAAGCAGTAACCCATCGGCATCATTTCATCGATAGCCTAAAGCCAGATCAAACTAACTAAGGATCATCAACCATAGGTGGAACAGGATTCGTGATAAGTGTTGTACAAAAAGACGGTTTAAATTTGAGGGGCAGAATTCATGAATCGACGGTAATCTAGGATCGAGGAGGGAGCAAGTTGACTTACTCGATGAATGGCAAAGGTTATCAGTGATCGACTGGAGTAAAATCACCTTTGGGAGCTCTGGAGGATTTTAATGGCAGAATTGAGCAAGGGAGTAAGTAACGAAAAAGAAGGAGACGGATGTTTTATACCTTACAGTAGGGATAACTGAAGCGGCAGATATAACTGTTGGGTTGCGTACGACCAACCGACCTAGTGGCGGACGAGTTAAAGGATATCGAAGCACACGACGTAACCATTAGGCGTGTACTTCGAGGGGCAAATGTTAACTCCATCTCGGCCATGACTCACCGATCTAGCACATCAAACAGTTAGCGACCCAGCGTTCTGCCGACCTAAGGCACGAAGGGATGCCGACCTAGTATCTTAGCATGGAAGACCGACCTAACTGCATAAGGCTTAAGAGGGATACCGACCTAAGGGGCTTGAGAAGCATGCCGACTTAAGGCCTTAAAGAAAGTTCCGACCTAATGTCTTGAAATGATGCCGACTTAAGGTTCAAGAGAAATCTGCGACCTAGGAAAACTTCGCGACTTAAGGTGTGTGGCGATTTACGAGTTAAGGCCTGGACGACTTGAGAAATGTCACGACTCAGGAGGCTGCGACCTAAAAAAGCTAAAAACAGGACGACCTAGTGACTCAAGATAAAAAAGAGTGGAAGCAACTGCATTTAAGTCGTGACCGACCTACGACCTAGGATAAGTCGTTCACGACCTAAAACTACAAAGCTCAAAATAGATGCTGCCTCATTTTAAACCGTGAACCTCTTAACTCGTGAACGAGTTAAGACTTGTATCCAGATGAACAAAGAAAGACTCAGTGCCGCTTCACTCATGCCACTGCCTGCTAACTCTTGGCCCTTAGGTCGTGCGCGCCCTACAACTTTCCCTAAGTCGGTCACGACTTATAACTTGGGCAATAATTCCAGACCAGAATTCTCTATAAATACCGACCTAGCTCAAACATGAAGGGGACTTTTGGCCAATCACTTCAAGCGCCAATACTCTGCTGAATTCTCAACTCACCCGACACTTCAAGTTCGAAAGGCATCTCAACTAACTTCAAGGGAAAATCTAACGCAATCTACATGGATTCGAAGAATTCTTCTCTACCAAAGTTCTAGTTGTTTGTCCCGTCAGAATTGTGATTGAAGATTGTTATGAAGTTGTAATTGGTTCAGCAATAAAGAGAATTAAAGTGGACGTAGGCTTGCCTTAAGCCGAACCACTATAAAAACTGTTGTCTTTTCTGCTTTGTTTGTGATTTTTCTACTTGTTTTAGTTCCCGTGTTCATGGGTGGTGCTTTCGCTCAACTTCAATTTACACCGGGGTGTTAGCGTCCGATTTTCTCGTTAACACCACGTAAACACAATTTACATCATCATGTCACTAATTGATTTTGATTATTGAATTAAAGTGGAAACAAAATTTGATAATCTATGTCACTAAATACAAAAGTGTAGATCATACTTAAAATAGCTTTCGCTTTGATTTCATTTTCATTAAAATTTATAAGTAGTTTTATGTGTTGTATTATAGTTTGATGGTTTAAATTATGTTAATTAATAACATAAGTAAACCATACTTATGATAAATACATCACTAATTCTATTTAAGATCAAAATATAAAGAACATAGAGTATTGTTTGTTGATTTACAAAAAAATAAGAGTGGATTTGCCTCTAAATTGTTTTCTAAACTCATATTTTCATTCACTTATTCTATCTAGTTTTTACACTTTTAGCTAATCACAATCTCAAGTTTGGTTTAATTTGATTGAATAGAAATATTTAAAACTATATAATTTCTGTGGATCAATCCGTATTCGTCACGTACTATAATTGTACACTGTGCGTTTGCGGTTAATTTTTAATTTTAATTTAAATTTATCGGCGATTTTCTAACTCATGGAAAAACTGTCGTTAAACAAGTTTTTGGTACCATTGTCGGAGAATTAATTTGATTTTAATTTCTATTCTTCGAAATATTGTTGTTTGATTTTATTGTGTGTTTGTTTTGTGAGTTAACTTGTATTTAGAAAAAAAGGTTGTTGTGTGAGTGTTATTTTTGTTTTCATTTTGTTGTGTGGTTGTTGTTTTTACTTTGCATTTGCATTTTTATATAAAAAACATACATATATATATCTATGTATGTATATATGTATATGTATGTATGTATGTATGTATGTATGTATGTATGTATGTATGCATGTATGTGTGTGTGTGTGTGTGTATATACGTGTATATATATGTATGTATGTGTGTATGTATGTATATATAAGATTTGTATATATCTTTTTCGGAATTTTAGGTTTCCAAAGAAGAAAATTACAAGGAAAAGAATTGTTTTATTTGCTTATAAAAATTCGTATCTTAAAAGAATAAAATAAATTGCTGATATTCTGCATGCTCTGGTATCATGCTTTTATCTCCAGTTTTATTTAATTGCATTGTTGGTTGCTTGCATTTGCATATATATATATATATATATATATATATATATATATATATATATATAAGAATTCAAAAAAATTCAAAAACAAAAACAAATTTCATTATAGTTGCATTGTTAAATTCACGTTTACTTTCTGTTTTGCATTTCATGCCATCTTATTTTTTTTCTAAGGGCAGTACCCAAATCCACATAAGGTGGGGGATTCGTCACCTTTTCCTTGACCCACAAATTGCATTTCATCTTAGAAAATTGACTAATAATAAAGATTAGACATTCGGCTGAAGGGTGTCGCGAGTTCACCTAGAGCTTAATTGTATTTTGACACTTGTCTTCCTTGAAATTTTTTATTTCTTGGTGTCTAGGCTATGGCAGAGGAATAACCATTTATAAATATTTCGGTGATTCATAAATATTATAGTGGTTGTTTCTTTGAAGATACTTAAACCTTCGGCTGCATTGATATGGTGATTCATGGTGCACTATCTCTTGCCCGTTACTTGGCTAAAAGATATTTTGTTGATTTAAGGCAAAGTGTGATTATACAATTTTGGGTTAGGAGCTATTAAGGATAGAAAATTGTAATTAAGTCCTTTAAATTAATTTATTTGCATTAGTTCATGCATATTTAAAAAAAAATCAAAAATCCAAAACCAAAAAATTTGTAAATTTAACTTAACTGAGTTTATTTTTGATCCAAAAAAAATCCTTTTAAATACTTTCCTTTGAAATTTTTCAATCAAAATCAAAAATACAAAAAAAAATTCTTAAGTTTCTTTTTAGAGAAACAAAAATCCAAGAAAAATATATCCATAGTCTTTTCAAAAAAAAGCAAAAACATATTAAAAAAGAAAAAAAATTGAAAAGTTAAAGATAGAAACAAAAATTAAATTCCATTTTGTATTTTATGAAACAAAAATTCCTTTTGGTAAATATTTGAAAATTTGAAAATAAAAAAAATTACAAAAACAAAAACAGGAAAAAAATTGAAAAGCCAAAAAAAAAATCAAACTTCTGTTATGAAAAAGAATTTCTCTTGGTAAATATTTTTCCTCCTTTTAAAAACAAAATATAAAAAAACAACATCAATTTTTGCTTTATCTTCCAAATCTTGTTTCATTCTCTAAAACTCGATTCTAATTTATTTCTCTTCTCAACTTTTAATTGTGCATGAGTACTTGAACTCGTGACACAACAACGATAACTATGACTCTTAATTCAACAACTAATTGTTTAACTCGAACAGACTCCTCCTGAAATGCAAATGAGAACGTCCCTTGAACTCTTATGAACAGATTTTTCTTTCCGATAGAGTTTATATTCCATCTTACATCACGTTACCCGTCCCTACGGATAACCATTTCGAAATTCACTCGTACTATATTACTACGCTTCCAAAATTTGGCAATTTTGAATACGATGACCCATACATTTTCTTGATGAAATTCGAACAAGTCTGCGCAACCATGAAACTCCAACAACTTTCTGACAACAGAATCAAACTCTGATTAATTTCATTTGTTCTCACGGACTATGCTGAAAAATGGTTGTATAGCTTACCATCTAATTCGATTAAAACTTAGGAAGCATTTGTGAATGTTTTCCTAAAAAAGTTTTACCCCTTGGTAAAAACATCTAAAATCCAATACAAAATCGTAAATTTTCATCAACTCAAAGGTGAACCATTTGAAAAATATTTTGAGAGATTTAAAGAGCTCTTGATATAAGGTCCACATCATAATTTTGAAAAATGGACGCTTTGCCAAATCCTATACGATGGACTCGAAAATACTCACGAACCATGCTCGAATCAATATGCCAAGGCAACTTTCTTGCCCAACATCACGACGATGCTTGGCAATTTCTTGATAACCTAGCCGAAAAGTTAACCCAATGGGAACGTTCGAAAGAAAAATCAATTTACTCACGATCAAGCGCATACTCGATAGGATCATCTTTGGCTTTTGAAGCTAAAATTGATGCAATGATTAATAAATTCAACAGCGTTTTCTCATCAAACCAAATGAACCAAACTTCCCAACCCATGTGTTATAATGCAACGTGTGAGAAATGCGGATTACGGATCTTAAGGCTAAGATTAACACTAGAGGGGGGGTGAATAGTGTTAATAAAGAATTACTAAATCTTTTTAATTTATGTTAATTTAGACACAAAAGTATGCAATATACAGACACAGATATGATCACAGAAACAATCACAGATGCAGAAATAAAATAAAAGCAGTAAAGGAAAGAACACACCGGATTTTATACTGGTTCGGAGTTACCCTACATCCAGTCCTGCAACACAAGTACGGATTTTCTTTCAAAAGCAATTGTACAATTACACCATCGGTTTCAAGGCTACGCGGTACACCCTCCAGAATTTCGATCCTCTAGGTAGAGATACTTGTTTTCCGGGCCACAAGTTTACCCAATTGATTTACCAAGGCTACAATCACACCTTTTCCCTTTTGATTGATTTCCAAGGCTACAATCACACCTTTTCTCGCTTAATAGATTATAAAGAAGTCTATAACTCTGAATAGCACTGAGAATCTTGTAGAGATAGTGATAGAGAATCAAACTAGAAGTAATCGAGTATGATTCAATGTTGATTTTGATAGAGTAATGATAAGAATATGTATTAAGAAATGAGGAAGAAGAAGAGGAGTGAAAACTAGAAAATTATGATTAAAAATTCGTTGAAAATGACCCCTATTTATAGAAGAACAACAGCCATGACCATTCATGAAGAGTTATGGCGAATAGATACTTCTTTTGAAATTTGAATTTTTGAATCAAACTATCACCAAGTTGACATGGTCATGCTAAGCATGTCGACATCCCAAAGGATTTTTTGGTGTTTTTGATTTTCTTTGAAAATAACCTTTATCTTATATAAAAACTATTTTAAACTTTATAAATATACTTGACTATAGTTAAAATTCATAAGTAAATATAAAGAATAATATATATAGATTTTAACTATAATTTTATATTTAAATCTAAATATAAATATTTGAAAGTTAAATACATTATTTAAAAAGATAGTTTAAAATCAGGAGTAATATGACTTTGAAAATAAAGATGTTTTTGAGGCTAAAATTATTTAAAACCAGGATCGAGGGTTTTGAATCTTTTAAAAGGAAAGTTTTGAAAGCATTTTGAAAACATGATATAATTTTGAAAAATCATTTTGAATAAAAGTTAGCGGATACAAAACAGTGTTCCACTAGATTTTTCATAGGTTCCATCCTACTTAGGGTTCCATCCCTTTAACGGGCTCGAAGTGGATTCCATTCCACGAATAAATTGGATTTTAAGATGCTAGTGATTTTCTACGAGTTTTAACAAAAATTCCTAATAATTGTAAAAAATACTTTTCCTTGAAATATTGAACTCTTGATAGTCTCGATACTCATGAGTCTTCTATCTTGATATTTTATCTTGATATCTTGAATCTCTATACTGTACAGTCTTCATTCTTAGTACCTGCATGGTTAAATCCTGCATATACATATATATCTAATCTTATAATGTTAGTATTTATATTTTATAATCTATTCTAAGGTTGTTGTCATCAAAACTATCATCTCATGGACTAACACAACGATCCTAATCATATAGCCAATCACTGCACTAATTCTACCGAACAGCTCAATGCTTTCAATAAATTTAAAAATGACCCGTTTTCTCCAACGTGTGATCCTGGTTGGAGAAATCATCCAAACTTTGCATGGAACCAAAACAATCCCAATACGAATGTGGTTGATCCCAATTTTCAAGCATTCCCAAATAATGCTTCGAATCCTCACTTTCAGCACAATCATTTTCAACCAAATTTTGCGAGTCCGTCTTATAGTCAACTGAAACAATCAAATTTTCAACCAAATCCTGCTCCCTCTCCCCAAGATGATAAACGTTTAAGTTCATTAGAGAAAAGTCTTAAAACGTTAGCTAAAGTATCCGCTCAAACCTCCAATCAAACAACAATTTGCAAAATTTATTGACCTCATATGTGCAAAACACAAGCCAATCAATTGCTAAACGTTAAATGCAAATGAGTCAATTAGCCACGTCTATAAATGAACGTGGACGAGGAACATTCCCAAGCCAGCCTGTTCCAAATCCCAAAAATCAAAACGCCAACTCGAATCAACCCCATGTTGTTCAAGATAACAACGTAACCCAATTTAATGCTATCACGACTCTGCGTTCTAGTAAGGAAGTTGATAATCGAGTCGTTAATCCAAACGATTTACCGGAAACTCCTCTCTACGGTTCTAAAACAATGAACGAATCCAAACAGAAGGTGGGGCCAAACATCGAATTGAATGCTAATAAAAATTCTTCTTTTACTCAAGTAGTCCCGCCTACTGAGTATCGTGTTCCATTTCCACATCATCTTCGACCTAAGAAACACTCGAACCAAATGGAAAAGATGTTGGAAATTTTTAAATAAGTGAAGTTAACATCCCACTTCTTGACACCATTCAGCAAGTCCCAATTTACACTAAATTTATTAAGGACTTGGTTACCCAAAAGTGATACACTCAAGTGACTAAAAACGTCTTGTTAGCGGCCTGTTTGTGTGAATTCTTGTCCCAATCCATGCCCTTTAAATACAAAGATCCTGGCTGCCCTACGATTTTGTGTATAATTGGAGACAAGACGATTAACAATTGCTTGATAGACTCAGGCGCGAGTGTCAATTTGATTCCATACTCTGTATATGAACAACTAGGCTTGGGTGATTTCAAACCAACAAGGTCACGCTTTAATTCGCCGATCAATCCATTAATAAGCCCGTGGTAGAAATTTAAGACGTGCTCATTAGAGTAGGGAAATTCATATTCTCCGTTGACTTTATCGTTCTCGAAACACAACCTGTGACCAACCCTGCGAGTCAAATTCCTTTAATATTGGGCCAACCATTCTTAGCCACCTTAAACGCCTTAATAAATTGTCGCATTTCGATGAAAAATTCTTTTGGAACCAAGGCTTTGGATCTTAAAAGTTTCAATCTTGAAAACCAATCGAATGAACCTCGTGACCAAACATTGGAAGTTAGTGCCATTTATGAAAACTTTGAAAATGAGACGATTGACCTTAATAATGAACGTGAGGCCGGGTACGAAAGATTGTTTCATGAAATTCCCAACGAGATTGAATACACGCTCCCTTTTGAATCGCTTCCAGTTGAGTCCGAATCTCAACTTAATTGTTTGATCAAACAACCCCCAAGGTTGGACCTTAAACCCCTTTTTCGATCACCTTAAGCACACATACTTCGGTGATAATGAAACGTTTCCTGTAATAATTTCTCCGACTCTCTCACTTAATCAAGGAACTTCCTTACTTTCTATCCTTTTGAAAAACAAGGAAGCAATTAGATGGTCAATCACCGATATAAAGGGAATTAGTCCTGCTCTTGTAGAACATCGCATCCATTTAATTAATGATGCCAAGCCTGTTCAAGACGCGCAACGTAGGCTTATCCCAAAAATGAAGGATGCGGTTCGTAATGAAATTCTTAAACTTCACAGCAACGGAATCGTTTACTCAATCTCTGATAGTTCATGGATTAGCCCAATTCTTGTTATTCTGAAAAAATCTGGGATTACTATTGTTAAGAATGATTCAAATGAACTTATTCCAATTCGTACTCAAAGGGGTTGGCGTGTTTGCATTCACTATCGAAAGTTTAATGCCGCAAAACGTAAGGATCACTTCCCTCTTCCTTTATCGACCAAATGCTCGAACGTTTAGCCGGCCACGAATTCTATTGCTTTCTTGATGGTTATTCCGACTATCACCAAATTCCAATCGCTCCCGAAGATCAAGAGAAGAAAACTTTCATGTGTCCCTTTGGTACTTTTGCATATCGACATATGTCTTTTGGCCTTTGCAACACTCCTGCTACGTTCCAAAGATGCATGGTCAACATCTTTTCTGATATGATCGAACATTTTTTTGAAGTGTTTAAGGACGATTTTTCTATCTTTGGAAACTCTTTTTCTAAATGGTTGCACCATCTTGAACTTGTTCTTAAATGATGCAAGGATAAACATTTAATGCTAAATTGGGAAAAATGCCACTTTATGGTCACTCAAAGCATAGTCCTTCGACATGTCATTTCAAATAAAGGCATTGAGATAGATAAAGCAAAAATCGATGCAATTGCAAATCTACCAATTCCCAAATCTATCAAAAACATTCGCTCTTTCCTTGGACATGCAGGATTTTATCGATGCTTTGTGAAAGACTTCAGTAAGATCACTCTACCTCTTACGACTCTTTTTGGAAAATATGTTCCACTCAACTTTAACACTGATTGTATCTTTGCTTTAGAACGTCTGAAAAAAGAACTCGTTTCTGCTCCTGTAATTTGCTCGTCGAATTGGTATCTTCCATTTGAAATAATGTGTGAGGCTTCGAAATTTGCAGTTGGTGCTATCTTAGGAGAATGCATCAACAAGATCCTTCACATTATCTACTATGCTAGTATGACTCTAAACAATGCTCAACTCAATTTACACGACTACTGAAAAAGAGCTTCTAACGGTAGTCTTTGCTCTTGAAAAATTCTGATAATATTTGATAGGCTCACACATCACTATTTACATGGACCATTCCGCTCTTCGATACCTTTTGGCTAAAAAGTACGCTAAGTCTCGCTAATTCGTTGGATCCTTTTGCTACAAGAATTTGATCTTACAATTAAGGACAAAAAAAGATCCAACAATGTCATAGCCACCACTTGTCTCGTCTCCCCAACGCACCATCGCCTTTGCCAATCGATGAAAACTTTCCCGATGAACAACTTCTTTTTGTCTTTGTCGATCCATGGGATGCCGACCTAGTGAACTATTTAGTCACTAAAGAAACTCCCTCATTTTGGTCGAAAGAAGAAAAATGTAAAATTCTTTCCTAAGTTAAGTACTTCTATTGGAATGATCTGTACTTGTTCAAATATTGTTCCGACCAAATCATTTGACATTGTATCTCGGATAACGAAATAAGGAGTGTTCTTTCGTTTTGTCACGATCAAGCATGCGGTGGATATTTCGGTCCTTGAAAAACTATGAAAAAGCTGTTTCTGTGTGGTCTTTATTGGGCTACTCTTTTTAAAGACTCATTCGAATTTTGTAAAACTTTCGATCGATGCCAAATGCTTGAAAGAATTTCTCGATGAAATAGATTCCCCTAAACTCCATTATTACAATAAAAATCTTTGATGTTTGGGGTATCGATTTTATGGGACCTTTCTCTAATTCCTTTGGAAATTTGTACATTCTTCTCGTTGTTGATTATGTCTCGAAATGGGTCGAAGTCGTGTCGTGTAAAACCAACGACCATAGAATTTTGTAAAATTCCTTAAAGAAAACATCTTTTCGAGGTTCGGCACATCTTGCACAATAATAAGTGATAACGACACCCATTTTTGCAATCATTCTTTGAAACTTTAATGAAGAAATATGCGATAACCCACAAGTTATCCACTCCATATCACCCTCAAACATATGGCAAAGTTGAAGTTTTAAATCGTTAATTAAAATAAATCTTGGATAAAACAGTTAATAAAAATCGAAAAGATTGGTCTCAGAAATTGATCGACGCGCTTTGGGCTTACCGTATTGCTTTTAAAACTAACCTTGGGATGCCTCCATTTTATTTAGTTTATAGGAAAGCTTGCCATTTACCAGTTGAAATCGAACATAAATCATTGTGGGTAATAAGAACATAAACTTTGATCTCGATAAAATTGGCAAAAACCGAAAACCACAACTCAACGAACTAGAAGGACTTAGGAATGATGCGTATGAAAATGAATTTTTTTTACAAAGAAAGAACAAATTTTTTTCACGACAAGTCAATCTTAGGAAAAACGATTTCACTAAACTAAAAAGTTCTTTTATATAACTCTAGACTTCACTTATTCCCTAGGAAACTAAGATCGCAATGGCCAGACCATTTGTGGTATAAACTGTTTTTCCACACAGTGCCATAGAAATACAAAACCCCAGGGATGGATCAATTTTCAAAGTCAATGGTCATTGTTTGAAACCTTTCTTGGAATTGCCAAGTAATCAAGAGGAGGAGCTCATGATTTTTCATGAGCCAAGCTATGTCTAGTAAGAAGTGTTAACCCTCTTTTGTAAATATGTACATATTTTTCCCTGTTACACTCATTATATCATGCACTGACTGTGGAGACACAGTCAAAATCAAGTGTAGGGAGAGTCTCATCTTCATTTTTTATTTTTCATAGTTTATATTTTTCATCATGGTTTATTTTTTCTCATTTTCTTTCTAGAACTCAAAATTTCTAAAAAAAATCTCAAAACAAATTTTCTTTTTACCATTTTGATTTATTTTCAAAGAAACACCATAGGATAAGTACAAGTTTTGGTTATTAAATTGAAATTTTTGAAAATTTATTTGTCTTAACAAAAATAATAAGTAACGACGGTTTAACTTGTACATAGGAAGGTTCATAGGTGATAGGTATGAAGTATGTCCTAATCGAAACTTTTCTTTAATAAGTGATTAATTTAAAGTAAAGGCAATAACATTTTAAATCTTTTAAGCTAATCAAAACCAAGATAATATTGTAAAAATCTCTCTTTTAAAAAAGCAAAAGATTTTTTTTGGGTATATATGTATATATTTTATTAACACCTAGATTCATATGTTCACACGCAAGTGTGTACACTCGCCATGCTCTATACCCTTCTCACGTATGCCCGAAAGGCAGTGCATGATCGATATATCTGGCCTCAGTTTATCTGAGTTAGGTGTATATATATAAATAATGCCTATAGTTGATAGATGTACACACTTATGTGTGCACTTGCCATGCTCTGTATTCCCCTCACGTAAGCCCGAAAGGTAGTGAATGGGTCATAAACCTGGCCTAAGTTTTCTGAGTTAGGCATATGTATATATTGTTTATATCAATAAAATTTTTGAATAAGAGAGAGTAAGCAATTGAAATCCAAACACTATTTTGACTTATGTGATTTGACTCATTATTCAAAAGAAATGAAAATACCACTTTGAAAAACTTTAATATTTAACTAAGGATTTGTTTCACAGTTGCACTATGTTATCAATCGAAATAACTAGCCAAACTAGTCTAATTGTGATGATTACTTAATTTTTGTTTGAAGTTTGACGAGTAAAAGGACTTAAATTTCTTGATAATGACTAGAACTTATATTTAACTTATTCGTGTCAATTTTAAAGTAAATTCTTCATTTGTAAATATTTTCAAAAACTTGCATCAATCTCTTTGTAAATAAATCTTGCATTTAAGAATTTCTCACGTTGTATTTGGATTTTGTGGGTAGTATCCGCTAAAAACCCTCATGAGACAACACTCGTCCTACGAGGGACATCTAGAGGTTTAATGGCTTGTTGCATACACTCAATTCAATCGTGTTTCCTACGAAAACGGATGTTTTAGTTTATTTGAGGACTAGTAAAAAGATAAGTATGGAGGTATTTAATATGCACGTAAATGTGCATATATTGAATCTATTTTTTAATTGAATAAATGTCATGATTGGGTATTTTTACATGTTTAAAACCAAATTTCAAATATGCTTTCAAGTCATCATTCATACATTAATGTGAGGATAAAATGTTAATTTTGTGCATCAATTAATTTTGAGAATATTTATTTGCACATTTTCTTTTTAATTATAGGAATTTTGGATGGAAATATGAAGATGTTCTTATGAAAATATGCATGCACAAGGATGGAAACAAAGGATGAAGATGGAAATAATTCAAACTCGTGCATCATGGAGGACCCCACCGACCCACTTACCTGAAGCTAATGCACAAGTTAGTGGAAGTTAATGATACATGCATACTTGATGATGGATTAATTAGAGACTGATGATGACTTGGTGGCCACACTTCCTAAGGGGTATTTTTGGAACCCCCTAAAATATAGATTAGGATTTTGTGCATGTATAAATAGCCCTCTTACGTATATATAATGAATCTTCTTTTCTAATCACTTAGGAAATTAGCATGCAAGTTGTAGCCTCAAAGTTATATGAAATAAAAATGGCTTCCTAAGCTTCTTGTTCTTTTTCTTCTTCTTTGTTCTTATTTTATTTTCTTTGTGATCTTTATTTACATGCCCTTTCATTTTATGTTAGTAGCTTAGTTTTACTTTTATGCAACTAGTTTAGCTCTTTTTTATTCTAGTTAGCTCTTACCTTTTTTGCTTGCTTTAAAATGTTGAAATTTACATGTGTTGACTTGATAACAAAAATGAGTAGCTAAACCTCTTCAATTTAGGGGTAATAAATCTCTTTAAAAATATGTAAATTCAACATATCTTGTCATTTATGATCTCTTTTTAATGCTTTATGAAAGTGAATATTGATATAAGTTTATAAAATGGAATTTGATAATCTATGCTGTAATTACAAATGGGCTATGCTTACTCCACATAAACACAATTTACATCATCATTTCATAATTGATTTTTGATTATAAAATTAGTATAAATAAAATTTGGTGATATATGTTACTAAATACAATAGTAAATAGATCATATTTAAGATATCTTTTGCTCTGACTTCATTTTCATTGAAATTGATAAGTGATTTTATGGTTTGTATAGTTTGATGGTTTAAGTTATGTTATTTAATAACATAAATAAACCATACTTATGACAGTTACATCACTAATTCCATCTAAGATCAAAATAGAGAGATCAAAGATTATTTGACCGTTGATTTACAAAAATATGAGAGTGGATTTGCCTTTAAATTGTTTTCTAAACTCATATTTTCATTCACTTATTCTAGTTAATTTTTTACATTTTTAGCTAATCACAATCTCAAGTTTGGTTTAATTTGAATCAATAAAAATATTGAAATCTATATAATTCCCTACGGATCAACCCGTATTCACCACGTACTAGAATTATACGTCGTGCGCTTGCGGTTAATTTAAATTTTTCGACGATTTTCTAAATAATAGAAAAACCATCATTAAACAACTAGCTAGTATATCGTCATGGAAACGGAGAAACGTGCAACGAGACTACAACAGACAACATCAATACAAGGTCATGACAGCATTCCAAACTTCAAACTCCAAGAATAATTCAAGTGCTTGGATCGCTAGCGATCCATGCAATATGGTGGTTCGCTGAGAGAAACAGGAGCTAAAGGGCCTTGAAGACAGAGTACAAAATAAACTAAGTATATGGATAGCAAGCGAGGCATACACAGTGGATGTCCAGCGATCCATATGGAACCACGACACTTGTGAGCTAGCATGACCAGACATGCAGACAGCGGCTAAGTCATTAGCTCACGAGCGAGCTATATCTATGGATCGCCAGCGATCCATCGACCATGGATCGCCAGTGATCCATAGTTTTGGCTCGGATCATGAGTTAAACTCCTCTAGGTCGTCCCCTGTCCATCTTCAAGTACTGGCAAGTGAGTTTGGCCCAGATGCTCTCCAATCTCTATAAATACCACCCTTCCTACAAAATAAACACGGGATCTTCTCCGGACTGGTAGCTGAAGCTCTGTTGGAAACTTTCTTCACTCTCTACCTTCCTCACAACAATCTCCAAAGGGATTAACTGTGATTCTCCAGTGTATTCCAACTCTGGGGATTCAATCAAACTAAGGATAATCAAAAGCCTTGTAACCAAACAATACTTGTAATAGCAATCAGTCTATAATAAAACTATAAAGTGGATGTTGGCTTCATTAACAGCTGAACCACTGTAAAAATTCCTTGTCTTCTTTCTTTTACGGTCTTTTTCTATACCTATTATCCGTGTTATTGCTCTATCAGAATAGGGCTGGTGCTTTCATGCTCAAACTAGGGGTAATGATCCATTTTTTGGGTTAACATTTTGGTGCTTTCATTGAGAACTCCGACTCAGGATCCGGATCTATCTATTTAATTTGGATCCCATAGGTCCATAAGTTAGATCCCCAATCTTTGCCTGAAGAATCTACCACTTGGAATCAATGGCTCCTAGAAGAAGAAGAACTGCCTCTGGTAGATCCATAGGGGAAGTAATTGCTGGAGAAAATTTAATCCCCAATAAACTGAAGTAAATGGTGCTAACTTAGGAAATCAAGGGCCAGATCCTCCAGCCAATACAAAGTTGTCACCAGTGATGAGTTGAATAAGATGGTTAATGAGATTAGCCAAAAAAGGAAAGTAGTCAAAAGGCTCTAATTGATAAGCTTAACGCTCTCTTAACCCTACAATCAAACCCTACTCCAAGGACTATCCCTGTACCTGCGACTGCTATAGAACAAGAGAATTTCATCATTTCTGGTCTATATAGAAGAAATGGGAAACAACTACCAAAAAGTGTGATAACAGGACATAATGTGGAAGAGAATGTGAATACTCCACCCGCCGCAAGGCAACCAATTCTGAACTTGAATCAGGAGGCCAAGACTTCACAAGAAGATATAGCTATGGATCTCTCTGATTCAGAAAACAAAGAGCAAGACAATCAATTGGAAGAAAATGCCAACGCGTTCGATGATGCTAGGAACGTTCAAACTGCCCCAGTCACGCCAACTACGAGCCAATGGGGGTCCCGTGGGAGTGGCTCTCCCAAAAACAGGTGAACCTAGGCTTCAACCCACACATCAAGACTATTGCAAAGCCAAATACTTGGTGTAGTGACTGATTTTCGTCCCTAGGATTACCGGACATCAGAGGAATACATAGCAGATATGGTCAAATGGTTGATGGACGAGAGTAAAAATCAAAGAGATGCTGACTGGGGATCTGCTTCAAGTCAGATTCCCTTCACTGATGAAATCCTGAATGAACCAGACAAATTCATGATGCCAGCTATCCTATCATACGATGGGATGAAGGACCCAAAGCCTTATGTATACAAGTATAGCTGGTATATTGATGGAGCCAACGCTTCAGAGGATGTTTGCTGTCGATATTTCCCTATCTTTCTAGAAGGAGTTGCGTCTATATGGTTTACCATACTTCCACCGAGATCTATTTCTACCTTTGAGCAATTGGCAACAAAATTCCTCGACCAGTTCAGGCTCCATATCGCGCAACCAAAAGATCTCATGTCCCTATCCGATTTGTTCCAGGGACGCAATGAGTCACTGAATCTTTCATGAAGCGGTTCAATACTACAATGACTGAAGTAAACAACCCCAAGAGGACATGATTTTTATAGCGTTAGTCCATGCCATTCACCCGGAGATTAAATTCGGGAAATTGAATAAAATGAAGTAGCTTACCATAAGGAACGACTTTAGTTGTAAAGCGAATCGGTACTTAAGATTCGAGGAAGCACAAGAGTTGGAAAGAATGTCTACTGGTGTGCAACCGATAAACATCGAACAAAGCGATGTGGCGATGAATCAAAATGCGCATGATTTTGGAACTGCTCAAGGAGTCGCAAGAAAAGATGGGAATCAAAAGAGGAGAAATCAGAACCCCAATAAAAGAAATAGCAATGGCAGCAACAAAAGATTTAAACAGTTCAGACAGGAAGATTATACCCCTCTAAATGACACTTCGAAAAATATTTATCTCGCAACACAGGAAACCGAAGAATACAAGAAACCCCCTATAAGAGAGGCAACCGAGCAGCAAAAATGTTTAGGGAAATTCTGCCGCTTCCAAGAGACAGATGGTCATCATACAAATGAATGCCGCCACCTAAAGAATCTTGTTAAAGAGTTGATCCGAGACAATAAGCTCTGGCATTAGGTGAAAAATCCACAAAATCCCAATCAACCTGCGACCCCTCAGCCTCCTAGTGACGAAGGGTCCAAACAAACCAACCAAAGTCCCATTGTTGGAACGATATCTGAGGGACCACACCCTGCATAAGGAAGTTGGGGAGAAATGGAACGGTACACGAGTTCGTTGAAGCATGCTCCGAGAGACTCATGTCTCTTAATAGATGATGAAACTCCGATCAAGCTACAAAACATTTTGAGTGAGATATAGTGTTCTGGAATCGGGACACCAAAGGGATCGAAGGTCCAACTCTCGATTTAATGGTGGTGACAGTAGGAATCGGGCCCGTTGTAATTCGACGAGTGCTGGTCGAAAGTGGCAGTTCTGTTAATATACTTTTCAAACGTACTTTTAACCAGATGAAAATGGTATGAAAAGCATGTCTACATGCCAAACAAAGATTCAAGTTATTCACTGGCCAGCCTAAGAAACCTATGAGAACAATCAACTAGCTGGTGGAGCTGGGAGAGGAAGAGTCACCCTCATTCAGACTTTTTTAATTGTGGATGAAATGTCTGCATATAACGCCTTCTTGAGGCGGCCTGCTCTAGCCGATTTTAAAATAGCTCTGGCCCAATGGTGTCTAACCATGAAGTTCCCTAATGCAAATGGAATCAGAGTGGTGAAAGGAGATCAGAATGCTACAAGAGAATGTTACATTGTAGAATTACGGGAATCCAGAAGAAAGGAAAAAGGGAAGGATGTGGGGCTGAACTCTCCAAATCCATGAACTCTACAATGGAAACTATAGAGCTGCCCCTAGCTTAAGGACCATAGCCGATTCGATAAGGCTTTGTACCTTAGAAAGAAGAGTTCGAGGAAGGAATGGGCTAAGCCGGTGGAATTGATGGTGTCCGTCCCTATCGACATGGATGACCCAACTAACGTTTTGAAAATTGGATCATACATTGAAAACAAGACGCATATGAAGCTTACTAAATTTCTCCCTGCCAACTTGGATGTGCTCGTACAGACGCATTCCGACATGTGTGGGGTGTCTCCAGAAATCGTTAGACGTGCGCTCAACATAGACCCCAGGTTCACACCAGTAAAGCAAATAAGGCACAGCTTAGGTCCTGAACGATCCAAGGCGCTGAGAGAAGAAATGGTCAAGTTAATGGTCAACGGTTTTATCCATGATGCAACCTATCCAGAGTGGGTATCCAACCTGGTCTTGGTCAAAAAGTCTAATGGGAAGTGGCGAACCTGTATTGACTACTTAGACTTAAACAAAGCTTGCCCAAAAGACAGTTTCCCTCCCCCTAGAATAGATCAACTTATGGATGGAACGGTGGGACACGAGCTGCTTTCATTCATGGATGCATACTCCTGGTATAACCAAATCTGATGCTCAAACCCGATCAAGAAAACACCAGCTTCATCACTGACCTGGGCCTATACTGCTACAGGGTAATACCCTTTGGTTTGAAAAACGCAGGGGTAACTTATCAAAGGTTGATAAATATCATGTTCAAGCGTCAGATCGAAAAAACGATGGAGGTTTATGTGGATGACATGCTAGTCAAATCGCGAGCAGCCACCAACCACCTGGATAACCTCGTTGAAATGTTCGAAATACATCGAAAGTACGGAGTGAAACTCAATCCACTCACGTTTCGCTTCGAAGTGACCTCCAAGAAATTCCTAGGATTCATCATAAGTGCCAAGGGCATCGAAGCAAATTCTGAACAAATAACGGCACTACGAGAAGTCCAAGCTCCAAAGAATAAGAAGGAATTGCAAAGTTTGAATGGAAAGGTTGCAGCTCTAAGTCAATTTATCTCGAAAGCCACCAACAAGCGTATACCATTCTTCGACGCGCTGAAGAAAGGAAAGAAAAACTTTAAATGGAGTGAAGTTTGCCAAACAGCATTTGAACAACTACTGCGGCACATGGAGGCTCTACTAATCCTATCAAAACCCATGAAAGGAGAAGACCTATTCATTTACTTAGCGATCTCACCCCATGCATTGAGCACCACTCTAGTGCATGAAGAAGCAAAAATCCAGTGACCCGTGTATTACATTATAAGCAGTTTATTGGAGCAGAGAAAAACTACTCGAAACTGGAAAAGCTAGCGTATTTCCTCTTGATCGGATCTAGGAAATTACGGCTATACTTTCAGGCTCATCCAATTAAAGTGTTGACTGACCATCCCCTGAAGCAAGTGTTATACCGACCAGAAATTTTCGGACGACTACTCAAGTGGAATATAGAATTAAGTCAACATGATATCACATACCATCCAAGAAAAGCCATTAATGGACAAGCATTAACCGACTTCATCGTCGAATTTACTGTATGGGATGATGAGGAAGAAGTTCAGCTGGAAGTATATGTGCAATAGAAGCTCTTTGTCGACAACACATCTAACAACCTCTGTTTGGGAGCAAGAGTAGTGCTTGAAACCCCCAAAGGGTGAGCCATTTGCTATGCTTTGCACTTGGAATTTCCTGCTACAAACAATAAAGTGGAATGCGAAGCACTAATTGCTGGATTGAAAGTTGTAAAAGAACTCAAGATAAAATCAATTCACATATATAGCGACTCCTAGCTGGTCGTCTGTCAAGTAAAAGGGGAGTACTAGGCTTGTGGGGAGAATCTTGCCATGTACCTGTCCAAAGTACAAGAACTGCTAAGCGACATCGAAAGCTACACTATAACTCACATTCTATGGGAGCAAAAACCATGGCCGATTATTTAGCTAAACTGGCGAGTTTCGGAGAAGCTCAGTCGTTGGTGCTTGTCCCAATTGGGGCTCTAACCAACCCAAGCATAGACGAAATGGACGTCGACTGGATCCTCAAGACCACTGTCGAACCAGATACATGGATGATACCAATAAAAGAATATTTACTTGCAGGGACTCTTCCGACAGACTGGAATCGATGGATAAAGCTTCTCCGAAAGGCACCGCGATTCATGATACAATAGAGGATTATCACTGACAATGGAACCCAATTCGAAACCGTCGAGTTGAAAGACTTCTACAAACGCTTCTCGATTGAGAAAGGCTTCTTGGTAGTAGCTTATCTGCAAGCAAAAGAGCAAGTGGAAGCAATAAACAAAATCATCAAATCGACCATCAAAAAGTGACTAGCTAAACCCAAGGGAAACTGGGTTGATGAACTTTCACTCGCACTATGGGCTTACCGAACCACCTACAAAGAAGCAACCGGCCACACTCCGCTCGCTCTGGCGTACGGCTCAGAAGTAATAATTCCTATTGAATTGGAAGCCCCCTCGCACCGAAGGAAAAATTTCAATCAAAAGAAAAACGAGAAGCTACTACTCGAATCACTAGATGTGATCGATGAAAGAAGGGAAGAAGCCAAGTTGAGAACCAATGCCCACCAAAAAAGGATCGCATTGTACTTCAACTCTAAAGTTCACAACTAAACTTTTGAAGTGGGGATCTTATGCTCAAGCAAGTCTACCCCGTTACGAGGATCTTCGAAAAAAACTGGGAAGAACCATATGTCATCAATCAAAAGCTAACAGACGGAACTTTCAAGCTAACAAATGTCGATGAAATTCAAATTCCTAGGGCATGGAATAGCGAATCACTCCATTGTTACTTCATTTGAAAACCACTTAATGTACTCTCTATTTTTTAGTAAATATGCCATCCCGAAATGCAGGGGCATTGTAAATAGGAAAAAAAATCTTCCCTGCTTTCCTTAATAAAATCTAATTCGCACTTTGAATCGACAAAACAGTATTATAATAACTACCCGCTGGGTCGACAGAAGCAAATCGACTCAAACTGCTGGATCGAAGGAACCCGATCCTTGCCTTCTAAAAACCGATGTTGCTCTAGCAACATTAGGAAGGCCCAAAATTTTCATTCCTCATGTTATCAAAAGATTTGTTGAAGAGTACAAAAGCCGGGCATTTCATAAGCCATGCCAAAATATATGCTCCTTGCGTTGCTCGTAGATAGGCAACGTCGTGGAGTACCAAAAGCTACACATTTCTTAAGCCACGCCAAAACATACGCTCCTCGCGTTTCCCAATGATAGGCAATGCCAAGGAGTACCAAAAGCCACACATTTTATATGCCGCGCCAAAATATAAGCTCCTCGCATTGCCCGAAGATAGGCAACGCCGAGGTGTACTAAAAGCTGCATATTCCGTAATCTGCGCACTAACTCTTAAAAAATTTAAACTCCTCACATTGCCCAAAGATAGACAACACCAAGGAAAAACTAAAAGTTGCACATCCAATAAGTCGTGCACTAACTTTCAAAACACAAACCCCTTACGTTGCTCGAAGACAGGTAACACAGAGGAATATCAAAAGTCGTGCGCCTCTAAGCCACGCACCAATTCCTCGACATTGCCCGAAGATAGGAAACACCGAGGAACATCGCCCAAAAAAACGCTCCATAAGCGTAAACTCCTCACATTACCCGAAGATAGGTAACGCTGAGGAGCATCAGAACTGGATCGACTGGACATGTCGATCCTGAACATCGTGCATCTCATAACCAGCGCCAACCACTTCTATGATTGGGAATGATGGGCACAATTCCAACAAAAATGGAGTACAGTAAGCCAACAAGAAAATTTATAACTGACGACAGTTAATCTTAATGATTAAAACTTCCCTCAGTTAACCCATGCAATGTGCTTCTCTCAAACACGCATATATTGCACGCTTACCAAAATATTACAAGAAACTTGGATTGTGTGCCAAAGTTGCAAAACTTCTGAAAAAAGGAAAATCAAGCCACGGCTTAACCAAATTTCAAGTTTAATATGAAAATTATCTAAACTATAAGTTATCAATCATTTGAAGTAATGGCCCTATGAACTGGGGGGCATAAACCTGTACTTAAATAAAAACAACTGAAAATATTAAGTTCACAAGTTCTGCTACCCCGAATAAAGAATTGTTGCTCCAAATAATTTTTTTTGGCGGCAGTTACAAAAATTGGATAAGTGTAAACAAAACAAGCACAAGCGCATAGAACACATATGAACAAATAGATAAGAGTATATTCAAAATATCAATGTATTGGTTATAATTTTCTTTACACATGGCCAAAACGTAGGGGTTGTACCCATATAACACAGGCCAACAAAAAGAAAACACGGACTCTACGAAAAAATCACTAAGTGCATACTCCACACTTGAAAAAAATGAATCAAAATCAGATCGGTCTCTACACAAGCTCATGAGCGCTTCCCTCCACTACTCCCCTTTCTGTCCTTTATCGGTAGTTTCTGCCTCGTCTCGGGAGTGGTGTCGCCACACTGCAATGTCCTCCTCCTGCTCCGCTGACGGTAACATCAATAAACTCCTCAGCGGTAATGTCCTCCTCTTGCTCCGCCACCTTCTCTGAAGATTCTCTCTTTGCTTTTCGTTTTTCACGATTTGTGGGAGCTCTTCGAGGCCTTGATCGCTTCAACCTTCTCCTTCTTAATAGCGATCCATTCATGCCGAGTCTTACGATGCTGGTCGATTTAAACTTCCTGCTCCTTAGCCTCTAGCGCTATTAGGTCGCCTTTTAGAGACATAGAAGGGTCATCCAGACCATGAAGTGCGACCATCTTTTCGAATTCCATCCTGGCTATGAGCCGGACATGGATGTAAGAACTGAAACAGGAATGAAAATGGGCACAGAGGCTGTGCAAATTGCAGCAGGCCCGGGCGCTGAGGTAGCTGGAACATCAACAAGAAGGGCAGACGGTCCTATAAGATAAAAAACGAAAGCATTAAATTCATCCTGCTCTTGTGTCGTAGGCTGGAAACTCCCAAACTCGGGAGAAATGTGAGGATTGCCTGTACCAGAAGAGTGGCCAACAATGTCAACCTCATAATCACTGCCTTCGTCTTCTTTCGATGGTTCCACTACTTGAGGAAAAGTCTCAAGCCTTGAATTTTTTGGTAGGTCATGGGACTGCCTAGATGGTTCACCAGCACCAGAAATGAAAGGCTCAGTGAGTGCTCCGATAGCAGCTGTACGGCGACATCGGCGGCTTCTTTCTCTATCTCAACTTGTAAAATTTCTTGGTCCTTGAGCAATGCCTTCTTTGATTCTTCATTAAGATAAGCGTGCTCCAACTCCCACTCGGCGTAGACATCACTGCTTTCAGAAAAGTGGGACAAGACTTCATCTCATACCAAACCAAGAGTACTCGGGAATTTCGGACCCAAGTAGCTGAGATTCACCTGGTGCAACAGGGAGTTAACGTAGAAATTCAGGATAGTCGCGTCCATCTTTTCCATCTTCCTCTCAAAAGCGTTTTGAAGCTCCAGATAATCCGCCATAACGGATGCCTTTTTGTCCTCAATGCGAGATTTGTCGGTGCTATGTTGTGCAACATGGTCCCACGGTCGAGCGATTGTCGCAGCCTGATTAGAGATAGTCTTATTGTGCCCTTTGACGATAAGGTCATAGGTAAGAGATGGTTTTCTTCTGGGCTTCAGTCGTTGCGTTACAAGCAGCCATGATGTGCACGTAAATGTGCATATTTTTACCACCATATTTAATCTATTTAAATTAAATAAATGATCATATGAGGTATTCTAACTTGTTTTAACCAAAATCCACATTAATTCCAAATTGTCACATATCCATCTTCATATAGGGGCAAAATGGTCATTTGTGTGCATACATTTCTTTGAGAAAAATTAAATGGAAATTTATACATATTTGTGTAAGAATTTGATCTCAAATAGGAGTGGGTTCATGAAGACACATGCATGCACAAAATGAATACAAAGGAATGAAGATGGAAATAATTCAAAGTAAAGAATATGGAGGACCCCACTTACCCACCTACCTTAACGTACAAATTAGAGGCTAATGCACATGCTGATGGAATTAATGGCTTCATGTACACTTAAATGATGATTAGTAGAAGTAATGATTACTTGGCCTCCACGCTGCCCCAAGGGCATTTTGGATATTCCCCAAATTATGGATTATGGTTTCATGCTTGTATAAATAACCCATTATGTTCACGTAACCTCTTATTCCGTAGTCTCTCTTTTAGCCTCTCTTCTCTTAGTCTCTTTTATTTTAATTTAGGCTCAAAATAAAAAGGCAAGCTCTCTTTCTCTTTGCATGTCTACTTAGCCATTTTTATTTCATGTATTTTTCCTTTCTTTTATGCAATGTTAATTAGTGTTTTATTTTACTTATATGCTTCCTTTCTTTCATGCTAATAGTGTAGATTTTATTTTCATGCAAAGTAGATAAGTTTTAATTCTTATTAATTAGCTTCTCTTTTCCATTAGCTTTACTTTTCCTTTCCTTTTTCTTTCATGTTGCTAGCTACATTTGTTAATCAAATGACAAATACGAGAGGCTAAACCCCTTCAATTTAGGGTAAGAAGCTCTCTAATTATGTAGCTTCAACTATTTGTTAATTCATGCTCTATTTTTATGCTTAATGATGACTAATGAAGTGTTTTATTTGTTGTTCTTGCTTTGAATTTGATAGCCTATATTGTTGAAACCAAATAGGCTAGCTTAAACAATCACTAACACAAATGCCTTTTCATCAAAATATGATTATGGCATAAGAAAGTGATTTCAATTTCAAATTTGATGGTCTATATTTCTAATCAATAGTTCATAGGCCATACTTAAAATATATTTCATTTTTCTTTTCATTGTCAAGTTTCACGAAAGTTAGTAAGTGGTTTAAGGGTATGTTATAGTTTGATTGCTTGTGTTGGATAATCAATAACACAAATATGTCATACTTATGATAAACACATCAGTTAAAGCACTAATGACCATAAAAGAGAGACCATGATTTCATATGTGTTGAACTACATGATCTAGAGAGTGGATTCATTCTCTAAATTGTCACTCAACTCTTATATTTGATTCTCTTTTCTTTTAGTTAGTTAGTTAGTTAATTCTCTAATTCTCTAGCTTAACTTTCATTTGAAATTGGTATAATTTGATTGAATTGAACTTTTAAAATCATCAATTCCCTGCGGATCGATCCGTATTCGCCACGTACTACAAGTGTATGCCGTGCGTTTGCGAAGATTTTAATTTGAAGTTTTTCGGCTATTTTCTAACTTGATAGAAAAATTGTCGTTAAACAAGTTTTTGGCGCCGTTGACGGGGAATTTGTCTTGATTTTAATTTTCTACTCTTCGAATTAGCTGTTATGTGATTTTTGTGTGTTTATATTTTGTGTGTGTTTGCATTTAAAAAAATAAAAAAAAGTTGTGTGTTTGTTGTTTGAGTTTTGCTTGCATTTATTTGTGTGTTTGTTAGCATTTGTTCTTTGTCCATTTGCATATTTTAAAAAAACAAAATCATTCATAAAAAAACTTTTATTTCATTTTCAAGTTATAATTTTCATTTTTTACAATTTTGATTATTTCAACATTTCTATATACATCACTGTGCATTTTCTATATACATCACTATGTATTTTTATACATACATCTCTATCCATTTCTTTACTCCATCACCAAGACCCGTTTTTCCCTCCAAACCCCCTACAACATTAACATCACACTGCTTGCTTGCTCGAAACCATCTCCACTCGACAACTTCCCCACCATTGATACATCACCTCCCTTGCCATCGACTGCCTCAAGCAATTTACAGCTCGCCTCACCCACGAGATCAGCAGACAAGCAATACAATGACCAACTCCTCATCTGAAACTCGTTTGAAATAGACAATCGAAACTCATATGAAATTCATCACCATCGAACTTGAAATCCCAAACTTCATCTCCTCAAACTGAAACTCAAGCAATACAATCACCAACATTACTAACTCTCCCCCAACCAAACATAACAACTGCATCACCAGCGTCCACTCAGTTCCTTCCACTGTGCCTCTGCCTATTCATTTCTACGACTATTAACAACAACAGTCATCAACTGTGCATACCTGCCCAGAGCATCGTCACCTTCTTTCGCTACCATCGTTGCTGCTTCACCCACTACTACTCCGTTCCATTTCTCACACCATCACCTTCAGAAGTAATAGCGACCTCGCAATTCAAACAGCGACCACCTCTTCAATCTCAAAGTTCGAAACACCACATCGTGAACCAGAAGCCCAATTCCTCACAACCACTAACCAGTCGCCAAATCGATCGCCACCTACCTCCCAAATCAACCAATAGTAGCCTTCACGTTTTATCACGACTCACATTTTCTTTTGAATTTGGATTGAGAAATTTTTGTTTTAAGGAGTTGCGAATTTGAGTGTTTAATGGTCTTTATTTCGTTTGAGAATATTTTTTTTGAAAACCCAGGAGAACCCTACTGACCGGTAAACTCCTTAGGAGGGTATAGTAAAGCCGTCCGCTGATCCAAGCCTCCATACCCCCGGGTAAATTTATATAGGATAGGGAAGCGCATAGTAGGAATCGAACATGGGTCTTTTTACCAGAACCCAAGCCTCCTTTCCGCTACGCCGCACCCACGGACTGTTTCGTTTGAGAATTTGAAAGTGAATAGTTGATCTGGATTCGTTTGGATGATCTTTAGTTCGTTTTTTTGGGGCCAGGTATAATAAGTTCGGGCCCGAACTTGTTGCTTTAGTTTTTAGTTTGTTTCCTTCTTGTTTTAATTTTTTTAGTTTTCCTACTTAAAAAAAGAGTGAGTTGTTTTTAATTGGTTTTGTTTTAGGACTTCTTTTATATAAAAAAACAAAAAAAGGGAAACAAGGTTTTAATTTTTTTTTAGTTGTTTTAGTTTCTTCTTTAACATAAATATTAAAAAAATTGTATATATATATATATATATATCCTTGTTTTACTTGCAGATTGCTAAAGCAGAAATTCGCAAAAGGAAGAAGTGCTTGCCAAGCCAAAAGGAAAAATAATTGCTTTGCTTAGCTTGCCAAAAAAATAAATTGCTTGCTTATAACCTTATCTATTGTTTTAATTGCTTTGCATCGTTGATTGCTTGCATTTGCATTTATATGGAAAAAAATTCAGAAAACCAAAAACAAAATCCATTCGTAGTTGCATTGTCAATACACGTTTAATTTATGCTTTGCATTTAATCCTAGATTTTGATTAATAATAATGATTAAATATCGATAAATTTTAATTGTATATTGACAAGTTGTCTTCTTTGAACAATTTAATTTCCTGTGTCTAGGCTATGGTAGAGTAATAGTCATTTATAAATATTACGGTGATTCGTAAATATTATAGTAGTTGTTCCTCTGAAGGTACTTAAACCTTCGGTTGCATTGCTACGGTCGTGGTGCACCGATAAATCCAATCCATTAACTGGTCGAGAACTATCTTGTTGGTTTAAGACAATGCGTGACTATACAATTTTGGGTTAACTTAGGATAAATCATTTGTAATTAACCGTTGCATTAATTTAATTGCATTAGTTCATGCATATTTAAAAAAATCAAAAAAAATATCAAAATCCAAAACAAAAAAATCGTAAATATTCCTTTTCCTTTGAAATTTTTAAATCCTTTTACTTTGAAATTTCAAAAATCCAAAAAATTTAGAAAAACAAAAATTCAAAAAAATTAAATATATAATCTTTTCAAAAAGCAAAAACAAATTGAAAAACCAAAAACAAAACAAAAATCAATTTTCCACTTTGAAAAATACATTCTATCTGTAAATATTTTTCTTTTATAAAAAACAACGAAAACATTGTTGAAAATATCCGAGTTTCCCCATACACTTGAATTTTATAATAGTTGTGAAAATCAATATAATCCGTATGATTTCACTCCAAATTCGTATGGATATTTTAACAAAAACTATGGTGTAAACGATTCAGATTTTGAACCATAAAATTTTCAAAATTATGACCAACCTTCAAATCTTAAAAATATCATTTCATCTTTACTTGAAATCTCTGCACAATAAAATCAAATGATAAATGATTTGTGTAATTCATATTTGTGCGATAACTTGAGTCAAAGTTCTCAAGGATTTCAAAATATGAATTCAAGTCAAAATTCAAACAATTTCAACTATAACCCATGCCGCTTCAATTTCGAACTCCAAAATAAATTTCAAACTCAAAATGGAAATGGAAACAACTTTTCAAATGAATTTGGCAAGGGGAATAATCTCGACTTTGATACGATTGAAAATTTTTGTTCTCAACAAATCCGAATAGAAAATTCTCAAGCTAATAAATATAAATTGGATTTTGTTGAGCAACTGAACGAAATTTATGACGATCACACGAATTCATTGTTTGAAACATATATGAAACAACGTGAAAAACAAAACCGAATCCCAACGTGTGACGAGTCAAACAATAATCCATCTTTTACCCAAATCGACGTTTTCAAATAACAACTTTTGAAATTGAAAATAATAATCTTAATGTTGAAAACATGGTAATTGAGTTGAATTTCCATTCTTTTGAGGATGTGGAACCAAATTTAAAATCCGATCTTCCTTTTCTTGACTTCGAAAATTTGAATACAACAACTTTGGATATTAAACATGAGATGCGCAAGGAAGTTGTTGATAATCCAACAAAGGAAGGCGAATTTAATGAACATTAAATTTTTGGACTTTTGGATGATGAGTTGTTAAATTCCGACGGGGAAGATTTAAATCGCCACTATGATTTTGAAATCAATAATCTTGAAGAATTTTTCAATGACAAACTTGAATTTCAGTCAATCGTTATATCTACCGCAAAAATCATCAAAAATACAACAACTCATACGATTTTTAATAAAACGAAATCCGTTTTTCCAAATCAACGTTCAACTTTGAAATCTTTTATGGTTTTGTTTTCTAAGCTTAAGCTGTGTCTCGCATACTTGACGAAACAAATGAATCGGTCTTTGGAAGACCGTTTCATTTACTTTTTGACGATATACTTGTTTGTACCCAAAATGGGCACAACACTCTTCGAAAGTCTTTGAAGAGATAAAAATGATGAATAAAAATGTAAAATGTGGATTATCTAACAAAAACTTCAAAAACAGATAAGTAAATGCGCATACACACAGCAATTTAGAGTGGTTCGGCGTATTGCCTTAGTCTACTATGAAGTTTGATGATTTTATATGTTCTTTGGATGATTACAATCGATTGCAGCGGATTACAACAAGTTACAGTTATGAATTCGAGTACAACAACAATAGTAGAGTGCAAAGTTGAATCCGGCGGAGTCTGGGCGTTTGAGAATCAAAATGATCCCTCTTCTGTACGCCCTGGGGCTCTATTTATAGGCATAGGAGGCAGATATTTCGCTCAGATCTCAGGAGACTTCTTCTGGCACATGGATGGGCCCATGCGATCGATCCCTTGAAGTTTCAACTCGTTTTGTGATCGATACGAACGTAATTCATATCGATTAAGATTTATCCAATGGAGTCTAAACTTGGTGTGAACATTCTTTAGCTTGTACATAAGCTCCTGTGAAAATTTCATAGCATTTGGACTTGTGGATCTTGAGTTATGATCGATACGAGTTGTAGCTTTTTGGAAGGCTGTTTAGTTTGATTCGATTGCTTCGAATCGATCCATTCAAATCGATCGTTGCATGCGATCAAGTGATAACGTAGTGCACACTCTTCGGATTGATCCACCTTTTACGCCGAGTTGACCTAGTCGTTCCCAAAGATATCGCATCGTTCGTAACGAAGGCCATTGCCAATTCGTACCGATGGAAGTTACGTAGTTCGTATCGATTGTGGGGTCTTGTTCGTATCGATCCATGTTGCTCCAACTTGATGGATGCGAACGGCTGATGACTAGAGGGATACGAATAGGTTCTGGCTTCGTTAGGCCTTGATGGATACGAACAACAGTCCCATGAAGGATACAAATAAGGTGGCTACCTGATGGATTCGAAGCAGTGACTATTTGATGGGTTTGAATAAGTCCGATACGAAGGAAGTCGCCTTTGGATGGATACGAAGTATACCTCCTTGTTGTAGTTAATGGATGTGAAGTAGATACTAGCCAATCGATACGAAGTGCACTGTCTGTTGATGGATACGAAATCGACCGATGCGAACCGAGGCTCGATGATGGATACGAACTATACCAATCCGAACTGAAGCACAGAGATGGATGGAAGTTTTGCCGCTCTTATCGATACAAAGACGATGGATTCAAACTGAGGTGTAATGATGGATACGAAATCGAGGTTATTTCCTTCAATTTTTGCATCGATCATAACTTGAGCACATGAACTCAGATTGACTTGAAATTTAGAACGTTGGCTTTCATGGCTTTCCTTATCGTGTCTTGTCAATTGTAGCCTGATCCTGACTCGGACAAAATTCATCGATATCCATAGTGAACCTATGCATACTCGATATTCGGGACGAGCGATCCTTGGTTTTCAGTCAGTTCCTTTATATCTCGGCCTTGCTAAAAGGCGAGATAACATTTGCCCTCCAAAGTACGTCTTGTGGAAACATGGCGTGCTTTGAAAAGCCGCATCCTTCACTCTGAACAGTTATCTTCTTTCCGTTGAAGGTTGTAATCTCTGACTGATTTTCTTAGTAATGTGAAGTATGGATTGTCAACTGTTGTACCCTGTACTGTTGTAATCGATTGCTATATGATAGTATTTAGCTATTTGTCACTATAGCCGTTATTAGATGAGTATTCAATTCCTGTGGATGTTGATAATTGAATATTAGTCCGACATATATGCATATATGTTAATCTGACTCTTGTTAACGTTGCATGTTCCCGAATCGTTGTCGGTTCTCTTGTATCGAATTCCGTATCGATTCTCCCTTGAATTGATGTAAAATTCGAGTTGCAACAACGCTTGATGGTTGTTTTTGAATGTTCCTTCGTATCGATCCTCTCCTGAATCGATGTAAAAGTTTGAAAGGTAGTTTTTGCATCGATGTGATTCACAACGGTGGATACGAAATGATCGTTCGTATCGATGGTTACAAACTTCGGTGGGATTCATTATAGTGGACTTCATTTCGTATCGATGAGCTCTGTGTCGTTGGATACGAAATGACAATTTGTGTCGATGAATATTGGCCTCTGGAGGCTGTGAGTTAATGGATTCAAATTGCGTAGTTCATATCGTTGCACTGTGGATGGAGTCGAAAATAACCGACACGAACAACGATTTCGAATCGATGGACCCCGGTGACAATTTTGCCTCGATGAAGGCTCGGGCTTATGGATTCGAATGGCGTGTTCGAGTCGATATGGTAGAACCGTTGCTACCGGTCGAGTCTACCGAGAGGCGAAACGCCTTTTTCCTTCACACTCGAATCCATACAAATACTCTGGACTTAGCCATTTTTCCTTCGTTTGCCATTCTATATGTCATCTTCGTATCGCTCTGAGAACTTGGAAAAAGAAGAACTTAGTGCCCTCGTACTGATCCGAACTTTTAATTCCTCAAATCGACTGTCATATCTAGGTAAGACATCAAATGAATCTTACACGAAAACAACAAGACTCGAGATCTTTGCCATTTCCATTTGCATTCGTGATCGATTCTAATGAAATCGCGGTCAAATATGGGTCAGAGCAAGGTCGAGGGTGGAGGAAGGAAATGGCGTTAAGGCCATTTGGAGAAGAAGGAGCAAAGAGGATGGCGTCAGAGTTGTTTTGGAGAAGACGAGGAATGGATGGTAGCAAAGTCTCAGTTTCGCATCGACGAATGGAAGGAAAAAATGCATGTTCGTATTGACTTGGGGGATACATTCGTATCGATGGAGGGGAAGAATGAATGATGAATTTCATACCGATTCTGATGATAGTAGTTCGCATCGATCGAAGTCAATCGGTACAAAATCGAGTGGCCAAGGGATCGATACGAACTTCATGGCCTTAGATCGGTGTGTGCTTCGTGATTTGAGATCGAGTCGAAATTAGCAAATGCTTGATCGTTACAAAATGACAATCTCGAACCGATATGAAACCATGAGCGTACTGATCGATACGAAGTGAAACATCCGATCCATACGAAGCTAACAATCCCCTAATCGATACGAAGTCGAGCTTTTCGGACCGATGCGAGCGAACCTTTTTGGTGATCGATACGAAACATGTTCTCACGATCGATACGAAACATGTCGATTCGAACATGATCGGTATGAAATTGAGGCCCTCTTGACCAATTTGAATGTTGTGCTCTGGACCGATACGACTTGCATCTCTGGTGATCGATCCACGTCTGAACCCCGATGGATATGAAATCTTGTACAATCGATCGCATAATCCCGACGAGCTTCGTTCCTGCGTATCTGGACTTAACTGTTAAATTGCGTACTTTACTGCCCTTCGAAGCTCGTCGATGGGACTGTAACTTAACAAAATTATAAAGAACTATAACTTAGATCGATCGCTAACATCTGGATGGCATGGTTGTGACGGTCAGCGATGACGGTCGCTCCAGTTGAATTTCAAAGTCTTGTCGTTTGCACACTTTCTTTAACTCTGTAGAATCTCTTCAAGTAATATACAACACTGCACCGTACAACACATTCACACACTTCACACTGGGGGATGCACGGGCTTATTATCGTCTAATGATGATTTCTCATAAGTTAGTTAGTTATGGAACTTTCAAGCTCACAGCAACAGGAAGCTCAGATTTCTCTCCCCCAACAATCGAGATGCCGGCCATCGAAGCCGAGATTATTGACCCAGCCCAGGATGAGATACCAGGGACTGTTTTCACTTGTACTCCGCCAGATTCTATGCCGTTCAATGTTTCCGAGGACATGTTGGGATGGATGTACCTGAGGCATGGTTTGTCAGTGGATGATGTGTTATTACCGGGTCCGAATGACAGACTGCACTTTCCACCTGAAGGATTTACCGCATTCAACCGTCATGCGTGTGCGGCCGGGACACTTCCTCCGTTTAACTAATATATCAGGGAAGTGTTGTCTTTTCTTGGGATCGCTCCATCTCAGCTACACCCCAAAGGATACGCATTACTGAACAGTTTATTCATCATGTTCATGGAGCATCTCTTTCGACCACAATTCCCGATTGAGATTAGATATCTATTTAACATTAAGAGCCGGGGAGATAGCTCATCTTTCACATTCTTGGAAGCGGTCAGAAATTGCGAAATAATAACGGGGGCTTGGACCAGGATAAGTTATTTTAAAAAGAAATGGTTCTATTTTCGACATCCCCCGGGATTTGCCAGCCGATGGTTAGCCAGACCTAAGTACCATAATCTTCTCAAGTAGCTAATAAGATAATCACGATTGATGCTGAAACTTATATCACTTTTTTCTTTATAGCTGTGATCCCACGTCCCGAAGGTGTGCATTTCAGGGAGATAATCCGGGTACTCTAAGAAGTTTCAAGCGAAGAAAGGAACATTGACTTGGTCCTGATGGATAGGAACTTGAGAATCGTCGGATTTGTTGACCGGAACCAAAGTATTAGGCTTGAGGGAACGCTAAGGTCCGTCTTGAAAAAACGAGCTAAACTCAAGAAGCCCCGATTTGCCATAACCGAGGAGGTTGATTCGAAGAGAACACCCACTGACGACGAACTTGCGGCCGGGATCTCTGGTAACCTTCAAGATCCCGAAGGAAAAAGAAAAGGCAAGGCAGTTGCTTTTAAATGTCCCAAATCCGGGAGATGGAAAACTGTGGTCATGTCCCCGCCCGTTCCTGGACTTAGAGTTTCGGAGGCTTCTACCCCGCGAGTGGAAAATCTTTTCGAAGGGCTCGCCAATATCCTAATCCCGAACTACGTGTCCTTCCAACATGATGCCGGATTAGAGGAACTTCAACACGCTTTAGATTTGAGCGAGTCTCTTCCCACTAGCATGGTCGACACTTTCGGTTGGTCGGGGGATTGCACATACATACACACTTCACAGCATTACACGATTTATGGCCATAGGTCGATCACTTTGGGAGATTTCTGACTCTGCTCTTCTTTTACTTTGCAAATACAATGTCCGGTCGAGCCTCGATGCTAGGCAGTCTTCGAAAAGCTCGTCGATCTTCTACATGTTATGAGCAGCGTAGAAGAGAGGCCGATAAGGATTATGACCATAGGTATTCTAGCCAGGAGCGGTATGACAGAGACATGGAGTACATACACCAATCTCGATCTCGTTCTCCTCCTCCCAGAAACCCTGTACAGCCTCCGGTCTACATTTCACGCCCTCCAAAAACTTCGTGGCATAAGCCATCTTCCCATGCTCCAAGGTCTGAAACCCAACAATGCAGAACTGATGTAGCGGCTCCCATAATTGCAGAGCAGGTTCTCGCCGAGCCTATGGGGGAAGGAGCAATCAAACTTGATCAATTGAAGAAAGATTTTCCCAACTTCTGTTTCGACGGGTATGTTTTCCCCCCGCATTTAAAGAGAATTCTGATGGAGGATGAGAACGCTGTTCACAACTATGTCGTAGATATTTACTTCCAATATAAGGAGTGGGAGAAAGCTGCGAAAAAGGCATCGAAAGTGGCTTTTGAGCGGGCTATTGTGGTCGAGAAGTTGGAAAAAGAGCTTGCACAGAAGGGCCGGGTCATTCAGATGCTCAATACTAAAGCTGAGTCTTCCCGAAAATCTAAAATGGAAGCTCTCAAAAAGGCTGATGATGCCAACTCGACCGTGGATAGGATGAGGCAAGAACATAATGCTATGATGGAGGACATGGGCCATAGGAACACCACCGTCACTGCCGAGCGGGACGCAGCCCTCAAAGAGCTCAATGGGCTTAAGTCCAAATTTTTCTAAGATCATTAAAGAGAAGGATGCTACCAATATTTCCGCACAAGAAGCATGTGATCAAGCGGTGGTGCTTCAGGGTGAAAGGGATGCGGATTTGGAAAAATTCCACAAGATGGAGGCTGAGGTCGAAGAAAAAGTTCGGACGGCGGAATCCAGGCTGGAGGCCGATATAGAAATCTGGCTTGGCTCGAGAACTATTCGACACATCTTTATAATGCCTGGAACCTGTTGGTCGAGGAGGAGAAGGCGTTGCATCTGGGTGGATCATTTGATGAGTTTGAGATGGAGAACAGTGTGTTTGACCGAGTACGAAAAGAAGATCCTCCATGATTCGATGATCTCACATGAGAAGGAGAAGCTCAGCACCCAGCATCTAGAGATTGGGGAAGGCTCAAGCATCGAGCATCACGCCACAAGTTCCGAGATTACTGCTCCATCTCGATCTGAGCCTATTTCAACGGCTGAACTCCAGTCTGTCCCAACCTACAATCCAGAATAGCCACAGCTATCCCCCATCAAAGAGCATGCCTCAGGAGCCGCTTAGCCATCCGTGTGCCGAACTGAGGAAGGTACTCTGAAAAAATCTCATGTGTGTTCGAAATAAGGAACTCGCCTTGAAGTGCTTGCTAACAATTTCTCCTTTTTCTTTGTTCAGTGACCGGAGTTACATCGACAGCGCCTCCTGCAATCCAAGAATTACATCAAGCACATGAGGCTATTATTACCGAAGCGACCACTACGACAATGACGGCGCCAATCGAAGGAACGCAGGGGAGCTCACTTTCTTTCGACGAGCAGATGATGAACGAGATTCTAGGTCGACACAGTGACCCCTTCGCTGACTTGTCATTTGTCATTAGTGGACTCAGGCCCGCTTTCGGTACTCCAACACAGACCACTGCTGCCCCCAGCAAAGCCCAACCTATTCGCGAAGAAGAAATACTAGCTGAAATCAATGCTGAGTTGGAGGCAGCGGCACATGGTGGTAGTTCTGGGGGTGGAATGTCGGCGCCTGGCCCAGCTCCTCTTAGAATGATATCACCAGGAGGTACACATGTTGATACCAGTGTGCCCATTCCACCCCTTGTTGCAGATCCGACACTTCCAACCTCTCCCGTAAGGATCATTCCTTACATTCAAGTTCGGAGGAGGATGTTGAAATCATGCCTCTGTTTGGAGACGATCCGCCAAAGGGTAAAAGTTCAAAGCGAAAAATCACTAGCGACTCTAACGGATCCACACCGAAGAGGAAGCCGAAGAAGAAGAGGGAGTAGATAGGCCTCTACGGCGCATTTTTTGGTAGTTAGGAGCTTATTTTTTTCTTTCCTTTCGTAGGCCGTGTAAAGATATAGGTTCGGCCCCTGCTAGTAGGAATTTTGGGAAACTTGTATATGAATCTTCACTTATAATTAGTTGAAATGAAATTTTGTTTTCTTGCTTCAACTTTTATTTCTGTCTTTTATGCTTAAGTGTTGCAGCGTTTGAATTTTAGTTCAGCACACTTGTGGAGTTTCAACCTTTGGGTTGAATTTTCTTTTATTTGCCAAGTCTGGAAATTGCAAACACAAGTTGTAATTGGAGGTCGAGTTGGACTTTGACGCTACACTGCTTCAGCCAGTAATTATCACCAAAGTCCTACCCCCAGTTCTGGGGACAAGTTGTAAAGATCGACTGCGATCGTAATTTGTCTCTATTTCTTCGAGTTTAACATCGTCGGACCGATGCTAAAACAAGTGTGAGTCGAGCGGTCGAATCATACTTGTTTACTCATAAACATTCACATCCGTACTCCGGGGATCTGCATTTGTATTTCGGCGGTCAATCATGCCTATTGAAGTATTAAGTACATATCCGCGCTCTGGGGACTTTGATTAGTTTATGAGTGGCCATTCGCACTCAAGTCGTGTTTCTACTCCGTCCGCACTCTGGGGACTCAGAGTGTTTGCAATCGATAATCTGGTTCGCACTCTGTGAATCCAATGATAATCGATGTTTGTAACCCAGTTCGCACTCCAGGAACTTGGATTTGACGTTTATACTCCAATTCACACTCCGATAATTTGGAGTTGACGCTTATACTTTGGTTCGCACTCTGGGAACCTAGAGTTGATGTTTATACTCCAATTCGCACTCTAGGTATTTGAAGTTGGTGTTTATACTCTGGTTCGCACTCTGGGAACCTAGAGTTGATATTTATACTCCAATTTGCGCTCTCGGATTTTGGAGTTGGATGATAGATGGTCAGTCACATCTGTTTAAGCTTTTTAGGACTTCGTTCGCACTCTAGGAATTATGGACTTATCGGGATCGTGAATGGTTGGTTCAATCCACCTCGGATTAACAAGTGAGGTCGTTAGATGGACGGATCCATCCTCGGTAAACTTGGCTAGGATACGGTCGAAATCATTAGAGATACGGGTCCACCCTTTTCAAGACCGTGTTTATGAGTTTATGCTCCAACTCGCACTCTGGGAGTTTGGAGTTAGTGAAAGGATTGTCATGTATCAATCCTTATTTGACTTTATTGTAGTGACCTGCCCCTGAGCTTGGGCTTCACTTAGCGAGTGGCCGGTCATATCATAGTCACTCCCTATTTGAATAAATTCCATCGTATGATGGAATTTAGCTCTCCGTGCATCATGATGTTGTTCGTCACATTCAATAAATCATAGCTCTGGCTCAAAGAGATGGCATTTTGTTGCTGAATGAGAAAATATGGTAGAATCAGTTGCCTTATTACAAATTCACATTTCAAAATGCAGAATCGAATTGTAAATAAAAGAATGAACTAAATAAATAAATCCTGTTATGTGTAGTAGCGACGAAGACTCTTGTTATTCCAGCCTGTCGGCAAAGTAAGACCGTCAACGGTCGATAACTTGAACGTGCCATCTTCGAATTTTTGTGTAATCACATACGGTCTTTCCCAATTTGGTTTCATGTGTAAAGGAACCGGATAGATTCTTTTGAGAACGAGATCGCCAAACTCAAATTCATGGTCGGACCTTGGCATTGTATAATCAGGCGACTTGACTTCGATACGCGGCTGCCCTCAAATCAGCCTCTTCACGCTTCTCATCTAGTAGATCCAGCAACTCAGCAAGTAATATGGCATTTATTTTTGGATCATAGTAAGTCACGCGATGAGAAGGTACTTCCATTTCGACTGGAACGACGGCTTTTGAGCCATAAGATAGAGAAAATGGAATGTGTCAGGTCGTAGACTTGTGGGTTGTTCGATAGGCCCATAAAGCCATAGAAAGTTCATCAACCCACTTGCCCCCGGCCTTTTCCAGTCGTTTTCTCAGAATCGATTTGATAACCTTATTAACAACTTCAACTTGGCCATTCGCTTGAGGGTGTGCAACTGTAGAGAATTTCTTGTGGATATGGAAACGATGACAAATATCCTTGAACTCGACACTATCGAACTGGCTCCATTATCAGTAATGATGGTATGTGGGAGACCAAATCGACAGATAATGTTGTGAACTACAAAGTCAACACCTTCTTTATCGTGATTGTTGCAAGAGGTTTAACTTTAGCCCATTTGGTAAAGTAATCAACTGCGACGATGGCGTACTTCGCACCACCTTTGGCCAAAGGTAGAGTGCTAATGATATGCCCCATACTGCAAATGGCCATGGGCTGACCATTTGGGTTATCTTAGTAGGTGAGGCTCTAGGAATTTGAGCATGTTTCTGGCATTTATCACATTTCTGGCATAGTCTGCTGCATTATGGTTTACAGTTGGCCAGTAATACCCATATCGGAGTACTTTTTTAGCGAGAACTTGCCCTCTGGTGTGATCACCACATTCTCCTTCTTGTACATCATGTAACACTCATTCAATTTCATCGTGCGCGATACATCGGAGGAGAGGAACATAGTATCCTCTTCTATACATGATTCCATTCTGAATGGTGAACCGCGAGGCTTTTCGTAGAATCTGTCTTCTCTCACTCCTACGCTCAGGCAGCGTTCCATGCTCGATGTAATTTCGGTACGAAGTCATCCACGACTCCTTATTGGGAGAGGTTTCAAATACAAAGTCTGTCTCCATCTAATCAATGCTCAGAGAAGATAATGTATCCACAGGAACAAGTCCCATTTGTTGTGCATCGCCCGTGCTAGCTAGCTTCGCCAATGAAAGCCTTTTGATTGCGCTCGCGGGGTATGTAAAAGATGGCATAATAGTCAAATTGATCAAGTATTCCTTGGACTCGATCTTGATAAGAAGCTAGTCTTCGATCCTTAGCCCGATATTCACCCCGAACCTGGCATACGACTAATTGGGAACACAATAAATTTCCACAACAATAATTCTCAAATCACGGGCGAGCTTCAATCCAGCAAGTAAGGCTTCATATTTAGCTTCATTATTGGTCGCACAGAAATCAAATTTCAAGGCATAGCATATGGATCGGCCTTCGGGGTTTCGAGCACTACCCCAGCACCCAAGCACCGATCGTTGGATGCACCATTGGTACGCAGCTTCCATATGTATTTGGGAGATTTAGTGGCCTCGGGCAAGTCCTCTGGAATGGTAAATTCAGCTATGAAATCTGGTAGGACTTGTCCTTGAATAGCTCTCCTTGGATTATAAGTGATATCGAACTGGCTCGATTCAATGTTCCACTTGAGTAACCTACCAGACGTCTCAGGCCGCGTAAGGACCTACCGTAACGGCTGATCGGTGTACATAAGTGATAGGATGAGCTTGGAAATATGGACGAAGCTTCCTTGATGCAATGACTAGGCAATAGCCAATTTCTCTAGCTTTGGATAATTTCTCTCAGCTCCGGTTAGTCGTTTACTAACGTAGTAGACCGGTTTCTGCACTCGGTCTTCCTCCTGAACTAGAGCAGCATTGATTGCATTTTCTGATACCGCCAGGTAAAGGTATAGTTGCTCGTGGTCGATAGGCTTTGACAAAATCGGCGGTGTAGAGAGAAGTTGAACTAGTGCTCTGAATGCGTCTTCACATTCCACGGTCCATTCAAAGTTTCGCTTATCTTTTCGGATCAGATCAAAGAAGGGGATGCACTTGTCAATCGACTTTGAAATAAACCTGCTCAATGCTGCTGCTTTCCTGTTAGGATTATGGACTTGCTTTATGGTTCTTGGAGTTTGCAGATTTTTGATTTCCCAGATCTTTTTACGATTTGCTTCTATTCCTCGAGCGTTGACGATGAATCCAAGGAACTTTCCAGATGCGACTCCAAAACGACATTTCAGTGGATTAAGCTTCATCTTGTATTCTTGAAGGATGTTGAACATCGATTCCAAGTCTCTTACATGATCAGTGGAGAATTTCAAATTTACCAGCATGCCATCTACATATACTTCCGTGGTCTTCCCGATCTAGTTGGCGAACATCCGGTTGACTAGGCGTTGGTACGTTGCTCCGGCGTTCTTGGGTCTGAAGGGCATGAATCTGTAGCAGTAGAGTCCCAGATCGGTCACAAAGCTGATATGCTCTTGGTCGAGTAGGTGCATGGGTATTTGATTGTAACCAGAATAAGCATCCATAAAAGATAGTAACTCGTGCCCAGCCGTTGAATCTACAAGATGATTAATTCGAGGAAGTGGAAAACTGTCTTTTGGGCAAGCTTTATTCAAGTCAGAATAATCAACGCACGTTCTCCATTTCCCATTCCGCTTTCAAACAAGTACGGGGTTGGATACCCACTCCGGGTATAAAGCATCTCGGATAAACCCATTCGATTTCAATTTACTGACCTCTTCTTTAAGGGCGGCAGATCTCTCTAGATCCATACCATGCCTTTTTTGCTTGACCGGGATACACCGTGGCTCAACATTCAGTGTGTGGATCACGATGTCTGACGAAATCCCATACATGTCAGAATGCATCCAGGCGAATACGTCGAGATTCGTCCGGAGAAATTCAACCAAATCCTGTTGTGTCTGTTGGCTTAACTGAGACCCAATCTTTATTATCTTTGAATCGTCATCATCGTCGATTGGAACATCGATCGTCAGTTCAGCCGGGGAAGCTTGACTATCTTTAGTTTCATCTTTACTTTCAGTTTGTCACGGATCAAGATCCCTCTATAATTGGTTAGGGTGGCTGGGCCGGGGCCCAGGCACCAATTGTTAATTGTTGAAAAAATGGACGTAGAGAGATTCCTCTATGCCCTTTCCTTTCTCCCTTCGCTGCGCCCCGAGCAGCTCAGCAACATAACAGGCTCTCCCAACAGCCTGATCTCCTTAAACGACTCCGACCTCGCGATCGGTGGGGAATTTCAGAGTCAAGCACCATAGGACAATATCTGCCTTGAATTCAGCAAGGGCCGGTCGGCCCAAAAAGGCATTATAAGGTGAATCAATGACCAAAACAACAAATTGCCAAATCCAGACTCTCCAACGTTCTCCAAACCCCAATTCCACTAGCAGTTCCACCACTCCAGGGGGTATAGTAGCACTTCCATTGAAGCCGTGGATTCAAGATTGACAAGGTTTCAAATCCTTGGCTTCCATTTTCATCAAATCATATGCTCGTTTGAACAGAATATTTACAGAACTCCCATTGTCAACTAGGATCCTCTTTATCCAAGTAGGACCTACCTGGGCAGATATGACTAGTGGGTCGATAGTACAGGCTTCCACCTTATCAGCGTCTCTATTTCTGAATACGATGTCATCTGTCATCATCCTTTATTGCTTGGTCGGAGCCCCATCATAACAACTGCTACAACACTCGAAGTCCGCATGCCTGATAGAGCTGGCATACGACTCCATTTCCCTCCAGCTTCGGTCTGTTGGATAAGGACCACCACTTATTGTATTTATAACTAACCTCCCACCGGTATGAGCGGGTTCCTCCTTCCTTTCTTGATTTGGTACACAATTTTGGGTTGATGGGCCCACACCTCCTGACTGCGGCGCCTGAACAAACTGATCCAACTTCCTTTCTCTGATCATTTTCTCGACGAGATCCTGCAAATGACAACACTCATTTGTATTGTCGCCGTAACTCTCATGAAACCTACAAAACTTTCCTGTTTGGATCTGCCTCTCTGAGGATGGCTTCAGAGCAGGCTTCTTGTATTGCATAGTATTGCAGGTCTGCAAATACACATTCTCTAGCGACGTATTCAAGGGAGTGTAGTTATCGAACATTGAAGCCCTACGTCGTGGGCCACGGCTTTGATCTCGCTTCTTATTTTGATTTCCATTGTTCCTCTGCTGAGTTTGCTTGCTCTGTATATTTAACTGAACTTTCCCGGAACTCTCTCCGGACCGTTTAACCGCCACATTACTTTGTATCCCTTCCATGCTGGGTCCCGTGTCATCCTACTTCTTAGATTATTTCGTGTCCTCCCATCTCAAGAATTGGGCAGCTTTGGAGTAGAAACGGTCCAATGACGCGGGGGGTTTCCCAGCCAACCAATTTCCAAATTCAGAGTCAGGGTCAATCCCCTTAGTCAATGCCATTAAGATTGAGTTGTCATTGGGGTTTCTAATCTCCGCACACGCAGCATGAAATCTCTATAGGCAGCGTCAGCATGAAATCTCTATAGGCAGCGTCTGAGTGTCTCACTGGGAGATTGAGTGACGCTGGATAGAGTATTGACATTTTTAGGCCTCGCAACATGCATACGGAATTGTTCTACAAACTTAGTGGCCAACTGGTCAAAGGAAGAAATGGATCGAGGTGACAATCTTGTGAAACACATGGTAGCAATGCCCCCCAAAGAAATGGAAAAACTACGGCATTTCACTGCATCATCAGCTCTCGCAGCGCTCATTGACCATTCATATTTCAGGATATATTGATTGGGGTCGTAATTTCCTACATACATTGGTAGAGTCGGCATCCTAAATCGCCGAGGGGGTTTAGCATACAATATCTCGTCTGTGAAGGGAGTATGACTCCGGGTGATTCCCCAGTCGTCATTCGTGAGGTCTTGGCTTTCTCGAATCATCTGCCGAATCATAGTTGGGATATCTGACATTTGTACATTCTGTGCACATTGAGCCAAAGTGTTGTCGAGTTACACATTGCGAGGCCGGACCGGGCGTTGTCGACGGTCCATGTCTTGCCTTCTTAGCTCAAAGTCTTCTAGGACGTGTGGTTCAGGAGTACGTCCACGTTAATGATGGTTCAAATTTGACTGATTCTGGGAATCAACCCTTGGTTCAACTGCGGCGGTGGCAGCATGGTTGTCTGTGGTGTACTGAGGAACATAACCTCCACGAGAGGAGGGTCCAGTATGAAAACTGGTCGATGGGCCAACTCTCAGCTGTCCAACGGTCATTGCAGGTTGATGACCAATAGCTTACGTGTAACTCCCGTCTGGCCGGGGACGTGTGGATCTATGATGGTAGTCATACGAGGCCGATCTTTCTATAGAGGAGTGAGAGGCGTGATCCCTCCTGGATCTTCTATGCCTTTGGCGGTTCAACTGGTTAGTCAATTCAGTATTAGCGCGCAGTTGTTCGGTCAATTGCTGCCGACTCTGGGTCAATTCTTGTAGCAGCATATGAAATTCTTGTCTTGTAACTGGGCCTGACGGTTCTGATGGTCCGGTAGCATTTTGGTTGAATGGAGGCAGTTGTGCGGGATTCTGTCTATCCCGGCCTTCTTGATCGGCAGTAGTAGAGGTGGTCTTTGTGCTAACCATAGCGATAACTGGAGTCCATTCCTAGATTTTATGCAAATCTAAATAGATTGGAAGGATTCTGGATTTGAGATCTGGATCTTCTTCTTCGATTTATGCAATCTGGTATCGATAGTAGATCCAAGGAGCGGGAGAAAAGCTGTTTTTTCAATGAAAGCACCAAAGTGTTTGTACCAAAAATGGGCACAACACTCTTTGGAAGTCTTTGAAGAGATAAAAATGAAGAATAAAAATGTAAAATGTGGATTATCTAACAAAAACTTCAAAAAAGAGATAAGTAAATTCGCAGACACACAACAATTTAGAGTGGTTCGGCGTGTTGCCTACGTCCACTATGAAGCTTGATGATTTTATTGATGTTCTTTGGATGATTACAATCGATTGCACCGGATTACAGCAAATTACAGTTATGAATTCGAGTACAACAGCACTAGTAGAGTGCAAAGTTGAATCCGAAAGAGTTTGGGCATTCGAGAATAAAAAATATCCCTCTTTTATAGGCCTTGGGGCCCTATTTATAGGCGTTCAAGAGACTTTTTCTCGCACGTAGGTGGGCCCACGCGATCGATCCCATGAAGTTTCGACTCGATCCATGATCGATAAGAACGTAATTTGTATTGATCAAGATTTTGTCCAATGGAGTCGAAACTTGATGTGAACATTCTTTAGCTTGTACGTAAGATCCTGTGAAAATTTCATAGCATTTGGACTTGTGGGTCTCGAGTTATGATCGATACGAGTTTTAATTTTTTGAAAGGCTGTTTAGTTCGAATCGATTGCTTCGAATCGATCCATTCGAATCGATTGTTGCACGTGATCAGGTGATGACGTGGTGTGCACTCTTCGGATCGATCCACCTTTTATGCCAAGTTGACCAAGTCGTTCCCGAAGATCTCGCCTCGTTCGTATCGAATGCCATTGCCAATTCGTACCAATGGAAGTTGTGTAGTTCATATTGATTGTGGGGTTTTTTCGTATCGATCCATGTTGCTCCAACTTGGTGGATGCGAACGGCTGATGACTAGAGGGATACGAACAGGTTGTGGCTTCGTTAGGCCTTGATGGATATGAACAACGGTCCTATGATGGATACGAATAAGGTAGCTACCTGATGGATTCGAAGCAGTGACTATTGATGGGTTCGAACAAGTCCGATACGAAGGAAGTCGCCTTTGGATGGATACAAAGTATACCTTCGTGTTGTAGTCGATGGATGCGAAGTAGACACTAGCCGAGTGATACAAAGTGCACCGTCTATTGATGGATATGAAATCGACCAATGTGAACCGAGGCTCGACGATGGTTACGAACTAGACCGATACGAACTGAAGCACAGAGATGGATGCGAAGTTGTTGCCGCTCTGATCGATATGAAGACGATGAATTAGAAGTGAGGTGTAATGATGGATACGAAATGGGGGTTATTTCCTTCAATTTTTGCATCGATCATAACTTGAGCACATGAACTCGAATTGACTTGAAATTTGGAACATTGGCTTTCATGGCTTTGCTTGTCGTGTCTTGTCAATTGTAGCCTGATCTGGACTCGGACGAAATTCATCGATATCCATAGTGAACCTGTGTGTACCCGATATCCGGGACGAGCGGTCCTTGGTTTTTAGTCAGTTCCTTGATATCTCGGCCTTGCCAAAAGAAGGGATAATAGTACTTTTTGATCTTGTGTAAATACCATTAATTTTCATTTAAGTGTAGGTCATATTTTTATTTTTATTTTTCTCCTTCCACTTCGGTTGACTGTGGGGACACAGTCAAAATCATGCGTGGGGGAGACTCATCTTCATTTTTAATTTTTCATGGTTTATTTTTGCCTTTTCTTTTAAAAACTCAAAAAAATATTAAAAAAATTCTCGAAAACATATTTTCTTTTGATTTATTTTTAAAGAAACACTATAGGATAGATATATGCTTTAGGTATTCTAAATTGAAATTTTTGAAAATTTATTCGTCTTAAAAATAATAAAAATGAAGTTCTATTAAAAATAAAAATGGTTTAACTAGTATATAGGAAGATTCATACATGTTAATTATGAAATACATCCTAATTGAAAATCTTTGTTTTAAAAGTGATGAATTTAAAGTAAAGGATATAACATTTTTTTTGTCTTCTAAGTTAAATGATGCTAAGATGATTTTGCAAAAATCTCTCTCATTTAAAAAATATATAAAAAAGAAAAAAAATCATTTGTATATATATACATATTTTCTATTAACACCTAAAGTCGACAGGTGTACACACTTATGTGTACACTCGCCATGCTCCGTACCTTTCTCACATAAGCCCGAAAGGCAGTGCATGATCGGTATACATGGCCTCAGTTTATCTGAGCTACGTGTACGTATATAAAAATTATTTTAATAATAATTCCTATGGTCGATAGGTGTTCACACTCGTGTGCTCACTCGCCACGCTCTATATTTCACTCATATAAGTCCACAAGGCAGTGCATGAGTAATATATCTGGCCTTAGTTTACCAGAGTTAGGCATATAAATATTGTAAATATCATAAAATTTTCAAAAATACAAGAGAGAGTAAGCAATTGAAATCCTAGCACTATTTTTAACTTATTTGATTTGACTTGTTATTGAAAAGAAATGAATATACCACTTTGATAAACTTTGATAATCAATTATGGATCCATTTTATAATTATACTTTGTTATCAACCGAAACAGCAAGTTAAACTATAGTCTATTTATTATGATAACTTAATTTTTGTTGGAAATTCTGATGAGTAAATGACTTAAATTTTCTAGATAATGAATGAAACCTATATTTAACTTATTTTGTCTATTTAAAAGCAAACCTTTCATTTGTAAATATTTACAAAAACTCGCATTCATCTCTTTGCAAATAAATCTTGCATTTTGTGAATATTTTCATCCTGCATTTGGATTTTGTGGGTAGGATCCAATAAAAACCCTCACGAGACAACACTCATCCTACTGGGACACCCAGAGGTTTAACGGCTTATTGCATATGCTCAATGCAATCGTGCTCCCTACAAAAATGGATTTATCTTAGTTTTAGTTTATTCGAGAACGAATAAAAAGATAAGTGTGGGGGTATTTGATGTGCACGTAAATGTGCATATTTTTGCCACTATATTTAATCTATTTAAATTAAATAAATGATCATATTGGGTATTTTAACTTGTTCTAACCAAAATCCATATTAATTCCAAATTGTCATATATCCATCTTCATATAGGGGCAAAACGGTCATTTGTGTGCATATATTTCGTCGAGAAAAATTAAATGGAATTTTATACATATTTGTGTAGGAGTTTGATCTCAAATAGGAGTGGGTTCACGAAGACACATGCATGCACAAAATGAATACAAAGGAATGGCGATAGAAATAATTCAAAGTGAAGAACATGGAGAACCCCACTTACCCACCTACCTTAATGTACAAATTAGAGGCTAATGCACATGCTTATGGAATTAATGGCATCATGTACACTTAAATGATGATTAGTAGAAGTAATGATTACTTGGCCTCCACGCTACCTCAAGAGTATTTTGGGCATTCCCCAAATTATGGATTAGGGTTTCATGCTTGTATAAATAACCCATTATGTTCATGTAACCTCTTCTTCCTTAGTCTCTCTTTTAGGCTCTCTTCTCTTAGTCTCTCTTAGTTTAGTTTATGCTCAAAATAAAAGGACAAGCTCTCTTTCTCTTTTCATGGCTACTTATCCATTTTTATTTCATGTATTTTTCCTTTCTTTTATGCAATATTAATTAGTGTTTTATTTTACTTACATGCTTTCTTTCTTTCATGTTAATAGTGTATATTTTATTTTCATGAAAAGTAGATTAGTTTTAATTCTTGTTAATTAGCTTCTCATTTCCATTAGCTTTCATTTTCCTTTCTTTTTTGCTTTCATGTTGCTAGCTACATTTGTTAATCAAATAACAAATATAAGAGGCTAAACCCCTTCAATTTAGGGGTAATGAAGTTTTTTAATTACGTAGCTTCATCTATTTGTTAATTCATGCTCTCTTTTTGTGCTTGATGATGATCAATAAAGTGTTTTATTTGTTGTTCCTGCTTTGAATTTGATAGCCTATAATGTTGAAAACAAATAGACTATGCCTAAACAATCACTAACACAAATGCCTCTTCATGAAAATATGATTATGGCATAAGAAAGTGATTTAAAATTCAAATTTGATGGTCTATATTTCTAATCAATAGTTCATAGACCATACTTAAAATAGATTTCATTTTCATTTTCATTGTCAAGTTTCATGAAAGTTAGTAAGTGGTTTAAGGGGTGTGTTATAGTTTGATGGCTTATGTTGACTAATCAATAGCAAACATATGCCATATTATAATAAACACATCAATTAAAGCGCTAATGACCATAAAAGAGAGATCACGATTTCATACGTGTTGAACAACATGATCTACAAAGTGGATTTATTCTCTAAATTGTCACATCACTCTTATATTTGCTTCTCTTTTCTTTTAGGTAGTTAGTTAATTCTCTAATTCTCTAGCTTAATTTCACTTGAAATTGGTGTAATTTGATTGATTTAAATTTTTAAAACCATTAATTCCCAACGGATCGACCCGTATTCGCCACGTACTACAAGTGTACGACGTGTGCTTGCGGTTATTTTAATTTGAAAATTTTCGACTATTTTCTAACACGATAGAAAATAGTCGTTAAACAAGTTTAAATTTCACCTCTCGGCATGAGCCTTTTTTATCTCGTCCCTATACACGATCTCGATTCTAGCATGATCCTCTTACACTTCTTTTAGCAAGTCGATGCTCCTCTTGCCCTCTTGTAGTGCCGTTGCTTTCTCCTTGTCAAGCAGTTTAAATTTGGCGTCGCTTCTGACAACGCTTATTCAAAATCATCCTTCTTTGACTTGTAAGAGAGGATTTCCTGGTACTTATTACGATTGGTGTTTGCCAACTGCTTACACAATTGTTCCTACCCTTCAGCTTGGTCTAAATCGTGTTGAATAGCCTGAAGGTGTAGCATGTACGTATCTTTGCAAACCAGATGTAGATCGCGGTCATACCTAACTCCCCTCAAGAACCATCCGGGGAGCGCTGCCTCAAGCTTAGGAGGGCCCATAGGAAGAATATAGGTAGGCCTCCGGTGGGGACGCGAAACACCAAAGGCAAGCACAACTAACGATGTTGGGATGAAGTTGGAGGCGGAGCTGGAGCAGAAGTGACGGGAATTTCTTGACCTGTTGAGGAGCGCATCGGAGCGAAAACCTATTGTTTCGAAGAATGGGAACGGTGGTCGAACTTTGATCTCTTCAACGGCTCCTCCCTTTCATCAAAAGATCTCTTTTTCCTATACCTGCCTTTGTATGACCGACTCCAGTCTCTTTCGTTTTGGCGACGGGCCTAAGCTTCTAGCTCCTTCATCCTTCTATACTCCTTCGTTTCTCGGGGCAGATAATGACCGAAAGGACGTTTATACCAGCATTGGGAGTCGGTGAATTCTTCAAAATCATGATAAAGGCCACGTTCTCTCATCATACCTGGCATGAAGCATAAATAAAAGATCGTAGAAAGATAAAATAGACGCAGAAAGAATGCATGAAAGTGAGTGCAATCCTAATGAGATGTGTAGTGTGTTTCAGGGAAAGGCATAAAGCATCATCATGGATCGGATTGGGCGGCTATCATGGTCAAAATCGGGCTAACTTCAAGCGCAGTACTACCCAAGTGGGTGGGGGGGGTTGCGGCACCTCCAGAAATTTAAAATCTTCCCTATAAGCGCGTCAAAATCGATGTTGACGTCGTTCAAATCTCTGAACTCTTCGCCAACATCTTTAACTAGAGAATCTTGACACTCTCTATTCTTTGGGACATTGTCTTTATCGCTCACATCTGGAGGAGGAGAGCTCGAAAGGGTGGGACTCATGCCCGGAGTCTCATCACACGATTCTGAATCCCCATCATCGGACTCTTCTTAGAAGTCATCACTTGTAATGGACTCATCGCTACTACTCTCGAGTTCCCCCTCCTTTTTATCTGAGACCATTGCAGCTTTGCCTTCCCTCTATTGGAACTCTTCTTCTTCCTCTTTCGAGATTGGAGGCATTCTGACCGAGCTACTAACTCCAGTCGCAGTAACATCCCTTCCTTCACATGCCTCTTCGGCTGATTCTGCGGACAAGTCTTGTCTGATCTCTTGAGAAGCACCTTCTTCGGAACCACGAGAAGAAGAAGTAGATCATGTGTGAACCCTGGACTGAGCAGGGGAGGGGACTTTAACTTGAACAGCGGATTTTCCTGGATGCAATAATTCATATCGGAGCAAGTTCTCATTGGCCAACAAGACTTTGATGGACCTTTCTTCAATATCAATAGCCTTTAGGGTCCTAAAAAATTCATCAAGACACACATCCCTATTTGGCCTTGTGATAGCTGTAAGAGGTATAGAGCTTGTTATAAACTCCATAGCAACGCATCAGAACTCGATAAGTATGAAAAGGAACATACCTTTTATCGTCCAAAGAATGTTAAACCCTTCGGGGAATCTAACGAAGAAATATTACGTCTTAAATTGGGACAAGTTGCTCTGCAGACACAAATGATTTTGTGGTTCCTCTGAGCTTCAATTACGATCAAGGATGGACATTCATCCCTCCTTTTGAACAATAGAAATAACCAAAACTCGTCAAATCTTGGAGCGTGGTTGAACCTTCACATGAAAAGAACATGCAAGCAAGTCAAGATGGCATAGCCATTGGGATGAATCTAGAATAAGGTAATGCCTAAGTTTGAAAGAGTCTGGTGCATAAAGTTGTTAAAAGGAGGCACGACTCCATTCAGGCACATATACCGATAGAAAGCGATATATCCCGAAGGAGGCAAATGAGCAAACTCATTCTTCTTCGGCAAACGTACGTCCTCCTCTGGTATACCATGCTGTATGTAAATATTATGCAGACTTTAGCGGAAACCATTGAAGAAGCTCTCTTCGGAGGGTTGAGTAGAACTCTAAAGTTGGGAGGCGTTTGATCCAATACTGGACCAACCAAAACCAACTAATCGTATTCTTCCTGCGAAGTGGTAGGAGAAAGAGCGACGGATGAAGATTCGACTGTCGAAAGTGCCGGACTTCCTCTATTCGATTTACGACGTGAAGATGGGTGCTTCATTCTAAAACAATGGAAATCGCATTCAAAACGGCCAGGCAATTTTATTATAAATTAATAATTTCCCTTACAACACTTGAATTTCGGGAGATATCGATTCATGCCCACGCAACGGATTTCAAGTGTGCACCCGAGCAAGTGCAACGTGCTGTCTATATGGGGTGAGCCCAGTGTCCAAAACACTACAAACACTCTATCCCATATCGATACTTCGTTCGTAGTGGAAAAGAAAAGGAGGTTCCCGCATCGTTTCCATTTGTTATTACTTCCTCTACACTTACCCATTATCGATTAACAATCGATAACGGATTCGTTGTCCGAAATGACGTGGAAAATTCTTCTCACTACAGGGACACTGAGCATGCAATAAGTGAGCAAGGTAAGTCCAAATCCTCTGGAAGAGTTGGGACCAAGTAGCAATGTGTTGTGCAGTATCAGCTACGGAACTTGGCATAAGTCAATTCTGGCCTAATGGACGAAGATAACAAAACGTGTCAAGCATCGAGCACAGGCCAGAATGTCATTCTGGGAGAAACTTAATACTCAATTTATTATCTTCCTTCCTTAGACCACAATCAACTCAAACTTCTCACGATCAAACATCACAAATGCGGCTTCGCCAGCAAATTGTTAAATGAACATTATGGTAGCAGACCCACCTTCAATTAAACTCTAAACATGAAATTGGTCGAAGACTTAAGCCAGTAATCCAAAGACAAGCTGGTGGCAAGCTAGGAATCAGGTCGGTAGCAATCTAATGATAGGTTGGAGGCAATTCAAGGTGCATGCTAGCTAGGGTTTCAGTCTAAGATGAACTGAGTGGGCGGCAATGCTCTAATGACGGTAGAACAAAAGGAAATCAAGGAAAAAGTGGAAGGATCAGATCGTTGGAAGCATTAGGGTTTGGATCGCACAAAGGATCCAGTCATGTAAATGAAGTAGATTGGCTCGGCTTGAATAAATGTTTAGCTCTGCTCCAACAACATATATAGGCAAATAGAAATGAGGATGAAAAATTAGCTAAGTCATTGGGTCACCTGCGATCCATCATGGATCGCTAGCCACCCATCTTCCCAAAGTCAAATTTTTTTCTCAAGTGTTCAGGTCGTTAGAGATCCATCATACATGGTAGTGACCCATAAGGTTGGAGGCTAATTTTTCTCGAACTCATGCTTTGATATCTACCAACTATTTCAAATGTACCGAGAAGCTATGGAGAGAAAGTCAATCTGCTACGACATGCAGCAGTATTTGAGACCAAAGCTAGGTGATCGAAAGAATGACCTGCTACGTATCCACAAAAATCTAATACGTACTTGGAATTCGACGAACAGATATTAATAGCTATAACTTCCAGAGTATGCCTTGTCTCAACGAAGACGTACACTAGAGGGAAAATATTATCCGAGTTTTTAACCCATCAGGATCCAATAGAGGCCAGAACAGTTTTATGATGTCAGAATTGTTCAAAAGTTGGCCAAAAAGGCTAAGGTGGTAGGTTAAAGAGAACCAAGCCATATCGCAAAAGCAATGACCGAGTTTGACAAATCCAAGAGACCAGCATCCGTTCAACCCAATCAGCAGTCAAAGTACAACCAGTTAGTAGATCGTCATCGAAACGGAGTAACATGTAATGAGACTACACAAACAACATTAATACAAGGTCATGGTAGCATTCCAAATTTCAAACTCCAAGAATAATTCAAGTGCTTGGATCGCCAGCGATCCATGCAATATGGTGGTTCACTGAGAGAAACAGGAGCTAAGGGGCCTAGAAGACGGAGTACAAAATAAACTAAGTGTATAGATAACTAGCGATCCATACACAATGGATCACCAGTGATCCATATGGAGCCACGATACTTGTGAGCTAGCATGGCGAGATCATGGAGACAACAACTAAGTAATTAGCTCACGAGCGAGCTAACTTTATGGATCGCCAACGATCCATAGACCATGGATCGCTAGCATCCATTAGCTCGGATCGTGAGATAGACACCTCTAGGTTGTCATGTGTTCATCTACAAGTACTGACAAGTGAGTTTGGCCCAGATGCTCTCTAATCTCTATAAATACCTCCCTTCCTGCAACATAAAGGGGGATCTTCTTCGGACTGGTGGTTGAAGCTCTGCTAGAAACTTTCTCTAGTCTTTACCTCCCTCACAAAAGTCTTCAAAGGGATTCACTATGATTCTCCAGTGGATTCCAACTCTGGGGGTTCAATCTAGCCAAGGATAATCAAAGGCCTTGTAACCAAATAATACTTGTAATAGCAATCAGTCCATAATAAAACTATAAAGTGGAGTTTGGCTTCATTAACAGCCACAACACTATAAAAATTCCTTGTCTTCTTTCTTTTATGGTCTTTTTCTATATCTATTATCTGTGTTATTACTCTATCAGAACAAGGCTGGTGCTTTCATACTTAAACCAGGATGTTGATCCATTTTTTGGGTTGTCAATGAGCATCCTTATGTGGTTCGGAGATCTGTTTGAATTGGAGCTCGTATGGACAATCTGTTCAAGTGGTGACTTGTATGATGGAATGTTGGATGTAGGTTTACCAGTGGATATGACGAAAACTAAAGATAGGATGCATAGCCATAGAGTTAACAACCCACGAGGGTGCATGCTGCTCCATCCTAAGGTCACTTATAAATATGCATGCAAGAGCGATGCCCTCGGCTATTTTAGCCAGATATGTATTTCCTATGCTACATTTATTGGGGATGTATGTTCCTTCGGAAGGATATCTCTGGTCCTTGTACATGAGGACTGTTCTTGACTTATCGAGGGAACCCCTGTGGAATTCTACATAATAAGCGGACGTGCCTTTGCAATTGTGATTATATACCTATTATTTTTGTGACATACACTCACATGCATCATAGATATGTAAACATTTATATTTCACACCTTAGACATTATTATATTATCACTAAATTTTGTAATAGAAATGGTTTGGTTCATAAGGTAAAAACCCATCCTTGTTTATTGACGACATGGGCTTATGAGATATCTTATTTGTAGGGTTTTAAGATATGATAAATATATATGATTTAAGTTTCTCATGCTGGTTAACCAGACCGATCCAGATGCTATCCTCTTATAATGGTTAGGTCAGCTCGAGTATATTTTTATATTTAGTTATGGTTCATTAGAGCTCTTGGAGAGGAGCTAGTTGGTTTCCTACCATACTTTATTTTTATGCATTACATCATTTGTATCTATCAGTATTTGTGAGACAAGCAGTTATAAATGTCCAAGCTGACGATATGTTAGTTTCCTCTGATTGATGTATGTATATCAAAGTGTCTTTTAGGTAAAGACCTTTTGAGATATTACATACTATCATTCCACATGTGAGATTCTAATATTGTATTTTCTTTCTCGTTCTATTTCTTTGCCATTTATTTTACCTTAACAATTCATCTTTCTGACACTTGGACGCTCAACACTTAAATATTGTGGATGTATTAGTGTCAACATTCGGGGGTCGTAAAGGCGAATTGTTACATGTGATATTAGAGCTGAGGTTTAAGCGAGAACCTTGGCTTTGGGGGGTATAATTCATTAAGAGATTGGGTAATGAAATGCCTTATTATGAGTTGTATGTATATACACAAGTGTACATATTTGTTATCATTATAACAATGTTTCATACTATATTGATTGGTTTGTAGAGTGTCTTATGGATTCTGATTAATACATGTTATTAGCATTATTGATTGAGGTCTCTAAAGACTTAGGCAGGGCAAACTGACATAATATTGTTTTGAAATTAGTCAATGAAATAATTTTACCTAGGATTATACTTTATATATAAAAAGATAATTTTCACAAATTGATATAGTTATTTATGATGTGTTTGATTGTTAGAAAATGATAATATTCTATTATTATTATCATTTATTGTTTGATTTGTGTGCTCGACCAGCATATGAGCAGTTTTATCTTTTCACCGCATGGGTTGTGTATATAGTAACTTGTGGGAACATTGAAATGAACACCTTGTGAATTAAGTTCACGGTTTGACGATAAGGCATTCAGTGATAATGTTTGGTTAAAATTTGAGTTTTAGTGAAAGTTGTTTATTATAATCTTAATGGAAGATAGATATTTTGGAATAAACACTTGTGAAATAGTTTTATATAAGAAAGTGAACTTATATAAGTATGGTTTATAAATATGATTATAAATAAATAATGATTTAAACTGAGAGTTTGAGAACATAGATCCCGGTGTTTTAGAAATTGGTTTTCTAAAATTTTGGAAAAATAATACTAGAATTATTTGAAAGCAAGTATTTGGAAAATTGGTTTATGAAATCGATATCATGACACTTAATGATACGTATAAAGTATTTGATACCTTTTTGCAAATGATTTTTCTTAAGTCTGAAAGGCATGAATTGGATGTACTAAACTCACTTTTGTTGCTGGAAAATAATTCTGGTGATGACTGCAGCATCCTCGCTTTTATTTTTGAGTTTCAAAGTGAGGGATGCTACCATAGTAATTTGCTACAACATTTTTAGGTAAAACAAGTTTTGATTTATAATGCCGAAAGTATGATTTGATATACGAAAATTTAAAAGTATATATTGTTTTCAACATGACTTGAAATGAAAATCAGGTGTTTAATTCTCAAATTTTCCGTTAAGTTGTATTATGGATGCATGTATCCTATGCATTAGGGTAAGTTGGTTATGCATCTGGTTTGATCTGTTGATCAATAATTTTCATTTGTTGAAATAAAATGGAATTTTCAACGAGTTTGGATAGTTGAAACTTCGAAATTTGTATAGGTAATTAAAGCTAAATGTTTTGTGAAAATATAAAGACAAGTTTATATAACACTTGAACTTAGAGATAGTAGAATTTAAACAAGTTTTAAATTGATTGAATATCCATGTTTATAAAAATGAATTGGATGTTTTTGTACATACTCTGATGATGTAGTGAGTGCTATACGAATATAAACTTAAGTTATATAATGTTTAATAACTTGAAGTAAATTTTACAAAATGATCCATAAATGATTTTAGTATTAAATGAGAAATATTAAGTGAAAATTGAATGTGGATTAAAAATGGAAAGAAGTTGGTGTAATTAACGAAACCAATTTAATAGAGTACGTAAGTTGTATGTAGATCATTTTATTTGCATACCAGCTCTTGATCTAGTATTCGAGTACATGGGTTTTGAGGTGATTCACACCGTCCGAGTTAGGACTTTTCACTCGATCCTTGATGGAGAGCACTTAATACGGATTTTTTATATGATCTAGAAGTTTTCTACCATGGTGTATGACTATGTAATGAGAACGGAGGTTTTTAATCAATGAACATGATTAGAGCCTACAATAGAGAGGTCGGGTCAGATATACTATTTCAGGAGTGAAATTTAAGTAGTCGGGCTAGTGATCAGATTTAAATTATGTAAGGATGGTATATATGTATTGTACGAACTTCAAAATTATTAGTATGTTATATGTGTTGGCTTATGGAGAGTTTGGGGAATGAATCTTTGAATTGTTTGGGGGTAACCTGAGTGATCGACTGAGTAATACCTTAGGCTATTGAGTGTAAGGTAACGCTTAATGGTTGTCTATCATCCTTGTGCGATGAGGGGTTTTTGAACATGGGAAACTATGAGCTTGTTTTCTAGTGATTACTGTACTGTGTGGTATTATTAGGTGATTTTTTCTTGGCTTGCAGTACCGTTAGGTATTGATGTGTGATTGTTGCTTTTGTTGCTTGTGTTAGAATTTTGAGGGTGAAATCTATTAAGAGGGAAGAATGTAACGACCCAGATTTTTGAACAGCTTATAATTAAATATTGGAATTATTTAAATAATTGAATCTTGAATATAATTCGAATAAAAATGATTACGAAAACTTATTTAAAATTCTTTTTAAATAATCAATGGTTAAGTGGTTAAAACTTATTTTAATAATAATTCATTTTAATTAACGGGTGAAATTATTATTCTAGGGAACTATCTTGAATTTGACGAAATTAGTGCCATTGGATCTAGAATAATGAATTATTGTACGCGGACGAGTTTCATGACAATTGCATGTACTGTCTAGTTGCGATCTTGAAATGCGTGGCAATTAATTTTATAGAATTATAATAATATAATTTGATCATAAAAGCTGACTTTTGTATATAATGAAATCAGGTCCTGAAACTAGCTCCATTGAATTTGGTATAATGGTATTTAGCTTGGAACGCTAGTGAGGATGCCATTTTTGGAGTTTGAGATTTTAGACGGTGAATAGTGTTAGAAAATTTTCTATAAAAGGACCTCCCCTTTCTCTATTTTCCAAAATTAAACCCTAACCCTAGCCCCTTCATCCAATGGCCAAAATTGATCGGCGCCTTTAGAGGACGATTCACGTGATGACCCCAACTACAAAAATATGTGCGAGGGTGAGTGGAGTAAGAGGACCGATTGGATCATCGAATAGAGGTGCGAGGTGGCATAGATCTGCAAATGAACGATGGTGACTTCTAGGGTTGGATCTTCAATTACAAGCGACGAGGGGAGGTCGCTCTGGTGGCGTTGGAGGTGTCTCGGTCAAGGCTATCAACGGTAGGGGTGTGGTGGCTGCTGGAGGCCTTGGAAGGCCGTTATGTGCGAATGAATGAAGGCATCGAGGGTTATAACGTATGGCCTGGGTTAGAGAAGAGGTGATTTAGTTAGTTACCTATTTTAATTAAGTAAATTATAATTTAATTAATCTCAAGTGTTCTAATATCCCTAGCTCGTTCATACGATGTCAGATTTGGATGCGGTCTTTTGCATTGGACTCATAGTGACAATATTTATACATTAGTGTTGGATTCGTCAAGTTTAGAGCTAGTGAGAATCTTTGTAAAATCGATGACGTACGATTTTGGACTATTCAGAAATGCGTAATGTTGGCCGGAACTTGGATGACTTTACTCACCAGTTGGATGTACAATTATTATGTATATAATTGTTGTTGTATTAAATATAAACTGTATAGAGAACAATATAAGTTATTACTTTTGGACCCTGCCTTGCTTTATAAAATAAGTGACAACATTATTAGGGAGCATAGTCTCTCTTTCGATCATCTATAACATGTACCATTGTCCAAACTACTTGTTTACATGTTTGATATTGCTTTGTGAAAAGTGATAGTATGTTATAAATGTTTAAAGCGATATAGTCGTTATGAACATGCTTTGAAATCCCTGATATTTGACATATGTAAAATTGGATAAACTGTGATATATTATGAAAATATATATACATATATACTTTGTTAACGTTTGACATAAATGGATTGTTTTGGACATTTGTGGAAATTGAAGATGGAAGTTGTAAATATTAGAAACGAAAAGGTCATGATGGATGCACTATGAAAATGCTGTGATCGGCGATTTTAAAGTTAACTTTGGAATAGATCCTAGGGCTTTTTCATGTTTTAATAAGTACTGTAAGCGTACTTATTATCGGGAAACAACAAGGTTTAAATATATTTCTGAAAATCATTTATGGATTTATAAAGTAATAATTTTGAATTACAAAGCAGGTTTTAAGTGGTGTTTTAAATAAAATGTTTTATAATATATTATAATTATTTTAAAGTACATTTTTAGTATATAAATTGTTTTAGAAATTGTTAAAGAGTTTATCTGATAAATACAAGGCTTTTATATTATTTTACAAACGGTTTATAGTATTTTATTAAATATCTTAGTTTTACAATAAATTAGTATGTGTTTGTGTGTGTATATATCTTTTTAAAGGTATTTTAATATATTTAGAAATTTTAAAAAGGAAGTTTGGTATTTGTAAAAGGATGTAAAGGAGTTTCGGGATTATAACACTTATGTTATAATGGATGGTTTTGTAAATTAATTAAAAAGGAATATAACCTTGTTTAATAAGTAGAGAAATACTTAGAGGTTTAGTGGATGTTTTTAAAGTAAATGGCAAGTATACTAGTGATTTTGGGTTTACGTTAACGATATTTGTGCAACATTTTTTAACCTATTTAACTATACTTTTGAAAGTGATTGGATCTTTAAACTGGAGTTTTAAAGATAATGGAATAGTGAAGTGTTTTGGGGTTTGTTGTAAACAATGTTTTAGTGACATTTACTTTTAAACCCTTGAATGATATTTTAAAGTGGCAAAATATCGTTAAATGATTTTAGAAAATACTTAGACCTTTAATAATGAGATTTTAAAGAGAATAAACAGTATGATTTGGTTTCGGATTTGTGGTAGCAATGTGTTAGTAACATTCGCCTTTAACCCATTTTGATTATACTTATGAATGTAAATAGATATTTGAAAGGAACATTTTAAAGATAATCATAATTGAAGTGGTTTTGAGTTTGTAGTGAGTCTAGTAACAATATTTGAGTAACCTTTGTCTTACGTCATTTTGAAATTGATTTGTGAATATACGTATATGATTGAGATAAGTATATGAATTCTTTTGATAAATGTTGACTTGTGTAGACATGAATAGTGATGTTTTAATTATACAGCGAAGTTTAATTAATAAATGGAGTTTCATTTACAAAGGGTTTATTGAGGAAAATGAGTTTTATTAATAAAAGATGATTTAAATTAATAAAGGAAGATTAACTAAAAAGGGGATTAGAAGTCATTTATTTGACTTAATCATGCTTGTTTGTTTCGATCGTGCATTGTGTGTTACTTGCTTATGGACAATATACAGGACTTAGTTTCCCGTATGTGATTATTCTCATTATTATATGATTTGACCAAATATACTCAGTAAATATCTAGAAGAAATACGGTAATCATATGGTATAGTTATCTTCGGTGAAGCTATATTGTATGTATAAAGTTGTTTTGCGCTTTTTGGATAAATGATAGGGAAATTCGTTCGCTTAAACAATTAGGAGGTGATCTTCGATCATATGTATCGTATATTTATTTGCCACGGAACCGAGGTTGAGATTAACGAAAAATAAATTGATTAGTTTTGGAGCACCCGGTAAGTGGGGGAGTGTAATTATATGAGACGAGTTGAAACTGTAACCACTCCAAAATCATACACGTGTTCTATGCTTTGGAAGAGGTTCGAGTTGCTAGAATATATGTGGAGATTCGAGATATTTTTGAGATGCTCGAACATGTAGTTGTTTGTGAACTACTTAGAATATGGAAATCCATGTATGATATCGAGATCTATTGAGTAATCCATGTGCGATTCCAAGATCTATTAAGATAAGAGAATCCATGTATGTTTACAAGATCTGTTTGAGTTAGAGCTCGTATGGAAGATCTGTACAAGTGGTGACTCATGTGTTGGAATGCCAAACGTAGCCTTACTAGTGGATATGACTAAAACCAGAGATAGGATGCATAGCCATAGAGTTAGCAACCCATGAGGGTTCATGTAACTCCATCCTAGAGTCACTTACATGTATGCATGCAACGGCGATGCACTCTGCTAGTTTGGCCGGCTATGTATTTCCTATGGTACATTCACTAGGGATGTATGTTGCTTTGAAAGGATATCTCTGATCCTAGTGCAGGAGGACCATTCTTGAGTTACTGAGGGAACCTCTATGGAATCCTACACAATTAGCTTAGGCGCCTTAGTAGTTGTGATTGTATACCTATTATTGTTGTGATGTGCACTCATATGCATCACTGCTATGTGATTATTTATATATCATCCCTTAGAGATTGTTATATCATAACTGGATTTTATAATAGAAATGGTTTGGTTATCGCAAGGTAAATACCGTCTGTGCTTATTGGCAGCGTGGTCATATGAGATATCTTATTTTCAAGGGTTTTAAGATATAATAAATCTATATAGTTTGAGCTTATTGACATGCACAAAAATGTGCATATTTTTAATTCCATTTTTAATCTAATTTAATTAAATAAATGAGCATATAGGGTATTTTAACATTTTTAAACGAATATTTCAATTATTTTTAAATCATCATTTATTCATCTGTATATAGGGGCAAAATGGTCATTTTTGTGCATATATAAATTTGAGAATATTTATTTCCATATTTTATTTTCATTTGTAGGAAAATTGGATGGAAATTACACGAGGCATCATGGAAAATATGCATGCCCAAGAGAAAACAAAGGAGTGAAGATGGAAATAATTCAAACTCATGTATCATGAAGGACCCCACATACTCACTTACCATGATGTACACTTAGGAGCTAATGCACATGCTAATGAAGATTAAAGTTTCATGCACATTTAAATGGTGGATTATCTCATACTAATGATAACTTGGTGGTCACACTTCCTAGAGGGGTAGTTTGGATAGTTCCCAAAAATATGATTAGGATTTCCAAACATGTATAAATACCTCATATAGTCATGTAATTAATCTCTTAGCCTTTGAGCCTCCTCTTTAGTTAGTTTAATTTCAGGCTCAAAAATAAACAAAAGCACTTTCTTTCTTTTCATGGCTACTTAGACATTTTCTTATATTATGCAATTATCCTCTTAATGAATTTTCAATTCTTGCTCTTTTTATATTTACATGTTTTTTTCTTTTATATCAGTAGTGGACATCTTTTTATTTATGCAAGTAGAATAGCTTTTATTTCATTTTAATTAGCTCTCTTTTTACTTCGCTTGCATTTTCTTCTTGTTTTTATTTCATGTTGAATGCTACATTTGTTGACATGATAACAAATATGAGAAGCTAAACCCTTTCAGTTTAGGGGTGATGAAGCTCTTTTAATCATGTAGATTCAACATTTTGATAATTTTGATCTCGTTTTGTGCTCAATGTGAATGTTTGAATAGGTTAAACTTTGTTGCTTTATCTTTGATTTGATAACCTATGTTGTGGACATCAAATATGCTATGCTTAAAAAACACAAACACAAATTACCTTTTCATTTACATATGATTATGGTATTGAAGTGAATATTGAAATCAAAATTTCTGTATTTCTAATCAACAGTTAATAGATCATGCTTAGAATAGATTTTATTTTCAAGTTCATTGTCATTTTCATAAGAGTTAAAAAGTAGTTTAGTGGTTGTGTTACAGTTTGATAGTTTATATTGGGCTAATTAACAGCACAAATATTCCATACTTATGATAAACACATTAACTAAATTCAGTAATGACTAAAAAAGAGATCATAATTTCATTTTGTTGATTTATGTGATCATGAGAAGGAAATCACCTCTAAATTGCCTTCAAACTCTCATATTTTTACCCACTTTGCTTGCAGTTAGTTTTTACATTTTCTCTAGCTTAAAACAATTTTCAAACTCTTTGGTTAATTTGATTGAATAGAAATTTTAAAATCTAAAAAATTCCCTGTGGATCGACCTGTACTTGCCACATACTGGAATTGTGCTCCGTGTGCTTGTGGTTAATTAAAATTATTAGGCAATTTTTCTAATCCGATAGAGATTTGGCCGTATCAGATTAGAAAAATAGCCGAATTTTTTTAATTTGAATTAACCTCAAGCGCACCTACAATTCTAGTATGCGGCGAGTACGGGTCGATCCGCAGGGAATTGTTTAGATTTTAAAATTTATATTCAATCAAATTAACCAAAGAGTTTGAAAATTGTTTTAAGCTAGAGAAAATGTAAAAACTAACTACGAGCAAAGTGGATAAAAATATGAGAGTTCGAAGGTAATTTATAGGTAATTTCCTGCTCATGATCACATAAATTAACAAAATAAAATTATGATCTCTCATTTGGTGATTAGTAAGCTTAGTTAATGTGATTATCATAAGTATGGAATATTTTTGCAATTAATTAGCCAAATATAAACCATCAAATTATAACACAACCACTAAACTACTTTTTAACTCTCTAAAAATGACAATGAAAATAAAATCTATTCTAAGCATGATCTATTAGTATTGGTTAGAAATACAGACCATCATTTATCATATTGGTTTACTATACTGATCCAGATGTTATTCTCTTATAATGCTCGGGTAAGCTCGAGTATGTTTTTCAATTTATCTATGGTTCATTAGAGCTTTTGGAAAGGAGCTGAATGATTTCCTACTGCACTCTATTTTCGCTGCATTGCTTGATTTATATCTATCAGCATTTTGTGAGGACATTTAGTTATAACTGTCCAGCCAATGATAAGTTAGTTTCCTCTTATTGATGTATGTATATCAAAGTTTCTTTTTGGTAAAGACCTTTTAAGATATTGTACACTATCATTCTGCATGTGAAATCCCGATATTGTATTCTTCTTTCTTGTTCTGTTTCTTTTTCGTTTTATTTTACCCCAACAATTTGTCTTTCTGGCACTTAGATGCATGACACGTGAATACCGTGAATGTATTAGTGTCAACATTTGAGTGCTGGCAAAGCAAATCGTTACTTCCCCACCTGTTGATCCACTACTTGGACCCGTCAACCTCCCATAGAGGAGCGGTCTATCGGTTGAATTTTGCAGCTAGGATTAGACCTTCGTCGGATGACTCAGATTTTATTATTTTAAGCCAAATGACTAGGATTGATTTGAGCGCCTATAACTACATGCCTAGACCCTTACTTTTCTTCTCATGTTTTAGGATCAAAGTAGAGGAGTTTTACCATTTCCCCTTCTCCACTCTTTTTATTAATTATAAATTGTTATATATATATATAATCGGAGAAGAGTAGAAAATAAAAGAGAAAAGGAGAAACAACAAATCAATACTATGAAAAAAGATAAATTTCATTATTATTAATCTATATTCCATTTGACCCAAATATCTTCTAAGATCTGTAATTCTAATGGTATGTATATATCTTGATATACATATTTTTGGATTGGAAAGGATTCAATTAAAAGAATGGATTTGAATTTAAGAGATTTGGAAAGTTTATACGATGAGTGGGAAATTATATTATATATAACAATAAAATTTATATCATTAAGTTTTATTTAATTATTATGTCCGTGCAAGATCTATGAAGTTGTATGTTTAGAAAGAACATATTCACTTGAAACCTCGCCTATATATTATACAAGTTAGGTAATAGGAATAGGAATGATATTTACACCATAATATGGAAGTTTGGAAATTAGTCCCAGATTTATTAAAGTAGATTGTTAATAAGATAGCAAGATTTATTCCAGACTTATGATAATTGGGGTGTAAATTGTTAGTATAGATTAGATTGCCCTAATTTGCCTTAGAATGTGAATGTCTGTGTTTTAATTTATTAGGAACATTTTGGGCACAACAACTATTTCCCTGTAATTTCCACAAATTATCTAATTCCACAAGTACAAAAGTGGATCGTCCGAAATAATAAAGAATACTCCAAAAAGGAAAGAGACGTGTAAAGTACGTAGGTCCTCCTCCATCTATGCATTATCTATTTTAATAAAAGAAAACGATAGTTTCTTGTAATTTCAAACGAGGCAAAAATCTCATTTTTAGGTAATTGATGGAAAGTTATAACGGCAATCCTTTTTGGGAATGTTAGCTCTAATATATTAAAAATATGAAAATAAATGTTCCTTACAAAATGCACATACTGGAATTTCTGACCGTAGGAATTAATGAGTTAGAATACACACACATACATGCACATATAATCATGCCTATCGATTTTATATATGTATATGTATATGTATATGTATATGTATATGTATATGTATATGTATATGTATATGTATATGTATATGTATATGTATATGTATATGTATATGTATATGTATATGTATATGTATATGTATATGTATATAGTTAATAGATGTGGATATTCGTATTAGTTACAATTAGGATGACTATTTATTAACAGTGTAGTAAATTATAGGACTAGAAGGTGTATATGGAAAAGAGATCGTAATTTCAAAATTAATGAGATAATAAATGTGCAGTTAACAGAGAGTTATAGGAATTAAATAAGGACATAAATACATTTAATGGGACTGATTAAGGAGTTTAATATTAGACTTATTGGGAAATGAAATAGACATAGTAGGTTGAAATAAAATGAATAAATAAATGGCATCAATGATTACCCAATTTGACTAATAATAAATACAGACAATTAACATTCATAGGACATAGAAAGAGATAGAGAGTATATGTAATAAGAATATAAGATGGGAATTAAACATTACGTGATGGTATAAATTTCATAATAGGAAATTATATACTTGAACAATACACTTAGGATATACCTAAACAATACATTTAGGATGAGCACGAGTTAGTGGGCATAGCCCAATACTTAGGCCAGATAATAGGTTTGGTTTAGAATCGGTTAGGATGCAAGGTCAGTAGAGTTACATAACAAAACTCTTCCCTTCATCTAGAGGGTACAACAATTGTGTATACTTACCACTGGTGTGGGACATTTCCAACCATAGGACCCATGGGGAAGGGATATACGTTTACGTATAGTTAGGGGAAAATATACCAAGGGTTCACCTCCAATTTAAAGTATTAAATGACGTAGTACCTTTAGGGATGTCAACGGGTATATTTTGAGGTAGAAGGTATTAAATGATCATTGGGTTTGCCTCCTCCATATTTAAGAAGTCTTAAATAACCTACAACAGTACCTAATGGGGAAATGGGGTCAGCTTTAATTTTAGCAAAAGGTATTAAGTAACTCGAATGTAACTAACAATAGGTTAGTCTAAAGGAAATTTCGACCATGGGAGGTGACAAGCTATGTCAGTATTATTATTGTACTGGTATTAGTAGTAGTGCTAACATATAGGCTATGTCCACCCGTGGTCCTGAGCGGTTGTTAGCAAAGACTTGCGTTATACCCTGACGGGTTTTGCTTCCTACTAGCATAGAATCCGTATAGGATACGCAACTATTTTGTTATCTAATTAGTTGTTTGTTTACCGAAGGTTGGCTAGTTAACTCTTACATAAGGCTTGGAAAAGCGTTAGTAATATGGCAATCAAATTATAAATCCGTATCTAATAGTCATCAGTCTCTGTTGCTAGGGTCAATTGACTAGGAATTATGTTACAGAGGGCTCACTTTGGGGTTGAGGTATTAAATGACTTATTAGTCTACCTCCTCCCAATTTAACAAGGATTAAGTGACCGATATTTTCTTTTGGGTAGCACTATGTTTAGATATATATGTGTATAGGCATATATATATAGAGGCATATATATACACATGTATATAGTTACACCTCAAAGAAGATTAGGTGTATCGCACGGGTAGATGGAATTGTATGGAATAACCATAAATAAGGGACATAACACTTAAATATAAATAAATCGGCATAAATTAGTGTTAGGGATAAAGTATGTAATTTTCTAGTTACCAAAATGTTGTTCCGACCCTCTCCTCATTACAACCTACAGGATAGACTTAGAGGGACATGCTACTAGTGCAAAACGAGAATTGTAGATGGTGAAGTCTTCTCTGTGCTCGAATTGGTCAAGGCAATCAAATACTAAACGAATAATATTAATTCCAAGGTATTAGCCTTGATTGGCATATATAACAAAGCATATATATTCTATTATACTTTCCTATTCTATTGTGAGTTTATGTAGATAGCTCTATTATATACTTATGTTTATTACATGTTGCCAAAACCAATGATCTGTATCCTAACGGACTTGGGTTTTGATTTTGTCAAAATTAGGCCCATTAAGGTGTGAGTTATTATATTTAATATTAGATCTTAGGTTAGTCAATCATAGGAATTAGGATATGTTGAGAGCACACAAATGGTTTTTTACCTATAACTATATATATTATACACCGAACACTATAAATTCTGACTATAAAAGTAGTTGCAACCATATTCTTACAAAATGATGGGGCAACTATGAGTTGGAACAATAAGTTGAGTTAAATTTGTACACCTATCTAGATTACCCCATGGAGTGCAGGTCATACTGCAATATGTTGACCAAGAAGAGCATGAGCATGACATACAAAAGGACTTGGAAGATAGATCGTACTTAACTCCTTTGTTGGGTATAGGCTACCTTATGATTATGGATTTCAATGGATTACCGATTAAAGACGTTCATTTGATCCAAATAGATGGGAAGTAAGAACATATACGTTGTAAGCATCCGGAAGCAAGATGTGGTAAAGGATTGAGCAGGTTTCAACAATAAGGTGTGCATTAATCACCATAAGATGGTAGTCGGCTTTTTCATGAAGATGATTAATGAATGAGTAAAAAAGAAGGAAAGTCAAAAGAAATGATGAATAAGACTTCATTTCAGAGTCCAACCATATGAGAAAGGATTTGACAAAAAAATTATGAGAATTCCTTGAAATATTTTGAATGGTTTCTCAAAAGATATATCGGGAAGTTGTTGTTTTGAAAAAGAAAGAATGTTTGGAAATTTTAAAAGGCTATTTAGGGATTTCAAGTGGAGTTTAAAATAGGACGGGTCAAAAAAAATCCGATTTAAAGGTTTTTTGTAACAACCTCCTATACCTATAATGTAGAATGATAGGCAAAGGAAAGAAAAAGAAATAAGGTGAAGAAATAGAAGAGAAAAGAATGGAAAAAGAAGAATAAGGAAGCATTAACTAACCAAATTACCTATTGCATATCTCACATCGCATCAAAGTAAATATAATAATCAATATAGGTATAAAACAGTAGAGACGGTAATAATAATGCGAAATAATTATCTGAATAAAGATCCACAAAGTTATACAACACCATGATAAAGTTTATATAATGGGAAAGTAAACACAACTGGTACACTGTCTCATAATAGAGAATCAATGCCGTTAAGAATCCATAGTGTCAGACAATAGAAATATAATTACAAATGCACATATAAGTATAGATAACCATCACCTCTTGTCGGTCCACCTGTAGAACTCCATAATAATCCACTCGCTCTCAATCTACTCATTTAAGAGTACCCAAGATAATAAGAAGCAAAACATAAAATCTTGAGTCAGACAACACTCTAATGTGAGCGATATCAAATCTCAAAATACTATAAAACTCGATAATATACAAAATAGAGGGTATATAAACCATATCTTCATGTCCCTGCAACCACAGAGTTAGCATATAAACATAAATAATATGCTACTCTATAATATCGTAAAAAGGGTACACCGTACTCAGTATCTATCGGGGTGCCTTGGTATCTCCACATATAGTCCCTACTCCATACCAAGTAACTCCAGGTATCCCAGTATCTCCATCCGTACCTACTCTACACTAAGTTAAGTCAAGGTATCTAGGTACACCTACCACAATGTCTACCTAGTGTGACATCCTAGGGTGATAGGTGACTAATGAGCAATCACAACAAACATAGCATCCATCAAACAATATTAAGTGTCATCCAATGTGCCAAATATATGATGACTCATATGTCCCTCTCCAACTATCAAGGACTAATGAAAATTTTGGTTCTCTGTCGTACTCATGTACAGACAGGTCTATTTCAACCCCAGTATGCTACCATGGCCTAGTACTCTCTCGTACCTGCTTGACACTAGACCACCTCGGGGCGGTCCAAGGTACACCCAGCCCTCGTGTATCACTTGCATATAGCACCCCTTTACCGAACATGATAGAAAACACTACGAGTCATCAACGATCCCTAGCCACAAACACATACATCGAGCCCTACTCACTCGATATAGATTCAAACCTTACCGGCTCACTATAATTTTTAGGCATGAGTCCTAACACTCAACCCAATCCACTATCCAAAGCCTCACTCTAATCCAAGCCACCGTCCTCGATCCTGCTCTCCACCTGAGCTCTCAATCAAGAATCCTACTATCATGCCATCCGAATCCCGAGGTTCAGCATGATCCATACTGTCATGATACTATCATGTTGGAGCCTAATCCATACATTATCGAGTCACTATATACAGTATCAGACTACTAGGTTGAAGCACCACATCCCTACCTCACCATAAAAATCACCAGGTCAAAGCACCACATCACTACCTCACCACCAATACCACTCATTATAGGTTAATAACATCCAGTCTCTAAACCGGTTGAATGAACAAACCATCACATCGCGAATCATGATATCTCAATGTCCAAGCCATATATCGGCCAAAGCGCTAATCGACAACAGTGATGGACATTGACCACTATACTATGGTCAATACCATCCACCTTAGTCTTGTACTTAACCGAACAGTTAAGTATAGACCAAACAAAAACATCCGGCATCCACCTTGAAACCCAAATCCGTCGGCATGTATACCAAACCCCCTTCTACAACTCATCTCATTCATTAAATTTCCACATGTGCGAAACTCCACGTACAAGATGCTACCTAAAATCAAATCACCGCTAATGGCACTTTCAGCCAAAACAATGAAATAACAAGCAAACCAAACAACCAAACATACATCCAAACATCTATACATCCTTCCAAAACAACATACATACAACTAAACAATCCATTCATAATTAATGTGGGAAATAATATCAGTAATAGATCTAATCTAATAATTCAATAAATATGGCACGACGATGGAATAACGTGATATTCTTCATAAATCATTTTAAAATAATTATATATTCTTTTATAAGAATATAGCTGCTATATAATAATAATATCATATTTAAAAACCAAAAATCATTCCCAAATGTCAATATAACACTAAACAATCAACCATAGTAAAGTGAGAGACAATATCAATCACCTCCATAAATCTACCTGAACCAGTGCTAAAAGGTTGATCTCGTCATCATGAGCGCAATGCAAGAAATCGCATCCAAAACTGACCTCGTATGCAAAAGATATGGCCAAAATAAGATTCGAGATTAATTAAAAAATTAATTCCTTAATTAAATAGTTAATTACCTTACTAATTTACTAATCCCTCTTCCTCCTCTATTTCAATTGCCTGGACATATATCTAAAGGAAATGTGCATATCTGATCCTATCCCTCAATGATTTCTTGGTTGGTACTCGGTGAAATCAAGATCCAACTTCACCGAAACACTCCACCAAGAAATCTCTTCGATCTACACTCCAAGATGATCAATTCGATCGAATAAAACAAGATGCGACCTGATACCGTATGTTCCTCTTCCCTTATGGTGCATTTTGATGTTCTTAACCGCTACCGATGAGCTTTGGTGGAAAAGTGCAACTCGCCAAGGGAAACACAATGGTATCCTCAGATTCTCCTATCGTCGTTCGAACCTCCAACTATTTGAAACCCTAATCCACAGCCAAGAGGTGGATCTCAGCCAATGACGATAGATCCAAAAACTACCACGGTCATCATTTAGTCCTCGTCCGTATGATCTCAACTGATCGGACATCGTACTTTATCGTCAAGTGGATGAAGCGAAATTAATTTTTGAAAGAGAAATGTTGAGTTTGGCCATTGATTTTTCTCCCCAAAAATGAACAGTGATGGCCAAAAATGATTTTGAAGGAAATATTTTTGATTTGGGTATTTATAATATAATATTATATTTCATTTATTTAATTCTTAAAGAAATGGATGAACATTTTGATTTCGTACGATCACACGACGCGTCTGATCATCACAAAACTCGTTTTCGTACATCTCCTCATTTTATCGAATCCAAGAGCATTAACCGCAGTTCCATCTGAAACTGCACCCTGGAAGGCTAATTTCAAGTATTTTGAGACCATTTTAGCCATCGTATCATCCGATCTTGAAATATAGTGATCCCTATACTCATTTTAGTTCGCACCATCAATCGGAACTCAATGGAAGTGGTCTCGAGTCCTGATTCAGTCATATGCGAAAAATCACATTTTTGAGCCTTTATTTAATTAACGAATAAATATTTAAATAAGCTATTTATATATCTGATCATTAAAAAATACGGGTCATTACATTCTCCCCTCCTTAAAAGATTTCGTCCCCAAAATCACAAAGTTAAGAGAATGTCTTCTAACCCATTTTCCCTCAAGAATCTGTCAGATTTTGGAAAAATTCGCCAGAACCTCCTTTGGACAACTAGGTCCAAAAATCCAACTACAATAATGATATTTATACAACTCATATCTTTAACAATACTAGATCATCTATAGTAATCATCAAATAAGAATGCTATACCAAAAAATAATACCCTGCATGCCCAACAACCATACAAACATAAACTATCACCTCAAATGCTAACAATCAAATCAAACATGCATACGTAAGATCTAACATCCAAAAGTAATAACCATGCCTATTCTAGCATGTAGGATACTAAAATATCTAACATAAAATCCAATATGATATCTACAGTGAAAAATGACGATACAAACAAAGTCTCATCATTTAAAGAGGTCCAGACTAACAGGTCCTCATGCTCCCTACAGTCTACTACACACTATCGCCTTCTCTTTCATTCCACTGAACCCCTACTACTCCATCTCCTCCTTTCAACCTGATTTGTATCACATCTGTTGGTATGAATATGCCTACGAGGTCTCGAAGTCTATGGTTCAACCTCGATGTCATTTAATCCACCTAGTGCCAAATCCAAACACCGCCTGTAAGTTCTCCTAAAACCCACTATCGAACAACGGGTCTCGGCTACTTACAATGCTCTTGGCACACAATGGAATCACACTAACCATCCCTCAAGAAATATAATAAAAATGGATGTCATACAACTGGACTTAAGGAATACAAACCTAGCATTACCTGTCAACTAATCGACTATGACTCAAATGGTATTTATCTGTCCTTGGTCATTGGCAATCGAACGATGCAGACCTAAAATATTTATTCCCACTATTCGAGAACAAGCAATCTCTACAGAACCAACAGCCTTGGTTGGGTCTGCACTTTTTCATCTCTCCAGACACTACTCGCTCTTTTAATTTAGCTATGATCTCTACTAGTCTAGTTTAAAGCCTCTGACTAGTTCCATCGGCTAAATCAAAGTAGGTCCAACAGTCAAACTAGTCATCACACTTGCCAGTTCTGAAGTCATAACCAGTGATAAGCTCGAGCAAAGCCCACTCTAGGAATATCACTCCCAAACTGGTATGTCCTCCACTTGAAAAACCTATAATTACATTTTCCTTGCGGATGTCTATGAAATGTCAAACCCATAGGTGGATAAGAACTCAACCATCGCTATTGGCGAAGGCCAAGATCCTTCTCGGAGAAGAGATACTCCAATAACGTGGAGTCACTAAACAATTGAACCTCTCTTCTAATAGATAGAGCCTCTAAATCCCCAAAGCAAACTCTATTGCCTCTAACTCTGAATTAAGAGCTGGATGCTACCTCTAGGTTTCACTACCGCATGCATTTAAGTACCATAGGTAAGTGTGTACTATCATCCCCTCATTCCCACTCGGAATGAGAACCATCAATGCGCTCCTCAACCCCTCAGCCAGACTCACCACCGCGTGTCTATACCTTATGTCTCAAACAAAATTCTGATCCTTTCCCTTACAATATGCCAGCGATACTGCTACCTTAGGTTCTTTCAGATTTCGGACTGTTGTAATTATGGGATCTACAACGACGTCCTACTCCGAACCATCATGACCCATGTTTAACGACGAGTTTTCTATCGAGTTAGAAAACCACCAACAAATTTTGAAATAAATTTAATCGTAAGCGTGTGGCGTACAATTTGAGTACGTGGCGAGGACGGGTCGATCGGTAGAGAATTGTTTTAGATTTTAAAAATCAATTCAATCAAATTAGACCAAAGTGAAAGGAAATTGTTAACTACAAAAATGAAGCTAAAATAGAATTAAAATGAGATTTAAAAACTCTTAGATTAGAGAATAATTTAGAGGTAAATCCATTCTCATATTTTTGTAAATCAACAAACAAATAATTTATAATATCTAGTTATGATATTAATTGAAATAATTGTTGCATTTATCATCAGTATAGTTCATTTATGTTACTAATTAACATAACTCAAACCATCAAACTATAATACAACAACTATACCACTTATAAATTCTCATGAAAATGAAGCCAAAGCAAAAGCTATTTTAAGTATAATCTATTTACTATTGTATTTACTAAGATATGTCATCAAATTTTGTTTTTACTTTCATTTCAAAATCAAAAATTAATTAGCAAATGATGATGTAAATTGTGTTTATGTTGAATAAGAATAGATCATTTGCAAAAGCAACATAAGCTATCAAACCCACTTGTATAAACTTACATCAAAATTTACTTTCATGAAGCACAAACAAAAGAGATCATAAATTACAAAAATGTTGAAATTACATAAAGTTAGAGAGCTTCATTACCCTTAAATTGAAGGGGTTTAGCTACTCATTTGTGTTATCAAATCAACACTGGTAAATTTCAATATTAAAAAGCAAGAAAATGGAAACTAAGCAAAGGAAGAAAGAGAGAATAATTACTAACTACTTGCATATAAAAAAAAAGCTACACTACTTACATGAATGTAAATCTAAGCTATAAACATGAAATAAAAGAGAGCATCGAAATAAACATCAACATAAAAGTAATAAAAGCAAGTAGAAAAGAGGAGAGAAAGAGGCTTGAAAGCCATTTTTATTTCACTTTGATCTGTGTTTACAACTTTCTAATTTCCTAAGTAAAATAAGAGAGAGTAGAAGATATTTACATGTACATAAGAGGACTGTTTATATATGCATAAAACCCAGACTCAATTTTTAGGGTGCTTTCTAAAATGTCCTTTAGGAAGTATGTTCACAAAGTAACCATTAGCCACTAATTAATCCATCATTTAATGTGCATGAAGCTTTAACCTCCACTTAATTGTCCATTAGCTTCTAATTGTAGATTCAGGTAAGTGTGTGGGGTTCTCCATGATCATGAACTTGAATTATTTCCTCTTCATTTCTATGTATTCCCTGTGCATGCATATATCTTCATGAACCCCTCTTCCATATGAATCAAAACTTCCTATGAAAATCATAAAAAAATTCAAGTAAAAATTCTCAAATTGACACACGCACAAAAATGACCATTTTGCCCCTAAATGAAGATGAATATATGATGATTTGAAAATAATTGGATTTTGGTTTTAAACATTTTAAATGCCCAAATATGATATTTATTTAAATAAAAATAGATAAAATATGGATGTAAATATATGAACATTACGTGCACATCAACCCAATATCTCACTCCCCTCCTTCAGAAGTGATACCACCAAAATATCATCACTAATCGTGCCCTGTGCTCCTCTTCCATTCATGGGTAAATGAAAGTATCATCAACGAACACAAGCACAACCTATTTAAGTGACCACTCTAATCATGATTTATGAGATCCACAGCATATGCTGGCACATTGGTTAGCCGGAATGGCATAACCAACTTAAAATCAAGGTAGTGTGTGAAACACTATAATCAGCACCTGAATGGCATAACCAACTTAAAATCAAGGTAGTGTATGAAACACTATAATCGGCACACTCATCAAAATTGCTCTTAGGTGCTGCAACCTCACCGCATAGTTCACCTAAGAGAACATCCTTATGCTATAGAGCTGATCAAACATAACGAACATGTTCGTCATCTCATCCAGCTCACAATAACCAACAAACAACTCAAAAGAGCCATCCATCCTACTTATGAACACAACAAGTGCATCCTACCTAAAATATACACTCATAGATGAACGATCACCTAAATAGGTCATTTGCACGAACATTTAATCTCCTAAGCCCTTTGGACACCGTATGCCTTAAAGGCATATCTACCAATCTAACTCCTCTGACCATATCGATACAAAACTCTATCGTTATATGGTGGTAATCCAACCACCTCCTCGAGTATGTCCAGACACCCTCCAACCATAGGCACAGATGACATCCCATCATTTGGAATATCGAGCGAATATATAAAGCTCCTTTATTGGCAGTCAATCACTACCATTCGCTCTTCCACAACCCTAGTCATCATCAACAGCCTCTCTCTGTCCACCGCTACTACATATCCCCTTCGTCTAGTCTATTCTTAAACTATAATTCTAATCCAATTAAACCCTAAACAATCAATGTCTAAAAACAAACAACCATGACTCAAAAGGCCAGGTTTCGACAAATCACGTATTTTTGTGTGGTGATATAGTAATACGCTGTTCATTTATGCATGTTTGGTTGCAAAATTGATTGCACACTCATTGGTTATGTAATTTAGGATAATTAGGAGCCAAACCTTGACTTAGTCATTAGTGAAATATTGGTGATTAATTTCATTTTAAGGAGGAAAGAATGTAGCACCCCATAACTTAGCGTTAGTTATTTAATTAGTCAGTTAATTAATTAGGCTCCGAAAATGGAATTTATGCAAATGATAGAATTTGACCATGAAACTTGCATCATTGCATTTTGGTGAAATTCTGAGCAATTTTCATATTTTAAGTTTTGCGATCAGAGTCCAAACGAAGAAGTTACAGACAAAAAATGAATTCGAAACCAAAATAAGCAAATAAGAAAAATTAACTAAATTAACCCGAGCCCACAGGTACATCGTGGGTGATTGACTTGGGGTGGTCGACCCTTATGTAGGGGTCTATCGATCGTTCCCTGTGCGGTGGCTAGGGTAAGCCTAGGCCCAACGGCCCAAATTTAATATATTTTGATCTAACGGTTGAGGTTGATTCTTACTTCTATAAATTTAAGCCTAACCCTCCCTTCTCTTCTTATATTTTTTTTGGAGGCAGTAGCGAAGCATGCTATTTCTTCTTCTCCACCTTCATTCTGAATTATAAAATTAAGATATTTGTATTTATATTCATATAAATTGGAGAAGAACATAAATCTAACAAAAATGAGAAGAGAAGAGTATTGATTATACATGTATTTGAGGTAATTTATATATTTGTATCTATTTTCTCTCCCAATCCCAAATCTCTTCTCAGTTTTGTACTTCTAATATATGTATATACCCTTTTATACATATTTCTTGGATTAAAGAGGATTTGGAGATGAATTTAAAGTTCTACTTCAGATCTGGAGATTTGGATTGCTTTTAAAAGGTGAGTGAGAAATTTTATAAATTATTATAATATGAAAATTATTCGATTGGTGTTTATTTGATTATTATGCCTAGCTTGATAATTGTATATGAGTTGTCGACAACAAAATGAATATAATCTAAATATTATAAATATCGCCTACATATTCTTATTTTTGAATATTTAGAATTATTTACAAACTGATCTAGAAATCAGTCCCAAAAGTATGAATTTAGCATATTGATTTGAATTAAATTTATTTCAGATCTAAAATAGGTTGTACAATAATGTTATGAATTTGGATTATTACCCTAATCTTGTTATAATGTAAACTTTTCTTTGTTTGGAGTTATTGGAATTTAGACCTGTTTAGTGATTGTAATTTAGTTTGATTTTTTCCCTTTTAGAAAAGTATTGTGTTTAATCTAACGAGGAATATATGTAAATAAAAAGAGAAAGAGATATGCAAAGTATGAATTCAGTGTAGTTTACACTTTCTATTTTAGTAATAAAAAGAAATGATCATTCCTTGTAATTTTAAATGATGAAATCTTTTATATTTTAAAGTTAAATCATTTTATTTTGACTAATTTATAGAAATTACCACGGATAATCTTTTTAGATATGATTTCGACAATCGAACATGAAGTAGAATATTCTAGTGAAGATATATAACTAGAATATATTTGATAAAAGTAGATATTTGTACGTAATTTACTACCTTATAATAGTTAAATAAAACTTAGATAGTAATGATGCTTACAAATAATATTCACGTCTAGGATAATTAATTAATGGGAAAAGAATTTAAATGGTTGTAACTCCAATAAATGGGAAATAAATGGTATATATAGGAGTTACAATAATTTGATAGAGTTTATGGATTAATGGGACTGATAGTAAAGAAGTTGAATTAATAACTATGGGTTGGTTAAAAAGGTTACTAATTTGAAATTAGTAATCATACATAAATGTCTTAGAAAACATCCAATTTGATTTTATGGACAAATTGACATTTGTAAGTAGTAAAATGGGATTTATGGGTAGATAGACAATTAAGGTAAATCTTTTTGCCTTAAATAAAAAGGAAATTAGTAAGCTAAGTCCAATGTCTACCTAAGATAACATGAGTAAAGAATTAGGATAGTTAATTGGACTTAGTAGGTTAGTGATGCGAGGTCAATAGAGTCACTTGACGGAAGACTGCCCTTCACTTTGAGGCTATCAGCAGTCCATGAACTTATAGTTGATGTGAGATATCATTATCCCATGATGACATGAGAGATTGAGACTGCTTTCTTAATTGAAAATTATTAAATGGTACAAATTTGGAATTAGAAGCGGTGAGGGATATCTCCGTAGGGGTTCGCTTCTAGTTTGAGGTATTAAGTGACTGATCTAAGGGCTCGCTGCTCTCCTAAAAGGAAGTATTAAGTAACCTACTGAGATTCCAGATAAATAAGGATGTCTCTAAAAGGGTTTACTTAAGTGTTGAGGTATTAAGTAGCTATTTTAAGGCTCGCCCCCTACCGAAAGAAGTAACCTAATGAGATTCATATTTATAATTAAGAGTGATAGTTAGAGTGATAGTGGGTATCTCAAGAAGGGTTCGCTTTGGATTTGAGGTATTGAGTGACTAATCTAAGGGTTCACCTCTCTCTTAAGAAGAAGTATTAAGTAACCTAGCGAAATTCCAAGCAATAGTAGCCAGATAGTACCAGTGTGGAGTCTGCCTTAGGATTATATATAAATGACAAAGGCCTACCCATAAATAGATGTTAAATGGTTATGGGTCTGCCTAGTACTTATTAATGAGGTGTCAACTGGCTTAGGTACCGTCTCTTATATTGCTAAGGCTATAATGATGACAGTACCAGTGAGGAGTCCACTTGGGGATATGTATTAAGTGATGAAGGACCTACCTAGAATATAAGTATTAAATGGTTAGAAGACTGCCTAGTCCTTTTAAAAGTATTAAGTGGCTTGGGTATTATGTCTTACATAGCTATGATTTTATTGGCGATAGATGCGGTAATAGTTGGACATCAAATGTCTGAAGCCTTAAATAGCGGTTAGAGGTCTTTGTAGCCAGGACCCACTGACCATTGTTAGCATTGTTAGAAAACCAGCTTGGGAATAGGTCTTAAATGACGGGTTCTACCTTGATTGAGGTCTTAAATGGTAAAATCTACCTATTTCTATTTTAAAAGTATTTTGTGGTGATTATAGAAGCCCGCTTCATATTTAGAAGTAGTTAGTGACAAATGGATTTGGAAGTATTGGGTAGTTGATAATGTTTTGTCGTATTTTGTACCTTGGGTAAGGGGTAGGTAAGTAATCGTGTGTGCAATGCAAGGTTAGAATTGCCAACCTTAATAGACATAACTATTAAATGAAAACCAACTGGTATAAATTTATATTATGGATAGTTTATAGATTTTCCAATCACCAAAACATTGCTCTGACTTCCTCCTCATTGCAACCCATGGGATATTTAAAGGAATCTGTCACTGAAGCTGGATGTGTTTAGTTATCGGAGAAGTCTTCTTTTCCCTCATACTCGATGCTAATGTGACAACCTGTTATTCAAGGAATACAATTAATTCGAAGATAGTAGTCACAATCAATATTCTTATCCTATTATTGTTTCTGCTTTGAGTTTAGATTTTTATCAAACTCTGATAATACTCATTCTTATTTGCAAGTATCAAATCCAATGATTTATACTTTGATGGACTTGATTTTTTCGAAATTTGGACCCATTGAGGTACAGATTGCTACATTGATGGCTGCATCCTCCCTATAAGAAGTGTTAAGTGGTCGGGTTTTCTTTTGGGTTGTACAACATTTACAAATATATGCATATAAACATATATGTAGTTTCGCCTCATAGAAATTTTAGCATGTCGTATGCGTAGATGGAATTACATGGAATATCCATGAATGCTGGATGTAACACTTAAATAAAAATAAATTAGCATAAATTAGTGTATAGCTAAAGTGTGTAATTTTCAAGTCACCGAAACGTTGTTTTGACCCCTCCTCATTACAACCCGCATAATAGATTTAGAGGGATAGGCTATGAAGGACGAAAACTGTAGATGGTGAAGTCTTCTTTATGCTCAATGCCGGCGAGGTAATTAGACGCTAAAGGAATAATATTGATTCCACTATAGTAATCTTGGTCAGCATATATATTATACTATAACTTTCTATTTCGTTGGGAGCTTATGTGGATAGCTCTCCGATATACTCATGCTTATTGTAGGTACCAAAACCAACAATCTATATCCTAGTGGATTTAGGTTCCGATTTAGTCGAAATTCGAACCCATTAAGGTGCGGGTTGTTACACCTCCGATGGCAGCTCACTACTTTAATAGAAAATGATTTATACTTTCAATTAGGTAATTTCATACATTCGATAACAAGTATTTCATGCCTTCGGTAGCATACAATTCATACTTTTGATAACAAGTTGTTTTATACCTTTAATAGCCATACCTTCGATAACAAATGTTTCATGCTACCAAGGTAGAACTTCCCTACCTCTGAATCGATGTGTCCCTAATGCACTCAATCAAGATAACGCCACTTTATGCAATAATGGTTTATAAATATCAAATCCTAAGGTTGCAGCCAAGAGATACATACTCCATATACACAACCTTGGATGGAATCATATATCATAACACTCTAGCCCTCTCATCTTAAAGCTATCAGATGACTATATAAAAAACACTATATGAATCAAATCGCAAATCAAACCAACATCATAGTCTCTATATCGCTTAACAGCAATTGCACGTTTTTTGAGACTTAGCGTAACATTCCCAAACTCGTCATCTTGCTCCTCATTCACTTTGAACATTTCATGTAATATCCTATATTTTAGAGTGCCATAATATGAGCCTATTTAACAATAAGATTAATTTGATAAAAGTTAGTGGGTTTAATATTGGCATTTCTCAAGGAGAAACTAAGCCAATCAAGCATGGGACACTTTAAAGATTAACTGATTTGAACTAAGAGTAATTATTATTATGCATAATTCAGCCATAAAAAATTAGACGGTTGGTAGGGTTTGTATATAACATGGGTTAAGGAACTGATAAGATTAAGTAAGGTGCTTTATTCCAAGCCAAAATTATTAAACCTTTCATCTCTTAATAAATATAATTCTCTTCATTCTGCACTTAGAAAAAAATCAAGCCATACACAAAAAAGGCTTAATTAATAGGAAGAGGAGAACATATAAAGCCATTCACATTTAGCTTATCCACTTCTTTCAATGTAGTGGATCGCTTCAGACCCAGGCTATGCCTCCTTTGCTTCGCGGTAGAGCATCATGGGTTTACATTCAATGTGTGACATGCTATCTCTAGTGATATTCTATAAATATTGAAATGTGTTTAAGCAACCACATCTAGGTTTGCTTGGAGAAAGCTTACCGACTCTTTCATCTTTATTCCAAGTCGTGACGAGATCTTTAGAACCTGAGTGGGGTTATCCTCACTAGTCAGATGTTGATCGTCAGCTCTACCGATACTACAATCATATCCTTTGGCATTTTCCTCGAATACATATATTTATGAAACTTACTATGTCATTTGAGCTAGGCTTAGGTAATTGATTTCTATATGTCAATCGCCTTAATATAGAGAGTCCCCACTGTGCCCTTTCTCTTTTCACATTGTTTCGCTTCGTTGAGCCCCACGAAGTAGCACTCACAGCCAGTATATGAACTCCCAGGATGGCTCCTACCCCGTTCTTCATAAAAAAATTCATCATTAAACACCATAGGGCTAAAGCCACCCTGAAACTAGCAAGGGCCGGTCGACCCAAAACAAACTTATAAGTGGAGTATGTATCAATCACAATGAAGATCTACACCTACACCATCTTATGGTCACCTTCACCAAGATCTACCGATAAATCTGTAGACTTTGTAGCCTCTCCAGTACATCCTTGGATCCACGATTTACATGGCTTCAGGTCCTACATATTTATCCTCGCCTAATTGAATGTTTTTTAAATGGAATATGTACCAAGCTCCCATGATCAATAAGAACTCGGAGCACAATAGCTGACCTAACTACAACCATAGTCTCCAAAGGGTCAAGCATTGGTGCTCACACCCAATCAGCATCTTAATGTCTAAAAATTATAGCATCACTCATTGTTTTGAGTTGGTTGTTTTGTCGAAGCTCCTCCTTTCATAGCTAACAACTCTCCTCCACTACATGCTTCAAGGAACTTCCGCATATCCTTGATTTTCTCGGTTGGATGAGGTCCACCAGCAAAAATGTTTATTATAATTCTCTTTTTAGGCTGCCTAATTCCATCACAACTAGGCCCAGCTAGATTCCCTTAGGCCATCAGCCCTTATGATCTACTATTTATTTGCCCACCAACATGCTTGTTTTTCATGTGCCACTGTAGCTTCTTTTTCCTGATCAAATCATCGACTATATCCCTCAAATGCTAGCACTCGTTAGTATTATGCCTATGTAGATGATGAAAGAGACATTACTTCACTTAGAGACGTTCTCATTCTGTTGACTCCCTCCGAGAGGGCTTATTATAATTCTCAGTTCCTTACATAGTAAGGTGAATGTTTTTGAGTTCAAAAGGGGTATAATCCTCAGGCTTTAGAGATACCCGATGCTTCATGAAATTAAACCTTTTTCCACCAGTGCCCTGATCCCTTCTCTTCTAGTTATTGTTGTTATTCCTAACATTGACGGCAATGTTCCCGGCGCTCTCAATGGTTTGCTTTATAGAAACATTGATTTTCATAACTTCATTTGATGGTCTACAACCAGCTTTTGTGATGTCCATGTATGCATCTACCTAGCGCAGAAACTGGTTGGCCTTCCTATTGAATTCCTCCATACACGATGATTATTTCTTCCTTAGACATTTATCAAAATTCATATTTAAGAGTATCCCCCAGGTCAATGGAATTAACATAATATCCACCTTTCGATTATTAACCTTGGTCACAACATAATTAAATCTACTCAAAAATCCATTCAATGTCTTTCTAGGACCCTAATAGATGCCCAACAAGGATGTTATATCTTTCGAATGAGCAATGTGAAGCCTAAATTGATCCATAAACGTTTTAGCTAGTTGTTCATCGAAGATATGGAACTCGACGTGAGTTGAGTAAACCACTAGCAATAACTCCATCCAAAAAATAGGAATACATCTATAACTTGACACATCTGTTGCTCTGGCACCATACATGTACCATTCATATTTCAATAGATGTTGTCTAAGGTGTGACGACATCGTAGGCATAGCAAATTTTTGTGGATAACCTTTCAGCAATATATTGTTCGTGAATGGGGTTTTACTTGGCATCGACCACATTCATCATTACTTCTATGTTGGTTTTCATTCACCAGCTTTCTCACCATTTTAGCTCACTACACCAGAAATGGCCTTTCGTAGCATTGAAAAAACGTTGTTAATACTTTTAGTAGCGTTTCAGTAAACACTGCGATACGACATACAACTAAAAGTCTGAAACTTTTGTAGCATTATAGAAAGAGCTGCCGAAACTTGACTTATGATAGGATTTTAGAAACATCAAAAAGTTGCAGACTTTTAGCAGCATATCATATCTAGTGTTTATCGAAATGATACTAAAAGTTGTGTTAGCATTTTTTCAACGCTACGAAAGTCATATCTTAGATGTTTATATTTATTTTCGTAGCGTTTTTAAAACGATACTAAAATTCACTAACTATTTTGTAGCATACTATACACGCTCTCATTTCCTGTTATTGACTTGTACCATTTCCGGCATCACTCACATAATAGTTTTACTACAACTAGCAAGAAATCACATAATCGTCATATTCAAACCAACAATCAATCATTCAATCACATAATCATCATATTCAAACCATTAAAAAACACGTTAATTACATAATCAAATATAATATGCATAACTATTTCGCTAATAGTTATTAGACAAACTGAGCAAATTCATATGAAATCCATAACCGTTTATAAACAAGTTTACACAACAAGTACTAACGAAATTTTATAGTATATATAACAATTAAAGTCATGTTCATTACTTGATTACCCACAATTCTTCGCTGCAGCTGGTCTTTACTCCTAAAAAGCTAATTACCTATAGACAAGTTTAACAATCAACAGATGATTATGAAACTGTTTTGCATATTTAAAGTATATCAAACATCCTTAGTTAAACTTTTATATAATTTAAATAATTTTTATAAACCTTAGTTAACTTAGTTAATTTTTTATAAAACTTGGTTAATTTTTATAATAAACTTATCTAAATTTTAAAAACTTATTAACTTAGTTAAATATTAATAAAACTTAATCAATTTGTATAAATATATTTAATTTTTATAAAACGTAGTTAAATTATATAAAACTTGATTAATTTTTAAAACCCGGTTAGCTTATTTATAACTTTATTTATATTAATTAAAACCTATAAATCATCTTAACTGCTAAAATTTAAATGTCGTGACTTATATATTAATTGACTTAAACTTATAAATTATCTCAAATTTAAACTTTATTAACTTGGTTAATTTTTATAAATTATCTCAAACTTATAAATTTTTCATAAACTTAGCTAATTTATTACTATTAGTGTGAACTTAGTTAATTTAATATTATGATTATAAACTTAATTAATTTTTATAGTCTTATTTGTTTATAAAACTTAAGTTTACTTAGTTAATTTTTATAAACTTAATTTTAGTTATTGTTGTTGTTGTTGTTAATTAATTAATTATAAAACTTAATTGACTTTATTAATTTATTATTATTACTATAAACTCAGCTAATTTTTATCAAACTATAGTTTATTATTATTATAAACTTAATTAATTTTTTTATCAAACTTAGTTTATTCTTATTAATATTATAAACTTGTTAATTTTATAATACTTAGTTAATTTTTACAAATGTATTTAATTTTTATAAACTTTATTTTATTCAAAATATTGTTTATTATCATTATCATTATCATTATCATTAAACTTATAAATTATCACAATGCTAAAACTTAAAATGTCTTAACTTATATTTTAATTAACTTAAACTTATAAATTATCTCAAACTTAAACTCTATTATCTTAGTTAATTTTTATAAATTATCCCAAACATATAAATTTTCATAAACTTTGTTAATTTTTTTATTATTATTATAAATTAGTTAATTTTATAAACTTATTTAATTTTTATAAAACTTAGTTAATTTTTATAAACTTAGTTTTTGTTACTACTGTTATTATTGCTATTAATTATAAAACTTGGTTGACTTAGTTAATATATTATTATCATTATCACTATTATTATTAACTATAAAACTTTGTTAATTTTATAAACATATTTATTTTTCATAAAACTTAGTGAATTTATTCAAACTATTGTTTATTATTATTATTACTATTATCTTAGTTAATTTTTTTATCAAAAACTTAGTTTTTTATTATTACTATTATTGTTATTATTATAAACTTGTTAATTTCTGTAAAACATAGTTATTTTATTCAAACTATTGTCGTTTATTATTATTATTATCATTATCATACACATAGTTCATTTCTACAAACTTGTAATACATATAATGATTAATGTGCAAAATATTTCATAATACATACAATGATTAAGGGTGCAAATTATTATTAGTACATACAATGATTCAGTGTGCAAATTATTATTAGTACATAATATTTCGTAAGTGATTTATCAAGAGTATACATACTGATGATAAAATCTTGTAATACATATGATGACTAAATGTGCAAAATAAAAATGAGCATGCAAACCCAAAATTGTATCTTGCCAATCTAATAGAACATAAGCTACACGAAGCATATGCACCAATATTGAATACATATGCATTTGCCCTTGCATACTAAACAAATAAAAGGAGTCATTTTGTCATATTTATTGATAAAAAAATCATATGAAAAATTACATAAGGTGTATCCAATAATAAGGTGAAAAATGATGTGCATCTGATAACACAAGATGAAAGTCATGATGCTGGGCAATAAACATGGACTAATAGTGAACAACTATTGAATCAGAATCATAATATAAAGGTCCATAATTCTGATCATTGCAAAAGGAGAGAACTATATAAAAATTACCAACAATAAATAGCGTCCAAACCTGAAATCCCACATAATGACCAAAACTTGGATCCTAATTAAGAATCAGACCAATCCATTACCTATAGAAAAATAAATAAAACAAAAGGACATTCTCCTCTTACACACTTAGTAAGTGGAGGCAGAATGATGAGGAAATAAGAGGACTGATTTTGTAAATAAACGAAGATTGACACAGATTGGTAAGTAGAAGAAACGAGGTAGTTGTCACATACTGAAGGTTGCTTTCACTTATTTGTATAGAAGCCCTCCTGTAGTATCAATATTTTTATAGATATTATACTGTAACCAATTTTAAGTTTTATATAGATAATTGGATAAGTTAATTGTAAAACAACTAGTGGATGATTTTGAACTTACATTGTAACAATAATAGAAGCAGTACAAAGGATAGACAACAGAGCTTAGGGAATCACTACAACATCCTTGGTGCTTATCAGCAAATTCAAACAGTTGCATAACAAAAGTGTCTTCTAATCCAATGTGCCATCAGGTTTCATGGACAAAAGATCTGCTTACTGTCCAAGTTCTTGAAAACAATAGAAACTACTGCCAATATAGAACAAACAGAGTTATATAATTGATATGCAAACACAACCTCTTTATCCGATTTCTAATCAGAGCTTTGCACTTTTGCTTTGACACAGATGGTTTCGTGTAGCTTTTCAATTTCTTGAAACGCTTCAAGCCAGCATAAATTATAAATATGCATTGTAATTGAGTTACTATATAACGTATTAAACAAATTAGTTTAAGGTTGTTTGACGTTTCTTGCTTATCATTCATGCATCGGAATTTCGTATAATGATAATGCAGTAGTGATATTACTTATCTTTTGGTTTCTTGATAACATTAGTTTTCCCAATCCTACTATTTTCCACAACCTACTGCCAATAACATCACAAACCTGTAAAATAAATGTTGAAAACTAGTGGCTCTCAATTCATTTCTGTTTTTTTTTCCAACTTCTAAGTGAATGATGTGATGGATTTACTGCACCTCAACTATAGTGTCCATGTGCCGCCTCATCTTCCTCTGTATAAAACCTTTCGTACCCTGCTCACATTTAGTTAACACTTTAAGCATTATCAAGTGTTCCAATGAAACTGGACAGTGTATTTCTAATTGATTTCACATATGCATCAAAATTCAATAAGGTCCATATAACTCTGTCTGCTCTTGCACCATAGTTGTTGCGGGTAATCCTAACAATTATAAGGGATCACCTTCGTCTGTCACCGAAGGCAACGAAAGAGGGCTGAGGTTGGTGCAGTTTTTGATTGTAGTAGCCAAGGCTCTCAAAGGGACACGCAAAAGCCGAGAACTTGCAAGCGTGATATTGGTTCGGTTCAAGGAGTTAGTCTCACCTTTTAGAGGTTCTAGAACAAACATGGAATGGTTGGCCGCTCACTTCACGGAAGCACTCTGATGCCTACTCGATGCTCCGAGCTTTGCAAGCAAAAGTCACAAAGGAGATTATCGACATTAGATGCATCGTACCAATGCCTGGTAGCATACCAACTCTTATAAGACATGTCTCCCTATGTGAAGTTTGGGCACTTAACTGCCAATTAGGCCATGTTGGAATCGATATCAACCGGTCGTACGGTCCATATAGTCGATTACGCCATCATGGAAGGCGCACAATAAGCTTCATTAATGCAAGCTACAATGTCAAAAAATAAGTCCTTGTATGCACCACGAATGTGAAGGAGCTTGGTATATGGTGTTTGAATTGTTGTTGATGAAAATGTGAATATTGAGGTGCAAAAAAAAAGAATATGCACTTGTGATACAAATTAATAACTATACCACTTACAGAAATTAGGATAACAAACATCCTAATTTGTACCAGTGGTATAAATATGAATGTGTACTGCTAGTACAAATTTCTATAGCCCATTGAGATTATGAAAACTTAAAATGTGGTAGATTTTCGCGTCGGAAGTTTGATAAAAATGGGACCAGTGTAAATATAATGAGACCATTATTCATAATGTAAATACAGATTTGTGAGTAAATGATTTCCTAATGTGTGAGTTAGGCTCAAGTTGTGTTTGCTTAACTAGATTATATTCTATGTATCTTTCAATGTCCACATGTTTGGCATGAGATACTTGACACATAAGGAGGCGTATGACAGTAATCACACACCAAGAGTTCAATAACAATGAAACATGTATATGAATACTATTAGATCGCATATGTATTGCCAATTTGTCCTATGGCAGTATGTATGCGATTCTTCATTGCCATGAATGGATGTTTCTGACTGTTTATACATTTTAATTACTATGTTGACTATCTAGATATGACCTATACAAATATTTTGAGACCACCGTCATGTTGTCAATTGGATCTTCAAGTAAGTTTTTATTTTTAATAATTTCAAATGAAAATAAAATGAAGCGAGACATTGAGATGTTTAATAAGAGGGGATATAATGAATGTAACTCCTTACAAATTTCCAAAATAACAGTTGTAACATTATGGAAAATAAATAACATAACTTGTATACTATTTTCAACAATAGCCCTGCATATTTTTATTAAATAAAAAGAAAAATGGAGTGAAATATACCTAAATGAATTGTCATCACTTTAGCTATAAGAAATCAAATTTCTACAACTTTACTGTGACACTCAGGTTTAAAATGCATTTTATTTTATAAAATTCATGTACATGAAGAAAGGCAATGTAATCGTAATCTTGTATTGTACAAATATTATTTGTTTTGTTTTGGAGGAATTTCTTAGGAATGTTGATGTTTCATTCTTTACATTTTATAAAATCATCAATGAAACATAACCAACTAATATCTTTCTTAATTGGCAAACTGAGAAAAGTCATAGGACAAATCTTTTAAATATCTTCTTTACACATTTCTTTTATCAAATACATGATGAAAGGTCTTATCATGCTAAAATGAAATCTAGTTATCAAGATCAATACCAATCATTAAAATAAGACATAAACTGTTTAAACCAAAAAAAATAATGGTGAAGATGAAAGCCTTTTTCAGTAGAACTAACCTGCACACCCAAACTTTTTGCACACTTCTTGCTCTATTAAATCTATTTCTACAGTAGCAATACATTGCCATACTTTACACTCATGAGCATAAGACGTATATCCATATATATCCGGATCATGGGACATGCCACACGAATACCCTCCCCTAGGCCCATTTCTTATAAAATCAGTATTATTACTGTACACGTCACCATGGTTAAACATGCGAGAGCTACAAGCATCCACTACATAAGGTCATATTTCTTCAGAGTATGCATGCATTGAAAGTAAAGTTAGAAGGAAGAACACTGTTAGGTTATATGATTATAAACCCCGTAAAATGTAAACCACATATGTATATGATCACTCATTCATGCTTAATTCTCTCAACCAATATTTAATCTCCCAATGAAGCTTCAAGCACATGTGATTCAAAACAAATTAACAGAAAGAATTAGAATTATAGACCATATTAGATCTGATAACTATTGCATGGGACTCAAAAACTTGGCATATAACTGTGATATATAAGAGCATGCAACATATATAACTTGTTTATCGCAGTATCATGGTGGATTTGAAATGTATATTACTTTTTTATATGCACTTAACCATTATCCTGATACAAAATAATTATGGGCCGACATTATACATGAAAATGAAAAGATAAGACTTGGCTTTTATGTACATGCCTATGTTTCGCATATGCTAGTCTTATTTTTTGAATCCAAGGTTACAAAACCAATTTATATACCATGTCAAAATGTAATAGCAATAAAGCCAACCCCCTTCAAAGTTCAGCAAGTTAATATCATGACTATAAGAGGTATTACAAAGAATTTGTGCATGTCTTCATATCCCTGACACCACATGTCTGTGTTTGACATATTCTAGTAGCATTTTTGAAATCATTGTTGAAAGGCTTACTTGTATACTAACTGTCTTGATTGTAATAGCAATAAAACTGACTCTCTTTACAAATTCAGTAAGTGAATATAATTACAGTAAACTAAATATAATTAGGCCACCACTATATAATTGCATAGTAGAACTTAGAAAAATAGGGGTTTTTTCCTTAGAATAAGAGTGTTACTTTTTTCTTAGAATAAGATTGTTACAACATTCGTTTCGACGTCTCTGGGGATTGAAACCATGACCTCCATAACAAAGTCTAGAGTGCTCTACCACTCATCATTTAAGCTAGTGGTCCTTGACCGTAATAATTAATTTTAATCTTAAAATATCTTTATGCAAGAAAAATATACAATGACTGAAAATTCAAGGCTATTGGCTTACCAAACTCAAAGGACAATATGTCAGCTTTTCCTAAACCATCCATATTTTATTGGAAATCATTCAGAAGTGATAAAAACATCTTTTTTAATTTTGAAAAGCACATTCATGCTAAGAAAAGACAAAATGTTGAGTATGTAATCACTATGAGTAGTTACCTAGTACAAACAGTAGGATATGACTTGTAAAACTGAAGCAATAAAAGCAATCAACACCGTTAGGCGATATCCTGTTGGAAATCTGAAAACATGTAGCAGCAACACAGTCACGAAGGGAAGAAAAGATAAAGCCATGATCCTTGCAGCATAGCTAGTTTGGATATCGGTTGTGAAACCAAATCCTGCATATAAGTAAGTGATACCATCATTTGTTAAAGAATGAACAAAAGAAGCAACAAGAAAGAGGAAGAGTTGATGTCAACGGTACAAAATTGAAAAAAAATCAATAAAAATAGATAGATTTAAAAATAGCACAGTATTAAGATATTGCAACAATATATTACATAGCTATAAAATGAGAGAAATAATAAAAATGTGGTCCTTGTTATTCAAAAAATGTTAATATCCTCGCTGAGATCAACTTAACAAAGAGCCTAACATCGTGATGGTATTCCAATTGAAAGATTTCATTCCCATATATATTTGATATATATGACAAACTAGAGAAGTGAAACTAATTTAATTCCGATTGAAAAGCCAATATTGAGTAACATATTTTTTTCCAATTCATATGAAGTATGTTGGAAAGCAGTTATTAAATTGGCAATATATTGGAAAGCATACAAGTAAACAGAAGGAAGCATGACTTTGTAATATAACCTTTAGAATATTGTAGCAGTCAACTTAAGCACATTATTAAATTGGAAAATAGTTATTGGATGTCAAAATTAAAGGAAAATTACAATAAAACATACCTAAAAGACTGAATCTCTTGGTATCTTGCAAACCTATAGAAGTTGAATTTTCAGAAAGATCGGTTTTGGCAACAACAATACATGAACCCCATAATATTGTCAAAAGCATGATGGTGGAACCAGCCAGTAAACCAATTCCAATCAAGACATGACTTTGAGTAGTTTCTTTACTTCCAAAAAGCCCGGACACTACAAAAGGCAATGCATAACATTTCATTCACGACTACAAACAGAAAAATTATGCGCACTAACAGCAAATTTTCGTCATATATAAAAAATAGTGGAAGAAATATAAAATCAACATTTCATACATATAATCAAGGCCACTTCAATTCAAATCCATGAGTTCACATATAATGTAAACAATGTGTTCACCTGTGCCAGATCTACGATGAGTTGAAGTAAAATCTAATTCATATACTTAAAATTACACAATATTGAATAATATACAAGTATTATTTCTAACAAACAGTAAGTATCACTTTAGAACATTAGAAAATGACCCACATATCTTTCCAATATAGTGATTAGTATATCCTCAAATACCAAATTTTTTGAAAGAGAAACATATTATACAAATGATTTTATCAATATAGAAAAAAACTCAAAAGTGGTTAAAATTTTTTGGTGCGTTTCCAAAGAAATTCAACTAAAAATCTAAAGAATATAAGTTTATTAAATAAATATTTTGAAGGGCAACAATTGTAAGAGGAACATGATATGCAATCACAGTGATAGCCTCCTTAACTTAGTTGGCTGTTAAAAAATTAAATAATAATAGGAATTCAACAATTACTCGACATAATATTGAAATATAAAATTGAATATCATTACAAATAAATAAAGCATGCTAAAACAAAAATCAATTTACAGATAAATCAATGCACGCATTTTGAAATAGATCATTATAAGAAATGAAAGCAAAAAAAGAACTTAAGAACCAAAGACAAAAATTTCTAATTAAAATTTATATACTTGATAAAACCTTCAAATAATCAATTTCAATCATCATGGAACAATAATATCGTACTGAAAAGTAAATAAATCGCCTACCAAAATAGATCTAACCGAAGGGTTTTAGGTAAGTGTTGATAGTGGATGAAGCGTAGATAGGAAACAAGCAGATACCGGTGAAAGTAGTGACATGGTGGAAGCGGAGACGAGGTAGAAGGGGGAGTTGGAGAAGGAGGTAGTTGTGGATGTGTCTGCGGATGAGAACTAGGGTTATGGAAGGAGTGAGAAGAGGGAAACGAAAAATAGATGGTGCAAAAACTAAAAAGGTGTGGGAACTAAAAAATAAGGGTTGCAGTTTTGCTAAGATTAAATTCGTTTTTGGATGTGTTTCTTTTGGAGGAGAAATGTCAATAGTTGCATTTCTACAACAAACACTGCCATAAAGTGCAACTAATACCTACTTTTCTTGTAGTGGCTATATAGTCCGGATCAATCAGAACAACTGTATGGTGATCATCAAGGTTTGCCTCAAATGTTTAGCTCTACAAATGCTCTCGGCTAGTTTTGTAATGTCTAAGTTCCCATGTCTTTATGAGAACCGTTCATCTAGAACTTAATTCTTACATTCTCTCTTTGATGGTTTAGTAGAATGTATTTGAGTCCCTTACTTTGACCACCAACAACCTGCTCAACACTAGCTTCAACCCCCTCATGATGTCTCGGTGTCGAGTTATGACATGTCAACTGAGGTTTTCCAAAACCTATTTTTAATATTCTAATTTTCTCCCTTCTCATCTTTTTCTTATTATCACTTCGTTTTTTGTCAGACATAGTAGAACTCTTTCCTTTTGAGTCAAAAAATGATGATTCTCAATGATTCTTTTTCGTCTTTAGGGGTAGTTGAGTCATCAAAGCAGGACTAGTCTCCATCTGTTTTAGGATAGCATTCTGGCTCCCTATCATCTTTTTGTTCATCTCCATCATCATTATGTCTAAAGCTACCCTAGTCACCATCTCTGTTGCACTAGGAACATCAGTAGTAATATGTTTCTTTTTCAAGTGGAGAGCCTTTATTTTCAACATCGTTGGTAGGTCACGAGGCGGTTGATTTTTCTTTAGCGTTCCTGGGCACCATAACTCTTTAAGGACTTCTTTCAAATTCATGCGGTCAAGGATCTTACAACTACAACTTTATATGTCTATCTCGGGATGGTGGCGATCCAAAGTTTCAAGATAGATCTACTGACGGGAACTTCAAATCGTTGACATTGAAAGCACCAAAATATTTGCACCAAAAGCGAGACAAACACCCAGTCGAATAATAAGTAATGTTTATTTAAATAAGGAAATGAAAAATGAGGTAAAGCACAAAAAACTTTATAGTGGTTTGGCCAAAATTTATAGCCACATCCACTACAAACTTTGTAAATGATTCTAACTTTCTTTAAATAGTTATTTCACAATTCGGTTGCTTGCAATTTTGGTAAGAATCTAATAGAGTCTCGAGATAAAATCTATTAATTTAGAAAATAAGAAAAGGATCTTATTTTTCTACTCTCCTCCTCTTATTTATAGACAAAGATCAACGAATTTGGCTTCGATATTCGCTACTTATGTTCTTTATGTCCAAAAGAGGCTCTAGAAGAAGATTGTTGCTAGATCACCATATGGAATGCCAACTTGGTACCGAGTTATGCTTTACAACTCGGTGCTGAGTTATAAACTATATTGGCATCAAGTAATTTGGTTTATCTTGTCTTCAATTCCTTGAACTGTGGAGCTAGTGCAATAACATGACTCGACACCAAGTTGTGAGGTATAATTTGATACCAAATTGTGACCTTCACTTGTAATTTTCCAATTTTCTCTTCACCGCTTGACTTGTCTGGAAAATGGCTAAGTGTGTTTTAGTAGCAAGCAAGGTTCAAATTGATTCTTTGGTCTTCACCTGAATTTTGGTTTCTGGATTTGCATTCTTGACTCTTAGTCTATTTCATGATCGTTCAATGGTTGTAACTCATTAAGATATTGTTTGGTTCAAAAGTAGGGTAAAAACTATTATAATTAAATAATCTTTAAATTGTTTATAATGAATAAAATAAATTTTTTGAATTTAAACAAAATTTGATTAAATTGTGATTAAACTAATAAATTAAATTAATTATATATGATTTAATTAATTAAATTAAAATTAATTAAATATGATTTAATTAATAGTATATAATTGAATATTAAATAAATTGAATAAATTATAAATAGTTACGTATAAATTAAACTTATATAATGATGTATGTATAAATATAAGTGGAATTGAGATAAAACCAAAATATATATTTAAAATAAGTACATATGTAAAATACATATACCGTGATTTCAAATGTGTCCAAAACTTAAATCACGAGGGCATCTCATAAAAATACATTATTCCTTAAATCGATACCATGCTAAAATACACACACACGCACGTGCTGACACACACACACAAATATATATATATATATATATTAAGGATTATGAATCTCTAATATGTAAAGTTGTCCTCTACTATTTATATATTAATAAATTACCTACATATTCTCTCGTTGTTGAGAAAACTCAAGCTTTGGATGTTATGTGTAGTACTATTAGTATATTGTTAAACGAGGTCAGATACATGCACGTATTTGTTGACGAATCTCAAGGTAAGTGCATTATACTTAAGCCATCGCGAAGTGGTATACATGAATGTAACGACCAGTAAATTTTAATAATTTTATAATGTATTTAATGAAATTTTTGGGAAATTTTAAATAATAAAATTTTGAAATAAAAATTTGATATTTGGAATACGTCTATTTAAATATAGGAAATGGTAAATTTTCATCTGATAATATGGAAGTTTATTTTCTTGTGTAATTTTATTTATATTTAGATCAGTTAAAACTGACAATAATAAAATGTTTTTCAAAACTGAATATTTTTATGTAATAAATTTGTAAATCAACTTCTGAGTGATACATCATATTTTCTTTCTCCAAATTTGGACTTTTATTACTTTCTTTATCTTAATTCTGGCATTATAGCAGCACTTTGGTACCGATATCGATTTTTTATCGGATGATCGTACCATTGTTATCTGTATACCGTTTTGATTGTCCCGTTCTACTGATCTCCGTGGTATATTCAATTCTGTGTTTTGAAGTCGGAACATAGTGGAATCCATGGAAAAATGATTTCACATCGGTACCGGTTTTTAATATTTTTGGTTTCTTAGACCATTCTTTTATACACTGAGTTATACCCGTAGCCATTAGACTTTTTATATCCCCAAATTTATTATCAAATCTTTACTATTCCAATGTTCAATATTATTTACTGGTTAACTTTTCAGTTTGTACTATATTTTACTCTTTCCATTTTGCTCTGCCCATTTATATTTTCTTTTACAGACCCTCTGTCTTTCTTCTTCATCTCGTGTGGCCACCTCCTCCTTTATTTTAAAAAATGAATGAAAAAGAAAAATGAGAAGCATGGATTGTTTGAGCTCTCTGCCTCTCCTCTAGCAGCGCAGGCCTTCTTTCCCCTCTTGTACCATGCTGTCAGCCCTCCTCGACCAAAGTCGTACTGCAGACCACACTGCCTCCTTCCTCCACTCACCTCTCTAAGCAATGGCCGAACTCAACAACCCTACCCCATTTCTCCCTCCTCCTCCAGCCCGAGACATCAGTCACGGCCTTCCTTTGCTTTTCCATCTTCCTCCTCCTTTCTGTCCTGCTAGCAGCCTACAAATTGAGTAGGTTTGATATGAACATATATTTCCAAAGTATTTTGCATGTTGGCTGTTGGCTGTCTTGTTATATATATAAAGTATATGCCAGTATTTGGAAGTGATATGTATATAAGTTGCCTTAGATTACCATATTTCTTATATATTAATTTATATAGAAAAAGTATACATGGTGTTTTTTATTTTTATCTGGAAATTTTGAAAGGAATATGCATTTCTGTTTGCAGCATTGTAATACGTTAGTGTTAATATATCTTAACAACTTACATTTTAAAGTATATATAATAAAGTGTATTTGTTTGTATACTATAAAATGTATGTGCTCTGGTAACATATATGTTTACTACCGAATGATTTGATATGTGAGTTTAGTCCATATATTAGTTTATTTAGACATAAGATTTGTTTGCGTTTTTCTGTATATATATAACCTGTTGTTGGCTTATATGTTATATATATATAAAACCTATTTTCAGTTTATATGTTAGTTATATACATAACCTGTTGTTGAGTATATTATATAAGGTAGTATATTTGTTTGTATATATGTGTATATATATTGTTTTATTTGGAAGGTTATATATTAGAAAGGTAGTTAATCTTGGTTTTAGGAATTATTCATGTACTGCATTATATATTAGTTATATATTGATTTTTTTAAGCATTGACTTTATAATAAAGTAGCTTTTCATACTTTCATTTGTGTGTATAGTATAGTAAAGTAAGTTTATATAGATTTTTATAATAAATATTGATCTTAAAGTATTATATATATACATATACATATATCTATATGTTTAAATACATAGTTATATGCATACAAATTCACATGAGTTTGGGGTTTTAATAAATATATATAGAGACTTTATTTATAGGAGTTTACACTTAGTATTTATTTGAAAATGTATACACATATATTATTTAATCGGGGTTCCAAATTTAATATTGGTTTAAAAAAATAATATAATAAAATAATATATATTTCGTTTCAGTCTATATCAAGCAGATTCTGATTTATTTCATCAATTCCTTATCTATCAGCTCTATCCGTCGAATTCGTGCCAATCTTTCTTTGCTTTGGAATCCATGCTTGGATTTGTAGCTCATCTCATTCTCATCCTTCTCTAACCTAAAAAGGTGAGCATTCACTCACGATTAACATTCTTATAATTTGATTTCAATTGGAAGGACAATTGAAATATGTCGTTGTTAGTTAGTTACATTGCTATATATATATGTTATTATCTATATCTGTTCACCTGTGACATCTGACACCATTATCTGTTATTTACATTGATGATATATGCATGTTATATTATTATCATATATATATATATGTCATCACTCTGGAAGTTCCCTGTTAGTATAGAATTCCCTATGGGTTGAAATGATACATACCTAAACGATCTGTAGAATAGAAGAAAATTGTTACGGGTTGAAATGGTAAACACAAGAGATTTTCATTGAATTGAATATGGGATTGCGGGTCGAAATTATATATACCCGTATATATTTTAAATTACGGATTGAAATGATAAATATCTGTATTACTTGACCATAGGATAGAAAATTATATACAAACATCGTTGGTCTATATATAAATATTTCGGAAATCATTTCTATGGTTTTGGAAAGAAATATATGGTTTAATAAATATTGATTTTGACATGTATATATATAAATTTTATTTTTATAAAGGTTTTAAATTTTGATTTTTAAAATTATATGTTTTGAAAAATTTAAAACTATAAGTTAGTTTTGGAATTATAAATTTTAAGATTTTACGTACAATTTTACTATTTTAAAATATACATAAAATAAGTTTAATAATAAGATTTGATTTATCAAAGTTGATTTAACACATTGATTTAATTAATATATAATATGTTTAAGTATTTATTTAAAAACTTATTTTAAAATAGATTTTTATAATGGTTATTATAAGTTAAGGTTGGGAAGATAAATTTGAATTTATTTGTAATTGTATTTAATTGAGAATTTTATTTTATTAAATCGATTTGAAACTTATTGAATTTAGATTTTTAAAGGAAATGATTTTATAAATTGATTTTGGTTTAAGGCGATTAATGAATATTTCAAGTTTAAATAAATTGAAGGGAATATTTAAATTATTTGAAATTTAGGGTTTTATTTAAATGTTATTGGAATGATTAAGGAAATATTTCAAAACTAAATAATAGTAAAGTGAATTTGATATATATATATATGAAGTTATCAATTAGTTTGAAAATGTTGAATACATAAAGCTTTGAAATATATTGAAATTGAAAATGTTTATTTCGTGGTTCAAATCTGTATTTGAAATCAATATAATTTGAAATTGTTGATTGAGAAACTGACTTGAATTGAATGGATGAATTGAGATTAATTAAATTTGAATTTTGAAATTCGAGTTGATTTGGACTGATTTGTGAAATTTGAGAAAATTATTTTATTATATGAAGTATTTTAATATATATAAATATTTTACTTTATAAATTACTTAATATAAACTATTTTAATATAAATCATTTTTAGTATAAACTATTTTTTAAATAAACTATTTTAATATACTAATTATTTTAATATAAACTATTTTTATATAAACTGTTTTATAAACTATTTTCTTATAAATACTATTTTAATATCTAAATTGTTTAAAGGAAAGTGTTATGGTTTTCCAAAGTATTGTGATTTCAAAATGTTATCATTTCCAAAGTATTATGATTTCTAAATTATGATTTCCGAAATGTTATGATTTCCAAAGTATTATCATTTCTAAAATATGATTTCCAATGTGTTATGATTTTCAAAGTATTATGATTTCTAAGTTATGATTTCTAAAGTGTTATGGTTTAGAAGCTTTATAATTTCGAAAGTGTTATAACGTTGAAGTGTTATGATTTTTGAAAATGGATATATTTGAAATGGAAATGATATCGTATTTAGTTTTGAAATGGAAATGATATCGTATTGATATGGTTTTGAAATGGCAATGATATTTTGGTTTTGAAGTATAAACTATTTTGAAATGACCGCTGTGTTATAATAACGTTTGGTTGTTAAAGAGACCGAGATCGGATATTGTACTCACTGCCAATGCCGAAAACCACTTTAACAACTGTATATGCGGTGGATATTCCAGAAAGAAGTAGGATGGTAGCGACGATCCTATATGAGGTATATACGTGGACCCGACTCCCGTGAGTTGGCATAAGGTGGCTAAAACAGGAGCAATTGACGGGCCAAGTAAGGTAGCTCCTCCGATCGGACAAACTCCATCGTATGCCATTCTATTACTCTGTGATTGATTTGGTGCGCACCTTTGATTCGGGAGTGTGGCTCGAGGTGGAAGATTGCTGCGGCTCTGCGTTACCACCATCCTGGAAGTGTAATTGGTATATCTACCCTGGCATTTCCTAGTTGTGTCGTGTCACCTACCCTATCGAGACCACTATGAGTTGGTTTTGTGTCATACCTATGGAGTATCCTCCGGTAGCCTCCCGATCAGGAGGTATTACGGTACTGTGTAGACCATTGGCGCTATAAAATGTGTTAAGGGGGAAATGGGTAACGCCTTAACGCAATTTTAATAGTTTGCTTTACTTTTGACATTATTATAATAGCGTATATTACTACATAGTAGGTAGTTTCATGGATCCTTAGAGGATGGTTATCCCAAACATCCTTTAAGTTACTTGTATTTCAGTTGATATTTCACTTGAGTTGGATTTATTGATATAAGAATGTTAATTCTGACTCGAGTGTTTTGTATTATTCTTTACGCTCGGGTCAGACTCAATGTCACGACATTCAAGACTCACCTTTGGAGTTGGAGCTTGTTGGGAGATCCATCTATCAATTCATCTTTCAGTTATTCAGTTGATTCTAGTAGTATATTCATATTTGTATTTGACCATTGTATTGAGACTTCTATGTATTCGAGACTTCTATTGTATCTTATTTAACTCTGTTATATATATAGTAGCTTCATGAACTACATTTCTTTTGTTTCCGTTGCTTATTGTTATATTACTCCATGTCTGTGATTCTACGATTATTTATTTACTATATATGCTGAGTTTTTCCAAATATAAATTAACAATATGATATTTTAAGAAATTCAAGTCCAACATGTGCGGGTGCGAATGGTTGAAAATACCAGGATGTTACGGTTGAAATCAGAGCTCTAGGAAAAACTCAACATATAGGGTAAATTTAATTACGGAATCATTTTCATTCGAGCTTGAATTCCTTCCTCTTAGACTCGGTTTCCTTTGAATTTTGAAACATTCCCCTTGGTTCCAAAATCCATTCTGGTCTCTCCCAATTCGTATTTTCTTGATTCTGGAGCATCCCATAGCTCCATTGTTTGATTTGTAAAGTGGTGGAACTCCTTTATAATTGGCTTTGATTCACCGAAGATTTATATACCCTCGGTTTAGATGTCGTTATCTCTTGCTGCCCGAATTCTATCTTTTGTGATCGAATGTTGATTTGCTTCAGAATTCTGCATCGATCTTATTCTTGAAGTCATGGTCGACAAGGTTAAGGTCGCATGCGATTTATATAAGTCTATCAATCTTCCTATTTTGCTACTTAATTATCTTATCTTTGTTTCAAGCCTAAACTCCTCATTAGAATTCGCTTTGTTTAGGGTCCCCATGAATTTGAATCTCTACCCTTGTTTTCATCCATTTTGGAATAATCGAGTGAGGAAGTGTATTTGTAGTTCATATTAAAATGTTTTATATGTTGTGTTGTTAATGTTGATTTGGGTTTTCAATCGATTCGTTTGATCAACGCTATTGATAGAAATTCCAAAACACTTGAACAGAGCAGACCGACAGAATATTGTTTTCAAATTTGGTAAATGGAATAAATTTTGTATGATTATATTATATATATATAAATGTAATTTTTTTTGAAATTAATAGTTAAATAAATTGGATATTTAAATAATATTATTTGATTTTCATTTATTGTTTTGAAACCACTGACTATTTCAACATCATATAAATAAAATTATAAAACATGGTCTAGAAACTGATTTGGAAATTTAAATGAATTTAAATTTAGAATTTGAGAATTTAATTTTCAGTGATTTCGAACTTTGGTTTTAAAGTTTTAAAGTGTATATTATTTAAGGTATTTTCGAATAGAAATTTGTTTCCAAAATAAATTTAAAAGTTTAAATCCGTACTCTCTTCTTTATCGCTGAAAAATAATTTCAGTGACGACTGCAGGATCATCGATATTCATTTTCGAGTTTCAGAGTGGAGAGACAATCAGTAGCTTTGCTACACTTTTGTTTTGAAAAAAAATGAATTTGATTTGAATTACTAAAGTATGACTTGATTTACAATATATATGCATATGATTTTAAGATTTGATATATATATATATATATATATATATATATATATATATACACACACACACACACACACACACACACACATCTCTCCAAATTGTTTGAAGTTAATTGGAAATTTAATTCTTAAATTTTCTTAAAGGATGATTTCAATTATTAAATAAATCCAAATTTTTTAATAAATATTTAAAATTGAATAATTGAATTAGGAAATTTTTTATTTGTATAATACTCAATTACATTCCAATATAACTTACCTAAATCATTCAGAAGTTGAATATGTAATTGAATAATTTACAATGTAAAATGATGTTAAAAGAATTTATAAATAAATTTGAGTGGTTATAATAAAGGTTTTATACTTAATTTTATGATTATAAAAATGTTAATTAAGATAAATTGGATAATAGGATAAGGAATAAATAAGATAGATAAAATAAATTTTGTTTTGAAGGAATTAATAAATTGAAATTAAACCAACTTAATGAAATACCTTGAATATAAACCAAATTATTGAATATTAATTTATTTAAACTGAAATTTATATGGTTTAAATTAATTTCTTCATTTTGCATTTTCAAATTTTTTTTTCCGGTTGTTTTTATTCTCCTACTTCGTTCCTTTTCGGGGACGAAAAGTTTTGAGTGGAGGAGAGTGTAATGACATGTAAAATTTAATAATTTTATGATGTATTTAATTGAATTTTTGGAAAATTTTAAATAATAAAATTTTGAAATAAAAATTTGATATTTGGAATACGTCTATTTAAATATAGAAAATGGTAAATTTTCATCTGATAATACGGAATTATATTTTCTTATGTAATTTTATTTAAATTTAGATCGGTTAAAATTGACGATAATAAAAATTTTCCAAACCTGAATATTTTTATACAATAAATTTGTAAATCATCTTCTGAGTGAGAAGTCATAACTTGTTTCTCCAAATTTGGACTGCTATTGCTTCGTTTATCTTAATTCTGGCATTTTAGCAGCATTTTGGTACGGATACCGATTTTTGATCGGATGATCGTAAAATTGATATCTATATACCGTTTTGATCATCTCATTGTGTTGATCTCTGCGATATATTCAATTCTGTGTTTTAAAGTCCGAAACGCAGTGGAATCCGTGGAAAAACGATTTCGCATCGGTACCGGTTTTTAAAAATCTTTTGGTTTCTTTGACCACTCATTTATACGCCGAGTTATACCAGTAGCCATTAGACTTTTTATGTCCCTAAATTTATTATCAAATCTTTACTATTCCAATGTTCAGTATTATTTACTAGTTTCCTTTTCAGTTCGTACTCTATTTTACTCTTTCCATTTTGCTCTGCCCATTTTTTTTTTACAAACCCTCTGTCTTTCTTCTTCATCTCGCATGGCCGCCTCCTCCTTTATTGTAAAAAAATGGATGAAACAGAAAAACAAGAAGCATGGATTGTTTGAGCTCGCTGCCTCTCCTCTAGCAGCGCAAGCCTTCTTTCCCCTCTCGTACCATGCTGTTAGCCCTCCTCGACCAAAGTCGCAACCCAGATCACATTGCCTCCTTCCTCCCCTCCCCTCTCTAAGCAACGTTCGAACTCAACAACCCCACCCCATTTTCGCCCTCCTCCTCTAGCCCGAGCCATCAGTCACGGCCTTTCTTTGCTTTGCCGTCTTCCTCCTCCTTTCTATCCTGCTAGCAGTCTACAAATATGCGTAGGTTTGTATATGAACATGTATTTCTAAAATATTTTGCACGTTGGTTGTTGGCTGTCTTATTATATATATAAAGTATTCCAGTATTTGGAAGTGATATATATATATATATAAGTTGCCTTAGATTACCATATTTCTTATATATTGATTTATATAGAAAAAGTATACATAGTATGTTTTATTTTGATCTGGAAATTTTAAAAGGAATATGCATATCTGTTACAGTAATGTAATACATTAGTGTTAATATATCTTAACAACTTGCATTTTAAAGTATATATATATATATAATAAAGTGTATTTGTTTGTATACTATAAAATGTATTTGCTCTGGTAACATATATGTTTACTACCGAATGATTTGATATGTGAGTTTAGTTTATATGTCAGTTTATTTTATACATAAGATTTGTTTGCGTTTTTCTGTATATATATATATATATCATGTTGTTAGTTTATATGTTAGTTATATATATATATATATATATGTCGTTAGTTTATAAGTTAGTTATTTACATAACCTGTTGTTGAGTATATTACATAAGGTAGTATATTTGTTTGTATATACTTGTACAGTATATTGTTTTATTTGAAAGATAGTATATTAGAAAGGTAGTTAATCTTGGCTTTAGGAATGATTCATGTACTATATTATATATTAGTTATATGTTGATTTTTTTAAGCATTGATTTTATAATAAAGTAACTTTTCGTACTTTCATTTGTGTGTATATAGCACATTAAAGTAAGTTTATATAAAATTTTGTAATAAATATTGATCTTAAAGTATAACATACATATATATATTTATAAGTTTAAATACATAGTTATATGCATACAAATTCACATGAGTTTGGGGTTTTAATAAATATATAGAGAGATTTTATTTATAGATGTTTAGATTTAGTATTTATTTGAAAATGTGTATATATTATTTAAATCTGGGTTCCAAATTTAATATTGGCTTAAAAAAAATATAATAAAAAAATATATTTCATTTCAGTCTATATCAAGCAAATTCTAATTTATTTCATCATTTCCTTATCTATCAGCTCTATCCGTCGAATTCATGCCAATCTTGCTTTGCTTTGGAATCCATGCTTGGATTTGTAACTCATCTCATTCTCATCCTTCTCTAGCCTAAAAAGGTGAGCAATCACTCACGATTAACGTTCTTATATTTATTAAATTTTATTTCAATTGAAATGACAATTGAAATATGCTGATGTTAGTTATTTACATTGCTATATATATGCTATTATCTGTATCTGTTCACCTTTGACATCTGGCACCATTATCTGTTATTTACATTGATGATATACGCTTATTATACTATTATCATATATCTTATCACTCTGGAAGTTCCCTATTAGCATATACTTCCTTATGGGTTGAAATGATACATAACCGAACGATCTGTAGAATAGGAGAAAATCGTTACGGGTTGAAATGATGAACCCAAGCGATTTTCATTGAATTGAATTTGAGATTACGGGTTGAAATGGTTTATACCTGTATATATTTTAAATTACGGATTCAAATGATAAATATCCGTATCACTCGACCATAGGATAGAAATTATATATAGACACCGTTGGTCCGTATAAAAATATTTTGGAAATGATTTCTATGGTTTTGGAAAGAAACATATTGTTTAATAAATATTGATTTTGATATATATATATATATATATATATATATATATATATATAAATGTCATTTTTATAACGGTTTTAAATTTTGATTTTTAAAATTATATGTTTTGAAAATTTTAGAATTATAAGTTGGTTTTGGAATTATAAATTTTAATATTTCACTTACAATTTTACTATTTTAATATGTATATAAAATAAGTTAAATAATAAGATTTGATTTATTAAAGTTGATTTAATAAAGTTGATTTAATTAATATATAATATATTTAAGTATTTATTTAAATTCTTATTTTAAAATAGATTTTTATAATGGTTTTTATAAGTTAAGGCTGGGAAGATAAATTTTAATTTATTTGAAATTATATTTAACTGAGAATTTTTTTATTAAATCGATTTGAAACTTAATGATTTTGATATTTCTAAAGGATATGATTTTATAACTTATTTTGGTTTAAGGTGATTAATGAATATTTCAAGTTTAAATAAGTTGAACGAAATATTTAAATTATTTGAAATTTAGGGTTTTATTTAAATGTTATTGGAATGATTAAGGAAATATTTCAAAACTAAATAATAGTAAAGTGAATTTGATAGAAGTATGAAATTATCAAATTTAGTTTGAAAATATTGAATATATAAAGCTTTGAAATATATTGAAATTGAAATGGTTTATTTTTTGGTTCAAATCTGTATTTGAAATTAATATAATTTGAAATTGTTTATTGAGAAACTGAATTGAATTGAATGGATGAATTGAGATTGAGTTAAATTTGAATTTTGGAATCCGAATTGATTCGAATTGATTTGTGAAATTTGTGGAAATTATTTTATTATATGGAGTACTTTAATATTTATAATTATTTTACTTTATAAATTATTTAATATAAAATATTTTAATATAAATCATTTTAATATAAACTATTTTAATATACTAATTGTTTTAATATACTAATTATTTTAATATAAACTATTTTAATTTATAACTATTTTATATAAACTATTTTCTTATAAATACTATTTTAACATCTAATCTGTTTAAAAGAAAGCGTTATGGTTTTCCTAAGTATTATGATTTCAATATGTTATGATTTCAAAATGTTATGATTTCTAAAGTATTATGATTTCTAAAATGTTATGATTTTCAAAGTATTATGATTTCTATATTATGATTTCCAAAGTGTTATGATTTCCCAAGTATTATGACTTCTAAATTATGATTTCTAAAGTGTTATGGTTTTAGAAGCTTTATAATTTCGAAAGTGTTATAACTTTTGAAGTGTTATGATTTTTGAAAATGCATATATTTAAAATGGAAATGATATCGTATTTGGTTTTGAAATGGAAATGATACCGTATTCATATGGTTCTGAAATGGCAATGATATTTTGGTTTTGAAGTATAAACTATTTTGAAATGACCGTGGTGTTATAACAATGTTTGGTTGTAAAAGAGACCGGGATCAGATATTGCCATACTCTCTACCAACGCCGAAAACCACTTTAATAACCATATATGTGGTGGAGATTCCAGAATGAAGTAGGATGGTGGCAAAGATCCTATATGAGGTATATACGTAGACCCGACTCCCGTGAGTTGGCATAAGGTGGCTAAAACAGGAGCAATTGACGGGCCAAGTAAGGTAGCTCCTCCGATCGAACACACTTCATTGTATGCTATTCTAAAATTACTTTGTGATTGATTTGGTGCACACCTTTGATTCAAGAGTGTGGCTCGAGGTGGGCGATTGTTGCGGCTCTACGTTACAACCAGCCCGAAAGTGTAATTGGTATATCTACCCTGGCATTGCCTAGTTGTACCGTGTCATCTACCCTATCGAGACCACTAAGAGTTTGTTTTGTGTCGTACCTATAGAGTATCAGTTGGTAGCCTCCCGATCAGAAGGTATTACGTACTGTATAGACTATTGGGACTATAAAATGTGTTAAGGAGAAAATGGATAACGCATTAACGCTATTTTAATAGTTTGTTTTACTTTAGACATTACTATAATAGCGTATACTACTACATAGTAGATAGTTTCATGGATCATTAGTGGATGGTTATCCCAAACATCCTTTACGTTGCTTGTATTTCAGTTGATTTTTCACTTGAGTTGGATTTATTGATATAAAAATGTTAATCCTGACTCGAGTGTTTTGTGTTTTGCTTTACGCTCGGGTCAGATTGAGTATTACATCATTCAAGACTCACCTTTGGAGTTGGAGCTTCGTTGGGAGATCCATCTATCAATTCAGCTTTCAGTTATTCAGTTGATTCCAGTGATATATTCATATTTTGTATTTGACTATTTTATTAAGACTTATATGTATTCAAGACTTCTGTTGTATCTTGTTTAACTCTGTTATATATATAGTAGCTTCATGAACTACTATTCTTCTGTTTCTGCTGTTATTATATTACTCTCTGCCTATGATTCTGTGATTATTTATTTACTGTTTATGCTGAGTTTTGCCAAATATAAATTAACAATATGATATTTTGAGCAATTCAAGTCCGACATGTGCGGATGCGATTGGTTGAAAATACCAGGATGTTACAATGAGTGAATAATCTCTCTCGATTTGTTGATCATACTCAAGGTTAAATTTGAGATTAGGATAAAGACCACGGGTTAGAAGTTGTATATGATAGAACCGACAAAGAGTTATCCTTCTTTTGCAGTCTTATGATTTGTTGAGCTAGCTCAAGATCATAACCCCAAGACAAGCGAGTCTGAACACTTACTAGAGGATCAAATGATTTTTATATTTCTTTTAGGGTTTTTAGAAATATAAAAATCTTGTGGGAGCCTTATTAGAAAAATGAAATGATAAAATTTAACCTTTTTAATTCTAAGAACATATGACGTATTAAGTTAAAATAATCTATTACAATAAATTGTGCAACTAATATAAGTGATAAAATGTTCATCGGTTAAAATATAAAAGCGAATTGAATAAGAACGATATAGAAATATAAAATGTACTCACCAATAAACCTTTTAGAATGATGTCACTTCTAGACCCATGAGAGTGCCAAAACAATACAGCTACTAAATACATTCACACCTTGGTCACTTAGGTATTTCTTTGCTAAAGACTGCCTTTATGAGTTTTGAACACTAAAGTGATATAAGAATATGGATATCTAATCCATGTTCAATCACATACAAAAATTGTATGATGAACAGTCGCGTTTGTAATTTACAATATCTTGACGAAATTTTTTCATTCGAAATAAGCAAGTAAACCATATTATGAGATCATGTATTCTGTATGATGGATTATAGTAGGGACTTTGTGGTGGCAGATGTAATACTAGAACAAGAGCTATAAAATGGACCTAGATATTTGAATATTGTAATGTCAATCTGATCAATTCACGTAAAGTGCAGCTTGTTTAATATCCTTAAATGTTAATGATGATGCAATGCATTTTTTGTAATGAATATGGTGCAGTCTTATTGTAAGAGTTTCTTTTAGGTAGTTTGACCATTTGAAAGGAAATGAATGTTCAAGAGTAGATATAACATATGCACATTTGGGATGAAGAGAGTGAATCATCACCATACTTCATGAAGAAATATTAGATTCGAGAATTATATAAAATACTTATAGATACTTTAATATGGAATGAGAAATGTGATTTCTATTCCAAATGTATCTTCATATAGAAAATTGTTTTCCATGAAAGTTGTTTGTTCAAGTTCATGCTATATGATTTGAAACTCTCGACTGTAAACTAGTTACAGTGTTTGAAATGAAATCCTAAAATAAATAATTGAATGGAGTTTCATATTTCACACTTTGTTATAGTAAGGATGAAAATAGTGGAAGTATATCATTTGACACTTATTAATGAATGCATCATGTTATGAAAGATTGTCTTCATATATATACCAAGTGTCATTCATGGAATAATAACGGTTTTCCGTTATTGACTGAAAATAGATATAATTTTAGTTTATATGAATATTATGAATGTCCATTATAAGATAATTTTATGATTGTATTTTTCCATAGCAATTGATGTGTTAGCTATAGAAAATTTAGTAGTATCTAAAATTTTGGCAATTATTTTGGAATTGTAGACTAAGATATATATTGTAAAATAATTTTTTAATCATATGATTGTGAATTGCATGGTACTGATGAATTATACCTCAAACGATTAAGGGTAAAGCACCCATTCAATGGGTGTGATAAAAGAGTTATTGAATGCATGCATGCATGAATATATGTAAGTACGTATGAAGTTCAAGGTTTGGCAATGCCAAAATTGTAGCAATTTGGCGTTGAGAAGCAATTAATTAAAATAAATAATAGTGATTTAATTAATTAAAATGTATTTTTGGGAAGATTAAATAAGAATGATTTGGAGTGATTTGAATCAACCGATAAGATAAACGCATGTGTCCCATACCATATAAACATTTAATTCTCCTTTTCATTCATTTGAATAGTGCAAAATCATGTATTTTATATACAAAATAATTTATTTGAGAAAATAAGCTTTTAAAACCATTTTTCGAAATCGATTTTGAAAACAATCTTCGAAATTCTCTTTTATAGAGAATATATAGATATTATAGCTTGAAAATAATTTAAAAATATTATATAATAATTATTTCAAAAGCAAATTTATTTTAAAAATAATTTAGAAAAACCCATGCTCGAAATCAAGGAAAATATTAAAAATTCCAAAAAAAGGACATTCGAATTCATCTAAAAAACGATTCATTTTGAAAGAAATTCTCCAATATTTCAGCTGGCCTATTGACAGGCATCATAGCCTTCAAAACAGTTCAGAAATATCATAAATACAAGATGTAGAAGTCGAAAATCGAACGGGAAAACATGGCAGAACAAAAAAAGTGCACAGGCAAAAACAATACCCAGGTCTGAAATCTTCTCCGGGTTCCAACTTTTATACATAATTTGAATGGCTTAATGACCTTGGAATGGTCTAAAATTAGCTACACACAGAGTAGAAAAATTTAACTATGAACTAGAAAATGATTCACTGAATTCTGATATGAGATGGTTAAGATATGAAATTTCAAACATAGACACATACCATGTTGAATTCTGCCCAGGTCGAAAAACCCTCTTGGGTTCAACTTACAGACATGAGACAGGTGACCAAACGACCTCTGATTGAACTAGAAATTGGTATGCATATCGTAGAAAACTTTAACATTCAAATTAAAAAAGAATCAATGAATTCTGAAAGGAAAAGAAAAAGATAAGCTGTCTCAAACATGGACTCGACCCATGTTTGCAGCAGCTTAAAAACAGAAATATGCCTAGGTCTGAAAACCATCTCAGGTTTAACTTACAGGCATGAAATAGAGGACCAACCAACCTCTTATTGAACTGAAAATTGGTGTACACATAGTAGAAAACTTTAGTTTTTAAATAAAAAAGAATTGATGAATTCCGACAGGAAATGAAAGAGATACATTGTCTCAAACATGGACTCAGGCCATGTTTACAGCTACTCAGAAAATAATGTGTGTAGGCAAAAATCTAGGTCCCTATTGATTCTTTAGCTAAGTTTTCAGGTAACGAACGAACAAGTTTTGCTATGAAATTTTGCAAGCATATACTACAACATATGACCTATCAAGAGAATCCGGTAGCATTTCGTTGCCGAAATTTGGAGAAAATGACATGCAAATTGACATCCAAACATGGTTTTCACAGAAACATAAACATCAACAAAAAATCAATATATTGAAGCTATTTTTGCATAGATTTTTGGCATTTGAAGCTTTGTTTCAGCTAGTATTTGTGAGCAGTTAACTCACCTTGCAATGAAGATCAAAAACCCGGGTTTGTAAACTAAGGAATTTTGGATAATCAAACATTAATTGTTGAAACTAAATTGTTTCCAAAGGAATTATTAAAGAGCTTTTGGGGCGAAGTATTTTGGAAGTCGATTAATTTGAAGATTATGAATTATTAATAAAATATGGAATTTGATTATTTAATTGATAGAGATGATACTATTGAGTTAAAAGGATTTTAAATGTGTTAAAGTAATTGAATAATTTTTATAAAGCCTAATATTAATAGTTAATAAGATTGGAAATATATTTAAAGGAAAAGAAAGGTTTGTTTTAATTTAATAAGGAGCTTTAGTAATTATTTAATAATTGAGCTTAAACACAATAGTATGAATTTGATAATTAAAAAGAAAGAAATTGTGAAAAATAAATTCTGTGAAATACCATAAGGTTGAGCGAAATGTTGAGTGCAATAAATATAATAATTACTTGAAATTTTAAAAGTGATTAAATTTTTTTAGAAAACAGTTTGAAGAAGAAAGCAAAGAAGAAAATGAATATTTTTTAATTTAAGGTCTAAGTTAAACTTTTGCATCCAAATAGTTGTTTATCTAGATTTATCTCCATGATTCACTTAAGTAATTCACATTCACACCCTCCTTTTCATTCTCTAGTTCCTAAAACAAAAGGTTTGAAAACTCTCTTCCTTTTAAAATCAAAATAAAATCAAATCAATTCCTTTGAATTCTCAAATTTGAATAGGTACATCTCAACACCATTCTACACCATAATCTTTGAATAAGTTTTCATTTTGATCAAGTTTTGGAGCTTAAGAAATATACAATAAAGGAAAAGCAAAAGAGGTGGGAATGTCTGCTTATAGATGAGTATTCATACTCACAAATCTATGTTTGAATCATCTTATATATGTGTGTGTATCTTGTGTTTGGATTGATGCATGTATGAAAATTGTTGTGTGTGCATTGAATTGGAGGAGATAATATCTAGAAGGAGGATAATGCTTGAAATTTATCAAAAGATGATCGACTAGGAAACTGACCAGTAAAGCAACTGGCCAATCGCCTGATCGATCGGTGGTGCCACTGGTTGCACATACTAGTTAGTATTTAAAAAATAATATAAAATAAATAAAAATTATTGGATATAAATTTGAAACAAATATAATTAATGTATAAAGCTTATATTTTGTGGTAAAGAATTTAGTCTAAAGAAATATTTTATTTATATGAATTTTGATATTAATTATTAAAGAAATTAGATTTTCTAATCTCAGTAAATTGTCTAAAAAATCTATAAAAATATGGAATGGTTTATGATACTATTTTATAATTTTCAAAGTATAATTCATGAACTTTTAATAGAATCTTATATTATGAAAAATATATTTTATAGATTTGGAATAAAAGAAATTGATTTGAATATTATAAAATTTTAGTTAAAATATTATTTAATTATAGAAAAAAATTATGAAATGATTGTTATGAGTAACAAGTGGTTTTACAAGCTATTTATAATGATTTGAAATATAGAAAAGGGATTTTTGAAAGTAATTTATAAATATTAAAGTTCTATTTTGATTTATAAAAGGTTGAAAAATAATTATTTTATTATGTAAAATTTATAAACGCTTTTATTAATTATGGATGTACTTTATAAATAAATATAGTTATATTTCATTTCAATTTGAATTATATGTTTGTGTGTATATACTTCTGTGAAACGAGGAATTAAAATTAATAGAGTAATAATATCATTTGGGATGGGGCATTCGGTAATATATCTTTAGTTATTCTTTGAAGTTGTTATATAGAATAAGATAAGAGTAGTTTGTCAGCATTAAGCGAATGAATGAACATCGTTGTGGGGTATGGGACGCCTATAACAACCCTTCTTCTATGCCATAAATAAAATAAATTTAAATAAATAAATATATTTGAATTCGATATACAATAATTAATATTCTAAAATATAATTTTTTAATTAATTAAATTCTATCAAACAAAAGGTTTTGTTCTAATAAATTGAACTAATTTAATAAATTCTCTTCAAATAATATGTTAAAATTGAATAAAAAAATTAGTTGAATATAAAATAATTTTAAAGTATAAATAATTGTTAAAATAGTGGGAACTAAATAAGCAGGAATTGAATTGAATAAAATTAGACGGTTATTGGAATTTATTCGGTACAACGAAGCGTAAATTAATTTAAGTCCAAATGAAATTTATTTACTAATAAATTTAAAAAGTTATTTAAGAAGAAAAGGGAGATAAATGAATAAGTTTAAACTAGAGCCCGAGTCTAGGCCCAAGCCCATTTAAACCCATTCCTTTCTCTGTTTTCTAGAACACTCCACATCCCTCACCCATTAGCCCAAAACCGTCCCCTTTTGTTTCAATTTTTCTTTAATGACCCAAGTCAGAAATTGTGTTCAAAATAATAATAATAACAATAACGTCGCACGAAGCATGTGAGGCTGGCATCGACGATAAGTTGTTGGCGTGGTCGGCTGGGGTGGAGCTCGATATAGAGTGACCCAATGTATGAGCAAAGCGACCTGGAGTACCGCGATGTGATGCCGGTCCACTCAGAGTTCGAGGCCTCGATTTGGCATGGCTTGGCTGGCCATACGGTGTAAATCAATGCGATAGAGAAGAGGTCACGATGTAACAGGCAAGGTCGATGCAACATGGAGGATTGCATGATGGCAAGCATCGCAAGTTGTAGAAGGAGTGTGAATTTGTGTGGACATCTTGGAGTTGATAGCAATGTCGGAGGGACTAATGTGGTAGCAGCGTCGAGGGTATAAGGTTGGTATCTTGGGTAGTGAGCGACATAGCTGACACAACGGTAGTGTAGTTGAGATGCGGGCTTGATGTTGAACGAAAGGCAGGCTTGGAAGATGAAGGGAGGGTAGAGACAGAAGACTTCGCTCGACAATTCGGTGAGTTATTTTCTTAACTCACAAATATGATCTAAATGTTCGTTTATTTCATTATATTTCCACTGCTTGTTTGGATGATTTTTAGCAACGAATTGTTGATTCAAATGGACTGTTTGGTATATTGGTTTGAAACTTGGTAGATGTTAAGATGGTTGATTGTTTGTACTAGTATGAAGTGTGAGTTTACAAGCTGAACACTGTCCATTTTTGAGTTATGCAATATATTTTTATTCGAATATTGTGTGTGCTTTTACAGATACTTTATTTATTTTACTTGTTCTAAGAAATTTTTTGAAAGGCTTTGATAAACTAATATAAAAGCTAAAAATCATGTTGAAAGCAATTTATAAATAATTTGGTAAAGTTTTATTTGATTCTAGTATTAAACAAGAAGACACTTATTTATTTATTAAGGAAAACATTAAAATATCTTATTATTATATTATAAAATATATTAACAAAATAAATATCTTATTATTATTAAATATTTTCAAAATTAACAAAGAAAATAGTTCTATTCAAAATTATTAAAATTGACAATTATTTTTAAATAATTATTTAGGTTTATATAATTTTGAAAAATAAGTAGTTTATTCTATGTAGGTACGTGTATTTAGCTGTGTGTCAGCCTATATACATATGTACATATACATACATATATATATATATATTTTGTGTGTGTGTGTGTGTTTGTCTATAACCATCCGACTCAATTTATGGTGCAGAAGTGAACCAGATTTGTGATGTCCCGGAAATTTAGGCAATAATTATTTAATAATTTCATTGGTAATTATTTTAAAATGTGAAAATATTGATTCTATAATTTAATTCAAATTGAAATTCTCTTTTGAAAATTTATAATTATTTAATTTGTAAATGGATTAATTTGATTTAAATTATATTGTAAACTTTTCAATAGTTTGTTTTAAAGATCTATCTTATAATTTTCATAGAAAGTAAGTAAGTATTTATTTTGTTTTTAAGAATAAATATAGTTTAGATCTTATTTTATTAATAAAAGTTATTTTGTTTTGTTTTATTTTAAAAATTCTTTTCTTTTGAAATGTAGTTTCATATAGGATATTATTTTAAAAATAGTTAAACAAGCATTAAAATGTAAATGTATAGTTTTATAAAGAAGTGTATATATTTTTATTTAAAAACTAATGTTAATAAAACATTTGTAACTTGCTAAAACAAATTAGAAATAGTTTTAAGATAATTCAAATACATATACAAATTTAGAAATGGCTTTTAAATTTTAACATGCATATGTGTTAGTCAATTAAACCATTAAGAGACACTTGTAAAACATTTAACATGATAGCATAACAAGTGGCATTGATTTAAAAACTTTTTATTTTAAATATATTAACAAGACAATATAACCTAAGCATTTTGATAAAAACACTTTCTCTTCAAATTTGAAAGATCTGAAAATCAGATTTGAGTAAATCAAAAACCCCTCAAAACAAAAGCATGTTAAAATCTGCATTCAACCTCAAAACTGCAAATTACAAATATGCAAACAACTTCATATCTGCAAAGCCATTTCTAGTCAAAATCTACAAATCATTTTCTTCATAAAAAAACCTCAATCCAGTCTGCAATCTAAAGTCTGCATATCTGAAGCCAAGTTTCAATCATCAACTGGAAGTTCTACTTCAATTTAAAATTTGAGAGGTCTGCATGCAATCTACATCAGCAATTAAAGCAATCTTCATCAAACAGAGGATTAATTTCTGTAATCTAAATGCAAGTCTGGACTTGGAATTGTGATCTGCTCTTATGGAGATTGGATCTGCAACTAATTTGTTTCTGCATCTTTTAATTAAATGTGAGTAAACCTTTTTATTTTAAAAACAGTTCTTCCTTTTAAATCAAAGCTAGACAAAATTTTCAGAACCTAAGTTTCATATGCAAGCTGTTTTTCCCAAAAATCAAACTGCTATGATTGAAATTGCTCTGTCTCCATTTGGTTTAGTGAGTGACTTCACAATTTTAAAAGTGGATTTAAATTATCAGTTGCATGTGTACTGATAGAAATAAGCATGTTTGTTTGATCATAGTGTGATGATGTTCTGTGTGTATATGTATATGTATAAATATATATGTGTGTAATGTCAGGTATCTGCAGCTAAAATTTTAATGGAAATTCATTTCCACTTGGTTTGATCTCTGTTGGAAATTAATGTGTAAACAAAAGGATGTTTGTTTAGTAATACATTATGTTTATAAATCAAAATGAAATTAAATTGAAAATATGAGGCCTCTGGAAACAATAATAACAACTATTGTTTTCAATAAACAAGAATCTCAAACATCTTGAATTATTAAAACAAGTTTATAATTTGAATGCACTTTAGAAATCTTGAATTTTAAAACAGAAATCAAAATTTTTAGTTAATTTTTGTGTGAGCATTTCTGGGAGCAATAACAATGGGAGTTTTTGGGGTTATATGGTGATCTAGTGATTCTGGGTTGTAGTGGTGCTTCCTGTAGGTGAAATATTGATGGAAGAATAAGGTGAAATTGGAAAGTTAGTGATTAGAGAGAGAGGAGATGTGAATTGGGGGTTTTACAGGTTTATGGCCTGAAGTTGAGGGGTCGGGTTTGATGGCCTCTTGTTATCTCTGTGTTGCATCGAGTGAGGAGAGATTTTGGAGATTGAAAGAGGGGTTGTAGATGGTGTGATGGCCGGAATTGTAGGTGCTCAGATGGTCGGAATGGATCATCGAAGTGGTTGACAGGTTTACAGTGGTTCTCAAGATTTTGGTGATCTTCTGTATTTTGCAGGGTTTTGACCCGAAGAAGAACTCGGGTAGTTTTGCTTCTGACTCGAAGCAATGGGTGTTGTAACTCGAAGTAAAAGAGTGGGTGTCTCGGGTTTTTTTTTTGGTTGCAGGTTTAAAGTCTGTAATTTTACAGTTTTTAAAATCTTGAATGAAACTCTTATTTTAAAATTTTAAAATTGAATAAAATGTAAGATTTAAACTGAATTCAAATGTAGCTTTAAATTCAAGTTTTTAAAAAGTAAAATCTTAAATTTAAACAAGATTTAGATTCAGTTTAGAGCAAGAGTTAAAACCAGAGAGCATTTGCAGGTTTTTAAAAAAAAATGTTGAATGGAAATTAAAATTTTAGTGCAGGAGTTTGATTCATGTATGAGTTGAAACTGAATTCAAATGTAGTTTTGATACTCAAAGATTTTAAAAATGAAAATATTAAATTTAAACAAGATTTAATTTGGTTTAATCAAGTTTAAAAATAAGTTTCAGGTTGCTTTCAAATTCAGACATTAAGCTAAAACAGTTTTGTTAGTTTTTAAATTTTGAAACAGATTTAAATGATTTAAGGAAGATTTAAATATGTTTTGAAATTAAGTTGAAACTGTTCCAAGTTTCTTTGAAACCCAGTTTTAATTTCAAAACAGTTTTTAAATTTAAAATGAATGAACATATTCAAATGTTAAAGTGAATTTGAAAATGAAATTTCATTTCAAATAAGTTTAAAACTTGAAGAATTTATTCTTTAATACTTGAATAAATATGAAGTGTTTAATGTTGATTTGAAGATAAACAAATCAATCTATTTTCAAAGGCTTAATCTATTTTAATCAAGTAATTTATTTTAAATCTTTCTTTATAGTTAGGTAATGAATGTTCTTAACATTCATTTTATTGTAAGGTTTTATAATTATTTAATTTGGATCAATGTTTAAATAATTAAACATTTGAATCTTTAAATAAAAATTGGAATTAGAATTTAATTTTAGAAATGTATTGTTTTAATACAGTTTGAATTTAAATGAGTCATTTGCTAAGTAATTTGATTATTTTGAAAATCTTTAAGATAATTAAGGATTTACTTAATTATTTGATTTTTAATAATGGTTTAGATTAATTTTGATAATTAATCTAATTTAAATTTTCTTAAGTATATAATTAATGAAATATGTTAATTAATAAATGACGATAATTATCTAAGGATAATTTAGTAATTAATTAAGGAAATTAATTTTGGATAATTAATTAGATTAATTAATTGAAATCTAACTAATTGTAATTTTTTAAGTAATTAAGGAATTAATTACTTATTAATTTGGATTGTGATTTGTTAAGTTAATTAATTTAGTTTAATTAATTTAAATAAATTATTTGATGATTTTAAGAGTGTAATTACTCAATGTAATTAGTGGAGCAAGATTACTTAGAGAAATAATAATGATAATTACTGGAATGTAATTAGTAATTTGGATAATTACTTTTGTAATTAATTAAGGAATTAATTAATGATTAATTATTGGATAATTAATTTGATTTATGAGTAATTAAAGATAGTCAATTACTAAATTTAATATTAATCAAGGTGATTAATAATTAGATTAATAATTAAATGTAATTAATTTTAATTAAGTAATTTATTTAAATATTAGAGATCATTAATTATTATAATTAATGATGTAATTAAGGATTGTTTGATTAGGTAATAATTAATTAAGTGATTAATTAATTGTGATTAATTAAGGATAAATATAATTAATTATAATTAATTAATAAATGAGTAATTAAGGTTAATTACTTATGATTAAGGTTAATTAATTTATGAAATTAATTTAATACTAATTACTTATTGTAATTAGTAAATGATTAATCAAGGTTGTTTAATCAAGTTAAATACTTAGGAAGTGAATTAATTAACTGGGTTAATTAATTAATAGATGTTAAGCAGGATTTAAATGAGTAATTAATTTAATTAATTTAAATTAATTAGATATGGTTGTAATTAATTTTCATTTTAAATTAATTATAATTGATGGTTAATAAATCATTGCTTATGGATGTTATTGATTGGATGGTTGTGATCTCAGTAATGAGATGAGTAGTATCTATAGGATATGGATACTTAGTTAAAATATGATAGTATGGATTATTTGGTTGTGATGATTATCTGTTTATGGATGATACAGATTATCTGTTTATGATATGAATATGATTATCTATTGTGAGATGTAGTTTATCTATCTGTGTGAAATAGATAATAATGAAATGAGTTAATTATTTAAAACCCTTAAGTACAACTTGGACATTAAAATGGCGTTTGGTTTCGATGAGTCCGGGATCGGGTTTCCATATTTGGATATCCGAAAACCACATCGATTCCAATTAAAACGTTAGGTCGTTAATCCAAGTGGAGCAAATGAAGACTCGAGGTGTAAGGGTTATACGTCAGTATAACTCTGTGGGTGATTCCGTAATGAGTTTGACGGAATAGTACTTATAGATTCGAGATGGAGATTTAGAGTGCAAGGGTTATCGCCGTTAACTCTGAGGGTGATTCCAATACGAGTGTAGCGAGATAATGCCTTCGGTTTCGTTCGAACCCGGAACGAACTTGTATGGATTGAATGCTTTCAGAACATCGTCAGGTGGACGATGAGCATTCTAAGATTTATGAGTCCTATAAAGGTAATCGTAGCCTCAAGCCTCATCAACCGAGAATGGCTAAAACAGGGGAGGTGCAGCAAAGCTTCGTGGGTAGCCCCCACTTGAGAGCAAGATTTACTCCTGTCTAGAGGTCCCTTTATATTTCGGTTGTGTGGCAGTTGGTGACGACCAATCTGCGGGGTAGTCTTGTTCGGAACTGTTCAGTAAGGAACAGGTCCGGCTTTGTGTTGCAGGGGATGAAGGGAGTAATCCTCGGTACGGTGATCTAGGCCACGTACTGTGACGGGCTGTGCCCCAGTAGCCCTGCCATTGATGGAATTCAAAATCCAATAAGTGCCTGTACGGTTTTGATTGTGCCCAACTATGTTGGAACGTGAGATGTAAGCATTCCAGCTATTTCTGTATTTTACTTTGAAAACCCTAGACACTATTATAATATCACTGGATTTCCTATCAAATGTTTTGGTTAGCGTAAGGTAAAAACTTTTCCATGTTTATGTGTGGGAAGTCTTACGTGATACCTTTTGTTTTCAAAGGATTTTCTAAAGTTAAGCAACTTTTATCCCCGTTTACTCACACCAGACCCCTGTCTGACCTGAGTGTTTATTTTCTGTTTTATTAAACTCTTGGGTACTCATATTACGTATGAGTAGTCAAGTGATTCAGGATTGCTTTGACGAGTCCTGGAGGAGACAATGGAGCATGAGGCTTCAACGTGTAGATATATTTAGTGGTTCCGCTGTGTTTGAGTTGTATCTGTTTATCTGATGTACTAGGATTGTAATAGCTACACAGATGTTTATAACTGTCTAGTTTTGTGTTGTATTAGCTGTATTACTCTGATGTATAAGATACTATGTAAAGTTTTATGTGATATATTATAATTTATTTGATTCCGCTATGAGATTCTGATGTTGTCTGTTCTTTCTTTCCTTTCTTTTCTCTTTTCTATCCCTTTCTTTCTTCTTAACGATGCGACTTCCTGGAGTTTGAAAGTTGGGTCGTTACAAGATTAGCTAATAACCATCCGAACGTACTAATTGTGGTAGTCACGCACTAGGTCTGTGGTACCTCAATTCTTATAGCCGTGTGTCGGCAGTATATAGAGCATGTGTCTACAGTATATAGAGCCGTGTATCGGCAGTATATAGAGCCAAGCATCAGAGTCGAATCATCCATTTGTGTCACCTAGGACAGCAGTCTATTACCATTTAGAGGGCATGTGTAGGATCGTGTCCGAGTCCTTGCGTTGATGAGCATATTGATGGATATGAGTCAAGATGGCCGTCGAGGTAACTAAGACTATAAGAGCCTTTTTGGAGGATCATGTGTGTCTTGTTTGCTAGACACATATGCAGTTTCCTACAGCAAGTGTGTCTATCAGTCTCCCATCTGGTCCTGGTGTGTGTGATAAATTGACATATTTATTTGTAATCCTTACTTCATTGTTGTGATCATACCTGAGATTGTGTCCAGTGTTTGGTCAATCCCTATATCCTTCTTTGGCGTGTCGCTATTATCCTTCTTTTTTGTGTGTTGGTTATTATCTTTCATTAGCGTGTATCGCCAGTTACCACTCTTTGGCATGTGTTGCAAATTATCTTTCTTGGGCGTATGTCGTCGGTTATACCTTATAGGCATGTGTCTCCAACTATTCTTTGTAGGCATGTGTCACCAATTGTATGTTTGGATGTATGTTTACCATTTATTCCATTTTATGAGTACGAAAGACCCTAGAAAGTCGATCTCATTATTATCTAAGAGTTATACTCGATGGTTATTCTTGTATTGAAGATGTTATATATTTGGATGTTTCACCCATAGGACACTATTTACATGACACGTATTTTGAATATGTTTATTATAGAGATGATATGTGTATGATATTAGTTATGTTTGTCATATCATGATAGTAGTTACTATATTCTAACCCTACATTTTAGACATAGTCTGACTCATATGTTATTTATATAATACTCGGATTAGTCCGAGACATTTCAAGTTTGAGGATTATGAGACAAGCTTGTGTTTTGGGCATAAAAGATGGTAGTATACAGCATAGTTGTTATCATCTTGTATTGTATAGTATTTTGTACGTATATTCAAGTAATGTATATTGGACATACTGTATATGTTTAGTTATATATATTATCACTGCATTTCTGACTTCATGTTCTCTATTATTTTCTATATTATGTGTATTGTTATATACTAGAGGCACAGATGTTTATTATTTTGTGCCGATATTATGTACGTATAGGTAAGTTATTTATCTGATTTTACATAGGTACCAATGTTAGCCCAAGGGAATATTCACGTGTGTACCCAATATCTCCTCATTCTCCATATTATCTGATAGTATTAATATGTAATGCTCTTGGATAGTATGGTTATAAAGGTAAGGGTGTCTACAACACCCATGTCGATATTTGTTTGATTTCTTTCTGTATGTAAATGTCACTTGAAAGTGGTTTACTAACGTGGGTTATATAGACATATGTATATGATGATGTGAACTGAAGGTATGCATGCCGAAGGCCAAGATTGTGTCTATTTATGTAATGTGTATACTCCTATTATACATTGTGGAGTAAACCAAATTGGCTAGTATCCATCCTAATGGCATTATTGCGGAGTCGCTCCTTGAATCAATGACACGCCTTTTGATATATGTGTGTGTGTGTGTGTGTGTGTGTGTATATGGCTGAGTGTCATTGCCCCATGTCACTTAGACCAGTAGTGTATTACCATTTGGGTGCTTATAGGGTCATGACCATTGCATAGCATTGTCTTGCTCTAGATAGATATTGGATCATGATGGTCGTCAATATAATCGAAGACTATTGAAGCAGCACTGAGAGCGTGTAAAGAAGGCTTCTGAAGCAGCCTGAGAGTTGTTAGTCACCCGTCTGGTTATTTTAGTAGCATTGTGGGCATACACTCTTATGACATTCATTGATTGCGATTAAGTCGATATGATAATTTTTAAGACTGAGAGTCAATGAGATAAGCATCCCGTGTATATTTTGATTGTGTTATCGTCTGAATGATGATCCCTAACACTATTGACATTAGTGTGTTGTGTATTTGTACACGGTGCCCTCTCATCGATACATGCTTAGCTGAGAGCTTAGACAAGCATAATAGAGTGGTTGGCATATTCTTTTTGTGTATGTTTGACTTGGATGCTTGTTATGTGTTTATATATATATATATATATATATATATATATATATATATATATATATATATATATACGTTGAGTATGACAGACCCTAGGTATGTTTACTCTACGATTATCTGAGAGATAATTATGGGCATTTCCAAGAGCATGTCCTAAGTAGATAGTTGGATGCATATATGATTCACCCTTGACATTATACACTTACTATGTAGTTTGTCTTGACTTTTATATGGGTGACACTCCATGTACATCGTTATGAGATATGATACTGTTATTGTGACATGCATTGACACCTTTATTTTAGACAGTCTTACCCATATGTTATTTATACAATACACGGTTCAATCTAAGACATTTTAGGTTCAGGGAGACATGATCAGTTTATGGATGTTGGGCATAGATGGAGGATTGAGTATTAAATTGTATCATCTTGTATTGGACACACATAGACATTGTATTTATATAGAGATAGCGGGTGTTTGACTTATTTTATCCTACTTAGATTTGTGTTATTTTAAATCATACATTTTTCCGCATTATTGACTATGTTTTCTATATGTCTTCTATTTTATATTGTATATTGTTCTATCATGACATCGCAAATGTTTATTGCTTTATGCCTATGCCAAGTACGAATTTGTGAGTTGATTATTTAATTTTGAAATTCGTACCGGTGTTAGCCCAAAGGATATTCACATGTGATAGCCCAATACTATCTCATTCTTTGTTTCAGACACTCAATATTATTCTTTGGTACTATGGGAACAAAGGTGGAGTGTTACAGTTAGTATTAGAGTAGGTTTAGAATATTAGATGAGATAAAGAGACACGAATCTTGATGATTGATAGGACATACCCCTTGGGTGTGTTGGATAGTTGCCCAATGGTAAGGGGTAATAGGAGTGTGTGTGTATACTTATTATATTGTAATTACTAGGCAATTATTGAGGGACGTATTTTTAATTTTCTTATCATATAATATTATTTGCTTCTACCATGAAGAGTGTAAATCTCTATATAAGATACAGAGTAGTTCCTAAATACATAAAGGAAGAAGTTATAGATCAGACTTGTAGTCTCAACTTTTTTAGTAAATATTAGACCTCGGTGTGGCTTTGAATATAGTAACCTGATTCATTAAGTATCAAAGTGCAGATCTGAAGCTGATAGATCACTTTTCGTGATCATCTTTGTTATTTGGTTGTTTAATTGCTTGATGGATGTTTTTGTTTTATTGCGTGTTTGCGTTGATTGATATATGCTTTGTTTGGTGGACCTATCTTGGGTATGTTATTCGGTAGGACCTGTCACTCAAGGTTGGTATCCTTTTAGGTTTTGATATTCCGCAAAGGATAATTAAAATTCTTTTCACATAAATACAACTGTATATTTTTATGTAAAACTTAAATTGTGGCTAAAATAAAAACGAAGATGAAAGTTTGCTTATTTATTAGTATGGGTAGTTAATTATGATGTTTGGATTATTGTAGGTAAACTATTTTTTAAATTATTCCAATATATTATGTATAGTGTTTTAGTACAAGCAAGGATATGTTTTAATTAATTTTTTGGTTATAGTGTGTGTATATATGGTTTGTAAAGATATTTTGCTAATGAAAAGCAAATGTTTTTACAAAAGATTAAGTTGTTTAAAGTATATTAAAGTAAGTATTTAAAGAAGTTCTAAAAGTAAATATTGTGTTAAACATAAAGCTTTGAAAAGTTTCAAAAAATAATTGAGAATTTTTTTGAGAAGTTTTGAAATATTTGTAAAGTTTGAAAAATCATGTAATATTTTAAAAGAAAATAAAATATCTTGAGCTATCATGAAATCGATATTTTGCAATAATATTTTGGAGAGAATTATATTTGATGCTTTGGAAAGTTTTAAGCGATATGAAGGATATTTTGCACTAATATTTTGGAGAAAATTATATTTGATGTTTTAGAAAGTTTTAAGTGATATGAAGCATATTTTGAAGTGAGTTATGTTTTAGAAAATGAGGAATTATCATCTTGGGTGAAGCAAACAATTTAAAGAAAAGTACATGCAATATTTTTGAGAAATTGTTAAAAAAGAATAATAAAATTCTGGAAGAAATATTTTTGAACTATATTTTAGAAAGGTTATAAATAAAGGTTTAAGAAATGATATGAAACATTTTGATTACAGAAATAGCATTTTGAAGTTTTGGGAATAGTTTTGACTTTTGAATATATATATATAGAAGAGTAAGTACCATAATGGTAATGAAAAGAACTGTTTTGAAATTAATAAAAATATTTTCCTATATTTAGATTTTATATGTTGATTGCAACTATCGAGCATTAGTGGATATCTGAAGTCGGCAGCATGGCAATGTTGATCACACAATCAATACTGTAGCCAATTGGTGAAGTGAGCTACTAGAAATTCATGGCAAGGCATCATATTTATATTTATAGATACATTACAATGTGAAATTGTTTGGTATGTGATGTTATGATGGTATGCATGCCATGTTGAGTGATTGTTTGTAACTTGGGTGGATTTTGTGAATATATTATGATATGGTTTATTGTGATATAAAAGAGAGAGTGTGTGTATGTGTGTGTGTGTAAGTTTTCAACTTGAGATGATTTTTTAAACTATTATGTTATTATAAAGCTTAATTTTAGGATTGATTGTTTTGAGAAAAAATATTTGGTAAATAACAAGTACTTTAAGAAATGTATTCAAGAGGAAACCGAAGTAAATAATTGGACTAATTTTATTAAAAAAAACTCGAAGAAGTAATTTTAAAATAAGAAGTATTTCATGAAAATTTGCAATAAATTATTAATTTTGTGGGTTATATTTTGTGGAGGTTGAAATTTGAATTTTGAAATAATCATTTAAAAAATATATATAACATTTTAAGTATTGGTGGAAATCATTTGTTAAAGTGTGGTAAATTTTTTAAGTAATTTATAAAAATCGTAAAGGGAATTTTGATAGAAGTAAATCTCTTATATATATATATATACACACTTTTAGAAAAGTATTAATTTGGTGAAGCATTTGGTAAATTACTTTTGCAAAGTAAATTTTGTAATGAATAATGTATTAAGTATTTTAAAAGGAATGAAAATGTGTTTAATTTATAAATAAATGGGAGAATTTATGCGAGCTAATTATTAATATTGCAAATAGAATATGTTTAAAGAAAGAGAAAATTTTATTAATTGATTATATTTTAAGTTTGAATGAAATTATACTGGGAATGTCTTGTGCATGAAATAAGATTAAAAAAAGTTATTTTGATAAAATGAGTTTTGGAGTATAAATATTTTGGAGTATATTTTATAGCAAATAAATAGGTTTAGCATTATGAAATTGAAAGAGTTTTTCTAAGTGGAAAATAATTGGCTTATTGCATAAAATGTTAAAACTTTTCATTAAAGAGTCCAGACAAATTTTGAATTGTGGAAAAATCAAGTTTTGTAAGCTAATTTGGAAAAATCTTTTGTGAATCAAAATTTGAAATTAATGATTATAAATTTAACATTATATGTTTTGATGATTTGTGATACTAGAAGTTTGAGAATAAGTTTTAAATTTTGTTTCAAGTGCTTTATAAAATATTGAAATTGGTTTTGTGGAATTAAGATTTGGAGAGAGGATTATAGAAAATAGTGTTTTTCTAGAATTTGAAATTTTGAGATTCAAAAATATTTAGTGTCCTCTACATCATATATTTATATATATTAGAATGGTATTGTGGAAGTTTTGTAAATTAAGAATAGTTTTGAAGAAGGTAAATTTGTGGATTATTTTTGAAAGTAATATATGGCAAAATGTTTTGACACTTGAAGTTCATTAAAGAAATTTCGTATAAAAGTTTATTGTTAAAATAAAGTATGGATTTATATAAGATATGTTTGTTTGTTGTATGGAATGTGCTTTTTTATTGCAATTTTTTGGAATATTCTTCGTAGTACAGAATCTACTCTAAAGTTTTTCAATAATTTCAACATCTGAATTGCAATATTGGTTGTGATGCATGGGTATTATCCAATTAAGTTGTTGGACTCATAGCTCATATCCACTGATTTGGGCAAGGCATGATAAACCATTGTTTTTTAGAAGCCACCGAAGGGTCTAACAATTGTTGCTGTATTAAAGTGGCATTTGTATTGGTTGAATGTTTTGATTATAAATGGGTATAGTAAAGCTAATAATTTTATCTTGTTATGGATTTTCTCTATAGAAAATTGTAAGGATACAATTCTCTTAAGGTGGGACTCCGTAACAACTCGGTGTTAAGAAGAAATTAATTAAAATAAATAATAGTGATTTAATTAATTAAAATGTATTTTTTAAAATATTAAATTAAAATGGTTGGGAATTATTTATAAATATTGGAATCTGCATAATAAAATATTAATTGTTGAAATCTAAATTGTTCTGGGAAGAATAGTTAAAGAGCTTTTAGAGCGAAGTATTTTGGAAGTTAATTAATTTAAAGGTTATGAATTATTAATAAGATGTGGAAATTTAATTGATGGAGATAATACTTTTGAATTTAAAAGTTTTTAAATGTGTTAGAAGTGATTGAATGATTTTTATAAAGTCTAATATTAATAGTTAATGAGATTGGAAATATATTTAATAGAAAATGAAGTTTTATTTATTTTAAAAAGGATTTTTGGTAATTATTTAGTAATTGAGCTTGAATACAATAGTTTGAATTAGATAACTAAAATGAAATAAATTATGGCAAATAAATTCTATAAAATTCCATAATGTTGAGAAATGTTGAGTGTTATAAATATAGTAGTTATTTGAAATTTTAAAAGCGATTAATTTGGTAGAATATACTTTGACGAAGAAAGAAAATAAGAAAATGAATATGCTTTTTAATCTAAGGCCCATGCCCAACCCTTGCTTTTAGATAGTGCTTTGTCTAGATTTATCTCCATTCCTCACTTAAGCAATTCACATTCGCTCCCTCCTTTTCATTTTCTACTTCTTGAAACAAAATGTTAGAAATCTCTGTTCTTTATATATCAAATAAATTCATATAAATTCTCAAATTCGAATAGGTGCATCCCGTGCGGTTAAAACGCCCTGCCGCTCCATAGCGTTTGAGGTGCAAAAAGTTGTAGCGGAGATATATCAAGGATATAGTAGGATATAGCGGACGACTTTAAAAAGAGGAATGTTAAATATACTACAATAAAAGAGGAACAATCATTACTTATTATTTCCCACAAAGCAAAACAAGTTATATTAAAGTAAAGATGTAACGACCCGGAAATTTCGATCTTGAAAATTCCAGATAGTTAGGAATAGAAGAAAAGAGATAGAAGAAGAAACAAAAAAACCAAACTCGGAATCTCACAATCGCAGCGGATAAAATATAATATCAAATAATATTCTTTATAGAAAGAAAGCTGTATCAGTCAATTACAATTTAATACATCAGAGATACAATATTTATACAATCACTGGACAGTTAAAATAACTTGTCCCAGATAAATAACAATATATCACAGCTATATACACTCCATACGTTCCTGCCATCCAGCTCACTTCCTGAGCTCCAGAACGTCCTTACCTGAAAATCTGTAACACTCGGTCCAACCCAAGCATTAAAATAAAGTAACACCCGGGTTAGGCTGGAAACCAACATGAATAAACCTATCTAACATGGAACACAAAAGCATACAACTTAAATAAACTCGGGGTGACCTGTATCAATCTACAACTTCACAAGTCGTTATAGACACTACTTACTTCCCATATCAATTTTAAGTACCAAAACTTAGATTAAAAGGTCCAATTCACTTAAATCATTACATTCCAGTCTATTGATTTCACATATCAAATCTGTACAGAATTATTATAGAATGAAAATCGAAGTGGTTTCGGGTATTTACTAATACCCGACGCCGGTCTCTTCGAATTCAGTACCATCTTAACCCATGTTATTTAAGTGAAACACAATTCAACCTTTAAATACAGGATGTCACTTTATACAGCAATTCATCATCGATAGACAACCACAATATCATAGTTCACCCAAGCATATCATATAATAAAACATTTCATTCCAGAGATAACAATCAAATCAAGGCATTTAACATCATTCAATTATCATAAGAAAAAAATTTGGTCAGTCCCAAGATTAATTTAATTATTTCTAATTAAATTACTAACCTCAATCACTTGGATTACTTTTCCTTAACATTAATTAATCTCAAATCAATTAATTAATCATCTCTCAATTAACCATCTTAATTAATTACCCTGGATTAATTATTCTTCATTATATTAAGTAATAGCCCATAATTAATTATACAAATTAATTAACTTTTACCCATTCAATATTAATTACTTTTATCTTTAATTAATTACTCAAATTAATTTTTCTGTAACCATTTATTTTGATTAATTATCCTCTAATTAATCACACTCATTAATTAATAAACCCTTGATTAATCTTCTTATTATTTAATTAATTACACTAAGTAATTAATTCTTAATTACTTCCATAAAGTAAATATTCTCTTTCTCTAGTAATTATCCCTTAATTACTTACTCTAAGTGATTATACTTCATTAATTAATAAATCTCATTTAGTAATTTCCCATAGATTACTAATTAATGACCCTTCCATTAACATCTAATTAATCAAAGACAAAACATTAACTCATCTCTTACGTAATTTTTTTTGAAATACTTAGAGATTTGATTTCATAATTTCCCAATATATGATTTACCAAATCAGCTAAATTTTAAAACAATTTATCTTTGAAATTTAGCTTTTGAGTCTTCCTTGGTAACTGAATTAACATCATGGTTTGAAACCCTATTTTAACTTGATTGAATACTTATTTAAACTCTACACGAAACAGACAAATCTGGGAACCAAATTCTACATAGAACAAAACTGAGCCTGCTTCGTTCCCTCCCCAAAACGAACCCCGAGCTACCCAAGATAATCAACAACTTCGAGTTCAACACGCCAAACCCCTCGAGTTCTACCCATGCAACCTTCATCTTCCCGAAGCCAAAACCACCGCTGACATGAACGTGAATTCGTGTACGTGCACAGCAACTCCGCCCCTCTCCGATCAACTTCCCGATCATCAACCCAGTGCCCATCATCTCGCCGACCCATTCATACACCCAGAATGATGATTTCGATAGACGAACGAAATCGAGCCGCTTGTTCCAAAAACTGTAACCATCACCATCGAAAAACCTTCAATCACCGTCAAACCCTCCCTTAAGAACCCATGCCACCACAACTACAGCTTCCTCATCGGCATACGCAGCATTTACCTTGATCCGATCAAACTCGAAACACTCAAAACGGAGAAATTTCTCGAGAACTCTAACGAACCCAATAGGTAAAACAAACCCTAAATCATCATTCAATAACCACCCCGAGTGATTTTAAGTTTTTCCACTAATTTTCCATCGATCAACGATCGATCAACCACCATATACTCTAAGCCCGATGCCACAGAATCACGAGATCGCCAGCATTCGACAAAAGTACCAGATTTGATCAACACACAATATCCCCCAATTCGCAATCTTAAAAATCATAAAATTCATACCAAAAATCATGGTTTCGAGGCTTGAATTCAAACATGCATTCATAACCAGAAAATTTTAATACTTAAATTTTCAAATTTAAAATGTTCATTACAGTAAATTCAATTTAAAAAAAAATATTTATTCAATAAATATACTAGAAACCCTTTTTGAAATTTGTATTACATTGCCATAGTTATTTTCAATTTAGGGATCGAATTCTAAAATCATCTAGATAGGACGGTTTAAATTTTGATCAGGATTTTATTTTTTTGAAAACCTATAAACACAGACAGAGGCATTCATTTGCCTTTCTCAGACATTCATACAAAAAAAATTTACAAAATATAAACATATGTATAATGCATTTACTTTTCTGAAAACAACTTTCACTACTTAATTCACGTATAACAAAGTATATACACGGATTAAAGTCTTAAGGAATTAGTTTACTCACTTTGTTTGAAAAACAGAGAACAGTTCATTCCTGTACATATTTACTTTTTTTTCTTTTTCTTTACTATAAATTTATTATTTCAGATAATAACTCGGTAAATTTTACTTGAGTTAACTTTAAAATTAGGATTTCACCAATTTAAACATCTTCTCTTTAAACACTATATCCTATAATTGATTTGTGAAGAGATATTGAGTTTTTTTTTATTTATATTTATCTCTGTAAATATAAAACAGAGAGATCTATATGTATGCATTCATAACACTTCATATTTTATCAAGCAAACATGATTTCATTAGTGCAAAACAATTAACACATCATCTTTCCAAACATCATTCACATGCAATCAGATTTTAACAGTTTTTTTAAACTTGAATGAACTCACCTGAAAAAAATGAAACAGAGGACAGGTTTTGGCCTGGAAAGACTTTGACCTGATGCTTGATTTGATGATGATCAACTTGCTTTGAATTTTGATTTTGAAGTTGCTTGATTTGATTATTGAACTGTTATTTAATCATGTTGGATTTTAGCTTGCATCGGGTTAAAGATTTTGCAAGAGTTTGATTTTGTTTACAAGCCATTTCCTCTAGTTTGTAAAATGTGTACAGGTTTGGTTTCCTTCTTCTCTGATCTTAATTTTGAGACTGCTGCTTTAAACTTGAAATTGGACTGATTTTTGTTTTAATCTTCTTTTCAGGTTTTAGGTGATTCCCAACAAAACGAAGTCTGGCTTTTATTATTTTTTCTAATACATTTAATTAAATAAAAAAATAACATGTTTTTCCAATTGTCTACTTCATGTAGTCTTTATCTTACAAATGCTTAATGCATATTTTAAATGTTTACATTTGTAAATTTTGCATAAATCTAAGTTTTCATATTGTATTTATATTCTTAAGTTTAATACTTTTATACATATACAATTTGTACATATATTTAAAGAAAGTATGAATCTTATTAAGTTATATTTTAAACTTGAGCTTTAATACTTAACAAGTAAATATATACTAATACTATCCTTATTGTTGTAAAAATAAAGAATCTATTTTTAATAACTTGAAAATAAAATTTGAATTTAAACCAAAGCTAACCATTTACAATATATATATACATTATAATAGAAAACATATTTATTTGTAAAAGATAAATTGTGCCAAATTGAATAATTATAAGAAAATCATTAAACAAATATCATCAAATTTCAATAGTTAAATCAGGAGATTATCAAATGAATATTTATCCCGATATTTATAATTCAGCATTTATTATAGTTCTAATTCATCAATATACACATCCAGATATATATATTTTTATTATCGAGTTTTATTTGTCCAATTAATAAATCAATGTTTTAATGAATTAAATCCTGTTAATTACAAATTAACTGCTGCCCAAAAATTTGGGTTATTACATTCCTCCCCCCTTAGAATCTTTTCGTCCTCGAAAAGGAATGAAGCCAGAATTTATTAAAATGATTATTATTAGAAAAATACTCTTTGATAAATTTTACTATAAACTCTTTTTATTAAGAAATTTTAAAACACTTTTTAAAAATCTATATGTATATATTACCAAAATAATTTTATAAAAATACTTTTTATAACTCGATGTCTCCACCAGTCCGTCCTTGTTCTCACAGAAATTCGGTCATACGTTGATCAGGCATAAGACTGAAAATCTTTAAGTACTCGGTAAACCCTTTTCAACATCCAGTGAAAATAATTGGAAAATATTTTACTTAAAATATAGAAAACATTTTGAAAATATTAGAAATATCTTTGGTGAGAATGCTTTGGAAATCATCACCCTCATCCATGGTCGCAGTTACATCCTGCGTTACGTTGCCATCGCAGCAAAAGTCCATGTAACTGTAGGCACTCCGCGCCTCTCGATTACGCCATGGAACCCACAACAGATCGCAGTTACATTTCAGGGTTACGTTTCCATCATAGCAAAAGCCTGTGTAACTGTAGGCATGAGCGCCCTCGATTTTTGCTGCCAAAAATGAAACTTCTCCACCCCTACATAAGTCGCAGTCTACCGATGTAAAATCAAATGTAGACTGTTGGCTCTCAGCGGCACACACGACATTCGCTATGTTACCATAGGTCGCAGTCTACCGATATAAAATCAAACGTAGACTGTTGGCTCTCAACGGCACACACGACTTTCGCTATGGTCTGCGCTAGATCACAGTGACATCGAGTTAAACTGTCGTCACAACATAACTCAAATGCCTCTGTAGGCATCAGCGTCTTCGACTTTCGCTACACACTACACAAAATCCTCAGGAACTAGTTTTGTCTGGACTCCTCACAGGATCAACTTTAGAACCCCCTTTAGGGTTCAAGGCAGTACCACCCTGTGGCACTCCTGAGAAGTTCATTTCAAGGGAGCACCTTTTTCTCCAAAGCCATTTTCAAAACACTTTATACTATACACATATAGTATCTTCCAAATCATACACCTAGTATGAATCTCATATAAATCTCCTTTCTCAAGATCGATTATCCTAAAATCGATAATTCTCAAATTAGGCTTTCCAAATTCCAATATTGATTTTTCTTCAAAAATCAAAAGCCTTTCCAAATTCAAAGGTTCCAAAAACCTTTTCCTAAAATCCTCATAAGATCCTTTATATATATAGATATATATATATATAACCTTGAAAAATCTTTGGATCATTTCAAACTTGTATAAAACCCTTTTATACTACAAATATTTTCAAAACCCTTTCCTTCTAGCTATAGATTCAACAAGGGAAGATTTATCTTATATATAACAAAGATACATAACTTTTTTTATTCCAAATCAAATATTCAAATTTGATTACTCTATAAAGTCACTTACCAAGTTACTTACTTCCACAAAGTAAATTTTTACCATAGAAATATCCAATTTCCACTTTACTTCATCATATATTTCACAAAATATACTTTCATTTCAAAAGCCATTTCACATTTCTTATCCACAAATTCCTAGTATCAATTTCGTTCAAACCCGTACGATGTACACATATCATCTGTACGCTATACTAATCTGATCGCTTACTCGATCACACAATTTCACTTCTGAACTAGTATCGTCCACCCGACTTTCTAGTGCGGACTCAGATCTGGTTTTTTGATCAGAAACCGTCATTCTCCTTGCATAGACATAACTATGATAGAGAATAACCAGAACCAATCAACAATCCATATCCAGGTTCGCTGTCGAATATCGAGTGAAAAATCCTAACTCATATCGACATACTATCTCAAAATTCTGCGCTCGAATCCGGATCAAATCACTATGTGAATAGAATAATATACGTACATCCTACGTATTTATCTTTATTGATTATTAGCCGAATCAATTCTCTTTTCTATTCACCTTCACTTGATTTCTATTTACTTATTCACATTTGCCTCAATCCACTTTGGATTATTACTTTAATTCTTATCTCAATGGGTATTTAATTATAAACAGTTTGCACTTTGATCATCTTAAAATTAGAAAATAGCTTGAAAAATTAAAAATGGACAAGTAATTGAAAAATAATTTTTACTTTGTAAAATAGCTGTAAAATAGTTAAGTAATTGTAAAATAGTTGGAAAATAGTCAAATAATTATAGAAATTTTAAATAATTGCAAAATAGTAATTAGTTATAAAGTAGTTGAAAAACAGCAATTAGTTTATAAAACAGTTGTAAAATAGTTAAATAATTCCAAAAGTAGTTATAAAATAAGTATAAGATAGTTTTGGGTTTAATAAGAAAGGTTGTATATATAATAAATAGCTTGGAAAAAATAGATTTATATTAAAACAATTTATTTTGAAAATAGTCCAGAGCCAACTGTTCAATTCCAATTCTCCATTCCCAACAATTCAATTTAAATTGACTCTATCCCAATTTAAATAACTTCAATTTCCATTGAAATTGATTTAAACCCAATTAAAGTTGAATTAATCCTCAATTTCTTTCCTAAATTCAAATCAAATTCCACTTGAATTTACTCATTCAACTTTAATCACAATTTCAATTAATTCAAATAAATTTCAAATTGAACCAATTTCAATTCATATCAATTCCGGTTTGAATTAATCTCAATTTCCATTTGAATTTGAACTCATTCAACTTCAATTTCATTTAAAATTAATCTAATTCAAATTTTCCATTTGAATTTTTAAACTTATCCATCTTTATTCACAATTCCAATTAATTCAAATCAAATTCAATTTGAACTAATTCAATTCAAATTCCAAATTTAAACCATCCCGAATTATATAAATTCGAGTTAATTTTTTTTTAAATGTTGATTTAATACTTTTAAATCAAATCAACTTATATCTTTAAACCATTTAATTCTGAATTCAAATTCCATTTTTAACTTATTTCAGAGTTCAAATAATTCAAATCGTTTTTAAACAACTACATCTTTGAAATTCAATTTATCACCAAATTTCTAATTTTGAAACCAAACTTTTGAAGTTTTATTTTAAACATTCAAATCTTAAGTCCAAAATGATTCAATTTTATCTTAAAAATGGATATATTACCAGACCCTTTTTCTTCATAAACTTATTTCTAAGTTCCTTTTGAACATTTAAATCTTAAATTCAAGGTGATTTTATTTTCTATTTATATCAGCAATGGATATACATATTATTCCAATCCTTTTCTTAACTCAATTTCAAAATTATTAATAATAACAGGATGATATTAGGATAAATAAACATCCAATTTATTTAAAACATTCATCATCCACTACCCATTCCTAGATCTCAACCCTGTTTGAGATCATATATACTCCCTACCAAATCAACCCATTTAACTTAAATCTCAATTTCATCATGAAATCTCCAATTCATGTTGTTCCCCTCCTTTAAGTTAAATTCAATCAAATCCCATTAACCTTACTCAAATTTGAATTCCCGCGTCAAAATTCAAAATTCTTTCCCTCTTATAAGTTCAAAACTTATGTAACGACCCAGAATTTCTATTTATTAAAATTTGTATTGATTTTAAATATTAATAAGTGAAATTTTTAAGTCGAATAGTTTATTTTTCGAATAACTAGATTTAATTCGATAATTAAATCGATAATTTAATAGTTGAAATTACAGAAATAATTGGAAATTGGGTTAAATATGATTGAAAAATTGATTTGTAAAATTTTATTTTATCATATTGGAGTTAGAACGATATTGTAGAACTTTTAAAATCGAATTTAAAGTTGATTTGCGAAAATTGAATATATTAATATTTAATTGATGAGTTAAAATAGCCATTTTCAAACAGTCTCGGATTTCAACGAAACCAGTTTCATCAGACCGTAATGTGATATTATTGTACGATTTCAAATTTCGTGTCAATCGGATTTACCGTTTGTCCGGGGCAAGCCAAAACGCCTAGAAATTAGTTTAAATCGATTTAATTTTAAATCGATCGTTTATTTCTGTAACTTGCACATACGATGGAATTAGCCTTCGAAACATGTTCCATTGTGTTCGGAACGCAGGGTAAACCCTAGTAACGCCAGCTGGCACGCTTCGTTTGGAGTTCGGAAAATCCGGGATGAATAGTGTCACGTATTTTTCTATAAAAGCCCCTCACAATTTCATTTTTACACTGAAACCCAAGCTTTCTTCTTCAGCAGCCATTATCCATTCTATGGCCAGAAAACTCCCTCTTTCTCCCTCGATTAACTTCCAATCCGTATACATTCAGGAAAAATCATCAACTAACAAATTGAAGAGCATCACGAGTGCTTCACATCCAACGGCTGAGATCGTCATCGGAGCGATGATGGAGGAGAAACGCGGCCGCGTTCGTGCTCGAGTTTGCACGTTTTTTCGAGCAACAAGAACAGCCGAGCTTCATGCTCTTCAGGCCGAAAGTAGAGGGGGAGATGGGCTACAAGGTGGCGCTAATTGATCGAAGCCGAAGACGTCGTGGTGGCCGAAATCTTTAACCCTAATTCATGAGTTTTGGGTCGTTGTTCGCGTGCATGTACTGGAGGAAATGCTGGGGAAGATGAAGATAGGTGTGGCCCTGATTTCGTAATGATGGATCTAACGGCCAGGATAAATTTGGGGTGAAAATTATGAAAGAAATTGTAATTTATCTATATTTAAATTCGTGTAAACTTAAAAATATCATAACTTGTTCGTACAAGGTCGGAATTCGACGAAACTTTTAGCATTGGCATGGTTTCAGTGAGCACTACGCAATGGAGATGGTTTGGAGTCGTTTGGAGCTAGTTTGAATTTTGGGTAAAATTAAACGCGCGTTTAATTTTATTCGAAATAAAACGCGGAAACTGAATTGAAAGCAAGGTGAGAACTTCTCACTCAATCGAATTGTTTCGATTTAAATTTTAAATATTTATATTTAAAATTGCTTGATTGTATATTTGAATGATGATTTCTATCTGTTGATGATTGAAATAGACATTATACGCCGTTAGTAAGCGGATGTTATTTATTAAAAACATATACCGCGAATATTTCACTGCAAAGTGAAATTGGATTATTTATGTACTTGGAGTTGATTTACCGCATTATATAGCGGATGAGACCCTATTGCGCCGCCTATTAAGCGGATAATATTTTTTATAAATCCCATATACCACGATAATTCCGTACTGGAACGGAATTGGTATTGTGCTAACATCTTTGGATGCAAGGAAACAGATTGGAGGGATCCAACTGGATTCCTCAACGGTATTGATTTATTTATAGATATTGTGATATTTGTTGATTATCATATCGATATATGATATTTGGATGTCATGATTGACTATTTGGTGCTGTTGCATCATCGGATCCATTTTGAAGTTTTAAAATAATGATTTTGATTTTAAAAAGAATTTTAAAGTGATTTTTGAAAGTATACGTTTTATTAAATTTTGAATTGTTAAAATAAATAAACATTATAATTTTATTGTTATAAAAGTTATATTTTGGGGAAATAGTACTTAAGTATGATTTTGGAGTTATATAAGTTTTAAATAACATTTTGTAAATTATTAAAAGGATTGGTTTATTTAAATTAAGATTTTTGAATCATTATAAACGGTTTATATAAAAGATTTCTAAGATTAATATTTATAAATAAAAAAAATATAGGAATCATAAAATGAGTTTTTATAAGGTTAAAATGAAGTATAAATGGATTTCATATGTTAATGAAATTTATAGATTTATAAATTGTGAAATTATAAAATGAATAGATTTTTGTAAAATAAAAGATTTATGAATAATTAACTTATAAATCGGATTTTGGGTATAAAGTTGAGTTATAAATTGAATTGATTTATAAAAAGGGATTTTTATAAATCAAAGATTTTATAAATAGAAATGGAATTTATAAACATTGTTTATAAATCCGAAATCAATTGAATTTGATAAATTTAATATAGAAGGTTATTAAAGGCGATATATTCGCAATTTCGGATAGCGAATTATCCTTGAAATAAAATGAGTAGAAAATATTGAATTTGGTTAGTGAAGTATATTCACGATTTTGGACAGCTAATATATTATTGAAGAAAATGGACTGTTTTTGGGGAATTGGTATTACAAAATGAAGTTAATTGTTTTAAAGATGTTTAAAAATGTATTGAATATCGAAACCATATATTTCAACATTCATTGTTGAAATAGACGTTTTCCAGAAATAGAAGGAAATGGTGGACTATAATACTGTTGTTATATTAAATGATTTCCGAAAGGAAATGTTTTATATAGTATTGGGATTTATATATCTATCTTAATTTCGAATCCCTATACCAGTGATTTTGGGTTGTCGTGACGGTGTTTTACGCAACATTCGTTTTGACTCAAATAAATGTGTTTAAGAGAATGTTTTCCTTAAAGAATGAAATATATACTTAATTTTGATTTAAGTATATTGAATATTTTCCAAGTGTTGAAAATAAATGGATTTGTGAGTTACTTATTATTAAATAAGTATGGAAGTATTTTTCCAATATGAAGTGAATTTTTTGAGATTTTATCTTTTAAAGATAAATTAAAAATTAATATTAGAAATCGATTTGGAAATCGTATATTCATAGATATTTAGGAATTGTAAATTCACTATGGAATCTATAAAAGAAAGGGGAATTTGTTTAAAAATAAACGTGGATTTATTTTTGAAGTGTGGGGATAAATTTACGGATTTAGAACGTAAATATAAAGTAAATCGGTAAGGATTTATTTAATTGGTTTAAATGAACCATTTTGAAATGAAAATGAATAAAGATTTGTGAATATATCACGTGTAGGGAAACGATTTGAAATTTGTTTTCAAAAGTGGTAAAGGTGAAAAGTGATTTGAAATTTTTTTTCAACTGGTTTAAGTGTGGAAATTATATATCTAGTAAAGATATTTTGGAAAGTAAATAATTTGGGAAATTATTTGGAATCTGGTGATGTTGAACACGCCTATTGATAGTTAAATAACGGACTATCAATATTTACCTTCGAATAGGTATTTGTTGTGATTTTCTTGAATTTGAATGCCACACTTATTTTTAAAATAAGCGCTCACTATTCGGGTTAGCCGGGAAAGGACCTTGGGGTCGTATAACCCATTCCGAATATGTGATACGTCGTTATGGATTGCATTTGATGACCGGTGTTGAAGACCGGATATTTGTGAAAACGGAAGGATTTCCGTCGAATGTTTCTACATCGGCTGATCTCCGATATATAAATTTATCACCCTTTGTGATGGGAAGTCCGGTCGTGATTAGTGAATATCCGGATTGCAAGGACTTCTTTGTAAGTGCCTTCGGTTCCATTCGATCCCGGAACGGACTTGTATGGATGTGTGTCTGACGTTACAATTTGAGATGTAAAGCTGGTTTCTATCAAATATATTTCCGTTGGTGGAGGAGAATTTATTCTCTTAGCTTAACACCCTTAGAGGTTATGTAGTTGATGGTTAATAGTGATACATTCCCAAATTGGTAATGTGGCATACGAAGTGCTGTTGAGCATTTGATGATCAAAGCACAGCTTTTATATAAAGCGTGGCTTTGTGGACGAGACTTCGTCGGACCTCACACCCCGGAAATGGTCAAAACAGGAAGGATGCAGCAAGGTTATTAGGGGTAGCGCCCCTTTTGTGTATGTCATTCCTTCTGGATAGAGGTGGTATCATGGTATGGAGCCCAAATACTAAACCTATGTTGTTGCTGCAAATTTATTGCTTTGTGGTTGTTGGAAATCGAGGATCCTCGGATATAGATCGGTTACGATCGGGGAATGACATATTCGTGTTAGTAGTTACCTAGTTAGGGGTAACCCGACATTGTGTTGGCAGAGATCCGGTTAGGTTCTCGGGTCGTCTTTCCAGAGGCGTACCCATGTGGCAATGGGAAGTTCCTTGGCCTGACCATTTGTTGGAAACTCAAAGAAACAATACGATCTTGTACGGTTTTAGTTGTATAACCTGCCATGGAATGTGGCGGTAACCTGCTATTGAACATGGTAGCTATAGTAGGCATACGATAATGGTCGTAAGTTGGCTAAGATTTGTATCTTTACTTTCGAAATGATTTTTCCTACACTATGCACTAGTAATAATATCAAATATTTCTTTTTAATGTGTATCAAGCATCTTTGACTATCATAAGGAGAAATCTCCTCTGATTCTGCGTTTGCATTGTGTGTGTGTGTGCGGGAGGCCTTATGGTAGTCTCATTTTCCAAAAAGCATTGCGAATCTATTTTAAAAAATTATCATGTTCTTTGTTTTAAAGATAAACTGTTTTAAGTTCTCACACCAGTCCCATGACTGACTCGGAGTTTATTGTTTTCCTTCCTAAACTCTGGGTGCCCACCAATTTCCACACGGGCAGTCAAGAGTCAGGTTTATCAGGATATTCTGGAATTCAGGAGTTGCTGGAGGCAAGTTGGATGGCATGGCGTATTACTAGTATATAGTATTTCTTTTCCACTGTTTGTTGTTGTATACTCTGATGATGTAATGAAATGTGATGTAATGTAATAACTGATATAGTTCTTTTGTTTAAAGATTATTCATTTATTTATTATATGTTGTTCCGCTGCGATTGTGAGATTCTGATATTGTTCTGTTGTTTTCTTTTTCTTTCTCTCTTCTTCTACCTTTTCTTCTTCTTAAACCATAACGGTACGGTTTTTCGGCATTCGATTGCTCGGCAGTTGATACAGTGGACGTATTAATGTCGGTTTTCGAGCGTCGAAAAGTCGCATTCGTTACATTTGGTATCAGAGCATATGGTTAAGCGACAACCATGGCTCTGTTGGGTATTACACATTAGAGATAGAGTCAGTAGTACTCTAGAATGAGTGTGAGTGTAATAATAGATATGAGCGCGTATTTGTTAGTGAATATAAAAATGTTTTATATTGTGTTTGCTTACCCGTTGAGCTGTTTGTGAATTCTAGTCGGTAGATGGGACGCCATATTATCGATAAGGGTTTCTAAACTCTTAAACGGGATAAACCGACATAGTATCATTTTAAATTGGGTAAATGAAATAATTTTACCTTGATTATATTTTATATATAAAGGAATAATTTTTCAGAATTATTGAAGTGTATATGAATTGATTGTTTGGTTGTTGAAAATATAAGATATATGCAAGTTAATAAAAGTAGTTTGGAAATTTTGAGTTTGGGTTTTGAAATTCAAAGGATAATTGAATTGGTTTCAAAAATGGTTTTGAAAGGTTGAAAAGACTCTGGAATCCTATTTAAAATACTTATGGGAATGATAAATGAGTTGATAACTTATACAATTTGAATTTTGATAGAATAAATTTAACTTAAAGGATGGAGTTAAATTGAAGGAAAGTATAAGTAAATCAATAAAATCCAAGTTGAAATAAATTTGAGTTGTCATCAAAGACATGTAATTTGAAATTTAACAAAAGGAAAGTTAAATAAATTGATTTGGATTTGATAAGATGTTTGAAATGGAATATAACTTAAGTGATGTTGAATGAAGTTGATTTTTGGTGTCAAAGTAAATTAATAAGTGAATTAATGAAATGAAGTCATTAAGAATATGAACTTGAGTTATATAAATGAAATTCAACTTGAAATGTTAAATGAATTAGCAGTTGAATTAATAAATGGATTGAATGTTAATCAATCAAATGTAAAAAGAATTGATAAGGGATAATGAATGTAAGTGTAAATTCATCAAAAGCTAATGAAGTTGAGAAGTTGAATAATTGAATGAAAATTAATTTAATATGAACCAATTGGAATTAAAAGTGTTGGACCAAATTGAATGTAAATTGAATAATTTGGTTGAATATACATTGGTTGTTATATGGTTATTAATTGATTGTGCATATTCATTAAGTGTTAATGATATTGAATTAGCGGAATTAAAAGCTATGTAATTGAATTCAGATTGAAAGTGAACTATGTGAATTTAATTAGTAAATGTAAACTAATCGGAAACGAATGAATAAATGTTAGTTAAATCCAATGTAAATGAATCAAATGTGATTTAAATTGGAAAACTAATTCATGAATATTAATGAGAATATAAATGAATATTTAATTGGTTAGTTGGATGATAGTTGCTTGATGGTTGCATTTGTTGATTAAATGCATTGCTATGTTGGCACATGTAGTTGTTATGTTGCTATATGATGTATATTGATACTATTTTCATATATGCATGTTCTCATGGTTTGTTGAGTGTTTAGTAGGTGCGGATTGCGCTTGCTTCGCATTTGGAGCTCGCTTTCGCGCTATATTAGCCGTATACGCTCGCTAACAATAAATAAGGTACATATCTCGGATTAAATATCGTACTTTTACACCTTTTCCCTGCGGGATGCCTCATCACTTGATGAGATGTATATTTGTGATATATATACTGTCATTTTTTTTCCGGATCGAGCCGCGCAAAGGTGACTCTGGCGAAATTTTCCAAAAATTTAAGGCGTTAGAATATTTTTGAGAAAATTGGGAAATTTTTGAAAACTAAGTTTGGATTTGGGAACCTAGTAAAGATTTTGTAAGAAGTTTAACTATGAATTTTGGGAAAGTTAAACACTTAAGAGATTTGTAAAAAAATCCAATTTGAATGGTTTGTTTTGGGAAAGTTAATGGATTATGTAACTTTTTCTTACTTGGTAATTTCGAGGACGAAATTCTTTTAAGGGGGGAAGATTGTAACGACCCAGAATTTCTATTTATTAACATTTTTATTGATTTTAAATATTAATAAGTGAAATTTTTAAGTCGAATAATTTATTTTTCGAATAACTGGATTTAATTGGATAATTAAATCGATAATTTAATAGTTGAAATTACAGAAATAATTGGAAATTGGGTTAAATATGATCGAAAAATTGATTTGTAAAATTTTATTTTATCATATTGGAGTTAGAACGATATTTTAGAACTTTTAAAATCGAATATTTTAATATTTAATTGATGAGTTAAAATAGCCATTTTTCAAACAGTCTCAGATTTCAACGAAACTAGTTTCATCGGATCCATAATGTGATATTATTGTATGGTTTCAAATTTCGTGTCAATCGGATTTACCGTTTGTCCTGGGCAAGCCAAAAGGCCTAGAAATTATTTTAAATCGATTTAATTTTAAATCGATCGTTTATTTCCGTAACTCGCACGTACGATGGAATTAGCCTCCGAAACATGTTCCATAGTGTTCGAAATGTGGGGTAAACCCTAGAAACGCCAGCCGGCACGCTTCGTTTGGAGTTTGGAAAATCCGGGATGAATAATGTCGCGTATTTTTCTATAAAAGCCCCTCACAATTTCATTTTTACACTGAAAACCCTAGCTTTCTTCTTCAGCCGCCATTATCCATTCTATGGCCAGAAAACTCCCTCTTTCTCCCTCGATTAACTTCCAATCCGTAAGCATTCAGCAAAAATCATCAACTAACAAATAGAAGAGCATCACGATTGCTTCACATCCAACGACTGAGATCGTCATCGGAGCGACGATGGAGGAGAAACGCGGCCGTGTTCGTGCTCGAGTTTGCACGTTTTTCTGAGCAACAAGAACAGCCGAGCTTCATGCTCTTCAGGCCGAAAGTAGAGGGGGAGATGGGCTACAAGGTGGCGCTAATTGATCGAAGCCGAAGACGTCGTGGTGGCCGAAATCTTTAACTCTAATTCATGAGTTTTGGGTTGTTGTTTGCGTGCGTGTACTGGAGGAAACGCGTGGGGAAGATGAAGATAGGTGCAGCCCTAATTTTGTGATGATGGATCTAACGGCCAGGATAAATTTGGGGTGAAAATTATGAAAGAAATTGTAATTTATCTATATTTAAATTCGTGTAAACTTAAAAATATCATAACTTGTTCGTACGACGTCGGAATTCGACGAAACTTTTAGTGTTGGAATCGTTTCAACGAGCACTATGCAATGGAGCTGGTTTGGAGTCGTTTGGAGCTAGTTTGAATTTTGGGTAAAATTAAACGCGTGTTTAATTTTATTCGAAATAAAACGCGGAAACTGAATTGAAAGCAAGGTGAGAATTTCTCACTCAATCGAATTGTTTCGATTTAAATTTTAAATATTTATATTTAAAATTGCTTGAATGTATATTTGAATGATGATTTCTATCTGTTGATGATTGAAATAGACATTATACGCCGTTAGTAAGCGGATGTTATTTATTAAAAACATATACCGCGAATATTTCACTGCAAAGTGAAATTGGTATTATTTATGTACTTGGAGTTGATTTCCCGCATTATATAGCGGATGAGAACCTATTGCGCCGCCTATTAAGCGGATAATATTTTTTTATAAATCCCATATACCGCGATAATTCCGTACTGGAACGGAATTGGTATTGTGCTATCATCTTTGGATGCAGGGAAACAGGTTGGAGGGATCCAACTGGATTCCTCAGCGATATTGATTTATTTATAGATATTGTGATATTTGTTGATTATCATATCGATATATGATATTGGATGTCATGATTGACTATTTGGTGCTGTTGCATCATCGGATCCATTTTGAAGTTTTAAAATAATGATTTTGATTTTAAAAAGAATTTTAAAGTGATTTTTGAAAGTATACGTTTTATTAAATTTTGAATTGTTAAAATAAATAAACATTATAATTTTATTGTTATAAAAGTTATATTTTGGGGAAATAGTACTTAAGTATGATTTTGGAGTTATATAAGTTTTAAATAACATTTTGTAAATTATTAAAAGGATTGGTTTATTTAAATTAAGATTTTTGAATCATTATAAACGGTTTATATAAAAGATTTCTAAGATTAATATTTATATATAAAAAAAGGAATTATAAAACGAGTTTTTATAAGGTTAAAATGAAGTATAAATGGATTTCATAAGTTAATGAAATTTATAGATTTATAAATTGTGAAATTATAAAATGAATAGATTTTTGTAAAATAAAAGATTTATGAATAATTAACTTATAAATCGGATTTTGGGTATAAAGTTGAGTTATAAATTGAATTGATTTATAAAAAGGGATTTTTATAAATCAAAGATTTTATAAATAGAAGTGGAATTTATAAACATTGTTTATAAATCCGAAATCAATTGAATTTGATAAATTTAATATAGAAGGTTATTAAAGGCGATATATTCGCAATTTCGGATAGCGAATTATCCTTGAAATAAAATGAGTAGAAAATATTGAATTTGGTTAGTGAAGTATATTCACGATTTTGGACAGCTAATATATTATTGAAGAAAATGGACATGTTTTTGGGGAATTGGTATTACAAAATGAAGTTAATTGTTTTAAAGATGTTTAAAAATGTATTGACTATCGAAACCATAGATTTCAACATTCATTGTTGAAATAGACGTTTTCGAGAAATAGAAGGAAATGGTGGACTATAACACTGTTGTTATAGTAAATGATTTCCGAAAGGAAATGTTTTATATAGTATTGGGATTTATATATCTATCTTAATTTCAAATCCCTATACTAGTGATTTTGGGTTGTCGTAACGATGTTTTACGCAACATTCGTTTTGACTCAAATAAATGTGTTTAAGAGAATGTTTTCCTTTAAGAATGAAATATATACTTAATTTCGATTTAAGTATATTGAATATTTTCCAAGTGTTGAAAATAAATGGATTTGTGAGTTACTTATTATTAAATAAGTATGGAAGTGTTTTTCCAATATGAAGTTAATATTTTGAGATTTTATCTTTTAAAGATAAATTAAAAATGAATATTAGAAATCGATTTGGAAATCGTATATTCATAGATATTTAGGAATTGTAAATTCACTATGGAATTTATAAAAGAAAGGTGAATTTGTTTAAAAATAAACGTTGATTTATTTTTGAAGTGTGGGGATAAATTTACGGATTTAGAACGTAAATATAAAGTAAGTCGGTAAGGATTTATTTAATTGGTTTAAATGAACCATTTTGAAATGAAAATGAATAAAGATTTGTGAATATATCCCGTGTAGGGAAATGATTTGAAGTTTGTTTTCAAAAGTGGTAAAGGTGAAAAGTGATTTGAAAATTTGTTTTCAACTGGTTTAAGTGTGGAAATTATATATCTAGTAAAGATATTTTGGAAAGTAAATAATTTGGGAAATTATTTGGAATCTGGTGATGTTGAACACGCCTATTGATAGTTAAATAACCGACTATCAATATTTACCTTCGAATAGGTATTTGTTGTGATTTGCTTGAATTTGAATGCCACACTTATTTTTAAAATAAGCTCTCACTATTCGGGTTTGCCGGGAAAGGACCTTGGGGTCGTATAACCCATTCCGAATATGTGATACGTCGTTATGGATTGCATTTGATGACCGGTGTTGAAGACCGGATATTTGTGAAAATGGAAGGATTACTGTCGAATGTTTCTACATCGGCTGATCTCCGATATAGAAATTTATTACCCTTTGTGATGGGAAGTCCGGTCATGATTAGTGAGTATCCGGATTGCAAGGACTTCTTTGTAAGTGCCTTCGGTTCCATTCGATCCCGGAACGGACTTGTATGGATGTGTGTCTGACGTTACAATTTGAGATGTAAAGCTGGTTTCTATCAAATATATTTCCGTTGGTGGCGGAGAATTTATTCTCTTAGCTTAACACCCTTAGTGGTTATGTAGTTGATGGTTAATAGTGATACATTTGGTAAAGTGGCATACGAAGTGCTGTTGAGCATTTGATGATCAAAGCACAGCTTTTATATAAAGCGTGGCTTTGTGGACGAGACTTCGTCGGACCTCACACCCCGAAAATGGTCAAAACAGGAAGGATGCAGCAAGGTTATTAGGGGGTAGCACCCCTTTAGTGTATGTCATTCTTTCTGGATAGAGGTGGTATCATGGTATGGAGCCCAGATACTTAACTTATGTTGTTGCTGCAAATTTATTACTTTGTGGTTGTTGGAAATCGAGGATCCTCGGATATAGATCGATTACGATCGGGGAATGACATATTCGTGTCAGTAGTTACCCAGTTAGGGGTAACCCGACCTTGTGTTGGTAGAGATCCGGTTAGGTTCTCGAGTCGTCTTTCCAGAGGCGTACCCATGTGGCAATGGGAAGTTCCTTGGCCTAACCATTTGTTGGAAATCCAAAGAAACAATACGATCTTGTACGGTTTTAGTTGTATAACCTGCCATAGAATGTGGCGGTAACCTACTATTGAACATGGTAGGTATAGTAGGCATACGATAATGGTCGTATGTTGGCTAAGATTTGTATCTTTACTTTCGAAATGATTTTTCCTACACTATGCACTAGTAATAATATCAAATGTTTCTTTTTATTGCGTATCAAGCATCTTTGACTATCATAAGGAGAAATCTCCTCCGATTCTGCGTTTGCATTGTGTGTGTGTGTGCGGGAGGCCTTATGGTAGTCTCATTTTCCAAAAAGCATTGCGAATCTATTTTAAAAAATTATCCTGTTCTTTGTTTTAAAGATAAACTATTTTAAGTTCTCACACCAGTCCCATGACTGACTCGGAGTTTATTGTTTTTCTTCCTAAACTCTGGGTGCCCACCAATTTCCACACGGGCAGTCAAGAGTCAGGTTTATCAAGATATTCTGGAATTCAGGAGTTGCTGGAGGCAAGCTGGATGGCATGGCGTATTACTAGTATATAATATTTCTTTTCCGCTGTTTGTTGTTGTTTGTTGTTGTATACTCTGATGATGTAATGAAATATGATGTAATGTAATAACTGATATAGTTCTTTTGTTTAAAGATTATTCATTTATTTATTATATGTTGTTCTGCTGTGATTGTGAGATTCTGATATTGTTCTGTTGTTTGCTTTTTCTTTCTCTCTTCTTCTACCTTTTCTTCTTCTTAAACCATAACGGTACGGTTTTCCGGCATTCGATTGCTCGGCAGTTGATACAGTGGACGTATTAATGTCGGTTTTCGAGCGTCGAAAAGTCGCATTCGTTACAATTTATATCACTTTGGGTTTTTACATCACGCTTCAGGAAAAATTAAAAATCAACACCTTAAAGTTTATTTCAAATTATCTTTGATATCATGTACATCCATACATATATACATATTTATTTCTTGGCCCTCCCAGCCATGCTTTAAAATTTTAAACCACCTTTGTTTTAAATTGAAAACAAAATTCCTTTAAATTTTCCAACAACTCTTGTTTAAAACAGGACCCTTCATTCAAATACATTAAATAACATTATTTTATCACTTTGAAACAATTTTCAAATTCTGGACCGAGATTTTAAAACTTCGCAATTCAGATCATCATCAGTTCCAATTTATTAGTCATACTTCCATAAATGTTTTACTTCCCTAATACATTTTATTTGGCTTACTCATTAATACATATTTTATTATTAACCGCAAATATTATTTATGATAATAACCAAGGAAACCAATTCATTATTATCTTATTCTGAAACTCTTTACCAAATTCAAGATTTTAAATCCAGTTTGAATCCATTTCAAACTTATCTTCATTCAATTCAAATTTGGTTGTACTACTATTACCACTTATATTTAATTCATAATAATTTAACAACCAATTATCTTAATATTTATTAGAAAGAATATTGCTTTATATGTCAAAATATATTCTTATATAAAATCATTTAAAATCTTTATATAAGAAAATAACAAGTACGCGCTCATATATATATATATATATATATATATATATATATCACTTGACTCATTCCAGGGTACCATTGACCATATTCTTAATGAGTAATCCCACCAGAGCCAAGGTTCTCTCTTAACCTTCGCTCTGATACCAAATGTAATGACACGGAAATTTCGATCTCGAAAATTCCAGATAGTTAGGAATAGAAGAAAAGAGATAGAAGAAGAAGCAGAAAAACCAAACTCAGAATCTCACAATCGCAGCGGGTAAAATATAATATCAAATAATATTCTTTACACAAAGAAAGCTGTATCAGTCAACTACAATTTAATACATCAGAGATATAATATTTATACAATCGCTGGACAGTTAAAATAACTTGTCCCAGATAAATAACAATATATCACAGCTATATACACTCCATACGTTCCTGCCATCCAGCTCACTTCTTGAGCTCCAGAACGTCCTTACCTGAAAATCTGTAATACTCGGTCCGACCCAAGCATTAAAATAAAGTAACACTCGGGTCAGGCTGGAAACCAACATGAATAAACCCATCTAACATGGAACACAAAAGCATACAACTTATATAAACCCGGGATGACTTGTATCAATTTACAACTTCACAAATCGTTATAGGCACTAGTTACTTCCCACGTCAATTTCTAAGTACCAAAACTTAGATTAAAAGGTCCAATTCACTTAAATCATTCCATTCCAGATTATTAATTTCACATATCAAATTAGTACAGAATTATTACAGAATACAAATGGAAGTGGTTTCAGGTATTTACTAATACCTGACTCCGGTCTCTTCGAATTCAATACCATCTTAACCCACGTTATTCAAGTGAAACACAATTCAACCTTTAAATACAAGATATCAATTTTTATACAGCAATTCATCATCGATAGATAACCACAATATCATAGTTCACTCAAGCATATCATATCATAAAACATTTCAATCTAGAGACAACAATCAACTCAAGGCATTTAACATCATTCAATTATCATAAGCAAAAAATTTAATCAATCCCAAAATTAATTTAATTATTTCTAATTAAATTACTAACCTCAATCACTTGGATTACTTTTTCTTAACATTAATTAATCTCAAATCAATTAATTAATCATCTCTCAATTATCCATCTTAATTAATCACCTTGGATTGATTATTCTTCATTATATTAAGTAATAGCCCTTAATTAATTATACAAATCAATTAACTTTTACCCATTCAATATTAATTACTTTTATCCTTAATTAATTACTCAAATTAATTATTCTGTAACCACTTATTTTGATTAATTATCCTCTAATTAATCACACTCGTTAATTAACAAACCCTTGATTAATCTTCTTAATTAATTAATTCTTTAATTAATTACACTAAGTAATTAATTCTTAATTACTTCCATAAAGTAATTATTCTCTTTCTCTAGTAATTATCCCTTAATTACTCACTCTAAGTGATTATACTTTATTAATTAAAAAATCTCATTTAGTAATTTCCCATAAATTACTAATTAATGACCCTTCCATTAACATCTAATTAATCAAAGACAAAACATTAACTCATCTCTTACATAATAATTTTTTTCGAAATACTTAGAGATTTTATTTCATAATTTCCCAATATATGATTTACCAAATCACCTAAATTTTAAAACAATTTATCTTTGAAATTTAGCTTTTGAGTCTTCCTTGGTAACTGAATTAACATCATGGTTTGAAACCCTGTTTTAACTTGATTGAATACTTATTTAAAATCTACACCAAATAAACAAATCTGGGAACCAAATTCTACACAGAACAAAACCGAGCCTGCTTCGTTCCCTCCCAATACGAACCCCGAGCTACCCAAGATACTCAACTACTTCGAGTTCAACACGCCAAACCCCTCGAGTTTTACCCATGCAATCTTCATCTTCCCGAAGCCAAAACCACCGCTGACACAAACGTGAATTCATGTACGTGCACAGGAACTCCGCGCTTTTTCGATCAACTTCCCGATCATCAACCCAGTGCCCATCATCTTGCCGACCCATTCATACACCCAGAATGATGATGATTTCGATAGACGAACGAAATCGAGCCACTCATTCCAAAAACTGGAACCATCACCATCGGAAAACCTCCAATTGCCGTCGAACCCTCCCTTAAGAACCCTTTCCATCACAACTACAACTTCCTCATCGACATACGCAGCATTTCCCTTGATCCGATCGAAGTCGAAACACTCAAAACGGAGAAATTTCTCGAGAACTCTAACGAACCCAATAGGTAAAACAAACCATAAATCATCATTCGCTGACCACCCCGAGTGATTTTAAGTTTTCCCACTAATTTTCCATCGATCAACGATCGACCAGCCACCATATACTCTAAGCCCGATGCCATAGAATCACGAGATCGCCAGCATTCGACAAAAGTACCAGATTTGATCAACTCATAATATCCCCCAATTCGCAATCTTAAAAATCATAAAATTCATACCAAAAATCATGGTTTCGAGGCTTGAATTCAAACATGCATTCATAACCAAAAAAATTTAATACTTAAATTTTCAGATTTAAAATGTTCATTACAATAAATTCAATTTTAAAAAATATTTATTCAATAAATATATTAGAAATCCTTTTTGAAATTTGTATTACATTGCCATAATCATTTTCCATTTAGGGATCGAATTCTAAAATCATCTAGATAGGATGGTTTAAATTTTGATCAGGTTTTTATTTTTTTGAAAACCTGTAAACACAGACAGTGGCATTCATTTACCTTTCTCAGACATGCACACAATTTTTTTTACAAAATATAACATGTGTATAATGCATTTACTTTTCTGTAAACAACTTTCACTACTTAATTCATGTATAACAAAGTATATACACAGATTAAAGTCTTAAGGAATTAGTTTACTCACTTTGTTTGAAAAACAGAGAACATTTCATTCATGCACATATTTACTTTTTTTGTCTTTTTCTTTACTGTAAATTTATTATTTCAGATAATAACTCAATAAATTTTACTTGAGTTAACTTTAAAATTAGGATTTCACCAATTTAAACATCTTCTCTTTAAACATTATATCCTATAATTGATTTGGTGAAGAGATATCGAGTTTTTTTTATATTTATCTCTGTAAATATAAAACAAAGAGATCTATATGTATGCATTCATAACACTTCATATTTTTATCAAGCAAACATGATTTCATTAATGCAAAACAATTAACACATCATCTTTCCAAACATCATTCACATGCAATCAGATTTTAACAGTTTTTTAAACTTGAACGAACTCACCTAAAAAAATCAAAATAGAGGACATGTTTTGGCCTGGAGAGACTTTAACCTGATGCTTGATTTGATGATGACCAAATTGCTTTGAATTTTGATATTGAAGTTGTTTGATTTGATTATTGAAGTGTTATTTAATCATGTTGGATTTTAGCTTGCATCAGGTTAAAGATTTTGCAAGAGTTTGATGTTGTTTACAGGCTATTTCCTCTGTTTTGTAAAATGTGTACGGGTTTGGTTTCCTTCTTCTCTTATCTTAATTTTGAGACTGCTGCTTTAAACTTGAAATTGGACTGATTTTTTTTTTAATCTTGTTTTCATATTTTAGATGATTCCCAAGAAAATGAAATCTGGCTTTATTATTTTTTCTAATACATGTAATTAAATAAAAAAAATAACATGTTTTGCCACTTGTCTATTTCATGTAGTCTTTATCTTACAAATGCTTAATGCATATTTTAAATGTTTACATTTGTAAATTTTGCATAAATTTATGTTTTCATATTGTATTTATATTCTTAAGTTTAATACTTTTATACATATACAATTTGTACACATATTTAAAGAAAGTATGAATCTTATTAAGTTCTATTTTAAACTTGAGCTTTAATACTTTAACAAGTAAATATATACTTATACTATCTTTATTGTTGTAAAAATACAGAATTTATTTTTAATAACTTGAAAATAAATTTTGAATTAAACCAAAGCTAACCATTTACAATATATATATACACATTACAATGGAAAACATATTTATTTGTAAAAGATAAATTTTTCCAAATTGAATAATTATAAGAAAATCATTAAACAAATATCATCAAATTTCAATAGTTAGATCAAGAGATTATCAAATGAATATTTATCCCGATATTTATAATTCAGCATTTATTATAGTTCTAATTCATCAATATACACATCCAGATATATATAATTATTATCAGGTTTTATTTGTCCAATTAATAAATCAGTGTTTTTATGAATTAAATCCTCTTAATTACAAATTAACTACTGCCCAAAAATTTGGGTTATTACAAAAGATAAATAAAGTTGACACTTAAAAAGTTATAACTAGTTATAATAACTAACAACATATGCCATTGTACATCAACTTTGAAGTTACCATAAAACTTAAAAGCAAGACATCAAGCAAAATGCTTATTTACAGGAAAGGGAGATATAGCGGGGCAACAAAATAGAGGATATAGCGGATTTTTTCCGCAATATCGAGGATAATAACAGATCTGCTATATTGGGCCGCTTTATAGGAATATAATGACCCTAAAAATCCACTATGGGATATATCGAGGAAATATTGGGGAATTGACCAAACGGGGTGCATCTTAACACCTTACGACACCATAGTCTTTAAAGAAGTTTTCATTTTAATTAAATTTCGAAGTTTAGAAAATGTATAGTAAAGGAAAAGTAGAAGAAGAGGGAAATAAGGCTTATATGTGAGTATTCGTACTCACAAATCTATGTTTAAATCATTTTATTATATATATATATATATGTTAACTAGGTTTTTTAACCCATGAAATTCAAAGAAAGTCGGAACATTTACGACAAGTCAAAATATCTCAAGGATCAACCAAGAAGACTAGAAGGAAAAGAAGAGAAAGACCAAAGAAGAAAAATGCAAAAACAAGCTAAGGAGATGGATAGCTAGCAATCCATCGTCTATTGCTAGCGATTCATTTGTTAGTTCTTGAGATGATGGTTTTGATGATAACAACCTTAGAATAAGATTATAAAATATAAATACTAACATTATAGTTTAGATATATATATATATATATGTATACGCTGGATTTAACCATGCAGGTACCTAGAATAAATGTAACATCCCGCCTTTTTGCACACTTTAAACCGACACACGTGCCAATTCAAAGCATACGCAAGGGCGGATTGTTATGGGGTAAATAAGAAAAACAGAGAAGAAATAAAACAAAAACAGAATCTCACAGCGGAAGGATAAAATATAATAACAAATATACAGTTCATAAACAGTTTACAAAAGCTTGATTCTTCTTTTACAATAAATATCAGAGTTACACATACCAATACAAGCAATGCAGCGGAATAGAAAGAGTGTGGTGTAATACTATATATAACATAATACTTATTCTTCGTCTTCGTCCTCCAAAGCTAAAATCTGCTATCCTGAAATGCTCGGACTGACCCGAGCGAATTTGAATAGACAAAAACACCCGAGTCAGACTAGAATATCTTATGTGAGTTAAATAAACAGAATATAAATATGAGTACAGTAACTCAAGAGATGTTCGGGATTTACATCTCCTAAGGATCCGTTAAACTATTTACTATGTAGTATATTGCGCTATTATAATAGTGTCTATTTATAAAATAAACTTACTTTTAAATAGCGTTAAGGCTTTACATTTTCCACCTTAACACGTAATAGTCCCAGTAGTCCGTCCAATATCATAGCCCCTCCTGATCGGGAAGCCACTAGAGGATACCACACGGGCTACGGGAGAAAACCAAACTCGTACAAGGCGCGATATGGTAGGTGACACGGCACAACTAGGCAATGCCAGGGTAGATATACCAATTGTTATCCAGGCTGGTGGAAACGCGTAGCCGCAGTTACCGCCCACCTCGGACTAACTCCCCAAAATCAAAATATAGAAGTGGCCACTGAATCAAATCCAAGTCAAATTATAATATCGAAGAGGAGCGTCCGATCAGAGGAATGACCTCATTGGCCTGAGAATCGCTCCTGTTTTAGCCACCTTATGCCAACTCACGGGAGTTGGGTCCACGTATTTACCTTACAGGAAACGTCGCCACCACCTACTTCATTCTGGAATCTCCACCGCGTACACGGTTAGTCAAAGTGGTTTTCGGTATCGACAGAGAGTATGTCCATATCCGATCCCGGTCTCTTTGCCAACCAATCGTTATTATAACACCGCGGTCATTTAAAAATAGTTTATACTTTTAAAACCAGAATATAATCCATTTCAAACCGTAATATTACGATATCATTTCTTCTTTTAAAACCCAAAACAATATGATATCGTTTATCCCAAATAAAATTATTCCTTTCCAAAAAATTATGTCACTTTTTATTATTTAATATCCCATGTAACCAATATTCTGTTTGTAACTTTCAACATAATTCTTCGAAAATCCATAGCATTTTAAAACCATTATTTTCAAAACTAAATGGTTTGGATATTCAACGGTATGCGAATTAAAAAAAAGTTTAACTTTACTGTTGCTTTATAAAGAAATAAATTACATGGCTTTCCAAATATTTCTTCTTTTAAAGTTAAACCAAAATCCAAAATATTACTTCAAGTCGCAAAACCATTTCAATTTTATATATATTTATATCCATTTTGGAGCATTAATATTTCAACTAAAGTTGGATTTTTATCCTTTCAAAAATCAATATTCTATTAATTAATCTTGACCATTCACATAAAATCCATAATTAATAAGACTTCAATTTCTAGTAAAATATATATATATATATATATTTCCAAATTCAATTTTTACTAGAATATTCATTTCAAAATATTTTGGGAAAAAAATCCAATTATAAATATCATATCTTTAAAATTTCCAACTTAATATTTAAACATAGGATATAATCATCAAACTCCATTTTCTTAATTTTCTTCCATTTTTAATAAAGAAATTTATTCACCTTTTAATTTCAAAATTTCAACTTCATATGCATATAACTATGGAAGAAAACATTTATTCAGTATAAAATTTAAGATTTTTATAAACCGTATTCCATCCAAACCATAGAAATCACATTAAAAATAGTTATATATAGACCACGGTGTCTGTATATAGTTTTCTATCCTATGGTCAAGTGATACGGATATTTATCATTTCAATCCGCAATTTAAAAAATAAAACTGCGGTTGTATATCATTTCAAACCGCAATCCCGAATGAAATGAAAAATGCATACTAACTTGCAGTTTAATGATATCAAATAAAACATCCCTTCAATAACACATCCATCATCCAATCACAAACATCAAGCAATATCAATCAATAACAATTATATATATGATCATATATAACAGGTGATAACTGGCAGTTTATTCAAATTAAATTTTTCAACTATTAATCTAACAATTTATATTCAGTGATAATTGACATAACTGTTAACTAGCAGTTCATATGCAACCAAAAATTTCTAACAGCCAATTAACACGCAATAAATCAATTAAATTAACAGTTACATTCAATAAAATGCAATTCAACAGATATGAATGAAATAACATGCCAAAAGCTCATAAATAAATTTCTATTCATTTCTAAAATTTATTTAACAAACATAAAAGCTTCTAGTAGTTGTGAGTGGGTTAAAACACTCACCTTTTGAATTTAAATTGAATTCAAATCCAATTTAAACCCAAAAATTGGACAGTCTCCAAATTCATCCAAACCAGTGCCAAAACGTCAGAAATTCCGATACGATCCCAGCAAAACAAACCGCGCGTGAATCCGAGCTCGTATGCAAAAGTTATGAAAATTTGAAAAATGAAAAATTCTGGTCCTGGGTCAACTTCGGGTTCGACTTCGGGGCGCCGCCTCATTTCCCCGATGCTTGCTTGGAGTTTTCGCCAAAACGACCCGGAGCGACCCGAGTCATTTTCTTCCTGACCCGAAGTTGCTCTAGGGTTTTCTCCTCTGAAACCCGAAGCGCGACCAGAAGCTTCTGCAAATCCACAAAAATTTTTTTTTTTTTTTTTTTTTTGAAATAAAATTTTGGAATTTGGGAATTAGGTTTTCTGCCATTGGAATGAGGAGTTGAGAAGGAGATGTACGTATAGAAAAATGAAAATAAGGAGTGGCTAGGGTTTATAATCGCAAATATATAGACAGATAAAAGAAGGCTAGGTGGGTACGGATAACGAACGTGCTAAACGATAGTTGGCCCAAAAAGCCCGTTCTGCCTCCGGAGTCGAATTTGTTAAAACCATATATCCAAATAGGTGTTTCAAAATATTCTGAACGCGATGGAAAAAGTTTCGCGACCAAATTCGATCGTATGAAGAAGTTATGCTAAAAAAAATAAAAATTTCAAATTGATTTCAAAATGCGTAAATTTCAAGGCGTTTCGAGTCCGTACGATCAAACGACAAGTCCGATCGCAACGAAACTTGAAACATTATTATAATTCACCGTTACGGATCCGATGAAACTAGTTTCGTCGAAATCCGAGTCCGTGACAAAAATGGCTATTTTTAATATTTATTAAATAAATTAAAATAAATCATAAAATCCAAATTTTCTTTCAACTTTAAATATTGGCCAAATTTCATTACTTATATAATCCAATCAATTCCAAATAATTTAGCAAGCTTGGATGTGAATTAAAATTTATAAGTATATAAATTTCGCAGTGTTAACCTCTGCGTTTTCTTATTATTTGGGAATTATAAATTTTATTCGCAAAACCCAATTATTTAATCATATACTTATACTCTCATCTTAAATCTAATTATATAAATAACTTGATTTCTATTATCCAACTCAAAATATATCAATTATTCTCCAACTACATAGTTAACGTTTCTTTTATATATCACTGTGGTAATATTTCAAAATGTTCATCTTTTGTTTGCATAAATTACTGTATTTAGATAAAATTATAATTTTGGTAACTTATCACATAAATAACTTAAAACCTCAACTAATACATTCCACCTTTGTTTCATCTTATTCATTCACTCATCAATATTCCGTACTAACTACAAAATTTAGTGTATTCCTTTAAATTGATCAAAATAAGACTTATCAACTAATAGAAAGATTTACGTACAAAATTTATTGTCATACATCTAATTTACAAGCCTATACTTAATTATTATCCTACAATACGTTTTACGTTACTATAATGTTCATTCTTCCGTTCCTACGTTTCTATAAATTTATTCCTTTATAATTTATTTAACGCAACACTTAATCTACACCTATTGCGATGTTTCAAATTTACTTGAATGAACAATTTCTTTACTTAAAATAGTTGTTGTAAACTCTTAATTCCACATTTATAAGTGTATTATTATTTTCACTCAAATATTATACATATATATAGAGTATTGGGTTTTTATTTAATCATCATTTATCATATATATTAATTAATTAAATTCAATACTTAAGTCTGACTAAATTTATTCCCCAAATACACATTTACATTTCTCAACCAATAAATATAACCAATCAAATTCTCATTTTATTGAACCTTGGTCAATTCCACACGTTAATTTTACTTAAAGTCTCAATTAATTAATTTACCTCGGTTTCATTACCTTATTACCTTATATGCATAATTGACATGGTTATATCTTCCATTACATCAATAATTTATCATTTCATTTCTATGCAATATATACTCATCTTATTCCATTTATTTGGTTACTGCATTGAAATCTATTTATTAACCAATACTAACGTTATTATCATAAAAAAAAAAAATTTGATTCCCAATTTTATTCAATACTTAGAACAAAAATTTTCACATTAAATCAAATCCTTCTATTCAAACCAAGTATCATGCTATGATAATATTTTACGTTGGTTACACTGAAAAAAATCAACTTTTTATCGTTATCAATTAAACATACATTAATTGCACAAATTAAAGGAATTAATTGCCATTTATCAAATTAAATTTTTCATACATCAATCTATTTCATCTAAATCCTTACCTATGAATATTGCAACCTTTAATTCCATTAAATACCAATTAACCCAAATTATTTCATTTATTCTAAGTCATATCACTAAAATAATTCATCATAATAAACTTAAAATCTATACGTTTATTGATTTATTTCTATTTGTCTTATGTTAAATTCTAAATTTAGTAAGACAACCTAAAGTACTCCACTCAATCGACAGTCCCTTTCAATTGTTAATACGTACTTAAATTTCTACAGTTGCCTTCCATCTGCACTTCCGTTACTATGATAAAAATTAGTAACGTTTATGCCATCAATCCATCATAATTACTTACCCTTAATTGAGTTTGATTTCCAAATAAATTTGCTGACCCTTAATTAGACAATTTATAAAAGTTTGTCATCATACCTATAGTTCTACGCTTATGCTATGTCTTAAATTTCAATAAATTTATAAATTTTGAGATGTTCATTAGGGTTTACAAATTTATTGACTTGCAATAACAGGGTTTCTTAATCTATTCAATTTATCGTTCACAATCTTTTATTGCATTAAATTGGTTTAATATTCCCATATTAAATTTTATGTACAGGTAAGAATTTTTCTTTCTTTCTCTACTTAATTCATTTGAATTTTATTCAAATGTCTTTAAATAGGTTTCTAAGTCACTTCTATATAATTTATTCTAGCCTTCATTTTAATACTTATCTACCACCTTTATTCTTTCAACTAAAATAAATTACAAAATCCTATTAAACAAACAATTTTAAATGGTCGAACTTAACGGGTCGTTACACTCTCCCCCACTCAAAACTTTTCGTCCCCGAAAAGGGAAAGGAAGGGAGAAGGAAGAATAAAACAGTATATCTAATTTCAAATATTAACTTATAACAATAATTTACTAAATTAATTTCCTTTAATGAAATACACTTGTTTTATAATCATTATGTCTTTTAATACTTGAACTATTAAAGTTGGAAAAATATCTTTAACCAAATTCTAAGTCCAAAATTTACGAAAATTTTTGGCAGAGTCTCCTTTGTACGGAGGGACTCTGGAGAAAATATAATATCCAAATATACAAATATATTACATATATTATCCAAAATAAAATATCCCAACACGGGAAAATATATAAAATAGCGCTTTATACGTAATCCGGAAACGTACCTATTTGTCGGGCAATACGCTTATTATTTTGGAACCAAAAGCAGTAGCAGTTGCTTCCAACCCCTGTATTCACTTATAAAATCTAAAAGTTAAATATCTATATTACAGTGAAATGTTTGGGTAGATTCAATCATTCATATCCAAATCAAATGCAACAACCATACATTTTAACAAACGGCACACACCACAAACCACAATCATTCAATCAACAACCGTTAGTTGTTCGGGTTCAAATTATGAAATTTTACGGAGTGAGAAATAACTATCAAGTGCATCCGTTACTCAACAGTCTTAGATGGAATAGAGATAGATTATTGTTCCTCCAACAACTCCAAAATTCCTTACCCAACAACCATACATCAACCAAACAATTCAAATCAACACCACAATAGCTTATTATACATTTATTTCATGCTTCAGTGGTTTTATTTTCTTTCTTTCATTTATGGAGGGATTTCTTTGTTTCTTACAATTTTCATTTTCCATTTGTTACAAAATTCATTATATTGTATTCCAATTTATTAACTAAGGTTTATATCATCTATTTATACTACTTACCCTTTCTTATATAGTAAAATTTCCAATTTAACTTAAGTTTATACAATTAATTCTCATTTATAACAGCAAATTTATTGAATACCTTAATTACCTCAAGCTTCACTTGTAAGATTTCCCCTTACATTTTCTTACTAACATTGCAACTTTTATTATATGGTAAGTTATGTATGTTTAAGAATGCAAGTGAAAATTTACAAGTTTCTTCTCAATTCCTTTTTATTTATTAATGGTTCAATAAATATATATTCGTTTTATAAATTACAATTTCAACTTACCCTTAATTTCATTCCTTTATTTAATGTTTACGTTTTATTATATTTAATTACAGTAACCCTCTACTTACACTTAAATTATTAACCTTAAAACCTCCATTTTTATAAATAAAGGATCTTATTAATTCATTATCTAGGGTTTACAGACATTTATTTATATTACCTACTTTTTATTATATTACTAGTAGCATTTTAAAACATACTTAAGTTTATAACCGTACACATCAATCTTTATTTATTAAAGAATTTCATTTTATTTACTTAAGTTAAAATCACCTATTAATAATACTCACCTTTAATTTGGGTAAAATTTCAATTATCACTTAAGTTTATACCAATAAATTCTTATTATAACAGTAATTTATTGAATACTTCATTTTTCCTAAATTCCTACTTGTAAAATATTCAATTCCAGTTTCTCATTTAACACTTCAACTTTTATATTTGGGTAAGTTATTTATGTTAAGGAAATTGCAATTGAACTTATACAAGTTTAATCTCCATTCTTTTAATTAAATTTAATGTTTATTCATATTACCCTTTGTCTCATATGTATGCAAATTCCTCTTTATAGCTTTGTAGTTATTCTCTTATTTCAATTAGAGGTTTCAATTCATTCATTCTTCAATAAATCTTTTCCATTATTTATCAGTTAAAAACTTTTACTTCCCTTATCCCTAGCATTAACTTTCTTACTTAATATTTCACTAACAAAGTTTAAACAATTAATTAACGGAAAAATTTAGAATTAAATACCGGGTCAAATTTTAATCTATTTCAAAATAATAGATAAATAAGTTCTTACAACTTTTATATCTCTAATTATATTTAGAACAATAAAAGAAAATTTTTAGAAAATTTCAAAAATAAATCTGCAGTAGAATTTACTACAGTGGCCTTTCCCCTTCGAAACTCGAAAATGAAAGTCGATGATGCGGCCGTCATCACCGAATTTATTTTCCAGCGACAGAGAGGAAAGTACAGAATTTAATTCTTTTCAAAAATCTTCTTTAAAACAATTCTTCCAATTTATACGAAATATTTATATAAGAAAATACTTATAAACCAAATCAATAAATTTCACAAATTCTTTGAAAGCAAATTTTCAAAAATCCCGGACTTAAGTTCTAAATCTCCAAATTTGGTTTATTATAATTTCACTTAGCTTCAGTTATTATAAATATTTTTATTGCCTAACATCCAATCTATAGCAACCAAATATATATATATATCTTTATAAAACTATTTTTATATATAGAAATATAATAGGCAAATTATTTCATTCACCTATATTAAAAACAAATATTATGTCGGTCTGTCCTATTAAGTGTTTAGAAATCCCTATTGATGACATAGCGTCCCATGCATCAACCAGAATTTATAAATACAAAGCGGAACAGATTAACACAATATTAAAATCTTTTTATTAATACTAACAAGTACGCTCTCTCTTATATATACACTCAGCGACTCCCATAGGATATTTCTACCCTATTAACAAAGAGTCAAACCCCACAAAGCCAAGGTTTATCGCTAAACCAAAGCTCTGATACCAACTGTAACATCCCGCCTTTTTGCACACTTTAAACCGACACACGTGCCAATTCAAAGCATACGCAAGGGCGGATTGTTATGGGGTAAATAAGAAAAATAGAGAAGAAATAAAACAAAAACAGAATCTCACAGCGGAAGGATAAAATATAATAACAAATATACAGTTCATAAACAGTTTACAAAAGCTTGATTCTTCTTTTACAATAAATATCAGAGTTACACATACCAATACAAGCAATGCAGCGGAATAGAAAGAGTGTGGTGTAATACTATATATAACATAATACTTATTCTTCGTCTTCGTCCTCCAAAGCTAAAATCTGCTATCCTGAAATGCTCGGACTGACCCGAGCGAATTTGAATAGACAAAAACACCCGAGTCAGACTAGAATATCTTATGTGAGTTAAATAAACAGAATATAAATATGAGTACAGTAACTCAAGAGATGTTCGGGATTTACATCTCCTAAGGATCCGTTAAACTATTTACTATGTAGTATATTGCGCTATTATAATAGTGTCTATTTATAAAATAAACTTACTTTTAAATAGCGTTAAGGCTTTACATTTTCCACCTTAACACGTAATAGTCCCAGTAGTCCGTCCAATATCATAGCCCCTCCTGATCGGGAAGCCACTAGAGGATACCACACGGGCTACGGGAGAAAACCAAACTCGTACAAGGCGCGATATGGTAGGTGACACGGCACAACTAGGCAATGCCAGGGTAGATATACCAATTGCTATCCAGGCTGGTGGAAACGCGTAGCCGCAGTTACCGCCCACCTCGGACTAACTCCCCAAAATCAAAATATAGAAGTGGCCACTGAATCAAATCCAAGTCAAATTATAATATCGAAGAGGAGCGTCCGATCAGAGGAATGACCTCATTGGCCTGAGAATCGCTCCTGTTTTAGCCACCTTATGCCAACTCACGGGAGTTGGGTCCACGTATTTACCTTACAGGAAACGTCGCCACCACCTACTTCATTCTGGAATCTCCACCGCGTACACGGTTAGTCAAAGTGGTTTTCGGTATCGACAGAGAGTATGTCCATATCCGATCCCGGTCTCTTTGCCAACCAATCGTTATTATAACACCGCGGTCATTTAAAAATAGTTTATACTTTTAAAACCAGAATATAATCCATTTCAAACCGTAATATTACGATATCATTTCTTCTTTTAAAACCCAAAACAATATGATATCGTTTATCCCAAATAAAATTATTCCTTTCCAAAAAATTATGTCACTTTTTATTATTTAATATCCCATGTAACCAATATTCTGTTTGTAACTTTCAACATAATTCTTCGAAAATCCATAGCATTTTAAAACCATTATTTTCAAAACTAAATGGTTTGGATATTCAACGGTATGCGAATTAAAAAAAAGTTTAACTTTACTGTTGCTTTATAAAGAAATAAATTACATGGCTTTCCAAATATTTCTTCTTTTAAAGTTAAACCAAAATCCAAAATATTACTTCAAGTCGCAAAACCATTTCAATTTTATATATATTTATATCCATTTTGGAGCATTAATATTTCAACTAAAGTTGGATTTTTATCCTTTCAAAAATCAATATTCTATTAATTAATCTTGACCATTCACATAAAATCCATAATTAATAAGACTTCAATTTCTAGTAAAATATATATATATATATATATATTTCCAAATTCAATTTTTACTAGAATATTCATTTCAAAATATTTTGGGAAAAAAATCCAATTATAAATATCATATCTTTAAATTTTCCAACTTAATATTTAAACATAGGATATAATCATCAAACTCCATTTTCTTAATTTTCTTCCATTTTTAATAAAGAAATTTATTCACCTTTTAATTTCAAAATTTCAACTTCATATGCATATAACTATGGAAGAAAACATTTATTCAGTATAAAATTTAAGATTTTTATAAACCGTATTCCATCCAAACCATAGAAATCACATTAAAAATAGTTATATATAGACCACGGTGTCTGTATATAGTTTTCTATCCTATGGTCAAGTGATACGGATATTTATCATTTCAATCCGCAATTTAAAAAATAAAACTGCGGTTGTATATCATTTCAAACCGCAATCCCGAATGAAATGAAAAATGCATACTAACTTGCAGTTTAATGATATCAAATAAAACATCCCTTCAATAACACATCCATCATCCAATCACAAACATCAAGCAATATCAATCAATAACAATTATATATATGATCATATATAACAGGTGATAACTGGCAGTTTATTCAAATTAAATTTTTCAACTATTAATCTAACAATTTATATTCAGTGATAATTGACATAACTGTTAACTAGCAGTTCATATGCAACCAAAAATTTCTAACAGCCAATTAACACGCAATAAATCAATTAAATTAACAGTTACATTCAATAAAATGCAATTCAACAGATATGAATGAAATAACATGCCAAAAGCTCATAAATAAATTTCTATTCATTTCTAAAATTTATTTAACAAACATAAAAGCTTCTAGTAGTTGTGAGTGGGTTAAAACACTCACCTTTTGAATTTAAATTGAATTCAAATCCAATTTAAACCCAAAAATTGGACAGTCTCCAAATTCATCCAAACCAGTGCCAAAACGTCAGAAATTCCGATACGATCCCAGCAAAACAAACCGCGCGTGAATCCGAGCTCGTATGCAAAAGTTATGAAAATTTGAAAAATGAAAAATTCTGGTCCTGGGTCAACTTCGGGTTCGACTTCGGGGCGCCGCCTCATTTCCCCGATGCTTGCTTGGAGTTTTCGCCAAAACGACCCGGAGCGACCCGAGTCATTTTCTTCCTGACCCGAAGTTGCTCTAGGGTTTTCTCCTCTGAAACCCGAAGCGCGACCAGAAGCTTCTGCAGATCCACAAAAATTTTTTTTTTTTTTTTTTTTTTTGAAATAAAATTTTGGAATTTGGGAATTAGGTTTTCTGCCATTGGAATGAGGAGTTGAGAAGGAGATGTACGTATAGAAAAATGAAAATAAGGAGTGGCTAGGGTTTATAATCGCAAATATATAGACAGATAAAAGAAGGCTAGGTGGGTACGGATAACGAACGTGCTAAACGATAGTTGGCCCAAAAAGCCCGTTCTGCCTCCGGAGTCGAATTTGTTAAAACTATATATCCAAATAGGTGTTTCAAAATATTCTGAACGCGATGGAAAAAGTTTCGCGACCAAATTCGATCGTATGAAGAAGTTATGCTAAAAAAAATAAAAATTTCAAATTGATTTCAAAATGCGTAAATTTCAAGGCGTTTCGAGTCCGTACGATCAAACGACAAGTCCGATCGCAACGAAACTTGAAACATTATTATAATTCACCGTTACGGATCCGATGAAACTAGTTTCGTCGAAATCCGAGTCCGTGACAAAAATGGCTATTTTTAATATTTATTAAATAAATTAAAATAAATCATAAAATCCAAATTTTCTTTCAACTTTAAATATTGGCCAAATTTCATTACTTATATAATCCAATCAATTCCAAATAATTTAGCAAGCTTGGATGTGAATTAAAATTTATAAGTATATAAATTTCGCAGTGTTAACCTCTGCGTTTTCTTATTATTTGGGAATTATAAATTTTATTCGCAAAACCCAATTATTTAATCATATACTTATACTCTCATCTTAAATCTAATTATATAAATAACTTGATTTCTATTATCCAACTCAAAATATATCAATTATTCTCCAACTACATAGTTAACGTTTCTTTTATATATCACTGTGGTAATATTTCAAAATGTTCATCTTTTGTTTGCATAAATTACTGTATTTAGATAAAATTATAATTTTGGTAACTTATCACATAAATAACTTAAAACCTCAACTAATACATTCCACCTTTGTTTCATCTTATTCATTCACTCATCAATATTCCGTACTAACTACAAAATTTAGTGTATTCCTTTAAATTGATCAAAATAAGACTTATCAACTAATAGAAAGATTTACGTACAAAATTTATTGTCATACATCTAATTTACAAGCCTATACTTAATTATTATCCTACAATACGTTTTACGTTACTATAATGTTCATTCTTCCGTTCCTACGTTTCTATAAATTTATTCCTTTATAATTTATTTAACGCAACACTTAATCTACACCTATTGCGATGTTTCAAATTTACTTGAATGAACAATTTCTTTACTTAAAATAGTTGTTGTAAACTCTTAATTCCACATTTATAAGTGTATTATTATTTTCACTCAAATATTATACATATATATAGAGTATTGGGTTTTTATTTAATCATCATTTATCATATATATTAATTAATTAAATTCAATACTTAAGTCTGACTAAATTTATTCCCCAAATACACATTTACATTTCTCAACCAATAAATATAACCAATCAAATTCTCATTTTATTGAACCTTGGTCAATTCCACACGTTAATTTTACTTAAAGTCTCAATTAATTAATTTACCTCGGTTTCATTACCTTATTACCTTATATGCATAATTGACATGGTTATATCTTCCATTACATCAATAATTTATCATTTCATTTCTATGCAATATATACTCATCTTATTCCATTTATTTGGTTACTGCATTGAAATCTATTTATTAACCAATACTAACGTTATTATCATAAAAAAAAAAATTTGATTCCCAATTTTATTCAATACTTAGAACAAAAATTTTCACATTAAATCAAATCCTTCTATTCAAACCAAGTATCATGCTATGATAATATTTTACGTTGGTTACACTGAAAAAAATCAACTTTTTATCGTTATCAATTAAACATACATTAATTGCACAAATTAAAGGAATTAATTGCCATTTATCAAATTAAATTTTTCATACATCAATCTATTTCATCTAAATCCTTACCTATGAATATTGCAACCTTTAATTCCATTAAATACCAATTAACCCAAATTATTTCATTTATTCTAAGTCATATCACTAAAATAATTCATCATAATAAACTTAAAATCTATACGTTTATTGATTTATTTCTATTTGTCTTATGTTAAATTCTAAATTTAGTAAGACAACCTAAAGTACTCCACTCAATCGACAGTCCCTTTCAATTGTTAATACGTACTTAAATTTCTACAGTTGCCTTCCATCTGCACTTCCGTTACTATGATAAAAATTAGTAACGTTTATGCCATCAATCCATCATAATTACTTACCCTTAATTGAGTTTGATTTCCAAATAAATTTGCTGACCCTTAATTAGACAATTTATAAAAGTTTGTCATCATACCTATAGTTCTACGCTTATGCTATGTCTTAAATTTCAATAAATTTATAAATTTTGAGATGTTCATTAGGGTTTACAAATTTATTGACTTGCAATAACAGGGTTTCTTAATCTATTCAATTTATCGTTCACAATCTTTTATTGCATTAAATTGGTTTAATATTCCCATATTAAATTTTATGTACAGGTAAGAATTTTTCTTTCTTTCTCTACTTAATTCATTTGAATTTTATTCAAATGTCTTTAAATAGGTTTCTAAGTCACTTCTATATAATTTATTCTAGCCTTCATTTTAATACTTATCTACCACCTTTATTCTTTCAACTAAAATAAATTACAAAATCCTATTAAACAAACAATTTTAAATGGTCGAACTTAACGGGTCGTTACAATAAAGACTGTACAATATAGAGATTCAAGATATCAAGATTGAAGACTCATGAGTATCAAGATTATCAAGAGTTCAAGATTTCAATACTAAGTAATTTAATTAGGAATTTTGTTAAAACTCCAAGAAAATCACTGGCATATTAAAATCCAATTTATTCGTAGAATCGAATCCACTTCGAGCCGTTAAAGGGATGGAACCCTAAGTAGGATGGAAACTATGAAAAATCTAGTGGAACATTGCTTTGTATCCTCTAACCTTTTATTCAAATGATTTTACAAAATTATATCTTGTTTTCAAAATGATTTCAAAACCTTCCTTTTAAAAGAATCAAAAACATCGATCCTGGTTTTAAATATTTTTAGCCTCAAAATAATCTTTATTTTCAAAATCAAATTATCTATTGGTTTTTAAACTATCTTTTAATAATAATATATTTAACTTTTAATATTTATACTTAGATTTAAATGTAAAATTATAGTAAAATTTTATATATATCAAAATATTATTCTCTATATTTATTTACGTATTTTAACTATAGTTAAGTATATTTATAAAGTTTAAAATAGTGTTAATACAAGATAGAAGTTATTTTCAAAGAAAAAAAATTACCAAAATTTCCTTAGGCATGTCGACATCCTCAAGTACCCCATGTGACATGGTAGTAGTTTATTTCAAAATTTTGATTTTCAAAGGAAGTGTCTATTCGTCATATCCTTTCACGAATGGACATGGCTATTGTTCTACTATAAATAGGGGTAGTTTTGAACGAATTTATAACCATATTTTTTTAAGATTTCGCTCCTCTTCTTCTTCCACATTTATTTATACATATTTTTACCATTACTCTGCCGAAATCAACATTGAATCTAACTAGATCATCTCTGGTTTGATTCTCTATCACTATCTCAACAAGATCTTGGTGCTATTCAGAGTTATAAACTTCTTTGTAATCAATTTAGCGAGAAAAGGTGTGATTGCACCCTTGGAAATCAATCAAGTGAGGAAAGGTGTGATTGTAGCCTTGGAAATCAATTGGGTGAACTTGTTGCCCCTGAAATCAAGTATCTCTACCTAGAGGATTATGAATCTGGAGAGGTGTACCTCGTGGCCTTGAAATCGAGGGTGTAATTGTATAATTGCTTTTGAAAGGAAATTTGTACTTGTGTGCGGGACTAGATGTAGGGTAACTTCGAACCAGTATAAAATCCGGTGCGTTCTTTCCTTTATTGCTTTTACTTTATTTTTGCATCTGTGTTTGATTCTGTGATCATATCTGTGTCTGAATATTGCATACATATGTGTTCAAATTAACAAAAACTCAAAAAAAAATTAATAATTCCTTTAAACACTATTCACCCCCCCCCCCTCTAATGTTGATCCTAGCCTTAAGATCCATATTCTGCATTTCTCACATTTGATATCAGAGCAAGATTTTAAAAGTTTTCATAATCTGAATTTTGAAAATTTTTCAAAATGGCTACCAACACTGGTACTGTTAACACTACCAACGCTGGTTCTATTATTCCTGTCACTAGTTCATATGTAGAAGGTCAGTCTACTGTCAGACCACCACTTTTTAATGGCAGTAACTATACATATTGGGCATGTAGGATGAAAATATTTACACAATCTATAGGACTAGACACTTGGAATGTCACACAGGCTGAATATTCTAAACCCACAACTGATTTTGCACAGTGGACTGCTGAGCAAAAGATTGTTGCACAAAATAACTCTAAAGCTATGAATATTCTGTTTTGTTCACTTGATAGAAATGAATTTAATAGAGTGTCAGTTTGTAAGCTTGCATATGAAATATGGAAAACTTTGCAAGTTAATCACGAAGGAACAAGCAAAGTTAAACAGACCAAAATCTCCATGCTCACAAACCAGTTTCAGTTATTTAAAATTAATTCTAACGAGTTTATTTCAGATATGTATAGTAGATTTCAGAACATTGTGCATTCTCTAATATCCTTGGGAAAGGAATTTTCGAAAGAAGATCATGTCAGAAAAATCTTAAATTCTCTTACTCCAGAATGGGATCAAAAGACACTTGCGATCGAAGAGGCAAAGGACATCAGTACCTTAAAGATATAAGAATTAATTGGAAATCTAATGTCGTTTGAAGTCCAAATGACCGAGAGAAGAGAAAGCAAAGCATCTGAAAGGAAATCAATGGCGTTCAATGCATTGACCGATGGATCAGACTCAAACAACGATAATGATGAAGAGATAGTCCTGATGACCAAGAATTTTCGGAAATTCCTGAAATACAGAATGATGAACAATCTCAAGAGAAACAAATATAAGAACTCTAGAAATCAGAATGTAGTGCCAAACAATATCAAATGTTTCAACTGTGACAAACCAGGCCATATCAAAAGAGACTGTCCATATCCAGATAGGCAAAATCTTCCTATAAACAATGATTCTGTAAAGAAACGAAAACGTGCATTTACTGCTACTCTAGATGACTCAGACTCGTCCTCAAGCGATGATGATCAGAAGACAGATAATTCAAATATGTATTTCACGGTAGTTCACGACTCCGACGAATTCAGAGAAACAGACTCAAAAAAAGGTACACATTTACAATACAATTGGTTGAAATTGCATGCTTAGAATTGGATGCTTGATTTATTGATTTTGAATTGGCGTGTTGTTTGAATTTTAAATTTTTTATTTTTTACTATTATTTTTTTATTTTTAATAGTATCATAATATTTTATGGAATATACTATAATTCTGGTAATATTCCAGATATATATGCAGACATTAAAAATTATATATATATATATATATATATATATATATATATATATATTAGAATACTTAAGAAAAATAATCATGGAAATTCAAAAGCACATGTCGACATGGTCCCCAACATGATGCCGATATGGGTGCGGAAATTCAAAATTCAAAATTTGAATTCAAATATTGATTTTTCCTCCATCTTTTCACTTCATTCAATTCTCTGAAAAGCCACCTTTTGACCAAAGAATATGTCCTTTGAGAATCTATTTATTCACTATCTTTTATCACAACTTTTCACTCTCATTTTCAAATTCAAAATCTTATCTCAAAACTTCAAGCTCTCTACTCTAATGGCTTCTTCAAGCAACCCCTCGACAATGAGAATTTCCAGAAAGATAAAAGAGCAACTCTTCAATGAACCGGAGGCTATAAAAGCATACATCAATTATGCTAACTATGGAAAAGTCCATCCTGGAAAGTTTTCTTTATTTCAAGATTTTTCTTCTTATGAAATTGATTCTCTTTTTGTAAACAATCAAGTTATTAGTCTTGTTGATGCTTCTCAAAATGATTTTGTTTGTTATCCAAGTCTTGTTAAAATTTTCTATGCAAATTTAAACTATGGATTTTATAATGGAAATGATGATAAAATTTGGAGTAGTGTGAAAGGCACTAGAATCATTTTAAATTGTGATCTTTTAGGAACCATTCTCAATTGCAAAAGCATGGGAATGGATCTTTCTAGTTTTAATATTGATGAAAATGATCGTGAGACAATTCATCACATTTTCGAAGGAAATGACGATTTTGAATTCAAAAATCGAAACTTTCGACCAAAGAAGAATTATTGATCTTATTTTACAACATATTTTGACCCCAAGATCGGGGAATTTTAACAATCCTACCTCAAAAGTTCGTAAAGCGCTTTTCGCTATTTTTGGAAATTGTGATATTAATTGGGCACAAGTTATTTTGGATGAACTTCGTTCCAAAAATCTTGAAATGGGAGAAAACACTTTGTATCATGGAATCTATCTCACTCGATTTTTAACTATTTTGGGGTAGATTTCAAAGGAGAAGAATATGTTTCAAGAAAGGTTTTTAATCACTCAAACATTTCTCTTATGAAAATTCCATTTGTTTTTCAACCTTATGAGACTCTTGCCGAAAAGGAAGAGCGTTTGGCTCATGAGGAGATGGAAGAGGAGGAAGAGGAAGAAGAAGGGGATGAAATGGAAATAGAAGAAGAAGAAGAAGGTGAAACCTCTTTGGAAAGCATTGACTATCTTCCTAATCCAACCAACAAAACCTTACTCAAAAATCAAAAGACCATTGTCGAGAATCAACGGATTCTTAAACGGTCCGTTAGTAAGAAATTGGATAAAATGTCATCGAAGATGAACAAGTTTTTCTCCAAAGTTGGCAAGAAGCTTGGATTATCTTCATCTTCGTCATCCTCTAACTAGTTCTACCTTTTTTTATGTTGTGTTGTATTAGTTTCAGTTTGTTTTGATTTGAATGTTCATGTAGTTCTTTATGATTAATCATTGTATCGTTCTATTTTGTAATGAAATTGAATTTCTTTTCTGTTATTTAGTTTATCTTATCTCCAGAATAAATGTTAGTATATTATATAAATATATATACACACACAATTATTCACAAAATCAAAATAAGTCATCAAAATTCACTGAACCATGTCGACATCCCCCCTTGACCATGTCGACATGTACTGGTCAGAAATGACATTTCATTTTAAATTTGAAATTTGAATAACTACCTTATGTCTGTTTAATTCAAACGAATTTCTACACCTATAAATACCTATTTCTTCCAGAATTTATCACTCAGAATTATCTCTTATCTATTTTATCTCTAATTCTTCTCACAAACTCAATTATGGCCAATCCAATTCATAATTTGACCGAGAATCTTGAAGAAACCCTAAATTCTTTCAAGAATATTCTTTCATTCCTCATAACTAGTGACACTTAGAGTTACGTCAAATGCAGATGATCAAGGAGCAAGAAAAACATTTTGATGCGATACGATGGATGATTTCCTACCTGCACAAAGATGATAATGAAGCACATCCTCCTGTCACTCTCACCAATGATAATGAAAATTGGGATGCCATTAAAGCTGACCCTATATTTGGAGAAGAAGGATGGGTGGAAGTTCCTCATAATGTTTGATTTTGTTCGATTGCTTTGTTTGATTTTAATTGATTGCTTGGATTGATTTGATTTGTTTTGATTTGGTTTGGTATGGATTGATATTTAGTGTGCAAAACATGTATAAAAACACATTGATATTTATATGATCGTTGATTAGTTATCACGTCTATCAGTATAATTATCTCTTTATCTATCTATTATATACTCCACTGTATAGTTTATTAATGCAGGTACTCTAGTACAAGAATGAGGGGGAGTTATAAATTTTCGACTTAGTTTTTGTTGATGACAAAGGGGGAGAAGTATAAAATAAGATAGTTAGGCATAGATTAAGGGGGAGTTATTTGTTTTAGGGGGAGTTATTATAGAAGTAATATTTTATAAACAAAGGTTGTCATCATCAAAAGGGGGGATATTGTTAGTCCTTCAGATGATGGTTTTGATGACAATAGCCTAAGAATAAGATTATAAAATATAAATACTAACATTATAGTTTAGATATATATGTATATGCAGGATTTAACCATGCAGGCACCAAGAATGAAGACTGTACAGTATAGAGATTCAAGATATCAAGATTGAAGACTCACGAGTATCAAGATTATCAAGAGTTCAAGATTTTAATAATAAGTAATTTGATTAGGAATTTTTTTTAAACTCCTAGAAAAGCACCGGCATCTTAAAATCCAATTTATTCATGGAATGGAATCCACTTCGAGCCCGTTAAAGGGATGGAACCCTTAGTAGGATGGAATCTTCGAAAAATCTAGTGGAACATTGTTTTGTATCCGCTAACCTTTTATTCAAATGATTTTATAAAATTATATCTTATTTTCAAAATGATGTCAAAACCTTCCTTTTAAAAGAATCAAAAACATCTATCCTGGTTTTAAATATTTTTAGCCTCAAAATAACCTTTATTTTAAAAATCAAATTATCCTTGGTTTTTAAACTGTCTTTTAATAATAATATATTTAACTTTTAATATTTATACTTAGATTTAAATATAAAATTATAGTAAAATTTTATATATATCAAAATATTATTCTCTGTATTTATTTGTGTATTTTAACTATAGTTAAGTATATTTATAAAGTTTAAAATAGTGCTAATACAATATAGAAGTTATTTTCAAAGAAAAACAAATTACCAAAATTTACTTAGGCATGTCGACATGGTAGCAGTTTATTTTAAAATTTTGAATTTCAAAGGAAGTGTCTATTCGTCATATCCTTTCACGAATGGACATGGTTGTTGTTCTACTATAAACAGGGGTAGTTTTGAACGAATTTATAACCATATTTTTTTTAGATTTCACTCCTCGTCTTCTTCCATATTTCTTTATACACATTTTTACCATTACTCTGCCGAAATCAACATTGAATCTAACTAGATCATCTCTGGTTTGATTCTCTATCACTATCTCAACAAGATCTCAGTGCTATTCAGAGTTATAGACTTCTTTGTAATCAATTTAGCGAGAAAAGGTGTGATTGTAGCCTTGAAAATCAATCAAGTAAGAAAAGGTGTGATTGTAGCCTTACAAATCAATTGGGTGAACTTGTTGCCCATGAAATCAAGTATCTCTACCCAGAGGATTGTGAATCTAGAGAGGTGTACCTCATGGCCTTGAAATCGAGGGTGTAATTGTACAATTTCTTTCAAAAGGAAATCCGTACTTGTGTGCGGGACTGGATGTAGGGTAACTTCGAACCAGTATAAAATCCGATGTGTTCATTCCTTTATTTCTTTTACTTGATTTCTACATCTGTGTTTGATTCTGTGATCGTATCTATGTCTGAATATTGCATACATTTGTGTTCAAATTAATAAAAACTCAAAAAGATTTAGTAATTCCTTTAAACACTATTCACCCTCCCCCCTCTAGTGTTAATCCTAGCCTTAAGACTGTATTCCGCATTTCTCACACCATTATCTATGGATCATCTTGCTCGTGAATATTCTAGTGCTCTTGCATCATGATATAATATGTTCCCTAGGGATGCTTGCCAAGTTTCAAAGCATGCTAAACGATGTAGCTCGAGAAGTGAAGACTCACCGGATTCAAGCTATTTGACCAAAAGTAGCTAACTTAAAATAGACCTACAGAACTCATACTAAGTCAAAATGATTTGAAATATTGGGAGAACATTTAGAAGACATAGAAGAAGGTCAAAAAAGAAATGAGAGCATTTGGAGTTGACTTGATGGATCGCCAGTGACCCATCAAAATGGATCCTTAGCTACCCATCTAGACTGCGCCCCACTACCTCAAATTTTTATGGTGGGTCCCTAACACTCTATAGATTGTTCATTTAAAGTTGTTCGATTTTGTTAAGATTTAAGCAAGTTATGGATGATTCTTTTGGACCAGATGACCCATGAAGACGGATGATCAAACTAACTCCAAACGACTTAATATTTGGATAAGGAACTTAAATAGAGATAAGAAGACAACTAAACAAAGGTCACTCGAAAATATGCTAAATGGATGGATAGGTATCGATCCATCCCCTATGGATAGCTAGCGATCCATCAAGATTGGTCGGATCGCCCTCAAACTTTCCGAGCTCATTCATAGCACTAAGTAAATCTTTTGGTAGAAAAATATGCTAAGTCGATAGATAGTTAGCGATCCATCTCCTATGGATAGCCAGCGATCCATAGAAATTACATATATTGATTTGAGATTTTCGGTGATGATTTGGCATAACAAATGGACTCTTCTACACTTGGACTTCTGGCCCAACACTCATTGAATTTCCCTATATATGCTCACCTACCTGCAACTAAAGATGGATCTTTCCAAAGAGAGAGCCGCCATTACTTTACTGGAATTCCTTCCCTTCTTCAACTTTCTTCTTCCTCACAACAGTCATCAAGGGTTTTTGTGATACGCCAATCAACCCTTGTACTTGTGACTTATTCTAACTCATTGTAACTTAGATATAAGGACTAATTAGTTGATATTCAGAGAGATTTAACTAGTATATAATCATAATAAAGATTAATTGAAGTGGACGTAGACCAAAGTCAGCCGAACCATTATAAGAGTTATGTGTCTCTTTTCTTACTTCTGCTTTTTATTTGTCGTTTACCTAAGATTTATGCTACTGATTATCTGCACTAGTGCTTTCACACTTGATCCAGGGTGTTGATCCATTTATTGGGTTAATATATTGGTGTTTTCATTGAGAGCCTTGAACTAGATTTGAAGAATTGAAGTTTGAATCGTAGGCCTAATACTACATCTAGAGTTGTAGCAAGTCAACCGGAGCCTGGGGACAGCCAAGGGGTGTCCTCAATTTATCACCAACCCATCTATGTGATTAGAAAAGAAATGGAAAGGACGATGAAGGAGATGCAAGATGGGATCTTTCCTAGGAAACAAGAAATGATGAATAGCTTCTTTCAGAGGATGAAGCAACAAGGGATAGCTAGATCTGCAGGGAATGGGAATCAAACTCCAGGGAACAAAACAGGAGCTGCCTGAGTTGGATTGGAATAAGGTGGAGTCTTGACCCCATGCCCTGAGCAACCGATACTTGGGGGCAACGCTGGAATCAACAATAGGACTCAATGCAGGAGCATCTAGAGTTAGAGAAAAATAAACTAAAATAATGACCACATGATTTGGGGGCACGACAATTTGGATCTAGGATAAGCTTTAACGCTTGGAATTAGTGATGTTAGAGCTAGAGTAGCAAATCAAAATACGAGTACATGACCTAATGAGCCGAAACCAGATCCCACAGTAGGAATAGGTGGTAGGTTCGTCCCTTACTCTCTGCCTTCTGTTTTTTCCTTTAATAATATCAGACTGCTTACACATGTACGAGATCCCAAAGGTCCTTAGGCACGCTCTAGTCGGATGATTAAGATGAATATTTAGGACAACAATGATTCCAGATCGCTTAGTCGAGTGCTAAACCTAGATTGGTTCCTAATCACGCTCTGAGTCTGATATTTGGGATAATTGCTGAGAATAATAATCTCAGACCACTTGGACATGCAAAAAACTTAGATTGGTTCCTTGCAATGCTCTGAGTCGGATGTCTAGGATAGACATTCAGGATTTGTGCTTATTTGCTTTGATTTTAAATTCGAATTTTGTAAAATCCATATTTAATGTGACAATTGATTTTGAACGCCATGGAGTCCTGATCAGAGAGACGGGAGTAGAGTGCAAGATGTAAGTCCCCTTGCCGGAGAGCGAATGGATGGACTTGTATGATATCGAATGCCATAGAGTCCCGACCGGAGAGAAGGAATCAGACTGCGAGAAGTAATTTCCCTCGGCGAAGAGTGAGCGGACGGGCTTACTTAATCCTCCTTAACTTAACAAGCAAATGATATAGAGAGACCATCCCCCTTAACTTCATAAACGAACGATTTGGAGACATCGTCCCCTTAACTTAAAACGTTAAATGATCCGGAGAGATTGCACATTAAACTAAACATTAAACGATCCGGAGAGATCGCGTATTAAACTAAATATTAAACAATCCGGAGAGATCACGCATTAAACATAAGCGATCAAGAGAAATCTAGCCTTAAAACAGATTTGATTTTATAAAAGGATTTGAATTTTTTATAAACAGAATAAAACTGATAAATCGTAGATGAACACAGGTTGATTTTGATATATGTTGTGATTCTTATGTATGATATGATTCTGATATATGATGTTATTCTGATATATGATGTGATTTTGATATATAATGTGATTTTGATATATGATGTGACAACTCTGAATGAGAAGCACAAATTGATAGTGATGTAAATCCCAAATGAATATGGTACAATTAGAGATATGTGATGTAATGGAAATATGTGATGTAATTGGAAACATGTGATTTAATTAGAGATATGTGATGTAATAACTCCGAATGAAATCGAAATGATTATGATGTATAGATTACATCTAAGCAGAGTTGGAGTCCTAGGATATAAAGTGTTTGGAACGACTTGTGATTGGAAAGAGAATCCGAAGGAATTGGGCAATGCACCAAGGCTAAAGCAGTTGCAAAGCAAGCCTTTTATCCAAAATGCACACTTTGGGGGGCAAGTGTTAAATGGGTCTTTTAACCCAACAAAATTCAAAGAAAGTCGGAACATCTATGGCAAATCAAAAATATCTCAAGCATCGACCAAGAAGACTAGAAGGAAAAGAAGAGAAAGACAAAAGAACATCTGCGATCCATCGCCTATGTATTGCTAGCAATCCATCATCTATGGATCGCATTGCTCGTGGATAATCTAGCCCTCTTGCATCATGATATACTATGTTCCCAAGAGATGCTTGCCAAGCTTCATCGCATGCCAAAAAAACTAGTTTGGGAAGTGAAGACTCATTGGATTCAAGCTGTTTGAACAAAAGTAGCAAACTTAAAATGGACCTACATAACTCATACGAAGTCATAATGACTTTAAATTTTTGAAGGACACTTAGAAGACATAGAAGAAGGCTCACAAAAGAAATGAGAGCGTTTGCAGTTGATTTGATGGATCGTTAGCAACCCATTAGATGGATCGCTAGCGACCATCCTAGAGTGGGCCCCACCACCTCAAAATTTTCTTATGGGTCTCTAACAACCTCTAGAGTGTTCTTGCAAAGTTTAGTTCAATTTTGTTAAGATTTGAGCGAGTTATGGATTATTCTTTTAGACTAGATGACCCATGAAGATGGATGGTCAAACTAACTTCAAACAACATGATATTTGAACAACCAAATAAAGATCACTCAAAAATATGATAAGTGGATAAATAGCTAGCGATCCATCCCCTATGGATACTGTAACAACCCGAGTTCTAGTGCGCCCGGATTTTTCGCAAAAATGCTAAAACCCAAATCCACTGAAGCCCGAGTTGGGTGTTTGGTATACTGCAAATAGGCAAAGATATATATATATATATATATATATATATATATTTATATATATATATATATATCAGAGCTCAAATAAATATCTCACAGCGGAATTGAGTAAAATATAGTAATAAGTAAATACTCGCCAAGGTAATAACACTTTCTAAACAAGAGTTTCAAAGTTGTAAAATCTATGTCGTCTATATAACATGTGGGATGATATGAGGAGGGGGTCAGAACTAAAGTTCTGGTGAATGAACAAATTAAATAATTCTAAGCACAATTCTACATATTCCGTTCTATTTCCATTTTCTGTTATATTAGGTTTATTGGGTTTATAATACTCTTGCCTCTGTGTGTAAATCATACCCATTACTCCTTATTAGATTAAGACCTAATAACCAATATCTGTATGTAGCTACATGCCCAAAGACCATATCGGTTCTAGGTACAACCCAAAGTACCGTCCATATCCTCCTCGAAAAGGACTCCATCATCTCGCTACTAGAGCTTACTGTAACTACATATGTAAAGGACGGCTTCACGAGGCCTACAATACAGATGTTCTGTCGTCTACTATGAAAACGTGAAACTGCATCTGCATTAACGCATGCCAGCGCTCGGATATCCACAATGTACCACCCAGTGCGTACCTTGAAGACTGCATGTTATCGTTCTGTCTACTCCTTGAATTCCGCCAACAAGGTCTATCTTATATGGAACTCGGTTAGGGATTTTCTATATCTGTAAAGGCCCGCTTCGTTAGGACTATAACAAAGATATTCTAGTTGGTCTGTCTCTTTTCTCATCGTGGCTATGGCCCCATGCAACTCCCCCTCAACTAATCGAAAGACTTTTCAAGAGCTAAGTGGTTGTGCCCAACTGCAAACAATCTAAACATCCAATTGGCTATACCCCTCATCCAATGCCTCGATAGTGAAAGAATCATTGGTCTGCTGGTTTAGCTCTAGTCATTCTCGAATTCACTCTGACTTATGATGGCTAATATCCGCATGCGACTATCCTTATGGGTCTTGCCCACTATAACCTACTCGCAAACTAGAGTACGGTGTCATACGAATATCCTACTCCATCATCAACCTTTTGACTGCCTATAAAGGTCTACTTCGTTAGGCCCGCAATGCAAAAGCAGTCAAGGCATACTCTCTTGATGGAACACCTATAGACCGGCCTTCGGGGGTGCAGCTTCGTTTGGCCTACCCCAGAGGGCCATCCTAGAGTGTCCTCACGTCCCTGTTGAAGTCTTGTATTTCCTTCAAGCCCAAAATAACTAAGTTGGACATGCTCTTTCTGCACTAAAAATCCACGATGAACTACTTCGTTAGGCTCTTTATCCGGATTCTCTTTGGGCTACTCCAAACGCACCTTACCATTTTATTAGACCCAACATCTAATATTTTATTATGCGCTTAGTTTACTTTTCTTATTATATTGGCTACTTATTTACCGTAATCAACATGCCTAGTCCCATCCAAGTGTGAGACCATCAGTCCTAGACCTGAAAGGGAATGCTTCCGGTATGGGCCACTGCTATTATTTTTTCTTATAAACTTAATCTATGATCTAAGTTTGATAAAATAAGCCTCTTATGTTTCTTTCTTTTTAATTATAACTTATGTGTTACAATTATACTTGCAATTGTTACTTTTATATTCTTTTCTTTCTATTATAACCCACATGTTATAAATGTAGTTTCAAGTGTCTCTTTTCTATTCTAGTTTGTCTTCTTTTATTATGATGCTAAATTTTCTTTAGTTCTCTTATATTATATAACAATCTTAACATGGGACCACGTCTCACTATCATAAGTTACTTATCATAATAACTGCTTTACTTTGTACCCTACTATCTGTGTAATAAATGCAGATCTAGTCACATATTATGTTTATTGTTTCTAGTCTTGTCAAATAATTAACTTGATTATTTCCTATTTTTTAATTTTTTTTAACTTTTTGCGTTATTCTCTTTTATTCTGGAAAGTAGTTCTATTCTATTTGGTTGGTTACAAAAACTGTGCTAAAAATCAATTTCCATATTATAATACTAAATAATGCTATAAACAATAACTCGTAACTGCAAGATATTTCTCTTATTGTTTCTTTAATTGTTGGGTAATGCAAAATATAGCAATATTTCTATTTTGCGCTAATTATCTTATTCTTGCAATTACGTTCACCGTTTTTCTTACAATATTAAACCGTGGAAATGTATTCCCTTTTCTAAACCAGCCAATTAACCTGTCACTAATTTCCAGATCAAGTTATTAGATTTCCCCTATTTCATCCCCTGAGTTTTAACATAAATTGACTGTAAATACATTGTTTTTAGGCTTATGCCTTTCTCTATAATTTTTAAGCCTAATATTACTTATATTTAATTGAATTCCTTTTTTTGCCATATAAATAACATTTAAATATAAGTGCACTTCTCTTAAAAAATTTACAGTTTCAGCGTAACTAACCAGTAGAACTAATCACTAAAATTAGTTTAAATGTTGAATTAAAAGGTTTAACGGGAATCTAACGATATTATATATTATCGACATAAATATATATAAGTAAATCAACTCACCTGTCGTCCTTAGCTTTAATCCATGGCCTTACTAGATCCATTTCTAAGGTGCTTAATATTTTTCTTAAAAAGATATTCTCCCTAGAAATATCTTCTATTTACGGTTCAGCCTCAGGCAATGACCCAATTAGGAGAAAATAGCTAGGCCTAGGATTCTATTTATAGCGAATCTTAGGGATCTCAGGTTGTTGGATTTTAGGGTTGAATGTGGTGCAACCACGTCATAGGTTTGCTGCAAATCGTTGGATCCAGAAAACAACGCAAAGTTGCACGAAAATCAAATTATAAAACTTCAGCACGTCCCTGGATGATTTCTCGTCTAGGGCAAAACACCGGGTCGACCAGTGTGCTTTGCAGGTTGATCCATGGGGTCCTACTCTTTTTTTTCCGTTTAATTGTCTATATATTTATATAATTTTGATTTCTTATTCTTCTCGTAACTTCTTCGTATTAACTCGGATTTCGACGAGTTATATATGAAAATTGATCAGAAAATCGCCATGAACACAATGATATAAGTTTCGAGGCCATATTCAGACAATTTAAAAAATGATTACTTTCTGTTCATCGTCATTTGATTATCTAAAAATGCAGGTGTTACATTCTCCCACCCCTTAGGAAATTTCGCCCCCGAAATTCGACAAGTGTAAAACTATGTAATTCCTCGCATCAGTCACATCCATTTTGTGTATATCCAATTTTACGACCATCCGTGTCCTTGTGCAAAGTATCATTCAACATAAAATATTTGCACATAAATGAATTTCTAAGCCGTACCTCCTATATGAATGTTTTTCTTATTTAAAAACTCCTAAAATATGATGCACACATCTTAAATGTACTTGCAATTTTTATATGAATGCAATTTTTTGAAAACTCAAAACATTTTTCATCCAATTTTTTCCACACTCCTACTGAATAAGAGCGTAGTTCAATGAATTTTACATCCAAATCCTACTGCACAACTTTTAATATTCGAATTTCAAAAAAATCTAATTTTTTCCAAACTCGATTTCTTATTTCAAAAAGAAGTTAGAATACGAAAAATCTTACATTTACCATTTTTACTTTTGCGTACCTCTTTCTTCGTACTTAGAACTTATACCCTTATTCTATAAAAATCACTATTTTCTTTACCAAGCATGGTTTACATAAGAAAAACTTCCTTTTCAAAAAAATTCCCAAGCTCAATTTTTGGAAAAAATGTATTTTTCTTTTGCAATTCTCATTTATTTTTGTTGACTTTTTTGTCGCTTTCTTTATTTTTTACTATTTTTCTTTTAGTTATTTTACCTTATTTTACTTTTCTTTTATTATTTACATCCTATGACCTTATTCTCTTTTTGTGAAAATCCCTAAACACAAATAAAAATCATTATACTTATCATCACCGATTTACTACAATAGGAATCGAATGCTTACAAAGGTGTACAATCTCATAACTAAAAGAGAAAACAAGTCCTACTACAAAGGATACTAGATAGGTAAATATAGCGATTAAACATAGCTATCATCTGGGGGTAGGAGGCCTAGGACCATGCCCACCCTGACATAGAAAGGTTCCACTCTAGGAATCCAAGTAACTCATATGCTCCTCCTGCCGCCTATTACTCGTTACTAACTTACGCTATATTACTCATGATGAATACGATCTATTCATCCCTTCCATTACATACTTAAAATGGAATAACCGGGTCTCATTTACTGCAACAAATAAGGATTTCAATCTATGTAGTCTCTACCTAAAAAGGCAACTAAGCTTGGGGAAATTTTCTTATTGCCTCTACCTTTCATTTTTCCCCAACTAAGGTCTACCTATCCCAACCACATATGTCTTACTATCTTACTAATATTAATTCACTATTCTTCTATAATCTACACACATGAAGCAACATCCTTAGGTTCTCACTAGTGTCCTATACACTTTAGGAGAACTTTTATTATTATTACTAAAAGTAATCACTTCTATCTCCTACATAGCCTTACACTTTTCCCATCACACCTAGGAAATGATTCATATCTACTCCATATTTAAAAGTTTTGTTTGGTATTTATCATTTCATTTCAAAAATTAAAGCTTCTAAATTTTTGAAATATCAAATCCCAAAATTCTTGCCTTTAAAAGTGTTACTTTAAAGTTTCTATTAAATTCAAAGGTACTTGGTTACTTAACATTTTATCTTTCTAGACTTGCATCTTTACAGCTCTTTGAATTTAAATTATTTCCCAAATCTAGAGGGAAAAACTTACAAATTCTAAGTTCAAAAGTTATTCATCTTTTCTTTTAAAGGCATTTACACCTATCCAAAAAAAATTTGGATTTTTAAATTTAACCGTTTACTAAGTTTTTCTGTTCTAAAAACTTATTTACTTTTTCACCAAACCATTTTTCTTTAAAACATGCCTTGCTTGTCCTTAAAAAAAAATTTGACTTCCAAAAATGTCCTTATATTTTCAAAACATCTTTTGATCATAGATTTTTAAATTTACAAAAACTGGAGTAGATAAGAACAATTATTTTATCAAAAATCCCTTAACTTTCCTACTCTTCCAATTACCTAACCTTGGAGGAGTTTCTAACTTACTACAAATGGGGACTTTCTACAAAGGCAAGCAACCAATACGCATAATCAATGTAAAAATATGAAATTTCTATTGCGTAGCTTTCCTACTAAGGCTCACTATAATTTCCCTTCTAACTAACACTGTCTCTAATTATTACACTTCTTATTACATCTAATGGTTTTATACCTTAATGTGTGGGAACTACTTTCTCTTATGAGAATCCGTTAATGCTAAGACCTTCTATGAATCCTTTAAAAGAGGATTTCATGTTTGTGTGAAATTACAAGGAACTTATTTTATATTTTATCGAAATAGGCCATACAAAATATGATGCTTTCCATACCTTGTACTTCTATTTCACTTATTCCCTATAACTTGAACAAAACATCTTTATTTTTGATTTGGTTTTATAGAAAATTATATCATTATTCATTTCATTCCAATAGATTAAAGTATGTTTAATCTATATTCACTTACAATAGACATTTCCTACAAAATTTATTAATTTTCTAATATTTAACTTACATCTTTTTTCTTTAGAAGAACTCATTTTCAAAACTGTTTTAATATTTTCATAACTAGAAAACATTTCATATACTTATTTAAACAGTAAGTGCACTTACAAACCACTTTATTTCTATACTTAGAGATTATCTTCAAAACACATTTTTATTTGGTCAAAACAGATGTTGCGTAAAACACCGCTATTACAACCCAAAAATACTAGTATATGGATTCAATTAAAATAAATATTAATAAGTCTCATATGCTATGTAAAAACATTTCCTTTGGAAGTCACCTACTATAACAATAGTGTCACAGTATGTGATTTCTTTATTTTTCACGAAAACATCTATTACAACAATAAATGTTGTAACCTATGTTTTCTATACTTAACACACTCTAGGTTTTTATACTTGAAATCTTTTTTTACCTACAAAGAAACTAGAGAGCTATACACTCTATAATTCTTCAAAAAGAATTTCACTTTTAACAAAATTTACATCATATAAAAACCAATTTAAATTTCATGCCACTTTTTTTTCAAAAACCCAATATTTACTTCCTCAAACATATTAACAATTATATTTTTCAACTTTTCAATTCCAAAAGTTTCAATTTATTGGGCTAGACATAAAATGGATTTTCTTCTTACTACCCTAGGAATACCCTTCCTAAACCTTGAAAATCTCATTTTCTTACTAAAATCTCTTATTCCTTCCAAAATAAAAATACTATCCCTGGGGAACTTTCCCACTTCCTATAACATATAGATACCGAACTTCTCTGAACACATAGCTTATTGTACACTATAAATCGACAATAACATAGGGCTCAACATCCTTGGACCATCCCAAATGCAACTAGCAAACTATGCACAAATATACTTTTAAAAACTTTCCATATGTTAAAATCTATAATTGGGGACTATTTGGAATTTAGTACATAATAAACTTATATTTTATTCAAAAATACAAATACATTCACTCATATTTCCTAATTTACTTAGAATCTACTAACCTAAGCTCTGATGTAACGACCCGAGTTCTAGTGGGTTCGGATTTTTTGCAAAAATGCTAAAACCCAAGTCCACTGAAGCCCGAGTTGGGTGTTTGGTATCCTGCAAAGATAAATATATCAGAGCTCAAATAAATATTCCATAGCGGAACTGAGTAAAATATAATAATAAGTAAATACTCACCAGGTAATAATACTTTCTAGAAGTGTCTCAAAGCTGAAAAATCTCTACCAACTATCTAACTTATGGGATGATATGAGGAGGAGGTCAGAACTAAAGTTCTAGTGAATGGACAAATTATACACTTCTAAGCATAATTCTACATATACCGTTCTATTTCCTTTTTCTGTTATATTAGGTTTATTGGGTTTATAATACTCTCTCCTTTATGCGTGAATCATACCCATTACTCCTTAGTAGATTAAGACCTAATGACCAATATATATATGTGTGTGTGTGTGTAGCTACATGCCCAAAGACCACATCGGTCCTAGGTACTATCTATAGTAAATTCTGTATCCTCTTTGAAAAGGACTCCATCGTCTCATTACTAGAGTGTACTGTAACTACATCCGTAAAGGACAACTTCGTGAGGTTTACAATATAGATGTTCAGTCGTCTACTATGAAAATGTGAAACTACATCCGCACTATCTTATACTAGTGCTCGGACATCCACAATGTACCACCTAGTGCGTCCCTTGAGGACTACATGTAATTGTTCTGTCTACTCCCTGAATTCCGCCAACAAGGTCCACCTTGTACGGAACTCACTCGGGGATTTTCTATATCTGTAAAGGTCTTCTTCGTTAGGCCTACAATACAGATATTCTACTTGGTCTGTCTCTTCACCCATCGTGGCTATGGCCCCACGCTGCCCCCCTCAACTAATCGAAAGACTTTTTAAGAGCTAAATGGTTGTGCTCTACAACATACAATCTAAACATCCAATTGGCTGTACCCCTCATCCAATGTCTCAATGGTGAAAGAATCATTGGCCTGTTGGTTTACCTCTAGTCTTTCTCAACTTGCTCCGGCAGATGATGGCTAATATCTGCATGCGACTATCCTTATGGGTCCTGCCCACTATAACCTACTCGCACACTAAAGTACGGTGTCATACGAATATCCTACTCCATCATCAACCTTTTGACTGCCTACAAAGGTCCACTTCATTAGGCCTGCAATGCAAAGAAGCCAAGACATACTCTCTTAATGGAATACCTACAGACCTGCCTCCGGGGGTGCAGCTTCGTTAGACCTACCCCAGAGGGCCATACTACAGTATCCTCATGTCCTGTTGAAATCTCGTACTTCCTTCTAGCTCAAAATAACTAAGTTGGACGTGCTATTTCTGTACTAAAAATATACGATGAACTACTTTGCTTGGCTCTTTATCCAGATTCTCTTTGGGCCACTCCAAACACATCTTACCATTTTATTAGGCCCTACGTCTAATCTTTTATTATGCGTTTAGTTTACTTTTCTTATTCTATTGGCTAGTTATTTACCCTAATCAGTATGTCCAGCCCCACCGACGTGTGAGACCATCTGTCCTAGACCTGAAAGGGAATGATGTCGGTGTGGGTCGCTGCTATTATTTTTGCTTTTTAACTTAATCCAAGATCTAAGTTTGATAAAATAAGTCCCTTCTATTTCTTTCTTTTTAATTATAACCTACATGTTACAATTATACTTGCAACTGTTACTTTTATATTCTTTTCTTTCTTTTATAACCTACATGTTATAAATGTAATTGTAAGTGTCTCTTTTCTATTCTAGTCTATCTTCTTTTATTATGATACTAAATTTTCTTTAGTTCTATTATGTTATATAATAGTCTTAACTTGGGACTACGTCCAACTATCATAAGGTACTTATCATAATAACTGCTTTACTTTGTACTCTATTTGCAGATCTTGTCACATTTTTTGTTTATTATTTCTAGTCTTGTCAAATAATTAAGTTGATTATTTCTTCTTCTTTAATTTCTTTAACGCTTCGCGTTATTCTCTTTTATTCTGGGAAGTAGTTCTTCTGTTTGGTTGGTTACAAAAACTGTGCTAAAAATCCTTGCCATATTTTAGTACTAAATAATGCTATAAATAATAACTCATAACTGCAAGATATTTCCTTTATTGTACAAAGGGGAGTGGGGGAGGTGTATGGGAAGGATGGGATAAGAACAGCTGGAGGAGAGAATTTCAAAAAAGGAGGGATGGTCCCCATAAAAAAAAGAGAAGCTTAGTATTACTATGAGTTATTATTATTATATTATATTATATTATTATTATGGTTTTTGATTGATGATATGCTTGGATTTGGACATGTTAGGTTCAACCAAATAATTTGATAATTATTTTACATGGTTTTAAGGATAAAATGGATTATAATGATTTTCATATGCCTTTTTTAAAATTTTATGTTAAGAAAAACATAATTTTAAAGATGGGTTTCAGTTTTTGTAATTTTTCAAGCTATGGAAAATTTATTATGATTTTTCAAAGGAAAAATATGAATAATTGGGTTTAGAAATTAATTTCGATTATTTTATGAAGAATTTGGTTCTGTAATTTTTATATGTTAGATAACATATTGAAAGAGAATTTCTGTAAATTTTGGTGATTTTTTCTAAGTAATTTACTAAGGAAATAAAATTATTATAGAGGAAGGATTTAATTATTTTATTGGTTTTGCTTAATGGAAGGGCTTATTTGTTAAATTAATCCATGTTTAGATCTGAAATTATGCGGCATTTATTTTTGTAAAGGGTTTGAAAAGTTATGGCAACCAATCAAATATTTACAAATAGGCAGGTTTGTTATAAAGTATTTGCTTTAATAAGCATTAAGTCAGTCCTTACCTAGAAAAGTTGGTTTCGCCTCTTTCAAACGCACCTTTCGACCCATTAATTTTGCTTCGACCAAGTCAAAAACTACCAAAGCCAAAACCAATACACTACGTATCACAATGATGGTACATAGTGGATTGGAGAAAGGCGAAAGGCATGGTATCGAAACCATTGCTTTCGATGTGGTCAAAACCTTTGTTTACTTTCAAATGATAAGCTCCTTCCATGCTTTACTAAAAGCTTTCGAAAGAGTCGAAACATATGCTTTCGAATGAATTTTCTAAATAGCTTTCAAATTGGATTTTCATCTTTTATTTTAAAGCATAAGCTTTTGAATGAGTTCCTCTATTTAAAGAACAATGCTTTTGAAATGGGTTGTTTCGACCCAGTCGAGACCATGCCACCATTATTTTGGCCTTTCGAATGTATTGAAATCATCAATGCTTTCGAAGGTTAGCTTTTTTTTAGACTTATACTAAGTCACTTCCTAAAGGCTTTCGAATGGGTTTAAGGGTTTCGAAGGCAATGGTGTCGAAAAGGGGTTTCGATACAATCCTTCAATGTTTTACTTAAATGATTTGAGCTTTCGAATGGATGGTTCTGAAGCCATCGACTTTTCCCCAAACAATTTTATATAAAGATAAATAGTTTCGAAAGGGGTACTTTCGTATATATTTACTTTGACCCAAAAGTTATTTTCACAGATAGACCCAATGATTTCGGAAGGAGTATTTTCATTGGTCTCGAAGCTATGCTTCTAAGAGTTAATAAGTAATGCTTTAATACTTTTGAAAGGTTTGAACTGAGGGTTTCGAAAGAGATGTTTTAAAGTGTTTTGAAAGGTATATGTTAGTGTTTTGAAAAGAAAATTTAAATGCTTTCGAATGAGGTTATCCAAGGTTTTCGAAAGTAAAGTTTTAATGTTTCGAAAGCCTTAGTTTTCAAAACAAATAACTCACTCTCATTTTAAAGAAAAACCATGGCATAATAAAAGAGTTTTGAAATTATTTTAAGTATGGAGTTTTTGAAGAAGTTTTCCCTGATTAATATGTTATAGGGATTAACCAAGTTTTTTATAAAATGGTTTCAAGGATATTAAACCTTAGGTATTGGTATTGTTATGTTATTATGTTTACTTCTTCATATATATATATATATATATATATATATATATATATATATTCACAGTATAATGGACCCATAACTATAATTTGGGAAAGGGTAGAATAACCAACTAGGTTGACCCAATAGTGAATATAAATTAAGTTAACTCCTAAATGAGTAGAATTGCATTCATGAGCTCAAATAGACCAGAATGTAGGATGCCGGTATATTGACTAAAGAAGTTGCCAGGTGGATAGTTCATAGTGAACCACTGAAAACTATGTTTAGGAAAAGTTATTGGCAGGGGCTAATAGGTTCATAGCAAACCCATGAAAACTATGATTAGATTGAGTTATTGGCAAAGGCTAATAGGTTTGTAGTGAGCCCATGAATACTATATCCGGATTAAGTTATTGACATATGTTAATAGGTTCCTAGTCAACGGATGAATACCAAGACAAGAGGGAAGTTATTGGAGATACCAGTAGGTTCAGGGAGAACCCATGAAACATTGAAGTTATTGGCAGGGGCCAATAGGTTCTTAGTGATCCCATAAAAACTACGAAACTGGGCAGGAAGTCCATGAGTATTACACAGTTTATTAGTCAGCCCATGGAAAGTATTAGGTTAATAGCGACCCTAGAAACTATAATTGAGACAAATAGCCAAGAATGAATGGGGATGGGTAATCCAAAATCGATTTACTTGTATGCATATCATCATAATATTTTTGAATTGCTATGTTTTAACCACTGTGGATGCAGAAGTACAGTATATGGTTTATAAAGTTTTGAATAAGATACTAGAAAGGGGAAACCCCGTTCCGCTAAGCGGCGTGGCCTCACAAGATATCCAAATGGTTTGAGATGGTAGATAATTATTCATACTAGGATTTATGTCTGAATCAAAGTTTATATTTTTCACAATTGATTTTGAGTAGTTTGAGAGTTGAGGTTTTCAGGTACCTCTTCAGAAAAATAAGGTTCCGGAGACATGCAGGAGGTATGTACCTATTTAGAGTTCTTTTCTATTTTGATTCTGCTATGCTTTGTTGTAAAGGCAAGGATGTTTAATTGCCTAGTTATATACTCTGATCATCAAAGAGGGCATTTTCATTTGTCGCTCTTGGGTATTTTGTAATAATTATATTTTCCCTAAACATGGTTCTTGTATTGGGATTATGTAATGAATTTGAAATGTTTTGAAATGGAATGAGAAAATTGTTTATTGATTTTTAAATTTTTCCTTATCCATAAGTTTTTGTTTTATCAATATATCTAACATTACCGTATTTGGTCGTCGAGGATTTACAACTCTGAATGATTGCAGCATCCGTAGCCATTAGTTTTGGGCTCCAAGTGAAGGATGTTACAAGTTAGTATAACAGCATAAGTTTATGAAACTTAAAGAAATTTAAACCTAAAAGATTTTCAAACATAATCCAATGAGTCGGAAAATAAGATCAGGGTTTGGGATAACACTATAGTAATGTACTTGTATTTGGTGTGTGTGTGTGTGTGTCTATATATATATATATATATACGTATTCCCCCCTCTCTTAGACCAATCTTCTATATCTTACTAAGGATCATGTGCATATTTACGAGAAAGAAGATATGGAGGCAGGAAATGGAAGAGGAAATATCGATGGAGGAAGCACCACAACTAACGAAAATGTTCGACCTGCCAGGAGGAACCCGGGTCAACAGGCTAATTCTAAATGAAGATGCCAATGTGAGTGCGGGAAATCTACCAGCGGATATGGGAGCGATGTATCAGTTTTTTGACAATATGATGCAAGTTGGAGCTGCTGCTGGAGCTGCTAGAAATGTTGGAGGAACTAATCCTATGGCTCCAGTTGGGAATAACTATGCTAAGTTGAGCAGAGACTACACTAACCTTGGACAGAAACCGTTTATGGGAACGGAGGATGCTATAGAAGTTGAGAATTGGTTGTTTCACTGTGAGAGAATCTTCATGGATTTGGGTTTGGATGATGAGCAAAAGAGAAGGTTGGCCTCTTGGCAACTGCATGGGGTAGCACTTCATTGGTGGAATAGTGTTACTGCTGGAGTTCTGGAGGAAGAGTTGACCTAGGAAAATTTTAGAAGAAGATTTGAGCAAAGGTTTTTATCTGAAGTTTCTAAGTCAGCGTTGATGAGAAAGTTTATGGATTTGATGCAGGGAGAGATGTTGGTAATTGAGTATGCTACTAAGTTTGATGAGTTGTCCCGATATTGATATGCTACTATAGACACCGTCATCAAGAGGAATGAGAGGTACATTTGGGGATTGAGACATGAGATTGGTAGGGCGACCCTGACACATATCTATGATCGTTGTAATGTAGTTGTGCAGAAATCTGCCTGAAGAGATGCTTTCTATTTGTGCTAGAGAAAACCCGATTGAAACCCAAAGCCCTCAGGGAAAGAAAAAGAAATTCTTTAAGAAGAAGGGTGCCTGGAAAGGGGAGGCTGCCAAGAAGACAAAGGATGATTTAGTTTGCTTCAAGTATGACAAAAAAGGTCATTATGCTCATGACTACCTGTCCGGCAAAGGGAAGAAGGCTGTAGAAAAGAAAGGTGTAAAGTGCTTCAATTGTGACCAGGTTGGGCATTATAAGGACCAGTGTCCAGAGGCGGTCAGGATAGACAATGGAAAGGTTTTTGCTGTTGGACCTTTATTTCCTAGACCAACTGCAGCTGAAAAAGGAAAGACTGTGATGGAAAGTGCACTTTTGCTTCAGAGTATATCAGTTAGGGTACTATTGGATATCAGTGCATCACATTCGTTTATATCTTAGAATTTGTTTGATAGGTTATGCTTAGAACCCACATACCTTGTTACTTACATAAGGGTTATGAATCCAATAGGAGGGTATGCAACTCTAGGGATAAGATATGACCAGTTAGAACTAGACTTATTAGGTCATAAGTTTGCATGTAGTCCGTATGTTTTCGATTTCGTAAACTTCAGAATCATTTTGGTATGGAATGGTTGAGTAAGTACGAGGCTAGGATATTTGCCAGGATGGGGAGATATCAATAAGACACCCTGATAGTTATAACTGAATCATATTCTTAGTGGAGAATTCTGACTGGAGTAGTTGTGCTTTGTTAAGTCCTAGGGAAGTAGGAGAAGAGTTCAGTCAGGTTCTAGTAGTTAGAGAGTTTGTAGATTTGAGCCGGTTACGGGACTACCACCGAAATGAGCTGTTGAGTTTCGGATAAATCTTATGCCAGTAGCTGAACCTGTAAGTAGACCACCTAGCAGGATGACACCAACCGAGATGAGGAATTGAAGGTGTAGCTCGTGGATCTAGAAGGGAGAAATTTTATTAAACCAAGCAGTTCATCCTAGGGAGCGGCTGTGGTGTTCGTGAAGAAACTATATGGGTCGTTGATGATGTGTATCGACTATCATAAGTCGAACGAGAGGTGATTAAGAATAAGTATCCTTTGTTGAGGATTGATGAACTATTTGATCAGTTTTGTAGAGCCATAGTGTTTTCCTAGTTGGATTTAGCGGCAATTTTTCATCGGCTAAGGGTGGCAGAGGACAGTGTTCCTTGACAACATTTCAGACCAGATATGGTTAGTATGAGTGGTTAGCAATGCCATCCGGTAAACGAATGCAGTTGCCTTCTTCGTGGATTTGATGAATCGAGCTTTTCGAGAGTACTTGGATAGGTTCATGTTAGTATTTATAAATGATATTTTAGTGTACTCTAAAGATGAAAAAGAGCATGAGAATCATCTTAGAGTAGTGCTTGAGACGCCGAGGCAGCATCGGCTGAAGGCGAAGTTTTTCAAATGTCATTTTTGGAAGAAAGAGGTTAAGTTTCTTGGTCATGTAGTTTCAGAGAAGGGGTTATCAGTCGATCTAGACAAGATTTAAGCTGTTAACAATCGGAAGAGACCAGAGACGGTGACTGAGATTAGAAGTTTTCTTGAACTTACTGGCTATTACCGGAGATTCATCAAAAATTTCTCATGGATAACAGCGCCTGACTAAGCTAACCAGGAAGGAGGTGAAGTTTGTCTGGTCCAACAAATGTGAGGAAGCATTCCTTAAGTTAAAGCATTTGTTGACCAACACACCCGTGTTAGTAGTTCCAGACGGAAACCAAGAGTCAGTGGTGTACACTGATGCATGCGGGATTGGATTAGGAGCTGTGCTGATGCAAAAGGATAAATTTATTACCTATGCTTCACGACAGCTTAAACCTCAAAAAGTGAGATACCCTACTCATGATTTGGAGTTGGCTGCGGTGATCTTCACATTGAAGATTTGGAGGAATTTTCTCTTAGGGGAGAGATTTGAGCTATACACAAATCATAAGTCTTTAAGATACTTATTCTCTCAAAAAGAGCTCAATATGAGACAATAGAGGAGGCTGGAGTTTTTGGCTGCTTATGGTTTTGGTATAGTGTATACTCGTAGGAAAGGAAATAAAGTAGAAGATGCTCTTAGCAGAAGAAATCAGAATGTGTTGTTAGCTATGTTGGTAGAATAGAAGGATTTAGATGCTTTGACTACTTATAGTGAGCAGTTAAGATCGACTGCTAGTTCTAGTCAAAGTACCGCCATGTTGTCTTGTTTGGAAGTTCGACCAGTGTTGATCGAGAAGATTGCTTCTAAGTATAAGGAGGATACATTATTAGCTGAGAAGATTAAAAGGCTTGAGGTTGTAATTGAGGTCGATGATCTAAAGGATTTTAGACTTGACCGGAGAGGATGGTTGAGAAAGAAGGGATGATTGTATGTTCCAAATGTTGAGGACTTGAGGAAAGATGTTTTTGGAGAATGTCATCGATTCAAATTTACGATTCATCCTAGAGGGACCAAGATGTATCAAGATATGAAGAGAAGCTTCTGTTGGGAAGGTATGAATGGGGATTGTTGGCTTGCGGGTTAGGCAATGTGCAAACTATCAACAAGTGAAAGCCAAACATCAGAAGCCGAGTGGATTGCTTCAACCTTTGGAGATTTCAGTTAGGAAATGCGATTCGATTTCCATGGATTTTATAGACGGATTTCCGAGGTCAAATAGGGGAAATGAAAGTATATGGGTCATAGTGGACAGGTTGACCAAGAGTTTAGCTAAGTTGTTCATGAAGAACATAGTTAGACTACATGAGATTCCTAGTAGTATTTTCAGTTATAGAGATGGTTTGTTCACTAGTGAGTTCTGAAAGAGTCTGTAGAATGTGTTAAGCACTAAACTTTAGATGAGTACAATGTATCACCTTTGGACGGATAGGTAGACAGAGAGAGTCAATAAGGTACTCGAGGATTTATTGAGAGCTTACGTATTGGATTTTGGTGGATCCTAGGAAGATCACCTGCATCTGGTTGAGTTTTCCTATAATAATAGTTATCAGACTAGTATAGGAGTGACACCTTTTGAATCTTTGTATGGAAGGCCATGCAAATCGCCAGCATATTGGTTGGAGACTGGAGACAAATTAGTCTTAAGTCCAGATATGGTTAGAGAGGCGACGGAGAAGATTGAGTCGATCCAAGAAAGGATGAAGGAAGATCAGTCCAAACAGAAGAGTTACGCAAGTAAGAGGCATAATGAAACACCGTACACCCCTTAGTATACCCAAAAAGATGCATTAAAAGGCGTGGTGCGTTGTAAGTATAACTAAAGCTAGCAAAGACTAAGATTCACAAGACAAAAATAGATAAAAATAGCGGAAACATAAAATAATAACTTAATTAAAACAAAATATCATAATTGCTTCATAAATAAGTCAAATACCAAATACCACATACATGTTTAAAAATCCAATATGTCTCATGAAACAAAAACTCATGGTCTAAAAAATATGAGTACATAGTATCCCTCATAATAAGCCAGTACATAGAAAGAACAAAAGCTGAACATAAAAAAATACATAGTAGAGAACTCCTCCAAGAAAAATCCAAGCAATAACAATCTACTGACTTCTCCCCTAATTGCCTATGGAGGGGAAAGGAGGAAAATAGAGGAGTGGGTCAGTCTAAAAGTCTGGTGAATGATAGTAATTACTAGAGTCTTAAAGCAAGATAAAAGTAACAGACTCTACAAGAGTTCTAGCATAAATGAGGATAACAAGGGAAACAGGAAAGAAATTAAGTGGAAATAAGTACAATTAAATATTGCTCAATTTATAAGATAGGTTGATTTTGACTGCTTGCACTTGTCCTTGATTTCTGCTTTGATTAGGTTGAATTCCTAATTCTGCAATTTTTGATCGGTCTGCTACTCCAAAGACCTTACTGCGGACCAGACGCTATATAACTCCCTACACAACAACCAATGGTATATACGAAAGATGCACAGAGCAACCATTATGGATCTAGACGACATATATAGCACCCTAGACATAAGGCAATGGTGTCTACGAAAGACACCCATACTAAGCGCGAGCACCTCGAACTCCAGCATAAGCGTGCCCCTTATCTCACTTCAGGCTAATGTGAGATCACCATGTGTCTATAGAAAATAGGGGAAATGCTGTTGGTACTGGCCCATCATCCAAACAATATCCGGTTGCGCCCCTTATCCAAATCCCTCATGATTTGGACTTCGGTTTGACCAATTATTACAATTTTTAGCATAAGCGCATTCTCGTCTCACTTCATGCTAATGTGGTACCACTGTTTTATCTAATAGTGAATGCTATTTGGTACAGGTCCTACTTTCATATTTGCTTATTAACTTAGATAAATTATTTAAGTAAGCCTTACACTTTTCTCTACTATCCGTGCTTATTAATTTATCCTAAATCTTAAAATAAGCCTTATTTGTTCTTTTTATTATTATAAACTACATTATAATTATGCTTATTACTTAACCCAAGGTCTAAGTGTTAAAATAAGCCTCTTTCATCCTTTTATGTTTTTAGTTATAATTCTAAGTTATAACTAGGCCAATCTTTTTAGTTCAGTACAATTAACGTCATAATTAGGCGTAATTTCATTCCAGTTACATTTATATTATAGTCTTTGAAATTTACATCTTATATCTCATTATTTCAGTTTTCTTATAGTTTAATCCATATCCGCGTTAATCCAATTCTAATCCATACACGAAGAAGAAGGAGGAATAAAAGAAAACTGAAAATAGAAGAAAATCCAAAGCGTAGAAAGAAGATAAAAATAAAGTATAAATAACAGTAAATAAACTAAAATACTATAAATAAACTATAAATAAATGGAAAAGCTATAATTAACTAAAATTACTGAAAAGAATAGCTGAAAGAAAATAGACTGAAAATAATTCTAAAAACTATATATAAAATACTAAAAGGCTATTCCAAAAATCGTAGTAAAACTACAACTATTGGAAACCGTATTATTTTAAATTACTTAAAAAAGATCTAAAATAATTACAATCACTCACCTCCGGTCCTAAGCTCTGCCTTTGGTCTTCCCGGATCCACTTGGAGTTGCAAAATAATTAAATTTATAACGATTTGCTCCTTTGGAACAATTATTCCGTTTAGGATCCTTTCTAGAAAGGTGAACCCAATTGGAGAAAACCTAGAATGAGAAAAAGTGTTAGGTCTAGAGGTCTATTTATAGGGGTAAAAGTGGATCTCGGACCGTTGGATTTGGAGATTGAATAGGATGCATCCACTTTATTTGCTGAATAGGAGCCATCGGATGCAAAAATAGATAGGCCGGATTGGTCAGAAGAATGCAAAACACGCCAGTCGGTAAAAATCGCACCCTCATTCGAACGAACGAACAATCATTCGTCCGCTCCTAAAACAGCAGGCGGGTAGACCGATTAGTGCCCAGGTCGACCGACCGGTCGACCTGCCTATATATATTCGTTTTCTGCTTATTTTGTTTATTTTATAACTTGGTCATATTAGCTCAAATTTTGACATTCTGTATATGGAAATTGACCATAAAATTACCATGGACACAATGGTGCAACATCCATGGCTTAATTCAGATGATTTCACAAAGTTATTTTATTATATAATTAATTAACGAATTAATTATTATGGATTAAATTTCGGGTTGTTACACGTAAAGACCTAGAATTCCCAGTTGGAGATAAGGTTTTCATAAAGTATCACTGATTAAAGGTGTGATACAATTTGGAGAGTCAGGGAAGCTGTCATCGAGATATGTTGGAACGTTCCAGATTATAGAAAGGATTGGAAAGCTCGCACACAGGGTAAAGTTTTTGAGCAGTATGGCAGGTGTCCATAATGTGTTTCATGTGTCTCGTCTTTGCAAGTATGTGCATGATCCAGAAACTACTATTCCTGCGACAGGGTTGGAAGATTTGATAGTAGAGCCTAATTTGACTTTTTTTAGACAACCAGTTCGGGTTGTAGCGTGAGATGAGAAAAGATTAAGGAACAAGATAGTCAAGTTGGTGAAAGTTTAGTGGAGCGACAACGCGAAGGACTGTACTTGGGAGACAGAAGACTAGATTAGAGATACGTATCCTGCTTTGCTTTGAGGGCATGTCTATATTAGCTTTATATAGATGTTGCTAGTCAGGTAGACAAATATGGTTGTTAGGAGTTATTACAGATGATTGCTATGTTTAGTATTTAGCCCTTACTGAATTTCAGATACGAAATTCTTTAAGGAGGGGAGCCTGTAACGCCTCTAATTTTTGACAACATTATTCAAAATATTTAATTAGATAAATTAAATAGAATGATGTAAATATTTAGAGTAATAAGAGGATTGATATTTCAAAATAAATTAAGGTTTGTGCTTCATTATTTAAATGGGATTAATAATGGCCTATAGGCTAATTAATTTACACAGGGGCTTATTAGAAAATAGCCGCACCTTATTACCGTAACCCATATAATCCATGTTTCATTCTTTCTTACGTTCATATTTCATTACAAAATATAAAATGCGAATATAAGAAGAGCTGGCCATTACTAGGAGAAAAGAGGAGAAATTAAATCTAAAGCTAAGGAATAAAAGCAAGGGGATTAATCTCAATCAAATCTCAAGTTCCTTATCCCAATCAAGGTGAATGATAATCTAAATCATTTCTATTTTGTTTTATGATCATTTGTTTCAGGCTTAAGATTAAATCCATTATTATGATGATTTTTAATTGATGATATGCTTGGATTTGGACATGAAAGGTTCAAACAAAATAATTTGATAATTATTTTACATGGTTTTAAGGGTAAAACCGATTATAATGATTTTCGTATGTCATGAGAAAAAATTTTGTTATGTAAAACATGATTTTAGAGATGGGTTTCAGTTTTTGTAATTTTCCAAGCTATGGAAAATTTATTATGTGTTTTCAAATGAAAAATATGAATAATTGGGTTTAGAATTTTCGATTATTTTATAAAGAATTTGGGTTTGGAATTTTTATATGTTAGATAACATATTGAAAGTGAATTTCTTTAATTTTTAAGGATTTTTCCTAAGTAATTTACTAAGGAAATAAAATTATTGTAGAGGAAGGACTTAATTATTTTATTGGTTTTGCTTAATGGAAGGGCTTATTTGTTAAATTAATCCATGTTTAGATCTAAAATTATGCGGCAGTTATTTTTGTAAAGAGTTTGAAAAGTTATGGCAACCAATCAAATGTTTACAAATAGGCAGGTTAGTTATAAAGTATTTGCTTTAATTAGCATTAAGTCGGTCCTTACTTAGAAAAGTTGGTTCCGCCACTTTCAGAAGCACCTTTCGACCCATTGCTTCCGCTTCGACCAAGTCAAAACTTTCCAAAGCTGAAACAAATACACAAGGTATTACAATGATGGTACATAGTGGATTGGAGAAAGGCAGAAGCCATGGTATCGAAACCATTGCTTTTGATGGGGTCAAAACCTTTGTTTTCTTTCAAATGATAAGCACCTACCTTGCTTTACTAAAAGCTTTTGAAGGAGTCGAAAAATATGCTTTCGAAAGGGTTTTCTAAATAGCTTTCAAAGAGGTTTGCCATCCTTTATTTTAAAGTATAAGCTTTCGAAGGTGTTCCTCTATTTAAAGACCAATGCTTTCGAAAAGGTTTTTTTGACCTAGTCGAGACCCTGTCGTCGTTCTTTTGGCCTTTCGAATGTATTGAATTCATCAACACTTTCGAAGGGTAGATTTTGTTTTAAACTTATACTAAATCACTTCTTAAAGGATTTCAAATGGGTTCAAAGGTTTCGAAGGCAACAGTGTCGAAACGGGGTTAGGATACTATCCTTCGATATTTTACTTAAGTGATTTGAGCTTTCAAATGGATTGTTCTAAAGCCATCGACTTTTTCCCAAACAATTTTATATAAAGATAAATGGTTTTGAAAGGGTTACTCTCATATATATTCACATTGACCCAAAAGTTATTTTCAAAGATAAACCCAATGATTTTGAAATGGGTACTTTCGTTGGTCTTGAAGCTATGCTTCTAAGAGTTAATAAGTAATGCTTTAATACTTTCGAAAGGTTTGAACTGTGGTTTTCAAAAGACATGTTATAAATTGTTTCAAAAGGTATATGTTAGTGTTTTGAAAAGTGGATTTAAATGCTTTCGAAGGAGGTTATCCAAGGGTTTTGAAAGTAAAGTTTTAAGGTTTCGAAAGCCTTAGTTTTCAAAACAAATAACCACTCTCATTTTAAAGGAAAACCATGGCATAATAAAAGAATTTTGAAATGATTTAAGCATGGACCTTTTGAAGAAGTTTTCCTTAATTAATAGGTTAAAAGGATTAACATAGTTTTATATAAAATAATTTCAAGGATATTAAAATACAGGTGTTGGTGTTATTATGTTATTACGTTTACTTCTTCATATATATATATATATATATATATATATATATATCCACATTGTAAAGGACCCATAACTATATTTTGGAGAAGGGCAAAATAACCAGCTAAGTTGATCTAGTAGTGAATATAAATTAAGTTAGCTCCTGAATAAGTAGAATTGCATCCAGGAGGTTAGATAGACCAGAATGTAGGATGCCGTTACATTGACTAAAGAAGTTGTCAGGTATACTGATTCATAGTGAACCTATGAAAACTATGTTTAGGAAAAGTTATTGGCAGGGTCCAATAGGTTCATAGTAAACCCATGAAAACTATGATAAGATTGAGTTTTTGGCAGGCACCAATAGGTTTGTACCGAATGATAGACGTCAATAGGTTCCTAGTCAACACATGAAAACAAGGACAAGAGGGAAGTTATTGGAGATACCAATAGGTTCAAGGAGAACCCATGAAACAATGAAGTTATTGGCAGGAGCCAATAGGTCCTTATTGATCCCATGAAAACAATAAAACTGGACAGGGAGTCCAGAAGTATTAAACAGGTTATCAGTCAGCCTATGGAAACTATTAGGTTAATAGTAACCTTAGAAACTATAACCGAGACAGATAGTCAAGAATGAATGAGGATGGGTAATCCAGAATTGATTTACTTATTTCTATATCATCATAATATTTTTGAATTGCTATGTTTTAACCATTGTGGATATGGGAGTATAGTATATGGTTTTATAAAGTTTTGAATAAGATACTATTGAGAGGAAAACCCGCTCCTCCAAGAGGCGTGGTCTCACAAGATATCTAAATGGTTTGAGATGGTAGATTATTATTCATACCAGGCTTTATGTCCGACTCGAAGATAATTATTGAGTAGTTTTAGAGTTGAGGTTTTTAGGTACTCTATAGACGAATAATCTTCCGGAGATGTGTAGGAGGCATGATATCTATTTAGAGTTCTTTTCTATTTTGATTCCACTGTGTTTTGTAGTAAAGGCAAGGATGTTTAATTGCCTAGTTATATACTCTGATCATCTCGGAGGCATCTTCATATATCGCCCTTGGCGTATGTTGTAATAATTATATTTTTACTGAATGTGGTAATCATATTAGGATTATGTAATGAATTTGAAATTCTTTGAAATGGAATGGGAAAGTTGTTTGTGGATTTTTAAAATTTTCCATATCCTTGTGTTTCTGCTATATAAATGTATCTAATATTACCGTATTTGATCGTCGAGGATTAACAACTATGGATGACTGTAGCATTCGTAGTTATTAGTTTTGGACCTCCAAGTGGGGATGTAACACCTTTCCTTATTCTTCTTCCTAATTCCTATTCACAAATCAACGTTATTACTATGTATACTAATATCCTAAACGAGCGTTACAGATGAAACATCATATTTATTAGTGCGTATAAATACCTACTTCAACCAGAATTTATTCTAGTCATAAATCTTTAAGAAGAATACTCTTTTACATATTTAATTTGTTGAAATTACATTTCTTAGGAAGATTCTCCGTTATGATTTCCATAAATTAGTTTAAAACACAAGATCAAGAATAAAAGGAAAGATTTACCTCGTTTGAGATTACAACAAATGATTGTTTTCTTTTTATTAGGATAAACAGTGCAAATTACGAAGGATAAATTTTTACTTTACATATCTTTTATTTTTTATTTGCATATATTCCTTATTAAATCAAACATTACATTTTCTACGCAGTTTGGAAACTCACAAAAAATTTATAAAAATCAAACGAACGTTCTTCACAAATATTAAACTAAGGATAATCTCCAATTCAACATAGTTAGGGTAATAACCAAAATCATACAAATAATCTCCAAACCAATTTCAAATCTAAAATAAATTTCATATCTAATCAATATTCATATCTATAACTTTTAGGGCTAATTTCAAGATCAGATGTAGCAATAATTCCTATCAGATCTAAAACAAGAATATGTAGACAATAGTTCTCTATGCTAATTTAAGCCAACAATTTATAAATGTTATTGATTTACGCATAAAAGTCAAACGTATGCCAACGAAATAGATTAAAAACCATAAATAATATATAAATTTTCCACTCACCTTCTAAAAGTGTCCCAAACTTCCAGATCTCAAGTAATACCTTTGATGCAACTCCATTACCTTCTTATTCCAGGAAACGTGTATAAAAAGGGTATATACATATACTAGATTTATAGATCTGAGAAGAGACTTTGAGTTGAAGGAAAATATAAAAATGTAAATATATGTGTTTGTGTGTGTGTATAATACCTCGTTATCGCGTTGTGTTTATTCACTTCTCTTCTTCTCTTATTTGATTTCTATTCTTCTATAATTTGTATATATATAAATATAAGTGTTTTATTTTGTAATTTAGAAAATAGTGGAGAAGAGAAAATGACAAAGCTTCATTGCTGCTTTTAGAAAAATATGAGAAGAGAAGAGAGGATTGGGTCTGAATTTATAGGCGCTAGAATCAACCACGGTCGTTAGATTAAATATATTAAATTCGGGTTGTTGGGCCAAACGAAACCCTAGCCTAAACGCTTTAGCGACCGTGCATCCCTGTCATAAGGGTCAATCGCTCTATGTCGACCGACCTAAAAAGTAGTTTGACCTGTGGTTCTCAAATATTTATTATAATTAAACGTTAGTTTCTAGTATAATTATTTTCATTTTAAATTCCTCCGCTGTCCGCAATTTCTTTGTTTGCACTCCGATTATAAAACTCCGAACATGAAAGTTGCTTAGAATTTCACCATAAATGCAATGATGCAAGTTTTAAAGTCAAATTTCATTGATTGCATTCATTCCATTTTTGGAGCCTAATTAACCGACTAACTAATTAAATAATTAATGCCAAATTTAACAGGTTTTAATAAGGAAAATACTTGACACCAATCAAAAGATGTCGACTAGACAACTAATAGGTAAGACAACCGATCGACCGCCCTTGTTGACCCCTAGCGTTCGACCGGTGGTGCCACCGGTTGCACATAACAGTCAGCATTCAAAATAATAAATAAAAATTATTAGTTACAAATTTGAAAGAAATTTAATTAATTTTTAAATCTTTTATTCTATGATCAAGAAATAATTTTGAAGAAATATTTTATTTTTATGAATTTTGATATTAATTATGTTACTAAATATTTATTAACTAAAGAAATCAGATTTTTAATCTTAGTAAATTATCTAACAATTCTATAAAAGTTCTAGAAAAATAAGAAACTATTTCTTATTATAAATTTATTATTCTCAAAGTATATTTCATGAACTTGAAATGGAATCTTATGTTATGAAAAAAATTATTTCATATTTGGAATAAAAGAAATGAATTTGAATATTATAAATGTTTAGTTAAATATTATATATTTAAACAAAAAATTAGGAAATTATTGTTATGAGTAATAATTGGTTTTACAAGTTATCCCTAAAGATTTAAAATATAGAAACAGGATTTTCGAAGGTAATTTATAAATATAAAAGTTTCATTTTGATTTATAAAAGGTTGAAAAATAACTATTTTACTTATGTAAAATTTGTAAATTCTTTTATTATTTATGGATATATTTTGTAAATAAATATAATTATATTTCTTTTCTATCAAAATTTTGTGTTTGTATGTACACACTTCTATGTAACGAGGAAATTAGAACAAACTGAGTTATAATACCATTTGGGATGGGGCATTGAGTGACATATCAATGGTTATTCTTTGGACTTTATTATATAGAATATGATGAGAGATGAGAGTAGTTTATCACCATTAAGCAAATGGATGAACATCATTAGGTGGTATGGGATACCCATGTTGATATTTGTCTTATTGCTCTCTACAAGTAAATGTCGCTCAAATGGGGTTTAATAGGTTATATCGACATATGTATACGATGGTGCAAACCAAGGGTAAGTAGGATGAGGGCGAAGAGTGTGTCTATTTGTGTAATGTGTATAATCCTTTTATACAACATGGAGTGAACCAAATTGGCCAATATGCATCCTACCGGCCTAATTGCTGGGTCGCTCCCTGAATCGGCGACACTCCATTTGATATGTATATGGTTGAGAGCCACTTCCTCGTATCACTTAGGCCAGCAGTCTGATAACGTTGGGGCACTTATAGGGTCATGACCATTGCATAGCATTGTCTTGCACTAGACGGATATTGGGTCACAATAACCATCGAGGTAACTAAAGATTGTAGGAGTAACATTGAGAGTGTGTACGGAAGGTTTTTTGAGAAGACTCCGAGCTATCAATCTCCTGCCCGGTTATTGCAGTAGCATAGTAGACGTACACTCTTATGTTATTTATGGATTGTGACTGAGTCGACATGATTACCTAGGGGACTGAGAGTCCATGAGATAATCAACCCATGTATAAATTGATCGTGTTGTCATCGAGAGGATGATCTGTAACACTTTTGGGAGTAGTGTGTTGTGTATTTGTACCCCTTGTCCTCCTATCAATACATGCTCAACTAAGAGCTAAGTTAAGCAAAGCAGAGTGCTTGGCACATTCTTTTCAATTATCTGAGAGATAATCGTGGGCATTTCTAAGAGCATGTCCTAAATGGTTATTAAACTCTTATATTGGTAGAGAGTTGGATGCATGTATGATTCACCTATGACATTATACACTTGCTATTTAGTTTGACTTGACTTTTATATGGGTGACATTCCATGTACATGGTCATGGGATATGATACTATAACTGTAACATGCAATGAAACCTTTATTTTAGACATAGTCTGACCCATGTGCTATTTATATGACGGTCAGTCCGAGACATTTCAGGTTTAGGAACACATGACGAGTTTTTTGATGTTGGGCACAAATGGAGCATAGAGCATTACATTTACTGTTCAGTTTCATATATGTATGATATTGTATTGTATATTAGATATATATACATTGTATTAATTTAGAGGTAGTGGGTATTCGGCTTATTTTATCCCACCTATATTTCTGTTAGTTTATATCATATATTGTAGCTGCGTTATTGACTCTATATTCTCTATATTTTTGTTTTATATTGTGTATTATTCTCTCCTGTAATCACATGTGCTCTTTGCTTTATACCAATATAGAGTTCAAATTGGTGAAATGATTATTTGGTTTTGAAATTCGTACTAATGTTAACTCAAGAGAGTCTTCACGTGCGACAATCCTATATTTGCCATATTCTCCATATTATCGGACAGTACTACTCGGTAATACTCATTGATAGTATAGGTATAGAGTTGGGCTGTTACAAAAATGGATCCATTTACTTCATCAAATTCACCTATGAATTAACATACAAATGAACATGTGTGTTTGATATGCAAGTAGCGTGTCTATGATAAGTTCATAGAATATAAAACAAAAGTAGGAAATATAACATGCAAAGGAAATAAAAGAATTTAACTTGATCGAATAGATGAGTATATTGGAATGGGTTCCAAAATCACCAAAAAATCGAATAATATTCCTCTCAAAAGTCTCTTCTCCATATTAGTGATGTATCGATAAGAAGTAATCAGACTTTGTTAGGCAAAGTATGAGTTATGATGAGTGAAGCCGAGTTAAATTCTTTTTGTAAGGTCATGTACTTAAGATTAAGTATAAGGTTTAAAGCATAATTTACAAGAACATACAAGATAAGAATTGATAAGAAACCCTTACATATCCTAAGTCAAGGAGTTAAAAAAATTGCATGTCGAGAGCCTGCACGAATATTTGCTCGTGAAGGATCTTGTGTGGACCACCCAAAAGAAATTGGAAAACAACCAACACCGGTTAACTAATTTATGTTATGAACCTAAGTTCCATAAACACAAAATTAAATTTCTTTTATACGTATATAAAAGAAAATTATGAAATGTTTCTGGATACCCATTCCATTGTACTAAGAAATAGTTGTTTTGAAAGTACCAATTTCACAACTCATGAATTTATTTTAGAAATTATTGGCAGTAAAATGGATTTGGACATGATCCATAGATGAAACTTATTACGAAAGATGAAATGAAATTAACCAATCCTAAACAATCACAAACACACTAAAATGTCTAATAAGAATTCTCCTACATTAAAGAGAAACCATGAGTTTCTTATTAATGTCAAGAACGAATTCCCTCTATTCTTAACAGGCAGTAAAGAGTATTGACTCTTCCATATGGCATGATGCAAAAATCTGAAGGTGTGTTATCAAAAATATGATTTTTACAGTTGTGCCCAAAGGGATATGATCCATCGGACTCAAGTGCACCTTCAAGATGAAAGCTATTATTATCCACCATTTGAACGGAGCTTCTTCTTAGTGAATCTAGACTTCGAGATGACGACGAAAGAATCAAGAAATTAAGAGGTTGCTTAGGGTATGGATCACAAGAAGTTGGAGTGATGATATTATAGGGGGATCCACTTCTGAACAAGTAGGTGGACCACTCCATTACTTTGCAAAGAAGGGCAAGTCTCTCATAGGATAAATCATGTTGGTTCTGACATGATTTGATGCAGCAACTTTGACAATAAATCTTGGAAACTTGAAGATATTAAAAAGTATAAAGAAAAAGTGATATCATATCGAGAAAATGTTATCGGTATCGAACATATCATGGTCGGTGCGGACATTATTAATGTTACATATTACTTGTTCTTCCTTCCTGATCTCATGGATCTGAAATCTTACCTAGACTTCCATGAGCTAATGAGTTCATAGGATGGATTCGTATACAAATATCAACATTGAAGCAATGTCAAGGGGACAGTTTTGCACTCTTCATCTTATATCTCTCCTCAACAATCATATTTGGCCATGAGTCACTATCAAACTTGGATTTACAATACTTTATAGATTTGAAACCTTATAACTTGTTTGTATTCATGTAAATCCCTCTTTTTGGTTCATTTTGGGGTGTTGTCAATTTGTAACTTAACATTTTTAGTGCTTTCGCTAAGAAACAAGATCCTAAGCTAAAGATCTAGCTTGGAACATTGGATTTCAAACATCCAGATGTTAGATCTAGAAGTTTATTGTAATAAATCACAAGTCACTTAGCTTTAAAGAAGAATCTACACCAGATATGATAAGAAATGCCTCCAAAGGTAGCTACTTCCAAGTCTAGAGTGAATGTAGAATGATATTATGAAGGATCTCATCAGGTTGAAGAAGAAACAACTCAACCATTGCCTCTTCCAAAATCATCATCTGAGTCAGCTGAAGTTGTAACAAGGGCTAAACTTGATAGAATGATGACTGAGATGATTAAGGATGTTGAAAAATTAGAAGGCTATAATGGAAAAGCTAAAGAAAGGCTGTGCATTGATGTCGCAGCAACCCCAAAAGCATAGGAAAAGCCGTAGAGATTCATCATCTTCAGATTCTGAGGAAGAGAGTCGATCTTCGTCAGATCAGAATCGAAAAGGTGGCAAGAAAAAATAAGAAGGAAGGCTGCTAAAACATCGAGATAAACATCGAGATATGGATTCGATTAGAAAAGGACTAACCATGTTGGTGTCAATATCACTAGGTACCAAGTTGTTTAAGGATGTTGGTGCCAATATGAGAGTTGACATAGTGAATTTGACTGACAATAAGGAACATTTGCAGCGTGATGATGCTGAACAAGTACAAGATACTGGTGCATGGTCGGATGGCGGTCGGGCGAATGCCATAGAACCAGTAAGGTGCTAGAGAGAGTCTGGATGAATGGCTTTCCCGAGAAAGGGGGGCCTATACATTGCAACTAACCAAGAGAAGATCTTCCCAAACTGGTGAAAATTATATTGTAAATATGGTTATAACAATCCACACCTTAATGAGGCTAAATTTCAACTAAATTGAAACCTAGGTCCATTAGGGCATGGATCGTTGGTTTTGGTAACCTGTTGTAAACATAAGCATATCGGAGAGTGACCAATATAAACTGATAGCGGAATAGAAAAGTATAATACAATATATATACCAACTAAGCTCGCTGCCTTGGAATATTATTCCTTGGATATTTGGTCGTCTTGTCAGTATCGAGCATGAAAGAGAAGACTCCACCATTAGCGGTTCCCATCTTGCATTAGTAGCCTATCCCACTAAATCTATCATGTGGATTGTAATGAGAAGGGGAGTAGAACAACATTTTGGTGACTGAAAAATTACATACTTTACACATAACATTCATTTATGATGATTGATTTCCATTTAAGTGTTATGTCTATTATTTACGGCTTCTTTTCAATCCTATGTGTGCATACGATATGTCTAACCTCCTCCAAGGTATAACTATATATATGCCTATATACATACACACACACACACACACACACACACACACACACATATATATATATATATATATATATATATCTAAACGATGTTCTACCCAAAAACCCCATCCATCTAATACTTCTTAAATAAGAAGGCGACAGATACAACAAGCATTTAATACCTCAATCTCGAAGAAGGCTCTCTACAATGTAAAAGCTAGTCAATTGGTCCCAACTATAGAGATCGATGACCCTTAAATACGGCTATATATTATAATTACCATATTACTAATGCATCTTAAAGACTCGTTTAAGAGTTAATTAGCCCATCTCCGACAACCAAACAAGTAAATAACTAAACTTGAGATGTGTGTATCCCATACGGATTCTACACTAGTAAGAAGCGAAATTCGTCATGACATAACATGAGTCTTTGCTAGCGACTGCTCGGTACCGTTGGTAGTCATAGCCTATGTGCTAGCCCTACTACTCAATACCAGTCCAACAACAATACTGACATAGGCCGCCGACCTTCCACGGTTGAAATCCCATTTATACTAACCTACTGTAAGTCAAGTAAAATGCCTCTTTTGGTAACCCAATACTTTTTATTAGAAATTAAACGGACCTCATTACCTTAAAAGCACTAGGCCATTTAATACTTCAAATCTAAGAAAAACCCTTGGTATTTTTTTCTCTACTTATCCGCAATGCATATCCCTTCTCTAAGGGTCCCGTAGATGTAGATGTCGCACATCAGTAGTAGGTATAGACAACTGCCGGTAGCCTCTACATGAAGGGCAGATGTAACAACATTGCTTTCTACGCCATAAAAATAATTAAATTTAATTAAAATAAAAATGTTTGAATTTAATTTTTGATAACCAATCTTTCAAAAATAAATTTTTTATTATTTAAATTATATTTAATAAATATTTTGTTTAAATAAATTGAATTAAATTAATAAATTCTTTTTGAATAATTTATTGAAATTTAATAAAATGTTTTAAATTGAATATAAAATACATTTTTAAAAAATTGTAAATAATTTTTATATATGATTGGAATAGTTGGAAAACAATTTGTTTTGTAATGGTATAATAAATAAATAAATATAAATAAGCGAGCATCGAACTGAATAAAATTGTCCAATTATTGAAATATAATTTTCAGAACGAGAAGTGAATCAAATTATATTGGACAAAAAATTATTTATAAGTAAATAAAAAAATTATTTAAAAGAAATAGAAAATAAGAGGAAGAAATGAATTGATTTAAATCAAAACCAAAATTATGGCCCAAACCAAAACCACGCCCGTTCTCTTTTCTTTCTCTCTTTGCTCTACAAGGCTTCCTTATTTCATTTTCAAAATCCAACCTTACCAAACCTGGTTATTAATTTTACCTAATTTCCCCAACCTAGAAATCATGACCACCTTTAAAAAAAATTAAGCATGAGTCCTAGGAAAGCACGCGATATCAGGCGTCCATCAGAGGGGAGCTCAAAATGGAGCCTGGTAGGCTATGTGACTTTGATTCATGATGTATTCTAGTCGCTTAACGAAAGAGGCAACTCCGGAAGGTAGCAAGGTCGTGGTTCGTGCGACCTAGAAGCTACGGGTTTAGGCAGACGAGGAATGGAACAGTGCGTGTTAGTTTTCGGAGCAATGTTGATTTAGGTGAGTTATTTAATAACTCGCAACTATTGTCTTTTTGCTGCTTCTATTTCTATTAAGTGTTTAGCAATGTATCGTTGGTTGCTAGGGGTTGAAGTAGATTGAAATTATGTTGCCTTGAATGTTGATTGTTGACGTCGATGAAATGTTGCCTTGATATGGGTTCATCCAAATGTCAGTTTATTATTCATACATTATATATTGTTGGGAAATATATCGACGTTCGTGGATAGCCAGAATAATATTAGAAATTGATTAGAAGGAGGTAAATGATTTAAAATGAGAATTTTTGCAATAAATAAATTATTTGGGACATAAATGGTCAATTTTGGAATAGGTTTTATTTGATATTGAAAAATATTATTAGTAATAGAAAATATTTGTACGTAGTGATTTTTGTTATTGTTAAATAAGTGGACTTATGTGTGTGTATTCTTATTTATCCACAATTATAAAGGTTCTTAAAGGATTCAAAAAAGGATTTTAAATTTATATTCAAGAATGATGTGTTTATTTTTATGGAAATTAATAAACATGATGTTTTATAAAATGATATTTTTGGATAATAACAAATTTGAATGTGATTATTTATTGAATGAGAAGTATAAGTATTAAGATTTTATAAGTATTATTAAGTATAATTTATAGAAGCGGTTTATTTGTAATTAATTATTTTAAATAAAAGAGAAATAGATTTAAATTTCTTTAGAAACATGTACATAGTATTTGAATTAAATTATTATGAAAAGTGAAACTTTGGAACCTTTTTACATAAGTAAATTTTATAAATCAATAATTCAACGTTAAATATTTTGTTGATTTTATATTCAAGACAACTTTACTTTGCTAAAATATTTTTTGCAATGGTTTCAACGGATTTGAATTTGAACATTGGTTAAATATAGATTTTTTTTATAATTAAATAGAGGAGATTACAAATATTACTTTTCGAAACTATATAAAGACTTTGAAGGAATGAGAATTTTATAATTTGATTTTTTTCTATAGAATATTGATATTTGAAATTATTTTGAAGATTTTGGTAAAAGTGTATTTTTAACCCCTTTTGAATCAATAAGTAGTAATATGGTGTGTTTTGATTGATTAACATTTATGTATAATGAGAAATTAGAATAAACAAAATTATAGTACTATCTGGTACAAGACTTCCAGTAATATTTCTCCAATTGTTCTTTGGACTTGTTTTATTGAATAATTATTGGATAATGAGTGCAATTTATAAGCATTGAGTAAAAGAGCGAGTAACATTAGGTGGTATGGGATGCCTGAGCTGATATTTGTTTGATTACTTTGTATAAGTAGATGTCACTCAACCAAGATCGAGTATACACGGTATTATATTTATGGTGATGCATGTTGAGAGTTTGTAGGCTGAGGGCCATAAGGGTCTCTATTTATTTTGTGTACTCCTGTTATAGATCGGAGAGTAAACCAGACTGACTGGTATCCATCTTAGCGACTGGTTGCAAGGTCACTTTCCAAATCCATGGCACACCTGTTGATGTATATGGTTGAGAGCTACTGCCCTCATGTCACTTAGGCTAGCAGTCTGTTACTGTTAAGGGCACTTACAAGGTTGTGACCAATGCATAACATAGTCTTACACTTGATGGATATTGGGTCATGATGGCCGTTGAGGTAACTAAGACTGTAGGAGTAGTGTTGAGAGCGTATGAAGAAGGCTCCTAGAGCAGGCTGGGAGCTATCAATCTCCCACCTAGTTATTATTGTTGAGATAGCATGAGATGCTATAGACGCTTATGTATTCACTATATGAGATCACTGAGTTTACGACTGAGAGTTGATCCGATCATTTGTCGAGGCTGATGTCGAATTAGATATTTATGATGCTGAGAGCACAGGACTAAGAGTCCCAATTATTATCTATGATACCGAGAGCTGGGTAGATTAACAAAGGTCTGAGAGACCATATGATTATTTCTTTGGCTGGGGGCCAAGTTGATTACTATGAGGTTGAAAGTCTAGATGTTGATTAAGTGATTATCAATTTTTGGGTTACCTATGAGACTGAGAGTCTATGAAGTTGTGTAACCCCGTACACATCGATGTTACAGCAATCGATGATTGCTAGAGATGTTGAGAATATAGAGTTGGACCGTATACATATCTTTTACATAGTTATCTGACAGATGACCCCAACCACCGAGGGTATGCTATATTTATATTTCGTGTATGTTTGATTTGGGTATTTTTATGTGTTATATATACATATACATATATTGAATAAGACTGACCTCGAGTATGCCTACTTCACGATTATCTAGGAGATAATCTAGGGCATTGTTGAGAGCATGTCCTGTGTTTTTGTTGACTTTTATACCTGATGATAGTTAAATTATGTTTGTATCACCCACCTGATTATATGCCCAATTGTTGTTTGAATTTGTTTGGATATGGGTTATCTTTTGTGTGCATGGTTTTGAGATATGTTAACACTGGGCATATGCACGTGCCACTTGTGTTAACCTTGTTTATCCATGCATGTTGCGATTTCATATTGACATCTACATTCTAGATATAGTTTAATCCATATGTTATTTATATAATACTCGAGTCAATCTGAGATATCTCATGTCCATGGACAGATGACCAAAATGTGGATGTTGGGCATAGATGGAGGATAGGCTTTTTGTATATAGTTTGTAAATAATTATTTAAATGTGTTCGTTTGTTGATGAGATGTATATATTGGACACGTTATGTATACTATTTTTTGTTAGTGCATGCTTGGCTATTTTTTTAAACCCACATGGACTCCTGTATATTTACTATTATATGTTATCATCGCGTGGATGACTCTGTGTTCTTTACGACATATGATGAGGTATGTATTCAACTTTGAGATACATACCAATGTTAGCCTAAGAGAATATTCACGTATGTACCTTATACTTCCTTATTCTTAGTATTATCTGATAGTATTACCTAGTAATACTCTTGGATAGTATGGATATAGAGGTAGGATGTTACAAAATGGAATCAGAGCAGCTTTAGACCAACACAATATAAGAGACACAGGTCCTGGCCTTAGATGAGACTTAAGGTCCCTATCCCCATGGGTGTGTGGTAGATTATTGTTTATACTTTATTGATAGTAAGAGTATACGATGATTACTAGGGTAATCATTTGGGAACGTGTTTGTATTTTTCTTGTTATATAATATATTTTTTCTACCTTTTTCTGATTATAAGTCTCTATACGAGATGTAGAAAAATTGATGGTGGTTGTGAAGGTAGAAGTAGTTAGCGCGACGAGTAGTGTCAACATTGATGATAATGAATAAACTATGTGTGGCTTGAATATGAGTGAAGTGATCTAGTAGTTATCAAAGTACGCAGCAAAATCAGATAAATAGTTTTCTGCTGAGGATGTTTATTTAGCTGTTTGAAAATGCGTGTATTGTATATAATGCTTGTTTGATTATATAGATGGAAAATATGTGGTGATTTTCATTATCGTTAACAATTGATGAATTTGATTAATATATGGAGTTTTAAAATAAATATTTTTATCATACAAGCAAATGATTGGTACGAAATATGAATTTCATTTTATAAAGTGAATGATAAATCATATTTTCGAGTGATATTTGAGATTTTGAAAAATGTAACAGTTTGAGACAAGTGGAATATTAATTTGAAAGAAATTGAAATTTTGGATGATAAATATTAGTATTGATTTTGGAAAGGATGGTTTGTAGATGGAATAATATTTTAAAACAAGCATTTTTTGCAATTGGAACATTTTGGATTAAAGGTGCATAATTTTATATGATGTTATGAAATGTTTTGGTTTTTGCAAACAAATTTTTTCCATACGAATATATTTAATTATATTTATTCAAAGAAAATTTGAAGCAGATTTTGTGTTAATCTGTCCGTTGAATGATTTAAGAATTCCGGTCGATGCGTCTGATCAACATTATCGATAGAGGTTCCTAAACACTAGAACGAGACATATGGACGCAAAGTTTTGAAATATGCCATACTATTTTGGGAGAAAAGAGTAAAATATTTTAAGCTATATTTTGAGAGAAGCAAAAAAAGAGGTTTTGAAAGATGAAATAATTTATTTTCAAAGAAAAGAAAAAACCTCTTTTTGATTTATATACACAGCTAATTTCGAGAAGATTGGATTTTTGTAGCTTTTGATACTTTTTCGTAGAAGAAATGAAACTTGAATGGAATTTAAAGCTATATGGTGATTGAAATTTTATCAATTCTTTTCTCTAGAGTGAAAAGTTACTCTTTGCAAAATTAGTTTTGTAATAGTTTAAAGATTGTGAAATTATAATATCTGAAGAAAATATTCATTAGAGGACTTGGTTTGGCAAGAAAATAGTTTTTGATTTTGAAATGTTAAATTTTATGGAAGTGTTGAAGTGCTCTATCATATACGTACATTTGAAGGATTTTGACTAACTTAAACATTTAAATACCTTGAAGTTTCAGTATTTTAATTTGAAAAGGTATTGTATTATAAGTGATTGTAAACAGACTTTGGCAAACCAGTTTTCAATTTTACAAATTAGGAGATAATTGGAGAGAAAGAAATTTAATATAGTGATATTATAATGTTGAAGAATATTTTATAACGCTGATGTATATTAACAAAGTTTATTTGAAAAAATTAAGAATATATAAGATTTTGTAAAGAAGTTTTAGAAAAGAAATATGTTCAGAAATATTAATATTTTTTGCAAAGTGAAATTTTAAAGCAAACGATTTGGGAAGAGTTTACGATATTTAGAAAGTGAGAATTTTGAGAAAGCTATTTGGAGGGAATTTTTTTCAAAAGAAAGAGTATTTTGTGATTTAATAAAGGGTAAAGAAATACATACAGCTTTTACAATTGACTTTCATGTTTTTTACTTTTTGAAATTTTGAAGTTTGGTAATAGTTGAACATGTTTGATAGTGGATTGAAATTTCTAGCAGAGTGTGTAATTTTGAAAATATAGCGATGTGTTTGTTTAGCTATAAATTTCAAATGATTTGTCCGATTTCGACGATCTAGCCTACTACGAAATGCTTAGAACATAAGAAACAACTTTTGTTTGAAGAGGTTTGTGAAATTTTAACATTTACCAAGCTAAAATTGCAGACTTATAGAGTGGACCTGCCCTCATTTCACTACTTCGGAATTTGAGACATTTGGTAAAAATACCATAACTTCAATTGAAATCTACATTTTTGCAATCCAGAAGTTGTTTTTGGAAGCTAACTCATTATGATACAATTCTCTCTTTTATGTTATTATCTAAGTTTGTGTTTTTGAGTATGAGAAGTTTGTCAAAATGTGGTTAAAACTTAAATACTATGTTGCCTTCGAGTCAAATGAATTCATATCCATCTTATCTCTTCATATGAATCTAATATGCAAATTTGAGTTCAATATAGCTACATATGAACTGTGTTGGACTTATTAGCAATGTTGGCTTGCTTTTGCTAGCTTAAAAATGAGCAAACTTGCTTAAAATGCTATTAAAAATGTACATTTTTACATTATATCGATATGTATTGTGATATTATCTTGTTTTCCCGTATTTTGGGATGCAATATTTTTTGGAACACTCTCCGTATAAAAAAGACTCTGCCCAAATTTTTCAAAAAACTGACACTTAGAATATTTTCACAAAAATATATCACACGCGAAAAATAGAAAGTCGTTAATTTAACCTATTTGAAATAGCAGTATACGATAAAATGAGTTGGATTGTGAGAACCACATAGAGGATTATGTATAAGTTCTGGTTTGATAGAAGGATGCAGAATACGAAGCAAGTCGGGGTATGAGTTTTGTGTGACGTTTCCCCATAAGAAATTGCGGGGACCCAATTTTCATAAGGGGGAAATCTGTAACAACCCTGCATTTTAAGCCGTATAAATATATAAATTTAATTAAAATAAAAATGTTTGAATTTAATAAATAATAACTAATCAATTGAAAATAAATTTTTAGTTCGTTAAATTTTATTTAATAAAAAAATTTGCTTTAGATAAATTGAATTAAATTAATAAATTATTTTTAAACAATTTATTGAAATTAAATAAAATAGTTTAAATTGCATATAAAATATATTTTTTAAAAAGTGTAAATAAATTTTATATATGATTGAAATAGGTTGAAAATAAATTTATTTTGTAATAATACAATAAATGATTAAATAAAAATGAGCGAGCATCGAATTGAATAAAATTGTCCAATTATTGGAATATAATTTGTTGAAAGAGGAATGAATTAAATTATATTGGATTAAAATTTATTTATAAGAAAAAACAAGAATTATTTAAACGAAAAAGAAAATAATAAGGAGAAATGAATTGATTTAAATCAAAATAAGGCCCAAACCAAAACCAAGCCCATTCTCTTTTCTTTCTCTCCTTTTTTCTAGAAGGTATTTCATTTTCAAAACTCGACCTTACAAAACCCAGTTATTAAATTGTCCAAATTTCCCCAAACCTGGAAATCGTGACCACCTTTAACAAAAAATTGCGAGCCCTAGGAAGCACGCGATATCAAGCATCGATCGGGGGGAGGGGAGCTCGCGGTGGAGCTTGGTAGGTGACGCGACTTGGAGTCGTGATGGGTTCTAGTGGCACAATGAGGAAGGCAAAATGGGTAAGCTGCGTGGTTGTGGTTCGTGCGACCTGGAAGCGTAGGGTTTAGTCAGACGAGAGCGTGGAGCTATGCGCTTTATTTTTGGCGCAACGTTGATTAATGTGAGTTATTTAATAACTCATAACTATTGACTTCTTGTTTCTTCTATTTCTATTGAATGTTTGGAAATGAATCGTTGGTTGCGATGGGTTGAATTGGATTGAAATTATGTTGATGTTGATGTTCATATTGATTTTGATGGTTGATGTTGATGAAATATTTCCTTGATATGGGTTCATACCTTGTTTTCTTGTCGTCGTGGTGAAAATGTTGGTTCAGTATTCATACACTATATATTGTTGGGAAATAAATTGATGTTTTTGGATAGCCAGAATAATATTAGAAATAGATTAGATGGGGGTCAATAATTCAATGTTAAATGTTTGGATGATTTTGTATTCAAAAGAACTTTACTTTACTGAACTATTTTTCTGCGATAGTTTTAAGGGATTTGAATTTGTACACAGACTAAACATAGGTTTTTCTTGTAATTAAATAAAGGAGATTGCAAATATTACTTTTCGAAGCTATATAAAGATTTTGGAGAGAATGAGAATTTTATAACAGGAAATTTTCTTCAAGGATAATTTTTAGGGCTTTTTTTAGATGTAGGACAGCCCGCTAATTATTTTCTCACAAGGACACACACATATTTTCATTTCAGCCCACTTTCGTGCTTCTTCTTCTTCTTCCTTTCGATCAATTTTTTTTGTCGCGATCCAATATTACTCTCGCAATCAAAATATCGATCAATCTTGTTCGGTCATTTCAATTTCGTTCTTCTGAAAATTATAGTTCATCTATCATATTTTTCTCATGCGCGTTTGTCGATCTCGTTCTTTTTATATTTCTATTGTGATCTCGTTTTTCTTCAAAGTTTTGATATAAAATTGTTTGGGTTGTATATAAAGTTGTGATAGAGTGGAAAAGTATCATATTTTAGCTTCAGTTTTTGGGTTTCATTTTTATTTTTTCTTATTATCATTTTTTTTGTTATCAGTAACTAAATATCAGTTTTGTATATGGTAGGTATCAGTTTTGTGAAATTGAATAATTAATGTTCTACATTGAACATACTTTTACTAATTTTTATTTTTTATTTTTTTTGGCAGTGGGGATAACAGTCTTCTTTGTCTGTTTGTGTTGAATAATAACACTTTAGCACTCGATTGTCTATTGAAGCTCTTTGTATGATTTAAAGAATGAGATATAACCTTGTGATGATTGGAAAAGTATCATTGATTGGGTTGCAGCTTGTGATAGAGTGGAAAAATATCATATCTTAGGATCAGTTTTCTGGTATCATTTTTATTTTTTTCTTAGTATCAATTTTTTTGATTATCAGTAACTAGGTATCAGTTTTGTATAACTTAGGTATCAGTTTTCTGAAATAGAAAAACTAATGTTTTAAACCGAACATGTTTTTACTAATGTTTTTTTTGTGGCAGTGGTGATAATGTGGCGCAGGTAGACCATCAGTCAAGTCTAAAGGAGGATTTTCATATTTTCAGAACAAGCATAACAGATGTGGCGAGTGCAAAGCAGCTTGGTCATAATAAATGGAATTGTCAAGCTTCGAAGAGGACATGATTTGATTTTTCATTTTGAATTTGTTCAGATTAATAAGTGGATGTGTGACTTGTTTTGGTGGTTTATTATAATTGAACCTTTTGTTATTAATTTGTATTCAGTATAGCGTATTATCAAATTGATTTTAATTTCAAGTATTTAGTAAAAGTGATAGTATCAGTTAAATGTTTTTACAAGTAAGAGCAGGTTTGTTTTAAGAACATAACATCATTACTTCATAAGTATCAAATTGCAACAGAACATCATTAGTTCAAAAGTATAAATTTCAACAGAGTTACATTACTTTATAAGTATCAAATTTAATTGTGAAACATCACAATGTGAATTCAGTTCTTTCCTTTTCTTTCTTCTTCTAAGCTTGATATGTATTAGATAGACTCCAGCAATGTTCATCATTTCTCAATATTGCATGTACAATCTTTGCTCTTGTGGATAGTATTTCCTTCTTTTCAAGTTTTATTGGTAGTCTGCTTTTGTTCAGTGAAACGATGAATATCATCACAAATATTCCATAGTCAAGCCTGTCGAAACCAAAATGTAATGTTAGTATCAGTTTGCATAAGTTGTATTATTAGGTTTACAATTAATACGAAACATTGAATTTCAGGGATAATGGTACAAGCATATAGTATGCTTTGAATTAAAATATTTAACAGTTTTACTAGCACACTTAGTATCGATTTGTGTATGAATTTTTTCGTTTGTAGCTATTACTTTAAGATATATTTGCTAAATATTTTGTTTTATTTTTTATTATGTAGTTATCTTTTATGTTTTTGTAGGTGTTAGTTTTGTTTATGTAGGTATCAATTTCTTTTATGTAGATATCAGTTTTGTTTCTGTAGGTATCAGTTTCTCTTATGTAGGTATCAGTTTTTTTACTGTAGGTATCAGTTTCTTTTATGTAGGTATCAATTTTCTTCCTGTAGCAACTGTTTATTTCTGAACTAACTGTTTTCGAAATTGAGAGATAATATTTTTCAATATTTTGTTATGAATCAAATTCAATTAAATATAGAAGGCATACAATGATGTATAGAATTATGTATGAAATGTTATAATGCAAAAACACAGATAGTTTGAATAATAAACAACTTTCAATTGATTATGACTAGTAGTTTCAATTGTATTGTTCATTTTGTTGTCGGTAGATATCATTTTAACCAAAAAACTTACGTGTCTTCTGCTTGTTGTGCACACTTTATTTGATGCATATCATCTAGTTTCACCTCCATGCCTGCTATGTTATTGCTTTTTCAAGATTTCTTTGAGCATTTCTTTTTTTTTGTCTCTAACAAAGACAAAATGTTAAAAAGTTGGGTCATATTCACCTTTTTTATTTGTAATAAGTAATTTTTTTAAAAGAAAGAGAAATCTCATACCAATTACTCATACCAATTTTATAGCTTCTTTTTAACTGGATGTGGATTAACAAAATCATCATCATTCTATTATTTCAAAATAAAGACAAAAAGTAATTTTTGAAACAAATTATGTTGAAATGTAACAATAGGTTGTGTATTAGCTGCAGTGAAATATCTGCAGTCAAATATGCAACGATTTCAAGTTTGCAGTAATTAGGTATCAGTTTGTATTAAGTAGGTATCAGTTTTCTGTAAGCATGTATCGTTTTTTTCAAGTAGGTTGCTCCACCTTTCTGCATATACAACAAATTGCTTCTCCGACTTCACTGCCCAAAAACCCAACTCATCTGCCACGGCCAGACTCCAATCCACCTTCCTCGACCAACACAATCATCGCCAACAACTCGCGACCTCAACCTTGACCAAACTGCGACCTAATCAAAATTTCCTCCTCACCGCCTCCTGTAAAACACCAACCACAACCGCGACATCAAACACAGTCAAAGAAATTGGAAACTGTAATTTTGGTTTAGGGAAAGTGATTTTGATTTTGGGGAGATTGTGGAAATTAATTTTGCTTCTGAGCAATTGAACGAGAAATCGATTTGTTTTGATTTAATTTTATTTTTAAAAGAAAGTTCGTCAAATTCTGAGTGGAAGTGAGAAGGAGGAGACGAACAGAATTCTTTGTTTTGTTTTAATTTGTATCCGGGCTTTGGGCTTTGTCCTTACGGTAGAAGTTTTTTGCGCATATCCTTGTGAGCAATTATTTAGTTTAATTTGTCCTTTAAAATTATTTTCCCAATTTTATAATTTGATTTTCTTTCAATAGATTATTGATAATTGAAATTATTTTGAAGATTTTGGTAGAAGTGTATTTTCAACCCCATTCAAATTAATAAGCAGTGGTATGGCGTGTTTTGGTTGATTCACATTCCTGTGTAATAATGCATTAGAATAAACGGAGTTATAGTGCTATTTGTTATGGACTTTTTGTAATATTTCTTTAGTTAATTTTTGGACTTGTTATATAGAATAATTGTGTGATGATGAGTACAATTTATGAGCATTGAATAAACGAGCAAGTAACATTATGTGGTATGCGATGCCTGAGCTGATATTTGTTTGATTATTTTCTGTAAGTAGATGTCAATCTAACATGGTCGAGCATACATGATTTTATATTTATGATGATGCATGTTGAGATTGTGCAGGCTGAGAGCTATAAGAGTGTCTGTTTATTGTATATACTCCTATTATACGTCGGGGAGTAAACCAAATTGGCTAGTATCTTCTAAATAGATTGTATATTTTTAAAAATCCTCTTTTCGGAAATATTTCACGATTCCCTTTTATCAAATTAAACCAAATAAACCAATTCTGAACTAATAAACATATTAAACGAGGAATAAATTTCAATACCCTTGAAAATGGATTTTTTAATCATAAATACACTTTTGAAATTTCTTTTTATTCCTTTCTATTAAACATTCGCATTTCAAAAGAATTTCCATTTTGGAAATATTATTAAAAATCCCTTATTTACACTTGTAAAAATTCCATACATTTCAAATATATTGAAAAATCTCTACTTTTCTTTGGAGGAAATTTTTATGTCAAAACAACATCCAGTAAATCATTTTATTTTTCCAACCACTTTTATTTATTTGTAGATATACTTCAATAATTTATTGAAGTTTTAAAAAAAATTAAAATGCAAAATTAATAAATCGTCAAAAATATAAAGCAAAACATTGCAAAATCAATAACAAAACATCAATTTAATTCTTTTTCGTTCGACCCGAAACGAATTACATCGAATTTCAGTTATCTGTAAATGTATACATAACAAATAAAACATCATGATCCATGCAATCAGTGAGCATCTCCTTTGCATTTTGGATAATCCAACATACACAAAATCCCAATATCAAGCACAAAATCACAACCAAAATCCTGAACAAACATCACAATTAAGCAGTTCATAACAAATTCAATCAAATAGTGCAATCTGACTAGGATATATATATATATATATATATATATATATATATATATATATATACATACATATATATATATATATATATATTATATATATATAACACGCAAAGGAAGAAGATATAGACGGGAGTGACAGAACTCACCAAAACAACGCATGAACTACCAAAGTAGTGACCACATTACTACCATCTTCGCCAAATCTATCTCCGTGCCTCCACCTAGCATCAACCGCCAAGAAGCTCCAGCTTTCAATCGACCATCACCTTGCCCAAATGAAGATATGCACCACCAACAACCATTCGACCATACCAATTTCCTACAACCCCCAGAAATTCACACTCAGCCCCACATAGCAGCCCATGCTCAGTCTGTCACCACGTCACCTCTTCTTCTCCAACAACAGCCGCAGCACCGCCAGAACCCAACAACCATGCAGTGGCTTCCTCCTAGGTCGCGCTACAACCAGAACGTATCTCCATCCCAGCAACGACCACTAAAATGTGAAGCTTCAGCCGCCTTCTCCCCTATGTCGCGTTGCGGCTCTCCCTTCGGTAATCATCGATGATGCTAGCCACAATCTCGTGTGCAACATTTTTTTATAATTCGCCATTTTGAATTGGTTAATCGGGGCTAGGGCAAGAGTTGGAACGAGAGAGGGAAGGGATTCACAGACTAAACCCGTTTTTTAGGAGAGAAGGCTTGGGTTATTATTTATTTTTAGTCGCTTGGTTTAGCTATTGGGCCTAGTTAAAATCAATTAACTTTCCTTTCTTTCCATATAATAATTCTTTTATTTATGTATAACCAAATTTCAATCCAATAAAAATTGATTTACGCTTCATATTATAAATCATATTTCAATAATTAATCAACTTCATTCATTTTAATATTATTTTACTCTATTTAATTATTCAATATTTTACAAAAATAAATTTATTTTTTACCGCATTAATTGCATAGCAATTATTTACAACTTAAAAATATTTAAAAATTTTATTTAATTTATCTTTTATTACATAGAATTTAACTAAATAAATATTTAATTAAACAAGTATTTACTTTCAAAAATAGCAACGATCAAATATCAAATTTAAATCATTTTAGTTTAATTAAATTTATTTAATTTGCGGTGTAGAAACCTGGGTTGTTAGAGTGTTGCAACATGGATTAAGCAACAAACCCCCATAATACATATATATTAACGCCAGCCACTACTTGTCCTCTAAACAACTCCATGTGCTAATCTCAGACCTATTATGTAGTCTACACATTTAAGAGTATCGAAGATAATAAGAAGTAAAGCATAAAACCTTGAGTTAGACAACAGTCTGGTATTAGCGCTAAATAGTTTCAAGATACTATAAAAGTCGATATAGTAAGCAAAGACATTGAGTACGAGAATCATACTGACATGTCCCTGCATCCAATAAGATAACAGATAACTTAATATGTGTTGCAATATCCTTTGCATCATATTTTACACTACGCTAAGCATAATATAGGTTCAGGGCACCTAACTCAGGAATAACTACAACACAAGACACTATCCCGATCACATAACAGTCACACCGATCGTAGTAATCATAGAAAATACATAGTAAACATACAAAGACGATCATCATCAAGATCTCATGTCGCCACTACTATCACAAAGGCCTTGCATCACCATGCATCACCAAGTTTTGCATTAGTACGACTTTTCCAAAGTCTTACATCACTACGATCATCACCAAATCCTCACTTCGCCATGACCACCATAAGGTTCACTTAGATACATGATAACACGCATGATGACCTCTCATGTCGCATTTTGGACTCTTTGTTCGTTCACATATCCATCTCATAGGTATTTCCTCTTAGGGTGAGCCAGATCATCTCATGGTCCAAGGTGCACATTCGAGTATCCTCACATTACCCTGCCCCCATGAAACAAACATAACACCCAGAGTTTTAAATAATCCTTTTAGCATAAGACTCGATTCAGAACATCTTATGTCCTATCACATCACTTCACCTTAATGTGCCTCCTAAAACTACTCTAGTCTCATACATACACTTTCCACATGAAGTACTCGATCAAATGCCACGTGTCATCCATTCATCAAGTTTGGAACACCTCTATCCGTCCATCGCGAACCATAAAGAAAACATCACAAAATTCTAAAGTTACCAAGTCAGTGCATCATGTCAATGCTTCACTGTTAAACCGCTAGTTATAGCACCACAATGTCATAGTAGAACATCAAACGAACAAACAAATGCACACTACACGATCCCCAATGTTTATGTAACACCTCATATTTTGGAGTGCAATAATACGGGGAAATAAATAAATAAATGTTTAATCAAATTGAAGTATGAGTTAAAATAAAGACAGCTGAGCTAAAGAAGGGTGAATGAATGAAGGAAGAAGACTTAAGGATTTATTAAGATTAGGCTAGCATGGGATTTTAGCCCAAATCACTAAGTCCCTACATTCCAACTCCCTATTTTCTCATCATTTCATAAAATAAAAGGAAGTAAACAAAGAAAAAGATAAAGGGAAACTAAAGGCTAGAAGATCAAGTTTCTAACTTTAAGGAAAAAGAAGATTTAAGAAAGGTTTTCACAATCAAGGTGAGTAATCCTTAAAACCTTCCTAACCCACTTGGGTTTGGGTTTTAATTGTGAATGAGTGTTTTGATGAAGATTAGAATGTTTGGAAGCCTTAAACCTTGTTTTGATTATGATTTGAAATTTAAATGAGGTAAATTAGTTCATGTTTTGGGGAAAACATGAATTAACCATAGTTCAACGATTGAGAATTTAGATATAATATTATTATTATGATGAAATAAAGATGGTTTTTCAAATTCATAATTTTGGAGTTAATTTGGATTTTATACAAATTATCTAAGTAGGGAAAAGGCCTAGGTTTGAGAAATTAATTATTAAAAATAATAAAATGATTATTTTGACCTCAAATTTTGGGGGTGAATTTTTAGGATTTCCCTGTTAAATTTAGATTTTATATGAATTAACTAATAAATAAAATAATTAATTAGTTAAGGATAATTAATTAATTAATTATAAGTGTTACCAAAAATTCCTCAAAAGAAAACTATAAAGTAAAATTTTGACGACAAACGGAATTATGTGAAAAGAGAGCAGGAAACTGTTTTCAATTTAATTACAAGATTTCCATTTTCAATTGAATTAACTTTGGTAGCTATCTACTTTCGTTGGCTTAGGGGAGATCATGACATGATGGCTCTTCGAGCTTAATCCTCGAAAGCTATTGGTATGTGATAGCTTAAGGAAGCTACCTACTCATGATAGCATTTGATGTAGTTGACATATGATGGCTATAGGAAAGTTAACACACATTGACTTTGGGAGGGTTAACCTAGGATGACTATTGAAGTTAACATGCGAAGCCTTGGTGAAGCTATTTACTCACGATGGCTATTAAAGTTGATACAGGATGACATATGTTTATCAGCCCATGATATCATCTATGTTATCACTTAGCGATGGATTTGGGAAATTCATGATGTGGCAGTTCTTTGTATCTCAACCCATGATGGCCTAAGGAAGGTCAATCCATGATAGCTAATAAAAGGGCTGATGGCATGCGACGGTTGAGATAGGTCATCACGCGATGACCCTAAGGGGTATAACATGCGACAACCTCTTATAACTAGTTTTAATTAATGAACTAAATTAAGGAATTAAGGATATATGCAAACTGATGGCTTGTCCTAAGTAAGCAATGGATGTAAGAAACGATACGTTAATATAGATTGACTTAATTAAATAATGAAAAGGGGATTAAGCTTGATTAAGCTATATGATGATGGATGGAACCATTTTTAAGAATATAAATGCAAATGGAAGGCCTTTGTGGCAATAAATTGAATAAACCCAACTTCTTATTCGATAATAAGTAATGTAAGGCCTTGATGGCCATCATATGTCTAAACTCGACATTATATATGAAGGGAGGCTTGTGTGGCAGCCAAATGTCAAACCCACAACTTTAAAGCGAGAAAGATGGAGTAAGGCTTTATAACATCCAATTGTCTATTCACAACACTTAAGCAAGAATGATGGAGTGAGGCTTATATAGCATCCAATTGTATGTTCATGATAAATAAATGAGAACTGTGGGAGTAAGGCTTATGTAGCATTCAATTGCCTATCTACGATGAAATTCGAAAATAATGACGTAAGGCCTGTGTAGTAACCTAATTATCTATTTACGATAAGACGAAATAAAACACTTATAACTAACCCATAAGTGTTGAGAAATGAAAATTTTAGTTGACAAATTAGACCCGTGTGGCAATCCAAAATGAGATTATAAAGATTAATCGTGCATATGTGAATGAAATCTCATACTTTTGATGAATTAATGATTATGCTTGTTAATATGATCAGATGTATATTGCTATTATGATGAAGTCAGAGGAAACCCATTTCTGCATTAGTGGTGTGTTCTAACTATGTGTAACATACCTAATTTTTAATAACATTATTCAGGAGATTTAATTAGATAAATTAAATAGAATAATGTAAGAATTATAATGATAAGGAGATTGAGATTTGAATAAACGATAAGAAGGCCATGCTTAACCAATTAAATGGGCTTAAAATGGTGTTACACGTTAATTAATTTACATAAGAGGTTTATGAGGAATAGCCGCTTTTATAACCCACGCATCATTTCATATGCACGTTCATTTTCATTTCTCAAAAACATAACAAACGTAAATCCAAGCAAGGCCCGCCATTACAGGAAAGAAAGGAAGATAAATTCAATCTAAAGCTAAGGATTAAAGCAAGGGAAAATTAATCTACAAAAATCCTCAAAGTCCTTATCATATTCAAGGCGAATAATAATTTATACCATCTCTATTTTGTTTTATGATCGTATGTTTGCGGATTTAAGATTAAATTCGTTTTTATGATGTTTTGGAAGATGATATGCTTGAATTATAATATGTTTGATTTAAATCAAAATATTTAGATAAGGATTTATACGATTTTAGGGAAAAACCGACTGTAAATGATATTCTAATGCCATGGAAAAATTATATGTTCTATAAAATATGATTTTGGGGACGGGTCTCAGTTTTTGTAATTTTCCAAGCCATGGAAAATTTAATACGAATTTCAAAAGGAAAATATGATAAAATTGGGTAAAAAAATTAATTTCAATTATTTCAAGAAGAATTTGGGTCTGAAATTTTGATATGTTTGACAGCATGATGAAAGTGAATTTCTGTCATTTTGGGGATATTTCCTAGGAGATTTACTTTGGAAAATAAATTATTTTAGAAGAAGGATTTAAGTGCAATTTTGGTTTTGCTTAATGGAAGGGGTTAATTGTTAAAATTTCCTTGATTTAGGTTTGATAATAAGAGGCGGTCATTTTGTGAAGAATTTGAAGAAATTTAAGGCCCAATCAAAGGATTACAAATTGGCAGGTTATTTATAAAGCCATTACTAAAAATAGCATTAATTCAACCTTTCCAGAAAATTTGGTTTTGCCTCCTTTAGAAGCGCCTGTCGATTCCAATCCCTCCGCTTCGACTCGGTCGAAACCAACCTAGCTGAAACCTACTAAAGCCGAAACCAATACACATGGTATCAATGAGATTGGTATGAAGTGGATTGATGAAAGGCAAAAGGCAGGGTGTTGAAAGCATTGCTTTCAATAGAGTTGAAACCATTGTTTACTTTTATAAGATATGCGCTTGCCTTGTTTTTGAAGGGTGCTTTCGACCAAGTTGATAACCTATTGCTTTCAAACTTGTTTCCACCTTTCTTTGTTTAAAAATAGAGCTTTCGAATGAGACCATTTGTTTGTAAAAGAATGCTTTCGAAAATGATGTTTCCGACCTAGTCGAAACCCTGTTGCCATTGTTTTCCCTTTTGAGTGTATTGATGCCATCAATGCTTTCAAAGGGTAGTCATTTGTTTTAGACTTATACTAAGTCATTCCCTAAAAATGCTTTCAAAAGGGTTCAAGGGTTTTGAAGGAAATGGCTTCGAAGGAGGGTTTCGATGTTATCCTTTAAAGTTTCTCAAAAAGGTTTTGGATTTCGAATGGATGGTTCCGATGCCATCAAATTTTCCCCAAACAATTTTATTAAAGGTTTCGAAAGAGATACTTTCATATATGTATTCACCTTGACCCAAAAGATATTTTAAAGGCAAATCCAATGGTTTCGAAAAAGTTACTTTAATAGGTTTCGAAGCTATATTTCTAAGGATTATTAAGTAACTCATTAATACTTTCAAAAGGTACATTTTGGTTTCGAAAGAGATAATTTAAAGAGCTTCGAAAAGGATATATATTTTGTGTGTTGAAAAGAAGTTTTCAATGCTTTTGAAGCTTCGAAAGGGATACATATTTTGTGTGTAGAAAAGAAGTTTTCAATGCTTTCGAAGGAGGTTATCCAAGGTTTTTGAAAGTGATGTTTTAAGGTTTCGAAAGCCTTAGTTTTCAAAACTACTAACCCAATCTCATTTTAAAAGAAAACCCTGACACAAATTAAATGTTTTGAAATGAAGTTTTTGGAGAGGTTTTCTTTGATTAATGGGTTAAAGGGATTAACCAAGTTTTATATAAAATGTTTTCAAGGATATTAAACCACAGCGGTTGGTATCATGATATTTGCCTCTTTTATATGCATTCGAATATATTCACATTGTAATGGACGTATAACTGTAATTTGAGAAAAGGCGGAATAACCAGTTAGGTTGACCTAATAGTGAATATAAATCAAATTAACTCCTGAATGAGTAGATATGTATCCAGAAGGTCAGGAAGACCACAATATATGATGCTAATATATTAAAAGAAGATATTGGCGTAGGCCAATATGTTCATAGTAAACCCATGAAAGCTATGATTATATTGAGATATTAGCAAGGCCAATCGGTTATAGTAAGCTCATGAAAGCTATGTATAAATAAAGATGTCAGGAAGACAGGTTCATAGTAAACCCATGAAAACTATAATTAGATTAAGATATTGACAAACGTCAATAGGTTCCTAGTCAACCCATGAAAACTAGGATAAGAGGGAAGTTATTAGAGTTACAATAGGTTTAGGGAGAACCCATGAAATAATGATGATATTGGCAGGGGCCAATAGGTTCTTAGTGATCCCATGAAAAATATGAAATGGGATAGGGAGTCCAAAAATATTAAATAGGTTATTAGTCAGTCCATGAAAACTAATAGGTTAATAGTAACCCTAGAAACTATAATTGAGATGGATATTCACAATGAATGGGGATGGATAATGCAAAATTGATTTACTTGTTTTTCATATCATCATAATATTTTCAACTATTATGTTTTAACCACTGTAGATGCAGGAGCATAGTATATGGTTTTATGAAGGTTTTAGGATACTAGTGATGGGAAGTCCCGTTCCGCTAAGTGGCATGGGCTCACTAGATATCTATATGGTTCGAGATGGTAGATTATTATTCATAGCAGGCCTTATGTCTGAGTCGAAGTTTATGTTTTCCCTTTAAACTCCCGAGTGCTCAATTGATTTTGAGTAGCTTGAGAGTTGAGGTTTTCAGGTACCTCTTTAGATGAATAAGCTTCCGGAGACATGCAAGAGGCATGATAGATATCTAGAGTTCTATTTTATTTTGACTCGTAGCCATTCGGGTCTCCAAGTAGGGGATATTACAAGTTGGTATCAAAGCATAGGTTTATGAAATTTAAACCTAAAATATTTTCAAACATAATCCAACGAATCAGAAATAAGATCATGATTTGGGTTAATGCTATAGTAGCGTGCTTGTATTTGATATATATAAGTACGTATTCCCCTCTCTCTTAGACCGTTCTTCTGTATCTTACTAAGGCTCATATGCAGATTTACGAGAAAGAAAATATGGAAGCAGGAATTGAAAGAGGCAATCTCGGTAGAGGAAGCACCACAACCAATGGAAATTTTCTACCACCAGGAGGAACCAAGGTCGACATGCTAATGCTAACCAAAATGTTGATGCTAATGTGGGTGCTAGAAATCCACCAGTGGATATGGGGGCGATATATCAGTTTTTCATCAATATGATGTACGTAGGAGTAGTTGCTGGTGTTGTTGAAAATGTTGGAGGAGCTAATCCTGTGGCTCCAGTCGTGAATATTTATGCTAAGCTCAGCAGAGATTACACCAGTCTTGGTGGGAAGCCATTTATGGGAATGGAGAACGCCATAGAGGTAGAGAATTGGCCATTGCATTAGGAGCGTATCTTTGCTGATTTGGGTTTAGATGATGAGCAGAAAAGGAGACTAGCCTCTAGGCAGTTGCAAGGGTCGACACTTCATTGGTGGAACAGTGTTACTGTTGGAGTTTCGGAGAAGGAATTGACATAGGTTGATTTTCGAAGGAGATTTGAACAGAGGTTTATGTTCGATGTTGCTAAATCAGCGCGGTTGAGGAGGTTTTTAGATTTGGAGCTGGGAGATATGTTAATTGTTGAGGATGATGAGCTGTCCCATTATGGATATAATACTGTAGACACCGTCATCAGGAAAAATGAGAAGTTCACTAGGGGACCAAGGCCCGATATTGCTAGGGCAACCCTGCCATATCTTCGTAATCCTAGTAATTTAGTTGTGGATATGGCAATTGGCCATGCGGAGATGCTTACTATTTGTTTTAGAGAGAAGCCAGTTGAGATCCAAAGTTCTTAGGGAAAGAAAAGAAAATTCTTTAAGAAGAAGGGAGCCCGAAAGGGAGATGCTGCCAAGAAGGCAAAGGCTGATTTAGTTTGCTTTAAGTGTGACAAAAAGGGTCATTATGCAACTGAGTGCCAGTCAGCAAGGGGAAGAAGGTTGTGGATAAGAAGAGTGTGAAGTGTTTCAATTGTGATCAAGTTAGGCATTCCTAGAATCAGTGTCTAGAGCCAATCAAGGGGGATAAAGGGAATTTTTTTGCTATTGGATCAACTAGGCCAACTGCAGCTGATAAACGGAAGACTGTGATGGAAGGTACGCTTTTGATTAAGAGTATACTAGTTAGGGTACTTTTTGATACCAGTGCATCACACTCATTTATATGTCAGTGTTTGATTGATAGATTATGCTTGGAATCCACCTACCTTGTTATTCTCATAAGGTTTGCAAATCCAATAGGAGGGTATGCAACTATAGGGATGAGATGTGACCAGTTAGAACTTGATTTGTTAGGTCAAAAATTTGCATGCAATCTAAATGTTCTTGATTTCATAGATTTTGGAATCATCTTGGGTATGGATTGGTTGGGTAGGTATGAGGCTAGAAATTTTTCCAGGATGGAGAGATAGCACTAAGACACCCTGATAGTCATAACCGAATCGTATTCTCTGTGGAGAATTTTGCCTGAAGTGGTCGTGCTTTGTTAAGTGCTATGGAAGTGGAAGAAGAGTGAAGTTAGGTTCGAATAACAAGAGATTTTGCAGAACTCTTTGAGCCAGTTACATGACTACCGCCGAAACGAGCTGTTGAGTTTGGGATAGATTTTATACTAGGAGTTGAATCTGTAAGTAGACCACCCAGCAGGATGACACCGACCAAGATATAGGAATTGAAGGTGCAGCTAGTGGACCTAGAAGGGAGAAATTTTATTAGACTAAGCAATTCGGCTTGGGGAGCGACCGTTCTATTTGTGATGAAACCAGATGGGTCGTTGGGATGTGCATCAACTATCGTAAGTTGAACTTAAGGACAATTAAGAATAAGTATCATTTGCTGAGAATTGATGATCTGTTTGATCAGTTGAGTGGAGCTAGAGTATTTTCCTAATTGAATTTGGCAATGGGTTTCCATCAGTTAAGAGTGGTAGAGGACAATATTCCATTGATATCATTTCGAACCAGGTATGGTTCGTATCAGTGGTTAGTAATGCCATTCAGGTTAATGAATGCACTTGCTTTCTTCATGGATTTGATGAACTGAGTTTTCTAAGAGCATTTGGATAGGTTTATGCTGGTGTTTATTAGATGACATTTTAGTATACTCTAATGATGAAAGAGAGGATGAGGATCATCTTAGAGTTGTGCTTGAGATGTTGAGGCAGCATCAGCTAAAAGCGAGGTTTTTCAAATGTCATTTTTGGAAGAAAGAGGTTAAGTTTCTTGGTCACAAGTTTTCAAAGAAGGGTCTGTCAATCGATCCAGATAAGATCGAAGCTATTAATAATTGAAAAAGACCAAAGACAATGACTAAGACCAGAAGTTTTCTTGGACTTGCTAGCTATTATCGAAGATTCATCAAGGATTTCTGGCGGATAGCGGCACCTTTGACTAAGCTAACCAGGAAGGAGGTGAAGTTTATTTGATCCGACAAATGTGAGGAAACGTTCCTTTTGTTAAAGCATTTATTGATTGATGCACCTGTATTAGTAGTTCCAAATGGAAACCAAGGGTTGGTGGTGTATACCGATGCATATGGGATTGGATTAGAAGCAATGTTGATGTAGAATAGTAAAGTGATTGCTATGCTTCATGACAACTTAGACTGCATGAAGTGAGATATTCTACTGATGATTTTGAGTTGGCTGCAGTGATCTTCGCCTTGAAGATTTGGAGGCATTATCTCTTAGGGGAGTGATTTGAGCTATATACACAGATCATAAGTTTTTAAGATACTTATTCTCTCAAAAGGAGTTGAATATAAGACAATAGAGGTGGTTGGAGTTTTTGTTAGCTTATGATTTCGGTATAGTGTATACACCAGGGAAAGGTAATAAAGTAGCGGATGCTCCTCGTAGAAGACATCAGAATGTGGTATTAGCTATGTTGGCAGAATGGAAGGATTTACAAGCCTTGAGTACTTGTAGTATGCAGTTAAGATCAACTGCTAGTTCTAGTCAGAGTACTGCCATGTTGTGATGTCCCGGAATTTTAGGCAATATTTATTTAATAATTTCCATTAATAATTATTTTAAAATGGGTAATATTGATTTAATAATCTAATTATCTTTTCAAAAGCTAATAATTGTTTAATTTGACAAATGTTATCTTTTCAAAATTTATAATAATAATGATAATTTAATTTGGGAATTTTGTACTTTTCAAAGTTAAAAATATTTAATTGATAAAATTTATATTTCTAAGCTAAAATATATTCTATTTATAATGTATATATGAGTGTATACATTGTGAATAGGAAGTATGGTTTTAATTTAAATTTGACAATAATATTTTCAAATTTATAGTGTGTGTATATATATATATTGTGAGTTGAAAGATTGTGATTGAATTTAATAAAACTTTTCAAAAGCTTATTTAAAAATCTATCTTATATTTTCAAAAATACTTAAAGTAAATATTTATTTTTATTTAAAATATAATAGCTTAAATAGTATATTATAATAAAATTTTAATTTGTTTTCTTTAAAAATTGGTTATTGAAATAAATTTAGTTCATATATATTTTGGTACAATATTTTTAGTTTGAAACTTAAAAATAAGGTTTAATTCAATATTCTTTTCTTTTTAAATTTTCTTTCTTTAAAATTTATCTTTGGAAATTATATTTTTCTTAAAATACTTAAATAAAACATAAAAGTATGTAATTGTATGAAGATAATTTATATATGTAAACATTTAAGGCTAATTGAAATAAGCATTTAAAACAAGTTAATATAAATAAGAAATCGATTTAAAAACATTTGTAAAAGTAAGAAAGTATTATAATATTTGAAGTGAAACATGTGTGAGGCTATTAGATCATGCAAAAACACCTGGAATCATTTTAACAATCTTAAGTAACAAGTGGCATTTTCCTACTTTATTTTTGAATCATTTATTAATAAATGTATTAAAAGAAACTTGAAAAATAATTCATTTTTAGTTCAAATTTTTTTCTTCCTTCTTTTCTAAAACTGTAATCAGATTTAAAAGAAAAAATTCAAGAGCCAGATTTTAAAGAAGTTTCAAAGCCAAAAATCAAACATCTGTTCAAAATCTTCAAGCCTGTAATCAAAGTAATTTTCTCAACAGTAAGTAAATTCAACAACAATAATCAATTGCAAGCAAATTCAATTCAAAACAGCAAGATCAACAACAGTAATCAAAACTGCAAACAACACCAGATCAAATATAAGTTCGAAGAAACAAATCCTGCCCTCTGGTATGCATGTTTGGTGAGTAAACTTTTGATTTAAAAATAGTTTTCAGATCTGTGATGAAATTTTGGTTGCATGTAGTCTATAATGCTTGCTTAAGTTTTGGATATAAATGTGTGAATATAAGTTAGCATATACTAAAATGGTCTTTGTATATTTATATTGTGCTCTGTATTTGTAACAGACTCGATCATCATCATCAAAACAATTCCAATCTTCTAAAACAAGCAATATTTTACTTTGGTTACTGAAATAAAATTGTTAATAACAATGTATTCTTGTTTTTAAAAATAAAATTTAAGTGATTACATTCGATAAATATACTGTAAGTTTAAATTTACAGTGGAATTTAGAAAATAGGTGAAATTCAATTATGATGATTCTCGAATTCACCATTATGGTCTAATTTGTCTTCGTAAATTAGGAATTTTAAAAGTTAAATTGTGATTTTTTTTTAGAATTCGGGGAGTTGTTAGGTGTTGAATGTTTTTAGGGTTTTGGTCTTTTGCCGCTGAACGGCGACGACTGGATGTTCGAGCTTTGGCACGGAGGAGGCTGGGGTATGGAGGATTGATGGGAAAATATGTGCATATTTTCCTGATGATCTTGATAAGCAGTTGAAGCTGTTTTAGGGTTGCGTTTCTATTTTGGGTTGGGTCGGAATCGTGGCATGATTGGTCGTCGTTGATGCTTCGGACCGTATCGCATGGTGGGGGATCGACGTAGGAGGACGAGGCGACTCTCTAGTGATGTTGGTAGGGTTCATCAATGATGGGATCGACGGCGGATTGGGAATTTCCGATGATGGTGAAAATTTAGACTTCGACCTGGAAGCTCGATTTTGTTTTTTGATTCGATCTTCATTTCTGGATGGTTGAGGAAGAAGTCGAGTTCGATGTCGACTTGTTGAAGGCCTGAACGATGATCGGAGGGGACTGGGATTGCCATGCACGTGCACGATGGCCATTGCATGTATCTGAGTTTTTGTGGGTTTGGGAATGGAGATGTCGGCCCGAAGTATTTCGAGTTTTTCTTCGTGTTCTACTCAAAGCTGCGATAGTGGGGGAGCTTGTTTGGGGTGCATCGAGTTTACTCGAGTGCTGTCTCGAGTATGTCTCGAGAATTTGTACTTTTGGGCTCGAAAACATTTTTTCCAGTTCTAACCTGTTTAGTTTTTAAACTAAAATGATTTCAATTTTTTTAAAAGCGAAGTTTTAAACAGTTTTAAATGTATAAAATGTTTTAAGTTAGGAAATGATGTTTTAAACATATTTAAATTTTAAAGGTATGGATTTCAAAATTTTAAATCTTGTTTTAAAAATAGTTTGATAAATATTACTTTACAATAATTTTGTAATTAGTTTATAAATGTCTCAACTTAAACAAATTGTTGAAATATAATTATGATTTAAGTAAAAAGTATTTAACTTTAATAAAGGATGATGATTTTAAATAAATCAAATTCAAATTTTAAGTTTAATTTAATTTAAATGAAAGTTAAGGGTTACTTGTAATAAATGATTTATCCTAATTTAATCATGTTTTCTTATCTAAAGTAATTAAAGTATAATTACTTAATTAACAGATAAGTAATTTAAGTAATTAAATTAAGATAAATTAATTAGTGTAATTAATTAAGTGTAATTAATTACTTAATTATGGATTGATTAATCAAGGATAATTAATTAAGAAATAATTAAGTAATAAGTAATTAAGAGGTTAATTAAGTAAAGTTACAATTTCACCAAATAATTATCCATCAATTATTTAAAACAATGGCTCCTGGCGATTAAGGGCTCCGCGTCTCCCTGTCCATTTCCGTCCCCTTCATGTCCTCTTCCCCTTCCCTTTCTCAACGTCTACCCTCCCCCTCTTCTACACGCTCTGGCCGTTGCTATAGTTCCATGGCAGTTGAAGAATTTGCTCGTCCTGACCTCAAATCGTCCAGAGATTTCCCTCCCCTCACTGCAATCAATCGGTCCCCCCTTGCTCCATTTCCCCGCATTTGTACGAGTGACCAGCATGCGGTTGCAAACGAACCTGATGCTTTGAATTCTTCAACGTCTAATCCAGGTGAATCGAACTTACTCCTGATTTCAGGATCAAATGTGATTGACGATGTTAATCCCTGTTGCGATTTGGGTCTCCTTGGTATGGATTCTTTGGTTTCGGTCTGTGTGGCTAGTCCGGTGGCTCTATCGGCTATGCTTGCTTGCGACATAGATGGAGCAGTTTGTGGCACTCCAACTATTCGTCCTAATGCCAAAGACAATGTTAGCTCTGTGCTCCCTGTATTATCTCCTGGAGTCAGCTTGCACACGGTTTCTCACAGTGTAGATCACTTCTCCAATCCTGTGGCATCATCTGGTGTTTTGGAGTGTCACCCTGTTGCCCCTAGCCCGTCTGTTCCGAGAACATGGTCTTCACATTTTACATCCAAGCCCCGTAATGCGGGTGTTTACGAACCAGTTGATTTCGAAATCGTTGAGGAAAACGGAGTTATGATCCCTCCCCCCTGTGTTATGCAAGCTGGTATGGATTTTTGGTCTGGGTACGTTGTTGGATTCTTTTTGGACCCAACATCGTCTTCTCGATATGGCTGCTGTTTGTCGACGGGCTTGGAGACTACAAGGTGGTCTCAGAGTTAGGCTGGTTGATTCCTTGTACTATCTTTTGTTCTCCTCCCCTGAGGAACGTAGCCGTGTTCTTGAGTCTGAGCCTTCCTTCTTTGATGGTCAGCCCTTCATTATTACCCCCTGGACACCGACGGTTGCTTCTGCTCGTGAACAAGTTTTATCTATCCCTGTATGGGTTTATTTCTCCCATATCCCTTCTGCTCTTCAACCGCTGCGTGGTTTGAACTGGCTAGCATGTAATATTGGTAAATTGATTTGTTTTGACTCTAATACAGTTGCGCGTGATAAGCTTGTATACGCCAAGGCTTTGATTGAGATTACTCCCCTTAGGCCGCTTCCATCCACTATTCCTGTCCAGCTTGTTGTTGGTCACGTGGTGGATGTTCGTGTTCGTTATGGATGGGTCCCTGACATTTGTTCCTCCTGTCACTCTTTCGGCCATGTAGCCTCTGCCTGCAAGCACTCTGCTGTTTTTGCTGCTGCGCCGAAGATCCCTTTGCCTCGGCCTCCGCTTAGGAAATGGGTTCCCAAAGTCACTCTGGTTGCTCCTGCACCTGATCCCTCTCTTTCCTTAGAGCGGCCTGTGTCACCAGTTCCTGCAGTTTCTCCTAATGTTCTGTCTGATGAGCCGGTTCTCTCTCCGCCTCTCGTTGTTTGGGCCGAGTCTGAACATAGTTGGGTTGATTATAATTCTGATATGCGTTTCAACCCTGTGGATGAATCCTACTTTAGATATGTATCTGATGATCTGTTGGACCTTCGATGCCTGTATTACAGAATTTCTGGTGACTCCTTGGTCCTTGATATGGATGGTTCGTATTCTGAGATTAATTTCGTCATTCTAGCTGATACTGCCTGGGATCGATCTTTTATTTACTCCTCTGACGTTGACTGTTATGATCCCTCTCTTGCGCTACGATTCCGCCCCTATATTGGTTTACTTGGGAGTGATTCTCTGGATCCTTCCCGGGTTGGTGTGGGGGTTGGCGATTCATCCTCTGCGGAGGAGATCTAGACTAGTTATATTTTCCTGTAGCTGTGACATGTCGGTCACACTCCTGTGCTGTACCATTTATTTTTCCTTCCATAGTAGCAAAGGTGTCTCTACCTTTCTCCTGTACTTCTACTTTATTACGTTCGTAATAAAAGTGGTCGGTCCACTATAAAACCGTCGACCTTGCCAAAATAAAATAAAATTAAGAGGTTAATTACTTAATGTTAAGAGATTATTAAAGGTAATTACTTAATGAAGTAATTGAAGGAATTAATTACTCTGTGTAATTAATTAAGTTAATATGGTTAATTTTAGTTAATTAATTAAGTTTAATTAATTAAAGATAATTACTTGATGATGGGATTAAGTATAATTACTTAATGTAATTAATGGAGTATAATTACTTAGTGAAGTAATTAATGGATAATTACTGGATGTAATTAATTAAGGAATTACTTATGGATAGTAATTAAAGGATAATTACTTAGTGGAAGTAATTAAGTGATGATTACTCAGTGCAATTAAAGGATTAATTAATATAATTAATCAAGGAGTTGATTTAATTGATGGAAAGTAATTAAGGAATAATTACTTAGTGGAAGTAATTAAGTGTTAATTACTCAGTGTAATTAATTAAAGGTTTTATTAATTAATGAATTTAAAAGTTAATTAATTATTGTAAGTAATTAAGGGAAGTTAATTACTGAATGTGATTAATCAAGGTTGATTAATGAATGTAATTAAGTTAAAGATTAATTATTAAATGTAATTAAAAGAATAATTAATTAATGAAAGTAATTAGAGGATCATTAACTAATGTAATTAATGATAATAATCAAAGGTTTAATCGATTAAAAAATGTGATTAATTATAAGATAATTAATCAATGAAGTGATCATGATATAATTAATTAATGTAATTAATTAAGGATTAATGTAATTAATTATAATTAATCAATTAATGGAAGTAATTAGGTTAATTACTAAGTGATTAAAGATTAATTAATTTGTGTAATTAATTTAAAGGCTAATTACTTAATGTAATTAAGGAATAATTAATCAAGGTTGATTAATTAAGGGAATAATTAAAGGATAATTAATCTATAATTAAAGATTAATTAATTAGTTTATAAAGTGATTAAAGGTAGATTAATTAATTAAATGTTGTAATTAATTAATGATTGTTTAAGCAGGATTAGATGATTAGTTCTCAAGTAAATAATTTAATTTAAGTTGATTAAATTAATTATAATTTAGATTAAAAATTCCTATTTGTGGATGATTGATTGAGTGGAAAAGGTGAATTGAATGATGCTTATTGTTTGAATAATCTGTGACGTGCTATGACGTGGTATTGATTATAGCTGTGATAAATGTGTGATATTTATCTATGAATGATGCTGTGTGAATTCAATATAATTGAATTACATTGTTCAAACTTAAATCACTTGAACATTAAGATGGCGTTTTGGATTTCGGTGAGACCGGGATCGGATTTCCAAATTTGGAATTTCGAAAACCACATCGATCCAAATTAAACGTTAGGTCGTGAATCTCAAGTGAAGAGTGAAGACTCGAGGTGTAAGACTATTGGTCGTTAAAACTCTGAGGGTGATTCCAATACGAGTTTGACGGGGTAGTACTTTCAGGTTCGAGATGAAGATTCACAGTGCAAGGGCTATTGTCGTTAACTCTAAGGGTGATTCCAAAATGAGTGTAGTGAGATAGTGCCTTCGGTTTCGTTTGAACCCAGAATGAACTTGTATGGATTGAATGCTTTTAGAACGTTGTCAGGTGGATGATGAGCATTCTAAGATAGATGTGTTCTACAAAGGTAATCGTAGCCTCAAGCCTCATCAACCGGGAATGGCTAAAACAGGGGAGGTGCAGCAAGGCAAAGTGGGTAGCACCCAAGTACGACGAGATTTACCACTGTCTAGAGGTTCCTTTTATTTGGCTTAGTGGACAGTTGGCGACAGCCATCTGCGGGGTTGTCTTGTTCGAGACTATCCAGTAAGGGATGGCTCCGGCTTTGTGTTGCACGGGATTGGGAGTAATCCTCGGTACGGTGATCTAGGCCCCGTACTATGACGGGCGGTACCCTAGTAGCCCTACCATTGATGGAAACCCATATCTTCCTACGTGCCCTTTACGATTTTGATGAATGTAACAATTTTGGCTATTTTCTATTTTACTTGAAAACCCTAGACCCTATTATAATATCACTGGATTTCCTATCAAATGTTTTGGTTAGCGTAAGGTAAAAACTTACCCATGTTTATTTGTAGGGAGTCTTACGTGATACCTTTGTTTTCAAAGGATTTTCAAAGTTAAGCAACTTTAACCCGTTTACTCACACCAGACCCATGTCTGACCCGGAGTTTATTTTCTGTTTTATTAAACTCTTGGGTACTCAAATTTTTACGAGTAGCCAAGGGATTCGAGTTAGCTTTGATGAGTTCTGGAGGAGATATGGAGCAGGAGGCTTCAGCGAGTAAATATATAGTGGTTCTGTCGTGCTAGTGTTGTAACTGTTTTTTGTAATGAACTTGAGTTGTAGTAACTAGACAGGTGTTTTATAACTGTCTAGTTCGTGTTGTATTAGTTGTATAACTCTGATGTATATGATACTGTGTAATATCTTATGTGATATAACATAATTTATTCGTTCTGTTGTGAGATTCTGATGTTGTTCGGTTCTTCTTTTCCGTCATCTCTCTTTTCTATCCCTTTCTTTCTTCTTAATGATGCGTCTTTCTATGGAATGAAAGGGCGGGTCGTTACACATGTTGCTAAGTTTAGAAGTTCGACCAATGTTGATCAAGAGGATTGCTTCTAAGCAAAATAGGATCTAGTATTAGCCGAGAAGATCAGAAGGCTGTTGGTTGGAATTGAGATGATGATCTATACGATTTTAGTTTTGACCAGAAAGGATGGTTGAGAAGTAAGAAAAGACAGGTTCTCGAAGAAGCTTCACGGTTTACTATCCAGAATAGAGTCCTGTACAGGAGAAGATATTTTATTCCTCTACTCTGGTTTATCGCCCACGATGAGATCAAACGAGTGTTATACGATATGCAAGAGGGAGAGTGTGGCGTCCACATTAGGGGGCATGCCCTTGCCAAAAAGATACTCAGATATGGATATTACTTGCCGATAATGAACCGAGATGCATCAGATTATGCCAAGAATTGTGATAGGTGCCAGAAACATGCCAGAATTCCAAGAGCCCCACCTACCAAAATCACTCAAGTTGTCAGTCCATGGCCATTTTCCACATGGGGTATTGATGTAATAGGGTCTTTACCTGTGGCCAAAGGTGGTGCAAAGTACGCCATCATTGCAGTTGACTACTTTACTAAATGGGTGGAAGCCGAGCCCCTTGTTGATATCACGATGAAGAAAGTAATCAAATTTGTTGTATGCAACATTACCTGTCGTTTTGGCCCCTAGCAGACGATTATCATTGACAACGGAACCCAATTCAATAGTGTCGAGTTCAAAAATTTCTATCAACATTACCACATCCAGAAGAAGTTCTCGGCAGTAGCTCACCCTCAAGCGAATGGATAGGTCGAAGCTGTTAACAAAGTTATCAAGTCCATTCTAAAGAAACGACTAGAGAAGGCCGGAGGCAAGTGGGTCGACTTTCCATGGTCCCATGGCATATCGGACTATCTACAAGTCTGCAACTGGCCACACTCCGTTTGCACTTTCCTACGGCTCCGAAGACGTTATCCTAGTTGAACTAGAAGTACCTTCTCACCATGTGATATATTATGATCCAAAGATGAACGCCATCCTACTTCCGAAATCTCTGGACTTATTGGATGAGAAGCGTGAAAAAGGTTGATTTGAGAGCAGCCACACACCGCAGTCGAGTCACCCGATTATACAATGCTAAGGTCCGACCCAGAACCTTCGAAGTTGGTGATTTCTTACTTAAGAGGATTTATTTGGTCCCTTCACATATAAAACTGACATGGGAAGGACCGTATGTCATTGAGCGGAAACTTGGAGATGGCACGTTCAAACTATCAACTATTGACGACCTCACTTTACCCAGAGCAAGGAACAACGAGAGTCTCCGTCGCTATTACACATAGTTGGCTTTTATTCAATTTAATATACTTTTCCTTTAAAATTTGTTTATGAATTTTTTGAATTTGAACTTGTAACAAGGTAACTGACTTTGCCATACTTTCTTATTACAGAAATGAAATGCAGACTCGTCAAGTTAGAGTGGTAATTCTTGACATGCAACGTGATCCAACCGATCACTTGCTAAGTGAAACCCAAGCTCAGGGGCAGACACGATTAAGTCAGAAAGGATTGAAACACAACAATCCTCCAACAAACTCCAGCTCCCCGAGTGCGAGCTGGAGTACAGACTCCAAATCCAAACTCGAAGAGGATGGATCCGCCCATCCTTGACTTCTCTTACCAAATCAAGGTGGATGTGAATCGACCGTCCACAACCTTGATCAACTCCTTGTTCGCAGAGTGCAAATGTGATCCTAATGCCTAAACAGATGTGATTGACCATCTATCAACTAACTCTGGTCCCAAGATCATGGACTGATTTATAAACACCAAATGGGTGTGATTGACCATCCATCGACTAACTCTAGTCCCAAGAGCGTGGATTGGAGTTTAAACGCCAAACGGGTGTGGCTAATCGCCCATAAAATTGACTTATGTCCCCAGAGTGCGGACATAATTCTAAGTACCAAATGGGTATGACTGACCACCCACCAACCAACTATGGATTCCCAGAATGCGAACTGGAGTATAAATATTAAACAAGTGTGACTAATACCCACGAAGTAACTCTAGTCCTAAGAGGATGGACTGGAGGATAAACACCAAATGGGTGTGACTTACCACCCATCAACTATCTCTGGTATCGAGAGCGCGGACTGGAGTATAAACTAAAATGGGTGTGACCGACCGCCAGCAAATTAACTTATGTCCCCGGAGTGCGGATATAATTCCAAGCATTATGCAGGTGTGACCGATCGCCGGCATACAAGTTTTATCCCTAGAGGGTGGATATAGATATCAGGAAATGAGCGAGTGTGATTCAACCACTAAAACTCATCTCCCTTTAACTTTGTTCTGACTAAGTTAAATTGAAATCAGCGAAGGCAGAAAATGACTATCGAATGACTACTTCAATTCTCCTCAAGATCGATGGCGTAGCTCAAGTACTAGCCGATGATCGAGATAGCGCATTGGGACTCGACTCGACGTCTGATTATTGGAAAATACTATACTAAAGGATCGTGTAATACGGAAAATAATAACTAGTGCGGAAAATAATAAAACAGTAAAGTAACATGACACCAGGAATTTTGATACTGGTTCAACCTCCCGTTCTACGTCTAGTCCCGGACTCTTTCTGAAATTATAGCTAGCAACCCTCACTTAACCCGGAGGAACAGGTATTACATCGCCTGAGCAATTTATTAAAATAATTAAATTTAATTATTTTAATTATTAAATTCAATAATTTAATTCAATAATTTAAATGCCAATTTTCAATTATTGAATTCAATAATTTAATTGCCAAATAAACAGTGATATCTGAAATTCAAGTTAACCTAACTTTCAAATATTTAAAATAATTAAATATCTCAATTTCAAATATCCAGAAATTTTCGATCGTCACATTCCTCTCCCTGTGAAAGAATTTCGTCCCTGAAATTGCTAATTAAGAAGAATGATCCGTAACCCGTTTACTATTTCCCAAACCCAAACAGTTTTTAACAACTTCTTAAAACAATCTTTTATTAAAGACACATTATCCCTCCTATTAACTTTCCAAACTCTTCCATATTTCCCAAACAACTTTACTTATTCAACCATTTCAAATTTTTAATTTAAAACCAATTCTAAATTATCAAATTTTCTCAAATATTTTCTAACTCCCTAAAATTTTGAAAAATTTCGCCAGCATCTCCTTTGCGCGGCTAGATCGGTACAACTACAAAATACTTCTATGGCACCCAGATTTCAAAAGAAAACAAAACACCAAGTGGCTAGACCAGAAAATCATCAAATTTCATACAGAAATTTAAATACATATCTTTCGTTGCGCAATTAAATTTTTTCTTCTGAAATCTAAAACACCAATTTCTCTTTTACTTTTAATTTCCAGCATGCTACTTACAAATAATATCCAATCACAGAATCCAAAATCATTTTATACATTTCTTTACAAAAATTTTAATATTTATTTTATTCAAGTCAGTACGATGCACATATATCTTCCGTATGCAATACCAATTTCGTTCGCTTACTCGATCACACATTTTCACTTCCGATCTAGTATCGTCCACCCGAATTTCTAGTGTGAACTCAGATCTGGTTTCTTGATTAGAAACTGTCATTCTCCTTGCATAGCCATATACTATGATAGAGAATTTCTAGAATCGATCAAAAATCCATATCCAAGGTTCGCCGTCGAAGATCGAGTGAAAAATCCCAACTCAAACTGGTATAACTATCTCAAAATTATGTGCTCGAATTTGGATCAAATCGCTACGTGAATGAAATAATATACGTACATCCTACGTATTTTGCCCCAATTGATTATTAGATATATCAATTCTCTTTTGTATATTCACGTTTATTTTGTTTTCCATTTAACTTATCCTTCATTCATTATTAACTTCGAATATTTCTCCCACACAAATTTACTTAAGAATTTTGCTATCCACTTCTTAAGTTTAAAATAATTACTTTATACTCTTGTTATAATGATTTCCTTTTGATCACTTAGTTTTATATCTATTCCTCACAAATTTTTAAATTTCAAATTTCAACTTAAACTCAACTTATTTCCAAACTTTAAACATTGAATTCTATTAACCACATCTCAACCCATATTTACTTTTCTAGTTATGGTAATAGTTCCATCCACTAATTTATTTTAAATCTAAATGGACTTTATTTCCCAACTTAATTATTTTAGTCTACTTCAAATTAATCTTCCGATTTCACATTCTTACAAAATTTAAATTAAATATCATCCCCATATTCAAAATTCAATTCATTTGCTTAACCACTTAAATCAATTTTTTCATTCACAATTTATCTCTAATTCAATAAATTTTATTTCGATAACCATTCCACTAATTCTACTTAGACTTACTTATCAAATTCACTTTTATTTATCTTGATTTAGTTATATTCCAACTCAATTTAAATTTAAACTTCTATAAGTTTTCCAAATTTATTTACATTTGCTAGTTTCTTTTAATTCACTTCAATTAATTAGCTTACCCTCCAACTTATTCGGGTTTCACACTTACTTTTATTTATCCCTTTTCAAGTTGAATCTTATTCCAACAAATTTCAAATTTTTATAAGTTATCAAACTTATTTATATTCCATAAACATTTTAAAATCATCTTTGAAATCAATTATATCCAAAAATCTTTGGTAAATTTAGTTATCTCTTTGAATTTCAAAACCAAACCCAGTTTTGTAAAAAACTCCAATTCAAAATCTCTAGGCAGCAATTCCTCCCTTGGAAACTCGAAAATGAAAATCGATGATGCTGCAGTCATCAACGAAGTTATTTTCCAGCGATCGAAGTGATTTTAGTGCTTTTATTCTTTCCATAAACCCATTCAAAATATTTTTAAATTTCAAATCTCACCAGATTTCAAATCCAATTCAGAAATATCTTCGAAGTAAGATCACTATTATTTCTCCAAAACCTTTGACAACCATTTTCAAATTCAAAAGAATTTAAATTTTTCCTAAATTTTCAAATTTCAAATCCTTTCAATTTATTTTCAAATATTTCTCTTGAATTCTATTTCAAATTATAAATCACATTTACAATTTACATTTACAAATTCCATTTGTATATGAATTTACTTCTTAGTTTTTAGTCATGACTTCAATTTCTTATCAATTTCCGCACAACAATTATAATAACTAAATATTATCATTTCCTAACAATCAAGAAACCATATATAACTATAATAATTTGTGGAAAATTATTCCTTCTAAATACAAAAATAATTTGGGTAAATTATTTCATTTACCCTATTTTAAAACAATACTGTGTCGGTTTTCCTAGTTTAAGAGTTTAGAAATCCCTATTGATGCAGTTGGCCAGACTGCATCAGCCGGAATCTATAAACACTCAACCGATAAGTCGACACAATATAAAACAACTTATATTCACTAAAAAGTATGCGCTCATATCTATTAATACAGTCAAAATCATTCTAGAGTACTACAGACTCTATTTCTAATGAGTAATCCCCACCAGAGCCAAGGTTCTCGCTTAACCTTCAGCTCCGATACCAAACTGTAACGACTCAATTTTTTGATGCCCGAAAAATCGACATTAATACGTCTGCTTTATTAAATGCCGGAAAAACGGATCTTTAGGGTTAAAGAAGAAGGAGGTAGAAGAACAAATAGAAAACAATATCAGAATCTCACAATCGCAGCGAAATAAAATATTATAGATAATAACTGATCTTTACACAAAAAGAAACTATAGCTGTTTTATACATTACATCATCAGAGTACATCAAAATCAAAACAATTACTAGATAGTTATATTAACCTATCCTCACAAAAGCTGACTATACAGCTTAACTGCACAGCGGAATATACTTCAAGTACGTGTGATACGTCTCGTCATCCAGCTCGTCTCCTGAGCTCAACAACAGTTCATCCAAATCTGTACTCTATAATACTCGGTCTGACCCGAGCGTTATAGCGAAATAACACCCAAGTCAGTCTGGAAAACCAACGTGAGAAAACACACTCAATTGGATTATTAAAGTTTCCAAATTCCTTTTTAAAAATCAAAGGTATGTCATAAAACCACGTCATAAATAAACATGTCGGATTTTTACCTTACGATAACCAAAACATTTCTTATTAAATCCTCTGATATTATAGTAGTGTCTATATACAAATACTTCTTCAAATAGTCGAAATTATTACATTCATTAAATTCCATCAATACTAGGTTCTACAAACAAAACCGTAAAATCACGTAGGGATAATGGATTTCCATCAATGGCAGGGCGACTGAGATACCACCCGTCACAGTACGTGGTCTAGATCACCGTACCGAGGATCCACCATGATCCCCTGCTACACAAGACCAGAGCTACCCCTAACTTAATAGTTCGAATAAGATCACCATACGGTTGGGATCGGCAACCGCACACACAGCCAAATAAAAGAGACCTCCAAACATGGATGACCATACCCGAATTGGTTGCTAGCCACTTAGCCTTGGGTGCACATCACCAGTTTTAGTCATTCTCGGTTGATGAGGCTCGAGGCTATGCATTACCTTTTTAGCACACATTCACTTAGAATGCTCATTGTCCTCTTGACGATATTCTGATAGCGTTCATCCATACAAGTTCATTCCGTGTTCAAACGGAACCGAAGGCACTACTCCTACTACATCCATTTTGGAATCACCCTTAGAATTAGTAGTGATTAGCCCTTGCACTTCACTGCTCCATCTTCGACACCAAGCTCTTGTCTTCCTCATGAAAATATTCAAACCTGATCGAAGTGGTTTTCGGAAACTAATCCCGATCTCGGTCACTTCGAAACGGTCAGCGCATTGGCCAGTATTGATAGTCAGTTATTTAACTATCAAATCACATTCACAAACAACCACCAAGCATTAATAATTTCCCAAATTATTTATTTCAAAATATCTTCACAAGATATTTTCTACACTTTAATTCTTTTGAAAATATTTTCAAATCGCTTTTTTTCCCGTGGAAATAAATTTCCACCCAATTGTTTTATTTCCATTGAAAACCACCAAGTCTTAATACTTTAGATTTAAAAAAAATTTATATCACTTTATCCAAAATATATACTTTAAAATACTTAAAATAAAAACTACTTGAAACACTTTATTTAAAGGTACTAATTATAAAATTTCAAAATAATTCCTCATGTAAAACTTAAGCCAAAACTAATTTAAAATAAAAGTTATGAAATTCTATACTAATTTTTCAAATAAAAACTTTAGCCAAACTACCTTTAAAATAAAACTACTTTATAAAATATAAATATTTAATAATTATCTTTTGAATCATACACTACTAGTCAAAACTTTAAAATAATTACTGCTAAAATTTATTTAAATAAGTACTTACTTTAAAATTCTAAAAATTTTTAATATAATAAAATTTCATTAAAACATTCTTTTAAAACCACTTTAAAACCTCTAACTTATACGTGGAAATCTTTCTTTGAAAATATACTCAGCTTTTTAGTGAAATATACTTTCCTTTCCACACCTTTAAAAATAAACCATTATTTATTTTTAAACAAATTACCCTTTCCATATAAATTCCCATCTTTTATGGAAAATAATAAGATTGTTATTCTCGACACACATAAGTGTCAATTTGATCTAAATACTGAACAATATGAGCATGTTGTTCATATCCCCACTCATAAAAACCCAGTAAATGGGATTCATAATTTTATGATTGATCTACTTCAAGAAATTAAATTAGAAGTTAAAGATATAAGTAATAAACTACAAAAACAAACAGCAACCTTAGGATTTGTTCGAAATACACCAACAATCCATTCGCCTAACAGCATTTGAATGGTCAAACATACTTTTGAAGAAAATAACAAAATAAATGCTGAAGATATTGATCCCACTTACTATAAAAATTATCTTATTCTTTAAGAAAAAAACTTGCAGGAGAAATTGATAGTACCGAACTTTATTCTTATTATGAAGAACATTTGACAACGATAAGCTATTTTAAATATAAAGCAAATGAAGAACATTCTTCATTTGAAGATTCTAAACAAGAATATGAAAGTTCCACAGAATTTGATTATAAGTCAGATACATCAGATAAACTTATTTACAACATAAACACTAATGAAGCTGGATCTAGTAGAGGTGCTCTAATTTTACCTCCACAACCTCCTCCGGATAGTGCATCTGTTATGATCGATCTTAACTCTGATATAATTATGGAAGATCAAGAACGGGAGGAAAACACATATAATAGCCCTCATACTGATCCTTACCCTGAAATGCTTAAACATGGTACTAGATCTGATTGGATTAAATTTCACTCTTCTAGAAAGCAACTTAAAGATTTTTATAACGAACAACCCTCTTCAGTATATACCCTAACTTTTAATATAGATAGACTTCCACATAGAAAAATAAGAAAATATATTATAACATGGCTTCAACATATAAGTGGGACAATCTATTTATTACCTCTGAATATGAATGTAATAGAATACATACATTACACTACTAGTTATTGGACAGGAGATGCTTTAGCTTGGTTACTAAACCTTGAAAGGATAAATCCAAATCAATTACAAAGAATTAGAAATATTCAATCTAAACAAGAAGCTTTTGGAGAATTATTAAAATTATTATTAGCAGACTTTACATGAGAAACTTTCCTAGAAGATACTGATTATGAAAAACAATTATTAAAAATACAATTATGTGATATATGTATGTTGGAGGAATTCGCTGCAAAAATACATAGGCCTACTTTTTCATTTAAAAAATAATGACCAGAAAGTTTTCTGGGTAAAAGGCTTTTTCACAAAAATACCTTATCCATGGAATAACATTATTCAAGAAAGATATGACATTTTAAGATAAAGTAATACTGATGAAAATCATAACACGGGCCTATTAAAAAAGGCATACGTGGATACTATGGAAAGGGTTTGTGAGCAAGCTAGTGCACACACACAAATGAAAAATAAAATTAGAGACTCAAAACTGGGATTTTCCTGTTGTACCAAGTACACTGAAGATATTAACACACAGTTTGGATGTTCTCCTAAATTTGAAAGAAAAAAGACAAGAAATTTCAAAAGAAGAACAAAACCAAAATATCGAATCACTAGGAAAAAATGGAAACCGGAATATAAGAAAAAATTTAGAAAAGAAAACAAGTTTTCTAAGAAAAAGTTTATTAAAAAGAAAAATTTCCGTAAAGGCTGCAATTGTTTTAAATGTAATAAAGAAGGACATTATGCTAATGAATGTCCTACGAATATACAAAATATCATTATATCAAATATCGAAGAATACGGTGTTCATGTTGGCACTATAGAGGATATATCTAGTGATGCTAATTCGTCTGTATATGAAATTGAATCAGTTTATTCTGACACTACTGAAAATGAAGATGAAATTAATGATTCCTTTGATAATTCTAAAATAAACATGATTACAATCAATCAGACACATAACCAAATAAAATTATTCCGTTAACCATATATGCTATACTCCCCAAAAAGGAAAAAGTAAATTCTCCAGGTTATACATTATATGCAGCGAAATGTACTAGATTAAGAAGGTACTTCACAACTGAATTATTCTTAGATCTACTAATAAAAATCCCACTCGGATATTATGGGAAAATTTATAATATACCTAAACATACTAAAGAAAATATTTTTATAACTCATGGATTAATAGAACCTCTTTCTAAAAATAACGCTTCTATACTATTTAAAAGTACTAGTATGGAAGATAAAGACTATATTATAGAGCAAGGAGATCCAATAGGATTACTTGTTATACATAAATATGAAGATCTTCCAATTGTAAAAGAAGAAATATACGATCATGATACATTTACCTCATTAAGTGTTTCTACATCCCGATCATCGAGAAATAAAGAGTCGGAATCATATCAAGAATATAGGATACACATGAACACTTTTACATCTGAAGAAACATCTAACCCACAAATACAAGATAGCATAGGAGAACAATTTGAGGTCACTGACGAAGATTTAGAAAAATTAAAAGAGGCAATCCCACATTCAGACAAAAAGGATATCTATAAACATTTAACTTTTAAATCTAGATTTTTAAATCAACATACATATATATTTGAGCGTATGCAAGGAAATGTAGAGTTAAAGGGAGAGGAAGATTTTATTCCATATGCCTTTTGAATAAAAATAAAATAGAAAAACTAAAAGCCAAATATCCAAAAATGAAATACCTTCATATAGGTCTAATACAACTAAAAATAACAGGATTGTTTATATCCGGAATTGATACTCCAATAATGAAAGTCTGTATGGATGAAAGAATTATCAATAATCCTTTAAATAGTATTATTGGTGGAGAAGACCCAAAATTTACAGAAAAAGCTTACTGATGAACAAGCACACATTCACTTAGAATGCTCATCCTCCTCTTGATGATATTCTGATAGCATTCATCCATACAAGTCTGTTCCGGGTTCGAACGGAACCGAAGGCACTACTCCTACTACATCCATTTTGGAATCACCCTTAGGATTAGTAGCGATTAGCCCTTGCACTTCACTGCTCCATCTTCGACACCAAGCTCTTGTCTTCCTCATGAAAACGTTCAAACCGGATCGAAGTGGTTTTTGGGAACTAATCCCGGTCTCTTCGGAACGATCATCGCATTGGCCACTATTGATAGTCGGTTATTTAACTATCAAATAACATTCACAAACAACCACCAGGCATTAATAATTTCCCAAATTATTAATTTCGAAATATCTTTGCAATATATTTTCTAAACTTTAATTCTTTTGCAAAATATTTTTCAAATCGCTTTTTCTCTCGTGGAAATAAATTTCCACCCAATTGTTTTATTTCCACTGAAAACCACCAAGTCTTAATACTTTAGATTTTAAAAAAAATTAAATCACTTTATCCAAAATATATACTTTAAAATACTTAAAATAAAAACTACTTAAAATACTTTATTTAAAAATACTAATTATAAAATTTTAAAATAATTCCTTATGTAAAACTTAAGCCAAAACTAATTTAAAATAAAAGTTATGAAATTCTATACTAATTTTTCAAATAAAAACTTTAGCCAAACTACCTTTAAAATAAAACTACTTTGTAAAATATAAATATTTAATAATTATCTTTCAAATCATACTACTAGTTAAAACTTTAAAATAATTACTTCTAAAATTTATTTAAATAAGTACTTACTTTAAAATTCTAAAAAAATTTAATATAATAAAATTTCTTTAAAACATTCTTTTAAAACCACTTTAAAACCTCTAACTTATTCTTGAAAATCTTTCTTTGAAAATATACTCGGCTTTTCAGGGAAATATACTTTCCTTTCCACACCTTTAAAAATAAACCATTATTTATTTTTAAACAAATCACCCTTTCCATATAAATTCCCATTCTGAATTTATACTTCCAAATTGTCCTCTGATAAATATTTCCCTTTATTTGTAAACCTGGTTTACAAATTTCACAATCTCATTCTCATTTATTTCCAGTTTCAAACACTTAATTTGTTTTCAAATCGATTTTCAAAACTAACTCCATTTTAAAATAAATTCCTTTACTTACCCAAATTTATTTTAAAATCCATTAATTCCACATTTATTTTTATATTAATGATTTAAAATCTTATTTAAACTGCAATATCCACTTCATTCAAAATTCTCCCTTTTTTTATTTCTTCCCAAACATTTTAAATCTTAAATTTTGAAAATAAAATCCTTTAAATTTTAGACAATATCACTTAAGTCTCCAAAACTCTTTTATTTAATTTATTTAAAATCTCTATCTTTGTTTCCATACTCAGAATTTATTTAATATAATTTAAAAAACAGCTTTTATATTTTTCAAATTAAATCTTTAATTTACCAAATTTACTATATTATTTTACTTAAAAATTTCCCTTTTGTTTCTTTTAAAAATATAAACTTATATATTTTCCATTTTCTCAAATACCAATATATATTCAACTAAGCCATAGCATCAACAAATTTCAATTCCCAATATACTCAATAAAATCATCACAGATTATCTCATAAATCACATCGCTAATTATAAAATTCAACGTTTTGAGGAATCCAGTTGAATCCCTCCAACCTGTTTTCTGCATCTACAGATGTTAGCACGATATAAATACCAATCGCACTTCGAGGTGGAATATCGTGGTATAAAGGGTCATCCGCTATTATGCGGGGCACATAGGGTCTCATCCGCTATATATTACGGGAAATCAATCACTCCAATATATATATTTGCAACCCATTCCATCCCGACTTGTTTCTTCATGATTTAGACCTAGAATGAACAATAGACGATCTATTAATATTCAAATAAATTGAACAGATAAATTTCCGTTTGATAAATTTAATTAAGCAATGATTTTATTTTAAACTAATTTCCTTTTACTAAAATATTTTTAGCAACTAAAATAATTAAATGAGTTTATTAAACAAATATATCTCCATAACACATTATCTAAAAAATAAGCTAATAAATGAAAATAGGTATATGCGTATATTTATTCTCCTTTGAAAATAATTCAAAGATCTCCAAAAAATATCTAATTTATATAAAATCTCAACATTCTTTTCAAATTCCTATTTTTCTTCAAAATCTTATCTATAAAAAAATTCTGTTTTCTGTAAATAGATATATAAAAATCTGCATATATGTGTACAATTTTAGTCATTGCATATACATATAAAAGCTTGACTTTACTGTTTATATTTTTTTCATCTATACATATAAAATTCCGATTTTAAAATCCATTTTTATTTCTTCTGTGCATATAAACATTTATTTGCTACATGTGGTTGTAGTGGCACCGGTTCGAATCCCAGCGGCCACAATAATGAGACATAGTGCACGGCCACTTATAAAACCGGCTAACCGAAGGCCAGGACAAACATAGTTTCCTTGGCCCCAAAGTTTTGTCAAGTTCTAGTGGTCCAGTGGTTGATACATAGTGGAGTTGCTACATGTGGTTGTAGTAGCACCGGTTCGAATCCCAGCGGCCACAATAATGAGACATAGTGCACGGCCACTTATAAAACCGGCTAACCGAAGGCCAGGGCAAACATAGTTTCCTTGGCCCCAAAGTTTGGTCAAGTTCTAGTGGTCCAGTGGTTAAGACATAGTGGAGTTTCTACATGTGGTTGTAGTGGCACCGGTTCGAATCGCAGCGGCCACAATAATGAGACATAGTGCACGGCCACTTATAAAACCGGCTAACCGAAGGCCAGGGAAAACATAGTTTCCTTGGCCCCAAAGTTTTAGTCAAGTTCTAGTGGTCCAGTGGTTAAGACATAGTGGAGTTGCTACATGTGGTTGTAGTGGCACCGGTTCGAATCCCAGCGGCCACAATAATGAGACATAGTGTACGACCACTTATAAAACTGGCTAACCGAAGGCCAGTGCAAACATAGTTTCCTTGGCCCCAAAGTTTTGTCAAGTTCTAGTGGTCCAGTGGTTAAGACATAGTGGAGTTGCTACATGTGGTTGTCGTGGTACCGGTTCGAATCCCAGCGGCCATAATAATGAGACATAGTGCACGGCCACTTATAAAACCGGCTAACCGAATGCCAGGGCAAACATAGTTTCCTTGGCCCCAAAGTTTTCATAGTTTCCTTGGCCCCAAAGTTTTATTTTTGAACCGCATCAATGGCGCCTGACCTTTGTCTCTGGTTTTTCTTCCTCTGCCGCATCATTTTCTCCTCCTCCCTGCTTTTCCTATGAGCGCTTCTTCTCCGTCCCCTCTCGTTTCCATCCCCTTCTCTCCCTCTTCGACAAGGACTGGTCGTGTATTCAAGCCAATGTCGCCAGTGTCAGTGCGTCCCCCGCCATCCTTTCGCCTTCTGAGTTTCCACCGCTGCAATCTTCACTCGTTCGTCCCTGTGTCTTGGATGCTAGTGTGACTTTGATTGATGGCCTGCCTTATTCTGATGCGAGTAGGCCTAATGTTTGTCAGCCATTTACGTTGGATTGTGATGTGGGAAAGTCTTCTGTGTTTGATGGGTGCGTTCCTAGTGTGGTCGATGGTGTGTATGACCATGTCCAGGGGTGCGTTTCAGCTTGTCTCCCAAGTTGTGGACAAGGCACATCAGATGTTTGTGTTAATTCCCCTAAGAATTCTGTTCCAAATGTCACTGTTAATTGCTCTGATGCTACTATACCCACTGCCGCTATTGCCTCCAGTGTTGTAGATAGCCGTGTAACTGATGGTTCGAAGCACACCTCAAAATCGTGGTCTTCTCTTTTCTCGTCCTTGCCCCTTAATGCGGGTGCATACATCCCAATTGTTATGCAAGCCGGAGAAGAATTTTGGTCATACTATTTGGTTGGTTTTTTTCTGGAACCGCATCACCGTCTAACTTATGTGGCTACGGTGCTACGGAGGGCTTGGAAGCTTCGTGGAAATTTGCATGTGAAGTTGATCGATACGATGTACTACTTAAAGTTTTCCTCTTCTGAGGATCGTCGGCTTGTTTTGGATGCTGAGCCTTCGTTTGTTGATGGAAGGCCTTTTATTGTTACCCACTGGTCTCCTACCGTGGCATGTGCACGTGAGCAAGTATTCTCTATCCCTGTTTGGGTATATTTTTCTTAGATTCCCTCTGTATTACAGCCTCTTATTGGATTGAATTGGTTAGCTTGTAACGTAGGTAAGCTGAAATGTTTTGACTCCAATACAGTGGCACGTGATAAGTTGATGTTCGCGAAGGCTCTCATCGAGATTTCCCCTACTAAGACTCTCCCTTCTTCTATATCTGTTCAGCTAGCTGTCGGCCATGTTGTTGAAGTCAGAGTTCGTTATGGATGGGTTCCAGATATTTGTACCACTTGTCACTCCTTTGGTCACCTGACTATCGATTGCCATCATTCTGAAGCCCCGCGGCTGCTCCGAAGTCTCCATTGTCGTGCCCCCGTCGTAGGATCTGGGTCCCCAAGGCTTCTGCCCCTTCCTCTCTCTCTTATCCTGCACCTGAGGCTTCGTTGCCTAATCTGAGTGTTCCTTCTATGCCTCTAGTTACGCCTGTTTCACCTCCTGGTACTGAGGTTCCTAGTGTTGCCCCTGTCATCCCTTTAGTTGCTCCAGACCCTTCCTCGCTGCTGCCTCCTGTAGCTTGGGATGAGGCCGAAGGGTGTTGGATTGATCCCATTTCGGATATGAGGTATAACCCTGTTATTGAATCTTTCTTCCGGTTTGTTTCTGACGATCAACTTGACCTTAGGTGCCTTCGCTACAAACAATCTGGTGACTCTCTAATTCTTGATTTGGATGGTTTGGATGCGAGTTCTAATTCTAACATGCTTGCTGATCCATCCTGGGATCGATCTTTTATCTACTGTTCTGATGATGTGGTTTATGACCCTTGCCTTGCTCTTCGGTTTCGCCCCTATGCTGGTCTTTCTAGGTCTGTCCCATTGTGCACTTCTTTGGTGTCTGGGGTTGTTGGTGATTCTCCCTCCTCGGAGGAGTGCTAGTTATTTTGTGTTTCTTATAGTTATCGTGACATAGCTATCACGTACCTGTGCTGTATCTTCTGTTTTTATTTTAGTAGTTAAGGTGCTTTTACCATGCTCCTGTACTTCAATTTTTATTACGTTCGTAATAAAAAGTGGACGGTCCACTATAAAACCGGCTGGCCTTGCCAAAAAAAAACATTTATTTAATTAAATTAATAATAAAAACAATATACCTTACTGGAAACAAACCCAGGCCACTCCACCTTCACCACGCACGACCGAACTTCGCTGCCCTTCAGCGTTGACAGCCCAGACTTCGACAATCCCCTCAACACCATCGCAAACACGCACCTGCTCTTCCTCCCAAACTCGATAGTGCCATCGTCTCAAATTGCCGAGCGCAATAGGAGGCGATTCGATCGCAACTTCCCTTTGCCACCACGCGACCTCCACATCATCCCACTGCCCTCCTTCCAGTGCTCGAGTTTGAGCACCCTCGATCGCCACTCCAACCAAAAAAACCCAAGCCGCTTGCTCGATGCTACGAATTCGCGACTCCAATTCCCCGATGCTCGAGAACGGCAACATCTTATCCACACCGTGCTTGCTAGCATGTCGTCGACGAAAGCCTCAACCGATTCGAACGCGAGTCTCCCTTATCGATTCAAACAGACTTACAAGTGCATGATTCAATTGAAGGGAAAGATCGACATTTTAGAAGAGGAAAGAGAGGATGAAACTGTCGCCATTTTTTAGAGCTTTTGATTTCGATCTATGTTTTGAAGATAAAGAAGTCCCGGGTTTCATTTTTTATTCATTGTTTCACATTATTATTTATTTTTTAAAACGAACGCGTGTAAACTAGGAAGGACACGTGCAATGAATTCCTTTATGTGTCTTCTTAGACTTGCAATGGTGTTTCAATGAAATTATACAATTTATTTTTATATTTAAATTTAAATTCAAATTTAAATTGTCTTGAAAACGAAGCCTAAAAACTCGATCTCCTACTGAGACGTGTCGCTAGGCGTTTATAATGTTAAACCCTTATTCTGAATGCAATGGAAAAGGTTTCGAGTTCAAATTCGATCGTATGAAGAAGATAGCTTTTTGGACTCAGTTATTATACTAAACTATCGATATAGATTTCAACACGTTTACCTACTGTGAGATCACATGACAACTCCAAACACTATGAAATTTGAAATCCGATAATAAAATACTATTATGGATCCAACGGAACTAGTTTGGTCGAATTCTGAGACTATGCCCCGAAATGCTAACTTTAAATTCAATTTAAACAATATTGTTTTTTAAAACTAAACAGAACACTTCTAAATTCACTTTTAACATTTTATTATCTCCAGTAAAATAAATATAAATTTTCCAAGCCTTTGAAATATTTTTACCAGCTTAAAAACCAAGATCCACTATTTTAACCAATTTCTAATTATTAATTTCAATAATTTAATTTCCAAATAAATAGTGATATCTGAAACTCAAGTCAAACTAACTTTCAAATATTTAAAATCAATTAAATATCTCAATTTCAAATATCCAGAAATTTTCGGGTCGTTACATTCCTCCCTCCTTAAAAGAATTTCGTCCCCGAAATTGCTAATTAAGAAGAATGATCCGGAACTCGTTAACTATTTCTCAAACCCAAACCGTTTTTAACAACTTCTTAAAACAATCTTTTATTAAAGACACACTATCCCTCCTACTAACTTTCCAAACTCTTTCATATTTTCCAAATAACTTTACTTATTCAACCATTTCAAAATTTTAATTTAAAACCAATTCTAAATTATCAAATTTTCTCAAAATTTTTCTAACTCCCTAAAATTTTGAAAAATTTCGCCAGCATTTCCTTTGCGCGGCTAGATTGGTGCAACTACAAAATGCCTCTACGGCCCCTAGATTTCAAAAAAACAAAAAGCCAAGTGGCTAGACCAGAAAATCATCGAATTTCACACATAAATTTAAATACATACCTTTTATTGGGCAATTAAATTTTACTTCTGAAATCTAAAACACCGATTTCTCTTTTTATTTTAATTTCCTGCATGTTACTTATCAATAATATCCAATCACAGAATTCAAAATCATTTTATACATTTCTTTACAAAGGTTTCAGTATCTATTTTATTCAAGTCTGTACAATGCACATATATCTTCCGTACGCAATACCAATTTTGAATGCTCACTCGATTACACAATTTCACTTCCGAACTAGCATTATCCACCCGCCTTCCTAGTGCGGACTCAGATCTGTTTTCTAAGTCAGAAACTATCATTCTCCTTGCATAGCCATATACTATGATAGAAAATTTCCAGAATCGATCAAAAATCCATATCCAGGTTCACCGTCGAAAATCGAGTGAAAAATCCCAACTCAGATAGGTATAACTATCTCGAAATTCTGTGCTCGAATCTGGATCAAATCGCAATGCGAATGAAATAATATACATACATCCTACGTATTTTGCCCCAATTGATTATTAGCTATATCAATTCTCTTTTATATATTCACATTTATTTTGTTTTCCATTTGCTTATCCTTCATTCATTATTAACTTGGAATATTTCTCCCACACAAATTTACTTAAGAATTTTGCTATCCACTTCTTAAGTTTAAAATAATTACTTTATACTCTTGTTATAATGATTTCCTTTTTATCACTTAGTTTTATATCTATTCTATACAAATTTTTAATTTTCAAATTTCAATTTAAACTCAACTTATTTCCAAACTTTGAATATTGAATTCTATTAACCACATCTCAACCCATATTTACTTTTCTAGTTATTGTAATTAGTTCCATCCACTAATTCATTTTAAATCTAAATGGACTTTATTTCCCAACGTAATTATTTTAGTCTACTTCAAATTAATCTTTCGATTTCACTTTCTTACAAAATTTAAATTAAATATCATCCCTATATTCAAAATTCAATTCATTTCTTAACCACTTAAATCAATTTTCTCATTCACAATTTATCTCCAATTCAATAAATTTTATTTCAATAACCATTCCATTAAGTCTACTTAGACTTACTTATCAAATTCACTTTTATTTATATTGATTCAGTTATATTCCAACTCAATTTAAATTTTAAACTTCTGTAGGTTCTCCAAATTTAATTACATTTGCTAACTTCTTTTAATTCACTTCAATTAATTAGCTTACCCCCCAACTTATTCGGGTTTCACACTTACTTTTATTTATCCCTTTTCAAGTTGAATCTTATTCCAACAAATTTCAAATTTTTATAAGTTATCAAACAAATTTATGTTCCGTAAACATTTTAAAATAATCTTTGAAATCAATTATATCCAAAATCCTTCGGTAGATTCAAATTATCTCTTTGAATTTCAAAACCAAACCAAGTTTTGTAAAAAAAACTCCAATTCAAAATCTTCAGGCAGCAATTCCTCACTTGGAAACTCAAAAATGAAAATCGATGATGCTGCAGTCCTCACCGAAGTTATTTTCCTGCGACTGAAGTGAGTTCTGTGCTTATAGTCTTTCCATAAACCCTTTCTAAATATTTTAAAATTCCTAATCTTGCCAGATTTCAAATCTAATTCAAAAATATCTTTGAAGTAATATCACTATTATTTCTCCAAAACCTTTGAAAACCATTTTCAAATTCAAAGGAATTTAAATTTTTCCCAAATTTACAAATTTCAAATCCTTTCAATTTATTTTCAAATATTTCTCTGGAATTCTATTTCAAATTATAAATCATATTTACAATTTACATTTACAAAACCCATTTGTATATGAATTTACTTCTTAGTTTTTAGTTATGGCTTCAATTTCTTATTCAGTTTCCGCACAACAATTATAATAATTAAATATTATCATTTCCTAACAATTAAGCAACCATATATAACTGTAATAATTTACAAAAAATTATTCCTTTTATATACAAAACTAATTTGGGTAAAATTATTTCATTTACCCTATTTTAAAATAATATTGTGTCGGTTTGCCTAGTTTAAGAGTTTAGAAATCTCTATCGATACATTGGCCAGACTGCATTGGCCAGATTTTATAAACACTCAACCGATAAGTCGACACAATATAAAACAACTTGTATTCACTAACAAATATGCGGTCATATCTATTAATACACTCAAACTCATTCTAGAGTACTACAGACTCTATTTCTAATGAGTAATCCCCACCAGAGCCAAGGTTCTCGCTTAACCTTCAGCTCCAATGCCAAACTGTAACGACTTGATTTTTCGATGCTCGAAAAATCGACATCAATACGTCCACTGTATTAAATGCCAAACAATAGAATGCCGAAAAGATGGATCGTTAGGGTTAAAGAAGAAGGAGGTAGAAGAAGAAATAGAAAACAATATCAGAATCTCACAATCGCAGTGGAATAAAATATAATAGATAATTACTGATCTTTACACAAAAAGAAACTATATCTGTTTTATACATTACATCATCAGATTACATCAAAATCAAAATAATAACTGGACGGTTATATTAACCCATCCTCACAAAAGCTGACTATACATCTTATACTGCACAGCATAATATACTTCAAGTACGTGTGATACATCTTGCTATACAGCTCGTCTCCTGAGCTCCATAGCAGTTCATCCAAATCTGTGCTCTATAATGCTTGGTCTGACCCGAGCATTATAGCGAAATAACACCCGAGTCAGCCTGGAAAACCAGCGTGAGAAAACACACTCAATTAGATTATTAAAGTTTCCAAAATCCCTTTTAAAAATCAAAGGTATCTCGTAAGACCACGCCACAAATAAACATGTCGGGTTTTTATCTTACGACAACCAAAACATTTCTTATTAAATCCTCTGATATTATAGTAGTGTCTATATACAAAAACTTATTCAAATAGCCGAAATTGTTACATTCATTAAATTCCAGCAATACTAGGTTTTACAAACAAAACCGTAAAAGCACGTAGGGAGAATGGATTTCCATCAATGGCATAGCTACTGGGGTACCGTCCGTCACAGTACATGGCTAAATCACCGTACCGAGGATCCATCCTGATCTCCTGCAACATAAGACCGGAGCTACCCCTTACTGGATAGTCCGAATAAGATCACCCCGCAGTTGGAATCAGCAACCGCCCACATAGTCGAATAAAAGGGACCTCTAGACAGGGATGACCGTACCCTAATTGGTTGCTAGGCACTTAGCCTTGTATGCACCTTCACTGTTTTAGCCATTCCCAGTTGATGAGGCTCGAGGCTATGCATTACCTTTTTAGCACACATTTACTTAGAATGCTCATTATGCTCCTGATGATGTTCTGATAGCATTCATCCATACAAGTCTGTTTTGGGTTCGAACGGAACCGAAGGCACTACTCCTACTACATCCATTTTGGAATCACCCTCATGATTAGTAGCGATTAGCCCTCGCATTTCACTACTCCATCTTCGACTTCAAGCTCTCGTCTTCTTCACGAAAACATTCAAACCGAGTCGAAGTGGTTTTCGAGAAATAATCCTGATCCTGGTCTCTTCGAACGATCAGCGTATTGGCCAATACTAATAGTCGATTATTTGACTATCAAATAGCATTCACAAACAACCACCAGGCATTAATAGTTTCCCAAATTATTTATTTTAAAATATCTTCACAAGATATTTTCTACACTTTAATTCCTTTGAAAATATTTTTGAAATCACGTTTTCTCTCGTGGAAATAAATTCCACCCAATTGTTTTATTTCCACTGAAAACTACCAAGTCTTAATACTTCAGATTTTAAAATAATTTAAATCACTTTATCCAAAATATATACTTTAAAACACTTAAAATAAAAACTACTTAAAACACTTTATTTAAAAATACTAGTTATAAAATTTTAAAATAATTCCTCATGTAAAACTTAAGCCAAAACTAATTTAAAACAAAAGTTATGAAATTTTATACTAATTTTTCAAATAAAAACTTTAGCCAAACTACCTTTAAAATAAAACAACTTTATAAAATATAAATATTTAATAATTATCTTTTAAATCATACTACTAGTTAAAACTTTAAATAATTACTTCTAAAATTTACTTAAATAAGTATTCACTTTAAAATTCTAAAACAATTTAACTTAATAAAATTTCTCTAAAACATTCTTTTAAAACCATTTTAAAACCTCTAACTTACACTTATAAATCTTTCTTTGAAAATATACTCGGCTTTTCAGGGAAATATACTTTCCTTTCCACACCTTTAAAAATAAACCATTATTTATTTTTAAATAAATCACCCTTTCCTTATAAATTCCCATCTTGAATTTATGCTTCCAATATTATCCTCTGATAAATATTTCCCTTTATTTATAAACCTCGTTTATAAATTTCACAATCTCATTCTCCTTTATTTCCAGTTTCAAACACTTAATCTGTTTTCAAATTGATTTTCAAAACTAAGTCTATTTTAAAATAAATTCTTTTACTTACCCAAATTTATTTTAAAATCCATTAATTCCATATTTACTTTTACATTTATGATTTAAAATCTTATTTAAACTGAAATATCCACTTCATACTTCATTCAAAAGTCTCCCCTTTTTATTTCTTCCTAAACATTTTAAATCTTAAAATTTGAAAATAAAATCCTATAAATTTTAGAAAATATCACTTATGTCTCCAAAACTCTTTTATTTCATTTATTTAAAATCTCTATCTTTATTTACATACTCAGAATTCATTTAATAGAATTTAAAAATCACCTTTTATATTTTTCAAATTAAATCTTTAATTTACCAAATTTACTATATTATTTTACTTAAAAATTTCCTCTTTTATTTCCTTTAGAAATCCAAACTCATATATTTTTCATTTTCTCAAATACCAATATATATTCAATCAAGCCATAGCATTAAAAAAAATTCAATTCCCAATATACTCAATGTAAGCATCACAGATTATCTCATAAATCACATCGCTAATTATAAATAAATTCAACATTTTGAGGAATCCAGTTGGATCCCTCCAACTTGTTTTCCTGCATCCACAAATGTTAGCACAATATATATACCAATCCCACTTCGAGGTAGAATATCGAGGTATAAAGAGTCATCCGCTATTATGCGGGATGCATTGGGTCTCATCCGCTATATATTGCGGGAAACCAATCACTCCAATATATACACACACTATTATATATAATATCACATCCAGTCAATTCAATCGAACAACCAATAATTCAAATTTAAATACTTAATTTTAAAGGGTAATCCAAATGAGTGAGATTAACTCACCTTAGTTTTGTTTGCAACCCATTCCATCCCGACTTGTTTCTTCACGATTTAGACCTTTAATAAACATTAGATGGTTTATTAATATTCGAATAAATTGAACAATTAAATTTCCATTTGATAAATTTAATTAACTAATGATTTTATTTTAAACAAATTTCCTTTTAATAAAATATTTTTAGAAACTAAAATAATTAAATAAGTTTATTAAAAAAATCTATCTCTATAACACATTATTTTAAAAATAAACTAGTAAATGAAAATAGGTATATATGTATATTTATTCTCCTTTCAGAATAATTCATAGATCTCCAAAAAATATCTGATTTATATAAACTTTCAACATTCTTTTAAAATTCCTATTTTTCTTCAAAATCTTATCTATAAAAAAATTATGTTTTCTGTAAATAGATATATATATACATATAAATCTGCATATATATGTACAATTTTAGTCACTTCATATACATATAAACGCTTGACTTTATTGTGTATACTTTTTTCATCTATACATATAAAATTCCGATTTTAAAATCCATTTGTATTTCTTCTGTGCATATAAACATTTATTTAATTAAATTAATAATAAAAATAATATACCTTACTCGAAACGAACCCAGGCCACTCCACCTTCACCATGCACGACCGAACTTCGCCGCCCTTTACCGTTGACAACCCCGACTTTGACAATCCCCTCAACACCATCGCGAAGATGCGCCCGCTCCTCCTAGACTCGATAGCGCCATCGTCTCGAATTGCCTAGCGCAATTCGATCGCAACTTCCTTTTGCCACCATGCGACCCCCATTGTCCCACCGCCCTCTTTCCAGTGCTCAAGTTCGAGCACGCTCGATCGCCACTCCAAGTAGACAAACCCTAGCCGCTTGCTCGATGCTACGAATTCGCGACTCCAATTTCCCCTAAGCTCGAGAACAGTAACATCTTATCCACACCATGCTTCCTAGCCTTGTCGTCGACGAAAGCCTCAACCTATTCGAACGTGAATCTCCCTTATCGCTTCAAATAGACTTACGAGTGTGTGATTCAATTGAAGGGAAAGATCGACATTTTAGAAGAGGAAATAGAGGATGAAAGTATTGCCATTTTTTGGCCTTTTGATTTCGATCTATGTTTTGAAGATAAAGAAGTCTCGGGTTTCTTTTTTTATTATTTACTATTTTGCGTTATTTTTTTTAAACGAACGCGTGTAAACCAGGAAGGACGCGAGCAATAAATTCCTTTACGTGTCTACTTAGACTTGCAATAGTGTTTCAATGAAATTATACTATTTATATTTATATTCAAATTCAAATTTAAATTATCTTGAAAACGAAGCCCAAAATCTCGATCTCCTATCGAGGCATGCCACTAGGCGTTTATAAAGTTAAACCCCTATTCTGAAAGCAATAGAAAAGGTTTCGAGTCCAAATTCGATCATATGGAGAAGATAGCTTTTTGGACTCGGTTATTATACTAAATTATCAATATAGATTTCAGCGCATTTACCTACCGTGTGATCAAACGACAACTGCCTCGGAAGGCTATTTTTAAATTCTATTTAAACAATTTTTTTTAAAACTGAACAGAACACTTTTAAATTCACTTTTAACATTTTATTATCTCTAGTAAAATAAATATAAAATTTCCAAGCCTTTGAAATATTTTTAACCAACTTAAAAACAAAGATCTACTATTTTAACCAATTTCCAATTATTAAATTCAATAATTCAATTGCCAAATAAATAGCGATATCTGAAATTCAAGTTAAACTAACTTTCAAATATTTAAAATCAATTAAATATCTCAATTTCAAATATCTAGAAATTTCTGGGTCGTCACAGGAATACCCTCCGTATATGGAACTGGAAGAATGGTGGCACCCTCAATGCTAAAAGAATGAGGCATGCAGGTATCGATGATGGTGCCACCAGGAGAAACAATAAGCATAGGGATAGGGCCAGGCCCCTCCATGCCACCACCAACACTACTAGATTGTTTCGCTTGCTCTATCTCGGCTTTAATTTTCTCCATTATCTCCTCCGCCCTATCTGCTTGAATCCTCATTGGCATGCCACTAGTTGAGCCCGAGGAGCTCGTAATCATTACATCTTCAGCAATGACGAAAGGCTTTTCGATGATCGGGTCACTTTGATGGCCGAAAAGTGCTTCCATCATTTTTTCTTCAAAGAGGAAACTACTTTCGTGCATCTCCCCAACCGATGCGGCGATCGTTGTAGTTGTAGCTTCTGCCTTTAGTGCCTCCTGCACATGATGCATTCCTTGAGTTGCAAGAGGATCAAGTGACGTAGAATCTAAGGCTGAATGAAGATAGTAGAGAATATTAGTAATGTCTTCTGATGGTGTTCCTACGTTCGAGTGAATAGGAGAAGTGTTCAGAATACCTTCCTCGGTATGGTTCCCCCGTTGAGCCGACACACCTTTCAAACCGCACTCAGTCATCGGTAGAGATGTGGCCTGTCGGGATCATATGCAGGAATGACTGGAGGATCGATAAAAGAAATAGGCTCAGATTGAGACATTGTAGGAACTTCAGAGACTGTTTCGTAATGCTCAACTCCAGATCCTTCTCCAATGTCTGAATACTTAACAGTTAGTTTTTCCTTTTCAAGAGCAACGATGGCGTTGTGAACAACATTTGCATCATCTCTAACTGATATCTGATTTTCTAGTTCAAAGTTGTCAATAGTTAAAGTATTACGGTCCACCTTCTCATCCTCTACCATGCGGCTCCAGGCCTTATACCGATGGAAGGGCTAATCTTCGAGCCAGTTAAGATTGCAGTGTCTTAAGACGTTGACGTTGTAGATAGCCAGGAGATCTTCAAACTCATTTTCCATCTTGGTCCCCGTCGCTTTAACTTCCCCCTCAATCCTCGCCTCAGCTTCCCGAGTATTAAAATTGCCGCATCCTTTTCATCCTTTAGCATTACCATCTGTTCGCATGCCTCTTGGGTAGCTTTGTTGGCTCATCCTTCTCCTTGATGGCCTCAAAAAATTTCATCTTTAGCTTCTCAAGCTCTTTGAGCGCAACATCTCTTTCGGCCACAATAGTGGCATTCGGGTGGCCTATCTCCTCAACAAAGGCAAAATGTGTCTGTCGCATTTTTTCTATAGACTGATTTACCTTATCGGCCCTCTTATTGCCCTCCATTTCCGACTTCTTGAGGATTCAGCCTCATTGTTAAGCACCTGTATTATACGGTCCTTCTAAGCGAGATCTTTCTCCAGTTTCTCAATTACTTTTTCCCGCTCGAAGGCTACCGCTGAAGCCTTTTCCACAGTCTTGACCCACTCTCAGTACTGATCATAGACATCGTGCACATAATGATGTACCTTCATTTCCGAATCAATGGGAATTCACTTCAAGTTTGGGGAAAATGGAAGCTATCGAAGCAAATATTGGGAAAGTTGATTTTTAACTTAGCAATTCCGATGGCTCCTTCCCCCGTAGGCTCCATAGCAGTTGGTGCAGTGATAATGGGAGCTTCTGCCTCTGTTCTACTGCGTTTATCATCAGACGTCGAAGTATGGGAAGGAACTACTTGGCGCGCAGACTCAGAACGTTGCCTGCTAGAGCTAATGGTTTCAAGGGACCTCTAGGTGGTGGAGATCGCGACCGGGAACGACGCCTACTTTGATGTTTCCTCTCCCTCTCCCTTTCATAATGATCACACTCCTGGCTGGAGTGGTGGCCGTGATCATGGTCCCTTCCGAATTCTTGCTTGTGGGATTCAAAATATGAGCTAGAAGAATGGTGCATTGAACGGTACCAATCATAGATCCCCGTCTCACCATCGTTTCTGTAAAAGGAAAAGAGAAGCAGAATTAGTTATCTCCAAAGATTGAGAAACGTGTGATTAGAAGTTGTGTGGTGCTGTTAAGTGTGTGCATGCATGTACAAACCCCCAACCAATCGGTTGTGGTGGTCGTGCTTATGGGAGTTGGATCCCCTATATCTAAAGAACCTTTAAGCCCCTCTAATCCAAGGTCTTGATATGAAGACAAGTCGTCTAGAATAGGGATATCTGCCAATCCTTTTAGCAAACTCTCCATTCGCGGTGGGGAAGTCTTCGAACTTATAGCAGTTGTTACAGGCGGAGATATTACGATAGTTTTGCGTCTCATGGTTTTGTAGGCAGTGGTCTTGCCTTTTCTTTTCAACTCTGAAGATCGAAGACTCTGCAAAAGCACAGATGCAGGCTCATCTCCAGCGAGCACAGTCTCATCTTCGCACTACCAGGGAGCTCTTCTCCCACCATGCCTCACAAGAGCCATTCTGAGAACTCCCACCGATCTAATGCTTTGGCCTCTTTCTATAAGCCCAACAGCGATCAATTTTTCATCGGTGAGAACTTTATCGATATCTCTAAGCTCAGCTGATACCGACTAGAGAGTTCATACAATCTCTTTGAATCGCTTTCCTTTAGGCCGTGGGATCGAAGCTGTAAAAAAGCAAAGTATTAGACTCAGCATCAACTTAAATTACTTAGTTAATCGACGAAGAAATTAGAACACTTACGTCTAACTAGCCATCATCTGGCAAATTCCGATGGACATCGAACGAAGAACAATTCATTTTTGAAGTAGCTTAGTTTACTCCAGGCTCCTACCACTACTTGGCAGTTTCTAACAACCTCTAAAAAAGTGAAAGAAGGGTTGTTCATGCCGCTCTTAATATTGAATAGATATCTGTTTTTTTACAGTCGGAGGTCGAAAGAGATGCTCCATAAAGATAATGATCAAGCTGTTGAGTAGAGCTTATCCATTCGGATGTAATTGAGATGGAGCGATCCTCAAGAAAAGTAACACTTCCTGAATAAATTGATTGAAAGGAGGCATCATTCTAGTAATGCACATGAATCTATTGCAAACAGTATACTCTTCTAGGGGATTATGGGCTATGTCTTCCATGCCCGGTACCAAAACGTCTTCTAGAGATAGTTCATGCCTGAGACAAATTCTGTTGAGCATAACTTCGTAGATTTTTGAACTGATAGAATCATCTGGATTCATAGTAAAAGCTGCACCCGGCATCTCGTTCGGAGAGGGACTTATTACTTCAGCTGCAATCTTTGGCATTTGCAAAACTGGAAGTGGAGGACTTGGGATATCCTATGACTCGGAGCTCCCGGGATCCATAACTATTGAACTCAGTAAAAACCATTGTTAGATGTCAAGACACCCATGTTCCTCTTGTGATTTGAAGTAAGTGATCATGTTATGTATTGCAGTGCTACATAATGCTTATAATTTCTTCAAGTCCAAAAGATGTTAAAACGAAAAGACTATGAGATTCAACTAGAGTGACAGTCATCGCTAACCGTCACAACCGTGCCAACTTTACTTTGGAGAATGATCCATGCTAAAGTTTGTTAAGTTTGTCAAATAACAGTTCAATCGACGAGCTTCGAAGGGTAGTCAAAAATATAGTTCAATGGTCAAGTCCAATTATGCAGGGAAAGCTCGTTGGAGTCGAATGTTCGAGTATGCAAAAGTCTGGTATCCATCAATGTTCAAACTTGGATCGTTCCACAAGGAGCCTAGCTCGTATCGATAAGAAAATCAGTCTTCGTATAGATCACTGACTATGGCTTCGTATTGATCGCTCTAGATCGATATGAACTCCCACCATTCTTAATCGATACGAAGCTACTCCATCATTTCCAGATTGATACGAGCTTCCACCATTTCCAGATCGATACGAGCTTCCACATTCTCAGATTGATACGAACTACTTCCCGACGCTCTAGTAATTCCTTCGTATCCATCAACAGTTCTTCTTCCCCAAGCTGCTGAAATGCCATTGCTCCCTCCTCGACTTCACTCCGACCAAATTCCAAAATCAACAATGTCGGAGCCGGCAACGACTTTGGATGAGTTGGCATTAAAACTCGAGTCTCATCATTTTAGAGTGGTCCATGGTTCGAAGATTTAATGAGTTATTCAATTTAGAGACGAAGACAGTTCTTTTTTCTCGAGTTCTCTATCGCTACGAAGGCAGAAAGGGAAATAAAGGCAAGTGAGAAATTTGGCTAAGTACAAATGGTGTATATATGGGTTCGTATCCAGGCAAAAAATAATTCATCTCCCAGTAGCCAAAAACCGATTGAAGCGGTCATGAATTTCATCGATACGAAGAGGCTCGTTCGTATTCATCAACCCAGAATAGTCCGAAAATTAGTATTTCGTATCCATCAATGACCATCCATCATCTTCATATTCATCAGTACAAATTTCATCGATATGAAAGATGCAACAAAACCTTATTTCAGTCACTAAATCACATAGATGCAAAATACCCATTTTATATCCATTTGCCCAAAGACCTAAGCTTCATATCCATCGATACGAAGCACCTCCAAGAACTACCTATTTCGTATCGATAGCCATCGATACGTAGAACGCGTTCCAACTTCTCAGATCGATCCAGGAGAGGATCGATACGAAGGGATACCTTAAAACAACCAGCAATTGTTGTTACAACTCAATTTTCACATCGATCTAGGAGAGGATCGATACGAATCTTGATCCAAGCAAGAAAACTTAACAAAGACCCGTGAACGTGCAAACATGAATATGAGTCAGGTTAACGTACGCGCATGTATGACGAACCAACATTCAATTTTCAAAATTAGAAGAAAATGAATCTTACTTGGCGACAAAAAGAATAACGAACAAAACACGACATGATCATTGGCAGTCAACAACTCAACGAATTGGATAGAGCTTTTTTGAGATAAAGAATGCAGCTTTTCAAAGCACATCATGTTCACACAAGATGTACTTTGGGGGCAAATGTTATCCCACCTTTAGCAAAGCCGTGACACCAAGGACTTGAGTGGAAACAAAGGATAACCCTTCCTGAAGATCGGTTATGCATAGGTTCGTTATGGATACTCACAAATTTGGTCCGAGTCCGGATCAAACTATAATTAGTGTGGTACGACAAACAAAGCTATGGAAGGTAGAATTCCAAATTTCAGGTCAGTCGAAGTTCATATGCTTAAGATATGGATTGATCAAGTTTCATGAGTGGAAAGTTTAATTTGTATCCATCCAGTTCATATCCATCACCTTGAAACCATCCTGTTCATATCCATCGACCCACAAGCATCGGTTCATATCCATCCAACAAGATCCTTCAGTTCATATCCATCATATAAAAGCAACATGTCTCGTATCGATCACTCACCCGATCGATACAAAGGAGATAGCCAATGATCGATATGAAGAATGCATACTAACATCGATACAAAAGGAGTTACACTAGACCGATACGAAAAAGCATGGTCAACCAAAGGAAGCAGTCCTCTAGCATGAAACTTGAATCTCTCCTGAACTATCATCCACATCATATGATCGATATGCAGAGGAATCGATACGAAGGCTTTTATTGGTGTGATTATTAGATTAGCCTCTATTGCCATTTAATTTCTTCACTTTAATCTCTTTAATCACATCCGAAGAGTGTGGTACCCAAAGTAACCAATAGAAAACTCTTTCAAGGGTTATTCCATAGTCATCCAGCAAATATCAGTACATAACAGCTTAGGGCCCCACAACCACCATGAGTAATACACGGCACAACATTTGCAGAGCATTTGGTACTCTAGTCTCAACAGATGAATCTATATTCTTTCTCGAAACATCTTGATTAGAAATATTTAAAACTATATGTTATTTTCAATGTGATAAAATTCTCATGATTACAACACATTTTAATGGATATCACATAACATATCATTTAAGGATTTTTATTTAATATAATTTAAATTAATTACTTAACTAATTATATCATAATATAACAGGTATATAATAGAAAGAAAACACCTTTTATTTTGAACTGGGTTGGTTATCGACTTAGATATATGTAATATATTACATAATTGCCCTAGGGCATACCCTTAACTCTACCAATTTCAAGTTGCACTTGGGGACAATTATGGAATCTTATCCCAGTTCCTTCAATTGGTTTTCTCAAAAACTAAATGGGTCAGTCCCTTAGTGAATCGATCTGCTATATTGTCTTAATTATCTACTATGTTGATTAACTCTCTCTCTTGCTGATAAACTACCTTTATCTTGTGGAACCCTTTGGAGTATGTTTTTCAACCAATTGAGCTTTTGATTCTTTTATGAACTATTACAACATATAACAATATCATGGGATTCTCAACATTTGGAATCACCGTCAACTTGGTTAAATGTTTGTGCATTTATTTATGCTTCTTTTATTACAATGTTATACAAGACGATGTACTAAGCCTTTGGTTAAACCAGCCATTACACATTATTTAGAACATTTCCAACTTTTAGTTCTTTACTTAAGATAGAACATGGATTTAGGATTGAAGTACCATACTTGATATCACTTACGAAGTTTGACTCTGTGCACTTCTTCATTAAGAGTTCGTTGTTTCTATAAACAATTTTCTAGTATTTGGTAAATATTTGGGAACACTCTCAATTTTTGTATAGTGATCTTAATTATAATACTTTCTCTATGTATCATATACATAATTGATGTGTGATATTATAGAAAATGTAGCATGTACAATAATCCCTATTGCCAGTGCATAAAGAACCCATCTTAAATGCCCCAATTAGACAATTTAATAGAGCGTGTGTGTATATCATTTTCGGACATTCCCAGCATCTTTTTTTACTAATTATATAAGATGTCTTTTATAATCCTGTCCTGAGAGTTAAACAACCAAATTAAAATGATTTTAGTATGAGTACATCATCAACAACCATAAGTTCGTCATTTAATTGTAGTTTTAGAATTATTTTAGCACCTATTATATTCTTTCTTACTGACATATGCTTCCTTTGCATTTTGATTGAAAATAAAATGATTTGATTTCACTGTCAAAATTCATGCTTAACTCTAATGTTACTAAATAATACTATTATATCCTTCTTGGATCAAATCCCACAAACTCGAAATCGCTTCCATTGAGTTAAGATATTTTGTTATTAAGCATAAGCAACATATTCGAAATCATCATTTGGAATTTCCATTTCAACGTACATATACCAAAACATAAAATCATGTTAAACAATACTTTTATGAACAAAATCTGGATCAAATTAAGTATGTTGAATGATGAATTTGTCACCTTAATTTCAATAATAGAAATTTAAGATGTTATTCTATCAACATATCCTACCTTTTTCCAATTGATATGGTCTTCTTTTGGAGACATTTTTGAGGGCGATGGATCATGTCCCTTTAGGTGCAATCATCAAAATTATTTTCTGATAATGTACTTAAAACCTATTCTGGTTTATGCATCTTGCCATATAGTAGAGTCAATGCTCTTAATGGCTTGTCAACAAATGAGGAAATACCTTTCTTGACATTGATAAGAAAATCACCATTTCTCTTTAATATGTAAGAGTTCTTGTTAGATAGCCTAACCAGTTATGTCATTTAGTTTGGTCAATTTTATTTTATTCTTTATAATCAGTTTCATCTTTGGATCATACCCAAATCTGCTATACTACCAATAATTTCTAAAACAAATTCCTTTGTCATGAAGTTGGTGTTTCTTGAAATAATAATTGTTTCTCGTTGCAACAGAATAGATATTCATAAACATTTTATGAATTGCCTATATTTGTATAAATCATAAATTGGCTCTATAATGATGAAAAATCAATGAAAGCTTTCATATATTTCAAAGAAGATGCAAACATATTTTTCGATCGTTTTGCAAAATTTGATGATTTTCCCTCATATGATTTGCTTTCTCTTTCTATGGAAAATGATACTTTTGTTTTAATTGATTTTACTAAAAATAATTTTTCTTGTTATCCTAATGTTGTGAAAATACTTTATGCAAATTCAAATGGTAATTTTTAATAAGGAAATGATGATAAAATTTAGGGTAGCGTGGAAGACATTACTTTATTTTAGATATGAATGCTTTACTAAGAGAAATTTTAAGTTGCAAAAATAGTAGCAACGATCATCTTAAGAAAGAAATTAAATACGATAATCTTGAAGTTTCACATGATTTGTCTGAAAACGATTTTGAAGTATAATTTAATGGGAAAATATTAGACCAAAAGCAAGGCATATAAGTCTATTTTGCAACAAAGTATAACTCACCAAACCAGGAATTATAACATCTTATTTCAAGAGTCTATAAAGCTATATTTGCTATTTTTGCTAAAAAGGACATAAGTTGGGCATAAATCGTTCTTTTCGACTTTACGCTAAAGGAATTTCAAGACATGAACATACACTTTATCATGGAGTGTATTTAACAAAATCCTTTATTTATTTTGGAGTTGATTTAAATAGAGAACCCATACATAAAAGAAAAACTTTTGGCAAGAAAAATATTTCTCTCATGCATATTCTTTATGAGTTTCAACTATATGAAACTCTTGCGGAAGAAGAACAAAGATTGGCTATGGAAGACATTTCTAGTAACCAGCCTTCTCAATCCTTAGAATCGACACTAAAACATCCACAATATTCACGTACCAGACATCCAAGTACTGAAAAATAGATTGTTGGAGTAAAAAAAAGAAAAGACAGAACATAATCCCACAACATAACGAGTAGTATATAATATAATAATGATCTTTACAAAAGAAAACTAAACTTTAATATACATACTATCATCAGAGCAAAACTAACCTATCATACTTTGCAAAAGAAAATTAATATACATACTATCATCAAAGCAAAGCTAACCAATAATCAACATGGATAGTTATAACAACCTATCCTTACGATTGTTGATAAATGCAGCCAAGGACAAATAGCAAAACATAAAATATGGGAATATGTCTCAGAGGATCCAGCCTGTCTCTTGAAGCTCCAAAGTGTTCAGCTAAATCTGAAAAATATGCTTGTGCTGATCTGAACATTATAAGTGAAAAAACATCCGGGTCAAACTGGTAAAACCAGCATGAGAGACACAATTAAATTGATTTTTAATATTTTAAAAACCTTTCGAAATAAAGGTATCTCATAAGATCATGCCGCACATAAATATAGATAGGTATTTACCTTACGATAACCAAACCATTTTATAGGAAATCTTTTAATATTATAATAATGTCTGTGGTTTAAAGTAAATATTAATCATAGTCGAAATGTCACATTAATTACATTTCAGCATAATAGGTATGCAACTAAGTCCGTAAAGGCACATATTGGAGACTGGATTTCCAACACGACAAGGTATAAGGGACTACCTTCCGTATAGTACACCTCTAAAGAAAATGTACCAAGGCTGCAAAACGTTTGCACCTTTGCTACTCAGGATCGACCTATCACTTCTTGTGTAATATCGAATATGATCACCCATTAGGTTGTCCCCGGCATTCCATTTCCATAAGCATACATAATCCATAACGAACATAATAGGTATGTCCCTGCTTTAGTCATTATCGGTTGTGAGACTCGTGAGGCTACGCTTTACCTTTTCCTCCTAGCAATTACCACTTGGAATACTAACATTGCCTTCCAGGCCATAATGCAATGCTAGCATTCATCCATACAATGGGATATGAACAAGCTGAACACACTACTTCTCCTACATCCATTTTGGAATCATCCTCAAGACTAGTAGCAAGTAGCCCTTGCACTTCAAAGAAATCCGTCTTCGATTCCATTATCTTGAACCAGTCTCGAACCTCTTCCAAAGCATAGAATGTGCATATGGTTTTGGATTGGTTATGGCTTCGAGTCACCTCATAGTAGTACACTCCTCGGCTTACCGATTGCTCCAAAACCAAATCGATAGTTTCGGTACACTCAGCTCCGATCCTTATTGTTTGTCAAAAGGGAACAAAACACGATTTATACGCATAGTACATCATCATCGAAGATGACTATGCTATATAACCATCATGTTTCTCCTAGTTATTTTCAGAGTTATATATTGGTCTAGATTTGATAGTCGGTTATTTAACTATCAAACAAACAAACAATCTACCGTAGATTAAATTCCATAAGGGATCTCCTAAGCCTCTATTAATTAATCTTTCATTAATTAAATCTCTTTCAGTTGTTTTGATTCAAAGTACCTTCACAACGAATATATTCACAAACCCCTTATACTTCTTTTCAGTACTTGGAAAGATATTCATATACTTATCCCATCGTATAAGTATATTAAAAGAACATTATACTTTCAATACTTAGAAAATATAACCGTACACTTATCTCAACGGTATAAGTGTATAAACAAAACTTAAGGAAGATTTCCACTTTTCCAAATTCATATTTAAATGGGCCAAGAACAAATATCATTTAAAACAATATTTACTTCAAAACAAACTGCTTTTCCTTTGGTGTTATGTATGGAAAGAATGCATCCATACCACCATAATTAAGAAGGGTTATTTATCAAAATCAAATCTCATTTCTTCTATAAAATTCCCTTTTTATAAACCCATTCCATACATAAAAATCATTTTACAAGTCTCCAAATTTATTTATAAAACTTCGTTATAAATTTCCAAAATTATGTATATAATTCTTTTATAAAAATCCTTTATAAATCTAAACTCGCTTTTATAAATCTTATATATTTAACACCAGTCTTCGTATCCTTTAAGTTATCACATATGAATCCCTTCTTTTATTTATAAATTACCATTTAAAAATCTCTCTTTAATCGTAAAATGTCGTTTATGAATCTCTCTTACCAAATATCATCTGTAAGTATCCTTTGCCAAATATCATCTTTTAAGTACAATTCCTTCTGTATAAACAACTTTATTAAATCAATTAATTAACTTTAAACATCATAAATAAATAAATAATTTTAAAACATTGTTGATCAAATAATTAATTAATTTTAAAACAACATTGATAAAATAATTAGTTAACTTAACCTATCATTAATTAAATCAATTAACTAACCTAAACCATAATAAGAAAATGGCGTTTTCTTGTTTCAAAATTCAAATCCTTCGTTCCTATTGCCTCATTCAAGTTTTCTGTTTCCTTATTCATCGTCTCAATCTAACAGTCAATCTAACCTATACAATCGATCCAATCTATCTCATCGGTCTTATGCTTAAGTTGTCAAATTTGGTTCGTCTTATGTACAATCTCATAAACACAGAAAACCAAATAATCTCTGGATTGATCGTAAAAAAGGAAAGATTTTCTATTTTCGCTGTGGAGACGACAAGCATTTCGCAAAACAGTGTAGAGACCCAATTCGATATTTCGCGTGTGGAAATTTGGTCATAGAAAATTCAATTGTCCTTCAAAATCAGTATTTATATACTGTGAGCCTAATCCTTGCTTTTCTTTTGTTGATCATGGTTTTCAGTTCGTTCTGAAATGTATGCTATTAAAAGGGATTCTGATTGATAATCTTTGGCATAAGAGAGATGAAAGTACTAGATATTTGGAGGAGATATTCATACATTTTGATGCTATTAATTCGCCCAACATTGGTAAGGGGTAGAAAGATAGATTTGGAGATCCTGAAGACTTCTTTAGTAAATCAGATACTTACTCTATCAATTCAGAATCTAAGAACGTATCCTGTAAACCCATTTCCTTTTCTCCATTGGCAGACCATGGATTTCAGCTTGTCTTGAAATGTATGTTATTAAAAGGGTTATTGCTAGATAATCTTTGGCAAATGAGGGTTGTGGGTATTAGATATTTATAGGAGCTGTTCAATCATTTCGATGCTATAAATTCACCTAATATCGGTAAAGGATATCGTGACAGATTTGGTGACCCCGAAGAATATTTTGATGAAACAGACTCTTATTCTAGTAATATAGATATGGATGAAAGCAGGGTTGATACATTGGATGATTATAATGAGTTCATAGACTTTAATGTCTATGCTATGATTAATGATAGTTGAGTATTTGATGCTATGCTTCTGGATCCTGCTGTTTCCTTAATGTCAATGAATAGTGAATACTGAATTACCAATGGAAGATGTAATGCAATTTATTGCTGATTCCATCTTGATTGATGCTGGACATGTTGGTGGATCGAGTGATGATGGTTTAATTCTGGTAAATAAAAAGAGCGCTAAATCTCGTGATAAATATTTATATGAATTATCTACGGAGAATCCATTTGAATGCCTCAAATCTTTGATAGCTTCTGATCATATTTCTGAAAATCAAAGTTATGATTGTCCTTTTGAGAGTTTTGATGATTCTAATCTGAAAGCATCAAACAAAAAAGTTGTGAGATCTATTGATTGTAGAAGTTTGATCAGTGAAATTGATAATTCAGATGCTGCAAATTCTGATTGTCACGATGTTGTAAGGAGTGGTGCAGATAATGTTAGGGAAAGATTATCTCTGATAGACAACGCCAAAGTAAAGCAACTAAAGGTAATGGGCGATAAACTGTCGCTTGATTCTGAATGGATGTGCTTTTGCAGAGGGAAAAAGTTGATCACTTCCACAATTTTTCAACTGATCTTAATGAAGAGAATTTGGTTACAACAATTGCTAAACCCACTGTTTTATCAGAAGATATCAATGTGCACATTGTCACAGGATTAAAAAGAAATGCTGGTTTGCATGCTTCAAGTTCAATGGCTGTTAATCATTCAGTTTGCAATGTTGAGCCAGAGATGAAAAATGACATTATGTTGCATAAGAATATGCTTTTGCAGAGCGAAGTTGCTGATCACTTACACAATTATTCAACTGATACTAAAGAAGAAAACTTTGCTACATCTAAACTTACCGCTTCAGAAGATATAAGTGCGCATGTTGATACAGTCATAAATATTGAATTGCATGCTTTAAGTTCAATGACTGTAAATCATTCAGTTAGTAATGTCGACTCAGAGCCAAAAAGTGACATTAAGTTGCATAACAATGAGCTTTTGCAGAGGGAAGTCGCTGATCACCATCATAATTCTCCAACTAATCTTATTAATGAAGAAAATTTGGTTACATCCATTGCTAAATATACTGCTCTGCCTGAAGATATCAGTGTGAAAGTGGCTATAGAAAACAATAATGCTGATTTGCATGCTTCAAACTCATTGGTTGTTAATCATTCAATTCGCAACGTTGAATCAGAGCCGAGAAGTGACATTATGTTTCACAACAACATAATCGTTTCAAAGTATAATAATCGTGATAAATGTTTATACGAATTATCTACCGAAAATCCATTTGAATGCCTTAAATCCTTGATAGCTTCTGATCAAATTTCTGAAAATCGAAGTTATGATTGTTCTATTGAGAGTTTTGATGATACTAATCTGAAAGCAGCAAACAAGAAAATTGTGAGTTCTATTGATTGTAGAAGTTTGATCAGTGAAATAGACAATTCAGATGCTACAAATTCTGATAGTCATGACGTTGTAAGGAGTGGTGCAGATAATGTTAGGGAAAGATTGTCTCTGATAGACAATGCCAAAGTAAAGCAACTAAAGGTAATGGATGATAAACTGTCGCTTGCTTCTGAACCTATTGAAATGGATGTGCTTTTGCAGAGGGAAAAAGTTGATCACTTCCATAGTTTTTCAACTGATCTTATTGAAGAGAATTTGGTTACAACAATTGCTAAACCTACTGTTTTATCAGAAGATATCAGTGTGCACATTGTCACAGGTTCGAAAAGAAAAGCTGATTTGCATGCTTCAAGTTCAATGGCTGTTAATTATTCAGTTTGCAATGTTGAGCCAGAAATGAAAAATGACATTATGTTGCATAAGAATATGCTTTTGCAGAGGGAAGTTGCTGATCACTTACACAATTATTCAACTGATACTAAAGAAGAGAACTTGGTTACATCTAAACTCATTGCTTCAGAAGATATAAGTGTGCATGTTGATACAGTCAGAAATGTTGATTTGCATGCTTTAAGTTCAATGACTATAAATCATTCAGTTAGTAATGTCGACTTAGAGCCGAAAAGCGACATTAAGTTGCATAACAATGAGCTTATGCAGAGGGAAGTTGCCTATCACCTTCACAATTCTCCAACTAATCTTATTAATCAAGAAAAAATGGTTACATCCATTGCTAAATATACTGCTCTGTCCGAAGATATCAGTATGAAAGTTGTTACAGAAAACAATAATGCTGATTTGCATGCTTCTAGCTCATTGGCTGTTAATCATTCAATTTACAATGTTGGTTGAATCAGAGCCGAGAAGTGACCTTATATTACACAATAACATAATCGTTTCAAAGTATAATATCTGTATGTCAAATGATGGGTGCAGTAAACAGTCTTTTTCTTGTTCATCTTTCACTAAGAAAGGTAAGAGAAAAAAGATGGTTGCTAGTGGTTCTGTTAGACGTAGTGCCATAATCCGTGGTAGCCAGTCTCAGTCTACGGATGAGTTACCTACTCTGAGTGTCACGTGTGGCGCTACAAATCCAAGCTCATGTATGAGCTCTATTTTGGATAGTACGTATTCGACTTATGCATTAGGCAGTCTTTCATCTGCTGAGTTCAGTCACCTAGCTTGTGATACATCTTTTATTTTTTCTGATGCGGAGATAGATAGGAAGTATAATAGATGTAAGGAATTAGAGAGGGCCAGTATAGTTAGTTTATGAGGATCATTAGTTGGAACATTAGAGGCTTGAATGATTTAAGTGTGATAAGGTTAGAGCGTTCTTTAAAGACTATTCTATTGACATTGCTTTACTTCAGAAAACTAAAATTAATTGTCCTGACATTCGTCTTTTTAGAAGATTAGGCGGTTATCACGCTAGAAAATAGGTTTTTCTACCTTCCATGGGTTCTTCATGGGGATTAATGATTGCATGGCAAGATGATTATTATAAATTATTTCAATGTATTATTAAACAGGATTCTCTTCGTGTTATTCATGTTAATCTTTCTGATAACTCTTTTTTAGATATTTCTAATGTCTATGGGCCTAATTCTAAAATTAATCGAAGAATTTTATGGAAAGAATGCATATTTTTAGATCCTTAGCTCCGGGTTCTTGGATTATGGGGTGATTTTAATGTTACGCGTTTCATAGGTGAGCGTTCTCCTATGGAAGGGGACTACTCCGCTATGGAGGAATCATAATTAATTCTAACTTGATTGAATTGCCCTTTTTAATAGAGAGTTTACTTGGAGTAACCCAAGAGAGTCTCCATTCATGGCTCTTCTTGATAGATTTTTCGTTAATGATGAAATCGAAAATAAATTTTCAATCTGTAGAGTCACTGGTTTACCGTGATCATTGTCCTATTATCCTCACCTGCGAGCATCATAGAGTTATTATTAATAATTTCAAATTTGAAAAGATGTGGCTTTCAGAATCTAACTTTGTGAACTTAATTAATGGTAAATAGATTTCTTTGAGTTACCATAATATTAGAAATAAGGAAAATTCTGCAAAATCTTTTGTTTCAAAACTTAGCGATCTTAGGATTTTTCTTAAAAATTGGAACAGAAATGTTTTTGGCAATTTAAAAATCAAAAAAGATAATATTCTCAATGAAATTCTTAAAATTAATAAGATTGTAGAATCTAAACAATTAAATGTAGGTGAACGTAATGTTCTCGCTAATCTAAAAGACGAACTAAATTCTATTCTAGAAAAGGAGGAGGTTATGTGGAAGCAGAGACCCAAAATCCAATGGATTAATGAATGTGATAACAATACTAAATTTTTTCATAATATAGCTAATGGTAGAAAATGTTGTAATACAATTAACTCTATTATTGCTAATAATGAAGAATTAGTTGATTTGATCTTAATAAGGCTTTTACAGACTATTATAAGGACATTTTTGGCACTAGAATCAAACATAGAATCAATGTTAGATGGAAAGATCTGTATCCGCCCGATTCTATTGTTGATTTATCTGAGCTTGATAATCCATTTATTATAGAGGAATTTAGAAAAAAGGAAATTAGAAAAGCTATTAATGATTTTCCAGGTGATAAATCCCCGGGCCCTGATGGTTTTCCTATTTTATTTTATAAAACTTTTTGGGACGTTTTAAAATTTGACTTAGTTAATATGTTTAACGACTTTTATAATGGTAATTTGCAATTAGGGAGATTTAATTTTGTAAATGTTATTTTTTTACATAAAAAAGTAGGAGCTAAAAATTTAAAAGATTTTAGACCTATTTCTTTTATTAATTGTTCAGTTAAAATCATTTTTAAAGTTCTAGCTAATAGACTTAGTACAAGAATGAACGATTTAATTGATTGTTCACAATCGGCTTTTATTAAAGGGAGAAATATCACTGATGGAGTGGCAGTTGTTCCAGAATATATTAATTACTGTTGTAAAAATAACATAACCTGTGCGATTTTAAAACTGGATTTTGCTAAAGCTTTTGATTCGGTGGATTGAGATTTTCTTGTAGATATTTTTCATGCTAGAGGTTTTGGTCATACATGGATCAGTTGGATTACAACTTTGCTTAGAACTGGAAACTCTAGTATTATGGTTAACGGCATATTAGGTAATAGAATTCAATCTAAGAGAGGTTTAAGGCAAGGGGATCCTTTATCGTCTTTATTATTTAACTTAGCTGCGGATGTTTTTGCTAAAATTATTAAAAGGACAGTGGATAATGGATCTCTACGATGTGTAGGCAATGACATATCGCGTAATGGTATATCGGTTCTTCAATTTGCCGATGATACCTTACATTTTTGTTCCCATCTTCCAAGACACATTAGAACCCTCAAGTTTATCCTTTACACTTTTGAACTTTTATCGGGTTTAAAAATAAATTTTGACAAAAGTTCAATGTTAGTTTTAAATGATTTTGAAAAAGTTGAAAACTTAGTTGCTAATACTCTAAATTGCAAAACTATGAACTTCCCTTTTGACTATCTTGGTTTTGTGATTAGACCCACCAAACTCAAACATGACGATTGGATTATTATCATTGATAAAATCAAAAATAAATTTCTATCTAGAGCAGGTAAATTAGTCTTAATAAATTCGGTTTTATCAGCCCTTCCAATTTATTGAATGTCCATGCATTTATTTTCAGACTGGGTTATTGATAAAATTGATAAAATTAGAAGAGATTTCTTATGGAGTGGGAAAATCCTAATAATATAAAATGTCTAGTAAATTGGGAAACAATTTGTAAAGCTAAAAAGGAAGGTGGTTTAGAAGTTATTAATTTGCGTAATATGAATTTGTCCTTGATAGTAAATGGTTATGGAAGTTTAAGGATATAAATGATAATGCTATTTGAAAAAAGATCATTTTTGAATATTACTATAATGGAAATAGCAATTTATATTAAATTACTTCTCCAATCACTCAAAATATATCTAATTTTTGAAAAAATATTTTAAATGTCATGAGATTTTTAACTTAGGAATAAATACAATTGTTCATTCTGGTAATTGTACTTCTTTTTGGCACGACCGTTGGATTTCGGTCTTACCTTTTAAATTGGAATTTAAAGAGCTTTATGAAATCTATAATTTTAAGTTTGCTTTAATTAATGAAGTTTATTTTCCTGAAAATGATCATCCATGGAATTTTAGTTTTAATAGAATTTTAGTAGGTTCAACCCTTAGGCAACTTTCTTTGCTTTATGCAAGATTAAATCTTTATATATTGATTATAAAAGTGATATTATTTGTTGGGAATGGGATAAGAGTATGAAATATACTTCTAATTCTTTTTACAGATATATTAATTTTTCGGGTACAATAAACAACTCGTTTAAATTTATTTGGAAATCTAATGCTCCTCTTAAATCTAAAATTCACATGTGGTTAATACTGCATGGAAAACTTAATACAATAGAATTCTTAAAGAGAAAACAAAATGATAATAAATGTTGTTTTGGAACTCTACATCTTGAAGATATAAAACATATATACTATGATTGCATGGATTCTTATTACATTCTAAATAATACTCTTAAAATTTTTAATTTCAATATAATAACTAAAATTTCGGATTGTGACTTCTACTGGATTAATTTTAGATTTAGTTTCAAAAAGAATATTAGATTTTTACTTGACACTTTATTCATTATTATTAGTTGGTATATTTGGTTTGAAAGAAATCAAAGAATTTTTTATAATAATAATAGTCATTTTAACAAATTGATTTTTACAATTTCTTCATTTTGTTTTAATTGGATTTCTAATCCTAAATATAAATTAGCTAAAAATAATCTATTTAAAGGGTATCTTAATAAGGTTAGTTATAATATTAACTTATTTAAACACAATAATAATATATTTAATATTAAGTATTAGTATTAGTATTAGTATTAGTATTAGTATTAGTATTAGTATTAGTATTTTTTCAAATTTATATGATGATCTTAACGTTAATCATAACTTACTTATGATTAAAGATTCATAAGAATCTTTTAAGTTTTGTTTCAATTATTATTCTTGTCTTTGTTGGTATTAGTTTAAAGGTATTTTAATTTTATTGTATTTGTCCAGTTTAGTATTATTTAGGTTGTATTTCATACCTCACCTATACATATATATATGTATATTAATTATATAAGTATACATATATATGTATCATTCTAACTTTTTCCTTAGTCGTCCTTCAGACACATGTATGGGTGATATGGTGTCAGGATCATTTTGCAGGTTCTCATGTCTTCAAATTGCAGGATTTCAGAGTGTAGAGAGGCCATCAGAGTAGAGTTTTCCACTCAAGATTACTTGCAGTTCCACCACAGATACAGGATACTTTCATCTCTATTGTGGAGTATTATCTTCAAGAGGATTCATTCTTCAGCTTGGCACTTCTTCCTTTGTACAGAGTCTCCAAAGCAGATTTTCCATTCAGCATCATATTCAGTTTCACTTCAGAGTAGATGCTTCTTCATTCCTTCCGATCCAGATGCATGGAGCTTCCTTCTTAGTTTGTGATGTAGGGAGCTTCCGATCCAGATGCATGGAGCATCATATTCTTTTGTTTTTAGATACTTCTAACACCTTACTATCGGGTGGTGGGCATGTCGGAACTCGATATCGAGATGTGATGGGTGGTGACCTTATCGGAACTTCATCTTAGGGGAAACCTGAGTTTCTTTAATACTTGTATTTAGTTTTGTTACCTGCCAGGCATGTTGACAGCGCCTTATTATTGTGATATATATATAGATACATATGTGCTCTCCTCTATTTTCAAAGGATCACACATTTTTCTCAAAACTAACCTAAACCATAATTAACTCAATATAATAACTTTAGAAAACACCAATAATATAATTAAATATTTCTTAGCAATATTGATAAAATAATTAAATAGCTTTAAAAAACATCAATAACATAATTAACTAATTTTAAAACATCATTGGAAGAATAATTAATTTACTTAAACATCATTTATAAAATAATAAAAATGATTTATAATTAAATAATCACTTAACCTTAAATAGTTGTAAAATTTAAGTAAATTTAAATCCATAATTTTTCAAATTCGAAAAGAGGCTTAGTGATCACAATAGTGCTTGAATAAGCTACCATCTAATTCAATTTTACTTTCCAAGTTATATTACTGGCATTTGCAAAAGCAGACATATATGTAAATAAAATACATAATTAACAATCAATTGTTAACACATCCCTTATCCAATATTAATCAACCGGTATATAAATACATGTCAAATTAATGTAATAGCTGAATGGGATTTTATTCTACTCAATAGATGTCCAAAATAATCTAGTCAGTTAATTATAGTAGAATGGTGTTTTATTTGGCCAAATAGATAACACCACTGAAGTATAATTAATTTAACCATGTTATTATTTAAAATAACGTAATTAAATTCAACCACAATTATTATATCATAAAGTTGTACTACAATAAAACTATCAACTATTTATACCATATTGTTCTACTAGTTTATACGAACCTATTGCAAAAACCCGCATGTTAAACAGATTTTAAATGAAGGAGTTACGTCATTCTATATTTAACACACATAGTTTATAAAACTAAACAAATAAATTAAAAGGTTGTCTCACCCAAGCCCATAGGCTCAGCTCAACATCTATATGAACTTGACCCACTTCCCTTCCTTCTCCTCCAAATCAGCTTCTTTAATCCAGTTCCAAAATTTGACTTTTGCCTAAACCCATTACAACGTGCACGCTGTGCATAGTTGAATTTCGTTAAGAGTTGAAGAAGAATTTTAGGTTCGAGTAAAATTGGTTTTCTTAGAGAAGAAGAAGAAGAAGAAGAATACATACTTCAGAAATGAAATTAAATTCTCTAGTAGGAAGGAATAGCCTCCTATTTATAAGAGAATTGAAGTGTCCATTCATATGATTTGGGTTTAGAACGTTTTAAAATTCAATTTTTCGAAATAAAAAAACAATGATATCTCCATTATCTGGACTCTAATTCGGAAAAACAAATCTGTTATGTGTATCAGAAAAACGAGATGATCGCAACGATATACTTCATCTCCAAATTCAAATGTTTAAAAAATGATTATTTTTCCCTCGAACTCAAAATTACTAAATTTATTTATTTTTAATTATCAAAATATATCGGTTGTTACACTCTCCTCTCCTAAAAAGGAATTTCGCCCTCAAAATTACAAATATACCATCAAAGTAAAACATTTCACCTCAACCATTTAATCATAACCTCAATGCACACATAGCATATAGACGAACAGATAAGCATGCACGGTCATATCATATAATAATTAATCAGTGCAAGAATGTAATCCAGTAATCGGCCTCCTGAATGTATGCAATATAGAAGATGTATAGGCATATGATTTTTTCTAATCCTGCATGGCCTTCATCCTCTTCTTTATCAAATCCACATTCTCTAAATTGTCTTTTATCGTCTCTGGACCAAAAATTACTTGTTTGTTGATTCCTACGAACATGAGAGTGACTTACATGGCCTTCCATTCAATGCATCATATAGTGTCATTCGTGTAAAGCTTGGTAATTGTTATTATATGCAAATTCAACTAATGGTAGATGTCCTCCATAACTCCTTTGAAATCAAGTATACATGATATAAGTAGATCCCATAATCCCTATTTACTCTTTGTGTCTATTAATACATTCAATGGTGATATGATGTAATCGGGTTTAATTTTGTTTCGAAAGAATCCTATGAACTTCTCTCGAACTCATTCGTAAAGAGTTGGTCACAATCACTTACTATACTAACTTGAACTCCATGCAGCCTAACTATTTCCTTAATATACAATGTCGCCGATATCATCATGATCCTTGTACTCTTTACTGGGATTAAACAAGTACTTGGTTAGACGGTCTACTATTACGTAGATGCTCTCATTACCTCTCCAATTTTAAGGCAATCCATCGATAAATCTCATAGATATATTCTTCCATTTCCATTGTGGAATCTCTAACGAGAATAATTGTCTGTTCAGCATCTTCCTTTTAGCTTTATCTTTATGGCATGCTAAACACTTAGGCACATTCTCTACCCTAAGCCTCTTCATTCTTGACCAATATAATGTCGTCTTTGTATCCTGATACATCCTGTCTCCACCCTAATGAATGGTCAACTAAGAATTGTGACACTCTCCAAACTCTTCCACTATCAACTCCTTAATCCGCAAGACACATGGTTTACCACCACGCCTTATGTACCCTTTTTGTTCTTTAGATTAATGATCCAAATGGCTCGATCATTCACCCCATTCCAACTGATCCAAAATTCTAACTAATATGCATCTTGTCTTTTAATATGTCCAATCACATCCATTAATGTAGGTTTGACCTTCGTTGTAGCTAATAAACGTGGAGTATATATTGATGAAGGTCAGAAGTCAGAATCTGAGATAAACTCCAAACTCTTCCATTCCAACAACATATTATTCATCATGGAATGCCTTCTACTTAGTCCATCAGCAACTACATTCCCCTTTCCTGGAGTATAAGCAATCCCAAAGTCGTATGATGAAAGAAACGCCATCCACCTTTGTTACATTAGATCCAAGTCCTACGAATATGTGCTTAAGGGACTTATGATCTGTGAATAACTCAAATCTTTCTCCCTATAAATAGTGCCTCTAGGATTTAAGTGCAAATATGATGACATCAAACTTAAGACCGTGTGTCGGGTAATTCTTCATATGTATTTTGAGCCGTCGACTAGCATATGTTACCACTTTTCCTTCTTGCAAAAAGATAGCGCAAAGACTGTTTTTGCAAACATCTATGTAGATGGTAAACATCTTGGTTCCATCGAGTAGGGTTAAGACAAATGCACTCATCAATAAGTCCTCCAATGGAACAAACGCCTTCTCACAATCTGGGTTCCAAACAAACACCAATTTCTTGTTGTAAGATTTGTTAGGGGTGTCGAGATATTTGCAAAGTCTTTGACGAAATTCCTATAGAATTCAGTCAATCTCAAGAAGCGATGAAGATCTAAAGCATTCTTTAGTGTCTTTCGATCCATCACTACTTCTAATTTCCCTAATCTACAATCGATCCTTCTTCGGATACAATGTGTCCAAGGAATTGTACTTTATTCCTCTAAATTGGCATATACAGATCTTCCCCCTCAATTGGTTCCATCTTTAAATTTCCAATAACTTCTTTGAATGATGCATGTGCTCTTTTCGCTTTTAGTGAATACTAAGGTATCATAAACAAATGCCACAATATGCTTATTCAGTTACTCCTAAAAACTATACTCATCAAATCCACAAATTTTTTTGGAGCATTAGTCAAGCTGAATGGCATGATTACCTATTCAAATAGTCCATCAGGAGTTCTAAAGGAAATTTTCGGTATACTATTGTCCTCTGTTACCCTCGACTGATGGAATCTAGTAGTTAATTAAAAATGAGAGAAAAATTTAGCTTCGATTGATTTAAGAGTTCATCAATGCGAGCAAGAGATATAAGATCTTTCTCAAGTTTATTCAACTCTCTATAATCGAGGCACAACCTAAGTAAACCATCATCTTTTGTGGCAAGGATGACATATGCTCCATTTTGAAATACTTCTCCGTACAAAGCCTTTCTTCAATAAGTCAGAGTCTTCCTTATCCAATTCCCTCCTTTCCTTCTAAGCCATATGCCTAAGTGACATCACTACAAGCCTAGCATCATTTTGAAGATCGATTCTAAACTCGATCTCCCTTTGGGGTATAGAAATTTCAGTGAAGGCATCTGGATATCTTACACTATGGGGATCAAGATAAATTGTCCTGTGACATACAGAGAGAATATGAGTAAATAGTCATTATGGAATCATCAGGCCTAAAATAAACAATAAGGTCATTTCCTCCACCATTTCTCATTCATATAACTCATTTATCACAATACAAAATGTAACGATCCCAAACTTTGAATTAACTTTAAATTAATAATTAATGTAAATTTTGAAATTTATTTTGGAATTAATTTGAAATTTTCAAGATAAATAAAATAAATGTTGATTTGTGTATATATAAATAAGATTGTAAATTTCATTTGAGTTTAAGAATTCAAAATAATAAATGTTTTAAATTATTTGAATTTAAAAATATATGTATACATATATATGAGTAGATTTGAATTTGACTTTAAAATTTAATTAATGACTGAATTTAAAATCTAAAACATTATATATATGTAAAACTTTAAAACATAAGAAACAAAGTTAATTCACAATTAAAAAATGATAAGGGTTTAAAAACATAATTTGTAAATAAATTAAAAAGAAGGTCTAAACATAAATTTAAATATTTTTACAAGTGTGAAAAGATTAATGCGTGTATTTACAAGTGTAAATGATAAAGACATGTGGCAAGGGAGAATGTTTTCTTTGAATCAAAAAAAATTAGAAAGCATGCATAAGAAATTTTTTCAAACCAGGCTATCTTCATTTTATTCTCAAGCCTAAGAGAAAAAATGAAAATCAAAACCAAATTCAAACCTGAAAGCAATTCACCTCTCACAAAACATCAACCTGAAAACAAGATCAAGTTTTCAGATTCAAAGCAATCAAAACTGAATCAAAGTGCAACCTAGAAACAGATTGGCAAACAAAAGAAAAACTAGAAATTCTAAAAACAAAGGCAAAGTTTCAGGAAAATTAAAAGTTCAGAACAGATTTGAATACAAAAAAATCAAGCATGCAACAAATCTGGGCAAGCATGCAAATCTGAAGCATCTCAAATTCAAGTCAAAAGCATTCCAGGCCTATTGCTTCTCTGCTCTATGCATATACTGGTGAGAAAACCTCTTGACTTTGTTGATTATCTTGGTGTTTGAAGATGTTTTTGGAGCTATGATGTGAATATGCTAGTATGGTTGTGTGGATCTGACTGCATGTTGTAAATATATGTGTGCATGCTTAGATATAGGAGAAATCACCTCTGTCTTTACTTTACAGGTTTAAAACCTGTTAAAATTTCAAAAGCACTCCTTCCAATTCTTTTTAGTCTTAGTTGTTTAAACAAAGTATGTTCAAATTAACAAGATTTAGATTTTTAAAATGGTCTTAAGTTGAAAATGTTCAGTAACTATTTCGAAACTATGAAATAACAGTAAAAATCTAAATCAAGTCAAAAATCAACGATCTCTATTTTATGTTTTAACTTTACAAATAGATTTGCATTTCAAAATGAAGAATTTTAATAATCAATTTGAGATTTTTAAGTTTGTATACCATGGGATATTTCAAAATTATGGAAAGTGCCTTTTTGTTAATCGCAGTTGATCGGCGATGAATTGTTCGTCAGACCGGGGCCTGAAGGTAGCCAGTATGATGGAGTTACAGGGAAAAATACTCGAGAAAATTGTAAAGCGTCGAGGTGGTGTTACGGTAAAAATTCAGGTTTTAAACCTAGTTTTGTTGACATTGTTCCTAAACCAATTTCGACATCGTCGTTGTATCGAGTGGCACGGGACCAAAGGGAAAAGGTTCGTGAGTTATTGGTGTAGCTTTGGACGAGGTCGGAGGACCTCTGGTGGTCTTTGGTGGTGGGTGTAATGATTTTTTTCGGTCGAGGTTCTGTGCTCTGGTGTTCGAGATTGGTGGATTTCGATCGGTATGGTCGAAGCAAGATCTGGGTGATCAAAGTAAGGGGGAGGATCGCGTGGAACTTAGCGGCGCCATCGTGGTTGATCGGAGTGGTTCCGATGTAGTGTATACGTGCACGTGATATTCTGGGTATCGGGGTTCAAGGAAGGAAGAAGAAGAAGAAGAACGATGATCTCGAAGTCGAACTCGAGTTTGCTTCCGGGGAGGTGAAGGTTTTGCTCGAGTGGATTCACGTAGCACCTGGTTTTCCAAACATTTAAACGAATTTTTGAAATTTGAAAGGGGATATGGATGAGTTTGGGAGGAAACTTGAAGTGGCACTCGGGGAAGTTGTTTGTTGACTAGGGGAATGCTCGAGCGAGTCTCGGGTTGGGCTTTCAAAACAGCTTTGGCTTTAAAAATCAGATTTTTAATTTAAATTTTGAAACGTTTTTAAACCCATGTTTCTAAAAAAAACATTTGTCCTGATTTAAATTTGAATAATTAAAGAGTTAATAAAGTTATGTTTAAAGCAACCAAGTCATTTGATTTTGTGATCAATATTTATTTTTAAATTATTATTTTATTAAAGAGTAAATCAAGATAAAATGTTGTTTTAATTAAACCTTAATCTCTTGAATAAATTTATGATTAATAATGATTGATGGGAGATTTATTAAAGGTTGATTAATGATAAATTAATAGTTAATTAAAGGTTAATTAATTAATTTATGAGATTTATTAAATAAGGTAATTAATTTGAGAATAATTAATTAATTAAAGGTTAATTAATTAAGAAAATTAATTAAGGGATGATTAATTAATGAAGGTGATTAAGATTTAATTAATTGTAATTAATGACAATTTATCGTTGATTAAAGATAATTTATGAAAGTAATTATGTGGTTAATTAATTTAAACCACACAATTTATTCATCTTAATTAAAGATGTTTGATTGTTATTGAATGCTGTGTATTGGATTGATATCCATGTTATGTGATTGTGATGCTATGTAATATGAATTGCTTTGTGCTGAGCTGTGATATCTGTGATGAATATACTGCTGTGTAAATATGAAAAACCTTTGGGCCGTAAAACGGCATTTGAATTTCGATGCGACAGGGAGTCGGATTCCAGTTGGTTATCCGAAACCCACATCGTATCGTAATGGTGAATATTTGTGATTGATAAATTTACTTTATCTATGAATCTGTGAATGAAGATAAGCGTTATGGATTATACCGCTTATCGATATTGATATGCTTGAATCTGTGATGATTGAACGATGTTGCATATTGTGTGAAACCCCTGGACTACACCATACACACACAAATAAGGATTTCACAAGGAAATCGGTTAAGTCACATATATTTGAATTTAATGAAATGGTTTTAAAAATTGAATTTTTAAATTCAAATGATTTTGGAAATGGAATTGGGTTAAATGTGAAAAGCTTTTGAAAAAGGGGTTTTGAGGATAAAAGTTATTTTGAGTAACGTGATAAAGTTTTGAAATTTAAATAATTTGATTTAAATTTGAATTCAAGATTTGAAATTAAAATCTGTGTTTGGAAATTATGGTTTAAAAATGTTATACAAAGTTATAAATGTGTTTATATGGATTTAAAACCATTTTAAAAGTATTGTTTTGAAAATTTGAATTCAACCCAAGTTTTATACTTGAAGGGCTTTAACTCATGCAAATGTAATCAGATTTTTCCGAAACGAAAACTAATTGTTTTCAAATAATAATAGCTTTCATATAAAGAAAGAATTTCCAAATTATGATGAAAAGATTTCAAGTTTGAAATAGAATGGTTTTGAAAGTTATGAATCTTTGGAAATTGTTTTGAAAGCTATAAATTGAGTCTTTGATTTAAAGACCGGATGAGTTAATCCAATTTGAAATGGGAATTATTTTGAAAGGCTATGAATGAATCTTTGTTAAAGATTGGTGAACCCGGTATTAAATTGAAAGGGGTTTTTAAAGGTAAATCTATTATTTAAAAGATTAAAGTGTGGAAATTGTTTAAACCATTGAAGGTTTTTGAAATGAATCTTTTTGTTTAAAAGATTGGAAATGGTAATTTGTTTAACCATTTGAATGAAAGGTTTTGGGCCTTAAGCTGTGATTTAACTAAGACCCCAGTATCCATATGATTTTTAAATATTGCGCTCGCTGTTCGGTTTAGCCGGGAGAGGACCTTTGTGTCATATAACCCATTCCGAACAATGATACGACGTATATGGATAGCATTTGAAGACGGTGGTGAAGACCGGGTGTCTTCGAGAATGATAGGATAACCTGTCGATTTTCTCTGCATCATGGCTCCGGTATAGAGATTCCCTAAGTGATGGGAAATCTGATCGGGATCGGGGATATCCGGATGTGCAAGGGCTTCTTTGGAAGTGCCTTCGGTTCTGTTCGAACCCGGAATAGACTTGTATGGATGTCTGTCTGACGTTACACTTTGATATGTAAAGCTGGTTTCTATCAAATACATTTCTGTTTGGTGGCGGAGATTTATTCTCTTAGCTTAACACCCTTCTATGAGACGTACGAGCTCATAGGTTATGTAGTTGATGGTTACTAGTGATACATTTTCAATTTGGTAATGTGGCATATAAAGTGCTGCTGATCATTTGTTAATCGAAGCATGGCTTTGTGAAAAAGTGTAGCTTTGTGGACGAAACTTCGTCGAGCCTCACAACCCAGAAATGGTCGAAATAGGAAAGTTGCGGCAAGGTTTTTAGGAGTCGCGCCTCTAGGGTATGTCCATTTCCTTCTGGATAAGAGGTGGTATCATGGTATGGAGCCCAGATATTTAACCTATGTGGTTACTGCAAATTTATTACTTTATGGTTGTTGGTTGTCGGGATCCCGGAATAAAGGTCGGTAACGACCGGGGATGGCATAGCTCGTGTGTTAGTTACCTAGTTACAGCTTGGTTAAAGCGTGAGGTAGCGTCGACCTTGTTCAGCAGAGATCCGGTTAGGTTCTCGGGGGCGTCCTTAAAGAGGCGTTCCATTATGGTGTGGGAAGTTCCTTAGCCTGACCATTTGTTGGAAATCCAATCATCCAATACGCGCCTTTACGATTTCAATTGTATAACCTACCATTCTTAAATGGTAGCTATTACAGGCATACGACAAATTGTGGTATGCTGGCTAAGATTGATATTATACTTTCAAAATGTTTTCTACACCATGCACTAATAATAATAATATCAAAATGGTTTTCGCGTTTCAAGATTTTTGACTGTCATAAGGAGAAATCTCCTTCAAGTGTGCGCTTGCATTGTGTGTGTGGCGGGAGGCCTTATGGCAGTTTCATTTTCCAAAAAAGCATTGCGGTTTTCAATGTTTTAAAATCTTTATTGTTTGTTTTAAAGATAAAAATGGTTTTGTTTGCTCGTACCAGTCCCATGACTGACCTGGAGTTTATTGTTTCCTTTCTAAACTCTGGGTGCCCACAATTTTCCGCACGGGCAGTCTTGAGTTGGGTTTTTCAGATAGTAGATATCGATTCAGTAGCTTTCAGCTTTCTCTTTGGAATTCGACGAAGACTTTGGATATTGAAGTTTTTTGGTTAGGACGACCGACCTTGCTTAGCTTGGTGCAACTTGATGGTGGTTCGAGCATTGGATTGGAGTTATCTCTTGGCAATTTGTTTTCCGCTGCTGTTTATGGTCTCTAATATTCTTGTATCATATTGTATCAGTGTTGTATCATATTTGGATATTGTATTCATTGGAGTTGTATTTGATATTCATTTTGTTTTCTTCCACTGTGTTGTTTACTTAATGTGTTATAAGCTCCGACAAGCCAGATTCGACGTTTGAATCTGCGGCATTCGAGTACAAGTGAAGTACGGGTGTCGATTTTCGAAGGTCGAGTCAGGATCGTTACAAGTGGTATCAGAGCTGAAGGTCGAATCTTTAGCTCAGGAGTATAACACATTAGGTAACTCATTAGAGAAAGGGTGAAGTATACCCTAGAATGAGTATATCCCTAATATATCCATTCGTGTGCCTCGGTAAATTCTCTTACTATCCATTGATAGTGAGTATGAGTGCAAGAAGAGGACGAGATAGAGAGCAGGGAAATACCACTACAAATGGTCAATACCCTGTAACAACAACGGAAACAAACTTTCTCTATCGATCTCCTTTGATTCGTCTTTTCAATTCTTTGATGGTTCCTGGCAGCTCCAGGAAGAATCTTTGATATATTTGCATGGGAGTTCATAAACTCCAGATGGGTCAGAATTGTTTGTTTGGATGAATTGTTTGCTTTGGTTGCTATGGTCGATAGGTTTCTAAACTAAATTTTTTTGGGATTGTATCCATATATCTGTCTGTTCTCTGGATCCAAATATGTTCTACGAGTGGTTAGTTATCCCTTCGAACTAACCAATGCCCCTGCATATTCGTAGATCTGATGACCCGAGTATCTTGTATAGTATTGAATGAGTTTGTTCTCGTATCTATTGGTGATATTATTATTTGGTAAGCCAAATGCAGAATAGATATTTAGTTTAATCTGGAAAGATATTTCTCTATCCTTCATCTGTTCTTTATTGTCTCCCTTGTAAATTTCGAGGACGAAATTTTCTAAGGGGGTAATCTGTAACGATCCCAAACTTTGAATTAACTTTAAATTAATAATTAATGTAAATTTTGGAATTTATTTTCGAATTAATTTGAAATTATCAAGATAAATAAAATAAATGTTGATTTGTATATATATAAATAAGATTGTAAATTTCATTTGAGTTTAAGAATTCAAAATAATAAATGTTTTAAAATTATTTGAATTTAAATGTATATGTATACATATATATGAGTAGATTTGAATTTGACTTTAAAATTTAATTAATGACCGAATTTAAAATCTAAAACATTATATATATGTAAACCTTTAAAACATAAGAAACAAAGTTAATTCACAATTAAAAATTGATAAGGGTTTAAAAACATAATTTGTAAATAAATTAAAAAGTAGGTCTAAACATAAATTTAAATTTTTTACAGGTGTGAGAAGATTAATACATGTATTTACAAGTGTAAATGATAAAGACATGTGGCAAGGGAGATTGTTTTCTTTGAATAAAAAAAAATTAGAAATCATGCATAAGAAATTTTTTGAAACCAGGCTATCTTCATTTTCTTCTCAAGCCTAAGGAAAAAAAATGAAAATAAAAACCAAATTCAAACCTGAAAGCAATTCAACTCTCACAAGACATCAACCTGAAAACAAGATCAAGTTTTCAGATTCAAAGCAATCAATGCTGAATCAAAGTGCAACCTGGAAACAGATTGGCAAACAAAATAAAAACTGGAAATTTTAAAAACAAAGGCAAAGTTTCAGGCAAATTAAAAGTTCAGAACAGATTTGAATACAAAAAAATCAAGCATGCAACAAATCTGGGCAAACATGCAAATATGAAGCATCTCAAATTCAAGTCAAAAGCATTCCAGGCCTGTTACTTCTCTGCTCTGTGCATATACTGGTGAGCAAACCTCTTGACTTTGTTGATTATCTTGATGTTTGAAGATGTTTTTGGAACTATGATGTGAATATGCTAGTATGGTTATGTGGATCTGACTACATGTTGTAAATATATGTGTGCATGCTTAGATATAGGAGAAATCACCTTTGTCTTTACTTTACAGGTTTAAAACCTGTTAAAATTTCAAAACCATCCTATTTCAAACTTGAAATCTTTTCATCATAATTTGGAAATTCTTTCTTTATATGAAAGTTATTATTATTTGAAAACAAATAGTTTTCGTTACGGAAAAATCTGATTACATTTGCATGAGTTAAAGCCCTTCAAGTATAAAACTTGGGTTGAATTCAAATTCTCAAAACAATACTTTTAAAATGGTTTAAAATCCATATAAACACATTTATAACTTTGTATAACATTTTTAAACCATAATTTCCAAACACAGATTTCAATTTCAAACCTTGAATTCAAATTTAAATCAAATTATTTAAATTTCAAAACTATGTCAAGTTATTCAAAATAACTTTTATCCTCAAAACCCCCTTTTCAAAAGCTTTTCACATTTAACCCAATTCCATTTCCAAAATCATTTGAATTTAAAAATTCAATTTTTAAAACCATTTCATTAAATTCAAATATCTGTGACTTAACCGATTTCCTCGTGAAATCCATATTTGTGTGTGTATGGTGTAGTCGAGGGGTTTCACACAATAATGCAACATCATTCAATCATCACAGATTCAAGCATATCAATATTGATAAGCGATATAATCCATAACGCTTATCTTCATTCACAGATTCACAGATAAAGTAAATTTATCAATCACAAAGATTCACCATTACGATTTGATGTGGGTTTCGGATAACCAACTAGAATCCGACTCCCTGTCGCATCGAAATTCAAATGCAGTTTTACGGCCCAAAGGTTTTTCATATTTACACAGCAGTATAATCATCACAGATATCACAGCTCAGCACAAAGCAATTCATATTACATAGCATCACAATCACATAACATGGATATCAATCCAATACACAGCATTCAATAACAATCAAACATCTTTAATTAAGATGAATAAATCGTGTGGTTTAAATTGATTAACCACATAATTACTTTCATAAATTATCTTTAATCAACGATAAATTATCATTAATTACAATTAATTAAATCTTAATCACCTTTATTAATTAATCATCCTTAATTACTTTTCTTAATTAATTAGCCTTTAATTAATTAATTATTCTCAAATTAATTACCTTATTTAATAAATCTTATAAATTAGTTAATTAACCTTCAATTAACCATTAATTTATCATTAATCAACCTTTAATAAATCTCACATCAATCATTATTAACCATAAATTTATTCAAGAGATTAAGGTTTAATTAAAACAACATTTTATCTTGATTTACTCTTTAATAAAAAAATAATTTGAAAATAAATATTGATCACAAAATCAAATGACTTGGTTACTTTAAACATAACTTTCTTAACTCTTTAATTATTCAAATTTAAATCAGGACAATTTTTTTTTAAAACATGGGTTTAAAAATGTTTCAAAATTTAAATTTAAAAATCTGGTTTTTAAAGCCAAAGCTGTTTTGAAAGCCTAACCAGAGACTCGCTCGAGCATTCCCCGGTCAACAACCAACTTCCCCGAGTGCCACTTCGAGTTTCCTCCCAAACTCACCCATATCCCATTTCAAATTTCAAAAATTCGTTTAAGTGTTTGAAAAACCTGGTGCTACGCAAATCCACTCGAGCAAAACCTTCACCTCCCCGGTAGCAAACTCGAGTTCGACTTCGAGATCATCGTTCTTCTTCTTCCTTCCTTGAATCCTGATACCAAGAATATCGCGTGCACGTGTACACTACATCAGAACCACTTCGATCAACCATGATGGCGTGGCCAGTTTCCACGCGAACCTCCCCCTTACATCGATCACCTAGATCTTGCTTCGACCATACTGATCGAAATCCAGCAATCTCGAACACCAGAGAACGGAACCTCGACCGAAAAAAATCATCACACCCACCACCAAAGACCACCAGAGGTCCTTCGACCTCGTCCAAAGCTACACCAATAACTCACAAACCTTTTCCCTTTGGTCTCGTACCACTCGATACAACGACGATGTCGAAATAGGTTCGGGAACAATGTCAACAAAACTTGGGTTAAAACCTGAATTTTTACCGTAACGCCACCTCGACGCTTTACAATTTTCTCGAGTATTTTATGATATTCCTAAAATGTTTTGAGGCCACGATGTCTATCATTAGACTAACCAAATTTTGGAGATTTTGAAATTCAAATTTAGGCTTAAATTTGAATTTAATTCGAATTGAATTCGAATATCGATTTGAGTGATTTCTTGGGTTTTTATTCGTTTTCGAGCACGGATTTTTCCAAACCTTTTTGAAATATTTTTTTTAAACAAATGGGATTTCAAATTATTATTGTATGATATTTTTAAAGTATTTTCAAATATAAAATCTATTTATTCTCGATAATAAGGGAATTTTCAAATATGGCTTTCGAAATTGGTATTAAAAGCTGGTTTTCTCGAGTAAATTATTTTATATATAAAATACACGTTTTTGCGTTGTTCGAGCGAATGAGAAGGATAATTAAATGGTTTGGTAAAACATGTGGTATGGGACACATGCGTTTATCTTATCGGTTTATTCCTGACTTGTCTTTTTGATCGTTTTGACCTTCGTGTCGAGTTTACCAATGAGATGAGGCAACTTTTTACTGGTTTGAGTGTGAAATTTACTAGCGGTTAGTAAATCGTTTAGTGCGAACGTGTGGTATGGGACGCATGTTAACACTATTCGGGTTCCTATTCGAGAGTTTGTGACACATTTGCCATTGCGGCGTGCCAGTACTGGACCTTCGGGTCATTACCATTGCGGCGTTTGCATTAATTTGAAATTTAAAGTTAATTCAAAGTTTGGGATCATTACACAAAACTACCTAGAGCATGTCATCATGTCCATTCCCAAAATCAATCCATACCTCGAAAAGCAAAGTACGGTCACATAGGACCACCATGCCATGTATGAACAACTTTAGGTTCTGATAAATATGCATTGATGGGTCAATCCCCTAAAGGGATTAGACACCCAAATAGAATTATAGATAATTCTAGGTTAAGTCTTAACTTATCTAGTAATGCATGGCTAATAAGAATGCAATTCACTAGTATAAATTGAAGTTCCGATAGAAAATCCAGATAAAGATAACACACCTTTCATAACAATCTGCTTCCCCTTCTTATTAGTAGATGGTACCATACTAATAATCAAAATCATCTCCAATGCATGCACCTTTACTACCTGCCCTACCATCTTTTCTTGAGTTGGGTAGTTATTCCTAAAGTGCCTAAGCTATTGATATCCATAGCACTTAATCGAAGAAGTGTATGTCTTACACTGGTTCGTTATGTGACCTTACTTACGACAACTTCTACTAATGATGGTCTGCTTCTTTCCCTGTCCTCATTATGGCCCACCTTGTGCTTATTCTAATTCTAGTTCACTACCTTCTTTAGTTCAGCCTCTTTAGCCACAATAGCTAATTTCTCATCAATTGAGTTCAACAACGCAGCTTCAACCAATTCCTTAAATGTCGCTTCATATGGTTTCTTATTCAGTGCTAACTCTTTCTATGGAAAATTAATACCCTTAGAAAATTTCAGTGCCTTCTTCCTAGAAGTGTCGATCAAATCAAATCTGAACTTAGCCAACTCATTAAACTAACCAATGTACTTGCCCATAGTTCACTTTCCTTGTTTTAAATGGATAAATTTTTCCAGTAGACAAATTTAACTTCGAACCTCCTTTTGAAGTCTGCCGAATTGATAATTTCCTTATTCACTTTTTAGTTAATTACTTCCCACCAATCAACTACCTTTCCTACAGATGACATATGCCAATTACCTTCTACTGATAATCCTTAGACCCAATAAGCTGAAGATTTTCTCATAAGAGTTCAAACACACTTTGGCCACCAAATAAAGTACGATATCCATATAATTGTTTCTGTCTAAACTTGAAAAATCCCTACAAAGCTTCAAGAATCCATGGATGGTGCGAAGGGTGTAACCTCTGGAGTGATAGTATCATTAGGATAGAAGGAGTCTCGTTAGGGTTAGCGACATTTACCTGACCAGTCACTTACAAGTACCTTCAGAACCATAAAGGGATATTCAACCTAGGGATATCCATGGCATCAACCCTAGTGCTAGTAATAGCACTGGTCTCTACCCCACTTGTGTTGGTATCATTGGTCACTGCTCCATTTTATGTGAAGTTACTCATTTTCAAATATTTGAAAAGTAAAAATGTGATTCATTAGCAACTCCCCAATAGACAGTGAAGAGGATTGAATGGTAAATAGTGTGTACATATGTACTCAACTCCAATATTTATATTTATATATATATAATATAGAAATTACAAACATGCTCTCTCAATACGTTCCTAGTCCTTAATTTAGGGGAAAATTTTCTCCGATACCAAATGTAATGGTACGCCAATTTCAACCCTCTGATTTAACATAACTAACAATGAGAAAATCCACAAAGCAAAAAATGACAAGTCGTTGGTGATTGATATCAATAGATAAAAAATAAATATATTATATTTATCTCCTTTTGAACTCACATTGGAAGATAACAACATATAATATAGTCAAATATCACTATGTTACAAACCATTAGATTCAATTTTATATATAAGTCATATACATAATCAGTCCAATCCAGACACGCATACATGCAAACCAATACTAGTGTTAGATGATTATTTACAAGTTTATATATATAAGTAAAGCCACTGTCATTCGCACTTTAAACGTTAATTAACATTGCATACTGAATTCTGTCAACCTACCGATGAAACAAAAAGTTATAAATACATAAAGGGTCGGGCTATGGTATGGTGAATGATGTGCGTCTACTTTACTACATACTCTAATCATTTCCAGATAATACTAAGATAACTATGGTAAATGTCATACCTTAGTCTTGTTTCATCTGCAACTAAGAATAATAATACATACAATAAATAATGGCTATCATGTGAAACAAGTCTTAGTCTAATACAGTTGCGGTGGTCGCTGATATGGTTTAACCAACATAAAAAGCCAAGTCTTCCATTTTGTATCAACACATGGCTGACTCTTCGAATGGATGCGGTTCCATATACGGCTTACAGACCCATTTTTGTATAACAACATGCACTAGCTATAGCGATCAACTATCCATACATATATATTTACTTATATACACACACACCATTGTATATACATCCAATCATTTAATTCAATCAAGCTGGGAAATCACATCAAAATAGTTTTTAAACATCAAAATATACGTTTTATCATGTTTTGGATCCACTTTTGAAGTAAAAATATGCTTATAGAACTGATTTGGATTCAAAAACGAATTATAATTTTTTTAGATGAATTTAAAGTGATTTAAATGCATGTTTTCATACCATGGTTAGTCACATGGAGGTTGGATTAGGATATGGAGGTTAGGTCGATTGTCATGATGTGATATGATGTTTTTTTTGCTTGTTTGAATGTTTTGATTGCATGTTTGGAATGTTGAAGCGCCTAATGAAAAGAAATTGGGGTTGGATTGTTCTATGGGTTAGGATCATCATGTAGATGGAGTAGCGATATAGCATGCTCTTTGATTCAATTAAACAAATGATGGAATATCTATAGTAATAAAAACTACAATGGATCGACTTTAGAGAGTTTGATGTCAATAGTAATAAAAATTACAGCATAATTAGCCAGAGGAAACCTTAGCTAAATTTTTAGGGAAGTGTCGATCATGATAGATCAATACTAACCCATCTTTTTGATGCGATGGAACAAAGCAAGGCTCAAGGCAACTATAAGATGCCAACTTTGGTTCTTTTGAAGTGTTATACCAGAAAAACATAAGAAATCTAGGAAAAATGTGCCAAGGAGGATCGATCATCCTAAGGGCATGAAAGCATGGAACACTTAGCTAAATTTTGGCTGAGTATTGAACAAGCTTGATCGATACTGACCCAAGTAAGTTTTATGGAAAACACGGAGGTGAGTTTGAGCAAACCATCCGATCAATTGCATGTTCATTAGAGCATGGGTGACGTATATATATCGATCATCATCGATCAATGTTGCTTGGTCAAAAACACGAAGGCAATACGAGAGTAACTTCAGGATTGACAGGAGAAAGTTTCAAAGATAAGTGGAGCAACCGGACTTCGTCGTCTCGATGTTTTGAGAAATTAGGATTAAGCATTTCAAGGAGAAAGTTTTCATAGCATCTGGTAAGAGTCTAAGTAGGAAAGTTCGATATAAAGTGAACTTATGGAGTAGACCATACAGGGTAATTCTACAATCGAGATGTTTGCTAAGGGATTGTTGATAACTCAAAGGTCTTGATATATGCTTATGAAGAAGGAATCTGTAAGGATGCTCACTAAAAATCGTATGGGGTGGTCAGCTTACCCTAGACCTTTAAGGAGTAGCCTAGTTTCTTGACCTAACAGAGTGGTATGGATTCGAGCATTGATGTGACTGTGATGTTGAGCATTTGCTGATCATATGCGGTGTTGATCATATGAGTTTCCTCATATCCAAAAGCATTTGAATTGGGAGATATGAGATTAGTTGATGGTTGTTATGTTTGCTATGGTTATCGCACAATTTATTTATTATCGATTTGTATACCTAAACAAGTTAAAATGTACTTAGAGTAGTTGTAGACCCATATGATGATGATGATAATTTAACATATACTATTTATATGTGCTGGCTTGTTGGAAGTAGGGATGGGTCAAGTATGATTCCCTATACCATATACTCGTATTTATGATATGTCGGTTTTTATATCTATTTTGAGATTATAGATCACTCTCATAAGACTTTTTTTTGACTCGAGGTTATTTTCATTTCTTTATATCATCTCGGGTACTTTGAAATGAGCTGATTGAGAGATACATATGAGATAGCGCATGGAGAAATGTGGAGAATGAGTAAGAGGCTAACCGTTTCTTACAATATTTGGAGCTACAATCGCTTATATTTCACTATGCGATGTTATGGATCTATGTTAGCACTTATTATAATTGGAGATAATTATCCTTGGAGTTTATTTGATTCAGATGTATAAACTATATTATTTCTGCTTTATTAACCCGATGAACCTGCTGCACTCCAATATCCTATTATATTTTGGTTCATTTGGTTATGATATTGTTTCTTCTATTATATATCTATGTTGTTGTTATATTTGTTTACCCGTTGTGAGATATACTACAGATTCTTCATTGGTTTATTGTACTTTACCTCTACTGCTTTTCTCCATCAAGTAGGTACCAATGTAGCATATCAACTTTGGTATTAATTTTGGTTATTTGGGCACCGAAGGTGGAGGAAGGTTGTCATTTAGTATTAGAGCTTAGGTCGAGAAATCACCAAAAGTTGGTGCTAGTAGATCCATCAAAGATGGGTAAGGATATGCCCTTAGGTAGGTCTAAAAGATATGTGATAGTGCGTACTTGTTATATATTTTGATTTTCCAAATTTTATAGTATATATATAGCAAGTGGCATGCACACACGAGTGCCACTTATGCAGTTTTCCTTTGTGATAGACTGGTCATTCTTATTACATCTTATAGGGATGAGCAGGCATATAAGGAATATGGGAAGAAACTCCATATTTAGAATCGATACTGTAAAGGCACTAAGGCTGTAGCTAACCCAGATATGTAGACGATCTTTACTTCTATGACGTTGAACATGATGCAAAATGCCCAAGAAGGAGCCCTAAGTCCAATATGTGGTGGTGCTTCTATGGGAACAGACTCTATTATGGAAGTGCAAGATTAGATAGACACTTATGAGCATATCTTTGACGATGTTGAGTTAGAAGATGCTCAGAAGAGGAAGTTGGCTTCAAGGCAACATCAAGAAAGAGCTATGGGTTAGTGGAATGCAATCAATGTAGCTACTCCAAGGACTAGTTCACTTAGGTTCAGTTGAATTCTCTCTTTGAAGAGAAGTTTTCTCGGTTTCTCAGAAGTCTATTTTATTTTAGAAGTTTGATGACTTGAAGAAGGGCGATATTTCTATTTCATATTATGTTGCTAAGTTTGACACATTGTCGAAATATAGGATGTCATTCATCGACACTCCTTTAAAGAAGAATGAGAGTTCATCATCATCTTGAAAGACTACCTTGGAGTAAGAGTGGTGATCCATATGGATGAAATAATCAACAAGATCATAGAGAAGGCTTTGATGCGTGAGAGTTTATATCAAACTCGAAGACAATAGTGTTCCTAAAGAAGAGGCTAAATAGCATGGAGGTGGAAAAAGGAAATTGAATAACAAAGATAAGAAGTAGTTCCACGGCAAGGATGATCAAAAGGAAGGCAAACGAAAGCCAACTTGTTTCAAATTTAGAGTGAAGTGCCATCTTAGTGAGAATTGCAAGAGTGCGGATAACATATGCCATAATTGCAACAAGCTTGGACATATTAGGAAGGATTTTCCAAAACCACCAAAGGAGAAGTAGGTCATTAAGGCGTATGCACTGAATGTTGTTCCTACTTCGTCGAGAGCTCCATCAACGAAGTATAAAGGGAAGGACATCATGGTTCAAGGTATGATGTTTGTTTATGATATACCTAATCATGTTTTATTTAATGCTGGGGCCTCATATTATATCTAGTGACCTAGCAAATAGAATAAGATTGAGACTTAATCTAGTAGATAGACCTTTAGGAGTGTCAAATCTAATTGACGATCGACTAATTTGAGTATGGTTTGCTGTGACATTATTTTATTGAGTCGTAGATGCATGGTTGTTTGTGATTTCTTTATGCTTGGTTTTTTGGGCTTGGTATTATTTTAGGGATGGATGAGATTCAAAGATACAGAATAGTTGTTGATTATGGGAGGTTATTGGTGATAATAGGGACATGTAAGGGGAGTAAGCTAGAGTTGAGATGCATGCCTAAGAATGAAGTTATGGTTAGCCTTTTATATCTGCTCGAGATCTTGCATGATGAGTTTTCATCAATACCTATAGCAAGAGAGTATCCTGGTGTATTTGAGGAGGTTACACGATTACCATCATATAAAGAGATTGAGTTCAATATCGATTTGGTGAAGGACGTCTGGTCTGTTGTATTGCCTTTGAGAAGGATGACACCCAAAGAGTAATGAGAACTAGAAGTGCAAGTGAATGACATAATAAGCAAGGGATTTATTTGGAGGATTATTTTCGAGTGGGGGGCAACGACGATATTCACTACTAAAGGCGGATGATTCTTTGAGATTTTATGTTGATTATCATGGGTGAATAAGGTGATGAGAAAGAACAACTATCCCCTTTCTTGTATAGATGACTTGTTCGATTAGTTCCATGGTACGAAGGTCCTTTCTAAGTTATATTTAGTGGTGGATTTTCATTAGTTGACAGTGGCAACAGATAATGTGTCAGTTACCATATTTCGTATGCCATCGAGAATTTATGAGTGGTTGGTTATGTCGTTCCGGTTAACGAATGCATGAGCATACTTTTTGATTTTATGAATCGTGTTTATAGAGAACAATTAAAAAAGTTTATGCTTTTTTCATCAATGATATTCTTTTCTATTCATGGATGAAAGAAGAATAAAGAGCATTTGAGAGTTGTGCTTGAGACATTGAAAAAGCAACTGTTAAAGCTAAACTTTCCACAAATTAGAGCTAGTAGCTATAGATTTTGCATTGAAAGCATGGAGGCATTACTTGCTAGGAGAAAGGTTTGAGTATTTCATCGACCATAAGTCAATGAAATACCTTATCTCATAGATGGACCTTAATCTAGTATGGTAGAGATGGTTAGAGTTCTTAGCCTCCTATGACCTTGACTTTCCTATATGCCCAGTAGTTGAAACGCTGTCATGGATCCATTGAGTGGGTGACATGTCAGCTTGGGAGTTATTTTCCTGGAGTGGACGTAGTTAAAGTATATAGTTAGGTATGATTTTCGACCAAAGTGTGAGCTAGAGCTAGAGATATTGGCAAGCTTGACTATTAGACCCACTCTTATAAAGCAGCTTAGTACTAGTTAGAAGCATGATGCTAGACCGGCGGAAATCATTTCTACGCGTGAGTTAGGAGTAAAGTTTGAAGATTCAAAGAAGTATGGATGTTTTATTGCTTGTGCATGTTTCGGTTATGTTGATTGAATTGGATTGAATTTCGAGGGTAAAACGGATAAAGGGAAGGAGAATGAAATGATCCACATTTTTACGTATCAGGGGATCGTAAAAAAATTATTTTCATAACCAAATGACCTTAAATTGGACTAAAACTTTGGATGGTACTAAGTTTTAACATTTTGACCCTTAGAATTAATTATGGATAGTTTTGACATTGAAATCATGTAATTGTTATAACTTTTGATAAAATCTAAACCGGCTCTCGAAACTCATTTTAAATAAAAGATACGATAGTTTCTCTTTCCATAGAGGGGATCATAAAAGATTTATCCTCAAGGGATTTAGGAGATATTTTTGTTTTAAGTTATACATTTTAGGCATATTTAGTGGTGATTAGCCCAAGCCCATAATTAGGGTCACTAACCTATTTTAGTATTTGTGCTAACTACGACATTAAAGACAGTACCAAATCATTGTTCATCATCTTAAAAGCATATCTAATCCTCCAACTAAATTATCTTCACTTAAAACCTTACCTAATACATACCAAATTAAGATAAACCAAGAGATTAATGGTAGGTTAGCAAGGGGATTAACAAGAGATAATCAAATTTTCATTTTTGGGGCTTGCATTTTGGACCTACGTTTGGTTGGGTTGGATTTGCACTGGATTGCATGATTTACATCGATTTTACATTGATAAGTGAGTGATTTATCATCTCACAACCTCATATCTATGTAAAAATTTGATACTGGAACTAATTTAGACTTGAAAATTAATTATAAATAATTTTAACGATTTTAAAGTGATTTAAATGCATATTTTCATATCATGGTTGGTCATATGAATGTTAGATTAGGCAGTGGAGGTTATATTGATTTTTATGATGTGATATGATGCTTTTTTTGCTTGTTTGAATGTTTTGATTGTATTCTTGAATGGTTGAAATGCTTTCCATAGTTAAACTGTGGTTGGATTATCCTACGGATGAAGATCTTCATGTAAATAGAGTAGCGACATGGTGTGTTCTCTGATTCAATAACATAAAGGATGGAAGATTCATAAGAACATAACGTCTTCGATGGAACGACTCTAGAGTGTTTGGAGTTATATTGATGCACAAATGAAATAGTTATATCAGAGATGGACCAGACCAGAATTGACCTGAGGAAAATGTGGCCTAAAATTTGGCTACGTGTTAATCACAATCGATCGATATCGTCTGTACCGATCCATGTTTTTGATGCAGTGGACCAAAGCAAGGCTTGAGGCGATTAGAAGATCATGACTATGGTGCTTTTTGAAGCACTGCAACAAAACTTCTAAATCATAAGTAAAGGGGGATCAATCATTATAGCGACATGAAAGCGTCGATACCAACTGAATGGAATTTTAGGGAACATACGGAGGTAACTTTGAGAAATCCATAGGATCAATTACATGTACACTCAAGCAAGGGTGGATTGTGCACTGATCATCACCAATATGTGTTGCGAGTATAGAAAACGGAGGTGCCACAGTAACTTCAGGAATAACATGGGGTGACTTCAGGCTTGATAGTAGAAAGTTTTGGAGATAAGTGTAAAAGCCAAGGAGATGTTGGAGCTTCCTCGGCTCAACGTCTTGAGCAATTTGGATAAAGTGCTTGAAGGAGAAATTTTTCATAGCATTTGGGGATAGTCCAACCAGGCAAAAGTTGGATACAGAATGAACTTGTGAAGTAGAACATGCAGGGTAATTCTACTACCAAGATGTGTGCCAAGGGATCGTTGATAACTCAAAAGTCTTCATGTATGCTTATGAAAATGGGTCGGTGGGTACGCCCATTGCAAATTGTGTGATATGATTTTTTTACCTTAGTCCTTTACAAGGTGGTCATGATTCCTAGCCTTACGAAGTGGTATAGTCTCCTAGCCTTACGTGGTGGCATAGATTTGAGTGTTAATGTGACTGCGATGTTGAGTAGTCACTAATACTATGGGGTGACCATATGAGATATCTCATAACCAATGCCATTTGATTTGAGAGATGTGAGATTGGTTGATGGTTGTTATGTTCACTGTGGTTTTCACACGATGTAAGAATTATCGAGTTGTGTACCTAGACATCCTAGATCATACTTAAAGTAGTAGTACACCCATATAATGATGATAGTTTAGGATGATAGTTTATATGTGCTAAATTTTTAGATTCAAGGATAGGTCAAGTATGATTATCCATATCGTATGTTCCTATTTATGATATATCGGTTTTTATATTTATTTTGAGATATTGATCACTCATGCAAGACTTTTGTCTAACCTGAGTTTATTTGAATATCTTTTTATCATCTCGAGTACTCTTAAATGATTAGGCTGAGTGGCATGTATAACATAGTGTATGGAGCTATGTGGAGAACGAGCATAAGGCTGACGCTTTCTTATATATCGATATTTGGAGCTATTATCGTTTATATTCTGCTGTAAAGTGCTATGGAGCTATGTTAGCACTTGTTATACTTAGAGACAGATATCCTTAAAGTTTATTAGATTTAGATGAATAAACTCCATTATTTCTGCTTTGTATAATTTGATGAACCGGTTGCACTCTGATATGCTATTTTATTTTGGTTCTTTTGATTATGCTACTATCACACCTATTTTATGTCTTTGTTATTATTATATTTGGTTTATGCATTGTGACATATATTACATGTTATTTATTGGTTTATAAGACTTTACTCCGGTTACTTTCCTTCGTTGGTCGGGTATCGATGTTGCGCACCCTTTGGTATCAGATATTGGTCATTTGGGCACCAAAGGTATGGGGGAGGTTGTCACAGGAAGCCTAAAGGCTGAGATTTTCACACTATATTCAAAGACAAGAAACAAGGGACCCAAAATATATAATTAACAAACATAAGTCGATAACTGATGCATTAGAAAAAGGTGCGCATTCTTTTAAATTAAATAAATTCATATATATGATTTTACTTATGTTTATTTTCGACCATGTAAAAATATATTTTTTGAAAAATAAAACAAAGGCAAACGTATATGTAAAGTATGTTGATTTATATTAAACACAAATTAATCATGTGTACACATATAATATATATGTATATGTATGTATATATATTCATATGGATCCTCAACGCCAACAATCTATGTATATATATTTGTATGTATATACAACAAATAATTTTTTCGGGTTTTTATGGAAAAAAAGAACTCTTTGCTTATGGATTTATAAAAAAATCTCGATTTCAAAAAAATACTATTTTTTTATTTTGATTTTCCGATTTGAAATATATGTATATATGTATTATATACATACATATAATTAATTGCAGCAAAACAAAAAGGTTGTTTTTTCTTGATAAAATTATAAAAAATAACTTTGACGAATGTTTGAACAAGTTAAACTTGATTTTAAATTCAAACATTAAACATATATTAAATACACTATATATATATAATTTAGGGTGAACATTGCTATTTCTCCAAATCAAGTCGATTAATGTCCACTGAGAGAGTACATATTTGGATGAGATTAAATATAGGAAGACTAAGGCAAATCTTGTATTCAATGAATATATCAAAAACTCGAATTTGGACAAAGTTTGCATAATTGGAATCTCTAAAACTAAGTTCATCTCATGACAAATTGCTATGAACCAATTCGGTACTTTGTTAAGGAGATTGTTCGAACTCATTTTAAAAATTCAAAAATCGTAAACTATGAAACCGATTTTGAGGTAGCCTCGATAAAATGGAGATGTGGATTTTTCAAAGTTTGAAAGGGATAATCCCAAAAAAGAATGTAACAACTCTAGTCCCGTATTCTTTGTAGGATGAAGAGGAAAAAAGAGGAAAGAAACAAGATATACAGGAAACAATAAGAAAATATAGAAGCTAATCTAATTTCCTATAAACTTCATTCATTACAATAACATTCTTATAGCTACGAATGCACTAAAAAAGAAATTTTGTTGTATAGAATCCTTCTAGAAGTCGCTATTATTAGCTAAGCATTTAGTGGTCCCAAGGTTTTCACCCCAAATCACGTGCATTGTTTTGTTACCGCAACTTCTAGTGTTACCAATCCACACATGCTGATTTATTTGAAATTCATAATTTCATGTAAGCATATATATTGTGACTTGGGCATGTTACAACTTCCGCTCTCCTTAAAGATTGACCTTGTCTCAAAATCAAAAGTGAGGAACTTTGTTATTAAGTCCCAAAAGTTTCCCATGTATCTATCATCATTAACTCTTGAATTTGTTGAAACCAAGGACTTCGTACTATGGAAAAACCCTACAAGTGAATGGTAGAATGTTCTATGTTGTCATCTCTTATTGATAATGCACCTGCTAGAGTTTTTCTCTTCCATTTTTGAATACAGATTTATAATCAAAGTCGTGGAGTTTTGTTAGCGATTTGTGTTGGATAATATGATTCAATTTTCGTTCCAAAAGATATTTTAGGCTTTTGTGATCTGTTTTGATAACGAATTTCCTTCCTAATGAATACCACATCTATTTTGTAACAGCTAACATCAATGCTAAGAGTTCTTTCTCATAAGCGGATAAGGATAGATTTTTCCCTTTTAAAGTCTGGCTGATGTAGTTAATGGATTTGTTGTGTTGTAATTGGATAACTCCAATTCCATATCCAAAGGAATCGTGTTCCAATACAAAATCATGTGTGAAGTCAGGCATAACTAGGATTGGTGGTGAAGTTAAATGCAAGCTTGAGTTGATCAAAGGAGATTTGTACTTCAAGATTATCCTGAAATGCATTTTTTTGAGGAGGTCGGTAAAGGGTTTGGCAATAGGTCCATAGTTCTCGACAAATTTCCTATAATATCCAAAAAGTCCTAAGAATCCCCACAATGTTTTTAGTGGTGACTATTCTCTAATTGCTTTGATTTTTTCATAGTTCACAACTCCATTTTCTGATATGATGTGCTCAAGGTATGCTACTTGCTTTTGTGCGAACAAACAATTAGATAATTTGATCACTAATTAATGTGTTTCCAGGACCTGTTGTTGAATTTGGATGATTTAAATATTCGTTAAAAGGGAAAGAAATTGATTAATTGATTCAATCAAATCAATTAATTTAGCTGATATATGAAAGGATATTTTAAAGGAAACTAATTAATTAGCAAATCAATTAATTAGTCTGCTAAATGAAGAAATAAATTATTAGGCATGGAGAATAAAGGAAAGATATGGAAACGAAGATTACGCCATCTATTTATACTGAAATCAAATCACGCAAATTGGAAAGATATCTGCGTAATCAGAAAATTGATTTGCTTAATCTCCAAGCAACCCTTCATTATCAAGTCTATATAAATGAATGAACTTTATCTTCATATGAACAAGCAAGTGTAGTATCCACCATTATTCTTTCCTCTTTCTTTTGTACTCTCTTCTTTAGTGAAATAAAAAGTTGTTGGGTCTCCGTGGACGTAGGATATTTATATCCGAGCCACGTTAAATCTTCTTGTCTTCTATTTCTGTTATTTTTCTGTGAGACTGCATAATTCTTTTTAAGTGTCATTGATATCTAAATAGGCAATACTAGATTCTGAACAAATAAACCGCTTCCGCTCAAACTAAAAAAAAAATCACTATAGTTTGGTATCAGAGCTAGTGTTATTGTTCCTGTTTGGATATTAATGGCTACTTCTAGTAAGTCTGTTGGCAGATCTGGTGTCAATTATGGAGTAACACGTTTTGACGGAAAAAGAGATTTTGGTACTTGGAAGATGAAGATGGAGGCTGTATTGAAGAAGGAGAAGACTTACAAGGTTGTTTCTACGCCTGAGAAATGGAAAGGTATTGATGCAGCTGATTTGGAAGAGATGGAAGATGAAGCTCTTACAACAATTCAGTTGAGCCTTTCAGATGAAGTTCTTAGAGAATTCTCTCAGAAGAGGACGGCGAAAGAACTATGGGATGCATTATCGGATGCATATCAAGACAAGTCTCTCACTAATCGGATTATTCTTCAGCAACAACTTTATTCGTTCAAGATGAAGCCTGGAGCTGATCTCATAGAGCATGTAGATGCTTTGACGACTTTGATTATGAACCTGAAGGCGGCGGAAGTTGATATTACTGATGAGGCTCAAGCAGTGATCCTCTTATGTTCCTTGCCTAAGGAGTATACTGCTTTTGTTAATTCCATGATTTATGGCCGTAGTAAAATTAGCCTGTCTAATGTAAAGGCTGGTCTTCATAATGAATTATTAAGAGGTAGATTGGCGAGCACTAGCTTGGATAGTGATACTGAAGGCTTATCTGTTCATAGAGGTAGAGGCCAAAGCAGGTCGAAGAAAGGTGGAGGACAGAATTATTCACGGTCTCAGTCTAGGGGACCTAAGAATTTGACTTGCCATTATTGCAAGAAACCAGGACACTTCATAGCACAATGTCCCAAGCTTGAAGGTAAAAGAAAAGATCCAAAGAAAGGCTCAGCTTCTACAGCAGAGAAATCAGATACAGAAAGTGACACCGATGTATTTACAGCTTCTGGATCTTTTGGGAAGAGCAACTTATGGCTGATTGATTCTGGCGCATCCTATCATATGACACCTGGTAGGAATTGCTTTTCCACTTACCGTGAAATTGATGGAGGAGAAGTTCTGATGGGCAATGATGCTTCTTGCCGTATGGTGGGTGTCGGTAGCGTGATGATTAGGATGTTTGATGGTGTTATTCGTACGATCACCGATGTTAGACATGTACCTGATTTGAGGAGGAGCTTGATTTCTGTTAGGGCGTTAAGTAGACTTGGCTTGAAAATTGTAGTGGAAGGAGAGAAAATGAAGATATCGAAGGGTTCCATGATTGTTATGAGAGGTGTAAGGGCAGGAAATCTTTATCTACTAAAGGGCACTAGTGTAATTGGTGAATCAGCTTCTGTTACATCTGTTGGTTCGGATTCTTCCAGGTTATGGCACTTACGGATGGGTCACATCGGTGAGCGCAGCATGGATGAGTTGAGAAAACGAGGATTGATTGATGGAGTTCATCATTCAAAACTTGGTTTTTGTGAAGGATGTGTTCTTGGAAAGCAGATGAAGATTTCTTTTGGTACAGGAGAGCATAAAGCAAAAGCTGTCTTGGAGTATGTTCATACAGATGTATGGGGTCCCTCCCCTTGTCCGCCTTTAGGTGGAGCCAAATATTTTGTTTCATTTATAGATGATTTCTCTCGTAAAGTATGGGTATACTTTCTTCAGTCAAAGAGTGAAACCTTTGCCAAGTTTCGGAAATGGAAATCTATGGTTGAGAAGCAGTCAGGGAAGAAATTGAAAGTTCTCCGTTCAGATAATGGCGGTGAATTTGTATCACAGGAATTCATCGATTATTGTGAGTTTAAAGGCATTAAGAGGCATTACACCACACTAGGCGACCCCCAGTCTAATGGAGTTGCAGAAAGGATGAATCAGACATTATTGGAGAGAACAAGATACCTTAGACCGACTGCTAAACTGAAGAAGGGATTTTGGGCTGAAGCTTTATCTATGGCGGCTTTCCTCATCAACCGCACACCTTCCACTGCCATAGATATGAAGATCCTTGAAGAAGTATGGAAAGGAGAGCCTGTCAGCTATTCATTTCTCAGAGTGTTTTGTTGCCCAGCTTATATGCATGAGAGCAAAGGGAAGCTGGAACCTAGAGCTCGCAAGTGTATTTTTCTAGGTTACAGGAGGGGAGTGAAAGGATATAGGTTGTGGTGTCCTATTAGCAAGAAGATCGTTATGAGCAGGCATGTGACTTTTGATGAGAAGGCTATGTTGAAGGTGGAGCCTTCCTCATCGGATGACAATGAGAGGACATGTGTAGAATACCAGACACAAAGCAAGTCATCTGTTGATTCTTTCCATAAACGTTCAAATGGTGTTTCCGATGACACCGTGGTTGATGAGGATAATATCGATGTTGGTACAGAGGATCAAACTCAATGTGGAGCTCATTCGGAACCTAGGCCTGTCAGACAAAGAAGAAAGCCTAAGTGGCTTGATGAGTTTGTTGGATTGAGCATCGAAGATATTAACTTCGATGATATGGCAACATATGCTTTGAATGTTGTCCATGATGAGCCTTGTGATTATAGAGAAGCTATCGCATCAGTTAACAATTCCAGTTGGTTAGTTGCTATGGAGGAGGAGATTGAATCATTGTAGAGAAATCATACTTGGGACTTGGTGCCTCTTCCTACCGATAAGAGAGCTATTGGATGCAAGTGGATCTATAGAGTGAAAGACGGCGAAAATGGTAATCTCAGATACAAAGCAAGGTTAGTCGCAAAGGGGTATGTTCAAAAGAAAGGGGTAGAGTATCATGATATCTTTGCTCCAGTGGTTAGGCATACTCTATTCGTATTCTTTTGGCATTGGTTGCTCATTATGATATGGAATTAGAGCAACTAGATGTCAAAACTTCATTCTTGCATGGTGATCTGGATGAGGAGATTTATTTAAAGCAGCCGGAAGGGTTCATTGATAGTAGCAGGCCAGATTATGTTTGCAAACTCAACAAATCTCTATATGGACTGAAGCAGTCTCCTAGACTATGGTACAAGAGGTTTGATAAGTTTATGCTTTCACAGTGATACTCCAGAAGTTTCAAAGACCAGTGTGTTTATTTCAGAAGATGTGATGGTGATATGATTTATTTGTTGTTATATGTTGATGACATGCTGATTGCATCTCGGAGTATGGCCAGAATTAAGGAGTTGAAAGCGGAGCTCAGTAGAGAGTTTGATATGAAGGATTTGGGAATGGCACAAAGAATATTGGGTATGGAGATAAGTAGGGATAGAAAGCGGAGAGAGTTAAGGCTCACTCAAGCGCAGTACATCGAGAAAGTCCTCGCTCGATTTGGAATGGAGAAAGCTAAACCGGTTGGCACTCCATTAGGCTCTCATTTTAAGTTGTCAAAAGACTTATCTCCCTCATCGGAAGAAGATAAGAGGTATATGGATGATATACCTTATTCTAGTGCTGTCGGTAGTCTTATGTATGCGATGGTGTGCACAAGACCAGATTTGGTCCATGTAGTGGGTGTTGTGAGTCGATATATGTCTAACCCAGGCAAAGAGCATTGGCAAGCTGTGAAGTGGATTCTTAGATATCTTCGAGGCACTTCTTCGGTGGGCTTGTTATATGGTGGAGTGGATGGTGACATCTTTCTTAGAGGATACTGTGATTCTGATTATGCTGGGGACAGAGATGCTAGGAAGTCAGTGTCGGGCTATGTTTTTACACTTGGCATAGGCTCGATTTCATGGAGATCAAAGCTGCAATCTATCGTAGCTTTATCGACTACCGAAGCAGAGTTGATATCGATTGTGGAAGCAACAAAAGAAGGATTATACTTATTTCAGTTGTTGGATGATCTTTCAATGGTGCAGCGGACAGTAGAGCTATTTTCAAACAGTCAGAGTACGATTCATGTTGTAGAAAATCAAGCTTATAGTTCACGGACGAAGCACATTGATGTTAGAGGTTTCTTTCTTATGCTTGAGGAAGAACGAAGAAAGATCAAATTGTTGAAGGTGGGTACTTTGGATAATCCTTCAGATATGATGACAAAGTCACTTCTTAAGGACAAGTTTGAGCATTGCTCAAACTTGATCAGTTTGATACCTGTTACTTGAGCGCCATGGGGCGCTGGATCCAACAACTTATATGTTGATTACTTGATGATAAGGTGATGAAGAGAGATTGTTATATATTTGAATCAAGGTGGAGTGTTGAATTTGGATGATTCAAATATTCGTTAAAAGGGAAAGAAATTGATTAATTGATTCAATCAAATCAATTAATTTAGCTGATATATGGAAGGATATTTTAAAGGAAACTAATTAATTAGCAAATTAATTAATTAGTCTGCTATATGAAGAAATAAATTATTAGGCATGGAGAATAAAGGAAAGATATGGAAATGAAGATTACGCCATCTATTTATACTAAAATCAAATCACGCAAATTGGAAAGATATCTGCGTAATCAGGAAATTGATTTGCTTAATCTCCAAGCAACCCTTCATTATCAAGTCTATATAAATGAAGGAACTTTATCTTCATATGAACAAGCAAGTGTAGTATCCACCATTATTCTTTCCTCTTTCTTTTGTACTCTCTTCTTTAGTGAAATAAAAAGTTGTTGGGTCTCCGTGGACGTAGGATATTCATATCCGAACCATGTTAAATCTTCTTGTCTTCTATTTCTGTTATTTTTCTGTGAGACTGCATAATTCTTTTTAAGTGTCATTGATATCTAAATAGGCAATACTAGATTCTGAACAAATAAACCGCTTCCGCTCAAATTAAAAAAAAAATCACTACACCTGTAAGGTTAAAAAAATTGTTGTAAATGTTCTTTCCAGCTTTTATTACATATAGGAATATCATCAAAGAAAACTAAAAAAAATATCCTGAGATATTGCTTAAAATAATATTCTGAGAGCTTGAAATATGGTAGGAGCATTAGTCAAACCAAATGGCATGACTATAAACTCATAGTGCCCTTCATGGGTCTTAAAAGCAGGCTTATGTATGTCTTCTTCCTTCATTTGATTTGGTGATATCCTGCCATTAAATCTAGTTTTGTAAAAAAATTGCCTCATCGAGTTCATCAAATAAATCATTAAGTGTCATCGGGAATTTTTCTTTGACTCTAATTTTGTTTAAGTTTCTATAATCCACACAAAGCCTCCAACGTCCATCATGTTTTTTGACTGTAACCACTGGGGATGAGTATAAGCTAGTACTTAGTCTAATAAATCCTAATTGAATCATCTCATTAATCAATTTTTCACTACAAGAAAACTGCAGTTTACCTACGTGAATATGGCGTAAGCGGGGCGTAGGTAAGCGCAGCAACTACGTAACCCCTACGTCAATTCTAGCGTAGGTAAAACCTGCGCAGGTAATAAAACACCTACATCTTACCTACGCCATCCGTGGAGTTGTTTCCTACGCCTTTCCTACACCATAATTTTCTTACGCCTTCCCCATGCCATGTTGTACCTACGGTTTTGTTACGACATTTTTACTTCTTTAAGTACTCACGTCTTTCCTACGTCATTCGTTTACCTACGTCTTCCCTACGTCCAGATTTCCTACGCTTTCCCTACGTCATTCTTACATATTACGTTTCCTACGTCTTTTCTACGTCATTCATTTATCCACGGTTTACATACGCCTGTGTTTTTAATGTTTTTCCTACGCCATGCACACGACTTTTTGCTGCATTAATATTTCATTTACCTACGCCTTCCCTACACCTTCCCTACGTCTTTTCTGAAGCAATTTTGATATATTACTATTCTATTTCATTTCACCACATTAAATCGAAACTAAAATCAACTTATTTTTATATATATACACATTCCAACAAAAAGATTAACGTCAAACCATTCATCTTTAATTCAAAAAAAAATATCTCATTCATATTACAAAGTCAAACAATATTAATCAAGTTCCTATATGTTAAAATAATATGATAATATGTTCATGATACATGACATCATACAGATACCATTAAAAAGTTTTCAATACCCTCATCCCTCACGACGATCATTCGGCTCTTCATCAAATCGCTGTCGAAGCATCTCGGTGAGTTGTTCATACTGCATCTTCAGCATTTGAATCTCCCCTTCTTGACGCTCCACCTTTTCCTCTAGTTTGGCTCTTGTCTGTGCTTCTCCCTTATTGATGCTATAAGTAGCATCTTTGTATTTTTGCATTTTATCAAATATTGCATCAATTTCTGCATTTTAAACTAATTAAAATAATGTTTTGTTAAAAGTTTAAATACTTACTCCAGGGATATTGCCATAATATGGCCTACGGTCATTTCTTTTAGCTATAGCACTGGTAAGCTTGTCGAATACTTCTTCCTCGACATTATACGAAATTACTATGCCCTGACTTTTCAATTCTTCAATTCTAGCTTGATATTGTGCCTATATTTATGATTTTCCAAATACAAGAATAAAAACATAAATACATGCTCACACTGTGCAGTTTCAGAAATCATGAGAAGAATAACTTTAACGATGTATCAAATTTAAGTATGGCACATATATGATATTTATTTTAGAAATGATGAGAAGAATAACTGTAATGATACAGCAAATAGTACACTATTATGGCAATACCAATAATAACATACTAGTAGAGAGCAAAATATAAAAATATAATGCTTGGTATAGAATAAAAGTGAGAAATTTCATATGATCTACATGGAATTATTTCGGACGATCTACATGAACCTTGATGCAAATATCTAAAGCAAGCAAGATGCATATGGGTGTATTCGCAGTCAAGTGTAAATATCTAAAGCAACCAAGATGCATATCGGCGTCAGATTGTAAAGAATTAATTAAATATCTAAAGCAAGCAAGTTGCACTTCCAAAGCTGTCTGGAAATCATGTATTACCAAAGTAAATTTATTAAACTTGAGTCTCAACGTGCTGTGGTAAAGATATTAAAGAATAAGTAAAAAAAAATTATACATATTTGAGGAAAACATCCTGACAAAACCTACGGCATATTCCCATGGCATATTACGCAAGCTGAATAGTTAGCTTATATAACAAAATACAACCCATACAAACAAAAATCTGAGAAGAATTAATTGTTTGTTCCAAATATAAGCTGATCAGGACTTGCCACTTTATTAAGCTGCTTAGCCTTCACAGATAATTCCACCGTTGAAATGGCCTTTCAAGAGAAAGAGTTGCCCAAAAACTTTGAAAATAAAATTAAAAACATTAGAATAGAGAACTAGTACTACAATGAGTTAGTTCTGTCTTTTTGTCAATTATTTTTAAAAACAATGCTTTCAATGGGTTTGTCACTGTTGTGATCAGCAATTCAACACCATCAGCAATGCTTTTAAAAGAAATGCTTTCAATGGTTTTGTCAGCGTTACTCCTAACTTAAAAAAACACCGTTACTCCTAACTTGTGATCAAGAGCAGATGAAATTATCTCTAAATTTAACTCTATAGCCCCAACTGAAGTTAACAAATTGTATTCACATGGTTTTTCTTAACTTTCCACACTTACAAACAACACATACAAACATTATACTTCATCTGCTATATAACATTATCACCTTCAAAATCATATATGCTACTCCCACTATTCCATAGTTCACATTCACCAAACAGTGCCTGCTACCCCATACAATCACCCCAAGCTACAACCCATACCGTCCTTCACCACAAGACTGCACACCCCCTGCCACTTCCTATATTCAACTTCACAAAACCTTCCATTCACCACAGCCACCTGAAACTTCTTCTACAAACACTGCTTTCAGACAACTGTGCACACTACAGTCTCCCTACCACACTGTCAACATTTACCTAACCACTCCACCACAGTTCACTTTCCACTTTGAACCATTACTGCTTCATTCAAATCTCCCCTCTCCTCCTTGCATTTACAGAACCATCACCTTCAAATAACTCCAGCCACACTTCTCACAATATCACATCATATCAGTCAATAACTCCACCTGCTACTGTTATTATCATTATAAATATTCACTCATCTTCTTCATACGAAGTTCCAACCCACTGCTCATTCATCCCAGCCTCTACATTGCAATCATCACTTGCACTTCACTGTGCCTACCATTGCAACACACCACATAAACCATCAGATATCACTGAACTACTGCATTTTACTTGCATACAACTGCAACACGTCCCGCACTTACCTATAGACAAAACTTTGACTTCACCCATAACACGACACATCTACCACTTGCAAATAACCCACTGCTAACTGTGCTACCATCTCTGACACTTACAACCAAAAACCATAACATAGTGCAACTCTTCAACATCATTCTTCTCTGCACATCACAACAATCAACCCTTTCGGTGACTCGGTCGTCACACAACATTCAAACTCCACTGCCATATACCAAACAACTTCGACCTTCCACTTCACATCACTGACATAATACTACACCGTCTACAACCAACAGTGTACCACTATCTCCTCCTTGAAACCACCTCCTCCTTGACCACAAACTGCTCTAGTACCATACTCTGTTTTGGGTTTAATGTTTTTTTTCTTACGTTTTAAATTTAATTGAAGCATTAACAAGTGGAGTTCACACAGCAACTCGAGATTTAGCTTTGAAACTTTTATTAAAAAGAAATACGCATGATCAATGACTAGTTTTATTAAATTTAAAATATGTAAAAGAAGAAAAAAAAAAGAAGCACAGCTAGGATTAAGGATGTTTTGTTTCGTCATCGGCATCTTTCCCACCTTAGGCCTCTTTAAGCACAACTTTTAACCAGTTATTAAAACCAAGATATAAGAATCACTTACTGCAAATTCCATCGATGCTTCATCAATCCATCCACTAGTGGTAGATCCAATGTCCGAAGTGACCTTGTGAGTCCTACAATACACTTCCCAAGTAGTTGGCTCCCTATTAAGTTCATCGGTCTAGAAAATAAAGATAAAAATAGAGTAAAAATGTGATAAGCTGGTGTAAATTAACGTTAAAACAAGATTTTAGAGATCAAACCAAATCGTTTCGATAATCCGCAAAGGATCTCGAACCACCACAATGTCGCTTTTGGTTTTGAGCCCTAGAGTTTGCAGCTTTTTCTGCCTGAGCTTTTACTTCAGGAAGCTCCCAATATGCCAAAAACTGCTCATATATCTCCTGGGGTAGGTTCGAATGCTTCTTGCTTGACTCTTTCATACTGTGAATCCAGTCCCGATACTTCAATGCTTCACAATTGCTGGTGAAGCATCATCTGTCCATTGAAATGACTCCTGTACATGTAGTGGAAAATGTAATGACCAAAAAAATAGATGTAACACAAATACACTAATATTATTTTACCAGAAACTCCTGAAACATCACTTTCTTAACATCATCGGGTATACTTTTAAAATTGGGCCAAAAATCGTTAACCCGTGCTAACAAACCTACTCGAATAGCATAAGATGTAGCCCTGGAAGTGAACTCATATCTGAAACATATAAATGTAAAGCATGAATGTATATTTATGTTCTCACCTAGCTTATTTCAAATTAGTCAAAGTAAATTAAACATAGTCACAAAAGTCAACATCGATTACTTATTTTGCAAAAGTCAACATTAATTACTTATTTCATAAGAATTCTTACCCAACATTGGCTTGCCAGAAAACTCCGACCCTTATTACGGAGGAGGAGTCCGACACGGATGCAGTAGTCGATGGATTGGTAGCATCAACTTCAAGGGAAGTAGGATGAACAACGGGAGACATGATATGCTGCTCTGCTGACTGTGATCCTGATCCATCTTGACCGATAACAGATGCACTAGGTTGTATTGTGGCAGATGTGTTATTGCTAGAAATACGTAGAGCGGGTCGTTTCATGGAACGACGATGACGATCAGCTCGAGTAGACATGTCCTGTTAAATGTAATTGCTATAACATAGAGATACATATGATTTGAAGAATTAAATATACAACAAACCAATTAAAACAACATGAACTGAAGACTAAATACCCAAAGATAACTAAGCATACAAGATTAATTTGAAGTAAAAATTCATGCTAGTGGAAAAATCAAACAAGTATATTAATGAAAGCATGCTACCAATCGACATTATCATCATAACTTCCATTAGTTACACTATCATATTCATCTTCACATTCATCAACTTCGACATTTTCATCTTCAATATCATTTTCAGCAGCTTCGATATCATAATCAACTTCGACATCATCGTCAACCTCTACTCCATCAAATACTTCATTATGAAGTGGTCCGATGTCGTCAATGTCTTCAGTGATTTGTAGTAGTCCGTTATGGTCCAAATCATTCTGATATGGTTGATCTTCGCTTACGATCATGTTCGAATTGAATGACCATCTTGGCTTTATTTTGACGACAGCCCACCAATCCGCCTTATTGTCGTTCATAGCAGGATAGGGTACATAATAAACTTGAGTCGCTTGCATCGCTAACACAAATGGATCATAACCTTGGTATCGTCTTTTGTGATTTATTTCAATAAGTGGATAATCTTTATGTGCACGACGTATTCCTATATCTTTTCTATTGTCGAACCATTCACATTTGAACAAAAAGGTTTTAAGCTCTGGTGCCATCGAGTAAGTAAGTTCAATTATTTCCTGTAACATGCCATAATAATCTCTGGATCATCATCCTCGTTGCCTCCTTTGACATACACCCCACTGTTGTAAGTTGTTTTATTTTCTCCAAATTCAGTTGTGTGAAATTTATAGCCGTTAACGTACATAATTGGACATTTTCTATACTTCATCATAGGACCAAATGCAAGTTTTGCATAACAAACATCAGTTATTCCATTATCATCAACCTATTAAAATAAATTCACATACATTATAATGTTATAAAGATTTATGATATAAAACGCGATTAATATATAATAAATCATGCTCACATATTTCTTAAACCATTTCTCAAATCCTTTATTGGGCTCAACATCAGGATTTGCTTCTTCGAATTGACTGTTGGGCGATTAAAATTACCAAGGAAAAATTATAATATAAAAACATAAATCATTTTAATTGATTGAAGTTGTGTTACATACCAAATAAGATTTGATAGCTCTTCACAATTGAGAAGCACGGTTGATTTAGCTAAAGTAAAATCTTTAATTATCTGAAAACCTCCATCTTTCCATTTACCATATGGACGTCCCCGTTTCTGAAATATGGATAGAGATATATCAGATGAATCATCCATTTCATCCTCATTACGGTGGCCATTGTTAGAAATCTTGATATGGTCTTCAAAATAGTAATTGAAAAATGTGGATGCTTCTTCAGTAATGTATGCTTGGCAAATTGAACCTTCGACGCGTGCTTTTTGTTTCACCTTTTTTTTAAGGTGACCAAGATACCTTGATATGAATACATGAAATATTAAATATAACATTCTCATAATGATATGATGAAAATATGAAGAAGAAAAAAGTCCACCTTAGTTATATATATACCTCTCAAAAGGGTACATCCATCCATATTGTACCGGTCCTCTCATTAAAGCTTCAGTTGGTAGATATACAGGTAGATGTTCCATGCTATTAAAAACTCCAAAAGGAAATATTTTTTCCAATTTACACAATAACTTCGGTACATCCTTCTCTAGTTTCTCCAAATGAGCTTTGATAAGAGTAGTCGAAATAAATCTTTGTACATTAAGCTAAGCTCAGTTATGGGCATCCAAACCTTTTGTGGTAATAGCTCCTTAAAAACTATCGGAAATAGAGTCTCAAGAAATACATGACAATCGTGACTCTTCATTCCCGATAGTTGAAGGTCCTTCATGTCAACACATCGTTTCATATTAGAAGCAATTCCATCTGGTAACTTCAAATTTTTTACCCACTCTAATACTTTTTTACGACGAATATTTTCCAACTCATAACAAGCTGAACGTTTGAAATTTGGACGTTCACTATCAATTTTTAGTTCGGGACGATTACAGTAGAATGCAATATCCTTCCTTGACTTCAAATCATCTTTAGTTTTTCCCTTAACATTAATAATTGTGTTAAAGTAGTTCTCAAACACATTTTTCTCATTATGCATTACGTCCAGATTGTGCCGAAGTTTCAGATTCTTCCAATATGGTAGCTCTAGAATATACTTTGTTTGCACCAATTATGAATTTGTCCTTTACCAGGGATTTTTGGCTCTCTTCCTATCTCATGCATTTTAGGATAATCTTGCACGATCTCGTACACTTGTTCACTACTCAGAATGTCGGGTGGGTCTAAAGTAATAGTTGTATTTGCCCTGAAGTTTTTCTTATCAAATCTAAAACGGTCGTTTGGAAGCAAAAAACGACGATGACGATCCCACCAACACTGTTTGCCGCCATATTTTAATCGAAAGGATTCAGTCGAACCATACAGATAGGACAAGCGAACTTGCCGCTAGTACTCCAGCCAGAATGCATCCGATATGCTGGAAAATCACTTATTGTCCATAATAAAGAAGCAAACATTCTGAAATGTTTTTCCTTGACGTGTCGTATGTAACAATGCCATCTATCCACAGTTTTTTTAGCCCATTAACTAAATGTTGCAAATATACATCTATTCCGTTTTTGGGATTCTTTGGTCCAGGAACAATCACAGTTAAAAACATGTATGAATTCTTCATACACATCTACGGAGGTAAATTATAAGGTGTTACAATAAATGTCCATGTCGAATACGGTTTTCCGAACGACGCAAAAGGCGCGAAACCATCCGTACACAAACCAAGTCGGACATTTCGTGATTCTTTAGCAAAATCGGGATAAACTTTATCAAAATGTTTCCACGCCTCGCCATCAGAAGGATGGCATAAAATCCCTTCCTCTCGTTGTTGTTCATTGTGCCATCGCATGTGTTTTGCGGTAGCACAAGATGCATATAACCTTTGTAATTTGGGTGTAAGTGGAAAATAATGCATACGAGTGAAAGGTACACCTTTTCCATTGGTTTTTGTAGACTTATATCTTTTTTTATTGCAGAATCTACAATTCGTAAGGTTTTGATCTTCCTTCCAATATATCATGCATCCACCGGGTATGTGTCAATTTTTTCATACGGCAAACCAAATGCAGATACTTCCTTTTTTAATGAATACCAATTACATGCCAACACATTGTCAGGTGGAAGCATTTCTTTACACAGACTTAAAATCGCATTCATCATGTTTTTCGACGCATTATATTCGGATTTTATAGTGATTAACCTAGATGTAGCCAACAAGTGTGTCATTGTACAACCTTTATAAAGCGGTCGTTTCGATGCTTTTAACAAATCGAAAAACTTTTTAGCTTCCGAGTCAAGTTCTTCTGCTTTAGGTTCATCAGTCCACAAACTTGGACCGGCAGCATCATGGACCATTTCTGTCATTCTATCTTCCATACTATAGTCATCAAAATTAGCATCGATGGTTTCGGTTGCATCTTCAACTACCACTGTCGAATCATGCTTTGTCCCCGATTCACCGTGATATCTCCACACGTAATAATTTAGCATAAAACCATAATTATGCAACTGAAAAGTTATAGTTTCGCAATCTTGAAGTTTCATGCAATGACATTTCTTACACGGGTATCGAATTTCATTCATCTTTGTTTTATTACAAGACGCCACTTTTAGAAATGCTTTCACGCCGTTTCTAAAATGCAATGATATTGATCCTCTTTTCCATCCAGGCTCATACATCCAAGTTCGAACTTTCATATAATCCATCTTTTACTGCATAATTAGAAATAAATTAAATTATATTTAATTTTAGGAAATTTAAAGTCCAGAAAACAAAAAATAGGTCTATATTTGTAAATAAGTCTGAAAGTGGTCTATATTTAAATATGCACGATCACAAGTAAATATTGCTCACAGGGATTTTAATTTTGATTGCACATATTTTTAACCGGCATTTAATATACCGACTTAAACAATGCACTGGGGCAGCACACCCAGTAATTTGAAACACAAAGATTGCTTAAATATGTAGGCATGCAGCATGCTTGAATCAACTTCACTTCATTGTACGCAACTACGCATAACACTGACAACATTTGGACGAAAACAAAAAAAAAGTTTCACGCTTAAGCAACTAACTGCACACCAAAATCAGAAGCAGTATCAATGTATCCAAAACTATTATTACATTCAAATCAATAAGGGATGGATAGCCGCAGATGCAATAATTATATACATAGATAAAAAGGGACTCACAATCATCGTTCTTTAATTAATTAGCGGGTAAGAGGGTTACAAATCTGCCGAATATGCGATAATTTGGTACATCCTTATCTCAAGGAATAGTTGATTCACGGAGACCAAGACAAGAAACTGACAGGATGTAGAGCGTTTGCTCTACAGACATGTTCACTAGCTCACTGTCACTTCCAAATGGGCTTGCTTTGGTTAATTCAGAGGTTGTAGAGGCAACGTTTGATAGACAAGAACGTGTGATTGTAGGGCAGGTTTGCAAGAGACATGCCATGAGTAAGATGTGAAGTGTGTTTTTCCCAGAACACCACACCCTTTAATTTCAATGTTGTCCTTCTTTGGTACAAGCTTAGACCCACTTCACGTACTCTTCATCAAACCGCATTTCATTTTACAGAGTGTATTCTTTATTAATCTTGGTTCACAATCGTTGGACCATCATTCTACATTTCAAACCACACGCTGTGATATTCGGGTATCCTGTTCTAACAGCCGCATATATAAAAGCCTAGTAGGGGCCATTTTGCTACGGAGTCAGAAATATTTCTTGCATATGTTATCCAGTAATATTGTAATGATCAGGTATTCTCTAAAACTAGGTAGATCGAATATGATTTTACCTAATTAACACGGTAATAGTGGTTTTGTTTTTACCTGAAAATGAAGTACCCTATCGATGCATATAATGGGAAGGAAAAGTACCAAAGAATGATTATAGGGAAGGGCTATGACACTCATCAGTACCTCAAATATGAAGTCCTTGCACGTACTTGACAATAAACAGACTAATGCTAACCACGAACATCATATGCTAAATTGGAAATCAAACAAACATTGGGGAAATAGAATGGATTGATTTGTGAACAAAAGGGATCAATTCTTTTTCTCAAAGAAAAAGAGGTAGCATCTTCAAAAACGATTAGTGGAAATAAAATTCTTACGACGCCATCAAAAGTTAAAAGGAAAGATTTGTATCCAAAAACATAGGGTGTCACTCAAAATTTAAATTCGAAAACCGTTTCCGATGTACAAACACAAAAGGTAAGGTAGCGATTTTGCCACAGTTTCTGTCGGTGGTAGCCATCCATAGGCTAGCAAAATTCATCGCACAAATATTAAAAAGTTAACAGAAAGGTAATTCCAAATATAAGACAAAGTATTTAGTATGTATAATTTATATATAAAATAACTGATACGCTAATAAAATCCAAATCACATCTGCCCAAACTTGCCCACTTTAATCTTTCTTTTTTGCATTAAAACAACTAAATAAAATTTCCATACCATTTTTGATCCATATCAGTCGGTTTCCCAATATAGGTGGAGTGGAGTTATGATCAACTTAAAATGGTGCACGATTCTCAACTCAATTTAACCAGCAAACAAAAGTAATCCATTTTCAATTCATATATTATAGACTAAATGCAAATGTGTACTTGAAACTCGTTTAACAGGTTCCTAAAAACTTGTAATAAGGTAGAAAAGGCACTTAGCATAAGTTTAAGCATGCAATCAGCAATAAAAAGTAACAATTAAAAAGACAAACAATAAGGAATACGCAACTAGTAATCTAGCACAACCTCACATTCGATTAATTAAAAGGATAAACCTGAAGTTTAACACAGAAACCTCTGCCCGCAAAACAATACAGTACACAGCTACCTGGGATCTTGCATGGAGTCTGGACTACTTCATTTGGTTTCTTCCTCTACGACTTATTTCTTAACTCTAATTCGTTTAAATTATATTATATTATTAATTTTTCTCACAGCTATGATCGATGGTCACTTGAATATTGGTATAAAGAAATTCGCATACTCAATTTTAATTTGAATTATAAAGCTGTAAAAGGGCGACTCGATTTTAGAAAATTAGACAACTCAAAACAAGAAATTCACATACTTAATTAGCAGTGGCAGTATAAAGAGACTGTAGCAGGACTTCAAATCAGCAGTAGAAAATATCGCGTAGGAGGCAAGGATGAGACGATGATGGCTGATGGAATAGCCGAGTATGCAGCGATGATTATTTAGAAGGCGTTGATTTTTGAAACCCTAGTTTTTTGGGTTCAAGCTTTGCCAACATGGAGATTGCACCTGAATCGAAAACCAAAAGAAGCACCTGAATTGAAATTCAATCAAAACAAATATAAAAGGAGGAGAAGATAATTTTTGCTGAATTAGGTTTTTTTTATTCGGTGAAAAACTGAGGTTAGGAGAATGGAAGTATACGGTGATTAATGTAAAAATAAAAAACTTTTTTTTGCATGTGTAGGGACGGCGTGGGAAATTTCCTACGTCTTTCCTACGTCAATGTGGAATTGTATAAAATTAACAGAGGCGTGGAAATGGCGTAGGATATTATCTACGCCTTTTCTACAGTATCATTTTAGTGTAGACGATTTCCTACACCTTACTTACGCCTCGATTTTTTTCCTACGTGTTGAATTTGGTGTAGGAGAAGCGTAGGAAATTTCCTTACGTCTTCCCTACGCCTTTACCTCTTTCTACCAGTTTCCTACGCCTACCCTACGCCCTGCCTTTTGGCGTAGGAAAGACGTAGGAAATTTTGCGTAGGAAATTGCAGTATTTTCTAGTAGTGTTTCTATTTCATTTTTCAAGTGGTATGAGTTTATATATGTTCTTAAGTAAATTGGTTGTGAATTTGCGATATGGGGTATTTTGTGGTCTATGTGTATTTGAGGTGTAAGGAAGGCTGTTTGGTGAATACTTTTGAGAATTGGAGGAGAATATTTTTAATTAGGTGAGGTATATTTGTGGTGTTATTTGTGAAGTCTATGCACTGGTTGAGGTGATTATCTTCTTATGTTTTCAGTTTGCAGTGTATCATGAACAAGGGTTTACAATGGTTCAAGTTTTTATTCATGGCTTCTTCATTGATAACCTTAGTGATAGTAGGCTTCAATCCTTCCCAATTGATTTCTTTGCCTTGGTGAATAAATTTGATTTGCAATTTCCTGAAATGGAAAGTGATGTATTCAGAATGTAGTAAGCCATTATACACGTAAAACCACTAGGCATTCTTCTAATGCTAGGAATAATAAAATCAATAGGCATGGATAGTCCCTAACATTGGAAAATTACATTTTTGCAATTTCCCATTCTTTCATTTGCTCCACACTTGCAATTAGAACTCGAAAATATGGTGACTCATCAACTTGTAGTCCCAGTTGTGCTGCTAACTGATTATTTATAAAGTTGTGAGTAGACCCAAAGTCAACTAATACATGAACCTCTTGTCCTTGAATGTTCCTTTGCAACCAGATTATGTTGGCTGCTTGTATCTATGACATAGCTTGTAAAGAAACAGAAAGATGAGTTGATCTTCTATGTGATGTATGTTGATTTCTAAAGTTTGCTCTTCATGTATCATGTTACTAGTGTCATTGTTGCTTGAAACCCTACTCTTTTGTTCTTGCATCTATGACCTCTTACCCATTTCTCTTCGCATGTATAACAAAGATCTTTATCTCTTCTAAGGGAAATATTAGCTAGTGTTAATTTATCAAAATGTGATGGTTTGTAATCTGGTTTGTTGGATTATGGTATGGTATTGGTTTGTGTAGGATAGAAATGGCTTGGTTATGTTGATCTTGAGGGTTTTCTGGATTATAGATATTTTTCTTTAAATTTATTTTGCAAGTGCGATAGCCTCTTTGAAGTTTTATGGTCTATTGGTTAGTACTTCATATATGATTTCATCCTTTAGTCAATGAACTTATCAACTAGATAGTCCGGTTGTAACTTATCTAGAAAACTAGCTAATTGTTCAAATTTAGTAAGATATTCTCTGATGGAGGTGATTTATTTAAGGTTGGCAAATAAATCAAATGGTTTAGCTAGTTTGGTGGGCCCAAATATGGAAGTGATTTCTAAATGAAATACTTTCTGTAGTGTCACATTTTATACATTAGTGGAGTACCAATTAAACCATTTCAAAGATTCATCCACTAAGTAGAATGCACTTACTTGCACCCATTCATCTATTGATACATCATGGTACAATAAGACTTGCTCCAGCAGTTTTAACAATGATAATATGTTGTTTGCATCATTAAAAGTTGGGAATTTCTTTTCTAGGGATTTATGTGGTAAATTTTAGGCAGTTTAGGAGATCTGAAGCTAGGTTGAGTTGGATGTGATGTAGGGTATGAGTGAGAAAATGGTTAATAGTGGTTTGGTGGTAGTGTAGGTGATCTAGGTAATTCTTTTGGTTAGTGATAGATGTTATTCATGTTGGTTTAAGGGATGTAAGTTGGTAGGGTGGGAAATGTGTACATGAGTATTATAGCATGAAGCGTTTGTTGTCGCTGATGATTTTCTGAATGGACGAACAAGGGATTATATGGTTTAATCATTGGCGGTAGTGTGATTTATGATTTGTGTGACTGTGTACACATATCACTTTGTGATGAGATCATATTATGTTGTTGCAAGTGATCCAAATAGATGTATGGTGCGGATCTGATGTGGGTAGTGATGGATCGTTTGTTGGAGGAATTGATGATGAGATGTCATGTTGAATAAGTAGTTTTAGTGGTGGAGGATGTAACATCCCGTAAATTGAACAATAATCAAATTATAAAGAAACTAACTAATAATTATTAAAGCCGAAAATGGAATATTTGCAACCGCTCGAATTTTCCTGTGAAACTTGCACTCTTGTGTTCGTGGTGATTTTCTGATCAATTTTCATATATAAATTTTTATGATCGATGTTCAAACAGAGAAATTACCAACATTTAAACTTTTCAGAATGAAAATAATCATATATGTGATTAGGTAAATAAATATAATTAATTAACGTTAGTTAACAGTAATGGATACTTAACGTCGAAGTAAAATCAATGTTAATCGGATAAAAAGAAAAAGGTATCAAATAACGTTAGAAAGGAAACAAGGGGACATGTAACATAATAACACAACCGGTTGACCAATTGTAGTATAGCTATCGACTGGTGGTGAACAGGAAGTGCATATTTATGCCGAACGGTCTGAATTTAATATAATCTAATCTATCAGCTGCCATTGATTTGAACCTCCATAAATATAGGCCTAGCCACTCACTTTCTTTCTCATATTTTCTCAAGCAACGGCGAAGCTGTGCCTTTTTTTCTCCACAAAAATTCTAAAATCCATATAAACTATAATTTATGTATTTATATAAGTGGAGAACAATGAAGAATAATAGAGAAGAAGAATAGGGTCGAATCGAATCGCCAAAACTGTGGTAAAATTTGTAAAATTAAATCCAAATCTAAATTAAATTCAAATCTTTTCTCGAATCTAAATATCTAATAAATATGTATATGCTTTCGATACATATTTTGATAGGAAGATAGTGAGTTAAATAGGAATAAATAGAACTTAGATCTGGAGATTTGGAAGCTTAGAAGTGAATGAAATTATATATGTTTATATAATATTGAATTTATATCGCTGTAAATATGTTACATATATGTCTAAATATAAATTTTGGAGTTGTAGGCTTTAATATAAATATGTAATAATTTTGAATCATGCCTACATGTTCTTTGAATTGTTAAATTTGATTAAATATTGCATGTACTTGAATTTGGAAAATAAGGGTGAAAGTAGTCACTAAGTTTAGGAAATAATTCGTTAATGAGATTGTATAGAATTCTAGGTTCGTTGGTTGAATGATACATACATACATACATACATACATACATACATACATACATACATACATACATATATATATATTGGTAAACATGAATTGGGAGTTGTTATAAATTAGATTGGGATTTAAGTAGTATTTTAATTCGTTGGAATGAATTGTGTGACATTGTAAATTTCTATAAATTATTTGTTTTTACAACTATGAATAAAAGTGTATCGTTTGAAATAACAAGAAAAATGCCTAAAAGAAAGAGATAACAAAATAGAAATGTTTACCATATTTTATACTGTCTATTTCAATAATAACAAAATAGATAAGTTCTTTTAATTTCAAATATAACACAAGTCCGCTTTTAGATAATTTATCAAAAATTACAGTGGTTACGTTTTCATTTTGGGAGGATGTAATTCCACCACATTAAAATACAGAAATCTCCAAGTATAAACCAAAGTGTAGTAAGTAGAGATAACAATAACAATTTAGATGTAAATGTGATATATATGATCCAAGATATGTTAGAAAATAAACAATAAAGCAATGAAGTGTAAGTAAAGTGACGAAATGAGTAACTAAAGAGTTATAATAATCAAAGAAAGATAGTTCATAGTTAAAAAAAAAGTAAGTTATAACGAATAATGGGAAATAGAAGTTAAGCAGTAAAAGATATTTAATCTATTAAATTAGAAGTCGGCGGGAAATGACATTTAACGACATTAATGAAATAAGAAGTAAGTTATGTAAAAATAACCGAACATTAACAGTCGAACATAGGAGGCATAGTAGTTAAAATAAATTTATATAGCCTCAAATAGTAGTTAAAATAAGTTATGTAAAAAAAATTGCCTCATCGAGTTCATCAAATAAATCATTAAGTGTCATCGAGAATTTTTCTTTGACTCTAATTTTGTTTAAGTTTCTATAATCCACACAAAGCCTCCAACTTCCATCATGTTTTTTGACAATAACCACTGGGGATGAGTATAAGCTAGTACTTAGTCTAATAAATCCTAATTGAATCATCTCATCAATCAATTTTTCTATTTCATTTTTCAAGTGGTATGAATTTCTATATGGTCTTAATTAAATTGGTTGTGAATTTGGGATAAGGGGTATTTTGTTGTCTTTGTGTATTTGAGGTGTAAGGAACGTTGTTTGGTGAATACTTTTGAGAATCAAAGGAGAATATTTTTAATTAGGTGAGGTATATTTGTGGTGTTATTTGTGAAGTCTATGCACTGGTTGAGGTGATTATCTTCTTATTTTTCTTTAAATTTCTTTTGCAAGTGCGATAGCCTCTTTGAAGTTTTATGGTCTATTGTCTAGTATTTCATATATGATTTCATCCTTTAGTCGATGAACTTATCAACTAGATAGTCCGGTTGTAACTTCAAGCTAATCTGCGAATGAAAGAGCTGAACACCTGGGATGAGCCTGGAAATATGGACGGAGCTTCCTCGAGGCAATGACAAAGCAGTAGGCTAGTTTCTCCAGCTTTGGATAGTTTCTCTCAGCTCCGGTGAGTCGCTTGTATTCATGGGGGAAAAAATAATGCCTAAACTCTAAACTAAAGTAAAAAAATTAACACGGAAAAAAATCATTGGCTTGTCAAATTATCTATCAAGCCGTGAAAAAGATTCAATAAAAGACAGAAACAAATCCACTATCCGTTATCTAGAAAACTAGCTAATTGTTCAAATTTAGTAAGATATTCTCTGATGGAGGTGGTTTATTTAAGGTTGGCAAATAAATCAAATGGTCTAGCTAGTTTGGTGGTCCCAAATATGGCAATGATTTCTACATGAAATACTTTCTGCAGTGTCACATTTTCTACATTAGTGGAGTACCAATTAAACCATTGCAAATATTCATTCATTAAGTAGAATGCACTTACTTGCACCCATTCATTTATTGATACATCATGGTACAATAAGACTTGTTCCAGCAGTTTTAACAATGATAATATGTTGTTTGCATCATTGAAAGTTGGGAATTTCTTTTCTAGGGATTTATGTGGTAAATTTTGGGCAGTTTAGGAGATCTGAAGCTAGGTTGAGTTGGATGTGATGTAGGGTTTGAGTGAGAAAATGGTTAATAGTGGTTTGGTGGTAGTGTAGGTGATCTAGGTAATTCTTTTGGTTAGTCATAGATGTTATTCATGTTGGTTTAAGGGATGTAAGTTGGTAGGGTGCGAAATGTGTACATGGGTATTGTAGCATGAAGCATTTGTGGTCGTTGATGATTTTTTGAATGGACGAATGAGGGATTCTATGGTCTAATCATTGGTGGTAGTGTGATTTGCGATTTGTGTGACTGTATGCACATATCACTTTGTGATGAGATCAGATTATGTTGTTGCAAGTGATCCAAATAGGTGTATGGTGCGGATCTGATGTGGGTAGTGATGGATCGTTTGTTGGAGGAATTGATGATGGGATGTCATGTTGAATAAGTAGTTGTAGTGGTAGAGGATGTAACATCCCGTAAATTGAACAATAATCAAATTATAAAGAAACTAATTAATAATTATTAAAGTCGAAAAATGGAATTTTTGCAATCGAATTTGCCAATGAAACTTGCACTGTTATGTTCGTGGTGATTTTCTGATCAATTTTCATACATAAAGTTTTACGATCGATGTTTAAACAGAGAAATTATCAACATTTAAACTTTTCAAATTGAAAATAATCATATATGTGATTAGGTAAATAAATATAATTAATTAACGTTAATTAACAATAATGCATACTTAACGTCTAAGTAAAATCAATGTTAATTGGATAAAAAGAAAACGGTATCAAATAACGTTAAAAAGGAAACAAGTGGACGTGTAACATAATAACACAACCGGTCGACCAATGGTAGTATAGTAGTCGACCGATGGCGAACAGGCAATGCATATTAAACATAGGCCGAACGGTCTGGATTTAATATAATCTAATCTAACAGCTGTCACTTATTCGAACCTCTATAAATACAAGCTTAGCTCATCACTTTCTTTCTCACATTTTCTCAAGCAACAGCGAAGCTCTGCCTTTTTTTCTCCCCAAAAATTCTAAAATCCATATAAACTATAATTTATGTATTTATATAAGTGGAGAATAATGAAGAATAATATAAAAGAAGAATAGGGTCAAATCGAATAGCCAAACCTGTGGTAAAATTTGTAAAGTTAAATCCAAATCTAAATTAAATTCAAATCTCTTCTCGAATCTAAATTTCTAATAAATATGTATATGCTTTCGATACATATTTTGGTAGGAAGAAAGTGATTTGTAACGACCCGTTAAATTAATAATATTAAATGAATTGAATTAATATAATTTCTAATCTAATTGAGAATAAATGTAGAAATTTGGTATAGTAGTTGTAATTTAGTGTAACAATAAAATTTTATGACAATAGATTTGGATAATGTAGATTGTCACAATTTGATTTAAAGTTAAATATAAGAAACTGATATAAGGGTTGAATTAGTGAATATAAATAAAAAGATTTAAGTAGAATGGAATTCATTTAATATAAAATAAATAGTGGAAGACTTACATTGGATTGTAAAATGGATAGTAACTAAATAAAAGGTGACCGCTGAATAAATCAATGCAATAAGTGTTGATAAGGAAATTTAATGAATGTTGTCAATAATAAATAGACTTAAGATAGTAATAAAATTTGTTTTGCCTATATAAATTTTATGTATTGATAAGCCATAATTAAATTTGAAATTTGGTAGTAAATAGGGGATAAGTTGACTAAGGCAATTAGTAATTTAATAAATGAATGCATAGTAAGTAAGTGGAAATGTATGCATAAAAATATTTTCATATATGGGATAATTACAAAAGTTTACCCATTTATCTAATGTATATAATTGAATCTAAATTTAGGGCAACATTTTGTTATTGATGGTATAAGTGAATTTGAATAAAAGGGTAAAAATTATGTAGATTTAACATGTATTGAGTATATAGCTAAGAAAGGCATTCGATGTAAATGAATCTAAATTAATGTGTCTAGTCAATAAAGGAGAACTTTAAAGGGAATAAATATAAATGAATGTATTTGGGGAATGGAGTCCTTTTATATGTTGAATAGTATAACGTTGTTATTAAGAATGAACGTTACTTTAGTAATTATTAATATGGTAACGGAAGAGTGTATAAATTTTATAGTAACGTAAAAAATGTATTATAAGATAATAATTAAGTGTAGACTTATAAAATATATTTATGACAACAAATTTTGTAAGTTATTTATTCTATTAGTTGTTAAGCTTTATTTATGTGTAAGTTAACAATATTACAATTCAATTGAATACAGTAATTTATGCAAACAAAAGATGAACATTTGGAAGTATTACTGTAGTGATATATATATATAAGAAACGGTAACTTTGTAGTTGGGGAATAATTGATTTATTTGTGAGTTGTAATCAAATAGATTCAAATTTATTAGAATTTATTGCAATTTATGGGATTAATTGCAGTAACCTTTGAAGATTTATTCACTAAAATAATTACGATGGAAATTATATGTAAATTTGCTTTTAGTTAATTTAAAATATCCAGAGGGCTAGAAATGACACAAATCTACTAGTTTAGAAATTTACAATAAAAAAGTGGTAAGTAATTTTTCTAAATATTTAGCTAGTAGGAAGATGTAGATTTAGATGGAATTTATTATTTAACTATTTCATAAGTTAAGTTGAGATCTAAGTTTAGAATTGAGATTTTTAATGTATAGATATTGAGCCAATGTTAGTTTCATTAAATTGACATCAATAACTTTGAATAATAGAAAGAAAGTGAATTTAATAAATTTAATCAAACTTATAATGTTGAATTTATTAAAATTGGAATTAATATTGAAGTTAAGAATTTACATTTGAATTGATGAATAGAACAACTATTGACACTTAAATTGTTTAGAATTGGAGTAAATAGTTAAGAAAATTTAAAGGGAGAAAATTTGGTCAATTTTTGAATTTAGATGTAAAAATTGGATTTTTATAATTTATTTAATTTATTTAATGAATATTAAAAATAGCCATTTTGGCCACGGACTCGGATTTCGACGAAACCAGTTTCATCGGATCCGTATCGGTGAATTATTACAGGGTTTCAAGTTTCGTATCGATCGGACTTGTCGTTTGATCGTACGGACGTGAAACACCTTGAAATCAATTTTAATAAAATCAATTTGAAATCAATTTGGAAATTTTGTTTTCAGCATAACTTCTTCATACGATCAAATTTGGACGTGAAACTTTTTCCATCGCGTTCAGAATATCTTAAAATACCTATTTGGATATATAGATTTAATAAATTCGGTTCCGGAGGCATAGCGGGCTTTTTGGGCCATAATTTGTTCCGTACGTTCACTTATCCGGTCCATCTACTCTATCTCTAGTCTACCTATATAAGCACGGTTATAAACCCTAGCCCCATTTTATTTTCCCTTTCGCTGTACGTTCATTTCTTCATCTCCTTCTCCTCCTCAAATGAATGCAAACCTAGATCTACCCCAATCCAAATTTCAGTGAAAATCCAAACTCTCCAGAAAAATTCCACAAAAATATATGTTAATCTTCTCGAAACACGTAATCCCATGGTGAAATTCGTTTTCTGTTTTGGGCATTCGTTTGACCAGAATTAATTCAAACAGTCCGTGACCATTCATCATCGTCGTCGCAAACTTCGTCGGATCGTCAAACCTTTTCTGGGTTTGGTGGAGATCGACGAGTACTTCGCATCCATAGGGTTCGTTTGGAAAGTTAACGGCTAGATTGGGCAAATTTTTCCGATTAGGGTTATTTTTCAACCGGCGGCTGCACAGAAATTTGAGGAATTGGGTGGTCGCGACTCGATCGCGTGACGTAGGGGGAAGTGAGGACCAGTGGGTGCATCTCTGGCCTGACGTCGGCAAGCGGCGGCGTGGAGATTTTGGGTCGTGGGCGTTGTTTTTTGATGGCGGCCTGTTTAGGGTTTCATTCCCTGTTGATTCTCGCGTGCGTGCGTTCCAGGCAAGCAAGGAAGAACGCCTACGTGGCAAGGAAATGGTAGTGTAAGTGTTCTTTTAATTTTAGGTTTAAAAATTGAAATTTAATCACAATAATCGCCATAACTCTCTCATACGAACTCCGTTTCACGCGAATTTTTTTTGTTAGGATCGTAATTTAATTCCGGACTTGATGACGCTGGTTTGGACGAATTCCAAGACGGGTGAATTTTTGGGTTTAAATCGAATTTAAATTCGATTTAAATTCAAAAGGTGAGTGTTTAAACTCACTCACAACTACTAGAAGCTTTTATGTTTGTTAAATTAATTTTAGAAATGAATAGAAATTTATTTATGAGTATTTGGCATGTTTATTTCACTCATATTTGTTGAATTGCATTTATTAAATTTAACTGTTAATTTAATTTATTTATTGCGTATTAATTGATAGTTAGAATTTATTTGTTTGCCTATAAACTGCTAGTTAACAGTTATATAGATTATTACTGAATATAAACTGTTAGATTAATAGTTGTTAAATTTAATCTGAATAAAATTGCCAGTTATTACCTGTTATAGATTATCAAATATAAATTGTTATTGATTGATATTGCTTGATGATTGTGATTGGATGATGGGTAATGTTGATAGATGTTTTATTGTATATCATTAAATTGCAAATTATCATGCATATTTCATTTCATTCGGGATTGTGGTTTGAAATGATATACAACCGCAAAATTTTATATCTTTTAAATTGCGGATTGAAATGATAAATATCCGTATCACTTGACCATAGGATAGAAAATTATATACAGGCACCGCGGTATATATATAACTATTTTAGTGTGATTTCTATGGTTTGGATGGAGTACGGTTTATTATAATCTTAAATTTTATATTGTATAAATATTTTTCTTCCATATATATATACATATGAAGTTGAAAATTTTGAAATTAAAAGGTGTATTAAAATCTTTATTAAAAATGGAAGAAAATTAAGAAAATGGAGTTTAATAATTTATACCATATGTTTAACTGTTAAGTTTGGAAATTTTAAGATATGATATTTATAATTGGATATTTCCCAAAATAAATTGAAATGAATATTCTAGTATAATTTGAATTGGGAAAAAATATATATTTTATTACTAGAAATTGAAGTCTTATTATTTATGGATTTTATGTGAATATTCAAGACTAATTAATAGAACAATTGATCTGTTGAAAGAATAAAATCCCATTTTAGTTTGAAATATTGTTACTCAAAATGGATATACGTATATATAAATAAATTGAAGTGGTTTTGGAACTTGAGAAAGATAATATAAATTTTGGTTTAGACTTTAATAAAGAAATGTATTTGTAAAGCCATGAGAACTATTTTCTTTACAAAGTAACATTTAAGTTAAACCATTTAATTCATATACCGTTGAATGTCCAAACCATTCAAGTTTTAGAAGTTATGGTTTTAAATTATGATTTTCAAAACATTATGCTTTGAAAATATTTGATTTTCAGACGTTATGAAGTTAAAGCATTTTGATTTTGGAAAAGAATTATATTTGGGATAAGTGATAAAATATGGTTTTGGGTTTTGAAATGATATCGTATTCATGGTTATGAAATGGAATGTTTATTCTGATTTTTAAAGTATAACCTATTTTTAAATGACCGCGGTGTTATAATAACAATGGGTTGGCAAAGAGACCGGGATCGGATATGGACATACTCTCTGTCGATACCGAAAACCACTTTGACTAACCGTGTACGCGGTGAAGATTCCAGAATGAAGTAGGTGGTGGCGGCGTTTCCTGTAAGGTAAATACGTGGACCCGACTCCCGTGAGTTGGCATAAGGTGGCTAAAACGGGAGCGATTCTCAGGCCAATGAGGTCATTCCTCTGATCGGACCCTCCTCTTCGATATTATATTTTGACTTGGATTGATTCAGTGGCCACTTCTATATTTTGATTTTGGGGAGTTAGTCCGAGGTGGGCGGTAACTGCGGCTACGTGTTTCCACCAGCCTGGATAGCAATTGGTATATCTACCCTGGCATTGCCTAGTTGTGCCGTGTCACCTACCATACCGAGCCTTTACTACGAGTTTCTATTTGTGTCGTACCTATGGAGTATCCTCTGGTAGCCTCCCGATCAGGAGGTATTACGGTACTGTATAGACTATTGGCATTTTACGTGTTAAGGTGGAAAATGTAAAGCCTTAACGCTATTTAAAAGTAAGTTTATTTTACAATTAGACACTATTATAATAGCGCAATATACTACATAGTAAATAGTTTAACGGATCCTTAGGAGATGTAAATCCCGAACATCTCTTGAGTTACTGTACTCATATTTATTTCTGATAATTTAACTCACATAAGATCTTTTAGTCTGACTCGAGTGTTTTTGTCTTTTCAAATTCGCTCGGGTCAGTCCGAGCGTTTCAGGATCGAAGATTTTAGCTTTGGAGGACGAAGACGAAGAATCCGTATTATATTATTTATAGTATTGCACCACACTCATACTGTTCCGCTGCATTGATTGTATTGGTATGTGTAACTCTGATATTTATTGTATAAAGCAAATCAAGTGCTGTAAACTGTTTTGAACTGTATATTTATTATTATATTTTATCCTTCCGCTGTGAGATTCTGTTTTGTTTTTATTTCTTCTCTGTTTTTCTTATTTACCCCATAACAATCCGCCCTTCCGTTATGTTTTGAATTGGCACGTGTGTCGGTTTAAAGTGTGCGAAAAGGCGGGATGTTACAGTTGGTATCAGAGCTTTGGTTTAGCGATAAACCTTGGTTTTGTGGGGTTTGACTCTTTGTTAATAGGGTAGTAATACCCTATGGGAGTCGCTGAGTGTATATATATGAGAGAGCGTACTTGTTAGTGTTATAAAAAGGTTTTAATATTATGTTACTCTGTTCCGTTTTGTATTTATAAATTCTGGTTGATGCATGGGACGCTATGACATCAATAGGGATTTCTAAACACTTAATAGGACAGACCGACATAATATTTGTTTTTAACATGGGTGAATGAAATAATTTTGCCTATTATATTTTCTATATATAAAAATATTTTTATAAAGATATATGTATATATATATATCTGGTTGCTATAGATTGGGTGTTAGGTAATATAAAAATATTTGTAATAAATTGAAGCTAAGTTGAAATTATAATAAATCAAATTGGAGATTTTAGAACTTAAGTCCGGGATTTTTGAAAATCTTCTTTCAAAGGATTTGTGAAATATAATGATTTGGTTTATAGGTAATTTCTTATATAAATATTTAGTATAATTCGGAAGAATTGTTTTAAAAGAGGATTTTGGAGAAAATAAATTTTGTACTTTCCCCTCTGTCGCTGGAAAATAATTTCGGTGTTGACGGCCGCATCATCGACTTTCATTTTCGAGTTTCGAAGGGAAAGGCCACTGTAGTAAATTCTCCTGCAGATTTGTTTTGAAATTATTTAAAATTTTAATTGTTTAAAGGTAATTAGAGATATAAAAGTTGTAAGAAATTAATTATCTATTATTTTAAAGAAATTTTGGAATTTGACCCGGTATTAATTCTTGAATTTCCATTAATTAGTTGTAAAAATTTAGGTTAGTGAAATAAAAGAAGTAATCAATGAATTAAAAGAGTTGAAATTAAACTTGCATAAGTTCTTTTGCTTTTCCTTTAACATAAATAACTTACCAAGTATAAAAAGTTGAAATGTAAATTAAGAGTGGAATAGAATATTATGCAAGTAGAATTTTGGAAAAAAATGAAGTATTCAATAAATTACTGTTATAAATAAGAATTTAATGGTATTAACTTAAGTGATGATTGGAATTTTACTAAAATTAAAGGTTGTATTATTAATAGGTGATTTTAACCTTAAGAAAGTAAAAATGAAATTCCTTAATTTATAAAGTTTGATTGTAGAGTTATTAACTTAAGTATGCTTTAATTCCCCCTATTCTAATATAATAGAAAGTAAGTAATATATAAATGACTGTAAACCCTAAGTAATTAATTAATAAAATTCCTTATTTTTAAGAATGAAGGTTAAAGGGTTAATAATTTAAGTGTAATTAAAAAGGGTTACTGTAATTAAATATTATAGAAAGTGGGTAATTAAACTGTTACTACTATTAAATATAATGGAAACTTCCACATTAAATAAATAAATGAGATTAAAGGTAAGTTGAAATTGTAGGTTATAAAAAAAAAATATTAATTAAAGGAATGAAAAGAAACTTGTAAATTTTCACTTACATTCTTAAAATATATATAACTTACCATAAAATAAAAGTTGCAATTGCTAGTAAGAAAGTGTAAAGGGAAATCTTACAAGTGAAGCTTGAGGTAATTAAAGTATTCAATTAATTGCTGTTAAAACTTAAGCTAAATCGGAAATTTTACTATATAAGAAAGGTAAGTAGAATAAATGGGTGATATAAACTTTAGTCAATAAATTGGAACACAAATATGATAATTTTGTAATAAATGAAAATGAAAATTGTAAGAAGTAAAGGGATCACTCCATAAATGAAAGAAAGAAAATCAAACCACTGAAGCATGAAAAAAATGTATGATAAGTAATTTGGTTGTTGGGTTGAATTGTTATTGTTTGATTTATGTTGTTAGGTAAGGAATTTGAATTTGTCGGATGAATAAATAATCTATCTTTGTTCCATCTAAGTCTGTTGAGTAAAGGATGCACTTGATAGTTAATTTCATTTCATACAAATTTCAAGTTTGAACCCAAACAACTATTTGTTTGATGGATTAAATGGTTGCTTTGTTTGTGTATGTATGTTGTTTGTAAGGTTGATGATTGTTGAATTGTTTGGTTGATTAATGATTGAATCCACTTGAATAGTTCGCTTTAAAATAAATATTTAACCTTTTAGATTATATAAGTGAATACAGGTGATGGAAGCAACTGCTACTGATTTTGGTTCCAAAATAATAAGCGTATATTGCCCGACAAATAGGTACGTTTTCGGATTACGTTTAAAGCGCTATTTTTCCCGTGTTGGGATATAATGTTTTGATAATATATGTAATATATTTGTATATTTTGATATTATATTTTCTCCCGAGCCTCACCGTACAAAGGAGACTCTGCCAAAAAATTTCGTAAATTTTGGACTTAGAATTTTGTTGAATATTTTCCAAACTTTAATGATTTAAGTATAAAAGGTTGTAATGATTATAAACGGGTATATTTCATTAAAGGAAATTTATCCAGTAAATTATTGTTTATAAGTTAATATTTGAAATAAGATGTACAGTTTATTCTTCCTTCTCCCTTCTTTTTTCTTTTCGGGGACGAAAAGTTTTGAGTGGGGGAGATTGTAACGACCCGTTAAATTAATAATATTAAATGAATTGAATTAATATAATTTCTAATCTAATTGAGAATAAATGTAGAAATTTGGTATAGTAGTTGCAATTTAGTGTAACAATAAAATTTTATGACAATAGATTTGGATAATGTAGATTGTCACAATTTGATTTAAAGTTAAATATAAGAAACTGATATAAGGGTTGAATTAGTGAATATAAATAAAAAGATTTAAGTAGAATGGAATTCATTTAATATAAAATAAATAGTGGAAGACTTACATTGGATTGTAAAATGGATAGTAACTAAATAAAAGGTGACCGCTGAATAAATCAATGCAATAAGTGTTGATAAGGAAATTTAATGAATGTTGTCAATAATAAATAGACTTAAGATAGTAATAAAATTTGTTTTGCCTATGTAAATTTTATGTATTGATAAGCCATAATTAAATTTGAAATTTGGTAGTAAATAGGGGATAAGTTGACTAAGGCAATTAGTAATTTAATAAATGAATGCATATTAAGTAAGTGGAAATGTATGCATAAAAATATTTTCATATATGGGATAATTACAAAAGTTTACCCATTTATCTAATGTATATAATTGAATCTAAATTTAGGGCAACATTTTGTTATTGATGGTATAAGTGAATTTGAATAAAAGGGTAAAAATTATGTAAATTTAACATGTATTGAGTATATAGCTAAGAAAGGCATTCGATGTAAATGAATCTAAATTAATGTGTCTAGTCAATAAAGGAGAACTTTAAAGGGAATAAATATAAATGAATGTATTTGGGGAATGGAGTCCTTTTATATGTTGAATAGTATAACGTTGTTATTAAGAATGAACGTTACTTTAGTAATTATTAATATGGTAACGGAAGAGTGTATAAATTTTATAGTAACGTAAAAAATGTATTATAAGATAATAATTAAGTGTAGATTTATAAAATATATTTATGACAACAAATTTTGTAAGTTATTTATTCTATTAGTTGTTAAGCTTTATTTATGTGTAAGTTAACAATATTACAATTCAATTGAATACAGTAATTTATGCAAACAAAAGATGAACATTTGGAAGTATTACTGTAGTGATATATATATAAGAAACGGTAACTTTGTAGTTGGGGAATAATTGATTTATTTGTGAGTTGTAATCAAATAGAGTCAAATTTATTAGAATTTATTGCAATTTATGGGATTAATTGCAGTAACCTTTGAAGATTTATTCACTAAAATAATTGACAATGGAAATTATATGAAAATTTGCTTTTAGTTAATTTAAAATATCCAGAGGGCTAGAAATGACACAAATCTACTAGTTTAGAAATTTACAATAAAAAAGTGATAAGTAATTTTTCTAAATATTTAGCTAGTAGGAAGATGTAGATTTAGATGGAATTTATTATTTAACTATTTCATAAGTTAAGTTAAGATCTAAGTTTAGAATTGAGATTTTTAATGTATAGATATTGAGCCAATGTTAGTTTCATTAAATTGACATCAATAACTTTGAATAATAAAAAGAAAGTGAATTTAATAAATTTAATCAAACTTATAATGTTGAATTTATTAAAATTGGAATTAATATTGAAGTTAAGAATTTACATTTGAATTGATGAATAGAACAACTATTGACACTTAAATTGTTTAGAATTGGAGTAAATAGTTAAGAAAATTTAAAGGGAGAAAATTTGGTCAATTTTTGAATTTAGATGTAAAAATTGGATTTTTATAATTTATTTAATTTATTTAATAAATATTAAAAATAGCCATTTTGGCCACGGACTCGGATTTCGACGAAACCAGTTTCATCGGATCCGTATCGGTGAATTATTACAGGGTTTCAAGTTTCGTATCGATCGGACTTGTCGTTTGATCGTATGGGCGTGAAACACCTAGAAATCAATTTTAATAAAATCAATTTGAAATCAATTTGGAAATTTTGTTTTCAGCATAACTTCTTCATACGATCAAATTTGGACGTGAAACTTTTTCCATCGCGTTCAGAATATCTTAAAATACCTATTTGGATATATAGATTTAATAAATTCGGTTCCGGAGGCATAGCGGGCTTTTTGGGCCATAATTTGTTCCGTACGTTCACTTATCCGGTCCATCTACTCTATCTCTAGTCTACCTATACAAGCACGGTTATAAACCCTAGCCCCATTTTATTTTCCCTTTCGATGTACGTTCATTTCTTCATCTCCTTCTCCTCCTCAAATGAATGCAAACCTAGATCTACCCCAATCCAAATTTCAGTGAAAATCCAAACTCTCCAGAAAAATTCCACAAAAATATATGTTAATCTTCTCGAAACACGTAATCCCATGGTGAAATTCGTTTTCTGTTTTGGGCATTCGTTTGACCAGAATTGATTCAAACAGTCCGTGACCATTCATCATCGTCGTCGCAAACTTCTTCGGATCGTCAAACCTTTTCTGGGTTTGGTGGAGATCGACGAGTACTTCGCATCCATAGGGTTCGTTTGGAAAGTTAACGGCTAGATTGGGCGAATTTTTCCGATTAGGGTTATTTTTCAACCGGCGGCTGCACAGAATTTTGAGGAATTGGGTGGTCGCGACTCGATCGCGTGACGTAGGGGGAAGTGAGGACCAGTGGGTGCATCTCTGGCCTGACCGGCAAGCGGCGGCGTGGAGATTTTGGGTCGTGGGCGTTGTTTTTTGATGGCGGCCTGTTTAGGGTTTCGTTCCCTGTTGATTCTCGCGTGCGTGCGTTCCAGGCAAGCAAGGAAGAACGCCTACGTGGCAAGGAAATGGTAGTGTAAGTGTTCTTTTAATTTTAGGTTTAAAAATTGAAATTTAATCACAATTATCGCCATAACTCTCTCATACGAACTCCGTTTCACGCGAATTTTTTTTTGTTAGGATCGTAATTTAATTCCGGACTTGATGACGCTGGTTTGGACGAATTCCGAGACGGGCGAATTTTTGGGTTTAAATCGAATTTAAATTCGATTTAAATTCAAAAGGTGAGTGTTTAAACTCACTCACAACTACTAGAAGCTTTTATGTTTGTTAAATTAATTTTAGAAATGAATAGAAATTTATTTATGAGTATTTGGCATGTTTATTTCACTCATATTTGTTGAATTGCATTTATTAAATTTAACTGTTAATTTAATTTATTTATTGCGTATTAATTGATAGTTAGAATTTATTTGTTTGCCTATAAACTGCTAGTTAATAGTTATATAGATTATTACTGAATATAAACTGTTAGATTAATAGTTGTTAAATTTAATCTGAATAAAATTGCCAGTTATTACCTGTTATATATTATCAAATATAAATTGTTATTGGTTGATATTGCTTGATGATTGTGATTGGATGATGGGTGATGTTGATAGATGTTTTATTGTATATCATTAAATTGCAAATTATCATGCATATTTCATTTCATTCGGGATTGTGGTTTGAAATGATATACAACCGCAAAATTTTATATCTTTTAAATTGCGGATTGAAATGATAAATATCCCTATCACTTGACCATAGGATAGAAAATTATATACAGGCACCGCGGTATATATATAACTATTTTAATGTGATTTCTATGGTTTGGATGGAATACGGTTTATAATAATCTTAAATTTTATATTGTATAAATATTTTTCTTCCATATATATATACATATGAAGTTGAAAATTTTGAAATTAAAAGGTGCATTAAAATCTTTATTAAAAATGGAAGAAAATTAATAAAATGGAGTTTAATAATTTATATCATATGTTTGAATGTTAAGTTTGGAAATTTTAAGATATGATATTTATAATTGGATATTTCCCAAATAAATTGAAATGAATATTCTAGTATAATTTGAATTGGGAAAATATATATATATATATATATATATATTATTACTAGAAATTGAAGTCTTATTATTTATGGATTTTATGTGAATATTCAAGACTAATTAATAGAACAATTGATCTGTTGAAAGAATAAAATCCAATTTTGGTTTGAAATATTGTTACTCAAAATGGATATACGTATATATAAATAAATTGAAGTGGTTTTGGAACTTGAGAGAGATAATATAAATTTTGGTTTAGACTTTAATAAAGAAATGTATTTGTAAAGCCACGAGAACTATTTTCTTTACAAAGTAACATTTAAGTTAAACCATTTAATTCATATACCGTTGAATGTCCAAACCATTCAAGTTTTAGAAGTTATGGTTTTAAATTATGATTTTCAAAATATTATGCTTTTAAAATATTTGATTTTCAGACGTTATGAAGTTAAAGCATTTTGATTTTGGAAAAGAATTATATTTGGGATAAGTGATAAAATATGGTTTTGGGTTTTGAAATGATATCGTATTCATGGTTATGAAATGGAATGTTTATTTTGATTTTTAAAGTATAACCTATTTTTAAACGACCGCGGTGTTATAATAACGATGGGTTGGCAAAGAGACCAGGATCGGATATGGACATACTCTCTGTCGATACCGAAAACCACTTTGACTAACCGTGTACGCGGTGGAGATTCCAGAATGAAGTAGGTGGTGGCGGCGTTTCCTGTAAGGTAAATACGTGGACCCGACTCCCGTGAGTTGGCATAAGGTGGCTAAAACAGGTGCGATTCTCAGGCCAATGAGGTCATTCCTCTGATCGGACCCTCCTCTTCGATATTATACTTTGACTTGGATTGATTCAGTAGCCACTTCTATATTTTGATTTTGGGGAGTTAGTCCGAGGTGGGCGGTAACTGCGGCTACGCGTTTCCACCAGCCTGGATAGCAATTGGTATATCTACCCTGACATTGCCTAGTTGTGCCGTGTCACCTACCATACCGAGCCTTTACTACGAGTTTCTATTTGTGTCGTACCTATGGAGTATCCTCTGGTAGCCTCCCGATCAGGAGGTATTACGGTACTGTATAGACTATTGGCATTTTACGTGTTAAGGTGGAAAATGTAAAGCCTTAACGCTATTTAAAAGCAAGTTTATTTTACAATTAGACACTATTATAATAGCGCAATATACTACATAGTAAATAGTTTAACGGATCCTTAGGAGATGTAAATCCCGAACATCTCTTGAGTTACTGTACTCATATTTATTTCTGATAATTTAACTCACATAAGATCTTTTAGTCTGACTCGAGTGTTTTTGTCTTTTCAAATTCGCTCGGGTCAGTCCGAGCGTTTCAGGATCGAAGATTTTAGCTTTGGAGGACGAAGACGAAGAATCCGTATTATATTATTTATAGTATTGCACCACACTCATACTGTTCCGCTGCATTGATTGTATTGGTATGTGTAACTCTGATATTTATTGTATAAAGCAAATCAAGTGTTGTAAACTGTTTTGAACTGTATATTTATTATTATATTTTATCCTTCCGCTGTGAGATTCTGTTTTGTTTTTATTTCTTCTCTGTTTTTCTTATTTACCCCATAACAATCCGCCCTTCCGTTATGTTTTGAATTGGCACGTGTGTCGGTTTAAAGTGTGCGAAAAGGCGGGATGTTACATGATTCAAACAGGAATAAATAGAACTTAGATCTGGAGATTTGAAAGCTTAGAAGTGAATGAGAATTATATATTTTTATATAATATTGAATTTATATCATTGTAAATCTGTTACATGTATGCGTAAATATAAATTTTGGAGTTGTAGGCTTTAATATAAATATGTAATAATTCTGAGAATCATGCCTACATGTTCTGTGAATTGTTAAATTTGATTAAATATTGCATGTACTTGGATTTGGAAAATAAGGGTGAAAGTAGTCACTAAGTTTAGGAAATAATTCGTTAATGAGATTGTATAGAATTCTAGGTTCGTTGGTTGAATGATATACATACATACATACATACATACATACATACATACATATATACATATATATATATATATATATATATTGGTAAACATGAACTGGAAGTTGTTATAAATTAGATTGGGATTTAAGTAGTATTTTAATTCGTTGAAATGAAGTGCGTGACACTGTAAATTTCTACAAATTATTTGATTTTACAATTATGAATAAAAGTGTATCGTTTGAAATAATAAGAAACATGCCTAAAAGAAAGAGATAACAAAATAGAAATGTTTACCATATTTTGTACTGTCTATTTCAGTAATAACAAAATAGATAATTTCTTTTAATTTCAAATATAACACAAGTCCGCTTTTAGATAATTTATCAAATATTACAGTGTTAACGTTTTCTTTTTGGGAGGATGTAATTCCAACACATTAAAATACAGAAATCTCCAAGTATAAACCAAAGTGTAGTAAGTAGAGATAACAATAACAATTTAAATGTAAATGCAATATATATGATTCAAGATATGAGAGAAAATAAACAATAAAGAAATGAAGTGTAAGTAAAGTGACGAAATGAGTAACTAAAGAGTTATAATAATCAAAAAAAGGTAGTTCATAGTTAAAAAAAATAGTAAGTTATAACTAATAATGGGAAATAGAAGTTAAGCAGTAAAAGATATTTAATCTATTAAATTAGAAGTCAACGGGAAATGACATTTAACGACATTAATGAAATAAGAAGTAAGTTATGTAAAAATAACCGAACATTAACAATTGGACATAGGAGGCATAGTAGTTAAAAAAAATTATATAGCCTTAAGTATACGTTTATGACGGGTGTGAATTATTAGATCTAGTCAAATAACTTAGATTAATTATAAATGACATAGTTATTGGTATAGATTGGGATGCGATGTCGGTAATGTTACACAATAGAAATTTTCCTTCAGAAAAAAGCTGCCAAAGGTTGTGTATAAATTATACTGATGTGAGGCATCTCCAACCGTAGGACCCTTGGGATTATACATTTGCATCTAGGTGACGGAAATATACCAAAGTACTGGTCGCAAGCCAGGATGGAACTTCGTTGGTAGACTACTGAGGCCGACAGTAACAAGTATAGGCGATATATGGGGAATGTGTTTCATTTTGCTAGATCATTCAAATTAATGAGTAAAATTTCAAAAATGATGGAGTCATATCTGAACCAATGGAGATTGAATTTGAGGAGAACGAATGGAAAAGAGTTAGTTATCAAGTGGTAGAGGAGAGCGACGCATCCGAAGACCAGCGGCATAGCAAACCAAATTTCGTTCGTGAGTACAGCTGTAGCGGTTACCATAACCACTTAGGAAGAAAGATAAAGCTCATGTTTTACTGTAATCAACTTGTGGGCTGAGACCAGCCTGATTTCATAAAAAGGAGAATCAGGGAGAAGGGAAAACATTAGAAGCAAAAGAATTGGCAAAGGATATCAAGTTTTATTTTTGGATTGAAAAACAAATGCTAGTTATAAGCGTTATATTCAACTTTTACAGTATACAGAATGCTAGTTATAACTAGGATTGTACCCAGTTTTACAATATACAGAATACTAGTTATAATTAGTATTGTCTTCAACCTTTAAAAAACTCATTGTTAGTAACAACCCTGTATTTTTTGCGATTTATTTAATTGTAAATTTTAAAAATTTTAAATTTAAATTCCAGATTTGAAAACTTTATTTATTTATTTAAATTGGATAAAACTTTATTTTATTTATTAAAATGAATAATTTTGTTATTTTAAATATTAATTTTGATTTGTATGTGAATTATAATTTCAAACATGAATAAATTGAATATTTCCAAAAAATGTCAATTTGGTCAAACTTTGACTTTTAAATTTAAACATTTGAAAATTTTGAAATTTATCTTTTATTATGAAAATAGATAAAATTTCAAGAATACGGCTTTTCGTTTCGTTTAAATCCGATTTATATTGTGAAAGTTATGCTTTTTGCAATATTGTATGTACATTGTTTTTATTTAACAAAATTGTTTATTTAATTTTTATAAATAATATTTTTGTTTATCATATCTTGTGTATATATATGTTATATGATATTTTATGTATTTATTTTATTTTTAAATCATTTTAAAGTGTTGTTATAATTTTAAAATTGTTAATTGTATATGGTTTATATTTTTAAAGCCTAGTTTTAAATTATTAAGCTATTTTCCTATTTATTTTCTATTTTCCTTCAAATAATTTTTTTTAAATTTTATTTTGTTCAGATTTTATTTTTATTTTGATTAAAAGAAATTAGAAATTCAAAGAGACAAGGCTCTTCATTTCTTGTGACTTTTCAATAGCTAGTCTCTTCATTTCTTCGGCTTTTCATTTTCTCCTTGATAGCCGTACATTTCCCATTGCCTTTCATGTGAAAATACTTCTCATCCTCTTCAACTCACGGCTATTTCTCATTTGAGAAAAAAAAATTCCAAGTTAATGGCTTCTCTTTATTCTTTTCTACCTTTCTTCCTTGAATTTCCCTTATTTTCTGCTGAAATTTGCCTTGACTTCACATATGATTCTCGGCCAATCACCTCCACCATCTCCTCCACCAACCACCACCACTTCTTTCTCTGACCATAGGCGGACTGACATTCATCTCCTCTGACCTAAAGTTGCCTTGACCATCCAATAATGCAAAATCCATAAGAACAATGAAAACTCCTCCAAAACTATGCAAGCCGAGCTCCTATGTGCCATCCACCTTCATTCCTTGCCACGGCCACCTCCTTGCCCTCCACCACCACCATGACATGACCTATGACCATCAACCTAACCACTGACCAGACCCAAACTGGCTTCTGGCCAAACCACTTAGCCATAGGCCGAGCCAAATTGTTGAACAAACACCTCCTTTTGCCTTGCCTTTTACACTTCCACCCTTTGTAACTTCCGAGACCATTTGTATTCTCGACTTAGCCATGTATTTCAGATCCAAACCTGACCATTACCACCTAAAAACATCCAAGGCCGAACGAATAAAGCCTTAAGGCCGAGCCTATGTGAGGTTGTAGGCAAGCAAAATTTGTTTGAAAGCTATGTGATGTTATTTGTCTAGTCTAGTTTCCATTTGTTTCAATTCAAACTTTGGTATTGTAGTTATATTTATATTTTGCTTTGTTGTTATGAATACAAGATCATTATCAAGGCTCTCCATTCATCCATATCAAATCGTGCTTTTCATGCCATTGGAATTGTGTTTGTGTGTTGTTTTGGTCTCTAGCTTCGTAAAAGGTGAGTCTTTCTCACTCTGACATTTATACTTATGAAATAGTGAATTGATGACAAGTGTTTAGTAATATAAAATGTTTATGCAAGTTAATGATGATCATATGATATGCTATGCCATGTTATTACCATGTTAAAACTGTTAATTTTCACCTGACATATGATATATGACATTATATTGTGATATTGACATTGTTTATATTATTTATGCATATATTCACACTGCAAGTTCCCTGTAGAATAAAATCACTATGGGTTGAAATGATACATACCCGAACGGATTTTAGAATAGGGAAAATTCATTATGGGCTAAAATGATAGGCCTGAGTGATTTTTGTTTGTATTTTATTTGACTTGTGATTGCAGGTTTGAAATGATAGAACCCGGTTTTCTTTTTAAACTACGAATTGAAATGATATATATTTGTATTACTTGACATAGGTTAGAAATTATATACAGACCCTGTGATATATTTTAAATGATTTTTGTTAAGATATGTATTTTAAAGGTATGAAATTTGATTTAAAAATATATATTTTATGGTTTTTAGAAAATTAAATATTAAGTCTTGAAATTATGAATTTAAGTACGTAAATTTGAAGTAAATGTGATTTTTGACTATAAATTTTATTTTAAAATGTAAATAAATAATGGAAATTAAATTTAAAGTTTTGAAATGATATTTGAAGTAAAATGTTAAGTTTTATTAAATTTATAAGTTAATAAACAGTGAATTTTGACTTAACAAATGAAAGTGAGTTTTAATTGGATATTTAACTATAAAATTTTGTTGTGATAAATCATTTGTTAAAATTATTTAAATGTGAAATTTTGAAGTCTAGAAATATGATTTATAAGTTTAAAATTTGTTAAACTAAAGTTTTATTGTTTTTGAAAAGTTAAAAATAAAATCTGGAATTTTATAACATTTCCAAAATGTCGTAGTCTTTTGATAGCATTTTTAAATGCTGTTGTTTTTAAATTTAACTTTGTTTGAAATGACTAAATATCCACTACGGCATTATATAAATGCCGTTATCCTTGAACTAAACTATTTTGGAAACTATAAGCTACGATAGCACTTTATAAATACTGTCGTTGCTAAATTTGACAATGTTTCGAATGTTATAGATTTTAACACTGTTTGTGTTATATTTTAAAGTGTTAAATGATTTAACTTTTTGGAAATTGATTATTTGTGAATATAAGGAGTTTTGAATATATTTTAATATTTAAATTTGAATTTTAAGGAATTTGAATTGAATTTTAATTTAAATAAGGTTTATTTGGTTATGTGTTAAATGGAATAAAGTGCAGTGAGATAAATGAATTTTTGAATGAATTTTGAAATGTGTTTTGTAATGATATTTGAAATAATAAATGAATAATATATTTGATTTTAAAATGATATTTGAATTTGAATATTTGAATTTGAATTTAAATAATGATTTGATAGTGATATTTTGAAAGGATATGACATTTCAATGATTGAAATGGTTTGGAAATGATTTAATCTCTATTTTGATAAGGAATGTGAATTTGAAATGATATCTGATTTTGATATATGAATATTTAAAGTTTATATTAGTGTGAAAGGATATTTGGTTTACTTGTAATTCTGGTTTATTTAAATGATATTGGATTTATGAAATGGATATTTCAAAACTAAATATTAATAAATTGAATTAAGATGTATGTGAAATTATCAAATTAAGTTTTGAAATGCGAGATATTAAAACTTTGAAATATGCTAAAGATTGAATAGTTTATTTTGTAGATCAAATCTATATTTGAAATTTATAGGATTTGAAATGTTTTGTTGGGAAACTAAATTGAATTGAAACTGATGGTTTGATTTGAATTTAATTGGAAATTTGAAATTTTGGTAATTGAATAAATTTGTAGGATGTAAAGAATTAAATGAATATTCCATGATTTTAAATGTATGATTTCGGAATGTTATGATTTTCAAAGTGTAATGATTTCATGTATTTTGGTTTTGGAAAAGTGATATTTTGAAAGTATTATGAATTTTTTTAAAGGTGAATATATGTTTGAAATGGAAATGATAAACTATTTTGATTTGAATATAGTTTTGAAATAAAAAATGGTTTGGTTTCGAAGTATAAACTATTTTGATTGAATAAATAGTATTGAAATAAAATGGTTTTAGTTTCGAAGTATAACTATTTTGAAAGGGATATAGTTTTAAAATGAAATGATTTGAATTTTGAAGTATAAACTATTTTAAAATGACCACGGCGTTATAATAACGATTGGTTGTTAAAGAGACCGGGATCGGAAGTTGTCATACTCTCTGCCAACTCCGAAAACCACTTTAACAACCGTGTACGCGGTGGAGTTTCCAGAATGAAGTAGGATAGTGGCGTCGTTCTTGAGGTATACTACGTGGACCGAACTCCCGTGAGTTGGCATAAGGTGGCTAAAACAGGAGCGATCTCGGACCAAAAGGGGTAGCTCCTCTGTTCGGACACATTCCTTCGATACTATACTCTTACTTGTGGTTGATTAGATGGCCATCCTCCGATTTTGATTGGGAGTGGGTTCCGGGGTGGTCGTAGTGGCTGCTACGTTACTGTCAGCCCGTGTGCGTAATTGGTATATCTACCCTGACATTGCCTTGTGTGCCGTGTCACCTACCATACCGAGCCTTTACTACGATTTTGTTTTTCTCCCGTAGCCCGCGGAATATTTAGGGTAGTCTCCCGATCTGAAGATATGCTGATACTGATGGACTACTGGGACTATTATGTGTGAAGGGTGATATGGGTAGCCCAGAACGCTATTTAAAAGTATGTTTATTTTACTGTAGACATTACTATAATAGCGAAATATTACTACATAGTAAATAGTTTAACGAATCCTTAAAGGATGGACGATCCCAAGCATCCTTTAAGTTACTGATGCATTTTTTACTGTTCACTTGAGTTGATTTACAGTTAATAAGTATTTTTATGTACTGACTCGAGTGTTTTGTGTTTTTCTTTACGCTCGAGTCAGATTGAGTGATTCAGCATTCAAGACTCACCTTCGGAGTTGGAGCTTTTCTTGAAGATCCAGCCATATATTCTGCTTTCAGTCTTCAGTGATTTCAGTGATCTATTCTGATTTGTACCTGATGTATCTTGTTACTCTTCTGTTGTATTTTGTTTAACTCTTATGTATCTTATTATTATATAGTAGCTTCATGAACTACTATCCCTTTTACTTCCTCTGCATTATTATTTACTATGTGTCTGTGATCTGTGACTATTTATTTACCGTATATTCTGAGATTTGTCAAATTTTATTTACAACGCGGTATTTTTAGCAATTCAAGACCGACATGTGTGGATGCGAATAGTTGAAAATATCGGTTGTTACATTGTTCTTCAACCTAATTTTTTTTTCAAATTTTGTCCTTTTCCCTCTTATCATGTTCAGAAAATAATTGCTGTGTTTGAAAGGCTATAATGGATTGGTAGCCTTATAGTGCTACTAGAAAGGGTTAGCTAGAAGCATATATGCCAAATGCAGTGCACAAAATCTGATGGAACTATTATTTTTCAAGGGTTAGCTAGAAGTACCTGTGCCAAATGCAATGCCAAATGCAGTTGTGTTTTATATTTATTTTATATTGTATACGTGTATGACCAGGTGAAAATAACTCAACATGAGTTGAGAACTTTATTGTCGTGTGATTTGTAGTGTGATATATTTGAAAAGGAAATAAATGGAACTAATTTTCAATGCACACACACATACACACACACATATATGTGTGTGTGTAATTTGTTTTTTATATTTATATGTATACTAAATTTAAAACCTGGAAAAATAAAAAGAATATTTTTTCTTTCGTGAAAATAAAATTATATATATATATATAATATTAATAAGGATTTTGTTAGTATGTGCCCTAAGGGTACATATTAGCAATGATTATTTCAGGCTAAAAGACGAGAAAAAAGAACTAAGTTAAATACATATTTTACCCTCAAACAAAAGTGGATATGTGGAATTCAAGAGGGCTACTTGGATAAATTAACAACCTTAACAAATGCCCCAAGGGCACATGATAACATATCCTATTAATAAATATACAATTACTTAATGGTCGAAAATAAATCTATATATTTGTTTGTGCGCATGTGCATGTTTATAGATCATTTATCATCATCATTTTAAAATCATTGATATTGTTCCCTTCTTCATAACCATAAATCACAGTGGTTATTTAGATTGATATGCATACACATTAGTTTAGTTAATGATGTTTGCAATGTTAATATGAACAATTAATTAATTAATTATGTTAAGTCAAAATTAAAATTAAACTCAGATAATTATATAGGTTATATTTGTATACTTAAATCATAATACATAAAATGAATGTAAATAGGGTTTTAATATAAATTTAATTAAATTAAAACAAAAAATTCTATTATTGAAGATCAGTAAATATAATTTAATGTAAACAAAGGATTCGCGTAAACAGAAAGTAAGATCTAGTGCAAATTTAAGAAAAAAGAAACTTTTTTTTTTCATTTTTTTTTCTTTTTTATCCCACTACCAATGCGCCTGATCTATCAAAATGAAGATAAAGGATGTAGTTTGTGCATTCTAACCTCTTGGTATATCGTCCATGCTTTACTAGCATTTTAGCTATCATACGGCTTAGTTATACTTCTGGTGCACATAACTTGTGCCTAATCCTCTTTATATTTCGATTTTTATTATCAATTCTTCGAGTAAGTCGCCTTTGAATATTTGGGGAATTTTGTTTGTTGGAGACGAGACTAGTTAGGAGAAACCATTAGCGTTGACATTCTCGCTATGCTATTATTTATTCGGTGTTTTGTATTTTGTTAAGTATTAAAATACCTTATATGTACAAGGCCAACACGCACATAGTTTGCATACAACATTTTTCTGCTACTAAAAATTATACTTTTATTTCCAAAATTATTGCCATTGTTTTTAGCTTAAAATTAAGTTAGATTATAAATTGTAAAGAAAACTAGCATACTTTTTTCGGTTATATAAATTTATATCAAAAAATTAATATTAATTTTTGTTTTTAAAGGTATAAATTATTAGTTTTTGTGTAGGTTTGGTTTTCATTTAATAATTAAATCTATTTTGAATTTTTAGTATACTAATATTGATAAAACAAATTTTAGAATTATAAATAAAATAAAGGATTTTTCTATGGTCAAGTTGTTTTGACAATGAGTGTGCTTGAACTAATAAAAAAAAGAATCCTGGAGGTCAAATATAACAAAGTATCGATGTTTAAATTATCAGTTAAACGAGAATTACCTTAATTTTTGGAAATAATTATATTATAACAAGACAACTACATAATTTAAGATTCAAAATAGAATACTCATTTTAATTTGGCGCCTCGAGAGATCGAACCAAAACCTTTAGAACCGCAATTAAGTGATCTTACCGCTTATGTTAATGGATATAAGTATAAGAAAATTATAACCTCCTTTAGAAACTTGTCTTGATTGTGCATAAAACATCCGATTCAACAATGAAACGAAATCATTTTCTAAGTGCAGTGATTCTGTAAATTTTTCTCACAAATTTGGCATTGTTGGAATATGGATGTTACACTTTGCCAATAAAATCGAGGGAAAACGAGACTATACAACGAAATATCAAAATTGAAAACTTATTATCAATCCTTCTTATCTTAGGTTAGATGGCCGTCAACCTTTTAATTTCTAGTTTTCTGTTAAATAAATGAAAACGGTAATAAGCATTTACATTCCATAAAATGTAAATTTGTGTACTGCGTGTACGATACATTGGGACTTAATACTGCATTGCATTGTACATGGCAAAATTATGGGTTGATGATCCACTTGCTTTGTGGAAATCACTAATTAATTTCTTCATCCTACCTAATTTGGTGGAAGAATCTGGTACATCAAGTATTTTCCAAACGTAAATCGAGAGTAAATTAACAAACGTAAGCCTTAAAAGTAAAACTTTTTAGAACAATTAATCGACTGACAAGGGCTTATCCGTCAATTGGTCACCAGATCTGAACGTTGGGCTGTTCCGCGTATAAATGTCTCCTTCCACTTCGTCCCTACTTTCTAAAACTAGCCGTTAGCTTCCATTTCCCATTCTTCCAAAAACACGGAAGATAAAATCGAATAAAGACAATCCAAAGTCGGAGATTAAAAGAGTATGGAGTCGTCAACCCAAACTTTGGTCAGTCCACCGTCAGACGACAAACTATGGAGCAAACTACGCGATCGAGTCGATACTATTCTTGGTCAGCAAAGCCCTAAACCTCGAGTAAGAAATAAAGCTATTAATCTGTTTTCATGGGTGTACGTAATGACAAACAAAATCCGTCAATGAATTATTTTGTGTAATTTGTAGTTGAAATTCGTTGAGTCGGAGAGGGGTAAGAGACAGAGAGAGGATTCATTGCTTTTGATAAGAGGACTTGATTCTGCTGCTGCTTCCCTTTCACAGCTGACACAATCTCTTGATGCTGCTCAGCAGGTAACTTTTTGTAACTTCTGATGGGTATTGTTTCACATGGTGATTTTTCTGGTTCTAATTCCAGTATATTTTGCCCTGCCTTGATATCTTTGATAGGTTTCTTAGGTTCTATCTGAGTTGGTTTAGAGAGTGTAACACCTCGAACAGTTTTTAATTTACTGTTGTATCATGAACAGAGTAGGAAAAAAATTTAAAGAAAGAAAGAAAATGTTAGGAGACCCCTCAGTAGCAGTAATTAATCCTCTAAAGCGACACAGTACAAAGTATATAACTGTCCTAATTCTGATAATGCGCTTATAGCAAAGAATTCATTTAAATTAGGAAAATATTACCATGTGCCCTTGACACATGTTAAAATTATAAATCTACCTAATTAGCTAGCGCGGTCAATGGATACCCAAAAATCAAAAATCCGTCTGCATCCGTATTTGAAAAGCGGATAAATATCCGATATTTAAAAAAAAAAAAAAAGATGCGGATATGAAGACATCCGCGTTAATTGTAGGTCAGGTTTTTGCCAAGATTATAGTTCAAATTACGTGTATTTTAGTACAATGAAAGATATTCATTTATTATTTTATTAAGTTGTTATTTTATATTATTATATGCATTTAACGTTTATTAACTGCTCGAAACTATTTATTATTGTCGTATTTGTTAATTTTTGATAATTTTATAATTTCATGATATTGAAAAATATTTATGTTCAACTAAAATTTTCTTTTTACAATTCTTGATTTATTGGTCGTTGGCGGATAGGATAAATATCTGATATCCTCCGTATCCGCGGAAGCGGATATGATACTATCCACATCCGAAAGCATCCGTTGATAGGTCTATAATTAGCCCTTTCAAATGCACATATCCACTTAAGGATAAAATAAATAATTAAATTAGTCTTTTTTTGTCTTGTAACATAAAACAATTTGCTGACGTGTGCTCTCATGGTAACAAAACCCTTTTAAACTTTCACAAAATACCACGCTCGTTAAAGCTTGCACGCGCATAATGTAAAATTTATTAACATTGCTTTGGTTGTGCTTAATATGTATGTGGATTCCCTACCTTTTTTTTCCTTTAGTTATTAGGGCTGGTACGGTTGAACTATCAAGTGTTCAAACTTCTTGAAAGTTTATAAGGTTACTACTTCCTACGGTGAAAGTTATGGTAACGGTACTAGATTGTAGGAACAATGGTAAAATATACCAAATTTATACCGACTTCTTATAATGTGCATTGATAAAACATGTATGAAAAGTTATAAATTTAAATATGTGGGGGTTAACCATATTTTTACAGTTACAGTTTATGACAAAGATTAGGAAAATTTTATACAGTTGCGGTGGCGGTGACGCAACCGTTACACCCCTACCGATTACTAGGAGTTTAATGTAGATAGACATCCTTTGTGCCACGATAAATTGCTACGTTGGAGAATTTTTTAATCAAGCTAGTAGTAACTGAAAGACAAAAGAAAAAGCAAGTTTATTGCTGAATCCGTGTATTACTTGATTGAAAGGCTGAATTCCAGAAATCAATGCTAGTTGAAACTTGAAAGTGACGATTTCTAAATTAAAATCTTCAATATTTCCGTGTTAACCACAATTTTATGCAATTGTTTTTATACTTGCATGTCCTTTCTGTATATCAATTGGTAATTTGGTTTATAAAATTGGGCTACTCATTGAGTTATGTGAATCTGAAAGAGTGGCTGATATTCTGTCATAAAATTGTTTTGTCATAATGCACAAGGATTCCCATAAAATTGACTAGTTCTTTCTGTATATGTATTTTTTTTTTCTTCCTGAGGTAAGAAATCTCATAATATGCAACAGGGTCTAACAAGCTTACGACACAAAGTAGTCGACAAGCCAGAACAAAATGAGACCGAACCAAATCCAAAGAGGCATTGTGGTTCTTCGGAACCCCAACAGAAAGATGAAGAAGAAACCGCATTAGGTAATGATTCATATCCTGATGAATCAAAAGAGGAACAAAGTTTCATCATAGATGTCACCAAAAGTGGAACTCTGAAGAAAGCAAGGAATGTATGTTTCATCTCTTAACTTTTTCTTTCATTCTATATGATAAATTGGCAGTGGGACTTTTGAAGTTTTGTAAGCTGCAATGGAACTTTGACTTGGTGCTTGTGTCTGTATGTGTGTATGCAGATGGCGATAAACTTGGCAAGCAAAGCAGCTGCCCTTGCAAGTGAACTGAAAGCAGTAAAATCGGAGCTATGCTCAGTGCAGGGAAGGTGCAAGCTGCTAGAAGAGGAGAACAGAAGGTTAAGAGATGGCTTGGAGAATGTTGTTAGACCAGACGAGGATGACTTAGTGACCCTACAGTTGGAGGCTTTATTGGCTGAGAAGTCGAAACTGGCCAATGAGAATGCAAATCTTGTTAGAGAGAATGAATGCCTTCGCCAACTTGTTGAGTATCACCAGCTTGCGCATGAGGATGATATTACTTCTCCGTCCTCGTCTTCATACGAGGAGGAGGAGGAGCAGCAATCTATTCATGGAGTTCGCTTGGATTTTGAAGACTGCGTTGATGAATGCAAGGAAAGGACGTAGTTCTTTCTTTCTTTTTATGAATTTATCTTTCTAGTAATAATTGATGTAATTTTTCACTCTTTTCATTTGTGCAAGAAGGAAAGCACGTTATCTTTAGTAACGTTATGTAATATATGGATTGTTGGGTTATTTTCCCAGTAACAAAGTAAAGAGGTGGTCTTGGTAAACATACAAGTCCAACTTATTAGTAACTTTGATGTCATAGTTCACTGATGTTGGAATGGATAAGAACACAAAAAAGCGAAATTCGATACGATTATAGGGCAATTGAATTGTTGTCCGCTCCTTAACGTTCACACAACCGTACTTGGAATTTGTGCACTCTAGATTGAAAATTGTTAGAGAAAATTGCTTAACATTTTAAGTATTTTGAAAGATGGGTTTAATTTTAGAAAAAACGCAGGGAAAAGAACGAAGTAGAGAATTTTTTCGTACATTTGATCTTCTTTGTTTATGAGAAGATAGAAATGAGAGAGAATCAAATATATGTCAAAATACTTCTCTTCCTTAAGCATCAACACAATAAATAAATATCGCATAAATAAAAACGTTTTTCATATTAATAAAGAATGCAAGAGGTCAAGTAATGAAAAAGATTTTGGTTTTTGCGTAATTATCCAACAATCCCACTAATTAAAACAAAAACCAAATAAGATAAATGAAAATAACGTGAGCAAGAAGGAAGTTTCACATCAAAGATTTTGGTTTTTGTTGTAATTATCCGCCAATCCCTCGCTAATTAAAAAAAATAAAGAAGATGAATGAAAATAACCCAAGCAAGAAGAAAATTTCATATGTAAGTACCAATATCTTTCAATTGAATTGATATATAAAGAAGTGAGTTCAAAATTTAATATAAGTAGTAAATTTCTAGTTGAACTACAAAGGTTTATGTTGAGATCTCACAACACTCACCACACTTTCAATTTTTACAAATTCCGCAATAAATATGCACTTTTAATGGCCGTGCGCCTACTTTAAGAACACTTGAGTGCTTTAGAGAGCTCAAATCTCTCATAGAAGGCGGCCCACCTTCACAACCAAGTAGGTGAATTCATCAAATGCTTCACTATAGCATCACCACTTATGGTATGGACTTATTAAAAGCAAAAGACTCAACCTCACAAAATAAATAAACATAATTCATCAAGTGCATCTCAAAATCACTATTAATACTTGCTATGAATTATTTATTAGCAATATTGCATTGCTTCAAATAAATTAATGAAATTTATCAAGAGCATCTCAAAAGCACCACCAATGCTAGTTATGGATTTGAAAAGACCAAATATGCTCAAATTAAAATAAATCAATATATTAAACAGGTGCTTCCTAAAAGCTAGCAAAAACTAGCTATGGAATATACAAAGCAATGTAGCTCAAACGCACAATAAATAGTAGAATCCATTAAGTGCGTATCAAAAGCACTATCAAAAATTAGTTATGGATTATACAAGCACAAAGAAGCAAAAACTCATAATAAATAGTAGAAACCATCTGGCGCATCGCAAAAGCACTACCAAAAATTGGTTATGCATTATAGAAAACCAAAAAATCTCAAACTCATAATAAATAGTTGAATCCATCAAGTGTGTCTCAAAAGCACCAACAAAAAACGATTATGAATTATATAAAAGCAAAAATGTTCAAATTCATATCAAATAGAAGAATTCATCAACTGCATTTCAAAAGCACAAGCAAAAACTGGTTATACATTTATAAAAGAAATGAAACTTAGACTCATAAAATAGTAGAATTCCATCAAGTGCATCTCAAAAGCACTGCCAATAATTGGTTATGGATTATATAAAAGCAAATAAACTTAAAATCATATAAAATAGTAAAATCCATAAAATGTGTCTCAAAAGCACCAACAAAATTAGTTATGGTTATATTAAAGCAAAGAGGCATAAAATTATATCAAATAGCAAAATCCATTAAGTACATTTAAAAAACACCATCAAAAAACTTGTTATGGATGTACAAGAGCGATCAAACTCATAAATACAAAAAACAGGAAGGGAAAAGGTAATCATGTTGCGTTGATTGACCACAAATAAGTATTCATCATATTTTTCTCTATTCTAGGCTTGAGGTACATTCCTCTTGAAAATTCAAGGACAAAGTTCATTTGAATATAATTTACAAAGCAGATCGATGAAGTTCTATTTGATTTTATTCATTTTTTTAAGAGCATTTCTTTCATCAATTTTTCAATTGCTTTAGATTCAAAATAAATGTCTCTCTTCTCCCTACACACTCTTGTAGAAATTCAAATGTTCATTGGTAGTGGTATAAGTGTATCTCCTTATATTATATAAGTAATAATATCTTTAATAATTCATAAGAAACATGACGCTTCGTCCAATTTTACCACATTTATCATTTGGCTAATTATTTTATTTATCCTTATATATGCAAGAACCATGGAGAGATAACATAAATGTCACATAAAAACATTCAAATCTTTCACGTTTTTCTCAATATTTTGGGATCAACTTTAAAAAAAATTAATTTTCTTCACATTAACCTTTTGTAAGTTTGTTATCTCATAATAGGACATGAAGGAACTCAAAAACAAACGTGTAATTCCATTGTTAATTTTTCTTAAACTATAATAGACCCACTTTACCTAGATAACCCCACACTTTTCAAATTCTAGTTTGAACACATTTTCATAATCCAAGAATGACTCTTTATAGTTTCTTATGAGAAGCCACGTTAGTATCAAAATAACCAAACAAAATGGTTTTCCCTTATACAATCTAGCTAGCAAAGATCAGTATATTCAATTTTATATCTTCAGTTACATTAAGTATTATTTTATCGTGTTTTGTATTTCCATACATGCAAATATAAATCATCACATACATGAAAAAATAGTGATCAAAATAGTACCAATTATGAATTAATACAATACTTAATTCCACTCATAACATTCTTCTACTTTCATGCAGAACTCATAAAGTATGCACTTATTCAATATGGCATGCCAAACGTTGGGTGTGACGACCCACATTTCGAAAGGTTTAAACCGACAATAATCCACACATGTCCAACTTAAACAATCCGAAACATAGATAATCATTGGAGTTAATTAAGAAAAATAAGAAAAGAAGAAGAAAACAAACACAAAATCTCGGAGCGGAACGACAAAATATAATAATCAAATAAACAGTTCATGAAGTTGTTTATAATATACGTTTGATTATGATCTATACAACATTCATCAGAGTTATACATACACACCATAATAAAATATAATGCAACAAACAACATGATACATGAATAATAATAGTAATAATATATCAAATCTTCTTCTTCGTTCTTCAGAATAATCTTCAATAAGCTAAAAAACTCAGGACTGACCCCGAGCGTAATGAAAAGACAAAACACTCGAGTCAAGACTTAAATATCCTTATGTAAATCAAATCGATATCGCATATAATATGAGTGTAACGGCATCAGAGATGTTTACGAGATTTCACATCTCCTATCCAGTGTATAATGTGCGTGCAATAACTCAAGAGATGTTACGGGATTTTCATCTCTTAAGGGTCCGTCAAAATATTTATATGTAGTAGAATACGCTATATATATAATGTCTAATCGGTAAAATAAATATTAAAATAGCGTTAAGGCTCTACATTGATCCCCCTTAACGTGTTTTTAAGTATTGTCGTATAGTTTGCATATATAGCACCAGTTAAACGGTCGGTGGATAGAGATGCGCCGTTACGGCAACACTAAACCAAAATCGTATGGGTCTCGTATAGGGATAAAAGTATGACAAGGCACGTGTTGTAATACCCAAGGTAGGATACTACTAGTTTGGGTCGCTGGGCTGGTGGTAACACATCATAGCCATGACCGCCCACCGCGTCCATCTATCCCATAACGAATCAAAGGGAGGTTATCCCAAATCAAAGTGCACCAATCAAAACCAAGAAAAAGAGTAATAATATGGACCGAGTCAGAGAAAGTCGAAGAATGGATATCTGCTCGAGGTAATTAGCCCAATTGGCTGTGTCAAGCCATCATGTTTTAGTCATTTCAAATTAGCACAAGTGTCGGGGTCTATCCATCATCGTTCTCTTTCTTCAAATCCAGCAATCGTCGCCAAATCCAACTATTTCGTTCTGGGGTCTCCTCCACGTACACGGTTATTAAAGTGGCTCCAGTATCGACAGAGAGTATGCCCATATCTGACCCCGGTCTCTTTAACAACCAAACGTCGTTTTACACACCGGTTGATTCTTTTACATTTCGAAGGCAATTCATACTTGATATCAAAATATCAAATTCGCTTCAAATTCATTTCGAAATCATCATATTTACTCAAGATATACTATTTTCATTCAAAATCCTTTTCGTCTTAATATCTCGACTTCGATTCCAAAATCGTTTCGAATTTCAATTTAAGTTATAATTTCAATTTAACTCAACTCAATTATTTAAATCCAAGATTTTAATATAATATTCCACTCTTGACCAGTTTGAAATTTTGAAAAATAGTTTAAATAGTTTTAAATAATTAAAATAGTGTAAATGGTTAAAATAGTTTGAATGGTTAAAATAGTTAAAATAGTTAAAATATTAAAATGGTTTATATAGCAAAATAATTTGGAAAACCAAAATAATTTGTATATTTAAGAAGATAGCTTTTAAATAGTTTTATACTAAATAATTTATTTGAAAATAGTTTCAAAGTCCAACCGATTCAATTCCAACTTCACAATTCAAATCAATTTCAATCTATATTCAATCGATTCAATTTCGATTTCAATTCAGATCAATTTCAACTTCGATTTCATATTAATTCAATTCCACTTTCAAATCCAATCGACTTCAATTACAATTTCAAATTAAAACTATTTTGATTTATCAATTCCGAGCCCCATTTTCGAAATATCGATTTAAAACACTCAACCAAATTAACCTTCAATATCCAATTTGAAATCCAATTTTTCAAATACTTTTATTTAGTAAAATTCAAAGTTTGAATAAAAGTCCCCTCCTTTGAATTAACAATTTTTGAAATTTAAATCATAATTCAGTTATAACTTAAAAATCCCAACTCGGTTATTTAAAACATTTCGTTTACCAAATTTAATTTCAACATTCCGGCTCAAGTTCAAAAATAATTTGATTTCTATAAATTTGGTTTTTATTTCTATTAAATCAAAGATATTTAAATAAATTTCAAATCAAAACTTTTAAAATCATTTAATTTAACCAATCCCGTGTCTGTATATAATTTTTATTCTATGGTCAAGTGATCAGTTATTTCAATTTAATTCCAGGGATGGATATATATCATTTGTAACGACCAAGGTTTTTTTGGCGTAAATTTTGAATATTTAAATGGTTTTAAATATTAAAATTGAATTATAGTTTGATTTTTAAATGGGAAAGATTAGTTTTTATTTATAGAAATTGTAGGATCGATTTCACCCTAGAGGGGGGGTGAATAGGGCGATAGTGTTAATTATAAAAATTAATTGCGGAAGCTTATAAAATATTTTCAACACGGATCACAGAACAATAGCAGCACAGATAATAGCAGAATAATAAATGCAGAAATAGAACGACGCAGAATTTACCCAGCTTCGGCAAAACCCTGCCTACGTACTGCCCCCAATGTTTCTACTAGAAATTAGATAGTCCCTCGCTTACACACGTAAACTCGCGACACCCGCTATCGACTAAATCTAACTCTACGCTCAAAACCCTGCCACAACTCAGCCATTGAGTTGCGAATTCTCAAGCTACGCCACGTAGCTTGTCCCCTAGTCACACGACTAGAAATTTAAACGGTTTGAAAAGAGTTTTAAAAATAAAAAAAATAAAAACAAAATAAAGCCCTTATTTTTAAAACAATAACCCTAATTCTTAAAGGCCGGTCCCTTTTATCAAAGCCGTCCCTTTTCTTTGTTTTCCTTAGCCCGGTCCTTTTTTATTCTTCACTCTGAATATCTTGAGAAAAATGGCGGCTTCGATCTTCGTTCGTCTCTAAAATTAGGGCTTGAATAAAAATTGAAGTTGCCGACTTAATTTAGCACGATCAAATGATGATTTCGTTCTTGCTTGGTCGATTGATGCTCTCTTCTCTTTGCTTCACGGCTACTTCAATTTTTGACGGAGTTCGATTTTGATCTGGTATGTGTTTTGTTGTTTTGCTTACTGTTTTTGCTTACTTCGACTCCTCCTATTGCCGATGATGTGTTAGGGTTTTTATATGGGTCGTAACCCTTGTTTTGCGTTCGTCTGATTTCTTCAACACTATGCTTTCGGCCATTCGATTTTGTTAAACGTCGATGATTTATTTGACTTAATCAAATTCGTATATTTCGATACTTGGCTCTCACGGCTTTGAATCTGAACAGTTCGTTTCTTTTACTTGGTTATCATATTAAGTATGGTCGGTTGTTCACGGCTTCAAATTGATTTTGCTTGATGTTGTGCACGTAGTATCTTTGAAGTTGCACTCTGGTTCATTATATATTATCACTCCCTCCTGTTTGCTTTGGCTTCATTGACCTCGGTCATGTGTTCATCTGAGTGTTCGTTCATGTTGTATTTGCCTGTTCGTTCTTGCATCTTGATTCATGCATCACTGTATATCCCTATTGTTGGCATTCTTTATGTTGTTCAAAACATGATGCTTTGTTCTTTGTGCATTTCACTGCGTTTATTTGAGTTGTTGCAGTGTTCCATACTTTAGTTCGAGCCTTGTTCTTCATATCATGTGTACAGACTTCATTTGATCAGTTGGCACTGTTTATTGGTCCTGGTTTGAGTTGAGTTGATCATGTAGTCTTGACTGTGGTATATGTTTTGTCTGGTTCATCTTGTAGTCTGGCTCTGGTCATTGTGTATCCATTGTTGCTTAATGAGTTATTTGAATTGTTATTGTTACATTTGTGGTCATTTCTGTTTGCATGCTTGAAGTCATTTGGTCTTGATTACTTGTTTGAGTCTGGTATCTTGATTCACTTGTTTGCTGATGAACATATGATGGCATTGTTCATCATTGTGTATTGACCGAGTCTTGTGGATGCTGTCTTGATTTGTTACTGCTGTGTCTTTGATGTTGTACACTGCCATGTACACTTGTGTTCGTTGAGTCACTGTACTGTTGAGGCTGATATATTGGTTCGGTCTGCATATTTGTGAGTTGTTCAGTGCACTGTTGAGCTTCTGACCTTGATATCATGGTGTACATGTGAGTTGTATTTCATTTGCGGCCTTGACTTTTGTCGATGCATTGAGTTGAGTAGTGACTTGACCTTTGCATTTTGTTTATTTTTCTAATTTTCACCTGAGTTGAATCCGGCTTGGATTTGACCTTGTGCTAAATGACATTGTTTTATTGCACTTGAGTTGAATCCTGTATTTGGGTTTGACCTGTGCTCACTTGTCCTTGTAAATCAATCAAGTGTATATTTCGGTGTGCACGGCCTTGTGGCATATACAGTGATACACTGTGTATGTCACAAGTTGTTCGTGTATGATGAATTCAAATTTAAATGATGACGAACAACCCAAATAACTGAGGCAAATATTATTTTCAAAAATTCATATTTTATTTTATATTGCAAAAATATTTCTTTTTCAATTTTACTGCGTTAGTGAATATTTTTGCAGATTGCTCAGATGTTGGATACTAACTGGAATGAAGTTGAAGATAAAATACGAATTGAGTGAATGAGTGATGTGTAGTAAGGTTAAATGTAAATATGAAATTGTGATGTATTTGTAATCAAAATTGTATATGTATAGTGAGAGCTTGAATTTGTACTATTCAAAATTGTAATAAATATTTGTTTGAATAAAATTTCTGTTTGAATTCAAATTCTGTGTTATTTAATTTTATTCAGCAAATATTCATTTAATCTATGAAAAATAAAATAGTACATTAACAAATACATTTAAACGAATGTATATATGTTTATTATCATCAAACAAAAATCATATAAGTGCATTTTCAACAACCTCCCCCTTTTGATGATAACTAACATATATTTAAGATTTTGAATATGTTAAATGTATTTGATCATTGATATGCTCTAATTGCTCCCCCTATTTAAATGCTTCCTCTCTACACAAAGCTCCCCCTATTTAATTTCTTCCTCTCTACACAAAGCTCCCCCTACAAATATGCATACAATTAAATAATATGCAAATGAGCCTAGATGCAAATGGAAAATATTTGACCTTTGCTTGATTTTATTTGACAAAATCTTAACTTTTCTCTCCCCCTTTTGTTATCAGCAAAAGAATAATAGCATTAGAGAAAATAGAGATAAAGTGATTGATATTAATTCAACATTAAAACTCAATTGAATATAAATATTAAATTTCAATAAAAAAATCGAACAAAAATCATAAATATTTTGTTAGGCGCATATTCCACTTTTAGAATGATGGGAATTATGTCATCATATAAAACCATACAGTTGTGTCTATTTGTGGTATATTTATATCAGGAATTTGAATATCTACTAACCATGCATAACCGTTAGGACTTTTAAATGAGATTAGTAGTATTCCAATTTTATTTTAAAAAAAAATGAATTCAAGTATCTTCTAACCACGCATAACCGTGAGGACTTTTAAATGGGATTAGAATCAACTTGTTTATTTTAAAAAACAACTTTTGATATGCGTTCCATACATGCATAACCGTGAGGACTTTTAAATGAGCATGGAAGCACATAACAAATTCCAAGTGATTCACCCATGCATAACCGTGATGACTTTTAAATGAGAGTGAATACTTTGCTATTTATTTACTATTATTAATAAAAAATTTTAAAAAAAATGCGAAAATGAAAAACGCACGATTCCTGTTTAAAGTACCGCATATTGACAAACTATATAGAATTTTGATGAGTGATGGTTGTTAGAAATATGATAGAAATAGAGATGGTCATGGAATTTTTTACCAACAAAAAGTTTTATAACTCTTGTTTAAATTTCTAAAGAAATTTACTAATTATACCGTCACGAGTCATAATATATGATCAATATTAACACTCATCACTTTTTCAATCACTATTTTTCTTTTTGATAATCATTAGGGAGTCAGATTAGTCAAAATAGTCATTTAAAATCAAATTCAAAAATAATTATGAAATTAATTTTTCAAAATGACTAGTATGAAAATATGGTCAAAAATGATTTTCTCGAGGGGGTTTTATAAGAAATTTTTCTGCTATTTGAAAATTATTTGAAATGAAAAATATGCAGATATTTTCTTTGAAAAACGATGCAGTTACTAAATGTCTCAACAAAAATCACGTTTCACTAGTAATTTTTCTATCAACTAGATTACCAGTGTAATCTGCATCTGAATTTCTCTTTCACTCAAAATTATCATCAATTGAATTTGAAAGACCAAAACATGAAGTGTGCACCAAAAATTCCAAACTCAATTTTAACAACAATTTAAATGACATTCTTTTGAATTTGAATTTGAATTGAAGCCGTGTAAATAATCAAAAACCGTGAATATAGTGTTAGCCAAATTATAACCAAATGTATTATTATCCAACAAAACACTATTTTTAATCCAAATTTATATATGAAGTAATTTAAAGAGTCTAGAGAATTTTATAGTGTTTTTGGCATAGGAATATAACTGGCCAACTATGTTGAATAAGTCAGAGTCAAAATCATCATCTTTTCATCATCTCAATATTAGGTGATTTTATTCAAAATACGGTGCAGATTATCACATTTAATATATCGTTTAAAACATACCATTACCTGTTTTACCTTTACGATATTTTTCGTCGTTGTCCATTGTGATTCTGTCACCTTTATACTAGGCTAAGGAACTTTGTTTTGCCGCCCGTTGTGTTTCTGGAACAGCCAAAATCCAGAGAACACTGTTGTTGTTCCTTAGCCTGCCACCACACCTACACGATGAAAGATTTTTGTGACCTATTTGTTTTTATAGGTCCATGATTGTTAGTGGCAGAAAATTTTGAAAAACAATTTTGTGAAGACCCAAAACTATTTATAATTGTTCTCTTTGGCACCCAATTTTTTTTAACTTTGAGAGTTTTTATATTTGTGCCTTTTGGAACCCAAATCGGTATAGTTTTCACATGTTTGGGTCTATACCAGCAATTATTGTGATTGTGTCCATATTTTCTACAAATTGTGCACATAGAATTAACTTGATTAATATTTCTTTTAACATTTTCAGAATGATTATATCCAAGTCCTTGTCTTACCGTATTAACAGTTTGCTTTCCTAATAGCATATTCAACGAGTTTTCACTTTTTGAAAATTTATCTAAAGTCATTGACAATTGTTGGACTTGTGTTTTGAGAGACTCATTTTCGTTTAACAATTGTGTGCACTTTTTAATAGAATTCTCTCTTCTAGTATTTTCATTCTCTTTTAAAATCAGAATTTCATTTTCAAGCGATTTCATTTTAATTTCTGATTTTTTAATTTCTTCATCAAATGTTGGACACTTATCACACTTAGGGATCCTACTTTGATAGGTTTTAACTAATTGGTCAAGTTGTTCATTTAATTCTATCAAAGTAACTTTTTGTGATTCAAGTTTAGCATATTTCTCCCTAAGTCGTTCAAAACAGCCATTTACTTCGTGGAAATAAATAAGTAATTCAGAGTGAGTAAGTTTTGATACCTCGCTTGGCTCGTCATCGTCGCTATCAGTTATATTTCCCTGAAGGCATATATCTGCTTTCTCACTCTCACTACTAGTACTTTTATCTTTCTCCTCCATTTCATCCCAAGAGGCTGCAAAACTTTTCTTTTTCTGTTTCTTTCCAAAGTTGCGTCGATTTCGAGGACAATTGGGATTGATGTGTCCAGGTTGGTTGCACTTATGGCAGATGATCTCCTGTTCTTCTGAGTAGTCAAATGCTTTGCCTATTCTGCTTTTCAATTCCTGATTTCGAGCTGGATTTCCGTATTTGCGATTCCACCTTTTGAATTTCTTTATTAGTAGCGCCAGCTCTGCTGCTCCATCATCATCATCGTTATCATCATCACTTTCGGTTGTTCCTTTGAGCGCTATTGATTTCTTTCAAGTATCTCCTCCTTCACGCTCTTCCTTGAATTTCATTTCTAGCTCATAAGTGGTGAGATTTCCGATGAGTTCTTCAACTTCATTTCTTTTAAGTCTTTTGATTCTTGAATGGCAGTCACTTTCGCTTCAAATTTTCGTGGAAGGACTCTGAGGATTTTTCGGACTATCTCAACTCTGTGTATGGTTTTCCAAGAGCTTTTGATTTATATACGATATTGGAAAGTCGTCTATGCATCTCTTTAACATTTTCTTCCTTCGCCATTGTGAAGTTCTCGTATTCGCTGCTTAGCATGGCAAGGCAAGATTCTTTGACTTGAGATGTTCCTTCTTGAGTCACTTCTAGTGTGTGCCATATTTCCTGCGCAGTTAGACAACGTGAGACACGATTAAATTCAAATTGATCCAATGAACAGATAATAGAATTTATAGCTTTAGCATTAGTATTTTGTAATTTATTTTCTAGTTCTGTCCATTGTTCCTTTGGTTTATCTACTTCCTGATTATCCACAGTTATAGTCGGTGTTCTATAACCTGTCTCAACAATATTCCAAGCGTCAATGGTTTTCAGAAAGATTTCCATCCTATTTTTCCAATAAGCATATTCACCATTGAACATTGGTGGTCTAACTATGGATTGACCCTCAGCAAAAACAGTATTAAAAGAAGTCATTCAAATTTTTAAAACAAAAATTGGCTTTTGTAAAATCAAATTTTTAAAACAAAAATGGCTTTTGTTCCTAGCTCTGATACCACTTGTAGGATCGATTTCACCCTAGAGGGGGGTGAATAGGGTGATAGTGTTAATTATAAAAATTAATTGCGGAAGCTTATAAAATAATTTCAACACGGATCACAGAACAATAGCAGCACAGATAATAGCAGAATAATAAATGCAGAAATAGAACGACACAGAATTTACCCAGCTTCGGCAAAACCCTGCCTACGTGCTGCCCCCAAGGTTTCTACTAGAAATTAGATAGTCCCTCGCTTACACACGTAAACTCACGACACCTGCTATCGACTAAATCTAACTCTACGCTCAAAACCCTACCACAACTCAACCACTGAGTTGCGAATTCTCAAGCTACGCCACGTAGCTTGTCCCCTAGTCACACGACTAGAAATTTAAACGGTTAGAAAATAGTTTTAAAAATAAAAACAAATTTAAAACAAAATAAAGCCCTTATTTTTAAAACAATAACCCTAATTCTTAAGGCCGGCCCCTTTTATCAAAGCCGTCCCTTTTCTTTGTTTTCCTTAGCCCGGTCCTTTTTTATTCTTCACTCTGAATATCTTGAGAAAAATGGTGGCTTCGATCTTCGTTCGTCTCTAAAATTAGGGCTTGAATAAAAATTGAAGTTGCCGACTTAATTTAGCACGATCGAATGATGATTTCATTCTTGCTTGGTCGATTGATGCTCTCTTCTCTTTGCTTCACGGCTACTTCAATTTTTGACGGAGTTCGATTTTGATCCGGTATGTGTTTTGTTGTTTTGCTTACTGTTTTTGCTTACTTCGACTCCTCCTATTGCCGATGATGTGTTAGGGTTTTTATATGGGTTCGTAACCCTTGTTTTGCGTTCGTCTGATTTCTTCAACATTATGCTTTCGGCCATTCGATTTTGTTGAACGTCGATGATTTATTTGACTTAATCAAATTCGTATATTTCGATACTTGGCTCTCACGGCTTTGAATCTGAACAGTTCGTTTCTTTTACTTGGTTATCATATTAAGTACGGTCGGTTGTTCACGGCTTCAAATTGATTTTGCTTGATGTTGTGCACGTAGTATCTTTGAAGTTGCACTCTGGTTCATATATATTATCACTCCCTCCCATTTGCTTTGGCTTCATTGACCTCGGCCATGTGTTCATCTGAGTGTTCGTTCATGTTGTATTTGCCTGTTCGGTCTTGCATCTTGATTCATGCATCACTGTATATCCCTATTGTTGGCATTCTTTATGTTGTTCAACACATGATGCTTTGTTCTTTGTGCATTTCACTGCGTTCATTTGAGTTGTTGCAGTGTTCCATACTTTAGTTCGAGCCTTGTTCTTCATATCATGTGTACAGACTTCATTTGATCAGTTGGCACTGTTTATTGGTCCTGGTTTGAGTTGAGTTGATCATGTAGTCTTGAATGTGGTATATGTTTTGTCTGGTTAATCTTGTAGTCTGGCTCTGGTCATTGTTTATCCATTGTTGCTTAATGAGTTATTTGAATTGCTGTTGTTACATTTGTGGTCATTTCTGTTTGCATGCTTGAAGTCATTTGATCTTGATTACTTGTTTGAGTCTGGTATCTTGATTCACTTGTTTGCTCATGAACATATGATGGCATTGTTCATCATTGTGTATTGACTGAGTCTTATGGATGTTGTCTTGATTTGTTACTGCTGTGTCTTTGATGTTGTACACTGTCATGTACACTTGTGTTCGTTGAGTCACTGTACTGTTGAGGCTGATATATTGGTTCGGTCTGCATATTTGTGAGTTGTTCAGTGCACTGTTGAGCTTCTGACCTTGATATCATGGTGTACATGTGAGTTGTATTTCATTTGCGGCCTTGACTTTTGTTGTTGCATTGAGTTGAGTAGTGACTTGACCTTTGCATTTTGTTTATTTTTCTAATTTTCACCTGAGTTGAATCCGACTTGGATTTGACCTTGTGCTGAATGACATTGTTTTATTGCACTTGAGTTGAATCCTGTATTTGAGTTTGACCTGTGCTCACTTGTCCCTGTAAATCGATCAAGTGTATATTTCGGTGTGTACGGCCTTGTGGCATATACAGTGATACGCTGTGTATGTCACAAGCTGTTCGTGTATGATGAATTCAAATTTAAATGATGACGAACAACCCAAATAACTGAGGCAAATATTATTTTCAAAAATTCATATTTTATTTTATATTGCAAAAATATTTCTTTTTCAATTTTACTGCGTTAGTGAATATTTTTGCAGATTGCTCAGATGCTGGATACTAATTGGAATGAAGCTGAAGATAAAATACGAATTGAGTGAATGAGTGATGTGTAGTGAGGTTAAATGTAAATATGAAATTGTGATGTATTTGTAATCAAAATTGTATATGTATAGTGAGAGCTTGAATCTGTACTATTCAAAATTGTAATAAATATTTGTTTGAATAAAATTTCTGTTTGAATTCAAATTCTGTGTTATTTAATTTTATTCAGCAAATATTTATTTAATCTGTGAAAAATAAAATAGTACATTAACAAATACATTTAAACGAGTGTATATATGTTTATTATCATCAAACAAAAATCATATAAGCGCATATTCAACAGAAACAGATTCAGAATTTAAGTATAGAAATTTATTTAATAATTTAATTGTTGAATTTTATAATTGAATATTGGTTAAAATAGTGAATTGGGAGTTTTAAGCTCGATAAAAATAATTTAAAGGCTTGTAAAATTTATAATAATAATACTTAAGACGATGCAATTTTTAAAATTGAATTTGGAAGTGCTTTGTTCAATTTTGAAAATATATCGTTTAAATCGATATTTTAAAATAGCCTTCCGAGGCACAGTCTCGGATTTCGACGAACTAGTTTCTTTGGATCCATAATAATGTATTATTATCGGATTTTAAATTTTCAAGCTGTCGAAGTTGTCGTGTGGTCATACGGGATATAAACGCGCTGAAATTTATATCGAAAATTTTATATAATTATTGAGTCCATAAAGCTATCTTCTCCATATGATCGAATTAGGACTTGAAACCTTTTCCATTGCGTTCGGAATAGGGGTATAACATTATAAATGCCTAGCGGCATGCCTCAATAGGTGGTCGAGATTTTAAGCTACGTTTCCAAGACAATTTAAATTTAAATAATATTATATCTATATTTCAACCTTCAAATCTGTATTCCCATCAACCTACTTTCTTTCACTATCAAACCTTTTTCCTTTCTTCTTAAATTACTGTAGCTCATCTGCTACACGCAACTATCTCTTCATGTCTCCTGCTCCTTTTCTTTTAAAACCACGTCTTGCCTCATTCAATCGGTAGAGAGAAATCATAATAGTAATGACCGAAGTCTTCCTCTTTTCTTCTTCATTTTCAAAATGTACATTTCCTTCAAAATGTACAGGCTGAACAAAATAGAAAAAAGTCCAGGTGATCTCCTTCCTTCAAAATCATTTGTTTAAATCGATTCGAATGAAAATGAATCAGTTTGTTTAAAAAAAAGAACCAGAGATCGAACTCAATTCAAACGGCAAGAAGTAAGGACGAGTAAGGGTTTGGCTATGAATCCGTGCTCTGTTGCGTCCGATGGTCGCGAAGGGGGTGCGACGTCGCGACTTGATGGCCGAAGTTGAGGCATATCAATTATGGGTGGAGGTAGAGACGAGTGATGCTCAGCGATGTTCGTGTAGCATTTAGGGAAGGTCTCGTGTGTCTCGATCTCTGGTGATGATGCTTGCGAGTTTGGGTCGCGTGAAGCTAGGACGGGGTCGAGTCGAAGAGTGGAGGTCGTGGATGAGGTAGTAGCTTAGGGTGTCGATCGAGTCAGTAAGGTAATCATTCAATTTATTTTCATTTTAATTTTAATTTAATAATGTATATATATGTATATATACAGAGGCAGGAAGAAGAAAATTTAAAATCGATTTTTATTTTACAAAGATGTATATACATATTAAAGAAGAAAATTATTGTTTTGTACTTACAGAAAAGAAAATACAAATATATCTTGAAAAAAAATATACATACATGTTTTAATATATAGGTAAAACAAAAAAAATATGGATAAGATTTTGAAAATAGAAATTTTAAATGTTGAAGAATTTATATAAAATTAGATTTGGAATCTATTATTTTTATAAGTATATAAATAGTTTCAAGGGAAAAATAAATATACATATACATATTTTAATTTGCTAGTTTATTTTAAATAATGGATTTGGTGATTAATTTGTTCAATTGAGTTATCTAATTTATTTTAGTTACTAAAAGATTTTTAGAACGAAAATTATTAGTTAAAATTAAATTGTTAATTAATTAAATTTATTAAAAAGGAAATTAATCGTTCTATTATTTCAAATGTAAATAAACCGTATAAATGTTTATGCAAGGTCTAAAGTCATCATGAAATCAAGTCGAGATTGAAGTGGATTGCAAACAAAAAAATAAAGGTGAGAATTTCTCACTCATTCAGATAATTTATTTAAAATTAAATGTTAAATTTAAATCATTGGATGCCTGTCTTGATTGATAAATTTACAATTGATCCATTGGATGTTAATTATATATAGTAGTGTGTGTGTATATATATATATATGTATTGGAGTGATTGATATTCCCACACTATATAGTGGATGAGACCATATGCGCCCTGCATAATAGCGGATGACCTTATATACCACGATATCCCTCCTTGAAGTGGGATTGGTGTTTTATTTGTTGGCTAACATCTGTGGATGCAAAAAAATAGGTTGGAGGGATCCAACAGGATTCCTCAAAAATATTTGTTGTTCATATATATATATATATATTGATATGTGATATGATGGATAAGTTGATATGGTTTGTGTGAAAATTGAATTATTAAATGTTAAATAGCATGGGAATTAAAATGGGCATTTTGAATACAAGAAATAATTAAATTGAAGGAATTTAAGGGGAATTTGAACAGTAGGTATTTATATTGTAAATTGGATTTATTCTAAAGGGAATTAAGTAGAATAAAAATATATTAACTAAGTTGAGTTATACTCAACTATTTGAAAATTGGTTTAAGAAGATATTTGGAAATTAAATTATATATTAAGGGCTTGACGAGATTTGAAATCGATAAAAAGATTTGAAATAAAATGGATTTTATTAAAGGGTAAAATTTTAAAATGGAATTATAAATAGAATTTGTTTTGTGGAAAACACAGGGGATTTTATAAATTTATAAACGGGATTTATAAATTTGATAGATTGATATCAGTGGATATGTTAAAATATAAGTTATGGCATGAACTTATATAGAGTTATGAAAAACTGTTTTGAAAAGAAATAGTGGAATATATTCGAATATGAGAGAAGGTGATATGCTCGATGCGATACGAATCAAGGGGAACCTATAAATTGAATTGGTGAATATTGGATTTTCTAAAAATAGACTTTTGTTGATGTAGTATGGTAACATGGATTCGGCAACATGGATGAAGATGCACAGTATTAATGTATACAAGTGTTAAAGCCCATTTGTTAATAAAGCCCATGTAAAATAAGGAGGCCGTGTTTTCTTACATTTTCGTTTTGCTTTCCCTCTTACTTGTTTTTGTGATCCGACAAAAAATAGTACTTGTATTGTAATTGAATGAGAAGAAGATACAAGATTCATGACTTCTTCATCTTAGTTCTTTCATATAAATAACATGGTATCAGAGCTACTTCGATCTAGGGGTTTCGAAAGTCTAAAATCCAATTATATTTTTTTACTTCTTCTGTGCTATTTCAATCTCGCTTTTGAATCTGTGAATCATGACAGAAACTAAGGGAATCAATGTAATGTCAATAATGCCAAAGATTACAGATCGGAAGTTGAATATCTCTAACTATCTCGATTGGAATAAGACAATTCGCCTTTATATTCGTAGTATGGATAAGAATGATCATTTGATTAATGAACCACCTCAGTCGGATTCAAAAGACAAAGATGATCAGAATTGGCTTCGTGATGATGCTCGCTTATTTTTGCAAATTCAAAATTCAGTAGAGAATGAAGTTATCAGATTGATTAATCATTGTGAAACAGTAAAAGAATTAATGGAATATTTAGAATTTCTATACTCAGGCAAAGGGAATTTAACAAAAATGTATGATGTGTGTCAAGCTTTTTATAGAGCTGAAAAGAAGGATATGAATTTGATGAATTACTTCATGACATTCAAACAAACTTATGAAGAGTTTAATCTCCTATTACCAATGAGTGCTGATATTAAAGTTCAACAAAAACAAAGAGAACAAATGGCAATCATGAGTTTTTTGGCCAGACTTACACCTGAATTTGAAAGTGCTAAATCATAGATTCTTGCAAACAAAGATATAACTTCATTACATGAAGTATATAGCCGTATTCTTCGAACTAAAAATATATCTAATATTGGCAGCTCAAGTGCAAATATAAGCAACAGTGCTTTTATTAGTAGCAGTGGGAATCTTGCTTCAAATAATCAGACTGATAATGGAAAACTCAATGCACCACAACATGCACAAACTTGGAGACCACACAGACCACCTAATGCACAACCTTGGAGACCACCTAGACAACCTGGAAGATCTCAAAGATCATTATGGAGACCACCATTAAATCAAAATAAGATCTGCAACTATTGTAAGCGAATTGGACATGTGATATCTAAATGTAGAAGTCTTCAGTGGAATCAAAGAAATATAAACCCCTCTAATATCAAAACTGTGCTCATGACAACAGAAGAATTTGACAAGTACTCTAAATTTCAAAAATCAATACATAGTAATTCATCTGAATCTGGAGCTACATCTGCAACAACTTCAGTTGCAAACATTAGTACTGGCACAGCTACATCTAAATGGATAATTGATTCAGGTGCTTCAGATCACATGACAGGTAATCAAAATCTATTTACAAGTTTAAAAGTAAGTAGAATTCCTCATATGGTTACATTAGCAGATGGATCACAATCTTCAGTCAAAGGAACATGTGAAGTAACATCCAATTCAACTATACCAATAACATCTGTGTTATATTTACCCTTTCTATCATTCAACTTACTCTCAGTGAGCCAAATTACACACAATCTTAATTGCAGCATCACATTGTTTCCTAATCATTGTGTGTTTCAGGATCTTGTGACGAATCAGACTATTGGTAGAGGAAGTGTGTCTGGTGGCTTATATACTCTTGATACATTTTCAAAACCTATAGCTTGTTCGATCATGGATCCAGCATTAAAAGTTCATGGTCAACTTGGTCATCTTTCTCTCACTTTATTCAAGCAGCTCTGCCCTCAGTATAGCAATCTACCTACAATAAATTGTGAAGCATGTCAGTATGCAAAGCATTATAGAAGTAGTTCTTATCCTAGAGTTAATAAGCATGCAAGCAGTCCATTTTCTTTAATTCATTCTGATATTTGGGGATCATCATCAGTTGTATCTAAACCTGGCTATAGGTATTTTGTTACTTTTGTTGATGATTACACTCGTATAACATGGCTATTTCTTATGAAGTCTCGAACTGAATTATTTTCTATCTTTTGTAAGTTCAATGCTGAGATTAAAACACAGTTCAATACAACTATACAAACACTTCATAGTGATAATGCTAAAGAGTATATGTCTATTGAGTTTGACAATTATCTAACTCAAAATGGCATCCTCCATGAAACTTCATGTGTTGACACTCCTTCCCAAAACGGTGTAGCTGAAAGAAAGAATAGACATTTATTAGGAACTGCTAGAGCACTATTGTTTCAAATGAGTGTACCAAAAGTTTTCTGGGCTGATGCTGTTTCCTCTGCATGCTTTCTTATTAATAGAATGCCCTCAACTGTTCTTAACAATGAGATTCCTTATCAAGTTCTTCAACCAGATAAAAGCATGATTCCAGTTAAACCTAGGGTATTTGGGTGTACATGTTTTGTTAGAGATGTTAGTCAGCACTTGAGTAAACTTGATCACAAATCTTTAAAGTGCATCTTTGTTGGATACCCTAGACTTCAGAAAGGTTATAGATGTTTTGTCCAAGTTTACAAAAATATATTGTATCAATTGATGTGGCTTTTATAGAAGATACACCATTTTACCAAACCAGTACACCACATGTACAGGAAGACAATGAAGAGTTTTTGGTATATTCAACCATACCTAGTGGAATATCTCAAGTGAATAATACAGATAATACACATACAGATGATCCACAGACAGATGATACACCTCAACCTGAAGAAGATTCAAGTTTTAATTTACCCATTGCTCTCAGAAAAGGGAAGAGAAAATGTACATACCCTATTTCTTCCTGTTTGACATACAAGAAGCTACCACATCCATCCCATGTTTTCATTTCATAATTGGATTCTATCACTATACCAAAGACTGTAGGAGAGGCTATAGCTTCACCAAAATGGTGTGAAGCTATGATGGAAGAAATGAGTGCTTTAGAACAAAACAAAACCTGGGACTTAGTTCAGTTACCACCAAATAAAAAAGCAATAGGATGTAAATGGATTTTCTCAATTAAGATGAATGCAGATGGAACAGTGGCAAGACTAAAGGCTCGACTAGTAGCTAAAGGCTATGCTCAGATATATGGAATTGATTACTCTGAAACTTTTTCACCTGTAGCCAAACTGACATCTACTAGATTTTTCATCTCGATGACAGCAAAATATAAGTGGAGGCTTCATCAACTAGACATTAAAAATGCCTTTTTTGCATGGTGATATCTCTAAAGAGGTATATATGGAGCAACCACCTGGTTTTGTTGCTCAGGGGGAGACAAGCTTGGTTTGTAGACTTAAAAAATCATTGTATGAACTTAAACAAAGTCCAAGAGCATGGTTTGGCAAGTTTAGCTTAGCAATAGAAATTTTTTGGATTATGAGAAGTAAATCAGATCACTCTGTTTTCTACAAGAATTCTGACAAGGGAAGTATATTGTTAGTTGTCTATGTAGATGATATAGTCATTACAGGAAGTGATGAAGTTGGCATTCTTGCTCTCAAGCAGTTCATTCAAACTCAATTTTACACTAAAGACTTAGGAGAGCTTAAATATTTTCTGGATGTTGAAATTACAAGAAGAGATGAGGGAATATTTTTGTCACAAAGGAAATATACACTTGATTTACTAAGGGAGACTGGAAAATTAGCTATTAAACCGTGCAGTACTCCTATGATACCTAATCATAGTCTAAATGAAGAAGGCGAACTATTTAATGACCTTGAAAGATACAGACGACTGGTAGGCAAACTTAACTATCTATGTGTTACCAGACCTGACATAGCATATTCCGTGAGTGTGGTAAGTCAATTCATGACAAAGCCCACTGTCCATCACTGGGCTTCTCTCGAGCAAATTTTATGTTATCTTAAAGGTACCGTAGGTCAAGGTCTTGTATATATGAATCATGGGCATATGAACATTGAAAGTTTTTGTGATGCCGATTGGGCAGGCTCGAAAATTGATAGAAGATCAACTTCTGGATTTTGTGTATTTGTTGGAGGCAATCTGATATCATGGAGAAGTAAGAAATAACTAGTGGTTTCATGATCAAGTGCAAAATCAGAGTACAGAGCAATGGCAAATGTTGTATGCGAAATAATGTGGGTAATTCATTTAATGAATGAGTTTGATGTAAAACAAAAATTGCCTGCAAAGCTGTGGTGTGACAATCAGGCTGCCATTCACATTGCATCTAATCCAGTGTTTCACGAAAGAACAAAACACATTGAAGTAGATTGTCATTTCATCAGAGGAAAAATTCAACAGGGAATAATTGAAACCGGGTTTGTTCGAACAGGAGAGCAGATTGCAGACATTTTCACAAAAGCTTTGAATGGATCACGTGTAGAGTATCTATGCAGCAAGTTGGGAATGAAGAATATGTATTCTCCAACTTGAGGGGGAGTGTAATCTGGTAACATGGATTCGGCAACATGGATGAAGATGCACAGTATTAATGTATACAAGTGTTAAAGCCCATTTGTTAATAAAGCCCATGTAAAATAAGGAGGCCGTGTTTTCTTACATTTTCGTTTTGCTTTCCCTCTTACTTGTTTTTGTGATCCGACAAAAAATAGTACTTGTATTGTAATTGAATGAGAAGAAGATACAAGATTCATGACTTCTTCATCTTAGTTCTTTCATATAAATAACAGTTAAGTTAACTGAAAATTGTTTTAAATAGGATTTTAAATTACCATACTATATTGCTTTTAAGGCTATTATCTGGATTTAGAATATTCCGAAATTAGTTATTTTAATGCTTAATATTTATTTATAAAAATTCTAATCTTAAAATCAGCTTTGTAAATTGAATAATAACTGGATATGAAATTTTAATGCTTTTAAGATGTTGATATTTTAATCTTATCTAAAATCATATTTTGGAAATAAAACATTATTCTTATTTTATATATATATATATATCTAAATGTTTTAAATTCAAGTTAAAAAATCTCTCCAGGTAGGAAGCGAAGTTTATTTAATTGAATAAGATTTTTGAAGAAAGATCTTATAGTAGTATTATGGGAAGTTAAATAAATTTCTGAAGCATAAGATAAGTGAACTTCAAAAGGTGAAATAAACTCTCAAGGGAAGTAGAAATTGAACTAGAATTTTAAAGAAGCATAAATGGCTTTGGAAATATTAAAGGGAATTAACCAAGTAATTCTGGAATTTTATTTAATTCGTGTGAAATGAGTGGGAAATTTACAAATAAAATTGAAATGATTTTCTTTTGAAAAAAATAGGAAATAAGTGAATATTTTCCAAGTGTTGACTATCAAATGGAGTGGGAAAAAAATATGCTAAGTATTGGGACAGGGTTGGAATTTGTTCGATGGGAATAAAAAGTGATTTGAAAACTATTTTCAAATTGTTGAAGTATGGAAATAATATCTTGTGTAGATATTTTGAAATAATTAATTTGGGAAATTATTTAAGGCCCGATGATTGCTTGTGGATGTTATATGATAATTAAACAACCGACTATCAATATTGGCCAATGCGCTGATCGTTTCGAAGAGACTGCGATCAGATTTAAATATCCGAAAACCACTTCGATTCGGTTTAAATGTTTACGAATGAATACCATAAAGATGATGAAGATGGTGATTCGATTTGTCTAGTCCTAGGACAACTTGTATGGACGAATTCTATCAGACCATCGTCATTGGAGGACGATGAGCATTCTAAGTGAATGTTTCCTAAAAAGGTAACGCTTGACCTCAAGCCTCATCAACCAGGAATGACTAAAATAGGAGAGGTGCAGCAAGGCTAAGTGGGTTGCACCCAATTAGGGTAAGATCTCCTCTATCAAGAATTCCTTCATTTTGGCTGTGTGAGTGGTTCTTAGCTCCAACGGTCGGGTGATCTTATTGGAACTATCCAGTAAGGGGTAGCACCGGTCTTGTGTTGCAAGGGATCGGAAGTGGTCCTTGGTACGCTGATCTAGACCACGTATAGTGAAGGACGGTACCCCAGTAGCCCTGCCATTGTATGGAACCCAATCTCCAATAAGTGCCCGTTCGGTTTTGATTGTGCTCGACTATGCTAGAAAGTGAGATGCAAGCATTTCAGATATATTCTATTTACTTTCAATAGACACTATTATAATATCAGAGGATTTGATAAAAATCGTTTTAGGTTATTGTAAGGTAAAAACTAGCATGCTTATTTGCGGCATGGTCTTACGAGATACTTTTGTTTCAAAGGATTTTCAAAAGAATATAATAGTCAAATTGAGTGTGATTTTCTGAGGCTGATTTTCCAGATTGACTCGGGTGTTGTTTTATTATGATGCTTGGGTCAGACCGAGTTGAACAGATCCAGGATAATGTGCTATGGAGCTCAAGAGATGAGCTGGATGGCAGAGACGTATCTCCATACTTGAATTACTATTTCCGCTGTGTAAGGACGGATAATAAGCTGTCCAAAGTGATGGATTATTGTTGTACTCTAATAATGGTATGTATATAACAGTACAGATTTCTTTGTATTTAAAAGTTGTATTATATATTATATTCTGTTTCGCTGCGATTGTGAGACTCTGGTGTTGTTATTTTCTTCTTTCTCTTCTACCTCTTTTTTCTTTTACCCTAAAAATTCGTATTTCCGTCCACTTTGAGTTGAATTGATGTGGAATATTGTCGGCTCAAAGGGGTACGGATTTGCAGGCCTTTACAACATTTCAATCCAAAATAAATATCATAGGCATTTATCATTTCACTATTTCTTAATTTATGCGAAATAATTCAATTTACAATTTATATACAGTAAATAATATACAGGGTGATAATAGGATATATCAGAATAAACAAACATCCAAATCATCCAAAATATCAACCAATAACATCCATCGCAATCAATCATCCAAACAGTCAATATAATTCACAATAATTTTGTATTGTTAATATCAGGTGTTTTACTAGCATTCAATTCCAATTTCAAATTTAACTGTCAATTTTAATTTTTAACAGTTAATTCAAATGACAACTAAATTTATCAAATAATGGCCAATAAATTTATATACTTCATAATTTCAAATTTAACTATAATAAAAATATTCTAGTACTTATGAGCGTTATAAAATACTCACCTTGATTTTTCATTGTCGCCGAGACGTTCCAGTTTGGAACTAAAACAGGACGACGCTCGATTTTAGCTCAAATTTTGATTATTCCCAAATCCATCCAAACCAGTTTCATTGCGAAGCTCTCGTCATCACGATCGCATCGCAATAATTCTCGTTCTAATCGAACCTCATTTGTAGGAGTTATTAAATTTTTAGTTCATCGATTAAATAAATTTAAATTTAAAAACTAATGAAACTTTATTTTTAAACCCACACCCAATTATTTCAAGACCCAGCCCACATAAGCTTCTTTCCTAATTGTGCGATCAAAACCTGTACATGAATAAATGCACGACCGTGCACCCTATAAATCCACACCATCAACGAAAACTCGGATCGACAACTCCGAGCAACTTCTCTTCGTGCTCTCATCTCGACCATTCCCAAAAATCCATGGCCGAAACCCCCTTATGGTTCGCGACCTGGTCATGCTCACGAATATACTATAGCAAATTATCGCGATGAACAACGTAGCACCGCACCTCACCAATACCGCCTACGCGAGCGCCTCACCACCGCAAACCCATACATCCATGCCTCGACACTCAGTTGTACACGAGCGCCACGCGAAAGCCAACCCTAGCTAAATATGTCGTACGCCCTTCACTGTCGAGAAACTCAACTCAAAGATGCACCTTCCATACCGTGCATTAGATTGAAGCTCTGGGAAAAAAACGAATTTAGGAAGTGGTTTCATAATGTATTACTGAGTATACAAGGGGAAATCTATTTCTGAAGTTGCCATGCTTTTTTTTCTTTGTTCTGTTGCGTGCATTATTTAAAAAGAGAGGAGAGATGATGTTAGCGCGTGGGTGAGTATCTACAGTGCTTTGAAACGAAAGAAAGAAGCTGATGTGAATATTTGACTAGACAATATATTAATTTAAATTTCAAAATATCTCGATTTACACAACTCAAAATCTCGAACCTCTATCGAGGCATGCCGCTAAGCATTCACAATGTTATACCCCTATTTCGAACGCAATGGAAAAGGTTTCGAATCCTAATTCGATCGTATGGAGAAGATAGTTTTTGGACCCAATTATTATATTGAATTTTTGATATTAATTTCAACGCGTTTTCATACTGTATGACCAAACGATAACTCCAAACACACGAAATTTGAAATTCGATAATAATACACTATTACGGATTTAATGGAACTAGTTTCGTCGAAATTTGAGACTGTGCCCCAGATCGCTATTTTAACGTCTCGAGTATAATAAAAGTTTCCAATTTCTAATTATTCACTTTTAAACCCAATTTTAAATGTTAGCAATCTTCATTGTTATTTAAATAAAGTTTAAATCAACTTCCAATATCAATTTTAATCATATTAAATTCAGAATCCAATTATTCAAATAATTTGCAATATTAAATTTAAACAATTTAATCGTTCAATACTCAACAAATTTCAATATTAGATTTTAAATGAATTTTAGTTATCAATCAATTACTTTATTTACATCTAACGAATTTAACATTTATTATTTAATCCAACTATTGATTGTAAACACATTCAATACGCAGCATTACCTTTTAATACTTGTTATTACTTAAATTTTCAAAATTGGTTTATTTCAAAATTTTATTCAAGTTCACATCCAATAACTTACATTCAAAATCATTAAACCTTTACTTTTAACCATTTTTATTTAATAACAATATTTAATTCCATAATTCAAAGTGGTTAAAAATACGAGTCGTTGCATTGCGTCTCATAACTGAGTCTATAGAAAAGGGAAAACACATAAATCATCACGTTTATATATATATATATAACTCATATATTTCCATCACTTACAATTAAAAATCAGTCTCCCACTTATATTTTAAATAAGTAATTTTCTCATATTTATAATCCTTATATTGGTAATCCAAACACATATTTCCCCATAATTTTTTTTAAACCCACATGTGGACCAAAATAACTAGTTTCCAAATATCCAAAAATCATAAGAACATGATTGTTTACAAGCAAAACTATCTAATGTTAAAATAATTTATGGTATACTTAAACAAAACTTATTCCTTTAGTGTATAAACATTCTTCATAAATATACCTCCCTTTACTTTAAATATCCGTCATTTTGTTTTTATTTTAAAGACAAACTAATATCATATTTTGCTTTTATATAAGTTTAGTGTGTATTGTACCATCATTAAATTTGTAATGCATAACTCATATCATTATTTCACTCTTAATAAATTCGTTCATGTCCATAAAGTGAATATTTCAAATCCTTTCGAAAAATATTTCAATTGTATTATGAAATAAATGTATGCATAACAAACAAGAAGGAGTTTAATATTAAAATAGTAATAAAATTTTGGAATATACCCACACTTTGAAATGATAACATACTTTCTTCTTTTGGATGAAAATTTTCAAGAGCAATATATGAATTAAATATTCAAAATTCCTACATTCTCTTTATTGATATAATATAAAATTTTGATATATTTAATATATATGTTCAACTACAAAACTTTATACATAAACAACCTCTTAACTTTAACATTAAAATTCATACTAATCATTTTTCAAAATAGGATTATGATGATATTATAAAAACTCATAATTTTGATATTTGAAACCATTAGATTTATATTCTTCTCATAATAAATCCAACTCTATAAATCAATAAACATAAAGTGTTTCGTTAGTTGGTTTCATCATTTTTGTTAATGATGATTTATCAACTAAATTCACATTTCATTCAAACATTAAATAAATCATTAAATGCTCTCATTTACTTCCATAAATAAGTCATACATCAATTTCATGGTCTAACAATTCAAATATCATGCATTTTATGTTAATATAATTATTAGTAAAAACAATTAAAGCAAATCATTTTTTTTTCATTTGTTTATATGCCATTTACTAATTTGTGCATTTGCAATAAAGGCCCAACTTATAGGTTAACTTCATTTAATAAATAAACGGTTGTCATTTTATTTCCAGCTCTCAGATATATTAAAAATAATTCATATAAATTCATTTGCAAATTTATCTAAAAAATGTTATTTTCACAAGCTTTTATGATTTGTAATTTTTTTTAACTCCTTACAGAATTTTAATGACAAAATTTATATTTTCTATCAAGAATTTCATTAGCTCATAACTATTAAGGTTTCACACTATTAATTTTTCATTTTGTGCTTACATTTCAATTTAATGGTCCACGTTGAAACATTTTTATAAATGAAAAGTCTTCGATTTAAATAAATTTGAATCAACAAACCATATAATTTTTCATTTGTCTCAACTCAAATATTATGAAAATTTTATATCAATTCAGACCCCTAGTCATCAACTATAATTTGTGCCATGTTTAATAATAGAAGATACTAATTTGAATTTTATTCTACATCATATATAATTCATTATCACCTTCCATATATGGAGTACAGTAATTTAAATCAAAGATACACAATTATAGTGCTCAAATTTGCATATAAAATATATTTAAGTATATATATATATTCTTTATTCTCATACATCTAGTAGAAAACTTCGCTACATGATATGAACGCGGGGTTGCTAGTAATTGATGGAATTGTAAATGAGAGAGAACCAAATTAACGTTAAATCCTCAATCACAGTAATTACCCAACAACTGTCTCACTTGGGAAATGCATTCTCCATTTCTCTTTTACATACTCCATTTTTTGGTGGGAAAAATGGAAAAATTATGTATGTATGGTACTGAATACTGATAAATAAGTGGCTATGGAGGTGTGCTCAGAAAGCGAATTCAGGAAAACCATGTTATGCGTTCAGCTCTTTGTGGAAGAAGATGTACATTAAATTCACTTCTCATCTTTTATACATGACAATGTTAACTGTATGCTTGTTTTATTCTGCATTCCTTTATAACTTAAAAACCTTTGTGGATATCATGATTATTTGGCTGTCTTATTCCTGATTTCCATAATGAAAGCATATAGAGAAAAATATCAAAAATTACCATTACTTATGTAATCTATGTTATCAGTTTGTGAATTCAAACATTATGAAATAATCTCTAAACACTTGTACACTCTCTGTATTTCCTTTAAGGTACGTATTAAGACTGGTATCTCTTAAATTCGATCGTCTAAGTCGTTCATATTAAGAATTCGAACATGAGTAAACAACATAGCTGATTGAGAAAAGTCACTCTGTATACAATATTCATATCTTGATTATCTGGATTAATTTTCAAATCAAGACTATTTAAATAAAATCAGAACAAGTTCAATATTCAATTGTATTTAATGAAAAAAACCATTGATTGGCGTTAGAAGCAGATAGCGCAGCTCAATTCCAGTGTCCCATGTGGCTAATTAATTCTCAGTCACGATCATATTATTTTAATTTTGAGATAGTTTGGCTCACATCCTGCTAGAAACATCGGATCAACATACCGTTTTCACCAAAAAATCAAAAAATTTATGATCTTTAAAATATGATCCATTTTTGATGCAAAAAAAACCATATTTTGCAGTAAGGCTGCAATTATTCCATATATTTGTAGAGAATTCTACAATTTTTGAACATCATCGATTTTTCATCAAATGTCAGCAATTATTCCATATAATTGCACTCTTTTATGCAATTATATACAATAATTGCAGACTTCTATGCAATTATTTCATTATAAGTGCATAATTTTATGGAATTATGTCGAATAATTGTAGAAAACTCTGCAATTATTCCAAGTAATCACATAATTGTCTGCAATCATACCATATAATTGCAGATATTTCTACAATCATACCATACAATTGCAGACAATTCTACAATAATTGCGGACATTTCTGCAATTATTACACATAATTGCAGACATTTCTGCAATTATTGCATATAATTGCTGGATATCTGCAATTATACCATATAATTGCAGACATTTTTGCAATTATTGCGTATAATTGCTGATATTTCTACAATTATTGCATATCATCGCCGAATGTCTGCAACTATACATTTATGCAATTATTGCATATAACTGCAGATTTTTCTGCAATTATTGCGCATAATTGCAGAATTGTCTGTAAAAATCGCATATAATTGCAGAATTGTCTGCAGTCATAACATATGTTGCTTTTACATATGCACAATGCCACTTATTAGAAAGATAATAAAATTTGTAATTTAGTGGTGAAAATGATTTGTTAATCCGTCGTTTCAACAAAAAGTTATTGCGTTTTAAAAGATTGATAATTAAATGAAGTGCAAAATTTAATTATGCATGTGAGAATAACATGCAAGTACGAAGAATGCAACGGAATAAATGGGTATTTTAGGAAAGAAATTTGGAGTATTTGAAAATAAGGATGTAATTTTTTTTTGTGAAGGATGTTTTGTGTATTAAGTTTGATTCTAGAGATGTGTCCCTTATTTTCACTTTAATTTTTGAGTGGGTTCAACCATGCTATTAAAATAATTAAAAATTAATGATCGAAATGAATTTGATAGGGGAACAAAAATAATGATGATATAGATGAATTTAAACCCCATGTAAGGGATATAAATACACATTTAACCGCTCGTTGTGTCAAAAACCAAAGAATGCAACAATAAATGACTATAGCTTGTAACGAAAGATAAACCTTAGAATTAAGCACCATGTACCATTTTTCTTCTTCTTTTTGTTACAAAATAAGAAACCAAAGCTATACTAAAATAGTCTATTTCTGACAAAAAGCTCAATTAAACCTGTTAATCACAAACAAAAGTAGCTAGTTCAAATAATAATAATAATAACAACAACAATAATAATAGTAAATGAATATGGACATCATACTCTATAGAGCATTCCCAAGCCACACTCCCATTGGGTTAGATTTTCTTTGTTTATGTACAATCAAGACAATTCACAAGGTTGCCTTGGGTTTATCAATTTAGCCGACTAAGCTTAGTTGGCTGTATAAAATTCAAATAAAGTGGAAATTTAAACACTTCTTACATACAGATTGAAATCATGTGGAAAAGAATTGCAATTTGTGTGATATACTTTAACTGATCATATACAAATCGTTTAAAAGGTGACTTTTTTTTATGCTTGGGACGTGTTTTTTTTATGGTTGGAGGCAGGTTGATGGGGCTTAGGAGTTTAAATGGGTTGAAGTGATGTTTGAAGACTCAATGGGTTGGTAATGCTCTTTGTAAACAATTATAAACTAAGAATGATTAACAACTACTACTCACAATTTCACTTTTCGAGGCTCAACAAGAAAGCAAAATAACATATATAACCATGATATAATTTTTCTTAAGATACAAAATAAATTATAAACCCTCGCACACAGGTCAAAGACAACCAATACAAGGATTGTACTACGAATTGTGATATTAGTACGAATATGGTAGCCATACTAGAAAGGTTTTCATCCTAAAAGGTGAAAAAACAACTTATTGAAGAAATGCGCTCGTTTTTAAACTAAAATAGACATGTTTTGGTTCCAGTCGCTATACACATTCGGATTATATAAATGTGCATATCTTATCTATTACATATGCATTACAAAATGTGCATGTATCTTAATTTTTTTAAAACTATTTCTTACTTGCGCATTCTGTATATACGCAAGTAGAATTTGCATATCCAAAACACGGAAAGCTATTTCTCTCCTCATTCAACCCTTCTCCTTACTTTAACCAAATACCCAAATCCATAATCCCAAACCTTCTGTCACTCATAACATCAAATTTCTATCTTTTCTATTCTCGTAACCTTAAATAGATAGAAGGCTTATTTTCAACTTCTCAGATAAGGGGTACAACCCTAAAATTTTAACTTTGGTTTGTAATATCATTTTCTAGTGTTATTGTAAATGTATTGAAATGATTGAATTATTTGATATTACAATTTAGATTACAATGTAGATTAGTGTATCTATACATTGAAATTTTGTATAATTATTGATTGGAATACGTTTTGTGATTAAATTTGGAACCCACACCAATTGGTGGAAGTGTTTTCTATCGCCAAATTACTTATGAAGGTATATTATTCCATAACCTGTAGGATCGATTTCACCCTAGAAGAAGGGTGAATAGGGTGATACTATTAATTATAAAAATTTAATGCGAAAGTATATATAAAATAATCAGAGCACTGATAATACCAGAATAATAGCAGCACAAATAATAGTAGAATAATAAAAGCAGAAAATAGAACACCACATATTTACCCAGCTTCGGCAAAACCTTACCTACGTGCTTCCACAAAGGTTTCTACTAAAAATTAAGTAGTCAGACGCTTACACACGTAAACTCGCGACACTCGCTATCGACTAACCTAACTCTACGCTCAAAACTCTGCCACAACTTAGCCACTGAGTTGCGAATTCTCGAACTACACCACCGTATTTCGTCTCCTAGTCAGACGACTAGAAATTACAAAAGTTTTAAAAGAAAATTAAAAATTAAAAAACGATTGAACACACAAAACTCTAATTAGAAAATATAAGCAAAAAAGAAATGTTGACCCCCAATAAAAGATGAAATCGGCCAAAATAAACTAAGTCAAAAAATCCCTTTTCTTTTATTCTTTTGGCCGGTGTCTTTCTTCGTGAAAAATGGCTGCTTAGATTTCTCGTTCGTTCCTCTTTGCTATGAAATTAGGGCATTTGAATTTTGAAGAAGTCGACTTCAGTTGCTCGATTGAATAATTGATTTAACGTTCCTAGCTTTGTCGATCGAGTGTTTTTTCGATCTGCACACGGCTTCTTCTCGATTGAGTTTGACTTGAATTCGTATGTGCTTTACGCTCTTTCTTTACCGGTTAATTTGCTTGAACCCAATGATCTTTGAATGCCGATAATGATAGGGTTAAATAGGATTCTGATTCCTATAATTTCATTCGAATTGAATTCGTCTGATAATATATTTGTCGTTCGATTTTGCTTGAGTGCATACGATTTGGTTAGACTAGTTCAATTCGTACTTTCGTTGCTTGATTATCATGGCTTGATTCCTTGGTCATCACGACTTTGAATTCTCTGACGATGTTGATTTATTTTGACTTCGGCCAGCAATTTGAATTTGTTTCTTATGACTTGGTTCCAATTTTTGTGCTATGACTTTGGCTTCTCTGCCTTTGTTCATTTTATTCATGTTACCAGTTTCACCTGAAGCTTTGTATTCTTGTTACTACTTGTTCATGTTGCTTTCTGAATTGCTATGTTATCATGCACTTGCATATTGATCACTGTCACTTGAGCTTGCACTGTGTCTGGTTCTGCAGTGTCATCTTTGTTGTATATCATCATGTGCTTTGAGTAATTTTGGTTTTGTTGCTTTCTGTTGTTGCTTTTCTTTGAATCGCTCTTGGTGTTTCATTTTGAACTGGTCGACACCGCTGCACCTGCACCATTTCTCTGCTGCCTTTGGTTATTGCATTCATGTTCATATATATGTATACAAGTGTGCATGCATTTACTTCATGTAGTCTTCATGTAGCTTGTTTGCACTGTATATTTTATATGTATTCTGGACCTTGTCGTTTGCATTGAGTCATGTGCAGTTTCGCTTGGTATGTTGTATTTGCATTCACCACTTTGCACTGTCTACTTGCTCTGTTCACTTCGAGTTGTTTGTGTATATACATGGTGCACTGCACTGTTGAGACTACAATTGTATCCTACCTGGTTTGGTTAGATGCACATGTATATTTTGTTCATTTTGGTTTTGCTTTGATATGGAGCTGTAGTTGTCTTTGTTTGAGACTGAATGCACTTGGTTCTGGTATGTGCACGCTGCTTTGACCATTCATGTGTGCTTCAACTTGTTCAGTTCTACGACATCTGCTAGTTATCTTCTGACAGCATTCGAACCTCCACCTTGGTCAATAGTTCTTTATACTTGAATGTATGTTGAACTTGGTAGCCTTGCACTTGTTGTTAGAAATGCGGATTACGAATCTTAAGGCTAGGATAAACACTAGGAGGGGATGAATAGTGTTTTAAGGAATTACTAAATCTTTTTGAGTTTATGTTAATTTGAACACAAATATATGCAATATTCAGACACATATATGATCACAGAAACAAACATAGATGCAGAAATAAAATAAATGCAGTAAAGGAAAGAACACACCGGATTTTATACTGTTCGGAGTTACCCTACATCCAGTCCCGCACACAAGTACGGATTTCCTTTCAAAAGCAATTTTTATAATTACACCCTCAATTTCAAGGCTACGAGGTACACCCTCCAGATTCACAATCCTCTGGGTAGACATATTTGATTTCACGGGCAACAAGTTCACCCAATTGATTTCCTAGGCTACAATCACACCTTTACACTTGATTGATTTCCAAGACTACAATCACACCTTTTACACTTGATTGATTTCCAAGGCTACAATCACACCTTTTACACTAAAATGATCACAAAGAAGTCTATAACTCTGAATAGCACTGAGAATCTTGTTGAGATAGTGATAGAAAATTAAACTAGAAATTTTCTAGTTAGATTCAATGTTGATTTCGATAGAGTAATGGTAAGAATATGTATAAAGAAATGTGGAAGAAGAAGAGGAGTGAAAACCAGAAAAATATATATAGAAATTCGTTGAAAACAGCCCCTATTTATAGAAGAACAATAGCTATGTCCATTCGTGAAGGGATATGATGAATAGACACTTCTTTTGAAGTACAAATTTTTGAAATCAACTGACACTATGTCGACATGGATAACTTGGGTATGTCGACATCCCAAAGGAAATTTTGATGTTTTGTTTTTCTTTGAAAATAACTTTTATCTTATATTAAAATATTTTAAACTTTTATAAATATACTTAACTATAGTTAAAATACGTAAATAAATATAGAGAATAATATTTTGGTATATATAAAATTTTACTATAATTTTATATTTAAATCTAAGTGTATATATGTATATATTAAAAGTTAAATATATTATTATTAAAGATAATTTAAAACCAAGGATAATTTTATTTTGAAATTAAAGATTATTTTGAGGCTAAAAGTATTTAAAATCAGGATAGATGTTTTTGATTCTTTTAAAAGGAAGATTTTGAAAACATTTTGAAAACAAGATAATAATTTTATAAAACATTTTGAATAAAAGTTAGTGGATACAAAGCAATGTTCCACTAGATTTTTCACAAGTTCCATCCTACTTAGGGTTCCATCCCTTTAACATGCGCGAAGTGGATTCCATTCCACGAATAAATTGGATTTTAAGATGCCAGTGCTTTTCTAGGAGTTTTAACAAAATTTCCTAATTACTTATTCTTGAAATCTTGAACTCTTGATAATCTTGATATTCTTTATACTCATGAGTCTTCAATCTTGATATCTCGAATCTCTATATTGTACAGTCTTCATTCTTCGTACCTGCATGGTTAAATCCTGCATATACATGTATTTCTAAACTATAATGTTAGTATTTATATTTTATAATCCTATTCTAAGGTTGTTGTCATCAAAACCATCGTCTCAAGGACTAACAATCTCTCCCTTTTTGATGATGACAACCTTTGCTTATAAAATATTACTTTTATCATAATAACTCCCCTAAAACTAGTAACTCCCCCTTAATCTATGCCTAACTATCCTATTTTATATTTCTCCCCCTTTGTCATCAACAAAAAACTAACTCCAAACTATATAATCTCCAAACTATATAACTTCCTCTTAATCTAATACTCTATGACATGTGATTATAATGATAGTGTTATCACAAATAATCAACACTTAACTCTAAAACTTAAAACTTGGTCCTAAACTTCTAACTATCCTAACTAAGTATTCAAATAATAATACTTTTAATAGAACGTACATAAGAACACGAACTATTTGTTAATTATATAGTTATGTTTACATTTTCATAGATAACGTAAGAAAGAACATACAACAATAAGAAAAAGAGAAAAGAAACTAGTAAGTGCCTTTGAAAATGGGAGATCTATGAATGGAATAATTTTGATAGTGGAAACAGAAATTTCCACGTTGTTCGACAAAATTTCCATCTTTGTCAAAGCACACTTCGCCAACACAAACGGCTTTGTCGTCTTCTTCAACGTGCTCTTCTTCCATGAAGGCTTCTTCTTCTTCTTCCTCGCTGCCCTCTTGTGTTTGATCTCCTGAAGAATCTTCATCAATCAAGATTGGGTTAGCATGATTATCCATTAGAAATTTTTGCAAATTCCTAAGGATTTTGCCTTGCCTCTCTTGTTCTTTTTCCATTCTAAGTTGCACCACTTGAATTTCAGTCAATAATTGCAGTGCATCCTTCAGAGAATCCTCCATTTTTGTCACTCGAGCGAGCGTAATTCGTTGAAACGGTCCAGAAGTAGGAGAAGGAAATGAAAAGGTTGAATTTATGTTTGATTTGGAAGAGGAGGCCATGATTTAATTTATTTCAGAAGTTGGAACCGAGAGAATGATCAAAATTTCAAAAATAAGAAGAATATATAACCAATTATTTGAATTATGGTGGGAAAAATTTCAAAAAATAAAAAATCGTTGTATGTCGACATGGGTTGAGGGGGTATGTCGACATGGTCTTTGAAATTTTTACTATTTGATTTAATTTTTAATTATACTTTGTTATTTATATTTTTATATTTCAGTTATAGAACAAATTTCTAATTCTCTTCTTAGTTTAGTAAATATAGATTCATTTAAGGGTTTTGACAATATATCAGCAATTTGATTCTCGGAATTAATATAATCTAGAATAATTACTTCCTTATTTATATTATCTTTGAGAAAATGATGTCTTATATCAATATGTTTAGTTCGAGCACGTTGTGTAGTATTTTTGGATAAATTTATCGCACTAGTGTTATCACAATAAATTGGTGATTTGAGATATTTAAACCATAATCTTTTAAATTTTGTTGCATATATATTACTTGAGAACAAGCCAAAGCAGCAGAAATATATTCTGCTTTAGTTGTTGATAAAGAAACTGTGTTTTGCTTTTTACTAATCCAGGAAATCAGGGAATGCCACGAAAAGTGACAAGTTCCACCTGTACTTTTTAGGTCTGATGTACAACCAGCATAATCAGCATCATAGTAAGATATTAAGTCAAAAGAATCATTTTTAGACTAAAATAAGCCATAATCAGAGGTGTTTTTAACATATCTTATGATACGTTTTACGGCTTTTAGGTGAGTCTCTTTAGGTTGGGATTGATATCTTGCACAGAGACAAACAATATGCATGATATCAGGTCTACTAGCAGTGATATAGAGTAGTGATCCAATAATTCCTCTATATAATTTTTGATCTATATCTTTCGAGAGATCTTCTTTACTAAGGTACTCATTGGTTGCCATGGGAGTGGGTTTTCCACTTGAAATAGTCAAACCAAATTTATAAATTAGGTCTTTAGCATATTTTTCTTGACTAATAAAGATACCATTATCTAATTGTTTTATTTGTAATCCTAAAAAAAAATTAATTCACCCATATGACTCATCTCAAACTCTTTTGTCATTATATCAGAAAATTCTTTATTCATTTCACAATTAGTTGATCCAAAAATGATATCGTCTACCTGGACTTGTACTAGTTGAATTTCATTTTTATTTCTTTTAATAAAAAGAGTATTATCTACTTTACCAATTTCAAAATTTGATTGTAATAAGTAAGATCTTAGTCTATCATACCAGGCTCTAGGAGCTTGTTTAGACCATATAGAGCTTTCTTAAGTTTGTAAACATGATTTGGTAATTTTTCATTTTCAAAAAGTGGTGGTTGTTCAACAACTACTTCCTCTTTTACAAATCCATTTAAAAAGGCATTTTTAACATCCATTTTATATAATTTGAAATTATTATGATTTGCGAAAATAGGTAGAATCCTAATGGCTGCTAATCATGCTACGGGTGCGAAGGTTTCATCAAAATCTATTCCTTCTTCTTGAAAATAACCTTGAGCGACAAACCGGGCTTTATTTCTAACAACCTCTCCTTGTTAATTCATTTTATTTTGTATAAACCCATTTAGTTCCAATTATAGTTTTATTTTCAGGTCTAGGAACAAGTTTCCAAACATCATTTTTAGTGAATCGATTTAATTCTTCTTGCATAGCCAAAATCCATGAATCATCAATTGATGCTTCTTTTGGATTTTTGGGTTCAATAGTTGACATAAAAGCTACATTGCTCATTTGACTTAGTTGATTTCTAGTTTTAACAACAGATTGCATATCTCCAAGTACATTTTCAATAGGTGATCTTTTAAAAGTTTAATCCTTTTATTGGGATGATTAATTTCATTATTAGTTTCAGCTGTCTCTTGATTTTGAGTGATTAAATCCTCTTCATCATTTGTATCTTCAAAAAATTTCAGATTTTCATCGAATGAAACATGCATTGTTTCTACGATGGTGTTAGTTCTTAAATTAAATACTTTGTACGCTTTACTTAAATTAGAATATCCGATAAAGATACCTTTGTCGGATTTAGGATCAAATTTATCTAAATTATCTTTTGTATTTAAAATAAAACATTTGCTTCCAAAAATTCTAAAATAAGATACCCTAGGTTTCTTTCTGTAAAGAAGTTCATAAGATGTCTTATCAGTTAAAGGTCAAATTAAAATTATATTTAAAATATAATAGGCGGTAGCAACTGCTTTTGCTCAAAAATACTTTGGTAATTTACTATACGAAAGCATAGTTCTCGCACACTCTTGAATCATCCTATTTTTACGTTCTACTACTCTGTTTTGTTGTGGAGTTCTTGGGAATGAAAAATTGTGAGTTATTCCCTTTTTATTGCAGAATTCCTCAAACTTTTCATTTTCAAATTCACCACCGTGATCATACGGATGGTTATAATTTTTTAGAGAAAGTTGATTTTGAATCCTTTTTATAAATTTCTTAAAACATTCAAAAGTATCACTTTTATGCTTCAAAAATATTGTCCATGTAAATCTAGAATAATCATCTACAATTACATAAACATATTTACTATAATTTATTGATAGAATTTGAGATGGACCAAATAAATCAAGGTGAAGTAATTCGAGAGGTTTTGAGGTTGAAATCATATCTTTTAATTTAAAGGAACTTTTTCTAAGTTTTCCTAATTGACATGCATCACATAGATTATCTACTTTAAAATTTATTTTAGGGAGACCTCTTACTAGATCATGTTTAGATAGTCTAGATAAGAGTTGGAAATTCAAATGCTCAAATCTCTTATGCCAAATCCAAGGGTCACTAGTATTTTCCAACAGGCATAGGTCATCAATTGAAACTTTCATACTAAAAATATAAATATTCTTTTTCCTAATTCCCTCAAATATTATGGTTGAATTATTATCTTCAATGTGACACTTATCTTTTTCAAATTTAATTTTATATCCTTTATCACAAAGTTGACTTATACTTAGCAGATTATGTTTCAGATTCTTAACTAGTAAAACATTAGTAATAATAGGAGTTTCAGAGTTACCGACTTTGCCGATGCCAATCACATATCCTTTTGAATTGTCTCCAAAGTTAACCAGCCCTCCGTCTTTGTATATTACATCATTCAACATATCTGGATTGCCAGTCATGTGTCTAGAGCATCCACTATCGAGTATCCATTTATTCTTTCTGATCTGCACAATTTGTCCGTTGTGGATTGATTCTTCAGTTCACATAAAGCATGTTTCGTACACATCAAACAATCTTAGTAGACAACTTATATTTGAATATTGATTATATGCAGACTCATGAGATAATGATGATCTTAATATTTCTAGACTAGTGTTAACAAACATAGCCATTTTAATTTTTTTTCAAAAATCAGATTATGAAACTTTGAAAACCTTGCTCTGATACCAAATGTTAGAAATGCGGATTACAGATCTTAAGGCTTGGATAAACACTAGAGGGGGTGAATAGTGTTTTAAGGAATTACTAAATCTTTTTGAGTTTATGTTAATTTGAACAAAAATATATGCAATATTCAGACACGGATATGATCACAGAAACAAACACAAATGCAGAAATAAAGTAAAAGCAGTAAAGGAAAGAACACACTGGATTTTATACTGGTTCGGAGTTACCCTACATCCAGTCCCGCACACAAGTACGGTTTCCATTCAAAAGCAGTTTTTACAATTACACCCTCGATTTCAAGGCTACGAGGTACACCCTCCAGATTCACAATCCTCTAGGTAGAGATGCTTGATTTCATGGGAAACAAGTTCACCCAACTGATTTCCTAGGCTACAATCCCACCTTTTACACTTGATTGATTTCCAAGACTACAATCACACCTTTTACACTTGATTGATTTCCAAGGCTACAATCACACCTTTTACACTAAATTTATTACAAAGAAGTATATAACTCTGAATAACACCGAGGATCTTGTTGAGATAGTGATAGAGAATCAAACTAGAAATGATCTAGTTAAATTCAATGTTGATTTCGGTAGATTAATGGTAAGAATATGTATAAAGAAATGTGGAAGAAGAAGAGGAGTGAAAACCAGAAAAATATATGTAGAAATTCGTTGAAAACAGCCCCTATTTATGGAAGAACAGTAGCCATGTCCATTCATGAAGGGATATGACGAATAGACACTTCTTTTGAAATTCAAAATTTTAAAATCAACTGACACTATGTCGACATGGGTAACTTGAGTATGTCGACATCCCAAAGGAAATTTTGATACTTTGTTTTTCTTTCAAAATAACCTTTATCTTATATTAAACTATTTTAAACTTTTATAAATATACTTAACTATAGTCAAAATACATAAATAAATATGGAGAATAATATTTTGGTATATATAAATTTTTGCTATAATTTTATATTTAAATCTAAGTATATATATTAAAAGTTAAATATATTATTATTAAAGATAATTTAAAACCAAGGATAATTTGATTTTGAAATTAAAGATTATTTTGAGGCTAAAAGTATCTAAAATCAGGATAGATGTTTTTGATTCTTTTAAAAGGAAGATTTTGAAAACAAGATAATAGGTTTATAAAACATTTTGAATAAAAGTTAGTGGATACAAAACAATGTTCCACTAGATTTTTCGTAGGTTCCATCCTACTTAGGGTTCCATCCCTTTAACATGTTTACATTCCATGAATAAATTGGATTTTAAGATGCCAGTGCTTTTCTAGGAGTTTAACAAAATTTCCTAATTACATATTCTTGAAATCTTGAACTCTTGATAATCTTTATATTCATGATTCAATTGAGTCTTCAATATTGATATCTTGAATCTCTATACTGTACAGTCTTCATTCTAGGTACCTGCATGGTTAAATCCTGCATATACATACATTTCTAAACTATAATGTTAGTATTTATATTTTGTAATCCTATTGCAAGGTTGTTGTCATCCAAACCATCATCTCAAGGACTAACACTTGTTATATTGTGTACTGTTTCATGGGCTTGTTCCTTCGAGTCAGGTTGCATTTGAATTGAGTCAGTGCATATGATATTTGCGTCCATTTTCTTATAGAAGCTGCTATCTCTTTCACTGGTGTAGTTTGAGTTGTCAATTATTTTCCTAATGTACACATTCATCTGGATTTGTTTTTAGTATTCCACCTGAGTTGAATCTAGCTTATAGCTCGGGTGTGAACTTGTGCTCGTATCGTGACTTTATTTGTATTTAACTTGAGTTGAACCTAGCTTTTGATTGGGTTTGACCTTGTGCTCACCTGTCCCTGTAATTTAATCAAGTGTATGTCGTTGTGCACGGCCTTGTGGCATGTACAGGGATACACTGTGCATGTCGCAAGTTGTTTGTGTATGATGAATTCAAAATTAAATGATGACGAACAACCCAAAAAACCGAGGCAAATAGTATTTTCATAATACATTTTATTTTACACTCAAAAATATTTCTTTTTTAATTTTACCGCGTCAGTGTTTTCTTTGAAGATAATTAAAATGCTGGTTTCAATCTGGACTGGAGTTGAAGATAAATATGAGTGACTGAGTGATATGTAGTGAGGTGCAAATGAAATGATTATTGTACAGTGACAAATTGTATTGTAATTGAAACTTTTGTGTGTGTGTATATACATAGTGAGAGCACAAACATGTACTATTTAACATTGTAATAAAATATTTGTTTGAATAAAATATCTGTTTGAATTTAGATACCGTGTTATTTATTTTATTCAGCAAATATTTATTTAATTATGTGAAAAATAAAATAGTACAATAACAACTACATTTATATGAATATATATATATATATATATGTTTATTATCGTCAAACAAAAATCAAATACTAGCATATTAAACAATCTGCCCCTTTTGAGGAAAACAAGCATATATTTAAGATTTTGAATTTAATAAATGTATTTGATCATTCAATTTGTTCCCCCTATTTGAATGCTTCCTCTCTACAGCAAAGCTTCCCCTTCATATATGCACATAAATAAATAAAAATATATGAAAATGAACCAAGATGCAAATAGAAAATAGAAAATAAATTATTTGACCTTTATTTGCCAAAATCTTAACATTTCTCTTCCTCTTTTGTTATCAGCAAAAGAGTAATAGTGTTAGAAAAAATAGAGAAAAAGTGATAGACATTAATACAACATTAAAACTTAATTGTGTATAAATATTAAATTTCAATAAAAAATCAAATAAAAATCATAAATACCCCGTTTGATGCATATTCCACTTTAGAATGATAGGGATGATGTCATCATATAAAGTCATATAGTTGTGTCTATTTGTGGTATATTTATATCAGGAATTTGAATATCTACTAACCATAAATAACCGTTAGGATTTTTAAATGAGATTAGTAGTATTCCAAATTTTTATAAAAATAAATAAATGAATTCAAGTATCTTCTAACCACGCATAACCGTGAGGACTTTTAAATGGGGTTAGAATCAACTTGTCTATTTAATCAATCAATTTTGGTATGTGTTCCATATATGCATAAACGTGAGGACTTTTAAATGAGCATGGAAGCACATAATAAAAAATTCCAAGTAATTCACCCATACATAACCGTGAGGACTTTTAAATGAGAGTGAATACATTGGATGTTTTTATTGCTAAAAATATAATAAAATGAAAAACAAATGATTTCTCATTTAAAATACCACATATTGACATATTATATTGGATTTTGATGAGTGATGGTCGATAGAAATATGATAGAAATAGAACATGGAAATTTTACCAACAAAAAGTTTTTATAACTCTTGTTTATATTTTTGTAATGAAATTTACTAAATATACTGTCTCAAGTTATAATATACGATTAATATCAACATCGTTACTTTTTCAATCACTATTTATCTTTTCGATAATCAGTAGGGAGTCAGATTAGTTAATGTAGTCATTTAAGATCAAATCCAAAAAAATAATTATCAAATTTTCTAAAAATGACTAATCTGAAACAAGGTCAACAAAAATGATTTTCTAGAAGGGGTTTTATAAGAAAATTTTCTGCTATTTGAAAATTATTTGAAATGAAAAATATGCAGATATTTTCTTTGAAAAACGATGCAGCTGCTGAATGTCTCAACATAAATCACGTTTCACTAGTAATTTTCCATCCGATTATCTACGTAATCTGCATCTGAATTTCTCTTAGACTCAAGATTATCATTAGCTGAATGTTATAGACCCGACCGTGATGTTGCAACAAATTTATTACGATCATTTTTAACAACTTTTAAATGAAATTAAATTGAAGCCGTGCGAATAAACAAATAGTGAACATAGTATCAGATCCAGAAAATAAATATATCCACTTGTATCATGAGTAATCAGAAACCCATAAAACATCATTAGTTCAAACAAACCTATATGAACTAGTCCAAAGACTCTAGATGAACTTATAGTGTTCGCGGTATAAAAATGTAATTGACCAACACATTTAAAAAAATCAGAATCAAAATCAACATTCATTTCTTTATCAATAGCTGGCTGAAATAAATCAAATTATGGTGTAGATTTTCACATATATCGTTCAAGATACCTTTACCTATTTTACCTTTGTCGATAATTTTTCGTTGTTGCCCATTGTGATTCTACCACCTTTATATTAGGCTAAGGAACTTTGATTTGTCGCCCGTTGTATGCGTGGAACATCCAGAATCCAAATAACACTGTTGTTGTTCCTTAGCCTGCCACCATACCTACACGAGAGAATATTTTTGTGACCTATTTGTTTTTATAGGTCCATGGTTGTTAGTGGGAAATGATTTTGAAAAATATATTTGAGTAGACCCAAAATTATTTATATTTGTTCCTTTTGGCACCCAGATTTGTTTAACTTTAAGGGATTTTATATTTGTGTCTTTTGGAATCAAAATTGAAATGGTTTTTTACATGTTTCGCAAATATTCCAACTATGTCCAGTTTTTCCACATATTGGGCACTTTGAATTGACTTGATTAATTTTATTTCTATCACGTTCTGATTGATTATACTCAAGTCCTTGTCTAAGCTTATTAACAGTTTGTTTCCCTAATAGCATATTTAACGATCTTTGACTTTTTGTAAATTTTCCTAAAGTCATAGACAGTTGTTGGACATGTGTTTTGACAGATTCATTTTCATTTAATAATTGTGTGCACTTTTTAGTAAAATTTTCTCTCCTCGTATTTTCACTTTCTTTTGAAAATCTGAATTTCATTTTCAAGGGATTTAATTTTAATTTTTGATTTTTTAATTTCAACTTCAAATGATAGACACATTTCACACTTAGGGCTTTTGATTTGATAGTTTTTAACTAATTTGTCGTGTTGTATATTTAATTCTATCAAAGTTTCTCTTTGTGATTCAATTTTAGTGTATTTCTCCTTAAGTTTTTCGAAACAACCATTTACTTCGTGAAAATATATAAGTAATTCTGAATGAGTAAGTTTTGATATCTCACTTGGCTCGTCATCATCATCACTGTCAGTTATATTACATCGAAGGCACATATCTGCTTTTTCGCTCTCACTGACAGTGCTTTTATCATCTTCATCCGTTTCATCCCAAATGGCTGCAAAACTTCCCTTTTCAATTTCTTTTCTTGGCTGAATTGATTTACTGGGCAATTTAGCTTGATATGACCGGGTTTATTGCACTTGTGACATATGATCTCTTGCTCTTCTGGGTTGTCTAGTGTTTTGAATATTCTGCTTTTCAATTTTTGGTTTAGAGCTGGATTTCCATATTTGCGGTTCCACTTTTTGAATCCTTTTATTAGTAGCACTAGCTCAGCTGCTTCATCATCATCATCATCATCATAACTTTCTGTTGTTCCTTTAAGAGTTATTGATTTCTTTCGAGTATCACCTCCTTCACGCTCTTCCTTGAATTTCATTTCTAGCTCATAAGTGGTGAGATTTCTGACGAGTTCTTTAACTTTAATCTGTTTTAAATCCTTTGATTCTTGAATAGCAGTGACTTTGGCTTCAAAATTTTGAGGGAGGACTTTGAGGATTTTTCGCACTGTCTCCTACTCTGAGTATGATTTTCCGAGAGCTTTTGGTTTGTATACAAAGTTGGAAGGTCGTCCGTACATCTTTTTGACATTTTCATCCTTGGCCATTGTGAAGTTCTCATATTCACTGCTTAGCATGGCAAGGTGAGATTCCTTGACTTGAGATGTTCCTTCATGAGTCACTTCAAGTGTGCCATATTTCCTGCGCAGTTAGATAATGTGAGATACGATTAAATTAAATTTGATCCAATGAACCAATAGTAGAATTCATAGCTTTAGCATTAGCATTCCGTACTCTATTTTCTAGATCTGTCCATTGATCCATCTGTTTATGTATTTCCTAATTAACTACAACTATAGTTGGTGCTTTATAACTTGTCTCAACTATATTCCAAGCATCAATGGTTTTTAGAAAAAAATTTCATTCTATTTTTCCAGTAAGCGTTTTCAGCATTGAACATTGGTAGACTAACAATGGAGTGACCCTCTGCAAAAGCAATATTGAAAGAAGCCATTTTAAAAATTCAAATTTTTTTAAAAAAATTTGTTTTTGAAAAATCAAAATTTTAAAACAACAATTGACTTCTGTTCCTAGCTCTGACACCACTTGTAGGATCGATTTCACCCTAGAGAGGGGTGAATAGGGTGATACTATTAATTACAAAAATTTAATGCGGAAGTATATATAAAATAATCACAGCACTAATAATACCAGAATAATAGCAGCACAGATAATAACAGAATAATAAAAGCAAAAAATAGAACACATAGATTTACCCAGCTTCGGCAAAACCCTGCCTACTTGCTGCCCCCAAGATTTCTACTAGAAATTAAGTAGTTAGATGCTTACACACGTAAACTCGCGACACCCGCTATCTACTATCCTAACTCTACGCACAAGACCCTGCCATAACTCAGCCACTAAGTTGCGAATTCTCGAACTACACCACCGTAGTTCGTCTCATAGTAACACGACTAGAAGTTACAAAAAAATTAAAAGGAAATTACAAATTAAAAAATGATTAAACACACAAAACCCTAATTAGAAAATATAAACACAAAAGAAATGTCAGCACAAAATAAAAGATGAAACCGACCAAAATAAACTAAGTAAAAAAAAAATCCCTTTTCGTTTATTCCATTGGCCGGTGTCTTTCTTCGTGAAAAATGGCTGCTTAGATTTCTCGTTCGTTCCACTTTGCTATGAAATTAGGGGTTTTGGATTTCAAAGAATTCGACTTCAGTTTCTCGATCGAATAACTGATTTATCGTTCCTAGCTTTGTCGATCGAGTGTTTCTTCGATCTGCACACGGCTTCTTCTCGATGGTGTTCGACTTGAATTGGTATGTGCTTTACGCTCTTTGCTTTACTGGTTAATTAGCTAGAACTCAATGGACTTTGAATGCCGATGATGATAGGGTTAAATAGGATTCCACTTCCTATAATTTCATTTGAATTGAATTCGTCTGATAATTTATTTGCCATTCGATTTTTCTTAAGTGTATACGATTTGGTTAGACTAGTTCAATTCGTATTTTTCGCTGCTTGATTATCATGGCTTGATTCCTTGGTCATTATGGCTTTGAATTCTCTGACGATGTTGATTTATTTTGACTTCGGCCAGTGATTTGAATTTGTTTCTTATGACTTGGTTTCAATCTTTGTGCTATGACTTCGGCTTCTTTGTCTTTGTTTATTTTATTGATGTTACCAGTTTCACCTGAATCTTTGCATTCATGATACTGCTTGTTCATGTTTCTTTTTGAACTTCTATGCTGTCATGCACTTGCATATTGATCACTCTCACTTAAGCTTACACTATGTCTGGTTCTGCAGTGTCATCTCTGTTGTATATCATCATGTGCTTTGAGTAATTTTGGTTTTGTTGCTTTCTATTATTGCTTTTCATTTTGAACTGGTCGACACCGCTGCACCTGCACCATATCTCTACTGCCTTTGGTCATTGCATTCATGTTCATATATATGTATACAAGTGTGCATGCATTTACTTCATGTAGTCTTCATGTAGCTTGTCTTCATTGTATATTTTATTTGTATTTCGGACCTTGGTGTTTGCATTGAGTCATGTGCAGTTTCACTTGGTATGTTGTATTTGCATTCACCACTTTGCACTGTCTACTTGCACTGTTCACTTTGAGTTGTTTGTGTATATACGTGGTGCACTGCACTGTTGAGACTACACTTGTATCCTGCCTGGTTTGGTTAGATGGACATGTATATTTTGTTCATTTTGGTTTTGCATTGATATCTAGCTGCAGTTTTCTTTGTTTGAGAATGAATGCACTTGGTTCTGGTATGTGCACACTGCTTTGACCATTCATGTGTGCTTCAACTTGCTCAGTTCTATGTCTCCTGCTAGTTACCTTTTGACAGCATTCGAACCTCCATCTTGGTTAATAGTTCTTTGGTACTTGAATGTATGTTGAACTTGGTAGCCATGCATTTGTTATATTGTGTGTTGTTTCATAGGCTTGTTTCGAGTCAGTTTGCATTTGAATTGAGTCAGTGCATGTGTTATTTGCGTCCATTTGCTCATAGAAGCTGCTGTCTCTTTCACTGGTGTAGTTTGACTTGTCGAATATTTTTCAAGTGTACACATTCATCTGGATTTATTTTTAGTATTGCACCTAAGTTGAATCCATCTTATTGCTCGGGTTTGACCTAGTGCTCATATCATGACTTTATTTGTATTTAACTTAAGTTGAACCCGACTTTTGATTGGGTTTGACCTTGTGCTCACCTGTCCCTGTAATTTTATCAAGTGTATATCGGTATGCATGGCCTTATGGCATGTACAGTGATACACTGTGCATGTCATAAGTTGTTCATGTATGATGAATTCAAAATTAAATGATTACGAAAACCCAAATAACTGAGGCAAATAGTATTTTCAAAATACATTTTATTTTGCACTGCAAAAATATTTCTTTATCAATTTTACTTTGTCAGTGTTTTCTTTACAGATAATTCAGATGCTGGATTAAATCTGGATGGGAGTTGAAGATAAATATGAGTGAACGAGTGATATGTAGTGAGGTGCAAATGTAAATGATTATTGTAGAGTGACAAATTGTATTGTAATTGAAACTTATGTATATATATAGTGAGAGAACAAACTTTTACTATTTAAAATTGCAATAAAATATTTGTTTGAATAAAATATCTGTTTGAATTTAAATACCGTGTTATTTATTTATTCAAAAAATATTTATTTAATTATGTGAAAAATAAAATAGTACAATAACAAATACATTTAAATGAATATATATATGTACATATATGTTTATTATCATCAAACAAAATCATATACTACCATATTCAACATATCCTTGATTCACCGTCAAATAAATAATGAAAATCATTTATAATTCTGTTCTATAGTCAATTTTATTGAATTGGCAACATTCATGGTTTCTGTTGTTGATCAGTCAAGCAAGCTTAAACTTACAGATTGAAAAGATCATCTACTTGAAGATAACTTAAGAACAACTCGTTTTGGATATTAGTTCAAATCGTGCATCTTAGTTTAGACCATCATCTTGTTACTATGTTGTGTGATAAGTGGAGCCCGATGAAAAATACATTTCTTTAACGACCCAATTTCCTATCTCCAGGGTGACGCATCGCTAATTAAGAAAGGAAGGGATAGAATATGAAAAGAAAGAGAAAGAAAGAAACAACAAGATCAGAGAACTCACAGCGGAATGAATAAAATATAATATATCACATAAAATATTACATAGTATCATATTACATCAGAGTACACAACTTATTTCAACACATATTAGAGAGTTATAAACATCTGTCTAACTATACACCTCAAGATAACACAAGAAACAGATACAAACAAACACAGCGGAACCATAAATATATCTACACGTGGAAGCCTCCTACTCCATATCTCCTCCAGAATTCGTCAAGCTAACCTGAATCACTTGACTACTCATACATAATATGAGTACCCAAGAGTTTAATAAAACAGAAAATAAACACTCGGGTCAGACAGGAGTCTGGTGTGAGTAAACGGTTTAAAGTTGTTTAACTTTAGAAAAACCTTTGAAAAGAAAAAATATCACGTAAGAATTCCCACACATAAACATGGAAAAGTTTTTACCTTACGCTAACCAAAACATTTGATAGGAAATCCAGTGATATTATAATAGTGTCTAGGGTTTTCAAGTAAATAAGAAATAGCCGAAATTGTTACATTTATTAAATTCCATCTACTAGCCACAAAAGTGGGTAGTACAAACAAAACCGTAGGGTCTCGTAAAAAGAATGGGTTTCCATCAATGGCAGGGCTACTGCGGTACCGCCCGTTACAGTACGTGGCCTAGATCAACGTACCGAGGAGCCACCCTAACTCCCCTGCAACACAAGGCCGGGACCATCCCTTACTGAACAGTCCCGAACAAGACAACCCCAGTAGTTGTCCGGATCAACCGCCCCACACAGCCGAATAAAAAGGGACTTCTAGACAGGGGTAAATCTTGCTCTCCAGTGGGAGCTACCCACAAAGCCTTGCTGCACCTCCCCTGTTTTAGCCATTCCTGGTTGATGAGGCTTGAGGCTGCGATTACCTTTATAGAACACATCTATCTTAGAATGCTCATCCTCCACCTGACAATGTTCTGAAAGCATTCAATCCATACAAGTTCATTCCGGGTTCGAACGAAACCGAAGGCACTATCTCGTTGCACTCATTTTGGAATCACCCTCAGAGTCAACGACCATAGCCCTTGCACTCTAAATCACTATCTCGAATCTATAAGTACTATTCCGTCAACTCATTATGGAATCACCCACAGAGTTATACTGACGTATAGTTCTTACACCTCGAGTCTTCACAAAGCTCCACTTGGATTCACGACCTAACGTTTAATTGGAATCGATGTGGTTTTCGGATCCCAAATATGGAAACCCGATCCCGGTCTCACCGAAACCAAATGCCATTTTAATGTCCAAGTAGTACTTAAGGGTTTAAACAATTAACTTATATTCAGGATGATATAAACAGATAGATGAATCACATTATCACAATAGATAATTCATAACAAATATTCATCTCACAAACCAGCATATCACATATCAGAGATATCCAAAACATCCAGTATCAACCAAACACCCAATATCAATCATCCAATATCAAATAATAATCCAATAGCAGAATTGATCAACTCCAAATCAATTGGATTAACGTTAAATCCTTCTTCATTTATTTATCCCAAATAAATAAATTAATCATTCTTAATGATCTTCCTTGATTAATTATACTTTAATTACATTCAAGTAATTATCCTTAACCATATTCGGTAATTAACCTTTAATTTACTATCGTTAATTTCAATAATTAATGATCCTTTATTTGCTTCCACTAATTAATCAAATATAATTAAGTACATTAGACCTTAATTAATTACAATTAATTAATCACACTTTAATTAATTACTTTTATTAATCAACCTTGATTAATTAGCCAATTATACCTATTAATTAATAATTCTTAAATTAATTAAATAATTAACTTGTAATTAATCATCTCATTCATTATAAACAATAATTAACAATTTTTAATTACTTATCCAAATTCATTAACTTCTTAATTAATTATAATAACCCTTTAATTAATTAATCTAATCAATTAATCTTTAATTACTTCATCAAGTAATTATTAATCAATTTAAATTAACAATTAATCCTTAATTAATTACTTTATTAATTAATTACATTTTAATTAATTACACTTATTAATTAATTTTAAATTAACCACATTCTTTAATTAATTAATTAAATTAATTAATTAACTAAATTAATTAAGTAATTAACCTTTAAGTAATTATCTTCTAATTACTTGATTACTTATTAATTAATTACTTAACAAATAATTAATTCCATCATTAAATAATCCTTAATTCTTTAATTAATTAATTACCCCATAATTAATTAACTTCAAAACAAATAAATTAATCAATTTCCTTAACTGATAACGTTAAGTGATTATCCATTAATCACTTCCACTTAATTACTCCTATAAGTAATTATCATTAATTACTTCCATAAGTAATTACCATTCTTAATTGCATTCAATAACACACCATTAATTACTTCATTAAGTAATTTCACTTAATTAATCCATAATTAAGTGATTATATAAACAATTAACTAATTATTTAAAATGAATTAAATAATTAATTAATTAACTTCTTATATTTTCAAAATCCTTAATTAATTAAGAAAGAGCATTTATCTTAATTAATTCTTTACTTAATTACAATCATATTCAATCAAGTATTCTTAAGTTCATATCTAAATAATTTAACCTTGTTTAACTCCATCAATAAATTATTTGAAATTAATCAAATTTAATAACTTCAGACGAATTATTTGGATTTCAAAATTTTAACAATAACCTTATTTTGAAAATAAAACATTTGGAAATGAATTTGAAATTTAAAACATTTTAAACATCTAATTTAAACTTATTTATTTTTCAAAATAAATATGGAAACTTAGTTATTAAACATTATCTAACAATTTACTTGAAAACTTTGATTAATATTTAAATTCAAACATACTTCTTTAAATTAAAAAATCCAAAATGTAATTAAATTTAATTACTTTCAAAAAAAATTAATTTAAATTTAAAATAAATTCAATTTGTACCTTTAAAGTTTAATCATGAATTAATTTTAAACAACAAGTTTTAATTTTGCATTTTTGTTTTCTTTTATAAAACTCGTTTATAGTTAAATGCTTGATTTCTTAAAAATCAAGTTTCATTTACAACTTAATATACCATCACAGCACCCAACTAAGCACAGCAACCCTAAAAAAAACTCGAGACAAACACCAAAATAACACGAGTTAACTTGCAACTACCATTACCAGTACAACCAGATAACACTCACTCCAAAACTCAAGCACGAACCCAGGAACCACTCGCGTCTACCCCGAAGCAACCTGGCACCATCATCTTCGAGTCCAACCCAATGAAAACTCAAGTGCTCCTTCGGTTCCAACACATCTTCCCCAATTCGAAATTACCCAGTGTACAAATCGTACACGGTGCACCTTGCACAACACCTTCGACCAGCGACGGTCATCGCGACCACCGTCGTCAGTCACTATATCACTCGCTAGCATGAATATTAACCCAGATCAAACAATATGCCCGCGAATCAAAATTCAAGCTTCAAACCCAAAAACCTGTAGAAACTTTAACGACGACCAAGTTCCCCCACGGCCATCTACCTCGACACCGATGAACCATGCCGACCACACCACGCCTTCGTCTCGACCTGAACTTCGTCATCTCCAAATTCTAATGATTCCGGTCACGACTCCAAATCGCGAACGCCTCAGTAATCAAGCCGCGGCAAAAACAAACAAAAACCCTAGTTTGCTCGATTACAAACTCCTCGGCCACCAGAAAAATTCTTGAACAATTTTCCCCTTAACATCAACTCATAAACAAGCTTCGACCAGGGCTTCGAATTAAATTATTGTATAGATCGACAGCAATTCACCCAAATGCTGAAACCTTTCAACCTCAAATTCCAAATTGAATATCAATTTAAAAATTACGAATTTAGTGTTAAAATTCATGATTTTCCAACACGAATTCATTTATACAATCTAAACTATAAATTGAATTCATTGATTTTTTTTACATGCATTAGTGGTTACTGTGTTATCCACTTTTAAAATTATTTGTAAACTACAAACTACAGAAACTATTTTTAAAATTTCCTTCAACCAATAACTAACAAATTTTATATAATCATCAAAGTCAAATATTTATGCTAGTGGGAGATTTAGATTTTTGAATGAATCCTGTCTGAAATAAGAACAGTAAACAGAGAGTTACATATATACACAGGATTTTACTCCTATATAAATATCACTATAAATTCAATAACATACATACTGAATGTTTTCCATGCAGCACCAATATCAATTCAAAGATTCACACATGCATTAAGATTAGAATTCAACCAATCTGTTTTTAAAAATATTTACTCACCTTTTTAAAAGTTACAGAGCAGTTTTAGACTTTTCCAGCTTGAACATTTATCTGAATAATGCTTTGATGTTGAAAATATTACTGCATGTCTTCAATTGTTATTTCAAAATGTTGATACTGCTGTAGATCATCCAATTGAATTGCAGGTTGATTTGAATGTTGCAGATATCCAATTTTGCAGTTTTGAAGTTGTAGATCTGCTTTGTAAATTGCAGATTTGTTGTTACTTCAGATTTGATTTTAGTTTTCAGGTTTTTGAGAAAAGTTTCTGTTTTGAGAATAGAAAATGATTGAAGAAAAAAAATGAATGAGATACAATGTTTATTTTTAAATTGAATTAGGTTATGTTTATAAAAATTAAAGAAGGTAAGACTTAAAAAAAACACTTGTAAAACTTTTAACTAACACTTTTCATTTTAGTACTTAATTAACTTACATGTAATGTTAATAGGATTAACATGTTTACACATGTATTTAAGTATATTTAATAGATTTTCATTTAATTTAAAAGATAATATAAGCTTTCTTATTTAAGTTACTTAATTTATAAATATTTACATAAGTGTTCATAAATTTATCTTTTAAAGAAAATATTATAAAACAAATTATAATAAAAATAAATCTTATACATGTAAATTTAAAATCTAAACATTTATTATATACATTTATAACCATTTTAAATTTGAACATTTTAAAGAAAACCAAAATAAACCTTGATTAAGCCCTTTAAACTATCATATTATAAAAATAAACAATCATCTTATATTTTGAAAAAAATTATATTATATATATTACAATTTGAAAATTCATCTTTTATTTAAAACAAAAGATTTTCTATTCACAATATATATCAAATATATATTATAAACAGAATAAAATTTCATTAGCTTTGACAAATAATTCTTATCAAATTTAAATTGTTAGAAAGATACTGATCAAAATTACCAGATTAAATATTTATTAACCATTAAAAGGTTAAATTTACCAATTTAAATTAAAATTATAAAGAAAAATTATCAAATCAATTTAATTATTAATACGGATTATTAAATTGATATTGCCTAAAATTCCGGGTCGTTACAATCCTCCCCCTTAAAAGAATTTCGTCCCCGAAATTTAAAAGCAAAGGTAATTTAATAACCCAGCAAAGATTTTAATTTCAAACAGCAAAGCATACCTATCATCCAGTTACTAACAATCAAAGCAATCAATCAAACAAACAAACCTAACAAATTATCCTGACACAAATCAGAATAAATCTTCTAATACTATCTCGAGTTTCCCAAGTAAAAATTACCGGGAGACTCGCTCTATAGAAGCTAACAAACAACACCACCAAAATCCAGAGCTCCTCTCACCTCTAGATCCACCAAACAGAACAAAACATTAGACTATACTCAAGTCTAGCACAACTTCCAAATCCAAATGAACTGCAGATTCAACAACCAATGATGAATCATACACGTACTCCCTCAGAGACACGTGAAATACAATGAATTCCAGTTATCCAAACTGGCAATTTAATCTTATCTTATCAAAACACAGATAAGAAATCCTAAATGCCTCAGAACTAGCCATCCAATCTTACCAAAAAACTGTTCTCTTAACCAGAGAAATCTTAACAACAATGTAGTCCCCAACTTCGAATTCCAAACTCCTTATCTCATATCTGTATAACTCAACAGATAATCCTGGGCTGCCAATCTTCTTCCCGATCAGCTCAACCTATGCTGATGCTTCCAGAAACAACTAAACCAAAGCAAACCAGTTTCTGGATCCTATCCAACAGAAAAGTCTTCCAAAATCCATCGAAATCCAGAACACAAGCTCTACTTTCCAAGCAATAGCAAACTGAACTTGCTTCATTCCTTGCACAGCTGCTACCTCGCTTCCGCTGCACAACTCTGATTCTGAAATAGATAAGAATACCGTTGATGAACACGAATACAAACTTATCCAATATATCCAAAAAACTTGTTCATCAAATCTATAAAATCAAACAGCACTCATCTGACTTGGTCACACAACCTTACAGCAGAATCTAACTCAAAAACAAGATCTGACCAATCCAAACTCCAAAAATTTCTGAGCTGCTTCACCAACTCTTCTTCTCCAAGAACTACCCTACTACCAGGCTAACTACCAAAATTGCTTCTAGAACCAAAACAATATGGAACTCAACTCCAGAATGCAGACAAACTTCAGATTACCTTAGTAGCTCCTACTTCCACATGAGAATCCTCAATCTCAAACAAAAGATTGCTCAAGAAAAATTCCCAAACTAATCGCAAGTCACTTTTGCGATCTAACCTAGTTCGGATTCCAAAGAAACTGTCCTCTCTTTACCAAATAGAACAGCCTTAAGCTTCTCCAAACAAGGTTAATTCTTTAAGAAAATATTCACCAACTGCTTGGACTGCTGAAAGAAGAACCACAAAGATTCCTGAACCATCGGAGAAACGACCACGCTGCTGCTTCCAAACTCTACCTTGATGACACTGCAAAGCTAAAAGACCTTCTCGTCAGCACACCAAACACTTCGAGTTGAAACTGCTACCACAGCTAACCAAAAACTTCTAATCCAAAAGCTTCTCGAAAACCAAAACCATCAACAAACTACACAACGGACCTTCGAGATGTTAGACATCCTCTCAAGGAATTCAGGCTCCAAACCAAACATCAACCTCTCGCTCTCCTTAAGATACGACAAATGAGACCATGCCAAAGCGAAACAACTCATAGACCTTAGTCTCATATTCCAGAACAGCCAACCTCCATGCTAAAGATCCAAATAACTTCTACACAGATGAATCTTCCCCGCGGCACGTAAAAACTGCTCCTCAACTACTTCTAAAACTGTTTCAAGAGAAAACATCTTCGGAAATATCCATGGATACTGCATCTCATCACGCAATTATCAAGATACCATCACTTACTTCTGCGATTCCGACAGATCCAAACACAAGAAAAATTCGCTCACCTAAGTGAAATCCAAACTTACACTTCGAAGATAAACTCCGAATCTTTAAAAAGAGTTCCTTCGGATAACAGAGAAATCCTTACTCCAAACTACAAATCTTATTCGAGATGGTACTAAGTCTACAGTCACGACAAATACTTCCAACCTCAACATATGGACCTCTTCCATCAGTGGTAGTTGTGTTACACACACACCACTACTCCATCTACCTCTAAAAAAAATTTTGTTGGAAAATCCGAACAGATAACCCAACAGATTAGGTAGATATAGATATATAAATATGGTTTATATATATAACAATTACAAGTACGCTCTCTCTAGAAAGACACCACTATAGAGCCTAGGTATTCACTCAACCTAATGCTCTGATACCAACTTTAACGACCCAACTTCCTATCTCCAGGAAGACGCATCGCTAATTAAGAAAGAAAGGGATAGAAGAAGAAAAGAAAGAGAAAGAGAAAGAAAGAAACAACAAGATCAGAGAACTCACAGCGGAATGAATAGAATATAATATATCACATAAAATATTACATAGTATCATATTACATCAGAGTACACAACTTATTTCAACACATATTAGACAGTTATAAACATCTGTCTAACTATACACCTCAAGATAACACAAGAAACAGATACAAACAAACACAGCGGAACCATAAATATATCTACACGTGGAAGCCTCCTGCTTCATATCTCCTCCAGAATTCGTCAAGCTAACCTAAATCATTTGACTACTCATACATAATATGAGTACCCAAGAGTTTAATAAAACATCAAATAAACACTTGGGTCAGACAGGGGTCTGGTGTGAGTAAACGGTTTAAAGTTGCTTAACTTTAGAAAAACCTTTGGAAAGAAAAGGTATCACGTAAGACTTCCCACACATAAACATGGAAAAGTTTTTACCTTATGCTAACCAAAACATTTGATAGGAAATCCAGTGATATTATAATAGTGTCTAGGGTTTTCAAGTAAATAAGAAATAGCCGAAATTGTTACATTTATTAAATTCCAGCTACTAGCCACAAAAGTGGGTAATACAAACAAAACCGTAGGGTCTCGTAGGAAGAATGGGTTTCCATCAATTGCAGGGCTACTGGGGTACCGCCCGTTACAGTACATGGCCTAGATCAACGTACCGAGGAGCCACCCTAACTCCCCCGCAACACAAGGCCGAGACCATTCCTTACTGAACAGTCTCGAACAAGACAACCCCGACAGTTGTCCGGATCAACCGCCCCACACAGCCGAATAAAAAGGGACTTCTAGACAGGGGTAAATCATACTCTCCAGTGGGAGCTACCCACGAAGCCTTGCTGCACCTCCCCTGTTTTAGCCATTCAAGGTTGATGAGGCTTGAGGCTGCGATTACCTTTATAGAACACATCTGTCTTAGAATGCTCATCGTCCACCTGACGATGTTCTGAAAGCATTCAATCCATACAAGTTCGTTCCGGGTTCGAACGAAACCGAAGGCACTATCTCGTTGCACTCATTTTGGAATCACCCTCAGAGTTAACGACCATAGCCCTTGCACTCTAAATCACCATCTCGATTCTATAAGTACTATTCCGTCAACTCATTATGGAATCACCCACAGAGTTATACTGACGTATAGTTCTTACACCTCGAGTCTTCACAAAGCTCCACTTGGATTCACGACCTAACGTTTAATTGGAATCAATATGGTTTTCGGATCCCAAATATGGAAAACCCGATCCCAGTCTTACTGAAACCAAACGCCATTTTAATGTCCAAGTTGTACTTAAGGGTTTAAACAATTATCTTATATTCAGGATGATATAAACAGATAGATGAATCATATTATCACAATAGATAATTCATAACAAATATTCATCTCACAAAGCAGCATATCACATATCAGAGATATCCAAAACATCCAGTATCAACCAAACACCCAATATCAATCATCCAATATCCATTTATCATCCAATACCAACCACCAAATATCAATTAATCATCCAATAGCAGAATTGATTAACTCCAAATCAATTGGATTAACCTTAAATCCTTCTTCATTTATTTATCCCAAATAAATAAATTAATCATTCTTAATGATCTTCCTTAATTAATCTTCCTTGATTAATTATACTTTAATTACATTCAAGTAATTATCCTTAACCATATTCAGTAATTAACCTTTAATTTAGTATCATTAATTTCAATAATTAATGATCCTTTATTTGCTTTCATTAATTAGTCAATTATAATTAATTACATTAGACCTTAATTAATTACAATTAATTAATCACACTTTAATTAATTACTTTTATAAATCAACCTTGATTAATTAGCTAATTATACTTATTAATTAATAATTCTTAAATTAATTAAATAATTAACTTGTAATTAATCATCTCATTAATCATAAACAATAATTAACAATTTTTAATTACTTATCTAAATTAATTAACTTCTTAATTAATTATACTAACCCTTTGATTAATTAATCTAATTAATTGATCTTTAATTACTTCATTAAGTAATTATTAATCAATTTAAATTAACAATTAATCCTTAATTAATTACTTTATTAATTAATTACATTTTAATTAATTACATTTACTAATTAATCTTAAATTAATCACATTCTTTAATTAATTAATTAGATAAATTAATTAACTAAATTAATTAAGTAATTAACCTTTAAGTAATTATCTTCTAATTACTTGATTACTTCTTAATTAATTAATTAACAAATAATTAATTCCATCATTAAATAATCCTTAATTCTTTAATTAATTAATTACCCCATAATTAATTAACTTCAAAACAAATAAATTAATCAATTTCCTTAATTGATAACATTAAGTGATTATCCATTAATCACTTCCACTTAATTACTCCTATGAGTAATTATAATTAATTACTTCCATAAGTAATTACCATTCTTAATTGCATTCAATAACACACCATTAATTACTTCGTTAAGTAATTTCACTTAATTAATCCATAATTAAGTGATTATATAAACAATTAACTAATTATTGAAAATAAATTAAACAACTAATTAATTAACTTCTTATATTTTCAAAATCCTTAATTAATTAAGAAAGAGCATTTATCTTAATTATTTCTTTACTTAATTACAATCATATTCAATCAAGTATTCTTAAGTTCATATCCAAATAATTTAACCTTGTTTAACTCCATCAATAAATTATTTGAAATTAATAAAATTTAATAACTTCAGACAAATTATTTGGATTTCAAAATTTTAACAATAACCTTATTTTGAAAATAAAACATTTGGAAATAAATTTGAAATTTAAAACATTTTAAACATCTAATTTAAACTTATTTATTTTTCAAAATAAATATGGAAACTTAGTTATTAAACATTACCTAACAATTTACTTGAAAATTTTGATTAATATTTAAATTCAAACATACTTCTTTAAATTTAAAAATCTAAAATGTAATTAAATTTAATTACTTTCAAAAAGAAATTAATTTAAGTTAATTTAAATTTTAAAATAAATTCAATTTATACTTTTAAAGTTTAATCATCAATTAATTTTAAACAACAAGTTTTAACTTTGCATTTTTGTTTTCTTTTATAAAACTCGTTTATAGTTAAATGCTTGATTTCTTAAAAATCAAGTTTCATTTACAACTTAATGTATCAACACAGCACTCATCTAAGCACAACAACCCTAAAAAAACTCGAGACAAACACCAAAATAACACGAGTTAACTTACAACTACCATTACCAGTACAACCAGATAACACTCACTCCAAAACTCGAGTACGAACCTAGGAACCACTCGCGTCTACCCCGAAGCAACCTGGCACCATCATCTTCGAGTCCAAACCCATGAAAACTCGAGTGCTCCTTCGGTTAAAACACATCTTTCCCAATTCGAAATTACCCAGTGTACGTATCGTACACGGTGCACCTTGCACAGCACCTCCAGCCAACGATGGTCATCGCGACCACCGTCGTCAGTCACTATATCACTCGCGAGCATGAATATTAACCCAGATCAAACAATATGCTCGTGAATCAAAATTCATGCTTCAAACCCGAAAACCTGCAGAAACAACGACCCCCAAATTCCCCCACGGCCATCTACCTCGACACCGATGAACCATGCCGACCACACCACGCCTTTGTCTCGACTTGAACTTCGTCATCTCCAAATGCTAATGATTCCGGTCATGACTCCAAATTGCGAACGCCTCAGTAATCAAGCCGTAGCAAAAACAAACAAAAACCCTAGTTTGCTCGATTACAAACTCCTCGGCCACCAGAAAAATTCTTGAACAATTTTCCCCTTAACATCAACTCATAAACAAGCTTCGACCAGGGCTTCGAATTAAATTATTGTATAGATCGACGACAATTCACCCAAATGCCGAAACCTTTCAACATCAAATTCTAAATTGAATATCAATTTTAAAAATTACGAATTTAGTGTTAAAATTCGTGATTTTCCAACACGAATTCATTTATACAATCTGAACTATAAATTGAATTCATTGATTTTTTTTACATGGATTAGTGGTTACTATGTTATCCACTTTTAAAATTATTTGTAAATTACAAACTACAGAAACTATTTTTAAAATTCTTCAACCAATAACTAACAACTTTTATATAATCATCAAAGTCAAATATTTATACTAGTGGGAGATTTAGATTTTTGAATGAATCCTGTCTGAAATAAGAACAGTAAACAGAGAGTTACATATATATATATATACAGGATTTTACTTCTATATAAATATCACTATAAATTCAATAACATACATACTGAATGTTTTCCATGCAGCACCAATATCAATTCAAAGATTCACACATGCATTAAGATCAGAATTCAACCAATCTGTTTAAAAAAATATTTACTCACCTTTTTAAATGTTGCAGAGCAGTTTTAGACTTTTCCAGCTTGAACTTTTATCTGAATAATGCTTTGATGTTGAAAATCTTACTGCATGTCTTCAATTGTTATTTCAAAATGTTGATACTGCTGTAGATCATCCAATTGAATTGCAGGTTGATTTGAATGTTGCAGATTTCCAATTTTGCAGTTTTGAAGTTGTAGATCTGCTTTGTAAATTGCAGATTTGTTGTTACTTCAGATTTGATTTTAGTTTTCAGGTTTTTGAGAAAAGTTTCTGTTTTGAGAATAGAAAATGATTGAAGAAAAAAAAATGAAAGAGATACAAAGTTTATTTTAAATTGAATTAGGTTATGTTTATAAAAATTAAAGAAGGTAAGATTTAAAAAAATACTTGTACAACTTTTAACTAACACTTGTCATTTTAGTGCTTAATTAACTTACATGTGTTGTTAATAAGATTAACACGTTTACACATGTATTTAAGTACATTTAATAGATTTTCATTTAATTTAAAAGATAATATAAGCTTTCTTATTTAAGTTACTTAATTTATAAATATTTACATAAGTATTCATAAATTTATCTTTTAAAGAAAATATTATAAAACAAATTATAATACAAATAAATCTTATGCATGTTAATTTAAAATATAAACATTTATTATATACATTTATAACTATTTTAAATTTGAATATTTTAAAGAAAACCAAAATAAATCTTGATTAAACCCTTTAAACTATCATATTATAAAAATAATCAATCATCTTATATTTTGAAAAAAATTAAATTAAACTTAAGTTTACTTTTGAAAAATATTTAGTTTTTAAAACAAAGCTTTGTATTACAATTCATACATATATAAATTATCAATAGATTAAATTAAATTTCAAAACAATTCAAATTATAATATATACATACATATATATTACAATTTGAAAATTCATCTTTTATTTAAAACAAAAGATTTTCTATTCACAATATATATCAAATATATATTATAAACAGAATAAAATTTCATTAGCTTTGACAAATAATTCTTAGCAAATTTAAATTGTTAGAAAGATACTGATCAAAATTACCAGATTAAATATTTATTAACCATTAAAAGGTTAAATTTACCAATTTAAATTAATTATAAAGAAAAATTATCAAATCAGTTTAATTATTATTACGGATTATTAAATTGATATTGCCTAAAATTCCGGGTCATTACAATTTCATTCTAGAGTTTGGGAGCTGACTATAGCTTTGTTTGATATAAAGAAACTAATTGGTCTTATTGCTAAAGTTTTTCCGATATAGTTTCATGACTCTGAAACTGAATATATCTAGTATTCCATGATTTATCAGGTGTAGTTCCCCATCCAGAGGAAATTAAATCGAAATATGATGTTACAATGAGTTGGTTTAGACATGAATTCAAAAATCCCCTTCCCATACAAGCAGCAGATGATGAGATAGAGCAGCAAACCCATGTTGTAATCTTGTACTATTTAAACTCTCGACCTTTTGCATATCATTCGAAAGGACGATGTAGTTTGAAGACTGTTCCCTTTTTAAGGGATTTATGGGAATATGTTCATATTCTTAGGGTAGTGTGGTGCTTTCCAATTTTTATAGGGAATTTTTTTTGTATAAGTTCAAATCATTTGGTTGTTGTATGTCTTTATTGTAGGTATGACATGTTTTTTTTTATGATTTTCTATTGCTTTACATTATATCAAATTGTTCAGTCAGATCTTGTAGCTATGGTCGTAGACATACTTAGCAATCAGATGACCAAATGTATCAATTCGATATAATTTGGACGTCAACCTTCCTTATGTTTGTAGGTTACTGTAATTCATTACTTGAAAAAAGTACATTAGCATGTATGTTGTTAATTAAATATGAAATGTCTCTTATAAATCAAATACTACAAAAAACTAGCATGAGACTCTTAAAAGTGTTCAATTTTATTGTAATGAACTGAACATACTACAAATCTGAAAGTGCAACTTGAGATCCATGTACCTTACCTCTTGGAATAGCGGGATATTTATTTGATCTGTATTATGACGATCCATATTTTTGGACGGTTTAAATCGACAATAAACCACAAATGTCAAACTTAAACCATTCAAAAGGGAGGATTGTATGGAGTAAATAAGACAATGAAGAGAGAAGAAAGAAATAAACAAAACTCAGAATCTCAAAGAAAAATGACCAAATAAAAAAAATCAAATAAACAGTTCATGAAGCTGTTTTACAAATAATATTTGATTACCCTTTTTCAATATAGATCAGAATTACATACAGCAGAAATAAATAATAATGCAGTGGAACAATATGATACAATAGAACATATATAATAAACAGTATACAAATCTCCGTCTTTGTCCTCCAGAAATAGAGTCTTCAATACGCTGAAAAGCTCAGACTGAACCAAGCGTAATGAAAAGACAAAACACTTGAATCAAAACTAAAAGACCTTATGTAAGTTAAATCAACAGTAAATAAATATGAGTGTAACGACTTCAGAGATGTTTACGGGATTTTACATCTCCTATCTAGTGTTTAACGTGCATGCAATAACTTAAGAGATGTTCGAGATTCCATCTCCTAAGGATCCATTAGACTATCTACACACATAGTACAATATGCTATTATAATAATGTCTACATTAAAGTATTAAAATAGCGTTGAAGTGTTACCCATATCCCCACTAAAACATTTTTGTGTATTCCAGTAGTCTATACCGTATCATAATTCCTCCGTAAACTAGAGGGCTATTAGAGGGCACTCCATAGGTACGGTACAAACCAAACTTGTAATGGGCTCAGTAAGGCATGTGGCAAGGCACGCGAGACAATGCCCAGGGTAGGATACTACCATTTTGCGGATTTGGACTGGTGGTAATGCATGGCAGTTACTACCGCCCACCTCGCGACACACTCCGATAATCAAAATCGAGAGGTGGCCACCAAATCAATCACAAATCAATAAATATGGTATCGAAGAAATGCGCCCGATAGGCGGTGCGACCCCACTTGGCCTGTCATGACTCCTGTTTTAGTCACATCAAGCTGACTCGAGAGAGTCGGGGCTACATTAATACCTCATACAGAATCGTTTGCGAAGCCATCCTACTTCATTTTAGAATCTCCACCACGTGCACAGTTGTTAACGTGGTTTTCGGTATTGGTAGAGAGTATGACAATATCCGATCCCAGTCTCTTAACAACCAAACGCTTATTCCACGCCTGATGGTTCTTTTACATTTTCAAAATCAATTCATAATTGATATCAAAATATCATATTCTCAAAATCATATCACTTTCAAATCATATTCATTTTCGAAATCATATCCATAAAATAGGTTAAATCCTCATTTTAAAATCATCATATTTACTCAAATATGTCATTTCACTAGACAATATCATTTCAACTTTCAACTTAGGTTATAACATTATTTTACAGTATTCGTTTTTAAATCTAAGATTTATATAAATAATTCGGCCTTGCGCAGTTCAAAATTTTGAAAATAGTTTAGATAGTTGTAAATGGTTTTAATTAGTTTTAAAATAGTTTAAATAGTTTTAAATAGTTTAAAAATAGTTAAATGGTTTAAATAGTTTAAAATAGATTAAATAGATTAAAATAGTTTTAAAATAGGCTAAGATAGTTTAAATAGATCAAATAGGTAAAATAGTTTAAAATAGATTAAAATAGTTTAAATAGATTAAAATAGTCTAATATAAAATGTTTTGATTATTGAAATGGTTTATATGGTAAATATTTTGAAAACATAAATAAATCAGAATTTAAAATAATACATTTTAAATAGTTTATATTAAAATAATCAATTTGGAAATAATATCAAATGGACTGTTTCTTCCATTTCAACAAATCTGGAATCTGGACCATAACCAGCTTTTAAATCAATGAAACTCAATTTAAACTTCAATTCAGATTCTCAGTAAAACTATTTAAATCTATATCGATTTCAAATCCTCGTTGAACTACAAATTTAAGCTACTACAAATTCAATAGATTTCAAATTTAAATATTCAACGTTTACAATAACTCAATTTCGATAAATTTCATTTATACTTCAAATTCAACTTTAAAAATTTCAATTTAAATTCTTTAAACAATTCATATAAATCAATTCTAATTTCTACATTTTATACTTGTATTTTCGAAATTAATTCAGTTTATAAATCAAATTTTATTTCAAAATATCATTTAACTAAATTCATAAATTAAGGATTTAAAAATCATTTAATTCAACCAATCCGGTGTCCGTATATAATTTTCTACCATATGATCAAAATGATACAGATATATATAACTTCAACCCACAGTAATTTAAATTTATGGATATATATCATTTCAACCTGCAATCCCAAGTTAAAATTCAAAAATCCATAAAATCTCTCGATATTCATAATGATTTTTCCCTAATCTATAAGACCATTCGGGTATGTATCATTTCAACCCATAGTGACTTACTAACAATAAACTAAGGGAACTTGCAGTGTGAAACAATATATGAATAAATATACATCGAATCATCCAAATATCAACAACCAAACATCCATCAACATCATCACTCAAATCAACCAATAAATAACAAAATTTTAACGGACTACACCAATAAGTATTTAACCGGCAATTTAAAATTCAATATTAAATTAAATTGCAATTATATTCAATAAAATTCAAATTTTACTAGAAAAATAAATAAATATAGCAAACAACAATCAATCAACTTCTACATACAACATAAATTTAATTTAACTAACATAGGACAATTTAGTAGGTGTGAGTGGATTCAAACACTCACTTTTGATTTTAAATTGGTTTGATATCCAAATAAAGGCCCAAAATTGAACAGTCTTAGAATTCAACAAAACTAGTTCCATGACGTTCGAATTTTCGATATGATCATAGTGGAGAAAACCGCGCATGAATCCGAGTTCGTATGCAAAAGTTATAGAGGTTAGAATGTTTGGAATCAAAATTTAAATTGAAATAAAATAATAAAATAAGGTGACACTCACCTTTGTTTTCGTTCACGCAATCGAAATCTGCAACAGATATCAACTCGCATATGCGACCTAGGGTTATAGCCGCCACCACTTCTTTAATTTTTGCTCCACCCACGTCAACAATCATCATGTTCCGACCCCTGCGCCTCCTCCACCACCTCAGGTCGCCCACCCAGGTGCCTTCTGCGACCCCATGGCCCCACCAGAACTGACACGTCGATGCCACCTATAGTTGAGATTTCTGGCGAATCTAGTTAACGATAATATGATGCAATCGTATGATCGAAAGCCCTCTGCCTTTTCTACATGCCCATACTTCCTGATCGAACCCTCGTCACAGATCCACCGTCCAATCCAAAAAATATATATGAATGGCCGGGGATAAATGACCAATTTCTAGCTAAACCATGATCCAAATTGAAAAAAAATCACTATAGTAGATTGCGCTCGTTGAAAGCTTTCCAACGATATTCGATATTGTTTTTAGGAATTTGATTTTCGATTTGAAATTGAAATTGAATTAGGATTCATAATGGGAATTTGGTTTTTGCCATGGGAAGAAGGAAGAACAGACAAATAGAATTGTACATACAGGCAGAAATAAAAGTTTCTAGGGTTTAGGAAAGAAATCTATTTATATAGACAAGGCCCGCTAAGAATTAATAATATATCTAATTAGTTCGAAACGACAATAACGACCCGGAAAGCCCATTTCGCTCCCAAAACGAAAGTGGGTCATCCAATATATTGAAATAGATGTTTTCGATATTTTTAAACTTAATAGAAAAAGTTTCAAATCAAAATTCAAAAGTATGCAGAAGTAAGCTTTCAAAATTAGCTTATTTTAAATTGAATTTATCAAATTGATTTCTACGCGTTTCGACTCGCACGATAAAATGACAACTCCGATTGCTACGAAACTTGAAATCCTACAATAATTCACTATTACGGATCCGATGAAACTAGTTTCGTTGAAATTCGAGACAGTGGCCAAAATGACTATTTTCACATTAATTAAATAAATTTTTATTCAATTGGTTTATTCAGTTTTTCAATTCAGATTTAATAGTTAACAATTTTCATCATTGCCGATTACATACAAATTTATAATCTTTTTAAATAAACTTCTAAGTTAATTTCAATATACATATATTGCACTAAATATAGTGTTCACTTTCAACTGCAGCAAAACCCAGTTATTTATAATTTAATTTCAATGAAATCCTTTTAATTGGAATTTCACACTTATTATTCTATCCTAAAATGTCATATGAATGCAAATAACATTAACTTACACTTATTACATTTAAATTCTACAGTTATCACCTTAATTCATATTAACTACAATATTTAATTAGATTAATTGTAACTAATTTCCAATTTAATTTCAACGGATTAAACAGTGAAATGATAATTAAATAATTGTTATAACTTACAGTTTCAGACACATTTCTATATTTATTGTTTACAGACCAAGCTAATAAATTGATAATTATTCCAATTGATTGAGATTACGTTAAAATAGTTGTTACTAACATTCAAACAACATTATTAAATCATATTTTAACTATTTACACGTTAATAAACCATAAATTTAAATTCCTTAAAATATTAAATTTCCAAAATCTTATTTAATTTAATATACTAATTATTGGAAAAAATACAGGTCGTTACATGTATGAAGGTTGGCTATGTAAAAGTTGGTTGATTTGTTTTTTATGTTTCAAAAATTATTGCCCAAATCGAGTAACGCGACAATTTGGATAATTCTCAACGTATTCTAAATTGAGTTGTTCTGATAAATGAAATTACTTGGTAATGGGGGCGATCAAAAATGAAACTTTACATTTGGAATACAAGATATGCTTACATGGTAGTTGATTGAAATCCTCTAATTTCCTTGGGTGAATATGAGTGTTGGTATTGATAAATAACTCATTGCGTTATATTGAACAATCTTCAAGACGTTTAGTTGCTTATAATCCTTGAGTGTCACTAGAGCATGACGTGGTTAATGGGACTAATAGTGCTATAGAGATTGTGAATGATATTGATCTTTACTGTTTTGGGCCCGATAAGGTGATAATGTAATGCTTTGGACTGCTCAAAATAATTTTAGATAGAAACAAGTTGCATCGACCTACTGCACATCATGTTGTGGAACCTCATTCTATACATATTATTATAATTTCTCCCTTTATGAATGAAAAATGTAAAGACTCACTTTTCGACCATCGAAAATCGACACTAATACATCCTTGGTATTCACGTGTTGCAAATCCAAGTGTCGGAGAGGTGGTTCTTTAAAGATAAGAAAGAAACATAGATAGAACAGAACCTTACTTGAATAGAATAAAAAATATTATTTCGATATAAAATATTTACAGTGGAAAATTTGTTAAAACATATATCAGAGTCTAACCTAGATTCAGCTTGGACAGTTATAATATACATGTCCTTACATTTGTGGAAAAACAAACAATCATACAATTCAGGGGAAAATAGAATACGTCCATACGTTGATAATGATCTATAGCTCTCCTCTGGGAACTCCAAGCGCCTTTAGCTAATCCTGAAACTACTCGGATCTAACTTGAGTATAAAAAGGCCAAATCGTCTAGCAAACTAGCGTGAGAAACACGAATTTCAATGACAGTGTCATAGATTAGAAATTGGTGACTAAAACCTTTTGAAAAGAAAGAGTATCTCATATGACCATGCCGCACATAAACACGGATGAGTTTTTACCTTATGATAACTAAAACATTATTATCAAATCATTTTATAGTATTTTAGTGATAGTCTTTGAAAACATTTTTGAAGTAAACATATTCAAATAGCCGAAATTGTTACCATTATTAAATTCCAACATACTAGGCTCTACAACTAAAAACAGAAACTTATATTAGAGAATGGATTCCCAACAAATGACTAGGCAAGGGACTAACATCCTACAGTACATCTCTAGAGGAATGTACCGAGGTCCAACTGATGGTCCTCTACCAACACAAGACTGGCCTACCTCAAGCTAGATAGTACCGAATATGTCATCACCCTGATCGTTACCGACCTATCTGAGTGCACTCTAGCATAGACCTCATAATTTAAATCCAAATGTTATAGTAGGTAGAAATATATCTAGAAGGAGATGGTCGTACCCTAATGGTTGTGAACCACATAGTCTTGCTGCATCTACCCTTTTTTAGCCATTTCCGGGAATAAGGCCTGAGGTAACGATTACCTTTCACATGGAACATCAAGTTTCCACTTTGAATGTCGCATTGTCATTCTATAATTACACGATTGATTTCTACAAACATACGACTCCTGAGCTTGTATGTATCAGGAAAGGGTGTTAAGCTGAGAGAAGTTGTTTTCTCCCCCACCAAGCAGATGATACGTTATATAGAGAACAATCAATGTCAATCAAAATCCAAAGTCAAACATTCATCCATAACAAGTTTTCCAAGAACATGACAAATCGAAGGCACTCTTCCTACCATATCCTATTTGGGAATCACCCCTAGGATTAGCAGCGAGTAGTCTTTGAAATCGAAGATTTTCATAACAACGCACCACTGCCACCATAATATATGATATGATTGGTTTCAAAGAGGGTTATTGAGGCCCAATTGATGGTCCTTGTAACGACGTGAAATTTTCGACCTCGAGAATTTGACACTAATAAGTATACTGTAGAAGTGCCGAACAATCGAACACCGTAAATCTCTGATTGTTACGGTAAAGAAGAAAAGAGGAAGAAGAAGAAACAGAAAACAACAACATAGAATCTCACAATCAAAGTGGATTAAATATAATATCAAATAACAGCATTTATATAAAAAAGCTGTAACTGTCAAATTACAGACAATATATCAGAGTACAATTCATTCATAATAATCCGGACAGTTATGACAACCTATCCCGGAATACAATCAATACAAACTCTATTACATAGCGGAATATACTCCATACGTTCCTGCCATCCAGCTCGCTTTTTGAGCTCCAAAACATCCTAACCTGAAAATCTGTAATCATCGGTCTGACCCGAGCATTACAATAAAGTAACACCCGGGTCAAGCTGGAAACCAGCGCGAGTAAACTAAATAATTTGAAATACCAAGTTATAAAGCTTATTTGAAAACCCGGGTAACTCGTACCTTACTATGAGTTCTTAACTTGTTATGGTCAATCACTAATTACAAACAATATATAAGAATCCGTTACTCAGTATAAATGGTCATATTACTGAATTTTTTTCATTCCATCCTATTCGATTCTAAAATCAAATCTATAAAGAATTATTGTAGATATTAATCGAAGTGGTTCCGGATATTGCTGATATCCGACCCCAGTCTCTTCGAATCCAATACCATTTTTTTTCCAAGTTGTTTAAGTGAATACAATTCAATTTATATTCAGAATAACATATTCACGTAACGATTCTATTACAGATAGATAATCCACATTATCACAGTTCAACCCAAATATCATATCACATAGCACCACAAATCACATATCAAAGATACCAAATAATCCAAGGCATTCAATATAATTAATCATCCATAAGCAAGATTAATTAGTTGTTCAATTCCTAATTAATTTAATTTAATCTCCAAATAAATTAAATTAATTACCTTTAAATCCTGCTTACTTAACATTAATGAAATTAACTAATCAACCTTTAATTTTTAACATTAATTAATTATACTATAATTGATTTCATTAATTAACGATCCTTCAATTACTTTCGTTAATTAATTACCCTTTAATTAATTACATTAAGTAACTATTCTTTTAATTAATTACATTCAATAATTATCCTTTAATTAACTACATTCAGCAATTACTTAAGACCTTAATTAATTTAAGATAAACCATTTATCTTAATTAATTACTTAATTATCATTATTAAATTCCATTTGGCACACTTAAGAATTAAATAATTAACATATTATATAATTATATTGAATCAAAACAATTTTAAAACATTAGACCTATACTTTATATTTTGAAACTTGTTTTTGAAAACTTGATAAATATTTATACTTTGAAAACTTGTTTCTATTGGCTTTGAAAGTTTTGCTTTGAGAACTTATCAAAATTTTACTTTTGCTTTTAGAAAACTTGTTAACAAAAATACACTACATTATACAATCTGGAAACCTGAGCCCAAGCCAGGATTTCTCGAACACTCACTCCAGCCACTCCTCCCTTCGATAGACCCGAGAACAGCTTCGAGCATCACACTCTATTTCTCGATCCTCTTTCCTTCTTCTCCATTCTAAACACAGCAACCCCTAAACCAGACATACGCCGACATACGTACACGTGCACACCACATTAGAGCATCTTCGACCAACGTCGTTACCACCAATAAGTTGCCGTCGATCATCTTGGCCCACTCGACCACCTAGAACCCACGAACCACCTTGCAATAAAAAACGAGCGTGCCGATCACCACTGGAACAAAAACCCAGTTGCCAAAACCCTTCGCACCGCCACCTCCGATACTGGAGAACACGCAGCTATGCCCAGACCTTCGCCATGACCTTCTCCTTCGAGTCGCCCTGGTCCGCAACCTTAAAATTTCACCGCGACGTCGTAGATTGGCGTCAATCGAACACGCCTAAAAACCCTAATCCTCCCTTTATCGACCACTCCGATGATCGAAAAATCATCACTGATTTTTCACGAGTTCCCAAACTATGCAACCTCCTTTTGACCTAATGCCGACCCCAATCGTCGACCACCTCGCCAGTATTAGCCCTAAAGCTGGAAATCAGTCATCTCCCAATATCTCCTTATATACCCAATTAAAAATTATGAAACCATTCCCAAAATTCACCATTTCCTATATCGATCAAGCTCATATAAGTCAAAACCCAAAATGTAGACTTCGAATCTTTCCCTTTTTTGTTTATTTACTGTAAATAAAACTTTTTATCCTTTATAAGAGAAGAGATTTAATAAAACTAATTTTATAGCAACCTTCTTCAAAATTAAACGAGTTCCCTTTTGGAACCAAAATCTAAAACCAAATAGATAATAAGATTTGAATTTTTGGAAACACAAAGTATTAGCTTTCCTAATAACAGAGGTAATATATTTCATTTTAAAATCACACGATGTTAACTCGATCATCACATTTATATAAGCGTCAGATGTCTTGATACATTCATAAATATCAAAACACTAGAAGTTATCCAAGTTCACATATATGCATAAGATTTTAGGTAAGTAATTTTTTTGTTTTACTCATCTGAATTCGAAAAACAGAGAATAGGTTTTGAAATTTGGAATCTGCTCTTGATTTGATTTGTAGCTTGATTTACTTAGTGTTGAGTTGAATTTGGTTTTTCTCAGGTTGAAACTTGAAGTTGCTTTGCTTGCTTCAGATTGAAAGCTTAAAGTTGTTGGGTTTTCTTCTTTTAGTTTTAGTTTTAGTTTTGGAAAATGAAAGAGGAAAGAATTGAGAAATAAGTATAGCCAAGTTCCTTAATCCATTATTATTTATATTAGTTTTAAAGAAAAGAAGATTGCCACTTGTATTTTCATGGCATACCCAAGCTTAAAAATGTCTCTAATGCAATAATTTATATTTACAAAATGTCACGGGCCGAGCCAATAGCGACCTGTAGGCTTTGCAACCATCCCAGCTCCACCGTGGTAGAAATTGGTGCCTCGAGTTAGCTTTTACGGCCAGCCTCTCGACTCGCAACCAACCCTCATAGGGACATGTAGGGGTAAGAGTCTTCTGCTCGCCACCAAACACGAAACGAGCACTCCCTATCATGCTGTAATGAAGCAAACCCGATCCCAAGCCAGGATTTCCGAAACACTCACTCAAGCCACTCCTCCCTTCGATTGACCCGAGAACAACTTCGAGCATCACACTCTATTGTTGATCCTCTCTCCTTCTTCTCCCTTCTAAACACAGCAACCCATAAACCAGACACACGCCGACACAGGTATATGTGCACACCACATCGAAGCGTCTCCGACCAACGTCGTTACCACCAATAAGTTGTCGTCGATCATCTCGACCCACTCGACCACCCAGAACCCACGAACCACCTTGCAATCAAAAATGAGCATGCCGATCACCACTGGAATAAAAACCCAGTCGCCAAAACCCTTCGCACCGCCACCTCCGATCATCGAAGAACACGCAACTACGCCCAGACCTTTGCCATGACCTTCTCCTTCGAGTCCCTTTGGTTCGCAACCTTAAAACTTCATCGCGACATCGTAGATCGGCGTCAATCGAACATGCCTAAAAACCATAATCCTCCCTCTATCGACCACTCCAATGATCGGAAAAATCATCACTGATTTTTCCCGAGTTTCCAAACTATGCAACCGCCTCTTGACCTAATGACGACCACAATCATCGACCACCTCGCCAATATTAGCCCCAAAACTGAAATCAGTCATCTCCCAATATCTCCTTATATACCCTATAAAAAATTATGAAACCATTCCCAAAATTCACTATTTCCTATATCGATCAAGCTCATATAAGTCAAAACCCAAAATGTAGACTTCGAATCTTTCCCTTTTTTTGTTTATTTACTATAAATAACACTTTTTATCCTTTATAAGAGTAGATATTTAATAAAACAAATTTTATAGCAACCTTCCTTCAAAATCAAATGAGTTCCCTTTCGGAACCAAAATCTAAAACCAAATAGATAACAAGATTTGAATTATTGAAAATCCAAAGTGTTAGATTTTCTAATAACAGAGGTGATATATTTCCTTTTTAAATCACAGGATGTTAACTCGATCATCACATTTATTTAAGCATCAAATGTCTTAATACATGTACAAATATCAAAGCACTAGAATTTATCCAAGTTAACACATATGCGTAAGATTTTAGGTGAGTACAAATTTTTGTTTTACTCACCTGAATTCGAAAAACATAGAACAGGTTTTGAAATTTGGAATCTGCTCTTGATTTTGATCTGCAACTTGATTTACTTAGTGTTGAGTTGAATTTGGTTTTTCTCAGGTTGAAAACTTGAAGTTGCTTTGCTTGCTTCAGATGGAAAACTTAAAGTTTTTGGGTTTTCTTCTTTTAGTTTTAGTTTGAGAAAATGAAAGAAGAAAGAATTGAGAAATAAGTATAGCCTGGTTCCTTAATCCATTATTATTTATATTAATTTTAAAAGAAAAGAATATTGCCACTTGTATTTGCATTGCATACCCAAGCTTACAAATGTGTAACGTCCCGAAAATTTTCGACTTTCGAAAATTCAACATCGATACTCACTTTATCGACTGCCGAGAAATCGAAGGCCGAAAACCCGAAATGTTATGGTTTAAGAAAAGGAAAGAGGTAGAAGAGGAGGGAAGAAGGTAGAAAATGGAAGGAAAGAAAATAAGAGAATAGAACGGAACAGAAAACAACAGAACAATATCAGAATCTCACAATTCGCAGCGGAACAACATATAATAATAAATGAATAATCTTTAAACAAAGAACTATATCAGTTATTACATCACATTTCATTACATTTCATAACATCATCATCAGAGTGTACAACAACAACAAACAGACAGCGGAAAAGAAATACTATATACTAATAATACGCCATGCCATCCAGCTTGCCTCCAGCAACTCCAGAATATCCAGAATATCCTGATAAACCTTAACTCTTGACTGCCCGTGTGGAAATTGGTGGGCACCCAGAGTTTAGGAAGGAAAACAATAAACTCCGAGTCAGTCATGTGACTGGTGTGAGAACTCAAAACAGTTTATTTATCTTTAAAATCAAAATAGAGGAATATTTTTAAAGTCAATTCGCAATGCTTTTAAAAATGAGACTACCATAAGGCCTCCCGCACACACACACAATGCAAACGTAGAATCGGAGGAGATTTCTCCTTATGATAGTCAAAAATGCTTGATACGCATTTAAAAGAACATTTGATATTATTACTAGTGCATAGTGTAGGAAAAATTTATTTCGAAAGTAGAATATAAATCTTAGCCAACATAGACATTCCAAACTATGCCTACTATAGCTACCATCCAAACAGTGGGGAGCCACCATAAGTGAATGATAGGTTCTACAACTAATACCGTACAAGTCACGTATTGTTTCTTCGGATTTCCAACGAATGATCAGGCCAAGGAACTTCCCATTGCCACATGAGAATGCCTCTGGATGGACATCCCCGAGAACCAAACCGGATCTCTACCAACACAAGGCCGGGTTACCCCTAACTGAGTAACAATTGACCGAATATGCCATCCCCCGGTCCTTTGGGACCTTTCAACCGAGCGCTCGTAATCAATTCACACAATCATAAAGTGTTTTCAACATGAGTAAGTATCTGGGCTCCATACCATGATACCACCCTTTTCCAGAAGGAAATGCACATATCCTAAAGGGCGCTACCCCTCATAACCTTGCTGCATCTTTCCTGTTTTGACCATTCCGGGGTGTGAGGCTCGACGAAGTCACGTCCACAAAAACATACTTTATACAAAAGCCATGCTTTGGGTCAACAAATGATCATAGAAATGATCACCAAGATAGACGATCAAATAAACGATCCTATCACAAATAATCAACACAATGATCATTTCACAGCAACACTCAGCATGTCACATTACCAAATTGGGAATATATCGCTGATAACCTTCAACAACATAACCTCTGAGCTCGTACGTCTCAGAGAAGGGTGTTAAGCTAAAAGAATAAATTCTCCGCCACCAACATAAATATATTTGAAAGAAATCGGCTTTATATCTCAATTTGTAATGTCAGACATACAATCCATACAAGTCTGTTCCGGGCTCGAACAGAACCGAAGGCACTTACAAAGAAGTCCTTGCAATCCGGATATCCACAATCCTGATCGGATTCCCCATCACATATGGAGAACTCTATACCGGAGCAACTCGGTGCAGAGTCAATCGACAGGTCATCCTATCGCTCTCACAAATATCCGGTCTTCAACACCGATCTTCAAATGCAATTCACAACGACGTATCACATATTCGGAATGGGTTATACGACCCCATGGTCCTTTCCCGGTTAACCCGAATAGTGAGCGCTTATTCAAAAATAAGTGTGGCATTCAAATTCAAACAAATCACATCAAATACCCATTCAAAGGGAAATATTGATAGTCGGTTATTGAACTATCAATGGATTTGCACACATCACCAGTTTCCAAATAATTTTCCAAATTATTTATTTTCCAAAAATATCTTTACAAGATATATAATTTCACACTTCAAAAATAAATCAATATTTATTTTTAAACAACTTCTCCTTTTCATTCATAAATTCCATAGAGAATTTATATTCCAAAATATCCATGCATATACGATTTCAATTTATCATTTCAATTTATCTTCAAAAAGATAAATCCTCAAAATATTCCCTTTATATCGGAAAACATTTCCATACTTATTAAATAAGTAATTCACGAATCTATTTATTTTCAACACTTGGAAAATATTCAATATACTTAAATCGAGATTAAGTATATATTTCATTCTTTAAGGACATCATTCTCTTAAACATATTTATTTGGGCCAAAACGAATGTTACGTAAAACATCGTTACGACAACCCAAAATCACTAGTGTAGGGATTCAGAATTAAAACAGATATATAAACCCCAATACTATACAAAACATTTCCTTTTATTTCTCGAAAACGTCTATTTCAACAATAGATGTTGAAATCTATGGTTTCGAATCTCAACACATTTTAAAAACATCGTTAGATCATTTTAATTCTGTTTAAAACATCACATTCCAAAACAATTTCTTTAACATATTATTCACTATTCAAAAACGTGAATATACTACGTTAACCAATTTCATCCTTTCTATACAATTTATTTCAAAGGATTATTCACAGTCAAAAACGTGAATATAACTCCATTAATAAGTTATAACAATTTATTTATCAAAATAAGTTGTTTTCGAATTTATAAAACAATGTTTATAAATTCCTTTATTAACCTATATTCAATTCATAACCCAATTATAAACCAAAAGTTCACGTTATAAGTTAAATACTTATAATTTATTTGTTTGCAAAAATCGTTCCTTTGAACTTCATAATTATAAATCTTATAACTTATAAGATTCAATTATTTATCCAAATCTATTCTTTTAATAACTTTGTAAATTTTATAAACCTACTGCTTATAAAATTCCATTTATAACTTCATCGTTTATAATTCTATAAATTTCATTCATTTATGAAATCCATTCATAATTCATTCTAACACTTATAAAAACTCGTTTTATAATTTCAATATTTCGATTTATAAATATCCATTTATAAATCTCTTATTATAAATCAATTTATATTATTCTTTAAAACGTCTTTAAATTCCTTTATAATTTCACCATTTTTATTCATAAAATAATTAAATTTTATAAATCCTATATTTTCAACTTTTTATAATAAATTCAAATCCCCAATTTTAAACTATTTATAAAACCATTAACCTTATATTTTCAAAAATAAATCTTTAATCGTATTTCTCAAAATCATAATTTTTATAACTTTAAAAATTATATGTTTATTTATTTAAAATGGATAAATTCCCATATAAATCACTTTAAAAAATCATTTTAAAATTCCAAAATTTGGTCCAATGATGCTACATACCAAATAGTCAATCACGACAACAACGATCTCATATATCAATATGATAATCCATCAAATATCAAAATATCTGAATTCAAATAAATACTGTTGAGGAATCCAGTTGGATCCCTCCAACCTGTTTTCCTGCATCCACAAACATTAGCACAATACAATTCCGCTCCAGTATGAAATTATCGCGGTATATGGGATTTAAAATATTATCCGCTTAATAGACGGCGCAATAGGGTCTCATCCGCTATACAAATGCGGGGAATCAACAACTGCAATATATACATATGCCAATATATATATATTGCTATTATATATAATACCAATTTCACTGTTTATGAAATATTCGCGGTATATGTTTTTAATAAATAACATCCGCTTACTAACGGCGCATAATGTCTATTTTAACAATCAATAGATAACAATCATTATTCAAACATGCATTCAAATATTTTAAATCTAACTATTTAAAATAAAATCGAAACTAATTCGATTGAGTGAGAAGTTCTCACCTTGATTTCAATTTCGTTTTAGCGATTTATTTCGAATAAAATTAAACGGACGTTTAATTTTACCCGAAATTCTCACTAACTCCAAACGACTCCAATCCAATTCCATCGCGTAGTGCTCGTCCATACGATTCCAATGCAACTGGTTTCGCGCGTTTTCGACCTCGTATGAAAAAGATATGCATTTTCTAAGATTACACGAATTTTTTTTTATAAACAATTTACAATATAATTAACTATATTAACCCACACTTGATCACTGCCGTTCGTCCCTGATCAAGCACATCAGAAACATGCGTATGCCTCTCCCCCATCTCCCTCACGTTACCTCACGCAGCCGAACCCAAATCTTCATTGCTAGGGTTAATTTTTGCAACAAATACGACGACATCCACCACGATCAAGAACCTCCACCACGTGCGCCTCGCTCCACTCTAACCACGCTAGAGAACCGGTCGAGCTCGGCCCCCAATACTCCCTCGAATCTCGTGCACAACGGCCTGACTTCAAGGCGATTTAGCCGACGATCCACTCAAGCAAACCCGATCATCACCGTTGATATTGTGGAACTCGACGAGCCTGACATCTTTGTAGTTTGAAGTTTTTGCAAATGACTTACGGATCGAGAGATAATTGGAGGGGAAGTTGAGACGTTTCTGGCCTTTGAATGTTAGGGTGGCGGCCGGCCATTTAGAACTAGGGTTTTTTTTTTTCTTGAGTGAAGGGGCTATTTATAGAAGATTTTTCAATCACTATTCATCCGAGAATTCCAAACTCCGATTTACGCGCCGTAACCAGCGTTTCTAGGGTTTACCCCGCGTTCCGGACACAATGGAATAGGTTTCGGAAGCTAATTCGGACATCTGTGCGAGATATGGCTACAAACGTTCAATTTAAATTAAACCGATTTAAACGATTTTCTAGGCGTTTTAATTTGTACCGGACAAACGGTAAATCCAATTGACACGAAATTTGAAACCTTACAATAATATCACATTACGGATCCGATGAAACTAGTTTCGTCGAAATCCGAGACTTTTTGAAAAATGGCTATTTTAACTCGCTAAATTAAAATTAAAAATAATTCGATGCGTTTTGAGCTGCCACGATCAAACGATAACTCCGATTGACACGAAAATTGAAATCCGATAATAACTAACTATTACGGATCCAATGGAACTAGTTTCGTCCAATTCTGAGACTGTTCAAAAATTGACTATTTTCACTAGTCGATTAAATATTAAAATATTCAATTTTCACAAATTAACTTTTAATTCGATTTTAAAAGTTCTAAAATATCATTCTAACTCCAACATGATAAAGTAAAATTTTTCAAATCATTTTCAATCATATTTAACTCAATTTTCAATTATTTCCATAATTTAACATATTAAATTATTGATTTAATTATTCAATTAAATTCAATTATTCAAATAAAAATTTATTCGACTTATAAATTCACTTATTAATATTTAAAATTAATTAAATATCCAAATTTTAATTAAATAAAATTCTGGGTCGTTACAAAATGTCTCTAATGCAATAATTTATATTTACAAAATGTCACGGGATGAGCCAGTGGCGACCGGTAGGCTTTGCAACCATCCTAGCCCCACCGTGGAAGACATTGGTACCTTGAATTTGCTTTTACGGTCAGCCTCTCGACTCGTAATCAACCCTCATAAGGACATGTAGGGGTAAGAGTCTCTTGCTTGCCCCCAAACACAAAGCGAGAACCCCCTATCATGATGTAATAAAGCAAACCTGATCCTAAGCCAGGATTTCCCAAACACTCACTCAAGCCACTCCTCTCTTTGATAGACTCGAGAACAACTTCGAGCATCACACTCTATTTCCCGATCCTCTCTCCTTCTTGTCCCTTCTAAATACAGTAACCCCTAAACCAGACACACGTCGACACACGTACACGTGCACACCACATCGGAGCATCTTCGACCAACGTCGTTACCACCAATAAGTTGCCGTCGATCATCTCGACCCACTCGACCACCCAGAACCCACGAACCACCTTGCAATCAAAAACATGCATGCCAATCACCACTGGAACAAAAACCCAGTCGCCAAAGCTCTTCACACCGCCACCTCCGATCACCGGAGAACACGCAGCTATGCTCATACCTTCTCCATGACCTCTCCTTTGAATCCCCTGGTCCGCAACCTTAAAACTTCACCGCAACGCCGTAGATCGGCGTCAATCGAGCAGGCCTAAAACCCTAATCCTTCCTCCATCGACCATTCCGAGGATCGGAAAAATCATCACTGATTTTTCCCATGTTCCCAAACTATGCAACCTCCTCTTGACCCAATACAGACCCCAATCGTCGACCACCTCGCCAGTATTAGCACCAAAACTGGATATCGGTCATCTCCCAATATCTCCTTATATACCCAATTAAAAATTATGAAACCATTCCCAAAATTCACCATTTCCTATATCGATCAAGCTCATATAAGTCACAAAATGTAGACTTCGAATCTTTCCCCTTTTTTGTTTATTTACTGTAAATAAAACTTTTTATCTTTTATAAGAGAATTATTTAATAAAACTAATTTTATAGCAACCTTCATTCAAAATTAAACGAGTTCCCTTTTGAACCAAAATCTAAAACCAAATAGATAATATGATTTGAATTTTTGGAAGCTTTTCTAATTACAAAGGTAATATATTTCCTTTTAAAATCACAGGATGTTAATTCGATCATCACATTTATATAAGCATCAGATGTCTTAATGCATGCATAAATATCAAAACACTAGAATTTATCCAAGTTCACACATATGCATAAAATTTTAGGTAAGTAAATTTTTGTTTTGCTCACCTAAATTCAAAAAACAGAGAATAGGTTTTGAAATTTGGAATCTGCTCTTGATTTTGATTTGCAACTTGATTTACTTAGTGTTGAGTTGAATTTGATTTTTCTGTGGTTGAAAACTTGAAGTTGCTTTGCTTGCTTCAGATTGAAAGCTTAAAGTTGTTGGGTTTTCTTCTTTTAGTTTTAGTTTTGGAAAATGAAAGAAGAAAGAATTGAGAAATAAGTATAGCCTGATACCTTATTCCATTATTATTTATATTAGTCTATAAAGAAAAGAATATTGCCACTTTTATTTGCATGGCATGCCCAAGCTTATAAATGTCTGTAATGCAATAATTTATATTTATTTATGTTTTACTTTTATGTTTATTTTTCATATTTTCTTTTTATTTATCAAGTTTTACTTAATATTATAAAAACCCTTTTATTTATTTCTTAGATTTAAGCTTAAACTATTATACTTGAACTATATATATACTAGTGCTAAAATGTAGATTTTTAAATCTAATTTATTTTTAAGATATTTATTTAGAATTTCAAACCATATTTTCCTATTCACAATTTACATATATAAATAATACACATTAGATACATGCACAATTATATACTTATATATATCATATAGCTTTTACATATCTATTTATATGATTATGGATATATATTTTTCTTTAATTTAAATGGTGAAATATATTATTTATTCATTTTCAGAGATTTAAAATTTTAACATTTTGTTAGGGTTATCAAATTACTTCTTTTGTTTTTCAAATATTTATATCTAGATATTTCTAATTATCAAAATTTATTTGTTCAACGTACAAATCAGTATTTTTAATAATTTAATCCAGTTAATTACCAATTGACCGATGTTCAAAAATCCGGATTATCACATTCCTCCCCCTTTAGAACTTTTCTTCCCCTAAAAGGAATGCAACCATAATTTATTAAAATGTTTATTATCAATTAAATTATTCTAAAGTTTCAAAACACTTTAAAAATACATAATATTATCAAAATAGTTTTATAAAATCACTTTTTATAACTCGTTGTTTCAACAAGTCCATCCTTATTCTCACAGAAATTCGGTCATACGTTGATCACGCGTAGGACTGAAAATCTATAAGTACTTAGCAGACCCGTTTTCAACAACCAGTGAAAATACCGAGAAAATATTTTAAAAATAATATAGAAGCATTTTGGTGAGAATGCTATAGAAATAATCACCCCCTCCATGGTCGTAGTTAGCCCATTGGTTACGTCGCCATCCTCGCGAAATCCATAGAAAACTATAGGCCTCCACGCGCTCGATTACACCATGGAACCCGCCACGGATCGTAGTTACACCCAGGTTTTACGTCGCCATCACGACAAAAACCCATGTAATTGTAGGCGTCAACGCCCTCGAATTTCGCTGCCAAATGAAAATTCTCCACACAGACCACATAGATCGCAGACTACATCAGTCGAGTCCCAATGTAGCTTGTAGGCACTCACTGCTACACGACTTTCGCTATGTCTTCATAGATCGTAGTCTACCAATGTTACATCGCTCTCCGAACGAAATCAAAGGTAGACCGTAGGCAATTGCTGCCCCTCGACTTCCGCTATGGTGCGCAGTAGATCGTAGTGACATCGAGTTACACTATCGTCACAACATAACCCAAATATCCCTATAGGCAACTGATATGCATGTAAATGTGCATATTTTAACCACCATATTTATTCTTTTTAAATTAAATAAATGATCATATTGGGTATTTTAACTTGTTTAAACCAAATTCAAATTATTTTCAAATTGTCACATATTCATCTTCATATGGGGACAAAATTGTCTTTTTTGTGCATTTATTAATTTGTGAAAATTTAATTGAAAATTTCTATGTATTTTGTAGGAATTAAAATTCAAACACAAGTGGCTTCATGAAAATATATGTATGCACAATGGTGAATAGAACAAATGAAGATGGAAATAATTCAAAGGCATAATAGTGGAGGACCCCACCTACCCACCTTTCTTCATGTACAAATTAGAAGCTAATCCACATGCTTATGGCCATTAAATCTTCATGCATACTTAATGGATGATTAGTGGAAGTTAATAATTACTTGGTGACCACACTTTCTCCAAGGGCATTTTGGGTACTCCCCAAAAATATGCATTAGGGTTTCTAACTTGTATAAATACCCCTTATGTTTCATGTAGCCATATCCTCTCTTAGTCTCTCTTCATTAGTTTAGGATCAAAATAAAAGACAAGTTCTCTTTTTTCTTTCATGGCTACTTGGCCATTTCTCTTTATGTAGTTTTTTTTATGCAACTTCAATACATGTTCTTTTTATTTTCATGCTTATTTACTTTCATGTTGTAGTGTAGATTTATTTTTCATGCAAGTAGTATAGTTTTTCTCTTTGCTCTCTTTTTCCTCTTCTTTTTATTCAATGTTGCTTGCTACATTTGTTCATATGATGACAAATATGAGAGGCTAATCCCTTCAATTTAGGGGTAATGAAGCCTCTAATCATGTAGCTTCAACATTTTGATGTTTTGTACTCTCTTTTTGTGCTTTAATGTGAATGTATGAAGTGGTTAACTTGTTGTTTAACTTTGAATTTGATAGTCTATGTTGTTCATAACAAATAGGCTATGCTTAAACAAACATAACACAAATTGCCTCTTCATCTAAATATGATTATGGCAAAGAAGTGAATGTTGAAATTGAAATTTGATAGCCTATATTTCTAAACAATAGTTAATAGGCTATGCTTAAAATAAATTTTGCTTTCAACTTTGTTGTCATATTTTATGAGATTTAAAAGTGTATTAGTGGTTGTGTTATAGTTTGATGGTTTATATTGAGCTAATTAATAGCACAAATATACCATACTTATGATAAGCACATCAACTAATTCACTAATGACAAGAAAAAAGAGATCATAACTTCATTTTGTTGATTTATGTGATCTAGAGAGTGGAAATTGCCTCTAAATTGTCTTAACACTCTCATATTTTTATCTATTTTCTTTTGCCATTTTTCTTCTTCTTTTTTAGTTAATCACTCTTACAACTTTGGTTAATTTGATTGAGTAGAATTTTAAAATCATCAATTCCCTGTGGATCGACCCGTATTCGCCGCGTGCTACATTCCTACACCGTGCGCTTGCGGTATATATTTTTATTTCTGAATTCGTTCGACGGTTTTCTAAACCTATAGAATTTCCTTCGACGAACAGCAACAGTGCCCTCGACTTTCGCTACCCCAACCACAATCCTCAGGAACTTCAGTTAGTCCAGACATCCTTCTAGGATTAAGTCTAGAACCCCCCTTAGGGCTTTAGGCAGAACCACCCCATGGATCTCCTACTAGAAGTTCATTTCAATGGAAGCGCCATTTTCCCCACAGTCATTCTCAAAACATTTTATACTATACACATATAGTATCTTCCAAATCATATTCTTTATATGTATCAAATAAATCTCCTTTACACAAAATCGATAATTCTCAAACTTGGCCTTTTGAATTTCCAAAATTGATATTTACCAAAAATCAAAAGCCTTTCAAAATCCATGGGTTCCATAAACTTTTTCCCAAAAATTATTGTCATAAAATCATTTATATATATATATATATATACACATACAAGTTTATTCTTTTAACTAGAATAAAAATATTTTTGGATCACTTTATATTAATATAAAATACCTTTTTAAACTTCAAATAATTTCAAAGATCACGTCTTCTGGTTATAGATTCAACAAGAGGAGTTTATCATATATAATATATATATAACTTTGTTTATGCCAAATCAAATATTCAAGCTTGATTTCTTTATAGAGTTATTTACCACCTTACTTGCTCTTTATAAAGTGAATTTTAGTTATAGGGATATCCAACTTCTAATTTTATTCATATATATATTTCTCAAAATATACTTTTCCATTTCAAAAATCATTACATTTTTTTTTCAAAATTCCTATTTCATTCAAGCATGTGCGATGTACATATATCATCCGTACGCAATATTAAATCTGATTGCTCCTCATTCACAATTTCTCTTTCAAACTAGTCTCGTCCACCCAACTTCCTAGTGCGGACTCAGATCTGGTTTCTTGATTTGAAACCGTCATTCTCCTTGCATAGCCCTAACTATGATAGAGAATTTCCAGAACCAATCAAAATCCATATCCAGGGTTCGCCATCGAAAATCTAGTGAAATATCCCAACTCGGATCGATACACTATCTCGAAATTCTGTGTTTGAATCTAGATCAAATCATTATGTGAATAGAATAGCATACGTACATCCTACGTATTTGTCTTAATTGATTATCAGCTAAATCAATTTTCTTTTACTACACATTCATTTTGAATTCTATTCATTTCAGAGATTTAAAATTTTAACATTTTGTTAGGGTTTTCAAATTACTTCTTTTTTCTCAAATATTTATATCTAGATATTTCTAATTATCAGAATTTATTTGTTCAACTTACAAATTAGTATTTTTAATAATTTAATCCAGTTAATTACCAATCAACCGATGTCCAAAAATCTAGGTTACCACAGTCCTTTACCAACTAAAGACCGGTCTACCTCTAACTAAATAGTGCTGAATAGTCATCACCCCAGTCATTACCGACCTATCCAAGCGTGCTTTAGCATATGCCACATAATTTAACCCGAAACGTTATAGCAGGTAGAAATATATCTAGAAGGAGATGATTATACCCTAATGGTTGCGAATCACATAGCCTTGCCGATCTACCCTATTTTAGTCACTTTTGGGTGTAAGGCCTGAGGTAATGATTACCTTTCACTTAGAACATTAACTTTCCACTATGAGTACCATATTGCTATTTCATAATCACACAACTGATTTCTACAAATGTATAACTCCTGAGCTCGTATGTTCCAGGAAAGGGTGTTAAGCTAAGAGAAGTTGCATTCGCCGCCATCAAACAGATGATACGTTTTATAGAGAACAATCAATGTTAATTAGAATGCAAATTCAGACATTCATCCATAATAAGTTATCTAGAAACAGGATAAACTGAAGGCACTTCTCCTACCACATCTTGTTTTGGAATCATCCCAAGGAGTAGTAGCGATTAGCCCTTGCAAATCAAATGTTTTCATAACAGAGTGCTATACCACCATAATATATGATATGGTAAATTTCACTGACGGTTTAGTGGCAAATAGCCCTACATCATAAAGATCTTTATCTTCAACATGTTTTACTATGAAAATGTAAATTGGTTCAAAGCAGTTTTTGGATAGGAATCACCCAAACCCGATCTCCGTCTCTTCGAAAATCCAATCATCGATAAAATTGTGCGAATGTGTGTATACAGGAATTATTACATCTCCTTTCATTTCAACTTTTTACCGGTTAATCAAAACCTTTTTGGCTTTGGAAATCTTCAAGCCATTTACTTATAAAAATTTAATTCCTAATCAAATAAAAAATTTCATCTTTCTAAAACATGTCTTAACTGAGTCAAAAACAATGCTATTTAAGACATCTTTTACTGTAAACCCAAATCAGTTATATGAGTAAAAGATTAGACTAATCATACTCAGACTAATTTCCGTATTCTATTCGTACTATTCATGGAATAATGGTGAAATCACCTTTTAAATTCATACGGATAGAACAAATTCCCTCCTCTGAACTTAATACAGAGTTTGACTAGAACATTCTTTTATATTACTAAAAACTTGTTTAACTCTTTTTATTTTTAAAAATCATAAATATGGTCTTTTCATTTAGTGCATCTGCGCTTTTCCTTAGATATATTCCGCCTCTCGCATAGAAAGTGAAAACAAAGTTAGGTAAGTTAAGGGCATTGGTTGCTCCAAGCCTAACATTAATTACACACCTTATTTTACCATTCTAGATCTCATGGGCGGGACAAATGTACTAGTCGTTTTCGCATACTCAATTTGTTACTACATTCAAGGACATGATTTCAATTATATTGTTAAAGTGTTATGAACAATTTCTCTTAACCATTTATTTGAAATTTTATTAAAAACAACTGTTGAAAAGTGTTGCATAAATTGTTTTATAAGCTTATTTGATTGATACAACTTTTCTATCATTTGGAAATCCATATTTATAACTCAAATATCTTTTAAAATATTTTAACATATTTATCAAGTTTATTTCATACTTTTAAACATTTAAAATATTCATTTTAAAGAATTTTTATACTTTGGTCACTTAACTGCAAAAATGCGATTTCTCTGAAAACTTGGTTTGGACATATTTTGAAATCTACAAGATGGAATCTACAAGATGAAATCTTGGTTTTTCTTTGTTCCATTTGTAAACTATGGTTACAAGGATCCGAAAAATTCTTACTTCGAAGAATTCCGATTCTGTTTCTATCCTGTACATTCAATTAGCTTTTCCGCTACGAAATTACAAACGGCCATTACGCGACGCGCCTTATTTTTACTTGTTGTTCACTCTTTTCCAAAACATCATTAAATTGAGTTTTGTTATTTATAAAACATATATAAACCATTTTAAGTTAACATTTTTCTAATTTATTTATTTAAAACCCATTTTTACTTTATTTCCAAAATATTCCATATTATATTATTTTAATATTCAAACTTTCATTTCTTGAAACTTTTTAATTATATAAAACCATATGCTATTTATTTTTCAAATTTGCAACTTATGAAGCTTTTAACTTTTAAATCCAAAACATTAACTTCCATATTTCAAAAAAACTTCCAATCTCCATCTTTAGTTTTCGTTTTCAAATCCGATCTTTTTTTCTTCAAAATGAATTGTTTTTCTATAGTTAATCTATAAAGAGACTTAACTATACCTTTTATACCATGCAATATTTTAAAAGAAATGTGGTTTTAAATCAACTATGGATTAGCTATGATTAATAAAGTAGTCATTACCAACTTTAACGACGATGTTGATAAAATCAACATTAACAAACATGCATTCATCCATTCAACCAAATTCATTCAAGCATCTATATTATAGCTAAAGTTGCCAATTTATCATAAGTGTATGAACGTGAATACCATAGCAAACCAAAAATAGGATTTTAAAATATAAGAGCTAACTTTTATTTGATATTGTAACTATATATATTTACTTCTTGCTTCTTAAGAAACCATCAAACATTATTAATTAATCAACTAAACATCCAAATCATTACCAATAGTCATGTTAATTTATTTGAACATCATTTGAAAATTAATTCATAATTTATTTCTTAAATCGGCACTCACCTTCATTTCCACTTCATTTAACTTTATTGAATTGAATCTGACAGTATTTCGTCTGCACTTCCTTTCTTTTTCTTGCTTTGGAGCTTTCCCAAATCCATGTCTACAAACTATGGTATTTTTCCTTACACTATCGACAGACAATGTCATGAACTAAATGAGGATGAAGCTTACTAAAGAGGTGGAGTGCTTAGACTATGGTGGAGAAGTGAGCTTGGCTTGGGTGTGCTTGGTCTTGGATATGCTCAGCTTTAAGGCGTGGGGAGGGGGACATACGAATGTGGGGAAGGGGAGGTGGATGGCCATGGATGGTGGTGGTGGGGGTATGGCTGAAGGTTGCTAGGAGGGGGGAGAAAGGGTGTTGATATGGGTTTTAAGGTGGAGTTTTTATATTTATTTTTCTATTTATTATTTTTTATATAGAAAGAAGGGTTTGATGATGGTAACTTTAAAGAAGTTGTGTGGCCAAGGAGGTGATGAAGAAGGTGAAGAAGTAGTGAAGAATAAGATGTGAAAAAGTGAAGAGAAGATGGTACGATTTATAGTTGAAGTTTACAACAAAAGACCTTACTACCCTTAACCCAATATTCATTTGTAACCACACATTTGTTCCTCCTTTCCAATACAAGATTAGACCCTTAAGTACTAACATTTAATAAGATGAGATATTGCATTAGTACTTAGTAATGATAATGTTTATTAAAGGATCTTTCTTAAATCACAAATCAAGTCAAAGATCTTGCTTACTCTATTAATTTGCAAAAGTAAACTCTCTTTGTCATTTTGTGCTGATTGTAAATGTTTACCAAAATGTGTAAATGTGTAAATATGCATGTTTAAAGAAATCAAGTTGTAAAAATGTTGAAACAACTTTCGTTTGATCATCAGTCGTAAATCTGAAATTGGATTTTCGGTCATGTTTATAGTTTTAATCAAACTACTTACTCGTGTAAAAAAATCTTGAAAATTGGTTTTATATCATCTAAAAAAAATTAAAACTAATTTATCTAAGCTACAAAATCATATTACGTAATACTAAAACATAATTATAAAAATACGACGCCGATCTACCAAAATGCAACGAAGTTTGCACATCTTTTTGAACCAAGTCCATATATTTATAAAACCGTTATAACTCAATTTACTTATCATTATGACATTAATTTATAAATGGATTATTCATCAATAATAATTTAAAAATGATTATTTGAACATATATTTAACTTTATCGAAAACCTCTATTACTTTTATGGTGAAAGTCCAAAATCTCTATTTTGGAAAACAAATTCAGGAATATAGTTTACCATTATTATTTATTATACATCGCACGATTATTTGCTTTAAAATAACCCTATATTTGAATATATGAATTTTATTAAATGTACTTATTTTAAAAGTGGTAAAATTACAGATCGTTACATTCTTCCCTCCTTAAAAGAATTTCATCCTTGAAATAAAACCGAACCTAAAACCCAAAAGATTTTTCCTGAAACATTATTTCATAAACTTAAACTCATAAGATGTACCCAAATGGTATGTATAAAATATCCGATTCGATTTCCATTTCGAATACAAATTTTTTTAAAACTAATATCGATCCCCTACTCCTCTAGTGTGGACTTTGATAATCTATATAAAATATGGTTTGTGGAACAAAATTAGGAATTTTAATTGGTATGTGTGTTTATCCCATATGCGGCCTTAACGTAAAAAGTGGAATTTTGTGTAATTAATGGTTTGTGGTTATTGGATAAAAACTTTGTACAGACTAAATTTCTATAACGAGAAGGTAAATTAGGGTAGAAAAAATGTAAATTAAATGAACCTTAAAGGCTAGTGTAAATCTGTAACAAAATGGTATAAAAGTTGCAGACAAAACATACGGACAGAACGGACGTGAAATTGAAACACTATTTATGTAAGAAAAAAAGATACTATGAAATAGCCAAATCGGATGTAAAAATGGCCTAAAGCAGATTAATGGAAATAAATAGTATGTAAACCGCAATGGTAAAATTAATTAATCTGGAAGTGATTTGGTAGGCAGACCTTGTAAAGGTCTAGATAGGTGTTTCATGCAGTTAAGACCAAAATATTGTTTTGGCTATACGTAAAAGGAGTGGGCAAGTAGGTTCACAAGGATGTTCATTACCTTTAATAGGTTGCTAGTACATAGCATAGATAGCATCCGCAATTGCAGGATTCTTCAGGTAGATCGAGGCGAATGGAATAGAACAAGTGTGCTCCGACGTAGGCTTCTTTAGGCAGATCGTAGGAGGATTTTGCACAGACGACCCAGCTGCGAGCGCTTTTTCAGAGGACCGACACTTTGGATAGGGGTAAGTCCACATTGGTGATCGAGGAGACAGGAGGATAGGAGTCCAGTTTAGCGGAGCCTAAGCGCAACTTTGGGGTCATGTGAGGTTGTTTGTGTTACATTCTCCGTTTTTTAGCTAGATTTAAATTGGTAATTAATCTAATTTTTGGATTAAATTGTGAATTAATGTGAAAAATTTGGAAAATAAATAGATTGTGAATGGAATAAAATATATATTTATAAAAAGATATTTTTTTGTTTTGTTTAAGATAAACTGTTTTTGTTTGCTCGCACCAGTCCCATGACTGACCCGGAGTTTATTGTTCCCTTCCTAAACTCTGGGTGCCCAAAATTTTCCACACGGGCAGTCTAGAGTTGGGTTTATCAAATAATCAAATAGTAAGTGTAGATTTGATAGCATCTAGCCTTTGGATTTTGGCGATAACATTTATTTCACTTCAACGGTTACCTAGTTTGCTTCATTACAAGTTGATGGTGGATTCGAGCTTGTGGCTTGGAGATCTTTGGAGCAATGGAATGGAGATGCAATATTTGATTCTCAAGCTCTCTCTCTCTCTCTTTCTGCTGAAGTTAATGTTGGTGTTCCTTTGTCAAAGACTTTCGTCCGCTGTCGTTTTTGTATCTCTGATATCTTAATCGTATCATTGTTGTAATCAACTATTATGTATCGGTGAAATAATTTTCATTTCTCTTCCGCTGTATTGTTGTACTTAATGTGTTATAAGCTTCGGTAATTCGGATTTCGACGTTTGAATCTGCGGCATTCGAATACGAGTGAAGTATGAATGTCGATTTTCGAGCGCTAAAATTCGAATCGTCACATTTGGTATCTGAGCTAAAGGTTGAGTAAGAACTTTAGCTTTTGGAGTATAACACATTAGGTGACTCATTAGAGATAGGGTTACAAATACCCTAGAATGAGTATATCCCTAGGATATCCGTTCGTATGCCTTAGTAAATTCTCTTACTATCCACTGATATTGAGTATGAGTGCAAGAAGAGGAGGAGATAGGGGACAGAGGAGTACCACTACAAATAGTCAATACCCTGAAACAACTAGGAGAAAACTTTTCTATCAATCTCTTTTGATTAGTCTTTCAAATTCTTTGATGGCTTCGTGGCAGCTATAAGAAGAAGCTTTGGTATGGTGGTGGCCCTACGAATCATTGTAGACAAGTTTCTATTTTGTATTCACTTCATCAAATTCCTATTAGCTTTTCATTTTTAACTTTAACGAAATTGAAATTTTATTGGAATAAATTGGTAAATTAAAAATAAAGTTAAATTGGATGGTATCGATAAAACGATTTCGGCCAAAACCAAAGTTTGTAATTTTGTTGAAATTTCTGGTGTGGACCAAGTCCAAAGATGGACAAGTTGGTGTATACTTTGGGATATTCCAACCTAAATTGATTATCCATTGTTTGTTCTGTTGGGTCCATATATATTCTACAAATGGTTAGTTATCCTTCAAGACTAACCAATGCCCTTGTATATTTCATAGATTGGATGACCCAAGTACTTCGTGAGATATTGATTGAGTTCGTTCTCATATTTATTGATATTCTAATTTGGTGAGCCAAATGCAAAATGGATATTCAGTTTGATCTGGAAAAAAACATTTCTTATCTGTTCTTTGTTGTCTTCCCATCTAGCAAATTTCGGGAAAGAAATTTTCTTAAGGGGGAATCTGTAACATTCCCGGTTTTTTTAGCTAGATTTAAATTGGTAATTAATCTAATTTTTGGAATTAAATTGTGAATTAATTTAAAAATTTTGAAAAATAAATAGATTGCGAATGGAATAAAATATATATTAATAAAAAGATATTTGTTTGTTTTTGTTTAAGATAAACTGTTTTGTTTGCTCATACCAGTCCCATGGCTGACTCAGAGTTTATTGTTCCCTTCCTAAACTCTGGGTGCCCAAAATTTTCCACACGGGCAGTCTAGAGTTGGGTTTTTCAGATAATCAAATAGTAAGTATAGATTCGGATTTTTGCGATAGCATTTGTTTCACTTCAACGGTTACCTAGTTTACTTCATTACTAGTTGATGGTGGATTCGAGCTTATGTCTTGGAGATCTTTGGAGCATTGGAATGGAGATGCAATATTTTATTCTCAAGCCCTCTCTCTCTCTCTCTCTTTCTATTGAAGTTAATATTGGTGTTCCTTTATCAAAGACTTTCTTCCGCTGTTATTTTTGTATCTCTGATATCTCAATTGTATCATTGTTGTAATCAACTGTTATGTATCAATGAAATAATATTAATTTCTCTTCCGCTGTGTTGTTGTACGTAATGTGTTATAAGCTCCGACAATTTGGATTTCGACGTTTGAATCTACGACATTCGAATACGAGTGAAGTATGAATGTCGATCTTCGAGCGCCAAAATTCGGGTCGTCACAGTTTAGTCAGCGCCGGTTAGACATAAGAGGCATTTACTCACAGTGCATAGGTGAAGAGCATGACTTTCAAGCTGTTGCACGTGGATAGACAGTCACAGTGCACGGGTGAAGAGCATAACTTTCATGCTATAGCACGTGGATAGGAAAGGATAGCAGTTCCGATAGGTCGACTGACATTTAGTATTGCTACATGGTTGACTTCGCTACAGTGACCATGGACTTTGGCTTTTTAGGAACTATATCTAAGAAGGATTCACTACATTATATTATTCACCCTCTGCGATATCTGAGGAAGACATGGATTTAAACTTTTTTATTATTTCTACTTCATTTTATTTCTCTTTCACCGGACTTTATGCCTGACCCGTTCCTATTTTTTCTGGTTTTCCCAAATCATAGGAAGACAATTTAGCAACTATTGGGATTTAGTAAAAAGGCAAGTTTCACTCCTAGGTTCAATAATGTTAGGGAAAGTAGCCTAATCCTAGTTAGTAACCATATGTTGAATACTTTATCATTATTCTGCTGGGAGATTTTATAAACATTATTCTAACTTGCTTTTGTTATTTGCAGGATACCGAACTAGCAATTCGTGCTTTAGTGGACTAGGATTTTCGATACATCAAAAATTTAAGCCTACTGGGGTGCGGGTTGTTACAGTCATTCAAATTTTTAATTGACTTCAAGCAATTATCTTTTTAAAAGAAACCATTCATTACTTGGAAATATTTTCATTAACTCACTAAATCAAAATTTTCAATAATTATTTTAAAGACCCATTTTGAAAGAGATAACAAATCTCTTCCATTAATAAGAGAAAATCTTTCATCCAAAATAAATTTTGGATTTAAATATTAAATTTAAGATTGTTTTCACAATTTTAAAGGATTGTATCTCATGACTAATTATTTATTATACCCTACCTTCTTAGTTTAGCCATTTATAATAAATAAACCATTTAGATTCATATTTTCTCTTGTCTCAAATTAAATGTCCATATTTTATCAACATAAAAGTAATTAAAATTGATAATAACTCAAATTTATTTTCAGAAGTTTTTTATTATTTGAAACCAAGAGGTTTTAATACCATTAAAGCTTAAAACAAAAACTTTCTCACAAATTCATACCAAATGTTCTAAACTAACACTTCGTTTTTCTTTTTTAAGATAGAGTTTTAAATCTTACTATCTACTAGTATTCAAACAACTAATTATCAAAACAAAATTTTAAAGTCATCAATTTTTAACTTTGTACAAAATATTTAGTTGATATTTCAATCTTCTCTAACCAATATATTATTTTATCTTGAATACATCACTTTACTAATCAAAGCATCACATGATTTCCAATTAAGACATCTCCTTAATTAAATTAAATTTACTTTATTTACTCAAATCATCATAAGATATCATTATTTAAATTCCAATAGGTTGTACTTATACAACCAATTAAAAATAATCATATTAATTGCATAAATTTTTTCATAATATAATGGCATTGCCTTGTCTTTGGTTTATAATGAAAAAACTAATCGATTGGCCGTAGAGTTGACCAGCGATCAAAACTGCCTCGCTACTTATATCCCACACTCACTGTTATCCAGCCTTTTGGCAAGGCCGTGATACCAAAAGATTAATCAAAAACCGAAGATAATTTGTCTCAAAGATTGGTTATACACTGTTTAACCATGGATATCGATGAATTTTTTCCGAGCCCCCATCAGGCTACAATTGATAGGACAGGGCAAGCAAAGTCATGAAAGCCAGCATTCCAAAATTCAAGTCAATCCGAGTTCGTATGCTCAAGTTATGATCGATGCAAATTGAAGGAAAAAGCCATATTTTCGTATCCATCAGTGCACATCGACTCGTATCGATGTGGCTCGTATCCAACATCCTGCCTCGGTTCGAATCCATCGACCTCGCATCGGTCAGGACGACCACGTTTTCGTATCAGTCCACTTCGCATCGATCGGCTTCGCATCGGTCAGACCATCCTGCTTCGCACCCATCGATAGGCCCTACTTCGTATCGATCAGTTTCGCACTCGAGCAACTGTTTCGTATCGAGCAACTCTACATCCATCAACCAGTAACACACTTCATATCGATCGACCAATGTCTAGTTCGTACCCATGAAGTAGGCATTTATTCGAATCCATCAGGTAGCTTCAAATCGTATCCATCAATCTACCATCGATACGAGCTGAACTATCTATCTCGATTCGAACTAAACGTACTGCAATTCGGTACGAGGTGCACATGGTTGAATGGTTCGAACTGTGTAACGGCACTCGATACAAACGAGGCGAAACTCATGGATACGACGCGGTCGACTCGGAGCAGAAAGGGGATCGGTGCGAGGAGGGCATCCCACGTCGCCGCGTTGTCACGTCCTCCATCGGTTCGAAGAGCATCGATACGAAAGCATGGATTCGAACTCAGCAGCAAACGAAAATCACAATCTTGCATCGATCATATCGCCTAAAACACAAGTCCAAATGCTATAAAATTTTTGTAGCAGCTTGCGTACATGCTAAAGAATTTCTCCGCCAAGTTTCAGCTCGATTGGACAATTTCTTGATCGATACGAAATCAATTCGTATCGATCACAGATCGAGTCTAAACTTGGTGGGGTCGGTCGCGTGGGCCCACTCACGTGCCAAAAGAAGTCTCCCGATGTTTGAGCACGATATCAGCCTCCTACGCCTATAAATAACCCCCTGAAGCCTACAGAAAAGGGATGTTTTTTCTATTCGATGTCCACACTCTGTCGGATTCAATTCTACATCTTACCATTGCTGTGATATTCGAATTCCTTCATTGTAACTGCTACAATCATTTGTAACCAGCAAAGAACATCAATAAAAGATAATTACTTGAAGTGGACGTAGGCTAGAGATAGCCGAACCACTATAATTCCTGTGTCCCTGTTCGTTATTTCTATATCGCTGTTTGTTATTTGCTGAGATCTGCAACTTGTGATTGAATATTGCTGATTTATATTCATAATTTGGTGCTTTCACGATATTCGGGGTTTGTGACCATTTTTGGCGCAAACACTTTGGTGCTTTCACTGAGAAGGCTAATTCAGGAGTTCTATCGTTTGAGAGTTGAATCAGAAGGTTTAGAAATTCAGATCAGAAGAGTCATGACGAGACAATCAAGTAGAAGACCAAGGGCTGATAGGAGTCAGCATGAAGGAAGTCAAGAGGCTTCTTCAGGGGCAAATCAGGCATCGATCTTCATCACCAGGGATGAGATGGAGACAATGATGAGAAGGCAAGAAGAGATGATCCAGAATTTGTTTCGATAGATTGGGCAAATTGGAGCGCATAATCAAGGAGAAATTGGAATTCAGAACGGAGCAGGACCATCGGGGCGGCACCAGAGCTAGGGGGCACTCATCTAGAGCACGCTGACCCAATACCAAGAAGAACATCATGTGGATTCGAATAGCATGACATTGGCAGAGGAACAGAAGCTCAGCAAGGAGAGCAGATTACAGAACTCCCTCGTGAACTCGGAGGGCAAGTCGAAGGCAATGGACGAGGACTACAGCTCGAAGACAATGACAGATTGGCCGAGATAGTCAGGCGGGCTATGAGAGGCGGATGGTTAACAAAGACTTGGAGGATGTGAATATGAGTCCTTTTACCACTGCAATCAGACGAGCTAGGAACCCACCGGATTTTAAGCTACCATCATTGGATATGTATAATGGAAGGACAGACCATACAGTTCATCTGACGAAGTATATGTGGCATATGGAAGTGGTGGGGGCATCAGAGGAGGTCATGGCCCGGTGCTTTCCATTGTACCTAACAGATATTACGGCGTTATGGTTTAGACAACTGGAGAGTGGATCTATCGGGATATGAAATGATTTGACTGAAAGGTTTATGAGGAAATTCAGGGTCCACATTTCGAGACCCACGAATGTGATGAGTTTGGCGGCACTGAAACAAAGAGCCGGGGAATCTTTGCGAAGCTTTTTGACACGATTCAATGCAGCTGCAGCATCGGTGGATCGACCAGATCCATCCATGGTCTTGATGGCAGCTGTGTCGGGCATAGCTGACGACATAGAATTCAAGAATTCGGTGACAAGAGATCCCCTTATGAATCTAGGGGAATTTTATCATGAGGCTGAAGGATTTTTACGGTTGGAGGATGCAAACGCCGAAAGAGTGGAAGGAGAAGGAATGTATGTTTATGCGATCAAAGGTGGAAATCCCCCTGAGAAATATGCAGAAACTAGCAAGGGAAAACAAAAGGCTGAGGATAACGATAACAAATCAATGCGACTGTGAAAGGAACCAAGATTCACCACATACTCAGTGTTGAACGAGACTTTGGAACGGATCTATTAGGACACTAGGGGGAAGGTCCCTTATCGAAAGCCAACGAGGAGAGATCCAACTAGCAACAAGACAAGGTCAGACAAGTATTGTTCATTCCATGAGTTGAATGGTCACAGCACAAACGACTGCAGACACTTAAAATACAATGTCAAGGGGCACATTCAGAATGGTTTTCTATTACAGTATGTGAGAAAGAGGGCCGCAACGGTGGAACAAGAACGGCCACCAACTGCACCAACTGAAGATGGCTCGGGATCGAGACGTCAGCTTATTATCAATTGATTGAGATAATGACAGACGAGTGGAAAACTCCACATCGACACAATTAAGTTGTTCACACATGTACAAGAACACGAACGATCCTCATGCATGCTCTGATACAATTATAAACCACATCGATGTAGGTGTTTGCACTTTGACGCCACTGTTTTTTTTTTGTGTTTTTCATGTTTGGATTTGATTTTGTCGAACATTTATGTTTTAAATCTCATCGGTTGAATGGATATTTGGTTTTGATAATTCAGAAATGGCTAAGCTACTTACACATGTGCGGAGTCGCGAATGATCCTTAGACATGCTCTGAGATGGCGATAAACCGCCCTGACGAACGATCCAGAAATTCAATCGAACGTGAAATCTGGCATCGATATTACTAAGTCCCCCCCGGGCACAACAATTTGCCTCAAACGGCACCCGACTTCGAACGGTCACAATTCACCTCGAATGGCACCCGACTTCGAACGTTCACAATTCGCCTCGAACGACACACGACCTCAAACGGTCACAATTCGCCTCGAACGTCACCCAAAATCGTACGGTCACAATTCGCCTCGAACGGCACCCGACCTCGAACGGTCACAATTCGCCTTGAACGACACCCGACCTCGAACGGTCACATTTCTCCTCGAATGGCACCCAACCTCGAACAGTCACAATTTGCCTCGAACGGCACCCGATCACGAACGATCTCAACTCGCCTCGAACGGCAACCCTACCGTGAGCGGTCACCGTTTGCCGCGAACGACATTCGACTGCGAACGGTCCCATTTAACCTCAAATGGCATACGATCCCGAACGATCGTCATTCGGGGTCATATGAAACTATCAAGTTCCTTACAGGTCATCGACAGGATATGAACATCCAGCTTATGGCATTACAAAACACACCTCCCTATCGCGAGGCATGTTTTTGGGGGCAAGTGTTATCCCGCCTTTTGGCAAGGCCGGGATACCAAAAGATTAATCAAAAACCGAAGACAGTTCGTCTCAAAGATTGGTTATACATTGTTTAACCATGGATATCGACGAATATTGTCCGAGCCCAGATCAGGGTACAATTGATAGGACACGGCAAGCAAAGTCATGGAAGCCAGCATTCCAAATTTCAAGTCAATCCGAGTTCGTATGCTCAAGTTATGATCGATGCAAATTAAAGGAAAAAGCTATATTTTCGTATCCATCAGTGCACATCGACTCGTATCGATGTGGTTCGTATCCACCATCCTGCCTCGGTTCGAATCCATCGACCTCGCATCGGTCAAGACGGCCACGTTTTCGTATCTGTCCACTTCGCATCGATCGGCTTCGCATCGATCAGACCATCTTGCTTCACACCCATCGATAATCCCTACTTCGTATCGATCAGTTTCGCACTCAAGCAACCGTTTCGTATCGATCAACTCTGCATCCATCAACTAGTAACGCACTTCGTATCTATCGACTAATGTCTAGTTCGTACCCATAAAGAAGGCGTTTATTCGAATCCATCAGGTAGCTTCAATTCGTATCCATCAATGTACCATCGATACGAGCTAAACTATCTATCTCGATTTGAACTAAACGTACTACAAATCGGTACGAGGTGCACATGGTTGAATGGTTCGAACTGTGTAACGACACTCGATACAAACAAGGCGAAACTCATGGATACGACGCGGTCGACTCGGAGCAAAAAGGGGATCGGTGCGAGGAGGGCATGCCACGTCGCCGCGTTGTCACGTGCTCCATCGGTTCGAAGAGCATCGATACAAAAGCATGGATTCGAACTCAGCGGCAAACGAAAATCACAATCTTGCATCGATCGTATCTCCTAAACCAAAAGTCCAAATGCTACGAAATTTTCACAGCAGCTTGCGTACATGCTAAAGAATGTCTTTGCCAAGTTTCAGCTCGATTAGACAATTTCTTGATCGATACGATATCAATGCGTATCGATCACAAATCGAGTCGAAACTTGGTGGGGTCGGTCGCGTGGGCACACTCACGTGCCAGAAGAAGTCTCCCGAAGTTTGAGCGCGATATCAGCCTCCTACGCCTATAAATAGCCCCCTGAAGCCTACAGAAAAGGGATCTTTTGGCTATTCGACGTCCAAACCCTGCCGGATTCAATTCTACATCTTACCATTGCTGTAATATTCGAATTCCTTCATTGTAACTGCTGCAATCATTTGTGATCAGCAAAGAACATCAATAAAAGATAATTACTTAAAGTGGACGTAGGCCGGTGATAGCCGAACTACTATAATTCCTGTGTCCCTGTTCGTTATTTCCATATCGCTCTTTGTTATTTGCTGAGATCTGCAACTTGTGATTGAATATTGCTGATTTATATTCATAATTTGGTGCTTTCACAATACTTGGGGTTTGTGACCATTTTTGACGCAAACACTCACTAAGGTTCAATGGCCGCATTTGCCATTTAAAAAGATTAATGTTCGAACTCATTTTAATTTATTTTCAAACTTTTAATATATTACAACTCAACTTTTATCATGTCTGACCGTCTCATTATAGAATTTAGGAAATTCCTATCGATAACGTTGATCAGGCTCATCAACCTGATTCTTAAAGCACTCGATGGAAAATCCAATACCACATCATTTTCTAAAGGATAAACATGTCTCTTATTTAATTTTTTACAAAATACTCTTTGCTTGTCCCAATAAAAGAATCTAATTGTTCTTATAAGTTTATCTTCAATGAGAAAGAATTGCAATTTAAATTTATTGCTTTACTTGTTATTAATCATGAATACAAGGAGAAACTCATCGAGATATTTCCAGAATACTCGATTCATAAGATTGACAAATAAGTGGGAGAGTTCGTTAAACCAAACGGTATAATGGGCCATACATGAGAACCAAAAATGAGGTCAACATGGAACTCTATTGCCCATTTCGGTGGCAAACCCGAAATGGACTCGAACACATTAGCAGCATCACAAACAACTGGAATTAGACACGTCGTCGCCATCTCGAGACTCAAGAGAAAATGAAGATACTTAGGAATGGACATCAACATTCTGTAGAACAAGAGACATTAGATCGACCAAATTAGGATACCTAAATATAGGATTCTTTCAAAAACATAGGGTTCGGGCTTGATAACATGCAAGCCAATCCATTCCCAAATTCTCATCAAACCCATGATGGCGAATAACATGCAAACTCGCATGAAAAGAAAACTAAAAGAACAACCATAATATTCTCACTCAACATCCAAATATTGCGGATCCCCTCAATACGATACGCATCCTTAAAGAGATGACAAATAAGAAACATCCAATAGTATAACTTCAACAAACTTCTTCGATACGAATGAGAGCACGGCATCCGTATTGAGAAAACTCGAATAGAGCGATCAAGATGAGGATTACTCATATGGTAAGATATTATTAATTCAATTAGGGAATACTATGGAATAAAAATGTATTCCTCTAGACATATTCCCAACTTATATCTATCTTAAAGGACTCAAAAAGGTTAAGGACACATGTGCTTAGGTAATTTCTAACACTCATACTTTACTGTGATGTACCGTAATATATGTTCCGTTCTGTGTTTGTCATATTTTGTTCTGAACTTAGATCTGATACCAAGCTATGACGTCCCACCCCGAGACCACATTATCAAAGAGTATTACTGGGTAATACTGCCTGCTAATGTGAAGAATAGGTCTGGTTAGGAGTGACCATCCATAGCTTTGTCTTAAATATCTACTGAATACGTCGATTTAGTGCTCTAATTTTTTTCACATTCTAAAGTGGATCGACATATTCAATAAATGCTTAATACAAAACCACAATGGCCAACTGATCTATCAGAACAAAACATAGCAACAATATTTACATCATATCACAAAAGAGCAGACAACATATATATACATATACACTGATAAATCCCATTACAATACAAAATGATACATCAGAAGTGATACAAGGACCACACAATGTACAACGAGTCAAAACAATAGATATATATCATAGTTGCAAAATATGACTACAAACTATAAAAAGTGATAAGCAGATATCCAAGGCGAAAGTAGAAAAGCAAAGTCCTATAGCAGGTATCTAACCTGAAAAAACTCGGTCTGACCGAGTATATAAAAATACACGGGTCAGTCTACCCTAAACAACTGATTAGTATGAGATAAGTAAGGTACAAGGATAAATGATAACAATTCTTCTCGATAGAGAGGAAGCAACACTAAGTATATGTCATAAGGTTTTTCTCGAAAGAGACAAGTCCAATGCAATATCAAATATCCATAAATGTATGCCTCATATCATCGGTATAACCAATAGCCAATATATGTTTAAGATATGCACAACATCAAATATCTACAAACGTACGCCTCATATCATCAGCGTAACAATAGCCAATATAATGGCATTCATCAACTCCAACTCCTAAATAGGATATTACAAATCTCAAAAAGGCAAAAGACTGGCAACTATGAATCACAACATATATAACTCGACTAAGAGTTTAAAACCCCAGAATGTAATCACCATATAATCTACACGATAACACTCAGGCTATATAAATAATCTAACAATAGAAACTATGGTGAAAACTTATATAAATCATCAAAATTCTAGAAATCAACATGTAGAAATCTAGAAAACAGCAATATAAGAAATAGGTCCTAGCAGCCCAATAATTGTCCAACAGCTATAAATGTAGAATGACCCAACAGCCTAATCTATGGCCCGACAGCCTGCCAAGCACTATGTACAAGAGACCCCCTATGTAACATCCCCGCTTTTAAATCAAATTTAAATTGGTAATTAATTTAATTTTTGAAAATAAATTGTGAATTAATTTGGCATTTTCCAAATCAAATAGATATTTATTTGTTTATTAATATAAATGTATATAAATATGATTTTTTAATAGAATTTCTAGTTGGAAATCCAGAAATTAATATTTTGAATAATATCTTGATTTTAAATATAATTGTGGATTAATTTGAAAATTTGGAATTTAATTGGGAATTTATTGGTGAATTAATTAGAAAAATTCCAAAAAAAAAATGTATTTTAAAGAGAATTTTAATTGGAAATTCAATAATAAAAATCTTAGAGAGTTAATTGGATTTAAAATTTACATTTTGAAATTAATAGAAAATTTGTTTTCTAATTTTAATATATATGCACTGTAATTGAAAGTTATGATTTAAATTTAATATAATAAATTTTCAAAAATTATTTAAAGTTGAAATTTATATTTTTAAGAAACTTATATATAATATGTGTATTTATTTATTTATTTAAGTATAATTAGTTAAAATCATTTTCTTTAAATTGATATAAGTGTAAATAATAAAAAATTTATATACTTTCTTCTTAAAATTTTGTAATTATGAACTAAAAGTAGTTTGTATTTATATATATGCATATAAATTTAGAAGTATATAACATTTAAAAAAACATAATAATTATAAATTTGAAAACATTATACATAGGTAAATATTACAATGCATAAGGAAAATATAATATATACATTTTATATAAAAGATAATACATAGATTAAAACATAAAACATGATTCATGAATATAATAACATTAGGGTTTAAAACAAAAATTTATAAATTAAAATGAATGAAGGATTCAAACATAAAAATAGATATAAATGACATTTGGACATTTATAATCTCATGTATGAACAAGTGTTAACAAAATAATACAAGTGTAAATGTTTTATAATGCAATTTGACAAGTGTAAATTCTTTTCAAAAATTAATGAATGAAATTAAAACAAGGTTTATATGCTCATCTATCTATCTATCTCTTTTCTTATTTTCCTTTATGCATTTAAAGAAAAATTAAAAGCAAAGAAAAAGAATGTAAAAACCTGGAAAACAAGAACAAAAGCAAACTAGGAAAAAGAAAACAAAAATCTGAAAGCAAACTATAATTTCAAAAGTTTCAAAGCAAATAAAGTTTATTTTAAATGGAAGCTCAAATCAAGTTCAAATTCCAAACATTTGAGCTTCAGATCAGATATATCAAGTTCAGATCTGTTCAATCAAAGCAAACAGCTTCAAGTTCAAATTAAAGAATGTAAACATCAAGTAATCAGGTTTTAACCAGGATGATCAATTCAAGTAAAAAGAAAGAAATCAAATAACAAATTTTATCACGCTTTAAACCTGATACCAGCAAGCAATTAATAAGTTTAAATCAAACCATACTCAATAATCAAGCAGATCAGAGCATCTCAAACTAGATCAGGCAAACATTCCAGGCCCTGCTTCTCCGTTTTCATTTCTCAGGTGAGAAAATTATTTTTTAAAAAACCCTTAACATGGTTTAATATTCTGATGCTTGTGAGTATCCTTGAAGTTTGATAAGAAATTTGCTGATATGTTTATATGTATAAGGATTTAGGGGTGCATGTCTGAATAAAATATATGTTCATATCTCTGTTAGTAACAGATTATCAAAATATAAGAAAAAAAATTCATATCCCCTTGTTTAAACCGATTCAAGTCACGAATCCTGAAGAGAAAATGTTTATAACAACAAAGAGTTATTTTTAAAAATAATTCCAAGTAAAAATATTAAATAAATATTGTGAAAATGGAAATTTACAGTAAAGTCATTATATATCCGAAAAATCGAACATTTTAACTTTAAGATCTAATTACCCAATCATGTTCGTATAACAAAATGATGATTTTAGATAAAAGTCTTATGATTTTTAAGCAAGTAAATGTCGAGAAATTTCGAGATGAACTGGAACTGTGTTTGGGTAATTTCTGACGATCGGTGACGAATTGATCATCGTGATCATCACTGGAGATAGCTTATGGATAGGGGGTTTTAGGAAAAATAGTGGTTGAGATTATAAATCACCATGGTGATGGAATGGCAGTGATTTAGGGTTCGACGACCTGCTATGGTCGATGTTATTTTCGAAGCGATAGCAGCAACGTGGGTGCGTCGGAATGGGTCAGTAATGGTGGATATGAAGCGTGGGATTGTGGCGCAGTTTTGGGTTGATCGACGTGATGTCCGGTGGTCGGAGGTGGGTGCCGAGGTGGTTTAGGTGATTGAGTTGTTCCAGGTGATGCTCGTTCTTGCTCGATTTCGAGTTCACCGTTGTTTAGTCAATCTGGGTTCTTGTGGGGGATGGCGAAGTTGTCACTGACTAGTCGATGATCGGAGGAAGGGTCAGAGAGTGGTGGATCGACGAGGATGTATCTAGTGGTTTGGAGTTTGTTTGGGAAGAATCTGTCCCTTGGGGATGATCTCGTGTGGTGTCCGTGTGATACTCAAAGATAAGTTAAACGTGCATAGACTCGAGAATTTACTCGGGGGAAAGACGAGTTTTGCCCAGGTCGTTTATTTGCATAGCCGGTTTTAAAAAAAATTAAAATTTTAACATGTCTAGGTTTTTAAATTTAAATGAAACAAAACCCAGATTTCAAAACAAAAATAATAACATGTTTTATAAAGTCATAATCAGGTTTTAAAACAAGAAGATTAAGTTTAAAGTATTTTAGTATATATAATTTCATTAGTTCATTTTTAAATTTATAAGAAGGTACTAAAAAGATAGAGATTTTTTATGGTTGTTAACTTACTTAAAAATCTAAGTTTATTTTTGGGATAAATTTATTTCAAGAGTCAAAAGTTTTATATTTGGTGATTAATTAATGTGATTCATAATTGTTTTTCAAATGGAATTTGATAATATTATTAGGTGTACTTAATTACTTAAGGGTTAATTAACTAATGTAATTAATTAAAGGATTGGTTTGTTAATGATAATTTATTTCAAAGGTATTTGAAATAAGATTCAAATAATGATTATGATATTAATTAAGATAAATAGGTTATCTTAAGATTAAATGATCATTAATTTGAATTTTTATGATAATTACTTAAATAACGGTTAATTAAGTGTTAATCAAGGATTAATTAATTTTTTAATTAACGATGAGTAATTGAAGAATGATTACTTAATTAAATTAATTAAGTATAATTACTTGATCTAATTATTAAAATATTATTACTTAATTAAAGATAATTACTTTATGTAATTACATTAAAGTGTAGTTAATTAAGTAAAGACTAATTAACAACAAGTAATTAAAGGTAATTAATTTCTTAAAGATAATTACTTAATTAAAAAGTAATTAATCAATGATTAAAGGTGGATTAATCAAGTGATTAAAATTTATTTGAGATTTATTAAGTGATTAGGGATAATCACTTATTGTAATTAATTAAAGATGATTAAATTAAATGACAATTAATTAAGGGTTAATTAATCGATGTAATTAATATGATTAATTAAAGAATAATTAAATAATTAGAGGTTAATTATTTAATGGTTAAAGGTTATTTATTTTATTAATTAAGGTTGATAATTAATGTTTAAAGGTTAATTAATTAAAATAATTTGTAATTAATTAATGTTAATTAACCTGGGTTAGTGATTAATCTGGTTTCAATTAATGATTAATTAACCTTACTCATGGATGATTGAATTGCATGGAATGCTTTGAATTGTTTGATATCTCCGGTATGTGATGCTTGGTGATGTGAATTATTTTGAGTTGAGCTGTGACGAATGTAATTTATTTATCTGTGATGAATTTATATTATTTATCTGTGAATCTGTTGAATAGAAGATAAGCGTTATAGATAATACCGCTTATCGATATTGATATGATTGAATCTGTGATGATTGATGATGTTGCACTATTGTGTAAAACTCTTGGACTACACTATACACACACAAATATGGATTTCATGGGAAATCGGTTACGTAGAAATTGAAATTATTTTGGAAATTTGGTTTGAAAGGTTTATACAAGTTATATAATATATATATATATATATATATATATATATATGGATTTTAAAACCATCTTTAAAGTATTTTAAATGTATTATTTTGGGAATTTAAAATTAACCCAAGTTTATACTTTAAAGGCTATAACTTGTGTATATTTGTTCGGACTTTTCCAAAACAAAAAACTCTTTGTTTTCAAATGATAATTGCTTTCCTATTAATGAAATTTTTTCCAGTTTTGTTGAAAGGGTTTTCCAAGTTATGAATGAATCTTTGGAACTTATTTTGAAAGCTATGAATTGAGTTTTTGTTTTAAAGATTGGCTGAGTTAATCCAATTTGAAAGGGAAATTGTTTTGAAAGCTATGAATTAATCCTTGTGAAAGATCGGTGAACTTTGTGAAGTGAATCTTTTTGTGTGAAAGATTTGAAATGGAAATTTGTTTAAACCATTTGAAAGAAATTTTTTGAGTAATAAGTTGTGACTTAACTGAGATCCCATTATCCATATGGTTTTAAAATATTGCACTCATTATTCGGTTTAGCTGGGAGAGGACTTTGTGTCATATAACCCATTCGATAAAATGGATAGCATTTGAAGACCGGTGGTGAAGACTGGGTATTTTCGAGAACGAAAGGATTACCCATCGAATGACTCTGCAATGAGTAGCTACGGTATAGAGATCTCCATATGTGATGGGGAGTCCGATAGGCATTGTGAATACCCAGATTTCAAGGGCTTCTTTTGAAGTGCCTTAGATTCTATTCGAACCCGGAACAGACTTGTATGGATGTATGTTTGACGTTACACTTTGAGATGTAAAGCTGGTTTCTATCAAATACATTTCTATTTGGTGGTGGAGAATTTATTCTCTTAGCTTAACACCCTTCTCTAAGACGTACGAGCTCAGTGGTTATGTAGTTGATGGTTACTAGTGATACATTCCTAATTTGGTAATGTGGCGTACGAAGTGCTGATGATCATTTGTTGATCGAAGTATGGATTTTGTGTAAAGCGTAGCTTTGTGGACGAGACTGCATTAGAACCTCACAACCAGAAAATGGTCGAAACAGGAAAGATGCGGCAAGGTTATGAGGGTCGCGCCCTTTAAGGTATGTCCATTTCCATGTGGGAAAGGGTGGTATCATGGTATAGAGCCCAGATATTTAACCTATATGGTTGCTGCAAATTTATTACTTTGTGGTTGTTGCTTTATGGTTAAGGATCCTCGGATAAAGGTCGGCAATGATCGGAGGATGGCATGCTCGTGTAGTAGTTACCTAGTTACAGAGGTAACCAAGCCTTGTATTGGCAAAGATCCGGTTAGGTTCTCGAGGCGTCCCTCCAGAGGCCTACCCATGTGGCATAGGAAGTTCCTTAGCCCGACCATTTGTTGGAAATCCATTCACCAATACGCGCCCTTTACGATTGTAGTTGTATAACCTGCCCTTCTTAAATGGTAGCTATAGCTGACATAATATAATGGTACCTATGTTGGTTAAGATTTATATTATACTTTCGAATAGTTTTCTCCACTATGCACTAATAATAACATTATCAAAAGTATATTCGCGTATCAAGCATGCTTGACTATCATAAGGAGAAATCTCCTCTAATTGTACGCTTGCATTGTGTGTGTGCGGGGAGGCCTTATGGTAGTTTCATTTTCCAAAAAGCATTGCAGATTTATTTTTAAATTATTGTGTTTGTTTTTATTTAAAAAAACTATTTCCGTTTGCTCACACCAGTCACATGACTGACCTGGAGTTTATTGTTCCCTTTCTAAACTCTAGATGCCCACAATTTTCCACACGGGCAGCCTAGAGTTAGATTTTCAGATTATCAGCTAATATATATAGATTCGATAGCCTTCAGCTGCCCATCTGGAATTTTTTGAATCTTTGGATCTTGGCAATAACATTGCTGGCTGACTTTCTTAATTCAACGCTTTATGGTGGTTCGAGCTTTTGGATTGCAGTTTGGAGCTGGTATTGAAGATATCTTTCCACTACTGGTGTTATCTTGTTTGTTGTTGAGTATCTCTGATATTGATATCAATTGTATCAATGTGTTGTATCAAATATTGTATATCAATGGTATTATTCATTTCCCTTCTGCTATGTTGTTTTACTTAATGTGTTATAAGCTCTGGCGAACCAAATTCGACTTTGAATCTACGGCATTCGAATACGGGTGGAGTATGGATGTTGATTTTTGAAGGTCGAGTCAGGGTCGTTACACCCTAGCCTCTTTTAGGACCCAACAACCCATGATTAGCCTAACAGCTATATATGTACACGTAGAACCCAATGGCTCAAGTACTGGCAATAACTCGTGAATGTGTCACAAACTCTCAGATAGGAACCCGAAAAGTGGTAGCAGTGCGTCCCATACCACACATTCTCACTTATTAGTTTACTAGCTACTAGTCTAAGCCACATTAGAAAACAAATCATTCAAATCACAATAATTGCCTCATCTCATCGGCAACTACAACCCGAAGGTCAATAGCTTCAGACGGACAAGTCTGGAATTAACCGAAAAAGTAAACGCATGTGTCCCATACCATGTGTTTTGCTAAATCGTTTAATTCTCTTCCTCATATGCTCAAAGAGTGCAAAAACAGATATTTTATAAAGAAAATAATTTGTTTGAGAAAACAAGCTTTTAAAACAATTTTTGAAATCGTTTTGGAAACAAATCTTTGAAATTCTCTTATTATAGATAACATATAATTTTTATAGCTTTAAAATAATTTATAAATTTTATAAATATTTATTTCAAAAGCCGCTTTATTTTAAAAAAATTAGAAATTGTTTTGGAAAATCCATGCTCGAAAACATGGAAAATCATCGAAAATACCAAAAACCGACATTCGAAATCATCTCTAAAAACGATTCAATTCGAATCACAAATTCACCAAAATTTTGGCTCGCCTATTGATAGGCTTCATGGACTTTGAAAACAAGCAATATCATGGAAGCAAGGTGCAAAGATCAACAGAACAAGCAGCAAAACAAGACTAAACAAGAGAAAAGAATACAGGAAAAAGCAACATGCCAGGTCGACCTATAAGTCGACCTTTGAGGTCCATACGGTTGATCTATGCGAGCTCCAGGACGACCTGTAAAATGCATAGGTTGACCAAGCATATGCGATTTTCTTTAGGTGATTTCCTGGCTTCGAATCGATTTTTTAGCATAAGATTCTAGCAGTAATATTGTGATTCAAGCTAAGAAAATTTGCATGCTGAAATTACAACACCTAAACTACAATCCAGAAAAATTCCGGCATGCATTTCAACGTCATAATTGAAAGATATGTATCCACAAATAAACAATCAAGAGCAATATTTACTATAAACCAAAAATCAACACAAATGTTTATAGTAAGCTAAAGCAGTTTTTGGCTAGCGATTTCCGTTTTCCGCTAGAATCTTGTGAGTTTAAAACTCACGTGAGCAAGATAGCAACTATATTGTTGCAAACTTGAAGAAAGTTGATGGCTTTAGGCTAGGACAAGCTTCAGCAACCTGAAAAATAGTAATACAGCAACATGCAAAGGAAAAAACTCACATTACAGATCAAACCAAATCACAAGATCAGAATTTGATGAAATATTCTTTGATTTGGAGTTGATTGCCTGAATTTGAAAGCTTCAATTTGTTTATTACAGCAAAGGATTGAATTAATTTTAGAGATTTTGCCTTTTATTTTGAAGAGGGAAGTGGTTTTTCTTCTTTTAGTTTACAGGTTAGAGAATATGTAGTACGTACTAATGAGAAGGAGAAGCTTCTTCTCTTATATGGATAAGGAAATAAATAGGCTAAGACCCAATAACTAAATATTTTAGTTAACTCTAATTATCACTAATTAAACTAAAGCACTTTTATTTAAATCAAAACAACTTATATTTACAAGATTTCAACACAATAAAATCTCACAAATACATTTCTATGTTTAATAAACATTTTTACAACAAAATAAAAGATATTTAGCTCTAAAAATTATTTTCATTATTAAAAAATCTTATTTTATAAATACCCAATTTACACAATAATTTACACAAAACACTATTTTTAACGCCAAAAATTACATAAAAATTATTCTGCATAATTAAATGCAATAAACCATTTTGACATCATTTTACATCCGAAATTTATTTTTGACCAAAATTTCACCCTTTTTTTATAATATTCAAATATTAGAATCAAATACTTCATTTAAAAGTCAATAAAATTCACACTTGCAACAATTACTAAAATTATTACATTTTACTAAATTAAAACCATATTTCATTCATTTTTATCACAACAACCAGAAATAAAGTTTCTAAAGCTTTATTTTCGCATTTTATATTTAAAATCCATTTTTTATTCAAAATAAACAATTTAAAATCTCCCATTTAGTTTATTTCTCAATAAATTAACCACCATTATAATTTAATTTTACTGGTAATCACCAAAACCAGGGTTGTTATAATTTTCCTTTTTAAACTTAAATCTAAAATTATTCCAATAGAAATCATAATCAGGTATTTTAGTTGTAAGACTAAAGCTAAAGATTTTGAGAGTATTATTCAGAATGTAGTATGTATCCATGCAATCAAAGTATACGTGTTTAGTATCTTAAGAATGCAGATTTTAAAAATAACATTTATTATTAATTTGCATATTTTTAATTTTTAAATGTTTTATAGTATTTAGTTTTCTACGCATGATTAACCACATATGAATTTTAGATTTAGGTGGAGCATTTGTTTTCCATATAAATTTAAAAGAGTTATTAGCTACATTCGAGAAATTAAGAAATCTATGAAAAGAATTAGAAATATATTTCTTACTCTTATCCCATTCCCAACTAATATTATCATTTGATTATCAATATTGTACAGATTCAATCTAGCATAAAGCAGAGAAAGCTGCCTAAGTGTAGTACCAACTAAAATTATATTAAAACTAAAATTCCAAGTGGGATCATTTTCAGAAGAAAAAACATCTATAATTGAAGCATTCTTAGAATTACAAATTTCTAAAAGCTCTTTAAATTCAACCCTAAGAAGGACAGCAAAAATCTAACGGTGATGCCAAAAAGAAGTACTATTTCCTGAATGAGCTATTGTATTTGTACCTAGGTTAAAATTTTCATAACATTTTAAAATTTATTTCCAAAAATTAGACAGTTTAGATATAACTATAGGAGTAATTGGATGTAAAATATTACTACCGTTATAATAATATTTAGAAATGATATTTTTCCAAATAGGATTATCATTAATATCCTTAAATTTCCATAACCGTTTACCTAACAAAGGCAAATTCATGTTACGCAAATTATTGACTACTAAACCACCTTCCTTTTTGGATTTACAAATAGTTTCCCAATTTACTAAATATTTAATACTACTATTAGAGTCTTCCCCACTCCATAAGACATCACTTCTTATTTTATCCATTTTATCGATCAGCCACTACGGAAAAAGATGCATAAACATCCAATAGATCGGAAGAGCTGATAAAACAAATTTTATAAGAACTTATCTAACCACTCTTACTAAAAATCTCCCATTCCAATTAGAAATCCTAATTTTAATTTATCAATGATAATAAACCAATCATCATGTTTAAGTTTAGTGGTCTAATCAAAAAACTAAGATAATCAAATGGAAAATTCATAGTTTTACAATTAAGCGTATTAGCAACTAAATTTCAACCTTTTCAAAATCATTTAAAACTAAAACCGAACTTTTATCAAAATTTATTTTTAAACTTAATAGAAGTTCAAAACTATATAAAATAAATGTATGGGTAATAATATGATTAGGCGAATGAGAGGTAAATAGCAAGGTATCATCTGTAAATTGAAGGACAGATTGACCATTTCGCGAGATTTCACTACCAACACTCCCCAAAGATCCATTACTAACCGCTTTTTTAATTATCTTAGCGAAAACATCTACGGCTAAGTTAAATAAAAGAGGCAATAAAGGATCATCTTGCCCTGAACCTCATTTAGATTGAATATTATTACCTAAAATACCATTAACTGGAGTTGCCAGTTTTAAGTAAAGCCATGATCCAGCTAATCCATCTTTGACTGAAACCCCTAGCATGTAACATATTAACTAGAATCCTAATCCATCGAATCAAAAGCTTTCACAAAGTCTAGTTTTAAAATCGCATAAGTTATACTATTTCTACAACAGTGATTAATGTATTCTTGAACAACAACCATCCCATTAGTGATATTTCTCCTCTTAATAAAAGTTGTTTAAGAACAATCAATTAAATCATTCATTCTTTTACTAAGTTTATTAGCTAAAACTTTAGAAATAATTTTAACGGAACAATTATTAAGGAAATAGGTCTAAAAGCCTCTTCCTATTTTTGAAATGATTAAATATGATCTTTTCATTTAGAGCATTCGTGTTTTCCTTTCGATCTGTTCCGCGCCTCGTCTAGAAAGAGAAAACAGAGGCCGGGTAAGTTCAGGGCACTAGTTGCTCCATTTCTAACCCCAGTTACACACCTTGTTTTACCTTTCTAAATCTGATTGGTGGGAAAAATATGCTAGTCATTTTCGCATACTCAGTTGTTACTACATTTAAGGACGTGATTTCAGTTATGTTGTTTATGTATTATAAACTGTAACGACCACGCATTTCTTACTATTCAAATCGACAATCATCCACTCATGTCAAATTTGAATTGCTCAAAACAACAAATTATTACTTTATATTTGGCAAAACTTAGTATGTACAGTAAATAAATCAATCATAGAATCATAGACACAGAGTAATATAACAATAAGCAGTGGAATAGATTAATAGTAGTTCATGAAACTACTATAAAACATCAGAGTCTAAAAAAATACAAGAGAGAATCTCAAGTACATAAAAGTCTCAAATACAAAAGCAACTGATAAGTCTAAACATAAAGAACTGGAAATAACCGATATAACTAAAAGTTGAATAGATAAGAGACATATCTTCAAGCAAAGCTCCAAACTCTAAAAGTGAGTCTCAAATGCTATGACACTCAGTCTGACCCAAGCATGAAGCAATACACAAAACACTCGATTCAGGATTAACATTCTTATACTAGTAAATCAACTCAACTGAAACGTCCAAGTGAAATACAAATAACATAAAGGATGTTTGGGATTCCCATCCTTTAAGGAACCATTAAACTATCAACATACATAGTACAATACCCTATATAGATAATGTCTATAGTAAAGTAAACTATTAAAATAGCGTTAAGGCATTAACCATATCCCCCTTAACTCATTTTTATATATTCCCATAGTCTATATAGATACCGTAATTTCCTCCAAACCGATGGTTTACTCAGTGAGCATTCCATAGGTACAGTATAAACTAAACTCGTAGTGCGCGCGATAAGGCATGTGACAAGGCACGTAAGGCAATGCCCAAGGTAGGATACTATCGTTTTGTGACGATCCAAAATTTTCGACATTTGAAATTAAAATATTAAATTGATTTTAAGTTGTTTTTTAAACTTGAATTTCAATTTTAACTATAAATTTGGCAATTTAATTCTTAAATTTAATTTATTGAGATTGTGTTTTTTTTTGAATCTTCAGTTTTAAGCTGTTTAAAAATACTTTCAAGTCTTCGAAAATTTATATTGATGATACTGAAGATAATAGAAGCTTCAGAGTTGAATTGAAACTATTTTGTTTAGCTTTGATACCAAAATTGTAATGACTTAATTTTTCGACTTCCGAAAGTCGACATTAATACGTCCAATGTATCAAATGGCGTGCAATCGAAAGCCGATAAACAAAACCGTTAGGGTTAAAGAAGAATAAGATAGAAGAAGAAACAGAAACAACAACAGAATCTCACATTTCACAGCGGAACAACATATAATAGATAAATGAATAATCTTTAAAACAAAAATACTATATCAGTTTATACATCACACTTATCAGTGTTTACAACAACAATACAACACTGGCAGTTATTTACACTTGCTTACACAGAAATTTTACTTTGCACCAACTACAACAAAATGGACACTGCATACTATAAGTGATACGTCTCACCATCCAGTTTCACTCCCGATCTCCACAGCAACTTCTTGACTTCGCTCTAGAATAACTGATAATCTAACTCAAGGCTGCCTATAATTTTCCATACGGGAAGCCTTGAGTCACGTTATCAGTTATTCAAGAGCGAAGTCAAGAAGTTGCTGTGGAGATCGAGAGTGAAGCTGGATGGTGAGACGTATCACTTATACTATGCAGTGTCCATTTCGTTGTGGTTGGTGCAAAGTAAAATTTCTATGTAAGCAAGTTTAAATAACTGCCAATGTTGTATTGTTGTTGTAAACTCTGATAAGTGTGATGTATAAACTGATATAGTATTTTTGTTTTAAAGATTATTCATTTATCTATTATATGTTGTTCCACTGCGAAATGTGAGATTCTGTCGTTGTTTCTGTTTCTTCTTCTATCTTCTTTTTCTTTAATCCTAACGGTTTGGTTTTCCGGCTTTCGATTGTCTGGCATTTGATACATTAGATGTATTGATGTCGACTTTCGAAAGTCGAAAAATCGGGTCGTTACACGTTTTATGGATCCAGACTGGTGGTAATGCAGAGTAGCTACTACCACCTACCTCGAGACATACTCCCATAATCGAAGGTGCACCCAATCAAATTACAAAGTAATAGAATGGTATCGAAGAAGCATGCTCAATCAAAGGTGCGACCTCACTTGGCCCGGCGTGGCTCCTGTTTTAGTCACATCAAGCGAACTCGAGGGAGTCAGGGCTGTGTTCATACCTCATTCAGATGTTTTCTAAACCATTCTACTTCGTTCTGGATTCTTCGCCATATGCACAGTTGTTAAATTGGTTTTCGGTATTGGCTAAGAGTATGACAATATTGATCCCGGTCTCTTTAACAACCAAACGCTTATTCACACCATAGTTATTTTCATTTCAAACAGTTCATACCTCATATCAAAATATCATATTCATTCAAAATCATATCACTTTCGAAATCATATTCACTTTAAATCATTTTCATTCCAAAAATCATAACCACAAAATACTTTAAACCATCATATCAAAGTATTTACATTTAAATCCATTAAAACTAAATCATAACAATTCCAACTTAAACAGTTTGAACATTGAAAGTAGTTTATATAACAAAAATAGTTTTTATATTATAAATAGTTTATATTTAAAAATAGGTTATAGATTAAAATCGTTTATATTAGTTTATATATTAAAATATATATATTTAATTTTTTTATAAATTTGAAATAATATTTATATGATAGTTTATATCGAAAATAGTTTCAAATAAGAATTATTTCTTCCAATTTCACAAATCAACTTTAGTTCCAAAATTCAATTTAATTTAATCCCAATTCAACAATTTCTATTAAAAAGGTCAAAGGTTCAATTCAAATTTTCATTAAAGTTATTTTTACTTTATATCGATTTCAAATTCAGGTTTGAACTACAAATTTAAACCACTTCCAATTCAATAGGTTTCAGAGTTAAACATTCAAACTATTTACAATAACTTAATTTGATAAATTCATTTATATTAAAAATTCAACTTTAAATTATTTAAATTTGAAATATTCACTTAATCATTTTTAATAATATTTAAATAAAACCTTAATTTACGAATTTAAATCAAAATTAAATATTCAAATTAAATTTTTATTAAACTTGAAAATATTCACTTAATCATTTCTAATAATATTTAAATAAATCCTCAAATTACAGATTTAAATCAAAATTAAATATTCAAATTAAATATTATTTAAATTTGAAAAAATTGGCTTAATTATCTTTAATCAAAATTAAATTATCAAGTTATAAATTTATGTCTTTAAAATCTCAAAATTAATAATACCAATTAATTCTTATTTAAATACAATTCTCAAACAAATGAAACTATAAGTCCACTTTAGTTTATCTTCCCAACCTTTATTAATTTAAATTACTACAAAATCTATTTTCAAAAACATTAACATAAATTTTAATATATAGTTTTAAACATATTATATATATTAGTTAAAGTAAATCTTTATTAAATTTTAGTATATTAGGTTTTATTAAGTTAATCTTATTATTAAATTTGTTATATGTTAAATCTTATTTTATACATTAAAAATAATAAAATTATAAGTAAAACCTTAAAATTTACCCTTTTCAAAACTTAACTTATAAATTTAAAATTTCCAAACATATAATTTAAAAATCTTAATTTTACTCATGTATTAAAATCTTTATATTATATTTAAAAATCAATACTTATTAAAACCTATCGAATTCCTTTCAAACTTTGGAATTTTCAAAATAGACCAACGGTGTTCGTATATGATTCTCTATCCCATGATCAATTGTTATGGATATTTATCATTTCAATCTATATTAATTTAATATTTATGAGTATATATCATTTCAACCTGCAATCCGAAAATTTCAAAATCAATAAAAACGCTTGGGTTTATCATTTCAGTCCATAACGATTTTCCTAATCTATAATATCTTTCGGGTATGTACCCTTTCAACTCATAAGGGAACTTCTAAACTAACAGGGAACTTCCAATGTGAGAACAATAAAATAATAATATAAATGGCATGCATATCAACGATAAGCATATATCATAAATAAAAATTCATATATATATATATGTATGTATGTATGTATGTATGTATGTATGTACATATTCAACAGGTTATGGTGTCATATATCAATCATAGGTGAACAATTTAAATAATAACATATCGTATACAACAATTTAATCACTAATCAATTTAAGTTTAACAACATATTTCAATTTTCATTTCTTATGAATTAAATATACTAAATATTAGAATGTTAATCGTGAGTGATCGCTCAATTTTTGAGGCTATTGAAACAATGACAGCGAAGAGAGTGACGTGGACACGCAATGAGCTACGAATCCAAGCAACAAAGTCCAAAACAAAGCATGATGAACTAGAATTCGATAATTCAAATATATATATATATATATGTGTATATATATAATATTTCTATAATAAGAAAGAGAAGGGCTTAGGGGTTTACTTCCGCTGCACTCGGTAGAAAGATAGGGGATGTAGGGGTGTTAGATCGATGGAATAGTGCCATGCTTCGTCTACGGGGGAAGAGCATGAGCAGGTTCCTCAAAACCAAAATATAAAATTTATATATATTTTTCAATTGAATGAACAAACTAATAGCAGAGAGAGGAGATCTGGTGAGGTGCTGCTTGTTCGGCGGAGGGGCTGGCAAGGGAAGAGCGGATCTGCGACCAAAGTTGCATGAAATGAGAAAGATGGAGTTGTATGGTCATAGAGTGGTGGAAGATGGTGATATGGAGGCAGGCTTGATGCACAGGGAGGGTCTGGTGAGGTGATAGAAGGAGTTACAATAAGAAATATGCCTGAAATTACTTACAGAGTAAGCACAAGAGTTGTTAAGTGAGTTTCTTGTAAGAAGGAATCCAGCTTGGTTTCGGATATCACTAAGGGGGGAGCATGCTTAAGTATAGACGCAATTATTTTAGAAATGCAATTATCTTAGAGATGCACTTATAGAAGGAGTTACAACAAGCATTAGGCCTAAAATTGCTCATAAAGATACAACAAGTAATTTGTATTTAATTTAACTATATATATATATATATATTAAAATATATAAATTTTAGCTCAAATTTTAGATTATAAATATTATAAATATTATAAATAATATTATAAATTAATGTTTAAAATAATCTTATAATTATATATATATATATATATATATATTCATATATTGCAACGACCCTAACTCGACCTTCGAAAATCGGCATCAAATACATCACCCGTATTCAAATGCCGCAGCTTCAAACGTCGAATCTGTTTCGCCGGAGCTTATAACACATTAAGTACAACAACACAATGGAAGAAAAATGAATGACTTAATTGATATACAATATTCGATACAACAATGATATAATAAATGAGCAACATCAGAGATTTATACAATAGCGGAAAGAACATCAGCGGAAAAGATAGCACGAAATGGTCTCCAAAAGAACCCAACATCAAATTGAACTCCATCTCCAGAGCTCAAAAGACTCCAATCCAATAAGCTCGAATCACCGTCAAGTTGTATTAAGCAAGGTCAATCATGAATGCGATTTCCAAAATCCAAAGACTCCAAAGAATTCCAAACGGGAAGCTGAAGGCTATCGAATCTATATCTACTAGCTGATAATATGAAAATCTAACTCTAGGCTGCCCGTGTGGAAAATTGTGGGCACCCAGAGTTTAGAAAGGGAACAATAAACTCCAGGTCAATCATGAGACCGATGTAAGCAAACAAAAACAATTTATTTACACAAAACAAACAAAAAGAATTTAAAATTGAAATCCGCAATGCTTTTTTTTGGAAAATGAAACTACCCCAAGGCCTCCCGCCACACACATAATGGAAACGCATAATTGGAGGAGATTTCTCCCTGTGATAGTTAAACATGCTTGATACGCAAAATCCTTTTGATATTATTATTAGTGTATAATGCAGAAAACCTTTCGAAATTATAATATTAATATTAACCAGCATAGACATTTTGTACTATGCCTACTATAGCTACCATTTTCAATAGCAAGTTACCACCATATTCCATGACAGGTTATACAACTAAAACCGTACAGGGCGCGTATTGTTTCTTGGATTTCCAACAAATGGTTAGGCTAAGGAACTTCCTGGGCCACATGGGTACGCCTTTGGAGGGATGCCCTGAGAACTTAACCAGCTCTCTGACAGCACAAGGCCGGGTTACCTCTGTAACTAGGTAACTACTAGACGAGTATGCCATTCCCTAGTCGTTACCGACCTTTATCCGAGCGCTCAACACCAACAACCACAAAGTAATAAATTTTGCAGCAACCACATAGGTCAAATATCTGGGCCCTATTCCACAATACCACACTTTTCCATAAGGAAATGAACATAACCTAAAGGGCGCGACCCTCATAACCTTGCTGCATTCTTCCTATTTTGACCATTTCTGGGTTGTGAGGTCCGACGAGGTCATGTCCATAAAGCTACGCTTTACACAAAAGCCATGCTTTGATCAACAAATGATCAACAGCACTTCGAATGCCACATTACCAAATTGGGAATGTATCACAAGTAACCATCAACTACATAACGTCTGAGCTCGTACGTCTCAGTGAAGGGTGTTAAGCTAAGAGAATAAATTCTCCGCCACCAAACATAAATGTATTTGATAGAAACCAGCTTTACATCTCAAAGCGTAATGTCAGACATACATCCATACAAGTCTGTTTCGGTTTCAAATAGAGCAGGAGGCACTTCAAAAGGAACCCTTGCAATCTGGGTATCCACAATCCCAATTGAACACCCCATCACATATGGAGATTTCTATACCGTAGCTACTCAGTGCAGAGTCATTCGACGGGTTATCCTTTCTTTCTTGAAAATACCCGATCTTTACCATCGATCTTCAAATGATATCCATTTCATCATATCATTATTCGTAATGGGTTATATGACACAAAGTCCTCTCCTAGCTAAACCGAATAATGAGCTCTTATTTTAAAACCATATGGATATAGTGGGATCTTAGTTTAGTCACAACTTAAAGCACAAAACCTTTCATTTTGAATGGTATAAACAAATTTCCACTTAAAATTTTATACAAAAAGATTCACTTTATTTTGAAAACAGAGTTCACTAATCTTTCACAAAGATTCATTAATAGCTTTCAAAACGATTCCATTTCAAAACTGAAATCCTTTCAACACAAACTGGAAATCCTTTCATTATTTGAAAGCTATTATCATTTGAAAACAAGTACTTTTCATTTAGGAGAAATCTGATCAAATATACATTATTTATAGCTTTTAAAAGTATAAACCAGAAAATCAACGAACTGCCCTCTCATCGGCAAGTTTTAATTTGAATTAAATTCAAATTCCCAAAATAATTTATTTAAAATGGTTTTTAATCCATATATAGAAATTGTATAAACCTTTCAAACCATGATTTCCAAAATAATTTCAAATAATATTTTCAAACTAAATTTGAATTTCAAAACTTTCCTTTCAAAAGCTTTCCATATCCAATTCCATTTCCAAAACCATTTTTGGATTCAAAATTCAATTTTCAAAACCATTCTGAATAAAATAATATTAAATTCAAATATCCGTGACTTAACCGGTTTCCTCGTGAAATCCATATTTGTGTGTGTATGCTGTAGTCCAGGGGTTTTACACAATAGTGCAACATCATCAATCACCACAATCCAAACACAGCAATATTGATAAGCGGTATAATTCTATAACGCTTATCTCCATTCGCAGGTTCATAAAGAACATAAATTTATCATAGATTAATAAATTACATTCATCACAGGTCAAATCAAAACAATTCATATCACAGAGCATCACACATAAGGGATATCAAACAATTCAAAGCATTCAGTGCTATCCAAACATCCATAAGTAAGATCAATTAGTCATCTTATTAATTTAAATCAAATTAATCACTCATGAATAAATTACTAATCCTGGTTAATTAATATTAATTCATTACAAACTATTTTAACTAATTATCCTTTAATCATTTATTAATTAACCATCAATAATAAACTAATCAACCTTTAATTATTAAATAATAAACCTTAATTAATAAATCAATCAATCTTTGATTAAATAATTAACCTTTAATTATTTAATTAATTGTCTTTAAATTAATTAATCAATCAATCTTTGATTAAATAATTAACCTTTATTTATTTAATTAAATAATAAACCTTAATTAATTATTCAATCAATCAATCATTTAATAATTAATCCTCAATTATTAATTAATTAACCTTAAATTAAAAATTATCTTTTAATCAATTACATTAAGTAATTTTATCCTCAAATTATTAATCATAATCTCTTAATTAAATTAAGATCTCAACTAACTTAAGATAAACCATTTATCTTTGATTATCATTATATTTTAAAAATACTCAGAGATCTAAATAATTAATATAAAAAATATTTTAAATCAAACAAATTTTAAAACATTATACTTTTAAAATTTCAACCTTTTAAATTACTTGAAAACTTGTTCCATACATATATTTTGGAAACTTGTTTAATAATTTGTAATTAACAAATGATTAAAAATATTTTATCATCATCTAAATTTGGTCATTGAATAAACCTAAAAATCAACTTGATTAATTTAAGTTAAATAAATTATACAAATATTTTAAAACATTTATTATATAGAGAAAAATAGTTTAAACTTAAAAGAAAACTTGATTTCTATTTTCAAAACTGGTAAAACAAGTACCGGAGAAAAACTCGAGTGAAACCCGAGCCAAATCTGGAATTTCCCGTGCAAAGCCCCAAGTCATTTCACCCTTTTTTTCAACTTGTTTTTTTGTTTAAATTTTTAAACTTTTTAACATACTTACGATCACCCGATAACAATCCCGAGACCATTCTCGTTTTCCCCGAATCCTTCTTCGAGCTTCCACCCTCTTCCCTAATCAACTAAATCACCCAGGCACAAATGTGCACAGGTGCACGTGCACCAATCATCTGGTCACCTTCGACCAGAGCCGCGACCACCAGTACATCGTTGACGACAACCCTCACTCACCCGACCAACTAGATTCAACGTTTTCGTCGCCATTCAAAATTGAGCACACAAACACCTAACTGGAACCAACCCAGTCAGCAGAACCACCGACGATCCCAGCCTCGATCATCCATGCCATCCCGATCGAAGCTTCGTCTCGACACTACCATCAAATCTCCTAGTCCGATCGTCGTTAGTCCACCCGCGATGACGAAATTTCACTGAGAACGATATCGACTAAAATTGGTCACCGAACCCTAGTTTGATGACGTGCCACCTCCATGGCACATTATAATTTTAAACATTATTTTTCCGACGATCGCCATCCCTCCAGATATCACCATGATCAAGCATGACACCCATTCCCTCGTCATTCGTCGAGAATCGACAAACTAAGCGAATATGATCAACTCATGATTTTCCTTCATGCCCAATATTAAAAATTATGTTATCTATATTAAAAATCATAGTTTTCTCATGCAAATCAAGTTATAGAATCAAAACAAGAATTTAAGACAATCGATTCTTCTGTTTTTCAAAGCTCCACTATAATTGTATTGTTTTTGCAATAATTACTGAGTATAAACACCTGAAATTAATTTTAAAAATAAAGTTATAGTCTTATAATCATTTTCTATTTATAAATCAAAATCTACAATTTATTATATAAGGAGCAGTTAATTTTTGTAATAGCTTTAAGCCTGTAATTTAACAGAGAGTATACATATATGAATATATATACATACACACAAGCATGCACACACACAGATCAGTATAGTTCAAAGCATTTCTCACAACAACTTGAAGTATTCATCACAACATCAAATATATAAACAGATTCAACTTAAAACAGGTCAGTTTGCTCACCTTGGAAATGAAGACAGAGGACACGTTTTAACTTGAAACTGGAAATGAAATTTGGAAATATTTTGATCTGGTCTCTTTGATTTTCTTTGTTCTTCCGTTTGATTGCTTTAAGTTGAGATGATCTGGAAACTTGTTGAATTGGATTTTCTTTGAGTTCCAGGTTGTTGTTTTTTTTCGATTTTTTTGAGTTGCTTCCTGGTTTTTTTTTTCTTTTTCATGGCTTCAGGTTTTGATTTTTTAATTTGCTCAGGCTTGAAAATGCTCTAACTTTGGAAAAATTGAGATGATCTTGGCTTGTGATCTGAAACTAGATCTGAGTTGATCTGGTTGAAGATGTAGAAGTTCTTTTTTTTGGTTTTGTATTCAAATTTTTGGTTTTCTTTTCTTCTTTTCTTTGTTTTGGTCTGGTTTTTGTTTTGTTTTTAGATTTGATTTCTTTTTGGCTTACAGGCTTGTAAAGTTGTGAAAGAGAATTGATGAAGTCTGGTTTTATTTCTTCTTACATATAATTTTTTTTATTACTTAAATTTAAAAAAGATTAATTGCCATTTGTTCATCCATGTTAACACTTGTTAAATTTTTAGTTACATGGCTTACAAATGTTTTAATATATTTTTAAAATATTTACACTTGTTGAAAACAAGCATTTTGTGTTTAAACCCTTAGTTAGGTTTATATTTATGTTTTTTTATATATATTTTCAATTTAGTTTTACATTTATATATGTTTTATATTTTCATGTATCCATGTAATATATTTTCTATTTGGTTTAAATATATACAAAACTAAATTTATTTCAAGTATAAAGAAAATGTTTTAAAACTTAATTATATACTAATATAATCACATATACATATATATTAGTTTCAAATATAAAGTTTTTAAATCTAATTTGTTTTAAAATATTTATTATTGAATTTTCAAATCAAAGTTTCAATCTATAATTAATATATATATATATATAACATATGTATATTAGAAAACAAATTTCTATTAATTTAAAATATAGTTTTTTTTTCAAATTCAATTTATCTTCAATATATTTATTTTTGAATTTCAAACTAAAATTCTATTTTACAATCTCTTTCTATATATTTATTTCCCAATTTTCAAATTAGTTCTCAATTAATTCATAATTTAATTCCAAAAATTAAATAAATTACCAAATCAAATTTGATTTAAAAATGGGGATGTTACAAATTCCCCCTTTAAGAAAATTTCATCCTCGAAATTTACTAGATAGGGAGACAACAAAGAATAGATGAACATACAAAGATAGAGAAACAGTTTTTCAGATCAACTTTATATCCATTGTGCATTTGGCTTACCGAATCAGAATATCAATAAACAAGAGAACGTACTCATTCAATATATCACGGAATACTCGGGTAATCTGGTCTGCGAAATATGCAGGGGCATTGGTTAGTCCGAAGGGTAACTAACCGTTCGTAGAATATATCTGGACCCAAAAGAATAGGCAAACGAATACAATTTTTCCCACAATTCTCAAACACTAGGTATAGATTCCAAATTCAGGTTGGAGTATCCCAAAGTATACACCTGCTTGTCCCTTTTCGGACTTGGATCCACGCAAGAAATTACAAAAAAACTTCCAAATTTGTTTTTGACCGAAATCGTTTTTATCGATACAAGTTATTCTATCTTTATATTTTGTTAACCAATTATTTGAATTAAAATTTCAAATTCATTAAAGTTTAAAAACGAAAAGCTGATAGGAACTGTTGAAGAGAATACGATTAGGAACTTATCCACAACGATTCGCAGGGCTATCACCACACCAAAGCTTCTTCCCGGGGTTGCCACGAAACAATCAAAGAATTTGAAATTGGATGATCAATAAAGAAGATTGATAGAGAAAGTTGTTTTCGTTGTTGCAGGGTATTGACCATATGAAGGTTCCTTGTCCCCTACCTCATCCTCTTCTTACACTCATACTTACTATCAGTGGATAGTAAAAGAATTTACCGAGGAATTCGAATGGATATCTTAGGGATATACTCATTCTAGGGCATTTGTAACCCTATCTCTAATGAGTCACCTAGTGTGTTATACTCCTGAGCTAAAGTTCTCACTCAACCTTCAGCTCTGATACCAAGTGTAACGACCACGACTCGACCTTCGAAAATCAGCACCAAATACATCACCCATATTCGAATGCCGCAGATTCAAACGACGTATCTGGTTCACCGGAGCTTATAACACATTAAGAACTACAACACAGTGGAAGAAAAATGAATGACTTAATCGATATACAATATTCGATACAACAATGATATAATAAATGAGCAACATCGAAGATTTATACAATAATGGAAAGTACAGCAGCGAAAAAGATAGCACCAAATGGTCACCAAAAGAACCCAACATCAAACTGCAATTCCATCTCCAGAGCTCAAAAGACTCCAATCCAATAAGCTCGAACCACCATCAAGTTGTATTAAGCAAGGTCAGTCATGAATGCGATCTCCAAAATCCAAAGACTCCAAAGAATTCCAAACGGGAAGCTGAAGGCAATCGAATTTATATCTACTAGCCGATAATACGAAAATCTAACTCTAGGCTGCCCGTGTGGAAAATTGTAAGCACCCAGAGTTTAGAAAGGGAACAATAAACTCCAGGTTAGTCATGGGACTGGTGTGAGCAAACAAAAACAATTTATTTACACAGAACAAACAAAAAGAATTTAAAATTGAAATCCGCAATGCTTTTTTTTTTTGGAAAATGAAACTACCATAAGGCCTCCTACCACACACACAATGCAAACACACAATTGGAGGAGATTTCTCCTTATGATAGCCAAACATGCTTGATATGCAAAATCATTTTGATATTATTATTATTAGTGCATAGTGCAGAAAACCTTTCGAAAGTACAATATTAATCTTAGCCAGCATAGACATTTCATACTATGCCTATTATAGCTACCATGTTCAATAGCAGGTTACCACCACATTCCATGGCAGGTTATACAACTAAAACCGTACAGGGCGCGTATTGTTTCTTTGAATTTCCAACAAATGATCAGGCTGAGGAACTTCCTAGGCCACATGGGTATGTCTCTAGAGGGACGCCTGGAGGACTTAACCAGCTCTCTGCCAGCAAAAGGCCGGGTTACCTCTGTAATTAGTAACTAGTACACGAGTATGCCATTCCCGGGTCATTACCGACCTTTATCCGAGCGCTCGACACCAACAACCATAAAGTAATAAATTTGCAGCAACCACATAGGTTAAATATATGGGCTCCATACCACGATACCACCTTTTTCCAAAAGGAAATGGACATACCCTAAAGGACGCGACCCTCACAACCTTGCCGCATCTTCCTGTTTCGACCATTTTCGGCTTGTGAAGTCCAACGAGGTCATGTCCATAAAGCTACGCTTCACACAAAAGCCATGCTTTGATCAACAAATGATCGGCAGCACTTCGTATGCCAAATTACCAAATTGGGAATGTATCACTAGTAACCATCAACTACATAACCTCTGAGCTCGTACGTCACAGGGAAGGGTGTTAAGATAATAGAATAAATTCTCCGCCACCAAACAAAAATGTATTTGATAGAAACCAGATTTACGTCTCAAAGTGTAATGTCAGACATACATCCATACAAGTATGTTTCGGGTTCGAACAGAACCGAAGGCACTTCAAAAGAAGCCCTTGCGATCTGGGTATCCACAATCCCGATCGGACTCCCCATCACATATGGAGATCTCTATACCGTAGCTACTCAGCGCAAAGTCATACGACGGGCAACCCTTTCGTTCTTGAAAATACCCGGTCTTCACCACCGATCTTCAAATACTATCCATTTCATTGTATCATTATTCGGAACGGGTTATATAACACAAAGTCCTCTCCCGGTTGAACCAAATAATGAGCGCTTATTTTAAAACCATGTGGATATAGTGGGATCTTAGTTAAGTCACAAACTAAAGCCCAAAACATTTCTTTTGAATGGTTTAAACAGATTTCCACTTTTAATCTTTAAACAAAAAGATTCACTTCATTTTGAAAACAAAGTTCACCAATCATTCATAAAGATTCATTAATAGCTTTCAAAACAATTCCATTTCAAAACTGAAATCCTTTCAACATAGACTGGAAATCCTCTTTTTATTTGAAAGCTATTATCATTTGAAAACAAATACTTTTTATTTTGGAGAAATCTGATCAAATATACACAAGTTATAGCTTTTAAAAGTATTAATAAGAAAATCAACGAACTGCCGTATCATCGGCAAGTTCTAATTTGAATTAAATTCAAATTCCCAAAACAATTTATTTAAAATAGTTTTAAATCCATATATAGAAATTGTATAAACCTTTCAAACCATGATTTCTAGAATAATTTCAAATAATATTTTCAAACTAAATTTGAATTTCAAAACTTCCCTTTCAAAAGCTTTCCATATCCAATTCCATTTCCAAAACCATTTTTGGATTCAAAATTCAACTTTCAAAACCATTCTGAATAAAATAATATTAAATTCAAATATCTGTGACTTAACCGGTTTCCTCGTGAAATCCATATTTGTGTGTATGGTGTAGTCCAGGGGTTTTACACAATAGTGCAACATCATCAGTCATCACCATCCAAACACAGCAATATCGATAAGCGGTATAATCCTATAACGCTTATCTTCATTCGCTGATTCACAGATAATATAAATTCATCACAGATAAATAAAATATATTCATCACAGCTCAAATCAAAACAATTCATATCAAAGAGCATCACACATCAGGGATATCAAACAATTCAAAGCGTTCAATACTATCCAAACATCCATAAGTATGATCAATTAGTATTCTGACTAATTTAAATCAGATTAATCACTCATGAATAAATTACTGATCCTGGTTAATGAATATTAATTTATTACAAACTATTTTAATTAATTATCCTTTAATCTTTTATTAATTAACCTTTAATAATAAATTAATCAACCTTTAATTATTAAATAATTAACCTTAATTAATAAATCAATCAACCTTTGATTAAATAAGTAACCTTTAATTATTTTATTAATTGTCCTTAATTACATAAATTAATTAGCATTTAATTAATTATCCTTGATTAATTACAATAATTAATTAATCCTTAATTAATAATAACAATTATCCCTTAATTAATTATCATTGATTAGTTAGTTATCCTTAATAAATTACAATAAGTGATTATCCTTAATCACTCATATTAATAAATCAAAAATTAATTACATTAAGCAATTATCCTTTAATCACTTGATTAATCAACTTTAATCATTAATTAATTAGTTTTAATTAAGTAATTATCTTTAAGTAATTAATTACCTTTGATTACTTAATTATTCTTTAATCATTTAATAATTAATCCTTAATTATTAATTAATTAACCTTAAATTAATTAACCTTAAATTACAAATTATCTTTTAATCAATTACATTAAGTAATTTTATCCTCAAATTATTAATCATAATCTCTTAATTAAATTAAGATCTCAACTAACTTAAGATAAACCATTTATCTTTAATTATAATTATATTTTGAAAACAATCAAGGATCTAAAGAATTAATATAAAAATTATTTTAAATGAAACAAATTTTAAAACATTATACTTTTAAAATTTCAACCTTTGAAATTACTTGAAAACTTGTTCCATACATATATTTTGGAAACTTGTTTAATAATTTGTTATTAACAAATGATTTAAAATATTTTATCATCATCCAAATTTGGTCTTTAAATAAACTTAAAAATCAACTTAATTAATTTAAGTTAAATAAATTATACAAACATTTCAAAACATTTATTATGTAGAGAAAAATAGTTAAACTTAAAACAAACTTGATTTCTATTTTCAAAACTGGTAAAACAAGTATCCGAGAAAAACTCGAGTGAAATCCGAGCCAAATCTGGAATTTCCCGTGCAAAGGCCCGAGTCATTTCCCTCCCTTTTTTTCAACTTGTTTTTTTTGTTTAAATTCTTAAACTTGTTAACATACTTACGATCACCCGATAACAATCCTGAGACCATTCTCGTTTTCCTCGAGTCCTTCTTTGAGCTTCCACCCTCTTTCCCAATCAACTCAATCACCCAGGCACAAATGTGCATAGGTGTACATGCACCGATCATCTGGTCACCTCCGACCAGAGCCGCGACCACTGACACATCGTTGACGACCACCCTCACTCACCCGACCACCCAGGTTCGATGTTTTCATTGCCATTCAAAATCAAGCACACGAACACCTAACTGGAACCAACCTAGTCAGCAAAACCACCTCCTCACCGACGATCCCAACCTCGATCATCCACGCCATCCCGACCAAACCTTCGTCTCGACACTACGCATCAAACACCCTGGTCCGATCGTCGTTAGTCCACCCACGATGACGAAATTTCCCTGAGAACGATATTGACTAAAATTGGTCGTCGAACCCTAGTTCGACGATGCGCCACCTCCATGGCACACTATAAATTTAACCATTATTTTTCCAACGATCTCCATCCCTCCAGCTATCACCATGATCAAGCATGACACCCATCCCCTCGTCGTTGCCGAGAATCGACGAACTAAGTGAATCTGATTAACTCACAATTTCCCTTCATACCCAATATTAAAAATTATGTTATATATATCAAAAATCATAGTTTTCTCATGCAAATCAAGTTATAGAATCAAAACAAGAATTTAAGACATTTGATTTTTCTGTTTTTCAAAGCTCCACTGTAATTGTACTGTTTTTGCATTAATTATTGAGTATAAACACCTAAAATTATTTTTAAAAATAATGTTATAGTCCTATAATCATTTTCTATTTATATATCAAAATATAAAATTGATTATGCAAGGAGCAGTTAATTTTTGTAATGGCTTTAAGCCTGTAATTTAACAGAGAGTATACATATATGAATATATATACATACACATAGACGTGCATACACACAGATCGATATAGTTCAAAGCATTTTTCACAGCAACTTGAAGTATTCATCATAACATCAAATATATAAACAGATTCAACTTAAAACTAGTCAGTTTGCTCACCTTGGAAATGAAGACAGAGGGTAGGTTTGAACTTGAAACTGGAAATGAAATCTGGAAATATTTTGATCTGGTATCTTTGATTTTCTTTGCTCTTCAGTTTTATTGCTTTAAGTTGAGATGATCTGGAAACTTGTTGAATTGGATTTTCTTTGAGTTCCAGGTTGTTGTTTTTTTGATTTTTTTGAGCTGCTTCCTGGTTTTCTTTTTTTCTTTTTCATGGCTTAAGGTTTGATTTTTAAATTTGCTCAGGCTTGAAAATGCTCTGATTTTGGAAGTGATCTTGGCTTGTGATCTGAAACTAGATCTGAGTTGATCTGGTTGAAGATGCCGAAGTTTATTTTTTTCTGGTTTTGTATTCAAATTTTTGGTTTTCAGGTTTTCTTTTCTTTGTTTTGATCTGCCTTTTGTTTTGTTTTTAGATTTGATTTCTTTTTGGCTTACAGGCTTGTGAAGTTATGGAAGAGAATTGATGAAGCCCGGTTTTGTTTCTTCTTACATATAATTTTTTTATTACTGAAATTTAAAAGAGATTAAGTACCACTTGTTCATCCATGTTAATACTTGTTAAATTTTTAGATGCATGGCTTAGAAATGTTTTAATATATTTTTAAAATATTTACACTTGTTAAAAACAACCAGTTTGTGTTTAAACCCTTAGTTAGGTTTATATTTATGTTTTTTATATATATGTTTTCAATTTAGTTTTACACTTATATATGTTTTATATTTTCATATATCTATGTAATATATTTTCTATTTGGTTTAAATATATACAAAACTAAATTTATTTCAAGTATAAAGAAAATGTTTTAAAACTTAATTATACACTAATATAATCACATATACATATATATTAGTTTCAAATATAAAGTTTTTAAAACCAATTTTTTTTAAAATATTTATTATTGAATTTCCAAATCAAAGTTTCAATCTACAATTAATATATATATATATATATATATATATATATATATATATATATAACATATCTATATTAGAAAACAAATTTCTATTAGTTTAAAATATAGTTTTTTTTCAAATTCAATTTATTTTAAACATATTTATTTTTGAATTTCAAACCAAAATTCTATTTTACAATCTCTTGCTATATATTTATTTCCCAATTTTCAAATTAATTCTCAATTAATTCACAATTTAATTCCAAAAATTAAATAAATTACCAATTCAAATTTGATTTAAAAATGGGGATGTTACATATATACATACATACATACATACATACATACATATATATATATATATATATATATGTATGTATTTTAGTTAATGTTTTATGTGTAAACAATTTATAATGAATATTTTATAATAACTATATAATTATATTTTCACATACACACACACACACAAATACACACACAACTAGTGCAAATCCATGCTTTCCATACAGAGTATAGTTACATACATTTTGCAATCATTAATGATTCTTTTTTCCTCCGACAAAATTATATAGAGATACTATGTATGCCATTTAATTTATTACTCAATAAACGATTTAATTTAAGTTATATGATGCTTAAATTTGAAACTACTTGTAGTCCCCTTGCAAACCCAATACTTATATAAAGGACTCATGCGTTGTGCAGTACACAACCAATGAAGGGTTCATCTGGGTAAAGAAGGTCAAACTAATAATATGTCATATATCTTCATACAAAATTCCTTCTTATATGGATACCTAATGTAACGACCAGTAAATTTTTAATAATTTTATTTGTTTTATTTATTTAATTAATTGAATTTTGAATAATTAAATTTTGAAATAAAAATTTAATACTTGGAATATGTTTGTTCAAACATAGAAAATGACAAATTTTCGTCGAATGATATAGATGTTCTATCTGTTGCTAGAAATTTAATTTAAATCAGTTAATAACAGTTGAATTTAAAAGTGTTTCGAAACCTAAATGTGTCAACATGAGAAAATTTATTTAGAACATTTTGACTCAGACAGTGAAATTCATTTCGGGAAAATCGGACGTTTCTAGCTCCGTTCAGATTTTTCCATATGGAATAGTAACGTATATCGATACCGATTATCGAGTTTTGATTGGATGATCGTACCACTAATATCTGTATATCGTTTTGATCATCTCGTCGTGCTGATCGCTATGGTGTATTCAGTTATGTGTTTTGAAGATCGGTACGCAGCGGGACACGTGAAACGGTAGCTGTATCGATACCGGTTTGGTACCTTTTAACTTTATGTGCCCATTCATTTGCCAAATGGCTAAAAATAAATAGCCATTGATTATTAACTTTTGATATTCTCTGACAAGTAACATCCCACTATTTCGGTAAAGTTTTGTTTCGGTTCACATTGGTCTATTTATTTCTGCTGCTTTGAAATAATAATGTAGCTTTGAAAATTGTATTTTCGTTTGTGATGAAGCCTGCTCAGCTTCCCTCTATCTCAATTTGTCTAAGATAAAATGTATAAGAATATTATCATTCCCTGTCACTTTCATTTTTGCATTGCCTATTCATTTCTCTCCATATTTTACCTGATGCAAGCGCATCTAGCTCCTCACGCCCTCCATGAACCACCGAAATAGCCACCTTTCCCATCAACTAAGATCACCGCCTCCATGTGTGCACTGCCTCCAATCTTTTCCCTATGATCTGGCATGCCGTGAGACACAAAAAAAAGAAAAAAGGTTTTCCAAGCTGTGCCCTTCGCTCATGCGACACTCGACCTCACAAGCACCTACAATCGCCACATCATCTTTACCGATTCCCCTCTGCTTACTTTGCTGCATGAATCTTCACCATCCACCATCATCAGTGGACCCACAGCGGCAACCGAGCCCTTCGGCATTCCATCCCACAACCCTCTGCAATCTCCCTCCTTCGTCCATCGACCATGACAGTGGCGTCGAGCCTTCTTCCTTTATAGTATTATGGGTAAGTTTTATATATATTATATTTTATCTTTTTTTTGGTATCGTATATTTTATAAGTTACCTGTTGCTATATATATATTTTATATAGAGTGTTATATATTATATATATATTTAGTTAATATATGTTCTGTGGGCAAGCATATAGATAATATATTATTTCATTTAAATATTTTTGTTGGCAAGTTTATATTCCAGCTAGTCAATATATATATATATATATATATATATATATATATATATATGTATATAAGTATGTTATATGTATAGGTTATATTAATACTATTTACTGTTTGCTTGTTTAAGTTAAATTGGAATATATTTATAATCGGCTGTGTATATGTTTTATAATAATAGATTTGAGGTACTTATAACTTGGTTAAGTGTTATATATTATATAAGAGGTATATATATTAATCTACACATATTTTGTTAGGTTTTATAAAACAGCAGTTTGAATTATATTGTACACAAGCTTTTTGAATTCTAAATATAAAATACTACTGTCGACTTATTTATATATAGTATATTTTATTTATGTAAGTTTTAATATATATAGATATGTTTGTAGACTGACCTGGAAAGTTTTAAAGAAACAAAAAGTGTAAGTTTATATCCTAGTCTTATATGTATATTTAAATATATATATATATATATATATATATATATATATATATTTGTTTACATATCTAGTATACGTATATTGGTTTACAGCTTTGTGTATATATACATTTGTGTATATGAGTTTATAAAGTTTTGAAGTGCTTTTATAATTAGTATGTACATATGTATGTCATTTTAGTATAGCAACCGCTGTATAAGAATCAGTAGTGTGTGTGTGTATATATATAATTATATATGAGTTAAAGGTTACAGTAATATTGATTTCAAAGTAATTATATATATATATTTTATGATTTGTTTGAATTTTTTTTAAAGAAAGCTTTTATAACTGGTGGATGTATTTGTCTACAGAGTACGATATTGGCCTATAGTGTGGAAATTCTATTGCTATATATATGTATAAGTGTATATTGATACTTTAAGATATGTTACATATGTTAAGTAATATAAGTTTATATATAACCTGTGGATATATATAAGTATGTATATATATATATATATATGGCAGTCATTTATAGCATTTTGTTTGTACATTATAATTATATTAGTTATATTGATTTTGATATAAATGTGTTTGTGCTGTATGTATAAAAATGCAAGCTTGTCGGTTTAGTGTTATAGGATATATATATATATATATATATATATGGGTAATTATCTCAAATTTATGTGATGTGTATGTGTTGAGTCCAATATATATAGGTTTTAATTTGAAACAATGGGTTTTGATACACACACACACAAACACACAAACACACATACATATTTTATATATGTTTGAGAAATTTAGAATATGGTCTTTTTATATATGGTAAGATATAGTCAAATATATATATAAATGAGCTCACTTATATCAGTTATCTTCATCGATCCAATTCTGATTGAATTCGTCTATTCCTATTATCAGCTTTGATCGTCGAATTGTGTAAGTCTAACTTCGCCTTGGAATTCATAGCTCGTTTCTTTATCAAATCTATCTAGCCTCGACAGTTTATATTTAATAAATTTGATTTCAATTGAAACGACAATTAAATATGCTGATGTTAGTTATTTACATTGGTATATATATGCTGTTATTTATATCTATTCACCTGTGACATCTGACACCATTATATGTTATTTATATTGATGATATATGCTTGTTATATCATTTTCATATCTATTATCACTCTATAAGTTTCCTATTTGTATAGAATTCACTATGGGTTGAAATGATACATATCCTAACGGACTTTAGAATAGGAGAAAATCGTTATGGGTTGAAATGATAGACCCAAGTGATTTTCAATTGAATTGAATTTGAGATTGTGGGTTGAAATGATATATACCCGTATTTATATTTAAATTACGGATTGAAATGATAAATATCCGTATCACTTGACCTAGGGTAGAAAACTATATGCAGACACCGCTGGTCTATATATAAATATTTTGAAAAATGATTTCTATGGTTTTGGAAAGAAATATATGGTTTTATAAAATACCGACTTTAGATATTATATAAATGTTATTTTATATATAGTTAAATTCTTGACTTTAAGCTATGTATAAATTTGTTTTAATATAAAATAAGTTAATAATAAAGTTCAATTTTATTAAATATAATATGGTTAAGAGTTTAAATTTATATATTAATGTAGAGTTTATAATTATTTTAATAAATTAAGGTTGGGAAGATAGATTTGAAATTGATTTGATATTGTATATAGTTAAGAATTATATTTAATTAAAATTGACGTGGAACTTAAAGGATATGGTTTTATAACTTGATTTTTGTTTAAGGTGATTTAAATGAATATATCGAGTTTAAATAAATCGAAGTAATATTCAGTATTTGAAGTTTAAAGGTTTTATTTAAATGATACTGGATTTATTAAGCAAATATTTCAAAACTAAATAATAGTAAATTGAATTTGATATATATATATATGTATGTATATATATGTATATATATATATGTATATATATATATATGGAATTATAAAAAATTTAGTTTTGAAATTTTGGAATATTTAAAAATTTGAAATATATGGAATTTGAAATGGTTTATTTGAGGTTCAAAATCTACATTGAGAATCGATATAATTTGAAGACGGTTTATTGAGAATTAAATTGAGTTGAAATTTATGAATTGAGATTTAATTTAAAATTGAATTTTCGGATTCAAGTTGATTTAAATCAATTTGTGAAGTTGAGGAAATTATTTTATTTTGTAAAGTAATTTTAAATTTAAACTATTTTATTATCTCTACTATTTGAATATCTAACCTGTTTAAGTGGTGAAAGTTATGGTTTCGATGCTATGAATTTCAAAGTATTATGAAAGTGTTATAATTTCAAGTGTTTTGTTTCGAAAATGTTATAACTTTGAAAAAGTGAAATGATTTTTGAAATGGGTATATTTGAAATTGAAATTATATCTTATTTGGTTTTGGAATGGAAATGATATTTTGGTTTTGAAGTATAAACTATTTTGAAATGACCGCGGTGTAATAATAACGTTTGGTTGTTAAAGAGAACGGGATCGGAAGTTGTCATACTCTCTGCCAACTCCGAAAACCACTTTAACAACCGTGTACGTGGTGAAGATTCCAGAATGAAGTAGGATGGTGGCAATGTTCTATTGAGGTATTTACGTGGGCTCGACTCCCGTGAGTTGACATAAGGTGGCTAAAACAGGAGCAATTGACGGGCTAATGAGGTTGCTCCTCTTATCAGACACACTTCTTCGATACAATTCTATTACTTTGTGATTGATTAGGTGCACCTTTGATTATTGGGAGTGGGCTCGAGGTGGGCGGTAGTAGCTGCTACGCGTTACCACCGGTCCGGAAGTGTAATTGGTATATCTACCCTAGCATTGCCTAGTTGTGCCATGTCACCTACCCTAGCGCGCCTTGTACGAGTTTGATTTGTGCCGCACCTATAGAGTATCCTCCGGTAGCTTCCCGATCAGGAGGGACTACGGTACTGTATAGACTATTGGCACTATAAAATGTTTTAAGGGGGATATGGGTAATGCCTTAACGCTATTTTTAAAATATATTATACTTTGCATTAGACATTATTATAATAACATATATTACTACATAGTAGACAGTTCAACGGATCCTTAGAGGATGGTTATCCCAAACGTCTTTTGAGTTACTTGTATTTCAGTTGTTATTTCACTTGAGTTAGACTTATTGATATATGAATGTTAATCCTGACTCTAGTTTTTTGTGTTTTGCTTTACGCTCGGGTCAGACTGAGTGATACAGCTTTTAAGACCCACCTTTGGAGTTGGAGCTTCGCTTAGAGATCCAGCCATCTATACAGCTTTCGGATATTCAGTTGATTCCAGTGATGTATTCTGATCTTGTATTTGACTATTGTATTTGAAACTTCTATTGTATCTTATTTGACTCTGTTATATATATAGTAGCTTCATGAACTACTATCCTCTTGTTTCCGCCGCATTATTGTTATATTACTCTATGTCTGTGATTTTATGATTATTTTATTTACTGTATATGCTGGGTTTTGCCAAATATAAACTAACAACTTGATATTTTGAGCAATTCAATTCCGGCAGTTTGAATACGAATGGTTGAAAATATCGGGTTGTTACATTTGGTATCAAAGCCTTGGCTCTAGGCAAACTTCGCATGTATGGTAAATTTATTTACAGAATCTTCCTTTTGACTCGATTTCCTTTGAATTTTGGAACGCCCCCTCCCGATTCCAAAATCCATCCTTATCTCTCCCTATTCGTATTCTGGAATATGCCATAAATCCACTTCAAACAATCTCTATAATAACTCGTCAATTGCGCCAATCTTCGAATGATTTGTAAAGGGGTGAATCTCCTTTTCAATAGGCATTGATTTACCAGAGATTTCTATATCCTCAGTTTAGATGCTATCTGTCTCCTGCCATGCCTGAATTCTATCTTTTGCGATTGAATGTAGATTTGCCTCGGAATTCTACATCGATCTTATTCCTGGAAGTCACGGTTGACCCGGTTGAGGTTATCCATGATTTATATTAATTTATCCATCTCCCTAGTTTGAAATTCAACTATCTTATCTCCTTTTCAATCCTATCTCCTTAGTTAGAATTCGCTTTGACTACGGTCCCCTTGAATTTGAATCTCTTTCCTTGTTTTGAGATCCATTCTTGTATCGTCAAGTGAAGAAGTGTATTTGTAAATTAATACAAATTTTTTTATATTGTGTTGTTTGAGTTGTTGATGTTGATTTGGATTTTCGATCGATTCGTCTGATCAACGCCATCGATAGGATTTCCAAAACACTTGAACAGAAAAAACTGACACAATATCGTTTTCAAATTGGGTAAATGGAATAGTTTTGTATAATTATATTATATATAAGTATAATTTTATGAAGTTAAATAGTTAATTGAATTTGTTGTAGAAATGGTAATATTTGGTTTTCATTTTTCTAACAAATAAATAAATGAATTTAAATTGAGAATTTGAGAATTTAATTTTCGGTGATTTCAAATTTTGGTTTTAAAGTTTTAAAATTTATATATTAGAAGCATTTTCGAATAGAAATTGTTTCCAAAGAATTTTAAATGTTTAAACTAGTGCTCTTCTATTTGTCGCTGGAGAATAATTTCGGGGATGGAGGCCGCATCATCGACATTCGTTTTCGAGTTTCGAAGTGGAGAGACCATTCTGTAGATTTGCTACACTTTTGTATTGGAAAATAAATTGATTTGGATGATTTGATTTATAATATATAGTATATGATAATAGATTTGGTTTAGTATATATAGAATTATACATATATATAGTTATCTCTAAATTGTTTGAAGTTAATTGGAAATATAATTCTTAAAATTTATGTTAAGGATGATTTCAATATAAAATGAAATAAAATTTTTGAATAAATATTTAAACTTGAAATGATTGAATTAGGAAAACTTACTTGTCTAATACTCAATTACATTCCAATACAACTTACCTAAATTATTCAAAAGTTGAATATGTAATTGAATAATCTACAATGTAAAATGATGATTAATTATTTTATAAATAAAATTTGATTGGTTATGACAAATGTTATACACTTAGATTTTAGTTATAAAATATTAATAGAAATAAATAGAATAATAGGTTGATTAAATAGTAAATAAGGCAAATTAAACAAAATTCTGATTGAAAGAAACCTTTTGTATCCAGTATTTATAAATTGAATTTTAATCAACTTAATGAAGTACTTTGAATTTAAAATCAATTGTTGAATAGTAATTAAGACAAATTGAATATTAAATAAGGAATAAATTAATATAAATTAGGAATAGTTAAGATTGAGTTACAAGAAAATTTACTTAAGTAAAAAATCAAATGGATCTAATAAATGAGATAAACAAAAATAAATTTTGTTTGAAAGAAATTTTTGTAACAAATATTAATATAAACTGAAACAAATCAACTTAATGAAATACCTTGAATTTTATAAGCAATTATTGAATATTAATTAACTTAAATTGAAATTTGTATTGGTTAAATTAATTTATTTGTTTTTCAATCTAGTTTCCTTCTGGTTGGTTCCATTCTCCTACTTCCTTCCTTTTCGGGGACGAAAAGTTTGAGTGGGAGAGAGTGTAACGACCCGTAAATTTTTAATAATTTTATTTGTTTTATTTATTTAATTAATTGAATTTTTGTGAAATTATGAATAATTGAATTTTGAAATAAAAATTTAATATTTGGAATATGGTTGTTTAAACATAGCAAATGACAAATTTTCGTCGAATAATATAGATGTTCTATCTGTCGCTAGAAATTCAGTTTAAATCAATTAATAAAAATTGAATTTAAAAGTGTTCCGAAACCTAAATATGTCAAAATGAGAAAATTTATTTAGAACATTCTGACTCAGACTGTGAAATTCGTTTCGTGAAATTCGGACTTTCTAGCTCCGTTTGGATTTTTCCGTACGGAATAGCAATGTATATCGGTACCGATTATCGACTTTTGATTGGTAGATCGTACTACTAGTATCTGTATACCGTTTTGATCGTCTCATCATGCTGATCGCTATGGTGTATTCAGTTCTGTGTTTTAAAGTTCAGTATGCAGCGGGACACGTCAAACGGTAGCCGTATCGATACCGGTTTGGTACCTTTTAACTTTCTGTGCTCATTCATTTGCCAAATGGCTAAAAATAAATAGCCATTAGTTATTAACTTTTGATATTCTCTTACCAGTGACATCCCACTATTTCAGTAAAGTTTTGTTTTGGTTCATATATTGTGGTATGTTCATTTCTACTGCTTTGAAATAATAATATAGCTTTGAAAATTGTATTTTCGTTTGTGATGAAGCCTACTCACCTTTCCACTATCTCAATTTGTTTAAGATAAAATGTATAAGAATATTATCATTTCCTGTCACTTTCATTTTTGCATTGCTTGTTCATTTCTCTCCATATTTTACCTGATGCATGCGCATCTAGCTCCTCACGTCCTCCTTGAACCAACGAAATAGCCACCCTTCCTAGCAACTAAGATCACCGCCTCCATGTGTGCACTGCCTCCAACCTTTTCCCTATGCTATGGCATGCCATGAGACACCAAAAAAATAAAAAATGTTTTCCAAGCTATGACCTTCGCTCATGCAACAATTGACTTCACGAGCACCTACAACCGCCACATCATCTTCACCGATTCCCCTCTGCTTGCTTTGCCGCATGAATCTTCACTATCCACCCTCATCAACGGACCCACAGCGGCAGCCGAGACCTTCGGCATTCCATCCCGCAACCTTCACAATCTCCCTCCTTCACCCATCGGCCACAACAGCGGCGTCGAGCCTTCTTCCTTTATAGTATTATGGGTACATTCATATGTATTATTATATTTTATCTTATTTTTTCCGTGTCGTATATTTTATAAGTTACCTGTTGTTGTATATATATTTTATATAGAGTGTTATATATATTATATATATATTTAGTTAATATATGTTCTGTGGACAAGCATATAGGTAATATATTATTTCATTTAAATATTTATGTTGGCAAGTTTATATACCAGCTAGTCAATATATATATATATATATATATATATATATATATATATATATATATATATATATATATAAGTATGTTATATGTATAGGTTTTATTAATATTATTTATTGTTTGCCTGTTTAAGTTAAATTAGTATATATTTATAATCGGCTGTGTATATGTTTTATAATAATAGATTTGAAGTATTTATAACTTGGTTAAGTGTTATATATTATATAAGAGGTATATATATTAATCTACACATAGTCTGTTGGGTTTTATTAAACAACGGTTTGAATTATATTGTACACAGGCTTTTTGATTCTAAGTATAAAATACTTCTGTCGACTTATTTATATAAAGTATATTTTTTTTGTAAGTTTTAATATATAGATACGTTTGTAGACTGACCTGGAAAGTTTAAAGAAACAAAAAGTGTAAGTTTATATCCTAGTCTTATATGTATATTTAAATATATATATATATATATATATATATATATTTGTTTACATATCTGGTATACGTATATTGGTTTACAGCTGTTTATATATATACATTTGTACATATGAGTTTATAAAGTTTTGTAGTTCTTTTATAATTAGTATGTACATATGTATGTCGTTTTAGTACAACAACCGCTGTATAAGAATCAGTAGTATATATATAATTATATATGAGTTAAAGGTTACAGTAATATTGATTTCAAAGTAATTATATATATATATATATATATATATATATTATGATTTGTTTGAATTTTTTTTTGAAGAAAGATTTTATAAATGGTGGATGTATTTGTCTATATAGTACGATATCAGCATATAGTATGGAAATTCTATTGCTATATATATACATATATATAAGTGTGTATTGATAGTTTAATATATGTTACATATATTAAGTTATATAAGTTTATATATAACCTGTGGATATATATAAGTTTATGTATATAGCAGTCATTTATAACATGTTGTTTGTACATTACATTTATATTAGTTATATTGATTTTGATATAAATGTGTTTGTGTTGTCTGTATAAAAATTGCAAGCTTGTCAGTTTAGTGTTATAGGATATATATAAGAGTAAATATCTCAAATTTATGTGATATGTATGTGTTGTGTCCAATATATATGGGTTTTAATTTGAAACAATGGGTTTTGATATATATAGACACACACACACACATTTTATATATGTTTGAGAAATTTAGAATATGATCTTTATATATATATGGTAATATATAGTTACATATATATATAGATGAGCTCACTTATACCAGTTATCTTCATCGATCCAATTCTAATTGAATTCGTTTATTCCTATTATCAGCTTTGATCATCAAATCGTGTCCATCTAGCTTTGCCTTGGAATTGATAACTCGTTTCTTTGTCACACATGTCTAGCCTCGAAAGGTGAGCAATCACTCACGATTAACGTTCTTCTATTTATTAAATTTGATTTCAATTGAAATGACAATTGAAATATGCTACCGTTAGTTATTTACGTTGTTATATATATATGTTGTTATCTATATCAGTTCACATATGACATCTGACACCATTATCTGTTATTTATATTGATGATATATGCTTGTTATATCATTTTCATATCTGCTATCACTCTGCAAGTTCCCTGTTAGTATAGAATTCACTATGGGTTGAAATGAGACATATCCGAATGGACTTTAGAATAGGAGAAAATCGTTATAGGTTGAAATGATAGATCCGATCGATTTTCAACTTAATTGAATTTGAAATTACGGGTTGAAATGATATATACCCATATTTATATTTAAATTACGGATTGAAATAATAAATTTTTGTATCACTTGACCTAGAATAGAAAATTATATACAGACACCGCTGGTCTATATATAAATATTTTGAAAAATGATTTCTATGGTTTTGGAAAGAAATATATGGTTTTTAAAATATTCACTTTAGATATTATATAAATGTTATTTTATATGTAGTTAAATTCTTGACTTTAAGCTATGTATAAATTCGTTTTAATATAAAATAAGTTAATAATAAAGTTCGAATTTATTAAATATAATATGGTTAAGAATTTAAATTTATATATTAATATAGAGTTTATAATTATTTTAATAAATTAAGGTTGGGAAGATAGATTAGAATTTGATTTGAAATTGTATATAATTAAGAATTATATTTAATTAAAATCGACTTGGAACTTATTGAAATTGAGATATTAAAGGATATGGTTTCATAACTTGACTTTGTTTAAGGTGATTTAAATGAAAATATCGAGTTTAAATAAATTGAAGTAATATTCAGTATTTGAAGTTTAAAGGTTTTACTTAAATGATATTGGATTTATTAAGTAAATATTTCAAAACTAAATACTAGTAAACTGAATTTGATATATACACGGAATTATAAAAAATTTAGTTTTGAAATTTTGGAGTATTTAAAACTTCGAAATATATGGAATTTGAAATGGTTTATTTGAGGTTCAAAATATGTATTGAGAATCGATATAATTTGAAGATGGTTTATTGAGAATTGAATTGAGTTGAAATTTATGAATTGAGATTTAATTTAAAATTGAATTTTTTGGTTCAAGTCGATTTGAATCAATTTGTGAAGTTGAGGAAATTATTTCATTTTATAAAGTAATTTTAAATTTAAACTATTTTATTATCTATACTATTTGAATATCTAAACTGTTTAAGTGGTGAAAGTTATGGTTTTGACGCTATGAATTTCAAAGTATTATGAAAGTGTTATAATTTCAAGCGTTTGGTTTCGAAAGAGTTATAACTTTGAAAAAATTGATATGATTTTTGAAATGGGTATATTTGAAATGGAAATTATATCTTATTTGGTTTTGAAATGGAAATGACATTATGGTTTTGAAGTATAAACTATTTTGAAATGACCGCGGTGTAATAATAACGTTTGGTTGTTAAAGAGACCGGGATCGTAAGTTGCCATACTCTCTACTAACTCCGTAAACCACTTTAACAACCGTGTATGCGGTGGAGATTCCAGAATGAAGTAGGATGGCGACGACGTTCTATTGAGGTATTTACGTGGACCCGACTCCCGTGAGTTGGCATAAGGTGGCTAAAACAGGAGCAATTGACTGGCTAATGAGGTCGCTCTTCTTATCGGACACACTTCTTCATTATCATTCTATTACTTTGTGATTGATTAGGTGAACCTTTGATTTTTAGGATTGTGGCTTGAGGTGGGCAGTAGTAGCTGCTACGCGTTACCACCGGTCCGGAAGTGTAATTGGTATATCTACCCTGGCATTGCCTAGTTGTGCCATGTCACCTACCCTAGCGCGTCTTGTACAAGTTTGATTTGTGCCATGCTATGGGGTATCCTTTGGTGGCTTCCCAATCAGGGCGGACTACGGTATTGTATGGACTATTGGCACTATAAAATGTGTTAAGGGGGATATGGGTAATGCCATGACGCTATTTTTAAAATGTATTATACTTTACATTAGACATTATTATAATAGCGTATATTACTACATAGTACATAGTTTAACGGATCCTTAGAGGATGGTTATCCCAAATATCCTTTGAGTTACTTTTATTTTAGTTGTTATTTCACTTGAGTTGGATTTATTGGTATAGGAATGTTAATCTTGACTTGAGTGTTTTGTGTTTTGCTTTACGCTCGAGTCAAACTGAGTGATACAGCTTTTGAGACTCACCTTTGGAGTTGGAGCTTCGCTTGGAGATCCAGCTATCTATACAGCTTTCAGATATTCAGTTGATTCCAATGATGTATTCTGATCTTGTATCTGAAACTTCTGTTGTATCTTATTTGACTCTGTTATATATATAGTAGCTTCATGAACTACTATCCTCTTGTTTCCGCTGCATTATTGTTATATTACTCTGTGCCTGTGATTCTGCGGTTATTTTATTTACCATATATGCTGAGTTTTGCCAAATATAAATTAACAGCTTGATATTTTGAGCAATTCAATTACGGCATGTTTGGATGCGAATGGTTGAAAATATCGAGCTGTTACACTTAAATTGGAGGATGAGTCGTAATGCAATATGGAAAAACTTCGAAGAGAAAACAACCAATTAGATGCAATAATGTTTGTTTATTTAAGGATAACCTAGATAATTTTCACAATTACACCTCGAGCTATAAAACCAACCCAAGTACTGAGAAAAGAATTACTCAAAACATAAAAAAGTTGCTTATGTTACACAGTGCAAACACCAAGTATAAAACTACAATTATTGTAAGCAAAAAATATCTCATATTATGGTGCCATCTATGTATAAAAATGCACCACTATGAATGAAATAATCCCTTATTGATGTAGACTTTCGATTTTGTGTAAAGATGTAGGTAATTTTAACATTATATTTCAAAATGATAAGGTTGTGTAATGGTCAAGTATTATATGAGTTGATTTTTACTTTTTATAATTAAAAAATCACAGTGTCTACATGTTTGCCACTCCTAACTTCAATCTTATATACCTTTTCAAATAATATCTTACACAGCTGCTTGTGAATTATGTATTGAAGAAAATGATGCATGAAAATTAATTTGTCTCAGCAAAATGTATTCAACTAATAAAATAGATTAATAAAAAAATGGAAGTTGCACCTACACATAAATATTTATATAAATATACATGAACATATAAGACATGGCAGCATTCATACAAAATTATTTAAATGTATAGATTTAAATGTGCATGTCTGGAATAGACATAAATGTCTGTTCTAAATTTTACAGGTTTTAAACCTGTTAATGAAAGAGAAGAAAATATAGAAGAAAATTTAAATCCTACTTCTCTGATTCAATTTAGGCTTCATGATCTAAATGAAATATGTTTGTATCATCAAGAACTAGGCTTAGAAAATATTTCTGATTAAAAATAAATTGAGTTTATTTGGAAATTTGAATATAGAGTAAAAAAAATTCATAAATATGGTAAATTCAAATCTCATAATTAATCGATTCATCTACATCATCGGGTTCGTCTTGGAAAACCATGATTTCTAAAACAAATTTCAAATTTTTTAGTTCATTAAATCATGTGAAAAAGTGAGATGAACGGAATTGACATTTTTGTCAATTTCTGGTGATCGACGGCAAACTGTAGGTCGTGCTGGCTATCAAAGGTGGCTAGAGGATAAAGGATTATGGGAAAAATGGTTAGAACATTTCTCGACCACCGTGGTGACGTAGCATAGGAGAATTAGAGTTTAATCACCTGGGATGGTCTACTTGGGATTCCCAAATAATGCACTGTCAATAGTGAATCAGGATCAATCGCAGGTGGGGGAATGAGTACGTGGTTGAACGACGAGGCTCTAGATGTGGTGACGCAAGCTCAGGTGATCGGAGGTGGTGGCAAGAGGCGGTTCTATCGATCGAAAATTGTTCCAGTTAGTGCTTATGTGCTCGATTGTGATTCTGGATGAATTGGTCGGAACTGGGTGATGGAGTTCGTCGATGAGGTCAAGGGTGACTCGTGGGTGGTCGCGACATCAATCAATGTTTATTGGAACAGTGGTGCAGGTGCACGCGTGCACTTTTATATCTGGCATTGTTGTAGTGTTGGAGAAGATGAGATATTTTCAGGTTGGATCTCGTGATGGATCCGTGCGTGACTTGAAGCAAAAGATGATGAGGGAAGACTCGAAGTTGGGCCCAAGTATTAAAGTGTTTGGCCCGAGTTTCTCAATCCTGAGCCAAAATCTCTATAATGGATGTTAATTAAGGATAACTAGTAAATAATAACTAATTAAGGGTTAATTAATTAATGTAATTAATTAGGAATTGTTTTGAAAGCTATAAATGAATCTTTGATTAAAGATTGTTGAACTTTGTTTTGAAACTGAAGCGGATCTTAAAGGTATATCTTTTATGTAAAAGATTTGGAATTGAAAATAGTTTTGAAAGCTGTGAATGAATCTTTTGTGGAAGATTGGTGAACTTTGTGAAGTAAATCTTTTCGTTTAAAGATTTGAAAATGGTAATTGTTTAAACCATTTGAAAGAAAGGTTATGGGGAATAAGTTGTGACTTAACTGAGATCCCAATATCCATATGTTTTTAAATATTGCGCTCATTATTCGGTTTAGCCGGAAGAGGACTTTGTGTCATAAAACCCATTCCTAATAATGATACGACGTTATGGATAGCATTTGAAGACCGGTGGTGAAGACCGGATATTTTTGAAAGCGAAAGGATAACTCGTCGAATGTCTCTGCACCGGCTGATCCCGGGTATAGAGATTTGATCACCCTTTGCGATGGAAAGTCTGGACGTGATTAAGGATTATCCGGATTTGCAAGGGCTTCTTTATGAAGTGCCTTCGGTTCTGTTCGGACCCGAAACATACTTGTATGGATGTATATATGACATTACACTTTAAGATGTAAAGCAGGTTTCTATCTAATACATTTCTATTTGGTTGTAGAGAATTTATTCTCTTAGCTTGACACCCTTCTCTGAGACGTACGAGCTCAGAGGTTATGTAGTTGATGGTTACTAGTGATACATTCCCAATTTGGTAGTGTGGCATGCTGAGTGCTACTGAGTGTTGCTGATTATTTGTTGATCGAAGCATGGCTTTTTGAAAAGCGTAGCTTTGTGGACGAGACCTCGTCGGACCTCACTACCCGAAAATCGTCGAAACATGAAAGATGCAGCAAGGTTATTAGGGGTCGCGCCCCTAGGGTATGTCCATTTCTTTTGGAAAAAGGTGATATCATGGTATGGAGCCTAGATAATTAACCTATGTGGTTCCTACAAATTTAGTACTTTGTGGTTATTGCTTTGTGGTTGAGGGCCCTCGGATAAAGGTCGCAAATGATCGGGGATGGCATACTTATAGGTGTTACTTCCGGACAGGGGTAACCCGGCCTTGTGTTGGCAGAGAGCTAGTTAAGTTCTCGGGGCATCCCTCCATAGGCGTACCCATGTGCAATAGGATGTTCCTTAGCCTGACCATTTGTTGGAAATTTAAAGAAATAATACGCGCCCTGTACGGTTTTAGTTGTATAACCTGCCATGAAATGAGACGGTAACCTGGTATTGAACATGGTAGCTATAGTAGGCATACGACAAAATGTGGTATGCTGGCTAAGATTAATATTATACTTGCAAATGTTTTCCACTATGCACTAATAATAATATCATAATGGTTTTCGCGTATCAAACATGTTTGACTATCATAAGGAGAAATCTCCTCCAATTCTGCATTTGCATTATGTCTGCGGCGAGAGGCCTTATGGTAGTTTCATTTTCCAAAAAGCATTGCGGATTTCCTTTTTATTTCTTGTTTATTGTTTTATTCAAAGGAAACTATTTTCGTTTGCTCATACCAGTCCCATGACTGATCTGGAGTTTATTGTTCCCTTTATAAACTCTGGGTGCCCATAATTTTCCACACGGGCAGCCTAGAGGTATATTTTCAGATTATCAGCTAGTAGATATAGATTTGATAGCCTTCAGCTTCCCATTTGGAATCTTTGGATCTTGGCAATTCCATTGCTGGCCTGCCTTTCTTAATACAATGTGATGGGGTATCTTTTGGAGTTATTTTTTCCGTTGTTGTATCTTTCCACTGTTATCTTTGATATTTGATATTCATTGTATCATTGTTGTATCGAATGTTGTATATCAATGATATTATCTTTTTATTCCTCTGTGTTGTTATACTTAATGTGTTACAAGCTCTGGCGAATCGGATTTGAATGCCTGAATCTGCGGCATTTGAATACAAGTGAAGTATGGATGTCGATTTTCGAACGCAAAAATCCGGGTCGTCACAAAATAAGAAAGAAAAATGAGGTAAGCCAAATAGAAAGAAACATAGAAGATCCCATAGTGGATGTATAAACTTTCTTGAAAAAAAATAAGAAAACGTAAGAAGCAATAATTTAGGACAAAGAGAAATATAGATGAAGATTTTATAATGATATTGTAGATCTATCTCCTATAGTGATTCTATGAGAATCAATATGTTAAATAAGTTATCATGTACAAATCAATATATAAAATGAAATAATTGCGTTTATAAGTCAATGCATTTCTACAGTCCCACATGCATGTTTAAATTTACAAATAAGACATATAACCAAATAATTTAATGCAAGAATAAAAACATATAAAAAATGAAGAAATCCCGTATATCCATTGTAATTTAAGGTTAAGATGGATAACCATCATATAGCCATACATATTCCCAAAAAACATAAGGGGTATGCATTTTGTAGTATCATGGAAAACCAGAATCATCAAATCTGTAATTCCGACTTTTTTAAATATGAAAATTTGGAATCGAAACCTTCCTAAACTTTGAATTAAATTTTTTTAATATTACGACAATGTCTTCAAAATGGGATTTATATCACAAATCATTGATTCAAAATATCCATATTTAAAGGTTTTATATGCACTTTGAAGTTGATTTTGATGTTTGAACTTCTATAATTGAACTTAAAACTTAATTTTCTCCTTGATTCCATTTTTATTTTATTTTATTTTAACAACATTATAAACAGAATTGTGAATCTAAATAAGTATACTAAATATCTTAGTATGAGTTGGATGTGTTTTAATTATGGTTTTAACTAAGTTTGAATCATAATATAAATCGAGTCATAAATGGATGGATCTGATCTGAATCAGGATTTAAATCGTAAGACTTTAAGATTTTTTACAATAGTGTTTTATAGTTTGACAGCTTTAAATTTTGTTATATAATGCAAATTTGTCATATTATATAGTATAGACATGACATTGGTGGAATATATTTATCCATAAATTCTTCCGATGTGAAGTTTATAAGAAAACCGTAACTGGACCTTCTAAACCATAGTTGTGAGGATGTGCACATTAATCAAAGATTGATTATGTAATGGAATTATTTAGATTGTTGACTACTCATATGAAAAATTAATATATGCATATACATCATATATAGTTATGCCAAGTTGCCTAAATTAAATGACAAAGGATATGACTAGAGTAAAAGTAATCAGATGAGTCATGAATGATGATAACTGAAAATGACATATTAATATAAAAGCACAAATTAATTTAGGGTTGCATTTCTCAGATCCAAAATAGTAAACATTAAAAAATACTCATTTGATTGCACCAACAATGGTTTGGTTATGCAATTGATTCCTTATATATTTGTTTCAACCTAAAAAGTCAAATAAATAAACTATTCCCTAAAATCCATTTAAATTTTCCATTTAAATCAATTTTCTCTCATTAAACATCTAATTTGCACTCAAAAAGGCGAAGAACCAATTTTGCATCATAACTTGATGTTTGGGTTGAACAACTAAATTTGATTTTAGAAATCAAAATGATAGTTCAACAATTTGATCTTTCATTTGATCCATGCATTAGACTCGCTTGACATAAAATTTAACATTACGCGAGAAAGACTAACAAAAATAGTCAAGTAAAAAAGAACAAAGATAGTGCTAATTTACACTTAAACATACATGTGGGTCTAGTAGTAACAGTTGAGAAATTGCAACAACTTGCTTCGACGGCCCTCTTCTTTTGAAAAATAATACAAATACCGTTAGCTTGGGAATTACTGGTCATCTCGATAGAATTATTATGTGATATGCACATATTTTGTTATCAAGTAATATATGCAAGGGTTATCGGATGATTTAAAACTTGTAGGTGAAATGTTAGTTTTGCCATAACTCATGTGTCCTACAGTATATGTGAATATGATTCACAATGGATGTCTCAGCCTGCAAAATACTATATATAAAAACACATGACATGGGAGCAAACAAATAAGGTGATACAAAGAACATTTTTTTAGAAAATAAGCTAAATACCATCCATTTGTAGTGCAAAACCTCCACGTAATTATAAGATAATATTTGAGTGCAATAATTTCCCCCAATATAAAGGTATATTGCATGTCTATTGATAAGAAGTATATTGCTTCACCTATAAACCCAAAGAAATCATAATAATTGATATTTTATTTAAATTTTAAATCTTATTTTCTCATTAAATCTAAAAAAATGTTCAGTTGATCTTGGAAAAGTTAGCTTTTCCAAAGATGGTGAAAATATGCATGTGCAATACGAGAAATCGAATGTCAGAAATAGAAAACTTAAGGAAATTGGCATGAAAATGAATTTGAGTAGGCTATAGTAGTTTAAATGCATAAAAAGTTAATTTAGAACGAGTAAAAGGTTAAAGCTCCATATAATTAGCTTCAACATAACGAGTAAAGATTGTGTATTTATGATTCTCTGTTCATCTATTGCTAAAATGGCTAATGGAAAAGTAATAACGATGCAACAGTGAAGATACTTACACTAAATAATCGTATCAAGTCCTTTTAAATTGAGATGAAAAGGAAATCCGGTAGTAAATATTATGGAAATTTGAAATAATGCTATATAAAAATAATTATAGCTTTTCAAATTGTCATCTACTTGCATGATAAGTTATCACTCATTACACATATACGTCAGAAATTGATATGATAAGATGGAGATATAGGTTTTTTTGAAATGGTACTTAGATACAGCATGCCATTGGGACAACATATCACAAATCAAATGTCAATAAATGTTCGAATCACGCTACGCAAGTTTCGAACTTGTGACATCTCGCATAAAAGTCGAATCACTTAACCACTGGGACAATGGTGCTTATCAGATATAGGTTTTTGTTTTCAATACAAAATTTTTTACAATTCATTTTATAATTCAATACAAATTAGAATGCCCTTTTGAGATATTGAATCAATATTCGAAAATCAAAAAGCCACTTAATGTCGTTAAATCAACACATCAAAAGAAAAATTATAAATTACAGAAAAAGCATAGATTTAAAAATAATATTTCTTAAAATCGAGCATTACCACATTAAATTTTTTTAACCTATACAATTTTCATATTGAAATCATTAGCAAAAACCGAACTTAATAATTGAAACATCATAAGTGGTTTTCAACAAACAATAAACTAAGCAACCTAAATAATTAGAATTGGCTTATGAAATAAGCACGCAACTACTAACATCGAATGGAATTGCTAAGAAAAGGAAGTTAACAAATTTAAAAAAAAATCCAATGACCTATGTCTTTATAAAGCATATTGCAGAGAGAATAAAAGTAGGTGCTTACATTAGGAGAAGAGCCACAACTTGGAAGATGCCTTATCAATGAATGGTTGTCCACTAACGGGGACCGAAGAAGATGACTACTTCCGAAAAGCATAGCACGAATATAGGTTTTGAATGGGATAAAGATGCAGAATCCAAATATAGGGAAACATGATTTTGGTTGAAAAATAAGAAAAAATTAATTAAAAAATTTGGAAACCCTAGCAATTTTGGTTGCGTGACCGAAATAAAGAAAGAAGAGAGGAGCAGGAGCAGAAGAAAACTATAAACTTGGTTGAAAATTTAAGTAAAACTTGGAAACCCTAGCCATTTTGGTTGCGTGACCAAAATGAAGAAAGAAAGGAGGAGCGAGAGCAGAAGGAAACTAAAATCGCAACTGTTCGGTTCAAAATTTAAAAAATACCCTAAGTTGCTTCTATGCTCTTAAAACCAAACCCAGTAATTATATTATAGTATATATTATATGCACATATACACACATATTTAGACAATCCATTTGTATACACGAGGGACTAACATGTCCGTTATGATTGTCCATTATGGTGTAAATCCCAATGTCTATGTATGGTGAGACGACCCGACTTTCATTACACAGAAAGACGCATCATCTTTAAGAAAGAAAGAGGTAGAAATAGAATAGATAGAAGGAAAGAACTCAACAAAATCAGAATCTCACAGCGGAACGAAAAAAAATATAATATATAACATAACTATTACATAGTCCATTACATATCAGAGTTACTCAGATACAACAACACAAGATAGACAGTTATACAAGTCTGTCTACTATACAACTCAAATACAACACATACATCACAGAGATACATCACAGCGGAAAACACCATATAACTACAAACGCTGAAGCCTCCTGCTCCATAACTCTTCCAGTATTCGTCAAAGCAAACCTAAATCCCTTGGCTACTCATAAAAATTTGAGTACCCAAGAGTTTAAGAAAAACAGAATAAACTCCGGGTCAGACATGGGTCTGGTGTGAGTAAATGGGTTAAAGTTGCTAAACTTTTAAAAACCATTGAAAACAAAAGGTATCACGTAAGACTCCCCACACATAAACATGGGTAAGTTTTTACCTTACGCAAACCAAAACATTTGATAGGAAATCCAGTGATATTATAGTAGTGTCTAGGGTTTTCAAGTAAATAGAAAATAGCCGAAATTGTTACATCTATTAAATTCCAGCTACTAGCCACAAAAGTGGGTAATACAATCAAAACCGTAAGGGCATGTAGGAAGAATGGTTTTCCATCAATGGCAGGGCTACTGGGGTACCGCCCGTCACAGTACGTGGCCTAGATCACCGTACCGAGGATCACTCCCGCCCTCTTCAACACAAAGCCGTAACCATTCCATACTGAACAGTTCCGAACAAGACCACCCCGGCGATTCTTGCGAGCAATCGCCCACACAGCCGAAATAAAAAGTGACATCTAGACAGGGGTAAATCTCGTCCTACTTGGGAATGACCCACTTAGCCTTGCTGCACCTCCCCTGTTTTAGCCATTCCCGGTTGATGAGGCTTGAGGGTGCGATTACCTTTATAGAACACATCTATCTTAGAATGCTCATCGTCCACCTGACGATGTTTTGAAAGCATTGAATCCATACAAGTTCGTTCCGAGTTCGAACGTAACCGGAGGCATTATCTCGTTACACTCATTTTGGAATCACCCTTAGAGTTAATGACAATAACCCTTGCACTCTGAAGACTCCATCTCGAACCTGAAAGTACTATCTCCGTTATACTCGTATTGGAATCACCCTCAGAGTTTCTAACGACAGATAGTTCTTACACTTCGAGTCTTCAACTTGATCTTCACTTGAATTTACAACCTAATGTTTAACTTGGATCGATGTGGTTTTCGGATAATCAAATTTGATACCCGATCCCGGTCTCATCGAACCAAACGTGTCTTAAAGAACAAGTTGTTTAAAGGTTTAAACAATTCAATTCAATTCAATATAACTCAATGCTTTGTAATCACACAACATTAACATAGATAAATATCACACATTTATCATTGATATAACCAATATTGTATCACAGAATGTCACACACATATCATCAATAGATATCAATCCAATAGATATCACCAAATTCGGACATTCAACAACCAATCATCCATAAGCATGCATTATCAATTTATATCATAATTAATTTAATTTCTTAAATTAATCCCTTAAGAATCAACCACTAAATCTTGCTTATACAATCATTAATTAACTTCTAACCTTAATTAATTTATCACTCCTTGAATAACTTAAATAATCACTTAATCAATCCCTAATCCAGATTAATTGTCCTTTAATCATCAATTAATAAACCTCAATTATTAATTAATCTCCTTTAATATAAAGTAATTAATCCTTAATTACTTCCATAATCAATTAATTAACTTTTAATTAACTGATTAATTATCCAACAACTGTCGATTAATAACCTTAATTATTGATCAATATCTCTTAATACACATTAACTAATCCATAATTACTTTTATAATTTATTAATTAATTAATTATTAATTAACTAATTAATTATTAATTAACTAATTAATTATCTCTTAATTTTTTAATTAATAAACCTAATTATCAATTATTAATTAAGAAGTTAATTACAGATTACTTACTCCTTAATCACCAGTTAATTAATCATTTAATTAACCCTTAATTAACTGTTAACCCATTCTTAATTAACAGATAATCAATCCTTAATTACCATCTGATTAATCCTTAATCACCATTGATTAATCAATTAATTACCATTTAACAACTTCTTAATTCCTTAATTGCGGATTAATTATTCTCTAATTATTTAATTAATAAAAACCTTAATTATTAATTAGTAAAATTTAATTACAAGTTAAACACTTCTTAAATACTAATTAAGTAACCTTTATTACTTAATTAACAACATATTAATTATTCAATTAATAAATCTTAACCACTTTATTAATGAATCCCTAATCATTAATTAATAATCTAGTTAATGATCTTTTAATTACAATTTAATTAATCTTAAATTAATTAACCTTAATCCTTAACCATTTGTAAATCAAGTAAATTAATTCCCTTAATTAATTTCTTAATCATTTCTTTATAATTACACTAATAATTAAACTTAATTTCTTTAAATTAATCAAAATTAAGACATTAAGACCTTAATTAAGATAAAACATTTATCTTATAAATGCTTTAATTGCCTTAACATATTTACATCATTACTTTTATAACTATCCTTACTTTAATTAAATTTAAGTTAAAACAATCATTTGGCTTGATAAATTAAAGTTATCAAAACACAACTTAAATAACTTTAATATTTACCAATTTATAGTTTAAACTAATTTCAATTTGAATCTAAAACTTTTCTTTAATATAAACCAATAAAATTTACTTTCAAAACTCGATTTCAAAATCATTTTAAAATTTCTTAACAAATGTTTAAATTTAACAAACTTCAAAACTTCTTAAAATATGTTTAAGAAAACATTTATTAAAAACATCAAGTAATTTATATAAAGTGTTTAACTAATTTAAATTTTTAAATTTCAAAAACAAGTTTAAAACCTTTTTAAAATCTTTTTAAAACTGTTCAAGCGCTACCGCTTCAGGTCAAACCCGTTGCTTACTCGGATCAAAACCCGAGTTCCCTGCTTCCATCTCTTTTTTTCAAAACTTTGATTTAATTTTAAGTATGCAAAAACCTACAGGCAACACCACTAACATACTCGATCACAAACCCGAGTTTCCCATGCAAAAACTCGAATGTGTCTTCGAGACCTCACAGCCAAAATTCGCTGACACCCAATCGCCAACACGTGCGCATGCACGCCACCGTTGGTCACCTCCGACCAACATCACCGCCTCCGGCAACTCTCTCAACACCGCAGCATCCAAATACGACCACCCAATCATACATAATCACCGCAATTCGAAATTGGGTATTACTGCAGAACCCAAACCCAAACGACCTCCCTTAATCTCCCTTCGACCACCAAACTCCGGCCACCAGAGATCGAGAGTTGCCGATCATCTCTTGCCAAGCCCATACGCTACCCTCTGCCAAAATTCCAAAGCACTCGATCCAATAGTTCTTAAGAAGCAACCCAAAATCCAACCCATACAAAAACTAGGGCTAAAATCCAATTCCGGTCATCGCCGTCGCCACCGTCCCCTATAGCCACAACCACTATTTTTCCCTGAAACTCCATGGCCTCCTCCACCTCCAGTAGCAACTCCGACCCACAAAATTGCTCCATCTTCCAGAAATCACCCAAAATCAACTTTTCAGAAAAACCCAAATTCCATACTCAATCCTATTTTAAAAATCTGGATTTTTGTCTTAAAAATCATAATTTTGAATGATGATTCAATACATAAACATGAATCAATATAATTCTAAATTTTATTTATTTCATTTTATAAGTTTTCACAGCATATTTTAGCTTACAAGTAAATTCTAAACTTCATTTGTTTAAACATGATTTCATAAGCTAGATGAGTTTAAAACTTAACTAATTTGTTTTAGATTCAAAACTTCAAAGTGTTTATATGAAAAGCTTGAATTTGTTAATTTATAAATCTTTGTGTACAGGAATGAACAGAGGAACTGGTATGCAGAAACAAATACATTCATAACTACATATTTTAAACTATTATCCTCACATGCAAGAATCAATATCACTTAAGCAACAAATTTTATCCTACTTAAGATTTAGATTAGTTGTTTACTCACCTCGAATTTGCATAGTTTTGGAAACTGGAATGGAATCCCCCTTTTTAAAATTTGAAAATTGTTGTTGTTGTCTTTTGAAACTTTGATTTCTTTAAAACTGGAACCATGGTGATGCTCAAGGCTTTTGAAAATGGGTTGTTTTCCAGATTGCATTGAAGCTTTAAAACTGGGTTGACAGGTTGCATTTTGAAGCTCGATCTCAGGCGTGCAGTTTTGAAACATGCTACATGCATGATAAAAAGTATTGCAGATTTTTGTTTGAGGAATGAACTTCAAATTGAAGATTATCAGGCTTGGTAAAAACATCACAGGGTTTGGCTTTTTGACAAATTTAGGTTGAAGATTGGCTACAATTTGTATTGGGGAGATCAGTAAAAAGAAACTACAGGTTTTTGAACTGAGGAATTGAATATGGTTTCAGACTTAAAATTACAGGGTTGTTTTGATTTTCTGTTTTCAGATTGAACTTGAGGATTTTGGATACAAGAGTGGCCATGGATTCTTGTTTGGATTCAAAGAAAAAGAAGAAAGAAGATAATGGGATTTTATGAAAATGAATTTTAAGGTTTAATAAAATTTAAAGAAAAGAAAATTAAGAAGAAGAAAAAAAACTTGTTATCTTTAATTACATTTGTCATAAACCAAGCTTATTTTCCAAACACATGTATTCTATGATGTTTAAAAATGAACACATGTCACTCATTATTTTAAAATTATTTTAAAATGATTTTTAAAACCCATTATTATCAATTTGCTTAATATGTAAATAGTTTACTAATTTATGAATGCTTTTATAAATTTATAAATCCATTTTCTTTTCTTATAAAAATAAAACTTTCAAAAGAAAATAAGATATAAACTAATTAGATTCCATCTAAAATAATATAAAATTATTTAATCCATTTTTACATGTTAATTTAAATGCCTTTGCATTTATTTACTATTAGATAAATATTTTCCAAATTTATATAAATAAAATTCTTTTGTTTTAAATTAATATAAAAAAGTCTTATTTTAAAATAAAACTTTATTCGTAAATCTTTTATATACAAATATATTTCAAGATATACATTCTTTTTAAATTACAAATTCAAATTCAAATTTCAAATTTGAAAATTCAAATTCAATTTAGACCTCAATTTCTAATCAAATATATCTTTATTAAATTAAACACACACATTTTTAAATTAAGAAATATTAAATTCTAATTTTAAAGTAAAATTTTAAAGTAAACATATATTTAAACAACACTTATTAAATTAAAATGTTAAGCTTATCAAAAATCAAATTTATAAAATAACACAAATTAAATAATTATTCCATTTAAAATCAATTGATTTCTAAATTTAAAAACATCACATAAATTTTATTTTGGTTATTTATATATGAAGATAACCATTTTATCAATTTAAATGATTTAATTAAGAGATTATCTCCTTTAAAATTCTCCAAAATTCTAGGATATTACATTCCTCCTCCCTTAAAAGAATTTCGTCCTCGAAATTTAAAATAAAGATAATCCAAAATCTTTTATTTCATTTTAACCATTCAAGCATTCCTATCAACCAAACATATCAACCAACAACAATCTATCCAACAAACAGTTTATTTAAACAACCAATTCGTTCAATCAAATAATCCTAGCTATCTGGACATAGATCCCAATAAGTTAAACTATTCAGAGTTTCCCAAGACAAACTCTGAAATCCTAACTCCACACCAAAAGATAGATCGTTCACGTATTTCCACAGAAGAGTACGTGAAAAACAACGTGAATTCCAGTCATCCAAACTGACAATTCAACCTGAAGACTACAACACTAATCTTCTCCTGATAAGCTCTACCATCGCAGATACCTGAACCAAGAACCAGATGATCTTCCGACTTTACTCCACAGAAAGGTCTTCTAAACAAAGCTTCACAGGGTGGCATCCAAATATTCGCCTGATAACTTATACGAGAATTCCAATAAATGCAGATGATCCTCCTAACATCCACAAAATCCAAAGCACAAGCTCACTCAAATCTCTAAGATTTGGTTCAGCCTTTCCGTTGGTTTGGGAATGATAGGCTGTATCCAAATTCAATCTCGAACCCAAAGCTGATCACAAAGCCTTCCAGAACTAGCTGGAGAAGATAATATCACAATTGCTAACAATGCTGACTGAAACACCAAGCAGTCAGACAAACATCCAAGAAAACTCAGCCAAAGATGATATAGAATGGATTGCCTCAACCAAAATAAAATGGGCGTTCTTGGTTAACCAATTCACAATCACCCAATTCCAATAATTCCCTCTTTGGTCCTTGGCAAACCTTCGAAGAAATCCAACGAAATCACTTCCCACTGGAACTTCCACTTCAGAACCTCCAAAGATTTCAACAAACCGATGGTCTTCTGCTGATCACCAACACCTGCTGACAGATCGCACATCCAAAGATGAAAGCAGCTACATCCTACTCGTACTTGGCCATTAGAAGATTCTCTTTATATCCATATATCTCTGAACACCCTAGGCTGGACACTCAATTTGGAGCGATGACTCTCTGCCAAAACTTCTTGCTTCAAAATCCAAGAATTCGGAACACAATCCTTTTCGATGATCCTCAATGTTCCCTTGACCAACCATCTCAAAACTGGAACAATGACCATCATTGACTCACCTCATTTATCTCAGACACACATAAATGTCCGAGCAGATCTCAAACTTATTCTTGCCATCAGAGATAGCTAGAATAGGCACACTAGTCAGCCTTGCCTTCAAATCCGAGAAAACCTCTTCACTTGGGTCCATTTCTATTCCTGTAGAACTCTGCCAAGCTATAAAACTTTGGTTGCTTCTACTCCTGAATAGTAGCTATCCAGGCTGGATCTACAGAAATACCACCACCAAAACAAAATGCTACAACAAAGCCTCTAACACTAACTCGAAATGTCGCTAGCTTTCCTCTTCGGACTTGGAGTAGACAAGAAAACATTGATGAACACGAGAATAACTTATACCACACATCACAAATCTCGATTCATCAAATCCACACAGAGTCTCAAAAGACTCATCTGTCTAGGCCACAAAGACAACAGCTGAACTCCAATCGGGAAAAACTAGGCTGAACAACAGGCACCGCTTCCGAAACCTAAGACGATCCAAATCTCTATCTCCCGATGAGGAAAAACCTTCGCTCCTTCGGAACATCTGGAAAATCACTAACCACCTCGATGGACTCTACACCTCCTGGAGATACCTCACTCCATGCAGAATATGACTCAAAAGAATCTTAGCATTATCGCAAGTCACTTTTGCGATTCTTCTCAACTCAACTTCCAAAGATACAATCCTTTCTTCTAACATCAAGCAGCCCAATACCATCCAACCAATCCAAATCCAAACAATATCAAAACCCTTTAGATCAAATAAAATGTTTCTAGAAAAACTATGGGGAAGATAAGAAAATCTTAAGCTTCAACAGATTTGATCTATCTCGGTTATCCATCTATAGGGCTTGGTTCAAAGGTAGGAGGGCTAAGCAATCAAAGATAGAGAGATAAAATTCCTCTAGAACTCATGTTGGAAATCCGAACAGATACCCAACAAATTTATATAAGTATATAGTTATATAAAAATTACAAATACACGCTCTCAAGCTAGACAACAATCCAGAGCCTAGGTGTTATCTAACCTATCCTCTGATACCAGGTGAGATGACCCGACCTTCATTACACAGAAAGACGCATCTTCTTTAAGAAAGAAAGAGGTAGAAATAGAATAAATAGAAGGAACGAACTCAACAAAATCAAAATCTCACAGCGGAGCGAAACAAAATATAATATATAACATAACTATTACATAGTGTATTACATATTAGAGTTACTCAGATACAACAACACAAGATAGACAGTTATACAAGTCTGTCTATTATACAACTCAAGTACAACACATACATTACAGAGATACATCACAGCGGAAAACACCATATAACTACAAACGCTGAAGCCTCCTGCTCCATAACTCCTCCAGTATTCGTCAAAGCAAACCTGATTCCCTTGGCTACTTGTAAAAATTTGAGTACCCAAGAGTTTAAAAAAAACAGAATAAACTCCGGGTCAGACATGGGTCTGGTGTGAGTAAACGGGTTAAAGTTGCTTAACTTTTAAAAACCATTGAAAACAAAAGGTATCACGTAAGACTCCCCACACATAAACATGGGTAAGTTTTTACCTTACACTAACTAAAACATTTGATAGGAAATCCAGTGATATTATAATAGTGTCTGGGTTTTTCAAGTAAATATAAAATAGCCAAAATTGTTACATCTATTAAATTCCAGCTATTAGCCACAAAAGTGGATAATACAATCAAAACCGTAAGGGCACGTAGGAAGAATGGTTTCCCATTAATGGTAGGGCTACTGGGGTACCGCCCGTCACAGTACGTGGCCTAGATCACCGTACCGAGGATCACTCCCGCCCTCTTGCAACACAAAGCCGGAACCATTCCTTACCGAATAGTTCCAAACAAGACCACCCTGGCGATTCTTGCTAGCAATCGCCCCACACATCCGAAATAAAAAGGGACATCTAGACAGGGGTAAATCTCGTCCTACTTGGGCATGACCCACTTAGCCTTGCTGCACCTCCCCTGTTTTAGCCATTCCCAGTTGATGAGGCTTGAAGCTGCGATTACCTTTATAGAACACATCTATCTTAGAATGCTCATTGTCCACCTGACGATGTTCTGAAAGCATTCAATCCATACAAGTTCGTTCCGGGTTCGAACGAAACCGAAGGCATTATCTCGTTACACTCATTTTGGAATCACCCTTAGAGTTAACGACAATAACCCTTGCACTCTGAAGACTCCATCTCGAACCTGAAAGTACTATCTCCGTTATACTCGTATTGGAATCACCCTCAGAGTTTCTAACGACAGATAGTTCTTACACTTCGAGTCTTCAACTCGATCTTCACTTGAATTCACGACCTAACGTTTAATTTGGATCAATGTGGTTTCGGATAATCAAATTTGATACCCGATCCCGGTCTCATCGAACCAAACGTGTCTTAAAGGCCAAGTTGTTTAAAGGTTTAAATAGTTCAATTCAATTCAATTCAATTCAATATAACTCAATGCTTTGAAATCACACAGCATTAACATAGATAAATATCACACATTTATCATTGATATAACCAATATCATATCACACATATCATTAATAGATATCAATCCAATAGATATCATCCAATTCAGACATTCAACAACCAATCATCCATAAGCAAGCATTATCAATTTATATCATAATTAATTTAATTTCTTAAATTAATCCATTAAGAATCAACCCCTAAATCTTTCTTATACAATCATTAATTAACTTCTAACCTTAATTAATTTATCACTCCTCGATTAACTTAATTAATCAATTAATCAATCCCTAATCCTGATTAATTATCCTTTAATCGTCAATTAATAAACCTCAATTATTAATTAATCTCCTTTAACATAAAGCAATTAATCCTTAATTACTTCCATAATCAATTAATTAACTTTTAATTAACTGATTAATTTTCACATTAATTAATCCATAATTACTTTTATAATTAATTAATTAATTATTTATTAATTAACTAATTAATTATCTCTTAATTTTTTAATTAATAAACCTAATTATCAATTATTAATTAAGAAGTTAATTACAAATTACTTACTTCTTAATCACCAGTTAATTAATCATTTAATTAACCCTTAACTGTTAACCCATTCTTAATTAACAGATAATCAATCCTTAGTTACCATTTGATTAATCCTTAATAACCATTGATTAATCAATTAATTACCATTTAACAACTTCTTAATTCATCCTTAATTACATATTAATTATTCTCTAATTATTTAATTAATAAAAACCTTAATTATTAATTAATAAAATTTAATTACAAGTTAAACACTTCTTAAATACTAATTAAGTAACCTTTATTACTTAATTAACAACTTATTAATTATTCAATTAATAAATCTTAACCACTTGATTAATGAATCCCTAATCATTAATTAATAATCTAGTTAATGATCTTTTAATTACAATTTAATCAATCTTAAATTAATTAACCTTAATCCTTAACCATTTGTAAATCAAGTAAATTATTTCCCTTAATTAATTTCTTAATCACTTCTTTATAATTACACTAATTAATTAAACTTAATTTCTTTAAATTAATCAAAATTAAGATATTAAGACCTTAATTAAGATAAAACATTTATCTTATAAATGCTTTAATTGCCTTAACATATTTACATCATTACTTATATTACTATCCTTACTTTAATTAAATTATTAATTAAGTTTAAGTTAAAACAATCATTTGGCTTGATAAATTAAAGTTATTAAAACACAAATTTAAATAACTTTAATATTTATCAATTTATAGTTTAAACTAATTTCAATTTGAATTTAAAACTTGTCTTTATATAAACCATTAAAATTTACTTTCAAAAATCGATTTCAAAATCATTTTAAAATTTCTTAACAAATGTTTAAATTTAACAAACTTCAAAACTTCTTAAAATATGTTTAAGAAAACATTTATTAAAAACATCAAGTAATTTATATAAAGTTTTTAACTAATTTAAAATTTTAAATTTCAAAAACAAGTTTAAAACCTTTTTAAAATCTTTTTAAAACTGTTCAAGCGCTACTGCTTCGGGTCAAACCCATTGCTTACTCGGGTCAAAACCCGAGTTCCCTGCTTCCATCTCTTTTTTTCAAAACTTTGATTTAATTTTAAGTATGCAAAAACCTATAGGCAACACCACTAACATACTCGAGCACAAACCCGAGTTTCCCATGCCAAAACTCGAATGCGTCTTCGAGACTTCACAGCCAAAACTCGCTATAACCGAACCGCCAACACGTGCGCATGCACGCCACCATTGGTCACCTTCGACCAACGTCACCGCCTCCGGCAACTCTCTCAACACCGCAACATCCAAATACGACCACCCAATCATACATAATCACCGCAATTCGAAATTGGGTATTACTGCAGAACCCAAACCCAAACGACCTCCCCTAATCTCCCTTCAACCAGCAAACTCCGGCCACCAGAGATCGAGAGTTGCTGATCATCTCTTTCCAAGCCCATACGCTACCCTCTACCAAAATTCCAAAGCACTCGATCCAACAGTGCTTACGAAGCAACCCAAAATCCAACCCATACAAAAACTAGGGCTAAAATCCAATTCCGGTCATCGTCGTCGCCACCGTCCCCTATAGCCACAACCACTATTTTTCCCTGAAACTCCATGGCCTCCTCCACCTCCAGTAGCAACTCTGACCCACAAAATTGCTCCATTTTCCAGAAATCACCCAAAATCAACTTTCCATAAAAACCCAAATTCCATACTCAATCCTATTTTAAAAATCTGGATTTTTGTCATAAAAATCATAATTTTGAATGATGATTCAATACATAAACATGAATCAATATAATTCAAAATTTTATTTATTTCATTTCATAATTTTTCACAGCATATTTTAGCTTATAGGTGAATTCTAAACTTCATTTGTTTAAACATGATTTCATAAGCTAGATGAGTTTAAAACTTAACTAATTTGTTTTAGATTCAAAACTTCAAAGTGTTTATATGAAAAGCTTGAATTTTTTAATTTATGAATCTCTGTGTATAGGAATGAACAGAGGAACTGGTATGCAGAAACAAATACATTCATAACTACAGATTTTAAACTATTATCCTCAAATGCAAGAATCAATATAACTTAAGCAACAAATTTTATCCTACTTAAGATTTAGATTAGTTGTTTACTCACCTCAAATTTGCACAGTTTTGGAAACTGGAATGGAATCCCCCTTTTTAAAATTTGGAAACAGTTGTTGATGACTTCTGAAACTTTGATTTCTTTAAAACTTGAACCATGGTGATGCTCAAGGCTTTTGAAAATGGGTTGTTTTCCAGATTGCATTGAAGCTTTAAAACTGGGTTGACAGGTTGCATTTTGAAGCTTGATCTCAAGCATGCAGTTTTGAAACATGCTACATGCATGATAAAAAGTATTGCGGATTTTTGTTTGAGGAATGAACTTTAAATTGAAGATTATCAGGCTTGATAAAAACATTACAAGGTTTGGCTTTTTGACAAATATGGGTTGAAGATTGGCTATAATTTGTTTTGAGGAGATCGGTAAAAAGAAACTACAGGTTTTTGAACTGAGGAATTGAATATGGTTTCAGACTTGAAATTACAGGGTTGTTTTGATTTTCTGTTTTCAGATTGAACTTGAGGATTTTGGATACAAGAGTGGCCATGGATTCTTGTTTGGATTCAAAGAAAAAGAAGAAAGAAGATAATGGTATTTTGTAAAAATGAATTTTAAGGCTTAATAAAATTTAAAGAAAAGAAAATTAAGAAGAAGAAAAAACACTTGTTATCTTTGATTACATTTGTCATAAACCAAGCTTATTTTCCTAACACATGTATTCTATGATGTTTAAAAATGAACATATGTCACTCATTATTTTTAAATTATTTTAAAATGATTTTTAAAACCCTTTATTATCAATTTTCTTAATATGTAAATACTTTACTAATTTATGAATGCTTTTATAAATTTATAAATCCATTTTCTTTTCTTATAAAAATAAAACTTTCAAAAGAAAATAAGATATAAACTAATTAGATTCCATCTAAAATAATATAAAATTATTTAATCCATTTTTACATGTTAATTTAAATGCTTTTGCATTTAATTACTATTAAATAAATATTTTCCAAATTTATATAAATAAAATTCTTTTGTTTTAAATTAATATAAAAACAAGTCTTATTTTTAAAATAAAACTTTATTCAAAAATCTTTTATATACAAATATATTTCAAGATATACATTCTTTTTAAATTACAAATTCCAATTCAAATTTCAAATTTAAAAATTTAAATTCAATTTAGACCTCAATTTCAAATCAAATATATCTTTATTAAATTAAACACACACATTTTAAATTAAGAAATATTAAATTCTAATTTTAAAGTAAATTTTAAAAATAGACATATATTTAAACAACACTTAATAAATTAAAATGTTAAGCTTATCAAAAATCAAATTTATAAAATAATACAAATTAAATAATTATTCCATTTAAAATCAATTGATTTCTAAATTTAAAAACATCACATAAATTTTATTTTGGTTATTTATATATGAAGATAACCATTTTATCAATTTAAATGATTTAATTAAGAGATTATCTCCTTTAAAATTCTCCGAAATTCTGGGATATTACATATGGATAAGCCAAACCATGTATACTTTACCATGTTGCACATGACACATATATGTGTATAAGATACGTATATATTTAATAAAATACAAATGTTATGACCCACCTTTTTGGACATTTAAATCGACAATAAACCACACATGTCTAACTCAAACAATTCAAAAGGGTGGATTATCAATGGGGTTTAATAAGAAAAATAAGAGAAAAGAAGGAAAACAAAAAGATAGAATCTCGCAGCGGAATGACAAAATATAAGAATCAAATAAATAGTTCATAAATCTATTTTACAATATATATTTGATTACACAAATTTTGCAACATAATCAGAGTAAAATCACAAACATACCAATTGATACCAAATGTAACAACCCGGGATTTCCGATCTCGAAAATCCTAGATAGTTAGGAAAAAGAGAAAGAGATAGAAGAAAAGAAGGACAGAAAACACCAACATCTCACAAACGCAGCGGATAAAATATAATATCAAATAATAATAACAGTTATACAAAGGAAAACTGTACTTGTCAAATTTCACTTTAATACATCAAAGTTACAAATTTACACAATATTGGACAGTTTAAAACAACATGTCCTAGATATAGAACTATATATCACAGCGGAAACACTTCATACGTTCCTGCCATCTAGCTCGCCTCTTGAGCTCCAGAACGTCCTTACCTGAAAATCTGTAATACTCGGTCTGACCCAAGCATTACATCAAAGTAACACCGGGGTCAGGCTGGAAACCAGCGTGAGTAAACCCATCTAACGAGGAACACAAAAGCATACAACTTATATAAAACCCGGGTAACTCGTATCAATTTACAAACTCACAATTTTTAGACATCACTTACCCCACGCATCAATTTCTAAGTACCAATACTTAAATTAAATGGTCCAATTCACTTAAATCATTCCATACCAGCCTATTGATTTCACAATCAATCTATAAAAATCGAAGTGGTTTCGGGTATTTACTAATACCCGACTCCGGTCTCTTCGAATCCAATGTCATCTTAACCCAAATTATTCAAGTGCAATACAATTCAACTTTAAATACAGGGTGTCACAGTAATTCATCATCAATAGATAACTACATCATCACAGTTCAAATCAAACATATTATATCACATAACATCATGAATCACACACCAGGGATAACAAATAACCCAAGATATTCAAATATCATGCAATCATCTATAAGCAAGATAAATTTAATCATACCATTTCTAATTAATTTAATTGACTACCCATGAATTAAATTAATTACTTTATAAATCTTGCTTATTTAACATTAATTAATTGTATTCAATTAATTAATAATCCTTTAATTTTTCATCTTGATTAATCATCCTTAATTAATCATTCTTTAATTACATTAAGTAACTAACCTTTAATTAATTTCATAGATTAAATTATTCTTAACCATTCTCATTAATTAATCTTTAATTAATTAATGACATTCATTAATAATCTTTAATCACTTCTAGTCATTAATTATTCTTTAATTAATTACATCTAACAAGTAATTTTAAATTAATCACATTTATCAATTAACCTTAATTAATCTCAATCAGAAATTAATTATCCCTTATTAATTAATTAATAAACTTAATTATCAATTAATAAAACTTAAATACAATTAATTTATTTTTATTTACTAGTTAATTAATCCTTAATTAACAATTGATAAATCTCTAATAACTTAATTAATTAATACTTGATTACAACTTAATTACTCAATTAATTAATCTCCAATAATTAAAAAAATCTTTAATTATCTAATTAACAACCCTTAATGTCAAATTAATTAATTTCTAATTAATTAACTTATAACCCTTAATTACAAATTAGTTGATCCTTAATCATTAATTACCTAGATAATTTAATCACTCTTCCATTACCTCAGTAATTTATCAAAACCTAAATTAGATTAAAATAAAATCATTTCCTTTATTAAATTCCAAATCACAAATTTGGTTTGAACATTTATCAATCACTTAAATTGATCCACTTAATATAGTTATCTTGTTATTACTAACAAGCTTAGTTTGTAGATCAAAGCTTAAAGAAGATTAGAAGGTGAGAAATTTAGAGCAAATCAAGTTTATTTTCCAAATTTCTTTGAATATATAGTATTTTTAAACAACATTTGCTTTAAAATAAATTGGTTTAAAAATATTTATTTAAAAATAACATGTTTGTCATATCCTTTGGAAAGTAACTTGATTATGGTTTCTTTTGTTTAATTTTAAGATCAATTCCCTTTCATAAACAAATCTTGCTTAAATATACAAAGGACCCTATCCCAAACTACAACCCAAACTAACAGGCCCGAACATTCCTTTCAATCACATCGCATGGGCCAAAGCCCAACAAAAACCACCCCGATGTCATCACTCTTTCTTCCCAAATTCTGATCCAATTATCCTTCCAGAATAATCACGAAACAAATGGCAAGAATAACAGCACAAACAATCAACACACTACGCGAATCAACCAATACCAGCACCGAACCCAAACGTTATGCACCATCCATCGTATTGTCAAATCACCGAAACTCGCCTGGATCCAGCATGCACGGTGATACACATGTACGTGTACACCCAATCCTACGACTATCTCACCACCGCGACACCTACTCCCCACTCCACATCATTGCTAGCCATGATATGCCGATCGCCGAAGCAAACTTCACCCCGATCGGAAAAATCGAACTCCAGAACACAAATTCCAAACCACGAAAACACATACCACCACCAATCGAACTTCTGCACCCACGTCTGGCCATTACCCCATACACCACTAGCTTCGATCGATAACCCTCGCCAGCGGCTACCTTCGATGCCAAAATCACGATTCTCGGTTGCGTTCCTTTGCCCAAATCAATCACGTTCCTAAAACAAAATTGAGACGACCCGACTTTCTAGTCCCAGAAAATCGCATCTTCTTTAAGAAAGAAAGGGATAGAGAAGAGAAAAGAAAGAAGAGAAAGAAGAAACAACATTAGAATCTCAACAGCGGAAAACTATATATCTACATGCAGAAGCCTCCTGCTCCATTTCTCCTTCACAATTCGTCAAAGCTAATCTGAATCCCTTGGCTACTCGTAAAAATTTGAGTACCCAAGAGTTTAAGAAAAACAGAAATAAACTCCGGGTCAGACATGGGTCTGGTGTGAGTAACAGGTTAAAGTTGCTTAACTTTGAAAAAAACCTTTGAAAAGAAAAGGTATCACGTAAGACTTTCCACACATAAACATGGAAAAGTTTTTACCTTATGCTAACCAAAATATATGATAGGAAATCTGACGATATTATAATAGTGTCTAGGGTTTTCAAGTAAATATGAAATAACCGAAATTGTTACATTTATTAAATTCCAGCCACTAGCAACAAAGTGGGTAATACAATCAAAACCGTTGGCACTTATTGAATTTTGGCTTCCATACAATGGCAGGGCAACTGGGGTACCGCCCGTCACAGTACGTGGCCTAGATCACCATACCGAGGAGTACGCCCGCTCCCCTGCAACACAAAGCCGGAACCATTCCTTACTGAACAGTTCCGAACAAGACCACCCCGCAGTTGTGATCAGCAACCGCACCACTAAGCCGAAATAAAGGGATATCTAGACAGGGGTAAATCTCGTCTTACTTGGGCATGACCCACTTAGCCTTGCTGCACCTCCCCTGTTTTAGCCATTCCTGGTTGATGAGGCTTGAGGCTTCGATTACCTTTATAGGACATATCACTTAGAATGCTCATCGTCCACCTGACGATGTTCTGAAAGCATTCAATCCATACAAGTTCATTCCGGGTTCGAACGAAACCGAAGGCATTATCTCGTTAAACTCATTTTGGAATCACCCTCACAGTTAATGACGATAACCCTTGCATTCTGAATCTTCATCTTCACTTCAGATTCATGACCTAACGTTAATTTGGATCGATGTGGTTTTAGGACATCCAAATATGGAAACCCGATCCCGGTCTCATCGAAATCCAAAACGTGTCTTTTAAGGCCAAGTTGTTTTAGAGTTTAAAACAATTCAATTATCTATATACACACAGATAGATAATTCACATCACAATAGATAATCAACATTATCATCATCAATAGATAATCCATATCAATATAAACAGATAATCCATATCTTCATCACAATGCAACCAATGCATCCATATCATATAACATTACTCATCTCATGGCTGAGATTACAAACCATACAAGGTAACCAATTTCAATCATTCATGCATAAGCAATGATCTAATGATGACACCATCTATAATTAATTTAAAATGAATTAAATTAATTACTTAATCTCTAATTAATTTAAAATAAATTAAATTAATTACTTCATCATTATAATCCTGCTTAACTTAATCATTAATTGATTACAAATCAATTAAATAATCACCATCTCATTATTTAATTCAATTAATCATTACTGATTAACAATATCCTAATTAAAATAAGTAATTAGCCTTTAAATTTAATTATACAAGTTAATTATACTTAACACTTATAATAATTAACTTTTAATTACTTAATCAATTAATTAACTAAGTTTAAATACATTAATCCTTTATTTATTTAATTAATTCATTTGTTAATTATTTCTTAATTAATCACATCATTAATTTTATTAATTAATGATTTCTAATTACGTTTTTAATTAATCTCTCTAAATAAATTTATTACATTAAGTAATCAATCTTCAATTAAACCACACATATTAATCACTTTTGATTAATAACAATCTAGTAATTAACTGCCCTTAATTACTCATTCCACAAATTAATTACTCTTAATTAATTATCTCAATTAATCCCTAAATTAATTTTCAAAGTAATTTAATCTAAATTACTTCCATCATTAACACCTTTAATTATATTCAGTAATTATCAATTAATTACTTCCCTAAGTAATTACAATCCCATTAATTACATAAAGTAATTATTCATCAATCATCAAGTGTTTAAATTAATTAAACTAAATTAATTAATATAAACTAATCTCATTAACATAATTAATTACATTTAGGAATTAATTTCATTAATTACTTCCACTAAGTAATTAAACATAAACAATTACATAAATGATTATTATTTATTAATTAATCTAATTAATTATTAAAAATTAATCACATTAATTAGTTGTTAAATAATCATACTTAATGACCTTGATTAACAAATCTTTAATTACATTATTAAGAAATTAACTCAGATTAATCATTATTAATTAAATTAATTAACAAATAATTAATCCCTAATTATTAAATTAATTAAATGTTAATTAAAATCTTAATTAATCCTTAATCACTTGATTTATTAATCTTAATCATTAATTAAAATTTGATTAATAATCCTTAATTACAGATTAATTAACCCTAATTAATTAATCTCAAATCTTTATTAATCCATTTAAAAATTATTAATTACTTAATTAATCATCCACATTATTAATTAATTAAATAATTAATTACCCATTTAAATTAACTTAATAATTTAAATGAATCCAATTTCTTAAGTTCTAACTTAATTTATGAAACATTTCTTCTTATATAAAGTATTTTAGATCAAATTGTTTCCAAATTTATTTTAAACTTCACTTTAAATTCCATTTTAAATTTTAAGAATTTAAATGAATACAATTTATTTAAACAAGATTTAAAACAATTTAAAATCTTTTTATCTCACATGTTTAAGAACATCCCTTTTATAAAATAAAAGTTTAAAAGATTATAAAACAAATTCATTTAAACATTCCAAGTATTTTTTTTTTAAAAAAAATTCAAATTAAAAATGTACTTTTAATTTCAAATTTGAAATACAACTTGAATCTTTTATTCCAGATTTGAACTTAAAACTTTAAAACTTTACTTACATTTCCATCTTCATTTTTAAATTCAAATTATTTAACCATTTCTAAAATAGTTAAAACAAACTTAAATTTAAAAACTTATTTTATTAAAAAAAAACTAACATTCAAATCAAATTCCAGGTTTTTAAAACTGGATTTAAACTTATTTTAAATTTTTGTTTAACAATTTGAAAACTCACAGTTTAAATTCAAAACCAATGTTCTTTTATACTTTAAAAGTTGTTAAACTAAATTTAAATTTCAAATTTCAAATTAATTCAAAACTCATATTCAACTCTTTTGAATTTCAGATTCAAATTCAGTTTAAACTTAGTTTAAAATTTCAGTTTATATTTAATTCTACTTTTAGTTTCAAAACTGAAACAGGTTTCCATATTTTTTTATAAAAAAACAAACTTAAAATTTCAAAATTCAAATTATTACAAAAACCAGAATTCAAACAATTTGAATTCATATTTAGATTCGGGTTTTAAATCCTAAGTTAAAATTTTAGTTTCTATTCAAACCTTACTCTAAATTTTAAATACAGAAACAGGTTTCTGTTTATTCCTAAAACCCAAACTAAAATTTTAAAATTCAAATTATTACAAAGACTAAGATTTAAACTATTAGAATTCAAATCTAAATTCAGGTTTCAAACTTAGTTCAAATTTTAGTTTGCATTTTAAAACTTTTACTTCTACTTTTAAAAACTGTAAACAATTTTCTGTTTATTCTCTAAAACTTGAAACACAGTATATACTCGAGCCACCCCTGTTTTACTTCGAGTCACAACTCTTACTTCTTCGAGTTAAATTAAGATTTACCCTAGACAAACCCGAGGCTACAAAAAAACTGTAACCACCATCATACCAACATACCACCTTGCTCATGTGCACCTGTACACCCTCTCCGGCCACCGCTGGCCAACTCCGCAACCTCCTCGCAGTCGACAACCATCAACTCCGACCATCCAAACAACGTTCCATTCGTCACTTGCTCAAATACAAAATCGCGACCCAAAATTCCCGATCCTGGAAACAAAACAGAACCAAACAATCCAACCTGTCAACACCCTCGTCCTCGCGCCACCCGCCACCGGAGCGGTTGAAATTCCGTCCACACACCTGTCAACCACCATACTATCATGTCCCAAATTATTGTTGGACTTGATCCGTTGTCAAAGCCGTGGTGTTCAATTTTCTCAAACCCAGTAAACTAGGGTTCTAAAATTTGAAATCCCAATCACAACATCAAAAATGAAAAGTAACCCAAACCCATAATTTTCACAACATCTCTGATCATTTCCTATTCCTCCAGAAACAAATCCAACTCAATCGAACATATAAACTAACAGTGCTAACCCAAAATGTAGATTACAGTGAAGATAGAACTGCTCTTTGGATATGGTATTAAAAATGGTAATTCTACTTTTAAAAAACATAATTTTGCATGATGTTTTGATATACAAACCTGAAACATTGAATTACAAAGTTTGAATTCCCATCTATACAAATTGTTACTCTGTTATATTTACTTTCAGGCAAAACAGAATTTTATTTAACTCATATAAATTTTTTAAAACTTATCTTATCTTATAATAAACAAGTTTCATTCAAAAATTTAAATCATAACAGCAAACAAGTCAAAAGAAAAAGAATTCTATAATCAAACAGGAGTTTGGGATTTGAAGAACAGATATGCAACAGTTATCATCATCTACACATAAATATATTCGCATGTATAAATAATCACAGCAAATTCATATATGTATATTCATTTCTAATTTAAAAAGCATGGAAACAACTTTTACCTATTAAATTAATTTTAAAAAATGAGTTACTCACCTTTTTAAATCATGCAGACAGAGCCCAGATTTTTTTTAAGCATGCAGAACATCCTTTGCAACTTGCTTGAATGCTTTAAACTCTTGAATGAATGCTTTAAAACTGGATTTGTTTGCCCTTAAATCTTGATTGTTGCTGATGACTTAATTTGCTTTAAATTCCAGGTTTTTTTAAAAAATGCAGGAAACCATTTCCAGGTTTTTGAAGAGGAAAATGCAGTTTTTTTTTCTTGATTTCCAGATTTAAAGAAATGCAGGTTTGCCTTGCATTTGATACTCAGATTTGCATGTTTGTTTACAGGAGTTGATATGCAATTTTGAAAAAGAAGAGAAATGGTTTTGAGGATTGTTTAAAAAAAATGGAATGGTTTTGAAGAATATTTAGAGAGAAAGGGGTTTCAGCTGAAAACATTGTCTTAGTTTAGGAATTGAAAATAAAGAAAGAAAAATTGGAAGATGGCAAGTGTTTTTTATAACTATATTTATGATTTATTTAAAATAAAAGAAAATAAAAATAAAAACAATGACACTTGTCTTAAGTTTTACACTTGTTAATATCCTCATTTAAACACTCAACACATGTTAACTTATGCCTTAATAAACTTACACATGTCATTTTAAATAATTAGTATTTTTAATTAAAGTAAATGAAGTCTTAAACTTAATTCATTATTTCTTTAACACTTATTTATATGTATAGCTATGTTTTTAAAGAAATAAACCTTTATATAAATATAAACAATATATATATATATATATATAGCAATCATTTGAAAATAATATTTTTAATCATTTTAAAATAAATTTATAAAAGAGGTTATAACTCATTTGTTATTTAAATGAATAAATGGCTCGTTTATTAATTGTATTTAAATTCTCATATTTACTTTACAAATCACAATTATTAATCAATATTTTAGAAAGAAATAAAACAAATATTTTTATAACTTTATTTTAATATTCAAACATAAGTCAAAATGTATTTTAAACAAATAAAACATTTATTTTATATATTTAAAATCATTTTGTTATTTTATTAAATAGTTTTGAAAAGCTTAAATAAAAAATAAATCAAAATTTTCCCAATTTCAAAATATTAAAATAAGAAAATATGCTACACTAATTTAATTTAAAACCAAACTTATCTATTTAAAATATATATAAATATATATACATATTATAAATAGAAAACAGTTTATTAATTTATTAAAAGATAATTTCACTAATTAAATATTTAATGAAAGAAAATTATTGAATCAATTCAAATTTATTTACAAAAATTATCAAATTAATTTAATTTTAAACATAGATTATTAAATTTATATTGCCATAAATTCCGGGATATTACAATCCTCCCCGCTTAAAAGAATTTCGTCCCCGAAATTTAAAACAAAGGTAATTTAATAATCTCATTAAAGATTTAATTTTAAAACACTGCATATATTAATTATATGCTAACAACCATAGCAACCAATTCACACAATCAAAAAAATCTAACTATCCAAAAAAATTCTGAATAGAACTTCCACGAGTTTCCCCGATATAAATATCGGGATACTCGCTCTATAGAATTCAAAGAATCAATACTATTAAGCTATAGAGCTCTTATCTCATCTATACTACAATTCTACACAAGATATCAGACTACAGACGAGTCTGCCTTAACAACCAAATCCTCCTGAACTGCTGGTTCTACAACCAGAAATAGATCATACACGTACTCCCTCAAAGATATCTGAAACATATTGAATCCCAGTTATCCAAACTGGCAATTCAACTCTGAAGCCCAAACACTTATCTTACCAGAACACAGAAGAAATCCAAAACACCTTGGAGCTAGATTCCCAGATTTACCAAACTTATAGCTCCCTGGATTGGAGTAAAACTTATCCAAAACCAAATCTCCGACTCTAGAATCCAAATTGCTCTGTTTCTTATCCATAAAATTCTTCGGACGATCCTGGGCTACCAACATTCTTCCTGATCAGCTCAACTCTAGCCGATGCCCCTAGAAATAGACTAGACCAAAACAATCCAATGATCTCCTCAAGATCAATCCAAAACCAAGAATACAAATTCTACTCCTCAAACAACAGAAGACAGAACAAACTTCTCCTTATCCGGAAAATACAAACAGATGCACCCCCAAACTGCTTCCGCTGCACAACTCTAATCCAAAGTAGAAGAAAACGCTGATGAAGAGCACGAGCACAAACTGGACAACAAAGCACAGAAATATGGTTCAACAGATTCATAAAGAAGACTCAGATGTTCCTCCGAAACCTGAGCTGCTTCACCAACTCTATCTCTAGGAATCATCCATCTACTAACTGAACCACCAGTACCTCTCCTGGAATACTAGCCGATAAGAAAACTCGATCTTCAGATGCGAACAAACTTCTGACTTCCCTGGAGACATCCGGACAAACTTCAACAACTCAAGAGAACACTCAACTATCGCAAGTCACTTTTGCGATCAACCCAGCCTAATATCCAAAGAAACTACTCTCTCTACCAATCAGAACAGCTTACGCTGGCCTAGCCAATTCACAGAAGAAACGAGTCCACTCTGCTGCTTCAGAACTCCACTTCAGAAAAACTACTCAGTCAGAAAACTTCCTGCCAACCCAAAACATTCCGAGTTGCTCTGCTAACACCAAACCAAAGAATTCTCAATCCAAAGCTCTTCGAGAAACTCAGACTCCAAACAGAAACACCCTACTGGACTTAGCCACAACACCAAGCAGGCTCACTTCCTTACTCTTGTTCCAAAAAAAACATCTTCGGAAATATCCATAGTCACTGCATCTCATCACGCAGCTACTACTTCCTAAGGTATCAAGATACCATCACTCACTTGCTTCTGCCCAACCGACAGATCCAATCTCAACTCACCGAACTCTGCACTTCAAAGATGAACTCCGAACCTTAACAGGTTTCCTTCAGAGATCGATGAGGTCCTTACACCAAGATAGACTCATTCGAGACGGTACTAGGTCTACAGTCTCGACAGATACACCTCCAACCATCGGTAGTAGTTGTGTCCACACACCACTACTCATCTACCTTTATATCTTATATTGGAAAACCTTATACGGGTAACCCAATAAATAGGTAGAGATATAAATATATTTATATATATATAATTACAAATACGCTCTCTCAAGAAAGGCACCACTCCAGAGACTATGTATTCGCTCAACCTAGTGCTCTGATACCAAATGAGACGACCCGACTTTCTACTCCTAGAAAATCGCATCATCTTTAAGAAAGAAAGGGGTAGAAAAGAGAAAAGAAAGAAGAGAAAGAAGAAACAACACTAGAATCTCAACAGCGGAATGAATAAATTATATTAATAACGTAAGTATTACATAGTATACAACAATTATCAGAGTTACACAGACAATACAACACATACTAGACGGTTATAAACACCTGTCTAGTTATTACAACTCAAACACAATACAGAAAACACTCAGAGATACTAATACAGCGGAAAACTATATATCTACACGCAGAAGCCTCCTGCTCCATTTCTCCTTCACAATTCGTCAAAGCTAACCTGAATCCCTTGGCTACTCGTAAAAATTTGAGTACCCAAGAGTTTAAGAAAAACAGAAATAAACTCCGGGTTAGACATGGGTTTGGTGTGAGTAACAAGTTAAAGTTGCTTAACTTTGAAAAAAACCTTTGAAAAGAAAAGGTACCACGTAAGACTTTCCACACATAAACATGGAAAAGTTTTTACCTTACGCTAACCAAAACATTTGATAGGAAATCCGATGATATTATACTAGTATCTAGGGTTTTCAAGTAAATATGAAATAGCCGAAATTGTTACATCTATTAAATTCCAGCTACTAGCCACAAAGTGGGTAATACAATCAAAACCGTTGGCACTTATTAGATTTTGGATTCCATACATTGGCAGGGCTACTGGGGTACCACCCGTCACAGTACGTGGCCTAGATCACCATACCGAGGAGTACGCCCGCTCCCCTGCAACACAAAGCCGGAACCATTCCTTACTGAACAGTTCCGAACAAGACCACCCCGCAGTTGTGATAGCATAAGCAATGATCTAATGATCACACCATCTATAATTAATTTAAAATGAATTAAATTAATTACTTAATCTCTAATTAATTTAAAATAAATTAAATTAATTACTTCATCATTATAATCCTGCTTAACTTAATCATTAATTGATTACAAATCAATTAAATAATCACCATCTCATTATTTAATTCAATTAATCATTACTGATTAACAATATCCTAATTACAACAAGTAATTAGCCTTTAAATTTAATTATACAAGTTAGTTATACTTAACACTTATAATAATTAACTTTTAATTACTTAATCAATTAATTAACTAAAGTTAAATACATTAGTCCTTTATTTATTTAATTAATTAATTCATTTATTAATTATTTCTTAATTAATCACATCATTAATTTTAATAATTAATGATTTCTAATTACATTTTTAATTAATCTCTCTAAATAAATTAATTTAAGTTATTAATCTTCAATTAAACCACACATATTAATCACCCTTGATTAATAACAATCTAGTAATTAACTTCCCTTAATTACTCATTCCATAAATTAATTACTCTTAATTAATTATCTCAATTAATCCCTTGATTAATTTTCAAAGTAATTTAATCTAAATTACTTCCATCATTAACACCTTTAATTACATTCAGTAATTGTCAATTAATTACTTCCCTAAGTAATTATAATCCCATTAATTACATAAAGTAATTATTCATCAATCATCAAGTGTTTAAATTAATTAAACTAAATTAATCAATATAAACTAATCACATTAATACAATTAATTACATTAAGTAATTAATTTCATTAATTACTTCCATTAATGAATTAAACATAAACAATTACATAAATGATTATTATTTATTAATTAATCTAATTAATTATTACAAATTAATCACATTAATTAAGTGTTAAATAATCATAGTTAATGACCTTCATTAACAAATCTTTAATTACATTATTAAGAAATTAACTCAGATTAATCATTATTAATTAACATTAATTAACAAATAATTAATTCCTAATTATTAAATTAATTAAATGTTAATTAAAATCTTAATTAATCCTTAATCACTTGATTTATTAATCTTAATCATTAATTAAAATTTGATTAATAATCCTTAATTACAGATTAATTAACCCTAATTAATTAATCTCAAATCTTTATTAATCCATTTAAAAATTATTAATTACTTAATTAATCATCCACATTATTAATTAATTAAATAATTAATTACCCATTTAAATTAACTTAATAATTTAAATGAATCCAATTTCTTAAGTTCTAACTTAATTTATGAAACATTTCTTCTTATATAAAGTATTTTAGATCAACTTGTTTCCAAATTTATTTTAAACTTCATTTTAAATTTCATTTTAAATTTTAAGAATTTAAATGAATACAATTTATTTAAACAAGATTTAAAATAATTTAAAATCTTTTTATCTCACATGTTCAAGAACATCCCTTTTATAAAATAAAAGTTTAAAAGATCATAAAACAAATTCATTTAAACATTCCAAGTATATTTAAAAAAAAACAAATTCAATTTAAAAATGTACTTTTAATTTCAAATTTGAAATACAACTTGAATCTTTTATTCCAGATTTGAACTTAAAACTTTAAACTTTACTTACATTTCCATCTTCATTTTTAAATTCAAATTATTTAACCATTTCTAAAATAGTTAAAACAAATGTCTCATTTATTAAATGAATAAATTGATGGAAGTAATTTAGATTAAATTACTTTGAAAATTAATCAAGGGATTAATTGAGATAATTAATTAAGAGTAATTGATTTATGGAATGAGTAATTAAGGGAAGTTAATTACTAGATTGTTATTAATCAAGGGTGATTAATATGTGTGGTTTAATTGAAGATTAATTACTTAAATTAATTTATTTAGAGAGATTAATTAAAAATGTAATTAGAAATCATTAATTAATAAAATTAATGATGTGATTAATTAAGAAATAATTAATAAATTAATTAATTAATTAATTAAATAAAGGATTAATGTATTTAACTTTAATTAATTAATTGATTAAGTAATTAAAAGTTAATTATTATAAGTATTAAGTATAACTAACTATTATAATTAAATTTAAAGGCTAATTACTTGTTGTAATTAGGATATTGTTAATCAGTAATGATTAATTGAATTAAATAATGAGATGGTGATTATTTAATTGATTTGTAATCAATTAATGATTAAGTTAAGCAGGATTATAATGATGAAGTAATTAATTTAATTTATTTTAAATTAATTAGAGATTAAGTAATTAATTTAATTCATTTGAAATCAATTATAGATGGTGTGATCATTAGATCATTGCTTATGCATAAATGAATAAATGCCTCATTTACTAATTGTATTTAAATTCTCATATTTAATTTACAAATCACAATTATTAATTAATATTTCAGAAAGAAATAAAAAAATATTTTTATAACTTTATTTTAATATTCAAACTTAAGTCAAAATGTATTTTAAACAAATAAAACATTTATTTTATATATTTAAAATCATTTTGTTATTTTATTAAATAGTTTTGAAAAGCTTAATAAAAAATAAATCAAAATTTTCCCAATTTCAAAATATTAAAATTAGAAAATATGCTACACTAATTTAATTTAAAACCAAATTTATCTATTTAAAATATATATACATATTATAAATAGAAAACAGTTTATTAATTTATTAAAAGATAATTTCACTAATTAAATATTTAATGAAAGAAAATTATTGAATCAATTCAAATTTATTTACAAAAATTATCAAATTAATCTAATTTTAAACATAGATTATTAAATTTATACTGCCATAAATTCCAGGATATTACAAAAATTGAAGACCCTTAAACCCTAAATTCCAACGCGCTACCCTCCACGACGCCTAGAAAAATGTGGTACCATTTTTCCCTCGTCACTTGAGAACCCAGCTGTAACGACCCGACTTCCTACGCCCAGGAAGACGTATCGTCTTTAAGAAAAGAAAGAGGTGAGAAAGTAGAAAAGATAGAGAAGAAAGAACAACCACATCAGAATCTCACAGCGGAACGAATAAAATATATTAATCACATAAGTATTTACATAATATACAACATCAATCAGAGTTAAACAGTCAATACATCACATACTAGACAGTTATAAACACCTCTCAAGTTAATACAACTCAATACAACACAAGCAAATAACTCAAAGATACCAACGCAGCGGAACTATATATATATCTACAACGCTGAAGCCTCCTGCTCCATTGCTCCTCCAGAATTCGTCAAAGCTAACCCGAATCCCTTGGCTACCCGTAAAATTTGGGTACCCGAGAGTTTATGAAAACAAAAATAAACTTCGGGTCAGACATGGGTCTGGTATGAGTAACAGGTTAAAGTTGCTTAACTTTGAAAATCTTTTGAAAACAAAAGGTATCACGTAAGACTCCCCACAAATAAACATGGGAAAGTTTTTACCTTACGCTAACCAAAACATTTGATAGGAAATTCTGTGATATTATAATAGGTCTAGGGTTTTCAAGTAAATAGAAAATAGCCGAAATTGTTACATGATTAAATTCCAGCTACTAGCCACAAAAGTGGGTAATACAATCAAAACCGTGGGCACTTATTGGATCATGGATTCTATACAATGGCAGGGCTACTGGGGTACCGCCCGTCACAGTACGTGGCCTAAATCAACGTACCGAGGATTACTCCCTTCATCCCCTGCAACACAAGGCTAGAACCATTCCTTACTGAACAGTCCCGAACAAGATAGACCCCGGCAGTTGTTGCAATCAACCGCCCACACAGCCGAATAAAAAGGGACATCTAGACAGGGGAATATCCTTGTCCTGCTTGGGCATGACCCACCTAGCCTTGCTGCACCTCCCCTGTTTTAGCCATTCCCGGTTGATGAGGCTTGAGGCTACGATTACCTTTAGAGAACATAATTCTTAGAATGCTCATCGCCCGCCTGACGATGTGTTGAAAGCATTCAATCCATACAAGTTCGTTCCGTGTTCGAACGAAACCGAAGGCATTATCTCGTTACACTCATTTTGGAATCACCCTCAGAGTTAACGACGATAACCCTTGCATTCTGAAACTTCATCTTCACTTCAGATTCACGACCTATCGTTAATTTGGAATCGATGTGGTTTTCGGATATTCCTAATGCGGAAACCCGATCCCGGTCTCATCGAAATCCAAAACGTGTCTTTTAAGGCCAAGTTATCTATTTAGTCTTAACAGTTTAATTCAATATAATCAACATACACACAGATGGATAATTCATAATATCACAATAGTTAATCACAGATAATCTAATAAACAGATAATCAATATTATCATCTAAACAGATAACCAAATATTATCATATTTAAATCAAGCATCCATGACACATAGATATAATTCATGCAGATCACAATCATCAAATGAAATATCAATATCATTCATCCATAAGCAATGATTTATAATCATACCATTTGTAATTAATTTAAAATGAATTAAATTAACTACTTCAATCTTTAATTAATTTAAAATGAATTAAATTAATCACTTCATCTATAAATCCTGCATATACAACCATTAATTAATTACAAATCAAATTAATTAATCTCTAGATATTCATCTTGATTAATTACCCTTGGTTAATCATTCACTAATTACAATAGGAAATTAGTCTTTAATTAATTTTACAAATTAATTATTCTAAATTATTTATAGTAATTAGCATTTAATTACTTTATTTATTAATTAACTATAATTAATTACATTTATCCTTAATCAATTACATTATTTAATCACTTCATTATTAATTATTTCTTAATTAATCAATCATTAATTACATAATTAATGATTTCTACTTATATTTAAATTAATTACCTTATTTGAATTAATTACATTAAGTAATTAATCTTTAATTAAAAATATTTATTAATCACCCTTGATTAATAACAATCTAGTAATTAACCCTTAATTACTTATATAATTTAATTAATTATCCCATAATTAATTATCTCCACTAATTAATCCCAAGATTAATTATAAAAGTAATTATCCAAATTACTTTATTAACACATTATTTTCATTAATTACATCCAGTAATTAACGTTCATTACTTCTTAAGTAAATTCTGCTTCATTAATTACACCAAGTAATTATATTTATCAAACCATTAAATGATTTCCTTAAATTAATTAAAATGAATTAATTAACTTAAATTAATCATATCATCAAAATTAATTACAATAAGTAATTAATCTCTTAATTTCTTTTATCAAGTAATTACTCTTAACAATCTATAATAGATTTATCTAAATTAATTAATCTAATTAATTATCAAACTTAATCACATTAAATAATTATCAAAATAATTCTTAGTTAATTATCTTTATTAACTAAAATCATTTCTTAATTTACTTCTTAATTTATCCCTAATTCTAAATTATTAATTTAATAAAGAAGTCATTCTAAAATTTAACCTATTCATTAAGTCATTTTAATATTTTAATTATTTCTACGATAATCCATTTCTTTATAGTGATTTCATTAGCATTAAAGTGTAAAACATTACACTCTTGAATTTGAATTTAAATTACATTTTGAATTTTAAAATTCAAAACGATCATTCTTTTAAGCATTAACCCAAATTAAGGTTCAATTTATAATCCTGAAAGATAAATGTAATTAACATTTATTACTTAAGAAAAAGCTTTTAACTAAACTACTTAATTTTATTTTAAAAAAAATTAGCTTTCAAAATACATTTATAATTTAACTTGCAATTTATTGACTTTCCATTTCAAACCCTTTTATAAAGAATTTCTCAAATTCAAGTTAAACATTTGTTTGAAACAAATTTACTTTTAAAAACTATTTTATTTAAACTTATTTTTAAAACGTTCATATTTAAAATTGATTTAAATTTCAGATTTGGATTCAAAGCAAACTTGAATTCATTAGTTTAAACATTGATTTCAAACATTGTTTAAAAGCCTTGATTTAAGTCTTAAAAACAAATCTTCATTTAAAAATTTAAGATTCAAAATTCATTTGAATCTAACTAAACGGGTTTTAAACTATTTCACAATTTAAATATGATTCAAAATTCACTTTAATTTCTAATTTGCAAACAGGTTTGAAAAACCTGATGCTAAACAAAATGACTCGAGGAAGCTTATACTTGCTTCGAGTCTTTTGCACCGCTGCTTCGAGTTATACACTCGAATACTCGCGTCTTTCCTGGGAAAAACAGAACCCCAAAACATGACAGGTTTCACAACCTGTAACAAAGCACCCCAAAAATCAACAGCCCCTCCCACATGAACGTGCACGTGCACCGTGCCTCCAGCCACCTCCGGCCACCCACTAGCACTCCAACACGTCGCCGACTACCTCCAGATAACAACACGACCACTCAATTTCGTCACCACTACCTGAAACGAAAATGGGTTCGAAACCCAAATCTGGAAACGCACGTGCAGGACCAATTACCCAAACCTGTCAACGCTTCACCGCTCCTCCTCCGACCACCAGAGAACCACCACCACTGGCCATGTCTTCTTCTTCCACCCCTCTACCAATTCCGAAACCCCCGTTGAACTCGATGCTTCATGGAGTTCGAACTGACGCAAAAACTCCACCCAGACCAAACTAGGTTTACAGGAGATAACTCACCACCGCTGCCTCCTCGACGAAGTTCAACACCACTCACCATTTTTCCCGGCCTCTCCAGTCCCTTCTCCACCTCCATGATGGACCACAGCCACTCAAATCAACTGTGTTTCCAGAGGCAACCCAAAATTCTCGAATTGATCAACCCAGTAAAGCAAACTCCACCCATTACTAAAAAATGTGATTTAAGTCTTAAAAATCCTAATTTTGATTTAGTAATCAGTTTATAAACTTGAATCGATAATTCAAGATATTCGAAAATATCACTTGTATTAAATTTAACTGTTCTTTAGGTTTTTTTTCTTTTCAGAGCAGTTCAATTTTATTTAGCATGAATTCAGTTTTAAAATTTACTTTATACCCAACCAAACATTTTTTTGTTTAGATGCTTTGTCCTAACAATCAATAGGTTGAGCAATAATGATTAATTAACCCAGACCTTTGAAATTATAAACAGAGGCAACATCCAGATAACAGTATGCAGGCTTCATTTCACCAAAATTCAATACAATACATATATTTCACACAAACAAATTCTCTGATATCCATCATGCATCTAGATTAAAAATTTAGAATATTTTAAAATATTGAGTTACTCACCTGAAATTAAACAGCGAACAGAGCATTTTATTTTGAAAAGCTTTGAACTTTAAAAACTAAGAAGTAGTTTGCTTGATTTTCCTTTGATAAATCTTGCCTTTGTTGTTGTAAAGCTTCAGTTTATAAAAGTAGAAATTCTACTTGTATTTTTCAGTTTTGCTATCACTTTAGCGAACTAAAAAAAAAAAGAAGGCATGTATAGATATAAAAGAGTTGTACAGGGGGAGTAGGTGCTAATTGGGTTTGTATAAATTTGTACAAACAATCTCTGTTTTGCATCAGAGATTTTTTTTTTCAAAGGGGCTGAGATGTTCAATATGATTTCGAATTGACTAATGTTATGTGCTAAGAAATGAAAGCATTAATTGCTAATGTACTATATGTTTACTGCTAACCTTGTTTTATGTTTAGATATTTTTGTTTATATCTTGCTTTGTATTAGCTTGCTCTACAAACTACTTTATATGTTAATTTTGTTTACTCTTTAGCTTACATATCTATTTTACAGTTATCATTACTTGCCTGCATATCTTTAATTATTTTGTTTTATGCTTGATGTTTATGTTCTTTGCCTTGTATGTTTTCTTTACAGGCTGCAATTAGATTTATACAAAGCCTGGTACAAATCTCTATTATTTTGTTTCTTAACTTGATGTTTTGTACTTCTCTGAATCTTAATTCACAAGCTACTAACATTTTGTTTATGTTTTCATACTTGTCTTCCTTTCTACTCTTCATACTTACTGTACTTTGCATTTTATTTCTTTATCCTGCATATTTATATACTTTGCTTTGTATTTCATCTTACATGTTTATATTGTTGCCTGCATATATTTTATTCTGTTTTATACTTGAAAGTTGTTATGGTTATTATAGTTATAATGTTAACTTGTATATTTAAATCTTATGTTCACATATATACTTTTGTCTTATAAATATAAAGTTGCTATAGTCATTTGTTATAAAATTTAACTTAAGTATTTAATTCAATTTTTAACATGATTACTTATATTATCCCTCTTTTAAGTTCAAAGCCTGTATTAAACAATTTTTGCAAGATTTTATTTTAAACTTCAAACCATAGTTCCTTCCAAATATACGTATATATATATAACAATCTCTATTTATTTTAAAATCTATTTTTAAAGATATTATAGTATAAATAAATCTCATTATCAAATGAAAATAAATTTACAAAGAAATAATCTCTATATAAATTATTTCTTATTTTATCAACTAGATTTAAAGCAAGAACAAAACAACCTTTGTTAAATTTAAATTTAAGTTAAAATCATTTAAACAAATTTTAACTTAATCTTTAAAGCCAAATTGTTACTCATTTAATATTAAATTTAAATCAAATTTCCAAATTATCAAAAATATTAGAATTTGAAAACATATCTTTATTTGTTATATTTAAAACAAAGATTAACTATTTACAATACATATACACATATATATATATATATATATATATATATATATACATTATAATAGAGAACAAATTAAATTAGCTTTTAAAAGATAAACTATCAGTTAAATATTTATTTTAAAGAAGAGTATTAAATCAATTCAATATTATTAACAAATATTATCAAATCAATTTAATTTTTAATGCTGATTATTAAATTGATATTGCCCCAAATTTCCGGGATGTCACATTCCTCCCCCCTTAAAAGAATTTCGTCCCCGAAATTTAAAACAAAGGTAATTTAAGAATCTAATAAATTTAATTTTTCAAACACAAGCATATATCAATTATATGCTAACAACCATAGCAACCAATTCATCCAAACAATCAAATCTAAATGACAAAATTCCGGATAGTATTTTCTCGCATTTCCCCAAGTATAAATACCGGTTTACTCGCTCTATAGAATCCAAACAAATAATACTACTAAGCTACAAAACTTCTACTCGTCTAGATTTACAAACAAGACAGGGTATCAGACTATAGACAAGTCTGAATCAACAAATAAAACTCCCTGACTGCTGATTCTACAACCAGAGATAGATCTTACACGTACTCCCTCAGAGATACGTGAAACACAATGAATCCCAGTTATCCAAACTGAAAATTCGATTCTGAAGACCAAACACTTATCCAAAATCAAATCTCTGACTTCGAAATCCAAATTCCTTCGTATCTTATCCACAAAACTCCTCTGACGACCCTGGGCTTCCTTCATCTTTCCCGATCAGCTCAACTCTTGCCGATGCTCTTAGAAACGAACTGGACCAAAGATAGTCCAACAAAATGATCTTTCCAAGATCTACCAAACTCAGAACACAAACTCTATTCCAAATCAGAAAGCAGAACTCACTTCTCTCATCCGGAAGAGATAAAAATAGATGCACTCCAAACTGGCCTCAGATCCTGAAAAATTTCCTGTAGAACTCTCCAATCCAAACATTGCAATATCCAATTGCTTCCAAACTAATACAGCTACCACCATGCTTCCACTGCGCAACTCTGACTGAACAGATGAAAATGCTGAATTCGAACACAGACTGGACAACATATTCCAAAAATAAAGTTCACATATCTAAAAGAAAACTCCGAAGTTTCTCCAAGGCCTGAGCTACTTTACCAAACTCAAAAACCATCCTATTACTAAGCTGAACTATCGGTATTACTTCTGGAATCCAGTTGATACAAAACTCAATCTCTAAATGTTAGCAAAACCTTTGACTCCTTGAAGACATCCAGAAAATGTCTCTGAAACACAAGAGAACACTCAAATTATCGCAAGTCACTTTTGCGATCAATCCAGCCTAATTCCAAAATACTGCTCTCTCATTACCAAACATAACAGCTTACACTTATATGGCCAATCCATCGAAGAAATGGAACTAATTTACTACTTCTGAAATTACCTCAAGAAAAACTGCCAAGCCAGAAGACCTCCTAATCCAAAGCTGTTCGAGAAACTCGGACTCCAAAGCAAACAGGAACACCCAACTGAACACAGCGACAACATCGAACAGATACACTTCATTAACTTGTCCCAAAGAAACATCTTCGAAGACGTCCAAAGTCATTGTGTCTCATCACACAGCTACTATACCTTGGTGTATCAAGATATCATGACTTACTTCTGTCCAACCGACAGATCCAAACTCTAGCTCAATCAAATTACACCTCAAAATGAACTCCGAACCTTAGCAGGTTTCCTTCAGAGATCAATGAAATCCTTACACCACTCAAAACTCACTTGAGACGGTAATAGGTCTACAGTCTCGACAAATACACTTCCAACCTCAAACATGAAACTCCAATCATTGGTAGTCGTGTTACACACACCACCACCTATCTACTTTTATAGCTTATTGGAAAGCCTGAACGGGTAACCCAACAAATAGGTATAAATATATATATATATATATATCAAAATTACAAATACGCTCTCTCAAGAAAGAAAACACTTAAGAGCCTAGGTATTCACTCAACCTAGCGCTCTGATACCACTGTAACGACCCGACTTCCTACGCCCAGGAAGACGTATCGTCTTTAAGAAAAGAAAGAGGTGAGAAAGTAGAAAAGATAGAGAAGAAAGAACAACCACATCAGAATCTCACAGCGGAACGAATAAAATATATTAATCACATAGTATTTACATAATATACAACATCAATCAGAGTTATACAGTCAATACATCACATACTAGACAGTTATAAACACCTGTCAAGTTAATACAACTCAATACAACACAAGCAAATAACTCAGAGATACCAACGCAGCGGAACTATATATATATATCTACAACACTGAAGCCTCCTGCTCCATTGCTCCTCCAGAATTTGTCAAAGCTAACCTGAATCCCTTGGCTACCCGTAAAAATTTGGGTACCCGAGAGTTTATGAAAACAAAAATAAACTTCGGGTCAGACATGGGTCTGGTATGAGTAACAGGTTAAAGTTGCTTAACTTTGAAAATCTTTTGAAAACAAAAGGTATCACGTAAGACTCCCCACAAATAAACATGGGAAAGTTTTTACCTTACGCTAACCAAAACATTTGATAGGAAATTCTGTGATATTATAATAGGTCTAGGGTTTTCATGTAAATAGAAAATAGCCGAAATTGTTACATGATTAAATTCCAGCTACTAGCCACAAAAGTGGGTAATACAATCAAAACCGTGGGCACTTATTGGATCGTGGATTCTATACAATGGCAGGGCTACTGGGGTACCGCCCGTCACAGTACGTGGCCTAAATCAACGTACCGAGGATTACTCCCTTCATCCCCTGCAACACAAGGCTAGAACCATTCCTTACTGAACAGTCCCGAACAAGATAGACCCCGGCAGTTGTTGCAATCAACCGCCCACACAGCCGAATAAAAAGGGACATCTAGACAGGGGAATATCCTTGTCCTGCTTGGGCATGACCCACCTAGCCTTGCTGCACCTCCCCTGTTTTAGCCATTCCCGGTTGATGAGGCTTGAGGCTACGATTACCTTTAGAGAACATAATTCTTAGAATGCTCATCGCCCGCCTGACGATGTGTTGAAAGCATTCAATCCATACAAGTTCGTTCCGTGTTCGAACGAAACCGAAGGCATTATCTCGTTACACTCATTTTGGAATCACCCTCAGAGTTAACGACGATAACCCTTGCATTCTGAAACTTCATCTTCACTTCAGATTCACGACCTATCGTTAATTTGGAATCGATGTGGTTTTCGGATATTCCTAATGCGGAAACCCGATCCCGGTCTCATCGAAATCCAAAACGTGTCTTTTAAGGCCAAGTTATCTATTTAGTCTTAACAGTTTAATTCAATATAATCAACATACACACAGATGGATAATTCATAATATCACAATAGTTAATCACAGATAATCTAATAAACAGATAATCAATATTATCATCTAAACAGATAACCAAATATTATCATATTTAAATCAAGCATCCATGACACATAGATATAATTCATGCCAGATCACAATCATCAAATGAAATATCAATATCATTCATCCATAAGCAATGATTTATAATAATACCATTTGTAATTAATTTAAAATGAATTAAATTAACTACTTCAATCTCTAATTAATTTAAAATGAATTAAATTAATTACTTCATCTATAAATCCTGCTTATACAACCATTAATTAATAACAAATCAAATTAATTAATCTCTAGATATTCATCTTGATTAATTACCCTTGGTTAATCATTCACTAATTACAATAGGAAATTAGTCTTTAATTAATTTTACAAATTAATTATTCTAAATTATTTATAGTAATTAGCATTTAATTACTTTATTTATTAATTAACTATAATTAATTACATTTATCCTTAATCAATTACATTATTTAATCACTTCATTATTAATTATTTCTTAATTAATCAATCATTAATTACATAATTAATGATTTCTACTTATATTTAAATTAATTACCTTATTTGAATTAATTACATTAAGTAATTAATCTTTAATTAAAAATATTTATTAATCACCCTTGATTAATAACAATCTAGTAATTAACCCTTAATTACTTATATAATTTAATTAATTATCCCATAATTAATTATCTCCACTAATTAATCCCAAGATTAATTATAAAAGTAATTATCCAAATTACTTTATTAACACATTATTTTCATTAATTACATCCAGTAATTAACGTTCATTACTTCTTAAGTAAAGTCTGCTTCATTAATTACACCAAGTAATTACATTTATCAAACCATTAAATGATTTCCTTAAATTAATTAAAATGAATTAATTAACTTAAATTAATCATATCATCAAAATTAATTACAATAAGTAATTAATCTCTTAATTTCTTTTATCATGTAATTACTCTTAACAATCTATAATAGATTTATCTAAATTAATTAATCTAATTAATTATCAAACTTAATCACATTAAATAATTATCCAAATAATTCTTAGTTAATTATCTTTATTAACTAAAACATTTCTTAATTTACTTCTTAATTTATCCCTAATTCTAAATTATTAATTTAATAAAGAAGTCATTCTAAAATTTAACCTATTCATTAAGTCATTTTAATATCTTAATTATTTCTACGATAATCCATTTCTTTATAGTGATTTCATTAGCATTAAAGTGTAAAACATTACACTCTTGAATTTGAATTTAAATTACATTTTGAATTTTAAAATTCAAAATGATCATTCTTTTAAGCATTAACCCAAATTAAGGTTCAATTTATAATCCTGAAAGATAAATGTAATTAACATTTATTACTTAAGAAAAAGCTTTTAACTAAACTACTTAATTTTATTTAAAAAAAAATTAACTTTCAAAATACATTTATAATTTAACTTGCAATTCATTGACTTTCCATTTCAAACCCTTTTATAAAGAATTTCTCAAATTCAAGTTAAACATTTGTTTGAAACAAATTTACTTTTAAAAACTATTTTATTTAAACTTATTTTTAAAACGTTCATATTTAAAATTGATTTAAATTTCAGATTTGGATTCAAAGCAAACTTGAATTCATTAGTTTAAACATTGATTTCAAACATTGTTTAAAAGACTTGATTTAAGTCTTAAAAACAAATCTTCATTTAAAAATTTAAGATTCAAAATTCATTTGAATCTAACTAAACGGGTTTTAAACTTAGTTTAAAACTATTTCACAATTTAAATATGATTCAAAATTCACTTTAATTTCTAATTTGCAAACAGGTTTGAAAAACCTGATGCTAAACAAAATGACTCGAGGAAGCTTATACTTGCTTCGAGTCTTTTGCACCGCTGCTTCGAGTTATACACTCGAATACTCGCGTCTTTCCTGGGAAAAACAGAACCCCAAAACATGACAGGTTTCACAACCTGTAACAAAGCACCCCAAAAATCAACAGCCCCTCCCACATGCACGTGCACGTGCACCGTGCCTCCAGCCACCTCCAGCCACCGACTGGCACTCCAACACGTCGCCGACTACCTCCAGATAACAACACGACCACTCAATTTCGTCACGACTACCTGAAACGAAAATGGGTTCGAAACCCAAATCTGGAAACGCACACGCAGGTTGAATTACCCAAACCTGTCAACGCTTCACCGCTCCTCCTCCGACCACCAGAGAACCACCACCACTGGCCACGTCTTCTCCTTCCACCCCTCTACCAATTCCGAAACCCCCGTTGAACTCGATGCTTCATGGAGTTCGAACTGACGCAAAAACTCCACCCAGACCAAACTAGGTTTACAGGAGATAACTCACCACCGCTGCCTCCTCGACGAAGTTCAACACCACTCACCATTTTTCCTGGCCTCTCCAGTCCCTTCTCCACCTCCATGATGGACCACAACCACTCAAATCAACTGTGTTGCCAGAGGCAACCCAAAATTCTCTAATTGATCAACCCAGTAAAGCAAACTCCACCCATTACTAAAAAATGTGATTTAAGTCTTAAAAATCCTAATTTTGATTTAGTAATCAGTTTATAAACTTGAATCGATAATTCAAGATATTCGAAAATATCACTTGTAATAAATTTAACTGTTCTTTAGGTTTTTTTTTCCAGAGCAGTTCAATTTTATTTAGCATGAATTCAGTTTTAAAATTTACTTTATACCCGACCAAACATTTTTTTGTTTAGATGCTTTGTCCTAACAATCAATAGGTTGAGCAATAATGATTAATTAACCCAGACCTTTGAAATTATAAACAGAGGCAACATCCAGATAACAGTATGCAGGCTTCATTTCACCAAAATTCAATACAATACATATATTTCACACAAACAAATTCTCTGATATCCATCATGCATCTAGATTAAAAATTTAGAATATTTTAAAATATTGAGTTACTCACCTGAAATTAAACAGTGAACAGAGCATTTTATTTTGAAAAGCTTTGAACTTTAAAAACTAAGAAGTAGTTTGCTTGATTTTCCTTTGATAAATCTTGCCTTTGTTGTTGTAAAGCTTCAGTTTATAAAAGTAGAAATTCTACTTGAATTTTTCAGTTTTGCTATCACTTTAACGAACTAAAAAAAATAAGAAGGCATGTATAGATATAGAAGAGTTGTACAGAGGGGGTAGGCGCTAACTAGGTTTGTATAAATTTGTACAAACAATCTCTGTTTTGCATCAGAGATTTTTTTTTCAAAGGGGCTGAGATGTTCAATATGATTTCGAATTGACTACTGTTATGTGCTAAGAAATGAAAGCATTAATTGCTAATGTACTATATGTTTACTGCTAACCTTGTTTTATGTTTAGATATTTTTGTTTATACCTTGCTTTGTATTAGCTTGCTCTACAAACTACTATATATGTTAATTTTGTTTACTCTTTAGCTTACATATCTATTTTACAGTTATCATTACTTGCCTGCATATCTTTTATTATTTTGTTTTATGCTTGATGTTTATATTCTTTGCCTTGTATGTTTTCTTTACAGGCTGTAATTAGATTTATACAAAGCCTGGTACAAATCTCTATTATTTTGTTTCTTAACTTGATGTTTTGTACTTCTCTGAATCTTAATTCACAAGCTACTAACATTTTGTTTATGTTTTCATACTTGTCTTCCTTTCTACTCTTCATACTTACTGTACTTTGCATTTTATTTCTTTATCCTGCATATTTATATACTTTGCTTTGTATTTCATCTTACATGTTTATATTGTTGCCTGCATATATTTTATTCTGTTTTATACTTGAAAGTAGTTATGGTTATTATAGTTATAATGTTAACTTGTATATTTAAATCTTATGTTCACATATATACTTTTGTCTTATAAATATAAAGTTGCTATAGTCATTTGTTATAAAATTTAACTTAGGTATTTAATTCAATTTTTAACATGATTACTTATATTATCTCTCTTTTAAGTTCAAAGCCTGTATTAAACGATTTTTGCAAGATTTTATTTTAAACTTCAAACCATAGTTCCTTCCAAATATATGTATATATATATATAACAATCTCTATTTATTTTAAAATCTATTTTTAAAGATATTATAGTATAAATAAATCTCATTATCAAATGAAAATAAATTTATAAAGAAATCATCTCTATATAAATTAATTCTTATTTTATCAACTAGATTTAAAACAAGAACAAAACAACCTTTGTTAAATTTAAATTTAAGTTAAAATCATTTAAACAAATTTTAACTTAATCTTTAAAGCCAAATTGTTACTCATTTAATATTAAATTTAAATCAAATTTCCAAATTATCAAAAATATTAGAATTTGAAAACGTATCTTTATTTGTTATATTTAAAACAAAGATTAACTATTTACAATATATATACACACATATATATATACATTATAAATAGAGAACAAATTAAATTAGCTTTTAAAAGATAAACTATCAGTTAAATATTTATTTTAAAGAAGAGTATTAAATCAATTCAATATTATTAACAAATATTATCAAATCAATTTAATTTTTAATGCTGATTATTAAATTGATATTGCCCCAAATTTCCGGGATGTCACACCAGCCTCCTCCAGTCCAAATCTAAGAACCTAATTCCACGCCATTCGTCAGAATTTGACCAAAAACTAATATGCGTTCAACCCCAAAATTCTCAATAACCCTTAACTTAGAAATCTCAATATTAATATTAAAATTCGTCATTTTCAATAAAGATTTTGATTATATAATCAAAGCATGAAAATCAAAGCATCAAATTTCTGACATTGGTGGATTCTTCACTGATATATTCCATTTTCGAAAAATTTACAAAATAGTTTCACTTGAGTCTATTTTTAAAAATGGCGTTACGCATGTTCAACCACTTTCTATTCAAAGATTATGTCCAAAAATAGAATGGAGATGGAGAATTGAATTTTTAAATTAAATTTGGTCTAAAAAAAACTTAGTCTTCGTCCTCCAGAAATAAAGTCTTCAAACGCTAAAAAGCTCAGGTTGACCCTAGCGTAATGAAAAGACAAAACAATTAAGTCAGAACTAAAAGTTCTTATGTAAGTTAAATCAATAGCAACTAATATGATTGTGATAGATTCAGAAATGTTTTCGAGATTTTACATCTCCTATTCACTGTATAACATGCATGCAATAACTTAAGAGATGTTACAGGATTTTCCGTCTCCTAAGGATCTGTTAAACCATCTATACGTAGTATGGCACGCTATATATGTAGTGTCTAATTAATAAATAAATAGTTTTCTTAATGTTAAGACTTTATGTTCATCCCCATCAACACATTTTTAAGCAAGTAGTCTATGCAAGTTCTGTAACACCACATGTTACGTCGGTAGCCAGTGAGTCCCCTATAGGTACTATACTAAAAAAAATCGTAGTGATTGCAAATAAGGATAAAGAGTATGATAATGCACGTAAGGCATTGTCCAATGTAGGATGCTACCAGTTCGGGTCGTAGGACTGGTGGTAACACATCATAGCTATGACCGCCCACCGCGTCCAACACGCCCAAAATCAAATAAATCAAGGTGCACCAATCAAGCCAACATCAATATAGTAATACGAAGAGGTGCGCCCGCTAGGGGTAGCTAGCCTACTTGTCCCTTACAAGCCATTCTGTTTTAGTCATTTCAAATTGGCACAAGTGCCTGGGTCATCCATCATCGTTCTCTTTCTTCAAATCCGATAAATGCCTCCAATTCAACAACTTCATTCCAGATCATCCACCACATATACAGTTGTTAAAGTGGTTCCAATATTGATAGAGATTTTGACAATACAAGGACTAGTCTCTTTAACAACCAAACGTCATTTTTCACACCGTTTGTTTCTTCTATATTTCGAAACGGATTCATATTTACTCAAAATATGTCATTTTCACTTGAAAATATCATATCAAATTCCAACTTAGGTTATAACCTCATTTGACCACATTTGGATTCAAATCAACGATTTAAATATAAACATTCTAACTTTGCACAGTTTGAAACTTATAGAAATAATTTGAATTGGTTTATATAGTTTAGAATAGTTTAAATAGTTTAAAGTTTTAAAATAGTTTAGTATAAAATGATTTGAGTATTGAAAATGGTTTATATAGTAAAATAGTTAGGAAAATCTAAATAATTTGAATATTAAAAAGGATAGAATTTAACAGTTTATATCAAAATAATTTATTTTGAAAATAGTATCAAATCAAACTTTTTCTTTCCATTTCAACAAATCTAGGCCTATGTCCAAATTTCGAATCAATAAAATAAAATTTCCAATCTTCCAATTCAATTGTTTCAATTTTGATTTAGTTTCGAATCACCTTGATTTCTATATCAATTTAAATTAACTTCAATTGTCAATCGTTCATTTGTAGCTCTAAATTCAGTTCAACAATTCAATTCAGTAATTTAAATTCCGATCCCATTCTTATTTAAACCATTTCAATTTATATCAAATTCAAGTCCAATTTCAAATTACCGATTTAAAACACTTAAATCAATTTGAAACTCATTGTTTAGTTTTAAGATCCAAATCTTAAAATAATTCAATTTCAAAAATTATAGTCATACCTTGATTATAACTTCACATTTCCAATTCAATTCTTTAATACAATTTCTTTTAACCAATTTCAATTTCAACATTCAAAAGCTTGAATTAAAAAATAATTTAATTCATGTAAATCCACCATTTATTTCCTTTAAAACAATGTTATTAATCAACATCCAAAAGTCAATATTTCGAAACCATTTAATTTAACCAATCCGGTGTCTGTATATAATTTTCTACCCAATGGCCAAGTGATCATTTATATCAATTTTAATTATAGTGATGGATATATATCATTTAAATCTAAATCAAAGTGTCGCAGGTATATATCATTTCAACATATTTCTTAATTTATTCGAAATAATTCAAATAATAGTTTATATGCTTTCAATTAATATGCAGGGTAATAGCAGGAATATATATAAATAAATAAACACCCGATCATCAAAATGCCAACAAATAGACATCCATCACGGCCAACATCCAAATCAACCAATCAATCACAACAATTAACTAGTTATCAATATCAGGTATTTAACTAGCAACTCAATTCTAGTATTAATTTAAATAGCAATTTAATTCAATAAATTCAATTTCAATTAAAATGTCAAATTACACCACTAAACAGCAACCAATAAAATTCTTATCACATCATAAATTTAATTCAACTAACATAAGAAGGTTAAGTATTGTGTGAGTGGGTTAAATCACACACCTTTAATTTATATTCCATTAAAAAACAAGTAAAAGCCTAAAATTTCAATAGTCTCCAAAATCAACCAAACTAGTTTCATATTGTCTGGAATTTCGATACAATCCTACGGAAGAAACCGCGTCTAAATCCGAGTTCGTATGCAAAAGTTATAATAATTAGAAGTTATAAATTCAAATTTAAATTAAAATAAAAATAAAAGGGCAATATTGTAATTATCGTTTACCCTCACCCCTACGTCACACGTGCTCAAACAAGCTACAGCACCAACCTAATAGCCGCCACCTATATTCACCTAACACCGCTACCATGCACCACCGCTCCCAGATCCATTGTCTTTGCCGAGAAGCCCCGACTGAGCCGCTCCATCTCCCACCGTGTGCAGCCCTCCGCCTACCCTAATGAGCTCCGCCGTTGCACGCTCTAATGGCCTTGTTCCGGCAATCTATGGTGCCTTTAGCATGAACGAAGACCATATATGCACATGCCTCATCGCCCTTTATGCTCCAATATCCACCGATCGTCGTATAGTCGTCGATCCATCATTGATCGCAAAACTCTAGAATGGACGATCGAAACTGTTTCACTGATCTCTGGACTAACGAAAACTTGATTCAAACAATGAAATGCATACCCAGATAGCATTCGTTAAGGGCTTCGCGATGATATATTACATGATAGGGTTTGAGGAGTTTGGATTTTCGATTTGATTTGGAATCGGGAAATAGGGTTTTGGAATGTCTGCCATTGAAAAGGAACAAAAAATTGAATATGTAGATAGCAATTGTATGTATAAAAATGAAAATAAAAGGTTGATAGTGTTTATAACAGCCTATATATAGACAGAGATGGATATGAATGGATGGAACACATCGAATTGGGTCGAAACGATAACGACGACCCGAAAAACCTGTTTCATTCCCGAAACGCAGATAGGTCAACCAATATTTCGAAATATATGTTTTCGATATTTTTAAAATCAATGGAACAAGTTTCAAACCCTAATTTTATTGTATATAGAAGTTCGCATTTAAAATCAATTTATATTTATTTAAATTCCATTAATTGATTTCTACGCGTTTCGAGCTCGCACGATCAATCGATAAGTCCGATCACTATGAAACTTGAAATCCTATAATAATTCAATATTATGGATCTAAGGAAACTAGTTTTGTCAAAATCCGAGACAGTGCCCAAAAAGATTAATTTTACACGTTAATTAAAACAATCTATTAAAAATTAATTTAATCGCTTTTAAATTTAAATTCAAAAGTCAACAATTTTCATCATTCTTGATTACACAAAAATTAATAATATTTTACAATACACTTTTCCATGTTAAATCCAATGATTAAATATTACATTAATTTCAGCGTTCAATTACAACTATAATAAATCCATTCATTATAATTTAAATTCCAGACCAATTCTTTTATTTCGATTTACATTTTTATTATTAAATAAATAATTCCCTTATGTAATTTATTTATTAACATAATTTTCCATTTTATTCACTGAACTCTACAGTTAACGTCTTAACCCAAATAAACTGCAATATTTAATTACATTAATTTCAACAATTGATTTCACAATTTATATTAAACCAATTTCAATCAATTTACATACAATTTCACCATTAAATAAAACATTTAATTTATTTCCTTATTTATAATTATAACCAAATTAACTTTACAATTATTTTAATTGATTGGGATTATATTAAAGTAGTTGTCAATAACACTCAATAAACAGTATTAAATTATATTCTAATTATTTTTCATTTTTAAATCATAAATTGTTATTTCCAACATCTTATTAAATTTAACATTTTTTAATTATCAGAAATATGGGTCGTTACAATCTTCCCCACTCAAAACATTTCGTCCCCAAAAAGGAACAAGTAAGAATCAAGAGGTTTGATGTAATTTTATTCAAAATAATCAATTTACAAACAATTAAACTTACATTTATAAGTTTTAATAAGAATTTGAAAATAACACAACTTCAACCAAAAAATTTCTAAGTCCTAAATTTACGAAAAAATTTAGCAGAGTCTCCTTTGCACGGATAGCTCCGGACAAAATAATAATATCAATAATTACAATATATATATATATATATATATATATATATCATATTTCAATTATAAAACATCCCAAACCTTGGGAAAAACAATAAAATAACATTCCAAAACCGTAATCCAAAAACGTACCTATTTGTCAGGCAAACAAACTTATATTAATGAAAGCAAAAGCAACAACTTTTGCTTCCAAAAACGTGTACTTTACTTACGTTATCCAAAATAGTCAAAATTATGTAAAAAGAGTAATATATTAGTTTTTTCAAATCAATAGCACAAGCAACATACAATATATAATAATCATATGTACAAATGCAACACATCTGTAACAACCCAGAAATTTTTAATAATTAATTATCGTTGTTAAACGATAAATGTTGACGGATATTTGCTGTTAGGAGTTTTGATTCGGGTTGTCATTCTTTTCAAAATTTTATTAAGTATAGCTTGGGTTTTACAACAATTAATTATCGTGTTTGACGATTAATATTGGTTGTTAATTGATGTTGGAGTTTTAAAAAAAAAATCAAGTTTAAATTCTTTTAAATATTCGTTAAGGGTGTGGGCTTTATATTGAATTTTGGCCACTCTTCTTTTCTTTATTTTTGGGCCATGTTATCTCTAGTATACCCGATCCTCCCTCTCCCCATTTTTCAATTAGCAAACCCTAAAACAAAATATTCCAAAAGAAAAATAATGGCGGCTCGTATTCGTTCCTCACCGTACCAAATTAGGGTTGTGGGAAAATCGAAGGCGCCGATTAGTTGATTGTATTCGTTCGTGATAGCTTGGTCGATCGACTAACTCTTTGTGTTACTCACGGCTGCATCTTCTTGGTCGAGCTCGAAACAAGGTGAGTGATTTTTGGTCACTCACATTTAATTCAAGCTTTAGTGTTTTCTGATATGTTAGAAATTGTGATCTTTGCTGCTTGATTTTTCAATGTTATGCTTTCGGCCATTTGAGTTGTTTAGATGCCTGTGATGATTTTCGACTTTGTCAATTCGTATTCAATTGTTTGAGTTGTCGATTCATTTTTCTTGCAGTCCGTTTTAAGTTGTTTTATTCGACTTTGGCTATTTTGTTTACCGCCTCTGGTGGCACTATCGACTTCGTTCGATTTCACCTGCTGTTCAATGACTGCGACCACTTTGTTGGATTTTTGGATTCACTGATCATTATGATTTTGATTTTTGTGGCCTCGGTGTGCTTGGCTCTGACCATTCGCGTTCACCCCGGTAGTATACTTGACTTTTTGTTTTACATGATGTTTCTTTTTGACTTGACGATGAACTTGTCTTCGGCAAGTGAGTTGAACTGGCTTTGACTTGTTTGATTTTCGTTCGTCTGGAATTAAGTGAATTTGCATTGTCACTGGTAGTATTACTTCGACATTTAACAGTTACTTTGAATTCTCTATTGACTTTGGAAATTATTATCTCTGACTCTATTGGATTGTAGCCTTAGTCCAAGAGTTTCTCTTGTGACATGCCTGATTTTAGTTACATGATATTATTTTAAAAAAAACCCTTGTTAGTGCAATATCGGTTACTGTTAGTTCATTGTGTACATTGTGTTGTCTGGCCTTTTTATCTGTGCAGTCTTCTCTGGGGCACTTACTCATTTGAGTTTGTACTGCTTCGGGTTGCCCTTGCTCTTCCACTATTCACTTCGAGCATGGGTTGCTCTGTCCAGTTTAATGCATTCATGTTGTGGTTCCATGGTTTTGGAATTTTAGAGTTTTATTCATCTGTACAGTATGCTAAGCATTGCTTCTTAGTGACATTTGCTAGTATTCTTATACATGCGGTCCCATTGTTTTAAATTGGTTTAACAATTAGATTTTATTGAGGCAGTGGCATTCCTTTTGGTCATACTGCACTGTGTATATTTTAGTTCCCGTGTCTTTGGTCTTTGTTGCTTGCTGCTCTTGATGTTGCTGCAACGTGATGAAGCTAAGTGGAGATGTTGTACTTGCGTTTACCTTGGTATTGTGTATTGAATTGTGTATGTGAGCCCTGGTATACATGCCTATTTTACTTATACTTTCTTACACGTGCACTATGACGAATTTCTGCTGCTGTTTTGTGATGAGGTTTCACCTCATTGCATCTTTGGTCTTGTTTAGTTGTGATTCCACTAGTTATTTTCTGAACTCGTGCAAACTTGCACTGCAAACTCCCTTCTGCCATGTGCATTTGGGTTGTACTGTCTTGAGCTCGAGTTCATGGATCATTAGCTTGACTCTTATGGTTTGTTGCATTGTTGGATTTGCTGTATGATCAGTGGTGTATTGTGCTTCGTGTATATGAGCAGTTTCACCTTGGGTTACTGCTGCCTTGTACCATTAGTGCCTGCACCTTGCTAACCTGTCTTGTGCAGTTGCATTTTGGTCTTGCTTGCATTGTATTCAATTGCATTTGGTGCTCTCACCTTCACTCTACCCCTATAGTATGTATGCAGTTTGCCCTTGTCGGTTTGCGTTGTATCGATGAAACTGGATTGTTTTCGAAGTCACTTGAGTTGAATCCGGTATTTCGGGTTTGACCTCGTGCCCGGTTGTGTATATCATCACCGTAGTGGCAAGGCAGTGCACGCAAGCGTGAACTGCAGCCACACGGTATGGCTTTTATGGATATTCTATTTTGTTTTGATTTATTGATCTTTTGCATATTCCATATGCTGTAGTGGCGAGGCAGTACACGCGTGCGTGTACTGCAGCCCTACCCGAGTTGACATTTTAATTGATAATTCATTATGTTTTGGAGTTGTATTTTGATTGGTTAATTTGATGATTTTGTTGTTAATTGCCGTTTAGGCAATTCTGATGTTTTTAAATTATCTTCGTCGATATTCTTTTCACTTATCTTTGTTGATGATTGGAATTTGCTGATTTGTTGTTTAACACTATTACGTGTTATATTTATCGTTATCCGATTTCTTTATTTAAGGATCGGATAGACGAGATTCATTGTTACTGTCGTCTATTCATTATTTAATTATTATTGCTTCTGTGCACTAATAACTGAGTTTGAATTAGACTGACCCGTGTATTATTTTCTTTTGAATGTAATACTTGGGTCAGACCGAGTATTTACAGGTTGTAGATTTTTAGCTTTGGGTTGCTGCTAGAGCTATGAAGTCTTTTCATATCTTTTGGAGTAGTCGTCTTCATGTTTAGTAGTCAGTATATTTGTATAGGATGTTGTATATTCATGTATATTATTCACGATGATGTACTTGTATATGTAACTTCCAGAGTTGACAGTTGTAGTTGTATCATATGTACTGTATCAAATGTATTGTAACTGATATCAGTTATTATATATATGAGACTTTCTGTTTTATCTGTGTTCCGCATTTATATTATCTGAGTTATTATTATATCTATTGTCCTAAACTATTATGAACCATCGTAGTTCGTTTTATACTGGAATTGGTTAGGTTGATGGGAGTAAATAAATATGAGATGAAAAATAAAAAAAAATATACCACTCCTATCGAGGTAACTAATACTAGTATAAGGCCTAACTGCGGATGGCCGCTCCTATCCAGCCTTATTCTTCGTGATAACAGACAGTATTCCTTTTAATACTCTTTGTTATTGCGAGCATAGAGGTGGGGCGTCACAACAACCTTCGTATGCAACAAAAGAATTCATCATACGTCCATCACAGTCAAAACTAATGGTTTGTTCAGGTTTAGAAACTTCTCAACGTACAAGAGTGATAAATAAACTACCAAGTGTACCTTACGCTCAACAACCTTTGATAACTACTCAATAGATTATTCATACAACCTTAAACAATTTGAAGTATCATTTCTCAAACTTCCCACCAGCCAACAACAAAGAATTTTATATTATTTAATTTTATTCTACTGGTTTCTTTTCACATCATTTCCTTTTCATTTATTTTATTTATCATTCGTTCATAAAAGATTATCTTTTATTTATTTATATACATTTACTTACATAAGATTTCTCATCCAATACTTAAGATCATCAATGAATAAGTTCTCAAAGTATTACATTTATCTCTTTGCAGTTTTAATTCCCATTTATATCATGTAACTTTGATCAATATTCATTAATAAATCATTTCGTACTTAAGTTTCTTTACCTTTGTAATTCACATTTATTTCTTCAAATATAGTATCAATTAAAATTAAGTATATTTATGAATCATTTCAACATTTCTTAAGTTCATAATCATTTTCTTAAATAGCATTCACTTTGTAACATCCCGGTATTTTCAACCATTCGCATCCGCACATGTTGGACATGAATTGCTTAAAATATCAGACTGTTAATTTATATTTGGCAAAACTCAGCATATATAGTAAATAAATAAATCACAGAATCACAGACACAGAGTAATATAACAATATGCAGCAGAAACAAAATGAATAGTAGTTTATGAAGCTACTACATATATATCAGAGTTAAATAAGATACAATAGAAGTTTCAAATACAATAGTCAAATACAAAATCTGAATATATAACTGGAGTCAAATGAATAACTGAAAGCGGAAAAGATGTAGATGGATCTCCAAGCGAAGCTCCAACTCCAAAGGTGGGTCTCAAAAGGTGTACCACTTAGTCTGACCCGATCGTAAAGTAAAACACAAAACACTCGAGTCAGGATTAACATTCTTATATTAATAAATCCAACTCAAGTGAAATAACAACTAAAATACAAGTAACTCAAAGGATGTTTGGGATAACCATCCTCTAAGGATCCATTAAACTATCTATTATGTAGTAATATACGCTATTATAATAATGACTATAATAAAGTAAACTATTAAAATAGCATTATGGCTTTACATTTTCCACCTTAAAACATTTTATATATTCCCATAGTATATACAGTACCGTAATCTCCCCCGTACTGGGCGTCGTCAGAGGGCACTCCATATGTATGGTACAAAACATACTCGTAGTGGTCTCTTTAAGGAGGTGACATGGAAAAACTAGGCAATGCAAGGGCAGATATACAAATTACGCATCCGGGCTGGTGGTAACGCATAGCCGCAGCTACCGCCCATGTCGAGCCACATTCCCAAAATCAAAAATCAAGGGTGACCACCAAATCAATCATAAAGTTAGAATATATTATCGAAGGAGAGTGTCTGATCGGAGGAGCTACCTCACTTGGCCCGAGAATCGCTCTTGTTTTAGCCACCTTATGCCAATTCATGATATTTGGGTCCACGTATATACCTCACATAGGATCGTCGCCACCATCCTACTTCATTCGAGAACCTCCACCGCGTACACAGTTGTTAAAGTGGTTTTTGATATTGGCAAAGAGTATGACAATACCCGATCCCAGTCTCTTTAACAACCAAACGTTATTATAACACCGTGGTCATTTCAAAATAGTTTATACTTCAAAACCAAAATATCATTGCCATTTCAAAACCACATCAATACAATATCATTTGCATCTCAAATATATCCATTTCCAAAATCATAGTACTTCAAAGTTATAACACTTCGAAACCAAAACACTTGAAATGATAACACTTTGGAAATCATAACACTTTGAAATCACAACGCTTTGGAAATCATAACACTTTGGAAATCACAATTTAGAAATCGTAATACTTTGAAATCATAATACTTCCCACTTAACCTGTTTAGATACTAAAATAGTATATATAATAAATAGTTTGTAAATAGTTTATATAAAATAGTTATAAGTTAATATTTTAAAATAGTTAGTATATTAAAATAGTTTATATGAAATAATTTATAGAGTAAAATATATAAATAGTTTTAAATATAATTTAAAAATACTTTATATAATAAAATAACTTCCTCAAATTTCACAAATCAATTATAAATCAACTTGAATTTCAAAATTCAAATTTGATCAAATCTCAAATCATCAATTTCAATTCAATTCAGTTTCTCAATAAACCATTCCAAATTATATCGATTTCAAAAACAGATTTGAACCAAAAAATAGACCATCTCAATTTCAGTATATTTCAAAGCTTTATGTGTTCAACATTTCCAAAAGTAAATTTGATAATTTCATACACACACACACACACACACACACACATATATATATCAAATTCAATTTACTATTATTTAGCTTTGAAATATTTACTTAATAAATACAACATCATTTAAATAAAACTTTCAAATTTCAAATAACTGAATATTCCTTCAATTTATTCAAAACATGATATATTCATTTAAATCACCTTAAACCAAAATCAAGTTATAAAATCATATCCTTTAAAAATTCCATATTCCATAAGTTTCAAATCGATTTAATAAAATAAATTCTTAATTAAATACCATTTCAAATCAATTTCAAATCTATATTCCCAACCTTAACTTACAAAAATTATTATAAAATCTATTTTAAAATATAAATTTAAATAAGTACTTAAATATATTACGTATTAAATAAATCAACTTTTATTAAATCAAATCTAATAAATAAATTTATTTTACTTTAAAACTTATTTCAAATATTTTAAAATAGTAATACATAAGTAAAATCTTAAAGTCAATAAATTCCAAAACTAACTTATAACTTTAAAAGTTTAAAATCTCTTTAAACCTCGAAAAAATCATTTCAAATATGTATACACACACACACACACACACACACACACATATATAGACTAATGGTGTCTATATATATGTAACGGGCCGCATTTTCATACGCTTTAAATCGACGATAAACCACACACGTCAGACTTAAACCATACAGAAGGACGGATTGTTATGGGGTAAATAAGAATAAGTAGAGAAGGAAAAAAACAAAAATAGAATCTTGCAGCGGAACGATAAAATATAATAATCAAATGTACAGTTCATGAAGCTGTTTTACAAAACATTTGATTTTATTTATACAATACATATCAGAGTACACATACCAGAGAATAATAATTAATGCAGCGGAATTAAATGGTGTAGTGGAATAATATAGTAGATAATATTACTACAAATCTTCGTCTTCGTCCTTTAGAATAAAATCTTCAAATCCTATAGGGCTCAAAAGACTGACCCGAGCGAATTGAAAGGACAAAACCCTCGAGTCAGAACTAAAATATCTTATGTAAGTTAAATCAACGGAAATAAATATGAGTGTAACGGCGTCGGAGATGTTTACGGGATTTGACATCTCCTATCCAGTGTCTAACGTGAGTGCAGTAACTTACGAGATGCTCAGGATTCACATCTCCTAAGGATCCGTTAAACTATTTACTATGTAGTATATTTCTCTATTATAATAATGTCTAATAGTAAAGTAAACCTACTTTTTAATAGCGTTAAGGGGTTACCCATATAGCCCTTAACACAAATAATGCTAATAGTCTATACAGTACCGTACTACCTCCTGATCTGGAGGCTACTAAAGGATACTCCATCGGTACGACACAAATAGAAACTCGTACAAGGCGCGATAGGGTAGGTGACACGGCACAACTAGGAAATGCTAGGGTAGATATACCAATTATGCTTCCAGGTTGGTGGTAACACGCAATGCGTAGCTACCGCCCACCTCGAGCCACACCCCCAAATAAAAAATCAAAAGTGGCTACCGAATAAATCCAAAAGTCAGAGTATAATATCGAAGGGATGTGTCCGATCAAAGGTGCTACCTCATTAACCCGTCAACCGCTCCTGTTTTAGCCACCTTATGCCAACTCACGGGAGTTGGGTCCACGTATTTACCTCAAAGGAAACGCCGCCACCATCCTACTTCATTCTGAAATCTCCACCGCGTACACGGTTGTTAAAGTGGTTTTCGGGGTTGGCAGAGAGTATGACAACTTCCGATCCCGGTCTCTTCAACAACCAAACGTTACTATAACACCGTGGTCTTTTCAAAATAGTTTATACTTTAAAACCAGAATATAATATCCCTTTTCAAAACCATATAAATACGATATCATTTTCCTCTTTTAAAAACCAAATCAATATGATATCATTTCAAATATATCCTTTCTAAAGCCACAACATTTTCAAAGTTATAATATTTTGAAAACAAAACTTGAAATAAAGCCTTTCAAAACATAGAACTTCGAATTTCATAACTTTGAAATATAACCACACCACTTAAATGGTTTAAATATTAAATTACTTAATTATATAATGAAATAGCTTCTTCATCTTCACAAATCAATTTCAAATATAGATTTAAATTCCCAAATAAACCCATAAAATTTTCATATATTTCAAAGCTTTAATTATTACAACATTTAAAACTTATTCTTTGATAATTTCATATATATCAAATTCAATTGCTATTATTTAGATTTTGAAACGTATACTTAATAAATCCAATATAGTTTAAGTAAAACTTTAACTTCAAACAACTGGATTTTTTTTTTTCAATTTATTTAACTTGATAAATTAATTTATCTCAACTTTACATTCATTTAAATTCTTTAAAACTAAATCTAGTTATATGAATCATACCCTTTACAATCTCCTTTTTTATTGAAACTTCAAATCAAATTTATTCAAGTACAATTCTTAAATAATTCAATTTAAACCAATTCCATATTTACCTTTCAACTTAATTTCATTTAAGTCATTATAAACTCTATATACACAATATCTTAAATAGGTACTTAACCATATAAAACAATCAAACTTCATTATTAAACTCCTTTTATTAATAAATTTTATACATAGCTTAAATTCAAGAATTCAACTATATATATATATGTATATATGTAAATAGTATTTACATAACATCAAAATTAATATTTATGAAATCGTATTTTTCTTTCCAAAACCATAGGAAATCATTTCAAAGTATTTTATATATAGACCACGGTGTCTGTATAAAATTTTCTACTCCATAGTCAAGTGATACGGATATTTATCATTTCAATCCATAATTTAAATTAAAAATTACGGTTATATATCATTTCAAACCGCAATCCCGAATGAAATGAAAATGCACAATAACTTGCAGTTTATACAATATAAAATACAGCATCCATTCATCCAATATCAGTCATCAACCATTTATAACAATCATCATCCGATATAAACAATAACATCACTATAGAACGGATAATAACAACAAGTATTAACTAGCAGTTTATATTCACTAATAAATTAAAACTGTTTAACTGGAAGTTTATATCCAAAAATAAATAAATAAAAATTTAACTGGCAGTTTATGTGCAAAAATCAATTAAATAACAATTTAATTTAAATAAATGCAATCTAACTGAGATGAAGATTAAATATATGCCCAAACAATCATAGATAAATTTTAAATCACATCAAAATTAATTTAACAAACATAAGAAATCTTAGAAGTTGTGAGTGGGTTAAAACACTCACCTTTTGAATTTAAATCGAATTTAAATCCGATTTAAACACAAAAATTTGACAGTCTCAGAATTCGTCCAAACAAGCGACATAATCTCTGGAATTTTATTACGGTCCCAGCGGTGAAAACCGTGCGTAAATCTGACATTATGTAAAAGTTATTCACGTTATAACGATTTGAAATCAAATTTAAATTAAAACAAAAGTAAATAACTTACCCCGCCTAACAATGTCACGTCAACACCCCTAACAATGCCATTTCGACCAGCTCCTCCACCTCGGACTTCCCCCACCTCCTCGCGCCACACGAGGCCACGCCGTTCGCCTCCAATACTGTGCAGCCGCCACCCAAACGCACAACTCTAATCGAATTATAGGGGAAGATCAAGCCGTTGAGAAGCTAAACCACTAACTCCAATGAACTCCATTCGCAGCTCTCCTCATTATGGTAACATCGATTCGACGATCGGCCATAGATCATCACACGTCAACGAACGGTCGAGAATTCACCTTCAATTTCTGGATGAATGGTGATTCAAACTGAAAAACGAATTTTAGATTTAGGTTGCGCTCATCGAAAGCTTCAAAATATATTTTTTTCGAATTTTTCTGAGGAGTTTGAATTTTCATTTGATTTTTGAATTTGTAATTGGAACTAGGGTTTTCAGCCATTGAGGAAGAGGAGCACAGAAGTTTCTGTACATATAGAATTGAGGAATAGATGCAGCTAGGTTTATAACGGGGTTTATATAGGTAGGTAAGTAATTAGAATGGACGGACAAGGTTGGATATATGCGCTAACGCCAAAGTGGCCCAAAAAGCCCGTTACGAATCCGGAACGAAATTGGGTCAACCCATATATCAAAATAGGCATTTTAAAATATTTTAAACACAATGGAAAAGGTTTTAAGTTCAAATTCCATCGTATGAAGAAGTTATGCTAAAATCCATATTTTCCAAATTGATTTCAATTTCATTGATTTCAAGGCGTTTCAAGCCCATACGATCAAATGACAAGTCCGATCGATACGAAACTTGAAATCCTACAATAATTCACCGTTTCGGATCCGATGAAACTAGTTTCGTCAAAATCCCAGTCAGTGGCCAAAATGGCTATTTTTCCATTATTAAATAATTAATTAATAAAATCCAATTTTTAATTTCAATCTTAAAATTGACCAATTTTACCAATTTTGTAACAACCCTGTATTTTCTGATTATTGTAATTGTATATTTTAATTATTTTAATTTAAATTTATAATTTAAAAAAACTTTATTCTATTCATTAAAATGAATATAATTTGTTATTTTAATACAAATGTTGATTTTGATGTGGATTAGAATTTCGAACATGCATAACTTGAATATTTCCAAAAAATGTGAATTTTGGTCAATCTGGTCAAACTTTCACTTTTAAATTTAAATTTTAAATATTTTAAAATTTGAATTTTATCTTTTATTATGAAAATAAATAAAATTTCAAGAACACTGCTTTTTGTTTCGTTGAAATCCGAATAATATTGCGAAAGTTATGCCTTTTATAAATTTGGGTGTAAATTGTTTTATTTAACAATATTGTTTATTTTAAATTATATAAATAATCTTTTAATTGCCATATCTTATTCTAATTTGTATTATATGTTATGTTACATATATTTTTACCTTTTAAATATTTTTAAAGTGATGTTTGAATTTTTCCAAAGCTCATTGAATTTATTTTCTGTTTTTAAAGGTTAGTTTCCATTTTTCTGTTATTTTCTTCATTTAAATTTTATTTAATTAAATTTTATTTATTCATTTTTACGTGTGCATTTTATTTTTATGTTTTTATCTTTATTTATGAATATTTTTCATGTACATACAATTTTCCCAAAGTTCATTTCATTTATTTTCAAATTTTCAAGCCTAATTTTCTTTTTTTTTGTTATTTTCTTAATTTAATTATATTTAATTAATATTTATTTGTTTATTTTTGTTTATTTACTATATTTTCGTGTTTTATCTATATTTATACATATTTTACATGTATTTAAAATTTAAAAAGAAATAAGAAAACAAAGAGTCAAAAGGCCTTTTATATTCCTTGTCTTTTCATTACCTTGCCTTTTCAATTCCTATTTGCCTTTTCATATTGTATAGCCGACCATATCTTTTTGCTAGTACCATGACTTCCTCTCATATTCACGTGAAATATTTTTCTCATCTTCTCCTAAAACCTCACGGCATGAGAAGAAACAAATAAAATTGCAAATGGCTTCCTTTATCTCTTCTCTTCTTCACAATTTCAATTATTTTGCTTCCTCTTCTTCATGTTTGCTTGGCCTCACCCCTCTCCTTGCTGACCACCATCCTCTCCACCATCTACAGCAGCACCAACCCCCTCTCCTCTGACCACCACCTCTGGCCATGACCATTAGATGAAGCCACCACCTCAAATTTGCAAAGCACTTCACCAAAACAATGCTAGCCAAGCCGATACTCCACTATTGCCTTCATAGTTGCCTTTGGCCACCCCTTAGCCACCACCACCATCATCTACTTCACCTATGGCTGCCCCTTTCACTACTGTTTAGATCTGATCTGACATGGAGACCCCATGGTCGAGCCTATATATGGTCATAGCCGAGTCAAAATGCACCAAAAACTTCACATATTTGCCTTGACCCCATGTATGCTTCAGGTTGTAACTCTTCCACCACCTTCATCCACTTGTAACCTGAGCTTTATGGTTGCCATACCTGACCCAAACCAGAGCCTAGTGTGGTGAGATCAAGCCCATTTGATCATGTGACAAGCTTATGTTGTCGTGAGCAAGTCTTTTGCTTCTATGGTTTGGTCATCTCTCTTGTTTTGCAACTGTTCTGCAAACTAAAGTTGTTGATTATATTTGTATGTCGATATCTATATTTGGGCTTATGTATGTTATATTTTGTGTTGTTTACAAGGGTCTCCATTAATTCAAATCAAATCGTGCTTGTCGTGCCTTTGGAATCGCTTTTGTGTGTGTTGTTTGTCTCTAGCTTTGATAAAGGTGAGTCCGTCTCACTCTGACATTTATACTTATGAAATAGTAAATTGATGGCAAGTGTATAGTAATATAAAATGTTTATGCAAGTTAATGTTGATCGTATGATATGCTATGCCATGTTATTACCATGTTAAAACTATTAATTATCACCTGACATCTGATATATGACATTATATTGTGACATTGACATTGTTTATATTGTTTATGCATATATTCACACTGCAAGTTCCCTGTTAGAATAGAATCATTACGGGTTGAAATGATACATACCCGAACGGACTTTAGAATAGGAAAAAATCGTTATGGGCTGAAATGATAGGCGTGAGCAATTTTTATTGTATTTTATTTGGCTTGGGATTGCGGGTTTGAAATGATAAAACCCGGTTTTTTTTGTAAATTACGGATTGAAATGATATATATCTGTATCACTTGACCTAGGTTAGAAAATTATATACAGACCCCGTGGTATATTTTTAAATGATTTTTTTTAAATATGTATTTTCAAAAGTATGAAATTTTGATTTAAAATATATATTATGGTTTTAAGAAAGTTAAATATTAAATCTTGAAATTGTGAATTTAAGTGAATTCAAGTATGTAAATTTGGAGTAAATGTGACGTTTGACTTTAAATTTTATTTTAAGATGTAAATAAATAATGGAAATTAAATTTAAAGTTTTGAAATGATATTTGAAGTAAAATTTTAAGTTTATTAAATTTATAAATTAATAAACAGTGAATTTTGACTTAATAAATGAATGGAGTTTGCAAAATTGAATAGTTGATCTTAAAATTTTATTGCGTTAAATCATATGTTAAAATGATTTTAAATGTGAAATTTTGAAGTTTGGAAATATGATTTTTAAGTTGTAATAATAAAAATTTGGAGTTTTATTATTATTTTTGAAAAGCTAAAATGAAACCTGGAATTTTATAGCATTTTCAAAATGCTTTAGTCTTTTGACAGCATTTTAATGCTATTGTTTTGAATCTAACAATGGTTGAAATAACTAAATATCTATTACGACATTTTATAAATGTCGCTATTCTTGAAATAAACCATTTTGGAAAATATAAGCTACGATGGCACTTTATAAATGCTGTCGTTGCTATAATTTGACAATGTTTTGAAATGTTATAGATTTTAACACTGTTTGGGCTATATTTTAAAGTGTTAAATAATTTAACTTTTGAAATGGATTATCTGTGAAATTTTAGAAGTTTTGAATATTTAAATTTGAATTTTTAAGGAATTGAAATTGAATTTGAATTTAAATAAAGTTTACTTGGTTATGTGTTAAACGGAATGAAATGTAATATAATAAATGAATTTTTGAATGGAATTTTGGAATGTATTTTTGGTAATGATGTTTGAAATAATAAATGAATGACATATTTGATTTTTAAATGATATTTAACTTTGAATATTTGGATTTGAATTCAAATAATGATTTGATTATGAAGTTTTGAAAGGATGTAATATTTTAATGATTTTGAAATGGTTTGGAAATGATTTGATCTTTATTTTAATGAAGAATGTGAATGTTGAATGATATTTGATTTTTCTTTATTTGATAAAGGAATATTTGAAGTTTATATTTGTATGAAAAGATATTTGGTTTAATTGTAATTTAAGTTTATTTTAATAATATTGGATTTATGAAATGAATATTTCAAAACTACATAATAATGAAATTAGATTTGAGATATGAATATATGGAATAATAAAGTTTAGTTTTGAAATGTGGGATATTAAAGTTTGGAAACATATTAAAATTGGATAGCTTATTTTGTAGATCAAATCTATATTTGAAATTTATAAGATTTGAAATGTTTTGTTAGAAAACTGAATTGAATTGAAATTGATGGTTTGATTTGAATTAAATTGGAAATTTGAAATTTTGAATTAAATTGGAAATAAACTTGTAAAATGTAAAGAATTAAATGAATGTTTCATGATTTCAAATGTATGATTTCAGAATGTTATGATTTTCAAAGTGTAATGATTTCAAGTATTTTGGTTTCGAAAGAGTTATAACTTTGAAAGTATTATGATTTTTGGAAGTGAATATAGGTTTGAGATGGAAATGATAAAGTATAAACTATTTTGATTTGAATATAGTTTTGAAATAAAAATGATTTTGGTTTCGAAGTATAAACTATTTTGATTGAATAAATAGTTTTGAAATAAAAATGGTTTTGGTTTCGAGGCGTAAACTATTTTGAAAGGAATATAGTTTTGAAATGAAATGATTTGATCCTTTTGAAATATAAACTATTTTGAAATGACCACGGCGTTATAATAACATTTGGCTGTTGAAGAGACCGGGATCGGAAGTTGTCATACTCTCTGCCAACTCCGAAAACCACTTTAACAACCGTGTACGTGGTGGAGATTTCAGAATGAAGTAGGATGGTGGCGACGTTCTTGAGGTATATTACGTGGACCTAACTCCCATGAGTTGGCATAAGGTGGCTAAAACAGGAGCGATCTCGGGCCAAAGGAGGTAGCACCTCTGGTCGGACACATTCCTTCGATACTATACTCTTACTGGTGATTGATTAGATGGCCATCCTCCGATTTTGATTGGGAGTGTGTTCCGAGGTGGGCGTATGTGGCTGCTGCGTTACCACCAGCCCGTGTGCGTAATTGGTATATCTACCCTGGCATTGCCTTGTGTGCCGTGTCACCTACCATACCGAGCCTTTACTACGAGTTTGTTTTTCTCCCGTAGCCCGTGTGGTATCCTCTGATAGTCACCCAGAGTGGAGATGGCATGATATTGGATGGACTACTGGGACTATTATGTTTGAAGGGTGATATGGGTAGCCCGGAACGCTATTTAAAAGTATGTTTATTTTACTGTAGACATTATTATAGTAGCGCAATATTACTACATAGTAAATAGTTTAACGGATCCTTAAAGGATGGGCGATCCCAAGCATCCTTTAAGTTACTGATGCATTTTTGTTACTGTTCACTTGAGTTTATTTACAGTTCATAAGTATTTATGTCCTGACTCGAGTGTTTTGTATTTTGCTTTACGCTCGAGTCATATTGAGTGAGTTAGCATTCAAGATTCACCTTCGGAGTTGGAGCTTTCCTTGAAGATCCAGCCATCTATTTTTCTTTCTGTATCCAGTGATTTCTGTAACATCCCGCCTTTTCGCACACTTTAAACCGACACACGTGCCAATTCAAAACATACGCAAGGGCGGATTGTTATGGGGTAAATAAGAAAAACAGAGAAGAAATAAAACAAAATAGAATCTCACAGCGGAAGGATAAAATATAATAATAAATATACAGTTCATAAACGGTTACAAAACAGTTAATTCTTCTTTATACAATAAATATCAGAGTTACACATACCAATACAAACAATGCAGCGGAATAGAAAGAGTGTGGTGCAATACTATAAATAATAATAATACGGATTTTTCATCTTCGTCCTCCAAAGCTAAAGTCTTCGATCCTGAAACGCTCGGACTGACCCGAGCGAATTTGAAAAGACAAAAACACTCGAGTCGGACTGAAAGATCTTATGTGAGTTAAATTAACAGAAATAAATATGAGTACAGTAACTCAAGAGATGCTCGGGATTTACATCTCCTAAGGATCGTTAAACTATTTACTATGTAGTATATTGCGCTATTATAATAGTGTCTAATTGTAAAATAAACTTACTTTTAAATAGCGTTAAGGCTTTACATTTTCCACCTTAACACGTAAAATGCCAATAGTCTATACAGTACCGTAATACCTCCTGATCGGGAGGCTACCAGAGGATACTCCATAGGTACGACACAAATAGAAACTCGTAGTAAAGGCTCGGTATGGTAGGTGACACGGCACAACTAGGCAATGCCAGGGTAGATATACCAATTGCTATCCAGGCTGGTGGAAACGCGTAGCCGCAGTTACCGCCCACCTCGGACTAACTCCCCAAAATCAAAATATAGAAGTGGCCACTGAATCAATCCAAAATAAAAGTATACTATCGAAGAGGAGGGTCCGATCAGAGGAATGACCTCATTGGCCTGAGAATCGCTCCTGTTTTAGCCACCTTATGCCAACTCACGGGAATCGGGTCCACGTATTTACCTTACAGGAAACGTCGCCACCACCTACTTCATTCTGGAATCTCCACCGCGTACACGGTTAGTCAAAGTGGTTTTCGGTATCGACAGAGAGTATGTCCATATCCGATCCCGGTCTCTTTGCCAACCCATCGTTATTATAACACCGCGGTCATTTAAAAATCGGTTATACTTTAAAAATCAGAATAAACATTCCATTTCATAACCATGACTACGATATCATTTCAAAACCCAAAACCATATTTTATCACTTATCCCAAATATAATTCTTTTCCAAAATCATAATTCTTTAACTTTATAACGTCTGAAAATCAAATATTTTCAAAGCATAATATTTTGAAAATCATAATTTAAAACCATAACTTCTAAAAAAACTTGAATGGTTTGGACATTCAACGGTATATGAATTAAATGGTTTAACTTAAATGTTACTTTGTAAAGAAAATAGTTCTCATGGCTTTACAAATACATTTCTTTGTTAAAGTCTAAACCAAAATTTATATTATCTCTCTCAAGTTCCAAAACCACTTCAATTTATTTATATATACGTATATCCATTTTGAGTAACAATATTTCAAACTAAAATTGGATTTTATTCTTTCAACAGATCAATTGTTCTATTAATTAGTCTTGAATATTCACATAAAATCCATAAATAATAAGACTTCAATTTCTAGTAATAATATATATATATTTTCCCAATTCAAATTATACTAGAATATTCATTGCAATTTATTTTGGAAAAAATCCAATTATAAATATCATATCTTAAAATTTCCAAACTTAACATTTAAACATATGATATAAATTATTAAACTCCATTTTCTTAATTTTCTTCCATTTTTAATAAAGATTTTTATACACCTTTTAATTTCAAAATTTTCAACTTCATATGTATATATATATGGAAGAAAAATATTTATACAATATAAAATTTAAGATTATTATAAACCGTATTCCATCCAAACCATAGAAATCACATTAAAATAGTTATATATATACCGCGGTGCCTGTATAAAATTTTCTATCCTATGGTCAAGTGATTCGGATATTTATCATTTCAATCCGCAATTTAAAAGATAAAAAATTTTGCGGTTATATATCATTTCAAACCACAATCCCGAATGAAATGAAATATGCATGATAATTTGCAATTTAATGATATACAATAAACATCCATTCATCAACATCATCCATCATCCAAATCGCAATCATCAATCAATAACAATATTATTTTTGGTACTACATAACAGGTAATACTGGCAATTTTATTCAAATTAAATTTAACAGCTATTAATCTACAATCTATTTTCAGTAATAAATTATATAACTGTTAACTAGCAGTTCATATACAAACAAATAAATTTTAACTGTAAATTTATATGCAATAAATTAATTAAATTAACAGTTAAATTAAATAAATGCAATTCAACATATATGAATAAAATAAACATGCCAAATACTCATAAATAAATTTCTATTCATTTCTAAAATTAATATAAACAAACATAAAAGCTTCTAGTAGTTGTGAGTGGGTTAAAACACTCACCTTTTGAATTTAAATCGAATTTAAATTCAATTTAAACTCAAAATTTTGACGGTCTCAGAATTTGTCCAAACCAGCGTCATCAGATCCGGAATTTAATAACGATCCCTACAACAATCTATCCACGTCAGCACCTCGGTGACGTCACACAACGAACGAAGCTTCTACAGGAACACCACGCACGCAAGAGAGCAAACCTCACGCACGCAAACCACTTTGACCCAGACCTTTGGCCACATTGACCGAGCCCTCGACGCCGCTAGGGGCCACCATCGACCAAGCCGCTACCACCATCTCGAAGCTCTTGCCAAGCCGCACCCCCCATGGCCCTCCGCCTCCTTGAAACGCGAGCGCCGCCGCCTATGATTCTAGGGTTTCGAAACCCTAATCGAAGATCTACGACGATCTAACCGTTGAATCGACACAAAAACCATATAGATGCGATCCCCATCGTCCACTCTACAAAACCCAGAAAAGGTTTGACGATCCGACGAAGTTTGCGACGATGATGATGAATGGTCACGGACTGTTTGAATTAATTCTGGTCAAACGAATGTTCAAAACAGAAAACGAATTGCACCAGTAGATTACGTGCCTCGAGAACATTAATATATATTTTTGTGGAATTTTTCTGAAGTGTTCGCATTTTCACTGAAATTTGAATTGAAGTAGATCTAGGTTTTGCAACCATTGAGGAAGAGAAAGAGATGAAGAAATGAACGTACGGCAAAAGGGAAAATAAAATGGGGCTAGGGTTTATCACAGTATATTTATAGGTCGGGTTGGGTTAGAGTAGATAGACTAGATAGATGAACGTACAAAACAAACTAAGGCCCAAAAAGCCCGTTCTGACCCCGGAGCGAAATTTGTCAAACCCATATACCAGATAGGTATTTTAAAATATTCTGAATGCGATGGAAAAAGTTTCACGTCCAAATTTGATCGTATGAAAAAGTTACGCTGAAAACAAAATTTTCAAATTGATTTCAAATTGATTTTAATTAAATTGTTTTCAAGGCGTTTCGCGTCTGTACGATCAAACGACAGGTCCGATCGATACGAAACTTGAAACCCTATAATAATTCACCGATACGGATCCGATGAAACTGGTTTCATCGAAATCCGAGTCCGTGACCAAAATGGCTATTTTCAATATTCATTAAATAAATTATAAAAATCTAATTTTTACATCTAAATTCAAAAATTGACCAAATTTTCTCCCTTTAAATTTTCTTAACTATTTACTCCAATTCTAAACAATTTAAGTGTCAATAGTTGTTCTATTTATCAATTCAAATGTAAATTCTTAACTTCAATATTAATTCCAATTTTAATAAATTCAACATTATAAGTTTGATTAAATTTATTAAATTCACCTTCTTTCTATTATTCAAGGTTATTGATGTCAATTTAATGAAACTAACATTGGCTCAATATCTATACATTAAAAATCTCAATTCTAAACTTAGATCTCAACTTATGAAATAGTTAAATAATAAATTCCATCTAAATCTACATCTTCCTACTATCTAAATATTTAGAAAAATTACTTACCACTTTTTATTGTAAATTTCTAAACTAGTAGATTCGTGTCATTTCTAGCCCTCTGGATATTTTAAATTAACTAAAAGCAAATTTACATATAATTTCCATCGTCAATTATTTTAGTGAATAAATCTTCAAAGGTTACTGCAATTAATCCCATAAATTGCAATAAATTCTAATAAATTTGACTCTATTTGATTACAAGTCACAAATAAATCAATTATTCCCCAACTACAAAGTTATCGTTTCTTATATATATATCACTACAGTAATACTTCCAAATTTTCATCCTTTGTTTGCATAAATTACTGTATTCAATTGAATTGTAATATTGTTAACTTACACATAAATAAAACTTAACAACTAATAGAATAAATAACTTACAAAATTTGTTGTCATAAATATATTTTATAAGTCTACACTTAATTATTATCTTATAATACGTTTTTACGTTACTATAAAATTTATACACTCTTCCGTTACCATATTAATAATTACTAAAGTAACATTCATTCTTAATAACAACGTTATACTATTCAACATATAAAAGGACTCCATTCCCCAAATACATTCATTTATATTTATTCCCTTAAAGTTCTCCTTTATTGACTGGACACATTAATTTAGATTCATTTACATCGAATGCCCTTCTTAGCTATATACTCAATACATGTTAAATCTACATAATTTTTACCCTTTTATTCAAATTCACTTATACCATCAATAACAAAATGTTGCCCTAAATTTAGATTCAATTATATACATTAGATAAATGGGTAAACTTTTGTAATTATCCCATATATGAAAATATTTTTATGCATGCATTTCCACTTACTTACTATGCATTCATTTATTAAATTACTAATTTCCTTAGTCAACTTATCCCCTATTTACTACCAAATTTCAAATTTAATTATGCCTTATCAATACATAAAATTTACATAGGCAAAACAAATTTTATTACTATCTTAAGTCCATTTATTATTGACAACATTCATTAAATTTCCTTATCAACACTTATTGCATTGATTTATTCAGCGGTCACCTTTTATTTAGTTACTATCCATTTTACAATCCAATGTAAGTCTTCCACTATTTATTTTATATTAAATGAATTCCATTCTACTTAATCTTTTTATTGATATTCACTAATTCAACCCTTATATCAGTTTCTTATATTTAACTTTAAATCAAATTGTGACAATCTACATTATCCAAATCTATTGTCATAAAATTTTATTGTTACACTAAATAACAACTACTATACCAAATTTCTACATTTATTCTAAATTAGATTAGAAATTATATTAATTCAATTCATTTAATATTATTAATTTAACGGGTCGTTACAATCTCCCCCACTCAAAACTTTTCGTCCCCGAAAAGGAAAAAGAAGGGAGAAGGAAGAATAAACAGTACATCTTATTTCAAATATTAACTTATAAACAATAATTTACTGGATTAATTTCCTTTAATGAAATATACCCGTTTATAATCATTACAACCTTTTATACTTAAATCATTAAAGTTTGGAAAATATTCAACAAAATTCTAAGTCCAAAATTTACGAAATTTTTTGGCAGAGTCTCCTTTGTACGGTGAGGCTCGGGAGAAAATATAATATCAAAATATACAAATATATTACATATATTATCAAAATATTATATCCCAACACGGGAACAATAGCGCTTTAAACGTAATCCGAAAACGTACCTATTTGTCTGGCAATATACGCTTATTATTATGGAACCAAAAGCAGTAGCAGTTGCTTCCATCACCTGTATTCACTTATATAATCTAAAAGGTTAAATATTTATATTAAAGTGAATTATTCAAGTGGATTCAATCATTAATCAACCAAACAATACAACAACCATCAATTTTACAAACAGCATACATACATAAAACAAAGCAACCATTTAATCCATCAAACAAATAGTGGTTTGGGTTCAAAACTTGAAATTTGTATGAAATGAAATTAACTATCAAGTGCACCCTATACTCAACAGTCTTAGATGGAACAAAGATAGATTATTTATTCACCCAACAACTTCAAATTTCTTACCCAACAAACATAAATCAAACAATACAATTCAAATCAACAACCAAATTAACTTATTATACATTTATTTCATGCTTCAGTGGTTTGATTTTCTTTCTTTCATTTATGGAGGGATTTCTTTATTTCTTACAATTTTCATTTTCCATTTTTTTTTTACAAAATTCATTATATTTGTATTCCAATTTATTGACTAAAGTTTATATCATCTATTTATACTACTTACCTTTACTTATATAGTAAAATTTCCAATTTAACTTAAGTTTATACAATTAATTCTCATTAATAACAGCAAATTTATTGAATACCTTTATTACCTCAAACTTCACTTGTAAGATTTCTCCTACATTTTCTTACTAACATTGCAACTTTTATTATATGGTAAGTTATGTATGTTTTAAGAATGTAAGTGAAAATTTTCAAGTTTCTTCTCCATTCCTTTAATTAATATATATTTGTTTTATAACTTAAAATTTCAACTTACCCTTAATTTCATTTATTTACTTAATGTTTACGCTCCTATTATATTTATTTACAATAACCCTCTAATTCCGCTTAATTTATTAACCTTATAACCTGCATTCCTATAAGTGAAAGATTTTACTCATTCATTAACTATGGATTGCAGTCATTTATATTTTTCCTACTTTCCATTATATTAGAATAGTGGGAATTAAAGCATACTTAAGTTAATAACCCTACAATCAAACTTTATAAATTAAGGAATTTCATTTTTACTTTCTTAAGGTTAAAATCACCTATTAATAATACAACCTTTAATTTTAGTAAAATTCCAATCATCACTTAAGTTAATACCATTAAATTCTTATTTATAACAGTAATTTATTGAATACTTCATTTTTTTCCAAAATTCTACTTGCATAATATTCTATTCCACTCTTAATTTACATTTCAACTTTTTATACTTGGTAAGTTATTTATGTTAAAGAAAAAGCAAAAGAACTTATGCAAGTTTAATCTCAACTCTTTTAATTCATTGATTACTTCTTTTATTTCACTAACCTAAATTTTTACAACTAATTAATGGAAATTCAAGAATTAATACCGGTTCAAATTCCAAAATTTCTTTAAAATAATAGATAATTAATTTCTTACAACTTTTATATCTCTAATTACCTTTAAACAATTAAAATTTTAAATAATTTCAAAACAAATCTGCAACAGAATTTACTACAGTGGCCTTTCCCTTCGAAACTCGAAAATGAAAGTCGATGATGCGGCCGTCATCACCGAAATTATTTTCCTGCGACAGAGGGGAAAGTACAAACTTATTTTCTTCAAAATCCTCTTTAAACCAATTCTTTCGAATTATACTAAATATTTATATAAGAAAATATTTATAAACCAAATCATTATATTTCATAAATCCTTTGAAAGCAGAATTTTTTTCAAAATCCCGGACTTAGGTTCTAAAATCTCCAATTTGATTTATTAAAATTTCAACTTAGCTTCAATTATTATAAATATTTTTATTACCTAACACCCAATCTATAGCAACCAAATATATCTTTATAAAAATATTTTTATATATAGAAAATATAATAGGCAAAATTATTTCATTCACGTATATTAAAAACAAATATTATGTCGGTCTGTCCTATTAAGTGTTTAGAAATCCCTATTGATGTCATAGCGTCCCATGCATCAACCAGAATTTATAAATACAAAGCGGAACAGATTAACACAATATCAAAATCTTTATTAACACTAACAAATACGCTCTCTCATATATATACACTCAGCGACTCCCATAGGGTATTACTGCCCTATTAACAAAGAGTCAAACCCCACAAAACCAAGGTTTATCGCTAAACCTCGCTCTGATACCAACTGTAACATCCCGCCTTTTCGCACACTTTAAACCGACACACGTGCCAATTCAAAACATACGCAAGGGCGGATTGTTATGGGGTAAATAAGAAAAACAGAGAAGAAATAAAACAAAATAGAATCTCACAGCGGAAGGATAAAATATAATAATAAATATACAGTTCATAAACGGTTATAAAACAGTTAATTCTTCTTTATACAATAAATATCAGAGTTACACATACCAATACAAACAATGCAGCGGAATAGAAAGAGTGTGGTGCAATACTATAAATAATAATAATACGGATTCTTCGTCCTCCAAAGCTAAAGTCTTCGATCCTGAAACGCTCGGACTGACCCGAGCGAATTTGAAAAGACAAAAACACTCGAGTCGGACTAAAAGATCTTATGTGAGTTAAATTAACAGAAATAAATATGAGTACAGTAACTCAAGAGATGCTCGGGATTTACATCACCTAAGGATCCGTTAAACTATTTACTATGTAGTATATTGCGCTATTATAATAGTGTCTAATTGTAAAATAAACTTACTTTTAAATAGCGTTAAGGCTTTACATTTTCCACCTTAACACGTAAAATGCCAATAGTCTATACAGTACCGTAATACCTCCTGATCGGGAGGCTACCAGAGGATACTCCATAGGTACGACACAAATAGAAACTCGTAGTAAAGGCTCGGTATGGTAAGTGACACGGCAAAACTAGGCAATGCCAGGTTAGATATACCAATTGCTATCCAGGCTGGTGGAAACGCGTAGCCGCAGTTACCGCCCACCTCGGACTAACTCCCCAAAATCAAAATATAGAAGTGGCCACTGAATCAATCCAAAATCAAAGTATAATATCGAAGAGGAGGGTCCGATCAGAGGAATGACCTCATTGGCCTGAGAATCGCTCCTGTTTTAGCCACCTTATGCCAACTCACGGGAGTCGGGTCCACGTATTTACCTTACAGGAAACGTCGCCACCACCTACTTCATTCTGGAATCTCCACCGCGTACACGGTTAGTCAAAGTGGTTTTCGGTATCGACAGAGAGTATGTCCATATCCGATCCCGGTCTCTTTGCCAACCCATCGTTATTATAACACCGCGGTCATTTAAAAATCGGTTATACTTTAAAAATCAGAATAAACATTCCATTTCATAACCATGACTACGATATCATTTCAAAACCCAAAACCATATTTTATCACTTATCCCAAATATAATTCTTTTCCAAAATCATAATGCTTTAACTTCATAACGTCTGAAAATCAAATATTTTCAAAGCATAATATTTTGAAAATCATAATTTAAAACCATAACTTCTAAAAAAACTTGAATGGTTTGGACATTCAACGGTATATGAATTAAATGGTTTAACTTAAATGTTACTTTGTAAAGAAAATAGTTCTCATGGCTTTACAAATACATTTCTTTATTAAAGTCTAAACCAAAATTTATATTATCTCTCTCAAGTTCCAAAACCACTTCAATTTATTTATATATACGTATATCCATTTTGAGTAACAATATTTCAAACTAAAATTGGATTTTATTCTTTCAACAGATCAATTGTTCTATTAATTAGTCTTGAATATTCACATAAAATCCATAAATAATAAGACTTCAATTTCTAGTAATAAAATATATATATTGTCCCAATTCAAATTATACTAGAATATTCATTTCAATTTATTTTGGGAAAAATCCAATTATAAATATCATATCTTAAAATTTCCAAACTTAACATTTAAACATATGATATAAATTATTAAACTCCATTTTCTTAATTTTCTTCCATTTTTAATAAAGATTTTTATACACCTTTTAATTTCAAAATTTTCAACTTCATATGTATATATATATATATATGGAAGAAAAATATTTATACAATATAAAATTTAAGATTATTATAAACCGTATTCCATCCAAACCATAGAAATCACATTAAAATAGTTATATATATACCGCGGTGCCTGTATAAAATTTTCTATCCTATGGTCAAGTGATACGGATATTTATCATTTCAATCCGCAATTTAAAAGATATAAAATTTTGCGGTTATATATCATTTCAAACCACAATCCCGAATGAAATGAAATATGCATGATAATTTGCAATTTAATGATATACAATAAACATCCATTCATCAACATCATCCATCATCCAAATCGCAATCATCAATCAATATCAATCAATAACAATATTATTTTTGGTACTACATAACAGGTAATACTGGCAATTTTATTCAAATTAAATTTAACAGCTATTAATCTACAGTCTATATTCAGTAATAAATTATATAACTGTTAACTAGCAGTTCATATACAAACAAATAAATTTTAACTGTAAATTTATACGCAATAAATTAATTAAATTAACAGTTAAATTAAATAAATGCAATTCAACATATATGAATAAAATAAACATGCCAAATACTCATAAATAAATTTCTATTCATTTCTAAAATTAATTTAAACAAACATAAAAGCTTCTAGTAGTTGTGAGTGGGTTAAAACACTCACCTTTTGAATTTAAATCGAATTTAAATTCAATTTAAACTCAAAATTTTGACGGTCTCAGAATTTGTCCAAACCAGCGTCATCAGATCCGGAATTTAATAACGATCCCTACAACAATCTATCCACGTCAGCACCTCGGTGACGTCACGCAACGAACGAAGCTTCTACAGGAACACCACGCACGCAAGAGAGCAAACCTCACGCACGCAAACCACTTTGACCCAAACCTTTGGCCACGTTGACCGAGCCCTCGACGCCGCTAGGGGCCACCATCGACCAAGCCACTACCACCATCTCGAAGCTCTTGCCAAGCCGCACCCCCATGGCCCTCCGCCACCATGAAACGCGAGCGCCGCCGCCTATGATTCTAGGGTTTCGAAACCCTAATCGAAGATCTACGACGATCAAATCGTTGAATCGACACAAAAACCATATAGATGCGATCCCCATCGTCCACTCCACAAAACCCAGAAAAGGTTTGACGATCCGACGAAGTTTGCGACGACGATGATGAATGGTCACGGACTGTTTGAATTAATTCTGGTCAAACGAATGTTCAAAACAGAAAACGAATTGCACCAGTAGATTACGTGCCTCGAGAACATTAACATATATTTTTGTGTAACTTTTCTGAAGTGTTTGCATTTTCACTGAAATTTGAATTGAAGTAGATCTAGGTTTTGCAACCATTGAGGAAGAGAAAGAGATGAAGAAATGAACGTACAGCAAAAGGGAAAATAAAATGGGGCTAGGGTTTATCACAGTATATTTATAGGTAGGGTTGGGTTAGAGTAGATATACTAGATAGACGAACGTACAAAACAAACTAAGGCCCAAAAAGCCCGTTCTGACCCCGGAGCGAAATTTGTCAAACCCATATACCAGATAGGTATTTTAAAATATTCTGAACGCGATGGAAAAAGTTTCACGTCCAAATTTGATCGTATGAAAAAGTTATGCTGAAAACAAAATTTCCAAATTGATTTCAAATTGATTTTAATTAAATTGTTTTCAAGGCGTTTCGCGTCCGTACGATCAAACGACAGGTCCGATCGATACGAAACTTGAAACCCTATAATAATTCACCGATACGGATCCGATGAAACTGGTTTCATCGAAATTCGAGTCCGTGACCAAAATGGCTATTTTCAATATTCATTAAATAAATTAAATAAATTATAAAAATCCAATTTTTACATCTAAATTCAAAAATTGACCAAATTTTCTCCCTTTAAATTTTCTTAACTATTTACTCCAATTCCAAACAATTTAAGTGTCAATAGTTGTTCTATTTATCAATTCAAATGTAAATTCTTAACTTCAATATTAATTCCTATTTTAATAAATTCAACATTATAAGTTTGATTAAATTTATTAAATTCACCTTCTTTCTATTATTCAAGGTTATTGATGTCAATTTAATGAAACTAACATTGGCTCAATATCTATACATTAAAAATTTTTGATTAAATTTATTAAATTCACCTTCTTTCTATTATTCAAGGTTATTGATGTCAATTTAATGAAACTAACATTGGCTCAATATCTATACATTAAAAATCTCAATTCTAAACTTAGATCTCAACTTATGAAATAGTTAAATAATAAATTCCATCTAAATCTACATCTTCCTACTATCTAAATATTTAGAAAAATTACTTACCACTTTTTATTGTAAATTTCTAAACTAGTAGATTTGTGTCATTTCTAGCCCTCTGGATATTTTAAATTAACTAAAAGCAAATTTACATATAATTTCCATCGTCAATTATTTTAGTGAATAAATCTTCAAAGGTTACTGCAATTAATCCCATAAATTGCAATAAATTCTAATAAATTTGACTCTATTTGATTACAACTCACAAATAAATCAATTATTCCCCAACTACAAAGTTACCGTTTCTTATATATATATCACTACAGTAATACTTCCAAATGTTCATCCTTTGTTTGCATAAATTACTGTATTCAATTGAATTGTAATATTGTTAACTTACACATAAATAAAACTTAACAACTAATAGAATAAATAACTTACAAAATTTGTTGTCATAAATATATTTTATAAGTCTACACTTAATTATTATCTTATAATACGTTTTTACGTTACTATAAAATTTATACACTCTTCCGTTACCATATTAATAATTACTAAAGTAACGTTCATTCTTAATAACAACGTTATACTATTCAACATATAAATGGACTCCATTCCCCAAATACATTCATTTATATTTATTCCCTTAAAGTTCTCCTTTATTGACTGGACACATTAATTTAGATTCATTTACATCGAATGCCCTTCTTAGCTATATACTCAATACATGTTAAATCTACATAATTTTTACCCTTTTATTCAAATTCACTTATACCATCAATAACAAAATGTTGCCCTAAATTTAGATTCAATTATATACATTAGATAAATGGGTAAACTTTTGTAATTATCTCATATATCAAAATATTTTTATGCATACATTTCCGCTTACTTACTATGCATTCATTTATTAAATTACTAATTTCCTTAGTCAACTTATCCCCTATTTACTACCAAATTTCAAATTTAATTATGGCTTATCAATACATAAAATTTACATAGGCAAAACAAATTTTATTACTATCTTAAGTCCATTTATTATTGACAACATTCATTAAATTTCCTTATCAACACTTATTGCATTGATTTATTCAGCGGTCACCTTTTATTTAGTTACTATCCATTTTACAATCCAATGTAAGTCTTCCACTATTTATTTTATATTAAATGAATTCCATTCTACTTAATCTTTTTATTGATATTCACTAATTCAACCCTTATATCAGTTTCTTATATTTAACTTTAAATCAAATTGTGACAATCTACATTATCCAAATCTATTGTCATAAAATTTTATTGTTACACTAAATTACAACTACTCTACCAAATTTCTACATTTATTCTAAATTAGATTAGAAATTATATTAATTCAATTCTTTTAATATTATTAATTTAACGGGTCGTTACAATTTCAGTGATGTATTTTGATTTGTACCTGATGTATCTTGTTACTTTTTGTTGTATCATGTTTAACTCTGATGTATCTTATTTTTATATAGTAGCTTCATGAACTACTATTTCTTTTAAATTCCACTGCATTAATAAATACTCTGTGTCTGTGATCTGTGATTATGTATTTACTGTATATTCTGAGATTTGCCAAATTTTATTTACAACGCGGTATTTTGAGCGATTCAAGTCCGACATGTGCGGATTCGAATGGTTGAAAATATCAGGTCGTTACAAATTTTATATTTCTCAATCATTTACAATGTTATAAACAAATTAAAAAGCCAATTTAAGTTGATTAACTTATCGACTTCAATATTATCCTTAATTCCATTCAATACAGAATTTATAAATTTAATTTCCAAAATTCTATTTAATTTACTTTCATTCTATTTATCAATTCATTGTTATCAACTGGATGAAATTTAACATTGGATTCAACATCTATTACATTAATATCCTTACGTTCCATCTCCATTTCAATTATCGCAATATTTAGATATTTAATTTCCTTAAATTGCAATATCTCCAATTATTATTATAGTTCAAATCTCAATATTTTGATAAATATTTATTACCACTCTTATAATTCAACAAATTTCCCATGCATGAATAACATTACCGTTATTTCCAAATATTACCTTAATCAATATTAAAGTAGTATTAAATAAAAATTATCGTAACTGATTTCCAATTTATATTAACAAGTTACAGAAATTAGATAACATACAAAAATCGTTACGCTACCCTTTAGTCACATTAATAAGCTTTTATTACTTACAAATAACTCATACCTCTTTATTACCTTATAAATATATTTACGTTTCTATTAAATTTACATCCACACTTCCGTTATTATATTAATTACCATTGAAGTAACGTTTTTAATCAACAACAAACATTAGAATTACTTATCTAACCTTGATTATACAAAATTTCAATTTATTACGTATTGCTTCCACGGTTAATATAACTTTGAATTCATTTCCCAATTACTAATTTCAATCAATTTTAACTTTACCATATGTTTCAATTAATTGGGTATGCATAAATTTAGCTATTCAATCAATTTCAATTTACGGTACAATTATCATGGTTTATATCATATTGCATTAATATCCCTATTTTATCTTAATTTCAAATGACGGAATATTCCATTTACTACAATAGATCCAACTTATTAAAATTTTATTTCGATAAATGTTTTAAATTTGCCTTCCACCTTTATACTCAGTCAATTTTTAAAAATTTAACAACATAGTTAACGATTCATTACCTTAATATATCCAAATTTTCATCTTTATTTATGTTGGTCAATTTATTACCATAAATTCATTATTACCTTTTGTTCATGGTTTATTCCACCTAAGTATATATTTCCAACCAATTACTAAAATATCTTACATAATATTGAATTCGTTCAACTACCTTTGATTATAACATTTCATTAGTTAATTCAATATTTCCATTTGTTTCTTATATTAACTTATAACCAAGTATGACAATTTTCATAATTTCAATTAATTGCAATTACTTTTTGATTTGTAAATCTTAATTTCAATTGTTACATTTAAATTTCTAACATTTGCTTCATTATAACTTCTAAATTTTTTATTTCTTCCTAAATTTAATTGCAAAAATTAAATTAAACTAACCAATTAATTAATCAAAATTTAACCTTCGTTACATTCTCCCCCACTCAAAACTTTTCGTCCCCGAAAAGGAAAAAGAAGGGAAAAGAAGAATTAAGAAATCAATATATCTTATTTAAAATATTAAATTTATAAACAAATAAATTTACAAAATTAATTAACTTAAATGAAATATACCGATTTATAATCATTAAATCCCTTTATACTTAAATTAATAAAGTTTGGAAAATATTTTCTAAAATATTTTCTAAGTCTAAGATTTACGAAAAATTTCGGCAGAGTATCCTTTGTACGGGAAGGCTCGGGAGAAAATATAATATCAAAAATACAATATACAACATATGTTTTTCAAAATAATATATATCCCAACTCGGGAATATAATATAATAACGCTATAAACCGAAATCCGAAAACGTACCTATTAGTTGGGCAATTAACGCTTAATTATTATGAAACCAAATGCACTAGAAATTGCTTCCATAACCTGTATTTCACTTGTATAATCCAAAGAGGTTCACCATCATATAAAATGAAATATTTAAGGTTATTTCAACTACAAACAAACAATTCAATACAATCAACAATCACTTGAAACAAGGCATACAACCATCACATAGAATCCATACAAATCAAACATTCATTCATATCAACAAAACAAATAGATTTTCGGTTTCGAACTTTAAATTATACGGAATGGAAAATAACTACTAAGTTTACCCTTCACTCAACAGTCTTAGGTGAAACTAAATAGATTATTCATACATCCCAACAATTTTAAAATATCCTTACCCAAACAACCATAGACCAAAACAAACAACACTTCCAAACAAGAAATCAAATTAAATTTTCCAATTTCATAGTATTTATTGTTTGATTTCCTTTTTATTCATATAATGATTTATCTTTTAATTCACATTTATTTCTTGCAAATTTTCATCTTCATTTATTTATTTATTTATTTGCATTACATTCATTCATTTCTCCATTTTGTTTACTTATCATCTTAATGCATTATCTTTAGTCTACAATCATATATTTAATGCATTCTTCTTTTCTACTTATTATTAATTTCATTTCATACATTAGTTGTTTGATTTCTTTTCTTTCATTTATTCACTGCTTAATTTCATGTTCTTAAGTTTATAATCTTTTATTTATATTACTTATCTTTCTATTATATTTTATTAGAAGCAATTTCAATTATACCTAAGTTATACCACTAGAACGAAAATTCTTATTTAATAAAGAATTTCATCAATTACTTTCATTACCTCAAATTTTGTATAATATCTATTACATCTTCTTATTAACATTTCAACTTTTTACATCCTTTGGTAAGTTGTATATATGTTTAAAGAATGCAAATGAAACTTATACAAGTTTTAACTGATTTCTTTTAATTTAATCTAATGTTTAATAATTACATCCTTTGTTTTATAAGTTACAATTTCAACTTTCTTGTTATTTCATTTATAACCTATCCTTTAATTTCTTTTTGCTTATAACTTAGCATTAAATCTCTTATTTCCGTTATAGGTTTCAATTATTAGTTAAATTCCATTTCACTAAAGCAATTAAAAACATTAATTAATGGAAATTTAAGAATTTTAATCCCGGGTTTAATTTCAAATCATTTTAAAATAATAGATGAACGTATACTTACAACTTATATCCAATTATATTTAGAACAATTAAAAATTTGTATTTGGTTATCTAAATAAATCCGTAGTAAAACTACTACGGTGGCCTTCCCATTTCGAAACTCGAAAATGAATGTCGATGATGCGTGCACTCATCACCGAAATTATTTTCCAGCGACAGAGAGGGGAGTACAACTTATTTCTTTACAAAGTTTCTTTAAAATAATTCTTTCAAATTATATTGAAATATTTATATCAGAAAATTCTTCTAAAATATTATTATTATATTTCAAAATCATTCAAAAGAAAGTTTCAAAACCTCGGAACTTAAGTTCTAAATTTCCAATCTTTCATTTATTTTATTTTCAACCTCATTTTACTAATATTTATAGATTACACTACTTAACAATCAACATATTACAACCAAATATAACATTTATAAAAAAAAAATATTTTATATATAGAAAATATAATAGGCAAAATTATTTCATTCACCTATATTCAAAACAAATATTATGTCGGTCTGTCCTATTAAGTGTTTAGAAATCCCTATTGATATCATAGCATCCCATGCATCAACCAGAATTTATAAATACAAAGCGGAATAAATTAACACAATATTAAAACCTTTTTATAACACTAACAAATACGCTCTCTCATATATATACGCTCAGCAACTCCCATAGGGTATAACAACCCTATTAATAAAGAGTCGGACCCCACAAAGCTAAGGTTTAGCCCTAAATCAAAGCTCTGATACCAGTTGTAACGGGCCGCCTTTTCATACGCTTTAAACCGACGATAAACCACACACGTCAGACTTAAACCATACAGAATGTAGGATTGTTATGGGGTAAATAAGTAAAATCAGAGAAGGAAAAAACAAAAATAGAATCTTGCAGCGGAACGATAAAATATAATAATCAAATATACAGTTCATGAAGCTGTTTTACAAAACATTTGATTTTATTTATACAATACATATCAGAGTACACATACCAGAGAATAATAATTAATGCAGTGGAATTAAATGGTGTAGTGGAATAATACAGTTGATAATAGTACTACAAATCTTCGTCTTCGTCCTCCAGAATAAAATCTTCAAATCCTGAAACGCTCAAAAGACTGACCCGAGCAAATTGAAAGGACAAAACCCTCGAGTTAGAACTAAAATATCTTATGTAAGTTAAATCAGCAGAAATAAATATGAGTGTAACGGCGTCGGAGATGTTTACAGGATTTGACATCTCCTATCTAGTGTCTAACGTGAGTGCAGTAACTTAAGAGATGCTCGGGATTCACATCTCCAAAGGATCCGTTAAACTATTTACTATGTAGTATATTTTGCTATTATAATAATGTCTAATAGTAAAGTAAACCTACTTTTTAATAGCGTTAAGGGGTTACCCATATATCCCTTAACACAAATAACGCCAATAGTCTATACAGTACCGTAGTACCTCCTGATCGGGAGGCTACCAGAGGATACTCCATAGGTACGACACAAATAGAAACTCGTACAAGGTGCGATAGGGTAGGTGACACTGCACAACTAGGCAATGCTAGGGTAGATATACCAATTACGCTTCCGGGTCGGTGGCAACGCGTAGCGCGCAGCTACCGCCCACTTCGAGCCACACCCCAAATAAAAAATCAAAAGTGGCCACCGAATAAATCCAAAAGTCATAGTATAATATCGAAGGGATGTGTCCGATCAAAGGTGCTACCTCATTCACCCATCAATCGCTCCTGTTTTAGCCACCTTATGCCAACTCACGGGAGTTGGGTCCACGTAATTACCTCAAAGGAAACGCCGCCACCATCCTACTTCATTCTAGAATCTCCACCGCATACACGGTTGTTAAAGTGGTTTTCAGGTTGGCAGAGAGTATGAAAACTTCCGATCCCAGTCTCTTCAACAACCAAACGTTATTATAACACCGCGGTCTTTTCAAAATAGTTTATACTTTAAAACCAGAATATAATATCCCTTTTCAAAATCATATAAATACAATATCATTTTCCTCTTTTAAAAACCAAATCAATATGATATCATTTCAAATATATCCTTTCTAAAGCCATAACATTTTCAAAGTTATAATATTTCGAAAACAAAACTTGAAATAAAGCCTTTCAAAACATAGAACTTCGAATTTTAACTTTGAAATATAACCACACCACTTAAATGGTTTAAATATTAAATTGCTTAATTATATAATGAAATAGCTTCTTCATCTTCACAAATCAATTTCAAATATAGATTTAAATTCCCAAATAAACCCATAAAATTTTCATATATTTCAAAGCTTTAATTATTACAACATTTAAAACTTATTCTTTGATAATTTCATATATATCAAATTCAATTGCTATTATTTAGATTTTGAAACGTATACTTAATAAATCCAATATAGTTTAAGTAAAACTTTAACTTCAAACAACTGGATATTTTTTTTTCAATTTATTTAACTTGATAAATTCATTTATCTCAACTTTACATTCATTTAAATTCTTTAAAACTAAATCAAGTTATAAGAATCATACCCTTTACAATCTCCTTTTTTATTGAAACTTCATCAAATTTATTCAAGTACAATTTTTAAATAATTCAATTTAAACCAATTCCATATTTATCTTTCAACTTAATTTCATTTAAGTCATGTAAAACTCTATATACACAATATCTTAAATAGGTGCTTAACCATATAAAACAATCAAACTTCATTATTAAACTCCTTTGATTAATCAATTTTATACATAGCTTAGATTCAAGAATTCAACTATATATGTGTGTGTGTGTGTGTGTGTGTGTGTGTGTGTGTAAAATAGTATTTACATAACATCAAAATTAATATTTATTAAATTGTATTTTTCTTTCCAAAACCATAGAAAATCATTTCAAAGTATTTTATATATAGACCACGGTGTCTGTATAAAATTTTCTACCCTATAGTCAAGTGATACAGATATTTATCATTTCAATACGTAATTTAAAATAAAAATTACGGTTATATATCATTTTAAACCGCAATCCCGAATGAAATGAAAATGCACAATAACTTGCAGTTTATACAATATAAAATACAGCATCCATTCATCCAATATCAGTCATCAACCATTTATAACAATCATCATCCAATATAAATAATAACATCACTATAGAACGGATAATAACAAAAACACTATTTTTCTTCAAAAATGGGGTCCCCGCCCTCTTCTTCTTTTCTTCCCGCTAATCAGTCCCATCCCTCATCTTCTCTTCAACCTTGTCCTTCTTCCCCAATCCTTGTACCTGCCTCTGTTTCATCCCATCTCCCCGTGTCAGTCCCCTCTCCATCTTTCACAGGTAATCCTATAGTTCCTGCATCTCTGGCAGATGCTACTCCTAAGGTGCCAGAGCCAAATATCTCCTCTTCTCCTCCATTGCTTCCACAACCTTCATCTATTCCTCCTCGTTCATGGAACTCCCTTTTTAAAGCTAAATCCAGCAATGCTGGAAAATATGTGCCTCGTGATTTCCAACTTGACTATATTGGTAATTCTATTGTGCCTTCAGATGATGTAGTTCAAGATGGAAACTCTATGTGGAAAGAATATCTCGTTGGGTTTTTTCTTGATAACCCGCTCCCATATGCTACTGTTCTGTACTATCTCAAAAAAGTGTGGAAACTTAGTGGATCTATTTCTGTCAAATCTGATGGTTTTTTGTTTTTGTTCAAGTTTACTAATGAAGAGGATAGGTCAAGAATATCTGAATCTGACCCTGTGATGATGAGGAATAAGCTTTTTATAGTGAAGCCATGGGATGAGAATATTGGCAACAGCTGTAGTAGTATTAAATCTGTTCCGGTATGGATAAAACTATCTAATATCCCACTTTATGCGTGGTCTCCTTTGGGTATTAACTGGTTAGCTTCAAGAGTTGGGAAGCTTCTTTGTTTGGATGCATCAACTGAAAATTTTGAACGTATTTCTTTTGTGAAATGTTTAGTTGAAGTAAATCCAAATCAAGAATTGCCTGACAATTTTTCAGTTAGATTGTTAGATGGTACAGAGCAGATTATTAAAGTTGCTTACTTGTGGAAACCAGAGATATGTACTATATGTAAAGAGTTTGGTCATTTAGTGAGCAAATGCAAGAAAGTTGATTGTGAAGGCAATGCAGAACAATGTGTAGCTAATGATCAGTATATAACTGGTGATGTGGGAAGGAGCAAGATGAAGAGGGGGAAAAACATAGTTAAACAAGATAAGGTGAAACAGATTTGGCAAAAAGTTATTAAGAATAAAGGAAAAAGGTGATTAATTGTGAAGAGCAATAAGAAATTGCCCTGAAGAAAATAGGTGTTAATGGAGTAACACTTCATGATGTTTCTGAACAAAACATAAAGGATAATGATAATGAGAGTAAAACTCACAGTGATGAACATGTTTGTGCTGTAAGCACACAAAATAAGTACAGCGATAATGAATGCTTTACATTGGAAATGTATGATGAGGGGAAGGAGAGATAACAGTTGAGATTAATTGTAGAGAGCAACACAATGTGTCAACCAAGAATATTGTTACAATTGTTGACCACAATGAAACAGATATACAAGTTTTGTCAACAAAACCTGGTGTGTTGGAAGTTATTAATAAGGATACTACCCCAAGTATGAGTAACAAGGTAGTTGGAATGGATACACCTGAAGTAAATGCACACACTAATTCTCCTGCTTCTGATTTTGAATTAAGTTGGTGTAAAACTTTTGAAACACAAATCACTCAATTAATAACCATAATGCATGTATCTGCTGAACACATTCAACCTGCTGCTCCTCCTTATTATAACTTCTCAATTCAGCTACCAAGATGGCCTTCTACCATTCCTATCTCCCAATCTCAATCAGTTTTACCTCATGTCCCATCCTCATCCTATACTAATTCACGACCTTCCACATCCCATACTAATTCACAACCTTCCTCCCCTCCTACCTTGCCAAGAAGGAAAATTGAAACAAGATCTCTGTCAGCTCAGAGAAGGAATAACACCTCCCAATCTCAATAATTTTTAATGATTAAAAAAATTGCATCTTGGAATATAAGAGGAGCCCATAATAATTTGAAACTTGATCAAGTCAAAAGTTACATCTCAGAGCATAATATTTATATTTTTGGCCTTCTAGAAACTAAGCTTAATCTTTCCTTTTCCCACAAAGTTGCTTCCTACATTAACCCAAAATGGTCTTTCCAACATAATCTTGACTCTGCGGCATATGGTAGAATTCTTGTCATCTATGACCCTGTTGTTTTGACTCTTTCTCCCATACTGTCATCTAGGCAGTTTATTCATTTTCATGTTCTTGTTTCCCAAAATCAATCATCCTTCTATTTAACTTTTTTTTATGCTGATAATTCTGTCAACTCTAGAAATGCTTTCTTCAATTCTTTGCCTCCATTAAGACAATCTTCTCACCCCTGGCTTGTCTTGGGTGACTTTAACTCATGCTATGGCTATGATGACAAATTTGGAGGATCTCCTCTTCTTCCTAGAGATCTTGATTCAATCAATCATGCTGTTTATGATTCTGAGTTGATCTTGGTTAATAAGTCAGGAGCCAAATATTCATGGAATAATAGAAGTAGAAGTGGTGTTCGTACTTTCACAACAATTGATCATTCCTTTTGGAACTTTCAAGCTCTCAATCATTGGCCTTCTCTCTCAGTCTTCATTCCTCAACCAATAATGTCTGATCACTCCCCTCTAATTTTATCTTTTGGGAACCATTTTAGAAAGGAAAAGAGAAGTTTTAAATTTTTTAATGCATGGGCTAAGCATGAGCAATTTCTGAACATTATCACACAAGTTAATTCTGTATTTACATGCTATGGTAACCCTATGTATAAGTTTTGCAGGAAATTAAAAAATATCAAGCTAGCAATCAAACTGTGGGTTTCTACAACTTTTGGTACTGGTAGCCTTCTGTCTACTACTCTAAAAGAACAATTGAAGATAAAGCAAGACTATATGATGGAGCATCCACTTGATATTCAAGCATCTGCTGAAGAGGGGAAATTATACAAGGAGGTTAACAATGCCCTAACCCTGGAAGCTAGCATGAAGAGGCAGCAACTGCACAAAAGATGGATGGATGATGGGGATAAAAACACAAAGTTTTATCATGAATCTCTTAAGGTTAAGCAGGCAAGAGAAAATATTTTTAGTATTACTGATGAACATGGTTCTCTTTATACTACTGCTGATACTGTTGATCATGCTTTTATTCAATACTTCACCAATTTGCTTGGCAATACTAATGGCTTCTTTCCTGATTTGGACCTTATTTCTACTCTTGCTCTTCCTTGCATTTCTTCCCTGGAAGCTTCCTCTCTTATTATGCCTGTTACTGATGAAGAAATCAAGGCCACCTGTTCTCCATGAACAAGCAATCTTTTGGAGGCCCTGATGGGCTAAATGTCACATTTTTTACCTCAACCTGGAGTGTTCTAGGTGGTGAGTTTTGTAAAGCAATACACAATTTTTTTCAATATATGTCAGTTGCTTGGGGAAGTCAACAGCACCAACATTGCTCTTATACCTAAAGTCACTCCACCTACTAGTGTAACTTCTTTCAGGCCTATATCATGCTGTAATGTTGTCTACAAGTGTATCTCTAAAATTCTAGCAACACGTTTAGCCAGAGTACTACCTACTGTTGTATCAAAAAATCAATCTGCCTTTATTCCTTCAAGGGACATAATTGATAATGTTCTTCTTGCTCAGGAATTACTTAAGGGATATGCCAGAAGTAATGTGCCCCCTGCACCTGCTCTTAAATTGGATATTTCCAAGGCTTATGACACTATTCAATGGGTCTCAATTGTTAGGATAATGGCAGTGATGGGATTCCCCAAAACTTTTGTGTCTTGGATATATGTTTGTATTTCCACCCCTTGATACTCTGTAGTATTCAATGGCAGACCTGTGGGATTTTTCAGAGGTAGTAAAGGTATACGACAGGGAGACCCTATTTCATCTTACATATTTTTGATGGTTATGGAAGTTTTAATAGTTATTCTTAGAACTAGTTACAATCATAAGATAATTAAGTATCACCCAAAGTGCTCACATCTTCATATAACATCTATTATGTTCGCTGATGATGTCATGTTGTATTACCAAACCTGAGTTACCTTCTTTGAATGGTATATTGGAAGCATTGCAGGCTTTTCACAGTATGACTGGTCTTTCCATAATTCAATCCAAATCTTCTTTACTAGTTACTGGAGTTAATGAATTGCAGGCTGCTGCTCTACATCAACATACTGGTTTCTCTAGCATGAATAATGATATGAAGTATCTTGGTCTCCCTTTAATATCAAAAAGAATAACTAAGGCTGACTGCTTACCTCTTTTCAATAAAATCACCTCTGTTATGACTGCTTGGGACAATAGGAATTTGACTCAGAGTGGTAGGCTAGTTATTATTAAATATGTTGTCTTTTCCTCTATTGTTTATTGGGCCTCGTACTCTCATCCTTCCTGTGAAACTGTTGCAACTTATTAGGTCTGCCATGATTAGATTTTTTTTGGTCTGGTAGTATTCACAATAGGAAGATAGTGCCATGTTCATTTTCTAAAATTGAGACACCTTTGAGAATGGGAGGTCTAGGAGTTATTGATGTAAGGATGTGGAATATTGCTGCAATAAGTAAACAATTTGATTTCCTCATTAACAAAAAAGGTAGTTTATGGGTTAGTTGGATATGGAAATACAGTATTAAGAACAAACACTTCTGGACCATGGATACTCCACAGAATTGCAGTTGGATATGGAGAAGTATGTTGAAGCTCAGACAAGTCTTCCTCCCTATGATACAATATCCTGTTAATGCTAGATTTGTTGTTAGCTTTTGGCATGATCCATGGGTCAGTAATGGTCATATCCTATCTAAAATATGTGATCATTCTCAGATTTTGCAGTCTGGAATACACTTTGATGCTAAAGCAAATGATTTTTTACATAATGGTAAAATCCTGTTACCTTTCAGTAGCAACCAGGTGATTAGGCAATTGTGGGGTGATATACAACAAAAAAAATTCAGTGCTCATCAAGATGCCTATGTTTCTTGGCAAATGAAAACTCACACTTTTAAAGCTATTTACAATTTTGTTACTGCCAGTGTCCCTCTACCTGCTACAAAATGGTTCACTGTCATTTGGACTTCTGATTCTGTTCCAAAAGACAACTTAATGATGTGGAAAGTTATCAATCAGGCATTACGTACCAGAAGTTTAATTAACAGGTATGGCTTAGCTTGTACATCTCAGTGTTTGTTCTGTCATCTCCAAGATGAAACTTCTGAGCATCTATTTTTTGACTGTCCTGCCCTACACTTCTTATTAGTCAGGATTAGTTGTATCACTGGTGCTAAGTTATCTTGTTCTACTTCTAGCATTCTCTGGAGTATAATTTTTAAAGCTACTAGGTGGAGAAAGGATCAAGGAAGGGTGTTAGCTGTTTTCTTGAAAATATGTATGACTGTGATATGGACATAGAGGAATGCCATAGTCTTTGATAATGTTAGAAGAAATGATGAATTGATTTGGAATGAGGTCAAGACCCGAACTCATAGACAACTGAAGTACTGTGCTAGTGTTTTCCCCCAAACACTAGTTGATGCTTGGGTCTGAGTTTGTTGTTTTTCTTGCTTTTTCCTTGTTTTTTTCCTTTTCCTTTTGATGGACCCTTGTTATTGTTTGCAATAAAACTGGCAGGGGCCCAGTTAACCCCGCTGGCTTTGCCAAAAAAAATAACAACAAGTATTAACTAGCAGTTTATATTCACTAATAAATTAAAACTGTTTAACTAGTAGTTTATATCCAATAATAAATAAATAAAAATTTAACTGGAATTTTATATGCAAAAATTAATTAAATAACAATTTAATTTAAATAAATGCAATCTAACTGAGATGATGATTAAATATCTGCCCAAATAATCATAGATTGTAACAACCCTGTATTTTGTAATTATTTTATTGTATATTTTAATTATTTTTAATGTAAGATTTTGATTTAAAAACTTATTTACTTATTTGAAATGATTAAATTTATTATTTAAATATAATCTTGATTTTTTGTGAGTTATAATTCCAAACTTGTGTAAGTTGAATATTTGCCTGAAATGCTGATTTTGGTCAAAATAGTCAAACTGTGACTTTCAACTTAAAATTTTAAAAGTTCAAAAATTAATTTTTTTTTTCTTGTATTATGAAAGTACATAAAATTCTAAGAACACAACTTTTCATTTCGTTGAAATCGGATGTAAATTGTGAAAGTTATACCCTTTACAATATTGTGCGTATATAGGGTTATTTAACAATGACTATTTTAAATTGTATAAGTTACTTCTTCTTTGTTATATTTTACTTTAATATGTGATAATATGTTATATTATGTATATTTTGACTTTTAAGTATTTTTAAAATGATAATATAATTTTTCTAAAGTTCATTTGAATTTATTTCTAATTTTAAAGCCTAGTCTACAATTTTAAGCCATTTTCTTAATTTAATTATATATAATTAAAATTTATTTATTTATTTTATGCACTCACTTTTATTTGCTGTGTTTTACTTTATTTTATTCATTTTACATGTATTTAAATTAAAGTAAGTTTTTCCAAAGTATATTGAAGTTATTTATAATTCTTAAGTCAAGTTTTCATTTTCTGTGCTATTTTTCTTATTTTAATCGTATCTAATTAATATTTAATTATTAATATTTTGTTTATCTGTTATACTTTTGAATTTTAACTGAGATTTCAATTATTTTCAGTTATTTAGATGTATATAAATATATATGAGAAATTTGAAAGGGTTAAAGGCTAAGAAACGTAAAAACGTCTCACTGTTTCTTTTGCAGTTTCTTTTGTCATCAATACATCTGTTTTTTTAGCATTTCCCTATACCATCTCCAGCCGACTTCCCTTGCTCATTTGTCACGAAATTTTTCTCTTTCTCAACCCTAAAAAAAAATCATGGCCTCCTTGTTCAAAAACTTTGGTAAATCTTCTTTTCTATTTCACTTTTTCATTGTTTTATATTGATTTGCACTTGTTTCTTCCTCTTCTAGGTTCGGCCCTGCCTCCTCTCCAGCCCCTGCTGCCTCCACCGCCACTGGAACCCATCACCACCACCTCCTCCTCACTGGCCATCCCAAGCCGAGCCACCCTTGGTGGTAGATCTATCACCAAATACAATATAATTCACCTACATGACCTAACCGAGCAAATCTATGCATCCACCACCTTCCACCACCCATGGCCGCCACTAAAACCACCTCCACCACCTCCAGCACCACCTGTATTCTCGGCCACACCATCCCCTTTGACCCCAAAGTACAGGCCATGACCATACTAGCCTTGACCATGCCTTGTAGTGCCTTGAAAATCATGTGCATGTTGATTGTTGTGTTGTTTTCCCTTCTCCACACTTTTGCACCATGTTAACCTATGTTAGGCTGACCATACCCAACCAAAACCTGATCCAAATCTTACCTTAGACCTGTAGTATACCTTATGGCTGAACCTAGAGTGTGTTGGAAGCAAGTGCATAGCAACTCTGCCTTGATTTATGCAGTTATTTCTAGCCTAGTTTAGTCGTTTTTGAATTGAAAACTTATGTATTATTGTATTGTTTTGGGTATATGTTTACCAAACAAATATCAAGGCTCTCCATTCATTCAAATCAAAAGTCATGCTATATCGTGCTTGTCGTGCTTTTGGAATCGCACTTGTGTTTGTTGTTTTGGTCTTCAGCTTGAACAAGTGAGTCTTTCTCACTCTGACATTTATACTTATGAAAAGTGAATTGATGACAAGTGTTTAGTAATAAAAAATGTTTATGCAAGTTAATGATGATCATATGATCTTCTATGCCATGCTATTACCATGTTATTACCATGTTAAAACTGTTAATTTTCACCTGACATCTGATATATGACTGTATATTGTGATATTGACATTGTTTATATTATTGCTGTATATGATCACACTGCAAATTCCCTGTTAGAAAAAAATGATATGGGCTGAAATGATAGGCCTGAATGGTTTTAAATTTTTCAGTTTGACTTGGGATTACGGGTTTGAAATGATAAAACCCGGATTTTCTTTGTAAGTTACGGGTTGAAATGATATATTACCTGTATCACTTTACCTAGCGTAGAAAATTATATACAGGCCCGTAGTTAAAATATGTTTTTCTAAAATTTTAAATATTTTAGAAATTTAATTATTATAATATTTTGATTTTAAATTTAAAAAAAGGATTTTTGTAAATTATTATTGATTTTCTGAATAATTGTAAGTGAAATGAATTAATGAAAAAGTTAGAAATTTTGAACGTGAGTTATTTTGGAAATTTTGATTTAATTATAATTGGAAATTTAATTGAATATGAAATTATGATAAATTTATGATAATTTGAATTTAAATGAATTTAAAGTGATTTTTATACCATATTAATTATTTTAATAAAGGTGAAATGTGAAATGAATGAATATTGTAAGTTGAAATTTTGAAATATAACTAAAACTGGAAATTTATGAAATTGACGTAAAGGTGAACTTTTAGTTAAGTAAATAAAAATAAAACTAAGTTATATTTGAGAATTTGAACTTAAGTGTTAAGTTGAAATTTAATGTAATGGATTTTAAAAATTCAACATTGCATTTTAATAAGTGAATTATTATTAAATCTTGATTTTTGAATGGAAATTTAACTTTATAAAATCATGAACTTGAGGAAAATTAAATGATGTTATAAATTTGAAAATGTATGATTTTATAAGTTAAAAATGTTTTTAATAAAAATATAATTGGTTGAGAAATTTTATTGAATATTTGAAGTTAATTGACTGCATTTTTTGAAATGCTATTAATTACAATGTAAATGATATTACAACATTTATAAACGCTGTAGTTGATGATAATGAACTAAAAAGCTAAGTTGAATTAAAAGCTATTATAGCAATCTTTGTAAGTTCTATAATTTTTGAATTTAACTAAGTTATTCGAATTTAAGTAAACCTATTATAACATTTTAAAATGCTGTCTTTTGTTAAATTGAACTGTTTGGAATGTAACTTTCCGTATAAGTTTTCTAAATGATGCGAAAAGTGAATTTTCATGGTATTAATAAACTTAAGTGAATAAATAAACTTTGGAAGTTGAAATTTTTGGAAATTTCATAATTTAATTATTAAACATAATAACTTCATTGAAATGATAAAAAAGAATTTTTGGAATATAAACTGTTTTGAAATATGAATTGAAATGGTATTTTAGATTTAATAAAATGAATAATGATTTGAAATGAATGAAGTTTGAAAAGATACGATATTTTGATATATTAAAATGATTTGAAACGAAGTTTTGAAAGGATATGATATTTTGATATATTAAAATGATTTGAAACGAAGTTTTGGAAGATATGATATTTTTGATATTAAATGATTTGAAAAATGGAGTTTGAAAGATAGGACATTTTGATATTAACATGATTTAAAAAGAAGTTCTGAAAGATATGATATTTTGGAACTGAAGCTTTGAAAGGTTATGATATTTTGATATATTAAAATGATTTGAAAGGTAGTGTTGAAAGGGTATGAAAATTTAATATATTGAAATGGTTAGAAATGACTTGATATTTATTTTGATAAATATTTGAATTGAAAGATATTTTACGATGATATATTGAAATGGTTTTCGAAATGATTTAATCTTTATTTTGATAAAGATTTGGATTGAAAAGGATATTTTATTTTGAAGTATAAAATATTGTTTTAAAGTTATAACTACGGGTTATAATAACGATTGATTGTTAAAGAGACCAGAATCGGATATTGTCTTATAGCCGGCCAATACCGAAAATCACTTTAACAACTGTGTACGCGGTGGAGATTCCAGAATGAAGTAGGATGGTGGCGACGTTCTCGAGGTATATTACGTGGACCCAACTCCCGTGAGTTGGCATATATGACTTAAACAGGAGCTATACCGGGCTACACAAAGGGTCGCACCCTTTCATCGAGCATGCTCCATCGGAAACCATTCTATTACTTTGTGATTCGATATGTGGCGCCACTTTGATTCGGGGTATTGTTCGAGGTGGGCGGAAGCTGCTGGCTTGCCGTCACCACCGGTCCGGGAGTGCAAACGGTGTATCCACCCTGGCATTGCCTCGCGTGCCGTGTCATATCCTTATATCGAGCCCACTATGATTTTGGTTTTAAAGATCCGACCGCGTTAAGGTTCACCATCCCCTTAACGTTATTTTCTATATGATTATACTTTACTGATTAGACACTACCGTATATAGCGTATATTACTACATAGTAAATAGTTTAACAGATCCTTAGAGGATGGGCGGTCCCAAGCATCATTTAAGTTACCGATGCATTTTGTTACTGTTCACTTGAGTTGATTTACAGTTTATAAGTATTTATGTCCTGACTCGAGGGTTTTGTGTTTTGCTTTACGCTCGGGTCAGATTGATTGAGTTAGCATTCAAGATTCACCTTCGGCGTTAGAGCTTTCCTTGAAGATCCATCCATCTATTTTGTTTCAGTATCCAGTGGTTCAGTGATGTATCTGATTTGTACCTGATGTATCCTGTTACTCTTCTGTTGTATCTTATTTAACTCTGATGTATCTTATATTTTATATAGTAGCTTCATGAACTACTATATCTTTTACTTCCGCTGCATTATTATTACTCTGTGTCTGTGATCTGTGATTTTTATTTACTGTATATTCTGAGATTTGCCAAATTTTTAATTACAATGCGGTATTTTGAGCAATTCAATTCCGGCATGAGTGTCTACCTATACACTTATAATGGATGCGAATGGTTGAAAATACTTGGTTGTTATAGTTGGTATCAGAGCTTTGGTAGCTCTAGGAAAAACTCAGCATATGGAGTGAATGTATTTACAGAATCACTTTCATTCGAGTTTGAATCTCTCTTTTGACTCGATTCCTTTGTATTTTGGAACGTTCCCTACAGTTCCAAAATCCATTCGTATCCCTCACTATTCATCTTCTTTTGACTCTGGAGTATTCCATAACTCCGCTTCGAATGATCTTTCTAGTGAGTCGGCGATCACGCCAATTTCAAATTTAATTGAATAGGGGGAAAACTCCTTTGCAGTTAGCATCGATTCACCAGAGATTTATATCTATCCTTGGTTTAGATGCTAATATCTTTTGTTATTTCAAACTCTAACTCTTGAGATCGAATGTAGGTTTACCCTAGGAAAATCAACATTGATCTTATTCTTTAAGTCACGGTTGACCCAGTTAAGGTTGCCTGTGATTTATATAAGCTTATCCATCTTCCTGTTCTATTATTTAATCATGTCATCCTTGTTTCCAACTTATTTTTAAATCATAATCTCCTTTGATTTGTGTTAATCAAAAAAATTTGAATCTCTATCCTTCTTTGAAAATCTATTCATGTATAGTGTATTTGTAAACTAGTATTTAAAATTAAAATGTTTTATATATTGTGTTGTTTGAGTTGTTGATGTTGAGTTGGGTTTCTGATCGATACGTCTGATCAGCGCTATCGATAAGATTTCCAAAACACTTTGACAGAACAAACGGACACAATATATTTTAAAAAAAAAAAATTGGTTAATGAAATAAATTTTGATATATAAGTAAATTTATGGAACTTAATGAAATGATTTAAATTGATAATTTGAAATGATAATACTTGATTTATCATTTATTGTTCTACAAATAGATCTGTAAATATTTGTTTATAAATTTATTTGGGAACTTAAATGAATTTAAAACAAGAATTTGAGGATTTAAATTCCGATTATTTCGAACTTTGGTTTAAAGTTTTAAAAGGTTATATTATTTAAAGTATTTTGAATAGAATTTGTTTCCAAAGAATTTTATAGTGCTCTTCTCTTTGTCGCTGGAAAATAACTTCGGTGATGATCGCGACATCATCGACGTTCATTTTCAAGTTTCGAAGTTAAGAGACTGTTCTGTAGTCTTGCTACAGCTTTGTTTTGGGGAATTTAATTTGGTTTGAATTTTCTGAAATATGACTTGATTTATAATATATATGTATATATAGATATATGATTGAAATTTGATTTGACATATTATGTATATATTATTACTTATCTCTAAATGGTTTGAATGTAATCGGAAATTTAATTCTTAAATTTTAGCTTGAAGAATAATTTCAATTGTAAAAAGAAAATCAAAAATCTGGATAAATGATTCAAACTTGAGATAATTGAATTGGAAAGTTTTATTTGTATAATACAATTGCATTCCAATATAACTTACCTTAATTTCAGAAGTTAACAATGTAATTGGATAATATACAATATAAAAAGATTTTATAAATAAAATCTCAGTGGTTATAATAAATGTTATACATTTAAATTTTAATGATTAACAGGGGTAAATATAATAAAGGGTAATTAAATAACTTACAATAAATTAATTTTAAAAGAACTAAGAATAAAATAAAGTAGTTATAATAAGTGTAAGTATGTTTAACATAAGTGATAAATATATTGAGAGGAATAAATTTAATTTTGATTAGGAATGAAGAAGAATAAAATTTATTAAGTTCATTGTGAGTGTAATAAATGATTATTTTTCAAACCCATGGTTTTAAAAATGGTTAATTTTAGATGATTGGATAATAAGATAATGAAATTTGAGATAGTTAAGATTTATTTAACTTGTGTAAAGATTTATTCTCTGTTTAAGTTGAAATCTCCATGCTTTCAAATTCATTTCCTTATTTTTTTTTTCAAACTATCTTTTGGTTGTCCTTATCATCCTTATCTTGCTATAGACCGGTATAGGCATCTTTCTATAATCTTTATGTTTAGAAATCTTTCTATAATCTTTGATAATCTCCACCTTGTAAAACTTACCTATAACAACAATTATCAGCTATAACTTCAATCTTATTATCATCTTATCTTAATCCTATTTCACTCTATCTTTTCTGTGCCCTTCCATACCTCATTCATTTTCGGGGACGAAAAGTTTTGAGTGGGGGAGAGTGTAACAACCCTGTATTTCGTAATTATTTTATTGTATATTTTAATTATTTTTAATGTAAGATTTTGATTTAAAAACTTATTTTACTTATTTGAAATGATTAAATTTATTATTTAAATATAATCTTGATTTTTTATGAGTTATAATTCCAAACTTGTGTAAGTTGAATATTTGCTTGAAATGCTGATTTTGGTCAAAATAGTCAAACTGTGACTTTCAACTTAAAATTTAAAAGTTTAAAATTTTAAATTTTTTTCTTTTATTATGAAAGTACATAAAATTCTAAGAACACCACTTTTCGTTTCGTTGAAATCGGATGTAAATTGTGAAAGTTATACCCTTTACAATATTGTGCGTATATAGGGTTATTTAACAATGACTATTTTAAATTGTATAAGTTACTTCTTCTTTGTTATATTTTACTTTAATATGTGATAATATGTTATATTATGTATATTTTGACTTTTGTGTATTTTTAAAATGATAATATAATTTTTCTAAAGTTCATTTGAATTTATTTGTAATTTTAAAGCCTAGTCTACAATTTTAAGCCATTTTCTTAATTTAATTATATATAATTAAAATTTATTTATTTATTCTATGCACTCACTTTTATTTGCTATGTTTTACTTTATTTCATTCATTTTACATGTATTTAAATTAAAGTAAATTTTTCCAAAGTATATTGAAGTTATTTCTAATTCTTAAGTCAAGTTTTCATTTTCTGTGCTATTTTTCTTATTTTAATCATATCTAATTAATATTTAATTATTAATATTTTGTTTATCTGTTCTACTTTCGAATTTTAACTGAGATTTTAATTATTTTCAGTTATTTAGATGTATATAAATATATATGAGAAATTTGAAAGGGTTAAAGGCTAAGAAACGTAAAAACGTTTCACTGTTTCTTTTGTAGTTTCTTTTGTCATCAATACATCTGTTTTTTTGGCATTTCCTTATACCATCTCCAGCCGACTTCCCTTGCTCATTTTTCACGAAATTTTTCTCTTTCTCAACCCTAAAAAAAAAATCATGGCCTCAATTCACCTTCAATTTCTAGACGAATGGTGATTCGAATCGAAAAACAAATTTTTGATTTAGGTTGCGCTCATCGAAAGCTTCAATATATATATTTTTTCGAATTTTTCTGAGGAGTTTGAATTTTCATTTGATTTTCGAATTTGCAATTGGATCTAGGGTTTTTAGCCATTGAGGAAGAGGAGCACAGAAGTTTCTGTACGTATAGAAATGAGGAATAGATGCTGCTAGGTTTATAACGGGGTTTATATAGGTAGGTCGGTAATTAGAATGGATGGATAAGGTTGGATATACGCGCTAACGCCAAAGTGGCCCAAAAAGCCCGTTTCGACTCCGGAACGAAATTGGGTCAACCCACATATCAAAATAGGCGTTTTAAAATATTTTAAACATAATGGAAAAGGTTTCAAGTTCAAATTCCATCGTATGAAGAAGTTACGCTAAAATCAATATTTTCCAAATTGATTTCAATTGATTTCAATTTCATTGATTTCAAGGCGTTTCAAGCCCATACGTTCAAATGACAATTCCGATCGATACGAAACTTGAAATCCTACAACAATTCACCGTTTTGGATCCGATGAAACTGGTTCGTCGAAATCCGAGTCATTGGCCAAAATGGCTATTTTTCCACTAATTAAATAATTTAATAATTAATTAATAAAATCCAATTTTTAATTTCAATCTTAAAATTGACCAATTTTATATTTCTCAATCATTTACAATGTTTTAAACAAATTAAAAAGCCAATTTAAGTTGATTAACTTATCAATTTCAATATTATCCTTAATTCCATTCAATACAGAATTTATAAATTTAATTTCCAAAATTCTATTTAATTTACTTTCATTCTATTTTTCAATTCATTGTTATCAACTGGATGAAATTTAACATTGGATTCAACATCTATTACATTAATATCCTTACGTTCCATCTCCATTTCAATTATCGCAATATTTAGATATTTAATTTCCTTAAATTGCAATTTCTCCAATTATTATTATAGTTCAAATCTCAGTATTTTGATAAATATTTGATTCCACTCTTATAATTCAACAAATTTCCCAAGTATGAATAACATTACCGTTATTTCCAAATATTACCTTAATCAATATTAAAGTGGTATTAAATAAAAATTATCGTAACTGATTTCCAATTTATATTAACAAGTTACATAAATTAGATAACATACAAAAATCATTACGCTACCCTTTAGTCACATTAATAAGCTTTTATTACTTACAAATAACTCTTACCCCTTTATTACCTTATAAATTTATTTATGTTTCTATTAAATTTATATCCACACTTCCGTTATTATATTAATTACCATTAAAGTAACGTTTTTAATCAACAACAAATATTAGAATTACTTATCTAACCTTAATTATACAAATTTTCAATTTATTACGTATTGCTTCCTCAGTTAATATAACTTTGAATTCATTTCCAATTACTAATTTCAATCAATTTTAACTTTACCATCTGTTTCAATTAATTGAATATACACAAATTTAGCTATTCAATCAATTTCAATTTACGGTACAATTATCATGGTTTATATCATATTGCATTAATATCCCTATTTTATCTTAATTTCAAATGATGGAATATTAAATTCCATTTCCTACAATAGATCCAACTTATTAAAATTTTATTTCGATAAATCGTTTTAAATTTGCCTTCCACCTTTATACTCAACCAATTTTTAAAAATTTAATAACATAGTTAACGATTCATTACCTTAATATACCTAAATTTTCATCTTTATTTATGTTGGCCAATTTATTTCCATAAATCCATTATTACCTTTTGTTCATGGTTTATTCCACTTAAATTTATATTTCCAACCAATTACTAAAATATCTTACATAATATTGAATTCGTTCAACTACCTCTGATTATAACATTTCATTAGTTAATTCAATATTTCCATTTGTTTCTTATATTAACTTATAACCAAGTATGACCATTTTCATAATTTCAATTAATTGCAATTACATTTTGAATTGTAAATCTTAATTTCAATTGTTACATTTAAATTTCTAACATTTGCTTCATTAAAACTTCTAAATTTTTTATTTCTTTCTAAATTTTATTGCAAAAATTAAATTAAACTAACCAATTAATTAATCAAAATTTACGGGTCGTTACACTCTCCCCCACTCAAAACTTTTCGTCCCCGAAAAGGAAAAAGAAGGGAAAAGAAGAATTAAGAAATCAATATATCTTATTTAAAATATTAAATTTATAAACAAATAAATTTACAAAATTAATTAACTTAAATAAAGTATACCGATTTATAATCATTAAATCCCTTTATACTTAAATTAATAAAGTTTGGAAAATATTTTCTATGTCCAAGATTTACGGAAAATTTCGGCAGAGTATCCTTTGTACGGGAAGGCTCGGGAGAAAATATAATATCAAAAATACAATATCCAACATATATTTTTCAAAATAGTATATATCCCAACTCGGGAAAATAATATAATAACGCTATAAACCGAAATCCGAAAACGTACCTATTAGTTGGGCAATTAACGCTTAATTATTATGAAACCAAATGCAGTAGAAATTGCTTCCATAACCTGTATTTCACTTATATAATCCAAAGAGGTTAACCATCATATAAAATGAAACATTTGAGGTTATTTCAACTACAAACAAACAATTCAATACAATCAACAATCACTTGAAACAAGGCATACAACCATCACATAGAATCAATACAAATCAAACATTCATCCATATCAACAAAACAAATAGTTTTTCGGTTTCGAACTCTAAATTGTACGGAATGGAAAATAACTACTAAGTTTATCCTTCACTCAACAGTCTTAGGTAAAACTAAATAGATTATTCATACATCCCAACAATTTTAAAATATCCTTACCCAAACAACCATAGACCAAAACAAAAAACACTTCCAAACAAGAAATCAAATTAAATTTTCCAATTTCATAGCATTTATTGTTTGATTTCCTTTTTATTCATATAATGATTTATCTTTTAGTTCACATTTATTTCTTGCAAATTTTCATCTTCATTTATTTATTTATTTGCATTACATCCATTCATTTCTCCATTTCGTTTACTTATCTTCTTAATGCATTATCTTTAGTCTACAATCATATATTTAATGCATTCTTCTTTTCTACTTATTATTAATTTCATTTCATACATTAGTTGTTTGATTTCTTTTCTTTCATTTATTCACTGCTTAATTTCATGTTCTTAAGTTTATAATCTTTTATTTATATTACTTATCTTTCTATTATATTTTATTAGAAGCAATTTCAGTTATACCTAAGTTTATACCACTAGAACAACAAATTTTTATTTATTAAAGAATTTCATCAATTACTTTCATTACCTTAAATTTTTTACTTGTATAATATCTATTACATCTTCTTATTAACATTTCAACTTTTTACATCCTTTGGTAAGTTGTATATATGTTTAAAGAATGCAAATGAAACTTATACAAGTTTTAACTGATTTCTATTAATTAATTCTAATTTTTAATAATTACATCCTTTGTTTTATAAGTTACAATTTCAACTTTCTTGTTATTTCATTTATAACCTATCCTTTAATTTCTTTTTGCTTATAACTTAGCATTAAATCTCTTATTTCCGTTAGAGGTTTCATTATTAGTTAAATTCCATTTCACTAAAGCAATTAAAACCGTTAATTAATGGAAACTTAAGAATTTTAATTCCGGTTTTAATTTCAAATCATTTTAAAATAATAGATGAATGTATACTTACAACTTATATCCAACTATATTTAGAACAATTAAAAATTTGTATTTGGTTATCTAAATAAATCCATAGTAAAACTACTACGGTGGCCTTCCCATTTCGAAACTCGAAAATGAATGTCGATGATGCGTGCACTCATCACCGAAATTATTCTCCAGCGACAGAGAGGGGAGTACAACTTATTTTTTTTACAGAGTTTCTTTAAAACAATTCTTTCAAATTATATTGAAATATTTATATCAGAAAATACTTCTAAAATATTATTATTATATTTCAAAATCATTCAAAAGAAAGTTTCAAAACCTCGGAACTTAAGTTCTAAATTTCCAATCTTTAATTTATTTTATTTTCAACCTCATTTTACTAATATTTATAGATTACACTACTTAACAATCAACATATTACAACCAAATATAACATTTATAAAAAAAAAATTATATATAGAAAATATAATAGGCAAAATTATTTCATTCACCTATATTCAAAACAAATATTGTGTCGGTCTGTCATATTAAGTGTTTAGAAATCCCTATTGATGTCATAGCATCCCATGCATCAACCAGAATTTATAAATACAAAGCAGAACAAATTAACACAATATTAAAACCTTTTTATAACACTAACAAATACGCTCTCTCATATATATACGCTCAGCAACTCCCATAGGGTATAACTGTGATGATCCGGAATTTCTAACAATTTAAATTTGAATAGTTAATTGATTTTAAATAATTTGAAGGCTTATAAAATCTATAATGATGATACTGAAGATAATGGAATGGTTGAAACTTAATTTAATGGTAATTTGTTCAATTTTAAAAATATATCGTTTAAATTGGATTTAAAAATTAGCCTTCCAAGGCACTGTCTCGAAATTCGACGAAACCAGTTTCATTGGATCCGTAATAGTTAGTTATTATCGGATTTCAATTTTCGTAGCAATCGGAGTTGTCGTTTGACCCTGACAGCTCAAAACGCTTAGAACTATTTTAGTTGATTTAATTTAAAATTGATCGTTTACTTCCGTAACTCGCGCATATGATCAAATCAGCCTCTGAAACAGGTTCTATTGTGTTCGGAGTGCGGGTAAAACCTTATAATCGCCTTGCGGCACTCTTTAAGAGGAGTTCAAAATTTTTAAATGGCATTTAACGGGGCATCTTGAAAACTTTATAATAAAAATTTAATTAAAAATTAAAACAAACATTCGTGCTCTAAAAGCTTCTCCAAACTTATATCTTCCCCGTCCCTCTCTCTCTCTAATTATAACAGAGAAAAAAAATCGAAACCGTAAGTAAAAAAATAAAAATAAAAAAATGGCTGCATCTTTCTCACTTCATTTTCTATTCGATTCAAAAGCACACCGTAATGGCCGCAACACAGATAGCGTCGAAATCGATTCGAATTCATTCTATTCGAAAAAGGAAGCATCGCGAGGGCGAAGGAAAGGGGGGCGAGGCTACGGCGGTTCCAAGTGTTCTCGATTTTAGCAGTAAGGGAAAGAAGCAAGGTACTCGATGTAAGGGGAAAGTGGCTCGTTCAAATCTCGACGTCGAACTCAGATGAGGAAGAAAGGCCGAAGCCGCGGCGTCGCATGTGGATGTTCATTTTGGGTGGAGCGGCCTTTGGTGCAGATCTGGATTGTAGGAGGCGTTCGTCAGTGGAAGCTCGGCTATGTCGATTTGGTATTACAGCGACTTGAGGGTTTCGTGGTTTTCTGAAGACACGGGTAGGGTATGGTGAGTTACTGCAGTTTTTATTTTCTTTTACTCGATTTAAAATTTAGCTATATATATATAATAAAATGTCTCGGCTTGGAAACTATGTATGAATGATTTTTAAAGTTAGGAGGTTTCAAGAAAACAAATTTAATTAGTTGGTTAGAACACTTTTAAGTTTAAAATCAATTATAAGTTGAACGAATTAATTGATTGAATTTATTTTGTGGTAAATTATTTCAGGTCATTTCAAATATTGATAAGATTCATATAAATTGTTTAATCAGGGTCAAATCGAAAAAAAAAACAAAGCTATATTGAGATGGATTGCAAAATAAAAGTAACGGTGAGTAAATCTCACCCTGGTTGATTTTATTTATTTATTTAGATTTGAATGGTTAAATTTAAATAAATGGATGAATGATTGAATTGTTTTGATGTGTACCTATGATCTAGTAATTTTAGAATTGGTTGTTTCTCGAGTTAATTGTGGTTTGACTCGAGGTATTTGGGCTTTACATGGTTTTATACTTAAAGCATAAATGGGAAAATGGTTCTGTTTAAAATCAAATAGGGTTTAATGATCGATGATTCATTAAATAGGTAAAATAATTTAAATGAAAATTAACTAATTAAATTAATTAATGATTTGGGTTAATTGATTAAGTTTATATTAATTTGGAATGATCATTTGATGGTTTAATAAGTAATTACTTAATGTAATTAATAAAATAAAACTACTGGAGTGAAAACGAGAGATAAATTAAGATAATTCAATTAAGGAGAACTGATTCTTTTAATGAAGTAAATGAAAGGGTAGATAATCGCAGGTTGAGATAAATCAAGAAAAATTAATGTTTGCGGTTCAATTTATGATTAATTATTAGATATACTTAATTTAGCTGAGGATGGATCGAAATATAATTGGAAATCATAAGCTTATAAAATTTATGTTGTAACTAAAGATTGGTAAATTGGAATTTGTTAATCCATAACAAGTGATGTATGAAGACTTAATTAATATAAGTACTTAAGAATTAATTTAATTAATGTAGTTAATAAATTCATGAAGAAAGTTGAGATTACTTATCGATTTGGTCAAGTATAATTAATATTGGGAAGTTGATTAAAGATAGATGCTTGAATGGAATTGAAGGAAAATTAATTCGGGTTGATTACTTAAGATAAATATTGTAGGGATGATTGAATTATTTGATTTGAATTAAGTAATTGACAGGGTAAAGAATCTAAGTGATTGGAGGTTAGAAATTCAATTAGAATCAATTGAATTAATTTGGAAGCGATAAAATTTGCTTATGAATGATTTATTGGTATTGGACGCTTTGAATGAGTTGATATCTCTGATATGAAATGTTGTGTTTATCATTTGGATAACTTGGAATAGGATGGTATGAGACTCGGAGAGGCCGAGATCGGGCATTGGGAGATACCCGAAACCACTTTGAATTTTTATAAATTGATTTGTGAAATCAATAGACTGGAATGAAATGATTTAAGTGAATTGGATTATTTTATCTATATGAAATAAGCATTGTCTATAGCAAATTGTGAATTGGTTAAATTGATATAAGATACCCCGGGTTTATATAAGTTGATTGCTTTGGTATTCCATGTTAGTTGGGTTTACTCACGCTGGTTTCCAGCCTGACCCGGGTGTTACTTTGGTGTAATGCTCGGGTCAGACTGAGTATTACAGATTTTCAGGTAGTTACGTTCTGGAGCTCAGGAGGCGAGCTGGATGGCAGGAGCGTATAAAGTACTTCCGCTGTATTTATATATCCGTTAATATGAGACATGATACTTGTATTTATTCAGTGACTGTATATGTGTGAAATTCTGATATATATTAAAATGTAATCGACAAATATAGTTTTCTTTTGTAAACTGTTATTACTTATCATTATATTTTATCCGCTGCGAATGTGAGATGTTTGGTGTTTCTGTTCTTCTTCTTCTATCTCTTTCTTCTTTTCATAACTATCTGGAATTTTCGGGTTAGAAAATTTCGGGTCGTTACAGTTGGTATCAGAACTGAAAGGTTAAGCGAGAACCTTGGCTCTGGTGGGGATTACTCATTTGATAGAGTCTGTAGTACTCTAGAATGAGTTGAGAATATATATATATATATGAGCGCGTACTTGTTATTTTATTATAAAAAGATTTTAAATGATTTTATATATATATATATATATTTTGATATATAAAGCAATATTTCCTTCTAATAAATATTAAAGCGATTGGTTACTAAATTTATTGAAATGAAAACTAAGAAGTAATATAATACAACCAAACTGACGTCCTGAATTGGAATTAAGTTAAGTAAAAACGAAAATACAACCAAATCAAAATTTAATTAATTGAAAATGAAATTCTAAAATTAGAATTCAGGAATTAAATTATTTAAAAGCTTTAAATAAAGGAAAGTTTGAAATGAGACTTATTGCAAATAATGGGTTGTTTGGAAATTGATTTGAATTTAAAACCAAAGGTGGTTTTAAATTTTAAAACAAGGCTGGGAGGGCCAAGAAATAAATATGTATATGTGTATAGATATACATGATATCAAAGATAATTTGAAATAAACTCTAAGAGGTTGAGTTTTGATTTTTTTTTCTGAAGTGTGATGTAAAAACCCTAAGTGATATAAGTTTTGAACTTATAAGAGGGAAAGAATTTTGAAGTTTGAAGCGGGAATTCAAATTTAGTAAGGTTAATTAGATTAAGTAAATTGGAATTTAACTTTGGGAAAGTTAAATAAGTGCAGAAAAAGCAACCAGAATTGGAAATTTCAAGATAAAATTGGAATCTAACTTGGAAAGTTAAATGGTTGATTTGAATTGGGAATTTGTGTGATCTCAAAACGGGTTTGAGATTTAAAATTTGAAAATAGATGGGCGTTTTAAAATAAATTGGATGATTCATCCTATTGTTAATAAAAATCTTTAAATTGAGAATGGTAGTGTATAAATAAAATAAATTTGAATAATTAAGTTTGTAAAATATACTTGTTTAAGAACTGGCTTCAAACTGGAAGATAAAATTGAATAATAAATTAAAATTTTAAAATAAAATTGTATTGAACTCTTATTTGAACCTTGAAATACATAAGTAAAGATAATTTAAAATGGAATTTTGATAATTGAACTCGGAAATTAAATTGATTAAAAACTTTTAATAAAATTAATTTGGTTTAAAAGAGTTAAACCAACCTTTGAGAATTTAACTCGAATTTACATAATTCGAGATAGTTTAAATTAAAGATTTAAATTGAATTAGTTCAAAATTGAATTTGGTTTGAATTAAGTGGATTGGTGATTGAAGATGTATAAGTTTAAAGTTTTAAATGGGAAATTAAATTGGATTATATCGAAATGATTTGAATTTGAAATGGGTTCAATTGATAATAATTCACATTGATTGGAATAATTTGAAATTATAATATAAGATGATCATGATTAAAATTAAATGGAATTTGTTTTAAATTGGTAAAGGAACTAGGATCGATTCAACTTGAATTGGAGATTAATCAAGTCCAATGGAATTTGGAGTTATTTTAATTGGAATTGGGTCAATTTAAATGGAAATTTAAATTGAATTGTTGGGAAAGTAAACAGTTTGGCTCTTAATTATTTTCAATATAAATTGTTTTAATAGAAACTTATTTTTCTAAGCTATTAAATATATACAACCTTTCTTTTTAAAAGCTAACTTATTATATATTTGTTTTACCATTATTTTTGGAGCTATTTAAACATTTTTCAATTGTTTCCTAAACTAATTATTATTTTTCAACTATTTTACAAACTAATTTCTATTTTACAACTATTTTGCAATTATTTAAAATTTCTGAAACTATTTAGTTATTTCTCAACTATTTTACAGTTAGTTACCTATTTTATAGCTATTTTGCAAACTAATAATTATTTTTCAACTACTTATCTATTTTAAAATTTTCAAGCTATTTTCTAAATATAAAAAGGTCGGAGTTCAAACTGTTATTGATTAAATACCCAACTGAGATAAGAATTGAAGGAATAATCCAAATGGGGATTAAGGAAATTGTGAGTAAGTGGATAGAATCTAAAGGAAATGTGAATAGAAAGAGAAATTTATTTGGCTAATAGTCAATGAAGTTAAATACGTAGGATGTACGTATATTATTCTATTCGCGTAGTGGTTTGATCCAAATTCGAGCATAGAATTTCGAGATAGTTTATCGATCCGAGTCGGGAATTTTCACTCGATTTTCGACGGCGAACCTGGATATGGATTGTTGATTGGTTCTGAATATTCTCTATCATAGTTATAGCTATGCAAGGAGAACGACGGTTTCTAATCAAAAAACCAGATCTGAGTCCACACTAGGAAGTCGGGTGGACGATACTAGTTCGGAAGTGAAATTGTGTGATCGAATGAGCGATCAGGTTGATATAGCGTACTGATGATATGTGTCCATCGTACGGATTTGAATGAAATTGATATTGGAAAGAGGAATCAAATTTGAATATTTGATTTGAATAAACTAAGTTATATATATCTTTGTTATATAATATAAATATTTCCTTGTTAAATCTATTGCCGGAAGAAAGGGATTTTTGAAAGTGTTTGAAGTATAAAAGGGTTTTATACAAGTTGGAAATGATCCAAAGTTTAAAATTTATATATATCTGTATATATATAAAGGATCTTATGAGGAATTTGGAAAAAGCTTTTGGGAACCTTTGGATTTGGAAAGGCTTTTGATTTTGGGTAAAATCAATATTGAATTTGAAAAGCCTAGTTTGAGAATTATCGATTTTGGGAAAATCGATTTTGTGTAAAGGAGCTTTGTATAATATCATACTAGGTGTATGATTTTAAGATACTATATGTGTATAGTATAAAATATTTTGATGATGACTCTGGGGAAAAAGGCACTCCCTTGAAATGAACTTCTCAGGAGTGCCACCGGATGGTGCTGCCTTGAGCCCCGGGGGGGGAGGGGGTTTCTAAAGTTGATCCTGTGAGGAGTCCGGACAAAACTAGTTCCTGAGGATTATTGGGTAGCGTAAGTCGAGGGTGCTAATGCCTACAGAGGCATTTGGGTTATGCTGTGACGATAGTGTAACTCGATGTCGCTGCGATCTACTGTGGGGACCATAGCGAAATCGTGTGGAGGATGAGTGCCAATAGTCTACACTTGATTTTGCCGGAAAGGCAACGCAACATCGGTAGACTGCGATCTTTGGTCAAGTGGAGTGGAGAAGTTTTATTTTTGGCAACAAAATTCGATGGCGCTGATGCCTACAGTTATATGGGTTTTTGCTGTGATAGCTACGTAACCCCAGTTGTAGCTGCGATCTGTCGTGGGTTCCATGGTGTAATCGAGGGGCGCGGAGGCCTACAGTTATCTGTGGATTTTGTCGGGACGGCAACGTAACCATCGGGTTAACTTTGACCATGGATGGGGGTGATGATTTCCAGAGCATTCTCACCAAAGATATTTCCTCTATTTTTAAAAACTGTTTTCGATATTTTCAATAAATTTATTTTTCAAGTATTTTTACTGGATGTTGAAAATGGGTTTACCAAGTACTCATAGATTTTCAGTCCTACGCTTGTCAACGTATGACTGAATTTCTGTGAGAACAAGGATGGACTGGTTGAGACATCGAGTTATAAAAGGTATTTTTATAAAGAGTTATTTCAATATTATTGTGTGACTTTAAAAGCTTTTCTAAAATTTTGAAATAAAGGTGTTGGGATTTTGGAAAATCAAAGGAAATCCAAACTGAAATTATAAAATTGAAACTCGGGAAAATTTAATGAAGTAATTCTTTTTAATTTAAGGAAATCGAATATTAAATTAAAAGTGAAAGTAAACCAATCAGCTAAATAAATTATTTAATAGTGATGTTAATAAAATTTAACTTGGGTAAACAAATGGTTGTAAATTAATAATGGAATTTGGTAATGAATTCGAATTGTAAGTAGAATTCGACTTGGATTTGATAATGGATTAAATAAGAAGAGATGTTGTAAAATAAAAATAAAATAGAGTTGGATTGAAAATGTGATGGTTTGAATTACAAATAAAATTCAAGGGTGAATTGAATAATGTTTAATGAAATTTGCAAGAAAATTGGATATAAGAAAAGTGATTATAATAGCAATGTTTTGAGTTACAAAACAAAACCCAAGTGAATAGAAATAAATTGAGAGTGGCCTCGTATTAATAAAATAAATTTGATAACGAATTAAGTAAGAAAATTAAAATTTTAAAACGGGTTAATTGAGTTAAATGATAAATGGATGAAGTCTGATTGAAAGAAAGAAAAAAAACTAAATCAAAGTTGTGATTGAAATTAGATTATCAGACTGAACTTAAATTTGGTGATATATTAATTTGAAGTATAAATGAGTTCAGTATGTGGTTGGATATTATTTTCATAAATTGAGAAGATGAATTAAAATTAAAATGGATGGGCTTACTGAATTTAATGGAAGTTGATTAAATGAGAATCAAATAGAAGTAAACTTAAGTTGATATTGGAATAAATTAAAGTAAATTAACTTAAGTTTAAAATTTATGGAAGCTTGGCTTCGAATAAGGGTGAAAGCCCATTCAATAAAAACTTGGATTGAATTAATTTGGGAAATGGTTATTAATTTATAAGTATTGGATGTGCCAAGCTTAACAAATTGTTTTGAATGGAACAATTCCGGAAATGAAATGAAATGCAATGAATGGTTGGTGAATAAATTAGAAATGAAGTGGAATTAATTACAGAATGAGTTGAAAGGTAATTTGAAGTAGTTATAAACTAAATAAATACTCTATTAAGCGAATATTGATGAATTGGTATAGAATGAATCGTCGTATGACGTAAATAAAAGTAATTAAAATTCTATGGGCTGATAAAGATTAAATAAATTGATTTTGAAATCAACTAAATTAAATATGAGCTTGTTTGGATTTAAAATCAATTGGATGTAAGAAATTGAGTTGTGAACCATTAAAATCGAATGAAATGGCTTATGAATTGGTTGAAAGCAATTGAATTAGATTTGAAAACATATAAATTGCTCATGGAAGTTATTTCAAATGCATTTCCTTTAGAATTGAAGTGTTATAGTTGTTTAAGTAAGAGAAATGTTGTAAACTTCATATATATAGTGCTTATATGTTTAAATTGAGTAAGTACGGGTACCTGAAGGTCGTTTGGCTGGTTTGGATTGCGCTAATTGCTTAAATTAATAAGCTGCTTGCTTAAAATGTTAAATAAGGTACGCCTACGCAATAAAAATAGGAAATATGAACTGTTTTTGCTTTTTCCGACCGTGTGGGTCGATGTGTATATATATATATATATATCTCTTGTCAAATTGCAAAAGCTCCTCCGTACTAAGGAGACTCTGCCAAAATTTTCCGGAAATTTTGGGAGTTAGAAAATTTTTGAAAATTTTTGAGAAAATTTTTGTTAAGCAATTAAACGATTTTAAATATGAAACTGAAATAGATTAGTAGATGGAACTAATAAGACTCGGTTATATACGGAAAATAAAAAAATTTAATATTCAAAATTGAAATAAGTTGAATTCATATTAAATCGGGAAAAACGAATTTAAATAGAAGTAAATATGTAACCTATATAAGAGAATGTATAAAATGATTTGTAAAGTTTCGATTGGATATTATTGCTTGGTTAGATATGCAGGTATTAAAAAAGGAAAAGAAAATTGGATTTGATTCCAAAAGATAAATTTGTATTGCCCGACAAAAAGGTACGTATTTAAATTTCTAGATGAGATTGGATTGGGTTTTTGATGTAGCCACTTGGCTTTTGTTTTCTTTTGGTATTTGGGAGCCCGTAGAGGCCTTTTGTAGTAGTACCGAGCTAGCCGCGCAAAGGAGACGCTGGCAAAAAATTTCGGAAATTTAGGGAGTTAGAAAAACTTTGAGAAAATTTTGATAATTCCAAAGTTGCTTTCAAATTGAAATTTAGATGATTGAGCAAAGGGGTGTTATGTGAAACTATAGAAGGTTTTAGGAAATTGGTTAAGGTGACAGTGGGCCTTTAATAAAGATAGTTGGTAGAACGTTGAATTGTGAGTTTTGGGAGAAGGTAAACGGGTATCGGACCATTCTTCCTATCTAGTAATTTCGGGGACGAAATTCTTTTAAGGGGGGAGGAATGCGATGAACCGGAATTTCTAACAATTTAAATTTGAATAGTTAATTGATTTTAAATAATTTGAAGACTTATAAAATCTATAATGATGATACTGAAGATAATAGAATGGTTGAAACTTAATTTAATGGTAATTTGTTCAATTTTAAAAATATATCGTTTAAATTGGATTTAAAAATTAGCCTTCCGAGGCACTGTCTCGGAATTCAACGAAACCAGTTTCATTGGATCCGTAATAGTTAGTTATTATCGGATTTCAATTTTCGTAGCAATCGGAGTTGTCGTTTGACCCTGGCAGCTAAAAACGCTTAGAACTATTTTAATCGATTTAATTTAAAATTGATCGTTTACTTCCGTAACTCGCGCATATGATCAAATCAGCCTCTGAAACAGGTTCTATTGTGTTCGGAGTGCGGGTAAAACCTTATAATCGCCTTGCGGCACTCTTTAAGAGGAGTTTAAAATTTTTAAATGGCATTTAACGGGGCATCTTGAAAACTTTATAATAAAAATTTGATTAAAAATTAAAACAAACACTCGTGCTCTACAAGCTTCTCCAAACTTATATCTTCCCCGCCCCTCTCTCTCTAATTATAACAGAGGAAAAAAATCGAAACCGTAAGTAAAAAAATAAAAATAAAAAAATGGCTGCATCTTTCTCACTTCATTTTCTATTCGATTCAAAAGCACACCGTAATGGCCGCAACACAGATAGCGTCGAAATTGATTCGAATTCATTCTATTCGAAAAAGGAAGCATCGCGAGGACGAAGGAAAGGGGGGCGAGGCTGCGGCGGTTCCAGGTGTTCTCGATTTTGGCAGAAGGTACTCGATGTAAGGGGAAGTGGCTCGTTCAAATCTCGACGTCGAACTCAGATGAGGAAGAAAGGCCGAAGCCGCGGCGTCGCATGTGGATGTTCATTTTGGGTGGAGCAGCATTTGGTGCAGATCTGGATTGTGGGAGGCGTTCATCAGTGGAAGCTCGGCTATGTCGATTTGGTACTACAGCGACTTGAGGGTTTCGTGATTTTCTGAAGACTTGGGTAGGGTATGGTGAGTTACTGCAGTTTTTTCTTTCTTTTACTCGATTTTAAATTTAGCTATATATATATATATAATAAAATGTCTCAGCTTGGAAACTATGTATGAATGATTTTTAAAGTTAGGATGTTTCAAGAAAACAAATTTAATTAGTTAGTTAGAACACTTTTAAATTTAAAATCAATTATAAGTTGAACGAATTAATTGATTGAATTTATTTTGTGGTAAATTATTTCAAGTCATTTCAAATATTGATAAGATTCATATAAATTGTTTAATCAGGGTCAAATCGGAAAAAAACCAAAGCTATATTGAGATGGATTACAAAATAAAAGTAACGGTGAGTAAATCTCACCCTGGTTGATTTTTATTTATTTATTTAAATTTGAATGGTTAAATTTAAATAAATGGATGAATGATTGAATTGTTTGGATGTGTACCTATGATCTAGTGATTTTAAATTTGGTTGTTTCTCGAATTAATTGTGGTTTGACTCGAGGTATTTGGGCATTAAATGGTTTTAAACTTAAAGCATAAATGGGAAAATGGTTCTGTTTAAAATCAAATAGGGTTTAATGATCGATGATTCATTAAATAGGTAAGATAATTTAAATGAAAATTAACTAATTAAATTAATTAATGATTTGGGTTAATTAATTAAGTTTATATTAATTTGGAATGATCATTTGATGGTTTAATAAGTAATTACTTAATGTAATTAATAAAATAAAACTACTGGAGTGAAAACGAGAGATAAATTAAAATAATTCAATTAAGGAGAACTGATTCTTTTAATGAAGTAAATGAAAGGGTAGATAATCGCAGGTTGAGATAAATCAAGAAAAATTAATGTTTGCAGTTCAATTTATGATTAATTATTAGATATAATTAATTTAGCAGAGGATGGATTGAAATATAATTGGAAATCATAAGATTATAAAATTTATATTGTAATTAAAGATGGGTAAATTGGAATTTGTTAATCCATAACAAGTGATGTATGAAGATTTAATTAATATAAGTACTTAAGAATTAATTTAATTAATATATTTAATGAATTCATGAAGAAAGTTGAGATTACTTATCGATTTGGTCAAGTATAATTAATATTGGGAAGTTGATTAAAGATAGATGCTTGAATGGAATTGAAGGAAAATTAATTCGGGTTGATTACTTAAGATAAATATTGCAGGGATGATTGAATTATTTGATTTGAATTAAGTAATTGACAGGGTAAAGAATCTAAGTGATTGGAGGTTAGAAATTCAATTAGAATCAATTGAATTAATTTGGAAGCGATAAAATTTGCTTATGAATGATTTATTGGTATTGGACGCTTTGAATGAGTTGATATCTCTGATATGAAATGTTGTGTTTATCATTTGGATAACTTGGAATAGGATGGTATGAGACTCGGAGAGGCCGGGATCGGGCATTGGGAGATACCCGAAACCACTTCGAATTTTTATAAATTGATTTGTGAAACCAATAAACTGGAATGAAATGATTTAAATGAATTGGATTATTTTATCTATATGAAATAAGCATTGTCTATAGAAAATTGTGAATTGGTTAAATTGATATAAGATACCCCGGGTTTATATAAGTTGATTGCTTTGGTATTCCATGTTAGTTGGGTTTACTCACGCTGGTTTCCAGCCTGACCCGGGTGTTACTTTGGTGTAATGCTCCGGTCAGACCGAGTATTACAGATTTTCAGGTAGTTACATTCTGGAGCTCAGGAGGCGAACTGGATGGCAGGAGCGTATAGAGTACTTCCGCTGTATTTATGTATCCGTTAATCTGAGACATGATACTTGTATTTATTCAGTGACTGTATATGTGTGAAACTCTGATGTATATTAAAATGTAATCGACAAATATAGTTTTCTTTTGTAAACTGTTATTACTTATTATTATATTTTATCCGCTGCGAATGTGAGATGTTTGGTGTTTATGTTCTTCTTCTTCTGTCTCTTTCTTTTTTTCATAACTATCTGGAATTTTCGAGTTAGAAAATTTTGGGTCGTTACAATAACTACCCTATTAATAAAGAGTCGGACCCCACAAAGCTAACATTTAGAGCTAAATCAAAGCTATGATACCAGTTGTAACGGGCCGCCTTTTCATACGCTTTAAATTGACAATAAACTACATACGTCGGACTTAAACCATATAGAGGGGATGATTGTTATGGGGTAAATAAGTAAAAGTAGAGAAGGAAAAAACAAAAATAGAATCTTGCAACGGAACGATAAAATATAATAATCAAATATACAGTTCATGAAACTGTTTTACAAAACATTTGATTTTATTTATACAATACATATCAGAGTACACATACCAGAGAATAATAATCAATGCAGTGGAATTAAATGGTGTAGTGGAATAATTTAGTAGATAATAGTACTACAAATCTTCGTCTTCGTCCTCCAGAATAAAATCTTCAAATCCTGAAACGCTAAAAAGACTGACCCGAGCGAAATGAAAGGACAAAAAACCCTCGAGTCAGAACTAAAATATCTTATGTAAGTTAAATCAATAGAAATAAATATGAGTGTAACAGCGTCGGAGATGTTTACGGGATTTGACTGTTGGATCATAGGTTTTGATTGCTGACAATACACAACAATTCACGATTCTACGACTACGCAACATCCAGACTCATCGGCTCAATATATGGTTTGTATAGTTATATATTTTAACAAGAGTCGTCAAATATGTATATAAAGTCTAGTTTAGTGCTTTGTTAAAATCTTTCCTCAATAATCATCATTCACATTCAAATAAACTTGCTTGCATATTTTAATCAAAATCAAGTTTACAAAAAATGCATGGAGCGGGGATCGAACCCGAGTCACTAGTTTGGAAGGCAAGTACTCTAACCAAATGAGCTACTACTATTTTTGTTTAACAACAGGTCGGCTGACCGACCAGTATCTTCGGTCGACCGACCATGTAGTCAGTGTCACAGATACTCTCTGTTTTTGTACACGATTTCAAATTTAGCTGACCGGCCAGTTTTTCCAGTCGACCGACCTGCATATAACGGCTAGTTTTCTGAAGAGTTGCGATTGTTTCATGAAAAGGAATGTCCCTCAATCCAAGAGATACAGACACAACTTTTGATTGAAACTCTTCATGAAAGATTGTAACTATTCTACAACTATATAAACATGTTCAAATCACTTCTACAATCACCAATTCTTGTTTATATTTCTGAAATCTATTCTGTATTTACTTCTGCAAATAAAAGCATTCATTCTTATTTAATATCACTAGAATCCTTGATTTAATTCATAAACTTAGATTCTACGTGATTATCTTCCTTCTAAATCTTCACACACATATATACTCTTGAGGATTTGATTATAGGAAAATTGTACTATCAAAAGACAATACGTGTTATTCAGAACACACTCGTCAACAAATTATTTGTATTAAGTTGAAGTCCTCTTCGGCTGTTGAGGCGGAAAAATTCCTGTTCGGCTGCTCAGGTTTGATATACCTATTGCTCCGGGTTAAGTGAGGGAAGTCCTCTTCGGCTGTTGAGGCGGAAAAATTCCTGTTCGGCTGCTCAGGTGTCGTATACCTATTCCACCGCGTTAAGTGAGGGGTTTAGTTTAAATCCAGTGGATATTCTAGGACTGGACGTAGAACGGGAAGTTCGAACCAGTATAAAAATTCCTGGTGTGCTTACTTTAATTTTTATTTTACTGCTATTATCAGTTTCCGCATTTATATACCATATTACACGATCCTTAGTACTGCACGTACACTTTCATTGACATCTCCTATCCAGTGTCTAACGTGAGTGCAGTAACATAAGAGATGCTCGGGATTCACATCTCCTAAGGATCCGTTAAACTATTTACTATGTAGTATATTTCGCTATTATAATAATGTCTAATAGTAAAGCAAACTTACTTTTTAATAGCGTTAAGGGGTTACCCATATATCCCTTAACACAAATAATGCCAATAGTCTATACAGTACCGTAGTACCTCCTGATCGGGAGGCTACCGGAGGATACTCCATGGGTACGACACAAATAGAAACTCGTACAAGGTGCGATAGGGTAGGTGACACTGCACAACTAGGAAATGCTAGGGTAGATATACCAATTACGCTTTCGGGTCGGTGGTAATGCGTAGCGCGCAGCTACCGCCCACCTCGAGCCACACCCCAAATAAAAAATCAAAAGTGGCCACCGAATAAATCCAAAAGTCAGAGTATAATATCGAAGGGATGTGTCCGATCAAAGGTGCTACATCATTAACCCGTCAATCGCTTCTGCTTTAGCCACCTTATGCCAACTCACGGGAGTTGGGTCCACGTAATTACCTCAAAGGAAACGCCGCCACCATCCTACTTCATTCTGTAATCTCCACCGCGTACACGGTTGTTAAAGTGGTTTTCGGGGTTGGTAGAGAGTATGACAACTTCCGATCCCTGTCTCTTCAACAACCAGACGTTATTATAATGAAATAGCTTCTTCACCTTCACAAATCAATTTCAAATATAGATTTAAATTCCCAAATAAACCCATAAAATTTTCATATATTTCAAAGCTTTAATTATTCCACCATTTCAAACTTATTCTTCGATAATTTCATATATATCAAATTCAATTGCTATTATTTAGATTTTGAAACGTATACTTAATAAATCCAATATAGTTTAAGTAAAACTTTAACTTCAAACTGGATATTTTTTTTTTCAATTTATTTAACTTGATAAATTCATTTGTCTCAACTATACATTCATTTAAATTCTTTAAAACTAAATCAAGTTATAAGAATCATACCCATTACAATCTCCTTTTTTATTGAAACTTCAAATCAAATTTATTCAAGTATAATTCTTAAATAATTCAATTTATACCAATTCCACATTTATCTTTCAACTTAATTTCATTTAAGTCATTTAAAACTCTATATACACAATATCTTAAATAGGTACTTAACCATATAAAACAATCAAACTTCATTATTAAACTCCTTTTATTAATCAATTTTATACATAGCTTAAATTCAAGAATTCAACTATATATATATATATATGTGTGTGTGTGTGTGTGTGTGTGTGTGTGTGTAAAATAGTATTTACATAACATCAAAACTAATATTTATTAAATCGTATTTTTCTTTCCAAAACCATAGAAAATCATTTCAAAGCATTTTATATATAGACCACGGTGTCTGTATAAAACTTACTACCCTATGGTCAAGTGTAGGATATTTATCAATTCAATCCGTAATTTAAAATAAAAATTACGGTTATATATAATTTCAAACCGCAATCCTGAATGAAATGAAAATGCACAATAACTTGCAGTTTATACAATATAAAATACAGCATCCATTCATCCATTATCAGTCATCAACCATTTATAACAATCATCATCCAATATAAACAATAACATCACTATAGAACGGATAATAACAATAAGTATTAACTAGCAGTTTATATTCACTAATAAATTAAAACTGTTTAACTGGCAATTTATATGCAATAATAAATAAATAAAAATTTAACTGGCAGTTTATATGCAAAAAGCAATTAAATAACAATTTAATTTAAATAAATGCAATCTAACTGAGATGATGATTAAATATATGCCCAAACAATCATAGATAAATTTTAAATCACATCAAAATTTAATTTATCAAACATAAGAAATCTTAGAAGTTGTGAGTGGGTTAAAACACTACTCACCTTTTGAATTTAAATCGAATTTAAATCCGATTTAAATCCAAAAATTTGACAGTCTCAGAATCCGTCCAAACCAGCGCCTAAATCTTCAGAATTTTATTACGATCCCAGCGGTGAAAACCGTGCGTAAATTTGACATCGTATGTAAAAGTTATTCACGTTATAACGATTTGAAATCAAATTTAAATTAAAACAAAAGTAAATAACTTACCCCAACTAACAATACCACGTCAACACCCCTAACACAGCACGAAACCTTAACCTTCTACAGCTCATAAACACCCACCTCCAACCGATAGAAGTCGCAACTCGTCACTGTCGCGTCGCCGCAGCTAGGCCATCGCGGCCATTTCGACCAGCTCCTCCACCTCGGACTTCCCCCACCTCCTCGCGCCGCACGAGGCCACGCCGTTCGCCTCCAATACTGTGCAGCCACCACCCAAACGCACAGCCCTAATCGAATTATAAGGAACAATCAAGCCGTTGAGACACGAAACCACTAACTCCGATGAACTCCATTCGCAGCTCTCATCACTATGGTAAAATCGATTCGACGATCGGCCACAGATCATCACACGTCAACGAACGACCTAGAATTCACCTTCAATTTCTGGACGAATGGTGATTCAAATCGAAAAACGAGTTTTAGATTTAGGTTGCACTTATCGAAAGCTTCAATATATATATTTTTCGAATTTTTCTGAGGAGTTTGAATTTTCATTTGATTTTTGAATTTGCAATTGGATCTAGGGATTTCAGCCATTGAGGAAGAGAAGCACAGAAGTTTCTGTACATATAGAAATGAGGAATAGAGGCTGCTAGGTTTATAACGGGGTTTATATAGGTTGGTCAGAAATTAGAATGGATGGATAAGGTTGGATATACGCGCTAACGCCAAAGTGGCCCAAAAAGCCCGTTTCGACTCCGAAACGAAATTGGGTCAACCCATATATCAAAATAGGTTTTCTAAAATATTTTAAACACAATGGAAAAGGTTTCAAGTTCAAATTCCATCGTAAGAAGAAGTTACACTAAAATCAATATTTTCCAAATTGATTTCAATTGATTTCAAGGCGTTTCAAGCCCATACGATCAAACGACAAGTCTGATCGATATGAAACTTGAAATCCTACAATAATTCACCGTTTCGGATCCGATGAAACTGGTTTCTTCGAAATCCGAGTCAGTGTCCAAAATGGCTATTTTTCCGTTAATTAAATAATTTTATAATTAACTAATAAAATCCAATTTTTAATTTCAATCTTAAAATTGACCAATTTTATCTCTTTTATATTTCTCAATCATTTACAATGTTTTAAACAAACTAAAAAGTCAATTTAAGTTGATTAACTTATCGATTCAGTATTATCCTTAATTCCATTCAATACAGAATTTATAAATTTAATTTCCAAAATTCTATTTAATTTACTTTCATTCTATTTTTCAATTTATTATTATCAACTGGGTGAAATTTAACATTGGATTCAACATCTACTACATTAATATCCTTACGTTCCATCTCCATTTCAATTATCGCAATATTTAGATATTTAATTTCCTTAATTTGCAATTTCTCCAATTATTATTGCAGTTCAAATCTCAATATTTTGATAAATATTTATTACCACTCTTATAATTCAAAAAATTTCCCAACTATGAATAACATTACCGTTATTTCCAAAAGTTACCTTAATCAATATTAAAGTAGTATTTAAATAAAAATTATCGTAACTGATTTCCAATTTATATTTACAAGTTACAGAAATTAGATAACATACAAAAATTGTTACGCTACCCTTTAGTCACATTAATAAGTTTTTATTATTTACAAATAATTGTTACCCCTTTATTACCTTATAAATATATTTACGTTTCTATTACTTACAAATAATTGTTACCCCTTTATTATATTAATTACCATTAAAGTAACGTTTTTAATCAACAACAAACATTAGAATTACTTATCTAACCTTGATTATACAATTTTCAGTTTTTTATGTATTGCTTCCTCAGTTAATATAACTTTGAATTCATTTCCCAATTGCTAATTTCAATCAATTTTAACTTTACCATCTGTTTCAGTTAATTGGATATGCACAAATTTAGCTATTCAATCAATTTCAATTTACGGTACAATTATCATGGTTTATATCATATTGCATTAATATCCCTATTTTATCTTAATTTCAAATGATGAAATATTAAATTCCATTTACTACAATAGATCCAACTCATTAAAAATTTATTTCGATAAATCGTTTTAAATTTGCCTTCCACCTTTATACTCAACCAATTTTTAAAAATCTAATAACATAGTTAACGATTCATTACCTTAATATACCCAAATTTTCATCTTTATTTATGTTGACCAATTTATTTCCATAAATCCATTATTATCTTTTGTTCATGGTCTATTCCACTTAAGTTTATATTTCCAACCAATTACTAAAATATCTTACATAATATTGAATTCATTCAACTACCTCTGATTATAACATTTCATTAGTTAATTCAATATTCCCATTTGTTTCTTATATTAACTTATAACCAAGTACGAATTTTTTTATAATTTCAGTTAATTGCAATTACATTTTGAATTGCAAATCTTAATTTCAATTGCTACATTTTACGGGTCGTTACACTCTCCCTCACTCAAAACTTTTCGTCACCGAAAAGGAAAAAAAGGGAAAAGAAGAATTAAGAAATCAATATATCTTATTTAAAATATTAAATTTATAAACAAATAAATTTACAAAATTAATTAACTTAAATAAAATATACCGATTTATGACCATTAAATCCCTTTATACTTAAATTAATAAAGTTTGGAAAATATTTTCTAAGTCCAAGATTTACGGAAAATTTCGGCATTGTCTCATTTGTACGGGAAGGCTCGGGAGAAAATATAATATCAAAAATACAATATACAACATATATTTTTCAAAATAATATATATCCCAACTCGGGAAAATAATATAATAACGCTATAAACCGAAATCCAAAAACGTACCTATTAGTCGGGCAGTTAACGCTTAATTATTATGAAACCAAATGCAGTAGCAATTGCTTCCATAACCTGTATTTCACTTATATAATCCAAAGAGGTTAACCATCATATAACATGAAATATTTAAGGTTATTTCAACTACAAACAGACAATTTAATACAATCAACAATCACTTGCAATAAGGCATACAACCATCACATAAAATCCATACAAATCAAACATTCATTCATATCAACAAAACAAATAGTTGTCCGGTTTCAAACTTTAAATTGTACGGAATGAAAAATAACTACTAAGTGTACCCTTCACTCAACAGTCTTGGTGAAACTAAATAGATTATTCATACATCCCAACAATTTTAAAATATCCTTACCCAAACAACCATAGACCAAAACAAACAACACCTCCAAACAAGAAATCAAATTAAAATTTCCAATTTCATAGCATTTATTTGAAAATGTGTACGTGCTAATATAGTACACACGGATCATGTAACATGATGTATAACACACAAAAATATGACTAATCACAGATAATAGAAAATTCAGTAAAATAGAAAAAGCACACCAGAGATTTTTATACTGGTTCGGAGCACCGTCCTACGTCCAGTCCCAGACTTCTATCTGGATTTTCACTACCAACTACATCGCTTCACCCGAAGGAACAGGTTTACAACACCCGAGCAGACGAACGGGATTTCATGCCTCTAATACACCGAGGACTTCAACAAAGATGAAAATAATTGTTTGTTGACGGTATGTGTTCTTGCTAACACTATTTTGTCACTTGTAGTACAAACTTCCTATAATCTTATCCTCGAATAGAATATTTGTATATATGAAGATTTGGAAGTGGATATCGTATTGAATCAAAAGAATGTTAAATAAATTTCAGGATTCAAAAAACGATATATGATAGAATATGAGCAATTTGAGCGCTTGAGAGTATAAGAATCAGATCAATAGAATAGAGATTAGAATAATAGAATTGGTTAATTGGAATAATGATTTCATGATGTTTATATAAGAAATAAACAGTTGTAACCCTTTGTGAAAAGGTACAAACAAAGGTCAAGATCATTGGTGAAGAGAAAGAGAAGCGACCGTTGAAGAAAAGAAAGTGTCTATACGAAAGGTTTCTTTCTGTTTGAAAACGGTCGACAGGTCAAAAAGGACCAGTAGAAAGGAATTTGCATATATATACGTTATGTACACTTGTGCACGTTAACTGAGCATTCTGGGCAGAAACGGTCGACTTCCTTGTTTTAACCGGTCGACCGGTTTAGCCCAGATTGCACAGTTAATGTGCACTCATTCATATATATATATATATATATATATATATATTCAAAGATTGAAGGTATAAGATTATTCGAGGATGGATTTTAACATAAATAACATTACTAACATACCAAATAATCAACCTCTAACATATGGAGCTCTTTGTGACTCTTTAATGAATAACTTCTTTTTGTCGATCACGGCTTATCCCTTTGTCTTGTCGATCACGGCTTATCCCTTTGTCAGAAATCAAAACTCTATAAAAATCTTGACTCAACATTATTGTTTGATTTCCTTTTTATTCATATAATAATTTATCTTTTAATTCACATTTATTTCTTATAAATTTTCATCTTCATTTATTTATTTATTTGCATTACATTCATTCATTTCTCCATTTCATTTACTTATCATCTTAATGCATTATCTTTAGTCTACAATCGTATATTTAATGCATTCTTCTTTTCTACTTATTATTAATTTCATTTCATACATTAGTTGTTCGATTTCTTTTCTTTCTTTTATTCACTGCTTAATTTCATGTTCTTAAGTCTATAATCTTTTATTTATATTACTTATCTTTCTATTATATTTTATTAGAAGCAATTTCAATTATACCTAAGTTTATACCACTAGAACAACAAATTCTTATTTATTGAAGAATTTCATCAATTACTTTCATTACCTCAAATTTATTACTTGTATAATATTTATTACATCTTCTTATTAACATTTCAACTTTTTACATCCTTTGGTAAGTTGTATATATGTTTAAAGAATGCAAATGAAACTTATGCAAGTTTTACCTCATTTCTTTTAATTTAATCTAATGTTCAATAATTACATCCTTTGTTTTATAAGTTACAATTTCAACTTTCTTGTTATTTCATTTATAACCTATCCTTTAATTTCTTTTTGTTTATAACTTAGCATTAAATCTCTTATTTCCTTTAGAGGTTTCAATTATTAGTTAAATTCCATTTCGCTAAAATAATTAAAACCATTAATTAATGGAAACTTAAGAATTTAAATTCCGGGTTTAATTTCAAATCATTTTAAAATAATAGATGGATGTATACTTACAACTTATATCCAATTATATTTAGAACAATTAAAAATTTATATTTGGTTATCTAAATAAATCCGTAGTAAAACGACTACGGTGGCCTTCCCATTTCGAAACACGAAAATGAATGTCGATGATGCGTGCACTCATCACCGAAATTATTTTCCGGCGACAGAGAGGGGAGTACAACTTATTTCTTTACAGAGTTTCTCTGAAACAATTCTTTCAAATTATATTGAAATATTTATATCATAAAATACTCCTAAAATATTATTATTATATTTCAAAATCATTCAAAAGAAAGTTTCAAAACCCGTGAACTTAAGTTCTAAATTTCCAATCTTTCATTTATTTTATTTTCAACCTTATTTTACTAATATTTATAGATTACCCGACTTAACAATCAACATATTACAACCAAATATAACATTTATAAAAAAAAATATTTTATATATAGAAAATATTATAGGCAAAATTATTTCTGTGACGCCCCACCTCTATACCCACGCTAGCCAAGAACATTACGGTGAATGCTGTCGACTAGCATGGAGAATAAGGCTGTTGAGGAGCGACCAACCGTGTAATTTCTTTGCGCGAGCACCGATATGTCAGATAATATAACATGCATTCTATTTCAAGAGGAAATCCGACATACCAACACAAACTCAAAGCTACTTCACGGTGGCTATATAAATCCTTCGGAAACAAATATAGAAATAAACATAACACAAATCAGTCACAGACAATTCATATCACAAAGGCGGAATAAGATATGAATACTACACTAGGAAGTGTACATCAGAGTAGTGGTCTAAAAAGATCCACAATATCACAAAAGAATAGTTACACGAACTACACAAAAGAATAAGTATACATTAAGGAGTCTATATCTCAAATGTATACAACAAAATAACTACTAATCTAAGTAGTTAACCCAAAAGTCAAGGAGTCAATCCCGGATGAGAAGTCAAGCAGAAGCACCTGTAACATCTCGGTCTGACCCAAGTATTATTTAATAAGAAAATAATAAACGGATCAGTCTAACTATAAATATCAGATGAAACGATATAGAATAAGAGATATGACTAAACGCATAATAATCACAATGCCAAGCTGTGATATATATATATATACTTAGCTGATAACCATCAAGAGATTAATCACTGTCACCAAATTTACACAAGAATCAAAGAAACGTCATACTCCAAATTTCGTTCACCATACCATAACTATTGACGATAATATCAATGTCAATCACAAAAGTCAATGACACACAAATTCAAGAAGACTACACAAGAAATCCAGAAACCACTAAAGTCAATGACACACAAATTCACCAATGCACAAATATTGATAAAACTTATCAATGGAAATCACGAAAAATTGGTGAAACACAAATTTTAGAAATCTACACAAGAAATCCAGAAATCACAAAAATAGAGGGGGGAGGCCTATCACAAACGGGAGCATAAAGCTCACCAACACGTGTATCACAAACGGAACGCTAATTCCATGGTCGCTAACCATCACAAATTGAGCCGAAGCTCCACAAACGGCCCGAAGACCATGGGTTGCTACCCCATCACAAATTGAGTCGAAACTCCACAAAACGGGGTTTTGTCTCCCTCGCAGACAAAGAGACATCGCACATTGCTAGTCTAAATCACAAAGATGATCGTCATGATCAGCGAGAAGTGTCGATTACACTAAGCCAGTAAATATATGAGTTTAGCTTCATGTCCCATAACCACTTGCTTAACTTAAATATTTACGAACAAACTGTAAATCTCCACTAGAAAATTGTCACAAGAGGTTCAATCGAACAAGTCCAAGAATTAACCGACAAAGTAAACGCAAGCGTTTCATACCACTTGTTTTACTAAGCCGTTTAATTAGATTTCTCATACGAGTGAGGTAAAGGTTTGAATATACTAATAGATTGGAAAACGGTTTTATAAACGAATTTGGTATTAAAATAGTATTGAAATCGTTTGAGTAAAGAGTTTTGATATTTACTACTAGTATATGAAACCTTTATATTTTTTAAAGTGACAAATCACAAAGAAGATCGTAAGAACAATCAATCACAAAAATTCACATACGAAGACGTGAATAAAATCCAATGAAATCGATAAAGGATCCATCGAAATGGATATTCAAAAATCCCTAAAAAGAGTCATCAAAGTCATAATAAATGATAACAACAAATAGGATTATCACGAATCGATTTAAATTAGAATTTCAATCCAAAAAGGCAAATTAGTCTCAAACAGCAGGTTCAGTCGACTGAACAGAGATTTTCAGTCGACTGACCCTGTGCCTGGAAATTTTCCAGGTTCAGGAAACTTTCTGTTTCCAGTTTCAGTCGACTGTGTAGAGTTTTTCAGTCGACTGAATCATGCCTGGAAACTCTCGGGTTTCAGGTTCAGTCGACTGAACAGACATTTCAGTCGACTGAATCATGCCTGGGCTATTTTTCAGCCTTATACAAATGAAGAGCAAACTCTTCCAAAATGCAATCGGACGAACATTGGCTCTAAGGGTTTATGCCAATCGGCAACCCGACCCTATATGCTCCTCGATGCATCACCAAAAGCATGATCAAACATCCATAAAAGGATTTTACACAAATTTGACTTAAAAACCCAAAAATTGGAATATTTACAAACCAATCCAAATCAAGAGCAAATTCTCATGAAGAAGTGTTAGGAATTCATACCTAACAAACAAAGATAATTATAGTCATAGATGTGAGATAAAAATCTCACCTTTTCACAAAATCGAACAAGAAGAAGCTTGAAAGCAATTGGAGAATCAACCTTTCTTCAATCACAACCCAAATGAGCTTGAATCTAAGCTCAAAAACAAGAACATTCCCGAAATTAGGTTTAGGAATTTCTGAAATTGGGAAGAGAATAAGTTGGAGAAGAAGAAGAGAAGCTTACCAATGGGTTCTTCTTGAGTCTTGAGCAAGGAATTTGATTTGCAAGAGAAACTAGGGTTTTGGAATTTTAATTTCCAATCTCTCCCACCATTAACACTCTAAAAACTGAAATGAGAAGAGAATGAGGGTGAGTGGGGAAGAGTGGCTCAGATTTGAGCATAAGTTGACATAGGGTTGAGCCCAAAAACCAAACCCAAAGTAAAAAGTAGCAGAAATCAACTTTCTCCAAACATATCGAAGCTTATACTCAAAAAGGTCGCAAACGGCATTTTAAACTCAATGGGAGTGGTCCCGAGTCCTAATTCGACCGTATGCAAAAAGTAGCTTTTCGGACTAAAATCCGACTAACGATAAAATATTTAAATAAAATATTTAAATATAAAATCGACAAATATGCGGGTTGTTACAGACTCTCCTCCCTAAAGAAATTGCGTCCTCGCAATATTACAAGAAGAAGATATATAGTAACAACCATAGAAGCATATTCAACACAAAAGAAGTTTGAAATAAGAAGTTCACCTCAAAGAGCACGAGAAAGTAAGTCCGGATGTGTACGCTCGATGTACTCTCTAGATTCCCAAGAACAATCCTTAGGATTTGAAGACCATTGAACTTTAACAAGCGGAACATCTTTATTTCGAAGTCGTTTGACTTCCGAAGCAATGATACGAATAGGATGTTGCTCATAAGTTAAATTAGGCGAAACTTCAATCTCTTCCACAACACTGGGCTCAAGAATAGAATCGTAATCTCGAAGACATTTCCGAAGTTGAGAAACGTGAAACACGTCATGCATAGCAGAAAATTGAGCCGGTAATAAAAGGCGATAAGCCAAAGAACCAATACGTTCGGTGATAGGAAATGGCCCAATATATCGAGGCGCTAACTTTCCCGATCGACTGAAACGTACAACACCTTTCATAGGTGAAACACGAATGAACACAAGATCTCCCACAGAAAATTCTAACTTCCTTCTCCGGTTATCGGCATAGGATTTTTGTCTACTCTGGGCTTCTCTCATCCTATGACGAATAAGATCAATCTTTTCTATGGAATCACGAATAAAATCTGGACCTAAAGCCAGCTTCTCACCGGCCTCAAGCCAACAAGAAGGAGATCGGCATGGCCTTCCATAGAGTGCCTCGAAAGGTGCCATACCAATACTAGATTGGAAGCTATTATTATAGAAAAATTCAACAAGTGAAATATGATCTTCCCAACTTCCACCAAAATCAAGAACACAAGCACGAAGAAGATCTTCAAGAGTTTGATTCACATGCTCGGTTTGTCCATCGGACTGGGGATGATAAGCGGTGCTAAAATTAAGCTTCGTTCCCAAAGCTTTTTGAAGACTCTTCCAAAATCCACTAGTAAACAATGGATCACGATCACTAACAATAGAAGTAGGAACACCATGCAATTTAACAATTTCTTTGATAAATATCTTGGCCAAAAGAGGAACGGTTCGGTTAGACCGAACGGGAATAAAATGGGCGGATTTAGTAAGTCTATCAATAATTACCCATAAGCTATCATAACCCGATCGAGAACGGGGAAGGCCATCTATAAAATCCATGGAAATTTGATCCCACTTCCAAACTGGAATTTCTAAAGGTTGCAATAATCCTCCGGGCCTTTGATGTTCGGCCTTAACGAGTTGGCAAGTCATGCAACGTTTAACGAAGTTAGCGATGTCAAGTTTCATTCCCTCCCAATAATAAAGTCGCTTCATATCCGCGTACATTTTACTACTACCGGGATGAATGGTAAATTTAGAGTGATGAGAATCTTCTAAAATATCTTTACGAAGATCCCTAACATTTGGCACGATAAGCCTACCAAATTTCCGAATGCCGCCACGAGAATCGATATTAAAGTCTTTCAAACCTTCAATATAAATTTTATCCCTAATATTTTGGCCAAGAAGAGCCAAGTCGGAATCTAGCCCTTGAGCTTCAAGAATGCGGTCTAAAAAAGATGGACGAGCCTCAAGGCTACACAAAACAAATGATGAGTATAAATCGGAAACACGGTCTCGAATTTCGCAAGTGGATAAAATCTCGAGATCGTTCCATTCGGATATCATTATAGAAACAACAGCTTGTTGTTTACGGCTAAGAGCATCGGCGACAAGATTACCCTTACCGGGAGTATAAAGAATATCAAGATCATACGGTGCAAGAAATTCGAGCCAACGCTGTTGACGCAAATTAAGTTCCTTTTGAGAGAATAAATATTTCAAAGACTTATGATCTGTGTAAAGAACAAATTTCTCTCCTAAGAGATAATGACGCCAAATCCGAAGAGCAAAAACAATAGCCGCGAGCTCTAAATCATGAGTGGCATATCTAGTCTCAGTAGGCTTTAATTGCCTAGAAGCATAAGCAATAACGCGTTCCTTTTGCATAAGAACGGCACCCAAACCAATGCGACTAGCATCGGTATAAACAACGAAATCTTGATTCCCTTCGGGAATAACAAGAATAGGAGCATCAGAAAGAAGTTCTTTTAATTTCTGAAAAGAAGCTTCACATTTGTCCGACCAAATGTATTTAACACCTTTCTTCATCAAGCTAGTGAGAGGCACGGCAATTTTAGGAAAGTCTTTAATAAAACGACGGTAATAGCCTGCCAATCCAAGAAAACTACGAATCTCTGTCACATTCTCCGGTCTCTTCCAATCTTGAATCGCTTCAATCTTTGAAGGATCCATGGAAATTCCGGATTCGGAAATAATGTGACCGAGAAACTTCACACGAGATTGCCAAAAATGGCATTTAGAAAATTTCGCCTTTAATTGATTACTCCTAAGTGTTTCCAACACAATCCGAAGATGTTTTTCATGCTCCTCCTCGGTTTTAGAATAAACAAGAATATCATCGATAAAGATGAGAACAAACCGGTCGAGAAAGTCTCTAAAAACTCGATTCATTAAGTCAACGAAATAAGCCGGGGCATTAGTTAACCCAAATGGCATAACAAGCCATTCATAAGATCCATACCGAGTGCGGAACGATGTCAAAGGAATGCTATCCTCTGCAATACGAAGCTGATGAAAACCGGTAGCCAAGTCCAATTGTGAAAAGACTCTAGCACCACTAAGTTGATCGAATAGATCATCAATCCATGGTAAAGGATATTTATTTTTGATAGTAAGATCATTAAGCTTGCGGTAGTCAACGCAAAGCCTAAGTGTACCATCGGATTTCTTTACAAAAATAGCTGAAGCTCCCCAAGGCGAGGAACTAGAGCGAATAAATTGCTTCGTTTCCAATTCAGATAATTGTTTACGCAACTCCTCGTTTTCTTTATTGGACATACGATAAGGAGGACGAGTGATAGGTTGAGCTCCCGGAATAAGATTAATTCTGAACTCAATTGCTCGCTTAGGTGGTAATCCTAAAACGGGCTCGAATACGTCGGAAAATTCACAAACGACGTAAATAAGAGAAATAATATCACCCTCATCATCATCATCGTCATCACGAGGATTTAAAGAATATAAAGATGCAACCAAAGCAGAATCTGAACCCTTAAGAATAACAGAAACCTGATTAACAGATTGAGGATGTCGAAGATGAATAGTCCGCTCAGGACATAGGATATGAGCTTCATAACGGTTAAGCCAATCCATTCCCAAAATCATTCCAAAGCCTAAATAACGAATGACATGCAAATCGGCTCGGAAAGATAAATCACACAAAATAATCTCGACATCTTTACATAATAAACTGATTGTTGCGGATCCACCAACCGGATTCGCAATTCTCAAAGAAGTCATTAAACACAAAACATCCAAAGAAAAAGCATCAACAAGTTCTTTTGATATAAAAGAATGGGACGCACCCGTATCAAAAAGAACTCGAATAGGATGATCACGAAACCAAATAATTCCATCTAGAATAGAATGAGAAATACCTTGGCCACGAGATGTGTTGCCAGGGGCTTGAGCAACATTTAACTTTCCCTCTTTCCTGCCCTGAAGCTTGGGGCATAAAGATATAACATGACCGGGAACTTTGCAGTAGCGACAAGAAAGAGACTTTGGGCACTTGTTCGCATAATGGTCCTTCGAACCACAATTATAGCATTCCCCACGACCAAAGGAAGAAGTCTTTGCCATGGAGGTTGCTTGCTTCCCTTTCTTATTAGGATAAGGGCCTTTAAATTTGTTTGACCTCTTTCTGTTGTTGAAGTTTGGTTTGGAACCCACCACTTCAACATCATTCTCTCTATCCGCCTCTTCAAGACGAAGAGCGATATCAACGAGTTGGTCGAAAGAAACTTCTAACTTTAAAAGTAATGGCTTCTTGAGGCTTTTGTTTAAGCCATAAACGAATCTCTGATTCTTCTTAAGAGGGGTGTTGATGTATTCAACCCCATATTTGGAAAGCGACTCGAAGGAGGCGACGTAATCAGTCACGGAGGACTCACCTTGAACAAGGTCTATAAATCGTCGAGCCAGTGTCACTTTTTCAGCTTCCGGTACGAATTTCAACTCGAAGCGTTCTCGGAATTTCTCCTAAGTGAGATCCGCTTCATTAGTTTCAGAAAAAAGAAGCTCGTACCAGTCCAATGCTCTTTCTCGGAGCATACTAGAGGCCACCTGAACTCGGTGAAGGTCAATAAGATTCATGCGCGAAAAGATGCGATCGCATGTTCTTAGCCAAGCCTGTACTTCAATAACAGTTTCGGAACCCTTGAATGATTCCCCACCCAAATTTGTGTAATCGCCACACAAGCGTGCAAATCCCGACTTTGGGGGAGTAGGTTCCGGGTTAGCTCCAGTTGCTTGAGCATTTGTTACCAAATCAAGAAGCTGTTGAGCAGTCATAAAAACTCCATCCTGGGGCGGAGTGCTAGATGGTACGGCTCTGGGGCGGCCAGGTCTAGACATTTCTCTTCCTTAAGAAAGAAAGAAGAAGAAGAAAAGGTTATTCACCAAATTGAATATCAAGCAATCTTGATAGATAGATAAGGAATCATAAGGAAAATAGGATGAATCGGTACGAAGACTCGAATTAAACCCTAAAGCACGACTCCTAAGAAAGACTTAGGACGATGATCCTGGTTATAATATTCAATATTGTTCCGAAGTTTGGCTCTGATACCAAGCTGTGACGCCCCACCTCTATACCCACGCTAGCCAAGAACATTACGGTGAATGCTGTCGACTAGCATAGAGAATAAGGCTGTTGAGGAGCGACCAACCGTGTAATTTCTTTGCGCGAGCACCGATATGTCAGATAATATAACATGCATTCTATTTCAAGAGGAAATCCGACATACCAACACAAACTCAAAGCTACTTCACGGTGGCTATATAAATCCTTCGGAAACAAATATAGAAATAAACATAACACAAATCTGTCACAGACAATTCATATCACAAAGGCGGAATAAGATATGAATACTACACTAGGAAGTGTACATCAGAGTAGTGGTCTAAAAAGATCCACAATATCACAAAAGAATAGTTACACGAACTACACAAAAGAATAAGTATACATTAAGGAGTCTATATCTCAAATGTATACAACAAAATAACTACTAATCTAAGTAGTTAACCCAAAAGTCAAGGAGTTAATCCCGGATGAGAAGTCAAGCAGAAGCACCAATAACATCTCGGTCTGACCCGAGTATTATTTAATAAGAAAATAATAAACGGATCAGTCTAACTATAAATATCAGATGAAACGATATAGAATAAGAGATATGACTAAACACATAATAATCACAATGCCAAGCTGTGATATATATATATATATATATATATATATATATACTTAGCTGATAATCATCAAGAGATTAATCACTGTCACCAAATTTACACAAGAATCAAAGAAACGTCATACTCCATATTTCGTTCACCATACCATAACTATTGACGATAATATCAATGTCAATCACAAAAGTCAATGACACACAAATTCAAGAAGACTACACAAGAAATCCAGAAACCACTAAAGTCAATGACACACAAATTCACCAACGCACAAATATTGATAAAACTTATCAATGGAAATCACGAAAAATTGGTGAAACACAAATTCTAGAAATCTACACAAGAAATCCAGAAATCACAAAAATAGAGGGGGGGAGGCCTATCACAAACGGGAGCATAAAGCTCACCAACACGTGTATCACAAACGGAACGCTAATTCCATGGTCGCTAACCATCACAAATTGAGCCGAAGCTCCACAAACGGCCCGAAGACCATGGGTTGCTATCCCATCACAAATTGAGTCGAAACTCCACAAAACGGGGTTTTGTCTCCCTCGCAGACAAAGAGACATCGCACATTGCTAGTCTAAATCACAAAGATGATCGTCATGATCAGCGAGAAGTGTCAATTACACTAAGCTAGTAAATATATGAGTTTAGCTTCATGTCCCATAACCACTTGCTTAACTTAAATATTTACGAACAAACTGTAAATCTTCACTAGAAAATTGTCACAAGAGGTTCAATCGAACAAGTCCAAGAATTAACCGACAAAGTAAACGCAAGCGTTTCATACCACTTGTTTTACTAAGCCGTTTAATTAGATTTCTCATACGAGTGAGGTAAAGGTTTGAATATACTAATAGATTGGAAAACGGTTTTATAAACGAATTTGGTATTAAAATAGTATTGAAATCGTTTGAGTAAAGAGTTTTGATATTTACTACTAGTATAGGAAACCTTTATATTTTTTAAAGTGACAAATCACGAAGATGATTGTAAGAACAATCAATCACAAAAATTCACAAACGAAGACGTGAATAAAATCCAACGAAATCGATAAAGGATCCATCGAAATGGATATTCAAAAATCCCTAAAAAGAGTCATCAAAGTCATAATAAATGATAACAACAAATAGGATTATCACGAATCGATTTAAATTAGAATTTCAATCCAAAAAGGCAAATTAGACTCAAACAGCAGGTTCAGTCGACTGAACAGAGATTTTCAGTCGACTGACCCTGTGCCTGGAAATTTTCCAGGTTCAGGAAACTTTCTGTTTCCAGTTTCAGTCGACTGTGCAGAGTTTTTCAGTCGACTGAATCATGCCTGGAAACTCTCGGGTTTCAGGTTCAGTCGACTGAACAGAGATTTCAGTCGACTGAATCATGCCTGGGCTGTTTTTCAGCCTTATACAAATGAAGAGCAAACTCTTCCAAAATGCAATCGGACGAACATTGGCTCTAAGGGTATATGCCAATCGGCAACCCGGCCCTATATGCTCCTCGATGCATCACCAAAAGCATGATCAAACATCCATAAAAGGATTTTACACAAATTTGACTTAAAAACCCAAAAATTGGAATATTTACAAAACCAATCCAAATCAAGAGCAAATTCTCATGAAGAAGTGTTAGGAATTCATACCTAACAAACAAAGATAATTATAGTCATAGATGTGAGATAAAAATCTCACCTTTTCACAAAATCGAACAAGAAGAAGCTTGAAAGCAATTGGAGAATCAACCTTTCTTCAATAACAACCCAAATGAGCTTGAATCTAAGCTCAAAAACAAGAACATTCCCGAAATTAGGTTTAGGAATTTCTGAAATTGGGAAGAGAATAAGTTGGAGAAGAAGAAGAGAAGCTTACCAATGGGTTCTTCTTGAGTCTTGAGCAAGGAATTTGATTTGCAAGAGAAACTAGGGTTTTGGAATTTTAATTTCCAATCTCTCCCACCATTAACACTCTAAAAACTGAAATGAGAAGAGAATGAGGGTGAGTGGGGAAGAGTGGCTCAGATTTGAGCATAAGTTGACATAGGGTTGAGCCCAAAAACCAAACCCAAAGTAAAAAGTAGCAGAAATCAACTTTCTCCAAACATATCGAAGCTTATACTCAAAAAGGTCGCAAACGGCATTTTACACTCAATGGTAGTGGTCCCGAGTCCTAATTCGACCGTATGCAAAAAGTAGCTTTTCGGACTAAAATCCGACTAACGATAAAATATTTAAATAAAATATTTAAATATAAAATCGATAAATATGCGGGTTGTTACAATTTCATTCACCTATTTTCAAAACAAATAGTGTGTCATTCTGTCCTATTAAGTGTTTAGAAATCACTAATGATATCATAGCGTCCCATGCATCAACCAAAATTTATAAATACAAAACGGAGCAAATTAACACAATATTAAAACTTTTTATAACACTAATAAATACGCTCTCTCATGTATATACGCTCAGCCACTCCCATAAGGTATTACTACCCTATTAATAAAGAGTCAGACCCCACAAAGCTAAGGTTTATCGCTAAATCAAAGTTCTGATACCAGATGTAACGGACCGCCTTTTCATACGTTTTAAATCGACGATAAACCACACACGTCGGACTTAAACCATACATAAGGGCGGATTGTGATGGGATAAATATGAAAAAGCAGAGAAGGAAAAAAGAAAAAATAGAATCTTGCAGCGGAACGATAAAATATAATAATCAAATATACAGTTCATGAAGCTGTTTTACAAAACATTTGATTTTATTTATACAATACATACCAGAGTACACATACTAGAGAATAATAATTAATGCAGCGGAATTAAATGGTGTAGTGGAATAATATAGTAGATAATAGTACTACAAATCTTCGTCTTCGTCCTCAAGAATAAAATCTTCAAATCCCGAAACGCTCGTACTGACCCGAGCGAACTGAACGGACAATACACTCGAGTCAGAACTAAAATATCTTATGTAAGTTAAATCAACGAAAATAAAATGAGTGTAACGGCGTCGGAGATGTTTACGGGATTTGACATCTCCTATCCAGTGTCTAACATGAGTGTAGTAACTTAAGAGATGCTCGGGATTCACGTCTCCTAAGGATCCGTTAAACTATTTACTATGTAGTATATTTTGCTATTATAATAATGTCTAATAGTAAAGTAAACTTACTTTTTAATAGCGTTAAGGGGTTACCCATATGTCCCTTAACACAAATAATGCCAATAGTCTATACAGTACCGCAGTACCTCCTGATCGGGAGGCTACCGGAGGATACTCCATGGGTACGACACAAATAGAAACTCGTACAAGGTGCGATAGGGTAGGTGACACTGCACAACTAGGAAATGCTAGGGTAGATATACCAATTACGCTTTCGGGTCGGTGGTAACGCGTAGCGCGCAGCTACCGCCCACCTCGAGCCACACCCCAAAAAAAAAAAATCAAAAGTGGCCACCGAATAAATCCAAAAGTCAGAGTATAATATCGAAGGGATGTGTCCGATCAAAGGTGCTACCTCATTAACCCGTCAATCGCTCCTGTTTAAGCCACCTTATGCCAACTCATGGGAGTTGGGTCCACGTATTTACCTCAAAGGAAACGCCGCCACCATCCTACTTCATTCTGGAAGCTCCACCGCGTACACGGTGGTTAAAGTGGTTTTCGAGGTTAGCACAGAGTATGACAACTTCCGATTTCGGTCTCTTCAACAACCAAATATTATTATAACACCGCGGTCTTTTCAAAATAATTTATACTTTAAAACCAGAATAAAATAAACCTTTTCAAAACCATGTAAATACGATATCATTTTCCTCTTTTATAAACCAAATCAATATGATATCATTTCAAATATATCCTTTCTAAAGCCATAACATTTTCAAAGTTATAATATTTCAAAAACAAAACTTGAAATAAAGCCTTTCAAAACATAGAACTTCGAATTTCATAACTTTGAAATATAACCACACCACTTAAATGGTTTAAATATTAAATTACTTAATTATATAATGAAATAGCTTCTTCACCTTCACAAATCAATTTCAAATATAGATTTAAATTCCCAAATAAACCCATAAAATTTTCATATATTTCAAAGCTTTAATTATTCCACCATTTCAAACTTATTCTTTGATAATTTCATATATATCAAATTCAATTGCTATTATTTAGATTTTGAAACGTATACTTAATAAATCCAATATAGTTTAAGTAAAACTTTAACTTCAAACAACTGGATGTTTTTTTCAATTTATTTAACTTGATAAATTCATTTATCTCAACTTTACATTCATTTAAATTCTTTAAAAATAAATCAAGTTATAAAAATCATGCCCTTTGCAATCTCCATTTTTATTGAAACTTCAAATCAAATTTATTCAAGTACGATTCTTAAATAATTCAATTTAAACCAATTCCATATTTATCTTTCAAATTAATTTCATTTAAGTCATTTAAAATTCTATTTACGCAATATCTTTAATACGTACTTAACCATATAAAAAAATCAAACTTCATTATTAAACTCCTTTTATTAATCAATTTTATACATAGCTTAAATTCAAGAATTCAACTATATATATATAATAGTATTTATATAACATCAAAATTAATATTTATTAACTCGTATTTTTCTTTCCAAAACCATAGAAAATCATTTTAAAGTATTTTATATATAGACCATGATGTCTGTATAAAATTTTCTACCCTGTGGTCAAGTGATATGGATATTTATCATTTCAATCCGTAATTTAAAATAAAAATTACGGTTATATATCATTTTAAACCGCAATCCCGAATGAAATGAAAATGCACATTAGCTTGCCGTTTATACAATATAAGTACAGCATCCATTCATCCAATATCAATCATCAACCATTTATAACAATCATCATCCAATATAAACAATAACATCACTATAGAACGGATAATAACAACAAGCATTAACTAGCAGTTTATATTCACTAATAAATTAAAACTGTTTAACTGGCAGTTTATATGCAATAATAAATAAATAAAGATTTAACTAGCAGTTTATATGCAAAAATCAATTTAATAACAATTTAATTTAAGTAAATGCAATCTAACTGAGATGATGATTAAATATATGACCAAACAATCATAGATAAATTTTAAATCACATCAAAATTTAATTTAACAAACATAAGAAATCTTAGAAGTTGTGAGTGGGTTAAAACACTCACCTTTTGAATTTAAATCGAATTTAAATGCAAAAATTTGACAGTCTCAGAATCCGTCCAAACCAGCGCCAAAATCTTCGGAATTTTATTATGATCCCAGCGGTGAAAACCGCGCGTAAATCTGACATCGTATGTAAATGTTATTCACGTTACGACGATTTGAAATCAAATTTAAATTAATACAAAAGTAAATAACTAGCCCCACCTAACAATACCATGTCAACACCCCTAACACAGCACGAAACCTTAACCTTCTACAGCTCGTAAACACCCGCCTCCAACCGATAGAAGTCGCAACTCGTCAATGTCGCGTCGCCGACGCTAGGCCATCGCGGCCATTTCGACCAGCTCCTCCACCTCGGACTTCCCCCACCTCCATGCGCCCCACGAGGCCACGCCATTCGCCTCCAATATTGTGCAGCCGCCACCTAAACGTACAACCCTAATCGAATTATAGGGGATGATCAAGCCGTTGAGACGCGAAACCACTAACTCCGATGAACTCCATTCGCAGCTCTCCTCACTTTGGTAACATCGATTCGACGATCGGCCACAGATCATCACACGTCAACGAATGGCCGAGAATTCACCTTCAATCTGGATGAATGGTGATTCGATTCGAAAAACGAATTTTAGATTTAGGTTGCGCTCATCGAAAGCTTCAATATATATTTTTTTCGAATTTTTCTGAGGAGTTTGAATTTTCATTTGATTTTTGAATTTGCAATTGGATCTAGGGATTCAGCCATTGAGGAAGAGAAGCACAGAAGTTTCTGTACATATAGAAATGAGGAATAGAGGCTGCTAGGGTGTATAACGGGGTTTATATAGGTAGGTAAGAATTAGAATGGATGGATAAGGTTGGATATACGCGCTAACGCCAAAGTGGCCCAAAAAGCCCGTTTCGACTCTGGAACGAAATTGGGTCAACCCATATATCAAAATAGGTGTTTTAAAATATTTTAAACACAATGGAAAATGTTTCAAGTTCAAATTCCATCGTATGAAGAAGTTACGCTAAAATCAATATTTTCCAAATTGATTACAATTGATTTTAATTTCATTGATTTCAAGGCGTTTCAATCCCATACGATCAAACGACAAGTCCGATCGATACGAAACTTGAAATCCTACAACAATTCACCGTTTCGGATCCGATGAAACTGGTTTCGTCGAAATCCGAGTCAGTGGCCAAAATGGCTATTTTTCCATTAATTAAATAATTTAATAATTAATTAATAAAATCCAATTTTTAATTTCAATCTTAAAATTGACCAATTTTATCACTTTTATATTTCTCAAACATTTACAATGTTTTAAACAATTTAAAAAGTCAATTTAAGTTGATTAACTTATTGATTTCAATATTATCCTTAATTCCATTCAATACAGAATTTATAAATTTAATTTCCAAAATTCTATTTAATTTACTTCCATTCTATTTTTCAAATTATTGTTATCAACTGGATGAAATTTAACATTGGATTCAACATCTATTACATTAATATCCTTACGTTCCATCTCCATTTTAATTATCGCAATATTTAGATATTTAATTTCCTTAAATTGCAATTTCTCCAATTATTATTATAGTTCAAATCTCAATGTTTTGATAAATATTATTACCACTCTTATAATTCAACGAATTTCCCTATTATGAATAACATACCGTTATTTCCAAATATTACCTTAATCAATATTAAAGTAGTATTAAATAAAAATTATCGTAACTGATTTCCAATTTATATTAACAAGTTACAGAAATTAGATAACATACAAAAATCGTTACGCTACCCTTTAGTCACATTAATAATCTTTTATTACTTACAAATAACTCTTACCCCTTTATTACCTTATAAATAAATTTACGTTTCTATTAAATTTACATCCACACTTCCGTTATTATATTAATTACCATTAAAGTAACATTTTTAATCAACAACAAACATTAGAATTACTTATCTAACCTTGATTATACAAATTTTCAATTTATTATGTATTGCTTCCTCGGTTAATATAACTTTGAATTCATTTCCCAATTACTAATTTCAATCGATTTTAACTTTACCATCTGTTTCAATTAATTGGGTATGCACAAATTCAGCTATTCAATCAATTTCAATTTACGGTACAATTATCATGGTTTATATCATATTGCATTAATATCCCTATTTTATCTTAATTTCAAATGATGAAATATTAAATTCCATTTACTACAATAGATCCAACTCATTAAAAATTTATTTCGATAAATCGTTTTAAATTTGCCTTCCACCTTTATACTCAACCAATTTTTAAAAATCTAATCACATAGTTAACGATTCATTACCTTAGTATACCCAAATTTTCATCTTTATTTATGTTGACCAATTTATTTCCATAAATCCATTATTATCTTTTGTTCATGGTCTATTCCACTTAAGTTTATATTTCCAACCAATTACTAAAATATCTTAGATAATATTGAATTCATTCAACTACCTCTGATTATAACATTTCATTAGTTAATTCTATATTCCCATTTGTTTCTTATATTAACTTATAACCAAGCATGACAATTTTCATAATTTGAATTAATTGCAATTACATTTTGAATTGTAAATCTTAATTTCAATTGCTACATTTAAATTTCTAACATTTGCTTCATTATAACTTCTAAAAAAATTATTTCTTCGTAAATTTAATTGCAAAAATTAAATTAAACTAACCAATTAATTAATCAAAATTTACGGGTCGTTACAATATAATTTTCTATCCTATGGTCAAGGATACTGAGATTTATCGTTTCAATCTACAATTTAAATATATTCTGGTACATATCATTTCAACCTGTAATCACAAATTCAATTCAATGAAAATCGCTTGGGTTTATCATTTCAACCCATATCGATTTTCTCATATTCTACAGATCGTTCGGGTATGTATCATTTCAACCCATAGGGAATTCTATACTAACAGGGATCTTGCAGAGTGATAATAGATATGATAAAAATATAACAGGCATATATCATCAATATAAATAACAGATAATGGTTTCAGATGTCATAGGTTTACAGATACAGATAATAGAATATATGTAGCAATGTAAATAACTAACATCAGCATATTTCAATTGAAATCAAATTTAATAGATATAAGAACGTTAATCGTGAGTGATTTCTCACCTTTTGGGTCTAGAGACGAACGAGAATGAGATGAGTTATGAATCCAAACACGAATTCTAAATCAGAACTAGATTGGCACGAATTCGACGGACAAGCTGATAGCTAAGAAATCGATGAGAATGAATCAAATCAATTTTGATATAACTGAAAATTTGTACATTATTATTATACTATATATATTTTCAATATTTTTATTTAAGAAATGTTAAAATAATATGAAATTTCAATTTCATATTCTTAAAACTCAAGTATTAAAAATCAAAGATATATATTATATTTAAAACCCATACTTACATATACTTATATAAACAATAGATGTATAGATTAATATAGAAACATATGTAAGACTGGCCTATATACTGACGTATAAACTTACAACAAACACCTATATTACCATATTACTGAAGTTAGAATAGGATATTAAGTACATATTATAGTATTTTATATTTGACCTTGTATATTGTATTTTAAAGACCATTGTTTATTATAAAATCAAAATAACATACTATAATATCAGGCTACACACAAAATATATATATATAGACTAAATAATATATATAAACTATATATATAGAGAAAACGCAAATTATCACTATATATATGTACAATATTACCCAAGTAACTAATATATATAACAACTTGCAAATATAACCTTTAAAACAAAACAGATTTATATAACTATATATATATATATATATATATATATATATATATATATTTAAATATCACTAACAGAATATAGCTTTGTATATAGATGAACCAAATATAGATTATACATACAACTAGTCACATAAATAAACTTATATACATTTCAATACAACATATATAAACTTATGCAGTAAATTATTATATACAATATAACCCAAATGTAAAACTATTATATAACTTATATAGAGTAAAAAAAATCTATGTGCAACATATTGTAAATACTACATACAGCAACATATACGTATGAATTTAACATACATTTAAAAGTGTGTGTATATATATATATATAAAACAGCAGATCGATATGACTTATGAGTATGCTAACACACACACACACACACACACATATATATATTTACTATATTACTTACAAATAGTAAAGATTATACTATACGTATGATTTTTTTTCATAAAACAAGCCATAAAGGGAAACAATGTACAAAATTTAATATAATTTATACATTAAAATGTAAATCATAACAAACTACGCAACAGAAACCTAGAAGTGCAGGTTGCTTGTGCTTAACTGGTGGTGGAGAGGAGTGGGAATTGGTCTCGGTTGAGGGTTGCCAAAGGAGAAAAGTGGAGGCGAGTGGTGATGTGTTGCTCTGCCGAAGCTAGGAAGGAGGGGGAAAAGTCGAAGAAGCGGACGATGATGGTGGGAGAAGATGGCTGCTGATGAAGATGGTCGGGGTCGCCAATGGGTTCGATTGTGGTGTTTTGCAAAGTGGAAGTTGAACGAGCGGCTAAAACAATTGCAGTCGACTACTTGTATAGCTTCTCATATTATTATTATCATTATCATTATTATTTTAATTTTTCTATTTTTTTAAGGAAGCATGATCGAAAGAAAATAGGTGCGAAGGGACAAAGATATAAGAAGAAGATGAAGACGAATGAGGAATGGTAAATATAATGCGCAATATTTTATATATATATATATATATATTTTTCACTGGTTAGAACATAGAACGAACCAATGTTTATTCACCATAGGGAATAGAGAAAGCCACTCGTGAGAATTTAGAAATTAATAAAAGCAAACGGCTCTTTGATTTGAACCAGTGGGTAAGTGACTAGACATAAGAAAGCCAAAAGTTTTAAAATGTGTACCAGTACGACCAATCATTTCATAGATTTCGCTGTGCACCGAAACTTCAAAAAATCGAAATGAATATACCATAAAGATCAACACAACAAGACGATCAAAATGGTATACAAATATCAGTGGTACGATCATCCTATCAAAAGTTGATAATCAGTACCGAAAATGCTGCTAATCCGTCGAAAATAAGATAAACGAAGCAATTACAGTCCAAATTTGGAGAAATAAAATATGACATCTCACTCAAAAGATGATTTACAAATTTATTGTATAAAAATATTCAGGTTTGGAAAATATTTAATTATTATCAAATATTAACTGATTTGAATTGAAATAAAATTACACAATAAAATAAATTTCCATATTATCTGATGAAAATTTACCAATTGCTATGTTAAAGTAGACGTACTTCAATATTAAATTTTCAATTCAAAACTTTATTATTTAAAATTTTACAAAAATTCAATTAACTAAATCAATAAAACCGCTCAAAATTTACGGGTCGTTACACACTCCCCTACTCAAAACTTTTCGTCCCCGAAAAGGAAGGAGGTAGGAGAATAGAAACAACCAGAAGAAAATAGATTGAAAAAAATAAATTTAAAATCATATAAATTTCAATTATTTTTGAATTTGTTTATATTCAATTAATTTTGTTTTAAATTCAATGTATTTCATTCAGTTGATTTAATTTCAATTTATTAATTCCTCAAAACAGAATTTATTTTATCCATCTCGTTTATTATTCAATTAACTTATCATTCTATTTATCTCTATTAACATTTTTATAACTAAAAATTAAGTGTAAAACTTTTATTATAACCACTCAAATTTCATTTATAAAATCATTTTATATTGTATATTATCCAATTATATATTCAACTTCTGAATAATTTAGGCAAGTTGTATTAGAATGAAATTGGGTATTATACAAGTAAACTTTTCCTAACTCAATTATTTCAATTTTTTTTAATATTTATTCAAAAAATTTATCTTTATTTATAATTGAAATCATCCATTATCAAATTTTAAGAATTAAATATTTGGTTTCACATTAAACATTTAGGGAAAAATATATATATATATATATATGTTATACCAAATCAATCTAAAATCATAAACCTGTATATATATATATATATTATAAATCAAGTCATACTTAAGAAATTTGAATCAATTTATTTTCCAAAATAAGAGTGTAGCAAAGCTACAGAATGGTCTCTGCACTTCCAAACTCGAAAATGAATGTTGATGATGCGACCGTCATCAACGAAATTATTTTCCAATGACAAATGCAGAGGGTATTGACTTAAACCTCTAAAATTCTTTGGAAACAATTTCTATTTGAAAATACTTTTAAATGATATATCCTTTAAAACTTTTAAAACCAAAGTTTGGAATCACTGGAAATTTAATTCTCAAATTCTTAATTTAAATCTATTTAAATTTCAAATCAATTTGTAACCCATATTGATAAATTCATGTATTTATATATTGAAAAAAATCAATGGTTTATAAAACAATAGACGAAAATCAAATATTATCATTTATAATGACCCGTTTACTCAACTATTAATTTCAAAAAATTTATTCTTATATAATCATAAAAAAATATTTCACTTACCAAATTTGAAAACAATGTTGTGTCAGTTTGTTCTGTTCAAGTGTTTTGAAATTTCTATCGATAACGCTGATAAGACGAATCGATCAAAATCCCAAATCAACATTAACAACTCAGACAACACGATATATAAAAAATTTATATTAATTTACAAATACACTCACTCGCTCGATAACTCTAGAATGGATTTCAATGCAGGGATAGAGATTCAAATCAGAGGAACCCAAACCAAATAGAAATCTAACTAGAAGAGATTAGCTCGAATGGGAGATAAGATAATAAACTTCAAAATAGAAGGATGGATAAACTTATATAAATCGTGGGCAGCCTTAACCGGGTTAACTCTGACTTTAAGAATAAGATCGATGCAGAATTCTGTCGCAGATTGACATTCGATCACAATAGATAGAATTCGAGCACAGCAAGAGATAGCAGCCTTTGAACCGAGGATACAAAAATTTTCGGTAAATTGATGCCTGTTGTAAAGGAGTTTCACTCCTTTACAAATCACACGGTGGAGCTATGGGATACTCCAGAATCAAGGAAGCACGAATAGGGGTAGGAAAGAATGGATTTCGGAACCAATGGGGAAGTTCCAAAGTTCAAAGAAAACCCGAGTCAAAGAGGAAGAACTCAAGCTCGAACAAAAGTGATTCCGTAATTAAATCTACTACATATGTTGAGTTTTTCCTAAAACCAGAACTTTGATACCACATGTAACATCCTGGTATTTTCATCCATTCGCATCCGCACATGTCGGACATGAATTGGTCAAAATATCAGATTGTTAATTTATATTTGGCAAAACTTAGCATATACAGTAAATAAATAAATTACAGAATCACAGACACAGAGTAGTATAATAATATACAATGGAAACAAAATGAATAGTAGTTAATGAAGCTAATATATATATATATATATATATATATATATATATATATATATATCAGAGTTAAATAACATACAATAGAAGTTTGAAATACAATAGTCAAATAGAAAATCTGAATTCATAGCTAGAGTCAACTGAATAACTAAAAGCTGAAAAGATGTAGATGGATCTCCAAGCGAAGCTCCAACTCCAAAGGTGAGTCTCAAAAGCTGTACCACTCAGTCTGACCCAAGCGTAAAGTAAAACACAAAACACTCGAGTCAGGATTAACATTCTTATATCAATAAATCCAACTCAAGTGAAATAACAACTGAAATACAAGTAACTCAAAGGATGTTTATGATAACCATCCTCTAAGGATCCGTTAAACTATCTACTATATAGTATTATACGCTATTATATTAATGTCTACAGTAAAGTAAATTATTAAAATAGCGTTAAGGCTTTACATTTTCCACCTTAACTCATTTTATATATTCCCATAGTCTACACAGTACTGTAATCTCCCCCGTACTAGGCGTTATTGGAGGGCACTCCATAGGTATGGTACAAAACAAACTCGTAGTGGTCTTGCTAAGGTAGGTGACACAACACAACTAGGCAATGCCAGGGTAGATATACCAATTACGCATCCGGGCTGGTGGTAATGCATAGCCACAGCTACCGCCCACCTCGATCCGCACTCCTAAAATCGAAAATCAAGGGTGGCCACCAAATCAATCACAAAGTCAGAATATAGTATCGAAGGAGTGTGTCCGATCGAAGGAGCTACCTCACTTGGCCCGAGAATCGCTCCTATTTTAGCCATCTTATGCCAACTCACGGGAGTCGGGTCTATGTATATACCTCATATGTGATCGTCGCCACCATCCTACTTCATTCTGGAATCTCCACCACATACACAGTTGTTAAAGTGGTTTTCGGTATTGGTAGAGAATATGACAATATCCGATCCCGGTCTCTTTAACAACCAAACATTATAATAACACCGCGGTCATTTCCAAATAGTTTATACTTCAGAACCAAAATATCATTTCCATTTCAAAACCATATCAATACGATATCATTTACGTTTCAAATATATCCATTTCCAAAATCATAGCACTTCAAACTTATAACACTCCGAAACCAAAACACTTGAAATTATAATACTTTGGAAATCATAACGCTTTGGAAATCATAACACTTTGGAAATCATAACACTTTGAAATCATAATACTTCCCACTTAACCAGTTTAGATATTAAAGTAGTATATATAATAAAAAAGTTTATATAAAATAGTTATAAGTTAAAATAGTTTATATTCAAATAGTTAGTATATTAAAATCGTTTATATAAAATAAGTTATAGAATAAAATATATATATATAGTTTTTAATATAATTTAAAAATACATTATATAATAAAACAGCTTCCTCAAATTTCACAAATCAATTCCAAATCAACTCGAATTCCAAAATTCAAATTTAATCAAATCTGAAATCATCAATTTCAATTCAACTCAGTTTCTCAATAAACCATTCCAAATTATATCGATTTCAAAAACAGATTTGAACCATAAAATAGACCATTTCAGTTTCAATATATTTCAAAGCTTTAAGTATTCAACATTTTCAAAACTAAATTTGATAATTTCATATATATATATATATATATATATATATATATCAAATTCAATTTACTATTATTTAGTTTTGAAATATTTACTTAATAAATCCAACATCATTTAAATAAAACTTTCAAATTTCAAATTACTGAATATTCCTTCAATTTATTTAAACTTGATATATTCGTTTAAATCACCTTAAACCAAAATCAAGTTATAAAATCATGTCCTTTAAAAATTTCAAATTTCATAAGTTTCTAATCGATTTAATTAAATAAATTCTTAATTAAATACCATTTCAAATCAATTTCAAATCTATCTTCCCAACCTTAACTTATAAAAATCATTATAAAATCTATTTTAAAATATAAATTTAAATAAATACTTAAACATATTACTTATTAAATAAATCAACTTTTATTAAATTAAATCTTATAAATAAATTTATTTTGTTTTAAAACTTATTTTATATATTTTAAAATAGTAAAATTATAAGTAAAATCTTAAAGTCAATAAATTTCAAAACTAACTTATAACTTTTAAATTTTCGAACATATAATTTTAAAAATAAAAAATTCAACAATATATAAAATAATATTATATATAATATTGAAAAATCAGTATTTATGTAAAACCATATGTATATCTCTTTAAACCACGGAAAATTCATTTCAATATATATATATATATATATATATATATATATATATATATAGACCAATGGTGTATATATATATATAAATTTCTACCCTAGGGTCAAGTGGTATGAAGATTTATCATTTCAATCCGTAATTTGAATATATACGGCTATATATCATTTCAACCCGCAATCCCAAATTCAATTCAATGGAAATCACTTGGATATATCATTTCAACCCATAACGATTTCCTCCTATTCAACATATCGTTCGGGTATGTATAATTCCCACCCATAGGGAATTCTATACTAATAGGGAACTTGCAGAGTGATAACAAATATGATAAAAATATAACAGGCATATATCATCAATATAAATAACAGATAATGGCGTCAGATATCATAGGTGAATAGATACAGATAATAGAATATATATGGATGTAAATAACTAACAGCGGCATATTTCAGTTGTCATTCAATTGAAATCAAATTTAATAGATATAAGAAAATTAATCATGAGTGATTGCTCACCTTTCGGGGCTAGAGACGAACGAGAATGAGATGAGTTATGAATCCAAGCACAAATTCCAAATTAGAGCTATATTGACACGAATTCGATGGACAAGCTGATAGCTAAGAAATCGATGGGAATGAATCAAATCAATTTTTATATAACTGAAAATATATGCATTATTATTATACTATATATATTTTCAATATTTTTATTAAGGAAATGTTAAAATAATACGAAATTTCAATTTCATATTCTTAAAACTCAAGTATTAAAAATCAAAGATATATATTATATTTAAAACCCATACTTACATATACTTGTATAAATAATAGATGCATAGACTAATATAGAAACATATGTAAGACTGGCCTATAAACTGATGTATAAACATGCATACAAACACCTATATTAAAATATTACTCAAGTTAGAATGGAATATTAAGTATATATTATAGTATTTTATATCTGACCTTGTATATTATATTTTAAAGACCGATGTTTATTATAAAATCAAGATAACATACTATAATATCAGGCTGCATGCAAAAAATATATATAGACTAAAGAATATGTATAAACCATATATATAGAGAAAACACAAATTATCGCTATATACACACACACACACACACATAATATTACCCAAGTAACTAATATATATATATATATATATATATATATATATATATATAAATATATATATATATATATAACAACCTGAAAATATAACCTTTAAAACAAAACAGACTTCATATAACTATCTATATATATTTAAATATCACTAACAGAATATAGCTTTATATATAGATGAACCAGATGTAGATTATACATACAACTAGTCATATAAATAAACTAACATACATTTCAATACAATATATATAAACTTATATAGTAAATTATTATATAGTATATAACCCATATGTAAAACTATTATAAAACTTATACAGTGAAAAAAAATCTATGTGAAACATATTGTAAATAATACATACAGCAACATATATATTTATATATATGAATTCAACATACATTTAAAAGTGTGTTTATATATATATACATATATATATATATATATAACAGCAGATCGATATGACTTATGAGTGTGCTAACATTTATATATATATATATATATTATATATATTTACTATATTACTTACAAATAGCAAAGATTATATTATACGTATGATTTTTTTTCATAAAACAGGACATAAAGGGAAACAATGTACAAAATTTAATATAAGTTTATGCACTAAAATATAAATCACAACAAACTGTGTAACACAAACCTAGGAGTGCAGGCTATCTGTGCTTGACTAGTGGTGGAGAGGAGAGGAGTGAGACTTGGTCTCGGTTGAGGGTTGCCGGCGGAGAAAAGTGGCGGCGAATGGTGATGTGTTGCTTGGCCGAAGCAAGGAAGGAGGGGGAAAAGTCGAAGAAGCTGACAGTGATGTTGGGAGAAGATGGCTGCTGATGAAGATGGTCGCGGTTGCCAATGGGTTCGGTTGTGGTGTTTAGCAAAGTGAAGTTGAACGAGCAGCTAAAACAATTACAATCGACCGCTTCTTCTGTATATATATTTGTATTGCTTCTCATATTATTATTATTTTAAAAGAAGCATGACTGAAAGAAAACAGTTGCGAAGGGACAAAGATATGAGAAGAAGATGAATGAGTAATGGTAAATATAACGTGCAATATTATACATACATACATACATATATATATATATATATATATATATATATATATATATTTCACTGGTTAGAACACAGAACGAACCAAGTTTATTCACCATAGGTAATAGATAAAGTCATTTATGAGAATTCAGAAATTGATAAAAGCATACGGCTGTTTGATTTGAACCAGTGGGTAAGTGAATAGACACAAGAAAGCCAAAAGCTTTAAAACGTGTACCGGTACAACTAATCGTTTCACAGATTTCACTGCGTACCGAAACTTCAAAACACAAAAATGAATATACCGTAAAGATCAGCACGACGAGATGATCAAAATGGTATACCGATATCGGTGGTATGATCATCCTATCAAAATTCGATAATCAGTACCGAAAATGCTGCTAATTCGTCAAAAATAAGATAAACAGAGCAATTACAGTCCAAGTTTGGAGAAACAAAATATGAGTCTCACTCGAAAGATGATTTACAAATTCATTGTATAAAAATATTCAGGTTTGGAAAACATTTTATTATCATCAAACATTAACTGATTTGAACTGAAATAAAATTACACAATAAGATAAACTTCCATATTATCCGATGAAAACTTACCATTTGCTATGTTAAAGTGGACGTATTTCAAATATTAAATTTTCAATTCAAAATTTTATTATTTAAAATTTCATAAAAATTCAATTAATTAAACCAATAAATCCCCTAAAAATTTACGGGTCGTTACACACTTCTAACCATTAAATTTAATTATCAGCATTTCAAAACATTAACTTATGTTTATACATTCCTTGTATTCTTAATTCATTTATTTATAAACATATGTTCACTTTGAAGCATTTTTGTTACTTAAGCTTTTACTTGTATGATATTCTATTGCATATTCATATTTAGCATTTCAACTTTTTAAACATTTCTAGTAAGTTTTATATATGTTTTAGAATGTAATTAGGTGTTATACAATTTATCTTATTTATTTTAGTTAACAAAAATGTTCGATAGTTTATATCTTTTTAATTTTCATTATCTTTCAATTTACAAGTGACGAATCTCCAATTCCTTTACAGTTTCATTAAACACATAGCTTCTAATTTCTTATTTCTCATTTTAGAAGTTTCCAACTATTTAAAATTTCACTTTATTTCTACAACTGAAATTCGTTGATTAATAGGAACATAAGAATACAAATACCAGGTTCAATTCAAATCATTTTGAAATAATATACTCATATCTTTTATATATCAAATCATATTTCAAAATTAACATTAAAATTTGTGTCACCCAAAACAACCGTGTAGCAAAGCTACTATAGTGGTCTTCCCACCTTGAAACTCAAAAATGAAGGTCGATGATGTCGTGGTCATCACCGAAATTATTTTTCAACGATAGAAGAGTGGAGTACAGAACTTATTTCCTTTTCAAAGTCTTTTAAACTATTTCTTTCAAATCTTATGGAAAATGTTTCTATCTGAAAATACTTCTGAACAATACTAATATATTTTTTCAAATGTCACTAAAAACCAATTTCAAACACTAGCATTTAAGTTCTCAAATTTCTAATTAAATTCATTTTATTGGTAAATCATATTTTACAAACCTTATTTATAAAATTTACATTTTCTTTTAACATACAGTAGTCAATAGTTTTTAAGAACTTTAACAAACTAAAAATAATTGACAATAATTAAATATTATCATTTACTAACAACCAACATAACAAAAATAACAAAATCAATTTATGAAAAATTGTATTTTGTACATATAAATATGTATATATATAACACTAGGTTAATTATTTCATTTACCTATTTCAAAAACAATATTGTGTTGGTTTACCTTTTAAGTGTTGAGAAATCCTTATCGATGCCATAGCATCCTATGTACCGGCCAGAATTTATAAATACTCAACTGAACAAATTTACATGATATAAAAACATTTTAATAATAGTAACAAATACGTTCTCTCATATATATACTCTCAGACTTATTCTTGGGTATTACTAACCCTATCTCTAATGAGTTTAAACCCCAACATGCTAAGGTATCTATAAACCAAAGCTCAAATACCAACTGTGACGACCCACCTTTTTGGATGGTTTTAATCGACAATAAACTACACATGTCTAACTCAAACAATTCAAAAGGGTAGATTATCAATGGTGTTAATAAGAAAAATAAGAGAAAAGAAGGAAAAAAAAAACACAAAATCTCGCGGTGGAATGACATAATATAATAATCAAATAAACAATTCATAAAGCTTTTTTACAGTTTACATTTGATTACACGATTTTTACAATATAATCAGAGTAAAATCACAAGCGTACCAAATAATGATGCAACAGAAAATTACTAATAATATTGCCAAACTCCGTTTTCGTCCTCCAGAAATAAAGTCTTCAAACATGAATGTGATAGAAAATAAATATGAATGTGATAGCTTCAAAGATGTTTGCGAGATTTTACATCTCCTATCCAGTGTACAATGTATGTGCAATACCTTAAGAGATGTTACGAGATTTTCCATCTCCTAAGGATCCATTAAGCTATCTATATATAGTAAGATATGCTATATATGTAGTGTCTAATCAATAAAATAAATATTTTTCTTAGCGTTAAGGCTTTACATTAATCCTTCTTAACACATTTTTAAGCAAGTAGTCTATGCAGGTCCTGTAAACCAACAAGTAACGTCGGTAGCCAGTGATTCCCCTATTGGTACCATAGTAAAACAGAATCGCGGCGGTCGTGAATAAGGATAAAGAGTATGACAAGGCTTGAGGCAAGGCTCAAGGTAGGATACTACGAGTTTGAGTCGTAGGGCTGGTGATAACGTATCGTAGCTACGACCAGCCACCACATCCAACACCACCAAAATCAAATCAAACCAAGGTGCACCGATCAAGCCAACGTCAATATAGTTATACAAAGAGGTGTGTCCCCTAGGGGAAGCTAGCCCACTTGGCCTTGAGAAGCCATCCTGGTTTAGTCATTTCAAATTGGCACAAGTACCAGGGCCACCCATCATCATTCTCTTTGTTCAAATCCAACAAACGCGTCTAATTCAACCACTTCATTTAGGATCATCTGCCACGTACACAGTTGTTAAAGTTGTTCCAATTGACAGAGAGTATGCCAATAAGTGGGCCTGGTGCCTTTAACAAACATACATCATTTTCCATACCGGTTGGTTCTTTTACATTTCGAAATCAATTCATATTGTATATCAAAATATCATATTCAATTCAAAATATCCTTCATTTCAAAATCATCAAATTTACTCAAAATATATCATTTTCACTTGAAAATATCATATCAAATTCCAAATTAGGTTATAACCTCATTTAACCACATTCAAATTTAAATCAGCTATTTAAATATAAACATTCCAATTTTGCATAGTTTGAAACTTATAGAAACAGTTTGAATTGGTTTATATAGTTTAAAATAGTAAAATAGTTTAAATAGTTTAAAGTTTTAAAATAGTTTAGTAAAAAAATGTTTTGAGTGTGGAAAATGGTTTATATAGTAAAATGGATTGAAAAATCTAAACAATTTGAATATTAAAATGGATAGAATTTAATTGTTTATATTAAAATAATTTATTTTTAAAATATTATCAAATCAAACTGTTTCTTTTAATTTTAGCAAATCTGGGCCCATGTCCAAATTTCAAATCAATAAAACTCAATTTCCAATATTCCAATTCAATTGGCTCAATTTTGATTTAGTTCCAAATCAACTTGATTTCTATTTCAATTCGAATTAACTTCAATTTCCAAAACTTTTAGCTTCATATTCAATTCAACAATTCTATTCAATGATTAAATTCTAATTGTATTCTTATTTTAAACCATTTCAATTTATATCAAATTCAAGTCTAATTTCAAATTACCGATCTAAAACACTTAAATCATTTTAAAACTCATCGTTCAATTTTAAGGTCCAAATCTTAAAATAATTCAATTTCTAAAATTAAAGTCATACCTCGATTATAACTTTACATTTCCAATTCAATCCTTTAATACAATTTCTTTTAACCAATTTCAATTTCAACATTTAAAAGCCTAAATTAGAAAATAATTAAATTCATATAAATCCACCATTTATTTCCTTTAAAACAATGTTATGTAATCAACATCCAAAAATCAATATTTTGAAACCATTTAACTTAACCAATCCGGTGTCCGTATATAATTTTCTATCCTATGGCCAAGGGATCATTTATATCAATTTTAATTATGGGATAGATATATATATATAGTTTCAATCCCAATCAAAGTGTCATAGGTATATATCATTTCAACATATTTCTTAATTTATTCGAAATAGTTCAAATAACAATTTATATGCTTTCAATTAATATGCCGGGTAATAGTAGGGATATATATATATATATATATATATATATATATATATATATATATAATCAATAAACACCCAATCATCAAAATATCAACAAATAGACACTTATCATAGTCAACATCCAAATCAGCCAATCAATCACAATAATTAACTAGTTATCAATACCAGGTATTTAACTAGCAATTTAATTTCAATATTAATTTCAAATGGCAATTCAAAAAATTTGATTTTAATTAAAATCCTTATCACATCATAAATTTAATTCAACTAACATAAGAAGGTTTAGTATTGCATGAGTAGGTTAAATCAGTCACCTTTGATTTATGGTCGATTAAAAATCAAATAAAAGCCCAAAATTCTAATAGTCTCCAAAATCAACCAAACTAGTTTCATATTGCCTAGAATTTCAATACGGTCCCAACGGAAGAAATCACATCCAAATCCGTGTTCGTATACATAAATTATGATAGGTTATAAATTTAAATTTAAATTAAAATAAAAATAAAAGGGCAATGTTGCAATTATTTTTTACCTTCACCCCGATGTCACACATGCTCGAAAAAGCTACAGCACCAACCTAACAGCCATGACCTATATCTATCTAACGCCGCTACCACACGCTGCCGTCGCCGCCGAGATGCCCTAGCCGAGCCGCCCCATCTCCCACCACGCGCAGCCCTCCACCTCCCCCAGCGAGCTCCGCCACTGCACGCCCTAACGGCCAAGTTCTAGCAATCTACGACACCTCTAGCCCGAAGAAGATCACAGATGCACAAATCTCATCGCCCTCGACGCTCCAGTATCGTCCAATCGACGTATAGTCGATGACCCAACGTTGATCGTGAAACCCTAGGATGGATGGCCGAAACGGTTTCACTAATTCCTAGACAGATGGAATATGGATTGCAAAAACAAACTACATACATAGATTACATTTGTCGAGAGCTTTGCGATGATATATTATATGATAGGGTTTGAGGAGTTTGGATTTTCGATTTGATTTGGAACTGGGACTTAAGGTTTTGGAATGCCTGTGATTGAGAAGGAACAGATAATTGAACAGGTAGGTAGAAATTTTATGTATAGAAAATGAAAATAAAAAGTTTCTAGGGTTTATAAGAGCCTACATATAGACAAAGATGGATAAGAATGGATGGAAAAGATCAAACTAGATCGAAACTTATTGATTTGGGCCTTAGGTTAATTTTCGAAATCTGTTTTGAAATTAAAATAAAAATTTTAAATTAAGTAAAACATTATAAATTTTATAATATAAAATTTCAAAAAGTTTTGAAAATAGAAATAAAAGATTTAAATTTAGAATAATAAACACATCATAAACGTCATAATTTTTTAAATGTTTGGAAATGTTATAAAATTAATTTCATGAATATTATTATTAGTAAGATTGATAAAAATAAATGAATTGATTAAATAAGTTAATTAATTAAATATACATACATATACACACACACATATGTAATATTTATATAATGATATATGTTATGTTGTCTTAAATTGTTTAAGACGATATAAGTATATATGTTCGCATAAAAGAATTTTCAAAATTAATATAATTTGATTAAAAATTAGATAAATTAGTCAAAAATTAATTAATTAACTAAAATGAATATATATATATATATATATATATATATATATATATATATATATAATATGTGTATTACTATAAACGTTATAGTATATATATATATATATGCAATATAATATGTAATAATTGAATAATATAATAATTAATTAAAGTGTTAATTAATTAAATAAGATTTAATTAACATTAACATAATGTTATGCATAAAATATTATATAAGTAGATAAGATATAAAACTTATGTATTATATTAATGTATAAACAAAGGTGGAATAGTAAGAAACCCAATTAGTGTTAAGAAATACATACTTTCTAATGTGTCCAACACTTGAATCACGAGGATATTTCATTAGAAATATATTATTTCATAAGTCGATGTCACTCAATTTAAATATATTAAGGATTATGAATCTTTAATATAAATGTTGTCCTCTACCATAATACATATTACATGTATACTTTTTAGCTGTTGAGCTTTCCTCAAGCTAGGAATGTTATGTGTAGTACTATTAATATATAGAATAGACAAGGTAAGATAAATGCACATATTTTTTGAACTTTCCTTAAGGTATGTACGTTATACTTTGGCCATCACGAAATGTAAGGTAGAAGTGAATGTTCTCTCTTTATTTGTTGAGCTTCCCTAAAGGTATAGATGAGATTAGGAGCAAGAACCACAAGGTTAGGAGTTGTATATAGTACAACCGATAGGAATTATCCATTGTATGTGGGCCTATGATTTGTTGAGCTTTCATCAAGGTCAGAGTCCCAAGGCGTACGAATCCTAACACCCACTAAAGAAGTCAAAAGGTTTTTATGTTTCATCTTAGAGTTTTGAGAAACATAAAGTCAAGTGGGAACCTTATTAGAAAAATGAAATCCTAATATTTAACCTTTCTAATGTTGTAGGAACAACGACTATGTATAAATCAAACTAATCTTCGTCAATAAATTTGTGCAATTAATATAATTGATAAAATGTTTATCAATTAAAATATTCAAATGAACTGTATCAATATTGAGAAATAGAACATGCGAGCACCTAATTATACAACTACTAAATACGTTCGTAACTTGGTCACTTACGTGTTTACTTGCCCGAGACCATGTATTTTCTTTAATGAGTTTTGAACTCTAAAAGCAGTACAAGGATATGAATACTTGATTCATTTCCAATCACATATAACTGTTATATGGTGGACGATCACCACTTGTAATGTACGAAACCTTGATGAACTTGGTTCATTAAAATAAGTAAGTAAACATTAATGTGATAATGTGCATTCAGTATAATTGATTACAATCATGATCTTCTTGTGTTAAATGTAACACAAGACCAAAAGCTACAAGATAGATATTAGAATTGAATCACTGAAATGCCAGTTTGATCAGTTCATAGTAAGTGCAACATATTTGATTTCCTTAAATATAAAGGATGACCAAATGCATTTTTGTATAGAGTTCTATATGATATTGTATTAAGAGTTTCCTTTGAATTGTTCGACCATTTAGAAAGAAAAGTAAATGTACAGGGGTAGACGTAACTAAAGGCACAATCGGGGTGCAGAATGTGAATGATCACTTCTAGTTCATAAAGAGACACTGAAAATGAGAATAGTGAAATGATAACAGATACTTAACAAAGAATAAGAAATATGATATTTATTCCAAAAGTATTTTTCGCATCGAATTTTTTTCTATGATATTAATTTATTTGAGTTTAAGATATTTGATCTAAAAATTCTGGACTACAACCCAGTAGCGGTAAATCAAATAAATTATGTCGCAGCGGCCAAGGAGAAGGTAGCGATGGAAGAAAATTCAATGAAGGAGGAGGGCAAGGCATGGGATAGGTTGGAGTAGGCGGTTGAGTATCTCAGGGAGAAGCTGGAGTTGCTAAAAAGGAGGTCAAAGCTCTACGGAATGACCTGAACAAGCATACATCTAAATGTCAGTCATCTGCCATGTAGAGGCTTCTTGGATGGCAAAGGAGAATATATGGAAGAATTGATTGAAGAACATGTTGAAGGCTTTATTTAAGGAAAATTATCACCTATTGATCTCTATTAGCAACTTCAATGTTGAGGCCCTTTCCATGACCCAAGATGAGGTGGCTGCCAAGATGGAGGCAGTTGGGATGGCCATGGTGGCCATTTTGGCAAAGTAGTGATTTGGCTCCTTAGCCCGATCGGCTAGCGCGCCATCTTTGTAAATTTTTACTTTAATCTTTTATTTTGTAAGTCCAATGAGCTTGTGGCCCTCACATTCTTAGTAGCAATTAACATAAATGTTTTTTACATGTGAAACTTGTTCAAATGTTGACTTATTTATCCTCTTGCTTATCTATGCATGGTTAGTATGGTAACATACTATGATTAGTCAGCATAATCAATGTGTTATCTATATAAAAATGTTTTCAAACGATTAACAACTAGTAGCGTATGGCAAAGAGATGGGTAGTGATTGCTACCTATTCATGTGAACCATGTAAATGAATAGGTAGCAATCACTATGAGCGAAAATCACTATGAATAGGTAGCAATCACTACCCATCTCGGGCGTGAATCAAAGCCAAAAGGGTGTAAAGAAATTCACTATGAGCGAAAATCTTAGGCCCCGTTCGGCTTGTAGTTTTCAAATTTACGTTTTTGTCTATACAAAAGTGTATCCGTCATACGTGTTTTTGGAAAACAAATAATTTTGAAAGAAGAAATTAACATGTAAAATAGACATCAAGTTTATTTTTTTTCTTCATGTTTTGGGAGATAACAAAAGCATGGAAACAAATTAACACCTCCGTTGTCCGTTGATTGTCGCAATGACTAAGAATAAAATTTTTATCCCCTATTTCTTGGTATTTCTTAGTGCAACTTGAAACCACAAAACTCAAAATACAAATTGAAACCAAACGGGCCCTTTATTTTTCACATTTTAATATTTGTATGGTATAATTTTGGACTTTTTTGTGCCTTGAAATATTTGTTTATGAAAATCCTATAACTAAAATACCAAAATTTCCCCAAACGAAATGTCAATTATTATGTTTATTGGAATCTCAATTATTTTGTACTAAAATAGTAGAATTTTTTATTTTATTACACTTTGAATATATTATATTTTATTCCACTTCCAACTTTTCTCTAATGTTGTGTTAAAGGGTTTTAAAGGAAAAATAATTTATGAAATGGTGATATCTGTTCTCTTATTCATATTTTGCACCGCTTATTTCCGTAAATTAGACAAAAAGAAATCACATTTTCACTTCAGGTCCGTATATGTAAAAGTTGAATAGAATATAAAAGATTTAAATTGTAAGTTTTATTTATCTGGAAAAGAAGTGTTGGTTCTATTATATTAATATGGAATAAGTTTGGTTATGATTCTATTTTACCTATGCAAGTCTATTTTGTTGGTTAATGATATCAGCTATTTTGGAAGTTATTGTATGGAGCTAGACTTGTATATGGAAGTTTTAACATTTAATAATCAGTTTAGGATGAAAAATCTTTGCATGCATATGAATATTTAGTTAGCCTAATTTACGTACGAGTACACACACAAAATATATACATATACATACATATGCGCACACATATACATACACACACACAAACACACGCGCGCGTGCGCACACACACACACACACACATATATATATATTAGCGTATTAATATATTAGTAGTGTATAATAATAGCAAATTAATGATTACATAATATATATATAGGTTATTAATTAGCATTAAACTCCTTAGGAAGGAAGTTAAGGATAATTATGGAAATTAATCTGTAATTAAAAGTGAAATAAGAAGTTCTCCTTATATAGGCTTAATATGTAATACATTCGAGTACATATGGTAGTATGATTAGGAGAGTGGAATTATGACTAAGCTATAGGAATGCAAGGTCAGTCAAAGCACATAGAAGTCTGGCCAACTAATCTGCCTACCAGTAGCATGACTTCAGGATTAATGTGAGATATCGTCTATAACAAGTACCAATGGTGGATGCAAGGTTGGTCCTAGTTTTGTAGGGTATACCTGTCCAGTTAATTTAGCTACTAGTGCTTACAAATAGTTGGACTAACATGAGATGTCAAAGTTTGGGTTATGGGGTCATTTTGCGTAAGACCTGCTTTAGGATCGGGGATATTAAGTGGCTTTACATGATCCGCCTCCTTCCCACTTAAGAAGCATTAAATGGTTGAGATTTATTGGTTAGGTGCAGCAGTGAGAAATCTCAATAGGGTTCTACTTTGGGGTTGAGGTATTAAGTGGCTATTGTAGGGTCCGCCACTTCCTACGGAGAAGTATTAAGTGGACTGATAAGATTTCAAACAATGTCAGTTAAGGAATACCTGAGAGGGGTCTGGCATGGGTATTAAATGACGAGGATCTGCCTAGTTCATAGATATTGAATGGTCAGAGTCTACCCAATTCCCATTAAGAGGTATTACGTGACTCGGGTACTTTCTATCACATTGTTAGGACTAACAGTAGCTGCCAAATGGACTGGAAAGACTTTCTGGCTTATAGTTGGTGGTATTCTTAATATGATATACTACAGGATGTGTAAGACATATTTCTTACCTAAATGATACTGTTAAAACACTAGTCTAATACGACTTGAGATATATGTTCATTGGAATTTATTATTCTAACCACCTCTTAATTACAACATAAAGGTTAGGTGAGATGATGTTGATTGAGAGACTAAAAATGGAGGTTGTGGCAGTTATATATCTATTTAATCTTTGACTAATTTTACTATACCCATCTCAGACATGATGTGACGATCCGCCTTTCTAATCCCAGAAAGACGTATCGTCATTAAGAAAGAAAGGGATAGAAATAGAAAAGAATAGAAAGAAAGAGATAACAACATCAGAATCTCACAGCGGAATGGAACAAAATATAATACATCACATAACTATTACATAGTTATACATACATCAGAGTTATACAATATCGTACAATAGTACTGTCATATACATATATGTCAATACACACATCCAAAATACAGCATACACTGACTACACAGCGGAACTATATAGATAGATTGATACGTTTGGTCTTCTTCTCCAAAGCCCCTCTAGAAAATCAATACTCCAAATACCTATCATTTGGCTACTCATAAAAATTTGAGTACCCAAGAGTTTATGAATAACAAAATATAAACTCCGGGTCAGACATAGGTCTGGTATGAGTAAACGGTTTAAAATTGTTTAACTTCGAAAACCATTCGAAAATAAACGCATCACGTAAGACTTCCCACACATAAATACGGGCAAGTTTTTACCTTACGCTAACCAAAACATTTTATAGGAAATCCACTGATATTATAATAGTGTCTAGGGTTTTCAAGTAAATAGAAAAGAGCCGAAATTCTTACATTCATTAAATTCCAGCTAATAGCCACGAATGTGGGTAATACAAATCAAAATTGTAGGGTCTCGTAGGAAAAATGGGTTTCCAACAATGGCAGGGCTACTGGGGTACCGCCCGTCACAGTATGGGGCCTAGATCACCGTACCGTGGATCACTCCCGACCCCCTACAACACAAGGCCGGAACCATTCCTTACTGAACAGTCCCGAACAAGATAACCCCACAGTTGTGGCCAACAACTGCCCATACATCCGAAATAAAGGGACATCTAGACAGGGGTATACCTCGCCTGCTTGGGCATGACCCACCTAACCTTGCTACATCTCCCTTGTTTTAGCCATTCCCGGTTGATGAGGCTTGAGGCTGCGATTACCTTTAAAGAACATATCTCTTAGAATGCTCATCGTCCGCCTGACGATGTGCTGAAAGCATTCAATCCATACAAGTTCGTTCCGGGTTCAAACGAAACCGAAGGCATTATCTCGTTACATTCGTTTGGGAATCACCCTCAGAGTTAACGATGATAACCCTTGCATTCTGAAACACCAATCTCGATTTCTAATTGAGATATCACGACCTATCGTTTAATTTGGATCGATGTGTTTTTGGAATATCAAATTGATACCCGGTCCCTGTCTCATCGAAATCCAAACGCCATTTTAAGGTCCAAGTTGTCTACTTAACTTAAACAGTTTATTTCAATATTAAGAATTTACATAACAGATATCACAGATAAATCATATACAGTCGTCACAGATATATCAGAATATATCACAACATATCACGGACAGATATCATAATCAATCAAACAAGAATCATCAGTTCATATCAAAACAGTTTGGTTTACTTTATTTAATTAATTACTCAAGAATAAACTACTTTATTCTGCTTAATTAATTACTGATTAAATAACTTATTAAATTTATTGATTATTACTTAATTACTCACTTAATCGGTTAATTCTTAATTATTAATTAATAATCTTAATCGTTAATTTATAAAACTTAATTAGCCATTAATTACCAATTAATTACTTAATTAATTATTAATTTCCAATTGATTAAATCATTTAATTAGTGAACTAATATTAACTAATTAACTTTAAGTAATTAATTAAATCTTAAGTTCAAAGTTTATTAAACACAAGGTTAATAATATCAATCTTTAATTACAGATTTATTCAATCTTATATTATTTATTTAATTACAAGTATAAATTAATTACATTTTAATTAACTTATACTTAAATTACTAACCATTAGCAAATGTTTCTTAACAAAATTTAAGTAAAATCTTAGCTTAAAACTTACTAACATTATTGGTTTAATTAACACTAAACAGTGTTAATCAAACTTACAGGAATATAGGTTTAAACTCAAAAAGATTGACCCGAGGCAAACCACGCGATTCTCGAGTAAAACCCGAGACTTCTTCCTTGTTTCCCCGCGTTACCCTCTGCTTTTTCCTTTCTTCTTTCAGGCTAGCTTTTTAAGTTTTGTTAAGTTTTATAAACAAACAAATAATATGATGTATAAATATAGAAACATAATTTTGACCAGTATAGGTAATAACTGGACAAGTTTTACTTGTTTGACCAAATATGACTTGTATTAAATTACTGCAAAAATTAAAATGATGTTGTATATTTCGGCTGAGATTTTCTTTGACAAATAGTTGTTCTAATTAAATGCTTGTGTCTTTATTTTTGTTAACATCTAATTAATGTTTGCTGATTCTTATCTTTGGTACAAAGATATTTGTTTAATTTTTTTTAAATAAGATGTGAATTCTTGTCTTCTTGCATACATGATTTCACAGCAACTTGTTACTATCCTTGTTAAAGATTTTGTGTTGTATAAATGTATTTCATAGGTAAATGTTTAGGCTAAACGTATCTTATCCGTTTGGGTAAAAGTTATTATAGTTATTGTTAGTATATTAGTTGCATTCTATTTGTAATTAAATTTTCAAACCTTTGATTCATAACATTGTATTTGTAAATTTTATATTTCTATTTATAACTTATGTTTTAATATTCATGTCTATAACCATTTATTTTGTTTTATACTAAAATTTAATATTTATATTTGAATATTGATATGGTTGCCTATTTTTAAACATTATTATTTATAGACTACAATTATATATTCATACGTATTTATCAAATGTGAAAATATTAAACCTTTTAATTTCAATTTAATAGGACAGATTTTGCTATAAATATTTTAAGAGTTTTTATTTTAAATAGTATTGAAAGATTTTATATCAAAGTTTCTTCTCAAAACATATATAACTGTTAAATATCAAAGATCTCATCAGTTTATAATTTTGAAAAGTTTGTATTTCATTTAAATTAGATTATATATTATTAAAATATACTGTCAAAAATTCCGGGTCGTTACATTCCTCCCCCCTTAAAAAAATTTCGTCCTCGAAATTTAAAACAACAGTTAATTCAAAAGCTTTTATATTAACAATCCAAACATACATATCATCCATACAATAACAAAACAATCAAATAGTATATTCTAACAAACATCACTAGTTATCCGGACACAAATCCGGATAAGCATTCCTAAACTAACGAGAGTTTCCCAGGTACAATCTCTAGGATTCTCACTCCACTGCACTTTGACGAGTTTCACCACTTTGCTCTTGAGTTGCTTCTCGTCCTGATCCACAATTCGAACTGGATTTCGGACCACGGTCAAGTTGGATTCTACTTCCAAATCTTCTTGAACTACCGGTTCTACAACCAGTGATGGGTCATAAAAAAATTTCCTTAAATGCGATACATGAAACACATTGTGAATTCCAGACATCTGCTCTGGCAATTCAATCATGTATGCTACAGCTCCAATTCTTTCCATCACTTGGAATGGTCCTATAAATCTTGGAGCAAGTTTTCCCGTCTTTCCGAATCTTATAGCACCTTTGATTGGGGAAACTTTGATAAAAACCAAATCTCCGATCTCGAATTCCAATGGTCTTCTTCTTCTATCAGCATACTTCTTCTGACGATCCTGAGCAGCTTTCATCCTTTTCTTGATAAGCTCAACCTTCGCAGAAGCTTCTCGAATAAGATCGGGTCCGAGCACAAGATGATCTTTCTATTCAATCCAACAGGATGGGGATCTACACGGTCTTCTTTATAAAGCTTCATAAGGAGCCATCTTAATACTTGCCTGATAACTGTTATTATAAGAGAATTCCACTAGATGAAGATGGTCTTCCTACGATCCTCCAAAATCAAAAACACAAGCTCGTAACATATCCTCGAGAATTCGATTAAGCCTCCCCGTCTGTCCATCCGTTTGAGGATGATAGGCTGTACTCAATCTCAAACTTGTTCCCATTGCTGATTGCAGAGCCTCCCAGAATTTGCTGGTGAAAATAGGATCACGGTCACTTACTATACTGACTGGAACACCATGCAATCTGACTATCTCCCTCAAGAAAATTTCTGCCAGAGAAACTGCAGTACGAGTTGCCTTAACGGGTATAAAATGGGCACTCTTAGTTAAATGATCCACAATAACCCATATTCCATCGTTTCCTTTCCTGGTTCTAGGCAATCCGTCGATAAAATCCATCGAAATCATTTCCCACTTCCAGTCTGGAATTTCTAAAGGCTGCAATAATCCGGCTGACTTCTGTTGATCACCTTTTACTTGTTGACAGATGGCACAACTATTTACGTACCTAGCAATATCTTTGTTCATGCCCGGCCACCAGAAAAATCTCCTCGTATCCTTGTACATCTTCGAGATTCCTGGGTGAATATTCAATTTGGAACAATGACTCTCAGACAACACTTCCCGCTTCAGCTCCCTATCATTCGGAACACAAATCCTTCTGTTAATCCTTAATGTTCCTTGACCATCAATTTGAAAACTTGGACACTGACCTTTCCTGACTCTTTTGATGATCCTTCTCAACATCTTATCAGATTCTTTCTTGCTTGAGATCCTTTCAATAAGAGATGGAACAACTTCTAGAAGAGATAGGAATACGTTCCTGCTAAGAGCATCATCTACAACATTCGCCTTTCCCGGGGTGTACAGAATGTCCAAATCATAGGACGCCAAATATTCGACCCACCGCTGCTGTCTCAGATTAAGATCTTTTTGAGAGAAAAGATATTTCAATGGTTTGTGATCCGTGAACAATTTGAATTTCTCTCCCAAAAGATAATGTCTCCAGACCTTCAAAGCAAAAAAATGGCTAACAGTTCCAGATCGTGCGTAGCGTAATTCTTCTCATGCGGCTTCAACTGCCGACTCGCATACGCAATTACCCTTCCATTCTGCATCAGAACTGCTCCTAGACCAACCATACAAGCATCAGTATAAACCTCGAATTTGCTCTTCCCATCTGGAATAGTAAGTACTGGTGCACTAGTTAGCCTTGTCTTCAATTCCTGAAAAGCTTCTTCACACTGGGGTGTCCACTTGAATTTTGTTCCCTTCCTTGTCAGCTTAGCCAGATGTGAAGAAATCTTGGAATAGTCCTTAATAAATTTATTGAAGTAGCCAGCCAATCGTAGAAAACTGTGAACTTCCGTCGGTGTCTCCGGCTGTTTCCATTCCAGAATAGTTTCAACCTTCACTAGGTCTATAGAAATGCCTTCGCCAGTAACAATGTGCCCTAAAATTTTAACTTTCGATTTCCAGAAATGGCACTTCGAAAACTTCGCCTTCAACACATGCTTCCTCAAAGTCTCCAATACAATTCTCAAATGCTCCCTGTGCTCTTCTTCAGATTTGGAGTAGACCAAGATATCATCAATAAATACCAGCACGAACTTATTCAATACATCCCTAAAGACTCGGTTCATCAGGTCAACAAAGTAGGCAGGAGCGTTGGTTAACCCGAAGGGCATAACCAACCACTCATAAAAACAATTTGGTCCCCGAAATGCAGTCAAGGGAATACTGTCCTTAGCTACCCTTAACTGATGGAAACCTGAAGCTAGATCCAATTGAGAAAAGATAGAAGCACCATGCAACTGGTCAAAGAGATCATCGATGCGAGGAAGAGGATATTTATTACGGATAGTCACCTTGTTCTATTCTCTATAATCAACAAAAAACCTTAGCGATCCATCCGATTTAGTTACAAACACTGCAGCAGAGCCCCAACAAGAAAAACTGGGCCTAATCAACCCCTTCTCCAAAAGATCTTGAGTCTGCTTAATTAATTCTTCTCTCTCCCTCGGAGCCATTCTCCTACTAGCCTGAATCACCGGCACTGCCCCTGTAATCAAATCAATGTGAAACTCTATTTCTCGATGTGGTGGCAGACACTTAACTTCTTCAAATACATCAGCAAAATCTTGTACCACATTGATATCTTCAATCCTCTCTTGAGAAGTCTCAATTGCATGCAAAAGACTGCTCAAGTGAATTCCAGAATTATCACACGACACTTTGGCAATTCTACCCAGATTAGTTTCCAGCGAAACCGTTCTCTTATCACAATTCAAAACTGCTCTATACTTATCAAGCCAATCCATTCCCAAAATAAGATCAAATCCCTTAAAATTCAACACATAAGGTCACAAGAAAAACCATGGGATAGATATGAAATCTTCAAGTCCTTACAGATCATATCTAATTTGGTCACCCCTCCTATAGGATTAGATACTAAGATAGGATAGTCTACAGAACAAGGGGTAAGAAAGAACTTTTCTATAGAGTCCAGAGAAATAAAACTAAAGGAAGCACCCGAATCAAACAAAACTTCCTACTGAACTTAGCCATAACACGAAAGCAGACATACTACCTTGTCTTGTTCCAAAGAAACATCTTCGGAGACATCCATAATCATTGTGTCTCGTCACACAGCTACTACATCCTGAGGTATCAAGATATCATAACTTGCTTCTGTCCAACCGACAGATCCAAACTCTAACTTATCCAAACTTACACTCCAAAAAATGAACTCCGAACCTTAACAGGTTTCCTTCAGAGATCGATGAAATCCTTACACCACCCAAAGTTTCACTCGAGACGGTAATAGGTCTACAGTTTCGACAGATACTCTTCCAACCTCAACCATTCAAAACTCCAACCATTGGTAGTCGTGTTACACACACCACTACCCTATCTACCTTTATAACCTATATTGGAATACCAGAACATGTAACCCAACAAATAGGTAGAAATAAATATATATATACATATAAAAATTACAAATACGCTCTCTCAAGATATATATTACTCAAGAGCCTAGGTACTCGCTCAACCTAGCGCTCTCATACCAACTGTGACGACCCGCCTTTCTAATCCTAGAAAGACGTATCATCATTAAGAAAGAAAGGGACAGAAATAGAAAAGAATAGAAAGAAAGCGATAACAACATCAGAATCTCACAGCGGAATGGAACAAAATATAATACATCACATAACTATTACATAGTTATACATACATCAGAGTTATACAATATCATACAACTACTGTCATATACATATATGTTAATACATACATCCAAAATACAGCATACACTGACTACACAGCGGAACTATATAGATAGACACATACGTCTGGTCTTTGTAACGAACCGCAAATCCGTACCCCTTGAGTCAACACTACTCTACCTAAATCAACTCAAGTAGTACAGAAATACGAACCAATTGGGTTAAAGAAGAAGAGGTAAAAGAAGAAAATAGAAAACAACATCAGAATCTAACCATCGCAGCGGAATAAAATATAATAGATAATGAATAATCTTTACTCAAAAATCAAATGTATCTGTCTATATATTACATCATCAGAGTACATCAATCACAGTTCAATCATCAATATCATACAACTGGATATAAAACTAATCAACACAGTGGAATATATATATATATATAACATGTACGAAAATACGTATCGTCATCCAGCTCGTCTCCTGAGCTCCACAGCATCATATCCTGTATCTTATAATACTCGGTCTGACCCGAGCATTACAGTTAAATAATACCCGAGTCAGTCTGGAATACCAGCGTGAGAAAATCACACTCAATTGATTATTAAAGTTTCAAAAATCTTTTGAAAACAAAAGCATCTCGTAAGACCACGCCACAAATAAACATGTCGGGTTTTTACCTTACGATACCTAAAACAATTTTTATAGAAATCCTCTGATATTATAATAGGGTCTATATACAAATACTTATAAAATAGCCGAAATTGTTACATTCACTAAATTCTAGCTACTAGCCACAGAGTGGGTAATGCAAACAAAACTCGTACAAGGCTCGTAGGGAAAAATGGATTTCCAACCAATGACTAGGAACTGGGGTACCACCTGTCACAGTACATGGCCTAGATCACATTACCGAGGAGTACGCCCGCTCCCCTGCAATACAAGACCAGGACTACCCCTTACTGCATAATCCCGAGTGAGATCACCCCACGGTTGGGATCAGCAACCGCCCACTAAGACGAAATAAGAAGGGGCATCTAGACAGGGATGACCTCACCCTGCTTGAGTGCTACCCACCTAGCCTTGCTGCATAACCTCTGATTTTCAGTCATTCCCATTTGTTGAGGCTTGAGGCTAAGCGTTACCTTTTTAGAACATATCCTTTAGAATGCCCATCATCCACCCGACGATGTTTCGAAAGCATTCATCCATACAAGTCCGTCCCGGGTTCGAACGGAACCGAAGGCACTATTCCTACTACATCCATTTGGAAATATCCTCAGGATTGCACTTCACTGCTCCATCTTCGGATCCAAACTCGTTTCCACGAAACGTACAAACCGGATCGAAGTGGTTTTCGAGAAATAAATCTCGATCCCGGTCTCTTCGCAGCGCATTTGTGCAATATTGATAGTCGGTGATTTAACTATCAATTATTATTTACAACATCCATTAAACAATAAATAATTTCCCAAATTATTTATTTATCTCAAAATGTCTTTACAAGATATAATTTCACCTTTCAAACCCCTTTTGAAAACATTTTTTCAAAACTATCTTCCTTTCTCAGAATAAATTCCAAGTATTTTCTATTTTACTTGAAATCACCAAGCACAAAACTTTAGATTTTAAAAATAATTCAAAAACACTTTATTGAAAAATATATTTAACATTTAATTTAGAAAAATTACTTTAATACTTAATTTAAAATAATACTCTAGAAATAATTAAAATAAGGTTACCTTATAACTATACATTAGATTTCTTCTTTAAACAAAATACCAAATCATTCTTTAAATAATTACTACGATAATAGATTAAACAAAATACTTGCTTTGGAATTTACTTTAAAACATTTAAGTTAAAACTACTTCAATAATTTGTTAAAAATACATACTATATGAATATTTGTAAATAAGGTTACTTTATAAAATATAAACTAGGTTCTCACTCTTTAAAAACAAAACACTAAGTTACCTTTTAAATAATTACTACGATAATAGATTTGAAAAATATTTACTTTAGAATTTAAACATTTAGAAATAATAAATTTCCTAAAACATGTTTTTTTAAAACGAAATTAAAACTTTTTATCTTATATTTAAAAATTTACTTTGAACGTACTTGGCTACCCAGAGAAATATACTTCTCTTCACATTCTTCTTTAAATTACCAATTTCCAACACTTGAATCAATTTCCAAATTGATTTCCAATTTACTCTCTTTTATTCCAAAATCCATTAATTTCAGATTTTACTTCTTAATTATGATTTAAAATATTTTTATCTGAGAATACCAATTTTTTTTGATTTTTCAAATTACTTCTTAATCCCTTTAAATAAATTTAAACTTTGAATTTTAAAATGATCCTTTATTCCTTTAAAATAATATCACTTAATTTTACAATTCATTTATTTTCTGTTTATTCAAAATCTTTTTCTTTTAATACTCGAAGTTATTTATTAGTATTTAACATCACTTCCATTCCTTTTTCAATTCATTCTTAATTTATTCAAATTTTCTGTAATTATTTCGCTTACAAATTTACTTCCTTTTAATTTCTTCCTAACAATCCAATTTATATATTTTTGGTAATTCGTTATACTCAAATATATCCAATCAAACCATAACATTCAATATTCCAATATAATTCATCATAAAAAATCAGATAATCACAACAGAGAATATTAAATAATAGATGTTGGAGGGATCCAGCTCCAAAGCTCCTCCAGAAAATCAATACTCCAAATACCTATCACTTGGCTACTCATAAAAATTTGAGTACCCAAGAGTTTATGAAAAAAAAATATAAACTCCGGGTCAGACATGGGTCTGGTATGAGTAAACGGTTTAAAATTGTTTAACTTCGAAAACCATTTGAAAATAAAGGTATCACGTAAGACTTACCACACATAAATACGGGCAAGTTTTTACCTTACGCTAACCAAAACATTTTATAGGAAATTCAGTGATATTATAATAGTGTCTAGGGTTTTCAAGTAAATAGAAAATAGCCGAAATTGTTACATTCATTAAATTCCAGCTAACAGCCACGAAAGTGGGTAATACAAATCAAAACCATAGGGTCTCGTAGGGAAAATGGGTTTCCAACAATGGCAGGGCTACTGGGGTAACCGTCACAGTATGGGGCCTAGATCACCATACCAAGGATCACTCCCGACCCCCTACAACACAAGGCCGGAACCATTCCTTACTGAACAGTCCCAAACAAGATAACCCCACAGTTGTGGCCAACAACTACCCACACAGTCGAAATAAAGGGACATCTAGACAGCGGTATACCTCGTCTTGCTTGGGCATGACCCACCTAAACTTGCTGCATCTCCCCTGTTTTAGCCATTCCCGGTTGATGAGGCTTGAGGCTGCGATTACCTTTAAAGAACATATTTCTTAGAATGCTCATCGTCCGCCTGACGATGTGCTGAAAGCATTCAATCCATACAAGTTCGTTCCGGGTTCGAACGAAACCGAAGGCATTATCTCGTTACACTCATTTTGAAATCACCCTCAGAGTTAACGACGATAATCCTTGCATTCTGAAATACCATCTCGATCTCCAATTGAGATATCACGACCTATCGTTTAATTTGGATTGATGTTTTTTCAGAATATCAAACTGATCCCCGATCCCGGTCTCATCAAAATCCAAACGCCATTTTAAGGTCCAATTTGTCTACTTAACTTAAACAGTTTAATTCAATATTAAGAATTTACATAATAGATATAACAGATAAATCATATACAGTCGTCACAGATATATCAGAATATATCACAACATATCACGGACAGATATCATAATCAACCAAACAAGAATCATCAGTTCATATCAAAACAGTTTGGTTTACTTAACTTAATTAATTACTTAAAAATAAACTACTTTATTCTGCTTAATTAATTACTGATTAATTAACTTATTAAATTTATTGATTATTACTTAATTACTCACTTAATCGGTTAATTCTTAATTATTAATTAATAATCTTAATCGTTAATTTATAAAACTTAATTACCCATTAATTATCAATTAATTACCTAATTAATTATTAATTTCCAATTGATTAAATCATTTAATTAGTGAACTAATATTAACTAATTAACTTTAAGTAATTAATTAAATCTTAAGTTCAAAGTTTATTAAACACAAGGTTAATAATATCAATCTTTAATTACGGATTTATTAAATCTTAAATTATTTATTTAATTACAAGTATAAATTAATTACATTTTAATTAACTTATACTTAAAATACTAACCATTAGCAAATCTTTCTTAACAAAATTTAAGTAAAATCTTAGCTTAAAACTTACTAACATTATTGGTTTAATTAACACTAAACTGTGTTAATCAAAAACTTGTAGGAATATAGGTTTAAACTTAAAAAGATTGACCCGGGGCAAACCACGCGATTCTCGAGTAAAACCCGAGACTTCTTCCCTGTTTCCCCGCGTTACCCTCTGCTCTTTCTTCTTCTTCTACATGATCCTTTCTTCTTCTCTTTTTTTATTTAGCTTAAGTTATAAAAATTAAAACTGCAGTATGATACGAACGTATGCGCGAACCAGGTTTAAAACTCGAAGCAATAACCTTTTCGACTCGATGCGATGAACCAAACTTGCCTCACCGACACTGATCACGACCGTGCACGTGCACGGTGGTTCGCCGCACCTCCGATGGCTCACGCTACCGCTAGCAAACCACGATTCGACCTCCAACTCATAATTGAATCCTATAATTTTTAAATAAAGGTCGAAATCGAAAAATCACCTGAAGCTTGAACTAACAATACGAACGCACCGAGTAAAATCGCTTCGACCCACCAACGCCGACCATCGGACGCGATGGAACTCCGGCCATACCTCGACCTGCACTCCTCTACCATCACCCAGAAATGCGTGATACTCGATCATCTCATGGGGCCGAAAATAAGTAACAGTGCACAGTAAAACACGATATCAAACCCTATATTTGCTTCATCCAAAAATTTCTTGCATTTGAAAAATTATTTAGCATTTTTCATATATTAATACATCAACAAGCTTACATCATAAGAAGTTTCAACAATTAAAATTAATCGAATCAACAGGTATTGACAAAAATGTAACTTTTATTCATATTCAAACTGCACCTTAAATTTTGAACTAAAAATCATCGTTTTCATTTTGAAAATCCTAATTTTGTATATAGATTCCAGCTAGGTATTTGAATCAGCAATTTAGTATACTTGAATTTAACACAAATTAAATGATTTTCCCTGTAAATCACTTTACAGTGAGTATACTCCATTAACAGGTTGGAACAAGTTTAAAAACTTGATTTATATTCAAACAACATGTTTTGTTTTAAAAACATAAGCCTATAAATAATCGAATGAGAATATCTTGTATTTGAATGGTTTACTAGACTTTGTAACTACACTAAAACTTCATATTCAAATTTGACAGAAAACTCATACTTGAACACAGAATTGAAAACCAAATACATAGGCCATCATAATATTATCAATACATCATACACACAAATGAACTTAAGACTTAAAGATTTTGTTTACTCACAAAAATATTAGTTGAACAGAAAGCAATTTTTGTTTTGAAAGGCTGTAAATTTGAATCTCTGGAAATCTCTCTGCTTGTTGAACTCACTTGAAGATATAAGATGATGTTTTATTTTCCTTTCTTCTTTCAGGCTAGCCTTTTAAGTTTTGTTAAGTTTTATAAACAAACAAATAATATGATGTATAAATATAGAAACATAACTTTGAACAGTATAGGTAATAACTGGACAAGTTTTACTTGTTTGACCAAATATGACTTGTATTAAATTACTGCAAAAATTGAAATGATGTTGTATATTTCGGCTGAGATTTTTTGTGATAAATAGTTGTGCTAATTTAATGCTTGTGACTTTATTTTTGTTAACATCTAATTAATGTTTGCTGATTCTTATCTTTGGTACAAAGATATTTGTTTAATTTTTTTAAAATAAGATGTGAATTGTTGTCTTCTTGCATACATGATTTCACAGCAACTTGTTACTATCCTTGTTAAAGATTTTGTGTTGTATAAATGTATTTCATAGGTAAATGTTTAGGCTAAACTTATCTTATCTGTTTGGGTAAAAGTTATTATAGTTATTGTTAGTATATTAGTTGCATTCTATTTGTAATTAAATTTTCAAACCTTTGATTCATAACATCGTATTTGTAAATTTTATATTTCTATTTATAACTTATATTTTATAACTTATATTTTATAATTATGTTTTATACTTATGTTTTAATATTCGTGTCTATAACCATTTATTTTGTTTTATACTTAAATTTAATATTTATATTTGAATATTGATATGGTTGCCTATTTTTAAACATTATTATTTAAAGACTACAATTATATATTCATATGTATATTATCAAATGTGAAAATATTGAACCTTTTAATTTCAATTTAATAGGACAGATTTTGTTATAAATATTTTAAGAGTTTTTATTTTAAATAGTATTGAAAGATTTTATATCAAAGTTTCTTCTCAAAACATATATAATGTTAAATATCAAAGATCTAATCAGTTTATAAATTTTAAAAGCTTGTATTTCATTTAAATTAGATTAAATATTATTAAAATATACTGTCAAAAATTCCGGGTCGTTGCACATGATGTTGTTATTTTTAGATATTGTATTTAAGATATTTTGATGTTATATTATGTTATGTTATTGAGATTTGAATTTTATAAAATGGGTACTATTTTTAGTTTTATATTTTATCCCTTCCACTATCAAATTCTAATAGTATAGAAAGATGTCTCCATGTACAATTAATTTTTACCAACCAACAACCATCATTGAGATGGGTCAAAGGTTCGTTGAGCTTTTATTTGGTCAAAAATTAGGCCCATTTCAAGGTAGGTTGTTACATTTGGTATCAGTGTTTAGGTTACCCGATCAATGGGGACAGGTATACGTAAGAGTGTGTGCTTGTTACTTTTAAATATATTTTTCAAAACCCTACTATATATACACACTTATATGAATACACAAACACACACTAACACCCTAGACAAATCTTTTATTTCAGCAAATAATACGATCTTAGGAAATTATAGCTAAACTTTCAAGCCCACAAATAGTTGAATATGGTTAAATCATTCCTTTGAGGTTGGGAACCACTCCACTTAGAAGATACCCACTATTTGAGGAATGCTACAAAGGTTCAAGGAATACCTAAGTCATGTAGTGAAGTTCTCATTCCTCAGCAAGCTGCACCAGCAGCAACAGTTGCCTCACTTGTTGAACCGACACCCTGCCCTATAGACTTCCCCAAGACGTGCAATGACTTTCAAAATATGGGGGAAGGGTGTATACGATGGCTGAAGAATTTATTAAGACCAAGGCCTGGATTAGCGACTGTGAACGTACATTCCGAAATAGGGGATGGGAAGACTGGATCAAGAGAAGGATGGCTGCATAACTTTTAAAGGAAGAAGCATTAGATTGCTAGACCATAGTAGTTGAAGAGAATCCTAAGGTGGAAATTATTTGGGCTGGATTCAGAACTCGCTTTGAGTCTCAATTCATGTCCAGAGTAGAAGTAAGTTTGCAATTGGAGAAGTTTGTATAGTTTAAGCAAGGAGACTCCACATTGAAAGAGTATATTAAAAAGTTCATGAAATTGACTAAGTTTGGATTGGGTCTAATTGACAACCCCACGAAGAAGGCTATGAAGTTGTCGAGGCCCTAAATTCTCCACTTACCGAGCTTCTTTTGACACAAATTTCTACGGGCGTCACTTATGAGATGATATTCAGGATGTGTTTAATTTAGACTATTGGCTTGGAAGAGAAGCGGAATAAGGAAGAGAAGGAAAATGTTGGACAGCCGTAAAACTAATGTAAATCTTAGAAGCGAGGATTTTAGGCAAAAAAAGGCCAAGGAAAAGATCAATAAAAAAGTGCTAGAATAAAGGAAACTTTGGTAAGGACAGTAAGTTGAGCTTCATGAGGAAGATGTTCAAAGGAAGATGATACCACTGTCATAAAGTGGGACACTACATGAATCTGTGTCCGAAGCTAGCAAGGGAAGGAAGAGTGGGCAACTTATGCAATTGAGGTCATACCTATCCTCCTAGTGATTAAGGAAAAGATTCTATAGAAGGAACAACTATTGTTTTTAGTAATACTATTTGTACCTTATTTGACTCTGGAGCATCACAATGCTTCATAGCAAGAAATGCAGTTAACTCCTTGAGTCTAAAAACCCAAGTTGTCACCGACCTAATAGTAGATTCAAATCCTATTAGGGGGTTGACACACCTTCCTTTAATTTGTAAAGACCTAGTTGTGGATATATGTAACATCGATTTTACATGTAATGCGTATGTTCACATTTTTGAGGTGTATGGACTTACCCTAAGGATTGATTGGTTGTCTTACTACGGAGTGTTCTTAAATTATGTTTGGAGAATTGTATGGTTAAGGTGTAGTTAGGGGCGAGATATAGATGTAAATTTGTACAAACCCAAAACTCAACCGAGCTAGGTTATTTAGAGAAGGAGATAGTGTTCAGAATCGATTTAGAGATAGGCGCTAGATCTGTCGCTCTTCCATTAAGGCATATGGCCCTTAAAGAAAGGCGAGAGTTGGATAAGTAGATTATGAAGCTATTGCCGTAAGGCTTCATTCACTACAGCATTTCTAAACGAGGAACACCTGTTATCTTTGCTGCTAAGGCAAATTACTCTTTAAAGCTATGCGTTAACTATCAAGAGATCAACAAACTAACCAAGTAAAATAGGTATCCTTTTCCTAGAATAGATCATTTATCTGATCAGCTTGTCAGAGCTAAAATCTTTTCCCGATCGGACTTAGCCACTTGATTTCATCAACTGAGGATTAATAGAGCTAGGGGCATGCAATGGGGAAATTATGTAATTTGTTACATGCATCTAACTCGTTGACCAATCTTGTTCGAACTAAAAGGTGTTTTATTTCTAATATATACTTGATAAAATGTGTTATATTAATTAACTAACTTAATTAAAAGTACGTTTAATAGAAAATCCACATATGAATTGTTTTGTGATAGTAGTTACAAAGTGTTGTAGCCTTGAGTAATTCAGCACAATAAAAAAAATACCATTTTAAATATTTCTAGTCAAGATGTTTCAAGACTAGATATTGATACATTCCTTAAGACTAAAGTACATAACGCTCTCCAAATATTGGGTAGTGTACTAATCATGACTGTTGGATGCACTAAGGGATTACATAATGATAGTTATTGAAAACTATAGAATGACTCACTTGATAGTTTTATATTGGTTAATATAACTAAGGTCAAACAAAAAAATATCGATGTGACTAATTTACACAATTCTCTCAACTTGAGAATACTCTTGATATTCAATGTGGAAGCTCCACTTTTATTATAGTTATATCATGACACAACGTTCATCGAACAACTATAGCTGGGTTAAGTGGAAGCATTGGAAGTGAAATACTACTCAACAGAGGATTCATCTCCTAACTTATATGAGGTTAGTATCACAGTCAACCAATGTCAACTCAAAGTCAAAGTATTTGGCTAGAGATATTTGGTTAATAATAATTGTTATTATTGAACCAAGGACTTTGTTTGGACTATAAAGTTGAATATAGATCATACTAGAATTTTGACCACTACCAAATTCCATACGTTCAAAGTGATATAGTTTGACGAAGAGAATCAGCGTAAATAATTGCCATTAAAAGGTACCGCTTAAGTGTTTGTGAATTTTTTTACCGAAAAGACCTATAAGCGATGAATTCAACCAAATTGTCACATCATTAGCTAAGGTGCACATGAACATTGATATTTGAATTGTTCAATATTATCGCTGATTGAATTTACACCTCTGAGTCGCTCAACCACGTTTGTGATTTCTTTGAAAACCGCATGCTTTAATTAATTTGTGAAATGTTATTGTTACCTCGCCTTTTGGTCGAGGCTGGGATATCAAAAAATTGGCTAAATAGGATGGACATCAAGATTGGAGATCGATTGGGAACAAGGCTGTGATCGATACCGTCAAATTGGACCAAGCTTCGATCAAGGTGGGATCGATAGGGATGATAAACAAAGCTTGGAGAGGATACACTTCAAATTTCAGGTCAAACGGAGTTCGTATGCTCAAGATATGGATGGACCAATATTGTAGGGAAGTGGTTTCATATTGATACTTTCGTATCGATATAGTTTGTATCGATAAAAGTGGACTTGGCTATTTACTTTGGATCGATGCTTTCATATCGATCAGTATGAACTTAGGCTGTGGGTTTCGTATCGATACATACGTATCGATTGGATGGATGCATGAACAGGCATTAGAGCCCTTCGTATCGGTCAAGTTTGGATCAATAGGAAGGAAGGAGCAAAGGACGGATAGAAGCAGTGGTTACAGGGAAAAGCATTTCGTATTGATCGCTTATTGATCGATGTAAAGGACACATCCAGGGACCGATACGAAGAAGACAGCGGGAAAGGTGGGGATCGATACGAATGTGACATTGATCAATATGAAAGAGGGATAATGGACACTAGTTGATGGATACGAAATCCATGAATACGAAATCATCAGTCAACACTAGAAAATTGAAACTTGGATCGATCATATCTCATAAACTACATGCTGTAATTTCATGAACTTGGAGAGCAAGGACTTCGCACTATCATCTTACACCATGATCGATCTCAGCTCGTTTGGAGTGGTTCTTGATCGATACGAAATCCATGTGGATCGGTCGAGGATCGATCCCAACCCACTCTTAATCGATCATGTGGGCCCACCTGCACGTGAGAAAGGGTATTTTGAGTTTGGGGTATATTTTTCCAAATCTACTACTATAAATAGCCCCTCCATGGAAACTAAAGAGGGGATCTTCTTCTTCTTTTTTTGCAAAAACTTTATAATTTTTGTTATTCAAAGGATTGTAATTGTAACTACAGTATAAAAGTAATAAAAAGGATCAATTCAAAGTGGACATAGGCCGAAGATAGCCGAACCACTATAAATCTTGTGTCTTCTCTTACTTTCTTTCATTTTAATTTTTTTATTTCTTCATTTTTGCCCTCTACATTATTTGGATCTATAATCTGTGATTGGATATTGAGGATTTGTGTGCAAACACTGGTGCTTTCATGACATTCGGGGTTTACGACCAATTTTGGTGCCAATACTTTGGTGCTTTCACTGAGAAAGGCTATCACCCACTACATCGGGTTTGGAGGTCAAAGTTGGAAAGCTAAAGGATCAGATCTAGAAGGAACCATTGTTAGGAAATCTGCTAGAAGGACATTACTTGAAAGGAGCCATCAAGAGGGAAGTCAAGAGGCATCCTTTGGAGCTGGAGCAAATCAAGCATCCATCTACTACACGAGGGATGAGATGTAGACTACGATGGATTCCATGCAGGAATGGTTGCTGAGAAGGTAGGAGAAGATGTTGCAGAACCTTCTCAGGTAGTTTGGACAGGCAGGGGCAGTAGGAGCTGCCGGAGCACAGATCCATGGAGTGAGATCAGAAGGACTTAATTGGAAATCAAATGGAGTGGCTCAGTAGAGGGTAGCCCCCAATCAGCAAACAATTGCAATTTGGATGGACCAAGACATAGGGACACACCACCGTGTTATGTTGGACTAGCTCATGGAGGAATACCAAGTGACGCTACACAACATGGTGCCGACAAGAATATAGGAGTGTGTGACGAGGAGTACATACCAAATTCCCTCGAGGACTTGGGGGGCAATTAGGAAATGAAGACGGAAGGCAACCCTTGATGGACAAACTTGGATTGGCTGAAATTATCAGACGAACTATGCGTGGAGGTCCGACAAATAGAGATCTGGAAGGAGTAAACAGGAGTACATTTACCCGTGACATCAGAATGGCTAGGAATCCACCAAAGTTCAAGCTACCTACTCTGTAAGTATACAACGGTAGGAAGGATCCTAAGATCATTTGATAGGGGTATACAAGACACATGAAAGTGTTGGAGGCATCGGAGGAGGTTATTGCCTGGTATTTCCCCTTGTACTAGACGGATATAGCTATTATGTGGTTCAGGCAGTTGGAAAATGAATATATCAAGACATGGACAGGATTGGTGGACAGGTTTCTGAAGTAGTTTTGGGTTCATATTAAAAGGCCAAAGAATGTGCTGACACTGATATTGATGAAATAGAGGACATGAGAATCTTTCAGGACTTTCTTAACTAGATTTAATGTGGCAGTTGCTTCAGTGGATTGGCTGGATCCATCAACGGTTTTAATGGCGGTAGTGTCAAGAGTTAAGGACAACTTGGATTTTAGGATATCGTTGATACATGATCCACCGATGGATCTCAGGGAATTATTTCACGAGGACAAGAGATTTCTTCGGTAGGAAGATGCAAGCTTGGATGTGAAATCAAAGGAAGTAAACGTGGCTAAGTATGGAGGACCATCCGATAAAAGCTCGGGTAAGGATGGGGATAAAGGGAAGAGTAAGTAGGATGACGATTTTAGCAGGGCAAGGAAGCACTTGGGAGAACCAAAATTCTCCACTTACACCAAACTAAATGAGACGTTGGAATGGATATACATGGAAACTTGGGATCGCCTTCCTTATCAAAGGCCGGCAAGAAGGGAACCCTCGAAATGAGAGAAGGCATTAGGAAGACATTGTCTCTTTCATGACCTAGACGGGGATGATACCAACAGCTGTAGGTATCTAAAAAACATAACCGAGAAGCGCATAAGGAACGTTCAGTTACAACAATATGTCGGGACTCGGAACGTGGCAGTGGAATAGATGTAGCAACCGTCTACCTCAAACAATGACGGTGCGAGGCTCAGGAATGATGGTCGGTTGGTGATCAACTATTGGGATGGTATGGAAGAAGTAGCAAACTCTAGGTGGGTGGCTAAGTCACTTACTCATGTATGGGGCGGCCCTTAGGCATGCCCTGAGATGATGATAAACCATGATGCTCTAGTTTGTGAAATCTGCATTTTCTTTTTAATTTGGACATTTAATTTTCCCTGTTTGGTTTTGGAGTTTGGTTTGAACTCCTTGTTTTGTTGGTTTTCTGGTTTGGATTTTGGTTTCTGACGCTTGTTACTTGGTTCGGATTTCTGATATGGATTTCTAATGTTATCGGTTTATCTGATTGGATTTTGATTAGGTTTTTATCTGGTTTTTGGTAAAAGGTCGTCGAGTATGGACGATGCTCGGCAAGGGTTTGGAAAAACCATAATTCAACCAAGGACTTAGGCCCCATATTATCTATCATTTACTATTCCAGGTCGTAATGTATGGACCATGCTCCGCAAGGCTCCGGCGACATTACTCAGCGTTTAGGGACACTGAACCACGATTATCGTTGAGCAAGTCATTGCTTAATACATGTCGTCATGTATGGATTACACTTGGTAAGAACCCGAAGAGGTTATGGATTTGGGTATTGGCTATGAAAAGCTAAGGATTTGGGCATGAACCTAGAGTGGCCTCGGATTTGCTAAAGGCCCGGAGCAGTCTTGGATTTGGATATCGACCTTGAGAGGTCGTTGGTTTGGTTATTGGTTATTAGATATGCATGGTTTAGAACTCGGTTATCGGGTTCGGATGGATATGGAATTGGCTGAGGATTTGGTTACTGGATTCAGAACCGGATATCGACTCAAAACAATCGTAGATTTGGATACGGACATGGTAGTTGGATAGAATGGCTTGGTTATGGATTGGATTATGGTTCGGAAGCTATGGCAACTATAAGAAAATATATTATTAATAATGTCATTTAATAAAGCATTATTATAAAAGCGTTATTGTTTGCCTTTAATTATTTGTTTTTTTTACTCTATTTGTTTTGTACTGTTCCCATGTAACGCCTTCACAAAGCGTGAAATCTCCTAGTTATTTCTTGCGGGTTTCTCAAATTATTTCCCTCTCCCTCTTTCATTTTGTTCCATTTTTCCTTAGTCTCCCTTGCTAGTGGAATCAAAACCCCAAATCACTCCTTTAGATCCATTTCTCCTTCATAAACCCTAATCGGATCTAGTTAAATCCTATGCATCAACAGGAGAGGAAGGGGAGCTCGGTGTCTGGCGCAAAGATACGCTTGCACTGACTTGGAGGCGAGCTTGGCGGTAGTTGTAGCATGGGTTGGAATAGGCAATGTGCGATTAAGAGGTTGTGATGTAGGATAATTTAGAAGGAGGAGATGCAATCACGATATCTGGTGTGACCTGCTGGTGTATATCTGAGCGTGGGAAGGTAGTGATGTGATGATCTAAATGACAGTGAGAGCAACCTGATGTGTTGTAGTGGCGATTCATTGTATCATGCATCTTCTAAGAAATAATTGTGAGTGTAATCTCTTGATTTTATCAAATTTTTCTAGTTATATTATATCAATGCTTAATTATATATAGATATAGATGGTGACTGATATGGTTTGGAATCTTTTTGGGGGTCAAAAATTAGTTGCATGCTTTAATTTAATTATAACAAGCCTGTAATGAGCTTGCAATCTTGACCGAAGGATACAGTAGAAATGGCCTTAAGGTTTGTTCTTAGTTTATTTTCAACTTATGTTTAATTTAAGAATTCCTAGTTTATGGTATTGGTAAATTTGTTAATCGCAAAATCTATGCTCAAGGGTATCGTCTTTGTTTGAGAGCTGCCAAAGAAAGAAACATTAAAGGATTTGGTATATTTTTACCCTAGCATTAAAATTGCAGCACGCATAACAACAATTTGGACTTTTAATAGCCTTTAAAAAATGCTATTAAAAGCTTTACATCATTTTTATAAATGCTACATATCAACATGTTGTTATAAGTTGTGAACTACGATAGCAAAAGTAAAATGCTATAAATAAGTTCTTTTAATAGCCTTTGGATACATTGTAAATTGTTTTAATGGCATTTTTGCACAGGCTGTAAAAAAACATGTTACGAATAGGAAGGTTTATTAGACTGCAGGAATAAAACGCTATAATAAATTCCTAACAATAGCATTTTTCCAACGCTATTAAAAATCTCTTAACAATAGCGTTTTGGACGGCTATCAACAGTTGCATATTATAGCGTGTATAAAACGCTATTGTTACTTTTATAGCATTTTTCAATGCTATTAGCTTATTGCATAAGATTTTCATTGCCTTTCTCTAACGTTTCAATGCATGTATGTATAATGAATTTAAATATCACTAAGATCACATTTAATTACCAATATGTTATACTTAAACAAATAAAATTACACCAAAACAAATGTATTCATTATATTTCATAACTATGTATGAAGATTACAAATGAAAGTAAACAAAACTAATATTATATGCAGACAATCTTACTAAAACGATATATAGAAGTATTCAAACACTAAAGATACACACGACACAATATATTACTAAAAATCACCTTGTCACTATTTGTTAGCACCAAATGTATTAGTTACCCGTAAAGAAAAAGTTCAATAATTAGTCGTAATAAACGTGATTTGTGAAAAATATACATATAAAGTGACACTTTTGAACAACAATATATGATGTTTATTAACTTATTCAATTACCACTATTGTATTTAAACAAGTACATTGCCATCAATTTTTTAAAACTTATTTAATTTTATAATTTATCTAACTTAGTTTGATTTTACAAAAAATTAATTAAATTTCTATAAAACATAGTTAGCTTTTTATTAAACTTGGTTAAATTTACAAACTTAATTAATTTAATCGGATGTTTATAAAACTTGGTCAAGTTTTATAAAACTTAGTTAAATTTAATTTACTTTGTTACTTTTATAAATTTAGTTTATTTTGAAAACTTAAATTTGCTTAATTTCTATAAAAGTTAGTTAACTTCTACAAAATTTAGTTATTTTCCTATAAATTGGGTTAATTTTTATAAATTTATTTATTTTTTAATGTTATATTTTGTTTTAAATACTTTATTCAACAATTACATTGTCAATTGTTATAAACTTATTAATTTTTATAAGACCTAGAAATTTTATAAACTTATTTAATTTTAAAAAACTCAGTTAATTTAATTAATTATTAGAAAACATAACTAATTTTATAAAAATTAATTAACTTAATTGGATATTATGTTCAATCTCAAAAGGTTTCATTCAAAGAGATAAAGGGAGTAGCATCTAAGTACATGCTACATGGTTCTTAGTATAAGACTGGAAGTAACTCGTAAGTAATAACATCTTACTTCCAACGTATTCTACTCTTGAGTGTCTTTACTATCAGTCCAATTCCTTCTAAAACATTTGTAATGTCATATATTCGCCTTTTATGTATCTGAAAAAATACAATATAGACCAGAAAAGACGATTAACATGACCCTAACTTTTACTATTATCCAAGAGAATGTTAACTTAATTCCAGTGTCCCCACTTTCCTACACTCCAGTTTCAATTATGAATATGATAAATATTTCCTAAATTATTCTTTAATATGACTCAAAACTGTAACGGTTTTTGCTTCTATGTTAAAATGAAACATGATTAATAACGACAAACAAATAAAAACCTTGTCTAGTTCCGACGGCCTCAGCTTGGCAGGGCTTTAATGTGTGCGTCAAACAAGTCTGCAATGTCAATATAGTCTCTGTTACAATTTCTGTCACTTGTTTAATAATCTGTTCCTTTAACTTGAAAAACAACAAGAAAATAATATTATAGCATTTGATCATAATCCAACTTTTCTACCTTTGCATAATTTACCTTTAGGCCTGGAATGATTCCTAGTGTTGCATCAAAGCAAGCATTAGATATACGTCCATGCTCCCTCAGTTCAGGTTTAGGTGATTCGCCTAGCAATCCTTCTGGATCTGATCCAATTACACTGAAATACCTAAAGATAAATTGATAGCATTCTAACATTAGTTACTGTAATAGTGTATTGCGTATTATTACAGCTCTACTATATTGGTTACTATTGTAGGCACCTTAAAATCATGACAGCAATGTTTGATCTCCTCGAAAAATCCAAAATTATATCCTCAGACATTTTCTTTGCCTTACCATATGAATTGATAGGTACCTATATAAGTCAATTACTCATCATTATATGAAATCCTAATTTATGATTTCTCATTTTGGCAACTTGTCTCAAACAAATTCTTGTTACTATTCCTTGAAAGCCTAACCTGAAGAGTATCTTTGCTGTAATGTTGCAGTAGTATCTATGCCAATTAGAATGAAATTACGCATAATCAATTTGAATTATTAGGAAGTGTATTATTTAATACAGGTACAAAGAAGCATATCTATATGTATGTAATAACTTCATATTCAAGAAAATTAAACAAACAAGTGCTAAGAATCTAAAAAAATGAAGTATCTTACAAAAATACAAAACGAAGTAGCTCGGTAAAATGTTAACAGTGCATAACCGACATATCGTCTGCATCACCCAATTTTGTCAATGAGCATGTAAATATTTGATTATGAGTTTTTCCTAAAAGTTTACAAGTCTAGAAATAATGTATTCTTGTCAATTCTCTTCAAAAATAGTAACAGTTTAAATAAATACCTTTCAACCATACATGTGATAAACTGGCCACCATCATCATGTTTGTCCTGCTCTTCATAGTCCATCTCTACCATTCTACAATCCTGGAATCACAATTACCTTTGACAATCGAAAATATACAAATATAATACATATACCTAAGTTAATTCGGTGGAAATACATATCTAAAATCAAAAAATTATTTATGTGGTTCTGAAAACATAGTATAGTGGGAAGAATCTTAAATTATTGATCAGCTACCAAACAAACATTCATAAAGAAGCAACAGATACAACGAAATTTAATTTATCATTGTTCATATATCTCGTAATTATTGATTGAACTCCTTTCTAATTCCATACCTGTCTATTGCAGCACAATATAGATAACCAGAATAAGACCGTTGAAGTAGAAATGTTTTTATTATGATGTTCGTCTACTGCTTTCGATATTAAAGCAGCCGAGTCTGGAACAAACTCGTGAATTGCAAATAGAAGCATTTATTCAAGGTGTATAGTTTCAAAATAATGTCACAGCGATCTCTAAAGATGCATTCAAACAGACTACATTAGCGAAAAGGTCCTCTTTATGACTATATACCATCTGCCTAATGATCTTACATATTTATGAAGTGTTTATATATGTGTGTGTGTATTTGGCTCTATGATAGAAATATGATAAAAACCTTGGAAACACTCAGTCTAAAGACAAATTTTAGGACAAGTAACTACTATTAGATGAGTATTTATTAGATATATTCACATTTATGGTATTTGTTAGATATACTCACATTTATTAAGTATTTGTTAGTTTTCTTTTAATTAATGCTTCATTTTGTCACAAATTGATTAGATTTGACATTTACCGTTTTAAATCAATAAACCATTAAATTACCTATTTCTATAAATGTTAAAAGGTATCATTATGATTTCATTGCATGATTTTTTATTTTATGGAAATGGTTTTGGAATAATTTCACCTGGTAAAAGTATACAATCAATGGTGCGAATGTTAAGTTAGTAACCTGCCTTCCTTTACCATGTTAGCATGAATGCAATCAGGGTAAAATGGCCAAGCTATATATTGATAACAAAATCATATGATAGAAAATAGGAATTTGGTAACTATTCTATATTTATGGAAACTTTTATTTATATACACAAGATTAGTCAGTTAATCCACATTTTTATTTTTATAAGGTAGTCCGCTTACTTTTCTTAGAGTTGATCCACAGTGGGTTAATAATTAAAATTTCCTTTATTATTTCAACAAGCTATTAAATGCAGAACAAGGTATTAAAATTGAAGTTATCATTTCTAGAGTTATTTCCTACAAGTTCAAAAACAAAAACACAGTAATTTCGCAGTTGAAAAGGTATATTTTATAAGATAGAGAGGATATTTAATCAGGAAGTGAATCATCTCTTCCTTCTGAAACAGAAAGAAACACCCTCAACATTTGTGTTATGTGCGGTTAAGTTAGGGAGTGTGCGTAAATGTAGCTGTTCTAACAATATATGACGCTGCTTCATAATCAACAGATGTTAATGTAACATAGCATGCATACATAGTTGTTCTTGACATGCATACTGATAATAGATTCGTCATGTTCTACATATAAGTGGGATAATTATGTATGAAGCTAACAATCCATATGGATCTCATGTGTGAGTTTCTCTCTTATTTGTAGAATTTACCAAACAATTAGTAAGCATGGAAATGCCCTTGATATGCATAGCAGAAACACATAGATCAAAACAATTTGATAATTTTGTAAAACTTAAGTCTATTTTTTACAACAAATTAACAATGATTTCAAAACAGAGAACATGTTTTTTATAAAACTTAGGTTTAGTTATCTTAGTTAATTTTTATAAACTTCTCTAATTTTAATTATTTTAATGTAATAAAACTTAATTAATTTTAATTTTTATAATTACTGCGAAAATATCAACTTTCAAACAAATAAAGACGAGCCTACGGCTTCGCCTTGAGATCTGAAGATTTAACACGGGATGGCTTGCCGAAGTGAACTTGTCGTTGATTTACGAACTTGTTTATGAGATCTGAAACTGAGGTTTGCCAGGTAGTTCCGATAACAGCGTCTTGAGTTGCTAACCGCCGAAGTTGCAATGTTAATTACCTTCGTTGTTGTCTCTACAACTGCAGTTTGAGCATTCCTAGATGCAACAAACAAATTGAAGGTGAAGCTTTTTCATTATCTTCAACGTTGGAAACATGGATCTTTGTAGGTTTGATTTGTTGTGCTTCGTTTTATATAGCTCGTTGTGTTTATATAGCTTTATAGTTGAAAATATCTTTGATTATGCTTTCTTTGTATAGCTTTGTGTGGAGGTATCAAATCCATGTATTTGTTTTGCTTAATACTAAGTTGCAAGTGAAATATCTATGAGCATCCTTGCTATAAAGGATAGTAGTAGCTAAATTTCTTTATCATATATTAATCGGCATATTTAATGGTGTTTTGATTGAGTAATAGTTTATCTATCAACCATCCTACTTAATTTGTTGCAAATTTTAAGAGTAGTCCCCGCAATTTGTAGAGAAACAAGTGGTTTAAACAACAAATTGCTGCTCGGTTGGAGTTCATGTCATGTCCAACACGGCAGCACATATGGCGTGTTTGATAGGATATTTTCTAAGGATAATTCATCATTTTATTTTGTAAACAGGATAAAAGATCCATGTTTTTGTTTACGTGCGAACAAGTTGGAAGCAAAAGGCTACAATATGATTTGGATATGAATACTGCTACTAACTGCCATGTCCAAATTGTGTGAACCGGATATGTGTGAACTGCTGTATGTAGGAAAGGATAGGCAAAGGTATAACCGGCTATTCAATACATCATATGACTGGAGAGCGAACAAATTCAAGAAATTTTTTGTAGAACATGTAAAGGGAGATTTGAAATTCCTTAAAATTTAGTTATTTTTATGGACTATATAAAGGGAAATTCCTTAAAACCGGCTGTTCTGTCATATAGTTTAAAAGAGGGGAAGGAGATGATTAAACATATAAAGGGAGATTCGAGGAATTTTTCCATAGAAAACCCATATGCAATGGAAAAAATTTCGAATAGATAGGTGATGGAAAGCAGGCATGGTATACAGCTTCAAAGAAGACATACATACATTGATAAGATAATAATATAATACATAGTTACATAAGAAAAGTAATAATTACCTTTCAGATATCCTTTGGTTAAGGACATCACCTCTAATCCTAGTAGAACCTAGACTACCACCCAGTCATCGAGGTCTCCAGTTAGGGATAGTCCTACCATGCTCGACGCCAACAAGAACTCTTCTATTATCTAGCTTAATCCATTAGCTTGTTTGTAGGCAGTTGCATTATGTAGAAAGAATTATGAGCGCTTACTTTTAAATTGAGGAGATGTAGCATGTACGTCCAAAAAACTGATGATTGAAGCATTACAAAGCCATTACATGTTTTCAAATGTTAGAAACTTATAAAAAAGAAATATAATATCTGAAATTCCTGCCAAATTGAAACAATGATCAAATTAAAGAAGAGGACTAAGAAGATACTCGCCAAAATCCAAGAGCATAAAAAATTGAAACTTAAAGAGAAATAAAACTAGCAAGCTCACTCTTTATGTCTCTTATATACATATACATGTACTAAATAAAGGCATATCCCCTAGGCTTATTTGTCGCAACATCTGTCACCAAAATCCAAGAGCATAAAAAATTAAAACTGACAGCTGGCATTAGAGGCTGTTGCTGCTAATTCCTTGTAGAATGCTTATTACTGCTCATCTATACTTTAAGCACCTTCCAAGTTATATGCATCATCTTTCCTCTGTAACCTCATCCTAATCTTTCAGCAAACGCGGTAATTTTATCTTTCAGCAAAGGTAGCTATCTTGCCATATGGATCAGAAGTAATAATTGGCAGTAAGAAACTTGAGATAAATAAAGAAAAGTAGATAAAATGTAAGAAAAGTTAAATTACCTAAAACTGCAGGAGAATGGTGAATCTAGGGTTTAACACATGTGGTCCACTTAGTCGGAATTAGGATTCGGACTCTATAGAATATACTGCTTTGGCTTCTTTCATTACAAACTTGTTCATCTTTAAAATATTAATACAAATAAAAATGTTAAGTAAGCATTAATAGGTACCCGAATCGTAGAATTGGTATGCAAAGAACTCCCACAAGGATATATAGCTTTAACACCTGTCCCCTTCAAACCCAACAGATGAGAACCATTTGCATCTTCCCTTGGTTTTACATGGTTACCATCCAAGCTGGTTTAGCTTCTTGAAGTCACCTCAGTCATCCTTTGGAGTTTGCATCTTTTTGCATGATCGAAAAATGTTGATACACAGAAATGAACCCTTATTCCATCCCTAATAATAATGTAAAAACTGCTCAAGTCTTTTTGAACAAAGAAATCGTTAATTCATGTACTAAATTTAATGTGTCCTTATCAATCTCTAAGAACCGATGCACTTTTTGTGAGATGTACAAATTGTAACTATAAACTACAAACCAATTGTGTCATACACCCATGCACATCTCATATTCTATAAGTCAAACCACTTATTCCACTTAACATATCAGTATGCACTAGAATTTTTCATTTATCCAACCACATGCAAGTTTCTGAAGTAAACTCCATAAACACATCATAGTGCTAAAACTAAAATGATTTTAAGGCACTGAAGTTCATACCTAATCTTTCACATCCCACTTAGTTAAACACCACTTCATCTAACAGATTTTCTATGCTAAATGAACTATATTTTGTATCTTTTTATAACTTTGTGTAAACGTAGAATTACAATTAATATAGAATCAATTTTGCTTGTGCTTTTAGAGGACAATATTCAAGCTGCAAGACATTATAGAACATCATGGCAACAAATATTTTTTGGAGTTAAAGCAATTACAGAATAGTAATATACACTAGAAACATCAAATCAACAGCATGATAAAGATTACTAATTACCGAACATATTTTCGTTTATTAAAATCCCCATTTTTAGCTTTTTATCGTGCAGCTAAAAATATTTCATCTCATATATTTTATCTATACACGGAAGAAATCTAATAGGGATTCTAGAATGGAATTAGTACTATTTCACATCTGATTCTAATGCAAATGAACAATTTAATATTCATCTCGCTGATGATGTTATTCCAGTCAGGGAAGATGTTTAATGTGTATTGATTGAAGTAAAAAAGCACTATTTATAGTTGTTAATAGAATGAATACACATACAAATACACTGTAACGTCCCGCCTTTTCACACGATTTAAACAGACACACGTGCCAATTTAAACCATACGGAAGGGCGGATTGTTATGGGGTAAATAAGAAAAACAGAGAAGAAAAAAACAAAATAGAATCTCACAGCGGAAGGATAAAATATAATAATAAAATATACAGTTTATAAAACTGTTTTCAAAACATTTGATTCTTCTTTATAAAATTAAATATCAGAGTTCACATACCAATAATATCAATGCAGCGGAATACAGTGTAGTGGAATAATAAAGTAGATACTAGTAATACAAATCTTCGTCTTCGTCCTCCAGAGCTAAATCCTCAAATCCTGAAACGCTCGGACTGACCCGAGCGAATTGAAAAGACAAAACACTCGAGTCAGAACTAAAGGTCTTATGTGAGTTAAATCAACAGGAGTAAATATGAGTGCAGTAACTCAAGAGATGCTCGGGATTTACATCTTCTAAGGATCCGTTAAACTATTTACTATGTAGTATATTGCGCTATTATAATAGTGTCTAATTGTAAAATAAACTTACTTTTTAATAGCGTTAAGGGGTTACCCATATAGCCCTTAACACAGAATATATTCCCATAGTCTATACAGTACCATAATCTCCCCCGTACTGGGCGTCGTCAGAGGGCACTCCATAGGTATGGTACAAAACAAAACTCGTAGTAAAGGCTCGGTATGGTAGGTGACACGGCACAACTAGGAAATGCCAGGGTAGATATACCAATTGCTATCCGGGCTGGTGGAAACGCGTAGCCGCAGTTACCGCCCACCTCGAACAAACTCCCCCAAAATCAAAAATAGAAGTGGCCACTGAATCAACCCAAAGTCAAAGTATTATATCGAAGAGGAGCGTCCGATCAGAGGTATGACCTCATTAGCCCGAGAATCACTCCTGTTTTAGCCACCTTATGCCAACTCACGGGAGTCGGGTTCACGTATTTACCTTACAGGAAACGTCGCCACCACCTACTTCATTCTGGAATCTCCACCGCGTACACGGTTAGTCAAAGTGGTTTTCGGTATCGACAGAGAGTATGTCCATATCCGATCCCGGTCTCTTTGCCAACCCATCGTTATTATAACACCGCGGTCATTTAAAAATAGTTTATACTTTAAAACCAGAATAAAAATTTCCATTTCAAAACTAGAGAATACGATATCAATTTAAACCCAAAACAATATGATATCATTTTATCTCAAATATAATTCTTTTCCAAAATCATGCTGGTTTAAAATTTAAAATATCTGGAACCAAATATTTGAAATATACTTTCAAAGCATAATATTTCGAAATTCAAAATTTTAAAACCATAACTTCTAAAACTTGAATGGTTTGGATATTCAACGAATGTAAAATAAATGGTTTAACTTTAAAGTTACTTTGTAAAGAAAAATAATTTCCATGGCTTTTCAAATATATTTCTTTATTTAAAGTTTAAACCATAATTTAAATATCACTTCAAGTCCTAAAAACCCCTTCAATTTCTATATATATATATATATATATCCTTTTGGAGTATTAATATTTCAAAACTAAAGTTGGATTTTCTTCTTTCAACAATTAATATTCGATTATTTAGTCTTGAATATTCATATAAATTCCATAAATAAAACTCCAATTTCTAGCAATTAAATATTTTCTCAAATTTACTTTATACTAGAATTTTCATTTTTAATTCATCTTGGAAAATCCAGTTATAAATATCATACCTTAAAATTTCCAAACTTAAATATATAAGGTAAATTTCCAAATTCCATTTTCTCAATTTTTCATTTTTATTCAACAGGTTTATACACAACTTACTTTTCAAAATTTTTACTTCATATGTATATATATCGAAGAATAATATTTTATAAAATATCAAAATCAAATTTTTATAAACCGTATCCCATCCAAACCATAGAAATCACTTTAAAATAATTTATATATAGACCACGGTGCCTGTATATAATTTTCTATCCTATGGTTAAGTGATACAGATATTTATCATTTCAATCCGCAATTTAAAAATAAAATTTTGCGGTTGTATATTATTTCAAACCACAATCCCGAATGAAACGAAAAATGCATGAGAACTTGCAGTTTAATGATATAAAATAAAACGTCCATTCATCAACATCATCCATCATCCAAATCACAATCATCATCCAATAATAATTCAATATCAATATATATCTGATAATATATATCAGGTAATAACTGACAGTTATATTCAAAAATAAATTTAATCAACTATTAAACTAACAGTTTATAATTAGTAATAAATTTTATAACTGTTTACTAGCAGTTCCTATGCAAATAAATAAATTCTAACTGTCAATTAATATGCAATAAATAAAATAAATTAACAGTTAAATTAAATAACACGATTTAGCAAATATGATGAACAAAACATGCCAAACAGTTATAAATAAATTTCTACTCTTATCTGAAGTCAAATTAACAAACATAAGAAATTTTAGAAATTGTGAGTGGGTTAAAACACTCACCTTTTGAATTTAAATTCAATTTAAACCCAAAAATTTAACGGTCTCCAAATCAGTCCAAACTAGCGTCAACAGATCCAAAATTTAATTATGATCCTAACAAAAAAGATTCGCGTGAAACGGATGTCGTATGAGAAAGTTACTCGATTAAGCGCTTGGAAATTTAATCAAAAAAAAATAAAATAAACAAAGAAAACAACACTCACGTTCAAGCCACGTCAGCATCATTTTTCTTCCACAATCAGAGAAACGAACGCATGCTACAGGAACCCCGAGACTTCAGAACGCACGCCCAGTCAACGACCTCCTTTGACTGCGTTTTGCCATCGCCCCTCTCCACTATCCATCGAACGAACCCCACCATCGCTTCTATCAGGACCGGCCGCACCTCCCATCCAAGTCCGGTCGCCTATGGGCTCGCCGCCGCCACCCAATTATATGCATGCCGAAACCCTAATCCAATATTAACTCCAAATCTAACCGTCGATTCACCAGATAAACTGCCTAGATGCAGTCCCCTCGGTCCACTCTACAATACCCAGAAAGGGTTTCGCCATCCGACTAATTTTTCTACGATGATGATGAACGGCCGTGGATAAACTAGGGTTTTCTGGAAAAACTGAGACCCGAGTCGAAAAACGAATCACACTAGCAAATTACGTATCTCGAGAACTATGACATATATTTTTCTGAAATTTTTCTGGAGACTTTAAATTTTGACTTTTGATTTTTGAACTGTAGATAGATCTAGGTTTTGCAACCATTGAGGAAGATAAAGAGATGAAGAAAATGAACGTACAGACAAATGATAGAGGATGGAGGCTAGGGTTTATCACAACATATATATAGACAAATTGTAGAAGGCTAGGTGGGCACGAGTTACGAACGTGCTAAACGGTAGTTGGCCCAAAAAGCCCGTTCTAACCCCGGAACGAAATTTATTAAACCCATATATCCAAATAGGTATTTTAAAATATTCTGAACGCGATGGAAAAAGTTTCACGTCCAAATTTGATCGCATGAAGAAGTTATGCTGAAAACAAAATTTTCAAATCGATTTCAAATTGATTTCAATTAACTCGATTTCAAGGCGTTTCACGTTCGTACGATCAAACGATAAGTCCGATTGATACGAAACTTGAAACCTTACAATAATTCACCGATACGGATCCGATGAAACTGGTTTCGTCGAAATCCGAGTCCATGGCCAAAATGGCTATTTTTATATTCATTAAATAAATTAAAATAAATCATAAAATCCAATTTTTATATTTAAATTCTAAAATTTGACCAAATTTTATTGCTTTTATATTTCTTATTCAATTTAAATGGTTTAACAAGTTTAGGTGTGAATTATAAGTTGATAAGTTTATCAATTGCAGTGTTAATTTCTCCACTTCCTTATATTTAGGAATTATAAATTAAATTCTCAAAACCCATTTATTAGATTTTCAACTTTTATATTCTCACCTTTTATCCAAAATAAGGATACCACTAACATTGGTTCATGATTTCACATCATTATCCTCAAAGTCCATTTAAATTTCAATAACGAAAAATTTAACCGTTAAATTCCTTTTTATTATGCAATAAATGCAATGGCTGAATTTGATACTCTAATTAAGTTTATAAATCCTTCTTCCTATACTTTAAAACAACCCATGGTCCTATTATAAATAGAATTAGCATAAATTTTGTCTTATAAAATTAACCCTCTACAAATACAAACAAAAATCTACGCTAACTGCACCATTTAAATCAATTAATTATAATTGAGTCTACATTAAATGTTATAAATTATAAATTGGAACCTCCATAATTTGTTTATTGATTTAAAATCTTTTCTATTCAGTAAATAGACATTTTATGGGTATAAATAACATTTGAATTATAATACACTTCATTAATGCAGACTTCATTTCTTATAAATTCCCTTTTATTAACTAGAACATATTAACAAAACAAAATAAATAAATTTAGATTTATTTCAATCTATTTCCATTCTTAACTTAATATACTTAATGAATGGTTAACCTAAATAATTGTTACCCTTTTACATTCAAAATCACTTACAACCATTAATAACAAAAATGTTGCCATAGATTTAGACTCAATTAAATAAATTAGATGAATGGGTAGAACTTTGTAATTATCCTAAATGCCAGATATATTTATGCATTAATTACTACTTATTATTATGAATTCATTTATTAATTTACTAGTTGCCTTTGTCATCTTATTTCATATTTACTACCAAACTTCCTACTTAGTTATAGTTTATCAATATATACATACCTAGGTAAATCAAGTTCTTGTCCTTTCTGTTATTTCAATTAAATCGGGTATGCACAATAGATTGTTAATTAACTTATTCCTACAAAATTATTTACATACATTCAGTTCCAAATTTTGTAGAATTAAATTCTAATTACTTACCACATGATCCAACAATTATATATTCTATCCAACATGCATTTAAATATTTTTATTTTAAATAAATTTATTCAATGTTGACATCCACTAAATAAAATTTACTTTCATTTATATAGTTGCAGTTAAATTCAGTTATTATTTCATTAATACTATTTCTGCTTTATATCTTCTAGTATAAACAAATTATAACTTATAACCACAACCGCCAATTTACGTTATTTCAATCTATTGCTATATAAACATTTAAATTGTTAACCTTTAATTATAGTTACTATATCTAATTCCTACATTTACTCAAATAAAATCTTAAGACTTTTATTTCATTCTAAATTAGATTAGAAATCATATTAAATTAACTCATTTAATATCATCGAATTTAACGGGTCGTTACATACACAATATATTATTATACATAGAGGGAAAGAAGGGAATATTCACATAAATTTGAAACAAGTGTTGTGATCCTTAGATGTGCCATTTTAACCACCATAAATATTGCAATGCCCAACATGAATATTCATGGGTTTAGTGTGATATTCATACGACACTAGTTTTGGTTTAATATGCACTACACATGGAAAAACTCATATAGAAAAATTAAAATCCACAAGTTCATAATAATGCATTTAACATCGCTACTTGACTCTGTAATTTTAAGTAGGTTTCCAAATAGATTTAAATAATTCAATGAAGTGCAAATAATCTACCTTTTTCAACAGGATCAACATCCAAAAAGCAAAATGTTGGGAAACAAATCAATTCTTCGCTGAAGTACAAACTAATCTCCTCTTTTTTCACTAAATTAATTTATTATCACATATGAACATGGATCTGAGCCCTAAAATATGCAAGGTGGGTTTAATAAAAGTTAAATAAATGGCAAAAACTATGGATGCATGGTTAGAAAAATTATTAGAATGTCAGTTGATATTATTGTAAAACATACGGTATGAAGAAATTAGAGTTTCTCGGTATACCTGAAAGAGGCGGAGGTAAAAATTAAGAAAGTAAGGTTCCTCGGTATGAATACTCGTTCAAATTTACATCGATGAACGTAAAATCACACGGTAGTAAGCAGTTAACATGAGTTCAGGCAAATATCTGAAGTAAGTTCAAATCGATAGGAAATAAAAACTAGAAAACAATTTATTTTTTTGAAGAATGGTAAAAGGGTAAAAGGCCCAAGCCCAAAATACAAAAACGGGTAAAACTCGAGCCACTTCTTACATAACCCTAACCAAATTAGGGTTCCCGACTTCAATTTTAACAATACACAATTGAAATAATGGCGGTGAAGTTTTCTCAAATGCGAAACTTTAGATCTCTTTCGCCTTCCTCTTTCTGCTACTTTCTCCTCTTTTCCAATAAGAAAGAACTCGATAAATTTGCTTCTCATACTTCTGTCGGCTTTATCTGTACGGTTGTGGCTCTTCGAAGATAAATTATAGTTCTTCAAAGCTAGATCTACAGATCTGATGTCATTGTGACTCAGATCTGTAGATCTGTAGCTAATTTCGTTAGTATCGGGATGACTGTTGGTCTGAAGCTCCTTAATTAGCACCTTGATCAAATCATTGATGAATGCCCAAATTAGTTTGGTAGGCCTTCAGATTGCGGAGATATTGTTCGATATGCTTACTACCAGCCTCTTTACTCCAAAAATCCACAAGGAAATCAAAACTGGTTTGGTCTTTAACTTTTTTCTTTGACTTATGAAGAATAACTCTGCTGCCGCTTTCAATAATACGCCATCTTTGCTCTTTAGAAAGTTTCAACTTGTGATGAGTATGATTATTTCTCTCTTTCCATATAGGGTATACAACTGCAGTCAATAATACATTCGCAAGATCTCTTTCTAGTGATTTGCTTCTGAATTTGTTGTTGATATCCACTATAATATGTTTAAGATTCATGCTGCTTTTATTGTTTATGCTCAGTGTATTTCTAATCTGGCTCCGTATGAAATAACTGTAATTCCTTTGAAAGAATAGATGATTATCACTTTCATTAGCTTAGTTGCATAGGGAACAAAGTGAATAAGTATTTCTCCCCCATTTATTGATTATATCCAAAGTTGGCAATCTGTTATTAATTGCGAAATATGTATAGATATCATCTTTGGATTATTCACCTTGTTCCAAATGCATTTATGCCAATCAACAGTAGGTTGTTTATTTCTAATATGTTCCCAAGTTTTTTTTAAATGAAAACTTCCCTTTACTGCTAGCTAACCACTCCCAATGATTGCATTCTACATTAGGTACCTGAATCATAGAATTGGTATGCGAAGAAGGGGAAATTTGTTTCCTAAAGGGTACTTAACTTTTCAGTTAAAATATTAGAGAAGTGAAAATGAGAGGGACGTAAATTTTTGCCGCCTTTACAATTTTTTTGTTTGTTATATTTACTGTAGATAGCGTCTAAATTAACTATTCCATAAACTAAAATAACAAAAGACAACTAGCAGTGTTCTATTTCTGTCCACCCTTGTCATTAAAAACAAAGTTTCTTGTAGTGACATAAACTTATAAAAGAAGATAACGTAAGTTAAATTCATATTATGGTTTGATTGACTTGCTTTCTAACACTGATTGTTCACTAAAATGTTAGGATAAGAAATATATAATACTAAGATATACACTAATAACTTATGTGTTGAATTTTGAATTATTGGTTGCAGTTTGAGACTTTATACGCCAATGGGCCGCTTGATCTCTTAATGTGCAATCAATCTAGAAGAGAGTTTTACGTATAGGTTTATCGTTGACTAGGTAAGTAACATTACTTTGATATTATTTCATTAGTATTATTGTATATCACATTATCTTATCTAAAATATTGGTTGAAGCATAATACAAGCGATGATAAATGGTTAACATTGATAATAATGTTAAGTTACTAGGTTGGATACTAGTTAAATGTCCAAATTTATTTATTTTTCTAGTATTTGTTTGGATTGAACGATAAACAATGAACAAGATTTGCTAAGGATATAAGGCACTGAAAGTTAAAAATTTTACACTTGCTCATTTATCTTTGTAAGTTTGCTATTTTAGCAATGACTGATTTACCTAATCAAAATGTGGCATACGAAAGCATGGGCAGGGACATAAATGAGCTAATGAAAATAATATCATTTTCCCATTTATTATTGCAAGTTACAATCTTACGGTTGCAAACAAGCTTGCAATTACAAGTTGCAAGCTTGCAGAGTTTGCAACTGCAAGTTGCCTGCAGCTTGCAACAACAATTAAGTACGAACATGGATCTTATATTACCACATGCGGTGCCTTGGCAACTCGTTCAGGCCTAAGAATGGCTGTTCCACAAGAGACGAGCATTTTTTTTTTGAATTACCTAGAGAACCAAGCTTCGCTTGTAAACTCTAGGGAAGTATGTGCCTGCCAAACACATACTTCGGGTACTTGTTACAGGGTTGTCAGTTTCAGGGCTCGAACTCATGACCTTCGATCACGAAGTCCGGACCATCAACCAACTGCACCAACCCTGTTGGCGCTAAGAGACGAGCATGTTGTCAAAGATGATAGTACAATGGACGAACTTTAGTAAGACAAGTAAGTCTTTTGCCAATATGTACTGCATTGTTGATTTGACAAATATATAGATATTATTTGATAGTTATTGTAAATTAAATAAACTAAATAAGGGACCACCAAACATTGAGATGGATGAATACACATTCATGGTTAATAGAGAGAGGGCTGTAGATTACTTACTATTTCATGGGATGCACCATACTGAATGCATTCTCTCTTGTGTTTATGAAGTGATCATAAACAAAAATAGTAAATTTTAGCTTTACATTAAAAGATAATGGCATCAGTTAATTTTTACTGACCTATGACAGATTCATTAATATATTCCTTTAAATTTCCTTTACAATAACCCTTGTATGATTCATTGTTTATCTTCGATATACTATCATGCCATAAGGTAAGCCTTGAACATAGTCCATCCCCTTTCTCGTTGCAAAAAATAGAAATTAATCAGGTTTAATACAATTTGCAAGTTAAGAAACGATATAAGATGGAATATTTATAGTAAAGCTACAAGTGACAAGTAAACTATGTTGTCATATAAGGTATGAAATAAAGTCAAATTATATGATATAAAATATGAGAACTTTCTATCCAAAAAAATCTGCATAGTGTAGCGCATTTTTATCAAATGATTTCTTGGTTGCACTACGTCAAGTACAAAATAGGCAATCGGTTTTTCTTATTTTACTCATAATAGCAGTAAGTCATCTATTATATACTTATTTACCTTTAGCTAAAGTTCATTATTATTGCAAGCTGCCTAGTTTAATCAACTACTACACTATATCATAATGAATTTGATTCAGAAAGATGTTGTTATCCTTGTTCATTAATTAAGTTTTATAAAAATTAAACTAGTTTATAATAGTAATAAAATATCAACTAAGTTCATGAAAATTAGCTGTTTATAATAATCATAATAATAATAAATTATAAAATATTAATCAAGTTAACTAGTTTTTATAAAAATTAACAAAATTCATATAATAATAATAGCAACAGTGAATTAATTATTCGTTTTATAAAAATTTACTAAGTTTATAATTACTCTAATAATAATAAATTAATTATTAGTTTTATAAAAATTTACTAAGTTATAATAATAATATAAAAACTATAATATATTAACCAAGTCCGCTAATATTGGTAAAAATTAACAAAATTAACATAATAATAATAACAATCAAAATAAATTAACTTAGATTATAAAAATTAACTAAGTTTGTAATAATAATACTAATTATAACAGCAACAACGATCATAATAGCAATAGTAACATTAAATATAAAAGCTACTTAAGTTTTATATTAATTAACTAAGTTTAGAATACTAATAACAATGGCAATAAAAACAATAATCATTGATTATAAAATATTAACAAAGTGTGCTAAGTTTACAACAATAGCGTTCTTCTCGAATTTGATAAAAAATCCAAATTTTAGTATGCAGTGCAGATATAGGAATAATACCTTCTATTGTTGTGTATAAACTTGATTAGAATTTTTTATTATTTATAAACCTTCTGGCATTACTTCAACTTTATGAATTTATGAGTTTTCTATTGGTTGAATATTTTCATTTTCCTGGTTTTAATTACAATGCTTCTAAATTACACCCATGTTATATATTTCATGCTTCTTTTTTAAAAGTTTCGTGAAGATTTCAAAATTTAAATACAAACTGAAATTTTCAATTTATCATTTTTTGGATAATTTTCAATCTTTAAATTACTACTGTTGTACTGCATATATCCCAAAAGAAGACTTTAATTAATTATTCAAAATGTTTAAATTTTTTTGGAACCTCTGTATATTTAATATTTGATTAAGTTTGAATGTAGAACCTGAAGTTGGAGATATGTGTGATGGTAGGTAATAAAAAATTCGACGGTGACCAACTCAGACAAAGTAAATGCATAGTGTGTAGCTTCTGTGATTATGGAGCATTGGCTAACACAAATGAATTATCTGCGTACTGTGTAGCTTCTGCGATAATGGAGATGACTTATTGGATGTTATTTCCTTGAGATGAAATTTTTTCAACAAAAAAAGACAGCAGCTGACAGATATATTTTAGATGGTAGTGGATGATAAGTGCGAGTCAAAGTGTTAGCTGAAGCACATATGCATATATAGTCATAGATAATACCATAGTTTTATACTGAGATCATTAGTTCATGTAAAAATAAATTTATTCTCAATAATATACATAAAAATCTTCAGTTATGGTATTCTTATTTTTTTAAGCATAGAAATTAAGGATCTCAAATTAATTTATGCAATTTGCATTAAGACTAATCATGAATATGTCATCAAATTGATACATAATACTATGAAAACAATTGCATGGGTATCTAATATTTTACCTATCGAAATAATTTGGACAAATGTTTAATGCTTAGTTGATTTTAAATGGAATTTACATGAAATATGCTATTACCAATGTTTTTGTCGGGTCAAGAGTTTGCTTAAATGGATTTTACTCAAGTAGGTTCTACTATTCGAGTTTATATGCCATTTTTGAAAAACTCAGTTTCATCAATTTTATAACTGCAAACATTTTTGAATTGTTGATTATCAGCCTCATACTGGACAAACCTGGATTTAATTTGGTAATTTTTGGCATCTACTCTAGCTTCAATCTCTTGGTCTCGTTTAAATTCCTCAACATCCTTAAGGTAAATGTGATGCCCCACCTCTATAATCTCACTAACCAAGGACACTACTGGGTAATGCCATTGATGAGCACGAAGAATAAGGCTGTTGAGGAGCGACCAACTGTATAATTGCTTTGAGCGAGTACCGATATGTCAGATAGTATATCACACATTTCGTTTCAAGAGGAGGTCTAACATATTCAATACAAACTCAAAGCTACTACACAATGGCTAAATGTCCTTCGAAAACAAATATAAATAGTCATAACATAAAATCAGTCATAGATATTCATATCACTAAAGCGAAAACAGATATATGAAAATAATACATAGAATTGAACATCATAGTAGTGGTCAGACAAGATCCACTACATAAATAAAGAAGAGGTACGTGTACTACATAAAAGAATACATACACGTCAAAGATTCTCTGTCTCATATACCTGAAAGGCAAGAAAACTACTAAGCTAAAGTAGATAGCCAAAAGTTAGAAGCTAGTCCTTGCTAAGAAGTCGAGTGGAAGCACCTGAAACACCTCGTTCTGACCCAAGTACTATATAAGAAAAAATAAAAAACGAATCAGTCTAGCTATAATTATTATGTAAGATGAGATAAGATAAGAGATATGACAAATATACATGATATCAATAAAAATCATACAATTTCTCAAGTTTTCTCAAAAATCCAAAAAGAATATCATACTATTTAATTTTATTCACCAAATTACAAATATTGATAAAGCTAATCAATGCAAATCACAAAAATTGGTGAAACACAAATTCCAGAAATCAATATCTAGAAATCCAAAAAATATAAAAGGGGGAGATCTATCACAAACGGGAGCATGAAAACTCACCAACACGTGTATCACAAACGGGACGCTATCCCAAGTGTCGCTAATTCATAAAAATGAGCCGAAGCTCCGTAGAACAGGGTATAGTCCCCCCTTGCGGACAAATGAGCTGAAGCTCCACAAACAGTCAAAAGACCATAGGTCGCTATCCCACCAAATTAAACCAAAGCTCCACAGAATGGGGTACGGTCCCCTACGTAGACAAAGAGACATTGCACATCGCAAGTCTAAATCATAAAAGATCATCATTGATCAATAAGTGTAAATTACAGTAAACTAGTAAATAAATGAGTTTAGCTTCATGTCCGGTAACCACTAGCTTAACTTAAATATTTGCGAATAAATTGTAGATTCCCACTCAAAAATTATCATAAGATTTCAATCGAACAAACCTAAGAATTAACCGACAAAGTAAACGCAAGTGTTTCATACCACTTGTTTTGCTAAGTTGAATTTCTCATACGAATGAGGTAAAGGTTTGTAGATGCTAGTAGATTGGAAAACAGTTTTAAAATCGAGCTTTGTATTGAAAGTAGAGTTGGAATCATTTTTTGTAAAGGAGTTTTATTACTTACTACTAGTGTAAAACCTTTGTATTTAAAGATGACAAATTACAGAAACGATTGTAAAAACAATCTATCAAAAAAATCCATATTTCAATGACGTGAATTAAAACCATGGAAATCGATATCAAATCCATCGAATGGAAACACCAAAATCCAGAAAAGAGATCATCAAAGTTGATAATGAATGACAAAAACTATTTGGATAATCAAAAATCAATATATCGAAAATCCACATAAAAATAAGCCAATTTCCAAAATTCGATAGCCACATACGTCTGTGGGAAATCTACAGAAGTCTGTGCACTATTTCGGAAACCTTTAACCCTGAAGTCACAGACTTCTATGGATAATCCAAAGACATCTATCGCCTGTTGCGGGATAAAATTTGCAAAGCCCTTAAATAGGCAAATCTACACAACTTCTCGCATTTGGAAGCGATTGAATGAGCAACTACGACTAGTGATTTATGCCAAGCAACAACCTTGCCCTAAAGGCTCTTCAAATCACCCAAAAAAACATGACTAAACACCCATACTAGGGTTTTCATAAATTTTGACTTCAAAATTCCAAAATTAGGAAAATTCCCCAAACCAATTCAATTCAAAAGAAATTGAATGAGAAATAGATGTTAGAAATTCATACCTAACAATAATCAAAGTTATTGACGTAGATGTGAGTCTAAGAACTCACCTTTAAACTCAGAAATAGAAAAGACAAGCTCCAAAACAAGTAAGATCAATTCCTCTTCAACTACACCTCTAGAATGTCCAATATAATATCACATGCAAAGATTTCCTAAATTAGGTTATAGGAATTTTTGAAAATTAGAGAGAGATTAAGATGGAGAAGATGAAGAGGATGCTTACCTAAGCTTCTCTTTGATTTATAACTTGAATTTGAATTCCTAAGAAAAGCTAAAGCTTAGAAATTTTAATTTTCTCTTTCCATTATTTTTCCTTTAGCTTGAGATTATTAGGAAATTATAAATGGAATGAAGGAATGGAAGAGGAGTTGGGATATTTTGTAGAAGGGATTGGATTATCTTTTGGGTTAATGGGTTAGATCACAACCCAAAGCTCAAATAAAAATACCAAAATCATAATCAACTCCAAACACAACAATGTTTACACTTAAACAAGTTGTAAACGTCGATTTAAACTCAATCAAAGTGGTCTCGAGTCCGGATTCGACTTTTTACAAAAAGTCACATTTCGGACTTACATAATTAACGTGCTTTATTTAAATAAATATTTAAATATATAATTGTAAAATATTCGAGTTGTTACAGACTTCCCTCCTTAAAGAAGTTGCGTTCTCGCGATATTTAAGAAGGAAATAAAGGGTAACAAATATTCTGTGACATGACAATCACAAAAAAGGAAAATTGAAATGAGAAATTCACCTTAAGGAGCACAAAAGAGTAAATTAGGATGTGTTCGCTTGATAAATTCTCTGGATTCCAAGGAACAATACATAGGATTTGACGGCCGCTGAATTTTCACAAGCGAAACGTCTTTATTACGAAGGCGTTTAACCTCCCTAGCAATGATGCGAATAGGATGTTGCTCAGAAGTCAAGTTAGGTGAAACCTCATTTTCTTCAATAACACTAGGCTCAAAAATAGAATTGGAATCTCTAGAGAATTTCCGTAGCTGAGAAACGTGAAATACATCATGAATAGTGGAAAATTATGCCAGTAACAAAAGGCGATAAGCCTTACGACTAATGCGTTCGGTGATGGAAAACGGGCCAATATATTGAGGTGCTAATTTTCTCGATCGACTGAAACGCACTACACCCTTCATAGGTGATACAATAATGAATACTAAATCTACCACAGAAAATTCCAAATTCCTTCTTCCGTTATCGGCATAGAATTTTTGTCTACTTTGAGTTTCTATCATCCTGTGACGAATAAGGTCGATCTTTTCTGTGGCATGACGAATAAAATATAGACCTAAAACCAGCTTCTCACCTGTTCCAAGCCAAAAGAAGGAGATTGGCATGGCCTCTGTAGAGTGCCTTGAAAGGTGCCATACCAATACTAGATTGGAAGCTATTATTGTAAGAAAACTCAACAAGAGAAATATGATCTTCCCAACTTCCACCAAAATCAAGAACACATGCACGAAGGAGATATTCAAGAGTTTGATTCACACGCTTCGTTTGTCCATCGGGATAAGGATGATAAGCAGTGCTAAAATTAAGCTTTATTCCCAAGGATTTTTGAAGACCTTTCCAAAATCCACTAGTAAATAATGGATCACGATCGCTAAGAATAGAAGTAGGAACTCCATGCAATTTTACAATTTCTTTTACATAGAGTTTAGCCAAAAGAGGTACCGTTTAGTTAGACTGAATGGGAAGAAAACATGCAGATTCTGTAAGTGTATCTACAATCACCCATAAACTGTCATTACCTGAACGAGAACTGGGAAGACCGTCGATAAAGTCCATGGAAACTTGATCTCACTTCCAGACGAAAATGTCTGGAAGTTGCAATAACCCACTGGGCCTCTGATGCTCGGCCTTTACAAGTTGGCAAGTCATGCAACGCTTGATAAAGTTAGAAATATTGGTTTTCATTCCATCCCAATAATAAAGTTGCTTCATGTCCGCTTACATTTTACTACATCTAGGATGAATGGTAAAGTTAGAACAATGATAATCTTTTAAAATATCTTTACGGAGATCACTAATATTTGGCACAATAAGTCTACTAAATTTTGAATGCCTCCACGAGCATAAATTTTAAAGTATTTAAAACCATCAATATTATTGTTATCTCTATAACTTTGGCTAAGATGAGCCAATTCGGGGTTGTGCTTTTGAGCTTCATGGATGCGGTCAAAAAGAGAAGGATAAGGCTCATGGCTACATAAAACAAGAGATGAAAATGAATCGGATTCATGATCTCGAATCTCACAAGTAGATAAAGTCTCGAGATCATTTTATTCAGATATCATCATGAAAACAATCGCTTGTTGCTTACGACTAAGGGCATCGGCAACACAATTTCCCTTTTTGTGAGTATAAAGAATATCAGGATCATAAGACGTAAGGAATTCGAGCCAACATTGTTGACGAAAATTAAATTCCTTTTGAGAGAATAAATAATTTAAAGATTTATGATCGGTGTAGAGAACATATTTCTCTCTCAAAAGGTATTGATGCCAAATTCTAAGAGCGAAAATAATGGCCGCGAGCTCTAAATCATATGTGGCGTATCTAGTCTCGGCGGGATTTACCTGCTTAGAAGCATAAGCGATAACATGTTCCCTTTGCATGAGAACGGCTCCCAAACCAATAAGGCTAGCATCAGTATAAACAATCTAGTCTTGGATTCCTTTAGGAACCACAAGAATATGAGCATCGGAAAGGAGTTCTTTTAATTTCTAAAAAGCAGCTTCACATTTGCTGACCAAATGTACTTGACTCCCTTCTTTGTCAAACTAGTAAGAGGTAAGGAAATTTTAGAAATTCTTTTATGAATTGATGGTAATAGCCCGCCAATTCAAGAAAACTATGAATTTTCGTTACTCCGTCCAGTCTTTTCCAGTTTTGAATTGCCTCAGTCTTTGAAGGATCCATGAAAATTTCAGATTCAGAAATAATATGTCCTAAAAATTTCACATGAGATTTCCAAAATGACACTTAGAAAAATTTTCTTTCAATTGATTGCTCCTAAGAGTTTCCAACGCTATTCGAAGATTTTTTTCATGCTTTTCCTCAATTTTAGAATAAATAAGAATATCATCAATAAAGATAAGAATAAATCGATTGAGGAAGACTTTGAAAACTCGATTCATAAGGTCAACGAAATAAGCTGGAGCATTCGTTAAACCAAATGGCATAATAAGCCATTCACAAGATCCATAACGAGTATGGAATGATGTCAAAGGAATACTATGCCCTACAATTCAAAGCTGATGGAAATTGGTTGCTAAGTCTAACTATGAAAAGACTCTAGTACTGCAAAGTTAATCGAATACATCATCAATCCGAGGAAAGGGATATTTATTCTTAATGGTAAGGTCATTAAGCTTGCGGAAGTCAACGCAAAGTCTGAATGTACCATCGGATTTCTTTACAAAGATAGCTGAAGCTCCCTAAGGAAAGTAACTAGAACGAATGAACTGTTTTGCTTCCAATTCGGATAACTATGTATGCATCTCCATATTTTCCTTATTGGACATACGATAAGGAGGACGGATGGTAGGTAGAGCTTCAAGGATTGGATTAACTTTGAACTAAACTGCATGCTTAGGTGGTAATCCTAAAATAGGCTCAAAGATATCGGAAAATTAACGAACAACGTGAATGAGGGAAATAACATCTTCCTCATCATCATCATCATCATCATCATGCAGATATAGAGAATATAAGGATGCCACCGAATCAAAGTCATTAAGAACGATAGAATTCTACTTAACAGATTGGGGATGTCGAAGATGGATAGTCCTCTCGGGACATAGGATGCGGGCTTCATAACGATTAAACCAATCCATTCCCAATATCATTCCGAAACCTAAATAATGCATAACATGCAAATCGGCACGGAAAGCATAATCACATAAATTAATCTCAACATCCTTACAAACTAAACTGAGTGTTGCGGATCCACCAACCAGATTTGCAATTTTCAGTGAAGTCATCAAGCCCATAACATTTAAAAACATAGTATCCACAAATTCTTTTGATATAAAAGAGCGAGATTCACAGTATCAAAAAGATTTCGAATAGGATGATCACGAAACATAATAATGCCATCGAAGGCAGAATGAGGAATACCTTGACCAAGAGAAGGGTTAGTAGGAGCTTGCACAACGATCATCTCTCCCACTTTCTTGTTTTGGATTTTGGGACATAAAGATATAAGATGACCCTAACTTTTGCAATAGCGACAAGTAAGGGACCTTGGATACTTATTGGCATAGTGGTCCTTAGAACCACAATTGTATCATTTTACACGACCAGGGTAGAAGTCTTTGCTACCGAAGTTACTTTCTTCCCTTTCTTTTTGGGATTAGGGCCTTTGAACTTATTATTTGGATGTCTTGTCTTGTTGTTTTTGAAGTTCTTTTTGGCACTCTCACCATCACTTTCCTTATCGGCCTCTTCAAGTCGAAAAGCGATATCTACAAGCTGATCGAAAGGCACTTCTAGTTTCAGAAGTAAAGCCTTTTTGAGATTCTTATTCAGACCATAGATAAACCTTTGATTCTTCTTCAGTAGGGTATTAATATACTCGACCCCATATTTAGAGTGGGATTCAAAAGATGCGACATAATCTATCACAGAAGGTTCACCCTGAATACGATCAATGAAGCATCGAGTTAAAGTTATCTTTTCTACTTCAGGTACAAACTTTAACTCAAACCTTTCTCAGAATTTCTCCTAAGTAAGAAATACTTAAAAAATTTCTAAAGTCAAAAGCTCATATCAATCTAATGCTCCCTCCTGGAGCATGCTAGAAGCCACTTGGAATCTATGTAAATCCAAAAGATTCATGTGAGAAAAGAAGTGATCACATGTTCTAAGCCAAGCTTGGACTTCTATAATGTTTACAGAACCTTTGAATGGCTTCCACCCAAATTGATGTAATCACTGCACAAGCGTGCAAACCTAGATTTAGGATAAGTAGGCTCAAGAATGGGACCGGCGGCTTAGGCATTATTTACAAGATCCAAAAGCCGTTAAGCAGACATGAATACGCCATCCTGAGTAGGACCACTGGATTGACCTGTGCTAGTACGGCCTACTCTAACCATTTCTCCATTTAAACAAAAAGAAAGATAAGGAAAAAGGTTATTCTCAAAACGAATTCAAATAATCTTGATTGATAAAACAAGGCATCATGAAACAAGATAGGACATAACGAATCCTAAGACTCGAATTAAACCCTATGGAGTGATTCCTAAGAGAGACTTAGGACAATGATCCTCGTCATAATATCCTATATTATTCCAAAGTTTGGCTCTGATACCATGTTGTGATGCCCTACCACTATACTCTCACTAACAAAGGCCACTACTGGGTAATATCGTCGATTATCATAAAGAATAAGGCTGTTGAGGAGCGACCAACTGTATAATTTCTTTGTGCGAGTACCGGTATGTCGGATAGTATATCACACATTTTGTTTCAAGAGGAAATCTGACATATTCAATACAAACTCAAAGCTACTACACAGTTGTAACGACCCGTATTTTACGTGTCGACAAATCGTAAAATAGTTGCATTAGGTCGTTGATGTTGTTAAGTCGTTTAGAGTATGAGTCGACCAAAGCTTAAGTCGTTCGGAGTTGAGTCGTGTAATGCTTAGGTCGTGGGAGTGAGTTAAGGAGGCGGAACGACTTAAGAGGTTTAGGTCGTTGGGTAGTTTAGGTCGGTGGAACGACCTAAGGAGTTGGCGACCTAGGCGAGTTAACGATCTAAGATAGAGGAGCGACTCATGATAGTACGACCTAGTAGTTAACGAGTTAGAGAAGCCAGCGACTTAGGGGATTTAGCGACCTAAGGAGTTAAGGTGTTTAGCGACTTAAAAATAGGAGCGACCTATAGTATTGAGCGACTTATAGGTTTGGACGACCTAAGGGTTAACGGCTTAGGGAAGTCAGGTCGCTCGAGCGACTTGAGGAGATAAGATAGGTCGCCGTGTGTATTTAGGTTGTAAACGACCTATGTTGAGGTAGGATGTTTAGTTAGGTCGCGTGAGTATTGCAACGTTAGGTCGCTGAGTCGTGTGAATGACTTAGTAGTGGGTCGTGGCTTCGTTGAGTCGTAGGTCGCGAGGGTAGTTAAGTCGCGCATAGGCTAAGTCGCGCGCGTGTTTTAGATCGTTGGTTGGTTAGGTCGTAAACCAATAAGTCGGCTTTGTAGTTGAGTCGCTGAGCCGTGTACGTGTTAAGGCATTGGGTCGTTGAATCGTGCAGGGGTTTGTTGAGTCATAGGTCGTTGAGCTTGATAGGTCGTGGGGTCTGATGAGTCGTGGATGACTCATGGGATAGGTCGGCGGCGACTTAAGGGGCGGCGACTTAAGGGATTTTCTGCCTATAAATACTCGTCCATATCTCACTATTTTGGCACCGGATTTTGAAGCGACAAAGTGCTGCCATTTTGAGAGCTCGACTATATCATTTCTTCACTTCTTTTCTCCACTCTAATCTAGTGCTAACATCCATCCAAGATCGAAGATCCAAGAGCCAAAGTGGAAGATCTTCATCCAACAAAGATAGATTTCATCGTTTGAAGCGGAATCTTGTCGGATCAAGCTTGATTCTTCGCTGTCCAGATCTGAAGTTGATATCTTTTAAGGTGTTTAGGTGTTTTGGTGAGTGGTAGTTATCTCTCACACGGACCCAAGGGAGTATATTGGATCGGTGGCTTGTTTATGTGTTAAAGATAGTGATTTCATGCATTTTCCTTAAGTCTGCATGTAGATCCATCATCTATGAAGTTTTGATATCCATTTTACTACATGATTACATATGAAAGTTCATCCATCAAGTTGTAGTGATAATCTCCATAATTCATGTTTGTTGGATTTGGACATTTTATTTACGAAATTGACATCCTTGTATAATTGCTTATTAGATCTTGTTTGAATGTTTGATTGCTTGGATTAATGATTGATTTGATTGATAGATTGTTGCAAATTAGCTAATAGTTGATTTGGACAAGTTGGTCGAAGGTGATTCAAAAGCTAAGTGGAAAGGCTCTTGAATGGTGAAAGCTGCTTGTGGCATATGAAGCGAGTGATGAAGCTCATATGGATAGATTCGATGATGATGGACTTTGCTATGATTAGAGGAAGCAAAGCATGATGTTGAGATGATGGACTTTGCTATGATGCGATGGAGCAAAGCATGATGTGAGAGCTTGGTTTAATCCAGATGGGATCATCCTAAGCATGTTGATAACTCGATGATGCGGTTCGAGTTGGTTGATAATGGATGGCTCGAGAGGCGCTTGAGCTAGTATGAGAATAGTCGTCGAGGAGGATGACTAGGAGGCTGAGATTTCATCGTTATTGAAGGTTCTAGCATGCTCAAAGCAAGAGTACGTTGGGACGGGTCACGACGACGTCCGAGACACGGGTCACGATGACGTGTTAGTACTCTGGGCAGATTCGACAGTCCTAGGCACGGGTCACGACGATGTACGGAGTTATATCTAGAACCAGGGTTACCATTAGCCCTTGGCGGACGGCTGAAAGAATGGTGCCGGTCATTCAACTAACGGTGATATCGAGGCAATGATAACAGTGATAGCCAGAGTCATGGATGTTTGGTTGTATCGTCATTCGGACTCAAGAGCGATGTTTTCTGGGTGCTTATCTGATCTTGGTTTAGGCCTTGGGGGTTTGTATTTAGAAAACATCGACCTTGACTCGAGTGATAATTGCTTTACTTAAATTGTCTGCTTTGCTATGTTTGTTTATGCTTAGAGGGTCTGGGGGCTATCACTGTAGAAAGAGGTGGAGTGGGATGGTTGGGTTCCTATTCCTTTTATCCTTTATGCTCTTTTGGTATGTTTGATAGTTAATTTACTGCTCACTAGGACTTTGTCTGACTCAAAGTATTATGTTCAACTCTTATTACCTTGGGCTGTTCATCCGTTTTGGGATGGGCAGACTAGGTAGCAGGTGACAGATGCTGTTCTTGGCTACCAACGCTGTTGATGACGAAGACGAGCTGGAGGCTTTGCATATTGTTTTCTTACTATATGTACTGGATGTTCCGCTGTTTGTTTGATACTCTGAGTGTTATGTAGTGAGGCTTGATGTATTGACAATTCAGATGTTTGTATAAAACTATTATGAGTTTATATGATGAGATTTTGTTCTATGGTGCTTCACTATGTATACTTTTCTATTGTATTTTATCCATGCGCTGTGAGTAATACGATAGAGTTTTCTGTTTATTCTTACCCTGACTATCGTCCATGGCTGCCTGGCACACCTTTCAGCGCACCATTTCCCTGTTTTAGTGCGGGAGTCATGGGCGGTCGTCACATTTGGTATCAGAGCTTTGGTTAATCGATTTTAGCCAACGCTCGTTGACGTAACTACGTAAGAGAGACGTAATTGTATTTTGATGGATGATTACTATATATAATATAGTAGTTTAGAAGGATTTGAACTCCTTATGTAGTTGTTTCTCAAGGTGTTCTAAATCATTCCTTTTTGTAGATATTAAGGATGAGTCGAAGTGAGAGACAAGCTGCTAGGGAAAACCGTGCTGTTGGGGGAGCTACTGACTATGCTGCAATGTTCGAAGCTATGATGACTTCGATCATGAGAAGGATACCAACTTCAGGACCATCAGTAGATGTTGGAGTTCAAGTTCAAGCTCCAAAACCAGTAGATTTTGCTAAGCTGTGCAAGGACTATACTGCTCTTGGAGGAAAGGTTTTCTTGGGAACAGAATCAACCATAGGAGTCCAGAGATGGATAGATGCTTGTAGAAGGATCTTTGGTGATTTAAGAATTGAGGATGCAACTAAGAGGAAGCTTGCATCAAGACAGCTTCAGGGAAGGGCTTCTGATTGGTGGAACTCTATCACCATTGATACTCCAGAGGAAGAGATCACTTGGGAGCAATTCCAAACTAGATTTGAAGCTAAGTTCATTTCTACAGCTCATAAGTCTGTTTTGTTTAAGAAGTTTGTAGAGCTCAAGCAAGGTGGAAGACCAGTTCTTGAGTATGTTTCTGAATTTGAAGCTTTGTCCAAGTATGCCAGATCGTATATTGAGTCTTCATATCAGAATAACGAAAAGTTTGTGACAGGCTTGGATAGTTATCTTGGGAGGCAGTGGTGGATCATCTGGACGATCCGTTTGAGAAGCTTGTGGAGAAAGCTCTCAGGCAAGAGAGTTTATTTCCTAAGGAAGGGTCTGTTGTTGCTGTGACCAAGGAAGAGTCCAAACTACAACAGGGTGGAAACAAGAAGAGGAAGCAGCAACAACAGAAGTGTAAGGGTGGCCAGAAGAAGCCAAAGGGTGAAGTGACCTGCTACAATTGTCGGCAGAAGGGCCATTTCTCTAGGGATTGCAAAAATCCAAAGGTGCAATTGAAGTGCCACAACTGTGATAAGCTGGGGCATATCAGGAAGGACTGTCCAGAACCGAGGAAAGATAAGCAGATTGTGCAAGCTTATGCTTTGGGGGCTGTTCCATCATCTTTGAAAGCTCCTACTGCTGAAGAAAATGGGGAAGAGTGTGGTGGTTCAAGGTACTCTTTCCATGTGTGGTGTTCCAGTAAGAGTGTTGTTTGATACTGGGGCATCACATTCCTTTGTTTGTAATAAGTTGGTAGACCGGTTGGGGTTGGAACCGGATATAGTTGATAGGCCATTGGTTGTGACTAATCCAGTTGGGGATTCGTCTTGTTTGTGTATGGTATGTCGTGGTCTAGTTGTATCGAGTCATGATTGCTCTTTTGTTTGTGATTGCTTTGTTCTGAACTTTGCGGGGTTTGGAATAATTTTGGGTATGGACTGGCTTAGGAAGTATGCGGCAAAGGTTGATTGTGAGAGGCTGGAGGTGACAGTCGAGAATGTGGAGGAGCGAAAGGTTGTGATACGATGTAAGCATGAAGAAGGCGTCTTCATGAGCTTCATGCATTCGCTGGTTGTTCCACGAGATGGACTGTCATCGATGCCTATTGTGAATGGATTTGAGGATGTCTTTGACGAGGTCAAAGGGTTACCACCGCATAGAGAGATCGAGTTTCGTATCGATCTAGTTGAAGGAGCCAGACCTGTTGTGATGCCACTTAGGCGGATGGCGCCTAGGGAACAGCAAGAGTTGAAGGTGCAGGTTGATGACCTTTTACAGAAAGGATTCATTCGGCGTAGTGTGTCCGAATGGGGTGCACCAGTTGTGTTCGCAACTAAAGCAGATGGATCGTTGAGGTTGTGCGTGGATTATCGTGAGCTGAATAAAGTGACTAAAAAGAATAAGTATCCGTTGCCGAGAATAGATGACTTGTTTGATCAGCTTCACGAAGCTAAGGTGTTTTCTCAGATGGATTTGGCAACGGGATTTCACCAGTTGAGAGTGGCTAAGGATAGTGTTCCGAAGACTGCTTTTAGGACACCATCCAGTTTCTATGAGTGGCTGGTAATGCCGTTTGGATTGACCAATGCACCAGCATATTTTGTGGATCTTATGAATAGATTATTCAGAGATCAGTTGAACAAGTTTGTACTTGTGTTCGTGGATGATATTCTGATTTATTCGAGAACTGAAGAAGAGCACAAGACGCACTTACGTATTTTTTTGGAAATCTTGCGGAAACATCAGCTAAAGGCTAAGTTTTCGAAGTGTCACTTCTGGAAGAGTGAGGTGAGGTTCTTAGGCCATGTTATCTCTGGAAATGGAATAGCGGTTGATCCCGCTAAGGTGGCAGCAATCCAGGATTGGGTTAGACCTAAGAATGCATCTGATGTGAGAAGTTTTTCTTGGATTAGCAGGATATTATCGTCGGTTTATCAAAGACTTTTCCAAGATAGCTGCACCGTTAACAGGATTGACGAAAAAGAACCAAGTGTTCAAATGGGATGCTAAGTGTGAGCAAGCTTTTGGAATCCTGAAAGAGCGACTGACAAGTGCTCCTGTTTTGACTATTCCAAGTGGGAATGATGAGATGGTGGTTTACACCGATGTGCGTGGTACTGGACTTGGAGCAGTGCTAATGCAAAAGGATAAAGTTGTTGCGTATGCAAGTCGACAACTGAAGCCGCATGAAAGGAATTATCCGACTCATGATTTGGAGTTAGAGGCGAATTGTTTTTGCTCTGAAGATGTGGAGACATTACCTGTTGGGAGTTCGATTCGAGTTGTTTACAGATCATAAGTCATTGAAGTATCTTTTCTCCCAGAAGGATTTGAATCTTCGGCAGCAACGATGGCTAGAGTTTTTAGCATCGTATGATTTTGGTATAGCCTATACTCCGGGAAAAGGCAACGGAGTGGCAGATGCGTTAAGTCGAAGACATGCAGGATTGGGAGCCATGTTTTCGGAATGGAAGAACCTTGAGTATTTGGCTGGATTTGACTTCAGGCCTAGATGTGAATTGGAACTTGAGAAGTTGGCAAACTTATCAATAAGACCTACTCTAGTGGTAAGAATTGGCGAGAGCCAAAAGCGAGACGATAAGCTTGTCAAGATTATCCGCGATTTGGAATCTGGATTGAATCCAGAAAAGGATAAAGGATTTGAAGTCGATCGAGAGGGTTGGCTTCGGAAGCAAGGACGATTAGTAGTTCCTGATATAGATGGATTGAGAGATGAGGTTCTTAAGGAAAGCCATCACTCGAAGTTGATAATTCATCCAGGTGGAAATAAGATGTATCGGGATATGAAGAGAACCTACTACTGGGAAGGTATGAAGAAGGATGTTGGAAATTTTATTTCCAAATGTATGAACTGCCAGTTGGTAAAAGCCGAACAAAAGAAGCCAAGTGGATTGCTTAAGCCATTAGAGGTTCCTACATGGAAGTGGGAGCAGATATCGATGGATTTTATCGATGGTCTACCGAGAACCAGGGCAGGGAATGAAGGGATTTGGGTCATTGTAGATCGTTTGACTAAGAGTGCAAGATTCATTCCTGTTCGGTCAACTAGGACTGCATCGAAGTTGGCTGAGTTGTATGTTAAATGGATAGTTCGATTCCATGGTATTCCGAAGAGTATAGTGAGCGATCGAGACCCATTGTTCACTAGTGGATTTTGGAAGAGCTTCCAGGAAGTTTTGGTAACCGAGTTGTGTTTGAGTACAGCTTATCATCCCCAAACAGATGGTCAGACCGAGAGAGTCAACCGAGTTTTGGAAGATCTCCTCAGAGCATGTGTTTTGGACTTCAGAGGATCATGGGAAGATTATCTTCATTTGGTGGAATTTGCATATAATAACAGTTACCAGTCAAGTATTGGTATGGCACCATATGAGGCACTGTATGGAAGATCGTGTAACTCTCCGACATGTTGGTTGGAAACTGGAGAAAAGCTAATACTTGGGCCAGACATGATTCGTCAGACTTCGAATTGTATAGAGATCATTCGGCAACGAATGAAGGCAGCCCAAGATCGTCAGAAAAGTTATGCCGATAAGCGTCGTAAGGATTTGGAATTCGACGTAGGAGATATGGTTTTTGTGAAGATTTCTCCTCTGAAGAATGTTATTCGATTCAGGGAGAAAGGGAAATTGACTCCGAGATTTGTTGGACCATTCCCGATCATCGAGCGAATTGGAAAGCTCGCATATAAATTGGAGTTACCAGAAAAGATGGCGGGTGTGCACAATGTTTTTCATGCATCTTATCTACGGAAGTATGTGCACGACTCGAATACGGTGGTTTCTGCTGATAGCTGTGGAGATTTAGAAGTTGATCTAGTTGTTACGAGACCTCGTAAGCCGCTTCGTGTTGTTGAAACCGATACGAAACAGCTTAGGAGGAAGACGATTACGTTGCTCAAGGTACAATGGAGTGATGATGTTAAGGACTGTACGAGGGAGGAGGAAGGGAGGATGAAGGCAGCTCATCCTGAACTCTTCGAGGTATGGCCCTAAGGTGTCGTGACATCTCACGAGTTTGTAACTTGTTCCAGTCTTAGAATTCTGCATGCTAGGCTAGTAATTGGATGCATGGTTTGTTGATTGCTATGGATGGTAGGCATGCAGAATAGTTTTGGTTGCTCTTGTTTGTTTGGAATTTCGGGAGCGAAATTCCTAAGGGGGAGAGAATGTAACGACCCGTATTTTACGTGTCGACAAATCGTAAAATAGTTGCATTAGGTCGTTGATGTTGTTAAGTCGTTTAGAGTATGAGTCGACCAAAGCTTAAGTCGTTCGGAGTTGAGTCGTGTAGTGCTTAGGTCGTGGGAGTGAGTTAAGGAGGCGGAGCGACTTAAGAGGTTTAGGTCGTTGGGTAGTTTAGGTCGGTGGAGGACCTAAGGAGTTGGCGACCTAGGCGAATTAACGATCTAAGATAGAGGAGCGACTCATGATAGTACGACCTAGTAGTTAACGAGTTAGAGAAGCCAGCGACTTAGGGGATTTAGCGACCTAAGGAGTTAAGGTGTTTAGCGACTTAAAAATAGGAGTGACCTATAGTATTGAGCGACTTATAGGTTTGGATGACCTAAGGGTTAACGGCTTAGGGAAGTTAGGTCGCTTGAGCGACTTGAGGAGATAAGATAGGCCGCCGTGTGTATTTAGGTCGTAAACGACCTATGTTGAGGTAGGATGTTTAGTTAGGTCGCGTGAGTATTGCAACGTTAGGTCGCTGAGTCGTGTGAATGACTTAGTAGTGGGTCGTGGCTTTGTTGAGTCGTAGGTCGCGAGGGTAGTTAAGTCGCGCATAGGCTAAGTCGCGCGCGTGTTTTAGATCGTTGGTTGGTTAGGTCGTAAACCAATAAGTCGGCTTTGTAGTTGAGTCGCTGAGCCGTGTACGTGTTAAGGCGTTGGGTCGTTGAGTCGTGCAGGGGTTTGTTGGGTCATAGGTCGTTGAGCTTGATAGGTCGTGGGGTCTGATGAGTCGTGGATGACTCATGGGACAGGTCGGCGGAGACTTAAGGGGCGGCGACTTAAGGGCTTTTCTGCCTATAAATACTTGTCCATATCTCACTATTTTGGCACCGGATTTTGAAGCGACGAAGTGCTGCCATTTTGAGAGCTCGACTACATCATTTCTTCACTTCTTTTCTCCACTCTAATCTAGTGCTAACATCCATCCAAGATCGAAGATCCAAGAGCCAAAGTTGAAGATCTTCATCCAACAAAGAGAGATTTCATCGTTTGAAGCGGAATCTTGTCGGATCAAGCTTGATTCTTCGCTGTCCAGATCTGAAGTTGATATCTTTTAAGGTGTTTAGTGTTTTGGTGAGTGGTAGTTATCTCTCACACGGACCCAAGGGAGTATATTGGATCGGTGGCTTGTTTATGTGTTAAAGATAGTGATTTCATGCATTTTCCTTAAGTCTGCATGTAGATCCATCATCTATGAAGTTTTGATATCCATTTTACTACATGATTACATATGCAAGTTCATACATCAAGTTGTAGTGATAATCTCCATAATTCATGTTTGTTGGATTTGGACATTTTATTTATTGCCATCCTTGTATAATTGCTTATTAGATCTTGTTTGAATGTTTGATTGCTTGGATTAATGATTGATTTGATTGATAGATTGTTGCAAATTAGCTAATAGTTGATTTGGACAAGTTGGTCGAAGGTGATTCAAAAGCTAAGTGGAAAGGCTCTTGAATGGTGAAAGCTGCTTGTGGCATATGAAGCGAGTGATGAAGCTCATATGGATAGATTCGATGATGATGGACTTTGCTATGATTAGAGGAAGCAAAGCATGATGTTGAGATGATGGACTTTGCTATGATGCGATGGAGCAAAGCATGATGTGAGAGCTTGGTTTAATCCAGACGGGATCATCCCAAGCATGTTGATAACTCGATGATGCGGTTCGAGTTGGTTGATAATGGATGGCTCGAGAGGCGCTTGAGCTAGTATGAGAATAGTCGTCGAGGAGGATGACTAGGAGGCTGAGATTTCATCGTTATTGAAGTTCTAGCATGCTCAAAGCAAGAGTACGTTCGGACGGGTCACGACGACGTCCCAGACATGGGTCACGATGACGTGTTAGTACTCTGGGCAGATTCGAAAGTCCTAGGCACGGGTCACGACGACGTGCGGAGTTATATCTAGAACCGGGGTTACCATTAGCCCTTGACGGACTGCTGAAAGAATGGTGCCGGTCATTCAACTAACGGTGATATCGAGGCAATGATAACAGTGATAGCCAGAGTCATGGATGTTTAGTTGTATCGTCATTCAGACTCAAGAGCGATGTTTTCTGGGTGCTTATCTGATCTTGGTTTAGGCCTTGGGGGTTTGTATTTGGAAAACATCGACCTTGACTCGAGTGATAATTGCTTTACTTAAATTGTCTGCTTTGCTATGTTTGTTTATGCTTAGAGGGTCTGGGGGCTATCACTGTAGAAAGAGGTGGAGTGGGATGGTTGGGTTCCTATTTCTTTTATCCTTTATGCTCTTTTAGTATGTTTGATAGTTAATTTACTGCTCACTAGGACTTTGTCTGACTCAAGGTTTTATGTTCAACTCTTATTACCTTGGGCTGTTCATCCGTTTTGGGATGGGCAGACTAGGTAGCAGGTGACAGGTGTTGTTCTTGGCTACCAATGCTGTTGATGACGAAGACGAGATGGAGGCTTTGCATATTGTTTTCTTAGTATATGTGCTGGATGTTCCGCTGTTTGTTTGATACTCTGAGTGTTATGTAGTGAGGCTTGATGTATTGACAATTCAGATGTTTGTATAAAACTATTATGAGTTTATATGATGAGATTTTGTTCTATGGTGCTTCACTATGTATACTTTTCTATTGTATTTTATCCATGCGCTGTGAGTAATACGATAGAGTTTTCTGTTTATTCTTACCCTGACTATCGTCCATGGCTGCCTGGCACACCTTTCAGCGCACCATTTCCCTGTTTTAGTGCGGGTGTCATGGGCGGTCGTCACAACAGTGGCTGAATGTTTTTTGGAAACAAATATAAAATAGTCATAACATAAAATCGGTCACAGATATTCATATCATGAGGCAAAAACTGATATGAAAATGATACATAGAAGTGAACAGTAGTGGTCATACAAGATCCACTAAATGACAAAAGAATAGGTACATGTACTACACAAAAGAATGTGTGTCTCTATCACATATACATGAAAGACAAAAAACTACTAAGTTAATGTAGTTAGCCAAAAGTTAGAAGCTGGTCCTTGCTAAGAAGTCAAGTAGGAGCACCTGAAACACCTCAGTCTGACCCGAGTATTATTTAAGAAGAAAAATAATAAACGGATCAGTCTAGCTATAATTATCATGTAAGATGAGACAGGATAAGAGATATGACAAACATATATGATAACAATAAAAATCATACAATACTCAAGTTTTCTCAAGCACCCAAAGGAATATCATATTCTTTAATTTTATTCACCAAATCACAAATATTGATAAAGCTTAAAAATGGAAATCATAAAAATTGGTGAAACACAAATTCCAGAAATCAATATTTAGAAATCCATAAAACACAAAGGGGGAAGGTCTATCACAAACGGGAGCATGAAAGCTCACCAACACGTGTATCACAAACAGGATGCTATTCCATGGGTCGCTAACCCATAAAAATGAGATGAAGCTCCACAGAATGGGATATAGTCCCCCTTTGCAGACAAATGAGCCGAAGCTCCACAAACGATCAAAAGAACATGGGTCGCTACCACACAAAATTGAACCAAAGCTCTACAGAACGAGGTACAGTCCCATACACGGACAGAGAGACATTGCACACCGCAAGTCTAAATCACAAAATGATCATCATTGATTAATAAGTGTAAATTACACTAAGCTAGTAAATAAATAAGTTTAGCTTCATGTCTCATAACCACTAGCTTAACTTAAGTATTTACAAACAAATTGTAGATTCCATTTGAAAATTGTCACAAGAATTTTATCGAACAAGTCCAAGAATTAACCGACAAAGTAAACGCAAGCATTTCATACCACTTATTTTGCTAAGTCGTTTAATTGGATTTCTCATACGAATGAGGTTAAGGTTTGTATATACTAGTTGATTGGAAAAAAGTTTTAAAATCGAGCTTTGTATTAGAAGTAGAGTTGGAATCAATTTTATGAAAGAGTTTTAGTATTTACTACTAGTATAAAACCTTTGTATTTAAAGGTAACAAATCATAGAAACAATTGTAAAAACAATCTATCAAAAAAACCCACATTTCAATGACGTGATTAAAACCATGGAAATCGATATCAAATCCATTGAATGGAAACACCAAAAATCCAGAAAAGAGATCATCAAAGTTGATGTTGAATGAAAATAATTATTTGGATAATCAAAAATCGATATTCGGAAATCCATATAAAAATAAGCCAATTTCCAAAATTCGACAGCCACAGACGTCTGTGGTAAATCAACAGACATTTGTACCCTATTTTGGGGAATGTAACCCTAAAGTTACAGACTTCTATGGATATCCGTTGACGTCTGTCGCCTGTAGCGGGACAAAATTTAAAAATCCCGTAAATGGGAAAATCTACACTACTTCTCGCATACAGAAGTGATTGAATGAGCAACTACGACTAGGGATTCATGCCAAGCGACAACCCAGCCCTAAAGGCTCTTCAATTCACCAAAACAACATGTCTAAACGCCCATACTAGGGTTTTCACAAATTTTGACTTCAAAATACCAAAATTAGGAAAATTCACCAAACCAATTCAATTCAAAAGCAATTGAATGAGAAATAGATGTTAGGAATTCATACCTAACAACAATCAAAGCTATAGACATAGATGTGAGTTCAAGAACTCACCTTTAAACTCAAAAATAGAAAAGATAAGCTCCAAAACAATCTAAGATCAATTCCTCTCCAACTACACCTCTAGAATGTCCAATCTAATATCATATGCAAAGATTTCGTAGATTAGGTTATAGGAATTTCTAAAAATTGGAGAGAGATTGAAACGGAGAAGATGAAGAGGATACTTACCTAAGATCCTTAAGATCCTTAATCCGCTATCCATAGTGTTAAATTAGCCTTAAGATCCTTAAACTGCTGTCCCTTTCAGGAATATGGACTTTGGATGTCAAATTTGAAGCTATTCAAAACATGCCTTCCTACTGCAAGGCATGTTTTGGGGACAAATGATACCCCACCTTTTGGACAAGGCCAGGATATCAAAAATTGGATAAAAAGGATGGATATCTAGATTGGAGATCAATTGGAAACAAGTCTGTGATCAGTACCATAAAAATTTTACTAAGCTCTGATCAAGGTAGGATCGATAAGGAATGATAAACAAGGCTTGGAGAGGCTACCTTTCAAATTTCAGGTCTAACGGAGTTTGTATGCTCGAGATATGGATGGATCAATATTGGAAGGAAGTGGTTTCGTATCAATAAAATTGGACTTGGCTATTTACTTTTGATCGATGCTTTCGTATCAATTAGGACGAACTTGGGCTATGGGTTTCGTATCGATACATACGTATCGATTGGATGGATGCAGCAAAACCGTTGGAGCTCTTCGTATTGGTCAAGGATGGATCGATACGAAAGAAGGAGCAAAAGGATGGATACGAGGCAGTGGTTATAGGGAAAAGCATTTCAAATCGATCGATTGTTAATCGATGCGAAGGACACACTCAGGGATCGATACAAAGAATGTAGCAAGTAAGCTAGGGATCGATACGAACGTGACATGGATCGATACGAAAGAGGGCTGATGGACACAAGCTGATGGATACGAAATCCATGGATACGAAATCATCAGCCAACAATAGAAAATTAAAACTTGGATCGGTCATATCTCATTAACTACACACTGGAATTTCATGAAATTTGGAGACCAAGAACTTTGCGCTATCATCTTTCACCATGATCGATCTCAGATCGTTTGGATTGGTTTTTGATCAATAAGAAATCCATATGGATCAAGCGAGGATCGATCCAAAACCACTCTAGATCGATCATGTGCGCCCACCTGCACGTAAGAAAGGGTAGTTCGAGTTTTGGGATAGATTTTTCCAGATCTACTCCTATACATATCTCCTCCATGGAAAATAATAGGGGGATCTTCTTCTTTTTTGGCAAAAACTCTTCCATTTTGGTTATTCAAAGGATTGTAACTGTAACTATAGTATAAAATTTATAAAAAGGATCAATTCAAAGTGGATGTAGGCCAGAGATAACCGAAACACTATAAATCTTATGTCTTCTCTTGCTTTCTTTCAGTTTAATTATGTTATTTCTTCATTTTTTCCTCTCTACATTATTTGGATCTATAATCTGTGATTGGATATTGAGGATTTATGTGCAAACAATGGTGCTTTCACTACATTTGGGGTTCGTGACCAATTTTGACGCAAACAGTTATAAATTGATTAAACTAATTAATATTTGTGAGATATTAATTATTGCTGATTTATTTGATGTTTTGAACGTTGTTGGTAATTGTTTAAATACATACATAAAATTTATATTTTCATGTATAGATATGCGATATTGGTATAATTTTAAACATAGTTTAAATAATAAAATAACTACACAATTTTTTTCTTTTATTTGGGAAGTTTGCACATTAGGAAGTGCTTGGACTAGCCATATAATGGTGAGATGAGGAAATCAATTAATTGGCTTGATTGAAATTTATAAATGAAATAAAGGAAGTAAGTTTTGATAAGAGAATGGGAAGTGCTTCTTTAGCTCTATTAAAAACAAAATGTCCTTGTTTTTCATTCCAGAATCGAACGTAACTTTTACTTCCTCTTTTTTTCTTCCTCTTCTCTACAATTCAATTATGGCTGAAACATCTTTCAAAGAAAAAAATCTCAAACAAATTCAAATCAACATCAAATTAAATTAAAGAAAGGTGGTTCATCCTTCTCTTGCAAAGTGGGATGCTGATTTATGAAATCTAAGTAGAAGTCACAAATTAAGGTGTGATGAAGGGCAGGGTTTATTGGTTTGAGAGCCAAAAACTCCAAAACTAATGATTCGATTCAAGGATAAAATTCATAGTTTCAAGGTGTGAATTCAAAACAATGGTGAAAGTTTTATCTCTTATCCATTAATAAATAATATTTTTTCACTTTATATTTCTATTAGACAGCCGGATTACGATGAACCTTGTATATCGATTTATCGTCACATAATGGATGGTTGTATATTCAATTGCACAAAATTATTATTATCATTTTGTTTTTTTGTAATATCTATGATGCTCTTTGCATTAAAAAGAATTTCTTTCTTTCCTATTCAATTTTGAATCTAATAATGTTTAGTTGACTTTAGTTATATAAATTTACAGTTAAATCATTTACATTTTATAAACCTATGTTTTAATAAATAAAAAATTTGTTCAAGCCTATACGACATTCTAAATATACATACATACACACACACACACACATGCATTCATACAAACATATATATATATATATATATATATATATATATATATATATATAGAATTTGTACATAAACTCCTTTTTTATTTAATTATAAATTGATAAAGTAGATTAAATTTTTACATATGTATTTTTGGAAATAACAAATATGCACATTGTATAAGATTTCTAAAATACCAATATATTTATCTTACAATTATACTGCTTCAATTAATTAATAAATAAATATCGAACTAAACTTTTTTTTTGATGGTTAGGTGCATATTTTGATATAATAAAATATGTTTATCATTATAAAATATGTTTTTTTATTAAACAGTCACCACATTTTGAATACATTCATTGTTTGTTGAATTTTGAAATGAATCAGTTCTATAAGGAAATTAATGACCTTATTATTTACCATATTAGTTCTCTCTCTCCCTTAATATAACTTAACCTTTCATTTCAATTCCTACATCCATTTAATTAATTTTCAGGCCACGGGCCCTTATTTAATAAATGTATATATTTCGCAAAATTCTTCCTTAATTTGATTAGTATATAAGTATACTTTCTTTAGAAATAAAGAGGTTATGAAATTTATAAAGAGCTTTAATCACTACACCGATTTCACTTTCTTTAGTATGATCGAGCTTTTCATTTCTCCAACTTTCACACTCCAAAACTTAAATAATTGCCTTATTTGTATTATATAAACCTCATTCATATAAATACATTTGAGATAATGACTTTTAGCATATATGCATATATATTCATTATATTCATACCACTTTGATGCTCTTATATGTGCATTTATATGGTATAATCAAACGTTAGTGGGGATAACATGTCTTTAGCAGTGTAAATCCCAACACCTAAATGTGGGCATGTTAAATCTTGTATTCACTTAGTGTTGCACATGCAGCTTTACACATACGTGTATACGATACACATGTTCAAAACATACTACAAAATAAATAAAATAGAACTTTAATTATAAATCTAAATAAAATAATGATTTATTTAAAATAAAATTAAAAAATTTCTAAATATATTTAGACTTCATAGGCCTAATATGGATCTAGAATGGTAAATTTTTTAAATTCATCCATTTTTTCCGTTGTCAGCTAGCCCAGTTCCAACAACAGTTTCGAAGCCCAATAGCCTCTGTAGTCTAAATTAGTCATATTAAAGCTAACTAATTAAGCTTGCCCACTTATTATGGTGTCTAGAAATGTAATGTCTTGGATTGAAAATTGTGTAAGCAAGTGCGCTTTCCACCTGGTTACCGACTTGGACTAGAAGGTGAAGTGAGACTATAGGATGCCCATAATGGAAAAGGCCCAATTTGAATTGGGCATTGGGCTAATTTTCAAAATAGTTTTAAAATTTAAGACAAGATTATAAATTTAAAAGTTAAATTTAAAATAAAAACATGTTTATTATAAAAGTTTATAATATAACATAAATTTCAAAATACGTGAATCTATTTAAATATTAATTTCAAAATTAAAAATATATTAATTAGATTAATAAAATGAATTAATTAAATGAGTTAAGTAATTAATACTTATACGCATTCATTATATACGTTGATATAGGTTATATTATTATAAAGTGTTTAAGATAAAATAAGTATACATGTATGTATATAAGATAAATTTTGAAATAAATATAATTTAAATAAAATTGTATAAATAAATAATAAATTAAATTTTAATTAATTGAATAAATTAATTTAAAGGTCGATTAATCAAATAAAAATACATATATAAAGGATATATGTGTTATGCTATAAAGGTTATGGTAGATATGTCCAATATAAAAGTTGTATTGGAATACTAACATAAATTAATTAAAGAGTTAGTTAATTACAATTAATTAAATAGTTAATTACAAAATTAATCAAGGTATAATGTTATAGACAAGATTACTGTATAGGTAAATCAAAATGTAAAAGTTATATAAAAATGAAACCTAAATAATATGAGTGTAGAAATTAAAGATGGAATATTAAGAAACCTTAAATAGACTTAAGGAATAAATACATACATATGGTATTTATATCATGATTTCAAATGTGTCCGACACTTAAATCATAAGGGAAATTTCATAACAAATACATTAATCGATAAGTCGATATCACTCGATTAAATAAGTTGAAGATTATGAAACTTTAATACAAACTTGTCCTTCGTCATTTAAATATTAATAGATTACCTGCGCACTTTTAGTTGTTAAGCTTTCATCAATCTAGGGATCTTATGTGTAGTACTATCAATATACTGAATAGATAAGGTAAGATAACTGCACGTATTTGTTGAGCTTTCCTCAAGGTACATATATTATACTTAGGCCATCATGAAATAATAAGTCCGAGTGAATAGTCCCACTCTACTTATTGAGCTTTCCTTAAGGTAAAGGCAGGATTGGGACAAGGAACCATATGTTAAGAGTTGTATGAGATACAACTGATAAGAAGCTATCCATCGTATGCGGGCCTATGATTTGCTAAACTTTCCTCGAAGTCAGAATCCCAAGATATACTAGTCCTAGTACTGACTAGTGAAGTCAAAAACTTCTATGTTTCATTTAGAGTTTGGTGAAACATAAAAGACTAGTCGGAGCCTTATTAGAAAGTAAAATGGTAACATTTAGCTTTCTAGATGTTGTAAGTACATATGTTACAAAATGTTATAATAATCTATAGTGATAAATTTTTGTATTTAATATGATTGATAAAATGTTTATCAGTTAAGATATACAAATGAACTGAGTTGAAGGTTGTCAAAAAGAAATATAAATATACTTATTGGTAAATGCTTTTTGCATGTTATTGTTCCGATACCCATGAAAGGGCCTGATTTTATAACTACTTAGTACATTCATAATTTGGTCATTTAGTGTTTATTAGGTCAGGATAGCATATTGCATTTAATGAGTTTCGAATTCAAAAGCAATATGAGACTATAGATATTTAATCCATATACAATAACATATAAGTGTTATATGGCGAATGGTCATTGTTCGTAACGTATGGTACTTCGATGAAATTATTTCATTCGAACCAAACCAACAAACCATACTATGAGAACAAGTATTCAATTTGATTGATTACAATAAAGATCATATTGTGTTATATGTAACACAATATCAAAACTATAATATAAATCTAACAACTCAATCACTAAAAAGTCGATTTGATCAGTTTATGTAAAGTTCAACATGTTGACGTCCTTAAATGTTAAGAATGACCTAGTGTGTTTTGTAAGGAGCTTGTTACAATATTGTAGTATACGTTATTCTTTTGAATGGTTCGATCATTTAGAAAGAAAGAAAAAAATGTACAAGAGTAGATGTGATTTAAGATACTGTTGGGATAAAGAGGCAGTGCATGGTCACTTCTGATTTATAAAGAAACATAAGAAATGAGAATTATAATAATAATAATTGATACTTAGAACTATAATAAGAAATATGGTTTCTATTTAAAAATATTTTTTCATATAGAAAATTGTTTTCTATGAGATTTATTTCTTTAAGTTCAAAATATTTGATCAAAGAACTCACTGTTGAAAACTAATTACAGTATATGAAATAAATAATCCATATTATGTAAATAACGGACCTCCAAATTTAGTACACTATTATGGTAATGGTAGAAATAATGGGAGCATACCATATAACACTTATTGGTTGCCTTAAATTATGAAAATAATTTTTGTAAAACATAGCGAACATTACTTATGAAATAATGGCTATTTTCGGTGTCGACTGAAAAATAGACATAGTCATATTTCAGTATGGATATTATGATTATTCATTATGAAATAAAACTATAATGTGGTATTTGTTTTCATAACAAAAGTGATGTAACGGAAAATGTAGAAGCATCTAAAATTATTTACAATTATTTTGGAATTATAGACTAAGTCATTGTTTTGAGAAATTATTATTATTATACGATTATAGATCATATGATACTAGTTAACTATATCTCAAACAATTAAGAGCTAATCACCTATTTAGTTGGAGCATCATAAGAGTTGATGAACTCTTTGGATTGGTACATATTTATACATGCAATCATAAGTTTATTAATCCAAATTGGTTCCACGTAGTTGGTTATATTCATTGATGATTTATCACCGATATGGACACATGTATGTAATACACGTGTAAATGTCCCAGATAAGATCGTGGGATATGAAACAAATGTAAATAAAGTAACGTGCAATAAAATAAAATGATTCACTTTGATTAAATAGGTGAATATATTGGAAAAAGTTCCGACTGTACCTAAAAATGAATAAAAATTCAGTATCAAAAGTTACTTGTGACAACCGTGATTTTTAATTACCGTCGTAATAAAAATTTAAAATTGAAATTTAAAATTGAAATTTGAAAAATAATTTTGCAATGCAAATATGTTGGAAAGTCAGTTGATATTATAGGTGGTGCACGTTGGAATTTTTTTTTGTAGAATGCAAATCATTTACTAGTCAGTTGAACATATAAGTTGTAGTCATTTATAAAGTTAGTGGGAATTAACCAAGCCATGATGTAGTTTCATTTACATTCACATGAGTACAAAGGAACAAGTCCATTTCAAAACAAATGTGAACGTGCTGTCACACACACAAATTGTGTAAAACAAGTTGAACACCTTGCTTTTTATCACTATCATCATTTTTGGTACAGGGTGTGTACTTCCTTCCCACTAATGCACGTTTACATTAAATGCCAATGTACTACATTTCTTGGCCAGCACATTCATTTTGATCTGCATACAATATTGGTGAAAAGAAAAGTACGCTTTTAATCATTTTCCAAGTAGCCTTCTACATTCTTTCTTTTAAAAATTTACAGTAGCTCGGTAGAAGAAGTATTAATGGCTGCTTATATATTTTTCTCTCTTTTGGATTTTTAGTGATAACTAATTTTTGAAGCAAATCCAAGGTAAGTTCAAACTCACGTTTCCAATTAAAACTATAGATGCCTGTTTTTTTGTTTTTTTTATGGGTTTTCAACTTTTGTTATTTAAGTTTTTCACGTTTTTGTATGTAATATCTCTTGTGTTCTGGAAAATGTTACCCGAAAATATGCACAGAACACAGTTACATGCAAAGTTGTAGCTTGAACCTATGCCTTATTTTCGTTCTGACCTTAAACTTGGGAATGGACATGTTTACATGGCCTGATGCCATTTGATTTCATTTTTTAAAATGTTTTCATCCCTATATGCACAGTTGTAGTTGTATGCATGTATACCAGGTCCAAAAATTTATCACTCATTTTAAATATGCGTGTATCAAGAAGAAACTGCGACCAGACCTTTAATTGATTTCATGTCGCTACACATTTGTTTCGTGCATGCTATATATAGCCAGGTTGTTGTTTTTATCCACCCATTAATTATTTATGTACAAGTTTAGGTCATTATTCTCATCACGCACGTAAACATTGCACTAGTATGTCCAATTTTCTTTATACTTTTGGTCTATATTACGTTGTTGGTGCAAAGTAGTGTTGCCAGGTCATTTATGTCGTTGTCTTCATCACTTGCATGCGTACAAATCAAGGCATGCGTGATTTTTGACTGTTTGCATAACATGTTAGTAAGTCCAAGTCATTGTTTTTGTGATTATTTCGTGAGTGTAAATCATATTTTGCCTAGGTTATATTATTATGTGCTTTGAAAATTGTCACACCCCTTGCCATGTGTTGAATATGCTTGCATATTGTGGGCTGTCTGTCATTTTATCCTTGATAGTGTGTGTTACGTGCATATTGTTGTCCAGGCTATATTTTTGCAGTTCATGGGTACAAGCACGTATCGCATGGCCTAGCATTTGACTTTACATTTTTACTTGCTTGTATTTATGCACGTTAGAAAAAATTCCAGTTTATATTTTATCTAATTCTTGTTGTGCACGAAAATATGTTGCCCAATTTTTTTATATATATTGGCCTAAAAAATGTACGTGCACGCATCTCATTTTTATTACTGCATTAGGCATGTTTTACAGAGTAAAAATCAAGTCCAGGTTGTTTTATATTTTATTTCATACATGCGTGCATGAAGCATATTGTCCAGGCAGTGCCATAATATGATGCATATATAGCAGTGTAGACCAATACTTAATTTACGTTGAACCAGTGTTTGGTTTTAAAACGTATTTTGTTGCCGTTATTTTTATAACGGAGTTTTACTTCGGTGCTATATTTTTGAAGCTTGTTGCTTTAATGAGATTTTTGACGAATAAAAATTATTGTTGATTTGACTTCAGTAACCGTCAATTTTAAAGTGAATTTTCAAGCGGTTATCCCGCAACGCTGATTTGATATCCGTTTTTACGGTGTTTTGTGAAGCACAATTTCTTCATCGAAATTGCTATAGATGTTGCTGTTTTAACCACGTGTTTTTAAAATCGTTTTAAAATAAAAAATTCCAATTTTTTTTACAGTTTTACGCTTTCAAAAGAATGAGGAATCGATTTAAATGCTTCAACAAAATTAAGGACTATCAACCCTTACTTTTACTGATCCGATTAATTCCGGACTTATCCATTTGAGTACGTAAATTTTATTTATATAAAATACATAATTCTGCACTTTCAAGGAAACGATGAAGAGATTTAAATGATTTAGCAAAAGTGTGGAATATGGAACCACGCTTTTACTAATTCGGTTAATTCCAGACTCGTTAATTGAAATATTTGCCGTGATGTTTTTGTTTGAGAATTTTGATGAATTTGTTGGGCTTTCGAGCCACTATGATGGACCTTGGGGTCAATTACCAGTACTAGACCTTCGGGTCATATGTTGGACCTTCAGGTCATTTGTGGGACGCCAAATATTATGATGACAGTACTTGGTAGGCATCGGCCATATGATGATGCACGTGCGGCGTAGCTTAGACTCGCCATATGCTGGGATCGATCCACTTTTATGTTGATTTTCTAGTTATCTATTTTGATTTCTAGACTTTTGTGCATTGCTGTTTTGAATTCAATTTTTAATTTGGAAGTTAATTTTGATGATGTTTAATGAGATTTCTTCATTTAAACTGTGCTGATTATTGAATAGTCTCATTCGAGATTATGATTAATTTGCTTTGATGTTGTTTATGATGCATTCACTTCTAAGTTTAAATTAGACTGATCCGTTTATTATTTTCTTTTAAATAATACTTGGGTCAGACCGAGTTATTTTAAGATAATCGCTATCTCTGATTCTGTTGCCGCTTCAGCTTTTGGGATTTCACATCATCTTTGGTCTAGACTTCGAGGTGTTACTTTTGGTGTGTTGACTCTCTTCTCATGTATGTTGATGTCTTTGTACATGTATATTTGGTTCATGTGAACTATCGATTGTTGTAGCATGTATCCAGACTTATCTTCTGCTATATATCTGATATTTCTGTTCTGATGTGATTATACTTATCAGTGTTGTTGTTATTATGAGTTGTTTTGAATTTTTCTTTAGCCACCGCGGTTTCGTTTTAGATTTGGTTTGAATATATATCGTTGGGAGCAATTACACAACTCCTCTCGATGTAATCAATACTCGTCTAAGGCATAACTTACGGATGGTCGCTTCTAATAAGCCTTATTCTTCACAACAGCAGACGTTATTCCTTATAATAACCTTTGTTATTGTGAATATAGAGGTGGGGCGTCATAGCTTGGTATCAGAGCTGAGATTCAGAACAAATTATAATAAACACAGAACAGAAGTAGAATGGAACGTGCGTTACAACTATTCGAGGGTTTTATTCATGCCTTTCTAATCTATTCCTTCCACTTTAACATGTGGAGTATGTATAGGAATAAATCTCATATTTCGTAGTATTCCATTTGTTAAATTTCTTATCAATTGTGTGCTGTTTAACTAATCCTTTTCTTCTCTTGTTCTCTCAGCCTATGGCTGGAAGAGGTAGAGGGAAGTGTTCTTCTACAGGCCCGTCTAGTGGTTCTCATCCGGACGGAGTTTATATGTCAGCTGATCAGTTTATGGAGCTATTTCGGGGTACTCAGCCTTATGTTGCTACTCCCACATCTCCTACTCATAAGTCTGCCTTCACCCGCATATGTAGTGACTATTCCCACCTTGGAGGCAAGCCTTTCAAGGGATTGGAAAGTATATTGGAGGTTCAGACTTGGTTGCGCGCTTGTGAGCGCATATTTTCTCGGATGGATCTTTCTGATCATCATCGCGTTATCTTGGCATCTAGCATGTTGCAAGAGCCTGCGCTTGATTGGTATGAGCTTTTTATTGTGGAAGTTGATGAGTCCTCTCACTCGTGGATTCAGTTTAAGGAACGTTTCGAACTTAAGTTCGCTTCTGAATCGGAAAAGGCTAATCTTGCTCGTAGTTTCCTTGAGTTGAAGCAAGGAAAGTCCTCTGTTTCTGATTATGTTGCATCCTTCGAGGCCTTGTCCAAATACGGAGTTGAGTTCACTAACACTCCACGTAAGAAGAATCTTCGTTTTGTTGGAGGTTTGAAGAAAGTTCTTTCGCTTCAGCTTAAGCTTCCTTTTGAGGAACTTGTTGGTTCGGCTCTTTGCCTTGAAGCTGTTGCAAAGGAAAGTGATAGTGGTGATGAGGTTGAGGTTTCTAAGAACCCCAACAAGAAGAGGTTTCCATTTCATAGGCCTAATTCTTCTTCCAACAAGAAGAAGAAGAAGAAGAAGCAAGCTACCTCTAGTTCTCAGCCTAATAGTGCACCTTCTATTCAGAGGGCGTGCTATAATTGTGGTTCTCTGGATCATCTTCTTCGTAGCTGTCCTAAGCCTCGCATTTGTCGTTATTTCAAGAAAGAGGGTCATTGGGTTTCTGATTTTCCTACTGCTCCCAAGGGTTTCAAATCTGGGAAGCTTAATGTTGCTAAAGCTTCTGGTGATTCTTCTAAGCCCAAAGGTATTACTCCTTCTGTTTTGGAAGGTTTTATTTTATTTCTTGGCCATTCTATTAGAGTTCTTTTCGATACGGGTGCATCGCATTCATTCGTGTCAAAGGAGCTTGTTGATGTTATTCCTTTGGATGTTGTTAATCTTTGCGACACTTTAAGGATTGTAAATCCTATTGGTGGATCCGCTACTCTTTGTTTGTTATGTGTTGATGTCGAGATTATTCTATGTGGTTTTTCCTTTCATGCTATCTGCATGTTATGAATCATCTTGGTTTTGATACGATTTTGGGTATGGATTGGCTCATTCGTTATGAAGTTCAAATCTTGTGTCCCAAAACAACTTTATATCTCAGCATCCCGATGCTATCGAGCAGTTACCTATTATATTTTGAAGCATGGATCATACTTCGAATGCTCTCATTTCTTCCTTCGAATCAGAGGATGTCATGGCTAATATTCCGGTTGTTTGTGATTTTTCTGATGTCTTTGAGCCTATTTCTAGATTGCCGCCGAAGTGGGCAATTGAGTTCCGTATTGATCTTATCTCTGGTGCTCATCCTGTCTGGCATCCTCCCATGAGGATGTCTGCTAAGGAAAATGAGGAACTCAAGAAACAATTATCTGAATTGGAAGCCAAGCAATTTATTCGTTCTAGCTCATCTCCTTAGGGCGCCACCGTTGTCTTTGTTAAGAAGCCAGATGGTACTCTTAGGCTTTGCATTGATTATCGCAATCTTAACGAGCTCACTATCAAGAATAGGTATCCATTACCTAGGATCGATGACATGTTCGATCGGTTAAGTGGTGCTAAGTTTTTCTCCCAACTTGATCTTGCTACCGATTTTCATCAGTTACAAGTTGCGGAAGATAGCATTCCTCTTACCGCATTCAGTACTCCTTATGGTTCTTACGAATGGCTTGTTATACCGTTCGATTTGACGAACGCTCCAGCGTACTTTGTAGATCTTATCAATCGGATATTCCGGGAATATCTCGATAAGTTCATCTTGGTTTTCATTGATGATATTCTTATTTGTTCCAAATCCGAAGCCGATAATATTCAGCATTTGGAGATTGTTACTCATGCTCCTATCTTAGTGGTTCCCGAAGGGAAACATGATCTTGTTGTTTATATCGATGCCAGTGGTTTTGGACTCGGTGCTGTCCTCATGCAAAATGATAGAGTAGTTGCCTATGCTTCTAGACAACTAAAGCCTAACGAGATTCGTTATGCAACCCATGATTTGGAGTTGGCCGCTATAGTCTTTGCTCTAAAGATTTGGTGACATTATTTATTGGGCGAGCGTTTTGTTCTCTTCATTAGTCACAAATCTCTGAAATATCTATTTACTCAGAAAGAACTTAATATGAGGCAACAACGTTGGCTCGAATTTCTTGCTTCATATGATTTCGATATTCAGTATACCCCTGGTAAGGGTAATCGAGTTGCTGATGCGCTTAGTCGCAAGCAGCAAGTTGTTGTTTCCATGATTCTAGCGGAGTGGAATATTTTGGAAGCTTTATCTCATTATGATATTAGAGACCGCCCTTCAGTTTCTGATTCTCCTATGCTTTTATTTAGCATGGAAGCTCATCCTAGTTTGTTGGATCGTATTGCCGATGCCCAAAAACAAGATCCAGATATCTCTTATCTTATCCAGAGTTGTAAATCAAAATCCCAAAGTGATGATCTAAAGGATTTCGATATTGATGTTCATGGTTGTATTCGGAAGAAGGGAAGGTTGATCGTGCCTAAGGTTCCTAATCTTAGAAATGACATTCTTGAGGACTGTCATCGTTCTAAGTATACTATCCATCCAGGCAGTAGTAAGATATATGCTGACAAGAAACGCTTATACTTTTGGGAGGGTATGAAGCGTGATGTTGCAAGTTATGTGAGTCGTTGCATGACATGTCAACTTATTAAAGCAGAACACTGGCGTCCTAGTGGTTTTTGCAGCCTCATGAGATTCCATTATGGAAATGGTATCAGATTTCTATGGACTTCATTGATGGTCTACCTCGTTCGAGGTCGGGCCATGCTAATGTTTGGGTGATTGTTGACAGATTGAACAAATCAGCCCATTTTATTCCTATCAAGTCCAATCGGACTGCTCCTTTGTTGGCTAAGCTTTTTATTAAAGAAGTCGTTCGACTTCATGGAGTTCCTAGTTCCATTGTTAGTGACAGAGATCCGCTTTTCACTAGTGGTTTCTAGCAGAGCTTTCAGAAAGCTTTAGGTACTAAGCTCAATCTCAGTACAGCTTATCATCCACAGTCTGATGGTCAGACTGAAAGGGTGAATCAAGTTTTAGAAGATCTCCTTCGCGCTTGCATTCTTAACTTTGGTGGTAGTTGGAAAGGCCACTTATCTCTTGTTGAATTTTCTTATAACAACAGTTTCCAATCCAGTGTGGGTATGGCTCCTTTCGAAGCCCTTTATGGAAGGCCGTGTCGATCACCATCTTGTTGGTTGGAATCCGGGAAAAAGTTAGTTCTCGGGCCCGACTATATTCTTGAATCTTCTGAGAGGATTGATATTATTAGACAAAGAATGAAAGAGGCTCGGAATAGGCAGAAATCTTATGCCGATCATCCTAGGAAGCCTTTGGAATTTTCTGTTGGTGATCGCGTATTCATTCGTGTTTATCCGATGAAGGGTGTGGCGCGTTTTAGTAGCTCCGGGAAATTGGCTCCTCGGTATATTGGACCATTTCCTATTATGGAACGCATTGGCCCTGTTGCTTATCGTGTATCGTTACCTATTTAGTTTTCGGGGATTCATGACGTATTTTATGTATCCCAGCTTCGTCGATGCCTTCATGATTCAGATTCTATTATTGATCCTCATATGCAGCAAGATCTTGAGATCTCACCCGACTTGTCTATGGTGCAAAATCCTATTCATGTGCTAGCTTGGGAGGTTAAACGCCTTCGGAATAAAGAAGTCCCGCTTGTGAAAATTCAATGGTCCGCAAACCCCAATGGTTGCACTTGGGAAACCAAAGAATTCATCAAGCGTTGTTATCCGGGTTTTCTCTCCTCTTCGGGTGGGGGTGAGCATTCTTATCCATCTTTTCTATTTTAATCTTTTTTGTGATAAATTATTTGTGTTATAAACGACTTCTAGTATGAAAATTGCGTGGACGCAATTTTTATAAGTGGAAGTTTGTGACAACCGTTATTTTTAATTACTGTCGTAACAAAAAATTAAAATTGAAATTTTAAATTGAAATTTGAAAAATAAATTTGCAATGCAAAAATGTTGCAAAGTCAGTTAATATTATAGGTGGTGCACGTTGGAATTTTTTTTTGTAAGAATGCAAATCATTTACTAGTAAGTTGAACATATAAGTTGTAGTCATCTGTAAAGTCAGTGGGAATTAGCCAAGCCATGCTGTAGTTTCATTTGCATTCACGTGAGTATAAAGGAACAAGTCCATTTCAAAAAAAATGTGAACGTGTTGTCACACACACAAATTGTGTAAAACAAGTTGAATACCTTGCTTTTTATCACTATCATTATTTTTGGTACAGGCTATGCACTTCCTTCCCACTAATGCACGTTTACATTAAATGCCATTGTACTCCATTTCTTGGCCAGCACATTCATTTTGATCTGTATACAATATTGGGTGAAAAGAAAAGTATGATTTTACTCATTTTCCAAGTAGCCTTCCACATTCTTTCTTTTTAAAATTTATAGTAGCTCAGTAGAAGGAGTATTAATAGCCCATTCATTCATTCTTTGTTTTTGTGATTATTTCGTGAGTGTAAATCATATTTTGCCCAGGTTATATTATTATGTGCTTTGATAATTGTCACACACCTTGCCATGGGTTGAATATGCTTGCATATTGTGGGTTGCCTGTCACTTTATCCTTGATAGTGTGTGTCACGTGCATATTGTTGTCCAGGCTATACTTTTGCAGTTCATGGGTACAAGCACGTAACGCACGGCCTAGCATTTGACTTTACATTTTTACTTGCATGTATGTTATGCACGTTAGAAAAAATTCCAGTTTATATTTTATCTAATTCTTGTTGTGCACGAAAATATGTTGCCCAAGTTTTTTTATATATATTGGCCTAAAAAGTGTACGTGCATGCATCTCATTTTTATTATTGCACTAGGCATGTTTTACAAAGTAAAAATCAAGTCCAGGCTGTTTAACATTTTATTTCATACGTGCGTGCATGAAGTATATTGTCCAGGCAGTGCCATATTTTGATGCATATATAGTTGTGTAGACTAATATTTAATTTACGTTGAACCAGTGTTTGGTTTTAAAACATATTTTGTTGCCGTTATTTTTATAAAGGATTTTTACTCCGGTGCTATATTTTTGAAGCGTGTTGTTTTAATGAGATTTTTGACGAATAAAAATTACTGTTGATTTGAGTTCAGTAACCGTCAATTTTAAAGTGAATTTTCAAGCGGTTATCAAGCAACGCTGATTTGATATCCGTTTTTACGGTGTTTAGTGAAGCGCAATTTCTTTGTCGAAATTGCTATAGATGTTGCTGTTTTAATCACGTGTTTTTAAAATCATTTTAAAATAAAATCGTTTCCAAAATTTTTACAGTGTTACGCTTTCAAAAGAATGAGGAATCGATTTAAACGCTTCAGCAAAATTAAGGACTATGGACCCCTACTTTTACCGATCTGATTAATTCCGGACTTGTCCATTTAAGAACGTAAATTTTATTTATATAAAATACACAATTTTGCACTTTCAAGGAAACGATGAAGAGATTTAAATGATTTGGCAAAAGTGCAGAATATGGAACCACGCTTTTACTAATTCGGTTAATTCCGAACTCGTTAATTGAAATATTTGTCGTGATGTTGTTGTTTGAGAATTCTGATGGATTTGTTGGGCTTTCGAGCCACTATGATGGACCATCGGGTCAATTACCAGTACTAGACCTTCGGGTCATATGTTGGACCTTCGGGTCATATGTTGGACCTTCGGGTCATTTGTTGGGTGCCAAATATTATGATGATAGTACTCGGTAGGCTTCGGCCATATGAAGATGCACATGCGGCGTAGCTTAGACTCGCCATATGCTGGGATTGATCCACTTTTATGTTGATTTTTTAGTTATCTATTTTGATTTCTAGACTTTGTGTTTTGCTGTTTTGAATTCAATTTTTAATTTGGAAATTTATTTTGATGATGTTTAATGAGATTTCTTCATTTAAATTGTGCTGATTATTTATGTTGAATAGTCTCATTCGAGATTATGATTAATTTTCTTTGATGTTATTTATGATGCATTCACTTCTAAGTTTAAATTAGACCGATCCGTTTATTATTTTCTTTTAAATTATACTCGGGTTAGACCGAGTTATTTCAGGATATTCGCTATCTCTGATTCTATTGCCGCTTCAGTTTTTGGGATTTCACATCATCTTTTGTCTAGACTTCGAGGTGTTACTTTTGGTGTATTGACTCTCATCTCATGTATGTTGATGTCTTTGTATATGTATATTTGGTTCATGTGAACTATCGATTTTTGTAGCATGTATCCAGACTTATCTTCCGCTATATATCTGATATTTCTGTTTTGATGTGATTATACTTATCAGTGTTGTTATTATTATGAGTTTTTCTGAATTTTTCTTAATCCACCGTGCTTTCGTTTTAGATTTGGATTGAATTTATATCGTTGGGAGCAATTACACAACTCCTATTGATGTAATCAATACTCGTCTAAGCATAACTTATGGATGGTTGCTTCTAACAAGCCGTATTCTTCGCAATAGCAGATGTTATTCCTTATAATAACCTTCGTTATTGTGATTATAGAGGTGGGGCGTCAAATTACTCCTCCCTATACTATATAATGATGTATCGATAAAGAGTAACTGAACTCTTTTGAGCAAGATTAATTATGGGTGAAGTTGAGATTAACTATTTCTATAAAGTTGTGTACTTAAGATAGCTCACAGGGTTAAAATTAATTTCATCTAAAGAATGGTTTACAAAATCATACAAGATAAGAGTTTATAAGACACTCCAACATATTCAAGGCCAAGTAGTTGGCAGGTTGTGCAAGTCGAAAGATACTTGTAATAATGGTTCATGATGCATCTTGTATGAATCACTCCAAAAGTAGTTTGGGAAGGAATGTTATTAGATGACATATGTATGTTTTAAACATAAGTTTTGTGAACTGAAACCAATTCGGTTATATATAAGGAAATTCATAAGATTTGTATGAATGCCTGTTCCGATGCACTTAGAAACAATTATTGTTTCAAGAAATACCAACCTTATATAAATGAATTTCTTATGGAAATTATTGGTAGTAAAATGGATTTGGATATGATCTAAGGATAAAACAAATTACTAGGGTTGAAATGAAATTAACCAAGCGTAAATGAATACAACACAGTAGAATGTCTAATAAGTGTTCTTGTACATTGACGATAGATTATGAGTTTATAAATGTCGAGAATAGAAAATCCTCGACAGTCAATTTGTGATAATCCGGATTTTTAAGCATTGGTAATTACCGTATTTCAACTATTGGAAACACTAAGGTATAAGTTGAATAATAATTTTAAAGAATAAATAATGATATATCTGGTTGTACATAATGAATTTGAACTATAAACTGCTGAATTATAATCTTAAAGCAAATTAATAAATATATAAATAGATTTGTGCAAACCTTATAATGTTGAAAATTTAAGTGTACACTCATACATGTATATAAGTGTGTGAATATATATATATATATATATATATATATATATATATATATATATATATATATGCCATAAGAAGTAGCACATATGGAAGCTGAAAAGGTGTGGATATTATATATAAATATACAAACAATTCAAATAAATAATGTTTTCTAATTATTATAGATATATGTGTATATTTTAAATAGGAAGCTTTGTTTTGAATTTAATCTAATGATTTTCAAAATGTTATTTAAAATTAAATAGAGAAAAATAGGATTAAATTAAGGTTCATATTTTCTTTAAATATATATAAGTTGTATATATATAAAAAGGTATTAAGCATAAAAGAAAATATAATATAAAAACATATATATAAGTACAAAGTAATATAAATAAAGAGTCTTTGACATTTGTAAGGTAATAAAAACATGTATTAACATCTGTAAGTTTAAAGTTGCATGTAAAATACAAATGGCAACATTTGTTCTCTTAAAATTAAATCATATAAAGTAAGTGTTTTAAAAAAAAACAACAAATAAAACAACATCATCTACTTCAAATTCACCCTGAGTTCAAGCAAATTTCAGATCCTATGATTCAACTTAACATAAGTAAAGTAAGCTTTAGTTCATAATCAACAAACAAGTGCAGATCATAACACAACACCGATTTCTGTTTTTCTAATAACTGTGAGTAAACTGCTACTTTTATTTATGCTTAAACCTGTTTAAAATTGATGATTATGATAAAACATTGAAATAACTCTGTGAAATTTGTTAGCATGATGAAAATATGTTTATATATCGATAAATATGTTGTTGTTGAACATGTATGCATGTATATATGTATATAAACTTCTGTTCTTAGTTGCATGCTTATAAACTAAGTTTTAAAATTTAATTTCTCTTTGTACACACAATATTAGGCTAAGATCTTAAAAAGGAAATTGATCATGGCAATGTTATTTCAATTTTTTTTTAAAAATTTTTGGTAAAAATATTAAGTAAATGTTGTGAAAATAAAAAAAACAGTAAAATTCTTCCAATCAGAAAATTTGTGAGAATTAATTTCTCGTTTTGATTATGTAATCTGATTGTATTGAGAATTCATGAATTTTGATAACTATATCATAATTTTTAAGCTTGTGGTTAGTGAGGAATTATGAGATGATTGGAAGTTGTATTTTCATCAAATTCTGACGAATGAGCAGCTCGGTGAGGTCAGGATTCTTATGGGAGGTAGATCGTGGGTCGAGAACAGTGGGGAAAATAGTCGAAGGTGTTATCTCTCGCCGTGTGGCACGTCGGGGTGATTGTAGGGTTCGGAAACTTGGTGGTGTCGACGTTGTAATCAGGGCAATTATGGAGTCATGGATGCTTGGGTTTGATCGCATGAGGGGGATTTGGTGCGTGGGTCTACGGCGAGGTGATGGTCAGAGTGACGATGCTTCTGGTGGCCGGAGGTGGTGGCACAGGGAAGTTTGGGGCGATGGTTCGACTTGGGTTCACTTAATCTCGATCTTAATTTTGTGTTCAACTCGAAGCTCTGATAGTCGTTACCGAGTAGAGAGGTCAGGTCGACCCACGGTGAAAGTGACGATGATCGGAGTAACGAACGTTGGCGCGTGCACGTGCACGAGTGTCAGGCATATCTATGTAATGCTATGATGTTTAGCATCAAGGAAGAGGAGGGGTTGCTCGGGTATTACTCGAGTCATTCGTGTGTAGTCTCGAAGATAGATAAGTGAGTGTTAATGCTTTCACGGTTTAAAATTTAAAATAAAGTTTTTTTTAGGAAGAACAAGAAAGGGAGATGGTGACTCGTGTTTGGAAGTGGAAGTGCACGGGTTTTTTCTCGGGTAAGATATTGAAGATCTTGGTAAAGATATGTAACTTATTTTTTAACTTAGTTTTAGTTAAAATCTTAAGTCCATTTAAAACTTAATTAATAATGTAATTAAGTAATAATTAAAGAGGATGAAGTGTTTTATCATTAAACTTAAGGACTTTTTTAAATTTTCAAGTTAAAGATAATTGATCCCAAGTTTATTATTTCTGATGATAATTGAGGAAGCAATTAAGATAAACGAATTATCTAAAAAAATTAAGGTTTGGGTAATTAACGTTTATTATTTAATTTATTGATTATTAATTAAAGATTGATTAATTAAGGAAAATTATTAAATTTGATTAATTAAGGATTAATTAATCAATAATTTAGAATTATAAATTAATTAATTATGAATTAATTAATTGGTAATTATAAATTAATGAACTGGTGATTAGAGATTAATTAATGTAATTGGAGATTAATTACTTAAATTACAATTACTTAATGTAAGTAATTAAAGGGAAATTACTTAATGGAAGAAATTAAGGATTAATTACTTAGTGGATTGATTAATTAAGGAAATTAATTAAAAGGGTAGTTAGTCAATGAATGTGAATAATTGAAGGATAATTAATCAATGTAAGTGATTGTAGAATAAATAATTAGAGTAATTAATTAAGGATCTATATAATAAGTTTGTTATTAATTTATTTATGAGAGTAATTAAAGGATTATTTAATGTGAATAATTGAAGGTTAATTAATTTTTGTAATTAATTAAAGGCTAATTACTTGATGAAATTAAGATGATAATTAAGGATGATTAATTAATTGGTTGTAATTAATTAATGCCGAGCACGCAGGATGTAAAGACGATTGAACTAATTAATTTAATTTATTTAAATTAATTACAAATGGTGTGACTAATTAATTTTACTTATGGATGATTGAATGATATTGAATGCATTGGATTATTTGATATCTCTGATATATGATGCTATGTGATATGATATGTTTGGATTGAACTTTGATAATATGGTTTGTCCACCTATGATGAACGGCAATGTAAATATGTAATTCTGGATATAAATGGAATTGTTTAAAACTTAAACAGTTGTTATAAGATGATAATGGATTTGAAGAGACCGAGATCGGATATTAGTAATAACCGAAACCATTTCGATTAGTAATTTTCAATAACTCTTTGTATATTTGAGTTTAAAATCAAATAGGCTAGAATGGAATAATTTAACAAAACTGGACCATTGAAACTATATAGTGGTACTTGGGATTGATTTGTGAAATAAGTATGGATATAACAAGATGTGAACTCGTAGTGAGTTATGAGTTACCCCTGGTTTAAAAAAGTTTTATACATTGGTATTTCATATTAGATGAGTTTACTCACGCTGGTTTCCAACCTGACCCGGGTGTTACTTTGATGTAATGCTCGGGTCAGACCGAGCATTACAGATTTTCAGGTTAGGACGTTCTGGAGTGCAGGAGGCAAGTTGGATGGCAGGAACGTATGGAGTTTCCGTTGTGTATATTATTGTTTGTATTTCTAGGACAAGTTAATTTTAACTGTCCAATTTTGTGTTATGGTTTTAACTCTGCTGAATTGTATGTAATCTAACAATTACAGCCTTCTTGTATAAATGCTATTATTTGTTATTATTTTTTGATCCACTGCGAAATATGAGATTCTATGTTTTGTTTTCTATTTTTCTTCTACGTCTTTTCTTCTTTCTTTAACTATCTGAAATTTTCGGCATTCGAATTTTCGAGGTCGAAATTTTGGGTCATTACATTTAGTATCAGAGCGCGGTTAAGTGAGAACCTTGGCTCTAGTGGGTTACTCATTAAGGGTAGGGTCAATGGTACCCTAGAATGAGTTGAGTGTAATATATATGAGGGCGTATTTGTTATTTTCTTATAAAATGGTTTTAAAAATGTTTTTTTATACAAGCTTATATTTTGATATATGTTAGCACCAGAATTGGTCACTAACACCCTTAAGAGAGCTTGTGTAGAGAGATTAATGAAGAAAGTAAGTTAAACAGAGGATAATATGCGGATTTAAATGCAGAAAATACGAACATCAAATTTATAGTGGTTCGGCGTAATTGCCTACGTGTACTTTGAGGTTAATCTTTATTGCTTTCCTCGATAATCGATTGCAGATACAATCCGTATACCAATTATATTGAATACAATTGCTAAGTAAAAAAGATAAGTCTTGAATGAGTTTTGAATGCGGCAGAGTCTCCCCAGTGTTCTCTGAAAAAGGTCCATTTCACTGTGCCTCTGCCCCTCTATTTATAGATGAAGATGGGTTGGTCTTCTCTGGTGGGCCGAACACCTTGGCCCAAAAGGAGTAAACTTTGTGTGCCGAACCATATATGCCAAATAGCATATGCCGAACGGGGTCTAAATGCCGAGCAGTGTGGAATGCCGGTCGACTCTGCCATGCCGAACGATCTATGTACGCCAAACGCTCTCTAACACCGAACGTTCCTAAATGCCGAACATTCTCTCTATGCCAAATACACTCGAATGCCGAATAGCTATAGATGTCGAACACTTCTGAATGCCGAACGAAGTCTGATGTGCTGAGTGGAGAGTGCAGGACGAGCAATAATTGGAGTTGGTCGAGATTGGAGGAATGCTGAACAACTCTGGATGCCGATCACTTTGGAACACCGATCACTCCGGAATGCCGAATAACCTCGAATGTCGAAAACTTCGGGATGCCGAACAACTTTGGGTGCCGACCACTTTGGATGCCGATCACTTTGGAATGCCGACCGCTCCGGAATGCCGAACAGCTATGGGTGCCGACCACTTTGGATGCCGATCACTTTGGAATGCCGACCGCTCCGGAATGCCGAACAGCTATGGGTGCCGACCACTTTGGATGCCGATCACTTTGGAATGCCGACCGCTTCGGAATGCCAAACATCTATGGGTGCCGACCACTTCGGTTGTGCCGAATGATCTGGATGCCGAACAGCACATAAATGCCGAGTAGTATACAAATGCCGAGTGGCTAGTTGCCTGGTCAAAACTTCAGGTAACACTTTCCCTCCAAAGTGCATCATGTGGTCGAACGTGATGTGCTTTGAACCACGAGTCCAGCGTGCTTTGCTTCAAGCCGTGGCTTAGTTTCCTCAATAGTATCTTCTCTTGAATACTAGGTGAGATGATGTATGATGAACGTCGTGCGAATGCCGAACAACCTAGCTGAAGACGAGCACCCGGGATGCCGAACGAACCAAGATAACCGATGCCGAACGATATCGTCTTAACCGGTTCTACCAGTCATAGTCTCTTCGACATCCCTTCTTCCCTATAAAACCCGGCATCCTCCTTCTTCCCCTCTTTTTCACTTTTACCTCTGCGATCTTGTACACACGAACCTCGCCTTTTAACAAACTCCAAGAATTTAACTACTCTTCCCTCCTCTAATATCATTCCTTTTCCCAAATCATTCGGGATTAATCAAAACCGCACCTTTAACTCCATATTTCTGCCAAGTTTCACTACATTTACTAGGTATCGACCCCTTTATTTAAATGATTTCCTTGAATTAATACGAGGCTCAAGTTCGTAAATTAGAACCATGGCCCATAGGTGTCGCGTGGGTGAAAGAATCGAATTGTGATTAGGATATTTTCTAGGGCTAGATGATGTGGAGGAGAGAAGTGGCCAGAGGTGAGCACACGAGGGAGTTGTTGGAAGATGTTCTGTGGTTCGGCACGGTTCTCTCATGCCGAATGAGATTGGAGGGAAAAATAGAGGAGGAGCAGGAATTGGCTAGAATTCCAAACAACATTGTCTGGCATGACTCGCCGAACGACTTGAACGCCGAACCATATTTAGGCCGAACAATACTTAGGCCGAACAGAACGGAGGCCGAACAATACTTAGGCCGAACGATATGAATGTCGAACCATATTTTGGCCGAGCAATACATAGGCCGAACAATCATGAATGCCGAACCATACTTTAGCCGAACAGTACTTAGGCCGAACAATCATGAATGCCGAACCATACTTTAGCCGAACCAGTACTTAGGCCAAACACTTATTCACCTTGCTTAATCATATAACAAAACAAGGACAAGGACCCTAGCATACTAGCAAATCTAACTAATCTGGATTGATGACTTCCTAGTTTCAGTAGTCACAAGCCTGAACCTAAATCGACAAAAACGGATAATTTCTTCTAACATTTAGCGCCAATGTTTGAGTCCGAAATTGTAAACACCATAGGGTAGGTTTTTGGAGACGGTCAGCGATGACGGTCTTCGAAGGCGACGATTCGAAGCTAAACTTTATACCATTAAACCCGTGACTTTTAATTTCTCAGCGCTTTTTCTTAAATTATCACACTAGTCCACAAACCACACAGGGGGAATACTTGTGTTGTTAAGTCTAACATCGATTGTTTTTCAAGTATAGTTCAAACAGGTACTATACTAGATCCAATTTCTATCAAAGATGTCTAAGAAATCTAGCTCTGCCACGATCTCAGATAGACCTAGGCCGTCTTCCAAACAAGGAGTCGCAGATACCTCAAACCCGTCGACTTCCCCTGCTCATAACTTAGCTCTCGACGCCCTGGAGGTATCAATTTTCTTGGACAACCCGGTTGATTCACAGGCTTCGAAGATCAATGAAAGTGCACTCCGTCGGATATGTTACGTCCACGGAATCCCCTTCGATGACGTATTAATTCCATCGGGGAACGATTGTCCACACCTACCCCAAGTTGGATATACAGCTTGTAATAAGTTTATGTGATGGGTCGACAGTGTGCCACCGTTCAACTTATTTCTTCGAGACGTGCTGTAATACATTGACATTGCCCCATCTCAATTGCACCCGAATGGTCACGCCATTATCTACGGTACCAATGTCCTCTTCATGACTGTCCTCTTTAGGCCTCCAACCTCGAGTGACATCAGATATATATATATATATATATATATGATCAAGAAGCAGAGAGATTGCCCCTCTTTCATGTTTCTCGAGCCGCACAACAAATGCCAAATCTTAACTAGGGCATGCAGCAAGTTCGCCCTATACAAACAGGAATGGTTTTACATGCGTTGCCCTCCTAGTTTCGCAAGGAGATGGGTGGAAGCAAGTAAATCTTTTCTCTGGATCGATATTCATGCTTGGTTAAAGCCGTGCCTCTTCTAATTCTTTTTTCCATCTTTTCAGGTATCATTCCACCACCTGACGGTCGCAGGTATTCCGAAGCCGTCGAAGCCATTAGAGCCCTTCCTGCCGACGAATGGGACATCCGAACTCTCATTTCAAATGAGTCACTATCGAGGTTCAGACTGTTAGAAGAAGGTCATCGGATAAGCCTTCCTGAGGGCGTTTCCGTACCCAGGCCCACCTTCGGTAAAAGGAAAAAACAAGCGGAGTCTTCCGCATGCAACGCTCCTGGCGCACTAGAAGAAGGAGAAATCAAAGAAAATGAAACACCCGAACCACAAGATGAGAACGTTGGGCCTACTCAGGACCCACTAGTTGAAATTCATGACATCGAAACGTCATCCTCCCCTTCGAAGAGGAAAAAGAAACTGACGTACAAGATAAGGAGGGATAAAGTTGGTGCAACCTCTAAAGTAACTCTTATTTCGACAGAGAAAGAGGCCTCCTCACAACATTTGGAAAGTTCTTTAAAGGGCCTCTCGAACCTCTCGATACCTGACGATCTACTTAATTATGATTTCGATGATCCAGAGGTGCTTAAACTTCATTCGCCATCAGAGGCGATGCAGGCGTTCAAGCCCAAACTCTGGGAGAAAAAACTCCCATTAGTAAAGAAACTGGTCCGTCGGGTGGAAACACTAGGACACACACACAAACACATGCACTTCACCTTGCACATAATTTTCCGTCGTCACATAGCTCTTTGCTAATTCGTTGTTATTTAAATTCTATGCAGGTGACATGGGGCATACACACGGAATTGATCGCCTCCGTGGGTCATCGGTCTTCCATCACCCTGGATGTGACTCAGGTTCCGGGAGACGTCGTGACAGAGACGATGATGGCGATATGGATTATCATTCCCGGGACTCATCATCTCGGAAGAAAACATATTACCAGCCCAAGTACCACCAACATCCCTACTCTCACTCGGAACAAAGCAAAGATATGCACGGTTATAAGGGGTCGCAATCCGATGTCCCCCGAGACCAACACTCTGATTTCTCTTCCACACGACAATCCCGGGATCCTCACATGAGAGATGAACTTTCAAAGTCGTCTTCTCATGTTCCCGCAATAGATCCAACAGTATCGGAGAGACTGGATGAGCTTAATGATAAATTTGCAAAGATTTGATTTGATGATCTAAAGTTCCTCCCGGCGATCCAACATATACCTGGAGATGTTAAACAAAGTGTCATCTCCTGCACCAACAACGTCTATGTTCAACATGACGTGTTCGTTCATTTGGCTGAAAAACTTTCAAAAGTCTCCATAAAGAGCCAATATGAGATCGATCGCCTGAAGCTTGAGGCTATCCACGACAAAGATATCATTAAAGCTCAGGACAAAGAGATTGCGACTTACAAATCTGAACTTAAGGCCGCCCAGCAGAGCGCCAAGGATACCGCTGAAGCCGTAACTCGTCTGGAATCGACTCATAAAAAAGGCGGTACAATGCTGTGGGGCTTTGGCTTTGGAAAAAGATTCGGTGCAAAAAGAGGGGGATGCATTCTGTCTCAGGGTTAAAGAACTTGACGAGCGACTCCGCAAAGAACAAGAGGAGAAGGTTGCTGCCTAGGAAGAGTCGCAACTGTATTGCGATGAGACTTTTGCAACGTGACTCCTAAAGGCGAAACTTGAGGGAGAGCTTTCTAAAGTTGAGGCGCTGAAGAAAGAAGCCCGCGAAGAGGGCAAAAAGATAGCCTCTGCAGAAATCAACTCCCGTCTTGAGACGGCCAGAAGAAGGTAGAGAGGAAATCAAAACCATGTTCAACCCGCTTATTGCCGAATTCAATGCCCGCGTTCTCATGCACCGGGACTTAACTTTTCTGGGTGTGGGCTATCTCGAATCTTTAGTCGAGGCGTGGGAGACTTTAATTGAGATCAAGAAGGCCGAACACGGTATCGAGGAGGTTGATGAGGGGGCCTTGATAAAAACATTCCTCAGGGGAAATGAGCCTTCGGACCTGTCAGTGGTTAAAGCTATTTATTGCAAAGGCTCCCCTTCAACAAAAGGGAAAGAAGTTATCGCCGGTCCATCTGGGATTTAGTCTCCAGCTCGTGTGCCTACCCAGCTTACCAGTCGGCTGATACTCGGTCCTTTTCAACAGCACATCGACTATGACCCGGAGGACCCCGGCCTTGGAGTTCATGTTTTGTCACCTATTCCAAAGGGAGAGACCCTCCTGACGGTTGAGAGCCAGCCGGAACCTGGTAGGCAACTCTTTCGCTTTAACATTCCAAGAGTTTTCGCTTTCCACCAGAAGCTATCGCATTCTAATACTTGCTTTTCGTGATTTTATGCAGGCCGTTTTGATCTTGAGCCCACTCCGAGGAGCGATGTCGCCAAGGAGGTTATGGGAAAAACGAGTGAATCCACTCATGCAGGAGAGGCTCCTGGTCCCGATGCTCAGGTGATCGGAGCCCCTATCGATGGGAGTTATGAAGTTGAAATTACAGATGTCTTCGAGCACACGTCCGAACTGAGCATGAAGGAACAGCTCGATAAAGAGAAAGAAAAGACGATCAAGATCAAGGTCGAACCTCAAGATGTGGACCCGGACGACCCTTTGAACAAGCTGTTGAAGGTCATTCTCCCAGGCGGGTCCAAACCCATGGATGTTCCTCCCACTTCTTCAGCTGTCACCCCCCCCCCCCCCCCGGTCAAAGAAAACTGTCAAGGGTAAACGTACCGGGGAGGAGTCATCGGGCAAAAAGTCGAAGAAGTCAAAGAAATAGTCTTCGCTCTCGTTCAACAAGAGCTAGTTTAGATTATGTAATTATTTTTGTTTTCATAGTTTATGTAAATAAACTTTTGACTTCGAGCTTCGGAGGAATTTTAGTAGAAACTTATTTTTGATGAATAAAACTTAGTTCTTTTTGTCTTTCGAAAGATTTCTGTTGTCCGGTTTTCTGTATAATCATGGTCGGAACTCAAGCTATTGTGAGTTACATCAGCTTCTCGATTCATCTTCAAATAAGTTGATAATCTCCTGGCATTACACATTATTTATTCCACGCTCCGGGCACTTAGAGTATTTTCTAGTCCCCACGCCAAGGGCTTGATGACTTCAAGTCATTTTATGTCCAGTCTGCCTTAAGGGGACTTGGTCATTTAAATCGTTTATACTCGAGTCTGCGCTCTGGGGACCTAGAGTACTCTAGTCCGCACTCCGGGGACTTGGAGGTTTTGAGTCGTTTATACTCGAGTCTGCGCTCTGGGGAGTTAGAATACTCCAGTCCGCACTTCGGGTACTTGGAGGTTTTGAGTCGTTTATACTCGAGCCCGTGTTCCGGGGACTTAGAGTACTCCAATCCGCACTCCGGGGACTTGGAGGTTTTGAGTTGTTTATACTCGAGTTCGTGCTCTTGGGACTTAGAGTACTTCAGTTCGCACTCCTGGGACTTGGAGGTTTTGATTCATTTATACTCGAGTCTGCGCTCTGGGAACTTAGAGTACTCCAGTCCGCACTCCGGGGACTTGGAGGTTTTGAGTCGTTTATACTCCAGTCTGCGCTCTGGGGACTTAGAGTACTCCAGTCCGCACTCCAGAGACTTGGAGATTTTGAGTCAATTATACTCGAGTCCGTGCTCTGGGGACTTAGAGTACTCCAGTCTGCACTCCGGGGACTTGGATGTTTTGAGTCGTTTATACTTGAGTCCGCGCTGTGGGGACTTAGAGTACTTCAGTTCGCACTCTAGGGACTTGGAGATTTTGAGTCGTTTATACTCGAATCCGCGCTCTGGGGACTTAGAGTACTCCAGTCCTCACTCCAGGGACTTGGAGTTTTTGAGTCGTTTATACTCGAGTCCATGCTCTAGGGACTTAGAGACCTCCAATCCGCACTCTGGGGACTTGGAGGGTTTGAGTCGTTTATACTCGAGTCCGCGCTCTGGGGACTTAGAGTACTCCAGTCCGCACTCCGGGGACTTGGAGATTTTGAGTCGTTTATACTCGAGTCCATGCTCTGGGGACTTAGAGTACTCCAGTCCGCACTCCGGGGACTTGGAGTTTTTGAGTCGTTTATACTCGAATCCACGCTCTGGGAACTTAGACTACTCCAGTCCGCACTCCGGGGACTTGGAGGTTTTGAGTTATTTATGCACGTTCGTACGTCAGACAAAGTAATGTATCTCTCATTTATTATAGCGTTCTCATACACAAAAACATCGACAACTCAAGGGAAAAGGAAATGGCTTTAAGCCTTTATTAATGTAAATAAGCTAAATTGTCTTTTCATATGTCGTAAACTAAGAATAAAAACTTGCCGGAAATAAATGAAACTTAAATATGATAGAAATGAACTAAGTGTAATAGTGCCGCAAATGTTCACTATTCCGTGCTGGGGGGAGTGTCGCACCATCAACGGTCGCTAGCTTGAAAGTTCCTTCTCCAAGCTTCCGTTCAATAACGTATGGACCTTCCCATGCGGGTCTCATGTGTGACGGAACTGGGAAAACTCGTTTCAAAACGAGATCACCTACTCCAAAGATTCTTGGTCGGACTTTTTCATTATAATATCGAGCAACTCGGTGCCTGTACATGGTCGCTCTTAAATTAGCTTCTTCGCATTTTTCATCGATGAAGTCCAAAGATTCGAGCAAGAGATCTTGGTTTGACTCTGAGTCATAATAAGTTACCTGATGTGATGGGACTTCAAGTTCCACAGGTATGATAGCTTCCATGCCATATGCTAATGCGAACGGAGTGTGGCCGGTCGTAGACTTGTGGGTGGTACTGTAAGCCCAAAGTGCTGTTGTAAGCTCATCCACCCACTTGCCTCTAGCCTTTTCCAAACGTTTTTTCAATATGGATTTGATTATCTTGTTTACGGCCTCCACTTGTCCATTAGCTTTCGAATGAGCAACTGCTGCAAACTTTTTCTCAATACCATATTTTTGACAAAACTCTTTGAACTCTTTGCTTTCAAACTGAGTTTCGTTGTTTGTGACGATGGTTCGTGGAAGGCCAAAACGGCATATAATATTCCGTACAACGAAATTAATGACCTTTTTGGTGGTGATAATAGCCAAAGGTTCTGCTTCTGCCCACTTAGTGAAGTAATCGACTGCAACAATCGCGTATTTTGCACCACCTTTGGATAGAGGCAAGGAACCGACTATATCGATTCCCCATATTGCAAATGGCCAGGGACTAACCATTTGTGTGAGTTCCGTCGGCGGAGCTCTTGGGATTTTCGCATACTTATGACATTTGTCACATCTTCTCACGTAGTCTGCGGCATCCCGATTTACAGTTGGCCAATAGTAGCCATAGCGGAGGATTTTCTATGTTAATGTATGCCCTCCGGTATGGTCGCCACATTCACCTTCATGGACTTCCTTCAGGACTCGTTTTATCTCATCATGGCCAATGCATCAGAGTAATGGGGTCGAGAATCCCCTCCGATACATTATTCCATCCTGCATTACATAACGAGAAGCCTTACGAATGACTTGTCGTCTTTCGCTCCTTCTTTCGGGCACGCCCCCGTGTAACAAGTACTGCTTGAATGGGGTCATCCATGACTCCTTCTCGATTTCTGTTTCTAACATGAAATCTACCTCCATCATATTTATACTTGGAACATGTAAGGTTTCAACGGGAAACAATCCCATCTGCTGCGCATCACCAGTGCTTGTAAATTTTACCAATGAATCAACTGCCATGTTCTGTTCACGCGGAATATGTGAAATATCATAATATTCGAGAATCGCTAGCAGCTCCTGAACTTGGGCCAAATATGGGACAAGTCTCTGCCCCTTGCTTGGTAGTCTCCACGCACTTGATAGACCACCAGTTGCGAGTCGCAAAAGATTTCAACCGATCTTATTCCCAGTTCCTTGACGAGCCTTAAGCCGGCAATCAATGCTTCATACTCGGTTTCGTTATTTGTTGCTGTGAATTTGAGCTTCAAAGCGTAGCAAACTGATCAGTTTTCAGGAGTTACCAAAACTATGCCAACCCCCGAACAACGGTCGTTAGATGCCCCATCAGTGTACATCTTCCATCAGATGGGAGGTATGACATTACGGCCTTTTGATTCGTCTATCATGGTGAATTCAACGATGAAATCCGCTAGCGCTTGTCCCTGTATGGCCTTTGGTGGTAGGTAAGTAATATCGAATTGACTTAATTCGATATTCCACTTTAACATCCTTCTGGAAGTTTCCGGTCGTTGGAGTACCTGTAGCAAGGGTTGATCAGTGTAAACACTGATTGAGTGTGCCTGGAAGTATGGGCGAAGCTTGCGTGATGCAATCACTAAGAAATAAGATAATTTCTCGATCTTGGGATATTTTCTTTCTGCCCCCATCAAGCGTTTACTGACATAATATACTTGCTTTTGAACTCGGTCCTCCTCGCGAACCGGAGCCGTACTGATAGCATGCTGGGATACTGCCAAGTATACATACAGCATTTCATGGTCGATTGGTTTCGATAGCACCGGGGGGCTCTCTAAATGCCTTACCAGAGCTCGAAATTCTTCCTCACAGTCGGATGTCCACTCGAAATTCCTTTTTCCCTTCTTTATCACGTCGAAGAAGGGAATGCATTTATCCGTGGCTTTGGATATGAATCGGCTCAGCGCTGCCACCTTTCAGTTCAAGCTTTGTACTTGCTTTATAGTTCTGGGCACTTGTATGTACCGAATAGTCCGAATCTTTTTCGGGTTAGCTTCAATTCCACGTGCATTCATAATAAAACCCAAGAACTTTCCTGATGCCACACCAAAAGAGCCATTCAAAGGGTTGATCTTCATACCATAATGTTTGAGTATATCAAACATTTCTGCCAAGTCTCGAATGTGGTCGTTTGAATGTCGTGACTTCACGAGCATGTCATCCACATAGACTTCCATCGTCTTACTGATCTGGTCTTTAAACATTCGATTCACCAGACGCTGATAAGTTGCTCCCGCATTTTTCAATCCAAAGGGAATTACTACATAGCAATATAGCCCCATATTCGTGACAAAACTGGTGTGCTCTTGGTCTGGAATATGCATAGGGATCTGATTGTATCCTGAATACGCATCCATAAATGACAATAATTCGTGTCCGGCAGTAGAGTCGACGAGCTAGTCAATTCTAGGTAAAGGGAAACTATCCTTCGGGCATGCTTTATTCAGATTGGAGTAATCAACACAAGTTCTCCACTTTCCATTTGCTTTCTTCACTAGCACTGAGTTAGATACCCATTCAGGGTAGAGGGCGTCGTGGATGAACCCATTGGCTTTGAGTTTGTCCACCTCCTTTTTGAGAGCCGCGGACCTCTCTGGATCCATACCTCTCCTTTTCTGTTTTACGGGAACATGTTTCGGGTCTATGTTCAACATATGACTCATAGTTGTTGGAGAAATTCCACACATATCAGAGTGTGTCCAAGCGAAAATGTCTAGATTCGCCCGTAGAAAATCAGTAAGATCCTCGGCCACTGAAGGGTCGACTTGCGATCCCATCTTAAGAACTTGTGATGGGGCATCCCGGCTGACTGGGATGTCAATCGTTAGCTCAGCCGGTGCTACATTCGTTTCCTTGGGTTCCCCATCATTATCTCTCGGATCTTTGTCTCTAAGGATCCGAGAATGCTGCCCGAGCCAGGGCTCGGGCACTACTTTTCAATCATCAGTCTTTAGGATGCGGACGGAGCTGTCCGCAACCTTTCCCTTCTCTCTTCGTTGAGCTTCTATCAATTCTGCCACATAACATGCACGACCGGTCGCCTGATCGCCATGTACAACACCGACTCCTTTGTCTGTCGGAAATGTTAATGCAAACACCATGGAGCCAAAGCAGCCCTAAACTCTGCCAAGGCTGGACGACCCAAAAAGACATTGTATGGAGAGTCAACATCCATTACTATGAACGGTAGGACTCGCACTCTCCTACGTTCACCTTCTCCCAGTTCAACTGGTAGCTCTATATACCCCATCGCGTCGGTTGCAGCACCGTTAAAGCTGTGGATACGGGCTTTGCATGGTTTCAAATCTTTCGTTTCCATCTTCATTTGGTCATAAGCCTTTTTGAAGATGATGTTGACAGAGCTTCCATAATCAATCAAGATTCTTTTGACATAAGATGGTCCGATTGTTGCAGATATAACCATCGGGTCGATAGTAGGAGCCTCCACCTTGTCCGCGTCTCGACTCCTAAACACTATATCGTCAGTCATCATGCGTTGTTGCTTTACGGGGGTTCCGTCTTCCACATTCGAACAACATTCGTAATCTGCATGCCTCAAAGAGGTAGCATATCGTTCCATCTCCTGCCAATTCTTATCTCTAGGATGAGGTCCTCCGACGATAGTGTTTATAATCAATCTACCCACAGTCCGAGCAGGTTGTTCTGGTTGGTGTGGAGCCGGCCCGCATCCGGGGTCTGACGTTCCTTGCCTTCCATCTTGCAGTTTTTTGACAAATTCCTGCAATTTTTTCTGTCTGATTAACTTTTCTATGGCGTCATGGAGGTGTCTACACTCCTCAGTATTATGCCCATAGGTCTCATGGAAGCAACAGTACTTCCCTGTCCGTTTCTGTTCTTCAGTGAACTCCTTTGGGCATGGCTTTCTGTATTCAAAGGTGTTACAGGTAGATAGATAAATGTTTTCAAGAGAAGTATTCAGCGGGGTATATTCATTGTATGTCGGAATCCATGACTTCCATTTCCATGCTTCTCTTTTCTTTCTGGGATTTCCACCTCCGGATCCTTTGGACTACCCAGGCTTGTTCTGGACGTTGACTTGAACCTTTCCTGAACTATCGCCGGACTGCTTTACGACGATGTTACTTTTCACAGTCTCCTGAACAGGCCCTGGTGCCTTATCATCTCGTCCATCGAGCCTCCTCCCTTCGTATGAACTGATGAGCTTTGGAATAGAATCGTTCCAATGTAGCTGGGGGCTTTCCCCCAACCAATCTCTAAACTCCGAGTCTGGATCTACACCTCGCATTACCGCCATCAAAATCGCATGGTCGTTAGAATTGCTAACTTCAGTGGCGGCAACATGAAACCTCTGTAAGTATGATTTCAAAGACTCTCGCGAAGCTTGGATTACGCTTGATAATGACATAACGTCCTTTGGACGGGTAGCATGTATTCTGAATTGTTCAACAAATTTCTTCGCTAACTCGTCGAAGTTGGATATAGATCGTGGAGGTAGCCGAGTAAACCACATAGTGGCAATTTCGGACATAGTGATTGAGAAACACCTACACTTAGTTGCATCATTTGCCATTGCCGAATCCATCATCCATTTGTACCTCATCACGTATTTCCTAGGGTCAGTCTTCTCTTCATAGGCTGGAATAGTCGGCATATTGAATTTCTTGGGGTACTCAGCCTGTAGAATAACATCTGTGAAGGGAGTATGACTTCTGGACACTCCCCAATCTTCGTTGGTCAGGCCTTGGTTCTCTCACATCAACTGTCTGGCCATGGCTGATAAGTCCGAAGTTTGTATGGAGGGTGGGAGGTTGGGTTCCGTTCCACGGGACCATGCGGGTTGATGTCCCGCTTGATTTGGGTCTTGGTGATCCGGACGTCCGGTCTCATCACGTGCCTGATTCTTGATGGATCGATCGGTAGCACCTGCTTGAGCAGCTTCATCCCTACGGCATCTATGCCTAGGAGGTTCATCAGCTGAGGTCGAGCTATAAGATTCAGAATAAGGAGCAGGACTACTTCTAGCATTCTGATGCTGCTGTTGGGCAAGCTAAGTCAAGAGATTAGTATTGGCTTGGATCTGCTCAGCAAGTTGCCTTCTACTTTTCCTGAGTTCTCTTATGAAGTCGTTGAACTCTGTTCGGGAAACAACTTCCACTTGGTTCTGGGTGGAGGTTCCCGCGCCTTGAATTACTGGTTGGTTGCTAGGTCCTATCTGTTGTACACTAGCAGTTTCGTGGACATCTGCGTTGTGAGAGGCCGATCCAGTTCGTGGTCTTCCCATGGTAGAGTTATTGGTCGTAACTCTAAGTAGAATCTACAGATGTCTTGTGAATGATTTGGATCTTCTTCAGGGGATTTTTCAATCCAGTAGCTGCAAAGTAGATCCTATCGTCCTGAGAATTCGATTCTGAGTGAAAGCACCAAAATGTTAGCACCAGAATTGGTCACTAACACCCTTAAGAGAGCTTGTGTAGAGATATTAATGAAGAAAGTAAGTTAAACAGAGGATAATATGCGGATTTAAATGTAGAAAATACGAACACTAGATTTATAGTGGTTCGGCGTAATTGCCTACGTCCACTTTGAGGTTAATCTTTATTGCTTTCCTCGATAATCGATTACAGATACAATCCGTATACCAATTATATTGAATACAATTGCTAAGAAAAAAAGATAAATCTTGAATGAGTCTTGAATGCGGCAGAGTCTCCCCAGTGTTCTCCAAAAAAATTCCATTTCATTGTCCCCCTACCCCTCTATTTATAGATGAAGATGGGTTGGTCTTCTCTGGTGGGCCGAACACCTCGGCTCAAAAGGAGTAAACTTTGTGTTCCGAACCATATATGTAGAACAGCATACGCCGAACGGGGTCTAGATGCCGAGCAGTGTGGAATGTCGGTCGACTCTGCCATGCCGAACGATCCGTGTACGCCGAACGCTCTCTAACACCGAACGTTCCTAAATGCCGAACACTCTCTCTATGTAAAATACTCTTGAATGCCGAACAGCTATAGATGCCGAACACTTATGAATGCCGAACGAAGTTTGATGTGCTAAGTTGAGAGTGCGGACCGAGCAATAATGGGAGTTGGTCGAGATTGGAGGAAGGCCGAACAACTCTAGATTCCGATCACTTTGGAACGCCGACCACTCCGGAATGCCGAACAACCTCGAATGCCGAACACTTCGGGACGCCGAACAACTATGGGTGCCGACTACTTTGGATGCCGATCACTATGGAATGCCGACCGCTCCGGAATGCCGAACAGCTATGGGGCCGACCACTTTGGATGTCGATCACTTTGGAATGCCGACCGCTCCGGAATGACGAACAACTATGCGTTCCGACCACTTTGGATGCCGATCACTTTGGAATGCTGACCGCTCCGGAATGCCGAACAGCTATGGGTGCCAACCACTTTGGATGCCGATCATTTTGGAATGCCTACCGCTCTAGAATGCCAAGCAGCTACGGGTGCCGACCACTTCGGTTGTGCCGAACGATCTGGATGCCGAACAACACATAAATCCCGACCAGTATACAAATGCCGAGTGACTAGTTGTCTGGTCAAAATTTCAGGTAACAATATATAAAGTAATAGTTTTTTTTTCTATGATGTTAAAGCAATTGGTTATTGATTATTGGAATTAAAAATAATAATAAGAATCAAGTGGTAATAGGAATACAACCAAATAGAAATTGGATAATATAAACTATATAAATATGATAAATGGATCCAAACTGAGATTAAAATCCTGAATTTGTAGAAGTATTTTCAGAATAAGATAATAATGAATTGGTTTCCAGATATGGTAATCTTGGTTATTATCATGCATGGTAGTTGTGTTTAGTAATGAAATATTTGTGAATGATTGAGCAAAAATGAAATGTTTTAAGGAAGTAAACATTTAAGTGAGTATGACTTATAAATTGGAAATGAAGATGATCTAAATTATGATGCCTTAAAATCTAAGTCCAGAATTTGGAATTTGTTTCAAAGTGATAAAGTAAATAATAAATAATATTATTTACAATGTATTTGAATGAAAGAGTCCTGTTTCAAACGAAGAGTTGTTTGAAAATTTTAAAGAAATTTGTTTTGAATTATATCCAAGGGTGGTTTAAAATTTAAAGTATAACTTGGTGTGCAAAGGAAATAAGTGTGTATATATGAGGGATATACATAATATCAAAGTTGAAATAAACTCTAAGTGTTCAGTTTTAATTTTTTTTCTTGGAATGTGATATGAAAACCCAAAGTGATAAATTTTTGAACTTATAAGTGGGAAGATTATTAATATAAATTTTAAAATTTGAAATGGAAATTCAAATTGGGAAAAGTAGACTGGTTTAAACTAAATTGAATTTCACTTACGGGAAGCTAAATAAGTATAGAACAAACAACCTGAATTGGAAATTTCAAGATGAAATTAAGATTTAACTTGGGAAGTTAAATGGTTGATTTGAATTGGGAGTATGTTTGATCTCAAAATGGGTTTGAGATCTGGAAATTGGAATTAAATGCTGTTGGTGAATGTTTTAAATAATTTGAATATTTATTTATTTGACTTATCTTAATATCATCATGTTGTTATTAATAATCCATGAAACTATGAATTGGGTTATTTTAAATGAATTAAGAAATGGATTGAGGTGATATACATCCATTATTGAAATAAAATAGAAATAAGATTTAACTTATGAAAGGGAAATTGCTTTGAACTTAAAGATTTAAATGTTAAAAATGAGCTTGCTGAAAATTTGATAAGAAATGGTTTCGAAGTTAAAAATGGATAATAAATTAGAATCTGAAGATAAAATTGTTTTTGAACTCTTATTTGAACTTTGAAATAAGTTAAGTAAAGGTAATTTAAAAATGAAAATTTGAAATTGGACTTAGAATTAAATGATTTAAAAATTTTAAGTTGTTAATTTAAAAATAAAGGTTGGTTTGATTTAAAAAATTAAATCAACATATAAAAATTTAACTCGAATTTATATAATTCGAGGTGGTTTTAAGTTGAGATTTGAATAGAATTAGTTCAAATTGAATTTGATTTGAATTAATTGGAATTGTGATTGAAGATGGATAAGCATAAATTCAAATGGAAAATTTGAATTGAATTGATTTGAAGTGAAATTGAAGTTGATTAAGTTTGAATTTCAAACAGGAATTGATTTAGGATAAAAATTAAGGTTAATTTAAATTGAGTTGAAATTGAATCAATTTAATGGAAGTGGGAATTGGAAATTGGGAATATAACAGTTTGGCTCTGAACTATATTTATTTCAAATCAATTTTTTTTAATATAACTGTTTTTAAATCTATTTTTCCTAGCTATTTACTATATAACTTTTCTTTTTAAAACCCAAAACTATCTTATACTTATTTTACAACTACTTTTGGAACTATTTTCTATTTTACAACAATTTTACAACTATTTTATGAACTAATTACTGTTTTACAAATATTTTGCAATTATCTAACTATTTTACAACTATTTGACTATTTTACAACTATCTTAAAACTACTTAACTATTTTACAGCTATTTTACAACTAATAATTATTTTTCAAGTACTTATCTATTTTTAACTTTTCAAGCTATTTTCTAAATTTAAGCTGGTCGGAGTGCAAACTTTTTATGATTAATTTCCAATTGAGATAAGAATTGAAGTGATAATCTAAATGAGGATTGAAGCAACCGTGAATAAGTGAATAAAATCATAAATGGAGGTGAATAGAAAAGAGAATTGATTTAGCTAATGATCAATGAAGATAATTACGTATGATGTATATTTATTATTCAATTTGCATAGTGATTTGATCCGGATTTGAGCTAGAATTTTGAGATAATATATCGATTCGGGTTAGGATTTTTCACTCGATTTTCGACGGCGAACCCTGGATATGGATTTTTCGATGATTTTGAAAATTCTCTATCATAGTTATGACTATGCAAGGAGAATGACAGTTTCTGGTCAAGAAACCAGATTTGAGTCCGCACTAGGAAGTCAGGTGGACGATACTAGTTCGGAAGTGAGATTGTGTGATCGATTGAGCGATCAGATTTGATATTACGTACGGATGGTATATGTACATCGTATGTGCTTGAATGAAATTCGATGGTGAAATTTTGGAAGAAATGCGAAATGGTTTTGAAAGGAAAAGTATATTTTGAGAAGCATATATGAATAAAGATGGAAGCTGGACATCTTTTGAAATTACTATATGGAACGTAAGTGATATGGTAAATAATTTTATCAAAGAAATCTAATTTGAATATTTGATTTGGCAAAAATGATGTATGTGTATGTATGTTTGTGATATATGATAAATTCCCCTTGTTGAATCCAAACCAGAAGAAAGGTTTTTTTTTTTTGAAAAATATTAGAAGTATTAAAAAAAGTGAATCTATATAAGTGATCTAAAGATTATTTTCAAGTTGGAAAGGATAAGTTAAATATATATATATATATAAAGGATTTTATGAAAATGATTTTGGGAAAGGTTTTGGAACCTATGGACTTGAAAAAGGCTTTTGATTTTTAGGAAAATCAATTTTGGGAATTTGAAAAGCCAAGTTTGGAACTATCGATTTGAGATATCAATTTTGTGTAAAGGAGATTTATGTAAATCATAAAGGGTATGATTTTAAAGATACTATAAGTATATAGTAAAAAGTGTTTTGAGATTAGCTCTGGGGAAAAATGCGCTCCCATTGGAATGAACTTCATTAGAAGATCCACGGGGTGGGTCTGCCTTAAGCCCTACGGGGGAGGCTTTAAATTGAATCCTGGGAGGAAGTCTGGACAAACTGAAGTTCCTGAGGATTTTGTGTTGTGGGTAGCGAAAGTCGAGGGCGCGGATGCCTACAGAGACATTTGGGTTATGCTGTGACGACAGTGTAACTCGATGTCACTGCGATCTACTATGGACCATAGCCGAAGTTGTGTGCGCCATGAGAGCCAACAGTCTACGTTTGATTTTGCCGCGATGGCAACGTAACATCGGTAGACTGTGACCTATGGTGACATAGCGAAAGTCGAGAGGTCATGAGAGCCTAAGGCTACATTGGGACTTGACTGACGTAGTCTGCGACCTATGTGGAAGTGGTAAAGTTTCATTTGGCAGCGAAAATCGAGGGTGTTGATGCCTATAGTTACATGTACTTTTTCTGTGAGGGCAAATAATTCGGGATGTAACTGCAATCTGTGACGGGTTCCATGGCGTAATCGAGGGGCGTAGAGTGCCTACAGTTATCTATAGATTTTGTCGGGATGGCAACGTAACCATCGGGTTAACTGCGACCATGGAGGGGGTGATGATTTCTAGAGCATTCTCACCAAAGATGTTTCCTCTATGTTCAAAAACGTTTTCTATATTTTCACTATAATATTTTCCAAGTATTTTTTTACTGGGTGTTGAAAACGGGTCTGTTAAGTACTTATAGATTTTTAGTCCTACGCCTAATCAACGTGTGAGCGAATTTCTATGGAAACGATGATGTACTTATTGGGACATCGAGTTATAAAAAGTATTTTTTTAACTATTTTGGTAATATTATGTAGATTTTGAAGTGTTTTTAATATTCTTAAACAAAGGGTTCATAGTTTAAAATGTTCAACAGGTAATTTATCTGATAATAAGTATTGCATAAATTCTGGCTTCGTTCCTTTTCAAGGACGAAAAGATTCAAAAGGGGAAGGAGTGTGATAATCTTGATTTTTGGGCATTGGTAATTAATAGATTTTAACTAATGGAAACACTAATCTATAGGTTGAATAAATAATTCTAAAGAATAAATAATGATATATCTAGTTGTACATAATGAATTTGAATTATAAATTGCTGAATTACAAATCTTATAGCAAATTAATAAATATATAAATAGATTTATGCAAATCTTATAATGTTGAAAATCTGAGTGTATACTCGTACATGTATATAAGTGTAAATATATATATATATATATATATATATATATATATATATGCCATAAGAAGTAGACATGTGGAAGCTGAAAAGGTGTATACACACACAACAATTCAAATAAATAATGTTATCTAATTATAGATATATATATATATATATGTAAATTTTAAATTGGAAGCTTTATTTTGAATTTAATCTAATGATTTTCAAAAAGTTATTTAAAATTAAATAGAGAAAAATAGGATTAAATTAAGGTTCATATTTTCTTTAAATATATATAAGTTGTATATATATAAAAAGGTATTAAGCATAAAAGAAAATATAATATAAAAACATATATATAAGTATAAAGTAATATAAATAAGAGCCTTTGACATTTGTAAGGCAATAAAAACATGTATTAACATGTGTAAGTTTAAAGTTGCGTGCAAAATACAAATGGCAACATTTGTTCTCTTAAACTTAAATCATATAAAGTAAATGTTTTAAAAAAAACAAACAAAACAACTTCAGCTGCTTCAAATTCACCCTAAGTTCAAGCACATTTCAGATCTTATGATTCAACTCAACATAAGTAAAGCAAGCATTAGTTCATAATCAACAAACAAGTGCAGTTCATCTCAAAGTTAAGTTTCAGATCATAACACAACACTGATTTCTGTTTTTCTAGTAGCTGTGAGTAAACTGCTACTTTTATTTATGCTTAAACCTTAAAATTGATGCTTCTGATAAAACATTGAAATAACTCTGTGAAATTTGTTAGCATGATGAAAATATGTTTATATATAGATAAATATGCTGTTGTTGAACATGTGTGCCTGTATATATGTATATAAACTTCTGTTCTTAGTTATAGGCTTATAAATTAAGTTTTAAAATTTAATTTCTCTTTGTACAGACAATATTAGGCTAAGATCTCAAAAAGGAAATTGATCATGGCAATGTAATTTCATTTTTTTTAAAATTTCAGGTAAAAATATTAAGTAAATGTTGTGAAAATAAGAAAAATAGAAAAATTCTTTCAAATCAGAAAATTTGTGTGGATTAATTTCTCGTTTTCATTATGTAATCTGATTTTTATTTAGAATTTAGGAATTTTGATAACTATATCACATTTTTTAAGCTTGTGGTAAGTGAGGAATTATGAGATGATTGAAAGTTGTATTTTCGTTAAATTCTGACGAACGAGCAGCTCGGTGAGGTAGGGGTTCTTATGGGAGGTAGTTCGTGGGTCAAGAACTGTGGGGAAAATAGTCGAAGGTGTTATCACTCGTCGTGGTGGAGCGGGCGATGATTGTAGGGTTTGGGAACTTGGTGGAGTCGACGTTGTAATCATGGCGATTACAGAGTCGTGGATGCTTTGGGTGTGATCGCATGAGGGGGATTTTGTGTGTAGGTTTATGGCGAGGTGATGGTCGGAGTGACGATGCTTTTGGTGGCCGAAGGTGGTGGCACGGTGAAGTTTTGGGCGATGGTTCGTTCCAGTTTTGGGTTCACTCAGGCTCAATCTCGATTTTATGTTCGACTCGAAGCTCCGATGGTCGTTATCGAGTAGGGAGGTCATGGTCGACTCTCGAAGGTGACGATGATCGGAGTAACAACCAGTGGCGCGTGCATGTGCACGAGCGTCCAGGCATATCTGTTTGATGCTGTGATATTTAGCATCAAGGAAGAGGAGGGTTTGCTTGGTTATTACTCGAGTTATTCGTGTGTAGTCTCGAAGATAGATAAGTGAGTGTTAATGATTTCACAGTTTAAAATTTAAAACAATGTTTTTTTAAGAAGAAGAAGAAATGGAGAGGGGGACTCGGGTTTAGAAGTGGAAGTGCACGGGTTTTGCTCGGGTAAGATATTGGAGATCTAGGTAAAGATATATAACTTATTTTTTTAACTTAGTTTTAGTTAAAAATCATAAGTCCATTTAAAACTTAATTAATAATGTAATTAAGTAATAATTAAATAGGATGAAGTGTTTTATCATCAAACTTAAGGACTTTTGTAAATTTTCAAGTTAAAGATAATTAATCCCAAGTTTATTAATTCTGATGATGATTGAGGAAGCAATTAAGATAAATGAATTATCTTAAAAAATAGTCAAGGTTTGGATAATTATGATTTATTATTTAATTGATTGATTATTAACTAAAGATTAATTAATTAATTAAAGTTATTAAAGTTGATTAATTAAGGATTAATCAATCAATAATTTAGAATTATAAATTGATTAATTAATTAATTAGAAATTAATTAATTGGTAATTAGAAATTAATGAACTGGCGATTAGAGATTAATTAATGTAATTGGAGATTAATTACTTAATGCAAGTAATTAAAGGGAAATTACTCAATGGAAGTAATTAAGGATTAATTACTTAGTGGATTGATTAATTAAGGAAATTAATTAAAGTGGTAGTTAATTAATGAATGTGATTAATTGAAGGATAATTAATCACTGTAGGTGATTATAGAATAAATAATTAGAGTAATTAATTAAGGATCAATATAATAAGTTTATTATTAATTTATTTATGAGAGTAATTAAAGGATTATTTAATGTGAATAATTGAAGGTTAATTAATTTATGTAATTAATTAAAGGCTAATTACTTGATGTAATTAAGATGATAATTAAGGATGATTAATTAATTGGTTGTAATTAATTAATGTTGAGTAAGCAGGACGTAAAGATGATTGAAGTAATTAATTTAATTTATTTAAATTAATTAAAAATGGTGTGACTAACTAATTTTACTTATGGATGATTGAATGATATTGAATGCCTAGGATTATTTGATTTCTCTGATATGTGATGCTATGTGATATGATATGTTTGGATTGAACTTTGATAATATGGTTTGTCTACCTGTGATGAATGGCAATGTAAATATGTAATTCTGGATATACATGGAATTGTTTAGAACTGAAACAGTTGTTATAAGATGACATTGGATACGAAGAGACCGAGGTCGGGTATCAGTAAATACCCGAAACCATTTTGATTAGTAATTTTCAGTAACTCTTTACAGATTTAAGTTTAAAATCAAATAGGCTGGAATGGAATAATTTAAGTAAACTAGACCATTGAAACTATGTAGTGGTACTTGGGATTGATTTGTGAAATAAGTATGAATATAACAAGATATGAACTCGTAGTGAGTTACGAGTTACCCTTGGTTTAAATAAGTTTTATGCATTAGTATTTCATGTTAGATGGGTTTACTCACGTTGGTTTTCGGCCTGACCCGGGTGTTACTTTGATGTAATGCTCGGGTCAGACTAAGTATTACAGATTTTTAGGTTAGGACGTTCTGGAGCTCAGGAGGCGAGCTGGATGGCAGGAACGTATTGAGTTTCTGCTGTGCATATTATTGTTTGTATTTCTGGGACAAGTTAATTTTAACTGTCCAATTTTGTGTAATGGTTGTAACTCTGTTGAATTGTATGTAATCTAACAATTACAGCTTTCTTGTATAAATGCTATTATTTGTTATTATATTTTGATCCGCTATGAAATGTGAGATTCTATGTTTTGCTTTCTGTTCTTCTTCTACCTCTTTTCTTCTTTCTTTCACTATCTGAAATTTCCGGCATTCGAATTTTCAAGGTCAAAATTTTGGGCCATTACACAATTAAACTATTAAGAGTATTGACATTATGATATGGTATGATACAAAAGTTTGAAATATATTCCAAGTAAATTATCAAAATATGATTATGAAAGTTATACCCAAATAGATATGATCCATTGGGCACAATCATCTCTTTAAGAGAAAGATAAATGTAATTGGAATATAGTGAGCCATATTTAAATAAATAATACCATAAATTTCAATTACTGAAATCAAAGTAACAGAACTAACAATCGATGCGCTCAAGTAGGTTTGGATTTTACTCACAAAAGCATCGCATAGTATGAATTTATGTTTTGGTATACACATGATGAAATGGAAAATTCTAAATAATGCTTTAGAGTAAATTATTTACACATAATAACCAAATTGCCTCGATGTCAATGGGAGTGATATTGAGTTTGTGAGTTTTTGGATACGATCCAAGAATGGATATAAAAGTCTCATTCAGAAAAATATTAAAATTGAACAAGTGTTTTGATAGAAATATCAAATATTTTGACTATCAATCAAAACGTGGTGGAAGTATGCATTCATCAGAAAGAACATTAAAAGGCGCATTGATATTTCTATACTATAAATAAACAACATGTTGATGATTTTTTAACGATGGACTTACGTTAAAATCAACCTTAGTTGTTTTGATACTCGATGTTGGATTTGTAAATGATTTCAAGGTATCAGAAATGTCCCAAAATGGTGTGCAAATATACCTTATTAAAATGTTTAATACAGAACATGTATGAAGGATTCCTTATGTGTTGGCAATAAGAATTATCATACATGCTATGTTTTCTATGATATCATGATTTGTTCGTGTATTTGATGCATAAAGCATATATCGAAGCAAATAGATATCACTAAATAGTTGTTTGAGCTATTCTTGTGTATTTATGAAATACTAGAGAACTATTTACATAAACAACGAACTCCTTATGAAGGAGTGTTCGAACTCAAACTTCATAAGTAGTATTGAGTATAATATGTCCATAATAAATTCTATTTAAGAATCTTTAAGTTGCAAATGTTCCAAATGGAAGACTGCGGTGGATTCAATGAAGGTGCTAATTACACTGCCTTGAATAGTGCCGTAATAAAAGCAATGTATATAAATGTAAATGCATAAATTTATAACTGAGCCGAGGATGATTCCAAATATTGAATCCATAACATTATTATATGATAACAATGCCATGATATAGTTCTAACAGAACTTAGAGTTCATTGAAAGTCCAGAAACATACTCTGAATTGTTCCATATAATAAAGGTAGTTTACCAACGTCGAAGAGAGTTAATATATAGAGTGGATGATTGAAGAATAATATAGCATACCCGTTCATAGAGGGACTGACCCGACTAATTTTGAGAAAATCAAGTAAAGAAGATGGAATAAGATTCTATAATTGACCCAAATGTAAGTGAGAGATTGATAGTATTAGGGATATGCCTTACGGGCAATTATGTAATTTTATTACACATATCTAACTTATTGACCAATCTCATTTGAACTAAAAGGTGTTTATTTTCTATTATATACTTGGTATAATGTGTTATAATAATTAATTAATTTAATTAAAAGTATATTCAATGAAAAATCCATAAATGGTATGTTTTGTGATCGTACTTACAAAGTGTTCTAACCATGAGTAATTTATCACAATAAAAAATAAATATACCATTTTAAATATTCCTAATCAAGATGTATCAAGATTGGATATCAATACATCTGTTAAGACTAGAGTTTGCAATGCCGTCCAAATGGTTAGAAGTGCAATAATCATGAGTGTTTGGGGGCACCAAGGTGTTACATACAGATAGTAATTGGATAATTATGGAATGACTCAATCGATAGTTTTCTGTTTATTAATATAACTAGGGTCAAACATAATATATCGATGTGACTAATTTACATGCTTCTCTCAACTTGAGAATGCTGTTGATCTTCAATATGAAAGCTCCGCTTTGATTATAGTTAAATTATGCCACAACGTCCATCGAATGACTATATTTGGGTTGGTTGGAAGCATTAGAAGTGAAATGCTATTCAACAGAGGATTCATCTCCTCATTTACATGGGGTTGGTATTAGGATCAACTACTGCCAACTCAAACTCAAATTCTCTGGCTATAGCAGTTTGGTTAATAATAATAATTATTATTAAACAAATGACTTTGTGTTTGGACTATAAAGCTGAATATGGACGATTTAGAATTTTGATCATACCAAATTTCAGAAGTCCAAACTGATATACTTTTGATGAAGAGAATTAGTGTTAATAATTATCATTTAAAGGTTCTGCTTGAGTGTTTATGAAAGTTGATTTTACCAAAAATACCAGTAAGTAATGAATTCAGCTGAGTCGATATTTGAATTGTTCAATATTAATCGCTGACTGAATTTACACTTCTGAGTCACACAATCACGTTTGTGATTTCTTTGAAAACTATGCAATTTAATTAATTTGTAAAATGCTACAAATTAGTTAAATTAATTAATAATTATAAGATACTAATTATTATTAATTTATTTCATGTTTGAATGTTGTTGGTAGCTATGTAAATGCATATATAAAAGTTATATTTGCATATATCGATATGCGTATCGGTATAATTTTAAGCATAGTTTAAATAGAAAAATAATTTCATAAATTTTCTCTCTCTTTTATTTGGAAAATTTACACATTAGAAAAGTGCTTTGGCTAGCCATATAATTGTGATAAGAGGAAATCAATCAATTGGACTGATTGAAATTTAAAAAGGAATAAAAGAAAGAAGTTTTGATAAGAGAATAGGAAATGTTCCTTTAATTCTGTTAAAAAAATCTCCTCATTTTTTATTCTAGAACAGAACGTTACTTTTACTTCCTCTCTTTTTCTTCCTCTTCTCTATCATCATCCATGGCTAAATCTTTTTCCAAAGAAAATATGTGTAAAACAAATTCAAATCAACATCAAACTAAATTAAAGAAAGGTGATTCATCCTTCTCTTGCAAAGTGGAATGCTGATTTATTTGAAATTTAAAGAGGAGTCACTAATCAAGGTGTGACGAAGGCATGGTCTATCGGTTTGAGAGCTAACAACTCTAAAATTGATAGTCTGATTCAAGGAGAAAATTCATAGTTTCAATGTACGAATTCAAGGCAAAGGTGAAAGGTTTATCTCATATCCATTGATAAATAATTTTGTAGTTATTTTATATTTATATTAGATAGCTTGATTGTGAGGAATCATGTATATCGATTTATTGTCACATAATGGATGGTTGTATGTTCAAGTGCAACAAATTATAATTATCATTTTTTTGTAATAGCTATGATACTCTCTGCATTAAAATGAATTTCTTTCTTTCCTTTTCAATTTTGAATCTAATATTGTTTAATTGACTTTAATTGTACAAATTTACAGTTAAATGATTTACATTTTATAAACTTATGTTTTAATAAAAAAATTAAGCCTAAAAGACAAATATATTGAATTTGTACATAAACTCCTTCTTTAAATAATTTAAAATTGATGAAGTAGATTAAATTTATACATTGCATTTTTGGAAATAAAAAATATGCACATTGTAAAAGATTTCTAAAATATCAATATAATCCTCTTACAACCATACCGCTTCAATTAATTAATTAGTATGTATTAAACAAAACTTTTAATTGATGGTTGAGAGCATCTTTACTGTTATAAAATATGTTTATCATTATTAAATATATTTATTTACTAAATAGTCACCACACTTTGAAAATATTCATTGTTTATTGAATTTTGAAATGAATCGTTCTATTAAAGGAAATTAATGACCCTATTGACACCCACATTAATTCTCTCTCCTAGTATAACATAACCTTTCGTTTCAAACCTATATTCATTCCAAAATTTATTTTCAAGCTTTGGGCCTTTATTTAATAATTGAATATACTTTAAAAAATCCATCCTTAATTTTATTAGGATGTAAATATCTTTACTTAGATATAAAGAGGCCATGTAAGTTATAAAGAGCATTAATCAGTACATTAATTTTTGTTTCTTTAATATGACCAAGCTTTTCATTTCTCAAACTTTCACACTCAAAAACCTAAATAATTGCCTCATTTTTATTCATATTTACATTTATACATGCATTATATATATATATATATATATTATACATACTGTTTGATATAATGACTATTAGTATTCATACTTATATTCATACCACTTTGATGCACTTATATGTACATTTAGACGATATAATCGAATGCAAGAGGGAATAACATGTCAGTAGCGGTGTAAATCCCAATACCTAAACGTGGGCATGTTACACCATGCACAAACTATAATTTTGCAGGTGCACATTTATACATATGCGTATATGATACACATGGTCAAAAAATACTTCAAAATAAATAAAATTTCATTTTATTTATAAATCTAATTAAAATAATTATTTTCTTTAAAAGAAAATTCAGAAATGTTCTAAATATATTTAGACTTCATAGGCCCAACATAAATCTAAATTGGTAAAATTTTGAAATTCACCTGTTTCTCCGCTGTTGGCTAGCCCAGTTCCAACAAGGATACCTGAGGATAGCAAGCTGAAGATTGCATTCCCCAGTCAGGATAAACTGTATGAACGAGAAGCAACGCCTTTCGAGTATACTAACGCCCTTATGTATCTTGTAGATTTGATGAGTAGAGTCTTTAGGAAATAGCTGGATAAGTTCGTCGTATTATTTATAAATGACATTCTAGTGTTCTCCAAAAGTGAGGGTGAGCATGTAAATCAGTTAAAGAAGGTACTAGAGATCTTGAGAAGGCACCAACTAAGAGCCAAATTCTCAAATTTCATTTTTGAAAAAAGGAGGTGAGATTTCTAGGTCATATTTATTTCGAGAAGGGATTATCCCATAGACTCCGAAAAAGTGGTAGCTACTCAAGATTGGATGATTCCAAAAAACCCTATGGAGGTTAGGAGATTTCTTGGTTGGTGGGTTACTGTAATAAATTCATCAAGGGCTTCCCAAAATAGTTGTCCCACTAGCTCGCTTAACCAAGAAAAATATAGTTTTTGCATGGAATGAAAAATGATGGAGCAATTAAAAAGCTGAAGGAGTTATTAACTATTACGCCAGTACTCACCATTCCCAATAGGGCAAAGCCATTTACTGTTTACACTAATGCATGGGGTACATGATTAGGAGTTGTTCTTATCCACGAGGGTAGGGTGATAGCCTAAGCAAGTAGGCAGCCGAAGGACAAAGAGAAGAGATAACCAACTCATGACTTGAAATTAGCAGCCATTGTCTTTGCCTTAAAGATGTGGATAAATTATCTTTTGGGAGAGAGGTTTGGGATGTTCACCAACCACAAATCCCCTAAATACCTATTCTCCTCGAAGGATTTAAATCTTTGCAGCAGAGATGGATAGAGTTTATAAATCATATGACTTTGAGATATAGTATACCCCTAAATGATGCCACCAACTCTCTTAGATGGAGGCATGCTACACTAGATGTTATATATATGAGTGGAAGTAGTTGGAGTTCATTTCAAATTTCAATTTCCAACCACCACCTGAACCCACTCTAGGCTGTTTTCCAACATTGAAGGTTAGGCCATCATTAATGAACCGCATGAGGCATGAGCGAAAGAGAGATGTGATAATAGTTGATATTTTAGACAAGCTGAGTAGCGGAGAGCATTTTCCCTATGTCAGTAGATATGCATTTGACAAAAAAAGATGTTTGAGAAGAGATGGATGTCTATGTGTCCTTGTGATAGAGAATGTGTTAAAAGAAATCTTGGCTGAGTGTCTCCTTTCTCGGTTGACCATTCAACCCAGAGGAGGTAAAATATATAGAGATATGAAGCGAATTTTCTATTGATCGGGGATGAAGAAGTGGGTAGTGGATTTGTTTCTAGGTTTTTGACTTGCCAAAAGGTAAGGCGGAACAAGAGAAACCTAAAGGATTGTTAGTACCATTAGAGACGCCGACTTGAAAGTGGGAGAATATATCAATGGACCTTATAGATAGTTGTGCAACATCCACATTCTGTGTCCCGAAACTAACTTCTACGAATGTTGTTGTCATCCATAGTCCATAGTTAATAATTGCCGATGACAAAATATGGCTATGTTAATCACGTTGATAATATTAGAAACATATGGTTATGAAAATTTGTAAATACTTTCTATTAATCAAACTTGCATTACATTTCAAATTGAGATTTTCACATTCATTACATAATCCATCCGTAAACCCATGTTTAGAGAAAATATAAATATAATATACTTCAAGAGCGACATATGAAGATGCATCTTGGTTCATCAAAGTCAAATACTTGACAATTATACAACTTTTCCATTACATCCAAATAGGCAAAACCAACTGCACAGTAGAATTAGATAAAGCTCCTAAATGCTAGATTGTCTTCTGCGCGTCATCAGAAGCTTATTCGTCTAATTAGAAACCTAAAAACCCTTACTCCTAACCTATTCTAATGAGTACTCGAGAGTTTAACTTAGGTTCAGACAGTGGTCTAGTATGAATAATAACCTACCATCTCAAACCAATTAGATAACTAGTGAGACCATGCTGCTGAGTGGAACGGGTTTTCCCCTTATCAGCATCTTAACTAAACATCTCAACCATATACTATGCTTCTTCATCCACAAAGGTTATAACTTAATAATATACTGATATGCAAATATGCAATAAACACTGGATTATCCATCCTAAGTTATTAGACTATCCATCTAAGTTTTCACTAGGGTTAGGAGTAAACATTGGATTACCCATCCTAAGTTATTAAACTACCCATCTCCTACCTCGAACTCAATATCCCTTCTCTGCTTGTTTGCATAAAATTTCTGTCTATGTTGGGTTGTCTTCATCCTCTTTCTAATCAAGTCAATCTTCTTTGAAGTCTTCCTAATCATGTCAGGACCAAGTAGCAATCTCTTTGTAAACTTCAACCAACATGAAGGTGACTTGCAAGGTTCCCATAAAGAGCTTTGAAAGGTGTCATCCCAATGCTAGCTTGAAAACTAGTATTATATGCGAACTCCACCAAAGGAAGATGCTCCTCCCTAGTTCCTCCAAATCAAGAATTCACATCCTCAATAAATCCTCAAGCACTCTATCAACTCTCTCTGTTTGGCCATCCATCCGAGCTTGATAGGCTGTACTCAATCTAAACTGCATTCCTAAAGTCCTTTGCAAACACCTCCAAAACTCACTAGTAAAGATAGGGTCACTATCGCTCGCTATGCTAGAAGGAACTCCATGAAGTCAGACTACCTCACAAACATATAAGGATGCCAAATAAGGTGCCATCGTCTTACTCTTGACCGGAATGAAATGGACGCTCTTAGTCAAACGATCCACAATCACCCAAATGCTGGTGTTCCCCTTCCTAGATCTGGGTAATCCATCTATGAAGTCCATCGAAACACTATCCTACTTCCATTCGGGTACATCCAATGGCTGAAGTAATCCACCGGGCTTCTGTTGCTCCGTCTTTGCCCTTTGGCACACAAGACACTTAGCCACAAACTCTGCCACATCCTTCTTCATACGGCTCCAATAAAACATTCTCTTCATCTTCCTATACATCTTATCGCCACCCGGATGAATAGTCATTCGAGAATGGCATGCTTCCTCTAGAACTGCTCTCATCAAATCACTAGTGCGGGGGACACAAAGTCTTTCGTCTCTCCTTAGTCACCCTTTTCTATCAATGGAATACCATTGGAGATGTCTGGAGACCTCTCCTCTGCTAATCCTATCCAAAATATCTATAAGCTTTGAATCCTCTCACTTTCTCGAGCCAATCTGATCTATGATGTAGCCTTAACCTCAAGTGCTGCCAATAATCTAGGAGTAATGTCCGTAGAGGGCTTAAAGTCAAAATCGGAAATAAACTCTAGGCTCTTCCATTCCACTAACATTGGACTATGGGTTGCTTTCTTCCTACTTAACGCATCCGCAACCACGTTCCCATTACCAGGGGTATCTCAAAGTCATAAGATGCCGAAAACTCCATCCATCGCTGCTCCCTCAAGTTTAAATCCTTCTGTAAGAATAGGTACTTCAATGATTTAGGGTTAGTGAAAAGCTCGAACCTCTCTCCTAGTAAGTAATGCCTCCAAAACTTGAGTGCGAAAACTATAGCAGCTAGCCCTAAATCATGGATAGGGTAGTTCTTCTCATAATCCCTCAACTATCTACTTCCATAACATACTAGCCTCCCTTTTTGCATCAATACCGCTCCAAGACACATCTTACGTGCATCAGTGTATACTGTAAAAGGCTTAGCTCTGTCGGGTAAAACTAACAATAGTGCACTAGTAAGGGCTCTCTTTAGCATCATGAAGGAATCCTCACAATCCACGTCCCACACGAATGTTGTATTCTTCATAGTGAGGCAAGTAAGTGGTGCTAAAATCTTAATAAATTCTCTAATAAACTTCCTATAATAACCAGCCAAACTTAGGAAGCTTCTAACTTCGGTAACGTCCTTGGAGGCCTTCCAATCTTGCACTACAATTACCTTAGCGGGATCAACAGCTAAACTCTCTCTTGAGACTACATGCGCCAAGAAACGTACCTCCTCTCACCAAAAGTGACACTTAGAGAACTTTGCATTCAACTGATGAACATGAAGTGTACGAAGAACCTCCTCTAGATGAATAGCATGCTCCTCCATACCCTTGAAAAACACTATAATGACATCCACGAATACCACTACGAACTTATTTAGGACATCTTGAAGAACATGGCTCATCAAATCTACAAAATATGATAGGGCATTGGTTAGCACATATGGTATAACCAACCACTCAAAGAATCCATCGGGTGTCCCAAATGTTGTCATATCAATGCTATCGACAGCAACCCTAAGCTGATGAAATCAAATAGACAAATCAAGCTAAGAAAATACTGAAGAGTCAACCAACTAATCGAAAAGATCATCTATCCTAGGAAGTGGATAATGGTGCTTCTTAGTGAGCTTGTTCAACTCTTTATAGTCTATGCAAAGTCGAAGGGAAACATCCGCCTTTGTAGCAAAAACGACTGGCGCTCCCCACTCAGATATGCTCCATCCGATGAAGCCTTTTTCCAATGGCTCACCAATTTGCTTACTTAATTCCTTCCCCTCCCTAGGTGCCATATGTCTCACGTATATGCCACTGGCTTAGTATTGTCATTCAAATAAATCCTAAAGTCGCTCTCTCTCTTAGGGGATAGTCCCTATACCTCCTCAAAAATGTCTGGGAAATCTCTGACGACTTGAACGAAATCTAACTTTGTTGGTGATGAATCAAGAGAATAAAGGTAGCTCAACATGACTGACCCTTATGAGTCGCAATAAAATTTGAGAGTTTGCCCGCAATATGTCTCTAGTCTAACGACTCTCCTCTCGCAGTCCCATATCGTTCCATAAGTGGATACCCAATCCATCCCCAAAATCATCCCATACCCCGAAAATCCCAATACGTAGGTGTCATAGTCAAACTCTATGCCTAATATGAAAATTTTCAAATCCTTACAAATCATGGATAAATGTGTCTATCCTCCAATGGGGTTTGAAACAACTATGGAGTCTATTACTAGGGAGATATTTAAGTGCAAACAATCAACCAAGGAACTAGAAATGAAAGACTACGGCGCTCTGGAGTCAAAAGGAGCCCGAATGAAAAAATCAAAAATAGAGATCAAACCTTCCACGGTGACTGTTCTACCTCTATCTGATCCACCACTAGAAAGTGCCGCATCCAAGGCCTGAATCTGCGTTGTAGGTGTGCCCGCTCCCCACCCCGTCTTCTAAGGGCAAACTCCACCAAGGTGACCGAGCTGTCCATAGTTGAAACACCTCTCTTTCATCATTTTATTCTTATAGTCCCTTGCATAATGACCAACCAATCCACATCTATTGCATTTCCCACTTTTCTTGATCCGCTTCTAAGGTCCTTCTTCTTTCCTCTTGTCCTTATCCTTCTTGTTCTTCCACCACGGCTTCTTAGAGCTCTCTGACTTAGGAACCTCTTTAAGCTCTCCCTTCAACTGCCAAGATGCAGGCCGAACTCTTTATCGGTTCTTCAATCCTAACAGTCGAAAATTTGCTCTGTATCCTCCATTCTAGCTCGTGCCTCCTTGAAATCCTCTGTGCCAGAAAACGCCTAGCCTCCTAAACTCACAAAATCCTTGCATAGCTTAGAAAAATTGGCTGTTATAGGCAAATTAATGGGATCTCTACATGTTAATGCTGTATTGGGCGCTTGCCCTTGCACTTCTGGTACCGTAGCCCTATGGAACCAGTCAGCCATACCATGCAAAGAAAAGAGAATTTAGGTTTGAAAGTAGGTTGACTGGACTTTGAGGGTATTTTTGTAAAACTCTTTCATACTTGAAGAAACTATATCTATAATAAGAGGTTCTTTCTAAAAAACACTTCGAGTTTGACGATATGCTACTTTTAAAAATAGGTTACTTTTGGAAAAATACTTTATTTTTAAAACAAGTTTTTAGGAATCCTGTAACCTTAGGCTCTGATACCAAGTGAAACACCTCATACCACTTAGTATACCCAAATAGGGCATACTAAAGAATATGGTGCGTGTAACGACCCAGAATTTTTATTAATTTAAATTTGTATATTTAATTAATTTGAAATATTAATAAGCGAATTTGTAAGTCAAATAAATTTTATTTCGAATAATTGGATTTAATTGAATAATTAAATCGATAATTTAATATGTGGAAATATAGAAAAAATTGAAAATTGGGTTAAATATGATTGAAAATGATTTGTAAAATTTTACTTTATCATATTGAAGTTAGAATGATATTTTAGAACTTTTAAAATCGAACTAAAAGTTAATTTGTGAAAATTGAATATTTTAATATTAAATCGACTAGTGAAAATAGTCAATTTTCGAACAGTTTCGGATTTCAACGAAACCAGTTTCATCGGATCCGTAATGTGATATTATTGTATGGTTTCAAATTTCATGTCAATTGGATTTAGCGTTTGTCCGGTGCAAGCTAAAACGCCTAGAAAATCGTTTAATCGGTTTAATTTTAAATCGATCGTTTATTTCCATAACTCGCACAGATGACCGAATTAGCTCCCGAAACACATTCCATTGTGTTCGGAACGCGGGGTAAACCTTAGGAACGCCAACCGGCACGCTTCGTTTGGAGTTTGGAAAATCCGGGATGAATAGTGGCGCGCGAATTTTCTATAAAAGCCCCTAGAATCTTCATTTTTGCAAAAGAAAAACTGCCTAGGGTTTCCAAAACCTTCAGCCACCATCACTATTATGAATGGCCAGAAATTAATATCTTTCTCTCCTCAATTACTCTCAATCCATCAACAATTACGCGAAGTGTTCAACACGAAAGTCGAAGAGCTAAGCAAGAGCTTCAATTTCATACGGAGATGATCGAAAACGGAGCGTCGGAGGGGAAGTTAGGGGGGCCGACGGCCTAGGGTTGCGCACGCAATTCGAGGTGCCTGGGGTGGCCGAACTTCAAGTGTTCATAGGCGTGGGTAGCTCTCACGTAGGCGGAGAGAATGGCACTCTCTGATCAACTTATCGTTGCTTGTGGTGATTGCAAAATCAAAACCTAATTTGAAGCTAATGGGTTTCTTGGTGCGGCTGGGACCTGTAGAAGTAACGTGAGTTTGGGGGAGAAGCAAAGGGACGGGCTGGATTGCAGGGTGATGGATCTCACGGCTTAGATTGATTTAGGTTGAGAAAAATTAAATTATGTTGCAAAATTATGAATATATAAATTTGTGTAAACTTCTAAAAATCATAACTTTTCCTTACGAGGTCGAAAACGCACGAAACCAGATGCGTTGGAATCGTATGGACGAGCACTACGCTATGGAATTAGATTGAAGTCGTTTGGAGTTAGCAAAAATTTTGGGTAAAATTAAACGTCCGTTTAATTTTATTCGAAATAAATCGCTAAAACGAAATTGAAATCAACGTGAGAACTTCTCACTCAATCGAATCGGTTTCGATTTTAATTTTAAATAGTTAGATTTAAAATTCTTGAATGTATGTTTGAATGATGATTGTTATCTATTGATTGTTAAAATAGACATTATGCGCCGTTAGTAAGCGGATGTTATTTATTAAAAACATATACCGCGAATATTTCATAAACAGTGAAATTGGTATTATTTATGTACTTGGATTTGATTTCCCACAGTATATAGCGGATGAGACCCTATTGCGCCGCCTATTAAGCGGATAATATTTAAAATCCCATATACCGCGATAATTTCGTACTGGAACGGGATTGGTATTGTGCTAACATCTTTGGATGCAGGAAAACAGGTTGGAGGGATCCAACTGGATTCCTCAACAGTATTTATTTGATTATGGATATTTTGATATTCGTTGATTATCATATCGATATATGATGTCGTTGTGTCGTGATTGACTATTTGGTGTGTAGCATCATTGGCCCAAATTTTGGAATTTTAAAATGATTTTTAAAGTGATTTTTGAAGAGTATACGTTTATAAAATATTTTTGGAATTGATTCATTTTAAATACATAAAAGTTATAATTTTAATGTTATAAAATTTTGTTTTTTGAGAAATATAGTTAAAAGTTGATTTTTGAAAATATAAGGTAAATGATTTTATAAAATAGTTTAAATTGCGATTTTTGAATTTATTATAAAAAGTTTAATATATAGGATTTATGAAACTTAATTATTTTATAAATAAAAACGGTGAAATTATAAAGGAGTTTAAAGACGTTTTAAAATAATAATATGAATTGATTTATATAAAAGATTTATAAATTGATATTTATAAATTAAAAATATTGGAATTATAAAACGAGGTTTTATAAGTGTTAGAATGAATTGTGAATGCATTTCGTAAGCGAATGAAATTTATAGAATTATAAATGGTGAAGTTATAAATGGAACTGTATAAGCAGCAGGTTTATAAAATTTGTAAAGTTATTAAAAAAAGATAGATTTGGGTAAATAAATGAATCCTATAAGTTATAAGATTTATAACTTAGGAAGTTTAAAAGAACGATTTTTGTAAACAAATAAATTATAAGTATTTGACTTCTAATATGAATTTTTTATATATCATTGAGGTATGAATTAAGATAGGTTAATAAAGGAATTTATAAAAGGAGTTGATATAAAACAAATAGAAATGGAATTTATAAACATTGTTTTATAAATTCGCAAACGACTTATTTTGATAAGTAAATTGTTATAACTTATTTATGGAGTTATATTCACATTTTAGATAGTGAATAATCCTTTGAAACAAAATGAATAGAAATGATGAAATTAGTTAACGAAGTATATTCACGTTTTTGAATAGTGAATAATATGTTAAAGAAAATGTTTTGGATTTGATGTCTTAAATAGAATTAAAACGATCTAACGATGTTTTTAAATATGTTAAGATTCGAAATCATAGATTTCAACATTCATTATTGAAATAGACGTTTTCGAGAAATAAAAGGAAATGGTGGACTATAACACTGTTGTTATAGTAAATGATTTCCGAAAGGAAATGTTTTGTATAGTATTGGGATTTATATATCTATTTTAATTTCGAATCCCTATACTAGTGATTTTGGGTTGTCGTAACGATGTTTTACGCAACATTCATTTTGGCCCAAATAAATATGTTTAAGAGAATGATTTCCTTAAAGAATGAAATATATACTTAATCTCGATTTAAGTATATTGAATATTTTCCAAGTGTTGAAAATAAATAGATTTGTGAATTACTTATTAATAAATAAGCATGGAAATGTTTTCCAATACAAAGTGAATATTTTGAGAATTTATCTTTTTAAAGATAAATTGAAAATGAATAATTGAAATCGTATATCAGTAGATATTGTGAAATATAAATTCACTATGGAATCTATAAAAGAAAGTGGAATTTGTTTAAAAATAAATATTGATTTATTTTTGAAGTATTGAAAACATATATCTTGTAAAGATATTTTTGGGAAATAAATAATTTGGAAAATTATTTGGAATCTGGTGATGTTGTGCATATCCACTAATAGTTCAATAACCGACTATCAATATTTACCTTTGAAGGGTATTTGTTGTGATTTGTTTGAATTTGAATGCCACACTTATTTTTGAATAAGCGCTCACTATTCGGGTTATCCGGGAAAGGACCTTGGGGTCGTATAACCCATTCCGAGTATGTGATACGTCGTTATGGATTGCATTTGAAGGCCGGTGTTGAAGACCGGGTATTTGCGAGAGCGATAGGATGACCTGTCGATTGACTCTGCACCGAGTTGCTCCGGTATAGAGTTCTCCATATGTGATGGGGAATCCGATCAGGATTGTGGATATCTGGATTGCAAGGACTTCTTTGTAAGTGCCTTCGGTTCTGTTCGAGCCCGGAACAGACTTGTATGGATTGTATGTCTGACATTACAATTGAGATATAAAGCTGATTTCTTTCAAATATACTTCTGTTGGTGGCGGAGAATTTATTCTCTTAGCTTAACACCCTTCTCTGAGGCGTACGAGCTCAAAGGTTATGTAGTTGAATATTATTAGCAATATATTCCCAATTTGGTAATGTGACATGCTGAGTGTTGCTGTGAAATGATCATTGTGTTGATCATTTGTGATAGGATCATTTGTTTTATCATTTATCTTTGTGATCATTTCTATGATCATTTGTTGACCCAAAGCACATCTTTTGTATAAAGCGTGGCTTTGTGGACGAGACTTCGTCGAGCCTCACACCCCGGAATGGTCAAAACAGGAAAGATGCAGCAAGGTTATGAGGGGTAGCTCCCTTTAGGGTATGTGCATTTCCTTCTGGAAAAGGGTGGTATCATGGTATGGAGCCCAGATACTTACTCATGTTGAAACACTTATTATTTTGGTGTGATGTTGATTACAAGCGCTCGGTTAAAGGTCCCAAAGGACCGGGGGATGGCATACTCGTGTCAGTAGTTACCCAGTTAGGGGTAACCCGGCCTTGTGTTGGCAGAGATCCGGTTTGGTTCTCGGGGACGTCCTTCCAGAGGCGTTCTCATGTGGCAATGGGAAGTTTCTTGGCCTGACCATTTGTTGGAAATCCAAAGAAACAATACGATCTTGTACGGTTTTAGTTGTAGAACCTATCATTCACTTATGGTTGGCCCCCCACTGTTTGGATGGTAGCTATAGTAGGCATAAGTGCGGAATGCCTATGCTGGCTAAGATTTATATCTTTACTTTCGAAATATTTTTCCTACACTATGCACTAGTAATAATATCAAATGTTCTTTTTAATGCGTATCAAGCATCTTTGACTATCATAAGGAGAAATCTCCTCCGATTCTGCGTTTGCATGTATGTGTGTGCGGGAGGCCTTATGGTAGTCTCATTTTTAAAAGCATTGCGAATTGACTTTAAAAATATTCCTCTATTTTGATTTTAAAGATAAATAAACTGTTTTGAATTCTCACACCAGTCACATGACTGACTCGGAGTTTATTGTTTTCCTTCTTAAACTCTAGGTGCCCACCAATTTCCACACGGGCAGTCAAGAGTTAAGGTTTATCAGGGTATTCTGGAATTCAGGAGTTGCTGGAGGCAAGCTGGATGGCATGGCGTATTACTAGTATATAGTATTTCTTTTCCGCTGCATTGTTTGTTGTTGTTTGTTGTTGTACACTCTGATGATAATGTAATGAAATGTAATGTAATGTAATAACTGATATAGTTCTTTGTTTAAAGATTATTCATTTATTTATTATATGTTGTTCCGCTGCGATTGTGTGATTCTGATATTGTTCTGTTGTTTTCTGTTCTGTTCCGTTCTATTCTCTATCTTTTCTCTCTTCTTCTGTCTTTTTCTTTTTCTTAAACATTGAGAATTCGTATTTCTGTTCATCTTGAGTTAATCTACGGAGATTAGTGTATATTCAAGGAGTACGGATTTGCGGGTCCTCACAGGTGGTATCAGAGCATATGGTTAAGCGACAACCATGGCTCTGTTGGGTATTACTCATTAGAGATAGAGTCAGTAGTACTCTAGAATGAGTTGAGTGTAATAATAGCTAAGAGAGCGTATTTGTTAGTGAATATAAAATTGTTTTATATTGCGATGATTGGTTTATTGAGTGGCATATGAACCTTCGTCAGCACGGTATGCACAACTATGCCGAAGGGGTTTATAAGCACTTGAATAGAACAATTCGACACGGTATTGTTTTAAATTGGGTAAATGAAATAATTTTACGTTGATTATATTTTATATATAAAGGAATAATTTTTCAGAATTATTAAAGTGTATATAAGTGGAATGTTTAGTTGTTTGAATAATCTAAATTGAAGAAGAATTGTATAAGAAAAAGAATTATAAGAGTTGAATTATAATTAAAGTGATTTACAATTGTGAAATAAACTTATATATATATATAAGAAGTGAAACTGTACGAATATATTTATAAATATGAGTTGTGAATAAAAATGAATTTGAATAAGTAATGAAATTTGACTTTGGTTAAAGTTAAATAAAAATTTACTTTAGAATTGGAATCTGAAATTGATTTATAAGTGGGAAGTTACGTTATGTAAAACCAAGTGATGTTTATAAAATGAAATATAACTTAAGAGATGTTGAATGAAGTTGATTTTGGTATCAAAGTAAATTAATAAAGTTAAGTGATAAATGTGAACTTGAGTTATATAAATGAAATTCAACTTTAGTAATTGAATTGAATGAATGGATTGAATGTTAAATAATTGATATGAAATAATGGATGCAAGTGTTAATTCATTAAAATCTAATGTTATTGGAAGTTGAATAATTGAATGGAAATCAATTTAATTAAATCAATTTAAAGCGAAGGAATTTGGTTGCAATTAATAAACATTGGTTGTTATTTGATTGTTGGTTGATTGTATATAATTCATTAAGAGTTAATGAAATTGGAAGCTAAAGCAATTGAAATTCAATTGGAAGTTAAGTGAATTAAATAGAATTGAATTTGATTTGGAAGTGAACCAACTTGAATATGAATTAGTGAATATAAACTAATTGAGCATGAATATTAGAAAATCAACTGTTAATGAATCAAATGTGATTAAATTGAAAACCAATTCATTGAATATTAATGAGAATATGAATGAATATTTATTGGTTATGGATGTTAGTTGGATGTTAGTTGGTTGATGGTTGAATATATTGCTTTTACTACATTTGCTATGTTGGCATATATAGTTATTATGTTACTATATGTTGTATATCGATACTATTGTCTATATACATGTTTCTCATCTGTTTGTTGAGTGTTTAGTAGGTGCGGATCGCGTTTTCTTCGCATTTGGAGCTCGCTTTTGCGCTATATTAGCCGTATATGCTCACTAATAAAATATAAGGTACATATCTCGGATTACATATCGTACTTTTACACTTTTTTCCCTGCGGGATGCCTCATTACTTGATGAGATGCATATTTGTGATATGTATACTGTCATTTTTTTTTCGGATCGAGCCGCGCAAAGGAGACTCTGGCGAATTTTTCCGAAAATTTAAGATGTTAGAAAAATTGGAAATTTTGGGGAAAATTGTGAAAACTTTAACGTTGATTTTGGAATCGAAAGTTAAACAATAGTAGTTGTTTTTGAAAAGATAACTAAGTATGATTTGAAAACTTAGTAAAGTTATTGTAAGAAGTTTAACTATGGGTTTTTGGGAAAGTTAATAGATTCTGTAACTTTTCTTGCTTGGTAATTTCGAGGACGAAATTCTTTTAAGGGGGGAAGTATGTAACGACCCAGAATTTTTATTAATTTAAATTTGTATATTTAATTAATTTTAAATATTAATAAGTGAATTTATAAGTCGAATAAATTTTATTTCGAATAATTGGATTTAATTGAATAATTAAATCGATAATTTAATATGTGGAAATACAGAAAAAATTGAAAATTGGGTTAAATATGATTGAAAATGATTTGTAAAATTTTACTTTATCATATTGAAGTTAGAATGATATTTTAGAACTTTTAAAATTGAATTAAAAGTTAATTTGTGAAAATTGAATATTTTAATATTTAATCGACTAGTGAAAATAGTCAATTTTCGAACAGTCTCGGATTTCGACGAAACCAGTTTCATCGGATCCGTAATGTGATATTATTGTATGGTTTCAAATTTTATGTCAATTGGATTTACCGTTTGTCCGGTGCAAGCTAAAACGCCTAGAAAATCGTTTAATCGGTTTAATTTTAAATCGAACGTTTATTGCCATAACTCGCAGATGACCGAATTAGCTCCCGAAACACGTTCCATTGTGTTCGGAACACGGGGTAAACCTTAGGAACGCCAACCGGCATGCTTCGTTTGGAGTTCGGAAAATACGGGATGAATAGTGTCGCACAATTTTCTATAAAAGCCCCTAGAATCTTCATTTTTGCAAAAGAAAAACTGCCTAGGGTTTCCAAAACCTTCAGGCGCCATCACTATTATGAATGGCCAGAAATTAATATCTTTCTCTCCTCAATTACTCTCAATCCATCAACAATTACGCGAAGTGTTCAACACGAAAGTCGAAGAGCTACGCAAGAGCTTCAATTTCATACGGAGATGATAAAAAACGGAGCGTCAGAGGGGAAGTTAGGGGGGCCGATGGCCTAGGGTTGCGCACGCAATTCAAGGTGCCTTGGGTGGCCGAACTTCAAGTGTTCATAGGCGTGGGTAGCTCTCACGTAGGCGGAGAGAATGACACTCTCTGATCAACTTATCGTTGCTTGTGGTGATTGCAAAATCAAAACCTAATTTGAAGCTAATGGGTTTCTTGGTGCGGCTGGGACCTGTAGAAGTAACGTGAGTTTGGGGGAGAAGCAAAGGGACGGGCTGGATTGCACGGTGATGGATCTCACGGCTTAGATTGATTTAGGTTGAGAAAAATTAAATTATGTTGTAAAATTATGAATATATAAATTCGTGTAAACTTCTAAAAATCATAACTTTTTCATACGAGGTCGAAAACGCACGAAACCAGTTGCGTTGGAACCGTATGGATGAGCACTACGCTATGGAATTGGATTGGAGTCGTTTGGAGTTAGCTAAAATTTTGGGTAAAATTAAACGTCCGTTTAATTTTATTCGAAATAAATCGCTAAAACGAAATTGAAATCAAGGTGAGAACTTCTCACTCAATCGAATCAGTTTCGATTTTAATTTTAAATAGTTAGATTTAAAATTCTTGAATGTATGTTTGAATGATGATTGTTAGCTATTGATTGTTAAAATAGACATTATGCGCCGTTAGTAATTGGATGTTATTTATTAAAAACATATACCGCGAATATTTCATAAACAGTGAAATTGGTATTATTTATGTACTTGGATTTGATTTCCCGCAGTATATAGCAGATGAGACCCTATTGCGCCGCCTATTAAGCGGATAATATTTTAAATCCCATATACCGCGATAATTTCGTACTGTAACGGAATTGGTATTGTGCTAACATCTTTGGATGCAGGAAAACGGGTTAGAGGGATCCAACTGGATTCCTCAACAGTATTTATTTGATTATGGATATTTTGATATTCGTTGATTATCATATCGATATATGATGTCGTTGTGTCATGATTGACTATTTGGTTGTAGCATCATTGGCCCAAATTTTGGAATTTTAAAATGATTTTTGAAGAGTATACGTTTATAAAATATTTTTGGAATTGATTCATTTTAAATACATAAACGTTATAATTTTAATGTTATAAAATTTTGTTTTTTGAGAAATATAGTTAAAAGTTGATTTTTGAAAATATGAGGTAAATGATTTTATAAAATAGTTTAAATTGCGATTTTTGAATTTATTATAAAAAGTTTAATATATAGGATTTATGAAATTTAATTATTTTATAAAAAACGGTGAAATTATAAAGGAGTTTAAAGATGTTTTAAAATAATAATATGAATTGATTTATATAAAAGATTTATAAATTGATATTTATAAATTAAAAATATTGGAATTATAAAACGAGTTTTTATAAGTGTTAGAATGAATTGTGAATGCATTTCGTAAACGAATGAAATTTATAGAATTATAAACGGTGAAGTTATAAATGGAACTGTATAAGCAGTAGGTTTATAAAATTTGTAAAGTTATTAAAAAAAGATAGATTTGGGTAAATAAATGAATCTTATAAGTTATAAGATTTATAACTTGGGAAGTTTAAAAGAACGATTTTTGTAAACAAATAAATTATAAGTATTTGACTTCTAATATGAATTTTTTTTGTATATCATTGAGATATGAATTGAGATAGGTTAATAAAGGAATTTATAAAAGGAGTTGATATAAAACAAATAAAAATGGAATTTATAAACATTGTTTTATAAATTCGCAAACGACTTATTTTGATAAGTAAATTGTTATAACTTATTTATGGAGTTATATTCACATTTTAGATAGTGAATAATCCTTTGAAACAAAATGAATAGAAATGATGAAATTAATTAACGAAGTATATTCACGTTTTTGAATAGTGAATAATATGTTAAAGAAAATGTTTTGGATTTGATGTCTTAAATAGAATTAAAACGATCTAACGATGTTTTTAAATATGTTAAGATTCGAAATCATGGATTTCAACATTCATTGTTGAAATAGACGTTTTCGAGAAATAAAAGGAAATGGTGGACTATAACACTGTTGTTATAGTAAATGATTTCCGAAAGGAAATGTTTTGTATAGTATTGGGATTTATATATCTATTTTAATTTCGAATCCCTATACTAGTGATTTTGGGTTGTCGTAACGATGTTTTACGCAACATTCGTTTTGGCCCAAATAAATATGTTTAAGAGAATGATTTCCTTAAAGAATGAAATATATACTTAATCTCGATTTAAGTATATTGAATATTTTCCAAGTGTTGAAAATAAATAGATTTGTGAATTACTTATTAATAAATAAGTATGGAAATGTTTTCCAATACAAAGTGAATATTTTGAGAATTTATCTTTTTAAAGATAAATTGAAAATGAATAATTGAAATCGTATATCAGTAGATATTGTGAAATATAAATTCACTATGGAATTTATAAAAGAAAGTGGAATTTGTTTAAAAATAAATATTGATTTATTTTTGAAGTATTGAAAACATAAATCTTGTAAAGATATTTTTGGGAAATAAATAATTTGGAAAATTATTTGGAATCTGGTGATGTTGTGCATATCCATTGATAGTTCAATAACCGACTATCAATATTTACCTTTGAAGTGTATTTGTTGTGATTTGTTTGAATTTGAATGCCACACTTATTTTTGAATAAGCGCTCACTATTCGGGTTATCCGGGAAAGGACCTTGGGTTCGTATAACCCATTTCGAGTATGTGATACGTCGTTATGGATTGCATTTGAAGACCGGTGTTGAAGACCGGGTATTTGCGAGAGCGATAGGATGACCTGTCGATTGACTCTGCACCGTGTTGCTCCGGTATAGAGTTCTCCATATGTGGTGGGGAATCCGATCAGGATTGTGGATATCCGGATTGCAAGGATTTCTTTGTAAGTGCCTTCGGTTCTGTTCGAGCCCGGAACAGACTTGTATGGATTGTATGTCTGACATTACAATTGAGATATAAAGCTGATTTCTTTCAAATATATTTCTGTTGGTGGCGGAGAATTTATTCTCTTAGCTTAACACCCTTCTCTGAGACGTACGAGCTCAGAGGTTATGTAGTTGAAGGTTATTAGCAATATATTCCCAATTTGGTAATGTGACATGCTGAGTGTTGCTGTGAAATGATCATTGTGTTGATCATTTGTGATAGGATCATTTGTTTGATCATTTATCTTTGTGATCATTTCTATGATCATTTGTTGACCCAAAGCACGGCTTTTGTATAAAGCGTGGCTTTGTGGACGAGACTTCGTCGAGCCTCACACCCCGGAATGGTCAAAACAGGAAAGATGCAGCAAGGTTATGAGGGGTAGCTCCCTTTAGGGTACGTGCATTTCCTTTTGGAAAAAGGGTGGTATCATGGTATGGAGCCCAGATACTTACTCATGTTGAAACACTTATTATTTTGGTGTGATGTTGATTACGAGCGCTCGGTTAAAGGTCCCAAAGGACCCGGGGATGGCATACTCGTGTCAGTGGTTACCCAGTTAGGGGTAACCCGGCCTTGTGTTGGCAGAGATCCGGTTTGGTTCTCGGGGACATCCTTCTAGAGGCGTTCTCATGTGGCAATGGGAAGTTCCTTGGCCTGACCATTTGTTGGAAATCCAAAGAAACAATACGATCTTGTACGGTTTTAGTTGTAGAACCTATCATTCACTTATGGTGGCGCCCCACTGTTTGGATGGTAGCTATAGTAGGCATAAGTGCGGAATGCCTATGCTGGCTAAGATTTATATCTTTACTTTCGAAATATTTTTCCTACACTATGCACTAATAATAATATCAAATGTTCTTTTTAATGCGTATCAAGCATCTTTGACTATCATAAGGAGAAATCTCCTCCGATTCTGCGTTTGCATGTGTGTGTGTGTGTGCGGGAGGCCTTATGGTAGTCTCATTTTTAAAAGCATTGCGAATTGACTTTAAAAATATTCCTCTATTTTGATTTTAAAGATAAATAAACTGTTTTGAGTTCTCACACCAGTCACATGACTGACTCGGAGTTTATTGTTTTCCTTCCTAAACTCTGGGTGCCCACCAATTTCCACACGGGCAGTCAAGAGTTAAGGTTTATCAAGATATTCTGGAATTCAGGAGTTGCTGGAGGCAAGCTGGATGGCATGGCGTATTACTAGTATATAGTATTTCTTTTTCCGCTGCATTGTTTGTTGTTGTTTGTTGTTGTACACTTTGATGATAATGTAATGAAATGTAATGTAATGTAATAACTGATATAGTTCTTTGTTTAAAGATTATTCATTTATTTATTATATGTTGTTCCGCTGCGATTGTGAGATTCTGATATTGTTCTGTTGTTTTCTGTTCTGTTCCGTTCTATTTTCTATCTTTTCTCTCTTCTTCTGTCCTTTTCTTTTTCTTAAACATTGAGAATTCGTATTTCTGTTCATCTTGAGTTAATCTATGGAGATTAGTGTATATTCAAGGAGTACGGATTTGCGGGTCCTCACAGTGCGTTATAGGTATCGCAAAAATTTACAGTGGCTAAGATTCACAATACAAAATAAAGCAGCAAAAACATATAAATAGTAACTCATTAAAAATTAAACTTCATAAATAAGTCATAAAACCAATACGTCTCAAAATACCAAATACACATGTCTTGCAAAAAATACCATCTTGGTCATGAAATCAGAGTACATAAAATCATAAAATCATCCCTCTCATCAAGTACCAGTACATCCCAAGTCAAATGAAAATAAAACTGGGAAGAAGAAGAAGAATACATGAAGAATTTCCAAGAATGTCTCTCTAAGAAAGCTGAAAATCTACTGCCCTTGCCTCTGCTGGCCTATGGGGAGAATAGGGAAAAATAGAGGAGTGGATCAGACTAAAAGCCTGGTGAATGAAAGTAATTGCTAGTAATTTTTAAGCAAGATAAAGATAATAAATTTTGCAACAATTCTAATATAAAAAGGAAATAAAGGAAATGACAAAAGATGGAATAAAATACTATTTAACTGTTTGCTTTGCTTAGATAGTTTTGATTGGATTGTTTGTGCTTTTCTAAAACTGCTTTGATTAGGTTAAAATCCCAATCCTAGTGTAATTAGGCCGACATCCTAATTCTACCCTTCGATCGGCCTTCTATCTCAGTTATGACACTATGAGCTAGTCTCATCCAATGGGTCCCACAGCAAAATGACGCCTATTTAGCGCTTTGGAACTCAATAGCGACGTATATCCCTGCTACAAGGCCGCATGCTTGGCCACCGTCGGCTCACACTATCCGTTGTTCCCTCTTTTGACCTCTTATTTACGATTACTTCAACATAAGCGTGCCCAGCCTCACCTGATCTGTGGTGAGACCATCTATCCTAGTCTGACGGGGTCCTGCCCAACCTCACCTAAGTGTTTGTGAGACTATTGGTCCTAGTTTTAAAAAATGGGAATGCTACCGTATGGTTCCTAGCAAATAAAATCTAGATGCGCTCCTTTCCCAAATCCCCCGATTTGAGCTTCTATCTATTGACCTGTAACAACCTGAATTCCTGTGGTCCGAATTTGCCGAAAAATGCTAAAAACCAAGCCCACTGAAGCCCATGTTGGGTATCTGGTATCCTGCAAATAGGAAGAGACAAATATATCAGAGCTCAATAATTTATCTCACAACGGGGTTGACTGAAATATAATAGTAAGTAAATATTCACCCAAATAATAACACTTTCTAAGCAAGTGTCATAAAGCTGAGAAGTCTCTGCCATCTACCTAACCCATAGGATGTTATGAGGAGAGGGTCAGAACACAAGTTCTGGTGAATGAATAAATTATATAATTCTAGGCTAATTCTACATATACAGTTTTATTTCCATTTACTCTTATATTTGGTTGATTAGGTTACAATACTCTTTCCTCTGTTCGTGAACTATGCTCATCTACTCCATAGTAGATTAAAACCTAATAACTGTTATATACATATATGTAGTTACATGCCCGATGACCATATTGGTCCTAGGTACCACCCATGGGACCATCCGTTTCCTCCTCAAAAAGGGCTCCATCGTCTTGCTTCAAAAGCGTTCCATAACTACATCTGTAAAGGACTGCTATGTAAGGCCTACAATACAGATGCTCCACTGCTCACTATGAAACGTAAATCGCGTCCACACTTGTCTATGCCAATGCTCGGACATCCATAATGTACCATCCAGTGCGTATATTGAGGACTATGTAATCATTCTATCTACTATCTGAATCCTGCCAACAAGGTCTACCTTGTACAGAATTCAGTCGGGGATTTTCTATATCTGTAAAGGACTGCTTCGTTAGGCCTACAATACATATAATCTAGTTGGTTTGACTCTTTTTCATCGCGGCTATGGCCCCACGCAGCCACCCCTCAACTCACCAAAAGACTTCTAAAGAGTTAAGTTGTCGTGCCCTACTACAAACAATCTAACATCCAAATGGCGATGTCCCTCATGCAATGTCTCGATAGTGAAAGAATCATTGACCTGTTGGTTTAACTCTAGTCTTTCCCAAAATTGCTCTTGGTCTTGATGCTGGCTGATATCCGCATGCGACTATCCTTAAACTTATTTTCAAGTACTGGACATACGAATACCCTACTTCGTACACCAAGCCCTTCTGACTGCCTACAAAGGTCTGCTTCATTAGGCCTACAATGCAAATGCAGTCAAGGCATACTCTCTTGATAGAACACCTACAGACCTGCCTTCGGGGGTGCAGCTTTGTTAAGGCTACCCAGAGGGCCATCCTAGAGTATCCTCACGTCTCGTTGAAGTTTATACTTCCTTGAAGCCCAAAAATACTAAGTTGGACGTTCTTCTCCATTTTTGAAATCCATGATGAACTGCTTCATCGTTTGGGCTACTACAAACGCATCTCAATTCTTTTATTAGACCCTAAGTCTTATCTTTTAATTTGTGTTTAGTTTACTTTCTTACACTGTTGGCTAGTTATTTACCCTAACTAGAATATTCTTGCCCTCATCTCACCTCTATGTATTGTGAGATTTCCATTTTTTTAATAGGGATGCTGTTGGTATGAGCCACATTCATTATCTTGCCTATTTAGCTTAATATAAATCTTAAGTTCATTAATAGCTTCTTTTATCATTCCTGCTTCATTTTCTTATTGACTTAATATAAATTATCTAAATAAGCTTCTACCATTATTATTGCTAATTAATTCATTCAAAGTCTCAATAAGCTTTTTCGTTCTTATTACTTAATTATAACCTATGTTATAATTCTATCTGTAATTGTTATTTTCACAACTTTTATAGCCCGTACATAATTCTAGCATTTTTTCTCTGTTCTAATCTTCCTACTTTTATCATGATATAGAATACTCTTTTATGCTGTTATATTACATAATTTACTTATCATAATAATTATCTTCTTAAATTGTCTGCGCAGTGAATGCAGACCTAGGTTCATTACCGTTTACAGCTTCAAGTTCTTATATAATAATTTACTTGATTCATGTCATACTTTGCTTTATTATCTTCTATTCTGGTAAGTAATTCTAGTTTATTTGGTTGGTTATGAAAACTATATTTAAAAATCCATTTCCATATTTTAATATTAAATAATACTATAAACAATAATCCGTAACTCCTAGACATTTCTCTTAATATTTCGGAATAGTGTAAATTACCGTGGTTTCTCTATTTTATACTAATTCTCTTTTTCTTTCTTTTATTCTAGCAATTATGTCCATTGTTATTTTTAAATATTAAATCCTATTTTCTAAACTAACCAATTAATTTTTTAGTTACTCCCAAGTCCACTTATTAGATTAGTTAACTTTTCTCATTTTAACGTAATTTATTAAAGTAATTCCATTCCTCAAACTTTTATTACTTTACATCTTATTTCATTCATTTTAGTATTCTTAATTATTTAATCCATATTCACATTTAATCTATTCTAATCTATACGCAAAGAAAGAGGAGAAAATAGAAGAAAAATCACGCTTGCATAGAAATCCAAAACATAAAAACAAATGTAAATAAATACTAATACTGTAAATAAACTGTAAATTCTTTATATTTCTGCATAACTTAATTAATAGGATTGATTATTGAATAAAATTATCTAAACGAGAATTTAGCGATAATATATCTTAAACTTAAAAGATATATAAATAAATTCAGTCACATTGCTAGCTTTCCATATCTCCCAATTTTTAATTCAGTTCTGTCCTTAACATCTATATTCACCTCTCTTGTAATCCTTATTTAGAATTACAAATGATATATTTACAGATCTATAATATTTGAAAGAGAGAAGGACGATATTTGGATTATGAATAGCAAATAAAACTCAGATCTAGGGTACCAGTTTCTAATTCCCTAATTACTTCTATTCTCTTTCCATTTATACCTAATTTCGTGTGAATTAGATTTTAAATTTTGTTATTAAGATAGTGTAGAAGAGATAAGAAAATGGCAGAGCTTCTGTAGGCAAGAGAAAACTAATGAGAATAAAAATGAGGCTCTGCACCTATATTTATAGCGGTTCAAATAAGTGCTAACTAGCAGATATAAAACCCTAAAATCTAAAGCGTACACTCAGTCTATGGAATTAAATTAATATGTTTTCTTCTGCGTATGTTTTTATTTCAAATTGACTCTCCAACAATCTTTTCATTAATCACTTCCCCTTCTCTCACAATCTATAGAAACATATATTTTTAAATGTGATGTTTCATTTAAAAAAGATTCCTCTATTAATCACCCAATTTATAGATTTCGTATATACCTAGAATTAATTTACTATCCAATTAATCCATGCCTGCACTATGATTTCTTACCAAATTAATATGCCAATCAACACCATATTAATTCATCACATACACGCATATTGATTTATTTTATTCCTATAATTATTGCATGCATATATTCTATAATTGAATTGTGAATCACAATCCTAATTATGTATGTTATCATAAGTCTCCATGTTTATTAATTAACAATTGATTATTCACATAAATTACTCTTCCCCCATTTTATTCTCTTGCACAAACATATATATTTCTAATCATATTTATTAATTGCTACAATATATATTCCCTTTCATGCTAGTTCCTGTCAGTTAATCATCTCTACTAATTAATTGAATATTAATTTTTCTTTTAAACAAACACCGTCAATTAATATTCCCTACCAACAAATTTTATATAATTTCTCTTCCCAATTTATTTTTTACACAAATATATATATGTATTCCAAATAATATTACTTAGTTGCCCTATTTACAAACATTTCTTTGTTTTAAAATTTCAAACGTATATAACTTAATTAAACTATCTACATATATAACTATAATTTAACGTGGGATGTTACATGACCTCTTATTTACCATTACTTCAGCTTAAGTGTGTCCAGCTTCACCTAACCTATTGTGAGATCATTAGTTCCATACTAAAGAGGAATGCTGCTGGTATAGGTTCTACTTCTATCTTTGCTTATTAACTTAGTGTAAGTCTTTAAAAGAAGCCACTTCTGTTATTTCTGCTTTGTTTACTTATTAACTTATTCTAAGTCAAGCCTCTTCTGTTGTCTATGCTATACTTGCTTATTAACTTAATTATAAGTTCTAAAATAAACCTTTTATATTATCTCTAATTAAAACATGTGTGTTATAATTTTTCTTATTTTATTAACCCAAGGACTATGTTTAAAAATAAGCTTCTTTTGCTATTTTTGCTATTTTCTCTTTTTAATTAAAATTACATGTTATACCTATGCTTGCAAATGTCTTAAATTTTCCTATTTCAGTCAATGTCTAATTTATTGCAATTCTTCTTACATTATATCTAATTTTCTATAAATTTAGCATTCTTATATTTTAGTCAATATTTGCAAATTATTCTCTTCTATTTATTTATTCGCGTAAAATGAATAAAAAGAAACTAACATTTACAGGCTAAATTTCAAATGAAAAGGAATATGTGTAAATAACAATAAACGACTGTAAATAATTTGGGAAAAACTACAAATAATAATAAATAATTGCAAATAACTGAAATAAAATAGCTAAAATAAAATAGACTAGAAAAAGAGTCTAAAATTTACTTACATATAAACTGTAAATAAGCTTGCATAAAGGTTATCCCAAAATTGTAGAAAAACTACAACTATTGGAAACCCTATTATTTTAAATTTCTTAAAAATCTAAAATAATTACTAAACACTCACTTGTGGTCCTTATCTCTTTTCCTTGGCCTTCCTGGATCCACTTTTAGGGTATGAAATATTTTAATTAAAAAGATCTTCTCCTTGGAAAAATATTCCTTTTAGGGTCCAGCCTCAGGCAACGAACCCAAATGGAGAAAATCTGAATGAGAAAAATAGGTAGGTCTAAGTTCTTATTTATAGTATCGTTTGGGGATCTCAGGCCATTGGCTTTGAAGATTAAATCTAGTGCATCACGTCATAGGCTTGCTGGGAACCATCGGATAGTAGCACGAACGAACAGAATCGAATTAAAATAGAAAAACACGTCATTTCTTCATCTGGACGAAAGCGCGTTCAAATGCTATGGCGGGTCGACCCACTTGTCGACCTTCATAAGCTAGGGGTCAACCTATAGGTCGATCCAGCCATGAGGAAGGTCGACCATAGGGTCGACCTGACCTATATTATTATTTTTTCCTCCATTTTCTTGTTTAATTCGTATCTCCTATGTTCTAGCTTGGATTTTGACAATCTATATATGAAAATTGACCAGAAAATTACCACGGACACAATGGTGCAATCCTATGGCTCAGTTCTGATAATTTCGCAAAGTTATTTTATTATTTAATTAATTTTTTGATTAGTTACTATAGTTTAAATTTTGGGTTGTTACAATGTCTATTGATGTCCCCAATTAGGTTATCTACCCTTAAAGTTATAACATCTTAAAGTGATACACATTGACTCCCCAAATGATCTCTGTCAAATTTATTAAAATATACGTTGGCATCCTTATTGATCTATGTACAATTTATTAAGACATATGTTGGTATCCCCAATGGTCGGTGTCAAGTTTATTCTACCTTGGTGCCCCCAATAAATCATGTCAATTTAGTATACTTTTAACATGTAGCAATATAAGCATTGGTATACCCAATTACGTTTTAAAGTCCAAGTCGTAAAAACATAAGTCTTGCCATCTTTAAATAGTTTATTTTAGATCAACGTTGTAACGACCCGATTTTTTCGATGTCCGAAAGTCTACATCATTACGTCCACTGTATTAAATGTCAAATAATCGAATGCCGGAAAACCAAATCATTAGGGTTAAAGAAGAAGAAGTATAAGAAGAATCAGAGATAATATCACAATCTCACATTCGCAGCGGAACAATATATAATAGATAAATGAATAATCTTTAAACAAAAGAACTATATCAGTTTATACATCACATTATCATAGTATTACAACAACAAAACAGCGGAATAATAACATAACATACGTGATACGACTCGCCATCCAGCTTGTCTCTTGATCTCCACAACATACTTTTCTGTCTTCGCTCCAGAACTACTGATAACCTGACTCTAGGCTGCCTGTATGGAAAATTATAGGCACCCAGAGTTTAGAAAGGGAACGATAAACTCCGGATCAATCATGGGACTGGCGTGAGATCCTAAAACAGTTATTTGCACAAAAGGAAATAAATAAAAAGAAATCCGCTATGATTTTTGGAAAATGAAACTACCATAAGGCCTCCCGGCACACACACAATGCAATCACACACTTGAGGGAGATTTCTCCTTATGATAGTCAAACATGCTTGATACACAAAAATCCTTTTTGATATTATTATTAGTGCATAGTGTCGAAAACATTTCGAAAGTATAATATTAATCTTAGCCAGCATAGGTACCATTATATTTGCCTGCTATAGCTACCATTTAAGAATGGCAGATTATACAACTGAAATCGTAAAGGGCTCATATTGGATGACTGGATTCCAACAAATGGCCAAGGCTAAGAAACTTTCCTCACTGAATGGGTATGCCTCTAGAGGGACGCCTCGAGAACTTAACCAGCTCTCTGCCAACACAAGGCCGGGTTACCTTTGTAACTAGGTAACTAACTGTCACAAGTATACCACCCCCCAGTCTAGACCGACCTTTATCCGAGGCGCCTCAACAGCGAACAACCACATAAGTAAATAATCTGGGCTCCATACCAGAATACCACTTTTTATCCATACAAGTTAAATATCCGGGCTCCATACCGTATACCACTTTTTATCCAGAAAGAAACGTACATACCCTGAGGGGCGCGACCCCCATAACCTTGCTCATCTTTTCCTGTTTCGACCATTTTCGGGGTGTGAGGTCCGACAAAGTCTCGTCCACAAAGCTACGCTTTTCACAAAAGCCATGCTTTGATCAACAAATAATCAACACTTAGCATGCCACATTACCAAATGTGGAATATATCACTAGTAATCATCAACTACATAACCTCTAAGCTCGTACGTCTCAAAGAATGGTGTTAAGCTAAGAGAATAAATCCGCTGCCACCAACAGAAATGTATTTGATAGAAACCAGCTTTACATCTCAAAGTGTAACGTCGAACATACATCCATACAAGTCCGTTCCTGGTTTGAACAAAACCGAAGGCACTTCCTCCAATTAAGGAAAGAAGGCCTTGCAAATCCGGATACCCTCTAATCACGTCCGGACTCCCCATCACATAGGATGATATAAATCTCTATACTGGAGCAACACAGTGCAGAGACGTTCGATAGGTAATCCATTCGTTTTCGAAAATACCCGGTCTTCAACACCGTCTTCAAATGCAATCCAATTCGTCGCATCATTTATTCAAAATGGTTTTTATGACATAAAGTCCTCTCCCGGCTTAACCGAACAACGAGCACTTATTTTTAAAACAAATGCTAGTGCCGTTTCGAAGGCTAATATTGATAGTTGGTGATTTAACTATTAAACAATATTCATAACAACCATCGAATTTAAGTAATTTCCTCCAAATTATTTATTTTCAAGATATTTTCGCAAGATATACTTTTACATTCCAACCTTTTGAAAACAATTTTCAAATCACTTTCCTCACGCGGAATAAATTTCCAAATACTGATTATTTCCATTGAAAATTAGACAAGTCCTAATAATTTAAAATAATTTAAATCACTTATCCAAAATATATACTTGGAAAAAATTACAATGAAAATTATTTTTTGTAAACACTTTATTTTAAAATATTAATTATGAAATTTTATACCAGTGTCTCAAAATAAACTCAAGTCCTAACTAATTTTAAAATTAAATTTATTAGATAGAGTATATAACCATTTTCTAAATCAAATATTAATTGAATCTTTAAAATAATCACTTCTACAATTAACTTAATAAATATTTTCTTTAAAGATTTAAAACCAATTTACGGAAATAATTCCTCTAAAAACATTATTTTTAAGCCAACTTAGAACTTTTAATATATATTAGAAAGCTACTTTTGAAAACATATTCAGCTTTCCAGGGAAAATACACTTTCTTTTCCAAAATAGTCCATTTAAATCAATTAATAAATCCTTGTCAATTTATTTCAATTTACATCCCAAATTCGAAAATTTCTACATTCCAAATTCGTAAATTTCTTTTCCACACTTTTAAAAATAAACCAATATTCATTTTTAAAACAAATTACTCTTTCCTTTATAAATTCCATCGTGAATTTAAATTTCCAAATATCCACTGATATACAATTTTCAAAATTGATTTCCCAAATTTACTTTTAAACGCCAAATCAAATTTCAAATTGAATTTCAAAAATTTATTTTTGAACACCAAATAATTTCCAAATTGGTTTCCAAAATTTCCTACCTTTTAAAAATAAATTCCTTTATTTCTCCCAAACAATTCAAAATCCGAATTTTAAATAAATTCTTCAACTTTTGAACAATATTACTTAAAATCCATTTATTAATATCTTTCCACATATTTTGAAATTAATTCGAAAGGATTACAAAAATCAATCTTTACCCTTTTTAAATTCCTTCTTTTAAATTTATCCAATTCTCTAAAATTAATTTACTCAAAATTTTCTACTTTAGTTTCCAAAAATCCAATTATATATTCCTGGTATCCTATGATACCAAAATATATTCGGCCAAACATAGCCTTCAACGATTTCAATCACCAATATAATCATTTACGGATTATCAATAAATCATATCACAACATATAAAATAAATTCAACAATTTGAGGAATACAGTTGGATCCCTCCCACCTGCTTCCCTGCATCCATAGATGTTAAAACAACAATTAAATACCAATTCCACTTCGCGGTGGAATATCGTGGTATATGGGATTATATCATATAATTAATCCGCTAATATGCGGCACATAGGGTTCATCCGCTATATAATGTGGGAAATCAATCACTCCAATATATACATATATACATACATACATACTATCATATATACTATCACATCCAAACAATCAATCAATAATTTAAATTCTAATTATTTCAATTGAGTGAAAAGATCTCACCTTTGACGATGCATGCAGCCCATTTCCATCACGACTTTTTCTCTTCACCGCATTAGACCTTGTATAATGTTTACACAATTTATTAATATTCAAAATAGTCAAATAATCAATTTTCATTTGATAATTTTAATTCCCCAGTGATTTTATTTTGAACTAATACTTTTAATTTTAAACCAATTCCTTTTAATAAATTTATTTAACTAGAAATTAAATTTAAAACTAATTTTCCTTTAATAAATTATTTTTAGTGACAAAAATAAGTTTTTAAATAAGTTAATTAAACAAAATAAATCACCTTAAAATTTTATCTTAGTATTAAAAGGTGTATGTGTATTTTTTTATTTCTTTTTCACTTGAAACCATATATATAATTTTTATAAAATAAGCTAATAGATTCCATAAAAATCTAATTTATATATATATAAACCTTCGAACATTTTTAATATCATTGTATATATATATTTTCCAAAGTCTTATCTAAAATTGTATATATGGTTTATTTTCCTTTATATGTACATAAAAAGAACAAACCTGCCTTTTTATTTTTATCGTTCGAAATCAACATTTTTTTACTAGTCAATATATATATATATATATATATATATATATATATATATATATATAAATTAAATTTAAACATAAATTCAAATTCAAATCGTCTTGGATCCGCAACTCAAAATGTTGTCATCCTATCGAGGCATGCCGCCAGGTGTTCATAAGGTTATACCCATATTCCAAACGCAATGGAAAAGGTTCCGAGTCCAAATTCGATCGTATGGAGAAGATAGCGTTTTAGACAAGTATTTATATTGAATTTCCAATTTAAATCTAGCGCGTTTATAATCCGTAGGGTCACACAACAACTCCGAATGCTACAAAAATTGAAATCCGATAATAATACAATGTTACGGATCCAATGGAACTGATTTCGTCGAAATCCGAGACTGTACCTTGGAAGGCTATTTTTAAATATCGATTTGAACGATAATTTTTCAAAACTGAACAAACACTTCAAAAATTAATTTTTAACACTTCTATTATCTTCAGTATTCTCAACATAAATTTTCTAAGCCTTTGAAATATTTTTAACCGGCTTAAAACTAAGGATTCAAATTTTTTACCCAACTTCCAATTATTAAATTAACCAATTCATTTGCCAAATAGATAGTGTTATTTGAAATTCAAGTTTAAATTAACTTCCAAATATTTAAAATCAATTAAATATTTCAATTTCAAATGTTCAAAATTCTGGGTCGTCACATTCTTTCCCCCTTAAAAGATTTTTGTCCCGAAATTACTAACTAAGAAGAATGATCCATAAAATGTTTATCATTTTCGCAAAACCAAACAGTTTTATCAACTTGTCAAATCAAATCTTTTTTATTAAAGACACTAATTTTCTTACTAACTTTCCAAACTCTCTTCCATAGTTTCTAAACAATATTATTTTCCTCAACAATTCAAATTTAAATTCAAATTTAAAATTATCCAAATTTCTCAAAAAAGTTCTAAATCCCTAAATTCTTGAAAAAATTCGCCAGCGTCTTCTTTGCGCGGCTAGCTCGGTACGACTACAAAAGGCCAAGTGGCTAGACAAGAAAATCATCAAATTTCATATAGATATTCAAATACATACCTTTTTGGTCGAGCAATTAAATTCATCTTCTGAATACGACTAAAGATGAATTTATTCGCATAGCGGAATGTTCCAGAATTTAAGGATAGAATTTCGAGATAGTTATATTGATCCGAGTTGGAATTTTTCACTTAATTTTCGATGGAGAACCCTGGATATGGATTTTTGGTTGATTCTGGAAATTCTCTATCATAGTTTACGGCTATGTAAGGAGAATGACAGTTTCTGATCAAGAAACCAGATCTGAGCCCGCACTAGAAAGTCGGGTGGACGATACTAGTTCGGATGTGAGATTGCGTGATCGAGTGAGCGATCGAATTTGGTATTACGTACGAATGATATGTGTGCATCGTATGGGTTCGAATGAAATAAATATTCAAACTTTTGTAAAGATGTTGTAACGACCCAATTTTTCGACGTCCGAAAGTCGACATCAATACGTCCGCCATATTAAATGTCAAACAGTCGAATGCCGGAAAACCAAATGGTTTGGGTTAAATAAGAAGAAGATAGAAGAAGAAACAGAAACAATGTCAGAATCTCACACTCGTAGCGGAACAATATATAATTGATAAATGAATAATCTTTAAACAAAAGAACTATATCAGTTTATACATTACATTATCAGAGTATTACAACAACAAAACAGCGGAATAATAACATAACATACGTGATACGACTCGCCATCCAGCTTGTCTCCTGATCTCCACAGCATACTATTCTAACTTCGCTACAGAACTACTAATAAGCTGACTCTATGCTGCCCTTGTGGAAAATATGGGCATCCAGAGTTTAGAAAGGGAACAATAAGCTCTAGGTCAGTCATGAGACTGGTGTGAGATCTTAAAATAGTTATTTGCACAAAAGGAAATAAATAAAAATAAATCCGCTATGCTTTTTGGAAAATGAAACTACCATAAGGCTTCCTGGCACACACACAATGCAATCGCACACTTAGGGGAGATTTCTCCTTATGATAGTCAAACAAGCTTGATACGCAAAAATCCTTTTTGATATTATTATTGGTGCATAGTGTGGAAAACATTTCGAAAGTATAATATTAATCTTAGCCAGCATAGATACCTTTATATTATGCCTGCTACAGCTACCATTTTAGAATGGCTGGTTATACAACTGAAATCGTAAACGGTTCGTATTGGATGATTGGATTTCCAACTAATGGTCAAGGCTAAGGAACTTCCTTCACCGAATGGGTACGCCTCTGGAGGGATGCCCCGAGAACTTAACCAGCTCTCTACCAACACAAGGCCAGTTTACCTATGTAACTAGGTAACTAACTGTCAAGAGTATGCCACCCCCTGGTCTCGACTGACCCTTATCCGAGGCGCCTCAACAACCAACAACCACATAAGTAAATAATCTGGGCTCCATGCTAGAATACCACTTTTTATCCACACAAGTTAAATATCCAGGCTCCATACAAGATACGACTTTTTATCCAGAAGGAAATGTACATACCCTAAGGTGCGCGACCCCCATAACCTTGCTGCATTTTTCCTGTTTCGACTATTTCCGAGGTGTGAGGTCCGACGAAGTCTCATCCACAAAGCTACACTTTTCACAAAAGCCATGCTTCGATCAACAAATGATCAACACTTAGCATGCCACATTACCAAATTGGGAATATATCACTAGTAACCATCAACTACATAACCTCTGAGCTCGTACGTCTCAGAGAAGGGTGTTAAGCTAAGAGAATAAATTTTTCACCACCAGCAGAAATGTATTTGATAGAAACCATCTTTACATCTCAAAGTGTAACGTCAGACATATAACCATACAAGCCGTTCCGGGTTCGAATAGAACCGAAGGCACTTTCTCCAATTAAGGAAAGAAGCTCTTGCTAATCCAGATATCCTCTAATCACGTCCAGACTCCCCATCAATAGGCTAGTATAAATCTCTATACCAGAGCAACTTAGTGCAGAGACATTTGATAGGTAATCCTTTCGTTTTCGAAAATGCCCGGTCTTCAACACCCTCTTCAAATGCAATCCAATTCGTCGTATCATTTATTTGGAATGGGTTTTATGACATGAAGTCCTCTCCCGGCTTAACCGAATGATGAGCTCTTATTTTTACAACAAATTCAAGTGCCGTTTCAAAGGCCATTGTTGATAGTCAGTTATTTAACTATCAAACAATATTCACAAAAACAATCAAATTTAAATAATTTCCCCCAAATTATTTATTTTCAAGATATCTTCGCAAGATATATTTTCACACTTCAACCCCTTGAAAACAATTTTCAAATCACTTCCCTCACGCAGAATAAATTTCCAAATATTGATTATTTCCACTGAAAATTTGCCAAGTTCGAATATTTTAAAATAATTTATATCACTTGTCCAAAAATATATACTTGGAAACACATACAATGAAAACTATTTTTTAAATACTTTATTTTAAAATATTAGTTATGAAATTTTAAACGAGTATCTCAAAATAAACTCAAATCTAAAAAAATTTAAAAATAAATTTATTGGATATAGTATAACTATTTAAACAACCATTTTCTAAATCAAATATCAATTAGATCTTTAAAATAATCACTTCTAAAATTAAGTTATTAAATATTTTATTTAAAGATTTAAAAACAATTTACGAAAATAATTCCTCCAAGAACATTCTTTTTAAACCAACTTAGAACTTTTAATTTATATTTGAAAGCTACTTTTGAAAACATGTTCAGCTTTCCAGGGAAAATACACTTTCTTTTTCAAAATAGTCCATTTAAATCAATTAATAAATCCTTCTCGATTTATTTCAATTTACATCCCAAATTCGAAAATTTCTATATCCCAAATTCGTAAATTTCTTTTCCACACTTTTAAAATAAACGAATATTTATTTTTAAAACAAATTACTCTTTCCTTTATAATTCCATCGTGAATTTGAATTTCCAAATATCCACTAATATACAATTTCCAAAATTGATTTCCCAAATTTACTTTCAAACGCCAAATCAAATTTCAAATTGAATTCCAAAAATTTATTTTTAAACACCAAATCAATTTCCAAATCAATTTCCAAAATTTACTTCCTTTTAACCATAAATTCCTTTATTTCTCCCAAACTATTTAAAATCCAAGTTTTAAATTCTTCAACTTTTAAACAATATTACTCAAAATCCATTTATTAAAATCTTTCCCCATATTTTGGAATTAATTCGATAGGATTACAAAAATCAATCTTTACCCTTTTTAAATTCCTTTTAAATTTATCCAATTCTCTAAAATTAATTTACTCAAAATTTTCTACTTTAATTTCCAAAAATCCAATTATATATTCCTGGTATCCTATGATACAAAAAATATATTCGGCCAAACATAGCCTTCAATGATTTCAATCACCAATATAATCATTCACGGATTATCGATAAATCACATCACAACATATAAAATAAATTCAACAATTTGAGGAATCCAGGTGGATCCCTCCTACCTGTTTCCTAACATCCACAGATGTTAGCACAACAACTAAATACCAATTCCACTTCGAGGTAGAATATCGTGGTATATGGGATTATATCATATCATCCGCTATTATGTGGCGCATATGGTCTCATCCGCAATATAATGTAGGAAATCAATCACTCCAATACATATATATATATATATATATATATATATATATATATATACACACACACTATCATATATACTATCATATCCAAACAATCAATCATTAATTTAAATTCTAGTTATTTCAATTGAGTGAGAAGATCTCACCTTTGACTATGCATGCAACCTTTTCCATCACGGCTTGTTTTCTTCACTGTAATAGACCTTGTATAAACATTTGTACAATTTATTAATATTCGACATAGTCGAATAATCAATTTTCATTTGATAATTTTAATTCACCAGTGATTTTATTTTAAACTAATACTTTTAATTTTAAACCAATTCCTTTTAATAAATTTATTTAACTAAAAATTAAATTTAAAACTAAATTTCCTTCAATAAATTATTTTTAGCGACAAAAATAAATTTTTAAATAAGTTAATTAAACAAAATAAACCACCTGCAAAATTTATCTTAGTATTAAAAGGTGTATGTGTATATTTTTATTTCTTTTTCACTTGAAACTATATATATAATTTTTATACAATAATCTAATAGATTTCATAAAAATCTAATTTATATATATATATAAACCTTCGAATTTTTTTAATATCACTATATATATATATATTCCAAAGTCTTATCTAAAATTATATATATGGTTTACTTTCATTTATATATACATCAAAAGAACATAGCTGCCATTTTATTGTAATCTTTCGAAATAAACATTTTTTTACTAGTCAACATATATATATATATATATATATATATATATATAAATTAAATTTAAACTCAAATTCAAATTCAAATCATCTCAGATCCGCACTCAAAATCTTGACATTCTATCGAGGCGTGCCGCCAGGCGTTCATAAGGTTACACTCCTATTTTGAACGCAATGGAAAAGGTTCCGTGTGACGACCCGACTTTTTCTCCATAAAAAGTCATATCATCTTTAAGAAAGAAAGGGATAGAAACAGAAAAGAAAGAAGAGAAAGAAGAAACAACACCAGAATCTAAACAGCGGAACGACTAAATTATATTAATAACATAAGTATTACATAATATAAAACATCTATCAGAGTTACACAGCATACACAACACATACTAGACAGTTACAAACACCTGCCTAGTTATAACAACTCAATAAAGTACAAGTAACTACTCAGAGAAACCAACACAGCGGAAAACTATATATCTAACGTCGAAGCCTCCTGCTCCATTGCTCCTCTAATATTCGTCAAAGCTAACCTGAATCCCTTGGCTACTCGTAAAAATTTGAGAACCCAAGAGTTTAAGAAAACAAAAGATAAACTCCGGGTCAGACATGGGTCTGGTGTGAGTAACAGGTTAAGGTTGCTTAACTTTAAAAACCTTTTGAAAAGAAAAGGTATCACGTAAGACTTCCCACACATAATCGTAGAAAAGTTTTTACCTTACGCTAACCAAAACATTTGATAGGAAATCCGATGATATTATAATAATGTCTAGGGTTTTCAAGTAAAACACAGAAATAGCTGGAATGCTTACATCTCACGTTCCAACATAGTTGGCCACATCTAAAACGTACGACACTTATTGGATTTTGGATTCCATACAATGGCAGGGCTACTGAGGTACCGCCCGTCACAGTACGTGGCCTAGATCATCGTACCGAGGATCACTCCTAATCCCCTGCAACACAAGGCCGTAACCATTCCTTACTGAACAGTCCCGAACAAGACAACCCCGGCAGTTGTTGCAATCAACCGCCCCACACAACCGAATATAAAGGGACTTCTAGACAGGGGAAAATCTCGTCCTACTTGGGCATGACCCACTTAACCTTGCTACACCTCCCCTATTTTAGCCATTCCCGGTTGATGAGGCTTGAGGCTACGATTACCTTTAGAGAACACATCTCTTAGAATGCTCATCGTCCACCTGATGATGTTCTGAAAGCATTCAATCCATAGAAGTTCGTTCCGGGTTCGAACGAAACCGAAGGCATTATCTTGTTACACTCATTTTCGAATCACCCTCAGAGTTAACAACGATAACCCTTGCACTCTGAATCTTCATCTTCACTTGAGATTCACGACCTATCGTTAATTTGGATCGATGTGGTTTTTGGATATCCAAATATGAAAACCCGATCCGGTCTCAACGAAATCCAAATCCCATCTTTTAGGTCCAAGTTGTTTTAATGTTTAAAACAATTCAATTCAATATTATCTATATACACACAGATAATTCACAATATCACAATAGATAATCAACATTATCATCATAACAGATAATCCATATTATCATCCCAAACAGATAATTCATATTATCAACCTAAATGCAACCATAGCATCCAAATCACACAACATCACTTATCTCATATCTGAGATCTCAACTATTCAGGGTAATCAGTATTAATCAACATACACAAGCAATGACTTATTAATCACCATTCTATAATTAATTTAAAATGAATTAAATTAATTACTTCTTCCCTAATTAATTTAAAATAAATTAAATTAATTACTTCATCCATATAAATCTTGCTTACATATCCATTAATTAATTACAAATCAATCAATTAATTACCCTCAACAAATTACCCTAATTAATCATCCTTGATTAATTATCCTTTAATTACATTCAAGTAATTAGCCTTTAATTAATTTCACAAATTAATTATTCTAAACCAAATTCAGTAATTAACTTGTAATTACTTCATTAATTAATTATAATTAATTACATTAATCCTTAATTAATTACATTAATTAATTCCTTCATTGATTAATTGTTCTTAATTAATCCATCCTTAATTACATCATTAATTATATAAATTAATGATCCTTAATTATTTTATTTTATTTTTTATAATTACCCTATTTAAATTAATTACATTAAGAAATTAATTATCAAATAAACCATACTGATTAATCACATCTTGATTAATCACATTAAGTAATTAACTATCTTTAATTACTTCACCAGATAAATTAATTACTCCTTAATTAATTATCTTTAATAATTAATCTTTAATTAATCATATTTACCTTAGATTAATCTCATTAGGTGATTAATTACACTTAATTAATTACATCTCTTAATTATCTTCTTATAACTTTATTAGTCAAATCTTAATTAATTACACTAAGTAATTAATTATTAATTACTTCCTCTAAGTAATTATTGTTCATACGAATTACACAAAGTAATTTATTTCCAAAACTTTTCCATTACCCAATTATCCTTCAATTTAATTACATCCAGTAATTATCTTCTTAATTACTTCACTAAGTAATTATTCTTCATTATTTACATTGAGTAACTCCTTCTTAAATTATCCAGTGATTTTTTAAATTAATTAGACTTAATTAATTAACTTAAACTAATCAAAATAAACTTAATTAATTACACTTAGTAATTAATTTTCTTAATTACTTTCATTAAGTAATCACACTTAAACAATTCAAATGATTATCTTTAAATTAATTAATCTAATTAATCATTAAAAATTAATCACATTAATTAATTATTAAATAATCCTAAGTTAATGACCCTCATTAACCATTAAAAAATCTTTAATTACTTCTCTAAAGTAATTAACTGAGATTAATCAATATTAATCACAATTTAATTATCTGTAAAACCCATTAATTAATCTCTAACTATTTAATTAATCAAGTGATAATCTAAAACTTAATTAGTTTTTAATTACTTGATTAATGAATTCAAATCATTAATTAAATTAAAATCAAATCTTATCTTGTCTAATTAATGATTTCTTAATTACAATTTAATCAATCTTAATTAACTTACTTAAGCCTTTAATTAATTAAATAAAACCCTTAATTATTTAATTAATTAACCCAAATTATTAATTAATTAAATTAATTAATTACAAAACTTAATTATCTTAATCATTTAATGAATTATAAATTATTAAGTTCTAATTTACTTTAAGTTAAACATAAATCTTATTAATGAATAAATTATCATTAGCAAGGTATTTTAAAAACAATCTGTTTTTAAATTTTCCTTTAAATTGCATTTTAAATTCATGATTTAAAATGAAAACAATTTTTAACTTTAACAAAACTTTTAAAACAATTTTAAAACTTTTGTATTACATGTTAAAGAATCTATTTGTTTTATAAAAGAGTTTTAAAAGAATTTTAAAACCAAATTCAATTTTAAACTTAAACCATACTTTAAAATATTCAAAGTTGTTTTAAAACATTTAAATTCAAAAGATTATTTTATTTCAACCCAGGATTCAAATTCATTCTTGAACCCAGATTCTAAACTTAGATTTGAACACTCTGTTCAAATCTTATATTTTCAGATTTTAAAATCCTCATTATAAAATACTTTATGATTCAGACTTAATTACAACATTTGAATTTATAAACTTTATTTTCTTTTCAAATCCTAAGATTCAAATTCAATTTGAATTCAAATTTACAATTCAGTTTTAAACTTAAATTTAAAATCTTGTTTTAAATCTCATTTCAGATTTCTAAAACACTTTATAAAATACTTTAACATTTTAAAGTGGTTAAAACATTTCAATTTTATAAATTTATTTAATTTTAAAAAGTAAAATTCAAATCTCATTTGAATTCAGATTAAACTTATTTTAAAACTTTTGTTTACAACCTGCTTTTGCTTTTATTTAAATTTAGTTTAAATTTTTTAAAAATTGAACACAGTCAGGGTTTTAAAACAAAAACTGTAATTCGATGTCACTCGAGCCAAACTGACATTGCCCCGAGTCCAAAACCAAAAATCTTCGGGCTACATACTTGAGTTACTCGAGATAAACCCGAGTTCAAAACATTTTCCCAAAGCAAAAGAAAAACGTGACACCCAAACTTGCACCCTGCACCACCCACGGCGATGCTCCGACCATCGCCTACGCTTCCCACACAACCACGATCAACCACGAACTTGAATCCGACCACCAGAATTTCAACATACCCTCGAATTCAAAATCGAGATATAATACCCAAACCTGGAAACACAGAAACAACTCAAAGCTCAAACCTGTCAACGGCCCAATCATCGTCCTCCGACTACCGTAAGTGCTGCAATTCCTTCCATACCCTCGTCATCGACCCAGCTACCATCCTTCAAAGCCTCTTCACACTCGATGAACCATAGAGACAGAAATGATCAATATTCCTAACTTGATCAAAAACTAGGGTTAAATATTTATTTTGGTCAGCGCCGTCGCCACCCTAACCTGATCACCATACAGGTAATTATCTATGATTCCCCGATCATCCTTCTTCCTTCATGCAGAAACACGACCTCCCAATTCACTTAAATCACCAGAGACCACTCCAAAACTAAATTCTAATCAACCCTCACTTGCTCAGTCAAACCAAATTTAAAATTTATGATTTTACTCTTAAAAATCATGTCTTAGTTTAAGGATTTAGTTTATATACCTGAATTGCACAATTAACAAGTTTGAAATTTTAATAGAGACTTGAGTTTCCCTTTTAAGCTTGATTTCCAGAGCAATTACAGTTTTATTTAAGTTAAATAATTTTTTTTAAATCTTAGTTTAAAATCAAAAGAGCAATATTTGTTTGGATCCTAAGTCCTAATAATCAGTGGATAAAGAGAACTGAATTTAAATTGAAAACTGGGTTGAAATTTAGAATACAGATGTTCTACAGGAATTTCAAAATCATACATGCAATCACACAATACACAGAAATTTTCCACAGATATATACAAATAAAAACTTACTTTAGACATAACTCAAGCAACCAGATATTCTCTAAGTTTTAAAAAGTGTTACTCACCTTATTTACAGAAGACCAAAGCATATTTTTCCAATCTTGAAACTGAAATGCTTCTGTTTCCTTTGCAAAATTACATGCATGCAGGCCTTTGATTTTCAAAGTTGATTCCAGGTTTAAGAAATGCAGACATGATTTTAGAACTATAGTTTGCATGCTGTTGATTTCCAGAGGAAGAAATGCAGGTTGATTTCTTTGGGTTTTGAAAATGCAAACATTTGATTTTTGCAAGAATTTATTTCAGGTTTGAAAAGAAATACAGGTTTTTGATTTAGTTTGAAATTTAGGTTTGAGGAGATGATTTTCAAATTTTGAAGAATGATGTCTTTCTTTGATTCACTAAGCTTTTGATTAAAAGATAGGAAAAGAGTGAAGGGAAAGAAATTATGGTTTATAAGAGCTGGAATTAATTTAACAAAATAAATAAAAGAAAAATAGGAATTAAATGACACTTGTGAAAACTTTTAACACTTGTCATAAACCTTTATTCATTAATTAACACATGTATTTAGATCACTAAATATGTTAACACTTCTCTTGTTTATATTTTCTTTTTATTTTAAAATGTTAATAAAAGTTTAACTTAATCTATTTATACTTATATAAATATATGTGTGAATTTCTTATGTAAAGAAAATGTAAATAAAACAAATTATAAATTAAAGCTTATCCAAATATTTTAAGAATCCATTATTTTGAATTTCAAAATAAATTCCAAATTCAAATTAAACTTTTGAAATCCAAATTAAAATCAACTTATTCAATTTAAAATGATAATTTCATTTTCTTATTTTAATTCTTTTTATATTTATATGGAAAATAATACATTATTAATATGGCTTGAAAATAACAAATTTAACAAATTTTAAATGATTTATAAAAGAGATTATAAATCACTTTTATTATTAAATGAATTAAAACCATATTTTACATGGTATTTTAAACTTATATACAAAATTTCAAAATCATATTTATCAAATAATATTTAAAAAGAAATAAAACAAACTTTTTATTTAGATTTAGAAATTAAGCTAAGATATAATTTTAAACAATTTAACATTTATTTTAAGTATTTACAACCATATAGTTATTAATTTAAATAACTTTGAGAAACTTAATATTAATTTAAAACATAATTTCCTAATTACTAAATATATTATTAGAATTCGAAAACAAAACTTTATTTATTTATTAAATTCCAAAACAAAGATTATCTATAATATATATACAAATATATATATATATATATATATATTATAAATAGAAACATTTATTTAGCTTTTAAAAGATAAAATCTCTAATTAAATATTTATTTAATTAGATTATTAAACCAATTCATATATTATTAATCAATATTATCAAATCAATTTAATTTTAATTAAGATTATTAAATTTATATTGCCAAAAATTCTGGAATATCACATTCCTTCCCCCTTAAAAGAATTTCGTCCCCGAAATTTAAAACAAAGGTCATTTAATAACCTATTTAAAAATATTTTAAATTTTAAAACACAAGCATATATTAACAACCATATGCTAACAACCATAACAATCAATTCACCTAATCAAACAAAATTAACTATCCAGACAAAATTCTGTATAGAGTTTCCTCGAGTTTCCCAAGTATAAACACGGGGATACTCGCTCTATAGAACCCAAACAATCAACACTACTAAGCTACAGAGCTCCTACTCATCTAGATCTACAACTGAACAACATATCGGACTACAAACAAGTCTGACTTAACAACCAAATCTCCCAGAACAGCTGATTCCAAAACCAGAAATAGATCATACACGTACTCCCTCAGAGATACGTGAAACACAACGAATTCCAGTTGTCCAAACTGGCAATTCAATTCTGAAGACCAAACACTTAATCTCACAAGAACACAGAAGAGATCCAAAACTCCTCGGAGCTAGCTTCCCAAGCTTACCAAAATTTATAGCTCCTAAAACCGGAGAAAACTCTATCCAAAATCAGATTCCCAATTCAGATCCACAAAACTCTTCGGACGATCCCGAGCTGCCTACTTCCTACCTGATCAGCTCAACCCTTGCTGATGCCTCTAAAAACAAACTGGACCAAACCCAATCCACCAGAATGATCCTCCAAGATCAACCAAGATCAAGAACAAACTCCACTCACAACCATCAGAAGAAAATAAACTTCTCCTATTCGGAAAAGAAAGGAAGATGCACTCCCAAACTGCTTCCGCTGCACAACTCTGATCTGGAGTAGAAAAGAATGCTGATGAAGAACACAAGCACAATTGGACAACATAACCAAGAAGATCTCTGATAACCAGGAGAAAACTCAGAAGTTCCTCCAATCCTGAGCTGCTTCAACAAACTCTATCTCAAGGAACCAACTTCAACTAGACTGAACCACCGGTGCCACTCTTGGAATCCTGGTTGATAAGAAAACTGAATCTTTAGATGCGGACCACCTCTGACTTCCCTGAAAATATCCAAAAAATCTCCAACAATCCAAGAGAACACTCAATTAACGCAAGTCACTTTTGCAATCAACTCAACCTAACATCCAAAGAGAACTATTCTCTCTTTACCAATCAGAACAGTTTACTCCGGTCTAGCCAATCCATCGAAGAAATGGATCCACTCAGCTACTTCTGAACTTCACCTCCAGAAAACTCTGCCGACACACAGAACACTCCGAGCTGCACTACTGACACCAATGCCAAAGAATTCCCAATCCAAAGCTCTTCTGGAAACTCGGACTTCAAACCAAACAGAAACACCATGCTGAACTCAGCCACAACACCGAAGCAGACCTACTTCCTTAAACTCGTTCCAAAGAAATCATCTTTGGAAACATCCATAGTCACTGCAACTCATCACGCAGCTACTACTTCCTGAGCTATCAAGATACCATCACTCGCTTCTGCTCAGCCAACGGATCCAAACTCTACTCATCCAACTTTAAAGATGAACTCCGAACCTTAACAGGTTTTCTTCAAAGATCAATGAAGTCCTTACACTAAGCTACAAAGCTCACTCGAGATGGTATTAGGTCTACAGTCTTGACAGATACACTTCCAACCTCAAACATTCAACCAATGGTAGTTGCGTTATACACACCACTACCTTATCTACCTTTATAACTTATATTGGAAAACCTGAACATGTAACCCAACAGATAGGTAGAAATAATATATATATATATATATATATATATATATATATATATATATATATCAAAATTACAAGTATGCTCTATCAAGGAAGATAACACTCCAAAGCCTAGGTATTTACTCAACCTAGTGCTCTGATACCAACTGTGACGACCCGACTTTTTCTCCACAAAAAGTTGTATCATCTTTAAGAAAGGAATGGATAGAAAGAGAAAAGAAAGAAGAGAAAGAAGAAACAACACCAGAATCTCAACAGTGGAACGAAAAAAATATATTAATAACATAAGTATTACATAATATACAACATCTATCAGAGTTACACAACACATACTAGACAGCTATAAACACCTGTCTAGTTATTACAACTCAATACAGTACAAGTAACTACTCAGAGAAACCAACACAGCGGAAAACTATATATCAAACGTCGAAGCCTCCTGCTCCATTGCTCCACCAATATTCGTCAAAGCTAACCTGAATCCCTTGGCTACTCGTAAAAATTTGAGTACCCAAGAGTTTAAGAAAACAAAAGATAAACTCCGGGTCAGACATGGGTCTGGTGTGAGTAACAGGTTAAGGTTGCTTAACTTTAAAAACCTTTTGAAAAGAAAAGGTATCACGTAAGACTTCCCACACATAATCATGGAAAAGTTTTTACCTTACGCTAACCAAAACATTTAATAGGAAATCCGATGATATTATAATATTGTCTAGGGTTTTCAAATAAAATATAGAAATAGCTGGAATGCTTACATCTCATGTTCCAACATAGCTGGGCACATCTAAAACGTACGACACTTATTGGATTTTGGATTCCATACAATGGTAGGGCTACTGGGTACCGCTCGTCACAGTACGTGGCCTAGATCACCGTACCGAGGATCACTCCCAATCCCCTACAACACAAGATCGGAACCATTCCTTACTAAACAGTCCCGAACAAGACAACCCCGGCAGTTTTTTCAATCAATCGCCTCACACAGCCGAATATAAAAGGACTTCTAGACAGGGGAAAATCTCGTCCTACTTGGGCATGACCCACTTAACCTTGCTGCACCTCCCCTGTTTTAGCCATTCCCGGTTGATGAGGCTTGAGGCTACGATTACCTTTAGAGAAAACATCTCTTAGAATGCTCATCGTCCACTTGACGATGTTCTGAAAGCATTCAATCCATACAAGTTCGTTCCGGGTTCGAACGAAACCGAAGGCATTATCTCGTTACACTCACTTTGGAATCACCCTCAGAGTTAACGACGAAAACCCTTGCACTCTGAATCTTCATCTTCACTTGAGATTCATGACCTATCGTTAATTTGGATCGATGTGGTTTTTGGATATCCAAATATGGAAACCCGATCCCGGTCTCATCGAAATCCGAATTGCCATCTTTTAGGTCCAAGTTGTTTTAATGTTTAAAACAATTCAATTCAATATTATCTATATATACACAGATAGATAATTCACAATATCACAATAGATAATCAACATTATCATCATAACAGATAATCCATATTATCATCCCAAACAGATAATTCATATTATCAACTCAAATGCAACCATAGCATCCAAATCACATAACATCACTTATCTCGTATCTGAGATCTCAACTATTCAGGGTAATCAGTATTAATCAACATTCACAAGCAATGACTTATTAATCACCATTCTATAATTAATTTAAAATGAATTAAATTAATTACTTCTTCCCTAATTAATTTAAAATAAATTAAATTAATTACTTCATCCATATAAATCTTGCTTACATATCCATTAATTAATTACAAATCGAACAATTAATCACCCTCAACAAATTACCTAATTAATCATCCTTGATTAATTATCCTTTAATTACATTCAAGTAATTAGCCTTTAATTAATTTCACAAATTAATTACTTTAAACCAAATTCAGTAATTAACCTATAATTACTTCATTAATTAATTAATTATAATTAATTACATTAATCTTTAATTAATTACATTAATTGATTCCTTCGTTGATTAATTGTTCTTAATTAATCATTCCTTAATTACATCATTAATTATATAAATTAATAATCCTTAATTATTTTATTTTATTTTTTTATAATTACCCTATTTATATTAATTACATTAAGAAATTAATTATCAAATAAACCGTATTGATTAATCACATCTTGATTAATCACATTAAGTAATTAACTATCTTTAATTACTTCACCGGATAAATTAATTACTCCTTAGTTAATTATCTTTAACAAATGATCTTTAATTAATCATATTTACCTTAGATTAATCTCATTAAGTAATTAATTACACTTAATTAATTACATCTCTTAATTATCTTCTAATAACTTCATTAGTCAAATCTTAATTAATTACACTAAGTAATTAATTATTAATTACTTCCTCTAAATAATTATTGTTCATATGAATTACACAAAGTAATTTATTTCCAAAACTTTTCCATTACCCAATTATACTTCAATTTAATTACATCCAGTAATTATCTTCTTAATTACTTCACTAAGTAATTATTCTTCATTAATTACATTGAGTAACTCCTTATTAAATTATCCAGTGATTATTTAAATTAATTAAACTTAATTAATTAACTTAAACTAATCAAAATAAACTTAAATAATTACACTTAGTAATTAATTTTTTTAATTACTTTCATTAAGTAATCACACTTAAACAATTCAAATGATTATCTTTAAATTAATTAATCTAATTAATCATTAAAAATTAATCACATTAATTAATTATTAAATAATCCTAAGTTAATGACCTTCATTAACCATTAACAAATCTTTAATTACTTCTCTAAAGTAATTAACAGAGATTAATCAATATTAATTTCAATTTAGTTACCTAGAAAACCCATTAATTAATCTCTAACTATTTAATTAATCAAGTGATAATCTAAAACTTAATTAATTTTTAATTACTTGATTAACGAATTAAAATCATTAATTAAATTAAAATCAAATCTTATCTAATTAATAATTTCTTAATTACAATTTAATCAGTCTTAATTAACTTACTTAAGCCTTTAATTAATTAAATAAAACCCTTAATTATTTAATTAATTAATCCAAATTATTAATTAATTAAATTAATTAATTACAAACCTTAATTATCTTAATCATTTATTGAATCATAAATTATTAAGTTCTAATTAACTTTAAGATAAACATAAATCTTATTAATGATTAAATTATCATTAGCATGGTATTTTAAAAACAATCCGTTTTTACATTTTCCTTTAAATTGGATTTTAAATTCAAGATTTAAAATGAAAACAATTTTTAACTTTAACAAAACTTTTAAAACAATTTAACAACTTTTGTATTACATGTTAAAGAATCTATTTGTTTTATAAAAGAGTTTTAAAAGAGTTTTAAACCAAATTCAATTTTAAACTTAAACCATACTTTAAAATATTCAAAATTGTTTTAAAACATTTAAATTCAAAAGCTTATTTTATTTCAACCCAGGATTCAAATTCATTCTTGAATCCAGATTCTAAACTTAGATTTGAACACTCTGTTCAAATCTTATATTCTTAGATTTTAAAATCCTCATTATAAAGTACTTTATGATTCAAACTTAATTACAACATTTGAATTTATAAACTTTATTTTCTTTTTAAATCCTAAGATTCAAATTCAATTTGAATTCAGATTTACAATTCAGTTTTAAACTTAAATTTAAAATCTTGTTTTAAATCTCATTTCAGATTTCTAAAACACTTTATAAAATACTTTAACATTTTAAAGTGGTAAAAACATTTCATTTTTATAAATTTATTTATTTTTAAAAATTCAAATTCAAATCTCATTTGAATTCAAATTAAACTTATTTTAAAACTTTTGTTTACAACCTGCTTTTCCTTTTATTTAAATTTAGTTTAAATTTTTTTAAAACTGAACACAGTCAGGTTTTTAAAACAAAACCTGTAGTCTTAAGTTACTCGATCCAAACTGACATTTCCCCGAGTCCAAAACCAAAAATCTTCGGGATACACACTTGAGTTACTCGAGATAAACCCGAGTTTAAAACATTTTCCCAAAGCAAAAGAAAACCCTGACACCCAAACTTGCACCGTCACCCTGCACCACCCACGGCGAAGCTCCGACCATCGCCTATGCTTCCCACTCAACCACGATCAACCACGAACTTGAATCCGACCACCAGAATTTCAACATACCCTCGAATTCAAAATCGAGATACAATACCCAAACCTGGAAACACAGAAACAACTCAAAGCTCAAACCTTTCAACGGACCAATCACCGTTCTCCAACCACCGTAAGTGCTCCAATTCCTTCCATACCCTCGCCATCAACCCAGCTACCATCTTTCAAAGCCTCTTCACACTCGATGAGCCATAGAGACAGAAATGATCAGTATTCCTAACTTGATCAAAAACTAGGGTTAAATATTTATTTTGGTCAGCGCCGTCGCCACCCTAACCTGATCACCATACAGGTAATTATCTATGATTCCCCGATCATCCTTCTTCCTTCATGCAGAAACACGACCTCCCAATTCACTTAAATCACCAAAGACCACTCCAAAACCATATTCTGATCAACCCTCACTTGCTCAGTCAAACCCAATTTAAAATTGATGATTTTACTCTTAAAAATCATGTCTTAGTTTAGGGATTTAGTTTATATACCTAAATTGCACAATTAACAAGTTTGAAATTTTAACAGAGACTTGAGTTTCCCTTTTAAACTTGATTTCCAGAGCAATTACAGTTTTATTTAAGTTAAATAATTTTTTTTAAATCTTAGTTTAAAATCAAACAAGCGATATTTGTTTGGATCCTAAGTCCTAACAATCAATGGATAAAGGGAAATGAATTTAAATTGAAAACTGGGTTGAAATTTAGAACAGAGATGTTCTACAGGCATTTCAAAATCATGCATGCAATCACACAATACACAGAAATTTTCCACAAATATATACAAATACAAACTTACTTTAGACATAACTCAAGCAACCAGATTTTCCCTAAGTTTTAAAAAGTGTTACTCACCTTATTTACAGAAGAACAGAGCATATTTTCCCAGTCTTGAAACTGAAATGCTTCTGTTTCCTATCCAAAATTACATGCATGCAGGCCTTTGATTTTCAAAGTTGATTCGAGGTTTAAGAAATGCAGATATGATTTTAGAACTGTAGTTTGCATGCTGTTGATTTCCAGAGGAAGAAATGCAGGTTGATTTCTTTGGGTTTTGAAAATGCAAACATTTGATTTTTGCATGAATTTATTTCAGGTTTGAAAAGAAATATAGGTTTTTGATTTAGTTTGAAATTTAGGCTTGAGGAGATGATTTTCAGATTTTAAAGAATGATGTCTTTCTTTGATTCACTAAGCTTTTGATTAAAAGATAGGAAAAGAGTAAAGGGAAATAAATTATGGTTTATAAGAGCTGAAATTAATTTAACAAAATAAATAATAGAAAACCAGGAATTACATGACACTTGTGAAAACTTTTAACACTTGTCATAAACTTTTATTCATTAATTAACACATGTATTTAGATTACTAAATATGTTAACACTTGTCTTGTTTAAATTTTCTTTTTATTTTAAAATGTTTATAAAAGTTTAACTTAATCTATTTATACTTATATAAATATATAAGTGAATTTCTTATGTAAAGAAAATGTAAATAAAACAAATTATAAATTAAAGCTTATCTAAATATTTTAAGAATCTATTATTTTGAATTTCAAAATAAATTCCAAATTCAAATTAAACTTTTGAAATCCAAATTGAAATCAACTTATTCAATTTAAAATGATAATTTCATTTTCTTGTTTTAATTTTTTTATACTTATATGGAAAAATAATACATTATTAATATGGCTTGAAAATAACAAATTTAACAAATTTTAAATGATTTATACAAGAGATTATAAATCACTTTTATTATTAAATGAATTAAAACCATATTTTACATTGTATTTTAAACTTATATACAAAATTTCCAAATCATATTTATCAAATAATATTTAAAAAGAAATAAAACAAACTTTTATTTAGATTTAAAAATTAAGCTAAGATATAATTTTAAACAATTTAACATTTATTTTAAGTATTTACAAACCATATAGTCATTAATTTAAATAACTTTGAGAAACTTAATATTAATTAAAAACATAATTTCCCAATTACTAAATATATTATTAGAATTTGAAAACAAAACTTTATTTATTTATTAAATTCCAAAACAAATATTATCTATAATATATATACAAATATATATATATATATATTATATAAATAGAAACATTTATTTAGCTTTTAAAAGATAAAATCTCTAATTAACTATTTATTTAATTAGATTATTAAACCAATTCATATATTATTAATCAATATTATCAAATCAATTTAATTTTAAATAAAGATTATTAAATTGATATTGCCAAAAATTCCGGAATATCACATTCCGAGTCCAAATTCGATCATATGGAGAAGATAGCTTTTGGACCAGTATTTATATTGAATTTCCAATTTAAATTCAGCGCGTTTATAATCCGTAGGGTCACACGACAACTCTGAATGCTACGAAAAATGAAATCCGATAATAATACAATATTACGGATCCAATGGAACTGATTTCGTTGAAATCCAAGAGTGTGCCTCGGAAGGCTATTTTTAAATATCGATTTAAACGATAAATTTTTAAAACTGAACAAACACTTCAAAATTTAATTTTGAACACTTCTATTATCTTCAGTATTATCAATATAAATTTTCTAAGCCTTTGAAATATTTTTAACCGGCATAAAACTAAGGATTCAATTTTTTTACCCAACTTCCAATTATTAAATTAAATAATTTAATTGTCAAATAGATAGTGCTATTTGAAATTCAAGTTTAAACTAACTTTCAAATATTTAAAATCAATTAAATATTTCAATTTCAAATGTTCAAAATTCTGGGTCATCACAAATATCGATGTCAATAAGAATGTCGACAAAGAGGCACAATGCACTCCGCCATTATTAAGATAATCACAAGACACGTGGCACTAAAACCCTTATCGATCTCTATCAAGGTCGACCACCAAAAACTTAAAACTCTTTTTAAGTATTTAAAACTCTTATTGAAAATAATTTTTTCGACTTTCATACTTTATAGGTTATACGCCTATTTAAAATAACGTCGACACCAATAATCACGGCAACTATACCACACGACATCGTAGTAGAGCAATGAGAAGAGACCTTGTTGACCATAATGAATAGAGGCATGAAGACCGTTGATGACATCATCAAATAGTTTAGTTAACTCACTTTGACTTTTATGCCACCAAAAGTATATATGAATAAGGTTGACATTAATGATGACATCGCGATTTATCAAAAGGATGGTATGCGGCATCATTTAAAAGATAGTGATATGGTATTAGCTTAGATAAGTCACGAGAATACAGTGTCACTAATAATGGTTATTGCCGATGTCCACTTCGACACGACAAAAATCGCTCCATAAATACCTAAGTAGTAACAATGTGCTTCCCACCTCATCGACGTCAACACTTATGAATGCTGTGATGTATTGGGCTTGACAATGACACTGCTGACATGGCATTAACGTAATTTATCTAAAAACTGATTTGTTACCTATAAAACTAAATTCTTTTCACCAAATCTTATTCTTTGTCAAAGTTCAATTGGATAATAAAACACTTTATCGAATTCTTTTCAGAACTACTATCGCATAAAATTTCCAAAGTTCCAAAACATTTATAAACTTAATTAATTAATGCCCTTAATTAATTATGGGTTTATATGCTTATCTAGCATAATAAATTCATGATAATTTGAAAATACTTAGGAAAAATCCACAAAAATTACAAAATACTATATTCTTCATCATATAAAAATTTCAAGACCAAAAACCATATTTTTAAAACCTGAAATCATCACAATTTCCTTCTTAGAAAATTCATAAAATATTCGATTTAATTTGGAAAAGTACGAAATTAAAAACCATCTTCAAAATAATGTTTTAGTCAATATGCCGAAAGTCAATGGTATTAGAGATTTAAAAACATAGGATTTACCCTTAAAACTCACTTAAATTATTTCATAAATAATTGTTAAATCGTTATTCTATCCAAACAATGATTAAACAACTATAACTTGGCATAAATCATCAGAACCATTCGGATATTATCCATAGTCGAATTCAAGAAAAAATAGAGATTATTCATGTTTTATTCACCTAAGATTTAATTATTGAAGTTGAGATTTGATTGGTGTTTTATTTCCTTGGCTATTTCCATTAAATCACCCTTAGATTTTGTTCCTTATCTTGCTTGCTAATGGTCGGCCTCCTCTCTTTTCTTTGATTGTTTTGGTGTTATAAAAATGAGAATGATACGAAGAAGGAGGGGGTTTATAGCTTAAAAGATGGATCAACCTACTTTGCCCCTCTTATATATTCCCTTATACGATAAATCTTTAAACAACCTTACTTAGTTCATTAGTAATGGATCAATCTTATAAATTTCAAACCTCACTCTTCTTAACCATTTAAATCAATCTTATAGGGGTAACAGTGCCAATCTCGGTAATGGTGCCCAATCCCGTAGGTGGAATCGACGATATCATGAGTGAGGGAATCAAGGTTGTTATGGTCAAGCTTTCGATCGCCGATGCATCCCAACACACAAAGGGACGTCTCACCCAAACTCAAAGGGGTTTTTTTAGAAGTCCGAAATAAGGAAGTGAATACATGGTAATCCATCCTTAATGGATAGTCAGTCGGCATGGAGGTAAGAATGACCCGCATGGTTATTGGTGATAGAGATCGACAGTTCTTAAATAAGGAAGTGAGCACATAATAACTCACCCTTCACTGGACATCCTATAGTGATGGCACTACCTGAATAAGCAAGTGAATGCATGGTAATTCACTCTCATTTGATAGCATGCTGGCAAGGATAGCAGAATTGAATGGCTTATGCGGTCCTTAGCAGGAGAGATCAATGGTGCCTAATAAATGAAGTAAGCGCATAATATCTCACCCTCAATAGATAGCCTTAGTTGTGCTGACAAAATTAGCTTTGAAGTCTTTATTATATTCTTTATAAATGATTTTTACAATTACCTTATAATTGTGGTTCATGTATGATAGGCGTGGAGGTGCTCTCTATTCCAAGTGCGGGATATGTGCATTCCATCCAGGCGTGAGAGGCGGTAAGTGCCATTCGACAAGACGACACTAATGACATATGGCCACTCCCAGTTCGGGTCAAGCACCCCTTTAACTAAGTTCTTGGAATTTGCAAACATCTAACGTAGTATTAGATCGCCGATAATGAATATTCAGAGCTTCAACATAGAGTTGTAGTGCTTGGCTATCTTCCTTTTGCAAACTTCAATCAAAATTTCAGCTTTAGCTCTTCATTCTTTAATGATGTCGAGCCCGAGCTTGAGCAGCTCATTGTTTTGTTCGAGCTTCTACGCCAATGTGAGGGGACTTCTACTTCGATGGGTGGCATGGATTTGTATCCGCATTAAAACGTGAATGGAGTATGATTGGTTGATGTGCGGTCAGAAGTGCAGTAGGACTAGAGGATATGTAGTAGTTCTTAGCCATTGGCTTGACCAAATAACAAGTCGCTCGGTATAGAGTCTCGTTCGGAGTCAACAAGTCGCTCGACATAGACCTCATTCGGCGTCAAGAGGCTGCTCGGCATAAAGAACCGTTCGGCATCAAGAGGTCGATTGGCATAGAGCAACATTCGGCATCAAGAAGTCGCTCGGCATAGAGCACCGTTCGGCATCTAGCCTCGTTCGGCATCCAAGCCTCGTCAGGTAGCTAATCTTGTTTGGCAGCTCTCCTCGCTTGGCATAAGAGCATCGTTCGGCATGCAAGGGTTGTTTGGCATAGCAAGGTCATTTCACCTCGCTCGGCATAGCAAGGCCGTTCAGCATCTCCTCTCGACCCGCATCAAGTCTCGTTTAGCACATGTCTCGTTCGGCCTACACTCTTCATTCAGCACACTATCTTGATCGGCATGCAGATACCAATCGGCATATCTTCCTCGTTCGACATATGAATGCCGTTCGGCCTGGGTACGTGGTTCGGCAATTGTAGTTCGACATCTGTGGCTCGGCGTACAGCAGGCACTTACTACGGGCCGAGGTATCTTACTCGTAGGCCCATGAGGGAAGTCCAACCCATCTTTGTCTATAAATAAAAGGGAAAAAGCATAGTGAAAGGAAACTTTTTCGAGAACACTAGGTAGACTCTACCGCTTTCAAGACTCATTCTATTTTACTTAGCATTTGTATTCAAGTAGTTGGTGTATGGATCATATCTGTAATCAATTGTTGAGTAAACCAATAAAGATCAAAACTTAAAGTGGACGTAGGCAATTACGCTGAACCACTATAAATCCGGTGTTCTTGTCTTTGCATTTAACTTAGCATACTGTGTTATGTTTTAATTTACCTTCTTCATTAATCTCTCTATACAATCTTTCTCAAGGGTGTTAGTGACCAACACTGGTGCTAACATTTTAGTGCTTTCACCGAGAACCGAATTCTCAGGCCATTGGGATCTGCTTTGTAGCTACTGGATTGAATAAATCCCCCGAAGGAGATTGAACTTATTCACAGGATGTCCGTTGAATCTACTCAGAGTTTCGTTCGACAACTCTACTATGGAAAGACCACGTACCCGATCAACCTCTCATAACGCGGACGTCAATAAGACTGCCAGCGTACAACAGTTAGGACCTAGCAATCAGCAAGTTAATCCCGGTGTAGGGACTGCTGGAGCTCATAACTAGATGGAAGTTGTTACTAGGACGAAGTTCAACGACTTGATTAGAGAACTCATGGAAAACAGGAGACAACTTAATGAGCAAATTGTAAGCTAACACTAACCTCATGACTCATCTTACTCAGCAACAATATTAGAATGCTGGAGGTAGCCCTATTCCTTACTCTTTATCTGATAGTTCAACCTCGTCTGACGAATCTCCCAGGCGCAGACGCCGTTAATCGGAAACTGCACAAGCAGGTGCTACTGATCGATCAACTAGGGATCACTTACATCTTGGAGACCACACCCAAGCTGGAAAAGGAAACTTAGGAGCTGGAGCACGTGTGGAGACTGGACGTCCGGCTCACCAAGACCCCAACAAAACTGGTCCCCAAGATACACGTATGGCAGACCGCTAATAGAGAAGACACCAACCTAAGCGGTCCCGAAGAACAGAGACCAACCTTCCATCCTCCATACAAACTCTGAACTTATCGGCTATGGTCAGGCAGTTGATGAGAGAGAATAAAGGCTTAACAAATGAAGATTGGGGAATATCCAGGAGTCGTGCTCCCTTCATAAATACTTTTCTACAGGCCGAGTACCCATGAAGTTTAGCATGCCAACTATCCCGGCCTCGAAGGAAAGACTGATCCCAGGCAGCATGTGATGAGGTACGAATGGATGATGGATTCGGCTAGAGAAAATGACACGACCAAGTGTAGATGCTTTCCAATTACTTATTCTGAAATCACCACCACGTGGTTCACTCGACTTCCCCCACGATCTATATCCAGCTTCGACGAATTGACAACGAAATTTGTGGAACAGTTCAGGATACACGCCACTCGTCCCAAGGATGTGATGTCCCTGTCTAGTGTAATTCAGGCTCCGAGGAGTCATTGAAATAGTATTTGCAGAGATTTCATGTTGCGGCTACCGAAGTTAGCAACCCTAACGACCACACAATTCTAATGGCAGTAATTCGAGGTGTGGATCCGAATTCAGAGTTTGGAGATTGGCTGGCAGGAAAGTCTCCAACTACGCTGGAGCATTTCTATTCAAAGGCTCATCAATTCATTAGGAGGGAGGAAGCTAGATGGACGAGACGAGATAAGGTAGGGCATGTCCAGTAGACTGTGAAAAGTAACATCGCGGTGAGACAATCCGGTGACAACTCGGGAAAGATTCAAGTCAATGTCCAGAACAATCCTGAACAATCTAAAGGGTTCAGAGGAGGAAATCCTGGAAAGGAAAGAGAAACGGGGAAATGGAAGCCAAGGATTCCAACCTACAACGACTACACCCCACTGAATGCATCTCTTGAGAATATTTACCTGTCAACACTTTTCAATATAGAAAGCCTCGCCAAAGGAGTCAATAGAGGAACAGAAGCGGACCGGAAAGTATTGTCGCTTCCATAAGACTTGTGAGCACAATATAGAGGAGTGTAGACACCTCCACAATGCCATTGAGAAGATGATTAGACAGAAAAATTGCAGGAGTTTGTCAAGAACCCACAGGAGGGTAGGCAAGGAACATTAGACCCTGGACGTGGGCCGGCTCCATGCCACCGAAGGAACCAGCCCGAATCGTGGGTAGATTGGTCATAAACACGATAGTCGGTGGACCTCACCGTGCAGACAAGAATCGGCAGGAGATGGAGCGATATGCTAACTCCTGAAGGCATGCGGATTTTGAGTGTTGTTCGAATGTGGAGGATGAGACCCCCGCTAAGAAGCAACGCATGATGACAGACGACATAGTATTTAGGAGCCGAGATGCGGACAAGGTAGAGGCTCCTACTGTCGACCCGATGTCATACCTACGACGATCGGGCCGGCATACGTGAATATAATTTTAATTGATTATGGAAGTTCTGTTAACGTCATCTTCAAAAAGGCATACGACCAAATGAAGATGGATACAAAGGATTTGAAACCATCTAAAGCCCGAATCCATGGCTTTAATGGTGCAGCAACTGATGTAGTAGGGCACGTTGAGTTGCCAGTTGAAATAGGACAAGGTGAACGTAGAAGGGTACGAATCCTACCTTTCATATTTTTGGATGTTGATTCTCAATACAATGCGTTTCTGGGTCGACCGACCCTGGAAGAGTTTAAGGCAGCTTTGTCCCCATGGTGTTTGACCTTGAAATTTTTGACAGATAAAGGAGTGGTGTGGTGCATGGCGATCAGGCGACCGGTCGCGCATGTTATGTGGCTGAGCTGAGAGAGGCCCATCGGCGAGAGAAAGGAAAAGTTGCGGACAACTCCGTCCGCATCCAGAATACTCACAATTGACAAGTAGTGCTCAAGACCTGGCTCGGGCCACATTTTCAGATCTATATAGACAAGAGATTATGATGGGGAACCCAAGGAAGCAAAAGCAGAACTGGCTGAACTGACGATTGACATTCCAGTCAGCCGAGATGACCCATCACGAGTACTCAAGATTGGATCACAACTCGACCCTCAATGGCCGAGAATCTCACTGATTTCATCCGAGCGAACCTAGATGTTTTCGCTTGGACACATTCGGATATGTGTGGGATTTCTCCCGCTATTGCCAGTCATATGTTGAACACGGACCCAAACTACATACCTGTAAAATAGAAAAGGAGAGACATGGACTCGGAGAGGTCCGCTGCTCTCAGAGACGAGGTGGACAAACTCAAAGCCAATAGGTTCGTCCGCGACGCCCTCTACCTTGAATGGGTGTCCAACCCTGTGCTAGTAAGGAAAGTGAATGGGAAGTGGTGAACTTATGTTGATTACGCTGATTTGAACAAAACATGCCCGAAGGATAGTTTTCCTTTGCCCAGAATCGACCAGCTTGTCGACAAACGGGTGGACACGAGTTATTGTTGTTTGTGGATGCGTACTCGGGATATAATCAGATCCCGATGAACATTCCAAACCAAGAGCACACCAGTTTTATCACAGACGTTGGTTATATTACTATGTAGTGATGCCCTTCGGATTAAAAAACGCGGGAGCAAATTATCAGCATCTGGTGAATCGAATGTTTAAAGACCAGATTGGTAGAATGATGGAAGTCTATGTGGATGGCACGCTCGTGAAGTCACGACTGTCAAACGGCCACATTCGGGACTTAACGGAGATGTTTGATTTTCTCGGACATTACGGGATGAAGATCAATCCTTTGAAGTGTTCCTTTGGCGTTGCGTCAGGGAAGTTTTTGGGTTTCATTGTGAATGCGCGGGGAATCGAAGCTAACCCGGATATGATTCAAGCTATTCAAGACATACAAGTGCCTAAAACTATAAAACAATTGCAAAGCTAGAATGGGAAGGTGGCCGCGCTGAGTCGATTCATATCCAGAGCCACAGATAAGTGTATTCCTTTCTTTGATGTAATAAAGAAAGGAAAGAGAAATTTCGAGTGGAATCCGACTGTGAGGAAGCATTCCGAGCTCTGGTAAGGCATTTGGAAAGCTCCCCGATACTATCGAAACCGGTAGACCATGAGATGTTTGTTATCCCGCTTTTTGGCAAAGCCGTGATACAAAAGGATTGGTCGAAAACGAGAGACAATTCGCCTCAGAGATTGGTTGCATTCTACTTCACTATGCATATCGTTGAATTTCGTCCGAGCCTGGATCAGGCTACAATTGATGGGACATGACTAGAAAAGCCACAAGAGCCAACGTTTCAAATTTCAAGTCAATCTGAGTTCGTATGCTCAAGTTATGATGGATTCGACCCTATGGATTCGACCCTATCGAGTCGACCCTATGGATTCGACCCTATCGATTCAACCCTATGGATTCAACCCTATGGATTCAACCCTATCGAGTCGACCCTATGGATTCGACCCTATTGATTCAACCCTATGGATTCCACCCTATTGATTCAACCCTATGGATTCAACCCTATGGATACGACCCTATCGATTTGACCCTATGGATTCGACCCTATTGATTCAACCCTATGGATTCAACCCTAAGGATTCGACCCTATTGATTCGACCCTATCGATTCGACCCTATTGATTCGACCCTATCGATTCCACCCTATGGATTCGACCCTATGGATTCGACTCTATCGATTCGACCCTATGGATTCGACCCTATCGATTGAACCCTATCGGTTCAACCCTATGGATTCAACCCTATGGATTCGACCCTGTCGATTCGACCCTATGGATTCGACCCTATCGATTCGACCCTAAGGAATCGATTCGAACAAAGCTTGTTTACCGGAAACACCATCTTGAATCGATCATAACTTGAGATCTACAGGTCCAAATGCTATGAGATTTTCACAGGAGCTTGCGTATACATAGAAGAATGTCCACGCCAAGTTTCATCACGATTGGACACTATCTTGATCGATTCGAACCAAGGGTCGAGTCGATCCCAATGTGGGCTCAGATCTCCAGAATTCGGCCGTATGGGCCCTCTCACGTGCCAGAATTGGTCTCCCCGGATTTTTAGGCGAAATATCAGCCTCCTACGCCTATAAATAGAGCCCCAGGTCATTCAGGAAAGGGGGAAGGGAATTCTGAAGCGCCAAGACTCTACCGGATTCAATTCTACACCTTATCATCGCTGTTGCATTCAAGTTTCAGAGCTATAATCCATTGTAACTTGCTGTAACCAATTGTAATCATCAAGAGAATAATCAATAAAGATAGAAAACTTCAAAGTGGATGTAGGCAAGATCGCCGAACCACTATAAATCCTGTTTCGTTTACTTGTTTTCTGCTATTTCTGTTGAATGTTCATCATTTTTGTTATCTACAAATTTGTTATTTGTGATTTGTGACTGCGAGCGGGTGCTTTCACGACTATTGGGTGTTTGTGGTCAATTTTGACGCAAACATTTTGGTGCTTTCATTGAGAGGAGCTGATTTAGGATAATTTGAATTTGAAGGCTTAAAGATTTAGATCTAAGAACCATGACGAGACGAACAAGTAAGAAACAAAGGCCAGAGAGAAGTGAACACCAAGGAAGTCAAGAGGCTTCATCAGGAGCGAATCAAGCATTGATCTTCATCACTAGGGACGAGATGGAGACAATGATGAAGAAACAGGAGGAGCTGATCCAAAGTTTGTTCCAACAGATAGGACAACTTGGAGCACAGAATAGAGAAGCGAATGGAGTTCAAAACAGAGCAGGACCATCCGGCGTAGCACCTGAACTAGGGGACGCGCACATGGAGAATGTTGATCCAATCCCTGAGAGAGAGAGAGATGCATCTACCCAAGCTAGGAGTAGCAGAGGAGTGAACGCTCAGTCAAGGGGGCAAATCCTAGAATTCCCTCATGGACTCGGGGGGCAGGTTGAAAGTAATGAACGAAGATTGCATCTCGATGACAACGACAGATTGGCAGAGATGGTTAAAAGAGCTATGAGAGGCGGTTTGGTAAACAAAGATTTGAAGGATGTTAATAGGAGTCCTTTTTACTCCAGCAATCAGACGAGCTAGGAACCCACCGGATTTCAAGTTACCATCATTAGACATGTATGATGGGAGAACAGACCCCACGGTTCATCTAACGAAGTATACGAGACATATGGAAGTGCTGGGGGCATCAGAGGAGGTTATGGCCCGGTGCTTTCCATTGTACTTGACGGATATTGCAGCATTGTGGTTTAGACAATTGGAGAATGGATCCATCGGAACGTGGAATGGTTTAATTGAGAGATTTATGGGGCAATTCAGGGTTCACATTACAAGATCCAAGAATGTGATGACTTTGGCAACCCTAAAGTAGAAAGCCGAAGAGACCTTGAGGAGTTATCTAGCGCGATTCAATGCAGCAGCAGCTTCGGTGGATCGAGAAGATCCATCTATGGTGGTGATGGCAGCTGTGTCCGGAGTAGCTGACGGCACAGAGTTCAAAAATTCATTGACTAAAGATCCACCCGTGGATCTAGAGGAATTCTACAACGAGGCAGAAAATATTTTACGATTAGAGGATGCGAATGCAGAAAGAGAAAAAGGAGAGGGAATAGAAGTTTATGTGCTTAAAGACAAAAGGCCTTTCGAAAAGGACTCAGGCAAGGATAAAGGAAAACGAAAGGATGAGGATTATAATGATAGGTCAAAGCGACAACGGAGGGAGCCGCGATTCACCACTTATGCCGAGCTAAATGAGAGTCTGGAGCGAATTTATCAGGATACCAAAGAGCAGGTTCCGTATCGTAGATCGATGCGAAGGGATCCAACTTCTGATGAAAGGATATCAGATAAGTTTTGTGTATTTCATGAATTAAATGGTCATAACACTAATGGTTGTAGGCATCTGAAGGACGAGGTGGAAGGGCATATTAGGAACGGTATGCTCCTTCAGTATGTGAGGAGGTGAGCTTCAGCGGTGGAGCCGGAGCAACCACCGTCTACATCAGCCAGGGGTGGCCCTGAACCGGGACACCGTTTGATCATCAATTAATTGAAATAACGATGAATAAGTAGTAAACCTCTCACTAACGTGGGTTAATCATTTACACATGTACAAGATCGCGAACGGTCCACAGGTATGCTCTGAATGGCTACTAACCCTATCGTTGTGAGAATTTACACTTTGACATCCTTGCTTTGCTTTTGTTTCATTTTGATTTGGACATTTAGACTTGGTTTGTTTGGACATTTCTATTTTAAAACTCATCTATTGAATAGATATTTGATTCTGATAATTCTGAAATGGCTAAGCTACTTACACATGTACGGGGTCGCGAACGGTCCTTAGGCATGCTTTGAGATGGCGATGAACCGCCATGACAAATAATTCGGGGACCCACTCGAACGTGAACCTGGTATCAACAATACCAAGCCCTCCCGGGCACACTTTCTCGCCACGAACGGCACCCGACCACGAACAGTCACAACTCGCCTCAAACGGCACCCGACTTCGAACAGCCACAACTCGCCACGAACGGCACCCGACCTCAAACGGTCACAAAATCGCCTAGAACGGCACACGATCGCGAACGGCCACAACTCGCCTCGAACAGGCACGACTCGCCCCGAACGGCACAACTCATCTCACCTCAAATGGCTCGATCGCGAACGGTCGTCATTTGAAGTCCGCCACTTGACCGCGCACGGTCGCACTTCACCTCAAATGGCTCGATCCCGAACGATCGTCATTTGAAGTCAGGCGCTTGACCATGAACGGTCACACTTCATCTCAAATATCTCGATCCCGAACGGTCGTTATTTAAGGTCGCATAAAACTATAAATTCCTTTGCAGGACATCAACATGATATGAACGTCCAGCTCATGGCATTACAAAACACGCCTTCCTACCACAAGGCATGTTTCGGGGGGCAAATGTTATCCCGCTTTTTGGCAAAGCCATGATACCAAAGGATTGGTCGAAAACAAGAGATAATTCGCCTCATAGATTGGTTGCATTCTACTTCACTATGGATATCGATGAATTTTGTCCAAGCCCGGATCAGGCTACAATTGATGGGACATGACTAGCAAAGCCACGAGAGCCAATGTTTCAAATTTCAAGTCAATCCGAGTTTGTATGCTCAAGTTATGATGGATTCGACCCTATGTATTCGACCCTATCGAGTCGACCCTATGGATTCGACCCTATGGATTCGACCCTATGGTTTCGACCCTATCGAGTCGACCCTATGGATTCGACCCTATTGATTCGACCCTATGGATTCAACCCTATGGATTCGACCCTATGGATTCGACCCTATGGATTCGACCCTATGGATTCGACCCTATGGATTCGACCCTATGGATTCGACCCTATGGATTCGACCCTATCGATTCAACCCTGTCGAGTCCACCCTATGGATTCAACCCTATGGATTCGACCCTATCGATTCGACCCTATCGATTCAACCCTATCGGTTCGACCCTATGGATTCAACCCTATGGATTCGACCCTGTCGATTCGGCCCTATGGATTCGACCCTATCGATTCGACCCTAAGGAATCGATTAGAACAAAGCTTGTTGACAGGAAACACCATCTTGAATCGATCATAACTTGAGATCTACAAGTCCAAATGCTATGAAATTTTCACAGCAGCTTGCGTATACATAGAAGAATGTCCACGCCAAGTTTCATGACGATTGGACACTATCTTGATCGATTCGAACCAAGGGTCGAATCGATCCCAATGTGGGCCCGGATCTCCATAATTCGGTCGTATGGGCCCTCTCACGTGCCAGAAGTGGTCTTCTCGGATTTTTAGGCGAAATATCAGCCTCCTACGCCTATAAATAGAGCCCCAGGTCATTCAGGAAAGGGGGAGGGGAATTCTGAAGCGCCAAGACTCTACCGGATTCAATTCTACACCTTATCATCGCTGTTGCATTCAAGTTTTAGAGCTATAATCCATTGTAACTTGCTGTAACCAACTGTAATCATCAAGAGAATAATCAATAAAGATAGAAAACTTCAAAATGGATGTAGGCAAGATCGCCGAACCACTATAAATCTTGTGTCGTTTACTTGTTTTCTGCTGTTTCTGTTGAATGTTCATCATTTTTGTTATCTACAAATTTGTTATTTGTGATTTGTGACTGCGAACGGGTGCTTTCAAAACTATTGGGTGTTTGTGGTCAATTTTGACGCAAACAATGTTGTACGTGTACTTGGCTGTATCCCAGCATGCTATCAATATGGCTCTGGTTTGCGAGGAGGACCAAGTTTAGAAGCCGGGGTACTATGTCAGTAAACGTTTAATGATGGTAGAAAGAAATTATCCTAAGATTGATAAACTAGCCTATTGCTTGGTGATTGCATCACGCAAGCTTCGGCCATACTTTCAGGCACACTCAATCAGTGTTTATATTGATCAACCCTTGCGGCGGGTACTCCAACGAACGAAAACTTCTAGAAGGATGTTAAAATGGAATATCGAGTTGAGTCAGTTCGATATTACCTACCTTCTGCGAAGGGCCATACAAGGGCAAGCGCTAGCAGACTACATTGCTAAATTCACCATGTCAAACGAATCAGACGGCAACAAGGCCGTACCTCCCATTCGATGGAAGATGTACACCGATGGGGCATCTAACGACCGTTGCTCAGGAGCTGGCATACTGCTTGTGACTCCTGAAAACTGATTAGTTCATTATGCTTTGAAGCTCGAATTTCTGACGACAAATAACGAAGCCGAGTATGAAGCATTGATTGCTGGCTTGAGATTTTCAGAGAACTATGGGTAAAATCGGTTGAAATCTTTTGTGACTCACAACTGGTGGTGTACCACATGCAGGGGGACTATCAAGCGAAGGGGCAGAGACTTGCCCCATATCTTTCACGGGTTCAAGAGTTGGTAGAAAATCTAGAATATTATGATATTTCGCATGTGCCGCGTGAACGAAACAGAGAAGCTGATTCATTGGCAAAATTTGAGAGCACTGGCGATGCACAGCAAATGGGATTGGTTACCTTTGAAACCTTACGTACTCCGAGTATAAATATGATGGAGATAGATCTAGTTTTGGAAACAGAAATCGAGAAGGAATCATGGATGACCCCATTCAAGCAATACTTGCCACACGGGGTCTTTCCCGAAAGAAGGAGCGAAAGACGATAAGTCATTCGTAAGGCTTCGCGATATGTAATGCAGGATGGAATAATGTATCGAAAGAGATTCTCGACCACCTTACTCTGATGCATTGCCTACGATGAGATAAAACGAGTCCTGAAGAAAGTCCATGAAGAAGAATGCGGTGACCATATTGGAGGGTAGGCATTAGCAAAGAAAATCCTTCGCTATGGATACTATTGGCCTATTGTAAATCGGGATGCTACAGACTATGTAAGGAGATGCGATGAATGCCAGAGGTATGCAAAAATCCCGAGAGCTTCGCCGATGGAACTCACGCAAATGGTTAGTCCCTGGCCGTTCGTAATGTGGGGGATCGACATAATCGGTTCTTTACCCATATCCAAAGGTGGTGCAAAATATGCGATAGTTGCAGTCGATTACTTTATTAAGTGGGCAGAAGCAGAGCCTTTGGCCACGATCACCACAAAGAAGGTCATTAATTTCGTTGTACGAAACATTATATGCCATTTTGGTATGTTTTCACTCCGTCGATTCTTAACTTTCAGCATGTAATAAGACAATTTTGCTTTCTTCATTAATAAAGGCTTGAAGCCATTTTTTCCATGAATTATTGATGTCTCGGTGTATGATACTTTTATGACAGAAAACTAGAGTTACATTATTCTGTCTGACATACGAATACGCATAAACAACTTAAAATCTCCAAGTCCTTAGAGTGTGGAAAGGAGGACTCTGAATCCCCAGAGTGCGAACTAGAGTATAAACGATCTAAAATCTCCAAGTCCCCAAAGTGCGGACTGGAGTACTCTGAGTCACCATAGTGTGGACTAGAGTATAAACGATTTAAAATCTCCAAGTCCCCAGACTACGGACTGGAGTACTCTGAGTCCCCAGAGTGTGGACTAGAGTATAAACGATTTAAAAATCTCCAAGTCCCCAGAGTACGAACTGGAGTGCTCTGAGTCCCCAGAGTGCGGACTAGAGTTTAAACGATTTAAAATCTCCAAGTCCCCAGAGTGCCCACTAGAGTACTCCGAGTCCCCATAGTGCGGACTAGAGTATAAAAGATTTAAAAATCTCCAAGTCCTCAAAGTGCAGACAGGAGTACACTGAGTCCCAAGAGTGCGGACTAGAGTATAAACGACTTAAAATCTCCAAGTCCCAGAGTGCAGACTGGAGTACTCTGAGTCCCTAAGGTGCGGACTAGAGTGTAAACGATTTAAAATCTTCAAGTCCCCAGAGTGCGGACTGGAGTACTTTGAGTCCCTTGAGTGCAGAAAAGAGCATAAACGACTTAAAATTTTCAAGTCCCCAGAGTGCGGACTAGAGTACTCTGAGTCCCCATAGTGGGGACTAGAGTATAAACGACTAGAAATCTCTAAGTCCCCAGAGTGCGGACTAAAGTGCAAATGACTTGAAGACATCAAGTCCCCAGCGTACAGACTAAAAATATATTAAGTACCTGAAGCGTGGAAATAGGGGATGTATAACTCCAAATAATTTTCGAGTTATATGAAAATGAATTGGGGTTTATATGACTCACAATAGCTAAGGTTACGACCACAGTTATACAAAAACCCGAACAACACAAGTCATTTGAAAGACAAAGAAACTAAACTTTATTTATTAATCCAAAATGAGGTTCTTCTAGAACTCCTCCAAAACTTGAGGTCAAAAGTCTATCTACATTGACTATGAGAATAAATAAAATAATTACATAATCTAAGCTGACTCTCGTTGAACGAGTGTAACAGCTACTTCTTTGATTTCTTCGACTTCTTTTCCTCCTTTGTTTTCTCAGGTGACTCTTACCCCATGCGTTTTCGTTTGGATGTTTTGCTTGAGGGTGAGGTAACAACAAAGGAAGAACGGGGGACCTCTATTAGCCTGGACCTACGGGGGAGGATGACTTTCAAAGGCTTGTTCAAAGGATCATCTAGATCCGTGACTAGAGGCTCGACTTTGATTTCAGCTATCTTTTTCTTTTCCTCCGCGAGCTGTTCCTTCATGCTCAATTTAGAAGTGTGCCCAGCGGTGCTTGTGATCTCAATTTCATAACATCCTTCGACAGGAGACGAAGTCTCAAACTTATCCTCATCAAGTGCCTCAATCACTTGAGTGCTTGGACCAGGAGTTTCTCCCGTGCGAGTAGCCTCGCTCGTTTTCTCCTTCCTCTCATTAGGGTCACCACTCCGTGGAGTGGGCTCAGGGTCAGAGCGACCTGTGAAAAATCACAAGAGATAAATGTTAGAATACAATAGCCTTTCGTCGAAAACGATGGCTCTTTTAACTTTAAGAATAAGAGTTATATTCCGGCTTCTTGCCGGCTCTCGACCGTTCGAGGAGTCTCACCCTCTAAAATGGGAGATAAAACGTGAATGCCGAGGCCAAGGTCTTTTGGGTCATAACCAGCTTGTTGCTCGAATGGATCAAGTACTGGTCGATCAGCCAATTGAGTAGGAGGAAGGGCTGGCGACTCGGTTCCAAACGGACCGACAATGACATCTTTTCCTTTTGATGAGGAGGAGCCTTTGCAATAAAAGGCCTTTGCTGGAGGCAAGTCTAAAGGCTCGTTCCCCTTGAGAAATTCTTTCACCAAAGCCTCCTCATCAACCTCTTTGATGCCCAGCTCGACCTTCCCGATCTTTATTAAAGTCTCATATGCCTCGGCTAAAGATTCGAGGTAGTTCGCCAAGAAAAGTTAAGTCCCGATGCATGAGGACACGGGCATTGTATTCTGCAATAAGTGGGTCGAACATGGACTTAATCTCTTCCCTGCCAGCCTCTGTTGTTGCCTCAAGGCGAGAGTCAATCTCCATGGATGCATTCTCTTGCCCTCTTCATAGGCTTCATCCTTCAACATCCCGACCTTAGAGAGCTCGTTGTCGAGCTTGGCCTTCAGGAGTCGCGTAGTAACGATCTCGTCGCAATATCATTGCGACTCTTCCTGGGCAGTCGTTTTCTCCTCTCTTTCTTTGTGGAGTTGATCTTCCAGCTCTTCGACTCGAAGGGCAAATGCATCCCTTTCCTTCTGAACTGAATCCTTCTCTAAAGCCAGGGCCCTGCAGCGTTGGAACGCTTCGTCAATTTCTTTCTTATGAGTTGCCTCCAGATGATTGACAGCCTCTGCAGTATCTTTAGCACTTTGTTGGGCGGCTTCGAGCGGAGATTTGTACGAGGAGAGCTCTTCATCCTGAGCTTTAAGAATGTCTTTATCGTGGATGGGTTCAAGCTTCAGGTGGTCAATTTCGTGTTGATGCTCCATAGAGACTTCCGAGACTTTTTTAGGTAGATGAATAAACGCGTTATGTTGAACATAAACGTCGTTGCTGCAAGCGATGGCGCTATGTTTGACGTGTCCCGGAATGTGGTGAATCGTCGGGAGGAACTTCAGACCATCGAAGCATATTTTGAGGAACTTAGCCTTAAGCTCGGCTAGTCTCTCCGATATCGTCGGATCTGTTGTGGGAATAGGGGGATGACTTTAAAAGTTCAGTTTTCTTATGAGGTTCCTGAGATTGCCGTGTATTGGATGAACCAGAGTGTTGATCGCGGGGGACATCGGATTGGGACCCCTTGTGGCTGTATTTCTCTCTGCCTTGTTCCGTGTGAAAAGGAGGATTATGATGGTATGATGGCTGATGATAAGTTTTCTTTCGAGATGATGAATCCCGAGAGTGATAATCCCTATCGTCGTCATCATCTCTATCCTGCGTCTTTCGGAGCCCGAATCCCGTCCAGAGTGGAGAAAGGTGGATATCTCGTGAAGATGATCGACTCCATGTGTATGCCCCATATCACCTGAACAGAATTGAAATAACGACAAGTTAATAAAGAGCAGAGCAATGGCAGAAATTTAAGTGCAAAGGTGAAGTGCACGTGTCCGTGTGTGTCCTAGTGTTTCCCCCCAACGGACCAGTTTCCTTATCTTTACAAATAGGAATTTTTTCTCCCTAGTTTTGGGCTTGAGCGCTTGTATCGCCTCTCATGGGCGAATGAAGCTTAAGGGCCTCCAGATCGTCGAAGCAATAGTTAAGCAGATCATCAGGTATAGTGAGGTTCGACAGGCCTTTTAAAGAACTCCCTAAGTATTATGAGGAAGGCTCTTTCTCCATTGGAATAAGAGTAACCTTAGAGGTTCCACCCGCTATTTTCTTCCTCAGTTTGTAGATCAATTTCTTCTTTCCCTTCTAAGGGGAAGACGTCGTTTCGATATCGTGAACCTCGATTATCGGGTCCCTAGCAGGACTATCATTTTCACCCTGTGCTTCAGGCGTTTTGGCTTCTCTAATCTCCCCTCCTCTAGTGTGTCAGGGCATTACGTACTGAAGACCCGGCTTGCTTTTTTCCATTGCTCGAATTAGGCCTAGTTATAGTGACGCCTAGAGGGAGGCTTATTCGACGACCTTCCACCAGCAGCCAAACTTCGTGAGCGATTTATTTGAAATGAGAGATTTGATGTCCCGATCTTCTACGGGGATAGCTCGGATAGCTTCAACAGCTTCAAAATACCCGATCCTTCGGGACGTGGGTCGATACCTGTAAAAGCAAAGAAAGAGTTAGAAAAGGTGGAGTTCCCACCAAACCCGAGTATTGATCCGGAAAAAAGACTTACTCCCTTCCACCCATCTCCTCGCAAAGCCGAGAGGACGGCGCACGTAGAACCACTCCTGCTTATACTAGGCGAACTTGCTCCATGCCCCAGTCAAAATTTGATATTTTCTATGTGGTTCGAGGAATATAAAAGATGGGCTATCTGACCGTCTCTTAAAGCTATAGATATAGCGGATATCACCAGGAGTCGGAAGCTTAAAAAGGACACTCATGAAGAGAATGCAAGTGCTGTATATGAATGCATGGTTGTTGGGATGTAATTGCGATGGGGCGATCTCGATATACTATAACGGGTCATAAAGAAAGGAGTTGAATGGCGGCACGCTACTGACCTAACACATGAATCTATTGCAGGCTGTATATCCGACTGGGTGTAAGTGAGGACGATCCTGTCTCGATGGAACCAACACATCGTCGAAGGGAAACCCGTGTACTGAGCATATATGGCGAAGCGTGCTTTCGTTAATCTTCGAGGCTTGGGAGTCGATCAGATCGTCTAAAAAGATCGCTGCATCCAAGGCATCGGGAGCCAAGTCGACTGATGCAATCGCGGGGCTCGGCATGTCTTGTATAGGAATAGTCGATGGATTTGAAGTTCTAACTACTTCTTGTTGAGAAGATGGCCCGGGTCTTTCCGAGATCGTGGCAGAGCTAGATTTCCTAGACATCTCTAGTGAATGTTGAATCTAACGGAACACTTCTTTGAACTATACTTGAAAAACAATCGACATTAGACTTAACAACAAAATACTCCCCCGTGTGGTGTGTAAGCTAGTGCAATCATTCAAGTATAAGTGCTAAGAAATTAAAAGCCATAGAGTTGATGAAATGAAGTTAGGCTTCGAACTATCATCTTCGAAGACCATCATCGCTGACCGTCTGCGAGAGCTTATCGAAAGATGGTTTATGTTTTGAACTCGACATCGACACTGTTTATGAAAGGTTATTAACTATTTTAAGCAAGATAAGTTCAGGTTCATAGTTGTCAAAACAAGGGAGTTATCAGTCTGGATTGTCCGATATGCTTAATTGTTTAAGTCCGTCCTTGTCCACTGTCATATGCTCGGGCATAAGAGGGGTGTTAAGTCAACAATGCAGTGGGTTCAAGTTGAGATGGTTTTGACTGTCATATATACAACACTCTCCTACTTTTCCTCTCTACCGTTCAACATGCGGCAAGTCATGTCGAACCACGATCATGCTGAGCTGCATCACTCGGCACTTTGCCCTTGACTCCAACCTCATTCCTACGCTCCCTCTTTATCGCCCGGCACAGATAGGTCGTTTGGCAAGACATGCCGAGCCGCATCACTCGGCGCTCTTCCCATAACTTCTACTTCTCTCCTACGCTCCCTATTTCCTCGTTCGGCATAAGTGAGTTATGCCGAGCCATGGTTATACCGAGCCACTTCGCCCGGCACGCTAAACCTAACTTCAACATTCACTCCTACACTCCGTCACATCGTTCGGCATGCAGAATTCATGCCGAATCACAGCCGTACGTTCTCCTCCAACTTATTTCTTCGAATAGACTAGATACCCTCCTAGGTGACCAGTCGATCCCACTCCAATTTACACGCCACCTTCGACCGACCACCTCAACCCTCATCAATTTCTGTTGAGCCGACACCCTCTTCCATCCTCCACTCTATCCAATCCTAAGGCTCGCCTAAACCTCCGATACATCTTCCTTATCTACGCATATTCATGGGTTAGAGGAAGGCCGTAAATTCATGTCTTGTCCTAAATCCCTAATTAGGGAGAGTTGAGCAGGTAAATGATTCGTACCTAGAAGTAAGGGTCGAGGTTCAGCGATGTGCTCGATTGGAAGCGGAATCCACTCAGATTTTTTGTTGAGGATAGTCGAGAGGTAGCGTGAAGGATTCAAGAGTCTTGAGAGAGGCTGAAATATTGGCAAAAGTCTAAAAGAAGACGAGTACGTAAGGATGATTAAGCGGAGGTAAAAAGTAAAAGGGCAAAAGAAGAGAAGTGTTAAGTTATATAGGAACGAGGAGAGACGAATGGACAGTGACCGGTAGAATCGGTCAAGGCACCTCCCTCGCTCAGCATCAATATCGCCCGACATTCAATGCCGCCCGACATTCAATGTCGCCCGACATTCAATGTCGTTCGGCATCCGTATGTCGTTCGGCATCCGTATGTCGTTCGGCATTCAATGTTGTTTGGCATTCAGAAGATCACTATTGATGAAACAAAACAAGAGCTTAAAGAAAAGTATGGAGTGCTCATGGTTCAAAGCGTATCATGTTCGTCCACAAGATACACTTTGGGGGCAAGTGTTACCCTTTGGCTTGACCAAGTAACAAGTTGCTCGGCATAGAGTCTCATTCGGCGTCAACTAGTCGCTCGGCATAGAGCCTCGTTCGGCATAGAGCGTCGTTCGGCGTCAAGAGGCCGCTCAACATAAAGCACCATTCGGCATCAAGAGGTCGCTCGGCATAGAGAAATGTTCGACATCAAGAGGTCGCTCGGCATAAAGCACCGTTCGGCATCTAGCCTCGTTTGGCATCCAAGCCTCGTCCGGCTTCTAATCTCGTTCGGCATCTCTCCTCGTTCGGCATAAGAGCATCGTTCGGCATGAAAGAGCCATTTCGCATAGAAAGGTCGTTCGGCATTTCACCTCGCTCGGCATAGCAAGGCTATTCGGCATTTCACCTCACTCGGCATAGCAAGGTCGTTCGGCATCTCCTCTCGACCGGCATCAAGTCTCATTTGGCACATGTCTCGTTCGGCCTACACTCTTCATTCAGCGCACTATTTCGATCGGTATGCAGATACCGTTCAGCATATCTTCCTCGTTCGGCATACGAATGTCGTTCGGTCTGGGTACGTGGTTCGGCATTTTCCGTTCGGCATTTGTGGCTCGGCGTACAGAAGTCACTTACTACCGGCTGAGATATCTTACTGCTAGGCCCATGAGGGAAGTCCAACCCATCTTCGTCTATAAATAGAAGGGCAGGGGCACGGTGAAAGGGACGAGAACACTAGGTAAACTCTGCCGCTTTCAAGACTCATTCTATTTTACTTATCATATGTATACAAGTAGTTGGTGCACAGATTGTATCTTTAATCAATTGTTGAGTAAACCAATAAAGATCAAAACTTAAAGTGGACGTAGGCAATTAAGCTGAACCACAATAAATCCGATGTTCTTGTCTTTGCATTTAATTTAGCATACAGTGCTCTGTTTTAATTTATCTTCTTCATTAATCTCTCTACACAATCTTTCTCAAGGGTGTTAGTGACCAATTCTGGTGCTAATAGTAGTAGTCTCTTGGCCCGGTTTTCCTTGGTTTTTAAGGGGCATTTCTTACGTGTTGACTTGATTGTTTTATTGATGGCCTTTAATTCCAATTTTCCTGGGGTGAGCAATGGAAGAGAAACACTTCTCGATCATGTTTCTTACACAGAAGTCATAGAAGAGGTCGATATTGAATTGAGTGATATTGTCGTTGACGATCTACTTTGGCAGGCCAAACCACCAAACGATGTTCTTGATGACAAAATACAATATCTTAGGGTGGTGACCCTAGTTGGGTGGACTTAGCCTTGACCCATTTGGTAAAGTAGTTGATGTCGATTATGCAATGGTTAAACCATTCCATGGAATTTGGCAGCTTGTGCTATCAAGTCGATTCCCCAAGTATCAAAAGACCGAGGGGAATCATTGATGTAAGGTGGTAGGAGAGGCGTTGGGGATCTTGGTGAACCATTGTCATTATCATACTTATTAACATAGTCCACTGAATCCTTTTTCATAGTTGCCCGTAAATATTGTTGTCATATGGCTTTTTTTCTAAGCTTTGCCCCTGGCATGATCTTCGTAGAACCCTTTATCAACCTCTTCCATAGAGATGTAGAGTACCCATATCTATAGTGTTTCTTGTCCATGATTATGTAATGAGGAGCCCAATAAAGGACTTTTTGGGCTCCAATGCAGTTGGTTGAAAGCTCTTCATCCACTAAGTACTTGTCAAAGGAGCCATCCAGTTGTACATGGACGACATATCAATCTCTATTGATGTTGACCCTGACTCGTGGCAAGAGGCATCCCAGACTTTTAATGAAACCTAAGAAGCGGCTTCTTCTAGATTGCTTGTGCTATTGGCTAGTTAGTCGACTTTGGCATTCCACTTCTTGGATATCTGCTCTTGCTTGAACTCAGTGAATGTGCTGAATATCTTCTTGGCCTCTATTACATGCAAGTATAGTATTATGATTTTGACTTGGAATGATCACCAATTTTATTGACTACTAGTGATGAGTCATTGAACACATGGATGCAATCTATATGTAACTCCTTTGCCATCCTGAGATTAACCCAGAGAACCTTATATTCGACGTCGTTTTTTGTCGCCTTGAAAGTGAGGCAGAACACAAAACATAGTTCTCTCCCTTCATGGGTGACAAGGACCACGTTGGCCCCTGCCCCTTCTCATTTTAATGCCCCATCCACATACATTAGCTATGCTTGTTGATTAGTGATGGTCTCTTCTTTGCCATTGTCCAAGCTTGAGCACTTGGCAATGAAATATACAATGACCTGACCCTTGATAGAAGTACGAGGCTGGAAAGTGATGTGATGTTTCCTAAGCTTAACAGACAATTTCAATAACTGGCTTGCCGTGTCGGGCCTCTTGAGAACCTGCTTCAATAATTAGTCTGTCAAGACTTTGATGGGATGAGCCTGGAAATACAGCCATAATTTTTAGGATGTCATGAATAGGTAGGATGCTAGCTTTTCCAACCTTATGTATTTTGTCTCGGGGAAGGACAACCTTTTGTCGATATAGTAGATCTTCCATTAAATCTTCTCATCTTCTCCGTGTGGTTAGACACTATAAGGTAAAGGTTAAATCCTTTTCGACGATGGGCTTGGATGGTACTAGTGTCAAAGCTAAGTGCTACTTCGATTCTTCAAACACCTTAGTGCACTTGTCGTTCCAAGCAGACGATTTTCCCTTCTTAATGTGGTCAAAGAAGGGAAGACACAAGTTGGCTGCTTTGGACATGAATGGACTCAAACCTGCAACCATCACGTTTATGCTTTGTGCTTACGTAACAAATTTTAGGACCTGCACGTCTTAGATGGCTTGGATTTGTCGGGGATAGCTTCAATTCCCTTATTGCTTACAATATAGCCAAGGGACTTTAATGATCGGATAGCAAATAAGAACTTCTTTGGATTCTGCTTCATATTGTACTAACATAGGATGTCAAACATCTCAAACAAGTTCTACATATCCCCTCAACCTTCTTGACTTCCCTAGCATGTTATCCACGTATACGGAACCCTAGCATATTATCCACGTATACTTCCATGGATTGACCGATTTGTTTTAAGAATATACAGTTAATGAGTCATTCATAAGTAGCAGCCCACATTTCATAGCTCAAATGATATGGCATGATATCAATACATGTCGGCATCGGTGATGAAAGAAGTCGGCACTTAGTCCAAACTGTGCATAAAAACCTGATTATACCTCTAACATGCATCCATGAAGGTGAAGAGCTCATGTCCGCTAGTTGCATCTATTAGTTGATCGATGCAAGGTAGTGGAAAGCCATTTTTAAGGCAGGCTTTATTGAGGTTGAAGAAGGCAATGCACGTTCTCCATGACCATTTGATTTCCTTACAAGTACAGAGTTGGCTACCTTGACTGGGTATTCCACCTACCCGATGAAGTATTTAGCTAATAGTTTATATACCTCTTCTTTAAGAGCTCAATACCTTTATGGGTTGAGTGGTTTACAATTTTTCCAATGGGGGTTGCATTTGGATCGACGTTTAAAATCCTTTGTTAACGCCGGTCATTTAGTTGTGCCCCTAAGCGAAGACATCTTTTCTTTCCTTTAAGAATTTGACTAACTCGTCTTAATTTTTGGGCTGAGCTCAATGCTAATCTTAGAAGAATTTTCTAGGGTCGGAGCTATCTATAGATATCAACTCAAGTGGAGTGGCCGATCCACCTTTAATGCTCAAATCTCCTATGTAGAGATCGAGTGGGTCATCATCTAGATCACGATCAATTTCTAAGTCATATTGGTCCAATGTCTAAATCATGCGCTCTATGACATCGACGGTCGGGATAGATGTTTGTGCTCGAATCATGGGGTTGAGATTGCCTTTGATTCTTATATATGAGTCTACCAATGTTGAAAGGATAAGATTTGTTATGCTGGATGTCCCACTTTCCAACGAAGTGCAAATTTCTCAATTCATGTTATGATTAGCTCTTTTGTTCTTTGGGAGTGGTTATGGCAATGGAAACCATGCCATCTTGGTCTTCAATGTTGTGGGTGGCCCTAGCATTAACTGAAGCGCTGTTAGCCTTGAGGGTTCTCTCAAGTGACATGCTATTGGTAGTGGCCTCTTCATGGTTAAGGATGGTCCTGGCACAAGTTTGAATGCTACTCGACTTGAGCATTCTCCTAGGTGGCATGTTGTTGATAGCCATGAAAATATCAGAGGGATCGTTGTCTATAGGGACAACTTTTGGTGTGTAGATCACTACTTCATAGCTGAGGGAGGTCTTGACAAGAACTTGATCAACTTGGAGGTTCTCACGATTGACACGTCGTTGATTGTTGCAATTCTTACTGAAGCATGAAGACACCATTTTTCTCTTATTTGAAGGAGGTCCCATAACACTACCTTGCGTTTTGTTGATTACCCCATAATTCAGAAACCCCTTAATGTATTGGGAGCTTAATGAAGAACCAGTTGTAGGAGACAATTACATCGAGTTCCATGAGGGTCGATCTTCTTATTAAGAGATAATAAGTAGATAGTCAGTCAACTACTAAAAAGTTCACATGTACTTTTTAGCAAGTGCCCTTTGTCAATTGTGGTCATGAGAGAGGTCATCCCTATTGAAACAATGTCAATGATCCCAGAGCCATAGACTGGCAAGGCACGACATGTTAGGGTGGTGGCAAGATGCTTAAGTGTCTTGAAGATATGTTTGAACATAACGTTAACGGAGCTGCCCCTATGAACGAAGGCGTGATGTATATTTGAGTTAGCCATTGTAAGGTTAATGATCATAGGGTCATGATGGGGGTAGGAGATGGCTTCTCTATATTCAACAGTAAAGGTGATGGGCTAATCTAGTTCTAATCTAGGTGCTTTGCATGCTTGGTGTACTAATGAATAAACTTTTCCTACCTAATCCACTTCTCTCTGGTGACAAAATTATGCTCCCTGATTCTTCCAGCTACATGCAGGCCACCCTTTATAGTCTGAATGTCTGTTATGGCCGTGACTTTATTGTTTGGTTGTTGGTATTGAGTTAGCTGATTGTTGTGAGCCATTCTAAGGTCGACCTACTTCTAAACGAACTTAATGAGAGCTCCTTCTTAGATCAGCCTTTATATTTCATCCTCTAGTATATGACACTCATTTGTGGAGTGGTTATTGATTTAGTAGAATTTGCAGTATTTTCCATAACTGCGAGGTTCCTCCCTTCTCCCGGTTCTAGCGGTAGATTGTCTATGGAATAATACCTGATCCCATGTTGTAAGATATATGAGTTCCATATCTTAAGTCAAGGTGTTATAATAAGCATACTTGGTGTTATACCTAAAGTATGCTAGCTACTGTAGGTTGGAGATGAGCCATCGCATGTTGAAAAGAATCTTTCAAGAGATGAAAGGACAAAATAAGCCATTGAAGGGTGATGATTTCAGGGTCATCGCAAGATGAATAAGTAAGATATTGAGGGATGAAAGCATAAAGTAATCCATATAACAATGATCACTTCAAAGTTATTGCAATTTGACTAAGTAAGCTATCGAGAGATAAAAGCAAGAAAAAAGCCATCAAAGGTTGATGATCTCAAAGCCATCGCAAGTAGAATAAGTTATTGAGGGAAGATATTTAGAAGTTGTCGAATCCAAAGAGCCATCAAAGAAACTATCTAAGGATGATATACTTGAAAGATCGCATGTTGACTCCATAAACCATTGGAAGATTGAAGCATTTGAGCTATCGAAGTTTAAGAAATTGAGGCTATCACATGCTGATTCGATAAGCCATCGAAGGTTGACAATTCTAGGCTATTTTGTAATGATAAAACTAGCTGTCAGAGGATGGCAATCGTAAAGCTGTCGCAATTCACAAGATAAGCCATCAGAGTTTAGTGATCACAAAGGTATCATACGTTGGATAATGAAGCTATCGAAGGTTGATATCTTAAAGCTATCGCCTAGTGATACATGGAGTATCGAGGATTGATAATCCAAGGCTATTGTATGGTGATTCGTTAAGCTATCAAAAGTCAATGCTACTAAGCTATTATATGATGGTTTGATGAGTTATTGAAAGTTGATTCTACTAAGCCATAACATGTTTATAAAGCAAGCCGTCGAATGTTAATACATTTATGCCAACACATGTTGACTAATCCTTATGGAATTATCATTCAACTAATCATGTGGAATAATATGACTGGATCAGTAGAGCCACATCACCATGATTCAAAGAAGGAGTTATGCCATATGTCACTTCGAACATGTGTAATGTTAGCCAGTCAACACCATCGATCACAAACAGGTGACATGTGTCATAAGTTTAATAGCCTAAATCTTCTATAAATAGGCACGTACCCCTATTAGAAAGGGCTGAATTCTGAATAGTCCTTTTTTCTCATTATTCATTTTTTCTTGAATTGGTAGAGAAAGCTTGTAATTGAGAGTTTCATGACCATTAGGTCAAATTGAAATTGAGACTTATAATTAAGGACTTTGGTAAATGACAATTTACATAATTACCTTCATGTGGTACTTTCCCTCATGTATGAATTTATAGTTTGCTTATTAAACAAAAAGGATTAGTTATTTTGGCTATCATATTGATAATCCTACCTACCGTTATAATTGGACAATGGAATAATGAGACCTTTTCTATTTCTCCTATAGACTTGAACATTTGATTTTATAAAAAGCCTAGTTTTTAGCCAAGCGTTTAATGGTTCTTTCATTGAGAGTTGGATTCAAGGAGCCGTTTTTACAGAACCAAATATATCTCTTTCAAGCTTTGATCGTGATGGTTAAGTCTCAACAAGGATAATTGGAGCCACATTTAAATATCCTAAATCATTCGTGAGGTGTCCTATAATTCAGAGAAAAAATATAGGTAAACCAAAGGAACCTAGCCCTTTAAACTAAGAAGAAAAGAAAAGGATCACACAATATATCCTAAGTAAATGGAGTTTGAATCACGGAAAGAGCAGTCTTGGCCTTAGCAAACAAATTCGGTAGGGAAAAGCCAAAACGACGACATAAAGGTGATACCAAACTAAGAAATGACCCATTTGCTCAAGATAGACAAAGCACCAATCTCAGGCACGAGGAATAATTTTTGTGATAGAATTAAACTATGACTTAAATAAATTTGCTTGAAAATGGAAAGACCTTGTCAATTCAACTTCTATTTAACATGGAAAAAATTCCCAAACAATGAGAAGAATATTGGTTGAGAACCATGAAGAAGTTGTGAATTTACAAAAATGACTCTAAGGCAAGGAAAGATACCACAGAATTAGAAGACCAAAAAGCAAAATTGTTTCTCCCCTTCCTATTCCATAAGAAAGAGTGTATTTCCTCATATAGGACAAACTAGATTATTTGACTTTTAAGAAAACACCAAAAAGAGGGGAAAGACATAGAGGGGAATATTACCACTATTATAAAACAAACGGGCATCATACTACTGATTGTAGAGCTTTACCAAGAATTGTTGAATATTATACAAGGAAAGAAGAGTTATAGGAAGTTGTCAAATATAGGCTTTTAAACAAAAAGATGAAAGGTCAAATGAGGTCTTAAATAGTGAAGAATGAAATTGGTAATTAAGGCACTATTTTCAAATAAAGCATACTTTTTATGAAATGGAACAAAAACCAAGAAAAATCCATTGGTCCCACCATAAGGCCTAGTCAAAGCACCCATCCAATAAGTGATAGTCGATTAAGCCTTTGATTCCGTTGTTAGGTTTGGTCAAAGCACTCATCCAAGGGAGATGGATAAGAAGCCTTTGGTCCTTCTGTAAGGCCTGGGGTAAGCAACAATTTGAAGAGTGGTGGTCAATTAAGCCTTTGATCTTATTCTTAGGCCTGGTCAAGGAATCAATCTAAAGGACATGGATAAGGCATCTTTGGTCCCAATGCAAGGCCTGACTAAGCAACCACCCAAAGAGTGGTCAGTTAAGCCTTTAATCCAACTGCTAGGCATAGTCAAATCACCCATCCAATAGAGAAGGATGAGAAGCCTTTGATTTTGCCGTAAGGCCTAGCCGAACCACCCATCCAAAGAGTGATGATCGGTTAAGTCTTTGGTTCCCCCACCAGACCTGGCTAAGGTACCCATCCAAGGGAGATGGACGAAGAGAAGAAAAAATTGTTTTAAAGCCTTGTCAAAAATATCTATGTAAAAGAAATAGACAAAAAAACTCCATCATTCAATACAAGCAAAGCGTTAATAAAGGAGCATAAGGCTATAATACAAGGAGCAAACAAACAACTCTTTAAAAGGCATCATAAAACAGGTGCACAAATTTTTAGTATAAAAAATTCATACTAATAATAATTTTTCTTTACAATAAAATAAAATTTGCAATAATAAACTCCCGAAATTCATAACTCTGGATGATGTAGAAGAAGGGTGGTTTTGGTAGACAAAGTCCTTCCTTTCTGCTCAACTTCTAAAGTGCAATAGCGTAGTTCACTAGTTGAACCCACTACCTTGTACAAAATTAAACGTGTCCCACCTTCCTTAAGAGCACCAAAGCATTCGTACTAGAAAAAATATTGATATCTTTGGTAACTAGAAGTAATGGCTATCCTCAACCGGCAATCTCTTTCCGAGCCTAAAAATAAGAAGTCAATTTTCAGGTTAAAAACAACTATAACTTCAATTAAATAATCTACTAGCGAATCAAGTTGGGAAGCCCTAGCAGAATAAAATTGCATTAACCCTAGTTGATTGTTAATCTCCTTTACCTCATTCATTAAAGTTTCAAATGCAACAGGAGGATCAATAATATGTTGAATTGCTATGAGAAGGTATTACTTTAACTTCTTTTCCTTGCGATGCATAGCCTGAGCAAGTCAATAGTATTAGTCTGAGCTTTCAATGCCTACTCATAAGTCTTATTAGCACTTCGTGTTGAGAAATATACTGAGATAAGCCACGTTTTTCATTCTAAACCATTTGAATTCTTGATGAAAGTTCATTCCTTTTACGCTTTAACTCTCGACCTCAAATCTAAGATCTGAAAGTGCCTTAGTAAAAAATTTATTCCAATGCTATTTTATTTTGTGATTGCACTCAAACTTGAAAGGTTTCCACAATCTAGCAAGTTCACTTGATGTGTTCTTTGGAAATAAAAGAGAAGGATCAGTCGCACTACTACTACGGATCAAACAACCTCAAGATAAAGAGGAAATCTATAAAGGTACCTTAGAAGATTTAGCACGAATAGTACCAGGCAACCCCTTTTCACATTCAGCTAATATAAGCTCATAAGGTTCACATTCATTCTTAGATTCCATAAGATTTACCTCTAAGTCAATAATATGCTGATTAAGTTAAGAAATTTTCATGTCATGTTCAAATTGTTGAGAATTAGAGCATGAATTATGTTTCGTAATTAAGTCCAAAATCTCTTTATCCTTAGAAGAAATTTTCTTTTCAAGGCCCATGACCATCTCTTGAGAAGGCTTTGAAATAGATTTCACTTAAACAAATTTCTCATACCATTTATTGGCTTCAACATTATTAATAGTTGATGAACCAAAAATAAAACATGTGTAATAATGCTCAAGAGTGGTCATTGATTTCGATTGAATGCTTCCAAGGCTTGGCTGAGGTTAGGATCGTCAAGAAATAAGGTCAGTTTCATTCTAAATAAGAATGCAAACAATAACCAATCTTCAGTACAACAAAGAGAAGCAATAATATTAAATATATTAACAATTGGGAGAAAACAAAAACCATTACATTCATATAAAAATGATAATCATAAGAATTATATGCGTATCATAGTGTTGCTAATCCTTAAAATAAGAAAGGACATATTGGACTCTTTGAAAGGAGGAAGGTGAAATGGAAGATGTAGTATGGAAAGGCACTTCAATGCCAGGAGGAGAGTTAACTAGGGAAAACCCTCGCTAGCTCATTCTTTGGAAGGGCTAAGTTCACTGCACAACAACTTTGCATGATTGGTCAGAATTTCATGGAAAAATTATCCCTTTGACCTCTAAGAAATTGATGTCTAAGGTTGGGAATTGGGTATATATGTGATAAAGATCGTGAAGGAGGCAATATTTTTATAAAGGAGATTCACTAATCAAGGGGTAATTCACTTTAGAATACCTTTTTACTCTAACCAATTACTTAAAGTATCTTTTGAGTTAGGAGATAAGCAAGAAATAAAAGGCTAGTTTAGAGGCTTACATATTAATGACGTGAAAAATAAAATACAAATTCAACATAATATAAACCATTACAAAATCAACTTAAAGGGAAAAATAAAAATTATACAATGGTATTGAGGTTCATAAATAACATACTCCTTATAGTCTGTAGTAACAAATCTATCCTTATTAAACTTATCATATTAGGGAAAGAGAATCAATAGTTAAAGGAGCAGTGTGAACTCTATGTAGTTTTTCCAATGCTCCTTCGGATAAAGGTCGGTTCCGTGTTCATCCAAGAATCTCAAATGAAGGTCTCTAAGTAGACCTCCACATCCGTCTCCTAAAAAGGAAAAATAGGTCATTGGAAATTGGGTGTAAACCAGGAAAAGACATTGCATTAGTTTGGCCCTATCCCTAACCAGCATCCAGAAAAGAGTAGCCAGCTCTTCTTTCTCTTTACAAAAGTTGGATTAGTGGAAGTGAGATTTTTAAACAAGACATGTGACTCGTTTATCTTTAAAATCCTCAAGACATTTGAGGCATTTTAAGAGCCTCATGTACTTCCTTTGCAATTAATTTAAGTCTTCGCATAACCTCTCTCCTTCTCTATTAAGCCTCAAAAATTCATTGTTCTTTTTATCTAATAAAATCTGTACATAATTTCTATTTCTCCTACCATGCTAATAATTAAGTGATATTACAAATTATCAACTATAAAACCAAATAAACTAGGGAGTAGAAGTTAAAAATTGCCCATGAAGGAGTCATTGTATCAATCGGGTTGAAGGCTCGAATTTTTTGGACTTTAGAAGAGGTTTGGTCATGTTTACTTAAGCCATGAAATGTTAAGTCATTAGGAGGATTAATCGAAGGTGGTGCACAATCAAAGCCCGTATCGGTGTAAGGAAAAGAGAAACCACTACTTTACTTGAATCTTGGAGAGCTTCTATGGTCCGACTTTGACCTACATTATCATCTCCATCCTTCCTCGAAGAACCATCACGAAGATGGCCCCCAGCATTATCGGCCCCATCATCATCATCTTTAGACTTGTTTTCTTCGTTGCTTTTCTCCTCATCATCATCCGAAAAAGGGTTGTTAAAAGCCAAAACTTAGCAATGTCAACGGGATCTTCATCCTCAAACTCAGAAAGATCACTGGGAATTCGATTAAAAAGAATATTAAATTTTCTTTTTTAGTTTATCCCAGTGAAGCAAAAGGAAGGAAAATCCATATATGGACATCGTTCGATGTTATTTTTACATGTAGTGGAGAGAATGATTTTCGAATGCCGATCTTTCAAGTGGGGGAGAGCTTTATTCAAAAAAAGGACACCTTGGATGTAAAATTGTGTAAGGACGATCTTGATTTCCTAAGAGAGAGTTTCTTCTTCACTTAATCCTTCTCTAAGGCCAAGAGTTTAGCTGAGGCTTCAAGCTTAGCCTACTTTGTTTCATCTCGATTGAAGAGAGCTTTTTTCCATGGTCTTTAACTTCTCTTTCAAATCATGAGTTCAATTCTTTTCTAATTTAAATAACATCGAATTTTAAGTATTTTCAATAGACGAGCTGATAATATTTTTAAGGTCTTGAACTCTTTATTAATAGCCGATACCTTCTTAGATAAAAGGGAATTCGTTTCTCGTAATAATAATATGTCTTGGAAGAGGAAAACATTTTCCAATCTATAGGTAATTTTAAAATGATTAGAAATAAAATAGTTAAGCAATGTGATATGGGAAAAAGGTACATACTAGAGTGAATCGTTGAAAAAGAGATATTAGTTATCTAAAAAAAACATGGGTGAAAAGAATGGTACCTAAGGAGTATCCATGATCAACTATTATGACCTGAACCGATGAATTAACAAAGAAAACCTCCAGCTTAATAGCAAAAAGAGTTGGGGAGCAATATTAATTTCTCTTTATGTGGGGTGTTCACCCAAAATCCACTAAGGTGATTGGAATAAAAAAAATCTTCTTAACTTTTCTTTAATAAGAAGTCTTAATCGACTTCTACAACATTTAGTAGAGTCACCAAGAAGAAAGATCTTGGCGAAAATCCTGGGATCAACGTCTTTTGAGGTAGAATCTGACAAAAAATGACAAAAGATGAAACAAGTAAAAGTTAGCGCAAAACCATGATAAAACAACAAGGAAGTATAACATTAGAAAACATACTAGGAATAGAAAATCTCGTAGATATCACTGGAGAAAAGCATCTTATAAACAAAAATTGGTGACTCCAATCTCTTATCTTGATAATAGAATCGGAGATCATCCCTCGGTTTATAAGGCAAGGATAAAATAATATGCCTTTAGGTTGATATTTGGCTTTCACGAGAGTAGAAAGTAAACATTGGGTAGCAGGAGTTAGGTCTTCTATCTTGAGCTCCTTAGACAAGATGAAAAGGGAATGAATGTAACTTTAGGAGTTGGGCATAAGCCGAAGTAGAGCAATTCCTAGGAAAGCTAATACCCTAGTGATAAAGACATTAAGGGGTAGGTAGCGAGAGCAACAAATGTGTATCGAAGTGAAAGCAAAGAATCCTTCGGGAGGAGTATTAATCCTATCAAAAGGGCCATGTACCCTAGTATCAATTCCAAAGATTCTGAAGTGTCTTAGCAAAGAAGTAGTGTCCCCTTATTTTGAAAAGTATGACTGACAGTTAGTGTAAAACTTTTCTTTAGATGGTTCCTTTGGCTTTGAAGATCTAGGTGGTCCTTTAGAGGTTCCCTTTTTGTTCCTAACCATGATGCTTACATCAATTAGTTAAAAATATAAAAATGTGTACATATACATACATATATATATATATATAATATGAGAAAAATAAAAAACTAATCATTTAATTCAAACAAAGAGTATAGAATTTTAATGATAAGTCACTCTTAAGTTAATGAAATTTTAGACTAGATTGATAATATAAAAAAACAAGAGAGGTACAAAGTTATGATCCATATGGATACTACCAATTCAACAAGTTGCTAATAAGTTCCAACTATTTCAAGTTATATTACAGAATCCTATTGATAATGAATGCTTACAAGGGACTTAGATATAGAATACATAAAAATAGATGTGTATTCCAGACTCTTCTTTAATTATTTTATTGGATTGGTGGATATTGGTAAACGATAATATATATGAAATAATAAACTAATGTGAATTAGCCTTAACTATCATAAAGTGAGCGTTGACAATTTAGGCTACTACGTGATGGTAAACTATCACATGCTGAACAAATATAGGTTAAGTAAAAAAGAAAACACAATGGGTTGTTGCATTTTGATTAAAAAAATAAAGTAAGTTATTTATATTGAGTTATCGCACATTGATAATAAAATAAATGAATGAGTTGTCGACTGTTAGGCCGTCATGGAATGAGCAAAGGAAAGGAGCAATGAATTATCATACATTTAGCTATTGAAGGTTGAGGAAAGAAGGTAAAGTAAGTTACCTTGCACCAAGCTATCATGGGACAGTTAAAGAAAATAATATAACTTATCGCATATTGAATAGGATAAGCCGTCACGTGTTGAACTGAAATAGACATGGGAAATAAGTTGTCGCATGTTCGGTATCAAGTGCTGACAAAAAAAAAATAACAAAGGCTATTGCATGTTGAACTAAATAAAATAAGGAAAATAAGCAGTTGCATGTTGGGTATCAAGTGTTGATGATAAAATAAATAAGAAAAGCTATCGCATATTGGACTGAATGAAATAAGAAAAATATGCCTGCACATGTTAGGTATCGCATGGTGATAATAAAGTATAAAAGAAAAGCCATCACAAGTTGATCTTTTGTTATATGAATAAAGATAAGAAAATAAGTTGTCATGTATTGAGTATCGCATGTTGATAATAAAGAATGAGCTATCAAGTGTCGACATAGCAATCTGTGACATATTGAGATAACAAATAAGTTATTAACAGAAAATGTTCCTTAACCCAAAACCCACAAACAAAAATAGCATCTCAAGAAAATTAATAATAGATCAAAACATATTTTAAAGGGGAATCTAAAAAAATGTAAAACCAAAAAATTAATGAATCAACTAAAATATTAAACTAATGAAGATAAAGTTGAATCAAATTACAATGGTAGATATGACAACATAGTCGATCTAATAGCAATGTAAAAATCATTACCAAAGTACAATCTTTCGAGAATCGAGGCATATTGGGAAATTGAGGATGATTTGAAAATTGAATTTTTCTTTTAGAAATAAGAAACAGAAAAGAAGAAGGATACGAAGAACATTATTTATAAGGAAAGAGGGAAAATGAATTAGCCATAGTGTCATAAGAAAGAAAAATTGATGGTGAAAATAAAAGGTCATGAGAATATGAAGAGTTTTTTATACTAAAATATAAATCATTATTATAAAGGGGGAGAAAAATGTTGTACCCAAAGTATACTAGCCATCATAGGTTGGAGATGGGCAATCATAGATTGAAAAGGAGCTGTCAAGAGATGAAAGCATAAAGTAAGCCATCAATAGATGATGAAGCAATTGAAAGTTGACTAAGCTATCGAGAGATGGAAGTATAAAATAAGTCATCGAAAGGTGATGATCTCAATGCCATCGCAAGTTGACAAAGTAAGCTATTAAAAGATGAAAGCACGAAATAATCCAACGAAGGTCGATGATCTCAATGCCATTACAAGTCGACTAAGTAAGCAATCGGGGGATGATATTTCAAGGTTATTAAATCTAATGAGCCATCGAAGAAACTATTAAGGGTGAGATATTTGAGCTATCACATGATTGGCTCTCGGAACCATGGGAAGATTGAAGTATTTGAGCAATCGAGGTTAAGCAATAGGGGCCATCACATGTTGATTAGATAAGCTATCGAAAGTTTACAATTCTGGGCTATCGCATGATAATAAAATAAGCTCTCATAGGATGGTGATCTTAAAGCTATCACAAAGTGACTAGATAAGCCATTGGAAGTTGGTGATCACAAGGTTATCACATGTTGGTAAATGAAGCTATCGACGATTGATAACTTAAAGCTATCATATAGTGATCCATGGAGCTACTGAGAGTTAATAATCCTAAGTTATCATGTGGTGATTAATTAAGCTAACAAAGGTTGATACTGCGAAGCTATTAAAGATGGTTCGATGAGTTATCGAAATTTGACTCTACTAAGCCAGCACATGTTAGTAAAGCAAGCTATCTAATATTAATAATTCTGTGCCATCAGATGTTAACCCATGCACATGGAATTAGCTTCTAGCTAACCACGTCAAAGAATCTGATAGGATCAAAAGCGCCATATCATCATGATGCAAAGGAAGACTTTTGCAATATGTCACTTCAAAATGTGCCATGTCAACCATCATCACTGTCCATTCCTAATAAGTGAAACATACAGTAAATTCGATAGCCTAAATATTCTATAAATAGGCATGTACCGCTACCAGAAAGGGTCTGAATTCTAAATAGTCCTTCCTTTTCTCTATTTTTCTTGAGTGGATGGAGAAAAGCCATTAATTGGGATTTTTGTAAAGATCGGAATTTCGAACACTTCATATTTAAATACCAAAATTATTTAAATATTTGTATCCAAGATTCAATATGGTTAGATATGATTTTATAACCTTGTTAAACACTTTTTAATTACTAACTAATGTTAGAAAACTTATTTTTGAAATGTATTTACAGAAATATATACTTTGGATAAATATTGAAAATGTGATTGGAAAATGTTTTACTAGAAATCAACTTCTCATTCGATACAAGTTGTGTAAATATATTACAACTTGAATAGTTATGATATGATAACATATGACAAGAAAAAAACAAGTATTAAAACCTCTCTTATCCTAATCAAACTTAACTAAAGCAAGCACATTAATTAAGGGAACATTTAGTACGTACGGACCCTTAAATCAAGGCATAGATTAAGGAGCATGTTTCATGGCTTGTTTCAAGGGTATGACTATGTAAGAGCATGGCACATAGTACCTTTTCTTCATGGCTAAGGAGGGGGTTTTGTTAATTTATCTTCTCATTTTCTTAGCCTATAAATACACTCACACGTTCACAAACCAAATCGTCTTCATCTTTTCTTCTTTCTCTTTTCACCTCTTTCTTCCTTTACGCATGAGTCATGAGATAGTTTGGCCTTTGGTGGTGATTTTGTGAGCATTTGTGGTGGAGGAGGAGGAGGCTAAAGCCAAGTACGTTGGTGATGGAATGAGTAATGTGCATGAGCTATGGGGAAGTGGGAAGAAGGCCGTGAGCACCTTGATGATGGGGGAGGGTGTGCGAGTAGTTTAGGGGTGGAGGGAATGGATTTAGTAATGTTAGGATGAAGAGAAAAATGTTAGAAGAAGTAGGGTTATAAATGGATGTTGGGAGGAAAAGATATAGATTGATAAAAGTAAGTTAATCTTACTTTGATTAAACTATAAATTGACTGAAAGTAAACTTGAAATATTGCTTGATATTTGCTTGCTTTATCTTCTAATAATTGTTGTTAAATCACATGTTAATATGCTTGCTCTATATTAATAATAATAGACATTAACTACATAAATTTATACCCTCGATTATATACTTTAAAAAATATATAAATTGTTCAAGTAGTTGCTTATGAAGCCACTAAATTGTGATAAGTTCATTTGAACATTTAAAATGGATATATTAACGTGCATGTACGTTAATACATGTTTAGTAGTATATTGTTGGAACTTGGAATCATATATGTATATAAAATAACATGTAACGACCCAGAATTTCTGTTAATTAAAATTCGTATATTTAATTAATTTTAAATATTAATAAGTTAAATTTATAAGTCGAATAAATTTTATTTCGAATAATTGGATTTAATTGGATAATTAAATCGATAATTTAGTATGTTAAATTTCAGAAATAATTGAAAATTGGGTTAAATATGATTGAAAATGATTTATAAAATTTTATTTAATCATGTTGGAGTTAGAACGATATTTTAGAACTTTTAAAATCGAATTAAAAGTTAATTTGTGAAAAATGAATATTTTAATATTTTAATCGATTAGTGAAATTAGCCATTTTTCAAACAATCTCAGAATTGGACGAAACTAGTTCCATTGGATCCGTAATAGTTTGTTATTATCAGATTTCAATTTTCGTAGCAATCGGAGTTTCCGTTTGACCGTGGCAGCTCGAAACGCATCGAAATTATTTTAATATTTATTTGGCGAGTTAAAATAGCCATTTTTCAAACAGTTGCGGATTTCGACGAAACTAGTTTCATCGGGTCCCTAATGTTATATTATTGTATGGTTTCAAATTTTGTGTCAATCGGATTTACCGTTTGTCCGAGACAAGCTAAAACGCTTAGAAATTATATTTATCGATTTAATTTTAAATCGAACGTTTATTGCCATAACTCGCACAGATGATCTAATTAGCTCCCGAAACACGTTCCATTGTGTTCGGAACGTGGGGTAAACCTTAGGAACGTCAACCGGCACGCTTCGTTTGGAGTTCGGAAAATCCGGGATGAATAGTGTCGCGTATTTTTTCTATAAAAACCCCCAAATAATTCACATTTGCAAAAAAAATCAAAACCCTAGGGTTATACATTTAGGCCACCGCTGTTTAAAATTCAATGGCCGATATCTCATTTCTTTGCCCCACGATCTCTCTTAATCCATCGACTTTTACCAAAAACCTCCAACTACAAAATGGAAGAGCACAACCTCCTCTATAATCTGAACGGTGGTGATCGATTTATATTGCGTGGATTGGCAGCAAATCGTGCTCAAACGAACGAAAGTCGCGCACGTCTCTCGAGCTAAAGAAGGGGCCGAGCTCCATGATGCCTCAGCCGAAGGTGAAGTGAAGCAAGGGCTTCGATATACCATTGCTTGATCGTCGTCTAGGGTTCGATATGAGGTGCGAAAATTCATGAGATGGTGGCGGTTTTGGGTTATTTGCGTGCGCGTTTTACTGGTGAAGGGAGAGAAGATGTAAAGGACGGCCGTGATTTTTGCAAGCTAGGACGTACGGTGGATGATGGATTTAGGTTTAAAATTTAAAATTAAGTTGTAATTAATTTATATAAAAATTGTGTAAACTTATAAATATCATAACTTGTTGATGCGAGGTCAAAAAATTACGAAACAAGTTGCGTTGGGTTCGTATGGACGAGCACTACGCTATGGAATTGAATTGGAGTCGTTTGGAGCTAGCGAAAATTCGGGTAAAATTAAACGTATTCGAAGTAAAAGCTGAAAACGAAATTGAAATCAAGGTGAGAACTTCTCACTCAATCGAATCGGTTTCGATTTTAATTTTAAATAGTTAGATTTAAAATTCTTGAATGTATGTTTGAATGATGATTGTTATCTATTGATTGTTAAAATAGACATTATACGCCGTTAGTAAGTGGATGTTATTTATTAAAACATATACCGCGAATATTTCAACGTACAATGAAATTGGTATTATTTATGTACTTGGAATTGATTTCCCACATTATATAGCGGATGAGACCTTATTGCACCGCCTATTAAGCGGATAATATTTTATAAATCCTATATACCGCGATAATTCCGTACTAGAACGGAATTGGCGTTGTGCTAATGTTTGTGGATGCAGGAAGACAGGTTGGAGGGATCCAACTGGATTCCTCAACAATATTTATTTGATTATGGATATTTTGATATTCGTTGATTATCATATATAGATATATGATGTCGTTGTTGTCGTGATTGACTATTTGGTGTGTAGCATCATTGGGCCAATTTTGGAAACTTAAAAGGATTTTTAAAGTGATTTTGAAAGTATACGTTTATAAAAATATTTTTTATAAAAATATTTTTGGAATTGATTCATTTTAAATAAATAAACGTTATAATTTTAATGTTATAAAAATTATGATTTTTGAGAAATATAGTTAAAAGTTAATTTTTGAAAATATGGGGTTAATGATTTTATAAAATAGTTTAAATTGGGAATTTTGAATTTATGTAAAAAGTTTAAAATATAGGATTTATGAAATTTGATTATTTTATAAATCAAAGAAAATGGTGAAATTATAAAGGAGTTTAAAAACGTTTTAAAAAATAATTGATTTATATAAAAGATTTATAAATTGATATTTATAAATTAAAATATTTGAATTATAAAACGAGTTTTTAAAAGTGTTAGAATGAATTGTAAATGAATTTCATAGATGAATGAAATTTTTAGAATTATAAACGGTGAAGTTATAAATGGAATTTTATAAGCAGTAGGTTTATAAAATTTGCAAAGTTATTAAAAGATTAGATTTGGGTAAATAAATGAATCTTATAAGTTATAAGATTTATAATTTGGGAAGTTTAAAGAACGATTTTGTAAACAAATAAATTATAAGTATTTAACTTATAATATGAACTTTTGGTATATAATTGAGTTATAAATTGAAATAGGTTAATAAAGGAGATTTATAAAAGGGAAGTTGTTATAAAATAAATAGAAATGGAATTTATAAACATTGTTTTATAAATCCGCAAACGACTTATTTTGATAAGCAAATTGTTATAACTTATTAATGGAGTTATATTCACATTTTAGGCAGTGAATAATCCTTTAAAATAAAATGTATAGAAATGATGAAATTTGTTAAAGAAGTATATTCACGTTTTTGGATAGTGAATATTATGTTAAAGAAAATGTTTTGGATGTGATGTTTTAAATAGAATTAAAACAATCTAACGATGTTTTTAAAATGTGTTAAGATTCGAAACCATAGATTTCAACATTCATTGTTAAAATAGACGTTTTCGAGAAATAGAAGGAAATGGTGGACTATAACACTGTTGTTATAGTAAATGATTTCCGAAAGGAAATGTTTTGTATAGTATTGGGATTTATATATCTATTTTAATTTCGAATCCCTATACTAGTGATTTTGGGTTGTCGTAACGATGTTTTACGCAACATTCGTTTTGGCCCAAATAAATATGTTTAAGAGAATGATTTCCTTAAAGAATGAAATATATACTTAATTTCGATTTAAGTATATTGAATATTTTCCAAGTGTTGAAAATAAATGGATTTGTGAATTACTTATAAATAAATAAGTATGGAAATGTTTTTCCAATGTGAAATGAAAAGTTTTGAGAATTTATCTTTTTGAAGATAAATTGAAAATGAATAATTGAAAATCGTATATTCATAGGTATTTTGAAATATAAATTCACTATGGAATTTATAAAAGAAAGGGGAATTTGTTTAAGAACAAACGTTGATTTATTTTTGAAGTGTGGGAATTAATTTACGGATTTAGAACGTAAATACAAAGTAAATCGTTAAGGATTTATTTAATTGGTTGAAATGAACCATGTTGAAATGAAAGTATTTCCGCTTAAGGAAAATGTTTGAAATTTGTTTTCAAAAAGTGGTAAAGATGAAAAGTGATTTGAAAATTGTTTTCAAATGGTTGAAGTGCGGAAAATATACGTCTTGTAAAGATATTTTTGGAAAACAAATAATTTGGAAAAATTATTTGGAATCTGGTGATGTTGTGCATATCCATTGATAGTTCAATAACCGACTATCAATATTTACCTTTGAATGGGTATTTATTGTAATTTGTTTGAATTTGAATGCCACACTTAATTTTAAATAAGCGCTCACTATTCGGGTTAGCCGGGAAAGGACCTTGGGGTCGTATAACCCATTCCGAATATGTGATACGTCGTTATGAATTGCATTTGAAGACCGGTGTTGAAGACCGGATATTTTCAAAAGCGAAAGGACAACTCGTCGAATGTCTTTGCATCGACTGGTCTCCAGTATAGAGACTCCATATGTGATGAGAAGTTCGGACGTGATTAGTGAATATCCGGATTGCAAGGACTTCTTTGTAAGTGCCTTCGGTTCTGTTCGATCCCGGAACAGACTTGTATGGATAGTATGTCTGACATTACAAATTGAGATATAAAGCTGATTTCTTTCAAATATATTTCTGTTGGTGGCGGAGAATTTATTCTCTTAGCTTAACACCCTTCTCTGAGACGTTCGAGCTCAGAGGTTATGTAGTTGATGGTTATGAGCGATATATTCCCAATTTGGTAATGTGACATGCTGAGTGTTGCTGTGAAATGATCATTGTTTGATCATTTTTGATATGATCATTTGTTTGATCATTACTTTGATCATTTGTTGACCCAAAGCATCTTTTGTATAAAGTGTGGCTTTATGGACGAGACTTCGTCGGACCTCACACCCCGGAAATGGTCAAAACAGGAAGGATGCGGCAAGGTTATTAGGGGCAGCGCCCTTTAGTGTATGTCATTCCTTCTGGATAGAGGTGGTATCATGGTATGAAGCCCAGATACTTAACCTATGTTGTTGTGCAAACTTATTACTTTGTGGTAGTTGGAAATCGAGGATCCTCGGATGTAGATCGGTTACGATCGGGGGATGGCATATTCGTGTCAGTAGTTACCCAGTTAGGGGTAACCCGGCCTTGTGTTGGCAGAGATCCGATTTGGTTCTCGGGACGTCATTCCAGAGGCGTTTCCATGTGGCAATGGGAAGTTCCTTGGCCTGACCATTTGTTGGAAATCCAAAGAAACAATACGATCTTGTACGGCTTTAGTTGTAGAACCTATCATTCACTTATGGTGGTCACCACTGTTTGGATGGTAGCTATAGTAGGCATAAGTGCGAAATGCCTATGCTGGCTAAGATTTATATCTTTATTTTCGAACTGATTTTCTCTACACTATGCACTAGTAATAATATCAAATGTTCTTTTTAATGCGTATCAAGCATATTTGACTATCATAAGGAGAAATCTCCTCCGATTCTGCGTTTGCATTGTGTGTGTGTGTGTGCGGGAGGCCTTATGGTAGTCTCATTTTTAAAAGCATTGCGAATTTATTTTAAAATTATCCTGTTCTTTGTTTTAAAGATAAACTGTTTTGAGTTCTCACACCAGTCACATGACTGACTCGGAGTTTATTGTTTTCCTTCCTAAACTCTAGGTGCCCACCAAATTTCCACACGGGCACTCAAGAGTTAAGGTTTATCAGGATATTCTGGAATTCAGGAGTTGCTGGAGGCAAGCTGATGGCATGGCGTATCATTTAGTATATAGTATTTATTTTCCACTGTTTGTTGTTGTTTGATAGTTGTACACTCTGATGATGTAATGAAATGTAATGTAATGTAATAACTGATATAGTTCTTTGTTTTAAGATTATTCATTTATCTATTATATGTTGTTCCGCTGCGATTGTGAGATTCTGATATTGTTCTGTTGTTCTTTCTGTTCTGTTCTATCTTTTCTCTCTTCTTCTATCTGTTTCTTTTTCTTAAAACCCTAAGTGTTCGGTTTTCCGGCCTTCGAGTGCTCGGCAGTTGATACAGTCAAGGTATTGATGTCGGTTTTCGGAAGTCGAAGAATCGGGTCCTCTCATCTGGTATCAGAGCATATGGTTAAGCGACAACCATGGCTCTGTTGGGTATTACTCATTAGAGATAGAGTCAGTAGTACTCTAGAATGAGTTTGAGTGTAATAATAGCTATGAGAGCGTATTTGTTAGTGAATATAAAATTGTTTTATATTGTGATGATTGGTTTGTTGTGTGGTGTATGGATTCTGGTTAATACGAGTAATTAACGTTGTAGATAAGGATCTCTAAAAACTTGTACAGAACAATTCGACACGACATTGTTTTAAATTGGATAAATGAAATAGTTTAACCTTGAGTATATTTTATATATAAAGGAATAATTTTTCAGAATTATTAAAGTGTATATAAGTTGATTGTTTGGTTGTTGAAAATGTAAGAATATATATATATGTTAATTAAAAGATGTTTGAATAATCTAAATAAAGGAATTATTGTATAAGTAAAAAGAATTATAAGAATTGAATTATAATTAATGTGATTTACAATTGTGAAATAAACTTATATATATAAGAAGTGAAACTATATGAATATATTTATGAATATGAGTTGCAAATAAAAATGAATTTAAAGTTAAATAGAAATTTACTTAGAATTGGGAATCTGAATTGAATTTATAAGTGGGAATTTAAGTTAAGTAAAACCAAATGATGATTGAATGAAATATAACTTAAGAGATGTTGAATGAAGTTGATTTTGGTATCAAAGTAAATTAATAAAGTTAAGTGGTAAATATGAACTTGAGTTATATAAATGAAATTCAACTTTAGTAATTGAATTGAATTAATGGATTGAATGAAAATCAATTTAATTAAACCAATTGAAAGTAAAGATTTTAAACCAAATTAAATGAATATAAGCAAAGGAATTTGGTTGCAATTAATATACATTGGTTGTTATATGATAATTAGTTGATTGTATAAAAAACCATATGCAATTGAGTTAATGAAATTGAAAGCTAAAGTAATTGAAATCCAATTGGAAGTTAAGTGAATCTTAAATAGAATTGAATTTGATTTGGAAGTGAACCAACTTGAATATGAATTAGTGAATATAAACTAATTGAAAATGAATATTAGTAAATCCAATGTAAATGAATTGAATGTGATTAAATTGAGAACCCATTTCATTGAATATTAATGAGAATATAAATAAATATTTATTGGTTATGGATGTTAGTTGAATGTTAGTTGGATGATAGTTGGTTGATGGTTGAATATATTGCTTTTACTGCATTTGCTATGTTGGCAGATATAGTTATTATGTTGCTATATGTTGTATATCGATTCTATTGTCTATATACATGTTTCTCATCTGTTTGTTGAGTGTTTAGTAGGTGCGGATCGCGTTTGCTTCGCATTTGGAGCTCGCTTTCGCGCTGTATTAGCCGTATAAGCTCGCTAATAAAATATAAGGTACATATCTCAGATTAAATATCGTACTTTTACACTTTTTCCCTGCGGGATGCCCATAACTTGATGAGATGTATATTTGTGATATATATATATAACGCCATTTTTTTTCGGATCGAGCCACGCAAAGGAGACAATGGCGAATTTTTTCGAAAATTTAAGGCGTTAGAATATTTTTGAGAAAAATTGGAAAATTTTGAAACCCATAACTTTGATTTGGAGTTGAAAGTTAAAAAATAGTAGTTGTTTTTGAAAAGAAAACTAAGTATGATTTGAAAATTTAGTAAAGTTATTATAAGAAGTTTAACTATGAATTTAGGGAAAGTTAATAGATTCCGTAACTTTTCTTACTTGGTAATTACGAGGACGAAATTCTTTTAAGGGGGAGAAGATTGTAACGACCCAGAATTTCTGTTAATTAAAATTCATATATTTAATTAATTTTAAATATTAATAAGTGAAATTTATAAGTCGAATAAATTTTATTTCGAATAATTGGATTTAATTGGATAATTAAATCGATAATTTAATATGTTAAATTTCAGAAATAATTGAAAATTGGGTTAAATATGAATGAAAATGATTTGTAAAATTTTATTTAATCATGTTGGAGTTAGAACGAAATTTTAGAACTTTTAAAATTGAATTAAAAGTTAATTTGTGAAAATTGAATATTTTAATATTTAAATCGACTAGTGAAATTAGCCATTTTTCGAATAGTCTTAGAATTGGACGAAACTAGTTCCATTGGATCCGTAATAGTTTGTTATTATCGGATTTCAATTTTCGTAGCAATCGGAGTTTTCGTTTGACCGTGGCAGCTCGAAACGCATCGAAATTGTTTTAATATTTATTTGGCGAGTTAAAATAGCCATTTTTCAAATAGTCTCGTATTTCGACGAAACTAGTTTTATCGGATCCGTAATGTGATATTATTGTATGGTTTCAAATTTCGTGTCAATCGGATTTACCGTTTGTCCGGGGCAAGCTAAAACGCCTAGACATTTGATTTACCGATTTAATTTTAAATCGAACGTTTATTGCCATAACTGGCACAGATGATCGAATTAGATCCCAAAACACGTTCCATTGTGTTCGGAACGCGGGGTAAACCTTAGGAACGCCAACCGGCACGCTTCGTTTGGAGTTCGGAAAATCCGGGATGAATAGTGTCGCGTATTTTTTCTATAAAAGCCCCCAAATAATTCACATTTGCAAAAAAATCAAAATCCTAGGGTTATACGTTCAGGCCGCCGCTGTTTAAAATTCAATGGCCGATATCTCGTTTCTTTCCCCCTCGATCTCTCTTACTCCATCGACATTTACCAAAAACCTCCAACTACAAAATGGAAGAGCACAACCTCCTCTATAATCTGAACGGTGGTGATCGATTTATATTGCGTGGATTGGTGGCAAATCGTGCTCAAACGACCGGAAGTCGCGCAAGTCTCTCGAGCTAAAGAAGGGGCCGAGCTCCATGATTCCTCAGCCGAAGGTGAAGTGAAGCAAGGGCTTCGATAAACCATTGCATGATCGTCGTCTAGGGTTCGATATGTGGTGCGAAAATTCATGAGATGATGGCGGTTTTGGGTTATTTGCGTGCGCGTTTTACTAGTGAAGGAGGAGAAGATGTAAAGGACGGCCGTGATTTTTGCAAGCTAGGATGTACGGTGGATGATGGATTTAGGTTGAAAATTTAAAATTAAGTTGTAATTAATTTATATAAAAATTGTGTAAACTTATAAATATCATAACTTGTTTATGCGAGGTCGAAAAATTACGAAACAAGTTGCGTTGGGTTCGTATGGACGAGTACTATGCTATGGAATTGGATTGGAGTCGTTTGGAGCTAGCGAAAATTCGGGTAAAATTAAACGTCCGTTTAATTTTATTTTAAATAAAAGATGAAAACGAAATTGAAATCAAGGTGAGAACTTCTCACTCAATCGAATCGGTTTCGATTTTAATTTTAAATAGTTAGATTTAAAATTCTTGAATGTATGTTTGAATGACGATGGTTATCTATTGATTGTTAAAATAGACATTATACGCAGTTAGTAAGCGGATGTTATTTATTAAAAACATATACCGCGAATATTTCACCGTACAGTGAAATTGGTATTATTTATGTACTTGGAATTGATTTCCCGCATTATATAGCGGATGAGACCCTATTGCGCCGCCTATTAAGCGGATAATATTTTATAAATCCTATATACCGCGATAATTACGTATTGGAACGGAATTGGTATTGTGCTAATGTTTGTGGATGCAGGAAGACAGGTTGGAGGGATCCAACTGGATTCCTCAACAATATTTAATTGATTATGGATATTTTGATATTCGTTGATTATCATACATAGATATATGATGTCGTTGTTGTCGTGATTGACCATTTGGTTTGTAGCATCATTGGGCCAATTTTGGAATCTTAAAAGGATTTTTAAAGTGATTTTGAAAGTATACGTTTATAAAAATATTTTTTATAAAAATATTTTTGGAATTGATTCATTTCAAATAAATAAACGTTATAATTTTAATGTTATAAAAATTATGATTTTTGAGAAATATAGTTAAAAGTTAATTTTTGAAAATATGGGGTTAATGATTTTATAAAATAGTTTAAATTGGGATTTTTGAATTTATTGTAAAAAGTTTAAAATATAGGATTTATGAAATTTGATTATTTTACAAATCAAAGAAAATGGTGAAATTATAAAGGAGTTTAAAGACGTTTTAAAAAAAATTGATTTATATATAAGATTTATAAATTAATATTTATAAATTAAAATATTTGAATTATAAAACGAGTTTTTATAAGTGTTAAAATGAATTATAAATGAATTTCATAAATGAATGAAATTTTTAGAATTATAAACGGTGAAGTTATAAATGGAATTTTATAAGCAGTAGGTTTATAAAATTTGTAAAGTTATTAAAAGATTAGATTTGGGTAAATAAATGAATCTTATAAGTTATAAGATTTATAATTTGGGAAGTTTAAAGAACAATTTTGTAAACAAATAAATTATAAGTATTTAACTTATAATATGAACTTTTGGTATATAATTGAGTTATAAATTGAAATAGGTTAATAAAGGAGACTTATAAAAGGGGAGTTGTTATAAAATAAATAGAAATGGAATTTATAAACATTGTTTTATAAATCCGCAAACGACTTATTTTGATAAGCAAATTGTTATAACTTATTAATGGAGTCATATTCACGTTTTAGACAGTGAATAATCCTTTAAAATAAAATGTATAGAAATGATGAAATTTGTTAAAGAAGTATATTCACGTTTTTGGATAGTGAATATTATGTTAAAGAAAATGTTTTGGATGTGATGTTTTAAATAGAATTAAAACAATCTAACGATGTTTTTAAAATGTGTTAAGATTCGAAACCATAGATTTCAACATTCATTGTTAAAATAGACGTTTTCGAGAAATAGAAGGAAATGGTGGACTATAACACTGTTGTTATAGTAAATGATTTCCGAAAGGAAATGTTTTGTATAGTATTGGGATTTATATATCTATTTTAATTTCGAATCCCAATACTAGTGATTTTGGGTTGTTGTAACGATGTTTTACGCAACATTCGTTTTGGCCCAAATAAATATGTTTAAGAGAATAATTTCCTTAAAGAATGAAATATATACTTAATTTCGATTTAAGTATATTGAATATTTTCCAAGTGTTGAAAATAAATGGATTTGTGAATTACTTATAAATAAATAAGTATGGAACTGTTTTTCCAATGTGAAATGAAAAGTTTTGAGAATTTATCTTTTTGAAGATAAATTGAAAATGAATAATTGAAAATCGTATATTCATAGGTATTTTGAAATATAAATTCACTATGGAATTTATAAAAGAAAGGGGAATTTGTTTAAGAATAAACGTTGATTTATTTTTGAAGTGTGGGAATTAATTTACGGATTTAGAACGTAAATATAAAGTAAATCGTTAAGGATTTATTTAATTGGTTGAAATGAACCATGTTGAAATGAAAGTATTTCCGCGTAAGGAAAATGTTTGAAATTTGTTTTCAAAAAGTGGTAAAGATGAAAAGTGATTTGAAAATTGTTTTCAAATGGTTGAAGTGTGGAAAATATATATCTTGTAAAGATATTTTTGGAAAATAAATAATTTGGAAAAAAATTTTGGAATCTGGTGATGTTGTGCATATCCATTGATAGTTGAATAACCGACTATCAATATTTACCTTTGAATGGGTATTTGTTGTAATTTGTTTGAATTTGAATGCCACACTTATTTTTGAATAAGCGCTCACTATTCGGGTTAGCCAGGAAAGGACCTTGGGGTCGTATAACCCATTCCGAATATGTGATACGTCGTTATGAATTGCATTTGAAGACCGGTGTTGAAGACCGGATATTTTCAAAAGCGAAAGGACAACTCATCGAATGTCTTTTCATCGAATGGTCCCCGGTATAGAGACTCCATATGTGATGAGAAGTCCGGACGTGATTAGTGAATATAATGATTGCAAGGACTTCTTTGTAAGTGCCTTCGGTTCTGTTCGATCCCGGAACAGACTTGTATGGATAGTATGTCTGACATTACAAATTGAGATATAAAGCTGATTTCTTTCAAATATTCTTCTGTTGGTGGCGCAGAATTTATTCTCTTAGCTTAACACCCTTCTCTGAGATGTTCGAGCTCAGTGGTTATGTAGTTGATGGTTATCAGCGATATATTCCCAATTTGGTAATGTGACATGCTGAGTGTTGCTGTGAAATGATCATTGTTTGATCATTTTTGATATGATCATTTGTTTGATCATTACTTTGATCATTTGTTGACCCAAAGCAGCTTTTGTATAAAGCGTGGCTTTGTGGACGAGACTTCGTCGGACCTCACACCCCGGAAATGGTCAAAATAGGAAGGATGCGGCAAGGTTATTAGGGGTAGCGCCCTTTAGTGTATGTCATTCCTTCTGGATAGAGGTGGTATCATGGTATGGAGCCCAGATACTTAACCTATGTTGTTGGTGCAAACTTATTACTTTTTGGTTGTTGGAAATCGAGGATCCTCGGATGTAGATCGGTTACGATCGGGGGATGGCATATTCGTGTCAGTAGTTACCCAGTTAGGGGTAACCCGGCCTTGTGTTGGCAGAGATCCGGTTTGGTTCTCGGGACGTCATTCCAGGGGCGTTTCCATGTGGCAATGGGAAGTTCCTTGGCCTGGCCATTTGTTGGAAATCCAAAGAAACAATACGATCTTGTACGGTTTTAGTTGTAGAACATATCATTCACTTATGGTGGTCACCACTGTTTGGATGGTAGCTATAGTAGGCATAAGTGCGAAATGCCTATGCTGGCTAAGATTTATATCTTTATTTTCGAACTGATTTTCTCTACACTATGCACTAGTAATAATATCAAATGTTCTTTTTAATGCGTATCAAGCATATTTGACTATCATAAGGAGAAATCTCCTCCGATTCTGCGTCTGCGTTGTGTGTGTGGGAGGCCTTATGGTAGTCTCATTTTTAAAAGCATTGCGAATCTATTTTAAAGTCATCCTATTCTTTGTTTTAAAGATAAACTGTTTTGAGTTCTCACACTAGTCACATGACTAACTCGGAGTTTATTGTTTTCCTTCCTAAACTCTGGGTGCCCACCAAATTTCCACACGGGCAGTCAAGAGTTAAGGTTTATCGGGATATTCTGGAATTCAGGAGTTGCTGGAGGCAAGCTGATGGCATGGCGTATCATTTAGTATATAGTATTTCTTTTCCGCTGTTTGTTGTTGTTTGATAGTTGTACACTCTGATGATGTAATGAAATGTAATGTAATGTAATAACTGATATAATTCTTTGTTTTAAGATTATTCATTTATCTATTATATGTTGTTCCGTTGAGATTGTTAGATTCTGATATTGTTCTGCTGTTCTTTCTGTTCTGTTCTATCTTTTCTCTCTTCTTCTATCTGTTTCTTTTTCTTAAAACCCTAAGTGTTCGGTTTTCCGACCTTCGAGTGCTCGGCAGTTGATACAGTGAACATATTGATGTCGGTTTTCGGAAGTCGAAGAATCGGGTCGTCACATAACATAACACCAAATATTGGATTTAATAAAGAATTGTCTGTATAGCAATAGTCGCTATAAATGCACTTTGAATCCTTTAAACTATAACTTGTGAAACCGTCGATTTAATAACATATCTTAATAATAAATTGTTTGGTTATTATCTACACCTCTATAAGTGTTTTGTATAAGCAAATAATATGTTTTTAAAAGTTGTAAAAGAAGGAAATCAGATTAACAAGAGATAGAAGTAAAAAAGGTGGCTATAGCAACAGTTTTAAAATAACACGCTACTGAAAATAACGCTTATTTTTGTGGAAACTTTCCTAGGATTTATTTACCAATTAATTAAGTAAATAATATGTTATTATTATTGAGAAATTTTTGAAGCATAATTCATTTGATAGCTAGTTGTACAAAGTATAAAAGTTTATAGTGAAATAGTCACTATAAGAGAAGTTCGGTAAAATACCCTATTTTCGGGAAATTCTCCAAAATAATTATAAGATATTCTTTGGGATTTTTATTCATAATATTCAAGAATTCAAAGTAGACTAACTAATGTAAAAATAATGGATCTAAAATCGTTTGTTAAGGCATTGAAAACTAGACACAAAGTTGTAGCTAAAATGTGATAAAACTAGCAACGAAACTTTAGGCAGCACCGTTAGAAATGCTACCATTGTAAATTGAATATATAAATTGTTTAAAAATGATATTTATATTTAATATTTTTCTGTAATCTTTTTAGGATTGTTTTCTAATTTGTAATAAAGAGTTTCAAGTTTAAATATATTTTTAACAATTAATTATGAATTTCTGAACTAAGTAGCTTTTAAAATCAAAACTTGGTTTTCTATTTATGTCAAAATTCCTTATTTTTACATAATATTCTATTTAAATAAGTATCATATATTTTAAGTATTTTAACATATTAATAAGTATTTCAAAGATATTTCTACATATTTAAGTTTTAAATATTATATCAAATATTTTATAGATATAATAAAGAGATTTTGAATTTTAACACTTAAATTAAAATAAACTGCTTTATGGAATCAACTTAAAGTGAGATATACTAGTTTGGAATTGATTCTAGGTGATTGAGCAAGCAGTCAAATCGATATTGTGTACAAATGATATATGTACATCATACGGGCTTAAGTATAATTACATACTATGTTTTTTTTTCTTATGGAAAGTTTGGGAAAGGATTTTTCAAATTGTTTGAGGTAATATGAATAATCAAATAAGTAATAATTTGAGGCTATTGAGCAAAAGGTACACTTAGTAGTTTATTTATCATCCTTATGCGATTAGAAGATTTTTAGCCTCGGCAAACTGTTAGCCTTATTTGTTGATAAAAGTAATATTGTTAAGAAATATTGTACGGTTGTTTCTTGGGATGTTTGTGTTGGAATTTTGAGGACGAAATATTCTAAGGGATAGAATGTAAAAACCTAGAATTTCGAACATTCATATTTGAATATCTGAATTATTTAAATATTTGTGTCCAATATTTAATATGATTAAATGTGATTTTACAACCTTGTTAAACACTTTTTAATTAATAACTAATGTTAAAAAAATTATTTTTGAAATGTGATTTCAAAAATATACACTTTGGGTAAATACTAAATGTAACGACCCACCTTTTTGGACGGTTTAAATCAATGACAAACCACACATGTTAGACTCAAGCCATTCAAAAGGGAGCATTATTATGGGGTAAAGAAGAAAAATCAGAGAAAAAAAGAAAAACAAACACATAATCTCACAGCGGAATGCTAAATATAATAGTCAATAAACATTTCATGAAGTTTGTTTTACAATTAACATTTGATTACACTTTACCGTACAGAATCAGAGTACGTACAAAAGTAATAAATAAATAATACGAAACAACATGATGCAGCGGAATAGATAAAATAAATAATAAAAGTATTAAACCTTTGTCTTCGTCTTCATCCTCCAAAAATCAGTCTTCAATAAACTGAAAAGCTCAGACTAACCCGAGCGAATTGAAAAGACAAAACACTCGAGTCAGAACTCAAAGATCTCATGTAAGTTAAATCAATAGTAAATAAATATGAGTATAACGGCTTCAGAGATGTTTACGGGGTTTGACATCTCCTATATTGTGTCAACATAAGTGCAATAACTAAAAAGATGTTCGGGATTACCATCTCCTAAGGATTCATTAAACTATCTACTATGTAGTTCAATACGCTTTTATAATAGTGTCTACAGTAAAGCAAAGTGTTAAAATAGCGTTAAGGTGTTACCGTATCACCCTTAACACATTTTTATATATTCCCGTGGTCTATACAGATACTGTAACTGCCACCAAACTGATGGGATATTCAGGGAGCACTCCATAGGAACGGTACAAACCAAACTCGTAGAAGGCGTGATAAAGCATGTGACACAGCACTCGAGGAAATGCCAGGGTAGGATTCTACCATTTGCACTCCCGGACTGGTGGTAACGCATAGCAGCTACTATCGCCCACCTCGGAATACACATCCGTAATCAAAATCGAGGGGTGGCCACCAAATCAATCACAAAGTAATAGTACGGTATCGAAGAAATGTGCCCAATTGGAGGAGCGACCTCACTTGGCCCGATATAGCTCCTGTTTTAGCCGCATCAAGCTGACTCACGGGAGCCAGGGCTACGTAAATACCTCATACAGAATCATTTTCCAAACCATCCTACTTCATTCTGGAATCTCCACCACATACACAGTTGTTAAAGTGGTTTTCAGTATTGGCGAGTATGACAATATTCGATCCCAGTGTATTTAACAACCACACGCTTATTTCACAACTGATGGTTCTTTTACATGTCAAAAGTCAATTCAAATTTGATATCAAAATATCATATTTGATTCAAACATATCACTTTCGAAATCGTACTCTGTAACGACCCGATATTTCATGCCATTCGCATCCACACATGTCGGACTTGAATTGCTCAAAATATCAGATTGTTAATTTATATTTGGCAAAACTCAATATATACAGTAAATAAATCAATCATAGAATCACAGGCACGGAGTAATATAACAATAAGCAGCGAAAACAAATGAATAGTAGTTCATGAAGCTACTATGTATATATAACAGAGTTAAAACAAGATGCAATAGAAGTCTAGAATACATAGAATTCTCAACACAATTATCAAATAACAAAATCTGAATATATCAGTGAGTCGTTTGAATAACTTAACGCTGAATAGATATAGATGGATCCCCAAGTGAAGCTCCAACTCCAAAGGTGAGTCTCAAATGTTGTGGCACTCAGTCTGACCCGAGCGTAAAGCAAAAACACAAAACACTCGAGTCAGGATTAACATTCTTATATCAATAAATCCAACTCAAGTGAAATATCAACTGAAATACAAGTAACTAAAAGTTTCGGAATTCATCCTTTAAGGATCCGTGGAACTATCTGCTATGTAGTACAATACGCTATTATAATATGTCTATAGTAAAGTAAACTATTAAAATAGCATTAAGGCGTTACTCATATACCCCTTAACACATTTTTATATATTCCCATAGTCTATACAGTACCGTAATCTCCTCGTACTGGGCATCGTTAGAGGTCAATCCATAGGTATGGTGCAAAACAAACTCGTAGTGGTCTCGATAAGGTAAGTGACACAGCACAACTAGGCAATGCTAGGGTAGATATACCAATTACACTTCCGGGCTAGTGGTAATGCATAGCCACAGCTACCACCCACCACGGTCCACACTCTCAAAAATCCAAGGGTGCACCCAATCAATCACAAAGTAATAGAATGGCATCGAAGAAGTCCCTGATCGAAGGAGCTACCTCACTTGGCCTGTCAATTTCTCCTGTTTTAGCCACCTTAAACAAGCTCACGGGAGTCAGGTCCACATAAATACCTCAAATAGAATCGTCACCACCATCATACTTCATTCTGCAATCTCCACCACGTACACAGTTGTTGAATTGGTTTTCAGTATTGGCAGAGGGTATGACAATAACCAATCTCGATCTCTTTAACAACCAAACATTATTATAACACCGTGGTCATTTCAAAATATCATTTCCATATCCAAAATATCATATCCATTTTAAAACCATATCAATACGATATCATTATTCACTTAAAATATATCCCTTTCAAAAATCATAGCACTTTCAAAGTTATAACACTTTCGAAACCATAACACTTGAAATTATAACACTTTGAAATCATAATACTTTGAAAATCATAACTTTGGAAAACCATAACATTTTGTAAATCATAACCCTTTACTCTTAAACAGTTTAGATATTAATAATAGTATGTATAATAAAATAGTTTTTTTTAAATAGTTTATAAATAAAAGAGTTTATATAATAAAATAGTTAGTATATTAAAATAATTTGTATATGAAATAGTTATAAATGAAATAGTTTATATTAAAAATAATTATTATATTAAAAATAGTTTATATTAAAATAATTTTATATTAAAAATAGTTTATATTAAAATAGTGTGTATATACATATGCAGTAAAATAATTTATTAAAATATATATATATAATACTTTATAAAATGAAATAGTTTTTATCAAATTTAACAAATCGATACAAATCAATTCGAATAAAAAATTAAATTAAATTCATCTTAATTCACACATTTCAGTTTAATTCAACATCTCAATAAACTATTAATATCGATTTCAAATATAGTTTGAATTACAAAAATAAATCATTTCGATTTCAATAGATTTCGAAGTTTTAAATATTCAAACATTTTCAAAACTAAATTTGATAATTTCATTTATATCTCAATTTAACTTCATTATTATTTAATTTTGAAATATTCACTTTAAAATCCAATATCATTTAAATAAAACCTCATATTACAAATAAACTAAATATTTCCTTCAATTTATTAAACTTGAAATATTCATTTAATTACTTTAAATCCAAATCAAATTATAAAACTATATATTTAAAATCCAAATTCAATAAGTTTCAAATTGATTTTCAATTAAGTATAATTCTTAAATAAATACAATTTCGAATTAACTTCAAATTCATCTTTCCAACCTCAACTTATTAAAATTATTATAAAATCTATCTTTAAAATAAAATATTCTTAATAAATACTTAAACATATTACATATATTAATTAGATCAAATTTATTAAATTAAATCTTATTATTAAACTTGTTTTAAACTAAAATTAATTTATACATATTTAAATTAGTAAAAGTATAAGTAAATTCTCAAAATTTATAATTTCAAAACTAACTTATAATTTAAAATTTTTGAAATATATAATTTTAGAAATCAAGAATTTATAAAATAAATTTACATATATATATAATATTTAAAATCAATATTTATATAAAACCATATATATATCTCTTTTTAAACCTTGGAAATCATTTCAAAAAATGTGTATATATATAGACCAATGGTGTCTGTATATAATTTTCTATCCTATAGTCAAGTGATACGAATATTTATCATTTCAATCCACAATTAAAATATCTACGGGTATATATCTTTTCAACTTGCTTCAATATCAATGAAAATCGCTTGGGTTTATCATTCAACCCATAACAATTTTCTTCTATTCTACAAGATAGTTCGGGTATGTATCATTTCAACCCGTAGGGAATTCTAAACTAACAGGGAACTTGCAGAGTGAGAAAATCTGTGATAAAAATATAACATATAACAACATGCATATATCATCAGTGGCAGATAAAATATAAATAACATATCGTGGTTTCAGATGTCACGGGTGAACAGTTACAGATAATGGCATATCATATATAGCAGTTAATTAACTAGCACAGCATATTTCAATTGTCATTTCAATTGAAATCAAATTTAAGAAATATAAGAACGTTAATCGTGAGTGATTGCTCAACTTTCGAGCTAGAGAAGTTTAGCAATGAAATGGGTTACGTATCCCAGCACGAATTCGAAAGCAAAGCAAGATTGGCACGAATTTGACGAACAAAGCTGATAAATAGGAATCGATGAGAACAAATCAAATCAACTAAGCTTGATATATATATATATATACAATATATATATATAACATTATTATTATATTACATATATTTTCCAATATTTTAATTTAAGACAAATATTAAAATAATATAAATATTTCAAAATCATTATTCTTAAAACACATACATTTTTTAAAGTCAATTTACATTTTATGTTTAAAAACTCAACATCTAAAACCTGTATAAAAGAATAAGCATTACAGTGTATACATAAAATATCCCATTATATATACTTTAAAATCAATTAAATTTAAAACAAATATACATATAGACCAACATATATATATATTGACTGTTTAAAACTCGTATAACTAACATGTTATGAAATTTATGCAAGCATATATACTCACATAATATATACATAACAACATTATATACAATCTTATATAAACTTCTTATAAGCTTATGTTTGTAAACTATAAACTATATATAGAAGCTAAAAAAACTATTTTAAAAATTTTCAATAAAACTCAACGGACCTATATATATAAATATATATATATATATAATAACTCTTTGAACATAGTATAAAATCCATATAAACTAACATAAATCAATATATATATATATATATATATGTATGTATGTATGTATGTATGTATGTATGTATGTATGTAACAGAAGTTTGCAAATTTACCATATAAAGAGCTGCGAGAAGATAAATATAAACACCGTATATGTTGAAATCTATATATACGTAAAGTATATATATGAACTAATATGTATACTAATATATATACTTATACACTATAACATTACTTATATAGCAAACAATCTTTATATATACAGAATATATATACAGGTATACAACCAAATATATTATTATATACTATATATATACAACAAACTTATAACTTATATAGAAAAGCAAATGCAACAGAGTGGGAAGGCATGCGAGGAGCATGGCTAAAGGGAGGCGACGAGATGCTTAGTGGTGGGTGAACTTGCTCACACGTTAAGGAGCTGGTGCAGACGTGCATGGTGAAGGAGGTAAGCAGAGGAGGTGAGAAGCCTCTAAGATTGCGTTCTGCTCATCGGCCAGGCGTAGTTGATGGGGAGAAGTCGAAATAAAGAGGTAGGGAAGGAGAATGGGTGGCTGCGTTTGTGTGGAAGGACGGTGGTCTTGATATGCTGGCCATGGTGAGGAAGTGAGGCCCGGTAGAGGTGTCTTCGAGGCGGAGGGGAGGTGAAGGAGGAAAAGGTGGTTGTGGTTAGCATCTCGCTGAGATGGAGGAGCTATGGTGTGAGGCCAATAGTAGGCGGTGGAGAAGGATGGGATTTGGGTTGCTTCGGGTTTCATAAAGGAGGAGCACGAGAATGGAAATTGTTTCGGCCAAAACTGGAAGAGGAAAAGGAGCAGGCAGTTTACAATGCAGCTTTTAGAAATCATATTTTTTCAAAGAACCGATTAAATAAGAAAGGTCAAAGGTTATTCTAGAAATAATAAAGGCTAATAGTCATATTCATGGAATTAAAAATGCTAAATGGCTGTATAGTTGCACGATAGATAATTGAATGGACAGAGAAACCAAAAGTTAAAATGGTAACCAATATGATCCAACGTTTACAGATTCCGCTGTCCGCCAGATGACGAAACACCCAAACGAATATACTATGGAGATCAACACGAAGAGACGATCAAAATGGTATACAGATATCAATGGTACGATCATCCAATCAAAAGTCAATAATCGGTACCGAAAATGCTACTAAAATGCCGGAATTAAGATAATTGGAGCAATAGCAGTCCTAATTTGAAGAAATGAAATATGATGTCTCACTCAGAAGATTTACAAATTGTATTATACAGATATTCAGATTTGAAAAATATTTTATTATCATCAAGTATAACTGATTTAAATTTAAATAAAATTACACAAAAAAAAACTTCCATATTATCAGATGAAAATTTACCATTTTTTATGTTTAAATAGATATTCCAACTATAAATTTTTTTATTTCCAAATTTAATTATCTAAATTTTCATAAAATTTCAATTTTTTACGTTATTAAAACAATTAAAATTTATGGGTCGTTACACTCTCCCCCCCTCAAAACTTTTCGTCCTCGAAAATGGAGGAGGTAGAGAATGGAAACAACCAGAAAGAAAAAATAAATTTGAAATAAAAAACAAAACAATTAATTTAAACCATATAAATTTCAATTTTAATAAATTAATATTTAACAATTTGGTTTAATCCTTTTTATTAATCAGTAATATTCATCTGTATTCATATTTTGTTGGTTTCAATTTATTCCACTTAACCTATCTTATCTCATAGATTAAGTATATTGACACTTATTATAGTTACACAAATTTATTTATAAATTCCCTTAATATCATTTTACATTGTAAATTATTCAATTACATATTCAACTTCTGAATGATTTAGGTAAGTTACTTCCCCAATTCAGTAATTTCAAGTTCAAGTATTTATTCTAAAAATTTTGAATTTATTTATAACTAAAATCGTCCTTTAACATAAAATTTAAGAGTTAAATTTCCAATTAACTTTAAACCATTTAGAGATAAATGTATACGTGTGTGTGTGTATATATATATATATCAAGTTATACTTCAGAAATTCAAATCAAAATTTATTTTCCAAAACAAAAGTGTAGCAAAACTACTGAATGGCCTCTCCACTCTGAAACTCAAAAATGAATGTCGATGATGCTGCAGTCATCAACGAAAATTTTTTCCAGCGACAAAATAGAAGAGTACTGATTTAAAACTTTTAAAATTCTTTGGAAACGATTTCTGTTCGAAAATACTTTTAAACAATATACCCTAAGAATTTAAAACCAAATTTTCCAAAATATCGAAAATTGAATTCTCAAATTCTTAGTTTAAGTTCATTTCAATTCCAAATCAGTTTATAAACCATGTTTTATAATTTCATTTATATTACAAATCAGTTTATAAACCATGTTTTATAATTTCATTTATATTCCTAATCGGTTTATAAACCATGTTTTATAATTTCATTTCAATTCCAAATCAGTTTATAAACCTTGTTTTATAATTTCGTTTCAATTCCAAATCAGTTTAAGTAACTTAAAGGATGTTTGGGATTTCCATCCTCTAAGGATCCGTGGAACTATCTACTACGTAGTAATATACGCTACTATAATAATGTTTACATTGAAGTAAAGTATTAAAATAGCGTTGAGGCGTTACCATATCCCCCTTGACACATTTTTTATATATTCCCACAGTCTGTACAAATATTGTAAGCTCCACCAAACTGATGGGATTGGGTTAATTTAAATAGAGTGGAAATTTAAATTGAATTGTTGGGGAAGTGAACAGTTTTGACTCTAGACCACTTTCAATGTAAATTGTTTTAAACCTATTTTCTTATCTATTTACTATACAACTTTTTTTTTTTTTTAAACCCTAAACTTTTTTTATACTGGTTTGTGCCACTACTTTTGGAACTCTTTAACTATTTTACAACTGTTTATAAACTAATTACTTATTTTCAACTAAGTTACGAATTAATTTCTATTTTACAACTATTTTGCAATTATTTAAGATTTCTATAACTATTTAACTAATTTCCAACTATTTTACAATTAGTCAACTATTCTACAACTATTTTGCAAACTATTGATTATTTTTCAACTACGTATCTATTTTCAAAATTTTCAAGCTATTTCCTAAATATAAACTGGTCGGAGTTCAAACTGTTATTGATTTAAATACCCAACTGAGATAAGGATTGAAGTAATAATCCAAATGGGGATTAATGTAAAGGTGAATAAGGAATGTGAAATGGTTCTTTTGAACTGAAAGAATATTTTGAGAAATATGAAATGAATAAAGATGGAAATTGGATATTTCTATGGTTTTTGTGAGTGTTTGGAGTATAAAAGGAGTTTTATACAAGTTTGAAATGATCCAAAGTTTAAAAAAAAACTTATATGTATCCGAATATATATAAAGGATCTTATGAGGATTTTGGAAAAGGTTTTGGGAACCTTTGGATTTGGAAAGGCTTTTGATTTTGGGTAAAATCAATATTGAAATTTGAAAAAGGCTAGTTTGAGAATTATCGATTTTGGGATAATCGATTTTGTGTAAAGGGGCTTTGTATGAGATCATACTAGGTGTATGATTTGAAGATACTATATCTGTATAGTATAAATTGTTTTGATGATAGCTCTGGGGAAAAAGGCGCTCCCTTGAAATGGACTTCTCAGGAGTGCCACCGAGTGGTGCTGCCTTGAGCCCCAAGGGGGGGTTCTAAAGTTGATCCTATGAGGAGTCCGGACAAAACTAGTTCCTGAGGATTATGAGTTGAGTTACCGTAGTGTAAGTCGTGTGTGCCGCGGAGAGCCAACAGTTACATGGACTTTTGTTGTGACTGCAACGTAACCCAGGATATAACTGCGACCTATGGTAACATAGCGAAAGTCGTGTGTGCCGCTGAGAGCCAACAGTCTGCGTTTGAGTTTAACTCGGTAGACTGCGACCTATGTAGGAGTGGAGAAGTTTCATTTCGACAGCGAAAATCTGAGGGCCGCTGAGAGCCTACAGTTACATGGACTTTTGCTGCGATGGTAACGTAACCCTGAATGTAACTGTGATCTGTTGTGTGGGGTTCCATGGCGTAATCGAGAGTGCCGCGGAGAGCCTGCAGTTACATGGACTTTTGTTGCGACTGCAACATAACCCTGGTATGTAACTGTGACCATGGAATGGGGGTGATGATTTCCAGAGCATTGTCCCTAAAGATATTTCTCTATTTCAAAAACTGTTTTCGATATTTTCAATAAAATTGTTTTTCAAGTATTCTCACTGGGAGTTGAAAATGGGTTTACCAAGTACTTATAGATTTTCAGTCCTACGACTGATCAACGTATGATTGAATTTCTGTGAGAACAAGGATAGACTGGTTGAGACATCGAGTTATGAGAAATATTTTATAAAAAGCTATTTTAATTGTATTATCCGAATTTAAGGCATTTCTAAATCTTAAAATAAAGGGGAATCCAAACTGGAAGTATAAAACAAAATTTGAACTTCGGAAATTTAAATGAAGCGATTCTTTGTAATAAAATCGCATATTGAATTAAAGGTGGAAGTAAGCTAATCAGCTAAATAAATTATTAATAGAGTATGCTAATAAAATTTAACTTGGATTAAATAAAATGGATTGTAAGTTAATAATGGAGTTTGGAAATGAATTCGAATCATAAGTAGAATTCGACTTGGGTTTGATAATGGATTAAATAAGAGGAGATGGTTAAAAAAATAAAATAAAATTTGGGTTGGCTTGGAAAGGTGATGGTTTGGTTTACTAACAAAAACATGGTGAGTAGAAATAAATTGAGAAGGTGAATTAAAATTAAAAATTAAAGGGGATGGGCTATCTAAATTTAATGGGATTTGATTTAACGAGAATCAGATTGAATGGAAGTGAACTTAAGTTGAGGTTGGAATAGATTAAAGTAATTAACTTAAGTTTAAAATTTATAGAAGCTTGGCTTCGAGTAAGGGTAAAAGCCCAATGAAATAAAAGCTTGAATTGAATTAAAGTGGGAATGGCTAATAGTATACAAGCATGAAATGTGTCGCGCTAAATAAAATGATTGTGAATAAATTAAGATGGAATTGAATTAAATAAAATTGAGTTGGAATCAATTTTAATTGGTTATAAAACTTAAGAAATTATTTATTCACATGGATATTTTCAAATTGCGTAGAAATAATTGTCGTTAAACGTAAACGAGATTTAATAAAATTCTATGAATGGATATAGACTAAATAAAATTAATTTGAATCATTCGAAGTGAATATGAGCTTGTTTGGATTAAAAATCAATTGAATGTAAGCACTTGAGTAATAAACCATTAAAATTGAATGGAATGGTGTGTGAATTGGTTGAAAACAATGGAATTGTTTTTGACTTCATATCAATTACTTGTGGAAGTTATCTAGAATGCATTTCTTCTAGAGTGGATGTGTTGTAGTTGTTTAAGTAAGAGAAAAGTTATAAATTTCATATATATGGCACTTACATATTTAAATTGAGATAGTACAGGTACCTGAAGCTGTTTGATTGATTTGGATTGCGCTAATTGCTTGAATTTATTAGCCGCTTGCTTAAAATGCTAAATAAGGTACGCCTACGCAATAAAAATAGGAAATATGAACTGTTTTTGCTTTTTCCGACCGTGTGGGTCGATGTATACATATTTATATATATTGTCAAATTGCAAAAGCTCCTCCGTACAATGGAGACTTTGCCAAAAAAAATCGAAAATTTTGGGAGTTAGAAACATTTTGGAAATTTTTGGTTAACGACAAAACAATTTCGAAATTGGAAATTACAAATAAACTAGTAAATGAAACTACTAAAAATCAGTTATAAATGGAAGATAAAAATTCAATATTCAAAATTGAAATAAAATTGAATTCATATGAAATGGCGAAAACCAATTTGAATCGAAGTGGGTATGAAACTTATGTAAAGAGATGTATAAAATGATTTTGGAATATTGTGATTGAATATTAGTGCTAAGCAGGATATGCAGGTATTATAAAAGGGAAAAGGAAATTGTTTGATTCCAAGTGATAAATGTGAATTGCCCGACAAAAGGTATGTATTTAAATATCTGTATGAAATTGGATAGGGTTTTTGATGTAGCCACTTGGCTTTGTTTTTTTTGGAATTTGGAAGCCCGTAGAGGCCTTTTGTAGTAGTACCGAGCTAGCCGCGCAAAGGAGACGCTGGCAAAAAATTTCGGAAATTTCGGGAGTTAAAGAAAATTTGAAAAAATTTTGATAATTCAAAATTTTGATTTAAACTGAAATCTAAAAGATTGAGAAAAAGAGTATTGAGTGAAAGCTATAGAAGGTTTTGGGAAGTTGTATGAGGTGATAGTGGGTCTTTAATAAAAGATAGTTGGTAGGATATTGAATTGTGGGTTTTAGGAAAAAGGTAAACGGGAATTAGTCCATTCTTCCTAACTAGTAATTTCGGGGACGAAATTCGTTTAAGGGGGGAGGAATGTGACGACCCAGAATTTTCAACTATTTAAAATGGGATAATTAAATTGATTTTGAGTATTTAAAAATTGATTTTAACTTGAATTCAAGATATCAATATTTACTTGATAATTAAATCATTGAATTATATAGTTTAAATGTTGAATTTAATAATTGAAATTGGGTAAATTGTTGAATCTGAGATTCTAAGCCTGTTTAAAATATTTTGAAGGCTTATAACATTTATAACGATGATACTGAAGATAATAGAATGTTGAAATTTAATTTAAAGTTGATTTGTTCAGTTTTAATAATATATCGTTTAAATTGAATTTAAAAATAGCCTTTCGAGGCACAGTCTCGGAATTCGACGAAACCGGTTCCATTGGATCCGTAATAGTAGGTTATTATCGGATTTCAATTTTCGTAGCAATCGGAGTTGTCGTTTGACCTTGGCAGCTCAAAATGCTCAGAACTATTTTAATCGATTTAATTCAAAATTGATCGTTTTCTCCCGTAACCCGCGCATACGATCAAATTAGCTTCCGAAACATGCTCCGTTGTGTTCGGAACGCGGGTAAAACCTTATAATCTCCTGTCGGCGTGTCTGTTTCGGGTTTCGGAATTTTGCGTTATGCTTAACGAGACGATTCGTAAGCCTTATATATATATATATATATATATATATATATATATATATATATATATATATAATCAGTCAACATGTCAGAGATATTTTATTAACAAGCGTATTCAAGAAGCTCCCTCTCGCCTCCTTTTACTTCTTCTTAGCCGTGCCTTTCCAAAACCGTTCTATTTTCTCTAAAATAAATCAAGATCGATTCTTTAAAAAAAGGGGGGGGGGGGACGAAATCTCGTTCGGCTTGAAAGGAAAAGAAGAATGAATCGCGTCACATACTCCTGCTAATCAAAGGAGTCTCGTTCGAAAGTTTGTGAAGCGTGTCGAATTAGAAGCGACCACGCTGGGAAGAGCATCGTTTCGCAAGGCCATAGGGGGCGGCAAGACGAAGTCGTGAGATTCAGAGCATCGCGTGAGCATGTAGCGTTCGACTCGGCCTGAACTCGAAACCCTATGCACGTGGAGGGGTCGCGCGCTCTCTCTCATCCCTCTCGTCCTCTGAGATCGCGATAAGGAAGGGTACCATGATTCGTTTTGAGGCCGCGGCTAGGGATTTACTCGCGACGTCGACTATGATGCTGGAAGGATGGTGGTGTGTTCGATGCAGACGTTGTGGACGGAGGGGTTGAATGTTGGCAGTGGAGGTGGGTTTCGACTATGGTGATGTTGGTGAATGTCTGGGCACGTGATCGAACTTCGGTGAGTAATTTTATTTAAGTTTTGGATATGTGAAAACGAAATTATTATGATCATTTATATATTCTTTGAAGTAAACGTCTTTCAAAATTTTAATTAAGAACAGTTTGATTGATTGTTAAATTGAGCATGTTAAATACTTTAAAAGCTATGTAAAACTTAATTATTTTACAAATAACGTTAAATGTTAATTAAAGGTAAATGTTTTTTAGTATTGTGTTTAAGAATTTAACAAAGAGGATGTTTACCTTGGGTATAATTAAGATTTGATAATTTATGAAATAAGTTAAGATTAATTAAGTAATTGGATTGCAATTAGTGATTGAGTAATTTGTAATTAGTAATTTACAAATGGGTAATTAGGTTTTATAAAGTAACAATGAAGGTTAATAATTAATAGTTAGAGAGTAACGAATTAATAAATTACTTGGAAAAGTAATAAATTACTAATCACTGGATGCAATTAATTAGATGAAGAGGATTGAAAATTTAGGAGGCTAAGGTGAGTAAATCTCACTCTGATGGATTTATTATTTAAATTTAAATGGCTGAATTTAAGTAATTGGTTGAATGGTTAAATTGATTGGATGTGCACTGGTAATGATGTGACTTTGGATTATGGTTGGTTCTCGAGTTAATTGTGCTAAACTCGAAGTTAAATTTGTTAAACTTAAATAATAAATAAGAAATGGTTTCGTTTTAAAGTTAATTAGGGGTTGATGATTGTGATTCATTAAAATAGAAGGATAATTAGAAGGATAATTAATTAATTAAATTAATGGATGATTTGGGTTGATTAATTTAATAATTATGGGTTTGTATTAATTGAAGTTTAAGTTAAATTATTAAGTTTAATTAACTTTGAATAATCAATGGATGGATTAATAGGTAACTATTTAATGTAATTAATCAATATAATTACTTTGTGAAATTAATCAAGAGGTTACCTAAAATAATTAATTAAGGAATAATTAATTTGTTAATGAAGTAAATAACAAGGTAGATAATTTCTGGTGGAGGTAAATCAAAGGTGATTAATATGAGTGGTATGTAAAATGATTAATTATTTAACGTAATTAAATTAGGTTAGAATAAATTGAAAGTAAATGGAAAAATCATAATTTATAAAACCAATGCCGAAATAAAAGATCGATAAATTAAGATTAATAAGTCAAAATAAGTGGCTTGTGAGGACAAAATCAATAAGTAATTAAGGAATGATGTAATTAATATAGTTAATTAATTTATGAAGCAATTAAGATTACTTATTGATTTTGGGTTAAGAATGATTAATATCGAGAAATAACTTTAAAAAAATTACTTGAATGTAATTTCAAGATGATTAATCCAGGGTGATTAATCAAGATGTATGGATAGGGAAAGGTTGATTAATTAATTGTTTTGAAATTAACTAATGAAGGAATCTAAGTGATTGAGGTTTGTAATTCAATTAAAATTAATTGAATTGATGTGTATGTGATTAAGTTTTGCTTATGGATGATTGAATGTCTTTGGATGCTTTTGAATGAGTTGATTTCTCAGATATGAAATATTGCGTAATCTCAATTGGGTAACTTGGGATAGGAAGATATGTGATTCGAAGAGACCGGGGTCGGGTATAAGGGTAAATACCCGAAACCACTTCGAATGTTTATATATTGACATGTGGAATCTACATGCTGGAGTAAATGAATTTGAGGAATTGGACTACTTTAAAATCTAAATCTTTGGTATTTAGAAACTTATATGTGGGATAAGTGTTGTCCAATTTTAAATGTGGCTTTGTGAATTTATATATGTTACCCGGGTTTATACGAGTTATACACTTATGTATTCCATATTAGTTGGGTTTACTCACGCTGGTTTCCACCCTGACCCGGGTGTTACTTTGGTGTAATGCTCGGGTCAGACCGAGTATTACAGATTTTCGGGTAGGTACGTTCTGGAGATCAGGATGCGAGCTGGATGGCAACATCGTTGAGAGTTTTCCGCTGTATTTATGTTATTGTTACTCTGAGACTTGATAATTGTAAATATTCAGTGACTATATATAATGTGAAACTCTGATGTATGTTAAATGTAATCAACAGATATAGTATTCTTTTGTAAACTATTATTATTTATTATTATATTTTATCCGCTGCGAATGTGAGATGTTTTGTGTTTCTGTTCTTCTTCTTCTATCTCTTTCTTCTTTTTCATAACTATCTGGAATTTTCGGCTTCGAAAATTTCGGGTCGTTACAATAGGGATTTTCTAACAATAATCAAAGGGAACTTGCACTGTTATAACAATATAAATATAGCACCTAGTCATCCAGTATCAACAATCAACATCCATCAAAATCGCCATTCAATCAACCAATAAATAACATCAATTAACTTATTATTATCTACAGGTATTCAATTGACAATTAAATTCAATATTAAGTTAAATGACGAATAAATGTGATAAAAGGCATATTTGACTGGAACGACTATTTAAGTATACCAAACATCAACCAATCAATTTCTAATCACATTATAAATTTAATTTAACTAAGATAAGATAATCTAGTGGTTGTGAGTGGGTTAAAACACTCACATTTGATTCCAAATCGATTTGAAATTCAAAATAACGCCCAAATTTGAACAATCTCAGAATTTGTCCAAACCGGTTTCATAAAGTCTGGAATTTCGATATGATGGCAGCAGAATAAAATCGCGTGTAAATCCGAACTTGTATGCAAAAAATAATAAGTTTTGAAGTTAGAAGATACATATTTAGAATAAATAAAATGATAAAATGATAACCCACACATCACCTTCCACGTCACCCTATCTTCTTCATTCCCATGCAACCCTAATACACACACACAAGCCTAAAGCCGCTATCTGGGTCTCACCATGCGTCTCTATACTTCGCCGCAACCACCACGACCACACCTGAAGGTCGCCTACCCTCCCTAGACCATCAATGACCAACCACCCTTCTTGCATTCATCCAAAATGGAGCAGCCACCACCCTCATACTCTAACCCTAATCAAATTATTACCAATGATCCAACTATGGATTTGAAAAATGGTTGGCACTGATGAACTACGCGTGATCCTCTCTACACGATGGTACCCTCGATTCGACGATACGTCATCGTTGATCAAGCCTCAATGAACGGACGAGATTAATCCCTCAAATTCTAGACAAGTAAAGACCCAAATCAAAAAACCTACAGACCTAACTTGCGCTTGTCGAGAGCTTCGAATCGGTATATAATATGATAGGGTTTTGAGAAGTTTGATTTTGAAATTGATTTGAAAATTGAATTTAGGGTTTGTAATCTAAATTGGTTTCTGCCATTGAAGAAGGATGAAAAGACAGATGGAGTTGTCTGCATAGTAATGAGAAATAAAAAGGCTACTAAGGTTTGAAAAAAAACTATTTTTATGAACAAAGCCCGATAAGAATGTAACGACCCGCTATGTTGGACCATTCAAATCGACAATAAAACCACTCATGTCGGACTTAAATAATTCAAAACAACAGATTGTTGATATAATTTGGAGCAAAAACAATCACAGAGTCGCAGACACAGAATATCAGAATACTCGCAGCTAAAATAAAATAACCATAGTAGTTCATGAAGCTACTACATACATAGTTTCCAAACAAATACATAATACTAGAGTCTGAAAGCAAATACATTACAAATCCACTAATACACAAGCTGAATAGAAATAACAAAAATAGAAATAGATAGACAACTAGATAGATAGATAATCTCCAACAATTCTCTAGCTCTAGGAGATGAATCCAAAGCTGTGATACTCAGGCTGACCCGAGCATAAAGCAAAACACAAAACACTCAAGTCAGGACATACATACTTATACAATGTAAATTAACTAAAGTGAACAGTAATAGAAATGCACAAGTAACTTAAAGGATGCTTGTTATTACCCATCCCTTAAGGATCCGTTAAACTATCTACTATGTAGTAATATACGCTATTATAATAATGTCAAAAGCAAAGCAAATTATTTAAAAATAGCGTTAAGGCGTTACCCATATCCGCCTTAACACATTTTATAGTGCCAATAGTCTATACAATACGTAGTACCTTTAGATCGGGAGGCTACCAGAGGATACTCCATTGGTATGACACAAATCAAACTCGTAGAAAGCACGCTAGGGTAGGTGACACAGAACAACTAGGCAATGCTAGGGTAGATATACCAATTACACTTCCGGACTGGTGGTAACGCATAACAGTCACTACTGCCCACCTCGAGCCGTACTCCCAAAAAAATAAAGGGTGCAGCCAATCAATCACAAAGCAATAAAATGGCATCGACGGAGTGTGTCCGATCAGAGGAGCTACCTTATTGGCCCGTAAATTGCTCCTATTTTAGCCACCTTATGCCAACTCACGGGAGTCGGGTCCACGTATATACCTCATATAGGATCATCGCCACTATCCTATTTCATTCAGGAATCTCCACCGCATACACGGTTGTTAAAGTGGTTTTCGAAGTTGGCAGAGAGTATGACAACTTCCGATCCCAGTCTCTTTAACAACCAAACGTAGTATAACCCATGGTTATTTATTTCAAATGGTTTACGTTTCAAATCAAACAATTCATTTCAAACCATTTAAATTCAATACCATTATACCTTCAAATAATATCCATTTTCTAAAGTTGTAACACTTTCAGAACTATACAGTTATTTATAACACTTTTCAAAAAATGTAATAAGTTAGAAACCATAACACTTTGAAAATGTGACCTTTACATAATAGCACTTCGAAAATGTTACATTTATAGAAATAGTGGCAATTTAAAACATAACCTAACATAGCATAGCATTTTAAAAGCATAACCTAAAATAGCATATCATTTTGAAAATACTATAAATTTTACTAAAACATGTTTAAAACATAATATCTTTAATTTTAATATAGTTTAAAAAAAACTATTTTATTTTACAAAGATATCTGTTTCATAAATAAAATCTATCACTATTACTAGGTTAGATCTAAATTCCATATTAAATCAAATTAAATTATTAAGTTATATTAAAAGTTTATATCATAGATAAAATCTTTAAATTTTAGCTTTAAACCACTTATTTACTTATAAAATTTTAACTTATTAGAAAACCATTATATAATATTTAAATCATTTATATCAAAATTTAAGTTAAAATTTCATATATTAAAATTCAAAGTACTTAATAATTTTTAGAAAATTATTATTTAAAAATTAACCATGGGTCTGTATAGTATTTTCTAACCTAGGTCAAGTGATACGGATATGTATCATTTCAATCTGTAATTTATAAAATTCCAGGTTTTATCATTTAAACCCGCAATCCCATGTCAAATAAATAAAAATTGCTTGAGCCAATCATTTCAGCTCATAAAGATTTTTCCCTATTCTAAAGTCCGTTTGGGTATGTATCATTTCGACCCATAGTGAGGGAACTTGCAGTGTGAGAAACAGAATATAAAATAAACAAAATAACATAGCATATCATGTCATGTGACAAAACAGGTACAACATAAGGAGATAACATCATATAATATCATATCACAGGCATATACGAGACCACTATCATCATAACATATCACTACTACAATTCCACAAGTCATCAATTTACTAAAATATAAGTATGTAGTCGAGACTGATAAACTCACCTTCTTTGGCTAGAGATGACAATTAAAAACACAAGAACAAATCCCGAAAAGTACGACAAAGCACGAATCAAATTTAAGGGGAGGTAGAACCAAAATCCAAATCTTAGAAGCAAGCAAAATAAAATATATAAGAAAATTATTTATACATAAAAGAATAAAATAAAACAAAAAGTATATATGCTAGTATCAATACAAATGGCTCGGCCACTTTAGAAATTCGGCTCGGCCACATGATTACTAGGCTCAACCACTTGATGATGGGCACGGCTAGGCAAGGTTTGAAGTACTACAAGGCTCCACTATGGTCAAACAAAGGAATGGGTAGCGTGGAAGGCAAAAAGACAAGGGGAAGTGGCATTTGGGTTCGGCCATGATCATTTGGGTGCGGCCTGTGATGGTTTAGGCTCCGCTACAAGGTGCATATGAATGGCCATGATGGCGGTGAAGGCAACAAGTCATGGCTATAGTAGAGGATGGTCACGGCTAGGCAAGTGATGATGGTGGCCAAGGCAAATAGGAAAGGGAAGAAGAAACAAGGTGGTCGGCTAGTGTGACGCCCCACCTCTATACCCACGCTAGCCAAGAACACTCCGGAGTAGTGCTGTCAACTAGCGCGGAGAATAAGGCTGTTGAGGAGCGACCATCCATGTAATTGCTTATCACACGGTGGCTATAAATAATCTTCGGAAACAAACATAGAAATAATCATATCACAAATCAGTCACAGATATCCATATCACAAAGGCGGAAGAAGATATGAATATATAACTAACACATAAAAGTGTACATCAGAGTAGTGGTCATTAAGATCCACGGTAATACAAAAGAATAGCAACACGTGCTATACAAAAGAATACAACTATGAGTCTATATCTCAAGTGTATACAACAAAAACTGCTAATCTAAACAGTTAGCCAAAAGTCAGAGTGATGAATCCCTGGGAAGAAGTCAAGCAGAAGCACCTGTAACATCTCGGTCTGACCCGAGTATTATTTAAGAAAATAATAAACGGATCAGTCTAGCTATAAATATCAGATGACATGATATAACATAAAAGATATGGCATAAACATAAACATCCATAACGACATACCACTATAAGTATGTAAATAATGATCAACAGAAGATCAATCAATAAGAGATAATCAATATCACAAGAATCTTCTCAAAGATTCGAAGAGGGCATCATACCCTAAACTTGTACTCATAACAGGTCAATGACATAAATTCCAGAAATCAACACGAGAAATCCAGAAATCATAAAAAGGGAAAGAGGCCTATCACATGACGGTCCGAAGACCATGGGGAGCTACCCCGCATGTGTGAATGGAATCACACAGATTGAGGTCAAGACTAACCAAAAAGCAGAAAGGTATGTGTGAATGGAATCACACAAGTGGTGTCTAGTCTAACCTCGCAATGAAAGAGACATCGCGCAATTGCTAGTCTAATTCATAAAGCGATCATCAAGATCAACGAGAAGTGTCAATTACACTAAGCTAGTAAATATAGAAGTTTAGCTTCATGTCCCATAACCACTTGCTTAACTTAAATATTTACGAACAAACTGTAAATTTTCACTAATAAAATTGTCACAAGAGGTTCAATCGAACAAGTCCAAGAATTAACCGACGAAGTGAACGCAAGCGTTTCATACCACTTGTTTTACTAAGTCGTTTAATTAGATTTCTCATCCGAGTGAGGTAAAGGCTTGTATATACTAATAGATTGGAAAACGGTTTAAGAAAAGAGCTTTGTTATTAAAAATAGAGTTGAAATTGTTTGTTAAAAGAGTTTTGATATTTACTACTAGTATTGAAACCTTTATATTATAAAGTGACAAAACACAGAAGCAATTGTAGAAACAATCAGTCACAAAAATCGCATACGGAGATGTGAATAAAATCCAAGGAAATCAGCTCAATGTTTTTCAGATAAGATCCCCTACGGCGGGGGGGTCCAGGGGGGTGGCAACCCCCCAAGGTGGGGGTGCGGGGGCAACGCCACCGCTTACGGGGTTCGACCTGCCCGGTCAGGTCGCGGGGGTCCAGGGGGCAGCGCCCCCGGCGGGGTGCGGGGCAGCGCCCCCGGCGGGGTGCGGGGCAGCGCCCCGACCAAAACGGTACGACCTAGTGAAGACAAAATGAGGTCTAACGACCTAAGGGGAATAGGGTCGAGCGACCTAAGGGTTGCGACCTAGGAGTCCAAGGGGTCAAGCGACCTATCGGGATAAGGTCCAACGACCTACGAGTCAAAGGTCCAACGACCTATAGGGTTATAATGTCATGTGACCTATCGGTTTATAAGGTCATGCGACCTAACGAGCTATGGCCAAACGATCTAGTAATGGTAGTAGGGTTGAGCGATCTAAAGGTTTAACCGGTCAAGCGACCTAAGGAAGGTAAGGTCTAACGACCTAACGCTCGCGACCTAACGGTCTAAAGGCCATGCGACCTAGAGGAAAACAAGGTCAAGCGACCTAAAACGTTGCGACCTAACGACCAAAAACGTCGCGACCTAGCGACCTAAAAATGGAAGGCAAGGCCAAGCGACCTAACGAAGAGGGGGTGAGCGACCTATGGTCATAAACGAGGTCGAGCGACCTATAGAGGCATAGGATGCAGCGACCTAAAACATCGCGACCTAGCGACCTAAGGGGATAAGGGCCGAGCGACCTAACATTCGAACGACCTACGACCTAAGGGGACAAGGACCGAGCGACCTAACATTCGAACGACCTACAACCTAAGGAGCTTGCGACCTAAAGCCCAACGACTCACGACCTAATTCCGAAGTGCCGAGCGACCTAACGTTATAGGCCATTTTAGGTCAGAAACGAGCTATTCGAAGGCCGAGACTTTTCCATGCGAACGACCTAAGGGTTAGGTCGCGAACGACCTAAGGGTTAGGTCGCGAGCGACCTAACTCCGAACACACGAAAATGGCCAGAACGACCTAAGTGCAGAAAATTCACCAAAACGCTAAAAATTGGAGTTTTTCAATCCAATCCAAACCAAATGCAAATGTGCATGCAAAAGTGATAGGGAATCATTCCCAACAGTCCAATATAGTTATAGACTAGATTTGTGAGATAAAAATCTCACCTTTGCACTAAAGTTTATGAAGATGAAGCTTGAAAGCAAGGAGAAGCAATCCAAAGCTTGAATCCAATATCTTCTACTTGAATTTGGAGCTGAATGTTGGATTTGCAATTGAATTTGAGCTTGGAGTTTTAATTTTCCATTCTCTTCACCATTAATGCCAAAGCTTGAGTTAGTTAGGAAATTTATGAAGAGTGAGGAGAAGAGGGTTGGAACTTGGGCTTAATAGGCTAAACTAACCCAAAGTCCAAAGCGGGAAAAGTTAGTGAAATTGCTATAACTTCAAACCTATCGATGTTTATACTTAAAAAAATTGTAAACGATATTTCGAACTCAATGGAAGTGGTCTCGAGTCCTAATTTGACCGTTTGCAAAAAGTAGCTTTTCGGACCAAAACCCGATTAACGAGTTAATATTTAAATAAAATATTTAAATACAAACTCGATAAATATGCGGGTTGTTACAGCTAGGGTTTTTTTAGCAAGGGGATTTGGTGATTTTGGAGAAGGGGTCTCGGCCATGACTATGGTGAAAGGTAGGTCGACTAAAGGAGGTGGTGTTGGATCATCATGGTGGTGAAGGCAAGGAGGAGGTCGGCTATGGCAAGGTGGAGGACGAAATTGATGAGAAGAGGAGGAACAAAATGAAAAATGGAAGAAGAGAGAAGAGAACTTACATCAAATTTTCTGAGCAGAAGGAAGAAATGAGGAAGAGATGAGAAGTCAGAAACTTTTGTACGTATATTTTTCTCAAGAGGCATCTCTTCACAATGAATAGACAAAGAGATGTCTATTAGGAATATTAGCCCATTGGCCAAAGCCCAACCATAAATAACAAGCCAAATCACGATTAGATCTAGCCCAAAACCCAAATAAAAATATGAAAATTAAAATATAGAAAATAATAGCGTGTAAAACACTGAAACAATGCAGATTTAGAAAGTATAGATCATAATTTGATGAAACGAAAAGCATAGAGAATATTAAAATCAAGTCCAGCTTCAAAGAAAAAGAGAAGAAATTAAAAATTCAAATTTAAAATTTTCAACTGGATGCCAAACTTTGACCAAAGTTGACCAAAATTTAAATTTCAAAAAAGTCTTTATTTTATTATATTTGGAAAAATAATTCTCAACAAATACCAAAATTTCATTGTAAAATTCCAAATTTTCAAATTTAAAATCAAAGTTTTCAAATAAACCTTATTTAAAAAATTTGATAAAATTATGGGTTGGTACACTCTCCCCCACTCAAAACATTTCGTCCTCGAAAAGGAACGAGATACAGAAAGCAAAAGAAGATAAGATATAAAAATGAATTGTACCTGAAACGAACAATTCCGGATACGATGCTTGCATGCTCTCCTCCGTCTCCCAGGCACAATCTTGATAATCAGTACTCCACTGCACTTTGACCAAGTTGACAGATTTCCTTCTTAGTTGCTTCGCACCTCTATTGATAATACGAAGTGGCTTCCTCTTGACAGTAAGGTTTGGCTCAATATCCAAACTCTAAACAGCAGAAGGCAGAACAACCAAAGATGGATAATGAAGATACCGGCGAAGATGCGAAACATGGAATACATTATGCACTCCAGACAGCTTCTCAGGAAAATCCAGGCGATAAGCTAAAGAACCAACCCTCTCTTAAATGCGGAAAGTACCTATGAATCTAGGAGCAAGCTTCCCTCTTCGGCCAAACCGAATCACATTCCTTAAGGGAGAGACCTTAAGGAAAACCTGATCACCAACAAAAAATTCCAAACTCCTCCTACGCCGATCAACATACATCTTTTACCTATCCTGAGCACTCTTCATCTTCCTCTTAATCTCCTCAACTCTCTCAGAAGCTTCCAGAATCGTATCAGGACCAAAAACCAAACGATTACCGGATTCAATCCAGCAAGATGGAGATCTATAAGGTCGTTTGTAAAGAGCAGCAAACGGATACATTGCAATACTAGCCTGGATTCAAGGATGAAATGAGATAGATAAAGAATTGAGACAAGATTAAAATATAAGATTGAGATTATACCTGATAACTATTGTTATTGGAGAATTCAACAAGATGGAGATGATCTTTCCAAGATCCTCCATAATCAAGAACACAAGCACGAAGAAGATCCACCAGAATCTAATTCGCCCTTTCTGTTTGACCGTCGGTCTATGAATGGTAAGCAGTGCTCAGATTCATGTGAGTACCTAAAGATTCCTGAAAAGCTCTCCAAAACTGACTGGTAAAGATGGGATCTCTATGACAAAAAATACTGACAGGAACACCATGAAGGCGAACAATCTCCCTCATATAAATCTTAGCCAGACTAGTAGCAGAACGGGTAGAATTGACCAGAACGAAATGAGCTGACTTGGTCAATCTATCCACAATAACTCAAATACTCTCATTTTCCCTCCTGGACCTCGGTAATCCATCAATAAAATACATAGAAACTTGTTCCCATTTCCAATTGGGAACCTCAAGAGGATGTAATAATCCAAGGGTCTTCTGATGATCGGCCTTGACTTGCTGACAAGTCGCACACCTACTAACAAAGATAGAGATATCACGCTTCATACCCTTCCACCAATAAATCTTCTTCATATCCTGATACATCTTCGCCACATCTAGATGAATAGAAAGTTTGGGTCGATGATTTTCTCGAAGTAACTCTTGCCTCAATCTATCGACACTCGGGACACAAATCCGATTATTAATCCTCAAAATCCCTCTATCATCGATCTGAGCTCCACTACTAATCTGACTACTACCACCAACCCTGCTACGAACATTCTCCTTAATAACCCTAAGCATCTTATCCTCATCCTACTTAGTTATGATACGATGCATAAGAGGAGAAGAAGAAACAACAAGGTGACACAACATCGCCTTCTTCCGACTCAAAGCATCGGCCACAACATTAGCTTTCCTAGAGGTATAGCTGATGTCGAGGTCATAAGAAGCAAGGAACTCAAGCCACCTAACCGGCCACTGATTCAAATCCTTCTGGGTGAAGATATACCTCAAAGACTGATGATCCATAAAGAGCTCAAATTTAGTTCCTAAAAGATGATGCCTCCAGAACATCAAAGCTAAAACCATGGCAACCAATTCCAAATCATGGGCTGCATAATTGACTTCATGGGTCTTTAATTGATGACTGGCATAAGCAATGACCTTCCCATCTTGCATCAAAACATCTCCCAAACCCCCACGAGAAGCATCATATATACCGTTAGTCCCTCATTTCCATTTGGAATGGTAAGAACTGGTGCGGAAGTAAGCTTACTCTTTAACTCATTGAATGCAGCTTCACACTTATCATTCCATATAAACTTAGCATTCTTACGAGTCAAAGCAGTGAGAGGTGCAGCAATCTAAGCAAAACTCTCAATGAATCTCCAATAATAACTGATAAGGCCCAGAAAACTACGAATATCAGATGGTGTCCTAGGAGTTACCCAATACTATAACAGAATAAGGAGAAATAAGGACCATAGAAAAGATAGAGTGATTTATTACAAAGAGAAAAGAGAAGAAGAACTCACATTGATCGCAGCATTCTTAACTAGATCGATAAAAACTCCATTACCAGAAACAATATGCCCGAGAAATCGGACTTCATCCTTCCAAAAATGGCATTTTGAGAATTTAGCCTTCAACTGATGATTTCTAAGAGTCCCCAGGACAAAATTCAATTGTGACTCATGCTCTTCCCTTAACTTAGAGAACACAGGAATATCATCAGCAAAGGCTAGAAAAAATTGTTAAGAACACCATGAAAAACATGATTCATTAAATCAACAAAGAAAGTTGGGGCATTAGTAAAAAAAAGCATAACTAACCATTCATAGAAACCATTTTCGGTATGGAAAGCAGTCTTGGGAATATTTTCCACGGCAACTCTAAGCTGATGGAAACCTGTGGCAGGATCAAGCTGGGAGAAAACATTAGCTCCATAGAGCTAATCAAACATATCATTGATACGAGGCATTGGATATCTTTTTTTCATAGTGAGCTTGTTCAGCTCCCTACAATCGACACATATCCTCAAGGAACCATCGGACTTAGTGATGAAAACCACCGCTGCTCCCCATTCAAAATGGCTAGGTCTGATCAGACCTTTGGAGAACAAGTCCTCAATTTGCTTCCTCAACTCAACCTTCTCATGGGGTGCCATTCTTCTAGAAGGAAGAACTATAGGTCGAGCTCCAGGAATAAGCTCATAATGAAAATCGATTTCCCACTTAGGAGGTAAAGCAGTAACTTCACCAAATACATCAAGATAGAGTTTAAACACATGAGTCGAGACAAGATCATCCAGAGAAGAATCAAGAGAATAAATAAAACTGCCAGCATAATCCCAAGGCAAACGGCACTGAATCACCAAAGAATTACCAAAATCATCAACAAGGGAAACTGTTCGGGTTTTACAAGAGATAACGGCTTCATGCCTCTTCAGCCAATCACCTCTAAGCAATAGATCAAAAGCATCGAAACCCAGAACATAAAGATACCAGAAAAACGATAGCTAAAATAGAAGAGTTTCACTCTTCTACAAATCCTACTAAGGTTCGCAGGACCACCAATAGGATTATTAACACACAAAGATTCGGGAGCATACTCGGGAGAAAGGAGATGCATGAACTTATCACAAAGATCCATTGAAATAAAACTATGAGAAGCTCCAGTATCAAATAAAACATGAACAGGAAAATGAAACAAAGAAAAGGTGCCCTGATGAGTACCTTGAGTATCACTAGGAGCTGGTGGAGTGGTAGAGGTAATAGAAAAGATACCAGATGTCTTGCCCTTCTGCTGAGTAGAACAACCCTTCCTGAAGTGGCCAGGCTGTAAGCAAATATGACAGAGATCACGCCTATTCAACTGAGCGGGAGGAGGAAAAGCAGTACCAACTAAAGTAGGACAACTATTGGTATAGTGTCCCTTTTGATCACACTTGAAGCAAGTGATGGAAGACAGGTCGAAAAGCTGCCTCTGAGAAGAAGAAGATCCCAAACCAAGAGTCTCATTCCAATTCTTCTTCTGCTGAAAGTTAGGCTTTCTCTTCTTAGGGTTACCAAAGAAAGGCTGAGATGAAGGGGCACGAGAAATAAAGAATCCTTAGAAGTAGGATTCTCATATTTAATGGCCATATCCATCAGACCAGTGAAAGGGCTATGCACATGAGAAATGAGACGATCATAAAACTCTGGGCGAGCACCAGCTATGAACTTCTCATTTTTCTTAAGAGGGGTGTCAATTAGGCTAGGGCCAAACTTGGAAAGTTCATTGAACTTCCACTCATACTTAGAAAATGACATGTCTCCCTGCTTAAGATCCATGAACTCCATATATGGCTAAGACTTCATTGCTTCGGGCATCCACTTCACCACAAAAGCATCCCTAAAGCACGATATTGAAACATAAGAAAGATTTCAAAAAGAGAAAACTGAACCAACTAAAAATTAACACGAAAGGATACCTAAACTACCCCTAAGAAATTTCAGCCTCAATAGTCTGAGCCGTAACAGACTCCCACCAATCCAAGGCTACCTCCTTCAACTGCCAAGCTGCCAACTGACGCTTCTGAGCATCAGTGATCTCAAGACTGGAGAAAATCCTCTCTAAACCCTTCAACCACTGTCGAGCCTCGATAATGCTCTCTGATCCAGTAAAATTGGTACCACCAAGATCAGTGAATTCATTACAGACCTAATGGGTACAACAGGCCTAGGAGTTGGGGTAGCACCACAACCCTTACCTATGATATTCCCACAGTCCATCCTGAAAGATCAAGAATGAATTTTAGGACAAAGGTAATTGTGAAACAAAAGACAAGATTCAACAAGAATAGAAATCCTAATCAAAGAATTTAATTAACAAGATGGATAAGGAAAGGAAGGAAGTTTAGGAAAATTAGATTTTTAAAATAAGAAAGTTTATATCCAAAATAATCTTTAAAAATCCTTTTAAATTATTTGAAAAATCATTTTATACTTTAAAATACGTTCTGTCACAAGGAAATGATTCTAAGATTGATTTCACTCATTCTAGGGTATTCCTACCCTATCTCTGATGAGTTTTTTTTTGCTCCGTAGGCTAAGGTTTGCCTAAAACCAAAGCTCTGATACCAAATGTAACGACCCACTATTTTGGACCATTCAAATCGACAATAAAACCACACATGTCGGACTTGAATAATTCAAAACAACGGATTGTTAATATAATCTGGTGAAAATAAAACCAATCACAGACACAGAATATCAAAATAACTCGCAGCGGAAATAAAACAACCATAGTAGTTCATGAAGCTAATACATGCATAATCTCCAAACAAACACATAATACTAGAGTCTGAAAGCAAATATAATAGAAATCCACTAATAAATAATTTGAATAGAAATAATTGAAATAGAAATAGATAGATAACTAGATAGATAGATAGATAATCTCTAGCAATGCACTAGCTCCAAAGATGAATCCAAAGCCGTGATACTCAGGTTGACCCGAGCGTAAAGCAAAACACAAAACACTCGAGTCAGGACATACATACTTATAAAATGTAAATCAACTCAAGTGAACTGTAATAGAAATTCACAAGTAACATAAAGGATGCTTGGTATTGCCCATCCTTTAAGGATCCATTAAACTATCTATTATGCTGTAATATATGCTATTATAATAATGTCTAAAGTAAAGTAAATTATTTAAAAATTGCGCTAAGGCATTACCCATATCCCCCTTAATACATTTTATAGTGCCAATAGTCTATACAGTACCGTAGTACCTCCTAATCGGGAGGCTACCAGAGGATACTTCATATGTTCAACACAAATCAAACCCTTATAAAGCACGCTAGGGTAGGTGACATGACACAACTAGGCAATGCCAAAGTAGATATACTAATTACACTTACGGACTGGTGGTAACGGGTAGCAGCCACTACCACCCACCTCGAGCCACACTTCAAAAAAATTAAAGGGTGCACCCAATCAATCACAAAGTAATAGAATAGTATAGAAGGAGTGTGTCCGATCAGAGGAGCTACCTCATTGGCCTGTCAATTACTCCTGTTTTAGCCACCTTATGCCAACTCACAGGAGTCGGGTCCACGTATATACCTCACATAGGATTGTCGCCACCATCCTACTTCATTCTAGAGTCTCCACCACATACACGGTTGTTAAAGTGGTTTTCGAAGTTGGTAGAAAGTATGACAACATCCGATCCCGGTCTCTTTATCAACAAAATGTTATTATAACTCATGGTTATTTATTTCAAATGGTTTACATTTCACATCAAACATATTCATTTCAAACCATTTGAATTCAATACCATTATACCTTCAAATAATATCCTTTTTCCAAAGTTGTAACACATTCAAAAATATACACTGATTTGTAACACTTTAAAAAAATGTAATAAGTTAGAAACCATAACACTTTGAAAATGTGACCTTTACATAATAGCACTTCGAAAATGTTACATTTTCAGAAATAGTAGTACTTTAAAACGTAAGTAGCATAGCATTTTAAAAACATAACCTAAAATCGCATAGCATTTTGAAAATGCTACAAATTTTATTAAAACATGTTTAAAACATAATATCTTCAATTTTATCATAGTTTTAAAAAAATCTATTTTATTATACAAACATATCCATTTCATAAATAAAATCTATCACTATTACTAAGTTAGATTTAAAATTTCATATTAAATCAAATTAAATTATTACGTTATATTAATAGTTTATATCATAGATAAAAGCTTTAAATTTTAGCTTTAAACCATTTATTTACTTATAAAATTTTAATTTATTAGAAAACCAATGTATATTATTTAAATCATTTAAATCAAAATTTGAGTTAAAATTTCGTATATTAAAATTCAAATTACTTAACAATTTTTAGAAAACTATTATTTAAAAACTAATCATGGGTCTGTATAATATTTTCTAACCTAGGTCAAGTGATACAGATATGTATCATTTCAGTCTGTAATTTATAAAATTTCGGGTTTTATCATTTCAAACCCTCAATTCCAAGTCAAACAAATAAAATCGTTTGAGCCTATCATTTCAGCTCATAACGATTTTTCCCAATTCTAAAGTCCGTTCGGGTATGTATCATTTCGACCCATAGTGAGGGAACTGCAGTGTGAGAAACAGAATATAAAATAAAAATAATAACATAGCATATTATGTCATGTGATAAAACAGGTATAATATAAGGTAATAAAGTCATATCATATCATATCACAGGCATATATGAGACTACTATCATCATAGCATATCACCTCTACAATTCCGCAAGTCATCAATTTACTAAAATATTAGTACATATTCAAGAGTGATAAACTCACCTTCTTTGGCTAGAGATGACAATTCAAAACACAAGAACAAACCTTGAAAAGCATGACAAAGCACAAATCAAACTTGAGGAGAAGTAGAACCCAAATCTAAATCTTAGAAGCAAATAAAATAAAATATATAAGCAAACTATTTATACATAAAAGAATAAAATAAAACACAAAGTATATATGCTAGTATCAACACAAATGGCTCGGCCACATTAGAAATTTGGCTCGGCCACATGATTACTAGGCTTAAACACCTGATGATGGGCACTGCTAGGCTAAATTTGAAGTGCTACAAGGCTCGGCTATGGTCAAGCAAAGGAATGGAAAGCATGGGAAGGCAAAAGGATAAGGAGAAGTGGAATTTGGGTTCGGCCATGGTCATTTGGGTTCGACCTATGATGGTTTAGGCTCGGCTACTAGGTGCATATGAACGGCCCTGATGGTGATGAAGGAAACAAGTCACGGCTAGAGTAGCGGATGGTCATGGCTAGGAAAGTGGTGACGGTAGCCTAGGCAAATAGGAAAGGGAAGGAGAAACAAGGTGGTCGGCTAGGGGTTTTTGGCAAGATGATTTGGTGATTTTGGAGAAGGGGTCTTAGCATGACTATGGTGAAAGGTAGGGCCGGCTAAAGGAGGTGGTGTTGGATCATCATAGTGGTGAAGGCAAGGAGGGGGTCGACTATGACAAGGTGGAGGCCAAAATTGATAAGAAGAGGAGGAAAAAAATGAAAAATGGAAGAAGAGAGAAGAGAACTTACTTCAAAGCTTCTGAGCAGAAGGCAGAAATGAGGAAGAGATGAGAAATCAGAAACTTTTGTATGTATATTTTTCTCAAGAAGCATCTCTTCACAATGAATAGACAAAGAGATGTCAATTAGGAATATTAGCCCATTAGCCAAAGTCCAACCACAAATAACAAGCCAAATCATGACTAGATGTAGCCCAAAACCCAAATAAAAATATGAAAAATAAAATACAGAAAATAAACACGTGTAAAACACTGAAAGATTACAGATTTAAAAAGTATAAATCAGAATTGATGAAACGAAAAGCATAGAGAATGTTAAAATCAAGTCCAGCTTCAAAAAAAAAGAGTAGAAATTAAAAATTCAAATTTAAAAACTTCAAGTGAAAGTCAAACTTTGACCAAACTTGACCAAAAATTTAAATTTCAGAGAAATCTTTATTTTATTAAATTTGGAAAAATAATTCTCAACAAATACCAAAATTTCATTGTAAAATTCCAAATTTTCAAATTTTAAATGATTTAAAATCAAATTTTTCAAATAAACCTTATTTAAAATATTTGATAAAATTATGGGTTGTTACAAAGAAAATGAACATGTATCGAACTTATACAAAAGACAATAACGACCCGCGACCCGTTTCGCTTCCGAAACGAATATGGATCATCCTATATATCAAAATAGATGTTTTCAATGTTTTTGAACTCAATGGAATAGGTTTCAAGTCCTAATTCCATCGTATGAGAAAGTTGGCTTTTCAAATCATCTTATTTCAATTTGATTTCAATAAATTGATTTCTGCGCGTTTCGTGTCCATACGATCAAACGACAAGTCCGATCACTACGAAACTTAAAACCTTACAATAATTCACTGTCACATATCTGATGAAAATGGTTTCGTCGAAATCCGAGACAGTAGCCAAAATGGCTATTTTCACGTTAAATAAATTATTATTAAATTAATTAAATCACTTTTTCAATTCAAATTTTATAATTAACAAATTTATCTTTCTTGATTACTTGGTGATTTATAGTCTTTTAAAACAAATTTCAATGTTAAATATTACACTAATTAAATATTTAATTTAAATTGCAGTAAATTCATTAATTATAATTTAAATTCAATTAAAGCAATTTATTTTGATTTATACCTTATTATTCAATCCATTATTACTCTATGGACATAGTTAACATTGGTTTATATCTTATTACAATAATACCCTAAAATTATCATCTTAATTCATATTTACTGCAATATTAAGTTAGATTTTTTGCAATTGATTTCCAATTAAATTTCAAGGGATTAATTAGTGAAATGATAATTAAACAATTCTTACAACTTATGATTTCAAACACATTTTTATCTTTATTATTAACGAACAAAACAAATAAATTCACATACTGATTAATTATTCGATATTAGTCAATTCCAATTAATTACATACAATTTCACCGTTTAATACAACATTTGGCTTGTTTAATTATTCACAATTTATAACCAATTTTTTATTTGCAATTGTTTCAATTAACCGCAATTGCATTAAAGTAGTTATCCATTATCTTACATTCACATTATTACATTTCATTCTAGTTATTTTCTCATTAATAAATATTAAATTATTTTTTCTTTTATTTTCCACAACATTAAATTCCAAAACTGTTAAATTAATAATTTAATTATCAAAAATTACGGGTCGTTACACCGAAAATGTGACAAGAAAACATCTTATGAAAATCAACTTTTAATTCAATACAAGTTGGGTAAATGTATTGCAACTTGAATAGCCATCATATGAGAACAAATGACAAGAATAAAACAAGTATTAAAATGCCCCTTATCCTAATCAACTTAAATAAAATAAGCATATTAATTAAGGGAACATTAACTACATAAGAACTCTTAAAATTAAGGCATGGATTATGGAGAATCTTTCATGGCTTATTTTAGGGATATGGTTGTGTAAGAGAATAGCTTAGAGTACCTTTTCTTCAAAGCTAAGGAGGTGGTTTAGTGAGTTTATCTTCTCATTTCCTAAGCCTATAAATACACTCACACATGCACTTCATTTTCGTAAACCAAATAATCTTCTTCTTTACTTTTTTCTCTTCTCTCCTCTTTCTTCCTTTATATGTGAGTCATAATTTATCCTTTGGCCATGAGTTTGTAAACATTTTTGGTAGAGGAAGAGGAGTCTAAGGCCAAGTACTATGGTGATGGAAGGAGTAATATGCGTTAGCTATGATGAAGGGGAAGGAAAGTCGTGAGCACCTTGATGATGGATGAGGGTGTGCATGTGGTTTAGGGGAGGAAGTAATGGATTTTCGTAATTTTAGGATAAAGATAAAAATGTTATAAGAATTGGGGTTATAAGTGGATGTTTGTAGGAAGAGATATGCATTGATAAAAGTGAGTTAATCTCACTTTGATTACACCATAAATTTGTTGCAAGTTAACTTGAAATATTGCTTACTTAGTCTCTTGATAATTATTGTTAAATCACATGTTAATATGCTTGCTCTATAGTAATAATAATTTACATTAACTACTTAAATCTAAACGCTCGATTATACTTTAAAAAGTATATAAATTGTTAAAGTAGTTGCTTACAAAACCATTGAATTGTGATAACTTCATTTGAACGTTTAAAATGGATATTATTGATGTGCATATATGTTAATACAGTTTAATAGTAGTATGGTTGGAAATCAGAATCATATATGTGTATAAAATAGCATGAAACCAAATATTGGATTGAATATGGAATTGTCCATATAGCGATAGTCGCTATAAACACACTTTGAATCCCTTAAACTATAACTTGTGAAAATGGTGATTTAATAACATATCTTAATAATAACTTTTTTGGTTATTATCTACACCTCTATAATTGTTTTGAAGCAAAGAATATGTTTTGAAAAGTTATAGAAGAAGTAAATCAAAGTAACAAGAGATGGAAGTAAAAAGGTCGCTTTAACAGCAATTTTATAATAACCTATTTTCGAAAATAATGCTTATTTTTTGTGTAAACTTTATTAGGGATTTCTTTAAAAAAAAATCAAGTAAATAAGATATTATTCTTATTGGAAAAGTTTTGAATCCCAATTCATTTGATAGCTTGTTGAACGAAGTGCAAACGTTATAGAAAAATAGTCGATATAAGTGAAGTTCGGTAAAATACTCTATTTTCAGGAAATTCTCTAAAATGATTAATATAATTGCTTTGCAATTTTTCTTAATACTTTTAAAGTAACCAAAGTATACTAACTAATTTAAAAATAATGGATATAAAATTATTTGTTAAGGTATTAAAAACTAGATACGAAGTTGTAGCTAAAATGTGATAAAACTAGTAGCAGAACTTTAGGAAGCACTTTTAAAAGTGCTACCATTGAAAATTGAAGGTATAAATTGTTTTAAAATGATATTTAAATTTAATTTTTTTCTCTAATATTTTTAGGATTGTTTCCTAACTTATAATAGAGAGTTTTAAATTTTGTTTCAAGTTTAAATATATTTTTAACAATTAATTATGAATTTCTAAACTAAGTAGCGTTAAAAATTAAAAGTTGTTTTTCTATTTATTTCAAAATTCCTTTTTTTACATAATGTTCTATATAAATAATTATCATACATTTTAAGTAGTTTTAAAAGCATTTTAAAATATTAATTAGTATTTCAAAGATATTTCTATATATATAAGTTCTAAATATTAAATTAAGTATTTTATAAATATTATAAAGGGAGTTTGGAGTATAACACTTGAGTTAAAATAAATTGTTTTATGGAATCAACTAAAAGTGAATTGCCTTAATCAATAAGTGTGGATATCTCTAATCTTTAAATAAAAGTTAAAGTTATTAATGGATAAGTAAATAGTTTTGAATTGCTGTAAACAGTGTTTTTAGTGACACTTGTGTTTGACCCTTATTATTAATTACATTTGGGAACATAATTAGATATTTACTAACAGATATTTTGTAGAAAAATACAAGTAAATTATTTTGGGTTTGTTGTGACAATATTTTGATTAATACTTGTCTTTAACTCTTAAATATAATTAAACCTTTAAAAGATGAGTTTTAAAGATAATGATTAAACGGAATGGTTTTGGGTTTGTAGTAAACAATTTTTTAGCAACATTTGTTTTTAAACCCTTGATTTATATTTTGGAAGAAATATTATAAATCTTTAATGATGGAATTTTAAAGATAACAAGTACTGAAATCTTTTATAAAAAATGTTGTACGTCTACTTTATAAAAGAAAAGGAGTTTATTGTAATAATGTTTTGGAGGTAATTATTTTAATCTCTTTGATTATATTTAAAGTAAGTAAAACTTATTCAATGATTTGTGAATACACTTGTACCATCGGAATAAGTATATGAATAGAGAATAAATGAATAGTTAAATATATAAAGATAAGTGTATATATCTTTTATAAATAGAAATCCAACATATTTATACAATTATATAAAGGAAGTTTTAATTAATAATAGAGTATTAATTAATAAAGGATGTCTTGATTTATAAAATAAGTTTTTGTAGATAAAAATATATTTTATTATTAAAAAGGGTTTTAATTAATAAAGGATAAATTAATTATAAAGGGATTAAAAGTCATTTATGTGACTTGATTATACTTGGATGATAAGTAACAACTGTGTAATGACCTTAGTTTGATTGTTTATAAGATGTTAGTACTAATATGCTTAACATTAAAAGTCGAACAAGTAACCTTCTCTATTTGTGAAGTTAAGAGTGATGTTTAGGTAGGGACGGAGCAATAGAGCTCTAACCTATTGGCATTCTTCTTGGCTGAGGAATAGTTAAGCAAAAAAGTCAAAAACATGTAAAGTATGTAACATTAATTCCCATAAGCAAGTGTTCATGACTCGATAGTCTATTAGTCAGCTATCGATCTTGACCAAACTTAACTTAGGAAGTACACAGAGTGCTTTGTGGATTTGTAATTATAAGAACCGTGGGGGAGAAGTATTGTTACGAAATACCTCTAGCTTTCAATAACTTCTAAAAGAATTGGAATTGAGCTAACCGAAAATTGATCGATTGGTTTTGGGGAGTCTGGGATAGATAAGCATTTTACTTGCCGAATACGACTTCAAAACTATTATACAGGTTCTATGTTTTGGAAGTGAATGATGGAAACTATGTGTATTCTGAAATCCGTTGACATAATCGAATCCATGTGGGATTCATGATTTGATCAAGTATTAGAGACTCGTGTGAAGATATCGAATGTAGCCTTGACATCGAGAAAATGACTAAAGACTGAGTAGGATGCACGATCCTAGGGTTTAGCTGACCCATAAGGGGCACGGCAACTCTATTTATAGAGTATGCTTATAAATGTTGCTAGCGAGGAGTTGTTGATACTTGGTACACATTGTTCATGCAGTTCGGATGATGGCCCAGTTGTGTTTACTTTATGATATGTTTTATCTAGAGATGTACGGTGCTCGGAAGGTATTTTCTGATCCTTGTCATAGGAGATCTACCTCATGGAGGTCATCGTGGAAAATCCATTTACGCAAATGTACGTTATAAGTTTTGTTTATATACCTAAATACGTTATCCAATGTAACCAATGTAACTGTTTCAGGTATGATTTATATTTGGATTGAACTGCCTAAACATAATTATAATATCACTAAATAATCCTATCAAGTTGTTCGGTTATCGTAAGGTATTTATTCACGGCATGATCTTATGGGATACCTTTATTATTTAAAGGGTTTTACAAATGTAGTAATTCGAATTACTTGAGTTTTCTCACACTGATTTACTAGTTGTTATTCTTCTTGTAATGCTCGAGTCAGCCCTGTATGTATTTCCAGATTTCATTAATGATCATTGGAGCACTTAGTGGGAGGAGCTGGATGATTACCTATCGTATATTTTATTTCTACTGCATTACTTTGATTATATTTCTATCAACAATTGTGAGGATAGGTTGTTATAACTGTTCAAGCTAATGATAGGTTAGTTTATTCTAATTATTGTATTTATACGATTTTTCTTTGTTAAAGTACCATTTTGATATTATATGTTATTGTTCCGTTGTGACATTCTGATATTGTTTCTCTTCGGTCTTGTTCCTTTTATTTTCTTCTTTTATTTTACCCTAACATCCTACCTTTCTAAAACTTATGTGCTCGGCATGTGAATACCATGAATGTATTAGTATCGATATATAGGGGTTGAAAAGGCGTTTGTTACAATTTTCATGACCATTGGATCAATTGAAATCGAGACTTTGTAATTAAGGACTTGGGTAAGTGACAATTTGCATAATTACCTTCATGTGGAAATTATCCTCACATATGAATTTGTGGTTTGCTTATTTAACAAAAAGGATTAGTTATTTTTGGCAGCATACTGACAATCCTACCCACCTTTATAATTGGATACTTGAATAATGAGACCTTCTACATTTCCCCTTATAGACTTGAACATTTTCTTTTATATAAAGCTTAATTTTAAGCGTAACACCTAGGTTTTTATCGATGCCACCTTTTACACACTTCCTCTTGTTTTTTCACCAACCATTACTTCGATGATCAGTTGATTTAGTAGGTCCAACTTTGTTTGAACGCCAAGCTTTATCCTCGCTTTCTGAATGATCAGTGTCCTCCATCCTTATGATGTCATTTGCACTTTGACAGAAATTAATTAATAGGTGGCCGGCTGCTTCTGTTATTCCTTCACATTCTTGACTTGTATCTGACCCTTGATAAAGGTCCATAACAAGGCTGCTCTTATAGACACCCCTTGACTAGGTGGAATCTTTGTTGAAGTGATTCACATACGACCAAAGATTCTTGGTCGACCCGTACCTGATGTTACCTAACTCACTAGTTGCATGGGTTTTGGAAGCAAAGAACCTTGTCTTTGAAATCTGCACAAAGCTAGACCCATGAATGAATGTTGCCAGCTGCATATACATAAACCAGTGGGAGTACAATCCTATGAGAGTGGATAGTAAACAATTTGTTGGGCCAAAAGCTAGCTAGTACGGGTGATGGACTTGAAAGTGGTGATATGATCTAACAGTTCCACGCTCAAATTGTATTTTCAACAGGCAGCAAGGCGGGCTTCCAATGGAGTATGTATTCAAGATTTCCTTATAAAATAACTACTCATTCTTGTCATAAGATAGAGCTTTGCCCCCGACATTTCGAGCTTGCATTCTATTAAGTTACTGGCAAAGATGGTTCATTTCCTTCTGGAAACCAACATCTACCTTCTATGGGAGTTTTTGGCATGTAAACGACATTGGATTTAGTTGGCTTCTCTGTAGAACACGAGACCAGCAATGATGCTACATTGGGAAGTAATAGTGATGACGACAACCTGGAGAGGAGGACCATTTCTGCCCATGTAAAAGGGCGACCGTGAATCCCTAGCTCGCCCCTCTCTTGATCTAGACCTAGCCATATCCTATAGGATCAGGAGTGTACCGAGTGGGTCCTTTATTTACTGCCAATGGAATAGGCACCATTGCTAAGACGCATGAATCTTAAATCTTGAGTGCCCTCTGTCACTCGGAGGCATTCGAAATCTGGCGGCCAACTTAAGGAGAATGGCGATATCACGATTCTCTATGCACGACCAGTTCTAAGTCAATCTCAGCAACATGACTTGGCATGTGTGCAACATGCTCTCTCCTATTATGGATAAGGTATTCTGATTGGGATTTAAATCATCACACTTTTCTAAGTGGTATTAACAAGATTGTAAGCATGGGGAAGGGTGGTATAGATAGGAGTAAGGTCAACCATAAAAGGTGATAAAGGATCGAAGTTCACAGTCATTTGAGCATCCAACCTCATCTTTAGATCATTCACCTCATAGGCTAAAGTTCCTACATTAATTAAGCCTTGAAACACACTACATTACATGTCATTACTGAAACTAGGGATAAATCTAGGAGCGTTGGCAATAATGTTACCGTTTGTCTCATGATCATTATATTTGATACTTCATTCTCATTACTAGGACTTGACATGGTGAAAAATGTGAAAAAAATGTATAGAGAAGCAAAATGAAGAAAACTGATTTTTAAGAGAGGCTCTTCTTTGAGCATCAAAATGTTGGCTGAAAATTTAGCCAACCTTGATATTAGAGTAATGTATTTGTATTAGCAAATATTACTAATATTATGCTTAAAAATTTAAAACGGGAAGTAAAGCAAACAAATAATGTAAATTACATAAGTATAGAGTGTTTGATTGGAGCTTGCCAGTGTCAACTATGAAGATCTCTTACTATATTTATCTCCTATGATTATAAGAAATCATAAGAGAATAATAAGAAATTTAACGTTTAAGCTTAGAATGGTACTAAACTTAAGATCTTATAAGGGTTGTTGGAAAATGGATTCTGAGCTTGGATATTAACTAAAATTCCACTAGAAATCAACCAATTTTCAATCCCTTTAATATTGTATTGGAAGAAGTATTAACAGAGGCTGAAGTAAATTAGTGGATGGATGGGATTGCATAGTAAATCTGTAAAAAATAATTCTCAACCATTGATTTAGTTGCATAAATTGATGGAGAACGGTTGTAAAGGCGGTATGAATATGTGGCTGAGAAGCATGCCAGTGTAGTTTTGTATGGGAGGCGTGTTTTGTGCTGAGGAATGTGGCATGCTATAGTAGTAGGTATGCTTTTGTCACGCTATAATAGTAGATGTACTAAGTCGTACTAAGTTTTACTTTTTGACATCTAACACACTTTACCAGGTAACAAGGCAGGAGAGAAGCTCTTTGCATTGTGATGGTCAGTTGCTTGTTGCCAAAGCTTGTTGAGAATAAAGCTTAAAATGCTAAGGTTAAATCATGAAGGGCCAAGCTCAGACATAGTAATAAGACGGGCAATGTAGAACCGGTCTGCTGTGGGTAAAGATAAATTCGAACCATAGCGGTTCTCTTTAAGCCGGACATAGTCAGATGAGATGGCTATGTCAACTCTTGCGGGGTCGGACCAGGTTTTGGAGTCCATGCCAGCCTATATGGAATTTCTTACTAGATTTTCTTGGATGGAGCCAAGTTAAAGGTGGCAGGCTTGAACTAGGCCAGGCTAAGAAGCGCTTGCTAATAGGGATTTGGGTCGGGCTTAGAATTAATGGCATACTAATCATACTTGCGAGAGACTTAAGAAATAGTTACATTGACATTGTAATTGGCATTATTTACAAAATTTTCAAACAAAATATCCTTTATCAATTAAAACAACAATATAGTATGAGATTGCATTGTAAATAAGAAAATGATGTACTACAATACAAATAATTTGAAATATAAAAAAATTTCTAAAAATAAAATCAACAAAATGTACCTTTAATGTCTTCGATGAACAGAAGATGGTGAGGTTGCTAATTTGGTCTGGTTTTTAGGGTTAAGTGATTATAGAAGAGAGGAATTTGAAGTTTTGAGTAGTAGAAGGTTTAGAATTTAGTGATTTGGATTTGTTTTTTTGGTTTCATGCCATGATCCTACTATTGACATCTTTTATTTATTCTAGCATGTCAATGATGCCCAAGGCGGATAGGATGGACAACTGGGCGTAGGTACCAAATATGATGATGGTGAGGGGTCCTTCATCGAGACCCCTGCCACCTATGGGTCTCTGACATAGGTAACCCACATCACGCCCCCCGACACACAAAAACACAAAGGGACATAATATAGCAGTAATAGTATAGAGTCTTTCTACTCGCTTTTAATCAGGAAGTGGCCGGGGACCGATATAACGAGGGTAGCCTAGTTTTGCATCACTCTTTCTTTACTTTTATTTGCACTTTTTCTAACTTTTTCCTTTGTTTGTGCTTCGAAATGGTCCATTTGAACTTGGAAACCACTCTTGATTTGGCGACTATAGGGGGTATCTTTTCGAGGATCCCTGCTTCGAAAATCCACACAAGCACCAATTCCAAACAATAGCTACTGGATTCCAATGCCTTATCGCGAACATCAACCAGTTCCCAACTATCTACAGGTTGGGGACGCATCTTTCCTTTACATTATATGACATTGTCAGAGCGGGTTTTTGGTTAAGGTGACCTGACAAAAGGTCGAGGCAGAGGAGGAGAGGAGGCAGTTGAAGAAGGATTGCATTGCTAACCGGAGTACTCTGAGAGTGGTTTAGGTTACAAATTTTTTGAGGAGGTGTGGGTGGTTAGGCACCTACATGAGGACTCGCATTATGAGGTTGTGTGTGTAGCTATTCTAAGGATAGTAGAGGAGGATAATGGGACAGGCCTACAGATGCTAGCGCACTCAATGGCTGGGGTAGTCTCGAAGGCCCTGGCCAATATATGATGGCTCAGTTCAGGCTGGAAGACCTATTCTATGGAGGTTGTAACACCCCTAATTTTAAATAACATTATTCAAGAGATTTAATTAAATAGATTAAATAGAATTATGTAAAGCTTAGAGTGATAAGAGGATTGAGATTCGAAAATTAAATAAAGGTCGTGCTTAACTAAACAAAATTAAAAAATGAGTTCATGGAAATGGTTTTATAAGTAACTAATAAGAGAATAAGGCAAGGGTATTACGCGGAGTAGCCATCCACCATAACCCGTAACCCTTCAACCCTTATTCCCATTTTCATTTCAAAAGTTCATAATTTTAAAAACATAGGAAAACGGGATGCTCAAAGCTGACCATAACTTAAGGGATAAAAAGATTAAAAATTAAGTAAAAGTTAAGGAATCAAGCAAGGAGAATTAAGCAAGATCAATTCTCAAGTTCCTTACCTAAAACAAGATGAATAATAATCCAAACCATCTCATTTTGGATTTTAAAAAGCATTTGATTTCAGGTTTTAAGTTTAAATTAATGATGATTTTATTGATGATATGCTTAGATTACATGATATGTTAGATTCAAACAAGTATGTTTGATAAATATTCTATTCGATTTTAAGGCTATAAAGATATATTTGGTTTCGAATGCCATGAGGATTTAATATGTTATGTAAAACATTATTTTGGAGATGGGTTTAAATTTTCATAACTATCCAAGCTATGGATAACTTACTATAGATTTTTGAAGGAAGAAATAAATATTTGGTTTAAAATTTTATTTCGGCTATTAGAAAGTATTTTGCGCCTGAAATTTATATGTGTTAGTTAACATAGTAAAAGTGAATTGTGATGATTTTGGGGATTTTTTAAGTAATTTACTATGGAAATTAGATTAACTAAGTTGGAGGACTTAGATGTTTTAATCTTTTTGTTAAAAGGAAGGGCTTCTATGTTAAGTATTTTTAATTAATTCTGGATGGATTTGGCAGCTTTTAGAAAAAAGCTTGTTAAAGTTAAGGCAACCAATTATATTATTACAAATAGGCAAGTTAGTTGAAAAACATTTACTTGAAAAGGCAACAAAACAGTTTTGCATAGACTTATTATTTCGTCATTTCCAGTAGCAACCTTTCGACCATGTTGAAACCAAGACAAAAGGTATCAACGCTTTGGTAAAGGTGATGGGTATTGAATCAGAACAATGCTTTCGAAGGGGTTGAGGCCTTTATTTTGCTTTCCAAAGAGATGCTACTTGCCTTGCTTTTAATGAATGCTTTCGAAAGGGTTGGATTATTTTTACATGGCTTTCGAAGGGTTTCCACCTTTTTTATTTTAAAGGGCGGTTTTCGAATGAAATGTCATGTTTTATGTTTTAAAAATGAAGCTTTCAAAAGGGTAGTTTGAACCAAGTGAAAACCATGCTATCGGGTTTATGCCTTTTAAATGGGTTGAAGTTATCAACGAGTTCAAAAGGTAAGCTTTTGCTTTATAAATATAAATTCCGCTTCCCTATGCTTTTGAAAGGGCTCCAGTGGCCAACTATACCAAAGGTTTCGTAGGCAATGGCTTCGAAAGGTGTTTCGAAGCTATCCTTCCAATTGTTTTACTTAAAGACTAATGCTTTCAAATGGATGGTTTCGAAGCCATTTTTTTTCCCAAACTCTTTTGTTTGAAGGTAAATAGGTTCGAAAGGGGTACTTTTTCTTATGTTCACTTTGACCCAAAAGTTATGTTTAAGACTAAACCTAATGATTTCAAAAGGGATACTTTTGCTAATGTTCACTTTGACCCAAAAGTTATGTTTAAGATTAAACCCCATGGATGGGTAATTTCAAATGGTTACGAAGCTATGCTTTTAAAAATTGAAAATTGATGCTTTAATATTATCGATAACAATGTTTTGATGGTTTCGAAAGGCCTATGCTTAGTGTTTTGAAAAGAAGATTTGAATGCTTTTGAAAGAGGCATTCCAATGGTTTCGAAAGTAAAGGCCTAAGGTTTCGAAAGCTATAGTTTTCGAAACAAAGAAATCTCAATGTTTATAGGAAAAATCCATGGCACTATAAAAGAGCTTTAATTTGGCTTTTAAATTTGAAGTTTTCGAAACAAAGAATTCTTATTGTTTATAGGAAAGCCATAGTCCTTAAACTTTAACAGGTTATTAGTCAACCCATTAAAACTAATAGGTTAATAGTGACCATAAAAATTATAACTGTGACAGATAATCAAAAGAAAAGGGATGGGAAATCCAGGATATTTTTCTTGTTTGCATATCATCATGATATTTTAAATTGCTTTGTGGTTATTATAAATTTTTAGATAAGATACTGGTGAGGAGAAAATTGTTCTGCTAAGCGGCATGGTCTCATTACATATCTAAATGGTTCACGATGGTAGGTTATCATTCATACCAGGCTTTACATTTGACTCGAAATTTATATTTTCCCCTTAAACTCTCGAGTTCTCGATTCATTTTAAATAGAATGAGAGTTGAGGATTTTCAGGTTCTCCTTAGACGAATAAGCTTCCAAAGGCGTGCAGGAGGCAATCTAGCTATCGGGAGTTCTTTGCTTTTATTTTCGCTATGTTTGAATGTAAAGGCAAGTTGTTTAATTTCGTATGTATAGATTATGATCATTCATGGAGGCATCTTCATATGTCTCTCTTGTCGTATTTTGTAATAATTATATTTTCTCTGAACATGGTTTTTGAATTTGGGATTATGTGATGAATTTGAAATGTGATTGAAATAGAGTGAGTAATTTGTTTAATGGATTAAAAAAAATTCATATTCATATGTTTCTATTATGTCAAAGTATCTAACATTATCGCATTCGATCATTGAGGATCAATAATTATGGATGACTGTAGCATCCGTAGCCATTAGTTTTGAGCCTCCAAGTGGGGGATGTTATAAGTTGGTATCAATGCATAGGTTTATGAGAACTTAAGAAATTAAACCTAAAAGATTTTCAAAACACAATTCAATGAATCGGAAAATAAGATCAGGGTTTAGGACAATGCTATAGTAACGTACTTGTATTTGAGATATATATATATATATATATATAAGTATGTATTCTCCTCTCAGACCATTCTTCTGTATCTTACTAAGGCTCGTATGCAGATTTATGAGAAAGGATGATATAGAGGCAGGAAACAGAAGAGAAAATCTCTACGGAGGAAGCACCACACCAAATGGAAATGTTCGACCTAATACCAGGAGGAACCAGGGTCGACAGGAAAATGCTAATCAAAACGCAGATGCCAACGTAGGTGCTGGAAACAAGCTAGTAGATATGGGGATGATGTATCGGTTCTTTGTCGATCTGATGCAAGCTGGAGTAGATGAAGAGTGGTTGGGAATGTTGGAGAAGCTAATCCCATGGCTCCAATTGGAAACAACTATACTAAGTTAAGAAGAGATTATAACAACCGTGGCAGGAAACCATTTCTGGGAACGGAGAATGCTATAGAAGTTAAGAATTGGCTTTTACATTGTGAGAGAATCTCCGCTAACTTGGGGATAAATGATGAGTAAAAGAGGAGACTAGCCTCTAGGCAGTTGCAGGGAACAACTATTCATTGGTGGAACAGTGTCACTGTTGAAGTTCCAAGGAAGAAATGACTTGGGCGGAATTTTAAAGGAGATTCAAAGAAAGGTCTTCATATGAAGTTTCCAAGTCAGCATTGTTAAGGAAGATTATGGATTTAGTGCAGGGTAAGATGTCGGTGGTTGAATATGCCATAAAGATTGATGAGTTATCTAGATATGGCCATGCTATCATTGACACTGTCATCAAGAAGAATGAGAAGTTTATTCGGGGATTGAGACCCGAGATTGCTAGGGTGACCCTACCATGTCTTCGTGATCCTTGTGGTTTTGTTGTGGAAATGGCAATCCGGCATGAGGAGATGCTTGCTACTTGTGGGAAGGAGAAGCAGGTTGAAACCTAAGGTTCTCATGGAAAGAAGATAAAATTCTTTAAGAAGAAGGGAACCTAGAAGGGAGAAGCTGCGATGAAGGCAAAGGTTAATCTGGTTTGCTTTAAGTGCGATAAGAAGGGTCATTATGCTCATGAATGTCGAAATGGTAAAGGGAACAAGGCCGCAGACAAGACGGGTGTGAAGTGCTTTAACTATGACCAAGTTGGGCATTATAAGTATCAGTGTCCAAAACCAGTTAGGACGGACAAGGGAAAGTCTTTGCTGTCAGACCATCATCAGCTAGGCCAACTACTGCTTAGAAGAGAAAGGCCGCGATGGAAGGTATGTTTTTGATTCAGTTTATACCAGTTAGTGTACTTTTTGATACTGGTGCACCGCATTCATTTATATCTCAGTGTTTGGTTGATAGGTTATGTTTAGAAACCACATACCTTGTTCCTTCCTTAAGGGTTGTGAATCCGATAGAAGGGTATGCAACTCTAGGAATGAGATGTAACCAGTTAGAACTTGATTAGTAGGTCATAAGATTGCATGCAGTCTGTATGTTTTTTATTTCATAGACTTTGGAATCATTTTCGGTATGGATTGGTTGGGCAGATATGAGGCTAGGATATTTTTCCAGGATTGGGAAATATTGCTGCTGCAGCACCTTGATAGTCATAACCGAATTATATTCTCAATGGAGGATTTTGACCAGAGTGCTTGTGTTATGTTCAGTGACATGGAAATAGAAGAAGAGTTAAGTCATGTTCGAATAGCAAGAGAATTTGCAGATGTTTTTGAGCCGGTTATAAGATTACCACCGAAACGAGTCGTTGAGTTTCGGATAGATCTTTTGCCATGAGCAGAACCTATAAGTAGACCACCTAGCAGGATGACACCGACTGAGATGAAGGAATTGAAGGTGCAGCTAGTGGATCTAAAAGGGAGAAATTTATTAGACCAAGTAGTTCGCCTTGGGGTGCGACCGCGATGTTTGTGAAGAAACTGGATGGATCGTTAAGGATGTGTATCGACTATCATAAGTTGAACGAGAAGATGATCAAGAATAAGTATCATTTGCCGAGAATCGATGATTTATTGGTTAAGTTATATGGAACCATCCCAATTGTATTTGGCCATAGGTTTCCATCATTTAAGAGTGGAAGATGATAGTATTCTATTGACAGCGTTTCAAACTAGGTATGGTTTGTACGAGTGGTTAGTAATGTCATTCAATTTGATGAATGCGCCAGCTTTCTTCATAGATTTGATGAATTGAGTTTTCTAAGAGTACTTGGATAGGTTCATATTGGTATTTATAGACGACATTTTGATGTACTCTAAAGATTAAAGATTATCTTAGAGTAGTGCTTGTGACACTTAGGCAGCATCAGCAGAAAGTGAAGTTTTCTATGTGTCATTTCTGAAAGAAAGAGGTTAATTTTCTTAATCACGTGGTATCAAAGAAGGGTTTGTCAGTCGATCCAGATAAGATCGAAACTGTTAATAACTGGAAGAGACTAGAAATGGTGAATGAGATTAGAAGCTTTCTTGGACTTGTTGGCTATTACCAGAGATTCATTAAGGATTACTTGTGAATAGCAGCACCTTTGACTAAGTTAACCAGGAAGGACGTGGAGTTTATTTGGTCTTACAAATGTAAGGAAGCATTCCTTAAGTTAAAGATTTTGTTGACCAACGTACCCGTGTTAGTAGTTCTAGATGGAAACCAAGGGTTGGTGGTGTATATTGATGCATGACAGAACCGGGTTAGGAGCTATGTTGATGAAGAAGGGTAAAGTCATTGCATATGCTTCACGACAGCTTAGACCACATGAATTGAGATATCCAACTCATGATTTGGAGCTGGCTGCAGTGATCTTTGCATTGAAGATATGGAGACAATTTGTAACGTCCCGTAAAATTCAATAATTAAATTAGTTAAATTAATAAGATTTTTTGTAATTAAATTTAGAAAGAAATAAAAAAACTATAATTTATAATGAAGCAAATGTTAAAAATGAAATGCAACCATGGAAATTAAGGCTAAGTATTAACAATTGAAATGAAATTACGACTAATTGAGGTAATGTAAATTGTTACACTAGGCTAAGAATTGAATATAAGAAAACAAAGGTAAATAGTGATTTAATTAATGAATAAATAATAATAAATAGTAATTGAATTAAATCAATGCTCTGTAGGTAATTGTAATATTGTTGGGAATGAAAACTTATAAAAGTAAGCATTTAATTTACCAATGCAATAATATATTGATTACTAGTAACTGAACGTAAATTAAGGCAGTAATGTTAGTGGCAGTTGATGAATAATCAATTTAATGCAATCCCAATGGATTGAAACAATTATTTGAGTTATAAATGATTAAATAGGAATATTTGGTAATAAATTAAAATAAGAGAAATAAATGTAAATATTGAATTAATCAATGAATTAATAATGATTAAATAGTAATTAAATAAAATCAATGTTCTGTATGTAATTGTTTGGAAATAATAACTAGAATGCTAGGTAAACAATACTAATCAAAGTTAATAAATTTATGAATTGAACGGAATACCAATTAATGAAAATAAATCTAAACGTTATACATGGTTATAAATGAAATATACGAAACAAAATGTAAGTATGGAATAGATTTATGAAATACCACAAATTTAATGGTAATTGGATAAAATCAATATCATATGAGTCATTGCAACATTTGTTTGTGAACTATAAACCTATAAATGTGGTTTAGGAAAAATAGTGACCATTATTATTTGTTACCAATTTACTTAGGCTATTAAACTTTGATTGGGAATTAATTGCAATAAATCTAAATTAAAAGTGATGTTAGTATAAATTAAGGAAATAATTTGAAATAATGTCAATTCTATTTAATATGACTATTGATTGAATAGAGGGATGGAAATAAAGTTTTCTCTATATATTGGAATTCAATATACGATAATTGGATTAATTGCAAATGAATAAAATTAAATATTTAATTATTTCGTTAATAGAAATTAAGTTGAGATTGGAGAATATTAATATATAGATCTTGAGTCCGATGTTACGTTCATCCATTCCACATCAATGAATTGAATAATAGAATTGAAAAGTAAATTAATTGGAATTATTGTAAATTAAATTTATAATTTTCGAATGCAAGAAAAATAAAATTTAACGCCGAAATTGATGAATCAACGTTAAATTGACATATAAATTTGTTTAAATTAGTGTACATGATTAAGAAAATTTAAAGGGGTAAAATTTTTCAATTTTAGAATTGAAATTCAAGATTTGATTAAATTATTTAACTTATAAATTTATTTTATTTATGAAAAAATAGCCATTTTGGCCACTGACTCAGATTTCGACGAAATAAGTTTCATCGGATCCGCAACGGTGAATTATTGTAGGATTTCAAGTTTCGCATCGATCGGACTTGTCGTTTGATCGTACGGACTCGAAACGCCTCGAAATAAATCAATTGACATCAATTTGAAATAACTTGATTTTAGCATAACTTCTTCATACAATGGAATTTGAACTTTAAACCTGTTCCATCGAGTTTAGAATATTTTAAAATATCTATTTTGATATATGAGTTGACCCAATTTCGTTCCAGAGTCACAACGGGCTTTTCGGGCCATTCATCGTTCAACACGTTTATAAATCGGGTCCATCTATTCTATTTCAACCCTACTTATAAATACCCTGTTATAAACCCTAGCCTACCTCTATTCCTCAAATTGTCGGTACGTACAATTCCTCCTCACCTCCTCATTTCAATGGCAGACAACCAAAATTCCCAATTGCAATTTAAAAATCAAATCAAAATTCAAACCCCACAAACAATATCAAATTATATATCGTTAGAAAGCTCTCGAAGAGCGCATCTCAATTCTGTGATCCATTTTCCAATTCGATGCATTGTTTGGCCAGAAATCGCAGAACCATTTTCGGCCATTCATCGTGCGTCGATGAACATCGACTAATCGACGAACCGTTTCTAGGTTTTGAAGAGGGGTCGATGGGGAGTGCATCAGTAGTGTTCGTTCGTCGAATCAACGGTCTGATCATTGGGAAATCGTGGATTAGGGTTGTGAGTTGGGATCGGCGGAGGCTATTTTCACCGCGATCCACGTGGCCAGAGGGGAAATCACGAGGAGGGCGGCGTTGCGATGGTGGAGCTCTGGGATGGTCGCGGTAGCGACGGTCGTAGGCGCGTGTGGATGATTTTCTGGCGGCGTTATTGCCTGTGCGTGATAATTGGATGCACGTATTGTTCTGGAAGAGATGATATTGATGACGTGGCTTGTTTGAGGGGTGAGTTTGTTTCGTTTTTTTGTTTAATTCGGGTCGCTCTAATCGCTATAACTTTTACATACGATGCCCGATTTACGCGCGGTTTCTTTTGTTATGATCGTATGGAAATTCCGGATAGTTTGACGTTTATTAGGACGAATTTGGAGACTGTTCAATTTTTTGGTTTAAATTGGATTTAAATTCAATTTAAATTCAAAAGGTGAGTGTTTTAACCCACTCACAATTTCTATAATTTCTTATGTTTGTTAAATTAATTTTTTATGAGATTAGAAATTTATTTATTGCTGTTTGGTATATTTTTATCATCATTCTAGTTAAATTTAATTTATAGATTTAAATTGTTATTCATTTTATTATTGCAAATAAACTGCCAGTTAAATTAATTAATTTATTATTGTATATAAAATGCCAGTAATTACTTGTTATTTATTATCTGTTCTATATTAATGTTATTGCTTGAATTGGATGATGATTGTGATAATGTTGATGATTGATATTGGATGAATGGATGTTTTATTTATATTGTTATAAACTGCAAATTGTTATCAAATTTTTAGTTCATTCGGGATTGCGGTTTGAAATGATATAACCGTAATTTTTATTTTAAATTACGGATTGAAATGATAAATATCCGTATCACTTGACCATAGGGTAGAAAATTATTTATAGACAACGTGGTCTATATATAAAATATTTTGAAATGATTTTCTATGGTTTTGTAAAGACATATATGGTTTTATGAGATAGTGATTTGGATATTTTATATATAGTTAAATTCTGGGTTTTAAGCTATGTATAAAATTGATTTGAAGTATGAAAGAAGTTAATAATTAAGTTTGATTTTATTAAGATAAAGTATGATTAAGCATTCATTTAAATTAAATTTCTGGAGTTTATAATGACTTAAATGAGAATAAGGTCGGAAGATGAATATGGAATTTATTTGAAATTTAATAAATTTAGAATTTTAAAGAGTATGATTTTTATAACTTGATTTTTGTTTAGAGTGATTTAAATGAATATCAAGTTGATTTAAATGAATGTATAAAGTTTAATAAATTGAAAGGATATCCAGTTTTTGAAGTTAAAAGTTTTACTTAAATTATATTGGATTTATTAAGTAGACATTTCAAAATCTAAATAATAGTAATTAAATTTGATATATATGGGATTATCAAAGAATTAATTTTGAAATGGTGGAATATTATAAAGCTTTGAATTATATGGAAATTTAAATCATTTAATTGGAGGTTCAAATTGGTATTTGGAATTTACTTGTGAAATTTAAAAAAAAGCTATTTTATTATATATAGTAATTTAATATTTAAACCACTTAAGTATTCGAAGTTATATTTCAAAGCTATGGGGTTCAAGGTATATAGATTTGAAAGTACTATGATTTTGGAAAAGGGGATATATTTTGAAATAAAAAATGATATCATATTGATTTGGATTTTTAAAACGAAAATGATATCGTATTTATATGGTTCTGAAATGAATATTATATCCTGGCTTTGAAGTATAAATTATTTTGAAATGACCGTGGTGTTATAATAATGTTTGGTTGTTAAAGAGACCGGGATCGAAAGTTGTCATACTCTCTGCCAACTCCGAAAACCACTTTAACAACCGTGTATACGTTGGAGATTCCAGAATGAAGTAGGATGGCGGCGGTGTTTCCTTTGAGGTAAATACATGGACCGGACTCCCGTGAGTTGGCATAAGGTGGCTAAAACAGGAGCGATCTCAGGCCAAGAGGTAGCCCCTCTTATCGGACACACCCTTCGATACTATACTTTGACGTTTGTATTGATTCAGTGGCCACTTTTGATTTTTTTTTATTTGGGGGTGTGGCTCGAGGTGGCCGGTAGCTGCGCGCTACGCGTTACCACCAGCCCGTGTGCGTAATTGGTATATCTACCCTGGCATTGCCTAGTTGTGCCATGTCACCTACCCTAGCGCGCCTTGTATGAGTTTGGTTTTCTCCCGTAGCCCGTGTGGTATCCTCTGGTGGCTTCCCGATTAGGAGGGACTATGATATTGGATGGACTACCGGGACTATTACGTGTTAAGGGGAATATTGGTTCACTCCATAACGCTATTTAAAATAAGTTTATTTTACTATAGACATTATTATAATAGCGAAATATTACTACATAGTAAATAGTTTAACGTAACTTTAGGATATGTGAATCTCGAGCATCTCTTAAGTTACTGCACTCATATTTATTTCTGTTGATTTAACTCACATAAGATAGTTTAGTTCTGACTCGAGTGTTTGGTCTTTTCAATTCGCTCGGGTCAGCCTGAGCATTTCAGGATTTGAAGGCCTTAATTCTAGAGGACGAGGACGAAGACGAAGAATTATTATTATTGTTATCTATTATATTATTCCTACACCATTGCATTCCACTGCATTATTAATATTTACTAGTATGTGTAACTCTGATATATATTGTATAAGAAAAGTCAAATGTTCTGTAAAACAGCTTCATGAACTATATATTTGATTATTATATTTTATCGTTCTGCTGCAAGATTTTGTTTTGTTTTATTCTTCCTCTGCTTCTTCTTATTTACCCCATAACAATCCTCCCTTCTGTGTGGTTTAAGTCTGATGTGTGTGGTTTATCGTCGATTTAAAACCCTACGAAAAGGTGGGACGTTACATCTGGTATCAGAGCTTTGGTTTAGCGATAAACCTTAGCTTTTTGGGGTTTGACTCTTTGTAAATAGGGTAGTAACACCCTATGATGAGTCGTTGAGTGTGTATATATGAGAGAGCGTATTTGTTAATGTTATAAAAGGTTTGTTATTGTGTTGATTTGTTCCATTTTGTATTTATAAATTCTGGTTGATGCATGGGACGCTGTGACGTCAATAGGGATTTCTAAACACTTAATAGGACAAACCGACACAATATTTGTTTTAATATAGGTGAATGAAATAATTTTGCCTATTATATTTTTTATATATAAAATAAATTTTTATAAATAAGATATATATTTGGTTGTAATATATTGGTTGTTAGGTAATGAAATTTATAAATAATAGTTGGAATGGGATTGAAAATAAAAATAAATGAAATTGGGAATTTAGAACTTAAGTTCTGGGGTTTGAAAATTTCTTTCAAATGATTTTGGAATATAATATTATAATATTATTAGAAGTATTTTCTGATATAAATATTTCAATACAATTTGAAAGAATTGTTTTAAAGAAACTCTGGAAAGAAATAAGTTGTACTCCCCTCTCTTTCGTTGGAAAATAATTTCGGTGATGAGTGCATGCATCATCGACATTCATTTTCGAGTTTTGAAGTGGAAAGACCAGTTTTACTACGGATTTATTTGATAACCAAATATAAATTTCTAATTGTTTTAACTATAATTGGACATATAAGTTTTAAGTATAAACATTTATCTATTATTTTTAAATGATTTGAAATTAAACCCGGAATTTAAATTCTTAAGTTTCCATTGATTAATGGTTTCAATTGCTTTAGTGAAATGGAATTTAACTAATAATTGAAACCTAAAAATGAAATAATAGATTTAATGCTAAGTTATAAAGGAAATTGAAAGAAGGTTGAAATTATAACATATAAAATAAAGGATATTATTATTGAACATTTAATTAATTAAAAGCATTGGAAAAAAACTTGTAGACTTTCAATTACATTCTTAAAGGCATATATATAACTTACCAAAAGATATAAAAAGTTAAAATGTTAATAAGAAAATGTAATAGATATTATACAAGTAATAAACTTGAGGTAATGAAAGTAATTAATGAAATCCTTTAATAAATAAAAATTTGGTATTGTAGTTATTATAAACTTAAGTGTAATTGAAATAATACTAATAAAATATAATAGAAAGGAAAGTATTATAAATAAATGGTTATAAACTTAAGTAAACAATTGAGATGCTAAGAAATTGGATTAAGCATAAATACTATAAATAAATGAATGATAATAAATGAAGTTATGCAATAATGAAGGAATGAATAAGTATAATGCAATAAAAAGAAGAAACTGACATGACATTTATAAATGAAAACGAATATTTGTAATTAATAAATGAAAATAATTGAAATAAACATTGAATCAATGAATAAAAGTAAAATTTTGTAAAAAATAAATCTAAATTTTATGGATGAATCATTATATGAAAAAGGGAGATGAAGCAATAAATGTTATGAGATGAAATTAATAAGAATAGACTTAATCTGTTGTTTGAAATCGTTGTTTGTTTGGTTTATGGTTGTTTGGGTAAGGATACACTAAATTTTTTTAGATGTATGAATAATCTATTTAGTTTCATCTAAGACTATTAAGTAAACGGTGCACTTAGTAGTTTATTCTTCATTCTGTACGATTTAAAGTTTTGAACCTGAACAACTATTTGTTTTGTTTGATATGAATGAATAATTGATGTGTGTTGATTTTATGTGATGGTTGTTTGCTTGTTGCAAGTAATTAATGTTTGTATTGATTTGTTTGTTTGTGGTTGAAACCACTTTAAATATTTCATTTTATATAATTGTTAACTCTTTTGGATTATATAAGTGAAATGCAGGTAATGGAAGCAATTGCTACTGCATTTGGTTTCATAATATAAGCGTAAATTGCCCAACAAATAGGTACGTTTTTGGATTACGGTTTATAGCGTTATATTGTTTTTCCCGGGTTGGGATATATATTATTTTGGAAAATATATGTTGTATATCGTTATATTTGATATTATATTTTCTCCCGAGCCACCCCGTACAAAGGAGACTCTACCGAAATTTTCCGTAAATTTTGGACTTCGAAATTTTTTGAAAATGTTTTCCAAAGTTTATTAATTTAAGTATAAAAAGATTTAATGGTTATAAATTGGTATATTTATTTAAATTAATTAATTTTGTAAATTATTTGATTATAAATTTAATATTTTAAGTAAGATATATTGATTTCTTAATTCTTCTCTTTCCTTCTTTTTCCTTTTCGGGGACGAAAAGTTTTAAGTGGGGAAGAGTGTAACAACCCGTAAAATTCAATAATTAAATTAGTTAAATTAATAAGATTTTTTGTAATTAAATTTAGAAAGAAATAAAAAATTTATAATTTATAATGAAGCAAATGTTAAAAATGAAATGCAACCATGGAAATTAAGGCTAAGGATTAACAACTGAAATGAAATTACGACTAATTGAGGTAATGTAAATTGTTATACTAGGCTAAGAATTGAATATAAAAAAACAAAAGTAAATAGTGAATTAATGAATGAATGAATAATGATAAATAGTAATCGAATTAAATCAATGCCCTGTAGGTAATTGTAATATTGTTTGGGAATGAAAACTTATAAAAGTAAGCATTTAATTTACCAATGCAACAATATATTGTTTAATAGTAACTGAACGTAAATTAAGGTAGTAATGTTAGTGGTAGTTGATGAATAACCAATTCAATGCAATCCCAATGGATTGAAACAATTATTTGAGTTATAATTGATTAAATAGGAATATTTGGTAATAAATTAAAATAAGAGAAATAAATGTAAATATTGAATCAATCAATGAATTAATAATGAAAAAATAGTGATTAAATAAAATCAATGTTCAATATGTAATTGTTTGGAAATAATAACTAGAATGCTAGGTAAACAATACTAATCAAAGTAAATAAATTTATGAATTGAACAGAATACCAATTAATGAAAATAAATCTAAACGTTATACTTGGTTATAAATGAAATATACGAAACAAAATGCAAGTATGGAATAGATTTATGAAATACCACAAATTTAATAGTAATTGGATAAAATAAATATCATATGAGTCATTGCAACATTTGTTTGTAAACTATAAACCTATAAATGTGATTTAGGGAAAATAGTGATCGTTATTATTTGTTACCAGTTACGTAGGCTATTAAACTTTGATTGGGAATCAATTGCAATAAATCAAAATTAAAAGTGATGTTAGTATAAATTAAGGAAATAATTTGAACTAATGCCAATTATATTTAATATGACTATTGATTGAATAGAGGGATGGAAATAAAGTTTTCTCTATATATTGGAATTCAATATACGATAACTGGATTAATTGCAAATGAATGAAATTAAATATTTAATCATTTCGTTAATAGAAATTAAGTTGAGATTGGAGAATATTAATGTTATAGATCTTGAGTCCGATGTTACGTTCGTCCATTTGACATCAATGAATTGAATAATAGAATTGAAAAGTAAATTAATTGGAATTATTGTAAATTAAATTTATAATTTCTGAATGTAAGAAAAATAAAATTTAACGCTGAAATTGATGAATCAACGTTAAATTGACATATAAATTTGTTTAAATTAGTGTAAATGATTAAGAAAATTTAAAGGGGTAAAATTTGTCAATTTTAGAATTGAAATTTAAGATTTGATTTAATTAATTAATTTATAAATTTATTTTATTTATGGAAAAATAGCCATTTTGGCCACTGACTCAGATTTCGAATGAAACCAGTTTCATCGGATCCGTAACGGTGAATTATTGTAGTATTTCAAGTTTCGTAGTGATAAGACTTGTCATTTAATCGTACGGACTCGAAACGCCTTGAAATAAATTAAATTGAAATCAATTTGAAATAACTTGATTTTAGCATAACTTCTTCATACGATGGAATTTGAACTTGAAACCTATTCCATCGAGTTTAAAATATTTTAAAACATCTATTTTGATATATGAGTTGACCCAATTTTGTTCCGGAGTCAGAACGGGCTTTTCGAGCCATTCATCGTTCAGCACATTTATAAATCGGGTCCATCTATTATATTTCAACCCTACTTATAAATACCCTGTTATAAACCCTAGCCTACCTCTATTCCTCAAATTTTCGGTACGTAGAATTCCTCTTCACCTCCTCATTTCAATGGCAGACAACCAAAATTCCCAATTGCAATTTCAAAATCAAATCAAAAATTCAAACCCTACAAACAATATAAACTATATATAGTCGGAAAGCTCTCGAAGAGTGCATCTCAATTCTATGATCCGTTTTCCAATTCGATGCATTGTTTGGCCAAAAATCGCAGAACCATTTTCGGCTGTTCATCGTGCGTCGATGAACATCGACTGATCGACGAACCATTTCTGGGTTTTGAAGAGGGGTCGATGGGGAGTGCATAAGTGGTGTTCGTTCGTCGAATCAACGGTCAGATCATCGGAAAATCGTGGATTAGGGATGTGAGTTGGGTTCGGCGGTGGCTATTTTCGCCGCGATCCACGTGGCCAGAGGGGAAATCACGAGGAGGGCGGCATTGTGACGGTGGAGCTCTAGGATGGTCGTGGTAGCGACAGTCGTAGGCGCATGTGGATGATTTTCTGGCGGCACTGTTGCCTGTGCGCGATAATTGGATGCGTGTATTGTTCTAGAAGAGATTATATTGATGACGTGGCTTGTTTGAGGGGTGAGTTTGTTTCGTTTTATTTATTTAATTCGAGTCGCTCTAATCGCTATAACTTTTACATACGATGCCCGATTTACGCGCGGTTTCTTTTGTTAGGATCGTCTGGATATTCCGGACAGTTTGACGTAGGTTTGGAAGAATTTGGAGGTTTTTCAATTTTTGGGTTTAAATTGGATTTAAATTCAATTTAAATTAAAAAGATGAGTGTTTTAACCCACTCACAATTTCTAAAATTTCTTATGTTTGTTAAATTAATTTTTGATGAGATTAGAAATTTATTTATTGTTGTTTGGTATATTTTTATCATCATTCCAGTTAAATTTAATTTATTGAATTAAATTGTTATTCATTTTATTATTGCAAATAAACTGCCAGTTAAATTAATTAATTTATTATTGTATATAAACTGCCAGTTATTACCTGTTATTTATTATCTGTTCTATATTAATGTTATTGTTTGAATTGGATGATGATTGTGATAATGTTGATGATTGATATTGGATGAATGGATGTTTTATTCATATTTTTGTAAACTGCAAGTTGTTATCAAATTTTTAGTTCATTCGGGTTTGCGGTTTGAAATGATATAACCGCAATTTTTATTTTAAATTATGGATTAAAATGAAAAATATCCGTATCACTTGACCATATGGTAGAGAATTATATACAGACACCGTGGTATATATATAAATATTTTGAAATGATTTTTTATGGTTTTGTAAAAAAAATATGGTTTTATGAGATAGTGATTTGGATATTTATAAATGTTATTTTATATATAGTTAAATTCAGGGTTTTAAGCCATGTATAAAATTGATTTGAAGTATGAAAGAAGTTAATAATTAAGTTTGATTTTATTAAGATAAAATATGATTAAGCATTCATTTAAATTAAATTTCTGGAGTTTATAATGACTTAAATGAGAATAAGGTTGGAAGATGAATGTGTAATTTATTTGGAATTTAATAAATTTAGAATTTTAAAGGGTATGATTTTTACAACTTGATTTTTCTTTAGAGTGATTTAAATGAATATCAAGTTGATTTAAATGAATATATAAAGTTTAATAGTTGAAAGGATATCCAGTTGTTGAAGTTAAAAGTTTTACTTAAATTATATTGGATTTATTAAGTAGACATTTCAAAATCTAAATAATGGTAATTAAATTTGATATATATGGAATTGTCAAATAATTAATTTTGAAATGGTGGAATATTTTCAAGCTTTGAATTATATGGAAATTTAAATGGTTTAATTGGAGGTTCAAATTGGTATTTGAAATTTACTTGTGAAATTTAAAAAAAGCTATTTTATTATATATAGTAATTTAATATTTAAACCATTTAAGTATTCGAAGTTATATTTCAAAGCTATGGGGTTCAAGGTATATAGATTTGAAAGTACTATGATTTTGGAAAAAGGGATATATTTTGAAATAAAAAATGATATCATATTGATTTGTGTTTTTAAAAGAAAATGATATCGTATTTATATGGTTCTGAAATGAATATTATATCCTGGTTTTGAAGTATAAATTATTTTGAAATGACCGCGGTGTTATAATAACGTTTGGTTGTTAAAGTGACTAAGATCGGAAGTTTTCATAGTCTCTGCCAACTCCGAAAACCACTTTAACAACCGTGTACGCGGTGGAGATCACAGAATGAAGTAGGATGGTGGCGGCGTTTCCTTTGAGGTAAATAGGTGGACCCGACTCCCATGAGTTGGCATAAGGTGGCTAAAACAGGAGCGATCTCGGGCCAAGGAGGTGGCCCCTCTTATCGGACTGTAACATCCCGGAATTTTTAACACGGAATTTGTGAACGTTTAATTAATTTGAAATGTTTAAGATGGTTTTAAGATTTATTTTTAACTAAGAGGATTGGTTTAAATCATAATAACAAGTTAAAATTGCTAAGGTGGAGATTTAATTTGAAATTTGAACAATAATAATTCAATATTCGAAATTGAGATAAAAAGGAAAATCTGGATGTAAATAGTGATAAAAATGGTTTTAAAAATTTATTTAGAGTTATTTGAGTGTAAATAGTATGGTGAGAAATTTAAATAAATTTTAAAGTTGATAAATTAATATTTGGGATTTTATATTAATATAAAAATGAATTTAATATTATTAAAATGCAATGTAATACGATTTTGGTCCGGAATGAGCCAGAATGATTTTATTTGTGTTTATAAATTTGATATGATTTATTATTAAGTTATTAAAATTTTAGAAGTGAAATTTTAAGCGTTTTCGTCAATTATGAAAATCGCTCGATTTAATAGACGAGTTAAAATAGCCTTCTGGGGCACAGTCTCGGAATTTGACGAAACCAGTTCCATTGAATCCGTAATAGTTAGTTATTATCGGATTTCAATTTTTGTAGCAATCGGAGTTGTCGTTTGTCCGTGGCAGCTCGAAACGCATCGAAATCGTTTTAATCAATTTAAATTAAAATTGATCGTTAAATTCCGTAGCTCGCACGTACGACCGAATTAGATTACGAAACCTTTTCCATTGTTTCCGGAACGTGGAAAAACCCTAGGAACGCCTGTGGGAACGCGTAGTTTGGAGATCGTTTGCATATGAGGTTAAATTGAAAATTTTATTAATTAAAATAGTATTAAATAATATAATATATACATTATCTTTACCAAACCCTGGCCATTATCTTCATCAGCCGGCTCCACCTTTATTAATGGCCTAAATTCATTCGTCTTCCACCCTAGATCTACAAAAATCCGTTGAGTTTTAGAAGAAACTTCCAACTAGAAATACGGAGAGGTCGATGCGAGCTTCACATCCGCACGGTAGGTCGTTGCTATCGTCGTCATTTGGAGGGAGTAGGGACCCGCGTTCATGCTCCGGTCACGCGCGTTTTCTGGTGAAAGGAGGAAGCCGAGCTCCACTATATTTTGGTCGAGCATGGAGTTCGAGGTGGGCTACGTTGTGGTATTCTCCGATTGAGCTAAATTTCGTCGAGGAAGGAGCGGCCTGGAACCCTAGTTCCGAGTTGGTGGGTTCATTTTGCCTGTGTATCGCGTTGGAGATGAAGATGGCTTCGGCCTCGATTTTATTTCTGCGGCCGATATTATTCTGGTATAAAATATATATATATATATATATATATATATATATATATATATATATATATATATATAATTTAAATAAAGAGAAATTGTTTTAAATTAAGGTGCAAAACTTATAAAAGTCATATCTATTTCATATGTAATCAGAATTTAACGTAACTGGCGACGTTGGAATCGCAGAGACAGACACTACGAGATGGTGCGGTTCTGGATTCATTCCGGGCAAGTAGAAATTTGAGTTAAATCGAACGTCTTTCGGTTTAATTTAAATTTCGAATGCTCGCCGAAACCCAAGGTGAGTTATCTCACTCACATCTGGAATGTTAGCCGATTTAAATAGTTAATATTTAAATATCTGTGTGATTGGTTGAATATAACTGTTGTTATTAGTCTGGATTGATATTTATATATGTGTTGCGCTAATATTTGTGGATGCAGGGAAAACAGGTTGGAGGGATCCGACTGGATTCCTCACGTTATAATAATTATTTTTATAATTGATGTTGTGATCTGTTTATATGTTGTGATTGATAAAATTGAAATAAATTGTATTGAAATATTAATGGTTTATTTTAAATGGATAAATTGAATTTTTGAGAAATAAAGGATATTGTTAAATAAGGAATTTAAAAGAATTAAAATTTGAAATCTATTTTGGGATGAAAAATTGGAAATTGGTAAATTTGGAATGATAAACGAGGAGAAACATTATCAGTTGATAAATGTAAAATTAAATTTATGTTATTAAAACGTAAACCTGAATTGAAATAAATTGACAAAATTTATAAGAAGGATCTTGTTGGATGCTTAAGTAGGAATGAGATTCCTTGGGAATAACCAAGTTCGAGTTTAAATAGATTTTATAAAAAGAAATTTTTTTAAAAAAAACTTCAAACTTGTTAAAAGAGTGTTTTGGAAATTATTATTTTAAAGTAATTATTAATAAATTAGCAATAGTAAATTTTTATGAATACCTTAGTAATTATTGTTCCAATGGTTTTATTTAAAGGCTAGTTTGGAATAAAGTTATTTGAAAATTTATTATTAATCTTTTTAAAACTCTACTTTTACATTTAGCTTAACTAAACTTTTATGTAAACCAAGTTTAGGTCTTAATAAATAGTTTTACTTCACTTATTTTAAAATTTATATTTTTGAGTAAGTAACTAGAAGTAAATTTACATATTTTAATGTGTATTTCAATATGAAATGTTTTAACTGTTTTTAAATCTAAATGTTTTGAACTTGGTCATTTCCAATAGGAATATAGGGTAAAGGATTTACCTTGTAAAGGAAGAACTTTGGGAATTGTTTTCAAATGGGTTTTGGAAACTTGAAAATATATCTTTTAAAGATATTTGAGGCAAATAAATAATGTGGGAATTATTTATTGTGTGATGGATGCTTATGGATGTTTGTGAATATGAATTGATAGTTAAATCACCGACTATCAATATTGGACAAATGCGTTGATCGTTTCGAAGAGACCGGGATCAAGATTTATTTCTCGAAAACCACTTCGATCCGGTTTGTACGTTTCGTACGAAAAATGTGTTCGGAGTCGAAGATGGAGCAATGAAGTGCAAGGGCTAGTCGCTACTAATCTTGAGGATATTTCCAAAATGGATGTAGTAGGAGTAGTGCCTTCGGTTCCGTTCGAACCTGGGACGGACTTGTATGGATGAATGCTTGCGAAATATCGTCAGGTGGGCGATGGGCATTCAAAGTGAAAACGTTCTAAAGGTAACGTTTAACCTCAAGCCTCATCAACCAGGAATGGCTAAAACAAGGGAGGTGCAGCAAGGTTAGGTGGGTCATGCCCAAGCAGGGCAAGATTTCCCCTGTCTAGATGTCCCTTTATATTCGGCTTAGTGGGTGGTTGGTCACGCCAACCACGGGGTTATCTTGTTCGGGACTGTTCAGTAAGGAATTGTTCCGGCCTTGTGTTGCAGGAGAGCGGGCGTACTCCTCGGTACTCTGATCTAGGCCAGGTACTGTGACGGGCGGTACCCCAGTAGCCCAGCCATTGATGGAAATCCATTCTCCCTACGAGCCTTGTACGAGTTTTGTTTGTATTACCCACTTTTGTGGCTAGTAGCTGGAATTTAATGAATGTAACAATTTCGGTTATTTTATAAGTATTTGAAAATAGACCCTATTATAATATCGGAGGATTTCTATAAAAAAGTGTTTTAGCTATCGTAAGGTAAAAACCCGACATGTTTATTTGTGGCGTGGTCTTACAAGATGCTTTTGTTTTTCAAAGAATTTTTGAAACTTTAATAATCAATTTGGATGCATATTTATTATCAGCTGGTATTCTAGACTGACTTGGGTGTTATTTCATTATAATGCTCGGGTCAGACCGAGTATTATATGTATAGGACATGATGCTTTGGAGCAGGAGAGGAGCTAGAGCCTGGGACGTATTATCTATATATATATATATATATATATTCCGCTGCTGTGATTGTATGGTATGTCTGATTTGTAATTGAATGTATGGGACACTCTGATGATGTGATGTATAAAACAGTTATAGATTTCATTTTGTGTAAAGTTCTATATCTACTATTATATTTTATCCCGCTGCGACTGTGAGATTCTGATATTGTTTAGTTTCTTCTTCTTCTATCTCTTCTTCTTTAACCCTAATGGTTCGCAATTCTGTGCCACTTGAGTTAATAGAGGTAGAATAGTGTTGGTTCAAGGGGTACGGATTTGCGGGCTGTCACACTTGGTATCAGAGCTTAGGTTGGCGACAACCTAGGCTTTGGTGGGGAAATTTCTCATTAACAGAGTCAATAGTACTCTACAATGAGTTGAGCGTATTTATAGATATGAGAGCGTACTTATTAGTGGATATAAAATTGTTTTTGTACTGTGTTGACTTATCGGTTGAGTGTTTATGAATTCTGGTCGGTGCGGGAAGTACAACCGTATCGATAGGGGTTTCTAAACTCTTAAACAAGATAAACTGACATAGTATTGTTTTTAAAGTGGGTAAATGAAATAATTTTACCCAAAATTATATTTTGATATAAAATAAATAATTTTCTGGAATTATTATATGTATATTTGGATGTTTGGTTGTTAATACTATACTCAAATAGGAATTTAAAATTTTAATCTAAACTTGAAATTGTTATAATAAAATAAATTCCATGAGTATAAATTATATAATAGAAGAATTATTAAATTTAACCTAAACCAGAATTTGAATCCCGGAGATTTTGAAAAGGGTTTTAAATGTATTGAAAACAAAGTTTGGAAATTTAAAATCCTGGAAAAGATTGAAATGTTTTCTAAGGTGTTTGAAGGGTATACAGGAATATTGTTTTGGGTAATATGTTTGAATGGAAAACTATTTTGAAATGAATTTGGAAAAGTAAGGAAGCATTGAACTCACTTCAGTCGCTGGAAAATAATCCTGATGATGCTGGCCACATCATTAGAATTCATTTTCGAGTTTCTAAAGTGATGGATTGGTACCATGTGAGTGATTATGGTATTTGTTTGGACTTGTTTGAGAAATAAGCGATTGTAGAATTTTCAATAAGGAAACTTGTTTTGGAAAAAAGCAGGTTGTTTGGAATTTGGGAATTGATTTGATTTAAATATCAAATGGGAATGTGTTGATTTTTGTTTCAAATTGGTTTTGAAATAAATCCGGGTAAATTGAATTCTAGAGATTCTGTTTAGAATAAAAATGTGAAAGTTAAAATGAATCAACTATATAACTTATAAATAAAGTCGATTTTAAAAGAATTAGAGTTGATATTAAGTAAGAAAGGGAATGAAATTTTAATCCTGAAAATTAAAATTTATTTGGATAAATGGAGGTAAATGAAATTATTGAAATGAATGGAAAGTTGAATTTAACTTGGGATAAGTTAAATAAAATTGGGAATTAGAATTAAATTGGTTTGGGTTAAATTGAAATGTAAGATGACTTGAAATTGTGAGTCGTTGTGAAATGAATAGTACCCATGAGTTATTAAGAGTTATGCTTGTAGTTTGAAATTGTGGATTTAAAATTTACAAGGAATTAAATTAAAAGAAGATTTGTATCCTTAAGTATTCAGTGATACATATATATATATATAAAATTTGAAAATTTTGATTATATGATGTAGATGGGTTAAAATGAGCAATATGAGCTTTGAAATAAATAAGTTGGTGAACTTATAAAATAGAAATGAAGTTATAAATCACAAATGGGAAATAGCGGAATTGTATGGTGGATTCAAACTTAATCTCAAATGACATGTGGATTAAGATAAGATAAAGTGAAATATAAAAGAAGTGAATGAACTTGAGTTAGTAAATAAGTTTTGAACTTGTATATGGAAAATTACAATTACATTGAATTGAATTTAACTTCAATCGGGTGGAATTGGGATGGACTTGGATTTAATTAAAAACAAGGTTCAATTGTGTTATGAATAAAAGTGGATGGAATTAAATCCTTATTTAAGATGGCTAAATAAATTTAGTTAAAATTTGAATCTAAATTTGGAAAGACTTGAATTGGAAGAAATCTAATGGTGCTGAAAGGATATTGTATGAATAAAAGTTTGACTCAACTAAATTCAAAGGGATTATTTGAGGATGAATTTAGCATAAGCTGAATTAAATTATAATAATGATGGTTTGAATTGTAAATAGATTCAAATGAGTGAAATAATTTAAAGTGGTTTCTTTGCTAATAAAATAAGTTTAAAATGGATTTAATAAATAGGCAAAGTGCATTAACATTTGTAAATGGTTTGATTTGGTAAGAATCAATTAAAATGGAAACAAATTGAGATATTATGGAATTGAAAACATTTAAGAAAGATGATGAGATGGTTATTTTTAAGCTTATGAAATAGCTTTAAAAGAAATTTGTTTGGAAAATAAAATTTGAATGCAAGCAAATGAATTTAAGATAGTTATTGTGATGAAGAAAGAATGTACGAGTAGTAAATAAGTATGGAATGATATATAACTATATAAAAAAATATTTTATATATAATAAAACAATAAGAGTAATAAAATAATAAAAATAAACTTAAGAGGAATAATAAATTTGAAAAGTGTGAATAAGAATGTGATTTAAAAATTGAAATGGATGTTTCAGAATGGAGTAAAATTAATATAAATTAAACTAGAATTAATTGTAAATGGTTCTAAGCTTACGTGGTGATTATTTTGCTTGAAGAAGCATTTGAAATTGAGTCTTAAATAAATTGAACTAAATTGGAATCTAATTCAAAAAGTTTGTAAATGAATGCAAGTGAATTGGTTTCAAGTAGCAAATGGAATTGATTTTGGATCAATTGGAATGAATTAACATTTTAATAAGCAATGTTTGCATATGAATGTTATATAGTAAACTTGAACGTAAATCATTCAAGTCTGATAAAATGAAGTTAGTTTGGGTGGAAGTAGAGTGGGCTAAAATCTTAATAAATGGATTTTTGTGTAAATGCAAGTGAGTTATAATAGAAAGAAAATGTATCAAATTGAAATGAAATTTGCTTGGTGAATCAATTCCAAAATTGAGTAAAGTATGAATTGGAATAGCTGAATTTGTATGTAAATCATTTGTGTGAAATAAAATGGAATTTGGCTGTAAAAAAAAAGGAACTTGTGCATGTTAAAAATAATAATATGATTACTTATGACATTATGCAAAATGTTGTTTGGAATGTAAATGGATATGTTGGCTTACATTTATATTGGAAATGTTATTGAAATGCTCATACGTTTGAAAACTGATGAGTTTGTTGAGTAAGTACAGGTATGGGAGGCATTCGAGAGAGTTGGAGCGCATATATGCTAAAATATTAGCCGCTTGCTTTAAAAATTTGCTAAAGGGTACGCCTACGCAAATATAATTGGGAAAATGATATATAATGTGATATATTTTGGTTTCTGACCGTGTGGGTCGATGTATATATATTTATCTGTATCGCGATATCGCGAAAGCTCCTCCGTGCAGGGGAGACTCTGCCGAAATTTTGGGAGTTAGAAATTTTTTGAAAGTTTGAAAATTTGTAATCAACTAGGAAAGTTCTTTTTAAGAAAATTTTGAAACAAAAGCTTTTGAGTATAAATAAAGCAAATGAGTTTGAATTGGAGCTAAAGGGTTTTGGGAAGTGTATATAAGTTTTAACTGAAAAGGTTTGGGTTAAGTTAATGAGTGTAGGAGCATTCTTCTACCTTAGCAAATTTCGAGGACGAAATTTTTATAAGGAGGGAGGAATGTAACATCCCGGAATTTTTAACACGGAATTTGTGAACGTTTAACTCATTTGAAATGTTTAAGATGGTTTTAAGATTTATTTTTAACTAAGAGGATTGGTTTAAATCATAATAACAAGTTAAAATTGCTAAGGTGGAGATTTAATTTAAAATTTGAACAATAATAATTCAATATTCGAAATTGAGATAAAAAGGTAAATCTGGACGTAAATAGTGATAAAAATGGTTTTAAAAATTTATTTAGAGTTTTTTGAGTGTAAATAGTATGGTGAGAAATTTAATAAATTTTAAAGTTGATAAATTAATATTTGGGACTTTATATTAATTTAAAAATGAATTTAATATTATTAAAATGCAATGTACTACGATTTTGGTCCGGAATGAACCAGAATGATTTTATTTGTGTTTATGAATTTGATATGATTTATTATTAAGTTATTAAAATTTTAAAAGTGAAATTTTAAGCGTTTTCGTCAATTATGAAAATCGCTCGATTTAATAGACGAGTTAAAATAGCCTTCTGGGGCACGGTCTCGGAATTCGACGAAACCAGTTCCATTGAATCCGTAATAGTTAGTTATTATCGGATTTCAATTTTTGTAGCAATCGGAGTTTTCGTTTGTCCGGGGCAGCTCAAAACGCATCGAAATCGTTTTAATCAATTTAAATTAAAATTGATCGTTAAATTCCGTAACTCGCACGTACGACCGAATTAGATTACGAAACCTTTTCCATTGTGTCTGGAACGTGGAAAAACCCTAGGAATGCCTGTCGGAACGCGTAGTTTGGAGATCGTTTGCATATGAGGTTAAATTGAGAATTTTATTAATTAAAATAATATTAAATAATATAATATATACATTATCTTTACTAAACCCTGGCCATTATCTTCATCAGCCGGCTCCACCTTTATTAATGGCCGAAATTCATTCGTCTTCCACCCCAGATCTACGAAAATCCGTTGAGTTTTAGAAGAAACTTCCAACTAGAAATACGGAGAGGTCGATGCGAGCTTCACATCCGTACGGTGGGTCGTTGCTATCGTCGTCATTTGGAGGGAGTAGGGACCCGCGTTCATGCTCCGGTTGCGCGCGTTTTCTGGTGGATGGAGGAAGCCGAGCTCCACTATATTTGGGTCGAGCATGGAGTTCGAGGTGGGCTACGTTATGGTATTCTCCGATTGAGCTAAATATCATCGAGGAAGGAGCGGCCTGGAACCCTAGTTCCGAGTTGGTGGGTTCGTTTTGCCTGTGCATCGCGTTGGAGATGAAGATGGCTTCGGCCTCGATTTTGTTTGTGCGGCCGAGATTATTCTGGTATAAAATATATATATATATATATATATATATATATATATATATATATATATATATAATTTAAATAAAGAGAAATTGTTTTAAATTAAGGTGCAAAACTTATAAAAGTCATATCTATTTCATATGTAATCAGAATTTAACGTAACTGGCGACGTTGGAATCGCAGAGACAGACACTACGAGATGGTGCGGTTCTGGATTCATTCCGGGCAAGTAGAAATTTGAGTTAAATCGAACGTCTTTCGGTTTAATTTAAATTTCGAATGCTCGCCGAAACCCAAGGTGAGTTATCTCACTCACATCTGGAATGTTAGCCGATTTAAATAGTTAATATTTAAATATCTGTGTGATTGGTTGAATATAACTGTTGTTATTAGTCTGGATTGATATTTATATATGTGTTGCGCTAATATTTGTGGATGCAGGGAAAACAGGTTGGAGGGATCCGACTGGATTCCTCACGTTATAGTAATTATTTTTATAATTGATGTTGTGATCTGTTTATATGTTGTGATTGATAAAATTGAAATAAATTGTATTGAAATATTAATGGTTTATTTTAAATGGATAAATTGAATTTTTGAGAAATAAAGGATATTGTTAAATAAGGAATTTAAAAGAATTAAAATTTGAAATCTATTTTGGGATGAAAAATTGGAAATTGGTAAATTTGGAATGATAAACGAGGAGAAACATTATCAGTTGATAAATGTAAAATTAAATTTATGTTATTAAAACGTAAACCTGAATTGAAATAAATTGACAAAATTTATAAGAAGGATCTTGTTGGATGCTTAAGTAGGAATGAGATTCCTTGGGAATAACCAAGTTCGAGTTTAAATAGATTTTATAAAAAGAAATTTTTTTAAAAAAAACTTCAAACTTGTTAAAAGAGTGTTTTGGAAATTATTATTTTAAAGTAATTATTAATAAATTAGCAATAGTAAATTTTTATGAATACCTTAGTAATTATTGTTCCAATGGTTTTATTTAAAGGCTAGTTTGGAATAAAGTTATTTGAAAATTTATTATTAATCTTTTTAAAACTCTACTTTTACATTTAGCTTAACTAAACTTTTATGTAAACCAAGTTTAGGTCTTAATAAATAGTTTTACTTCACTTATTTTAAAATTTATATTTTTGAGTAAGTAACTAGAAGTAAATTTACATATTTTAATGTGTATTTCAATATGAAATGTTTTAACTGTTTTTAAATCTAAATGTTTTGAACTTGGTCATTTCCAATAGGAATATAGGGTAAAGGATTTACCTTGTAAAGGAAGAACTTTGGGAATTGTTTTCAAATGGGTTTTGGAAACTTGAAAATATATCTTTTAAAGATATTTGAGGCAAATAAATAATGTGGGAATTATTTATTGTGTGATGGATGCTTATGGATGTTTGTGAATATGAATTGATAGTTAAATCACCGACTATCAATACTGGACAAATGCGTTGATCGTTTCGAAGAGACCGAGATCGAGATTTATTTCTCGAAAACCACTTCGATCCGGTTTGTACGTTTCGTGCGAAAAAAGTGTTCGGAGTCGAAAATGGAGCAATGAAGTGCAAGGGCTAGTCGCTACTAATCCTGAGGATATTTCCAAAATGGATGTAGTAGGAGTAGTGCCTTCGGTTCCGTTCGAATTTGGGACGGACTTGTATGGATGAATGCTTGCGAAACATCGTCAGGTGGGCGATGGGCATTCAAAGTGAAAACGTTCTAAAGGTAACGTTTAACCTCAAGCCTCATCAACCGGGAATGGCTAAAACAGGGGAGGTGTAGCAAGGTTAGGCGGGTCATGCCAAAGCAGGACAAGATTTTCCCCTGTCTAGATGTCCCTTTATATTCGGCTTAGTGGGTGGTTGGTCACGCCAACCACGGGGTTATCTTGTTCGGGACTATTCAGTAAGGAATGGTTCCGGCCTTGTGTTGCAGGGGAGCGGGCGTACTCCTCGGTACTCTGATCTAGGCCAGGTACTGTGACGGGCGGTACCCCAGTAGCCCAGCCATTGATGGAAATCCATTCTCCCTACGAGCCTTGTACGAGTTTTGTTTGTATTACCCACTTTTGTGGCTAGTAGCTGGAATTTAATGAATGTAACAATTTCGGCTATTTTATAAGTATTTGTAAATAGACCCTATTATAATATCAGAGGATTTCTATAAAAAGTGTTTTAGCTATCGTAATGTAAAAACCCGACATGTTTATTTGTGGCGTGGTCTTACAAGATGCTTTTGTTTTTCAAAGAATTTTTGAAACTTTAATAATCAATTTGGACGCATATTTATTATCATCTGGTATTCTAGACTGACTTGGGTGTTATTTCATTATAAAGCTCGGGTCAGACCGAGTATTATATGTACAGGGCATGATGCTTTGGAGCGGGAGAGGAGCTGGAGCCCGGGACGTATTATATATATATATATATATATATATATATATATATATATATTCCGCTGTTGTGATTGTATGGTATGTCTGATTTGTAATTGAATGTATGAGACACTCTGATGATGTGATGTATAAAACAATTATAGATTTCATTTTGTGTAAAGTTCTATGTCTACTATTATATTTTATCCCGCTGCGACTGTGAGATTCTGATATTGTTTAGTTTCTTCTTCTTCTATCTCTTCTTCTTTAACCCTAATGGTTCGTAATTCTGTGCCACTTGAGTTAATAGAGGTAGAATAGTGTTGATTCAAGGGGTACGGATTTGCGGGCTGTCACACGGACACATCCCTTCGATATTATACTTTGACTTTTGGATTGATTCGGTGGCCACTTTTGATTTTTTTGATTTGGGAGTGTGGCTCGAGGTGGGTGGTAGCTGCACGCTACGCGTTACCACCAGCCCGTGTGCATAATTGGTATATCTACCCTGGCATTGCCTAGTTATGCCGTGTCACCTACCCTAGCACGCCTTGTACGAGTTTGGTTTTCACCCGTAGCCCGTGTGGTATCCTCTGGTGGCTTTCCGATCAGGAGGGACTATGATATTGGATGGACTACCGGGACTATTACTTATTAAGGAGAATTTTGGGTCACTCCTTAACGCTATTTAAAAGTAAGTTTATTTTACTATAGACATTATTATAATAGCGAAATATTACAACATAGTAAATAGTTTAATGGATCCTTAGGAGATGTGAATCCCGAGCATCTCTTAAGTTATTGCACTCATATTTATGTCTGTTGATTTAACTCACATAAGATATTTTAGTTCTGACTCGAGTGTTTGGTCTTTTCAATTCGCTCTGGTCAACCTGAGCATTTTAGGATTTGAAGGCCTTAATTCTGGAGGATGAAGACGAAGAATTATTATTACTATTATCTATTATATTATTCCTACACCATTGCATTCCGCTGCATTATTAATATTCTCTGGTATGTGTAACTCTGATATATATTGTATAAGAAAAATCAAATGTTCTGTAAAACAGCTTCATGAACTGTATATTTAATTATTATATTTTATCATTCCGCTGCAAAATTCTATTTTGTTTTATTCTTCCTTTGCTTCTTCTTATTTACCCCATAACAATCCGCCCTTCTGTATGGTTTAAGTCTGACGTGTGTTGTTTATCGTCGATTTAAAACCCTACGAAAAGGCGGGACGTTACTCATTTTTCTTAGGGGAGAGATTTGAGCTATATACAGATCATAAGTCCTTAAGATATTTATTCTCTTAAAAGATTTGAATATGAGATAGCAGAGGTGGCTAGATTTTTTAGCGGCTTGTGATTTTGTTATAGAGTATACACCTGGGAAAGCAAATAAAGTTGTGGATGCTCTTAGCAGAAAACATCATAATGTGGTGTTATCCATGTTAGCAGAATGGAAAGATTTAGAAGCATTGACTCCTTGTAGTGTGTAGTTAAGATCGATTGCTAGTTCTAGTCAGAGCACCGCCATGTTTTCCTATTTGGAAGTTCGACCAATATTGATCGAACGGATTGCTTCTAAGCAAAATGAAGATCTGTTATTAACCAAGAGGATTAGAAGGCTTGAGGTTTGGTCGGGGATCGGTGATCTAAAGGATTTAGCCTTGACCAAAGGGGATGGCTTTGAATGAATGACGGTTGTGTGTTTCGAATATTGAGGACTTGAGGAAAGAAGTTCTTGGGGAATGTCATCAATCAAAATTTATGATTCATCCTGAAGGAGCCAAGATGTATCAAGATATGAAGAGGAGCTTTTACTGGGAAGGTATGAAGAAGGATGTTGGCTTGTGGGTTAGGCAGTGTAACGATCCGTAATTTTCGACAGTTAAAAACAGTAAATTTAATAAGATTTTTGTAATTAAATGTTGGAAGAAATTAAAATTTAAGATTTTTAACTGGAATAATACTAAAATGAAATGCAATAGTGTTAATTAAAGCTAATTATTAACAATTTGAATGGAATTCTAATTAATTGAAATAGTGTAAGGTTATACTTGGTTATAAAGTAAACATAGGAAAAAGAATGTAAATATTGTATTCATTAATGAAATAATATATTGTTAATGGAAATCGAATAAAATTAGTGTTATGAAGGAAATGGTAACATTTGTTTGTAAGTAATAAACTTATAAATGTAATTAAAGGCTAATGGTGACAATTATTATATATATTACCTATTTATTTGGTCTGCTAAATTTAGTTGGAAATAAATGGCAATTAATTTCCTTAATTAGTGCAGTTAATGTTGGTTTAAGTGATAATTGTAAAAAGGTTGATTCTATACAACATAACCAATGTAAATTTTTATCATAGTATGACCTTTGATTTGAATAAAAGGATGGAAATCAGTTTACTCAAATTTATTGGAATTGGAAATTTTAATAAGTGAATTTATTACAATCAATGAAATAAAAGGTTACGTAAATGAAATGTAAGATGAAATGGTAAAGTGTTGACGTAATGGAAGATATAACAATATTGACTATGTATGTAAGGTAATAACTGATTTAATAAGAAAATGAAACCAAGGTAAATAAATTAATTGAGACTTTGATTATAATTAATGGGTGAAATTGACCAAAATTCAATAAAATGGAAATATAGTAGTCAATACAAATAAAGGATGGAAATTAGAGTATGTTAACGTAATGAAATGTAAAACATATGTTAACTATGTTATTAGATCATAAGTTTAGAACATAAATAAAATTCTAAAACAACAAACTACAATGAAGTAATGAAGTTGAAGGTTCTAAAGCACGTTTTAGAATATAATTTAATAATAGGAATTGGAATAATAAATGTCAGTCCAATTATTATTCCAATAAATGTCAGTGAAAACTTTCTTTCACTTTCTTTTTTCATGGCATCCGTTTTCCCTCTCTCCACTCTCTTTTGACCAATCCCATCTCCTTCTATGCCATGTCTCCTAACACACCCATATCGCCTGTCCTCACCTTACCATGCATTCCTGAACCATCAATCCCTGTGCCATCATCGACAACTATGCCATCAACTCCAACTGTTCCTCCGCCCTTCACCTCCAACCTACCCTCTGACTCGACACAGCCTAACCCACAGCCTGTTCAATCTTCCACTTCAGGCCTTGCCTGGTCGAATCTCTTCAAAACCAAGCCACGTAATTCCGCTGTTTACTCTCCTATCAACATCAAACTTGAATTCAATGGTGAGGCCATGGTTCCCCCTGCAGATGTCATGGCGGCGGGCAAGGAAATTTGGCACGATCACATTGTTGGATTCTTCCTTGATAGTCCTTTGACATTCACAACTGTTGTTGAATATCTCAAAAGAATATGGAAATTGAAAGGAACGGTCAAAGTCAAGTTCGATGGTGTCTTATTCCTTTTTCAACTCTCGTGTGAAGAGGATAGATACAGGATCTTGAGAAGTGACCCATTATTCATAAGAAACAAGATTTTCATAATTCAACAATGGACCCCTGAGCTTGGCAATGTCAGAGGCAACATCAGAGCAGTACCGGTCTGGTTACAGCTATCCAACATCCAAATCTATGCCTGGTCACATCTTGGAATAAATTGGCTGGCAAACCGAATTGGTAAGTTGATATGTCTTGATGAAACTACTGAAAAACTTGATAGGATAAACTATGCCAGGTGTCTAGTTGAAGTGACACCATGAAAAGAACTAGTTGAGAAATTTCCAGTCATGCTTTTGGATGGAAGTGAATAATACGTTCATGTAAACTACATATGGAAGCCTGAGATTTGTTCACACTGCAATGTGTTTGGTCACTTAACGAATTTGTGTGATGTCAAACTAGAGCAAGAGCACGTGGAGTCTCCCATCCAAGAACAGGAAAAAATTATGCAAGAAAGTAAAAATCAGGAAAAAGGAAATTATGTAGGAACACATCAATGGAAGAAGATTGCAAAGAGGAAGCAGGCTTGTAAGAACAGCGAAACACAGATTAGAAGATTGGTGTCCAACACACAAAGAAGTATTTTGCTGGAACATGATGTATGCATGCTCCCAGAGAAAACTTCTGAGAACATTGCAATTGCTTCGAGCAAAAACTTGGTTTACTCGCAAACGCCCCGAGACAATTACACTGCTCAATTGCCAGCCGCCCAAGTAAATAAGGTAAATACAGTCACAAAAATCACAGAAACTTCGATGATGATTAATGATGAATCCGATCTGTGTGGCATCACAGAGCATAATAGATTTACAGCGTTGTAGGCATTGGAAGAGAATGGTGTAGAAGGGGATGCAATAAGCATGGAAGATACAGTGAGTAATTCTGAAAGAAACAACTCATGCACAGTTGCTGTGTGCATGAATATGTCATGTGCACACAAAAATGTTCAGCAAACAAATGAATTAACCAAAACTCACTCACTTCCCATCATGAAATCCAAACAAACTAATACAACCTCACTCCATAATCAATTTGATGACATTGTCCTCAACGTCTTAACAACTTCTCCTGAGCCTTATTCCAACATTCCAGCACCACCTGGCTTCTCTGACATGCCTGCCTCATCCAATAATCCATCTTCCTCATCCTCAAAGTCTCAACACCATAAATCCAAAACCAAATTCAAATTAAGAGGAAGCAACCACCATGCCAATAAACCCAGTAATGATCTCAACATTTCCAAAATAACCTCAACCACCAGAATACTTCCTGAAACAAGTGACAGCCCCTTTTCTGCAACCAGAAGCAAGACTATTCCGAATTCCATAGTAAATGGTATACATCAATGGCACAAACCTTTAATGTGTGGAATATTAGAGGAGCGCGTCTCGAAACCAAATTAAACCAAGTCAAAAACATCATTTCTAAATATGATCTCAGTCTCATTGCCATCTTAGAAACCAAACTTAATGTTGAACTAAGCTTAAAAGCGGTGCAAATCGTCAACCCACTATGGAAAACTTGTCACAACCTACTGGAAGCACCTTATGGAAGAATCTTGATTCTCTATGACCCAAACATATTCTCTCTGACCCTGGATCTATCTCACAAACAATTCATACATTATCACCTCCTTCATAAACCTACAACCAAATCCATGTATCTTACTATTGTGTATGCAGATAACTGTGCCCAAAGCAGACAATCCCTCCACAATTACCTTCCACATCTAGCCCAAAACACCCATCCCTGGATAGTCTCAGGGGACTTCAACTGCCTCTTTTCTAACAATGATCGAATAGGTGGGAATGTTGTTACTTTGAAAGATGTCTCACCACTAAACACATCCATAAATTCCGCTGACCTCATTCACGTTCCTTTTGCTGGTGCCAGATACTTCTGGGACAATAGAAGCAGGTCTGGAAGAAGAATCTATAGTAAAATTGATCATACATTTTGCAACCTTACGTCTATTACCACATGGCCTAAATTATCAACCTTCCTCCCTCCCCCTCTTCTCTCAGATCACTCTCCCCAAATCATTCAAACGGAATCTGGTAGCCTGACAAGAAAGTCCTCTTTTAAATTTTTTAACATTTGGACTAAAGAGCCTGATTTTTTTATTATTCTTAAAAAGGCTTGGAGCATTAACTATTTTGGCACTCCCATGTTTGTTTTGCAGCAAAAACTGAAGAACACGAAAAGAGCACTTGGAACATGGGCCAGAAGCAGGTTTCGCAAAGGTGACCTCCTTTCTTTCACAATTGAAATCTCCTTGGCAACTGCCAGAACTCAAGCAATGCAATCCCCGGACAACGCCGAATTTTCCAACATTGAATACAAGCTACAAGACCAATTCCAAAAAGCTCTTGAAGTTGAGAATGATATGAGAAGACAGAATCTCAAATTTAAGTGGAATAATCTTGGTGGTAGGAATACTAAATTTTTCCATGATAGCCTAAAAGTTAAACATTCCAAATCCAATATCCATTGCATAACTGACCGTTCTAGGAAGTTATGTTCATCTCCTCTTGATGTTGATAATGCAATCCTTGACTACTTTACAAACCTACTTGGAAACGATGATAATTTCCAGCCTGATCTTTCAATCATCGATGAACTGAAACACCATGTCTTAGCCCTGAACATGTTGCCTTCCTATCTTCCTTAGTGAAGGAATACGAAATAAAGCAAAGCATTTTCGATATGAACAAGGATTCTTGTGGAGGCCCTGATGGTTTCAACGCTAACCTTTTTACCAGTTGTTGGGAAATCATCAAAAGAGATTTTGTCCGTGCAGTGAACAGCTTCTTCAAAACATAATAAAATGCTCTCTGGAGTTAATGTAACCAACATCGCATTAATACCCAAAACTGACCAATCTATCAGTGTTTCTGAATACAGACCAATCTCGTGCTGCAACACCACGTATAAGTGCCTCTCCAAAATAATTGCTACTAGGCTGAAGGCTGTGCTTTGCCACCTCATCTCCCCCAACCAAGCAACTTTCCTGCAGGGGAGAAGTATCCTTGACAATGTGCTCCTATCTCATAAACTTCTTAAAGATTACAACAAAGCCTCAATAAGCCCAAGAGCCATGTTAAAACTTGACATAAGGAAAGCATATGACTCTCTTCAATGGACCTCTATCTCCAGGATCCTTGCCAAAATGAATTTTCCCTCCCATTTTGCTTCATGGATTTACACATGCATCTCTTCAGTTCACTACACCTTGAATTTCAATGGAAAAACTGTGGGTTACTTCAAGAGCAGGCAAGGAATCAGTCAAGGTTGCCCTATGTCCCCTTACATATTCATCCTGGTCATGGAAGTTCTTACAACTATGATAAACCATGAGATCTCCTGCAAAAGAATTCTAATCCATCCCAAGTGTAAAGACCCCCTAATTTCTACTCTTATGTTTGCTGATGACCTCATTGTTTTCACCAAACCAACACCTCAATCTATCAGCAACATAATGGAAGTCCTCAATGCTTTACACAAATTCTATGGCCTTGCCATTAACTATGACATATCCTTGATAAAAATTGCTGGAGTTTCTGCCCATTCTACCCATTTTCTTATCAATTTATGCCACCGTCCCCAGGCTCCTGAAACTCTCACTTACCTCGGGATCCCCATGACCTCCTCCAAAATTTCCACAACCCATTGTATGAAACTTTATGACAAGATCACTCTCGCCATGAATGCTTGGGAAAATATATTTCTTTCTCAGGCAGGAAGACTCACCCTAATTAAATCAGTCATATTCTCATATACTACTTACTGGAGTAGAACCTTCATCCTTCCCAAGAAGCTTATCCACATGATCAGGAAGGCGATGTGTAATTTCCTTTGGAATGGGTGCATTCACTCTAACAGTCTCAAGCCTATTAGCTTTTGGAAGGTTGAAACTAAAAAGAGCATGGGAGGCCTAGGCGTCATTAATATTCGACAATGGAATACTGCTGCCTTCAGCACGCATCTGGACAATCTTCTTAATTCAAAAAACAATATTTGGGTGTCTTGGACTAAGAAGTACAACCTCCGCTATAATTCTTTCTAGTGCATGGACATCCCACATGGTTACAGTTGGACGTGGAGATCCATCCTTAATCTCAGACCCATGTTACTTCCCCCATTAAACACATAGCTTCCCCTAATGGAACCGTCAGTTTTTGGAACGACCCATGGGCCAGGTCTGGGCTCATTCTAAGCAAAATAATGACATACAATCAAAAACTCCAAACTGGAATCCCTACTAATGCCAAAGCTAAAGATTTCATATGCGATGGTATAATCACAATGCCTTACTCCAGTAATCAAATCATTCGTCAGTTATGGCAGGAGATCAGCAGGCAACAATACCCTGTAGATTCTATTGATAGGGTTCTGTCGTCTACTGATCTTGTTGAACATTCCATCTCCAAAATTTATGAGTGCATTAACCATGGCACGGCGACGCCCTGGTTTTCCTGGAAAAAAAGAGTATGGAATCATCACTGTAAAGAAAATGACAACCATCTTCTCTGGAAAGTGCTAAGAAATGCCATGAACTTCAAAGACAAACTGCTCCGCATTGGTATGGCGATCGATGCGTCTTGTTGGTTCTGTGCTGATGAAAATGAGACTAGCCTTCATTCTTCAACTGCAAGTTTATGCATAGATTATGGGATAAGATCTTGGTTCTACTTGGACATGGAAGCAGATCTAGAAATAGTAACTTTGAATGGTGCAATATATACAGAGCCACAAGATGGAAAAATGAGACAAGTATGATATTGTTGCTTACCCTAAAAAAGTTCATCCGGGTTATTTGGAGAGAAAGAAACGAAAGAGTTTTCAATGGAAAGAACAAAAGTGAAATTGAAATATGGAACCAGCTTATTAACTCAATCAGAGACAGTGTGAGAAACGGCATGTATAACTTTAGGAATATTACCTATGGAATGTGGAACTAGCTGTGATTTTGTTGTCTCGGTTTTACTTCCTTTGTATTTTGTGGTCTTTTCTTCTTTGTTTCTTTTTTTATTTGTGCCGTAGATTTGTTATGGTGCAAATTACTTTTATTGTGTTTGCAATAATCTGGTAGGGGCCAGCCAACCCCGCTTAGCTTTGCTAAAAAAATGTCAGTTTTAATGATGTGTTAAATGAATATGGATTGATAGAGAAAAACATTTATTTAGTATGTAATTTAATGCTTGTTGGATACTGTAATTTTAAAACGTGTTTGCATGACTGTAAATAAGGATTACAATGTCCACGTATTTATTTAATTGATTTCATCAATTAGGGTATGTTTTGAAGTGGAAGAATAAAATTAATTAGAAATAAATTTATTGAAATCTTTCGGTTGAAAAAGGAAAAAGAAACAAAGTGCAATTAATAAATTTAATGTAAGAATGTTTTCATTCGGAATGCACATTATATGGAAAAATAAGAATGGATTTAATATTGTATAAGTTGATCATTTTAGAATATAAGAATGTTTACATTCATGAAGTGCAAGTAACGAATAAGCATTTTAAGGAAAATAAAAGAATGTTTGAGGAAAATAAAGTGAACGTTTCCATTCTGAATATTAATATAACGTTGTAAAAAGATAAAATTGAATTTTTAAAACAATATTTTACGTTAGTTAAATAGCAGGCATAGGTTGCATGGAAGTAATTTTATTGCTAACCTTGAAATTTAAAATAAATTAAATATTTGAGTTCATAATTAGGTGTCGAGAAAAATGTTGTTTTTAAATTTGAATTTTTAAATCATGGTTCATATTTTATTTTATGTAGCGGCGGTCGACGTTATGTAAATTGTTGTGTTCAAATTTAGTTATGTTGTGGTAATTAAATCTTTAATGGATGTCAAATTTTGTATGTTTGGGGTTAAAAAAATAATTGAGTGAACAAATGTTTTGAAATTTGAATTCCAAAAGTTTGTTTATGGAGTAGAGTTGGTCCATTCATTCCCTTTCTAATTAATAATTGTCACACTTTTTTTCATTGTTTCCTCATTTGTTCCATTACTCATTTCCATTTACCTTGTCTAAAGCCTTTTGATTTCATGAACGTTACCTACATTTCATATTTTTAATTCTTTCCTTCACCTCTTTTAATACCTACAATTTTTCAGGGTTGTTCATTTTTTAATTTATTTCAATTCCTACTTTGTTTATATTTAGCTTTATTAGCTTTTCACTACTTTTAATCTTCATTTCTGTAGTTACATTTCATTTTTTTTTAAATCTCATCTTCTGTAACTTTATTTTTTTGTCTCTCTTCACCATCCTCCTTCCTTTTTTCGTGTTTCTTCTTCAAATCTCCTTTCTCTCCTTTTTTTCCAAAGCTTTTTTTTCTCTTTTATTCTTCTTATTCTTCAAATCTTCTTCTTCTTTTTCAAAGCTTCCTTTTCTTTTTTTCAATTCTTCTTCTTCTTTATTTTTTTTCTTTTTCAAACCTTCTCTTCTTTCCATGTCTTTTTCTTCAAATCCAGATCTATATAGTCTTCTCTCCAAAACTTCCTGTAAAAAAAGATTAAGATGGCAAGGAAACAAAACAAAATGAGAAAGTATTTGCAGATCCAAATCTGGCTAGAAAATGAAAAACAAAAAGGTAAGTGATTCAACCCACTCACGCAATATTGAAAATTCCATTGCAAGTTAAATAAAATATATGATGTGATATTTTTTTTATTGTTGTTGTTTATTGATTTAAGTTGACATTTGAATTGATATTGAATCTGAATTGACATTTAATTTTATATTGGAATTTAATTGATAGTTAAACCCCGATATTGATAACTATTATATGTTGAAATATATTGGTTGATTTGGATGCTGTTTGAAATGGATGCTTATTGATTGATATGTTGGATGTATGGTTGTATATTTATTTTAATATGTCCTTATTATCACCTTGTATATTATTGACATCATTTAAGTGGTCCTCTGAATCATTTTAGAATTGGATAAATAAGACATTTAAAATATGGGCTGAAATGAAATATACCCATATAATTTCTTGAATTTGGATTATTTATTAAAACTGAATTATTTAAAAAGTTTAAGTTTTTAATTTAAACTTCGAATTTATTTTAATTAAAGTTGTTAAAATTAGTATTTCGAATTATTTGAAATCTTGTAAAGTACCGCACTCATGTTGTACACTTGATAGGAGATGAAAAATCCCATAAATCTCTGAAGCCATTGCACTCATATTTTTATTTGAGATTGATCTGACTTACATAGGAATTTTTAGTTCTGACCCGAGTGTATTTTTTCATTATGCTCGGGTCAATCTAAGCTTTTTTAGTGTATTGAAGACAATTTTATTTTCTAGAGGATGAAAACGAAGATTCAGTATATTATTGCTATTTACTATTATTATTCCACTAATTATAGTGTCCTGGTGCATTAATTTTTATTATTTTCTGATGTATGTAAAACTCTGGCTTGAATTGTAAAAGTATAATCAAATGTCATTTGTAAAACAGCTTCATGAACTGTTTATTTGATTACTATATTTTGTCATTCCGCTGCGAGATTCTGTGTTTTGTTTTTCCTTCTTTTCTATTATTTTCTTATTTATCCCACTAATAATCCTCCCTTTTGAATGGTTTGAATTAGACATGTGTGGTTTATTGTCGATTTAAATCGTCCAAAAAGATGGGTCGTTACAGTCGGAATCAAAGATTTGGTTTAGACATACCTTAGCCTGTTAGGGTTAACTCGTTAGAGATAGGGTAGTAATACCCTAGAATGAGTTGTCTGAGTCTATATACGAGAGCACGTAATTGTTAGTGTTATATAAAAATGTTTTATATAAGTTTTGAAATGAAAGTATTTTTCCTAATATTATATGATATATATAAAGGAATAGATTTTCATAATGATATAGTTATTTGTAATGTGTTTGATTTATAAAATGGTAATATATAGTTATTATTATTTATTGTTGATTAGTTGAGATTTTGTTAGTTTATAAGCATTGGCTAATTATTGTTGATTGAATTAATAGACTAAACACTAGACTAATAATGGTGTATTAAAGAGAATAAAATGAATAATTTGGATATTTTTCTATAAAATTGAAATATTTTGTTGTGAAACTTATTGTTTGTTGATTGGTAGTTTCAACTATTGAAATAAAATGGAATAATTGGATATTTGGATAGTTAAAACTTCTAAATTAATATATGAGTTGAAACTTAATAATTGTGTTTAATTATGCAGTTGAATTTGATAACCTTAATTTGAAAGCAAGAGAAACAAGGTCAATTTGTTATAGTTGAGTAGAATTATGGTATATATTATTGGCATGTAATGTAATAATATTTAAAAATTGAAATTGTGAACTTAGTTAACATTTATGAAATATGTCATAAATAAATTGAAAGGTAAAGGTGAACTAAAAATGAAATGAATATAAATTAAGTTATGCCTTATAAAATTGTTTATGAAATAAATGGAAGTTACAATAAATAGCTATAATTAAAGTTGTGATAACTTTAAGCCCGAATAATGTTTATAAAAGAATTTAAGCTTTTATAAATTAGTTATGAACTTAAGACAATTCCTTATGAAATGCTTTACAAATAAATGTAGTATTAAATGAGAAATATTACATGAGAAATGAATGTAATTTTAATTGAAGAGAAATATAAGCAATACTATGAGAATGAATTTACTAATATTTAACATTAAATAGAGAAATTCTGTGAAACAAATATTAAAGTACGAAGTGATATTTGTGTTAATCAATGAGATTAAAAATGAATTTAATTGAAATGTAATTGGGATGAATCAAATTGCAAAAAATACGTAAGTTGTGCGTATATTATTTTATTCGCATAATAAATTTATACTGGATTTGAGTACAAAAGTTCGAGGTGAATTACACCATTTCACGTTAGGATTTTTCATTCGATTCTTGATGGCGAATATTTGATATGGATTTTGGTTTGGTTCTATAATTCTCTACCATAGTATGTGGCTATGCATGGGGAATGATGGTTTCTAGTCAAGAAACCATATCAAAGTCTACATTAGGAAAGTTGAGTGGACAATATTAGTTCGAAAGCGAACTTGTGTGATTGAGCAAGCGACCGAATGTGATTTTACGAAATGATGACATATGTACATCATATGTTCTAACATTATTGATATGCTTTGGTGTTGAAATTGAAAGTTGTTGGGTGGATATCTTTGTAATTTAAATTGGAATTTTTCTTGTATGCAAAACTACTATTAATTTAAAACTATTTTTCAAAACTATTTTCTTTTATTTTTCTTATACAAACAATTTATTATATTTTATTTACAAAACTATTTTACAAACTATTTTATTTACAAAACTATTTTACTAACTATTTTATTTACAAAACTATTTTATATACAAACTATTTCACAGAACAATTTATATACGAAACTATTCTAAATTCAAAACCATTTATAAATCAAAGATATTGAATCTCATATGGCTTTCCATATAGAGAAATTAATTTTGTAAAATTTTGATTCTTGTATAAGATGGTCTTTATATAAGTACAAGTGATTTTGAAACTGTTGATTTTGGAAGGTATTCGATCTGAAGAGATAAATCTTATATATAACAGGATTTATATAAGAATGATTTGATATATTCGAGATTATTGATTTTGGAAAGCACTTCGTTTGAAAATGAAATCTTATATATAATGGAATTTATATAAGTGCGATATTTGAAGCTATGATTTTGAAAGGGTAGTATATATGGTATGTTATATCTTGAAGTAAGAGGTATTTGAAAGTACCCTCCGTGAAGATGTATAGTATGATATGCTTCGACCCAGATGGACTTGGGGAATCTAGAAATGGATTCGACCGATAAACCCTAATGGACTTGGGAGAATTCGGAAATGGATTTGAACTGATATGGTTGTCTGGACTTAAACTCATGAGTTCCTCAATTTTTTTCAGGGTAGATGGTTCTTTAATTTACCCAATGAAGCGCTTTCGATCCTGGGATCTGTTGTTTATGGGTCTTCCGGGAAGTAAGTGCATCCATTGCGTAAATCATTAAATCAGTAGCGTACCACTTCAGTGGGGGTATGATTCCTTGTTTACGAACTGGCTATGATATTATTTTTGGAATCCGAAAGGTAGAAGGATCTTTTGGAAAGTTTTGTGTCCATTGCGTAAATATTGGATCAGCAATGGGCCAATGCTATCATATTATCATCATTTGACATTCGATTTTGTGCGGTACTTCTCATACCTATTTTTTTAAGTATTTTTCACTGGGTGTTAAAACAGGGCTACTAAGTACATGGAGAATTCTAGCCTTGTGCTCGATCAACGCATGGCCAGAGCCTGCAAGAACGAGAATAAACCTGTTAAGAAATCGAGTTATAAAAGTATTTTGATAAAGAATTATATAAAGGATATTTTGATCATTTTTGTCAATTCTAAATACTTTAATTTTTTTAAAATATTATTTATTTATATACAACATGGTATAATAGTAAATTATTAGTGTTGTAAATATTTTAGAAGTATTGATTAAATAAAATGTATTTAAAGTAAATGATTATTGATTTATTAATAATGTTTGAAAAGTATCTTGAGATAAAACTAATAAATTTATAAATAATGGATTTAATGTTTTTAATGGCTTCTTTGTAAAATAAGTAATGATGTAAATAATTATTTTTAAATAGATATATTTATAAAGATGTTATTTAAAATATTTAAATGGTATTTATAAATGAAGCAAGAAATTTTACAAATGAATTTTTGAAAAGTATTAAAGATGGTTGATTTGCAAATGAAGCTTTCAAATGAATTTTTGAAGTAAAATTTATATAAGTTTCTTTGAATGTATAGTTTAAAGATATTATATAAATGGAAAAAAATTGATTTGCGAATTTTATTTATAGTAATATAATTGACAAATAAAAATTCAATCTCTATTTTGGAAGTATAGTTTGGAATATTTACTTTATTTCAAAGTACTAATAGTAAATTTATTGGTTTATTTATTGTTTGAATTTTTGTATTAAACCATAATAAATGGTTTTCCATGATTTAAATATTCATTCTAAAACAATTGTGCAAAATTAATTATGAAAATATGAAATTTTATACTTTGATTTAGAAATTTAATGTAAGATTTGAGTAACTATTAGTTTCAGTTTAATAATCTTGAGTTTATACTTATTTTAAAAATGATGAGTCTAATAAATCTTCAGATTTAAGGAACTTTATTTTAAACGCTTATTATAATATTCTGATATAAATTTCTAACATTGTTTTAGACTTTCGAAAAACCTTTACATATGCTATGAGGATGTTTTAAATATATCTTATATTTTTACTAAGTAAATGAGGTTAAATATTTTAATTGAATTTTTTTTATATATTGAAATATTTCCTTTATCTTCAAGGGCAAATACCAAAAACTTAAATTTTTATTCAATAACCGAATTAAGTTATAAACTTTATGTCAGTGATTGATCTTTATATAAATAAATGAATGGAAAGGTATGTAATGATAAGGAAAAAAACCGGTAGAATAAACTAAATTAAATTTAAATTAGAATTTCAATTATTATAATGGAATAAAATTTTAACTGTTTAATAATTGGAACTACTAAAATTGAAAGTAAGAAATTAAATGCTAAGTTATAAATGAAATATACAAGGAATTTGAAATTTATAACTTGTAAACAAAAAGGATATGAAAATAAGAAATGATAACTATTGAACGTTTATTTAATAAAATGAAATAAGATAAACTTGTGTAATTTTCAATTACTATAACTTACCAGAATATTAAAAGTTGCAATGTTAAATAAGGATATGTATGGGAATGTTATACAAGAAAAACTTAAATAACGATAGTGTTCAATGAAATTTACTTTTATAAATAAGAAACTAGATATGAAATAGTTATAAACCTAAGTTATAATTGTAGTGCTACTTAATAATATGAAATAGAAAGTGAATATTGTAAGCAAAGAATTATTAACTTAAGTTAATGTTTGAAGCTATTGATAATTAAATTAAATAATAAAATAAATACTATATTAAATTTAATGATTGTAACTTCAGAAATGCTTGATTACTTTGATCCCTTGTGAAGATTGTATGCTTGTTTGCAAAGATTGTGGATATGTTGTATTGATTTATTTTGATTTTATGTGATGATGGTATGCTTTTGGTTGAAAGTGATTGTTGTTATGTTATGTTGATTGTTTGTTATTAATTTAAAACAGTATTATCATTTCACTTCTATATAATTATTAACCTCTTTGGATTATATAAGTGGAATACAGGTTATGGAAGCAATTGCTACTGCTTTTGGTTTCATAAAATAAACGTTATTTGCCCGACAAATTGGTACGTTTTCGAATTACGATTTCTAGCGATATTATATTGTTTCTCCAGCTATCGGGATATATTATTTTGAAAATATATGATATATTTTGTTATTTTGATATTATGATTTCTCCCGAGCCTCTCTGTACAAAGGAGACTCTGCCGAAATTTTTCGTGAATTTTGGACTTAGAAATTTTTGTGAAATTTTTACCAAACTTTCGTTAATTTGAATATAAAAGGATTTAATTGTTTATAAATTAATATATTTATTTAAATTATTTATTATGTAAATTAATTGTGCGACGACCCGACTTTCCACTCCCGGAAAATCGCATTCTTTAAGAAAGAAAGGGATAGAAAAGAGAATAGAAAGAAGAGAAGAAAGAAACAACACATCAGAATCTAAACAGTGGAACGAATAAATTATATTAATCACATAATACTTTACATAGTATCATATACATCAGAATTACACAGCTAAACAATACATACTAGACAGTTATAAACACATGTCTAGTTATACAACTCAATACAACTCAAAATAACAACTCAGAGAACACACAGCGGAATACTATATAGCTATACGCAGAAGCCTCCTGCTCCATTGCTCCTCCAAAATTCGTCAAGCCAACTTAAAATCCTAACCTGAATCCCTTGGCTACTCATAAAAATTTGAGTACCCAAGAGTTTAAGAAAACAGAATAAACTCCGGGTCAGACATGGGTCTGGTGTGAGTAAACGGTTAAAGTTGCCTAACTTTAAAAACCTTTTGAAAGAAAAGGTATCACGTAAGACTTCCCACACATAAACATGGAAAAGTTTTTACCTTACGCTAACCAAAACATTTGATAGGAAATTCTGTGATATTATAATAGTGTCTAGGGTTTTCAAATAAATATGAAATAGCATAAATTGTTACATTCATTAAATTCCAGCTATTAGCCACAAAAGTGGGTAATACAATCAAAACCATTGGCACTTATTGGATTTCGGATTCCATACAATGGCAGGGCTACTGGGGTACCGCCCGTCACAGTACGTGGCCTAGATCACCGTACCGAGGATTACTCCCAATCCCCTGCAACACAAAGCCGGACCCGTTCCTTACTGAACAGTTCCGAATAAGACAACCCCGACGGTTGTAGCTATTCAACCGTCCACACAGCCGAAATAAAAGGGACCTCTAGACAGGGGTAAATCTTACTCTCCAGTGGGTGCGACCCACGAAGCCTTGCTGCACCTCCCCTGTTTTAGCCATTCCCGGTTGATGAGGCTTGAGGTTACGATTACCTTTATAGAACACATCTATCTTCAAATGCTCATCATCCACCTGACGATGTGCTGAAAGCATTCAATCCATACAAGTTCGTTCCGGGTTCGAACGAAACCGAAGGCATTATCTCGTTACGCTCGTTTTGGAATCACCCTCAGAGTTAACGACAATAACCCTTGCACTCTAATTCTCCATCTCGAATCTATAAGTACTATTCCGTCAACTCATTACGGAATCACCCACAGAGTTATACGGACGTATAGCCCTTACACCTCGAGTCTTCACAAAGCTCCAATTTGACTCACGACCTAACGTTATTTGAAATCGATGTGGTTTTCGAATATCCAAATATGGAAACCCGATCCCGATCTCATCGAAATCCAAAGCGTGTCTTTTAGGTTCAAGTTGTTTTAAAGGTTTTAAAACAATTAAATTCAACTATCTATATATACACAGAATAGATAATTCACAGCCACAATTGATAATCAACATTATCAAATAACAGGTAATTCATATAATCCATATCATAATAGATGATCCATATATCAACATTCCAATTGATAATCACAATTCAACCAAGCATTCATATCACACAACCATACTTATCTCATTACTGAGATCACACAGCATTCAAGACAATCAATGTCAACCAATCATTCATAAGCAACGATTAACTCAAACCATAACATAATTAATTTAAAGTGAATTAAATTAATTTCCTAATCACTTAATTAATTTAAAATTAATTAAATTAATTACCTTCATCCAATATCTTGCTTAAATAAACATTAGTTAAATCAATTAATTAATCCTAATCAACCTTGATTAATTAACTCTTAATAAAGTAATTAATCCTTAATTATTTTCATTAATCATATCAATTAATGAACATTACTTAATTACTTTTAGTTACTTTATACATTCATTGATTTATTACACCAAGTAATAAACCTTTAATTACTTTACCAAGTAATTTACCCATAAAAAAAATTACTTTCCAATCAGTAATTTACCTAACTCAATTACCTCTGTAATTTATCAATTACTTATCTTGAGTAATTGACCTTATCAAAACTTTATTAGGTAAACATACTTAACTATTTATCAAGTGACCATATTTAATTAATTAAAAAATTAATTAATTACTTAATTTCAATCATCTCATAAAACAAAATTGAGTAATTCATTCCTTAATTACTCATTAACCCAAATTAATCTTTAATTAATAGATTAATTATCTCCAACTATTAATTAATAAACCTTAATTATTAATCAATTCTTTAATCAAAGTAATTAATCACTAATTACTTTTATAATTAATTAATTAAACTTAATTAACTAATTAATCAACTCTTAATCATTAATTAATAATTTTATTAATTAATAATCTTAATTATAATTAAAATTAAATAATTCTTAATTACAATTAATTAACCTTAAATAAAAATAGTTAATTAATTCTTAATTAACTTCATTATAAATTAATAATCCTTTAATTATTAATTAAGAAAACCCAATTAAAACTTAATAAAACCTTTATTAATTTATAAATTTTAATTAACTCTTAATTACTTAAATAACTAAGTAATTACATCTTAATTAATCAACTAATTACAAATTATAAATATTAATTATTATTTAAGATAAAATATTATCTTAAATAAATCTTGAAACCTTTATTTAAACTTAATTCACTAATCAAATTTAATTATAAAGATTCATCAATTACTTTCCTTAACTATTAATTAACAATCTAATTTTCAAGTTGATAAATTACTCAAACATTTAATTGTTAATTATAAATCATTTTCCAATAAAAACATTTCCTTATAAATTTCCTTTTTTATATATTTCAAAAATAAATTGGAAAATAACATTAAGGTTTTAATTTAAAACATCTAAATCCATACATACAAATTCATTTATAAAAACAAATCAATTTAAAGAGAAAAAAATTCTAGAAAAAATTTTAGCTTAATTATTTAAAGTTTTAAAACTTACTTTATATTAAATTAAAAATCTGGTTAAACATTTCAATTTGGGGTTCCACCTATGTATACATGAACCAAGAACATCACCTTCCTATTTCAAAACAATTTGACTTACATTTAAGAAAAACTGTTTTAGCTAAACAAAAGAATTTTAAAAACTGTTAAACTTAACAGTTTAAACTAAGCTTGCAAACACCCAGAATCACTCGAGCCACAACCCAGAATCACGCGAGTTTCTCCCCGAGCTACCTCCCTTAAATCTCGAGACCTGCTTCGAGAAAACGAAGCAACCCCAACAAAATCCAAACCACTGACACCCATCCTCCCTGTGCAAGTGCACAGGCACCGGGACCACCATCGGTCAACGACGAACCCACCGACGAGTCACTCTACCAACCTACAAGCCTCCACGACCCACCAACTTCAACACTTACCCCGATTCCAAAATCGAGTACCCATGGTCAAAACAGAACCCAAACATCATCAGGACATTCACCTGAACCCACGCCACCGATCATCAAAAATCGCCACCACTCCGGCCATGGGTTGCCGACCGACCACACTTCCTTCACCCAAAATTCTATCAAGCTCGATGCAGTAATGAAGGCGCAGTAGCTCAATTCCCAGCAAGTTCTCAAACTAGGTTTTAAATCAAATTTGTGCAATTTCAAACTTCTCGGTGATTTATAAATTCTTCAACTATTTTTGCTACACTCACGGATGCTTCACCTAGCTATACCCAAAATCTCGAACACTCTAAATACACAAATCAACAGATTTTGGCAAAAACCCAAATTCCAGACAAAACCCAATTACACATTCAATACAATTTTAAAAATTGTGATTTTCTTTTTAAAATTCATATTTCCCAATGGCAATCCAGATTTTATAATTATTTCATCTAATTTCAACATTTGTTTTCAAACATTGAATATTACTTGTCACTGCATTGTTTGTTTTCCAGGTAATTTAAAAAAACAGAATCTTAGTTTTATTTTTAGTTCTTAGTTTATACTTAAACAAACTTATTTTGTTTAAGTCTAAGGCTTAACAGTTGTTTACATAGAGACAGCTTGTAGTTCTGACTATCCCTTAAATTTTGCAGTAAGGTGAAACAGAGAAGATTCATGAAACAAAACATGCACAGATTCAAGGCATACCACACATATTTCATATTTATTTACACATAGAACAGAGGCAAACTTATATAAAATAAGGATTATCACAAACTCATATGCAACATAAAATCTACTACTTAAATTTTTGTAAAATGTTTACTCACCTTTTAAACAAGATGCAGAGAGTTGATAAGGCTGAAACTTTAAAAGATTATGAACTTGAACTTGATGTTATTTGAATTGGAGTACTTCGGGTGTTTTTGACCCCAAATCATTTGCATGCACACTTGACAGAGGTGACAGCTTCAAATAATACCCTTTGAGACTTGCATGCAATAGAAGCTTGAGGCAGACATGAATTGGAGGTTTGCACTTGTTTTTGTTTTGAGAATAAACTGTAAATGTGTAGTTTTGATTTGGAACAAATATTGCAGGCATCTGCACTTGAGTTTTTGAGGAATTTGTTTGAACTTTTACAAACAGAATGTTGCAGGCTTGTTGAGATTACAGATGTTGGTTTGAGGAAATTAAATGCAGATTTTGATTTAAGAAAAACTACAGGCTTTTGTTTTACTGAATGTGTTTGAGTTTGAAGGATTTCAGATATTTGATTTGTTTTGAGGATTGATTTTTGGTTTTCTGGTTTTGGGTAATGAATGAAGATTGCATGAAGATTTTAGGTTTTCTTTTAGAAATGAACAAAGGTTTAAGAAAATGATAAAGAGGGTTTTTATAGGATAAATTTCAGATTTAATAAATTAAAAAGAAATTAGAAAAACAAAGGACACTTGTCTCTATTTACACAAATGGTTTAATACTTGTTATCAAGGTGTTTTAGAATTAAACCTTTGTCACTATTAAGTTTATTTTTAATTATAAAGAAATTTAAAAGCTTTTAAAATTATTTTTCCTAATTACTAATGTGTTTTCTAAATTTAAAAAAAAAGATTTTCTTATTAAATAAACAAATACATTTATACATTTACACAAGTATGCTTAATTTATATATATACAATTTTTTTTTAAAAAAAGAAATGAAACCAAATAAAATTTAAAATAAAATTATATACAACATTTCAAACTTATTTTAAATACTATTTTAAAAAGCCCTTTTGTATTTATTCTTTATTAAATAAACACAAATCAAATTTGTTTAGATAAACTTTTATAAAAGAAAAATAAAACAAAATCTTATTTCTAATTAAAATATTACCTATGTATTTTTAAAACCAAATTATATTATTATTTTATTTTAAAATGTATGTATACTCTTGAATTCAAATTTATATTCAGTTTCAAAGTTAAATTTAAAAACCAAATCTAAAATAAATTTAAATGAATAGAAACAACTATTTTAAAATAAGCTTATTATTATTTATAAATAATATATCCTATTTCTGAAATCAATTTAAAATACCCAGATTTAAATAAACAGACATACTTATAAATTTTGAAAACAATATAACAATTTAGAATTTATTTATACAATAAAATAATTATTCTTATTATAAAACCAATTTATAACAAAAATTAAAATATTACTTGGTTAATTATTTTTGAAAATAACAGTTTTATCAATTCAAATAATTAAATTAAGCGATTATCAGCATTTTAAACTCCTGGAAATTCCGGGATATTACAATCCTCCCCCCTTAACAGAATTTCGTCCTCGAAATTTAAAACAAAGATAATCCAAAGTTTATTTTATTTTCAACCAATTCAAACATTCATAATAGCCATACACTATCAATCAAACAAACAATTCCATCCAAACAACCAATTCAATCAAACAACACTAGCTATCCGGACACAGATCCGGATGAACTTCCTAAATTTTCTTGAGTTTCCCCAGTACAGACACAGGGATACTCGCTCAACTAAATCCAAACTAGCTATACTTATAAGCTATTGAGTTCCCACTTAGCTAGATCTATAATCTACCCAAGATACCAGACCAAAGACAAGTCTGATCAATAACTAAAACCTTACAGAACTACTAGTCTCAAAACCAGTGATGAACCAATACACGTACTCCCTCAGAGACACGTGAAATATTTTGAATTACAGTCTTCCAAACTGGTAATTCAACTCTTCAAACCAAAGCACTGATCTCTACAAAACTCAGAAGAATCCAATACACTTCGGAGCTCACCAAAACTTATTGCTTCCTTTACCAAAGAATACCTTAACAACATCGAAGTCTCCAACTTCGAATTCCAAATTCTTCCGTTACTTAATCTCAAAAACTTCCCAGATGATCCGGGCTGCCTACAGATCCTTCCTGATCAGCTCAACCTTCACTGATACTTCTACAAACAAACTGGATCAACTCACAAACTGATCCTCACAAGATCAATCCACAATCAAAACCAAACTCTACTATCAACAGAAGAAAACAACTTCTCCTATCCGGAAAAGACAGAACAGAATCACTCGTCAACTTGCCTCAGATTCTGAAAAATAAATTCAGTAGGAACTCTCTAATCCAAAATACTGAAAGTTCTAGTTGCTTCTATTCAAAAACAACAACCACCCTGCTTCCGCTGCACAACTCTGATCTGGTGCAGATGAAAATGCCGTCAAAAGAACACCGGTACAGACTAAACATTACATCTCGGAAATAAGGTTCAACAGAAGTTCCAAGAGATACAGAGCTGCTACACCAAACAATCAATCTAAAAGACAACCTTCTACTCAGCTGAATCACCGGTATCACTCCTGACATCAACTCAATCTCCAATGCGCCCAAATCTCTAACTCTCCTGAAGATATATCAAGAAAAATCTTCAGCAATCCCAAAACTTCTACATCCTCTAGAGATGCCACAAATCCATGCAAAGACTATCTAAGATAATCATCAAACCATCGCAAGTCACTTTTGCGATCAACCAATCCAATATCCAAGATACTGTTCTCTCTCCACTAATCAGAACAGTTTATCCTTAACCAATTATTCCATCTAAGAAACAGGTCCCCACTGCAGCTTCAGAATTCCACTTCCAGGAAATGCCAAAAAGATCTTCCTGCTGAAACACAGAACACCCCCGAGTTGCACCGCTAACACAGATGCCAAAGACTTCTTATCCAGAGTTCTTTGAGAAACTCGGACCTCCAACTAAACACATACATCCTGCTGAACTCGGCTACAACCCCAAAGCAAACATACTTCCTTAAACTTGCTCCGACAGAAAACATCTCCGGAGACATCCATAATCACTACATCTCATCACGCAGCTACTACTCCCTGAGGTATCAAAATACAATCACTTACTTCTGCCCAACCGGCAGATCCAAATTCTCAAAAATCCGCTCACACGAGCGCAAATTAACTTACACTTCAAAGATGAACTCCGAACCTTAACAGGTTTCCTTCAGAGATCAATGAAATCCTTATACCAAACTACAAAGATTACTCAAGACAGTATTAGGTCTACAGTCTCGACAAATACACTTCCAACCTCAAACATTCAAACTCCAACCAATGGTAGCCGTGTTACACACACCACTACCTCATCTACCTTTATAACTTATATTGGAAAACCTGAACAGGTAACCCAACAGATAGGTAGAAATATATACATATATAGTTATATATAAAAATTACATGTACGCTCTCTCAAGAAAGACACCACTACAGAGCCTAGGTATTCACTCAACCTAATGCTCTGATACCAAGTGCGACGACCCGACTTTCCACTCCCGGAAAATCGCATCATCTTTAAGAAAGAAAGGGATAGAAAAGAGAATAGAAAGAAGAGAAGAAAGAAACAACACATCAGAATCTAAACAGCGGAACGAATAAATTATATTAATCACATAATACTTTACATAGTATCATATACATCAGAGTTACACAGCTAAACAATACATACTAGACAGTTATAAACACCTGTCTAGTTATACAACTCAATACAACTCAAAATAACAACTCAGAGAACACACAGCGGAATACTCTATAGCTATACGCAGAAGCCTCCTGCTCCATTGCTCCTCCAGAATTCGTCAAGCCAGCTTAAAATCCTAACCTGAATCCCTTGGCTACTCGTAAAAATTTAAGTACCCAAGAGATTAAGAAAACAGAATAAACTCTGGGTCAGACATGGGTCTGGTGTGAGTAAACGGTTAAAGTTGCTTAACTTTAAAAACCTTTTGAAAGAAAAGGTATCACGTAAGACTTCCCACACATAAACATGGAAAAGTTTTTACCTTACGCTAACCAAAACATTTGATAGGAAATTCTGTGATATTATAATAGTGTCTAGGGTTTTCAAATAAATATGAAATAGCCGAAATTGTTACATTCATTAAATTCCAGCTACTAACCACAAAAGTGGGTAATACAATCAAAACCGTTGGCACTTATTGGATTTCGGATTCCATACAATGGCAGGGCTACTAGGGTACCGCCCGTCACAGTATGTGGCCTAGATCACCGTACCGAGGATTACTCCCAATCCCCTGCAACACAAAGCCGGACCCGTTCCTTACTGAACAGTTCCGAATAAGACAACCCCGACGGTTGTAGCTATTCAGCCATCCACACAGTCGAAGTAAAAGGGACCTCTAGACAGGGGTAAATCTTACTCTCCAGTGGGTGCGACCCACGAAGCCTTGCTGTACCTCCCCTGTTTTAGCCAATCCCGGTTGATGAGGCTTGAGGTTACGATTACCTTTATAGGACATATCACTTAGAATGCTCATCGTCCACCTGACGATGTGCTGAAAGCATTCAATCCATACAAGTTCGTTCCGGGTTCGAACGAAACCGAAGGCATTATCTCGTTACGCTCGTTTTGGAATCACCCTCAGAGTTAACGACAATAACCCTTGCACTCTAATTCTCCATCTCGAATCTATAAGTACTATTCCGTCAACTCATTACGGAATCACCCACAGAGTTATACTGACGTATAGCCCTTACACCTCGAGTCTTCACAAAGCTCCAATTTGACTCACGACCTAACGTTATTTGAAATCGATGTGATTTTTGGATATCCAAATATGAAAACCCGATCCCGGTCTCATCGAAATCCAAAGCGTGTCTTTTAGGTTCAAGTTGTTTTAAAGGTTTTAAAACAATTAAATTCAACTATTTATATATACACAGAATAGATAATTCACAACCACAATTGATAATCAACATTATCAAATAACAGGTAATTCATATAATCCATATCATAATAGATAATCCATATATCAACATTCCAATTGATAATCACAATTCAACCAAGCATTCATATCATACAACCATACTTATTTCATTACTGAGATCACACAGCATTCAAGACAATCAACAACCAATCATTCATAAGCAACGATTAACTCAAACCATAACATAATTTATTTAAAGTGAATTAAATTAATTTCCTAATCACTTAATTAATTTAAAATTAATTAAATTAATTACCTTCATCCAATATCTTGCTTAAATAAACATTAGTTAAATCAATTAATTAATCCTAATCAACCTTGATTAATTAACTCTTAATAAAGTAATTAATCCTTAATTATTTTCATTAATCATATCAATTAATGAACATTACTTAATTACTTTTAGTTACTTTATACATTCATTGATTTATTACACCAAGTAATAAACCTTTAATTACTTTAACAAGTAATTTACCCATAAAAAAATTACTTTCCAATCAGTAATTTACCTAACTCAATTACCTCTGTAATTTATCAATTACTTATCTTGAGTAATTAACCTTATCAAAACTTTATTAAGTAAACATACTTAACTATTTATCAAGTGACCATATTTAATTAATTAACAAATTAATTAATTACTTAATTTCAATCATCTCATAAAACAAAATTGAGTAATTCATTCCTTAATTACTCATTAACCCAAATTAATCTTTAATTAATAGATTAATTATCTCCAACTATTAATTAATAAACCTTAATTATTAATCAATTCTTTAATCAAAGTAATTAATCACTAATTACTTTTATAATTAATTAATTAAACTTAATTAACTAATTAATCAACTCTTAATCATTAATTAATAAACTTAATTATTAATTAATAATCTTAATCTTAATTATAATTAATTAATTCTTAATTACAATTAATTAACCTTAAATAAAAATAGTTAATTAATTCTTAATTAACTTCATTATAAATTAATAATCCTTTAATTATTAATTAAGAAAACCTAATTAAAACTTAATAAAACCTTTATTAATTTATTAATTTTAATTAACTCTTAATTACTTGAATAACTAAGTAATTACATCTTAATTAATCAACTAATTACAAATTATAAATACTTAATTATTATTTAAGATAAAATATTATCTTAAATAAATCTTGAAACCTTTATTTAAACTTAATTCACTAATCAAATTTAATTATAAAGATTCATCAATTACTTTCCTTAACTATTAATTAACAATCTAATTTTCAAGTTGATAAATTACTCAAACATTTAATTGTTAATTATAAATCATTTTCCAATAAAAACATTTCCATATAAATTTCCTTTTTTATATATTTCCAAAATAAATTGGAAAATAACATTAAGGTTTTAATTTAAAACATCTAAATCCATACATACAAATTCATTTATAAAAACAAATCAATTTAAAGAAAAAAAATTTCTAGAAATAAATTTAGCTTAATTATTTAAAGTTTTAAAACTTACTTTATATTAAATTAAAAATCTGGTTAAACATTTCAATTTGGGGTTCCACCCATGTATACATGAACCAAGAACATCACCTTCCTATTTCAAAACAATTTGACTTATATTTAAGAAAAACTGTTTTAGCTAAACAAAAGAATTTTAAAAACTGTTAAACTTAACAGTTTAAACTAAGCTTGCAAAAACCCAGAATCACTCGAGCCACAACCCAGAATCACGCGAGTTTCTCCCCGAGCTACCTCCCTTAAATCTCGAGACCTGCTTCGAGAAAACTAAGCAACCCCAACAAAATCCAAACCACTGACACCCATCCTCCCTGTGCAAGTGCACAGGCACCGGGACCACCATCGGTCAACGACGAACCCACCGACGAGTCACTCTACCACCCTACAAGCCTCCACGACCCACCAACTTCAACATACCCCGATTCCAAAATCGAGTACCCATGGTCAAAACAGAACCCAAACATCATCAGGACATTCACCTGAACCCACGCCACCGATCATCAAAAATTGCCACCACTCCGGCCATGGGTTGCCGACCGACCACACTTCCTTCACCCAAAATTCTATCAAGCTCGATGCAGTAATGAAGGCGCAGTAGCTCAATTCCCAGCAAGTTCTCAAACTAGGTTTTAAATCAAATTTGTGCAATTTCAAACTTCTCGGTGATTTATAAATTCTTCAACTATTTTTGCTACACTCACGGATGCTTCACCTAGCTATACCCAAAATCTCGAACACTCTAAATACACAAATCAACAGATTTTGGCAAAAACCCAAATTCCAGACAAAACCCAATTACACATTCAATACAATTTTAAAAATTGTGATTTTCTTTTTAAAAGTCATATTTCCCAGTGACAATCCAGATTTTATAATTATTTCATCTAATTTCAACATTTGTTTTCAAACATTGAATATTACTTGTCACTGCATTGTTTGTTTTCCAGGTAATTTAAAAAAAAAACAGAATCTTAGTTTTATTTTTAGTTCATAGTTTATACTTAAACAAAATATTTTGTTTAAGTCTAAGGCTTAACAGTTGTTTACATAGAGACAGCTTGTAGTTCTGACTATCCCTTAAATTTTGCAGTAAGGTGAAACAGAGAAGATTCATGATATAAAACATGCACAGATTCAAGGCATACCACACATATTGCATATTTATTTACACAGAGAACAGAGGCAAACTTATGCAAAATAAGGATTATCACAAACTCATATGCAACATAAAATCTACTACTTAAATTTTTGTAAAATGTTTACTCACCTTTTAAACAAGATGCAGAGAGTTGATAAAGCTGAAACTTTAAAAGATTATGAACTTGAACTTGATGTTATTTGAATTGGAGTACTTCAGGTGTTTTTTACCCCAAATCATTTGCATGCACACTTGACAGAGGTGACAGCTTCAGGTAATACCCTTTGAGACTTGCATGCAATAGAAGCTTGAGGCAGACATGAATTGGAGGTTTGCACTTGTTTTTGTTTTGAGAATAAACTGTAAATGTGCAGTTTTGATTTGGAACAAATATTGCAGGCATCTGCACTTGAGTTTTTGAGGAATTTGTTTGAACTTTTACAAACAGAATGTTGCAGGCTTGTTGAGATTACAGATGTTGGTTTGAGGAAATTAAATGCAGATTTTGATTTAAGAAAAACTACAGGCTTTTGTTTTACTGAATGTGTTTGAGTTTGAAGGATTTCAGATATTTGATTTGTTTTGAGGATTGATTTTTGGTTTTCTGGTTTTGGGTAATGAATGAAGATTGCATGAAGATTTTAGGTTTTCTTTTAGAAATGAACAAAGGTTTAAGAAAATGACAAAGAGGGTTTTTTATAGGATAAATTTCAGATTTAATAAATTAAAAAGAAATTAGAAAAACAAAGGACACTTGTCTCTATTTACACAAATGGTTTAACACTTGTTATCAAGGTGTTTTAGAATTAAACATTTGTCACTATTAAGTTTATTTTTAATTATAAAGAAATTTAAAAGCTTTTAAAATTATTTTTCCTAATTACTAATGTGTTTTCTAAATTTAAAAAAAAAACTTTTCTTATTAAATAAACAAATACATTTATACATTTACACAAGTATGCTTAATTTATATATATACAATTTTTTTTAAAAAAAGAAATGAAACCAAATAAAATTTAAAATAAAATTATATACAACATTTCAAACTTATTTTAAATACTATTTTAAAAAGCGCTTTTGTATTTATTCTTTATTAAATAAACACAAATCAAATTTGTTTAGATAAACTTTTATAAAAGAAAAATAAAACAAAATCTTATTTCTAATTAAAATATTACCTATGTATTTTTAAAACCAAATTATATTATTATTTTATTTTAAAATGTATGTATACTCTTGAATTCAAATTTATATTCATTTTCAAAGTTAAATTTAAAAACCAAATCTAAAATAAATTTAAATGAATAGAAAAAACTATTTTAAAATGAGCTTATTATTATTTATAAATAATATATCCTATTTCTGAAATCAATTTAAAATACCCAGATTTAAATACACAGACATACTTATAAATTTTGAAAACAATATAAAAATTTAGAATTTATTTATACAATAAAATAATTATTCTTATTATAAAACCAATTTATAACAAAAATTAAAATATTACTTGGTTAATTATTTTTGAAAATAACAGTTTTATCAATTCAAATAATTAAATTAAGCGATTATCAGCATTTTAAACTCCTGGAAATTCCGGGATATTACAAATTGTTTATAAATTTAATATTTTGAATAAGATATATTGATTACTTAATTCCTTCTTTTCCTTTTTTTCCTTTTGGGGGATGAAAAGCTTTGAGTGGGGGAGAGTGTGACAACCCATAATTTTCGACAATTAAAAATAGTAAATTTAATAAGATTTTTGTAATTAAACGTTGCAAGAAAGTAAATTTTAAGATTTATTACTGGAATAATACTAAAATGAAATGCAACAGTGTTAATTAAAGATTATTATTAATGGTATTAATATACACTAATTTAAACTTTGAATTTATTTTAAATAAAGTGGTTAAAATTGGTATTTTGAATTATTTGAAATCTTGTAGGTACTACAGTCACGTTGTACACTTGATAGGAGATGAAAAATCTCATAACATCTCTGAAGCCATTGCATTCATATTTTTATTTGAGATTGATTTGACTTGCGTAAGAATTTTTATTTCTGACTCGAGTGTATTGTTTTTCATTATGCTCGGGTCAGTCTGATCTTTTTTAGTGTGCTGAAGACTGTTTTATTTTCTGAAGGACAAAGACGAAGATTCAATATATTACTGCTATTTATTATTATTATTCCACCGTTTATTGTGTTCCGCTGCATTATTATTTTTTGACGTATGTAAAACTTTGGTTTGAATTGTAAAAGCATAATCAAATGTCATTTGTAAAACAGCTTTATGAACTGTTTATTTGATTATTATATTTTATCATTCCGCTGCGAGATTCTGTGTTTTTTTTCCTTCTTTTCTATTATTTTCTTATTTACCCCATTAACAATCGTCCATTTTGAATGGTTTGAATTAAACATTTGTGGTTTATTTTCGATTTAAATCGTCCAAAAAGGTGGGTCGTTACAGGCAGTGTGCAAACTGTCAACAAGTGATGGCTGAATATTAGAAGCCATGTGGATTACTTCAACCTTTGGAGATTCCAGTTTGGAAATGGGATTCATTATCAATGGATTTTATAAATGGTTTGCCAAGGTCGAATAGAGAAAATGAGAGTACATGGGTCATAGTGAGAAAGTTGACCAAGATTGCCCATTTCATTCCGGTTAAGTCAAGCAGGACGACACCTGTTGTAGCTAAGTTGTTCATGAAGAACATTGTTAGACTGCATGGACATTCCTAGTAGTATAGTCAGTGGTAGAGATGCTTTATTTACTAGTGAATTTTGAAAGAGTCTACAGAATGTATTAGGTACCAAGCTCAAGATGAGTACTGTGTATCATCCTCAAACAAATGGGCAGACGAAAAGGAGTCAATAAGGTACTCGAGGATTTGTTAAGAGCTTATGTGTTGAACATTGATGGCCCTTGGGAAGATCACCTACAGTGGATTTTTCCTATAGGAACAGTTATCAGACTAGTAAATGGATAATGCCTTTCAAAGCTTTGTATGGAAGGCCATGCAAATCACCAGCAAGTTGGTTGGAGACTGGAGATAGATTAATCTTGGATCCAGATCTAGTTAGAGAGGCAACAAAAAAGATTGTGTTGATCTAAGAAAGGATGAAGGATGAAGGATGTTCAGTCTAGACAAAAGAGTTACATAGATAAGAGGTGTAAAGATCTAGAATTCTCAGTTGGAGATAGAGTCTTTATTAAGGTATCATCGATGAAGGGTGTGGTACGATTCGAAAAATCAGGGAAACTGGCACCAAGATATATTGGTCCGTTCCTAATTATAGAGAGGATTGGAAAGCTCGCATACAGAGTAGAGTTGCTGAGCAGTATGGCAGGTGTCTATAACGTGTTTCAAGTATCTCATCTTTGCAAGTATATGTATGATCCAAAGACTACAATTCCTCAAATAGATTTAGAAGATTTGATAGTAGAACCGAATTTGACTTTTGTTAGACTGCTAGTTTGAGTTATGGCGAGAGATGAGAAGAGGTTAAGGAAGAAGATAGTCAAGTTAGTGAAAGTTCAGTGGAGTGACAACGAGAAGGACTGTACTTAAAGAAAACAAAGACAGGACAAGAGATACTTATCCCAATCTATTGTAAGGGTATATTCTATATTTGCTTGGTTTAGACTGTTGCTAGTCAGATAGGCTAGTATGGTAATTAGGAGATGTTATAGATTACAATGTTTAGTATTTAGTCCTAACTAAATTTTAAGGATGAATTTTTTTAAGGAGGGGAGTCTGTAACACCCGTATTTTAAATAACATTATTCAGGAGACTTAATGAGATAGAGCAATATAAAGCTTAGGGTGATAAGGCGATTGAGATTTGGAGATTAAATAAAGGTCGTGCTTAACCAATAAAAATTAAAGAATGAGTTTATGGAAATGGTTTTATAAGTTAACTAATAAGAGAATAAGGCAAGAATTTTATGGTGAATAGCGGTCCACCATAACCCTTAACCCCTAAACTCTTATTCCCATTTTCATTTTCATAAGTCCATAATTTTAAAAATATAAGAAAAGGGGGAACTAAAAGCTGGCCATAACTTAGGGGATAATAGGATTAAAAATCAATTGAAAGCCAAGGGATCCAGCAAGAAGAATTAAACAAGATCAAATGTCGAGTTTCCTATCCAAAGCAAGGTGAATAATAATCAAAACCATCTTATTTTCGATTTTAAAGAGCATTTGATTTTGGATTTTAAGTTTAAAACCTTTATGATGATTTTAATGATGATTTTCTTGGATTACATGACATGTTAGATTCAAACAAGTATGTTTGATAAATTTTTTATTCGATTTTAGGGCTAAAAACCGTATATATTGGGTTTTAAATGTCATGAGGATTTAATATGTTATATAAAACATTATTTGGAGATGGGTTTAAATTTTCATAATTATCCAAGTTATGGATAATTTACTAAGGATTTTTGAAGGAAGAAATATAATTCGGTTTAAAATTTATTCGACTACTATATAAAGGATTTTAGGTCTGAAATCTATATATGTTAGTTAACATAGTAGAAGTGAATATGTTGATTTTTGGGGATTTTTCTTAAGTAATTTACTGTGGAAATTAAATTAAGTAAGTTTGAGGACTTAAGTGCTTTAATTGTTTTGTTAAAAGGAATGGTTTCTTTGTTAAGTATTTTTAAATAATTCTGGATGAACTCGGTAGTATTTTAGAAAAGATTTTGGTAAAGTTAAGGCAACCAATTATATTTTCACAAATAGACAAGTTAGTTGAAATGCATTAATTTGAAAAGGCAACAAAATAATTTTGCATAGATTTATTTTTTCTCCACTTCCAGTAGCAACCTTTCGACCCCATACTTCCGCCCCCAACCAAGTCAAAACCAATACACAAGGTATCTATGCTTTGGTATGTAGTGGATTGGAGAAAGGCGACAGGTATAGAGTCAAAACAATTCTCGAGACCTTTGTTTTGCAATCCAAAGAGATGCCCCTTGCCTTGCTTTTAATGAATACTTTCGAAAGAGTTTAATTATTTTTAAATATTTTTCGACGGGTTTCCGCCATTTTGTTTTAAAGGGTAGCTTTCGAATAAGTTGCCGTGTTTTATGTTCTAAAAATGAAGCTTTTGAAAGGGTAGTTTGAACCCAGTTGAAACCATGCTACCGACTTTATGCCTTTCGAATACGTTGAAGTTATCAACAAGTTTGAAAGGTAAGCTTTTCCTTTACAAATGCATAAAGCTGCTTCCCAATGCTTTCGAATGGGCTCCACCATCTATACGAAATTTTTCGAAGGCAATGGCTTCGAAAGGTGTTTCAAAGCTATCGTTCGAATTGTTTTACTTAAAGACTAATGCTTTCGAAAGGATGGTTCCGAAATCAAATGTTTTCCCCAAACTCTTTTATTTGAAGTTAAATGGTTTCAAAGGGGGTACTTTCGCTTATGCACACTTCGACCCAAAAGTTATGTTTAAGATTAAACTCAATGGTTTCAAAAGGGGTACTTTCAAATGATTTCGTAGTTATGCTTCTATAAATTGAAAGTGATGCTTTAATACTTTCAAAAGGAATTTTTTGATGGTTTTGAAAGGCCTATGCTTAGTGTTAAAAGAATATTTGAATGCTTCCAAAAGAGGTATTCCAATGGTTTCGAAAGTAAAGGTCTAAGGTTTCGAAAGCCTTAGTTTTTAAAATTAAGAACCAAATCGATTTTTAAAGGAAAAATCCATGGCACTATAAAAGAGCTTTAAATGGCTTTTAAATTTTTACTTCATAAAGAAGCTTGCCTTGGTAAAAATAATGGGTTAAAAGGATTAGCCAAATTTCAGGTGGAAATGATTTCAAGGATATTAAACCAAAAATGTTGGTATATTTTGTATATGTTTCTTCTATAAATATATTCACTATGTAATGGACCCATAACCGTATTTTAGGAAGTAAGGGAAGAATAACCAGCTAGGTTAACCCAGTAGTGAATATAGACTAAGAAAACTCCTGAATGAAAAGAGTTGCATCCAGAAGGTCAGGTAGACCAGAACATAGGATGCCCAAATACTAATTAAGAAGTTATCAATTTAGACAGGTTCATAGTAAATCCATGAAAACTATGTTTAAAGAGAGTTATTAGCAGGGGCCAATAGGTTTGTAGTGATCCCATGAAAACTATATCTAGATAAAGTTAGTGACAAGAGTCAATAGATTCATAATCAACCCATGAAAACTATAATATAAGGGGAGTTATTGGAGATACCAATAGGTTCAAGGAGAACCTAGGAAAAAATTGAATGAAATTATTGGCAGGGGCCAATAGGTTCCTAGTGATCCCATGAAAACTATAAACCCAAACAAATAGTCCATAAGCTTTAGTGACCCCATGAAAACTATGAAGTAGGACAGATATTCCTTAAACTTTAAATAGGTTATTAGTTAGCCTATGAAAACTAATAGGTTATTAGTGACCCTCGAAACTATAACCGAGACAGATAGTCAAAAGAATGAGGATGGGAAATCTAGGATATTTTGCTTGTTTATATATCATCATGGTATTTTAAATTGCTATGTTTTTAACCATTGTGGATGCATGAGCACATTATATGGTTATTATAAATTTTTGTGTAAGATATTAGTGAGGGAAAAACCCATTCTGCTAAGCAGCATGGTCTCACTAGATATCTAAATTGTTCGAAATGGCATGTTATTATTCATACCAGACTTCATGTCTGACTCGAATTTTATGTTTTCCATTTAAACTCTCTAGCGCTCAACTGATTTTGAGTAGTTTGAGAGTTGAGTATTTTCATGTTCTCCTTAGACGAATAATCTTTTGGAGATGTGCAGGAGGAAGGCTATCTACTAGGAGTTCTTTTCTTTTAATTCCACTATGTTTGAGTGCAAAGGCAAAGTTTTTTAATTGACTATTTATAGACTCTAATTATCCAATGAGGCATCTTCATACATCACTCTTGGCGTATTTTGCAATAACTATTTTTTCTCTGAATGTGGTTCTTGAATTTGGGATTATGTAATGAATTTTAAATGTGATTGAAATGGAGTGAGAATTTTTTTTAATGGATTGAAAAGAATTTCATATCCACGTGTTTCAATTATATCTAAGTATCTAACATTACTGCATTTGGTCGCCCAGGATTAATAACTATGGATGACTACAATATCCGTAGCCGTTAGTTTTGGGCCTCTAAGTGGGGAATGTTACAGAGGTCATCCTGAATGCTCAAATGATGTATGCTTAGCTGGTAAGGATGCTTCAACAACTTTATCTTCCTTTTACACTCTTTGTTGTTCTTACTTGAAGGGTGTTCATCTTGCAGGCTGCACCACAAAACCTCCATATTCAAATGGGTCTACAAGACCTGAATAAGCAGATGGAGGAAGAATGGTTGCACACCAACTAATGGAGGGGGCAAATAGAGAGCTCAAAAGGTGGGCTCTGTAGGCCAAGTGAAATGCCGAGTAATTTGAGCGGTGGACCTTGGAGGTGAAAGGTGTTAGGTATGTGGTCGAGATGGCTAAGGAGACTGCTATTGGGGAGTGGACCGAGGAGGTGAGGAAACTGGGGGAGAAGATTGGGTATATGCGGGAAAATATGGAGATGAGCAACAAGGATGCGGATGAGATGAGGGAAAGGCTGTAATAGCACTCGTAGTGCATAACTCGACCAGAGCTTGCGAAGTAGATGGTGCCCTAGACGAGCTATAGGACGATAGGCTAACTAAGATGTTGAAATGAGTTTTGCAATCAATTAACAACTCCCTTTATTGGTTAGCTTCTTTGCCTCGTAAAAATATAATGAGGTCTTCAGCGAGGTAGTGGGGAAGAAGAAAGCAACCAGTAGGGATCTTTTGGCAATTTTGATTGTGAAGCAAATTGCCTCCTTTATAAGCAAGTCGAATGAGCCAACTACCGATGATCCCCTAATGGTGGACAAGTAGTTAGATTTTGACAATGATTGCCAAATCACCAGGCATCTCATGCTTCCCTAGTAGTGGAGTCTCCTTTTCTGTTGTTGTTGATGTATTGATTAGGCAAGGCCAAATATTGTTATAAATGATAAACTTTTTGTTGAATATTATGAACACCTTTCTTTGTAATGAAATCTGTCATTGTAGATTTCTTATTCGTTTGAATATTATGTATTTTCCTTATGCTTTTCTGCTAGTATTTCACATGTACATTTACATATACTTATCCTTTATGCTTACTTTTCATCTGTTACTAAGTCGAGGGGTTACAATGGCTCCTGACATTGTTAACTAGACACATAGACTTAGATTTTTGTACACAGTATAACAGAGACATAAGGAAAACAAATAATAACCAAACCAATCAAACATATCTTTCACTGTGGTAGCCTGCCCACTAGCTTGGCATAATAGATGTGAGTTGGTGACATGGTGTCTTAAGTGGCTGCTCAAAGCTTAATTAGAGCCGCCTTTGTTTTTTATTTGCAGGTCGTCGAGGGCCCGGCTTTGTTTGATAGGGCAGCTTTAGGTGTTCAAGTCAGCCAGCACTATGGATCCTAGGCTTGGGATTACGACGAGGGTAATCATGCTGCCATGGCACTAGTGTCCACCTCATTCAAGGGACATGCAACATCATGGGCAACCAAATTGTGACCACTGTGCAGGTGGTCTTGCCATCGATTCATTGATGCCTCCTACATGAAAGGGAGAGTTGAGTTGCTTGTGCAACCTCAGTAAGAAGCACTATGGATGCTGGGTTTAGAGTCGCAATGAAGGTGACCACACCATTATGGCACTGGTGCTTCGTCCTGCTAGAGTGACGGGCAGCATCATAGTCGAATGAATTAGGACAACCGTGTAGGTAGTCTCGCCATAGGTTGGTCAATGCTTTTGGCGTAGAAGGGAGCGTTGAATGACTTGGGCATTCTCATAGCGTAGTTTCTAGCATTCCCTGGTTGCAAAGGTAGTCAGTCTGGCCTACCTTCTCGGATAGCTGTGGCTATATCACTCCCCAAGAAAGGTGGGAGTGATTTCCTACTTGTTCCAGCAGGTTATCCTGTTGATACTTGAATGAAGAATATTTCTTTTACATTCCATACTTAGAATATTTAATACAAAATGTGTAACCTCCATATAGTTGCGACAGCATCCCAAAGCCTTATTAGTGTGACTCATACAATTTCAAATATAATATGCCCAAAGGCACTATGGATTCTAAGTGAAGGGCACATGGGTGCCATCAGGGTGTAAAATGCAATGGGCGCCATTGACGAGTGTGCCGTTGATAGAATACAGACCTTCCTATTTCAATCCTAATACTCCTTTGGGTGGGGATTTTCTGTTTGAAAACACCTAGTGTAGTACAAAATCTCTAACCTTGAACTGGTGGAGCTTTACTCTTGCATAGCAATGCTTGGTCGTTTTTCATTTATATGCCTTCATCTAAAGTTTGCCTCTGCCCTTCTTCCTTCCAAACCATCGAGCCCAACTCGAGCAGTTCTTTATATTGCTTAAGATCATAAGTGAGATATCTTAGAGACACTATGTTGACATTGATGGGTAGCATGGATTCATAAGCTAAGTGAATGGAGAATGCACAATTGATGTGCAGCTCAAGGTATGACATGACCAAAGTACAGGCTATGGATCCTCAACCCGGTATCCTTTGGCCTTCATGAGACGCTTCTTCAGCGTTGCCTTAATAATTTTGTTTAGGGTCTCAACTTGGACGCTTGCTTGTGCGTGACTAAGAAGAAACAATTCTCTATTCCTTTCTATTCATCGAATCCTTGGAATAGCCCGCTCTCTAACTAGGTACTTGTCAGTTATAATTTTCTTTGGAAGTCCGAATGAGAAAACAATGTTTTTTACCACAAAATTAAGGATCTTGGGCGTGATGACCTCGATAAAAGACTTTTCCTTAACCCATTTTGTAAATTAATTGATAGCGACTATAGCACGGTTATATCTGCCTTTGGCATTTAGGAGCTTGCCGATCAAATCAATCGCACAAATGTCAAATGGTCAGGGGACATCATTGAAGTTAGGAGACTTGGCAAAGTTCTTGCGATTTTGACAAACCGCTAACAATGGTTGCACTTACTGACGTAGTTCATTTCATCCTCAATCATAGTTGACAAGTAATAACCTTATAGGCAGTCTTCTTTTTTAGGCTCTGCCCTCCGGCGTGGTCTCCATATAAGCCTTCATGCAGTTCCATCAATAGTGGTCGGCTACCATGCCTGTCAGACACCACCAAAGATGAGCTGAGTACCCCTTCCATTAGAGCTTTCCATCCAAGATGGGATGATGGCTTGCCCAGCAGAGAATCTTTTATATATCTTTTCCCTCATTGTGCTGTTCATCTCTTGCAAGGTACTTCAGTAATAAGTTCATTGAGGAGTCAGGGTGGGCTTCATCAATTTCTAGGATGGTTTCCCCAGATCCAAAGCAAGGGCAGCTAGCAACTCCGTTGGGACCTAAGGATGCTCTCCTAAGGATTGCTCACTGCTTTGGCAAGTCGATCGACCGTGGCATTCTTCTTGTAGGGTACATGTTCTAACATGACATCTATGAAGGTGCTAATGAATTTCCTGGATTTTGCAAAAAAAAGGGTAATGTTTTTCTCTTAACTAAGAAGCATTCCCCAATTTGTTGAGAAACCAACAAGGAGTCATTGCCCAAATGCAAAAATTCTATTTGCAGCTCTATAGCCATCTTGATACCGGCAGGATGATTATATACCTGGCATCATTATTTATGGACTTGAAGAAGCTTAGGAGGATGGCAAAGCAAATCTCTTGACCGTTGGGTGTAACCGAGACCATGCCTCCCTCGTACCTTTCTCGTTTGATGCACCATCAACATAAAGCTACCATGCTAGCGAGTTGGTTGTCATCTCCTTGTCGTCATTGTCTGAGCTAGAACATTCTACTATGAAATCAGCTACAACTTGGCCATTGATTGAGAAGCGAGGTTAGAAAGCGATATGATGTTATCTAAGATCTAAGGATCACTTTAGGAATCACCCCATTGTATCAAGTTCGCTTAGCACATACTTTAATGGCAGGTTTATGAGGACTTTGGTTGGGTGAGCTCAGATGTACGGTCATAGATGTCGGGCAGCCATCAACAGCAATAAGCAAGCTTTTCCAATCTGGAGTACCTTGTTTTTGGTCTCGTTAACCTCTTGTTTACATATTAGATGGCTCATGTACTTTATCTGTTTTGTGAATCAAGGCAGCACCGAGCATATAATTAGTTACTACAAGGTATAATTATAAGTCTTCCCAATCGACGGGCTTGGAAAGCATAGAGGTTATGGCAAGGTGCCTCTTCTAGTTTTTAAAGGATATTATGCACTCGTAATTCCATATAAATAACTTACCCTTCTTAATGAGATCGAAGAAGGGTACATAATGTTCTGTGGCTTTTGGTATAAAGCTACTAAGCGTTGCGATCATCCTGTTCAGGCTCAGCACATGCTCGGCTATGCAAGGTACTAGCATATCTTAAATCGCTTGAATCTTGAAGGGATTGGCTTTATTTTCCTTGGCTCTTACCACAAAACCAAGGAACTTTCCAAATCTTACTATGGAGGAACTCTTCCTTGGGTTGAGCTTCATATTGTATTTATAGAGGATGTTGAAAATCCTGGCCAGCTTCTTTACATGCCCTCCGACCTTCTCAGAAGTAACCAACATGTCATCCATGTAGACCTTCATCGAATAGTCGATTTTCTGAGTAAACATACAGTTGACGTGCTGTTGATATGTGGCGTTTGCATTGTGAATGTTGAATAACATGGCTCAGTACCAGTAAAATCTGGCATTGATGATGAATCAGTATGCTCTTAGTCCGGGCCGTGCATGGCAATTTATTATTTCCAAAGTAGGCATCCATGAATGTCAATAGCTAGTTTTGGTTGGTCGTGTCTACATGATGTTCAATGTAGAAAAAAGGGAGACCGTCTTTAGGATAGGTCTTATTAAGATTCGAGAAATCGATACATCTTCTCCTGGCCCTACTTGGCATTCGGACGAGCATTGGTTTAACCATCCAGATTGGGTATGTTTCTTCATGAATGAATCTATTTTCTAGTTGTTTTACTACTTCCTCCTTGAGTATCCTATACCGTTTGGGGTTTAGAAGTGTTACTTGAATTTTTTGTAAAAATAAATGTGGCCTGACCTGCCCTATTCAATAGCCTATAAGACTATGGAAGCATGCACCATTGCCTATCTTTTAGCCTGTGTAGCCGATGGTCTAGCATGATGGTTAGCCCAGACTCAAAAAACATTGATCTGACCATTCACCTTAAGCGCATGGCTCCTAGCTCACCGGTGTTGTATAGCCCTCGGTCGGGTCAAGCAAACAGGTATTTCTTAAACAATAGCCCGCTTAGCACCATCCTCCGTATTGAATATATATCACCCTCGCCGATCTCATCCATCCAAGCATCAATTCAAACTACTATATATAAGCCAAGGCTTGCATTCTTACATGGGTTGAACAAGATTATCTTTCAAAAAATTATTGTCTTGTTATTATCTCTTATAAGCTAAGCTATTGTAATAAAAGCAAAGTAATAAGAAATTTCTCATAGTGGACGTATATCGTCTTAGATCGAACCACTTCAAAACTTTTTCTCATTACTTTAACGCATGTTCGTCTCCTCATTTTAAATTTTTAAACCAAGAAGTTGGTAAGTAACCTTAGCTAATATCACATCAACCATATTTTCAAGGCTTGTTAAATCTCTAGTCAATGTTTTGGTGATAGGATGGCCTCCTGTGGAAGCTCTTATTTCTCTTCACTTTACTCCTCTACAAAGTCCTTTCCCATTTCCACCATGTCAAATCCAGGTGAAAATGAAGTTAATAACTCTAATGATCGCAATATCAACAAGGCTTTTAGGTCGAGCACAGTCTACCCCATCCATAGGCTGAGCAACAACACATGGCTCAACATGATTAATGGCTTGATTAGCATAGGTCAGCTTGCTCGTGATGCTGAAAGAATTAGGGGTAAGCCCCATGAGTAATTATGTAATTTGTTGTGCATATCTAACTCATAACCAATTTGTTTAAAATATAACGTGTTTTCTTTCTATTATATACTTATTATATTATGACAAAATTAATTAACTATATTAAAGCATATTAAATAGAAAATCCTTGAATTATATGTTATGCGATAGTAATTACAATGTGTTATAATCATTAGAAATTTATCACATTAAAAATAATGTATTATTTTAAATATTCATAATCAAGATATTTTGAGATCTGATATTTATACTCTAATGAGCTTGAGTGTGTAACTCTCTCCAAATGTTATGTACCGGGGGTTATGTACCAATAGTTACTGAATAATTATGGAATGACTCACTCGAGAGTTTTTTGTAGGTAATCGTAACTAAGGCCAACTAAAGAATCTCAAAGTCATGATGTTACATAGTTCCATCGACTTGAGAATACTGTGTAATTTCAACGCACATACTCCACTTTGATTATTGTTAAATCATGACATGATGTCCAATGAATGACTGTAGTTGGGTCTGAGTTGAAGCATTGGAAGTGAAACACTATTCAATAATGAATTTGTCTCCTCTGTAATATGGGTTTAGTATCATGGTCAAATGTAATCAGATCAAAGTCAAAATCTATAATCAGAGTAGTACAGTTAACAATAAATGTTATTATTTAGCCAAGGAATTTGTTTATGGACTAACCAAGTTGAATGTGGACGATATTGGAATTTTGACCAAAACCAAATTCCATAGATCCAAATGTGATCTAGTGTTAACGAGGAGAATTGATGTAAATAATCATTACGACCAAGTACTAGTTATAATAAGTAAAATTGAATTTTACCTATAAAGACGTGTAAGCGATGAATTCAGCTAGAATGTCACGCTAATAGCTAAGGTGACGTGCGAACATTAATATTCAAATTGTTCGATATCAATAGCTGACTGAATTTACACCTTTTAGTCGCACAACCGAAATGATGAATACTCCGAAAGAACCAAACGATTTAATTAAGTAATAATCATTGTAAATTAATTAAATTAATTACTATTTGTGAAAAATTAATTATTAAAACTTATCTACTTTTTAAATGCCATCGGTATTTAATAAAATGGGTGTATAAAAGTTATAAACACGCATATCGTTATACGATATTGATAGAATAGTTAAATTAGATTTAAATGGAAAAAGTGCTAAATAGATTTGGAACATTTGAGCCGACTACAGCTCATTCTATAGTCGTCTATGCATGGAGGGAAGAAGATTTTGATAAGAATTAATTAGAAATTAAATAGGGAATCCTTTAAAACGTATTCTCTTATTTATTTCATTTCTTTCTTTCTTGACAATTCTATTTCTCTTCCTCTTATCAAGTCATGGCCAAATTTCCATGCTGGTCTATAGCTAAAAATTCTGAAACCTAATACAAATTAAATTAATTTACAAATGGTTTTTCTACCTTTTAATCTTTGCAACATCTAGAGGTTGATTCATGAATCTGAGAGCTTCAATTCATTAATCAAGATGTGACTTTCTGGCAACATCCTAATATATTTTGATTTGAATTTATCTATGTAATTCTCATGTCATATGCCTGAACTCTCTATTATTCATCTTTCCTTTTATTGTTTATCTTACAACATCTAATTCAAATCTCCTTTTGCCTATTTAAATTAGGAGTACGTTTATTATTTTGGTTTTTTTGGATCCATCTTTGTTGTTACCTCCATTTATTGTTTGTCCATCAGAATTCATATAATTTAGATCTTCTATCTTTATGATATGTTGTAGTTGTGCGTGTGTGTTTGTGTTAATCATTTATGTTTGCATCAAAAATCAAGTTATTTTGTTACTTTGTTGGTGTTTTGAACATAATTGTTTTGAAAATTATTTTCATAAAGAAAAGAAAATCCTTTTTCGATTCATATACGGACATTTTTGTAAATTCCAACAATTTTATTTTCATTCTAAATTTAAAGTATTGCATAATATTCTATATATGTTGTTTCCATTTCATGGTTATATATTTGTTTCAGAATTGTTACTTTTAAGTTCTAATAATTATATACACATATTTTATAATTACATGTTTACATAAGTAAGTTAATTTAAGATCTAAAATATCATATGATATTTTATTTATATGGAAACATATATGTATTTCTCCATTCAAATCAACAAGATGGAATTAATGTAATTCTTGATTTCAAATCTTTCCCCGATTGAAAGTTAATTCATTAATACTAATTGTAAATATATAAGTTACCAATGTAGTGTGTGTGCGCGCATGCATGCAAACTATTGTACATCATTTACTGTTTATAGTTTTCAAATTAAAAACCTGAACAATAATGGCATAAGTAAATGAAAAATGGATCTGTTGTGGTGTAAATCATAGCGCCTACATAAATTCATATTAACCATGTACACTTCTATCTGTTGCACTTACACAACATAAACTACAGTATATTTGGATATGCTCATAATTTATGTTGTATATAAATTGCTCGATAATGACATGTAACAAATCAATCAATTTAATTAAAGATAAAGAAATGAAAGGTTACGCTCTTCAATTAAAGCAGAAAATTTCCTCAATTAATTACATACGTTTTAGAGAGATAGAAATGAAAGGTTTCTTACTCTAATGTCTAAATTAACTTTAACCAGTAAATGTTACAAACATAGGTGTATTTTGATACACTCATACATTTGAATTTAAATAAAAAACCACTTTTTTAAATATATTAAACAAAATGAAGATTTTATTTAAACTAATTTAAATTGAATTTAAAATCCATTTAGGCTTCCTAGACTTAACTAAGATCAAAGTGGAATTTTTTTTTAAAATTCACTCATCTAACACGCTTTCGACTGGCACTGTTCCAATAGAATGGAACGACCTTTGGGTTGACCCTCAAGCAACTTTAAACTTTCCTGCCACCTCCAAATGGTTAATTGGACCAATGTCCAGCCTGCTATGCTCGTCAGTTACAACATAATACTCGTGAAAGTGTTGTGTTGGAAACTCTCGTGGGAGTCACCACAATTCACCATAAGAACATACATACTGCTCAAGAACAGGAAGATGTCCATGAGGACCCATAACTTGAACCGGCAGCGTACCATTGTTTCCCTTCGATCGAGACAGCATCCGCATTTGGACATTGGATGAGGCCATGTTCTGCACTTTGAACGCCTTAGTGGTGGTGAGTAAGGGAGAAATCAGAAACCCAAAGAACCATCAATACACTCCCGACCCCTGTAGGAGGTGCCTCGTCCTTGGTCCTATAAGAGTCGCCCTTATCCACCCCTTTAGTCATCAGAAGTAGATCTTCTACCCCATCCAAGCATCGGCTTTCCCACTCACCATATCGCATTCAGGGTCCCCTACACTAGATAGACAATGGAGTAACTTTCCCTAGCAAAGGGCCAATATCATGCGCGACACACAGATATGGCCTTCGAGAAGACATAACTGTCACATTGCACCAACAAATGCTCAGAATCCAAACTAGAAATAATGATGGCAAAGGTATGCCAGCCGACGAGAACAGAGACTCCTTCTCTGAAGAAATACTAACCACTTACATCCACTAAGATATATTTTTCCTCCAATGGATAAGTATGATGGGAGTAACGACCCAATTGATCATATCACCGCCTTTAACTTGGTTATTCAAGCTGGCCATATTTCCAGTCATGCAAAGTGCCTTCTGTTTCCCTCTACCCTGAATAGACTGGCATCTTGCTGATTCCTTCATTTTCAAGCCAAAAGTATCCACCCTTGGGCCCAATTATGTTTCGATATTAAAGACCGCTTCTTCGCGAAAACAAGGGTTATGATGGTAAGCGAGTTGGGAGACATAGGGCAAGGTCTAGCCAAATTCCTTTCCTCATACGTCAACTGCTTCAACAATCAATCAACTTTTGCAAGAGGATTGGATAAGAATAGCTTAGTAGTCACCTTTGTTCAGAGGAAAGGAACCAGTTTCGAATGTGGAAAGAGATATAGAAGCAACCCACTTTGTCCTTGACTGACTTTCTCCAAAGGGAGAATAGCATAATGAAGGTGGAAGAAGCTAGGATAATAGGGGATCATGGGCACAAACGATAGAGCTAGGAATTCTATGTAGTCTCGCTACTTCTTTCACGCACAACTTAGCTAAGTATGGTATGGTTTGAGTTATCTTCATTGGAATGAAGTATGCTAACTCGATCCACTATTACCCATATGCTATCGCGACCACTTCTATACCATGGTAACCAATCAATAAAGTCCACTGATACCTGAAATCTCAAGGGTTAAAACTATTCTGATTGAATATATATATATATATATATATATATATAAGTGAATCACTGATTCCTAATTACTCACACCTGATCCCACTTCTATTGGGGAATTTTCGATGGTTGCAAAAGACCAATGTGTCTTTGATGTTCAGCTTTAACTAGTTGACAAATCATATAACCTTTCACATACTTTCCTATATCGTGCTTCATCCCTTTCTAGTAGTATAGACGCTACATGTCCATGTACATCTTGCTTCCTCCGGTATGAATGGTATAACGTGATCGGTGTCGGTTATCCATTACATCGTTATGGAGATTATCCAAGTCAAGTACAACTAGATAATTGAACAACCACGACCTATTAAAAGAGTAGTGCAAATATACTACAAAACAGTGTAATTAATTTTGCTATTACTCTTGTCATATAATTAATTTGGGTGGTCCTCGATCGTTTTATTATTTTTTTTGTTTGATCAAACCCTCTAAATTTAGTTTTCAGTGGATCATCATCGGGTTTTTTTTCATTTTTCAACAGGATGTCTTTGAATATCTTTTGAAAGGAAGTGAAACAATAAATTTTATGATTTTGTTCCATTTATCATGTCTCTCTCATGACAATTTTATTTAAGTCCTCTTAAAACTATACCTTCTTATCCAACAGTGTAGTCCTTTTAGTAACGTTTAAAAATATTCATAAAATAAATAGAAAGTATAACATGAAAAAAAGTACGTGAAATAAAACTACAAAGAGACATAATAAATAAACATTATGTGGATTTGGTCTTAGTGAACGAAGTTACATCGCGGGTAGAAATATTCACAAGCTGATATGGCTTCAATCTTATTGTAGCATTCACATTTCGAGCTTTCGACGCGATCATTTGGTTTTATATTGGATTTTGATTTTGGATTTGAATTTGATTTTAACTTGAACATGATTTGGTTGGTTTTCTAAATTCTTTTTGAAAAATAAGAGAGTGGAAGTTAAGAAAAACGGCATAGTGGATCATAAGAGAATAAAGTATCCTTAGAAAATAAAATTAATTATTTTCCACCCTCACATCTCTACAGAAATTCGATACAACTATCGAATTTTCCTTTTATTTTCAATACGTCACCATTGAATTTTTTATCTCTACTATTAATATTGAAAATTCAATCAATAAGATTTTCATCGTGTCCTTTTAAAACTCCAAAAATACCTTAGATATATCATTTCATGACTATCAATCAATGAAATTCAACCATCGATTTGCGGCCTGCACTATCATCCCCTTTCCGACCATCCATCAACGACTAAAAAGATTGCTTGAAATAAAAGTGTTACGATCACAAAGTTTTTACACTTAATACATATCCCTCGTTGAATTTTATTAAATAAAAAGTAAATACATTTAGCTATTAGATGCACATACGTGCGATTTGTATTAGTACTCAATAATATTTTTTGGGTTCATCCATATCGTTTCATCTCATGACGGTACAGTACTTAGAAAAGCGTGCTCAAAATATAGGATACTTTTGGCACAGGTCCTTATTAAGTTTCAAAATTCACGAAAAGTCATTCACTAAATTTCAGTGTAAATTAGGTCCATGTTTTTTATTCACGATTATTGCAGAGCATGATGCAACATTTCATAAAAGTTGCTGACATTTCCGCAACTTTTTTGTACACTGGACATAGTGTAAGAAAGTTACTTAAATATCAACACTTATTTGTAAAAGTTGCTGACATTTCAGCAACATTTATATACACTGTGAACACAATTTATGAAAGTTGCTGAAATATCAGCACTTATTTATAAAAGCTGCTGACATTTCAGCAACATTTATGTACACTGTGAACACAATTTATGAAAGTTGCTGAAATATCAGCACTTATTTATAAAAGTTGCTGACATTTCAGCAATAATTTTTCTTTGTTTTTACAATGAAACTTTGACAGGAAAAGTTGTTGAAATATCAGCACTTATTTATAAAAGTTGCTGACATTTCAGCAATAATTTTTCTTTGTTTTTACAATGAAACTTTGACAGGAAAAGTTGTTGAAATATCAGCACTTATTTATAAAAGTTGCTGACATTTCAACAATAATTTTTCTTCGTTTCCAGAAAACAGGGACCCGCTTTACAACGAAACTTTGACAAAGACCCGCTTTACAATATGAAAGTACGATAGGGATGCCTCCCTAATTTCCACTTAAATATATTGCAGTACCCCTCTTAATAGGTTGAGATTGAGTGGATTTCCCCGTAATCATCCTCTCTCTTATAAAACATGGAGTCCCTTACCTAGAGAATTCTAAAGCAAATGAGTTTGTCTTTCACACATAGGTGTGTATGTAAAAGCATACACACTTTTGTTTCTAATCGAGCCCTTCTCACTTTTGCTATATCTCAAATCCTCTCAATTTTAACCATATGTTCCGATTAAAATAATATAGTTTCTTTTTCCTTAAATGTCCATATGTATTTATGGTATGTATGTACATACGTACGTATACATACGTACATACATATGTGTATACATATATACGTACATATACATGGTATATTTATGTGTATGTGGTATGTGTGTGTGCACACACAAAATTTAAACAATATCAAATTTCAACAAAATCAAATTTCAATATCATTTCATTGACATGCACAAAGCTTTTATCAATACGTCAATGACATCTGCCTTAAGTGGTAACTTCTACCATGAATTGATGCAAAGGTCTTGTGGTTGATCACCTAGGCATATATTGTCGCAGGCCTTAATTTTTTTTAGATCACGTAAAAATTTGATTCCAGCACACGTAGCTAAAGGTGAAATGACCTAGTTGTGGAATTACTCCAAAAGCAAACATTGATTTTGTTGGCGCTGGAAATAAATCCAAAATTTGCACCACCTCCAACTTGTAGACCATGCATACTTTAGTGGTGTTGTCTGCTTTGGTACCTAGATATAGAAAGAACAAAGAACTTTTGCATTGTTTGTTGGTGCTATCAACCAGAAACAAACAAGTTAATTTTGTACTGCATTTTTATATGATAAGACTACTGAAACGTTCGTCTGGATGTTCGACACGTTTCAACTGTACAACACTGTTCGGGAAAAAAAAAAATTAAAAACCATTCGTATTAATCAACATACAGCCATGGCCAGACTCCAAAGTATTAGCTTCACAATTGCACGTGACGTATCACTGTTTATGTGTTTGGCATATATACCAAAATGCAGCCAAAACACTAAACAGTGTTGTCGAGAAGCTCAAAGAGTTTTCCAAAGATTTTTAATAGACATCTATGATAATGGTCATGAAAGGATCTTTTTTTTTTTTTTTTTTTTTTTTTTATAAAGCTTGGTATCAAATGCTTAATCGTCATAATCTCCTTGAAAACGATTGAAATAGGCTTTAGTACAGAGATGATCTTTTTCTGTGGATAATGTCAACACACAATGCAGTGAAAGTATGAACAGTTCATCGATAACATACGTCCGTTATACCTATAATTTGCTACGGTTTTGAACATTTCCAAAGATGAACTAAAGATATTCGTGAAGAATATAGTAACGAAGATTTCAAAGCTAGCGAATTTCCCCACAGTTGCATTTCCAAGTAAAATTGCGAGACATGAGGGAAATGTTTTTCTGCACCTCATGTATTTGGTACATTTTCAAAATGAGTTATGTAAAGACCATGATTGTTCTGTATTCAGCGTAACCGATTGGCTCTGTAGTCAAATATAAAATCACACCTTACAAAAAGAATTTCCAATGCACTATCACATTTAAATCCTTGGATGATACAGTTTCATGAACTCGTTTAAATTTTGAGTTTGGAGGAATCCTGTGTTCACATGCTTTAAAAGTATTTGATTGAAAAATACTGAAAGAATTCCTATTTCATACCATACTAAAGCGAAAATCCAACCGAGCAGCCTTTTGAAACAAACGGACAGCTATTTTGAATGATCAATAAGCTATTCAAATACAGCATGTAAAACTGTTTGCCATCTGTGCATTAGTGCATATACTCAAGAAGACTAACATGTATTACAGTTGCAGGTAACATGATTTTATGAGAGGTGGGTCTATTTTCAATATTTTGGACAGCTCCCTGCCACAACTACTAACATGTGCTGCAACACCTGACAACAAACGTAATGACACATCCATCAAAAATTTCATATCATGCTCACAACTCAAGTTTGAATCCTCATTCCCGCTCGAATTTGAGTGTGTTCAAATTAATAATTTCCTGTTTAACACATTAGATGGAGCATCTTCATATGTCTACTTGACACTGCTGACAAGGACGTATGGAACTATATTTCATAGGTAATACATAATACTATATTTCGTATGGAATCATATTTTAAAGTTAAATCATATACATAATACTAGATAAGGACTGCCGTTATGATCGTTGTAGACATGATTTGTTGCCGCCGCTGCACCTTTTTATATGAATTCATTTGGATTAACAACATTATCACAGCGAAAAATATCTTTTAAAAAAAGTGTTGGATTCCAATTTTAAAGAGTAAGGAAAAAAATCATCAATTTTGAGCAAAACAGATTTATGGGTCTATGGGCATCAAAGAAAAAAAAAAATCAAACAAACCCATCTATTTAATCAAAAAAACAGAAATATTCAGTTAACCAACAAAATCAGCGTAAAATTAATATTATCTTTTTTACTTTAAACGATGAATATTTTATAGAAACTGTCGGATAACGAGAATATAACAAAGATAAACGAGTCAGAGAATAAAAAGAAAAAAGATATATTTTCTTATGAGAATTGGATTCAAGATATTGTATAACATTAAAATTTCCAGCTAAAAATATATATTGATTTTAATTATGATTGCGATTCAAACCCATGATTATATTGAAATTTTAAGCTAAAAAAATATCTATTTTGGTCGTGACTAGAAATAGTACCCGTGATCTCATTTGAAACACCAAGAGGATTTTAATAACTTTGCGTGCGGACCAGAAAATTATGACGTTAATACAACTGTTATTAAAGATCAGATCAGAAAATTATGACACTAATACAACTATAAAGATATCTTAAAGCCAAAGGTGATCAATAGTGCCGAATTACAAGCCATTAATCGTTTAACATGAGATATAGGACAATGCAAGCCGATGACCAATGAAGACAAGGGTGATGGTGTCATGAAAATAACTACTGTCAGCTTACTGAGTCTATGACCAATCAATTACCTTAGTCAAAGTAGTGATCATAGCAACCCAAGTTTATGCTCGATGAATACCTTTTTCCAACTAGACCTAAGAAGCAACTCACCAAACAGAAAATCTCATACAGAGGGTTCCTGGTTGGCTCATTTACACGTTACTAGTTAATACATGGCACTAAATTTAAATTAACTTGATGGGCTAATTTGGTCAAGCTTGCAAGAGTAATGAGTCTTCTACAGTAACTTAGATCTCCCACATAACTCAGCAAACTATCAACAAATGCACTCAAAAATCCACAAATGACTAACCATACTTTAATCGGCTGAGCAAATTGGTCTAACAAGTGTCATCCAAGCATGAATGGCGCCCAATAAACAGGACTAACAAGCACTAGGTTGCCCGACCAGTGGACAAGTTCCCTCAATAGAACCCCAGCAGATTTCTGCAAGCAACAATTCATGATTCCGTAATGTACATATTCAAACGAATCAAGATATCTGATGCAGGATGACTATGGATGAACCTCCAATCAAGGCATAAGTTGTAGGAACTAGCTACAATAAGGCCATAAATTTTGAATCTCATGGCTACCCCTACAACTCAATATCTCCTCTCTAGTCAAGCTTAGGGATAAATTTACTTTTTCTCTACTAAATAGTTTCATTGAAGTTAATTTCTAACCAGTTTGCTGACTTGAGCACACAGCAGGATCAGCACAAGGTTTAACAAAATGTAAACAGAAGGGTGCAGATCAGCACAAAGTTGGCTTGCTAGGGTGTTAGAGGAGTTGATGATCACAGTTTGGTAATGTTATGACTTTAAATAAACATCAGTTGAGAACTTCAATAGGAACTGATAACAACATACGGGTAACAGTAATAAAATGTCAAAGAAGAATTACAGGATACAAAAGACTAAGGTCTATACATGATAGTTACTGGAGCGAATAACACTGATAACATGTAGCAACACAATCAACTTTTCCTATATACATTATAGTACAAATGAATCGATGAACTACGAAATGCACTCTAATTGAGAAAAGGTACAACGCAATATTGAAAATCAGAATATTTATAAGACTGGGAAATTTCCTACCTGTTTTATCCACAAAAAAAGGCAAATTTTTTGTAAACCGGAAGGGTTGTTATGATATGATATTTGTACTATACAACCCAATATACTAGAGACATGAACTCTTGTTTAGAAAAATACCTTTGCTGCAGAATCAAGTCCTTATCCATCAAAAGGGTACATCTAACTCTAAGTTTATGAAGCACGTCCTTATCCATCAAAAGGGTACATCTAACTCTAAGTTTATGAAGCACGCTGCACACTGCTAAAACCAACAATTGACACACCCTCATCGTTGATACAAATCCCAATCAAATTCAGGCTGTGAGAAAATCTCATAATCAGTGGGTCCATCAACATAGCTATCCACAGTCTGAATTCCTTCCAATATGGATGGTTGAATGGCATCAATCTTTGAAGGAAGCACTTTATATAAGAACAACACCCCAAGAGTAAAAATTGCTTGTAGTTTAGTTGAGTCGCCGCGAACAGAGAAAAATACCAACATCGCCAGTAGAAATAGAATCACACAGAAGTGCATGATGCACAAGACTCTATCCATAAGCTTTCCATCAGTACCAGTGGCTAAACCACGAACTCTATACACGAATAAGAAATTGTATTTATCCACAATATATCTGTATCCAAAGTATATTGCACCAACAGGAACCACCAATGGAGCAAACATTGAATATATCATAGTAAGCGCAAATATTGTGAGATTGAATGCATAGTACTGAGCAAAATCAAATGTTTGCTTAGGCATATGGAAAGTTCTATTTATTGGGTATATTGAAAGATCATGACCATCAATACCGTTCAAACCTGAAGAACTGTCTTCTCTCCCAGTCATGAGAGGAGCCCTAAGGTTGTCAGTGTTCGTTGCTTCATTGTTTTGTTCAGGAATGTAATCCTCATTTTGCTCGGGAACTAATTGTAGCATGTCATTCTTGCGGAACTTTTTCAGTGTTTTCTTGATCCAAGGTATGGGTGCCAACAAATCAAATGAAATCCCCAAAAAAGTACTTATTATTAGGAACGCCATTGAAGAAAGGCATGATCTTGAAAGGAATGATGTGCTCATATACTGCTCAATCCTTTTACAATCTTCTCCATCCAAGTAACATCTTTTCATACCAAGTATTGCACTTTCTAACGACGACTCAACTATAGCACGCAATAGAATGAGATTCACAAGGAAAAAGCAAAACATTTTAAGCATAGCAGCTCTTTGTTCTCCGGATACTGTAAGATGTCGCTCAAACTTTGAAAGGTAAGATAAAACCGATGGGATGATTATGTACATGCTCGCAAATAAAAGCACATTGGGTAGGAATTGAAAAATAACTGAAGCAAACCAGCCTGAGTTTCCAAACCAATCTAACCATGATTGTGCACTATCCACTGCTTCTACATTGATAATCCTTGCAGCACTCTTTATTGCATTAACCAAAGCAAGAGGTGAACTAAAAAATAGTAGCATTATGAGCAAGCAAGTATTAACGGCTATCCTACGACATCTTAATGAGAGCTTGCTCAAACCCAAATGACTCCAATATATATCGGAAGCAAGTGGAGCTCGTTCCACTCTCCATCTACTTCTCTCAAGCTGCAACTCCATCAAAGGAAAAAACCGACCGATTGGTTTACTCTTCCTCTCCATCCTAAAATCCTTCACTGCCTTATTTGTGGTATATACATCTTTAAATATCACAAACGCGATCCCAGCTCCAGGTGCTCTTCCATCCTTATAATCCATAAGCTTAGTATCCAAAACCAACTTTATATTACGTAACTTCCTCAACCTATCCTCGTCTGTAAGCCCAAATTTTGCCTTGTAGCTCATCAAAAAATCTTTCACGGTTTTCTTCCATCTTTTATATAAGCTATTGTTACCAGTGTCTTCTTCATTTGCATTCAAGCTCCTTGCATCTAACCTAGCTTCCAACCAAGAAATCTCATTCTTCACCCTACTCCACCTCACTGTTAAATCCTCCAACTCACTTAAATCAAACGGCACGATCACCCTAAAAACTTTCCCTGGAAACCTGTGCTGAAAATATTCTTCCAAGGGTGCCTTATCTGCCGCCAACCCTTTAGGCACACCTTGCAACATAACCGTAAAAACTGCAGTCGAACCCGAAGTACTGACGCTTCCATCGTCAAACCTACTAATCCTAACCTCCTCCTCCATTTTCCTAATCCCAAAATGTGCCAACCCCACCACTACAACCATCATCACAAAATGCAGCCAAAGAATATTTGAACCTTTCTCCACATGCACGATTGTAGTCCTAGCAAAATTGTCTAAAATAAACGCGTTGCTTCCAAGGAAAAGATTTACCGGCAGTACAAAGATAAGAACAACGGAGGACAAGGCGAGGAGAATGAGGAAGGACGAGCGTTCAGTGAGGAGAAACTGGGAAGCAACTGGTCCGCAGTGGAGGGACGCGCGGGCGTGGTAGACGGAGAGGAGTTTGGTGAGAAGGGCGGCAGGACCAGGTATGGAGCGATGATCGGAACGGAGTTTGACAAAGATGAATAGGAGGAGGCAGATGATGGCAGAGGTGGATGAGATGTTGAGGAGGTATTGTAGGCTGCCACCGTACCAGGACGTATCCGGAAATGGAGATGGGGTGGGTTCTGCCATGAAATAGTTGCAATTCTATTGTTGGGCCATGGTCATGCTACGAAATAAAAAGGGAAAAATAAGCTTGATTGGGATTAGGAAGCCCTAACTTCGGGAATTGGGACGATTGGGGGAGAAGGAAAAGTGTCGTGTTACTTACTTGCACGTGAGTTTAAACTGTATTGAGCTGGAAATTTAAGCAGATATTTTGTCCATCGAGCCGAGCGGTTTATACTAAGTATTTATTTGCTGTACAACCATTAACGTAACTTGCACGCATAATTTTCGTCGCAAAGACAATTTTTAATCAATTTTTATGCAACTTCATCTTGTAACACCCGGGTTTTAACCCGCCCTTTAATGATAAATAAAAGCGAAAATTACGGTGAAGCGCTTCTATTTGCAGGATAATAAGTTTTAAGAAAAACACTTCTAAATAATTAGTTTTAAGGACAATTTACAATATAATGATAAATTCATTTATTTTTTTAGGTTATACAGCAAAATGATAAATCCTTTTATCATTATTTATGTATAGCTGAAAATGATAAATTCTTTTATATTTTTTCTGTAAAATGTGCTTAAAACTAAATTTTCAGAAATAACGTCTTTAAAACTTATTACCCTGCATAAATAAACATTTGAAGTAAAAATCCCTTAAACAAAATCAATTGAATTAACATAATTGCAAAATCTTGAAAAATATAAATGTCAAATATACGCATTTAAAAATTAAGTGGTTACATAGGTATATGCAACCAATGAGTGTGTGATTAATTGACGCATCAATCAATTAAAAGAGAAATTAATTAAGAGACATAGAGGCGTTAATTAGTCAGAGAATATGTCGCTTTTATTCGGTTAATTAATTAAGGGATCTTCTAATAAAAGAAAATGCACTGAGTAATAAATTAATTGATAACATATATATAATAATTTATAATTAATGCAATCAATTAATTAAGAAATTAATTAAATACATTAAGTAAGCATCAGTTAATAAAAGAGAGATACTTATATGTCGATTAATTGGACGATGAATTGAAAGTTTAAATATATACAACTAATAAATGTGTGATTGAGTGACACATAGGGATTAATTTGGATATCGATTGAAATGGGAAAACGCGTCAATTAACTAATTGACAATTAGTTGAGCGTTTTATAAAGGGTGTCAATCAATCAAAGAATATGTCATCTTTACCATAGCTAATGTAACGTCCCGCCTTTTCGCACGCTTTAAATCGACATACGTGCCAATTCAAACCACACGAAATGACGGATTGTTATGGGGTAAATCAGAAAACAAGAAAGAAATAAAACAAAACAGAATCTCACAGCGGAAGGATAAAATATAATAATCAAATATACAGTTCATAAAACTGTTTACAAAATATTTGATTCTTCTTTATACAATAAATATCAGAGTTCACATACCAATCAATATTAATGCAGCGGAATGTAGTGTGTAGTGGAACCATATAATAAATAATAATAATAGAAATCTCTGTCTTCGTCCTTCAGAGCTAAGGTCTTCGAAATCCTGAAACGCTCGGACAGACCCGAGCGAATTGAAAAGACAAAACACTCGAGTCAGAACTAAGAGATCTTATGTAAGTTAAATCAACATAAATAAATATAAGTGCAGTAACTCAAGAGGATGCTCGGGATTTACATCTCCTAAGAATTCGTTAAACTATTTACTATGTAGTATATTTCGCTATTATAATAGTGTCTATTAGTAAAATAAATTTACTTTTAAATAGCATTAAGAAGTGACCCAATATTCCTCTTAACACAAATAATGCCAATAGTCTATACAGTGCCTGCATATCTCCTGATCGGGAGACTACGAGAAGACGCTCCATAGGTCACAAATAGAAACTCGTACAAGGCGCGATAGGGTAGGTGACACGGCACAACTAGGCAATGCCAGGGTAGATATACCAATTACGCTTCCGGGCTGGTGGTAACGCGTAGCCGCAACTACCGCCCACCTCGGACAAACTCCCCCCTAAAATCAAAATCAAAAGTGGTCACCGAATCAATCCAAAGTCAGAGTATAGTATCGAAGAAGAGTATCCGATAAAGGGCGCTAACCCCCTTGGCCCGTCGATCGCTCCTGATTTAGCCACCTTATGTCAACTCATGGGAGTCGGGTCTACGTATTTACCTCAAAGGAAACGCTGCCGCCATCCTACTTCATTCTGGAAACTACACCGCGTACACGGTTGTTAAAGTGGTTTTCGGAGTTGGCAGAGAGTATGACAACTTCCGATCCCGATCTCTTCAACAACCAATCGTTATTATAACACCGCGGTCATTTAAAAAAAATTACTTTCAAAACCAGAATATGATATCTATTTCAAAACTATATAAATACGATATCCTTTCCATTTCAAAACAAACTCATTTGATATTATATTTTAAAAAACCCAAATTATTATAATATCATTTTATTTCAAATATTTTTTTTTCCAACTTCGTATTGCTTTAAAATTTATAATATCTGGAAACCAAACATTTGAATTATAACTTTCAAATATAAAACTACGAAATTAGTAGCTTTAAAACCATAACGTTTAAAACTTAAATGGTTTGGATATCCAACAGTATATAAAATAAAACGGTTGAATTTAAAATTTCTTTATAAAGTAAATAATTTTCACGCCTTTACAATTTTATTCACTTTAAATTCAGTCTAAACCCATAACTTTTAGATTCACTTTCAGTTTGAATAAAAACACTTCGATTTCAATATTTTCAAACTTTGAGTATTTAATAAATTTCAAAACTAAGGTTGGGAATTTCTATTCAACAATTCATTGTCCTATTATTTAGTTTTGAAATGTTTACATAATAGATCCATAACCATTTAAAATAAAACCCAATTTATTAACACTAAATATTTCCTTCCATTTATTTATACTAGAATTATTCATTTAAAAATTCAAATATAAATATCATACCTTTAAAATTTTAAGTTTAATAAGTTTTACATCAACTTATGGAGTTTAATTTTTAAATAAGCTCAATTCCAAATAAATTTTCAATTTACCTTCCAATCTTAATTGGTTTAAATCATTAAAACTCTATAAATATACCATATCTTAAACCTGTACTTTACCATATATTATAAATTATCAAACTCCATTATTCAACTTATTTATTCTATTTAACAGATTTATACATAGCTTAAATTTAAAAATTTAACTATATATGTATATATATAAAATAATGTTTATATAATATCAAAATTTAATATTTATTAAACCGTATCGTATCCAAACCATAGAAATCATTTCAAAAATAATTATATACACACACACACACACACCCCGCGGTGCCTGTATAAATTTTCTATCCTATGGTCAAGTGATACGGATATTTATCATTTCAATCCGCAATTTAAAGATAAAAATGCGGTTGTATATCATTTCAAACCGCAATCCCGAATGAGATGAAAATGCATAATAACTTGCAGTTAATATAAATAAACATCCATCCATCCATCAAAATCATACATCCATTTATCACATCACCATCCAAATTCAAACAATCACATCAATAGATAATAATTAATTACTGACAGTTAATTTTTCATTAATGAGTTAAATAACTGTTTAACTGTAGTTTATATGCAATAATAAATAAATTTAACTAACAGTTTATATGCAAAAATAAATTTAACTAAAATTTTAACTGGCAGTTTTAAATGCAATGAATAAATAAATTAACAATTAACTGGCAGTTTAAATGCAAAAATGAATTAAATAACGCTTAAATTAATAGAATGCAATTTAACTGAGAAAATGATGAAATATATGCCAAACAGCTATAAATAAAATTTTAAACACATCATAAATCAATTTAACAAACATAAGAAATTTTAGAAATTGTGAGTGGGTTAAAACACTCACCTTTTGAATTTAAATCGAATTTAAATTCAATTTAAACCCAAAAATTGAACGGTCTCCAAATTTGTCCAAACCAGCATCAAAGTGTCCGGAATTTTATTACGATCCTAACAAAAAAAGTCGCGCGAGAAACGGAGCTCGTATGAAAAAGTTAAGAAGAAGATTGGAAAATTGTGGTCTTGAGTCGACTTCGCGTTCAACTTCGGTCCACCGCCTCAATTCCCCGGTGCTTGCTTGGAGTTTTTGCCAAAATGACCCAAAGCGACCCGAGTAACTTTCTTCCTAACCCGAAGTAGATGCAGCGTTTTTGCCTCTGAAACTCGAAGCGCGACCAGAAGTTGCTGCAGATCCGCAAAACATTTTTTTTTTTGAAATTGAAATTGGATTGGGAAGATTAGGGTTTGCAGTGGAATGAGGAAGAGCATACGTTCAGAATGAGGAATAAGCAATGACCTAGGGTTTATAACCACATATATATAGGCAAATAGAATAGAAAGAATGAGCTAGGTTGGATTTGGGTTTTGAACTATAATTGACCCGCAAAGCCCGTTTCAATTCCGGAACGGAAAAAGGTCAACCCATATATCAAAATATATGTTTAAAAATATTTTAAACGCGATGGAAAAATCACGTCCAAATTCCATCGTACGAAGAAGTTATGCTAAATTCAAATTTTCCAAATTGATTTCAATTGATTTAAATTGCATAAATTTCAAGGCGTTTCGAGTCCGTACGATCAAACGACAAGTCCGATCACTAAAAAATTTGAAACACTATTATAATTCACCGTTACAGATCCGATGAAACTTGTTTCGTCGAAATCCGAGTTAGTGGCCAAAATGGCTATTTTTCCATTAATTAAATAAATTTAAAATAAATTAATTAAATCAAATTTCGCGTTTAAATTTTGAAATTTGCAATCTTTATCACTTTAAAATTCTCAAATATTTACAATGATTTAACAATTTTTAAATGTCAACTTATTAAACATTAATCAATATAAATCTTCAATTTCATAAAATTCAAAATTATAGATAAAATTTCCATTAAATTGAATTAATTCATAATTATTCCATTCATTAATTTCAAATAGAAGGGTTTACCATTGGATTTAAAAATTATTACATAAATATTTCCCAATTTCAACTTAATTTTTAAATTAACGTAATAATTAAATATTTGATTTCATTCATTTGCAATAAATCCAATTGTTATAAATTAAATAAATTAACTCACTATTAAAAATTCAAATTCTATTATTCAATACACTATCATTAAACGGTTAAAATATTGGACTTACAACTATTACCATAATATTCTTATATTCCATTTAACTTTCTATTAACGTAATAATTAGATGTTTGATTTCATTTAATTCCAATAAAACCTATTATTATACGCTAATTCCCAATATATTGACACAACTTAAATTTGCATCCTTTCCATTCAATATCAACTGTCATTTTATAAGTAAAATTTACATTAGATTCATAATCATTACATAAATAACTACAATTTCATCTAAATAAATATTTACGAAATTTTCAAATATTAAATCCATTTAATTGCAATAAACCATATTATCGTGATTTAAATTCAAATAAATAATTAAATGTTGATTCCCATTCTTTTTATCCAAACAATCGTTATCCTATAAGCATATTTAACATTTGTTTACATTTCATTACACTGATACTTCTATATACCTCTTAGATTTGTATCAACGGTTATATTTAAAAATGTGAATCTTGTTAATTACGCGTATTAATTTAGGTTTTAAACTCAATTAACAAAGTTTCCTAAGCCCGATCCCTTTTTACCAAATTTGACAATTCCTAACCATTTTGTACTACATTCCTTATTAATGTAATATTTATTAGATTTTATTTCAAATTAACGTGCAACTTAATTTCTCTTAATTGAGATCTGATTCCCAAATTTTTATTTAACATACTAAATGAATAAATAACCTAAATAAACGGTCACCTACTTACTTTCTTTCATTTATAAGTTTACTACTTACCCACCCAGGTATAAATCCCATATATAACACTAATTAATTTCCATTAACACTACATTATCCAATTATCATAAATTTATTCAATATATACTTTTGTCTACTTATAAATAAATTTATGTATTCTATAAATTCTCATTCACTCTTCCATTACTAAATTAAAATCATCAAGTAACATTGCCTCAATAATAGTATTAAAATTCCTTAACATTTAAGAGGACTTTATATTCAAATAAATTCATTGACCAATACTTACTTTTTTTTCTCCGTATTCAATTATATTCAGGTATAATACTTACCCTATTACATTTATTTCGGTTTCATTAAATCTATCCAAATTTTATTCGCTTCAATATTATTCCATTTATTACAATTGCTCATTTAAATTCTAACATTCACTTTATTATAAATTATAAGATTTTCTTCTCTATCTAAACATTAATACAAAATCATATTAAATTCCAGTTTAAATCTTCAAAATTTCAGGTCATTACAATCTCCCCCACTCAAAACTTTTCGTCCCCAAAAAGGAAAAGAAGGGAAAAAGAAGAATTAAGAAATCAATATATCTTATTTAAAACATTAACTTTATAACTATTAAATTTTTCAAAATTAATTAATTTAGATAAAGTATCTCAATTTATAACCATATTAAATCTTTAATACTTAAACTGTTAAAGTTTGGAAAACATTTTTCAAAAATTTTCTAAGTCTAAAATTTACGAAAAATTTCGGCAGAGTCTCCTTTGTACGGAGAGGCTCGGGAGAAAAATATAATATCAAAAATATACAATATACAACATATATTTTCCAAGATATATATATATATATATATATATATCCCATCACGGGAAAAATATAAATATAATAGCGCTATGAACCGTAATCCGAAAACGTAACTATTTGTCGGGCAATAACGCTTATATTATGAAACCAAATGCAGTAGCAATTGCTTCCATAACCTGTATTTCACTTATAAAGTCCAAAAGAGTTAATAATTTTATAAAATGAAATATTCAAGTTGTTTTAATTACAACCAACCAAACCAATACAACAACAACCAATTGCAACCACAGCAAACAACCATCACATAGAATCAACACAAAGCAATCGTTCATTCATATTAAACAAAACAAATAGTTGTTCGGGTTCAAACATTAAATTGCACAAAACGGAAAATAACTGCTTAGTGCACCGTTTACTCAACAGTCTTAGATAAACTAAATAGAATATTCCTATATCCAAACAATTTAAAGTATCCTTACCCAAACAACCATAAACCAAACAACAACAATTCCAAACAACAAATCAAATTTATTTATTATTTATATTTTTTTTCTTCATATAATGATTTCTTATAATTCACATTTATTTCTTGCAAAATTTTCACTCATTTAATAATTTATCTTTTCAATTTACCTTTCTTTCTTACAGTTTCATTTATTTCTAGAAAATCTCATTTCACTTACTCATAACATGAAATTTCTTTTATTATATTCCATTCATTTATTCACTGCTTAATTCATGTTCTTAAGTTTATAATCTTTTATTTATTATTACTTATCTACTTAAACATTTACCTTATATCATATTTATTATTGTAAGGCTTCCATTATAACTTAAGTTTATAACAATAACAACGTCAATTTCTTATTTATTAGAGAATTTTATTGAATACTTCATTACTTCAAATTTATTACTTGTATAATATCCATTATATTTTTTTATTAAACATTTCAACTTTTTATATTTGGTAAGTTATATATGTTAAAGAAAATGCAAATGAACTTATACAAGTTTTATCTCATCCTTCAATTAAATTTAATGTTCAATAATATTATTCTTTGTTTCATAGGGTACAGCTCAAATTACCTTTAATTTCATTCATAACCTAGCATTAAATTCCTTATTTTAATTTATTAATTACCTACGTTCCAATTCACTCCAGTAACTGAAACTATTAATAAATGGAAACTTAAGAATTAAATACCGGGTTTTTATTCAAAATCATTTAAAATAACAGATAAATTTATATACTTACACTCTATATATCCAATTATATTTATAACAATTAAAATTTTATATTTTTTTGTCAAAAATGTGTCTACAGTAAACTACTATAGTGGCCTTCCCGCTTCGAAACTCGAAAATGAAAGTCGATGATGCGTGCACTCATCACTGAAATTATTTTCCAGCGACAGAGAGGGAGTGCAGATTTTTTTTTTCAAATTTCTTTTAAAACATTTCTTTCAAATTACATTGAAATATTTATATCAGAAAATACTTCTAAAATAATATTGCTATTCCAAAATTATTCGAAAGAAATTTTCAATAGCCCGGAACTTAAGTTCTAAATTTCTCATTTCATTTATTTTATTTTCAATATTACTTCGACTATTAATTATAAAGTAATTACCTAACAACCAATATATTGCAACCAAATATATATATATATATCATTTAAAATTTATTTTATATATAGAAAATATAATAGGAAAAATTATTTCATTCGTCTACAATAAAACAAATATTATGTCTGTCCGTCCTATTAAGTGTTTAGAAATCCCTATTGATGTCACAGCGTCCCATGCATCAACCAGAATTTAAATAAAAAACGGAACAGATTAACACAATATTAAACCTTTTTATAACACTAACAAATACGCTCTCTCATATATATACACTCAACGACTCCCATAGGGTATTACTACCCTATTAGTAAAGAGTCAGACCCCACAAAGCTAAGGTTTATCGCTAAACCAAAGCTCTGATACCACTTTGTAATGTCCCGCCTTTCCTCACGCTTTAAATAGACACACGTGCCAATTCAAACTATACGAAAGGGCGGATTGTTATGGGGTAAATCAGGAAACAAGAAAGAAATAAAACAAAACAGAATCTCACAGCGGAAGGATAAAATATAATAATCAAATATACAGTTCATAAAACTGTTACAAAACATTTGATTCCTCTTTATATAATAAATATCAGAGTTCACATACCAATCAATATCAATGCAGCGGAATATAGTGTGTAGTGGAACCATATAATAAATAATAATAATAATAGAAATCTCCATCTTCGTCCTCCAGAGCTAAGGTCTTCGAAATCCTGAAATGCTCAGACTGACCCGAGCGAATTGAAAAGACAAAACACTCGAGTCAGAACTAAAAGATCTTATGTAAGTTAAATCAACATAAATAAATATGAGTGCAGTAACTCAAGAGATGCTTGGGATTTAGATCTCCTAAGGATCCGTTAAATTATTTACTATGTAGTATATTTCGCTATTATAATAGTGTCTATTAGTAAAATAAACTTAATTTTAAATAGTGTTAAGGAGTGACCCAATATTCCCCTTAACACAAATAATGCCAATAGTCTATACAGTGCCTGCGTATCTCCTGATCGGGAGACTACGAGAAGACACTCCATAGGTACGACACAAATAGAAACTCGAACAAGGAGCGATAGGGTAGGTGACACGAAACAACTAGGCAATGCCAGGGTTGATATACCAATTACGCTTCCGGGCTGGTGGTAACGCATAGCCGCAGCTACCACCCACCTCGGACAAACTCCCTCCTAAAATCAAAATCAAAAATGGCCACCGAATCAATCCAAAGTCAGAGTATAGTATTGAAGAGAAGTATCCGATAAAGGGCGCTAACCCCCTTGGCCCGTCGATCGCTCCTGTTTTAGCCACCTTATGCCAACTCACGGGAGTCGGGTCCTCGTATTTACCTCAAAGGAAACACCGCCACCATCCTACTTCATTCTGAAAACTCCACCGCGTATACGGTTGTTAAAGTGGTTTTCGGAGTTGGCAGAGAGTATGCCAACTTTCGATCCCGGTCTCTTCAACAACCAATCGTTATTATAACACCGCGGTCATTTAGAAAAAAAAATTACTTTCAAAACCAGAATATAATATCTATTTCAAAACCATATAAATACGATATCCTTTCCATTTCAAAACAAACTCATTTGATATTATTTTTTAAAAAACCCAAATTATTATAATATCATTTTATTTCTAATATTTTTTTTCCAAGTTCATATTGCTTTAAAATTTATAATATCTGGAAATCAAACATTTGAATTATAACTTTCAAACATAAAACTACGAAATTCGTAGCTTTAAAACCATAACTTTTAAAATTAAATGGTTTGGATATTCAACAGTATATAAAATAAAACAGTTGAATTTAAAATTTCTTTATAAAGTAAATAATTTTCATGCCTTTTCAATTTTATTCACTTTAAATTCAGTCTAAACCCATAACTTTTAGATTCACTTTCAGTTTGAATAAAAACACTTCGATTTCAATATTTTCAAACTTTAAGTATTTAATAAATTTCAAAACTAAGGTTGGGAATTTCTATTCAACAATTCATTGTTCTATTATTTAGTTTTGAAATGTTTACATAATAGATCCATAACCATTTAAAATAAAACCCAATTTATTAACACTAAATATTTCCTTCCATTTATTTATACTAGAATTATTCATTTAAAAATTCAAATATAAATATCGTACCTTTAAAATTTCAAGTTTAATAAGTTTTACATCAATTTATGGAGTTTAATTTTTAAATAAGCTCAATTCCAAATAAATTTCCAATTTACCTTCCAATCTTAATTGGTTTAAATCATTAAAACTCTATATATACCATATCTTAAACCTGTACTTTACCATATATTATAAATTATCAAACTCCATTATTCAACTTATTTATTCTACTAAATAGATTTATACATAGCTTAAATTCAAAAATTTAACTATATATGTATATATGTAAAATAATATTTATATAATATCAAAATTTAATATTTATTAAACCGTATCCTATCCAAACCATAGAAATCACTTCCAAAATAATTATATATATATATATATATATATATATATATATATATATATATATATATATATATATAGACACACACGCACACCGCGATGCCTGTATAAAATTTTCTATCATATGGTCAAGTGATACAGATATTTATTATTTCAATCCGCAATTTAAAGATAAAAATGCGGTTGTATATCATTTCAAACTGCAATCCCGAATGAGATGAAAATGCATAATAACTTGCAGTTAATATAAATAAACATCCATTCATCCATCAAAATCATACGTCCATTTATCACATCACCATCCAAATTCAAACAATCACATCAATAAATAATAATTAATCACTGACAGTTAATTTTTCAGTAATGAGTTAAACAACTGTTTAACTGTAGTTTATATGCAACAATAAATAAATTTAACTAACAGTTTATATGCAAAAAATAAATTTGACTAAAATTTTAACTGGCAGTTTTAAATGCAATGAATAAATAAATTAACAATTAACTGGCAGTTTTAAATGCAATGAATAAATAAATTAACAATTAACTGGCAGTTTTAAATGCAAAAATGAATTAAATAACGCTTAAATTAATTGAATGCAATTTAACTGAGCAAATGATGAAATATATGCCAAGCAGCTATAAATAAAATTTTAAACACATCATAAATCAATTTAACAAACATAAGAAATTTTAGAAATTGTGAGTGGGTTAAAACACTCACCTTTTGAATTTAAATCGAATTTAAATTCAAATTAAACCCAAAAATTGAACGGTCTCCAAATTTGTCTAAACCAGCATCAAAGTGTCCGGAATATTATTACGATCCTAACAAAAAAGTCGCACGTGAAACGGAGCTCGTATGAAAAATTTAGGAAAATTAGAAGATTGGAAAATTGTGGTCCTGAGTCGACTTCGGGTTCAACTTCGGTCCACCGCCTCAATTCCCCGGTGCTTGCTTGGAGTTTTTGCCAAAACGACCCGGAGGACCCGAGTAACTTTCTTCCTAACCCGAAGTAGATGCAGCGTTTTTGCCTCTGAAACTCGAAGCGCGACCAGAAGTTGCTGCAGATCCGCAAATTTTTTTTTTGAAATTGAAATTGGATTGGAAAGATTAGGATTGCAGTGGAATGAGGAAGAGCATAAGTTCAGAATGAGGAATAAGCAATGACCTAGGGTTTATAACCACATATATATAGGCAAACAAAATAGAAAGAATGGGCTAGGTTGGATTTGGGTTTTGAACGATAATTGACTCGAAAAGCCCGTTTCGATTCCGGAACGGAAAAAGGTCAACCCATATATCAAAATATATGTTTAAAAATATTTTAAACGAAGAAGTTATGCTAAATTCAAATTTTCCAAATTGATTTCAATTGATTTAAATTACATAAAGTTCAAGGCGTTTCGAGTTCGTACGATCAAACGACAAGTCCGATCGCTACGAAACTTGAAACACTATTATAATTCACCGTTACAGATCCGACGAAACTTGTTTCATCGAAATCCGAGTCAGTGGCCAAAATGACTATTTTTCCATTAATTAAATAAATTTAAAATAAATTAATCGAATCAAATTTCGCGTTTAAATTCTGAAATTTGCAATCTTTATCACTTTAAAATTCTCAAACATTTACAATGATTTAACAATTTTTAAATGTCAACTTATTAAAGATTAATCAATATAAATCTTCAATTTCATAAAATTCAAAATTATAGATAAAATTTCCATTAAATTGAATTAATTCATAATTATTCCATTCATTAATTTCAAATAGAAGGGTTTACCATTGGATTTAAAAATTATTACATAAATATTTCCCAATTTCAACTTAATTTTTAAATTAACGTAATAATTAAATATTTGATTTCATTCATTTGCAATAAATACAATTGTTATAAATTAAATAAATTAACTCACTATTAAAAATTCAAATTTTATTATTCAATACACTATCATTAAACAGATAAAATATTGGATTTACAACTATTACCATAATATTCTTACATTCCATTTAACTTTCTATTAACGTAATAATTAGATGTTTAATTTCATTTAATTCCAATTAAACCTATTATTATACGCTAATTTCCAATATATTGACACAACTTAAATTTGCATTCTTTCCATTCAATACCAACTGTCATTTTATAAGTAAAATTTACATTAGATTTATGCTCATTACATAAATAACTATAGTTTCATCTAACTAAATATTTACGAAATTTTCAAATATTAAATCCATTTAATTGCATAAACCATACTATCGTGATTTAAATTCAAATAAATAATTAAATATTGATTCCCATTCTTTTTATCCAAACAATCGTTATCCTATAAGCATATTTAACATTTGTTTACATTTCATTACACTGATACTTCTATATACCTCTTAGATTTGTACCAACGGTTATATTTAAAAATGTGAATCTTGTCAATTACGCGTATTAATTTAGGTTTTAAACTCAATTAACAAAGTTTCCTAAGTCCAATCCCTTTTTATCAAATTTGACAATCCCTAACCCTTTTGTATTACATTACTTATTAATGTAATATTTATTAGATTTTATTTCAAATTAACGTACAACTTAATTTCTCTTATTTGAGATCCGATTCCCAAATTTTTATTTAACATACTAAATGAATAAATAACCTAAATAAATGGTCACCTACTCACTTTCTTTCATTTATAAGTTTACTACTTACCCACTCAGGTATAAATCCCATATATAACACTAATTAATTTCCATTAACACTACATTATCCAATTATCATAAATTTATTCAATATATACTCTTGTCTACTTATAAATAAATTTATATATTCTATAAATTCTCATTCACTCTTCCATTACAAATTAAAATCATCAAGTAACGTTGCCTCAATAACAGTATTAAAATTCCTTAACATTAAGAGGACTTTATATTCAAATAAATTGGTTGACCAATACTTACTTTTTTTTCTCCGTATTCAATTATATTCAGGTATAATACCTATCCTATTTCAATTATTTCGGTTTCATTAAATCTATCCAAATTTTATTCGCTTCAATATTATTCCATTTATTACAATTGCTCATTTAAATTCTAACATTCACTTTATTATAAATTATAATATTTTCTTCTCTATCTAAACATTAATACAAAATCATATTAAATTCCAGTTTAAATCTTCAAAATTTCAAGTCGTTATTAATAATGTAAATTAATTAGCTAGAAGTAAATGCCATTTATTTTTTTTCAAGTTTACAAAAAATCGAAACACTTATAAAAATCAAATAAAGTAATTAGGTTATGATGTAGGCAAGTTAACAAGAATAAATTAGAAAGTATAACTTTTATATGCATTCAATTAATAGAGGTATTAATTGGCGTGTTTAAATAGATGTATGTATGTATGTATGTATGTATGTATAATCTAATGAATTATATAATTAATGGGAGATTTTTTTTTAGAAGGAAACGTGAATTAATAGGGTCATATAACAAAGGAACAAACGAATAACGCTGGAGAGTTATACGTTATAAACTAATGTAAACAAATCAAGTTCTGATGATGAGGATTGTTTTTAGGGTTAATCGGATAGTTCCTAGTTGTTCATTACACCTATAAATTGAACGTAACTCAATCCTAGCTCACACTATTTTCTTTGAATCAGCTGTTGTCGTTTACAGTAAACTCCTCTCTTCTCCCTCTTTCTTTCTTCTCTATTAATCAAATCTTTCCCCAAACCAGAAATAAAATTAAGGAAATACATACAAACAAATTAGAGAATTGCGCAAACAAATCATAGGACTTACAGCGAATCAAAAGAGGGAAAAACGGAGAAAAGTGTAGCAAATTAAAAGGGATAGAGATTGAAGTTAACAACGACATATGAGTGGATTTAATTATATATCTTTTACGTTTATGATATATTATCGTTAGATTTCCGTTAAATAATTTTATTTACTATTTATTTCGGTAATTAATTATGTTAATTAGTTATGCTGAGACCGTAAATTGTATAAGAGGACTTATATTTAATTAATATTAGGCTTGATAGTTAGAGAAAGACATAAGTCTAAAAGCAAGAAGTTTACAGTTGATTACATCTGTTTTAAAGTAGAAATTTTTGCCTATAAATATTAGCTTCTTTTTATTCTTTTTTACGCGAATAAAATAGTAAAGAGAAGAATTCACAAATATAGACTAAAATAGAAAAATACTACCTAGATTTACAGAAATTAGATGTAAAATAAGAAAAGCTAAAATAAAAGGAGAAAAATAGAAGTTTACAGTAATTCTGTTAAAACGGGAGTAATAACTTAAAAAAAATATAATAACTTGATTTGGAAGTACATGATAAATTAATTGGCTGGTTTAGAAAATAGAACACATTTCCATAGTTTAATATTTATAAAGATAACGATAAACGTAATTGCAAGAATAAAAGAAAGAAAAGAGGAATTAGTGTAAAATAGAGAAACCATTGTATTTTGCACTATCCAAAAAGTAAAGAGATAATAAAAGAAATATTTTGCAGTTATGACTTATTGTTTATACATTATTTAGTATTAAGATCTGGAAATGAATTTTTAGCATAGTTTCTTAACCAACCAAATAGAGTAGAACTACTTCCTATAATATAAGAAGATGAAGTGAACAATTGAAGGTAGATAAGACTAGAATCTATAAATAGAAATGTACCTAGATCTACATTTACTATGCAGATGATAGAATAAAAGTAGAATAGTTATTATGACAAGTAAATTTGTAACAAGCGAACGTAGTCCAAAGCTAAGCTTGTCATATAGTATAAGAGAATTAAAGAGAATTCAACATCATAATAAAAGAAGACAGACTAGAATAGAAAAGAGACGCTTGTAATTATATTTATAATGTATAGATTATAAAAGAACAAAAGCGACAATTACAAATGAATTTATAACATAGGTTATAAGTAAGAAGAAAGAACATAAGAGACTTATTTTAATAAACTTAAACTCAATTTAAGTTAATAAGCAAGATAATAGAAGTGGTCCATACCAACAGCATTTCCTTTCAGTCAGGAACTGATAGTCTTACAACAATTAGGTGAGGCTAGGACAAGATTATGCTAGTTAGGGAAATAAGTAGCCAACAGAATAAGAAAAGTAAACAAAATGCAAATTAAAAGATTAAACTTAGTGTTTAATGAAAGAATGATATGCGATTGGAGCAGCTCAAAGGATGAAGAGCCTAACGAAGCAGTTCATCATATATTTTAGCACAGAAGAAGCACGTCCAACTTAGTTATTTTGGGATAGAAGGAAGTACAAGACTTCAACGGGACGTGAGGGTACTGTAGGATGGCCCTCTGGGGTAGGTGTGGTGAAGCAATCCTCAAGAGGCAGGTCTGTAAGTGTTCTATCAAAAGAGTATGCCTTGACTGCTTTTTGCATGGCAAGACCATTATAGGCAGTCAAAAGAGGTTGATGTTTGGAGTAAGATATTCGTATGTCCCAGTACTTGCACGCAATTTTAGTGGGCACGACCCAAAAGGATAGTCGCATGCGAATATCGGGCCAGCATCAAAACTAAGAGCGAGTTTGGGAAGACTAGAGTTAACCAATATTCCAATGATACTTTCACTATCGAGACATTGGATGAGGGGTACAGCCTATTGGAAGTTTAGATTGTTTGCAGTAGGGCACAACCACTTAGCTCTTTAGAAGTCTTTCGATTAGTTGAAGGGTGGCTGTGTGGGGCCATAGCCATGATAAGAAAAGAGACATACCGAATAGAATATCTATACCACAGGTCTAACGAGGTAGTCCTTTATAGAAATAGAATATCTATATTATAGGCCTAACGAGCTAGTCCTTTACAGAAATAGAAAATCCCCGATTGAATTCCGTACAAGGTAGGCCTTGTCAAGCGAGATTCAGGGAGTACGTAGAATGATTACGTATAGTCCTCAAGATACGCACTGGGTGGTACATTGAAGATGTCCGAGCATTAGTATAGACTAGTTCGGATGTCGCTTACATTTTCATAGTAGACGATGGAACATCTGTATTGTAGATCTTATGAGGCAGCCATTTATAGATGTTGTCATAGAATGCCATAGAAGCAAGATGATGGAGTCCTTTGCGAGGAGGATACGGAAGGTACTATGGGTAGTACCTAGGACCAATGCGGTCATTGGGCATATAGCTACACGCGTGCGTGCGCACACACACATATATCAACTATTAGGTAATAATCTATTGGGGAGTAGATGGGCAGGATTCATGAACAAAGGCGAGAATATTTTAAACCCAATGAACCTAGCATAATAGTAAATGGAAATAAAACGGTATATGTAGAATTAAGCTTAGAAGTGTATAATTTGTCTATTCACCAAAACTTTAGTTCTAACCCCTCCTTATAATATCCTATAGGTTAAGTAGATGGCAAAGACTTCCCAGCTTTGATACATTTTCTTAGAAAGTGTTATTTTATTGGTGAGTGTTTACTTACTGTTATATTTTTGTCAGTTCTGCTGTGAGATATTTACCTGAGCTATGATATATTTGTCTTTGCCTATTTGCAGGATACCAGATACCCAACTCAGACTTCAGTGGGCTTGGGTTTGAGCATTTTTTTGCAAAAAATCCAAACCCACTGGAACTTGGGTTGCTAAATATCTAGATGCAACTAAGGGTGCGTTCTTTTTCTAACCGAAAGGGGCGAACGAAAGGGGCTGGGAAATGGGTATGTTCACGAAAGGGGAATGCATTCATTTTAGGAAAGGGGAAATGCGGAAGGGGCAATGTTTTATTTTATTGTTTGTTTATGCTATTATTTTATTTACGCTAATTATTTTTAAATATAGAATACAAATGCAAAAATAAAATTTCATCGTTGAGGATTCACAATACAAATGTAGAAATAAAAGTACCGAATAAAAATGCAGAAAATAAAATACAGATAAAACAAACTACATCCTCTTTCTCAACTGGGCAACAAGATAAATAACAGCCTTCCTAAGCTGCTCGGAGTTGTCCAACGGGGCATGCAAAAGATGGAAACCTCTGCTATCCTACTCAGCCAAACAAATCGTGACCTCCTATTCTTCATAATCGTAAAATGCAAATATAAAAAAAAAATTATCTGAAAAAATCGACAATAAATCTTGCGGAAATTATTGAATTTTCGGATATTTTGTTTTTTTGTTGGTGATTTGATTGAGTAATGAAATGGTATATATAGTGAGTGAAGGGTTATATGGTGGTTGGAAACGAACGGTTCGCATCAGACGCGTCCGACGCGAACGATTCGTTTGAACTGGGTAACAGTGTGGTGTCCACGCTTGACGCGTCCGACATGTTGGATGCGTCAGACGTAAACGCCAACGCTGATGTCCATTTTGCAAAAAGAACGATATCTAAAAATAAAAATGGCTTAATGGAGAATGAGGTGGCGGATGAGGTTTGAGAAGATGACAAGGTGGCAACAACTTGGGGTGGAGGCAATGGTTGGCAAGGTGACTAGGATTTGTTTTGTTGAACATGTTTTTGTGTCAAGGTATCTGGGGAGGCAACAGAGGAGATAGGTATTAGAGCTACAATAGTGAAGCACGATGGAGCCATGGCATTGATGATGGTGATAGTGATTGTTAGTGGCGGCTTTTTTAACTATTAAAAGCTAAAATTGTGAAATATAACTAGTATTATCCATAAGTAAAAATGAATATAGCATTATATGTCTGTGATGATAATTTAATTTTGCATTTTTTAAAAAAATATAAAAAATTAATGATAATGCTAATTTGATCTAGCATTTTTTGAACTATTAAAAATGACTATAGTACTATGTTGATTTTATGTTAGTTTATTTATCATTTTTCGTACTAGAGAAAATGAATATAGTATATGTTACCTAGTGCCTTGACCCGGCTACGTAGGTCTAGTTAAGAGGGTCAGACTCGACTGTTGATGCGAAAGATGATTACAAGACAACAACCACATTAGCAAAATATAAGGTCCAGGCAGTTGTAGCAAGCCCAGGATAAATGGAGTTAGTAGAAAGATGATGCGGGATGTCGGATTATGGGGTTTAATTTGATTGGAATAGGGATCTACATTAATGTTTGACAAATTGGATGAAATACGGATGGATCAATAGATATGTAATATGGTCACTGGTCGGCATAATATGTGTGGACGATATGATTTGGCATATGATTGAAATGATGGGGGAGCGACATAGGTTGTAAGAACCAAAGGGATCAGCATATTGATGCTCAATGGAAGGGATCAACATGGTATGTTCGTAGGCTATGGGTCGGTATGATAAAGCTAAAGGGGTCGGCATGTTGATGGTCGGGGAATAAGGGTCGGTATGATAAGGCAAGAGCGATATGGATTGGCATGTTTCATTTGTGGAATATGAGTCGGCATGCAATGGACCGTGAGCTTTGGATCGGCACACATTTAAGCACCAGGAGGGATCGACATAACCTTGATAGTGGTGAGATTAAAACCGAAGTATTACAAGAACTAGAGCTCCATACATCCAATCGCCTTGATATTTGAAATGCTATCATTATATACCAAAAGGAAGCTACTATAGGGATCGCTAGCCCAGACTCAACTCGTGGGAGGATCGGTACCGATCCTTATCCATTGAGAGTTTGATCTAGCCCTCTTTATGGTGGACCCATATGGTTGAGGAGGTCCAGATGCCGAAATTTCAATCAGATTGAAGGCCGCCTTCATCTATAAATATAAACACAAGGGGTCATTTTGAGGGACTTTTTGGGTTGCAAGTGAAACTCTACCATTATTGTAAACAACGTCCTTTGTTCTTTTCTGACATCTTGTAATTTCTTACTGATTGTAACCATAATCAAGTGAATTATGAAGCAATAAAGAGAGTATTCAAAGTAGACGTAGGCAATTAGCGCCGAACCACTATAAATTCTATTGTTTTAGCTACCTGTTGCACTTTTCTTGATGTTCAGTGTTATTCCTTTGTTTCAATTTAATTTCTTCATTTATTTCACTACTTAAACCTATTCTCGGGTATTTGTGGTCAATTTGGTTGCAAACAGTATATGTTTGTGGTGTCAATTTATTTTAGCATCTTTCTAAACTGTAAAAATGAAAGTGCTAGTTTGATTTAGTATTTTTTGAACTATAGAAGATGAATGTAGCATTACATTGATCTAATGCAACTTTATTTTAGCATTTTGTTTGAACCATAAAAGGTGAAACATTATGTTGAATTAATGCAAATTTAATTTAGCATTTTTAGTCCGCTGCTGATTTTTTAGCTTCAAGTCGACAATGATGCATCGAGTTCTAATAATATGACCTGTCATGGTGGTGCGGCAATGACATCTAGCGGTGATTAGGATTTAGGGTTTGGTGTTGGGCATCTTGATGTGCCAGGCGATGATGAGGGTCATGGAATTTTAGATAATGTGGTGGATGAGATGCGGACAACGAGGTGGTGTTGTGGGGATAAGCTGCGACGATAAGGTGGTGTGATATTTGTTTAAAGAGACGACGATGAGTTGGGAGATAATTTGGATTTGGGGATGGAGTTTTTCATTCTCACCTAATTTTGAAATTAGCAGCGTACATATTTAAAAAAAATTGTTATGTTTGTTTATATATTAATTCCCTCTTTATAACATCGAAAAGGACACTAGTAACCAATAGATAGATTTTTTAGGTAATAGAAAAAAGAGAATAGACCTGTTTGATGTTGAGTCGTAACTAAATTAGACCAACTTTGATCCCACCTATTTATAAAACATAATTTTGACCCATTTAATGCAATGAACAATCTAGCCCGATCCATTTAATGTACAGGTTATCCATTTAACTATTTGTTGTTTAAATTATTTGACTAACAAAAGTTCATGAAAATGCAGAGAAATTAAACTCTAATTTTTACCTTTTGAATTTCTAAAATAATCTAATTTTCAATTTTTAGTTCTAATTTTCATCAAAATTCAATTTTTTAGATTTCTCAATTTAAAATTTTCAAATCCAATGTCAAATGCAGAATTTCAAAACTTTAATTTTTAAAAGTAAATTCAAACTTATAATTGCAAATTTAATATGAAATTCAAATGTTCTAATATTCAAACATAGAATTTAATTTTTAGCTTCAAATTTACATAATTCATATGTTCAAAATATAAAATTTCAAACATTTGAAGTCAGATATGATTTGATGTCGAATGAATCATCAAAATATTTTCAATTTACATAATTCATATGTTAAAATTCAATTTCTAAATTCAAATTGTTATGGGTAAACTTTTCATGACTACCCAATGATTTGATGTCGAATGAATTATCAAAATATTTTTCAAGAGTTTAGATATGAGGGATGTATAGCTAAGTATATCTGTTAGTTACCATGTAGAACACATACATTCATAATATTAAATATTTGAGTGTTCCATATTTTTCGTAATGTAGATGCAAGTTCATTGGCCAAAGTTTCATCTGATTCTAAATTAGTATGAAGAAGCTACTACGACTTGAACAAATAAATATTGACTCCTGCCAAGTCAAAGTTTTAAATATAGAGATGTAACATGTTATTTGCTAAGTATAACTATTGACCACCATGGACAATTATAGCGTAAGTTCAAAATATAAAGCATTTGATTGTTCTGTATTGTCGGTAATGTATATGTGAGTTCATTCGTTAAATTCTCGCTTGATTCTAAGTTGGTTTGAAGAAGCTAATGTAGTTTAAACAAAAAACTAGCAAATTCTGCCTAGTCAAAGTTTAGATATGTGAATGCAACATGTTATTTGCTATGTAAAATTATTAGTCATCATGGAGAATTGCAGTGTACATTTAGAATATGAAATATCTAAGTGTTTCATATCGTTTGCAATAATGATGTGAGTTCATTTGTCAAAATCTCGTCCATTTCCAATTCAGTATGAAGAAGTTATTATAGTTTAAATGAAAAATATACCGACATTTGCCTAGTTGTCAGAGTACAAAATTTCAAATTCCCAAAGTTCGGATTTTCAATTTTCAAACCTTTTAATTTTTAATTTTTAAAATTCGTATATTCAAATTTATATTTTTAAGTTTTAATTTTTTAATAAATAACTGATTGGATTACCTTTTTATAACTCTTTTAATAGCAGGACCACTAGCTCAAGTGGTAAGATCTTTGGATTGCGTTCTAGAGATCTTGGGTTTGATCCCTCGAGATAAAAAAATTAGTGCTCTACTTAAAAATTAAGTATCGCTCTTGATATTAAAAAAATAACAAGTCAACTCACTTATGACACATTTAATAAACATACATAAATGAATCGATTCAACCCTTTTATAAGTAGGCTTAATGAGTTGGATCTTATCCTGACGATTCTAGAAGAGAACAAAAATTTGAATCAACTTTTACTTTGCAAACCATCAACTTTTGTAACTAAAGAAAATCTAACTAAACCAAATCATATCAAACTTACACCGAATCAGACTTCCACTTCACTCCACCTTGCTATTTTTCCTTAACTTCGCTCTCTTGGCAATCCCATTAAAATCATAACAATCACTGTCGTCACTCTTTAGCCACTATCTACCACAACTAAATAAATCCTAAATAAATCCTAAAACTCTAAATTCATCTAAAGTTGACCATCTCACACCATCTACACATCTTCTGCGCCACCTAAGCTAGTCACATTATCATGACGTCATTTCTCAACTACCTTTATACCACGACAATAATCAATATTATCAATAATTTACCATAAGGTATGAAAATCACATATACCATATTAAATGATACCGTATAGTAGGAAATGTCAAACTAGTTTTTGAATGGAACTGAAAAATGATATTAAATGGATGATGAAAAAAAGCAATGTAAAAACAACACAACAAAAATGAAACTAAGTATAAGCAAAATGTGTTGTTAAATAATAGGAAAATAAGTTAATGTTTTGACAAAAGATGAAATGATAATACATGATAGAATTATCACATAAATGGCTCTATACAGTTATATAACACAAAATAGTATTATAAATAACACTAAAAAATAAAATCTTTCTACAAGGTTGCATTACAACATTAAGTATTATATTTAGTCTTTTTTTATTATTTACATAATATTATTCTAACTAATACTAAGTATTAAATGATACTACCAAGTAACCATGCAAAATAAAATGCTATTTTAAAGTAGAGTTACAAAATAGAAATATTTCTTATGAAAATGCCATTGCAAAATAGCTTTATAAGCTAAAATTTAACCTGAAAACGTTGACACAATTCATAATATGCTAATGCAAAATAGCATTATGATCCAAGATATACACATCTCATCTAAAACATTTCTACAATTCTTAGAATGTTATTACAATTCAAAAATGGTAATATAATTCATAAAGTGCTACCATAATTCATAAAATGTTGCTATAGTTTAGCATTATGAGCAAAAATGTGCACACCTCGTCTAAAAATGCTGCATAAAACATGCTTCTTCTATTCAAAAATGATATTACAATTCATAAACTACTACTACATCTTACAAAGGTTTTCTAGCTGTATGAAATTAATGTATTAAACAATTACTTATATCCTAATTTATCGAAAGATGCAATTAAAAATAAAACCAAAACCTTACTTTATTTTCTATTGTATATATTTTTATATTGGACTATACGTAATGTTTTAAATACACTGAATACATAGAAGTGGAAAGTCATTAGTTATGATATTTTTGTAACCATGAATACTGAATTGTGTTAAATAAATACTTGTCTTTAATTATTCCTAGTCAAGATCTGTTGAGAGCAGGGTATCGATATGTCTAGTGAGATTAATATTTGCAATGCTCTTCATACGATGGATGACAAATTACTCATAAACATTGGAGGCACCAACGGGTTATGTACGTGTCATTGCTTTGAACAATTATTTCATGATTCACCAAGGTTCTTCTACATGTTAACTATAAAGTCAAATAGAAGACCTCGTTTGACTACATACAATAGTCTTTTGACTTGAGAACACTATGAATTTTAAGTGTCTAAATTATACTTTGATTATGGTCAACTAATTATGATGGTGATCGTATTAAGGTCGTATTGGGTATAAGTTGAACCAGTTGAAGTGGAACGCTTTTCAAAAGAGGATTTATCTCTTTGATTAGAAGGTTAATATCACCATAATTGGCAGTCATGAACACCGACTCGAAGTCACCCTGAAGGCAACCCGAAGCATTGCCATATGCCGATCCCTCAAAGTATGTAGATCCTTCGAAGTATGCCGACCCGAAGCGCTCCCTAATGCCGACCCAAAGTTAAGTGAATGCCGACCTGAAGTGAAACGCCTCCATCCCAATGTCGACCCCAAGTCCAATGTCAACCCCAAGTCCAATGCCGACCCGAAGTTTTCCTGATGCCGACCCGAAGCATAGGGTATGCCAACCTGATGTAAATGCTAAACCCAAGTTCAATGCCGATTCTTAGCAACTCTTCACACTGACCCGAAGCCAACCACATGGAGACCCAAAGTAAACCCTTTCCTGACCCCAAGCAAACCCTTGGCGACTCGAAGTAGACCCTAAGCAACTCATCTCTTGCCAATCCATATTTCAAGTGCCCTACGTCACTTGTCCATGGACTATGCTGTATCGCTTCATATTCATGTTTACTATCTGTAATTAATTGTCCATCCATTCATTCGAATCAAACGTATAATATTCCAGCCTCGATAACCGTGTAGTCGATTGGCTTAAATCCGCTTGTATGCTACCATGCCAAAAGGTGGGTTAATACTTTGCCCTGCAAAACACGCCTTGCGATCGAAAGGCGTGTTTTGTATTGCCATAAGCCCAAAATCCGAAGTCCATAATCCATTGATTGCTACATCATCCAACCTTGAGTCCAATCCATTGCCAATCTGATTCCTTAATCTCTCTGTATCATTACTGAAATCCCTGAATATTTATGATGACCAGAAATTTTTAGGCATTCGAAATTGGAATATTTAATTAATTTTAAATATTTGCAAGATAGTTTAACTTGAATTTCTAATATCAGTTTGAATTTGGCGATTGAATTTATTGAATTTAATAATTTGAATTTGGGTAAATTATTAAATCTTCAGTTTTAAGCCTATTAAAAATAATTTGAAGGCTTATAAAATTTTAACGATGATACTGAAGATAATAGAATGGTTAAAATTTAATTTAAAGGTGATTTGTTCAGTTTTAATAATATATCGTTTAAATCGATATTTAAAAATAGCCTTCCGAGGCACAGTCTCGGAATTCGACAAAACCAGATCCATTGGATCCGTAATATTGCATTATTCTCAAATTTCAAATTTCATAATATTTGGAGTTGTCATGCGATCACGCGCTGAAATTTATTTCAAAAATTCAATATAATAACGGGATCCAAAAAGTTATCTTCTCCATATAATCGAGTTAGGCCTCGAAACCTTTTCCATTGCGTTCGGAATAGGGGTATAACATTATAAACGCGTAGCGGCATGCCTCGATAGGATGTCAAGATTTTAAGCTGCGAATTCAAGACAATTTAAATTTAAATTCAAGTATAAATTAATATATTGTTGACCAGTCAACCCTTCCAATCAGCTGTTTTTCTATCCCATCGTTCATTACTCCTTTCACTCAAATCACCGTGCTTTTCCTTCTCAAGCACGCTTCCCCTTCAATTTCGTTTCTCTTCTTCCTTCTTATATAAAGCCGAGTACTTTGAAAACCCAAATAAAAATCTTCAGAGAAAAAAATGAAATCAAAAAGAAACCCGAGCTTCTTTATCTTCAATAGAAAAAATTCGAAATCGAACGCTCAAAAAGAATGGTGGAACGAATACAAAATTCATTCGTAAATCTAAATAATCCTAGTATCGATTTCGATTTAGAATTGTGAGGGTTTGGCGAGTTTTAAGATCGACATCGAGGCGCAGGCGAGCAACTGAAGGAGATCGCCTAGGAATGTCACAGCTAGGGCACGTCGTGGATGGGGTGGCGACTTCGTGCTGCAGTGGATAGAGGTAGGATGGCGATTTCGTGCTACGGTGGTTCGAGGTTGACATCGACGACGGGAATGTTGAAGCAATGAAGGTGATGCACGAGCATGGAATGGTCGTGCAAGGCAATGGAAGGAGAGCGATCGATGGGCGTGGTCGTGATCGAGTCGGTGAGGTAGGGTTTGCGGTAGCCGTGAATTGTTCGAGCAGTTTTGTAGGATCTACAGCGGTGAGGTAATCACTTGATTCATCTTTGTTCAATTTAAATTTAATAATACGTATATAGATGTATATATTCAGAGAAAAGAAAAATGAAGTTTTGAAACCAGATTTCTATTTACAAGATGTATATGTGTCTATACATATATGAAGTTTTATACAGTAAGGAAAATTACTGTATTGTGGTTTATAGTGAAGAAAACTTTTACAGGAAAGAAAATTAAAAATAAAATACAGTATAGCTAGGAAAAATATATATATACATGTTTAATATATATAGGGAAAAACAGAAATTATTATAGATAAAGTTTTGGAAAATATAGGAATTTTTATAAAGGTTATATTTTTAAATCTATATGCATTATTTCTATAAATATATGTATAAGTAGTTTCAAAATGAGAAAAAAAAATACCTATATCCATTCTAAAGTTAGTAGTTTAATTTAAAAATAATGTATGGTGGAGATTAACTCGTTTAATAAACTTAATTATTTTAGCTACTAAAGGATTCTAAAGGAAAATTAGTTTGGATTAAAATTATTAATTAATAAAATTTATCTAAAAGGATAATTAACTATTCGATTTTTTTAAAATGTTAATAAATTGTATAATGTTCATTCAAGGTCTTTAATTGTGAAGAAAAAGCCGCGATGAAGTGGATTTGCAAATTTAAGGGGCAAAGGTGAGTTAATCTCACTCATCTGGATTTAAATTTAAATTTAAATGGTTAAATTTAAATAATTGGTTGGATGGTTGAATTTATTTGATGTGCTATATTATATATAGTAGTATATAGTATATACTGGGTGATTGATTTCCCACATTATTTAGCGAATGAGACCCTATGTGCCGCATAATAGCGGATGATATTATATAAATCTCATATACCGCGATATTCCACCTCGAAGTGGAATTGGTATTGTGCTAACATCTGTGGATGTAGGGAAACAGGTTGGAGGGATCCAACTGGATTCCTCAAAATTATATAGATGGTTTAATATTCTGTGTTATGAATATTTGATATTCTGTGATGAATTATGTTGATAATTGGAGTATTGAATGCTATAGTTTGCTTGAATATATTCTGGTACATAGAGTTATCAAAATATATAGAATTGGATTTTTGAAAAGAAATATAAGAGTGAATTTTGGAAGTGAAATAATTATAGAATAAAAAATTAAGAACGATCTGGAAAGAAATAAAAGTGATTTTTTTAAAAAAACCGAAGTTAAAATGTAAAGTAGAGATTTAAAACAAGTTTTAAATCAAAGTTAAATTTGGAATTCAAGTCAGTGAATCTCAGTTTTAAAACAAATAAAGTATTTAAATTTAAATTGTTTTAACAACTTGAATGTTAAGGTGCATTTTTAAATTGATTTGAATTTAAAAAATGAATTTGGTTTTAAATTCCTTTGAACTTCATTAATAAAATGAGTAATTAATTTATTTAATGAAGAAAATAAAAAGGTAGTTAATTACTGGTTGAGAGTAATCAGGAATGATTAATATTTATGGTTTAATTAATAATTAATTACTTAATGTAATTAATTTAGATTAGGATAAATTAAAATGTATTAGAAATCATTAATTTATATAATTAATGATGTAATTAAAGATTGATTAATTAAGTTTAATTAATCAATAACAAGTGATTTATGAGTAATTAATTAATATAAGTAATTAAGAAGTAATGTAATTAACTATAGTTAGTTAATCTGTGAAGTAATTAAAGATTAATTACTGTTTTTGGTTAAGAATAATTAATTTGTGTAATTAACTAAAGATAATTACTTGAATGTAATTGAAGGATAATTAATCCAGGGTGATTAATTGAGATGTATAATTAAGGGATGATTAATTAATTGATTTGAAATTAATTAATGTCAAGTGAAGGAATCTAAGTGATTGAGGTTAGTAATTCAATTAGAAGTGGTTAAAATTATTTTGGAAGTGATTAAGTTTGCTTATGGATGACAGAATGGTATTGGATGCCTTGTATTCCATAAGTGATTGATTAAATTGATACGAGTTACCCCGGGTTTCATATAAGTTGTATGGTTTGTATTCCATGTTAGATGGGTTTACTCACGCTGGTTTCCAGCCTGACCAGGGTGTTACTTTGATGTAATGCTCGGGTCAGACCGAGTATTACATATTTTTAGGTAAGGACGTTCTGGAGCTCAGGAGGCGAGCTAGATGGCAAGAACGTATGATGTGTTTCTGCTATATTATATTGTTGTATATCCGAGACATGATAATTGTGCATATCCAGTGTCTGTATATATGTGTAACTCTGATGTATTATAAATGTATTTGACAGATACAGAATTCTTTTGTAAACTGTTATTATTTGATATTATATTTTCATCCGCTGCGAATGTGAGAATCTTTGTGGTGTTTTTCTTCTTCTTCTTCTATCTCTTTCTTCTTTTTCCTAACTATCTGGAATTTTCAGGATCTAAAAATCCGGGTCATTACACTATGCTGAGTTGATATCCAATTTCGAATCCATTCCAATTCCATTAACCGAATCCACGATCTCTCCATATCATTTTATCCAAGTCCAGGACTACTCTGGGTCCTATAATCCAAATCCGAGACCTCGCCGGGTCCATATACATATCCGAGACATCTCTGGTCCATGTTCAAAGCCAAGACCTCTTCGGGTCCATATCCAAAGTCGGGACCTCTCCGAGTACATATCCTAATCCTTTGACCTCTTCGGGTAATTTTATACTACTCCAGCCTCGACTCTTCGGTTGGGGGCTTATCCATGGTTTTCCTTCTTCGGCCTTGACTCTTCGGTCGAGGACTTAATCCATGGAACATCCTACTCCGACCTTGATCCCCAACCGAGGATTTAATCCATGAATATCCTTCTCTAGCCTTGACTCTTCAACCTCGACTCTTTAGTCGACGACATAATCCGTGGGGTATCCTACTCCGGCCTCGATCCCCAGTCGATGACTTAATCCGTGGGGTATCCTACTCCGGCCTCGATCTCCAGTCGAGGACTTAATCCATGGGGTATCCTACTCTGGCCTCGATCCTCAATTAAGGACTTAATCCATGAATATCCTTCTCCGACACCGACTCTCCGATCGAGAACTTAATCCGTGAGGTATCCTACTCCGGCCTCGATCCCTAGTAGAGGACTTAATCTGTAGGGTATCCTACTCCGACTTCGATCCCCAGTCGAGGACTTAATCCATGAATATCCTTCTTCGGCCTCAACTATCTAGTCGAGGACTCAATCAATGGGGTATCCTACTTTGGCATCAATCCTCTATCGAGGATTTAATCCTTGGGGTATCCTACTCTGGCCTTGATCCCTATTCGATGACTTAATCCCTAAATATCCATCTCTGGCCTCGACCCTCCAGTCGAGGACTTACAGCCTCGATCCCTAGTCGAGGACTTAATCCGTGGGGTATCCTACTCTGGCCTCGATCCCTAGTCGAGGACTTAATCCATTAATATCCTTCTCCTGCCTCAACTTTCCAATCAAGGACTTAATACGAGTTCTATTCCACTCGCTCTCCGGTGAAGGGACTCATAACTCGCAATTATTGCCCCGTCTCTCCGGACAGGATCGTAACTGTGACCTGTAATATTTATTGCAGTAGTGTGGATCCAAGCTTTTTAAGGTTCATTAGTTATGGTGATTTATCATCATCTCAAAGCATGCCTAAGGACCGTCCTCAATTCCATACATATGTAAGTGACTTAGCCATTTTAGTGTAGAATTTATTATTAGTTATCCATTCCATGCCATTAAGAGATGACAACCTATGCCCTTAAGCTGGGCTAGCTCTGATTTGTGGCGAATGATGATTGCTCATGTTCCATCACCGCTATCCATTTCCAAAAAAAGCCATTCAAATCCACGCCCTCAGTTCCATGAGTAGTTGTGCTAATCCATTCTCCTTGGATGAGGTTTGCCCCCGGCTGATCCAATCCATATCTAAGCCTGCTAATTTCCGCTCCAAGTTTCCAATTTCCAGCTGTTCCAGCATCCGTAAGTTGTCTCCAATTGTCATTTCCATCTCGCCTCCAGTCCGTGAGGGAATCCTGAAATCTTTTCTTTTGGATGAGCATCTATATCCCGATCAATGCCAAACTACATAGCACTGCCTGGTATCCTTCCTGGAATCGAGCCAATATGATCTAGGAGCATGCCCCCAAGTTTGGAACGATTTGGGGCAACTCCTAGTGGTTCTGCTCTATCCTACATCATGTTTTCTTCATTTCCTTGGTTTTGATTCTGGACTTCCTCTCTTCTAGCTTCGTGATCCACATTTCCAGCGTTCCCTGCAACTCTATTCCCTTGTTTTTAGATTCCAACCTATCCAATCTGCCGGAATAAGTTCTACATCATATCCTCATGTCTCTTCAACATCCTTTCCTGCATAACATCCATCATCATTTCCATCTCATCTCTGGTGATGAAGATTGAAGTCCGATTAGCTCCTAAGGAAGCCTCTTGACTTCCTTCATGATGACTCCTCTCTGTCATCTGTCTCCTTGTTGATTCCCTAGCCATAGCTTCCAAAATTCGAGTTCCTAAGCTTTCAAGTCCAAGACCCAAACTTCCAAATCCCCGAGTGCTAGCTTTCTCAGTGAAAGCACCAAAATATTAGCGTCAAAATTGACCACGAACACCCAATAACAAGTGAAAGCACCAATATCTAGTCACAGATCACAGATAGAATATTTATAGAGAATATAATATGAGGAACAATCAAAATTAAAATGAAAGCAATAAAAAGATGAGATTTACAGTGGTTCGGCTAACTTCGGCCTACATCCACTCTAGAAAAATCCTTTTTATTATACAATAATTTGGTTACAGTTACAATTTAGAATTTCTGAAGTAAAAATGGCAGAGTAGCCTCTAGGTGGATGATGAAGAGAAACATAATGAAGATCCCTCTTTTTGAAGCCATGCCTGCTATATTTATAGAAGAAACTCCAGCTATAGTGCCCCTCACCTATATGGGCCCACCATAGTAATCGTCGAGCCCAACTTGTCAATCTATGTTGACCTGAGGTAGTTCGTGTGCTGACCCGAAGTAAGTAGTTTTCTGACCCGAAGTAGCCTTGATGAAGACTCGAAGCAAGCTCCTGGCCAATCGAAGTAGCTTATGCCATCTCAATGCCAACCCCAAGTATGAATGCCGACCCGAAGCGTCTTGAAAATCGAGCCGAAGTTACGCTGTAGCCGACCTAAAGTTTTGTCATATGCTGATCCCTCAAAGTATGTCGATCCCTTGAAGTATGCCAACCCGAAGCGCTCCCTAATGCCGACCCGAAGTTAAGTGAATGCCGACCCAAAGTGAAACGCTTCCATGCCAATGCCAATTCCAAGTCCAATGCCGATCCGAAGTTTCGTTGATGCCGACCCGAAGCATGAGCTATGCCGACCCAAAGTAAATGTCGACCCCAAGTTCAATGCCGATCCCTAGCAACCCTTTGACCCGAAGTCAACCACATGAAGGCCCAAAGTAAACCCTTTCCTAACCCGAAGCAAACCCCTTGGCGACTCGAGTTAGACCCTAAGAAACTCATCTCTTGCCAAAACTTATATTCCAAGGACACCGCGTCGCTTTTCCATCGACTATGCTATATCCCGGCTTCATATTCATGTTTACTATCTGCAATTGATTGTCCATCCATTCATTCGAATCAAACCCATAATATTCCAGCCTCGATAACCATGCAGTCAATTGGGTTAAATCCGCCTGTATGCTTGTTGGATCATAGGTTTTAATAGCTAACATGAAACAAGAATTCACGAATCTACGACTACGACAACCATCAAAGTATGGTTCGTATAGTTATATATTTTAACAAGAGTCATCAAATGTGTATATAGAGTCTACTTTAGTACTTTGTTAAAATCCTTCCTCAAGAATCATCATGCATTCATATTTTAATCAAAATCAAGTTTTCAAAAAATACATGGAGCAAGGTTCGAACTCAGGTCACTTGTTTAGAAGACAAGTGCTCCAACCAAATGAACCATGGTAATTTTTGTTTATCAATAGAATGCAGTCTACTGAACTAGGTCATTCAATCGAATTGAATATCTGTAGGCAACCTATTGAACTTGTGCACATATGTGTGCACGTTTTTATTTTCAAATTCAGTCGATTGAAGTTCATAGACTGTTGATTGACCTGGTTCCAAATGCCATTTTCTGAATAGACACTTCCTTTCATGTATAGCTTTCTTCTTCGCAGAAGGTTATGACCATTGCTTTTCGCTAATGTCCTCTTACCAGAAGTTGTAACTTTCTTTCTACATATATATGCATGAATTTCAAGATCAAATCACTTCACTTACTAGCTTATACTTGAATCATATTTTTTGAATTAACTACTCTCTTGAATTCATACATTCATTGCTTACAATCACAATTCTATATTTCTAAAAGCAATTTGAAACTTCCTAATCTTCATATACACATAAATACACACATCATATTTGAGGAAAATATTATAGGAAGGGTGTACTACAAGTGACAAATCCGTGTTATTAGAACACACAAAGTCAAGACAATCTACTTTGTAATGAAAGTCCTGTTCGGTTACTCAAGCGGTCATGTCATGTTCTGTTGCTTAGGCAGTCAAGTCCTGTTTGGTTGCTTAGGCGGTAAAGACCTATTCGGTTGCTCATGTGGTGTAGTACCTGTTCCTCCGGGTTAAGTGAGGGTTGCTAGCTTTAATTGCAAAAGAGGTATGGGATTAGGCATCGAACGGGAGTTCGAACCAGTATAAAAATTCCTGGTGTCATTTTACTTTACTGCTATTATTATTATTTTCCACACTAGTTATTTATTATATTCCATTTTACTCGATCTTATAGTATAGCCACTTTCATTTGGTATCAGAGCCTGGGATTCTAGAGATCATAACAACATCCTAGAATAAATAGCTAAAAACAGATCTAGTCAAGGCAATAGGAAGAGGAAGAGCAATAAAGAAGAATCAAAGGCGAAAACAAATAAATGCTTTATGGCTAAACTCAGATCACAATCGGCATGCATAGATTCTTTATATAAAGATCTTTTGTTAGCTCATGCATTATTAAAAGTTTGTAAAACTTTGGATAAAGCTAATAGAATTGCTTTAGCTAAGTTAAAAAATTGTGAGCATGAAATTTCCAATTTAAAAGAGGAAATTAGTTTTTGATAAAAAAAACTAAATGTTTTGAACATACCGCAGAAGAACTTGTTTTACAAAAGGATTTCGTACAAAAAGAAAACGAGCAGTTAGAAGAGAAAAACAATAATCTTTTGGAGGAAATCAATGTTTTGCAAAATAAAAATACATTTTTGGAAAATTCTTTAAACATTTCTGGTTCTTTAATTTTGTCTCTTGAAAAAGAGAATGAAGCTATAATTAAAAAGAATTTAGAATTATCTCAAGAATGTGTGATTTTAAAAGCTAATAATAAAATTTGCAAAAAGATGTTTGTGATTCCAAGGCAAATTTTGAAAGATTAAATACAAAAATCATAAATTTTAACAAAGGTAAAGATATCTTATATTCCTTAGTTACAAATTCTAAAGCTCACAATGATAAAAGTGGTTTAGGCTATAAACAAGATAAAATTAAAAGTAGTACTAGATATGCATTCTTGTATAAATTTTTTAATGCTAGTAGTAACAAAGATAGTTCTAAAACCACTTACAATCATAATAATACTTTGTTTTAAAATGGTAGAAATTATTTTTCAAGTACTAAGCTAATGACTCATAGTATTAAGATATGGATTCCAACTAATATGATTGATCATGATGAACAACTTTATATTAGCAACTATTATAAGAATGTGATTTGTAATGAAAACTATAAAGATTCAACCATATCCAAATGGGTATGGCTTCCTAAAAATTAGAAAATTAAAAGAACCTTGGGTAGCGAATGCTTTAACTGTTAATTTTTTTCTGATAGCTTACATTATAAGTAGTTGTTATTTTGTTTTATATTGTTCTATGTTAACATTTATTTGGAATACAATATATATCATTATATAAACTCTCCTTTTTGTCGAAGATAAAGAGGGAGAAAGATATTTCTCTAACACTATCTGTAGGAATAAATGATGCAAGCATAGACTAAGGGGAAGAAAAGATTAATTATTTACAAGAATATATAGCATAGATTCAGAGGGGAAAATCTATAGCATAATTATGGGAATATATCCAGGGGAGATAAGTCAACAAAGCTTGTCGAAGATTCGTCCGTGGCAAATGGAGTTGTCATCATCAAAAAGGGGAGAATGATGGATCATAGGTTTTGATTGTTGATATAAAACAACAATTCATGAATCTATGACTACGACAACATCCAAACTCAATGACTCAAAGCATGGTTCATATAGTTATATATTTTAACAAGAGCCGTCAAATGTGTATATAGAGTCTAGTTTAGTGCTTTGTTAAAATCTTTTCTCAAGAATCATCATTCATAACCAAATAAACTTACATGCATGCTTTAACCAAAATCAAGTTTTCAAAAAATGCATGGAGCAGGGCTCGAACCCGGGTCATAATTTAGAAGACTAGTGCTCTAACCAAATAAGCTATGGTACTTTTTATTGTCAGTAGAATTCGATCGACTGAACAAGGTCATTTAGTCGACTGAATATCTTTAGGCAGTCTATTGAACTTGTGCACATATGTATGCACATTTATATTTTCAAATTTAGTTGACTGACCTGTTCCAACTGCCATTTTCTGAATAGTCACTTTCTTTTATGTATAGCTTTCTTCTTCGCAGAAGGTTATGACCTTTGCTGTTCATCAAATTCTTTTTACCAGAAGTTGTAACTTTCTATCTACTATATATATGCATGAAATTCAAGATCAAACCACTTCATTTACTAGCTTATATTTGAATCATATTTTTTGAATTAACTACTGTCTTGAATTCACAAATTCGTTGCTTATAATCACAATTCTATATTTCTAAAAGCAATTTGAAACTTCCTAATCTTCATATACACATAACTACACACATCATACTTGAGGAAAAGATTATAGAAAGGGTGTACTACAAGTGACAAATTAGTGTTATTAGAACACACAAGACAATCTACTTTGTAACCAAATTCTTGTTCGGTTGCTCTGGCGGAAAAGTCTTGTTCGGTTGTTCAGGCGGTAAAGTCCTGTTTGGTTGCTCAGGCAATGTAATACATGTTCCTTCGGGTTAAGTGAGGGTTGCTAGCTTTAATTCTAGATGGAGTCTGGGACTGAACATAGAATGGAAGTTCGAACCAGTATAAAAATTCCTGGTGTCATTTTACTTTACTGCTATTATTATTTTCCGCACTAGTTATTTATTATATTCCATTTTACTTGATCCTATAGCACAACCACTTTCAATGCTGCCTTGCCAAAAGGAGGGTTAACAGTTGTGAAGTGCAATGCTATAAATCTAAGTTGTCTATCCTAAGGTTAAGTCCGAGAGAGAGGTCAACGTTAGGATTCATCAAAGGACTTATGTAGGAATCTATGTTCAAATTCGTGACCTTTTCGAGATGTTGGAATCCAATTAGGGATTCGTGATCTGTTCAAGTGATGAAGACTCATATGGGAGACGCAAAACGTGCTACATCTGGAATGGCAGAGAACAACATTGGCCTTATACTCTTGGGTTTAGCTAACCCCTAATAGGATATTTTCACTCCAAATCTATAGTATGCTTATCGATGTTGCACATGGGTGGTGATGACATGTGAGTTCACATGTTCAGGCAAGGACCGGCTATGTTCACCTAGAGGTATATTTTATCTAGAGATATACGACACCCGGAGGTAGTTTCTAATCTTTATGTAGGAATTGAATCCGGTTTGACCAAAGAGTTCTCCATGAAATCGATATGCGAACGTACCTCAGCGATTTTAATTATACTCTCAATATGTTGTGGTGTGATCAATGTAAGCATCACAACTATTTCCTGATTTACACTCTCAACCCTTGACATTATCTATTATATCACCTTATATACTTATTATATGATTTTTCTTTTGAGGGGATAACCATTTCCAAACGATCTAAAAAGTACCATTATATGCTAGCCACATATTTCTTGAGCTTTTCACTAGACTTATGTTTGACGCATGGTTTTTTGTTTTCCCCAAATTCCACATCGAGTTGTTTGAGAAAGAAAGGTTTTAATTGATGTTCACTGGAGCTCGAGGAGATGAGCTGGATGTATCACCTATTGTAGTATTCTTATTTGTGCAGTAATACTATTATGTATATATATTAGCATTTGTGAGGACAAGTTATAATTGTCTAGGCTAGTGATAGTATCTAGAATTGTAACTTTGAAATTCTTTTATCTTAGAGCGACTTTTTTGTACAATAATTTGATATCATATGTTATTCATTCTGCTGTAAGATTCTAATATTATGTTCCTTCATTCTTGTTCTATTTCCTTTTCTTTTTATTTTACCCTAACAATCTGTCTTTTTAACATCTGGATGCATGGCACACAAATATAGTGTGTGTGTAAGTGTCGACATTTAAGGGTCGAGTGGGCCGGTCGTTACGTAACTATTCCTCTCTATATCTCATAGGAGGAAATTTACTCCCTTACTAAAGAAAAACGGAATTATTGGCCCCTTAAGAAGAGCATAAAGATGGAAGATAGATAAATAGGAAGCGAATACTACTGTTACCATAGGGAAATGAGCATTAGACTAATAAACATGGGGAACCGACTGGAATTATTGAGTATTATGTAAGGAGGGATGAATTACATGAATTTTTGGAATATAACCATCAAGGAGTTAAGAAGGAAAGTGCGAAACACTCTAGCCATGACATTGTATGCTTTCTTTACGACCCATAATAATAGAAGTCAACATTCAATAATTAATTTCCAAAATCTAAGCCTTTGGCCCAGCCTCTAGGCATGCTCAAAGCATATATCCAAAGCATTTAGTCCTACCTCTAGGTCAGGCCAAAGTAACCATCTAATGCCGGTAAATTAAGTCATTGGTCTCGTTTATACTCCCAACCAAAGCATCCAATTATCATATTAAGCCTTTGGTCCTACCACCACGTCCAGCTAAAGCATTCACCTAAGGGAGATGTTCAATTAAGCCTTCGGCCCTGCCTTCGGTCCCGGCCAAAGCAACCATCCAAGGGACATAGTTGATTAGGTCTTGATTTTATGCCCGGCTAAACCACCCATCTAAAAAGTAATGGTCATATTAAGAATTCGGTCCCACTTCCGAGCCTGGTAAAGGTAACCGCCCAACCAACAAAGAATAGCCAAAAATCGAATAACAAATGCAAACATGAAGAAGATCTCGAGCAATCATCATAAGAAGTAAGCAATTCACCGTGAGACTGGTATGCAATATGGTAGTTAATAAAATACATTGACATTACGAAGTAATTTTTCATAATTACAATTTATAACCCTTTTATAAATAGTTACTAAGTCACCATGATAGCTTTTACAAAGACTCATGCGTTTGGAGGATGCAGAAGAGGATGATGTTGGTATACTAACTCTTTCCCATTCCCTTTAACTTCCAAATGCAAGAATGGATTTCTCAAGTCGATCCTACATTTTTATATAGAATGGAAGGTCCACCTATGTCTTTACTAATATCTGAACATCCATATTGAAAGAAGTGTTGATATCTCTAATAACTTGAAGCAATGGCCTTCCTTGATCGACAATCTCTTTCAAGGCCTCAAAATGTAAAACCAACTTTTAAATCAAAAGTAATGATGAATTCCATTAAGTAGTCTACTAAAGAGTCAGGTTGAGTTGCCTTAGAGTTAAATATCACATCAATTCTAGTTGGTCTTTAAGTCCTTTACCTATTTTATCAAATTCTCTACTATCGAAGAAGGATCGATAATGTGCTCAACTACCATGAGTAAATATTTATTAAAATTTTCTCCTTACGAAGAATGACATCGAGGTTATATCAGAGTCAATTTGAGTAGCTATTAACTTTTCATAAGTCCTGTTGCCACTCTTTATTTGAGAAATTTTATGAGACAAACCTTTTTGATCACTTTCAAGCTTTTAAACTTTCAAAGTAAGCTCATTCCTTTCATGTTCCAAAGTTTCTACTTCAAGCCTAATATTAAAGACACTTTAGTATATTATCCTAATATTCCTTTATCTTTTGATTACATTCAAATGTAAAGGATTTAATCTATCTAGCTAGTTCACTAGAGTTATCCTTAAATGATGGAGATACATGAGATGAATGGTAAGATTGCTACTACCTGTTGAATGATCATGAGACAAGGAGAAAGTCTACAAAGAATCTTTCTTAAAAGATTGAACTAGAGTGGGAGTAGGAAGTCCTTTTTCTTCTTTAGTTAGAATAAGATGGTAAGACTAACAATCATTCCTGGACCTTAACAAATCAATCTCTAACTCAAATATTCTTTGGTTAAGTCGAGAAATTTTAGCATCATACTATAATTATTGAGGATGAAATCTTGAATTAAGCTTCCCCATTAACCCTTGAATTTCTTTACCTCTAGAAGAAATTCCTTTTTGAACTCAGAAATTGCTTCATGAAAATCTCTTAAAAAGACTTCAATCGAATGTATTTATCATTCCACTTATTCGCTTTAGCATTATCGATTGATGACAATCCTAAAGCAGGATGAGAAGAATGATTCTCCATGTCTGCAATTAACTTATGCTAGATATTATTGAGATATTAGGTGAGATTGAGGTTATCGAGAGATAAAGGCAGATCTTGATCATAAATCAAAACATAAATAACAAGGGGAACTTGGTAAAAGGAAAGTAATATAAATAAAGTTATTTATTGATAATTTGAAATCCAAACAACACAATTAAACCCCACTGCAACTAAACCAAAAGTACTTATCAATTAATTCTTAAGTTATGAAAGAACATCTCGAATTTTCTGAAAAGATGAAGGAGAAATGGGAAACATGGCAGTAAAGGGAGCTTCAACACTAGAAGGTGTGTTAACAGGAGGGAAACTTCGATGGTAATATTCTTTATGAAGAGGGCTGATTTAACCGCGTAGTAATTTTGCATAATTAATTTATATCTTGTAAAGATATGGACCTTTTTAGTCTCTCAAGAAACTAAAATCCAAATTAGGAAATCGTGTATATATACAATAGAGATTGCAAAAAATATAGTATTTCAATAAGTGAGACTTTTCAATTGAAGATGAACGTTCCTTAAACATTCTTTCTAACCTAACCAATTTACTTGAAACATGTTTAGGAACATGAGATAAAGAGGAAATAGGTACAAACTAAGAAACCTGCATGAATAGTACAAAAAAACCAAAAATCAAAATGTAAATTTTATGGATGAAAGTCATTACTACATCGACAATAGTATAGATTTTCATTACACAACAAATATCATGTAGGATCATGAGGAATGGATCCTTTATAGTACTCGAAGATAAATATTTATTAAACTTAAAATTTTCCAAGGTAAGTGAATTAGTAGTCAAAGAAGAAATAGTAATTTGATGTAAGTTCCAAACATTCACCTGGACACAGATCTAATTCATGTTTATTAAGGTATCTATTATGGATCCGCCTAATTAAGCACCCCCAATCATTGCTTAGGAAAGAGAAATTAGCCATGGGAAACCTAGCGTAAACTAAGTAAAAGCATTCCATGAGTTTAGCTTTATCTTTAATGAGCATCCAAAAGAGGCGGTAAGTTCTTCATTTTAATCTTGAAAATTTGACCAATGAAAGGTGATTTTTGAAGAAAGTGCATAAATAGCTTACCCTAATATCTAGCTTATTCCTAATATCTTCTAACCACTTAAGATGTTATAAAAGTTTCACATACTTATCGTTAGACTTACTTAAACCTTTGCAAAGTCTCTCTCCTTCTCTATATAGTCTTAAAATTTCATTCCTATTTTTGTCTAATCAAACCTTAAGATAATATCTATTTTTTCTTTTATCTGCTACTAAAAATGGAATTTTAGGACACTGTAAAATAAATTCAAAGCGAATAAATAGAGTTATGAGGAGAAGACGTCGGACTTTGAGGTAAAGACCTGCATCGAAGTTGAATGGCCAAATTTGTTTAGGCCAAACAAGGTAGGACCACTAGATGAACTTTTCGGGGTACCTACTTTTCTGTAATTGGCGTTCAGAGAAAGAAAATTGACAGTATGATTCTATTCATGAGTAGTACCTTGTTCACCTAGACCATTATTCCCTAAATCATCATCCTTATCTTTTCCTGATGAATCATCTTTGGTATCATCAACCTTTTCATCTCCGTTTTATCATCATTATCGTCATCAATTTCATCTCCTTCCCTATTTGCTGACTCACGATCATTAGGTGATAAATCTTCAAGAATTAGGTCTTCTTCTAGAATAAGAGGGTCTTCATGTCCAAACTCAAATAAGTCCCGGTATAAGATTTCTTTGTATAGTCAAACTTTATAAAGCAAAGAAAAGGAAAATCCAAATGTTAAAGTGAGAGTTGTTCTTATCTACTTCATTTTTTATTGTTTACAATTATAAAATATATTTAGAAACACTGCAAAGTGCATTATTGAAAAGAAATGATTTGTGTGACAATTGAGATTTTAAAATAAAAACTTAATAAATGGTTTCAGTTAAAAATCCCAATTGTTAAGTAATAAAAGCTTAAAGGTCTTTAAAATGACAAGAACTTGTAAAACATTGATTACAATTTTAAAAGTTAAGACACTAAACTATTTTTGAATTTTCTAAAAAGTTTCTATGTTGTACTTATAAAGATAAAAGTTTTGGGATTAACTACTTCAAAAAAAATTAATATTGAATTTTGAAGAAAAATTTACAAAGGCCAAACCAAAATTTTAAATACGGAGTTGATAAGAGTGACTGCTTAGGTAAGATGGGATAAAATATAAGGCTATAAAGGAGATAGTGAGGACTACTCTTAGATTAGCAATAAGTAATCCCTATAGAGTGTAAAGAATACTGGTGAGAACCTATGAATGTTTTGATAGACATGTGTGCAAGCTATAAGTAGAGCCGCAAAGGAATGGTGAATGGTATTAAAGTACACTTCTATGAGTTCTAGGGTATGCTCGTGGAAAAGATCAAGAGTAAAGGAAGTAAATCAAGATTTGAGAATACTATCAAGAGATTGGAATTAAGAGAAGATAGTGATAGAGGACGATGAGATAAAAAACACGCATATAAGACATTGGTAGACTCAAAGTTAAGGAAGGCAAGACAGGGGACAGAAAAGTTATTCCACCAAGCCACCCAATGAGTTATTCAAAGGGTGCATAGTTTGTATTTCTTACCCACTACAGTGTAGGAGGATGCATAATTTGTTCCGTAATTAAGCATGGTAATGGATGTAATGGATGGACCTTATAATTCAGAAGCCATAAAGGAAAGCTAACATATGTAGGTTGGAGAATGATGACACATTAGATCGGTCCATAGGTAGTAGTAGTTAGTAGCTAGTAGTGGTTGTTGTATTTCCTTCTAACAGTTAATTTTCTTCTAATTTGGTTGTAAGCATCAGTTGTTCTGTTATATAAAAGCATAAATGATGTTTATGGAAATGTTTATTTTTATATGTTTTCTGTATGGACCGCAATATTATTGGGAAAGCAATAAGGCAAGGAAATTTTAGGAAAGGCACTTAACTAATGCAAAAAAAAGAAAATAGTAAGAGGCTGGGAATATAAAATAAATTCAGGAGATTTTATTTAATTAGCTACTAAAGAAACAAAATAAGATTTAAATCCCAAAATGTAGAAGCTTTTTAGAAAGATAATTTTGGTGAGTAAAGGATGGGGAAAGTTTGTTATAAAACTAAGGATCAATGTCCCTGCACCTTAAAGATGAAATTTATAAATGAACTTGTCTGCTGGTTGTTATTATAAATAAAGAAAAGTTTTTGAAAGTTGAAATTCACCACGTAGTTAGATAGAATCCACTATGGATGTTAAATTATTAATCAACCCCAATTCCATGTGGTGTTGCATAATTTGGTTTGAAAAAAAATATACGTCTACTTTAAGAAATAAATTTCAAAATTCTTGGTTTTGGAAAATAAAATATTTTTGTGAGAAGTTTGTGAAATTTTTATAATGAAAATCTTTACCGTTGTCTCAAATGGTTATATAAAAAAGATTTTTGAGTGGAAAAGGAAGAAATTTTCTAATTTTCAGAATTCCACATACTTAGCATGGGGGAACAGTTGATGGATGACTAGGGTGGATTTTGCTGTGGCGCAGATATGGCAGTAAAATGAAATACGGTTAGAGATAGGGGAAAAAGCTGTTATAACTATGGAGTCATTTTCTCCATACCCCGTCGGTAGGTGAACTAAACTTGTTTTAAAATAATTCTGTTTTAAACATTTAAAGACTTAAAATAAAATTCATCTATACGGGCTATATTTGAAAGAGTTGGAAGATAATTAAGGGAAAAAGAGGAGGTTCCAAGGTATAATTGAAGAAGGGGTACATAAGAGAAGAATGAAAATATGGAATTTTTCACCTAGACCCTTTTTTGGCAAAAGAATATAGGTTTAGAAAACTGGATTTTTCTAAAATTTGGATGTTAGCAGAGGTGTGCTAGATTTTGGCTGGTAGAGACTGGATGAAAAATTTGTTGAACTATCACTATACCAAAAAGCTGGTTTTGCCACTCCTTCATCCGCCAAGTTGGATACGGTTTAAAGCCGTATCAAATTAGAAACGGCTAATAGCCGCATCTAATAAGTTTGAGACGATTATAAGCCGTAGCAAATTTGATACGGCTATAAGCCGTATCTAATTTCATGCCTATTTCTGGCGCAAACTTTTCCACTTAATACGCGTGTCTTCCCTCCAAATAATTCACTTTTCCCCCGTTTAGATACGGTTCTTAGCCGTATAAAATTTGATACGTGTTTTAGCCGTATCAAATTCGTGCTAATTTTTTGGTGCGAACTTTTTTTTGCCAAAACACCCTAGATCTCGTTCCTTTTTTTCCCAAAACTATTTCGTTCCTGCTACCTAATTCTATTTTCTTTCCAAATCTAGATTTCTTTCTTCACAAACGTCGGCAACTCCAACGCTGTTTGACAACCCTATAGGCTTCTGCGCTTTGCTCGTTCAGTTCACTGGTATGTTTTCATTTTTAAGTCTTCATTTTGTAAACATGGATAAGTTGCTTTGCCTTAAAAGTGGATGATCAGTGCGGAAGATATCTAAGCAATGGATCATTGAAATCACCGTGAATATCCTCTGTTTGTTGGTCACCGATTCATTGAAATCACCGATTCACATAATATTTTTGTCAAAATATTTAATGATTTACTTAATTTAGTTGGTCGAAACTAAATTTTAGCTAAGGAGTGTGATGGTTGTAGCATATAAATTAGATGTTGAGTAAATTGGAGCTAGACAAAGTATGAAGATGAGGAAAATTACATCTAGTTCCTTCAAAACATCTTGGTGTGGATCCATTTGATTATTATATCTTCGGTCATATCCATTGTTTGGATATTAGATATTCTATCATTTTTCAAATACCAAATATTTTATCATTTTTCAAATACCAAATATTTTATCATTTTCGTAGAGGTTATGACATGTTGATAATGTGATTTGTTTGCTGTAAGGAGTTGTAGTTTGCCAGTTGCTTGGAGTGAGATGATGGTAGCAGAGATATGTATTCGTTGACATGGTTATAGTGGTTATTGATATGGCAGTGAGGAAAGAAGTGATATGCAGCTCTGACACTATGCAGGGTGATGAAAAATGAGAGAGGCAGAGATGTGTGGAGGTGGTTAGATGGTTTGAAGTGTATATGTGATATTTTCTGATGATTGATGTCGTATACACTAGGTTGGTCACTGAAATGGATGATGTTTGTATCGGTGAATCTTGGTGGGACTGGGTAATGGTTATGAGATGATAATGTAGTGATAGTGTTTGGCCAGAGAGCAGTGAGAGCAGTTAAGATGTTTGTGTGATCCGGTGAATTGCAGAATGCTAGTATGATGTTGTGGATTTAAGTGGTTCGAGTGAGTTTAGTGATGTTGTGAGTGAAGCAGCTATGTTGTAGTTGACCGTTGAGACTGGAGGAGGTAGAATGGTGGAGTGATATAGGATTTGTTGAACTACAAGATGGGGTGATGATTGTCGAGATAGTGGTGAATGGTGATTGTTTGAGATGAATGATGAGTTATGAATGCAACTTAGCAATAGTTTTCATGGCAATTCAGGTTAGGGGTCTGTGCACAATGTTTGTGCACAGTGACAGCGGTGATATGATGCAGGGGTAGTTTGTTTTGAATGATGAATGGCAAGTAATATGCAAAGATGTATGTAAGCAGTGGTTGGAAAGTATTATTGTATTCACTACCATCACAAATGAAGTGTAGAGTCATCTTAGATTTTGCGGATAGATTAAGACTAAATTAAGAGGAAAGACTGCAAGTAGAAAAATATGTTAAAGTTCAGGAAGACATCAGGATATCGATTTAACTTAGTGTCTTGCATAAATCAAAATCCTTATAATTTAATCTTAATCTCTCCAAAAATGATATGGCACTACTCTTAACAGCATTCTTTAATATAACATTTTGTGGATTATTTTAATCGTACACAGTCTTTATTCATTTAATGCTCTTGTTAACCTTAGTTGCATTCATTTTTTATGAATTTTTGACACGAAGTGCAGACTCAATGTACTCATACAATCAATTTAGAATGACTAATTCAATACCTGTACATAAAATCTTATTAGGCTGATGAACAAGTAATACTATGCATGTTCATGCATTATTACTGGAGAACAACAAATCAAACTCTGGATTTCTTCTTAGATAATTGCATACTAATAATAAAGTTGTAGTCCCAATTCATGATGATTACCAAGGGATCATATGTTATTTGATAACGAAGGGTTTTTGTTAGAGAGGATAAAAAAAATCAATGAGAATTGAAAATTTGTTGAGTTTTGATTTTTTTATATTTATGTCTCTGTTTCAAATTAAATTTGAAATATTAACATAAAAATCATGCATAATGTGTAACAGAAAAGGATAGGTAAGGAGGGTATAGATTAGTAAATATTTACTATTTTTATGTCAATAAAGAATCATAAAATTTTTAATATTTTTATACTCTTAAAAACTTTGTTCACTTTATTAATTCCTTTATTTTCTTTTTCTTCGCAATTATTTATAAATAATGACCTTCTAATTATAAAGGTTGCTTATCTGGAAATGAAAATACAAAGGAGAGTAAAAACTATATCAAAATGCAGGGTTGAAGTGCAGTTGAGATTTTGTTACGAATGCAAGGAACTATCATAATGATACAACCTGAATGATCAAACAGTTTTAATACCATTTTGCTATTTGAGTTCATAAATTTAACATTTCAGTTTGCATGCAATCAATATTTTTATTTATAGGATAGAAGTTGAAATGAAAGTAGGATTCAAAACTTATTTATTATGTTGATATGTATGATGTTATTAGAATGATATTTATAAAACTGATGCAATTGAATGCATTTACCACGATCCCGTTATGAATATTAGGAATGAAGATTTTTTGTTCATGTGTTGTAGATGGTCAGCGTGTTAATATTAGGAATAAAATTGTTGCTAATGGTGCAAGCCAAGTCAGGAGAGGGGTAATGCATAGACATTACTCCAGTGCAACAAAATAGCGCCGTTGTAATGGCAAAATTTTTGGAAACAGTTTGGTGCTAATGTTAACTTTTACAGAAATTCTATTTTTATAATTAAGAGTATCATAGAAAATAGTCTATATCAATATACTTCACACATCTGAAAACATGACCCTTACCTTACAATGTGGGACTATTCTCTTCTCGTATTTTTAATACTTCATTTCAATTCAAAAAATTTCCAATAATTTCCCACTTGAATTTTTCAAAAAATTTTTTTTCGAGCAATTAGAACGAGGACCCATTGAAGGGCAAGTCTCATGTTTTGTTATATATGATAATGGAGGGCAGTATGTCTTTCAGCATAGGCAAACAATGGATAACTGAATCAGATCTAAGATCTACATACTATATAGACGGGGTGCAGAAGTTCATTAGTTTTGTTGAAGAAAAGGGTGGTAAGGAGTGTATTTATGCCCTTTCACCCGGTGCAAAAATATGAAGACGATCAAATTAGATGAAATTCATTTTTATTTGCTTAGATGGGGTATCATCCAATCATATACAGTGTGATATTTTCATGGGGAAAAAAGGGCGGAGATGGAAAAACAACAACCAGTTAGTCATGACACAACTACCGATGAGTCTGAACATATTAGGATGGAAGATATGGTCAATGATGCAGATAGATTTCATCATTTTCAACCTACAAATCTGTTGCCTGATCATGCCAATGTTGGAGAGCAGTCTAATGATTATCCAGATTGGCAGGCCAATGAAAGTGAGAAGTATAAATCACTTTTTGGTAGCGTAAAAGATCCATTGTATCCTTCATGTTCAAAAGGGATTACGAAGCTGTATGCCATTGTTAAACTGAATAGCTTGAAGACCCAATATGGCTTTTTAGATAATTGTGTGACTGCACTTCTCGAGCTAATAAGGGAGTTACTCCCCGAAGGTAGCATGCTGCCGACAAAGTACTTCGACGTGAAGAAGATCATTAAGCAAGTTGGGATGAATTACAAAACTTATGATGCATGCATCGATGATTGCATATTGTACTGGAAAGATGATGAGAACAAAGTTTCTTGTACAAATTGCAATGAACCTAGATATATGACATCATTAAACGAAGAGAGAATATGCACCAAAGTACCTCGAAAGACATTAAGACATTTTCCTTTAATTTCTACATTAAAGAGACCGTATACTGTACTATGGATAGCAGATGCGATGACCTGGCATGGTCGTGCCAAGTCTGATCCAACCGTAGTGCGTGTTCCATGTGACACTTCTCAATGGAAAGCCGTAGATTCTTTTGACCAAACTTTTGCCGCCGATCCACGAAATGTCACACTTGGAATAGCAACAGATGGTTTCTGTCCACATGCTTCTCTCTCTAGCCCTTACAGTTGTTGGCCAGTAATTGTAGTACCATATAATCTTCCTCCGTCTATATGCATGAAAAGGGAGTTCTCAATGTTAACATTGTTGGTTTCTGGGCCAAAACAACCAGGAAAAAATATTGATGTTTATTTACAGCCGTCGATAGACGAGTTAAAGCAGCTATGGGAAGGAGTCGTTACATTTGACTCGTTACGTAAATCTGAGTTCACAATGAGAGCTAGGGTGTTGTGGGCAATCCATGATCACCCTGCTTTTGGGACTTTATCGGGATGTACAACTCACGGTTACTTTGCATGTCCTATTTGTGGGAAAAACACTTGTTCTTATCATCTTCCTGAAAGTAAGAAGATGTGTTACATGGGACATCGAATGTATCTTCCTAACGAACACAAGTTTCGATACGATAAGACAAATTTCAACAACGAACAAGAACTTCGTCGTCCTAAATAGCCATTGACTGGTTTTCGAGTTGAAAAGAAAGTAGCGAATATCAAGATGAAAGTTGGTAAACAAAAAGAAGAAATTGGTCGAAAATGGAAAAAGTCAACCAATGAAGATGTTGACAATATTTCTGGATGGTATAGGAGGTTTATCTTTTTTGATTTACCATATTGGAAAGCAAATTTGATCTGACATAATATTGATGTTATGCATACAGAGAAGAATGTCACAGAGCATCTCATCAGCACCATTATGGACTATAAAGATAAGTCAAAAGATGGCATCAATGCACGCAAGGATTTGAAAATCATGGGTATAAAACAAAAGTTGTGGGTGATGGAAGATCCTGAAACAAACAAAATAAGCATACCAAAGGCAACTTTCACTTTGAGCAAAGAAGAAAAGATACGGTTTCGCACTGTTTTGAAAAATCTGAAAGTGCCTAACAAATTCTCTTCTAACTTCCACACACTACTACAAAACAGGCCATTTGCATCGGTTGTTTACCCCCCTTTTGCATCAATTCAACAACCGATGCATATGCAACCGATGCAACAGGCTTAACACTTTTGCATCAGTTCTGAAACCGATGCAAAAAAGTCCTTTTTGCATCGGCTGTTACTAACAACTGATGCAAAATATCATGGTTGGTTGCTTGGACACAGCCCCCATATTGCATCGGTTGTAATGAAAACCGATGCAACAAAGGAACTTGTTGCATAGGTTGTTGTTGAAAACCGATGCAAACTAATCCCTCTATTGCATCAGTTTTTTATAACAACCGATGCAACTAATCCCTCTATTTCATCAGCTATTTATACCTGATGCAAAAAAACCATTCTCAGAAACCATTATTAAAGTACTCAAATAGACTATATATATTATTGATTATAAAAAACAATTATTGCACGCAATATTACAATCATTCAAAATTAAATTTGATGGAAAATACATAATCAGATTTAATAATTCTACAAAAGAATGAAAAACTTAAATAAATTTCACAGTACATAATCACACAGTCAGTAGTAAAAAACAAATGCCAACAAAAATACTACATTCTGCCTGTATTAATAAATTACCTATTTTTATGATGATAATATTGTGAAATAGGACTATACCGACAGTTAACCTCTGCTATACCGACAGTTAACTTCCTCCGTTATACAAGACAGTTCACCAAAGCAGCCACACAACAATACTGCCTCACTTCCTTCTCTTCATGACTGCCAATCACCACTACTAGCTGCTTTATCTCAAACAACACCTTTCTGTCGGCAACAGAACTACTATCACCCTTCTGAAAACAACCAAATACAAATTAGAACTCCACATTGCATTGCAAAACCAGCCATCCGACAAAACTGCACACGTCAAACTTGCATAAAACAGTGAACATACCACCAAATTCCAGCGAACATACTCCCAACCATAACAAAACTGCTCCAATACTTCATCATATTACCACTACTCTGCTTTCACAGACAAACAAGTTTTACCATTCACTCTAGTGCCTGTACATCCATCAAACCACTTTGCCACTCTCCTCTACACATATTCCTCTACTACTGACTTCCACCTACTGCAAGTCCACACTGACCACCACTGCCATCATTTACATTTCATTACACAACATCACTGAATCAAAAACTGCAATATTCACCATGAACCACTGCTTACCACTTCCACCTCCATCTGCTTACCACCGCCATACATACACTGACATATATACACTGTTAGAAACCATTACTGCCACTGTCATATACCTTTGCTAACCTCCTCTACCTCTATCTGGTACTGCTCCTCAACTACACATCTGAAACAAACTTTCCATGCCATCACCATTACATCAGCCCTGTCACCACTACAATCACAAAAAAACCACTACAGTCCTCCAATACAACTCCAGTTCATCAACAAATTTACCCACTGATCCATTCATCACTGTCACCCCCGCTCTGACCATCTATCCATCATCTCCTCTGCTCATACATATGATAAAATAAGTTTTTTTTAAACATATTTTTTGACAAATAAAATATCAATGGTAGCAAATATTTAAAATTAGAAGTTAAATATTTAGTGATGTACCATGGAATGGAAATAACTAACTCCAGATATAAGTTGTTGAAAGAAGAATCTTGCCTGTTCAAAAGATAATCCACGTAGATACATTTTAGTGATATCAACAATAGTATATAATAAAAATATGTTCTAAATAAATGAACGAGAAATAGAAAATAACCTCATCTTCGCTAAATCTCCCAACACTGCATATCCTTTCAAAAAGTTCACCTCCTGCCGCATATTCCATAACAATAGCTAGGTGAGTTGGTGTAAGCAAAACCTAGCAAAGACATTTCTAAATTCTAAATTTCTAATGATGCAAAATAGAATAATGTGTGATATATATGCAAACTCATCCTTGCACTTGATCAGATAAAAAATGGGTTTTGATTGCTTACTATTGATGACTAAAACAAATTAAATAAAAGGCTCCTGAATGAGCTTTAAGTAAAAATATCATAATGGTTATACTATATACCATTGATTGGAGTACAGGTTATGAACACATCCAGTAGGTTTCATGTATAGGGTAGACTGAAAAAACTACATAAATCTAGAGCATAAATAAACAAAATTGTAAACTTTTTCCTACTGTTACCTCCTTAAAGCAGACAATGTTAGGATGCCTCAAAGACCTATGATTGATTATTTCTCTTTGAGATTTCTCATCAATCTGCAAAAAACAACAGAAAATTTAATTTCTAACATTGTAGTGATATAAAAGATGAAAAGAAGAAGCAGTAATCAAGAATATCATGCACCTTTTTTCCTCGTTCAATATATTTGGCAGCAAGAAGCTCTTCAGTTTTCCTATCCTTTACCAACCTGGCCACCACAAAACTACCCGAACCCAACTCCTTTATTGGCGCATACTTCTCCTCCATTACTCAAAACCCAGTTAGCAGTAATATATGACCCCTAGAAGTTAAGCATCTAGTTACAATGCATACATAGTAACCAATACACCAATGCTACTTATAACAAGTCGAAATCAAATATATTTAATGATGAAAACAATCATGAAAACTATTACTTGGGCTGAAATCATAAAAGTACTGAATATTTGAATCTCCAATGTTGAAAAGAAATAATCCACTTCGGTTAAAATGCAGGTAAGCGAATATCTTTATATCAGGTGCTTATTGCTCCAGGTAAGCGAAAATGTCAGATAAAGTCTTGTGTTCTTGTCCATCAGACTCATTTTCGATATGAGAAAAAACAGCCTCTTCTGGTCAGCGAATGCCTTGGTTCTTGTACATCAGACTCGTTCATACATTAGAGCTCCACTAAGCACTCCAGATTCTTCTAGCTGTCTTCCTAATTACAAAAGAGTAAAGTCTTTAGGTAGCTGGCAATGAAAGTTTAACTCAAAGGAAAATATTTAGTATGGTTTGTAAACTCTGTGTGAAGAATAAACTGTGAAATTATGAATGTTATCCAAAAAATTCAATGGTAACATATCAATGTACGGTTTAAAACCAACCAATAAAATATGAATTAAACAGCAACAGGGGCACCAATCAAAACAAAAATTTGGGCGAACAATGCAAAGTTAAAATCAAAACGCAGAAATCAAAACGCAGAATATTTGAGTTCAGAACACGTACAATTGAAGGATACAAGTAATACTTCACTTCTTCCAGAATATTTGAGTTCATAACACCAATCAAAACGCAGAATATTTGAGTTCTAAACACCGATCAATAATATTAAGAAGTGAAGCAGATGCATAATATTATTTATTTCCATGTGCATAGTAAGAAGTGAAGTAGATGCAGTTTTTCTGTTATTGGTATTTAGTGCTGAGTTACGTTATGAGAACAGAACAGTCAATTACCTGACTTTTAGCAACCTTTACAAGCCATGATGGAGGAACAATAATATTGCCGCTGCATCTTACTTCACTGTTACTGGCATGAAGGCACTGAGCTAAAGCTATTAAGAGGAATGAGAATGCTGAAGGGTTTTGTAGGTTGCTTCCTACTGGCCTGGTTATAAGACCACCTACAGGGAAAATTCATTCATACATACATTGAATCTATGTTAACAAACTTTACCTTGCCACATATATCATAGTGCTGTTGAAGTAAAACTTTAATAACCATTCTGTGCTTATCACCTGGAGAGTACTTTACTATTTTGGTGGGCGATTCAGGAAATATTGAACAAGCCAATTCGTTGGTAACACTTCGGAAAGGAAACAGGCGATAATCGCTGCTTTTGATCAAATCCTGCATCAATGTAAGAGAGCCTTTTCTTTTACTCATTTGTAAGTGTAATATACATAAAAGAATTGACAGACTTCATGTTTACCTGGTAAAGCATGACATAGATACCACCACGCTTGTTATCCCATCCAAATTCTCCAACAACTGAAGGTACATTTGGCTCCAGCCAATGGATATTATTGAGAATATACTGCCAATATCAAATTTAAAAGTACAAGGCAGACTACATTCAAGTACTATACATTTCAACTTTGGTGTATTTTAGTCGGAGTTCAACATAAAAATATATAGCCTTCTGTTTCAAGGAAGCCAGATTTGTAAACATGAAATATGTATGTATGTAACACCTGCAACAAAAAGCATCAATTTGTAGCATCAAACTTATTTATAAGAGATAATTTAAGTTCATATGAATATTAATAGATATAAGAGAGAATATAAGATAAGAAATAAAAAACAACATACATTGATGATTCAAAGTGTCCATCTTTAAATTTATGAATGCAGTTCAGTATATATAGGAGAATAACTCTTCACATAATTTAAGGGTAAGAAGGTGATACGTCTTAAACAAATAGTGCAGGAAATAAGTTTTTTTTAAAAAGTAGCAGCTTGTGGATAAACATCAGTGTGCAACCACCCACTGTTAGTGTGCCCTACTTTTGTACCCCATTGATGTGCATGTACAACTCGACTCATCGCTCCTCTGATCAAAACTGAACCACAGTCAACCCCGACCACAACACTGCGAGCAACAACATCCGCAAATACTTCGATTCCATACACCATCTTCTTCAATTACAATCACCATTATCCTCAATCCTATACCACAAACACATGCAATACCGCCACTCCTGTCCTACTTCCCACTACCACAATTCATCTCTTTCTTAACATTTCATTTCACTGCCACATACCACATAAAACCACATTTCCGCTTCATCACAAAACCTCTAATTTCTTCCATAACCTCCGCCACTTGAAAATCACCATTCATGTTACCTTAACAACTGCTTCTCCACTCAATTCCATCATCCAGTTGCATCATCCACTTACTTCTGCACAATCATATACACATTACAACTGTATTATTGCATATTTATCAACTCCACATACATCAACTTCCCTGCTTCCTACCCAATAGCACTGCCACATACCAATATACCAAACCACCCTGCACGTTCATTTACCACTGTCAAATTGTGCACACTGCAGCATATACCTCTACCTTTCCACTATTCTACAATTTCAGCCCCAACCATTGACAGTGCACCATCAAAGTGCATTTCCATTACCACTGTCACACTACTCTTGTCTGCAGCCTACTTGTGTGCACACTACTTCACATAATCCTTATTACCACACTTCATCAACTTTTGATCAAACTGCAACTCACCAAGCCATCTGCCCACCACCACACACACTACAATAGTACATTTCACAACAGCACTCCAAACCACAGCATAACTTTTCTTCCATCACCATACATCCTCTCCCCTCTGCCTGCCCTGCACACCTCTTCCACAACCACAGTTCAACTGATTTAGTGCGAGTTGTCAAGAAGAGAGCTGTGTTCATTGTGGGCATATTAACTTTAGTTGCATTTTTTATATTTTTTTTATATTTTAATGTATTTAAATTCGGAAACGTTATTTGCAGCCATGGTCACAAAAGCATGGTTCTTTCTGTTAAATGGAATCAAAATGGAAACTGGCTACTTACTTCATCGAAGGATCAAATTATAAAGGTGGGTGACCGTGGTTATGACAGTAAGTTATACTGATATTCCTTGCATAGATGAATCCCGTTATTGTCGCAGCTTATTCTGTATTCGTTCCAAGCTGCCCGTATTTTGAAAAATTTGTGCTTGTTTGCAGTCATATGGAGCAATTAATCTCATAATAACTATAGCTTTCTCTCTTATTATTTCATTTTGTAATTTGTTTTACATATAAATATCAGTTTCAAACTATTGGATTTATTATAATAAGTTATTTTACAACCTTCTTTGTCTACTCATCACTTTTGTTTGTATGGATCCTATGCTAATTTTAGTCATGAGTTCGGCTTGTATCTTATTTGCCATGAATAGGTCACTAGCATGAAAATAAGCAGAAGCTTCTAGCTTTTAACGAGCCTGATGAGGACAGGCCAGGCTTATAGTTTGGCAAAATTTCATCCAACTCCCTTAGTTCTGAAATAGCACATGTTTATGTATTGTATAGCTAATAGCTTAACCCTTGTTTTATTGATTGACCAGTGTGAGTAGAAATGCCATTTTATTTTTGTTGTTGTTGTAGAATGGCAAAAGCTTTAGGTTTTTTCCACCCTCCAGTTTTCTTTTTATTGTTAGTCGCATACATAAAATTGAAAATTCTTTACGTTTTAACGTTTAGGATTAAATAACAGGCTATATTTTATTTTGTATACAAACTGTGAATTCATGGATGAATATGTCTCACATTTTATGGTAATTGAAGTTGCTTTATTGCAAAAGAGTAATAGAAAATTGGAGGAAATCCGTAAAAATTTACCAAATAAAAGGAATGGGTGTTTTGAAACAGATTAGCATACTAGTACTCCTCTAGGACCTTGGGGCAAAAATGGATTTAACTTTGATTCTGGAGCCTACTAGACAAAAATGATGTCATGTATAGATTCATAAAACTAAAATTGCAATTGGCATTCGGAAGTTCGCATTGTTGCTTGAACAATGAACACAGCTCTCTTCCTGACCATGCTTTTCTGATACGTAAGGTTTTTTTATTTCCTTAGACCGATCATCTGAAGGGATTTTCCCCAACATTATTAACTTACATGGTCATATTAATCAATTGGATTGTAAATTTAGTGACTAAGAAAAGCATTGAATTTTTTTTCTGAATAAACGTTTCACATAAGAGTTGCACACAAATTCCAAAATATGTATGGCACAGTCGTACAGTGGCAGTAAGCCCACGCCATTTTAGTGGTAAACATATCATTTTTCTAATATTTCTTATGAATTTCCATGTTAACAAAATCTGAAGAATATTGGGTATATTCATAAGATCAGAACTCATAATTCAAAGTATATACAACCATAAAGAATTAGATCTTCCAAAATCCATTGAAAGAAAACTGTTAGATTTGTCAGAGAGTTACTCTCATTCTTATTGAACACAAAATAGCTTAATTTGCTGCACCGATTCGTTCAAAAATTGGTTCAATTGGTATCCATACTTGCGGATAGTTTAAAACATGTAACCACATCGTGATAAGACAACACAGGCGAACAGTTGGTGTGGAGTAATTAAACTCAAATTCCAACATACTTACGAGAAATCTAAAGCACATTAAATGTGAGAGAGAGAGTTGGATTGAAGCAAACACAGTGGAACAAAAAACACACAGTATAAATGAGAGTTAAAGCAAAGATGAAACTAAAACATAGGATATAGGAAAATAGGTACCTGAAATGTAGCGCAGATTAAAGTAAAATCTGACGGCACGTAAGGAAAAAAAAAGGCGCAGCTGTAGGTCAACATGAATAGGTTCAAATCAGTAAGACAGAGGAATTTGAAATAAAAAACACAATGAACATGAAAAGATGAGAAGATCCGACACTCGAAATTATCTCTCTCATGCGATCTTCCTTATCGCCTTAAGATGTTGATGCCGTTCGACCTCGCCTTGCCCTAACATGCTTGAAACACGCCTCCTCACAATAGCCGTTGACGACGTACGCAAGGCTTATTGCCTGTATTTTATTTGAGTTTGGAATTAATACTGAAGGTGAAGATGGAAAAGGAGATCTGGTTTAAGGGGGTCTGGAAAATTATCTGGCTACGGAATGAAAATTTGATGGAGGAACGAAAATTTGAGAATAAAAATTTTAGCGGCAGACAAAAATGATTCGGCGGCAAACAAAATTTACCGTAGTTGCATCGGTTGAATTTAAAACCAATGAGGCAAAACTATTTGCACGTCCCAATTGCATCGGTTGCTGGTGAAAACTGATGCAAATTTGATTTTTTATTACCTATTGTTTTCCACGTGCCAATTGCATCAGTTATTAAGATAGAACTGATGTAAATAGTTCTATTTGCATCAGTTTTTACTTCAACTGATGCAAATGAGACGAAGCAATATGCACTTTTTGTACTAGTGACAATAATATGAGCATCAATCCTCCTGAACTAAGAAATATGAAGTCACATGATTACCATGTCATAATGCAGCATTTGCTTCCGGTATTGCTTCGACATTCTTATCCACAACATAAGGATCTGCGAAATGTTGTTCATCGTATTAGTTTATTCTTTAACATTTTGTGTTCAAAGGTGATTAATAGGGAACATCTTTTAAAAGCAAAGGCTAGCTTAGTAGAAGCAATGTGTGTTTTTGAAAAATATTTTCCACCTGCATTTTTTGATATCAGTGTCCACCTTATGGTTCATTTAGCTGATGAAGCATTGATTCGTGGCCCTGTCAGATATAGATGGATGTATCCATTTGAACGGTAAATTTCTAATTTCAGTTATGTACATCATTATTTCATATAAATAGCTACCGTCTACAATATATAATTGATCACATTTATAGGTTGACGAAAACATATAAAGGATATGTGCGTAACAAAAGATACATTGAAGTGTGTATTGCAAAAGGATATGTCGTATAAGAAGCTAGTCTTTACTGCATGGAATATATGCCAAACGGAGGTGATGGCAATCATAAACATACCCGCGAAGCATTTTTAGACGAGGGCGATGAGTTTGCTGGTGAGATACCTCTGGATAATGGTAAAGATATAACGTTAACCCAAGTGCAGTTTGAATAAGTGCGTAGATGGGTCCTTAATAAGTACGATGGATTGGATGAATAGAAGAAGTAAGTTCACGAACTTGTCCGGAATTTCAATTTTTTTAATTCATTTTATATATACATTTTGATATGTGTTTTCCGTAGGAGGTATAATTCCTATGTGAAAAGTACTAAATTTCAACCTCAAGGCAGGGCTACCACCGTGGAAGTCGTTCAAAGTTTTAATCTATGGTTACATAATGAGGTATAACATCGTCTTAAGTATTTCATGTGTTTATAAGTGTGCAATACACCTTCGTGATCATGCTTTTTTATTTATTTTGTTCTATGTACCTGTTAAAGACCATCGATGTTGATCCAACTCTATGGCGGCTAGTGCACGGGCCGAAGTTCATAACGCGTAGTTATATGAAGTACCAAGTGAATGGATTTTCATTTTCCATGAAAAGTACAAAGACTGTATGGTAACACAAAATAACGGTGTATGCATGAGAGCAATTACAAAATTTAGAGCGAGTGGTAAGGATAAAAATTATAAGGAAGCAGAAACAACGTATTATAGAGTCATTCAACAGATACTTGAGTTGGATTACACTGACTTCAAACAAACAGTTTTTTATTGTGATTGGGTAAAGGTCGAGGATAAGGTCAATGGTTGCAAAATAGATCCTATTTCAAACCTGATCATGGTAAATTTAGGGAAATTGAAGAACAAAAATAACGTGAATGACGAGCCATTTATTTTTGCATCAGAAGCGAGTCAAGTTTTCTACTCAAAAGATTTAAAAAATAACGGATGGTCTGTGGTCTTGCATACACCAAAACGGTTGACTATAAATGTGGATGACTTTAAGTTCCCGACCGTCTATCAATCAGCTTTTGAAGACAATGAAAAATTAGAAGACCTTACCAAATTTATATGTTAACTTATTAGTATTCGTACATCACAAGATTGTGTGTCTGTATACTTTTAATTGCACGATTGTGTGTATGTATGGTTTTGAATATTTTATACATGGTTTTTATTTTCCTGGTTTTTTTACAAGTTATAATTTGCAAAAACTCTGTATTCTTTTCTCCATTATGATGTTATGTTATATTTTGATCTTTTAAGGATCTGTTGGGTGATTAAGCACCAAGTTGTAGGAAGAAAGTCACAGAGTTTTGAGCATAGCTAAGGGTAGACATATATCCCTCGTGGTTTGTTTGCTGGTCACTCATTTCTTTTAGATTATATCTTACTCTACAATTCATATTGTTAGCCTTTGTATATATATCTACTTCCTGTGAAGCGCCTATTTCTTTTCTCAAAAAAAAATTCACGGTGTTAGTCAGATCTATTGAATTCTCACTATGCTCAATATAATATACAAGTTTTAGTAGGAAATGAGAAAAGGGCAATCTTATATTATGTGTGAAATGAAGTATTATATTCTTATGCAACGGTCTTTGTAATAAATGCACAGTATTTAGTGAATATTATGCAAGAGTATCTAATTCCTACACTGGTGGAACTCTATCTTTGTGACTTTGATGAATACAGATCTTGAAGCATTGAATCATCAGTTTCTATTTTTTTGGTTTGTTTTACCCATTTGTATAACTCATGTAATATACATATGGGTCACATGATTGATACAACTTTTGTTTTTCCATTATAACAGGCTATTTCTTATTACTTGGTGGGATCGCCCGTGACAGCAACACAAGTAGATTATCTATTTCTCTAATCCGTAAGTAATGCATACAAACTTCTTCCTTGATTATTATTAATTGCACTGTGTTGTACCTCTTTCATGCATTATTGGATCTTAAGTTAAGACTGTATTTCATTTTCAAGAGTCCTTTCATAGTCAGTTTATGCAATGCTTTTAGACAATATATTTTATAAAACTGTGATTATAATGCATTATTGGGCTTGGACTTGATTATGTATTAATTGCCTAAACATTTAGTCTTTCATCCGGTAAGTTTGTATGAAAACAGAACTTGAATGATATTTGTTTTTATTTAGTTGCTTTGTTTAACTGTTATATTAACTAAATACAATGAACTGTTGTTTCGTAGTTAATTTAGTTAGTATTAGTTAACGAAATAACTAAATTTAGTTACAAGTAATTGCCAATTTAGTTTGTAACTAAATATTGTGGCAGTTATTGTTAATTGTTAAATGTTTATTTAGTTTGTAACTAAACATTTAACATTAACTAAATTAAATGGGCAATTTAGTTATCATTTAACAATTTAGTTACAAGTAAATAACCCAGTTTGTTCACTGAAAGTTTATTTAGTCAGTTAGTTAATGAAATAACTTAATGATAACTAAATTGGCAATTTAATTTGTAACTTATTTAGTTAATTGGCAATGATAACTAACTTATAACTAAATTTGACGACTATATGGTTTATTTAGTTTGTCGTCAAATTTGTAAGTTAAACAAATTGGCAATATTTAGTTTACCTGTGTGTCCTAAATGATAACTAACTAAATTGGTTCACTTGAACTAAATTTATAGTCAAATTTGGTTTATTTAGTTTATAGACTATTTAGTTTAACGTCTATGAAAGGCCCTCCTTTTAATGGAAGGTAAATCAGGTTTATCTAACTACGACTTCTGGATCAACTTTCAGTCGTGATTAATGGAAGGTAAATAACTGAAGGTTATTTTTATTTAGTTGCTTTGTTTAAGATTTTGGAAATTACTTTGACTTTGAAGCTTCTTAAATATTTGATTGTTCTACAATAATGAAACTGGCTTTTGCAGATTGTTTGATACTTAGATTCATCACTTGTTGTACATCTTCACTTGCTGTGCAGGTTGAACCAAAAACAAAATAAAATTTCCATGTCAGAAAATCCAACATCTTCACATTCTTCATGTTCAGAGGCGAAGAAAGTTGATCAAAACTTACTTGGTATTCCGGTCTCAGATAACCTGGAAAAATCGCTACTATGCTTGGTAAACTAGTAATAGCTCATGTGCCGATATCATATATAAGTTGGGATAAAGTACCCGGAATATATAAGGACAACGCTTGGAACGAATTGATGGTAAGTAAATATTTTTGTTTGGAACCAATTTAAACTAGAAAATAGCTAGTGGTGTTATGATCCTGATCTTCAATGATTTTACACTATTTAAACAGTAACTAGGCATCTTGTTTGTCAAATAATGTGAAAAGTAATAATATGAGTTACCATGATCTTCAATGATTTTACACTATTCAAAAACTTCTGTCCACAATATCGACCTACTTCTGTTATCCCCATGTTCATAATTCCCTGTTCTGTTTCCATATTTCTCTCTCTGTATTTCATGATTTAATTAGTGTTCTCCCTCCCTCCGTAAAGATGAGGCTAATATCTTTCTATACTTTATTTTATGTACGATAAACCTTGTATATTACTGTTTATACCCTCCTCTTTTCATGTAATGTTCAATTTTCATAAATATTACCATATTATCCTATCAAACTTAATCCACTATATGCAATTTGCAAACGGTTAACATTATATGATTTATATCTGCACTTTGAACATTATATCTATTTTAACCTCACTGTGTCCGTTATCTTCACATACATTTACTTCTACTGGAGTTGTAAACAGTCCCTAATTGTTAACTGTGAAGCTATGTTGGTAATATGACTGTTACTCCTCTATTTTGCTCCGTCAACCATCTTAACAATGACTGTACGAATAGTATGTATACAACATCCAACTATAATCCTCAGTAGTCGATGTTGTTAATAACCTGCTGTAGTTAATATCCTTTTTATACAATTCTATCAGTTTCACCAAATGTAGACATTACTATCCTTTAATACTTATCTAAATTTGTACCTTTTCTTCTTTCTATTTCAATTACTCCTGTGCTTTCTAAAACTGCAATATGACTATATTAACAAAATAAAACAAAGGCGGTGATCCAATTTAAAACCCCAAAAAAATTCCCCTTCGCTTTACAAATTACCAAGCTCTCATACACTTACAATATGCGAAGACAGACTACACTACAACAGGCATTGCATATTACTTTTAACACATCCAGCTTTATGTTCGACTGTTAATTATAATAAAAGTACTAAAAATATATTACTATATTATTTCTCTCTGCCTATCCATGACCAGTTCATACTGCCGACTGTCATCATTTTAATTTCATTATCAGAAGGAGTACAGTACATTGTATCGACGCCTGTACACTTACCTAACACATATCCACATATCTCATTAAGTATGTTCATGGTAATTACCTTTATTTGACATTATGTGAAGGTCAGGTAGTTTGAGTCTTTGTATCGACATGAAAATAATATGTATGTAATTTTGGTATTCACGAAATGTTCCAATGAAACCCAACTGTATGTGTACTATTTTACAAAGTATTCGTTTTCACTTTTCTTTCTGTATGAATTGAAGTATCTAAACATTCAGTGAACAAGCTGAGTTATTTTTGCAGAAAATTTATGAGCTCTATCCGCTTTCAAAGGAAATGTTTTTAAAGAGAATGGCCGAGGCTTTTAGGAGATACAAGAAAAACCTGAGAGTAGTTTATTATGACACTTTCAAAAATGACGAAGAACGGTTGAAAAATTGTCCACCTACAGTTGCTCAAGAAGACTGGGAACAGTTCACAAAAAAATGAAGCAACGCCTGAAGCGAGCGGAAGAAGGGAGACATGTAAAAAGAACAGAGCATTTCTCAGTTATGGTCACCATGCAGGATGTAAAAGTCATGCTAAAATAGAATAAGAAATGGTAATTTATATCCATTTTCATTCACATGCTTTAGTATTCACTGTATCTGCATTCTACATACATACATCTACATGTGTACAAACATCAACTATTTCAATCAAATTTATACTTGTATTGCAGATCGCTGCTAGTTCATCAACAAATATCAGTCGTCGTCAGGTATGGGAGAAGACACACAGGAAAAAAGATGGTATCATATCAGATGCCACTTCTTCATACTTTGTAAGTTAAACAAATACTAATCAGATGCTAAAATATGCATATGCCACTTCTTCATACTTATAACAAATACTAACTTGCATATTTTTTAAAATTCCTTTTTCATATAAGTATTATCATATTTCAGGATCAAATTGCGAAAGCGAAGGAAAAGATCACTGATAGTGATGAGAAAAATTGACAGTGGATGAAGACATCTTATTACAAGTGCTTGGTAAGGATGCAAGGGGTAGGAGCCGCGGTGTTGGGACCGTTATACCAAAGGCTAAAGTTAAGGCTTGTGTTATTGCACAGAAACGACTCAGACATGTTCATGCAGAGAATGATAAGTTGAAAATGAGGGTGGGAAGTTTGGAGGGTACAGTGGGAAATTTGTCTGGGCAAATGGAGGTTCTGATCAACATGGTGGGAAACATCGAACAGGGAATTCGCGCACCGGTCAATTCTTCTGATGGAGGATGCGCCACACAATTCAATGCTCCTAAATTCATTGCTTCGCAGTTCCAGAATTCGACCGATGTAGCAAACAATCAAAGATGTGAAATCCTTAACTCTGATTTAGACATAATAGCAAAATGTGTTTATTACAAGATTTCTATTTTTAGTTGCTTTCGAGCAGATATTTTGTTGGATAGATCTTTACATATTTATTACAACAGGTACTGTATGCCAAGATTCTACATCGTCCAAAATCCGTGGGAAATTTGTACCACCCACACATGAAAAAGTGGTGTTGGACAACATACTGCTACTAGATGAGAGAACCATAAAAATAAATCATCAATTTGCAGAGACCTTTGCTGAAGTTGGAGTGGGTGGGTATGTATGCCATCCGAAGGGTCTTATTCGATTTCTTTAGACATTGGAGCAGGTATATTTTTTGTTTGTGTTAATATTTTACAATGTATTGTTTTTTGAAACCTCTTCCACAATATACATGACATGTCACATGTATATTTTCTTCCTTTCCTAATTGGCACCATCTAAATATTTTTCCCTTTCAAACTTGGTGTTAATTTTGTTAAATATCAGAAACCTAGTATAGAAGGTTGTGAAGGATTCTTCAACTTTCTCCTACTGTATGGGAATACCGACGTGTTTAGCTGTCATGTGTATAACCGAACTATATATTAATTGTTAGCTGAATAAGCAGAATACCACGTGTTGTTTTCATCTTCATAAGTTAGAGGATTTAATCAAGAGGATTTTTCACTTATATATTTAATACTATACTTTTCAGCTTTTATGACATGGTTAGAAAAAACGGATATTATAAACGTACTGTGTAATTGACATGTATGCGATTTGTTTTAGTGCTTTAATATTGGTACTTATGTACCATGAAAACAAGTAAGTTTGAATTATTGCATACAAAGTTACAAACAAAGTTTGTTAAATATTTTGTTAGCATTACTTACAATCTTTGTATCAAAATGCAATTAGAATTGGTTCAAAACCTTGGATACCAGACTTTAGTTTCAAAGTTTGCACCACTGTGGTTCTTTCTCATAAATATTATAGCTTTTATTATATTATATTATATTATATTATATTATATTTTATTTGTAAATATAGACCATTTAATTATTTTACTTATTAGATTTTTATTTAATTAATTTGATGTACAGAAACAGAATGCTGCCCACAAATTTTAGAAATAACAACTTGACTAACCTAATGTGTCCAGATGTCCAGAATAGTTATACACTTATTTTAGTGATATAACTATTTAATCTTTATATCAATAAAGTTTGACAGTGCATATATGTTCATGTGTAGTTTAAGATAGAATGTACAGTTATACACTTGCATAATACATACTAAATGTGCTACTAATTACTAAATGTGACAACGTTAGTGGACTTACTTTTCTTATGCACTGTTATAGTTAGTCAGATAGTGGAATTATACACTATCGTGAAATTATAAATGTCGTCGAACACAAATCAATCGACGTTGGTAGTAGTAGTTCAGAGTAATTGGTACAAAACAATGAAAACTTGTATTTCGCAGTGTGTAGTAAGAGGCACATCCTTTAAGGTTTTATCGTTAATCCACGGATTAGTGCATATCATAGTATTATTGCCATTGAATGTTACTCTTTTGATGCATTTCAAGCTGTCAACTCTATATTTAATCCTATTCTTTATGGTGCTTGACATATTGTCGTTATACTATAATTGCCAAAAAGTAGTGTGTTTGCAGTACTTGTTATTCATTTGTTGTGATCACATATTATCTCTGAAGTGCAGTTGTCAAATTAACTTTAGAATGTTGTAGTTCTAAGGTTTGGAAGCTTTTCAAACCTATGTTACCTTATGATTTAGGCATGTATAGTTTAGTCCATGCTATTTTGTGATATTTAGGAGCGTCGCAGTTGAAGTCGCGAGTTATTTTGGTGGGTGGCGACTGCAGTTGAGGGCGGAGTTGATTGTTTTCGGTGCGGGTTCATAGGGGAGATTGGGATGAAATTCAATTGCCGGTGATTGTTAGTGACGAAGTTTGTGGTTGTTCGATTAGGAATTGTGGATGGCTTCAGCAACAGTGGTTGTTCGATTTCTCGCAGTGCAGTTTGGTGATAGTGGCAAGGGTTTGTATGGAAACTTATTGAGTTTCAATGGGATTGTGATGGTTTGTGCAATGTGAAGGCAGTGAATACTAAAGTTGACAAAGGAAGATGAATATGTTCGGTTGTAATGTGAAGATGACTGCACTGTTGGAAGAAATGAAAGAAGTAGGGTGGGGTTTTGGAGGCTGATGGTCTATAGTTGTGACTGGTAGGGATGTTAAGGCTACTGCACTGATGGTTGAATGAGCTGCTGTAATGGTGGTAGAGAGGTGTGTGTGATGTTTTGCGAGTTGCTGCTGTTGTCGAGTGGTAGTAATGACTGTCAGGGGAGTCAGTGGCAAGGTGGTATGTTTATGGGGGATGGTAGTGATGGTTTGTTTGTATGGTAGATGGGTGTGGTTAGGTGGAGATGAAGAGGTGATAGTTGGTTAGGGGTTGGAATTTCTGCTGTGTGGTGAAGTATGGTAGGCTGTGGGTTTAAATGGTGGATGGACCAGGGGATGTAGCAGTAGCAGATTTGAGAAGGGGTGACAATAACAGTTTTGGTAGATGTTTATTGTACAAATGTGGGCGTGAAGTTTGGAATTGCAGTTAGATGAATGGCGTAACTGAAGTGTTGAGCAAGGCAATGGGAATTCGAGGAGTTTGGTGTAGCTTTTGACAGTATTGGATGTGGTTATTTTTGTATGTTGTTGGTGGAAGAAGTTGTGGTTGATGCTTTGTGAAGTAGTCTGGGTAGCAATGAAGTTGTAGTGATATGCTTAACCTATGTTTACTTTAATTTAATTTCTCTTTAACAAATTTTAACCTATGTCACCTTCTGATTTAGGCATGTATAGTTATTTCATGTAACGACATAGTTTATAGTTATGCTTAACATAGTTTATAGTTATGCTTATATTTTGTAGTGAAAAAGGGATGAACTTGGTCACTTGAAGCTCAGACTCAGCTATGGAAACTTGGAAATTTCAATATCCAAACTATTTGTATTAAGTTATCAATGTGTTATTAAACTATGAATGTAATTAAATGATTTAAGAGACTATCTAAAATCTAGAATTGTAACTATATGTATTAAGCTATTTGTATTAAGCTCAAGCACAGACCGTATGCTGAAATATGGTAGAATTGTAAACTATCTAAACTATGCACTATTGGATTAATGTTGCTAGAATTGTAAACTATCAAAACTATGCGTGAGATCTTTGGTGTGCTTAATATGCCTATATATGCTGAATATATGGTTAATCCTAAATCTAGAATTAGTATCAAATTAAACAGGTACGTAGGAGTAGGTCATTAGGTACGGCTTAAAAGCCGTATCTAACCAACAAGTTAGACAAGGCCATCAGCCGTATCTAAATGACCAACAAGAGGTTCACTTAGGTACGACCTTAGGCCGTATCTAATTGTTATATTAGATACGGCTATAAGCCGTATCTAATTCGACTATTAGATACGGCTTTTAGCCGTACCTAAATGGACAATTTGATATGGCTTTTAGCCGTACCTAAATGGAAAATTAGATACGGCTTTGAGCCGTATCTAATTCGACTATTAGATACGGCTTTTAGCCGTATCTAATTCGACTATTAGATACGGCTTTTAGCCGTGCCTAAATGGACAATTAGATACGGCTTTGAGCCGTATCAAAACTATAAGCTCGCCAAATTTTGATACGGCTATAAGCCGTATCTAATCTTATTAGATATGGCTAAAAGCTGTATCAAATTGTCATTTATGGTGTAGTGTATATTTCCTCTCATGAAAGTATCGGAAAATTTAGGTGCAAAAACAAGTTTTTGATTTACAAAATTTTCATACATATTGAACTGCCATTATATTTAGGCCCGTATCTAATCTTATTAGATATGGCTAAAAGCTGTATCAAATTGTCATTTATGGTGTAGTGTATATTTCCTCTCATGAAAGTATCGGAAAATTTAGGTGCAAAAACAAGTTTTTGATTTACAAAATTTTCATACATATTGAACTGCCATTATATTTAGGTTGTTTGCATCATATTTTCAAAATTGGTTTGAAAAGACGCATTCATATAAGAGGCGCCAATTCAGAATTGCACAGTATGCATATTATATATGTTGTAAATCTGTGATAAACTATGCACTTATACAAATCTGGGGGCAAAATTGGGCGCATACTAATCAATTGGTTACTTTAGAATGGTTATACGCTGTATTATGCTCTTCGGTTCTTAAGGAATTTCGAGGACGAAATTCTTTTAAACGAGAGAATGTAACACCTATAATTTTATGATAATTAATTAAAAAGAAATTAACTAATAAATAATAATATCAAAAAATAGAATTTTTGTAAACCTCAAAATTTGGTTGCACTGTTAGGTTCGTGGTGACTTTTTGATCAATTTTCATAGGTAAAGTTTTCCGATCGGAGTTCAAATGAAAAAGTTAATAACATTTATAGGTTTTGAATTGGGAATATGTAATTAAGGAAATAAAAGTTAATTTATGTTGGTTTATAACGTTAGTGGGAACTTGGATGTTAAGAAATGTTATCTTTAACTCAAATTTGAGAGAATATATAAGCAAAAATAAATTATAGCAGTTGGTTTTAAGAAAGGAATAATACTAAACAAACAGGAATGCTAAATAACAACTGCTAGATATACAAGCAAGGTCGACCCAAAAAGCCTTCAATTTGACTGGTAGAGGTTGACCTACATCATGGAGCAATCGACCGTTGCTTGTATAAATGCGGTAATAATACATGGCCAAACTGCTTGGATTTAATACAGTTTAATCTAAAGTTTGGCTTTGATTTGAATCCCTACAAATATGGACCTAGACCCTCACTTCTAAACTCATAGTTTCGGTGACACTAGAGCTTTGTCATTTTCTCTTCTTCTCCAAACCCTAAATTCTAAGAAATAGTTATAAATTATGTGTATATACAATTAGAGAATTGTAGAAGATGAACGGGAAGAAGAATGGGGTCAAATCAAAACGCCAAAGCCAAGGTAAATTATAAATCTGGATCTATATTTTAAATCAAATTCCAAATTTCTTTTCTAATCTGGATCTCTGATAAATGTGTATGCACTTGTAGTGTATGAATTCAAATAGAGAGAAAAGAGAGTCAAATTTGAATAATAAGGATTAGATCTGAAGATTTGAAAAGCTAAAAAATGTGTGAGAAATTATATATTTTTAAATAATATTGGATTTATATCATTGTAAATATATTCATGTATGCTTGAAATTTAAATTGGAGCTACATGCTAAAAAATTGTATATGTGAAATAAAATTGTAACACCTGCATAAATATTCTGTTATTGATAAACTGAAATTGAATATTGCATGTATTTGGAAAATATTGGGTATCAATAGTCCCTGAATTTATTCTTTGAAACTTATAGAATATGTGATAGTTCTAGATTTTTGAATTTGATATGGCTTGTGCAAAAAATGGTAAATTGAATTATCATGGTTAAACGTAGGGTTTTAACCAATATTTAAATTTATCGGATGATATAGCGTGTTGCAATATGAATTTCCATACACTATCAATTTTCAGTAAGATATAGAAATTGATAGTGTTAAACCATAGGGAGAAATGCAATTCCAATGCATTAAAATAGAGAAAAACCTTAAAGATAAATTAAAAGAATTATAAATATGATAAAAACAGTCCGAGGAAAGAATAACGTAATATAAGTAAAACGTAAGTGAAACAAAAAGAAATGAAAAGATAGACAAGTCATAATTTGAAATAAAATGGGTATAGATAGTCCTCTAAATAAGGTAGGGAATTAAAGGTTAAAAAGGAATAGAAGTAGGAAGTTAAATAACGAAGGTAAGGGAATGTAATTGAGAAAAAATATTTAAAAGAAAGCGGTAAATGACCTTAAATTAAATAAGATGTAAATGCGTAGAAAACCATAGAAATATTGTCAACGGTGAACAGTAGAGGCACAATAATTAAATAAGAATGGATGAAGATACACACACACACACAAACATACATACATACATATATACATATATGCATACATACACACATATACACACACATAGAGTCCCAAGTATGCATCTACTGTAGATGTGAATCATATAAGTATGTAAATGACTTAAATGGATAAGAATAACAGTCATTTGAATGGATTGGAATGCGAGATCGGTATTGTTACATAATAGAAGTCTGCCTACCGCAAGGGCCACTAATAGTTATGTATATACTAGATTGATGTGGGACATATCCAACTGTATGACCCGTATGTTAGAACTGGGCCAGCCCACAGCGGTAGTGATGGGTGTATTTCAATTTTTTATATCCTATTGGATCTTTATTGAACCTATGAACTCTAATTCATTTAGAACAATTCTAAATTTGTTTTGAATAAAATCATGTATTTTAAATTTAAGTATTTTGTAATGTAAAGTTAATTGAATGATTTAATTTATATACATACATGTATCATATACATATACATATACATATGTGTGTGCATGTGTAACATAATAATCCGTGAAGGGTATAACAAGCACGTATATAGATGTTGGGATTTACATCGCAATGGACACATTAACTCATTTGATATGTATTGCATGTTGTCTAAATATGTACATAAATCTATAATGCAAAGTATATTTATATAAATACGTATACATATATATTATAATACTTTATAATTAAACATCTCAAAATTAAATATAAATATATAATTTAAAACATTTGTATAAATATATATACATAATTAAACATATAAAATTATACATACATATGTATATATATAATAATTAAAATTATATATAAGTTAAATAAAATGTACATATATGAATAATTAATTACATTCAAATACTTAAAATATAAATACACATATATTTTTTAAAATTATTTCCAGATTGAACTTAGCAAAAAAAACAAAATAATAATTTTATAATTTTATCATTATTATATATATAATAAATAGTTTTGATCATAATAATTAAAAATATCAGTAATAAATATTAAAAAAAATTAAAAATTAAAATTTATGAAAATTTCGGGTCAAAAAATAGAGGTTTAACATTTTTTTCATGATTTTTTGAAATAAAATATTATTTTTAATAAATAAAAGAAATGTTCAACAGAAGTAATTTAATTGATAAAAATTTTAATATTAACAAATAATTCTAAAAAAAATTTGGTGGGTTACCACATAGATGTAGTAATTTTAGAAAATATAAAATCTAATTTTCTATGCAATAATTATTTTAGATATAATAAATAATTGAAATAATCAATAAAAGGTAATTTAAAATTATTTATATATATAAAAAACTTATTTTCAAATTTGATATTACATATTATGTATAAATAGGTGTAAGGAAAAATTCTAAGCTATTTATACATTATAAAAAAACATAGATGTAATTATATGTTTATATTTAAATTAATATATAAATATACATAAATAATTAATAATGATTTTTTTATTTTTACAGCAAATTACATTTGTTTATACATAAATTATAACACATAATAATATAACCATGCACATAACCAAACTAATTTATGACAACTACATATACCTACGAAAATCTCACCTAACTAGACATACAACATTGATATATGTTGGGATTAACGATATTGAATCATAAAATATGGTATGATTAATGTAACATATAAATAAAATACCAATTAATGATGCATTTGTGTCCACTTGAATAAATGAATTCCCTTCTCTAGTTATGCTCGATCCGTCAGATAGCAAGTTTGGAATCATCGACCTTTTCTATCAAATAGTGCTTTTACTTAACTTAAACTGATTTGAGATTCTTCGAACTGATATGGGGTTTAATTTTGGCAAGAAAACTTGATAATTATGGCAAACAAAAGTTGTATTTGATTAAGGGTTTAGAGATCCACATATAGCCTTGTACAAGAGAGATCTTAGGACAATCTCAATACCTGTTCTCTCTTAATCTTAGCCATCCATCTCTAGGTCTAATCCCATGTTTTAGCCACCTTCAATAACTTGTCAAAGCCAAAATTTGTAGCCCTAATGATGGGCTTTAAACCCATTTAAGCCCAAGCCAAAATGCTATGCAGTTAAATCTAATTTAATCGTTTATCGATATTGTATATCGATTGACACATTTATAACTATTATAAATATATAACAATTTTTATTTATCGAACCATATTCAAATTTTTATAATTAATACTTCATAAATAATAATTAATTCAATTTATTTATAAAAATTATAAACTAATTAAATCATTTGGTCTTAAGAAAATTCATCATTTCAGTTGTGTAACTCTTGGTGTAAATTTGGTCAGCAATTAACACCAAATATTCGAATGTCAACGTTTACCGTCACTTAGCAAGTGTTATGAAATTATGGCTAAATTTATCACTTATTCCTTTTCAGTAAATCTTATTTAATTTAATAAGCATTACCCGTTAGTAACATTTATATACACTAATTCTCTTCGTCAAAAACTGTATCACTTTGAATTTATGGAATTTAGTAATGGTCAAAATTCCAATATTGTCCATATTCAACTTTATAGTCCATAAACAAAATACTTAGTTCAATAATAACAATTATTATCAACTGTACTAATCTAGCCTGAGCTTTTAACTTTAGGTTGACTTGAGTTGACCATGATACCAACCTCATATAACTGAAGTGACGAATCCTCTCTTGAATAGTGTCTTCCTTCCAATACTTCTGCTCGACCCAACTATAATCACTTGATAAATATTGTTCCATGATTTGACTATAATCAAAGCAGAGTTTTTCATATTGAAGGTTGACAGTATTCTCAAGTCAAAAGAATTGTGTAAATTTGTCACATCGATATTTTTACTTGACCTTGGTTATATTAATCAACAAAAAACTATTGAGTGAGTCATTCCATAGTTATCCAATAACTATCAGTACGTAACCCCTTGGTGCCCCCAGTGGTCATGAGTAATGCACTGCCCGACGTTTGGAGAGCGTTACGTACTCTAGTCTCAATGGATACATCGATATCCAGTCTCGATGCATCTTGAGTAGGAACATTTAAAATGGTACATTTGTTCCATTGTATTAAATTACTCACAGTTACAACACTTTGTAACTACTATAAAAAAAATATCATTTATGGATTTTCTATTATATACACTTTTAATTAAATTTATTAATTAATATAACCATATTATATCAAGTATATAATAAAAAGAAAATACCTTTATTTAGAACAAGATTGGTCAATGAGTTAAATATATGTAACAAATTACATAATTACCCCTAGGTCATACCCCTAACTCTATCACCATAGACTATATATGCTTGTGTATAGTTTAAGGAATAACCTCAGTGGAGTCTGCTTCAATAAATTAAGGGTAGGGTATTGCCTTGATTGCGTTAGGCAACCTAAATAGGATGGTGAGCAGCTCGATGCTACATCGGTATGTGTTAGTACCAAAACAGGAGTTGGAGCTACATATTGGTTAAGTGCATCATCGATCTTGCACGGTTAATAGGAAAGATAGGATTATGTCTAACGGACTACGCCTCCTACTAGGGTAGTCACATTAGGTAATGCATCACCATAGTTGTTTGCTAGTTTGTTTCTTAGGGCAAGGCTAGTAAACCCATGAAAAATTCTTTCAAAAATGAATGGTGTAGTCCGAGGAGCTAAGTCCTCTGTAGTCAGTGGAACTAAGCCCATAATAGGAAGCAGACCAGTAGTAAATCTCCAATGTGAGATAGACTACGTCTAAACTATTGTGATGCGATAATTAAGCACCACGAGACCCACGATGAGGCATAAACTACCATTTAGAGGTGGATACGGATGGATACGATGAGATATACCAAGGATTCGACATTTTAGGATCCTCTCCTCAATGCACATTTGTTCAGGTAGTTGTAATACGAGATTTGGTTCCATACAGATGTGATATTAAATTGATAACGGATCCTAATGTGGTGCCAGATTATAGATATTAGCGGAGATAGTATTCTGGTCCAAAGGGGGACAGTGGTACTTTTATATATGTATGCACACACACATATGTAATTACGGTCTACTTTGGGTTGATGGTGCATATAGTATGCATACGCGGAGTCGAGACTACTAAGTAAAAGTAAAAGACATAACATGTAACGGAAGACAATTGGCATAAAATAGTGTTATGTATAAAACGTATAATTTACCAGTCTCCAAAACGTTGTTTTGACCCTTCCTCATTAAAACTCACATGATAGTTTTAGACGTACAAGTACTGGTGCAAGGTGGGAACAATGGAAGGACAGGTTTCCTCAAGTATGGTCTGCACTCACAAAGACATCAGACATTGAAAGTGTCAACCATGGTTGGTAACTATATGTTCTGTTATACTTTACTATTCCACTATGAAATATATCGATGATGCTCTGGTATGTAATTATTTGTTTATTTGCAGGACAACAAACCATTGGCGGACTTAAGTTTTCGATCTAACGAAGATTCGAGCCCATTAGGATTCAGGTTGTTACAATTATGCCATGTGTTAGTCATCCTTCTTTGCCTATTTATTGTACACGGATTGCTAATGTGGTCTTCGATGGGAAACTGTGATTTGTGTTGATGAATTTTAAACTTGAGCAGGAAGCTTAAAAGTGAAGTAGGAAACCCTAAATTTAAATAAGCCATGACTTGATATGGGTTTTTATTTGTTTGAGACTACCAAGGTTAAGTAGTATTGGTCTTTCCTCATTAAGATTTTCCTTATGAGGGCAGAGCTACAGTCAAGATTGTTGCTAGAACTACTTAAGTTGGGTTTTGGTGATGTGGCTAGGCTTCAAAATGAGTGCAGTCTTATTTATTGGGTCATACAGTTTGTCTTTAATTACTTTTGGCGTTGTGCTTTGTTGTTGTTTTGGATGGAATAGTGTAGTATGGCTTCAGGAGTGTTAGTGCAGTTTGAATGTTGTGTAACATTTATCTCTTATATAATTATGGAGGTGCGGTTCCTAATGATCCTTTTTTGACAGCGAAGTCCGGAATGCTTATGATCATGCAGTCCTTCTATGTTGGGTACAGTTTCTGATTATGGCTTTGCCTATGCATTTGGGCGGTTTATTGTTACGTTTCTTCCTTCAAGACTTTATATTTATTGGGTATTAGTTCTTTAGAATTGCGATGCTATTCCGTCACTTTAATATTACATCAGGATGGCAGCGCAACCTTATTTATTCAATGTTAATATTTGATTGCGGCGTAGCCTTGTCACTTTAATGTTAGTTTAAGATTGTAGTGCATCCATGTTGCTTATAATTGCTTTAAGGATTGTGCCATAGTTCCATATCACCAGTACTACTTTTGGGGTCATAGCACAATCTCTACATCTTGTTTTTACTTAAAGATTATATCATGGTTCCAACTTATTAAGGCTTACTTTTAGAACCATAGCACAACCTTTATATTTAGTACCTAAAGGCCGTGTCACAGTTCGGCCTATTGAAACAATTATTAGGATTACACCCTTCACTTTTTGGTTATTTCAGGTTACTGATGTAGTGTTATACTACCGAATCTATGCGTAATAGAAAGGTGCAATCCTTCAGTTTTTCCATTGTCTTAAGACTTCGGCGTAGTACTATTCAGACTTTGGTTTTTTCCTCGCTTCTTGTTCATAGTACAACTTCTATTGTGGGATAAGTTCTTTTGGCTCAGTGCTTGCATCAATTCTCCTTTATCAATATTTGGAAAATATGGGTGTAACACTTGCCCGACAAGTCTACAGCGATGGAAGATTGATGTGAATTTTCTCTACGTCCATATTTTTCTTTAACCCATCACATCTTGCTTTTCTCTCTTCTCTTTTTTTATACATAGAAAAGTGTTTGTTGCCATTTTTCATTTATTGCCGGTTTCATATGTCTACTTCTTATTGATTGATTCTTTGAGAATGCTGTCACTTTAATTTTTTTGTCCTCTAAAAAATCTATATAGATCCTTGTGTAAACCACCCTTGTCATTAATCAGTTGAAGTTTTTAGGTTTCTTTCGTCATTCCAATTTCATGGCCGAGACTCAAATCGAGGTGAGTATATTTTCTTCTCCTTCTTTTCCATTTCTTTCTGTGCATTCGAAAACTTTAGTTGTGAACTTTATCTTCTCTAGTAAACAATATCTCTTTCAAAAAAAAGTATGGGTGTTCATTTTCTTGTTGTTCCTTCCTCTATATTTTAGTCTTAGTTGGTAACCAACCCAGTATAGTTGTCATGAAAACTACTTCGATCACGGGGACTGCCTCCCTCTTATCCTTGCAACTAGAATAACTGAATTAGGGGAAATAAAGGGTATTTGGATCATTTGGATTTGAGGTTACGTATCTAGGGTGCCTGAACCTCATGATCATATCCATATGCCTCCAATGGCTTTATTTCTATTACTTTCGATCACATATTACATGGGCTTTATCTTCCTCCTAACCAAATTCTTCATGAATGGCTCTTTGCTATTGGTATTGGTTCTATATAACTTGCCCCAGTTTTTTACTCCGTTTGATCGCCACATTCATTCCTTACACGTAGAAGTGTTCTTCTCCTTCCTACGAGGAGCTTCAATTTCTATTTGATATTCACAAAACCCTTCTTTGGGTGATTATGTATTTTATTATGTCCAAGCAAAGAAATTAGTTCTTACATTTGTTACTTGAAAACCCCAGAAATGGAATGACCAATATTTTTTCACTACAAATTTAGATGACTTTCCTTCTTCTTTCCAACCTTTGCCAAGTCCTACATTTTTCGATCAAGCACTAGGCTGTTTGTATCTCGTAGGAATGACATCCTTGATTTGAGTGAAGGATATAGGAAAACAAAGCTATTCTTTATGAGTCGTTACCACGTAAGTGCGACTTTCTACTAACAATCATAACTTCTCTCGCTCCATCTTCAAATTCTCCTCAGTTATGGATGAATTTCGGGGTATAATTTAATAAGATGGACAATGAAATTATATTTCCTAATTAATAAAAAATTGCAAAGATAATTACTAATATCAATTCCTTTTTATGCAAGAAAATGGTTAGAGACCTCTCAGATGTGTTTTTTGATGATCCTTTGCTGAAGAAATTGGAGATAACAAAGAAGGGAGAAAAGAGAAGAAAGGATGACACTGAAACTTCTAATCTATCTCTCAATAAATCTCATGCACCTCCTTCTCCTTCTCTTCCTTCCTCAGAAGTACTTCCCATCTAACCTCTTCAGTCCTTTCGTGACCCAAGCAGTTTCTTCCTTCCCCTACCCAAAGGACCCATGGTTGATCTTGCTGAGTGGGTAGAGCGTACTATATTAGATGGTTATTGCATTTCCATTTCCTAAATTTTCCTTCCCTAAAATTGCTATCGATCTTGATAGGACTTGTACTATATAAGTGTCTTCCTTTCTTCTTTACTCAATGGCGATTTACTTTGCAAATTTTCATCTTGCATACATCTGCTTTACACAGATGAGGACTTTGGCAATTGAGATTCGAAAGAGGGACGAGGATGACCTATTCTTGTCCACTTTCGAGATCACTAAGTTTAAGGCAGACCTTGCTCTGGTTTCTTTTGAGAAAACAAGAGTAGATGAGGAGCTTAGGGTTCAGCGAGAGAAGATGGAAAGGGCGGATGGGGCGGTGAGGGCAGCGGAGGAGGCTTTGAAGCTAAAAGACTAGGACTTGGAAGGGAAAAATAAGGCACTATAGGAGAAGGAGAAGGAATTGGAAGGGATAGCCCATGAGCTGGCCAGATCTAAGGATAAGTATAATTGATTACTTATCGGGTGCTCTTTAAGATCAATCCGTGGTTAAGTGCCAATTTTTTACCAATTGCTTCGATGATTACACTACGCAGGTTGATTTAGGCTTCTTAGGGGATGCTTCAAAGGTTAAAAAGGACCTTGCCTAATATAGGGGTTAGTGAGTTAAGGAAATGGGATCCCATTATGCTTCTTAAGACATTTTGTTGTAGCAGGGTGATGAAAATGCATTGTCTATGGGGACTGAGGTCACCACTACATTCCACACCCATATAATTACCTGAACCTTTATAAATAATTTTAACAATTTTCTCATCTTTCCTGAATATTTTGGTACATAATATGTGTTAACCTTAAAATCCACTTAAAAATAAAGGTATGAAAGAAGGCTAATAAAAGTGCCAGGCTCCATTAAAATTGAAGACAAAGGTTTCGTCAAAGTTCAAGGAAGGGTGCTTCGAAGGCATTGAGATGACTTTCGAAGGAGTCGCAAGCACCAGGTGTCCTCCCAAATGATAAACAGTACAAAAGCTTTTGAAATGATGGAAAAAGAGGGAAAGGCTACCCTTCCGCATCATTAAAACCTTTCGATGCAGATTGATTCGCATATATAAGAGAAACAGGAATAGGTTCGAAGCCCCTTCCGAAGTTGTTGAAATCAAAAGATCCAAAGGAAGCATCAACCGATGATTCATGGATTCTTACTATGCAAGAGGAATTGAATCAATTTATAAGAAATTATGTATGGAAATTAGTCCCAAGACCTGAGGATAAATCTAAAATAGGAACTAAATGGGTATATTGAAAAAAAAATGAATGAACGAGGAGAGGTTGTGAGAAATAAAGCTCGATTACTTGCACAAAGTTATTATCAAGAAGAAAGAATAGATTTTGATGAAACTTTGTACCCGTAGAAAGAGTAGAAGCTATACAAATTTTATTTGCTTTTGTAAATCATAATAATTAAAATTATATCAAATGGATTTTAAAAGTGCATTTTAAATGGTTTTATTGAAGAAGATGTATATGTAGAACAATTACCACTTTTTAAAGATCCAAAACTACCTAATCATGTTTACAAATTAAAGAAGGCTTTGTATGGTCTGAAACAGGCTCCAAGAGCTTGGTATAATAGATTTAAATCCTATCTATTATAATCAAATTTTGAAATAGGTAAAGAAGATAGTACACTTTTTGTTAAAAGTGACAAAAATGATATTCAATTAATACAAATATACGCAGATGATATCATTTTTAGATCTACCAACGATAAAATAAATAAGGAATTCTCAGAAGTAACGACTAAGGAATTTGAAATGAGTCATATGGAAGAACTAAATTATTTTCTAAGATTACAAATAAACAACTAAGTAATGAAAATTTTTTTGTCAAGGAAAATGTGCTAAATTTTTAGTTAAAAATTTGGTATGTTAAATACCAGTGGTACACCAACTCCCATTGCAACTAATGAAAAGTTAAATAAAGAAGAAAATTCAAAAGATGTAGATAAAAAATTATATAAAGGAATGACTGGATCAGTACTCTATATAACTACTAGTAGACCTGATATAATTCATTGTGTTTGTCTCTGCGCAAGATATCAATCTCTATCTAAAGAAACTCATTTAAATCTGTAAAACGAATTTTGAGATATGTAGACAACACATTACACTATGGACTCTTTTACCCAAAAGAAGACTCCTTTTAATTAATTTCATACAGTGATGCCAACCATGCTGATTGCAAATTGGACCGACAAAGTACAAGTGGAACTTGAAATTTTTAGGGCACTATTTGATTTCCTGGTTTATAAAGAAGCAAAACTTTGTATCTCTATCTATGACATAAGTAGAATATATTTCAGCAACATTAGCCTGTTCACAGGTTATCTATATGCGACAAACATTAAAAGATTTTAGTTTAAAATTTACTAGATCACCAATATACTGTGATAATACAAGTGTGATCAACCTATCTAAAAATCCAACTCATCGTGCTAGAACTAAACATATTGATATAAGACACCAATTTCAAAGAGGTAATATAAACAATAAACTAGTATCACTTGAATTTATAAAAAATGAAAATCAAATAGCTAATATATTAACAAAACCATTGAGTCAAACATCTTCTACTAAGTTAAGAAGAAAGGCAGGAATTTGTTCTCTATCGAAAATATAAAAACAATGAAGTAAAAATTACAAAATATAAAGAAAAACAAAAACAATCAAAATTATAACATGTATGTCGACATACCTATCCCCCTATGTCGACATATAACGTTAATTTCTATTTTTTTAAATTTCCCTCTAAAATTCAAATTGTTGGTTACATAATAACCAATTTCGACTTTCTTCTTCATTTCTATATATCCTCTCTATTTTAAAATTCTAGAACAAACAAAACCATGGCCTTCTGTAATCCCAAACGTTCTAGAGAAAGAATCATCATTTTCCTTCCCTTCTCCTACCCAAGGCCCATTCCAGAACACTACTATGGCTAAAGTTTTTAAATCGAAAGGAGAAATGAAGAATGCTCTAGAGATGTTGACTGAAATACAAGTTGTACAACTTCGTATGTCCAAATAACAAGAGAAAATAGAATTCTTTGCAATTAGTAAAACTATCTATTTGATAATCCTACAAATCCAATAGTTATTGAAGATGATTTTGAAAATTTTCGCATTTATAACCCCATACATGGCAGGGATGATGAGGAAGAAGAGGAAGATTACATGGAGGAAGATGGCCAAGTCCGATGGGTCGAAGAAGTATTTTTCGATTGGGACGGAAATCTCATCAAACAAAAGGGAAATTTTGCCTTCGTTATCCTCATTGTCCTATTCACAATTCCCCGATCATTAGGCAATCACGTTGGGATAAGTATATGTATTCGTTAATTTGATTGCGTGATGTGCATATTTAATTTAATTTAGCATTTGTTTTACTTATTTATATATACATTTTAAGATGTGATTGGATTATGGTATGTTATTCAATGAATACATAGGTTGGTTTGGTTACTATTAATGATTTGTGTTATCACTTATAATTTCTTATATATATCATTCTTATCATTATTTCCATTTCATGATTATCTCATTTTAAATGTCATTTATTCTTCTTATACAAATAATTCTCATTATCATTATATTCATTAGTCTATAATATTTTATTTAAGGGAAGTCAGAGTTAGAGTAAGAGTTTGTGCCAGAGTTATAGTTTTAGGTGGTTGTTTTTATTGATGACAATGGAGGAGAAATATATAAAATCTAAGTATAGATTAAGGGGGAATTTTATAACTCAGAACGAGTTATATTATATTGAATACACTTATAAAATCTTCTTAAATTATTTTATAAAGTATTATTAAGTCATATTTTGATTAAAATATGTATAAACTATATTTAAATGATTTTACAAAGTAACAAATTATTTTACAAAGCAACAAATTTTCAAAATAATATTTTTAAAGTGTTTTTCGATTTTGTGAAGGATATATTGACATATCCAATTCCTATATGTCAACATAGTGGCCATAATTATTAAAATTCAAATTTGAATGGAAGTGTCTTTTTGTCGTATCTCTTCGCGAATGGACATGGCCGTTATTCCTCTATAAATACTAGACTTCCAAATGAATTTTAATTATTATTTTCTTATTTATCTCTCCTCCTTCCACTCTCTTATTTTCTAAATCAAATTATACCCAAACTCCGCCGAAATTCAACCAGAATCTAATTTAATCATCAATAATTTGATTATCCTTCACCTGCACTTGATTTCTCTTATCTCTTTCACTCAAACCAAGATCAAAGTGCTATTGAAGAGTTATAGGATCAGTTGTAATTAAGATCGAAAATCCGAGTCTGTAAAATTCTATCAAATCATACTGCTATAGTTAAGGCTGTGATTTTAGCCCGTAAAATCAATTGGGTATGATTATCAGTCCATAAATCTAGTGAGTGTGCTTATAGCTCGAAAATCAAGTGACTCTATTCAGAGGTTGCGATTCTGGTGGGTGTGACTTGTAGCCTTGAAATCGAGATTGTATTTGCATTTACTAGTTGAAAAGAAATCCTTATAAGGAATTGTGCAGGACTAGATATAGGGTAACACCGAACCAGTATAAAATCCTAGCATTTTCTTTCCTTTTTACTTTTGTTGCATTTACTTTTATCTACACTTTGATTCTGTGATTTTTTTTTTGTGATTTTTAGTTACATCATTCCAAGTAGAATCTTGAAGAATTTGAAAAATATTCATATAATCAATTAAAAACTATTCACCTCCCCTCTAATGTTAATTTAGCCTTAAGGTCCATGTTCCACTGACTCACAATTGCGATTGAAGAAAAAAACAAGGTAATGCTCGACTAGTGGGCTTGATGCTATTACAATGACATCGATGAGATGCTGGCAATGGTACTAGGCGGTTGATGTGGTACAACATGGTGTGTCATGATGGTGCCGATGATTGTTGTGGCATCTTGAATCTGTACGGCTCAGGCGCGAAGTCAGGCGATGTCTGAGGTGCAAGCAATGGTGGCGGTCGACTTTGGGAGCAAGGTGATGCGAGTTGGGCTAGGGGACGAATTGGGTAGCAAGGGGGACTACATGTGTGAGGTTGAAGGCGATGTTGGTGCTAACATTGGCAATGGTGGGTTCACTGTAATATGAAGAGATGAAGGCAACAAAAATCCTCGTTAGGGAAATCAGTGAGTTTCTACTCTCATAACCATGTCCATATCATGTATATGTATACATATATCATGATTATTGGTTGAATTGTTTGTTTGATATATATTAGTTTGGATTTGGTTGATGTAGATATAGTTGGTTGTTTATTAGATAGAAATGTCAGTTTGTAAAAGAAACGATGTACGATTGCAAATTGAACTATATAAATAAATTTGTATGTCGATATGTGTTTATTTTATAGATAACTGGAGTTCGATGGAACTCAAGTCGGGTTACATGATAAATTCATAGTGTTAACTGGATGATAAATATTCTTACAGTAATTTTATTTCATAATTTTAAATTTAGATATTTATTTATTTTCTTCTTTTAAAAAAGATGTTTGAAAAGTCTTGAAAATTTTATTTATGGGTTTGAAATTTTATTATAAGTATTTTATAAATAACTTACTAAATTTTATTCAATCTAGTTATTTTTATAACTGCAGATTTTTTGGTCCATCACATTCATGCATTTACGATTCATGTAACTGTATTGATACTACTGAAAGGTGTTCTATTTGCTCGTAGTTCCCATTTGATACCAGATAAAGCAAATCTCGGTGTGAATTCCGGGGCGGCCTGATTCCTGATTCGTTCGGTAGATCCAGTCGAGGTGGTTTTCGTTTACCAGCGCGTAGATCTTTTTATCGAAGGATCAAAAAAAAATTGGTCCGGATCCACTGCGGGAATGATTTGGAAGATCCAAAACTAAAAACAGCGGTATTTGCAGGTTCAGGTCCATAAGCAGTGACAATCGCCCTATGAAGACTCGCTTTCGCTATGGCTCCGGTGGGTTCATCGAAGCTCTCCTCCTCCAGTTGTCCGGTGAGTTGACAGGAAGTCGAAGGGTGCTCGTAGATCAGTTGCACCACTCCTCCTTACCTTCCGCCTGCCGTCTCCCTCCTCTTTGCTTTGCTAGCATCCTTTGATTCAATACTGGTATGACCCTCTTCTTAATTGGTAGATGATCTACGGAAGGAAAAAGGCTAAGTTGGAGACAAAAGCACCCGATCTGCTAAGACGGCGGAAGATCTTATAGGGTGGATCGACAGCGGAGAGGCTCTTCGAGTCTCTATAATCACTTAGACTCTCTCTGGCGCAGGGAGGACCAGTATATTAATTGGTTAGGCTTTCCAGCTGATACTTCGTTTCTTTTTGTCCAAGTCACTTCTCTTACCTAACGCGTACATTGCTTTCGCAGGCAAAAGAGTAATTGAACGGTCGCCTCACACAAAGAAAAGTCCGCCTAAGCACCCGCCTCCAGCTTCCCATTCTGTCTGATTCCTAACAAACCCAGGGAAGAGATTTATTCGCTACGCACCTGTCTGCTTGCAATAGAGCAACAGAAAGCCTTACAACTCGGGAAGAGAAACGAGAGGTGATCCAACCATAAAGAAAAGAACTCTTGCCTATATAACATTGGCTGCAAAGGCGAACCACGGAATTGTAGATTCTCTGGCAGCTATGAGTCTAGCAAGCCAGCAGTGGTCTCAATCGAGACCTCCAAATAAGAAATGAATTTTAAGCGAAACATAATCAACTTACAAATATAATTTTAGTTACAAATATAAATATAGTTTTCTTTTGGTTGTAAAAACCCTTTTTCAAATCAATATTACAATATATTATACGTTCTATGAAAATTAGTTTTGGGTCAATGGTGTATGACTGGAAGAATTATGGCGTCCAAGAAAATGGCAAGCGTTTTAATTCTTCTCCATTCAATTATCATTCTGATTGCAAATTCTCATCTTCTTCAAATTGGCATGTGAATCCCAATCTTAACCCTTATTCGCCCCGAAGGAGCAGACAAGTTTTCGCATCCATAATCTCAATTTCAAAAAAATTGTAAGTCGAATTGGAAAAGGGGTTTCCATTTTTATCGATGTGGTGATAAAAATAATAAGATCAAAGACTGTTCTAATGCAATTCGTTGTTTTAATTATGGAGTGTTAGGTCACAAGAGAATGTTGTGCCCCTTGAATTTTAACCCTTTCCTTAATCCAGAGCCTGCCTTTTCTTACTCCGATCCTTTTTTCTTTAATCCCTTGAGTCTTAAAGATCATTATTTTTATTTTGTTCTTGAATTCTTGAGACTGAGAGAACTGTTCATGGATTGTTGTGTAGGAAATAAAGATAAATGTAGCTATCTGTTCAACAAAGTTTTTTGGCATTTCGACAGTTTAACTGCTGATAATATTGGTAAGTATTCGAATATTGATAACTGGAATGGGTTCCAATCTGAAGAACTATCTAATAGTGATAAAGTTGTTCAAGATTATGAAGATTCACAATGGATGGATATAGAACTGTTTAATGTAAACGATTCGAATAAGGAGTTCCATTCTGAAATTTTTTTACGGGATCCTGATGTCAGAGTCCTTTGTCATCATATTACTGATTTGGTGGAAAAAATCTCAAGTGTTTTTCCTGAACCAGATTTCTTGGTTTCTTTTGGTATTGATGGCAGTAGGGATATACCAAAACCTTTTTCAGTTGAAAGATTATATACAGAGGATTGTGTTTTATGTGTTGATATTGTTCCAATAATGTGTTCTTGCACCGAGGCTAGTGTGGATCATCATAAGTTTTTTGATGAGCGGGTAAACGATGCAGATGTTTTCTTTAATCAATATAATCTCGAAACTGTTGGAGATTTTCTTTTATCTGATTGCGTTGACGAAGATTATAAGAGCAATCATTTTGGTTTAGACGTATCCCTTTGTGTTGATTCTGGTATTGAAGTTTCATGTTCATCGGAGATGAATGATTCTTTTGGGAATAAAGTGAATGATGGATCCATTATTGTCGATGATAATTCGACTGACAGGGTTTTTTCTGAGAACATAGATAGAGATTCTCATGGAAAGTCACTTGGTGATGATGATCTACAGAAGTTAGTTAGCTCAGTTGGAAAGAAAGATGCTGACATTTCTAATCTTTCGCTCAGGTTTGCTGCGGATCATTGTTCACATTGTTCAAAAAAAGTGCTGCCACTCAGAGATTAAATGTTGAACGAAAGCACTCAAGATGTTTCAAGAGTTTCAGAAACTAGAGGGGTTGCTGTTAGTTCTTACAATGGTTTTTTCTTACCTAAGATGAAGATAAGCGGTTCTGTTTTACTCAGGGATGGTCTTGTGCTTATAGAGGATGTTGGGAGTTTTATTTTTGATTTTTCTTGTTTTCTGTTGCCTCATATTGATATTCCTTTCGATGTTATTGCTATTTAGTTTGGTATTCCACCGTGTGTCAGTGGATTGGAACCCACATTGGAAAATATGTTTGTAAATTTGAATAAGTCTGTTGTCTTTAGAAATAAGAAAGGACCGAAGCGTGATTATTCTGTAGCTTAAGATGCAAGTGATTCAGAGAGCATAGTTAGTGTTAGCAATGTGAGTGTAGATTCGGAGAGTTCCAAATTGCAGCAATTTGATCAAGCTGTTTATTATTGGACCGGGGGTTCAGATTTGTTATGTATTGATATTTTGTGGCTATAGGTAAATTTCCTCATTCTCCTGCTCATGCTAGAGAAATAATTCATGCAGCCAAATTAAGGAGAAGAAATAGTAAGAGATATTCAACTAATAGTATTAGAAGAAGTCCACGTTTAAATCGTAAAGCTTTTTAGTCTTTCAAGTGATGGTTGTTGATTTTTTGGGAGATTTATTGTGATTTTCATTGCTTTGAAGTTTTTTAGTTGTTTGTGCTGTTGTTGTATTTTGTGATGTTTTGGATTGGTTGTTGAGGTTGCAGTTGCGGATGCAGATGTTTTTCAGTTAGTCGCTGCTCTTTTGGTGTCGCTTTAGGCCTTGGTATCTGGATGATATTGTCTCTCTAGGGTTGGTTTTTAGCTTCTTAGGAGTTTGGGAGGGTTTGATTTTTCTTTTGTATGGAGGGGTCTTTTGCTACCTATTAGGCTTGTTGGCAGCTCCTTTACTTTTGTTGTTATATATATGTGCATGTGTGCTCTCCTCTCCTATAGAGGATCACATTTTTCTCAAAAAAACAAATGTTATAAGTTTGTTTTAAAGGTAAAATAGAATATAATGCTGTTTTATAAAATATATTATGAAAATGATTATATTATTTTGAGAAAGATTTATTATATTGCTGTTTTATGAAATATATTATAAAATGATTACATTTTTCTATTGCTTTATGTACTGGTGGAGCCTATTCTTGTGTATTAGCTCCTTAATCAAGTCCTTCAAGTGATGGCATTTGTTGGTGTTATGCCCATGTATTTCGTGGAAGTGGAAGTAGTACTAGATTTCTTCTGCTGCTCCGTCGTTTCCCTCGTGACTGGTTTTTTATATTGCTTAGTTCCCTGAGTTATAAGATAAATATTCTCCAGTGTGTTATTCAGAGGTGTATAATCTTCTGGTCACATATTCCTAGGACGTTACCTGTTTTCATTACATCTGCCACCAGGGTTATGGTTCCTCCGTTTTTAATTCCTAGAATTTTTTATGTTTCCTACAATTCCAACAGGGACATCACGTCCTTTGGTTAAGAAGTGTGGAGCCTAAATTGCTTTTGAAACTTCTTAACTAACTCATCAAAACTAGATATAAATTTCAGTGTGAGCCTAGTGAACCACATAGAAGCAGCTCCTACCAAGAAAATGGAAAAGCATCTGTAGAGAATGGCATTTGTAGCTCTTGCTCTATCCATATGTCATTTGTACTTAAGAAAGTGTTGTCCATGGTCGGTAATTCCGTTGTATGATGGCATTGTTAGCATAGTGAACTTTTTGGGGTATTCTTCTCTTAATATATTTTTATTTATAGAGTCTGGCTCAGCGCGAAAGTCCAATTCTCATTCTTCCTACCCTAACTTTTCTTCACCAAGCATTCGAGCATATCAACGATGTACTCCTTGCTGGCACGGTAATCAGAATTTCGATTATAAGGGATTGTGCCTAGTGTTTGACTCCACAACTAGTCTCGATTTATCAGCTGATGTCTAGGTCCTCCTATCTTTGGGAGAACCACACCTTGGGTATTTCGTGGTTGTATGGTTGGTTGAGATATGAATATCTGAAATCCAATTTCATCAGCACTAACATCCAACTCCAAATCATCATCAAGCCACAAGTCCTCATCACCATCAAAATATACCATTACATCCACTTCATGTGCATCATCCAACCTTTGATTCCTATCAGTATTGAGAGAATCCCTCTCGATATCTGTTTGGTTTTCTTGGAGATGAAGATTTCTACTTTCTCCTAATATAACTCCTACAACTCCAAAATTTCTTCCTTCTGCGTTTTCTTTCCATCCCTTCTGTCTTTTCCAAAACCGAAGAGTTCTCTTGTTCTATTGGAAGAGAATTTACCCTTCTGACTGTCCTTGTCCTTGGCATTTGCAGAGTTAGCAATGTGTTCATTTTATCCATCAGAGCTTTTTGTCTGTCCACCATCTTTCGATTAAGCTTTTGTATCACCCTATCAAGCTCTCCTCTGGTAACCACTACATTTTGAGAAGAGCCTCATATTGCATAATCATTGTTAACCTCCATTTGGTGAGTGTTTGCTTCATCATCACCAGTTATCGCTCCTACGACCTTCCAAATGATGGTATTCCATTTCTAAGTCCCATAATTTTCCAATAGCAAACCCTTAAGTTCCTCAAGCAAGTTTTTTGGATCTAACTTATGGATCCTTCCAATCCAACATAGAGAGCCATATTTAGGCTTGTATTTAGTTTTCTCGATGAAAGCACTGAAATATTGACGCCAACATTAGATTAATACCCTAGACTGAGTTGTAGGAAACTTGTAAGATGTGGATATAGTAGATAATACTGAAAATAAATGAAATAGAATAGAGAGACATATGATTTTTAAAGTTGTTCGGCAATCTCTAGCCTACGTCCAGTTTATAATTTTACTTATCGTTGTTTATAGCGAATTAGAGAGTACAAGTCACTAGTAAAAGGGTTTGACCAATTCTATAGCCTAGAATTGTCAAGAATAGTTGAATCGGCGATTATTGTGAGGGAGGTAAGAGATGAAGAAGAGAAGCAGATTTGAGGTCCTTTTTTGGTTGCTGTAGGGTCAGTATTTAGAGGGAAAGAGAAGCATAGAGTCAGAAGTCCGCTTGAGTCAAAACCCGGGAGAGAGCCTAGAGATGTACACATGAGCACGCAGGCTCATATGCCATAAAAACCTCTTGGTACCAAGTGGTTTACTTAAGTGTAAACCTTCAAGTCCTGGTTGCATTACCCTACTATCTCCTTCTTGATACGTTTTGTACTCTATTCCATTGATTTTGAGTTTTTTTAGTCATTTTCATGATAACACTTGAAATGTCCTCCTTTTTTGGCTTTCTCCTTATCAAACCTGTGAATCGCTCAACTATCCTCCGAGAAAAGCACACGACCTCAAATGGTTGAAGATGTAGGTGCAGTACATGAAACATGAGCGACCAAATTGGCTTGAATGGACCACTCGGTACTGCGAGAAAGCACTTAGTACTAAGAGAAAGCACTCGATACCGAGTGGTTTCCTTAGCCAAAAATCCACCTAGAACTTCATGTCTTCCAATATTCTGCCCTTCTGATTGTGTTCCCAAGTTTTCGAGTCATTTCGTCTTCGCCTTATTCTAGTTCTTAGAGTCAAATTATGCTTGGTTAAAAACCCAGTGAACACATACCCTCCTTTAGTCCCCAGCATTCCATCGATGAAATCCATTGAAACTTGTTCCTATTTCCACTTGGCAAACTCGAGCAGTTGTAGAAATCTACTCAGCTTGTTCTGCTCTGCCTTTATCAACTGATAGTTCATCAACTTCGAGATGAATGCCCCAACATCCTTCTTCATCCCTTCCCAATACAATGTTGCCTCACATCTCGATACATTTTATTGCCATTGGGATGTATAGTCAGTGTCGAATGTTGCCACTCTCGTAGCACCTTACCCTCAATCAGTCGACATCAGGAACAAATAATTTCCCATCCTTATGGAGCCAACCATCATAGTTGAGCCTGTACTGATTCATCTCCCCAGACTCTACTCCTTCCTCTATCTTCACTATGATCTTTGCTAGTTTAGAATCTTGCCTTAGAATAGTACCAGTCCCCTCAATCAAAGTATGTTTTATCGTCAAGCTAGCCAACACTTCCGACTCTAGCCCACGTCGAGGTCTAAAAACATAACCAGCAGTAAATCCCAACTTCTTCCACTTTAGGAATATCGATCCTAAGCTAGCATGTCTCCTACTTAGAGCATTATCGACCGCATTTGTATTATCGGGCGTATAGGAAACGTCAAAGTCATAGGAGATTGGGAACTCTAACCATTGCAACTGATTAAGGCTAAGATCCTTTTGAGAGAAATGAGACTTCAACGATTTATGGTTCCTATATAACTCGAACCTATCCCCAAGAAAATAATGCCTTCGTATCTTTAAGGTGAATATTATCCCCGCCAACTCCAAATCATGAGTCGGATACTTCCTTTCATATGATTTCGCTGTTGACAGGCATTGGCTACAACTTTCCCTCTCTACATCAACACCGCACTCAATCCAATACTACAAGCATCTTTGTATAATGTCAGCCCCTCATTCTTGCTTGGAATGCTAATACCGCTGCGTTCGTCAACCTCTCCTTTAGAATTTTAAATGCGTGCTCGCACCTTGTGTCCCAAATAAAAGTCTGACTCTTCTCTGTTAAGTTGGATAACGACACTACTACCTTAGAGATGTCCTTGACAAAAGTCCATAGTATTTAGCCAATTGAAGAAAAGTTCTCACGTTTGTAGCAGTCTTAGGTCGATCCCTATCCTATACTGCTGCCACCTTCATAAGATCTATAGCAATGCCCTACTCATAAACAACATGACCTGAAATTGTTCCCTTCCCCTGAAGTGACGCTTCAAAAAAATTCACCTTCAATTGGTGCCTCCTTAACACCTCAACCACAATTCTTAAATGCTTTGTGTGTTCTTCCTTCATCCTCGAAAAAACAAGAATATCATCTACAAAAACAAGCACAAACTAATTTAGTTGATCCCTAAAGATAAGATTCATGAGATCAACAAAGTATGCCAATATGTTCAACAACCCAAGCGAATAACCAACCATTCATAGAATCCAAACGACTTTTGGAATGATGTAATTAAAACACTCTCCATCATCATTCTCAGTTGATGTAATCCGGTCACAAGGTCCAACTGAGAGAACACGGTAGCACCATGCAGCCTATCGAACAAGTCATCAATATGCAGAAGTGGATACTTGTTCTTCTTTGTCACCTTTTTATCTCATGGTAATCTACAGATAATCTAAAAGAGCATCCTATAGTGGCGCATACTACAAGAACTCCCTTTTCAGATACACTCCATCAAATGAACCATCATCGCAATAGGTCATTATTTGCACCTCTAGTTCCCTCCACTCTTTCTATTCCATGCACCTCAATGGCATAACAATTGGCTTGACATCCTTCACCCAATCTATATGAACTCAATCTCTTTATATGGTGGTAACTTGATCACCTCCTGAATATGTCCAAATACTCCCTCGCTATAGGCACAGATGATAATTCGTCATGCGAGATCTTGATTGAGTATAGAAATCTAACCATCGTCTCATCATCAGGTGGGCAGTCAATCTCTAACCTATGCCCATTATTCGTCCCTATTATCACCAACGGCCTCTCCAAATCGACCAATACTTCGTACTTATTTAGCCAGTCCATCCTCAAAATAATATTGAACCCTATGAACCTTAAAATAAAGCAATCACAAGCAAGCAAACATCCATGACTCAATAAGGCTAAATCTCAACAAAACATGCAAACGCTAGTCGATCCTCTAATAGGGTTTGTAACAATCAAAGGCTAGTCATCTATCTCGAGTTCAATCCTAATCTATTTCCCAAATCATGGGATATGAAGAATGCGAAGCCTCGATATCAAATCAAACACATATAGTATATCAGAAAATAAAAATCATACTTAATATAATGGTGCTCTTCCCTTTCTACTTCGCCGATGGAGTACTCGATGATACTGGAACGGCGTTAAAGCATAAGTAGACACAGTCTGCTTATTCCTTGGCAGTTCTAGACAATCCTTCTTGATATGCCCTGACTTGTTATAGTTGTAGCACTTCTTGCCTTCCACCTTACAATCTCTGACAAGATAACCCTTCTTTCCACAATTAAAGCAAGTGGGCTCACACTTGCCCTTCTTCTGGCCACCCTTTATCTGCAGCTGCTACCTCTTATTATTATTGTTGTTCCACTCCTTCTTGCCTCCCTTGCTAGCTTGTGGCTTTGGCTCATCCTTGAGAGCAACAACCGGCTTAAGCTTAGGACATAGACCCTAATGTAGAAGAGTCTTCTCCACTAGCCTCTCAAACGTCACTTAATATATCCTACTAGCTTTTTTCCAAGATAATAATCCAAGTCCATAATAAGCTTCTCATTCTTGTTGAGTGGAGTATTGGTAAAAGATAGATCATACTTTGAAAAACATGTCGAACTAGGCCAGTACTTTGACATGGACATATCCCCTTGTCTCAAGTGAGAAAATTTAATGAAGAGCACCAAATTATGAACAGCTGATATATACTTCTCTTCAAACCTCGCCTTGAATTGCTCCTAAGTAATCTATGCTGTGGATCTTCATGGTGTTCCACCACTCCATAGGCCATCCCTGAAGCAGTCTGATGGCCAGCTTCCTCTTTATTGCATCCTCCAACTCAGATCCTCAAAGATGCATTCGCAGTTATCCAACTAATCGTGCACTTCGATAGCTGCTTCTGTTCCAAGTAACGATTTGCCTCCCGAAGTGAGTAATCCTTGCTTAATTTTGTAAGGTCAAACCTTCATGCTTGCACTAGAGCACTACCACCAACAGCCATAGCAATAGCAACTTGGTCATTTTGAACCATTTTTTTCACCTTCTTAGTGATGTTCTGCAAGTTGGAGTTAGCAGCCTTTAATCCTGCCCCTTCCTGAACTTCAAAAATGGAGTTCCTAGCAACATTCTTCGTATGTCATTTCATTCTTAATCTACAATAAGAACGATCTGTCTTTTATAAAGGAATAAGTGGTATCTATGAATGCAATGTGATTTATGTACTATACTACTTCATAGTTTCGAAATCCCAAATTTAACAAGTATGTCCTCTCGTGTATCACTCAATCCATTCTATGACGATAGCCCCTTCCTTATCTCTAATGGATCCAAGTATCGATTAGGTCATCAAAGCAACTTAAGCTCTGATACCAAATATGATGATCGCCTACACCACAAGTGCCCAGTACAAATTTATAGTGTGCTGTGGAGGTATCCGACCGATGCAAAACAGTAGCCAAGGGTGTAAGTAAAGAAAATCCAAAATACAAAACATGTAGGACATCTCATAGCACATAAATAAAATATAATAATCAAATAGATGTAAAATAGGCAAGACAAAATGTAACTAAGTGAACAAGATTAATCTGAGTACATTGGTTCATCACAGCGTACAAAACAAAAATAATAGAGTTTGTACATCCCAATCTCCAAAATAAACTTTATAACTGTCTCGAGAATAGTAAAAGTACTAACAAAGCTCTATAGTATTGCATAGCGGAATATAAGCGATTGTAAGCTCCAAAGTATGATATACGAAAGCATAGCCTCCTTCATGCACTCCATATAGCTCTATGTGCTATCTAGATCTGTTATCCCTAATCTACTCATCTAAGAGTATCGAAGATAATAAGAAGTAAAGCATAAAACCATGGATCAGACAATAGTCTGATGTAAGTGGTACATCATCGCAAAAATACTATGAAAAATCATATATAGTAAATAGAGGCATATGGTATGAAGAACCATAATAGTCATGTCAATGCATCCAAAGAGCTAGCACATGACCATCAATGTATGATAATATACCATTATTGCCTTATAAGTGTACTACAATCAAGCTACAATACCTAGTGTCTTGGTATATGGATGAAAATTCCTTCATCATATGACACCTAGAGTTATAAGAAACCATGGAAAACATTGCACCCACCAGAAAATCATCATAACCGCTCATAGGCGTTGGATATATGATAAATCGTATGGCACAATCACAAACCAGGGGCTCAATCAAATCTTGGGTTCTTTTGGGCTTGAATCCATGCCACTTCGAAAGGCTAGGAACTAGACTCACAATCATAAAAGTCCAAGGTAATCTAACATTGCAAAGATTTGGATACGATTGTAAATCTAGGTGGCGTCCCTATATAACCCTTCTTTACGAGCATACTAGAAACTTCTGAGTTATCAGTGATCCCTTTTGCATGCATCTCCATAATGGAACTTAATTAGTTATTACATCTTGGCTATCTCGGTAGTAGAGCGCAATCGCAAATTCTACAAAAAAGCCCTCATCATTGAACTACCCCACATGGATCACCATCGCAAAATTCCATTGTTAAATGGTCATCTTCAGAATACCTCTAGATGCCCATCAAAAGTCATATAGTCACCACATCAATGTTCCGCCATCATCGTCGTGTCGAAGTGCCACACCTTCATTTCACTAATCGCCACTTGAAATCCAAGGCTATCATGGGTCATTCAAAGTTATCTACCTCACTCCATATCATTCAAAAGACCTCAGAACACACCAAATAAAACTTCGATGTATCGCCATGCCACGATGAAAAATTCCCTAACTTCCATTCCTGTTAGGGTTTTTCTGCAACTCAGCCTGAAGTCCCCAAGGCCAAAACCCGAAGCGACACCCTCCTCGACCTTAATTAAGGCCAAAAACTCCGGACCATATATCTTCCTTGGGTGCTGACCTTAGAAACCTTTCCAAATATTCGAACAAGACTCAAATTCAACACCAAACCCAACTTCTCATTCGGTCCAGAACAACAGCGCCATTGGACAGCATTTCCAGTTGGTCATCCTTATTTTTTCGCCTTAAGAAACCACCAAACAAAGCCTCTAGCAGATTGAAGCACGTCCCAAAGAACCAACGAAGAAAAACCTTACGGTAGCTCCAATTTCCAATTTTGCACTTAGTTCACTACTATGCTCAATTCTTCAACCCTTGCGCATTCCACATGCATTGATATGACTCTTAACATCCTTGACGCTATCGATCGAAGTCTAATTTCATAGTACCTACCTCTAATTCACTCTGATAAGTGTGTTCAACCATTCAAGCATTTACACAAACACCATACATGCACTAATTAATAACCAAACATACAACAAGTCATTACAATTCATCCTATAATGTATCTCTAACATAGCCTTACACACATTAAGGCAACTGAAAATCAAATTACCATGATTATAGCACTTTAAAACATTCTAAATTCGTTTATACTTCAGTTCTTATTATAATACAGTCCCAAAACTGGCTCTAACTTTAAAAATGAGTTTAAAGCATGCTAAAATCTACAGATACATATATAATAATGTGGGAGATGATATATCACTCACCAAACCCTTCAAAATCCAATTTTTCTATACAAATCGAGGCCAATCCGAATATAAATGGACAAGCTCCAACTTTTCATCTAAAAAATGTAGATATAAAGATCTCTAACTAATACCGTTACCAATCTACCTTTAATCTATGTTTTAGACTCTATTTGGAGTAGAAAAGAGAAGGTTTTGGATGAAGAATGGATCAATGGAGGCTTAGATCTATTTGGAAGATAGTAAAAATTATTTAGGGATGTTTACTTTTGCCAATGTAACCGATGAACCCAAAATGGGTTATTGGGCCTCTCTCCAATCTCACCAATTACCCCCTGTGCTACTCCAAAGTTGCCAAACTTCAAATAGGCATGTCTTCTAAGAAGAAAGTCTAAATTGCTATTATGACCACTCTACGAAAAGTGAAACTATTATATCTTTCCAATGAAACTATTCTATCAAAAGTTATAGCTGTTATAAAATTTCAAGGATAAAATCTCTCGATAAAACTTCTCAAGGCCAAAAATGTCACTACTAAGCACCCCAAGGTTGTAGTATCATATGGTCCAATACAAATTTAAAAACAATATTTTACCACTCGTTGATACATAAAATATGGGTCATTATAAAAGGGGAATGGAATATCCCAATCACGAGTACGAAGAGTCAAACCAAATGTCTAAAATATTCCTCGAATACATTTTGTAAATCGAAGAGGATTACGACATTCAAATGGATTATCAACTTACATACTAGAACATAACACTAGATTATAGGCTTCAAAAGCAACTAATGTATCATATTTGGAATGCTTATGGGAATCATTAGTTAAATCTAAATTTAATGCTTATTTATATTTCTTCGTACTTGGTTTTTATTAAATGTAACATTTTATGTTGTAATGGGGTATGGATGTATGTATTTAATTGTGTATAATTAAATTTATTTTGTAATATAACACATTCCATAAATAAAAAGGTATGCCACTTAGCATTCAAACACATCAACATTACATAGTACAATGAAAACAATTAAAGATACAATTTGCTATGCAACACCTAATAACATATAACTCGATCCATGCCTACCTAAAAAATGAGCTATTCATATTCCATCCAATATAGCATAGAGAGTTAATCCATTCTTGTCAAATCCTTTTCCATTACCACGTACTCTTTCTATCGATGTTTTACGTCATACTTATCAGCTTCAATTTCAAATAATTGTTCCAACACAACAAGCTTATTCACATGACATGCAAATGTACATCATTCTATTTCGCATGCCTTTCTTGGACTTTGTTAATTTGAGCATCCAAAATCACTTGAATATTATTTTTCTTTTCGTAGAATGTTGACCTATTGGTCTAGCATCTTCATTCGTTATTAGGGCAAGCACATCAATGATGTGCACGTAAATGTGCATATTTTTACCACCATATTTATTCTATTTAAATTAAATAAATGATCATATTAGGTATTTCAACTTGTTTTAACCAAAGTCCATATTAATTCCAAATCGACACATATCCATCTTCATATGGGGAAAACCGGTCATTTGTGTGCATATATTTCTTGGAGAAAAATTAATCAGAAATTTCCGTACTATTTTGTAGGAATTTGATTTCAATTATAAGTTGTTTCATGAGGAAGATATTCATGCACATATAGAACAGAAAGGAATGAGGATGAAAATAATTCAAAGTGAAGATCATGGAGGACCCCACCTACCCACCACCTTAATGTACAAATTAGAGGCTAATGCACATGCTTATGGAATTAATGGCTTCATGCATGTTAGTCCATGAAATGATGGTTTTGATGACAACAACCTTAGAATAGTTTATAAAATATAAATACCTACTTTATAAGTTTAGATATATATATATATGTGTGTGTGTGTGTATGTATGCAGGATTTAACCATGCAGGTACTAAGAAAGAAGACTGTACAGTATAGAGATTCAAGATATCAAGATATCAAGATAGAAGACTCATGAGTATCAAGATTGTCAAGAGTTCAAGATTTCAAAGTTAAGTATTTTTTATTATTAGGAATTTTGTTAAAACTCATAGAAAATCACTGGCATCTTAAAATCCAATTTATTCGTGGAATGGAATCCACTTTGAGCCTGTTAAAGTGATGGAACCCTAACTAGGATGGAACCTATGAAAAATCTAGTGGAACATTGTTTTGTATCCGCTAACTTTTTATTCAAAATGATTTTTCAAAATTATATCCTATTTTCAAAATGTTTTCAAAACTTTCCTTTTAAAAAGATTCAAAACCCTCTATCCTTATTTTAAATAATTTTAGCCACAAAATTATCTTTAATTTCAAAGTCTAATTACTCCTGATTTTAAACTATCTTTTAATATAATATATTTAACTTTTAAATATTTATACTTAGATTTAAAATATAAAATTAGAGTTAAATTCTATATATATTATTCTCTATATTTACTTATGAATTTTAACTATATTCAAGTATATCTATAAAGTTTAAATTAGTTTTAAATATAAGATAAAGGTTATTTTCAAAGAAAATCAAAACATCAAAAAATGCTTTGGGATGTCGACATGCCTATATACCCTATATCGACATGGTGTCATTTGAGTTTAAAATTTAAATTTCAAAAGAAGTGACTATTCGCCATAACTCTTCATGAATGGACATGGCTGTTGTTCTTCTATAAATAAGGGTTAGTTTCAACGAATTTAACATCAGATTTTCTGGTTTTTCACCCCTCTTCTTCTTCCACATTTCTTAATACATATTCTTATCATTACTCTGTTGAAATCAACATTCAATCGAACTCGATTACTTCTAGTTTGATTCTCTATCACTCTCTCTCTACAAGATTCTCAGTGCTATTCAGAGTTATAGACTTCTTTGTAATCAATCAAGAAAGAAAAGGTGTGATTGTAGCCTTGAATGAAAATCAATCAAGAAAGAAAAGGTGTGATTGTTGCCTTGGTAAGTCAATTGGGTAAACTTGTGGCCCGGAAATCAAGTATCTCTACCCAGAGGATCAAAATTCTGGAGGATGTACCTCATAGCCTTGAAACTGAGGGTGTAATTGTACAATTGCTTTTGAAAGGAAATCTATACTTGTGTTGCGGGACTGGATGTAGGGTAACTCTGAACCAATATAAAATCCGGTGTGTTCTTTCCTTTATTGCCTTTATTTTATTTCTGTATCTTTGTTTGTTTCTATAATCATATCTGTGTCTGTATGTTGCATACATCGGTGTCTAAATTAACATAAATCGAAAAAGATTTAGTAATTCTTGATTAACAGTATTCACGCCCCCTCTAGTGTTAATCCTAGCCTTAAGATCCGTAATCCGCATTTCTCACAATTGGTATCAGAGCAAGGCTTTCAAAGTTTCATAATCTGATTTTTGAATTTTTTTAAAATGGCTATATTTGTTAATACTAGTTTAGAAGCATTCAAACCATCATCGTTTCTTTAGTCTACAGATAATCAATATTCAAATTCAAATTGTCTACCAAGATTGTTTGGTGTGCAGGAATCATGCTTTATGGGTGTTGAGGAATCAATCCACAATGGACAAATTGTGCAGATCAAAAAGAACAACTGGATACTCGATAGTGGGTGTTCTAGACACATGACTGGAAATCCAGATATACTGAATGATATAATATACAAAGACGGGGGATTGGTTAACTTTAGAGACAATTCAAAAGGATATGTGATTGGCATCGGCAAAGTCGGTAATTCTGAAACTCCTACTATTACTAATGTTTTGCTAGTTAAGAATCTGAAACATAATTTGCTAAGTATAAGTCAACTATGTGATAAAGGATATAAAATTAAATTTGAAAAAGATAAATGTCACATTAAAGATAATAATTCGACCATTATATTCGAGGGAGTCAGGAAAAAGAATATTTATATTCTTAGTTTGAAAATTTCAAATGATAACCTGTGTCTATTGGCAAATACAAGCGACCCTTGGATCTGGCACAAGAGATTTGGGCATTTGAATTTTAAACTCTTATCTAGACTGTTAAAACATGATCTAGTAAGAGGTCTTCCTAAAATGAATTTTAAAGTAGATAGTTTATGTGATGCTTGTCAATTAGGAAAACTTAGAAAAAGTTCGTTTAAGTTAAAAGATATGATTTCAACTTCAAAACCTCTTGAATTACTTCATCTTGATTTATTTGATCCATCTCAAATTCTATCAATAAATCATAGTAAATATGTCTTTGTAATTGTAGATGATTATTCTAGATTTACATGGACAATATTATTGAAACATAAAAGTGATACTTTTGAATGTTTTAAGACATTCTCAAAAAGAATTCAAAATCAATTTTCTCCAAAAATTATAACTATTCGAAGTGATCACGGTGGTGAATTTGAAAATGAAAAGTTTAAGGAATTCTACAATAAAAAGGGAATAACTCACAATTTTTCATTTCCAAGAACTCCACAACAAAACTGAGTAGCAGAATGTAAAAATAGGATGATTCAAGAGTGTGCGAGAACTATGCTTACAGATAGTAATTTACCAAAGAATTTTTGGGCAGAAGCAATTGCTACCGCTTGTTATATTTTGAATAGAATTTTAATTAGACCTCTAATTGATAAGACATCTTATGAACTTCTTTATTTAAAGAAACCTAAGGTATCTTATTTCATAATTTTTGGGAGTAAATTCTTCATTTTAAATACAAAAGACAATTTAGATAAATTTGATCCTAAATCCGACAAAGGTATCTTTATCGGATATTCTAATAGAAGTAAAGCATACAGATTGTTTAATTTTAAAACTAATTCCATTGAAGAAACAATGCATGTTTCATTTGATGAAAATTTCAAAATTTTTGAAGATACAAATGATGAAATGGATTTAATCACTCAAAATTAAGAATCAATTGAAACTAATAATGAAATTAATCACCCTAATAAAAGGACTCAACTTTTAAAAGATCATCCTATAGAAAATATACTAGGAGATACGCAGTCTGTTGTTAAAACTAGAAATCAACTAAGTCAAATGAGTAATGTAGCTTTTATATCAACTATTGAACCCAAAAATCCAAAAGAAGCATCAACTGATGATTCATGGATTTTGGCTATGCAAGAAGAATTAAATCAATTTACTAGAAATGATGTTTGGGAACTTGTTCCTAGACCAGAAAATAAAACTATAATTGGAACTAAATGGTTTTATAAAAATAAAATGAATGAACAAGGAGAGGTAGTTAGAAATAAAGCTCAATTAGTCGCTCAAGGTTATTGTCAAGAAGAAGGAATAGATTTTGATGAAACCTTTGCTCCCGTAGCGAGATTAGAAGCCATTAGGATTCTACTTGCTTTCACAAATCATAATAATTTTAAATTATTTCAAATGGATGTCAAAAACGCCTTTTTTAATGGATTCGTAAAAGAAGAAGTACATGTTGAACAACCACCACTTTTTGAAAATGATAAATCACCAAATCATGTTAACAAACTTAAGAAAGCATTATATGGTCTAAAACAAGCTCCTAGAGCCTGGTATGATAGACTAAGATTTTATTTATTACAATCTAATTTTGAAATTGGTAAAGTAGATAATGCTCTTTTTATTAAAAGAAATAAAAATGATATTCAACTATTTCAAGTCTACGTAGATGATATCATTTTTGGTTCAAATAATTTTGAAATGAATAAAGAATTTTCAGAAATAATGACAAAAGAATTTGAGATGAGTCATATAGGTGAATTAAATTTCTTTTTAGGATTACAAATAAAACAATTAGATAATGGTATTTTTACTAGTCAATAAAAACATACTAAAGACCTAATTAGAAAATTTGGTTTGACTACTGCGAGTGGAAAACCCACTCCCATGGCAACCAATGAGTACCTTAGTAAAGAAGATCTCTCGAAAGTTGTAGATCAAAAACTATATAAAGGAATGATTGGATCACTACTCTATATTACTGCCAGTAGACTTGATATCATGCATAGTGTTTGTCTCTGTGCCAAATATCAACCCCAACCTAAAGAGACCTACTTAAAAGCCGTAAAACGAATCATAAGATATGTTAAACATACATCTGATTATGGTTTATTCTACCCTAAAAATGATTCTTTTGACTTAATATCTTACTGTGATGCCGACTATGCTGGTTGTAAATCAGACCGAAAAAGTACAAGTGGGACTTATCACTTTTTGGGGCATTCTCTGATTTCTTGGCTTAGTAAAAAGCAAAACACAGTTTCTTTATCAACCACTGAAGTAGAGAATATTTCTGCTGCTTTGGCTTGTTCTCAAGTAATATATATGCAACAAACCTTAAAAGATTTTGGTTTAAAATTTTCAAAATCACCAATTTATTGTGACAATACAAGTGCTATAAATTTATCCAAAAATACTACTCAACATGCTCGAACTAAACATATTGATATCAGACATCATTTTCTCAGAGATAATATAAGTAAGGAAGTAGTTACTCTCGAGTATATCAATTCTGAGAATCAAATTGCTGAAATCTTAAGAAAACCCTTAAATGAATCAATATTTACTAAATTAAGAAGAGAATTAGGTATTTGTTCTATAACTGAACTATAAAATATAAATAACAAGTATAATTAATAATTAATATTAAAATAATTCAAAGAGTTAAAATAAAAAGGACTATGTCGACATCCCCCATATACCCATGTCGACATGCAACGTTTTTAAGTTTTGAAATTTTCCCACCAAAATTCCAAAACTTTAGTTATATATTCTTCTATATTTCGAATTTTTGTTCATTCTCTCTGTTTTCTCTTTAATCTATCTTCTGAAGTAAATAAAATAATGGCCTCCTTTTCCAAATCAAACATAAAATCAACCTTTTCATTCCCCTCTCCTACGTCGGGTCCATTTCAACGTACTACTCTCGCTCGTGTGACTAAAATGGAGGAATCTATGAAGGATGTACTTCAGATGATGACTGAAATTCAAGTGACTCAACTTCATATGGCAAAGGAACAGGAAAGGCAAGGCAAGATTCTTAGGAATTTGCAAAAATTCCTAATGGATAACCAGGCCAACCCTATCTTGATTGATGAAGACTCTTCACTCAATCAAGAACAAGAGGCCAGCGAGGAGGAAGAAGAAGAAGAACCCATGGAAGAAGCACACGAGGATGATGATGACCAAGTCGTGTGTGTTGGAGAAATGTGTTTTGACAAGAATGGGAGTCTTGTCGAACAACGTGGAAACTTCTGTTTTCACTATCCAAACTGTTTGATTCATAGATCTCTATGTTTTATAACGCACAATAGTTTCTTTTCTTTCTTCTCCATTGTTGTTTGTGTTTCTTTGTGTTTTCTAAACGTTTATGTATATACAACTTCATACGTAATAAATAACTCGTGTTCTTATATATGTTTTAATTATAAATACTATTGTGAATTCTTACTTAGGATAGTTGATAGTTTAGGACTATGTTTTAGAATTAGATTTAAGTGATGATTACTTATGATAACACTATCATTATAATCACATGTCATAGAGTATTAGTTATATAGTTATATGGTTTAAAGTTATATAGTTTACATTTAGTTTTTTTTGTTGAGGACAAAGGGGGAGAAATATAAAATAAGGTAGTTAGGCATAGATTAAGGGGGAGTTATTAGTTTTAGGGGGAGAGTAAAATTTTATAAACAAAGGTTGTCATCATCAAAAGGGGGATATTGTTAGTCCGTGAAATGATGGTTTTGATGACTACAACCTTAGAATAGTTTATAAAATATAAATACTAACATTATAAGTTTAGATATATACGTATATGAAGGATTTAACCATGCAGGTACTAAGAAAGAAGACTGTATAGTATAGAGATTCAAGATATCAAGATAGAAGACTCATGAGTATCAAGATTATCAAGAGTTCAAGATTTCAAAGTTAAGTATTTTTTTATTATTAGGAATTTTGTTAAAACTCATAGAAAAGCACTGGCATCTTAAAATCCAATTTATTCGTGGAATGAAATCCACTTCGAGCCTGTTAAAGGGATGGAACCCTAAGTAGGATGGAACCTACGAAAAATCTAGTGGAACATTATTTTGTATCCGCTAACTTTTTATTCAAAATGATTTTTCAAAATTATATCCTATTTTCAAAAAATTTCAAAACTTTCCTTTTAAAAAGATTCAAAACCCTCTATCCTAATTTTAAATAATTTTAGCCTCAAAATTATCTTTAATTTCAAAGTCAAATTACTCCTGATTTTAAACCATCTTTTAACATAATATATTTAACTTTTAAATATTTATACTTAGATTTAAAATATAAAATTAGAGTTAAATTCTATATATATTATTCTCTATATTTACTTATGAATTTTAACTATATTCAAGTATATTTATAAAGTTTAAATTAGTTTTAAATATAAGATAAAGGTTATTTTCAAAGAAAATCAAAACACCAAAAAATGCTTTGGGATGTCGGCGTGCCTATATACCCCATATCGACATGGTGTCAATTGAGTTCAAGATTTAAACGTCGAAAGAAGTGTCTGTTCGCCATAACTCTTCACAAATGGACATGGCTGTTGTTCTTCTATAAATAGGGGTTAGTTTCAACGAATTTAACATCATATTTTTTGTTTTTTCACTCCTCTTCTTCCACTTTTCTTAATACATATTCTTATCATTAGTCTGCCGAAATCAACATTGAATCGAACTCGATTACTTCTAGTTTGATTCTCTATCACTCTTTCTATAAGATTCTCAATGCTATTTAGAGTTATAGACTTCCTTGTAATCAATCAAGAAAGAAAAGGTGTGATTGTAGCCTTGAAAATCAATCAAGAAAGAAAAGGAAGCCATGGTAAATCAATTGGGTAAACTTGTGGCCCAAAAATGAAGTATCTCTACCCAGAGGATCGAAATTCTGGAGGGTGTCCTCGTATCCTCGAAATCGAGGGTGTAATTGTACAATTGCTTTTGAAAGGAAATCCGTACTTTTGTTACGGGACTGGATGTAGGGTAACTACGAACCAATATAAAATCCGGTGTGTTCTTTCCTTTACTTCCTTTATTTTATTTCTATATCTGTGTTTATTTCTGTGATCATATCTGTGTCTGTATATTGCATACATCAGTGTCTAAATTAACATAAATCGAAAAAGATTTAGTAATTCTTGATTAACACTATTCACCCCCCTCTAGTGTTAATCCTAGCCTTAAGATTCGTAATCCGCATTTCTCACAATGTACACTTAAACGGGGATTATGACATGCCAATGATTACTTGGTGGTCACACTACCTCAAGGGCATTTTCGGCATTCCTCAAAAATATGAATTAGGATTTCATACATGTATAAATACCCATATGTTTCATGTAATCTCTTCCTCTCACCTTAGTCTCTCTTAGTTTAGTTTAGGCTCAAAATAAAAGAAAGCTTCCCTTTTCTTTTCATGGCTACTTAGCTATTTCTCTTTATGTAATTTTTTTATGCAACGCCAATGCATGTTCTTTTCCTTTTCATGCTTATTTACTTTCATGTTGTAGTGCAGATTTATTTTTCATACAAGTAGAATATTTTTTTCTTTATCTTGCTTTCTTTTTCCTTTTCTTTTTCTCTCATGTTGCAAGCTACATTTGTTGTTTTAATGACAAATATGAGAGGCTAAAATCCTTCAATTTAGGGGGTAATGAAGCTCTCTGATCATGCAGCTTCAACATTTTGATAATTATAGCTCTCTTTTTGTGCTTAATGATGATGATAGAAATGGTTTAATTTGTTGTTTTTGTTTTGAATTTTATAGCCTATATTGTTGACATCAAATAGGCTATGCTTAAATAATCGCTAACACAAATGCCTCTTCGTCAAAATATGATTATGGCGTAAGAAAGTGATTTGAAATTCAAATTTGATGGTCTATATTTCTAATTAATAGTTAATAGGCCATACTTAAAATAGATTTCATTTTCAACTTTGTTGTCATTTTCATGAGAGTTAGCAAGTGGTTTAACGGTTGTGTTATAGTTTGATGGCTTATGTTGAGCTAATTAATAGCACAAATGAGCCATACTTATGATAAACACGCCATTTAAACTCGTTTATGACCAAAAAAGAAAGATCATGATTTCATATGTGTTGATCCACATGATCTTAAGAGTGAATTCATTCTCTAAATTGTCACTTAACTCTTATATTTGCTTCTTTTTTCTTTAGTTAGTTAGTTAATTCTCTAATTCTCTAGCTAAACTTTCCATCGACTTTGGATTAATTTGATTGAACAGAATTTTAAAATCATTAATTCCCTATGAATCGACCCGTATTCGCTACGTACTACAAGTTTACGTTGTGCGCTTGTGGTTATTTTTATTTAAATTCATTCGACGGTTTTCTAAACCGATAGAATTTCCATCGACGAACAAGTTTTTGGCACCGTTGCCGGGGAGTTGCTTTGATTTTGATTTTCTATTCTTTGAATTATTTTTCTTTGATTTTTATGTGTTTTTATTTTGAGTGTTTGCATTAAAAACAGAGGAATTTTTGTTTTGTGTTTGTTTCTTTCAATTGTTTGCGTATGTTTGCATTTGTGTTTTTATATTTGGCATTTGCAATTAAAAAAACAGAGATAAAAACATCCACAATTTCATAAATTTCTTATTTCACTTTATTTTATTTTACATCTGCATTTATATTTGGTTACTCTGTTACATTTCATTTTTTTTGTGACGCTGTCACATTTATTTCTCTACACACAACTTCCTCTCTGTCTCTACAACCCCTATTCATCAACATTTCTACTACTACTCAAAGAAATACATCCAGCTGACCACTTACTTCCCAATTTCCATTCATACTTCACAAACTGTTGCAATTTGCATACAACCATTTCTGCCAAAACCCCTCTACATCCATCATACAACCACCAAACTCTCCTCTACAATCATCTCTAACTGCTGCTCTACTACTGCCTAAACCACTGCCTCGTCATTCTAATCACCACAAACTGAACCATAAGCATTTGCCATAGCCACTACAAATCCAATCTGCCATCTACACTTCAACCCATATGTGCACAGGCCACTATCGCAATAATCACAATTCAACTTCATAAAAACTTCATGCCCATCAACAACCCCCCGCCAATTCAAATACATTCAAATTCACAGTCATTCCTACTTCTCACATACCACTGCCTTGCTTCAAACAGCAGTTCAACCTCTCCACTTCCACAGCCTATAACAAACCACTTCAACTTCACAATAAATCCCTCTCTTTTTCAACTCACCACCAAACCCACCTCCGAACTAACACTACATCACATCACCTCCTATCAACAACAACTCCTTGCTACTACCATATATCTTCACCAATCAACACTGTCAATACCATTAACCATCTTTGCACGGTCAACATATCTAGTGCAGCTACAACAGTGCACCATCACTTGCATACATCCCTTTCTTTACCTCCACTTCATCTACTGACATCTCAATTGTAGCCTATTTCTCTACCATTCACGTCCATCACCTCTGACCACTACCTAATACAATACAACGATTCGACAGTCCACTCCACACTTCTACATTACTGCTCAACTTAACCATATACATCACAAAACCACTTTACTACCCTATTACAGTTCAAACAACCATCTTCTATCATCCCCACTTCCATCTTGTCAAAACTGCTACTTCAACCAAAAACAACCCATCATCATCTACCTCAGAACTACGCAATCCAAACAGAAGCCTCGTATAACCAACAGTACACAATGCCCAATTACCAAACATACAACTGCTACATACCTCTGCTAGCATCTACATCACCATTGCAACCATCGACAACCAAATCCATAACCTTCGCACTTTAGTGCCCACTCGAGCAAAAAAATCCAATCGCCAACTCTAATCGCCAACATCTCGAACCCAATAGCCTAGTCTTCCTTGCCAAATTGTCGCGAACTGCCTCGCAAACCCAAATCACCCAAAGCGGCTACCATCGTGGAATTCTCTCGAATACGAACTGTGGAATCTATAGAAATATGGAACTGAATTTGGAATTTTGAAATAATATTTGCTGCATTAGCTTTGGAATATGAACTTGAAATACTTTTGCACGATTTCTAAGTGTTTGCACTGTTCTGGAATAGAAACGAAAAAGAAAAAGGGGATTTTTTTTCCTTTGCTTTGTTTTGGGCTGGGCTGTATTCATTTTCTTTTTTTTTCTTTTTTAGGATTTGTGCTTCCTTTTTTGTTTTGGGCTGGGCAGTATTCATTTTTATATTTTATTTTCTTTGGTTTTTCTTAGCCTTGAATTCTTATTTGAGTTTACTTTTAGTAAAAAAATATTTGTGTGTGTTCAAAGTTCCTTTTCTCCTTTTCTTTCTTTTAAGTTTCTTTCAAGCCTTTCCAAAAAAAGGAGTTTTTGATTTGTTGGAAATCTTTTGTTTATTTGTGTTTATTTTGATTTCAATAGTTTTTTATTTTCCTTTGTTTAGTTTCTCCTTTTGTATATATCAAAAAAAATTTATATATCTTGTTTTTATTTTCAGGTAGCCAAAGCAGAGTTGCAGAAAAAGCAGAAGTGCTTGCAAAAATAAATTGCTTGATTTGCTAATCTTGCCGAGAAAATAACTGCTTGTTTACAATTTTCTTTTTATTTGCCTTGTAATATATATCTTTTGTTTTTTTGTCTTGCATTTTTGGTTGTTTGCATTTGCATTTAAAAAACAATTCAAAAGTTCAGAAACAAAAACAAAAATGCATTCGTAGTTGCATTGTTAATACACGTTTAATTTCTGCTTTGCATTTCATCCTAGAATTTCTATTAATAACAATGGATAGACATCGATAATACTTAATTGTATATTGACAAGCTGTCTTCTTTGAACAATTTACTTTCTTAGTGCCTAGGCTACGACAGAGTAATAATCAGTTATAAATATTATGGTGATTCGTAAATATTATACTGAATTGTTTCTCTGAAGATACTTAAACCTTCGGCTGCATTGCTACGGTGATTCATGGTGCACTGATAACCCCTGTCCGTTACCTGGCTGAGAACTATCTTTTTTATCTAAGACAACGTGCGAGCATACAATTTTGAGTTAATTTAGGATAAATCATTTGTAATTAACCCTTGCATTCATTTAGTTGCATTAGTTCATGCATATTTAAAAAAAAAAATTTAAAATCCAAAACAAAAAAATTATAAATATTACTTTCATTTTTCTTTGAAATTTTTAAATAATCCTTTTTCTTTGAAATTTCAAAAATCCAAAAAAATTTAGAAAAACCAAAATCCCAAAAAATTTATAAAATCTTTTCAAAAACAGAGAAAAAATTTAAAAAACCAAAAAACAAAACAAAAATCAATTTCTCTTTTGGAAAATAAAATTTATTTGTAAATATTTTTTCTTTATATAAAAAACCAAAAAAATTCTTGAAAATGTCCGAGGTTCCTCACTTACATGAATTTTACAATCGTTGTGAAAATCAATATAATCCATATGATTTCACTCCAAATTCGTGTAGATATTTTAACACCAACTACTGTTTAAATGATTCAAATTTCGAACCACCAAATTTTCAATATAACAAGCAATCCTCAAATCTTGAAAATAGCATTTCTTCTTTGCTTGAAATCTCTACTCAACAAAATTAAATGATAAATGATTTGTGTAATTCGTATTTCCGCGATAACTCGAGTCAAAATTTTCAAGGATTTCAGCGGTTTCGATGATAACCTATGCCAATTCAATTTTGAACTCGAAAATGAATTTCAAAATAAAAACGAAAATGCGATCCACTCTTCAAATAATTATGGCATTGGGAATAATCTCGACCTCGATAGGATTGAAAACTTTTGTCCTCAACAACTTCAAAATGAAAATTCTCAAGTTAATAACTATAATTTGGATTTTGTTGAACAAATGAACGAAATCTACAATGATCACATGGGTTTGTTCTTCGAAACATATATGAAACAACGTGAGAAACAAAACCAAATCCCAATGTGTGATGAGTCAAACGATAATCCATCTTTTACCCAAATCGATGATTTTCAAATAATAACTTTTGAATTTGATAATGACTGTCTTAATCAAGTTGTTGAAAATACGGTAATTAAGTTGGATTACAATACTTTTGAGGGTATGAAACTCGAGTTAAACTTCGATCTTCCTTTTTCTAAAAATTCGAATATGACAACTTTGAATTTTAAATTCGATTAACGCGATGAAGTTTTGATAATCCAACAAAGAAAGTCGAATTTAACGAACATGAGTTTTATAGACATTTTGAAAACGAGTAGTTGAATTCTGAAGGGGAAAATTTCGATCATCGTTTTGATTTTGAAATCGACGATTTGGAAGAAATTGAACTTCAACCAATTTTTCTATCTACCCTAAAATTGATCGAAAATAAAACAACTTGAACGATTTTCAATAAAACAATTTTCATTTTTCCAAATGCACATTCAACTTCGAAATCGTTTACGATTTGGTTTTTCATGCTTAAGCTGTATCTCACGCATTTGACGAGACAAATGAATTGGTCTTTGGAAGACCGTTTCATTTACTCTTTGACTATATACTTTATGATCTCATGTAAATAACGCTCATTTTCATGTGAATATACGTCATCTTTTTACATTTGTTTTACTTTTCTCCTTCCACTTGGGTTGACTCCGGGGACACAGTCAAAATCAATTGTGGGGGGGCTCATTTTTTTTATTCTTCATGATTAGTTTTTCATTTTTTTTCAAAACTTAAAAGAACATCAAAATTTTAAAATACGAAAAAGAATTTAAGCATTTTGATTTATTTTTAAAGAAACACTATAGGATAAATATATGGTTTTGGCTTATTAAATTGAAATTTTTGAAATTTTATTTATCTTAAAAAAATAAAAATGAAGTTTTATTACAAATAATAATGGTTTAACTTGTATATAAGAAGATTCATATGTGTTAATTATGAAATACGTCCTAATTGAAAATCTTTGTTTTAAAAAGTGGTTGATTTAAAGTAAAGATACTACAGATTATTTTGCAAAACTCTCTCTCTCTCTTAAAATAAAACAAAAATAACATCCAAGTATTCGCTCCCATTTAAAAATTCTCACGGTTATGCATGGGAGAATTACTTGAAATCTTTGATTATGTGCTTTCTTAATCATTTAAAAGTCCTCACGGTTATGCATGTATGGAACACATGTAATAAAGAAAGAAAAGAGAACAGACTTAATAAAAACCACCTACGGTCGATAGGTGTATGCATGAAAGTGTGTGCACTCTCCATGCTCTGTACTCCCATCACATAAGCCTGAAAGGCTGTGCATGAGTGGTACATCTGGCCTCAATTTACCTGAGCTAGGTGTGTAATTTTTCTTGCAAATAATAAGATAGCAAGCAATCGAAATCATAGCACCATTTTTACTTATTTGATCTGATTTTTTTATTAAAAAGAAATGAGAATACCACTTTGATAAACTTTGATAATCAACTAAGGATCTTTTTCATAATTATACTTTGTTATCAATCGAAATAACGAGTTAAACCATAGTCTATTTGTTATGATAACTTCGTTTTTATTAGAAATATTGACGAGTAAATAACTTAAATTTCAAGATAATTACAAAAACCTATATTGAACTTATTCGCGTCGATTTAAAAATAAATCCTTTATTTGTAAATATTTTCAAAAGCTCACATTCATCTCTCTGTAAATAAATCTTGCATTTTCTAAATATTTTCATCCTGCATTTGGATTTTGTGGGTAGTATCCGCTGAAAACCCTCACGAGACAACACTCGTCCTACTGGGGACACCCAGAGGTTTAATGGCTTGTTGCATACGCTCAATGCAATCGTGCTCCCTACGAAAATGGATTTATCTTAGTTTTTCTTAATTCGAGGACGAATAAAAAGATAAGTGTGGGGGTAATTGATGTGCACGCAAATGTGCACATTTTTACCACTATATTTATTCTATTTAAATTGAATAAATGATCATATTGGGTAACAAAAATCCATGTTAATTTCAAATTGTCACATATCCATCTTCATATGGGGAAAAACGGTCATTTGTGTGCATATATTTCTTTGAGAAAAATTAATTAGAAATCTCCATACTATTTTGTAGGAATTTGATTTCAATTACAAGTTGTTTCATGAAGAAGATATTCATGCACATAAAGAACAGAAAGGAATAAGGATGGAAATAATTCAAAGTGAAGATCATGGAGGACTGTAACATCCCGAAAATTTTCGACTTTCGAAAATTCAACATCGATACTCACTTTATCGACTGCCGAGAAATCGAAGGCCGGAAATCCGAAATGTTATGGTTAAAGAAAAGAAAGAGGTAGAAGAAGATAGAAAAAGATAGAACAGAACAGAAACAACATCAGAATCTCACAATCACAGCGGAACAACATATAATAATAAATGAATAATCTTTAAACAAAGAACTATATCAGTTATTACATTACATTTCATTACATCATATCATCAGAGTGTACAACAACAAACAACATCAAACAGCGGAAAAGAAATACTATATACTAGTAATACGCCATGCCATCCAACTTGCCTCCAGCAACTCCTGAATATCCAGAATATCCTGATAAACCTAACTCTTAACTGCCCGTGTGGAAATTGGTGGGCACCCAGAGTTTAGGAATGAAAACAATAAACTCCGAGTCAGTCATGTGACTGGTGTGAGAACTCAAAACAGTTTATTTATCTTTAAAATCAAATAGAGGAATAATTTTAAATTCAATTCGCAATGCTTTTAAAAATGAGACTACCATAAGGCCTCCCGCACACACACATGCAAACGCAAAATCGGAGGAGATTTCTCCTTATGATGGTCAAAGATGCTTGATACGCATTAAAAAGACATTTGATATTATTACTAGTGCATAGTGTAGAGAAAAATCATTTCGAAAATAAAGATATAAATCTTAGCCAGCATAGACATTTCGAACTATGCCTACTATAGCTACCATCCAAACAGTGGTGACCACCATAAGTGAATGGCAGGTTCTACAACTAATACCGTACAGGGTTTCGTATTGGGAATTGGATTTCCAACGAATGATCAGGCCAAGGAACTTCCCATTGCCACATGAGAATGCCTCTGGATGGACATCCCCGAGAACCAAACCGGATCTCTACCAACACAAGGCCGGGTTACCCCTAACTGAGTAACAACTGACCGAATATGCCATCCCCCGGTCCTTTGGGACCTTTCACCGAGCGCTCGCAATCAGTTCACACAATCATAAAGTGTTTTCAACATGAGTAAGTATCTGGGCTCCATACCATGATACCACCCTTTTCCAGAAGGAAATGCACATATCCTAAAGGGTGCTACCCCTCATAACCTTGCCGCATCTTTCCTGTTTTGACCATTCCCGAGGTGTGAGGCTCGACGAAGTCACGTCCACAAAAACATACTTTATACAAAAGCCATGCTTTGGGTCAACAAATGATCATAGAAATGATCACCTGGATAGACGATCAAATAAACGATCCTATCACAAATAATCAACACAATGATCATTTAACAGCAACACTTAGCATGTCACATTACCAAATTGGGAATATATCGCTGATAACCTTCAACTACATAACCTCTGAGCTCGTACGTCTCAGAGAAGGGTGTTAAGCTAAAAGAATAAATTCTCCGCCACCAACAGAAATATATTTGAAAGAAATCTTCTTTATATCTCAATTTGTAACGTTAGACATACAATCCATACAAGTCTGTTCCGGGATCGAACAAAACCGAAGGCACTTACAAAGAAGTCCTTGCAATCCGGATATCCACAATCCTGATCGGATTCCCCATCACATATGGAGAACTCTATACCGGAGAAACTCGGTGCAAAGTCAATCGACAGGTCATCCTATCGCTCTCGCAAATATCCGGTCTTCAACACCGATCTTCAAATGCAATTCATAACGACGTATCACATATTCGGAATGGGTTATACGACCCCATGGTCCTTTCCCGGTTAACCCGAATAGTGAGCGCTTATTCAAAAATAAGTGTGGCATTCAAATTCAAACAAATCACATCAAATACCCATTCAAAGGGAAATATTGATAGTCAGTTATTGAACAATCAATTGATATGCACACATCACCAGATTCCAAATAATTTTCCAAATTATTTATTTCCCAAAAATATCTTTACTAGATATATAATTTCACACTCCAAAAATAAATCAATATTTATTTTTAAACAAATTCTTCTTTTCATTTATAAATTCCATAGTAAATTTTCATTCCCAAATATCCATGCATATACGATTTCAATTATAAATTTCAATTTATCTTCAAAAAGATAAATTCTCAAAATATTCACTTTATATTGGAAAACATTTCCATACTTATTTAATAAGTAATTCTCAAATTTTATTTATTTTCAACACTTGGAAAATATTCAATATACTTAAATCGAGATTAAGTATATATTTCATTCTTTAAGGAAATCATTCTCTTAAACATATTTATTTGGGCCAAAACGAATGTTGCGTAAAACATCGTTACGACAACCCAAAGTCACTAGTATAAGGATTCGAAGTTAAAATAGATATATAAATCCCAATACTATACAAAACATTTCCTTTCGGAAATCATTTACTATAACAACAGTGTTATAGTCTACCATTTCCTTCTATTTCTCGAAAACGTCTATTTCAACAATAAATGTTGAAATCTATGGTTTCGAATCTCAACACATTTAAAAACATCGTTAGATCGTTTTAATTCTATTTAAAACATCACATTCAAAACAATTTCTTTAACATATTATTCACTATTCAAAAACGTGAATATACTACGTTAACAAATTTCATCACTTCTATTCATTTTATTTCGAAGGATCATTCACAGTCAAAAATGTGAATATAACTCCATTAATAGGTTTCAACAATTTACTCATCAAAATAAGTCGTTTGCGGATTTATAAAACAACGTTTATAAATTCCATTTCTATTTATTTTATAACAACTTCCTTTTATAAATTCCTTTATTAACCTATTCACTTTATAACTCAATTATAAACCAAAGGTTCATACTATAAGTTAAATGCTTATAAAACGATTATTTTACAAAATCGTCTTTTAAACTTCATAATTATATATCTTATAACTTATAAGGTTCAATTATTTATCCAAAAATATTCTTTAATAATTTCACAAAATTTATAAATCTTACTATATATAAATTTCATTTATAACTTCACCATTTATAATTTTATAAATTCCATTCACTTATGCAATCCATTTTCACTTCATTCAAACACTTATAAAAACTCGTTTTATAATTCAAATGTTTTAATTTATAAATATCAATTTATAAATCCTTTATAAAATCAATTTATACTATTATTTTAAAACATCTTTAATCTCCTTTATAATTTCACCATTCTCTTGATTTATAAAATAATCAAATTTTGTAAATCCTATTTTTAAACTTTTTATAATAAATTCAAAAATCCAATTTAATTATTTTATAAAAAAATTGACCCATATTTCTCAAAAATCAATCTTTAACCGTATTTCTTAACATCATAATTTTTATAACTTTAAAAATTATAACGTTTATTTATTTAAAATGGATCAATTCCAAAAATATTTTATAAACGTATACTTTCAAAAATTACTTTAAAATCATTTTAAAATCCCAAAATTTGGTTCAATGATGCTACATACCAAATAGTCAATCACGACTACAACGATATCATATATCGATATGATAATCAATCAAATATCAAAATATCTGAAATCAAATAAATACTGTTGAGGAATCCTGTTGGATCCCTCCAACCTGTTTTCCTGCATCCACAAACATTAGCACAATACCAATTCCGCTCCAGTACGGAATTATCGCGGTATATGGGATTTAAAATATTATCCGCTTAATAGACGGCGCAATAGGGTCCATCCGCTAAAAAATGCGGGAAATCAACAACTGCAATATATACATATGCCAATATATATATATTGCTATTATATATAATACCAATTTCACTGTTTATGAAATATTCGCGGTATATGTTTTTAATAAATAACATCCGCTTACTAACGGCGCATAATGTCTATTTTAACAATCAATTAATAACAATCATCATTTAAACATGCATTCAAGTATTTTAAATCCAACTATTTAAAATAAAATCGAAACTGATTCGATTGAGTGAGAAGTTCTCACCTTGATTTCAATTTCGTTTTAGCGATTTATTTCGAATAAAATTAAACGCGCGTTTAATTTTACCCGAAATTCTCACTAACTCCAAACGACCCCAATCCAACTCCATCGCGTAGTGCTCGTCCATACGATTCCAACGCAACTAGTTTCGCGCGTTTTCGACCTCGTATGAAAAAGTTATGAATATTTGAAATTTACACAAATTTTATATACATAATTTACAAATAAATTTTATATTTTATAACCTAAACTAACCCAGGCCGTGAGATCTCACCCCCCCCCCCCCCCACATCATAGCCGTGCACTCCCTTATCTCCCTCACGTCTCCTCCTACAGGCAATAGCCGTGCAAAAGAACCCATCATGCTCAAATTTAGGTTTTAATTTTACTTCCGATTCGAGCGACATGAACACGATCAAGACACTCCATCTCGAAGCCCTTCACCTCCTCCACGTTCGGCTGCAACCTTAGCCAGCTCGGCCCCCCCTTTTCATCGAAATGCGTGCGCATTCCATGACAAACGCGGCCATCTTGTCGACGATCCTGGCAACGAAACTTGATCACAACCGTACAGATCGATAGAGCACGAGATGCTCTACAATGTTGTAGTTGACAACATTCGCTAATTGTTTGTAGATTGGGAGAGATTGAGGGGAGAAAATTGGAGATTTCTGGCCGTAGATAATAGGGGTGGCGGCTGCGTTTAGGGTTAGGTTTTATATTTTTTTTTAACTTAGAGAGAGAGGGGGCTATTTATAGGAAACGAACGAAACACTATTCATTCCGGAAATTCCGAACTCCGATTCACACGCCGTAACCAGCGTTTCTAGAGTTTACCCCGCGTTCCGGACACAATGGAACAGGTTTCGAAAGCTAATTCGGTCATCTGTGCGAGTTATGGCAATAAACGTTCAATTTAAATTAAACCGATTTAAACGATTTTCTAGGCGTTTTAATTTGTACCGGACAAACGGTAAATCCAATTGACACGAAATTTGAAACCATACAATAATATCACATTACGGATCCGATGAAACTGGTTTCGTCGAAATCCGAGACTTTTTGAAAAATGGCTATTTTAACTCGCCAAATTAATATTAAAACAATTTCGATGCGTTTCGAGCTGCCACGATCAAACGATAACTCCAATTGCTACGAAAATTGAAATCCGGTAATAACTAACTATTACGGATCCAATGAAACTGGTCTCGTCCAATTCTGAGACTGTTCAAAAATTGACTATTTTCACTAGTTGATTAAATATTAAAATATTCAATTTTCACAAATAAACTTTTAATTTGATTTTAAAAGTTCTAAAATATCGTTCTAACTTCAATATGATAAAATAAAATTTTACAAATCATTTTCAATCATATTTAACTCAATTTTCAATTATTTCCATAATTTAACATATTAAATTATCGATTTAATTATTCAATTAAATCCAATTATTCAAAATAAAATTTATTCGACTTATAAATTTCACTTATTAATATTTAAAATTAATTAAATATTCAAATTTAATTAATTAAAATTCTGGGTCGTTACAAGGACCCCACCTACCCACCACCTTAATGTACAAATTAGAGGCTAGTGCACATGCCTAAGGAATTAATGGCTTCATGTACACTTAAATGGGGATTATGACATGCTAATGATTACTTGGTGGCCACACTACTTCAAGGGCATTTTGGGCATTGCCTAAAAATATGAATAAGGGTTTCATACATGTATAAATACCCATGCGTTTCATGTAATCTCTTCCTCTCACTTTAGTCTCTCTTAGTTTAGTTTAGGCTCAAAGTAAAAGAAAGCTTCTCTTTTCTTTTCATGGCTACTTATCCATTTCTCTTTATGTAATTTTATTTATGCAACTTCAATATATATTCTTTTCCTTTTCATGCTTATTTACCTTCATGTTGTAGTGTAGATTTATTTCTCATGTAAGTAGAATAGTTTTTCTTTATCTTGCTTTCTTTTTCCTTTTCTTTTTCTCTCATGTTGCAAGCTACATTTGTTGTTTTCATGGAAAATATGAGAGGCTAAGCTCCTTCAATTTAAGGGGTAATGAAGCCCTCTAATCATATAGCTTCAACATTTTGATAATTATAGCTCTCTTTTTGTGCTTAATGATGATGATAGAAATGGTTTAATTTGTTGTTTTTATTTTGAATTTGATAGCCTATATTGTTTACATCAAATATGCTATGCTTAAACAATCACTAGCACAAATGCCTCTTCATCAAAATATGATTATGGCATAAGAAAGTGATTTGAAATTTAAATTTGATGGTCTATATTTCTAATTAATAGTTAATAGGCCATACTTAATATAGATTTCATTTTCAACGTTGTTGTCATTTTCATGAGAGTTCGCAAGTGGTTTAAAGGTTGTGTTATAGTTTGACGTCTTATGTTGAGCTAAATAATAGCACAAATGAGCCACACTTATGATGAACACACCATTTAAACTCATTTATGACCAAAAAAGAGAGATCATGATTTCGTATGTGTTGAACTATATTATCTAAAGAGTGAATTTATTCTCTAAATTGTCACTTAACTCTTATATTTATTTCGCTTTTCTTTTAGTTAGTTAGTTAATTCTCTAGCTAAACTTTCCATCGACTTTGGTTTAATTTGATTGAATAGAATTTTAAAATCATCAATTCTCTGCGGATCGACCTGTATTTGCCACGTACTACAAGTGTACGTCGTGCGCTTGCGGTTATTTTTATTTAAATTCGTTCAATGGTTATCTAAACCCATAGAATTTCCGTCGACGAGCAATTAACTTCGGTGGCATCACCTAGGATTGAATACCCACTTAAAGAGTCTCCTAGACTCAAATTATAGGATGACCTTAATGCCTTTTACTTTCCCTTTTGTTTTGTTCGAATATCTCTTTCTTAGAATTGTTGGAGCTCTATTTCTGTAAACTATTATGCAATTCATATTAGTTTGCAAATTGGCAAATGTGGGGTTTTTCGTATCATTTTCCCTTTGAAATAACTTTAAGAATTAGTCATTGGCCATCCTTTTCTACTTTGATAATTAAATGGAATATATATATATATATATATATATATATATATATGTTAAATTTTATTTCGAATGGAATCATTTTAAGAAATGTATTAGTTCGCTTCTGCTCTTATTCCACAAGGGTTGGATTGCTTGATGTTATAAACATAAGATCCATAAAGTTGCATTTGCCGATTAATCTTTCTGAAATGATAAGTAGTCGTGGACATCGAACAGGTATTCTCAACATATTTTTTTGTTGTACGAATTCATAACATTTGTCCATAATGTTTCTCCACTTTGGTTGTTTCCCTTCACTAGATAATTAGAGTAGTGATAGTATATAAAATATAGATCTTTGTAATCTTGGCTAATCCATGAAATGGTATAGTGGAAGCTTAAAGGAGGAGCACACTGATCTTGTTGGGATTCAAATTCACACTCATCATATTTAAAGCATGATAAAACAATCTAAAGAGGTGAAACGTAGTTTTCTTTATCAATTATGTAATAAAATTTTATAGTGGTGGTAAAGTTGGAAGATTTGAGTATGTCCTATTACATAAAATGGACGATTAACTAATAATATTTTAAAAGGAATTTTTAAAAGTGGTCTTTTATGATTATTGGAGATCAAGCTAACATTTAACGGGAGATTATAGTGCAAACTCCTATTAATGAGTTCCCATACATCATGCGCCCACTAAATACTTGCCTATGCTTAGGTGCTCATCAAATGGCACTTAAATTGTGGATGCTCAGTAAATGAGTGCTCGATTTCAGGTGCTCATTAAATAGGGGCCTAAATTTTGACGCCATTAAATTGGCGCTCAATTCCAATTCAGCTTCCTGAATAAAAAAATGGACATTTCCTTGAATATTCAGTGATCATCAATATATTAGAAAATGAAAACCGAAGATTAGGGCTTAATGCATTACTGTTAGAGTTGCTCTAAGATAGTAGGTTTGCATCTTTGGATCTAGTTTGATGGAGTGCTGATATGGAAGTGGATGATGGGGAATATTTGTGGTAGAAGAAAGAGGAGATAAAGTCATCACTGCCCTGGTAACATGTTGAAATAATTGAAAAACAAACTTTTTTACAAGGCGCGTCGGTTTTTGTAATGGATTGTTTGCTATTTTATAAAGCAATTAAAACAGGTTTGAGACACATACCTCTCGACAACTTACATCACTTCTGAAAAAACTTTACAAACTACCACATAATTACTTATGACATATGACAAATGCAGAATGATACAAAGACAACCGCATCATAAGAAATTTCCCATAATAGCAACTTCCAAACAGAAATCAAAGCATCGTATCATTATCGAAGAGATATAACAATGTACATATTATAATTTAGAAAGTAGAACAACTATTATAACAACCAAAACCACACCAACTAAAAGAAAACCAACCATAAAATACCACTAAATTTTCCAATAAGATCAACAAAAAAAAAATCTAGCACATGACCATACTGCATCGAGGTATGGAAATGAGAACACAAGTTTGTAAAGGAAAAGCCTGACTGTGACAACCCTAAGTTCCGTATAGTAAAAACTGGTAAATTAACCACTTAATGAAAGATTTAATAAACTAAAGTTTAAAAGAATGATTTTTAAAGAATGAATGAACTAGGACTTAAGACTTATTTCAGTTAGTTCATAATTCAATTTGTACGTGAAATATATATTAAATTTATCAAAATTATATAAGAAGAAAAGAGGAATAGAGGGAAAATGGTCATTTGGCCATAACATCTCTTTATAATTTCTAAAGTGAATCATCATTAAATTCCATTCCTCTTCTTCCTTTTCATTTCTTTCCTAAGTAAGAAAATAATTTTCTTAACTTTAATTTGTGATAACTTCTTCATATTTGAATGAAAAATTCCCAACTAAAGTCTAAACTCAATTTAGAAGAAAGACCTTTTACAAGTCTATACCATCAAGTTTGTACTTAGGGGATCATAGAGGTCAGATCCAAAAATCAAATGAAAACTATGAATTGGGTTTCATTTATCATGAATTTCTAAGGAGTTTGGTGCATGGGATCTCCTTTTTAAGCTATATGATTATTTGATATGTTAATATCATAGTTTGATGCTATTATTGGTTAGGGTTTGAGTAATAAACTTGATTAGAGATTTTAAATAAGAGAATCTTGTTAAATGAATGTTTTGTAGTATAAATGGTATAATTTAATGAGTTAGAAATTGGTAGAAATTGAATGATATGTGATATAAATATGAGGTTTGATTGTTTATAGAATTGTTGGCAGTGATGTTAGAATTGTACTCAATGATAGTTGAAGTTGTCATTGAATGATAGAATATGAGTTGGAGTTGTTGATCATGTAGTTAAACTTGAATGGTCTGTAAAGCATTTGAGTTTTGGGATGACTCTTCAAATTACTGTTTAGTAGTATTCCCCCACTTTGGATCGTTGAAGATGTAAGATTGAGTGCGAGGTGTTGTAGGTAGGCACATGATTGTAATGTCACGAAGCACAACATCGAGGCAAGAGAAGCCGATGAGATGACTAGATTCCCTTGGGGAATTTCACTCCATAACGGTTCAGATTGGTCCCATACATATGAGTAGTCGACTGATGAAAATACCCACCATTCATGATGCCTGGATTCATATACAAAAGGTCATGAACATCGCAGGCCTCACAGAAGACGTATCATTTTGAGGAAAAATATAAAACAAATCATAGAGCAATCTGCAATTTTCTACACTTTTGGAAACTGGCAACGGAATGAATTAAATATAATAATGAATAATACAATCCCAGACAACTAAAACAATGTAATATCAAATAAATTCAAGCTATAACTTTTCTTTAAGCCAGTAACAAAAATAGTATGATGTCTAAGAATAAATGAAATAAGTAGTAGATAGCTAATAAATAAATAAGGGTCTCCATCGCACCATCACGCCTCTAAGTCATCATCTGTCCTTTCTATTGACCTATCAGAGTATGCCCAAAAATAAGAGAATAATAGAAGGGGTGAGACATACGTCTAGTAAGTGAAACGGATCATGTAGATGTATAATACAAGTAAGCTAGTAAAACAAAACTTATCCTTGAAAACCATACTTTAAACTGTGTTACCTGCACCCAACAAGTCAACTAAACACAATATAATACTATAGTGATGTAATATGCTAATGTCTTACTAAAATCTAACCTATATCTAATCATATGCACACAATCGAGTCCAAATTCACAACTTGGATGCCAAAGACTGACTGTGACATGATTGAGCGCAAAGTCCCAACCCGTCGTCGCTGGTAACAAATGCGGCTTGCTACTATGAAACTATATATCCAGCCCACTATTTCCAAATCATAAGTGATTCGCTACTGGGGAACTATATGTTCCAGCCCATTACCGTCTAATCGTAAGAGACTTGCTACCAAGGAACAAAATGTCTTATCCAACTATCGTCCAAACGCAAGTGGCTCAGTACCAAGGAAGTCATATCCCATCCAACTATTGCCAAATCGGAAGCGACTCGCTACCGAGGGATAAAATATCTTATCACTATCGCCATATCGTGAAAAATTCGCTATCAAGGAACAATATGTCTTAGCCCGCAATCCATAAATCATAAGCGACTCACTATTGAAGAACTATAATTCCAAGCCCACCGCCGTAAATCATAAGCAACTCGCTATTGGGGAACTTTCTATTTCAGCCCACTGTCGTCAAATCGTAAGCAACTCGATAACGAGGAACAAAATGTCTTAGCTTACCATCGCTCAACCATAAATGACTTGTACTAAAGAAAAAAGTTCTCGGTCCACCATTTCCCTATTGAACAGCGTATAACTAATTCTACTAAATAAGACACTTTTTGAAAGTCCCAAAAAACAGCAAACAATATTCTAAAATGTGCTTCATCTCGCCGGATGATGCAAACCATGGATGACGTTGTACGCGAGAGTTATAAATGCTGAAAGTTAAGAGGTATTATTGAAATTATTTAATCATATATATTATCTTAATTTTATTATCCCTCCATGTGTACCATAACCGTACTTTTGTATCCTGTCTCGCAAAGTAAAACAAAAACCCTACCTCACTCAAAACCCATGCCATTATTACCTTTGACTTCTTTGATGCCATGACCTGCCATTTTACCCTAATTCGACTACATCAATGGACTCCCTATGCCTGGGTGTGTCTAACACCACCCTCGCTTTAGCTCATGATGCCCTATTATGAACTATGATCGTTGGCCACTCCCTAGCCAATTCTGACCAACGCATGACCATCTAAGTCGATCAAAACCACCTTGAGAACCTGCTCGATAACCTCTACACTTCTATCCTATCTGAATTTCATATTGTCATCATTTTACCATTGAATCAAAATAAAAGGTTTATGTTTGTTAAATTTTCAACACATTTTCTTATCAATCCATACGTCCAATCGATGAACTAGTACCACTAGTGGATTAATGTCATCGATAAATGCAATTTTGATATATAATATATTTAGTTTAATACAATATTTATTTTGTATTTATTAAACAAGGAGTGATTAACTCACTAATTACAATTATTAAAATTTACTTTTTAATCATCTATCCATGGAATACTACATCCTAATTATATTATATAAATAAATCACTTTATATATTTTAGTTACATGATTTACAACGTGATTTATGACTACAATGGATGATTTCCTATATCTTACTAATATATACAAAAATATGACGAATACCACTTATCGATTAGCTTTGTACCTTCTCCGATCCGAGGTGAATACTCCTCCCCTTTGTTGTCTAGAAATTCCTTACATTGAAATGCCAAATTTCTCTATAGCTTCGGCATATTTGTGTAGCTCTCTTTGCGGTGGTCAGTTTTATATTTATTTTATTTTATTTGGATTTGATTTAATATGAAGTCAGTTTGATTTGTTTGGAGATAAGAAGAAGAAGATGGAAACTAGTGGTAAGATGTTTAGGCTTATGTTGGAAAAGAGAGTATGGTTTAACTTTATATTTATAGGCTGAAATAAATATACGTTTAGCCTAAAATCTCAAAATTAATATATTATGAAAATGCCACTAGGTTTGACTTCTTCTAATTTCTAGCTCGTTCAACAAAATTCGGCAAGTTGTATATGTTTTCAGACTATAAACTGCAATCTGGACGCAAGGAAATAGGTTCTAAAACCTAATTCCACCTCTTGTAAAAATTTATTATTTTTCCTTAATGTGAAATTATAATTTTGCCTTATAATTTTGTAAAATTACAGGGTATTGCATTCTCTCCCTTAAAAGAATTGCGTCCTTGAAATTCCAAAAGATGGATAATGTAACTCTCTTTATAGTGTATAAACATACAAAACAAACATAGCTACTGTCCATCTAGCATCCATCAAATAATACTAGCAAAAACTTAAATAACGTTATATAATACATATGATAGATAAAATAGGATGATATGATATGAGATGAGAATAAACGCAACTAAACTATCCTCCGATATGAATGCATATGCAGTGCAATCAATATATGCAAATATCCTAGTATATGCAATTATTTATATATATTCTATATGTGTGCTCTTCCATATATCCATATGCGACATCCATATCAAAGTGCAAGTAAACAAACACATCCATAAATAAGCCAAACAAAGAAACAATAAATAGTATACGCAAAATTATCTAGCATAAACTAGATCAATTTACTATAGGTATCTATCCTAGGTTGGAATGTATATACATACAAGCTAACATGGTATAAACTAAACTGTATAACTCAAACTAAACAGCCATAGCAACCAAAACACATCATAAGGATATATATATATATATATATATATATATATCCGATCCTAGCATTTTTGTATCCATGCCTATGTCAATTAGCTAGTCAAAGCAACCACATAAACAAACAATGAAATAACGAGCAAACTAAGCTACAAACAAACTAAAAGTGGAAGTTAGCTTGTAATGGGAAACTCAGATTGTCTCCTTGAGCTCCGTCACATGCCTATCTAAACATTTTCCTTGTCGTACTTGGACCAACTTCATTTCCTCATTTTTTTTATGTTATCACATTAGATAATAAGTTGTGAATACATTATGGGTATTCTAGACTTCATTTCTACATTCATCACATAAGTTGACTAGTCTCTACCTTTACCGCTAAATCGCCAACATACATTCGCAGATGGGATGAACGGAAAATGTGCGAACACCCGCCAACTTATCAAGAAGCCCACTCAAACATGTCAACTTCCCTACTCTCTACACAATTGGGAAAGACCTAGAAACATATGGTGCTAGCTTCCCATATAACATATCTAAATAGAGAGTGCTTCACTAATGTAACTACCCATCGCAAACTCTCTATGCATGTCTATCCTATGAGGTTTCCATTTCCTCACATATCACTGAGGTGTCTCCAATAATATAATATCCATGAATAACATTTATTTAAATACTTCCTTACCATAATATCTCCCTCACTAAATTCCTTCTTTAAGTCCATAAGAATGACAACGTGATAACGGATGGTGTCTCCCCTCTAAGTGGACTAATAATTAAGATTCTTAGGCGAACCCTACATTTTATCACTATTTAATTTTAAAGCATCACAAAAGAATGAGGTCATATTTTCGATGAAGATAATATTCAATAGCAAATCTCTTCACTTATTTTTCGCGTGCATCGGGCACTAAAATTGGGTTATGCACAAAAAGCCACTATCCGAAAAATTGACCAGATATGATAATTCTTTCAATCCAAGTGATGATTGAAAATTAATCTTACTCTTCATCAATTTCCTTCCAAATCACCAAATATCACCCTCCTTAGAATTGTCGTCATAACTTAATACGTGCAACTCAAGACAATTTCTTCATGTCCCGAAATCATATAACACTGGATACTTCAAAATAATATCAACTCCAAATGCTTGTGAAATTCTATAAGCTAACATAGCTAGAGTACCTTTATGTACATCACATAATTTACTCTTTACATAGATTAGTGTAGCCATCCTCTATCAGCGAGTGACCCAATAACCAATCTTCTATTATTCAACCATTTAAAAAACTTTTCACTCAGTTGCGCTCACATGCTTCTCAACATCTTATGTAAGTATACCCAATCCCTTAACATAAACATATGTGTTAATTTCAAACAACATTTAGCATATATGCTTCAATTATCCAAGGTAATAAAATTAACCTTGTTGTTACTTCTTAAGTATAACTAATCTTGGTATTGCTATTATATGAATACCTTTTCTCCTTAGTTTCAAAATAGTTTGTGTGTACACATATGTACATGCACACATGCATACGTACATACATATACTCACACACACACACAAACATAGACACATACACATACATACACATATACATATTTCAACTGAATGATATACTTCAGAAATCCTTTTTTTCAACACACTACATTAAATATTTCAAATACCATACTTAATCAAAAAATAGTAATTTTCATAAAATTTCTTCAAAATAATAATATTATTATCGATTTACAACAAACAATAATATTTGTTTAAATCATTTTTTTCATAACCAATTTATTATTCAAAATTAACAACATTCTATATTAAATCCCAAAATTTCTTTTTAATATTATTTACATCAAAAATAGTAATAATCTATTCCAAATATTCATGGAAAATATCTCTTTGTTATTTTTCTTCTTCTCAAAATACCTCTTATTTTTATTACTTAAATAACAGTTTTTTCATTAACTCCATAAAGTAATCATATTATTTGCTCAATTTAGATAGTCTTTCAAAAATCATATTATTATTTATTTAAATTCCATCTTAATAAATAATAGTAAATTCTCGATTCAAAATAGATTTTTTTTCGTTACGTTATTGATTTAAAATTATTTTTTGTTTCGAAAATTCATATATGATACCTTATTAGTTTATTAATACAAATCCATAACGCCTATTTTTAACAAGTCCTTAGCATGCTGGCATTAAAACTATGCTAGCTAATTTACCATAATCGATTAAAACTTTATAGGCTTTGTAATATATTTTCTAACTTTAATCAAATTTCAATTGAAAAATTTGAATAACTTTTCAATTCAATCTTTAAATTAAAATCGTTAGTCTTAAATCTACTGTTCGCGAAACTAATAACATTTAAAAATCATAAATTCCCCATTAATTTTAATAAACATTTTTAAATCATTACATTTTTTGAGTCAAATTCTTTAAATTCCAATTAATAAATTTTTAAAAATTTTTAGCTTGGACGTTTCATGTTAAATCAATTCATAAGAAATCATAACTCGTATTTATTTCAATTTAACGACTTCATCTGTTTATATGTTCTCAAATAACAAGTTATTATACTTCTAATTTCCAAAGCTAATTTCTTCTCACAACCTAAAAACACTTAACTTGGTAAACTCAATTCTTTTACCAATTCAAATAGATTACTACAAATTCAGTTAGATTCAAAAAATCTTCGGTTATTTTCATGAATAGACAAAATTCATGTTTATCACACATTATTTAACTTAATTTATAACCATTTTATCTTATAAGTATACCATTTATTTTAATAATTAGCTTATCGTTGAATAATACATGGTGCATATACAAAAAAATTATTTAAATTCGTTTTTGGTTGCTAACTTGATTCATGTCGAATTTCGAAATTATTTCTAAAATTATAACTTAATCGTTGTGTGCTTTTAATAGTTTATATCAGAAAAATCTTTTGTTTCCATTCGAAAATACATGCATATTAAAATAGAGAAATTCCATAGTTTTAAATAAAATAATTAATATCTTTTTTCTCAATTTTAATACTATCCAAGGTGGTTTAATTTAATTTAGAAAAATAAACATGTAAAACATACCATTATAAACTTTATGAATTATACATTTTCACAAGGTGTAAAGAAGTTGTAGTATACTCTTTCAAGTGCAAATAACATAAAAGACATTCAAAAAGATGCATTTTAATTACTTTGCAATTATTTTTAAAAGTTTCTTTGTCAAAAGCAAATATACATCAAAATATAAGTGCAAACAACATGCCTCGTACTAAACTTTATTTTAAAAAACCTTTAAAGAATTTATAAGAAACAACCTCATATGAATTTTCCACATTTAAAGCGTAAATATGGGTTAATATTTAAATTCAATAAACAAACTTTGACTTCTATATTTCTCTTCAAAATCTATGACCCTATTATTTCTAACTTTTTATAGAAAACATTTAAATTATTTCAGTTAATGCTTGAATAAGAGTAGCTCATAACCTACACAGGCCCAAGTAGGTCATATTATTTAAAATAATGCTTAAGTTCCTTTGTTACATTTCATCAACATCGCATTACATTCTATGGATTTAAGGGTACCACCCTTCTTCTTATTCATCCATAGTCCCATAATTTACCATACTGCTACTTAGCATACAAATCATCATTTGGTAATTCTCTATGGAGTAAATTGCAACAAATATAATGGATTTACCTTACAACACAAACTATTTAAATCAAAACATTTATTTAAATCATTGTTGTATACTTTTATATTGGTTAGGCCAATAGTTACCTTTACCAATAAAATATATAGGGTGTGGTATAATATATATATATATATATATATATGCATGTGTGTGTGTATAATAACTAACACAAATTACAAATATGCTCTCCAATATTCCCATATTTAGTAGGAATTCCCTAACCAAAGCTCTGATACCAAATGAAATAACCCACCATCGATGATGCCCCCGATTCATGCATAAAAGACACTGACATAGTAGACCTTGCAAAAGATGGATCATTTCAAAGAAAATATAAAACAACCACAAAGCTATCTATAATATTCTACACGTTTAGAAATTCACAGTGGAATGAATCAAATGTAATAATCAATAATAAAATATAATAACCTATAATATGTCTAAATATACGTCTCAGCCCACTATCGCCAAATCGTAAGTAAATTGCTACCAAGGAACAAAATGTCTCAGCCCACTATCGTCATATCGTGAACGACTCGCTACTAAGGAACTATATATCCCGACGCATTATCGTCAAATCTTAAGCTACTCGCAACTGGGGAACTACGTGTCTCGGCCCACTATAGCCAAATTGTAAGCAACTCGTTACTGGAGAATTACATGTCCCAGCTTACTATTGCCAAATCATAAGCAACTTGTTACTGGGAAACTTGACACAACGGAGTTAAATTGACGCGCTAATAATGCTTTCTTCCTCACGAAATGATGATTTCGTGTCAAATAATCCGATAAAACGATAAATGCCCAATTCCGTTGATCGTGATGATGCCGGAATCTAGCTATCTCTAACCCATTGATCTCGCAAGATACCGTGTTGAAAGATCTTCAATTCGATCGTTGATCACTCGCAAGTGATACCGAGAATTGGCTTCTACTTCGTTGATTCGCGCATGAATAACCCGAAGAAGGAAAGAAGAAGGAGATCACACTCAACTTCAACAATGGTGGCAAAAGCGCACACACACAAATTTTATTCAAAATCAACTCTCTTTTACAAGTGACAACACACTCCTATTTATAGGAATTTACAACACATATGCATGCGACTCAACCAGCTACTTCTCGACCTAACATCACACGACTCATGACATACGACTTAACACAATTACAAGTTACAACATCACATGCTACTTAGTACAACACAATAAGACATAACGACCTAACAACATACGCGACTTAACAACAACAACACATATGCAACATAACAATACAACACGACATAAGAAAAATTACAACATAGGAGAGCGGCTTAAAGCAGGTGACAAAAGATGGACGACATAAGCAATGCGGCATAGATGAAGGAACGACGTAAGCTTCGAACGAGTTAAGGAAATGCGGCCTTGGATGCAGGAATGACTTAAAGAATGAACGGCTTAAAGAACTGGGGCATAAGAGTAGGTGACTTAAGATGCAAGCGACTTAAGGTAGCAGGCGACATAAGATGTAAGCGACTTAAGGTAGGATCGACATAAGCAATGCGGCTTTGATTTCTTGAGTCGGCAGGCGACTTAAGAGTAGGAGACTCAAGACATATCTCGCTATGTCGCGATTCAAGGCATAACTCGATGTTGGCTGCATCATCCTCCACTGCATCATCTATCTCGTTATGTCGCGGGCGACTTAAGACAAGCGAACGACTTAAGGCCATCATGCGACTTAAGGCGGACGACTTAACATGGTGCGCTGCATCATCCTCCACTGGTTGAAAAGAATTCGTCCTCGAATTTACATTTTCCTCTTCTTCGACCTGCTTATTCTCATGATATGGAATCAAGTGTTTGACGTTGAAAACGTCAACAATATGGATATGATCCGGCAGTCTTAACTGATAAGCATTCTCATTAATCTTCTTTACGACTTCCAAAGGGCCAATCTTTCTAGCAGCTAACTTGTTGTAAGCACCAATAGGAAATCGATCCTTAGTCAATACTGCATATACAAAATCTCCTTCTTTGATTTTAACATTTCGTCGTTTAATATCTGCGGATTTCTTATATTTATCATTCGCCTTAAGCAGTAGTTCCTGCACAACCTTGTGGCATTCTTGCAATTCATTCACAAAATCACTAGCTCGTTTGATCACTCTTTTCTGCTGTGGTACGATAGATAAATCCAATGGTCCCTTAGGAATTATTGAGTAAACGACCTGGAATGGACTGAACCTAGTGCTATGATTAACTGCATGGTTGTGTGCAAACTCAGCTTGACACAGCTTGGAATCCCAACTCTTTAAATTGTCATTCACGAGGCATCTCAATAGATTACCTAGGGATCTATTCACAACTTATGTCCGCCCATCCCTCTGTGGATGATAAGCACTACTAAATTTCAGTTTTGTCCCGACCATTCTCCATAGACTCATCCGAAAATGACTCAGAAAACGAGTGTCTCTATCTGATACAATAGATTCAAGCAGCCCATGAAGACGATAGATCTCTCTGAAGTATAACTGTACGACATTAACTGCATCTGCCGTGTTCTTGCATGCAATCAAATGTACCATTTTTGAAAACCAATCAACCATCACATAGATAGAATCATTGCCACGTTGCGTCCTCGGCAAACCCAATACAAAGTCCATACTAACATCCACCCATGGTTTAGTAGGTATAGGCAACGACATATATAAACCTGCATTTGTCGCGGTCCCCTTTGAAACTTGACAAATATGGCACCTCTGAACAAACTTTTCAACCTCCTTCCTCATTGACGGCCAAAAATAAGACTGAGATCAACTGCATAGTACGGTCGTGACCCACGTGTCCTTCTTCACGTAGTTCTTTGATAATATTCATTCGTAGACTGCAATCTGGAATACACAACTGATTTCCTCTGAACAGAAAACCTTTAACCAGCATATATCCATCCATGCTTCCCTGTTTGACTTTGTCTAGGATTTTGAAAAAATATGAATCTGATGTAAGAAAATCTGGAAGTAAGTCAAAACCCATCACCTCAACTCGCATGGTTGTTAGTAAATTACTTCTCCTACTCAATGCATCAACGACGTGATTAGTTACTTCAGACTTGTGCTTTACGGCGAATGTAAATTGTTGCAAATAAGCTATCCATGATGCATGCCTAGCTGCAATTTTATTCTGCCCTTGTAAATGTTTCAACGCTTCATGGTCCGTATACAAAACAAATCTTTGTGGAACAAGTAATGTCTCCAATGCTTCACAGCTTGCACAATTGCATAAAACTCCACATCATAAGTATTATATTTCATCTTTGCTCCAGAAAGTTTTTCACTGAAATAGGCGATTGGACGACCCTTCTGACTCAACACTCCTCCAATTCCAACTTTAGATGCATCCGTATGTAACTCAAATAGTAATTGAAAATCCGGCAACACTAGAATCGGTGCTGAGGTTAAAAGTTCCTTGATTTGCTAAAAAGCAGATCCTGCCTCTTTCGTCCATGAAAACTGCTTCCCTTTCATACAATCAGTAACAGGGGCCATTACACCACTAAAGTGCGGTATAAATCTTCGATAAAATGAAACTAACCCATGGAAACTTCTGACTTCTGTTATAGTTTTAGGCTGTGGCCAATTTCTGATTGCGGCTACTTTACTCTGGTCCACTTATATTCCTTCCTTAGACACAGCATATCCCCGAAATAAAACACTTGACGTCATGAACACGCATTTCTTCGTTGCTGCATAGAACTGTTCTTGACGAAGAATAGTTATCACCTTTCGCAAGTGTTGAATGTGCTCCTCTGTGCAAGCACTATTATCAAGATATCATCAAAGTAGACTACAACAAACTTCCCGATGTAAGGTCTAAAAATTTGATTCATCACCCGCATAAATGTACTTGTGCATTAGATAGACCAAATGGCTTGACCAGCCATTCATATAATCCTTCCCGAGTCTTAAATGCTGTCTTCCATTCATCACCTGGTCTAATGCGAATCTGATGATAACTACTCTTAAGATCGATCTTCGAACAAATTACAGACCCGCTAAGTTGATCCAATAAATCATCAAGTCTTGGCGTACGAAATCTGTATCTAACAATTATTTTGTTGGGTGCCCTACTGTCGGTACACATTCTCCATGAGCCATCTTTCTTCGGTACCAACAGAGGTGGTACATCACAAGGACTGAGACTCTCTCGAACACGCCCTTGCTCAAGCAACTCCTCAACCTGTCTCCTCAACTCTTCATGCTCTTTTGGACTCATACGATAATGTGGCCTATGCGGTAAAACAGCACCTGGCACTAGATCAATTTGATATTGTATCTCTTTTAGTGGTGGTAATTCCTTAGGTAATTCCGAAGGAAAGACATCTACAAATTCATTTAACACTGGTCTAACCTCCGTAGGAATTTCAAGATCTTCACTTGTTTCATACCCAATCAACATAAACATTTCAGCACTATCTTTCACTTCTTCAACAAATTCTCTCGTAGATAATAGACTAGTTGATTCCACTTTCTTCTCTGACTTGCTTTCACTTTAATCACGCTTCTTAGGAACTAAAGTAATTTGGGTCCCTTCGAACATGAAACTGTAGCTGTTGGTGCGACCATTATGTTGTACAGCTCTATCATATTGCAATGGTCTTCCCAATAGTAAATGACACACATCCATGTCGACAACATCACACCATATATCATCCTTGTACTTCTTCCCAATAGAAAATGTAAGAAATGCTCGTCTTCCCACTGTCACTTCTCTACCTTTCTTTAGCCATGCCAGTTTATAAGGTCTATGGTGTTTTTCAGTCTTCAACCCTAACTTCGTGACGGATTCTTCAGAAATAATGTTATCACAGCTTCTCGCATCAATAAAAATCGACAAACCTTTCCCAAGATAGTACATGTAGACTGAGAAATATTGCTTCTTAGCCAACTAGAATCGGTCTCATGCTTTGGCACTAAACAAGACCTCCTTATCATCAAGTTGCACCCTTCGTCTCCTGACACAACTTCGTCATCTTCATCAAACTTCGATGATTGAGAATAATCAATTTCAGCTTCCACGTCCTCATACTCACATTCCTCTGCAACTAATGCTCTCTTCTTTGGCTTTGTACATTCATTACTTTTATGACCAAACTCCTGACAATTATAGCACTTGATACTGTTATTGACCTTTGCTTTAGCGGCTTCATTGACAATTGGTTTATTGACTGCCTTGGAAACATTAGCACTGCTACCAGCACCCTTATTCTGGTTGTTAGAACCCACAAACGCACCACTTCCTCGTCTCCCTTGTTTCTCCCAAGCTAAAGCTATCTGATGTGCTTCAGCAACAGACATTGGATTAAACATATTCACCATGTCTTGAATTTGCATTCGTAACCCTCCAATATATCTAGCCATTAGTTGTTCCTTAGTTTCCATATCATTCCTTGCAATCAATTGATATAATTCATCTGCATAATCATTCACTGTCCTCGTCCCTTGTCTCAAATTCTGCAAACGTTGATACATAAGAGATTGATAATTGTACGGAAAGAAAGTTGCTTTCATCATCTTTCTCATCTTCTCCCAAGTGACAACCTTTGATTTCCCATTCTCTCCCGAGTTAGTTTAGTTTGCTGCCACTAAGCCATAGCTCTTCCCCTTAGTCTTGTAGCAACTAATTGAACTCTGCGATTCTCTGGCACATCCTTGAATTCCAAAATTTCTACAACATTTGACAACCAATCAAGAAATTCTTCTGCTTGCATACCACCTTTAAATTCTTGAATTTCCATCCTCATACCTGACTCCCATTTACGATCATTTTCTGAATCCAGATATTGATTTCGCACTTGGCCTCGATTTCGATAATGAATACTTCCTCTATCACCATCCTCCTCAAAATCAGATGCATTTCGATATCGATCTCGACCATCTACATCTCTACGACCATACATGTCCCTTCTACCCTGTCTTTCAACATCACGGTATGATTCATTTTCAAACCCACGTTGAGTTCTTCTCTCTTCATTTCGATACCCATGGTGGTCTCGCATCATTGAAACTGATGATTCTCTCCTATCTCGATAAGTTTGGGGTGACAACCTCCTTTCTTCTGAAACCAATGGTGAAACCCTGTTTCCACTCTGGTTCGAAACTGGCGACGTTCTCCTTTGATTGTGATTCATGTCTTTCATCAACTTCTCCAACTTTTCAATATCCTCATTGAACTTTTCATTGATACGCTACTCCATCTGCTTAGCTTCTTGTCTTCGATACAAATCTTTAACCTGATGATAACGATTAGCACGTCTTGGAGGCATGTTCCTTCACAATCTCGGTTCTTTGACTTGACTCCGATCTAACTTCCTTTAACTCGCTCGGCTTTAACTGGCCCTGATCTTACTCCGCACCAATCCGGCCTTGATCTTACTTAGCTCTGATACCAAAATGACGCAGCGGATTTAACTTGACGCGCTAATAATGCTTTCTTCCTCACGAAATGATGATTTCGTGTCAAATAATTGATTATTTCGTGTCAAATAATCCGATAAAACAATAAATGCCCAACTTCGTTGATCGTGACGATGCCGGAATCTAGCTATCTCCAACCCGTTGATCTCGCAAGATACCGTGTTGAAAGATCTACAATTCGATCGTTGATCATTCGCAAGTGATACCGAGAATTGGCTTCTACTTCGTTGGTTCGTGCACGAATAACCCGAAGAAGGAAAGAAGAAGGAGATCACACTCAACTTCAACAATGGTGGCAAAATCACACACACAAATTTTATTCAAAATCAACTCTCTTTTACAAGTGAGAACGCACTCCTATCTATAGGAATTTACAACACGTATGCATGCGACTCAACCAGCTACTTCTCGACCTAACATCACACGACTCACGACATACGACTTAACACAATTATAAGTTGCAACATCACATGCGACTCGGTACAACACAATACGACATAACGACCTAACAACATACACGACTTAACAGCAACAGCACATATGCAACATAACAATACAACGCGACATAAGAAAAATTACAACATAAGAGAGCAACTTAAAGTAGGTGACAAAAGATGGACGACTTAAGCAATGCGGCATAGGTGCAGGAACGACATAAGCTTCGAACGACTTAAGGAAATGCGGCCTTGGATGCAGGAATGACTTAAAGAATGAACGGCTTAAAGAACTGCAGCATAAGAGTAGGCGACTTAAGATGCAAGCGACTTAAGGTAGCAGGCGACATAAGGTGTAAGCGACTTAAGGTAGGAGCGACATAAGCAATGCGGCTTTGGTTTCTTGAGTCGGCAGACGACTTAAGAGTAGGCGACTCAAGACATATCTCCCTATGTCGCGACTCAAGGCATAACTCGCTATTGGCTGCATTATCCTCCACTGCATCATCTATCTCGTTATGTCACGGGCGACTTAAGACAAGCGAACGACTTAAGGCCATCGTGCGACTTAAGGCGAATGACTTAACATGGTGCGCTACATCAAAACTACATGTCCTAGCCCGTTATCGCCAAATCCTAAGCAACTTGCTACTAAGGAACAAAATGCATCAGCCCACTATCACCCGATAATAAATGACTCACTGATGAGGAACTACATGTTTGAGCCTTCTATCACCAAGTTATAAGCGACTCGATATTGGGAAACTACATGTCCTAGCCCACTATCAATCACAAGTGACTCACTACTGAAGAACAAACATCTTAGCCTGTTATCATCCAATCATAAGCGGCTCGCTACTGAGGAGAAAAATATTACAGCACACTAGCTCCATATTAAACAACATATAACATATTCTACAAAATAAGAAACTTTTTGGAAGTATCCCAAAATATATCAAACAACCTGCTGAAATGTTCTTGAACTCGCTACGATTTAGATGCGGCGAACAACGTATGAAATGGAGGTCGTAGACGAGAGTTATAGGCATTTATAGTTAAAGGATATTATTTTAATTATTTAATTAATTAAATATATTATTTTAGTTTTAATATTCCTCCATTCATACCATAACCATATTTTATCCTATCTTGCAATAGTAAAACAAAAACCCAATCTCGCTCAAAACCCATGCCACTATCACCTTTCTACCTTCACGGCCTTCACCACTGGTCATTTCACCCTGATCCGACTTCACGATGACCTCCCCATGTCTTGCCACATCCAACACCACCCTTGTCTTAGCTCATCATGCCCTATTGTGACCAGCAGCCATAGGCCACCCTCTAGTGAATTCAGACCAATCCCCGACCATCCATGTCGATTGGATACCACTATGAGGATCTGCTCGACCACCTTTACACATATATACTTTATGATCATTCTATCATTGTCATTTTACCACTGGATTAAAATAAACGGTCTATGTTCATTGAACTCCTGATGCATTTTCTGATCAATTTGTATACCAAATCTATGAACAAATATCACCAATGGATTCTTATCATGGAGAAGTATAGCTTTGATACATATGATTTCTCTAGTTTGAAATTTTTTTATGTTTCACACTTTTTAATTAAGAGGAGATTAACTTTCACTAATTACAATTAATGAAAATTCAAATTTTAAACATCTAGCCATGGCATACTGCACCTCATCATGTTTGTTTAAAAGAAATCACTTTTAAATTTTAGTTACATGGTTTATAACATGATTTATAACCATAAGGGTTGAATTAACATATCTTACTAATATATACATGAAGAGGATGAATACCACTCACCGATTAGCCTTGCATCCTTTCCGATTCGAGGTGAATCCTCCTCCTCTTTGCTATATAGAAATTCCTTACCTTGAAAGCACCAAATTTTTCGATAGTTTCTGTATATTTTTGTAGCTTTTTTGGGATGATTAGTTTTATATTTATTTTATTTAATATCGTTTTTATTTGATATGAAATTAGTTTGATTGTGTTTAGAGATAAAAAGAAGAAGATGGAGACTAGTGGTAAGATGTTTAGGCTCATGTAGGAATGGAGAATATCGTTTAACTTTCTATATATAGGCAGAAATAACAAATGTTTAGCCTAAAATCTAGAAAATGATATATTATGAAAATGAAAATAGGTTTGGCTTCTTTTAATTCTAGCCCATGCGACCAAATTCTGTAAGTTATATATGTTTTCTAACTATAAATGGCATTCTGAATGCAATGGAATAGACCACAAAATCGAATTCCACCCCATGGAAAAATTTATTATTTTACCCTTATGTTAAATTATGATTTTAGCTTTTTAGTACAATTAATTAATTTTGCAAAATTGTAAGGTGTTACAACTGATCAACAGTCATCGATCGAATGATTATGAGCTATTGTGTAGGGTTTTGAGGGCCTTAGAAAAAAGGCTAAAATAGCTTATAAAAACCTTGATTCAACCTATCAACTATTCAAGGAGACAATCGACTGGCAAACCTTGACTAGTTGAAATTAAAGTGTAGCCAAAATTTTCTAAAAGGAGTCAGTCGACCAATTGTTTGTAGGTTAGGGAATTTGGAATTTCTTCGGTGTTTTCGTGTGAAATTTGAGATGCGATCTCTTTCGCATGAGAAGTCAGATCAAGGAATGGTTTATTTTGTTCATTATTTTACAAGGGAAATGATCTGATAAAATTTGCTAGATTTTGGAATATTTTAATATTAGGTCCAATACGGGATCCACTCCGATACGTATTCTAAAACCGTAAAGTTTAAGGTAGATTGGGAGGGTGCATTGAGGATGTTGAATGATGCTAAGGGCATAGTTGATGATTGGGGATGTTTTTTGAATTTTCTAGTACCTTTTTTAGGGTTATCAGAAGACTATAAGACATGCTGGTAAGGGTATTATGTTAAGTTTCCGTACGGTATTGCACATACGGAGTAAGTCCGTATCCTCTGGCTTTGTACTTAGGGTTAGATCTTTTAGACCATTTGTGGCATGACCGATTATCATGTCGAGTGTGAGCATTCAAATGACCACAACTATTGAAAAAAGGCATTCTATCTTGACAAAGCAGCGATAATCTTTAGGCTACATTGCAACAAGGGTAACAAGCTAAGAGTTACTTACCATTTTATTCTCATGATAAATGAATGGTAGTGGTTAGGCACATGTATATTGATTCTTTTTTGATACGATTTTAGGTGGTAGATGATATTTTGAAAGAACCGTATATATTGGTCTTATATGAGTAGATGTATCTTGTGGTTTTTGGTTTTGTCGGTAGGCCATAGTCCATTAGCCTAGTATGTGGTATTCAGGTCACGGATTGTGCCTTATTGTTTTTTGTATAATAGTTTTATTATATAGAGCACCACAATGCTAACTTGTTAGATGTAGATGCAAATGTAGGTTGAGATATGGCTCCACTACCTCAAGTATTACCAGTTATTAATGTTCATTATGTACTAGCATATTAGTAATCATGTGGATGAGTGATATTTCTTTTCTTTGGACTTTATAGCTGACCTTATCTTTATTGTTTCTTTATTATCTATCCTTTGAGTGGGTTAGCGCGGTGAGGGGGATATCTACTACCTAAAAGAAGTTTATAGAGCCATGGTTATATTACCGTTGTAATTATATCTATCCAATTTTTAGTGTATTGATTTGTAGACTATATATATTATTATAAAACTTATATTTTAATGGGATTTGATGTACCATTTATGCTTTGTGTTATGATATTTGATTTTATGTATCCTTATATGATATACATATAGTCTTCTACTTATTTATATTGATATTATAATTTTTTTATCATTTTGCCGTGAGTACTAGTTTGTTGAGATTGATATGCTTTATGATATACATTATGTTTCATATATGTTATCCTTAATGGAATATCAGCTATGACACCATTAGGAATCTGGTTGCTTGTATGCATGATCTGTAGACGCTATAGGAGGTGGATTTTTATATTTTGTATCATGGCTTAGGTTACCCAGTGATCATAAATTAGGGTAAGTTGAAATAGCATATTTTTATTTTTTTTAATAATTCTGCATATGGCATTTAGGCATTCACACTTTTGCCTCTAGAACCTATACTATCCTATAGGAAAAATTGCAAAAGATTTCCATCAAGAGATAACAACCCTAAGTTATGACAATGTAACATCCTTAATTTTTTATAACATTAATCAAGAGATTTAATTAGATAAATTAAATAGAATAATGTAAATGCTAAGTGATAAGGGAGTTGAGATTTGGATAAACTTAATTAAGGTTGTGGCTAATAAAATAAATAATGGGTTTTTGGTTATACATAAGGGTATATTAGGAAATTTGCTGCCCATAACCTTTACCCTTATATATTTTCGTTCCTACCATTTGATTCCTCGTTCATGTCATTTTGAGAACAAAACGTGAGAAGGTGTGGCCAGCCACTAACAAGAGGAATACAAATTAAAAGCTAGAGAATCAAGCTTAGGGGAAATCAATCTCAATCCAATCTCCTTATTTAAATCAAGGAGAATTAATAATTCCATATCTATTTTGGTTTAAATCATATGTTTTCGAATTAGAGGGTAAATTCATTTTTATGATGAATTGAATGATGATATGATTGAATTTTGATTTGTTAAATTTAAATAAGATTGTTTAAAGGAAATTCTACTTAGTTTTAGGATAAAACCAATATATGTTGATGTTTAAATGCATGAAAAATTTTAGGTTGTATAAAACATGATTTTGGAGTTGGATTTCAATTTTGAGAATTTTCCAAACTATAGAAAGATTGCTATGAATATTTAAAGGAAAACATGGTTATTTGAATTTATAAATTTATTTTGGAAAATATATAAAGAAATTAGGTCTGGAATTTTGATATGTTAGATAACATGATTAAAGTGAACTTTTGGAAATTTTGGGGATTTTTCCAAAGTGATTTGCTATGCATATTAAATTATTTTAAAAGAGGGACTTCTTTGCAAAATTGTTTTTGCTTAATAGAAGGGCATATTTGATTAACTTAAGCATGGTTTAGATCTGAAATTAGCAACAATTATTTTAGTAATGATTTTGAAAAAGTTAAGGCAACTAATCTAGTGTTCACACGTTGTAGATTAGTTAGGAAAATGTTTGCTTTAAGTAGTATAAATCTGGTTTACTCAGAAAAGTAGGTACAGCCTTCTTTAAAAGCACCTTTCGACACAGAAGCTTTCACCTTCAACCCAGTCGAAACCTACATAGCCAAAACCAAAACCCAAGGTATCACAATAATGATACGTAGTGGATTGGAGGAAGGCAAAAGGTAAGGTGTCGAAAGCATAGCTTTCGAAGGAGTCGCTACCTTGGTTTGTTTTTAAAACAGAAGCTCCTATCTTTGTTTTGTTTAAGCCTTTAAAGGAGTCGAAGCATAGGGTTTCGAAAGAGGTTTTAAAAGGTTTCGAAAAGATTGCCATTAACATAAGTTTTCTTTTGAATGGGTTCCTTTACGTATGAAAGAATGTTTTGAAAGAAGGGGTTTTGACCCAGTTGAAACTCTGCTACCGTTCTTTAGCCTTTCGATGGTGTTAAAGTTATCAATGCTTCCGAAAGGCAGTGTTTGTTTTTAAATGTTGTTTTAAGGTTCTTCCTAAATGCTTTCGAAAGGGTCTAAGGGTTTCGAAGGTAATGTCTCCAAAAGTGGTTTCGACGCCAACCTTCCAATATTTTACCTAGATTTTTATGCTTTTGAAAGGATGGTGTCGACGCCATCATGCTTTCCCCAATATTATTATATGATAAAGGATTGTTTCAAAAGATATGCTTTCACCTATATTCATCTTGACCCAAATAATATTTTAATTATAAACCTAATGGTTTAGAAAGGGGGACTTTCAATGATTTTAGAAGGGTTACTTCCAACGATGTTGTAAAGGGTAATTTCAACTAGTTTCGAAGCTATGCTTCTAAAGTTAAATGTTAATACTTCAATACAATTAAAAGGTTTCGAAAGGTAGGTTTTAATGTATTAGAAATGCTAAAGCCTAATGTTTTAAAGATAGATTTTAATGCTTTCTAAGGAGGCATCCTATGATGTCAAAAGCAAGGTTTCGAAGGTGTCAAAAGGTTTTATAACCCAAACTCAATTTTAAAGGAAAAAAATCATGGCTAAAATTAAAGGAGTTTTGAAATGGTTTTAAGAAGAAGCTTTCCTTGATAAAATTATAGGTTAAAAGGATTAAACATATTTTATATGAAAAGTGTTTCAAGGACATTAAACCCACAGAAGTAGTATTTTCTTGTAATTATGTGTGCTTCTTCAAATATAAATATATTCATATTATAATGGACCCAAAATTGTATTTTAAAGAAAAAAGGTTGAAGAAACAGCTAGGTTAACCCAGTTATGATTATAAATTGATTAAACTCCTTGATGAGTAGTATTGCATCCAAGAGGTCAAGAAGACCAGAAAATAGGATGCTAAAATATTAAAGAGAGATATTGGCAGGGGCTTATAGGTTCTCAGTAAGACCATGAAAATCGTGTATAAGAAAAGATATTGGCAGGGGCCAATAAGTTCATAGTTAGCTCATGAAAACTATGTATAAAGGAAGATGTCAGAAAGATAAGTTCATAGTAAGCCTATGAAAACTATGATTGGATACTAGCAGGGGCCGATAGGTGTGTAGTTAGCCTATGAAAACTAGGGTAAGATGAAAGGATATTAGGGTCACCAATAGGTTCCTAGTCAACCCATGAAAACTAGGATAAGATAAAAATACTGGAGTAACCGGTAGATTCTTAGTGATCCCATGAAGACTATGTAATTGGATAGGGAATCCATAAATATTTTACCATTTATTAGTTAGCCCATGAAAACTAATATGTTAATGTAATCCTAGAAACTATAATTGAGATAGATAGTCAAAAATGAATGGGAATGGGTCATCCAGAATTGATTCATTTGTATTGTATATCATCATATTATACTATTTTGAATTGTTTTAACCATCATGGATGCTGGAGCATAGTATATGGTTTTATAAAGGTTTTAAGATACTAGTGAGGGAAAATCCATTCCGCTAAGCGGCATGGTCTCACTAGATATCTAAATGATTTGATATGGTAGATTATTATTTATACCTGGCTTTATGTCTGGCTGGAAGTTTATGTTTTCCCTTAAACTCTCGGGTACTCAATTGATTTTGAGTAGTTTGAGAGTTGAGGTTTTCAGATTCCTTTTAAGATGAATAAGTTTACGGTTGTGGGATTATATAATGAATTCAAAATGTTTTGAAATGGAATGTGATTTGTTTGATGTTTTGGAATTTTTTTCCATATTTATGTGTTTCTGTGTATTAATGAATCTAACACTACCGTATTTGATTGCCAAGGATTAATAACTATGGACGACTGCAGCATCCATAGCCGTTAGTTTTAGGCCTCCAAATAGGGGGATGTTACAAGTTGGTATCAGAGCATAGGTTTATGAAACTTTAAAAGAAAGTTAAATCTAAAAGATTTTCAAATATAATGTACTGAATTTGAAAATTTGATTGGGGTTTAGGTTAACGCTATAGTAACGTACTTGTATTTGATATATAGATATACATACATAATTATTTGTTCCCCTCTCTCTTAAACCATTCTTTTATATCTTACTAAGGCTTGTATATAGATTTACGAGAAAGAAGATATGGAATCAGGAAATGGAAGAGGAAATCTAGGTGGAGGAAGCACCACAACTAACGGAAATGCTCGACTTAATACCAGAAGGAACCAAGGTCGACAGGCTAATGCTAACTCAAATGATGAAGCCAATATAGGTGCTAGAAATCCACCAGTAGATGCGAGGATGGTGTTTCAGTTGTTAGCCAATCTTTTACAAGTTGGAGTTGCTGGTAATGTTGGAGGAGCCAATCATAGGCTCTAGTTGGGAATAACTATGCTAGTTTGAGCAGAGGCTGCACCTGTCTGGATGGAAAGCCGTTTACTAGAATTGAAGATGCTGTTGAAGTTAAGAATTGGCTATTGCACTTTGAGAGGATCTTTACTGATCTAGGCTTGGATGGTGGGAAAAAGAGGAGGCTGACCTCAAGACAGTTGCAAGGGGCAGCGCTTCACTGGTGGAGAGAATAATTACCGAAGTTCCGAAGGAAGAGCTGACATCGGCTGGTTTTAGAAGGAGGTTTGAGTAGAGGTTTCTATCTGAGGTTTCTAACTCGGCATTATTGAGAAAGTTCATGGACCTAATTCAAGGAGAGATGTTAATAATAGAGTACGTTGCTAAGTCTGACGAGCTGTCTCGATATGGATATGCTGACACTGACATTAAAAGGAATGAGAGGTTCGTTCGAGGACTGGGACCTGAGCTTGTAGAATGACCATGACCTATATACGAGAACCTTGTAATATGGTGGCGGAGATGGTCATTCGCCATGAAGAGATGCTGGCTAGTTGTGCTAGAGAGAAGCTAGTTGAATTCCAGGGTCCTTGGGGAAAGAAGAAGAAATTCTTTAAGAAGAAGGGAGCCCAGAAAGGGGATGCTGCCAAGAAGGAAAAGGCTGACCTAATGTGCTTTAAATGTGAACAGAAGGTTCATTATGCAAATGAATGTCGATCTGGCAAGGGGAAGAAGGCTACAAATAAGAAGAATGTGAAGTGCTTTAACTGTGATCAAGTAGGGCATTATAAAAAGTGTCCAAAGCCGGTCAGGGCGAACAAGGGGAAGGTCTTTGTTGTTGGATCATCAGCTAAGCCTACTGCAATTGATAAAAGAAAGACGATGATGGAAGGTACGTTTTTCATTCAGAGTATACCGATTAGGATATTATTTGATACCAGAGCATCACATTCATTTATATCTCGGTGTTTTGTTGATAGGTTATGCTTAGAAGCCACATACCTTGTTACTTCCTTAAGGGTTGCAAATCGAATAGGCAAGTATGCAACTCTAAGGATCAGATGTGACCAATTAGAACTTGATTTGTTAGGTCATATGTTTGCATGTAGTCTGTATGTTTTCAATTTTGTAGATTTCAAAATTATTTTGGATACGGATTGGTTGAGAAGGTATGAGGCCAAGATATTTTTCCAGGATAGGGAGATACCTTTGAGGCACCCAAATTGTTATAACTGAATTATATTCTCAGCAGAGAATTCTAACCGAAGTAGTTGTTCTTTATTAAGTGCATTGGAAGTAGGAGAAAATTTAAGTCAAGTTCGAATAGCAAGAGAGTTTGCAGATATCTTTGAGCTAGTCATAGGACTACCATAGAAACGAGCTATAGAGTTTTGGATAGATCTTGTGCCAGAAGCTGAACCTGTATGTAGACCACCAAGTAGGATGACACCGACTGAGATGAAGGAATTGAAGGTGCAGCTAGTGGATCTAGAAGGAAGGAGTTTTATTAGACCAAGTAGTTCGCCTAGGGGAGCGACCGCGGTGTTCGTAGAGAAACTAAATGGGTCATTAAAGATGTGTATCGACTATCGTAAGTTGAATGAAAGGACGATAAACAATAAGTACCCTCTATCGAGGATAGATGATCTATTTGATCAGTTGAGTGGAGCTAGAGTGTTTTGCCAGTTAGATTTGGCAACAGGGTTCCATCAGTTGAGAGTGGCTAAGGACAGTATTCCTTTGGCAGCATTTTGAACTAGATATGGTTCATACGAGTGGTTAGTAATGCCATTCGGGTTAACAAATGTACCTACATTCTTTATGGATTTGATGAACCGAGTCTTCTGAGAGTATTTGAATAGATTCGTGTTGGGGTTTATAGATGGCATTTTGGAATACTCGAAAGATGAAAGAGAGCATGAAGATCATCTTAGAGTTGTATTTGAGATGCTGTGGCAGAATCAGCTAAAGATGAAGTTTTACAAGTGTCATTTGTGAAAGAAAGATGTTAAGTTTCTTGGTCATGCGGTTTCAGATAAAGGATTGTCAGTTGATCCAAATAAGATCAAGCTGACTGAGATCGAAAGTTTTCTTGGACTTGCTTGCTACTAACGGAGATTCATCAAGGATTTCTTGCAGATAGCAGTGCCTTTGACTAAGCTTACAAGGAAGGATATGAAGTTTGTTTGGTCTGACAAATGTGAGGAAGCATGTTGACCAATGCATCCAGTATTAGTAGTTCCAGACAAAAACCAAGGGTTGGTAGTATACATGGTACGTGTGGGACTGGATTGGGAGCAGTCTTGATGTAGAAGGGCGAAGTCATTGCCTATGATCTAGGCAGCTTAGGCTGCACGAAGTAAGATATCATACTTATGACTTAGAGTTGGCTGAAGTGATTTTTGCCTTGAAGATTTGGAGGCATTATTTCTTAAGGAAAAAATTTGAGTTATATACCGTTCATAAGTCTTTAAGATATTTATTTTCTCAAAAGGATTTGAATATGAGACAACAGAGATGGCTGGAGTTTTTGGCTGCTTAAGATTTTAATATAGAGTATACCCTAGTGAAAGGTATTAAAGTAGTGAATTCTCTTAGCAGAAGCCATCAGAATGTGGTGTTGGCTATGTTGGCAGAATGGAAGGATCTAGAAGCATTGGCCAGTTGTGGTATGCAGTTAAAATTGACTTCTTGTTTTAATCAGAGTACTGCCATGTTGTCCTGTTTAGAAGTTCGACCAGTGTTGATTGAGAGAATTGCTTCTGAGAAGAAGGAAGATCTATTATTTGCTGAGGGGATTAGAAGGCTTGAGGTTGAAACCGTGGTCGATGATTTGAAAGATTTTTGTCTTGACCAGAGAGGATGACTGAGAAAGAGGGGGCGATTTGGTGTTATAGATGTTGAGAACTTGAGGAAAGAATTTCTTGAGCAATATCAATGATCCAAGTTTACAATTCATCCTGGAGGGACCAAGATGTATCAGGATACGAAGAAGAACTTCTACTAGGAAGGCATGAAGAGAGATGTTGGCATGTGAGTTAGGCCGTGTGTAAACTGACAATAAGTGAAGACCAAACATCATAGTCGAGTGGGTTACTTCAGCCTCTAGTGATTCCAGTATGGAAATGGTATTCGTTATCCATGGATTTCATAGACGGGTTGCCAAGGTCAAGCAGAGGAAATGAGAGTATACAGGTCATTGTGGATAAGTTGATCAAGAGTGCCCATTTCATTCCAGTAAAGTCGATCAGGACGGCACCTGTTTTAGCAAAGTTGTTCATTAGAACATAGTTAGACTGCATGGAGTTCCTAGTAGCGTAGTCAGCGATATGCATGCTTTATTCACCAGCGAATTCTGGAAGAGTCCATAGAAGGTGTTAGGCACCAAGCTCAAGATGAGTACCGCATATCACCCTCAGACGGATGACCATACAGAGAGAGTCAATAAGGTACACTAGGATTTATTGAGAGCTTGTGTGTTGGATTTTGGTGGATCTTGGGAGGATCACCTACATTTGGTTGAGTTTTCCTATAATAATAGTTATCAGACTAATATAGGAATGGCGCGTTTTGAAGCTTTGTATGGAAGGCCATGCAAATCACTAGCAAGTGGGTTGGAGACTGGAGATAGATAGGTCTTAGGTCCAAATTTGGTAGGGGAGGCGTCAGAGAAGATTGAGTTGATCCGAGATTGGATGAAGGAAGCTCAATCCAGCCAGAAGAGTTATGTAGATAAGAGGTGTAAAGACCTAAAGTTCTTAGTTGGAGATAGGTTTTTTACTAAGGTGTCATCGATGAAAAGTATGATACGGTTTGGGAAGTCAGGGAAACTGGCACCAAGATATGTTGGTCCATTCTAGATTATAGAAAGGATTAGAAAGCTCACATACAGAGTAGAGTTTCCGAGTAGTATGACAGATGTCCAAAATGCATTTCACGTGTCTCATCTTCGCAAGTATGTGCATGATTCAGAGGCCACTATTCCTCTGGCAGAGTTAGAAGATCTAGTAGTAGAGACTAGTTTGATTTTTATTGGACAACCAGTTCAGGTTGTAGCAAAAGATGAGAAAAGATTGAGAAATAAGACGGTCAAGTTGGTGAAAGTTCAGTGGAACGACAATAAGAAAGACTTTACTTGAGAGACAAAGGATCAGATTCGAGATACTTATCCTGATCTGCTTTGAGCATATGTCTGTATTAGATTTTTATAGATAATTCCTATTCCGGTAGACTAATGTGATTGTTAGGAGTTGTTATAGATGACTGCTATGTTTTTTATTTAGTCCTTACTGAATTTCGAGGACAAAATTCTTTAAGGAGGGGAGCCTGTAACACCCCTAGTTTTTTATAACATTATCCCGGAGATTTGATTAGATAAATTAAATAGAATGATGTAAATTCTAAGTGATAAGAGGGTTGAGATTTGAATAATCTTAATTAAGGCCATGCCTAATAAAATAAATAACGGGTTTAAGAATGGGTTTTTGTTTAATTAAATACATAAGGGTATATTAGGAAATTTTCCACACATAACCCTTACCCTTACATATTTTCATTCCTACCATTTGATTCCTCATTTATGTCATTTTGAGAACAAAACATAAGAAGGTGCGGCTAGCCATTAACAAGATGAATACAAATTAAAAGCTAGAGAATCAAGCTTAGTGGAAATCAATCTCAATCCAATCTCTTTATCTAAATCAAGGTGAATAATAATTCCATCTCTATTTTGGTTTAAATCATATGTTTTCGAATTTAAGGGTAAATTCGTTTTCATGATGAATTGGATAGTGATATTATTGAATTTTGATTTGTTAAATTTAAACAAGATTGTTTAGAGGAAATTCTACAAGGTTTTACGGTAAAACTGATATATGTTAATGTTTAAATGCCATGGAAATTTTTTATGTTTTATAAAACATGATTTTGGAGTTGGATTTCAATTTTGAGAATTTTTCAAGCTATGGAAAGATTGCTATGAATTTTCAAAGGAAAACATGGTTATTTGGGTTTATAAATTTATTTTGAAAAATTTATTAAGAATTTAGGTCTAGAATTTTGATATGTTAGATAACATTATTAAATTGAATTCTGGAGTTTTTGAGGATTTTTCCAAAGTGATTTTCTATGCAAATTAAATTATTTTAAAAGAGGGACTTCTTTGCAAAATTCGTTTTGCTTAATGGAATGGCTTATTTGATTTACTTAACCTTGGTTTAGATCTGAAATTAGCGACAGTTATTTTAGTAAAGAATTTGAAAAGGTAAAGGCAACCAATCTGGTGTTGATACATGGCATGTTAGTTAGAATAGGGTTTGCTTTAAGTAGTATTAAATCATTATTTAGAAAAGTGGGTTCCGCCTTCTATAGAAGAACCTTTCGACACAGAAGCTTTCGTCTTCAACCCAGTCGAAACCTACTAAGCCGAAACCAATACAAAAGTTATCACAAAGATGATACATAATGGATTGGAGGAAGGCGAAAGGTAAGGTGCTAAAAGCATAGCTTCCGAAAAAGTCGCTACCTTGGTTTGTTTTTAAAAGAGAAGCGTCTGCCTTTTTTTGTTTAAGCCTCTGAAGGAGTCGATGCATAGGGGTTCGAAAGAGGTTTCTAATGGGTTGCCATTAACATAAGTATGCTTTCGAATGGGTTCCTTCACTTATGAAAGAATGTTTTTAAAAAAGGGGTTCGGACCCAGTCAAAACCCTGCTGCCGTTCTTTAGCCTTTGGATGCTGTTGAAGTCATCAATACTTTCGAAAGGCTGTGTTTGTTTTTATAAGATGTTTTTAGCTTCTTCCTAAATGCTTTTGAAAGGGTCCAAAGGTTTCAAAGGTAAAGTCTTCGAAAGGGGTTACGACGCTAACCTTCCAATATTTTACTCAGATGTTTTATGCTTTCGAAAGGATGATGCTGACGCCATCATGTTTTCCTTGACATTATTATATGATAAATGATGGTTTCAAAAGAGATGCTTTCGATTACGTTCACTTTGACCCAAATAATATTTTAAGTATAAACCCAATGGTTTCGAAATGGGGATTTTCAATGGTTTTGAAGGGTTACTTCTGATGGTGTCGAAAGAGTTACTTTCAACTCGTTTTGAAGCTATGCTTCTAAATTTAAATGTCAATACTTTAATACAATCGAAAGGTTTTAAAAGGAAGGTATTAAAGTATTAGAAAGGTAGGAGCCTAATGTTTCAAAGATAGATTTTAAGGCTTTCGAAGGAGGCCATCCTATGAAGTCGAACGCAAGGTTTCGAAGGTGTCGAAAGGTTTTATAACCCAAACTCATTTTTAAAGGAAAAATCTATGGCTAAAATTAAAGGAGTTTTGAAATGGTTTTAAAAAGAAGCTTTTCTTGATAAAATTATAGGTTAAAGAGGTTAACCATATTTTATATGTAAAGTGTTTCAAAGACATTAAACCCATAGCCATACTTTTTAGATAAAGGGTAAAAGAGCTAGCTAGGTTAGCTTAGTTGTGAATATAAATTGATTAAACTCCTAGATAAGTAGAATTCCATCAAGAGGCCAAGAAGACCAGAAAATAAGATGCTAAAATATTAAACAGAGATATTGGAAGGGGCCAATAGGTTCTCAGTAAGCCCATGAAAAATGTGTATTAGAAAAGATATTGGCAGGGGCCAATAGGTTCATAGTTAGCCCATGAAAACTATGTATAAAGGAAGATGTTAGAAGGATAGGTTCACAGTAAGCCCATGAAAACTATGATTTGGTACTGGTAGGGGCCAGTGGTTTGTAGTTAGCCCATGAAAAATATCTCTAAATTAAGATATTGATAGATGTCAATAGGTTCCTAGTCGGCCCATGAAAACTAGGGTAAGATGAAAGGATACTGAGGTCACCAATAGGTTCCTAGTCAACACATGAAAACTAGGATAAGAGTGAAGATATTGAAGTTATCAATAGGTTCTTAGTGATCCTATGAAAACTATATAATTGAACAGGGAGTCCTTAAATATTTTACCGGTTATTAGTTAGGCTATGAAAACTAATAGGTTAATAGTAATCCTAGAAACTATAATTAGGACAGATAGTCAAAAATGAATGTGGATGGATAATAAAGAATTAATTCATTTATTTTGTATAACAACGTATTATACTGTTTTGAGTTGTTTTAACCATCGTGGATATAGGAGCACAGGTGAGGTGGAAACCTATTCCGCTAAGCGACGTGGTCTCACTAGATATCTAAATGAATTGAAATGGTAGATTATTATTCACACAAGGCTTTATGTCTGACTCGAATTTTATGTTTTCCCCTTAAACTTTCGAGTATTCAATTGATTTTGAATAGCTTGAGAGTTGAGGTTTTCAGGTACCTCTTAAGACGAATAAGCTTCTAGAGACATGCAAGAGGCATGGTAACTATTTAGAGTTCTCTTTTATTTGATTCTGTCATGTATTTTGTAAAGGCAAAGTTGATATACTCTGATCGTTCAAGGGGGCATCTTCATATGTCGCTCTTGGTGTATGTTGTAATAATTATATTTTCTATGAACGTGGTTTACGATTGTAGGATACATAGCGAATTGGAAATGTTTTGAAATGGAATGTGATTTGTTTGATGTTTTGTAAATTTTTCCATATTCATGTGCTTCCTTGTATCAACGAATCTAACACCGCCGTACTTGGTCACTGAGGACTAATAACTATGGATGGTTGTAGCATCCATAGTCGTTAGTTTTGGGCCTCCAAGTAAGGGGATGTTACAGAAAACCATACAATGGCTGCTAGGGATAATGTTAAAGTTGAATATCTTCAAATGCCAGCATATTTCCATATATACCTACAGGCTAAAGTATAGGGGTGCCCCACCACCAGCTAGACTCCCTAATGTATAGGAAGTAGTTTGAGTAATGCCTATTCCTCCATTGCTTCCATCATCTGCTCTAGCTTTCCTCTAACTTTGTAGAATTTACCTCTGTATAGGAAGCAAGCTATATATGGGAACAGAGTCATTCATTGAGACTCGGGCATGGCTTCACACCAGTGAGAAGATCATCGATGACATGACACCTAAGAAATTGATAAAGAGATGAATTGCTTTTAGAAACTTTAAGAGGAAGCTTTGTGTTGGTGAAATGTTGTAATTAAATATGTAGATGAGCACACTATGAATTGGAAATAGTATCGAATGAGATTTGAGGCTCAATTTATTTCTGAGGTCGAGAGGGATTTGCAAGCCTAGAAGTTCTTGTATGTCCAACAAGGTGATAAGACCATGAATGAGTACATCAATAAGTTGACAATTTTGGCTCGTTTTAGGATGGACATGATTAACATTCCGGCTAAGAAGGAAAAAATGCTTACTATGGGCCTCAATCTACCTATCAAGGACCTTGCACTTAGCCATATTTCTATGGGTGCTACCATTGAGAGTCTTATGGAAATAGCCTTGCTGAAATCTATTTCTCAAGGGGTACTAAAGATCAAGAAGCTAAAGTGGAAGCCAAGTCGTTGTTCCATGGAAAGAGGAAAGGTTAGTAGAACAAAAAAACAGGGCCAAAATAAGAACAAATGGGTGACTTATCGTAGGTGCTATTTAAAAGGGCATGTTGCTAAAGATAGAGTCAACCTCCAAATCAAGAAATGTTTCAATTGTGATCAATCGAGATATTTCATGAAGCATTGTCCATCTTTTTCGAAGAGTAGGCAAATGGTCAAATGTTATACTATCTAAGCAACTCCTATTCGAGTGCTCCGCCAAAGCTCGATAAGGGGAAGAACATCATCATGAAGATGTGCTTTCTATTTACGACTTCCATATTCATCTTTTATTTGATACAGGAGCTTTACATTCTTTTATTGCTAGTCATATTATTGATAGTACGCATCTAGTTCCCCAAGTTATAGATGACTCTCTTATTATGCTAAATCTTGTTAGGAGGTCAGCATATCTTTCTATGATATGTAGAGACATCAAATTATATTGGGGCAGGTTCGGGTTTTCTTATGATGCTTACATGCTCAGGTATTTGGTTTATGGACTTGTACTAGAGATGGATTGGATGAAGAAACATGAAGTTGTTATTGATTGTGGTGGTTGCGTAGTTCCGTACAAGGGATAGTGGTGGTAAAGGGATTCATGGTTATTATAAGTTGGAGAGTTCTATGATGTTGAGCTATTTATACTCCTTGGATCTCTTATGATAAGTCAATAGAACTTCCCATTATCGTGAATTTTGCAAATGTATTTGAAGAGGTTTAAGTTTACCTCCTCATTGAGAAATTAATTCCATATTGATTTAGAGGGAGAAATGAAGCTGGTTGTCTTACCTATTAGACGTGTGTCTTCGAGAGAAAAAAGAGAACTAGAAACTTAAATTTTTGAGCTTTCAATGAAGGGCCTTAATCGGAGAAGTATATCGGGCTAGAGAACACCCGTGATGTTCACCACTAAAGTGGATAGATCCATGAGATTGTATGTCGACTACAAAGAATTAAAAGTTGTCAAGAAAGAATAAATATCATATTCCTCATATTGAAGAGTTATTCAACTAAATCGGTGGAGGGAAGATTTTCTCTTAACTTGATCTTGCTATGGGTTTTCTTCAACTAAGGATAATGTCATTCAGCCTTCCGAATGCACTGGCTTATTTTGTTGATCGTCGCTTCTTTTGGGACTAAGTCAATAAATGTGTGATGATGTTCATGGATGATATTTTTATATTTTCCAAGACTGAAGAAGAGCATAAAATATAGTTGAAAGAAGTGTTGGACGTGTTGAGGCGAAATTTTTTGGAGGTAAACTTTTCTAAATGCCACTTTTGGAGGAGGAAAGTTTGATTCTTTGGCCATGTGGTATCCAAGCACATAATTTCCATCGATTTAAGTAAGGTTGTCAGTGTGCAAGATTGGAAGGTGGCAAATAGTGCGGCCAAACTCTGTTTTTTCTTAGGTTAGTTGGATATTACAGGAAGTTCATTAAGGACTTCACGAAGGTTGCTGCACCTTTGACCCATGTAACAAGGAAGAATAAAGTACCCTTATGGGGTTTGTTTAGTAAGGACTCTTTTTATTAAGATGAATCAATTGATTACTAATGCTATGGTTCTTGTTATTTCAAAAGGTGCTAAAGTATTTATTATGCACACGGATGCCTGTAGGACATGACTCTATGAGTTCTTATGTAAGAAGGAAAAGTGGTTGTTTATGCTAGTAGGAATCTCAAAACCCATGAGAAGAACTATCCAACACATGATTTAGAGTTGGCAGCCACTGTCATTTTTTGAAGATATGGAGGCATTATTTATTGGTTTAGAAGTTTGAGCTATTCATCAATCATAGATCTTTAAATTAATTGTTCTTCCATAAAAACCTCAATCTTTGGCGACAAAGATGAATGGAATTCCTAGCATCGTATGGAATTCCTAGCATCGTATGGTTTTGGAATTTCATATACTCCTAGAAAGAGGAATTTGTAGTGAATGCATTGAGTAGAAGGCATGTCATGTTAGATTCTATGTTTGATGAATGGAAGGGTTTAGAATTTATTACAGACTATGTAGTTAATATGGATAACATCACTGATATTCGTCGATATATATTATATCGCTCCTAACCCAATATTGTTTTTTAAATATCACATAAAATATCATTATCGATATATCATCCGGTATCTGCCGATATATCGCTTTTATATCTAATATAAAATACTCGATATTTTTTTAAAATATCATTCATTATTGTATGTATTGGAGAAAATATCTTCACATTCTTAATATTTACATTTTATATATGGTGAATGATAATTTGTAGAATGAATTAGAAGTTCCAATTCACTAATTTTTTAGTTTTAGCCATATAATTTTAGGCTTCTTCATTAGTCTTTCAATGAAAAACTCTACTTATTTCATTATTTTATATGTTTTCTATTCCTTAAAGACTTTACCACCAAGACAAGCTCATGAAAGAGCTACTTCTCTTTTTAGTTATTTTTTGTTCACCATTTCTTACTGAAAGGTAAAGTTATGAAAATTCATTTTATTAGTAATTATCATGCATCTAGAACTAAAAGTTGAAGAGCATTAAAATTATAGATTTAACATATTGATAAGAAACGAGCTAAAGTAGTAAATGTATCAACATTGTTTATTCGAGCTAAAGTTGCGAAAGTAATATAAGCGATTAGATGACCGAAGAAACAATGAATATAATACAAAAAAAGAAAAATAATAAAAATGTACAATATATGAATTTCTTTGTTTTTAGGAGTCTATATTATGGTTTGTATTAAGTAAAATATATCAGTAAATGGATTATAATCTATAAACTATATGCAATCGGTCTTTAATAGTAATTTCAAATTATTTATCCAAATATTTAATACTTAACATCAATATGATATTACAATATAGAATATTATCATTTATAACATGTTTTATATATGTCTGATATTTTACAGATATTATCAGATATTATCATAGTATTTTAAAATATCTCTTATCGGCACTTAACCTATACGTACTCGATACCAATATTAACTACATGGAGTTAAATTTCAGACCTTCTTATGGTGTGTTTCCTGATTTGTTGGTAAATTTAGAAATTAGACCCACGCTTATCGTGCGGATTGTTTCTAGCTAAAGACTTGATGCAAACATTGTGGAGATCATAGATCAAATTGAAAATGAGGGAGAAATCAAATTATACTAATTGATATTCCATTGATGCAAAGAGTTGGTTTTATAGAGATGGTAGATTGTGTGTTCGCGAGATGGATGAATTGATTGATGAAGTGGCTCAAGAGCGCCATAGGTATAGGATGAGTATTCATCTTGATGGCAACATAAAGTATAATCATGTAAAGCACACATATTATTGGAAATGTTTGAACATGCATATTTTAGTGTTCATAGAGAAGTGCATGAATTGTCAATGAATCAAAGTCGAACAAAAGAAGCTTGGTGGTTTAATATTGCATTTGGAAGTTCCATATTGGAAATGGAAGCATATCTCAATAGATTTCATAGAGGTTTGCCATGGAGTGGTAGAGGAAATGAGAGCATATAGGCCATTGTGGAACATTTAATGAGAGTGCTCATTCTATTCTAGTAAAGATTTCTAGAATAACTTCATCTTTAGAATGTTGTATATACATAAAATAGTGAGGTTGCATGATGCACCCTCTAATATTGTGAGTAATCAAGATCCACTCTTCATAAGTGAGTTTTGGAAGAGCCTACAATATATATTGGGCACACAATTAATCTTGAGTAAGGCCTATCATCCTCAAACTGATAATCAAAAGTGAATCATAAACTTAAAGACCTGTTGAGGGCTTGTATACTTTATTTTGAAGGATCATGGGAGGATCGCTTGCCTCTCGTTGAGTTTGCATACAACAATAGCTTTCATGCTAACATTGAAATGGCACCAATTGTAGGTTTGTATGGAAGACCATGTAAGTCCCCTACATTTTGGTGGGAGATGATCAATAAGTAATAATTGGACTGGACATGGTCCATGAGATTTCGTAGATCGGCAAAAATCATATGTTGCGAAGAGATGAATTGACCTTGAATTTGAAGTTGGTGACTTAATCCTCATGAAAACATTGTCATTAAAGAAAGTTGTGAGGTTTAAAAATTCTAGAAAATTTGCACCCAGATACGTTGGGTCATTTCCTATTTTGAAAAGGAACAAAATGCATACATATCAGATTAATCTTCCCAAAATGATGTCCGTAGCACACAGTGTTTCATGTTTTACACTTGCAAAATTATGTGCATGACACTGGTGTGGTGGTTGAGCCAAGTAAATTAGAAGAAGTTGATGTGGAAGTAAATGTTTCTATGCCTAGAGGATCTATTCAAATTATAGACAGCAGTGTTAAGAGACTTTAGAACAAGGCCATGAAGCTTGTTTAAGTCCAATGAGACGAAGATTCTGATAATAGCACTTGGAAGCCAGAAGATAAGATGTATGCTTCCAATTTGGAACTTTTTACCAGTATGACTCCATTTACTCTAAGTGTTTTAGTTCCATTTAGTTGATTTGAATTTCATGCTAGTATATAACTTGCTTTGTATTATTATGATTGGTCTACTAATTTTGGTTGGTGATACTGAGTACATGTGGTGAGGCACGTGACTATTAATGTGATACTTTGTTTCGCTCTTGATGATTTTGGGGGTGAAATCCTTACAAGGGGGGAGGAATATAACAAACCATAAATTCTGATTAGTAGAAAACTATAATTTAATCACTTAATTTAAGACTTAGCGAACTACGTGTTAAACGAAGAATTTTTTAAGATAACCAAATTAGGACTTGAAATTTGTTCCGTTGTGTTTATAGTGTCGTGTATATATAAAATACATATTAAGTTTATTAAAATCTAATAAGATTACTAAAATGAGAAAAAAAGGAATAGGGGAAAAATGGTCATTTGGCTATAACCTCTCTTTATATTGTCTGAAATGGATCCATTCGTTCATCACTTTTGATTCTTCTTCCTCCTTTTTATTATTTATTAAGCAAGAAATATTTTTCTTAACCTTTAATCCACATATCCTTTCATATCTCAACGAAATTTTTTTGAGTTTAATATTTGAATTCAAGTTAGAAGATTTGCTACAAGTCCATACCATCAAGTTTGTATTATGAAGAAGATAGAGGTTAGATTTTAGAAATCAAAGGAAGGCTTCGAGTTGTGTTCCATTGAGATTGGATTTATAAGGAGTTTGGTGAGTATAATCTCTTCTCTAAGTTATATGATCATTTGATATGTTAAAATCATAGTTTGATGCTAATGTTGGTTCCGACTTGAGTAATGAACTTGATTAGGATTTTAGAGATGATAATCTTGTTGAATTAATGTAAAATATAAACCCTACAATTTGATGTGTTAGGAATTGGTAGAAATTGAATGATATTTGATATAATTTGTGATTTTTTTGTTGACTGAACTTTTGGTAGTGATTTTACGATTGTATTCAATAATAGTTGAAGTTGTAATAGAATGAAGGAATATGGAGTTGGAATGGTTGATCAAGTAGTTAAACTAGTAGGTTTGTAAAGAGTTTGAGTTTGAGATGATTCATCAAATTACCATCCGGTGGACATCATCCCATGGTGGGTCATCGAAGATGTGAACTCGAGTACAAGGTGTACGGGGGCGCAAGGTCACAATGCTATGAAGCATGACACTGGGGGCAAGGGAACCGGAGGCGATAATCGAGCATAGTGGAGAGGTGGGATGAATTCTCTTAGGGGGTGCCATCCCATCAAGGTTTACATTGGCACCTTACAGACAAACAGTCAACTGATCATGATTCGTCAATCGACTAATCAATGGGGTTGTGCAGGGTTTTAAGGCCAAAAGGAAATAAGCTAAAAATAGCCTATGATAATCGATTGGCCGGATTCAACCATTAACTGTTCAAGGAGTCAGTCAATTGGTAAACCTTAACTAATTGATGTTAAAATTTAGCTAAAATTGATTGCAGCGAGTAAGTAGACTGATTGAGTTAGACCAGTAGACTGATTTACTATAGATTTGGGAATTTTAAGTTTCCTCGAGGGTTTCGGGCGAACTTCAAGATGCAATATCTTTCACATACGAAGTCGTATCGAGATGCAGTTTGGACCGGTGTTCATTAGTTTCCAAGAGATATGATTTATGAAGATTTGGTAAGTTTTGAAATACGTCAATTTTAGGGCCCACGTCGGACCTATTTCAACATGTATTCCAAAACCATAAAGTTTAAAATAAAAAGGGAGGGTGGATCTGGAATGTTTGGTGACTGTGATGTCATAATTGATGGTTGGTGATGTATTGTGATTTGAGTGGTAGCTTTTGTGAGGTCGTCGTGTGATTTTTGAGACGTGAGGACTAGGATATTTTTATATACGATTATATACAATATTGCGCATACAGAGCAAGTCTATGTCTATTGGCTTCGGCCTTGGGATTAGATATTTATAGATCGATTGTGGCATGAGCAGTTGTCGTGTCAAGTGTGCGCCTTTGGGGGAATCGACACTACCGATAGAGGTTGTTCTATCTTGGTAATGCGGCAATAAACCTCCAACTACATTGTAGTAAGGGTTATAGGCTCGGAGTTACTTGCCATTGTATCTCATGTTAAACAACTTGTAGCGATTAGGCACACATATATCGATTCTTGTTTATTACGATTTTAGATGGTGGATGATACTTTGGAAGCATCATAGGTATTTGATTTTATATTAGTGGCTACACTTGGTGGATTTTGACCTTATAAGGAGACTTACGGAGCACTAACCTAGTATGTGATATTTGGATCATGATTGTGCCGTGTTTTTGTATATGATAGTTTAACCGTATGCAGTACCACGATAGTAAAAATGTGCTAACTTGTTGGATGTAGGTGAAGATGCATGTTGAGGTATGATTCCATTACTTCGGATACTACCATTCGGTATTATTTATGATATACTATCATTCTGGTAATCCTGCAGATTGGTGATATTTCTTTTTCACCCAACTTTATTTTTGCACTCTCTTCGTTGTTTCTTTGTTATCTATCATTTGAGTAAGTTGACATGGAGATGGGATCTTTGTTAGGCAGAGGCGATTCATAAAGTCGAATATAGTTATATTACTACTAGATTATATCTATCTAGTTTTTGATGTTTGCATGTTGATCATATATATTATTTTGAGACATGTATTCTTATGAGATTTGATGAACCATTTACACTTTATGTTATGATGTTGGATGTTATGTCCCTTTATATGATATACATCCAATTTTCTACATGTTTATGTTGATATTATATTTTTTTATATCATTCCGCTATGCTTATTTGTTAATTGATATAGATACACTCTTGTGATATTTGTTGTATTTTGGAACGTCTTTCGTGACACCATAAGGAATCTGGTTTTTCGTATGGATGGATTCTGAATGTCACGGGAGGCAAAAAGTTGTTGCACTGACCAAAGAAACGACAACCCACTCAACTCGACGGATCCAGACTCATTGGATTCAAGCACACAGAGGAGGTTAAAGTCAAAATTAGTGGAGGCGACTCCCAAAAACAAATGATATCCCCGATACTATGAAAATTCAGTTGATGTTTCCCTGGAAGATACCCATTCCAACATGTAAATTAATATGAGATTTATAATTGTGAACGAGGGAACAAATGTAATACGATAGACTGAGCATATGAAGGTAGGGGATAAAGAAAAACTAATGGAATTCGAGAATGTACAAGTATTCTTGTTTCTGATGGTGTCAAACAAAATACCACTTTAGTAACTGTAGAATTGCTTTGTACTCAAAATTGCGATGGTGTTCTGAGAATCCCGTGCAGAAGGGCTCTCATTCAACGTATCAATGACTCCCTAGAGCTATTATCACCGAGACATTTGGCACGTCCATGTCAACACATCAAATATGCATGTAGTTGAGTTCGAATCCAAGAGAACTATGTTGTGATATAGTCATGTACAGTTTACCACTTACGCATTTACTAATCAAACCCAACATACAAAATGTGAATAAAGATTATACTTGCTGTTTATATCAGTACAAAAAGCCACAAGGAAAAGTAATATTGAATCAGAGGCTCTGCAATAGCTTTAATGTCTCATCAACATGCTTTTCTGGTTGAAATTGGTTGTTGTAGATCAACTGAACCACCCCATTTCGGTCCATGACGTATGTTTGCCTTCCTGGTAATGTACCAAATAAATCCGACGGCACTCCCCATTCTTTCCTCACCTTGTTTCCTTCATCGCTTAGCAGTGTAAATGGTAGCTTATACTTCTTTGCAAATGCCTGTCACCAATCAAAAAAGGCGATATGAAGCAAATGTCCTTTTCTTTTATATCTATAGCAAGGTAGATTACACTGTTAGTATGAACATACTTTTCAGCCCTTACATCTTTCGATGGGTAATTGAATAGCAACCCTTTGGAACATGAAGGAAGGATTTGCTTTGAAATTGACTAAAGTTGAAGTTACATTAAAACGAGTGAAGTGATGAAGTGAAAAATAAATAGGAACCTTGTGTGAAGAAGGATCATCCCCACTTATTCCTACTACCTCAGCGCCAGCCTTTTTGAACTTTTCATATGAATCTCTGAAGGCACATGCCTGAAATATTTCTTAAAGGGTTAAATGATTGTCATATTAGTTGTGGAATAAGTGCGGTAAATGTTAATTAATGCCTAGTAATTTGTGCATATGGGTATCAATTATACTGTTCACCTGCTTAGTGCAGCCAGGAGTTTCATCAGCAGGGTAGAAATAAAGAACAAGTGGTTTGCCTTTGAACTTGGAGAAGTTTACTGTCCTTCCATCTTGGTCTTTTAATGTGAAAGCTGGAGGAACAGAACCTTTCGACACCTGAGAATAGTATCCGTTATGTCCAATGTAGAAACAATCAATGTACAAATAACTGGAGCTTCCAGGTAAGTAGTAAACACTTGTGAGCTTTGTCCTTTTGTATATGCAGTTATGTGACCGAATAGTATCTTCTTCAAACTGCTTACAATGCTCAGTTGCAAGGGAAATGAAAACAAGTAACATCTTCTTTAAATGACTATTCTGCTATAGTTCCTTGGCGCATACTATATTCATTAAGAATTATAAATGTACAGTTTAGAAGGTACCTTGGCGCAAATGGCACTCCTCTTTGTACAGAGAGATGGAGGCGAAGTAGAGGCAAGTGCTGGTTTCAACCTAATGCCATGGATTTGCGAGTGTGATGATTTTGCAATGAGTGACGAAGGTGGACATTTAGGAGTCTTTGTTTGAACTTGAAAGCAAGGGAATGTACATGCAATGCGGCTTGAGAGAGAAGCACAAGCCATTGAATGAAATTATATGAAAAGCTTTGGTAAGTATAGAGAAGAGGAAGAGCAGCCTAAGGGGTTTAAGGTTGAAAATCGTTTTGATAGGGAAAAGGATTGGATGTTGACGTGGCCAGTTTCTCTCCATTGGCATGCTTTCATATCCTAGTACCTATGAATATATTATATACTTTGAATGAACTAATGATGAGCTAAATTATGACAACTGGATTTGCAATTGCTGGATTTCAATGATAATAAGATGAGTGTATTACTAAAAGCCACACAAAATTTTTTCTAGCTACCATAACTAGTGGACGTCATAGAACCTTTTTACATGCACACTAATATCATGCATTATTTTATTTTATAAATAGGCATTGAAATATTATTCGGTCGTTTATCACTGTATGGCATACAAGGACCGTTGAAAATCAAAGATGCACGGTTTTTTATCCGTATAACAGCGAACGACTGCTGAAAATCAAAGACGCATGATTATATAGCGCCGAATAAAAAAGATCATGTTTGGTGTTATGTATCGTATAAAAAAAATTGATATCCATAAAAGTTTAATGGTAGCCAAAAGCAAAATTTTGAATGCCAATAACAGGATACTAAGATGAATCTTGATTTTTATTTCAAATGGAAACAAAAATAATCTTATATTTAAGTGTTGCTATTTCATTAATGATTTCCAATCAAATGTGGATGAAGATTCATAAACTTCCTTCCTATCAGATGTGGATGCATATTTAATTAACTATTGCAACTTTCAAAATTCAAATGATTAAATATAACGTTAGAATGGTGTTTGGGGAACCACGTTTGCGATAAAACACTGGTCGCGTCTTGTTTGGTCTACGGTTGACGGTCAACCTTAGTGTAAAATAATAATAATCTAATACCTTCAAATGAAGCTTTTGAAATGTTTAAATTACCCCTTTGAAATTGTGCTATATGACACGGATATTTCTGTCATTTCAACATCTCATGTTTTATGCATTTGCTTAACCACGAAGAGAAACATTTCCATCCCCACCTCTCACATCACCTAATTCAACTTCTAAAAAAAATAAGAACAAAACAGTAATCGGACATCCAACTTCAAAATACCGTATGGAGTTCCAATTTCTTTATCGCATGAAACTCGTTTCAAGGTTAAACTTCTGTACAACATTTATCACTCGCCATATCATTGTAACAACCCTCGGTAAAAAAGCCTGTGCAGGGGATATATTGAAGAGCCTATTGAAGCCGGCAGCCTTAAAAGGAGAACAGATGCAACTTTCGCAATGTTTGAAACGACCCGATATTTTTTACCATTCGCATCCGCACATGTCGAACTTGAATTGCTCAAGATACCAGATTGTTAATTTTATTTTGGCAAAAACTAAGCATATACAGTAAATAAATAAATCACAGAATCATAGACACAGAGTAATATGATAATAATGTAGCGGAATAGATAAATAGTAGTTCACGAAGCTACTATATAAACAACAGAGTTTGAAATGAAATGCAACATAATATCTCAAATACAGACCGATGACATCTCTGAACAAATAAATTGAAAAAGCTCAAAGCTGAATCTATAGTTGGATCTCCAAGCGAAGCTCCAAACTGCAAAAGGTGAGCCTCAAATGCTGTATCACTCAGTTTGACCTGAGCGTAAAGCAAAACACAAAACACTCAAGTCAGGATTAACATTCTTATATCAATAAATCCAACTCAAGCGAAATATCAACTGAAATACAACTAACTCAAATGATGTTTGGGATAACCATCCTCTAAGAATCCGTGGAACTATATACTATTTAGAAATATACGTTATTAACAATCAAACGTCATTATAACACCATGGTCATTGCAAAATAATTTATACTTTAAAACCAAAATATCATTTCCATTTCAAATATATCTATTTCCAAATTTTAGCACTTTCAAATTTACAACACCTTCGAAACCAAAACACTTTGAAATCATAATTCTTTGGAAAACCATAACTTTGAAATCATAACTTCCACCACTTAAACAGTTTAATAATAGTATATAAAATAAAATAGTTTTATATTAAAATAGAGTATAAATATACAATAATTCATTAAGTACAATATTTATAATTTCCTCAAATTTCACAAATCGATTCAAATCAACTCGAATTCCAAATTCAAATTTAATTCAGTCTCAATTTATCAATTTCAATTAAATTCAGTTTCTAAATAAATAAATTCAAATTATATTGATTTCAAATGCAGATTTGAATCACAAAATAAACCATTATATTTCAATATATTTCAAAGCTTTAAATATTCAACATTTTCAAAACTAAATTTAATAGTTTCATATAGATCTTGATTTAACTGCATTGTTATTTAGCCTTGAAATATTCACTTAATAAATTTAATATTATTTGAATAACTTTAATTACATTTTACTAAATATTTCCTTCAATTTATTTAAACGTGGTATATTCATTAAATTACTTAAATCAAAATCAAGTTACAAAATCATATCTTAAATTTCAATTTCAATAAGTTTCAAATCGATTTAATTAAATGAAATTATTAATTAAATATAATTTCAAATAGATTCAAATTTATCTTCCAACCTTAACTTATTCAAATCATTACAAAAATCAATTTTTGAAATATAAATTTAAATAAATACTTAAACATATTATATATTAATTAAATCAATCTTAATTAAATTAAATATTATTATTAAATCTATATATAAAATGACATTTATATATAATATTTTAAGATCAATATTTATTAAAACCGTATATTTCTTTCCAAAACCGTAGAAATTATTTTCAAAATATTTAAAAGTAGACCAACGGTGTTTGTATAAAGTTTCTGATCCTATTGTCAAGTGATACAGATATTTATCATTTTAATCCGTAATTTAAATATCTACGTGTATATATCATTTCAACCCCCAATCACAAATTGAATTCAATGGAAATCGTTTGGGTTTATCATTTCAACCCAATAACAATTTTTTTCTATTCTACAGATCATTCAGGTATGTACCATTTCACCCCATAGGGAATTCTATACTAACAGGGAACTTGTATAGTGAGAACATATATGATAAAATATAACATATGATTAAATAAAATATAAACAACGAGATATGGTGTCATATCCCACAGGTGAACAATTACAAATAATAGCATATATAACAATTTAATTAACTAACAACAGCATATTTCAATTGTCACTTCAATTGGAATCGAATTTAATAAATATAGGAACGTTAATCGTGAGTGATTGCTCACCTTTCAAGGTTAGAGATAGTCGACAATGAAATGAGTTATGAATCTAGACATGAATTCCAAAGCAAAGCAAGATTGGCACGGATTAGAAGGACAAGGCTGATAATAAGGAATCGATAAGAACAATCAATAAGTTTGAAGCACATAATATATATATATATATATATATATATATATATATATATATATGTGTGTGTGCGTATATATATGTATGTATGTATGTATGTACACACATATATAGATATATTATTTTATCAAAAACCAATATTTAAATTTTAAACACCTATAACATACATCTATATGTAGATATATATATATATATATATATATATATATATATATATATATATATATATATATATTTGGAAACCACGCTCCAGTAACTTGTATATGTGAGCTAATATACGAACATACACACACACACACACGCACACACACACACACACTATAAACCTATAATTTAAAACAAATATCTATCATATATAAATGATAATAGTTTACAGCTCAGAACATATATAAACAAATAAATTATATATATATATATATATATATATATGAAGACCTATTATAATTTTAGATAAATGTTTATAACAAAATCAACATAACATATCTTATTATAGTACATGCGCAACTCAACAACCTACATATGTTATATCTCAAAAATCCAGACTTAAATTGAACTAATTTAAACTTAACTTGTTAATGTATATATATTATAGTCTCAAAACACAGATCATATAAAACTTATCAAACTTATATGCATAAATGAACAGGTTATATAAAACTTATATAAAATCATATATGTATAGACATGTATTATCACTACCGGTTGACAGTCATAGCATGTACCTTATAAGCAGCTACTCCGTATAAACAAATCATATTAAACTTAGTAAACTAATGTATAGGCAAATCATAGAACTTGTTTTAACCTATATAAGCTTTTATATACTGCGACTTCATATATAAATAAATAGCAACTTATATAAAGTTATAAATATACTAACAAATCATATGCAAATATACCTTGCATGAATTTGAGCATGAAGAAGGTGGTTGGCCAGAGGTACATGGCTACTAGGCAAGGTTGGAGCATGGGGTAAAGCTGTGGCCAAAACGGTGTAATGATAAGCGGTGAAGGCCGAGAGGGTGACGTGGGGATGGTCGGCCAGGCTACTTGGTGGAGGGGTGCACCAGAAAGAAGGAAGAGCGTGCTCGGTCATATACGTGGGTGGTGAGTGAGGAGGGGATAAGCTTTGAAAATTTGGGTTTCGATGATTGCTGGGGATGAAGGGAATGGGAAAGGAAAGAGGAATGAGGTAACAGCTGGCCGAGATGGTTGGTGATCGCATGAAAAGGTCATGAGGGAGGAGAGAAGAAGGAAGAGCAGGTTGTAGAGAAAAGTGAATAGAAAGCTCATTATAAAATAAAATGTAATCTTTATTTTGAAGTATCTCGAACGAAAACAAAAGGACAAACCAAGAATATATTGAACAGTAGGGATAAAAAGAGTCACGCTATTGAAATCAGGGAAAATTAAACAACTGGCTGGTTAACTTCTGCTGGTAGACAAATGAAAGGACACGGAAGTCAAAAGGTTCGAAAACATTTACCGATACGGTGATCTTTTACTAATTCCATGTCATACCAGACACCGAAATATAAAATCGAATATACTGTAGAGATCAGCATGACGAGACGATTTAAAAAGTATATAGATATCATTGATACGATTATCCAATCAAAAGTCGATAATCAATACCCAAAAATGCTGCTAAAACGTCAGAAATAAGTTAAACGAAGCAATAGCAGTCCAAATTTGACAAAACGAAATATGACATCTCACTCAAAAAATGATTTACAAATATTCTTGTATAGAAATAATTAGATTTGGAAAACATTTTATTATCATCAATTATTGACTGATTTAAATTAAAATAAAACTACATAATACAATAAACTTCAATATTAACAGATGAAAATTTACCAGTTGCTATGTTAAAATAGACTTATACCAAATATTAAATTTTTATTTCCAAATATTAATATTTAAAATTTCAAAAAATTTGGTTAATTACGTATTAAAACCAATTAAAATTTACAGGTCATTACACTCTCTCTCACTCAAAACTTTTTGTCCTCGAAAAAGAACAAGTTAGGAGAATAGAAACAACCAAAAGAAAATGGATTGAAAAAAAACAAAATAAACAATTTATTTGAAACCATAAAGATTTCGATCTAAATTAATTAATATTTAATAATTTTGTTGAACCCATTTTATTAAATCCATAAATAATCATTCGATTCAAATTTGCTAGTTCAAACTGTCAATTCAAATCATAAAAATTTCATTTAGTTTTAAATTGATTTCCATTCACTTATTTATATAAACGTCAATCACTTACACAAAACACTAATAATTTACTATTAAACCATGTAATATATAAATAAACAATATTTTAAAGATTTTAAATTATTTAGAAAGAAAGAAAAATGATCAAAATATCACTTATGTAATAGTTTATCAAAATACTTCTATAACTCGATGTCTTAACAGATTTATCCTCGTTCTTGCAGACTCTGCCCATGCGTTGATCAGACGCAAAGCTAGAATTCTCCAAGTACATAGTAGACCTATTACAACACCTAGTGAAAAATACTCCAAAAACCTTCAAAACCGATATGGAAAGTACAATTCAAACAATTCAACCGAATCGAATCATGGATTGCAGATACACAATGGTTACGCCTGGGTCCCCCAAGAAACATCCATACCCTTTAAGCAATCACTGCCTTGCGAATTTCGCCATGATAACAAAAAAACTGTAAACCGCGGATACACAATGGTTATGCTTGGATCCCCTAGGAAACATTCGTACCCTTTAAGCAATCTCTGCCTTGTGGATTACGCTCGATAGTAAAATCTATAGACTACAGATACACAATGGTTACGCCTAGATCCCCCAGGAAACATCTGTACCCTTTTAAAAAACTCTACCTTGCAGATTATGCTACTAAAATGACCATAGATCGCAGATACATAATGGTTACGCCTGGATCCTCCAGGAAACATTCGTACCTTTTAAGCAATCACTGCCTTGCGAATTGCACTATGCAGTCGAGTTCGTAAGACCATGGGTAACGACATGGAATTCAAAGGACACTTGAGTATCATTTCCGGAAAACCCAAATCAGAGAGAATAATACCGATAGAATGAATCCAAAATGTGGCCATAAAGAGGATATCAAGGAGAAGGCACTTTCCATATATTTACTTCAAAAATATGTATCATATAGTCCCCTTTCAAATCAATTTCAAATATCATAATTATATAAAGTCGATCATATATAAGATTTCATTTCCAAATAAAATACTTTTCAAAATCTATAGTATATCAAATCACACTTATATAGACTTCGATTATATAAGATTTCGCTTTTCAAATTGAGTACCTTTCCAAATCAATAGTTTTCGAATAAACTTCATACTTATACAAATCAATTTCATATAAGTTCGATAACTCCCACATCAAGTATTTAGTAAAATAAGGTTCTCAATTTCAGTTTATTTCAATATCAGTTCAGTTTCAAAATCATATACGATTTCAACAAATTATTTCTTCCAAATTAAATATCTTCAGTTTCGAAGTTTCCAAAATAATAGGTTTAGAAAATAATCCTAGTTTCCAAATCAACATAAATTAGGTCAAACAAATTCATTTCCGAAATCATCATATAAATACTGGGTTTTTTAAATTCCAATCTATTTTCGAAACCAAATATTTTACTCAAAATCAATTATACCCAAAATTGATTACCAAGTTTATAACCATCCCTTTAAAACATTAAATTATTTATTTATATTTGAAAGATCCAATTTACCTTTTGAAAATTATTATTCTATATATATGTGTGTGTGTGTGTGTGTGTGTGTGTGTGTTATAAAAGATGTTACTAAGTTAAAAATATTTAAAACTAAATTTCGTATTAGTATAATTCAAAATAGTCTTATTCATTTACATAACAAAACAGTTTCAAACTTACTTAAATCATATTAATTCATACTTAAACATTCAAAACTAAACTTATATACTTTATCAAATAATTTATACTTTTCTAAATTTCATAGCTTTGAAAATTAAACATCGATTTGGAAGTGTTCAAACATTCAAAATAGTTGGAGAAATCAAATTTCCAATCCATGAGTTGGAAATTAGCAACCAATCAGTAAATCAACTTTAATATATAGGGTCAAATCCGAAACTCGAGGACTAGACACTGGGATCACTTTAAATCATTTCAAATATATATACATATATCTTTCAAATATCAAATCATACTTTGGAATTTGAAATCAAAATTGGTTTCACAAAATATCAATCGCATAGCAAAGCTACTAAAGTGGCCACTCCCTCACTCTGAAACTCGAAAATCCATGTCGATAATGCGTGCACACATCACCGAAATTATTCTTCAGCGACATAAGTGAGTCCTGGACTTCTATTTTCTTGAAAACTTCTTTGAAATTTCTTCGAAATCATTGAAAGTCATTTAAAGTCATTTGAAACATTTTTTACTTGGAAAATACTTTCAAATCGTATTATTATACATTTTCAAATCTTAAAACCAATTTCAAAATACTGGAATTCAATTCCTCAAATTTCCGATTTAAAACCCTTTAGTCATAAATCATTTTTATATAAATAAATTTCCTATATAATTTTCAAAATTAAAAATCCTTCCAAAACTTCAAATTCTCGTTTTTAAAAGGAATATAATCCTTATCGAAAACGTTTTCACTTTTATATATATAATATAATCATACTTATCAAAATAATAATTTCGATATATAAAACATAGAAATACAAAAAAACATGATTTTTCAAAGGATTTTTCATGAATGGTTTCAAAACAAAGATAGAGATTCAAATTTAGAGGGACTCAAATCAAAAAAGAATTCTGATTCGAAGATAGGCTCGAATGAAGATGAGATAATTAAATTACAAAATAGAAGATGGATATGCTTATATAAATCGAGGGCGACCTTAACCGGTCAACCGTGACTTCAAGAATAAGATCGATGCAGAATTCTGAGGCAAATCGAGATCCGGTCACAAGAGAATAGAATTCGGGCATAACAAGAGATAGCAACATTTAAACCGAGGATATAGAAACCTTCGGGGAATCAATGCTCGTTGTAAAGGAGTTTCACCCCTTTACAAATCATTCTAAGATTAGTGGAACCGCCAATTCATTATAGATATCATCCGAAGTGGAGTTATGGGATACTCTAGAATTAAAAAAAAACACGAATGGGGAGAGATGAGAATGGATTTCTAAACAAAAGGAGAGTTCCAAAGTTCAAAAGAAATCCGAATCAAAGAGGAAGGGATTCAAGCTCGAAAGAAGGTGATTCTGTAACGACCTGGTATTTTTTACCATTCGCATCCACACACGTCGGACTTGAATTCCTCAAGATACCAAATTGTTAATTCAAATTTGGCAAAAACTCAGCATGTACAGAAAATAAATAAATCATAGAATCACAAACACAGAGTAATATGATAATAATGCATTGGAATAGATAAATAGTAGTTCATGAAGCTACTATATAAACAACAGAGTTTGAAATAAAATACAATAGAATATCTCAAATACAGACTGATGACATCTCTAAACAAATCAACTGGAAAAGCTAAAAGCCGAATCGATAGATGGATCTCCAAGTGAAGCTCCAAACTGTAAAGATGAGTCTCAAATGCTGTATCACGCAGTTTGACCCTAGAGTAAAGCGAAACACAAAACACTCGAGTCAGGATTAACATTCTTATATCAATAAATCCAACTCAAGTGAAATATCAACTGAAATACAAGTAACTCAAAGGATGTTTGGGATAACCATCCTCTAAGAATTCGTGGAACTATCTACTATGTAGAAATATATGCTCTTAACAATCAAACGTCAATATAACACCTTGATCATTTCAAAATAATTTATACTTCAAAACAAAAATATCATTTCCATTTTAAATATATCTATTTCCAAATTTTAACTCTTTCAAAGTTACAACACTTTCAAAACTAAAACACTTTGAAATCATAATTCTTTGGAAAATCATAACTTTGAAATCATAACTTCCACCACTTAAATAGTTTAATAATAGTATATAAAATAAAATAGTTTATATTCGAAATAGTTTTATATTAAAATAGTATATATATATATTAAATAATTTATAAAGTACAATATTTATAATTTCCTCAAATTTCACAAATCGATTCAAATCAACTCGAATTCCAAATTCAAATTTAATTCAATCTCAATTTATCAATTTCAATTAATTCAGTTCCTAAGTAAACAAATTCAAATTGTATCAGTTTCAAATGTAGATTTGAACCACAAAATATTTATATATAGACCAAATGTGTCTGTATAAAAATTCATATCCTATGATCAAGTGATACAGATATTTATCATTTCAATCTGTAATTTAAATATCTACGTGTATATATCATTTCAACCCGCAATCCCAAATTCAATTCAATGAAAATTGCTTGGGTTTATCATTTCAACCCATAAAAATTTTCTTCTATTCTACAGATCATTCGGGTATGTATCATTTCAACCCATAGGGAATTCTATACTAACGGGGAACTTGCAGAGTGAGAACATATATAATAAAATATAACATATGATTAAATGAAATATAAACAACAAGATATGGTGTCATATCGCACAGGTGAAAAATTACAAATAATAGCATATATAACAATTTAATTAACTAATAGCAGCATATTTCAATTGTCACTTCAATTGAAATCCAATTTAATAAATATAGGAACGTTAATCGTGAGTGATTGCTCGTCTTTCGAGGTTAGAGATAGTCGATAATGAAATGAGTTACGAATCTAGGCATGAATTCCAAAGCTAAGAAAGATTGGCACGTATTAGAAGGACAAGGCTGATAATAAGGAATCGATAAGAACAATCAATCAGTTTGAAGCACAGAATATATATATATATATATTATTTTATCAAAAATCAATATTTAAATTTTAAACACCTATAACATACATCTATATATAGATATATATTTGGAAAGCAAACTCCAGTAACTTGTGTCTGTGAGCTAATATATGAACACACACATACACACACACACACACACACTATAAACCCATAATTTAAAACAAATATCTATCATGTATAACTGATAATAGTTTACAACTCAGAACATATACAAACAAATAAATTAAATATATATATATATATATATCTATGTATGCAGACCTATTATAATTTAGATAAATGTTTATAACAAAATCAACATAAAATATCTTATTATAGTACATGCACAACTCAACAACCTACATATGTTATATCACAAAAATCCAGATTTAAAATGAATTAATTTAAACTTAACTTGTTAATGTATATATCCTATAGTCTCAAAACACTGATCATATAAATCTTATCAAACTTATATGCATAAACTAGTAGGTTATATAAAACTTATATAAATCATATATGTATAGACATGTATTATCACTACTCGTAGACAATCATAGCCTATAACTTATAAGCAGCTACTCCATATAAACAGATCATACTAAACTTAGCAAACTAATGTACAGGCAAATCATAGAACTTGTTTTAAACTATATAAGTTTTTATCTACTGCGATTTTATATATAAATAAACAGCAACTTATATAAAGTTGTAAATATACTAACAAATCATGTATAAATATACCTTGCATGGATTTGAGGATGAAGAAGGTGGTTGGACAGAGGTGCATGGCCGCCAGGCACGGTTGGAGCATAGGGTAAAGCTGCGCCCAAAATGGTGTAATGATAGGCAGTGAAGGCCGAAAAGGTGACGTGGGGATGGCCGGCCAGGCTTGTTGGTGGAGGGGCGCACTAGAAAGAAGAGGGTGCTCGGTCACATACGTGGGTGGTGAGTGAGATGTAGAGCGGAGAGGCTTCGAAAATTTGGGTTTCGATGGTTGATGGGGATGAAGAGAATGGGAAAGGAAAGAGGAATGGGATGATTGCTGGCCGAGATGGTTGGGGATCGCATTAAAAGGTCATGAGGGAGGAGAGAAGAAGGAAGAGCAGGTGGTAGAGAAAAGTGAATAGAAAGCTTATTATAAAATAAAATGTAATCTATATTTTAAAGCATCTCGACCAAAAACGAAAGGATAAACAAAGAATATATTGAACATAGGAATAACAAGAGTCACGTTGTTGAAATCAGGGAAAATTAAACAACTGGCTGGTTAACTTTTTCTAGTAGACAAATGAATGGACACGGAAGTCAAAAGGTTCGAAATGGTTACCAATACGGTAATCGTTTTACTAATTCCGTGTCATACCAGACCTCAAAATATACAAGCGAATATACCGTAGAGATCAACACGACGAGACGATCAAAACGGTATATAGATATCAATGATACGATTATCCAATCAGAAGTGGTAATCGGTACCGAAAAATGATGCTAAAACGTCAGAAATAAGGTAAGCGGAGCAATAGCAGTCCAAATTTGACAAAATGAAGTATGACGTCTCACTTAGAAGATGGTTTACAAATTTTCTCGTATAAAAATAATTAGATTTGGAAAACATTTTATTATCATCAATTATTAACTGATTTAAATTTCAATAAAACTACATAATAAAATAAACTTCAATATTATCAAATGAAAATTTACTTGTTTCTATGTTAAAATAGACATATACCAAATATTAAATTTTTATTTCCAAATATTACTATTTAAAATTTCAAAAAATTTAGTTAATTACGTTATTATAACCAATTAAAATTTACGGGTCGTTACAATATTCAATCGCATTCTTCATTCAATTAGAAATTTTGCACCATAAAATTCCGAGGAGAAGTTGGTCCAAGATAATATAGGTTAATGTGCCCAGGTAGGTTTTGTACTACATGTAGTGTCTATATTTTGTTATAGAATGCAGTCTACTGGCTTAGTTCTTTCTAATTGGTCCATGGCAACCACTTGAGATTACTTTTTCCCTTTTTTATACATCGTGTTTAGAGCTTTTTTTATGCATGGCAAATGTTTAATTTTTTGTTTCTTTGAGCTCATGTGAAGAAAATGAAATTGGAATTGAGGATGAAAGCATGACATGCTTCATAACAGCATCAATATGAGTTACTAGTAATAGTGAGCATTTTTTGATCAGGAAAAGTTCATAAGTTTGTAAATATTATATAGATTACTTAAAATACTAATATGTATGTATCATGACATCTAAATTTGGAGTTCTGAAAATAAAATAAAATATAAGTTTCATTGTGTAACCAAATTTAGAAACATAAAAAAGTTCAGGCAACACCCTCCTCCATAAATGCCAAAACGAAGTAGACATATTGAACAAGTGAAAATTAGGTTGGAGGGCTTCTCACGCTAGTAAGTTTTAGAGACAATGCTTATGAATAATTAGTTTTAAATACAATTTACAAGAAAATGATAAATTCATTTATCTTTTTAAGTTGTACAGAAAAATGATCATTTCATTTATTATTATTTCTATACGACTGAAAATGATAGCTTCATTTATCTTTTTTCTGTAAATTGTCCTTAAAATTAATTTTTCAAAAGTGTCATCCTTAATACCTTCAAATGAATACCTTCAACAATAATTGGTTCAATCTAGACTTTCAAACTCTCTATTTGGAGTTCTAGGTGCCCTTTACATTGTCCATGTTTTAATTGTTTGCAATTTCTTCCATGAATGAAAAATGAAGTTGTGAAGATATAGAAATTAATCATTTGAATTGGAATGAATGAAAATAGAATGCTAAAACAAGTTGTAAAGCATTGTATTTCAATCCATTTGTTTTGATTCCCCAGTTATTCGATGTATTTCAATCATCATATCCTATCATAAGATTTGTATTTTTCGGAAAAGGTGAAGATCCGTTTTGATTTTTATTACCATGTTCTTTTACTCGATTAATTTGTTTTATCACATTTCATTTTCATATGTTAACTTTCTTTATGACCATGCCTTTCAAGATGATATTTTCTATTGGTATGTTTTAAAGATATATTATATCCCATCATTACGTGTATGAACATTCTAATTATATTTGCTAAGAAATACTGACAGAAAAGATAATTTTTCATTTTTATGTATCCCAAAATGGAATAGGACAAAACAATAAATAACAATTGAATTTGGAAATTTGGGATAAATAACAGATTAAATTGCAATCAATGCATCCTTTTACATGGAGAGAACAAATTACTAATTATAAATCTTAGATCATGGCTTCTTTATTTTACCAAGAAAAAAAGGATAAAATTCCTCTATCATTTAATGTTCATTTAAGAAAGGGCGTGTTAACTAAAATGAACGAAAACACAATATTTTTTCTGAAACAAATAGTATTACATATAACATATACTAAAGTATCAATCGATACTATTGCACATATTAATATGCAACGGATTTTAATCTACTAATGGATAATACATTTTATTTGATGGTTCATAACAATATAATATGTAATGTATTAACTTATTTGAAATAGTGTACATTAGATTTGGTTGCTTATATTCTATCAACCATGCGACCTATCGTACCCTTTAAGGCTTATGTTAAATATTAAAATGTGATAGAATAACGGAAAACTCATTCAGAAGCGATGAGCTATTGCTAATATGTGAGGTTAGTAACCATTTCCTTCGACAAATAGTGGAAATTTCCTACCAATAATCTCTTCATTGCAAGATACTGTATGTTTCTTGGTTAAAAAATACTCTCCCCAAGCTCATGCTACTGTGTATCATAATAATAAAACGGCAATAGCGACTGAAAATGAGAGCGGAAATGCAACATTCAAATGAAGGCAATGACACAAGGTTATCACCTTATACACCAAAGCTATCAAACAAAATGAATAAACAGTACACCTATTAAATTAAAGATCATTAAAAATGTAGAAGAATATAATTTGTAAGATAAGAGAAGGGAAAGAATATAATTGGCGTTATCAAATAATTTTGGACTGATGACTTTGATACTCAAAGAAACACTTAAATTATCATGAAACTAATTAGTGTTGTGAAGATGTGAGACTATTCTCAACAAATAGAGCTATTGTTTTTTATGGAGGTTGATTGTTCTAATACTTCCATTCCTTCCTGACTGGAGTTGTCAACTGCATGAATGAAAATAAACTGCATGAACGAAAATAAAGCAAATGTAGAAGAAAACTATCATTTAAAAATATACGAAGAAGAAAAGAATTTTCCACCTCCAGAGCAAGGTAGTTGATATAGTATCGGTAAGATAACGATTAAGAAGCAATTTATGATAGTTTGAAATATCATGATAATACTGGAGAGATGTCAGGTAAATATCAGCATGTCGTTGGTATGGTTTATAAATTATGATGATGATAAAATATGCAAATATCCACTTTTTGGTACTTTAAATAATTGTTAAAATGCCTAGAGATTGATTTTTACTTTAATACGAGATATTAATATTTATTCTACATAATGGTAATATTTGACTAGTTTTATTAATATCTATGCCAAATATCAGTGTAATATTATTGATATATTTGCAATATCAATGATATATTATTGAAATACCAATAAACGATATTTTAAGCGACATTATATAAAATATATTGCTTGAAGTCCGATATGCGATATATCGATGATATATCGGCTATATTAACTACTTAGCTCCAGGGCTTAAGACAAGCAAAAAAGGTGCGCAAAGGAGATATAAATATGTTGAAGGAAATGTATAAATATAATGACACTTTTTTTTTCATTGTGTGGATGCATGTTTTGGTATCTTATAATACACATATGTCACAAATATGTTGCTTATATTTTGGGTCTTTTCCATATATGATGTAAATTTGATGACATAGGTAGATGTTACCTGATACGTACATACATCCAAATTGATTATTGGGCACATTCATACTGTTAAAACTTAACTTCTTCTTTATGTGCTTATTTCATTTCATGGGTTTGATTACTGTGACTGTACATTGACATTAAGTTTTTGTTTTAATTTTGGACTATTTAGATCATATATAAATGTTATAAGTACAAAGATCGAAGCGTTTATTGGATTCCTATATAATACAGTTAATTAACATCACAATTCATTGTTAGTATACATCCTAATTCATGTGTATACTTCGTTTTTATGTTTATATATTACATTCAAGATAAAGAGAAGTTATCAGACATATTTATTTGTGTCAAGTATTATTTATGCATATGACCATTATATCACAATAAATAAAGTTGTTTTTGGTTTTCTTTGCACATGTCCAGCGAACATGCCAAACATACCGATAATAATGATGATGATGATGATGATGATAATTTGTTAGCAATAAGCCCCCAAACGCGTACCCTTAGCACCTATGTCTATACCATTAGCACTACACCAAAGATACAATTGTGTCCAACATTACAGTTCCAATGATTAGGTGCTATAATATTGGTTCGTGAGATAACAGGTTCAAGCCCTACGTATCATGATTTGAATCACTAAAAATATATCTGAATCATTATTTTTTTTAATAATGGCTGCTACACATCAAAATTCTAACCCTACTTCACAGATCCAAATTCTACCAAAGACCAAATTTTAGAAGATCAAAATTGACCGCCAGTTGAGGGGAATTGTAATGTCCCCCAATCCGCGACTCGAAAATGAACGCCAATGATGTTGCAATCATCACTAGACTTATTTCAAATGAAAAGGTGAGGTCAGTAAAAAATTTCACAACATTGAGTAAACAGAACAACTAAATAATTTCATTACATCAAGATGTTTTACAAAAGTCATTACATTGTCGCTAATCCATCTCGTTCCCACGCATGGGCAAATATGTAATAAAATACAAATAGAGTGTCATGCCCAACATATGAGGTTGTCAATATGGACACTTAACCGATTATAAATTCTACAACAAGTCGTACCTTAATGGGCCCGAATTTGACTAAATCGAAACTCAAGTCCATAGGATACGGATCATTAGTTTTGGTAATGTGCAATAAACATAATAATGTATGATAGAGCTATCTATTTAAACTCATAGCAGAGTAGTAAAATATAATAAACCATATATGTTGACCAATGCTACTACCTTTGAATTAATATTTTTCCTTTAGTATTTGATTGTCCTATCAGCGCCGAGCATGAATGAGAAGACTTCACCATCTATAGTTCTTGCACCAATAGTCCGTCCCTCTAAATCTATCATGTGTGTTGTAATGAGGAGGCGGTTAAAACAATATTCTAGTAACTAGAAAATTATATCCTTTATTCGTAACACTAAGTTTTTCTAATTGATTTCTAAGTGTTATGTCCATTATTCACGGTTATTCCGTGTAATTCCATCTACGCATATGATATATCAAACCTTCTTCAAGGTATAACTATATGCGTATGTATACATACATACAAACATACATATATCTAGATGTTGTAATACCTAAAAGAAAACCCTGGCCACTAAATACTTCTTAAATAGGAAGGAGGCAGACCCATGGCCATTTAATACCTCAACCCAGAAACAATCCTTCTGTAACGTAATCGCTAGTCAATCGGTTCTAACTACATGGATCGATGACATCTAGATATGGCTTTATAATTTAATTTTTGTATTACTATTGCATCTTAAAGACTTATCTAAGAATTAACTTGTTTAAACTTGGCCATCCTACGACGGAAGTAATAAATGAATTTCAATTTTTTTACCGTTTTAGATCTTTATTAGGCTTATGAAGTCTAATTTGTTTAGAACATTTCTAAATTTTATTTAAATAAAATCTTTTATTTTATTTGAAATTATAAAATGATATTGTATTATTTAATTTATATTATGTTAAATATATACGTGTATCATATACACATATATAAGTGTCTACATGTGTAACTTATCAATCCTTACAAGGTATAATATAATCATGTATAGATGCTGAGATTTACATCGCAACGGACATGTTAGCTTATCCAATATGCAAATATTTTTCTAAAGTATGTGTATATATACACACGTTTTCTTTTACAATAAATTATTATAAAATATATAAAATAATATTTTATTTATATTCAATTTTGTATAAACATATAAGTATTTATATATGAAAATAAATATATAATATTAAAAACAGGTATACATTAATAAATAGATAAAAAAATTAAACCGTTCATAATATATCAAGTAAATATTTGTTTCGTAATTCCAAAAATAATACATTTATAAATACACTAAAAATAATAATACATGCATATGCAAATGAATATATTAGATGCTTATATATATTAATAGAAATAAAATTATAAAATAGTTTTTATTTAAATATATATTAACTAGGTCTTGTGCATAGCTTAGTATTTTTTTAATTTTAATTTTAAAATACATGTATATGTTAATGAAACAGTACAAAAATTAATAAAAATATTTTATTCAAAAAAAAATTTGAATTTTATATTTCTAGGAAATTTTAGATGAAAATTTTATAATTTGAAAATTTTATAATGTAATTTTATATTTTAAAACAATTTAAAATCCAATTTTTAAATTTTCGTTTTTAGTTTAAATATTTAAAAATAAAATATTATTTTCAATTATAAGTGTAATATGTATCAATACAATTTTATAAAATAAAAAATTATAATACATATATGAATTTATATAATTATTTATATGATAAATCGATTTAAAATAATATAAAAATATTTTTTCCTGCCAATTTTTTTTATACTTATTAAACATTATATATAAAATTATATTTTCATATTTTACATAATTATAATATTTTATTTAAATTATAAAATATATAAAAGTATGCATGTATCTTATATTAAATTATTCAAACAATCAAAGAATGGTTTTTCTTAATTCCAAGCCATGTTGCCCAAAGATAAATCATAATAAAAAAAATAAACATATATATATATATATATATAGATATACACATATACATACAACCAACCAAAATTGTAATAATATAATTACATGTTGGAATCATCACTTAACTAACAATATTACACGCACAGATATATAATGAACATCATAAATATAAATTAATGTTTGAAATTATATTAGGAACAAACCTTATAGCCAAAGCACTTAAGCATACCTTGAAACGATGATGTAAGCTTGAAACAATTTTCGATCCAAAAAAGTGATAGTTCTTGAACCGTTGGCCACTAACTATCGAATAACAGTTGAATTGATTTGATTTGAGCTTAGGAAACCAAAAATATGGGAGTGGAGCTCAGCCAACAAGATTTTGAGATGGAGGCTCCAAAAGATAAAAAGATGAGCGTAGAGATGCTTAAATAGAGAAAAAGGAAGAAGAGAATTTAGGGCCTCATCTTTTACCCAATCTCCTTCCATCCGAGCCATCCAAAATCAAGCATCCTCTCCCATATTTGAACACCCTATAGCCACTATTATGGCCGCGCAAACCAACCCCTCTAATGGGCCATGCACCCATCTACGGTCTGAACAAATATTTTGCACTTTAAATCTAATATAAGACACTTATCGATATCACATATCAATTAATATATTTGTAACTTTTATAAAAATATTTAATCTTTGTTCATCAAGTCAAAATCAAATTTATAAATAATATTCATAAATATTAATCAATTTAATTGATTAATAACAATTTGTTAACAAGAAAACATGTTAACACTCCAAAGTTGGTTAAAGGGGAAGGTTAGCCCTTTTGAGGTTGCTCTTAGTCAAATGAAAGATGATTGGATGGGAGTATTCCTTTTGATCTACCCATTCGAATTGAATTCTATTATGAAAACTTTTCCTTATTGTCCTTTCGACCCAGTCAATACACTCAAACTTCCTTCTTTCTAGCCTTTCGAGCTTAGTGGAGGAGTTTGATTATCCCTTCGAAACCTTCCTTTTCGGAACAGATGCAGAACACTGGAGGAAGTATCTACGGATGCAAGGGTATGATTTGTTTTGAATGGTTTCATCCTTGTCAAAACCTAGAATCTTAAGTGGTTTGAGTTAAGATTTGGCATCTGAGGTAAAATGGGTTGGAGTTATGGATTCGATCCACTGAAAGGAAGAAGCTTGATGAATGATAGCCTGGAATTAAAGACTGGGATTATATGAAAGTTTAGGGGTTTCGACTAAGTCGCATGATGCCTTTCGATGGGGTCGAAACCTGGAAATCAAGATTAAAACTAATAAAAGCCTTTCATGAAAGCTATCTAATAAAAAATATTTAAATCTTCCCTTTATTAATCCAGCAATGTTTTTGTTGATCAATTTTCCCTAAATACAAATTAGGGTTTACAACCTTCTAGAACTATGAAAATACAAGTATGGAATAGGTGAATTCAGATCCTCAAGACCAGGCCCCTTGGCTCTTATTTATAGATGCGGTTGACACCTTTCAACCCAGTGCTTTTGATCGAAAGGTGGCTTTAGATACCTTTCGACCCCTTTGACATTTGCATATTCCTCTACGATGCTTTCGAATGGGCTTGAATGCTTTCATCTTTGTCAAAAGAGATGGTTGCACCTTTCTTCTTTATGTTGCTTTGCATGAGCTTTCGACTCTGTCAATGGGTTGCTTCCAAGGATTTCGATGGTGTTGAAATGTTGATGGTTTCGATGCTATTAGTAGTTTCCAAACATATCCTTGCGACATGGTGCGAAACCTTCCCTGGATATTAAAGGCTTCAACCGGTTCGAAAGGCTTGAGTTTGCTTACGAACGGGTTGTCCTGACCAAGGTGTATTTTAGTGTGATTTGAGTGAAGGCGATACCTTTGGTCTCGAAAGGTTTGGCATGCATATGAAGGTTTGTTATGCATTATCTTCAAAAGATGTTTTTTTAACTCATTCGAAAGATCATCATGCATGCGAAAGCACCTGCTTCAAAAGTGTTCACTGAAGCTAAAACGTGCTTTCAACCCTTTAGACCCCTTGGAAAAGTTTTGATACTTATAGTCATTGGCTGTTGCATCCCTTCGACCCCTTCGAAAGGTCTTACTGGAGCTACTTTCTCTTGCTTTTCTTTGTTTTCTATTCAATCTGGTTTTGACAAGCTCAAAAGGATATTTGGTAGTAATATCCCCCCCTCCACGAAGGGATGCCTTTTGACTTTTCAAGTCAATGATCTCAAAATCTTCAATGTTTCCCGCCTTTTCTTATTTCCGCGTGGATCTGGGACATTCATTTAAATTTAATTAGGCGATCGTCTTTCTTGCTGACTTTTCATATAAATCACTTTATTCTCTTTCATTTACCAGCAACTGTAATTATCTTCGAGCAAAAGTTACAGTTATTAAATCCTCAATTAATCTTTATCTACATAAATCAAAAATTCAAATCTAAAGTAAGTTACTATCTTGCTTATTTGAATTTTTTTTCTTCTCTCCTTTTGCCTTATAGTGAATCTTAATTTCTTAAACTTTCACGATTTGAATTTTGAATCATTGCTTTCGTTTATTTTTAACTTCTCAAGTTTGTATTTGCCTGAAAGTGTTCTTTGATTTTATTGCCATGGTTTGATTCAATTCATTTTCTTGTTTATCCTCATTTTAATCCTTCCTGGTCACGTGTGACGACCGGCCAATTTGTAACCTTTGAATTGACAATAAACCACACATGCTCGACCTAAAAAGCACAGACTGACGGAAAGTCAGGAAAAAGAAAAGAAGAGAAGAAAGAGAGAAGGGAGAATCAAAAAGGAAGATAAAGAATCTCACGTTGCATCGGAAATTTTTACATAATATCATATCAATGATCTCTATAAAATAGAATATATATATACACATCAATCAAAGTTCAACAATCAATCAATAGTTATCAGCCTGAACAGTTATAATAACCTGTCCTCACAATTGCCGATAATATACAACAACTAAGCAGTGGATAAACAAAATAGATGTATGTGTATACGTAAATGAAGATCTCCAGCTCTCCTGCTGAAGCTCCAAAAGAATCAAATCCAAACCTGTAAATATACTTGGTTTGACCCGAGCATTGAAATGGAAGAACGCCCGGATCAGGTAAACCAGCGTGAGAAACATACTCAACTGAATTTATTGAATTACCCAAATTCCTTTATCAAATCAAAATTATCTCGTAAGACAAGTCCACACATAAACAAGGACATGTTTTTACCTTACGATAACTAAACCATTTCATTTCAAATCATCTAATATTATACTAGTGTCTGTATATAAATAATATTAATCATGGCCGTAATTGTTACATTGATTAATTTTCATCATATAGCCCAAAATGGCTAATACAATCAAAATGGCAGGTACGTAGTGGAGATTGGATTTCCATACAAATGACCAGGTGAAGGGACTATCTTCCGGTGGGTACACCTGTAGATGGATGTCCCGAGGCACTGAACATCTGCCCTCTACCAACATAAAACCGGCCCACCTCTCTAACTAGATGGTACCAAATATTTCATCCTCCGGTCATTACTGCCCTTTACCGAGGCCCCTCTAGCATAAAACCACAATAATCAAATACACGATGTAAAGATATATCTAGAAGAGGACGATCATACCTTATTTGGGAGCGACCTACTTAGCCTTGCCGCATCTGACCCGGTTTCGGTCATTTCCGGTTGATCAGGCCTAAGGTAACGATTGACTTTCATAATCACATATCACATCACTTTGAATGCCAAACGGCCATTCCGTTTGACTACTAATTGCCTTCCACAAAAATACAACCCTTGAGTTTGTACGTCTGAAGGAGGGTGTTAAGCTAAGAGAAGTTTCCTTCTCCGCCACCACTGATGTACGTTTGTAAAAACCAATGTACGTAATCTTTAAAAATACAACGTCAAACAAATATCCATACAAGTCGTCCATGAACAGGACAAGCCGAAGGTACTTTCTTACACATCCTATGGAGAAATCCTTAGGATTAGTAGCGAATAGTCCTTACATTGGATATTTCATAATGGAGAGACCATTGCTACTATATGTATATTGGGATTTTAACCCCAAACGATCAACAAGAAATCCCCCACTATGAAAATCCTTAATACGAATATCATCACAACCAACCTGCACAATCGTGGCATATACGTTGGTCCGAAGTGGGTTACGGATAAACCGATCCCGGTCTCTTCGCACCAACAACGCAAAAACGTTTCTCAACCTCACACGGAAACTAAGTATAATAGACTTATCATGTCCCCAACTTTCAACTTGCTATCCTTCGGCCAAGAAGGAAGCTCAATAGATTGGAGTAATATTCTGCACTACACGAATCAACATCCTCAACACAAATGTTTTTGTGGCCTATATAGAAGGCTACATAATAAATGTACGACTAATAGTTCCCACATCAAGTCAAGGAACTAAAATGGCCAAATTTGATAGTCGGTTATTTAACTACCAAAGCAAACAAACAAATATTCAGCACTATAACAATGATATGCCATTTTAATTAATCTTTATTTATTAAATCATTTGCCAAATATTCACTTCAAATTATCTTTAAAAAGATATAATTCCAAACCATTTCAACATCTTAATATTGGAAAACATTTCCATATACTTAATAATAAGTAATTCACAAATCTCTTTATTTTCAACACTTAGAAAATATTCCATATACTTAAATCAGGATTAAGTATATATTTTATGTTAGGAAATAAATTATATGCTTTCGATGATAACAACTATACAATGGAAATCGAATGTACACACACACACACACACACACATATATTTACAGGTAGTTGATAAAGTAACATCACCAAAGAGACAAAAACAAGACTCAAAAGAAGTATCAAAAGACTTCAAGTCGATAGATGTGAAAGAGGGATGACATAGACAAAGATAAAGCAACATGCACACATTCAAACGTCTGGGAACACTAGCCAGACGTCTGATTGATTCCTCTGGTTCATAACTCAGAAAGAATCAGACGTCTGGTTACTAAACTCAGACGTCTGAAAAGCATCCGGATATGAAAAATATATGAAGACCGGACGTCTGCTTAATAAACTCAGATGTCTGAAATACAACCAGATGCAAAAAATATATGAAGACCAGACGTCTGAAATATTTTTCCAGACGTCTGATTTTGGACTCGGCTGTGAAAATTCAAAGAACGACTGTCACATCCGAAAGGACATGCTCGCTTCTCTTCACTGCAATTCTTCATCACCATGAGAAGCAACCTTAGAGAACTTACTAATAGTTGCAACTACATAAAAGATCTCTCCACCACTATAAATTGAATCAGGAATTCAAGAGAAGACCTCACCTTACTTACTTACGCTCTTAACTTTAATACTCTGATCTATACCTGATCTCTAGCGATCAAATACCTATACTTAACTCTTCCATATATTCAGAACTCCTCATTCAATATTCTCTAGATAGATATATATTGGAAGCCTTTGTACTCAAATAGTCAACATCCGTGTTATAGAATACATTCTTGACAAAGAAACTCTGCTATTGTAAACCTGTTCCTCCGGGTCAAGTGAGTGTTAGTTGAAAGGAAATTCCTAAGAGGAGCTTCGGGACTGGACGTAGGACGGGAGGTCCGAACCAGTATAAAATCCTAGTGTGATTATTTTAATTTACTTTGCTACTATCATCTATCAAGTTATATTATATAGTTGGTTGCATTAACTTGCATATATATCCTATATGATCCACTCATATAGACTTTCATTTTATTCTTTAAGGAAAACATTCATTTAAACATCTTTCATTTGAGTCAAAACGAATATTGAGTAAAACATCGTTACGACAACCCAAAATCACTAGTATAGGGATTTGAAAGTAAGATATATAAATCCCATATACTATACAAAACGTTTTTTGTGACGCCCCACCTCTATACCCACGCTAGCCAAGGGCATTACGGTGAATGCTGTCAACTAGCGTGGAGAATAAGGCTGTTGAGGAGCGACCATCTGTGTAATTGCTTTGCGCGAGCATCGATATGTCAGATAGTATAACATGCATTTCTTTATCAAGAGGGAAATCCGAAATACCGACACAAACTCAAAGCTACTACACAGTGGCTATAATATCTTCAGAAACAAATATAGAAATAAACATAACATAAATCAGTCACAGACAATTCATATCACAAAGGCGGAAATAGATATGAATATTACACTAGGAAGTGTACATCAGAGTAGTGGTCTAAAAAGATCCACAATATCACAAAAGAATAGTTATATGAACTACACAAAAGAATAAGTATACATTATGGAGTCTATATCTCAAATGTATACAACAAAAACTGCTAATCTAAGTAGTTAACCAAAAGTCAAGGAGGAAATCCCGGATGCAAAGTTAAGCAGAAGCACCTGTAACATCTCGGTCTGACCCGAGTATTATTTAAGAAGAAAATAATAAACGGATCAGTCTAACTATAAATATCAGATAAAACGATATAGAGTAAGAGATATGACTAAACACATAATAATCACAATGCCAAGCTGTGATATATATAAGTAATTGAAAATCAACAAGAGATTAATCAATATCACAAAAATCTACACAAGAATCAAAGAAATGTCATACTCCTTATTTTGTTCACCAAACCATAAATATTGACGATTATATCAATGTCAATCACAAAAGTCAATGACACTCAAATTAACCAATGCACAAATATTGATAAAACTTATCAATGGAAATCACGAAAATTGGTGAAACACAAATTTTAGAAATCATCTCAAGAAATCCAGAAATCACAAAAAAGGGGAAAAAGGCCTATCACAAACGGGAGCATAAAGCTCACCAACACGTGTATCACAAACGGAACGCTAATTCCATGGTTGCTAACCATCACAAATTGAGCCGAAGCTCCACAAACGGCCCGAAGACCATGGGTTGCTACCCCACCAATTTGAGTCGAAACTCCACAAAACGGGGTTTAGTCTCCCTCGCAGACAAAGAGACATCGCACATTGCTAGTCTAAATCACAAAGATGATCGTCATGATCAATGAGAAGTGTCAATTACACTGAGCTAGTAAATATATGCGTTTAGCTTCATGTGCCATAACCACTTGCTTAACTTAAATATTTACGAACAAACTGTAGATCTCCACTATAAAATTGTCACAAGGGATTTAATCGAACAAGTCCAAGAATTAACCGACGAAGTAAACGCAAGCGTTTCATACCACTCGTTTTACTAAGTCGTTTAATTAGATTTCTCATACGAGTGAGGTAAAGGTTTGTATATACTAATAGATTGGAAAACGGTTTAAGAAACGAGCATTGTACTAAAATAGTGTTAAAATCATTTGAAGAAAGAGTTTTGATATTTACTACTAGTATAGAAACTTTTATATTTTTAAAGTGACAAATCACGAAGAAGATTGTAGGAACAATCAACCACTAAAATTCACATACGAAGATGTGAATAAAAATCCAACGAAACCGATAAAGAATCCATCGAAATGGATATTCAAAAATCCCTAAAAAGGAGTCATCAAAGTCATAATAAATGATAACAACACATAGGAAATAACACGAATCGAATGAAGTTGGAAATTCAAACAACTAGGCGAAATAGGTAAAGTTGCAACAGGTCGGTCGGCCGGCTACAGGGCTCGGTCGACCGGCCCCTGTTCCAAAAAGTCTCGGGAAGCAGGTCGGTCGACTGAGCCCTGTAGGCAGTAGACCGGACCAGAAATAGAAAGGTGCTTATGCACCTTAGTAGCAGGTCGGTCAACCGACCCAGGGGTTCGGTCGGCCGACCCTGATGTTCTGCAAATTGAAACCCATTTAATTGATGTGCAAACTCCACCAATTCGCAACCGAGCGAGCACGGACGATAGGGAATTATGCCCAATGGCTACCCGATCCTATTGGCTCCTCGATGCATCACTAAAAACGCATTTGAACATCAAAGCCATGATTTTTAAAGAATTGAACCCAAAACACCAAAAATTAGAATATTCACCAAATCAATCCAAACCAAAAGCTAATGCACACGAATAAGTGTTAGGAATTCATACCTAACATTCGAAGATAATTATAAGCATAGATGTGAGATAAAAATCTCACCTTTGAACCAAAGAAATTGAATAAGAAGCTTGAGAGAAAAAGGGGAATCAACCACTCTTCAAATCCAACTCAAGAAGCTTGATTCTAAGCTTAAAAGAGAAACATTTCCCAAATTAGGTTTATAAATTTTCTGAAATTAAAGAGAGAATGAGTTGGGGAAGAAGAAGAGAAGCTTACCAACGGGTTCTTCTATTAGTTTGGAGCTAGAGTTTGATTTGCAAAGGAAAACTAGGGCTTGGAGTTTTAATTTCCTCTTCCACTCTCCATTAATATAAAAGCTTGACTATTAGGAAATGAGGAATGAAGTAATGAAGAGGAGAAGGGGTTGGGACTGAATACATAAGTGGCTCGGCCCAAACCAAAGCCCTAAGTAAAAAGTAGCAAAAATCAACTTACTCCAAACATATCGAAGCTTATACTCAAAAAGGTCGCAAACGGCATTTTAAACTCAATGGGAGTGGTCCCGAGTCCTAATTCGACCGTATGCAAAAAGAAGCTTTTCGGACTAAATTCCGAGTATCGGTAAAGTATTCAAATAAAATATTAAAATATAAAATCGACAAATATGCGGGTTGTTACAGACTCCCCTCCTTAAAGAAATTGCATCCTCGCAATATTTAAGAAGAAGATATATAGTAACAACCATAAAAGCATATTTAACACAAAAGAAGTTTGAAATAAGAAGTTCACCTCAAAGAGCACGAGAAAGTAAGTCCGGATGTGTTCGCTCGATGAACTCTCTAGACTCCCAAGAACAATCCTTAGGATTTGAAGACCATTGGACTTTCACAAGCAGGACATCTTTATTTCGAAGGCGTTTGACCTCCGAAGCAATAATTCGAATAGGATGCTGCTCATAAGTTAAATTAGGCGAAACTTCAATTTCTTCCACAACACCGGGCTCAAGAATAGAATCGGAATCTCGAAGACACTTCCGAAGTTGAGAAACGTGAAACACGTCATGGATAGCAGAAAATTGAGCCGGTAATAAAAGGCGATAAGCCACGGAACCAATACGTTTGGTGATAGGAAATGGCCTAATATATCGAGGCGCTAACTTTCCCGATCGACTGAAACGTACAACACCTTTCATAGGTGACACACGAATGAACACAAGATCTCCCACAGAAAGCTTTAAGTTCCTTCTCCAGCTATCGGCATAAGATTTTTGTCTACTCTGGGCTTCTTTCATCCTATGCCGAATAAGTTCAATCTTTTCTGTAGAATCACGAATAAAATCTGGACCTAAAACCAGCTTCTCACCGGCCTCAAGCCAACAAGAAGGAGATCGCCATGGCCTTACATAGAGTGCCTCGAAAGGTGCCATACCAATGCTAGATTGGAAGCTATTATTATAGGAAAATTCAACAAGTGAAATATGATCTTCCCAACTTCCACCAAAATCAAGAACACATGCACGAAGAAGATCTTCAAGAGTTTGATTCACACGCTCGGTTTGTCCATCGGACTGAGGATGATAAGCGGTGCTAAAATTAAGCTTCGTTCCTAAAGCTTTTTGAAGACTTTTCCAAAATCCACTAGTAAACAATGGATCACGATCACTAACTATAGAAGTAGGAACCCCATGCAATTTAACAATTTCTTTAATAAAAAGTTTGGCCAAAAGAGGTACGGTTCGGTTAGACCGAACATGAATAAAATGGGCGGATTTAGTAAGTCTATCAACAATCACCCATAAGCTATCATGACCCGAACGAGAACGGGGAAGGCCATCTATAAAATCCATTGAAATCTGGTCCCACTTCCAAATTGGAATTTCTAAAGGTTGCAATAATCCACCGGGCCTTTGATGCTCGGCCTTAACGAGTTGGCAAGTCATGCAACGCTTAACGAAGTTAGCGATGTCAAGTTTCATTCCCTCCCAATAATAAAGTCGCTTCATATCCGCATACATTTTACTACTACCGGGATGAATGGTAAACTTAGAACGATGAGAATCTTCTAAAATATCTTTACGAAGATCACTAATATTTGGTACGATAAGTCTACCAAATTTCCGAATGCCGCCACGAGAATCGATATCAAAGTCTTTTAAACCTTCAATATCAATTTTATCCTTAATATTTTGGCCAAGAGGAGCCAATTCAGGATCTAGCCTTTGAGCTTCAAGAATGCGGTCTAAAAGAGAAGGACGAGCCTCAAGGCTACATAAAACAAATGATGAGCATAAATCGGATACGCGGTCTCGAATCTCACAAGTGGATAAGATCTCGAGATCGTTCCATTCGGATATCATCATAGAAACAACAGCTTGTTGTTTACGGCTAAGAGCATCGGCGACACGATTACCCTTACCGGGGGTATAAAGAATATCAAGATCATAAGGAGCAAGGAACTCGAGCCAACGTTGTTGACGCAAATTAAGTTCCTTTTGAGAGAATAAATACTTCAAGGATTTATGATCGGTATAAAGAACAAATTTCTCTCCTAAAAGATAATGACGCCAAATCCGAAGAGCAAAAACAATAGCCGCGAGCTCTAAATCATGAGTAGCATATCTAGTCTCAGCAGGATTCAATTGCCTAGAAACATAAGCAATAACATGTTCTCTTTGCATAAGAACGGCACCCAAACCAATGCGACTAGCATCGGTATAAACAACGAAATCTTGATTCCCCTCGGGAATAACAAGAATAGGAGCATTAGAAAGAAGTTCTTTTAATTTCTGAAAAGAAGTTTCACATTTGTCTGACCAAATGTATTTAACACCTTTCTTCGTTAAGCTAGTGAGAGGCACGACAATCTTAGAAAAGTCTTTGATAAAACGGCGGTAATAACCTGCCAATCCAAGGAAACTACGAATCTCTGTCACACCCTCCGGTCTCTTCCACTCTTGAATCGCTTCAATCTTTGAAGGATCCACGGAAATTACGGATTCAGAAATAATATGATCGAGAAACTTCACACGAGATTGCCAAAAGTGGCATTTAGAAAACTTTGCCTTTAATTGATTACTCCTAAGAGTTTCCAATACAATCCGAAGATGCTTTTCATGCTCCACCTCGGTTTTAGAATACACAAGAATATCATCAATAAAGATGAGAACAAACCGGTCGAGAAAATCTTTGAAAACTCGATTCATAAGGTCAATGAAATAAGCCGGAGCATTCGTTAGACCAAACGGCATAACAAGCCATTCATAAGATCCATAACGAGTACGGAACGATGTCAAAGTAATGCTATCCTCTGCAATACGAAGCTGATGAAATCCAGTAGCTAAGTCTAATTGTGAAAAGACTCTAGCACCACTAAGTTGATCGAATAGATCATCAATCCGAGGTAAAGGATATTTATTTTTGATAGAAAGATCATTAAGCTTGCGGTAGTCAACACAAAGCCTAAGTGTTCCATCGGATTTCTTCACAAAAATAGCTGAAGCTCCCCAAGGCGAGGAACTAAAGCGAATAAATTGCTTCGTCTCCAATTCGGATAATTGTTTACTCATCTCCTCGTTTTCTTTATTGGACATACGATAAGGAGGGCGAGTGATAGGTTGAGCTCCAGGAACAAGATTAATTCTGAACTCAATTGCTCGCTTAGGTGGTAATCCTAAAACGGGCTCGAATATGTCGGAAAATTCACGAACGACGTGAATAAGAGAAATAATATCACCCTCATCATCATCGTCGTCATCACGAGGGTTTGAAGAATATAAAGATGCAACCAAAGCAGAATCCGAATCATTAAGAATAACAGAAACCTGATTAACAGATTGAGGATGTCGAAGATGAATAGTTCGCTCAGGACATAGGATATGAGCTTCATAACGGTTAATCCAATTCATTCCCAAAATCATTCCAAAGCCTAAATAACGCATGACATGCAAATCGGTTAGGAAAGGAAAATCACACAAAATAATCTCGACATCTTTACACAATAAACTGATTGTTGCGGATCCACCAACCAGATTCGCAATTCTCAAAGAAGCCATTAAAGACAAAACATCCAAAGAAAAGGCATCAACAAGTTCCTTTGATATAAAAGAGTGGGATGCACCCATATCAAAAAGAACTCGAATGGGATGACCATGAAATAAAATAATGCCATCAAGGATAGAATGAGAAATACCATGACCACGAGATGTGTTGCCAAGGGCTTGAGCAACATTTAACTTTCCCTCCTTCCTACCCTGAAGCTTGGGGCATGAAGATATAACATGACCGGGACTTTTGCAGTAGCGACAAGAGAGAGACTTTGGGCACTTGTTCGCATAATGGTCCTTCGAACCACAATTATAGCATTCCCCACGACCAAAGGAAGAAGTCTTTGCCACAAAGGTTGCTTGCTTCCCTTTCTTATTGGGATAAGGGCCTTTCAATTTGTTTGGCCTTTTCTTGTTGTTGAAGTTTGGTTTGGAACCCACCACTTCAACATCATTCTCCCTATCTGCCTCTTCAAGATGAAGAGCGATATCAATGAGTTGGTCGAAAGAAACTTCTAATTTTAGAAGTAATGGCTTCTTGAGATTTTTGTTCAAGCCATAGACGAACCTCTGGTTCTTCTTTAAAGAGGTGTTGATGTATTCAACCCCATATTTGGAAAGTGACTCGAAGGAGGCGACATAATCAGTCACTGAGGACTCACCTTGAACAAGGTCTATAAATCGTCGAGCCAATGTCACTTTCTCTGCTTCTGGTACAAATTTCAACTCGAAGCGTTCCCGGAATTGCTCCCAGGTGAGATCCACTTCATTAATCTCAGAAATAAGAAGCTCGTACCAGTCCAATGCTCTTTCTCGGAGCATACTAGAGGCCACCTGAACTCGGTGGAGGTCAACAAGATTCATGCGAGAAAAGATTCGATCGCATGACCTTAGCCAAGCCTGTACTTCAATAATAGTTTCGGAACCTTTAAATGGCTCCCCACCCAAATTAGTGTAATCGCTGCACAAGCGTGCAAATCCCGACTTTGGGTGAGTAGGTTCCGGGTTAGAACCAGCTGCTTGAGCATTCGTAACAAGGTCAAGAAGTTGCTAGGTAGTCATAAAAACTCCATCTTGGGGAGTAGCACTAGATTGACCGGCAATGGGACAGCTAGGTCTAACCATTTCTCTTCCTTTAGAAAGAAATAAAGAAGGAGACAAAGGTTATTCACGAAATAAGTATCAAGCAATCTTGATAGATAAAACAAGGAATCATAAGGAAAATAGGATGAATCGGTATGAAGACTCGAATTAAATCCTAAAGCACGACTCCTAAGATGGACTTAGGATGATGATCCTTGTTATAATATTCCATATTGTTCCGAAGTTTGGCTTTGATACCAAGTTGTGACGCCCCACCTCTATACCCACGTTAGCCAAGGGCATTACGGTGAATGCTGTCAACTAGCGCGGAGAATAAGGCTGTTGAGGAACGACCATCCGTGTAATTGCTTTGTGCGAGCATCGATATGTCAGATAGTATAACATGCATTTCTTTATCAAGAGGGAAATCCGAAATACCGACACAAACTCAAAGCTACTACACAGTGGCTATAATATCTTCAGAAACAAATATAGAAATAAACATAACATAAATCAGTCACAGACAATTCATATCACAAAGGCGGAAATAGATATGAATATTACACTAGGAAGTGTACATCAGAGTAGTGGTCTAAAAAGATCCACAATATCACAAAAGAATAGTTATATGAACTACACAAAAGAATAAGTATACATTATGGAGTCTATATCTCAAATGTATACAACAAAAACTACTAATCTAAGTAGTTAACCAAAAGTCAAGGAGGAAATCCCGGATGCAAAGTTAAGAAGAAGCACCTGTAACATCTCGGTCTGACCCGAGTATTATTTAAGAAGAAAATAATAAACGGATCAGTCTAACTATAAATATCAGATGAAACGATATAGAGTAAGAGATATGACTAAACACATAATAATCACAATGCCAAGCTGTGATATATATAAGTAATTGAAAATCAACAGGAGATTAATCAATATCACAAAAATCTACACAAGAATCAAAGAAATTTCATACTCCTTATTTCGTTCACCAAACCATAAATATTGACGATTATATCAATGTCAATCACAAAAGTCAATGACACTCAAATTCACCAATGCACAAATATTGATAAAACTTATCAATGGAAATCACGAAAATTGGTGAAACACAAATTTTAGAAATCATCTCAAGAAATCCAGAAATCACAAAAAGGGGGAAAAAGGCCTATCACAAACGGGAGCATAAAGCTCACCAACACGTGTATCACAAACGGAACGCTAATTCCATGGTTGCTAACCATCACAAATTGAGCTGAAGCTCCACAAACGGCCCGAAGACCATGGGTTGCTACCCCACCAATTTGAGTCGAAACTCCACAAAACGGGGTTTAGTCTCCCTCGCAGACAAAGAGACATCGCACATTGCTAGTCTAAATCACAAAGATGATCGTCATGATCAACCAGAAGTGTCAATTACACTGAGCTAGTAAATATATGAGTTTAGCTTCATGTCCCATAACCACTTTCTTAACTTAAATATTTACGAACAAACTGTAGATCTCCACTATAAAATTGTCACAAGAGATTCAATCGAACAAGTCCAAGAATTAACCGACGAAGTAAACGCAAGCGTTTCATACCACTCGTTTTACTAAGTCATTTAATTAGATTTCTCATACGAGTGAGGTAAAGGTTTGTATATACTAATAGATTGGAAAACGGTTTAAGAAACGAGCTTTGTACTAAAATAGTGTTGAAATCATTTGAAGAAAGAGTTTTGATATTTACTACTAGTATAGAAACCTTTATATTTTTAAAGTGACAAATCACGAAGAAGATTGTAGGAACAATCAAGCACTAAAATTCACATACGAAGATGTGAATAAAAATCCAACGAAACCGATAAAGAATCCATCGAAATGGATATTCAAAAATCCCTAAAAAGGAGTCATCAAAGTCATAATAAATGATAACAACACATAGGAAATAACACGAATCGAATGAAGTTGGAAATTCAAACAACTAGGCGAAATAGGTAAAGTTGCAACAGGTCGGTCGGCCGGCTACAGGGCTCGGTCGACCGGCCCCTGTTCAAAAAGTCTCGGGAAGCAGGTCGGTCGACTGAGCCCTGTAGGCAGTAGACCGGACCAGAAATAGAAAGGTGCTTATGCACCTTAGTAGCAGGTCGGTCAACCGACCCAGGGGTACGGTCGGCCGACCCTGATGTTCTGCAAATTGAAACCCATTTAATTGATGTGCAAACTCCACCAATTCGCAACCGAGCGAGCACGGACGATAGGGAATTATGCCCAATGGCTACCCGATCCTATTGGCTCCTCGATGCATCACTAAAAACGCATTTGAACATCAAAGCCATGATTTTTAAAGAATTGAACCCAAAACACCAAAAATTAGAATATTCACCAAATCAATCCAAACCAAAAGCTAATGCACACGAATAAGTGTTAGGAATTCATACCTAACATTCGAAGATAATTATAAGCATAGATGTGAGATAAAAATCTCACCTTTGAACCAAAGAAATTGAATAAGAAGCTTGAGAGCAAAAGGGGAATCAACCACCCTTCAAATCCAACTCAAGAAGCTTGATTCTAAGCTTAAAAGAGAAACATTTCCTAAATTAGGTTTAGAAATTTTCTGAAATTAAAGAGAGAATGAGTTGGGGAAGAAGAAGAGAAGCTTACCAACGGGTTCTTCTATTAGTTTGGAGCTAGAGTTTGATTTGCAAAGGAAAACTAGGGCTTGGAGTTTTAATTTCCTCTTCCACTCTCCATTAATATAAAAGCTTGACTATTAGGAAATGAGGAATGAAGTAATGAAGAGGAGAAGGGGTTGGGACTGAATACATAAGTGGCTCGGCCCAAACCAAAGCCCTAAGTAAAAAGTAGCAAAAATCAACTTACTCCAAACATATCGAAGCTTATACTCAAAGAGGTCGCAAACGGCATTTTAAACTCAATGGGAGTGGTCTCGAGTCCTAATTCGACCGTATGCAAAAAGTAGCTTTTCGAACTAAATTCCGAGTATCGATAAAATATTCAAATAAAATATTAAAATATAAAATCGACAAATATGCGGGTTGTTACATTTTCTTTCAGAAATCATCTACTATAACAACAGTGTTATAGTCCATCATTTCCTTATTTTTCGAAAACGTCTATTTCAACAATGAATGTTGAAATATATAGTTTCAATATTTAACAAATTTTAAAATATCTTCAAATCATTTTACTCCACTTAAAATATCACTTCCCACAAATATTTATTTATTTCAAATATTATTCAATGTCCAAAATCATGAATATTTTTCATTTACCACATTCATTACTTCTACACATTTATTAAAGATAATCTATTGTCCAAAATCGTGGATATAATCCATTTACCAAATTCATTGCTTTTATATATAGTCATTAAAGTATTATCAACTATCCAAAATCGTGGAGATATCTCCTTTAATAAACTTCTATATTTAACTTATCAAATTCAATTGATTTCGGAATTATAAAACAATATTTATAAATCCCATTTATATTTTAATAAAAACTTCAAGTCATAAATTCACTTTGTTAACCAATTCCATATATACCTCAATTCCACGCCAAAATCCAAATTATAAGTTAATTAACTTATAACTCACTTATTTCCAAAATTCATTCTTTTTTTAACTTCGTCAATTTATAAATCTTATTCACTTATAAAATATATTTATACCTTCATTTTAACACTTATAAAACTCCTCTACAATTCTAATATTTTGATTTATAAAAATTCAATTTATAAATCCTCTATATAAACCATATATAATAAATCAAAAATCTCAATTTAAATTATTAAAAAATAATCAACTTCATATTTCAAAAATCACATTTCGATCATATTTCATAAAAATCATAATTCTTAAAACATAAAAAATATAACTTTTATTTATTTAAAATAAATTCATTTCTTTAACAGTACAAAATTCAATAAAACGTATATTTCCAAAATCACTTGAAAATCCTTTTCAAATTGAAATCATCACTTTGTTTTTTTTAAATTACCAAAAATAGGCCCAATGCTGCAACAACACTAAATACATCAATCACGGCATCCACAACATCATATATCATATGATAACAGAATGTATAACAATATTTGTAAATAAATCAACACTGGTAAGGAATCCAGCTAGATCTCTCTAACCTGCCACCTGCAACAAATATACATATTAGAAATATATGTACAATATTCGCTTCGAGGCAGACATGCGTACAATGGGACATACGCTCTTACACGGGAACGTATAGGATCTCATCTGCTTCAATAGGCAGGAATATATCCAAAGACCAATCAATATATATATATATATATATATATATATATATATCATATATCATCCAAAAAATCGTCAATCATCATAAAATAAATTAATTCTCACTTATATAAAAATCAGTGAGGCGGAAAGAGTGAGTTGTACTCACATTGATTCCAATAGCAGTTGCAATGTTTTACTCCGAGTAAAATTAAACAACTGTTTAATCTTATCCAAAATTTACACTAGCTCCAATCAATTTCAAACCAACTCTAAAATATAGTGCCTGTCAATACGGAACCAACGCAAATTGTTTCATCAAAAAAAGACCTTGTATGAAGAAGTTATGGTGTTTTAAACATTGTACGAATTTATATAATATAATTCACTATTTTCTTTTTAATTTTTTTAAACCTTTTTAATATGGGCCGTACTTTTCTACAAAACAAGATCATGGCCACTCATTCTAATCATCTTCTTCCCTAGGTAATCCATGCACGATCAACCCACTAGCCGCTATAAAATCGTAATCGTCGTGACTCCTACGACCCACCGTATGTCGATCGAGCAACGCCGTTTCGAAGCCCACCACGTGCTCCACCTTCAGCCATAATCGTATGAAGCTCGATTCCACTGTTATCTCATATTTTGTGCTCGATTTTTGAATGTATGAGGCCAATTTATCGTCGATCGGCTTTGCCAAAGGCGATCTCCACCATACAATTGATAGATCTCTCCATCCTCTCCCTTTTCTTAGCTGATGTCGAAGGCTATAGGGGGGAGGATGAAGAGATAAACGAGGAGGAAGATTCGAAGTTCTGGCCATTGATTTTTTATGTGACGGCTATAAACCCAGATGCTTAGGTTTTGTGAAAATTAGTAAATAACGAGCTCTTTTATAGAAAATTTACGTGCACTATTCATCGCCAAATTTTTCGAACTCAAAACGAAACGTGCCGCCTGACATTTATAATATTTTACCCATATTCCGAACACAATGTAATATATATCAGAAGCTAATTCAATCGTATTTGAAAGATAGGTTTTCGAATCAAACTATTTAAATTTAAAATTTACTTAAACAAATTTCTACGGGTTATAGCTTGCCTCGGACAAACCATAAATCCAAATTACATGAAATTAAAATCTTACAATAATATAATATTATGGATCAAATGAAACTGGTTTCATCAAAATCCGAGACTGTTTGAAAATGGCTACTTTTATACATTAACTAAATATTAAAATATTCAATTTCTACGATTTAACTTTTAATTCAATTTTAAAAGTTCGCTAACATAATTCTAATTCAAATAGAATTTAATTCAACTTTATAATTGATTTTCATTCACATTAAATTCAATTTCTAATTATTTTAGCAATTTCAAATATTAAATTAACAATTTAATTATCCAATCAAATCATTATATTTAAAATATAAGTTATCCAGCTTACAAAATTTACTTTTGAATACTTAAAATCAATTAAATATCTGAATATCGAATGACAGAAATTTTGGGTCGTTACATTCTCCCCTACTTAAAATAATTTCATCCTCAAAATTACCGAGTACGAAAAAGTCCCAAAATCCAGTAATTTTTCAAAACAATTCATTCAAATTAGATACCAAATTCCTTTACCCTTTTAGCTTTTCCAGAATCATCAATTAAAATTCTTACAAGAACTTTTCTATGTTATCAAATCCATATATAGTTACCTTTTCAAAACCAATTAATATTGTTTCAATTATATAACTCAAAATCGAAATTTAGTTATCAATTTTTTTTCTAAAATTCCCAAATTTTTTTAACTCCTTAAATTTTCAAAAAAAATGGCCAATGTCTCCTTTGCGCGGTTCAATCGTATTAGGATCACAGCATACATATATGTCACAAATATACATCTCATCTTTGAGGATGAGGCATCCCGTAGGGAAGTACGACACGTAATCCGAGATATGTGCCATTTATATTATTAGCAAGCATATACTGCTAATATAGCGTGAAAGGGAGCTCCAAATTCTAAGCAAGCGCTACTGACACCTACTAAATACTCAACAACAAATGAGAAATATGCATATATGAAAGTAATATCAATATACAACATATACCACTACAACAACTACATATGTCAATATAGAAAATGTAATCAATAGCAACAAACCCAACCATCAAACAACTATCATCCAACTAACATCCAAGAAATCAATATGAATCCACTTCTCTTTAATATTCATTGAATTGGTTTTTAATTTAAACCACATTTGATTCATTAGCATTGGATTTTCTAATATTCATTTATTCAAATTCAATTAGTTTACATTCACTAATTTACATCAAAGTTAGTTTATTTTCAAACTAAATCAAATAAAATTAGATTTTTATGAATTTTCTATACAATCAACTAACATCCATTTAATAACCAATGCATATCCGATATTACCAAATTTATTCAATTCAATTGCTAATTCATTTTACCAATAAAGTTTAATTTCATTATATAACTCAAGTTCATATTTATCACTTAACTTTATTAATTCATTTTAATGTCAAATTCAACTTCATTCAATATTACTTAAGTTAAATTCCTTGTTTTTTTAAACATCATTTACATTTACTTTCACTATACAACTTAAAGTTCATTTCTAGTTTAATTCAAATTCTATTTTATTTAACTTTTACTTAAGTCAATTTTCCTATCACTTATTCAAATTTCAGATTTTGTTTTACTTAACAAAATTGCTTAACCACTTTTAACAATTGGTTTTACTTACTTATTCTCATTTTATAAGTTATATAACTTATTTATCTAAACTTCCAAATTCATATTATATAATCGCTTATCACTTAATTTTAATTTCCATTTCAATAACTTATATAATCCAGTTAAAGTCCAATTCAATTTATTTAACTTTACCAAGTTACATTTTTGTTTCATATTATAAGTTCAAAATTCATTTATCAATTTCATCTTGGATTTTAAATTCAAATTTGTTTACCACAAAAAAATTTCAATTTCAATTTACTATTGGTAGTAAATCAATCACACAGAAACTCAAAATTGATACTGTTAATGCTGCAATCATCACCCTTATTATTTCCCAGCAACAGTAGTAAATTCAGTGCTTTATATTCTTTTAAAATTTCATTTATGTTTACAAATCACATTTATAAATCTTTTACTTATACAATTTCACTATTTTACTTCACTTACATAAGATTATTTCACAATTGTAAATCATATTAGTCATAATCCCATTATTATAATCATTTGCTTATATAATTTATTCTTTTATAATTATTGTTTTATTTAGAATATTCTAACATCTTTTATTAACTTATATATATATATATATATACATTTTCAAACAACCAAAAAATTCATTTATATACACTTTAATATTTTCGAAAAAATTGTTTCCTTTATATACAAATATAATCGAGGTAAATTTATTTCATTTACCCAACTTAAAATGATACTATGTCGACTTTCCTCATTTAAGTGTTTGGAAATTCCTATCGATAATATGGCATCCCAAACACCGACCAAAATTCACAAAGAGCTCAGAGGATAAGCAAATAGAATATAAAACATTCTATATCACTAACAATTACGTGCTCATATATATAATACACTCAAACTCAATCTCGGGTGCTACTTTCCCTATTATACGGAGTACACATCGAAGCTTACGAATATCAAATGTGACGATCCGCAAATCCGTACCCTTTGAATCGACAATAAACCACACAAGCTCGACCCAAAAAGCACAAACTGAAGGAAAGTTAGGAAAAATAAAAGAAGAGAGAAGAAGAAAGAGAAGAAAAGAGAAGAGAGAACCAACAGAACAATACCGAATCTCACATTGCAGCGGAAAATATATTATATCATATCAATGATCTTTACAAAACAGAAATTGTATATATATATACACACATCAATCAGAATTCAAAAATCAATCAATAGTTATCATCCTGTATAGTATAATAACCTATCCTCACAATTGTCGATAATTTACAACAACTAAGCAGCGGAGAAAAAAAATCGATGTAGACGTATACGTAAATGAAGATCTCCAGCTCTCCTGTTGAAGCTCCAAAAACATAAAATCTGAACCTGTAAATATACTCGGTCTGACACGAGCATTGAAAGGAATGAACGCCCGGATCAGTCTGGTAAACCAGCGTGAGAAACACATTCAACTGAATTTATTAAATTACCAAACATTTCCTTTATCAAAACAAAAGCATCTCGTAAGACAAGTCCACACATAAACATGGACATGTTTTTACCTTACGATAACTAAACCATTTCATATCAAATCATCTGATATTATACTAGTGTCTAGTATGCAAATAATATTAATCATAGCCGAAATTTAACATCGATTAAATTCCAGCATACAGCCCAAAATTGGTAATACAATCAAAATGGCAGTTATGCAGTGTAGTTTGGATTTCCATACAAATGACCAGGTGAAGGGATTACCTTCAGGTAGGTACACCTCTAAATGGATGTCCCAAGGCATAGAACATCTTCCCTCTACCAACACATGACCGACCCACCTTTATAACTAGATGGTACCGAATATGCCATTCTCCAATCATTAGTGACCTTTACCGAGGTCCCTTTAGCATACAAACCACAACAATCAGATACATGATGTCATAGCATGTAATGATATATCTAGAAGAGGATGATCATACCCTACTTGGGAGCGACCCACTTAGCCTTACCAAATCTAACCCTATTTTTGTCATTTCCGGTTGATGAGTCCTAAGGTAATGAATACCTTTCACAATCACACATCACGTCACTTTGAATGCCACGCAGCCTTTTTAATTTGACTACTAATTGCCTTCCACAAAAATACAACCCTTGAACTCGTACGTCTCAAGGAGGGTGTTAAGCTAAGAGAAGTTGCCTTCTAAGCCACCACTGATGTACGTTTGTAGAAACCAATATACATAATTTTTACAAATGCAATGTCAGACAAACATCCATACAAGTTGTCCAGAAACAGGACAAACCGAAGGTACTTTCCTACCACATCCTGTCGGGAAATCCCTAGGATTGGTAGCGAATAGTCTTGCATTGGATATTTCATAATGGAGAGACCACAACTATTATATGTATATTGGGATTTTAACCCTAAACGATCAACAAGCAGTCCCCCACTATGAAAATCCAGAATATCAATATCATCATAAGCAACCTGTACAATCGTGGCATATACGTTGGCCGAAGTGGTTTTCAAATAAACCGATCCTAGTCTCTTCGCTCAAAAACGCAAAAGCGTTTCTCAACCTCAAACAAAAACTAAGTCTCATAGAATTATCACATCTCCAACTTTCAACTTGCTATCATTCGACCAAGAAGGAAGCTCGATAGATTGGAGTAATCGTCCACACTACACAAATCAACATCCTTAACACAACCGATAATCAAGCCTAAACAGAAGGCTACATACTATGTGTATGACTAAATAGTTTCCACATCAAGTCAAGGAACTAAAATGGCCAAATTTGATAGTTGGCTATTTAACCATCAAAGAAAACAAACAAATATTCAACACCATAACAATTACTAGGCCCTTCTAATTAAACTTTATTAATTAAATCATTTGTCAAATATTCACTTCAAATTATCTTTAAAAAGATATAATTCCAAGCCATTTCAACATCTCAATATTGGAAAACATTTCCATGTACTTATTTAATAATAAGTAATTCACAAATCTCTTTATTTTCGAAACTTAGAAAATATTGCATATACTTAAATCACGATTAAGTACATTTTTTATTCTTTAAGGAAAACATTCTTTTAAACATCTTTCATTTGATTCAAAACGAATGTTGCATAAAACATCATTATGACAACCCAAAATCACTAGCATAAGGATTCGAAAGTAAGATAGATATATAAATCTCATATACTATACAAAACATTTCCTTTCAGAAATCATCTACTATAACAAGAGTGTTATAGTCCATCGTTTCCTTATTTCTCAAAAGCGTCTATTTCAACAATGAAAGTTGAAATCTCTGGTTTCGATATTTAACACATTTTAAAATATCTTCAAATCATTTTACACCATTTATAATATCACTTCCCAAAAATATTTATTTATTTCAAATATTATTCACTGCCCAAAATCGTGAATATACTTTATTTACCACATTCATTACTTCTACCCATTTATTAAAGATAATCCACTGTTCGAAATCTTGGATACAATTCATTTACCAAATTCATTGCTTCTATACATTCATTAAATGATTATCCACTGTCCGAAATCGTGGATATATCTCCTTTAATAAACATCTATATTTAATTTATCAAGTTAAATTAATTTCGAAATTATAAAACAATGTTTATAAATCCCATTTATATTTTAATAAAAACTTCAAGTTATAAATTCCCTTTCTTAACCAATTCCATATATACCTCAATTACATGCCAAAAATCCAAATTATAAGTTAATTCACTTATAATTCTCTCATTTCCAAAATTCGTTCTTTTTATAACTTCGTCAATTTATAAATCTTATCGACTTATAAAATCCATTTGTAACTTCATTTTAACACTTATAAAACTCCTTTCAATTCCAATATTTTGATTTATAAAAATTCAATTTTATAAATCTTCTATATAAACCATTTATAATAAATCAAAAATCTCAATTTAAACTATTACAAAATAATCAACTTCATATTTCAAAAATCACATTCTGATTATATTTCATAGAAATCATGATTTTTATAAGATAAAAATTATAAATTTTATTTATTTAAATAAATTCATTTCTCTAACACTTCAAAATTCAATAGAACGTATATCTCCAAAATCACTTGAAAATCCTTTTCAAATTGAAATTTTCACTTTAATATTTTAATATTACCAAAAATAGACCCAATGCTACAATAACACTAAATATATCAATCACGGCATCCGCAACATCATATATTATATGATAACAGAATATATAATAATATCTGTAAATAAATCAACACTGGTGAGAAATCCAGTTGGATCCCTCTAACTTGTCATCTGCAACAAATATACATATTAGAAATATATGTACAATGTCCGCTTCGAGGCAGACGCGCATACAATGGGTCATCCGCTCATGCATGGGAACATATAAGGTCTCATCTGCTCCAATAGGCAGAAACATATCCAAATACCAATCAATATATATACAATATATCATATATCATCCAAACAATCATCAATCGTCATAAAATAAATTTATTCTCACTTATATAAAAATATCAATGTGGCAGAAAGAGTGAGTTGTATTCACATTGATTGCAATAGCAGTTGCAGTGTTTTATTCCGAATAAAACTAAACAGCCATTCAGTTTTACCTAAACTTTACATTAGCTCCAATCAACTCCAAACCTGCTACAAAATATATTGCTCGTCAATATGGACCCAACGCAACATATTTCGTCAAAAACGGACCTCGTATGAAGAAGTTATGGTGTTTTAAACATTGTACGAATTTATATACTATAACTCACTATTTTCTTTTTAAATTTTTTAAACCTTTTTAATCCGGGCCATTCTTTTTTGCAAAACAAGAGCGTGGCCGCTCGTTCTAATCATCTTCTTCCCCAGGTAATCCACGCACGATCAACCCACTAGCTGCCGTAAAATGCTAACCGTCACGACTCCTACGACCCACCATACGTCGATCAAACATCGAAGCCCATCACGTGCTCCACCTTCGGCCATAACAAGGTGAATCTCGGTTCCACCGTCGTCTCGTATTTTGTGCTCGAATGTCGAACGTTTGTGGCTGGTTTGCCGTCTATCGGCTTCGCCAAAGAAGATCTTCACCGTGTAGTCGATAGATCTCTCCACCCTCTCCATTTTCTTAGTTAACGTCGAAGGCTATAGGGGCATGGATGAGGAGATAAACGAGGAGGAAGATTTGAAGTTCTCGATCATTGATTTTTTATGTGGCGGCTATAAATCCTAGATGCTTAGGTTTTATGAAAACTAGAAAATAACGAGCCCTTTTATAGAAAATTTACATGCATTATTCATTGCCAAATTTTTCGAACTCAAAACGAAACGTGCCGCCTGGCGTTTATAATATTTTACCCCTATTCCGAACACAATAAAATATATATCGAAAGCCAATTCAATCGTACTTAGAAGACAGGTTTTCAAATCGAATTATTTAAATTTAAAATTTACTTAAACAAATTTCTACGCATTTTAGCTTGCCCCGGACAAACCGTAAATCCGATTGACATGAAATTTGAAATCTTACAATAATATAACATTACTGATCTAATGAAACTAGTTTCGTCGAAATTCGAGACTGGTTGAAAAATGGCTATTTTTATATGTTAATTAAATATTAAAATATTCAATTTCTATAATTTATCTTTTAATTCAATTTTAAAAGTCTGCCAACATCATTCTAGTTCAAAGAGAATTTAATTCAACTTTATAAATCATTTTCATTCACATTAAATTCAATTTCTAATTATCTCAGCAATTTCAAATATTAAATTAACAAATTAATTTTCCAATTAAATCATTATATTTCGAATATAAGGTATCCAGCTTATAAAATTTAATTTTGAAAATTTAAAATCAATTAAATATGTGAATTCCGAATGACAAAAATTCGGGATCGTTACATCCAGTTTTTACTCTTACTGTTGTTTTTAGAAAATTTGAATTTCCATCCTAATGATTTTTAAATGGTTGATTTTTGTTCAAATCTTTTGTTTATCAGTTTTTGAATTACTAGTTGAAATCGAGTTTGGGGAAGAAGGAAATTTCGTTTACTTCCCCTAAAAGCTTTGTGCCGTACAAAATCAAAAAATCGGCACCACAAATTTGCCTTTCTATCCGTTCGAAAGGATTAAGACAACAATTTCCATTTTGCTTTCTTAGCCTCTTTCGATGGGGTTGAAAAGCAACGTAGCGCTTTATTTGATTGACCTCGTTGAAATACTTTATGGTAAAGTTAGCATGCAATCAACCTTTTTGAAAGCAATTTTGTATTTTAAGATGCCTTTTGAAGAAGTTGGTTATTATATCTTACTAGTTAATTATTAATTCCCTCTTCGAAAGCATAAACTTTGTTTCATAGGTTTAGACACCTTTAGTACGCATGTTTTCCCAATTTTTTTAAGTTAGAAATACATATTTTTGTAAAGGGGACTGATGAAAAACTACTTTTTATAAGTTGCAAATCGAACGTTTCGACTTAGAGGAAACCTACTATATTCAACTTAGCCGAAACCTGCTATGTTGATTTTAATTTTATTGTTTCTATGCCTTCGAAACCATAAACCATTTTTTACCTTCGTCGAAACCTTTTATAATTGATTGGGATTTAATCATTACCTTTTACCAACATCGTCGAAATGACCCAAGTTCTTTCATTTTCTTGGTTTATTTTATTTTCTTATCAATATAATTCACACTCCATATCTTTTGACTTAGTTAGCTTATAAGGTTTCAACGGTATTCATATTGCCTTAGAAAAACTAGTCCATGGGTTTCGACAGTGTCGAAAAATTCTTTCACATTATTTATTGAATGTTTGCAGCGTGTATTTTAACATTTTTTGTGCTAGTTTTAACTACTTTCTTTTGATAACAAAACTTCTATTGAGCTTTCGACATTGCTTAAGTGTGTTTATTGGATGTATACTTTCATCTTCCCTTTCGACTCTATTGAATGCTCGAAAGATTTTATCACCGGGCTTTCGACATTATCAAAGGGTGTTGACTCCTATTTTCCTTTTCGACTCTATCGAAAGCCCAACAAATCTTACTTTTGTAACCTTAACATTTTTTCAAGGATATGAAATTTCATATTTTTCTTGTTTGATATTCTAATTGTTATGATAGGTTTTCAATATCCTTGAAAGAATGTTAGTTTTATAACATACTGTAACTTTTAACTGAAATGATTTCACCTTGCAGAATCATGAGTTCACCAAATAAGTTTGAAGCTATCTCAAAACACTCCTTGAAATCCACTCAAGTTGTAGTGGATGCAATCCTGAATGATTTTGGAATTACTGGGGTAGAGCACATCCCACCTTTTGAAAACGACACCATCCACAGTCCTCCTTAAGGATTCTTTTCTTAAACTGCGGTTTATATTTGGCGCGGAGAGTTCCTTCCTTATCCAGACTTCCTGTCCCAATTCTTAGCTTATCTTGGAATTGCCCTGATTCAACTATCACCCAATGTGTACACTTATCTCTTATCCTTGGAGTTGATGGCGCTGTAGTCTGTCATTCCCTCTTTAAATGCTGAAGTGTTGAATCACCTTGTACGGTTGGTTAAGCTTAGCAATTAAACAACCAAAACTTTATGGAAAATCTTCCTAAGAAACTGGTATCTGAAGGAGTGAACAAGTTCAAAGATTGGGAAAATCGGTTCTTTTTTGTTAGATGCTTCCCCAACACTAGCGGAACCTTCTCTTCTCCACATAAGCTAAGATTTTAGATTATTATCCTTCCATTTAATTAGCTTTTTTTGTTGATCTATGCTTTTTGTTAGGTGCTCCTTTTAAATAGTTAAAGGCAGAAGACAAGAAAATAGTGGAGTTGCTGATTGTAGCTTCAAGCAAAATTTAGGAATAGATTAACGCTGTTGAATCCGAAAAATCTATAAAAGCACTCCTTCTTGCCTGTAGGTCAAAGGACGCTTGGTCAATCTCCTTTGGTACATCATATATCTCAAAGAAAACGCTTTCTCTCTTTGGGAGATCCGACTAACTTCTCCTTAATGTCACCTATACGACCTGACCATTAAGTGTTGTGCTCGTTATCTATTGCTATGTTGCTTTCCAAATTATTTTGTTGTCTTATAATCTATTTGAATTCTTTATAGCTGCTCCTTAGGCTGAAAAACCTACCAGTGATCTGGCTCCTTACTCTTCGACTTCTCGTGCGCCATCTTTTTCTCAAGCCATCTTAAGGCAATGATGGTCGTCAAGAGAAAATTGGTCAAATTAACTGTTGGAATCTTCCCCAAAAAAGGCCAAAATTGTTGAAATTCCCGACTCTCAACCACAAAAGGAAGGGGAGTTTTTAGATATAAATTAAGCTTTGGAGAGTTCGTCTGTTGAAGTTCCTCTTGATCAACCCAAAAGACTCCTACTGCAGTTGATCCACTTTACCGCATTGTTGTCTCAAGCTCTCCAAGTGTGCTTGAACAGATGCAAATTTATTTAGCGATTTTGACCCCTTCTCAAAAACTTATCCCCTCTAGGCCATCGTCTCCTTCACCTTCAAGCAATTTTGAAGAGATAGTATGATCTATCTCGAGTTCTTTATCCTTTGCCTTCGTGCACCTGCCTTCTTCTGTTTTCGATTTAGCAGATCACTTCCGCTCATTAATTAATTGACAACTTTTAGTAAGCTTCCCTAGATTTGACATTATTTTTTCTGTTCTTCTCTAAGTTTTTGACTTATGTCATACTTTTCTTTTTATATTTCCAAGAGTTGAATCTCTTTGCAGGAACATGGGTCAAAAACTTCTGCCGAATCATATAAGCTTCAGGAGGAAATCTCCAACTTAAAGAATCAAGTCTCCTCTTTATCCACAAATAAAAATAAAGCTATGATTGAACTGGAGCGATTGATAGCTTCTCTCACCCAGTTAGAGTCGATTGTTTGGAGGAGAGGAAAGCTCGTTAACTCCTCGTCGATGAAATCTTAGCACTGACAACGACTCTAAAAGAGTCCGAAGGGGAAAGGCACAAATGGCATCTAAGCAATCCTCTCTAAAGGAAAGGCTAAAAAGAATAAATCTTCCTTGAAACTGGCTATTGATATAATTACCGATGCAAAGCAGCGAGTGTCACAATTTATTGACTCTTCTCTTGAAGACATTATAATGAATTCTTTCGAGGATGCTTTGATGCTTGTCTATGCCGAGAAATGCCCAGATCTAAGCTTTCCTTCGCTCGACCATGCTCTTATTGATAGGATCACGGATAAAATCAAAAAATGGAGCAGGGAACTGAAATTGCCAAGAGGGAGGAGGTCGATGCTTCCAAAATTCTTTGCTTTGAAGTTTCTTCTTTGCAAGTCAAATCTGACTCCAAAGACGAAGATAACAAAGACGAGGTCATCGAAGAAGAGGGGGTGACAATGGCGACGACGACGATGATAACGATGATGATAACATCAATGGAGTCAAGATTCAGGTGGTGATAAAGGTGATCAATCTGATGCTCCTGAGAAAGATGGAGATGATAGTAAGAAAACTTCTGAAAAAGATAATCTCGATCCATCTTCCCACGAAGTAAGCCTGCCTGAACCCTCAGTGCCTTCAAACCCTCAGAAAGAGCCTGCTTATATTAACGTTAAAGAATCAAAAGAGAAGGAGAAAGCTTCTCAAGCATCAATTCCTACTTCGTAGGTATCGGATTCTCTGTTTACGCATCTTTTGCTTCGAAGATGGTAATAGGTTAAATCACTTACTTTAGATAAGAAGGAAATCTGTTCACCCCTGTAAAACTAGTCTAGAAAGAAAACAAACAGAGACAAATAGTTTATGGGAGTTAACAAACAATTAAAGGAGCACAACATTCTCTCAGACAAATATCATAGACTAAATAGAAGTGCAGCAACGTTAGCATCTTTCAAACATCAAGAAGCTGCCACATGCCTGAGGAGGGCGTACTTTTGTTACGATGGTCTTCTAAAAGAGATTCGAGAACTGAATACACTCTTTTGGATGTTGATTAAGGAGAAAAATATCCTGGTGGATTTTCTGTATAAAGTCTATTGTAGGCACCCGGCCGTAGATTTCTCACATTTAGGTGAGCATAGTGGGTTTACTTAGGCATCTTCACAAAAGATATTTGGATGAATTAAGGTCCAATCCGCATCCTGGAGCATGTTGGAATTTGTTTCGAGTCAAATCAATTCTTCAAGATTTTCCCTCTAATAAACTTAAGTATTATAAGGACAAGTTTATTCCAGAATTCTTTAAAAAATCAATTTTGTATGAATCAGACGAATAGTTGTAATTGTGTAACAATAATGACTTGTGAGTGTTTGTCTTAATTTTCCTTCTACTTGGTTTTATTTCACTACTTTATTATAGAGTGAATGTTCCTCTGGCAACTTTGTTTCTAGAGATTATTTAAGCCAGTACGTTAGATTAACAAGAGATTATCTTGAAAAGCCATCAATTTTAAATCTTTAAAACTTGCTAGATATTGTTTTCTTAGAGATTTACAAAAACTTTATATGAAACATCCATGTCTCCACTTCGATTTTCTTGGTGAAGAAAAGGAAAAGCTACTCAAAAAATCCAGACATATCATACTAAATTAATATGTGGACGTGATATTCCTCCTACAGGGGAATGGGTCTATAGTAAATATCCTCCTGATATTACTCAGAAGGAGTTAATGTTCCTTTTGACTCGATGGCTATCCTTTCTACTAATATATTAAACAAAGTTAGAAATGCAGTTTCTTAACTTTAGATGAAAAGTAGATGTCTAATTGTAACTTTTAGTTTCATTATTACTTGAGTTGTAATCTTTTATCGCTTTTAATAAAGAATTCGATTACTTAAGTCTTGACTTTCTTTTCTTTTCTTTTTGTTTAAATAAGAATTACAGCTATCCGTAATGCTTCCCTCATTAGATTCGGCCTTATGCGTTATCAATCTTAAGGATAAGCTATTAGCAGATCCTGAAAAGAGAAAACTTCTTGATGATACTTTACTTTCTTGTTTCCAAGGCAATACTAAAACATTAAGTTGGCATAAGAGATTCTTACTTCAGAAAACAATTGTCAGAAATCTAAAGGATCAATTTGCCAATTTAGAACATATGTTAGTAATAAAAATGAAGCGAACTCCGCGTTGAAACGTCAAGTCTAGTCAAATCCGTCAATCGGATTTGATCACAAAATGTCAGAACTCCTTCAACAAATAAGCGATCTAGAGATGAAATCAAATGATGGCTAGGCTTAATGCGAATCATTAGAGTTCATCATGGGGAATAACATCCCAAGCATAGAGTTACTAGTTTCTCCTGCTATCTCTTCCGTCGCAAAATCTACAATATTCACTTCCCTTGCTGCCCAGAAATTTCCCATTATGAAAAATCCTCCTTCGGGCTTAGACGAAAAAGTACTGGGCGAGTGGTGCAGAAAAGTTAAATTTAAGATGATGAAGTATTTTGACGAACAGCAAAAAGCAAGATACCCGACTCGCATAAATGAATATGCGGCTAGGATTCAAAAGTAATAACGCGACAAATATCTTCTCTTAAAATGCATTGTGGATTTATAAAGGGCAAATATAACCTTTAAAGGTGCGAACAAGGCCTTTAATTGTGCTTTGAAGATCAATATCGAGACCATTGATGATGAAGATAAGATGAGAAAGAAAGAGAAGAAACTAAAAGAGGTCCTTTGCATTGCTATCTATCGTATTGTAGAACCTTTAATTGCTGAGGATTTAAATAAAGCTATTCAAGACTTATGAATGATATGTATATATTTGTTCTGTACACTTGTAATAATGTTATAGATCTTGTAAATTATGAAAATTTTGTAAATATCATCTGGACCGTGGTCCTTTTCTATAATGTTATTTCTGATACATCTATTTGATAGCTTGTTCCATAATTCCTATATTTGTTGGAACTTTTGATACTTTTTACGTTCTGATTTTCCTAAAAAGCACAAAATAAGCAGTATTTGTTATTGTTAGCTTGTAACTGTATAAGAGTTTATCCATATCATTTTCGGATATTAATAAATCGTCATATCATGATTTGACAATAAATGAAAAGTAATTGCTCTTAATGAAATGTTTTGAATTTCATCTTCAGTAATGATAAGAGATAACCGAGAACTCAACTTTAAACATATTGATGGAATATCTGAAAGTTTGATGGAAAACATCCATTATTTCAACCAATGGTATTAATGTTTTTAGAAAGTCATCCTCTGGAGATAGCTAACAGAAATTTAATAATGATTATGTAATATAAGTCCGGAAATCACTGTATGAACACTCGCGATAGAAATCCAATGATCCAAATTTGGTAATTAATAAGCAAAATTCAAAATTTAGGAAGTTTGGAACCCATATTAGGGTCTTAGCGAATAATAACCAAAAATCCATGATAATCTTCTTAGTAGAAATCTTGGGCCTAGATTTGGGTACTAATGGGTGAAGTTAAATAATAGTCACAAAACCTAGATTCGGGTATCAGTGATGGATAATCAAAAAGCCATGATAATTATTTTTGTAATAGAAATCTCAAGCCCAAATTAGGGCATTAATAAGTAAAGTCTGGTAATAGTTCTGAAACTAGATTCAGGTATGATGAATTGAAGGATCCGTAAACTAGATTCGGGCATTAATGGATGAAGTCCCATATTTCAATAATGAATAACCCGAAACCATATTCAAGCATTAACGGATAAGGTTTAGAAATAAGAAATCTAAAACCCAAATTTGGGTGTTAATAAGTGGAGCTCCTTTCTACTCCTTAGATTCTTTCTTCTTTGACATGTGTATCCCCTTTAGGTCGTATATGTAGTTGCGGTTTGATTGGCTGCTTCTCAAGCTTGGACATCTTAGTCCATCATTTGATATGTCACTTCTTAGGCTTGGACGCCTTAATCCTATGTTTGATATGCCTCTTCTTGGGCTTGGACATCGTAATCCTTTATAGATATGCCACTTCTTGGGTTTGGACATCTTAGTCCAGTATTTGTTGAGCCTCCCTTTAGGCTTGGACGTCTTAATCTATTGTTTGATGAGCCGCTTCTTGGGCTTGGACGTCGTAGTCCTTTGTTGTCTGGTGTTCTTGATTAGCTCATACTCAAGCTAGAATCAAGGACATACCCAACCTCCCTCCAGGAGGCGCCTTGACCTGACAAGAGGTGCGGTCGAGGGCTTGTCGATGCTTTGACCTAGCCATGGCATGGCATAGATAAAGGCTTGCATTCCTTCCTCTAGGAGGTGCCCTGACCATAGCATGGCGTGGAAAATGGCTTGTCGATGCTTTAACTTGTCTATAGCGTGGCGCGGACAAAGGCTTACACTGCTCCCTTTAGGAGGTTCCTTGACTTGACTAGAGGTGCGGCCAAGGGCTTATCGCCGCTTTAACCTGGCCATAGCAAGGCACGGATAAAGGCTTTCTCTCCTCCCTCCTAGAGGTGCTCTGCCCTGGCTAACTTGGAGTGGAAAGAAGCTTTGATTGTTAAAGGTAGTGTCAAAATGCAAGGAGAATTCTACTCCCAACCATGTAGAATCTCTTTAGTAAAGTAACTCTTTATTGACCTCATTTAGTGTTTCTTTACAAACTCGCTGATTTTGCCCTAACGACATAAGTTGATTGTCACATTTCCATGGTTTCGCAATGTTTAGTTTTATGACCATCCATCATGTGATAATAGCCGTAGGATCCTCCCATATTCCTTTTATATTTTGGTTTCTTCTTTTGTGGTAGCCAATAGTTGAGCTCATCTTTTGCTAGAAAATAGACATTCTCAATAGATATTGTTAGATTGCATTCTTTATGAAGTCTTGATTTGAATCTTGTTTCTGGTAATGGCTTCTAGGTCTTTTGTTAATTGACTTTATAACTTCACCTTCATCGGTTGTTTTTCTTTTCAACACCCTAGGGAGTTCATATGCTAGAAGTGTTTTAGTTGTAGCTCGTTGCCAACCGTGACCAAAGGCATTATAATATACCATTATTCCTTTTTCAAAGATTATGCCCATGGTATAATGTTGAATCGTTTTCCTCATTTGGTCAAACAGGTCATCCCTTCCATTTGTCTTTTCTTCTAAGGCAAAGATAGCAGTAGGGCCAATATAGAAAGGATTTAAGCTCCATTTTTCTGGATCATATGATTCTGCTCTTTTCTTCTTCATAATCCTTAGAGCTTCCAATCTTAGAATTTTCTCTTTATATAGTTTGGAATCTTGAGTTGTTCTTGGGGAGAATCCTATCAAGTGTGCTTCCGAGGATCCTTGCTTAGATTTTTTTGTTTCTGTTACCAACGATGAAGTTAGATCAAAAGTAGATAAGTTTGAAATGGAGTTGGGTTAGAGATAAGTGGTGTAGGATGTTCAATAGAAGCGAAGGTTCGGTCCCTCCTTTTAGTGATAAAATGTTAACAAGAAAATTTATTAACACCCCAAAGTATGTTAAAGGGGAAGGTAAGCCCTTATTAGGTTGCTTTTAGTCAAGTGAAAGATGATTGGATGGGGGTATTCCTTTTGATCTACCCTTTCTAATTGAATTCTGTTATGAAAACTTTTCCTTATTGTCCTTTTGACCTAGTCGATACACTCAAACTACTTTCTTTCTAGACTTTCGAGCTTACTGGAGGAGTTTGATTATCCCTTCTAAACATTTCTTTTGAAAAAGATGGAGAACACTGGAGGAAGTTTGTAACATTCCCTATCTGGAGGCCCGAAGCTAAGCACTACAGATGCTGTAGTCATACATAGTATTAACTTCCGATGAACAAATACGATAATGCTAATGGTATCCATAATATCAAAAGCACATGAATATGAAATAAAATCATCACATATTAAAACATTTTTCTGATTACATTTTAAAACATCATTTCATATCCAAGTTACATAATCTCAAAACGTTTCCCAAGTTTCGATAAAATATAATTATTATAAAATACACCAAGAGCGACATATGAAGATGCCTCCTTGCTTGACCAGAATACTAAATAGTCATAACTGAATTAATACAACACAGTGGAAATAAACAACAACTCCTACATAGCTAAGTTTAGCCTCTTGCTCGTCTTCGGTAGCATTATTCGTCCACCTACTAAAGCCTGAAAATCCTCAACCCTCAACCTACTCAAATCAATTTTAAGCACTCGAGAGTTTGAGATAAAAAACATAAACTTTTAGTTAGACATAAAGCCTAGTGTTAATAATACTATACATCTCTGTTATATGATATTAAGCGAGACGAAGCCGCTTAGCGGAACTGGTTTCCTCTCACTAATATCCTTTTAAAACATATCTTTCGTAAATCTTAACATGCAACCAAAACTGGTTAAAGACAATAATAGCAATATCATGAAAGCATATAAATCAGGTAACAAATGGACCATCTGTCCGAACAATACAGTTTTGTTTGGCTAACAACTAACCTTTGGCTGACTCTGGCCTACCAGACAAAATGAACAAATAATCTAACTTCTATTAGATACTCCTCTTGTGGACGGTCTGTCCCTAAGTTACTTCTCGAGGGTCAATTGATCCTAGTGGTTTTGCGGGCCCACCAATAACCTTTCCTCACTCTGTATATTCATTTCTGTGTGTAACATCAACTTAGTCTTACATGTGAAAAATCCTTATACACTGGACTTTTGGACTAAATTAGCTAGGGGCTAATACCAAATGTACAAGGCGCGACCCTATACCCGTCCCATCCGGTATTTTAACATCTAAGTCATTTTACTTAGGGCTAACTACCCATAAAATTTGGAAATCTTTTCTCTCAAATTGATTCAAACCTTTAAATCATTCTTTAAACAGCAAAAATATACTCTATGCTTTACTTAAATCATCCTGCCATGTCATATATAATTTATACAAAACCTTGTTGATGAAAATATTTAAACTTTTGAAAGTACCCTTTCAAATCCGTTGAAAGTGCCCCTTTTTATACAAGTAAAACCTTGGGTCGAAGGCCAAAACATACACTTTCGAAACCCTTCATAACAAACTTTTCAAAACCATTGAAAAACATCACCTTCGAAAGCTTTAAAACCTTAGACGTCCTATCATTAAAACACTTAGCATTGCCTTTTGAAAATATTAGAAACCTTCCTTTTAAACCTTTCGAAACCATTTGGAAACCACCCCGTTGGAACCTTCATTTTGACCTTTCGAAATCATTAAAATCCTTTATAAACATCAAACATTTCGAAAGCATTTGGGTTCAAGTAAAACATGTGGAAACCTTTTGAAACCATTTAAAAACCATTCCTTTCGAATCTCTTGGGTTATACCTTCAGTGGAACAAAATGGTCATAAACCAACCCTTTGAAAGCACTATTCCAAAAGCAATTCCTAAGTAAACATGTGATGATGTCGAAGCCAACCCTTAGAAAGCATTGAAGAAGTGGCTAGGTTGTAAAAGCAATATATCCTTTCGAAACCATTTGCTTCGAAATGTAGAAAGCGACAGTAAGAGGTTTCGACCCCTTTGAAAGCATTTCCTTAAAACAAAATCCACAACCTCATTCGAAACCATTCCTTAAATGAATTTGACCTAGTCGGAAGCCAACCAAGTCGAAAGCATTCCTTTCGAAAGCAAAGTAGGCACATTTCCATTTGAAAGCAAAATAGGTTTCGACCCCGTCGAAACCCCTTGTTTTGACCCAATACCATCCGTCTATATCCAATTCACTATGTACCAAATCACTGATACTATGTGCGTTGGTTTCCATGGTGATGGAGGCGGAAGTACTAAATCGACACGTAGGTGCTGAAAGTGGCAAAACGTGTAAAAAGCATTTAAAATATGGTTTTTGACCTTTTAAAGTAATCTTTTCGACTAACCTGCTTTGTTTTTAAAAATATTAACTGTTGCTATTTTATTTTCTAAAAATACTGCCAAAATTTCAGAAATAACTAATTAAATTATTAACGAAATACCCTTTCGCTTTTTATAAATATATAAAAAATTTAAGTCTCATACCTTAAACAATTTATACATTCATTAAAATACTTGGGAAATTCTACAAAAATTCCTATAAATCATTTTTAATATATTTTCTAACATATATAAATTTCTGACCCAAAACATATATAATTTAGCTGTAAATTATTTTAAACCCAAATATCCATTTTCCTCACTAGAAAATTAATATAAAATCCATATTAATTCAAAAAATTATGAAAATTGAAACCCATCTTTTAAATATCATTTCTGATCTAAATCTAAAATCGCAAGGCATTTGGATGTTGTTTATTAGGGTTTTCATATTAAAACATATCATAAAATCCATATGAAATATCATAAATCATCAACAAGCATATATATTTATTTCTAACAATCACAACATGGAAAAACCTTGAAATTTAATTCAGATTTAACCTAAAACCGAGAACAATTAGAAAACATAAGATGTAGTTATTATTCACCTTAGCTTTGTGATTAAGGAGTTGAGATTTGGTCTTATGTTATATTGATTTGATTCTTCCTTTAATTTTCTCCCTCTTGTTATTGCTTAATGATGGTCAGGTTCTTAATTTTAGCTTTTTTGCAAATGAACATATGAAATGAAGAGTGTAAGGGTTTAGCGTATAAGGTTCCACTTATTCCTATTTTTCCACTTATCTAACTTCCTTAACTTATTTTATTGTAACTCATGTTAGTTCAGTTGTTAACATAGCACAGCTATCCTTACTAATCACAAATCTCAATCCCCTAATCATTACATTATTTTATTTTATTTAACCAATTAAATATCCTAAATAATGTTACTAAAAATAATCATCATTATAGACTCCCCTCCTTGAAGAATTTCGTCCTTGAAATTATGATAAGGAACACAACAAATCAATCAAAAAGATAAAACATACCATCAAATAAATTAGGATAAGCGTCTCTAATCCTACTCTCGGTCTCCCAAGTACTGTGTCTCTCATCGTCGCTCCACTGGACTTTAACTAATCTGACTATCTTGTTCCTTAGCCTTTTCTCATCTCTTGCGACTATATGAACAAGCTTTCTAACTATAGTCAAATTCGACTCTACTACTAAGTCCTCTAATACAGTCCGTGCTATAGTATTCTCCGGGTCTCTAATACACTTTCTTAGATGAGAAACATAGAAAACATCATGGACTCCAGCCAAACTGTTCGGTTACTCTACTTTATATGCGAGTTTCCTGATTCCTCTATAATAGGAAATGATCCTACAAATCTCGGTGCCAATTTCCCTTATTTCCCGAATCGAATCACATCTTTCATCGGTGATACCTTAATGAAAACATGATCTCCTACTGAGAACTCTAAGTCTTTCCATAGTCTATATGCATAACTCTTTTTCCTAGACCGAGCTTCCTTCATCTATCCTGTATTAACTCAATTTTCTCTACAACTTCTCTAACCAAACTCGAACCAAGAACCAACCAATCCCGGTCTCTAACCAAAAACCAGAGGTTTTCATGGCCTTCAGTATAAAGCTTCAAATGGCACCATCCCTATACTAGCCTGATAACTGCTATTATACGAAAACTCGATTAAGTGTAGAAGGTCTTTCCATGATCCTCCAAAATCTAGCACATAAGCTCGCAATAAATCTTCTAAGACTTTGTTACTCTTTCCATTTGCACATTAGTCAGTGGATGGTAAGCATTACTCATCTTAGGCTTGGTTCCTGAAATCTCCTGTAGACCCTTCCAGAATTCGCTAGTGATTAAGGAATCTCTAACGCTTACTATACTACTAGGAATTCCATTAAGTCTAACCACATTCTTTATAAATAATTTAGCCAAAACAGGTGCCGTCCTAGTTGACTTATCAGGAATGAAATGGGCACTCTTAGTTAGTCTTTCCACTATGACCCATGTACTTTCGTTTCCTCTATTAGATCTTGGCAACCCATCTATAAAATCCATAGAAATAGAATCCCATATCCATACTAGAATATTTAAGGGATGAAGTAACCCACTTGGCTTCTGATGCTCAGTCTTTACCAGTTGGCAGTTCAGATATCGCTTCACCCATAAGCCTATATCCCTCTTCATTCCTTCCCAGAAGAAACTCATCTTCATGTCTTGATACATCTTAGTTCCTCCCGGATAAGTCTTGACCTTCGAGCGATGGCAATCCTCAAGAACCTCCTTCCTTATTTCTCCCACATTTGGAACACATAACCTTCCTTTCTTCCTTAAACCCATTCCGATCAAGATTAAAATTCTTCAAGTCATTGCTCTCCATTACATCTCTTAACTTTCTGATCCGTTCAGCTAACAATGGATCCTCTTCTTGCTTAGAAGCAACCCTTTCCATTATCACTGGTCGAACTTCTAAACATGACAACATAACACTTTCCATACTAGATCTAGCTTTAGATCTCCACTGTACTTTACATGTCGTCCACGCTTTCAAATCTTTACACTCAGCTGTCATTGCTAACACTGCATTCTATTGTTTTCTACTAAGCATATTCGCAACCTTTTTTCCTTCCCCTGGTGTGTATTCAAAACCAAAGTCATAAGCAGCTATAAACTCTAACCATCTTTGCTGTCTCATATTCAGTTCCTTCTAGAACAAACACTTCAACGACTAATGATCCCTACATAGCTCAAACCTCTCTCCCAAAAGGTAACGTCTCCATACCTTCAACGCAAATATCACCGCAGCTAATTTCAAATCATGCGCTAGATATCTTACCTCATGCGGTCTAAACTGTCGAGAAGCATAAACAATCACTTTACGTCTTTGCATCGAAACGGCTCCAAATCCAGTTCCACATACATACATATATATATATACAATAGTAAGTCCGGATTCCCTTCTGGAAGAACTAGTACGGGTGAATGAGTCAATATGTGTTTCAAGCTCTGGAATGCTTCCTCGCACTTATTGGTCCAAACAAACTTCACATCCTGTTGTGTTAGCTTAGTCATCGGTGCTGCTAACCACGAAAAATCCTTAATGAACTACCTATAATATCAAGCTAATCCAAGAAAACTCTTTATCTTAGTTACTGTCTCGAGTCTCTTCCAATTATTCGTCGCTTCAATCTTAGTCAGATCTATAGACAACCCTTTCTTTGATACTATATGACCAAGAAAGTTCACTTCCTTCTTCTAGAAATGACACTTCAAAAACTTTTCCTTCAGTTGATGTTGTCTTAATTTCTCAAGCACAAATCGAAGATGAACTTCATGCTCCCTTTCATCTCTATAGTATATTAAAATTTCATCCATGAAAACCCACATGAACATATCCAAGTGCTCTCAAAAAGTTTGGTTTATAAAGAATGCTGGCATATTATTTAGTCCGAACGGTCTCACTAACCGTTCGTACGATCCATGTCTAGTTCTAAACGCCGTCACAGGACTACTATCCTTGCTATTCTAAGCTAATGGAAACCTGTCGCCAAATCCAACTGGAAAAATACCTTGGCTCCACTCTATCGATCGGATAAATCGTCAATTCTAGGCAACGAATATCGATTCTTTGTTCACCATTCATTCAACTTACGATAATCGATACATAACCTTAATGATCCATCCGGCTTCTTAGCAAATACCGTGGCTACTTCCCAAGGTAAACTACATGGCCTAGTAAAATTCTTTCTTTTTAAATACACCAACTACACCTTCAGCTCCCTCATCTAGGTAGATGTCATCCTTCTTGGCGGTCTACTCACCGGTTTTGCTCCTAGCACCAAATCTATCCGAAACTCAATGGCTCATTTTGGTGGAAACTCTACTGTAAGTTCAAAAACATCCATGAATTCTCTAACGACGAAAGCTCGATTCAACTCGTCTTCTACCTCCACAACACCCAACTAAGCATTCACCTCGCAGCTAGGGTTTTTTATGGAATATACATTCTGATCACCATAGTCAGGGTATCTAAGCGATATTTTATTATCATGGAAAATTATCCTGGCATTGTATTTACTTAACCAATACATACTCAAAATAATTTCGAACCCTACGAAATCAAACACATGCAAACCGAAAACAAAGGTATGACCTAACAAATCAAAATCTAGATGGTCACACTTCATCCTAAGTGTCGCATACCCTTCTGTCAGATTTGCAACCCTTAAGGAAGTAACTAAATATGAGGGTTCAAAGTTAAGCTTATCTACCAAACAACGAGATATAAAAGAATGTGACATACCGGTATCAAACAGAATGCTAACTGATATACCATGAATCAGAAGCGTACCTCCCAACATAGCTTTTCCTTTTTCCTCTGCTGTTGGCCTCAAGGTAGCTGACTCCAATGCAAACAGTTTGCCTCTTCCATCCTTAGCATGCTCTTTGCATTGGTTCTTGTAATGTCCAATTTGATCGCAGTTGAAACACCTCATCTCCTTCTTCTCAACAGCTTTCTTTCCTTTGCCTATCCAACACTCATGCGCATAGTGCCCCTTCTTGTCACACTTGTAATAGACTACTTCTACCTTTCCCTTCTTAGCAGCTCCACCCTTCTGAACTACTTTCTTATGGAAGAACTTCCTTTTCTAGCTCTGCCCCACCTGGACTTCCTTTGCCTTATTTTTCTCTAGAAAAGTAAGCATCTGTTAATTCCTCAAATCCATCTCTACTACAACATCATAAGGGTCTCTGATATGTGGTAACATTACCCTAGCAAGCTCAGGCTTCAACCCGTTGATGAACTTTTCATTTCTCTTAATATTAGCATCACCATAGCATAGCCATACCTTGCCAGCTCATCAAACCTCCTCGCATACTCAAGTACAGTCATATTCCCCTACTCCAACTCAGCAAACTTCATATGCAGAGTAGACTCGGCTATTTCGAAAATAAACCTTTCCTCAAATCTCCTTTTGAAATCAGCCTATGTCATTGTCTCCTCATTAACTCCGACTGTAACGTTGTTCCACCAGTACAACGTTACTCCCTGAAGCTGTCCAGAAGCAAGCCTTCCCTTCTGCTCATCATTGAGCCCTACATCTGCAAAGAACCTCTCACAATGCAGTAACCATTTCTCTACTTCAATGGCATCTTCAGTTCCAATGAATGGTTTTCCTCCCAACCAAGCATAATCTCTACCAAGAATAGCATAGTTGTTGACCACTGGAGCTTATTGAACTCCTCCTCCAACTGCTCCAGCAGCAACACCCGCCTGCATCATGTTGACAAAGAACTGATATATTGCTCCCATGTCAACTTGTGGGACTCCAGCACCCACATTTCCAGCTTGTGCTGACCTTGGTTCCTTTCTGTATTTGGTTCGGCATTTTTATTTGTTGTGGTGCTTCCCCTTCCAAGGTTAACTCTTCCACTTCTAGCACCTATATCTGTATTCAAGCCTTGTGAGATACAGAAGAATAACCTTTGAGAGATAGGAGAATAGAGATATAACGTATACTTATATGTAGCAAATATAAGTATGTTACTATAGCATCCCATACCTCGACCTTACTCTAATTCCTTAGGATTATGTTTTCAAAATTCATTTTAATCTAAGGTTTTTCAAAAACCTAGGCTCTAATGGGAAGTCTGTAACATCCCCTATCTAGAGGCCCGAAACAAAGTACTATAGATGCTACTATCGTCCATAGAATTAACTTCCAGTAACCAAATATGGTAATGTTAATGGTACCCATAATATCAGAAGCACTTGAATACGAAATAAAAATCATTACAGATTAAAACATTTTTCCGATTACATTTCAAATAACATTTCATATCCAAGTTACATAAACCCAAAACTTTTTTCATAATTAAGTCAAATATAATTATTACAAAATAAGCGAAGAGCGACATATGAAGATGCCTCCTTAGTTGACTAGAATACTAAATAGTCATAACTGACTTAATACAACTTAGCAGAAATAAAACGTAACAACTCCTACATAGCTAACTTCGGCCTCTCGCTCATCTTCGAAAGATTTATTCGTCCACCTATTAAAACCTAAAAATCCTCAACCCTTGGACTACTCAAATCAATTTAGAGCACTCGAGAGTTTAAGGGGGAAAACATATACTTCAAGTCAGACATAAAGCCTAATGTGAATAATATTATACATCTCGGTTGTGTGATATTATGTGAGACCATACCATTTAGCGGAACGAGTTTCCCCACACTAATATTCTTTTAAAACATATGTTTTAAAATCTTAATCATTGCAACCAAAAATAGTTAAGACAATAATATCAATATCATGAAAGCATATAAATCAGGTAACAAATGGACTATCTGTCTGAACAATATAGTTTTATTTGGCTAACTACTAACCTTTGGCTGACTCGGACCTACCAGACAAAATAAATAAATAATCTAACTTCTGTTAGGTACTCCTCTTTTGGAAAGTATGCCCCTAACTTACTTCTCCAGCGTCAACTGATCCTAATGGTTTTTCGGGCTCACCAATAACCTTTCCTCACTCTATATATTCCTTTCTTTGTGTAACATCAATTTAGTCTTACATGTGACTAAGCCCTAAACACTGCAATTTTGGACCAAATTAGCTGAGGATAATAGCTAAGGGCGCAACCCTATACCAGACCCATCTGGGACTCTAACATTTGAATCATTTTATTTAGGGTTATCTACCCATAAAATTTTCCTTAAAAACATTTTCTCTCAAATTGATTTGAACCTTTAAATCATTCTTTAAACAAGGAAAATGTACTCAATGCTTTACTCAAATCACCCTGCTATGTTATATATACTTTACAAAAAACCTTGTTGATGAAAATATTTAACCATTTGAAAGTTCCTATTTCGAATCCATTGAAAGTACCCTTTTCGATACAAGTAAAACCTTAGGCCAAAGACCAAAACATACCCTTTCGAAACCCTTCATTAAAAACCTTCGAAACCATTGAAATGCATCACCTTCGAATGCTTTAAAACCTTAGACATCCTATCTTTAAAACACTTAACATTGCATTTCGAAAACATTAGAAACCTTCCTTTTAAACCCTTTGAAACCATTATGGAACCACCGCTTCGAAATCTTCATTTTGTCTTTTTGAAAGCTTTAAAATCCGTTGTAAATATCAAACCTTTCGAAAGCATTTGGGTTCAAGTAAAACATGTGGAAGCCTGTCAAAACCATTTACAAACTTTTCTTTCAAAACCGTTGGGTTCTACCTTCAATAGAACAAAAGGATCATGAAAAACCTATGTCGAAAGCGCTCTTTTGAAAGCAATTCCTAAGTAAAGAAGTGATGGTGTCGGAACTAACCATTCAAAAGTATCGGAGAAGTCGCTAGGTTTTAAATATAATGTATCCTTTCGAAACCATTTGCTTCGACAAGTAAAGTGGCAGTAAGGGGTTTCAACCCCTTCGAAAGCATTTACTTAAAACAGAAGACACAACCTCATTCGAAACCATCCCTTAAATCAATTTGACCCAGTCGAAAGCCGACCAAGTCGAAGGCATTCCTTTCAAAAGCAAAGCAGGCGCATTTCCATTTGAAAGAAAAATAGCACTTCGACCCTATCGAAACCCCTTGTTTCGGCCCAATACCTTCCGCCTATATCCAATTCACTGTGTACCAATTATTGATATTATGTGCATTGGTTCCAATGGTGATGGAGGCGTAAATACCCAATTGAAACCTAGGTGCCGAAAATGGCGAAACATGTAAAAAGCATGTAAAATATGATTTTTAGCTTTTTAAAGTAATCTTTTCAACTAACCTGCCTTGTTTGCCAAATATTATTGGCTGCTAATTTTCTTTTCAAAGAACTGCCAAATTTCAGAAATAACTAATTAAACTATTTACAAAATACCCCTTCTTCTTTTATATTAATATATAAAACATTTAAGTCACATACCTTGAATAATTTTATATATTCATTAAAACATCTAGGAAAATTCTACAAAAATCCCTAAAAAATCATTTTTAATACATTTTCTAACATATATAGATTTCAGACCCAAAACATTTATAATTTAGCCATAAATTCTTTTAAAGCCAAATACCCATTTTCCTCACTAGAAAATTAAATTGAAAATCCACATTAATTCAGTAAATTATGAAAATTGAAGCCCATCTCTAAAATATCATTTCTAATCCTAATCAAAAATCATAAGGCATTTGGATGTCGTTTAATAGGGATTTCACATTAAAACATATCATAAAATCCATATGAAATACCATAAATCATCAACAAGCATATATATATTTATTTCTAACAATCAAATCATGGAAAAACCGTGCAAAATAATTTGGATTTAACCTAAAATCGAGAACGGATAGGAAGCATGAGTTGTAATCATTATTCACCTTAGCTTTGTGATTAAGGAGTTGAGATTTGATCTTGGGTTATATTGATTTGCTTCTTCCTTTAGCTTATCTCCCTCTTGTTCTTGCTTAAAAGTAGTCAGCTTCTTAATTTAATTTTTTTTCCATTGCAAATGCACGTACGATATGAATGAGTATAAGGGTTTAGGGTATAAAGATCTAATTATTCTTATTTTTCCCGTTATTTGACTCCCTGACTTATTTTATTTTAGCCCATGTTATTTCATTTTTTAACATGACATGGCTACACTTACTAATCACAAATCCCAACCCTCTAATCATTACCTTATTTTATTTAATTTAACTAGTTAAATATCCTAAATGTTACTAAAAGTTAGGTTTGTTACGGACTCCCTCCTTAAAAAAATTCATCCTCGAAGTTACGATAAGGCACACAACAAATCAATCTAAATAGTAAAACATACCATCAAATAAATCAGGATAAGCGTCTCTGATCCTGCTCTCAGTCTCCCAAGTAAAGTCACTCTCATCGTCCCTCTATTGGACTTTAACCAATCTGACTGTCTTGTTCCTTAGCATTTTCTCATCTCTCGCGACTATACAAACAGGCTTTCTAACTATAGTCAAATTCGGCTCTACTACTAAGTCCTCTAACAAAGTCAATGCTATCGTAGTTTTTGGGTCTTTAATATACTTTCTTAGATGAGAAACATGGAAAACATCGTGGACTCCTGCCAAAATGTTCGGTAACTCTACTCTATATGCGAGTTTTCCATTTCCATCTACAATAGGAAATGGTCCTACAAATCTCAACGCCAACTTCTCTGATTTCCCAAGTCGAATTACACCTTTCATCCGTGATACCTTAATGAAAACATGATCTCCCACTGAGAATCCTAAATCTTTCCATCTTCTATCTGCATAACTCTTCTACCTAGACTAAGCTTCCTTCACCCTATCCTGAATTAACTTAATCTTCTCTACAACTTCTCTAACTAAATCCAGACCAAGAACTAACCTATCATTGGTCTCTAACCAACAAACTGGATATTTGCATGGCCTTCCATATAACGCTTCAAATGATGCATCCCTATACTGGCCTGATAAATGTTGTTATACAAAAACTCGACTAAGTGTAGATGGTCTTTCCATAATCCTCTAAAATCTAGCACACAAGCTGGCAACAAATCTTTTAAGACTTTTGTTAACTCTTTCTGTTTGCCCATCAGTTTGTGGATGGTAACGGTACTCATCTTGAGCTTGGTTCCTAAAATCTCCTGTAGACTCTTCCAGAATTTTCTTGTAAATTAGGAACCTCTATTGCTTACTATACTACTATGAATTCCATAAAGTCTAACCACATTCTTTATAAATAACTTAGTCAAAACAGGTGCCGTCCTAGTTGATGTAACTGGAATGAAATGGGCACTATTGGTTAACCTATCCACTATGACACATATACTTTCATTTCCTCTACTAGATCTTGGCTACTCGTCTATAAAATCCATAGAAATAGAATCCCACTTCCGTACTACAATATCTAATGGCTGAAGAAACCCACTTGGTCTCTGATGTTCGGCTTTTACCTGTTGGTAGTTCAGACACTACTTCACCCATAAGCCTACATCCCTCTTCATACCTTCCTGCAAGAAACTCCTCTTCATATTGGTACCTATAGCACTACACTAATGATACAATAGTGTCCAGCATTATAGTTCCAGTGCTTAGGTGCTCTAATTATGGTTCATGAGATAACAAGTTCAAGCCCCATGTATCGTGGTTCGAATCACTAAATTTATATTCAAAACACTAAAATTTATTAATGATGGTGGCTACACATCAAAATTTTAAACCTACTTCACAGATCCAAATTCTACCAAAGACCAAATTCTAGAAGATCAAAATCGACCACCAGTTGAGGGGAATCGTAATGTCCCCCACTTCGAGACTCAAAAATGAATGCCAATGATGTTGCAATCATCACCAGACTTATTTCAAGTGAAAAAGTGAGAACAGTATAAATTTTCACAGCATTGAGTAAATAGAACATCTAAGTAATTTCGTTACATAAAAATGTTTTACAAAAGTCATTACATAATCGCTAACCCATCTCATTCCCACGCATGGTTAAACATATAATAAAATATAAATAGAATGTCATGCCCGACACATGAGGTTGTTAACATGAACACTTAACCGGTTATAAATTCTACAACAACCTGTACCTTATTGAGCCCAAATTTTGACTACATTGAAACTCAAGTTCATAGGATATGGATCGTTGGTTTTGGTAAGCTGTAATAAACATAATAATATATCAGAGAGCTATCCATTTAAACTCATAGCGGATTTGTAAAATATAATAGAACATATATATTGACCAATGCTACTACCTTAGAATCAATATTTTTCCTTTAATATTTGATTGTCTTATCAGCTCTAGGCATGAATGAGAAGACTTCACCATCTATAGTTTCCATCTTGCACCAATAGTATGTCCTTATAAATCTATCATGTGGGTTATAATAAGGAGGGGGTTAGAACAATATTCTAGTGACTAAAAAATTATATCCTTTATCCGTAACACTAAGTTTTTCTAATTGATTTCTAAGTGTTATGCCCATTATTTACATCTATTCATGTAATTCCATATTCACGTATGATACATCAAACCTTCTCCAAGGTATAACTATATGCGTGTACATATATGCATATACACATACATACATACATATATACATACGTACGTACGTACGTACGTACATACATATAAATATTGTACTACCCAAAAGAAAAACCTAGCCACTAAATACTTCTTATATAGGAGGAGGCGGAACCATCGACCATTTAATACCTCAACCCCTAAGCAGTCCCTCCGTGACATAATCTCTAATCAATCGGTTCAAGCTACAGGGATCGATGACATCTAGATATGGCTTTATAAGTAAATTGTCGTTTTACTAATGCATCTCAAAGACTTATACGAGGATTATCGATTAAAACCGAGCCAGCCCACAGTGGAAGTAATAGATGAATTTTAATTTTTTTTACCATTTTGGACCTTTACTGGGCTTATGAAGTCTAATTTATATAGAACATTTCTAAATTTCATTTAAATATTTTACTTTATTTAAATTTATAAAATGATATTATATTATTTAATTTATGTTATATTAAATATATATGTGTATCATGTACACATATAAGTGTCTACATATAGGACATATCAATCACTACAAGTTATAACATACCCATGCATAGATGTTAAGATTTACATTGCAATGGACATGTTAGCTCATCCAATATGAATTTTTTCTATAGTATGTGTATATTTACATGTATATACACACACGTTGTCTTTTTCAATAAATTATTATAATATATATAAAATAAAATTTAATTTATATTCAATTTTGTATAAACACATAAGTATTTATGTATGAAAATAAATATATAATATTAACAAATGGTATACATTAATAAATATATAAAAATGTTTAAACCGTTTAAAATATATCAGGTAAATTTTTGTTTCACAATTCCAAAAATAGTACACATATAAATGCACAAAAAATTACTGTATAAATATATAAATGAATATATTAGATACTTATATATATTAATATAAATAAAATCGAAAATAGTTTTTATTTAAATATTTAATCATTAGGTCTTGTTCATAGCTCAACATTTTTTTAATTTTAATTTTAAAAAATATATATTTATTAACAAAACCATAAAAAATTATATAAAAATTAATAAAAATATTTTATTCAAAAAAATTTGAATTTTAAATTTCCAGAAAATTTTAGATGAAAATTTTATAATTTGAAAAGTTTATCATTTAATTTTTTATTTAAAATAGTTTAAAATTAAATTTTCATTTTTACTTTAAATATTTAAATAAATTCAACTATGAGTTTAATATGTATCAATACGTACATAATTTTTCTTTATAATGCATATATGAATTTATATAATTATTTATACGATAAATCGATTTAAATATTATTAAAATAATATATAAATATAAAAAATATTTTCTTTCTGTCAAAATTTTTATACTTATTAAGAATTATATATAAAATTATATTTTTATATTTTACCTAATTATAATACTGTATTTAATTTATAAAATATATATACGTATGTATGTTCATATATTAAATTATTTAAATTATCAAAAAATGTTTATTCTTAATTCCAAGCTGTGTTGCACAAAGATGAATCAAAACAAAAAAAAATACACATTTATATACATATACATACAACCAATCAAAATTTTGACGATATTACATGTTGGAATCGTCACCTAACTAACAATATTACACATAAAGATATCCAATGAAAATTATAAATATAAATTAATGTTTGTAATTATATTAGGAATGTACCATGTAGCCAAAGCGCTTAAGCATACCTTGAAACGATGATGTAAGCTCGTTGAAACAATTTTCGATCCAAAGGAGTGATAGTTCTTGAACCGTTGACCACCAATTATCAAATAACAGTTGAATTGATTTGATTTGAGCTTAGGAAACCAAAAATATGAGAAGGGAGTTCGGCCAACAAGCTCTTGAGATGATGGCTCTAAAAGATCAATAGAAAATGAAGGTGTAGATTCATAAATAGAGGAAAGGAAGAAGAGAATTTAGGTTCTTATCTTTTACTCAATCTCCTTCCATCCGAGCTATCCAAAATCAAGCATCCTCTCTCATATTTGAAACTCCTATAGCCACTATTGTGGCCGCACAAACCTGCCCCTGTAATGGGCCATGCACCCATCTACGGTCCAAACAAATATTTTGCACTTTAAATCTAATATAGAACACTTATCGATATCGCATATCGATTGATATATTTGCAACTTTTATAAATATATTTAATATTTGTTTATCAAATAAATCAAAATTTATAAATAATATTTCATAGATATTAATCAATTTAATTGATTGATAACAATTTGCTAACAAGAAAACTTGTTAACACCCCAAAGTGGGTTAAAGGGGAAGGTTGGCCTTTTTTAGGTTGCTCTTAGTCAAGTGAAAGATGATTGGATGGTGGTATTCCTTTTGATCTACCCTTTCGAATTGAATTTTGTTATGAAAACTTTTCCTTCGTTCCTTTCGACCCAGCCGATACACTCAAACTTCCTTCTTTCTAGCCTTTCGAGCTTACTAGAGGAGTTTGATTATCCCTTCAAAACCTTCCTTCCAAAACTGATGCGGAACGGGGGAGGAAGTCTCTAAGGACGCAAGGGCATGATTTGTTTTGAATGGTTTCATCCTCGTCGAAAACTAAAATCTTAAGTAGTTTGGGTTAGGATCTGGCATTTTGGTAAAGCAGGTTGGAGTTATGGATTCGATCGACTAAAAGGAAGAAGCTTGATGAATGATTGCCTAGAATTAAAGACTGGGATTATTTGAAAATTTAGGAGTTTCGACCAAGTCGGAAGATGCCTATGATGGGGGTCGAAACCTGGAAAAGAGAATTAAAAGTAATAAAAGCCTTCATGAAAGCTATGTAATCAAAAATATTGAAATCTTCCCTTTATTAATCCAATAATGCCTTTGTTGATCAATTTTCCCTAATTCGATTCACAAATTAGGGTTTACAACCTTCTAGAATTAAGGAAATACAAGCATGGAATGAGTGAAATCAGATACCCAAAACCAGACCCCTTTGGTTTTATTTATAGATGCGGGTTGGGACCTTTTGACCTAGTGCTTTCGACCCGGTCAAAAGGTGGCTTCAGATGCCTTTCGACTCCTTTGACATTTGTGTATTCCTCTACAATGCTTTCAAATGGGCTTGAATGCTTTTATCGAAGGAGATTGTAGTGCCTTTCCTTTTATATTGCTTTTTAGAAGCTTTCGACTCTGTCGATGGGTTATTTCCAAGGGTTTCGAAGGTGTTGAAATGCTGATGGTTTTGATGCTGTTAATAGTTTTCGAACTTATGCGTGCTACTTTATGCGTAACCTCCTTGGATATTAAAGGCTTCGACCGGTTTGAAAGGCTTGACTTTGCTTACAAAAGGGTTGTACTGACAAAGGTGTGCTTCTGTGTGATTTGAGTGAAGGTGAAACCTTTGGTCTCGAAAGGTTTGGCGTGCACATGAAGAGTTGTTATGCATTGTCTACAAAAGCTGTTTCTTTAACTCATTCGAAAGGTCTTTATGCATGCGGAAGCACCTGCTTGAAAATGTGATCGCTATAGTGGAAGCATGCTTTCGATCCCTTCGAAATGTTTTAATACTTCTAGTCTTTGGCTGTTGCATCTCTTTACCCCTTCGAAAGGTCTTGCTGGAGCTACTTTCTCTTGCTTTTCTTTGTTTTCTATTCAATCTTCTTTCGAAAAGGTTGAAAGGATATTTGGTGGTAACATAATTTATAAATTGATTAAATGATTTGGTCAAAGGAGAATTCATCATTTCGGTTATGTGACTTTTCAGATGTAAATTTGGTCGATGATAAATATTGAACTATTTAGATTTTAATGTTCACATGTAACCTAGCAGGTAGTGTGACATTTTTTTCATATTTATTGCAAACTTGGTTTTGGTAAATTCGAGTTTTACTCTGTTAAGCATTACCCAGTTACAACTTTTATTTACATTAATTCTCTTCATCAAAATTAGACCGCTTTGAACTTACGGAATTTGGTAATGGTCAAAATTTCAATATCGTTTGTATTAAGCTCTATAGTCTAAACACAAAGCCCTTGGTTTAATAATAACAATTATTACTAAATGAAATGCTCTAGTTAGAGACATTGACTTTGAGTTGACTTGAGTTGATCATGATACTACCCTATATAACTGAGGAGACGAACCTTTCTTGAATTGTGCTTCACTTCCAATACTTCCACTCGACCCAACTATAGTCTCTCGATGGATTCTACGCCATGATTTGACTATAGTCCAAGTGGAGATTTTATATTGAAGATCGACGGTATTCTTAAGTCGAGAGAACTATGTAAATTAGTCACATCAATATTTTCTTTTTGAGCTTAGTTATATTAACCAATAGAAAACTACCGACTAAGTCGTTCCATGGTTATCAAATAACTATAGGTACGTAACCCCGTGTTTCCTCCAGCAACCATGAGTAATACATTGCTAACATTTGGAGAGGATTACATACTCTAGTCTCAATGGAGGTATCGATATTGAATCTCGATACATCTTGACTAGGAATATTTAAAATGGTATATTTATTTTTATTGTGATAAATTACTCACAGTTACAACATTTTGTAACTACTATCACAAAACATATCATTGATGGATTTTCTATTAAAAATACATATAATTAAATTAACTAATTAATATAACACATTATATCAAGTATATAATAGAAAGAAAAACACCTTTTAATTTTAACAAGATTGGTTATCGAGTAAGAATTATGTAACAAATTACATAATTGCCCCAGGGCATATCACTAACTCTATCATAACTAGCCCACCTCCTATGAATAAAAAACTAATAAAATAATGAGGTCTTTGCATATCATACAGATTCTATAGTACTTGGAAACGAAATCTTTTAGGCATAACCCAAGTCTTTGGCAACGACTGCTCGGAATTGCTGGTGATCATAGCCTACATGTCGGCCTTACTACTAAATATCGGTACAATGAAAATGCTGACATATCCCGTCGACCTTCCAAAGTTGAAATCCCTGTTAGACTAATGTAAGGTAAGTCAAGAAAAATGTGTATTCTAATTACTTAATACCTCTTGTTAGAATTGAACCAAACTTATTTCCCTATTAGTTACCATCATGAGTTATTTAATATTATATAAATAGAGAGGATGCAGACCTAATGATCATTTAATACCTTCCACCCCGAAGTAAACCCCATGGCATCCCTAAAGACATTGAGTCATTTGATACTTCAAGTCTAATGCGCACCCTTGGTATATTTTCCTCTACCTATATGCAAACTTATATCCCTTCCCCACGGATACTATGGTTGAAGACATTCTACATCAATAGTAAGCATAAAAAAATATTGGTCGCCTTTAAGTGAAGGGCAGACTTCTGTTGTGCAACTCTACTGACCTCGCATCCCCACACTTACTATACCAAACCAATCATCATAGGCCTACATATTGGGCTAGGCCCAATAATTCACGCTCATCCTATTCCTATTATGAAAATTACACCGCCTCTTAGCATTTAATTCATATCTTATATGCTTATTACTTATATTATATTTCCCTCTTTCGTCTTATAAATGTCGATTGTCTATAATGAAGGGTCATTATTATTAAAATTGGACAATTACTTGTGATATTTATTTATTCCTCCTAATTCAGCCTTTTATGTCTATTTCCTGTCCCCATAAATGCCATATTATACTCCTTAATCTGTCCCACTAAATGCATTTATATCCATATCTAATTCCTGCAACTTCTTATTGATTGCACATTTATTTCCCTACTAATTTTGGAGTTACTATCTCTTTCCCGTTTCAACCTCCCAATCCTATAGTTTACGACGCTATTAATAACTAGTCATCCTAATTATAATTAATACGAATATTGATGTATATCACGCTACATACATGGGTGTGTGTTTATTCCTATCTCTGACTCGTTAATTCCTATGTGTAGAAATTCCAGAACATATATTATTTGTGAATTCTGTAAGGAACATTTATTTCTATATTTTAATATATTAGGGTTTCCTTTCTAAAAAGGATTATTGTTATAACTTTTGTAACGATCTTCCTTTCTTACTCCAAAAGTTGGCACTTAATACATCCGTGGTATTCTTGTGCCGATCATCTAGGCGTTCGAAAGAAAGGCTGTTGGGGTACAAAGAAAATAAGAGAAAAGACAAGAAGAAAGAAACGCAGAATCTCACAACGTAAGGAAATCATATATAACAGAACATAAAATAGAATATGTAGTCACTTCAAAAATTAAACATCAGAGTTACAATAGATACTAATTTTAGGTAGGGATAGTTATAACCGTATGCCACCATAATTTTGATACAACTAAATACACATAGTAGAAATAAAATTGATAACTAGATAACGGTGAAGTTTCCTGCCCCATACTCCTTCAAAATGCATCAGTAAAAACCTAGACTACTTGGCTACTCATACAAATTTGACCACCCAAGATTTTAAGTGAAAGAAAGAATAACTTTAGGTCAGACATGGGTCTGGTATGAGTAAACTCAAAACAACTAAATTTTTATACTTACAAAATACTTTTAAAAATAAAGGTATCTCGTAAAACCATGCCACAGGAAGGGTTTTTACCTTACGATGACCAAAATATTTCAATAGAAAATCTAGTGATGTTATAATAATGTCTAAGGTTGAGAATAAATATATGACATTGCCAAAATGCTTGCATTTCATGTTCCAACATATTTGGTCATAACTAAGTCTGTAAAGCTTGGGATGGAAAATGGATTCCATACAATGACAAGGTAAGAGACTACCTTTCGAGCAGTACATCTCTAGATAAATATACTGAGGGTCGCAGCACATTTGTTCCTCTAACAAAATAGAATTGGCCTAGCCCTTCCTGGATAGTACCGAATATGATAACCCCTTAATTGCGATCAACAACCGCATTGGGCCCTGAAGCATACATCCAAAAATATCGATCTAGATCAGGGATGATCTTACCCTTAAAGGAAGAGACTCACTTAGCCCTCCTACATCTCCCCTATTTTAGTAGCCCCTATTTTAGTAGCCCCTATTTTAGTAGTTATGAGGTGCGAGGCTTGAGGTAACGATTTATCTTTTAGTATAGCAATCCCACTTGGAATTAACAATGCAATGCTAGCATTTATGCATACAAGTTGTTCAGGATATGAAAAAACCGAAGGCACTACTTATACTACATCCTTTTTGGAATCACACTTAGGATTAGTAGCAAGTAGCCCTTGCACTTCAAAGATCTCCATCTTCGATTCCATCATCTTTAAGATGTTTTCCATTTCAAATGCTTACGTTAGTTCGAAGTGGTTTTCAGACAACTCATGCTTATCCGATCCCGGTCTCTTCGAACCAACAATTGATAATTTTTAAAACTGATCGAGTTATCGATATTGGATAAATCCACTATTTATTATAAGAATAGATTTGTATAGGAAAAGTAAGATATCCTATACTTAATTATTCTTATCCAATTTATCGAAATTAACTCTCTTATTCTTATCATGTTTCCGACATATCAACTTCTTTATCACTGCCTAGAAACACTGGTTCTAGATCTCATAGATAGAGGAACATCCAGTTATCGGCTTTTTGTGTTAAATACAGGATGATTTAATTTTCATAAAAAGTATCAACATTGTAACACAACTTATCACATTTGCTTGATATTACTTAATTGTAAGGATAAAGAAATCCTTTTAGTTAAAAATATCCTTTTGAAAAGATAATTGATTTTAAACAAAACTCGACCTTCGGAAATAAAGCGATTTAAAATTTAAACCTTTTTAAATAAAAAAATAATCTTTGAAAATATTTTTAATATTTCAAACTTCTTTTTTAATATTCTAATATATTTTAAAAGTCTTTTCAAAAATATATTAAGTAGAAACCGTTTCAGTTTAAAAAAATTGCCAACTTACAAATTGCATCCATAGCGATTATTGCTATATGGACCATAACTTTTAACCTTGTTTTGTAAACCAAAATAGCTTTTATATCCTTTCCTTATATTTAAATCACTTTAATAACTTTATAAAATGTTTGAAAACAAAAGTTATAGTTTAGAAAACTTTTTAGAAACTTATATAGAAAACAAGGAAGTAAACTAGTTTTAAAAGAATACGGGATCTCAATGTCAAAATATAACCAATTCAAGTGTGTTAATTTCCAATCAACATACGACCATTTATATATATAGTTACATATGTATACAAAAAAGTAAATAATATCCATAAGATAAGGAAAAAGTTATCACATGCAAATTATTACTTAAGTACTTCAACTTCATTTCAAGTCATCTACAAAAATTATCATATATGCCACCCGCTTCAAGAGGGAACCAAATCAAACAACAATCAATCCAAACTTGTAAAATTAAGTAATCAACCAAGATTATTATAATCAAAATAATAACTTCTCAAAATTTAATAAAGAGTGTGCTTTACTCACCTAAATCAACACAAATTCAAATCAAAATTACCACTACTTTTTCAGTGACACACGGACCTAGCATTTTCTATTTAAAAAACTTGCTTCTTAGGAACTCGAGGAGTGGAAATAGGCTCGACTTAGGTGGGTGTGGGCTTGAACTAGGAAGAAAAGTGGAGTTTTGAGTCTTGTTTTGGAAGATATTAGATGTAGAGAAGAAAGGAAGTGATTTTAGCTACTGTTTAAGGATTAAAAGTAGAACAAGAAGACATTTTCAATTTGAGAACTTTAGAGAAACTATGGATGAAGTAAAGAAGAGCTCGGAAAGGAAGAAGTAAGAATTTGAAAATGAAGAAAAGTGAAGCAAAGTTAGAAATGAAAAGGTTGAATTACTTTTATACATAATGGATGAGGGAAATTATAAATACCTTTAGTAATAAAATATCCATACCCTTCACCAAAATGGTAACATCTCCCCACCTTCTCCCTTCATACACACTCAGTCCACCCCCACCTCCCCTCATATCTCCATCACTTCATCTCTTTTAAAATATGCCAAGTGTCTTACTTCTTATGCTTTTATCGTTTTATATTAAAAAGAAAAGTCAAAATCCACTTTATTAACTTAAGTATATATTTTAAACTTAATTAACTCCATCACTTCCTTAGCCAAAGTATATGTTATTTATATATGTGTGTGTGTATACTTTAGTGTATGTAACATGTTCCGTCCACTTTTAGAAGAGAAAAGTCAAAAAATCCAAAAAACAATTTTTGGTCATATTTTTGATTTTCCTCTGAACTAACTATTTTTGTAAACAAATTTTTAAAACAATCATTAGTTATTACTTAAAAAGATCCATTTGAGTTATAAAATGCATTAACTAATTATTTAAAAATACATAAATATTCATCTTTAAAGTGATTAAATTACAGATTATTACATTCTCCCCCTTAAGAGAATTTTGTCCCAAAATTAACACATGAAAAGATAACTCAAAAGGGACATATATAAAATATGACGAAACACATACATAACTTAGCAACTACACTCAAATGGTGAGTAAATTATAAACACAATAAGCAAACTACTATTCTAATATCAACTCGGGATAAGCCTCTCTCATGCTATCTTCAGTTTTCCAAGTGCAATCTTTGGAATCTTTGCCCCAATGAATTTTAACCAATCTCATATTCCTATTTCACAGTTGTTTTACATCTCAGTCAATAATGCGAACTGGATGCCTTGTTACGGTCAAGTTCGGTTCCACTTACATCTTCTTGAATAGTTAGCTCAACAATAAAAGATGGATTGTTCATATATCTCTTCAAATGCGACATAAGAAAAACATTATATACCCCTGACAATCTTTCTGACAACTCAACTCCATAGGCAAGCTGCCCAATCCTCTCAAGAATCTTCAAAGGTCCAACATATCTAGACGACAACTTTCCTACTCTTCCATACTGCATAACTCCCTTTATCGAAGATATCTCCACAAACACAAAATTTCCAACTGAAAATTTTAAATCCTCATGCCTTTGATTTGTATAGCTTTTCTATTTATCCTGAGCATTCATTCTCTTCCTTTTAATCATGGCTACCTTCTGTATGGCTTTTCAGATCATATTGGGTCTAAGCTTTGATTAATCTCCTTTTTCCACCCAACATGACAACGATTTACATGGCCATCCATAAAGAGCTTCATAGGGTGTCATAACAATGCTTGCTTGGTAACTGTTGTTGGCTTCAAAATTGGCCACTAGCACCCAGTCATGTGAAGACACCAATATCCAATCCAGACATAGATACATGAAGAGAAATAAATGAATAACGAAATTAAAGCAATTAGAAAGCAAGTAAATAGAGACATGGATTTATATTGGTTCGGTTGACTCTGGCCTACGTCCACTCCAAAGATTTTCCTCTTATTAGTTTATACAGCTGACTACAATTATAAATCTGTGAAATTCAGGAATAAAAATGGTAGAGTATATCCTAGGTAAAAGATAAAGAGAAGCAAAAAGAAGCCCCTTTTCTAAAGCCATGCTTACTGTATTTATAGGAGAAGACATACACGGATTGGGCTGAAACTATGATAGAAGATTCAAGAGGCCAAGATGAAGACATACTCGATCTCATGTGATCCCTCTAGGAGACTCTCCAAGTTGTATTGTGCTTATCCTCCAAGTTTTGTGCCATTTGGATCAATAGAGCTCGATTTATTGATTATTGAATGCATTTCGATCCCTCCTTTCTCAGTGAAGCAGACCGATCTCTCTATTGCACACAATCCATGCCAATCCCTTCCAAGCATTAAGGTATTCCCATCCCTTTTGGATTCATATGATGGATCTCTGCTCAGCTAAGCCACACCAACCCTTAGTTTGTTTGAATATGCCGAACCCTTTGATGCACTAAGTCATGCCGACCTCACCAAGATATTGTGATCCCTACATATTGGAGCGTGTTGGCCTCAGTAAGCTATGCCAACCCTTATATGCATACCGACCTCACCAAGCTATGCTGATACCTATAATTGGAGAATGCCGACCTCATTAGTCTATGTTGACCGATGCCCTATTACTTATATTAATCCCTCCACCTCGCCGAACTACCGAATTATACCGATCCCTCCAGATTGAAGTGCCAGTCCCATATATTTGTACTTTTCTTTTAGGTCCTACAATGTCGCCTTGCACTCATCGGACTTGATAATCATGGAGTCTATTTGGTTAAATCCTCCTGCATATTGTCTTAACAAAAGGTGGGTTAACACTTTGTCCTCTATAACATTCCTTGCGAAAGGAAGACGTGTTTGAATTGCCTTAAGTTCAATGTTCGAAACCCGTCGATGACCTATGAACAAATCAGTGGTCTTGCCTGACTATTTGTAACGATCATTTGGGACCTTTAATCAAATTCATAGTCATTTTAGGATAATGATGATCGCACGAGATCGAGTGTCTATTCGAGATGAAATGTGATCTTTCGAGATTATGTGCCGTTTGAGGCGAAATATGATCGTTCGAGATTATGCGTCATTCGAGGCGAAAAGGAGATCGTTCGAAACCGTGTGCCATCCGAGGCGAAGTGTTATCGTTCGAGATCAAGTGCCGTTCGGGATGAAATGTGATCGTTTGAGATCGAGTGCCGTTCGAGGGGAAATGTGATTGTTCGAGCTCGTGTGCCATTCGAGGTGAAAAGGTGATCGTTCGAGATCGTGCGTCGTTCGAGGCGAAGTGTTATAATTCGAGATCGAGTGTCGTTCGAGGCAAAAAGTGATCATTCAATATCGAGTGCCGTTCGGGAGAGGGGGAATCTGATCATTCAAGATTGAGTGCTATTCAGGGCGATATGTGATCGTTTGAGATCGAGGGTCGTTCGAGGCGAAATGTGATCATTCAGGATCGAGTGTCGTTTGGGGAAAAATTTGATCGTTCAGGGAGAAATGTGATTGTTCGAGATCGAGTGTCATTCGAGGCATAATGTGATCGTTCGAGAATGAGTGCCATTCGGGGAGAAATGTGATTGTACAGATGGGAATCAAAATTATCAATGTCAGATTTCACGTTGGAGTGAGTTTTATCGCCAAGTACTAAAGGAGAAACAAAAACAAAAACCAAACACTCCAATGCATGCATCTTCAGTTGTGACGGTTCGTTCCATCTCAGAGCATGCTTAGGGATCGTTCTCGATCCTGTACATATGTAAATGACTTAGCCGTTTTATTACGGAGTTTATTACCTGTTCTTTTCCATTATAGACAATTGATGACAAGTTGAAACCTCGTTCTTGGGTAGTTCTCATTCGAAGCAGATGGCGGTTGCTCATATTCCACTACTGCTGCTCGAGATCTCACGTATTGTAACTGCCTGCCGTTTTGGACATGTCCTTGGATCTCACCCTTTAAGTGCCTGCAATCATTTGTACTATGCCCGTTCAGCTTAGGGAATAAACAATAGCTTTTTGATTTCTTTTCATCGTTTGTAAACTCTCTCCTCATTGGCCTCCAATAGGGGATATGCCTGATAGTCTCCAGATATATTTTTTTCTAATCTTTCAATCAATTCCGTGTAAGAGTGAATCTTAGTTCCCTCGTGGACGCTTCAATCCATCAAAGCTACCCTCTGCTTTCTGTTTTCCTTTACCCTTGTTTGAACCTTCCTCAAGCGGACCTCCACCTCACACATCATTCACCTTCGGTTTGTTTGCTCATGCGTTTTCCTGTCATAGGAATCTTCTTCTTCATGATAAAACTCTCCAAGATCCATAGGAGGATTCTACGCCAATGAATACTTGAACTCCGTGCTATCAGCAATTCTACATAAAGCTGCCATCAAAATATTGGATTGATCTGGACGATCCAATGATGCTTCCACGGTATTAAACCATGTTAAGGAAATCCTCAAGGACTCTCCGGTCTCTTTTTTAGCATTGCCAAACTCATCACATTTATGGGTATTGAGACGTGAACCCTAAATTACCACATAAATGCTTCAATCAATTTTTTCTATATTCCAATAGAGCCGCTTTCCGACTGTCTGAACCATAGCGCAGCTATATCCGACAAATATAAAGGGAAGCACCGTGCCATGACCTCCTCCAGTTCCCTTAGTACTTCCACGTGCCTTATGTATCTATTAGATGAATAGCGGGATAAGTTTTTCCATCATAAGTCTCAAGCGTTGGTAGTTTGTACTCTAGTGGATTCCTAGCTTGCCTGGTATTTGAAGCGAATGGAGTTTTATTTACGTCCTCGAGATCCTTGTTCGCCAATCCTCCACCATAGCTCACCTTATCATCTCTGCAAACCTTCCATTATCTTCCAACTGTATTCTCTTATCGTCATGCCCAAACTACCCTCCAAGTCTATGAGGGAATTCTAGAACGTATTCCTCCGGTCGAGCATCCAAATTCTGGTTTGCACCAGGCCCATGGGATTGATCGTAGGTCCTCTAGAATCACGATCAACCAGACCCGAGGGCATGCTCCCCAGCCCTTGGGTATCGGTATCGATCCCTCTTGGTTGGCAGGGGACTGCCCCCAACTGCTCTGTTCCATTCCCCTGTCTATTAACTCCGTTCCCATGCTACTAATTTTGATTTTGGTTTTGCATTCCAACGGCTTCTATGGATCCAGCCTATCCGATTTTTGAAATAGATTCTGCCTGGTCTCCTCATGTCTTTTCAACATCCTCTCCAGCATAGCATCCATCTTCATTTCCATTTAATCCCTGGTGGCATAGATAGATACTTGATTACCTCCGGCTCTTGAGGAAGCCTCCTGACTCCCTCCATGGTGACTCCTTTCCGGTAGCACTCTCCTTGTCGATTACCAAACCATTGCTTTCTATATCTAAGTATCCAAGTTTCCAAATCAGCAGGTGCAAGTTTTCTCAATGAAAGTGCCAAAATGTTAGCGTCAAAATTGGCCACCAACAACTAGTTATGTGAAGACACCAATATCCAATCCAGACACAGATATATGAAGAGAAATAAATGAACAACAAAATTAAATCAATCAGAAAACAAGTAAATAGAGACACATAATTATAATGGTTCGATTGACTCCGGCCATGTCCACTCCAAAGATTTTCCTTTTATTAGTTTATACTGCTTATTACATTTATAAATCTATGAAATTAAAGAATAAAAATGGCAAAGTATATCCTAAGTAGAAGATGAAGAGAAGCAGAAAGAATCCCCTTTTCTGAAGTCATGCTTGTGGTATTTATAGGAGAAGATGTTTACACGGATCAAGCTGAAACTTTGATAGAAGATTCAACAGACCAAGACGAAGTCACCTAGAAATTTCCAGGTCCATAGGCCGACAATAAGGATCGATACCATTCCCTATTTTGGTGCCCAAATGGGGTGCGATCCCTCCAGGGGACTCTCCAAGTTGTATTGTGCTTATCCTCCAAGTTTTATGTCATGTGGATCAAAAGAGCTCGATTTATTGATCGCTGAATGCATGCCAACCCTCCTTTCTCCATGAAGCAGACCGAACTCCCTTTTGCACACAATCCATGTCGATCCCTTCCAAGCATTGAGGTATTATGATCCCTCTTAGATTCTTTTGACCGGTCCGTGCTTAACTAAGCCACGTAGACCCCTTGTTTGTTTGAATATGCTGAAACCTTTGATGCACGAAGTCGTGCCGACCTCACCAAGCTATACCGATCCCTATGTATTGGTGCATGCTGACCTCACTAAGCTGTGTCAACCTTTATATGCATAACGTCCTCACAAGCTATGCTGATCCCTATGATTGGAGCATGCAGACCTCATGAAGCTATGCCGACCCATGCGCCATTACTTTCGTTGATCCCTTCACCTCGCTGAGCTACTGGATTATATCGATCCCTCCAGATTGAACATGTCGGTCCCTTCTATTTGTACTTTATTTTCGAGTCCTACAACCGTTGTTCTGCACTCATTAGATTTGATAATCATGAAGTTTGTTGGATCAAATCCGCCTGTATACTAGCTTGACAAAAGGTGGGTTAACAGCTGTTATTATATGAGAATTCCACTAAGTGAAGATGATCCTTCCATGATCCTCCAAAACCTATGATATAGGCTCTTAAAAGATCTTCCAAGACTTAGTTCACCCTCTCTGTTTGCCCATCCGTTTGAGGATGCTATGCGAGGCACAAACTAAGCTTTGTCCACAAAGCTACTTGTAATGCTTCCCAAAACTGATTGGTAAAGATTAAATCTTGATCACTTACAATGCTAATTGGAACTCCATGCAATGGGACGATCTCCCTCATATACACCTCTGCCAAACTATCTGCAGTCCTAGTCTTTTTTACTTAAATAAAATGGGCGCTCTGAGTTAGCTGATCCATAATAACCCAAACACCTTTAATACTCTTCCCTGATCTAGGTAAACCATCTATAAAATCCGTTAATACATGCTCCCATTTCCATCTCATAATCTCAAGTGGTTATAGTGATCCAGCAGTCCTTTGATGATCACCTTTGATTTGCTAGCAATTTGCACATCTAGTGACATAGGTTGAAATGTTCCTCTTCATTCCTAACCACCAAAATACTTGCTTCATATCCTGGTACATCTTAGTAAATCCATGATGGATACATAACTTAGATTTATAGCATTCTTCTAAAACTTCCTATCTAAGATCATCAACATCCAGAAAGCATAACCTTCCATTCATCCGCAATATTCCACGATGATCGATCTCAAAACATGAACATCGACTTTCTTGAACTTCTTGCATAAGTTCTACCAGAATACTATCTTCTCTTTGCTTACTTGCAATCTTTTAAAGTAGACTCGGAGTAACGTCTAAAATAGCCAAAACAACATTCATACTTAGAGCACTTGCTACCATATTGGCTTTTTCCGATGTATATAAAATATCCAAGTCATACACCGCCAGAAATTCCAACCAACGCTGTTGTATATTATTCACATCCTTCTATGTAAAAAGATACTTCAATGACTTATGATCCATAAAGAGCTTAAACTTTTCATCTAACAACTAATGCCTCGACATCTTAAATGCAAACACAACAGCTAATAATTCCAAAACATGAGGTTTCAGCAGCCTAGTAGCATAAATGATAACTCTTCTGTGCGGCATCAAAACTGCACCCAAACCTACTCCGTAAGCATTTGTATACATAGTCAACCCTTCAGCTCCATCCGGAATAGCTAGAACTGGAGCACCAGTTAACCTCTTCTTCAACTAAATAAACGCTTCTTTACACTTTGAAGGCTAGATAAGCTTCTCATCCTTCTCCGTCAACTTTTTTTAGTGCGAGGCAATCTTGGTGAAGTCTTGGATGAATCTCCTATAATATCCTGCTAAGCTTAAGAAGTTTCAGACATCCATTGAAGACCACAATGTCTTTTAATCTCGAACAGCTGCTGCCTTTTCCAGATCAACCAAAATACCATCCCCCAACACAACATGTCCAAAGCACCTTAATTATGATTGCCAAAAATGATACTTATAAAATTTAACTCTTAAAACGTGTTTCCTTAATGTTTCTAGCACCACTTCTAAATGGTGTTTATGTTGTTCCTCGGTCTTAGAAATAAGAAAATCATCTATAAGGAGAAACACAAATTTATTAATCATGTCTCTAAAAACTTGATTCATAAGATCCACAAAAAAGCGGGTGCATTGATTAGCCCAAAAGGCATAACCAACCACTCAAACAAATAGTCCACTCCTCTAAATGCTGTTAAGGGTATAATATCCTTCATTGTCCTTAATCGGTGAAATCTTGTAGTAAGGTCCATTTGGGAAAAAACTCAAGCACCATAAAGTTGGTCAAACATGTTGTTTATTCGAGGTAAGAGATATTTGTTCTGAATGTCTGTTATTTAACTCATGGTAATCCACACAAAATCTTAACGATCCATCTGATTTTGCAATAAAACTGCTCCGTAAATCGAACAACTTGACCTTATCCATCCTTTTCTTAACAAATCATCTATCTATTTCCTTAATCCCTCCTTCTCTCTTGGAGCCATCTTACAAATAAGTTGAATAATAGATTTCCAATTGAGAATTAAGTCAATACAAATCTCAATCTCCTAATGCGGAGGTAATAGTTAACTTCTTCAAAAACATTAGGGAAATCCTTAACAGTCAATATAAACCCTAACTCTACTTAGGATGAATCTAATGCATACCAGAAAATAATCATTCACTTTCTAGGCTCCTCGCATGATACTTCAACTAATTTCCTAAGTTTTGTTCTTAAAAACACCAACCTCCCAACACAATCTAAGACAACATCATTTCCTAATAGCCAATCCATGGTAAGCAAAATATCAAACCCATTAAAGTATAGAACAAATAAGTTACAAGAAAAATGGTTATTAAGGTAAGTAATTTGTATATCTTCGCAAATCATGGATATATTAGTTGTACCTCCTAAGAGATTAGACACATAAATAGGGTTTCTACCATCGTTAGGGTATGTTTTAATCTGTCAACCAATTCTTTAGAAATAAAACTATAGGAAGCCCCAATATCAAATAGTACTTGAACTAAAATAGCATTAACATATAAAGTACCTTTAAGAACTTCTTTTCCCTTAACATCTATGAGGTTGATGGCTCCTCCCTAATAGCATAAATTTTGACCTTCCACCTTTCTTCATCAATGGACAATCCTTCACTATATGTCTTGGTGGTGACAAATGAAGTAGAGTGTCTGCTGAACCACCGAAGGAATAGTCTATGCATGTTGCTTCTGTGCTCTGGAACTCTTACAAAATTTTGAAATGTGGCCCTTCTAATTATAAGTATGACAAATAACATTCTTGTTCTATTTCTCCCTAGCCTCTCCTTCTATCTTTCCTTGTTGATTGAAATTCCTCTTATTCGGGTTGTTGATATTATTGCTGGCTATTGCCACTGACTTCTTCTTCTTAAGAACTTCATACTTTAAAGCCATATCTACTAAATCCAGAAAAGATCCTTTTACATGGGAAATCATCTTGTTATGAAATCCTTCCCTCATCCCAATCATAACATCTCACTTTTCTTTTGAGGTGTATCAACCAATCTAGACTAAATCGCGATAACTCAATGAATTTGGTTTCATGGATTCAAATCAAAATTTGGTTTCAAACTTTTCCAACTTAAATTTAAAGTGAGCATTACTCACCTAAATCAACATGGATTTAAATCAAAACTACTAAAACTTTTGCACCAACACATGGACCTAGCTTTTCTTTTAAACTTGCTTTTTAGGATCTCGAGAAGTGGAAATGGGCTCAGCCTAGGAAGAAAAGTGGAGCTTCCGGTCTTATTTTGGAAGATAGGATATATAAAGAAGAAATAAAGTGATTCGAGCTATAGTTTAAGGTTAAAAAGTGGAAAGAGAAGAGATCTTTAATTTAAAAACTTTAGAGAAACCATGGATTAAGTAGCATAGAGCTTGGAAAGGAAGAAAAAAGAATTTGAAAATGAAGAAAAGTGAAGTAAAGTTAGAAATGAAAATGTTGAATTACTATTATACAAAATGGATAAGGGAAATTGCTAAAATACCCTTAATAATAAAATATCCATACCCTTCACCAAAAAGGTTACAACTCCCCTCCATTTCCCTTCATATACACGCAGCCCACCATCACCTACCCTCATATCTCCGTCACTTCATCTGTTTTAAAACGTACTAAGTGTCTTACGTTTTATGCTTTTAGCTTTTTGTATCAAAAAGAAAAGTAAAAATCCACTTTATTAACTTAAGTATATATTATAAAATTAATTCACTCTAATCACTTCCTTAACTATAGCATATATTATTTATATATGTGTGTATGCTCTAGTGTATACAACATTTCCGGTAACTTTTAGACGATGAAAAGTCAAAGATTCGGAAAATGATTTTCGGTTACATATTCGATTTTTCTCTAAACTAACTATTTTTTAAATAAATTTTTAAAACAACTTTACCCTTATTACTTATTGCTCAAAAGAGGTCTATTGAAGTTATTAGATCCATTAACTAATTATTTAGAAACATATCAAATATTCATATTTAAAGTGATTAAATTACGGGTTCTTACAACTTTTCATAAATTACCCAAAGAGGAGACTTTTTCCCCATTTGACATTACGAGGAATTATCTCTTTCCTTTTATTGAAATAAGTAGTGCAAACTATAGAGAAACACGTCCATACTTTACACATCAATTTTATTTTTGGTATATCACTTATTATTTCAAACGGTGCAATTTTTATACATAATTGTGTAATTAGATAATTTATGGAAATTACACAGAAAATGGTATAACTAAATTGTACTCACAACGCTTGCAATGAATTGAAATAGAAATTCACATTCCAACTCAAATTAGGGCAATCCGAATCTATACTATCAATTTACAACCCAATTATCCTAAGTCTGGAATCAACTTCTACTTTAACAAAATTTAGGAATTGATTTCTAATTTCTAGATTTGGATGTATATACCATTTTACTCCAGTTACCTAACTTACAAAATATGTAGGCGAGATTGAATACATTCTTCCTAAGCCTACAACTCCATGTATCTTGCATAGACATAATAATTAAATAAAATTTAACGATATAAATTTCAATTGTAACAACCAGGAATTTTTAACCATTCGCATCCTCACATGTCAGAATTGAATTGCTCAAAATACCGCGTTGTAAATAAAATTTGGCAAATCTCAGAACATACAGTAAATAATAATCACAGACCACAGACACATAGTATTTAATAATGCAGCGGAAGTAAAAGAAATAGTAGTTCATGAAGCTACAATATAAAAATATCAGAGTTAAATAAAATACAACAGAAGAAATAAAGTACAACAGAAGCCTCAAGATGATAACCGAGTATAAGCTGAATAGACAACAGAGCTGGAATAGATAAAACTAAATAAGCAGATAATCTCCAGCGATTCCAATCTCCACAAATCAAATCTGTGAATAACTCAGGCTGACCCGAGCGTAAATAAAAATACAAACACTCGAGTCAGGACAATATATACTTATATAATACGAACCAACACAAGTGAACTGTAATAAGGTACAAGTAACTTAAAGGATGCCTGGGACCGCCCATCCTCTAAGGATCCGTTAAACTATTTACTATATAGTAATATTGCGCTATTATAATAATGTCTATAGTAAAATAAACTTACTTTTAAATAGCGTTCCGGGCTACCCATATCACCCTTCACACATAATAGTCCCAGCAGTCCTTCCAGTACCATGACATCTCCACACCGGGTGACTGTCAGAGGATACCATACGGGCTACGGGAGAAAAACAAACTCGTAGTAAAGGCTCGTATGGTAGGTGACACGGCACACAAGGCAATGCCAGGGTAGATATACCAATTATGCACACGGGCTGGTGGTAACGCAGCAGCCACATACGCCCACCTCGAAACACACTTCCATATCAAAATTGGAGGATGGACATCTAATCAATCACCAGTAAGAGTATAGTATCGAAGGAATGTGTCCGATCGAAGGAATGACCTCACTTGGCCCCAGATCGCTCCTGTTTTAGCCACCTTATGCCAATTCACGGGAGTTGGGTCCATGTAATATACCTCAAGAACGTCGCCACCATCCTACTTCATTCTGGAATCTCCACCGCATACATAGTTGTTAAAGTGGTTTTCGGTATCGACAGAGAGTATGCCAGATATCCGATCACGGTCTCTTTAACAACCAATCATCATTATAACCCATGGTTATAATTTTAAAATATAATATTTTATACTTCAAAATAGAATATCATTTCAAATCCAAGTCTTTATCAAAATAAAGATTAAATCATTTCCAAAACATTTCAATATATCAAAATAACATATCCTTTCAAAACTACCTTTTCAAATCATTTCAATATATCGAAATATCATATCCTTTCAAAACATCACTACAAATCATTTTAATATCAAAATATCATTTCAAAGATAGTTTATACTTTGAAAACCCAAAATCATTTTTTTATTTCAAAACTATATTTATTTCAAAAACAATATCATTTCCATTCCAAACATATATTCACTTTCAAAATAGTTTATACTTTCAAAGTTATAACTCTTTCGAAACCAAAACATTGAAATCATTACACTTCAAAAATCAGACATTTTTAAATCATACATTTGCAATCATCCTTTAATTCTATACATTTACAAATTTATTAAATTAAACCCAAATTTCAGTTTCAATTTAATTTAATTCAAACCATCATTTTCAATTCAAATTCAGTTTACTAACAAACCATTTCAAATCTTATCAAATTTAAATATAGGTTTAATCCACAAAATACAATATTCAATCTTTAGTATATTTCAAGGTTTGAATATCCCAACTTTCATAAATCCAATATCATTTTAATAAACTCAAATGATATATACTTCAAATATTCATTTATCAAATAAATTAAATAAATCATAAATCAAATATCCTTTCAAAATATCAAAATGTCAAATATTGTTAAAAACATCATTCATTTTTATTCATTTAAATAACTTTTAAATCCCTTCATTTTATTTAAGAATTAATTACCATTTCAAACTGACGTTTCAAAAGATTTTATGTCAAAGATTAAATCTCTCCATTTAAATCATTTAAAGTCAATTCCTTATATTTATTAATTAAATATTAAATTTCCCAAACTTAAATCCTTCCATTTAAATCCATATAAATGACTCTTCATTATCTTTAGAAATTTAACATTTTATTTCCAAAATTTTATCATTTTTCCAAAGATTATTTTCTCCATAAAAGTTATTAAAACAACAAAAATATAGTTTCCGTAGCATTTAAAAATGTTACGTAAAGTTATAGTTTAAAATAGTTCATTTGACAAAAGACAGCGTTTAAGTGCTGTAATAGATTGCCTTTAAATTTCAAATAAACTTAAATGTTAAGTTTAACCACTATAACATTTACAAAGTGCTATAATAGCCTTTATTTCAATTTAACTTTTTAGTTCATTTAAAACAACTACAACATTTACAAAATGTTGTAATACCCTTATATTACATTTCAAAAATGCTGTTAAATCAAATTCAAGGCTTCAATACAAATTTCACCAACAGTTAATTTTAATTTAAACCATTTAACTTATAAAATCATAAAATTTCACATTTTAAAATCATCATTTCAATACTCTTATTTTTATGATTTTTATACAGTTAAATTTCATCCAAAAATCAAATTTTTAACATAATTTCTTATTTAAATTAAAGTATTAAATCTCATTTCTTTAATTAATTTTATTAATTAACCATTAAGTTTTAAATTACAAATTATGACTTATTTCTATTTATTTTACTTAATAAAAATGTCATTTTAACAAAAGTTCAAAATTTCCCACAATAAGTTATATTTCAAAATTTTGACTTAAAACATGCATCTATTCACATTTTCATAAATTCAAAAATCACTTTTATTTTTATAAAAAAAATCAAACTTATTCATTATAATTCAAAATATTATACTTTTACTTTTAAAAATAATTTTAAAACGTTTTAGAAAATAATTTATAACCCACGGGTCTGTATATAGTTTTCTAGCCTAGGTCAAGTGATACAGATGTATATCATTTCAATCCGCAGTTTACAAAGAAAATCCGGGTTCTATTATTTCAAACCCGCAGTCCCAAGTAAAATGAATGATTTTGAAAATCGCTCGGGCCGATCATTTCATCCCATAACGATTTTCTCTTATTCTAAAGTCCGTTCGGGTATGTATCATTTCAACCCATAGTGATTCTAGTCTACAGGGAACTTGCAATGGTGATAACTGATATAAATAACTGAAATAACATGAAATAACACTAATAAATGATATAACAGGTGTAATAACAGGTATGAACATCATGTGATAATAATATAGTAGTTATAACAAGATGATATAAGTTACAGATTCAAATGATGTCCGTTTATCACTATATAAGTACATATTAGTCTGGTGAGATTTACTCACTTGTATTAGCTGGAGATGACAAAAAACTACAAGCAACAAAGATCTTAGAAGGCACGAAAGCACGAATATATAGTGGAGAGCCAAATATTAATAGCCTTGGATACATTCAAACAAAACAAATATATATAACATAAGTTTCAATGAAAAATACGATTAAATAATGGTAGAAATGAATGCATAAATCATCTCCAAACCACTTGCACTTGCCTTCTACCACCTATGCTTCAGCTATAGGTCAGAAACACATGGCTAAGGAGTGGGTTTTGATTTGGTTTTGGGTTGAATTGGGTCGGCCAAACATGCATGGTGATGGAGCAAAAGTAGTGCAAAGGAATAAGTGCATGGATAACAACTACAAAGGCAAACTACATAGATACAATGCAACATTGTGCTCGGCCCAAGAAACACCAGGCACGGCCATCACTGTAGTGGTCTATAGGATGGTGTCGCAGAAGGTTTTAGGTCGTCCATGGGTGGTGGAGGTGGAGTAGGTGGCAGCCAAGGGGTGGTTGAAGGTGATGAAGGCATAGGTGATTGGCTATGGTGCATATAGGTGAAGTTTGTGTAGATATTGTTGGATTTGGTCACATGGGTGCATGGCCAGTGGCTTGGGGCTGTAGAGGAGGTGGTGGAGGCTGGCTCAGGTGGTGGTGGTGGCAGCCATAGTGAAGGAGGAGCAAGGGGTTGAGCTACATGGAAGAAGGCAAGAGCAAATAACATAAATTCAAGCAAAAAATTGAAAAGAAAAGAGGATTTTTACCAAGCTTTCTGAGATGATGGGAGGCCGAACCTTTTTCTCAGTTTTGAGAAAGATAATTCACGTAAAAATGAATAGAAGTTGGCTGAAGGTAGTGAAGGAACGGCCGCAATTGAATGCATGTAATGGTTGAAATTGAAAAGGTGGAATACAAAAGGACATAAGCAAATCAATTGTCACAACTCTTCAAATTTCTCTTATTTCTTTTTAAATTTTATATAACTGAAATATATATTTAAATTCAGATAAAAATACAAAAATTTAGTAAATAAGCAAAAATAAATATTAATTATATATAATTCAATTAAATAAAACAACAAAAATTGCAACTAGTCTTGAAAATATGAAAAATAAATGCAATGAACTTTCGAAAATTTTTGTGTACTTGAAAAATATTTATAAATAAAGATAAAAATACAAAATAAAAATGAATTCACAAAAATAAATAAATAAATTTTAAATTAATAAAATTTAAATGAAGAAAATAGCAGAAAATTGAAACTAGGCTTAATAAATTGAAATAAATTCAAATAAACTTTATAAAAATTATATTATTATTTTAAAAATATTAAAAGGAAAAAATATACATAAAATAAAATATTAACACATATTAAAATAGAAATATAATTTATATAATTAAAAATAGACAAATTGTTAAATAAACAAATTATACTCAAAATTGAAATGTGCATAACTTTTGCAGTTTAACTCCGTTTTCAATGAAACGAAAAGCAGTGTTCAAGTTATTTCATCTATTTCCATAATAAAATATAAAATTTAAGATTTAAAATAATTTAAATTTGAAGTTTAAAAGTCAAAGTTTGAACAGTTTGACCAGAAATTCACTTTACAGTAAAATATTCAAATTATACTAGTTTGAACTATAAATCACTTAATAATCAACATTTATATTTAAAAATGAAAATTTTGAAATAAAACAAATTTAAATTAATTTAAAAATAAAAGAAAGTCCAATTTAAATAATATTCAAAAATCTAGGGTTGTTACACCCTTCCCCACTCAAAACTTTTCGTCCCCGAAAAGGAATGAGGTACGGGAAAGCACAGAAAAAGATAGAGTGAAATAAGATTAAGATAAGATGAAAAGGAGATTTAAATTACACCTGATAACTATTGTTATAGGTAAGTTTCACAAGGTGGAGATGGTCTTCCCAAGATTCTCCAGAATCAGGAACATAAGCACGAAAAGATCCTTTAGAATCTGATTCACTCTTTCCGCTTGACCGACGGTCTGTGGATGGACAGCACTGCTCAGATTCAAAATAAGTAGCAAAAATTATTTAAGATTATAGAAAATTTCTAAGCAGAAAGATTAAAGAAAGATGTCTATACCAGTCTATAGCAAGATGAGGAAAATAAGGCCAACTAAAGACAATTTTGAGAACAAAATAAGATAATAAGTTTGAAACCATGGAATTTTCAACTTAAATTGATAATTAATTTTACACAAGTTAAATAAATCTTAACTATCTCTAATTTCATTATCTTATCATCTAATTTTCATAAACTAACAATTTTCAAAAATCATGGATTTGAAAAATCATCATTTATTATATTCAAAAATATACTTAATAAATTTAATTCTTCTTTATTCCTAATTAAAATCCTCTCAATATATTTTATCACCTATGTTAAAGATACTTACATTTATTACAACTGTTTTAATTTATTTTTGATTCCTTTAACATCATTTATATTGTAAATTATTCAATTAACCCCTTTTTCTATATTTACCTCTGTCAATCTTTTATAACTAAAATTTAAGTGTATAACATTTAGTATAATCACTCAAATTTTATTTATAAAACTTTTTATATTGTATATTATCCAATTACATTGTTAACTTCTAAAATTTAAGGTAAGTTATATTTGAATGCAATTGAGTATTATACAGATAAAACTTTCTAATTCAATCATTTCAAGTTTGAATCATTTATTCAAAAATTTAAATTTTCTCTTTATAATTAAAATTATTATTTAAGATAAAATGTAAGAATTTAAATTTCCGATTCCCTTCAAACCATTTAGAAATAAATAAATATATGTATATAATATGTCAAATACAATTTAAATCATATATCTATATATAATATAAATCAAATCATATTTTAAAAATTCAAATCAATTAGATTTCCCAAAACAACAATGTAGCAAGACTGCAGAACGATCTCTTCACTTCGAAACTCAAAAATGAAAGTCGATGATGACACGGTTCATCACTGAAATTATTTTCCAGCGATAAAGAGAAGAGCACAAATTTCTTTGACTTTTCAAATTCTTTGGAAACAAATTTCTATTCAAAATTCTTTAAATAAGATATCCTTTTAAAACTTGAAAATACAAGGTTTGAAACCATCGGAAATTAAATTCTCAAATTCTTGATTTAAAATCATTTCAGTTCCCAAATCAATTTATAACAACTATTTATAGATTCATTTATAGAACTATAAATGATAAATCAAGCATTATCATTTCAAATAATTAATTTAAATCAATTTAAAAAGTTCCATAAATTTACTTATATCAAAATTTATTTTATTAACCAAATTTTAAAATAATATTGTGTCAGTTTGTTCTGTCAAAGTGTTTTAGAAATTCTATTGATAGCGTTGATCAGATGAATCAATCGGAAACCCAAATCAACATCAACAACTCAAACAACACAATATAAAACAAAACATTAATATTGATTTACAAGTACAATTAAAAATGTTTGGAAGATAGATTGGAAACAAATGACAAGATGATTGAATAGCAAAATAGGGAGGTGGATATGCTTACATAAATCATGGGCAACCCTAACCGGGTCAACCGTGACTTAAAAATAAGATCGATGTGGATTTTATGGGGTAAATCTACATTCAATCTCAAGAGATAGAGTTTGAAACAATAAAGATATTAGCATCTAAACCAAGGATAAAATCTCTGGTGAATCGATGCTAATTGTAAAGGAGTTTCACCCCTTTACATGAAAATTAGAATATTGGCGAGACCGCTAATTCACTATAAAGATCATTCGAAATGGAGTTATGGGATACTCCAGAATCAAAAGAAGATGAATAGTGAGGGACAAGAATGGATTTTGGAACCACAGGGAACGTTCCAAAATTCAAATGAAATCGAAAAAAAATGAAGAGATTCAAGCTCGAATGAAAGTGATTCTAAAATTAAATTTACCATATATTCTAAGTTTTGCCTCAAAGCCAAAGCTCTGATACCAACTGTAACAACCAGGTATTTTCAACCATTCGCATCTGCACATGACGGACTTGAATTGCTCTAAATTCCGCGTTGTAAATAAAATTTGGCAAATCTCAGAACATACAGTGAATAATAATCACAGATCACAGACACAGAGTATTTAATAATGCAGCGTAAGTAAAAGAAATAGTAGTTCATGAAGCTACTATATAAATATATCAGAGTTAAATAAAATATAACAGAAGAAATAAAGTACAACAGAAGCCTCAAGATGATAACCGAGTACAAGCTAAATAGACAACAGAGCTGGAATAGATAAAATTAAATAAGCAGATAATCTCCAGCGATTCCAATCTCCACAAAGTGAAATCCAAATATGTGAATAACTCAGGCTGACCCGAGCGTAAATAAAAACACAAACACTCGAGTCAGGACAATATATACTTATACAATGCAAACCAACTCAAGTGAACTGTAATAAGGTACAAGTAACTTAAAGGATGTCTGGTACCGCCCATCCTCTAAGGATCCATTAAAATATGTACTATATAGTAATATTGCGCTATTACATTGATGTCTACAGTAAAATAAACTTACTTTTAAATAGCGTTCCGGGCTACCCATATCACCCTTCACACATAATAGTCCCAGCAGTCCATCCAATATCATGACATCTCCACACCGGGTGACTGTCAGAGGATACAACACGGGCTACGGAAGAAAAACAAACTCGTAGTAAAGGCTCGTATGGTAGGTGACACGGCACAGAAGGCAATGCCAGGGTAGATATACCAATTACGCACACGGGCTGGTGGTAACGCAGCAGCTACATACCCCCACCTCGAAACACACTCCCATATCAAAATTGGAGAATGGACATCTAATCAATCACCAGTAAGAGTATAGTATCGAAGGAATGTGTCCGATCGGAGGAATGACCTCACTTGGCCCGAGATCGCTCCTGTTTTAGCCACCTTATGCCAACTCACGGGAGTTGGGTCCACGTAATATACCTCAAGAACGACGCCACCATCCTACTACATTTTGGAATCTCCACCGCGTACACAGTTGTTAAAATGGTTTTCGGTATCGATAAAGAGTATGCCAAATATCCGATCCCGGTCTCTTTAACAACCAATCGTTATTATAACCCATGGTTATAATTTTAAAATATAATATTTTATACTTCAAAATAGAATATCATTTCAAATCCAAGTCTTTATCAAAATAAAGATTAAATCATTTCCAAACCATTTCAATATATCAAAATAGCATATCCTTTCAAAACTTCTTTTCAAATCATTTCAATATATCAAAAAATCATATCCTTTCAAAACTTCACTACAAATCATTTTAATATCAATATATCATTTCAAAGATAGTTTATACTTCGAAAACTCAAAATCATTTTTTTATTTCAAAACTACATTTATTTCAAAAACAATATCATTTCCATTCCAAATATATATTCACTTTTCAAAATAGTTTATAGTTTCAAAGTTATAACTCTTTCGAAACCAAAACATTGAAATCATTACACTTCAAAAATTAAACATTTTGAAATCATACGTTTGCAATTATCCTTTAATTCTATACATTTACAAATTTATTAAATTAAACCCAAATTTCAATTTCAATTTAATTTAATTCAAACCATCATTTTCAATTCAAATTAGGTTTACTGACAAACCATTTCAAATCTTATCAAATTTAAATATAGGTTTAATCCACAAAATACAATATTCAATCTTTAGTATATTTCAAGGTTTGAATATCCCAACTTTCATAAATCCAATATCATTTTAATAAACTCAAATGATATATACTTCAAATATTCATTTATCAAATAAATTAAATTAAATAAATCATAGATCAAATATCCTTTCAAAATATCAAAATGTCAAATATTATTCAAAACATCATTCATTTTTATTCATTTAAATAACTTTTAAATCCCTTCATTTTATTTAAGAATTAATTACCATTTCAAACTGACGTTTCAAAAGATTTTATGTCAAAAATTAAATCTCTCCATTTAAATCATTTAAAATCAATTCCTTATATTTATTAATTAAATATTAAATTTCCCAAACTTAAATCCTTCCATTTAAATCCATATAAATGACTCTTCATTATCTTTAGAAATTTAACATTTTATTTCCAAAATTTTATCATTTTTCCAAAGATTATTTCTTCCATAAAAGTTATTAAAACAACAAAAATATAGTTTCCGTAGCACTTAAAAATGCTACGTAAAGTTATAGTTTAAAATAGTTCATTTGACAAAAGACAGCGTTTAAGTGCTGTAATAGATTTCCTTTAAATTTCAAATAAACTTAAATGTTAAGTTTAACCAATACAACATTTACAAAGTGCTATAATAGCCTTTATTTCAATTTAACTTTTTAGTTCATTTAAAACAACTACAACATTTACAAAATGCTGTAATACCCTTACATTACATTTCAAAAATGCTGTTAAATCAAATTCAAGGCTTCAATACAAATTTCACCAATAGTTAATTTTAATTTAAACCATTTAACTTACAAAATCATAAAATTTCATATTTTAAAATAATCATTTCAATACTCTTATTTTTATGATTTTTATACAGTTAAATTTCATCCAAAAATCAAAATTTTAACATAATTTCTTATTTAAATTAAAGTATTAAATCCCATTTCTTTAATTAATTTTATTAATTAACCATTAAGTTTTAAATTACCAAATTATAACTTGTTTCTATTTATTTTACTTAATAAAAATGTCATTTTAACAAAAGTTCAAAATTTCCCACAATAAGTTATATTTCAAAATTTTGACTTAAAACATTCATTTATTCACATTTTCATTTATTCAAAAATCACTTTTATTTTTATAAAAAAATCATTTTATCATTTTAATTCAAAATATTATACTTTTACTTTTAAAAATAATTTATAACCCACGGGTCTGTATATAGTTTTCTAGCCTAGGTCAAGTGATACAAATGTATATCATTTCAATCCGCAGTTTACAAAGAAAACCCGGGTTCTATCATTTCAAACCCGCAGTCCCAAGTAAAATGAATGATTTTGAAAACCGCTCAGGCCTATCATTTCATCCCATAACGATTTTCCCTTATTCTAAAGTCCGTTCGGGTATGTATCATTTCAACCTATAGTGATCTAGTCTACAGGGAACTTGCGATGGTGATAACTGATATAAATAACTGATATAGCAAGAAATAATAGTAAAATATGATATAATAGGTGTAATAACAGATGTGAACATCATGTGATAATAATATAGCGGTTATAACAAGATGATATACGTTACAGATTCAAATGATGTCCGTTTATCACTATATAAGTACATATTAGTCTGGTGAGATTTACTCACTTGTATTAGCTGAAGATGACAAACAACTACATGCAACAAAGATCTTCGAAGGCACGAAAGAATGAATATGATTTGAGAGTGGAGAGCCAAAGATTAATAGCCTTGGATACATTCAAACAAAACAAATATATATAACATAAGTTTCAACCAAAAATACGATTAAACAATAGTAGAAATGAATACATAAATCATCTCCAAACCACTTGCACTTGCCTTCTACCACCTATGCTTCAGCTATAGGTCAGAAACACATGGCTAAGGAGTGGGTTTTGATTTGTTTTTGGGTTGAATTGGGTCATCCAAACATGCATGGTGATGGAGCAAATGTAGTGCAAAAGAATAAGTGCATGGATAATAACTACAAAGGCAAACTACATAGATACAATGCAACATTGTGCTCAGCGCAAGCAAGACCAGGCACGACCATAATTGTAGTGGGCTGGAGGATGGTGTCGCAGAAGGTTTCAGGTTGTCCATGGGTGGTGGAGGTGGAGTAGGTGGCGGCCAAGGGGTGGTTGAAGGTGATGAAGGCATAGGTGATTGGCTATGGTGCATATAGGTGAAGTTTGTGTAGATATTGTTGGATTTGGTCACATGGGTTCATGGCCAGTGGCTTGGGGCTGTAGAGGAGGTGGTGGAGGCTGGCTCAGGTGGTGGTGGCAGCTAGTGAAGGAGGAGCAAGGGGATGAGCTACATGGAAGAAGGCAAGAGCAAATAACATAAATTCAAGCAAAAAAAATGAAAAAGAAAAGATGATTTTTACCAATCTTTTTGAGATGATGGGAGGCCAAACCTTTTTCTCAGGTTTAAGAAAGATAATTCATGTGAAAAATGAATAGAAGTCGGCTGAAGGTAGTGAAGGAACGGCCATAATTGAATGCATGTAATGGTTGAAATTGAAAAGGTGGAATACAAAAGGACATAAGCAAATCAATGGTCACAACTCTTCAAATTTCTCTTATTTCTTTTTAAATTTTATATAACTGAAATATATATGTAAATTCAGATAAAAATATTATAATTTATTAAATAAGCAAAAATAAATAAATAAATATTAATTATAAATAATTTAATTAAATAAAACAGCAAAAATTGCAACTGGTCTTGAAAATATGAAAAATAAATGCAATGAACTTTGGAAAAATTTTGTGTACTTGAAAAATATTTATAAATAAAGATAAGAACATAAAATAAAAATGAATTCACAAAAATAAATAAATAAATTTTAAATTAATAAAATTTAAATGAAGAAAATAGCAGAAAAATTGAAACTAGGCTTAATAAATTGAAATAAATTCAAATAAACTATAGAAAAATTATATTATCATTTTAAAAATATTAAAAGGAAAAAATATAAATAAAATAACATAGTAACACATATTAAAATAAAATATTAAAATAGAAATATAATTTATATAATTAAAAATAGACAAATTGTTAAATAAACAAATTATACTCAAAATTGAAATGTGCATAACTTTTGCAGTTTAACTCCGTTTTCAACGAAACGAAAAGCAGTGTTCAAGTTATTTCATCTATTTTCATAATAAAAGATAAAATTTAAGATTTAAAATAATTTAAGTTTGAAGTTTAAAAGTCAAAGTTTGACCAGAAATTCACTTTACAGTAAAATATTCAAATTATACTAGTTTGAATTATAAATCACTTAATAATCAACATTTATATTTAAAAATGAAATGTTTGAAATAAAACAAATTAAAAAATAAAAGAAAGACCCATTTAAATAATATACAAAAATCTAGGGTTGTTACATCAATGGTATATATAAATCGTATAACTTTTCATGCACCTTTCTAGTTTTTCAAATCTCCCAAGTCTGAATCCATCCCTTTAATTGACTCCTTTTCCTTTTCAATCCAAAAATATGTATAACAAGATATATATATATATATATATATATATTAGTAGAATTACATATCTGAGTAGAGATTTGAGGTTAAGAGGAATATAGATTTATATTTATGAAATTTAAATTTTTCCGCATTGTCGATTTGCTCCATCTTATCTTCTCTTTTATTTTCTGCCACTCTTTAATTTTTTATATATACATATACTATCTTATAAATAATAGAAATAGCAGAGAAAGGAAATTGGCAGAGCTTCGCTGCTTCGATCAGAAAATATGAGAAGAAAAGTGAGGGGCTAGGCCTATATCTATAGGCGCTTGAATCGGTCATGCCTATTAGATTTGAAATAATTAAATCCAGACCGTTCAGCCAAGGTTTAACCCTATCCACCGTGCTCCAGACCGACCAACCGGTCATAGGCAGCGGCCGACCGGTCGTGGCTATGGTATCGACCGGCCAACACTGATAACTTCTTCATTTGAACTCTGATCACAAAACTCCCGTTATAAAAGTTGCTCAAAAAATCACCATGAACACAATGGTGCAAGTTTCATGGCCACATTTCAATGTTTTCTTAAATTTTATTATTGGTCCTTAATAATTGTCACACTCGTATTTCCTGAACCCTGTTGAAGGCGAGAGAACGCAAGCACCAAACCAAAAGGGTCGCTCCCACAATAAAAGTTAGGTTACATTAAAAGGAAACAAAGAATAAGGCAAAGTTTACTGGGCCTAAAAATCTTAAGACAACGATAAAGACCCAAACACTGTGTTGATCTCCCAATTCTAACATTACATTATGATACTGAGCCAGAATAACTAAAGTGGTTACAAGGCGTAGAAAATGATCTACGACCCTTATAATAAAAACGGTAACACGGCTCTCGAGCCTCCACCATAATCTTATGTCAACATATACAGCTGTGGGGATGATTGCTATCTCTACATGAATTTAAAATGACAAAAATGCACTGTAATGTTAAGGGAGTTATGCCTAGAGCTAATGAAATGCACTACACATATCCTATCCTTTTGACAACTCTAAACCAGGCAAGGCAATTTATGTTGGATAACTACCAATGATTGTCCAAGACAGAATCACAATGGACTTCACAAACACTATGCTCAACCCTTCACTCATACACATTACTAAGTAACCGCGAGCAAGCCATAAGTGTACACTTCGCATACCAAATGGCCCAATAAATCCATTATTTTCCTAAAAGATTATATGTTACTAACACTTTCAAGGATATACCTATGCTATGGTTACGGAGGACTCTTTAAGTAGTGCTATTAGGAACCAAAAGCATTTTAAGTGTTGCAGATAAGGTTACCCAAACATCGCTCTAACGCAACTCTTCACTTGTTAAGAAACAACAAAGGCATAAGTGGACCTTATCAAGCAACTTGCGCATAACAACATCAAGAGCAACTCAAAACAAATTCATACAGATATTGAGCTAACACTATAGTATCATACACATGGTGCAGTTTTGTTCCATATATCAATGATTCCCTAAAACATAACAAAGGAATAGTTCTCAACATAAGAGAGCTAGAAATGATGCCGCTGCACTGAAGAAAAGGGGAATGTCTCATTACACTCTCATTCACACATAAGGGAAGTACACATGACATTCGCCCCTTATATCGGAAGTGCACGGTCTATTCAAATTTTAGTTTCCTGCCTCAATTTCGGACATTCCTACTTTAATTTTAAACTTTATACCAATGGTCAAAATTCAACTGCTTAAATTGGTTTTCCTGCCAAAGATATGTCAGCAATCCATGCACACCAAACAAACGAGATGGATGGATGGCACATTGTAGAATCCAAAGGTGGAAATTAAAACAGCAGAAGAAGAGTGATGGCGATCCACGTACACCTCTATATTATAAATAAAAAAGGCATTGTAGCAAGAAAGGGAATCATTTTCCTAGTTTAATATTTTTAAGGTTAATGTCGAAAAATTCTATACTCTTTGCCATTAATGCTTATATAAGGAATATAAAAGAAGAAAGTGATATTTTCATCATGGATGTAAAAAAATTAACATTCGAACCACATAAAATTTTCTATGTCTGTACTTTTTCCTGCATTTCACGTATCTAGTTTTCATTGTTAGATTCTTTTCCACTTTTTTCTTTCTTTTACTCAAATTGGATATAAACCCTACTTGATATTTTAACAAGCAATTAAAGTGCAACCATATAATTATGTAAGCTCCCAGCAACATAATTATTATCAAAAGGCAAATTTAATATTACTTAAGTTTGTTGATTCCAATCCATGGAAGTATGCTATAATTATTTTCATGATTATTTGGTATATTGTGAGACCAAAAATCTTTGCAATATTTCTACGCTAGAAGGAGGGTTCGAACTTCCTTTTCTCTATTTTTATTCCCCAGCAAATTTAACTACCCTCTTTGAAGATACCATGAATCCCTTTGGTTCTACTACTCCCTCTACACAAGAACAGTTACACTTGGCTTTGAAAACCTTGAAAAAGACATTTATAATCTCAAAAGCTCAAATTGAATCGGAACCTTCAGGTAAAGCCCCTACAGATCCTATCTAGGATGCATTCTATCCTTCACAAACAAAATGAACCAATGAATGGAGGGATTGCAGAAAATGATGGCCCAACGCGCTCCTCTTTGGCCAATCTCCCTTACATATTCCACAAAAAATAGCCTTCACTTGCTAACCGCGCTGAATATGCAATGGGTGAGTGAAAATGGCACTTCCACAATTGGAGATAGTGACGTTGGCCAGAGAACCGATTCCAAATTAATGGGCAAGATCCATATCAACACACAAATAAAATCAAAGCTAGCCAATATTAACCCACTCTTGATGAAGAAACATACCTAATCTCCCTGCGATGATGATGAAACCACTTTCGAGGCAGATTCATCCGAGATGGCCATAAGAGAAAATGAGATCCAATAGTTAAAAGCTTGTATAGAACAAATGGCAAGGCTTTGCCAACAACATATAAGGGAAAAGGTTAGTGAAGCTATTATAGAAGTTGATTTTCGGACAATTTTAAATCCCCGTCGATCAACAAATTCGATGGAACTACCAACCCCGTTGACCACATCTACACTTTTGAATATTACATGGACGTTCTGAAGGTAGGAAGAACGGTTTGATGTAAACTTTTCCCCTATCTACCTAGTCGGTGTAGCCTCCTAAAGGTTTAGGAGGTAAGGACCAAGGGATGTCCATTTATGGAGACAATCATCTACAGATTTTCTAAGGCAGTTCAATTTAGGAAGGGAAGCCTCCCCAGATATAAACACACTATCATGCATAAAGCAAGGAGAGAATGAAAGCCCTTCGCAACTTTGTGAAGCACTTTAAATCCAAAGCACTTCCGATGGAGTAATTAGTGAACTAATTATGGCGACCCACTCCGAGATAAGAAGTAACACATCGATGTGGAAGAAAAATAGTAGAAAACCATGTCATAGTATGAAGGTTTTTTGTGAAAGGGATAGTGGCAATATTAGAATGGAAGAGGTCGGATCTACGGCGTAACCTTAGAGAGCTGTTGTCCCTAGCTATAACAAGAAAAGTGGGCAAAAGGGTGACTTCCACATGCAAAATGACAAAAGAAATTGAACCTTACTACAAAACTCCCCTTACTCGCACTCCTAGGCAAATATATGAGTTTACCAGAACTAAACTTGCATATAATGTGCCGAACAAGGGGAAGAAAGCAGGACAGAATCGGGGTGGTGCATACTGTCAGTTCCATAAAGCTAATGGCCACCATACTGACAACTACTGACATTTAAAAAATGTGATAGAAAGACATATCCAAAATGGATACCTAGGCAGCTTTTAGAAAACTAATAATGAGAATAGGATCGAAGTCCTCGCACCTGACTCGAATGAAAGCCAAACAGGGAATCCCTCCGACCTCATAGCCTTAATTCATAGTGGGACACACCTCTTTGGAACAAAAAAGAAATATGAGAAAAGTATGCATAAGATGCCAAGGCGCAACAGAAGATAGTCTTTCATACTAAGTAGAAGTTGTTTTCCACAATAGGACCCTCTTAGAGTCATAGTGAAATTTCAAATTTTACTATGAAAAAGTCTTTGTAGATTCTAGAAGCTTACTCGATGTAATTTTCAAGTCAACTTATGAACAGATGAAATTTCCATCGCAGATTCTAAAACGCAGCCCTGAGCTGATTTACGGCTTTAATTATACAACAACCATCCCTGTTGGGTCAGCATGCCTACTCATCACTGGCGTAACAGTCGCTCTTCACAAATCATTGTCTGCAAGTTTTTTGATCATTAACCAGCCATCACCATACAATGCCTTCCTACGAAGACATGCGCCGATAGATTTAGGGGCAATTATCTCTCAGGAAGACCTGCTTATGAAATTCAACACTCCTATGGAGATTGGATCAGTGAGGGGAGAACAGTTTTTAGCTAGGGAACTATACACCGTAAATCTTAACTTTAGCAATAAATTTGTTCAAAACTATTATGCCGTCTCTTCTGATATATGCGATAACAATAATAAACAAGAAATCAAGCCAGCACAAAAGATCATATTAGTACGAAATGCCAATAATAACGTTGAAATAATCATTCTACAATCACGAAAAGGACATATATGCTCAACATTGACAAATAAAATTTTAGTCTATGCACAGTACTTTTCGAAAGTTGCACAGAAACAGGTACTCATAGTCAACTTTCAACCAGAAGAAGTAAAAAGTGAAATAGATCTAAGGTTGGTGCAACAACCCTGTATTTTGTGATTATTTTACTTGTATATTTTAATTATTTGAATTTAATTTTTGATTTAAAAACTTTATTTTATTTATTAAAATGAATAATTTATTATTTTAAATATAAATTTTGGTTTTGATGTGAATTATACTTCCAAACATAAATTAATAGAATATTTTTCAGAAATGTGAATTTTGGTCAATATGGTCAAACTTTGACTTTTAAATTTAAAATTTTAAAATTTTGAATTTTTGAATTTGATCTTTTAGTATGGAAAAAAATAAAATTTTAAGTATACTGCTTTTTGTTTCTGTGGAATCCGATTAATATTGTGAAAGTTACGCTTTCTAAACCATTGTATGTGAATTGTTTTATTTAACGAAATTGTTTATTTTAATTTATATAAATAATATTTTGTTTGTCATATCATGTTCTAATTTGTGTGTATATATATGTAACATAACATGTTATGTATATATTTTATTTTTAAAACATTTTAAAGTGTAATTATAATTTTCAAATGTTAATTGTATATTGTTTTCAATTTTTAAAGTCTGGTTTCAATTATTAAACTATTTCTTTATTTATTTTCTATTTTTTCTTAAAATAATTATTTATTTTCTTTTCACTTTATTTTGTTTTCATTTTATTTTTATTTACTGATTTTATTTGGTTTATTTCGATTAAAAGAAATAAGAAATTTAAAGAGTAAAAGACCTTTCATTTTCTAGTGACTTTTCATGTACTTGTCTTTTCAATTGCTTTTGCCTTTCCATTTCTAGCTTTGACCATCCATTATCTTATGCATTGCCGTATATTCTCCTTTGTATTCATGTAAGAAACTTCTCATATCTCTCAACTCACGGCCAAAATAATTTCTAAAAATTTTTGTAAGATTTCTAATGGCTTCTCTTGCTTACTTTCCTTCTTTTCCTTGTTTTTGCCTTTGCCCCCCTTCTAGCTTTGCTCGGCCTAGCCTCTCCACCATCTCCACCGACCATCTCCTACTCCATCTACAGCAGCAACTACTCCTCCTCCTCTGACCAAGGTCAGGTCGTGACCATTTGTTGAAGCTATCACCACAAAAACAATGCAAAACTCAACAAACATTGCCTAGCCGAGCTCATGCTTCACCTACCCTTCCTATATCACTTCGGCCACCCCCTTAGATACCACCATCAGCAGCTACACCACCTCTAGCCATAGTTCCAACCCTGACCTGGCCGAGCCTACTTGCCTTTGGCCGAGCCAAAAATGTGACCATACTTGCCTCTTTTTGCCTTGTCTCTTTGTATACCCATGTTGCATCTCTTACCACTTCATCCACTTGTGTAGCCGTGTTCCATGATGCCAAACACGAGCCTATCATGATCTTAGCCGAGCATAAAAGTCCCCTATGGCCGAGCAATTTGAGTGGAAAGCATGGTCAAGTTATTTATCTCTTTGTTACTTTTTATCTCAAGTTGTTTCAATGATATTTTTGTGTTGTAAATATACGTTTACATTGTCTTGTTTATTTGTTGTTACAAGATCATTATCTTGGCTCTCTCTTCTCACTTGAATCAAAGTCATGGTGTGTCGTGCTGTATCATGCTTTCTGGAATCTATTCTATGTGTTTTGATTTGCTAACTCCAGCTTGAATATGCGAGTCCTTCTCACTCTGACATTTTTACTTATGAAATGGTAAATTGATGACGAGTGTTTAGTAATTAAAATTTTAGGCAAGATGATTATATGATATGCTATGCTATGGTATTTTACCATGTTAACTTTGTTATTTATCACCTGACATATGATATATGACATCATATTGTGACATTGACATTGTTTATATTGTTAATGTATATGATCACACAAGTTCCCTGTTAGAATTGAATCACTATGGATTGAAATGAAACATACCCGATTGGACTTTAGAATAGGGAAAAATCATTATGGGCTGAAATGGTTGGCTCAAATGATTTTTATTGTAGTTTTATTTGACTTGGGATTGCGGGCTTGAAATGATAGATACTGGGTTTTCTTCTTAAATTACGGATTGAAATGATATATATCCGAATCATTTGACCTAGGTTAGAAAATTATATACAGACCCGTGGTATATTTTTAAATGATTTTTCTTAAGATATGTACTTTTAAAGTATGAAATTTTGACTTTTAAAAATATATTTTATGGTTTTAAGAAGGCTAAATAATAAGATTTGACTTGTGAATTTTAGTATGTAAATTTGAAGTAAATGTGATTTTGACTTTAAATTATATTTTTAAAAATGTAAGTAAATAATGGTAATTAAATTTAAAGTTTTGAAATGATATTTGAAGTAACATTAAGTTTTATTAAATTTATAAGTTAAGAAATAGTGAATTTTGACTTAACAAATGAATTAAGTTTTAAATTGGATATTTAGTTATAAAATTTTGTTGTGATAATCATATGTTTAGTTGATTTAAATGTGAAATTTTTGGAGTCTAAAAATATGACCTATAAATTTAAAATTTGCTAAAATTGAAGTTTTATTGTTTCTGAAAAGTTATAATAAAATCTGAAAATTTATTAACAGCATTTCCCAAAAATGCTTTGGTCTGATGATAGCATTTTTAAGTGCTGTTGTTTTGAATTTAACTATGTTTGAAATAACTAAATATCTATTACGACATTTTATAAATGCTATTGTTCTTGAACTAAACTACTTTGGAAACTATAAACTACGATAGCACTTTATAAATGTCGTCGTTGCTATAAATTGACAATGTTTTGAAATATTATAGATTTTAACACTGTTTGAGTTATATTTTAAAGTGTTAAATGATTTAACTTTTGAAATTGATTATTTGTGGAATTGTTTGAATATATATTTAATATTTAAATTTGATTTTTTAAGGAATTTAAAATTTAATTTGAATTAAAATAAGGTTTACTTGGTTATGTGTTAAATGGAATGAAATGTAATGAGATAAACGAATTTTTGAATGGAATTTTGAAATGTGTTTTGTAATGATATTTGTAATAATAAATGAATGACATATTTGATTTTAAAATGATATTTAAATTTGAATATTTGAATTCAAATAATGATTTGATAATGAGGTTTTGAAAGAATATGATATTTTGATGATTGAAATGGTTTTGAATGACATGATCTTTATTTTGATAAAGAATATGAATTTGGAATGATAACTGATTTTGATCAATTTGATAAATGAATATTTGAAGTTTATATTAGTATTAAAGGATAGTTGGTGTAATTTAGGTTTATTTTAATTATATAGTAATTTAGTAAGAGATTATCTCAAACCTAAATATTACGAAAGTGAATTCGATATATATATATATGTGTGTGTGTGTGTGTGTGTGTGTGTGTGTATGTATGTATGTATGTATGTATGTATGAGATTTTCAAATTTAGTTTTGAAACATGGTATATTTAAAGCTTTGAATTATATTGAAAAATTGAATAATTTATTTTGTGGATCCAATCTATATTTGAAATTTATAAGCTTTGGGATGTTTTGTAGGGAAACTGAATTTAATTGAAACTGATGGTTTGAATTGAATTAAATTAGAAATTTGAAAATTTAGGTTTAATTAAATAAATTTGTAAAATGTAAAGAAACAAAGGAAGGTACCATGATTTCAAATGTATGATTTCGAAATGTTATGAATTTCAAAGTGTAATGATTTCAAGTATTTTGGTTTCGAAGGAGTCATAACTTTGAAAGTATTATGAATTTGAAAGCGAATGTATGTTTGAAATGGAAATGATATCGTATTGATTTGAATATAGTTTTGAAATAAAATAAAAATGGTCTTGGTTTCGAAGTATAAACTATTTTTGAAAGGAACATAGTTTTGAAACGAAATGATTTGATTTTTTGAAGTATAAACTGTTTTGAAATGCCCACGGCGTTATAATAATGTTTGGTTGTTAAAAAGACCAGGATCAGAAGTTTTCAGACTCTCTGCCAACTCCGAAAACCACTTTAACAACCGTGTACGCGGCGGAGATTCCAGAATGAAGTTGGATGGTAGCGACGTTCTTGAGGTATATTACGTGGACCCGACTCTCGTGAGTTGGCATAAGGTGGCTAAAACAGGAGCGATCTCGGACCAAGTGAGGTCATTCCTCCTATCGGACATATTTCTTCCATACTATACTCTTACTTATGGTTGATTTGATGGCCATCCTTCGATCTTGATTTGGGAGTGTGTTTGGAGTTGGGCATATGTGGCTGCTACGTTACCACCAGCCCGTGTGTGTAATTGGTATATTTATCCTGGCATTGCCTTATGTGTCGTGTCACCTACCATAGCGAGCCTTACTACGAGTTTGTTTTTCTCCCGTATCCCATGAAGTATTTAGGGTAGCCTCCCGATCTGGAGGTACGTTGATACTGGATGGATTACTGGGAGACGTGTTAAGCGGAATATTGGGTCACTCCTTAATGCTATTTTAAAGTATGTATATTTTACTATTAGACATTATTATAATAGCGCAATATTACTACATAGTAAATAGTTTAACGGATCCTTAAAGGATGGGCGATCCCAAGCATCCTTTAAGTTACTGATGCATTTTTGTTACTGTCCACTTGAGTTGATTTATAGTTCATAAATATATATATCCTGTCTCGAATGTTTTGTGTTTTGCTTTACGCTCGAGTCAGACTGAGTGATTCAGCATTTAAGACTCACCTTCGAAGTTGGAGTTTTGCTTGAACATCGAGCCATCTATTTTGCTTTTTGTATCCAGTGATTTCTGTGATGTATTCTAATTTGTACCTGATGTATCTTGTTACTCTTCTGTTGTATCTTGTTTAACTCTGATGTATCTTATATATATATATATATATATATATATATATAGTAGCTTCATGAACTAATATCTATTTTACTTCCGCTGCATTATTAAATACTCTATGTTTGTGATCCGTGGCTATTTATTTATTGTGTATTCTGAGATTTGCCAAATTTTAATTACAACGCGGTATTTTGAGCAATTCAAGTCCGACATGTGCGGATGCGAATGGTTGAAAATATGGGTCGTTACATGTGGTATCAGAGCTTTGGTAGCTCTAGGTAAAACTTAGTATATATGGTAAATGTATTTACAGAATCACTTTCATTCGGGGTTGAATCTCTTCCTTTTTAACTCGATTCCTTTGAATTTTGGAACGTTCCCTACGGTTCCAAAATCCATTCACATCCCTCATTATTCATCTTCTTTTGATTCTGGAGTATCCCTTAACTCCACTTCGAATGATCTTTATAATGAGTCGGCGGTCCTGCCATTCTCAAATTGATTTGCAAAGGGGTGGAACTCCTTTACAACAGCATCGATTCACCAGAGATTTTATATCCTCGGTTTAGATGCTAGTATCTCTTATAATTCCAAACTCTATCTCTTGAGACCGAACATAGATTTACCCTAGAAATCCACATCGATCTTATTCTTTGAGTCACGGTTGACCCGGTTAAGGTTGCCCGCGATTTATATAAGCTTATCCATCTCCCTATTCTGTTATTTAATCATCTCATCTTTGTTTCCAACTTATCTTCAAATCATTCTTGAAGTGTATCTATAAACTAATATTTAAAATGTTTTTTTATTGTGTGTTCGAGTTGTTAATGTTGATTTAGGTTTTCGATTGATTCATCTGATCAACGCCATCGATAGGATTTTCAAAACACTTGAACAGAGAAAATTGACACAATATGTTTTTCAAATTTAGTAATGAAATAAATTTTGTAACTATACTATAAATTTTTCCTGATTTTATTGAATAGGTTGTTAGGAAATAATATTTTATTTTATATATCGTTATCTCTTGTTTAATATATAAATAGTTGAACTATAAAACATAGTTATAAATTTATTTGGAAATTTAAAATGAATTTCAACAAGAATTTGAGAACTTAGTTTCCGATGGCTTCAAACCTTGTATTTAAAGTTTTAAAGGATATATTATTTAAAGTATTTTCGATTCAAAATTTGTTTCCAAAGAATTTTAAAGTTTAAAACTAGTGCTCTTCTCTTTGTCGCTTGGAAAATAATTTTGGTGATGACTACAACATCATCGACATTCATTTTCAAGTTTCGAAGTGAAGAGACCGTTCTGTTGTCTTGCTAAAGTTTTGATTTGGGGAATTTAATTGATTTGAATTTCTAAAATAAGACTGGATTTGTAACATATGCTGATATATGATTTAAATTTGAATGGATATATATATATAGTATATGTGCATTCATTTATCTCTAAATAGTTGGAATTTATCGGAAATTTAATTCCTTAATTTTAATAATTTCAAGATTTGGATAAATATTCAAGCTTGAAATGATTGAATTGGAAAGTTTTATTTGTATAATACATAATTTCATTTCAATATAACTTACCTAAATTATACAGAAGTTGAATATGTAATTGGATAATATACAATATAAAAAGGATATTTTATAAATAAAATTTGAATGGTTATAATAAATGTTGTAAACTTAAATTTTAGTTATAAAAGATTAGCAGAGATAAATAAAAAAAAGAGGAGATAATGGAATAAACTACAATATAAAATAATGTTAATGGAACTAAGAATAAATTATAGCAGTTATAATAAGTATAAATATATTTAACATAGGTGATAAAATATATTGAGAAGAATAAATTTAATTATAATTAGGAATAAAGAAGAATTAATCTCATTAAGCACATTATGAGTACAATAAATGATTTTTGCCAAATCCATGATTTTAGAAACGGTTAAATTAAGACAATTTGATGATAAGATAATGAAATTAGAGATGGTTAAGATTTATTTAACTTATGTAAATTAATTTTCAATTTAAGTTGAAATTTTCATGGTTTCAAATTAATTATCATATTTTGTTTTTCAAACTATCTTTTGGTTGTCCTTAATTTCCTTATCTTGGTACAGAATAGGGAGGCTATTGCTTACACCAGTCTATTTGGAAACCTTTCTATAATCTTTGGTACTCATTTTAAATCTGAGCACAGATTGCCATCCACAGACCGTCGGTCAAGCGGAAAGAGTGAATCAGATTTTTAGAAGATCTTTTTCGTGCTTGTGTTTTTGATTCTAGAGGATCTTGGGAAGATCATCTCCACCTTGTAAAACTTACCTATAACAACAATTATCAGGTATAATTTTAATCTTCTTGTCATCTTACCTTAATCCTATTTCATTCTATCCTTTTATGTGTTTCCCGTACCTCATTCTTTTTCGGGGACGAAAAGTTTTGAGGTGGGGAGAGTGTAACTACCCTATATTTTATGATTTTTTTAATTATATATTTTAATTATTTTAATTTAATTTATGATTTAAAAATTTTATTTTATTTATTAAAATGAATACTTTTGTTATTTTAAATATAAATTTTGATTTATGTGAATTATAATTCCAAACATAAATAAATAGATTATTTTCCAGAAATGTGAACTTTGGTCAATATGGACAAACTTTGACTTTTAAATTTAAAATTTAAAAATTTTAATATTTGAATTTTATCTTTTATTATGAAAATAAATAAAACTTTAAGTATACTGCTTTTCGTTTCATTGGAATTCGATTAATATTGTGAAAGTTATGCATTTTAAACCATTGTATGTAAATTGTTTTATTTAACAAAAATTGTTTATTTTAATTTATATAAATAATATTTTGTTTGTCATATCATGTTCTAATTTGTGTATATATGTGTAACATGACATGTTATGTATATATTTTATTTTTAAAACATTTTAAAAGTGTAGTTATAATTTTCAAATGTTAATTGTATATTCTTTTCAATTTTTAAAGTCTGGTTTCAATTATTAAACTATTTCTTTATTTCTTATCTATTTTTCCTTAAAATAATTATTTATTTTACTTTTCACTTTATTTTGTTTTCATTTTATTTTTATTTCCTGATTTTATTTGGTTTATTTTGATTAAAAGAAATAAGAAATTTAAAAAGTCAAAGACCTTTCATTTTCTAGTGACTTTTCATGTACTTGTCTTTTCAATTGCTTTTGCCTTTCCATTTTTAGCTTTGACCATCCATTCTCTTATGCATTGCCATGTATTCTCCTTTGTATTCATGTGAGAAACTTGTCACATCTCTCAACTCACGTCCAGAATAATTTCTGAAATTTTTTGTAAGATTTCTAATGGCTTCTTTTGCTTACTTTCCTTCTTCTTTTCTTTGCTTTTTCCTTCGCCCCCTTCTAGCTTTGCTTGGCCTAGCCTCTCCACTATCTCCACCAACCATCGCCTCCTCCATCTATAGCAGCAGCCACTCCTCCTCCTCTGACCAAGATCAGGCCATGACCATTTGTTGAAGCTATCACCACATGCAAAACTCCACAAACATTGCCTAGCCGAGCTCATGCTTCACCTACCCTTCCTATATCACTTTGGCCACCCTTTTAGCCACCACCACTAGTAACTACACCTCCTATAGCCACAATCCAGCCATCACTAGACCTGAACCCTTACCTGGCCGAGCCTACTTGCCTTTGGCCGAGCCAAAAATGTGACCATACTTGCCTCTTTTTGCCTTGTCTCTTTGTATACCCATGTGCATCTCTTACCACTTCATCCACTTGTGTAGCCGTGTGCCATGATGCCAAACCCGAGCCTAGCATGACCTTTGGCAAGCATAAAAGTCCCCTATGGTGGAGCAGTTTGAGTGGAAAGCAAGGACAAGTTATTTAGCTCTTTGTTGCTTTTTATCTCAAGTTGTTTCAATGATATTTTTGTGTTGTAAATATATGTTTACAATGTCTTGTTTATTTGTTATTGCAAGATCATTATCTTGACTCTCTCTTCTCACTTGAATCAAAGTCGTGCTATGTCATGTCGTATCGTGCTTTCTGGAATCTATTCTGTGTGTTTTGATTTGCTAACTCCAGCTTGAAAAGGTGAGTCCTTCTCACTCTGACATTTCTACTTATGAAATGGTAAATTGATGACGATTGTTTAGTAATTAAAATGTTCATATGATTATATGATATGCTATTCTATGTTATTACCATGTTAACTTTGTTATTTATCACCTGACATATGATATATGACATTATATTGCGACATTGACATTGTTTATATTGATTATGTATACGATCACACTGCAAGTTCCATGCTAGAATAAAATCACTATGGGTTGAAATGATACATACCCGAACGGACTTTAGTGTAGGAAAAAATCGTTATGGGCTGAAATGATAGGCTCAAGTGATTTTTATTTGACTTGGGATTGCTGGTTTGAAATGATAGAACCCGGGTTTTTCTTTTTAAATTGTGGATTGAAAAGATATATATCCGTATCACTTGACCTAGGTTAGAAAATTAAATACAGACCCCATGGTATATTTTTAAATGATTTTTCTTAAGATAAGTATTTTTAAAGTATTAAATTTTGATTTTAAAAAATATATATTTTATGGTTTTAAGAAGGCTAAATAATAAGATTTGACTTGTGAATTTTATTATGTAAATTTGAAGTAAATGTGATTTTGACTTTAAATTTTATTTTCAAAAATGTAAGTAAATAATTGTAATTAAATTTAAATTTTTGAAATGATATTTGAAGTAAAATACTAAGTTCTATTAAATTTATAAGTTAAGAAATAATGAATTTTGACTTAACAAATGAATTAAGTTTTAAATTGGATATTTAATTATAAAATTTTGTTGTGATAATAATATGTTTAGGTGATTTAAATGTGAAAATTTTAAAGTCTAAAAAATGATTTAGAAGTTTAAAATTTGCTAAAATTGAAGTTTTATTGTTTCTGAAAAGTTATAATAAAATCTAGAAATTTATTAACTGTATTTCCCAAAAATGTTGTGGTCTTATGACAGCATTTTTAAGTGTTGTTGTTTTGAATTTAACTATGTTTGAAATAACTAAATATCTATTACGGCATTTTATAATGTTGTTGTTCTTCAACTAAACTACTTTGGAAACTATAAGCTACGATAGCACTTTATAAATGTTGTCGTTGCTATAAATTGACAATGTTTTGAAATATTATAGATTCTAACATTTTTAAGTTATATTTTAAAGTGTTAAATGATTTAACTTTTGAAATTGATTATTTGTGAAATTGTTTGAATATATATTTTAATATTTAAAGTTGAATTTTTGAGGAATTTAAAATTTAATTTGAATTAAAATAAGGTTTACTTGGTTATGTGTTAAATGGAATGAAATGTAATAAGATAAATGAATTTTTGAATGGAATTTTGAAATGTGTTTGTAATGATATTTGAAATAATAAATGAATGACATATTTGATTTTAAAATGATATTTAAGTTTGAATATTTGAATTTGAATTCAAATAATGATTTGATAATGAGGTTTTGAAAGGATATGATATTTTGATGATTGAAATGGTTTTGAATGTCATGATCTTTATTTTGATAAAGAATATGAATTTGGAATGATATCTGATTTTGATCAATTGTATAAATGGACATTTGAAGTTTATATTAGTATGAAAGGATAATTGGTTTACTTGTAATTTAGTAAGTGACTATTTCAAAGCTATATATTTTGAAAGTGAATTTGATATATTTAAGCATATATGAGATTTTCATAGTTTTGAAATATGGTATATTTAAAGCTTTGAACTATGTTGAAAAATTGAATAGTTTATTTTGTGGATCTAATCTATATTTGAAATTTATAAGATTTGGGATGTTTTGTGGGGAAATTGAATTTAATTGAAACTGATGGTTTGAATTGAATTAAATTGGAAATTTGAAAATTTAGGTTTAATGAAATAAATTTGTAAAATGTAAAGAATTAAAGGAAGGTACCATGGTTTCAATTGAATGATTTCGAAATGTTATGATCTTCAAAGTGTAATGATTTCAAGTATTTTGGTTTCGAAGGAGTTATAAGTTTGAAAGTATTATGATTTTAAAAGAGAATATATGTTTGAAATGGAAATGGTATCATATTGATTTATAAATAGTTTTGAAATAAAAATAAAAATGATTTTGGTTTCGAAGTATAAGCTATTTTTGAAAGGAACATAGTTTTCATATGAAATGATTTGATTTTTTGAAGTATAAACTATTTTGAAATGACCACGGCATTGTAATAACGTTTAGTTGTTAAAGAGACCGAGATCGAAAGTTGTCATACTCTCATCCAACTCCGAAAACCACTTTAACAACCGTGCATGCGGTGGAGATTCCATAATGAAGTAGGATGGCGGCGATGTTCTTGAGGTATATTACGTGGACTCGACTCCCGTGAGTTGGCATAAGGTGGCTAAAACAGGAGAGATCTCGGGCCAAGTGAGGTCATTCCTCCTATCGGACACATTTCTTCGATACTATACTCTTACTTGTGGTTGATTTGATGGCCATCCTCCGATTTTTATTTAGGACTCTGTTTCGAGGTGGGCGTATGTGGCTGCTATGTTACCACCAACTTGTGTGCGTAATTGGTATATCTACCATGGCATTGCCTTGTGTGACGTGTCATCTACCGTACGGAGCCTTACTATGAGTTTGTTTTTCTTCCGTAGCCCATGGAGTATTTAGGGTAGCCTCCCGATCTGGAGGTACGCTGACACTGGATGGACTATTGGGACTATTACGTGTAAAGGGGAATATTGGGTCACTCCTTAATGCTATTTTAAAGTAAGTTCATTTTACTATTAGACATTATTATAATAGCGCAATATTACTACATAGTAAATAGTTTAACGGATCCTTAAAGGATGGAAGATCTCAAGCATCCTTTAAGTTATTGATGCATTTTTGTTACTGTCCACTTGAGTTGATTTACAGTTCATAAGTATTTATGTCCTGGATCGAGTGTTTTGTGTTTTGCTTTACGCTCGAGTCAGACTGAGTGATTCAGCATTCAAGACTCACCTTCGGAGTTGGAGTTTTGCTTGAAAATCCATCCATCTATTTTGCTTTCTATATCCAGTGATTTCTGTGATGTATTCTAATTTGTACCTGATGTATCTTGTTACTCTTCTGTTGTGTCTTGAACTCTAGTGTATCTTTTATATATATAGTAGCTTCATGAACTACTATCTATTTTACTTTCGCTGCATTATTAAATACTCTGTGTTTGTGATCCGTGACTATTTATTTACTGTATATTATGAGATTTGCCAAATTTTAATTACAACACGTATTTTGAGCAATTCAAGTCCGACATGTGTGGATGCGGATGGTTGAAAATATCGGGTCGTTACAGTTGGGGGAGACAATGAGAGAGTTGAAACCAATAGATGATCTTGAAGATGTACAAATATATCCAAAGGACCCTACAAAGGTTCTGAAGGTAGGGAAGAATCTCAACATAGAAGCCCAAACTAAACTAATAGAATCCTTAAAGAGATTAGCGAATGTATTTGACTAAACCCATACAGATATGGTAGGAATAGATCCAACTATTATCTATCATGCACTCAACATCGATCATGATGCCCATCCAGTCAGAAAAAAGCGCTGAACCCTAGACTAAGGAAAATATACTTCACTACATGGGGAAGTCAAGAAGCTAGAGGAGAACGGATTCATTAGAGAAGCATACTATCCAAAATGGAGCACTAATCTATTAGTTTCGAAAAAATCCAATGGAAAATGTAGAACCTGTATAGATTACACCAACCTCAACAAAGCCTTCCCTAATGTAACAACTCTAAATTTGATTACATTATTTATGAGATTTAATTAGATGAATTAAATAGAATAATATATGCATAGTAAGATAAGGAGGATGAGATTTGATAAATAACATGGTCATGTCTTAGCTAATTAATCGTTAAGATTGTTTTAGAACTTAAAACATAAAAGAATGTATGAGAGGGGAAAAATAGGAATAAATGCATCTTTCATCCCTTAAACCTCCCTTCCCCTAAATCATTCACATTTACATAATATCTAAACAATCAAAAGTAAATTTGGCTAGCCATTAAACAAGAGAGAAGAGGAAGAAAAAACATAGGAATTCAAGAGGAAAAGCTAAGAAAACCAAATCAATCTTTAAATCTCAATTCTCACTATCAAATCAAGGTGAAAAATAATAAAACCATCTCATTTTTATTCTTGTTTATTTCGAATCTTGATGGATTTTGATTCTGGTGATGCTATAATGTGCCATGTTTGATTTTATCACTGTTTGAATAGAACAATGATTTATTGGAATTTTTATGAAATTATTTTAATAGGTTCTGAAGGTAAAACCTAAGTATTAAATCTCAAAATGATTTGATTTTTTGATACGATGTGTAAAATATTACTTTGGAGATGGATTTTTTATTTCATAATTTTTCAAATTAATGAGAATATTTTATGAATTTACTAAAAGAGAAAGGACATTTATTTCGTGTTTTATTTATGAAAAGTAACTAAATTATGATTTTGACTTCAAAATTTTTATATGTTAAAGAATATGTTGATTTTTCTATTTGGTGAATTTCACGTATTTTTTCCCAAAGATTATGATATTATATGAACTTATTAAGCTAGAAAAGCTTATAATGAATTTAAATAGTTAATGATTATTTAATGGGTGCAAAAAATATTTTGGGGATAGAAATTTGGTTGCAATAGATTTTTGAAAAGAAAGTTTCATAAATTTTTTTCTAGCTAATAGAACATTGACAAGGATTTGTAGTGGGCGAAAAGATATTGTTTATTTAAGAAACAAATCAGTTTTAATGTTATTTACATGATTGCCATAGTGTTGATAATCGATGCCAACTGAATGTGGGCATATGATATCAACGTAAGTTGGTATGTGATGGACCCATCAGGTTGAAATGATGTTCAGCGTCCTCTATTCAATGTCGACATTTATAAATCTCATCATGCCGCGTATTTTCGCTAAGGTTTTAAACAATGCCGCCACCTATTGTTTTTTGTATTAAACTACTTTATGATGTTGATGCCACAACCCTTTAATTTCGTTATTAAATTATTTGTGGCGCTATTTCTGCTTTCTTTTCGGCATCGCTATGATGCTGCATGTCGTCTGTTTTAAAAACTATGGTTTTAAGATGGTGATGTCATCAACCTTAGTTTTAAAATTGATTGTTTTATGGAAATGTTGCCGCTATATCGTGGGTTTGATAACCCTAGTAACAGCATATTACATCTATTTTATAGCACCAATATCAATGTTTTACTATATTTATGTTGCTTATTATCAACGTCGGATTCAACGTATATTCATCTATAAAAGGCTTTATTCAATAGGTTCGAAAACCTATAAATTTATTCATTTTGACAACATTTACTTCGGCATTATAGCCTTAGGTCTGTATGAAATAAGAATCATTTTAAAGGTTTTGATATGGAGGGATGTGACGACACATTATGGCTATATCATTGCCGTTAGTTTTTGAAAATGAACATATTCTAATTTATGCATTGAGCCCTATGAAGAGGTGCAACATCTTCCTATTATTTCCAATGTATAAATGGTAGTATTAAAATGGTTTGTAAAGTGGCATGATAAATGGGTAAAGTATGGGCTATATTTTCTTTGTTTTAAATACGAATTAAAGGGATTAATCATATTAAGCAAATGTTTTCAAGGAATAAACTATTGTTTATCCTAAGTTTTTATATGTAATTACCAAAGACGGTTATTACTCAAGGTTAAGTAAATATAAGATGCCAATTGATCGAACGTATTTGAACGATGGATGCTATATATACTTATTTTTGCTGGAACGGTTGTTTTTCATTATTATTACTTTCATACTGGCATCACCATGACCCATAACTGCATTTTGGGGTATAAAACGATAAAATAACCAGCTAGGTTAACCCATTAGTGAGTATAATCAGATTTGACTCCTGAGTGAGTAGAATTGCATCTAGAAGATCGGATAAGTCAGAAGAGTTTGATGCCCATAACTGATCAAAAGATTATGATACGAGATATGGTATTGGAAGGTCCATAGGTTCATAATGATTCCATAAAAAATAAAGTTTGAGTAGCGTTATTGGATGATATCCAATAGGTTCATGGTGATCCCATGAAAACTATGATTTGAAAGTATGTTATTGGAAGAATCCAATAGGTTTATAGTGATCCCATGAAAATTATGATTTGAGAGATGGTATTTAAGAATTCTAATAAGTTCATAGTGATCACTTGAAAACTATGATTAGGAAGATGGTATTGGAGAATTCTAATACCATCATAATGATCCCATAAAAACTGTGATTGGAAATTGTTATTGGTATAAACCAATAGGTTATTGGTGATCCCATGAAAACTATGATTCTAGACAGATAGCCTTACGAGCTTTGACAGGTTATTAGTTAGCCTATGAAAACTAACACGTTCTTAGTGACCCTAGGAAAACTATGGATTGAGACATATAGTCAGTTTTATAAAAGGATGAACTTAGGGTAGATATAACCCTATGTTGAAAGATGAGTCAGAATTCCCCACACATTGCATACTTGCATATCATGTCATTCAGGCTCAAGAATGCAAGACAACTTACCAAAGGCTGGTTAATATGATGTTCTCAGGTCAGATCAAAAAAATGTAGAAGTATATATGGATGATAGCTGGTTAAGTCAAAAGCAACATCAATTCACCTCCAAGACGTATGACAAACATTTAAAGTCTTGAGGCAGTGTAATATGAAGCTAGACCCATTGAAATGCACTTTCACCATTCAAACGGGTAAGTTCCTGGGATATATAGTGAGCCCACGTGGCATTGAAGCAAACAAAGAAAAAATTGATGCCATTAGGAAGATGGGAATTCCAACATAGCTGAAGGGTCTCATGAGTCTAAATGGAAAAGTAGTGCCTCTAAGTTGATTCGTCTCTAAAGCAACGGATAAGTGCATGCCGCTCTTGGATCAGGCAAAGAGTGGATGAAACTTTGAATGGACTGAAGTGTACAAAGCTCTATTCCAAAACCATAAAGACCATCTGGTCAACACTCCCATATTACCTAAACTGATAACAAGCAAAGAGTTATATGTATATTTAGCTGCAACTAATAAAATTGTTAATGCTGCAGTGATTTAGAAGGATGAAAGAATCCGTAGGCTAATTTAATTCACAAAAAAGCATCTGTTAGGAGCATAGTTGAACATTTCAATCATCGAAAGCTAGCGTACAACCTTCTCCTCACAGCAAGGAAGCTACGGCCCTATTTCTACGCATATCCCATCAAAGTCCTCACAAACAAACCACTAAGACAAATACTCCAAAAACCGGAGACATCAGGCCAATTGTTGAAATGGCCGATGGAGTTCAATAAATATGAGATCACTTATTGCCTAAGGAAAGCAATCAAAGGTCAGGCATTGCCAGACTTTGTTATATAATGCATACTTCCAAATGAACCTCAAATGTGTGAAGAAGCGCCTGCCCCACAGTTCTAGCAACTGTTTGTAGATGGAGCTTCAAATGAATATAGGGCAGGAATCAGATATATGCTAATTACTCCGGATAAGCAGCAACTAGATAGAGCAGTACAGCTGGGGTTCAAGGCAACCAACAATGTGGTAGAACATGACCTAGGTAATAATCGTAACCCATATTAAAGTTTACAGCAATTTCTAATTAGTTGTGAACCAACTGCCGAGAAATTACCAAGCAAAGAAGCCAACCTTTCCAAGTATTTGGAGCTTTCTACGAAATTATTAGAGCAGTTAGAACAATTTGGTATAGAGAAATTTTCACGTGAAAACAACACTTTTGCTGATTTATTAGCTAAACTTGTGAGCACTTAAATAGCAAATGATATGAAGGTGGTTCCAACAGGACATCACATAGAGCCAACCATCACAGAGGCTAACCAAATACTAGTCCTAACCCTAGCATAAGTGGCAATGATCCAGGGATTCCAAGACCAGGAAAGCAAGGAAAACCGAATGCAGTTCCCAATTGAGCCTCGGCTTCAGCAAACTAAAGAGAACACTTGGATGACCCCCATAAAACAATTCCTGTTAAACAAATACCCTAAAACAAAGGTAAAGCCTAAAAAATAAAGTATCAGGCTCTGCACTACTCATTCTTTGATGGAACTTATACAAGAAAGGGCATTCCACCCCTCATCTTAGATGCGTTCCAAGCCATGAGAGAAGTACGTGATGGTCAATGCGAGAACCATTCTATGGAAAACCAATTTTTCAAAGAAGGTACCGAGGCAGGGTTATTACTGGCTTACATCACTCTAGAATGCAATGGAATTTGTAAGAAGATGCAACAAATGTCAAAGTTTCATGAGTATCCCCAAACAGCCATTCCACGAGCTCATCCCACTAGCTAGCCCATGGACTTTCGATGTATGGGGCATAGACTTAATAGATCCACTTCTTATGTCAAAGGAAGGAGTGAAGTATGCAACGGTGGCGATGGACTACTTCACTAAATAGGTGGAGGAAGAGCCCTTAGCTACAATCACCACAAAGAAGATCTTCACCTTTGTTGTAAGAAACATAATCACTAGGTATGGAATCCCCCCATAAGATAATCTCTGACAATGGAACCCAATTTAAAAGCAAAGAATTCACAAAACCCGTGAGAAAAATGGCATAATCAAAAGCTTGCCCACAAGCAAGTATATCGAAGCAACCAACAAAACCATCAAGAAGTTTCTTAAGAAAAGACTACAGATGGCAAAAGGAAATGGACATAGGAATTATCTTTAGTACTATGGGGATGTAGAACTTCAACCGGACTCCAACTGGCCATACCCCTTTCTCATTAACCTATGGACATGAGTTTGTGCTCCCCATTAGAAGACTATCTTACACAACAAGAAGTACATAAAACTAAGGAAGTTGTCGTCGACCTCATTCAGGAAAGAAGATACGAGGCAGTAGTATCTATCGCATACCAACAAAGAACGGCAAGAAATTATAACACAAAATTCAATGGAAGAAACTTCTGCAAGAGAGATTTGGTACTACGAAGGGTAATGGCCAACACAAAAACCCAGTAGATAGAGCTCTGGTCGCAAATTGGGAAGGCCCATTAGTTATAGCAGAAGTTCTAGCCAATGGTGCATATCGACCATCGAAACCTGATGGGGACCTGGTTCCAAGAACATGGAACTCAGAGCATCATAGGCTCTATTTTGTATAATCTACACTACTTATGTAATATACATTGTAATTGTTATAAAAATAATAATATAATGAATTTACTAGACGTAGGGATATTGTACGATATGAACTTGTATAAAAATCGCTATGGTAATTTCTTCGGCATAACTAAACAATCACACTGGATGTGGGGACACTAGACGGCCCGAACCAGCTATCAAACTGAAATTGCATTAAGTGCAGCCTTGCTTTTTCAGCCAGATAACTAAACTGGACGTAGGGATATTGGATGGCCTAAATCAGTATAAAAATTTCTCTATGTTAATTCTATTAAAATAGCCACACTGGACGTAAGGATATTAGATACCCTGAACTGGTACAAAAAAACATGCGCATGAATCGAGAAAGTTGTAAATACATGACCTGACTTCATAGTCAAAAAAATAGTCTACCTCCAAATAGCGGGGCGGATTGTGCCAAGCAGACGACAGGGTTCAAACACTAAAATCAACGTTCAAGAAGCATGAACTACGCTTCAAACAAAGATGGTAAGAAATAAACAACTCATAGGATGCATAACAATTATCGAAATAGATGCAACCCAAAAAATTACTTAAAGCTTGCTAGGTAAACATAAAAAAACAAGAATTTTATAGTCATGTTAATATTCACTGAATGTTGTGCTTATATTTACACAACCCATACTTCTAGAAACACTTTAAAAGTGCAAAAGGAAAATGACAAGCTACAATAAAATGAAATAACATCACAAATATGACTCAAAATCAGTGGAAGAGTGGTTATAATTCTTCTTCGGCTATATGGTCAACGAGATATCGGTGCTGGGTGTAGAGGAAAGCTAACCTTAAGTTAGAGAGTAGGAGATAGATCATTTGATTCAGTGGTAACACCAGATGAGCGACTATGGGCAACATGGCCATAAGGGATACGAGGGTCGTAATTAGCACGGGTCAAACATCAACATAGTCTTGTGAATCAAATTCAAAATCCACACGATTGTATAAGAATGTCAGATCAAGCCCCGGCCAAAAGCGAGTGAAAATGTCAATTGCACTCTTCACACCAATCTCTGCCATAACCCTTCCTACCATCTCATTATGAAGTTGCTCCAACAAGGAAGCCCTATCTAATCCATCTAGAGAAGTAGCAACAACATCAAGGCAAGCCTTAGACTTTAATCTAAAAAAAAATTTCAAGTTCATTTACACACCTCATAGCGACTCCCCTGATCCAATCAGTCTCATCCAAAAGTCGATCCATTGTTTTATCTATTGTTCTAGTATAAGGTCCAAAAGGTTCCTGGACATTAGAAATAAAATGCGAGCTATTCTGGCCGTTTTCGACCCCTTTTCATAATGATCATTTAACTCAGCAAATTTGGCCTCATAATAATTTTTCAATTCATTCTTCCATATAAGAATGATGTCGGGGCCTGCCCTAAATGAGGAAGTAGAAGCAGCACTAGGAAAAAATTGAAACTGCACCTTGAGTTAAGGCCGTGGAAGGAGCATCCCCCACATTACTTGAAATTTTCTCATCTAACTTTTCAACTTTGCATTTTAAGGCCTTAATTCCGTTCATATTTAAGACAATGTCTATGCCTTTGGCATCCCTTAGCAAACCTTCCAATTCTATAACCCTGGTCAAAGCAGAATTAAGCTTCCCTTTAAGAATGGTTATCTTTGGATCCAGATCAAAAGAAGTAGGCTGAAAATCAAACGAACTCATACAAAGCAAAAATAAGGAAAGTACAACTAGTAAAGAATGTACAGGAAATTCATAAAATTTTCAACAAAATCTTAATTTACATAATGTATGCGCAACCTAAAGAAAATATCCCACAATATAAAATTACAAATTAATTCATAGTTTTAAGTCCCTAAAATAGTATACTAAAAACACCTAAGATACGCTGGCTAGAGGCGGGACTGAACTTATGGGAATAGTTTTTCGAGGGTTTTCGCAAGCACCTGCTCAATGATCCATTATCCCCTTTACTGCTACTTCAAAACCACGACATTACATTGGAAGCTCAAATCAAGCATAGGGTAGAAATAAGTAAAGACATTGGCGTGCTGCAAGAAAATCTATCCCATTGTACTTTTAACTTTCTCTCATCTAAATTTTTCTAAGAAGGAGGCAATCCTATTTCGAGCTTTATGCAAAGAATTCTCAAGCTCTTAAATCTTTAGTACAGCTTTCTCCCTTGTGCTTTCAAAAGTGTCAATTAACCAAGCCTTTGTTTTGTTGATATTTCACGCAAACTACCAAAATACCTAACGGTGTCAGTCCTCCACCCTTCCCTCTAGGAATAGTAAGCACCTTTCACTTCACCCTCTTGGCTTCGCCCTTTTTTCCACTCTTTTCCAAAGAAGGATTCACACCCATATGGGAAGCATGATCCAAACTCGAACTGGACCCCTCTATCATTCTTCCTCCTTTGGTACCTTCCTTTTCCTCATTTTGATGCGCAAGCTGAGCAGATAGATACTCTATAGTCTTATTCAATTTCGCAATCTCCGCCTAATAACTAACACCATAAAGTGCCTCAACATCTTTTAAGGATTGCTGCAAGTCCTCCACCTTCGATTCAATTTCCAATACTCCTTCGCGTAGCTTAATGTTAAGTTAGTATTGACTGCTCATGCATCTTTTTCCTCCTTTAGATGCACATTAGCCTCCTTTAAATCTTTCACAAGCTTTTCATTGGTGATTGCCATGGATATTTTCCACTTTTGAGGCTGTGGTAGGAGTCATCACTTTAATCTTGAATTCAGGCACACTCTTTTCATCAGGGCCATAAACGATGGAGGTAAAAGGAATGTTAGATTCATTGACTTTGTTGAACTTGGGTGAAATCCCATGGGGACTAACCTAATGGGTAATGATTAAAAGTTTGACTTAAAGAAAATCAAAATGCACCACGATAAATCAAAATTGGAACATGTATTATTAACTGCATCGTCATACGACAAATTCAACAAACCCATATACAAAAAATGATAGAAGTAAGAAGAACTCAATCCCGATGTAAATTTCTATGCCTACGCCTAAACAATTCTAAGTAAGGGCTATCAGGAGGAAAAGATCCACTATTTAGGGTGTATTGCCATCGGCCTAGCATAAAGTCACGGAATGCCTCTTTTTCTTTAATTAATTGATCAATCCTGGAGAGTAACCCATAGTTTTTGTAAAAGACACATCTATCTCTTTCTTGAACATATGGATTGCCTTAACTCTAATATCAAGATGATGAAGGGTTTTAGTTTTGAGCCTATCCGCGCTTTCCTTTAGAAATTTAGTAAACAAATCCTTTAAAGTTTAGTGAAACAAACTTACTTAGAAGAGTAAAAAAAGAAAAAACAATGAAAACGACCCAGTCATTCATAAGATAGTAGCAAAATAAAGCGACAATAAAGAAAATTTACCATGGCGAAACAAGATTAACAAGCTAACTTTTATTGCATGCTATGGAAATCTTAAAATTCGGATAAAAAAGGTTAAATATTTACATGAGGGAATGAAGAGACCCCTTGTTCCTTAGACATCTCAGTATCATCATGCACCCCAGTTTCCTTGGACGCTGCATCCTCGCTTGGTTACCCAAAAATGAAAGAAGAGGCATTCTCTATAGCAAGATCCTTGTCCCACTTAGTCCGGCAGTGGGAGAGAGCTTTGTCAATCCTTCCCTGGTTTTTCAAAAAGCTCAGATCAACTTCAACACCAAATTGACGCCGAGCTTAGGCATACATCTTATAGATCACACCGTAAGTGATCTCATTAAGCTTCTTCTATGTTTGTGCCAGCAACTCACCCTTCTCTTTCAGCCCGCGACCCTTTTCTTCCAACTAATGACCCTTCAACCCTAAAGCCTCTTTGACGGCCTTCGCTGCCCACACTGCCTTAATACATATGCCATGCAATCTGCCATAACCTTGGCCTTCTCATAAGTGACTGAGTTAAGGACTACTTCAAGCACGATAACACGAGCCAAGGATAAGGTCTGATCTCCCTCCCATTTATTTAACCTCATTTTTCAAGGACCCAAGCTAAAAAATAGATAAGGAATAGGTAAATGAATAATAAAAGAAGGAAGAAAGAAGTACTTACATAAGACCAAGACCATTTTACCTCAGGCATGAGCTCAAAAAAAGGAGAGCCAATGAAATGGAAAGGAAAGAAGAGAAGAGGGATATGAAGTAATACTAGATAGATTATCTAGTGCAACCCTTCCAACCATCTCAGCAAGGTCAGTTATGGAACCCTCGGGCAGGGGTAAGTATCGAATGAAGGTCCAGGAAAAGATTGAAAAGGAGGAGCGGTGAGAGATGCTGAAGTAAGAGCGGAAAGAACCATTGTAGAAGGAAAAGGGATGGATACGGCTAGCCTTTTGGAAGTTTGGCCAGAGGCCTTATCGTCACCATGCCCCCTCTTTTGAATACTCTTTATCACTGGTTTACAATGCTCAAGAAACACATCTACAAGGTCTTCATCCATCTTACCTATACATAAAAAATGTCAAGATTAGTAAAAGTTTTCATAAAGGTTAGAAACATAAAATAATAAATGTTTAATATATTTTTAACAAATTATACCCCTAGGTTCATCCAAATTGTAGAAAACTTAAAAGTGCAATGAGAGAACTTATGATTTGGGTATAGAAACCCGTGCTTTACCAACATCGGTTTAGAAAAAATGTTTGTAATTTTCTCTCCACTATGCCTAATTCAAGAATATGGTTTCTATAGGGCTCATAAAACTTGGTGACATCAATAAAAAATAGGCCAAATTAGATGTGGGTGAAAGGAAGGAGGAAAATTCTCATACTTTGAAATGAAGAAATATAAATCAATCTATCTTTGAATCTTGTGAGGAAAGACCACAGAATACCTTTCTTAGATTGGGTATAATAAAAACGAGCATCGCCCCCTATATGACTTTTGTTGATATCTAACAAAAACTAGAGCTCCTCACAAGTAATAGAAAATCAATTCTTCTCATAAAGAATAGAGGTGGCAATCATAAGAGAGTATGAAAGGGGAGCGAGCTAGATAAGAATGAGATCAATGGTGGTTAGCTACTCGTGAAGGACTTGATTTGGGGGAAGGTAGATTTTGTATCGTATATGTTTAGGAGTGATAAAGGTAAACCCATATGGAAGAGTGTGAATACGTTTGTGAAGTTCGAGAACCCTGACCTCGTAACCTACGAACCCAAATTGATTTTAAAATATCCTCGATATCTTTCAAATGAGTTATCTTAGAAGGCAAAGACAAAGGGAAAGAAGAAGAGACCATTACGAATCACGAGGTTACTTGTGGAAAACTGCAAAAATAAGAAGTCAACAAAAGAACAAGATCCTTACTTCGATTTGAAAGAGAATCTGTACTCAGGAAAAGAATCAATTTAAGATATTAAAATTTTCTCATTTCTTTCTTTCTCTTTTTTTTGCAATAACAAAGGAACGTAAAAGATTAGGAAGAAGAGGAGAATATATACACACACACAGATACACGTGCACGTAACTTACATGACTTTTTTTTCCATATAATTGAAATGATAGAAAATTTCTGAAGCATCAATCAATCGATGAAATGGAAAGAATAACTAGCATGGACAACAAGATAGATTTATCGAATAAATGAAGAAGTTGGTGTTACAACTTTACAGAGGGTCAATCAATGGGGAAGTTGCACGTATGCAAGAGCATTAAATGCAAAACGACTTCTAAGATCTTTTCCCTTTCCTGAAAAGAAATAAAGGAATATGTAGAAGTGATGGGACGCAAAGAGGGAATGTAAACGAAGACAAATCCATACCCATCTACAATGACTATAGACTTTGGCGCAAGTGTTACACCCGTATTTGCTGAACCCAGTTGAAGGCGAGATGGTGAGAGAATCAAATCAAAACGACTATTCCCACAATAAATGTTAGGCTACAAGAAAAGGAAGCAAAGAATATAGCAAAGTTCAGGGAATACTACACCCAAAAATCATAAGATGATGAAAAAGACTCAAAGACTACGCCAATCTCTTAATTCTGTCATTACATTAATACATCGAGCCAGAAAACTTGAAGTGATTACAAGGTTAGAAAACGATCTACAACCCTAATATGCAGAACGGAAACACGGCTCTGTAGCTTGCACCATATTCTTATGTCAACGTATACAACATAGGGATGTGCCACCATCTCTATCTAAGTTTAAAATAACAAAATTGCATTTCAATGTTAAGGGAGTTCTGCCCATAGCTAATGAACTACACAAGACATATCATATCCTTTTGATAATTCTAAACCAAAGCAAGGCAAATTATGATGTATAATCATTGATGCTTTTTTATGATAGAATCCATCAGACTGCACAAGCACTATGCTCAACCCTTAACAAATACACATTCTTGAGTCACTCCGAGCAAATCATAAATGAACACTCCATATACCAGATGGCCAAAAAAAATCCATTTATTATTCCTAAAAGCTTATGTGCTGCTAACACTTTCAAGTGCAGACCTACATGACACTTAAAAAGGACTCTTTAAGCAGTACCATGAGGAATCAAAAGCGTTCCAAGGGCTACACACAAGGTTACCCAAGCATCGCTACACAACAATTCTTTACTCATTAAAAAACAGCAAAGGCGCAAGTGGCCCTTATCAAGAAACCTGCGCATATCAACTTCAAGAGTAGCTTAAAACAAATTCACATAGATATTGAGCTATCATCATCATATCATACAAATGGTATAGTTCTGTTCCATATATCAATGAGGCCCAAAAGCAAAACATAGGAATAACTCTCTATATCTTCATGGTAAGAGTGCCAGAAATGAAGCAGCTGCATTAAAGGGAACATATCATTACACTCTCATTCACACAAAGGGATAGTGCAATGGCCATTCACTCCTCAGACAAGAAGCGCATGGTCCATTCGAATTTTAGTTTCCCGTCCTGATTTTAGATATTCCCACTTCAATTTCAAACTTCCCACCAATGACCATAATTTAACCACTCAAATTGGGTTTTCCCGCCAAAGACACGTCGGTAATCCATGCATACTAAATAAACAAGATAGATGGATGAAACATAGCAGAAACCAAAGGTGGAAATTAAAACAGCATAAGAAGAGTGATGACAATACATGTACTCTCTATACTACAAATAGAAAAGGCATTGTAATAAGAAAGGGATCTTTTTTCCGATTTGATATTTTTAAGGTTAATAATGAAAAGTTATGTACTCTCTGCCATTATGCTTGTACAAGAAACATAAAAGAAAAGGTGATATTTTCCCTGTGGATGTAGAATTCTTTAACATTCGAACCATGTAAAATTCTCCATGTGTTTACTTTTTCATGCATTACCTACCTAATTTTCAGTGTTAGTTTTTTTGTACTTTGTTTTCTTTCTTTTACTCGAATTGGATATAAACCCACTTGATATTTTAGCAAGCAGTTAAAGTGCGACTTCATAATTATGCAAAATCCCAGCAACATAATTACTACCTAAAGACAAATTTAATATTACTTAAATTTTTTGATTCTAATCAACGAATGTACGCTATAATTACTTTCGCGATCATTTGGGGTGTTATGAGACCAAAAATCTTGGCAACAACAATTATTTATTAGTTACCATAAATTTTACGAGGTCTTACATTCTCTCCCCATGAAAGAATTTCGTCCTCGAAATTCCTTAAGGATTGAATCATGTAACATAGCATGCAACCATTTTAAAATATCACGCTAATTGGTGTACAACCAATTTTGCAATCAAATGTGTATAAGTACATAGCGTATCGCATATATAAGGTATGTATGCAGAATAATTCTAAATCAACACCTCCAATATTAATGCATTCTTTTAAAAACATTTCGAAAATATGATGCAAACAACTTATATATACTAGCAATTATATATATGCAAGTTTTCAAAAATCAAAAATCATTCTTTCCACACAAAAATTTCCATACTGCTATGAATAGTTATCCAACCTAACATCCTATACCTAACACATAATTTATAATATCTAAAAAAATTCAAAATCTAGTTTTCCTAAATCTACTCTCTTATCCCGGAAAAGGAACATAAATGGAGAACTTTACATTTCCATCCTTCTTATGGGTACCTTTCTATTGTACCTTGGAACCTTCTCTTTTGCCCCAAAAACTTTCCTAACTTTTCCATGTACAATTTGAATAAGAAAGTTTATTTTTTAATGTTAAAATGGAATTATTCTAAATGTAAGTTTTGTTTCTTATCAGCAAGGCATGGAAATAGAAATTACAAAGCTAAACAGCATTTTCCCTTATTATGCCCTATGTTTTGTATACTGTCTCCCTTGTCGGATAGTAAAACTCATATTCACTAACACGTTGATCCTTCTTACGCTAAGCATGTAGCAGTTGAAAATTAGAAATCCTCCTATTTTCCATAAAAATATTTTTCCCCTTCTAATCAAACTTGCAAAATAGTTTGCAATTCGAATTCTCAAAAGCATTTGAATGCAATTTTTTTCAAAAGCACTTTAAGTAAATTTTCCAAAAGCATTTAAACCCGACTTCTCAAAAGCATTTAAATAAAAAAAAGCATTTAAACATAATTATCCAAAACAATTGTCGCTTCATCCTTAAAAACAAATCATGCTACGTTTTAACGTAAGCGAGACTCGGTCAATGAGTTAACGCATATGATTGACCCTCGCATTGTGCAGCTAATCTTAGACTTTGGAAACCTTTTCTTTTACTTCAAAACAAGAAACATCACATGGAAATATTTATAAATTTTAACTTTTGAGGCATCGGGATAGTAACCCATGATTTCGTAACAACCGTTCCCCATCCTCCGCTTGCTACAATTTATTTTTCCCAAAATTCTGAAGTTTTTGAGATTTGAGCATTCTTTATTTCTAGCTGCTAATCTAATTTCCTAATTCATTCTATAAACTTCCAGCCTTAATTACATTTATCATCGGTTAAGTGTCCTTATGAGATTTCCTTATTTACATTGTTTTCCAATATATGTCGCAGTCAAAGCTCATCCAGAAAATCGACACAGTCATAAAATAGGAGCATATCTCATAACATACATTACACTTTTCCAGTACCCAAAGGGAGATAACTAGCGATCACAAGTAGGAAACTGCCCTTTAACATCACTAGTATAATGATTTTGTGGTCCTATCACTTCTTACTCAATTAAGATAGACATTTATATTATGTCATTGTACTATAACCCACATGCTATAACTTGCCTCTTTGGATCCCAATAAAAAAGGTTCATCCACTACTTCAATCATTGCACCTAATTATGGGATAAACTATGCATTCTGATGTTGTAGTGGATAAGAAATATAAGTTATGCATATTTAAAATAACTCATTGGAAAATTGGCTTGGTGAAATAACTTTCCTACCACTTATCTTGTCTTCTTTAGCGTTGATCAACCAATGCTCTTAATATGTGTTTGCCATATCATTATCCTCTTCTTCAATCATACTACTATCTTCTTTCAATTAAAATCCCTTGATAGTATTCTCAAACTTTGGTATTTACATTCCTTATCCTTGATCTTTCGCACGAGTATATCTTAGAACTCGTAAAATTATACATTAATATCATTCCTTATTCGTTTGAGGGTTCTTTTTATGACTTTCATGTAGGCCCAATCAAACATTTCTCGGTTCGTACCAATATTCCTTGTATTCAGCGCGAATTCCTTATTGTTATCGTATGGGCGATTACGGCTAATTTATTCGTAGCCTTGACGTTTACCCTGTCTTACCTAGGCACTCATCCCTATCTACCCCTTATTAAAAATTTAGAACTCTTAAAAAATAAACTTCATAGATATAAATTACTTAATTTAAAATTTTTATCTTTGGAATATAAACTTAGAAACTTTTGTTAAGACTACATAGCTTCCAAAAGTTCCATGAAAATTTTCCATTCTAACCAACTTACCTCTTCAAAAGTAGGATTTTTAATTCAAAACATTTATCATGTTTGAATCAAAAAATTCAATTGCCATACCAAACCGTTTTTCCAATACACTTCTCTAACTTAAAAAAAGAAAATTGGAGTAGGCAAGGATAACTACCACCCTATTCTTTTCCTAATACTCAAGCTATTTCCGCTTTCAACCTTAGCAGAGATTCTAATAGCACGTGAAGGAACTTGTAAAAGATATGCGTGATTACTGCACATATTTATGGAAACTACCCATTTCTCCTGTCATATCCCTATTGTTTTTTGGTCATATACTATTTCTAACTAGATTACTAATCCTATTTCATTATTAATTCCTATCACTATTTCTATTCAAATTTCCTAATACTACTACTAAAATCCCTTTTACTTAAATTGCCTTTAAGTGGCTTTTCCTTATGTAGCTCTTTTCCTCTTTTATTATTTTCCACATTGACTCGTTGTAATGCATTCGCCTACTGCTTTTCTTATTGGGCTACTCTTCAATAACATGAAAAGAGATATGCATAAATCTATTTCAGCCGTTTTTCTTTGTATTTTTCTTATATGGGAATATTTCTCCTATCTTCACTGTGGGACGTTCTTACTCTTCTGTTCTCTTTACCCCATTTTAATCAAGTATCATTCCCATTTATCCACCACTAAGAATGGATTTTAAAAAGAAACTTCCAATTTTACAAAAATATGAAAACCATCACGAATAAACCCCTTAACATCCCTAAAGGTGTTGATTCGTTTAGTACTTCAAATCCGAGGCGAACCCTTGGTATATTTTTCTTTACCTATATGCAAACTTATATCCTTTTCCCATTGGTCCTGTGGTTGGAGATGTTCCATATCGGTAGTGATAGAGTTAGGGATATTTTCTAAAAGCAATTATGTAATTTGTTACATACATCTAACTCGATAACCAATCCTATTCGAAATAAAAGGTGTATTCTATATATTATATACTTGATATAATGTGTTATATTGATTAATTAACTAAAAGTATATTTAATAGAAAATCGATGAACTGTGTGTTTTACGATAGTAGTTGCAAAGTGTTGCACCTATGAGCAATTTGTCACAATAAAAACAAATATACCATCTTAAATGTTCCTAGTTAAGATACATCAAGACTAGATATTGATGTATCCATTGAGACTAGAGAATGTTATGCTCTCCAAATGTTGGATAGTGTGTTATTCATGACTGTTGTGGGCACCTACTCACCTAGAGATTACATACCGATAGTTATAGGATAAATATGGAACGACTCGCTCGATTGTTTTCTAGTTGTTTAATACAACTAAGGTTAAATAAGATATCAATGTAAAGAATTTACATCGTTCCCTCGACTTGAGAATACTGTCCATCTTCAATATGAAAACTCCACTTTAATTATAGTCAAATCATGGCACAACATCCATTGAGTGACAACAGTTGGATTGAGTAGAAGTATTGAAAGTGAAGCACCACTCAAGAGAGGATTCAACTCCTCAGATATATGGGGTTAGTATCATGGTCAACTCAAGTCAATTTAAAGTCAAAGTCTCTGACTGAGGCATTTTATTTAATAATAATTATTAATATTTAACCAAGGGCTTTGTATTTGGCTGAAAAGTAGAATATGAACAATATTGGAATTTTGACTATTAAGAAATTCCATAAGTTCAAAGTGATATAGTTTTAACGAAGGGAATTGGTGTGAATAAAAGTCACAACTAGGTTTCGCTTAGCAAAGTGAAATTGGATCTTAACAAAACCAAATGAGTGATACATTTAGCCAAAATGTCACATCACCTGCTAAGTGACATGTGAACGTTAATATTCGAAATTCGATATTAAGTTTTGAACAAATTTACACCCGACACGTCACACAACCGAAACGATGAATTCTCCATTGACCAAACGATTTGATTAGTTTATAATTGTTATAAATTAATTAATACTTATGAAATATTAATTATAAAATTTGATTATGATTTAAGAAATAAATGTTAAGAAATATATTTATAATGGTTATAAATATATCAATCAATATATGATATCGATAAGTGATTAAATTAGATTTAACTGTATAATATTTTTATTGGGCTTAAATGGGTTTAAGGCCTATCATAAGGCTTGTTATTTTGACACACATACATGGTATATATGGCTTAATTATAGTGTAAGGGGCTTGCTTTTGGATGGCTTGGATTGAGGGAGAATTAGTATGAGACGAGATCCGCTCTTTTCTCTCTTCTATCCATTATTTAAGCATCTCTAACCCTAATTAGATATGATCTTTTGGCTGCTTACTCTTTCTTTCTTTGGTGGTCGAATTCATACCCTAATATCTCCATCGATACAGTTCGAATCAAGTCATGTTCGAAAACTATTCATAGCTAAAGGTTAACAGTTCAAGGACTAGCAATCTACTAAATCGGAAAAGGTTTCAAAACGATAGTTTATCTTTTTAGGGAACTTCATAGCTTCAGGACTAAGATATGATTTTAAAGTTCATAACTACTAGTATAATGTTTTATTATATACGTATATGCATATTATATTATTAGTTAGGCGGTGATTCAAATATGCAAGGAACGTTGTCACAAATTAGTTTGGTTATGTGCATGTATATATTTGTGCTTAATAAAAAACAATCTTTATAAGCATGTATGTTAGGTCAGTGCAGCCATATAAAATAATGTAATTATTATTTTATTAAATTAATATATATTATTTAATTTTATATGTATGTATATCCCATATAATTAGTTGCAACATTATATCATTGTTAAACTTAATCGTATAATTTTATTTATAATGTATTACATTGATATTAATTTTCAATAGTAAGAACTAATTTTTTATGAATATTTTATTATTATTTAACATTACTTAAATCAATTTACTTTATTAATAAATTATAATAATTTGTAAGTGTCATGAAAAATTAGTTTTAAATTTTATAAAATCATATTAGCGCCAGATGAGCTTTCAAACAAAAAATACAAAATACAAAATTGTTTTACCAATTTTTAAAATTTAATTGTTTAAAATGGCCATAAATAAATAAATTATTAAAATTAATTTTAACTAAAAAATTCTTTAAGCCATAAAATATTAGTTAGGATTTTCTAGAATTTAAAATTTTCAAACTAATTTTTGAAATTTGTTTTATTAATTTTGATTGAATATTTTATTAAAAATGATTTTAAGATTAAAAATAAAAATAACTTTTTTTGTGATGTGTGCATGACTTAGAAATTAAAATGTACTAATTTTATTAATTAATATATATATAATAAATGTATATTTGGGTAAGTGCATTATGTTATTATTATATATATGTATACACTTATTATTCGGAGCTTATAAAATTCAAATGTATATTTTAGTGTTCAAAATAATTTATATATACTTAAATTTATATATTACAACAATATGTATATACATATACATAATATTAATATTTTACTTATAAGATAATATATATACAAATATTTATTAATATATTGTAAATATTATATATATATTTATTTATATATTATTATTTAGACTAACTTAACATAAACACACACACATAATTAATAATAGTTATATAAAATAATAGCTTATATACATACATATACATATACATATACATATATATATATATATATATATATATATATATATATTTGGACAACATATACTTGCACATTGGATGAGCTAACATGTCGGTTGCGATGTAAATCCCAACATCTATACACGGGCATGTTATACCTTGCATGAGTTGATATGTTACACATACATATACACACAAATATATATATATAAATTAAATAAAACTATATATTTAATAAATTTAAATAAAATAAAATATTTTGTTTAAATAATATTTAGAAATGTTCTAAATTAATTAGACTTCATAGTCCAATGTAGATCAAATAAGAGATTTTTTAAATTTAACTCATTGCTACCATTGCGAGCTAGCCTAATTCCAAGAATGGTATAAAATTCCAATAGCATATGGTCTAAATTAGCCGTGTTATGGTAAACTACTAAACTCATAGCCAAAAGGTCATTCCTATAAAAAGGACCCAAATTTGAATTGGGTCTTAGGCTAATTTTAAAAGTTAAATTTAAACCAAGATATACGTATATTATAAAAGTTATAATATAATAAAATTTTCAAAATGTTTGAGAATATTAAATATGAATTTCAAATTTTTAAATTTATTACTATGATTAATAAACTAATTAATTGATTTTAATGAAAAATTATATACATGTATTATATATGTTATGATATTTTAAAATATTTAAGATATCATAAGTATACATGTATGTTATAATATGATTTTCAAAATTAATATAATTTAAGTATAATTTTTTAATTAAATTAATTAAAGATTAATTAATTAAAAAAATTAATTAAAGGTTAATTAATTAGATAAATAAATAAAAGGTGAATTAGTTAAACAAATTAATTAAAGTTTAATTGATTAAATACAAATAAACATATATGAGATATAAGTGTTACACTATAAAGGTTATAGTATATAATAAATATATAATACAAATCTTACATTAAAATAATACAAAATTAATTCAAATGTTAATTAATTAAAATTAATTAAATAAGATTTAATTAATATGTTATTATACATAAGACTATTATATAAGAAATACGAAATATAAAATTATATAATAACAACCTTACATAATATAAATGTATAATAAAAGGTGAAATAGTAAGAAACCCAAAATAGACTTAGTGGATAAATACATATGTATAATACGTATACCGTGATTTCAGATGTGTTTAGCGCTTGAATCACAAGGGTATTTCAAAAAAATACATTACTCCTTAAATCGATATAAGTTGATATAATATATTGAAGATTATGAATTTTTAATATAAAGCTATCATTTATCATTTATATATTAATAGATTACTTGCATACTCTTTAGCTTTTGAGCTTTTGCTAAGCTAAGAATGCTATGTGTAGTACTGTTAATATATTGAATAGACGATGTAAGATAACTACACATATTTTTTGAGCTTTCCTCAAAGTATGTGCATTATACCTAGACCGTCGTGAAATGATAGGTCCAAGTGAATACTCCCACTTTACTTATTGAGCTTTCCACAAGGTAAAAGTGGGATTAGGATAATGAACCACGGGCTAGGAGTTGTATGTGATATAACCGATAAGAAGTTGTTCATCATATGGGCATATGATTTGTTGAGCTTTCCTCAAGGTCAGAATCCCAGGATATACTAGTCCTAACACCCACTAGCGAAGTCGAAAAACTTCTATGTTTCACTTAGGGTTTGGTGAAACACAAAAGATTAGTGGGAGCCTTATTAGAAAAATGTAACGATAACACTTAACCATTCTAATATTATAAGTAAGGATCTTGGATGAATAGTCCTAAGAGAATTTTGGGAACGATGGTCACTAGATGACTAAATTATGTTGTGAACATAACTGTATTATGAAATAATGCAAAAACAGTATTACATAAAGCAATTCAAATGCTTATGAATGCACGTTCCATTGCATTGAGAAACAACTATCATTTCATGAATAACCAGCTTCATATCAAAGAAATTTCTTGAAGAAACTATTGGTATAAAATGAATTTGAATGCGATCTAATGATAAAACTAATCAAAAGGGATGAATTGTAGTTGACCAAACCTAAATGAACACAAATACATTAGAAAGTCTAACAATTATTCTTATATATTAAATAGAAACTGTGAGTTTCTTATCAAAGCCAAGAACAAATAATCCTCAGATGTTTAATTAAACCATTAACTGTATTGACTCTATGATATTGTATGATGTGCTAATCTAAAATAGATTCCAAGTACATTATCAAATATGATTTTTAGAGTTATACCCGTAGGGATATGATCCATTTTCCATAAATGTGTCTTTATTATAAAGAAAAATGCAGTTGGAATATACCAATTCATATTGATAAGAACATTGCCATGAATTTCAATTGTTGAAATTCATAATAGGTTCACCTTTCAATGCACTTAAGTTGGTTGGATTTTACTCACAAAATTATCGCCTAGTATGACTGTAGGTTTTGGTACAGATGAGTTGAAGCGGAAAGTTCTAAATATAGATTTAGACTTAGAACACAACCAAAGTGTCTCGAAGTCGGTAGAAGCAATATTGAGTTTGTTGGTTTTTTGGATACAATCCGAGAATGGATAGGAAAGTATCATTCAGAAAAGCATCAAAATTGAACAAGTGTTTTTGACGGAAATATCAAATAATCTGATTATCAATCAAAATGTAGAGTAAGCGTGTGTTCATAAGAAAGAATGTTAAAAGGTACGTAGATATTTCTAAACCACAAGTCACCAACACATCGCTAATTGTTAACAATGTGCTTGTGTTAAAATCAGGTTTAGTTGTTTTAATACAAGACGTTAAATTTGTAAATGATGTCTTTTATATTAAGTATAAAAGGTATCGGGAATGTCCCAAACGATATGCAACAACACCTTATTAAAATGTTTAATACGGGACGTGTAAGATGGATTCCCTATGCATTAGCTATTGGAATTATTAAACACGTTATGTTGTTTATGATATTGTGATTTGTTTATGTATTTGACACAAGAAGTAAATATCAAATCCAAATATAAAAATAGTTGTTTGAAGTATTCTCGTGTATTTACAAAATAATAGAGAATTGTTTTCAAAAATAACATACTCCTTATGAAGTAGTGTTTGAAACTTAAACTTTTGTAACGACCCGCAAATCCGTACCCCTAGAGTCAACACTATTCTCCATCAATCAACTCAAGATGTGCGGAAATACGAACCATTTGGGTTAAAGAAGAAGAGGTAGAAGAAGAAAATAGAAAACAACATCAAAATCTGACCATCGCAGTGGAATAAAATATAATAGATAATAAATGATCTGTACACAAAATCAAATATATCTGTTTATATATTACATCATCAGAGTACATCAATCACAATTCAACATCAATAACATACAACTGGATGCACAACTAATCAACACAGCGGAATATATATAAAACAAGTACGAAAGTACGTATCATCATCCAGCTCGTCTCCTGAGCTCCACAGCATCATATCCTGTATCCTACAATACTCGGTCTGACCCGAGCATTATAGTCAAATAACACCCGAGTCAGTCTGGAATACCAATGTGAGAAATCACACTCAAATTGATTATTAAAATTTCAAAAATCCTTTGAAAACAAAAGCATATCGTAAGACCACGCCACAAATAAACATGTCGGGTTTTTACCTTATGATAGCTAAAACATTTTTATTATAAAATCCTCTGATATTATAATAGGGTCTATATACGAATACTTATTAAAATAGCCAAATTGTTACATTCGTTAAATTCTAGCTACTAGCCACAGGGTGGGTAATACAAACAAAACTCGTAAAAGGCGCATAGGGAGAATGGTTTCCAACTAATAATTAGGCACTGGGGTACCACCTGTCACGGTACGTTGCCTAGATCACAGTACCGAGGATCAATCCCGACCCCTTGCAACACAAGACTGGGACTACCCCTTACTGGATAATCCCGAGTGAGATCACCCCACGATTGGGATCTGCAACCGCACCACTAAGCCGAAATAAAAAGGGACGTCTAGACAGGGATGACCTCACACTGAATGGGTGCTACCCACCTAGCCTTGCTGCATAACCCCTGATTTTTAGTCATTCCCGGTTGATGAGGCTTGAGGCTAAGCGTTACCTTTTAGATCGTTTCACTTAGAATGCTCATCGTCCACCAGACGATGTTCTGAAAGCATTCAATCCATACAAGTCCGTCCCGGGTTCGAACGGAACCGAAGGCACTATTCCTACTACATCCATTTTGGAAATAGCCTCATAATTAGTAGCGACTAGCCCTTGCACCTCACAGCTCCATCTTCGAATCCAAACTCGTTTTTCCACAAAAACGTACAAACCAGATCGAAGTGGTTTTTGAGAAATTAATCTCGATCCCGGTCTCTTCGAAACGATCATCGCATTTGGCCAACATTGATAGTCGGTTATTTAACTATCAATTAACATTCACAAACAACCATAAAAAAATAAATAGTTTTCCCAAATTATTTATGTATCTCAAAATATCTTTGCAAGATATATTTCCATTTTCAACCATTTTGAAAACAGTTTCAAACCATCTTCCTTTTTCAGAATAAACTTTCCCAAATATTTTCTCTCTCCACTGAAATCAACAAGGACAAACACTTAGATTTTAGAATAGTTTTAAAAACACTTTATTAGAAAATATACTTTAAAATATTTAAAGTAAAAAATACTTCAATATTTTATTAAAAATATATACTTTAGGAATATTTAAAAATGTGGTTACTTTTATAAAATATAAAACTAGATTTTCTCTTTTAAAACAAATACCAAGTCACTTTAAATAATTACTACCATAATAGATTAAAAGAAAGTACACACTTTAGGATTTAAATATTTAGAAATAATAAATTTTCCAAAACTTGCTTTTTAAACAACATTAAAACTTTTAACTTATATTTAAAAAATTACTTTGAATGAACAACTTTAAAACTTTTAACTTATATTTAAAAAATTACTTTGAAACGTACTTAGTTATCCAGGGAGAATTTCCAATTTCAATCACTTAAATCAATTTCCCAAATTGATTTCCAATTTACTCCCTTTGAAATAAATTTCTTTACTTACGCAAGTCATTTCAAAATTCGTTAATTATGGACTTTAATATTATTATTATTATTATTTTCCGTTTGATTTTAAATCATTAACTGAAATATACAAATTTTAGATTTTTTCCAATTTCTTCTTTATTCTTTCCAAAATTTAAATCTTAAATTTAAAATAAAAGCTTTGTTCTTTTAAATAATTACACTGAAGTTTACAATTCATTAACTTTCTGTTTATTCAAAATTTCCTTTTTATACGCGGAATTATCTATTAGAATTTAAAACTACTAATACTCTTATCCAGTTTATTCTTAATTTATTTAGATTTTCTATAATTATTTCACTTACTAATTCTCTTCATTTTATTTCCAAAATTCCAACACTATATATTTTGATAACTCAGTGTACCAGTATATATTCTGGTAAACCATAACATCCAATATTCCAATTATCAATAATATTCATCGCAGAATATAAAATAATCATGACAGAGAATATTAAATAATTTAAAAAAATGTTGAGGAATCCAGTTGGATCCCTCCAACATGTTTCCCTGCATCCACGGATGTTAGCACAATATAAAATACCAATTCCACTTCGAGGTGGAATATCACAGCATATGGGTTTTAAATATAAAATCAATCCGCTATTATGCGGCGCATAGGGTCTCATCCGCAATATAATGCGGGAAATCAATCATTCCAAGATAATTATATACTACGATATATAATATTGCACATCCAATCAAATCAACCAATTATTTAAATTTAACTATTTAAATTTAAATTATAACCAGATGAGTGAGATTAACTCACCTTTGATTTTATTTTGCAATCCAATCCAAACTAGCCTGCTTCCTTAACGATTTAAGACCTTATACAAGCAAATTACATATCTTTATTAATCACTGAGATAATTTAAATTTTGTTTTAAATTAAAGTTGACTTACAAATTTTTAAATTTTTATAACCAATTAAACTTTCCCTTGGAAATCACATCCGATATAAAATGATCTATATGAGTTTCAAAAATCTAACTTTTTATAAAAATTTCAATTGAAACATTTTAAAATCCCTGTTTCATAAATCTTATCTATATTATATTCCGATTAACATGATCACATAAACAATATCTGATTTTGTTTATTTTATTTTTTTTCATTTTGAACTTCATGTATACTTATAAACATAATCTATATAAATTTTAAGAATCTAATTTTATATAAATTTCCAATCATTTCAAAATTCCTATTTCCTTTTTCTCCTTTTCCCAAATACATATCCATTTAATTAACAACTGTTTTAAATCTAATTTGCCTAAATAATAATTTTATTATTATATTTATTATTATTATTTTTTTGTAGTAAGTAGAAACATGCATAAACTTTCCTGTAAATTCCTAATAATTTTTTTTTTCTACGTATATAAACATCAGTAAAACGAAATTACCTCACTGATCAAATTCGAACGAACCCTAGATGACGACCTCCGCATTACGACCTCAACCTCGGCTGTAACTTGCGACTGCCGTGTCCCTGCCACCATCCTCCACTACTTCAGCGAAGTCGACTTTGATTCCTCGTCGCGCTCACGAACGCCGACCCCCAAAACGATCTCCCTCCCACATCGCCGCGTGAGCTCGAGAATAATCGAACAACCCAGCGCCGTGCCCTAACGTGAATCCACTCGCGCGACCTCCACCTGAATGACGTGGAAATAAATCCACACAGCCCTAGCTACGTCCGGCATCGCGAGTCTCCCCTGCATCGAAGTTGACATTGCTTTCGATTCGTCTTCGACGGTGCACGCGAGCGATCCCTCCCTTTTCGTTCGCCCTTTTTTTATGTTGAAGGAAGAAGCTGTTGATTGAACGGCTCGAATTTGGGTAAGTATGTGATCAAATGACAGGAAGGTGGCGTATAAGAGAAGATTCGACCCTTTTAAATTAAATTTAATTAGATTCTTCTATGCACTTACGGATTGTATGAGACAGTAAACCCAAACATTACGAAAATTGAAATCTAATAATAATATAATATTACGGATCCAATGGTACTGGTTTCGTTAAAATCCGAGACTGTGCCTCGGAAGGCTATTTTTAAATATCGATTTAAACGATATTTTTTTTAAACTTAACAAAACATTACAAATTCAATTTCAACACTTTTACTATCTTCAGTATTATCAATATTTATTCACTCAAATATTAACTTAGAATATATTTGTAGTATCAATTTTCCATTAAGAATTCACCATTCCTTCTTAAGTTAGTATAAGCATTTTATATGCTTCTTATATTTATTTTCACCTTACCACTTTACTTTATATATACTTCTATTCAAATTGATTCCTTCATTTCCATATGAATTCAATTTATCTTCAACTCTGAATATTTGAATTTTATTTTCCATTTATAACTAATTCATATCATTATTTTAAATTAGTTTCATTCACTAATTTATTTCAATTTCCAGTTTGAAATCGTTTTATCGTGAACAAAATATTTCAAAAGTTTTCAAAAAAATTCTAACTCCCAAAATTTCCGGAATTTTTTTGCAGAGTCTCCTTTGTACGGAGGAGCTTTTGCAATTTGACAAAAGATATAAATATATATACATCGACCCACCTAGTCGGAAAAACAAAAACAGTTCATATTTCCTATTTTTTTATTGCATAGACGTATCTTATTTAGCATTTTTAAGCAAGCGGCTCATAATTTTAGTAATTAGCGCAACCAAATCCAGCCACACGGCTTCTAAGTACCTGTACTTACTCAATTTAAACATGTAAGTGCCATAATTATGAAGTTTAACAACATTTCACTTATTTGTAATAGTTAAACACATGATTCTAACAGCAATGCACATTAAACACTTTCCGTAAGCAATTTATATAGTTTTCATACTAATTCTGCTGTTTTCAATTAATTCACATACAATTTTCATTCAACTTGCATGGTTTACAATCCACTTGCTTACATTCAATTCATTTTTAATTTTTAACAAACCCATAATTATTCCAATTGATTTAAAAATCAATTCTACTCACCTCTGTTAATACATTTACTTTCGTTTACGATAGAATGATAAATTTTCTGTGCAAATGTGATGTTATTCATGTAAATAATAATTTCTTAAGCTTACTATCATTTTAAATTGATTCCAACCCAATTTATTATTTAATTCCTTCTATTTTAATTCATTCACAACTATTTTATTTAGCTCGACGCATTCCATTTTCAATTTTATTCACGATCCAATCGTTTGTGTTTCATTTCTTATCCGCATTCATTTAAAACCATTTTATTAAACTTGAAAACATTCTATTTTTCTTATTGTCTCTAAGTTATTTCAATTCCTTAACAATTTAAATGGTTTAGAATTATTTATTTAAGAATTTCATTCCCTTAAATATTATCTATAACTTATTGAATTTTACTTCGATTAAAATTCATTTTCACTTGATTTATATCCAACCCAGTATCATTAAACTTAGTTTAAGTTGACTTCAATTAAATTCTCCTCCATCTATTTAGCTTAAGTTAATTTACTTCAATTTATTCAAATTTTATACTTAAGCTCATTTTCATTTTGTAAATAAATTTCCCTTTTCAGTTTAACTTGATTCTATTTCAATCCAATCTCATTTCAAACTACAAATTTATTTGAGTAGTTAATTATAAATTTTAAATTTCCATATTCGATTAATTCTCAGTTCATTTAAATAAATTAAAAGTCCATTTCAATTTATCTCTACATATTTGGATTTTATTTGCAACGCAAACCATTACCGCTTTAATCCAATTTCTTTTTATTTGGCAATAGTTTCAATTATATTTAATTTGTTAACACTTCAAGTCGAATTTTAATTAATAACTTAGGTTCTGATTCTACCATTCACTTTTATTTTACCATCCAATTTTATTAACTCGCAATTCAATTTCATTTGATTAATTATTATAAAATTTAAATTTTCAGATTCAATTCATTCAATTGCTTACAAGGCTATTTTCAATTTTATTACCACTCATCTGGGTTTTATTTGCAAACAAAATAATCCCTACTTAATCTATTTCCAATCATATTTACTTCACTAACAATTCAAGTCGAATTTAATTTATAACTTGAGTTTTATTTCCAAACTACATTATTAACTCACAAATCCAACTTCTATTTGACTACATTAGGTTCCATTTACACATTTTATTAACTAATTTATTATCTAATTAGTTCTCCCCTGGTTAAAAATTCAATACTTGGTTTTTAATTCCAAATATTACTTCATTTAATTTTCTTAAGTTTAATTTATTTTATAATTCAAGTTTGGATTTTTCGTTTTACTTTCCAATTCATCAAAAATATTTATTTCGGGTTTTCTATTCCACTTTTCAATTTTATAAGTCACAATTTATTATTTTACACATTTCCATTCATTCTAGGCTTGAATATATTCATCTCTTATATTTTTAACTCATGATTTACGCTCATTTATAGCCCAAGTATATTTTATTCTATGGATTTTTAATTCTTTTATAAGTTATTCTAATTTATTTATTCCAATCCAATTCTATTTCATCTCTGATATATATAATTCAATTCAATTAAATTTCTTCATTAATCTAACTTAATATTATTTTTAACTTTTCACTTTAAATTTAAATTCCAACATTCAAATCTCAAATTTCCTTCCTGATTTAAAAATCATCTCAACCTTGCAAGTTTATAATTTATCTCATCAGGATTTTAAACACCCGGCTCTTGGTTTCAAATCATTTGAAATCTCCAACCTCTCAAAACCACACTTCTCAAAATTTTAAACCAATCCTGGTTTTTTATCCCCAACCAATTTCCTTTGAAATTTTCAAAAACAACTAACTTTTCTGAACAAATCAAATTTTTGGCAGCAATCCGTCACTTTGAAACTTGAAAATGAATACTGATGATGCTGCACAGTCATCACCAGGATTATTTTCCAGCGAATGAAGTGAGCTCAATGCTATATCTCTTTCTAAAATTTATTTGAAAATCATTTTCAAACCCAAGGGAATTTAATTTTTTTAGATTTTCAAATCCTTTTAATCTATATTCAAATATTATTCTGAAATTTTATCTTTTTATTATTATTATTGTTAATCACACTATAATTCACATTTATAGTTTATATTTACAAATCCCATTTATTTTATTAATTTATTCCTTAATCTTTGGTTATTATTTCAATTCCAGTTAAATTTCCACACAATAATGATAATAATTTAAATATCGTCATTCCTAACATCCAAGCAACCATATATTAGCTAAAATAGTTCAAAAAAACTTTTCTTTATAACAAAATATTTTTGGGTAAAATTATTTCATTCACCCACATTTAAAACAATACCGTGTCAAACTGTTCTATTCAAGTGTTTAGAAACCTCTTCGATACAGTTGTCCAGACTGTGCCGACGAAGGTTCATATGCCACTCAATAAACCAATAAACTCAATATAAAACCATTTTTATATCCACTAACAAATATGCGCTCATATTTATTAAAACACTCAAACTCATCCTAGAGTACTACGGACTCTAATTTAAATGAGTAATTCCCACCAGAGCTAAGGATATCACCAACCTAAGCTCTGATACCAAGTGTAACGACCCGCAAATCCATACCCCTAGAGTCAACACTATTCTTCATCAATCAATTCAAGATGTACGGAAAAACGAACCATTTGGGTTAAAGAAGAAGAGGTAGAAGAAGAAAATAGAAAACGACATCAGAATCTAACCATCGCAGCGGAATAAAATATAATAGATAATAAATTATCTTTACGCAAAATCAAATATAACTGTTTATATATTACATCATCGGAGTACATCAATCACAATTCAACATCAATAACATACAACTGGATACACAGCTAATCAATACAGTGGAATATATATAAAACAAGTACGAAAGTACATGTCGTCATCCAGCTCGTCTCCTGAGCTCCACAGCATCATATCCTGTATCCTACAATACTAGGTCTGACCTGAGCATTATAGTTAAATAACATCCGAGTTAGTCTGGAATATCAGCGTGAGAAATCACACTCAAATTAATTATTAAAGTTTCAAAAATCCTTTGAAAACAAAAGCATCTCGTAAGACCACGCCACAAATAAACATGTCAGGTTTTTACCTTACGATAGCTAAAACATTTTTATTATAAAATCCTCTGATATTATAATAGGGTCTATATACAAATACTTATTAAAATAGCCGAAATTGTTACATTCATTAAATTCCACCTACTAGCCATAGAGTGGGTAATACAAACAAAACTCGTAAAAGGCGCGTAGAGAGAATGAATTTCCAACTAATGACTAGGCACCGGGGTACCATCTGTCACGGTACGTGCCTTAGATCACAGTACCGGGGATCACTCCCGACCCCCTGCAACACAAGACCGGGACTACCCCTTACTGGATAATCTCGAGTGAGATCACCCCACGGTTGGGATCAGTAACCGCACCACTAAGCTGAAATAAAAAGGGACATCTAGACAGAGATGACCTCACCCTGAGTGGGTGCTACCCACCTAGCCTTGCTGCATAACCCCTGATTTTTAGTCATTCCCGGTTGGTAAGGCTTGAGGCTAAGTGTTACCTTTTAGATCGTTTCACTTAGAATGCTCATCGTCCACCTAACAATGTTCTGAAAGTATTCAATCCATACAAGTCCGTCCCGGATTCGAACGGAATCGAAGGCACTATTCCAACTACATCCATTTTGGAAATATCCTCAGGATTAGTAGCGACTAGACTTTGCACTTCACAGCTCCATCTTCGAACCCAAACTCTTTTTTCCATGAAAACATGCAAACCGGATCGAAGTGGTTTTCGAGAAATTAATCCCGATCTCGATCCCTTCGAAACGATCAACGCATTTGGCCAATATTGATAGTCGGTTATTTAACTATCAATTAACATTCACAAACAACCATCAAACAACAAATAATTTTCCCAAATTATTTATGTATCTCAAAATATCTTTGCAAGATATATTTCCATTTTCAACCCTTTTGAACACAGTTTCAAACCATCTTCCTTTTTCAGAATAAACCTTTCCAAATATTTTCTACCTCCACTGAAATCACCAAGGACAAACACTTAGATTTTAGAACAGTTTTAAAAACACTTTATTAGAAAATATACTGTAAAATATTTAAATTAAAAATTACTTAAATGTTTTATTAAAAATATATACTTTAGGAATATTTAAAAATGAGGTTACTTTTATAAAATATAAAACTAGATTTTCTCTTTTAAAACAAAATACCAAGTCACTTTAAATTTTTACTACCATAATAGATTAAAAGAAAATACTTACTTTAGGATTTAAATATTTAGAAATAATAAATTTTCCAAAACTTAATTTTTAAACAACTTTAAAACTTTTAACTTATATTTAAAAATTTACTTTGAAACGTACTTGGTTATCCAGGGAGAATTTCCAATTTCAATCACTTAAATCAATTTCCCAAATTGATTTCCAATTTACTCCATTTGAAATAAATTTCTTTACTTACTCAATTCATTTCAAAATTCGTTAGTTATGGACTTTATTAGTATTATTATTATTTTTCCGTTTGATTTTAAATCTTTATCTGAAATATACAAATTTCAGATTTTTTTCCCAATTTCTTCTTTATTCTTTCCAAAATTTAAGTCTTAAATTTAAAATAAAAGCATTGTTCTTTTAAATAATTACACTGAATTTTAAAATTCATTTACTTTCTGTTTATTCAAAATTTCATTTTCATACGCGGAGTTATTTATTAGAATTTAAAGCTACTATTATTCTTATCCAGTTTATTCTTAATTTACTTAAATTTTCTACAATTATTTCACTTACAAATTATCTTCATTTTATTTCCAAAAATCCAACTCTATATATTTTGATAACTCAGTGTACCGGAATATATTCAGGTAAACCATAACATCCAATATTCCAATTATCAATAATATTCATAGCAGAATATAAAATAATCATGACAGAGAATATTAAATAATTTAGATAAACGTTGAGGAATCCAGTTGGATCCCTCCAACCTATTTCCCTGCATCCACAGATGTTAGCACAATATAAAATACCAATTCCAGCTCGAGGTGGAATGTCGCGGTATATGGGTTTTAAATACAAAATCAATCCGCTATTATGCGGCGCATAGGGTCTCATCCGCTATATAATGCGGGAAATCAATCATTCCAAGATAATTATATACTACGATATATAATATTGCACATCCAATCAAATCAACCAATCAACCAATTATTCAAATTTAACTATTTAAATTTAAATTATAACTAGATGAGTGAGATTAACTCACCTTTGATTTTATTTTCCAATCCAATCCAAACTAGCCGGCTTCCTTCACGATTTAAGACCTTATACAAGCAAATTACATATCTTTATTAATCACCGAGGTAATTTTTTTTTTAAATTAAAGTTGACTTACAAAATTTTAAATTGTTATAACCAATTAAACTTTCCCTTGGAAATCACATCCGATATAAAATGATCTATATGAGTTTCAAAAATCTAACTTTTTATAAAAATTTCAATTGAAACATTTTAAAAACATCATATCTTTCCAAAACTTCACGTCAAATCATTTCAATATATTAAAATATGATATCTTTACAAAACTTCATTTCCAATCATTTTAATATATCAAAATATCATATCTTTACAAAACTTCATTTCATATCATTTCAATATATTAAACTGTCATATCTTTACAAAACTTCATTTCCAATCATTTTAATATATCAAAATATCATATCTTTACAAAACTTCATTTCCAATCATTTTAATATATCAAAATATCATATCTTTACAAAACTTCATTTCCAACCATTTTAATATATCAAAATATCATATCTTTTCGAAACCACATTTCAAATCATTATTCATTTCATTCAATTTAAAATACCATTTCAATTCACATTTCAAAACAGTTTATATTTCAAATCACATTACTTCATTTAAATCAAAAATGAAGTTATTACATTTACAGGTAATGAGGCACAGGGAAGAAGTGGTAAAAAAAATTAGTCTCAGGGACAACAAGTTTGCTTTTTAGTTTGAAAGACACTTTTTAGTGTAAACTGAAAATGATAGTTACAACTATCATTCTGTGAATTACACTATAAAGTGTCCTTCAACCTAAAAAACAAACTTCTTGTCCCTGAGACTAAATTTTTCTCTAACTTTTTTCTTGAGCCTAAAAACACCTTACATTTAATAATTAAATTATTAAATTTCCAAAATTTTCAAATTTTAAAGTTCATTTATTCACTTAACTTTACCAAAACAACGAAGATTCACTTTTCGCAGCATTTAGAAAACGCTACGGAAAGTTACACTCAAAATAGTTCGATTTAACTAAAGATAGCACTTTTAAATGCTGTAATAGAGTTTAAAATTTTCAAATAAACTTAGTTAAATTCAATAATTTTAGCACTTATATAGATGCTATAACAGCGTTTAATTCAATTTAGCTTTTTAGTTCATTATCATCAACTACAGCATTTACAAATGCTGTAATATCATTTACATTGCAATTAATAGCATTTCAAAATGCAGTTAATTAACTTCAAATATTCAATATAATTTCACAACCAATTATATTTTTATTTAAAACACTTTTTTTCCTTATAAAATCATACATTTTCACATTTATAAACATCATTTAATTTTTCTTAAGTTCATGATTTTATAAAGTTAAATTTCCATTCAAAAATCAAAATTTACTAATAATTCACTTATTAAATTTCAACATTCAATTTTAAATTCATTGAACTAAATTTCAAATTAACACTTAATTTTAAAATTTCAAAATATGACTTAATCTCAAATTTATTTACTTAACTTAATATTCACTTTTAAGCCAAATTCACAAATTCCCATTTTGGTTATGTTTCAAAATTTTAACTTAAATAATCATTCATTTCACATTTTAAATTTATTCAAAAATCATTAATATATTATAAAATCACTTTAAATTCATTTTAAATTCAAATTATCATAAATTTATCATAATTTCATATTTAATTTAATTTTCAATTATAATTAAATCAAAATTTCCAAAATGACTTACATTTAGATTTTCTAAATTTTCCATAATTTATTTAACTTATAAATTTCCAGAAAATCAATAATACTTTACAAAAATCATTTTTTGTATTTTTTATCAAAATATTATAATAATTACATTTCTAAAATATTTTAAAAATTTTAGAAAAACATATTTTAACTACGGGCCTGTACATAAATTTTCTAGCCTAGGTAAAGTGATACGGGTAATATATCATTTCAACCCGTAATTTACAAAGGAAAATCTGGGTTTTATCATTTCAAACTCACAGTCCCAAGTAAATGAAAATAATTGAAAATCATTCAGGCCTATCATTTCAGCCCATAACGATTTTTTCTTATTCTAAAGTCCGTTCGGATATGTATCATTTCAACCCATAGCGATTCTAATCTAAAGGGAACTTGCAGTGTGATAAGCTGATATAAATAACAGAACAGCATAATATAACAATAACAGATGACATAACTGTTGTTTAAGCATGGGTGAACATCATATGATCATAGTATAGCAGACGTAACATGATAATGCATTTTACAGATTCAAAAGGGATCAGTTTACTAGTTATATAAGTACAAATTGTCTGGTGAGACTAACTCACTTGTTCAGAGCTGGAGATATCCACCAAAGCAAACAACACAACACAATGAAGGCACGATGACATGGATATGACGTGAGAGTGGAGAGCCAAAGCAATTAGACTTGTTCAAACAGTTACACAAAACAATGCAACCTTATATAAGTTTCAACACGAATTACACTAGAACAACACTAGAAATCAAAGCCCAAAACGATGTCAAATTCATCGCACTTGTTCTCAACTTCATATGGATCAGTTATAGGTGGATAAGCTCAGCCAAGACATGAATTTGGTGCTGGGTTTGGATCTATAGTGGTCGGCCTAGGTTGATTTGAATGGTGATGAATATAGGTGCAACAATTTATAATAACTAAACAAAAGAATTTAATCCAACATATTTTTTCAATGATAATGCTAACATAAATATAAGAAATAAAAAATACAATGGTAAAAGTAATATTTTAATTGCAAATATTTATTTATACATGCATAATATGTATTATTATTATGCTAAAAAATAATACATATCAATAATTTTATGTAGTTAAATTTGATTGATCTCAACAACAAAATTCAGACGAATAATTTTCAAATGTTGATACCATCGTAATCGTATTCATATTTATTTTTTGAAATTTAGTATTTTTTCCGGATGTAGACGCGGATTAATTATGGAATTTAATTTTCAGATTTTGATGATTAATATAAGTGGTACAAAACAGTAACATAAGCTTAATACGCATAAATTCAGTTGAAAATAAACACATTTCCTAATTGATTTCTTGAAACCGTTCAACGTTACCGTATAAAATAGCACTTCAGCATAAATTGGTTTGCAAATCGAAATTAACTAAACATTTCACCTTGCTTCAATAGCTCCGCTGCAGGCATACAAACTGCAAATGTTAAGGAAAATACAGTTGCGGATGGCGGCAGACTAAGAAGAGACGGACGGCAGTAGAGCTGATGATAACGAAGCAGTAGATTTTCAAAACCTAATTTTTAACCAGAAGCAGCTCGTAAGAAAATTTTACTTGTACGTTTTTTTAAAATAAAATCGAAAAATGGGTTCTCTCTTTGTTTTCTTTTGCAAGGCTTGGTGGGCTGGTCTGCCACCATGGTTGGATCGTTGGAAATATGACCCATCTACTTACAAATAAAAATATTAGGACAGTTCTAGTTGAAATAAATATCTACCTTTTATATTTTAGTTGAAACATCAACGTGAATCGTATACCTTGTTCTGTTTTTTAATTCGCATGAGAAAAGAATACTATACATATTACATATCTGGGTCTGCTTAGAAGACCATTGGACTATAATATATTATGATCTGTTGAAGTATTTAATTAGTTATATGAATATTCGCGGTACGCAAGGAGAATATTAATTCTATCATTCACAAGCACAGCTAAGCATGATTGTCTTTTGTCAGAATTAAGAAAGCTTCCGAGTTTTAATTGCATAGTGTGACCACTTTGATCATTCACGTAGATCACATGTTTGAATACAATATTCACGAATTAACAATAAGATTTTCTTATTCAAAAGCAGGTGTGTATCAAATATGCTTAATGTATCTTCTTCTTTTTTCCTGTTTTAAGTTGGTAATTGCTTGTTCAGTAGATTCGATTCGTTTTCAAGTCTTAAATATAAAGATTACGTATGTGTAGCTTTTAAGAATTAGAGTTGGTGGTAGCTAGGTGCTTGAAGATTAAAATTCTTAGTCTGATGTAACCTTTCCATAATTATATGTTTGTCTTTGACAACAGATTTAATACTCGAGAATGGTAAAGTTGCTCATTATTATTGGGGTTCTGAAAGGAAATATAAAAAGGTTCAAAGTACTACAAACAGAGCATCCCTACACTGGCTCATCATTCAAGCAACTGTGCCTTTTTGAGCAAGTTTGTGATGGTCGCTTTTGCTGAACTTTTAAAAGATATTGGTCCCGTAGATCTTTTCTTAAACAAAGCGATAACCATTATTATGATGATGCCTCCATGAACATGTCATGTGATCATGATGTTGAATATAACCTAACCCTCGTGCACATATATTCTACCTTTATCTATTAAAAGAATTGAAGGTTCCAAAAGCATGGAACCATATAGTTACTGAACTAGAAGTGTCAACATTCTCTCTGATCTCTTATTTCCTCCTCGAGAATTCAACAATTTGGAAAATAGATGCTACGTCCAGAAAACACGGATGCCAAAGCATAATTCAAGCAACAATAAAGAGCGTACGTCGGTGCAAGTTGATGATAACATTTTAGGAGTTAATCAAAATCAAAATTATGGATTAGAAACATAAACAAAGCATCGCTAATAGCACCAAATTCAAATAACATAGTTCTGTCTGATTATATACAATCCTGTAATACTAACTACTCTTCGGCACAACAATATCCAAACACAATAGCATCCAACACAATAATATACAAACAAGATAAATATTACTGCTCTCTTGCATACTACACACTACCATCATCATCAGAAGAAATGTTCTCATATGGAAAAGGTCACACAAACGCATCAGTGAGCTTACTAAGCTTCTTCTTCAAATTACTGACATGTGACTTCAACTGTTTCTTCTTCTACGTCATTAAATGTTGCACTTCTATCTATTGATGACTCTATATTTTAACCAAACTTGTTTGCTAAAAATATGTAGATTTTTATTTCAACTATTATATTTGTGCATTTAACAAAATCTGTATTTTAACTCGATTAAACTTGTTTATTTAATTAAAATTAAATTTGTAATTTAACTTAATTATATATTTGTTTAACCTACTGAGTAATTTAACTTATATATTTTTTAATTTATTAGGTGATTTAACAAGATATATATATTTTAACTCCAATAAACTTGCTTGATTTATTGAAATAAAATTTATAATTTAACTTAATTACATATTTGTTTAATTTATTGAGCAATTTAACTCATATATTTGTTTAATTTATTGGACGAGTTAACAAAATATATATTTTAACTCGAATAAATTTGTTAAATTTATTGAAATAAAATTTATAATTTAACTTAATTATGCATTTGTTTAATTTCTCAAGCGACTTAACTTATATATTTTAATTCAATCCCAATTTATTTTTAAAACGGGAACTAATAACATATAGTAGAAAATGAGGATTAAGTTAAATAATTATATTAAGCATGCCTATAAAATACATTCATATATGTGTGTGTGCACGTTTGTATATGTATGGTTATTGGAATTTATAACCAATGTATACATAGTATAATATACTACACACACACACATATATGTATATTATGGTTCTCTGTACATATATACTTAATATAATACGTTTGCGACGAATGTTTAAGGTATTAACTTCAGAATATTGTTGTGGTTGGGCTTACGATCGTGTATGGCACTTGTCAGACAGGTCCAGATTTAACTTCTATTTAATTTAATTAATAACACCATACATAAATAATCTCATACATTACTAAATTTTAATAAGTAAATCTTATTTCAAAATATCCAAATTTTAAGAAGTAAATCATGTATTAACTTAATGAACTCTGCTAACAAGGACAAATCACGGTTGCATAGACTTTGTTAATAAGGACTTGCAAACCTAGGCTAATAACTTAATTTAATATTACAAAATTAGGAATAATAAATATAACCAAGGAGGGGGGGGGGAATTGCTCATGGGGATGGCATTGGTTGCAAGTGGTGATGACGATTATGGCTTGGCTAGGCAATGGCAGCAGCGCCTACAAGAATTAGGTATGGCGATAAGGACGATGGTGCTAGAGTTAGGGGTGTGCCATAGAGGCAATTATATAATTTGTTACATACATCTAACTTGATGACCAATCTTGTTCGAAATAAAACGGCGCTTTCTTTCTATTGTATAATCGATATAATATGTTATACATTGATTAATTAATTTAATTTAAAGTATACTAAATAGAAAATCCAATTGGTATGTTTTGTGATAGTTGTTACAATGCATGGTAACCATGAATGATTTATCATAATAAAATAAACATACCATTTTAAATATTCCTAGTCATGATGTATCAAGACCGAATATCGATACATTCATTGAGACTAGAGTACATAACACTTTCCAAATGTTGGGTAGTGTATGGCTCATGACTACTAGGGATGCCAAAGGGTTACGTACTGATAGTTATGGATAACTATGAAATGACTCACTCGATAGTTTTCTGTTGATTAATATAACCAAGGTAAGATAGAAAATATCGATGTGAATTATACAGTTCTCTTGACTTGAATAATACTATTAATTTTCAACGTGGAAGATCCACTTTGATTATGGTCAAACCATGGCACGGTGTCCATCAAACTACTATGGTCGGGTCGAGTGGATGCATAGGAAGTGAAACAATATTCAAATGAGGATTCACTTCTCAGTTATATAAGGTTAATATCACAGTAAAATAAAGTCAACTCAAAGTCAAAGTCTTTGGCTAGAGCAGTATAGATAATAATTATTGTTATTATTGAACCAAAGACTTTGTGTTTGGACTGTAGTGCTGAATATGCATGATATTGGAATTTTAGCCATTAACAAATTCCATAAGTCTAAAGTTGTAGATGTTTGATGAAGGGAATTGGCGTAAATAATTGTCATTACTAGGTAACGCTTAATAAAGTAAAATCACATTTTATCAATGCCAAGTAAGTGATAAGTTTGACCATAATATTACACCGCCTGCTAAGTAACATGTGAATGTTAATATTCATATTGTTCTATATTAACTGCTAGCCAAATTTACACCTAAGAGTCACATAACTGAAACGTTTAATACTCCTTTTACCACCCGATTTAATTAATTTTGTAATTTTATAAATCAATTAAATTAATATTTATGAAATATTAATTATATAATTTATTTGATGTGTTAGACAATATTAAACGGTGTGTTTAGAATAGTTATAAACATTTTGATCGATATATGATATCATACGCATTTAAATTAGATTTAAATATGATAAATGCTGACCGGATTTAAAATAAGTCAGTATCTCATGAGGGAGCTTGAAATTTCAGCTAGAATTTGATGGGGTCGGCCGATAAAAATGAAGGAGTTTGAGGCTTAGATTTCAAACTCAAAAGGAAAGAAAGAGTCAGAGAAAAAGGTGGGTCTGGATCCACCTTTTATTCCTTGGACTCTCTCTTATTTATATACTTCAACGTTCATTTTCCAAATTGAATTGTTAGCCTCCCCTTCATCTCCTATGCTGACCAAAAATACTTCCTCACCTCCCCACTAATTCGAGGAATTCTAACACAAAATTAAATCAAATTCTAGCATCGGTGGTAGTTGCATTCAGGATATTAGCATTTTGTAGATTCGGGATTTGATCAAAGGAGTGGTCTTATTCAGCGGTTCAAGTGTATCTATTAGGCTTTGGAAAATGATAATAAACCACTTTAAAATGATATATTAAAATATATATCATTCATTATATCATATATCTGTTTATATAACAATTGTATATATCAAGAATCTATATAGCATTGTGTTGTCTTCATTAGATGATATATATCTTTGTGTGTGTGTTTATGTTAAAAAATCTATACATGTATAAAAAATCGTGGAATTTTTTTTAAGAGAAATTTGTGATGCTCTAAAGTAGAGGAGAGCACACATGTACATACACACACACATACACATGCACCACTAATAGTAAAGGAGCTTCCAACATGCTTGGTAGGTAATAAATCATAACACAAAAAATCAAAGATAACAACATCAAGTAACTTCTTGAATGAGCTCCGGCAAGGCCACCGCCCATTATACCTCGGTATCGAACTCCGATAAGGCCACCGCCCGATAATAAAGTGTTAGAATACCCAATATAAACCATGGTGCATCCAAGTGAACAAACGAGATCAACAAGCGGCTCCACTAGAGAATAAATGCCTCACAGCTGACACGAATGATCCAGAATTAAAATATAAAATCTCTCCTAACATCAATCCTATGAACGTCATTTCATACTCCTGGAGACAGCAACCATGAAACCCTACGAATAGCATTCTAGCACCATTTATAGCCTAAACTTGTACCTATAAATGGAACTAAACAAAAATATAAAAACAATAAACATATATATGTATATAAATAAAAATTATATACATATATATGCTTTAATGAAATTAAAGTAATAAAACTAGAGTTAAAATTATAAGAAAGCAAATAAACTATAATAAGAGCTATACAAATAAAAGGGCAAACTCATTATGTAACATCTTAACTTACATATATGTTGTGAGACAGTGATCACGAAATCAGGAGGCATAGATATTAACATTAAGCTCCTTTGTTCAAAAGAACATTACGATGATCAGTAAAAAATTTCATTTGAATTCAAATAAATGCTAACGCTGTAGTTATTAATATTAAAAATATTGTTTTTATGTTTAAATAATTCAATGCTTTTTCTAATCTTATTGAGATATTCATTAAAATGATTATTTTTAGCCAATCTGTATTTTGGATTTAAGATCCAATTGAAACAAAATGATGCCATTATTATTACCATCAATATAAATATTTTTATTATTAAATAACCTCTGGTTTCTCTCAAATCAAATATACCAACATATTATGGTGAATAAAGTGTCTAGTAAAAATCTATTTCCCTTTTTAAACTAAATCTTAAGTTATTCCGGTAAAAATCACAATCGGTAACTTAGTTGTAAGAATAAAGTTAAGTGTATTATTAAGAATGTAGCAAGTATTCTTTCAATCGTAATATATATTATTAATATTTTCAAAATATAAGTTACAAAAGTACATTTATTATCAGTTGGAAAATTCTTTATTTTAAAAGTTCAATGGTAGTTAGTTTTCCATGCATGATTAATCTCATATGAATCTTAGCTTTTGGTGGTGCATTTTTTCCAAATAAGATTAAAAGAGTTATTAGTAATGCTCGAGAAATTAAAAAAATTATACAATGAATTAGAAGTGAATTACTTACTTTTATCTCATTCCTAGTTATCTAATATCATTTTCGTTATCAATATTATATAAATTTAGTCTTGCACATAATAAATAAAATTGTCTAAGAGTTGTACTTTCTAAGATTCTACTAAAATTTAAGTTCCAAGGTGGATCATTATCCGAGAAAAAAACATCTATAATTAAAGCGTTTTTAAAGTTACAAATTTCAAAAAGCTCTTTAAATTTGACCCTAAGAGGAATGACTGATAACCAACGGTCATATCAAAAAGTAGCATTATTTCTGAATGAACAATCGTATTAGTACCAAAGTTATAAATATCATGACATTTTAAAATTGATTTTCAAACATTAGATAATTTATTGTTAACCAAAGGTGTAATTTGGTATAAATTATTACTACCATTATAACAATGTTTAGAAACACTTTCTTTCCTATCCTTAAATTTTCATAACCACTTCCCTAATAAAGACAAATTCATGTTACGTAAATTAATAACACCTAGTCCTCCCTCCTTTTTCGATTACAAACGGTTTCCCAATTAACTAAGCATTTTAGACTACTACTAGGATTATCACTACACCATAAAAAGTCCCTGCTAATTTTATTAATTTTATTAATCCATAATTCTGGAAAAAGAGGCATATGCATCCAATAAATCGAAAGTGCAAATAAAATAGAATTAATGAGAACTAATCTACCTGCTCTCGATAAAAACCTCCCATTGGAAATTCAATTTTTAATTTTATCTATTATAATTAGCCAGTCATCATATTTAAGCTTAGTTGGTCTAATCAAAAATCTAAGATAATCAATAAGAAAACTCATGGTTTTACAACTTATTGCATTAGCTACTAAACCCTCATCCTTATCAACATCATTTAAAACTAAAACCGAACTTTTATCTAAATTAATTTTTAGACCTGAAAGAAGTCTAAGCTGTATAAAATAAATTTAAGGGTAATGACGTGATTAGGCAAATGAGAAGTAAATAATATGGTATCGTTCGCAAATTGAAGAACTGAGAGTCCATAACATGAAATTTCGCTAACAACGCACCCTAAAGATCCATTACCGACAGATTTTTTAATTCTCATAGCAAAACGTCAGCAGCTAAATTAAATAAGAGAGACGATAAAGGATCACCCTACAATAAATCACGTTTAGACTGTATTTTATTCTCTAAATCCCGTTAACCATTATATTAGAATTATCATTTTTAAGCAAAGTCATAATCCAACCAATCCATTTACGACTAAAATCTCTAGCTGGTAATATATCAATTATAAAATCTGAATCAATTAGGTCAAAAGCTTTCGCAAAGTCAAGTTTTAGAAGCGCATATGTAATGTTATTCTTACAATAGTCTCTTGAACAACAGCCACTCTATCAGTGATATTTCTACCCTCAACGAAAGCGTTTTGTGAACAATCGATTAAATCATTCATTTTTACACTAAGTCTATTCACTAAACTTTTGAAATAATTTTAAACAGACCAATTAATTAACGAAACGTGTCTAAAATCTTTCAACTTATTAGCACCGATTTTTTTATGTAATAATATTACGTTTGCAAAATTAAATCTTCGTAATTGTAGTTTCCCATTATAAAATTCGTTAAACATGTTAATTAATCAAATTTTAATACATTCCAAAATAGTTTGTAAAATAAAATAGGAAAACTACCGGGACCCGAGTCTTTATCACTAGGCATATCGTTAATAGCCTTCAAGAAATCCTCTTTAGAAAAAGGATTATCAATGTCATTAAGGTTAATTCTAGACTCAATAGGATATAGTTCATTCCATCTAACGTTTATTCTATGCTTGTTCTTATTGCCAAAAATATCTCTATAGTAATTAGTAAAGGCCTCATCAAGATCCCTTTGATCAATAGTTCCACATTATTCACAAAAATAGGATTTATTATGTTACTACGTTTTCTACCGTTAGCCATATTATGAAAAAAAATTGTATTATTATAATCTTCATTAATCCATTAGATTCTAGATCTCTGTTTTCACATAACCTCTTCTTTTTCTAAAATTGAATCAAGTTCTTATTTTAAATTAACGAGTACATTACGCTTTCTAAGATTTAATTGTCTAGTTACTTCTATCATATTAATTTTAAGCATTTCAGAAAGTAAATTATCTTTTTTACTTTAAATACTGCCAAATATATTCTTATTTAAATCTTTTAGGAAATTCCTGAGACCTCTAAGTTTTAAGACAATTTTTTTGCTGAATTATCCATATTTCTAATATTATAAAACTTCATTGGTATCTATTTATTTATAATTAGATTAGAGAAGTTAGATTCTAATAACCACATTTTTTCATATTTGAAAGTTTTATTAAAAAAAATTGATGATCACACGTAAGAATTATATGGCACTGGTCAGAATACGTATAAGGTAAACCAGTGATTCTACGAATAGGAAATTTATCTTCGATTTCGGTACTAATGAAAAATCTATCTAACAGAGCCTTTGAAGGGGATTCCCTAGTATTACTCTATGTGAATTTTCTATTAGTTGGTGGCAATTCTATCAAATTACTACTAATAATAAATTGATCAAATTCTTCCATAAAAGAGAAATCACCTTCCTGAGGTGATCATTCCCCTAAAAAATGTGTAACATTGAAGTCACCACCCCTAATCCAAGATCCAAAAGAGAATGATCTAAATTTTAGACATTTGCTCCATAGAACTCGATGACCAATTTTCGAGTTTGGTCCATAAATGTTAGATATATTTAATAAAGAGTTATCGTTAAAGTTAATGAGAATAACATGCAAAGAGTGTTGTTTAGGAATAGTTTGAAGAAGTTTAAAAGAATAATTGCGCCACCCAATAAGTAAACTCCCAGAAGCCATAATTGAAAGTAAACAAGCCCAATGTCTAAAATGATAGCCAACTAATCTTCTATAAAATCGATGATCGGGACAATCTATTTTCATTTCCTATAAAAGAATGATATCTATATAATAATCATTGAAAAATGCTCTAATTTTATCAAATTTATTTAAATCATGAGGGCCCCTAATATTCCAGCTAATAATCCTCATAAACCAGATGATCTAACCCTCTCTATTTCCTACTCCTAATGTAATCCATATCTAATTCATCATTAGATAAAACAAAAGTGGTATCCTTAGCTAATTGACATAACTCATTGGTGGATAAACTATCTAGAACATAGGAAGAATAGGTACTACCCAAAATAGAAGCCATACATGGGCCTGAATTCGTAGTGCTACTCATAGCACTCGAATCTCTACTCATAGCACTCGAATCAGGTGACTCACCCATAACCGAAGAATGACTGCAACGGACCTTGGAACTACGAAGAACAACACCATTAACAACAACTGATTTCTTATGCCCGCCTCTCTTTGTCGGTGAAGAAAACGTGAAGCTCTGTTAATAGTATTACATTCATTATCGAATACTATAGAAAAACATGATGCGTCCTAAACAACGTCCTTTTCTTTATAATAAACATTCACAGAAACACTAGAATTCACATCATTTCCAACCACTGCAAGCAATAACTCCTTAGATGCGAGAATTTTTTAGAACTCTCCACTATAACAGACTGCATCTCTCTTTCCACCATTACATCCCTTACTTCTTTATCAGTATCATTAACATAATTAATATCCCCATCCAATATAATATCCTGGTGCATGTCATCCCCATCCAACAGAAAACTAGATCCTGTCAACTTATTCACCGCCATTCCATCTAATTTTGCAACGATACCACAAAATCGAACACCATTAATATAAAGCTATTTGAAATAACATCATTAACACTGTGCATATCATCAACTATAGAATCATTATCTTTATGCACATCCCTACATAATTCAGTAGTTTCAAAAAAAACATTATCCTCTCCCAACCAGTCAAATGAAAGAATACTATCATCAGCAACATGGGAAACTCCTTCATCAGCCACCTTAGTAAACATCCCTACCCTCAACATCCTCAGTCGAACAATGGGAAGATACATTGCACTCATGAACCATATTCACAACTCTATCCTCATATACCAAAAGTTCAACAGATGAAGGAATAACAACAATATGGACATCATTACATTGGGTATTTACATCTGTTCCTTCTAACAATTCAGATTTCTTTTTCGAATCCACCAATAACTTAAGACAGTCATTACAGTTAACCTTGCGCGTACCATCTCCCAAAGAATCAATATCCTTATGCACATCATCCCATAATTCACTAGCTTGACAAAGAACATTATCTTCCTCCAAAATGTTAGATGAAACATTCCTATCATCGGAGATATGAGAAGTAATGATCTAACTAAAGCTACTTTCAAAAACTCCTTCATCAGCCACCATGTTAACAACTCTACCCTCAACATCCTCAATCGAACTGTAACACCCCTGATTTTTAATAACATTATTCAAAAGATTTGATTAGATAAATTAAATAGAATAATGTAAATCTTAAAGTGATAAGAGGATTGAGATTTGAAAATAAAATCAAGGGTCGTGCTTAATTGTTTAAATGGGCTTAAGAATGGTTTGTAAGCTAATTAATTTACATAAGGGCTTATTAGGAAATAGCTTCACATGATCCATTACCCTTATAATATTTTCGTTACCATCCATTCATGTCCATTTTCTCATTTCACAAAAACATAAACAAAAGTAAAGAATAGCCAGCCATTGTTAAGGGAGAAGAAGAAAAAAATTCAATCTAAAGCTAAGGATTCAAGCTAGGGGAAATTAATCTCAATCCAATCTCCTTATCCTAATCAAGTGAATAATAATCTATATCATCTCTATTTTGTTTAATGATCATTGGCCTTCGGGTTTAAGACTAAATCCATTTTTATGATGATTTGGATGATGATATGCTTAGATCATAACATGTTTGATTTAAACAAGATTATTTAAATATGATTTTATACGGTTTTAAGGGTAAAACCGATTAAAATTTATTTAAAATGCCATGAGAAAATTTTATGTCATGTAAAATATGATTTTGGAATTGGGTTTCAATTTTTGTAATTTTCCAAGCTATAGAAAATTTAATATGAATTTTCAAAGGAAAATATGTATAATTAGGTTCAGAAATTAATTTTTATTATTTCATGAAAAATTTGGATCTAGAATATTTAAATGTTAGATAATGTAAAGAAAGTGAATTTCTATGATTTTTGGTGATTTTTCCTATGTGGTTTATTATGAGAATTAAATTATTTTGAAAGGAGGACCTAAATGATTTAGTTTTTTGCTTAATGGACGGGCTTATTTGTTAAACTAATCTTGGTTTAGATCTGAAATTGTGCAGTAGTTTTATTTGGAAATTTTGTGGCAACAATTAAATGTTTACAAGTAGGCAAGTTAGTTATAAAGTTATTGCTTTTATTAGCATCAATCAGCTTTTACCTAGAAAAGTGGGTTCCGCCTCTTTTAGAAGCACAATTTGACTCATAACTTCCTCCCTTAATCAAATCGAAACCTACTAGGTCGAAACTCATGAAGATGAAACCAATACACAAGGTATCAACATTAGTACATAGTGGAATGGAGAATGGCAGAAGGCATGGTGTCAAAACTAGCTTCCGATGGGAACTAAACCTTTGTTTTGTTTTCTAAAGAAATGCGCTTGCCTATTTTACTAAATGCTTTCAAAGGTGTCAAAATATATGCTTCCGAAGGGGTCTTTGAATAGCTTTAGAAAGGGGGTTGCCGCCTAGTTGTTTGAAGTATAGCTTTCAAACGAGTTACTTTATTTCCAAACTAATGATTTCAAAAAGGGGTAGCTTCGACCTAGCCGAAATCCTTCTACCGACTTTATGCCTTTCGAAAAAATTGAAGATATCAATGCTATCGAAAAGTAGCCTTTGTTTTGTAAATATGAGCCACTTCCTAAAGTTTTTAAAAGGAGTTAATGGTTTCGAAGGCAATGGTTTCGAAAGGGGTTTCGAAGCTAACCTTCAAACGTTTTATCTATATGGTTAAAGCTTTAGAATAGATGGTTTTGAAGCCATTAACTTTTCCCCAGACAATGTTATATAAAGGTTAATGGTTTCGAAAGAGGTACTTTCATTTTTATTCACTTAAACCCAATAAGATATGTTTTAAAGTAAATTCAATGGGTCCAAAAGAGGTACTTTCAATGGTTTCGAAGCTATGCTTCTAAAATTAATAAATTATACTGTAATACATTCGAAAGGTTTCGAACGAAAAGTTTTAAAGTGTTTTGAAAGACAGGTGCCTAGTGTTTTGAAAAGAAGAATTTACTGCTTTCGAAAGATGGATTCGAAAGTGAAGATTTAAAGGTTTTGAATGCCTTAGTTTTCAAAATAAATAACCCGGCCTCGTTTTAAAGGAAAACCAATAGCTAAGATAAAGGAGTTTTGAAACGGTTTTAAATATCAAGTTTTGAAGGAGCTTTTCCTTGATGAAATAATAGGTGAAAGGGATTAACCATACTTTATATGAAGGTGATTTCAAGGATATTAGACCATAGGTGTTGGTATTATTATGTTTGCTTCTTCTAATGTAAATATGCACATTTTAATGGACCCATAACTTCATTTTGGGGAGAAAGGGTAGAATAACCAGCTAGCTTGAGTCAGTAGTGAATATAAATTGTACTAACTCTTGAATTAGTGGAATTGCATCTAGAAGGTCAGATAGACCAGAATATAGGATGCCTAAATATTAAAGTCGTCAAATATACAGGTTCATAGTAGACCTACGAAAACTATGATTAGAATGAAGTTATTAGCTGAGGCCAATAGGTATATAGTAAACCCATGAAAACTAAGACTAGAATGAAGTTATTGGCAGGGGCCAATAGGTTTGTAGTGAACCCATGAAAACTATATCTAGATTAAGTTATTGACAGATGTCAATAGGTTCCTAATCAACCCATGGAAACTACGATGAGAGGGAAGTTATTGGAGATACTAATAGATTCAGGGATAACCCATGAAGCAATAAAATTATTGGTAGGGACCAATAGGTTCTCGATGATCCCATGAAAACAGTAATATTAGACAAGGAGTCCATAATTGTCAAACAGGTCAATAGCTAGCCCATGAAAATATTAGGTTAATAGTGATACTAGAAACTATAAAATGAGACAGCTGGTCAAAAATGAATGGGAATGGGAAATCCAAAAATTGATTACTTTTTTGCATATCATCATACTATTTTATATTTCTATGTTTTAAACATTGTGGATACAGGAGCACGGATATGGTTTTATAAAGTTTTAGGATACTAGCGAGAGGAAAACCCGTTCCACTAAGCGGTGTGTCTCACTAGATATCTAAATGGTTTGAGATGGTAGATTATTATTTATACCAGGCTTTATGTCCGACTCGAAGTTTATGTTTTCCCCTTAAACTCTTGGATGCTTGATTGATTTTGAGTAGTTTGAGAGTTGAGGTTTCTAGGTACCTCTTTAGACGAATAAGCTTCTGGAGATGTGTAGGAGACATGATAGCTATTTAGAGTTTTTTCTATTTGATTCTGCTAGGGTTTGTTGTAAAGGCAAAGTTGTTTCATTGCCTAGTTTTATACTCTGATAATCCAATATGGCATCTTCATATGTCGCTCTTAGCATATGTTGTAATAAATATATTTCCTCTGAACGTGGTTAACGATTGGGATTATGTAATAAATCTGAAATGCTTTGAAATAGAATGAGAAAGTTGTTTATTGATTTTAAAAAAAAATCATATTCATGTGTTTCTATTATATCAATGTATCTTACATTACTGTATTTGACGCTGAGAATTAATAATTATGGATGACTGCAACATCTATAGCCGTTAGTTTTGGGCCTCCAAGTAGGGGATGTTACATGAACAGTCAGAAGATACATTGCACTCATGAACCATATTAACAACTTTGTCTTTACTTACCAAAGTTCACCAGATGAAGGAACAACAACAATACTGACATCATTACATTGGGTACTCCTATCTGCTCCTTCCGACAATTTAGATTTCTTTCCTGAATTCTCCAATGACTTAAGATAGTTAAATCGGTTAGTAGTGACCAATTAAAAACTCCACACGTCACATGATTTAGCTCTAAAGTTTTTGCGATGAACATAAACAAAATCTTTGTTCAACTCATGCAAATGAAATATAGAACCATAATCTTCCTTTGGATAGACTGCATATGTTAGCACCAGAATTGGTCACTGACACCCTTAAGAGAGATTGTGTAGAGAGATTAATGAAGAAAGTAAAGTTAAACAGAAGACATTATGTAAATTTAAAAGCAGAAACAACGAACACTAGATTTATAGTGGTTCGGCGTAATTTCCTACGTCCACTTTGAGGTAGATCTTTAATGCTTTTCTCGATAATCGATTATAGATACAATCTGTATGTCAATCACTCAAATACAATTGCTAAGCAAAAAAGATTAAGTCTTGAATGAGTATTGAATGCGGTAGAGTCTCCTCGGTGTTCTCGAAAAAAGGTCCATTTTACTGTGCCCCTGCCTCTCTATTTATAGACGAATGTAGGTTGGACTTCCCTGGTGGGCCTAGCAGCTTGATATCTCGGCCCAAAAGGAGTGATCTCTGTGTACCGACCCAAAGATGCCGAATGCCAGAATGCCGAACAAGGCATAAATACCGAACGATGTGAGGCCGAACAACCTGAATGCCTAACAAGGCATTTGTGCCGAACGAAGTGATGCCGAACAACCTGAATGCCGAACGAGGCATTTGTGTCGAGCGAAGTGATGCCGAACAGTGTGGAGTGCCGAATGACTCTGCCATGCCGAACATCCATAGATGTCGATCGATATTCAATACCGAACGTCTCTCAATACCGAATGCTCTCGCGTGCCGAGCACTCTCGCATGCCGAACGTTCCTGAATGCCGAGCGTTCTATAATGCCGAACGTTCCTGAATGCCAAGCGTTCACTAATGCCGAACGAATCATATATGCCGGACGATTCTGGAAGCCGAGAACTTTCTAATGCCGAACGCTCCTAAATGCCGAGCGTTCCTTTATGTCGGGCGTTCTTCTAATGCCGAACGCTCTTGACTGTCGAACCATTTTGTCATGCCGAATGGCCTTCAATGCCGATCGACCATAGGTGCCGAACGGCCTGATCTTACTGAACGAGATTGCTGAGTCCTTAGTTGCCTGGTCAAACCTCCAGGTAACACTTACCCCCCAAAGTGCATTACGTGGTTGAACGTGGTGCACTTTGAATCACGTGTCCACTGTGCTTTACTTCGAGATGTGGTTTAGCTTCCTCGATGGCGACTTCCCTTGATCACCAGTTGAGGTGGTGTGTGACGAACGATATGCAAGTGCCAACGATACAGCCGAAGCTGAATGTTCCATGTATGTCGATTGAATTAAAAGCCGATGCCGAACGATGTTGCTTTGACCGGTTCTACCAGCCATTATCGCTTCGACTTCTTCTTATTCCCTATAAAGTTCAGCATTTTCCTTCTTCTTCTCTTTTCACTTTCACCTATGCTATTTTGTGCTTATGAACCGCGCCTGTTAAGAGACTCTAAAGACATAACAATCCTTTCCAATCCATTCGTCATTAATTAAAACCGCGCCCTCAACTCTAGAATTCTCCCAGGTCTCGATCTACTAACTAGGTATCGATCCCTCTATTTAAATCCCTTCCCTGACTAAAAAGTTTTAATAAGAGGCTCAAATTCGTAAATTAGATCCGTAACCGATAGGTGTTGCATGGATGAAAGAATCAAACTGAGATTAGGATGTTTTTTTAGGGCTAGATGATGTGGAGGAAAGGAGAAGTGGCCAGAGATGAGCACATGAGGGAGTTGTTGGGAGATGTATTGCGGTTCGGCATGGTTCCCCCATGCCGAACGAGATTGGAGGTGAAAATAGAGGAGGAGCAGGAGTTGGCTAGGATGCCGAACAGTAGGGTCCGGTATGATTCGCTGAACGGTTCGTCCTTGTTGTTCGGTGTGGATGGAGGAAGAAAAGAAAAATGAAACCGTTGTTAAGGGCGGAGTGCCGAGCGTTGGGGCTCGGTGTAACTTTGGTTCGGCATGATTCGCCGCATGCCGAGCAGTGGAATGGAAGGATAGGAAGGAGGTACGAGTTGGATGGGATGCCCAAATGTATTTCGGCCGAACAGCGTGTAGGACGAACGGTCATGAATGCCGAATGATAGTTAGGCCGACCAATAGTCTGGCCGAACGATAATAGGCCAATCAAGGTTTAGGCCAAACGATATTTAGGCCGAACAAGGTTTAGCCGAACGATATTTAGGCCGACCAATAGTTTGGCCGAATGATACTTAGGCCGATCAAGGTTTACTTTGCCTAATCTTATGACAAAAACAAGGACAAGGACCTAACTAAACTAGCATATCGAACTGATCTGGACTGATAACTTTCTAGTTTCAGTAGTCACAAGCCTAAACCTAAATCGACGAAAACGGATAATTTCTTCTAACATTTAGCGCCAATGTTTGAGTCTGAAATTGTAACACCATAAGGTAGGCTTTTAGAGACGGTCAGCGATGACGGTCTTCGAATGCGACGATTCGAAGCTCAACTTTATATCATTAACTCCGTGACTTTCAATTTTTCAACGCTTTTTCTTGAATTATCACACTAGTCCACACACCACACGGGGGGGAATACTTGTGTTGCTAAGTCGAACGTCGATTGTTTTTCAAGTATCGTTCAAATAGGTACTCTACTAGATTCAATTTCTATCAAAGATGTCTAATAAATCTAACTCCGCCACAATCTCAAATAGACCTGGGCCGTCTTCTAAATAAGGGGTCGTAGATACTTCTAACCCATCGATTCTCCTGCTTATAACTTAGCTCCCGACGACCTGGAGGCATCAATTTTCTTGGACAACCCGGTCGATTCACAAGCTTCGAAGATCAATGAAAGTGCACTCCGTCGGATATGCTCCATCCACGGAATCCCCTTCGACGATGTATTAGTTCCATCGGGGCATGATCGTCCACACCTGCCCCTAGTTGAATATATTGCTTGTAATAAGTTTATGCGCTGGGTCGGCAGTGTGCCACCGTTCAACTTATTTCTTCGGGACATGCTGCAATACATCGACATTGCCCTGTCACAATTGCACCCGAACGGTCACGCCTTCATCAACGGTACCTACATCCTTTTCATGACTGTTCTCTCCAGGCCTCCAACCCCAAGTGACATCAGATATATATATATATATAGGATCAAGAAGCGGAGAGATGACCCTCTTTCATGTTTCTCGAGCCGCACCACAGATGCCAAATCTTGACTGGAGCATGCAGGAAGTTCGCCCTGTATAAACAGTTATGGTTCTATATGCGTTGCCTCCTGGCTTCGCAAGGAGATGGATGGAAGGAAGTAAGTCTTTTCTCTGGATTGATATTCATACTTGGTCAAAGTCATGCCTCCTCCAATTCTTTTTTCCATCTTTTCAGGTATCAATCCACGTCCTGACGGTCGTGGGTATTCTGAAGCCGTCGAAGCCATTAGAGCCCTTCCTGCCAACGAACGGGACATCCGAACTCTCATTTCAAACGAGTCACTATCGAGGTTTGGATTGTTAGCATAAGGTCGTCGGATAAGCCTTCCTGAGGGCATTTCCATACCCCGGCCTGCCTCCGGTAAAGGGAAAAACAAGCCGAGTCTTCAGCACACGGCGCTCGTGGTGCACTAGAAGAAGGAGAAATCAAAGAAAATGAAACACCCGAAGCACAAGATGAGAATGTTGGGCCTACCCAGGACCCACCAGTTGAAGTTCATGACATCAAAACGTCATCCTCCCCTTCGAAGAAGAAAAAGAAACTGACGTACAAGATAAGGAAGGAAAAAGTTGGTGCAACCTCAAAAATTACTCTTATTCCGAAAGTGAAAGAGGCCTCCTCACAACGTTTAGAAAGTTCTTTAAAGGGCCTCTCGAACCTCTCGATACCCGACGATCTACTTAATTACAATTTCGATGATCCGGAGGCACATAAACTTCACTCACCCATCAGAGGCGATGCAGGCGTTCAAGCCTACACTCAGGGAGAGTAAACTCCCATTAGTAAAGAAACTGGTCTGTCGGAGGGAAACACTAGGACATACACACAAACACATGCACTTCACCTTGCACTTAATTTTCCGTCATCACATTGGTCTTTGCTAATTCGCTGTTATTTAAATTCTATGCAGCATGGGGCGTACACACGGAATTGATCGCCTCCGCAGGTCATCTGTCTTCCATCACTCTAGACGTGACTCGGGTTCCGGGAGACGTCGGGACAGAGGCGACGATGGCGATAGGGATTAACATTCCCGGGACTCATCATCTCGAAAGAAAACATATTACCAGCCCTAGTACCACCAACATCCCTACTCTCACTCGGAACAAAGCAAAGATAAGCATGGCTATAAGGGGTCACAATCCGATGTCCCCCGAGAGCAACACTCTGATTCCTCTTCCACACGATAATCCCGGGATCCTCATAGGAGAGCTGAACTTTCAATGTCGTCTCCTCCTGTTCCACAACAGATCTAACAGTATCGGAGAGACTTACCGAGCTTAAAGCTAAATTTCCAAAGATTTGCTTTGATGGTCTAAAGTTCCTCCCGGCGATCCACTATATACCTGGAGATGTTAAACAGAGCGCCGTCACGTACAACAACGACGTCTATGTTCAACATGACGCGTTTGTTCATTTGGCTAAAAAACTTTCAGAAGTCTCCATGGAGCGCAAACATGAGATCAATCGCCTGAAGCTTGAGGCTATCCACGACAAAGATATCATTAAAGCTCAGGACAAAGAGATTGCGACTTACAAATCTAAACTTGAGGCTACCCAGCAGAGCGCTAAGGATACCGCCGAAGCCGTAACTCGTCTGGAATCGACTCATAAAAAAAAACTCGACGAGGCAGTACAACGCTGTGGGGCTTTGGCTTTGGAAAAAGATTCGGTGCAAAACGAGAGGGATGCATTCTGTCTCCGGGTTAAAGAATTTGAGGAGCGACTCCGCAAAGAACAAGAGGAGAAGGTTGCTGTCCAAGAAGAGTCGCAACAGTATTGCGACGAGATTGTTGCAACGCGACTCCTAAAGGCGAAACTTAAGGGCGAGCTTTCTAAAGTTGAGGCGCTGAAGAATGAAGCCCGCGAAGAGGGCAAAAAGATATCCTCTGCAGAAATCAACTCCCGTCTTGAGGCGGCCAAGGAAGAAGGTAGAGAAGAAATCAAAACCATGTTCGACCCGCTTATTGCCAAATTTAATGCCCGCGTTCTCATGCACAGGGACTTAACTTTTTTGGGCGAGGGCTATCTCGAATCCTTGGCCGAGGCGTGGGAGATTTTAATTGATATCAAGAAGGCCAAAAATGGCATCGAGGAGGTTGATGAGGGGGCCCTGATAAAAGAATTTCTCAAGGGAAAAGAGACTTTGGACCTATCTGTGGCTAAAGCTATTTATTGCAAAGGCTCCCCTTCAACAAAAGGGAAAGAAGTTATCGTCGGTCCATCCAGGATTGAGTCTCTATCTCGTGTGCCTTCCCTGCCGACCAGTCAGACGATACTCGATCCTTTTGAACAGCACATCAGCTATGATCCGGAGGACCCGTGCCTTGGAGTTCATGTTTTCTCACCTATTCCAGAAGGCGAGTTCATGTTTTCTCACCTATTCCAGAAGGCGAGACCCCCCTGACGGTTGAGAGCCAGCCGGAACCTGGTTGGCAACCCTTTCACTTCAACATTCTAAGAGTTTTTCGATTTCCACTAGAATCTATCGCATGCTAATACTTGCTTTTCGTGATTTTATGCAGGCCGTTCTGATCTTGAGCCCACTCCGAGGAGCAATGTCGCCAAGGAGGTTAGGGGAAAAACGAGTGAAGCCACTCATATAGGAGAGGCTCCCGGTCCCGACGCTCAGCTGATCGGAGTGCTTGACGATGGGAGTTATGAAGTCAAAATTACAGGCATCTTCGAGCACACATTCGAACTGACATGAAGGAGCAGCTTGATAAAGAGAAGGAAAAGACGATCAAGGTAAAGGTCGAACCTCAAGTTGTGGACTCGGACGACCCTTTGAACAAGCCGTTGAAGGTCATTCTCCCAGGCGGGTCCAAACCCATGGATGTTCCTCATACTTCTTCGGCTGTCACTCCCCCGTCATAGAAAACCGTCAAGGGTATACGTATTGGGGAGGAGTCATCGGGCAAAAAGTCGAAGAAGTCAAAGAAGTAGATTTCACTCTCGTTCAATAAGAGCTAGTTCAGATTATGTAATTATTATTTTTTGTAGTTTATGTAAATAAACTTTTCACTCCAAGCTTTGGAGGAGTTGTGGTAGAAACTTATTTTTGATGAATAAAACTTAGTTCTTTTTGCCTTTCGAATGATTTCTATTGTCCGGTTTTCTGTATAATCATGGTCGGAACCCAAGCTATTACGAGTTACATCAGCTTCTCGATTCATCTTCAAATAAGTTGATAATCTTTTGGCATTACACATTTTTTATTCCACGCTTCGAGTACTTAGAATATTTTCTAGTCCGTACGCCAAGGGCTTGATGGCTTCAAGTCATCTTATGTCCAGTCTGCCTTTAGGGGACTTGGTCATTTAAATCGTTTATACTCCAGTCCGCGCTCTGAGGACTTAGAGTACTCCAGTCCGCACTTCGGTGCCTTGGAGGTTTTGGATCGTTTATATTTGAGTACGCGCTCTGGGGACTTAGAGTACTCCAGTTCGCACTCCGGGGACTTGGAGGTTTTGGATCGTTTATACTCGAGTCCGCGTTCTGAGGACTTAGAGTACTCCAGTCCGCACTCTGGGGACTTGGAGGTTTTGAATCATTTATACTCGAGTCTGTGCTTTGGGGACTTAGAGTACTCCAGCCCGCACTTTGGGGACTTGGAGGTTTTGAGTCGTTTATACTCGAGTCCATGCTCTAGGAACTTAGAGTACTCCAGCCCACACTCCGGGGACTTAGAGGTTTTGAATCGTTTATACTCGAGTCCACGCTCTGGGGACTTAGAGTACTACAGTCCGCACTCTGGGAACTTCGAGGTTTTGAGTCGTTTATACTCGAGTCCGTGCTCTAGGGACTTAGAGTACTCCAGTCCGCACTCCGAGGATTTGGAGGCTTTGAGTCATTTATACTCGAGTCTGCGCTCTGGGGACTTAGATTACACCAGCCCGCACTCCGGGGACTTGGAGGTTTTGAATCGTTTATACTCGAGTCCATGCTCTAGGGACTTAGAGTACTCCAGTCCGCACACCGGGGACTTGGAGGTTTTGAGTCATTTATACTCGAGCCCGTGCTCTGGGGACTTAGAGTACTCCAGTCCGCACTCTGGGGATTTGGAGGTTTTGAATCGTTTATACTCGAGTTCATGCTCTTTGGGACATAGATTACTCCAGCCAACACTCCGGGGACTTGGAGGTTTTGAATCGTTTATACTCGAATCCGCACTCTGGGGACTTAGAGTACTCCAGCCCGCACTCCGGGGACTTGGAGGTTTCGAGTCGTTTATACTCGAGTCCGCACTCTGGGGACTAAGAGTACTCCACACTCTGAGGACTTGGAGGATTTGAGTTCTTTATACTTGAGTCCGCTCTTTAGGGACTTAGAGTACTCCAGTCCACACTCCGGGGACTTGGAGGTTTTGAATCGCTTATACTCGAGTCCGCGCTGGGACATAGAGTACTCCAGTCCGCACTTCGGGGACTTGGAGGTTTTTAATCATTTATACTCGAGTCCGCGCTCTGGGGACTTAGAGTACTCCAGTCCGCACTCCAGGGACTTGGAGATTTTGAGTCATTTGTACTCGACTCCGCGCTCTGGGGACTTAGAGTACTCCAGTCCTCACTCCCGGAAATTGGAGGTTACGAGTTATTTATGCGCGTTTGTACGTCAGACAAAGTAATGTATCTCTTAGCCATTTGTTACAGCGCTATCATACACAGAAATATCGAAATTCATGGAAAAAGGAAATGGCTTCAAGCCTTTATTAATGTAAATAAGCTAAATTGTCTTTTCACATGCCGTAAACTAAGACTAAAAACTTGCTGGAAATAAATGCAACTAAAATATGATAGAAATGAACTAAGTGTAATACCGTTCAATGACGTATGGACCTTCCCATGTGGGGCTCATGTGTGACGGAACCGAGAAAACTTGTTTCAAAATGAGATCACCTACTTCAAAGATTCTTGGTCGGACTTTTCATTATAATATCGATCAACTAGGTGTCGGTACGCGGCCGCTCTTAAATTAGTTTCTTTATGTTTTCATCAATGAAGTCCAAAGATTCCAGCAAGAGATCTTGGTTTGACTCTGGGTCATAATAAGTTACCCGATGTGATGGGACTTCATGTTCCACGGGTATGACAGCTTCCATGCCATATGCTAATGCGAACAGAGTATGACCAGTCGTGGATTTGTGGGTGGTTCTGTAAGCCCAAAGTGCTGTTGGAAGCTCATCCACCCACTTGCCTCTAGCCTTTTCCAAACGTTTTTTCAATATGGATTTGATTATCTTGTTTACGGCCTCCACTTGTCCATTAGATTTCGGATGAGCAACTGCTGCAAACTATTTCTTGATACTATATTTTTGGCAAAACTCTTTGAACTCTTTGCTTTCAAACTGAGTTCAGTTGTCTGTGATAATGGTTCGTGGAAGGCCAAAACGGAATATAATATTCCGTACAATGAAATTAATGACCTTTTTGGTGGTGATAGTGGCCAAAGGTTCTGCTTCTGCCCACTTGGTAAAGTAATCGACCGCAACAATCGCGTATTTTGCACAACCTTTGGATAGAGGCAAGGAAACGACTATGTCGATTCCCCATATTACAAATGGCCAAGGACTAACCATTTGTGTGAGTTCCGTCGGCGGAGCTCTTGGGATTTTCGCATACTTCTGACATTTGTCACATCTTCTCACGTAGTCTGCGACATCCTGATTTACAGTTGGCCAATAGTATCCATAGCGGAGGATTTTCTTTACTAACGTCTGCCCTCCGGTATAGTCGCCATATTCACCTTCATGGACTTCCTTCAGGACTCGTTTTATCTCATCATGGGCATTGCATTGGAGTAATGGGATCGAGAATCCCCTCCGATACATTATTCCATCCTGCATTACATAACGAGAAGCTTTACGAATGACTTGTTGTCTTTCGCTCCTTCTTTCGGACACGGTCCCGTGTAACAAGTACTGCTTGAATGGGGTCATCCATGACTCCTTCTCGACTTCTGTTTCTAACATGAAATCTACCTCCATCATATTTACGCTTGGAAAATGTAAGGTTTCAATGGAAAACAATCCCATCTGCTATTCATCGCCAGTGCTTGCAAATTTTTCCAATGAATCAGCTGCCTTGTTCTTTTCGTGCGGAACATGTGAAATATCATAATATTCGAAATTCACTAGCAGCTCCTGAACTTGGGCCAAATATAGGGCAAGTCTTTGCCCCTTGCTTGGTAGTCTCCACACATTTGATACACCACCAGTTGCGATTCGCAAAGATTTCCACCGATCTTATTCCCAATTCTTTGACGAGTCTTAAGCCGGCAATCAATGCTTCGTACTCGGCTTCGTTATTTGTTACTGTGAATTCGAGCTTCAAATCGTAGAAAACTGATCGGTTTTTAGCAGTTACCAGAACTATGCCAACCCCCGAACAATGTCGTTGGATGCCTCATCGGTGTACATCTTCCATCGGACGAGAGGTATGACATCGCGACCATTTGATTCGTCTGTCATGGTGAATTCAGCGATGAAATCTGCTAGCGCTTGTCCCTGTATTGCCTTTCACGGTAGGTAAGTAATATCGAATTGACTTAATTGGATATTCCACTTTAACATCCTTCCGGAAGTTTCTGGTCGTTAGAGTACCTGTCGTAGGGGTTGATCAGTGTAAACACTGATTGAGTGTGCCTGGATGTATGGGCGAAGCTTGCGTGATGCAATCACTAAGCAATAAGCTAATTTCTAGATCTTAGGATAATTTCTTTCTGCCCCCATCAAGCGTTTACTGACATAATATACTGGCTTTTGAACTCAGTCCTCCTTGCGAACTAGAGCCGTACAGATAGCGTGCTGGGATACTGCCAAGTATACATACAACATTTCATGGTCGATTGGTTTCGATAGCACCGGGGGTCTCTCCAAATGCCTTACCAGAGCTCGAAATGCTTCCTCACAGTCGGATGTCCACTCGAAATTCCTTTTTCCCTTCTTAATCACATCGAAGAAGGGAATGCATTTATCCGTGGCTCTGGATATGAATCGGCTCAACACTGCCACCTTTCCGTTTAAGCTTTGTACTTGCTTTATAGTTTTAGGCACTTGTATGTCCCGAATAGCCTGAATCATTTCCGGGTTAGCTTCAATTCTGCGTGCATTCACAATGAAACCCAAGAACTTTCCTGATGCCACACCAAAAGAGCACTTCAAGGGGTTGATCTTCAAACCATAATGTCTGAGTATATCAAACATTTCTACCAAGTCTTGAATGTGGTCATTTGACTGTCGTGACTTCATGAGCATGTCATCCACATAGACTTCCATCGTCTTACCGATCTGGTCTTTAAACATTCGATTCACCAGACGCTGATAAGTTGCTCCCGCGTTTTTCAATCCAAAGGGCATTACTACATAGTAATATTGCCCCATATTCGTGAGAAAACTGGTGTGCTCTTGGTCTGGAATATGCATCGGGATCTGATTGTATCCTGAATATGCATCCATAAATGACAATGATTCGTGTCCAGCGGTAGAGTCGATAAGCTGGTCGATTCTAGGTAAATGGAAAACATCCTTCGGACATGCTTTATTCAGATCGGAGTAATCAACAAAAGTTCTCCACTTTCCATTTGCTTTCTTCACTAGTACTGGGTTAGATACCCATTCAGGGTAGAGGGCGTCGCGGACGAACACATTGGCTTTTAGTTTGTCCACCTCCTCTTTGAGAGCCGCAGACCTCTCCGGGTCCATACCTCTCCTTTTCTGTTTTACAGGAACGTGTTTTGGGTCTATGTTCAACAGACGACTCGCAATTGCTGGAGAAATCCCGCATATATCAGAATGTGTCCAAGCGAAAACGTCCAGATTCGGCCGGAGGAAATCAGTAAGATCCTCGACCACTGAGGGGTCGAGTTGTGATCCAATATAAAGAACTCATCATGGGTCATCCCGGCTGACTGGGATGTCGATCGTCAGCTCAGCCGGTGCTGCATTCGTTTCCCTGGGTTCCCCATCATCATCTCTCGGATCTATGTAAATAAGGATCCCAGAATGCTGCCGGAGCCAGGACTCGGGCACTACTTGTCAATCATCAGTCTTTAGGATGCAGACGGAGCTGTCCGCAACCTTTCCCTTCTCTCTCCACTGAGCTTCTCTCAATTCCACCATATAACATGCGCGACCGGTCGCCTGATCGCCATGTACAACACCGACTCCTTTGTTTGTCGGAAATTTTAATGTTATGGGTCCAAATCAGCCCTAAACTCTACCAAGGCTGGACGACCCAAAAAGACATTGTATGGAGAGTCTACATCCATTACTATGAACGGTAGGACTCGCAGTCTTCTACGCTCACCTTCCCCCAGTTCAACTAGTAGCTCTTTATACCCCATCGCGTCGGTTGCAGCACGGTTAAAGCTGTGGATACGGGCTTTGCATGGTTTCAAATCTTTCGTTTCCATCTTCAGTTGGTCATAAACTTTCTCGAAGATGATGTTAACGGAGCTCCCGCAATCAATCAGGATTCTTTTCACGTAAGCTGGTCCGATTGTTGCAGATATGACCATCAGGTCGATAGTAGGAGCCTTCACCTTGGCCGCGTCTCGACTCCTAAACACAATATCATCAGTCATCATGCGTTGTTGCTTTGCGTGGGTTCCATCTTCCACATTCGAACAACATTCCTAATCCACATGCCTTAAGGAGGTAGCATATCGTTCCATCTCCTGCCAATTCTTGTTTGTAGGATAAGGTCCTCCGACAATAGTGTTTATAATCAATCTACCCACAGTCCGAGTAGGTTGTTCTGGTTGGCGCGGTGTCCGGGGTCTGACATTCCTTGCCTTTCATCTTGCGAGTTTTTGACAAATTCCTGCAATTTTTTCTGTCTGATTAATTTTTCTATGGCGTCATAGAGGTGTCTACACTCCTCGGTATTGTGCCCATGGGTCTCATGGAAGTGACAGTACTTCCCTGTCCGTTTCTGTTCTTTAGTGGACTCCTTTGGGCGTGGCTTTCTGTATTCAAAGGTGTTACAGGTAGATAGATAAATGTTTTCAAGAGAAGTGTTCAACGGGGTGTATTCATTGTAGGTCGGAATCCTTGATTTCCATTTCCATGCTTCTCTTTTCTTTCTGGGATTTCCACCTCCGGATCCTTTGGACTGCCCAGGCTTGTTCTAGACGTTGACTTGAACCTTTCCTAAACTATTGCCGGACTGCTTCACGGTGATGTTACTTTTCACAGTCTCCTGATAAGGCCCAGGTGCCTTATCTCGTCTCGTCCATCGAGCCTCCCTTCGTATGAACTGATGAGCTTTGGAATAGAATCATTCCAATGTTGCTTGGGGCCTTCCCACCAAACAATCTCCAAACTCCGAGTCTGGATCTACACCTCGCATTACCGCCATCAAAATCGCGTGGTCGTTAGGATTGCTAACTTCAGTGGCGGCAACATGAAACCTCTGTAAGTATTCTTTCAAAGACTCTCCCGGAGCTTGGGTTACGCTTGATAATGACATAACGTCCTTTAGACGGGTAGCATGTATCCTGAATTGTTCAACAAATTTCTTCGCTAACTCGTTGAAGTCGGATATAGATCATGGAGGAAGCTGAGTAAACCACATAGTGGCAATTCCGGACAGAGTGATTGGGAAACACCTAAACTTAGTTGCATCGTTTTCCCATGTCGAATCCATCATCCATTCGTACCTCATTACGTGTTGCCTAGGGTCAGTCTTCCCTTCATATGCTGGAATAGTCGGCATATTGAATTTCTTGGGGTACTCAGCCTGTAGGATAACATCTGTGAAGGGAGTATGACTTCTGGACACTCCCCAGTCCTCATTGGTCAGGCCTTGGTTCTTTCTCATTAACTGCCTGATTATGGATGATAAATTTGGGGTTTGTATGGATGGTGGGAGGTTGGGTTCCGTTTAACGGGACCGTGCGGGTTGGTGTCCCACTTGATTTGGGTCTTGGTGATCCAGGCGTCTGGTCTCATCACGTGCCTGATCCCTGGCGGATCGATCAGTGGCACCTGCTTGTGAAGCTTCATCTTTACGGTGTCTACGCCTAGGAGGTTCATCAGCTGAGGTTAAGCTATCAGATTCAGAATAAGGAGCAGGACTACTTCCAGCATTCTGATGCGCTGCTGGACAAGCTGAGTCTAGAGTTTAGTGTTGGCTTGAATCTACTCAGCAAGTTGCCTTCTAATTCCCTGAGTTCTCTTATCAAGTCGTTCAACTCTGTTCGAGAAACGGCCTCCACTTGGTTTTGGGTGGAGGTTCCTATACCTTGAATTGCCGGTTGGTTGCTAGGCCCTATCTGTTGTATACTAGCAGTTTTGTGGACATCTGCGTTGTGAGAGGCCGATATAGTTCATGGTCTCCCCATGGTAGAGTTGTTGGTTGTAACTCTGAGTAGAAGCTACATATGTCTTATGAATGATTTAGATCTCCTTCAGGGTATTTTTCAATCCGGTAGCTGCAAAGTAGATCCTATCGTCCAGAGAATTCGATTCTCAGTGAAAGCACCAAAATATTAGCACCAGAATTGATCACTAACACCCTTAAGAGAGATTGTGTAGAGAGATTAATGAAGAAAGTAAAGTTAAACCGAAGACAGTACGTAAATTTGAAAGCAGAAACAACGAACACCAGATTTATAGTGGTTCGACGTAATTGCCTACGTCCACTTTGAGGTAGATCTTTATTGCTTTTCTCGATAATCGATTACAGATACAATCTGTATGTCAATCACTCAAATACAATTGCTAAGCAAAAAAGATTAAGTCTTGAATGAGTCTTGAATGCAGTAGAGTCTCCCCAGTGTTCTCGAAAAAAGGTCCATTTCACTGTGCCCCTGCCTCTCTATTTATAGACGAAGGTAGATTGGGCTTCCCTAGTGGGCCTAGCAGCTTGGTATCTCGGCTCGAAAAGAGTGATCTCTGTGTGCCGACCCTGAGAGGCCAGGCATAAATGCCGAACGATGTGAGGCCGAACAACCTGAATGCTGAACGAGGCATTTGTGCCGAACGAAGTGATGCTGAACAACCTGAATGCCGAACGAGGCATTTATGCCGAGCGAAGTGATGCCAAACAATAAGGAATGCCGAATGACTCTGCCATTCTGAACATCCATAGATGCCGATCGATATTCAATACCGAATGTTTTCCAATACCGAACGCTCTCGCGTGCCGAGCACTCTTGCATGCCGAACGTTCTTGAATGTCGAGCGTTCTCTAATGCCGAATGTTCCTGAATGCCGAGCGTTCACTAATGTCGAACGAATCATATATGCCGAACGATTCTGGAAGCCAAGCACTTTCTAATGCGAATGCTCCAAAATGCCGAGCGTTCTTCTAATGCCGAATGCTCTTGACAGTCGAACCATTTTGTCATGCCGAACGGCCTTCAATGCCGATCGACCATAGGTGCCGAACGGCCTGATCTTGCCGAGCGAGATTGCTGAGTCCTTAGTTGCCTGGTCAAACCTCCAGGTAACAACATACTCATAATCACATAGTATATCATTGTTTTTAAGAGAATGAGGATCCAATCTATAATTGATAACAGCATGGTCCAATAACAATGGATCAGAAAGATTAAACTCCCCCTTTGAACTGCAATAGAAAAATCTAAAACATCCTTAACACCATAAAAAATATTCGAAACTCCATCATTCTCCTTAGAAATTAGCAACATATCATGTCCGATTCATCACCATCTATAGAAGAAGCATATTTCCCAAAATAATCCTCTGGATCACCAAATTTCTTTCTATAATTTTTACCAATATGAGCTGCATTGATCACATCAAAACGATTGAATAATTCCTCCAGGAATTCAATTCCTTCCTTCCTCTGTATCCTTAAATGATCTAACAATATCCTCTTTAGTTTCATACATTTAAAAAAAAAAAAAACCATGATCGGGGAGAGAAAGATTACTACGCCTGTCGAAAATAGAACCAAATTTCATCGAGCATTCGGTATTTTTATGACGAAAGAAACCGATCCCAAAGCATCTAAATGGAACGCGACAATCCTTAGCCAAATCAGAGTAATCCCCGCACCGAAAACATATTCTCCTCCCTTTCTGGAATTGGTCAAAATCTTCGATATAGGTTTCTGCTAGGAAAGTTGAGGAGCAAAAAACTTAGATCCCTCGACCACCTGAGCATAGGAACGATTAGACGAAGGAACACAACAAATAAAAGAATAAGAATTGAGAAATTTAGAACAAAGAGAAGGTGAGATTGAGTAATACAGATGCGAAATTGAAAAAGATGTATACGGGAACGAGAAAGCTGCTCTCGCCCTTTTTTCTTTCTGAATTTTAATATAATAATATTATTAACATTTTTATAATATATAGATTAAAATAAATTTAGCATATACACATCTATAGTAATTTTATTTTATAAATTTCGTACATACTCTCAAAGTTTTTGAACTTTTTCGTATAACATATATAGACATATATATATATATATATATATATAAAATATTAATTAAATAAATTTGTAATTAATGAAATATATATGTAAATCACATATATGTATTAAAAATTAACTATAAACCTTTAAAAGTAAATTTATATTCCCCAAGTCAATCGAAAATTTTAAAATACATTAATTTATTTTTTTAATTCAAATTTTCGTACATAATAAAAAAAGGATTTTTTTTGTAATTTTATAAATGAATCAAATATTTTCTATAAAACCGAAATTATTATGTATGTATGTATTTACACATATATATATTATTTTTATTTGTTATACATATTTTTTTTTTTGAAACCCAGGAACCAGTTAAGTAAACCTACGGGTGTCTGAACCGAACCCACAGTTAGACACCAGGTAAGTCATAGAGCAACTGGGCTTATTTCCTTGTATGTAGTTTCCAAGTATCGAACCCCTGACCTCTAGGTTATTGACTCCGAGTATTACTTACATGTCTTTAACCAACCGACCGCTCTATCGGGTTATTTGTTATACATACTTACATGTGTTTTAACGTACCATACATAAATATTTATTTTATACGTAACTCTATATATAAATAAATATTTTAAAATTTGTATGAATATATCTTACAAAATGTTAATATATATTATTTTGAATTTAAAATACTAAAATATTTCTATTTGTAAATCTAGATCCAAATCTAAATTTCGTATTTTGAATTTCAAATTTAGTTTGAAATTCACTATTTTACATTTAAATTTATAATCATTATATGAAATATAATATTATATGTATATATTCAAGCATATATTGATAGCACACATGTAAATGGAGAGGTTAATTTGTCCGCTGCGGTGTAAATCCCAACATATATATCTATATATACACACATACACACACACACACACACACACACACACACACACACACATATATATGGGCATGTCAAACCATGTATACATATTATGTTGCATACATACGTACGCACATATGTGTATATGATACACACATATATTATATAATACAAATTATACAATAAATTAAACTTTATTTATGAATTTAGATAAAATATTGATTTTATTTAAAAGAAATTTGGAAAAGTTCCAAATAAAGTTAGACTATATAGGCCTATTAAAGATCCAATAATGGATTTTTCTGGAAATTTACCTATTTACCCCGCTGTGTGCTAGCCCAATTATAACAATAATATCAAAACAAAATAACCTATGCGGTCTAAATTATTCATATTATGGCTAACTAATTAATTTTACAACCTAGTTAGTGGGGTGTCTAAAAAAGATAACGTCTAGACCGGATTATGGCGTAACCAAGTACCCAATCTACACCTGCCTAGCCTAAACAATTATGTGAGCCCAAAGGTTGGCCTAATAGAAAATGTCCAATGTGCATTGGACATTGGGCTAATTTCAAAATTAATTTTAAAACTAAATTGAAGTTTTAAATTTAAAAGTTAAATTTAAAATATAAAAAATATTGAAAATGTTATAATATAGATTTTCAAATTCATCGGAAAATTAAAATAAAAGTTTCAAATTAAAATTTAAAATAAGACATATGTTACAAAGGTTATAATATAATTTTTCTAAATGTTTGAAAATGTTATAAAACTAATTTCAAAAATTGTTTATTAATAAGATTTATAAAATAAATGAATTAATTAAATAAGTTAATTAATTAAATATATATACATATATATTATATATATAATGATATATGTTATGTCATCTTGAATTGTTTAAGACAATATGACTATACATGTATGTATAAATAATTTTTGAAATTAATAAAATTAATTAAAATTGTTTAATTAAATTAATTAATTAAAAGTCATTTAATAAATTAAAATACATATATAAAAAATATGGGTGTACTAATATAAAGGTTATAACATATAAAATAAATATAATATGTTATAATTGAATAATATAATAATTAATTAAAATGTTAATTAATTAAGATTTAATTACTATAATATTATACCCATAATATTATATAACTTAAATAAAGTATAAAAGTTATGTAATAATAAAAGGTACACAGTACAAATGTATAAACTAAAGGGGGAGCATTAAAGAAACCTTGAATGGGCTTAAAGAATAAATACATATATAAATGTACGTTTACTATGATTTCTGATTTATCCGGTACTTGAATTATGATGGTATCTCATAAGAAATACATTGTTCCATATGTCATATCACCCAATTATATATATTTAAGATTAGTTCTATATTAATATATTAATAAATTACTTACATGCTTTCTAATTGTTGAGCAAACTCAAGCTAGAGCTATTAATTATGTGTAGTATTATTGACATATTGACTAGATGAGGTAAGATGACTGTATGTATTTGTTGAGCAAACCCAAGGTACATATATTATAGTTAGATGGTCGAGAAAATGGTAGGTTGAGGGTATAATTTCTTTCGATTTGTTGAGCTAACTCAAGGTCGAAATGAGATCAGGAAAAGGAACTAAAAGTTAGGAGTTGTATATGATACAACCGATATGTAGTTACCCATCGTTTATGGGGCTATGACTTAACGAGTAAACTCAAGGTCAGAATCCCAAAAAAGATGAGCCCTAACACCCACTACTGAAGTCGAAAGACTTCAATGTTTCATTTTAGGGTTTGGAGAAACATAAAAGACTAGTGCAATCCTTATAAGAAGAACTAAACGTAGCATTTAACATTTCTAAATTGTAAGAATGACTTTTATATAAAATTATAATAATCTTAATTGATATATCTATACAATAAATATAATTGATAAATTGTTTATCAGGTAAAATATACAAATGACCTGAATTAATATGATAAATAGAAATATAAAATACACACACCAATTAATTTTTTGCACATTGACCCATGCAAGCGCCTAATCATACAACTATTAAATATGTTCGTAACTTGGTCACTTACGTGTTTACTTGCCCGAAAATGTGTATTGTCTTCAATGAGTTTCAAACTCTAAAAGCAAGAATATAGATATTTGATCCAATATACGATCATATACAAATGCTATATAGTGAATGATCATAATTCGTAATGTATGAAACCTCGATGGAATTAGTTTATTGAAATAAGCAAGTAAACTGTACTATGAAATGGTGTATTCAATATGATTGGTTACGTTACCGATCTTGTTGTGTTAAATGCAACACTAGACCAAAGACTCAAGATTGATCTAAGAATTAGATCAGTGAAATATCAGTTTGATAGTTTACATAGAATGCAATTTATTTGATATCCTTAAAAGTTAAGGAACAAATGCACTTTTGTAAAGAGTTTGTTACGATATTATAGTAAGGATTTCTCTTCATTGGTTCCATTGTTAAAAAGAAAATCGAAATTATAAGAGTGGGTGTAACCTAAGGCATAGATGGGAAGAAGAGAGTGAATAGTCACTTCTGCTTTATAAAGAAACATCAAAAAAAGAGAATTGTAAAATAATAAGAAATACTTAACAATGGAATGAGAAATATGATTTCTACTCTAAAACTATATTTTCAGATAGAAAATTGTTTTCTGTGATATGTATTTCTTTGAGTTCAAGATATTTGATCTAATAACTCTCGATTGTAAATTGGTTATAGTAGGTGGAATAAATAGCCTATATTAAGTGGTTGTATGGAGCTTTGAATTTCATACGCTATTATAGTAATGGCGGAAATGGCGGGAGCATAAGTCATATAATAATAATTGGTCACATCAAGTTATGAAAATTATTTTCGTAAAGCGTACCAAATATTAGTAATGAAACAATAATAAATTTTTAGTATTAATTGAAAAATTGATACAGTTTCATTTCAATATGAATATTCGTTCAAAATAAAACTATAGTACTAGTATTTGTGATGCACTGGGAAGTATAGAAGTACCCGAATTTATTTGCAATTATTTTGGAATTATGGACTAAGACATAGTTTTGAGAAATAAATTTCGATTTTATGATTATGGATCACTAGTTAATTATATCTTAAACAATTACGGTAATGCATACATTCAGTGGAAACATCATGAGAGTTGATGAATTCTACAAATTGATACATATAGATATATGCAATCAAAAGTCTATAAAATTCAAAATGGTTCAACATACTTCGTTATATTCACCGACGAGTTATCACTGACATGGACATGTGTATTTTGATACATATGTAGTATGTCTATGATATGCTCATAGAGAACAAAACGAAAGTAAATAAAATGACATGCAATAAAAATTAAAATGATTCAATTTGAGAGAATAAGTGAGTATATTGGAAAGAGTTCCAAATGTACTTAAAAATGAATAAAGATTTGATCTCAAAAGTCACTCCTTCTTATAATACATAATGATGTATCGATAAGTAGTAATTGAACTTTGTTGAACAAAGTATGATTAATGTCGAGTGAAGTTGAATTAACTTCCTTTTATAAGGTTGTATGCTTAGAGTAGTACATGAGGTTAAAACTGATTTCATCTAAAGAATAGTTCACAAAATCATATAAAATAAGAATTTATAATAAAACTCCGACATATCCTAAGCCAAGGAATTAACAGGTTGTGTGAGTCAAATGACTATACGTAATAATTGTATGTGATAGATTTTTTATGAGTCACCCAAAAGAAGTTTGGGGACAATTGTCATTGGATAACCATTTATGTATTGAACATAATTTTTGTAAACTAAAACCAAATCATTTTTATATGTAAGGAATTTCATGAAATATTTATGGATACCCATTCCATGACACGAAGAAATAACTGTTATTTAAAGAAATATAAGCTCCACAGAAATTTCTTTTAAAAATAATGATAGTAAAATAGATTTGGATATGATCCAAAGATGAAACCGCCTCCGTGGGATGAAAAGGAATCAACCATACCTAAATGAATATAACGCATTAGAATCTCTAATTAGCATTTTTTGCATGTTGAAGAGAAATTATAAGTTTCTTATCAATGCTAAGAATAAATAATCCTCAGTTGCCAATTAAACCATTAAGAGTATTAACTCTACGATATAATATGATGCGCGGATCCGAAATGGATTCCAAGTACATTATCAAAATATGATTTTAATAGATGTACCTGAAGGGATATGATCCATCAACCACAAATGTGACTTTAAAAGAAAGACTAATGTAGTTGGAATATAGTGAGAAGCATTGAGAAGAATAACATTGTAAATTTCAATTATTGAAAATAATGCAACAAATTTTCCATTCAGTGTGCTTTAGTTAATTCAAGTTTACTCACAATATTATTGATTAATATGACTTTATGTTTTTCTACATGAGTGCGGAAATGGAAAATTCTATATAATGATTTACTATAGATTATTTGCATATAACAACTAATATGTCTCAATGTTAGTGGGAGCAATATTAAGTTTGTGGGTTCTTTGGATATGATCCAACAAATGAGACGAAAGCATCATTCTATAAGCATTAGAATTGAGTAATTATTTTGATAGAAATATTAGCTTGTTTGATTTTCTATTAAAATTCAAGGAAGCATGTGTTCATAAGAAAAAGCCACTAAAAGGTACATATATTTCTAGACTACAAACAAACAACATACTACCGATTGTTTACGATGTACTTATTTTTAGTACACGATATCAGGTTTGTAACTTGTATCTTTCGTAATAAGTACAAATGATGTAGGGGATATCCTAGGCGATATGCAAAGACACCTTTTAAATTTTTTTAATATGAAACATGTAAAATGGATTCCTTATGCATTAGCAAAGGAATTATCATACATGTTGTATTGACTAAAATATCATAATTTGCTTATGTATTTGTGTAGGATCGATTTCACCCTAGAGGGGGGGGGTGAATAGGGTGATGGTATAAATTATAAAAATTAATCGCGGAAGCTTATTAATTAATTTCAATTCAGATCACAGAATAGCAGCACAGATATTGCAGAATATAAATAACAGAAAAAACAGAACAACACAGAATTTACCCAGCTTCGGCAAAAACCTGCCTACGTGCTGCCCCCAATGTTTCTACTAGAAATTAGATAGTCCCTCGCTTACACACGTAAACTCGCTATACCCGCTATTGACTAATCTAACTCCACGCTCAAAACCCTGCCACAACTCAACTACCGAGTTGCGAATTCCCAAACTACAACACGTAGTTTGTACCCTAGTCACACGACTAGAAAGAGATAAATCAGTTTAAAATAAAAAACAATTAAAATTAAAATTGAACCCTAATTATAAATTAAAAACCCCTTAAAACAAACTCCCTTTGAAAGTAGGCTGGCCTCCTTTGCTATTTGACCCGTCTCTTTTATTTCTCTGTTTGTAATGGCGGTCGTTCCTTTTTAGGGCTTCGTCCTTGATCAAATTGGGGCTTCGTCCCTATGATGCCGTGCTCTTAAATTAGGGTTTGAAGTCGCTGCCTTTGATGGTTGATTGCAATCACTGTTTCTCTGATTTGCTTCAATTGTTTGCGGCTTCTCCTCCTTGATCGAGTTCGATTGCTTCGGTATGTAATTTGTGCTTTTTGCTTCTTCTAATCTTTCGTACTTGAACTCGATAATCTGATTGCCGATGATGATTGTGTTTAAATAGGAATCGAATTCCTATATTCTCGTTCGTTCTGATGATTTGAATTTGTCAATTATTTTATCTCTGCCGTATGATTATGCTTGAACGATTATGATCTCTCTGACTTTGTCACTTCGTATATATTTTGTGATGCTTGCTTACTTGATGTTCACGGCATCAATTTCAACTCCTTGGTCATCACGTTGTTGATCTTGACTTGGTAAAAAACACGGCTTTGATACTTTGTAAACTTTCCATTCTTGTTTTGCATGTTTTAACAACTTGTCGCTGTGATGGTTCGACTCTGGTCATTTTGTATTTCACTGGATACTTGTAGTTTAATTGCTTTTAATGTCAATTTGGTCGATTTGCTGATTGACTAGGCTTCGGCTTGATGCTGAATAATGTTTGACTTCGACTTGGTTTTTGACTTGTTCCAACTTATCCACGGCTTCAGCTCCGATCATATTTCTGTTGATTTTCAGTTGCACTGGGTCATTTTGTATCTGCATTTGTTATTTCTGGAGCTCGATTTGCACTTGCTCACTGCTTGATGGTCTTGTGACTCTTGCTATGCCTTTGTGTATATTTGGGCTGATCATTTGTATACATACATTCTTGTATGTATATATGTGTATGGTCACTTGTGTATTGCCTTTCTGAACTGTGCACATTGTTGCATGATTCTCTGACCTTGTTGCCTCATAAACTTGGTTTAGAGCTGTGTTGATTTGAATTGTTGCATGGTTCATTGGGCTGCACACATGTTGTAAGTGATTTGTGCTTAGTTGCATCACTGGTATTTGGGGCTGCTGTGTATTGTTCATGACTGTTTCATGCCTGTTTCTTTGTTGCTGTTGCATATAGTACTTCATTTACCTTGAATGTTGTTTCTGACCTGATGGCTTTGGTTTTCGTTGTCCACACATGTTCATGCTTTACCGCAGCTTATTGTTTGTGTACCAATCATGTATCCTGTGCATTATCTGTTACATGAAACTGTTTCAACTTGATGTTTTAGTTGTTGGCATATTGATGCATTCATTGTAGCTCCATCTTGACTTGTGCTTTCTCACTGTATCAAATGCTATACTTGTTCATGTATTCGACTTCACTGTTTACATTGTTTGCATTCTTCCATACTGCTATGTTGTTTGTGTACTACTTTGGCTTCACTGTACATTATATGCAGCACCACTGTGTCGATCTTGCTTCTGCATTTTGTTGTATCCATGTTGTAACTGTTTTTGACATGTGAACTGCCATGATTGTTGCAGTCCATTTTGATGTTGGTCTTCGTTGCATTCATGTCATGTCGCCTTGTGTTGAATCCAATTTCAAAACTCGGATTTGACCTTGTGCTTGTGTCGTGATTTTCGATGTTATTGCACGTGAGTTGAACCCGGTTTTTCATTTGGGTTTGACCTGTGCGTACCTGTCCCTGTAAAACAATCAAGTGTATATATCGGCGTGCATGACCTTGTGGCATATACAGTAATACACTGTGTATGTCACAAGTTGTTCGTGTATGATGAATTCAAATTTAAATTATGACGAACAACCCAAATAACTGAGGCAAAAATTATTTTCAAAAACCATATTTTATTTTATATTGCAAAAATATTTCTTTTTCAATTTTACTGCGTTAGTAAATATTTTTGCAGATTGCTCAGATGCTGGATTCAAACTGGAATGCAGTTGAAGATAAATATGAGTGTGAGTGATATGTAGTGAGGTGCTGATGTAAAATAGTGATGTAATTGAATTTGTATCAAAATTGTATAGTGAATAGTGAGAGCTTGAAATTGTACTATTCAAAGATGTAATAAATATTTGTTTGAATAAAATATTCGTTTGAATTCAAATTCCGTGTTATTTATTTTATTCAGCAAATATTTATTTAATGTGTGAAAAATAAAATAGTGTATTATCAAATACATTTAAACGAATGTATATATGTTTATTATCATCAAACAAAAATCATATAAGCGCATATTCAACAATCTCCCCCTTTTGATGATAACAAACATATATTTAAGATTTTGAATATGTTAAATGTATTTGATCATTGATATGCTTTAATTGCTCCCCCTATTTAAATGCTTCCTCTACACAAAACTCCCCCTACGTATATGCATACAAATAAAATATGCAAATGAGTCTATATGCAAATGGAAAATTATTTGACCTTTGCTTGATTTTATTAGACAAAATCTTAACTTTTCTCTCCCCCTTTTGTTATCAGCAAAAGAATAATAGTGTTAGAGAAAATAGAGATAAAGTTATCGATATTAATTCAACATTAAAACTCAGTTGAATATAAATATTAAATTTCAATAAAAAATCAAACAAAAATCATAAATATTTTGTTAGGCGCATATTCCAATTTTAGAATGATGGAAATGATGTCATCATATAAAACCATATAGTTGTGTCTATTTGTGGTATATTTATATCAGGAATTTGAATATCTACTAACCATGCATAACCGTTAGGACTTTTAAATGAGATTAGTAGTATTCCAATTTTATTTAAAAAAAATGAATTCAAGTATCTTCTAACCACGCATAACCGTGGGGACTTTTAAATGGGATTAGAATCAACTTGTTTATTTTAAAAAATCAACTTTTGATATGCGTTTCATACATGCATAACCGTGAGGACTTTTAAATGAGCATGGAAGCACATAACAAATTCCAAGTAATTCACCCATGCATAACCATGAGGACTTTTAAATGAGAGTGAATACTTTGGTATTTATTTATTTATTTGTTTTTTTTTCTAAAAAATGTGAAAATGAAAAACGAACGATTCCTGTTTAAAGTACCACATATCGACAAACTATATAGAATTTTTATGAGTGATGGTTGTTAGAAATATGATAGAGATAGAGATGGTCATGGAATTTTTTACCAACAAACAGTTTTATAACTCTTGTTTAAATTTCTAAAGAAATTTATTAATTATACTGTCTCGAGTCATAATATTTGATCAATATTAAAACTCATCACTTTTTCAATCACTGTTTTTCTTTTCGATAAACATTAGGGAGTCAGATTAGTCAAAATAGTCATTTAAAATCAGATTCAAAAATAATTATGAAATTAATTTTTCAAAAATGACTAATCTGAAACTATGGTCAAAAATGATTTTCTCCAGGGGGTTTTAAAAGAAAATTTTCTTCTATTTGAAAAATATTTGAAATGAAAAATATGCAGATATTTTCTTTGAAAAACGATGCAGTTACTAAATGTCTCAACAAAAAATCACGTTTCACTAGTAATTTTTCTATCAACTAGATTACCAGTGTAATTTGCATCTGAATTTCTCTTTCACTCAAAAATTATCATCAATTAAATTTTATAGACCAAAACATGAAGTGTGCACCAAAAATTTCAAATTCAATTTTAACAACAATTTAAATGACATTCTTTTGAATTTGAAATGAAGCCGTGATAATAATCAGAAAACCGTGAATATAGAGTTAGCCGAATTATAACCAAATGTATTATTATCCAACAAAACACTATTTTTAATCCAAAATGATATATATGAAGTAATTCAAAAGAATCTAGAGATTTTTATAGTGTTTTTTGGCATAAGAATATAATTGGCCAACTATTTTGAATAAGTCAGAATCATCATCTTTTCATCATATCAATATTGGCTGATTTTAATTCAGAATACGGTGCAGATTATCACATTTAATATATCGTTTAAAACATACCATTACCTGTTTTACCTTTACGATATTTTTCGTTGTTGTCCATTGTGATTCTGTCACCTTTATACTAGGCTAAGGAACTTAGCTTTGTCGCCCGTTGTGTTTCTGGAACAGCCAAAATCTAGAGAACACTATTGTTGTTCCTTAGCCTGCCACCACACCTACACGGAAAAGGATTTATGTGACCTATTTGTTTTTATAGGTCCATGGTTGTTAGTGGCAGAAAATTTTGAAAAATAATTTTGTGTAGACCCAAAACTATTTATAATTGTTCCCTTTGGCACCCAAATTTGTTTAACTTTGAGAGATTTTATATTTGTGCCTTTTGGAACCCAAATCGGTATAGTTTTCACATGTTTAGGTCTATACCAACAATGATTGTGATTGTGTCCATATTTTCTACAAATCGTGCACATTGAATTTTCTTGATTAATCTTGTTTTCAACAATTTTCGAACTATTATATCCAAGTCCTTGTTTAACCGTATTAACAGTTTGCTTTCCTAATAGCATATTCAACGATTTTTCAATTTTTGAAAATTTATCTAAAGTGGTTGACAATTGTTGGACTTGTGATTTGAGAGATTCATTTTCGTTTAACAACTGTGTGCACTTTTTAATAGAATTCTCTCTCCTAGTATTTTCATTCTCCTTTAAAATCATAATTTCATTTTCAAGCGATTTTATTTTAATTTCTGATTTTTTAATTTCTTCATCAAATGTTGGACACTTATCACACTTAGGGATCCTACTTTGATAAGTTTTAACTAATTGATCAAGTTGTTTATTACATTCTATCAAAGTATCTTTTTGAGATTCAAGTTTGGCGTATTTTTCCCTAAGTCGTTCAAAACAACCGTTTACTTCATGAAAATATATAAGCAACTCAGAATGGGTAAGTTTTGATACCTCACTTGGCTTGTCATCGTCACTGTCAGTTGTATCACCTCGAAGACACAATTCTGCCTTTTCGCTTTCACTGCCAGTGCTTTGATCATTCTCGTCTATTTCATCCCAAGTGGCTGCAAAACTTTTCTTTTTCTGTTTCTTTCCATGGCTGGATTTAATTTGTGGACAATCGGGCTTGATATGGCCGGGTTTGTTGCAATTATAACAAATAAACTTTTGTTCTTCCGAGTAGTCTAGTGCTTTGGCTATTCTGCTTTTTGCTTTTTGAATTCGAGCTGAATTACCATGTTTTTGATTCCATTTTTTGAATTTCCTTATTAACAGCTCCAATTCTGCTGCTCCATCATCTTCATCGTTATCATCATCACTTTTGGTTGTTCCTTTGAGAGCTATTGATTTCTTTTGAGTGTCATCTCCTTCACGCTCTTCTTTGAATTTCATTTCTAGCTTATAAGTGGTGAGATTTCCGATGAGTTCTTCAACTTTAAGTTGTTTTAAATCTTTCGATTCTTGTATGGCAGTTGCTTTTGCTTCAAAGCTTCGTGGAAGGACTCTGAGGATTTTCCGGACTATTTCTAATTCGGTGTATGTTTTTCCGAAAGCTTTTGATTTGTATACGATATTGGAGAGTCGTCCGTACATCTCTTTGACATTTTCTTCCTTCGCCATTTTGAAGTTCTCGTATTCGCTGCTTAGCATTGCAAGGCGAGATTCTTTAACTTGAGATGTTCCTTCGTGAGTCACTTCTAGTATGTGCCATATTTCCTGCGCAGTTAGACAATGTGAGACACGATTAAATTCAAATTGATCCAATGAACAGATAATAGAATTCATAGCTTTGACATTAGTATTTTGTAATTTATTTTCTAGTTCTGTCCATTGTTCCTTTGGTTTCTCTATTTCCTGATTATCTACAGTTATAGTTGGTATTCTATAACCTGTCTCAATAACATTCCAAGCGTCAATGGTTTTCAGAAAAATTTGCATTCTATTTTTCCAATAAGCATATTCACCATTGAACATTCGTGGTCTAACTATGGATTGACCTTCTGCAAAAGCATTATTAAAAGAAGCCATTTTAAAAATTCAAATTTTTAAAACAAAAACCGATTTTTTTGAAACATGAATTTTTAAAACAAAAATTGATTTTTGTAAAATCAAATTTTTAAAACAAAAAACGGCTTTTGTTCCTAGCTCTGATACCACTTGTAGGATCGATTTCACCCTAGAGGGGGGTGAATAGGGTGATGGTATAAATTATAAAAATTAATTGCGGAAGCTTATTAATTAATTTCAATTCAGATCACAGAATAGCAGCACAGATATTGCAGAATATAAATAACAGAAAATACAGAACAACACAGAATTTACCCAGCTTCGGCAAAAACCTGCCTACGTGCTGCCCCCAAGGTTTCTACTAGAAGTTAGATAGTCCCTCGCTTACACACGTAAACTCGCTATACCCGCTATTGACTAATCTAACTCTACGCTCAAAACCCTGCCACAACTCAACTACCGAGTTGCGAATTCCCAAACTACAACACGTAGTTTGTACCCTAGTCACACGACTAGAAAGAGATAAATCAGTTTAAAATAAAAAACAATTAAAATTAAAATTGAACCCTAATTATAAATTAAAAACCCCTTAAAACAAACTCCCTTTGAAAGTAGGCCGGCCTCCTTTGCTATTTGACCAGTCTCTTTTATTTCTCTGTTTGTAATGGCGGCCGTTCCTTTTTAGGGCTTCGTCCTTGATCAAATTGGGGCTTCGTCCCTTTGATGCCGTGCTCTTAAATTAGGGTTGAAGTCGCTGCCTTTGTTGGTTGATTGCAATCACTGTTTCTCTGATTTGCTTCAATTGTTTGCGGCTTCTCCTCCTTGATCGAGTTCGATTGCTTCGGTATGTAATTTGTGCTTTTTGCTTCTTCTAATCTTTCGTACTTGAACTCGATAATCTGATTGCCGATGATGATTGTGTTTAAATAGGAATCGAATTCCTATATTCTCGTTCGTTCTGATGATTTGAATTTGTCAATTATTTTATCTCTGCCATATGATTATGCTTGAACGATTTTGATCTCTCTGACTTTGTCACTTCGTATATATTTTGTGATGCTTGCTTACTTGATGTTCACGGCATCAATTTCAACTCCTTGGTCATCACGTTGTTGATCTTGACTTGGTAAAAAACACGGCTTTCATACTTTGTAAACTTTCCATTCTTGTTTTGCATGTTTTAACAACTTGCCACTGTGATGGTTCGACTCTGGTCATTTTGTATTTCACTGGATACTTGTAGTTTAATTGCTTTAATGTCAATTTGGTCGATTTGCTGATTGACTAGGCTTCGGCTTGATGCTGAATAATGTTTGACTTCGACTAGGTTTTTGACTTGTTCCAACTTATCCACGGCTTCAGCTCCGATCATATTTCTGTTGATTTTCAGTTGCACTGGGTCATTTTGTATCTGCATTTGTTATTTCTGGAGCTCGATTTGCACTTGCTCACTGCTTGATGGTTTTGTGACTCTTGCTATGCCTTTGTGTATATTTGGGCTGATCATTTGTATACATACATTCTTGTATGTATATATGTGTATGGTCACTTGTGTATTGCCTTTCTGAACTGTGCACATTGTTGCATGATTCTCTGACCTTGTTGCCTCATAAACTTGGTTTAGAGCTGTGTTGATTTGAATTGTTGCATGGTTCATTGGGCTGCATACATGCTGTAAGTGATTTGTGCTTAGTTGCATCACTGGTATTTGGGGCTGCTGTGTATTGTTCATGACTGTTTCATGCCTGTTTCTTTGTTGCTGTTGCATACAGTACTTCATTTACCTTGAATGTTGTTTCTGACCTGATGGCTTTGGTTTTCGTTGTCCACACATGTTCATGCTTTACCGCAGCTTATTGTTTGTGTACCAATCATGTATCCTGTGCATTATCTGTTACATGAAACTGTTTCAACTTGATGTTTTAGTTGTTGGCATATTGATGCATTCATTGTAGCTCCATCTTGACTTGTGCTTTCTCACTGTATCAAATGCTATACTTGTTCATGTATTCGACTTCACTGTTTACATTGTTTGCATTCTTCCATACTGCTATGTTGTTTGTGTACTACTTTGGCTTCACTGTACATTATATGCAGCACCACTGTGTCGATCTTGCTTCTGCATTTTGTTGTATCCATGTTGTAACTGTTTTTGACATGTGAACTGCCATGATTGTTGCAGTCCATTTTGATGTTGGTCTTCGTTGCATTCATGTCATGTCGCCTTGTGTTGAATCCAATTTCAAAACTCGGATTTGACCTTGTGCTTGTGTCGTGATTTTCGATGTTATTGCACGTGAGTTGAACCCGGTTTTTCATTTGGGTTTGACCTGTGCGTACCTGTCCCTGTAAAACAATCAAGTGTATATATCGGCGTGCACGGCCTTGTGGCATATACAGTAATACACTGTGTATGTCACAAGTTGTTCGTGTATGATGAATTCAAATTTAAATTATGACGAACAACCCAAATAACTGAGGCAAAAATTATTTTCAAAAACCATATTTTATTTTATATTGCAAAAATATTTCTTTTTCAGTTTTACTGCGTTAGTAAATATTTTTGCAGATTGCTCAGATGCTGGATTCAAACTGGAATGCAGTTGAAGATAAATACGAGTGTGAGTGATATGTAGTGAGGTGCTGATGTAAAATAGTGATGTAATTGAATTTGTATCAAAGTTGTATAGTGAATTGTGAGAGCTTGAAATTGTACTATTCAAAGATGTAATAAATATTTGTTTGAATAAAATATTCGTTTGAATTCAAATTCCGTGTTATTTATTTTATTCAGCAAATATTTATTTAATCTGTGAAAAATAAAATAGTATATTATTACATTTAAACGAATGTATATATGTTTATTATCATCAAACAAAAATCATATAAGCGCATATTCAACAATTTGATGCGCAAAACAAATATCAAATCTGATTTATGATCACTATATGGGAGTTTAGAGTATTCTCGAGTATCTGTAGAATACTAGAGAATTGTTTATAGAAACAATGAACTCCTCATGAAGGAGTATACGAACTCAAATTTCATGAGCGATATTGTGTATAATATGTCATTATTAGATTCATGTTCAAACTTTAATTAAAAAGCTTTAAGTTGGAAATCTTTCGAATGAAATATTATGGCCAATTCAACGAAAAGGCTAAGTACATCCCTCTGAATTGCACCATGGTAAAAGCAATATATAAATATAAATGCACACATTATAACTGATCTAGAGATGATTTCAAAATATTAAGAATACTATATCATTATTATATGATAACAATGTAATGATAGGAGCTCACTAGAAGTCAAGAAACATACTCTAACTAGTTCCACAAAATAGAGGAACTTTACCTGCATGGTAGAGAGTTGACTGGTAGAGTAGATAATTAAAACAACGCAGCAGAACCATACATGAAGGGTCTAATTCGATCAGTGTGACGACCCACCACTTTGACCCCTAGAACAACACTTAACACATCCTCGTGCTCGTGTGCCATTTCCTCAGAATCGGAAAGATGAACCACCGTGGAGTAAAATAAAAAGCAAATTAAAATACTTCACATGAAACTGCTAAACAAAACATAATAGTGAATAATACGTTAGGTTATTCCTTAATAGGGAGTTATCAGCATTGCACAAAGTATTACAAATCAGCTTAGGCGATTATAACATCCTGCTTTATATATGCTGAAACAAAAAACACTCGCACAAAAAAGATAAAACAGCGGAATAGATAACTAAGAAGACGAAATTGCCACCTGCTCGAATGCCATCTTCAAAAGAGCCTAACAAGAAACGCACTGCTCTCGGACAAATAAAATGAGTACTTGATAGTTTAGGGAAAACAAATAACTCGGGTCAGAAGATATGTTTGGTATGAGTAAAAATTTTAAAATAATAGGTGTGAAATTAAACGCAAACGTTTGAGACCACGCTACTGAACACTGAACGAGTTTACTCTCACAATCAACATCCAAATGCAAAGAATGGGTAAATAATTAAACACCAGGAGTGGTTGACTCTTACTAATGCAAATAAGGTAATAAATTTGTAGGTTCAATTCAAATAAGAAAAGGAAAGCTCCAACAAATGACTAGGAAGGCGCACCACCTTGAAGTACCTCTAGTACTATACTTCTGAGAAGCTCATATACTCCATGACACTTCTCGGGCAATACCAAGCCGGACCTCACCAAACCTTCCCCGGTATCCAAATATTTCACATCTAATAGCGCTACTGAATCCAAATCTAGATAAGATGTGAAAGTACCCTAACGGAAGCAACCCCAAATAACTTCACTTCTTCTTGCTCTTTGGATTTAGTCATTTTCGACAAAGGATATCAATGCTCAACATAGTAACATTGATTTAGAATGAAGATAATAAATAAGCTGAAGTATCTGATAGTTGAGAAACCAATTATCGAGGATATACGATGATCGTATATCGAAATTAAGTCTTGTATTATCATCGAATTCAAATCCTACTATTTCTTATTTAACAATAATACTAAACAGGTTAAGGTAGTGTTAGCTCAAAGTCATGCCCCAAGATTATTCTTAACTTTGAAATAGCGACAAGTCTACTTCTTCGATGATAAATATACAAATAATTGTTTCCATACAAGTGAACCGCTTTACGGAAATTAATTCATTTCCATAGAGATTTTAAACCTTTTCTTTTAAAAGCTCGAATTCTTACTTGGCTTTGCATTACAAGTATTAACTTTAAAATACTTTGTTAAAAGATTTTATTAACTTTGAAACATCATTAAAAAGGATTTAATAATTTAAAACATCATTATCACATTGATTAATTAATTTTTAATACTTTGTTAACTAAGTTAACTAATTTACTTTAGTAACCTGTAACTAAAAAGGGTAAATCTCTTTAAAAATAATTATTTAAATTAAGTAAATAAAATTAAATATCATTATTTAAAAGTGATAAATTAATTTAAACTTTATTTAAGGAATGATTAGTTAAGGATAAACGGATTTATTAACTTTTAAAAGTCATTAAGTAAAAGGATAAATTAATTTTAAAAACATCATTGTAAATTGATTATCTAACTTTAATCCATCATTATTAAAAGATTAATTAACCTTAAACATCATTAAATATAATTAATTTCAAAATATCATTAACTAATTGATTAGTTAAATTTAAAACACATCATGAATAAGTTAATTAGTTAACCTTAATCCTTATTAATAAAATAATTAATTAAATCTAAAAATCGTTAATAAAATAATTAATCAAATTTTGATCAGCATAACTTTTTTGTCGATCCCGGGCTTCTTTCATCCTTTCCATAATCATAACTACTTTCTCTGATGCTTCTCAAATTATCTCTGGTCCAAGAACCAAACGGTCTCCAGTCACTACCCAACATGAAGGTGATTTACATGACTGTCCATACAAGCTTCATAGGGCGTCATGTCAAGGCTAGCTTGGTAACTGTTGTTATAAGAGAATTATACCAAATGTGGACGATCTTCCCAATAACCTTTAAAATCCAAAATACTTGCTCTCAGGAGATCCTCTAAAATCCAGTCCACCCCTTCAATTTGTCCGTCGGTCTACAGGTGATAGGTTGTGCTCAAATTCAACTCTGCCCCTAAAGTGGCTTGCAAGGCTCCCTAAAATTGACTGGTGAAGAGGGGATTTCGATCACTGATTATACTTACTAGAATACCATGCAGTCGAATGATCTCTCTCAAATAAATCCCTGCCAAAGAAGATGCAGTTCTTCTTGACCTTAATAGAATAAAGTAGGCACACTTTGTTAATCGACCTACAATTAACCAAATGCCTTCATTACCACTTATTGTGCTGGGAAACCCATTGATAAAGTCCATGGACACTTGCTTCCACTTCCAATTCGGTATCTCCAATGGTTGGAGTAACCCAGTATTCTTTTGTTGGTCACTCTTAACCTGTTAACAATTCGCATACTTGCTCACGAAGATCAAAACGTCACTCTTCATCCCTATTCACCAAAAGGACTTCTTCATATTCTGAAACATTTTGGTTACTCTTGGGTAGATAGATAACATTAACAAATGGCACTCTCTCGGCACATCATGTCAAATATCATTAACATCAGGTACACACATCCGTCCATTCATTCTTAAAATGCCTCGAGAGTCTATTGGAGAACTAGAGATAGTTTTATCTTCAACATCCTTCTTAAGCCGAGCGAGAATAGATTCTTCTTCTTGGAAATATGCAATTCTCTCCATTAATGCTAATTGAACTTCCAAATTTACAATCGTCGCCACATTCCTACTTAACACGACTGCAAAGGCATTTGCTTTCCTTGGAGTATAAAGAATCTCCAGATTATAAGACGCGAGAAATTCCAGCCATTTTTGCTGCCTTAAGTTCAAGTCCTTTTAGGTAAAATGATACTTTAATGACTTGTGATTCTTATATAAATCAAACTTTGCACCCAAAAGATAGTGCCTCCACACCTACAATGCGAAGACAACCATTAAAAGCTCTAGATCATGCGTAATGTAATTCTTCTCATGAGATTTTAATTGTTGACTCGCATATGCAATCACTCTACTATTCTGCATCAGAAGTGCTCCCAATCTGGTCCTATAAGCATTCGTGTAAACTTTTAATCCTTCACTTTCATCTAGAATAGTTAAAACGGGGGAACTTGTCAACTTCTTCATTAACTCATTGAATGCTTGATCACACTTGGACGTCCAAACAAACTTAGCCCTTTTCTTCGTCAACTTTGTTAGATGAGAACCAATCATCAAGAAATCTTTAATGAACCTTCTATAAAAACTTACAAGCCCCAAGGAAGTCCTAACCTTGATCGCATTTTCGAGTTTCTTCCAATCTTGAACCGCAACTACATTAGCTAGATCAATTGTTATGCCTTCTTCCCAAACTATGTGCCCTAGAAATCAAAACTCGGATTTCCAGAAATGGCACTTATAAAACTTTGTCATTACAACATGACCTCTTAAAGTACTTAGAATAACTTGAATATGGTACTTATTCCCTTCCTTTATATTCTAGAATAAACAAGGATGTCATCAAAAAAGACTAGGACAAACTTGTTAAGAAAATCCCAAAGCACTCTATTCATCAAATCCATGAAATATGAGAGTTCGTTAGCCAATCAGAATGACATGACTAAGTACTTGTAAAAATTATCCGGGGTAAAAAAAAAAGCTATTAAGGATACACTCTCCTCTGTTACCCTTAAATGGTGTAAATCAATGGCAAGTTCCAATTAAGAAAATATCCAAGCTCCGTGGATCTGGTCAAACATGTCATCAATCTAGGTAAAGGATACTTATTCTTGATAGTTCTCTTATTTGATTCTTGGTAATCCATATATAATCTAAGAGAACCTTTGGACTTGGTAACGAACACTACTGGCGATCGCAAACTTGTTGTGCAGTGTCTGATCAAACCTTTTGGGAATAAATCAAACGTCTACTTCTCCAATTCTCTTCATTCCTTTAGAACCAACCTTCGAGGAAGTTGTATAATTGGCCTAGTTCCTAGAATCAAATCAATAGGAACTCGACTTTCGGATGAGGAGGTAAACCTTGCACTTCTTCAAAAATATCCTTGAAATCCTGAATAATGGGCATATTCCTTATCTTCTCTTAGGGTACTTCGAGGGAATATAGAAAACTGCTCATCAACCCCCTGGGCTCTCCACAACATATATCAATGCATCAACCTATTGCATCTTTTACTATGATCACCCTTCTAACACAATCCAAGACATCTTTAAACTTAGATAACCAGTCCATTCCCAATAATACCCCAAAACCGATGAACCTGAAAACAAACAAATTAGAAAAGAAAGGCCGATCTCGATAAGAAATAGACACATTCAAACATATGGTATCAAGATTGGTCGGGCCCTCAATTGGGTCAGACATACAAATGGAATTATGGAGAATAACATATTTAAGATTCAACTGGTTCATTAGGTCATAAGAGATAAAACTGTTTGATGCACCGGTGTAAAATAACATTCTAACAGGAATATCAGAAATGGATAATGTACCTTGTACACCTACTTTCCCTTTGGGTCCGTATAAGTAGATGGTATTTCCTTAATAGTATAAACTTTTCCATGTGATCCCTTCTTTGGAAAAAGGCACTTGTTCTTCGTATGTCCATGTTTGTTGCAATTGTAGCATAGTGGTCCACTAGTCGGATTTGGGAACTGATTTGCAAACTTTCCCATTTGGTTACACTTATAACAAAGGATCTTGGTCAAGTCTAATTGCTTATTCTACGCTGGAGCTCCACCTCCAGGTTTCTTTCCCGACCACTTCTTCTTTCCTTTGCAGTTGAAAAACGGCTTACCAGCAACTGGTATCACTGATAAAGGTCGAGCATTTACTGTCGGCACCACTTCTTTCTAAACTCCTTGCTTCATATCTAGAGCTTCAAATCTCAAACCATACTGATCCATTGGTAAAGGTACCATCGAGATGAATGGTCATTTCCCAATGAAACTTTGTTCGCATTCCATTCATGAACATTTAATTCTTTTTAATTGGTGTATCAATCAATCCTGGTCCAAAGTGAGATAGTACATTGAACCTTTGCTCATACAACGCCACTGTCATCTCACCCTATTTCAAGTCCATAAAACTTATGAACAACCGAGTCCTTCCCGCCTTTGGGATGAACTGAGCTTCAAAAACCTCCTTAAACTGCGCCCAGGAGAAATCTTCTTCTGGTGTATTCATGGTGACTGAATCCCACCTATCCATTGTTGTTTTCTAAAGCTAGTGCAATGTCAACAATCTCTTTCTAGCATCTCCCAACTAAAGATCCAAAATATCCTTTCGCAAGAGCGAAGCCATGTGAACTCTCAAAATATCTTCAATTCCTTAGAAAGGCTTACCACCTAAAGCAGTGTAATTCTTGCATAAGGTCGTAAAGTTCTGAGGCGGTTGAACTTGCATCATTGCTTCTACTACCGGGCTCTACAACTAGCTCATTTCTAGGAGCTTTGCCATTTGTAGCCGTGCTAGTTCCATATCTCCTCCCTCTTCTTCCACGTATACTCATTTTCAATAATCTGGATAAGTGACAGGTATTATTAGAATACAAAGATGGGGTCAAAGATGATAAAAGGGAAATTGCAATAAAGGATCTAAAACAAAACTTTTAGGGAAGAAAAGGAAACCATCTCTTAAGATTAACTCATTCTAGGGCTCGACTCATTGTCTCTTTAATGAGTTGTACCCCCAATCAGGCTAAAGTGTTCGCTCAACTAAAGCTCTGATACCAACTGTAAAAGACCAACCTTTCTTTCTCGTAGGAACGGCACTTAACACATCCCTAGTGTTCGTATGTCGTTGTCAGAGAATCAGAAAGATGAATCATCGTTGGGTAAAATAAAGAACAGAATAGAAAAATGACAATGAAACTGTTAAATAAAACATAACATTCAATAATACATCAGGTTACTCCTTAATATGGACTTATCAGAGTTACACGAAGTAGTACAAATCAGCTTAGGCAGTTATAACATCCTGCCTTTACATATGCTGAAACAAAACACATTAACACAAATAAGATATACAGCGGAATAGATAACTAAGAAGATGAAAGACTCCTGCCCGGATGCCATCTTCAAAGGATCCCAATAAGAAACCTGCTATTCTTAAACTACTCAAATAAAAATGAATACCCAAGAGTTTAGGGAAAACAAATAACTCATGTCAGATGATATGTCCGGCGTGAGTAAATTATTTTTAAACAATAGGTGTAAAATTAAACACAAACATATTAGACCACGCTGCTGAACATGGAATGGGTTTACTCTCACATAAATCAACATCCTAAAGTAAAGAATGGATAAATAATTAAACACCAAGAAGAGTGGTTAACTCTTCCCAATGCAAATAAGTGAATAAATTTGAAGGTTCAGATCAAATAAGAAAAGGGAAATCTCCAACAAATGACTAGGGAGGTGCACCACCCTTGAAGTATACATCTAGGAATATACTTTTGAGAAGCTCATATCCTGTATGACATTTCTCAGACAATACCAAGTCGGACACCACAAAACCTTACTAAGTATCTGAATATTTCACATCTAATAGCGCTACCGAATCCAAATCCAGATGAGATGTGAAAGTACCCTAAAAAGAGCAACACCAATAGTTATGCTTCCTCTCACGCTTTGGATTTAGCCATTTTCGATAAAGGATATCAATGCTCAACAGAGTAACATTGACTTAGAATGAAGATAATAAATAAATTGAAGTAACTGATAGTTGAGAAACCAACTATCAAGGATATATAATGATCGTATATCGAAATTAAGTCTTGTGTACTCATCGAATTCAAATTGTACGATTTCTTATTTAACAATAATACCAAACAAGTTAATGTAGTGTTAGCTCAAAGTCACGCCTCACGATTATTCTTAAATTTGAAATAGCGACATGTCTACTTCTTCGATGTTTAGTGCTAATTATACAAATATATCATTTCCACACAATTGAATCGCTTTACAGAAATCAATTCATTTCCATAAGCAATTCAAACATTTTATTTTAAAAACTCGAATTCATACTTGGCTCCGCATTACAAGTATTCTCTTTAAAACACTTTGGTAAAAGAGTTTACTGACTTTAAAACATCATTAAAAAGGATTTAAGAACTTTAAACATCCTTATTACATTGATTAGTTAACTTTAAGACTTTGTTAACTAAGTTAATTTATTTATTTTAGTAACATGTAATTAAAAAGGGCAAATCTCCTTTATAAAACCATTGATTCAATTAATTAATAATATAATTAATTGAATAAATTAAGTACTAATAAAGTACCATTATTTTAAAGTGATAAATTAATTTAAAATTTATTTAAGGAAATATTAATAAGGTTAAACAGATTTATTGACATTTAAAGGTCATTAATTAAAAGGATAAATTAACTTTTAAAACATCATTAGTAAATTGATTTACTAACTTCAATCCATCATCATTATAAGATTAAGTAACCTTAAAATTTATTAAATAAAATTATTAATTAATTTCAAAACATCATTAAGTAAGTGATTGGTTAAATTTAAAACACATCATTAATAAGTTAATTAGTTAACCTTAATCCTTATTAAGTAAATAATTAATTAAATTTGAAAATCATTAATAAAATAATTAATCAAAATTTAAATCATTATTCTTTCAAAAACTCATTTAACTTGTAAAACAAAACCAAGCATGATTTTAAAACTAAAGGTTTCGATAAAAGGTGATTTTTCAAAAGTGTCGATATAGCGACTATCACTATATGGGCAGTTCGAAATTCAAGCTTATGTCATTTTCAATACGACCAAACATCACATAGCAAGGGTATGAGCATACATACATGATTATTTACAATAATAAAACATATATAAAGCATTTATTTACAACGGAATTAGTTTATCTACTAGATTTTCATATAACTTAAGATTTGCTTATTAATTTTCCGAAGCGACTAATTTTCAAAGCAACAAACCAATTCAACAACCAAACCATTATCACAACTATACAATAAGATTCAGTAGCTACAAATATGAGCATGAATATATTTCTAAACTTTATGGTTCCAAGGTGGAAGCTTCATTCACCAAAACGCTTACTACTTGAATCGAAATCGCACTAACTCTTCGAACAACACTAGAACTAAGCTTTCTTATGCACTTGACTTGGATTTATGAACTTATGTGGGCTTGAGAGGTGGAAGGTGGCTCAGCCTAGGCTAGGCATGGGCTCAGCCTTGGAGTTTTGAAGTGGAAATGACTTTTGTCTTAGTGGAGATTGCTTTTGGAAGTGAAGTAGGAAAGTTTTAAACTAGTTTTTAGAAGTATATGCATTAGTTTTTTTATTATCTTAGGAGTTTGTCTTCGAAGCCATGAATGTTTGAAATTTTTTATGAAGTAGGAAGTGAGAAATGAATAAATAGAAATGCAAAATGAGAAATGGTGTAGAGGTGGAGGTATACATAGGAATATGATAAGGGTATTTTAGTAAATGACTTAAAGCATTGAAAAAATGATTTCTTTATCATGAAACATGGAAGCCCATGCCTCCCCTACCCTACTTTAGGTCCTATCCTAGGTAGTTTAGGTTATGGTGGTGCATGAGAGGTTATTTTATATTTTTTCCTTTTATTTAATCATAATGTGTCTTTTCATGTTTATATTTAAATTAATGATGTTTTATTACCATTAATATTTTTCTTTACTCACCATTTGATATGTGTACATGTGTGTATGTGCATGTGTATACGAGTGATACAAAAATGTGCATAACATTTTCGACGACTTTCCGAGCCCGAAAAGTCAAAATTTTAGAAAACATTTATCAATTACATTTTCTGTTTTTATTTGAACTAATTATTTTGGTAAATAGATTTGAAAATGATATCAAAATCGTTAATTAATGTTTAAAATATTTTTATTTAGTTATTAAAATCAATTATTTAAATTAAATATTTAAAGATAAAGTAATTACTTTACGGGTCGTTACACTTTCCCCATAAGAGAATTTCGTCCTTGAAATTAATAAACAAAAAGACAATCCAAAAGGTATATATTATACCAAGGAATTCATATAACAATGCAAAGCAACTATGTTGTAATAGAACATACATAATGAACTCAAACAACAAATAACTAACTTGACATTACATCAGGGTAGTTTCTCTAATATGATCCTTAGTCTCCCAAATACAACCGTGAGGGTCATCACTCCACTGAACCTTCATAAGCTTAGCCACCTTGTTCCTGAATCTCCTTTCATCTCGATCTACAATACAAACTGTGTGTCGGACTACCATTAGATTTGGTTATATTTCCAATTCTTCCCGAACATACGTTTTAACTATCAAAGATGGGTCGTGAATATACTTTCTCAGATGAGATACATGAAACACATTATGAACTTTAGACAATATTTCAGGCAAATCAACTATATAGGCCAACGATCTAATTCTCTCAAGGATTATAAATGGTCCAATGAATCTGGGTGGTAGCTTTCCTACTCTTCTGAATCTTACAACTCCTTTCATCGGGAAAACTTTCATAGATACCAAATTATCGAACGGTCGCATTTCACCTCGAACGGAACCTAAACTCGAATGATCACATTTCGCCTCGAATGGCACACGACCTCGAACGATCAAATTTCGCCTCGAATAGAACTCGAGATCGAACGATCATATTTCGCCTCGAATGACACACGGTCTCGAATGATCGCTATTAACAATCAGGTAAGATCATTGATCTCTTCACAGGTCATCCATAGATTTCGAACATCGAGCTTATGAAAATACAAAACACGCCTGCCTATCGCAAGGCATGTTTTGGGGGCAAAGTGTTAACCCACCTTTGGGGCACGACAATATACAGGCAGATTTAACCTAATAGACTTCATAATTATCATGGCTGAAATATTGTAACGACCCAATTTTTCAACGCCCTAAAATCGACATCAATACTTCCACTGTATCAAATGCCGAATAATCAAATGCCGGAAAATCGTACCATTAGGGTTAAAGAAGAAGGAGATAGAAGAAGAAATAGAAAACAATATTAGAATCTCACAATCACAGCGGAACAATATATAATAGATAAATGACTGAATCTTATACAAAGAACTGTATCTGTTATATACATTACATCATCAGAGTACAACAAAATTAACAACACAATTCAGGATAGTTATGATAACTCATCCTCCCAAAGCTGAATACATAACTTATACGGTACAATGGGGTATACACCTACTGAAATACGCCTCGTCATCAAGCTCGTCTCCTGAGCTCCACAGAAGTCCATCCAGAATCTGTACTCTATAATACTCGGTCTGACCCGAGCATTATAGTGAAATAACACCCGAGTCAGTCTGGAAAACCAACGTGAGAAAACACACTCAATTGGACAATTAATGTTTTCGAAAATCCTTTGAAATCAAAGGTATCTCGTAAGACCACGCCACAAAAAAACATGTGGGTTTTTTTCTTACGATAACCAAAACATTTCTTATCAAAATCCTCTGACACTATAATAGTGTCAAAGTACAAATACTTATTCAAATAGCCAAAATTGTAACATTCATTAAATTTCAGCAATTACTAAGTTCTACAATCAAAACCGCAAAGGCATGAGGGGAGAATGGATTTTCATCAATGGTACGGCTACTGGCGTACCGCCTGTCACAGTACGTGGTCTAGATCATTGCACCGAGGATCTACCCTGATCCCCTGCAACACAAGACTGGAGCTATCCCTTACTGGATAGTCCGGATAAGATCACCCCGTGGTTAGGATCAGCAACCGCCCGCATAGTCGAATAAAAGGGACCTCTAGTGTAATATCCCGGAATTTTGGACAATATAAATTTAATAATCTGGGTTTAAATTTAAATTGAAATAATGATTTTTGTTAATAAATTTGATTGGATTTAATTATCTTCTTTATTTAAATATTTAATTTGTGAATTTATTTTTAATAAATTGATAAAATTGTTTTCTATTTAATAATGTATATGTATTTGTATATATTTATAAATAGATAAGTTGTTAAATTAGTTTTAATGTTTTGAAATTAGAAATTGTGATTTATTTTTAATTTAAGCTTTTCAAAAATTATTTAATAAAATACTATATGATTTTTAAATATAAGATAAAAGTTTTATTAGTTTAAAATTCATTTTAATTTAAGTTTTAATATTTAAAATAAATTATAAAATGTTTGTGTTTTTCTTTTTAAACTATTAATTTATAAAAATTTGATTTGTTAATCTAATTTGAGATTTAAAATACAATTTTAAATATGAACATGCATTCATTAAGTATAATTTTCTTTAACACTTAAACTAAATTACTAATTACTTGTAGATACATGTGTAAGCATCTTAAAATCCTAAATGAACATGTGTTATGAATTTGAACATGAGAATTTACATGGGTCTATTTCTTTTACAAGTGTCAAATTTATTTTTCTTTGTTTTAATTAATCATAAACTAGATTTTAAACTTGCATACTCATTTCTTCTCCTCTTTCTCATTTTTTCTAAAGCAAAATTTCTTTCAGCTGAGAAAAACCATTTTTTTTCACCTCTTCATAATTAAACTCTTCACTTCCTAAAATCTGTAACAATATGAAAATCTGCAAGTTCAGATTCCTCAAAATACAAAATCAAATACTTTGCAACTGGTTCATCATTCAAATTGTTCTGCAACCACAAAATCAAGCAAGAAAACCTGCATGTGTGTAAACCAAAGCATGCATTCATTTTTCAAAACTCTGGAATAAGCAAATTTAATCAAGTAAGGAAGCCTGCATTTCAATTTTAAAACAAGAAGTCTGCAAATCTGGAAAGCATGTTGCAAGGGGTTATGCATGCTAAAGAGAATTTGGGAATGTGCTCTGCAATTTTTGAATCTGTGAGTAACTTTCTAAATTTAAAGCTTAAGTATTCTAAAATCTGATGCATGTTCATGTTTTCAAACTCTAAATGATTTCTGTGTGATTGTAGTTTATTCTTTGAATTTATGTGATGAGTATGAATAAATCTACTTTGTATAATTTCTGCCAGTATCTAGTTTTTCTTTTGCAGTATGGATTTTTGTTAAAATCCATTTCCATTTTTTTTTTAAAAAAAAATCACTTTTGCTCAAACTATTAATTGTTAGAACTAACCATATAAACAAATTATGTTTGGGTGAGTATGAAGTAAATTTTAAAATTTAATTCATGCTAAGTTAAGTAATCTGCTCTGGAAAACAAATACAAGGTACAGTTTATAATATACTGTATCATACATATTTGATTAGAATAATTGAAACTTGCTTTTAATTTGGCTAAATTGGTTCCTAGGAATAGTGAAGCTATCATTTATGATGAGAAAAATTCTAAATTGGGTTGCAGTTAAGTTTTGAGATTGTAAATTAGGATTTTAGTTTTAGAACCCTAGTTATTTCTGGGCTGTGATGAATCGAGCTTTTCTGGAATTTTTATTGAATTGAGTTCAAAGCTCTTTTGGGGATGGATAGAGGATGTGTTGTTGGAGTTTTCGCCAGAGTTTAGAGGGTGATGATGGCCGGAGTTGTGGGTTGTTGGCGATGACAGGCTAGGCACTGGAAAAGTAAAACTGTTCCAGGTTTTAGTTTTTAAACTTGAATTTAAATTCAAGTGGAATTTTGGAATTTTGAAGGTGGAAGGTTGTTGTGGGGTTGCTGGTCGATGGAGGATGGCCAGAGATGATGGCCAGTGATGGTTGGAGTAGGGGAGTGGGTGCATAGGGGTTTGTGCATGTTGGTGATGATGGTGGAGTTCTGTTTTGGGTGCAGGGTTACATGTCTCGGGATTATCTCGGGTAAAATGAAGAATGACTCGAAGATGAGGATCTCGTGACTCGAAGTAATTTATGTGATGCTCGGGTTTAAACTTAATTTCAGGATTTAACAGAAACTGTTTTTTTTTCCAGGTTTCTAAGTTTTTAAAATAAAAGTAAATTTCAAACAAAAACCTGAAATTAAAGTTGAATCTGAATTTAAGTATAAATTCAATTAATTAAAATTTTGCGCTTTTGAAATTATTTAAAATTTGAAATTTTTAATAAGTTTTAGAGTTTGAACAGGAAATCTGTTTTTCAGGTTTTACAGGTTAAAGTAAAAAGTAAAATGCAAAACAAAATCTGAAATAAGTTTGAGTCCAGAATTTAATTTTTATTCAATAAGTTTCAAATTTTAGATCTTTGAATTAAATTTGAAATGTCTTAAAATCCAAGTTTGGTTTTAAATTTTAAACAGAAACTGTTTTTCTGTTTTAAAAGTTTAAAAGAAGAATTTAAACTTAAAGATGAAATTCAAAACTGTAATGTTTAAACCTGAAACTTAAATTTTGAATTCAATGATTTAAATCTGAGATTTTGAAATCATTTTTGAATTCAAATTTGGGATGTTAAACTACAACAGAAAACTGTTTTCTGTTTTATGTTTTAAATTGAAAAGTAAATTTTAAATGGCAACTAAAATTTAAATAAGTTTAAATCTGGAAAACTGAGCTTTTGAGTTAATGAATCTGAGATGAATTTAAAACTGGAAATTTAAATTTAGATTTTAACTTTACAGTATTAAGGAACCTTGGTTTTGAGTTTGAATTATAAGTTTTAAATTTATGAAATAAGTTTAAATAAGTTTAAATTCAGTTTTGAAAATCTGAAATTTGGCTTTAAGTCAGTTTTTAAAATTTAATAAGTTTTTTAATTTAAATTTGGTTTAACTATCTAGAAAGTTTAAATAAAAATTTGAATTTGAAAATGAAAATGGAGATGTAAGTAAAGTTTTAAATCTTTAAGTTTGAATCTAAAATAAAATTTTAATTTGTAATTCAGTTTGAAATTTAAAAGAAATTTTGAATTTTTGTTTTGAAATAAAGTGTTTGAAAAATTTGAATAAGAAGAATGTTTCTTAAACTTTGAACTTAAGAAGTTGGTTTCCTTTAAATTATTTAATTTAAATGGAATATTAATTATTTAATTAATTAATTATGTGGTTGTTTAATTAAGTAATTAATATTATTTTTAAGTTAATTAAGATTTTAGATTAATTAATTAAGGTTAATTAATCTATAATCAAGGATGGTTAATTAAATTTTAATTAATGATTAAGATTTATTTAATCAAGTGATTAATGATAATTAAGATTTTAATTAACACTTAATTAATTAATAATTAGAGATTAATTAAATGATAATTAAAGATTAATTAATTGATAATTAATAATGATTAATTGAAGTTAATTCTTAATTATGTAATTAAGAAATGTTAATGAAGGTCATTAACTTAAGATTATTTTTAACAATTAATTAATGTGATTAATTTTTGATAATTAATTAGATTAATTAATTAATAATAATCAATTGTTTAAGTTTTAATTACTTAATGAAAGTAATTAATGAACTAATTACTTGGTGTAATTAATTTGATTTAGGAAATTAGTTTAGATTAATTAAGTTAAATTAATTTAAACATTTGTGGAATGTTGATAATTACTTTATGTAATTATGAATTTGTAATTACTTAAGAAAGTAATTAATTAATAATTACTGAATGTAATTAAGGATATTTATTATAGAAGTAATTTGGATTTAAAATACTTTGAAAATTTATCAAGTGATTAATGAGGATAATTAATTGAGAATAATTAATTTTATGGGATGGTAATTAAAGTAGTTAATTACTGAATGGTTATTAATCATGGATGATTAATATATACGGTTTAAATTGTAGATTAATTACTTATGTAATGAATTTATATTTAGAGATTGATTAATTGTAATCAGAAATCATTAATTAATTAATGATGTAATTTGGAATTGATTAATTAAGGTATAATTAATATTAAATGCTAATTACTTATTGTAATTAGAAATAGTTAATCAATAAGGATTAATTGAAATGAATATTGAGATGATGATTTATAAATTGATTTATAATCAATTGAAGATTAAGATAAGCAGAATTTTGATGATGAAGTAATTAATTTAATTTATTTTAAATTAATTAGAGTTTAGGTAATTAATTTAATTAATTTTAAATTAATTATAAATGGTGTGATCATTAGATAGTTGCTTATGTTTGATGATTGGTATTGGTTGTCTGGTATGGTTTGTAATCTCAGTTATGAGATGAGTTGTGTATGTGATATGGATGCATTGGTTGCTTTTGGATGATAATATGGATTATCTGATTATGATATGAATTGTTTGTTGATAATGAAAGGTTTGATTATCTATTGTGATGTGAATTATCTATTTGTGTATATTTAGATAATTAAATTGAATTGTTTTAAACTTTAAAACAACTTGGACCTTAAAAGACACGCTTTGGTTTTCGATGAGACCGGGATCGGGTTTCCATATTTGGATCCGAAAACCACATCGATTCCAAATAACGTTAGGTCGTTAACTCAAATGGAGCAAGTGAAGACTCGAGGTGTAAGGGCTATACGTCAGTAAAACTCTGTGGGTGATTGCGTAATGAGTTTGACGGAATAGTACTTATAGATTCGAGATGGTAATTCAGAGTGCAAGGGTTATTGTCGTTAACTCTGAGGGTGATTCCAATACGAGTGTAACGAGATAATGCCTTCGGTTTCGTTCGAACCCGGAACAAACTTGTATGGATTGAATGCTTTCAGAACATTGTCAGGTGGACGATGAGCATTCTAAGTGATATGTCCTATAAAGGTAATCGTAGCCTCAAGCCTCATCAACCGGGAATGGCTAAAACAGGGGAGGTTCAGCAAAGCTTCGTGGGTAGCGCCCACTTGAGAGCAAGATTTATCCCTGTCTAGAGGTCCCTTTATATTTTCGGCTTAGTGGTGTGGTTGCTGATCACAACTGCAGGGCTGTCTTGTTTGGAACTGTTCAGTAAGGAACGGGTCCGGCTTTGTGTTGCAGGGGATGAAGGGAGTAATCCTCGGTACGGTGATCTAGGCCACGTACTGTGACGGGCGGTACCCCAGTAGCCCAGCCATTGATGGAATCCAAAAATCCAATAAGTGACGTACGTATTAGTTGTGCCCAGCTATGTTGAAATGTGAGATGTAAGCATTTCAGCTATTTCTGTATTTTACTTGAAAACCCTAGACACTATTATAATATCATCGGATTTCCTATCAAATGTTTTGGTTAACGTAAGGTAAAAACTTTTCCATGTTTATGTGTGGGAAGTCTTACGTGATACCTTTTCTTTTTAAAGGTTTTTCAAAGTTAAGCAACTTTAACCTGTTACTCACACCAGACCCATGTCTGACCCGGAGTTATTTCTGTGTTTTTCTATAACTCTTGGGTACTCAAATTTTTACGAGTAGCCAAGGGTATTCAGGTTAGGATTTGGATTAGCTTTGAAGAATTGTGGAGGAGCAAATGGAGCAGGAGGCTTCTGCGTATAGTTATATAGTTTTCCGCTGTGTTGGTATCTCTGAGTGTTTCTGTATTATGTATTGAGTTGTAATAACTAGACAGGTGTTTATAACTGTCTAGTATGTGTTGTATATGTCTGTGTACTCTGATATTTGTTGTATACTATGTAATACTTATGTTATTAATATAATTTATTCGTTCCGCTGTTGAGACTCTTGTGTTGTTTCTTCTTTCTCTTCTTTCTTTCTCTTTGTTATCACTTTCTTTCTTAAAGATGATGCGATTTTCCGGGAGTGGAAAGTCGGGTCGTCACACTTGGTATCAGAGCATTAGGTTGAGTGAATACCTAGGCTCTGTTGTGGTGTCTATCTTGAGAGAGCGTATTTGTATTTTTAATATATATATATATATAATTGGTTCTACCTATTTGTTGGATTACCTGTTCGGGTTTTCCAATATGAGTTATAAAGGTAGATGAGGTAGAAGTGTGTGAAACACAACTACCATTGGTTGGAGTTTAATGGATGAGGTTGGAAGTATATTTATCGAGACTGTAGACCTAATATCGTCTCGAGTGAGTTCTGTAGTGATGAAGGACTTCATCGATTTCTGAAGGTAACCTGTTGAGGTTCGGAGTTCATCTTTGAAGTGCAGAATTGAGTTTGGATCTGTCGTTTGGGCAGAAGTAAGTGAGTGATGATATTTTGATATCTCAGGAAGTAGTAGCTGCGTGACGAGATGCAGTGACTATGGATATTTCCAAAGGTGTTTCTTTGGAACAAGAGTAAGAAGTGAGTCTACTCGGTGTTGTGGCTGAGTTTAGCATAATGTTCTGAGTTGGTAGGAGTCTTCTGGCTGAGTAGTTTCTCTGAAGTGGAGTTCAGAAGCAGCAGAGTGGATCTTTTTCTCTAGTAAGTTGGCTAAGCCAGCATAAGCTGTTCTTTTTGGTAGAGAGAGAGCAGTTTTCTTTGGATTTAGGCTGAGTTGATCGCAAAAGTGATTTGCGATAGTGTTCTCTTGAGTTGTTAGAGATTGTCCGAATTTCTTCCAGGAAGTCAGAGTTTGTCTGCACCTGGAGATCGAGTTTTCTTTCCAGGAATGGAAATGATGGTTCAGTTAATAGATGAATGGTTCCTTGAGAAAGAAATTGGTGAAGTAACTCAGGTTTGGGAGAAACAACTGAGTTTTCTTTATGGATCAGAGTTGTGCAGCGGAAGCAGTTTGGGAGTGTTTCTGTTTTTCTTTTCTGGATAAGAAGAAGTTTGTTCTGTCTTATATTGTTGAGAAGCAGGGTGAGTGTTCTTGGTTTTTGAGTGATCTTGAGGAGATCATTGGATTGTTTGACTCAGTCTATTCCTAGTGGAATCAGCAAGAGTTGAGCTGATAAGGATGGATGTTGGTAACCCAGGATAGTCCGAAGAATTTTTATGGATAAGAGATGGAGAAATTGGATTCTGGAATCGGAGATTTGTTTGGGATAAGTTTTTCTCTGATCCAAAGAGCTATAAGTTTGGGAAGCTAGCTCTGAAGTGTTTTGGTTTCTTCTGTGTTTTGGGTTTGATCAGTGTTTGGTTTTCTAGAGTTGAATTGCCAGTTTGGATAACTCGGATTCAGAGTGTTTTCACGTATCTCTGAGGGAGTACGTGTTTGATATTTCTGGTTGTAGAACCAGCAGTTTAGGAGGTTTGTTGTTGATTCAGACTCGTTTGTAGTCTGATATTCTATATAGAATTGTTGTTAGGAGCTTTTATAGCTTAGTAGTATGGATTGACTGTATTCTATAGAGCGAGTATCCCGATATATATATATATATATATATATATATATATATATATATATATATATATATATATATATATATATATATATACCGGGGAAACTCGTGAAGTTTTATCCAAAATTCTTTTGGATAATTAGATTTGTTCTGATTGTGTGAATTGGTTGCTTTGGTTGTTAGCATATGATTAACATATGCTGTGTTTTAAAATAAAATCTGTAAATAGATTATTAAATTACCTTTGTTTTAAATTTCAGGGACGAAATTCTTTTAAGGGGGAAGGATTGTAATATCCCGGAATTTTGGACAATATAAATTTAATAATCTGGGTTTAAATTTAAATTGAAATAATGATTTTTGTTAATAAATTTGATTGGATTTAATAATCTTCTTTATTTATATATTTAATTTGTGAATTTATTTTTTATAAATTGATAAAATTGTTTTCTATTTAATAATTATATGTATTTGTATATATTTATAAATAGATAAGTTGTTAAATTAGTTTTAATGTTTTGAAATTAGAAATTGTGATTTATTTTTAATTTAAGCTTTTCAAAAATTATTTAATAAAATACTATATGATTTTTAAATACAAGATAAAAGTTTTATTAGTTTAAAATTCATTTTAATTTAAGTTTTAATATTTAAAATAAGTTATAAAATGTTTGTGTTTTTCTTTTTAAACTATTAATTTATAAAAATTTGATTTGTTAATCTAATTTGAGATTTAAAATACAATTTTAAATATGAACATACATTCATTAAGTATAATTTTCTTTAACACTTAAACTAAATTACTAATTACTTGTAGATACATGTGCAAGCATCTTAAAATCCTAAATGAACATGTGTTATGAATTTGAACATGAGAATTTACATGTGTCTATTTCTTTTACAAGCGTCAAATTTATTTTTCTTTGTTTTAATTAATCATAAACTAGATTTTAAACTTGCATACTCATTTCTTCTCCTCTTTCTCATTTTTTCTAAATCAAAATTTCTTTCAGCTAAGAAAAACCATTTTTTTTCACCTCTTCATAATTAAACTCTTCACTTCCTAAAATCTGTAACAATATGAAAATCTGCAAGTTCAGATTCCTCAAAATACAAAATCAAATACTTTGCAACTGGTTCATCATTCAAATTATTCTGCAACCACAAAATCAAGCAAGAAAACCTGCATGTGTGTAAACCAAAGCATGTATTCATTTTTCAAAACTCTGGAATAAGCAAATTTAATCAAGTAAGGAAGCCTGCATTTCAATTTTAAAACAAGAAGTCTGCAAATCTGGAAAGCATGTTGCAAGGGGTTATGCATGCTAAAGAGAATTTGGGAATATGCTCTGCAATTTTTGAATCTGTGAGTAACTTTCTAAATTTAAAGCTTAAGTATTTCTAAAATTTGATGCATGTTCATGTTTTCAAACTCTAAATGATTTCTGTGTGATTGCAGTTTATTCTTTGAATTTATGTGATGAGTATGAATAAATCTACTTTGTATAATTTCTGCCAGTATCTAGTTTTTCTTTTGCAGTATGGATTTTTGTTAAAATCCATTTCCATTTTAAAAAAAAATCACTTTTGCTCAATCTATTAATTGTTAGAACTAACCATATAAACAAATTATGTTTGGGTGAGTATGAAGTAAATTTTAAAATTTAATTCATGCTAAGTTAAGTAATCTGCTCTGGAAAAGAATACAAGGTACAGTTTATAATATACTGTATCATACATATTTGATTAGAATAATTGAAACTTGCTTTTAATTTGGCTAAATTGGTTCCTGGGGATAGTGAAGCTATCATTTATGATGAGAAAATTTCTAAATTGGGTTGCAGTTAAGTTTTGAGATTGTAAATTAGGATTTTAGTTTTAGAACCCTAGTTATTTCTGGGCTGTGATGAATCGAGCTTTTCTGGAATTTTTATTGAATCGAGTTCAAAGCTATTTTGGGGATGGATAGAGGATGTGTTGTTGGAGTTTTCGCCAGAGTTTAGAGGGTGATGATGGCCGGAGTTGTGGGTTGTTGGCGATGACAGGCTAGGCACTGGAAAAGGAAAACTGTTCCAAGTTTTAGTTTTTAAACTTGAATTTAAATTCAAGTGGAATTTTGGAATTTTGAAGGTGGAAGGTTGTTGTGGGGTTGCTGGTCGATGGAGGATGGCCAGAGATGATGGCCAGTGATGGCCGGAGTAGGGGAGTGGGTGCATAGGGGTTTGTGCATGTTGGTGATGATGGTGGAGTTCTGTTTTGGGTGCAGGGTTACATGTCTCGGGATTATCTCGGGTAAAATGAAGAATGACTCGAAGCTGAGGATCTCGTGACTCGAAGTAATTTATGTGATGCTCGGGTTTAAACTTAATTTCAGGATTTAACAGAAACTGTTTTTTTTTTCCAGGTTTCTAAGTTTTTAAAATAAAAGTAAATTTCAAACAAAAACCTGAAATTAAAGTTGAATCTGAATTTAAGTATAAATTCAATTAATTAAAATTTTGGGCTTTTGAAATTATTTAAAATTTGAAATTTTTAATAAGTTTTAGAGTTTGAACAGGAAATCTGTTTTTCAGGTTTTACAGGTTAAAGTAAAAAGTAAAATGCAAAACAAAATCTGAAATAAGTTTGAGTCCAGAATTTAATTTTTATTCAATAAGTTTCAAATTTTAGATCTTTGAATTAAATTTGAAATGTCTTAAAATCCAAGTTTGGTTTTAAATTTTAAAACAGAAACTGTTTTTCTGTTTTGAAAGTTTAAAAGAAGAATTTAAACTTAAAGATGAAATTCAAAACTGTAATGTTTAAACCTGAAACTTAAATTTTGAATTCAATGATTTAAATCTGAGATTTTGAAATCATTTTTGAATTCAAATTTGGGATGTTAAACTACAACAGAAAACTGTTTTATGTTTTATGTTTTAAATTGAAAAGTAAATTTTAAATGGCAACTAAAATTTAAATAAGTTTAAATCTGGAAAACTGAGCTTTTGAGTTAATGAATCTGAGATGAATTTAAAGCTGGAAATTTAAATTTAAATTTTAACTTTGCAATATTAAGGAACCTTGGTTTTGAGTTTCAATTATAAGTTTTAAATTTATGAAATAAGTTTAAATAAGTTTAAATTAAGTTTTGAAAATCTGAAATTTGACTTTAAGTCAATTTTTAAAATTTAATAAGTTTTTAAATTTAAATTTGGTTTAACTATTTAGAAAGTTTAAATAAAAATTTGAATTTGAAAATGAAAATGGAGATGTAAGTAAAGTTTTAAATCTTTAAGTTTGAATCTAAAATAAAAATTTAATTTGTAATTCAGTTTGAAATTTAAAAGAAATTTTAAATTGAATTTTTGTTTTGAAATAAATTGTTTGAAAATTTTGAATAAGAAGAATGTTTCCTAAACTTTGAACTTAAGAAACTGGTTTCCTTTAAATTATTTAATTTAAATGGAATATTAATTATTTAATTAATCAATTATGTGGATGCTTAATTAAGTAATTAATATTATTTTTAAGTTAATTAAGATTTGAGATTAATTAATTAAGGTTAATTAATCTATAATCAAGGATGGTTAATTAAATTTTAATTAATGATTAAGATTTATTTAATCAAGTGATTAATGATAATTAAGACTTTAATTAACACTTAATTAATTAATAATTAGAGATTAATTAAATGATAATTAAAGATTAATTAATTGATAATTAATAATGATTAATTGAAGTTAATTCTTAATTATGTAATTAAGAAATGTTAATGAAGGTCATTAACTTAAGATTATTTTTAACAATTAATTAATGTGATTAATTTTTGATAATTAATTAGATTAATTAATTAATAATAATCAATTGTTTAAGTTTTAATTACTTAATGAAAGTAATTAATGAACTAATTACTTGGTGTAATTAATTTGATTTAGGAAATTAGTTTAGATTAATTAAGTTAAATTAATTTAAACATTTGTGGAATGTTTTGATAATTACTTTATGTAATTATGAATTTGTAATTACTTAAGGAAGTAATTAATTAATAATTACTAAATGTAATTAAGGATATTTATTATAGAAGTAATTTGGATTTAAATTACTTTGAAAATTTATCAAGTGATTAATGAGGATAATTAATTGAGAATAATTAATTTTATGGGATGGTAATTAAAGTAGTTAATTACTGAATGGTTATTAATCATGGATGATTAATATATAGGGTTTAAATTGTAGATTAATTACTTATGTAATTAATTTATATTTAGAGATTGATTAATTGTAATCAGAAATCATTAATTAATTAATGATGTAATTTGGAATTGATTAATTAAGGTATAATTAATATTAAATGCTAATTACTTATTGTAATTAGAAATAGTTAATCAATAAGGATTAATTGAAATGAATATTGAGATGATGATTTATAAATTGATTTATAATCAATTGAAGATTAAGATAAGCAGAATTTTGATGATGAAGTAATTAATTTAATTTATTTTAAATTAATTAGAGTTTAGGTAATTAATTTAATTCATTTTAAATTAATTATAAATGGTGTGATCATTAGATAGTTGCTTATGTTTGATGATTGGTATTGGTTGTCTGGTATGGTTTGTAATCTCAGTTATGAGATGAGTTGTGTATGTGATATGGATGCATTGGTTGCTTTTGGATGATAATATGGATTATCTGATTATGATATGAATTGTTTGTTGATAATGAAAGGGTTGATTATCTATTGTGATGTGAATTATCTATTTGTGTATATTTACATAATTAAATTGAATTGTTTTAAACTTTAAAACAACTTGGACCTTAAAAGACACGCTTTGGTTTTCGATGAGACCGGGATCGGGTTTCCATATTTGGATCCGAAAACCACATCGATTCCAAATAACGTTAGGTCGTTAACTCAAATGGAGCAAGTGAAGACTCGAGGTGTAAGGGCTATACGTCAGTATAACTCTGTGGGTGATTCCGTAATGAGTTTGACGGAATAGTACTTATAGATTCGAGATGGTGATTCAGAGTGCAAGGGTTATTGTCGTTAACTCTGAGGGTGATTCCAATACGAGTGTAACGAGATAATGCCTTTGGTTTCGTTCGAACCCGGAACGAACTTGTATGGATTGAATGCTTTCAGAACATCGTCAGGTGGACGATGAGCATTCTAAGTGATATGTCCTATAAAGGTAATCGTAGCCTCAAGCCTCATCAACCGGGAATGGCTAAAACAGGGGAGGTGCAGCAAAGCTTCATGGGTAGCGCCCACTTGAGAGCAAGATTTATCCCTGTTTAGAGGTCCCTTTATATTTTCGGCTTAGTGGTGCGGTTGCTGATCACAACTGCAGGGCTGTCTTGTTTGGAACTGTTCAGTAAGGAACGGGTCCGGCTTTGTGTTGCAGGGGATGAAGGGAGTAATCCTCGGTACGGTGATCTAGGCCACGTACTGTGACGGGCGGTACCCCAGTAGCCCAGCCATTGATGGAAGTGTCGTACGTATTAGTTGTGCCCAACTATGTTGAAATGTGAGATGTAAGCATTTCAGCTATTTCTGTATTTTACTTGAAAACCCTAGACACTAATATAATATCATCGGATTTCCTATCAAATGTTTTGGTTAGCGTAAGGTAAAAACTTTTCCATGTTTATGTGTGGGAAGTATTACGTGATACCTTTTCTTTTTAAAGGTTTTTCAAAGTTAAGCAACTTTAACCTGTTACTCACACCAGACCCATGTCTGACCCGGAGTTATTTCTGTGTTTTTCTATAACTCTTGGGTACTCAAATTTTTACGAGTAGCCAAGGGTATTCAGGTTAGGATTTGGATTAGCTTTGATGAATTGTGGAGGAGCAAATGGAGCAGGAGGCTTCTGCGTATAGTTATATAGTTTTCCGCTGTGTTGGTATCTCTGAGTGTTTCTGTATTATGTATTGAGTTGTAATAACTAGACAGGTGTTTATAACTGTCTAGTATGTGTTGTATATGTCTGTGTACTCTGATATTTGTTGTATACTATGTAATACTTATGTTATTAATATAATTTATTCGTTCCGCTGTTGAGACTCTTGTGTTGTTTCTTCTTTCTCTTCTTTCTTTCTCTTTGTTATCACTTTCTTTCTTAAAGATGATGCGATTTTCCGGGAGTGGAAAGTCGGGTCGTCACACTTGGTATCAGAGCATTAGGTTGAGTGAATGCCTAGGCTCTGTAGTGGTGTCTATCTTGAGAGAGCGTATTTGTATTTTTAATATATATATATATATAATTGGTTCTACCTATTTGTTGGATTACCTGTTCGGGTTTTCCAATATGAGTTATAAAGGTAAATGAGGTAGAAGTGTGTGAAACACAACTACCATTGGTTGGAGTTTAATGGATGAGGTTGGAAGTATATTTATCGAGACTGTAGACCTAATACCGTCTCGAGTGAGTTCTGTAGTGATGAAGGACTTCATCGATCTCTGAAGGTAACCTGTTGAGGTTCGGAGTTCATCTTTGAAGTGCAAAATTGAGTTTGGATCTGTCGTTTGGGCAGAAGTAAGTGAGTGATGATATTTTGATATCTCAGGAAGTAGTAGCTGCGTGACGAGATGCAGTGACTATGGATATTTCCGAAGGTGTTTCTTTGGAACAAGAGTAAGAAGTGAGTCTACTCGGTGTTGTGGCTGAGTTTAGCAGAACGTTCCGAGTTGGTAGGAGCCTTCTGGCTGAGTAGTTTCTCTGAAGTGGAGTTCAGAAGCAACAGAGTGGATCTTTTTCTCTAGTAAGTTGGCTAAGCCAGCATAAGCTGTTCTGTTTGGTAGAGAGAGCAGTTTTCTTTGGATTTAGGCTGAGTTGATCGCAAAAGTGATTTGCGATAGTGTTCTCTTGAGTTGTTGGAGATTGTTCGGATTTCTTCCAGGAAGTCAGAGTTTGTCTGCACCTGGACATCGAGTTTTCTTTCCAGGAATGGAACTGATGGTTCAGTTAATAGATGAATGGTTCCTTGAGAAAGAAGTTGGTGAAGTAACTCAGGTTTGGGAGAAACATCCAAGTTTTCTTTATGGATCAGAGTTGTGCAGCGGAAGCAGTTTGGGAGTATTTCTATTTTTCTTTTCTGGATAAGAAGAAGTTTGTTCTGTCTTCTGTTGTTGAGAAGCAGGGTGAGTGTTCTTGGTTTTTGAGTGATCTTGAGGAGATCATTGGATTGTTTGATTCAGTCTATTCCTAGTGGAATCAGCAAGAGTTGAGCTGATAAGGATGGATGTTGGTAGCCCAGGATAGTCCGAATTGTGTACTCTTGGGTATTTCTGTGTTTCTGCACCCGGATAGCCTGGGATAGCCCAGGATAGTCAGAGTTTGTCTGCACCCGGAGTTATTTCTGTGTTTTTCTATAACTCTTGGGTACTCAAATTTTTACGAGTAGCCAAGGGAATTCAGGTTAGGATTTGGATTAGCTTTGACGAATTGTGGAGGAGCAAATGGAGCAGGAGGCTTCTGCGTATAGTTATATAGTTTTCCGCTGTGTTGGTATCTCTGAGTGTTTCTGTATTATGTATTGAGTTGTAATAACTAGACAGGTGTTTATAACTGTCTAGTATGTGTTGTATATGTCTGTGTACTCTGATATTTGTTGTATACTATGTAATACTTATGTTATTAATATAATTTATTCGTTCCGCTGTTGAGATTCTTGTGTTGTTTCTTCTTTCTCTTCTTTCTTTCTCTTTTCTATCCCTTTCTTTCTTAAATATGATGCGATTTTCCAGGAGTGGAAAGTCGGGTCGTCACATCTAGACAGGGATTACCTTTCCCTAATTGGTTGCTAGGCACTTAGCCTTGTGTGCACCTTCCCTTTTTTAGCCATTCCTGGTTGATGAGACTCGAGGCTATGCGTTACCTTTTTAGCACACATTCACTTAGAATGCTCATCGTCCTCTTGACTATGTTTTGATAGTATTCGTCCATGCAAGTCCTTTCCAGGTTCGAACGTAACTGAAGGCACTACTCCTACTACATCCATTTTAGAATCACCCTCGGGATTAGTAGCGATTAGCCCTTGCACTTCACCGCTCCGTCTTCGACTCCATGCTCTCGTCTTCCTAACGGAAATGTTCAAACCGGATCGAAGTGGTTTTTGGGAAATTAATCTCGATCTTGGTCTCTTCGAAACGATCAGCACATTGGCCAATATTGATAGTCGGTTATTTAACCAACAAATAACATCCACAAACAACCATCAGATTTAAATAATATTTTCAAATTATTTATTTCAAAATATTTTCGCAAGATATAAATTTTCCTACACTCCAACCCCTTTGAAAATAGTTTTCAAACCACTTTTCTCTCGGGGAATAAATTTCCAAATATTGTTTATTTCCACTGAAAATCACCAAGTCTAATACTTTTAGATTTTAAATTGGAGTATCATAGACTCGGTACAGATGGATGGATGGACAATTGATTACGGATAATAAATACGAATATGAAGCTGGGATTAAGCATGATTGATGGATAAACGACGTAGAGTACTTGGAATGTGGATTTTGGCAAGAGATGATGTAAGGGTTTATTCGAGTCGCTGAAAGGATTGCTTCGGGTCAGGAAAGCATTTACTTCGGATTGGCAGTTGGTTAGCTTTGGTTCTGCTGTAGGAACAACCTCGGGTCGACATATTTTCTTAGGGTCTGCATTGCTTAGGGTTGGTGTTGGACATACTTCGGGTCAACATGTTTGCTTAAGGTCGACGTTCACTTCGGGTCCGTGTTGGAAATACTTCGGGTCGGCATGCTGAGTACTTTAGGTCGGCATATAGCTACGGGTCATTGTTGAGAAGAGGTTGCATTAGGTCGGCATATTAAAGCTACTTCAAGTCGGAATTAGTTTGGCTTCGGGTCGGCATTGCTTGGATTAGGGTCGGTAAGGGTTTGGTCACATCAGGTCGGTATATTGGATCTGCTTTGGGTCGACCACAAGGTTACTTGGGGTCATCATCAAGGTTACTTCGGGTCAGCATCAAGGTCGCTTCAGGTCGGCATGTTACCTACTTCAAATCGACATAGATGGACGAGTTCGGCTCGACGGTCGCTATGGTGGGCCCATGTAGGTGAGGAGGCCATGCAGCCAGAGTTTCGCTTATAAATATAGCAGGTGTGGCTTCAGAAAAGAGGGTCTTCTTCATTTTTCTTCTCTTCATCTTCTACTCAAAGGCTACTCTGCCATTCTTATTTTAGGAATTCTAGACTGTAACTGTAACTAAATTTTTGAAAGTATTTTTCTGGAGTAGATGTAAGCCGAAGTTAGCTGAGCCACTATAAATCTTGTCTCTTTTACTGCTTTCATTTTAGTTTTGATTATTCTTCATATTATATTCTCTATATATACTATATCTGTGATCTATGATTGGATATTAGTGCTTCCACTTATAACTGGGTGTTGGTGGCCAATTTTGACGCCAACACATATGTATACAGAGGGGATAATATGCATGTTGCGATACAAATCCCAACATCCATATATGGGCATGTCAAACCATGTACACTTTATTATGTTGCATGTGCACTACATATTTATGTGTATATGATATACATACATATATTATATAATAAAAGTTATATAATAAATAAAACCTTATTTATATATTTACATAAAATATTGATTTTATTTAAAATAAATTTAGAAGTGGTCCATATGAATTTGGACTATATAATCCCATCAAAGATCCAATAATGAGACTATTTTGAAATTTACCCATTCACACTGCTGCATGCTGGCCTAGTTCCAATAGCCAAGGAAGGCTAGGCACAATGGTGAGCTAAGGCAATGGTTGGCTAGGGCAGCGACTAGGATGGGGTGGGCTATGACAGCGGTGATATTGTAGGTTCTGGTAGCGATAGGTAATGGAAGCTGGTGCATTTTATGATTAGGGTTTTTCAAAAAAAAACTTTTTAGCTTAATGAAGGGGGAAAAAGAACGTCAGAAGGTAAGATTAGAAAGGGGTGATTCCTTTTCGAGGCTGTGCCAATGCCAAAGTAAGGCGCCAGTAAAATGACATACTGATGCCATTTTGACTCCACGTCGATGCCTTATTATTCCGTTAGTTAGGCATCGAAATTATTAGGTCAGAATTTATCCCTTTTTTCAGTAGTAATACAGAGAAAAATGACATTAGTATGGAAGAAAAATGCTCACTTTCTAAGAATATTACATGTATAAATGAGGTGGTGAGCAATAACAAGTAACGCTACTTAACTGAATCTAGTACTTCAAGGCTAAAAAGCTTTAGGAGAACAGATAAGAGGATAATCCTTTACAATTTACGGCTACTCCTGCACTTAATGTAATAAAATTACATACTGGAATAACTTGTTTCAACAAATCAAGACAAAAGGTCAAAAATTAAAGAGACCAAAAATTATTAGTGGGACCGCTCCTTCCCTTGATACAGAGGGTGAAATCACATCCTCTAATTAATGTCTATGCAATTCTGAAACATTAAAGGGGTAAATGCATCCTCAAAAAAGGTAGACATCAAATACTATTTAGGAACTAGGAATTTTAGATTTATAGTATTGTCATAAAATAACTTGTCAATTTATAAAATTTCAGAAGTAGACGATTGGCTAAAACAGGGTTAGGCTTTTGAAATGGTAATTCATAACAACACAGAGGAATAATTAATCCTCTAGGATACCAAGCAATGGAGTTACACAATAATCCATAAAACTGAGCATTATGTAATATGTAAACTAAAAAAAGGAGGAGGCTTGGAGATGATGTGTAAAATTATTTATGTGCATAATGAAGCAGAACGAAGGAAACTCGTAGAAGGTGCGATAGGGCATGTGACAAGGCACGTGAGGCAATTCCGGGGTAGATATACCATTAGCAAATTCAGACCGGTGGCAACGCATAGCAGCTACTACCATCCACCTCGAGACACACTCCCATATCAAAGGTGCACCTAATCAAATCACACAGTTGTAGAATGGCATCGAAGAAATGTGTCCGATAAGAGGAATAACCTCACTTGGCCCGGCATGGCTCATGTTTTAGCCACGTCAAGCTGACTCGTGGGAGTCAGGGCTGTGTTAATACCTCATACAGACTCGTACACCAGCCATCCTTCTTTGTTCTGGAATCTCCACCATGCACACGGTTGTTAAAGTGGTTTTCCATACTGGCAGGGAGTATGACAATCCGATCCCGGGCTCTTTAACAACCGAACGTTTATTTACACCGTGGTCATTTCATTCAAATAGTTCATATTTTATATCAAAATATCATATTCAATTCAGAACCATGTTAGTTCGATATCATAGTTCACTTTAAATAATATTCATTTCTAGAATCATAACACTTTCAAAGTTATAACACTTTTGAAATTGTAACACTTTTGAAATCATAAGGCTTTTGAAATCATAACACTTTTGAAATCATAACACTTCCGTAATCATAACAGTTCCAACTTAAATAGTTTAGATATTGAAAATAGTATATATATTTATATTAACATAGTTATAAATTAAAAATAGTTTATATATATTAAAAATAATTTATATAAAATAAAATTAGTTTCCACAAATTTCGCAAATTGATTCAAATCGACTTAAATTCCAAAATTCAATTTAAATCAATTCCACTTTAACCATTTAAATTTAAAGCTCTAAGATTTAATCAAATTCTCAATAAACCATTTCAGTTTTTATCGATTTCAAATCCAGATTTGAACTATCTCTTCAATTTTAATGAGATTCAAAATGTAAATATTTAAACATTCCAATATAAGTTTCATTTAGATTTTAACGTTTAACTTTAATTTTATTCAAATTGAAAAATATTCACTCAATCATTTTAATTATAATTAAATAAAACCTTAATTTATAAATTTAGATCAATATTAAATATTCAGCTTTAATTTTATTTAAATTTAGAATATTCATTTAATACTTTTATCAAACCAAGTTACCAATCATTTTTTTTCAAAATCTCAAAATCAGTAAGTTCAAATCAATTATTATTTAAATTCAATTAATAACCAATTTAAATTCCTAGTCAACACTAATTTATCTTCCCAACCTTTATTATTAAAGGTATAAAGCATTTATTTTTAAAATATTAATATAAATTTAAATAAATACTTAAACATATTATAAACCAATTAAATTTAATTTAATTAAATCAAATCTTAATATTAAATATCTTTTGTATTAAATCTTATTTTATATATTTTTAAAACAATAAAATTATAAGTACAATATTAAAATTTATATTTTCAAAACTAACTTATAAATTAAAATTTCCAAAACATGTTGTTTTACAAATCTAAATTTTATGCATATATAAAAATATCATTTATATATTATATTTTAAAAATCAACATCAATTAAAACTCATATATTTCCTTTCAAACTTTGGAAATCATTTTCAAAATACAAACGTACGGTATCCATTTATAATTTTCTATCCTTCGGTCAAGTGATATAGATATATATCATTTCAATCCACAAATTAAATATTTACAGATATATATCATTTCCACTCGCAATCTCAAAATTTCAAAATCAATGAAAATCGCATGGGTTTATCATTTCAACCCGTAACGATTTTCCCCTAGTCTACAAGATCGTTGGGGTTTGTATCATTTCAACCCATGGGGAATCCTATACTAACAGGGAACTTGCAGAGTGAGAAAAAATATAATAATAATATAACATATCAACAATATGAATATATCATCACTAAAAATTTAAATATAATATATACAATAAGTCACGGTGTCATATGTCATGGATGAACAATTTCAGATAATGGCATATCATATTTAACAATTAAATAACTTAGCAATTCAAATTTAACAGCATATTTCAATCGTCATTTCATGTGAATTAAATTTACTAAATATAAGAATGTTAATCGTGAGTGATTGCTCACCTTTCGAGGCTAAAGGAATTTGACAACTGAACAAGCTATAATTGAAATCTTGAACTAGATAATCAATCAATCCAAACGACAAATCCAAAGCAAAACGAGGTGAACACGGATTCGACGAACAAAGCTGATAGGTTGAATTGATGAGAACGAATCAGAACCATCTTGTTATAATTATGAAACAAAATATATATGTTGTTATAATTTTTCTCATTCTTCAAGTCAATATTAAAACACATATCAAAATAAAATCTTTGTTTAATATTTACAAATCATATTTCTTGACAATATTTTCTAATAAATGATTAAACATATTTTATACATATAAGAGTTATTATAAAATCTACTTTAAATGAATGTTATACATTGAATAACCGTTTAAAACTTGTAATAGTAGCATATAACATAAATGTTTAAACTTATAACATATAATATATAAATTGGCATGGGTGACAAAGATGATCAACTTCATTTCAGCAAGATATTTACCATATTAAAACTCATATCATTGGAAAATGAAACTTATGTAAAACTAACCTCATTATGAACTTAATATATACAAACTTTATATAAAACAAAATAAATCGATAAACAAGTGCAGATTAAAGTATATATAAATTTTATATATAAGTAGGTGGAACAAAAAATGAAAGTAGGCTTGAATTGTGTGTGTGTGTATGCATAACCATATATATCACCATCAATGAAAATAAGCAAACCTTATAAATATATATTTCAAAGACGCAAAAGGAATGCTGACTTTAGGTAAATGTAAGCATATATATATATATATAGGTTATGTAACTTATAAAAATATATATAATTCAACAGAACATATTTGTATAACTATACACCTATAAAATATTAACAAGGTTGAAATATTATTACTATACATATAATACTATATATATACCTATAAATATACTACACACAATATATACATATACATATAATACAAATATATACCTCTGTGTCATCAACATTGGAGATACCCATCAAATATTCAAGACCCAAAGGAAAGGTGGATCCACTTCCATCACTAACTTCCCATACAAATATGAGACTTGTAAAACAAAGTAAAGAAAGATTGCAAGATTTTGAATGAAGTCCTAATCTTCACTAGAACCTGTTGCATGAGCATCAGGATATTTGTACCAGGTGGAAGTACAGCCTACAACTACCATGAAAATACTGAGAATCAGGGAGTAGCTGCATGGACCTATAATAGTGGGAGTGAGGGTAATTGCAAGGGGTGATTCAAGGTAGGCAGTGGGAAAGATGGGCGGAGGGTGTTATTTCATCAACAGGCGAAGATGGCTGGCTCGGAGCTAGGGTTGCGGTTAGGAAAGGAAACAGCAGCCGAAGTGAATGGCGGAGGGAGGAGAGGCCAGTGGTTGCTGCTATCATGATGAAGAGGGTGCTACGATGGATCTTCGGCAGAGGCCGCTATCACAGAAATGTTGTTGTGGGGAGGTGCGAGGCAGTGGAAGGCGAGAAGGTGTGGGTGGAGCTCTGGTAGTCAGGTAGGGGAAACGATGGATGAAGTGGGAGGCGGATGGAGGATTACAGGCGGTTCGCCGTGGGATGGTGATGTTGCTTTGGTTAGGCAGTGGATGACATGGGGTTTATGGGTCGGTGATGAATGAGATTGTACGGTCGGGCAGGGGTGTTTGGCTGAGAAGGTGGGGTCGGCTTTATGCTTGGTCACTTGGAGGGGAAGAGACGTTGGTGGAGTGGGAATTGGAGCTTGGCAATTGAGGGGATAGATGAAGGTAGAGGATGAGACTTTGGCTGGCCATGGTGGTTTTTGGCTGCTGCGTGTGAGGCTTGGGGTGCAGGCTTATGTCAGTGGATATGGAAGTTTGTGGGCTGTGGTGGCGTGTAGGAGAAGAGAATGGTGAGGCAAGGGTGCTTGGGATGGATAGGTTCTTGACAAAATAAAAGTTGAAGGGACAAAAGTTGAAATCAAAAAAATATAGGGTTTCCTCTAAAGCCATGGGGGAAAAACAATTCCCTCACCAATCCTCTCAAAAATTCTCTCACTCCTATCAAATTAGACCACCTGAGGCTTCTCACATCAGAGAGCCATCAGGGATTAACATCATTGATGAAGACGGATTCAAATTGGTCCAATCCAAACAGCAAAAGGGGAAAGAGGCCAAGAAATCGCAGGAGTTGCTATCGGCTTTTTATAGAGATGATAGAAGAGGCCGTGATGATCACTATACGACCAACAATAATGGAAAGAGAGTCCAAACGTTGCCAATATAGAAAAAACCGATAGCCATCTCACTGAATAAAGAACAAGGCCGTAAATCCTGGGCTGATATTGTTGCTGATCAGCCTCAAGAACCTGATGATGAAGATAGCAATCTTGAGCATATTGCACCAATCAAGATCAACAACAAGAAGTATGGTCTGGTTAAAGAGGAGATATGTAAAAGAGAAACCGAAACCTGGAACAATTCTGTTCTGGTGTATGTAGTAGGTGCCAAACCATACTATATGTTTTTTAAATCCTATATTCAAAGAGTATGGAATCTGATTGGTGAATTTGAAATATTTACTAGAGAGAACGGATTCTTTCTAGTAAAATTCAAAGATACTCAAGACTGTTCTTCAGTACTGAAGAATGGACCATATTTCTATAATGGCAAACTCATCATAGTGAGAAAGTGGTCTGATTCTTTGAAAATGGACAGAGATTTGTTAACAACTATGCCCATATGGGTAAGATTACCCTGTGTTAATCTAAACTTGTGGGACAGAGAAGCTTTCAGTGTCATGGCAAGTATTATAGGGAAACCCATCAAAATGGACGCAGGAACTACCTTGAAGACGAGATTAAATTATGCTCGCCTTCTGGTGGAAGTTTCTGCGAATGATGAACTACCAGATGAGATCAATCTAACTCTTTATAATGGAGAAAACATCATTCAGAAAGTGGAATATGAATGGGTTCCACCAAAATGCAATCTTTGTAAATGTTTCGGTCACACTAGAGAGCAGTGTAACCCGAAACAGATGTGGATACCCAAACGAAATAATCAAAAAAGGGATATTATCCAAAAAGAAACCACATGTGAAAATCAAGAGCCGAATCTCTATAAAGAAGAAACTCAGGCAAGAAATCAGAAAGAAAATGATCGAATCAACCAAGAAAGTATCATTTTCGATCAAGAAAATAACATCGTGATGCTCACCGATCAAGAAGATCAGATCACAGCTATGGTAGAACATCAGTTTAAAAAATCTGACAAAATGAATCAGCATAGTACAATAGAGGGCAATGCAAATAAAGAGGTCTTTAGCTCTGAAACCCCTCATATTTCAGAGCTATGTTTAATTACAGAGAGCGATACTGTTACAGATGAAATATTGCATCTAAATAACAAAAAAAAGAGTATATTCGATCGCAAGAGGAGTCTCCTTCAGGGGTTGCTGCAATAGTTAAGGACAGGGAAGGCATCGACTCAACATTGCCTCGCAAGAAGGTCTCTCCTTCTAAGCAGGCTGCAATAGCAGAGTCTAATGTCTCAGCATTGCCTCGCACAGATGTATTTGATATTTCTCTGATTAAGGTCCCTGAGCAAGAGCAAAAGGAAGAAAATGAGTTAGATATGGATGAAGTCGGTGATCAATTTGATATTTCTAATCTACACATTCCAAAGACAAAGGCTACATGCAAGTTACAGGTAAATAAAGAGAAGAAAGCTTTTAAACAAAAATACATTTCAATCAATCCAGAATGGGATGAGATGTCTACAAGGTTAAAAGCTAAGAAAGCAGATAATAAGAGAAAAGGTAGGAGTACTACAGTGTCAGGTATAATTTAAAATTTTCCTTTATTACATATATCTATATATATATATGTCTATATTTGCTTGGAATGTTAGGGGTAAGAATTCCACTGCTAAACAATCTGATGTCTTATATATGATTAACTTTCATAAACCTACTATTATTGCTTTATTAGAAAATAAATTAAATAATGAAAATTATGAGAATTTTTGTCTTAAAATGTCTAGCAACTGGAAGTTTGTTAACAATAATGAATGTAACTGTAAGGGTAGAATTATTCTTATGTGGGATACTAATATTTGGTCTAATATAAATATAAATACAGATAAGCAATTTATTGATGGTCAGTTTAAAAATGTAGGAGGATTTCATATTCAAATAACAAGTGTGTATGGTAGCAATTTGGAATCTGAAAGAAATGATTTGTTGTGTAATTTAAAAAACCTTAATAAAAAATATAAATTCCCTTGGATTATTCTGGGTGATTTTAACACTGTTTTTCGTGTCTCTAAAAAAAGTGGAGGTATTAAAATTCCTCAGTCCAAAATTGAAAGGTTAAGTAATTTCCTTATGGACACTGGTCTTATTAAACCTATTATAAGTGGTAATAAATATACTTGGAAATCTGGAATAGCCAAGAACATTCACTGTAAATTGGATAGAATTTTGGTTAATATAGAATTGGCTAACATTTTCCCAAATTTTATCTGTTCCACTTTAGATCAGAATTCCAGTGATCATACTCCTCTATTAGTTAATTTGTCTCCCAGTGGGAGTTCAAATTTTAAAGTTCCCCCTTTTAGACTTAAGAATAGTTGGATTCTAGATGAAAATTTTAATTCCTTGATGGAAAATAGTCTTAATTTCTCTAGTAATGGTACTAAGCAATTCCAATTTAGTATGCTGTTAAAAAATATTAAGCATAATATTAAGAATTGGGATAAGAACAATCATTTGAATGCAAATAATTTAAACAAATTAAGAAAAGATGGTAATTATCTGCAGAATCTAGCTGATAATAACCCAGAAGATAAGGAAATTGCTAGAAATTTCTTTCAAAATCAGGAAAGATTATCTATTGAATTACATAAGAATGCTATTAATGCTAGACAGAATGCCAAGGTAGATTGGTTAACTTTAGGTGATGATTGTACAAAAAATTTTTATGCCAAAATGAATAGTAGAAAACATATAAATAATATAGGAAACATAATTGATAACAGTGGCATTATTTCTAATGAACAAGGGAAAATATCCAAAGAAGCTATTGAGTACTACAAGGATTTATACTTTTCTGAGAATTTGGAAAAAGACTTTCCTCATATTATTTGTAAGAATATTCTTAATGATGAAGCTGCTGATATTTTACTTGCTCCTGTTTCTCTTGAGGAAATAAAAAATATTATCTTTAATGCAAGTGATAATAAAAGTCCTGGCCCCGATGGGTTTAATGCTAAGTTTTACAAGAATCAATGGGACAATTTAAAACATCAAATTCATGAAACTGTTAAAGAGTTTATGAGTAAAGGTAAAATTTTGAAAAGCTCCAATCATACTTTTATAACTCTAATTCCTAAGAAGAAAAATCCAACTAACATCAGTGATTTTAGACCCATACCGTGCTGTAATTTCATATATAAAATCATATCTACGGTGCTTAGTAATAGAATAAAAAATTTTCTGCCTTTCCTAATATCTGAAAACCAGAGTGCTTTTGTACCTGGTAGATTAATATCTGAAAATTCTTTGCTAGCTCATGAGATGGTCAGAAATTTCAATACCAAAAATGGTGATAATGCGTGTCTTAAAATTGATTTGCAGAAAGCATATGATAAAGTTAACAAACACTTCATTTGCCATATAATGAGATGTATGGGGTTTCCTACTAAATTCTGTGATTTAATTTTAGCGTGTATTAATACTCCTACCTTTTCCATCCTTATTCATGGTAAACCTGAAGGTTTATTAGAAGTAATAGAGGCATTAGACAAGGTGACCCATTGTCACCCTACCTCTTTACCTTTGTTATGGAATATTTTTCGATTTTAATGGATATAGAAACTATTAAAGGGAATATAAACCATATTAATAGAATTCAACCTTACATAAGCCATCTCATATATGCTGATGACTTAATGATTTTTGTTAAAGCTAATAAAGAAAATGCTGAATCTATAAAGAAATTTTTTGCCAGGTTGGACAAAAATGCTGGTTTACAACTTAATATAAATAAAAGTAAAGCCTATTTTAGTAAGCACAGCAGATACAAAATTGAATTTCTTGATGTGTTAAATATTACTGAGGGCAATCTCCCTGTAAAATATTTAGGGCTTCCTCTGTCGGTTAACCAACTTAAAGACTCTGACTGTTCTATTTTACTTGATAAAATACAAGAAAGAATGGAGGTCTGGTCTTGTAAACTTCTCTCCATTGCTGGTAGATTAGAGTTAATCAAAACTGTAATTTATGCTATTGTGCTCTACTGGTTACAAACTTTTCATATTCCTGCAGCCTCTATTAAAAAAATAGAGAAAAAATGTGTTGATTTCTTATGGAGGGGTAAGCATCATAAAATTAGTTGGGAAAAGTGTGCAAACCAAAATATGAAGGAGGGTTTGGTATTAGAAACCTGAATGATCTTAGCTCTATTTGTCATTTAAAATTACTTTGGAGATTCTTAAGTGCTGATTCCCTTTGGGCTAGATAGATGAAAAATAAATATATTAAAAAGGGTAATTTTTGGAACTTAATTCCAAAAAATAATCAGTCTAACACTTGGAAGCAAGTCTTAAATTGTAGATAAATTGGTAAGTCTCTATTGGAAAGAAATTTTAAGCTTGGTGAAGAAACAAGCTTATGGTTTGGCCCTTGGTACAATAATAATTCTTTTATTAACAAAATTGGATGGAATAATTTAGTTATCTTTGGTAATCCCAATTTAACAGTTTCCTCTATTATTAATAATAGTCATTGGCAACCTCATCTTCATCCCATTACTAACCCTCATAAAGAGGATATTTGTAAACTTCATATTGGTTTAAGTGCAGAGAGTGATTACTGGACTTGGAAAGCTAGCAATAAAGGGAAGTTTTCTTTTAAACAAACTTGGAATTTTATCAGGAAGAAAGAAAATAAAGTTGACTGGTATGATTGCATTTGGAACAAGGTGAACAGTCCCAAGATGGCATTTTGTACATTTTTTGCATTACATAATAGACTGCCAACCTGGGACAGAATCAATAAATGGTTCAGTAACAAAAGTTCACTATGTTCCCTATGCAAAATAGAGAATGAGTCTTCTCATCATCTGTTTTTTAAATGCAGTTATTCATTTTTCTTATGGAAGCATATTCAAATTAAGCTAGGTATTCAAATCAATGGGCAAATGGATCTCAAGCAAGCTATCAACTATATTAATGTCAAATTTAAAGTAAAGTCGATGAAAAGGGATTTAGCTCACATTCTTATTACTACGGCTGTCTACCATATTTGGAAAGAAAGGAATGCTCGCTCTCATAATAAAACAACCAGCAGTAAAGAACAGATTTGGCGTTTAATTGAAACTGATAGTACTATTTTGATACATAAATCGAAGTATAAAGTGAAAGATCAAACCAATTTGGCCAGTTTAGCGGAAAAATGGGATTGTGAAGCAGGGAGCAAGCATCTGGAGCTTTTTCTTGCCTACCCGAAATTCCAGCATAGTGATAGTAGAAACCATAAAAGCTCTTGTCACAAATCAGCTGATTGCATCAACTCTGACAAGGATACCGGAGAAAAGACCTCAATTTGGGCTCGTACTACTTCTCAAAGTAATAGATCTACAGATCTAAGTATCCTTGACCTCAGATCTGAAGATCGGCCTGACTTAAACTTTGGGTTAAAGCACGTTTTCACTGAAGATGAGATGGAAGGTATGAGGGGTAAATTTAATGAGGGGTTGTCGTACTGGGAAAGGGGAGAGTCTAGTGGTGTGAAGAAAGGAGGAGATAAAGCTTAAGTTTCGCACTGTCTTCTTTCCGCCATTTCTTTTTATTTTTGTGTTGTTGAAGGAGCGGCGGTGGATTGATAGGGTGAGGAGGGTTAGGGTTTGTTATGTGTTTTATGGTGGATATCGGGTTTTTCCTTTTATTTTTATTTGGGCCGGGCCCGTTTACCTTGTATTCAAAAAAAAATTGAAGGGACGAGATGCATGAATACAACAGGTAGCCAATAAAAACATATAGAAAAAAATTCAAATGAAACCGTTCAAATGAAAAGAAGGGACAGAGAAAAAATGAATTAGATATAAATATTAATTTATAGGAATAGCGACAGTCATAGAGTTGCATTCAGGGAATACAAAAGGTTGTGGCTGCTAGATTTCTTGCGGTGGTAAATGAAAGGATATAGGCAAAACAAAAGGCTCGAACGTAGAACCAATTCGGCTAACCATTTTACTGATTTAGTCGTGTATCGGACTTCGAAATACACAAATGAATATGCTGTGGAGATCGACATGATGAGACGAACAGAACGGTGCACAAATATCTGCAATACGACTATCCTATCTAAAGTCGATATTTTGCTGCCAAACTGCTGTAAATTCGTTGAAAATAAGAAAATGGGGCTAGAGCAGTCCAAATTTAACGAAATGAAGAAAATGGTTTACAAATTTATTATACAAAAATATTCAGATCTTGACAATATTTTATTTTCATCAATATAACTGATATTAAATTGAAATTGAAAATTACACAACAAAAATAACTTCCATATTTATCAATGAAAATATGCCATTTTCTATGTTTGAATAGACGCATACCAAATACCAAATTTTCATTGCTAAATTTAGTTATTTAATTTCAAGCAAAATTTCAGTTAATTATGCTATAAACCATTAAATTTTATGGATTGTTACACTCTTCCCAACTCAAAACTTTTCGTCCTCGAAAAGGAACGCGATTTGAGAACAGAAGCAACAGAAAAGAAAGATAGATTTGAAACATAAAATACAACAATTAATTCAAAACTATATAAATTTCCTTTTATTTTTAAATTGATTAATATTCAACAAATTTGATTTCAATCCAATATATTTAATCAATAATTATTCATTGTATTCCCATTTGATTGATTTCAATTCAATGTATTTCATTCAATTGATTTGCTTTCAAGTTTTATTATTAATATTTATTACAAAAATTTCTTTCAGACAAAACTTATTTTGTTTAACACGTTCTTTTATTATTATTCAATTTATTCCAACATGGATTAAGTTTATAAACATCTATTATAACCACTCAATCTTCTATCTTCAATCTTCTATCTGTAAATTTACCTAACAATATTTTATTTTTAAACATCTTATTACTTATATTTTTATTGTACAACATTCAAGTACAAGTTCTCATTACATTCAAACTCTTTTTTTTTTCATTTCAGATATGTTTTATTAATGTTCTGAGTGTAACTGAGCATTATACAAATTCATCCTTTATTTACAACATTTCTATTAAGAAAATTTTAGTTTGAACACTTTTAACACTTAAATATTTTCTTATATAACCTTCAATTACATATTCATATAACATTTTAACTTTTTGAATATTTAGGTAAGCTATATATCTTTTAAAGATGCAATTGAGTGTTATACAAATTTATTTATCCTAATTCAACCATTTCAAGTTGTTTTAAATTCCAAATCTTAAGCACTCCAATTATTCAAAATTTTCTTTCATTTCAAAAATTGAAATCATTACTTAATATAAAATTGAGGAGCTAAATTTTCGGTTTCACTTCAAACCTTTTTGAAATAATTATATATATATTGCATATTAGACCATACCTAAGAAATTCAAATCAAATAAATTTCCTCCAACAAAAGTGTAGCAAAGCAATTAAATGTTCTCTCCACTTTGAGACTCAAAAATAAATGTCGATGATGTTGCAGTCATCACCGAAATTATTTTCCAGTGACAAATGAGGAGAGTACAACTTACTTCTTTTAAAATTCTTTGTTAACAATTTCCATTCGAAGATACTTTCAAATAATATATATATCAAAATTTTGAAAAGCACTAGAAATTTAAATTTATTTCATTTTCAAATTAGATTAATAAACTATACTTATAAAATTTCATAGAACTATAGTTAGTGATTTGGAAATGGTGACAGAGCAATAAATGATAACCTAGCATTACCATTCCTAACAACCAATCATTTAACTATCCAATTTCAAAAATTTTTACTCTTATATGTAATCATACATAAAATTGTTCATTTCCAATTTCGAAAACAATATTATGTCAGTTTGCTATGTTTAAGTGTTTTGGAATTCTTATCGATAGCGTTGGCCATACGAATCGATCGAAACCTAGAATTCAAACTTAACAACTCAAACGACATATTGTAAACATTTTCATATTAATTACAAATACACTCCCTCACAGGATGATTCAAAAATGAAAAGATTCAAATTTAGAAGGATCTTAATCAAAAAAATTCTAAAAAGACAGGCTCGAATGGAAGATAAGATAATTAAATTACAAAAGAGGAAAGACGGATGGACTTATTTTAATCATAGCGACCTTAACCGGGTTAACCGGGATTCCAAAAATAAGATCGATGCAGAATTTAAATTCCCACTTGAGAGGGAGAAAAATGACTTCACCAAAACATCCGGAAATAATTAGACACAATGGTGGAGTCAAGATTACTGGGTAGAGAATCAAACAAATAGATAGAACTGCTTGTATAAATCCTAAGGCAATCAACATTCGATTTCAAGAAAACTATCCAGGCAGTCTACTAGAGAACAGTTCGGGCTTTGCAAGGGGTAATGGCATCGTAAACTGAGGACATAGAAATATCCGGTGAATCAATGCCTATTGTAAAACAGTTTCACCCCTTTACAAAACAAAACTAGGTTAGCGGGACCCGATGTGATTAGACATACACAAGGATGAAGTTGTCAATTGAGGTGGCAAGATGTCCTCAAATTTATAATAGAGATTGACATAGTAGAGCTATGGGATGCTCTAATATCAGAAGAACACGAACAGGAGGACAAGAATGGATTTCAAAATAAAAGGGAAAGTTCAAAAGTCTAAAGAAGATCCTAAACAAATTGGGTTCTAACAAGGAAATCTTAAGCTCGAAAGAATATGATTCTATGATCGATTTCACACATTCTAGGGTGTTACTACCCTATCTTTAATGAGGTTTACTCCATATGCTAATTTTTCCTAAACTAGAGCTCTGATACCACTTGTAACGACCTGGTACTTCGAACCGTTTAAATCGACAACCATCCACACGTGTCATACTTGAATTGCTCAAAAAATTGATTGCTAATTTATATTTGGCAAAACTTAGCATATAAAGTGAATAAATCAATCACAGAATCACAGACACGGAGTATTACTACAATAAGCAGCAGAATAAATAGATAATAGTTCATGAAGCTACTATAAAACATCGGAGTCTAAAATAAAATACAACAGAATCTCAAATACAAATGAATCTGTAATACATAAGCAACTGACGAGTCTGAACATAAATGACTGGAATAAACTGAAATAACTAAAAGCTGGATAGATAGATCTTCAAACAAAGCTCCAATCTCTAAAGGTGAGTCTCAAACGCCGCAACACTCGGCCTGACTGAGTATAAACCAAAACACAAAACACTTGAGTCAGGATTAACATTCTAATACCAGTAAATTCAACTCAAGTGAAATGTCAACTGAAATACAAGTGACTTAAAGGATAGTTGGAATTTCCATCCTTTAAGGATCCGTGGAACTATCTACTATGTAGTAATATATGCTATTATAACATGTCTATAGTAAAGTAAAGTATTAAAATAGCGTTAAGGTGTTACCCATATCCCCCTTAACACATTTTATATAATGTCGTAGTCTATACGGATACTGTAAAGTCCACCTGCGGGTGGACTATCAAGGAGCACTCCACAGATATGACAAAAACCAAACTCGTAGAAGACGTGGTAGGGCATGTGATAAGGAACAAGAGGCAATTTCAGGGTAGATATAATGTTTACAGATCTGGACTGGTGGTAATTCATAACAGCTACTACCACCCACCTCGAGACACACTCCCAAATCGAAGGTGCACCCAAATCACAAAGTAATTGAATGATATTGAAGAATTGTGTCCAATAGGAGGAATGACCTCACTTGGACCGGCATGGCTCCTGTTTTAGCCGCATCAAGCTGACTCGCAGGAGGTTGAGCCGCGTTAATACTTCATACAGAATTGTACACCAACCATCCTACTTCGTTTTGGGATCTCCACCATGTACACATTTGTAAACGTTGTTTTCAGTACTGGGAGAGAGTATGACAATATCCAATCCCGGTCCCTTTAACAACCAAATTCTTATTTCGCACCATGGTCATTTCATTTCAAATAGTTTATACTTCTTATCCAAATATCATATTCAATTCAAAACCTTATCAGTTCGATATCTTAATTCACTTTAAATAATATTCATTTCTAGTTGTAACACTTTCAAAATTATAACACTTTTGAAATCATAACACTTTGAAAATCATAACGCTTTTGAAATCATAACACTTTTGAAATCATAACACTTTTGAATTCATAACACTTCCATAATCATAACAGTTCCAACATAAATAGTTTAAATATTGAAAATAGTATAGATATTTATATTAACATATATATTAAGAATAGTATATATATTATATTCAAACATTTCAATATAAGTTTCATTTAGGTTTCAACATTTAACTTTAATTTTATTCAAATTGGAAAATATTCACTCAATCGATTTAATAATGATTAAATAAAACATCAATTTATAAATTTAGATCAATATTAAATATTCAGTCCCAATTTTATTTAAAATTGAGAATATTCATTTAATCACTTTTTATCAAACCAAGTTATCAATCATTTCTTTCAAATCTCAAAATTAATAAGTGCAAATAAATTCTTATTATATTCAATTACTAACCAATTTAAATTCCAAGTTAACATTAATTTATCTTCCCAACCTTTATTATTAAAGTTATAAAACATCGATTTTTAAATGTTGATATAAATTTAAGTAAATACTTAAACATATAATAAACCAATTTAATTTAATTTAATTTAATCTTATTATTAAATGTTTTGTATTAAATCTTATTCTATATATTTTTCAAATAATAGAATTATAAGTAAAGTCTTAAAATTTACACTTTCAAAACTAAATTATAAATTAAAATTTCCAAAACATGTTACTTTAAAAATCTAAATTTTATGCATATATAAATATAGAATTTATATATTATATGTTAAAAATCATCATTAATTAAAACTAGTATATTTCCTATCAAACTTTGGAAATCATTTTCAAAATATAGACCGATAGTGCCGGTATATAATTTTTATCCTATGGTCAAATGATACGAATATATATCATTTTAATCCAAAAATTAAATATTTACGGATATATATCATTTCAACCTACAATCCCAAAATTTCAAAACTAAAGAAAATCTCTTAGGTTTTTCATTTCAACCCATAACGATTTTTCCATAATCTACAAGATTGTTCGGGTATATATCATTTCAACCCATAAAGAATTCTAAACTAATAGGAAACTTGCAAAGTGAGAACAATATAATAATAATATAACATATCAACAACATGCATATATCATCAGTAATAATTTAAAATAATATATACAATAAGTTATGGTGTCATATGTCATGGGTGAACAATTTCAAATAATGGCATATCATATTTAACAATTAAATAACTTAATAGTTCAAATTTAACAGCATATTTCAATCGTCATTTCATGTGAATTAAATTTACTAAATATAAGAATGTGAATCATCAGTGATTGCTCACCTTTCGAGGCTAAAGGAATTGACAGCAGAACAAGCTAGAATTGAAATACTGAACTAGACAATCGACCAATCCAAACGACAAAATCTCAAAGCAAAGCGAGGTAAACATGGATTTGACAAACAAATCTCCTAGTTTGAATTGATGAGAATGAATCAGAACCATCTTGATATAACTCTGAAACAAAATATATATGTTATTATAATTTTTCTCTTTCTTAAAGTCAATATTCAATTTAGAACACATATCAAAATAAAATCTTTATATTTTATTTCCAACTCATTATTTTTTTCCAAATTTACTAATAAATATTTAAGCACATTTTATACATATAAGAGTTATTATAAAATTTACTTTAAAAGAATATTATACATTGAATAACCGACATATAATATGTAGCATATAATATATATGTTTAAAATTATAACATATAATATATAATTAGGCATGGGTGACAAAGATGATCAACTTCATTTCAACAAGTTATTTACCATATTAAAACTCATGTCACTGGAAAATGAAAACTTATGTAAAACTAACCTCACTATAAATTTAATATATACAAACTTTATATAAAATAAAATAAATCGATAAACAAGTGCGGATTAAATTATATATATAAACTTTATATATATATATATAAGCAGGTGGAACAAAAAATGAAATCAGGCTTGAAATGTGTGTGTATGCATAACCATATATATCACCATCAATGAAAATAACCAAACCTTGTAAATATATACTCCAAAGAAGAAGAAAAAATTCAAATGAAACCGTCGAATGAAAAGAAGAGGCAAAGCAAAAATGAATTAGATATAAATATTAATTTATGGATATAGTGACAGTCATAAAGTTACATTCTGGGAATACAAAAGGTTGTGGCTGCTAGATTTCTCACGGTGGTAAATGAAAGGACATAGACAAAACAATAGGCTCGAATGTGAAACCGATACGCTAACCGTTTTACTGATTAGCCATGTATCGAGCTCCGAAATCCACAAATGAACATACTATGGAGATCAGCACGAAGAGACGAATAGAATGGTGCACAGATATCAATGATACAACCATCCGATCTAAAGTCGATATTTGGCTGCCAAACTGCTGCGAATTCGTTGAAAATAAGATAAATGGGGCTAGAGCGGTCTAAATTTGGCGAAACAAAATATAACGTCTCACTCAAAAATGGTTTACAAATTTATTATATAAAAATATTTAGGTTTTGACAATATTTTATTTTCATCAAATTAACTGATATTAAATTGAAATTGAAAATTACACAAATAAACTAACTTCCATATTTATCAACGAAAATCTTTCATTTTCTATATTTGAATAGACGCATACCAAATACCAAATTTTCATTTCTAAATTTAGTTATTTAATTTCAAGCAAAATTTCAGTTAATTACGTCATAAAAACCATTAAAATTTATGAGTTTTTACAATACAAAAAATGGTAGAGAGGAAATGGACAAGCCATTTGAATTAGATGAATTTAAAAAAGCGGTCTTTCAAACTGATGATAATGGTAGTCTAGGACCTGATGATTTTGGTGTAAAAAAATTAAAATCCATTAGGATTTGATAAAAATTGAGCTGCAAGAAATCATGAATAGGTCCTAAGCTATGGGCGAAAAAGTAAGGAAGTAAATCACATATTTGTTTACTTAATTCCCAAAATACCAAATCCATGATCATTAACAAGTTATAAGTCAATATCTTTATGTAATGTGCTTTATAAGATACTGGCCAATTTATTGTGTATTAGAATGAAAGATTTGATGAATGAACTTATTTCACCAAACCAAAATGCATTATACTAGGAAGAAATATAAACGTAAATTCGTTTTTAGCAATGGTGTAACAACCCGGAATTTTTGACAGCATATTTTAATAAATATTTAGTCTAATTTAAATTAAATACAAGCTTGTCAATGTTTAAATTGATGAGATCTTGGATATGTTTGTAAAAGAAAGTTTTGATTTGAAAATTTAAAATAGAATGCTTCGAAAACCATTTAAAACAAAAGCTGTCTTTTACACTAAGATCAAAGATTTTATATTGTTGATATTTAATCCAATAAAATAAAATTGAAATGATAAGTTTAAAAATTTATAAACATAGAAACATTAAACATAAACATGAAAATCTAATGCAAAGGTATAAAACAATATAAATAATTATAATATAAACATTCGAAACTAGTATAAAACGTAATCACAAATTATAAGATGTAACTAGAGTAATATAAATATACAAATATAAATTATAACTTGAAATATATAAATAAAAGTATGTTGTAAATCAAATGTTTGAAAATTTACTTAACAAATAAAAAAATCAAAATCAAGATTCACTAAGAATAATAACCATATGTATAAATGAGCAAGATTCTACAATAAGCCAAGGAGATATATAGCTAAATATACTTAAAAAGTCAGGCAGAACAAACCTGTAAGAAAGAAAGGAAAAACATATAGGACAAGACGATAAATTACACAAGACAAAATCAATAAATGTAGCCACATTTTTTCATCTTTTCAGCTACCATCTTGTTGAAAAAAAAATCTCTGGCCGACCTTCTGAAATGTTTTTAGTTCAAACAAAAATCTTACATCAAATCTTACGGCCTGCATTTTTTTTTATATATATCATAGCTTGTATCTTCTTTCGTTCATAAATTCAAAACTGAGTTTATTCAAAAAAAAATAAGAAGAAGAAGAAGAAGATAAACATCTTATTTTAAAAACTCAAGCAAAATTCAACATATAGGCAAAACAGACTCTCAGGAATTTAATACTGCAGCTTCAAAACAACACATCAATTCTGTTCAACAGTTTTAAGTGAGTAAACTTACCTATTTTAAATCTAAACTTGTACCTTTAGTTTATGAATGGAAAGTGCTTTGATATTTGTTTGGATAACTGGCCTTGGGTATTTCCTGTTGTTTGAATAGTACAGGTAGCTGTTCTTCAAGATTTTTGAAATCTGATCAAAGTTAAGCCAGGAAATTTATAATACTTATTCACATAACTGTTTGAACTTTGGTATTATGCTAATTCAAGTTTGTTTATCTTAAACAAAGGTCTGCAAACATGTTTTAAAGTTTAAACAGCATGTTATTAATACTGTATTTCAAATTACAGGTAAAAAGAAAATCAAGAATCAAAATTTGAGTGTTTAAATTTGTAAATTCCATGACATATTTAGATTCCATACACCTAATTATGATTTTTAACATAAAATTTTTGATTTTTTAAACAAGGGTTTTAAGAGCAGTTTAAAATAGAACTAAAATGTGATTTTTGTCAATTCTAGATGTTTGGGTTAATTTTAATTATTGTAAATTGGTATGAAGCAAGCTAGTAATCTGTTTAGCATAAGAAAAATGCTAAAAAATTATTCAATGAAGGGATTTTGAGTTTGAATCAAAAGTAGGGTTTAGTGCCTATTTTTGTTAATGCTCTGTAAAATTTTGATTTCGGCATCATCATGAAATCGAGTTGGTCGCGATTTTAAGTGGAGTTAGAGGGGGATGTGAGCGAAGTTCTGGTGAAGTTTCATCACCTTCGGTGATGGATGGTGGCCGCACGAAGGATTTGTCAGTGGGTGTTGTTGTCGCATGTTCGAGCATCAGGTCTTTTTTTTTTGTTTTCAACTTGAAATTGAAATCTGGGTTTCGATTTCGCACGAGTGATCGATTTGTGGTTTGTGGGTGATGTCGCAAGCCAACGGAGGCGAAGCGAGCCACCGTGCACGTGCACGGTGGCTTGTCGATGAGATTGGGTGGCTTCGTATCGAGTGATACTCGAGTAAAGTGGTCGGTTAGCTCGAGTTAGGACCGCGTTTGCGTGAGTGGCTTCAGCAGTGTTTTATAACTGTTACTAAAAAAAAGAAATGAAATTAAGGAATCAGGGAGAGGGAGAAGAAGATAGAGAGTGAGAGAGGGGAAACGCACGGGGTAGTCTCGTGTACATCACGAGTTGGAATGGAGGGGTCTCGGGTATCTTACTGGATGAACGTATAACATGATTTAGTTTTAATTTGAGTTATAACTAAGTTAGGTTAGTAATTAGTAGTTTAAGTTAGTATTTGTTTTAAAGGTTTAATAAGGTGAATGATGTAAAGATAGTCGATTTATATAAAGTAATTGGAATGTAGATTAATTTATATTTGAAATTTAATTAATAACTTTAAATTAATTTTGTAATTAAAAATAAATCATATGTTAAATCAATTTAAATCTTAAGAATCTTAGCTTATCACTTAAAAGTTAATTAATAAATGAAAATTAATTTAAGTGATTAATTAAAGATTTATAACTAATTAAATTGATAATTGTTGACTTATTAAACTAATTTTGTGAAAATTAAATAAGTAGTTAATCTTTAATAAGTAAGTTATTTATTAATAATTAAGAATTAACTAATTAACTAAGTAATTAAGTAATGATAAATGAATAAAGTTAATTAATTGAAAAATTAATAAATTGATGATTAATGATTAATTGAGTGATTAATTGATCATTAATAAGTTAATTAATCAGTGCTTAATTAAATAAAATAAAGTAGTTTATTCTTAAGCAAATAATTTAGTTAAGTAAAACCAAACTGTTTGGTATGCATAGATAATTCTGATTGACTTTGGCATCTGTTTGATGATTTTTCTGTGATATGTTATAATATATTATGGATATCTGTGATAACTGTGTATGATTTATCTGTTATATCTGTTATGTTAATCCTGATATTAAATTGAACTGTTAAGTTAAATAGACAACTTGGCCCTTAAAATGGCGTTTGGATTCCGATGAAACCGGGATCGGAAGAATCAATTTTGATTCTCCGAAAACCACATCGATCCAAATTAAACGATAGGTCGTGACTTATCAAATGGTGAATCGAGATGATGTTTCAGAATGCAAGGGTTATCGTCGTTAACTCTAAAGGTGATTCCAAAATGAGTGTAACGAGATAATGCCTTCGGTTTCGTTCGAACCCGGAACGAACTTGTATGGATTGAATGCTTTCAACACATCGTCAGGCGGACGATGAGCATTCTAAGAATAATGTTCAATAAAGGTAATCGTAGCCTCAAGCCTCATCAACCGGGAATGGCTTAAACAGGGGAGATGCAGCAAGGTTAGTTGGGTCATGCTCAAGGAGGACAAGATATTCCCCTGTCTAGATGTCCCTTTTTATTTCGGCTGTGTGAGCAGTTGTTGGCCACAACTGCGGGGTTATCTTATTCGGGACTGTTCAGTAAGGAATGGTTCCGGCCTTGTGTTGTAGGGGGTCGGGAGTGATCCTCGGTACGATGATCTAGGCCCCGTACTGTGACGAGCGGTACCCCAGTAGCCCTGCCATTGTTGGAAACCCATTTTCCCTACGAGACCCTACGGTTTTGATTTGTGTTACCCACTTTCGTGGCTAGTAGTTGGAATTTAATCATGTAACAATTTCGGCTATTTTCTATTTACTTGAAAACCATAGACACTATTATAATATCACCGAATTTCGTATAAAATGTTTTGGTTAGCGTAAGGTAAAAACTTACCCGTATTTATTTGTGGGGAGTCTTACGTGATACCTTTAATTTCAAATGATTTTCAAAGTTAAGCAATTTTAACCTGTTTACTCATACCAGACCTATGTCTGACCCGGAGTTTATATTTTGTGTTTTCATAAACTCTTGGGTACTCAAATTTTTATGAGTAGCCAAGTGATAGGTATTTGGGCGGTTGAATTTCTGGAGGAGCTATTTTGGGGAGAAGACCAGACGTATGTATCTATATATGTAGTTCCGCTATGTAGTTAGTGTGTGTTGTATTGTGGATGTATGTATGGACATATATGTATATGACAGTCCTGTTATATGATATCGTATGACTCTGATGTATGTATAACTATGTAATAGTTAAGTGATGTATTATATTTTGTTCCATTCCGCTGTGAGATTCTGATGTTGTTGTTCTTTCTTTCGATTCTTTTCTATTTTTATCCCTTTCTTTCTTAATGATGAAACGTCTTTCTGGGTTGAGAAAGGTGGGTCGTCACAGTTGGTATCAGAGCGCTAGGTAGAGCGAGTACCTAGGCTCTTGTGTTATATTTATCTTGAGAGTGCGTATTTGTATTTTCATATAATTATATATAGTCTATCTAATTTGTTGAGTTACCTATTCAGCTGACCGACATGAGTTAAGGAAGAAGAGGTAGAGTTAGGGCCAGTACTTCAATAGAGAATGGACGGAGTCAAAATGTTAGTGAGGCTGTCAATCCAGTACCGCCTCAAGTTAGTTTTACAGCTTTATGCAAGGATTTCAAACATCTCAGAGGCCAACCATTCAAAGGTTCGGAGTCAATAATTGAAGTTCAAGACTGGCTACGCTCTTGCGAACGTATTTTCAAGAGCATGAAATTGACTGATGAGCGTAAGAGGCATATGGCATCGTGGCAACTGAAAGGTGGTGCAGCAGTATGGTGGGATTCAACTATTGCAAATATTTCTGAGGATGACATTTCTTGGGACAGATTTAAGGAGTTGTTTGAAGAGAAGTTTGTGCCAACGGCAGGAAGAACCCAATTGTATCAGGATTTTCTGTATTTGAAGCAAGGTAGTATGTCTATTTCGGAGTATGAAACTAGATTCAACGAATTCTCTTGTTGTGGACTAGAACTCATCAATACTCCTCTGAAAAAGAATGAGAAATTTGTGCAAGGGTTGAGGCCTGAATTCCATGGAAAATTGACAATGCTTCTGAAGGGATCTTTTGTTGATTTAATTGATATGGCATTGAGATACGAAAGTTTGATGAGTAAGAAACCGGTGGTTCCAGTTGCAGCTTCAGGTGGGAATTTCACTAATTCGAATAAGCGAAAGTTCGATCCCAAATGGAGAAAGCCGAATAAGAAGAAACCTGGGAATAACAACGGACCCCGAAAGTGCTACATTTGTCAACAGGAAGGGCATCTGGCAAATAAATGTCCTAGAAAGGGATTCCAGCAACAGCAGCAGCAACCGCATCAGAGTGGCCCAGGATCAGCTATGGTTCAGAAATCATTGTGCTTTAATTGTCATCAGCCAGGACACATGATCAAGAACTGTCCACTTCTGCAGAGGGCGCCTCAGAATAAAGTTTTTGCTTTGGAAGCCGGACTATCTTCTTCTTCGATGGGCAAAGGAGTATTAGAAGGTACTTTACTTTTAGATGGAATATATATTAAAGTTTTGTTTGATTCGGGTGCTTCCTTGAGTTTTATTTCTTTGGACTATGTTGAAAAGTTTTCTCTTACCCCTAGTTCTGTGGATAGTCCTATCTTGGTATCTAATCCTATAGGAGGGGTGACCAAATTAGACACTATTTGTAAGGACTTGAAGATCTCTTATCTATCCCACAGTTTTTCTTGTGACCCGTATGTGTTGAATTTTAAGGGATTTGATCTTATTTTGGGAATGGATTGGATGGATAAGTATAAAGCCGTTTTGAATTGTGATGAAAGAACAGTTTCGTTGGAAACTGATCTGGGTAGAATTGCCAGAGTGTCATGTGATAATTCTGGAATTCACTTGAGCAGTCTTTTGCATGGAATTGAGACTTCTGAAGAGAGAGTTGAAGACATCGATGTGGTTCAATATTTTGCTGATGTATTTGAAGAAGTTAAGTGTCTGCCACCACATCGAGAAATAGAGTTCCGTATTGATTTGATTCCAGGAGCTGTGCCAGTGATTAAGCCCAGTAGGAGAATGGCTCCTAGGGAAAGAGAAGAGTTGATTAAGCAGACGCAGGATGTTTTAGTGAAGGGGTTGATAAGACCCAGTTTTTCTTGTTGGGGTTCAACAGCAGTATTTGTGACTAAATCGGATGGATCATTGAGGTTTTGTGTGGATTATAGAGAATTGAACAAAGTGACTATCCGTAATAAATATCCTCTTCCTCGCATCGATGATCTTTTTGACCAGTTGCATGGTGCATCTATCTTTTCTCAATTGGATCTAGCTTCAGGTTTCCACCAGTTGAGGGTAGCTGAAGACAGTATTCCCTTGACTGCATTTAGGGGACCGAATTGTTTCTATGAGTGGTTGGTTATGCCGTTCGGATTAACCAACGCTCCTGCTTATTTCGTTGACCTCATGAATCGAGTCTTTAGGGATGTGTTGAATAAATTTGTGCTGGTATTTATTGATGATATCTTGGTCTATTCCAAATCCGAAGAAGAGCACAGGGAACATTTGAGGATTGTATTGGAGAGTCTGAGGAAGCATGTGCTGAAGGAGAATTTTTCGAAGTGCCATTTCTGTAAATTGGAAGTTAAATTTTTAGGGCACATTGTTTCTGGTGAAGGCATTTCTGTAGACCCAGCGAAAGTTGAAACTATTCTGGAATGGAAACAGCCAGAGACACCGACGGAAGTTCGCAGTTTCCTAGGATTGGCTGGCTACTACAGGAAATTTATCAGAGATTATTCCAAGATTTCTTCGCATCTGACTAAGCTGACCAGGAAAGGAGCAAAATTCAAATGGACACCTTAGTGTGAAGAAGCTTTTCAGGAATTGAAGATAAGGCTTACTAGTGCACCAGTACTTGCTATTTCGGATGGGAAAAGAAAATTCGAGGTTTACACTGATGCTTGTATTGTTGGTTTGGGAGCAGTTCTGATGCAGAACAGAAGGGTTATCGCGTATGCTAGTCGGCAGTTGAAGCCACATGAGAAGAACTATGCTACGCATGATCTTGAATTGCTAGCCATTGTTTTTGCTTTGAAAATTTGGAGACATTATCTTTTAGGAGAGAAATTCGAATTGTTCACGGATCACAAACCGTTGAAATATCTATTCTCTCAAAAAGATTTAAATCTGAGACAGCAGCGGTGGGTTGAACTTTTGCATCTTATGATTTGGACATTCTGTACACTCCGGGAAAAGAAAATGTCATAGCTGATGCTCTCAGTAGGAATGCAGTTCTATCTCTTCTGGAAGTGGTTCCATCTCTTATTGAAAGAATCTCAAACAAGCAAGAATCTGATAAGAAGTTGAGGAGGATCATTAAAGGAGTCAGGAAGGGTCAGTGTCCTAGTTTTGAAATCGAGGGCCAAGGAACACTAAGGATCAACGGGAGAATCTGTGTTCCGAATGACAAGGATTTAAAGCAGGAAGTTTTATCAGAGAGTCATCGCTCCAAACTGAATATTCATCCAGGAATCTCGAAGATGTACAAGGACATGAGGAGAGTATTCTGGTGGCCGGGTATGAAAAAGGATATTGCTAGATTTGTGAACAGTTGTGCCATCTGTCAACAAGTTAAAGGTGATCAACAGAAATCTGCCGAATTATTACAACCTTTGGAAATTCCGAATTGATCTCGATGTATTTTATCGATGGTTTGCCTAGAACCAGGAAAGGGAATGACGGTATATGGGTTATTGTGGATCGTTTAACCAAGAGTGTCCATTTTATACCAGTAAAGGCAACCCGCACTGCAGTTTCTTTGGCAGAAATTTTCTTGAAGGAGATAGTTCGATTGCATGGTGTCACACTCAGCATAGTAAGTGATCGTGACCCTATTTTCACTAGCAAATTTTGGGAAGCTCTGCAATCAGCAATGGGTACAGATTTGAGATTGAGTACAGCCTATCATCCTCAAACGGACGGACAGATGGAGAGGCTTAATCGTATTCTTGAGGATATGCTACGGGCTTGTGTTTTAGATTTTGGAGGATCTTGGGAAGACCATCTTCATCTAGTGGAATTTTCTTATAATAACAGTTATCAAGCGAGTATTAAGATGGCTCCTTATGAAGCTTTATACGGAAGACCGTGTAGATCCCCATCTTGTTGGATTGAATCGAAGGATCGTCTTGCGCTCGGACCTGATCTTATTCGAGAAGCTTCTGCGAAGGTTGAGCTTATCAAGAAAAGGATGAAAGCTGCTCAAGATCGTCAGAAGAAATATGCGGATAGAAGACGAAGGCCTTTGGAATTTGAGATCGGAGACTTGGTTTTTGTTAAAGTTTCCCCAATTAAAGGTGCTATAAGATTCGGAAAAACAGGAAAACTTGCTCCGAGATACATTGGACCATTTCGAGTATTGGAAAGAACTGGAACTGTAGCCTACAGGATTGAATTTCCAGAGCGGATGTCTGGGATTCACAATGTGTTTCATGTATCACATTTGAGGAAATTTGTTCATGATTCCTCACTGGTTGTAGAGCCAGTAATTCAAGAAGACTTGGAAGTGGAACCCAATTTAACTGTGGTTAGAAATCCAGTTCAGATTGTGGATCGAGACGAGAAGCAACTCAGGAACAAAGTGGTGAAACTCGTCAAGGTGCAATGGAGTGAGGATCCCAGAGACTGTACCTGGGAAACTCTCGATAGTTTTAGGAATGCTTATCCGGATTTATGTTCGGATAACTAGTGATGTTTGTTAGAATAGACTATTGTTTGTTTGCTATTGTATGAATGATATGTATGTTTGGATGGTTAATATAAAAGTTTTTGAATTAACTGTTGTTTTAAATTTCGGGGACGAAATTCTTTTAAGGGGGGAGGAATGTAACAACCCGGAATTTTTGACAACATATTTTAATAAATATTTAATCTAATTTAAATTAAATACAAGCTTGTTAATGTTTAAATTGATAAGATCTTGGATATGTTTGTAAAAGAAAGTTTTGATTTGAAAATTTAAAATAGAATGCTTCGAAAACCATTTAAAACAAAACCTGTCTTTTACACTAAGATCAAAGATTTTATATTGTTGATATTTAATCCAATAAAATGAAATTGAAATGATTAGTTTAAAAATTTATAAACATAGAAACATTAAACATAAACATGAAATTCTAATGCAAAGGTATAAAACAATATAAATAATTATAACATAAACATTCAAAACTAGTATAAAACGTAATCATAAATTATAAGATGTAATTAAAGTAATATAAATATACAAATATAAATTATAACTTGAAATATATAAATACAAGTATGTTGTAAATCAAATGTTTGAAAATTTACTTAACAAATAAAAAAATCAAAATCAGGCTTCACTAAGAATAATAACCATATGTATAAATGAGCAAGCTTCTACCATAAGCCAAGGAGATATATAGATAAATATACTTACAAAGTCAGGCTGAACAAACCTGTAAGAAAGAAAGGAAAAACATATAGGACAAGATGATAAATTACACAAGACAAAATCAATAAATGTAGCCACATTTTTCATCTTTTCAGCCACCATCTTGTTGAAAAAAAAATCTCTGGCCGACCTTCTGAAATATTTTTAGTTCAAACAAAAATCTTACATCAAATCTTACAGCCTGCATTTTTTATATATATATCATAGCTTGTATCTTCTTTAGTTCATCAATTCAAAACTGAGTTTATTCAAAAAAAAAGAAAAAAGAAGAAGATAAACATCTTATTTTACAAACTCAAGCAAAATTCAACATATAGGCAAAACAGATTCTCAGGAATTTAATACTGCAGCTTCAACACAACAAATCAATTCTGTTCAACAGTTTTAAGTGAGTAAACTTACCTATTTTAAATCTAAACTTGTATCTTTAGTTTATGAATGGAAAGTGCTTTGATATTTGTTTGGATAACTGGCCTTGAGTATTTCCTGTTGTTTGAATAGTACAGGTAGCTGTTCTTCAAGACTTTTGAAATCTGATCAAAGTTAAGCCAAGAAATTTATAATACTTATTCATATAACTGTTTGAACTTTGGTATTATGCTAATTCAAGTTTATTTATCTTAAACAAAGGCCTGCAAACATGTTTTAAAGTTTAAACAGCATGTTATTAATACTGTATTTCAAATTATAGGTAAAAAGAAAATCCAGAATCAAAATTCGAGTGTTTAAATTTGTAAATTCCATGACATATTTAGATTCCATACACCTAATTATGATTTTTAACATAAAATTTATGATTTCTTAAACAAGGGTTTTAAGAGCAGTTTAAAATAGAACTAAAATGTGATTTTTGTCAATTCTAGATGTTTGGGTTAATTTTAATTATTGTAAATTGGTATGAAGCAAGCTATAAATCTGTTTAACATAAGAAAAATGCTAAAAAAATTATTCAATGAAGGGATTTTGAGTTTGAATCAAAAGTGAGGTTTGGTGCCTATTTTTGTTAATGCTCTGTACAATTTAGATTTCGGCATCATCATGAAATCGAGTTGGTCGTGATTTTAGGTGGAGTTAGAGGGGGATGTGAGCGAAGTTCTGGTGAAGTTTCATCACCTCCAGTGATGGATGGTGGCCGCACGAAGGATTTGTCAGTGGGTGTTGTTGTCGCATATTCGAGCATCAGGTCTTTTTTTTTGTTTTCAACTTGAAATTGAAATCTGGGTTTCGATTTCGCACGAGTGGTCGATTTGTGGTTTGTGGGTGATGTCGCAAGCCACCGGAGGCAAAGCGAGCCACCGTGCACGTGCACGGTGGCGTGGGCATGTCGATGAGATTGGGTGGCTTCGTATCGAGTGATACTCGAGTGGGTACTCGAGTAAAGTGGTCGGTTAGCTCGAGTTAGGACCGCGTTTGTGTGAGTGGCTTCAGCAGTGTTTTATAACTGTTACTAAAAAAAATGAAATGAAGGAATCAGGGAGAGGGAGAAGAAGATAGAGAGTGAGAGAGGGGAAACGCACGGGGTAGTCTTGTGTACGTCACGAGTTGGAATGGAGGGGTCTCGGGTATCTTACTGGATGAACGTATAACATGATTTAGTTTTAATTTGAGTTATAACTAAGTTAGGCTAGTAATTAGTAGTTTAAGTTAGTATTTGTTTTAAAGGCTTAATAAGGTGAATGATGTAAAGATAGTCGATTTATACAAAGTAATTGGAACGTAGATTAATTTATATTTGAAATTTGATTAATAACTTTAAATTAATTTTGTAATTAAAAATAAATCATATGTTAAATCAATTTAAATCTTAAGAATCTTAGCTTATCACTTAAAAGTTAATTAATAAATGAAAATTAATTTAAGTGATTAATTAAAGATTTATAACTAATTAAATTGATAATAATTGACTTGTTAAAATAATTTTGTGATAATTAAATAAGTAGTTAATCTTTAATAAGTAAGTTATTTATTAATAACTAAGAATTAACTAAGTAAATAAGTAAATATAAATGAATAAAGTTAATTAATTGAAAAATTAATAAATTGATGATTAATGATTAATTGAGTGATTAATTGATCATTAATAAGTTAATTAATCAGTGCTTAATTAAATAAAATAAAGTAGTTTATTCTTAAGCAAATAATTTAGTTAAGTAAAACCAAACTGTTTGGTATGCATAGATAATTCTGATTGACTTTGACATCTGTTTGATGATTTTTCTGTGATATGTTATAATATATTATGGATATCTGTGATAACTGTGTATGATTTATCTGTTATATCTGTTATGTTAATCCTGATATTAAATTGAACTGTTAAGTTAAATAGATAACTTGGCCCTTAAAATGGCGTTTAGATTCCGATGAAACCAGGATCGGAAGAATCAATTTTGATTCTCCGAAAACCACATCGATCCAACTAAACGATAGGTCGTGACTTATCAAATGGTGAATCGAGATGATGTTTCAGAATGCAAGGGTTATCGTCGTTAACTCTGAAGGTGATTCCAAAATGAGTGTAACGAGATAATGCCTTCGGTATCGTTCGAACCCGGAACGAACTTGTATGGATTGAATGCTTTCAACACATCGTCAGGCGGACGATGAGCATTCTAAGAATAATGTTCAATAAATGTAATCGTAGCCTCAAGCCTCATCAACCGAGAATGGCTAAAACTGGGGAGATGCGGCAAGGTTAGGTGGGTCATGCCCAAGCAGGACAAGATATTCCCTTGTCTAGATGTCCCTTTTTATTTCGGCCGTGTGAGAAGTTGTTGGCCACAACTGCGGGGTTATCTTTTTCGAAACTGTTCAGTAAGGAATGGTTCTGGCCTTGTGTTATAGGGGGTCGAGAGTGTTCCTCGGTACGGTGATCTAGGCCCCGTACTGTGACGGGCGGTACCCCAGTAGCCCTGCCATTGTTGGAAACCCATTTTCCCTACGAGACCCTACGGTTTTGATTTGTATTACCCACTTTCGTGGTTAGTAGCTGGAATTTAATCATGTAACAATTTCGGCTATTTTCTATTTACTTGAAAACCCAAGACACTATTATAATATCACTGAATTTCCTATAAAATGTTTTGGTTAGCGTAAGGTAAAAACTTACCCGTATTTATTTGTGGGGAGTCTTACGTGATACCTTTATTTTCAAATGATTTTCAAAGTTAAGCAATTTTAACATGTTTACTCATACCAGACCCATGTCTGACTCGGAGTTTATATTTTGTGTTTTCATAAACTACTCAAATTTTTATGAGTAGCCAAGTGATAGGTATTTGGGCGGTTGATTTTCTGGAGGAGCTATTTTGGGGAGAAGACCAAACGTATGTATCTATATATGTAGTTCCGCTATGTAGTTAGTGTGTGTTGTATTATGGATGTATGTATGGACATATATGTATATGATAGTCCTGTTATATGATATTGTATGACTCTGATGTATGTATAACTATGTAATAGTTATGTGATGTATTATATTTTGTTCCATTCCACTGTGAGATTCTGATGTTGTTGTTGTTTCTTTCGATTCTTTTCTATTTCTATCCCTTTCTTTCTTAATGATGAAACGTCTTTCTGGGTTGAGAAAGGCGGGTCGTCACAAATGGATAGAAGTTTTAATTAGAAGACGTCAAAAAAATTATATGTTAAGATTAACTTGCATAAGGCATATGACAAAATCAATTGTGAATTCATTCTTCACATAATAAAGTCTAAGGGTTCTCTAATAAAATTCTCAAATCTGATGTATACTTATATTTCCACTCCATCATCTTCTTCTATGATAAATATGTACCCAAAAGGACATTTCACAAGTAATATAGGGCCAAGGAAGGGAGACCATTTGTCTCCATACTTGTTTTCTATTGATATGGAATATTCAACAATTTTATTTAACACAGAATTCATCAAAGGTAACATCATACCAGTTTATGGAGCTGAGCCAATCTCAACACATTTATTATACATCAATGACATCTTAATCCTAACCAAAGTAAGTGTTTAAAGTGCTTACACAATTCATGAGATCATGAAAAAAGTTGACATACTACTAACTTACGAATATGTGAATAAAAGCCCACAATTTTGTTTTGGAAAAGGGTAAGAAATAGAGAAAATTAATTGACATTTTAAAAATGCAGACGGGCACGTTGCCTATCATTTATTTAGGCATTCACTCTCTACAGAAAAGTTAAAATCCAGGGACTTTTTCCTCTCTTAGATAAAATTAACAAGAAATTCAATAATTGGAATAACATATTATTAAATATAAGAGGATGTTTAGAATTATATCTATCTAATTATTGAATTCAGAATGCATTTTTGCCATATCCTATCAAATATCTTACGGAGGATTAATTCCTTATGTGCTAATTCCTTATGGCATAATAAATCACATAAGATAAGCTGGTCTGAAGTATATAAACCAAAAGTAGAATGGGTCCCGGGCCTTAGGAATATGGAGGAATTATTTCAAGCTAACATTATCGAATTGTCATGGAGATTTCTAACCTTAGATAATCTTTGGCACATCTAAACATCAAACAAATACTGCAAGAATAATAATTTTTGGACTTTCGAATTGATAATAACTCTTAAACAACCTGGAAAACTATCTTGGAAGCAAGACAAAATAGCAAGGTAACTTTAGTAAATAAATAGTTAATGTCAATGACACAAACTTATGGTTAGACCCTCGACAAATGGGTCTACTCTGGTTGACAAATTAGGTTAAAATACAATGTCTTTGATGGGAGGTTCTAGTAGAAGAGTTTCTTCTCTCCACACTGAAGGTGAGTGCAGATCGAACTCTTCATGTTTATCATCCCACATCTGTGCTGAAATCCAAAAATTACCATTGAAATAGACGAAACTGAAGAATACTGGAAAGTGATTTCTTATCTATCAAGAAGATTTGGCATGGGTAACATAAGAGCAAGAAATAGTGAATTGGAATGGAGAAGTGTATGTAGAATCACATCATGCTCCAAAAATGTTTGTTTTTTGCTTTATTGGTTAAAACAAATAAACTAAACACCAAGGAAAGAGCAACAAGATGGAACAATGAAATTGATCCTATATGTTTATTTTGGGAACAATATTTGGAGAATAGAGATCATTTATTCATTAATTGCAGTTACTCGTCGCATTTGGATGATATTAGTACCAAATTTCAAAATCTACCCTCGTATTACAAAAAAAAAAGATATATTTACATAAGCCATAATTGTAAGCAAAGGTAATAAAGCAATCATAGATCTAACCGGCATAGTAATCACAACAAATCTTTAGCATATATGAAAGGAATGAAACAACCAAATATCCAAAGGGATTAAAACACCATACCAGATCAAGTGGCTACTTTTTACTCAAAATATTGTAGTCTACTCAAACAAATGAGAATCAAATTGATGGATCACATTGGAAATGTAGACATTTTTGCAAACTTTAGCTACGACTTTCGAGCTTCACAAAGTCTTCCAGTTACGGTTGTTAAGACAACATCTTAATGTGAATGGATTCTATTAGAGATTTTTGCAATAAAAATTCCAAGTCACCATGAAGAATGAAGAGAGAAAATGTAGGGCTGAATTGGGAATGTTAAGTCGGTATGTTAATGATTTATTAAATGAAGTGTGCTCAAGTGGAAGTGTCCTGGCGCTAATGTCTATTTATTTATCTATTCTGTATTTTTTATTATTTCTTACTGCATATTTTTAATTGCATATCGTATAGGTGTTTTTGAGTTGTTAAAAAATGTTACTCGTACACCTAGTTGGAGCATCAACAAACATTTCTAACTTTTTTATTCAAAGTAAATAAAGTACCCTTGTTTCAAAAAACAATAATATAAATTTAATTCAAATTTAAATTCCAACAACAAATTAAAATACCTACTACAAACTCAATCATGAAAAATTACAACTAACAATGATATTATACCATAAAGATGCGGACAATCTCAACAGTTGTTTTTGGTTTGTCAATTTCCATCATCGATGAAACTAGGTTCGGATTTTCTAGTTTCTATAAAATGATACCGGCGGTAGTCATCTCATATGAAGATAACTTGCCTAATCAACGAAGTAATTTCAAAGCCTCCTTATACTAGCTGGAGTTTGCAACAGCATGGCAAGTAGAAGGAGAAGTAGGAGCAGAAGTAGGAGTGGAAGGTCCAACAAAATGGTGCTTGGCCTTTCGACTGGGCTAGTGGTGTATAATAGACCGAGGGGGTGGTATGCTCTGGAGAAAAAGCTAAGTCATCAGACCGATATGTACAAGTACTATCTAGTCCAATGATCATCTCTTTTGCACGTTCTTCACTCACCCTTATATCTTGGTTGATCAAGCGTACAGATTCACCATAGGAAAGATATGGAGGGGCAATTTATACCAATCTGATCATCGAACGGACATGCACTTCGAATTAGATGTACTTGAAATAAATAATCCATCATCTCCTACCCAATAAGATAATAAATTCCGAGACTCCTCATAAACAGAATGCCTTGTGCTTTAGCTCGGGCCTAGAAATCGTCATCACATTTGATGACTCTCTGATTAGTTCCACCCAACTTCTTCTACCGTCATCAAGCTTTCAAAATGATTGCATGTCTCGACAAGGTTATCCCATTTACAAGTGAGGACAATGGGATTATACTTCAACGAAAAGTTGTCCATCAGATATTTGCGGACATCATGCATGAAGTACACCTTTTTTCTATGCTTAAAAGTTTAGTGGAGCGGTAATATGTTTCGACGAATTTGACCATTTCACCATCGGACAATTCTTGGATCAGATTTTTTTATTGATGAGCAAGACAATGAGGAGGCCTTTTTGTGTAGAAGATGTTGTAGAAGAGGAAGAGTGGAAGATTTCAATTAATGTGTTTTTTTGTTGAGGTCTAGGCGGAGTTTATAAAAAAATTACGACCGATTTATCTTAAATAAGTCGTACATATCTATTACGTCCCGTTTAACCACTGCATTTTACCTAAACATTTTTGTAGACATATCTTTACAATTATTATTATGTTGAAAAATATCTTTTATTTTGTTACTTAAATAATGATAATAATATTTTGAATAAACATCGTAAAATCCATTTTGTCACTTACTCAAAACAATAAAATTTTTACAAAGCCATCCCATTGTCTATGAAATATTACTATATTTTATAAATAATAATCAACTTTCTAATTCTAGTTTAAAAATGGATTTTTCATTATTATTAAGAATTACCCTAAAAATTCAAAAATAATAATATTATTATATTTCTTATCTTAATTCCAATTTAATAAGTTAAATCACCGTTCTTTTACAAATATCACTCCAAATCTACGAATAACCTAATTTTCAATTTATTTATCTAAAATTTCCATTATTACATGATTCCATCCATTGTAATTAAGTTAATTGCTTTCGTACTTTAAATTTATAATTAATTATAATTGGATATCCAATAATATAACAATCAAACTATGGCACACCATATCCAAAATATTTAAATATCCAAATAATCATCAATATAACACAACATATATTAATAATTATAAAGTTTCATCAATAAATAAGCATTTAATATTTTCACACCTTAATTAGTTAAATAAATAAACCACAATTACATGTTTTGTAAACAACCTCAAAAATTCAACAAATCAAGGACCAAATTTCTCGATATTCCACCACAAGTCCAATGGAAGAAACTACGCTTGAAATGGAATTCGTAAACAAAGGATACAGAGGTTAGAAGATCTAGGGTCTAATTCATAAAGAAATAAAACACAGGGACTTGTTTGTAAATTTACCCTTTCTTCCCAAAAGTAAACCAGTTGCCGCCACCCAATTTTGACTATAATTATTAGCCACCTTCGACCTCTGACCATGCAATTGACTGCAAATCCAAACTTCACCACCAAAGATCACTCCACCCCAGCCGCGTTGATGCTCCAAGTAGGCTAATTTGGCTCCGTCGAACCATAAGCACTGAGCTCTAAAGACAATATTAGAATATGGATGTTGGATCCATATCTGGGCACCTACAAAAGTTATATGGTGAATAGTTTCATACTAATAGGTACGAGATCCCTTGGAAATTGTTTTATACAAATTTAGCAAGGGCACACCCATCCAAGATCACATACTCGATATGATTAGGTACATAAAGAGATTGGTTGAGTTGGGAATGACTCTTAACACAAAGTCACAAACCGACTTCATTGTTCGATCACTAACTCCAGGTTTGATCATTCATATTTAATTTCAAAATGAATTCGATGAAGTGTATTATCGTGGATCTCCTTAATATGTTAAGGCTGAACGAGTGTACATTTACATAAAAACAGAGTACAACACTCATGGTCAAATGCACACTTACTCCGAACGGTTAAAATAAAGAAAGCATAGGTTGAAAGGCAACAAGAGTAAAGCTAAGGCCAAAGAAGAGAATGGTGAATGGTACTATATCTCTAAGAAGAGATATGTTGGATGAAGTCCCACCGAACCAACCCATTCGGCACCAATCCTCTGCCACCGGACCAACTCCACTCACCACCGAATCAATCCCAACTCCACTCACCATCGAATCAATCCACACCCCTCTAATCACCGAACCACACTACCGAATCAAGGCTAAGAAGGCACTACCGAACCAGCTACCTCCAACCATCACCGAACCAATCAACGCCTCTATCCACTGCCGAACCAAAGCACCACCGGACCGGAACTCAACGCTCCACCCACCACCGGACCAATCCATGCTCCACTCACTACCGAACCAAGGCGTTACCGAATCAACAATGCTAGGCCAGATCACATCAGCCCAGGCCCACCAGCAGCTATATACATCCAAGACCCCTACTCCTAACCTCACTCTATAAATAGAGGGGCAGGGGTACAACAATGACAGACAAGTTTGAGAGCTCAAGCACGGACAGAACTTTCAAACAACTTTCGTACACTTGTAATCAAAGCTTTGTACTTGTAATCCGAACAATAAAGGAGAATAACATATAAAGTGGACGTAGGCACATTCTGGCCGAACCACTACAAATCTGTGTGTCTTTTATAGTTTAGTCCCTGCTATTTACGTATTTGCATAAATCACCCAAATCACTAAGAACAAATAAAATCAACTAAAACATATGACTTGGAGGTGTTTGCCCATTTTTTGTGCAAACATTTTTGGTGCTTTCACTGAGAACTCGAGCTAGAAGCTTCAGCTTCTCCCACTTAACCTTCTTCCCGACAGCATCGCTCATTGCTTGGAAGACATGCCTCCCAGGCAGAAGAAAGATGTTAGCAGAGGAAAGAACATCGCAACTAGCAGCGTTCCAGATCCAGTGATCACAGATCAAGAGAACCGTCCCGTATCAACAGCAGTATGAAATGGAAGTCAGGCAAATCCGACAGCCCCTGCCACGGAACAACCGACAGCAATTACTAGGGCAGATCTAGACAGGGTTGTGGCTGAAGTGACTAACCGCTTCACATGCCAATAAGAAGCCATCGTATACCGACTCATGTCACGTTTAAGGGATGCTAAAGAATCCAACCGCAACACTGAATCATGAGATGAGTCCCAGTCTGGAGGATCTGGGAGGTGACAAAGATCTTTCCTCTTTGAAGAAGCTAACAACAGAAACAGCAATGATAGAAGCCGAGCCCGAACTCCGACCCGAGGAAACATTTGGAACCAAACCCAACGATGGAGGTACCAGGCGAGGGTCGGCTATGGCTGAGCCGGTCATGCTACCTAACCATGGAAACACCAATGAACGAGGGCGAGCTAGAGTCCAGCCCGAAGTTGGACCCGAGGAAGTGCCCAGAACAGAACCCAGCAGGGGAAGATCAAGGCAAGGGCCAACTGTAGCTGACCCTGGCATGCTCCCAGAAGAACAGAGACATCCACTGGAAAATATTAGGAGTGATAGACGATCCCATCCCTACAGATCATCTGGAAGGAATCAATCCCGCAGAGAAGAACCAAACTCATTTCTATCTGTTCCAAATTCTGATGAAAGGATGGCGCGATTGTTCAGAGAGTGCGTCCAACGGGATCAAAGAGATCGAGGGATAGGCGCTAGGGTAACCAGCCCTTTCACCCGCAATATCGAAATAGCCATCACCCCCGAGAATGGGAAATACCAACAATGGAACCTTATAAGGGAATCTCTGACCCCGTTATACACTTGCAGAGATACACGCAGCATATGCTTATGAGAGGAGCCACAGAAGAAGTATTGTGCAAATGCTTTCCACTATTCTTGGCAGATCTAGCTACCTCCTGGTTCTGCCATCTACCCCAAGGATCCATCAGCTCATGGGAGATGTTGAAAGAAAAGTTCATCAGCCAGTTCCACATTCATGTGGAACAACCCAAGGACACTTATTCCCTATCTAATATCAAACAGAAGCCTGGAGAGACAGTGCAGCAATATTTAACCCGATTCAATGCTGCAGCGGCCGCAGTCTAAGATGCCGATGAGAAACTTATCTTAATGGCCCTCTGTAGTGGTGTGCATCCGGATACTAAGTTTGCTAGAAGATTAACGAAAGAAAAACCAGCTACCTTACCCGATTTCTTCCATGAAGCCGGAAGATATATGAGACTTGAAGACGCTGCCACTGAAAGATAGACAGGGCAACAAACCAAGGCAGCTCATGGCGACACACCCGCTGTAGCAAAGGACGTCCGAAGAAATGACTCTAGAGACAATGCTGGGGGCAATAAGGGAGAAAAACGTCTATATCGGCCAGGACCGAGATTTGACACTTACACTCCTTTGAACGAGACGATCGAAAACATCTTCCTGGCTACCCAAGACGAAGTTAAATACAGACGCCCCCCGTACAAGAAGAAATCAGATAACGCAATTAAGTCTGGAAAGTTCTGCTACTTCCACGAATCTGATGGGCATGATACCAATGAATGCCATCATCTCCGGGACTTAATTGAAGAACACATCAGACGGAAGAGACTGGAACGCTATGTAAAAGGTCAAAACAGAACCCCAGCACCAGTCAATGAAAACCCAAGGCCACGCCTCCCAGAAACAGGAGGGGGAAATCGCAACACCAGCGGCTCCAATCAAGAGAAGATAGTTGTCCATACCATATCGGGAGGACCACACATCGCCGACAGAAGCTGGGCAGAGATGGAAAGATACGGAAAGTCACTTAGAAACAATGAAGGCTACGTTAATTCTGTTACGGAAGAACGCCACTCGAAACGAAAAGAGAATGATGACATTACATTCAACAGGCGTGACCTAGAAGGAAGGCAGTACCCTCACATGGATCCTATGGTCATCTCTGCCCGGTTCGGCCCAGCCGAAGCTTTTCGAATTCTAGTAGACATTGGAAGCTTGGTAAATATCCTATTCAAGCATGCTTTCGACAGAATGATGCTATCAATGAAGGATGTGTCCCTTTGCAACAAAACACTACATGGTTTCACTGGAGATGCGAAGGTGCCCCTCAGGCAATTGAACCTTTTTGTTGAAATAGGAAGTCACCCCCGCTCCGTTGTGCGGAAACAAACATTTGTGCTGATAGATAACCACTCAGCCTTCAATGCCTTTTTAGGAAGACCAGCCTTGTATGACTTCCAAATTGTCTTGGCCCCGTGGTGCCTGAAGACGAACCAACAGACAATGGAATAGGGGAAGTAGAGGGAGATCAAGACGCCGCTCGAGATTGCTATGTAACTGAACTTCGCAATAATCGCAGGGAGGACAGAGGGAAGAATGCAGAGACCACTCTCTGCATGAAAAAATTGAAAGCATAGCAACTAAAGAAAGCCCCTCCTCTTCGATATACCAGTGATCCTTCCAACGAGTTAGACCCCAGAAACAAAGAGGAGGAGGCCACCGCCGAGCCTGCAGAGGCTATGGAGTTTGTACCCGTAGACAAACACGACTCAAGTAGATTGTTGAAAATTGGATCTCAGCTAAGAGCAGAATTGAGGGATCAACTCATTGATTTTCTCCGCCACAATTTGGATATATTTGCATGGACGCACGCTGACATGACTGGAATCTCCCCAGACGTGGCATGCCATGTACTAAACATCGATCCTACCAAGGTGCCAGTAAAGTAGAAAAAGAGAAGTATGGGGGCAGAACGATCAGCAGCCCTCGATGAAGAAGTAAAGAACCTACTTGCCAATAACTTCAAACGAGAAGCCATCTACCCAGAGTGGATCCCCAACCCGGTAATAGCAAAGAAGGCTAATGGAAAGTGGCGAACATGCATTGACTACTCCAACTTAAATGACGCTTGCCTGAAGGATTGCTTCCCACTCCCCCGAATCGATCAGCTGGTGGACAGCACAGCCGGGCACGAACTCTTATCTTTTATGGACGCATACTCAAGATATAACAAAATTCCTATGCACGCCCCCGATCAAGACCACACTATTTTCATCACGGACTGGGGATTGTACTGCTATAGAGTAATGCCTTTTGGACTTAAGAACGCCGGAGCTACCTATCAGCGCCTCGTCAACAAGATGTTTGCAGAACTGATAGGACGAACTATGGAGGTTTATGTGGATGACATGCTAGTAAAATCGAGGAAAGCCGACGATCACGTAAGCCACCTGGGCGATATGTTTCAAGTACTTCGCCAATATGGAATGAAGCTGAATCCTCTAAAATGCTCATTCGGGGTATCATCGGGAAAGTTCTTGGGATTCATCGTCTATGTCAGAGGATTGAAGCAAACCCCGAACAAGTCTGAGCCCTGAAAGATATCAGGATACCTTCCACTCGAAAAGAAATGCAAAGCCTAAATGGGAAGGTGGTCGCTCTAAGCAGATTCATCTCTAAAGCGACTGACAAGTGCGTCCCCTTCTTCGAGGGTCTAAAGAAAGACAAAGGAAAGTTCGAATGGACTGACGAATGCCTAACAGCCTTCCTCAACCTAATCGAACACCTCCAGAGACCACCAGTACTCTCCACTCCAAACGAAGGCGAAGAGCTATACTTATACCTTGTTGTGTCATCTCATGCTCTAAGTGCCACTTTGGTGAGAGAAGACAACCGCGCGCAATGGCAGTATACTTTATAAGCAAAAGGTTAACGGAGGCAGAAGCCAGATATCCTAAACTTAAGAAGCTAGCATACTATTTACTAATCACGTCACGGAAACTACGACACTATTTCCAATCTCATTCCATCAGAGTTCTAACCGATCAACCGCTAAGGCAGGTACTCCATCGTCCCGACACTTCTGGACGACTACTTAAATGGTGCATTGAACTGAGTCAATATGATATCGCCTACCATCCTCGCACCGCCATCAAGGGACAAGCCATGGCTGATTTCATTGCCAAATTCACTACCAACGAAGGTAAGGAGCAACTGAAATAGCAAAAGACATTAAGTGGAATCTCTTTGTGGATGGAGCATCAAACGAACAAGGCTCGGGGGAAGGTATTGTAATAATCACTCCAAGGGGAAGGAAGCTACACTATGCTCTAAGGTTGGAATTTGCTGCCACCAACAACGATGCAGAATATGAAGCAGTAATAGTTGGATTAGAACTTGCCTTAGAGATTGGAATCAGTTCTTTATGTCTTCATAGTGAATCACAACTTATTGTAAACCAAATACTAGGAGAATTTCAGACTCGAGGAGAACGACTCACAGCATATCTGAAGAAGACCAAACTGCTACTCGATCAATTGGATCACTATTTAATCAAACACATCCCTCGAGGAGAGAACCAAGAGGCCGACGAACTGGCGAAGCAAGCTAGCATGAGAGACAGCACCATTTCCGGAATAGTAGCCATCTCAAAGCAACTAACCCCGAGTTTCGAGCAAGTGAATCTGATAGCTGCAATCGAAGAGGAAACTTGGATAACTCCCATCCGAAAATTCTTACAAGATGGCACACTGCCCGACGGGCGTAACGAAGTCAAGACAATCCTGAGGAAAGCTTCCCGCTACACAATACAAGAAGGCATTCTCTATCGGCGCGGCTTCACTAACCCATTATTAAGGTGTGCTGCTGGAAAGGAAGCCAAGGAAATCTTATCCAACATACATCAAGGAAGTTGCGGAGATCACACTGGAGGGCAGACTCTGGCAAAGAAGATACTCCGATATGGATATTTCTGGCCCACCTTAAACAAAAACGCCTTAGACTTTGTCAAAAGATGTGACAGATGTCAGAAATTTGCTAAGATTCCTCGGCTACCAACAAATGAGATTACTCACATGACCAGCCCTTGGCCCTTTGCAGTATGGGGAATTGACTTGATTGGCAAACTGCCAATGGGCCGGGGCGGAGCCAAATATGCTATAGTGGCAGTCGACTATTTCACCAAATGGGTGGAAGCGGAACCTCTAAATAAAATATCTTCGGTAAAAGTTATCAACTTCTTGATCAGAAATGTTCTATGCAGGTACGGAGTCCCACTCAAAATCATATCGGACAATGGACTTCAATTTGACAGCGAGGAATTCGCCGACTGGTGCCAAGAGCACGGAATTTGCAAAAGCTTCTCATCTGTAGCTTATCCCCAGGCAAACGGACAAGTCGAAGCTGTCAACAAAATTTTCAAAACTCTAATCAAGAAGAAACTTAAAAAGTCGAAAGGCGCTTGGGGGGATGAAATTCGTACGGCACTTTGGGCCTACCGCACATCTTTCAGAACATCAACGGGACATACTCCCTTCTCTTTGGCATACGGATCGGAGGCCATGCTCCCAGTCGAAACTATAGTGCCTTTACACCGTAGGATCCACTATAATCCAGAAGAGAACGAAGAACTCCTTTACATGTCTTTGGATCTAATTGAAGAGAGAAGAAACGACGCAGCACTCAAAGCAGCAGCTCACAAGCAAAAAGTGGCAGCACAATACAACTCCAAAGTCAAGCATCGTAGCTTACAAGAAGGAGATCTTGTCCTCAAGCGAATTTTCCCATGCCCCAGTGCACTAGATCCAATCTGGGACGGACCATATGTAATTCATAAAGATCTCCACAACGGAGCTTATATTTTGTCAACAGTGGACGGAGAGGTGTTCAGAGGGCATGGAACATCCAACACCTTCGTCGATACTTTTCTTAACTTTACTGCCCATATGAAGTGAATTAACAAAGAGAATCAGTGGACGTAGGCATTTTCGTGTCGAACCACTTTAAAAACTTGTCTCTTTTTTAACTTGTTCCTTTATATCTTGGCTACTTGTTAACTTTATCCTTTTCTGTTGAACAAAATCCTGCGTAATGGCATTTCCATTCAAGACACATCACAGCGCGACTTCACCTGGATAAGACCTAACAGGTACTATACGAATCGATGCCCTCGCCAATGAGACACTTTTGCTCCAGCATCCCTCTGCTGCGGGTTAACTCATTGCTCGCGATCGGCCCTTAAATCCAACTGTAATGAGCCGATTATAAGCCACCGAGAAGGCCGACTATAGCCGAGGCAGCTCATTACGGCGTTCGGCTCGCCGGCAACTGTGAACCTACTTTAAGCCCCAACATAAGGTGTGGCCAGTCAGGGGTAGTTCACAGTTGATGATCGGCACACACGCTTGCCGGCCACGGTAAATCGAATAACACCCACGATTACGGGCCATAATGGCCCAGGTAGTTACTGTGCGCGATCTCGGCTGCGAGTGTCTTAAGTACGGCTGTGGTTAAAAAGAGAAACTTCCCGCGGAGGCGTAAGATGGGTGACAAATGTCTCCAAGACCCACAGCTAGGGAAAGTGACTACAAAACCCGTTTGCCACGAACTTAAGCACATCGCAGGCCTTCCGTGATTGGAAGTTTTACTATTTCTTATATTTCAATTTTTGTTTAAGAACTTTCCTCCTATCCTCTATAACGATCCCTAAAGTGCAGGACACAAAATAGGAGACGCTCGCTAATGGGAATAGGAGCTCACAACTGGATGACAGGTCACTCAGCTGCATTCCATGCTCAGTCATACAAGACATTCAAAGCAACCGTCTACGATTAAGACACAAAGGGAGATACTTTCTTCTTTTGAATATGAATACGTAGCTGTAATTTATTCGCACATCACAATAACATTGCAAGATATGAAATTATATTTTAAGCAAGAACTTGACATCAAACACAATTGAATCACATGAATATGCACAACTATATTTCTTATGCAACACACCAAAATAACGATAGCATTCAAATATGATAGAATCGGTTTAAGTTAAAAATTACATGCCAAGAATAAAGTTGAATAACATAATTACAGCCTAAAAGTTACATTAATGTTTTGAGACTACCATAGACAGCAATGTCAAGTAAGCCAAAAGATGTCCAAATCAAGTCAAGGAGTCGGCTGTATCGGAGCTTCACCTCTATCCTACTGGCCCTCCGAGATCTACTTAACCGCAAGATCGGAACTCTCAGCATGTTGACCAGAGGTAGTTGGTGCTTCAGAGGTCCCGCCTGTCCAGTTCAGGAGAAGAATCCATTAAATAAGCAATAAGCAATCAAGTTACGAAAAGCTAAAAGGGAAGACTTACCAGCATCTGCTCCTTGATCATCATCCTCTGATTGCACACCTACCTTCTCAGCGGTAAGCAGCCGCATACCCTCCTTCGCCGCCACTTTCTCCTCCTTGGTGAATTGAGCCGTAACCACATCCATTCTAAAGGCCATGCCACCCTCCTTATCTGCATCAGCCTTAGCCTCCTCCAGGGCCCTGAGATAAATCATGGCCATGACTCGGGGATAATCATTTACCCAAGATAAGTTGCCCTGTTTCCAAGTGCGAAAGTATATATCCTGAAGTATCTCATCCATTATCCCCTCATTCTCCTCGAACTCCCTTATTCGATTCTCAGAAGCCAACAGCTTTGCAGTGGCAGCATCTCTCTCCGATCGGTATCGCGAGTAGTCAGCCTGCAAGGATTTCCTCATCGCCTCCATCTCCTCCTTTAGCTTGGATTGAGCAAGCTCTGCGGCTTCAAGTTTCTCGGATAACGCCTGTACCCGCTCGAGATCCGCTTTGCGAACCTCATCCACCGTTGCAATAGCCATATCAATCCATTCCTTACAGACAGCCTCCATTTTCCGTAACTCTGCCCTGCTGGCCTCTTCCATGGTTTTTTTTAATTGCCTAGAAGCGGCCTCGTGCTGAGAGATCTGGATGGCCTGATCAGCAAGCTGTTTGGCGAGGTCGGAAACCATTAACGACAATCTAATGTTAGCACTCCCGATCTCTTCTCCAGCCTTGGCTAGTCGGGCATGATGCCCCATCAGCTTCCTCGTCTCCTTATCAACCCGATTAATGTTTGCCTTAGCTTTGTCCCTCAAAGTTACAACCCGGGTGGTAAGAAAATCAAGGTCCAAGGACTTAGCTTCATCCAATACTCTTACCATAGGATTGCGGGGAAGAAGGTGCTCACCGGTAGCCTCATCAAATGTAATATCACAAGAACCCGGATCCAGATCCGGATGACCTGCAAATGGATTACGAGCCAAGCCGGGATGGCCTATCCGGGTAACGGTAGGATGTTCAGACGGGTGCGGAGGAGGTATAAATTTAGTACTCTTCTTTATGGTATCCCGAAGAGGCTGAGTTGGGGACTGAGGACCAGGTGAGGGTTCAAACAATGAGCGACTCCTCTTCTTCTTTTGGATATCCTCTTCGATAACTCCAAGAAGAGGATGGTAGCCGACTACGTCTCCAGGGCGGCTAGTCGGAGGCTTTGGTTTAGTAGAAGCCTTGAGAAGTTTCTACTGTTCAAGACGGTGCCGAACATCTGATGTCTTGGACACCTTACACGCTTCTGTGATAAAAACCCAGTGTTACAAACATACATTGAGCTATAATTCAAAAGATATATCAAGTTAAGGAAGAGTAAAGAGATGCTTTTGTTATACAAACCCTGGGGAGGAGTGGGATATTGCAATAAGTCCTGGATCTCATTCCAGGACGGGAGCCGACCATAAACATTCCTAAATCCTTAACATAAATGGAGTCGGCAGGAGTCAAAAATTCACATTGAATCGCAGGAGTTGCCTTAGCGGAAGCACTCGTAGAAGATGAATCGGCGCCGGTCCCATCCTTGTCAACCTTCTTAGGCTTCTCCACTAAAGCCTATCCTTCCTCCAACCCTTCAAAAGCTAGGCCGAAAGCGTCATCCGTCCACTCCTGGATCATACCTGCTTGCTCAGAAGATAAAGCCCCAATGCCATCACCACTCCGTCCGTCACCACCGTCATCGTTGTGACCATCACCTTCTCCACCACTTCCACTCTCCGCCTCACCTCCTTCATCCTCGCCTCTTTCCTCCTCCACATCTTCCTCCTCCGGGACATCTGGGCATGTGCTGGGGGAGGGTCCGTCGGACTTCTTAAGTTTCTTCCCCCCGGCAATTGAATGTTTCGAGAAGGGTCTCCTTTTGTGCTCTTCGCCGTAGCTCCTCCTTTAGCTTTGACGGCCCTCTCCTCAGCTGTGTCTCTTTGCTTGACCACAGACTGGCGTGGCAGACTCAAGTTGTGCTACAAAAGAGTGGCACTCATGATCAAGTAAGAAGCTGCCCTCTCCTTTTCCGGGATGGCTTCTATTTCCCCAGCCATCCGAACCAAACGATCATTCTCTACAACCGCAAAGCCACCTGTCGCTAGCAAGAAACAAAGCACATAAGGAGGAGCATTGCAGTCAGAACAAAAATTATAAATAAAAGTCAACTTACAGCTAGAAATGAAGCGGTGGAAAGAAACAGAGTCATCTCTAACAATGAACCAATCCTTCTTGAACATGCTAAATTTTGAATATAAGTCCAGGACCTGCTTGAAAGACACGGCCGATTCTAGGCTAATATATGGGGACCCCTTCTTATAGCCTCTCAAGTTGTACAGGTACCGAATTTCCCGGTTGGAAGGGGGACGTCCGTACTTTCTCTGCAAAATAATAAACAGACTCACCAAGATGGCATAGTAGTTGGGCTGAAGCTGGAAAGGGGTCACCTTCAAGTATGTGATAAAGCTGACGATCCAAGCGTTGATCGGAGGAATGGCCCCGCACATGCAGTGATACCTACTATTAGCAAAATATCCTTCAGGGGGGTTATACGGCATCACTCCTTTCCCTGGCAACAGCATATGTGCTCTGTCAATCCCAAAGGATCTAGATATAACGTCAAGCTGCTCGTCTTTGAGGGAGCTGGGAAAGCAGTCGGCGGTGAGTTCAAAAGCTCCTGAGGACTATACCCATCTACTAATGATCTCGGGGATGGTCCATGTCATTCTGGCTCTGACTGAACTGGGGGCACTATGGAGGACTCTCCTTTATCCTTGGATTTCTTCTTGTCAGAAGAGTTTCTACTTTATGAGACATTATCTGCAACACGAGAAAATGCATCGTTAGAACAATTATAAACAAGCGAGTACGTGCAGCTTGGAATCTCATTCATAATTCAAAACACAAAGTTTCATTCGGTAGCACAAGTCTGAGAATCCATTCGGAACTCACACTCCCAAAATTTCATTCAGTAGTGTGAGTCTAAGGATCCATTCGGCCTTCGTACTCCTAAAGTCCCATTCGGTAGTTCGAGTCTAGGAGTCCATTCGATACTCATCCTCCATAAGTTTCATTTGGTAATTCAAGCATGAAGTTTATTTGGCAAGAGAATGCCTCACCTGATTCGGCACTATGATTGATTCGGCAGTTAAGAATTTGGGTCAGCTCTTTCAAACGGTAAGGAATAACGGAGGCGTGGAGCCCATACTTATAGGCAAGAGAAGGATAGCCGGACCAACCGGTTCGGTACTCGGGCTGAATGAGGGTGTGCGAATAAACAAAGCGTGGCATATGCAGGCATATGCCCCACTTTGGGGGGCAAATGTTGGATGAAGTCCCACCGGACTGAGACCACTGAACCAACCCATTCGGCACCAATCCTCTGCCACCGAACCAACTCCACTCACCACCGAATCAATCCCAACTCCATTCCCGACCGAATCAATCCACAACCCTCTCATCACCGAACCACACTACCGAATCAAGGCTAAGAAGGCACTACCGAACTAGCCACCTCCAACCATCACCGAACGAATCAATGCCTCCATCCACTGCCGAACCAAAGCACCACCGGACCAGAACTAAACGCTCCACCCACCACCGGACCAATCCATGCTCCACTCACTACCGAACCAAGGGGTTACCGAATCAATAATGCCAGGCCGGATCACATCAGCCCAGGCCCACCAGCAGCTATATACATCCAAGACCCCTACTCCTTACCTCACTCTATAAATAGAGGGGCAGGGATACAACAATGGCAGACAAGTTTGAGAGCTCAAGCACGGACGGAACTTTCAAACAGCTTTCGTACACTTGTAATCAAAGCTTTGTACTTGTAATCCGAACAATAAAGGAGAATAACATATAAAGTGGACGTAGGCACATTCTGGACGAACCACTATAAATCTGTGCGTCTTTTATAGTTTAGTCCCTGCTTTTTACGTATTTGCATAAATCACCCAAATCACTAAGAACAACATAAAATCAACTAAAACATATGACTTGGAGGTGTTTGCCCATTTTTTGTGCAAACAAGATACTAGAAAAGGAACTGTCCGAATTATCTAAAGATGCTCAAGGTAAACGAATCTGATTCTTCTCCTAAATGTATCTTCCTTGTAGAAATTTTTATCAATAAGTGCTTCAACTTGCATTTTAAATACTAGATCTGCAACACATAAATATATAATCCGTTATATGAACTTAGAAGCAATAGGCTTATAGTAAGAGGAATTATGGAATTCCAAGTTGTAAATAGAGCTACGATAAGTGTCGTAGCAGTAAGAGATTACTATGTGAAGCTTGATAGCAGGCAAGATTTAGTTTTATAGAAGTATTATTTTGTTCAAACTTTATTAGTGGAATAATCTGTGTTTCCTGTTTGGTCGAAAATGAATGTATTTTTATTTATAATGACAATGTCATGAATATTTGTTATGATAACAAAACTTTTTGTTTTGGTGTTCTTAAGGATGATGTTTATATACTTTACTATAATAATGTATTTCCTATTGAAAATAACAATGAATCCAAAATCAATGACAATTACCTTTGGCTCTACAGAGCAAGCAAGGTTTTAAATCCTGAATTTTGGTTGCGTATCATCTCAGAAATTTTACACACATTACACTATATCTAACGAGATCTCAGGTGAGATGAGTGTATCTCGGATGTACATCTCGGATTGACATCTTGAATTTTAAAGTCCATCTTGGGACTATCTCGAAGTAACTAAATTTGAATGATTCCTAGATGCATAGTCACATTTCACACCTTCGATTCCCTTCTATATTATGCGATAAGATTAATTTACATTTTAAATCCAGAGTGATAACACAATTGATTTGGTATTAACTGAATCATACCCTACTTTTTTGAATATTAAAAATAAAAAAATAAGTTTTTTCTCGCTTGTTAAATAGTAAAAAGAAGAATTAGAGGGTAAGAAAAAAGTCAATAGAGTGTAATTTCTTATGGATTCACATAAAAGTAAAGAAATATGTAAATAAAGAAGCATAACTTCGTATGAGATATTCTATTGAGATCTCACCTCAAATTTCACTACCTTAGATGTAATAAGTGTCAAGTAATATACACAAAAAAGAATAATATCTCATTTCACTAAATCTCGTCTCGCTCAAATTCGAAATGAGACATTAAATGAGATCTCAAGTGAGATGAACGAGATTTGAAATAGTGGGAGCAGGCAATTTGATTTTGAATTATTTGATACTTGTACATCCTGTCTTAAAAGTAAATAGTCAAACAGCCATTCAGTAGGAGCAATGAAAGAGTTACTTATGTGGTTAGCTACCAAAGGTGGATCATTATACTTCATCACATTCACTAATGATTTATCTAGACGTGCCTATATGTGTCTTATGAAAAAAAATTAGAGGTCTATTATAAATTCATAGAATATAAGAACGAGTTTAAAAAACAAACATGTGAGAAAATCAAAACTTCAACCCGGTTGAGATGGTGAGTACATTGGATATAAGTTTCAAGAATACCTAAAAGAAAATAGGATTCCCTCTTAAGTTACTCCTCTTATACATCTGAACACAATGATGTTTTAGAAAGAAGAAATTAAACACTATTAAACATGGTTTGATCAAATGATAATGAGTTGTCTTTTTCCTTTTAGGGACATGTGCTTGCAACCGCGGCTTATACATTGACTTCCATACCATCTAAATTAGTGCTTAAGACATCGTACAAGCTATAAACTAATAATAAACCTCGCCTTTTATCCTAAATTATGGGGTTGCCGGCTTATATTGAGAACGTAAACCCTAGTAAGCTTGAGGTAAGATCTTTTATGCAATGTTTATAGTGTATCCTAGAAATTCTCATGGACACCAATTTTATGATATTAAGGAATAAAAGGTGTTTGTTTTGATGCATGTCACCTTTTTAGAAAAGGAGTTGCTGTCACAAGAAATTAATGTAGTAAGATAGAATTGGATGAGGTCCAAGAAACATCCATAGAAACTGAATATTTAGATAGTGATTTAACACTTGTAGAAGACACAGAACTTGTCAAAAGGTCTAGGAGGGAATCTCGTGTGCCACATAGATAATATGGGTTTCACATTGACGATGAGAAATCGGATTGCATCATCTATGATGATGATCATACTTACAGACAAACCTAGAGAGTAAAAATTTTCCTTGTGGTTTGATGTGATGAAATCCAAAATGGATTCTATTAAACCAAAAATTGGTATAACACCCATGATGCCGTGAATGATAAATTAATCCGTGATTTGAGTATTTTTCTTATAACACGACTAAGGATAGCACAGTCAGTATTGATTAAATCAAGAATGAATCTAACATTCGAGACTAAGTACAAGATGATACCATTAGGAGATAGGCTATAATGCCCATGGATTTTAGGTGTTGCACATTCGATGGCTCATATATCATCTTGGAATATGATATTCGAGATCTTTTATGGCCATTTGGAACAAAATGTTCGAATGCCCTTAAAATCGCTTGGAATAAAATATTCAAAAATCTATATGGCCCTTAGGAATAGGGCACTCCAAATCCTATGTCATATATCTAAAGGAGAAAGAAGATAAGTGGTAAGTATAGGAAATATCCCATTAAGCTCATTGATGAACTAATTAAATAACGCTCATGTTCACAGTCTAATGTCCATAAGTAACAGGCAGAATAAGAGATATGTATATAAACACTAGTTTAGTCTGACACTCATGTGAATCGATGTAAAATAGAATCACAATTGCTTTGGGTCTGGAGAGCTTTAATATATGCATATTTACGTCCAATAATGTTCAAAGTGCACAATCGAGGTAATACGTATGTCCAAGTCCTTGTTCATATAAATCAAACAAGATTACAATCAGATTTGAATTGTCCCTTATTTGATCAAGGGTTACAAGGGTTTAATTTTGAGAGCTGAGAGAAGAAAATCAACGTTCCCTCTTTACGACCCCTACGTCTGTATTTATAGCGGTAGACACGTGGCATGACACATGGTTTCCGCTCACTTGGCTTCATTAACATCGATGTTGCATGTCGTTGGGCTTTGTTTAATGATGTCATTCAGCTTCCCTTGGTAAATAGCAGAACTTTGGTGCCATCTTAGCAATAATAGCCTTTGGCCTTAATAACCTTATGCTTTGAAATGCTCTCAATTGGTCATTTATAGCATCGGTCGGAAGTAGCATTAAGCATTAGCGAAGATTGATATAGAGCAGTATTGATAAATTGCAGCATAATAATTTCCACGAACATTAATGACTCTCGACATCAATATCGCACTCATAGATGTGCTACATCCCCAAAAGTTTGATGAAATGCACCATCATCAAGATGCGGCACTAATTATGAGTGAGTTGACTTATGAATTATCATTGGAGTGGCATCGTCCATCAAACAGCTTTGGTAACAATATGATAAAACGTCAGTGTATAGCTGTCTTGGCAATATGCGGTATCACTTGACAAGCGGTGTTGACATAGAGGAAAGACAATGTGGGTGAGAAGCGACATTGCCTTATGATATTATAGATCTGGCATCATTCACTTTATTCTATATGTGATATGCAGTATTGATGTCATCTAGTGTCCTTGGCTTTATTGACGACGTGCGATTCCAATGTTGATGACGGATGGCATCATCATTATCATTCCTTTGGCACTATCCATTAATTTGATGTCTCGGCACTATCCCTTAATGCGGTGTCTCATCTATATCGCACACTCGCTCCTTCGAGGATAATGAGTGCACCACATATATATTGACATACCGCATTCCAACAATATAGGTTGTAACATCTGCAACATTTTTACTTCAACGCCCTTGCTATAACACTAATTTCTACATCATTACTTATCCCTACGGCGTTCCTAGCCTTCGACATAGAACCTAGCTGCATTGATTACATTACGATGTCACAACTTATATTATTACTTACGACATCTTCTTTGCGATGTTGTTGCCAAAAATATCAAGTTAGCTCCTAAACCTTTCTTTTCTTTATATTGATCGTTCCAGGCCTCTTGAATCTTCTCCTTCCTATTTTTGTTTGTTTTTGTTATTTATTTGTTTCTTTATACGTACTCAGTTCGAATTTTTTATTTAGAAAATTCATCTAAAAATAATGATAGAAGACCAGAAATCCTTATTCTGCAATAATAATAGAAGATCAAAAATCATTATCTGGCAACAATGGCAAAATACCAGAAATCCTTATCTAGCAATAATAATGGAAGACCAGAAATCCCAATTTGGTAATAATAGTATAAGAATGGAAATCCTTATTTCGAAACATTAATAGAAGACCAGAAATCCTTATTTGGTAATAATAATGGAAGACCAAAAATCCTTATTTGACAATAATAATGGAAGACTAGAAATCCTTATCTGACAATAATAGAAGAAGACCAGAAACTTTATCTGTCAATAATAATAGAAGACCAAATATAATAGATCTCACTTTAGAACACTGCTTGATTTTCACTTTGAAGCACAAACGACATGTTTGTGATTGAGTTCTTTTGACTTTCTTAAGATATTGAACAACTTAGTCCCTTCTTCTTTGTGCCTCTCTTTGGGCATTGGACGTCTTAGTCTTTTTCTTTACACCTCTCTTTGCGCTTTGGATGTCTTAGTCCTTTTCTTTGTGCCTCTCTTTGGGCTTTGGACTTCTTAGTCCTTTTCTTTCTCACCATCTTAGGCGATGATCTCAACTTGGATCGTACCCTTTATCACCATCTTAGATGATGATTAAGGTCTGTCATCCAGTGCATTTGGTTTGCTATCTTAAGCAGATCCAATGATTTATCCGTCCTCGATATAGGAGGCACTTTAGTGAGGCCCTTAATGGTTGCACTAAAGGCTGGTTTTTTGCTTTGTCCAGACCATCTTAAATGTGATCAAAGGCTTACTCCATTCTCTCTCTGTTCCGACTGGGCCGTGTAGGCAGGGCCAAAAGGCTTATAGATGCTTTGGTCACGCCTTTTTAGATAGGACCAAAGACTTACTCTGACCTTCCTCTAGGAGATGCGTTGTCAGACCATCTTAGTAGGGAACAAAGGCTTTTTTCCCTTTACTATCATCTTAGGTTATGGTTTAGGCATTCCCTTTGATTCTAGGAAAGTCTTACTTCTCAACCACATGGATATACTTATGTAAACTTCTTTATTTGTCAATTGTTGGAAAATATGTCACAAATATTTAGCATTCCATGTTCTTTATATTATATTACCGTCAGGTTGGCATAGTCTATAGTCCCCATGCGGGATCACTTTGTATATGACTAAGCGTCCTTCCCAATTTGGCCCGAGCGATGCGTCCGTCCGATTTTTAGTATTTTCCATAACCCTTTGAAGCAATAGATCTCCTTTTTGAAATGATCTTCCTCTTACTTTGGAATTTGTAATACTTGGATGTTCTTCATTGATTTTAGTCGTCTTTGTAGCTACCTCATCTCTTAATTCATTGACTAAGCCCAATGTTCTTTAGATTCAGATTAAACACATATGCAATCCTTCGATAAGAAGGTACTTTGACATGGAGAAAGACTTTGCATCCATAAGTTAGGGAATATGGGATGTACCCAATTGCACTTTTAGTAGAGGTTCTATATGCCCATAATATAAGAGGTAATTCTTCTACCCAATTCCCTTTAGCTTTATCCAATCGTTTCTTGGGAATGATCTTAATAATTTTGTTGGAAACTTCTATAGCTTCATTAGCATTAAGATGAGCAATGCATGAAAAATGCTTAATGATTCCATTTCTATTATAGAACTGAATAAACATTTCACTTTCAAATTGAGTTCCATTATTGGATATTATTTTATGTAAGATTCTAAATCTGGCAATAATATTCTTGATCATGAACTTGAGAACTCTTCTCGATGTGATATTTGGAAGCGGTTCTACTTCTACCCATTTATTGAAATAATCAATAGCTACTACAAGGTATTGACTCCTCCTTTGGATAAAGGTAGCGATCCGATTAGGTCAATTCCACATACATTGAAAGCTCATGGGCTCGAGATTGAACTTAACTCGTTTAGCAGCAAATGTGGGATTTTAGAGAACTTTTGACATTTCTCACATCTTTTCACATAATAGATGGCATAATTAGTCATTTGAGGCCAATAGAAGCGTTGTTTCATAACTTTCTTAGCTAACTTGATTGCATTAGAATGGTCCCCACAGAACCATTCGCGGGCTTTCCATAGCAATTTTGCACCTATACCTGGATTAACACACCTTAGGTAAGGGAGTGAATATCCTTTCTTAATAGGGTATTCCATTTACCATGATGAAGGTTAGGGATTTATATTTTATTATTCTTGCCACCTTTTTATCTACTAGAAACTTTTCTTTTGTTATATACTCGATGATATGTTTCATCCAACCATTCTCATATTGAGCATCGGTTTCTATACGAGAAGATTTTTCTTAAAGGATTTCAGTTTCATCTTCCTTCTCTTTGTGTGTTAAGGCTTGAGACCTAGTCAACACTAAGGACTTCCTTTCTAGATTGGGGCTTTTCTCCCATATACTGGGATTTTATTGGTAGCCTATTGGTTTAATTCAGGCCTCTAGTGCTCCTCAAGAGCTAGCTAACTTAGCCAATGAGTCAGCTTGGGAGTTCATTTCTTTTGGCTCTTGGTGTATTGGGAAATCTTCAAATCGGATCAACATTTTTAATATCTTCTTGACATATAAAATCAGCTTGGCATCTTTCATTTGATTATTTTGGTTTAGTTGATTTGCCATCAATTGCAAATCACTAAAGATCTCAATTCTAGGAATCTTTAATTGAAGGGCTAAGGTAAGTGCTACTACCATTGACTCGTACTCTTCCACATTATTAGTTGACGGGAACCCCAATTTCATTGCATAATATAAATGGTGCCCGTTGGGGGTAATAATCACATACCCATCTCTAGCTTCTTGCTTATTTGAGGCTCTACCTACAAACAATTACCATTTTGGCTTTAGATCTTTTTGCACCAAAAATTGGCACAAACACTCAATAGAATTTTTGAATAATATAAAATGAAAACGGAGGATAATAACCAAGAAAAGCAATAAATTGAAGCAATAACATGAACTTAACGATTTAAAGTGATTCGGCATTGTTTGCCTACGTCCACTTTGAACATATTGCTTTATTCATTACTTTGTGAACTGAGTACAATAAAGATCAGATGAAAATCCTTAGTTACAATAGAGTACAAAGCAGCTTGCAGCGTAAAAGTCTCGAAAATGAATAGCTAAGCCTGTACTTATAAAACGAAGATGGCCAAATATCTCCCTGTAAATTCGGCAGAAGGACCAAAAGAACCATATAGACTCATAAGAAATATCGCATAGTCCAATACCTAAAGAATAGGGATCAGTACCAATCCTTATCTTGAAAGAATTTTGGGGTGCGATCCCTATTGTGACGACCGCCCATGACTCCCACACCAAATAAGGAAATAATGCGCTGAAAAGTGTGCCAGGCAACCATGGGTGACCGTCAAGGGTAGAATAAACATCGCAGAATCTCTATCATAGAACTCACAACGCATGGATCAAATACAATAGAGAAAAATATATATAGTGAAGCTCCAAAACAGAATATCATCATAGACATCATAGTGGTTTGATACAATCATCTGAAAGTTAGTACAATCATGCCTCACTACAAACACTCGGAGTAACAACAAAACATCGGAAATATCCAGTACATAGAATATGAAAATAATATGTAAAAGCCTCCTGCTCGTCTTCGCCATCTGCATCGTCAATCACTAAGGTCAGCACCTGCCACCTGTCACTTAGTCTGCCCATCCCAAAACATGGATGAACAGCCCAAGGTAATAAGAGGAGACATAAAACCTTGAGTCAGACAAAGTCCTAGTGAGCAGTAAATCAACAATCAAACATACCAAAGGAACATAAAGGATAAAAGGAATAGGAACCCAAATCATCCCACTCCACCTCTTTCTACAGTGATAGCCCCCAGACACACACTAATAAGAAGCAAGCATAGCAACAGGTAACTAAAGTAAAGCGATAACCACTCGAGTCAAGGTCGATGTTTTCCAAATACAAACCCCCAATGCCTAAACCAAGATCAGATAAGCACCCAGAAAACACCGCTCTTGAGACCGAATGATGATATAACCAACATCCATGACTCTGGCTATCACTGTTATCATTGCCTTGATTTCATCGTTAGTAGAATGAACGGCACATTCTTTCATCCGTCAGTCAAGGGCTAATGGTAACCCCGGTTCTAGACATAACTCCGCACGTCATCGTGACCCGTGCCTAGGATATCAATGCTGCCCAGAGTACTAGCACGTCATCGTGACCCGTGCCTGGGATATCAATGCCGCCCAACGTACTCTTGCTTTGAGCATGCTAGAACCTTCAACAACGATGAAGTCTTAGCCTCCTAGTCATCCTCCTCGACGACTATTCCCGTACTAGCTCAAGCGCCTCTCGAGTCATCCATTATCCATCAAAACTCGAACCATATCACCGAGTTAACATCATGCTTGGAATGATCCCGCCTGGACTAGACCAAGACTATCTCATATCATACTTTGCTTCATCGCATCTTAGCAAAGTCCATATCATGCTTCGCCTCATCATATCACGGCAAAGTCCATCATCATCATACTTTGCTTCCTCTTATCATCGCAAAGTCCTCGAATCCATCCATATGAGCTTCCTCATCCGCTTCATATGCCACAAGCAGCTTTCACCATTCAAGAGCCTTTCCACTTAGCTTTTGAATCATCTTCGACCATCTTGTTCCAAATCAACTACTAGCTAACTTGAAACAATCAAATCAATCATACATTCAAACAATCAATCATTCAAACAAGATCTAATAAGCAATATTAACTATAATGGCAATTTCGTAAATAAATGAGTGAAAGTCTATCATACATGAATTATGGATTTCTAGCATAGATCTATCAAATATAAAACATGGGTTTTGTTCCTATAACTCGATAAATGAACTTGCATAGGTAAACATCTTCATAAACAATGGATCTACATGCAGACTTAAGAGAAATGCGAGAAATCACTATCTTTAACACATAAACAAACCACCACTCCAATATACTCCTTTGGATCCGTGTGAGAGATAATCACCACTCACCGAATCACCCAAACACTTCAAAAACTAATCACTTCAGATCTGGACAGCAAGGATTCAAGTTCGATTTGTTGAAATCTCGCTTGAAATGGTGAAATCTAGCTTCGTCGGAAGAAGATCTTCAACTTTGGCTCTTCGATCTTCGATCTTGATCTTCGATCTTGGATGGATGTTAGCACTTGATCAAAGGGGAGAAATGAAGTGAAGAAATGTTGTAGTCGAGCTCTAAAAATGGTAGCACTTCGTCGCTTCAAAATCCGGTGCCAAAAAGTGGGCCAAACCCCTCTATTTATAGGCTGAAATCACCCTTAGGTCGCCCAGACTTAGGTCGTTGCCGACCTAAAAACCCCGACCTAACATAGGTCGCTGCCGACCTATACACTCCAACGACCTAACGGCCTAACCAACCCAGAAACATACGAGCTAACAAACACGGCCGACCTATCTCTATGCTGACCTAACTAAATGCCGAGTCAACGACCTAACTCCCCAGGCCTTCACGCGACCTAACAACATACGACCTATCTGGGTTAAGGACTCACGCGGCTTAGTGATCTAACAAACCCAACGACCTAAAACAAGCGTGACCTAACAGACCCGACCTACCACAGACACAGGGTCTAACGACTCACGACCTAACCACTAAGTCGCTCGCGACCTAACCACATCTCCTTCACACGACCTATCTTTAACTCGTCCTCCCGACCTAAGCCAATATTCCTTAGATCGCTCATCCTTATAGGTCGCCCACTATCTTAGGTTGCTAACTCCCATTAGGTCGGTCACTCTCTTAGGTCATTCCTCTATCTTAGGTCGCTCAACCGACCTAACTCTTAACACGTTAACACCCTAACTCGTGTCACATGCTAACCCGTTGACTCGCTTGCCCTCTTAGGTCGGCCATAGCTTAACTCGCCAACTTCCTTAGGTCGCCATACCCTATAGGTCGCTAATCTACCTAAACCGGCCTATCTCCTTAGGTCGTTCCTCACGACCTTAACTTCCTAGGTCGCTAACTACCTTAGGTCGCTCTACCAACCTAACTCCATCACGACCTAAGCTTAAGCTGCCTACACAAGTTAACCTCCCAAACGATTTAGGCTAGGGATAACATAACACTAACGACCTGTAAATTCTACGATCTATCGACACGTAAAATACGGGTCGTTACATTCTCTCCCCTTTAGGAATTTCGCCCCCGAAATTCGAAGCAAACAACAGCAATCAAAGATATTCCGCATGCCTACCATCCATAGCAATCAACAAATCATGCATCCAATTCTAACCTAGCATGCAGAATTCTAAGATAGGAATCAAGTTACGAATTCATGAGATGTCACGACACCTTAGGGCCATACCTCGAAGAGTTCGGGATGAGCTGCCTTCAACCTCTCTTCCTCCTCCCACGTACAGTCGTTAACATCTTCACTCCACTGTATCTTGAGCAACGTAATCGTCTTCCTCCTAAGATGTTTCGTATCGGTTTCAACAATACAAAGCGGCTTACGAGGTCTTCTAACAACTGGATCAACCTCCAAATCTTCACAGCTATCAGCTGAAACCACTGTGCTCGAGTCGTGCACATACTTCCATAGATAAGATACACGAAAAACATTGTGCACACCCGCCATCTTTTCCGGTAACTCCAATCTATAAGCGAGCTTTCCAATTCGCTCGATAATCGGGAATGGTCCAACAAATCTCGGGGTCAATTTTCCTTTCTTCCCGAATCGAATAACATTCTTCAAAGGAGAAATCTTCACAAAAACCATGTCACCTATGTCGAACTCCAACTCCTTTCGACGTTTATCTGCATAACTTTTCTGACGATCCTGGGCTGCCTTCATTCGTTGTCGAATGATCTCTATACAATCCGAAGTCTGACGAATCATCTCTGGCCCAAGTATCAGCTTTTCTCCAGCTTCCAACCAACATGTCGGAGAGTTACACGGTCTTCCATACAAGGCTTCATATGGTGCCATACCAATACTTGACTGGTAACTGTTATTATATGCAAACTCCACCAAATGAAGATGATCTTCCCATGATCCTTCGAAATCCAAAACACATGCCCTCAGAAGATCTTCCAAAACTCGGTTGACCCTCTCAGTCTGACCATCTGTTTGGGGATGATAAGCTGTACTCAAACACAACTCAGTTCCCAAAACCTCCTGGAAGCTCTTCCAAAATCCACTAGTGAACAATGGGTCTCGATCGCTCACTATACTCTTTGGAATACCGTGGAATCGAACTATCCACTTAACATACAATTCAGCCAACTTTGACGCAGTCCTAGTTGATCGAATAGGAATGAAACTTGCACTCTTGGTCAAACGATCTACAATGACCCAAATCCCTTCATTTCCCGCTCTCGTTCTAGGTAAACCATCGATAAAATCCATCGATATCTGCTCCCACTTCCATGTAGGAACTTCTAATGGCTGAAGCAACCCACTGGGCTTCTTCTGCTCTGCTTTAACCATCTGGCAGTTCATGCACTTGGAAATAAAATTTCCAACATCCTTCTTCATACCTTCCCAGTAATAGGTTCTCTTCATATCCCGATACATCTTATTTCCACCTGGATGAATTGTCAACTTCGAGTGATGACTTTCCCTTAGAACATCATCTCTCAATTCATCGATATCGGGAACAACCAGTCGTCCTTGCTTGCGAAGCCAACCCTCTTGATCGACCTCGAATCGTTTATCCTTCTCTGGTTCCAATCCAGATTCCAAATCACGGATAATCTTGACAAGCTTATCGTCTCGCTTTTGGCTCTCGCCAATCCTTTCCACAAGAGTAGGCCTTATCGATAAGTTTGCCAACATTTCAGGTTCCAATTCACATCTAGGCCTGAAATCAAATCCAGCCAAATACTCGAGACTCTTCCATTCCGAAAACATGACTCCCAATCCCGCATGTCTTCGACTCAACGCATCAGCTACTGCGTTACCTTTTCCCGGAGTATAAGCTATACCAAAATCATATGATGCTAAAAACTCTAGCCATCGTTGCTGCCGAAGATTCAAATCCTTTTGGGAGAAAAGATACTTCAACGACTTGTGATCCGTAAACAACTCGAATCGAACCCCCAATAGATAATGTCTCCACATCTTCAGAGCAAACACAATTGCCGCTAACTCCAAATCATGAGTCGGGTAATTCCTTTCATGCGGCTTCAGTTGTCGACTCGCGTACGCAACAACTTTATCCTTCTGCATTAGCACTGCCCCAAGTCCAGTACCACATGCATCGGTGTAAACCACCATCTCATCATTCCCACTTGGAATAGTCAAAACAGGAGCACTCGTCAGTCGCTCTTTCAGGATTCCAAAGGCCTGCTCACACTTAGCATCCCAACTGAATACCTGATTCTTCTTCGTCAATCCTGTCAATGGTGCAGCTATCTTGGAAAATTCTTTGATAAACCGTCGATAATATCCTGCTAGTCCAAGAAAACTTCTCACATCTGATGCATTCTTAGGTCTGACCCAATCCTGGATCGCTGCCACCTTAGCGGGATCAACCGCTATTCCATTTTCAGAAATAACATGGCCTAAGAATCTCACTTCACTCTTCTAGAAGTGACACTTCGAAAACTTAGCCTTCAGCTGATGTTTCCGCAAGATTTCCAAAACAATACGCAAGTGCGTCTTGTGCTCTTCCTCAATTCTGGAATAAATCAGAATATCATTCACGAACACAAGTACAAACTTGTTCAACTGATCTCTGAACACTCTATTCATAAGATCCACAAAATATGCTGGTGCGTTAGTCAATCCAAACGGCATTACCAGCCACTCATAAAACCCAGATGGTGTCCTAAAAGCAGTCTTCGGCACACTATCCTTCGCCACTCTCAACTGGTGAAATCCCGTTGCCAAATCCATCTGAGAAAACACCTTCGCCTCGTGGAGCTGATCAAACAAGTCATCTATTCTTGGCAATGGATACTTGTTCTTCTTAGTCACCTTATTCAGCTCACGATAATCAACACACAACCTCAACGATCCATCCGCTTTGGTTGCGAACACAACTGGTGCACCCCATTCGGACACACTACGCCGAATGAATCCTTTCCGCAAAAGGTCATCAACTTGCACCCTCAACTCTTGCTGTTCTCTAGGCGCCATCCGCCTAAGAGGCATCACAACGGGTCTGGATCCCTCAACTAGATCGATACGAAACTCGATCTCTCTATGCGGCGGTAACCCTTTGACCCCGTCAAAGACATCCTCGAATCCATTCACGATTGGCATCGATGACAGTCCATCCCGTGGAACAACCAGCGAATACATGAAGCTCATGAAGACGCCTTCTTCATGCTTACATCGTATCACAACCTTTCGCCCCTCCACATTCTCGACTGTCACCTCCAATCTCTCACAATCAACCTTTGCCGCATACTTCCTAAGCCAGTCCATACCCAAAATAATTCCGAACCCCGCAAAGTTCAGAACAAAGCAATCACAAACAAAAGAGCAATCATGACTCGACACAACTAGACCACGGCATAGCATACACAAACAAGACGAACCCCCAACTGGATTAGTCACTACCAATGGTCTATCAACAATTTCCGGTTCCAAACCTAACGGGTCTACCAACTTATTACAAACAAAAGAATGAGACGCTCCAGTATCAAACAAAACTCTAACTGGAACACCACAAATGGAAAGAGTACCTTGAACCACCACACTCTTCCCCTTCTCTTCAGCAGTAGGAGCTTTCAAAGACGATGGAATAGCCCCCAAAGCATAAGCTTTCACAATCTTCTTTTCCCTCAACGGTTTCGGACAATTCTTCTTAATATGCCCCAGCTTGTCACAGTTGTGGCACTTCACCGATACCTTTGGATTCTTGCAATCCCTGGAGAAATGGCCTTTCTGTTGACAGTTGAAACAAGTCACTTCGCCTTTCGGCTTCTTCTGGCCATTCTTACCCTTCTGCTGTTGCTGCTTCCTCTTCTTATTTCCACCCTGCTGTGGTTTGAGCTCTTCCTTGGTCACAGCAACAACAGACCCTTCCTTAGGAAACAAACTCTCATGCCTGAGAGCTTTTTCCACAAGCTTCTCAAATGGATTGTCCAGGTGATCCACCAGCTGCCTTCCAAGATAAGCATCCAAGCCTGTCACGAACTTTTCATTCTTCTGATAGGGAGAATCAATATACGATCTAGCATACTTGGACAAGGCTTCAAACTCAGAAACATATTCCAGAACCGACCTCCCGCCTTGCTTGAGCTCAACAAACTTCTTAAACAAAATAGACTTCTGAGCAGTAGAGATGAACTTAGCTTCAAACCTAGCTTGAAACTGCTCCCAAGAAATCTCTTCTTCTGGAGTATCAATGGTGATAGAGTTCCACCAATCAGAAGCTCTCCCTTGAAGCTGCCTCGATGCAAGCTTCCTCTTAGTTGCATCCTCGATTCCTAAATCACCAAAAATGCTCCTACAAGCATCTATCCATCTCTGGACCTCAATAGTAGATTCCGTCCCTAAGAAAACCTTCCCTCCAAGAGCAGTATAATCCTTACAGAGCTTGGCAAAATCCACTGGTCTCGGAGCTTGAACTTGAACTCCAACATCTACAGATGGCCCTGAAGCTGGTACCCTTCTCATAATGGAAGTCATCATAGCTTCAAACATAGCTCCATAATCAGTAGCTCCCCCAGCGGCACGGCTTTCCCTGGCAGCTTGTCTCTCACTTCGACTCATCCTTAATATCTACAAAAAGGAATGATTTAGAACACCTTGAGAAACAACTACATAAGGAGTTCAAATCCGTCTAAACTACTATATTATATATAGTAATCATCCATCAAAATACAATTACGTCTCTCATACGTAGTTACGTCAGCGAGCGTTGGCTAAAATCGATTAACCAAAGCTCCGATACCAAATGTGACGACCGCCCATGACTCCCACACCAAATAAGGAAATAATGCGCTGAAAAGTGTGCCAGGCAACCATGGGTGACCGTCAAGGGTAGAATAAACATCGCAGAATCTCTATCATAGAACTCACAGCGCATGGATCAAATACAATAGAGAAAAATATATATAGTGAAGCTCCAAAATAGAATATCATCATAGACATCATAGTGGTTTGATACAATCATCTGAAAGTTAGTACAATCATGCCTCACTACAAACACTCGGAGTAACAACAAAACAGCGGAAATATCCAGTACATAGAATATGAAAATAATATGTAAAAGCCTCCTGCTCGTCTTCGCCATCTGCATCGTCAATCACTAAGGTCAGCACCTGCCACCTGTCACTTAGTCTGCCCATCCCAAAACATGGATGAACAGCCCAAGGTAATAAGAGGAGACATAAAACCTTGAGTCAGACAAAGTCCTAGTGAGCAGTAAATCAACAATCAAACATACCAAAGGAACATAAAGGATAAAAGGAATAGGAACCCAAATCATCCCACTCCACCTCTTTCTACAGTGATAGCCCCCAGACACACACTAATAAGAAGCAAGCATAGCAACAGGTAACTAAAGTAAAGCGATAACCACTCGAGTCAAGGTCGATGTTTTCCAAATACAAACCCCCAAGGCCTAAACCAAGATCAGATAAGCACCCAGAAAACACCGCTCTTGAGACCGAATGATGATATAACCAACATCCATGACTCTGGCTATCACTGTTATCATTTCCTTGATTTCATCGTTAGTTGAATGAACGGCACATTCTTTCATCCGTCAGTCAAGGGCTAATGGTAACCCCGGTTCTAGACATAACTCCGCACGTCATCGTGACCCGTGCCTAGGATATCAATGCTGCCCAGAGTACTAGCACGTCATCGTGACCCGTGCCTGGGATATCAATGCCGCCCAACGTACTCTTGCTTTGAGCATGCTAGAACCTTCAACAACGATGAAGTCTTAGCCTCCTAGTCATCCTCCTCGACGACTATTCCCATACTAGCTCAAGCGCCTCTCGAGCCATCCATTATCCATCAAAACTCGAACCATATCACCGAGTTAACATCATGCTTGGAATGATCCCGCCTGGACTAGACCAAGACTATCTCATATCATACTTTGCTTCATCGCATCTTAGCAAAGTCCATATCATGCTTCGCCTCATCATATCACGGCAAAGTCCATCATCATCATACTTTGCTTCCTCGTATCATCGCAAAGTCCTCGAATCCATCCATATGAGCTTCCTCATCCGCTTCATATGCCACAAGCAGCTTTCACCATTCAAGAGCCTTTCCACTTAGCTTTTGAATCATCTTCGACCATCTTGTTCCAAATCAACTACTAGCTAACTTGAAACAATCAAATCAATCATACATTCAAATAATCAATCATTCAAACAAGATCTAATAAGCAATATTAACTATAATGGCAATTTCGTAAATAAATGAGTGAAAGTCTATCATACATGAATTATGGATTTCTAGCATAGATCTATCAAATATAAAACATGGGTTTTGTTCCTATAACTCGATAAATGAACTTGCATAGGTAAACATCTTCGTAAACAATGGATCTACATGCAGACTTAAGAGAAATGCGAGAAATCACTATCTTTAACACATAAACGAACCACAACTCCAATATACTCCTTTGGATCCGTGTGAGAGATAATCACCACTCACCGAATCACCTAAACACTTCAAAAACTAATCACTTCAGATCTGGACAGCAAGGATTCAAGCTCGATTTGTTGAAATCTCGCTTGAAATGGTGAAATCTAGCTTCGTCGGAAGAAGATCTTCAACTTTGGCTCTTCGATCTTCGATCTTGATCTTCGACCTTGGATGGATGTTAGCACTTGATCAAAGCGGAGAAATGAAGTGAAGAAATGTTGTAGTCGAGCTCTAAAAATGGCAGCACTTTGTCGCTTCAAAATCCGGTGCCAAAAAGTGGGCCAAACCCCTCTATTTATAGGCTGAAATCACCCTTAGGTCGCCCAGACTTAGGTCGTTGCCGACCTAAAAACCCCGACCTAACATAGGTCGCTGCCGACCTATACACTCCAACGACCTAACGGCCTAACCAACCCAGAAACATACGAGCTAACAAACACGGCCGACCTATCTCTATGCCGACCTAACTAAATGCCGAGTCAACGACCTAACTCCCCAGGCCTTCACGCGACCTAACAACATACGACCTATCTGGGTTAAGGACTCACGCGGCTTAGTGATCTAACAAACCCAACGACCTAAAACAAGCGCGACCTAACAGACCCGACCTACCACAGACACAGGGTCTAATGACTCACGACCTAACCACTAAGTCGCTCGCGACCTAACCACATCTCCTTCACACGACCTATCTTTAACTCGTCCTCCCGACCTAAGCCAATATTCCTTAGATCGCTCATCCTTATAGGTCGCCCACAATCTTAGGTTGCTAACTCCCATTAGGTCAGTCACTCTCTTAGGTCGTTCCTCTATCTTAGGTCGCTCAACCGACCTAACTCTTAACACGTTAACACCCTAACTCGTGTCACATGCTAACCCGTTGACTCGCTTGCCCTCTTAGGTCGGCCATAGCTTAACTCGCCAACTTCCTTAGGTCGCCATACCCTATAGGTCGCTAATCTACCTAAACCGGCCTATCTCCTTAGGTCGTTCCTCACGACCCTAACTTCCTAGGTCGCTTACTACCTTAGGTCGCTCTACCGACCTAACTCCATCACGACCTAAGCTTAAGCTGCCTACACAAGTTAACCTCCCAAACGACTTAGGCTAGGGATAACATAACACTAACGACCTGTAAATTCTATGATCTATCGACACATAAAATACGGTTCGTTGCACCTATCGTAGCTTTCCCATGTTGAAATATGCCTAGCTTCTAATTTTCACGCCAATTGGATTAGTTGAACTTGAGTTATTGCTTAATCTTTGCTTCAACATGATTCCTTCCTGATTTCTGCCAATCCCTATTGAGGGAAGAAGGCCGATCCCTCTGACTCCATTCTTCTGAGGTATGATCCTAGGGTAGGCTCCATAGAGTCCACACATCTTGCTTATAAAATTTCATAAGCATTGGACTTATGGATCTTGAGATATTAATTGTTTTCAACTGAACGCATTAAATTCCTGAAACATACTGATCCCTATCTTAGAGGTTGATTTCTGTTGATCCCTCTTATATGTTGAACCATATACTCTAAACATTCTACCTTGCACCTCTCTCAATTCCATTCAATCTCGACTTCATATTACTATCTACACTCGACTTTTGGATCCTACAATTATCACCCTAGACTAACTGGCCTTGATGACAGTCGAATTTAACTTGTCCAATTAGTGATAATATATCTAGGCCAAAATGCCGAATAACGCTTGCTCACAATGTCTTGTGTTAAACATGACATGCTTTGAATCGAGGAAGCTTAGAGTTGTCGAAAGGAAATCCATCCAGTTTTCTAAATAGGTTCTATCGTTCAGTCGAATTATTTTCCTAAAGCACTACATCTTTCTTTGATTGTCATGACCTTTGGTCGGCTTCTAATAGCTTAAATCTGGGATTACATTCCGTCAGCTGTTATCTATGTTTGGTTCCATAAGACCAATAAGCTTTGGTCATCTAATCTGGTTTCAAACTTGATGACTGTAGGTTTGAAATCAATTTCTATCGATTTCAAAATTTGAACTTCTTAAATATTCATATGCATGTTCGGGTACACGTTCTTATCATTGGCTCCAGGACGTGTTTATACGTTCATGGGTCATTTTAAATTTTCATTGAGTTAGATACGATTTCATTGCACTTTGTACATAAGTGCTTTGCATAATTTTCATGCCCACGCTTATATTTACAAGAGCCCATAGCCGATCCCTACTTTCCCGCCGTATTTTTATACACATGTAGGGATCGGAATTCTCCTTGTCGATCCCTCCCTTTTTCTCTTATTTTTCCTTTCTCTTTTGTTTAAATAGTAGGGATTGGATGGATCCCTAAGTTAAGGGATCGGTATTGATCCCTCGACATATTGGGAACTCAACTCATTCGGCTTCGTGGGACATTTTGAAGCATATCAACCCCTCAACCTTTATATAAAAGCTAATTTTCTATCTTCAATTTTTTTACTTCATTTCATTTTCTCCTTCTCTTCCTTTTACCTTCCCACAACCAAAGCCTTTCTTTAGTTCTCTAAAGCCGAAACTTCTTCCTTCCATCAATACGATCCCAAGCATCACCTCCTTCTTTGAATCCACCACCTTCTCATGCTTCGAGCCATCGTTCCTTCTTCAATTCGACCAGAAATTGAGAGTCCTCTACCTAGCAACTCATGACTTTTTAACTTAGGTTGGTTTTCTTTATTTTTACCTTAATTTTTGTGATGGGTTCTACTTCATTGGCAAATGGGTTAGAGTTAGACATGATGAAAAGAGGATGGTTGAAATCGTTTGGGGGAGACGAGGCATATGATGGAGTAGGGTTTGGGAAGGAGGAAGAACTAATGTGTAGAGTATAAGGAACCACCGATATGTTCAAGGGATAGCACGAGAGTATGAAAGGAGAGGGAACGATCGTCTTTGGCTCCCATAGAGGGGTCGTAATTTTTGGCATGCATAGAGGGATCAGTGGTATGGTAAAGGGAAGGGATCGGTTGTTTTTGTTAATATGGAGGGATCAACAGTTTTTGTTGGTGTGCTTTAGATGGAGGGATTGGTTGCCGCTATGGAAAGATATCAGCATGGATTGCTTAGAGAGAGAGATAGGTTGTCTTGCTTTGGAATAAGGGTCGGCATATATAGGGGTCGTCCTTATAGGGATCGTTGCTTATACCTGGCAAATTCTAGGTTTTGAATTGAACTTGAAAACCGATCCATACTTACTTGTTTGAACAAACAGAACCAATCCCATCCCAATAAACTCGAACATATGACGATAAGAAACAATAGGACTTGCATATCCATTATTGAACTCAAAATTGAACGACCAAATTCCCGAGACTTAGACGTGAATTAGACTTAACATATGGACTTTAATTACGGGTTTCACACTTCGAATGCCGATGGTCTATCCCAAAGTTTACAGAACCAATCAATCTATTTGTCAGTTGAGATGGCTAGCGATGATTGTCACTCTGGTCGGAATCCAAAATCTTGTTATTTGCTTTTGCTTTTTTATTTTGAGATGCTTATCTCTGCACTACACCACACTAGCTTATGCTTTGCTCTGAGGGACAGGTAAACTTTTCTAATCTCGATTATCTATAGGGTTTAGTTGATATGGACTCCAAACATTCAGAGTGTCTAGGTACAATGTCTTCCGGATCAACTTCACAACACAACAATCAAGGAGCCGAGTCAAGTTCCACAACTATATCCGACAGACATTCCCTTGATCGTCAAACTGAACAACCGAAGGTTTTCGGCCTTTCGACCGACCTTTTCGTTGACATTCTCATCCTCCCCATAGAAGATATAAGTCCTACCTCCGATGATGTAGAAGGTGCTACATTTGTAGATAACCCGACAGATTCCTAAGCCCCCAAAATTGGCCTGGCCATTCTTCATAGACTATGTTCTAGACATAGGGTTCCTTTTGAAGATGTTCTAGTCCCTTTAGTGAATGACGGGGCTCATTTGCCATCGAAGGGGTATGCAGCATGCAATACGTTCATATGTTGGGTCGGGTATGTGCTATCCTTTAATTCTTTTTGTCCAGGAGATGCTACCACATCTCGGAGTAGCTTCCACTAAAGTAAACTCGAACAGTTATGCCTTTCTCCATGGCACTTTCCTTCTATTCATGAACATTCTATTCCGCTCGCCATCTCCTGAGGACATTAAGTTTATTTCAACTTTCAACAATGGACAAAAAGCCTTTCCTTCATTTTCCTCAAGCCTTCGTCCAATTGTCAAGTCTTAATGGGTGCTTGAAGCAAACTCAGCCTCTTTAAACACGAATGGTTCTGTATTTGATGTCCACTGGCTTCGTGAGGCGACGATTGAAAGGATGTAAGTGCCATCTTCGCTTTATTCTCAAATTCTTTAGTCCAGGTCATACCCTGAACCAACTATTATTTTTAAAAATTTACAGGTGTCCATCCACATCTAGAGGGTGATAGCTTCTCAAGGGCGATTTCTACAGTTCATGCCAACTCGGTTGGAGATAGGGACATCAGACTCCTCATAAATGATGAATGGTTATCTTTGTTTAGGCTTCTGGAAGAAGGTCGCAACATTAGGCTTCCAGGAAGTGTCGCACTATGAAGAAATGCTGTAGAGCAAGAATACGATACCATAACCCTATCTTGCCCCCGGTCAAGGGGACTCAAGATGACATTGAAGAAGGTGAAATTAGGGGTGCCAAGTCAATGAGCCTGGCGATGCTGATGCAATCCAAGGCAATGCGCATGTGGTCGAACCTTCACAAGGCGCACAACCTCACATGCCAACAAGAAGAAGAAAAAAGCTTGCATATAAACTCCATAGAAGAAAAACTGCTAAAGAGCCTGAGTTTATTATCACTTCTACGGATGAAGAGTCGTCCTCTCAAAAGGGTTTTCAAATATCCCAATCCTTGATGACATCATGACTTATGACTTCTCCAACATCACTATTGGGATGCTTAATTCCCCCACCAGAAGTGGTAATGGCATTCTTTCCATTGACGAAGGGGAGAAAACTCATATGAGCAAGGTTGTAGCAACTAATGCACTGTAGGGACACTAGGACACTCATAATCATGTGCACTTCATGACAGGATTTTCATTTATCTTTTGTTCAATAATCACTTTACACTTTTGTTTGGTTTACAGGTGCGATGTCTCAATCCCGAGCTTTCGATCGCTTGTGGGCCTCCTCGATGCACTATGGATCCGACTGCAATTCATAATCGGGTAAACATAGAGAGAGATGATGGTCGAGAAAAGTCATCATTCGAGGCAATCTTCATCTTTCAAACATAAATCCAAGTCTTATTCATATCATCAGGAAGTTCAACCTAATCTTCCTGTACATAGTGGCGATTGGACTTCTTTTAATGGTCTTCAATTTGCTGTACTGCTTGAGCAGTATTCCGATTCATCTAGCACTAGACAAACCCATGACCGTAGGTCGAGCAAATGCTCAATCGCCATTTCTGGTCCATCTTTGCCGAATGCAGATCCAGAGGCTTTGGTCGAACTTAAAATACCATTATTGCATTTTCCTCAATTGCATTTTCATTTTTTTTAACTTTTCTAAAAGGAGTTTTCTTGTTTCAGTTCCTACTTTGAGCTCATAAGTTATTCTATACTTTACAATGGCAAAATGAAATTAACATAAGCACATGTGCGAAACAAATCGTCAAATGAGAAAATCAAACAAAGCATTAAAAAATATATCAAATAAAGTAGGTTGATAATAGCTTACCAATAGAGACGAACCTTGTGCACCTTCCGTAGCTACAAAATAGAACATTGTTTAGTTTACAATATCATGGCAATAAACAACAATAGTTAAATCTAAGGAATGAATTCATTACCTATGACACAGGTTGTTTGTAAGTGTGTGCAAAGCATCAATAGAAAATTTATTTTCATCCCATAAGACATGGTAATGCGCTGGGCGGCTTGTGCCTTGTCAGTATTTACATTGCCAATTTAACAATTAGATTGAAGCTTTACTAATAGCCTACTATAAAATATAGCACGGTACATTCGATAAACTTACCTGAATGTCAACATGACTGCAGAGGTAAAAGTCAAATTCAGTTGGATGGAAAATGCTTGAATCAACAACAATACCTAAAATCAGGTAGCATGCAAATTAAGAAATATAAAACATGCTTGAAAAAATAACAATCTGTCAACACAAATTTTGTGTGCAAAGGTCGTCTGCAAAAATAACTAGTAATGACTTCGCTGCTATTCAAAGAAGATACTAGGCAATATGTTTCCACTCCTATTATAACGACCCACTATTTTGGACCATTCAAATTGACAATAAAACCACACATATTAGACTTGAATAATTCAAAACAGTAGATTGTAATATAATTTGGAGTAAATAAAACCAATTACAGACACAGATAAATCAGAATAACTCGCAGCGGGAATAAAATAACCATAGTAGTTCATGAAGCTACTACAACATAGAGTCACAAACAAGTACCAAATACAGAGTCTGGAAAGTAAATACAATAGAAATCCCAATACATAAATGTTCACTAGTACATAAGCTGAATATAAAATACTGAATAAAAAGATAGCAACTAGATAGAAGATAAACTCCAGCAAATCCTCTAGCTCTAGAAGGTGAAATCCAAAGCTGGCACTCAGGCTGACCCGAGCATAAGAAAATAAACACAAATACTCGAATCAGGACATACATACTTACACAATGTACACCAACTCAAGTGAACTGTAATAAAATGCACAAGTAACTTAAAGGATGCTTGGGACCACCCATCCTTTAAGGATCCGTTAAACTATTTACTTTGTAGTAGTATACGCTATTATAATAATGCCTAAAGTAAAGTATAATATACTTGAAAATAGCATTAAACAATTACCCAATATCCCCCTTAGTGTGTTTCATATATTCCCATAGTCTATACACTACCGTAATCTCCCATGTATTGGGCGTCATCAGAGTGCACTACATAGGTATGTAAAAATCATAATCGTATAAGGCGCGCTAGGGTAGGTGACACGACACAACTAGGCAATGCCAGGGTAGATATACCAATTACGCTTCCGGACCAATGGTAATGCGTAGCAGCCACCACCGCCCACCTCGAGCCACACTCCCAAAAATCAAAGGTGCGCACCAATCAATCATAAAGTAATAGAATGGCATACGAAGAAGTGTGTCTGATAGGAGGCGCTACCTTATTAGCCCGTCAATCGCTCCTGTTTTAGCCACCTTATGCCAACTTATGAGAGTCGGGTCCACGAATATGCCTCAAAGGAACGTCACCACCATCCTACTTATTTCTGGAATCTCCACCACATATACGGTTGTTAAAATGGTTTTCGGAGTTGGCAGAGAGTATGACAACTTTCGATCCCGGTCTCTTCAACAACCAAATGTTATTATTACCCGTGGTTATAAATTTCAAAAATGGTTTATATTCCAAATCAAAATAATTCATTTAAACCATTTAAATATGAAGTCTTTATCCTTTCAAATCAAATATTCAATTTCCAGAATTGTAGCATTTTCTAAGTTTGTTCGTTCGATTACAATAATTTTAAAACATTGTATTTTTCAAAAACAGCGGCACTTATAAAGTGTTACAGCAGATATAATAGTATTTCAAAAATAGTTCAATTTTAGAAACAGCATCACTTATAAAATGTTACAGTAGATATATTAGTATTTCAAAAATAGTTCAATTTCAGCAACAGCGGCACTTATAAAATGTTATACTAGATATACTAGTATTTCAAAAACAATTCAATTTCAGAAATAGCAGCACTTATAAAGTGCTACAGTAGATAAAATTAGTATTTTAGAACATAGTTATATTTCAGAAATGGTAGCACTTAGCAAATGCTACCTTAAAACCACAGCATTTAGGAAATGCTTCCAGTACAAATTCCAGATTTATTATAACATTTCAGATATATTAAAATCTCAATTTTAGCCATTTTTAACTTATAAAAAAATATATCTCACACTTTAGAAAATATTCATTTGGATATCATTTAACTGATTATTAAATGAAATAAAATTTTATAAATAAAATATCCAGTTTAACTATAATTCATTTATTAAGTCCAAAGTACATTAATTTGCTTAACCTTTATTTTAACAGTTAACTTAATACTTCATTTTAAAATACGTATTCCATAAATAAATATTCTTATTACTAAGTTAAGGTTAAATTTCCATTTGAAAACTAAATTTCAATTATCAAGTTAAGCTATATTTTAAATTATATTTTAAACCATTTATTTACTTATACATTTTTAAATTATAGAAAATCACTATACATTTAATTAATTCATTTAAACCCAATTTAAGTTAAAATTTCATATTTTATATTTCAAAAATACTTAATGAATTTTTAGAAAATATTTAAAATTAACCACGGGTCTGTATATAATTTTCTAACCTAGGCCAAGTGATACGGATATGTATCATTTCAATCCGTACTTTAAAAATAAAAATCCGGGTTCTATCATTTCAAACCCTCAATCCTAAGTCAAATAAAATAAATAAAAATCTCTTAAGCCTATCATTTTAGCTCATAATGTTTTTTCCTTATTCTAATGTCCTTCGGGTAAATATCATTTCAGCCCATAGTGATTCTATTCTACAGGGAACTTGCAATGTGAGAAACAGTAAATAAAATAAACAGTATAATATGTCATATCATATCAGGTGATGTAACAATATATATCAGGTTATAACATCATGAAATATCATATCATAGGCATATATAAATTTCTATCATATCATCATCTGCAATTCACATGCTATTGTTTCACAATTATGTGAGTATGGATGTCGAGAGTGATAAACTCAACTTCTAAAGCTGGAGTTAACAATTCAAGACACACGAATAACTTCGGAAAGCATGACAAAGCATAACTTAGATTTGAGTGTATGGAGAGCCAAGATTCAAATCTTGCAAAAAAATAAAATACAACATACATAAACATAAAATTCAACACAAGGTTTTAAATCAAAACAATGTACAATACATGAATCAAATGAAATAAAGATTGGTTTAACCACTCAAATGGGCTCGGCCACCTTCATACATGGATAGACCACCAACACATGGCTCGACCATGATTGGTTTGAGGCATCTAGGCTCGGATATGGTCACACAAGTGCATGGCTATGGCAAGAATACGAAGAGGTTGGCAAGTTCAAAGCAATTGGAAGGCAAAAGGCGTGGATCAAGTGATGTTTTGGGCTCGGCCTATGGATATGTGGCTTGGCTTGGGTTAGTTTTGCTTGGATCAATGGTCACATTTGGATGGGCTTGGTGATGGGGATGGTCACGGAAAAGCAAGGAAAAGGTGGTGGCAAAAGTGGTGGCTGAGGCTACTGGATAGGGATTGGGTAAGGTGATGGGCTCGGCTAGGGTTTTGCTTGCAAATTTGGTGAAGGGTTTTTGGATATAGGGTTTCATGGCATAGGTGGTGGAGATGATGAGGTAGTGGAGGCCGAGCATTGGTGGTGGATAGAGGGGATGTGGTCAGCTATAAGAGGTGGTGGCCGAGCTTGCAAATAGAAAAACAAATGAAAAGTGTAAAAGAAAAGAGAAGATGAAGCTATGAGAAACTTACTGCAACAAAACAGGGGTCTTCTGATGATCTGCCTTGACTTGCTGACAAGTCCCACACATATTGACAAAAATAGAGATATCTCCCCTCATATCTCTCCATCAATAAAGCTTCTTCATATCCTGATACATCCTCTCACACCAGGATGAATAAAAAGTCTGGATCGATGATTTTCCTAAAGTAACTCTTTCCTCAATCCATCAACATTTGGGACATAAATCCGATTATTAATCCTCAAAATACCTATATCATCGATATGAGCTCCACTACCATTAGGACTACTACCACCAACTCTACAATGAACACTCTCCTTTGTATCTCATCCTTATCCTGCTTAGCAATGATACGATACAAAAGAGGGGAGGAAGAAACAACAAGCTGACACAACATAGCCTTCTTCCGACTCAAAGCATCGGCTACAATAGTAGCCTTCCCAGGGGTGTAGCTAATGTCGAGATCATAAGAAGCAAGAAACTCAAGCCACCTAACCTGACGCTGATTCAAATCCATCTGGGTGAAGATATATCTCAAAGACTGATGATTAGTAAAGAGCTCAAACTTAGCACCCAAAAGATGATGCTTCCAAAGCTTCAAAGCAAAGACTACATCCAGCAATTACAAATCATGAGCTGTATAATTGCTTCATCGGTCTTCAACTGGCGACTAGCATAAGCAATCACCTTCCCATCTTGCATCAGAACAGCTCCCAAACCCTCACAATTAGCATCAGTGTATACCGTTAATCCTTCATTTCCATTTGGATTGGTAAGAACTAGTGCGGAAGTAAGCTTACGCTTCAACTCATTGAATGTAGCTTTTCACTTATCACTCCATATAAACTTAGCATTCTTAAGAATCAAAGCAGTGAAAGGTGCAGCAATCCGAGCAAAATTCTCAATGAATCTCCGATAATAACCAGGAAGGCCTAGAAAATTGTAAATATCAAAGGGAGTCCTAGGAGATTCCAAATCCTGCAACAGAATAGGGAGAAATAAGGACCACAGAAAAGATAGAATGATCAATACAGAAAGAGAAGAAGGGAAAGACTTACATTGATTGCAGCAATCTTAACTGGATCAATAGAAACACCATTACTAGAAACAACATGCCCGAGAAATCGGACTTCAACCTTCCAGAAATGGTATTTTGAGAATTTAGCTTTCAGCTAATGACTCATAAGAGTCCCCGGAATAAAGCTAAAGTGGGATTTATGCTTTTCCTCAAACTTGGAGAATACAAGAATATCATTAACAAAGACTAGAACAAATTTGTTAAGCACATCACGAAAAACACGATTCATCAAATCAACAAAGAAAGCAGGAGCGCTAGTCAAACCAAAAGGCGTAACTAACCATCCATAAAACTCATTCTCGGTACGGAAAACAGTTTTGGGAATACTTTCCTCAGCAAATCTAAGCAGGTGAAAACCTTTGGCAAGACAAAACTGAGAGAAAACAGTAGCTCCATGGAGCTTATTAAACATATCATTGATGCGAGGCATGGGATATCGGTTCCTCATAGTGAGCTTGTTCAGCTCCCTATAATCAACACACATCCTCAAAGAATCGTCGGACTTAGTGACGAAAACCACTGCTGCACCCCATTCTGAATGGCTAGGTCTAATCAGACCCTTGGATAAAAATCCTCAATTTGCTTCCTTAACTCAACCTTCTCACGGAGTGCCATTCTTCTTGGAGGAAGAAATACTAGTCGAACTCCAAGAATAAGATCAATTCAGAACTCAATTTCCCGCTTAGGAGGTAAAGAAGTGACTTCACCAAATACATCGGGATAAAGTCTGGCCATAGGAGTAGAATCAAGATCATCTGGAGAAGAGTCGAGAGAATAAATAAAACTGATAGCATAATCCTGAGGCAAGCAACACTGAATCACCAAAGAATTACCAAAATCATCCATAAGAGAAACAGTTTGGTTTTACAAGAGATAATGGCATCATGCCTCGTCAACCAATCACCCCCAAGTGATAGATCAAAAGCATCAAAACCCAGAACATAGAAATCACCAGAAAACTGATAGCTAGAATGGAAGAGTTTCACTATTCTACAAATCCTACTAAGGTTCGCAAGACCACCAATAGGATTTGAAACACACAAATGTACAGGGGCCATCTCGGGAGAAAGAAGATGCTCAAATTTATCACATAGATACACAAAACTAAAGCTATGGGAAGCTCCCATATCAAATATAACACGAACAGGAAATTTAAACAAAGTAAATGTGCCCTGAAGAGTACCTTGAGCATCACTAGGAGCAGGAGCAGGTATAGGAGGTGGGGCAGGTAAAGATGCAAAGGTAACAGCAAAGGTACCAGAAGGCTTGCCTTCTGCTGAGTAGGACAATCCTTCCTAAAGTAACTGGGCTGAAGACAAATATGACAGAGATCATGCCTGTTCAGTTGAGGGGGAGAAGGAACAGCAGCACCAGCTAAAGCAGGACAGCTATTTGAATATTGTCCCTTCTGATCACATCTGAATCAAGTAAGTGAAGATAGGTCGATCGACTGCCTCTGAGATCAAGAAGATCCCAAGCCTGGAGTCTTGTACCGATTCTTCTTCTGATGGTGAAAGTTAGGTTTTCTCTTGTTAGGATTACTAGAGGAAGCCTGAGATGATGCAGAACGAGCAGCTAGAGGATCTTTAGAAGTAGGATTCTCGTATCTAATGGCCATATCCATCAGACTGGTGAAAGGGCTATGCACATGAGTGGATGAGACGATCATAATATTCTGGACGAGCACCAGCAATGAACTTCTCATTCTTCTTGAGAGGAGTTTGAATCAGATTAGGGCCAAACTTAGAAAGTTCATTGAACTTCCTCTCATACTCAACAAAAGACATATCGCCCTGTTTCAGATCCATGAATTCCCGACATAGCTGAGACTTCCCTGCCTCGGGCATCCATTTCACAACAGAAGCATCCCTAAAGCATGATAAAGAAACATAATACAGATTTCAAAAGAGAAAAATGAACCAAATTAAAAACAATGGGAGATGATACCTAAACTACTCCAAAGAAATGTAAGCCTCAGCGGTGTAAGCTATAACAGACTCCCACTAATCCAAGGCTGCTCCCTTCAGCTGCCAACCGATGCTGTTGGGCATTAGTAATCTCAAGAGCGAAGAAAATCCTCTCCAAATCCTTCAACCACTGTTGAGCCTTAATAATGCTCTCAGATCCGGTACACTTGGTTCCACCAAGCTCAGTGTATTCCTCCCAAAGTTTAGTGAACCTAACTGGTGCAGCAGGCTAAGGAGCTAGGGCAACACCACGTCCCCTACCCTAGCTTTCCTTCGATCCGTCCTGAAAATCAAGAATGAATTTTAGGACAGAGGTAATTGAGAAACAAAGACAAGATTAGATCGGATAAGATGCAACGAGAATTGAATATCCTGAGCAAAGAAATTACTAACAACGTGGATAAGGAAAAGAAGAAAATTAAAAAAAAAATTGATTTCAAAACAAGAAAAGGTTTTATATGAAAAGAGTTTTTGAAAATCCTTTGAAAATTCATTTGATATCATTTTATACTTTAAAATACGTTCTCTCACAAAGAAATGATTATAAAATTGATTTCACTCATTCTAGGGTATTTCTACCCTATCTCTAATGATTTTTTGCTTCGCGGGCTAAGGTTTGCCTAAAATCAAAGCTCTGATGCCAAATGTAACGACCCACTATTTTGGACCATTCAAATTGACAATATAACCACACATGTCGGACTTGAATAATTCAAAACAGTAGATTGTAATATACTTTGGAGCAAATAAAACCAATCACAGAATCACAAACACAGATAAATCAGAATAACTTGCAACGGAAATATAATAGCCATAGTAGTTCATGAAGCTACTACAACATAGAGTCACAAACAAGTACAAAATACAGAGTTTGGAAAGTAAATACAACAAAAATCCCAATACATAAATGTTCACTAGTACATAAGCTGAATTGAAAATACTAAATAAAAAGGATAGTAACTAGAGAGAAGATAAACTCCAGCAAATCCTTTAGCTCCAGATTGTGAAATCCAAAACTGATACTCAAGTTGATCCGAGCGTAAGAAAATAAACATTGACACTCGAGTCAGGACATACGTAATAATACAATGTAAACCAACTCAAGTGAACTTTAATAAAATGCACAAGTAACTTAAAGGATGCTTGGGAACACCCATCCTTTAAGGATCTATTAAACTATGTATTATGTAGTAGCATACGCTATTATAATAATGTCTAAAGTAAAGTATAATATACTTGAAAATAGCATTAAAAGAGTTACCCAATATCCCCCTTAACACATTTTATATATTTCCATAGTCTATGCAGTACCGTAATCTCCCACGTATTGGGTGTCGTCAGAGGGCACTCCATAGGTATGGTACAAAACTAAAATCATATGAGGCGCGCTAGGGTAGGTGACATGGCACAACTAGGCAATGCCAGGGTAGATATACCAATTACGCTTTCAAACCGTGGTAACGCGTAGCAGCCACTACCGCCCACCTCGAGCCACTCCTAAAAAACAAAGGTGCGCACCAACCACTCACAAAGTAATAGAATGTCATACGAAGAAGTGTGCCCAATAAGAGGAGCTACCTCATTAGCCCGTCAATCACTCCTGTTTTAGCTACCTTATGCCAACTCACGGGAGTCGGGTCAACGTGTATACCTCAAAGGAACGTCGCCACCATCCTACTTATTTCTGGAATCTCCACCACATACACGGTTGTTAAAGTGGTTTTCGGAGTTGGCAGAGAGTATGACAACTTTCGATCCCGGTCTCTTCAACAACCAAATGTTATTATTACCCGTGGTTATAAATTTCAAAAATGGTTTATATTCCAAATCAAAATAATTCATTTAAACCATTTAAATATGAAGTCTTTATCCTTTCAAATCAAATATTCAATTTCCATAATTGTAGAATTTTCTAAGTTCATTCGTTCAATTACAATAATTTTAAAACATTGTATTTTTCAAAAACAGCGGCACTTATAAAGTGTTACAGTAGATATATTAGTATTTCAAAAACAGTTCAATTTTAGAAACAACATCACTTATAAAATGTTACAGTAGATATATTAGTATTTCAAAAACAGTTCAATTTCAACAACAGCGGCACTTATAAAATGTTATAGCAGATATATTAGTATTTCAAAAACAATTCAATTTCAGAAATAGCAGCACTTATAAAGTGCTACAGTAGATAAAATTAGTATTTTAGAACATAGTTATATTTCAGAAATGGTAGCACTTAACAAATGCTACCATAAAACCACAGCATTTCGGAAATGCTTCCAATATAATTCCAGATTTATTATAACATTTCAGAAACACTAAAATCTCAATTTTAGCCATTTTTAACTTATAAAGAAACATATCGCATGATTCAGAAAATATTCATTTGGATATCATTTAACTGATTATTAAATAAAATAAAATTTATAAATAAAATATCCAATTTAATTATAATTCATTTATTAAGTCCAAAGTACATTAATTTACTTAACCTTTATCTTAACAATTAACTTAATACTTTATTTTAAAATACACATTCCATAAATAAATATTCTTATTACTAAGTTAAGCTTAAATTTCCATTTGAAAACTATATTTCAATTATCAAGTTAAGTCATATTTTAAATTAGTTTTAAACCATTTATTTATTTATACATTTTTAACTTATAAAAAATCACTATACATTTATATAAATCATTTAAACCCAATTTAAGTTAAAACTTCATATTTTATATTTCAAAATTACTTAATAAATTTTTAGAAAATATTTAAGATTAACCACGGGTCTGTATATAATTTTATAACCTAGGTCAAGTGATACGCATATGTATCATTTCAATCTGTAGTTTAAAAATAAAAATCCGAGTTCTATCATTTCAAACCTATAATCCCAAATCAAATAAAATAAATAAAAATTGCTTGAGCCTATCATTTCAGCTCATAACGATTTTTTCTTATTCTAATGTCCGTTCGGGTATATATCATTTCGACCCATAGTGATTCTATTCTACAGGGAACTTGTAGTGTGTGAAACAATAAATAAAATAAACAGTATAATATGGCATATCATATCAGGTGATGTAACAATATATATTTATATCAGGTCATAACATCATGAAATATCATATCACATGCATATATAAATTATTATCATATCGTCATCTAAATTCAAATGCTATTGTTTCACAATATAAGTACGGATGTTAAGAGTGATAAACTCACCTTCTAAAGCTAGAGTTAACAATTCAAGACACACGAATAACTTCGGAAATCACGACAAAGCACGACTTAGATTTGAGTGGTTGGAGAGCCAAGATTCAAATCTTGCAAAAAAAATAAAATACAACATAACTAAACATAAAATTCAACACAAGATTTTAAATCAAAACAATGTACAATACATGAATCAAATGAAACAAAGATTGGTTTAACCACTCAAATGGGCTCGGCCATCTTCATACATGGCTAGATCACCAATACATGGCCTGGCCATGATTGGTTTGAGGCATCTTGGCTCCGCTATGGTCACACAAATGCATGACTATGGCAAGAATATGAAGAGATTGGCATGTTCAAAGCAACAGGATGGCAAAAGGCACGGATCAAGTGAAGCTTTGGGCTCGGCCTATGGCTATGTGGCTCGCCTTAGATTAGTTTTGCTTGGATTAGATCTGGTCACATCTGGATGGGCTTGAAGATGGGGATAGTCACAGCAAAGCAAGGCAAAGGTGGTGGCTAAAGTTGTGGCTTAGGCTAGTGGATAGGGATTGGATGAGGTGATGGGCTCGGCTAGGGTTTTGCTTGCAAATTTGATGACAGGTTTTTGGATCTAGGGTTTAATGGAATAGGTGGTGGAGATGATGAGGTAGTGGAGGCCGAGCATAGGTGGTGGATAGAGGGGATGTCGTCGAAGGAGGTGGTGGCCGAGCTTGCAAATAGAAAAATAAATGCAAAGAGAAAAAGAAAACTGAAGTTGAAGCCATGAGAAACTTACTGTAATATTTTTGTTTCGGGAACGCAAATGAAAATGAGATGGGATGAGAAACTTTTGCACGTTATTGAGAAAAGGAAGTGGCAGCTAAGATTATCAAAGCTTTGAACGGCAAGGCATTAAAAAGGTCTCACCACATAATTAAGAAAAGAAACTTAAGTCCCTTTGAATTTCCAAGCCAAAAATTCAAATAAAAAGGTCCAACAAAAGTAGAAAATAGAAAACAAAATATAAAATAGAAATGAACATAGGAAATAGAAACTAACAAATAAAATACGAAAAATAGTCACGTGTAAAACGCTGAAATTTATCAAATTTTAAAAGTACAATACAGAATTTTACAAAACGAAAAGAAGCATGAATATCAGAATCAAATATAGTTTCAAAGAAAAAGATTAGAAATTAAAAATTCAAATTTAAAATTTTCAACGGAAAGTCAAAGTTTGATCACAGTTGACCAAAATATAGAATTTTCTAAAAATATTCATTTTATTATATTTGAAAATTAAATTATAAAAAAATCCAAAATTATATTGGAAAATTCCAAAATTTCAATTTTTTAATAATTAAAAATCAAAGTTTTCAAATAAATTGAATTAAAATATTTATAAAATTATGGGTTGTTACACTCCCTCCCACTCAAAAAATTTCGTCCTAAAAAAGGAACGAGATAAGAAAACAAGGAAAGATAAGATAGAAAAGCAAATAGTACCTGAAACAAACAATTTCGTATTCAAAGCACGCATGCTTTCCTCCGTCTCCTAGGTACAATCATGATCATCCGTACTCCACTGCACTTTGACCAGGTAGACAGATTTCCTACTTGGCTGCTTCATACCTCTATCGACAATACGAATTGACTTCCTTTCGACAGTTAGATTAGGCTCAATATCCAAACTCTTGAGGAGAGAAGGCTGGACAATCAAAGATGGATTATGCAGATATCGACGAAGATGCGAAACATGGAATACATTATGCACTCCAAAAAAATTCTTAGGCAAATCCAGACGATAAGCCAAAGAACCAATCCTCTCTGAGATACGAAAAGGACCAACAAACCTAGGAGCAAGCTTCCCTCTACGACCAAACCGAATCACATTCCTTAAGGGAGAGACCTTAAGGAGAACCAAATCACCAACAGCAAACTCTAAACTCCTCCTACGACGATCAACATACTTCTTCTGCCTATCCTGAGCAATATTCATCTTCCTCTTAACCTCCTCAACCTTCTCAGAAGCCTCTAAAATCACATCAAGACCAAGAACCAAACGATTACCGAATTCAATCCAGCAAGATAGGGATCTATAAAGTCTTCCATAAAGAGAAGCAAACGAAGACATTTCAATACTAGCTTGATAACCGTTGTTATAGGTGAATTCAACAAGATGGAAATGATCTTCCCAAGATCCTCCATAATTAAGAACACAAGCGCGAAAAAGATCCTCAAGAATTTGATTCACTCTTTCCGTTTGACCGTCGATCTTCGGATGGTAGTGGTGATCAGATTTAGATGAGTACCTAAAGATTCTCTCCAAAAATGAGTGGTAAAGATAGGGTCTCGATCACAATCAATGCTGATAGGAACACCATCGAGACGAACAATCTCCCTCATATAGATCTCAACCAAACTGGAAGCAAAATGGGTAGATTTGACAGGAATAAAATGGGCCGACTCGGTCAATCTATCCACAATAATCCAAATAGTCTCATTACCCTTCCAAGTCCTTGGTAATCCATCAATAAAATCCATGGAAACCTGTTCCCATTTCCAATTGGAAACCTCAAAGGGCTGCAACAAACCAAGGGTCCTCTAATCATCTACCTTGACTTATTGACATGCCGCACACCTACTGACAAAGATAGAGATATCTCGCCTCATACCACTCTACCAATAAAGCTTATTCATATCCTGATACATCTTCGTCACACCAAGATGAATAGAAAGCCTGGATGATGATTTTTCTGAAGTAACTCTTGGCTCAATCCATCAAATTCGTGACACAAATCCGATTATTAATCCTCAAAATACCACAATCATCGATCTGAGCTCCACTACCATCAGGACTACTACCACCATCTCTGCTACGAACACTCACCTTTATGTGCCTAAGCATCTCATCCTCATCCTGCTTAGCAATGATACGATTTGAAAGAGGGAAAGAAGAAACAATAAGCTGACACAACATAGCCTTCTTGCGACTCAAAGCATCGGTTACAACATTAGCCTTTCCAAGGGTATAGCTAATGTCGAGATCATAAGAAGTAAGAAACTCAAGCCATCTAACGTGAAACTAATTTAAATCCTTCTGGGTGAAGATATATCTCAAAGACTGATGATCAGTAAAGAGCTCAAACTTAGCACCCAAAAGATGATGCCTCCAAAGCTTCAAAGAAAAGACTATAGCCAGCAATTCCAAATCATGAGCTATATAATTGGCTTCATAGGTCTTCAACGGGCGACTAGCATAAGCAATCACCTTTCCATCTTACATTAGAATAGCTCCCAAACCCTCACGACTAGCATTAGTGTATACCATTATCCTTCATTTGCATTTGAAACGGTAAGCACTGGTGCGGAAGTAAGCTTATGCTTCAACTCATTGAATGCAGCTTTACACTCATCATTCCATATAAACATAGCATTCTTATGAGTCAAAGCAGTGAGAGGTGCAGCAATCCGAGCAAAATTCTCAATGAATCTCCTATAATAACCAACAAGGCCCAAAAACTGTGAACATCAGATGGAGTCCTAGGAGTTTCCCAATCCTACAACAGAATAAGGAGAAATAAGGACCACAGAAAAGATAGAATGATCAATTACAGAAAGAGAAGAAGGAAAAGACTTACATTTATTGCTACGATCTTGACCCGATCAATAGATACTCCATTACTAGAAACAATATGCCCGAGAAATCAGACTTCGTCCTTCTAGAAATGGAATTTTGATAATTTAGCTTTCAACTGATGACTCCTAAGAGTCCCCAAAACAAAGCTCAAGTGGGATTTATGCTCTTCCTCGGACTTGGAGAACACAAGAATATCATCAACAAAGACTAGAACAAATTTGTTAAGCACATCATGAAAAACATGATTCATCAAATCAACAAAGAAAGCAGGAGTGTTAGTCAAACCAAAAGGCATAACTAACCATTCATAAAACCCATTCTCAGTACGAAAAGCAGTCTTGGGAATACTTTTCTCAGCAACTTTGAGCGGCTGAAAACCTGTGGAAAGATCAAGCTAAGTGAAAACAATAGCTCCATGGAGCTCATCAAACATATCATTAATGCGAGGCATAGGATATCTGTTCCTCATAGTAAGCTTGTTCAGCTCCCTATAATCAACACACATCCTTAAAGAACCATCAGACCTAGTGATGAAAACCACTGCTGCACCCCATTCTGAATGGCTAGGTCTGATCAGACTCTTGGAGAACAAGTCCTCAATTTGCTTCCTTAACTCAACCTTCTTACGGGGTGCCATTCTTCTAGGAGGAAGAACTACAGGTCGAGATCCAGGAATAAGATCAATGCAGAACTCAATTTCCCGTTTAGAAGGTAAAGAGGTAACTTCACCAAATACATCGGCATAGGGTCTGACCACAGGAGTAGAATCAAGATCATCCGGAGAAAAGCTGAGAGAATAAATAAAACTGTCGGCATAATCCTGAGGCAAACAACACTGAATCACCAATGAATTACCAAAATCATCCATAAGAGAAACAGTCTGGGATTTACAAGAGATAATGGCATCATGCCTCGTCAGCCAATCACCCCCAAGTAATAGATCAAAAGCATCAAACCCAAAACATAGAAATCACCGGAAAACCGATAGCTAGAATGGAAGAGTTCTGCCATTCTATAAATCCTACTAAGGTTCGCAGGACCACCAATAGGATTTGAAACACACAATGGTACAGGAGCCAACTCAGGAGAAAGAAGATGCTCAAATTTATCAAAGATCCACAGAAATAAAGCTATGGGAAGCTCCAGTATCAAATAGAACACGAACAGGAAATTTAAACAAAGTAAAGGTGCCCTGAAGATTACCTTGTGAATCACTAGGTGCAGGAGCAGTTGCAGGAGGTAGAGCAGGTGAAGATGCACAGGCAACAGGAAAGATACTAGAAGCCTTGCCCTTCTGCTGAGTAGGACAGTCCTTCCTAAAGTGACCAGGCTGAAGAGAAATATGGCAGAGATCACGCTTGTTCAACTGATGGGGCGGAGGAATAGCCACACCAACTAAAGTAAGATAGCTATTAGCACAATGTCGCTTCTGATCACATCTGAAGCAAGTAACTAAAGATAGGTCGATCGACTGCCTCTGAGATAAAGAAGATCCCAAGCCTGGAGTCTTGTTCCGATTCTTCTTATGATGGTGAAAGTTAGGCTTTCTCTTTTTAGGATTACCGGAGGAAGCCTGAGATGATGCAGAACGAGCAGCTGGAGGATCCTTAGAAGTAGGATTCTCATATCTAATGGCCATATCCATCAGACCGGTGAAAGGGCTATGCACATGAGCGAGTAGACGATCATAATATTTCAGACGATCATCAGCAATGAACTTCTCATTCTTCTTGAGAGGAGTGTCAATCAGATCAGGGTCAAACTTAGAAAGTTCATTGAACTTCCTTTTATACTCAGCATAAGACATATCGCCCTGTTTCAGATCCATGAATTCCAAATACAGCTGAGACTTACCTGCCTTAGGCAACCATTTCACAACAAAAGCATCCCTAAAGCACGGTAAAGAAACATAAGACAGATTTCAAAAGAGAAAAACTGAACCAAATTCAAAAGAACGTGAGATGATACCTAAACTGCTCCCAAGAAATGTGAGCCTCAGCAGTGTGAATTGTGACAGACTCCCACCAACCCATGGTTGCTTCCTTCAACTGCCAATTGACGCTGCTGGGCATTAGTGATCTCAAGACCAGAGAAAATCCTCTCCAAATCCTTTAACCACTATTGAGCCTCAATAATGCTCATAGTTCCGGTAAATTTGGTGCCACCAAGCTCAGTGTATTCCCTATAGAGTTTAGTGAACCTAACTGGTGTAGCATGCTTAGGAGCTGGGACAATACCACGTCCCCTACCTCTAGCATTCCTTCGATCCATCTTGAAAATCAAGAATGAATTTTAGGACAGAGGTAATTGAGAAACAAAGACAAGATTAGATAAGATAAGATAAGATGCAATGAAAATTGAATATCCCAAGCAAAGAAATTACCAACAAGGGGATAAGGAAAAGAAGAAAGTTAAGAAAAATTTGATTTCAAAACAAGAAAAGTTTTTATATCAAAAGAATTTTTGAAAAACCATTTGAAATCATTTTATACTTTAAAATACGTTCTCTTACCAAGAAATGATTTTAAGATTGATTTCACTCATTCTAGGCTATTTCTACCCTATCTCTAATGAGTTTTTGCTCCGTAGACCAAGGTTTGCCTAAAACCAAAGCTCTGATACCAAATGTAACGAGCCACTATTTTGGACCATTCAAATCGACAATAAAACCACACATGTCAGACTTGAATAATTCAAAACAGTAGATTGTAATATAATTTGGAGCAAATAAAACCAATCACAGAATCATAAACACAGATAAATCAGAATAACTCGTAGCGGAAAAAAAAAACCATAGTAGTTCATGAAGCTACTACAACATAGAGTCACAAACAAGCACAAAATACAGAGCCTGGAAAGTAAATACAATAGAAATCCCAATACATAAATGTTCACTAGTACATAAGCTGAATAGAAAATACTAAACAAAAAGGATAGAAACTAGATAGAAGATAAACTCCCGCAAATCCTCTAGCTCCAGAAGGTGAAATCCAAAGCTGGTACTCAAGCTGACTCGAGCGTAAGAAAATAAACACAAACACTCGAGTCAGGACATACATACTTATACAATGTAAGTCAACTCAAGTGAACTATAATAAAATGTACAAGTAACTTAAAGGATGTTTAGGACCGCCCATCCTTTAAGGATCAGTTAAACTATTTACTATATAGTAGTATATGCTATTATAATAATGTCTAAAGTAAAGTATAATATACTTGAAAATAGCGTTAAGTAGTTACCTAATATCCACCTTAACACATTTTATATATTCTCATAGTCTATACAGTAACGTAATCTCTCCCGTACTAGGCATCGTCATAGGGCACTCCATAGGTATGGTACAAAACCAAAATCGTATAAGGCGCGCTAAGGTAGGCGACACGGCACAATTAGGCAATGCCTTAAAAGGCTGAAACATGTTAAAAAGTACGATTTCTTTGTTTTAAACTTAAAATGATAACTTTTCAACTAATCTGCCTTTATTTGTCAAATTTCCATTGGTTAAAAATTCCTTTTAGAAAAGTGCCGCCACTATTTTCAGAATTAAATAATTATTTTAATTTATAAAATGCCCCTTCTCCTTAATTAAATATATAAAACTTTTAAGTCTCATACCTTAATTTTTTTTATATATTTATCGAATACTTAGAAAAAATCTGGAAAAACTTCAAAAAATCTATTTTAATATGTTTTCCAACATATAAAAATTTCAAACCCAAATAATTATTTATTTAGCTGTAAATAATTTATAACCCAATATATCATTTTCTTCACTAGAAAATTAATATAAAATCCACATTAATTCAGAAAATTATGAAAATTGAAATCCATCTCTAAAATATCATTTTTGACCTATATTTAAATTTTCAAGGCATTTTAATGTCATCTATTAGGGTTTTCATGTCAAACATATTATAAAAACTAACATGAACATATATAATTCATCTACAAGCATATCTTTAATCATCAAAACATGACATGTAGTTGCAAAAACATTTTAGACCTAATCTTAAAACTGAAAACCATAAGAGAATGGGATGTTGTAATTATTCACCTTAGCTTCAAAATTTGATGTTGATTATGTTGATTATCTTCCCTCTATTAAATCCTAGCTTACCTTCTCTTGTCAACAATGATGATGGTCGGCCTTGGTTTGATTTTAGTTAGAGTAGAAAATGAAATGAACGTCAGTTTCATTCCTAAGGGTTTAGGGTTTAAGCCCTTCCTATTTTCCACATTTCCCTTACTCATTTCCTAACACCTTATCTTATGTTGTTTCATTTTAATTTGCTCATTAACATGGCATGGCTACCCTTAGCTAATCAATTCTCCTCTTGTTAATCTCCACATTATCTTATTTTATTTTAGTTAATTAAATATCCTAAATAATGTTATATATAAAAAAATATGGGGTGTTGCATTCGAGCTCAACAGGAATAACAGCTTTGGAACTATAAGTAAGGGCGAATGGAGTATGGTCAATAGTGGACTTGTAGGTGGTCCTATAAGCCTATAGTGCTGTCGAGAGTTCATCCACCCATTTGCCTCTAGCCTTTTCCAAACACTTCTTTAGAATGGACTTTAAGATATTGTTCACAGCTTCAACTTGTCCATTAGCTAGGGGTGAGCAACTGGTGCAAATCAGTTTTCAAAATGATGCCGATGGTAGAAGCAGTTGAATTCAACACTATCGAATTGAGTCCCATTATCTCATGGAAGATCAAAATGACAGATGATGATCTGAAGGATGTTCCGAATGATTTACTTACTTTGTTGTGATCATGGCAAATGGTTCTACATCGACCCATTTGTTGAAGTAATCAACTGCGATGATGGCGAAATACGCACCACCTTTAGAGATTATTAAGGAACCGATAATATCTATGCCCGCAAACAAATATGGACTGACCAATTGTGTGATTTTCGTTGATGGAGCTATCGAAATATTTTCTTAAATCTAGCACTTGTCGTTGCACCCTACATAATCAGTTGCATCACGAATGACAATCAGCAATAATACCTGTAACGAAGTATTTTCTTTGCTAGGGTTTGTCCCTAGTGTGATTGCCACATTCCCCTTCATGAACTTTCTTTTGGACCCATTTTATTTTATCATGAGCGATACACCGGAGTAAGGAGATGGAAAAACCTTTTCTATACATAATTCCTTCCTACATGATATAACATGAAGCTTTATGAAGGACTTGTTATTTTTTATTACTTCTTTCGAGAAGAACTCCTTATAACAAATGGTCTTTATCCATGACTCCTTCTTAAGCTCCATCTCTTGTACTCGGTCGATTTCCATCAGGTTTATGATCGGAGCATTTAATACTTCGATTCGAACCAAGCCCATTTGTTGTGCATCCCCAGTGTTAGAAAACTTTACCAATGAAGCCACCTCTTTGTTTTGATCATGAGGAATGTGCGTAATATCATAATACTCAAAGTCAATCAACAGCTCTTGGACATGGGTAAGGTACAGAGCAAGTCATTGTCCTTCAGCTTAGTAATCTCCCCTTAAGTAACGACCAGCATTTCATTCTATAGAAAGACGCATCATTAATAAGAAAGAAAGGGATAGAAAAGAGAAAAGATAGAAAAGAAAGAACCAAACAACATCAGAATCAAATAGCGGAACGGATAAATTATATTATATCACATAAGATATTACATAGTATCATACGCATCAAAGTTGTACAGCTCTTACAACACAAACTAGATAGTTATTAACACCTGTCTAGTTATTACAAATCAAATACAACATAAAGATGCAGATACAACTTTAACACAGCAGAACACTATACATATATCTACACGCTGAAGCTTCCTGCTACATATCTCCTCCAGAACTCGTCAAAGCTAACCCGAATCCCTCGACTACTCATACATAATATGAGTACCCAAGAGTTTAATAAAACAGAAAATAAACACTTGGGTCTGGTGTGATTAAACGGGTTAAAGTTGCTTAACTTTGAAAATACTTTGAAAACAAAGGTATCATCTAAGACTACCCACAAATAAACATGGGTAAGTTTTTACCTTACGCTAAACAAAACATTTGCTAGGAAATCGAGTTATATTATAATAGGGTCTAGGGTTTTCAAGTCAAATACAGAAATAGCTGGAATGCTTACATCTCACGTTCCAACATAGTTGGGCACAATCAAAACGTACGGCACTTATTGGATATTGGATTCCATACAATGGCAGGGCTACTAGGGTACCGCCCGTCACAGTATGTGGCCTAGATCACCGTACCGAGGATCCACCCTAAATCTCCTACAACACAAGGCCGGAACCCTCCTTTGCTGGACAATCCTGAACAAGACAACCCTGGCAGTTGTAATGATCAACCACCCACATAGCCGAAATAAAAAGGACCTCCAAACAGGGGTAAATCTCGTCCTACTTGGGTGCTGCTCAGTTAGCCTTGCTGCACCTTCCCTGTTTTAGCCATTCCCGGTTGATGAGGCTACGATTACCTTCATAGAACACATCTATCTTAGAATGCTCATCGTCCACCTGACGATGTTCTAAAAGCATTCAATCCATACAAGTTCATTCCGAGTTCGAACGAAATCGAAGGCACTCTCTCGCTACACTCATTTTGGAATCACCCTCAGAGTTAATGACAATATCTCTTGCACTCTGAATCTTCATCATGAATCTGAAAGTACTACACCCGTTAAACTCGTATTGGAATCACCCTCAGAGTTTTTAACGACGAATAGTCCTTACACCTCGAGTCTTCACTCTTCACTTGAGATTCACGACCTAACGTTTAATTTGGATCAATGTGATTTTCGGAATTCCAAATTTGGAAACCCGATCCCGGTCTCACCGAAATCCAAAACGCCATCTTAATGGCCAAGTGATTTAAGTTTGAACAATTAATTCAATTAAAACATTGAATTCACACAGCATCAATCACAGATAAATATCACATATTTGTCAAAGCTATAATTAATATCATATCATAGCACATCACCGATTATTCAAACTATAAGCATCATTCAATTTAGCCATTCCACTCAATCAATCATCCATAAACAGGAACCATTAATCCAAATTATAATTAATTTAATCAACTTAAATTAAATTAATTACTTGGGAATTAATCATCTAATCCTACTTAAAAAATCATTAATTAATTAATTAATTATAACCCTTATATTTAATTAATCAACCTTTAATCACTTTATAAACCAATTAATTAATATTTAATTACAGATTAATTATCCTTTAATTATACTCTTAATTAGTCACCCTTGATTAATTATTCTTTAATTACACAAAGTAATTAGCCTTTAAATTAATTACACAAATTAATTAATCTTTAATCATTAATTAATCTTAATTAATTTTTAATAAATTAGTTAACTATAATTAATTACATTAATCCTTAATTAATTACATTAATTAATTATACTTTGATCACTTCGTTGACTAATTATCTTACAATTAATCACATTTATTTATCAATTAAACTTTTAATTATTACTATTAATTACATTAACTAATGATCCTCTAATTACTTTAATTAATTAATTATTCTTCTAATTACATTTATAAATCAACCTTGATTAATCACAATTATTAATTAACTTCCCTTAATTACTTCATCAATTAAACTAACTCCTTGATTAATTACAATAATTAATCCTTTAATTACACTAAGTAATTATTACTTAATTACTTCCACTACGTAATTATCCATTAATTACTAACCATCAAGTAATTTCCCTTTAATCAATTACGTCCAGTAATTATTCGTTAATTACTTCACTAAGTAATTACACCTCATTAATTACATTAAGTAATTATATTAATCCAACATCAAATGATTACCTTTAAATAAACTTGATTAATTAACTAAAATTAACCACATTAACTTAATTACTTACACTGAGTAATTAATTACTTCATTTAGTAATCACCCTTAAATAATCCTCTTACATTAAGTAATTAATTTCTTAACTACTTAGTGCTTAATTATTTCTAAATTAATTAACCTAGACTAATCAACCCTTAATTAGGTAATTAATTACACTTAATTAATTACACAAACTAATTTACCTTAATTTAGTTACCCACATTAGTTGTTTTAATTAATAAAGTAATTATACTTTAGTTACCTTTGTAAATAAATCTTGATTAAATTAAGATAAACTATACATTATATTAAACTCTTATCTTCTATTTTGAATTAAATTAAATTTTTAAAAGCTTAAGTTTGGTTTATACGAATCATAATCTCTTAGTTTATTCAAGTTAGATACCTTTACTTTGATTATTTTAATTACACCAATAACATGTAATTTGAAAATATGTAGAGATTTATTTCATAATTTAACCCAAGCAAGATTTATAACCAAAACTATTTTAAAACAAAAGTTTAAATTTTAAAAGAAATCCAAATTTTAAAACTAAAATTCTTTTTAAACATCATACTCTAAGTCAAATATTCATTCATTTTGAAAATAGTAAAACACTTTGTTTAAAATTCAACTTGCCTTCAAATTTTTGAAAATTCATTTATATAGTTTAAAATCTGGACAGTACTTTGAATACTAGAAACAAACTTCGTTAAAATTTTTGTTTAGCTTTAAATTTCATTTAGTTAAAACTGGACAAGTTAAAATCTAGAATGAGTTATACTCAAGACAGCACATGCAAATTCCCGAGTCACCCCTCTACAATCATGAGATTTGCTTTGAGACAAAAATCCTTCTTCCCAAACCAAAACTAGATGCACAGATTTGACCTCGTGCACGTGCACGTGCCACTGACCGACGCTGGCCAACTCTTCGATCATCTCCTAGTCGATTACGACTCCACTTATAGATCATATCACCCAGCATTGATAAATTCGTTAGGAATCAAAAACTGAACCCATCGAGCAACCTGGAACCAAAATCACAATGACGAAATCTCCTTGCTGACGTCGAACTACGCCGCCAGAATCCAAACTGCTATGACCACGGCCACGTCTCCAACCCTCGAGTCCAACCCCCCATGCGATTCGACCTAAATCACCATAGTCGCCGTACCACTCCTGAAAACTTCGACGATCAAAATCCTCACCAAAACCCTGCATCGCCTCTACACGGCCACCACGATCATTGGTGACATCCATCACCATTTTCCTGTGTCCGCTGATACCACGGCCACCTCCATGCCGAACCTCGACTACCCCTTCGACTCCTATCGTCGATAAAGGACAAAAGTCCAAAAATTGACCAATATGAAATTCACTTCATGCACCAATTTAAAAATCACAAAATTTATCTTAAAATTCATGATTCACTTATGTGAATTAGATCCTATGATCTAGAGATTAAGTTATTGACATTGAATTTTAACTAAATTTTTGATTTTACTGTAAACCTTGAATTTACAGAATTTTTGTTAAATATAAATACCTAAATTTATTTTTAATAACAAGATTTCACTATTACAATCCATTTCCTTTGAATAGTCAAAATCTAAATGTGATTCATTTGGAAGATAGGAAATTTTCTAGTTGTTCTTGCCAGAAATTTAATAGAGGCAAACCCAGAAAGCATATACAGGCATGTTTCAATACATAGCAGGAACTCAAGCCAGCTTTCAAGTTGAACACATTCATGCAAACATACATATTCACATCATTTCTTCTACTACAACAATTTCCATATATATCAGCATAATATCATATTAAATATGAAACTGTTTTTAAATAAAAGGTTTACTCACTAGAATTTTAGAAGCAGAGAACACTGTATTACATAGTTTTCCTGGAACTTCGAAATTGATTTGCGTTTTAAAATATGTTGTTTGAGTTTTGAACTCTGCTAGCTTGATCTCAATTGAACTTCGAAAACTTGAGGATGTTCACAGCTTTAAATTTCTTTCATTACTGGTTGAAAACTTGCTATTGAATCTCATATAGTATTGCATATTCTCAGGTTGAATACTTTCGATCTGAAGTTGTAAATGGCTTCAGATTTTTTATTACAGTTTGAATGATCTTTGGTTTTCTGTTTTCTATATATTTTTTAAGAAGAAGAAAGCTAAAGAAGATTTTAAGCTGAAGAAAAATAACAGACTTTTTCTTTAAAATCATTAGTTAATAAACTCAATTTTCTTTAAAACAATTTTTGCCACTTGTATCATGAATTGTCCATAAGCTTACAATTGTATTTTAGTTCACTTAAGTGAATGACAAATGTAAAACCACCTTTTTAATTTATTTCTTATGTTAAAGTGTTAATTTTATCTTTTTAAATTAATTACTTTAAATGATTTAAATCTTAATTAAATACTTTCCCAAATACTTATGTTTATATAAACTATGAAATGTATTTATCTCTTTATGTTTTACTTATATTATAATCCATTTTCCAAAGATAAGTTTAAAAGAAAGGAAATTAAAAAGAAATGAACATTTATTTAAACCTTATTTTAAAGTTTAAACTTAAGTTATTATATCTAACATCGATACCATATATAAACTAAATTTATTTTCAAGAACCAATTTTAAAAGAAACAAATTAAGCTTTTGTAAAAATTTACTATTTTTAAGCTATTATATTTTTAACGAAGTAAATTTTCTTTAAGTGTTTCTGAAAATATAAGATTAATTTTTACATAGCTTTTGAAAAGTTTTATTAAATCAAAAATCTTCCAACTCACAATATATTCATATATTATAAATTTGAAAACACATTTTCTAATTAAGTTTAATCCACTACTTTCTATTTACAATATATACAAATATATATACACACAATAAATAGGAACATTTTAAATACTAGCTTTAGAAATTATTTGAATTTTAAAACAAAACTTTAAATCACAACATATACAAATATATATATATATATATATATATATATATATATATATTATTAGAAAACATTTTTATTAAATTTTTAATTAAAACCAAACTTCCTTTTCACAATGTATACACATATATATATATTATAAATAGAATATTTTTATTAGCTTAGAAAGATTAATTATTATCTATTATATATATTATTGTCTTTGAAAAGAAATGAAATTCCCAAATTAAATTATTATTATTATTATGGAAAACAAAAATTTATCAAATTAAATAATTATTAGTTTTGAACATATAAATTCAGTTGAATTAGATTATTAAATCAATATTACACATTTTAAATTAAGTTTTAAATGGAAATTATCAAATAAGTATCGCTCAAAATTCTAGGACATCACACCTGACTTGGTATACTACCAATTGTAAGTCACAAAAGATTTTCAAAGATTTTATCCCCAGTTCTTTGGCGAGTTTTAGTCCAGCAACTAGAGCTTCATAGTTAGCTTCATTGTTTGTTATAGGAAAATCAAGCTTTAAAGCCAAGAAAATTGACCGATCTTAGGCAGCTACAAGCACAATTCCAGCTCTCGAACAATGATCATTGTATGCTCCATCCGTGTATAACTTCCATCGTATGGTAAGGGTTTTATTGCTCTTTGGGAAATCATCCTATGTAGTAAATTCTACTATATAATCCACCAGCGCCTGACCCTGAATAGTCCTTTGAGGAAGATAATTAACGTCGAACTAGATCTGTTCGATGTTCCACTTGAGTAACCTTCAAAACGTCTCAGGTCTCTATAGAACCTATCATATTGGCTGGTCGGTGTAATCACTGATAGGGTGTTTCTGAAATTAGGGGTAGAGCTTTCTTGAAGCAATCAACAAGCAGTATGCCAATTTCTCTATCTTCGGGCAGTTCCTTTCAGCTCCTGTTAAACGCTTGCTAACATGACCGGACTCTGGATTCGATTTTCTTCGTGAAGCAGTGCGACACGTACTGACACGGCCAAGTAGATATAAAATCTTCATGATCTACTAGCTTTGACAAGATGAGAGGTCTCTCTAAGTGATTCACCAAAGCTTGGAATGCATCATTACAATCTTATGTCCATTCAAATTCCTTTTTCCTCTTCTAATCAAGTTAAAGAATGGAATGCCTTTATCGGTAGCTTTGGAAATAAATCGGTTTCAGGCGGCAACCTTCCTATTCAGGCTTTTTACTTGTTTGCTAGTCTTTGACGCTTGGATATTGTGAGCTTGGATCTTCTCTGGATTAGCTTCGATTACATGGGCATTGACGATGAAACCCAAGAACTTTCCTAATGCAACGCCAGAAGAACACTTCAGAGGGTTAAAACTTCATTTTGTAATATCAAACATTTCTACGAAGTCCATTATGTGGTCGCAAAACCGTCATGAATTCATGAGCATATCATCCACACGTATCTCCATTGTCTTTCCTATTTGATCTTTAAATATTCTATTAACTAGGTGTTGATAGGTCCCTCACGCATTCTTTAGTCCGAACGGCATTATCACATAGCAATATAATCCAACATCGACAATGAAGCTGGCATGCTCTTGATGGGGAATGTGCATCGGGATTCGGTTATATCCTGAGTATGCGTCCATAAAAGATAGAAATTTGTGTCCCGCGGTTTAGTCTACTATCTAATCGATCCCTGGAAGAGGAAAGCTGTCTTTGAGGCATACCTTGTTCAGGTCCGATTAATCAACGCATATCCACCATTTCCCATACGCCTTTCTCATAAGTACAGGATTATGTACCCACTTAGGATACAGGGTGTCACGAATAAACCCATTGTCTTTAAGCCTATCCATCTCCTTTTTAAAAGCGGCAGATCTCTCCGAATCCATGCCACGCCTTGTTTTATTACCAAGACATGCCTCGGGTCTATATTCAATGCATGGCTCGTAATGGTAGGCGAGATCCCACACATGCCAAAGTGGATCCAAGCGAAAAACATCGAGATTCGCTCGAAGAAATCCAGTAAGTTCTTTCATCATCGAGGGCTGAGTTATGATTCAATCTTTAGGATCCGTGACGGCTCATTGTGGCTGACTGGGATGTCAATCGTCCACTCAACTGGTGCAGGCTTAGTCTCTTTGGGCTCCTCCTCATCGTCTCTCGAATCAATGTCGCTATAGAACCGATTATGGCACTAGAGCCAAGGCTCAGGCGCTGGTTGTCAATTTTCAGTGGCTTAGATGTGGGCAGACTTATCCACACACTTACCTTTCTCCTTTTATTGAGCATCCCTCAATTCGATTGCGTAACAGGCATGTCTGTTCGCCTGATCACCATGAATAACTCCAACACCATTATCTGTTTGGAACTTCAAAGTCAAACACCATTGGGCAAGAGCTGCTCGGAACTCAACTAGGGACTGTTGGCCTAGAAAAGCGTTGTATAGAGAGTTAACATCTAAAACAATGAACGTCAAAATCCACACTCTCCTGCGGTCGCCTTCTACCAACACCATAAGCAATTAAACATAATCAACAGCTTCGGCTGCGGCACCATTAAAGCCATGAATGTAGGCTTTAGAGGTTTCAAGTTCTTGGCTTCCATCCTTATTTTATCATAAGAATTTTTGAAAATTATATTTACAGAATTTCCACAATCAACCAATATCCATCTCATTAAAGTGAGGTCGATCAAGGCTTTAATGACCAATAGGTCAATTGTCACAACCTCACCTTGTCTGCATCCCTATTTCTACACACAATATCATCTGTCGTTGCACATTGTTATTTTACCGGAGCTCCATCTTCTGTAATCGAACAGCATTCAAAATTCATATGCCTTATTGTGCTAGTGTAGCACTCCATCTCATGCAACTCTTATCAGCTGGATGCGGTCCATCTACTATTGTATTAATTACTAAATGTAACGACCTGCCCTTTTTGGACGGTTTAGATTGATAACAAACAACACACGTCAGACACAAACCATTTAAAAGGGCAGATTGTCGAAGGATAAATAAGAAAAGCAGAGAAAGAAAGAAAACAAATGTGAAATCTCGCAGCAGAATGACAAAATTTAATAACCAATTAAAAGTTCATGAAGCTGTTTACTAATAACAATGATTTTACTTTTATAATACAGATTAGAGTTACATACAACAAGAACTAATAGTAAATAAATGCAGCAGAACAACATGATGTAGTGGAATAAATATAATAAGTAATAATAGTACAAAATCTTCAACTTCGTCATCTAGAAAGAAGTCTTCGATAAACTGAAAAGCTCGGACTAACCCGAGCGAATTGAAAAGAAAAAATACTCGAGTCAGAACTAAAAGATCTTATGTAAGTAAAATAAACATTAAATAAATATAAGTGTAACAGCGTCGGAGATGCTTACGGGTTTGACATCTCCTATTGTAACGACCCATAAAATTTTATTAATTTTTTATTGGTTTTATAACGTATTTAATTTGGATTTTGAGAAATTTTAATAATAATATTTTGAAATAAAGTTTTAATATTTGGTTTATGTATAATTAAATATAGGAAATGGTAAGTTTTCAATTAATTATAAGAAGGTTTATTTATTATATAATTCTATTAAATTCAAAACAGTTAATAATTGGTGAAAATAAATTTATTTTCAAGACCTGAATATTTTTACATAGAAAAATTCTAAATCATCTTCTGACTGAGACGTCATTTTCGTTTTCCCAAATTTGGACTTCTATAGCTCCTCGATCTTATTTTCTACGTTTTTACTGCATTTTTTTCTGCTAGTGAAAATTCGAATTTTTATAATTCAATCGTACCACCAATATCTATATACCATTTTGATCGTCTCGTTATACTGATCACTACGGTATATTTATTTCTGTATTTTGAGATCCGATACGCGACGGAAACAATAAAAACGTACGTCATCGGTGCTGAAATTTGTGACTTGGATTCATCTACTTTTCAAATTTGAAACTATACAACTCATACCATATTAAATTTCTTTTAAAGGTTTTAATTAAATATATGGGTGAGCGTTGCCACACCTTTCCACCTTATATTTAATTCTCTGCCGTTTCAATTTCCATTCTATCCGTTCACATTTCATTTATTCCTTTTCTACCATATATTCCATTATCTCTTTCTGCTATTTGCTAATTGCTATTTGCTCATTCACGCGATCATTTAATTGAAATCAAAATTTCAACCCTTACTTCTCTTTTCTTTTCAAATTTGAAACGTACTATTAAATCAAGCCATTAATTGCTTTTATTTTTTTCCTTAAATCAACGTACAGCTCACACAATTATAAATTGCATTAAATTTTCTGATGAAACACACCATGACCGTTTATATTACATTCATTGTGAATATATTCATTTGTTTGAATTCTTTCCCTTTCTCTCTCATCTCAGTTGGGAATAAAATAAATTTCAGTGGAAACCACGTTTCAATTTCAATGCTTTTAACTCTTTATAACTTTTGATAAAATTGTCTGTCCTTTTTGAAACTAAAATGTATAGGGATATACGTTTCTCATTATTAATTTCTTTATCGTCCTGTTGTCCTTTTCATGTATGTTATATTTATTTATATTTTAACATTTTCTATTTATTTCACTGATCTCCATACACGTTTCTATTTATTTGCTGATTTGTTGCATACGTTTTGTTTTGAAAAAATGCGGTTCATTCCTACTTATTTCATTTCTCACATTTATTTCATCTTTTACTGAAATTCGACCATTGCCACGTCATACCATTTTGGAAGTATGAATGTACAAAACATGCATACGTTTTATCTTTGCTTAAATTTCTCTGTCCATTCCTTTTTCCATTTTAATATCCTTGCCTTTCCAAACTCATTACGTGCTGTCCGAACAAACAAAAATTTATTGCTTTAATTATTCAGCTCAATCTGAGGGACCGTTACTATTCAAATCAATTTATATTTATGGTATACGTTTCTTATCTTTATTTGGCAACGGTTCTTTTTTTTATTGCCTTAAACACTTTGCTGAATCAATGGACAACCGTTCCTATTAAAATTTTCTTTTGATCTAATCTGTGGCGTACGTTACTTTGAAATAAATTTTTAGATATCATAGCGTCTGTCACTTTCATTTTCCACTTTGAATCATTTATTTACCTATTCCTTTTCTGTACTTACACGTTATCAAATAAATAAAGTATATATTTATAATCAAGCTTTCATTTTCCCAGATCCAATTCATGTTCTTGAAAACTTTTGCATCCTCTTCCTCTGTTTCAACCCGAAGGACGTGAAAACCATCCTTCTTCGTTGATGCCATCTCCAACCTTTTATTTCTCCTCCTCTTCTTCTAGTGCAGCAGGTGAGTAATATATAAGTTAGAACTATATATTTTTCTTTTTTCTTTTTTTTTCAACTGTTTACAATTAATACAAGGCATATCTATATGAAAGTATTATATAATTTTCTATGTTCAAAGATATATTTTCTTTGTATGTTTTAAACTGATTTTTGTTTGTATATATATATATTTCATATGGGACAGAGAATATATGTGTACATGTTTTGTATTATAATAGTATATAAAGTTGATATTATATGTTGTTTTAAGTATTATATAGGTTACTGTATTTCATTTGCAGTAATATATATAGGGATAAAGTACTGTTTATTTGAGATTCAATTGTTTATATCATACTTACTTACTAATTTTAATAGTATACGTATGATTTTATATTATTCGTTTATGCATAAGTTTACAACTGTGTATATGTGTAATTATATACTTTAGCCATAAAATTTATGATTATATATACATTGGTTTGTAGTGATTTATAGTATTGATTCTTATAAAATATATACGTACGTGGTTTACAAAGTCTTGTGATTTAACAGTTCTGTTACATGTGTTATATTGTTTTATATAAAATAATAAAACTGTTATGTTAGCGTTTGTAGCTTTCTTTGTTACAGTAATATATAAAGTTATTTTGAAAAGTGGTCTCATCATTTTTCTTTAAACTTGTATATGTTTATGTATATTTCTATATAAAAGTTACAGCATTTATTTCAAATTTTATTATATTTGATTTTAATACATGTGTTTAATACAAACCAATGATTTTTCTTACATACTGTTATCCCGCCTTTTTCAGCAAGGCCGTGATATCAAAAGATCGACCGAGAAAGCCAAAGATAGCTCGTCTCAAAGATTGGTCAACTCAGCATTTCAACAAAGCAAGTCCTGTTGAATGATTTCTCATCTAAGATCCCCTAAGGAGGGGGGTCCGGGGGGGTGCCACCCCCAAGGTGGGAGTGCGGGGGCAACGCCACCGCTACGGTGTTCGACCTGCCCGGTCAGGTCGCATGGGTCCAGGGGGCAGCGCCCCCGGCGGGGTGCGGGGCAGCGCCCCGTCCAAAACGGTATGCAACTTAGAGCATGGAGTATCCAAGACCCTAAAGAATGCAGCGACTTAGCTATGTACCCGACCTATCGAGTTAATGTTTCCAGCGACCTAACATTCTCCAGGTCCCCACGACTTAACTTCTCCAGGAGCTACAGTAAGCTCACGACTTAACTGCAGACTCCGACCTAAGATGGCTCCGACCTAAGGACTTAACGAGCTAACAGGCAGGCGACTTAAGCTACAACGAAGATATCGCGACCTAAAGATGAGACGACTTAGTGACCTAAAGAAGTCCGCGACCTAGCGGCTTAGCCACGTGATCGACCTAGCGACCTAATTATTTCACAACCTAAACCTACCGAAGCTCATCCCTATACCATATCTCCTTAAGTCGTCCCCACCGACCCAATCTCCTTAAGTCGTTCCTTACGACCTAATCTCCTTAAGTCGTTCCTTACGACCTATCTCCTTAAGTCGCTCCTTACGACCTATCTCCTTAAGTCGCTCCTTACGACCTATCTCCTTAAGTCGTTCCTTACGACCTAACTCCTTAAGTCGTTCCTTACGACTTATCTCCTTAAGTCGTTCCTTACGACCTAACTCCTTAAGTCCTTCCTTACAACCTAACTCCTTAAGTCGTCCCTACCGACCCAATCTCCTTAAGTCGTTCCTTGTGACCTAACTCCTTAAGTCGTCCCTACCGACCTAACTCCGATTTAACCTATAAATACTCCATCTACTCCACCTGGAAGAGAGGGTGGCCCAGATTTCATGGCGCCTATACTCTGTTGATTTCTCGACTCTCCAAACACTTCAAACACCGAAGAATCTTCATCAAGAGATCTACTTCATTCCACATGAATCCAAAGATCAATCCATCATCAAAGTTCAAACTTCTTTCTTTGATCGTGTTGTAATGGTAGGATCGTGTTGTAAAAGTGTTGTAATCTTGTAAAGGGTGCTCGAAAAACATAATAGAGGATGTAAAGTGGATGTAGGCTTATTAGAAGCCGAACCACTATAAAAATCTCTGTCTCTTTTACTTTCCTGCTATTTTCTTTTTACTTTGATTCCCGTGCAAATGGGTGGTGCTTTCACTTCATCACAAGCTACACCGGGTGTTAGCGTTAAACCTATTTTTATCGTTAACACATACGTATTTTGTTTTTATATTTGACTTAAAAAGAAGTATTAATTTAATAAGAAAATAATAATGTTATATTTTCAATTTATGTTAATCTGATTTGGATTTGTTGTCGTAAAATTCTGTTGTCATCTCTATCCATCGAATTCGTGCCAATCCTTCTTTGCTTTGAAACTTGTGCTTGGATCCGTAAATTTATCCCACTTTCGTTCATCTATAACCTCGAAAGGTGAGCAATCACTCACGATTAACGTTCTTTTATTTATTAAATTTGATTTCAATTGAAACGACAGTTGAAATATGAGGCTGTAGTTATTTAAATTATTATATATGCTATTATCTATAACTGTTCACTTATGGGATATGACACCATATCCTATTGTTTATATTTATTTTGATGATATATGACTGTTGTTATTATTATTTTCATATCTGTTATCACTCTGCAAGTTCCTTGTTAGCATAGAAATCATTATGGGTTGAAATGATACATATCCGAACGGACTTTAGAATAGGAGAAAATCGTTATGGTTTGAAATGATAAACCCAAGCGATTTTCATTTAATTGAATTTGGGATTACGGGTTGAAATGATATCCACCCGTACATATATAATGTACGGGTTGAAATGATAAATATCCGTAGCACTTGACTATATGATAGGAAACATATATAGACACCATTAATCCATATAAATATTTTGAAAATAAATTTCTACAGTTGAAAAGAAATATATGGGATTTAATAAATATTCATTCTTAAAATACTATATATAAAAATGGAAATTTTATATATAGATTTAATAATAACATTATTGAGATTGGTTTCATCTATACAATATGTTTGAGTATTATTTACGATTTATATTTCAAAATTTACCGTTGTAAAAAGTTGAATAATTAAGATTGGGAGATAAATTTGTGTTTATTAAAAATGATATTTTAAATAAGCATTTATTTAATTAAATCGATTTGAAATTATTGAATGGGAAATTTAAAGGTATGATTTTGTAACTGGATTTTTGATTTAAGTGATTTAATGAATATTTCATGTTTAATAAAATTAAAGAAAATATTGAGTAAAATGTAATTTAAGGTTACTTAAATGATATTGGATCTAATAAGGGAGTATTTCAAGACTAAATGATAATGAGGTTAAATCGAGATCTATATGAAACTGTTATATAGAACATTTAAATATTAAAGCCTTGAACTATGTTGGAATTTAAATGGTTTATGTTGAGATTCGGATCTGTATTTGAAATCAACGTAGTTGAATTTGTTATTTAGCAACTAAATTGAATTAAAGTGAAATTTAGGTTGAACCAAATTTGAACTTATTATTTAGAAAACTAAATTGAATAAAAATTTAGTTGAAACGTTGAATACTTAAAGTTTTGAAATATATTGAAATATAAAGGGGTATTTTTGTGATTACAAATCCGAATTTGAGATCGATAAATTGAAGTGTTTATTTTAGGAATTGAGTTGAATTTAAATTGATAAATTGAGATTGAATTTAATTTAAATGGGAAGGTCGGGTTGATGTTGAAACGATTTGTTAAGTTGAGGGAATTGAAAATACTTTATTGTATAAATTATTTAATATATATAAATACTATTTTGGGAAATATAAAGATATTTGAAGTGAAAATGATATTTGGTTTTGAAGTATAAATTAAGCTGAAATGACCACGATGTTATAGTGTACATTTCTACCTTGTAGATAGTTCCATGGACCCTTAGAGGATGGTTATCCCAAACATCCTTTAAGTTATTTGTATTTCAGTTGATATTTCACTTGAGTTGGATTTATTGATATAAGAATGTTAATCCTGACCCGAGTGTTTAGTGTTTTGCTTTACGCTCGGGTCAGACTGAGTGATACAGCATTAGAGACTCACCTTTAGAGTTCGGATTTCAGCCTTTCCAGTTGATTGGTTCAGAGAAGTCATCTGTTGCATTGGAGACTTCACTGCATTTGAACTATTCGGTTGTATTTTATTTCTAACTCTGATGTATATAGTAGCTTCATGAACTACTATTCTTTATCTATTCCGCTGCATTATATTACTCTGTGATCTGTGATTGATTTATTTATAGTATATTTTAAGTTTTGCCAAATTTTAATTAACAATTGGTATTTTGAATTATTCAAGTCGGATGCGTATGGTTTTATTGTCGATTTGAATGGTCCAAAATAGCGGGTCGTTACAGTTGGTATCAGATCTTTGGCTCTAGGCAAAACTTAGCATATATGGTAAATTTATTTACAGAATCACTTTTGTTCGAGTTGAATCTCTTCCTTTTGACTCAATTTCCTTTGAATTTTGGAATGTCCCTCGGTTTCGAAATTCATTCTTGTCTCTTTCTATTTATATTCGTTTGATTCTGGAGTATCCCATAACTCCACTGAATGTTTTGTAAAGGGGGTGAAAACTCCTTTACAATTGGCATTGATTCGCCGAAGATATTTGTATCCTCGGTTTACGATGCTACTATATCTTGACATGCCGAATTCTATCTCCGGCGATCGAATGTCGATTTGTTTTGGAATTCCGCATCGATTATATTCCTGAAGTCACGGTCGACCCGGTTAAGGTCGCCCGCGATTTATAGAAGTATGTCCATCTTCTATTTTGTAATTTAATTATATCATCTTCGATCGAGTCTATCTTCGAATCAGGATTCTATTGATTGGAGTTCCTCTAAATTAAATCTCTATCTTTGTTTAATATCCATTCTTGAATCATCCTTTGAAAATTAGGTTTTGTTTGTATTTTAAAATTGTTTTATATATCGAAATTATTATTTTGATAACTATGATTTTATTCTATATATAAAAGTGAAAATGTTGCCCTATATATAAAAGTTTTGAAAGGATTTGAAAATTTGAAAATTTATAGAAATTGATTTAAAAATGATTTATAACTGAAGGGTTAAATTTGAAATTCGAGAATTGAATTCCGGTATTTTGAAATTGGTTTTAAGATTTTGGAAAATATATAAAAATAATACAATTTAAAAGTATTTTTCGAATAAGAAATGTTTCAAATGAGTTCAAATGAATTCCAATAATTTTGAGGAAATTTAAAAGAAGTTTTCAAGAAAATAGAAGTCCAGAACTCACTTATGTCGCTGGAAAATAATTTTGATGATGAGTGCACGCATCATCGACATTGATTTTCGAGTTTCAGAGTGGGGGAGAGGCCTCTTTAATAGCTTCGCTATGCGAGTGAATTTGTAAAACCGTTTTGATTTCAAATTCCGAAGTATAATTTAATATTTTCGAAAGATATATGTGTATATTTGAAACAATTTATAGTGAGACCGGTGTTCAGTCCTCAAGTTTCGGATTTGATTTAGTATAATCCTATCTATTGAAATTGATTTATTGATTTATGTTGATTTTCAACTCTTGAATTTGGAAATTTGATTTCCCTAACTATTTTGAATGTTCGAACACTTCCAAATCAAGATTAAATTTTCAAAGCTAAGAAATTTCGAAGAGTATAAAATGTTTGATAAAGAATATAAATTTAGTTTTGAAATCTTTTGAAGAAAAAAAATAGTTTTGAATAATGGTTTTCAGAAAGGTAAATTGGATATTTCAAATAGAAATAGATAGTTTAAAAGTTTTAAAGGGATAATCATAAATTTGGAAACCATTTTGAGTATAATTGATTTTGAGAAAATATTTAGTTTTGAAACTAAATTGAAATTAAAATCCAGTACTATATGGTGATTTTGGAAATGTATTTGTTTGACTTGAATTATTTTAATTTGGAAACAGGGATAATTTTCTAAACCTATTGTTTTGGGAAATTTGAAATTTAGATATTTAATTTGGAAGAAAATTTGGTGAAATCATATATGATTTTGAAACTGAATTGATATTGAAATGATTTGAAATTGAGAACCTTATATTATTAAGCACTTTATTTGGGAGTAGTCGAACTTATATAGAATGGATTTTTATAAGTATGAAGTTGATTTGAAATCCATTGATTTGAAAGGTACTCATTTTGGAAAGAGAATTTTATATAATCGAAGTCTATATAAGTATGATTTGATATATTATTGATTTGGAAAGTATTCGATTTGAAAAAAAGAATCCTGTATATAATGGACTTTATATAAGTATGATATTTGAAGGTATTTGAAAAGGTACTATATGATATATATTTTCGAAGCAATGATATGGAAAGTGCCTTCTGCTTGATATCCACTTTGTGGCCACATTGTGGATTCATTCTATCGATATTATTCTCTCTGATTTTTGGTTTTTCAGATGTGATACTTGAGTGTTCCCACCGTGGCGTAACCCATGGTTTTTTTCTCTCGCGACTGCATAGTGAAATTGCCTGGCAGAGTCTGGCCTAGGGGTACGGATTGCTTCCTGGGGGATCCAGGTGTAACGACCCGCCTTTTTGGACAGTTTAAACCGACGATCAAATACACATGCCGATTCCAAACCATTCAAAAGGGCAGATGGTTATTGGGGTAAATAAGAAAAGAAGAGGAAAGAGAAATAAAAGAAAGGAACAACACAGAATCTTGCAGCGGAACGATAAAATATAATAATCAAATAAACAGTTCATGATGCTGTTTACTATACTTTGACAGTTATTTATACAACATTTATCAGAGTTATACATATACAACAGAACAATTAAAATAATGCAGCAGATAGCATGATGCAAGGGTAATAATAGTAATAGTATACCAAATCTTCGTCTTCATCCTCTAGAATAGATCTTCAAAAATTTGAAAAACTCAGAACTGACCCGAGCGTAATGAAAAGACAAAACACTTGAGTCAGGACTAAAATATCCTTATGAAAGTTAAATCCATCGTAAATAAATATGAGTGTAACGGCGTCAGAGATGTTTACGGGGTTTGACATCTCATATCTAGTGTCAACGTGCGTGCAATAACTCAAGAGATGTTATGGGATTTTCCATCTCTTAAGGATCCGTTAAACTATCTACTATGTAGTACAATACGCTAAGTAGATAATGCCTATCAGTAATATAAAATATCAAAATAGCGTTAAGGCGTTACCATAATCCCCCTTAACACATTTTTATAATGCCATAGTCTATACAGCACCGTAAGCCCCACCGTAAACTGGTGGTTATCAGAGGGTACCCCATAGGTATAACACAAAACAAAAGGTAGTGGTCGCGAATAGGATAATCAGTATGACAAGGTACATGAGGCGATACCAAATAGGATACTAGTAGTTGCGTGATCCGGACTGATGTTGAGCATAGCCAGCAGCTACCCCAACACCGCGAAACAACACTCTCAAATCAAGGGGTGCACCCAAATCGAATCACAAATGTAATAGATATGGTATCGAAGAAGTGTGTCCGCTAGAGATGGCGAACCTCAATGGCCCGATGCGGCTCATGTTTTAGTCATGTCAGCGGTCATCCAATATCGTTCTCTTTCTTCAGTCAACGCGTTCACCAAACCATCCACTTCATTCTGGATCAACACTCCGCGTATACAAGTTATTAAAGTGGTTTTCGGTATCGACAGAGAGTATGTCCATATCCGATCCCGGTCTCTTTAATAACTACGTATTATTACACCGTTGGCTCTTTTACATTTCAAATCGATTCATAATTGATATCAAAATATCATATTCGCTTCAAAAATCAAATCCATTTCAAATATCATCGTATCTATTCAAATGTAAGATTTCATTTCAAAAATCAATTTTCGCATCAATATCTCATTTCGATTTCAAAATCATTTCGAATTTCAATTTAGGTTGCAACTTCATTTAATCCAATTCGTATTCAAATTCAAGATTTAAATATAAACATTTCACCTTATTGACCAGCTTAAAATTTTAGAAAATAGTTTTGAGTAGTTTAAAAGCAGTTTAAATAATTAAAGTAGTTAAAATACTTAAAGTCTTAAAATGGATTTAATAGATAAATTAGTTTAAGTATTCAAAAATGGTTTATATAACTGAGTAATTTGGAAAACAAACTAAAACAGCTTCAGAACCAAACCATTTCAATTATAACTTCCCAATTCAAACAATTTCAATTTCCCTTCTGCCGATTCAATTTCGATTTCGATTCAATCAACTTCAACTTTGAATTCAAATTTATTCAATTTTATATTCACTTTCAATTAATTCAATTTCAATTTATATCGATTTGGAGCTTGATTTTTCAAAAATATCCATTTATAATACTTAACAAAATTATCCATCAATATTCAAGTTTAAATCAAAATTTCAAATATGATTCAATTCCAGCTCGATTTCAAAATATCATTTTATATCACTTCTACTTAGTAATATTCAAAGCTCGAATTAAGGTTAAATCTTTAAACAAATCAATTTTCGAAATTCAATCATATCCCGATTTTAAATTCCAAAGTCTCCACTTTGAAATTTTTAACAATTTCTTTTAACCAAAATTTATTTCAACATTCCAAACTCAATTTTCCAATAAATTCGATTTCTATAAATTGATTTCTATCTATAACTTTTGAATAAAAACATTTAAATAAATTTCAAATCGACGATTTTAAAAATTATTAATTTAGCCAATTCGGTGTCCGTATATAATTTTCTATCCTATGACCAAGTAATTATTTATTTCGATTAAATGTCAGGGATGAATATATATCACTTAAATCAAATCACAGTTTCATATGTATGCATAACAGGATATATATATAAGCAAATAAACATCCAAACATTTAAATATCAACCAATAACATCCATCGAAATACATCATCCAATAAACAATACGATTCATGGCAATTTCATAGTTATCAATGTCAGGTAATTTAATCGCAATTCAATTTTAATTTCAATTTAACTGTAAATTTTAATTTTCAACGGTTAATTCAAATAAAAATCTCTATGACAATTAAATTTTATCAAACAACGACAAATAAAATTCATATCACTTCATAATATTAAACTTAACTAGCATAAAGATATTCAGTACGTTGTGAGCGTTATAAAACACTCACCTTGATTTCTGTTGTAGTTCCAGCGTTTTATTTCGAATAAAATTAAACGAACGTTTAATTTTACCCGAAATTTTCACTAGCTCCAAACGACTCCAATCCAGCTCCATAGGGTAGATCTCGTCGAAACGATTCCAACGCAAAAAGTTTCGTGGAATTCCGACCTCGTATGACAAAGATATGATAGTTTAAAGTTAACACGAATTTTTATATAAATTAATTACAGCCTTAATTTAATTTTTAAACCTAATCCATCATCACCGTGCGTTTCCTGATGCAAAATCACGGTCGCCCATCCCTTCTTCTCCTTTCCCAGGTTCGAAAGCGTACATGAACCCAAACACGCCCCAAAAACCCTAATCACGCAACACCCTACGCTCGACGAAAATCCATCACAGCAGCACCACGTCGAAGCTCGTCTCGAGCTCGACCCACGCCGAGAATAGCGCGAAGCTCGGCCTCCCCTATGGCCCGCAAAACGAGGCAAACGGCCAGCCATCGTGGCCCCCTTCTGGTCCTCTACGCTCCACCATATCCCATCTCCACCGTACGGATTCGAAGCTCTCTTCGAGCTCTTCGACTTTCGCGTTGAACACTTCGTGTAAATGTTTACGGATTTGAAGCAATTAAGGAAGGAAGAGGAACGATTTCTTGCCTTTGGTTTTGAAAATGGCGGCCGGCTTTGTTTTAGGGTTAGGGTTTAGTTTGGTTGCAATTGTGAAGATAGCAAGTCCTTTTATAGAAATTTTCCAAATTACTATTCACTCGAAATTCTTCGAACTCCAAACGAAGCGTGCCGACTGGCGTTTCTAAGGTTTATCCCGCGTTTCGAACACAATGGAATGTGTTTCGGGAGCTAATTCGATCATCTGTGCAAGTTATGGCAATAAACGATCCAATTTAAATTAAACCGATTTAACGAATTTTCTATGCGTTTTGGCTTGCCCCGGACAAACGGTAAATCCGATTGACACGAAATTTGAAAGATTACAATAATATCATATTACGGATCCGATGAAACTGGTTTCGTCGAAATCCGAGACTGTTTGAAAAATGACTATTTTAACTCGTCGAATTAATATTAAAACAATTTCGATGCGTTTCGAGCTGCCACGGTCAAACGAAAACTCCGATTGCTACGAAAATTGGAATCCGATAATAACAAACTATTACGGATCCAATGGAACTAGTTTCGTCTAGTTCTAAGACTGTTCGAAAATTGGCTATTTTTTAGTCGATAATTAAATATTAAAATATTCAATTTTCACAAATTTACTTTTAATTCGATTTTAAAAGTTCTACAACATTATTCTAACTTTAATATGATAAAATAAAATTTTACAAATCATTTTTAATCATATTAAACCCATTATTCAATTATCCAATAAATTCCAATTTTAAAATCTTATTAACTCTATTATAATCCCAATATAACCTACATTCACTTTGGAAACCAATTGGAATCATATTAAATCAAATTTCAATTATTCACTCTATTTTCATATATTAAATTTCAATATCAAATTAATCATATCAAATTCAGAATTTAATTATTCAAACATTTGTAATATTAAATTTAAACAAATTTTATTATTCTTGAATCACTATCTTTTGAGATATTCAAAAACGAACTTAAAATTTAACTTTTGAAACGAATTAAAATTATAGAACAACCATTTCCATTATACGGTTACTCAATTCCCATTATTAAATTATTCAATAAATTCAAAATATTAAATTTAAACAATTTCGATTATCCAATAATTCATTATCTTTTGAAATATTGAAATTGAACTTATAAGATTCAACTTTTAAAACCAATTCACAATTTAGAACACTAATTTACATTTGTTTTTCCATATATTCCCTTATAACCAAGTTATAACATTTGAGTCAATTCAATTAGATTAGAACTCCGTTCAATCTATAAATAATTACTTGGATAATTATTGTTGCTATTCATTCCAGTTATTATTATTCCAAACGAATTACAATTTTTTTTCTAACATTAATCACGAAATCTTATCAAATTAGCTATTTTAATTATCGAAAATTTACGGGTCGTTACACTCTTCCCCACTCAAAACTTTTCGTCCCCGAAAAGGAAAAAGAAGGGAAAAGGAACTAAGTATAGAATTCAACATTTGATATTTTTTTTCAAAGTTACCAACTTATAAAACAATGAAATTTCATTTATAAAGTCATAACTACGCTTCCACTAAGTTACTCCGAACGGCTTTCTAACTTTAAAAGTTAGTTACCAAAACAAGTTATAAAAAAAAATTAAAACTTAAAAATTTTCTAACACCCAGATTTACGGAAAATTTCGGCAGAGTCTCCTTTGCGCGGCTCGATCCGATAAAAAATGATAGTATATATATCACAAATATACATCTCATCAAGTGATGAGGCATCCCACAGGGAAAAAAGTGTAAAAGTACGGTATGTAATCCGAGATATATACCTTATATATTATTAGCGAGCATATACGGCTAATATAGCGCGAAAGCGAGCTCCAAATGCGAAGCAAGCGCAATCCGCGCCTACTAAACACTCAACAAACCATGAGAAACATGCATATATGAAAATAATATCCATATACACCATATAGCAACATAACAACTACATGTGCCAACATAGCAAATGCAACAAAACAACAAATGCATCCACCAAATCAATTATCATCCAACTATCATCCAACAAATCCATAACCAATCAATATAAATTCACTTCTCATTAATATTTATCCACTTGGTTTTCAATTTTAATCACAGTTGATTCATTAACGTTGGATTTTACTAACATTCATTCTCAATTCAATTAGTTAACATTCACTAATTTATATTTACATTAGTTCACTTCCAATTTGAATCAAATTAAATTCTATTTAAATTCATTTAACTTCCAATTTGATTTCAATGATTTATAGCTTTCAATTTCATTAACACTCAATGAATTATATACAATCAACTAACAATCATATAACAACCAAATCATATAATTTTAAAAGAATCATTTTATATTTGGCATCATAAATTTCCAATATTAACTTTAATTAAGTCCGTAAGCCGTACACATATCATCCGTGAGCAATATCCATCTAATCGCTTATTCGATCACACAATTTCACTTCCAAATTAGTATCGTTCACACGACTCTCTAGTGCGGACTCAGATTTGGTTCCTTGATTGGAAACTGTTACTCTCCTTGCATAGCCATATACTATGATAGAGAATTCCAGAATCAAACCAAAAATCCATATCCAGGGTTCGCCGTCGAGAATCTAGTGGAAAATCCTAACTTGGATCGATATAAATCATCTCGAAATTTTGTGCTCGAATTTGGATCAAATCGTTATGCAAATAAAATAATATACGTACAATCTCACGTATTACCTTCCAATGGATTTCTATCCAATTTATCTATATTAAATTATTTTATTGACTTTCATTTTATTTACAATTAATTATTCACAATCCATTATTTAGTTAATATATCTATTTCTTTACATAGCATATTCTCTAACATTACCTTTTCTTACACATCATATCAAAGAATTTGCTTACTCAAGTTCATTTTAAACATTCTATATAATTTAATTAAACTCAATTTCTTTCCAATTGATTCTTAGCTATAAGAAATTCCTTTGTTTACTTTTATTGCATTTTCATAATTTCAGTTAATAACGAATTCATTTGTGGAACATTTTATTAACCGGCACTTTAGTTTATTAATCATCCTATAAAAGTCTAACCTCTCATAAATGACTTTTCTTAGTTTACAGTTATCTTAAAGGTTACGAATTCAGAAAAATTTTACAACCCCTTTGCAATTTATATTTATTTTCTATAACCAATTTACAAAGATATAATACGATTCATTTATCTTCTTTCTTAAGTTCACTTACTTGTTCCATTTATCCGTTCATCATTTCATGCTATATTTAAGTATATAACATTTTTATCACAACCAAATTTTCCATTTATATACATTTTAATTCCTTTTGAGTTTTCCTTACTTGTATACTTCAATTATTTTCAGGTTCTGTTTATTTGTACAACATCTCATTACATATCCAAAACATCATTTCAACTTCTTAATATTTGGTAAGTCATATTATATGTTATTAGAATGCAAATTTGGTATTATACAAATTTATAGAATTTCATTTTACTTAATTAGAATGTTCACAAATTTAATTTGTTAAAATCCTCCTTACCTTTCAACTTTAAAGGTACACTACAACTCTAAAAGTTTTCCCGAAACATAAGCTTAGATATCTTAGTCCTCTTATTTTATAAATTCTGGTTATTTGCATTTCGTTCAAATAATTTGAATATTACTAATTAACATAACTTAGAAATTTAAATGTCCGGTTCTTTCCAAATCGTTTGAAATAAACATATATACTTATATCTTTAATATATCAAATCATACCTTTGGAGTTTAAACCAAAACCCATTTACCCAAAATAATTTCGAAGAAAAGCAAAGCTTCTTAGAAGCCTCCCCCACTTTGAGACTCGAAAATGAACGTTGATGATGCTGCGCAGTCATCACCGAAATTATTTTCCAACGACATAAGAGAGGGGTACTGAATTCATTCCTTCCTTTAAAAATCCTTTCAAAATATTTCCACAAACAATTTCCAACTAATATTACTATATTTTTCTTCAAAGCTTTGAAAACCATTTTTTTCAAAATCTCCAGGTCTTAAATTCAATATTTCCAATTTAAATCTATTTTAATTTATAAGTCACCTTTATAAAATATTCTTATAGTATTTTCTTTCTTAAAACATTTCATAAGTGTTTTATCATTGTTCATTTTGTAATTCACCTTATTTATTAAATTACAATATCCAATTTATGATAATAACCAATATTTTCATTCCTAACAACCAGGTAAGCTAGATAAGTCACATTAATTTCTGAAATTTTTTTCTTTATATACAAAATATAATTAGAGAAAAATTATTTCGTTTATTCAATTTCAAAACAATACTATGTCAAATTGTTCTGTTTAAGTGTTTAGAGATTCCTATCAATGACGTTAATTACTCGTATTGACAAGAATCCATAAGTCACTCAACAAATCAACCGACACAATATAAACATTTTATATCACTAACAAATATGCTCTCTCATATATATACACTCAGCGACTCATCATAGGGTATTGCTACCCTATTTATAAAGAGTCAGACCCCACAAAGCTAAGGTTATCGCTAAACCAAAGCTTTGATACCAACTGTAACGATCCTCCTTTTTGGACAGTTTAAACCGACGATCAAATACACATGTCGATTCCAAACCATTCAAAAAGGCAGATGGTTATTGGGGTAAATAAGAAAAGAAGAGGAAAGAGAAATAAAAGAAAGGAAACAAGACAGAATCTTGCAACGGAACGATAAAATATAATAATCAAATAAACAGTTCATGATGCTGTTTACTATACTTTGACAATTATTTATACAACATTTATCAGAGTTATACATATACAACAGAACAATTAAAATAATGCAGCAGATAGCATGATGCAAGGGTAATAATAGTAATAGTATACCAAATCTTCGTCTTCATCCTCCGGAATAGATCTTCAAAAATCTGAAAAACTTAGGACTGACCCGAGCGTAATGAAAAGACAAAACACTCAAGTCAGGACTAAAATATCCTTATGAAAGTTAAATCAATCGTAAATAAATATGAGTGTAATGGCGTCAGAGATGTTTTCGGGGTTTGACATCTCATATCCAGTGTCAACATGCGTGCAATAACTCAAGAGATGTTACGGGATTTTCCATCTCTTAAGGATCCGTTAAACTATCTACTATGTAGTACAATACGCTAAGTAGATAATGCCTATCAGTAATATAAAGTATCAAAATAGCGTTAAGGCGTTACCATAATCCCCCTTAACACATTTTTATAATGCCATAGTCTATACAGCACCGTAAGCCCCATCATAAACTGGTGGTTATCAGAGGGTACCCCATAGGTATAACACAAAACAAAAGGTAGTGGTCGCGAATAGGATAATCAGTATGACAAGGTACATGAGGCGATACCAACTAGGATACTAGTAGTTGCGTGATCCGGACTGATGTTGAGCATAGCCAGCAGCTACCCAAACACCACGAAACAACACTCCCAAATCAAGGGGTGCACCCAAATCGAATCACAAATGTAATAGATATGGTATCGAAGAAGTGTGTCCGCTAGAGATGGCGAACCTCAATGGCCAGGCGGGGCTCCTGTTTTAGTCATGTCAGGGGTCATCCAATATCGTTCTCTTTCTTCAGTCAACGCGCTCACCAAACCATCCACTTCATTCTGGATCAACACTCCACGTATACAAGTTATTAAAGTGGTTTTCGGTATCGACAAAGAGTATGTCCATATCCGATCCCGGTCTCTTTAATAACTACGTATTATTACACCTTTGTCTCTTTTACATTTCAAATCGATTCATAATTGATATCAAAATATCATATTCGCTTCAAAAATCAAATCCATTTCAAATATCATCGTATCTATTAAAATGTATGATTTCATTTCAAAAATCAATTTTCGCATCAATATCTCATTTCGATTTCAAAATCATTTCGAATTTCAATTTAGGTTGCAACTTCATTTAATCCAATTCGTATTCAAATTCAAGATTTAAATATAAACATTTCACCTTATTGACCAGCTTAGAATTTTAGAAAACAGTTTCAAGTAGTTTAAAAGCAGTTTAAATAATTAAAGTAGTTAAAATACTTAAAGTCTTAAAATGGATTTAAAATAGATAAATTAGTTTAAGTATTCAAAAATGGTTTATATAAGTGAGTAATTTGGAAAACAAAATAAAACAGCTTCAAAACCAAACCATTTCAATTATAACTTCCCAATTCAAACAATTTCAATTTCCCTTCTACCAATTCAATTTCGATTTCGATTCAATCAACGTCAACTTTGACTTAAAATTTATTCAATTTTATATTCACTTTCAATTAATTCAATTTCAATTTATATCGATTTGGAGCTTGATTTTTCAAAAATATCCATTTATAATACTTAACAAAATTATCCATCAATATTCAAGTTTAAATCCAAATTTCAAATATGATTCAATTCCAAGCTCGATTTCAAAATATCATTTTATATTACTTCTACTTAGTAATATTCAAAGCTCGAATTAAGGTTAAATCTTTAAACAAATCAATTTTCGAAATTCAATCATATCCCGATTTTAAATTCCAAAGTCTCCACTTTGAAATTTTTAACAATTTCTTTTAACCAAAATTTATTTCAACATTCCAAACTCAATTTTCCGATAAATTCGATTTCTATAAATTGATTTCTATCTATAACTTTTAAATCAAAACATTTAAATAAATTTCAAATCGACGATTTTAAAAATTATTAATTTAGCCAATTCGGTGTCCGTATATAATTTTCTATCCTATGGCCAAGTAATTATTTATTTCAATTAAATTTCAGGGATGAATATATATCACTTAAATCAAATCACAGTTTCATATGTATGCATAACAGGATATATATATAAGCAAATAAACATCCAAACATTTAAATATCAACCAATAACATCCATCGAAATACATCATCCAATAAACAATACAATTCATGGCAATTTCATAGTTATCAATGTCAGGTAATTTAATCGCAATTCAATTTTAATTTCAATTTAACTGTAAATTTTAATTTTCAACGGTTAATTCAAATAAAATCTCTATGACAATTAAATTTTGTAAAAAAACGACAAATAAAATTCATATCACTTCATAATATTAAAGTTAACTAGCATAATGATATTCAGTACGTTGTGAGCGTTATAAAACACTCACCTTGATTTCTGTTGTAGTTCCAGCGTTTTATTTCGAATAAAATTAAAGGAACGTTTAATTTTATCTGAAATTTTTACTAGCTCCAAACGACTCCAATCTAGCTCCATAGCGTAGTGCTCGTCGAAACGATTCTAACGCAAAAAGTTTCGTCGAATTCCGACCTCGTATGACAAAGATATGATAGTTTAAAGTTAGCACGAATTTTTATATAAATTAATTACAGCCTTAATTTAATTTTTAAACCTAATCCATCATCACCGTACGTTTCCTGATGCAAAATCACGGCCGCCCATCCCTTCTTCTCCTTTCCCAGGTTCGAACGCGTACATGAACCCAAACACGCCCCAAAAACCCTAATCACGCAACACCCTACGCTCGACGAAAATCCATCACAGCAGCACCACGTCGAAGCTCGTCTCGAGCTCGACCCACGCCGAGAATAGCGCGAAGCTCGGCCTCCCTTGTGGCCCGCAAAACGAGGCGAACGGCCAGCCATCGCGGCCCCCTTCTGGTCCTCTACGCTCCACCATATCCCATCTCCACCGTACGGATTCGAAGCTCTCTTCGAGCTCTTCGACTTTCGCGTTGAACACTTCGTGTAAATGTTTACGGATTTGAAGCAATTAAGGAAGGAAGACGAATGATTTCTGGCCTTTGGTTTTGAAAATGGCGGCCGGCTTTGTTTTAGGGTTAGGGTTTAGTTTGGTTGCAATTGTGAAGATAGCAAGTCCTTTTATAGAAATTTTCCAAATTACTATTCACTCGAAATTCTCCAAACTCCAAACAAAGCGTGCCGGCTGGCGTTTCTATGGTTTATCCCGCATTCCGAACACAATGGAACGTGTTTTGGGAGCTAATTCAATCATCTGTGCAAGTTATGGCAATAAACGATCCAATTTAAATTAAACCGATTTAACGAATTTTCTATGCGTTTTGGCTTGCGCCGGACAAACGGTAAATCCGATTGACACGAAATTTGAAACCTTACAATAATATCATATTACGGATCCAATGAAACTGGTTTCGTCGAAATCCGAGACTGTTTGAAAAATGACTATTTTAACTCGTCAAATTAATATTAAAACAATTTCGATGTGTTTCGAGCTGCCACGGTCAAACGAAAACTCCGATTGCTACGAAAATTGAAATCTGATAATAACAAACTATCACGGATCCAATGGAACTAGTTTCGTCCAATTTTGAGACTGTTCGAAAATTGGCTATTTTTCAGTCGATAATTAAATATTAAAATATTCAATTTTCACAAATTTACTTTTAATTCGATTTTAAAAGTTCTACAACATCATTCCAACTTTAATATGATAAAATAAAATTTTACAAATCATTTTTAATCATTTTAAACCCGTTATTCAATTATCCAATAAATTCCAATTTTAAAATCTTATTAACTCTATTATAATCCCAATATAAGTTACATTCACTTTGGAAACCAATTGGAATCATATTAAATCAAATTTCAATTATTCACTCTATTTTCATATATTAAATTTCAATATCAAATAATCATATCAAATTCGGAATTTAATTATTCAAACATTTGTAATATTAAATTTAAACAAATTTTATTATTCTTGAATCACTATCTTTTGAGATATTCAAAAACGAACTTAAAATTTAACTTTTGAAACGAATTAAAATTTTAGAACAACCATTTCCATTATACGGTTATTCAATTCCCATTATTAAATTATTCAATAAATTCCAAATATTAAATTTAAACAATTTCGATTATCCAATAATTCATTATCTTTTGAAATATTGAAATTGAACTTATAAGATTCAACTTTTAAAACCAATTCACAATTTAGAACACTAATTTACATTTGTTTTTCCATATATTCCTTTATAACCAAGTTATAACATTTGAGTCAATTCAATTAGATTAGAACTCCATTCAATCTATAAATAATTACTTGGATAATTATTGTTGCTATTCATTCCAGTTATTATTATTCCAAACGAATTACAATTTTTTTCTAACATTAAATCACGAAATCTTATCAAATTAGCTATTTTAATTATCGAAAATTTACGGGTCGTTACACCAGGCGTAACCATTGTGTATCCTGCAATCTATGTAGGTCGCGATTAGTAGCGAAACTGCCTGGCTGAGACGGCCTAGGGGTACAGATTGTTTCCTGGGGGACCCAGGCGTAACCATTGTGTATCCTGCACTCTACTTGTCATCATGGCGTAACTCGCAGGGCTGAGAAAGCTTACGGATACAGATTGTTTCCTGGGGGATCCAGGCGTAACCATTGTGTATCTACGAACCATGGTTGGACAAAGGTTTTGGTCATTTTGTTTGGATTGTACTTTCCATATCTATTTTAAAGGTTTTTCACGTATTTTCACTGGGTGTTGAAACAAGTCTACTAAGTAGTTGAAGAATTCTAGCTTTGTGCCTGATCAACGCATGGCCAAAGTCTGCAAGAACGTGGATAAACTTGTTGAAACATCAAGTTATAAAAATATTTCTGAAAGAAAGATTTATTTCGATATAAAGGTATTTTATTATAAAGGTTTTTTTCAACAAAGAAATTTTGTGTTAATATTTGAAATTGAAACTCTTATGGTTTGAAATTTACGATTCGTGTCCGATTCTATTCTTTAAATCTACCTTATCTTCTCAGTTTTAGTTGTTCACCTTGATCATGTTTTTCCGAATCTACCTTCTTTCCTTTTTGAATATAATCTTTTAAATATTGCTTATTTGTATACTACATTGTTTAATAGAAAATTTTGGTGTTATAAATATTTTTGAAGTTATTAATTAAATAAAACATATTTAAAGTGAATGATTTATTAATAATGTTTGAAAAGTATCTAAAGACAAATTTATATATTTATGAATTATGGCTTTAATGTTTTCAATAGCTTCTTTGTTAATATAACTAACGATGCAAATAATTGTTTTCAAATAGCTTTTATATATGTATAAAGATGTTAGTTAAACATATTAAATTCCAATGAGTTTTGAAAATTTTAATGTATTAAAGATAACTGAATCGCAAATGAAGTTTTCAAATGAATATTTCAAGTAAAATTTATATAGTTTTAAATTAATTATTTACCCTTGAATTTCAGTCTACCTTTATTTCTGGTTGTTCCCTTCTCCTACCTCCTTCCTTTTCGGGGACGAAAAGTTTTGAGTGGGGGAGAGTGTAACGACCCATAAAATTTTATTAATTTTTAATTGATTTTATAACGTATTTAATTTGGATTTTGAGAAATTTTGATAATAGTATTTTGAAATAAAGTTTTAATATTTGGTTTACGAATAATTAAATATAGAAAATGGTAAATTTTCAATTAATTATATAAAGGTTTATTTATTATATAATTCTATTAAATTCAAATCAGTTAATAAATGAAAATAAATTTATTTTCAAGACCTGAATATTTTTACATAGAAAAATTCTAAATCGTCTTCTGACTGAGACGTCATTTTTCGTTTTCCCAAATTTGGATTCTATAGCTTCGTCGATCTTGTTTTCTACGTTTTTACTGCATTTTTTCTGCTAGTGAAAATTTGAATTTTTATAATTCAATCGTACCACCAATATCTATATACTAATTTGATCGTCTTGTTGTACTGATCACTACGGTATATTTATTTCTGTATTTTGAGATCCGATATGCGATGGAAATAATAAAAACGTGCGTCATCAGTGCTGAAATTTGTGACTGGGATTTATCTACTTTTCAAATTTGAAACCGTACAACTCATACCATATTAAATTTCTTTTAAAGGTTTTAGCTAAATCTATGGGTGAGCGTTGCCACACCTTTCCACCTTATATTTGATTCTCTGCCATTTCAATTTGCATTCTATCCGTTCACATTTCATTTATTCCTTTTCTACCATATATTCCATTATCTCTTTCTGCTATTTGCTAATTGCTATTCGCTCATTCACGCAATCATTTAATTAAAATCAAATTTTCAACCCTTACTTCTCTTTTCTTTTCAAATTTGAAACGTACTATTAAATCAAGCCATTAATTGCTTTTATTTTTTTCCTTAAATCAACGTACAACACACACAATTATAAATTGCATTAAATTTTCTAGTGATCCACACCATGATCGTTTATATTACATTCATTGGGAATATATTCATTTTTTGAAATCTTTCCCTTTCTCTCTCATCTCATGTGGGAATAAAATAAATTTCAGCGGAAACCACATTTCAATGCTTTTAACTCTTTATAACTTTTGATAAAATTTTCTGTCCTTTTTGAAACTAAAATGCATAGGGATATACGTTTCTCATTTATTAATTTCTAAATCATCCTGTTGTCCTTTTCATGTATGTTATATTTATTTATATTTTAACATTTTCTATTTATTTCACTCATCTTCCTACACATTTCTATTTATTTGCTGATTTGTTGCATACGTTTCGTTTTGGAAAAATGCGGTTCATTCCTATTTATTTCATTTCTCACATTTATTTCTTCTTTTACTGAAATTCGACCGTTGCCACGTCATACCATTTCGGAAGTATGAATGTACAAAACATGCATACGTTTTATCTTTTCTTAAATTTCTCCGTCCGCTCCTTTTTCCATTTTAATATCCTTGCCTTTCCAAACACATTACGTACTGTCCAAACAAACAAAAATTTATTGCTTTAATTATTCAGCTCAATCTGAGGGACCGTTACTATTCAAATCAATTTATATTTATGGTATACGTTTCTTATCTTTATTTGGTAACGGTTCTTTTTTTTATTGCCTTAAACACTTTGCTGAATCAATGGACAACCGTTCCTATTAAAATTTTCTTTTGATCTGATCTGTGGCGTACGTTACTTTGAAATAAATTTTTAGATATCATAGCGTCTGTCACTTCCATTTTCCATTTTGAATCATTTATATACCTATTCCTTTTCTGTACTTACACGTTATCAAATAAATAAAGTATATATTTATAATCAAGCTTTCATCTTCCCAGATCCAATTCATGTTGTTGAAAACTTTTGCATCTTCTTCCTCTGTTTCAACCCGAAGGACGTGCAAACCATCCTTCTTCCCTGATGCCATCTCCAACCTTTTGTTCCTCCTCCTCTTCTTCTAGTGCATCATGTGAGTAATATATAAGTTAGAACTATATATTTTTCTTTTTTCTTTTTTTTTTCAACTGTTTACAATTAATACAAGGCATATCTATATGAAAGTATTATATAATTTTCTATGTTCAAAGATATATTTTCTTTGTATGTTTTAAACTGATTTTTATTTGTATATATATATTTCATATGGGATAGAGAATATATATGTACATGTTTTGTGTTATAATAGTATATAAAGTTGATATTATATGTTGTTTTAAGTATTATATAGATTACTGTATTTCATTTGCAGTAATATATATAGGGATAAAGTACTGTTTATTTGTGATTCAATTGTTTACATCCTACTTACTTACAAATTTTAATAGTATACGTATGATTTTATATTATTCGTTTATGAATAAGTTTACAACTATGTATACGTGTAATTATATACTTTAGCCATAAAATTTCTAAGTATATATACATTGGTTTGTAGTGATTTATAGTATTGATTCTTATAAAATATATTACGTATGTAGTTTACAAAGTCTTGGGATTTAACAGTTCTGTTACGTATGTTATATTGTTTTATATAAAATAATAAAACTTTTTTGTTAGCGTTTGTAGCTTTCTTTGTTGTAGTAATATATAAAGTTATTTTGGAAAACGGTTTCATCATTTTTTTAAACTTGTATATGCTTATGTATATTTCTATATAAAAGTTACAGCATTTATTTCAAATTTTATTATACTTGATTTTAATACATGTGTTTAATACAAACCAATGATTTTTCTTACATACGTATTTTGTTTTGATATTTGACTTAAAAAGAAGTATTAATTTAATACGAAAATAATAATGTTATATTTTCAATTTATGTCAATCAGATTTGGATTTGTTCTCGTAAAATTCTATTGTCAGCTCTATCCATCGAATTCGTGCCAATCCTGCTTTGCTTTGAAACTTGTGCTTGGATTCAAAAATTTATCCCACTTTCGTTCATCTCAAGGCTCGAAAGGTGAGCAATCACTCACGATTAACGTTCTTTTATTTATTAAATTTGATTTCAATTGGAACGACAATTGAAATATGAGGATGTAGTTATTCAAATTGTTATATATTCTATTATCTATAACTATTCACTTATGGGATATGACACCATATCCTATTGTTTATATTTATTTTGATGATATATGCCTGTTGTTATTATTATTTTCATATCTGTTATTACTCTGCAAGTTCCCTGTTAGCATAGAAATCATTATGAGTTGAAATGATACATACCCGAACGACTTTAGAATAGGAGAATATCGTTATGGTTTGAAATGATAAACCCAAGCGATTTTCATTTCATTGAATTTGGGATTACGGGTTGAAATGATATCCACCCGTATATATTTAGTGTATGGGTTGAAATGATAAATATCCGTAGCACTTGACTATATGATAGGAAATATATACAGACACCATTGGTCTATATAAATATTTTGAAAATAAATTTCTACAGTTGAAAAGAAATATATGGGATTTAATATATATTGGTTCTTAAAATACTATATATATAAATGGAAATTTTATATATAGATCTAATAATAATATTATTGAGATTGATTTCATCCATACAATATGTTTGAGTATTATTTAAGATTTATATTTCAAAATTTACCGTTGTAAAAAGTTGAGGGAATTGAAAATAATTTATTGTATAAATTATTTAATATATATAAATACTATTTTGGGATATATAGAGATATTTGAAGTGAAAATGATATTTGGTTTTGAAGTATAAATTAAGGTGAAATGACCACGGTGTTATAGTGTATATTTCTACCTTATAGATAGTTCCATGGACCCTTAGAGGATGGTTATCCCAAACATCCTTTAAGTTATTTGTATTTCAGTTGATATTTCACTTGAGTTGGATTTACTGGTATAAGAATGTTAATCCTGACTCGAGTGTTTTGTGTTTTGCTTTATGCTCGGGTCAAACTGAGTGATACAGCATTAAAGACTCACCTTTGGAGTTCGGAGTTTCATTTAGAGATCTAGCTATCGATTCAGATTCCAGCCTTTCCAATTGATTGGTTCAGAGAAGTCATCTGTTGCATTGGAGACTTCACTGCATTTGAACTATTCGGTTGTATTTTATTTCTAACTCTGATGTATATAATAGCTTCATGAACTACTATTCCTTATCTATTCCGCTGCATTATATTACTCTGTGATCTGTGATTGATTGATTTATTGTATATTTTAAGTTTTTCCAAATTTTAATTAACAATTCGGTATTTTAAATTATTCAAGTCGGATATGTATGGTTTTATTGTCGATTTGAATGATTCAAAATAGTGGGTCGTTACACCTATCCAGTGCCATTGTGAGTGCAATAACTTAAGAGATGTTCGTGATTCACATCTCCTAAGGATCCATTGAACTATCTACATACATAGTACAATATGCTATTATAATAGTGTCTATAGTAAAGTAAAGTATTAAAATAGAATTAAGGCGTTACCCATATTCCCCTTAACACATTTTTTTTATATATTCCCATAGTCTATATAGTACCGTAATTCCTTCATAAACTGAAGGGCTATCAGAGGGCACTCTATAGGTATAGTATAAACCAAATTCGTAGAAGGCGCGATAGGAAAAGTGAATATGACACTTAAGGCAATGCTAGGGCAGATATACCAATTGCACTCCCGGACTAGTGGTAACGCATAGCAGCTACTATTGCCCACCTCGGACACACTTCCACAATCAAAATCGAGGGGTGGACACCAAATCAATCACAAAGTCAGTATATAGTATCGAAGAAATGTGCCCGATAGCAGAAATGACCTTACTTGGACCAGTATGGCTCCTATTTTAGTCACATTTAAGCAAACTCACGAGAGTCAAGGTCACGTAAATACCTTATACAGAATCGTTCGTCAAACCATCCTACTTCATTTTTGGAATCTCCACCGTGTACGTAGTTGTTAAAGTGGTTTTCGGTATTAGCAGAGAGTATGGCAATATCTGATCCCGATATCTTTAACAACCAAATGCTTATTTCACATCGGATGGTTCTTATACATTTCCAAAACCATTTCATAATTACTATCAAGATATCATATTCGATTTCAAATCATATCGCTTTTGGAAGCATATTCGCTATCAAAACCTTATTCACTTCAAAATCATATTCGCTTTTGAAATTATCGATAAGATATGCTAACTAAATCCTCGTTTCAAAACCATCATATTTACTTAAATATGTCATTTCAGAAAAGGTATCCAAATTCCAACTTAGGTTGTATCATCATCAAGGATTCAAATTAAATACTTCAACTTAGACGGTCTGAAAATTTAGAAAATAGTATAGATAGTCATAAATTGTTTTAATAATTTAAAAAATAGCTTAAATATATTAAAAGAGTTTAAATAGTAAAAATAGTAAAAATAGTTTAAATAGATTTAAAATTAATTTAATTAGATTTAAAATGATTTAAATAGATTTACAGCAGATTAAATAGATTTAAATTAAATTAAGTAGATTTTAAATAGATTAAACAAATTCAAAATAGATTAAGGAGATCTAAATTATATTAAATAGGTTTAAAATTGATTAAAGAAATTTAGTTAGTTTAAAATAGGTAAAGTAGACTAAATTGGATTAAATAGGTTATAATAGATTAAAATAATCTGAAAATAGTTTGAAATGAATAAAATAGTTTAAATTACTTTAAATAGTTTAAATTTGTTTAAAATAGATTTCAAAGTTATATCCAAACATTTCAATAAATCAATTCCGATAAATTCATTTACAAATGACACTTCAACTTTGAATTCCACTTTAACTCCTTTTAACAATTCACTAAATCAATTCCAATTTCAACATTAATGCTTGGATAATCGAAATAATTCAGTTTATATAAATCAATTTCTATTTTAAAATACGAGTTAACTGAATTCAAAATTTAAGGAATAAAAATCATTTAATTTAACCAATCCATTGTCCGTATATAATGTTCTAACCTCTGATCAAGTGATACTGATATTTATTAGTTCAATCCACAATATAAGATTTTACGGGTATATATCAGTTCAACCCGTAATCCCGAATTAAATAAAATCGCTTGAGTCTATCATTTTAACCCATAACGATTTTTTCCTAATCTATAGATCGTTCGGTTATGTATCATTTCAACCCATAGGGAATTTGCAGTTTATAACAATATAAAAATACAACATCTAGTCGTCTAGTATCAAAAACCAAACATCCATCACAATCATTATCCAAATCAACCAATAAACATCAACAGATAACTGGTTATCATTAATAGGTATTAAATTGATAATTAAATTCAATATTAAATTAAACGATGATTAAATGCAATAAAAGTCAAATATAACTAGAATGATAATTTAAACATACCAAACATCAATCAATTAATTTTTAATCACATCATAAATTTAATTTAACTAACACAAGATAATTTAGAAGTTGTGAGTAGGTTAAAACACTCACCTTTGATTTCAAATCGATTTGAAATCCAAAATAGGTTCCAAATTTGAACAGTCTAAGAATTTTTTCCAAACCAATTTCAAAATATCCGAAATTTCGATACTATCGCAGTGCAACAAATCGTACGTAAATCCGACCTCGTATGTAAAAGTTATGATAGTTAGAACGATCAAATCTTAAATTTCATAATAATTAAATAAATAGATGGAAAAGAGCACGTCACCGAAATACATTCGAACCCTACAGCCTTGATTCGATCAAGCCTAGCAGCCGCTCATTCATCGAGAAACCACGCTGCCTACGACACCTACCCCCTCGATCCAACATCGCCGCCAACTCCTCACGCCCAGCCGTGCCTCCAGGCTGAGAGTAACCACCTCCGGTCGCCTGAATCTCGCCGCCACCGCCACAACTTCTCCAACTAATCACGGTGATTTTGACGATCTACGATGAGAATGAGACCTAGATCCAATGCCTACTCGACGAGCTCTACCACCCCATGTCCTTCGATCGTCTCTTGGATGTAGAACCACTGTTGCATCATCAAAACTTCATATGGACGGCCGAAATCAATTCGATAATTTTTGGACAAATGGTGATTCGACCTGAGAAACGAATTGCACCAATGGATTACACTCTGAAAGCTTCGAAATGGTATATAATTTCAGGGTTTGGAGGAGTTTAAATTTTTGAAAGTGACTTGGAGATTGAATTTTGGGTTTGAATGTAAATTGGGTTTCTACCATTGAGGAAGAGAGAAGGAACAGTCAGATAGAACTATACGTACAGTAATGACGAATGAAAGGCTACTAGGATTTGGATGCAACTATTTATATAATCTAGGCCCGATAAGAAAGAATGAACATTCAAATAGATTTGAATTGACAATAACGACCCGGAAAGCCCGTTCTGTCTCCCAAAACGAAAGTAGGATGTCCTATATATCAAAATAGATGTTTTCGATATTTTAAACTCACTAGAACAGTTTTCAGGTCCTAATTCCATTCTATGAAGAAGTTGGCTTTAAAATCAGCTTATTTCAATTGGATTTAACTTAATTGATTTATATGCGTTTCGAGTCCGTACGATCAAATGACAAGTCTGTCGCTACGAAACTTGAAACCTTATAGTAATTCACTGTTACTAATCCGACAAAACTAGTTTTTCCAAAATCCAAGTCAATGGCCAAAATGGCTATTTTCACGTTAATTAAATAAATTATAATTAAATTAATTAAATAACTTTTTAATTCCACTTTTAATAACTGACAAATCTTATCATTTTTGTTTAATTAGACATTTACAATAATTCAAACAAATTTACATATCAAAACAGTGTTAAATATTACACTAATTACAGTGTTCGATTTCAACTGTAATTAAGTCCAATTTATTATAATTTAATTCCAATGAATTGATTTAATTTGATTCAATCTTTTTATTCAATCAATGATTACTCTGAAGGCATGATTAACATTTGTTTATATCTTATTACACTAATATTCTATAATTATCATCTTTACCATATTAGTTGCAATATTCCAATTATATTAAATTTTGTCGATTATCACATTAATTATAATTTAAAATCCCAATAAATTAATTTATCTTGGTTTCATTTTTTTTATTAAATCAATTATTGCCTAATGAATATAATCGACATTCCTGTACATTTTATTGCATTCACTTTTACAGTTATCATCTTAACTATTTAACATAACATTTAACTTCATTTAATTATGGTTGATTAAATACATTGGTAACAAATAACAATTGTCACTATTTTTATATATTTAATCACATTTGTATGTTTTTTATCTACACATAAATGATATAGTTATTTACACAACACTAATTTTATTCAATTACAATTTATTACTTACTATTTTATTAATTAATCCAACATTTAAATTATCAATTACTCTTAAATCAAATTATCAATTAATACACACAATATTACAACAAATTTAAAATCTATCACCAATTATAACTCTTTAATCATTTCAATTAATTGGGATTACATTTAAAGCGGTTATAAATTACCATAAATTAATATTATTACATTTATTCCAATTATATTCTTTTTATTGAATCGCAAATTTTATTTCTTCCAACATTAAAGCACAAAACTTTATTAAATTGACTAATTTTAATTATCAAAAATTATGTATCGGTACACTAACCTTCAACCAGTCCACACAGCCTCGTCAGTCCTATGCGGTGCTTGTCCTTACTTAGGGTCGGATGTCCCCTACCCACCATCCTGCGGGGCTTTTACGAACTGCTGTAACTTTCTTTCTTAAACTAGTTTCTCGATAATATCCTGGAGATGCCTACACTCATTGGTGTTATGACCATAACATTCATGAAACCGACAATACTTTCCAACTTGTTTCTACTTCTCCATGGATTCTTTAAGAGGCGGCTTCCTATATTGATTGTATTGTAGGTAGACAAATAGGCATTCTCTAAGGATATATTCAGTGTCGTGTATGTATCTTACATCAGAATCCTAGGCTTTCCTCTTCCAAAATCGCTCATTCGTTCCAAGCTTCTATTTTCATCTTTCGTTTGTTGATTCGGTTTTTTACGCGTTCCAATATTGCAGGTGGCTTTCCACCTAACCAATCGCCAAAATCAGATTCTAGATCAATCCCTCTCGTTACGGCCATTAATATGGATGGTCATTTGGATTGCTGATTTTTGTAACGGTTGCATGGAATCTCTCTAAATAATCTTTCAGTGAGTCTCCAGAGCCTGGATCACACTGATAGGGACATTACATCTTTAGGACGAATTGCATGCATACGGTACTGTTCCACAAACCTTTTTGCTAAATTATCAAATCTAAAGATCGACCGTACAGGTAATCTCGTAAACCACATCGTTCCTATTCCAGAGAGCTATAGAAAAACATATACAGTTGGTTGCATCATCCACTCGTACGGAATCCATTAGTCATTCATATTTTATTACGTGCTGCTAGGTCAGTTTTTCTCTCGTAGGCACGTATCGACGGCGTGTTGAACCTCCTTGGATACTCTGCATGTAAGACATTGTCACTGAATGGGGTATGTTCTCGAGATTCCCCAGTCATTATTGGTCAAGCCCTGGCTCTCTCTCACTAACTGTCTAACTATAGTCGATAAGTTCGACGTTTAGATACTTGGTGCCAAGTGGTGGTCGTGTTCCACCTCAGGTGAATGGTCCAATCGATGTCTACGGGCCGTTCCACACCTTCTTAGTGTTGAATATGCGAGTATATGATTTTTGTTTGATGATAATAAACATATGTATATATTAATTAAATGTATTTGTTTTTGTACTATTTTATTCTTCATATAATTAAATAAATATTTGCTAAATAAAATAAATAACACAAAATTTAAATTCAAATAGATATTTCATTCAAATAAATATTTATTACAATTTTGAATAGTACAAATTTGAGCTCTCATTATATATACACAATTTCACTTATGATACAATTTTGATTACTTCAAAATTTTCACTTTACATTGCTCACCTCACTACATATCACTCATTCACTCGTATTTATCTTCAACTCTGATTCTAGATTGAATCCAGCATCTGAGCAATCTACAAAATAAACACTACGCGGTAATACTGAAAAAGAAATATTTTTCTATGTAAAATAAATTGTGTGATTTGGAAATATTATTTGCCTCAGTTATTTGGGTTGTTCGTCATCATTTATTTTGAATTCATCATACACGAACAGGTTGTGACACACATAGTGTATCACTGTACATGCCATATGTAACGACTCGGATTTGCCCGCTCGAAAATCGACATCCATACTTCAAATCGTATTCGAATGCCATAGATTCGACCGTTCAAATCCGATTCGTCGGAGCTTATAACAACATTAAGTAATTAACACAGCGGAATAAAAGAATAATACATTGATATACAGCATTGATACAATATCTGATACAACAGATGATACAATACATATCAATATACATCAGAGATATGATACAATAAATAGCAGCGGAAAAGAAAATAGATGACATCTAGCAGCAGAACAATATAACTCTAAGATAGTCTTCAAGGAAGAACTCCGAGAACTGCAACTCCATTTCCAAGAATCAATCCAGCAATAGCTCGAACTCCCAATAACGATGCACAAAGATAGGCAAGACTGGTGTGATCCAAAGACTGAACTAACTCCAGATAATCTACTAAACCTGACTATCTGAAAAACCCAACTCTAGACTGTTCGTGTAGAAAATAATGAGCACCCAGAGTTTAGGAAAGAAACGATAAACTCCGGATCAGTCGTGGGACTGGTGTGAGCAACAAAAACAGTTTATCTTTTAAAACATTCAACAAAGGATTTTCAAAGTCAATTCGCAATGCTTTTTAAAAATGAGACTACCATAAGGCCTCCCGCACACACACACAATGCAAACGCAGAATCGGAGGAGATTTCTCCTTATGATAGTCAAAGATGCTTGATACGCATTAAAAAGAAACATTTGATATTATTACTAGTGCATAGTGTAAGAAAAATCCATTTCGAAAGTAGAATATAAATCTTAGCCAACATAGACATTTCGAACTATGCCTACTATAGCTACCATCCAAACAGTGGGGCACCACCATAAGTGAATGATAGGTCCTACAACTAATACCGTACAAGATCGTATTGTTTCTTTGGATTTCCAACGAATGATCAGGCCAAGGAACTTCCCATTGCCACATGAGAATGCCTCTGGATGGACATCCCCGAGAACCAAACCGGATCTCTACCAACACAAGGCCGGGTTACCCCTAACTGAGTAACAACTGACCGAATATGCCATCCCCCGGTCCTTTGGGACCTTTCAACCGAGCGCTCGCAATCAATTCACACAATCATAAAGTGTTTTCAACATGAGTAAGTATCTGGGCTCCATACCATGATACCACCCTTTTCCAGAAGGAAATGCACATATCCTAAAGGGCGCTACCCCTCATAACCTTGCCGCATCTTTCCTGTTTTGACCATTCCCGAGGTGTGAGGCTCGACGAAGTCACGTCCACAAAAACACACTTTATACAAAAGCCGTGCTTTGGGTCAACAAATGATCATAGAAATGATCACCAGAATAGACGATCAAATAAATGATCCTATCACAAATAATCAACACAATGATCATTTCACAGCAACACTCAGCATGTCACATTACCAAATTGGGAATATATCGCTGATAACCATCAACTATATAACCTCTGAGCTCGTACGTCTCAGTGAAGGGTGTTAAGCTAAAAGAATAAATTCTCCGCCACCAACAGAAATATATTTGAAAGAAATCTACTTTATATCTCAATTTGTAACGTCAGACATACAATCCATACAAGTCTGTTCCGGGCTCGAACAGAACCGAAGGCACTTACAAAGAAGTCCTTGCAATCCGGATATCCACTAATCACGTTCGGACTTCCCATCACAGATGGAGTCTCTATACAGGGGACCAGTCGATGCAAAGACATTCGACGAGTTGTCCTTTCGCTTTCAAAAATATCCGGTCTTCAACACCGGTCTTCAAATGCTATCCATAACGACATATCACATATTCGGAATGGGATATATGACACAAAGGTCCTCTCCCGGCTAAACCGAATAGTGAGCGCAATATTTACAAGAAATATATGGATATTGGGATTTCAATTAAGTCACAACTTATTACCCAAAACTTTCTTCCAAATGGTTTAAACCAATTACCATTTCAAATCTTTATATTACATAAAGATTTATTTCACAAAGATCAATTCATAGATTTTAAAACAATTTCCATTCCAATTGGATTAACTCGTTAAATCTTTAAATCAAAGATTTAACTCATAGCTTCCAAAATTCGATTAACTAATTGAATCTTTAAATCAAAGATTCAACTTATAGCTTTCAAATCGTTTTCATAACTTGGAAATTATCTTCATTTTCAAACTTGAAATTCTTTTTAACACAAATTGGACGTTCATTTCTCATGTGAAAGCTTTTATTATTTGAAAACAAACAGTTTTCGTTTTAGAAAAATCCAATTATATTTACACGAGTTAAAGCCCTTGAATTCTATTCACATCCCAAATCAATACTTTTAAAATAGTTTAACCCGTATATAACAGGTATAACATTTTTAATCCCTAGTTTTAAATCATAGAATTCAATTTCAAATCTTGAATTTAAGTTCAAATCAAATTATTCAACTTCATATTTTATCGAGTTATTCAAAATAAATTTCATCTATGAAATTCCATTTCAAAAGCTTTTCACTTTAAACCCAATCCATTTCCAAAACATTTTAATTCAAATATTCAAATTCAAAACTATTTCAAAAATCTGTGACTCAATCAATTTCCTCGTGAAATCCATATTTGTGTGTGTATAAGTGTGGTCCAGGGGTTTAACACAATAGTGCAACATCATTCAATCATCATAAATCAAATATAACAATATATCCGATAAGCGATATAAACTATAACGCTTATCTTCATTCACAGTTCACAGATATATATACAGATGTATCATCAACAAATGAATAAAATTATACATAGCACAATCAACAGATCAAAATATCACAGATCAGATAGGACAATCAATCAAGGCATTTCATACAAAATAATCTTTCATAAGTAAGGTCAAGCATTTAATAATCATTTATAAGCAGGATTAATAAATTATTTAATGCTAAGTAATTCAATTCATTTCCAATTAAATTAATTACTTATGAATAAATTATTCAATCTTATTTATAAATTACAAATCATTTGATATAAATAAATTTATCAAACACTTTAATTAATTAAATTATACCTAATTAATCATATTAATTTAAATCAACCTTTAAACCAATTACTTAATTAATTAACCTTAATAAATCAAAATATCCAAAAATTAATTACAATAAGTGATTAATTCTCAATTACTTTCATTTAGTAATTGCATTTAAACAATTTATAACTGATTATCTAAATTAAATAATCCAATTAATTATTAACATTAATCACTTTAATCAATACTTAATAATCCTTAGTTAATTATCTTTATTAACTAATAAATTTCTTCAATTACCATTTTGAATTAATCACATTGTACTTTGTATTAAATATTGATAAATCACTTGATTTAAATCAATTTTTATCATTTATTAATATTTAATTAAATAATTATCCTTTAATTATCCATCATTAATAAATTAGCTCTCAACAAATTAATTAATTTTTTTTTATCAGTACTTAATTAACCTTTAATTATTAAAGAATCTTTTAATTTATCACATTAATTTATTCAATTACATAAATTAAATCTTTAATAAATTAACCCTTTTAATTAAATCTTTAATTAAAACTTAATCTAATTGAAATAATTTACTTTTAAACCTTAAACCGATCCCATACTTAAATAAAACAATTATTTAAAAGAATAAGTTAAAATTGTTTAAAACTTGAATTTTGTTTTAAAATTTTGAAAACTGTTTTTATACCACCCGGGCCCTGCTTCGAGTCAAACTTCGTTCTACCCGAAGACAACTTCGAGTTTTTCCCCAAACTTACCCGAGCCTTCTAAATTTCAAATTTTTTTTTTTGTTTAAGTGTTAGAAATTTACCCGGTCCTTTGTCATTTTGCTTCGAGTCCAACTCTCAACTACTTCGAGTCAAGATCCTAAATGCTTCGAGTCACTCAGTTCCACGCTTTTACCATGCTACTCGAATCACTTAGACTAGAGAAAACAAAACCCAGTTTCACAAATACAACTCAGCCCTTCCAGGCATACAAGTGCACATGTGCACGTGCACCAATGACTTGCCTTCCTCCGATCGATTTCGCCACCACTAGTAAGTCATCTTCGACCACCCCAACCTAGAGGACCACCCAGTATCGCCACTTCCACTGTGAAATGGAAAAGAGCTATCGAGCTCAACCTGGAACACGAATGCCTTCCCACCTCCAAACCTGTCAACGGCAACTGCTCCCTCCACCGACCACCAGAAAACCTCCACCACCGGCCACGAACTCGACTATCTCCCCTCTATCAACCACCCACGTCCGGTTGCCTTCGGTCGACCACAAAGGTCGAACGAATCAAATCAAGTCCCCACGTCCAAATTAGGTTTAGAAACTTTGAACCACGGCCATCGCCACCACCGTCATCACTGACGCCACCACCCATTTTTCCCGTAACCACCGTAGGCTCCTCCACCTCCAGGAACAACCACGGCCCTTCCGGTCAACTTGATCACGAGGAAGACACAGAAATACATTTCCAGTTTAAACCCAAACCCCACCTTTAATCCCAAACTAGAAATCCTGATTTTTGTGTTAAAAATCATATTTTTGTTTATGTATTCAGTTTATAATACTGAATTTGTAAATTCAAAAGTTTGAGTTTTGATGTTATTTAACATATACAGTTGTTTTTATACTTCCAGAGACAACTGGCTTCATTTCGACTTACTTAAAATTTTGTTAAACATAATCCATGTTAAATCAAACAAATTTGATTTGTAAATTACATCCTAACTAAAACTAAATTAAGTGAAAAATGGATTTAATTGGAAATTTGAGCTTGGGAAACAAAACAGAATAGAGTAGTTATACAGCATACACACAAATACATGTTTACATCAGACATTCACTTTTATATACATGCAATACACATTTTATTATCCAACTATACAAACAGCAACCAAATTTTATTTTAGATTTTAAAAAGTTGCTCACAAACTTTGTCTAAATTTTCAAAGCCTAATAAGCTACAGGGAGGAAGAAAATCAAATTTTTTTTTTTAAACAGGGTTTAAACCCCTGTAATAAAAGAATAGAGGCATGTTCTTTTGCCTGTTCCCAGATATATGTACATACAGACATCATCATCCCCATATATAAAATCAACATGCCATCACAACTCATAGAACACTTCAAAGATCAATCACAATATCAAGAATATAAGCAGAGTTAAGGGGGTTTACTCACATGTGTTGTTTGAAATAGGGTTCTGGAGATGCAAGCTGGAACTTCTTCTTCCTTGATTCTCTGGCTTGCATTGATTGATTGTTTAAACTTGAAGTTTTGTTTTACAGGCATTATCTTACTTGCCTTGCTTTACATGCTACTTACAGACTACATACTTATCATTGTCTTCTTTTGCAAGTGTATTTTCTTTGCTTGTTACTGGTATTTTGTTTGTTTAAGTTTTTAAAAGATGATGCTTCAGTTTAAAATGAATGAAAACTGAAATGAAGTTATTTTGGTGATGTGTTGAAATATATAAAAAAAAGTTTACTGGGTATAGAATATTATTTGTACCTTAGGCATGGTTGAAGTTGTTGTATGTACTTAGGATGTTTGCTTGTACTTGTTTATGTATATTTATATTTTGATTTGTTTATGCTTGCCTACATTACTCGGCTGAGATGAAGGCATTACATGCTTGTTTTACTGCAGATTGGATGGTGGCTGCAGCTACTTACAGGCTACATATTTAATATTTAGTTACTTTGTATTGTATTTCTTTACTTTGAATGTTTATTTACTTGAGTACTTTATTTGACTACTTTGCTGCATACTTACTCATACAAGCCTTTATATAATTTATTTTTATACTTACTTTATATTTGTACAAGTGCTATTTTTATTTTATTTTTTTTTCCAGATTATTTTCAAAACTAAATGTATATATGATAAAAGTTGTTCTAGTTATGTTTGTTTCTAATTTGTTTAATGTATTTTATTCTATGTTTTATTTCTTTTTATTTTATTTTAACTTAAATTGTTTATTTTACTTTAATATTTATTGTCTTATATTAAATTTATAAATTCAAATTATTTTTAACCATCAATTGTAATACTTATTATTATCAATTATTATTAAACCATTCATTTACAATTCATATCTAATGTATATACATATACATTTCTATATTTATTTTTAGAACCATTTATTTAAGATTTTATTTCAAATCCAATTTAAATATATATATTCACATATATACAATTTGTCAAATCCATATGATTTTATATATTTTCTAGTCAAATCGGGGAAACTCGCTTCCATTTAAATCAGTTTATCTTACAATTTTATTCCAAAATTCATTTAATTATCAATTTAAAATTGATTAAAATTCGGGATCGTTACAGACTTCCCCCCTTAAAAGAATTTCGTCCTCGAAATTCGCAGGCACGAAAACAACACAGAGATAGACTCAATCTCTACAATTTCTCAAATACAAGATATGGATTCCAAATTCAAGTCGGAATATCCCAAAATATATACCAATTTGTCCCTCTTCGGACTTCAACCAACCCAAGAAATTACAACAGAATTTCAAAATTTGGTTTTAAACGAAATCGTTTTATCGATACTATTCAAATTTATCCTTCATATTCTATTAATAAATTTTAACTCAATTTAAAATTTCCAATTTATTTAAAATTCCCAATTCATTCAAATGTCAAATTCATATTCATTAAAGTTTAAAATCAAAAACTGAAAAGAAACTGAGGAAATACGAAGTAAGAATCTTCTACAACGATTCGTAGAGCCACCATCACACTGAAACTTCTTTCTGGAGCTGTCACGAAGTAATCAAAAGAATTTTGGAAACGAATCAAAGAAATTGATAAGAAAGTTATTTCAACAGTTGCAGGGTATTGACTATTTATAGTCGTATTTCCCTGTCCCCTATCTCGTTCTCTTCTTGCACTCATACTTACTATCAGTGGATAGTAAGAGAATTTACTGAGGCATTCAAACGGATATCTTAAGGATTACTCATTCTAGGATTTACTTCATCCTATCTCTAATGAGTTACTTAATTTGTTATACTCCTGAGCTAAAGTTTAACCTTAGCTCTGATACCAAATGTAACGACTCGGATTTTGCCCGCTCGAAAATCGACATCCATACTTCAAATCGTATTCGAATGCCATAGATTCGACCGTTCAAATCCGATTCGCCGGAGCTTATAACAACATTAAGTAATTAACACAGCGGAATAAAAGAAAAGTACATTGATATACAGCATTGATACAATATCTGATACAACAGATGATACAATACATATCAATATACATCAGAGATATGATACAATAAATAGCAGTGGAAAAGAAAATAGATGACATCTAACAGCGGAACAATATAACTCTAAGATAGTCTTCAAGGAAGAACTCCGAGAACTGCAACTCCATTTCCAAGAATCAATCCAGCAATAGCTCGAACTCCCAATAACGATGCACAAAGATAGGCAAGACTGGTGTGATCCAAAGACTGAACTAACTCCAGATAATATACTAAACCTGACTATCTGAAAAACCCAACTCTAGACTGCTCGTGTAGAAAATAATGAGCACCCAGAGTTTAGGAAAGAAACGATAAACTCCGGATCAGTCGTGGGACTGGTGTGAGCAACAAAAATAGTTTATCTTTTAAAACATTCAACAAAGGATTTTCAAAGTCAATTCGCAATGCTTTTTAAAAATGAGACTACCATAAGGCCTCCCGCACACACACACAATGCAAACGCAGAATCGGAGAAGATTTCTCCTTATGATAGTCAAAGATGCTTGATACGCATTAAAAAGAAACATTTGATATTATTACTAGTGCATAGTGTAAGAAAAATCCATTTCGAAAGTAGAATATAAATCTTAGCCAACATAGACATTTCGAACTATGCCTACTATAGCTACCATCCAAACAGTGGGGCGCCACCATAAGTGAATGATAGGTCCTACAACTAATACCGTACAAGATCGTATTGTTTCTTTGGATTTCCAACGAATGATCAGGCCAAGGAACTTCCCATTGCCACATGAGAATGCCTCTGGATGGACATCCCCGAGAACCAAACCGGATCTCTACCAACACAAGGCCGGGTTACCCCTAACTGAGTAACAACTGACCAAATATGCCATCCCCCGGTCCTTTGGGACCTTTCAACCGAGCGCTCGCAATCAATTCACACAATCATAAAGTGCTTTCAACATGAGTAAGTATCTGGGCTCCATACCATGATACCACCCTTTTCCAGAAGGAAATGCACATATCCTAAAGGGCGCTACCCCTCATAACCTTGCCGCATCTTTCCTGTTTTGACCATTCCCGAGGTGTGAGGCTCGACGAAGTCACGTCCACAAAAACACACTTTATACAAAAGCCGTGCTTTGGGTCAACAAATGATCATAGAAATGATCACCAGAATAGACGATCAAATAAATGATCCTATCACAAATAATCAACACAATGATCATTTCACAGCAACACTCAGCATGTCACATTACCAAATTGGGAATATATCGCTGATAACCATCAACTATATAACCTCTGAGCTCGTACGTCTCAGAGAAGGGTGTTAAGCTAAAAGAATAAATTCTCCGCCACCAACAGAAATATATTTGAAAGAAATCTGCTTTATATCTCAATTTGTAACATCAGACATACAATCCATACAAGTCTGTTCCGGGCTCGAACAGAACCGAAGGCACTTACAAAGAAGTCCTTGCAATCCGGATATCCACTAATCACGTTCGGACTTCCCATCACAGATGGAGTCTCTATACCGGGGACCAGTCGATGCAAAGACATTCGACGAGTTGTCCTTTCGCTTTCAAAAATATCCGGTCTTCAACACCGGTCTTCAAATGCTATCCATAACGACATATCACATATTCGGAATGGGATATATGACACAAAGGTCCTCTCCCGGCTAAACCGAATAGTGAGCACAATATTTACAAGAAATATATGGATATTGGGATTTCAATTAAGTCACAACTTATTACCCAAAACTTTCTTCCAAATGGTTTAAACCAATTACCATTTCAAATCTTTATATTACAAAAAGATTTATTTCACAAAGATCAATTCATAGATTTTAAAACAATTTCCATTCCAATTGGATTAACTCGTTAAATCTTTAAATCAAAGATTTAACTCATAGCTTCCAAAATTCGATTAACTAGTTGAATCTTTAAATCAAAGATTCAACTTATAGCTTTCAAATCGTTTTCATAACTTGGAAATTATCTTCATTTTCAAACTTGAAATTCTTTTTAACACAAATTGGACGTTCATTTCTCATGTGAAAGCTTTTATTATTTGAAAATAAACAGTTTTCGTTTCAGAAAAATCCAATTATATTTACACGAGTTAAAGCCCTTGAATTCTATTCACATCCCAAATCAATACTTTTAAAATAGTTTAACCCGTATATAACTGGTATAACATTTTTAATCCCTAGTTTTAAATCATAGAATTCAATTTCAAATCTTGAATTTAAGTTCAAATCAAATTATTCAACTTCATATTTTATCGAGTTATTCAAAATAAATTTCATCTATGAAATTCCATTTCAAAAGCTTTTCACTTTAAACCCAATCCATTTCCAAAACATTTTAATTCAAATATTCAAATTCAAAACTATTTCAAAAATCTGTGACTCAATCGATTTCCTCGTGAAATCCATATTTGTGTGTGTATAAGTGTGGTCCAGGGGTTTAACACAATAGTGCAACATCATTCAATCATCACAAATCAAATATAACAATATATCCGATAAGCGATATAAACTGTAACGCTTATCTTCATTCACAGATCACAGATATATATACAGATGTATCATCAACAAATGAATAAAATTATACATAGCACAATCAACAGATCAAAATATCACAGATCAGATAGGACAATCAATCAAGGCATTTCATACAAAATAATCATTCATAAGTAAGGTCAAGCATTTAATAATCATTTATAAGCAGGATTAATAAATTATTTAATGCTAAGTAATTCAATTCATTTCCAATTAAATTAATTACTTATGAATAAATTATTCAATCTTATTTATAAATTACAAATCATTTGATATAAATAAATTTATCAAACACTTTAATTAATTAAATTATACCTAATTAATCATATTAATTTAAATCAACCTTTAAACCAATTACTTAATTAATTAACCTTAATAAATCAAAATATCCAAAAATTAATTACAATAAGTGATTAATTCTCAATTACTTTCATTTAGTAATTGCATTTAAACAATTTATAACTGATTATCTAAATTAAATAATCCAATTAATTATTAACATTAATCACTTTAATCAATACTTAATAATCCTTAGTTAATTATCTTTATTAACTAATAAATTTCTTCAATTACCATTTTGAATTAATCACATTATACTTTGTATTAAATATTGATAAATCACTTGATTTAAATCAATTTTTATCATTTATTAATATTTAATTAAATAATTATCCTTTAATTATCCATCATTAATAAATTAGCTCTCAACAAATTAATTAATTTTTTTTTATCAGTACTTAATTAACCTTTAATTATTAAAGAATCTTTTAATTTATCACATTAATTTATTCAATTACATAAATTAAATCTTTAATAAATTAACCCTTTTAATTAAATCTTTATTTAAAACTTAATCTTATTGAAATAATTTACTTTTAAACCTTAAACCGATCCCATACTTAAATAAAACAATTATTTAAAAGAATAAGTTAAAATTGTTTAAAACTTGAATTTTGTTTTAAAATTTTGAAAACTGTTTTTATACCACCCGGGCCCTGCTTCGAGTCAAACTTCGTTCTACCCGAAGACAACTTCGAGTTTTTCCCCAAACTTACCCAAGCCTTCTAAATTTCAAATTTTTTTTTGTTTAAGTGTTAGAAATTTACCCGGTCCTTTGTCATTTTGCTTCGAGTCCAACTCTCAACTACTTCGAGTCAAGATCCTAAATGCTTCGAGTCACTCAGTTCCACGCTTTCACCATGCTACTCGAATCACTTAGACTAGAGAAAACAAAACCCAGTTTCACAAATACAACTCAGCCCTTCCAGGCATACAAGTGCACAGGTGCACGTGCACCAATGACTTGCCTTCCTCCGATCGATTTCGCCACCACCAGTAAGTCATCTTCGACCGCCCCAACCTAGAGGACCACCCAGTATCGCCACTTCCACTGTGAACTGGAAAAGAGCTATCGAGCTCAACCTGGAACACGAATGCCTTCCCACCTCCAAACCTGTCAACGGCAACTGCTCCCTCCACCGACCACCAGAAAACCTCCACCACCGGCCACGAACTCGACTATCTCCCCTCTATCAACCACCCACGTCCGGTTGCCTTCGGTCGACCACAAAGGTCGAACGAATCAAATCAAGTCCCTACGTCCAAATTAGGTTTAGAAACTTTGAACCACGGCCATCGCCACCACCGTCATCACTGACGCCACCACCCATTTTTCTCGTAACCACCGTAGGCTCCTCCACCTTCAGGAACAACCACGGCCCTTCCGGTCAACTTGATCACGAGGAAGACACAGAATTACATTTCCAGTTTAAACCCAAACCCCACCTTTAATCCCAAACTAGAAATCCTGATTTTTGTGTTAAAAATCATATTTTTGTTTATGTATTCAGTTTATAGTACTGAATTTGTAAATTCAAAAGTTTGAGTTTTGATGTTATTTAACATATACAGTTGTTTTTATACTTCCAGAGACAACTGGCTTCATTTTGACTTACTTAAAATTTTGTTAAACATAATCCATGTTAAATCAAACAAATTTGATTTGTAAATTACATCCTAACTAAAACTAAATTAAGTGAAAAATGGATTTAATTGGAAATTTGAGCTTGGGAAACAAAACAGAACAGAGTAGTTATACAGCATACACACAAATACATGTTTACATCAGACATTCACTTTTATATACATGCAATACACATTTTATTATCCAACTATACAAACATCAACCAAATTTTATTTTAGATTTTAAAAAGTTACTCACAAACTTTGTCTAAATTTTCAAAGCCTAATAAGCTACAGGGAGGAAGAAAATCAATTTTTTTTTTTAAACAGGGTTTAAACCCCTGTAATAAAAGAATAGAGGCATGTTCTTTTGCATGTTCCCAGATATATGTACATACAGACATCATCATCCCCATATATAAAATCAACATGCCATCACAACTCATAGAACACTTCAAAGATCAATGACAATATCAAGAATATAAGCAGAGTTAAGGGGGTTTACTCACATGTGTTGTTTGAAACAGGGTTCTGGAGATGCAAGCTGGAACTTCTTCTTCCTTGATTCTCTGGCTTGCATTGATTGATTGTTTAAACTTGAAGTTTTGTTTTACAGGCATTATCTTACTTGCCTTGCTTTACATGCTACTTACAGACTACATACTTATCATTGTCTTCTTTTGCAAGTGTATTTTCTTTGCTTGTTACTGGTATTTTGTTTGTTTAAGTTTTTAAAAGATGATGCTTCAGTTTAAAATGAATGAAAACTGAAATGAAGTTATTTTGATGATGTGTTGAAATATATAAAAAAAAAGTTTACTGGGTATAGAATATTATTTGTACCTTAGGCATGGTTGAAGTTGTTGTATGTACTTAGGATGTTTGCTTGTACTTGTTTATGTATATTTATATTTTGATTTGTTTGTGCTTGCCAACATTACTCGGCTGAGATGAAGGCATTACATGCTTGTTTTACTGCAGATTGGATGGTGGCTGCAGCTACTTACAGGCTACATATTTAATATTTAGTTACTTTGTATTGTATTTCTTTACTTTGAATGTTTATTTACTTGAGTACTTTATTTGACTACTTTGCTGCATACTTACTCATACAAGCCTTTATATAATTTATTTTTATACTTACTTTATATTTGTACAAGTGCTATTTTTATTTTATTTTTTTTTCCAGATTATTTTCAAAACTAAATGTATATATAATAAAAGTTGTTCTAGTTATGTTTGTTTCTAATTTGTTTAATGTATTTTATTCTATGTTTTATTTCTTTTTTTTTATTTTAACTTAAATTGTTTATTTTACTTTAATATTTATTGTCTTATATTAAATTTATAAATTCAAATTATTTTTAACCATCAATTGTAATACTTATTATTATCAATTATTATTAAACCATTCATTTACAATTCATATCTAATGTATATACATATACATTTCTATATTTATTTTTAAAACCATTTATTTAAGATTTTATTTCAAATCCAATTTAAATATATATATATATATATTCACATATATACAATTTGTCAAATCCATATGATTTTATATATTTTCTAGTCGAATCGGGGAAACTCGCTTCCATTTAAATCAGTTTATCTTACAATTTTATTCAAAAATTCATTTAATTATCAATTTAAAATTGATTAAAATTCGGGATCGTTACACCATATAGCCGTGTACACCGATATACACTTGACAAATCTAATGGGACAGGTGAGCACAAGGTCAAACCCGAGCCAAAGCTAGGTTCAACTCAAGTCATGATATGAGCACAAGGTCAAACCTGAGCCAAAGCTAGGTTCAACTCGGGTGCAATACAAAAATAAAGTGGTCAAGTTTTAAATGACTGGAAAAAGCCTCGACCAAAAACACAACTGTGTATACATGAATAAGATTTAACTCAGGGGCACTAAAATACATCACAAAATTGTTGAGTACAAGATACAAATGCAACATGAAGACTGCAAATATATGAAGCTCGGTACAAAACTAGTAACATGAATAAAATGAACAAAGCCTCATCATCTACATGACTAATTGCATAAGCACTTGAACGGGCTCGTAGACCAGACTCTAGAGAATGATGTAACAGAGCACTTGAAGTTCAGTGATAATCAAACATGAATGAAGACTGCAATATGTTCATGTACCCAGTGCAAACAATTTCGAGAACACAGTCATATTTATATACAACTACATGGACCAGTAAGCAGTGTCAACGATCAAGCAACATCGAACAAGATTCATTTTCAAATATCAATGGACAGAGTAGTGCAGCTACAATCAATGGTTAGATTCAAACGCAAATAAAACCAGCAAACTTGACAGTGCAAACAAATGCACAGCATACACATAAACATTACAACTAGGAAGTTTAAGTAACTCAAGATAAGACACAGTGCAAGCTCAAGTGAAGCCTCGACACTCATGGGCGAAAATATGCATACAAACCAAAAAACAAAACAACCAAACTCAAGTGGATTTACAAATGGAGCATATACACTACACCAGATCACAAAACAATGTACATAGACTATACATATGTCCGCAACAACATTCGAGTACCAGATCTAGCATATCAGAGATTACAAGTGTAACGATCTGTTTTTTTTACAGTTTAAATCGATGATAAACCACACACATCAAACTCAAACCATACAAAAGGATAGATTGTTATTGGGAGAATAATAGAAAGGTAGAGAAAGAAACAAGCAAAACAGAATCTCACAGCGGAATGACAAAATATAATAATCAAATAATAGTTCATGAAGTTGTTTTATAAATACATTTGACCATTCTTTACAACGCAACATCATAGTTACATATTAGGAATAAATAAATAGATGCGACGGAACAACATGATGCAGCAGAATATTATAAATAATACCAGTGCAAATCTTCGTCTTCGTCCTCCAGAATAAGGTCTTCAACCCTGAATGCCTGGGCTGAACTAAGCGAATTGAAAAGACAAAACACTCGAGTTAGAACTAAAACATCTTAGGTTAGTTAAATCAATGGTAAAAATAAGTGTAACGGCTTTAGAGATGTTTGCGAGTTTTGAACATCTCCTATACAGTGTCAAATGTGAGTGTAATAACTTAAGAGATGTTCGAGATTCACATTTCTTAAGGATCCATTAAACTATCTACTATGTAGTACAATACGCTATTATAATATGTCTACATTAAAGTAAAAGTATTCAAATAGCATTAAGGCGTTACCCATATCCCCCTTAACACATTTTATATATTCCCATAGCCTATACAGTACCATACGCTCCTTCGTAAACTGGAGGTTTACATATAAGGCGCACCATAGGTATGATACAAAAGAAACCCGTAAAAGGAACGCTAGGGGCATGTGAACACGACACTCGAGGCAATGCCAGGATAGATGTACCAATTGCGTATCCGGACTGGTGGTAACACATAGCAGCTGCTACCGCCCACCTTGGAATACACTCCCATAATCAAAATTAAGGGTGGTCACCAAATCAATCACAAAGTCAGAATATAGTATTGAAGGAATGTGCCTGATTGGAGAATGACCTCACTTGGCCCAGCATGGCTCTTATTTTAGTCACATCTAAGCTGACTCACGGGAGTTAGGGTCACGTCATACCTTATACAGAAATCGTTTGCCAAACCATCCTACTTCCTTTCTCGAATCTCCGCCACGTACACAGTTGTAAAAGTGGTTTTTGGTATTGGCAGAGAGTATGACAATACCCGATCCTGGTCTCTTTAACAACCAAACGCTTATGTCACACGAATGGTTCTTTTACATTTCAAAAGTCAATTCACACTTTATGTCAAAAATATCATATTCTCAACACCATATCACTTTTGAAATCATATCACTCTGAAATCATATTCATCTTTGAAATCATATCATTTCCAATATCATTACTTCTTTCAAAAATCATATTTCCAATTAGGTTAAATCCTCACTTCAAAATCATCCTATTCGATTTATTATAACCTTTAAATTCCATCTTAGGTTATAACATCATTTTCCTACTTTCTTTTAAGCCAATGAATTTGAATATAAACACTTCCCCTCTACTTAGTCTGAAAATTAAGAAGATAGTTTAAATAGCTATAAATAGTTAAAATAGTTATAAATGGTTAAAATACTCTGAAATAGTTTAGTTATAGATTTAATATACTTTTAAAATGATTTAAGATATTTAAATAGATTTAAAATAGATTAATTAGATTTAAAATTAGTTAAAATGGGTTAATTAGTTTTCAAATAGATTAAATGGTTTAAAATAGGTTAAAATGATTTAATATAGTTAAAATAGGTTAAATTAGTTTAATAGTTTGAAAATCTTAAATTTATAATCTTTAAAATAATATATTTTTAAAACAGTTTATAATAAAAACATGAATTTAAAATTTATATCAATTTAAACTATTTATTTCGTTTTAATACACTTGGACTATTTTCAATTTCCAAAATCCAATTTCAAATCTTTCAATTCAAATACTCAGTAGAATACTTAATTCTATATCAGTTCCAATCCATGTTTGGAATATCGATTTAAATTACTCCAATTCCAATATATTCAAAGTTATTTTTCAAACAATTTTCATAACTCAATTCGGATAAATTTCACTTACATTTTGAATTCAACTTTAAAATTTCAATTTTAATCCCTTTAATGATTCCTTTAAAAAATTCCAAATTTAAAATAAGCCTCGAATTTCGACAATAATTCAATTCATATAAATCAATTTTTTTTTTCAAAATATCATTTAACTAAATTCAAAAATTAAGGATTTAAAAATCATTTAATTTAACCAATCCGGTGTTCATATATAATTCTCTATCCTAAGGTCAAGTGATATAGATATTTATCATTTTAATTCGCAATTTACAATTTTACGGTTGTATATCATTTCAAATCGTAATCCCAAATTAAATAAAATCCACAAAATCGCTCGAGTCTATTATTTAAACCCATAACGATTTCCTCAATCTATAGATCATTCTGGTATATATCATTTCAACCCATAGTGACTTCCTAAATAATAACTAAGAGGACTTGTAGAGTGATAACAATATATAAACCAATTATAGCATCAAATTGTCTAATAATAAATTCAAACATCCATCACAATCATCATCCAATTCAATCAATAAATATCAACAATTAACAGATTATTATATACAGGTAATTAACTGGCAATTCGACTTCAATAATAAATTAAATGACAATTTAATTCAAAATAATGAGAATAGCAATTTAAATATACCAAACAGCCATAAATAAATTTCAAGTGACATCATAAATTTAGTTTAACTAACATAAGAAATTTTAGAAGTTGTGAGTGTGTCAAGTCACTCACCTTTGAATTTAAATTGAAGTAAAATCCAATTTAAACCAAAATTCAAATAGTCTCAGAATTCATCCAAACTAGCGTCGAATAGTCCCAAATTCGTTACGATCCCAACGCAAGAAAACGCGCATAAAACGGACCTCGTATGCGAAAGTTATAACAAATAGAAGTTTATAAGACTTATTGTTAAAAATAAATAAATAAATGACGTTGCCTTCACCCCATAGGGCCACATCAGCACCCCTCATCATCACGCATCTCCTCGTTCAATACAGCATCGCTTGAACCCTAGAGCCGCCTTCATCATGTTTCGCCACCGCCACGACCCCCGGTACCCAGATCAGACACCGCCTCTGGCTTCCCCATCGGAGGTCGAACTCACGTCCCCTAGCGCAATCTCCTCCGCCTCATCCTAGTGATGGCGGCCGCCGCGGACTACACGTGGTTCTCAGGCGAGCTCTGGCCTACTATGTGACAAAAGAAGACCATGGATGAGCTTAGCTCGACGACTACAACAAGCTCGTACCCTCTAATCATTGCCACGATGCAAATCTACCATTGAAAGATTGAACCCTAATATGAACGGCTACGGTTCATCTTTGATTTTTGGAAAAATGGAAACCCAAATCGGAAAACAGACAGAAAATTTGACTTGCGCTTGTCGAGAGCTTCAAATCAATAAATAAGTCGATATATTTTGAGAAGTCTAAATTTCGAAATTGATTTGGAAATTGGATTGTGGGTTTGTCATTTGATTTTTTTTCTGCCATTGGAATGAGGAGCTGAGAAGGAATGTATGTACAGACAAATGGAAATAAGAAATAATTTAGGGTTTATAACGAGCTATTTATAGGCAAAGATGAAAAATAGAATTAATGGACAAGATTGATTTACACATTAAACGATAAATGACCCGAAAAGCCCGTTCTGTCTCCAGAACGAAAATAGGTCATCCCATATATCAAAATAGATGTTTTCAATATTTTTAAATATAATGGAATAGGTTTCAGGTCCTAATTCTATCGTATGAATAAGTTACCTTAAAATAAGCTTATTTCAAATTGATTTAAATTGATTTCTGGGCGTTTCGAGTCTGTACGATCAAACGACAAGTCCGATCGCTACAAAACTTGAAACCTTACAATAATTTACCATTATGGATCCGATGAAACTAGTTTTGTTGGAATTCGAGAAAGTGGCCCAAATGGCTATTTTCACATTAATTAAATAAATTCGTATTAAATTCATTAATTCACTTTTTAATTCAATATTTGTTAGCTAACAAATTTCATCATTTTTGATTACTTAGACATTTATAAAAATTTCAAAACAATTTTACACATTAACTCAGTGTTTAAAATTTTACTAATTACAGTGTTCAATTTCAACTATAATTAAATCCAATTAATTATATTTTATTTCCAATAAATTGTTTTATTTTGATTTCAGACTTTTTATTCAATCAATTATTGCTCAAATAACATAGCTAATATTTGTTTATCCCTTATTTCATTAATATGCTTCAAATTCCATCTTTTATTTATTTAACTATTATATTTCCATTTTTGAATTTTTTCCAATTTTATCATATTTTAAAATCTCAATAAATTAATTTATCTTGGTTTCTTTCTTTTTATTACGTAGATTATTGCCTTGTAAATAAAATTTACATTTCTATACCTTTTATTACGTTACAGTTATTGTCTTATTCCAGATTAATGTAACATTTATTTACGTTTATTTGTAATTGATTAATTAAATTGGTACAGATAACAACTTGTCACCTTTTACGTTTTATTACATTTATAAATTTATTGCTTACAAACTAATGTTACAATTGCTTTCATAACACTAATTTATTCGACTATCATTAATTATATACTGTTTCACAAATTAGTTCAATATTTACATGTGTTTTCTTATGTTCAATTTATGACCAAGTATAATCTTTAAATTATTTCGATTAATTGGAATTTCATTAAAGTTGTTAATAGTTAACTTACATTAACATTGTTCCACTTCATCTTTGTTATTATTTCATTATTAATTCCAATTTTTTTATTTCTTTCAATATTTAAATCACAGAATATTATTAAATTAACTATTTTAATTATTGAAAATTTACAGGTCGTTACACTCTCCCGCACTCAAAACTTTTCGTCCCCGAAAAGGAAAAAGAAGAGGAAAGAAGGAATTAAGTAATCAACATATCTTATTCAAGATATTAAATTTATAAACAATTAATTTACATAATTAAATAATTTAAATAAAAAATATCAATTTATAACACTTAAATCCTTTAAATTCAAGTCAACAAAAGTTTGGAAAAACATTTCACAAAAATTTTCTAAGTCTAAAATTCATGAAATATTTCGGCAGTGTCTCCTTTGTACGGAGAGGTTTGGGAGATAAAATAATATCAATAGTAACAATATATAATATATATTTCAAAGTAACATGTCCCAACAATGGGGAAATAACATAATGTCGCTATAAAACCGTAATCCGAGAACGTACCTATTCGTCGGGCAAACAACGCTTAATTTACGAAACCAAAAGCAGTAGCAGTTGCTTCCATAACCTGTATTTCACTTATATAATCCAAAAGGTTAATAATTATATAAAAGTGAAATGTTTATATTGTTTCAATCAATAACAAAACAATCAATGCAATATAACAACAGTCACTTACAAACAACAAGCACAACATCATTTCAACAAGGAAAACAATCATCCATCCATATTAAGCAAAGGCAAATGGTTTGTGTGGGTTTTGACACTTTTAATCGTATAGAACGATAAATAACTATTAATTATACCATCTACTCTGCAGTATTAGATAAAACTACACGGATTATTCATACATTAGAAGTATCCTTGCTCAAACAACTCATAAACCAAAGCAATAACAAATTCCAAATATTATTTAAGTTCATTTTTACATATTTCCTTTCATATCATTTATTATTTGTCTATTTTCATCCTTACAGAAATTATTTTCTTTAATTTACATTTATTTCTTACAAAAATTTCAATTCCCATTTATTCATGTAACACTTCATTTCATTTATTTACATTCATTTATTCACATATGTTACTTACCTTTTCTTACATGTGTTACTCATACACAATTATTTAAACACGTGTAAATCAATTCTTAAAGTACTATATATGTTTCTTTGTAAATAAATTCACATTCATTCATTTAGTATTTATTTTTATTCATTACTTACAAAATTCCTTTTTTTCCTTTTTTCATTTATTCATATAATGAAATTTCTTGTCATTACATTCATTTCTTACATAAATTATCTTCATTCAATTGTTTATAATAACCAATGAATTCATTATTCAAGTATTACATATATTTTATCACAGTTTAGTTCGCACTTATTAATTTATATACTTGATTTCCATTAGATATTAATATTCATTAGTGCATAAGTTCGTACTTATGTTTCTTACTTTTTAATTGACCTTAATTTCCTGATATAATGTCATTGAATATTAAATCTATTTTCTGAATCATTTCAACTTCCCTACAGTTAATCATTTACTTTAATATAGTATTCATTTTAATTATAAATGGCTTTCATCATTAAATTGAGTTTATAATCATCTACTTATAGTATTCATCCTTTCTATTTACTTTAGTTATAAATAACTTCAAACATTTACTTAAGTTTATCATTATTTATTCATAATACTCACTTTTATATTACATTTAATTAGTAGCATTTCAACTATTAACTTCAGTTTATAACAATTTATAGTATCAGAATTCTTATTTATAAAAGTAACTCCATTTAACACTTTCATTACTTAAGTTTACTTGTATAATATTCCGTTACATGTTCTCATTTAACATTACAACTTTTAATATTTTGGTAAATTATATACATGTTTTTAAAAATGCAATTGAAAGTTACACAATTTTATTTTATAAATTTTAAATTAGCAAAATGCTCAATAGTTATTCTTTCTCATTTTCGCATCCTTTGACATACAAGTTACAGATTTTCAAATATTATATATTTATTAATAATGTAACGACCCAGGATTTTTAGTAATTAAAATTTTTATATTTAATTAATTTTAAATATTAATAAGTGAATATATATAAGTCAAATAAATTTTTATTTGAATAATTGGATTTAATTGGATAATTAAATCGATAATTTAATATGTTAAATTATGGAAATAATTGAAAATTGAGTTAAATATGATTGAAAATGATTTGTAAAATTTTATTTTATCATATTGAAGTTAGAACGATATTTTAGAACTTTTAAAATCGAATTAAAAGTTTATTTGTGAAAATTGAATATTTTAATAATTAAATCGACTAGTGAAAATAGTCAATTTTTGAACAGTCTCAGAATTGAACGAAACTAGTTCCATTGGATCCGTAATAGTTAGTTATTACCGGATTTCAATTTTCGTGTCAATCGGAGCTATCGTTTGATCGTGGCAGCTCGAAACGCATCGATTTATTTTTAATTTTAATTTGGCGAGTTAAAATAGCCATTTTTCAACAAGTCTCGGTTTTCGACGAAACCAGTTTCATCGGATCCGTAATGTGATATTATTGTATGGTTTCAAATTTCGTGTCAATTGGATTTACCGTTTGTCCGGTACAAATTAAAACGCCTAGAAATCGATTTAAATCGGTTTAATTCAAATTGAACGTTTATTGCCATAACTCGCACAGATGTCCGAATTAGCTTCCGAAACCTGTTCCATTGTGTCCGGAAGGTGGGGTAAACCCTAGAAACGCTGGTTACGGCGTGTAAATCGGAGTTCGGAATTTCCGGATTGAATAGTGTTTGAGAAAATCCTATAAATAGACCACCTCTCTTTAGAAATAAAAAAAAATACTAAACCCTAACCCTAGCAGGCCAGCCGCCACTTATGATTCAAAGGCCAGAATTTACTTTCACTTCTCCTCTTAATCTCTCTCAATCCCTGAAGACTTAGAAGATGTTTTCAACTACAAAGTTGTACATCTAGAAGAGAGCTTTCAATCCATACGGTTACTTCGTCAAATCGTCAACCAGAGGGGGAGCTATGGGGGGCCGATGGCTGTAGGTTGCGCACGCACGTCGATGTGCTACAGGGGGCCGCACGTGACCGCATTTGGGTAGTGGGTGGAGCTAGGGGAGGCGCGCGACATGAGGTATCCTGATCGAATTTTAATCGAGTTTTGGGGGTGCAAATTTAAACCCTAAATGTCGAAGAGATGGGTTGCGCGTGCGTATGAACGTCTGTAGATGGATGCGTTGGGAGAGAAGAGGGCGTGCGGTCTTGATGAAGTGCTGGAGATCCTACGGCCCAGATGAAGGTTGAGATTTATATAAAGGAGATTTGTAAATTTAGTTATAAAAAAATTCGTATAAACTTGTAAAATGCATATCTTTTTCATACGAGGTCGAAAACGCGCGAAACCAGTTGCGTTTGAATCGTATGGACGAGCACTACGCGATGGAATTGGATTGGAGTCGTTTGGAGTTAGTGAAAATTTTGGGTAAAATTAAACGTCCGTTTAATTTTATTCGAAATAAATCGCTAAAACGAAATTGAAATCAAGGTGAGAACTTCTCACTCAATCGAATCAGCTTCGATTTTATTTTAAATAGTTAGATTTAAAATATTTGAATGCATGTTTGAATGATGATTGTTATCTATTGATTGTTAAAATAGACATTATGCGCCGTTAGTAAGCGGATGTTATTTAATAAAAACATATACCGCGAATATTTCATAAACAGTGAAATTGGTATTATATATATAATAGCAATATATATATATTGGCATATGTATATATTGGATTTATTGATTTCCCGCATTTTTGTTTAGCGGATGAGACCCTATTGCGCCGTCTATTAAGCGGATAATATTTTTAATCCCATATACCGCGATAATTTCGAACTGGAGCGAAATTGGTATTGTGCTAATGTTTGTGATGCAGGAAACAGGTTGGAGGGATCCAACTGGATTCCTCAGCAGTATTTATTTGATTTCAGATATTTTGATATTTGATGGATTATCATATCGATATATGATATCATTGTTGTCATGATTGGCTACTTGGTGTGTAGCATCATTGGACCAAACTTTGGAATTTTAAAATGATTTTTAAAAAGTGATTTTTGAAAATATACTATATTTTTGGAATTGATCCATGTTAAATAAATAAACGTTATAATTTTCAAAGTTATAAAATTATGGTTTTTGTGAAATATAGTTAAAAGCTGATTTTTGAGAATATGATGCTAATGATTTTATAAAATAGTTTAATCGGGATTTTAGAATTTATTGTGAAAAGTTTAAATATAGGATTTATAAAATTTAATTATTTTATGAATCAAAATGGTGAAATAATAAAGGAGATTAAAGACGTTTTAAAGAATAATATAAATTAATTTATATTAAGAGATTTATAAATGGATATTTATAAATTAAAATATTGACATTATAAAACGAGTTTTTATAAGTGTTTGAATGAAGTGAAAATGAATTTTGTAAATGAATGGAATTTATAAAATTATAAATGGTGAAGTTATAAATGAAATTTATAAATAGTAAGATTTATAAATTTTGTGAAATTGTTAAAGAATATACTTGGATGAATAATTGAATCTTATAAGTTATAAGATTTATAATTTGGGAAGTTAAAAGAACGATTTTGTAAAATAATCGTTTTATAAGTATTTAACTTATAATATGAACTTTTAGTTTATAATTGAGTTATAAACTGGAATAGGTTAATGACGGAAATTTGTAAAAGGAAGTTGTTATAAATAATTAGAATTGGAATTTATAAACGTTGTTTATAAATTCGCAAACGACTTATTTTGATAAGAAAATTGTTGAAACCTATTAATGGAGTTATATTCACGTTTTTGACTGTGAATAATCCTTTGAAATAAAATGAATAAAAGGATGAAATTTGTTAACGTGGTATATTCACGTTTTTGAATAGTGAATAATATGTTAAAGAAATTGTTTTGAATGTGATATTTGAAATAGAATTAAAACGATCTAACGATGTTTTAAAATATGTTGAGATTCGAAACCATAGATTTCAACATTTATTGTTGAAATAGACGTTTTCGAGAAATAGAAGGAAATAGTGGACTATAACACTGTTGTTATAGTAAATGATTTCCGAAAGGAAATGTTTGGTATAGTATTGGGATTTATATATCTATTTTAATTTTGAATCCCTATACTAGTGATTTTGGGTTGTCGTAACGATGTTTTACGCAACATTCGTTTTGGCCCAAATAAATATGTTTAAGAGAATAATTTCCTTAAAGAATGAAATATATACTTAATTTCGATTTAAGTATATTGAATATTTTCTAAGTATTGAAAATAAATAATATAAAGTGAATTACTTATGAATAAATAAGTATGGAAATGTTTTCTAATATTTCATTGAATAAGTTGAGAATTTATCTTTTCGAAGATAAATTGAAAATGAATAATTAAAATGATATATTCATGATATTGTGAAATGTAAATTCACTATGGAATTTATAAAAGAAAGGGGAACTTGTTTAAAAATAAATATTGATTTATTTTTGAAGTGTGAAATTATATATCTAGTAAAGATATTTTGGAAAATAAATAATTTGGAAAATTATTTGGAATCTAGTGATGTTGTGCATATCCATTGATAGTTCAATAACCGACTATCAATATTTCCCTTTGAATGGGTATTTGATGTGACTTGTTTGAATTTAAATGCCACACTTATTTTTGAATAAGCGCTCACTATTCGGGTTAACCGGGAAAGGACCATGGGGTCGTATAACCCATTCCGAATATGTGATACATCGTTGTGAATTGCATTGAAGATCGGTGTTGAAGACCGAGTATTTGCGAAAGCGATAGGATGACCTATCGATTGTCTCTGCACTGGGTAGCTCCTGGTATAGAGATCTCCTAAGTGATGGGAAATTCGATCGGGATTGTGAATACCCGGATTGCAAGGGCTTCGTAAGAAGTGCCTTCGGTTTTGTTCGAGCCCGGAACAGACTTGTATGGATTGTATGTCTGACATTACAAGTTGAGATATAAAGCCGATTTCTTTCAAATATATTTCTGTTGGTGGCGGAGAATTTATTCTTTTAGCTTAACACCCTTCTCTGAGACGTACGAGCTCAGAGGTTATGTAGTTGAATGTTATCAGCGATATATTCCCAATTTGGTAATGTGACATGCTGAGTGTTGCTGTAAACGATCATTGTGTTGATTATTTGTGATAGGATCGTTTATTTGATCGTCTATCTTGGTGATCATTTCTATGATCATTTGTTGACCCAAAGCATGGCTTTTGTATAAAGTATGTTTTTGTGGACGTGACTTTGTCGAGCCTCACACCCCGTGAATGGTCAAAACAGGAAAGATGCGGCAAGGTTATGAGGGGTAGCACCCTTTAGGATATGTGCATTTCCTTCTGGAAAAGGGTGGTATCATGGTATGGAGCCCAGATACTTACTCATGTTGAAAACACTTTGTTATGATTGTGTGAATTGATTACGAGCGCTCGGTGAAAAGGTCCCAAAGGACCGGGGGATGGCATATTCGGTCAGTTGTTACTCAGTTAGGGGTAACCCGGCCTTGTGTTGGTAAAGATCCGGTTTGGTTCTCGGGAATGTCCATCCAGAGGCATTCTCATGTGGCAATGGGATGTTCCTTGGCCTGATCATTCGTTGGAAATCCAAAGAAACAATACGTGACTTGTACGGTTTTAGTTGTAGAACCTGCCATCTAATATGGTAGCTATTAGTAGGCATAATATAATGGTACCTATGCTGGCTAAGATTTATATTCTACTTTCGAAATGATTTTTTTCCTACACTATGCACTAATAATAATATCAAAAGTTTCTTTTTAATGCGTATCAAGCATCTTTGACTATCATAAGGAGAAATCTCCTCCAAGTCTGCGTTTGCATTGTGTGTGTGGCGGGAGGTCTTATGGTAGTCTCATTTTTAAAAGCATTGCGAATTGAATTAAAAATATTCCTCTATTTTGATTTTAAAGATAAATAAACTGTTTTGAGTTCTCACACCAGTCACATGACTGACTCGGAGTTTATTGTTTTCCTTCCTAAACTCTGGGTGCCCACCAATTTCCACACGGGCAGTCAAGAGTTAAGGTTTATCAGGATATTCTGGATATTCTGGAGTTGCTGGAGGAAAGCTGGATGGCATGGCGTATTACTAGTTTATATAGTATTTCTTTTTCCGCTGCACTGTTTGATGTTGTATGTTGTTGTACACTCTGATGATATGATGTAATGAAATGTGATGTAATGTAATAACTGATATAGTTCTTTGTTTTAAAGATTATTCATTTATTATTATATGTTGTTCCGCTGCGAATTGTGAGATTCTGTTGTTGTTCTGTTGTTTTCTGTTCCGTTCTATTTTCTTTCTGTTCTATTTTCTATTTTTCTGTTTTCTATTCTCTATTTTCTATCTTCTTTCTCTCTTCTTCTGTCTTTTCTTTTTTTTTAAACCCTCAGTGTTCGGTTTTCCGTCGTTCGATTGTTCGGCAGTCGATAAAGTGAGTATCGATGTTGAATTGTCGGAAGTCGAAGAATCGGGTCCTGACAATGTGGTATCAGAGCTTATGGTTAAGCGACAACCATGGTTCTGTTGGGTATTACTCATTAGAGATAGAGTCAGTAGTACTCTAGAATGAGTTGAGTGTAATAATAGCTATGAGAGCGTATTTGTTAGTGAATATAAAATTGTTTTATATTGCGATGATTGGTTTATTGAGTGGCATATGAACTTTCGTCAGCGTGGTCCGCAAGACTATGCCGAAGGGGTTTCTAAACACTTGAATAGAACAATTCGACACAATATTGTTTTAAAAATGGGTAAATGAAATAATTTTATCTTGAGTATATTTTTATATATAAAGAAATAATTTTTCAAAATTATTAAAGTGTATATAAATTGATTGTTTAGATGTTTGAATAATCTAAGTAAAAGAATAATTGTATAAGCAAAAAGAATTATAAGAATTGAATTATAATTAAAGTGATTTACAATTGTGAAATAAACTTATATATATGAGAAGTGAAACTATATGAATATATTTATGAATATGAGTTGTAAATAAAAACGAAATTAAAATTAAATGGAAATATAACTTAATAAATGTTGAATGAAGTTGATATTGGTATCAAAGTAAAGTAATAAAGTTAAGTGATAAATATGAACTTAAGTTATATAAATGAAATTCAACTTTTGTAATTGAATTGAATGAATGGATTGAACGTTAATCAATTGAATATAAATTAAGTTGATATGAAATAATAGATATAAGTGTTAATTCATTAAAAGCTAATGTTATTGAAAAGTTGAATGAAGATCAATTTAATTAAACCAATTGAAAGTGATGGTGTTGAAACTAAATTGAATGAATATAAGCAAAGGAATTTGGTTGTAATTGATATACATTGGTTGTTATATGATTGTTAGTTGATTGTATATAATTCATTAAGTATTAATGGAATGGAAAGCTAAAGTAATTGAAATTCGATTGGAAGTTAAGTAAATCTTAAATAGAATTGAATTTGATTTGGAAGTGAACCAACTTAAATATGAATTAGTGAATATAAACTAATTGAAAATGAATGTTAGTAAACATCCACTGTATATGAATCGAATGTGATTTAAATTGAAAAACCATTTCACTGAATATTAATGAGAATATGAATAAATATTTATTGGTTATGGATTATAGGTAGTTGATGGTTGAATATAATTGCTTTATTGCAGTTGCTATGTTGACATATATAGTTACTACGTTGCTATATGATGTATATTGATATTATTGTCTATATGCATGATTCTCATGTTGTTTGTTGAGTGTTTAGTAGGTGCGGATCGCGTTTGCTTCGCATTTGGAGCTCGTTTTCGCGCTATATTAGCCGTATATGCTCGCTAATAAAATATAAGGTACATATCTCGGATTAAATATCGTACTTTTACACTTTTTCCCTTCGGGATGCCTCATTACTTGATGAGATGTATATTTGTGATATATATACTGTCATTTTTTTCGGATCGAGCCACGCAAAGGAGACTATGGCGAATTTTTCCGGAAATTTAAGGCGTTAGAAAAATTTGAGAAAATTGGAAAATTTTGAAAACTTTAACTTTGATTTTGGAATTGAAAGTTAAACAATAGTAGTTGTTTTTGAAAAGATAACTAAGTATGATTGCAAAACTTAGTAAAGTTATTGTAAGAAGTTGATTATGAATTTTGAAAAGTTAATAGATTCTGTAACTTTTCTTACTTAATAATTTCGAGGACGAAATTCTTTTAAGGGGGGAAGATTGTAACGACCCAGGATTTTTAGTAATTAAAATTTTTATATTTAATTAATTTCAAATATTAATAAGTGAATATATAAGTCAAATAAATTTTTATTTGAATAATTGGATTTAATTGGATAATTAAATCGATAATTTAATATGTTAAATTATGGAAATAATTGAAAATTGAGTTAAATATGATTGAAAATGATTTGTAAAATTTTATTTTATCATATTGGAGTTAGAACGATATTTTAGAACTTTTAAAATCGAATTAAAAGTTTATTTGTGAAAATTGAATATTTTAATAATTAAATCGACTAGTGAAAATAGTCAATTTTTGAACAGTCTCAGAATTGAACGAAACCAGTTCCATTGGATCCGTAATAGTTAGTTATTACCGGATTTCAATTTTCGTGTCAATCGGAGCCATCGTTTGATCGTGGCAGCTCGAGACGCATCGATTTATTTTTAATTTTAATTTGGCGAGTTAAAATAGTCATTTTTCAAAAAGTCTCGGATTTCGACGAAACTAGTTTCATCGGATCTGTAATGTGATATTATTGTAAGATTTCAAATTTCGTGTCAATTGGGTTTACCGTTTGTCCGGTACAAATTAAAACGCCTAGAAATCGATTTAAATCGGTTTAATTCAAATTGAACGTTTATTGCCATAACTCGCACAGATGTCCGAATTAGCTTCCGAAACCTGTTCCATTGTGTCCGGAACACGGGGTAAACCTTAGAAACGCTGGTTACGGTGCGTAAATCGGAGTTCGGAATTTCCGGATTGAATAGTGTTTGAGAAAATCCTATAAATAGACCACCTCTCTTTAGAAATAAATAAAAAAAAAATACTAAACCCTAACCCTAGCAGGCCAGCCGCCACTTATGATTCAAAGGCCAGAATTTACTTTCACTTCTCCTCTTAATCTCTCTCAATCCCTGAAGAATTAGAAGACGTTTTCAACTACAAAGTTGTACATCTAGAAGAGAGCTTTCAATCCATACGGTTACTTCGTCAAATCGTCAACCAGAGGGGGAGCTATGGGGGGCCGATGGCTGTAGTGTAACGAGACGGATTTTGCCCGCTCAAAAATCGACATTCATACTTCATATCGTATTCGAATGCCATAGATTCGACCGTTCAAATCCGATTCGCCGGAGCTTATAACAATCATTAAGTAAACAACACAGCGGAATAAAAGAACAATACATTGATATACAGCTTTGATACAATATCTGATACAACAGATAATCCAATAGATATCAATATACATCAGAGATATGATACAATAAAATAGCAGCGGAAAAGAAAATAGATGACATCTAACATACGGAACAATATAACTCTAAAATAGTCTTCAAGGAAGAACTCCAAAAATAACTGCAACTCCATTTCCGGGAATCCGTCCAGTAATAGCTCGAACTCCCAATAACGATGCATCAAGCTAAGCAAGACTGGTGCGATCCAAAGACTGAACTAACTCCAGATAATCCACTATATCTAACTATCTGTAAAACCCAACTCTAGACTGCTCGTGTAGAAAATAATGAGCACCCAGAGTTTAGGAAAGAAAACAATAAACTCCGGATCAGTCGTGGGACTGGTGTGAGCAACAAAAACAGTTTATCTTTTAAAACATTCAAAGAAATATTTTAAAGTTAATTCGCAATGCTTTTTGAAATGAGACTACCATAAGACCTCCCGCCACACACACAATGCAAACGCAGACTTGGAGGAGATTTCTTCTTATGTTAGTCAAAGATGCTTGATACGTATTAAAAAGAAACATTTGATATTATTACTAGTGCATAGTGTAGAACAAATCATTTCGAAGGTAGAATATAAATCTTAGCCAGCATAGGTACCATTATATTATGCCTACTATAGCTACCTCCTGAGGAAGCAGGTTCTACAACTAAAACCGTACAAGTCACGTATTGTTTCTTTGGATTTCCAACAAATGGTCAGGCCAAGGAACTTCCCATTGCCACATGAGAATGCCTCTGGAAAGACATCCCCGAGAACCAAACCGGAACTCTGCCAACACAAGGCCGGGTTACCCCTAACTGGGTAACTACTGACACGAGCACGCCATTCCCCGATCGTAAACGACCTTTCTCACGGGATCCCGAAAACCAACAACCACAAAGTAATAAATTCGTAGTAACCACATAGGTTAAATATCTGGGCTCCATACCATGATACCACCTCTATCCAGAAGGAAATGTACATACCCTAAAGGGTGCTACCCCTCATAACCTTGCTGCATCTTTCCTGTTTTGACCATTTCCGGGGTGTGAGGCTCGACGAAGTCACGTCCACAAAAACATACTTTATACAAAAGCCATGCTTTGGGTCAACAAATGATCAACACAATGATCACCAAGATAGACGATCAAATAAACGATCCTATCACAATAATCAACACAATGATCATTTCAGCAACACTCAGCATGTCACATTACCAAATTGGGAATATATCGCTGATAACTTCAACTATATAACCTCTGAGCTCGTACGTCTCAGAGAAGGGTGTTAAGCTAAAAGAATAAATTCTTCGCCACCAACAGAAATATATTTGAAAGAAATCGGCTTTATATCTCAATTTGCAATGTCAGACATACAATCCATACAAGTCTGTTCTGGGTTCGAACAGAACCGAAGGCACTTACAAAGAAGTCCTTGCAACCCGGATATTCACAATCCCGATCGGATTTTCCCATCACTTAGGGAGTTTCTATACCAGCGCGACTCGGTGCAGAAACAATCGATAGGTCATCCTATCGTTTTCACAAATACCCGGTCTTCATCACCGGTCTTCAAATGCTATCCATAACGACGTATCACATATTCGGAATGGGTTATACGACACAAAGGTCCTTTCCCGGTTAAACCGAATAGTGAGCGAAAATATTTTCAAAACATATGGATATGGGATTTCAATTAAGTCACAACTTAATAATTCAAACTTTCTTTCAAATGGTTTAACAAATTACCATTTTCAATCTTTAAACAAAAAGATTCATTTTCACAACCTTTAACAGTTTAAACAATTTTCACATTTAAATCTTTTAAACAAAAGATTCATTCACATATTTTCCAAATCAATTTTCATTTCAATTTGATTTAACTCGTTAAATCTTTAAATCAAAGATTTAACTTATAGCCTTCAAAACAATTTCATTTCAATTTGATTTAAACAAATCATCAATTTAAATCTGTTAAAAATAAACAGATTTAATTCATAACTTTCAAAAAGAATTCATTCATAACTTAGGACAATCATTTCTCTATTCAATCTTGAAATTCCCCTAATTAACTGGAATCTTAGTTCTTATCCAAAAGTGTTTATCATTTGAAAACAACAGTTTTCATTTTGGAAATCTGATTCATTTATACAAGTTGAAATCCTTGAGTTAAATTCAAATTCCCAAAAATAATACTTTAAAAATGGTTTAACTCATAATGACTAGTATAATATCATTAATCCCTAATTTCAAATTACAGAATTCAATTTCAAGTATTGAATTTAAATTTAAATCAACTTATTTAAATTCCAAAACTTAATCAAGTAATTTAAAAATAATAAATTCTATTTTGAAATTCCATTCCAAAAGCTTTTCACATTTATTCCGATTCCATTTCCAAAACATTTGAATTTAAAAATTCAATTTTTTTTTTATAAATCATTTCAAAAATCTGCGACTTAATCGATTTCCTCGTGAAATCCATATTTGTGTGTGTATGGTGTGGTCCAGGGGTTTAACTCAATAGTGTCACATCATTCAATCATCACAGTTCAAAATATAGAAATATAATTGATAAGCGATATAAACTATAACGCTTATCCTTATTTCACAGATCACAGATATATAAATTACAGATAATGAATTACATTTATCCCAGATAAATAAACTACATTACAGGTCATACATAAATCAGTATATATCACAAAGTATCATAGATCATATATGACAATCAATTCAAGGCAACTCATTCAATACAATCATTCATAAGCAGGATTAATTAATCGTTTAATCCTAATCAATTCAATTTATCTCTTATGAATTTAATTATCCAATCCTGATTTATTAATTACAAATCATTTGATATAAATTTATTTATCAAATACTTTAGTCATTAATTAATAACTTTAATTATTAATCAATAACTTAACTACCCATTTATTTACCATTAACTACTTAGTTAACCAATTATAAATTCTTAATTAAATTCCTTAACTAATTAACTATTAATTATGCATTAATTAATTTAAGTAGTTAATTACGATTTGTTTATCACTTACTCATAAATTTATTCAAACTCTAATTACAATTAAAATGAAATTATTCTTAATTTCTTTCTAAAATGATTACATAATATTAATTATCCATTAACATTTAAAGGTCTTCTTTAACTTGGTGCAAATCGATGTATTACTAACTATAACTTAAATATTACTTATCTTGAAGTGATCACTTAAGTTAATTTCCATTTATTAACCTTTAAGTAATTAGCTAACTTTTGTAAGATTTAAATTGATTTAAACATATGATTTATTTTTAATTACAAAATTAATTTAAAGTTATCAATTTAATTTCAAATATAAATTAATTTACATTCCTAATTACTTTATATTAATCAACTATCTTTCATCACTTACCTTATTAAACCCTTAAAACAAATATTAACCTAAACTAACTAATTTCTTAATTAACTTAGTTATAAAAATACTAAAACAAAAATCATCCACGTTCAATTGGTAATGGACCCGAGACAGCTCCTCTTTCTACTCGAGTCGGTCTCGAGTTTCCCCCGTGCTTCCCTTGCGTCTCTCTCTTCTTCCCATCTTCTCCTTTTGCCTGTTCTTTTCTTCTTCTCTTTTTTTTTTAGTTTAAGTTAAAGTTATAAATGAAACTGCAGTAGCCAACTCACGCATGCATCAGATCGACTCGAAGCATCTGCCCAAAAACTTGGAGCACCACTCGCGTCAGCCCAACTCAAAGACACAGGCACTCACTCGCCACCGTGCACGTGCACGGTGGTTCGCCTCCCCTCCGGCAACCCACGCTACCTCTAGCAAACCACAAATCGACATCTCTCGTGAAAACAAACTTCAGTTCAACATGAAATGCTTGAAATCGAAAAAGAGCCTGAAGCTCGAATCATCAACTCAAACACCCTAAACAAACTCGCCTCGACCCGCTGACACCGACCTCTAGGAGCGACGCCGCTTCGGCCACGCCACGTCCAAACCTTTCTCAACCATCTCCTCGAAGGCCGACCCACTCGATCAAGTCACGGCGAGGAAAACGCAAATTTACAGAGCTTCGAAAAACAAATGCACAAAACCCTACTTTTATCTCAATCTCAAAACCCTTACATTCGAAAAAATTTCCAATATTTTTCTAGTGATCTCACATCAACACTCTAGCTTCATGTTAAATTTCATCAACAATAATTGATTGAATCATCTGGAATTTACAGAAAAGCAATTTTTGTTCATTTATAAACTATACCTTATATACATATCTAAAAGTCTCCATTTTTGCTTTAAAAATCCTACTTTTACATGTTTATTTAAGTTATGAATTCAAATTAACAAATTATAATAGTTGAGTTTTTTTTCTTTTTCTTTTTCCACATATTGATTTCTTACTGTAACTTAAATATGCAGTGTTTGAGTACACTGTCACTTCAAAACAATCTTACCAGGCCGTGATTTCCAGTTTAAACAAGATTACACATGACTTGAATTCCTAAGTTTACATATTTATATGAAATAGTATTTAAAGTTTCCTCTCCCTTACTTTGTTCAGAAATTGAAATACTGAAGATCATGGCATATAAATTTCCAGAGCAACAAAGTGAACTCAGAAATAACAGACAACAAAGCACATACCATTGTAAGTTAAATATACAAGTTTAAAATTTGAAAATAGTATGTTTACTCACTTGTTCAAGAAGATGACACAGAGCTCCTCTGTTGAAAAACTGTAGGCTTGCTGAGTTGATTTGTATTGTTGTTTTGTTTTTGTTCAAGTGGTTTCTCATTTCAGTTTTACTCAGCTTTTGTAAGTGAACTAACTGATATGAATTTTGTTTAAAGTATGGAAAGCAGCTACTAGTTGATATCACTTTGTACAGGTGATAGAATAGTGTTTGTACATTTGCAGATCTCGACTGAAAGATCTTGCACATGCTAGAGGTAATATCTTGTTGTACTTTATGTTTCCTACTTACTTAAATTTGCAAGCTACTCTCATACTTTCCTTACTTTACATGCTACTTACAGGCCTACATGTTATATTTTCAATACTATCTTCTTATGCAGGCTTTTACTTATCTTCTTCTACTTGTACAATCTGTACATGTATTTGTACATAGATATGCCTAACTTCTTTTTATTTATACCCTATTTTGTTTATTTACTTACTTTTTTTCTTTTGTTTGTTTTGCAAGCTAAGTTTACATACTTGCAGCTCCATGCTTATTTTTTGTTTTCATGTATGTTTCAAGTTGACATACATCTCTTAAATCTTTGCTTTATGCCTTGTTCATTATTTTTTTCTTTACTGACTTTATGTACATTTTATTGCCTACATATATTTTACTACTTTGTATTGTTATTTTGTCATAGGAACACATTTCTATTTTTATTTATTTTTAAAACCATTTATTTAAATTTTTATTTCTATTTTTAGTTTAAATATTTATCATAAATTTTACTTTAAAAACTATTGTTTTATATTTCTCTATTTACACACATATTTTATATATATCTTAAATTATCATCATTTATAAATTTTAAATCAATTTATTTATTCTTTTTTTGTTTTATACTTGTGTCCAAAGTATATTATTTATTTTTCAAAATCATTTATATAAGAATTTATTTAAAATCCAATATATACATATATATTCACATATATACAAAATTTCCAATCCATATGACTATATATATATATTCTATTTGAATCGAGGAAACTCGCTTCCATTTATATTAAATTTTATAATTTTTATTCAAAATTTCTTTTAATTATCAATTTAAATTAAATTAAAATCTAGGGTCGTTACAAACTTCCCCCCTTAAAAGAATTTCGTCCTCGAAATTCGCAGGCACGAAAACAACACAGAGATAGACAGATTCGATCTCCTATAATTCCTCAAACTTAAGATATGAATTCCAAACTCAAGTCGGAATATCTCAGAATACATACTAGTTTGTCCCTCTTCGGACTTTGGTATTCACAAGAAATTACAATAGAATTTCAAAATTTGGTTTCAAACGAAATCGATTTATCGATACAATTCGATTATCCTTCATATTCTATTAATCAATTTAACTCAATTTAAAATTTCAAGTTTATTCAAAAATTGCAATTTATATTCATTAAGGATTAAATCGAAAAGCCGATAAGAATCGATAAAGATAAGGACTTTCTATAACAAATCGTAGAGCTACCTTCATCACGAAACTTCTTCTTTCTGGACCTGTCACGAAGCAATCAAAAGAATTTAGAAACGAATCAAAGGAAATTGATAAAAAAGTTGTTTCCACTGTTGTTACAGAGTATTGACCAATTACAGTCATATTTCCCTGTCCTTTATCTCGTTCTCTTCTTGCACTCATACTCACTATCGGTGGATAGTAAGAGAATTTACTGAGGCATTCAAACGGATATCTTAAGGATTACTCATTCTAGGATTTACTTCACCCTATCTCTAATGAGCTACTTAACGTGTTACACTCCTGAGCTAAAGTTTAACCCTTAGCTCTGATACCAAATGTAACGAGACGGATTTTGCCCGCTCAAAAATCGACATTCATACTTCATATCGTATTCGAATGCCATAGATTCGACCGTTCAAATCCGATTCGCCGGAGCTTATAACAATCATTAAGTAAACAACACAGCGGAATAAAAGAACAATACATTGATATACAGCTTTGATACAATATCTGATACAACAGATAATCCAATAGATATCAATATACATCAGAGATATGATACAATAAAATAGCAGCGGAAAAGAAAATAGATGACATCTAACATACGGAACAATATAACTCTAAAATAGTCTTCAAGGAAGAACTCCAAAAATAACTGCAACTCCATTTCCGGGAATCCATCCAGTAATAGCTCGAACTCCCAATAACGATGCATCAAGCTAAGCAAGACTGGTGCGATCCAAAGACTGAACTAACTCCAGATAATCCACTATATCTAACTATCTGTAAAACCCAACTCTAGACTGCTCGTGTAGAAAATAATGAGCACCCAGAGTTTAGGAAAGAAAACAATAAACTCCGGATCAGTCGTGGGACTGGTGTGAGCAACAAAAACAGTTTATCTTTTAAAACATTCAAAGAAATATTTTAAAGTTAATTCGCAATGCTTTTTGAAATGAGACTACCATAAGACCTCCCGCCACACACACAATGCAAACGCAGACTTGGAGGAGATTTCTTCTTATGTTAGTCAAAGATGCTTGATACGTATTAAAAAGAAACATTTGATATTATTACTAGTGCATAGTGTAGAACAAATCATTTCGAAGGTAGAATATAAATCTTAGCCAGCATAGGTACCATTATATTATGCCTACTACAGCTACCTCCTGAGGAAGCAGGTTCTACAACTAAAACCGTACAAGTCACGTATTGTTTCTTTGGATTTCCAACAAATGGTCAGGCCAAGGAACTTCCCATTGCCACATGAGAATGCCTCTGGAAAGACATCCCCGAGAACCAAACCGGAACTCTGCCAACACAAGGCCGGGTTACCCCTAACTGGGTAACTACTGACACGAGCACGCCATTCCCCGATCGTAAACGACCTTTCTCACGGGATCCCGAAAACCAACAACCACAAAGTAATAATTTCGTAGTAACCACATAGGTTAAATATCTGGGCTCCATACCATGATACCACCTCTATCCAGAAGGAAATGTACATACCCTAAAGGGTGCTACCCCTCATAACCTTGCTGCATCTTTCCTGTTTTGACCATTTCCGGGGTGTGAGGCTCGACGAAGTCACGTCCACAAAAACATACTTTATACAAAAGCCATGCTTTGGGTCAACAAATGATCAACACAATGATCACCAAGATAGACGATCAAATAAACGATCCTATCACAATAATCAACACAATGATCATTTCAGCAACACTCAGCATGTCACATTACCAAATTGGGAATATATCGCTGATAACTTCAACTATATAACCTCTGAGCTCGTACGTCTCAGAGAAGGGTGTTAAGCTAAAAGAATAAATTCTTCGCCACCAACAGAAATATATTTGAAAGAAATCGGCTTTATATCTCAATTTGCAATGTCAGACATACAATCCATACAAGTCTGTTCTGGGTTCGAACAGAACCGAAGGCACTTACAAAGAAGTCCTTGCAACCCGGATATTCACAATCCCGATCGGATTTTCTCATCACTTAGGGAGTTTCTATACCAGCGCGACTCGGTGCAGAAACAATTGATAGGTCATCCTATCGTTTTCACAAATACCCGGTCTTCATCACCGGTCTTCAAATGCTATCCATAACGACGTATCACATATTCGGAATGGGTTATACGACACAAAGGTCCTTTCCCGGTTAAACCGAATAGTGAGCGAAAATATTTTCAAAACATATGGATATGGGATTTCAATTAAGTCACAACTTAATAATTCAAACTTTCTTTCAAATGGTTTAACAAATTACCATTTTCAATCTTTAAACAAAAAGATTCATTTTCACAACCTTTAACAGTTTAAACAATTTTCACATTTAAATCTTTTAAACAAAAGATTCATTCACATATTTTCCAAATCAATTTTCATTTCAATTTGATTTAACTCGTTAAATCTTTAAATCAAAGATTTAACTTATAGCCTTCAAAACAATTTCATTTCAATTTGATTTAAACAAATCATCAATTTAAATCTGTTAAAAATAAACAGATTTAATTCATAACTTTCAAAAAGAATTCATTCATAACTTAGGACAATCATTTCTCTATTCAATCTTGAAATTCCCCTAATTAACTGGAATCTTAGTTCTTATCCAAAAGTGTTTATCATTTGAAAACAACAGTTTTCATTTTGGAAATCTGATTCATTTATACGAGTTGAAATCCTTGAGTTAAATTCAAATTCCCAAAAATAATACTTTAAAAATGGTTTAACTCATAATGACTAGTATAATATCATTAATCCCTAATTTCAAATTACAGAATTCAATTTCAAGTATTGAATTTAAATTTAAATCAACTTATTTAAATTCCAAAACTTAATCAAGTAATTTAAAAATAATAAATTCTATTTTGAAATTCCATTCCAAAAGCTTTTCACATTTATTCCGATTCCATTTCCAAAACATTTGAATTTAAAAATTCAATTTTTTTTTTTTTATAAATCATTTCAAAAATCTGCGACTTAATCGATTTCCTCGTGAAATCCATATTTGTGTGTGTATGGTATGGTCCAGGGGTTTAACTCAATAGTGCCACATCATTCAATCATCACAGTTCAAAATATAGAAATATAATTGATAAGCGATATAAACTATAACGCTTATCCTTATTTCACAGATCACAGATATATAAATTACAGATAATGAATTACATTTATCCCAGATAAATAAACTACATTACAGGTCATACATAAATCAGTATATATCACAAAGTATCATAGATCATATATGACAATCAATTCAAGGCAACTCATTCAATACAATCATTCATAAGCAGGATTAATTAATCGTTTAATCCTAATCAATTCAATTTATCTCTTATGAATTTAATTATCCAATCTTGATTTATTAATTACAAATCATTTGATATAAATTTATTTATCAAATACTTTAGTCATTAATTAATAACTTTAATTATTAATCAATAACTTAACTACCCATTTATTTACCATTAACTACTTAGTTAACCAATTATAAATTCTTAATTAAATTCCTTAACTAATTAACTATTAATTATGCATTAATTAATTTAAGTAGTTAATTACGATTTGTTTATCACTTACTCATAAATTTATTCAAACTCTAATTACAATTAAAATGAAATTATTCTTAATTTCTTTCTAAAATGATTACATAATATTAATTATCCATTAACATTTAAAGGTCTTCTTTAACTTGGTGCAAATCGATGTATTACTAACTATAACTTAAATATTACTTATCTTGAAGTGATCACTTAAGTTAATTTCCATTTATTAACCTTTAAGTAATTAGCTAACTTTTGTAAGATTTAAATTGATTTAAACATATGATTTATTTTTAATTACAAAATTAATTTAAAGTTATCAATTTAATTTCAAATATAAATTAATTTACATTCCTAATTACTTTATATTAATCAACTATCTTTCATCACTTACCTTATTAAACCCTTAAAACAAATATTAACCTAAACTAACTAATTTCTTAATTAACTTAGTTATAAAAATACTAAAACAAAAATCATCCACGTTCAATTGGTAATGGACCCGAGACAGCTCCTCTTTCTACTCGAGTCGGTCTCGAGTTTCCCCCGTGCTTCCCTTGCGTCTCTCTCTTCTTCCCATCTTCTCCTTTTGCCTGTTCTTTTCTTCTTCTCTTTTTTTTTAGTTTAAGTTAAAGTTATAAATGAAACTGCAGTAGCCAACTCACGCATGCATCAGATCGACTCGAAGCATCTGCCCAAAAACTTGGAGCACCACTCGCGTCAGCCCAACTCAAAGACACAGGCACTCACTCGCCACCGTGCACGTGCACGGTGGTTCGCCTCCCCTCCGGCAACCCACGATACCTCTAGCAAACCACAAATCGACATCTCTCGTGAAAACAAACTTCAGTTCAACATGAAATGCTTGAAATCGAAAAAGAGCCTGAAGCTCGAATCATCAACTCAAACACCCTAAACAAACTCGCCTCGACCCGCTGACACCGACCTCTAGGAGCGACGCCGCTTCGGCCACGCCACGTCCAAACCTTTCTCAACCATCTCCTCGAAGGCCGACCCACTCGATCAAGTCACGGCGAGGAAAACGCAAATTTACAGAGCTTCGAAAAACAAATGCACAAAACCCTACTTTTATCTCAATCTCAAAACCCTTACATTCGAAAAAATTTCCAATATTTTTCTAGTGATCTCACATCAACACTCTAGCTTCATGTTAAATTTCATCAACAATAATTGATTGAATCATCTGGAATTTACAGAAAAGCAATTTTTGTTCATTTATAAACTATACCTTATATACATATCTAAAAGTCTCCATTTTTGCTTTAAAAATCCTACTTTTACATGTTTATTTAAGTTATGAATTCAAATTAACAAATTATAATAGTTGAGTTTTTTTTCTTTTTCTTTTTCCACATATTGATTTCTTACTGTAACTTAAATATGCAGTGTTTGAGTACACTGTCACTTCAAAACAATCTTACCAGGCCGTGATTTCCAGTTTAAACAAGATTACACATGACTTGAATTCCTAAGTTTACATATTTATATGAAATGGTATTTAAAGTTTCCTCTCCCTTACTTTGTTCAGAAATTGAAATACTGAAGATCATGGCATATAAATTTCCAGAGCAACAAAGTGAACTCAGAAATAACAGACAACAAAGCACATACCATTGTAAGTTAAATATACAAGTTTAAAATTTGAAAATAGTATGTTTACTCACTTGTTCAAGAAGATGACACAGAGCTCCTCTGTTGAAAAACTGTAGGCTTGCTGAGTTGATTTGTATTGTTGTTTTGTTTTTGTTCAAGTGGTTTCTCATTTCAGTTTTACTCAGCTTTTGTAAGTGAACTAACTGATATGAATTTTGTTTAAAGTATGGAAAGAAGCTACTAGTTGATATCACTTTGTACAGGTGATAGAATAGTGTTTGTACATTTGCAGATCTCGACTGAAAGATCTTGCACATGCTAGAGGTAATATCTTGTTGTACTTTATGTTTCCTACTTACTTAAATTTGCAAGCTACTCTCATACTTTCCTTACTTTACATGCTACTTACAGGCCTACATGTTATATTTTCAATACTATCTTCTTATGCAGGCTTTTACTTATCTTCTTCTACTTGTACAATCTGTACATGTATTTGTACATAGATATGCCTAACTTCTTTTTATTTATACCCTATTTTGTTTATTTACTTACTTTTTTTCTTTTTTTTGTTTTGCAAGCTAAGTTTACATACTTGCAGCTCCATGCTTATTTTTTGTTTTCATGTATGTTTCAAGTTGACATACATCTCTTAAATCTTTGCTTTATGCCTTGTTCATTATTATTTTTCTTTACCGACTTTATGTACATTTTATTGCCTACATATATTTTACTACTTTGTATTGTTATTTTGTCATAGGAACACATTTCTATTTTTATTTATTTTTAAAACCATTTATTTAAATTTTTATTTCTATTTTTAGTTTAAATATTTATCATAAATTTTACTTTAAAAACTATTGTTTTATATTTCTCTATTTACACACATATTTTATATATATCTTAAATTATCATCATTTATAAATTTTAAATCAATTTATTTATTCTTTTTTTTTATACTTGTGTCCAAAGTATATTATTTATTTTTCAAAATCATTTATATAAGAATTTATTTAAAATCCAATATATACATATATATTCACATATATACAAAATTTCCAATCCATATGACTATATATATATATATTCTATTTGAATCGAGGAAACTCGCTTCCATTTATATTAAATTTTATAATTTTTATTCAAAGTTTCTTTTAATTATCAATTTAAATTAAATTAAAATCTAGGGTCGTTACATGTAGGTTGCGCACGCACGTCGATGTGCTACAGGGGGCCGCACGTGACCGCATTTGGGTAGTGGGTGGAGCTAGGGGAGGCGCGCGACATGAGGTATTCTGATCGAATTTTAATCGAGTTTTGGGGGTGCAAATTTAAACCCTAAATGTCGAAGAGATGGGTTGCGCGTGCGTATGAACGTCTGTAGATGGATGCGTTGGGAGAGAAGAGGACGTGCGGTCTTGATGAAGTGCTGGAGATCCTACGGCCCAGATGAAGGTTGAGATTTATATAAAGGAGATTTGTAAATTTAGTTATAAAAAAATTCGTATAAACTTGTAAAATGCATATCTTTTTCATACGAGGTCGAAAACGCGCGAAACCAGTTGCGTTTGAATCGTATGGACGAGCACTACGCGATGGAATTGGATTGGAGTCGTTTGGAGTTAGTGAAAATTTTGGGTAAAATTAAACGTCCGTTTAATTTTATTCGAAATAAATCGCTAAAACGAAATTGAAATCAAGGTGAGAACTTCTCACTCAATCGAATCAGTTTCGATTTTATTTTAAATAGTCAGATTTAAAATATTTGAATGCATGTTTGAATGATGATTGTTATCTATTGATTGTTAAAATAGACATTATGCGCCGTTAGTAAGCGGATGTTATTTAATAAAAACATATACCGCGAATATTTCATAAACAATGAAATTGGTATTATATATATAATAGCAATATATATATATATTGGCATATGTATATATTGGAGTTATTGATTTCCCGCATTTTTGTTTAGCGGATGAGACCCTATTGCGCCGTCTATTAAGCGGATAATATTTTTAATCCCATATACCGCGATAATTTCGTACTGGAGCGAAATTGGTATTGTGCTAATGTTTGTGATGCAGGAAACAGGTTGGAGGGATCCAACTGGATTCCTCAACAGTATTTATTTGATTTCAGATATTTGATGGATTATCATATCGATATATGATATCATTGTTGTCGTGATTGACTACTTGGTGTGTAGCATCATTGGACCAAACTTTGGAATTTTAAAATGATTTTTAAAAAGTGATTTTTGAAAATATACTATATTTTTGGAATTGATCCATGTTAAATAAATAAACGTTATAATTTTCGAAGTTATAAAATTATGGTTTTTGTGAAATATAGTTAAAAGCTGATTTTTGAGAATATGATGCTAATGATTTTATAAAATAGTTTAATCGGGATTTTAGAATTTATTGTGAAAAGTTTAAATATAGGATTTATAAAATTTAATTATTTTATGAATCAAAATGGTGAAATAATAAAGGAGATTAAAGACGTTTTAAAGAATAATATAAATTAATTTATATTAAGAGATTTATAAATGGATATTTATAAATTGAAATATTGACATTATAAAACGAGTTTTTATAAGTGTTTGAATGAAGTGAAAATGAATTTTGTAAATGAATGGAATTTATAAAATTATAAATGGTGAAGTTATAAATGAAATTTATAAATAGTAAGATTTATAAATTTTGTGAAATTATTAAAGAATATACTTGGATGAATAATTGAATCTTATAAGTTATAAGATTTATAATTTGGGAAGTTAAAAGAACGATTTCGTAAAATAATCGTTTTATAAGTATTTAACTTATAATATGAACTTTTAGTTTATAATTGAGTTATAAACTGGAATAGGTTAATGACGGAAATTTGTAAAAGGAAGTTGTTATAAATAATTAGAATTGGAATTTATAAACGTTGTTTATAAATTCGCAAACGACTTATTTTGATAAGAAAATTGTTGAAACCTATTAATGGAGTTATATTCACGTTTTTGACTGTGAATAATCCTTTGAAATAAAATGAATAAAAGGATGAAATTTGTTAACGTAGTATATTCACGTTTTTGAATAGTGAATAATATGTTAAAGAAATTGTTTTGAATGTGATATTTGAAATAGAATTAAAACGATCTAACGATGTTTTAAAATATGTTGAGATTCGAAACCATAGATTTCAACATTTATTGTTGAAATAGACGTTTTCGAGAAATAGAAGGAAATAGTGGACTATAACACTGTTGTTATAGTAAATGATTTCCGAAAGGAAATGTTTGGTATAGTATTGGGATTTATATATCTATTTTAATTTCGAATCCCTATACTAGTGATTTTGGGTTGTCGTAACGATGTTCTACGCAACATTCGTTTTGGCCCAAATAAATATGTTTAAGAGAATGATTTCCTTAAAGAATGAAATATATACTTAATTTCGATTTAAGTATATTGAATATTTTCTAAGTATTGAAAATAAATAATATAAAGTGAATTACTTATGAATAAATAAGTATGGAAATGTTTTCTAATATTTCATTGAATAAGTTGAGAATTTATCTTTTCGAAGATAAATTGAAAATGAATAATTAAAATGATATATTCATAGATATTGTGAAATGTAAATTCACTATGGAATTTATAAAAGAAAGGGGAACTTGTTTAAAAATAAATATTGATTTATTTTTGAAGTGTGAAATTATATATCTAGTAAAGATATTTTGGAAAATAAATAATTTGGAAAATTATTTGGAATCTAGTGATGTTGTGCATATCCATTGATAGTTCAATAACCGACTATCAATATTTCCCTTTGAATGGGTATTTGATGTGACTTGTTTGAATTTAAATGCCACACTTATTTTTGAATAAGCGCTCACTATTCGGGTTAACCGGGAAAGGACCATGGGGTCGTATAACCCATTCCGAATATGTGATACGTCGTTGTGAATTGCATTGAAGATCGGTGTTGAAGACCGAGTATTTGCGAAAGCGATAGGATGACCTATCGATTGTCTCTGCACTGGGTAGCTCCTGGTATAGAGATCTCCTAAGTGATGGGAAATTCGATCGGGATTGTGAATACCCGGATTGCAAGGGCTTCGTAAGAAGTGCCTTCGGTTTTGTTCGAGCCCGGAACAGACTTGTATGGATTGTATGTCTGACATTACAAGTTGAGATATAAAGCCGATTTCTTTCAAATATATTTCTGTTGGTGGCGGAGAATTTATTCTTTTAGCTTAACACCCTTCTCTGAGACGTACGAGCTCAGAGGTTATGTAGTTGAATGTTATCAGCGATATATTCCCAATTTGGTAATGTGACATGCTGAGTGTTGCTGTAAACGATCATTGTGTTGATTATTTGTGATAGGATCGTTTATTTGATCGTCTATCTTGGTGATCATTTCTATGATCATTTGTTGACCCAAAGCATGGCTTTTGTATAAAGTATGTTTTTGTGGACGTGACTTTGTCGAGCCTCACACCCCGTGAATGGTCAAAACAGGAAAGATGCGGCAAGGTTATGAGGGGTAGCACCCTTTAGGATATGTGCATTTCCTTCTGGACAAGGGTGGTATCATGGTATGGAGCCCAGATACTTACTCATGTTGAAAACACTTTGTTATGATTGTGTGAATTGATTACGAGCGCTCGGTGAAAAGGTCCCAAAGGACCGGGGGATGGCATATTCGGTCAGTTGTTACTCAGTTAGGGGTAACCCGGCCTTGTGTTGGTAGAGATCCGGTTTGGTTCTCGGGAATGTCCATCCAGAGGCATTCTCATGTGGCAATGGGATGTTCCTTGGCCTGATCATTCGTTGGAAATCCAAAGAAACAATACGTGACTTGTACGGTTTTAGTTGTAGAACCTGCCATCTAATATGGTAGCTATTAGTAGGCATAATATAATGGTACCTATGCTGGCTAAGATTTATATTCTACTTTCGAAATGATTTTTTTCCTACACTATGCACTAATAATAATATCAAAAGTTTCTTTTTAATGCGTATCAAGCATCTTTGACTATCATAAGGAGAAATCTCCTCCAAGTCTGCGTTTGCATTGTGTGTGTGGCGGGAGGTCTTATGGTAGTCTCATTTTTAAAAGCATTGCAAATTGAATTAAAAATATTCCTCTATTTTGATTTTAAAGATAAATAAACTGTTTTGAGTTCTCACACCAGTCACATGACTGACTCGGAGTTTATTGTTTTCCTTCCTAAACTCTGGGTGCCCACCAATTTCCACACGGGCAGTCAAGAGTTAAGGTTTATCAGGATATTCTGGATATTCTGGAATTGCTGGAGGCAAGCTGGATGGCATGGCGTATTAATAGTTTATATAGTATTTCTTTTTCCGCTGCACTGTTTGATGTTGTATGTTGTTGTACACTCTGATGATATGATGTAATGAAATGTGATGTAATGTAATAACTGATATAGTTCTTTGTTTTAAAGATTATTCATTTATTATTATATGTTGTTCCGCTGCGAATTGTGAGATTCTGTTGTTGTTCTGTTGTTTTCTGTTCCGTTCTATTTTCTTTCTGCTCTATTTTCTATTTTTCTGTTTTCTATTCTCTATTTTCTATCTTCTTTCTCTCTTCTTCTGTCTTTTCTTTTTTTTTAAACCCTCAGTGTTTGGTTTTCCGTCGTTCGATTGTTCGGCAGTCGATAAAGTGAGTATCGATGTAGAATTGTCGAAAGTCGAAGAATCGGGTCCTGACAAATAACTTGGCATATGGTTTCTTATTTTCATTTAAAAAGTTAATGTGGCCAGGATTCCATTCATTACAATAATCTCAATTTCTAATTTCAGAAACTTAAGAACTAAACAATCAGGCTTCATTTCAATTATTTTAAAATAATATATATGAACATAACTTATATATACATATATATCATGTCAAATTTTCAAAATTTAAAAAAAAATTAAGATTGGTTCAACAGTCATCCCACTTTGAAACTCAAAAATGAACGTCGATGATGCATGCACTCATCATCGAAATTATTTTACAACGATAGAGATGGGAGTACAGAACTTATTTTCTTCCAAAAATTCTTTAAAACATTTCTTTCAAATCATCTTGAAATATTCATATCGAAAAATGCTTCTAAATACTACTAATATTATATTTCAAAACCTTTTTGGAAGAAATTTCAAAAATCCGGAACTTACTGTAACGATCGCGATTTTTCGTTGCCGAAAAATCGAACCGTTAGAGTTTTTTTAAGAAGAAAGAGGTAGAAGAAGAAAGAAAAGAAAGAGAAGAGAAAACAGAAAAACAAGTAACAGAACGAGAAACAATATCAGAATCTCACAATCGCAGCGGAACAACATATAATAGATAAATGAATATCATTAAAACAAAAGAACTATACATTTTATACATACATCACAATACATCATATCATCAGAGTGTACAACAATAAAACAGCGGAAAGAATACTATATACAATAGGTAATAGACTACGCTATCCAAGCTCGCCTCCAAATCTGCACGGCAACTCTCGAATCCAGAATAACCTGATAACCTAACTCTAGACTGCCCGTGTGGAAAATAGTGGGCACCCAGAGTTTAGGAAAGGAACAATAAACTCCAGGTCAGTCATGGGACTGGTGTGAGAACTCAAAACAGTTTATCTTTAAACAAGCAACAAGAAAATTTAAATTTTTAAATCCGCAATGCTTTTTGGAAAATGAAACTACCATAAGGCCTCCCGGCACACACACAATGCAAACGCACACATGGGGGAGATTTCTCCTTATGATAGTCAAACATGCTTACTACGAGAAAAATTCTTTGATATTATTACTAGTGCATAGTGGAAAATATTTCGAAAGTATAATATAAATCCTAGCCAGCATAGGTACCATGATACTATGCCTACTATAGCTGCCATGTTAAATGGCAGGTTCTACAACTAAAACCGTACAGGGCGCGTATTGGATGAATGGATTTCCAACAAATGGTCAGGCTAAGGAACTTCCTACTGCCACATGGGATCGCCTCTGGCGGGACGTCCCGAGAACTAACGTTACGGTTAGATCTCTGCCAACACAAGGCCGGGTTACCTCTGTAACTAGGTAACTACTACACGAATATGTCATCCCCCGGTCCTTTGGGACCTTTATCCGAGCGCTCGATACCAACAACACCACACAGAAATAGATATAGTGTTTCCACATGAGTAAATATCTGGGCTCCATACCATGATACCACCCTTTTCCAGAAGGAAATGACATACCCTAAAGGGCGCGACCCTCATAACCTTGCCGCATATTCCTGTTTCGACCATTTCCGGGGAGTGAGGTCCTGACGAAGTCTCGTCCACAAAGCTACGCTTTGTGCAACAAAGCCATGCTTTGGGTCCACAGATGACCAAAGCAATAATCACAAAGATAAATGATCAAACAAATGATCATATCCAAACGATCAACCAATGATCATCACACAGCAGCACTCAGCATGCCACATTACCAGATTGGGAAATATCGCTGATAACCTTCAACTACATAACCTCTGAGCTCGTACGTCTCAGAGAAGGGTGTTAAGCTAAGAGAATAAATTCTCCGCCACCAACAGAAATGTATTTGAAAGAAATCTGCTCTATCTCTCAAAATGTAATGTCAGACATGTAACCATACAAGTCTGTTCCGGGTTCGAACAGAACCGAAGGCACTTCCAAGGAAGCCCTTGCAATCCGGGTATTCACAATCCCGATAAAATTTCCCATCACAAAGGAAATCTCCATATCGTAGCTAACAATGCGGAGACAATCGATAGGTCATCCTATCGTTTTCACAAATACCCGGTCTTCAACACCGGTCTTCAAATGCAATCCAAACGACGTATCGCATATTCGGAATGGGATATATGACACAAAGGTCCTCTCCCGGCTAGACCGAATAGCGAGCGCTTATTTTTAAAAATAAGTGTGCATTCAATTCCAAACAAACACAATCAATACCATCCAAGGGTAAATATTGATAGTCGGTTATTTAACTATCAATAAAGATGCGCCACATCATCAGATTCCAAATAATTTTTCCAAAATTATTAAGTCCCAAAATATCTTTACAAGATATATATACACAATTTCCAAATAATTGCCCAATTTATTTGCTTTACCAAAACACCTTCACGATAAAATTTTCCACACTTAACCAATTGAAAACCCAATTTTCAATTTACCTTTACCATTTGAAAACCAATTTTCAAATTACATTAACCATTTGCAAACTAATTTCAAATCACCTTAACCATTTGAAAACTAATTTCAAATCACCTTAACCATTTGAAAACTAATTTCAAATCACCTTAACCATTTGAAAACTAATTTCAAATCACCTTAACCATTTGAAAACTAATTTCAAATCACCTTAACCATTTGAAAACTAATTTCAAATCACCTTAACCATTTATACCTTTTGAAACAAATTTCAAACCACCAAATAAATCTTTACCGATTTATTTTAACTTACGTTCCAAATTCGTAAATTATATTTTCAAATTTAAAAATAAATCAACATTTATTTTTAAACAAATTTCCCTTCATATACATAAATTCCAAGGTGGATTTAAATTCCAAGCATCTACCAGCATACGATTCCCAAATCGATTTCAAGTTATTTGCTTTCAATTACCTTAAAGGTGAATTCACAAAAACCGTTCCATTTCATATTAGAAAACCATTCCCATGCTTATTTTAAAAATAAGTAATTCACAAATTTATTTATTTTCAACGATTTGAAAATATTCCATATACTTAAATCACAGTTAAGTATTTATTCCATTCTCTTTAAGAAAACATTCCCTTATTCACATTTATTTGGGTTAAAAACGAATGTTGCGTAAAACATCGTTACGACAACCCAAAAACACTAGTATATGGATTTGAAATTAAAAATAGATATATAAATCCAATACTATACAAATTATCCCCTTCTGTTTCTCGAAAACGTCTATTTCAACAATCAATGTTGAAATCTATGTTTTCAATACTCAATACATTTTAAAACACCTTTAATTCGTTTTAAATTCCATTTAAAACATTCCTTTCCCAAAAACAGACCCATTTTATTTAATAATCTATTCAATATTCAAAATAGTGAATATAGCCCACTTAACAAATTCCCATATTTCAATTTATCAAATTCGATGAATTTCAAATTTATAAACATAGTTTATAAATTCCATTTCTATTATAAACCCCAATTTTATAAATTCCTTTATTAATCCGATGCAATTTACATAACCCAGTTTCATACCCAAAAGCCATATTGTAAGTTAAATACTTATAATATTATTTATTTACCAAATCGTTCCTTTGAACTTCACCAATTTAAAATCTTATCACTTACAAGATTTCTTTATGGTTTAAAATAATTTCAACTAATGAAATCTTCATTTATTAACAATTTCTATAAAATTCCCCTTTTTAATGCCCAAATCCATTTCTATAAGTTAATAACTTATAAACTTAAATTTTTCCAATAACCATTCGTTTTATAAATTTCACATTTATTAATCTATAAATCCTAGTGAAATTCATGTTATACATCAACTTAACACTTTATAAATTTATTCTATAACTTCAATAATTTTTATTTAAAAACATCCATTTATAAAATCCTTTATATAAACCATTAATAATAATAACTTCCCAAAAACCAAATTTAACTATTTTATAAAAACCTATTATTGTTAAAAATTTCTTTTAAGTTATATTTTATAAAAATATAAATTTTTAAAACATAAAATTTTATCCATCTATTTATTTTAAAATTTAATCAATTCAAAATTTTTAATAAACCATATTCTTTGAAAAATCGATTTAAAACCCCTTTAAATTCAAAACCGTTATTTTAATTTTTTTAAAAATTTGAATCCGATGATGCAACAACATCAGATGGTCAATCACGGGAATAAGTGTCATATATCAATATGATTATCAACAATCAACATAATATTTATAAACAAATAAATATGTGAGGAATCCAGTTGGATCCCTCCAACCTGTTACCCTGCATCCACAGACGTTAGCACAATACCAATTCCACTTCGAGGTGGAATATCGCGGTATATGGGATTTTATAAATATCCGCTTAATAGGCGGCGCAATAGGGTCTCATCCGCTATACGAGGCGGGAAATCAAATTCAATATATACATATGCCAATATATATATATTGCTATATATAATATATATCCTACTATATCTACTAACACAATCAAACAACAATCATCAATCAACAATAACTATTTAAAATTTTAAACCAAACGGTTCGATCGAGTGAGGAGTTCTCACCTTGATTTTATTTCCGTTTTCGCTATTATTTCGAATATAATTAAACACGCGTTTAATTATACCCGAAATTTTCGCTAGCTCCAAAGATTCCCAATCCAGCTCCATCGTGAAGAGCGCGATCATACGATTGCAATGCAACTGGTTTCGTAATTTTTCGATCTCGTACGAAAGAGATACATTAGTTTAAAGTTATACGAACTAAATATAAATGGATTTACAACTTTTATTTTAAATTTTAAACCCACATCTTTCTCTGGCCGTTGGATCTGTGTTGAAGCAAATCAGGGCCGCAAGCTGATGTTCTTCCCCATGCGAATTTTTTTTTTTTTTTTTTTTTTTTCCAGATCGTGAAACCCACCCATCTTCACGTGCAAACCCTAATGGCCGCCCCCCTAAACGACAACTAGACGATGATCAGAAGGTGCCATCACCACCGCCTTCTCGTGCACCACCCACGGCCCCAGTGGCCTCGAACTCGGCGCCTCCATCATCCCAAAAATCGAACACGAACGGTAGGTGAACGCGGCTCAACTGCTTCGCCCATAGTCGACGAAACCCCATCATCCCCGTACAACTGTGAAGCCCTCGATTCACACTTTATTTTCTTAGTTGATCGTTTGTTGAATCCATGCATGGATATGAAGATTTTTAGGGAGGAAGATGGAACACTCTCGGCCATTGATATAGAGGCCGGCGGCTACACGTTAAAACCCTAGTTTTTTTTTTTTTATTTTGTGAATATTTGCTCTATTTATAGAGAACGACGAATACTATTTATCCGGGTTTGTAAACTCCAATTTACGCGGCTAAACCAACGTTCCTAGGGTTTATCCCGCGTTCCGGACACAATGGAACAGGTTTCGGAAGCTAATTCGGAAGTATGTGCGAGTTATGGCAGTAAACGCTCAATTTAAATTAAACCCGATTTAAACGATTTCTAGGCGTTTTGGCTTGTACCGGACAAACGATATATCCAATCGACTTGAAATTTGAAATCTTACAATAATATCACATTACGGATCCGATGAAACTGGTTTCGTCGAAATCCGAGACCGTTTGAAAAATGGCTATTTTAACTCGCCGAATTAAAATTAAAACGATATCGATGCGTTTCGAGCTGCCACGGTCAAACGACAACTCTGATTGCTATGAAAATTGAGATCCGATAATAACTAACTATTACGGATCCAATGGAACTCGTTTCGTTCAATTCTGAGACTGTTCAAAAATTGGCTATTTTTCAGTCGATAATTAAATATTAAAATATTCAATTTTTACAAATAAATTCCAAATTCAGTTTTAAAAGTCCTAAAACATTTCTATAACTTTAATATGATAAAACAAAATTTTCCAAATCATTTTCAATCACATTTAACCCAATATTTAATTATTTTTGGAATTTCACTATTAAATTATCGATTTAATTATCCCATTAAATCCAATATTCGAAAAATAAATTATTCTACTTAAAAATTCCACTTATTAATATTTAAAATTAATTAAATACTCAAATTCAAATTATCAGAAATTCTGGGTCGTTACAATCTTCCCCCCTTAAAAGAATTTCGTCCTCGAAATTGCAAGTTAAGGAGAATGATTCCTAAACCGTCTATTATTTTTCCAAAACTAATAGTTTTATCCACCTTCTAACACCAATCTTTTTATTAAAGATTTACTATCATTTCAATTAGCTTTCTAACTTCAATTATAGGTTTCAAACAACATTGTTTACTCAACAATTCAAATTTAAATTCAAATTTCAAACTTTCAAAATTTTCTCAAAAATTTTCTAACACCCGAAATTTTCGAAAAATTTCGCCAGAGTCTCCTTTGCGCGGCTAGATCGGTACGACTACAAAATGGCACTACGGCCCCTCAGAATCAAAAAGAAAAGAGAAAGCCAAGTGGCTGGAGAAGGAAATCATCAATTCTCATACTAAAAGTGAAATACGTACCTTTCTGTCGAGTCATTCAATTTTTAACTTCAAAATCAAAATTCCAATCCATTATATACCTGTATATCATACTAGTAATAGTATCCAATTCCAACATTCAAACTATTGGCCAATTCAATTACAAAATTTCCAATACATGCTTCTTATACATTTTTGGTTTATTATTGAAGTTGCATATTCAATTCATTCGTTTCAATTAGTTACATTCACTAATTAAATTCACATTGGTTCACTTTCAACTCAACTCAAATTCAATTCTATTCAATTTCATAGCTTTTAATTTAACAAATTCAATTTCTTTAACACTTAAGGAATTTACATACAATCAACCAACAAGCAAATAACAACCAATGCACATCCAATACAACCAAATTTATTTATTTTACTTGCATGCAATTTGGTTCGACTATCTCAATTCCAATTGGTTTAACTTTCGCTTGATTTCCATCCAATTATTCAACTAACTTCAATGAATTTACACTTACATACATCGTTTCATATCAACTTATTTACATTCGATTGATTAACATTCAATCCATTCTTTAATTCAATTGCTAGTTCTTTTTACAAATAAAATTGAATTTCATTTATATAACTTAAGTTCACACCTTTAACAATTTCATTTACTCACTTTATTCACTTACTTTGATATTAACATCAATTCTTTCAATATTACTTAACTTGCATTCCATTTCAACTTTATTTACATCATTTAATTCACTTGATTATTTAACTTTGATACAAATATCAATTTTTTTTCAACTTCACTTAAGTTATTCCATTTAAACATCATTTGTTAATTAAACTTAAGTTTTACTTATCAATTCAATTCGGATTTTAAATTCCAAAGTAAATCCTATTTAACTTTTACTTAAGCCAAATTCATATCAATATTCAAATTCATATTCCATTTTACTTAACTTAATTGTTTAACCACTTCAACAACTGGTTTCACTTACATTTTCCCATTTAATAAGTTATAAAACTTATTATTCAACTTCTAACTTATATTATAAGTTCAAAACCTTTTTCACTTATATTTATCAATTTCAAATTGAATTTTAATTTCAAATTGGTTTATTACAACAAAACCTCAATTTTAAATTCATTATTGTAGCAAATCCATCACATAGAAACTCGAAAATGATACTGATGATGCTGCAGTCATCATCCTTATTATTTCCCAGTAACAATAGTGAATCAATGCTAAATATTCTTTCAAAATTTCCTTTTATTTATAAATTACATTTATAAATCTTTTTACTTATATAATTTCACTTCTTATATATATACAAGATTATCTTACAATTGTAACTCATTTTAATTATAATTTTATACTTATAATTCATTAGTTTATACAATTGTTCTTTTTACAATTGTTGCTTTTATTAGCTTATTCAACAACTTTGATTATCTTATATATATATCTATTATTATTTACAACTACCAAGCAATTAATTATATAAACACATCAATAATTTCTTGAAAAATTATTTTCTTTATATACAAAATATAATCAAGGTAAAATTATTTCATTTACCCAATTTAAAACAACATCGTGTTGAATTGTTCTGCACAAGTGTTTAGAGATCCCTATCGATAGAGTTGTACAGACTATACCGACCAGAATCCATATACCACTCAACAAACCAATCATCACAATATAAAACAATTTTATATTCACTAACAAATACGCGCTCATATCTATTATTACACTCACACTCATTCTAGAGTACTACTGACTCTATCTCTAATGAGTAATACCCAACAGAGCAGGTTGTCGCTTAACCATAGGCTCTGATACCAAATGTAACGATCGCGATTTTTCGTTGCCGAAAAATCGAACCGTTAGAGTTTTTTTAAGAAGAAAGAGGTAGAAGAAGAAAGAAAAGAAAGAGAAGAGAAAACAGAAAAACAAGTAACAGAACGAGAAACAATATCAGAATCTCACAATCGCAGCGGAACAACATATAATAGATAAATGAATATCATTAAAACAAAAGAACTATACATTTTATACATACATCACAATACATCATATCATCAGAGTGTACAACAATAAAACAGCGGAAAGAATACTATATACAATAGGTAATAGACTACGCTATCCAAGCTCGCCTCCAAATCTGCACGGCAACTCTCGAATCCAGAATAACCTGATAACCTAACTCTAGACTGCCCGTGTGGAAAATAGTGGGCACCCAGAGTTTAGGAAAGGAACAATAAACTCCAGGTCAGTCATGGGACTGGTGTGAGAACTCAAAACAGTTTATCTTTAAACAAGCAACAAGAAAATTTAAATTTTTAAATCCGCAATGCTTTTTGGAAAATGAAACTACCATAAGGCCTCCCGGCACACACACAATGCAAACGCACACATGGGGGAGATTTCTCCTTATGATAGTCAAACATGCTTACTACGAGAAAAATTCTTTGATATTATTACTAGTGCATAGTGGAAAATATTTCGAAAGTATAATATAAATCCTAGCCAGCATAGGTACCATGATACTATGCCTACTATAGCTGCCATGTTAAATGGCAGGTTCTACAACTAAAACCGTACAGGGCGCGTATTGGATGAATGGATTTCCAACAAATGGTCAGGCTAAGGAACTTCCTACTGCCACATGGGATCGCCTCTGGCGGGACGTCCCGAGAACTAACGTTACGGTTAGATCTCTGCCAACACAAGGCCGGGTTACCTCTGTAACTAGGTAACTACTACACGAATATGTCATCCCCCGGTCCTTTGGGACCTTTATCCGAGCGCTCGATACCAACAACACCACACAGAAATAGATATAGTGTTTCCACATGAGTAAATATCTGGGCTCCATACCATGATACCACCCTTTTCCAGAAGGAAATGACATACCCTAAAGGGCGCGACCCTCATAACCTTGCCGCATATTCCTGTTTCGACCATTTCCGGGGAGTGAGGTCCTGACGAAGTCTCGTCCACAAAGCTACGCTTTGTGCAACAAAGCCATGCTTTGGGTCCACAGATGACCAAAGCAATAATCACAAAGATAAATGATCAAACAAATGATCATATCCAAACGATCAACCAATGATCATCACACAGCAGCACTCAGCATGCCACATTACCAGATTGGGAAATATCGCTGATAACCTTCAACTACATAACCTCTGAGCTCGTACGTCTCAGAGAAGGGTGTTAAGCTAAGAGAATAAATTCTCCGCCACCAACAGAAATGTATTTGAAAGAAATCTGCTCTATCTCTCAAAATGTAATGTCAGACATGTAACCATACAAGTCTGTTCCGGGTTCGAACAGAACCGAAGGCACTTCCAAGGAAGCCCTTGCAATCCGGGTATTCACAATCCCGATAAAATTTCCCATCACAAAGGAAATCTCCATATCGTAGCTAACAATGCGGAGACAATCGATAGGTCATCCTATCGTTTTCACAAATACCCGGTCTTCAACACCGGTCTTCAAATGCAATCCAAACGACGTATCGCATATTCGGAATGGGATATATGACACAAAGGTCCTCTCCCGGCTAGACCGAATAGCGAGCGCTTATTTTTAAAAATAAGTGTGCATTCAATTCCAAACAAACACAATCAATACCATCCAAGGGTAAATATTGATAGTCGGTTATTTAACTATCAATAAAGATGCGCCACATCATCAGATTCCAAATAATTTTTCCAAAATTATTAAGTCCCAAAATATCTTTACAAGATATATATACACAATTTCCAAATAATTGCCCAATTTATTTGCTTTACCAAAACACCTTCACGATAAAATTTTCCACACTTAACCAATTGAAAACCCAATTTTCAATTTACCTTTACCATTTGAAAACCAATTTTCAAATTACATTAACCATTTGCAAACTAATTTCAAATCACCTTAACCATTTGAAAACTAATTTCAAATCACCTTAACCATTTGAAAACTAATTTCAAATCACCTTAACCATTTGAAAACTAATTTCAAATCACCTTAACCATTTGAAAACTAATTTCAAATCACCTTAACCATTTGAAAACTAATTTCAAATCACCTTAACCATTTATACCTTTTGAAACAAATTTCAAACCACCAAATAAATCTTTACCGATTTATTTTAACTTACGTTCCAAATTCGTAAATTATATTTTCAAATTTAAAAATAAATCAACATTTATTTTTAAACAAATTTCCCTTCATATACATAAATTCCAAGGTGGATTTAAATTCCAAGCATCTACCAGCATACGATTCCCAAATCGATTTCAAGTTATTTGCTTTCAATTACCTTAAAGGTGAATTCACAAAAACCGTTCCATTTCATATTAGAAAACCATTCCCATGCTTATTTTAAAAATAAGTAATTCACAAATTTATTTATTTTCAACGATTTGAAAATATTCCATATACTTAAATCACAGTTAAGTATTTATTCCATTCTCTTTAAGAAAACATTCCCTTATTCACATTTATTTGGGTTAAAAACGAATGTTGCGTAAAACATCGTTACGACAACCCAAAAACACTAGTATATGGATTTGAAATTAAAAATAGATATATAAATCCAATACTATACAAATTATCCCCTTCTGTTTCTCGAAAACGTCTATTTCAACAATCAATGTTGAAATCTATGTTTTCAATACTCAATACATTTTAAAACACCTTTAATTCGTTTTAAATTCCATTTAAAACATTCCTTTCCCAAAAACAGACCCATTTTATTTAATAATCTATTCAATATTCAAAATAGTGAATATAGCCCACTTAACAAATTCCCATATTTCAATTTATCAAATTCGATGAATTTCAAATTTATAAACATAGTTTATAAATTCCATTTCTATTATAAACCCCAATTTTATAAATTCCTTTATTAATCCGATGCAATTTACATAACCCAGTTTCATACCCAAAAGCCATATTGTAAGTTAAATACTTATAATATTATTTATTTACCAAATCGTTCCTTTGAACTTCACCAATTTAAAATCTTATCACTTACAAGATTTCTTTATGGTTTAAAATAATTTCAACTAATGAAATCTTCATTTATTAACAATTTCTATAAAATTCCCCTTTTTAATGCCCAAATCCATTTCTATAAGTTAATAACTTATAAACTTAAATTTTTCCAATAACCATTCGTTTTATAAATTTCACATTTATTAATCTATAAATCCTAGTGAAATTCATGTTATACATCAACTTAACACTTTATAAATTTATTCTATAACTTCAATAATTTTTATTTAAAAACATCCATTTATAAAATCCTTTATATAAACCATTAATAATAATAACTTCCCAAAAACCAAATTTAACTATTTTATAAAAACCTATTATTGTTAAAAATTTCTTTTAAGTTATATTTTATAAAAATATAAATTTTTAAAACATAAAATTTTATCCATCTATTTATTTTAAAATTTAATCAATTCAAAATTTTTAATAAACCATATTCTTTGAAAAATCGATTTAAAACCCCTTTAAATTCAAAACCGTTATTTTAATTTTTTTAAAAATTTGAATCCGATGATGCAACAACATCAGATGGTCAATCACGGGAATAAGTGTCATATATCAATATGATTATCAACAATCAACATAATATTTATAAACAAATAAATATGTGAGGAATCCAGTTGGATCCCTCCAACCTGTTACCCTGCATCCACAGACGTTAGCACAATACCAATTCCACTTCGAGGTGGAATATCGCGGTATATGGGATTTTATAAATATCCGCTTAATAGGCGGCGCAATAGGGTCTCATCCGCTATACGAGGCGGGAAATCAAATTCAATATATACATATGCCAATATATATATATTGCTATATATAATATATATCCTACTATATCTACTAACACAATCAAACAACAATCATCAATCAACAATAACTATTTAAAATTTTAAACCAAACGGTTCGATCGAGTGAGGAGTTCTCACCTTGATTTTATTTCCGTTTTCGCTATTATTTCGAATATAATTAAACACGCGTTTAATTATACCCGAAATTTTCGCTAGCTCCAAAGATTCCCAATCCAGCTCCATCGTGAAGAGCGCGATCATACGATTGCAATGCAACTGGTTTCGTAATTTTTCGATCTCGTACGAAAGAGATACATTAGTTTAAAGTTATACGAACTAAATATAAATGGATTTACAACTTTTATTTTAAATTTTAAACCCACATCTTTCTCTGGCCGTTGGATCTGTGTTGAAGCAAATCAGGGCCGCAAGCTGATGTTCTTCCCCATGCGAATTTTTTTTTTTTTTTTTTTTTTTCCAGATCGTGAAACCCACCCATCTTCACGTGCAAACCCTAATGGCCGCCCCCCTAAACGACAACTAGACGATGATCAGAAGGTGCCATCACCACCGCCTTCTCGTGCACCACCCACGGCCCCAGTGGCCTCGAACTCGGCGCCTCCATCATCCCAAAAATCGAACACGAACGGTAGGTGAACGCGGCTCAACTGCTTCGCCCATAGTCGACGAAACCCCATCATCCCCGTACAACTGTGAAGCCCTCGATTCACACTTTATTTTCTTAGTTGATCGTTTGTTGAATCCATGCATGGATATGAAGATTTTTAGGGAGGAAGATGGAACACTCTCGGCCATTGATATAGAGGCCGGCGGCTACACGTTAAAACCCTAGTTTTTTTTTTTTTTTATTTTGTGAATATTTGCTCTATTTATAGAGAACGACGAATACTATTTATCCGGGTTTGTAAACTCCAATTTACGCGGCTAAACCAACGTTCCTAGGGTTTATCCCGCGTTCCGGACACAATGGAACAGGTTTCGGAAGCTAATTCGGAAGTATGTGCGAGTTATGGCAGTAAACGCTCAATTTAAATTAAACCCGATTTAAACGATTTCTAGGCGTTTTGGCTTGTACCGGACAAACGATATATCCAATCGACTTGAAATTTGAAATCTTACAATAATATCACATTACGGATCCGATGAAACTGGTTTCGTCGAAATCCGAGACCGTTTGAAAAATGGCTATTTTAACTCGCCGAATTAAAATTAAAACGATATCGATGCGTTTCGAGCTGCCACGGTCAAACGACAACTCTGATTGCTATGAAAATTGAGATCCGATAATAACTAACTATTACGGATCCAATGGAACTCGTTTCGTTCAATTCTGAGACTGTTCAAAAATTGGCTATTTTTCAGTCGATAATTAAATATTAAAATATTCAATTTTTACAAATAAATTCCAAATTCAGTTTTAAAAGTCCTAAAACATTTCTATAACTTTAATATGATAAAACAAAATTTTCCAAATCATTTTCAATCACATTTAACCCAATATTTAATTATTTTTGGAATTTCACTATTAAATTATCGATTTAATTATCCCATTAAATCCAATATTCGAAAAATAAATTATTCTACTTAAAAATTCCACTTATTAATATTTAAAATTAATTAAATACTCAAATTCAAATTATCAGAAATTCTGGGTCGTTACACTTACATTCTCAAATTTCAATTTATATTCATCTTATTTGCAAATCTTATTTTCAACCAATATTTAAAATTCCACTACCTAACAAAAATATATTACAACCAAATATATCATTTAGAAAATCATTATTTTATGTATAAAAATATACAATAGGCAAAATTCATTTACCTATATTCAAAACAAATATTGTGTCGGTCAGCCCTATCAAGTGTTTAGGAATCTCTATCGATGTCATAGCCTTCTATGCACCAAACAGAATTTATAAATACAAAATGGAACAAATTAACACAATATAAAAACCTTTTAAAATACTAACAAATACGCTCTCTCATATATATACACTCAGCGACTCATTCTAAGGTATTACTACCCTGTTTAACATGAGTAAGACCCCACAAAGCTAAGCTTATCGCTAAACCGAAGCTCTAATACCAACTGTAACGACCTGCCTTTTTGGAAAGTTTAAATCGACGATAAACTACGCACGTCAGGCTCAAACCATACAAAAGGGCAGATTGTTATTGGGTGAATAAGAAAAACAGAGAATGGAAAAAACAAAACAGAATCTCGCAGCGAAATGACAAAATATAATGATCAAATAACATTTCATGAAGCTGTTTTATAAATACATTTAACTATTCTTTACAACTATAACAACCATAATTTTGTGAATATTTTTAATTAAATTTTTATTTGAAATTTTGGTTTTTAAATCATTTAAAAGTGAATTTTTAGAATTTTTCCAATGTAAGTTTGGAATTTGTTTATAATTTATTTTCCAAATGCAATAAATAAACGATTTTTGAAAATTTTATATTTTGGTCAAAATTTGAATTTTTAGTTTAAAATTTAAAAAAATTGAATTTTAAATTTTAATCTTTTTCTTTGAAGCAGAATATATTTATGATATCTGTTCTGCTTTTCATTTCGTTAAATTCTGAGTTATACTTTTTAAATTAGATAAATTACAGCGTTTTACACGTAGTTATTTTCTGTATTTCAATTTCTATTTTTCTATGTGCATTTCTATATTTTTTTTTCTATGTCATTTTATTTTATTTTTTATTCTGTTTATCTAAACTTTATTTATTGGATTTTACTTGTGTGTATATCTTTTATTAAAAGGCTTGGAAGAAATCAAGGAGACATGCGTTACATTTCTTTAATGCTTGCCTTTTTATTTACCTACCATATTTATCACTTAACCTAGTCATACACCATTCATAGCCGTGAATTGCTCTTATTAATCACGTACAAAAATGTCAAAATATCATCTTGTCAATTACATTTAAGAATAATATATGTATGTATGTATGTATGTATGTATGTATGTATGTATGTATGTTTCTTTCTCCTTATTTCTTGCCTTTTATTTCCCAGCCTTTTTGTTTTCCTATCATTTACTCCTCTTTAGCCATTCAAATCTTTTCTTGTCATCCACTCCACTTCATAATTTACGTACACATTTACTTCACATTTCATTTCTAGAAAGAAATGTATGCAAATAAATGGCTTGGAGAAATTTAAGAGGCATACGTTTCATTGTTTAAACTCTTGCCTTTTTCATTTGCATGGCCTTTATTATTTTCTAGCCATTTCCTCCTTATTCCTAGCCATGAATTACTTTACTCATAGCCTTGCATATCAAGTTGAAAATTCACATACAAAAAAATTATTTCCCATCTCTCATTTTTTTCCATTTGCATTAAAAATAAAATATATTGTACGTTTCTTCCTCCTTAACTTATGCCTTTCCGTTTCCCTAGTATTCATAACTCCTTAGCTGTTTTTTTTCTTATATAGCCATGTATTTCCTTTTATCATTCACGTATAAAACTCCTCAAACATATCTCATTTTATTCCATTTCTCATTTCATCCCTTGAAAGAAAGAATTTTTTTATTAAAAACATCAAGTATTTGTTGCCATTTTATTTTCCAAACCATTCAAAACCTTGTCTTTTATTGCATAGCCTCTTTATTACTTACCTTAGTCGTTCATTCCTTTAATCTAGCCATGAATTTCTCTTGCCTATCACACATAAAAACTTCCCAAAACTTCTCTTTATCATTTGCGTGAAAAAAATTATATTCAAGCTCTAGATCCATAGCTTCTCTTCCTCTTCTTTCTTTTTGTCTTTTTGTTTCTTCTTTGTTCTTCATGCTTATACTCAGCCTCTGGCCTCTAGTACACCTCTAACCATCGTGACCAAGAAATATAAGATGATGGTTGAACCCATATGTGGTGTAGCCAAGCCATTGATTGATTAAGGCAAGTTATGTCACTTTGATTCATTTACTTTTTCCATTATTTTAACATCCATTGTTTTGTATTGAATCATATTCTTATGTATGTAATATTTGTTTGCATACAAGATTTGGATCTGACTCTTCATCCACTCAAGTTTGCATTGTGCTTTATCGTGCTTTTTCGTGCTTTGCGGGTTTTGGATTTTTTTCTGAATTTGTCGATTCTAGTTTAAAAAGGTGAGTTTTTATCACTCTAGACATATATACTTATACTTTTGTGAAAAAAATGACAAGTGAATCTGTAGGCATTGATATGTCATTCATATGTGATTACATGATGATAAATGCCGTTTATATATTTGTTACATCATTTGTTATGATATTATACGTATACTATTATTTTGTTTCTGTTAATCACCACTGCAAGTTCCCTATCACTATGTTTTGAAATGATACATACTCGAACAAACTTTAGAATAAGGAAAAAAATCATTATGGGCTGAAATGATAGGCTCGAGCGATTTTTATTGTATTTATTTTACTTGGGATTGCGAGTTTGAAATGATAGAACCCATATTTTTCTTTTTAAATTACGGATTGAAATGATACATATCTGTACCACTTGACCTAGGTTAGAAAATATTATACAGACCCATGATTATATTTTTAAATGATATTTTCTTAAAAATTTATTAAGTATCTTAAATATTTTCTGAAAGTTATTAAGTATTTTGGAATTATAAATATATGAAAATTTTAACTTAATTTGATTTAATGCTTTAAAATGTAAAGAAATATTGTTTTTCTATAAATTAATTTTTTATAAGTTAATTGGTTTTAAATGGAAGTTAAAGAGTCTTATTTATGATAAATAACTCAATAATTAAGTTCGATTTAATTTGGAATCTTAAATCTAACCTAGTAATTTTAATAAAGGTTATTTCCTGAAAGGGACATATTTTGTATAATAAATAAATGTAGTTTTGCATAAATAAAATGAAATACATTTTTATTGGACATTTTGTAATAAGTTTTTTAACTTGGAATCATAGTTGAATTGATGTCTAAATGAATAAATTTGTAAAGAATTTGATTTTTATATTAACTATTATAAATATTCTTTTGTGAAATGTTATGTTTTGTAAGATAAATAACTATGACTTTAAAATGGAAAAATGTAAGTTAAACATACATGTGAGATGTAAGTTTAATTTATATATTAATTGATTATATAATAAATGTTTGTACTGTAATAACAAAAATGAAAGAAATATGTAAAGTTCTAATTAATGAAATAAACGTGTAAAGTTCTAATTAATGAAAGAAACATGTAAGGTTTTAATTAATGAAAGAAACAAGCAAAGTCTTAGTTAGTGTAATATTGATTAAAATGATAAATGATCTTTATTATAATAAATGTAAGTTAAAACGTACATTTGACATGTAGGTTTTAATCAATGTAATGGTGTATTTTAAATTGATTAAAATGATAAATGTTACTTACTGAAATAATAAAATGTAAGTTGATAATGTATATTTGATATGCAAGTTTTAATTTATGTAAATGACATATTTTAAATGATTAAAATAGTGAAGTTTATTTATTGTAATAATAATGTAAGTTAATAAGGTACTTTTAACTTAACATAAGAATTTCAGCTTTAAATTGGATATTACAGTAACAAAGTTTATTTAATTATAAGGCTATGATAAAACGACCGTGTTAAATTTGTAAGCATATAAATACTTTGATTATATAAAATGTTAAAGTGGAAAGTATTACATTCCAAAAATGCTATGATTCCTTAAGGTAACATTTCCAAAATGCTATGATAATTTAAAGGAATATTTCAAGTTTAATAAATTGAAGGAAATATTCAATGATTTGGAAATTTGGGTTTTATTTAAATGATTTATTTTTGAATTAGTTTTGAAATAGAAATGATACTATTGTGATATGGTTTTGAAATGAGTATGATATCTTGGTTTTGAAAGTATATACTAGTTTGAAAGAAGTGATATGATTTTGAAATGAATATGCTAGTTTGGTTTTGAAAGTATAAATGATTTTGAAATAAATATCCATGAGTTATAATAACGTTTCTTTGTTAAAGAGACCGGGATCGAAAGTTGTCATACTCTCTGCCAACTTCGGTAACCACTTTAACAACCATGTACGTGGTGGAGATTCCAGAATGAAGTAGGATGGTGGCGACGTTCCTTTGAGATATATACGTGGACCCAACTCCCGTGAGTTGGCATAAGGTGGCTAAAACAGGAGCGATCTTGAGCCAATGCGGTCATTCCTCTGATCGGACACATCCCTTCGACATTATACTCTGACTTTTGGATTGATTCGGTGGTCACTTTTGATTTTTTTGATTTGGGTGTGTGGCTCGAGATGGGCGGTAGTAGCTGTTATGCGTTACCACCAGCCCGTGTGCCTAATTGGTATATTTCCCTGGCATTGCCTTGTGTGTCGTGTCACCTACCCTAGCATGCCTTGTACGAGTTTGATTTGTGTCGTACCTATGGAGTGTCCTCTGGTAAATAGCGAAATTGGTATATAAAAGTAAGTTTATTTTACTATAGACATTATTATAATAGCGAAATATTACTACATAGTAAATAGTTTAACGGATCCTTAGAGGATGGACGGTACCAAGCATCCTTTAAGTTACTTGTACCTTATATTACAGTTCACTTAAGTTGGTTACATTGTATAAGTATGTATGTCCTAACTCGAGTGTTTTGTGGTTTGCTTTACGCTCGGGTCAGACTGAGTGATGAAGCATTAGAGACTCGCCTTTGGAGCTGGAGCCTTGCTTGAAGATCCAGTCATCTATTTCAATTTCTGTATTCTGTTGATTCCAGTTATTTAGTTGATTCCGGTGACGCATTCAGCTTGTGCTTGTTTATCATATTAAACTTCTGTTGTATCCTGTATAACTCTGATGTATTTATATAGTAGCTTCATGAACTACTATTTTTTTTGCTTCCGCTACATTTATTACTCTATGTCTGTGATCTGTGATTTATTTATTTACTGTTTATGCTGTGCTTTGCCAAATTTATTTTATAGTTCGGTATTTTGAGCAATTCAAATCCGACGTGTGCGGATACGAATGGTTGAAAATATCGGATCGTTACAAACACAACATCAGAGTTACATATTACGAATAAATAGATAGATAGATGCAATGGAACAACATGATGCAGCGAAATTGTAACAACCCATAATTTTAATAAATATTTTAATTCAATTTTATTTGAAACTTTGATTTTTAAATCATTTAAAATTTGAAATTTTAGAATTTTTCAATGTAATTTTGGATTTTGGTTAGAAATTATTTTCCAAATATAATAAAATAATTATTTTCTGAAAATCTCATATTTTGGTCAAGTTTGGTCAAACTTTACTTTCATTTGAAATTTTTATGTTTGAACTTTTATTTTTAAATCTTTTTCTTTGAAGCAGAATATAATTCTAATATTCGTTCTACTTTTCGTTTTGTCAAATCCCGTTTTGTACTCTTTAAATTTGATAAAATTCAGTGTTTTACATGCAATTATTTTCTGTATTTTATTTTCTATTTTTCTATGTTCATTTCCCTATTTTATTTTCTATTTTATTTTGTTTAGACTTTGATTTTTATTTATAAAATTTTTGACTTGTTTTGTTGTTTTGATAATAGGCTTGGAAATTCAAGAGACTTTGGTTTCTTTTCTTCAATTGTAGCCTTTTCATTTTCTAACATTTTCATTTATTTTCCTATCCGTTCATGCTTCATATCCGTTCACTTCACTTCTAAACCACGTATAAAAACTTCTCATCCATCTCTTTTCTCATTTGCATTCTACTGATAAGAAAATACAATAAGTTCTCTAATGTCTTTTTCCTCTTTTTACATTTTCTTCTTCCATTTCCTTTTGTTTTCTCTTCATTTTCAAAGAATAGACTCGGCCATCATGTAATTGCCGACAACAACTCCACTCCACCACTACCTTGATCGGCCACCACCACCTCATCATCTCCTCCATGCCATAGCCGTGACCCATAGATGCAAAATCCATCACCTAATGGCCTCACAAACCTAGCCAAGCCTATATATTCACCACCTCCTCCTATTTTGCCTCGGCCAACAACACAATTCCACCCCTCCTCCATCACTTGCCATATCCAACAACACCTTCAAGTCATACATATTATGTTGCCTTGACAGATCCAACCATGGCCGAGCCATGTAGACATAGGGCCGAACAAATAGTACAAAAGTGCTTGACCTTTTGCCTACCTATCATTTGTAACTTGCCACTCCTCTTCATTAACTTACCTAGCCGTGTGTTGCTTGACCCAAAGACCATCATGGCTGAGTCTACTTGCCCTGAATCCAAAATGGCTGAGCCTACTTGCCCTGAATCCAATCTTGGCCAAGCCTATGGTGTAGTGGCCGAGCCCACTTGCTGAGTTAAGGTAAAGTTATGTCATTTGATTCATATTATTTTTCATTGTTTTGATTTATATTCTTTTGTATTGAATCATATAATTATGTTTGTGTATTTACTTATGTATAAGATTTGGATTTTGACTCTTTATCCACTCAAAATCTAGTCATGTCTTTTCATGCTTTGCATAGTTTGGATTTGTGTCTTGAATCTTCAATTCTAGCTTTAGGAAGGTGAGTTTATCACTCTCGACATGCATACTTATATAATTGTGAAACGATGATAAGTGGATATGTAGAAATTTATATGTTATGTTGATAAGTTCATATGCGCCTGTGATATGATTTATGATGTTAAATTCTGCTTATACATTTGTTACATCCTGATATGATATGCTATGATGTACAGTTCATTTTATTTTATGTAGCTCACATTGCAAGTTCCCTTTTCACTATGGGTTGAAATGATACACACTTGAATGAATATTAGAATAAGGAAAAATCGTGGGCGGAAATGATAGGCTCGAGCGAGTTTTATTGTATTTGATTTGATTTGACTTTGGATTGCGGGTTTGAAATGATAGAACCCGGATTTTTCTTTTTAAATCACGGATTCAAATGATACATATCCATATCACTTGTCCTAGGTTAGAAAATATAATACAGGCCCATGGTTAATTTTTAAATAATATTTTCCTAAAAAAATATTAAGTATTTTGAGTTTTAAAAATATACAAGATTTTAGCTTAAAGATTTGATTTAATGATTTAAAATATAAAGAGATATTGATTTTCTATAAGTTAAATTGTTATAAGTCAATTATTGGTTTGAAATTGAATTTAAATATCTTTATTGATGATAAATAACTTAATAATTAAATTTTATTTAATATGGAATTTTAAATATAACCTAGTGATCGTAGTAAATTTTATTTTATGAAATGGATATGTTTTGTAAAATAAATAATTATGATTTAGATGGTGAAATGTAGCTTAAATCTTTACTTAACCTAATGATTGGAAATTTGGTTTTCAAATGGAAATATAAAGTTTGACTTATTAAAAGAAAATTTTATTTATGAAATGGGTATTTTAAAATAAAGTGTTAAGTTATTTGTCAAAAATAAAAAGTTAAGTGAAATAATGTACTTTTGACTTAATTAAGGTATTATAGTTTAATTTGGATATTTCATTTGAAAACTTAATTTTATTTAATCATCAATTAAATGGTATCCAAATGAATATTTTTTGAAGCGTGAGATATAATTTTTTTAAGTTAAAAATGGCTAAAACTGAGATTTTAATGTTTGTTAAACGTTATAATAAATCTGGAATTTGTGGTACATTTCCAAAATGCTGTGGTTTTAAGGTAGCTTTTTCTAAATGCTACCATTTCTGAATTTAACCATGTTCTGAAATAATAATATATCTACTGTAGCACTTTATAAGTGCGGCTGTTTCTGAAATGGAACTGTTTTTGAAATACTAATTTTACCTACTATAGCACTTTTTAAGTGCTACTGTTTCTGAAACTGAACTGTTTTGAAATACTAATTTTATCTACTATAGCACTTTATAAGTGCTGCTGTTTTTGAAATGGAACTGTTTTTGAAATGCTAATTTTACCTACTGTAGCACTTTATAAGTGCTGTTATTTCTGAAATTGAACTGTTTTGAAATACTAGTATATCTACCGTAGCACTTTATAAGTGCTGCAGTTTCTGAAAATAAGGTGTTTTGAAATTGTTATAATTGAACGAAGGAATTTAGAAAGTGCTATAACTTTAGTAACGAATGTTGTTTTATAGGTGTTATGATTTTCTAAGTATTATGATTTCCAAATGATAACATTTTAAGTGTTATGATTTTAAAGTATTATGGTTCCAAAGTGTTTTGGTTTTGGAGTTGTTATAATTGTGAAAGTACTATGATTTTGGAAATGAATTTATTTGAAATTGTATTAAATTTAGATTTGACGTTAAATATGTTATTTGAAACTTATTGAAATTGAAGATTGAAGGATATGAATTTATATGGTGGTTTTTGGTTTAAGATGATTTTAAAGAGTATTTAAAGTTCAAATAAATTGAAGGAAATATTCAGTGATTTGAAAATTTGGGTTCTATTTAAAAAGGATGTCATATTGATTTGGTTTTTAAATGGAAATGATATCGTATTTACATAGTTTTGAAATGGATATGATATTTGGTTTTTCAAAGTATAAATAATTTTGAAATAAATATCCTTGGGTTATAATAATGGTTGGTTGTTAAAGAGACCGTGATCGGATATGGGCATACTCTATGCCGATGCTGAAAACCACTTTGACAACCGCATACGCGGTGGAGATTCCAGAATGAAGTAGGATGGTGGTGACATTCTATTGAGGTATGTATGTGGACCCGACTCCTGTGAGTTGGCATAAGGTGGCTAAAACAGGAGCGATTCCGAGCCAATGAAATAGCTCCACTTATCAGACACACTTCTTCGTATGTCATTCTATTACTTTGTGTTTGATTGGTGCACACCTTTGATTTTTGGAAGTGTAGCTCGAGGTGGGCGGTAGTGGCTGCTACCCGTTACCACCAGTCCGAATACATAATTAGTATATCTACCCGGGCATTGCCTCGTTGTGCCATGTCACCTACCCTAGCGTGCCTTATACGATTTTCTGTCATAACCAATGGAGTATCCTCTTGTGGTTTCCCGATCAGGAGGGACTATGATACTGTATAGACTACTGGGACTATGTATGTGTTAAGGTGTAAAATGTAAAGGCTTAACATTATTTTTAAGCATGTTTACTTCACTTTAGACATTATTATAATAGTGTATATTACTACATAGAAAATAGTTTAACGAATCCTTAGAGGATGGACAGTCCCAAGCATCCTTTAAGTTACTTGTGCAGTTTTATTACAGTTCACTTGAGTTGGTTTGCATTGTATAAGTATATATGTCCTTACTCCAGTGTTTGTGTTTAATTTCTTACGCTCAGGTTAGCCTAAGTATCAGCTTTGGATTTCACCTTCTGGAGCTAAGATTTGCTAGAGACTATCTATCTAGTTGTTATCTATTTCCATTTAGTATTCTTTATTCAGCTTATGTACCAGTGAACATTTATGTATTGGAATTTCTGTTGTATTTATTTTCAGACTATGGTATTTTGTACTTGTTTTGAGACTGTATTTGTGGTATCTTCATGAAATACTACTGTTATTTATTTCCGCTGTGAGATATTCTGATTTATTTATGTATGTGATTGGTTTTATTTGCTCCAAATTATATTACAATCTACTGTTTTGAATTATTCAAGTCAGACATGTGTGGTTTTATTGTCGATTTGAATGGTCTAAAATAGTGGGCCGTTACATTTGGTATCAGAGCTTTGGTTTTTGGAAAACCTTTGCCTGTGGAGTAAAAACTCATTAGAGATAGGGTAGAAATACCCAAGAATGAGTGAAATCAACCTTAGAATAATTTCCTTGTGAGAGAACATATTTTAAAGTATAAAATGATTTTTCAAATTATTTCCAAGGGATTTTAAAAAATTGTTTTGATATAAAGACTTCTCTTGTTTTAAAATCAAATTTTTCTTAACTTCTTTCCTTCCTTATCCACCTCGTTAGTAATCTCTTTGTTCGGGATATTCATTTCTCATTGAATCTTAGCTTATCTTATCCTATCTAATCTTGTGTAAGTTAAATTAAAGAAATAAATATGAGTGCAGTAACTTAAAAGATGCTTGGGATTCACATCTCTTAAGGATCCGTTATACTATTTACTATGTAGTATATTTCGCTATTATAATAGTGTCTAATCGTAAAATAAACTTACTTTTAAATAGCATTAAGGAGTTACCCAATCTCCCCCTTAACACAATAATAGTCCTAGTAATCCATCCAATATCATAGTCCCTCCTGATCGGGAAGCCACCAGAGGATACCAAACGGGCTACGGAAGAAATCCAAACTCGTATAAGGCGCGATAGGGTAGGTGACACGGCACAACTAGGCAATGCCAGGGTAGATATACCAATTACGCTTCCGGGTTAGTGGTAACGCATAGCACGCAGCTACCGCCCACCTCGAACAAACTCCCCCAAATCAAAGAAATCAAAAATGAAGGTGGCCACTGAATCAATCCAAAGTCAGAGTATAGTATTGAAGGGAAGTGTCTGATCAAGGTGCTACCTTATTAACCTGTCGATCACTCCTGTTTTAGCCACCTTATGCCAACTCACGGGAGTTTGGTCCACGTATTTACCTCAGAGGAAACGTCGCCGCCATCCTACTACATTCTGGAATCTCCACCGCATACACGGTTGTTAAAGTGGTTTTCGGAGTTGGCAGAGAGTATGACATCCAAACATTATTATAACATCATGGTCTTTTCAAAATAGTTTATACTTTCAAAACCAGAATAAAATACCCATTTCAAAACTATAATTACGATATCGTTTCTTCTTTTTAAAACAAATAAATATGGTACCGTTTCATTATATTCTTTTTTTTAAACTCATTTCAAGATTATAATAATTTGAAACCAAATACTTGAAACATAGCCTTTCAAAACATAAAACTGCGGGTTTCATAACTTAAAACCATAACTTCCAAAACTTAAATGGCTTGGATATTCAACCGTATGTAAAATAGTTGATTTTAAATTACTTTAAAAAGTAAATAATTTCCACGCCTTTACCATTTATTCGCTTTAAATTAAGTCTAACCCGTAAATTTAGATTCACTCTCAGTTTCAATAAAACGCTTCGATTTTAATATATTTCAAACTTTGAGTATTTAACAATTTCAAAACTCGGGTTGAAAATTTCTATTCAATAATTTATTGTCCTATTATTTAGTTTGAAATCTTCACAAAATAAATCCATAAAACAAAACTCAAATTACTAACACCTAAGAATTTCCTTCAATTTATTTATACTAGAAATATTCATTTGATATTTCTTAAAATAAAAATCCAGTTATAAATATCACACCTTTAAATTCCAATCTTAATAAGTTTACATCAACTTATGGGGTTAAATTTTTAAATAAGCTCAGTTCCAAATAAATTTCCGATTTATCTTCCAATCTTAATTGATTTGAATCATTTAAAACTCTATATTTATATAATATCTTAAACCTGTACTAAATCATATAATAAAAATTATCAAACTCCATTACTCAAACTTATTCATTTTTATTTAACAGATTTATACATAGCTTAAATTCAACAATTTAACTATATATGTATATATAAAATAATATTTATAAAATATCAAAATTTAATATTTATTAAACCGTATCCTATCCAAACCATAGAAATCATTTTCAAAATAATTATATATATAGACCGACGGTTTCTGTATAAAATTTTCTATCCTATGGTCAAGTGATACGGATATTTATCATTTCAATCCGTAATTTAAAAATAAAAATTACGGTTATATATCATTTCAAACCGCAATCCAGACTGAAATGAAATGCATAACAACTTGTAGTTAATATAAATAAACATCCATTCATCCATCAAAATCATACATCCGTTTATCACAATCATCATCCAAATTCAAACAATATATCAATATGTGACAGGTGATAAATAAGTGGTATCAACTATCAGTTATATTCAAAACAAATTATAACTGTTTAACTGGCAGTTTATATGCAATAAAAATAAATATAAATTTAACTGGCAGTTAATATGTGTAATGTCCCGCCCTTTCGCACGATTTAAAATCGGCACACATGCCAATATAGGGTAAATAAGGAAAACGAGAAAGAAATAAAACAAAACAGAATCTCACAGCGGAAGGATAAAATATAATAATAAATATACAGTTCATAAAACTGTTTACGAAACATTTGATTCTTCTTTATACAATAAGTATCAGAGTTCACATACCAATATAACAATGCAGCGGAACGATATGAGCGTAGTGGAATATAATATATAATAATAATAAAAATCTTCGTCTTCGTCCTCCAGAGCTAAAATCTTCGATCCTGAAACGCTCGGACTGACCCGAGCGAATTGAAAAGACAAAACACTCGAGTCAGAACTAAAAGATCTTATGTAAGTTAAATTAAAAGAAATAAATATGAGTGCAGTAACTTAAAAGATGCTCGGGATTCACATCTCTTAAGGATCTGTTAAACTATTTACTATGTAGTATATTTCGCTATTATAATAGTGTCTAATTGTAAAATAAACTTACTTTTAATAGCTTTAAGGTGTTACCCAATCTCCCCCTTAACATAATAATAGTCCCAGTAGTCCATCCAATATCATAGTCCCTCCTGATCGGGAAGCCAACAGAGGATACCACACGGGCTACGGGAGTATTCCAAACTCGTACAAGGCGCGATAGGGTAGGTGACACGGCACAACTAGGCAATGCCAGGGTAGATATACCAATTACGCATCCGAGCTGGTGGTAACGCGTAGCTACTACTACCGCCCACCTCGGACAAACTCCCTCAAATCAATGAAATCAAAAGTGAAGGTGGCCACCGAATCAATCCAAAGTCAGAGTATAGTATCGAAGAGGAGTATCCGATCAGAGGAATGACCTCATTGGCCCGAGAATCGCTCCTGTTTTAGCCACCTTATGCCAACTCACGGGAGTCGGGTCCAGGTAGTTACCTCAAAGGAAAGCGCCGCCACCATCCTACTTCATTCTGGAATCTCCACCGTGTACACGGTTGTTAAAGTGGTTTTCAGAGTTCGCAGAGAGTATGACAACTTCCGATCCCGGTCTCTTTAACAACCAAACGTTATTATAACACCGCGGTCTTTTAATAATAATTTATACTTAAAACCAGAATATAATATCCCTTTTTAAATCCATATAATTACGATATCATTTTCCTCTTTAGAAATCAAATCAATATTAATATCATTTCAAATATATCTTTTTCTAAAACCATGCCACTTTAAAAATGTATAATATCTCGAAACCATCCATTTAAATTATAACTCTTCAAAACATAATACTTCGAATCCATAGCTTTAAAACCATAACTTCAACTTAAATGGTTTGAATATTCAACAGTATATAAATAAAATGGTGTGAATTATAAATTATTTTATAAAGTAAATAATTTCCACGACTTTACAATTTTATTTTCTTTAAATTAAGTCTAAATCCATAAATTTTAAATTCACTTCCAGTTTCAATAAACCACTTCAGTTTCAATATATTTCATACTTTGAATATTAAACAATTGGAAATAAGATTGGAAATTTCTATTCAACAATTTAAATGTCCAATTATCTAGTTTTGAAATATTTACATAATAAATCCATAATCATTTAAAATAAACTCCAATTACTAACTACTAAACATTTCCTTCAATTTATTTATACTGGAAATGTTCGTTAAATTTATCTTAAATAAAATCCAGTCATTCTTTAAAATTTCCAAGTTTAATAAGTTTTACATCAACTTATGGAGTTTAATTTTTAAATAAGCTCAATTTCAAATAAATTTCCAATTTACCATACAATCTTAATTGATTTAAATCATTAAACTTTATATATATACACATACACACGCACCATATCTTAAACTTGTACTTAACCATATAATATAAATTAACAGACTCCATTATTCCACTTATTTATTTTTATTTAACAGATTTATACATAGCTTAAATTCAAAAATTTAACTATATATGTATATATAAAATAATATTTATATAATATCAAAATTTAATATTTATTAAACCGTATCCTATCCAAACCATATAAATCACTTTAAAATATTTATTATATAGACCGCGGTGCCTGTATAAAATTTTCTATCCTATGGTCAAGTGATACGGATATTCATCATTTCAATCCGCAATTTAAAAATAAAAAAATGCGGTTGTATATTATTTCAAACTGCAATCCCGAATGAAATGAGAATGCATAATACCTTGCATTTTATATAATATAGAACACACCATCCATACACCCAATATCAATCATCAACCAATTTTATTTTAATCTTCATCAATTTAAACAAACATCAATAGAGCATATAAAATATAACAGGTAACAACGAACAGTTTATATTCAAAATAAATAAATAAATAAATAAATAACTGTTTAACTAGCAGTTTATATGCAAAATAAATAAATATTTTAACCGTCAATTTATATGCAATAATAAAATTAATTAACAGTTAAATTAAATAAATGCGATTTAACTGAGATGATAAAAAAATATGCAAAACGGTCATAAATAAATTTCTACTCTTATCTTAAATTAATTTAACAAACATAAGAAAACTTAGAAGTTGTGAGTGGCTTAAAACACTCACCTTTGGAATTTAAATTGAATTGAAAATCAATTTAAACCCAAAAATTTTACAGCCTCGGAATCTGTCCGAACTAGCTTCAAAATCTCCGGAATTTAAATACGATCCTAACGCAAGAAACTGTGCGTAAATTTGAGGTCGTATGAGAAAGTTATGCTTATTAGAACGAATTTAAAATTAAAAATTAGAATAAAGCAACCTAAATGAAATTAAAAAAAAACAAACCTACCAATTACAGCCACGTCCTCCTATCTTTGAAACCCTACGCGTGCACGCGTTTCATCTCCAGGCCGCGAATGAATTCGAAGCCGCCGCCATCTCCTTTTGCCAAATTTCTGTCGCCACCTCCTACGTTGTTGCCACGATCAGATAACCCCACCGTGCTCCTCGCCCCGAGCCGCCGCTATGCCTCGAAAATCATCCCCTCCGGTCGCCTACAGAGCATCGCGCCGCTGCCTCCTTCATAAGCCAATTATGGCGATTCCATCGACCATCTAGCCAAACGAATCTTAGATCTCTGACCTACTCTTCACCATATTCCCAACGCCACCTTCCGATCGTTGATTGGCAAAGATCCACCGTTGGATCGTCCAAAATTCCATACGAACGGCCGGAATTGATTCGTGATTTCTGGGTAAACGGTGAATCGTTTTGAAAAATGAATTACACCACTGAATTACTCTCGTCGAGAGCTTCAACATAAAAAATTTCCAGAATTTTCTGAGGATTTTGAATTTTAGGCTTTGGATTTGATTTTTGAATTTTGAAATTGGATCTAGGGTTTTCAATCATTGGAAGAAGAGGAAGAGTTGATGAAATTTTTACGCGTAGACAAATGAGAATCGATGGAGGCTAGGGTTTGGCATGATATTTATAGATAAAGTTGAAAAATAGATGGATCGGGTTGATAGATATACGTGCTACCGCTAACGTGGCCCAAAAAGCCCGTTCTGACCCTGGAACGAAATTGGGTGAACCCATATTTCGAAATAGGTGTTTTAAAATATTCTGAACGCGATGGAAAAAGTTTCACGTCCAAATTCCATCGTATGAAGAAGTTATGCTGAAATCAATATTTTCAAATTGATTTCAATTAAATTGATTTCAAGGCGCTTCGCGTTCGTACGATCAAACGACAAGTCCGATCGCTACGAAACATGAAACCCTACAATAATTCACTATTACGGATCCGATGAAACTGGTTTCGTTGAAATCCGAGTCAGTGGCCAAAATGGCTATTTTTATGCTAATTAAATAAATTTATTGTTAATTAATTAAATCCAATTAAAAAATTTAAATTCTAAAATTGAAAATTTTATCACCATTATATTTCTCAAATGTTTTCAATGATTTAACAATTTTTAAATGTCAATTTATTAAAGATTAATCAATATAAATCTTCAATTTTATAAATTAAAAATTATAGATAAATTTCCAAAATTTCCATTAAATTGAATTTACCCTTAATTATTCCATTAAAAATTTAAAATAGAAGGGTTTACCATTGGATTTAAAATTATCACATAAATACTTCCGGATTTCAACTTAATTTTTGAATTAACGTAATAATTAAATATTAATTTCATTTATTGGCAATGAATCCAACTATTATAAATTAAATAAATTAACTCACTGTTAAAATTCAAATTCTAAAATTCATAAATTTATCATCTTGATTTACTTATAAATTTATAATTCTTTAAACCCAATTCCATCTCAATTTAAGGTAGCTTAATTCATCCATTATAGAATTTATTTCAATTTCTTAAAATAACACCTTTATTATAAATTGAATCCAATTTATTTTAATAAGTTTCCAAATTAAATAGATTAGATTCAATTTCAACCTTTTTACTTACACTTAAGTTTAAGTTATATTTATTTATAACGTATTACTTCCTTAGTTATTACTTTACCTACTTCCAGTATTAATTTCTTCATTAATCATAATTATTAAAGTAACGCTTATAATAAATACGACCCTACAATTACTCAACATTTAAACGAACATTATTTCATTTCCATTAGTGTAACATTCATTTATTTTATTATCACTTATTACAAATTCTAATTACATTAACAAATAAGCAGGTAATTTATAATATATGTTACAAATTTTTAATTAATCACTATTCATTATTATTGACTTTAATTTAGCATTACTTACCTTGCATTAACATTGTTACTTAAAATCACTATCCAATTGCAATTAATATTCTAATGAATACATTTACTCTTTTCCGTTATGTTATTAATTATCATCAAGGCACATCTAATTATCTTTATTGGTAAATGAGTGAATTTACTAGTAACCCACTATTATAACCTTTAGTATACTTGTATATTTATCAATCAATCAATATTTACGTTTTTTTTCTTTCATTCAAATTGATTTATAACCTAATATACATTTATATTAGTCCCATTTCATTCCATTCATTAATGGGTATTGCACTAATCTTATTACTTTACATTACATTCAGTTTCCAAATTTTATAGAATTAAATTCTAATTACTTACCATTTAATCCATTAATTTTTGATTCTATCCAAACATGTATTTAGATTTTATTTTAATTAATTTATTCAATGTTGACGTCCACTTAATAAAATTTACTTTCAATTATGTAGTTGCAATTCAAGTCAGTTATTATTTGATTAATACTATTTTCAATTTATTTCTTCTAGTATTAATTTCACAAATCAAATTTAATTAACAAATTATAATGGTTTCCACTATTTCTTCAATTGGATTTCATTTCAATACTAATTTATCACCTTTTTTCTTTCTATTTTTACAAAATTTCAATTACAAAATCCTATTTAATTAACAATTTTAATTGTCGAAATTTACGGGTCGTTACACTCTCCCCCACTCAAAACTTTTCGTCCCTGAAAAGGAAAAGAAGGGAAAAGAAGAATTAAGAAATCATTATATCTTACATAAAATATTAAATTTATAACCAAATAGATTTACCAAATTAATTAATTTAAATACAATATACCAATTTATAACCATTAAATCCTTTTATACTTAAATTAATAAAGTTTGTAAATCATTTTCAAAAATTTCTAAGTCCAAAAATTTCGATTTTTTTCTTCTGTCAGAGTCTCATTTGTACGGGGAGGCTCGGGAGGAGGTATAATATAAATATAACAACAATTATTTTATAATATAATATAAATCCCAACACGGGAAAAATATATAAAGAAGCGCTATAAACCGTAATCTGAAACGTACCTATTTGTCGGGCAATTTACGCTTAATTTATGGAACCAAAAGCAGTAGCAATTGCTTCCATAACCTGCATTTCACTTATAAAATCTAAAAGGGTTAACAATTTATATAAATTGAAATATTTAGGTGGTTTCAATTACTAACAACAAATCAATACAACAACCATCAATTTCACAAGCAGCATACACAATAAATACATAACAACCATTCAATCAAACAAACAAATAGTTGTTCAGGTTCAAAAATTTTAAATTGTACGGAATGAAGAATAAACTACTAGCGCATCATTTGCTCAACAGTCTTATATATAACTAAATGGATTATTCATTCACCCAAATCCAATTTAAAAGTATCCTTGCCCAAACAACCATCAACTAACCAACAACAAATCCAAACAACAAATCAAATTAACTTATCATTAATTTTATTATTTCATACATTAGTTGTTTAATTTCCTTTCTTTCATTCAGTGATTCTTTTCATTCATATAACGGTTTATCTTTTTATTTTCATTTTATTTCTTTCAATTTTATTTAGAAATAACTTCAACCCTTTTACTTAAGCTTACAATCTCTCTTTATTATATTACATTCATTTATAATTGCATGACCTCATCTATTTACACTTTAATTACTTATGTTTATAATCATCCATTTGTCATACTTACCTTTAGTTATATTTACTTGGTAAAATTTCAATTATAACTTAAGTTTATAACAATAAATTCTCATTTAATAGCGATTTCAAGGAATACTTTCATTATTTCAAATTTCTACTTGTATAATATTCTATTACAATCTCTTATTAAACATTTCAACTTTTAATCTTTGGTAAGTTATATATGTTATTTAAGGGTGTAATTGAAAGTTATACAAGTTTGTTCTATTTCCTTTGATTAATTTAAAATTTAATAATACTATCCTTTTCTTATATAAGTTACACTTGCAAATTTCTTTAAATCCATTAATAACTTAGCATTAAATTCCTATTTCTATTAAAACTCCAATTATTAATTGGTTACATTCCATTTCTCTACACTGCTTGAAACTATTAATTTGTCGAAAACGTAAGAATTAAATACCGGGTTAAATTTAAATTCATTTTATAATAACAAATAAATAGATACTAATAACATATATATATATATCCAATTATATTTGAAACAATTTAAAAATTATATATTTTCTCAAAATAAAACTGCAGTAAAACTACTACCGTGGCCTTCCCACTTTGAAACCCGAAAATGAATGTCGATGATGCGGCCACAATCAGCGAAATTATTTACCAGTGACAAATAGGGAAGTACAGAACTCATACCTTTTCCGAAAATTCTTTAAAGCATTCCTTTCAATTTATATTAAAATATTTATATCCTAAAATACTTCTAAATAATATCACTATTATATTTAATATTTATATCAGAAAATACTTATAAACAATATTATTATATTCAAAAATTTCAAAACCCCTAGATCTTAAGTTCTAAATTTTCAAATTTCATTTATTTAATTTTTCAATCTTATTTCTATTATTATTTATACACTTTATTACCTAACAACCAATCTATTGCAGCCAAATGTAGATATCGTTTGAAGAAGAAAAAAAATTTATATAGAGAATATAATAGGCAAAATTATTTCATTAACCTATATTAAAAACAAACATTATGTCGGTCTGTCCTATTAAGTGTTTAGAAATCCCTATTGATGTCACAGCGTCTCATGCACCAACCAGAATTTATAAATACAAAACGGAACAGATTAACACAATATTAAAACCTTTTATTAACACTAACAAATACGCTCTCTCATATATATACTCAGCGACTGACACAGGGTATTTCTACCCTATTAATAAAGAGTCAGAACCCACAAAGCTAAGGTTTATCGCTAAACCAAAGCTCTGATACCAACTGTAACGTCCCGCCCTTTCGCACGATTTAAAATCGATAACGTGCCAATTCAAACCATACGGAAGGGCGGATTGTTATTGGGGTAAATAAGAAAAACGAGAAATAAATAAAATAAAACAGAATCTCACAGCAGAAGGATAAAATATAATAATAAATATACAGTTCATAAAACTGTTTACGAAACATTTGATTCTTCTTTATACAATAAGTATCAGAGTTCACATACCAATATAAGAATGCAGCGGAACAATATGAGTGTAGTGGAATATAATATATAATAATAATAATAGAAATCTTCGTCTTCGTCCTCCAGAGCTAAAATCTTCGATCCTGAAATGCTCGGACTGACCCGAGCAAATTGAAAAGACAAAACACTCGAGTCGGAACTAAAAGATCTTATGTAAGTTAAATTAAAAGAAATAAATATGAGTACAGTAACTTAAAAGATGCTCGGGATTCACATCTCTTAAGGATCCGTTAAACTATTTACTATGTAGTATATTTCACTATTATAATAGTGTCTAATTGTAAAATAAACTTACTTTTAAATAGCGTTAAGGAGTTACCCAATCTCCTCCTTAACACAATAATAGTCCCAGTGGTCCATCCAATATCATAGTCCCTCCTGATCGGGAAGCCACCAGAGGATACCACACGGGCTACGGGAGAAATCCAAACTCGTACAAGGCGCGATAGGGTAGGTGACACGGCACAACTAGGCAATGCCAGGGTAGATATACCAATTACGCATCCGGGCTAGTGGTAACGCGTAGCTGCTACTACCGCCCACCTCGGACAAGCTCCCCCAAATCAAAGAAATCAAAAGTGAAGGTGGCTACCGAATCAATCCAAAGTCAGAGTACAGTATCAAAGAGGAGTATCCGATCAGAGGAATGACCTCATTGGCCCGAGAATCGCTCATGTTTTAGCGACCTTATGCCAACTCACGGGAGTCGGGTCCACGTAGTTACCTTGAAGGAAAGCGCCACCACCATCCTACTTCATTCTGGAATCTCCACCGCATACACGGTTGTTAAAGTGGTTTTGGGAGTTGGGAGAGAGTATGACAACTTTCGATCTCGGTCTCTTTAACAACCAAACGTTATTACAACACCGCGGTCTTTTAAAAATAATTTATACTTAAAACCAGAATATAATATCCCTTTTTAAATCCATATAAATACGATATCATTTTCCTCTTTAAAAATCAAATCAATATTGATATCATTTCAAATATATCTTTTTCTAAAGCCATACCACTTTAAAATTTTATAATATCTCGAAACCATCCATGTAAATTATAACTCTTCAAAACATAATACTTCGAATCCATAGCTTTAAAACCATAACTTCAACTTAAATGGTTTGGATATTCAACTATATATAAATAAAATGGTGTGAATTTAAAATTACTTTATAAAGTAAATAATTTCTATGGCTTTAGAATTTTATTTTCTTTAAATTAAGTCTAAATCCATAAATTTTAAATTCACTTCCAGTTTCAATAAACCACTTTAGTTTCAATATATTTCATACTTTGAATATTAAACAATTGGAACTAAGGTTGGAAATTTCTATTCAACAATTTAAATATCCTATTATCTAGTTTTGAAATATTTACATTATAAATCCATAATCATTTAAAATAAACTCCGATTACTAACTACTAAACATTTCCTTCAATTTATTTATACTAGAAATGTTCATTAAATTAATCTTGAATAAAATCCAATCATTCTTTAAAATTTCCAAGTTTAATAAATTTTACATCAACTTATGGAGTTTAATTTTTAAATAAGCTCAATTCCAAATAAATTTCCAATTTACTTTCCAATCTTAATAGATTTAAATCATTAAACTTTATATACACACACTCCCCCCCCATATCTTAAACCTGTACTTAACCATATAATATAAATTAACAGACTCAATTATTCCACTTATTTATTTTTATTTAACAGATTTATACATAGCTTAAATTCAAAATTTTAACTATATATGTATATATAAAATATTATTTATATAATATCAAAATTTAATATTTATTAAACCGTATCCTATCCAAACCATATAAATCACTTTAAAATATTTATTATATAGACCGCGGTGCCTGTATAAAATTTTCTATCCTGTGGTCAAGTGATACAGATATTTATCATTTCAATCCGCAATTTAAAATTAAAAAAATGTTGTTTTATATCATTTCAAACTGCAATCACGAATGAAATGAGAATGCATAATACCTTGCAGTTTATATAATATAGAACACACCATCCATTCACCCAATATCAATCATCAACCAATTTTATTTCAATCATCATCAATTTAAACAAACATCAATAGAGCATATAAAATATAACAGGTATCAACGAACAGTTTATATTCAAAATAAATAAATAAATAACAGTTTAACTAGCAGTTTATATGCAAAATAAAAAAAAATTAACCATCAATTTATATGCAATAATAAAATTAATTAACATTTAAATTAAATAAATGCGATTTAACCGAGATGATAAAAAAAATATGCAAAATAGTCGTAAATAAATTTCTACTCATATCTTAAATCAATTTAACAAACATAAGAAAACTTAGAAGTTGTGAGTGGGTTAAAACACTCACCTTTGGAATTTAAATTGAATTGAAATTCAATTTAAACCCAAAAATTTTACAGCCTCAGAATCTGTCCAAACCAGCGTCAAAATCTTCGGAATTTACATACGATCCTAACGCAAGAAAATGCGCGTAAATTTGAGGTCGTATGAGAAAGTTATGCTTATTAGAACGAATTTGAAATTAAAAATTAGAATAAAGCAACCTAAATGAAATAATAAAAAAACAAACCTGTCAATTACAGCCACGTCCTCCTATCTTTGAAACCCTACGCACGCACGTGTTTCATCTCCAGGCCGCGAACGAATTACAAGCCGCCGCCATTTCCTTTTGCCAAATTTCTGTCGCCGCCTCCAATGCTTTAGCCACGATCAGATAACCCCACCATGCTCCTCGCCCCGAGCCGCCGCCGTGCCTCGAAAACCATCCCCTCTGGTCGCCTACAGACCATCACGCCGTCGTCGCCTTCACAAGCCAATTCTGGCGATTCCATCGACCATCTTGCCAAACAAACCATAGATCTGTGACCTACTCTTCACCCTCTGTAACGACCCCAATTTTTTATTTAATTTAAATTAATAGTTAATGAAAGTTTTGGAATAAACTTTGGTATTAAAATTGAATTTGAATATTTAATTCTTATTTGAATGAAAATTTTGAATAATGTTTTCAATTGAATTGGATTCTAAATAAAATTTTGATTTGGAAAGTTAAAATATATTCAATATTGAATATAAGTGTAAAATATAAAAATAAAATATACAAATTTAATACTTAAGTTAGCAAATATAATTATAAGATAAATTACAAAATAACAAGTCAATCACAAAGTAGATGAAACAAAGAAGAAATAAATATACATTTAAGTATATGCAAAGCAAGTAAAATATGTGTCAACAAAACAAAAGGAAGATAATAAATATATCAAAGTGTGAATCAAAACAAAGTGATATATATACAACATGGAATACAAACTAAAGATATATGTATTTATACATCAAACTAATATGATTGTAGACAATAAAGGGAACAAGGCACTAATGCAAATCTAGTCAAGTATGTAAGCCATGCCTCCACCATTATTAAATCACTTCACCCTACTTCAAAATCATATCAGATCTATTAGCTGTCAAAGGAATTTAGAAAAGTTATAAATAAAATAAACAGTAAACAAAGTAAAAAGGAAACAGCAGCTCACTGTCAAGACTTAACTCTATACATACCTCATATACTTCTTCCTCTCGAACTAAACTATACTTGAGAAAAATATAAGTGTACAAAATATTTTATGCTAGCACACCAAAGTACCATCAGCCACCATATCAATATATCACTTCAGCCATGCCCTGTATTATACAAACCATATTATCACCCTGTACACTTTTTTTTATATATATCAAACATCTTCATTTCGTTCATTCAAAACTAAGTAGAACCAAAACAATTTCATCTGGAATTCAAACAAATATCAACTTAAAACTTCTACTTAAACCATCAAGCAATTGAATTAAAATCTGGGATTATAAGAAGAGGAAGTACCAGTAGCAACTCAGCCCAGATTTTCAACTTTCAAAAAAAAAAGGAAAAAAAAAGGGTTTTCAACTTTAATTTGGAAGCTCAGGTGGATTCAAACAATGATTTGGAAGGTGAGTGACAACAGCTATTTAAATTTGAATTTATGTTGCCATTGCTCTGTGTATATGCATATATCAGTAATATCTCTTCTCTGTTACATTACAGAGTATTAGACGACATCAAAATTCAATTTCTTCTTCCCTAATCAATATTAGGCTTTGATTTTAAAATAAATTTGTTGTGTTTAAGTACGAATGATAACTTAAAAATAGTTTCATGACATAAAAATGTATATAGATGGAAAAATATAATTTTTACAGTGGTAACTTCATTTTCTGGAAAATTCGAATGTCATAAAATATTGATTCAAGTATATAATTGGAATCTACACTCAAAAATAAGATTTTTAAAACAAATATGAGGATTTTTAGTTGAGTGTGCAGCGTGTAGTTCCAAAATGAACCAAATGTGCTTTTTAATCAATTTCTGGAAATTTAGCACATCTTAGATGTTGAATTTTTGTTTGGAGATAGTTTGTTGATCGATGATTTTAGGAAAAATGCTCGTAAAAATTCTGGAGCACCGTGGTGATCGGGGATAAGTGATTTAGGGTTTAATACTGGATGTTGAAACATTGAAATGTCGAGGTCGTGGCGTCAACTATGAGGCATCGGAGTTGATCGCGGTTGTGGGAATGGTCGGGGGATTGTATGGAGAAGCCTCGGTGATTATGGCGGGTGGTCTCGAGGTCGTAGGCGATCAGGAAGGTGGAGTTTTCTGACCATGGTGGTTTCCTGATTGGTCGAGAATGCTTCAATTTTGACTCGTTAGGTTTTCGTGCGATCTGGGTTCGCCTTCATGTTTGCGTAAGTTCGTGTGGTTGTTGGGGATGGTCGCGACCGTCGCCAGAGGGCGGAGCCGTTGGTGCAAGTGCACCGCGTGCACGTTTGGGTTGTTGAATTTTGGCTGTGGGTTGCGTCTTTGGGGAAGAAGAAGGAAGCTCGGGACGTTGCTCGAGTTTTAGCGTGAGTGACTCAAAGGTGCTGGGTTTGTAAGGGCTTGTGAGTGACTCGAGAGATAGGTCGAGTTGCCTGAGGGTTAGGCTCGGGTATGTGAGTTGAGTTTTAAATATGTATTCTAGTTTTAAAATGAAAGGAAATTGGTTTTAAATTCTTCTAAACTTCTTTATAAAATGGGTATTTCTTTAATATGAGAATTTAAAAGGATTTTTGAATTGTTTTTAATAAGTTGAAATTTAAAAGTAAACTTAAAATGGAAATTGTTTTAAAACCTTTTCTATAATAATAATGTAATCATTTGTAAGAATGAGGTTTATCTTAAAGTCAAGGAAGATTTAACGATTTGAAATTCATTAAATTATGTTAATCAAGATGGATAATTTATTATTTAATTAATTGATGAATTGGACTAATTAAATAAGTAATTAAAGGTTAAAATTAATTAATTAAGGTTTAAAGATTAATTTATTAAGGAATAATAAATTTGTGACTTAAGGATTTTTAATAAAATATTAATCAATGATTAAAGTTGATTTATCAAGTGATTAAGCAATAATAAATTTATGGATAATGTGATAAATTGATTTGGTAATTAATTTGAGAATAATTAAATTATTAAAGCAATTAATTTATTTAAAGGTTAATTAAATTAATGTGATGAATTAAGAGTAACTTTACTTATTAAAGTGGTTGATAAATAAATTTATATCAAATGATTTGTAAATAATTAATTAGAATTTGATAATTAATTTATAAGTAATAAATTTACTTGGGACTAAATTGAATTAATTAGGATTAAACAAATAATTAATCCTTCTTATAAATGTTTATTAAATGCTTGACCTTAATACCTATGAATGATTATATTGTATGCGATGCCTTGAATTAATTGCCCTATCTGATCTGTGATATTTTGTTCTGTATATTGAGCCGTGTATGATTATTCATTTATTTACATTTTTATATTATCTGTGAATCTGTGAATGAGCGATAAGCGTTATGTTTATATCGCTTATCAACTATATTTCTGTGTTTTAATATGTGATGATTGAATAATGTTGCACTATTGTGTTGAACCCCTGGACCACACCATACACACACAAAATATGGATTTCACGAGGAAATCGATTAAGTCGCAGATTTTTGAAATGATTTTTAAAAGTTGAATATTTTAATTCCAATGTTTTGGAAATGGATTGGGTTTAAAGTGAAAAGCAATTGAAATGGAATTTCAAAGATGAAATTATTTTGAATAACTTGATTAAGATTTGGAATTTAAATATTTTGATTTAAATTTGAATTCAATACTTGAAATTGAATTCTATGATTTGAAACTAGGGATTAACGATATTATACTAGTTATATATGAGTCAAACCATTTTTAAAGTATTGTTCTTTTGGGAATTTGAATTAACCCAAAGATTTTAACTTGTATAAATGAAATAAGGTTTTTCCGAAATAACATTGTTGTTTCTAAATGATAAAAAGCTTTCATAGGAGAAATGAATTTCAAATTGTATTAAAAGGATTTCAAGTTAAACTAAAATAATCTTCCAAGTTATAGATGAATATCTGGAAATGAATTTTGAAAGAGAATATTTAGGAACGAACTTTGAAAGATATAAGTTAAATCTTAATTTAAAGATTTAATGAATTAAAATCCAATTGAATTGGAATTGTTTTGAAATCCAGGAATGAATCTTTGAGAAACTAGGTGAACTTTATGAAATAAATCCTTTTGTTTTAAAAGATTGGAAATGGTAAATTGTTAAACCATTTAAAAGAAAAGCTTTGGATTTTTAAGTTGTGACTTAATTGAAATCCCATATCCATATGTTTTAAATATTGCGCTCACTATTCGGGTTAGCCGGAAAAGGACCTTTGGGTCGTATAACCCATTCCGAATATGTGATACGTCGTTATGGATAACATTTGAAGACCGGTGGTGAAGACCGAGTATTTGTGGGAACGATAGGATAAATATCGATTGTCTCTGCACCGAGTAGCTATGGTATAGAGATTCCATAAGTGATGGGAAGTCCGATCGGGATTGTGAATACCCGGATTGCAAGGGCTTCTTTGGAAGTGCCTTCGGTTCTGTTCGAACCCAGAACAGACTTGTATGGATTGTATGTCTGACATTACAATTTGAGATATAAAGCAGATTTCTTTCAAATACATTTCTGTTGGTGGTGGAGAATTTATTCTCTTAGCTTAACACCGTTCTCTGAGACGTACGAGCTCAGAGGTTATGTAGTTGATGGTTATCAGCGATATATTCCCAATTTGGTAATGTGACATGCTGAGTGTTGCTGCTAAATGATCATTTGTTTGATCACTTATCTTTGTGATCATTTCTTTGATCATTTGTTAACCCAAAGCATGGCTTTGTACCAAAGCGTGGCTTTGTGGACGAGACTTCGTCGAACCTCACACCCCGGAATGGTCAAAACAGGAAAGATGCGGCAAGGTTATGAGGGGTAGCTACCTTTAGGGTATGTGCATTTCCTTCTGGAAAAGGGTGGTATCATGGTATGGAGCCCAGATACTTACTCATGTCACTTTATTATTTTGGTGTGATGTTGGTTATGAGCGCTCGGATAAAGGTTCTAAAGGACCGGGGGATGGCATACTCGTGTCAGTAGTTACCCAGTTAGGGGTAACCCGGCCTTGTGTTGGCAGAGATCCGGTTAGGTTCTCGGGGACGTCCTTCCAGAGGCGTTCTCATGTGGCAATGGGAAGTTCCTTGGCCTGACCATTTGTTGGAAATCCAAAGAAACAATACGATCTTGTACGGTTTTAGTTGTAGAACCTATCATTCACTTATGGTGGCGCCCCACTCTTTGGATGGTAGCTATAGTAGGCATAAGTGCGGAATGCCTATGCTGGCTAAGATTTATATCTTTACTTTCGAAATGATTTTTACTACACTATGCACTAGTAATAATATCAAATGTTTTTTTTAATGCGTATCAAGCATCTTTGACTATCATAAGGAGAAATCTCCTCCGATTCTGCGTTTGCATTGTGTGTGTGTGTGCGGGAGACCTTATGGTAGTCTCACTTCTAAAAAAGCATTGCGAATTGATTTTTAAATATTTCGTTGTTTGTTTTTAAAGATAAACTATTTTTGTTGCTCACACCAGTCCCATGACTGATCCGGAGTTTATTGTTTCCTTCCTAAACTCTGGGTGCTCAAAATTTTTTCTACACGGGCAGTCTAGAGTTGGGTTTTTCAGATAATCAGATTAGTAGGTTATCTAGAGCTAGTTCAGTCTTTGGAGGCGGACGAGACTTGCTTGTCTTGGTGCAATGTGATGGTGGTTCGAGCTGCTACTGGAGTTCTCTTTTGAAGACTATCTTAGAGTTAGTGATTCCGCTTCTAGTGTTATCGTTTTCTTTTCCGCTGCTATTTTATTGTATCATATCTCTGATGTATGTTGATATCTATTGGATCATCTGTTGTATCAGATATTGTATCAAAGCTATATATCAATGTATTATTCTTTTTATTCCACTGTGTTGTTGATTTAATGTTGTTATAAGCTCCGGCGAATCGGATTTGAACGGTCGAATCTATGACATAAGAATACGATATGAAGTATGGATGTCGATTTTCGAGCGCGAAATACCTAGTCGTTACATTTGGTATCAGAGCTAAGGGTTGAACTTTAGCTCAGGAGTATCACATTAAGTAACTCATTAGAGATAGGGTGAAGTATCTCTGGAATGAGTATATCCCTAAGATATCCGTTTGAACGCCTCAGTAAATTCTCTTACTATCCACTGATAGTGAGTATGAGTGCAAGAAGAGAACAAGATAGGGGACAGGGAAATACGACTATAAATGATCAATACCCTGCAACAGTGGAAATAACTTTCTTATCAATTTCCTTTGATTCGTCTCCAAATTCTTTTGATCGCTTCGTGACAACTGCAAGAAGAAGTTTCGGTACGGTGATGGCACTATGAATCGTTGTAGAAGATCTTACTTCGTATCTTCATCGATTTCTTTTCAGATTTAGATGTAAACTTTAATGAATTTGAAATTTGAATTAAATTGGAAATTATGAATAAATTTTTAATTTAAATTGAGTTAAATTGGTTAATGAAATATAAGATAGATTTGAATTATATCGATAAAACGATTTTGTTTAAAACCAAAATTTTGAATTTCTGTTATAACTTCTTGGGTAGAATAAAATTTGAAATGTAAACTTTGTTGTATCTCTCAATCTATAAAATTCTAAGACTTAGGATCTTAATTTTTGGATTTTGATTTTAATTGTAGAGAACAAATAGCATCAGCCGAGGTGGAAAGGCCAGAAGGGTTGGTGATTTTGGTTCATCTAGTAGGATTCGGGATGATTTGGGTGAACCATCAGGACGTGAGGAGGTGCCAGAAGAACCTGTGGTGAAGCCACAACCTCAATGAAGAACCCAAAGAGAATTCCGGAAATGAAGAGGAATTTGAAGAAGAATTCGAGGAAGAATTTGAAGAAGAGTTCGAAGAGGAATTTGAGGAAGAGTTTGAGGTGGAAGAAGAACCTGAAATGGAGATAGAGTCCGAAGGTGATGAAGAAATTCATTGGGATTTAGATAATGCCGTAGAGGATGATGATGCCATAGAGGACGAGGAGCTAGATGGTGGAGGTTTTATTCCGGTAGAGTCTGACCTAGAGGATGTTTATGTGATAGATGATGAGGCTGAAGTTATAGAACTTTCAGGGCCTGAGAGAGGAAGTTCTGATAGTGAGGATCTATAGTTGGTTGGATTGACTTCTTTTGGTTAAGGTATGTTTATGTACGTGTTTTGGAATTAGAATTGTAGTGAAGGTTGGATGTTAGTAGGGTTATGTATGGCTATAACTTATGTACGAATATTATGAGTAGTATTTAACCTAAGATATATTATGAATTACCCGAAAATATCCATATGTTTACTAGTATAGTTTGAATTGGCATTAGTCTATTCTGTGTGTGTATAATTCGTGAAACGAACTGTACAATTTCGAGGACGAAATTCTTTTAAGGGGGGAAGTCTGTAACGACCCCAATTTTTAATTTAATTTAAATTAATAGTTAATGAAAGTTTTGGAATAAACTTTGGTATTAAAATTGAATTTGAATATTTAATTCTTATTTGAATGAAAATTTTGAATAATGTTTTCAATTGAATTGGATTCTAAATAAAATTTTGATTTGGAAAGTTAAAATATATTCAATATTGAATATAAGTGTAAAATATAAAAATAAAATATACAAATTTAATACTTAAGTTAGCAAATATAATTATAAGATAAATTACAAAATAACAAGTCAATCACAAAGTAGATGAAACAAAGAAGAAATAAATATACATTTAAGTATATGCAAAGCAAGTAAAATATGTGTCAACAAAACAAAAAGAAGATAATAAATATATCAAAGTGTGAATCAAAACAAAGTGATATATATACAACATGGAATACAAACTAAAGATATATGTATTTATACATCAAACTAATATGCTTGTAGACAATAAAGGGAACAAGGCACTAATGCAAATCTAGTCAAGTATGTAAGCCATACCTCCACCATTATTAAATCACTTCACCCTACTTCAAAATCATATCAGATCTATTAGCTGTCAAAGGAATTTAGAAAAGTTATAAATAAAATAAACAGTAAACAAAGTAAAAAGGAAACAACAGCTCACTGTCCAGACTTAACTCTATACATACCTCATATACTTCTTCCTCTCGAACTAAACTATACTTGAGAAAAATATAAGTGTACAAAATATTTTATGCTAGCACACCAAAGTACCATCAGCCACCATATCAATATATCACTTCAGCCATACCCTGTATTATACAAACCATATTATCACCCTGTACACTTTTTTTTTTATATATATCAAACATCTTCATTTCGTTCATTCAAAACTAAGTAGAACCAAAACAATACCATCTGGAATTCAAACAAATATCAACTTAAAACTTCTACTTAAACCATCAAGCAATTGAATTAAAATCTGGGATTATAAGAAGAGGAAGTACCAGTAGCAACTCAGCCCAGATTTTCAACTTTCAAAAAAAAAGGAAAAAAAAAAGTGGTTTCAACTTTAATTTGGAAGCTCAGGTGGATTCAAACAATGATTTGGAAGGTGAGCAACAATAGCTATTTAAATTTGAATTTATGTTGCCATTGCTCTGTGTATATGCATATATCAGTAATATCTCTTCTCTGTTACATTAAAGAGTGTTAGACGACATCAAAATTCAATTTCTTCTTCCCTAATCAATATTAGGCTTTGATTTTAAAATAAATTTGTTGTGTTTAAGTGCGAATGATAACTTAAAAATAGTTTCATGACATAAAATTGTATATAGATGGAAAAATCAAATTTTTACAGTGGTAACTTCATTTTCTGGAAAATTCGAATGTCATAAAATATTAATTCAAGTATATAATTGGAGTCTACACTCAAAAATAAGATTTTTAAAACAAATATGAGGATTTTTTGTTGAGTGTTCAGCGTGCAGTTCCAAATTGAACCAAATGTGCTTTTTAATCAATTTCTGGAAATTTAGCAAATCTTAGATGTTGAATTTTTGTTTGGAGATAGTTTGTTGATCGATGATTTCAGGAAAAATGCTCGTAAAAATTCTGGATCACCGTGGTGATCGGGGATAAGTGATTTAGGGTTTAATACTGGATTTTGAAACATTGAAATGTCGAGGTCGTGGCGTCAACTATAAGGCATCGGAGTTGATCGCGATTGTGGGAATGGTCACGGGATTGTATGGAGAAGCCTCGGTGATGATGGGGGGGTGGTCTCGAGGTCGTAGGCGATCGGGAAGGTGGAGTTTTCTGACCATGGTGGTTTCCTGATTGGTCGAGAATGCTTCAATTTTGACTCGTTGGGTTTTCGTGCGATCTGGGTTCGCCTTCATGTTCGCGTAAGTTCGTGTGGTTATTAGGGATGGTCGCGACCATCGCCAGAGGCCGGAGCCGTTGGTGCAAGTGCACCGCGTGCACGTTTGGGTTGTTGGGTTTTGGTTGTGGGTTGCGTCTTTGGGGAAGAAGAAGGAAGCTCGGGACGTTGCTCGAGTTTTAGCGTGAGTGACTCGAAGGAGCTGGGTTCGTGAGGGCTTGTGAGTGACTCGAGAGATAGGTCGAGTTGCCTGAAGGTTAGGCTCGGGTATGTGAGTTGAGTTTTAAATATGTTTTCTAGTTTTAAAATGAAAGGAAATTGGTTTTAAATTCTTCTAAACTTCTTTATAAAATGAGTATTTCTTTAATATGAGAATTTAAAAGGATTTTTGAATTGTTTTTAAACTTCGATAAAGTTGAAATTTAAAAGTAAACTTGAAATGGAAATTATTTTAAAACCCTTTTTATAATAATAATGTAATCATTTGTAAGAATGAGGTTTATCTTAAAGTCAAGGAAGATTTAACGATTTGAAATTCATTAAATTATGTTAATCAAGATGGATAATTTATTATTTAATTAATTGATGAATTGGACTAATTAAATAAGTAATTAAAGGTTAAAATTAATTAATTAAGGTTTAAAGATTAATTTATTAAGGAATAATAAATTTGTGAATTAAGGATTTTTTAGTAAAATATTAATCAATGATTAAAGTTGATTTATCAAGTGATTAAGAAATAATAAATTTAAGGATAATGTGATAAATTAATTTGGTAATTAATTTGAGAATAATTAAATTATTAAAGTAATTAATTTATTTAAAGGTTAATTAAATTAATGTGATGAATTAAGAGTGACTTTACTTATTAAAGTGGTCGATAAATAAATTTATATCAAATGATTTGTAAATAATTAATTCGAATTTGATAATTAATTTATAAGTAATAAATTTACTTGCGAATAAATTGAATTAATTAGGATTAAACAAATAATTAATCCTGCTTATAAATGTTTATTAAATGCTTGACCTTAATACTTATGAATGATTATATTGTATGTGATGCCTTGAATTAATTGCCCTATCTGATCTGTGATATTTTGTTCTGTATATTGAGCTGTGTATGATTATTTATGTATTTACATTTGTATATTATCTATGAATCTGTGAATGAGCGATAAGCGTTATGTTTATATCACTTATCAACTATATTTCTGCGTTTTAATATGCGATGATTGAATAATGTTGCACTATTGTGTTGAACCCCTGGACCACACCATACACACACAAAATATGGATTTCACGAGGAAATCGATTAAGTCACAGATTTTTGAAATGATTTTTAAAAGTTGAATATTTTAATTCAAATGTTTTGGAAATGGATTGGGTTTAAAGTGAAAAGCAATTGAAATGGAATTTCAAAGATGAAATTATTTTGAATAACTTGATTAAGATTTGGAATTTAAATATTTTGATTTAAATTTGAATTCAATACTTGAAATTGAATTCTATGATTTGAAACTAGGGATTAACGATATTATACTAGTTATATATGAGTCAAACCATTGTTAAAGTATTGTTCTTTTGGGAATTTTAATTAACCCAAAGATTTTAACTTGTATAAATGAAATAAGGTTTTTCCGAAATAACATTGTTGTTTCTAAATGATAAAAAGCTTTCATAGGAGAAATGAATTTCAAATTGTATTAAAAGGATTTCAAGTTAAACTAAAATAATCTTCCAAGTTATAGATGAATATCTGGAAATGAATTTTGAAAGAGAATATTTGGGAACGAATTTTGAAAGATATAAGTTAAATCTTAATTTAAAGATTTAATGAATTAAAATCCAATTGAATTGGAATTGTTTTGAAATCCAGGAATGAATCTTTGAGAAACTAGGTGAACTTTATGAAATAAATCCTTTTGTTTTAAAAGATTGGAAATGGTAAATTGTTAAACCATTTGAAAGAAAAGCTTTGGATTTTTAAGTTGTGACTTAATTGAAATACCATATCCATATGTTTTAAATATTGCGCTCACTATTCGGGTTAGCCGGGAAAGAACCTTTGGGTCGTATAACCCATTCTGAATATGTGATACGTCGTTATGGATAGCATTTGAAGACCGGTGGTGAAGACCGATTATTTGTGAGAACGATAGGATAACCTATCGATTGTCTCTGCACCGAGTAGCTACGGTATAGAGATTCCATAAGTGATGGGAAGTCCGATCGGGATTGTGAATACCCGGATTGCAAGGGCTTTTTTGGAAGTGCCTTCGGTTCTGTTCGAACCCGGAACAGACTTGTATGGATTGTATGTCTGACATTACAATTTGAGATATAAAGCAGATTTCTTTCAAATACATTTCTGTTGGTGGCGGAGAATTTATTCGCTTAGCTTAACACCCTTCTCTGAGACGTACGAGCTCATAGGTTATGTATTTGATGGTTATCAGCGATATATTCCCAATTTAGTAATGTGACATGCTGAGTGTTGCTGTGAAATGATCGTTGTTTGATCATTTGTGATATGATCATTTGTTTGATCACTTATCTTTGTGATCATTTCTTTGATCATTTGTTGACCCAAAGCATGGCTTTGTACCAAAGCGTGGCTTTGTGGACGAGATTTCGTCGAACCTCACACCCCGGAATGGTCAAAACAGAAAAGATGCAGCAAGGTTATGAGGGGTAGCTCTCTTTAGGGTATGTGCATTTCCTTCTGGAAAAGGCTGGTATCATGGTATGGAGCCCAGATACTTACTCATGTCACTTCATTATTTTGGTGTGATGTTGGTTACGAGCGCTCGGATAAAGGTCCTAAAGGACCGGGGGATGGCATACTCGTGTCAGTAGTTACCCAGTTAGGGGTAACCCGGCCTTGTGTTGGCAGAGATCCGGTTAGGTTCTCGGGGACGTCCTTCCAGAGGCGTTCTCATGTGGCAATGGGAAGTTCCTTGGCCTGACCATTTGTTGGAAATCCAAAGAAACAATACGATCTTGTACGGTTTTAGTTGTAGAACATATCATTCACTTATGGTGGCGCCCCACTGTTTGGATGGTAGCTATAGTAGGCATAAATGCGGAATGCCTATGCTGGCTAAGATTTATATCTTTACTTTCGAAATGATTTTTACTACACTATGCACTAGTAATAATATCAAATGTTTTTTTTAATGCGTATCAAGCATCTTTGACTATCATAAGGAGAAATCTCCTCCGATTCTGCGTTTGTATTGTGTGTGTGTGCAGGTGGCCTTATGGTAGTCTCATTTCTAAAAAAGCTTTGCGAATTGATTTTTAAATATTTCGTTGTTTGTTTTTAAAGATAAACTATTTTTGTTGCTCACACCTGTCACATGAGTGATCCGGAGTTTATTGTTTCCTTCCTAAACTCTGGGTGCTCAAAATTTTTTCTACACGGGCAGTCTAGAGTTAGGTTTTTTAGATAATCAGATTAGTAGGTTATCTGGAGCTAGTTCAGTCCTTGGAGGCGGACGAGACTTGCTTGTCTTGGTGCAATGTGATGGTGGTTCGCGCTGCTACTGGAGTTCTCTTTTGAAGACTATCTTAGAGTTAGTGATTCCGCTGCTAGTGTTATCGTTTTCTTTTCTGCTGCTATTTTATTGTATCATATCTCTGATGTATATTGATATCTATTGGATCATCTATTGTATCAAAGCTGTATATCAATGTATTATTCTTTTTATTCCACTGTGTTGTTGACTTAATGTTTGTTATAAGCTCCGGCGAATCAGATTTGAACGGTTGAATCTATGACATTTGAATACGATATGAAGTATGGATGTCGATTTTCGATCGCGAAATACCTAGTCGTTACATCCTCTTCCCAACGCCACCTTCCGATCGTCGATTGGCAAAGATCCACCGTTGGATTGTCCAAAATTCCATACGAACGGCCGGAATTGATTCGTGATTTCTGGGTAAACGGTGAATCGTTTTGAAAAACGAATTACACCACTGAATTACTCTCGTCAAGAGCTTCAACGTAAAAAAATTCCAGAAATTTCTGAGGATTTTGAATTTTAGGCTTTAGATTTGATTTTTGAATTTTGAAATTGGATCTAGAGTTTTCAGTCATTGGAGAAAGAGGAAGAGTTGATGAAATTTTTACGCATAGACAAATGTAAATCGATGGAGGCTAGGGTTTGGCATGGTATTTATAGATAAAGTTGAAAAATAGATGGATCGGGTTGATAGATATACGTGTTACCGCTAACGTGGCCCAAAAAGCCTGTTCTGACCCTGGAACGAAATTCGGTGAACCCATATATCGAAATAGGTGTTTTAAAATATTCTGAACGCGATGGAAAAAGTTTCACGTCCAAATTCCATCGTATGAAGAAGTTATGCTGAAATCAATATTTTCAAATTGATTTCAATTAAATTGATTTCAAGATGTTTCGCGTTCGTACGATCAAACGACAAGTCCGATCGCTGCGAAACTTGAAACCCTATAATAATTCACTGGTACGGATCCGATGAAACTGGTTTCATCGAAATCCGAGTAAGTGCCCAAAATGGCTTTTTTATGCTAATTAAATAAATTTATTATTAATTAATTAAATCCAATTTAAAAAAATTAATTCTAAAATTGAAAATTTTATCACCTTTATATTTCTCGAACATTTTCAATGATTTAACAATTTTTAAATGTCAATTTATTAAATATTAATCAATATAAATCTTCAATTTCATAAATTAAAAATTATAGATAAATTTCCAAAATTTCCATTAAATTGAATTTACCCATAATTATTCCATTCAAAATTTCAAATAAAAGGGTTTACCATTGGATTTAAAATTGTCACATAAATACTTCCCGTTTTCAACTTAATTTTTAAATTAACGTAATAATTAAATATTTGATTTCATTTATTGGTAATAAATCCAGCTATTATAAATTAAATAAATTAACCAACTATTAAAATTCAAGTTCTAAAATTCATAAATTTATCATCTTGATTTAATTATAAATTTATAATTCTTTAAACCCACTTCCATCCCAATTTAAGGTAGCTTAATACATCCATTACAGAATTTATTTCAGTTTCTTAAAATAACACCTTTATTATAAATTAAATCCAATTTATTTTAATAAGTTTCCAAATTAAATGGATTAGATTCAATTTCAACGTTTTTACTTACACTTAAGTTTAGGTTATATTTATTTATAACATATTACTTCCTTAGTTATTACTTTACCTACTTCCCGTATTAATTTCTCCATTAATCATAATTTTTAAAGTTACGCTTATAATAAATATGACCCTATAATTACTCAACATTTAAACGAACGTTATTTCATTTCCATTAGTGTAACATTCATTCATTTTATTACCACTTATTACAAATTCTAATTACATTAACAAATAAGCAGGTAATTTATAATATATGTTATAAATTTTTAATTAATTACTATTCAGTATTATTGACTTTAATTTAGCATTACTTACCTTGCATTAACATTGTTACTTAAAATCCCTATCCAATTGCAATTAATATTCTAATGAACACATTTACTCTTTTCCATTATGTTATTAATTATCATCAAGGCACATCTAATTATCTTTATTGATAAATGAGTGAATTTACTAGTAACCCACTATTATAACCTTTTATATACTTGTATATTTATTTATCAATCAATATTTACGTTTTTTTTTTCTTTCATTCAAATTAATTTATAACTTAATATACATTTATATTAGTCCCATTTCATTCCATTCATTAATGGGTATTGCACTAACCTTATTACTTTACATTACATTCAGTTTCCAAATTTTATAGAATTAAATTCTAATTATTTACCATTTAATACATCAATTATTGATTCTATCCAAACATGTATTAAGATTTTATTTTAATTAATTTATTCAATGTTGACAACCACTTGATAAAATTTACTTTCATTTATATAGTTGCAATTCAATTTAGTTATTATTTCATTAATACTATTTCCAATTTATTTCTTCCAATATTAATCTCACAAATCAAATTTAATTAACAAATTATAATGGTTTCCACTATTTCTTCAATTGGATTTCATTTCAATACTAAATTGTCACCTTTTTTTCTATTTTTACAAAATTTCAATTACAAAATCCTATTTAATTAACAACTTTAATTGTCGAAATTTACGGGTCGTTACTATATGCAATAAAAATAAATATAAATTTAACTAGCAGTTAATATGCAATAAATAAATAACAATTTAATTAAATAAATGCAAATTAACTGACATAATGACTTAAAATATGCCAAACAAACATAAACAAATTTCAAATCACATCATATATTAATTTGACAAACATAAGAAATTTTAGAATTTGTGAGCGAGTTAAAACACTCACCTTTTAAATTTAAATTGAATTTTAAATCCAATTTAAACCAAAAATTTGACTGTCTCAGAATTCATCCAAACCAGCGTCATCAAGTCCGGAAGCCCAATACGAACCTAGCGGAGAAAACCGCGTGTGAAACGGACTAAGTATGAAAAAGTTAATAAGAATTTTAACCTTGACATTAAAATTAGAATTAAATAAAAATAACCACACAACTCACCCATATTCTAAGGACACGTCATCATCCTTTGTCAACACGGTCTCCACTGTTCGAACGCAAGCTACCCAACACCCTACCACGATCCAGAACGTGCGCCGCCACCAAACTGCTATCACTGTGCCTCCATTCGCGGCCTACAGCCGACAACGGGCTCGCGGCTAGAAGCACCGCCATCCCCTCACCCCCTCCCCCCCGGTCACACGCGGTATCCCCGATTCACCCTGCTCCATCGCCGGTCGAGAAAAGCACACGGCCGCCACCCCTTTAGAAACCTTAATCGAAATAAATAGCTCGATCCAGCCGTCGATCTTCCATATGAATTTCACCGATGAACTACGCACCTCGGTCTCCACAAAACCCAGAAACCGTTTCCCGATCCGATGAACTCGATCGTCGTGAGATATACGGCAAAAAATTCTTTGATTTTTACCGGTCAAACGACAATCCAAAACGAAAAACGAATTACACCATTGAATTTCACTCGTTGAGGGCTTCAACATATATTTTTTTGAGATTTTTCTGAGGACTTTGAAGTTTTGACTTTTGATTTTGAATTGTAATTGGATCTAGGGTTTGCATCCATTGAGGAAGAGGAGGAGCTGATGAAATTTACGTGTAGACAAATGAGAATAGGCAAAGGCTATGGTTTAGTAGGGTATTTATAGGCAGAATTGCAAATAGAATAGATTGACCAGATAAATGAACGTGCTGAACAATCTACGGCCCGAAAAGCCTGTTCTGACTCCGGAATGAAATTGGGTAAACCCATATATCAAAATAGGTGTTTTAAAATATTCTAAACGCAATGGAAAATGTTTCCAGTCCAAATTCCATCGTATGGAGAAGTTATGCAAAAAACAGTATTTTCAAATGATTTCAGTTGATTTCAAATTTCGATTTCAAGGCGTTTCGAGTCCGTACGATCAAACGACAAGCCCGATCGCTACGAAACTTGAAATCTTACAATAGTTCACCATTACGTATCCAATGAAACTGGTTTCATCGAAACCCGAGTCAGTTGCCAAAATGGCTATTTTTATATTAATTAAATAAATTTACAATAAATTGATTAAATCAAACTTCCTATTTAAATTCTGAAATTGACAATCTTTATCACTTTTATTTTCTTAATCCCTCGTATTAATTAAACCAAATCTAGATGTAATTTTAGAGTTAATAAATTTATTCATTTCAGCGTTAAATTTCAATTTCATTATATTCGCAAATTATAAATTAAATTTGTAAAAATTCCTTTTAATTGACTTTCATTTAATTATTCACTCTATTAGTATCCAATAGATGAGACTACCATTGGATTCATACTCTATTACGTAAATATCTCCAAATTTCATCTAAATTTATATTTACATAATATCTAAATATTAAATTTCATTTATTTAAAATAAACCCAATCACTAAATTAATAAAATTTACAATGCTACATCAACCCATCGTTATATTATAAATGGAATTGACATAAATTTCAAATATTACTTCAATTAACGTTAATGTAATAATATTTTTATTTATTGCAATTGATTATCAGTTATAATTTAATATACTAAATAGATGGTTAATCTTAAAATACTTGTTATCATTAACGTTTTATTTCCACTCAAAAGCTATTAATAACAAGCCAAATGTTGTCATTTGATTGAGACCTAATTCAATGCATTAATGAATGGGTAAATGATTAAAGTTTTGCACTATTGCCACAATTCTCATTAATATACATTAAGGTTTATTAAGTTCTAATTGACTATCATTTAATTATTACAATAATTACAACCCTTGCTTCAAATTTCCAAAATTTAGAAATTACAAATTTTATTTTCAATATTTCCCTTTAACAGACTTTCCATTCTATTATAAATCTAATTGCCCTATATTCAATTAATATAGAAATAAATTTCATCCACTTACAAATAAATGCAATTAATACATATTTCTTCCTTAGTTAATAACCTTCCTATTTCCATTTATTATATCTTAGCAAATTATATCCATTAATTATGATTAACTATTCTAAATAAATTGATTCACTTGGTTTCACGCCTTTTTATTACATCAATTATCCTATTATGAATGGAATTTTACCTTGGTTACATCTTATTGCATTCAACATTTCTCACTTACCAATTTATTCTGCATTAACTGCAATAATTTTGTAAATTAATTGAAATTGATTCCAAATTAAACTTAACAACCAAATAAAATATGTAACGTACAATAAATATTTTCATTAACTCTGAATCACACTTTTATAGGTTCATTATTTACACCCCAATATTATAATTACTCACATAACACTGGTTTTACTTAATTACCATTTATTACAAACTATTCCAAAAATTTATTCAATATTTATATTAATTCTCTTATATGCAATTTATAACCAAGTGTAATGTAACAACCCGCATATTTATCGATTCTATTTTATTTAAATATTTCATCGTTCGTCAGATTTTAGTCCGAAAACCTACTTTTAGCAAACAGTCGAATTGGGACTCGAGACCCCTTCCATTGAGTTCAAAATGCCGTTTGCAACCTTTTTGAGTATAAGCTTCGATATGTTTGGAGTAAGTTGATTTTTGCTAATTTTTCACTTAGGGCTTTGGTTTGGGCTGAACCCTCTTACTAACTCAGTCCCAACCCCCTCTCCTCTTCATTACTTCATTCCTCATTTCCTAACACTTCAATCTAAAGCAAAAATGGGGAAAGGAAGAGAAAATTAAAACTCCAAGCCCTAGTCTTCATTAGCAAATCCAACTTCTTACTCCAAATTCAAGAGAACCCATTGGTAAGCATCTCCCTCTTCTTCTCCAACTCATTCTTTCTTTGATTTCAGAAAATTCCTAAACCTAATTTGGAAAACATTTCTCTTTTAAGCTTAGAATCAAGCTTCTTGAGTTGGGATTGAAGTGTGGTTGATTCTCCCTTTGCTTTCAAGCTTCTTCTTCATTTGTTTGGGTTCAAAGGTGAGATTTTTATCTCACATCTTAGTCTATAATTATCTTCGATTGTTAGGTATGAATTCCTAACACTTATTCTTGTGTAATTGATTTTGGTTTGGATTGATTTGGTGTATATTCCAATTTTGATGTTTTGAAATCAAAATCTATGAAAATCCTTTTATGGATATTTGGACATTGATATTTAGGGCGTATCGAAGAGCCGTTAAGGCTGGGTTGTCGCTTGGCGTACATCCTTAGTCGTTGTCGCTCGATCGATCGCCTCCGGTATCCGTTTGGCCATTTTTGGCCTAGGTTCAGGGAATGCCCTGAACCCTTGAATCAGACGTCTGAAACGTAGTATGTAGACGTCTGAATATTACACTGGGAATTTTTATTCCCCAGTAATCAGACGTCTGAATCTATATTTCAGACGTCTGAATTGGTTCGTTTGGAACCAGAAAGGAAATAGGCCAAAAAGTGCCTATTTCAGACGTCTGAAACCAAAGATTTAGACGTCTGAATTCTGTTTTGGAAAATATTTTATTTTCTAGATTCTGACGTCTGAATCCTTGATTTCAGACGTCTGAATCTGCACTCTTTTGCCTATTTGCCTATTCCCTTGAGAATTCCAACTTTAATCGATTCGTGTTGATTCCCTTGTGTTATTATCACTTATTATTGACCTTGATGACATTTTCTTCATGATTTTTGGGAATATCCATTTCGATGGATTCGGTATCGATTTCTTTGGATTTTATTCACGTCTTCGAATGTGAATTTTGATGATTAATTGTTTCTACAATCCTTTCTATGATTTGTCACTTTAAAAATATAAAGGTTTCAATACTAGTAGTAAATATCAAAACTCTTTCATCAAAATGATTTCAACTCTATTTTCAATAACAAAACTCTTTTCTTAAACCGTTTTCCAATCTACTAGTATATACAAACCTTTACCTCACTCTTATGAGAAATCTAATTAAACGACTTAGTAAAACAAGTGGTATGAAACGCTTGCCTTTACTTCGTCGGTTAATTCTTGGACTTGTTCGATTGAAACTCTTGTGACAACTTTCTAGTGAAGATTTACAGTTTGTTCGTAAATATTTAAGTTAAGCAAGTGGTTATGGGACATGAAGCTAAACTTTTATATTTACTAACTTATTGTAATTGACACTTCTTGATGATCATGACGATCATTTTATGATTTAGACTAGCAATTGTGCGATGTCTCTTTGTTTGCAATGTTAGACTAGACCTCATGGGCGTGATTCTGACTCACACATATCTCTTTGTCCACAAGGTTAGTTTAGACACCATTTGTGTGATTTCGACTCACACATACCCTTTTTGCTTTTTGGTTAGGCTAGACACCATTTGTGTGATTTCGACTCACACATACCCTTTTTGCTTTTTGGTTAGCCTAGACACCATTTGTGTGATTTCGACTCACACATATCTTTTCTGTCTGCGAGGTTAGACTAGACACCATTTGTGTGATTTCGACTCACACATACCCTTCTTGATTTTTGGTTAGTCTAGACCTCATCTGTGTGATTTCGACTCACACATATGGGGTAGCTTCCCATGGTCTTCGGACCGTCATGTGATAGGCCTCTTTCTCTTTTTATGATTTTTGGATTTCGTGCGTTGATTTCTTGAAATTTTATGCTTCACCTGCTTTCGCGGTGTGTCATTGACTTGTTATGAATACAAGCTTTGGGTATGATACCCTTTTTGGATCTTTGAGAAGATTCTTGTGATATTGATTAATCTCATGTTGATTTTCAATTACATACTTATTGTAGTATGCATGTATGGTTATCATATGTTTCTGCCATATCTTTTGTTTTATACCATGTCATCTGATAACTATAGCTAGATTGATCCGTTTATTATTTTCTTATTAAATAATACTCGGGTCAGACTGAGATTTTACAGGTGCTTCTGCTTGACTCCTTATCGGACCATCATCTGATCTTTTGGTTAACTACTTAGCTTGTAGTTTTTGGTTGTATACATTTGAGATTTAAACTCCTTGATGTATACGTATTCTTTTGCCTAGCACTTGTATCTATTCTTTTTGATATTGTGGATCTTGTTTGACCACTACTCTGATGTACACTTTCATGTGTTATATTCATATCTATTTCCGCCTTTGTGATATGAATTATCTGTGACTGATTTGTGTTATGTTTATTTCTATATTTGTTTCCGAAGATTTTATATAGCCACTGTGTAGTAGCTTTGAGTTTGTGTCGGTATGTCGGATTTTCTCTTGAGATGAAATGCATGTTAGATTTTTATCTGGCATATCGGTACTCGCACAAAGCCATTGCATGGATGGTCGCTCCTCAACAGCCTTATTCTCCGTGCTAGTTGACAGCATTACACCGTAGTGTTTTTGGCTAGCGTGAGTATAGAGGTGGGGCGTCACAGCTTGGTATCGGAGCCAAACTTCAGAACAATGTAGAATAATCTAGCAAGGATCATGTCCTAAGTCTTTCTTAGGAGTCGTGCTTTAGGATTTTATTCGAGTCTTCGTACTGATTCATCCTATTTTCTTTATGATTCCTTGTTTTATCTATCAAGATTGCTTGATATTTATTTTGAGAATAAATTTTTCCTCTTCTTTCTTTCTTTCTTAAAGAAGAAAAATGGTTAGACCAGGCCGTCCCAGTGTCGGTCAATCTAGTGCTACTCCCCACGATGGAGTATTCATGTCTGCTCAGCAGCTTTTAGATCTCGTGAAGAATGCTCAATTTGCAGGACCCAATCCAGAGCCTACTCATCCTAGATCTGGTTTTGCACGCTTGTGCAGAGACTATACCGATTTGGGTGGAAGGCCATTCAAAGGATCCGAGAGTGTTATAGAAATTCAGGCTTGGCTCAAATCCTACGATCGCATCTTTTCTTGCATGAACCTTATTGATCTACATCGAGTCCAAGTGGCTTCTAGCATGCTCCAAGAAAGAGCATTAGATTGGTATGAGCTCTTGACTTCGAAGATTATCGAAGCGGATCTTACTTGGGAGCAATTCCGGGAACGATTCGAACTAAAATTCGTGCCGGCGGTTGAAAAGGTAACTTTAGCCCGGCGTTTTATAGACCTTGTTCAAGGTGAATCTTCTGTGACAGACTATGTCGCATCTTTCGAATCTCTTTCCAAATACGGGGTTGAATACATTAATACCCCATTGAAGAAAAATCAGAGATTTGTCTATGGCTTGAATAAGAATCTTAAGAAGCCATTACTTCTGAAACTAAAAGTTTCATTTGATCAGCTTATTGACATCGCTCTTCGTCTTGAAGAGGCCGATAGAGAAAGCGATATTGAAGTTGTGCGTGCCAAACAAAACTTCAACAATAACATGAAGAGGCCTAGTAAATTCAAAGGCCCCAATCCCATCAAGAAAGGGAAGAAACAAACTCCGGTAGAAAAGACTCCTACCTCTAGTCGTGGACGATGCTACAATTGTGGTTCCACGGACCTCTATGCAAGGGAATGCCCAAAACCTCTCTTTTGCCGTTATTGCAAAAGTTTCGGTCATCTTATATCTACATGTCCCATTCTTCAAAGCAGGAGAGAGGGAGAGCTGAATATTGCAAACTCCTAGTGACACTTCTCTTGGTCAAGGTATTTCTCATTCAATCCTTGATGACATTTGCTTTGTGATTATCTTGTTCGTGTTCTTTTTTATATGGGTTCCATCTCACTATTTTATATCAAAAGAACTTGTTGATTCTTTTCCTTTAAACAATTTTGGGATTGATGTCTTCCTTGAGAATTGCGAATCCGGATGGTAGATCCGCAACACTCAATTTGCTTTTTATTGATGTCGAAATTATTTTATCTGATTTTTCTGTTCGAGCCAATTTTTACTTAGGCTTCGAAATCGATTTTTGGAAAGGATTGGCTTATTGCGAAGCCTATATCCTACTTTCCGTGTGGACTATTCATCTTCGACATTTTCTATCTGTTAAGTAGATTTCTATTTCTCTTTGTGATTTTGATTCCAATTTGATGGCATCATTTTATTCTTTAAGCCTTCATGATAAGGAAAGTGTTGTTTCTCTTATCTAAATAGTTTGTGAAACTTTCCGGTATTTTTGAGTTTGTCTTAGGATTATCACCTAAGAAATCTTTTGTGCGGTGTTAAGGTCTTTCTAGTTCGACCTTGCCACCGATTTTCATTTGGCTACGAGTTGCGGGAGTTAGCATACCACTTACCGTATTCCGCACTCGTTACGATTCTTATGAATGACTTACTATATCATTCAGTTTGTCCAGCTTATTTCATCCATTTTATAAGCCGAGTATTCTATGAGTATTTCGATGAGACCATTCTTGTGTTTATTGATTTTGGATGAAATCAGCAATTTAAAATTTTTGAAAATCTTTTTCATAAGATTTATTTATAAGTATAAATAGGATTTCTGTTTTTAGAACGAACAAAGAGAATTTTCAAAAGTTTCTAGAAACATGTTTATCCTATAAAAGATGATTTTGTGATTGTATTGCCCATTTAGTGTTTTAAGAATTCTGGTCGACGCGCCTGATCAACGTTATCGATAGGAATTTCCCAAACGCTTTGATGAGCCAGTCAGACACGATATATTGACTTGTAAAAATGTAAATTTTTCTAGAAAGATTATTACATAAAGATAAATGTAATTTTGAAAGTTTTAACTTTTCAGGAAAGAAGATTATTTAAAAGAAATTCTTTCTTTTCGATACTCTTATTCTTGTGATTCCCGTTGGGAACCAAGACTTTATCTTTTGTACCAATGCTAATCGTATTGGTTTGGACGTCGTTCTCTTGCAAAAGATGACGTGCTATCACTTGTGCTTCTAAATCATTAAAAGCCGATTGAGACTAGGTATGCCATTCATGATCTAGTGCTCGCGGCTATTGTTTTCGCTTTTAGAGTTTTGCATCATCATTTTTGGGTGAGAAATTTGTTCTCCACCTCGATCATAAATCTTTGGAATATTTATTTTCTCATAAGGAACTTTATGTCGACTTGGGTTCCTTACATCTTATAATCTTGATATTCTTTATACCCCCGAAAAGGAGAATCGTGTTGCCTATGCACTTAGTCGTAAGCAACAGGTGGTTGTTTCTTTGTTGATGACCAAATGGAATTATCTTTTTATCAAGTTCATCGAACATTTTGATATACTTCGTTTTATTGAGCTTTATCTCATTTTTTTTGGACTAGCGTCCGATGTTCTTTTATGGTGTTCGGTTCATCGGATGTACTGTTATTATACTACATCGATGTTCCGTCTTATCTGGATCAATGGATGTACCATTATTATACTACATCGTTGTTTCGGTTTATCGGTTCATTGGACGTAGCGTTTTTGTACTACGTCGGTGTTCCAAATTATTCGAGTTTCTAGTTTCTCGGGCGTACCGTTTCTGTACTACGCCGTTACACTGGCTCAATTTTCTGCTATTCTTGACTTTTTCTGCGTCTTTTAACTATGGAAATGCTTTTAGGTTTCCTATTTTATTCATGAGCCCGGTGATATTGAGGAAATTGAAGTTTCACCAGATTTGACTTTTGAGCAACATTCTATTCGCATCATTGCTTCGGAGGTTGAGTGCCTTCGAAATAAAGATGTCCTTCTTGTGAAAGTTCAATGGTTCTCGGATCCTAAGGATTGCTCTTGGGAATCCTGGGAATTCATCGAGCGATCCCGTTCTGACTTACTCTTTCATGCTCTTTATGGTGAACTTCCTATTTCAAATTTATTTTGTGTTGATATGCTTTGTTACTTCTTATTTTCTACTTAAGTATTGCGAGGACGCAATTTCTTTAAGGAGGGGAGTCTGTAACAACCCGCATATTTATCGACTCTATATTTAAATATTTTATTTAAATATTTCATCGTTCGTCGGATTTTAGTCCGAAAACCTACTTTTAGCAAATAGTCGAATTGGGACTCGAGACCCCTTCCATTGAGTTCAAAATGCCGTTTGCAACCTTTTTGAGTATAAGCTTCGATATGTTTGGAGTAAGTTGATTTTTGCAACTTTTTCACTTAGGGCTTTGGTTTGGGCTGAACCCTCTTACTAACTCAGTCCCAACCCCCTCTCCTCTTCATTACTTCATTCCTCATTTCCTAACACTTCAAGCTAAAGCAAAAATGGGGGAAGGAAGAGGAAATTAAAACTCCAAGCCCTAGTCTTCATTAGCAAATCCAACTTCTTGCTCCAATTCAAGAGAACCCATTGGTAAGCATCTCCCTCTTCTTCTCCAACTCATTCTTTCATTGATTTCAGAAAATTCCTAAACCTAATTTGGGAAACATTTCTCTTTTAAGCTTAGAATCAAGCTTCTTGAGTTGGGATTGAAGTGTGGTTGATTCTCCCTTTGCTTTCAAGCTTCTTCTTCGTTTGTTTGGGTTCAAAGGTGAGATTTTTATCTCACATCTTAGTCTATAATTATCTTCGATTGTTAGGTATGAATTCCTAACACTTATTCTTGTGTAATTGATTTTGGTTTGGATTGATTTGGTGTATATTCCAATTTTGATGTTTTGAAATCAAAATCTATGAAAATCCTTTTATGGATATTTGGACAATTATATTTGGGGCGTATCGAAGAGCCGTTAAGGCTGGGTTATCGCTTGGCGTACATCCTTAGTCGTTGTCGCTCGATCGATCGCCTCCGGTATCCGTTTGACCATTTTTGGCCTAGGTTCAGGGAATGCCCTGAACCCTTGATTCAGACATCTGAAACGTAGTATGCAGACATCTGAATATTATACTGGGAATTTTTATTCCCCAGTAATCAGACGTCTGAATCTATATTTCAGACGTCTGAATTGGTTCGTTTGGAACCAGAAAGGAAATAGGCCAAAAAGTGCCTATTTCAGACGTCTGAAACCAAAGATTAAGACGTCTGAATTCTGTTTTGGAAAATATTTTATTTTCCAGATTCAGACGTCTGAATCCTTGTTTTGAGACGTCTGAATCTGCACTCTTTTGCCTATTTGCCTATTCGCTTGAGAATTCAACTTAATCGATTCGTGTTGATTCCCTTTTGTTATTATCACTTATTATTGACCTTGATGACATTTTCTTCGTGATTTTTGGGAATATCCATTTCGATGGATTCAGTATCGATTTCTTTGGATTTTATTCATGTCTTCGAATGTGAATTTTGATGATTGATTGTTTCTACAATCCTTTCTATGATTTGTCACTTTAAAAATTTAAAGGTTTCAATACTAGTAGTAAATATCAAAACTCTTTCATCAAAACGATTTCAACTCTATTTTCAATAACAAAGCTCTTTTCTTAAACCGTTTTCCAATCTACTAGTATATACAAACCTTTACCTCACTCGTATGAGAAATCTAATTAAACGACTTAGTAAAACAAGTGGTATGAAACGCTTGTGTTTACTTTGTCGGTTAATTCTTGGACTTGTTTGATTGAAACTCTTGTGACAACTTTCTAGTGAAGATTTATAGTTTGTTCGTAAATATTTAAGTTAGGCAAGTGGTTATGGAACATGAAGCTAAACTTTTATATTTACTAACTTAGTGTAATTGACACTTCTTGATGATCATGACGATCATTTAATGATTTAGACTAGCAATTGTGCGATGTCTCTTTGTTTGCAATGTTAGACTAGACTTCATGGGCGTGATTCCGACTCACACATATCTCTTTGTCCGCAAGGTTAGTCAAGACACCATTTGTGTGATTTCGACTCACAAATACCCTTTTTGCTTATTGGTTAGGCTAGACACCATTTGTGTGATTTTGACTCACACATACCCTTTTTGCTTTTTGGTTAGCCTAGACACCATTTATGTGATTTCGACTCACACATATCTTTTCTGTCTGCGAGGTTAGACTAGACACCATTTGTGTGATTTCGACTCACACATACCCTTCTTGCTTTTTGGTTAGTCTAGACCTCATCTGTGTGATTTCGACTCACACATATGGGGTAGCTCCCCATGGTCTTCAGACCGTCATGTGATAGGCCTCTTTCTCTTTTTATGATTTCTGGATTTCGTGTGTTGATTTCTGGAAATTTTGTGCTTCACCTGCTTTCGTGGTGTGTCATTGACTTGTTATGAATACAAGCTTTGGGTATGATACCCTTTTTGGATCTTTGATAAGATTCTTGTGATATTGATTAATCTCATGTTGATTTTCAATTACATACTTATTGTAGTATGCCTGTATGGTTATCATATGTTTCTGCCATATCTTTTGTTTTATACCATGTCATCTGATAACTATAGCTAGACTGATCCGTTTATTATTTTCTTATTAAATAATACTCGGGTCAGACTGAGATTTTACAGGTGCTTCTGCTTGACTCCTTATCGGACCATCATCTGATCTTTTGGTTAACTACTTAGCTTGTAGTTTTTGGTTGTATACATTTGAGATTTAAACTCCTTGATGTATACGTATTCTTTTGCCTAGCACTTGTATCTATTCTTTTTTCTGATGTACACTTTCATGTGTTATATTCATATCTATTTCCGCCTTTGTGATATGAATTATCTGTGACTGATTTGTGTTATGTTTATTTCTATATTTGTTTCCGAAGATTTTATATAGCCACTGTGTAGTAGCTTTGAGTTTGTGTCGGTATGTCGGATTTCCTCTTGAGATGAAATGCATCTTATATTTTTATCTGGCATATCGGTACTCGCACAAAGCCATTGCATGGATGGTCGCTCCTCAACAGCCTTATTCTCCGTGCTAGTTGACAACATTACAACGTAGTGTTCTTGGCTAGCGTGGGTATAGAGGTGGGGAGTCACATGTAACATTTAACTTGAGTTGGTTGGAATTCCTTTCAAGTTATTAATAATTAATTTATATTAACATACTTCCTTAATTTATTCCAATTACCGTTAACAATGGTTTATCACATAAATCAATTAAATACTTTCCTCTCTCATATTCAATTCATACATAAGTAAAATCTTTTCCACTGTTATCATTCATTAAAATTCTATTCAACTTTCCATTTCTTGCAATAACTCATTTATTATACTTTTTCATTTGCAATAAATGAGGTTCCAATAAATAGGGTTTCAATTAATTCAGCCTTTTTAATTAAGTCCATTTTAATCAATATAATATTTAATAGGTTAATTCTTAACATTTACTGCATTACAAATTATAACAATTATATTTCTTTATAAATTTCTTTCCAAAATCTTATAAATATGGAAAATTTAATTACCGAAATTCACGAGTCATTACAAGCGCCCTCGATTTTCGCTACACACTACACAAAATCCTCAGGAACTAGTTTGTCTGGACTCCTCACAGGATCAACTTTAGAACCCCCTTAGGGTTCAAGGCAGTACCACACTGAGGCAGTGCTGAGAAGTTCATTTCAAGGGAGCGCCTTCTTCCCCAGTGCCAATTTCAAAACACTTTATACTATACCCTTATAGTATCTTCCAAAGCATACACTTGGTATGAATCTCATATAAATCTTTTTTTCCAAAACCGATTCTCCCAAAATCATAATTATCAAACTATGTTTTCTAAATTTCCAAAATTGATTTTACGTAAAAATCAAAAGCCTCACCAAATCCAAAGGTTCTAAAAACCTTTTCCCACTCATAAAATCCTTCATATATATATATAGATACAGATAGCTTTGAAAATCTTTGGATCATTTCATACTTATATAAATTCTTTTTTAATACTTCAAATACTTTCAAAAACCCTTTCTTCCGGCAATAGATTCAACAAAGGGAGTTTATCAATTATATATACATCACTTTATTATACCAATATTCAAGTTTGATTACTCTACAAAATCACTTACCATATTGATTACTTCCATAAAGTAAATTTTTACCACAGAAATATCCAATTTCCACTTTATTTTATCATATATCTCACAAAATGTACTTTTCATCTCAAAATTTTTTTACAGTTCTTATCCATAAATTTCAATATCAATTTCCTTCAAACCCGTATGATGTACACATATCATCCGTACGCTATATCAACCTGATCGCTCAGCCGATCACACAATCTCACATCCAAACAAGTATCATCCACCCGACTTCCTAGTGCGGACTCGGATCTGGTTTCTTGATCAGAAACTGTCATTCTCCTCGCATAGTCATAACTATGATAGAGAATATCCAGAATCAGCCAAAAATCCATATCCAGGTTCGTCGTCGAAAATCGAGTGAAAAATCCTAATTCGGGTCGATATACTATATCGAAATTCTATGCTCGAATCTGGATCAAATGATTATACGAATAGGATAATATACGTACATCCTATGTATCTATCCTCATTGATTATTAGCCAAATCAATTCTCTTTCTATTCACGTTCACTTTGATTTTCATTCACTTATTCACAATTGATCCCAATTTCCATTTGGGTAAACATTTCAATTCTTATCTCAATTGGATGTTTAATCATAAACAGTTCGCACTCTGACCAACTTAAATTTAGAAAATAGCTTAAAAAGTCCAAAACGGATGAATAGTTGAAAAATAATTATTAATTGTAAAATAGCTGTAAAATAGTTAAGTAATTGTAAAATAGTTGGAAAATAGTCAAACAGTTATAGAAATTTTAAATAATTGCAAAATAGTTGTAAAATAGTAATTAGTCATAAAGTAGTTGAAAAATAGTAATTAGTTTATAAAACAGTTGTAAAATAGTTAAATAGATTCAAAAATAATTGTAAAATAAGTATAAAATAGTTGGTTTTTAAAAAAAAAGTTGTAAAGTAATTAGTTTGGAAAATAGATTTAAAACGGTTTATATTAAAACAACTTATTTTGAAAATAGTTCAGAGCCAAACTATACCACTTTCTAATCTCCAATTTTGATTTATTTCCCATCCCACAAAATTGATTCAATCTCAAGTCAATTTAAACAACTTTAATTTCCGCTTCAATTTAACTTAATTCAAATAATTTTCAAATTGAACCAATTTTCAATTTCAATTCATTTCAACTCCTGTTTGAATTAATCTTAATTCAAGTCAAATTAACCTTGATTCTTTCCAGATTCAAATCAAATTCCCTTTTGAATTTGAACTCATTCAACTTCAATTTTATTCCAAACTAATCCAATTCAAATTTTCCCATTTGAATTTCAAACTATTTAACTTTTAATTTCACTTCAAATTAATTCAAATCAAATTTCAATTTTCAATTAATTCCTTACCAGTCCACTTTTGAATTAATTACAATTCTATTCTCAATAGATAAAGAAAATTTTATATTAGATTGTTGTGACAACCCGGAATTTTGAGCAATATCTATTTAATAATCTTTGTTAATAATTAAATTGATTTGATCATTTTACATTATAAATTGGTAAGTTAAAATTCTTTTAAAAGCTAATAATAATAATTTGATAATACCTATGAACATTTTTCTTAACAACATAAATTGGCAAGTTTAATTCTTTTGGAAACTGATGATATTTTAATTTGGAAATTTTAAATTTGACTTAATACTTTTGAAAATGATATTTGAGATTTAAATTTGAATAACAAAGTTGATTTCTTATTTAATATATATATATATATATATATATATATATATTAAACTTGAGTTCTATATGAGATTTAAATTTAAAAAGTTCAATTGTTTTCAATTGTCTTTCATTTTAAAAAATTTATCATAAGATAAGTTTGTTTTAAAAAATTTATATAAGGAGTTAAATTAAAATTCTCAAGCATATAAACATATGTTATATTGATTGGATCAAAAGCATAAATTATGTATAAATAAATGTTTTCATGAATTCACTTTTGTGTATTTGTTAAAATCTAAAGCTTATTTATATCAGATGAATACACATTATAATCATATAAATATTACATAATTACTTATTCATAACTTAAATAAATTTATAAATAAGAAAGTAACATTTGTAAATCATTAATTAAACATTAAAAACACTTGTAAGTATATTAATATATGTTAATGACACTTGTAAAACGTTAATTAAACATTTAAAACACTTGTAAACTTTTTAATGTATATTAAAGACAATTGTAAATTATTGTGATTAGGTGTAAGATAATTAAGGCCTTAATGGGACAAATGTCAAATTCTCTTAATAAGTTAAAATTTTAAAAATTGTAAAATAAGAATAAGAGTTTTAATCTTCAACAAAATTCTTTTTTCATCTCAACCAAAACATAATACAAAACAAAGATTTAATGAAGTAAAATATAGTAAAATCTGAAAATAGGAAAGAAGAAACCTGGAATTTCAATCTGAAACAAGAAGGAAATAGCTGGAAATTAAACATCAATGCAAGATCTTCATATTTTCAAATTCAATCAAGCAATAAGGTGTAAAACTTCAACAAGCAATTCAGATTTCAACAGCAACAAGATTAAACTCAACATGCATAAGAGAATTCAAGAGCAATTGATTAAGCCTGGAAACAAACAATTTCTGTCTTCTGCTTTTATAAGGTGAGTAAATGGAATTTTAAAAGCAGTTTTAATTCTGGATTTCATCTTGTTCTTGTGATGAATATCATGATGTTAACGAATACTTGAATTAAAATTTGATGCATGTTTGAATGTTGAGTATTTGAATGCCTGTGATGTTAGAATGGTCTCTGTATGATAATAACAGACATCAATATCTTAATAAATTCAATAATTAAATTTTGAATCCAAATTAACTGGTGATTTGCAAAGGAAAGTTGTTTGAAATCATGTAATCTTTCATCTAAAAATAGTTATAGGTTTTTAAAATGAATGATTAGCTCAAAATTTTAAATTTACAGTAAAAATCAAATTGGGTCTAAAAAAATTATGAATTCAATTTTTATTTTTTATTGCATGATTGAAATAGCAATAGGAAATCATGATTTGTAATGCTTGTATCATGATTTTTAGTTGGGTAATTAGTGAGATTTCTCGGGTTTTCTGTTTTGGACATTTTGGCCAAATTCCGACGAATGACGGCAAACATGATGACGTGGTGGAGCACGAAGGTCAAGGAGAAGACAAGGATCGTGGGAAAAATAATTTGGGAATTTATTGATGAGTGGGTTGGCTGGAATTCGACGAAGTAGGGATAACGCCCTGTGTTTTGACATCGCTGTTCATCTTGTTTTCGCGGCGACAAGGAGCAATCGGAGGGGATCGCAGGTGTTGCCGTAGGATTTGGAGGTCGTAACGTTGCTATGGTGGAGATGGTGGGTTTTCTCGAGGTTGGGGTTGCCGTGGAGGGTTGACTTTCTGGTGATGGTGATTTCGAGCTGATGGGTTTAGAGGTCAAAATTTGATGATCGATCGTATTGTGTTTTCTGGGTGACGTGAGAGGTTGCCGTGGTCGAGAGTGAAGTGTCAGAGGCCGGCGTGGAGTTCGTCGACGTTAGGCGTGGTGGTGCACGTTGATGTGCACGGTATCGTGCATCAGGATTTGGGTTTTGGGGAAGAAAGGTGGAGGCTCGAAGTTTGTTTCGTGTATCTGTTGTGATTTCTCGAAGCAAGGTGAAGGGTTTAGGAGACTCGGGGTTTTTGCTAAATTACTCGAGATCGACTCGGGTCCTTGTAGTGGATAGCTCGGGTTTTAGGTTGAGCAGGTTTTAGTATTTAACAGTAATGTTTTAAGAAGTTTTTATAAGTTTGAAAACAAATAAAATTTGATTTCGTAAATAACTCAAGTTTTAAAACAAAATAAAACAAGTATTTACTTATAAAACAAATTTATTTCCAAAGTTAAGTTTTAAACAAGTTTATATATATTGAAATATAGAAGTTTTTTTTAAAATAAAATAAGTAGATTTTCAATAATAAGGTTTGTATTGGATTTTATTAAATAACTTTGGAAAGTTTTAAAGATTTAAAAGTTTAATTTGAATATTTTAAATTGTTTTAAATTATAATTGATTTCTAAAATGTTATATTTTGAATAAAGATTAATGATTTAGTAATCAATTATAATAAAGATTTATTTTGAGTAATTTATAATTTTGATTAATTAATGTTAAACAAATGTATGAAGATAATTGAAATAACTCAATTATTATTATTAATCAAGAGTTATTGGTAAATATAAATGATTTAATTAAGATAATGGTTTTCTTAATTAACGGTCTTTTAAAATATAAAAGTTAAGAAATTATTTAATTAATTTTAAAAGATTAGTTAAATAATTAACTAAGTAATTAATTAGTGCTTAACTAAAGATAATCACTTTGGAGTTAATTAAGTGTAATTACTTGGAGAAGTAATTAAGTGATTAATTACTGGAGGTAATTAAATAAGAGTAATTATTTAAAAAAGTAATTAGAGGTTAATTACTTTATGAAAGTAATTAGGTGGAAGTGATTAAGGGTTAATCACTTGTGTTATTAATTAAAGAATTAATTAATTAAAGGTTTAAATTAATTAAAGACTAATTAATTAATGAAAGAACTAAGAGTAATTAATAAAATGATTAATTACTTGTTAAGTAATTAATTAGGAAGTATTTGATTAATAGAAGAGATTTTTAGTTAAATAATTAATTGTTAATTAATAATTAAAGGATAATTAATCTATAATTTAGTTCTAATTACTAAATGTAATTAAAAAAGTAATTAATCAAATGTGATTAGTTAAAAGTAATTAATCAAGTGTGATTAATTAAAAAGTGATTAATCAAGTGTGATTAATTATAAGTATAATTAGGAAATAATTATCAGGGTAATTAAAGAATAATTAATCAAAGATGATTAATTTAAAAGGGTAATTAAGAGGTAATTATTTGGTATAATTAAGAAGTAACTAATCAAGATGATTAATTAAAATTGTAATTAAGGAATAATTACTTAAAGTAATTAAGAGATAATTAATCAAGGGAGATTAATTAAAGTGGATAATTAAGTGATGTTTAATTAATTAATTGGTAACTAATTAAGGAATAAGTAGGTTGGATTGATGGTAATCCAAGTGATTAAGTAAGGATTAATTTAATTAAGGATTAATTAAATTAATTAAGTTTGGATCAAACTTGTTTATGGATGATTAGTGATTGGGTGATAAATATCATTGGATGAGTTAATGATATTGGATGATATTGGATGCCATTAGTTGATATGTAATGATATGAATGTGATATATATGCTGCTTTGTGATATGTGTGGATGAATTTGATAATAATGAATTATCTATCTGTGTGTTATGAATCATCCATTTATTGTAAGTGATATTTTTAATATCTATTGTTTAAACCCTTAAGTACAACTTGGACATTAAAATGGCGTTTTGGATTCGGTGAGACCGGGATCGGGTTTTATATCCGAAAACCACATCGATCCAAATTAATGTTAGGTCGTAAATCCAAGTGAAGTGAAGACTCGAAGTGTAAGAACTATTTATCGTTATAACTCCGAGGGTGATTCCAGAATGAGTTTAACGAAGGTAGTACTTTCAGTTTCGAGATGAAGATTCAGAGTGCAAGGGCTATTGTCGTTAACTCTGAGGGTGATTCCAAAATGAGTGTAACGAGATAGTGCCTTCTGTTCCGTTCGAACCCGGAATGGACTTGTATGGATTGAATGCTTTCAGAACATCGTTAGGTGGACGATGAGCATTCTAAGATTGATGTGTCCTATAAAGGTAATCGCAGCCTCAAGCATCATCAACTAGGAATGGTTAAAACAGGGGAGGTGCAGCAAGGTTAAGTGGGTCATGCCCAAGTAGGACGAGATTTACCCCTGTCTAGATGTCCCTTTTTATTTCGGCTGTGTGGGCAGTTGGATCGGCAGCCAACTGCGGGGTTGTCTTGTTAGGGACTGTTCAGTAAGGAACAGTTCTGGCCTTGTGTTGCAGGGGATCGGGAGTGGTCCTCAGTATGGTGATCTAGGCCACGTACTATGACGGGCGGTACCCCAGTAGCCCTGCCATTGATGGAAACCCATTCTTCCTACGAGAATCTACGGTTTTGTTTGTATTACCCACTTTTGTGGCTAGTAGCTGGAATTTAATAGATGTAACAATTTCGGCTATTTCATATTTACTTGAAAATCCTAGACACTATTATAATATCACTGGATTTTCTATCAAATGTTTTGGTTAGCGTAAGGTAAAAACTTTTCCATGTTTATGTGTAGGAAGTCATACGTGATACCTTTCTTTTCAAAGGATTTTCTAAAGTTAAGCAATTTTAAACCGTTTACTCACACCAAACCCCAGTCTGACCCAAGTGTTTATTTTCTGTTTTATTAAACTCTTGGGTACTCATATTATGTATGAGTAGTCAAGTGATTCAGATTATCCTTGACGAAGTTTGGAGGAGCTTTGGAGCAGGAGGCTTCAGCGTGTAGATATATAGATAGAGTTTCCGCTGTGATGTTATTCTATATGGATGTTCTTGTATTGTACATTAGACAGAAATGTTATAACTGTCTAAAATTGAGATATATAGTTGTGTACTCTGATGTTTATGATACTATATATATGTTATATATTATATCTTATTCGGTCCGCTGTGAGATTCTGATGCGTTTTTGTTCTTTCTTCTCTTTCTTTTCTTCTTCTATCCCTTTCTTTCTTAACTAGTGATGCGTCTTTCTGATGATAGAAAGTCGGGTCGCTACGGTTGATATCAGAGCACTAGGTTGAGTGAATACCTAGGCTTTGGAGTAACTTCTTTCTTGAGAGAGCGTACTTGTAATATATATATATATATATATATGTATGTATGTATGTATGTATATGTATATGTATGTATGTATGTATGTATGTATGTATGTATATCTACCTAATCTGTTGGGTTAATCTGTTCGGATTTTCCAACATAGGTTATAAAGGTAGATAAGGTAGGTGTGTGTGTGTAACACGACTACCACTAATTGAAGAGGCTCATATGTTGTGGTTGGAGGTGAATCTGTCGAGATTGTAGTCCTAATACCGTCTCGAATAAGCTTTGTAGATTGGTGAAAGGATTTCATTGATCCCAGAGAAGTCTTATCAAGGATTGGAGGATATTCTTGAAGTTTGAGGTTGATTTTCTCTCGAGTGAGCGGGATTTCCAAGAGTTGAATCTGTCAGTTGAGCAGAAGCAGGTGATGGTATCTTCGTGACTTCAGGAAGGAATAGCTGTGTGGTGAAATGCAGTATCCATAGATGGTTCTGAAGATGTTCTTTTGGAGCAAGATTAAGATGGTGTTGGAGGAAAAGTGATGCCTACTGTAGGGAAGATTCGGATATTTAGGGATCTTCTGGATCTTAAGTAAGGGAGTCTTATCTATATTGAAGTATGAGACTAAGATCGATGAGTTACCTCATTTCGAACATGGTCTCATTGTTTTCCTTAAGACGACAAGTGGTTGGTGTTTGGTTTGGAGCCGAGTTTCTTAAGAAGATGTCTACCTGTCTCAAGGATTTTTAGTGGAATTGGGTGATAGTTTGTGTTTCAAGGAGCTTTTTGTTAAGGAAGATCTTTTGGCTTAGCAGTATCATTGATGTGAAGTTTGGAAGCAGAGCGCGAACCCGTTTCCTCGATGGTTCAGAAATCTTTGTGATTCTACTATTGGCAGACCAGGCAGATAGTGAAGGCTTATCCATTTCTTCAGGAAGCTCAGCAGAGCAGGATATTTGTTGGAAGTGTTCTATCAGTTTTTCTGGTAGATAAGCCATTCTCGAAGATTTATCTCGATTAGGAAAGCTGTTCTAGTTGGTGAAGATAGTTCTTTGAAATCTGAACTGAGTGGGATTGCAAAAGTAACTTGTTATTGGTTTGGGAATCTTTGAGTATTCTTTGGATTGAGGTATCTCTTGTGGCGGTAAAAGCTATTAAAGTAGTCAGTTGTCCAGAGGTTTTAGAGGAATCAGAAGTCTACCCGCATCAGAGATTGAGTTTTCTTATCGACTTGGATTCCAGGAGCAATATTGATGGTTGAACCATATAGAGAGATTGATCATCTAGTTTTCTAGTTAAGATTCTTCTGAGATGTTTTGACCAAGTGAAATGGTCACTAAGATTTTATGAGTCGGATAAACAGCGTACGGAGAAAGTTTGTGCTCGAGTTCTTCGATGGTATTCTCATCTACTCCAGATCAGAGTTGTGCAGCGGAAGCGAGATAGCAGTTATTCTAGAATGGGAGCAACCGGGAGTTGTAGTTTTCTTGGAGAAGAGGATTTCTATAGGAAATTCAAGTATGAAGAATTTTTAGGATTTGGAGGGCAAGATTGTCAAGTGCAACTGTTTGGCTATTCCAGATAAGAGAAGTAGGTCTGAAGTCCACTAATGCTTGTGGAATAGAGTTGTGTTTTGGATTTCTGAAAATTTTTGGGAGAACCATTTTGTTGAGTAGGATCTGGAAATTGGTTTGATTTTGGTCTAGTTTGTTCATGAAGCAATCAGCAAGGGTTATGCTGATCAGGAAAGATGGAGGTGACTTAGGAGCATCAAAAGGGTCCTGCAGTTAAGAATTGAGGAGATTTGGAATGTGAAGTTGGATTTGGATATTGCTTTAGTTTTATCCGACCAAAGGAGATATAAGATTTGGGCAAAACAGGAGAGCTAGCTCCGGAAGTATTTTGAGCTTTTCCCTGTGTTCTCTGGAGATTAGATTTTGATCTGCAGGATTGAATTGCCAGCAGCCTTCCGAAAAACATTGACGCGTATCCATCATATCTCCTAAACCGCTGATCCAAATGCAACGAAATTTTCACAGTAGCTTGCATATAAGGTAAAGAACCGTCCTGCCAAGTTTTAGCTCGATTGGATCATTTCTTAATGGATACGAAATTGTTTCGTATCGATCACAGATCGAGTTGAAACTTGGTCGGGTCGGTACCGTGGGCCCACTCACGTGTCAGAAGAAGTCTCCCGAAGTTTGAGCGCGATATCAGCATCCTACACCTATAAATATCTCCCTAAAGCCTATAGAAAAAGGACCTTTTGGCTATTGGACGTCCAGACTCTGCCTGATTCAATTCTACGCATTACTATCGTTGTTGCACTCAAATTACTTCATTGTAATCGCTGTAATCATCTGTAACCAGCAAGGATAATCAGTAAAAGATAAAACTTTGAAGTGGACGTAGGCCGGATGTAACGTCCCACCTTTTCACCAGCGGAATGATAAAATATAATAATCAAAATATAAAGTTCATGAAGCTGTTTTACAAAACCTTTGATTTTATCTATACAATACATATCAGAGTACATATACCATATACCAATGTAGCGGAACAATACGAGTGTAGTGGAATATAATTAATAATAAAAATAATAAAAATCTCCGTCTTCGTCCTCCATAGCTAAAGTCTTCGATCCTGAAATGCTCGGACTGACCCGAGCGAATTTGAAAAGACAAAAACACTCGAGTCAGAACTAAAAGATCTTATGTGAGTTAAATTAACAGAAATAGATATGAGCGCAGTAACTCAAGAGATGCTCGGGATTTACATCTCCTAAGGATCCGTTAAACTATTTACTATATAGTATATTTCGCTATTATAATAGTGTCTGATTGTAAAATAAACTTACTTTTTAATAGCGTTAAGGGGTTACCCATATAGCCCTTAACACAAATAATGCCAATAGTCTATACAGTGCCTGCATATCTCCTGATCGGCAGACTACGAGAAGACACTCCATAGGTACGACACAAATAGAAACTCGTACAAGGTGCGATAGGGTAGGTGACATAGCACAACTAGGCAATGCCAGGGTAGATATACCAATTACGCTTCCGGGTCGGTGGTAACGCGTAGCGCGCAACTACCGCCCACCTCGAGCCACGCCCCCAAATAAAATCAAAAGTGGCCACTGAAACAATCCAAGAGTCAAAGTATAATATCGAAGGGATGTGTCCGATCAAAGGTGCTACCTTATTAACCCATCAATCGCTCCTGTTTTAGCCACCTTATGCCAACTCACGGGAGTTGGGTCCATGTATTTACCTTACAGGAAACGCCGCCACCAACCTACTTCATTCTGGAATCTCCACCGCGTACACGATTGTTAAAATGGTTTTCGAAGCTGGCAGAGAGTACGGCAACTTCCGATCCCGGTCTCTCAACAACCAAACGTTATTATAACACCGCGGTCATTTAAAAATTAATTATACTTTCAAAAACTAGAATATAATTATCCATTTCAAAACCCATAAATATGGTACCATTTTCTTTTAAAAACCCAAATAAGTATGATATCATTTTATTTCAAATATATTTCTTTTCCAAAACCATGCTACTTTTAAAATTTATAATACCTTGAAACCAAATATTTGAACTTTTTACTTTCAACATAATACTTCAAAATCCATAGTTTTAAAACCATAACTTTCAACTTAAATGGTTTGGATATTCAACAGTATATAAAAATAAAACAGTTGAATTAAAAATTTCTTTATAAAGTAAATAATTTCCATGCCTTTACAATTTTTATTCACTTTAAATTTAGTCTAAACCCATAACTTTTAAATTCACTTTCAGTTTGGATAAAACACTTCGATTTTCAATATTTTCAAACTTTAAGAATTTTATGAATTTCAAAACTAAGGTTGTGAATTACAAATCAACAATTCATTTTCCTATTATTTAGTTTGAAAGGTTTATATGATAAACCCATAACCATTTAAAATAAACTAAATTTATTAACACTAAAATTTCCTTCCATTTATTTACTAGAATTATTCATTAAATCCAGTTATAAATACCTTTAAAATTTCCAATTTTAATAAGTTAACATCAACTTATGGCGTTGAATTTTCAAATAAGCTCAATTCCAATTGAAATTCCAATTTATCTTTCAATCTTAATTTATTTGAATCATTTATAACTCTATGTGTATATATACAAGAACTTAAACTCATACTAAATCGTATAATATAAATATCAAATTCCATTTTCCAACTTATTCATTTTTATTTAACAGATCCATGCGTAGCTTAAATTCACAATTTAACTATGTATGTATATATAAAATATATTTATATCATATCCAAATTTAATATTTATTTAATTGTATCATATCCAAACCATAAAATAATTTCAAAAATAATTTTATATATATACCGCGGTGCCTGTATATAATTTTCTATCCTATGGTCAAGTGATACGGATATTTATCATTTCAATCCGCAATTTAAAAATAAAAAATGCGGTTGTATATCATTTCAAACCGCAATCCCGAATGAAATGAAAATGCATGATAACTTGCAGTTTATATAAGATAGAACACATCATCCATTCAGCCTATATCAATCATCAACCAATTTATTTCAATCATCATAAATTTATTTCAATCATCGTCAATTTAAACCAACATCAATATATAGCATATGCAATATAACAGGAAATAAATGACAGTTATTGACTAACAGTTTATATTCAAAATAAATTTAACAACTGTTTAACTAGCAGTTTATGCAAATAAATAAATTTAACTGTCAAATTTATATGCAATAATAAAATTAATTAACAGTTAAATTAAATAAATGTGATTTAATAGAGATAATGAATAAAACATGCCAAACAGTCATAAATAAATTTCTACTCATATCTAAAATCAATTTAACAAACATAAGAATTTTTAGAAGTTGTGAGTGGGTTAAAACACTCACCTTTTGAATTTAAATCGGAACCGAAAAATTTGACAGTCTTCAAATCCGTCCAAACCAACGTCAAAGTGTCCGAAATTTTATTACGATCCTAACAAAAAAAATCGCGTGTGAAACGGAGCTCGTATGTAGAAGTTATTCGAGTTAAACGATTTCAAAATCAAAAAAAAATAAAAAAAATAAAAAAAGAAATGAACCGCACAAGGCCACGTCACCTTCTCTTGTTTCGTTCGAAACCTCCTACAGGCCGCCACCATTCACCACTCGTTCACCAATTTTTGCCACCCCATCGTTCGATTTCCACGAGATCCGAGCCCACCACGCTTGTCCCCAAGCCTAGCCGCTCCATCCTGACCCCACGCGACCGGCTACGCCGCCACCTGGAGCTCGCTCCGCCGTACCCCCAAACTGACAAAACCCTCGATTTCTGGCGAAATCTATCATCTTCAGGCCGAAGTAACCGTATGGATCGGCTCTATACGTCGAGCTCTGCGCTCCAGTGCCCCCTGATCGTCCCAGAAATGAAGATCCACCGTTTAACGACGAACCCTAGCATTAACAGCCGAAAATAATCGGCAAAATTCTGAGCAAACGATAACTCCAATCGAGAAACAAATTGCAGATCTTGGTTGCGCTCGTCAAAAACTTCAACATATATTTTTTTGGAATTTTTCTGAGGTGATTGAATTTTCAGCTTTTGATTTGATTTTTGAAATTTGAATTTAGACCTAGGGTTTGTAGCCATTGGGAAAAGGATGAGCTGAAGAAATGAATGCACAAACAAATGAGCATATATGGGGGCTAGGGTTTATAATTGGGTTTATATAGGTAGGTTAGAAATAGGGTAGATGGATCGGATAAACAAACGTGCTAACGCTACGTGGCCCAAAAAGCCCGTTCTGACCCCGGAACGAAATTGGGTAAACCCGTATATCCAAATAGGCATTTAAAAATATTCTGAACGCGATGGAAAAAGTTTCACGTCCAAATTCGATCGTATGAAGAAGTTATGCTGAAATTAATATTTTCGAATTGATTTCAATTAAATCGATTTCAAGTCGTTTCGCGTTCCTACGATCTAACGACAAGTCCGATTGCTACGAAACTTGAAACTCTACAATAATTCACTATTACGGATCCGATGAAACTAGTTTCGTCGAAATCCGAGTCCGTGAACAAAATGACTATTTTTATATTAATTAAATAAATTAACAAATTGATTAAATCCAATTTTATATTTTAAATTCTAAAATTGACAATCTTATCATCTTTATATTACTCAAACATTTACAATGATTTTAACAAATTTAAATGTCCATATAAAGAAGATAAATTTATCAATTCCAAATGTTAATCTCACTTTTAATAATTAGCTTCATTGTAACATCCCGCCTTCTCGCGCGATTTAAATCGACACACGTGCCAATTCAAACCATACGGAAGGGCGGATTGTTATGGGGTAAATAAGAAAAAACGAGAAAGAATAAAACAAAACAGAATCTCACAGCGGAAGGATAAAATATAATAATAAATATACAGTTCATAAAACTGTTTACAACATTTGATTCTTCTATATACAATAAATATCGGAGTTCACATACCAATAATATTAATGCAGCGGAATACAGTGTAGTGGAACGATATAATATATAATAATAATAGTAATGAAATCTTCGTCTTCTTCCTCTAGAAAAATCTTCAAATCCTGAAACGCTTGGACTGACCCGAGCGAATTGAAAAGACAAAACACTCGAGTCAGAACTAAAAGATCTTATGTAAGTTAAATTAACAGAAATGAATATGAGTGTAGTAACTCAAGAGATGCTCGGGATTTACATCTCCTAAGAATCTGTTAAACTATTTACTATGTAGTATATTTCGCTATTATAATAGTGTCTAATTGTAAAATAAACTTACTTTTAAATAGCGTTAAGGCTTTACATTTTCCACCTTAACACACAATATATTCCCATAGTCTATACAGTACCGTATTCTCCTCCGTACTGGGCGTCGTCAGAGGGCACTCCATAGGTATGGTGCAAAACCAAAATCGTATAAGGCGCGATAGGGTAGGTGACACGTCACAACTAGGCAATGCCAGGGTAGATATACCAATTACGCATCCGGGCTGGTGGTAACGCATAACCGCAGCTACCGCCCACCTCGAACAAACTCCCTCTAAAATCAAAAGTAAAGGTGGCCACTGAATCAATCCAAAGTCAGAGTAGTATGGAAGAGGAGTGTCCGATAAAGGACGCTAACCCCTTTAGCCCGAGAATCGCTCCTGTTTTAGACACCTTATGCCAACCCACGGGAGTCGGGTCCACGTATTTACCTTAAAGGAAACGCCGCCATCAACCTACTCCATTCTGGAATCTCCACCGCGTACACGGTTGTTAAAGTGGTTTTCGAAGTTGGCAGAGAGGATGACAACTTCCAATCCCGGTCTCTTCGACAACCAAACGTTATTATAACAACGCGGTCATTTAAAAACAATTATGCTTTCAAAACCAGAATATAATTATCCATTTCAAAACCTATAAATACGATATCATTTCCTTTTAAAACCCAAATAAATATGATATCATTTTATTTCAAATATATCTCTTTTCCAAAATCATGCCATTTTTAAGATTTATAATACCTCGAAACCAAATATTTGAAATTTAACTTTCCATATAATACTTCGAAATCCATAGTTTTAAAACCATAACTTTCAAAACTTAAATGGTTTGGATATTCAACAGTATATAAAATAAAACAGTTGAATTTAAAATTTCTTTATAAAGAAAATAATTTCCACGCCTTTACAATTTTATTTACTTTATATTCATTCTAAACCCATAACCTTTAGAAACACTTCGATTTCAATATTTTCAAACTTTGAGTATTTAATAACTTTCAAAACTAAGGTTGGGAATTTCTATTCAACAATTCATTGTCCTACTATTTAGTTTTGAAACGTTTACGTAATAGATCCATAACCATTTAAAATAAAACCCAATTTGTTAACACTAAATATTTTCTTCCATTTATTTATACTAGAATTATTCATTTAATTTATCTTGAATAAAAATCCAGTTATAAATATCGCACCTTTAAAATTTCCAAGATTAATAAGTTTACACCAACTTGTGGAGTTTAATTTTAAATAAGCCCAATTCCAAATAAATTTCCAATTAAATTTCCAATCTTAATTGATTTGAACTATTTAAAACTCTATATATACACAATATCTTAAACCTGTACTTAATCATAAATATAAATTATCAAACTCCATTTTTCAACTTATTTATTTCCATTTAACCAATTCATACATAGCTTAAATTCAATAATTTAACTATATATGTATATATAAAATAAGATTTTATATAAGATCAAAATTAATATTTATTTAACCGCATCCTATCCAAACCATAGAAATCATTTCAAAAATAATTTTATATATATACCGCGGTGCCTGTATATAATTTTCTATCCTATGGTCAAGTGATACGGATATTTATCATTTCAATCCGCAATTTAAAAATAAAATGCGGTTGTATATCATTTCAAACTGCAATCCCGAATGAAATAGAATGCGCAATAACTTGCATTTTATATAATATGGAACACATCATCCATTCACCCAAATCAATCATCAACCAATCTTATTTCAATCATCGTCAATTTAAACAAACATCAATAGAGCATATAAAACATATCAGGTATCAACGAACAGTTTATATTCAAAATAAATAAATAAATAAATAACTGTTTAACTAGCAGTTTATGTGCAAAATAAATAAATTTTAACTGTCAATTTATACGCAATAATAAAATTAATTAACGGTTCAATTAAATAAATGCGATTTAACTGAGATGATGAATAAAATATGCAAAACAGTCATAAATAAATTTCTACTCATATCTTAAATCAATTTAACAAACATAAGATAACTTAGAAGTCTTGAGTGGGTTAAAACACTCACCTTTTAAATTTAAATTGAATCTAAATTCAATTTAAACCCAAAAATTCAACAGTCTCCAAATCCGTCCAAACCAATGCCAAAATGTCTGGAATTCCGATACAATCCCAGCAAAATAAACCGTGCGTGAATCCGAGCTCGTACACAAAAGTTATGAAAATTTGAAAGTTAGAAAATTCTGGTCTTGTGTCAACTTCGGGTTCGACTTTGGTGCGCCGCCTCAAATCCCCGGTGCTTGCTTGGAGTTTTTGTCAAAACGAATCGGAGCGACCCGAGTCATTTTCTTCCTGACCCGAAGTAGATACAACGTTTTTTCCTCTGAAACTCAAAGCGTGACTCGAAGTGGCTGCAGATCCGAATTTTTTTTTTTTTTTGAAATTGAAATTAATTTTTGAAATTTGGGAATTAGGTTTTTTTCTGCCATTGGAATGAGGAGTTGAGAAGGAGATGTACGTATAAAAAAATTAAAATAAGGAGTGGCTAGGGTTTATAACGGGTTATATATACACAAGGCTGAAAAATAATAGATGGATCGGATTGGTATACGCGTTGAACGCTAAATGGCCCGAAAAGCCCGTTTCTACTCTGGAACGAAATTAGGTCAACCCATATATCAAAATATATGTTTAAAAATATTTTAAACACGATGGAAAAAGTTTCACGTCCAAATTCCATCGTATGAAGAAGTTATGCTAAATTCAATTTTTTAAAATTGATTTAGATTGATTTAAATTGCATAAATTTCAAGGCGTTTCGAGTCGGTACGATCAAACGAAAAGTCCGATCGTTATGAAACTTGAAACACTATTATAATTCACCGTTACGGATCCGTGAAACTAGTTTTGTCGAAATCCGACTCAGTGGCCAAAATGGCTAATTTTATGTTAATTAAATAAATTAAAAATTCATTAATAAAATCCAATTTTTTTAAAATCTTAAATTTGACAAATTTTATTACCTTTATATGTCTCAATCAAATTACAATGTTTTAAACAATTTAAAGGCCAATTTAAAGTTGATTAATTCCCATTTTAGTGTCAAATTTTCATTTTTATTAAATTTAGAAATTATCAGTTAAGTTTCCGAAAATTTCATTGAATTAAATCTTCATTCTTATTATTCAATCCATTATAGCCAAATGGATGAAATTAACATATACAAATATTTTTCAATTTCAACTAAATTTTCAATTAACGTAAAAATGAATGTTTAAATTTTACTTAATTGCAAAAACTCAATTACCTTAATTCTTTATATTCATATAAATAAACAAATCTTGATTTACAATCTTTTCATTCACCCATAGTCATATTATAAATGGAATTTACATTATCTTCAATTATTAATTACCATCTGTTAAGATCTTAACATTTGTTCCATAAATTTATTTGCCCTGAATTATTTACTGCATTTATCTAATTCCAATTTCATAATCACATTCAATCCATTAATTGGTATTGCAGTGACATTTAACTTATTAGCTTATATCAACACTATTGTCATTAATTGCAAATGGATTATCAAATTTAGTCACTACCCTAAATAACTAACATAAATTAATCTCCATTAATTCCACTGATTTAACTTTCATTCTATTAATTAATGATTCCCCCAGTTAGCAATAGCGTAACATTTTCTTTATTTGTATTGCAAATAATTAAAAATTCAATTCCTTATTCTTAATATCCTCTAAATTACAACTTCCAAACATGGTATTAATCATCATTTACGTACCTCTAATTATTTTAATTTACATTAACATAATAAATAAATTACCTTTAATGAAATCTATCCCCCAATTTATTATATGCAATAAATTTTGACCTACCAACAGTTTCAATTAATTATTTATATTTATTGCGATTGAATACAAAAATTTATTTAACACATCAAATAAATGTACAATCTATATTCATTGTCATCTATTTGCTTTTAAATTCAGTTATAAGTTTGTTACTTACCAACCAGGTTATAATAACACTAATTTTTTTACTCCACTACTATATATGATATATTTTCATCACATACTTGAATTTTTCAATTTCATCTTAATTCCAATTCACGGTAGTATAATTTCTTACTATAAACCCGTTTATAATTTGCATACCGATTAATTAGTTCCAACTAAATAGATTGATTCAATTCAACTCTTTTATTAAGTCTATATAAATCAATATACTATTTCATTGGTAAATGTTTATTTCAATTATTCCTTTATTACTCACAAATCTTATTTCATTCACGAATGCCATTATTTATCAGTTATTACATAATTTCATTAATTTACATTCAGTTACAACTAAATTAATACACTGATTTCATTTGTAAATTAAATGCTTACAATTTATAAGCTTTCATTCCAAACAATATTTCAATTTGTACCGGACATTGATTTAATTCAATTTACTATTTAATATTATTAATTCATTAACTAAATTCACTGCTTACTTTTGTTCTCTTATATGCAACTCTTAGCCTAGTATAACAATTTACATCACTTCAATTTATTCGTCATTTTGTTTCAACTGTAAATACTTAGCCTTATATTCCCATGGTTTCTTTTCATTCTCGGCATTTTCTTCATCATTAATTATAAAATCTTTATTTCTTCTAAATTAAATTTACGTAAATCTTATTAAAATGACAAATTTAATTAACGAAAATTACGGGTCGTTACACTCTCCCTACTCAAAACTTTTCGTCTCCGAAAAGGAAAAAGAAGGGAAAAGAAGAATTAAGAAATCAATATCATATTAAATATTAAATTTATAAACAAATAAATTTACAAAATTAATTTAGATAAAATATATTAATTTATAATCATTAAATTGTTTTTATATACTCAAACTAATAAAGTTCGGAAAACATTTTCAAAATATTTTCTAAGTCCAAAATTTACGGAAAATTTTGGCAGAGTCTCCTTTGTACGGGGAGGCTCGGGAGAAACTATAATATCGAATATATCAAAATATCACATATAATATCCAAAATATAATATCCCAACACGGGAAAATATATAAAATAGCGCTATAAACCGTAATCCGAAACGTACCTATTTGTCGGGCAATTTACGCTTAATTTATAGAACCTAAAGCAGTAGCAATTGCTTCCATAACCTGCATTTCACTTATAAAATCCAAAGGGTTAACAATTTATATGAAGTGAAATATTTAAGTGGTTTCAATCACTAACAACAAATCAATACAACAACCATCAATTTCAACAAACAACATACAGAACCAATACAAAGCAATCATTCAATCAAACAAACAAATAGTTGTTCAGGTTCAAAACTTTTAAATTGTACGGAATGAAGAATAAACTACTAGCGCATCATTTACTCAACAGTCTTAGATAAAACAAAATAGATTATTCATTTATCCTAATCCAATTTTAGAGTATCCTTGCCCAAACAACCATCAACTAAACAACAACAAATCCAAACAACAATCAACTTAACTTATTGTTAATTTCCTTTCATACCTTTGTTGTTTGATTTTCTTTTTATTTATACAGTGATTTATCTTTTAAATTTACATTTAATCATTAAATGTTTGCTTCATTTATTTTTACTTATTACTTACAATTATTCAGTTCCACTAACTCAGGTCATGCCAGTTCCTTTTATTTCGTTATAATTATTCATTCATTTATTATAGCATGACCTCTTTTATTTACATTCATTTATCAATAGTATTCATGTCCCATTAAATTTCTTAGCATTTTCATTTTGTTTACTTAAGTTTATAATCATCTATTTGTAATACTTACCTTTTATTATATTTACTAATAGTAAAATTTCAATTATAACTTAACTTATCCCGATATCATCACTTCTTATGAATAAAAGCGATTTATTGAACACCTTCATTACATACTTTTACTTGTATAATTTCCATTACATTTTCTTATTAAACATTTCAACTTTTAAATATTTGGTAAGTTATATATATGTTTTTAAGAATGTAATTAAAATCATACAAGTTTCTCTTATTTCTTTAATAAATTTACTGTTCAATAATAATCCTTTATTTCATAGGTCACAATTTTAAATATCATTTAATACCATTAATAACCTAGCATTAAACCTCTTATTTAGGGTTTCAATTATTAATTACATAGATTCCATTTCACTAGAATAATTGAAACTATTTATTGTGGAAACTTAAGATCTAAATACCGGGTTAAATTCCAAATTATTTTAAAACTAATAGGTAAATATATATACTTACAACTTATAAACCCAATTATATTTAAAACAAATTAAAAATTCACTTTTGTTTATCAAAATAAATCTGTAGTAAAACTGCCACAGTGGCATTCCCACTTCGAAACTCGAAAATGAAAGTCGATGATGCGTTCACTCATCACCGAAATTATTTTCCAGCGATAGAGAGGGGAGTACATAACTTATTTCTTTTCAAAATTTCTTTTTAAACAATTCTTTCAAATTATATTGAAATATTTATATCAGAAAATACTTCTAATAGTATTATTATTATATTCCAAAATCAATTGAAAGAATTTCCAAAGCCCTGGAACTTAAGTTCTAAATTTCCAATTTTATATTCCATCTAATTTCATCTATTATTTTTAAATTTTATTACCTAACAACCAATATATTGCAACCAAATATATATCTTATTTACAAAAAAAACTATATTTTATATATAGAAAATATAATAGGAAAAATTATTTCATTCACCTATATTAAAACAAACATTATGTCGGTCTGTCCAATTAAGTGTTTAGAAATCCCTGCTAATGTCACAGCGTCCCATGCATCAACCGGAATTTATAAATACAAAACGGAACAGATTAACACAATATTAAAACCCTTTTATAATATTAACAAATACGATCTCTCATATATATACACTCAGCGACTCCCATAGGGTGTTTCTACCCTATTGATAAAGAGTCTGACCCCACAAAGCTAAGGTTTATCGCTAAACCAAAGCTCTGATACCAGATGTAACATCCCGCCTTTTCGCACGCTTTAAATTGAAACACGTGTCATTTCAAACCATACAGAAGGGCGGATTGTTATGGGGTAAATAAAAAAACGAGAAAGAATAAAACAAAACAGAATCTCACAGCGGAAGGATAAAATATAATAATAAATATACAGTTCATAAAACTGTTTACAACATTTGATTCTTCTTTATACAATAAATATCAGAGTTCACCATACCAATAATATTAATGCAGCGGAATACAGTGTAGTGGAACCATATAATATATAATAATAATAGTAATGAAATCTTCGTCTTCTTCCTCTAGAAAAATCTTCAAATCCTGAAACGCTCGGACTGACCCGAGCAAATTGAAAAGACAAAACACTCGAGTCAGAACTAAAAGATCTTATTTAAGTTAAATTAACAGAAATGAATATGAGTGCAGTAACTCAAGAGATGCTCGAGATTTACATCTCCTAAGGATCCGTTAAACTATTTACTATGTAGTATATTTCGCTATTATAATAGTGTCTAATTGTAAAATAAACTTACTTTTAAATAGCGATAAGGCTTTACATTTTCCACCTTAACACATAATATATTCCCATAGTCTATACAGTACCGTAATCTCCCCCGTACTGGGCATCGTCAGAGGGCACTTCATAGGTATGGTACAAAACCAAAATCGTATAAGGCGCAATAGGGTAGGTGACACGGCACAACTAGGCAATGCCAGGGTAGATATACCAATTACGCATCCGGGCTGGTGGTAACGCATAGCCGCAGCTACCGCCCACCTCGAACAAACTCCCTCTAAAATCAAAAGTAAAGGTGGCCACCGAATCAATCCAAAGTCAGAGTAGTATCAAAGAGGAGTGTCCGATAAAGGGCGCTAACCCCCTTGGCCCGAGAATCGCTCCTGTTTTAGCCACCTTATGTCAACTCATGGGAGTCGGGTCCACGTATTTACCTTAAAGGAAACGCCGCCACCAACCTACTCCATTCTGGAATCTCCACTACGTACACGGTTGTTAAAATGGTTTTCGAAGTTGGCAGAGAGTATGACAACTTCCGATCCCGGTCTCTTCAACAACCAAACGTTATTATAACACCGCGGTCATTTAAAAATAATTATGCTTTCAAAACCAGATTATAATTATCCATTCAAAACCCATAAATACGATATCATTTCCTTTTAAAACCTAAATAAAAATGATATAATTTTATTTCAAATATATTTCTTTTCCAAAATCATGCCATTTTTAAGATTTATAATACCTCGAAACCAAATATTTGAAATTTAACTTTCCACATAATACTTCGAAATCCATAGTTTTAAAACCATAACTTTCAAAACTTAAATTGTTTGGATATTCAACAATATATAAAATAAAACATTTGAATTTAAAATTTCTTTATAAAGTAAATAATTTCCACACCTTTACAATTTTATTTACTTTATATTCATTCTAAACCCATAACCTTTAGATTCACTTTCAGTTTGAATAAAAACACTTCGATTTCAATATTTTCAAACTTTGAATATTTAATAACTTTCAAAACTAAGGTTGGGAATTTCTATTCAACAATTCATTGTCCTATTATTTAGTTTTGAAACGTCTACATAATAGATCCGTAACCATTTAAAATAAAACCCAATTTGTTAACACTAAATATTTTCTTTCATTTATTTATACTAGAATTATTCATTTAATTTATCTTGAATAAAAATCCAGTTATAAATATCATACCTTTAAAATTTCCAAGATTAATAAGTTTACACCAACTTGTGGAGTTTAATTTTTAAATAAGCCCAATTCCAAATAAATTTCCAATTAAATTTTCAATCTTAATTGATTTGAACTATTTAAAACTCTATATATACACAATATCTTAATCCTGTACTTAATCATAAATATAAATTATCAAACTCCATTTTTCAACTTATTTATTTCCATTTAACCAATTCATATATAGCTTAAATTCAATAATTTAACTATATATGTATATATAAAATAAGATTTTATATAAGATCAAAATTAATATTTATTTAACCGCATCCTATCCAAACCATAGAAATCATTTCAAAAATAATTTTATATATATACCGCGGTGCCTGTATATAATTTTCTATCCTATGGTCAAGTGATAAGGATATTTATCATTTCAATCCGCAATTTAAAAATAAAATGCGGTTGTATATCATTTCAAACCGCAATCCCGAATGAAATGAGAATGCATAATAACTTGCAGTTTATATAATATGGAACACATCATCCATTCACCCAAATCAATCATCAACCAATCTTATTTCAATCATCGTCAATTTAAACAAACATCAATAGAGCATATAAAACATATCAAGTATCAACGAACAGTTTATATTCAAAATAAATAAATAAATAACTGTTTAACTAGCAGTTTATATGCAAAATAAATAAATATTAACTGTCAATTTATATGCAATAATAAAATTAATTAACGGTTCAATTAAATAAATGCGATTTAACTGAGATAATGAATAAAATATGCAAAACAGTCATAAATAAATTTCTACTCATATCTTAAATCAATTTAACAAACATAAGATAACTTAGAAGTTGTGAGTGGGTTAAAACACTCACCTTTTAAATTTAAATTGAATCTAAATTCAATTAACCCAAAAATTTGACAGTCTCCAAATCCATCCAAACCAACGCCAAAATGTCTGGAATTCCGATACAATCCCAGCAAAATAAATTGTGCGTGAATCCGAGCTCGTACGCAAAAGTTATGAAAATTTGAAAATTGGAAAATTCTGGTCTTGTGTCAACTTCGGGTTCGACTTCGGTGCGCCGCCTCAAATCTCCGGTGCTTGCTTGGAGTTTTTGCCAAAACGACCTCGAGCGACCCGAGTCATTTTCTTCCTGACTCGAGGTAGATACAACATTTTTTTCCTCTGAAACACAAAGCGTGACTCGAAGTGGCTGCAGATCCGAATTTTTTTTTTTGAAATTGAAATTAATTTTTGGAATTTGGGAATTAGGTTTCTTTTTTTGCCATTGGAATGAGGAGTTGAGAAGAAGATGTACGTATATAAAAATGAAAATAAGGAGTGGCTAGGGTATATAACGGGTTATATATAGACAAGGCTGAAAAATAATAGATGGATCGGATTGGTATACGCGTTGAACGCTAAATGGCCCGAAAAGCCCGTTTCTACTACGGAACGAAATTAGGTCAACTCATATATTAAAATATATGTTTAAAAATATTTTAAACGCGATGGAAAAAGTTTCACGTCCAAATTCCATCGTATGAAGAAGTTATGCGAAATTCAATTTTTTTCAAATTGATTTAGATTGATTTAAATTGCATAAATTACAAGGCGTTTCATGTCGGTACGATCAAACGAAAAGTCCGATCGTTATGAAACTTGAAACACTATTATAATTCACCGTTACGGATCTGACTAAACTGGTTTTGTCGAAATCCGAGTCAGTGGCCAAAATGACTAATTTTATATTAATTAAATAAATTAAAAATTCATTAATAAAATCCAATTTTTTTTTAAATCTTAAATTTGACAAATTTTATTACATTTATATGTCTCAATCAAATTACAATGTTTTAAACAATTTAAAGGTCAATTTAAAGTTGATTAACTTCCATTTTAGTGTTAAATTTTCATTTTTATTAAATTTAGAAATTATCAATTAAGTTTCCAAAAATTTCATTGAATTAAATCTTCATTCTTATTATTCAATCCATTATAGCCAAATGGATGAAATTAACATACATAAATATTTTTCAATTTCAACTAAATTTTCAATTAACGTAAAAATAAATGTTTAAGTTTTACTTAATTGCAAAAACTCAATTACCTTAACTCTTTATATTCATATAAATAAACAAATTTTGATTTACAATCTTTTCATTCACCCATAGTCATATTATAAATGGAATTTACATTATCTTCAATTATTAATTACCATCAGTTAAGATCTTAACATTTGTTCCGTAAATTTATTTGCCCTGAATTATTTACTGCATTTATCTAATTCCAATTTCATAATCACATTCAATCCATTAATTGGTATTGCAGTGACATTTAACTTATTAGCTTATATCAACACCATTGTCATTAATTGCAAATGGATTACCAAATTTAGTCACTACCCTAAATAACTAACGTAAATTAATCTCCATTAATTCCACTGATTTAACTTTCATTCAATTAATTAATGATTCTCTCGGTTAGCAATAACGTAACATTTTCTTTATTTGTATTGCAAATAATTCAAAATTCAATTCCTAATTCTTAATATCCTCTAAATTACAACTTCCAAACATGGTATTAATCATCATTTACGTACCTCTAATTATTTTAATTTACATTAACATAATAAATAAATTTCCTTTAATGAAATCTATCCCCTAATTTATTATATGCAATAAATTTTGACCTTCCAACAGTTTCAATTAATTATTTATATTTATCGCGATTGAATACCAAAATTTATTTAACACATCAAATAAATGAACAATCTATATTCATTGTCACCTATTTTCTTTTAAATTCAGTTATAAGTTTGTTACTTACCAACCAGGTTATAATAACACCAATTTTTTTATTCCACTACTATATATGATATATTTGCACCACATACTTGAATTTTTCAATTTCATCTTAATTCCAATTCACGGTAGTATAATTTCTTACTATAAACCCGTTTATAATTTGCATACCAATTAATTAGTTTCAACTAAATAGATTGATTCAATTCAACTCTTTTATTAAGTCTATATAAATCAATATACTATTTCATTGGTAAACGTTTATTTCAATTATTCCTTTATTACTTACAAATCTTATTTCATTCATGAATGCGATCATTTATCAGTTATTACATAATTTCATTAATTTACATTCAGTTACAACTAAATTAATACACTGATTTCATTTGTAAATTAAATGCTTACAATTTATAAGCTTTCATTCCAAACAATATTTAAATTTGTATCGGACATTGATTTAATTCAATTTACTAATTAATATTATTAATTCATTAACTAAATTTACTACTTACCTTTGTTCTCTTATATGCAACTCTTAGCCTAGTATAACAATTTACATCACTTTAATTTATTTGTCATTTTGTTTCAACTGTAAATACTTAGCCTTGTATTTCCATGGTTTCATTTCATTCTCAGCATTTGCTTCATTATTAATTATAAAATCTTTATTTCTTCTAAATTAAATTTACGTAAATCTTATTAAAATGACAAATTTAATTAAAGAAAATTACGGGTCGTTACATTCATTTAATTTACAAATTTATAAATAAAATCCTAAAAATTCCATTTAGTTAAATAAATTAATTATTATTCCGTTCATAATGTCAAATAGAAGTGTCAACCATTGGATTTAAGATCATCACATAAATATTTCACGTTTTCAACTAAATTTCCAATTAACGTAAAATTTTATTATTAAAGTTTAAATTAATTGAAATAAACCCAAATAAATACATTGTGACGACCGCCCATGACTCCTGCACCGACTAAGGAAATAGTGCGCTGAAAGGCGTGCCAGGCAGCCATGGGTGACCGTCAAGGGTAGAATAAACATCGCAGACTCTATCGTAAAACTCACAGCGCATGGATAAAATACAATAGAGAAATATAATATAGTGAAGCTCCCATAGAAAAGAATATCATCATCTAATCATAATAGCTTTATACAAGGTCTGAATCATGAATACAAGAAGCCTCACTACATAGCACTCAGAGTAATCAACAATCAGCGGAACACCCAGTACATAATATGAAAATAATATGCAAAAGCCTCCTGCTCGTCTTAGTCATCATCAACGTAGACCTCCATGAACAGCACCTGTCACCTGTTACCTAGTCTGCCCATCCCAGCATGGATGAACAGCCCAAGGTAATAAGAGGAGACATAAAACCTTGAGTCAGACAAAGTCTTAGTGAGCAGTAAATCAACTATCAAACATACCAAAAGAGTATAAGGGATAAAAGGAATAGGAACCAAACCATCCCACTCCACTTCTTTCTACAGTGATAGCCCCCAGACACACATTAAGGAGAAGCAAGCATAACATAGCAAGAAATTAAAGTATAGCAATAATCACTCGAGTCAAGGTCGATGTTTTCCAAATACAAACCCCCAAGGCCTAAACCAAGATCAGATAAGCACCCAAAAAACACCACTCTTGAGACCGAATGATGATACAATCAAACGTCCAAACATCCATGACTTTGGCTATCACTGTTATCATTGCCTTGATTTCACCGTTAGTTGAACGACCATCTGTCAAGGGCTAATGGTAACCCCGGTTCTAGACATAACTCCGCACGTCGTCGCAGCCCGTGCCTAGGAATTTTCGCAACTACCCAGAGTACTAGCACGTCGTCGCAGCCCGTGCTTGGAACGTCGTCGCAGCCCGTTCCAACGTACTCTTGCTTTGAGCATGCTAGAACCTTCAACAACGATGAGATCTCAGCCTCCTAGTCATCCTCCTCGACGACTATTTCCATACTAGCTCAAGCGCCTCTCAAGCTAACCATTATCAACCAACTCGCATCGCATCATAGAGTTATCAACATGCTTGGGATGATCCCGGCTGGATTAAACCAAGGCTATCTCACATCATGCTTCGCTTTATCGCATCATAGCAAAGTCTCATCTCAACATCATGGCTTGCCTCATCGCATCATGGCAAAGTCCCATCTCAACATCATCTAATCCATACATATGAGCTTCAACATCTGCTTCATATGCCACAAGCAGCTTTCACCATTCAAGAGCCTTTCCACTTAGCTTTTGAATCATCTTCGACCATCTTATCTAGATCTAACTATCAATCACCTAACATACATAGCAATCAATCAAATCAATCATTAGCTTAAGCAATCAAGCATTCAAACAAGATCTAATCAAGCAATATCAACCATAATGGCAATTTCATAAATAAATGAGCATAGGTCTAACATATATGAAATCATGGATTTTAGCATAGATCTATCAAATATAAAACATGGGTTTTGTCTCTATAACTTGGTAAATGAACTTGCATAAGTAAACATCTTCATAAGTAATGGATCTACACTTGGATCTAAGGAAAAATGCATAAAATCACTATCTACAACACTCCAACAAAACACCAATCCAATATACTCCTTTGGGTCCGCGTGAGAGATAACTACCACTCACCAAATCACCCAAACACTTCAAAAACTATCAACTTCAGATCTGGACAGCAAGGATTCAAGCTTGATTCGTCGAAATCCCGCTTGAAACGATGAAATCTAGCTTGGTTGGATGAAGATCTTCAACTTTAGCTCTTGGATCTTCAATCTCGATCTTCGATCTTGGATGGATGTTAGAACTAGATTGGAATGGAGAAAAGAAGATGAAGAAATGTTGTAGTCGAGCTCTCAAAATGGCAGCACTTCGTTGCTTCGAAATCCGGTGCCAAAAAGTGAGCCAAACCCCTCTATTTATAGGCTGGAACGCCCCTTAGGTCGCTCGCTTTTAGGTCGCTCACGACCTAACTATGGCCGACCTACGACCTAGCCAACACGGCCTAACGACTTACGACCTAACAAGGGCCGCGACTTAACACTACAAGCAGCCTACAGACTCGAGTCAACGACTCAACAGGTATGCACGACTCACAACTCATGCCCCTATCGACCTAAGACACAACGTCCCAACACGCGCGACTCAACATGTTCGTGACCTAACTCGCACGCGAGTTACGACCTAACGACTTAACTATGTTGCCGACTCAACACAGGCACGACTCGACACAGGATCACACGACTTAACTATAAGACGACCTAAAACACACACGACTCAAGCCTTAGGTCGTTCACGACCTAACACTAAACCGACCCAACGACTTAACGAAACCACGACCCATCACTAAGTCGTTCACACGACTCAGCGACCTAACTACAACACATACCATCCACTAGGTCGTTACTTCCTATAGGTCGCTACAACTATTAGGTCGCTCATTCCTCTAAGCAGCTCACCACTAGGTCGCTCCCCACTAGGTCGTTAGAATCCTTAACCCGCTAACTACCTTAATTCGTTAACCCGCTAGCTTCCTTAGGTCGTTCCAAAACTCCTCCGACCTAACTATCATACGACCTAAGTCCCTAGCTCGCTCTACCTCACTAAGTCGCTAGTATCTATAGGTCGCTCCAATTCTATAGGTCGCTAGCTTTCCCTAACTCGCTCACACGACCTAAACTACCAAAAGACCCAAGCTTCCTACGACTTAAACACCACACGGGTTAACTTCCACACGATTAAGCTTTGGTCGACTCAAACTCTAAACGACTTAACAACATCAACGACCTGAAGCATATAGTTTTACAATGTTTCGATCCGTAAAAATACGGGTCGTTACATTCTCTCCCCCTTAGGAATTTCGCCCCCGAAATTCCAAACAAACAAGAGCAACCAAAGTTATTCCGCATGCCTACCATCCATAGTAATTAACAAACCATGCATCCAATTCCTAACCTAGCATGCAGAATTCTAAGACTAGAACAAGTTACAAATTCATGAGATGTCACGACACCTTAGGGCCATACCTCGAAGAGTTCAGGATGAGCTGCCTTCATCCTCTCTTCCTCCTCCCATGTACAGTCGTTAACATCATCACTCCATTGTACCTTGAGCAACGTAATTGTCTTCCTCCTAAGCTGTTTCGTGTCGGTTTCTACAATACGAAGCGGCTTACGAGGTCTTCTAACAACTGGATCAACCTCCAAATCTTCACAGCTATCAGCAGAAACCACTGTATTCGAGTCATGCACATATTTCTGTAAATAAGATACATGGAAAACATTGTGCACACCCGCCATCTTTTCCGGTAACTCCAATCTATAAGCGAGCTTTCCAATTCGCTCGATAATCGGGAATGGTCCAACAAATCTCGGAGTTAACTTTCCTTTCTTTCCAAATCGAATAACATTCTTCAGAGGAGAAATCTTCACAAAAACCATATCACCTACGTCAAATTCCAAATTCTTACGACGATTATCGGCATAACTTTTCTGACGATCTTGGGCTGCCTTCATTCGTTGCCGAATGATCTCTATACAATCCGTAGTCTGTCGAATCATCTCTGGCCCAAGTACCAACTTTTCCCCAGTTTCCAACCAACATGTCGGAGAGTTACACGGTCTTCCATACAATGCTTCAAACGGTGCCATACCAATACTTGACTGGTAACTGTTGTTATATGCAAATTCCACCAAATGAAGGTGATCTTCCCATGATCCTCCGAAATCCAAAACACATGCTCTAAGGAGATCCTCCAAAACTCGGTTGACTCTCTCAGTCTGACCATCTGTTTGGGGATGATAAGCTGTACTCAAACACAACTCGGTTCCCAAAACTTCCTGGAAACTCTTCCAAAATCCACTAGTGAACAATGGGTCTCGATCGCTCACTATACTCTTCAGAATACCATGGAATCGAACTATCCACTTAACATACAACTCAGCCAACTTCGATGCAGTCCTAGTCGATCGAACAGGAATGAATCTTGCACTCTTAGTCAACCGATCTACGACGACCCAAATCCTTTCATTTCCCGCCTTGGTTCTAGGTAGGCCATCGATAAAATCCATCGACACTTGCTCCCACTTCCATGTAGGAACCTCTAATGGCTGAAGTAATCCACTTGGCCTTTTCTGTTCAGCTTTTACCAATTGACAGTTCATACATTTGGAAATAAAATTTCCAACGTCCTTCTTCATACCTTCCCAGTAATAGGTTCTCTTCATATCCCGATACATCTTATTTCCTCCTGGATGAATTGTCAACTTCGAGTGATGACTTTCCTTCAAAACTCCATCTCTCAACTCATCGATATCGGGAACAACCAGTCGTCCTTGCTTCCGAAGCCAACCCTCTCGGTCGACTTCGAATCTTCTATCCTTCTCTGGGTCCAATCCAGATTCCAAATCACGAATGATCTTGACAAGCTTATCGTCTCGCTTTTGGCCCTCGCCAATCCTTTCCACAAGAGTAGGTCTTATCGATAAGTTTGCCAACATTTCAGGTTCCAATTCACATCTAGGCCTAAAGTCAAATCCAGCCAAATACTCGAGACTCTTCCATTCCGAAAACATGGCTCCCAATCCGACATGTCTCCGACTTAACGCATCAACCACTGCGTTACCTTTTCCCGGAGTATAGGCTATACCAAAATCATACGATGCCAAGAACTCTAGCCACCGTTGCTGTCGAAGATTCAAATCCTTTTGAGAGAACAGATACTTCAATGACTTATGATCTGTAAACAACTCGAATCTAACTCCCAATAGATAATGTCTCCACATCTTCAAAGCAAATACGATCGCCGCTAACTCCAAATCATGAGTCGGATAATTCCTTTCATGCAGCTTCAGTTGTCGACTTGCATATGCAACAACTCTATCCTTTTGCATTAGCACTGCTCCAAGTCCAGTACCACATGCATCGGTGTAAACCACCATCTCATCATTCCCACTTGGAATAGTCAAAACAGGAGCACTTGTTAATCGCTCTTTTAGGATTACGAAAGCTTGCTCACACTTAGCATCCCATTTGAACACTTGGTTCTTTTTCGTCAATCCTGTTAACGGTGCAGCTATCTTGGAAAAGTCTTTGATAAACCGACGATAATATCCTGCTAATCCAAGAAAACTTCTCACATCAGATGCATTCTTAGGTCTAACCCAATCCTGGATCGCTGCCACCTTAGCGGGATCAACCGCTATTCCATTTCGAGAAATAACATGGCCTAAGAATCTCACTTCACTCTTGCAGAAGTGACACCTCGAAAACTTAGCCTTCAGCTGATGTTTCCGTAAGATTTCCAAAACATTACGCAAGTGCGTCTTATGCTCTTCCTCAGTTCTGGAATAAATCAGAATATCATCCACGAACACAAGCACGAACTTATTCAACTGATCTCTGAACACTTTATTCATAAGATCCACAAAATATGCTAGTGCGTTAGTCAATCCAAACGGCATTACCAGCCACTCATAGAAACCGGATGGTGTCCTAAAAGCAGTCTTCGGCACACTATCCTTAGCCACTCTCAACTGGTGAAATCCCGTTGCCAAATCCATCTGAGAAAACACCTTAGCTTCGTGAAGCTGATCAAACAAGTCATCTATTCTCGGCAATGGATACTTGTTCTTCTTAGTCACCTTATTCAGCTCACGATAATCCACACACAACCTTAACGATCCATCCGCTTTGGTTGCGAACACAACTGGTGCACCCCATTCGGACACACTACGCCGAATGAATCCTTTCTGCAAAAGGTCATCAACCTGCACCTTCAGCTCTTGCTGTTCCCTAGGCGCCATCCGCCTAAGAGGCATCACAACAGGTCTGGCTCCCTCAACTAGATCGATACGAAACTCGATCTCCCTATGCGGCGGTAACCCTTTGACTTCGTCAAAGACATCCTCAAATCCATTCACAATAGGCACCGATGACAGTCCATCCCGTGGAACAACCAGCGAATACATGAAGCTCATGAAGACGCCTTCCTCATGCTTACATCGTATCACAACCTTTCGCCCTTCCACATTCCCGACTGTCACCTCCAGCCTCTCACAATCAATCCTTGCCGCATACTTCCTAAGCCAGTCCATACCCAAAATAATTCTGAACCCCGCAAAGTTCAGAACAAAGCAATCACAAACAAAAGAGCAATCATGACTCGACACAACTAGACCACGACATATCATACACAAGCATGACGAACCCCCAACTGGATTAGTCACAACCAATGGCCTATCAACAATATCCGGTTTCAAACCTAACCGGCCTACCAAATCATCACAAACAAAAGAATGAGACGCTCCAGTATCAAACAACACTCTAACTGGAACACCACAAATGGAAAGAGTACCTTGAACCACCACACTCTTCCCTTTCTCCTCAGCAGTAAGAGCTTTTGAAAACGACGGCACAGCTCCCAAAGCATAAGCTTGCACAATCTGCCTGTCCTTCCTCGGTTCTGGACAATCTTTCTTGAAATGCCCTGGCTTGTCACAGTTGTGGCATTTCGCCGGCGCCTTTGGATTCCTACAATCCTTGGAGAGATGACCCTTCTGCTGGCAATTGTAGCAAGTCACTTCGCCCCTTGGCTTCTTCTGGCCATCCTTACCCTTCTGTTGTTGTTGCTTCCTCTTCTTGTTTCCACCCTTCTGTGGCTTAAACCCTTCCTTGGTTACAGCAACAACAGAACTCTCCCTAGGAAACAAACTCTCATGCCTGAGAGCTTTCTCCACAAGCTTCTCAAACGGATCGTCCAGATGATCCACCAACTGTCTTCCAAGATAAGCATCCAAACCAGTCACAAACTTCTCATTCTTCTGATAGGGCGAATCAATATACGATCTGGCATACTTGGACAAAGCCTCAAATTCAGAAACATACTCAAGAACCGATCTTCCACCTTGCTTGAGCTCAACAAACTTCTTGAACAAAACAGACTTCTGAGCCGTAGAGATGAACTTAGCTTCAAATCTGACTTGGAATTGCTCCCAAGTAATCTCATCCTCCGGAGTATCAATGGTGATAGAATTCCACCAATCTGAAGCTCTCCCTTGAAGTTGCCTTGATGCAAGCTTCCTCCTAGTTGCATCCTCGATTCCCAAATCACCAAAGATCCTCCTACAAGCATCAATCCATCTCTGCACTTCAATAGTTGATTCCGTTCCCAAGAAAACTTTTCCTCCAAGAGAAGTATAGTCCTTACAAAGCTTAGCAAAATCCACTGGTCTTGGAGCTTGAACTTGAACTCCAACATCCACTGATGGCCCTGGAGCTGGTATCCTTCTCATGATAGAAGTCATCATGGCTTCAAACATAGCTCCATAATCAGCAACTCCTTCAGCGACACGGCCTTCCCTGCCAGCTGGTCTCCCTCTTCGACACATCCTTAATATCTACAAAAAGGAATGATTAGAACACCTTTGAGAAACAACTGCACAAGGAGTTCAAATCCTTCTAAGCTACTATAATATATATAGTAATCATCCATCAAAATACAATTACGTCTCTCATACGTAGTTACGTCAGCGAGCGTTGGCTAAAATCGATTAACCAAAGCTCTGATACCAAATGTGACGACCGCCCATGACTCCTGCACCGACTAAGGAAATAGTGCACTGAAAGGCGTGCCAGGCAGCCATGGGTGACCGTCAAGGGTAGAATAAACATCGCAGACTCTATCGTAAAACTCACAGCGCATGGATAAAATACAATAGAGAAATATAATATAGTGAAGCTCCCATAGAACAGAATATCATCATCTAATCATAATAGCTTTATACAAGGTCTGAATCATGAATACAAGAAGCCTCACTACATAGCACTCAGAGTAATCAACAATCAGCGGAACACCCAGTACATAATATGAAAATAATATGCAAAAGCCTCCTGCTCGTCTTAGTCATCATCAACGTAGACCTCCATGAACAGCACCTGTCACCTGTTACCTAGTCTGCCCATCCCAACATGGATGAACAGCCCAAGGTAATAAGAGGAGACATAAAACCTTGAGTCAGACAAAGTCTTAATGAGCAGTAAATCAACTATCAAACATACCAAAAGAGTATAAGGGATAAAAGGAATAGGAACCAAACCATCCCACTCCACTTCTTTCTACAGTGATAGCCCCCAGACACACATTAAGGAGAAGCAAGCATAACATAGCAAGAAATTAAAGTATAGCAATAATCACTCGAGTCAAGGTCGATGTTTTCCAAATACAAACCCCCAAGGCCTAAACCAAGATCAGATAAGCACCCAAAAAACACCGCTCTTGAGACCGAATGATGATACAATCAAACGTCCAAACATCCATGACTTTGGCTATCACTGTTATCATTGCCTTGATTTCACCGTTAGTTGAACGACCATCTGTCAAGGGCTAATGGTAACCCCGGTTCTAGACATAACTCCGCACGTCGTCGCAGCCCGTGCCTAGGAATTTTCGCAACTACCCAGAGTACTAGCACGTCGTCGCAGCCCGTGCTTGGAACGTCGTCGCAGCCCGTTCCAACGTACTCTTGCTTTGAGCATGCTAGAACCTTCAACAACGATGAGATCTCAGCCTCCTAGTCATCCTCCTCGACGACTATTTCCATACTAGCTCAAGCGCCTCTCAAGCTAACCATTATCAACCAACTCGCATCGCATCATCGAGTTATCAACATGCTTGGGATGATCCCGGCTGGATTAAACCAAGGCTATCTCACATCATGCTTCGCTTTATCGCATCATAGCAAAGTCTCATCTCAACATCATGGCTTGCCTCATCGCATCATGGCAAAGTCCCATCTCAACATCATCTAATCCATACATATGAGCTTCAACATCCGCATCATATGCCACAAGCAGCTTTCACCATTCAAGAGCCTTTCCACTTAGCTTTTGAATCATCTTCGACCATCTTATCTAGATCTAACTATCAATCACCTAACATACATAGCAATCAATCAAATCAATCATTAGCTTAAGCAATCAAGCATTCAAACAAGATCTAATCAAGCAATATCAACCATAATGGCAATTTCGTAAATAAATGAGCATAGGTCTAACATATATGAAATCATGGATTTTAGCATAGATCTATCAAATATAAAACATGGGTTTTGTCTCTATAACTTGGTAAATGAACTTGCATAAGTAAACATCTTCATAAGTAATGGATCTACACTTGGATCTAAGGAAAAATGCATAAAATCACTATCTACAACACTCCAACAAACCACCAATCCAATATACTCCTTTGGGTCCGCGTGAGAGATAACTACCACTCACCAAATCACCCAAACACTTCAAAAACTATCAACTTCAGATCTGGACAGCAAGGATTCAAGCTTGATTCGTCGAAATCCCGCTTGAAACGATGAAATCTAGCTTGGTTGGATGAAGATCTTCAACTTTAGCTCTTGGATCTTCAATCTCGATCTTCGATCTTGGATGGATGTTAGAACTAGATTGGAATGGAGAAAAGAAGATGAAGAAATGTTGTAGTCGAGCTCTCAAAATGGCAGCACTTCGTTGCTTCGAAATCCGGTGCCAAAAAGTGAGCCAAACCCCTCTATTTATAGGCTGGAACGCCCCTTAGGTCGCTCGCTTTTAGGTCGCTCACGACCTAACTATGGCCGACCTACGACCTAGCCAACACGGCCTAACAACTTACGACCTAACAAGGGCCGCGACTTAACACTACAAGCAGCCTACAGACTCGAGTCAACGACTCAACAGGTATGCACGACTCACAACTCAAGCCCCTAACGACCTAAGACACAACGTCCCAACACGCGCGACTCAACATGTTCGCGACCTAACTCGCACGCGAGTTACGACCTAACGACTTAACTATGTTGCCGACTCAACACAGGCACGACTCAACACAGGATCACACGACTTAACTATAAGACGACCTAAAACACACACGACTCAAGCCTTAGGTCGTTCACGACCTAACACTAAACCGACCCAACGACTTAACGAAACCACGACCCATCACTAAGTCGTTCACACGACTCAGCGACCTAACTACAACACATACCATCCACTAGGTCGTTACTTCCTATAGGTCGCTACAACTATTAGGTCGCTCATTCCTCTAAGCAGCTCACCACTAGGTCGCTCCCCACTAGGTCGTTAGAATCCTTAACCCGCTAACTACCTTAACTCGTTAACCCGCTAGCTTCCTTAGGTCGTTCCAAAACTCCTCCGACCTAACTATCATACGACCTAAGTCCCTAGCTCGCTCTACCTCACTAAGTCGCTAGTATCTATAGGTCGCTCCAATTCTATAGGTCGCTAGCTTTCCCTAACTCGCTCACACGACCTAAACTACCAAACGACCCAAGCTTCCTACGACTTAAACACCACACGGGTTAACTTCCACACGACTTAAGCTTTGGTCGACTCAAACTCTAAACGACTTAACAACATCAACGACCTGAAGCATATAGTTTTACAATGTTTCGATCCGTAAAAATACGGGTCGTTACATACATAAAGCTTGATTCCTGTTTAAACATTTAACTCATTTGATTGCAATTAACCACTTTATGGTAAATTAAATTCCGATATATTAATGAAACTTTATTTCCATTCTTTATTCACAAATCATCATATTTGTGAAGAACATTTACGTTATTCTCCATTTATTACCTTAATTTATTTAACGTAACAATTAAATTTATATTTATTGCAATGATTTCCAAATCAATTGAATGAATTAAATATATATGTATCACTCATAATAACTTGTGGCCACAACTCTTGATCACCTTTTATAAGTTTATTATTTACAATCCAATAATCGACATTTAGTATATATATACGAATTAATTAATTCAATATTTCCATTTCATTTTCCTATACTAAATTTATTACTAAGTGTATTTACTCCATTCCAACAAGTTGGAATTACATTCTTACTATAACAATCATTTCCTTATTCACTTTTATTAATAACCCACCATCATTGCATTTATTGTCTTTTATTGATTTAATCAAATTACCCCATATTCCTTTAAATTCATACTAACAAATATTCAATTACTATTCAATGCATATTTATTCATCAATCAATTCGGTATTTACTTTTCTTTCCTTCTATTTGATGATAAATAACCTAGTATACATTTTCATACATTCATTTCATTCCATTCATTTATGGGTATCGCATTGAAATTTAATTTATTAGCTAATACCAACATTATTACCTTTAGTTGCAATTGGATTCCCAATTTTATTCAATACGCTGAATAAATAACATATATATTAATCAAATCCTTACATTTTTCTTTTCTCATATTCCACTTAAAAATCAAATCATAACTTTTAAATGATTTTATTGAATTGGAATTTCATTTAAGTCATAAATTATTAACTTGCACCAACATGATTCCTTAATTTATTCCAACTACCGTTTACACTCTTTTATTGTATTAAATCAATTTAATATTTTCATAAATTTATCATATTAAATTTATATCCAGGTAGGGGTCCTTTTTCTACTTAATTCAATTTGGATTTTATTCAACTTTCTATAAATAGGTTTTAAGTCACCTTTTACATAATTTATTTTAGCCTTCATTTTAACATTTATTTATTCCTTTTATTGTTTCTACTAAAATAAATTACAAAAATCCTATTAAATAAGCAAATTAAATTGTCGAAATTTACGGGTCGTTACACCGGAGATAGCCGAACCACTATAAATCTCGTGTCTTTGTTTGTTATTACTGGATTGTTGTGTGTTGTTTGCTTAGATCTGAGATTTGTGCTTGAATATTGTTGATTTGTGTTCATACACTGGTGCCTTCACGGTATTCGGGGTTTGTGACCAATTTTGGCGCAAACAGAATGGATGTTGTATTTTATACTGTTATAAACTGCAAGTTTGTTATGGATTTTAATTTCATTCGAGATTGCGGTTTGAAATGATATATAACCATAAGATATTAAATTGCGGATTGAAGTGATAAATATCTGTATCGCTTGACCCTAGAGTAAAGAATTATATACGGACACCGGATTGGTTAAATTAATTGATTTTAAAATCCTTAATTTTTGAATGGAATTAAATGATACTTTGAAGTAAAATTTGATTCATAAATGGAAGTATTTTTGAAAATCAGGTTTATGTCGAAAAGGGAATTTGGTTTGTTGATTTGGAAATTGAAATTGGTCTAAATGTGTTGAAATGAAATGAATAGTTTAATTGGATAAAATTCCAAACTTATATTTTAATGCAAACTATTTTAAAAGAATATATTATTTTAAAATTTCTAATTATTCAAATCTTTCAAATTTATTAAAATATTTAACTAATATTAACTATATAAATTTATTTTGATCTGTTTTAAACCATTTTAATTTATTTAAATACAGTTAATCTATTTTAAAGCTATATAAACTATATTAATTATACTTAATCTAATTTAAGTCCATTAAACTATCTTAGATCAGTTTAAAAGTGTTTTTAACCTATAATTAAACTATTTATAACTATATTAACTATTTATAACCATTTAAACTATTTTTAAATTTTCAGACTAAGTAAAAGGGAAGTGTTCATATTCCAAATTTGTTGGTTTAATAGAAAATAAGGGCAAATGATGTTATAACCCAAGTTATGATTTTAATGTTATAATTGATTAAATATGATGATTTTGAAGCAAGAATTTAACCTCTTTTGGAAATATGATTTTGGGAGAAATTATGATTTTGTAAACGATATGATTTGAAAGTGAATGGAGATTTTAAACTAAATATGATTTGAAAGTAAATATGATTTGAAAGTATTATGATTTTGAGAAAATGATATTTTGATATCAATTGTAAACTGACCTTTGAAATGTAAAAGAACCATCCAGTGTGTAATAAGCGATTGGTTGTTAAAGAGACCGTGATCGGATATTGTCATACTTTCTGCCAATACTGAAAACCACTTTAACACCTGTGTATGTGGTGGGATTCCAGAAATCAAGTAGGATGGTTTGGTGAACGATTCTATAAGGTATGACGTGACCCTGACTCCCGTGAGTCAGCTTAGATGTGACTAAAATCAGGAGCTACGCCAGACCAAGTGAGGTCATTCCTCCTATCGGACATACTTCTTCGATATTATATTCTGATTTGTGATTGTTTTGGTGGCAACCCTTTTATTTTGATTTAGTAGTGTGTTACGAGGTGACTGGTAGTATCTGCTATGCGTTACCATCAGTCTGGATCAACAAATGGTATATCTACCCTGGCATTTCCTCGTGTGCCGTGTTCACATGCCCTAGCGTGCCTTCTACGAATTTGTTTTGTACTATACCTATGGAGTGCCCTTTGATAGCCCTCCAGTTTATGGAGGAATTATGGTATTGTATAGACTATGAGAATGTATAAAAATGTGTAAAGGGGGTATGGGTAACGCCTTAACGCTATTTTAATAGTTTACTTTACTATAGACATATTATAATAGTGTATTGTACTACATAGTAGATAGTTTAACGGATCCTTAGGAGATGTGAATACTACAGTCACGTTAGACACTGGATAGGAGGTATCAATCCCCATAAATATATCCGACGTTAACATCTCCGACGCCATTCACACTTTTATTTATTTATCGTTGATTTAACTTACATAAGATTTTTAGTTTTGACTCGAGTGTTTTGTCCTTTCAATTCGCTCGGGTCAGCCTGAGCATTTTAAGATTTGAAGATTTTATTTCTTGAGGACGTAGACGAAAATTTTACTACTATTATTTATTATATTTAATTACTGCATCATGGATTCCCGTGCATTATTTATTATTCTCTGGTATGTATAACTTTGATCTGTGTTGTATAAGTATAATCAAATGTTTTGTAAAACAGCTTCTTGAACTATTTATTTTATTATTATATTTTTTTCATTGCACTGCAAGATTCTGTTTTTTTTTTCTTTCTCTGCTTTTCTTATTCACCCCAATAACACTCCACCCTTTTGTATGGTTTGAACTGGTATGTGTGTTTGCCTAAAACGTACAAAAAGGCGGTCCGTTACAAAAAGAAACTTGTATTTAGGCTAAATTACAACTTTACATTAGATGTAAATAACTACAAATTTCATACTTTTAGGCTTCCTCCATTCTCTACCTGTCAAGCCAAATATAAGTTCTCTTATAAAATTTCCAACGTTTGCATAACTAAATAATAGAATTAATTACTGAAATAAATACTAAACTAAATTTTCTAATGGAAATTCAACGATAATATATTATAAATGTAAAAGAATATAATTAAATCCACTCACATTACTAGCTTTCCAAATCTCCCTATTTTTATTTCAGATCTGTCCCTAATATCTATATTCACCTCCCTTGTAATCCTTATTTAGAATTACAAATGATATAATTATATATCTATAATATTAGAAAGAGAAGAGGAATATATTTGGATTACAAATAGCAAATAAAACTCAGATCTGTGGTTTTACCTTTGACATAGCCTTTTGATTTAAACAAATTCCTAATTCTCAATTAATTCTATTCTCTTTCTATTTAGATCTAAAATCGTGTGAATTAGATCTAAAATTTTGTTATCAAGAAAGTGTAGAAGAAATAGAAAAATGGCAGAGCTACTGTAGGCAAGTGAAAAATAACGAGAATAAAAAAGAGGCTCTGCACCTATATTTATAGTGGTTCAAATCAGTGCTAATCATTAGATATAAAACCCTTAAATCTAAAGCATACACTCAATCTATGCATATTAAATTAATATGTTTTATTCCGCGTTTGTTTTTATTTCAACTTGATTCTCCAACAATCTTTTCATTAATCACTTTCCCCTTCCCTCTCGCAATCAATGGAAACATATATTTTTAAATGTGAAGTTTCTTTTAAACAAGATTCTCCTATTAGTCACCCAATTAATAGATCTCATATATAAATAGAATTAATTTACTATCCAATTAATCCATGCTTGCATTGTGATTTCTCACCAAATTAATATGCCAATCAACACCATAGTAATTTGTCACATATATGCATAGTAATTTATTTTATTCCCATAATTATCGCATGCATATATTCTACAATTGAATTTTGAATCAAAATCTTAATTATGTATGTTACCATAAGTCTCCATGTTTATTAATTGACAATTGATTACTTGCATAAATTACTTTTCCTTCATTTTATTCTCTTGCACTAACATATATGTTTCTAATCATAATCAATTAGTTGCTAAAATATATGTTCCTTTTCTTGTCAGTTCCTGTCAATTAATCACCTCTACTAATTAATTGAATATAATTTCCCTTTGAAATAAACACCGTCAATTAACCTTCTCTATTAATTGATTTTATTTAATTTCTCTCTCTAATTTATTTGTTACACAAACTATATGTATTCCAAATAATATTATTTAGTTGCCCCATTTACAAACATTTTCCCCCGTCAATTAATCACCTCTACTAATTAATTGAATATTAATTTGCTTTTGAAAGAAACACCGTTAATTAATCTTCCTTATTAATTGATTTTATATAATTTCTTGCTCTAATTTATTTGGTACAAAAATATATAAGTATTTCAAATAATATTAATTAGTTGGCCCATTTACAAAAATTCCCCCTTATATAATTGTAATTTAACACGGGTGTTACATACTCCCCCTTCCTCTAGGAAATTTTGTCCCCAAAATTTAATAATGGTTCAAATTATGTAATTTCTCTTATTAGTCACATCCATTTTGTGTACATCCAATTTTGTAATGACCCGTAGATTTAATAAATTTATAACGTATTTAATTTGATTTTTGAGAAATTTTAAATGTGCATAAATCAATTGCTTTAATATTTGTCAGCTAAATCAATGGGCGACCATTGCTTGTAAAACTGCTCATATTTAATTTGATATGTTTCATTTCTATTTGTTCCGCTCTTTTCCCTGTTGCCTTTTTCATTCCTTGATTTTGGTGTTATTGGCTTCAACAAACGTATCATATTCAGTACAAAATTTACATATATATTCCTTACCTTATCTGTGTCGGTTTAAATCGTGAACGGTCATTTCCTTTATTATCCCCTGAAATATGCGCTTGAATTTTTTTCTATATTAATTACTTTACATTTATATCAGTACCTTTAATTGTGACAGTTAATTTCCCTTCGGTTTTAAATTTTGAAACGTGTTGCACACGCATATCAATTGCTTAATTATCTGAGTCAATCAAGTGTTATGTTACTTCTCATTTATTTTATTGCCAACAATACAAATTCAAACGGTCATCTAGCTTTATTACTCCCTTTATCTTTTGTTCTGCACGATCACTTGAAGAAACGTATAACGTACGTACGTTCTTCCTTTTTCATTATTTGATTTGGCTGCAGCTCATATTTTATTTGTGAGTATAAATCAACATGAATATTTATTGCCTAAAATCTTCACCTGCAACTTTATATTTATTATTTATGTGATACGTTTCTCAATTTGTGCCTATTTGTTTTCCTACATTAATTGTTTTAAACACTGAAACATTTTTTAACCTTTTGACAGTTCAGTTTTTCCACTCTACCCATTTTATATATTTCTTTTCTCCCCCTCTCCCTGTTCTTTGCTTTCAATATAAATTTTCCTAATCCACCTTCATATTTTCACTCGAAAAGGAAGAAAAAAAATTAGTAAAAATAAAAGCATCGTTGCTTCATCTTTTGCCCCATGGATCTCGTTGTCTTTGCCAATTCCAGAACAAGCCTTCTGCTTCCATCCTCGTCATCCAACAGCATCCCCACGCTCTTCCGCACCTTCGGCTTGTGGCAGCACCCATGCTCGGCTTTCCCCTCATTTATATACTTATATAAGTAAGTAAGTTGTTTTAAAACTTATTTTAGGTTAATCTGCAGTTTTGTTATCAAGGTTAGCATACTTTTATTATGTACATAATACATATAGGTTAGTTCAACGGGTTTGCTGTTACAAAAAAAGAAAGATATGTATATGGTTTTGGTTGATATATTTTGTAATAAGGCTGTACTAGTATGGGTTGGCATGTAATATATAGTGTGATATAAACTTTGGAGACAGCAAATATATGGCCTGCAAATTTATTCATATGTATATTATGTTATAGTATATTTCATATTATCAAATCTTTTTATATGGTGTTATAAGTTGCTTCTTCTTCTTCTTTTTTGTATGATGCGTTTGTTACATATAAAAGTATAGTATATTATATCATGGTATATTTTATCACTGTTGTTTATGATTTTAAAGTACATATATATAATTTACTGTATGTATATGTTAGTTTTGGATCAAAATACGTTAGTATATATAGATATAACTCAGAGCTTTCTGTTTTGGGTTAACATATGTACAAACTTATATTTTGTTTTGCGTGTGAGTTCTATCTGTTATATATATAAAGGTAGTACATATTTTATTTTCGTTTATATGAATACTTTACTTTCTGATTATATATATACGTTTTAATATAATATATACAAACTTATATAAATTTTAAATATGTCTGTTATACAAATTTTACCAGTCATGCATATATTAATTATGTTATAGTATGTTATATTAAAATTGGTTATAGTTTTATATTAGTAATGTGTTTAAGTAGATATATATAACAGTTTTGATTTTTATTATACATTAATGTTTTGATTCTTTAATAAATATATGTATATATTTGGGAGCAGTAGTCTTTTGTCTATAAAGAAATTCGTGTAATATTTTGCTTTAAACTTTTGTTTTGTTTGAGTTAGTGAGGAGTTTTATAAACATTGGTTTAAATAGAAAATAGAAGCATATGTACCCAGTATATATAGTTTAGTGTACATGAATTTTTAAAACATGTTAGCATTTGTTTATTTTTGTTTTGAAAAAAAAAATTGAGTTGCATCATTGTTTAAGCTGTACCGATACCTATTGCTTTATATATACAAATTTATGTACGTCGTATAATATGTTGACAAAACTAACATAGTGCATATGTTTATATGGAGGCTGATGGATTGTGTACATGCTTATAATAGTTTATTTATATACGGTCTGTTTAAGTAAATGATATTAAGTTCTGTGATATATGTTCTACTATTTTATATAAAATAATAAACTTTTTGTTAGTGTTGTAACTCATTGTTAAAGTTAAAATATATAGTTATTTTGTTTTGTTCGGCTATTTTAAGTATTATATATATTTGTTTTGTTTTAAAACAGCATCTTATTTTTTTAGGCGTCGGCATGAATTTTTTTAGGCCTGCATATGTTATGCTTGTTAGGTTGTTCATATTCTAAGATATGTATAAAGTATATGGGGTTATGATAGATTTAAGTATATTTTTAAGTACGCTTAAAAGCTTGTATATAAAATGAGTACCGACTTTAGGTAAATGTAGGTATTTTAGATAAATTGCGTTTTATTCTGAAACAATGGATTTTCGAATGTGTGTGTGTCTATATATATGTGTTTATATAATATATGTTTAAGAAATTGTTGTGGGAAATAGTTTAAGTACAATAAAAAAATCTTTGATTTTAATGCTTGGGTAAGAATGATGATTTAGACATTTTTATATTATTTTGATTTTTATCTTAAATTAGAATATTGAATATGTATTGATAATATGTCTATTTTCAATTTATGTTAAGCTGATCCTAATCGTTCCATCGATTCCTCATTATCAGTTGTCCGTTGTGCCTGTTTTCTTCATCGACTCATATCCATCTAGCGTTGCTATGGAATTCGTAGCTCCTTTCCTTGTCAAATTTCTCTAGCCTCGAAAGGTGAGAAATCACTCATGATTAACGTTCTTTTATTTATTAAATTTGCTTTCATTCGAAACGATAATTCAAATATGCTGCTATTAGTTATTTACATTGCTATATATGTTGTTATCTACAATTGTTCAACTGTGGGATATGAAACCATATCCTGTTGTTTATATTATATTGTTATTGATGATATATGCCTGTTATTTTATTGTATTATCTGTTATCACTCTGCAAGTTCCCTATAGTTTGGAATTCACTATGGGTTGAAATGATACATACCCGAATGGACTTTAGAATAGAAGAATTTCATTATGGGTTGAAATGAAAAACCCAAGCGATTTTCAATTAAATTGAATTTGGGATTGCGGGTCGAAGTGATATCTACCCGTATATTTAAATTTCGGATTGAAATGATAAATATCTGTATCCCTTGACCATAGGGTAGGAAATTATATACAGACACCATTGGTCTATATATATATATATATATATATATATATATATATATATATATATATATATATATAAATGTTTTGAAAATAATTTCTATGGTTTTGGAAAGAAAAATACAGTTTTAATAAAGACTGATTTTTAAATATTATATGTATAAAAAAGAAAATTTTATGTATAGACTTAATAATAATATTTAATCTAATTGAGACTGATTGAATACATATAATATGTTTAAGGATTCATTTAAATTTATATTTCAAAATAGATTTGGTAAAATTTTGAAAAAGCTAAAGTTGAGAAGATAAAGTTGAATTAATTGGAAATGGTATTTAATTAAGAATTATATTCAATTAAATCGATTTGAAACTATTGAATTTGGGATTTTAGATATGATTTTATAACTTGGTTTTCATAGAGGGATTAAATGGATATTTAAAGTTTAATTAAATTTAAGGAAATATTCTGTAAAATGTAATCTAAGGCTATTTAAATGATACTAAACTTGTTAAGTGGATATTTCCTGACTAAATAATAATGAAGCTAAATCAAGATCTATACGAAACTGTTAGATTTAACTTTAAAATATTGAATATTAAAGCTTTGAATATAACGAAAGTTTAAATGGTTATTGAGAGCTGAATTGAATTAATGAATTGAGCTTTGAATAAATGGGAATTTGGAATTTGAGTTGATTGGAATCAGTTGGTGTAGCTAAGGAAATTTCAAATACTTTACTTTATAAATTATTTAATATATATATACTATTTTGGAAAATAGATATATTTGAAAGGGAAATGATATTTTGGGTTTGAAGTATAAATTAATTTGAATTACCACGATGTTATAGTGTATATTTCTACCTTGTGATAGTTCTGAAGATCCTTAGAGGATGGTTATCCCAAACATCCTTTGAGTTACTTATATTCCATTTGATATTTCACTTGAGTTGGATTTACTGATATAAGAATGTTAATCATGACTCGAGTGTTTTGTGTTTTGCTTTATGCTCATATCAGACTGAGTGATACATCATTATAGACTCTCCTTTGGAGTTCGGAGCTTCGTTTGGAGATCCAACGATCGATTCAGCTTTCAGCTTTTGCAGTTGATTGGTTCAGAGAAGTCATCGGTTCGTATTGAAGACTTCACTGTATTTGAGATATTCTGATGTATTTTATTTCTAACTCTGATGTATATAGTAGCTTCATGAACTACTATTCTTTATCTATTCCGCTGCATTATATTACTTTGTGTCTGTGATCTGTGATTATATATTTACTTTTTATGCTGAACTTTGCCAAATATAAATTCAACTCGGTGTTTTGAGTTATTCAAGTCAGACATGTATGGTTTTATTATCGATTTGAATGGTCCAAAATAGCGGGTCGTTATAGTTGGTATCAGAGCTTTGGCTCTAGGCAAACTTAGCATATATGGTAAATTTGTTTACAGAATCACTTTCGTTCAAGCCTGAATCTCTTCCTATTTGATTCGGTTTCCTTTGAATTTTGGAACATTCCCCTCGGTTCCAAATCCATTCTTGTCTTTCCCTATGCGTGTTTTCTAAATTCTAGATTATCCCATAGCTCCACCGAATGATTTGTGAAGGGGTGAAACTCCTTTACAATAGCATCAATTCGCTGAAGATTTATATATCCTCGGTGTAGCTGCTACTATCTCTGGTTATGCTGAATTCTATATCTGACGATCGAATGTCGATTTGCCTTCGAATTCCTCATCGATCATATACCTAAAGTCACGGTTGACCCGGTTAAGGTCGCCCGCGATTTATATCCATCTTCTATTTTGAAATTTAATTATCTCATCTTCGTTTGAGCCTAGCTTCGAATCAGAATTCTATTTGACCAGAGTCCCTCTAATTTGAATCTCTATCTTTGTTTGAAATCCATTCTGGAATCATCCTTGGAAAATAGGATTTGTTTGCATTTTAGGAATTGTTTTGTATACTAAAATTATTATTTTGATAACTATGATTGTATTCTATATATAGCAGTTTCAAATGGATTTGAAAATTTGAGGATTTTATAAGAAATTTGATTTATATAAAAGTGGCTTATAACTGAAGGGTTTTGAATTTGAATTTCGAGGAACTGAACCCTAGTATTTTGAAATTTTTTTTGATATTTCAAAAATATATAATAATAATACGGTTTAAAAGTATTTTCCGGATAAGAAATGTCTCAAAAGAGTGCAAATGAATTCCAATGATTTAGAAGAAATTTCAATGAAGTTTTCATGAAAATAGAAGTCCAGAACTCACTTTTGTCGCTGGCAAATAATTTCAGTGATGTGCACGCATCATCGACATTGATTTTCAAGTTTCAGAGTGGGGAAGAGGCCACTCTGGTAGCTTTGCTATGGGAGTGATTTTGTGACCAATTTTGATTTTAGATTTCGAAGTATGACTTGATTTTCGAAAGATGTATGTATCTATGTTTGAAATGATTTGAATTGAGCCCGGTGTTCAATCCTCGAGTTTCGGATTTGATTTAGTATAACTTTATTTATAAAAATTGATTTACTGATTTGTTGCTGATTTCCAACTCTTGGATTTGAAATCTGATTTCACCGACTATTTTGAAGGTTCGAACACTTCCAAATCAAGGTTTAATTTTTAAAGCTAAGAAATTTCGAGGAGTATAAAATATTTAATAAAGTATATAAGTTTAGTTTTGTATGTTTAAAGTATGAAGAGTATGACTTAAATAAATTTGTAACTTTTTTTAAGTAAATAATTTACAAAAGGAAATTTGAATCTTTTGAATGGAAATAAATAGTTTAAAGGTTTTAAAGGGATAGTTATAAATTTGGAAACCATTTTGGGTATAATTGATTTTGAGAAAATATTTGGTTTTGAAAATAGATTGGAATGTAAAACCCAGTATTTATATGATGATTTTGGAAATGAATTGACTTGAATTATGTTAATTTGGAAATTGTGATTTATTTTCTAAACCTATTATTTTAAAAACTTTGAAATTGAGATATTTAATTTGGAAGAAAATTTGGTGAAATCATATAGAATTTTGAAACTAAATCGATATTGAAACAAATTGAAATTTAGAACCTTATTTTTCTAAATACTTGATTTAGGGAGTTGTCGAACTTATATAAATTTGAATTGTATAAGTATGAAGTTGATTTCAAAACTATTGATTTGGAAAGGTACTCATTTTGAAAAGTGAAATCTTATATAAATCGAAGTCTATATAAGTATGATTTGATATACTGTTGATTTTAGAAAGTATTCGATTTGAAAATGGAATCCTATATATAATGAGCTTTATATACGTATGATATTTGAAAGTGTTTCGAAAAGGTACTATATGGTACATATTTTCGAAGTAAAGATATGGAAAGTGCCTTCTGCTTGATATCCGATTTGTGGCCACATCTTGGATTCATTCTATCGATACTATTCTCTCTGATTTTGGTTTTCCGGATGTGATACTCGAGTGTCCTACTGTGGCGTAACCCACGGTCATTTTTTTGGGTAGCGTAATCCGCAAGGCAGAGATTGCTTAAAGGATATGGATGTTTCCTGAGGGATCCAGGCGTAACCATTTTTATGTATCCTGCGGACTACCGGTTTTGTTGTCGTGGCATAATCCGCAAGGCAGAGATTGCATAAAGGATATGGATGTTTCCTGGGGGATCCTGGCATAACCATTGTTATGTATCCTACGGTCCACAGGCTTTGGTTATCATGAAGTAATTCGTAAGGCAGTGAATGTTTAAAGGATATGGATGTTTCCTGGGGGATCCAGGCGTAATCATTGTTATGTATCCTGCGATCTAGGTGTTTTTTTGGAATGTACTTTCCATATTTTTTTTTTAAAATTTTCAGTATTTTCACTGGGTGTCGAAATAGGTCTATTAAGTATTTGAAGAATTCTAGCTTTGCTCCTGATCAACGCATGGCCAAAGCCTATGAGAACGAGGATAAACTTGTTGAAACATCGAGTTATAAAAGTATCTTATTATAAAAGTATTTTATTATAAATGTATTTTAGTATAAAAGTATTTCCAACAAAGAAATTTTGTATTAATATTTGGGATTGAAATTTTATGGTTTGATTTAAATATTCGAGCCTGATACTATTCTTTTGAATCTACCTTACCTGCTCAGCTTTATTTATTCACCTATATTCTATTTTCCGAATCTACCTTCTTTACTTCTTTTGAATATATCCTTTAAAATTTTGTTTATTTATATACTAACCAGTTTAATAGTAAAAATTTTAGTGTTTTATATAAATAATTGGTCTCATAAAGAATTGAATGGATTTAATGAAACGAGTTTAACCAAACTATTAAATATATGGTTTTAAATAAATTGTTTAATTTGTTTTCCAAAGTGTAATTTTTCATCTGGTTGTTTCTATTCTCCTACTTTGTTCCTTTTCGGGGACGAAAAGTGTTGAGTGAGGAAGAGTGTAACGACCTGTAGATTTTAATAAATTTATAACGTACTTAATTTGATTTTTGAGAAATTTTAAACACGCATAAATCAATTGCTTTAATATTTGTCAGCTAAACTAATGGGTGACCGTTGCTTGTAAAACTTCTCATATTTAATTTGATACGTTTCATTTCTATTTGTTCCGTTCTTTTCCCTATTGCCTTTTTCATTCATTGATTTTGGTGTTATTGGCTTCAACAAACGTATCGTATTCAGTACAAAATTTACATATATATTCCTTACCTTATCTGTGTCAGTTTAAATTGTGAACGGTCATTTCCTTTATTATCCTCTGAAATCTGCACTTGAATTTTTTTGCTTTATTCATTACTTTACACTATATCAGTACCTTTAATTGTGATAGTTAATTTCCCTTCGGTTTTAAATTTTGAAACGTGCTGCACACGCATATCAATTGCTTAATCATCTACGTCAATCAAGTGTTTATGTTACTTCTCATTTATTTTATTGCCAACAGTACAAATTCAAACGGTCATCTAGCTTTATTACTCCCTTTATCTTTTGTTCTGCACGATCATTTGAAGAAACGTATAACGTACGTACGTTTTTCCTTTTTCATTATTTGATTTGGCTGCAGCTCATATTTTATTTGCGTGTACAAATCAACATGAATATTTATTGCCTAAAATCCTCATCTGCTACTTTATATTTATTATTATGTGATATGTTTCCCAATTTATGCCTATCCGTTTTTCCTACATACTTGTTTTAACCGCTGAAACATTTTTTAACCTTTTGACAGTTCGGTTTTTCCACTCTACCCATTTTGTATATTTCTTTTCTTCCCCCTCTCCCTGTTCTCTGCTTTCAATATAAATTTGCCAAATCCACCATCATATTTTCACTCGGCAAGGAAGAAAAAAAAATTAATAAAAATAAAAGCATCGCTGCTTCATCTTTTGCCGCCTGGATCTCGTTGCCTTCGCCAATTCCAGAACAAGCCTTTTGCTTCCATCCCCTTCATCCAACAGCATCCCCGCGCTCTCCCGCACCTCCGCCTTGTGGCAGCAACAATGCTCGGCTTTCCCCTCATTTATATACTTATATAAGTAAGTAAGTTGTTTTAAAACTTATTTTGGGTTAATCTGCAGTTTTGTTATCAAGGTTAGCATGCTTCTGTTATATACATAATACATATAGGTTAGTTTAACGGGTTTGCTATTATAAAATAAAGATATGTATATGGTTTTGGTTGATATATTTTGTAATAAGGCTGTACTAGTATGGGTTGGCATGTGATATATAGTGTGATATAAACTTTGGAGACAGCAAATATATGGCCTACAAATTTATTCATATGTATATTATGTTATAATATATTTCATTTTATCAAATCTTTTTATATGGTGTTATAAGTTGCTTCTTTTTTTTGTATGATGCGTGTGTTACATATAATAGTATAGTATATTATATCATAGTATATAACCACTGTTGTTTACAATTTTAAAGTACATATATATAATTTACTGTATATATATGTTAGTTTTGGATCAAAATACGTTAGTGTATATAGATATAACTCAGAGCTTTCTATTTTGGGTTAATATATGTACAAACTTTTTTTTTTTGCGTGTGAGTTCTATCTGTTATATATATAAAGGTAGTACATATTCTATTTTCGTTTATATGAATACTTTGCTTTCTGATTATATGTATATATATATAACGTTTTAATATAACATATATAAATTTTAAATATGTCTGTTATACAAATTTTACCAGTCATACATATATTAATTATGTTATAGTATGTTATATTAAAATTGGTTATAGTTTTATATTAGTAATGTGTTTAAGTAGACATATATAACAGTTTTGATTTTTATTATTCATTAATGTTTTGATTCTTTAATAAATATATGTATATATTTGGGAGCAGTAGTCTTTTGTCGTATAAATAGATTTGTGTAAAAAAATTCTTTAAACTTTTGTTTTGTTTGAGTTAGTGAGGAGTTTTATAAACATTGGTTTAAATAGAAAATAGATGCAGATGTACCCGGTATATATAGGTTAGTGTATATGAATTTTTAAAACATGTTAGCATTTTTTTATTTTTGTTTTGAAAAAAAAATGAGTTGCATCATTGTTTAAGCTGTACCGATACCTATTGCTTTATATATACAAATTTATGGACGTCGTATAATATGTTGACAAAACTTACATAATGCATATGTTTATATGGAGGCTGATGGAATGTGTACATGCTTATAATATTTTATTTGTATATTATCTGTTTAAGTAAATGATATTAAGTTCTGTGATATATGTTATACTATTTTAAATAAAATAATAAACTTTTTTTTAGTGTTGTAACTCATTGTTAAAGTTAAAATATATAGTTATTTTGTTTTGATTGGCTATTTTAAGTATTACATATATTTGGTTTGTTTTAAAACGGCATCCTATTTTTTTAGGCGTTGGAATGAATTTTTTTAGGTCTACATACATTATACTTGTTAGGTTGTTCATATTCTAAGATATGTATAAAGTATATGGGGTTATGATGGATTTAAGTATATTTTTAAGTATGCTTAAAAGCTTGTATATAAAATGTGTACTGACTTTAGGTAAATGTAGGTGTTTTAGATAAATTGCGTTTTATTCTAAAACAATGGATTTTGGAATGTGTGTGTGTATATATATAATATGTGTTTAAGAAATTGTTGTGAGAAATAGTTTAAGTACAATAAAAAAATCTTCGATTTTAATGCTTGAGTAAGAATGTTGATTTAGAAATTTTTATATTATTTTGATTTTTGTGTTAAATTAGAATACTGAATATGTATTAATAATATGTCTATTTTCAATTTATGTCAAACTGATCCCAATCGTTCCATCGATTCCTCATTATCAGTTGTTCGTCGTGCCTATTTTCTTCATTGAATCATATCCATCTAGCGTTGCTTTAGAATTCGTAGCTCGTTTCCTTGTCAAATTTCTCTAGCCTCAAAAGGTGAGCAATCACTCACAATTAACGTTCTATTATTTATTAAATTTGATTTCAATTGAAGCGACAATTGAAATATGCTGATGTTAGTTATTTACATTGCTATATATGTTGTTATCTGCAATTGTTCACCTATGGGATATGACATCATATCCTGTTGTTTATATTATATCGTTATTGATGATACATGCCTGTTATTTTATTGTATTATCTGTTATCACTCTGTAAGTTCCTGTAGTTTAGATTTCACTATGGGTTGAAATGATACATACCAGAACGGACTTTAGAATAGGAGAATTTCGTTATGGGTTGAAATGATAAAACCAAGTGATTTTCAATTAAATTGAATTTGGGATTGCGGGTCGAAGTGATATCTACCCGTATATTTAAATTTCGGATTGAAATGATAAATATCTGTATCCCTTGACCATATGGTAGGAAATTATATACAGACAACGTTGGTATATATATATATATATATATATATATATATATATATATATATAAATGTTTTGAAAACAATTTCTATGGTTTTGGAAAGAAAAATATAGTTTTAATAAAGACTGGTTCTTAGAATATTATATGTGTAAAAATGAAAATTTTATGTATGGACCTAATAATAATATTTAATCCAATTGAGATTGATTGAATACATATAATATGTTTAAGGATTCGTTTAAATTTATATTTCAAAATAGATTTGGTAAAATTTTGAATAAGCTAAAGCTGAGAAGATAAAGTTGAATTAATTGGAAATGGTATTTAATTAAGAATTATATTCAATTAAATCGATTTGAAACTGTAACAACCCTGTATTTTGTAATTATTTTAATTGAATTTTTGATTTAACTTTATTATATTTAATTCAGATAATTTTGTTATTTTAAAATATAAACTTTGATTTTGATATGAATTCTCATTCCAAACATGACTAGATAGAATAATTTCCAAATATAATGAATTTTGGTCAACTTTGACTTTTAACTTAAAAATTTAAAAGTTTGAAAATTTTAATTTTATCTTTTATTATGAAAGTAAATAAAATTTTAAGATCACTATTTTTCGTTTCGTTGAAATCTGATTTATTATATGAAAGTTATGCCTTTTTAACCATTGTGTGAAATTTGTTGTATTTAACAAAATTGTTTATTTTAAATTATATAAATAATATTTTATTCGGTCATGTAATGTTCTAATTTTGTATTTATATGATTAAAATAACATGTTATGTGTATCTTTTTGGTTTCCAAACATTTTTTTATAGTGTAATTGACATTTTCCAGTGTCAGTTGTATATTTGTTTACAATTTCTAATTTCCAGCTTCAATTAATTTAAGTAATTCCTTATTTAGTTTTATATTTTTCTTAAGAACTTATTTTCTTATCATTATCATTTTTATTTTGTTCCTCATTTATTTATTTAATTTCCTTATTATTTGTTTTAAAATGAAATATAAATTTTCTAAAAGCTTGTGATGTTTTATTTGTAATTTTCATGTCCTGTTTGCCATCTTTAAACAACTTCTCTAATTATCTTCTATTTTCTCTAGGTATAATTATTTATTTCATTTTATAAATCATAATGAAGTATTTTATTTCAAAATTTTGCTTTATAATATTTTTAAAATGAAGTGGATATTTTTCCAAAGCCAGTGATTTTTAAGTCCTGTTTTGAATTTTTAAACAATTTCTTTAGTTCTTTTTCTGTTTTCTCTAAATTAAATTATTTATTTCACTTGGAAAATGTTTAAAAATCATTTTTATTTCAAATTTTGTTTTATAATATTTTTAAAATAATGTAAATAATTTTATAAAGCCAATAGTGATTTATTTGTAATTTCTGGACACTGTTTTCAATTTTTAGGCAATTTCTTTTATTCTTTTTCTATTTTCTTTAAATTTTATTATTTATTTTCATTTATTTTCACTTTTTTCCGGTTTTTAAATGTATTTACTGAAATTTTACTTTGTTTTTATTTTAATTCAAAAGGAATAGAAATATGAAGAGTTTAAAAGCTTTTGAAACTCAAGACCTTTCATTCACCAAAAACCTTTCATTTTCCATGACCTTTCACTTGCTCATTTTGACCGTACCTTTTCTTTACTGTAACCGTAAGTTTCTCAACTCATATTCACGTGAAATACTCTTCCTCATCTCATTTTCCACGGCATGGAATAATGGGTAATGACCTCCTCTTCTTTCTATCTTTTTCTTCTTGTTTCCATGGAATTTTGCTTGAAATTGCCTTGACTTCTTCATATGTTTGCTCAGCCATAGCCTCTCCATCACCTCCACCGACCACCACCACTTCTTTTCCATATAATCCATGGCCAAACCATCCCACTCCTCTAACCTGAAAGTTCCATGACCTCCACATGAACACAACACCACAAAACAATGCAAAAACTCCTTAAAAAGCATGCCTAGCCACCTAGTCTTCATCACCATCACCTTAGATGACCTTGGACACCTCCTATTGCTCAACCACCACCTTGACACACCTCTAACCATCACCTCCTACCTCTTTCCAGACCTGTACATGAAATGGCCGAACCAAGATGGGACATAGACCGAGTCAAAAGTGACCCGAAACTCCTCTATGTTGCCTAGACCCTTCACATTCCTATGTTGTAACTCCTCCACATCTTTAGCCATGATAGCCGTACAATATAGGACCCAGCCTGATCCAAAGCAACACCAAAACCTGACCAAAAACACCCCCTAGGCCGTGCAAAAGAATAGAGAAAGCAAGGCAAAATTCGTTGCATTCATATCTCTTTTTATTCCCTTTTTATTTCAAAGTTATTTCATATCTAGTTGTATTGAAATTGTGTTTGTTTTGATGTTTCTTTTGGGTTGTAACACAACAGTTGTAGCTTGGATTCACTCTCCACTCAAATCAAAAATCGTGCTATTGTGTTTTGGAATCCGTTGTGTCATTTGAATTGATATCTCTAGCGCAAAGAGGTGAGTAAATATCACCATACATTTATACTTATACAAATGTGAATTGACACATTTGAATGTGTAGAGCTATTATGTGATGTTATAACTGCCGTGATTATTTATATATGATGTTAAACCTGTTAAATTTCATGTCACGTCATCTGTTATTATATATGTTGCTACTATTCATTTATATCTGTTTATCACACTGCAAGTTCCCTGTAGATTAGAAATCACTATGAGTTGAAATGATACATACCTGAACGGACTTTAGAATAGGTAAAAATCATTATGGGCTGAAATGATAGGCCTGAACGGTTTTTTATTTAATATATTTAACTTGGGATTGTGGGTTTCAAATGACAGAACCCAGATTTTTCTTTTTAAACTGTGGATTGAAATGGTACGTATCTGTATCACTTGACTTAGGTTACAAAACTATATACAGACCCGTGGTTATTTTATAAAGTGTTTTGGATATTTTTAAGTATTTATAAAAATATAAATTTATGAAATTTGATTTAAATAGATTTTGAAATGTTTTAAAATAAAGAAATTATGATTTTTGTATGAGTTAAAAATGTAATTAATGAATGGTTAAATTGGATTATTGAAATATAACTTAAGTTTGAAAATTTGGAATTTTGGTTAAAAATGATATTTAAGTTACATAAATAAAATGGAAATTCAAATTTTATTTGGAAAATGGTAAACATGATAATTTGATTTAAATTTGAAAGTATTATTGATTTTTCTATGTATTGAAATGGTTAAATGAATGAATGCTTAAAAGTGTAATCTTAAAATGAAATTGACCTGGAAATGTGAATTTGGTTTTAATTAAGGGTTTAATTAATTAAATAAATTGGAAATTTAGTTTAATTTGTGAAATGATAATTTGAAAATGTAAATGTTAATAAAGAGTTAAATGTAAAAATGGGAAAGTTTACACTTAAATTTATAAGGTGATTTGTGAAATTTGATTTAATTATAAAATGTTGCTTTATAAAAATCATAAGTTAAAAGAGTATTGTAATGAACATCTTTTAATGTTAAAATATGATATTTTTTTCATAATTTTTAAATGGTTTAAGTTGAAATGTTTTCAAGTATAACTTACAGTAGCTTTTCTGAATGCTGGGAAAGGTTGAAATTTTCAATGTTTATTGTTTTTAACTTACTAAATGAACTCATAATGGTTTAAAACTTTGGTAATTGAATACTTGATTTGAAAGTATATAAACTTAAATTTTAAATGGTTTAAATGAATTATTTTTATTAAAATATAAGCGATTTAAAAGGTGATTTGGAATGAAAATAAATGAATGATATCTTTGAATTTAAAAGGTATTTAAATTTGAATATTTGGATTTGAACTTATATGATGTTTGAAATTAAAGCCTTGGAAAGATATGATATTTTGATATATATTAAATGTTTTGAAATGAAGTTTTTTTAAAGATGTGATATTTTGATATTAAAAATGTTTTGAAATGAAGTTTGGAAAGATATGATATTTTGATATATATTAAATGTTTTGAAATGAAGTTTTGAAAGATATGATATTTGATAAATATTAATGTTTTGAAATGAAGTTTTTGAATGATATGATATTTTATATATACTAAATGTTTTAAAATGAAGTTTTGGAAGATATGATATTTTGATATTGAAATAATTTAAAAATGAAGTTTGGAAGATATGATATTTTGATATTAAAATGATTTGAAATGACTTGATATTTATTTTAATAAATATTTGAATTTGAAATATATGGTATGTTGATATATAGACATGGTTTGGAAATGATTTAATCTTTATCTTGATAAAGATTTGTATTGAAATGATATTTTGTTTTAGAGTATAAATATTACTACTAAGTTATAACCACGGGTTATAATAACGATTGGCTGGCAAAGAGACCGGGATCGGATATGGGCATACTCTCTGTCGATACCGAAAACCACTTTGACAACCATGTACGCGGTGGAGATTCCAGAATGAAGTAGAATGATGGAAACGTTCTTGAGTTATACTATGTGGACCCAACTCCCGTGAGTTGGCATAAGGTGGCTAAAATAGGAGCGGTCTCGGGCCAGTTAAGGTCGCACCTCGTAGCGGACGCATTTCTTTGATACCATACTATTACTTGTGATTGTTTGGGCGCCCCTCCGATTTTGTGGGAATGTGTTCCGCGGTAGGCGTATGTGGCTGTTGTGTTACCACCAGCTCGAATGTGCTAATTAGTATATCTACCCTGGCATTGCCTTGTGTGCCACGTCACCTACCATATCAAGCTTTTACTACGAGTTTCTATTTGTGTCGTACCTATGCAGTATCTTCTCGTAGTCTCCCGATCAGGAGATATGCAGGTATTGTATAGACTATTGGCATTATTTGTGTTAAGGTGGAAAATGTAAAGCTTTAACGCTATTTAAAAGTATGTTTATTTTACCGTTAGACATTATTATAATAGCGCAATACACTATATAGTAAATAGTTTAACGGATCCTTAGAGGATGGGCGGTCCCAAGCATCCTTTAAGTTACCTGTACTTTTACTACAATTCACTTGAGTTGGTTTACATTGTATAAGTATGTATGTCCTGACTCAAGTGTTTGTATTTTTATTTACGCTCGGGTCAGCCTGAGTATTCACAGATTTGGATTTCCACTTTCTGGAGATTGGAATCACTGGAGATTACCTACTTGTCTAGTTTTATCTTTTTCAGTCTGTTGTTCCTTTTCATCTCTTGTATTAGTAGACTTCTATGTATTGAGACTTCTGTTGTACTCTATTTCTCCTGTTATATCTTATGTAACTCTGATATATTTATATAGTAGCTTCATGAACTACTATTTCTTTTACTTCCGTTGCACTATTATTACTCTGTGTCTGTGATCTGTGATTTTATTTACTGTATATTCTGAGATTTGCCAAATTTTATTTACAACACAGTATTTTGAGCAATTCAAAATCCGACATGTGCGGATACGAATGGTTGAAAATACCCGGTTGTTACATTTGGTATCAGAGCTTTGGCTTTGAGGCAAAACTTAGAATATAAAGTAAATTATTTACAGAATCACTTTTGTTAGAGTTTGAATCTTTTCTCTTTGATTCGAATTTCCTTCGAATTTTGGAACATCCCCTACGGTTCCAAAATCATTTCGTGTGCCTCACCATTTATCTTCTTTCGATTCCGGAGTATCCCATAATTCCACTTCGAATGATCTTTATAATGAGTCGGCAGTCCCGCCAATCTCAAATTCATTTGTAAAGGGGGAAACTCCTTTACAGTTAGCATCGATTCACCAGAGATTTATATCTGTCCTTGGTTTAGATGCTAATGTCTATTGTTATTCCAAAATCTATCTCTTGAGATCGAATGTAGATTTACCCCATAAAAATCCACATTGATCTTATTCTTTAAGTCACGGTTGACCCGGTTAAGGTTGCCTGCGATTCACTTAAGCTTACCCATCTCCCTACTCTGTTAATTAATCATCTTGTCTTTTGTTTCCAATCTATTCTTCCAAACATTTTTAATTGTACTTGTATATCTATGTTTTGTTTTATATGTTGTGTTGTTTGAGTAGTTGATGTTGATTTGGGTTTCCGATTGATTCGTCTAATCAACGCTATCGATAGGATATCTAAAACACTTTGACAGAACAAACTGACACGATATTATTTTTAAATTTGGTTAATCAAATAAATTTTGACATATAAGTAAATTTATGGAACTTAATAAATTGATTTAAATGGATTATTTGAAATGATAGTACTTGATTTATCATTTATAGTATAAATGAATTTATAAATAGTTGTTTATAAATTGATTTCGAAACTGAAATGAATTTAAAACAAGAAATTTGAGAATTTAATTTTCGATGGTTTCAAACCTTGTGTTTAAGTTTTGAAGTTCTATTTATAATTGAAATTCTATTATAATTTCAATTTAATAAAGAAAGTTCTATTTGTATAATACTCAATTGCACTCCAATATAACTTACCTAAAATTTCAGAAGTTAACAATGTAATTGGATAATATACAATATAAAAAGATTTTATAAATAAGATTTGAGTGATCATAATAAATGTTATACAATTAAATTTTAGTTATAAAATGATTAACAGAGGTAAATATAATAAAGGGTAACTGAATAACTTACAATAAAATAATGTTAAAAGAACTAAGAATAAAATAAAGCAGTTATAATAAGTGTAAGTATATTTAACATAAGTGATAAATATATTGAGAGGAATAAATTTAATTTTAATTAGGAATAAAGAAGAATTAAACTTATTAAGTACATTATGAGTATAATAAATGATTATTTTTCAAAACAATAGTTTTAAAATTGTTAATTTTGATAATTGGATAATAAGATAATGAAATTTAAGATAGTTAAGATTTATTTAACTTGTGTAAAAGAAAAAACAATTATTTTATATTTAAGTTGAAATTTCCATGGTTTCAAACTCATTTCCTTATATTTTTTTCAAACTATCTTTTGGTTGTCCTTATTATCCTTATCTTGCTACAGACTGGTATAGACATCTTTCTATAATCTTTCTGTTTAGAAATCTTTCTATAATCTTTGGTGCTCATTTTGAATCCACCTTTTCGTGCTTGTGTTCTTAATTCTAGAGGATCTTGGAAAGATCATCTCCACCTTGTTAAACTTACCTATAACGACATTTATCAGGTATAATCTCAATCTTCTTGTCATCTTGTCTTAATCTTATTTCATTTCTACCTTTTCTGTGCTTTCCCGTACCTCATTCCTTTTCGGGGATGCAAAGTTTTGAGCGAGAGAGAGTGTAACAACCCTGTATTTTGTATTTATTTTAATTGAATTTTTGATTTAACTTTATTATATTTAATTTAGATACTTTTATTATTTTAAAATATAAACTTTGATTTTGATATGATTATCATTCCAAACATGACTAGACAGAATAATTTCCAAATATAATGAATTTTGGTCAACTTTAACTTTTAACTTAAAATTTTAAAAGTTTGAAAATTTTAAATTTATCTTTTATTATGAAAGTAAATAAAATTTTAAGATCACTACTTTTCGTTTCGTTGAAATCTGATTTATTATGTGAAAGTTATGCCTTTTTAACTATTGTGTGGAATTTGCTGTATTTAACAAAATTGTTTATTTTAAATTATATAAATAATATTTTATTTGATCATATAATGTTCTAATTTATAATTATATGAGTAAAATAACATGTTAGGTGTATCTTTTTGGTTTTCAAACATTTTTTTAGTGTAATTGACATTTTCCAGTGTCAGTTGTATATTGTAACAGCCCAAGATTTTTACTAGCACTTTATTCTTTTATTTATAAAACCTTGAAATTATTATAATATAAATTTTTAATCTGATAAAATCATTTCGCAAAATTCTAAATATAAAATGAAAGTTTCTGAAATTTTTAACTTTGTTTAAAGGATAACTCTAATTGGAATTTTAATAAAAATTGGATTATCTACTTTCTTTAAAAATTTGTAATATTTTGTCCATTTGAATAATAAATCGCTTTGTAAATGGTAATAGGAATCAGAGAAGAATGTAACCAAAATTTTATCATTTATTTGAGTAATAAATGAAAAAAACTGTTAATTTACGCGTTTGAAAGGCACGTTATTTGATGGAATAAATAACGTATAAATAGGAAAGAGTATTAATTCAAAAGCGTTACCTTTGTATAAATTTGGATGTATATTTTGCGTGGGTTCTTCGCATTTTTTAAAATTCATACCGCAATATATATATGTGTGTGTGTGTGTGTGTGTGTGTGGATAAATAAATCGGTTGGAAGATTTCTATAGCCAAACGTTACACTTCTCATAACATTCATTTGTTTTAAAATTGGGTATAAAATCTTTATCCAAGAACCGTTCCAAATCTTGCCAATAATTTTTATTTTCTTTGCCATTACTTTTCTTAATTCACACAACCTTAATTAATTGCAAAATACGCAACCTTTTAAATAATGCAATGTAGTGTAATCATTCTCTTCCTTTTACGTTCTAAATTTAAAGGCTCTTACCATTCTTTTATCAATTAATGCAAATAATTATTTCTTGCCATACTCCCTCCCGCAATCAACTCTTCTTACCTAAAAAATTTGATAACGTTTAAATCTTCATTTATTTCTTGACCGGTCTCTCTCACAATCAAGGCACTATCAACACACGCAAATTTTATTTGCACGGTACAACTTTGAACCCATTATGGAGCTACTATTTAAAACCATAATCTGCTTAATAATCAAATGCATAAGTCGTGCAATAGTTTCACTATATAATTAAAATTTTAAAACTGAATATCATTAACACATGCGTAGAGATGGATATGGGAACATGATGTTTGTGGTCATTTATTAATGAGTTGATGTTCCAAAATTCTTTTCATAAATGAAACACGTTCAAATTTATCATTCTTGCCGTTTTCCCCTGATCAATGCAAGCCTCCTATTTATAACACGTTCGAAAATTGATTGCATGTCGTTCCTGCTTCCCCTAAAATCAAGACTTCGCTCTGTTAATGTTCAAAACGAATTATATTTCTTTCCCAAAATTTATCACTTACCTTTAATCTCGCAACTACCTGGTTATAAATACAGAAGCCCTCGTCCTTCAAATTCATTCATCTCTTTGGGTTCACTCTCAAGCTTCTTCAGGTAATAATGTCAAACCTTTTTTTCCTTTTTTTTCCTCCTGGTTTCATTTTTCCCACTATCCACCGAAAGACTCGTCCAACATCACCACCAATCGGCCTGCACCCCATTTCATTTTCTCCTCCTTCTTCATTATTGTATTGTGCGAGAACTTCATTTATCATTTTATGATCCACTTATTTCTTTGCCTAACTAATGAAGTTTCCATTGCTGGATTTGCGTTTCGGGTTACTCGGCTATTCATATATTTTAAGCAATAAGCTATTATTTTCTATTTTAAGGAACAGAGTTAACCATTTTTTTTAAAAAAAATATTAATTACTGATGCTAATAATATAACATCAATTCATGATACAAAGTGCATGCGTGCACGCTTTTTAATACGTAGGGTCGTGCCCTCTTGTAGCAGCGATAGAAAGTGAATCTTGATAAGTGCAGTTGTGTAGGAAGGAAAAATTACTCTGAATAATACTAAAAAAAGGGGTTTAATTATTATAAAAGGAGGCTCAGTGCTTTGCGTGCGTGAGCGGGGGAATTTGGCAAGCTTTGACATGCAATAGGGATTTGTTATTCATGCGTGCATTTTTTTCTTCTCGGTTTGAATTTTTTTTTTAATTTAATAAATAATGGGTAGGCCGAGTTTGTTTTGGTGAGTTGAGTCATGCGGTGGAGCAGTCGAGTCAAGTGATTCCATCCGCCCAGTTTGTTTCGAAATTCCTTGTTAAAATTTTACGTAGATTTGATTTATAATCGTTTCATTTTTTCCTTTTTCAAAGAATAAAAAATCTGGTCGCAGCCTCCACAACAAATTTGATCGTGCTTCTGTGCATTTTTTTTTATCCAAGTGTTACCATCGTTTTGAATCAAATCTTCGACGGCATTCAGGTGAGTATTTCTCACCAGACAAACGTACTTGTATATCTTTGAATTAATCACAAGTGTATATGAAAATCCGTTTTAAATTTTATCTGCCTGTGGTATAAACTTATGATGTTAAAACCCCATTATTTAATTGACACATCATTAGTTGTATTATTTATTGTTTTATTTTGCAGTTATACTATTTATTATTTACTGTTTAAATCACACTGCAAGTTCCCTGTAAAAATAAAGATCATTATAGGCTGAAATGATAGGCCTGAACAACATTTATATTTCATTTATTTATTTAGTCATTTTAACTTGGGATTGCGGGTTTGAAATGATAGAACCCGGTTTTCTTTGAAATTTACGGATTGAAATGATATAGTATCCGTATCACTTAACCTAGGCTAGAAAATATTATACAGACCCGTGGTGTTATATATATATATATATATATATATATATATATATGTGTGTGTGTGTGTGTGTGTGTGTGTGTATGTATGTATGTATGTATATGTATGTATGTATGTATGTATGTATTTTTATTAAATGTTTAAATAATTCTTTGTTTAAAAATTGGATTTAAATGATTTTTATATGTATAATATTATACTAGTCAAATATGTAAATAATATTAGAATTCAAAGTATGGGTTTAGTTGAAATTTGGACTTGTAAAACAAGTAGAATTTAAGTTAAGAAATAATTTATAAAATTTGGTATAACTTGGATATAAAGCGGATAAAAATAAGTTAAGTTTTCTATGAATTAAATAGTTAGATTTGTAAAAGATGGAAATTGAAATTTAACTTGATTTAGAAATGGAAGCCTATTTTTGGAAACAAAGATAAGGCAAGAAATTAATTGGAAATTTGTTTATTTTGGATATGGGAATTTAACTAAATTATAAGTAAAATTTATATAAATTTTTGCACCTGATTTTATTAAGTAAAGTATAAGAGAAGTTAGATATTTATTTATAAAATATACTTTATAAAAGTCATAATTTATCGAGTAATTTAAATGACTAATTAAGAGGTGGAAATATGATTTATAAATGAAATTGGGTTAATTATTGTTGAAACCATATTGAAGTTAAAATTTTAGGTCACTCAAATGAACTAAGGTATAACCTTGGAGATATATTGGATTTTTATTTTGACTTCACCTTTTTCAATATAGCATTTGATTCAAATATAACTATTTTGGAACTTATAAACCACGGGTAATAATAACGTGGGTTGTTAAAAAGACCGGGATCGGATATGGACATACTCTCTGTCGATACTGAAAACCATTTTGACAACCATCTACACGGTGGAGATTCCAGAATGAAGTAGGATGGTGATGACGTTTCCTTTGAGGTAAATACGTGGACCCGACTCCCATGAGTTGGCATAAGGTCGCTAAAACAGGAGCGATCGACGGACTAATAAGGTAGCACCTTTGATCGGACGCACTTCTTCGTATGCCATTCTATTACTTTGTGATTGTTTGGTGCGCACCTTTGATATGGGAGTGTTGTTCGAGGTGGGCGGTAGCTGCGCGCTACGCGTTACCACCGGTCCGGAAGCGTAATTGGTATATCTACCCTGGCATTGCCTAGTTGTTCCGTGTCACCTACCCTAGTGCGCCTTATACGATTTTGGTTTTGTACCATACCTATGGAGTGCCCTTTGACGACGCCCATTCCGGGGGAGACTACGGTACTGTATAGACTATGGGAATATATTATGTGTTAAGGTGGAAAATGTAAAGCCTTAACGCTATTTTAAAGTAAGTTTATTTTACTAATAGACACTATTATAATAGCGAAGTATTACTACATACTAAATAGTTTAACGGATCCTTAGAGGATGGACGGTCCCAAGCATCCTTTAAGTTACTTGTAATACAGTTCACTTGAATTAGCTTACACTATATAAGTATGCATGTCCTGACTCGAGTGTTTATGTATTATCTCACGCTCGGGTCAGCCTGAGTTGCAGTTCAGTCTTCATTCCGGAGCTAGGACTTCTGTAGATCACTTTTCAAGCTGCTGGAAATTTTCCTTTCAGTTCCTTATCTTAATTTATGTAATCGAGACTATTGAATATTGACATTTACTATTGTTGTTTCAAACTATATATTGGGTTTAAAGACTATGAAATTTTATTGTTTTGAGACTTTTAATAGCGGCTTCATGAACCACTAAGTTATTTTAAATTTCCACTACGAGTATTCTGATTTCTGTGTCTGAGATCTGTGATTTGATTTCATTTGCTCCTATTTTATTTACAATCTATTGTTTTGAACCATTCAAGCTTGACATGTTTTAATTTATTCTCGAATTTGAATGGCACAAAATAGTGGGTCGTTAAAGTTGGTATCAGAGCTTTGGTTTAACCATAGCCTGAGGAGCAAAATCTCATTAGAGATAGGGTAGAAATACCCTAGAATGAGTGAAGTCAGATCTAGAATCCTTTCCTTGTGAGAAAATGTATTTTAAAAGTATAAAACGATTTTCAAAAGGGTTTTTCAAAGAAGTATTTGATATAAAAACTTTCTTGTTTTAAAATAAAAATTCCAATTACTTATTTCCCTTTCTCCATCATACATAATTAGGGCCTTAGTTAAATGCCTGTTCCAGTTAAACTTTATCTTATCTAAAATATCCTGACATCTATAATTTCCTCTGTCCTTAATTTCATTCTTGATTTCTCAGGATGAATCAAGGAAATATCAGAGGTAGGGGACGAGCTGATGCCCCAGCTCCTCCACCCGTGACCCCTGTTAGATTTACTAAGTTGTGAAAAGATTATACCGAGCTTGGTGGCACCAAGTTCACAGGGTCTGAATCAATAATAGAAGCTCAACAGTGGCTGAGTAACTTGGAGAGAATCTTCTCCTGTCTCGAAATCACAAATGCCCAGCAGAGGCAATTGGCGGCCTGGCAGATGAAAGGAGCCGCTTTAAATTGGTGGCTGTCAGTTACTGCTCACACCAATGAGGCTGACATCACCTGGGAGAAATTTAGGTATCTTCTTCGGTTGTCCAAATTTAGGTCAAATTTTCCCATTTTCAAAATTTGTCTTATCCCTATTATCGTGCTTTAGGGAGGCCTTTCTGGTCAAATGGATGCCCGAAGCGGGTAAGTCTCAGTTATATCGAGACTTTATGGATCTAAAGCAGGGAGATATGTCCTTCACAGAATACGAGAGAAAATTTAATGAGCTCTCGCAGTATGGCCTGAATTTGATAGACACCCCGCTTAAGAAGAACGAGAAATTTAACGCTGGTGCTCGCCCTGAGTTCTACGATCGACTTATTACCCACGTGCATGGGACATTCACCGCTCTGATGGACATGGCTCTCCGGTATGAGAACCCTACCTCTAGGGCCATTCCAGCTGCCCATTCTATACCGTCTCAGTCTTCTTGAAATTCTAAGAAAAGGAAGTCCAACTTCTATCGTCATAAGAGGAATAGGACTCCAGGGCTTGGATCATCGTCTTCTTCATCCCAGAGGCAGCCTGTGGATCTATCTACCATTACTTGCTACCGATGCGACCAAAAGGGACACTACGCAAATAGCTGTCCTACCTTGGGTGCTTCGATTCCACCTCCCGTTCATTCGGCTAGGCGAGACCTCTACCACATCTTCCTTCAACCGGGACACTTCAAGAAAGATTGCCCTACCCAGAAGAAGGACACGGCATCAGGAATCTTTGCGGTGACTTCTGCATCCTCCCCAGCCCCATAGCCTGCACCTGCTCCAGATCCTAGCGATTGTCAAGGTACACTCCATGGTTCTTTTGCCTTGCATTATTTTCCTGTAAGAGTTCTCTTCGATACCGGAGCTTCCCATAGCTTTATCTCAGTAGACCTCTGTAATAAATTTGAAAATCTTTTGTTCCCCGAGTTTTCCTTTGTACCTTTATGTGTTTCAAACCCTATCGGGGGTCCGGCGAACCTTAGTAAGGTTTGTAAAAACGTGAAACTCTTTCATGGTAGTTATCGACTCACTGGTGACTTCTATGTTTTGGGGTTCGACGCTTCCGACATACTGCTTGGAGGCGATTGGTTAGGTAGTCACGATGCCCATATCTCTTGTAGTTCTCGTACTCTTGCCCTTAAAGATGATTTTGGCAATCCATTAGAGATCCAGCGTAAATTGCCTCAGGAGTTCGCTGGCAGCTTCATTTATTCTCTCGATACTTTCCATGGTGATATTGAGTCCACTCCGGTGGTTAGATTATTTCCCAACGCATTTGGTGAAGTCACTTCTTTACCTCCGAAGCGGGAGATTGACTTCTGGATCGATCTCATTCCTGGAGCACGACCTGTAGTTCTTCCACCTAGAAGAATGGCACCCCGGGAGAAGGTAGAATTAAGGAGTCAAATTCAAGACTTGTCCTCAAAGGGTCTAATCAGACCGAGTTTTTCAGAATGGGGAGAAGCCATGGTCTTCGTCACCAAATCAGATGGTTCTCTCCGGATGTGTGTTGATTATAGGGAGCTGAACAAGCTCACTATGAAAAACAGATATCCTATGCCCCGCATCAATGATATGTTCGATCAACTCTATGGAGCAACTGTTTTCTCTCAGCTTGATTTAGCCACAGGTTTCCACCAGCTTAGGGTTGCTGAGGAGAGCATTCCCAAAACTACTTTCCGTACTAAGAACGGGTTCTTTGAATGGCTTGTTATGCCTTTTGGCCTGACCAACGCTCCTGCCTTCTTCATCGATTTGATGAATCGTGTCTTTCGCGGTGTGCTTAATAAATATGTTCTAGTTTTTATTGATGATATCCTTGTGTTCTCTAAGTCTGAGGAAGAGCATAAATCTCACTTGAGCTTTGTGTTGGGGACTCTTAGGAGTCACTAGTTAAAAGCTAAGTTCACTAAATGCCATTTCTGGGAAGAGGAAGTCCGATTTCTCGGACATATTGTCTCTAGTGAAGGAGTTTCTGTTGACCCAGTCAAGATCGCTGCGATCAAAGATTGGGAAGAACCCAAGACTCCTACTGATATTCGCAGTTTTCTGGGCCTTGCCGGTTACTATCGGAGGTTCATTGAGAACTTTTCTAGGATTTCTACACCTCTCACTGCTCTAACTCGGAAGAATGCTAAGTTTATTTGGAGCGATAAGTGTAAAGTGGCATTCCAAGAGTTAAAGGATAAGCTTACTTCCGCACCAGTGCTTACTGTTCCAAATGGAAATGGGAGATTAACGGTATTCACCGATGCTTGTCGAGAGGGATTGGGAGCAGTATTAATGCAAGATGGGAAGGTAATTGCCTATGCTAGTCGTCAGTTGAAGACCCATGAGGCTAATTATGTTGCTCACGATTTAGAATTGCTGGCTGTTGTCTTTGCGCTGAAGCTTTGGAGACACCATCTCTTGGGGGCTAAGTTTGACCTTTTCACTGATCATCAGTCTTTGAAATATATCTTCACTCGGAAGGATTTAAATCAGAGACAAGTTCGGTGGCTCGAATATCTTGCTTCTTACGATCTCGACATCAACTATACCCCTGGAAAAGCTAATGTTGTGGCAGATGCATTGAGTAGAAAGAAGTCCTTGTTGTGTCAGATTTTTGTTTCTTCTCCCCTTTTGGACCGTATCAAGGCTAAGAAGGATGAGGATAGGATCATCAGATTGATCAAGAAGAATGTTCGCAGTAGGTTTGGTGGTAGTAGTCTTGACGGTAGTGGAGCTCAAATTGATGATAAAGGGATTTTGAGGATCAATAATAGGATTTGTGTCCCGAACGTTGATGGTTTGAGACAGGAGTTACTTCGGGAACATCATCAATCCAGACTTTCCATACATCCTGGTGTAGTGAAGATGTATCAGGATTTAAAGAAACTTTATTGGTGGAAGGGCATGAAGCGTGATGTCTCTATCTTTGTGAGTAGATTTGTGACTTGTCAACAAGTCAAGGCAGATCATCAAAAGACATCGGGTTTGTTGCAGCCTCTGGAGATTCCGAATTGGAAGTGGGAGCAAGTTTCCATGGATTTCATCGATGGTTTACCGAGATCTAGGAGGGGAAATGAGAGCATATGAGTTATTATGGATAGACTGACTAAGTCTACTCATTTTATTCCAGTCAGGTCTATCTGTACGGCTTCGAGCTTATCTGAGATTTATATGAGGGAGATTGATCGCCTCCATGGCGTTCCCTTTAGCATAGTGTGCGATCGAGACCCTATCTTCACTAGTCAATTCTGGAAAGCGTTCCAAGAATCCTTGGGTACTCGTCTGAATCTGAGCATCGCTTACCACCCACAGACTGACGGTCAAACGGAAAGGGTGAATCAGATTCTAGAGGACCTTCTCCGTGCATGCATTTTGGATTATGGAGGATCTTGGGAAGATCATCTCCATCTTGTGGAATTCACCTATAACAATAGTTATCAGGTATAAATTCCAATCCTCTGTTCTTATCTTATCTTATTCCCTATCTATCTCATTCTATCTTTTCAGGCTAGTCTTGAGATGTCCCCTTTTGCTGCTCTCTACGGGCGACCCTGTAGATCTCCATCCTGCTGGATTGAATCCGGAAATCGCTTAGTTCTCGGTCCTGAGATGATTTTGGAAGCTTCAAAAAAGGTTGAAGAGATAAAGAGGAGGTTAAAGATCGCTCAGGATAGATAGAAGAAGCTTGGAATTCGCTGTCAGTGATCTATTTTTTCTTAATGTTTCCCCTTCAAGAAACGTGGTTCGGTTTGGGCGGAGAGGGAAGCTTGCCCCTAGGTTCATTGGGCCATTTCACATCTTGGAAAGGATTGGATCTCTTGCTTATCGACTGGATTTACCCGAGAAATTTGTTGGAGTACACAATGTGTTCCATGTATCCCACCTTCGTCGCTGTCTTCACGATCCATCTCTTATTATCTAGCTTACTACTCTTGATAGTTTGGACATCGAGCCTGACCTAACTATTGAAAGGAAGCCGCTTCATATCGTCGATCGAGGTACGAAACAGCTAAGAAGAAAATCTATCCGACTGGTCAAAGTGCAATGGAGCACTGATGAACGGGATTGCACCTGGGAGACGGAGGAGAGCATTCGTGCTTCAAATCCAGAATTATTCGTTTAAGGTACCTTGCCCTTTTATTCTATCTTCCTTTGTTTCCTTTCTTCGTTACTTTTCGAGGACGAAAAGTTCTGAGTGGGGGAGAATGTAACAGCCCAAGAATTTTTCTAGCACTTTATTCTTTTATTTATAAAACCTTGAAATTATTATAATATAAATTTTTAATTTGATAAAATCATTTCCCAAAATTCTAAATATAAAATGAAAGTTTTTGAAATTTTTAACTTTGTTTAAAGGATAACTCTAATTGGAATTTTAATAAAAATTGGATTATCTACTTTCTTTAAAAATTTGTAATATTTTGTCCATTTGAATAATAAATCGCTTTGTAAATGGTAATAGGAATCAGAGAAGAATGTAACCAACAGTTTGTCATTTATTTGAGTAATAAATGTAAAAAACTGTTAATTTACGCGTTTGAAAGGCACGTTATTTGATGGAATAAATAACGTATAAATAGGAAAGAGTATTAATTCAAAAGCGTTACGTTTGTATAAAATTAGGGGTATATTTTGCGTGGGTTCTTCGCATTTTTTAAAATTCATACCGCAATATATATATATATATATATATATATATATATATATATATATATGGATAAATAAATCGGTTAGCAGATTTCTATAGCTAAACGTTACACCTCTCATAACATTCATTTGTTTTAAAATTGGGTATAAAATATTTATCCAAGAACCGTTCCAAATCTTGCCAATAATTTTTATTTTCTTTGCCGTTAATTTTCTTAATTCGCTCAACCTAATTTAATTGCAAAAACGCAACCTTTTAAATAATGCAATGCAGTGTAATCATTCTCTTCCTTTTACATTCTAAATTTAAAGAGTTTTACCGTTCTTTTATCAATCAATGCAAATAATTATTTCTTGCCATACTCCCTCCCGCAATCAACTCTTCTTACCTAAAAAATTTAATAACGTTCAAATCTTTATTTATTTCTTGACCGGTCTCTCTCTCAATCAAGGCACTATCAACGCACACAAATTTTATTTGCATGGTAAAACTTTGAACCCATTGTGGAGCTACTATTTAAAACCATAATCTGCTTAATAATCAAATGCATAAGTCGTGCAATAGTTCCACTATATAATTAAAATTTTAAAACTGAATATCATTAATACATGCGTAGAGATGGGTGTGGGAACGTGATGTTTGCGGTCATTTATGTAATGAGTTGATTTTCCAAAATTCTTTGCATAAATGAAACACGTTCAAATTTATCATTCTTGTCGTTTTCCCCTGATCAATGCAAGCCTCCTATTTATAACACGTTCGAAAATTGATTGCATGTCGTTCCTGCTTCCCCTAAAATCAAGACTTTGCTCTGTTAATGTTCAAAACGAATTATATTTCTTGCCCAAAATTTATCACTTACCTTTAATCTCGCAACTAGCTGGTTATAAATACAAAAGCCCTCGTCCTTCAAATTCATTCATCTCTTTGGGTTCACTATCAAGCTTCTTCAGGTAATAATGTCAAACCTTCTTTTCCTCTTTTTTCCTCCTGGTTTCATTTTTCCCACTGTCCACCGAAAGACTCGTCCAACATCACCACCAATCGGCCTGCAACCCATTTCATTTTCTCCTCCTTCTTCATTATTGTATTGTGCGAGAACTTCATTTATCATTTTATTATCCACTTATTTCTTTGCCTAACTAATGAAGTTTCCATTACTGGATTTGTGTTTCGGCTTACTTGGCTATTCATATGTTTTAAGCAATAAGCTATATTTTTAGTTTTAAGGAACAGAGTTAGCCATTTTTATATATATATATATATATATATATATATATATTAATTACTGATGTTAATAATATAACACCAATTCATGATACAAAGTGCATGCGTGCATGCTTTTTAATACGTAGGGTCGTGCCCTCTTGTAGCAGCGATAGCAAGTGAATCTTGATAAGTGCAGTTGTGTAGGAAGGAAAAATTATTCTGAGTAATACTAAAAAAAGGGGTTTAATTATTATAAAAGGAGGTTCAGTGCTTTGCGTGCATGAGCGGGGGAATTTGGCAAGCTTTGACATGCAATAGGGATTGGGTATTCATGCGTGCATTTTTTTCTTCTCGGTTTGAAAAAAAAATTAATTTAATAAATAATGGGCAGGCCGAGTTTGTTTTGGTGAGTTGAGTCATGCGGTGGAGCGGTCGAGTCAAGTGATTCCATCTGCCCAGTTTGTTTCGAAATTCCTTGTTAAAATTTTACGTAGATTTGATTTATATTCGTTTCATTTTTTCCTTTTTCAAAGGAATAAAAAATCTGGTCGCAGCCTCCGCAACAAATTTGATCGTGCTTCTGTGTATTTTTTTATTCAAGTGTTACCATCGTTTTGAATCAAATCTTCGACGGCATTCAGGTGAGTATTTCCCACCAGACAAGCGTACTTGTATATCTGTGAATTAATCACAAGTGTAATTGTAAATCCATTTTATTTAAATTTTATCTGCCTACGGTATAAACTTATGATGTTAAAACCCCATTATTTAATTGACACATCATTAGTTGTATTATTTATGGTTATATTTTGCAGTTATACTATTTATTATTTACTGTTTAAATCACACTGCAAGTTCCCTGTAAAAATAAAGATCATTATAGGCTGAAATGATAGGCCTGAACAACATTTATATTTCATTTATTTATTTAGTCATTTTAACTTGGGATTGCGGGTTTGAAATGATAGAACCCGGTTTTCTTTGAAATTTACGGATTGAAATGATATAGTATCCGTATCACTTAACCTAGGCTAGAAAATATTATACAGACCCGTGGTGTAATATATATATATATATGTATGTATGTATTTTTATTAAATGTTTAAATAATTCTTTGTTTAAAAATTGGATTTAAATGATTTTTATATGTATAATATTATACTAGTCAAATATGTAAATAATATTAGAATTCAAAGTATGGGTTTAGTTGAAATTTGGACTTGTAAAACAAGTAGAATTTAAGTTAAGAAATAATTTATAAAATTTGGTATAACTTGAATATAAAGCGGATAAAAATAAGTTAAGTTTTCTATGAATTAAATAGTTAGATTTGTAAAAGATGGAAATTGAAATTTAACTTGATTTAGAAATGGAAGCCTATTTTTGGAAACAAAGATAAGGCAAAAAATTAATTGGAAATTTGTTTATTTTGGATATGGGAATTTAACTAAATTATAAGTAAAATTTATATAAATTTTTGCACCTGATTTTATTATGTAAAGTATAAGCGAAGTTAGATATTTATTTATAAAATATAGTTTATAAAAATCATAATTTATCGAGTAATTTAAATGACTATTTAAGAGTTGGAAATATAATTTATAAATTAAATTGGGTTAATTATTGCTGAAACCATATTGAAGTTAAAATTTTAGGTCGCTCAAATGAACTAAGGTATAACCTTGGAGATATATTGGATTTTTATTTTAACTTCACCTTTTTCAATATAGCATTTGATTCAAATATAACTATTTTGGAATTTATAAACCATGGGTAATAATAACGTGGGTTGTTAAAAAGACCGGGATCGGATATGGACATACTCTCTGTCGATACTGAAAACCATTTTGACAACCATCTACACGGTGGAGAGTCCAGAATGTAGTAGGATGGTGATGACGTTTCCTTTGAGGTAAATACATGGACCCGACTCCCGTGAGTTGGCATAAGGTGGCTAAAACAGGAGCGATTGACGGACTAATAAGGTAGCACCTTTGATCGGATGCACTTCTTCGTATGCCATTCTATTACTTTGTGATTGTTTGGTGCGCACCTTTGATATGGGAGTGTTGTTCGAGGTGGGCGGTAGCTGCGCGCTACGCGTTACCACCGGTCCGGAAGCGTAATTGGCATATCTACCCTGGCATTGCCTAGTTATGCCGTGTCACCTACCCTAGCGCGCCTTATACGATTTTGGTTTTGTACCATACCTATGGAGTGCCCTCTGACGACGCCCATTCCGGGGGAGACTACGGTACTGTATAGACTATGGGAATATATTATGTGTTAAGGTGGAAAATGTGAAGCCTTAACGCTGTTTTAAAGTAAGTTTATTTTACTAATAGACATTATTATAATAGCGAAGTATTACTACATAGTAAATAGTTTAACGGATCCTTAGAAAATGGACGGTCCCAAGCATCCTTTAAGTTACTTGTACTTTAATACAGTTCACTTGAATTAGCTTACACTATATAAGTATGTATGTCCTGACTCGAGTGTTTATGTATTATCTCACGCTCGGGTCAGCCTGAGTTGCAGTTCATTCTTCATTCCGGAGCTAGGACTTCTGTAGATCACTTTTCAAGCTGCTGGAAATTTTCCTTTCAGTTCCTTATCTTAATTTATGTAATCAAGGCTATTGAATATTGAGATTTACTATTGTTGTTTCAAACTATATATTGGGTTTAAAGACTATGAAATTTTATTGTTTTGAGACTTTTAATAGTGGCTTCATGAACCATAAAGTTATTTTAAATTTCCGTTGCGAGTATTCTGATTTCTGTGTCTGAGATTCTGTGATTTGATTTCATTTGCTCCTATTTTGTTTACAATCTATTGTTTTGAACTATTCAAGCTTGACATGTTTTAATTTATTGTCGAATTTGAATGGTACAAAATAGTGGGTCGTTACATATATTTGTTTACAATTTCTAATTTCCAACTTCAATTAATTTAAGTAATTCCTTATTTATTTTTATGTTTTTCTTAAGAACTTATTTTCTTCTCATTCCCATTTTTATTTTGTTCTTCATTCATTTACTTAATTTCCTTTTTATTTGTTTTAAAGTGAAATATAAATTTTCTAAAAGCTTGTGATGTTTTATTTGTAATTTTCATGTCCTGTTTGCCATTTTTAAACAATTTCTCTAATTATCTTCTATATTCTCTAATATAATTATTTATTTCACTTTAGAAATGATAAATGAAGTATTTTATTTCAAAATTTTGCTTTAGAATATTTTTAAAATAAAGTAGATATTTTTCCAAAGCCGGTGATGTTTTAATTTGTAATTTTTAAGTCTTGTTTTGAATTTTTAAACAATTTCTTTAGTTCTTTTTCTATTTTCTCTACATTAAATTATTTATTTCACTTTGAAATTTTTTAAAAATCATTTTTATTTCAAATTTTGTTTTAGAATATTTTTAAAATAAAGTAAATAATTTTCTAAAGCCAATAGTGATTTATTTGTAATTTCTGGACCCTGTTTTCAATTTTTAGGCAATTTCTTTTATTCTTTTTCTATTTTCTTTAAATTTTATTATTTATTTTCTTTTATTTTCACTTTTTTCGGTTTTTAAATGTATTTACTGAAATTAGTTTGTTTTTATTTTAATTTAAAAGGAACAGAAATATGAAGAGTTTAAAAACTTTTGTAACTCAAGACCTTTCATTCACCAAAAACGTTTCATTTTCCATGACCTTTCACTTGCTCATTTTGGCCGTACCTTTTCTTTACTGTAGCTGTGAGTTTCTCAACTCATTTTCACATGAAATACTCTTTCTCGTCTCATTTTTCATGGCATGGAATAATGGGTAATGGCCTCCTCTTCTTTCTTTCTTTTTCTTCTTGTTTCCATGGAATTTTGCTTGTAATTGCCTTGACTTCTTTATATGTTTGCTCAGCCATAGCCTCTCCATCACCTCCACCGACCACCACCACTTCTTTCCCATATAATCCACGGCCAAACCATCCCACTCCTCTGACCTGAAAGTTTCATGACCTCCACATGAACACAACAACACAAAACAATGCAAAAAACTCCTTAAAAGCATCCTAGCCACCTAGTCTTCAACACCATCACCTTAGATGACCTTGGCCACCTCCTATTGCACCATCACCACCTTGACACACCTCTAACCATCACCTCCTACCTCTGTCCACACCTGTACATGAAATGGCCGAACCAAGAAGGGACATAGACCGAGTCAAAAGTGACCCGAAACTCCTCTATGTTGCATAGACCCTTCACATTCCTATGTTGTAACTCCTCCACATCTTTAGCCATGATAGCCGTACATTATAGGACCCAACCTGAGCCAAAGCCACACCAAAACCTGACCAAAAACACCCCCTAGGCCGTGCAAAAGAATAGAGAAAGCAAGGCAAAAGTCGTTGCATTCATATCTCTTTTTATTCCCTATTTATTTCAAAGTTATTTCATATCTAGTTGTATTGAAATTGTGTTTGTTTTGATGTTTGTTTTGGGTTGTAACATAAGAGTTGTAGCTTGGATTCGCTTTCCACTCAAATCAAAGATCATGCTATTGTGTTTTGGAATCCGTTGTGTCATTTGAATTGATATCTCCAGCACAAAGAGGTGAGTAAATCTCACCAGACATTTATACTTATACAAATGTGAATTGACACCATTTGAATGTGTAGAACTATTATGTGATGTTATAACTGCCTGTGATTATTTATATATGATGTTAAAGTGTAACAACCCTAGATTTTTGCCTATATATTTTAAATTTGACTTTATTTCTGTTTTAATTTTTTTTATTTCAAATATTTCATTTTAAATATAAATGCTGACTATTAAGTGATCTATAGTTCAAAATAGTATAAATTGGACATTTTACTAAAAAAGTGAATTTCTACTCAAACTGTTTAAACTTTGACTTTTAAAATTAAAATTAAAATCATTTTAAATCTTAAATTTTACCTTTTATTATGAAAATAGATGTAATAACTTGAACACTGCTTTTCGTTTCGTTGAAAACGGAGTTAAACTGTGAAAGTTATGTATATTTCAATATTGTGCAATTTTGTTATTTTTAAATTGTATAAATCATATTTTATTATCATATTTCATTTTAATCTGGGTCAATATGCTATTGTATGTATAATTTTGTATTATAATAATTTTAAAATAAAGTAAACAATTTTCCAAAGTCAATGGTGATTTATTTGGAATTTTTGGACACCGTGGATTTTTTAAGCAATTTCTTTAAATCTTTTTCTATTTTCTTTAAATTTAATTTTTTTATGTGTTAATATGTTATTTTAAGTATATTTTGTCTTTTAATATTTTTTAAAGTGATGTTATAATTTTTCCAAAGTTTACTATGTTGATTTCTCTTTTTTTAAAGGTTGTTTTCTTATTTTCTGCTTTTTTCTTCATTAAAATTATATTTAAATTTAATTTTTTATATATTTATTTTGTGAATGTACTTTTATTTTATATTATTATTTATGTTTAAAAATATATTACAAGCTCATATGAATTTTCTAAAATTTATTTCATTTAATTTCAAATTTTCTAGACTAGTTTACTATTTTTAGCTATTTTCCTTAATTTAACTTTATATAATTAATAAATATTATATATATTTTTATATTTTGATAAATTTTCGAAATTTTATCTGGGATTATTATTATTTCCATAAATATCAAGTTATATAAACAAATTTAAGGAATTTGAAAGGTTAAAAACTTTTGGAATTCCTAAGTCTTTTCATCTCCCGACCTTTCATTTTCCCAACTCTTCTCTTAATTGTTTTGGCCGTGTTATCTACTCATTTCAGCTGCAGTTTTTTTTCACCTTCATGAAAATCATTTATCTTTCCCTCAAAAAAAATCACAGCTATTCTCCTCGTGAAGCTTTGGTAAAAATTTTTATCTTCTTCTTGTCTTTTATTGATTTTCTACTTGAATTTGCACATGCTCTCCACCTTCATAGCTGTATTCCCCCTCCTCCAAGCTATGGACGACCACCACAACCACTTTTTTCTAACCATCACACATCCTAACACCTCTCCTCCTCAGGCCAAGACAAGCCATGGTGAAGATCATCACAAAAATCCATCTAAACTAGCATTAGCCATCACCTGTACCAAACCTTGTCTAGGATTGCCATCTCCTTCTTCCTCCACATTTTGCCGCCACAAACACCACCACCGCCCTAGCTGACCTGAGACACCTCAGCCACGTCATCCTTGACCCTACCCAGACCTGGACATGCCATGCTAGCTTGTGGACGAGCCTTTTTATTGCTTAGAAAACCATGTAGTTTGCATTGACTTGTAATTCATGTGTCACAAACCTTTGCTCCATCATTGCCCATGCTATGGCCGACCTTTAGGAACCCAAACCTGATCTAAAACCATGCTGTAGCCATTCCATTTCAGATCATAGCTGAAGCGTAAGAGGTAGAAAGCAAGTGAAAACACTTTGGCTTTGTTTTGTACATCCAATTCTAGCATTGTTTAGTGATAATTTGTGTCGAAAACTTATATCTATTCTTTTGTTTTGTGTAAATGTTTGAACAAGGCTATTAGCTTTGGCTCTCCACTCTCTTGTTGTATCCGTGTTGTCGTGCCTTCGTAGTGTCATTATGTGTGCTTTGGCAGCGATCTCCAGCTTTGAACATGTGAGTACTTCTCACCAGACATTATGTACTTATATAAGTAGTAAATTGACACCCTGTGAATCTGTAGAACTATATGATCATGTTATAACTGCTTATATTATTATCATATGATGTTCACACCTGTTATTACACCTATTATATTATATGTTACTATTATTTCATGCTATTCTGTTTATTTTATCTGTTTATCACACTACAAGTTCCCTTTAGATTAGAATCACTATGGGTTGAAATGATACATACCCGAACGGGCTTTAGAATCAGGGAAAATTGTTATGGGATGAAATGATAAGCCTGAATGATTTTCAATTTATTTCATTTACTTGGGACTGCTGGTTGGAAATGATAAAACCTGGATTTTTTTGTAAATTATGGGTTGAAATGATATATTACCAGTATCACTTTTCCTAATGTAGAAAATTATATACAGACCCGTAGTTAATATAGGTTTTTCTAAAAAAATTAAAATTATTTTAGAAATGTAAATATTAAAATAGTTTGATTTAAATCTAATTAAAAAGGATTTTTGTAAAATATTATTTATTTTCTGAATAATTGTAGGTGAAATGAATTAATGAAAAAGTTAGAAAATTTTGAATGTAAGTTATTTTGGAAAATTTGATTTAATTATAATTGAAAATTAAATTGAATATGAAATTATGATAAATTTATGATAATTTGAATTTAAATGAATTTAAAGTGATTTTATATCATATTAATGATTTTTAATAAAGTTGAAATGTGAAATGAATGAATATTTAAGTTGAAATTTTAACTAAAATTCGAAATTTATAAAATTGAATTAAAAGTGAATTTTTAGTTAAGTAAATAAAAATAAAAATAAGTTATATTTGAGAATTTGAACTTAAGTGTTAAGTTGAAATTTAATGTAATGAATTTAAATTTGAATGTTGAAATTTAATAAGTGAATTATTAATAAATATTGATTTTTGAAAGGAAACTTAACTTTATAAAATCATGAATTTAAGGAAAATTAAATGATGCTTATGAATGTGAAAATGTATGATTTTATAAGTTAAAAATTATTTAAATAAAAAAATAAGTGTTTGTGAAATTCTACTGAATATTTGAAGTTAATTAACAGCATTTTTAATACTGTCTTTTGTTAAATTGAATTGTTTTTGAATATAACTTTCTGTAGCATTTTCTAAATGCTGCGAAACTTGAATTTTCATTGTTTTAATAAATTTAAGTGCATAAATGACCATTGAAAAGTTTAAATTTTTGGAATTTAATAATTTAATTATTAAATGTAATAACTTCATTTTTACGATTTAAAATGAAGTAATTTGTTTTGAAATATAACTTTTGATATATTAAATTGATTTGAAATGTGGTACTGAAAGATATGATATTTTGGTATATTGAAATGATTTGAAATGTGGTTTTGAAAAAAATATAGGTATTTTGATATATTAAAATGATTGAAATGTGGTGTCGAAAAGATATGATATTTTGATATATTAAAATGATTTGAAACGAATTTTTGAAAGATATGATATTTTGATATTAAATGATTTGAAAAATGGAGTTTTGAAAGATATGATATTTTGATATTAAATGATTTGAAAAATGGAGTTTTGAAAGATATGATATTTTGATATTAAAATGATTTGAAAGAAGTTCTGAAAGATATGATATTTTGAAAATGAAGCTCTGAAAGGTTATGATATTTTGATATATTAAAATGATTTGAAAGGAAGTTTTGAAAGGATACGATAATTTAATATATTGAAATGGTTAGAAATGACTTGATATTTATTTTAATAAATATTTGAATTGAAATATATGGTATAATGATATATTGAAATGGTTTAGAAATGATTTAATCTTTATTTTGATAAAGATTTGGGTTGAAATGATATTTTATTTTGAAGTATAAAATATTGTTTTAAAGTTATAACTACGGGTTATAATAACGATTGGTTATTAAAGAGACCGGGATCGGATATTGTCTTATAGCCGGCCAATACCGAAAACCACTTTAACAACTGTGTACGTGGTGGGGATTCCTGAATGAAGTAGGATGGTGGCGACGTTCTCGAGGTATATTACGTGGACCCAACTCCCGTGAGTTGGCATATATGACTAAAACAGGAGCTATACCGGGCTACACAAAGGGTCGCACCCTTTCATCGAGCATGCTCCATCGGAAACCATTCTATTACTTTTGTGATTCGATATGTGGCGCCATTTTGATTCGGGGGTATTGTTCGAGGTGGGCGGAAGCTGCTGGCTTGCCGTCACCGCCGGTCCGGGAGTGCAAACGGTGTATCCACCCTGGCATTGCCTCGCGTGCCGTTTCATCTCCTTATATCGAGCCCACTATGATTTTGGTTTTAAAGATCCGACCGCGTTAAGGTTCACCATCCCCTTAACACTATTTTCTATATGATTATACTTTACTGATTAGACACTACTGTATATAGCACATATTACTACATGGTAAATAGTTCAAGGGATCCTTAGAGGATGGGCGGTCCTAAGCATCTTCTAAGTTACTTGTACCTTTGCTACATTTCACTTGAGTTGGTTTACATTGTATAAGTATGTATGTCCTGACTCGAGTGTTGTATTTTTATTTACGCTTGGGTCAGCCTGAGTATTCACAGATTTCAATTTCCACTTTCTGGAGATTTGGAATCGCTGGAGATTATTTGCTTGTCTAGTTTTATCTCTTTTGTCTGTTGGTCCTTTCCAGCTATTGTATTAGTAGATTTCTATGTATTGAGACTTCTTTTGTACTTTATTTCTTCTGTTGTATCTTATGTGACTCTGATATATTTATATAGTAGCTTCGTGAACCACTATCTCTTTTACTTCCGCTGCATTATATTTACTCTGTGTATGTGATCTGTGATTTTTATTTACTGTATATTTTGAGGTTTGCCAAATTTTATTTACAACGCGGTATTTTGAGCAATTCAATTCCGGCATGAGTGTCTACCTATACACTTATAATGGATGCGAATGGTTGAAAATATCGGGTCGTTACAGTTGGTATCAGAGCTTTGGTAGCTCTAGGCAAAACTCAACATATGGAGTGAATGTATTTACAGAATAACTTTCATTCGAGTTTGAATCTCTCCCTTTTGACTCGATTCCTTTGAATTTTGGAACGTTCCCTACGGTTCCAAAATCCATTTGTGTCCTTCACTATTCATCTTCTTTTGACTCTAGAGTATTCCGTAACACCGCTTCGAATGATCTTTCTAGTGAGTCGACGGTCATGCCAATTTCAAATTGAATTGAAAAAAAAGGGAAACTCTCTTACAATTAGCACACCAGAGATTTATGTCTATCCTTGGTTTAGATGCTAATATCTTTTGTTATCCCAAACTCTAGATCTTGAGATAGAATGTAGATTTACCCCAGAAAAATCCACATTGATCTTATTCTTTAAGTCACGGTTGACCCGGTTAAGGTTGCCCGTGATTTACTTAAGCTTATCCACCTCCCTATTTTGTTATTTAATCATCTTGTCTTTTGTTTCTAACCTATCTCCAAACATTGTGAACTGTACTCGTAAATCTATGTTTTATATATTGTGTTGTTTGAGTTGTTGATGTTGATTTGGGTTTCCGATCGATTCGTCTGATCAACGTTATCGATAGGATTTCTAAAACACTTTGACAGAACAAACTGACACAATATTATTTTAAAACTTGGTTAATGAAATAAATTTGGATATATAAGTAAATTTATGGAACTTAATAAATTGATTTAAAATTGATTATTTGAAACGATAATACTTAATTTATCATTTATTGTTCTATAAATGAATTTATAGATAGTTGTTTATAAATTTATTTGGGAACTGAAATGAATTTAAAACAAGAAATTTGAGAATTTGATTTCCGATGGTTTCAAACCTTGTGTTTAAGTTTTAAAGTATATTATTTAAAGTATTTTCGAATAAGAGTATGTTTCCAAAGGATTTTAAAGTTTAAAAATTAGTGCTCTTATCTTTGTCGCTGGGAAATAATTTCGATGATGACTGCAGCATCATCGACATTCATTTTCGAGTCCCGAAGTGAAGAGACCGCTCTGTAGTCTTGCTACAGCTTTGTTTTGGTAAATCAAATTGATTTGAATTGAATTTCCAGAATATGACTTGATTTATAATATATATAAATATATGATTTAAATTTGATTTGATAAACTATGTACATACCTTTAGTTATCTCTAAATGGTTTGAAGAAATCAGAAATTTAATTCTTAAATTTTATTTTTAAAGAATAATTTCGATTATAAAATGAAAATCAAAAATTTTGGATAAATAATTCAAACTTGAGATAATTGAAGTGGAAAGTTTTATTTGTATAATACTCAATTGCATTCCAATGTAACTTACCTTAATTTCAGAAGTTAACAATGTAATTGGATAATATACAATATAAAAAGATTTTTTTAAATAAAATTTGAGTAGTTATAATAAATTTTATACACTTAAATCTTAATTATAAAATGATTAACAGAGGTAAATAGAATAAATGGGTAATTGAATAATTTACAATATAAAATAATGTTAAAAGAACTAAGAATAAAAGAAAGCAGTTATAATAAGTGTAAGCATATTTAACATAAGTGATAAATATATTGAGAGGAATAAATTTAATTTTAATTAGGAATAAAGAAGAATTAAATTTATTGACTACATTGTGAGTGTAATAAATGATTATTTTTCAAACTTATGGTTTTAAAAATTGTTAATTTAAGACGATTGGATAATAAGATAATGAAATTTGGGATAGTTAAGATTTATTTAACTTATGTAAAGATTTATTCTCTATTTAAGATGAAAGTTCCATGCTTTCAAATTTATTTCCTTATTTTGTTTTTCAAACTATCTTTTTGTTGTCCTTATTATTCTTATCTTCCTATAGACTGGTATAGGCATCTTTCTATAATTTTTCCGTTTAGAAATCTTTCTATAATCTTTGCTAATCTGCACCTTGTTAAACTTACCTATAACAATAGTTATCAGGTATAATTTCAATCTTCTTATCATCTTATCTTAATCCTATTTCACTCTATCTTTGTCTGTGTTTTTCCATACCTCATTCCTTTTCGAGGACGAAAAGTTTTGAGTGGGGGAGAGTGTAACAATCCTAGATTTTTGCCTATATATTTTAAATTTGACTTTATTTCTATTTTATTTTTTTTTAATTTTTTTATTTCAAATATTTCATTTTAAATATAAATGCTGACTATTAAGTGATCTATAGTCAAAATAGTATAAATTGGACATTTTACTAAAAAGGTGAAATTCTACTCAAACTGTTTAAACTTTGACTTTTAAAATTAAAATTAAAATCATTTTAAATTCTAAATTTTATCTTTTATTATGAAAATAGATGTAATAACTTGAACACTGCTTTTCGTTTCGTTGAAAACGGAGTTAAACTGTGAAAGTTATGTATATTTTAATATTGTGCAATTTTGTTATTTTTAAATTGTATAAATCATATTTTATTATCATATTTCATTTTAATCTGGGTCACTGTGAAGCCCCACCTCTATACCCATGCTAGCCAAGAACATTACAGAGAATGCTGTCAACTAGCACGGAGAATAAGGCTGTTGAGGAGCGACCATCCGTGTAATTGCTTTGCACGAGCATCGATATGTCAGATAGTATAACATGCATTTCTTTATCAAGAGGGAAATCCGACATACCGACACAAACTCAAAGCTACTACACAGTGGCTATAATATCTTCGGAAACAAATATAGAAATAAACATAACATAAATCAGTCACAGACAATTCATATCACAAAGGCGGAAATAGATATGAATATTACACTAGGAAGTGTACATCAGAGTAGTGGTCTAAAAAGATCCACAATATCACAAAAGAATAGTTACATGAACTACACAAAAGAATAAGTATACATTATGGAGTCTATATCTCAAATGTATACAACAAAAACTACTAATCTAAGTAGTTAAGCAAAAGTCAGAGAAATCAATCCCAAGAGAGAAGTCAAGCAGAAGCACCTGTAACATCTCGGTCTGACCCGAGTATTATTTAATAAGAAAATAATAAACGGATCAGTCTAACTATAGATATCAGATGAAACGATATAGAATAAGAGATATGACTAAACACATAATAATCACAATTCCAAGCTGTGATATATATAAGTAATTGAAAATCAACGAGAGATTAATCAATATCACCAAATCTACACAAGAATCAAAGAAATGCCATACTCCTTATTTCGTTCATCAAACCACAAATATTGACGATTATATCAATGTCAATCACAAAAGTCAATGACACACAAATTCACCAATGCACAAATATGGACAATAATATCAATGTCAATCACACAAGTCAATGACACACAAATTCACCAATGCATAAATGTTGACAATAATATCAATGTCAATCACAAAAGTCAATGACACACAAATTCCAGAATTCAATACGCGAAATCCAGAAATCACAAAAGTCAATGACGCACAAATTCACCAATGCACAAATATTGATAAAACTTATCAATGGAAATCACGAAAATTGGTGAAACACAAATTCTAGAAATCATCTCAAGAAATCCAGAAATCACAAAGGGGGGGAGGCCTATCACAAACGGGAGCATAAAGCCCACCAACACGTGTATCACAAACGGAACGCTAATTCCATGGTTGCTAACCATCACAAAATGAGCCGAAGCTCCACAAACGGCCCGAAGACCATGGGTTGCTACCCCACCAAATTGAGTCCAAACTCCACAAAACGGGGTTTAGTCTCCCTCGCAGACAAAGAGACATCGCACATTGCTAGTCTAAATCACAAAGATGATCGTCATGATCAACGAGAAGTGTCGATTACAGTAAGCTAGTAAATATATGAGCTTAGCATCATGTCCCATAACCACTAGCTTAACTTAAATATTTACGAACAAATTGTAGATCTCCACTAGAAAATTGTCACAAGAGTTTCAATCGAACAAGTCCAAGAATTAACCAACAAAGTGAACGCAAGCGTTTCATACTACTTGTTTTACTAAGTCGTTTAATTAGATTTCTCATACGAGTGACGTAAAGGTTTGTATATACTAATAGATTGGAAAACGATTTTATAAACGAATTTGGTTTTAAAATAGTATTGAAATCGTTTGAGGAAAGAGTTTTGATATTTACTACTAGTATAGAAAACCTTTATATTTTTAAAGTGACAAATCACAAAGAAGATTGTAAGAACAACCAATCACTAAAATTCACATACGAAGACGTGAATAAAATCCAAAGAAATCGATAAAGGATCCATCGAAATGGATATTCAAAAATCCCTAAAAAGAGTCATCAAAGTCATAATAGATGACAACAACAACTAGGAAACAACTCGAATCGATCAAAGTTGGAAATTCACGCGACTAGGCGAAAATAGGCAAGATGCATCAGGTCGGTCGGCCGGCTACAGAGCTCGGTCGACCGAACCCTGTTTTGAAAACTTCTCGGCATCAGGTCGGTCGACCGAACCAGGGGCGAACCAGAAACAGAGAAGTGCAACTGCACTTTTACTAGCAGGTCGGTCGACCGGACCAGGGGGGTCGGTCGGCCGAACCTGATGCTCTGCAAATTGATGCCCATAAATTGATATGCAACCTCCACCAATTCGCAACCGAACGAGCACGGACGCTAGGGAATTATGCCTAACGGCTACCCGACCCTATTGGCTCCTCGATGCATCACCAAAAACACATTTGAACCTCAAAGCTATGATTTTTAAGGATTTGGCTTTCAAACACTAAAATTGGAATATTCTCAAAAGCAATCCAAATCAAAAGCAATTGCACAAGAATAAGTGTTAGGAATTTATACCTAACAATCGAAGATAATTCATAGACTTAGATGTGAGATTAAAAATCTCACCTTTTTACAAAATCAAACAAGAAGAAGCTTGAAAGCAAATGGAGAATCAATCCTCTCTTCAACACAACCCAAATGAGCTTGAATCTATGCTCAAAACAAGATCATTCCCAAAATTAGGTTTAGAAATTTCTGAAATTGGTAAGAGAATAAGTTGGAGAAGAAGAAGAGAATGCTTACCAATGGGTTCTCTTGAATTTGGAGCTAGGAATTTGAAGTTGCAAAAGGAACTAGGGTTTTGGAGTTTTAATTTCCAATCTCTCCCACCATTAATACTTTAAAAACTGAAAAGAGAAGAGAATGAGGGTGAATGGGGAAGAGTGGCTCAGATTTGAGCATAAGTTAAACATAGGGCTGAGCCCAAACCCAAACCCAAAGTGAAAAGTAGCAAAAATCAACTTTCTCCAAACATATCGAAGCTTATACTCAAAAAGGTCGCAAACGGCATTTTAAACTCAATGAGAGTGGTCCGGAGTCCTAATTCGACTGTATGCAAAAAGTAGCTTTTCGGACTAAAATCCGACTAACGATAAAATATTTAAATAAAATATTTAAATATAAAATCGATAAATATGCGGGTTGTTACAGACTCCCCTCCTTAAAGAAATTGTGTCCCCGCAATATTTAAGAAGAGAACATAAAGTAACAACCATAAAAGCATATTCAACACAAAAGAAATTTGAAATAAAAGGTTCACCTTAAAGAGCACGGGAAAGCAAGTCCGGATGCGATCGCTCGATGAATTCCCTAGACTCCCAAGAACAATTCTTAGGATTTGAAGACCATTGAACTTTAACAAGCGGAACATCTTTATTTCGAAGTCGTTTGACTTCCAAAGCAATGATACGAATAGGATGTTGCTCATAAGTTAAATTAGGCGAAACTTCAATCTCTTCCACAACACCGGGCTCAAGAACAGAATCGGAATCTCGAAGGCACTTCCGTAATTGAGAAACGTGAAACACGTCATGAATAGCAGAAAATTGAGCCGGTAATAAAAGGCGATAAGCCATGGAACCAATACGTTCGGTGATAGGAAATGGCCCAATATATCGAGGCGCTAGTTTTCCCGATCGACTGAATCGCACAACACCCTTCATAGGCGAAACACGAACAAACACGAGATCTCCCACAGAAAATTCTAATTTCCTTCTCCGGTTATCGGCAAAGGATTTTTTCTACTCTGGGCTTCTTTCATCCTATGACGAATAAGGTTAATCTTTTCTGTGGAATCACGAATAAAATCTGGACCTAAAACCAGCTTCCCACCGGTCTCAAGCCAACAAGAAGGAGATCGGCATGGCCTTCCGTAGAGTGCCTCAAAAGGTGCCATACCAATACTAGATTGGAAGCTATTATTATAGGAAAATTCAACAAGTGAAATATGATCTTCCCAACTTCCACCAAAATCAAGAACACAAGCACGAAGAAGATCTTCAAGAGTTTGATTCACACGCTCGGTTTGTCCATCGGACTGAGGACGATAAGCGGTGCTAAAATTAAGCTTCGTTCCCAAAGCTTTTTGAAGACTCTTCCAAAATCCACTAGTAAACAATGGATCGCGATCACTAACAATAGAAGTAGGAACACCATGTAATTAACAATCTCTTTAACAAAGAGTTTGGCCAAAAGAGGAACGGTTCGGTTAGACCGAACGGGAATAAAATGGACGGATTTAGTAAGTCTATCAACGATCACCCACAAGCTATCATGACCCGAACGAGAACGGGGAAGTCCATCTATAAAATCCATGGAAATTTGGTCCCACTTCCAAATTGGAATTTCTAAAGGTTGCAATAACCCACCGGGCCTTTGATGTTCGGCCTTAACGAGTTGGCAAGTCATGCAACGCTTAACGAAGTTAGCGATGTCAAGTTTCATTCCCTCCCAATAATAAAGTTGCTTCATATCTGCGTACATTTTACTACTTCCGGGATGAATGGTAAATTTAGAACGATGAGAATCTTCTAAAATATCTTTACGAAGATCACTAATATTTGGTACGATAAGTCTACCAAATCTCCGAATGCCGCTATGAGAATCGATATCAAAGTCTTTCAAACCTTCAATATCAATTTTATCCTTAATATTTTGGCCAAGAAGAGCCAATTCGGGATCTAGCCTTTGAGCTTCAAGAATGCGGTCCAAAAGAGAAGGATGAGCCTCAAGGCTACATAAAACAAATGACGATCATAAATCGGATACGCGGTCTCGAATCTCACAAGTGGATAAGATCTCGAGATCGTTCCATTCGGATATCATCATAGAAACAACAGCTTGTTGTTTATGGCTAAGAGCATCGGCGACACGATTACCCTTACCGGGTGTATAAAGAATATTAAGATCATAAGGAGCAAGGAACTAGAGCCAACGTTGTTGACGCAAATTAAGTTCCTTTTGAGAAAATAAATATTTCAAAGACTTATGATCCGTGTAAAGAACAAATTTCTCTCCTAAAAGATAATGACGCCAAATCCGAAGAGCGAAAACAATAGCCGCAAGTTCTAAATCATGAGTGGCATATCTAGTCTCAGCTGGCTTTAATTGCCTAGAAGCGTAAGCAATAACACGTTCTTTTTGCATAGGAACGGCACCCAAACCAACGCGACTAGCATCGGTATAAAAAACGAAATCTTGATTCCCCTCGGGAATAACAAGAATAGGAGCATTAGAAAGGAGTTCTTTTAATTTCTGAAAAGAAGCTTCACATTTGTCCGACCAAATATATTTAACACCTTTCTTAGTCAAGCTAGTGAGAGCCACGGCAATCTTAGAAAAGTCTTTGATAAAACGACGGTAATAGCCCGCCAATCCGAGAAAACTACGAATCTCTGTCACACTCTCCGGTCTCTTCCAATCTTGAATCGCTTCAATCTTTGAAGGATCCATGGAAATTCCGGATTCGGAAATAATATGACCGAGAAACTTCACACGAGATTGCCAAAAGTGGCATTTAGAAAATTTTGCCCTTAATTGATTACTCCTAAGAGTTTCCAACACAATCCGAAGATGTTTTTCATGCTCCTCCTCGGTTTTAGAATACACAAGAATATCATCGATAAAGATAAGAACAAACCGGTCGAGGAAGTCTTTGAAAACTCTATTCATAAGGTCAACGAAATACGCCGGAGCATTCGTCAAACCAAATGGCATGACAAGCCATTCATAAGATCCATAACGAGTACAGAACGAGGTCAATGGAATACTATCCTCTGCAATACGAAGCTGATGAAATCCAGTAGCTAAGTCTAATTGTGAAAAGACCTTAGCACCACTAAGCTGATCGAATAGATCATTAATCCGAGGTAAAGGATATTTATTTTTGATAGTAAGATCATTAAGCTTGCGGTAGTCAACGCAAAGCCTAAGTGTACCATCGGATTTCTTCACAAAAATAGCCGAAGCTCCCCAAGGCGAGGAACTAGAGCGAATAAATTGCTTCGTCTCCAATTCGGATAATTGTTTACGCATCTCCTCGTTTTCTTTATTGGACATACGATACGGAGGACGAGTGATAGGTTGAGCTCCAGGAATAAGATTAATTCTGAACTCAATTGCCCGCTTAGGTGGTAATCCTAAAACGGGTTCGAATATGTTGGAAAATTCACGAACGACGTGAATAAGAGAAATAATATCACCCTCATCATCATCGTCGTCATCACGAGGATTTAAAGAATATAAAGATGCGACCAAGCTGGAAACTGAATCTTGAAGATTAATAGAAATCTGCTTAACAGATTGAGGATGTCGAAGATGAATAGTCCGCTCAGGACATAGGATATGAGCTTCATAACGGTTAAGCCAATCCATTCCCAAAATCATTCCAAAGCCTAAATAACGCATGACATGCAAATCGACTAGGAAAGGAAAATCACACAAAATAATCTCGACATCTTTACACAATAAACTGATTGTTGCAGATCCACCAACCGGATTCGCAATTCTCAAAGAAGTCATTAAACACAAAACATCCAAAGAAAAAGTATCAACAAGTTCTTTCGATATAAAAGAATGGGACGCACCCGTATCAAAAAAACTCGAATAGGATGATCACGAAATAAAATAATTCCATCCAGAATAGAATGAGAAATACCTTGGCCACGAGATGTGTTGCCAGGGGCATGAGCAACATTTAACTGTCCCTCCGTCTTGCCTTGAAGTTTGGGGCATGAAGATATAACATGACCGGGAACTTTGCAGTAGCGACAAGAGAGAGACTTTGGGCACTTGTTCGCATAATGGTCCTTTGAACCACAATTATAGCATTCCCCACGGCCAAAGGAAGAAGTCTTTGCCACGGAGGTTGCTTGCTTCCCTTTCTTATTGGGATAAGGTCCTTTGAATTTATTTGGCCTCTTCTTGTTGTTGAAGTTTGGTTCGGAACCCACCACTTCAACATCATTCTCCCTATCCGCCTCTTCAAGACGAAGAGCGATATCAACGAGTTGGTCGAAACAAACTTCTAATTTTAGAAGTAATGGCTTCTTGAGATTTTTGTTTAAACCATAGACGAACCTCTGGTTCTTCTTTAAAGGGGTGTTGATGTATTCAACCCCATATTTGGAAAGCGACTCGAAGGAGGCGACGTAATCAGTCACGGAGGACTCACCTTGAACAAGGTCTATAAATCGTCGAGCCAATGTCACTTTCTCAGCTTCCGGTACGAATTTCAACTCGAAGCGTTCCCGGAATTGCTCCCAGGTGAGATCCGCTTCATTAATCTCAGAAATAAGAAGTTCGTACCATTCCAATGCTCTTTCTCGGAGCATACTAGAGGCCACCTGAACTCGGTGAAGGTCAATAAGATTCATGCGAGAAAAGATTCGATCGCATGACCTTAGCCAAGCCTGTACTTCAATAATAGTTTCGTAACCTTTGAATGGCTCCCCACCCAAATTAGTGTAATCGCTGCACAAGCGTGCAAATCCCGACTTTGGGTGAGTAGGTTCCGGGTTAGCTCCAGCTGCTTGAGCATTTGTCACTAAATCAAGAAGCTGTTGAGCAGTCGTAAAAACTCCATCTTGGGGTGGAGTGCTAGACGGTACGGCTCTGGGGCGGCCTGGTCTAGACATTTTCTCCCTTTAGAAAGAAAGAAGAAGAAGAAAAAGGTTATTCACCAAATTGAATATCAAGCAATCTTGATAGATAAACAAGGAATCATAAGGAAAATAGGATGAATCGGTACGAAGACTCGAATTAAATCCTAAAGCACGACTCCTAAGATGGACTTCGGACGATGATCCTTGTTATATTATTCCATATTGTTCCGAAGTTTGGCTCTGATACCAAGCTGTGACGCCCCACCTCTATACCCACGCTAGCCAAGAACATTACGGAGAATGCTGTCAACTAGCACGGAGAATAAGGCTGTTGAAGAGCGACCATCCGTGTAATTGCTTTGCGCGAGCATCGATATGTCAGATAGTATAACATGCATTTCTTTATCAAGAGGGAAATCCGACATACCGACACAAACTCAAAGCTACTACACAGTGGCTATAATATCTTCGGAAACAAATATAGAAATAAACATAACATAAATCAGTCACAGACAATTCATATCACAAAGGCGGAAATAGATATGAATATTACACTAGGAAGTGTATCAGAGTAGTGGTCTAAAAAGATCCACAATATCACAAAAGAATAGTTACATGAACTACACAAAAGAGTAAGTATACATTATGGAGTCTATATCTCAAATGTATACAACAAAAACTACTAATCTAAGTAGTTAACCAAAAGTCAGAGAAATCAATCCCAAGAGAGAAGTTAAGCAGAAGCACCTGTAACATCTCGGTCTGACCCGAGTATTATTTAATAAGAAAATAATAAACGGATTAGTCTAACTATAGATATCAGATGAAACGATATAGAATAAGAGATATGACTAAACACATAATAATCACAATTCCAAGCTATGATATATATAAGTAATTGAAAATCAACGAGAGATTAATCAATATCACCAAATCTACACAAGAATCAAAGAAATGCCATACTCCTTATTTCGTTCATCAAACCACAAATATTGACGATTATATCAATGTCAATCACAAAAGTCAATGACACACAAATTCATCAATGCACAAATATAGACAATAATATCAATGTCAATCACACAAGTCAATGACACACAAATTCACCAATGCACAAATGTTGACAATAATATCAATGTCAATCACAAAAGTCAATGACACACAAATTCTAGAATTCAATACGCGAAATCCAGAAATCACAAAAGTCAATGACGCACAAATTCACCAATGCACAAATATTGATAAAACTTATCAATGGAAATCACGAAAATTGGTGAAACCAAAATTCTAGAAATCATCTCAAAAAATCCATAAATCACAAAGGGGGGAGGCCTATCACAAACGGGAGCATAAAGCCCACCAACACGTATATCACAAACGGAACGCTAATTCCATGGTTGCTAACCATCACAAATTGAGCCGAAGCTCCTCAAACGGCCCGAAGACCATGGGTTGCTACCCCACCAAATTGAGTCGAAACTCCACAAAATGGGGTTTAGTCTCCCTCGCAGACAAAGAGACATCGAACATTGCTAGTCTAAACCACAAAGATGATCGTCATGATCAACGAGAAGTGTCGATTACAATAAGCTAGTAAATATATGAGCTTAGCATCATGTCCCATAACCACTAGCTTAACTTAAATATTTACGAACAAATTGTAGATCTCCACTAGAAAATTGTCACAAGAGTTTCAATCGAACAAGTCCAAGAATTAACCAACAAAGTGAACGCAAGCGTTTCATACCACTTGTTTTACTAAGTCGTTTAATTAGATTTCTCATACGAGTGACGTAAAGGTTTGTATATACTAATAGATTGGAAAACGGTTTTATAAACGAATTTGGTATTAAAATAGTATTGAAATCGTTTGAGGAAAGAGTTTTGATATTTACTACTAGTATAGAAAACCTTTATATTTTTAAAGTGACAAATCACGAAGAAGATTGTAAGAACAATCAATCACTAAAATTCACATACGAAGACGTGAATAAAATCCAAAGAAATCGATAAAGGATCCATCGAAATGGATATTCAAAAATCCCTAAAAAGAGTCATCAAAGTCATAATAGATGATAACAACAACTAGGAAACAACTCGAATCGATCAAAGTTGGAAATTCACGCGACTAGGCGAAAATAGGCAAGATGCATCAGGTCGGTCGGCCGGCTACAGAGCTCGGTCGACCGAACCCTGTTTTGAAAACTTCTCGGGCATCAGGTCGGTCCACCGAACCAGGGGGGTCGGTCGGCCGAACCAGAAACAGAGAAGTGCAACTGCACTTTTACTAGCAGGTCGGTCGACCGGACCAGGTGGGTCGGTCGGCCGAACCTGATGCTCTGCAAATTGATGCCCATAAATTGATATGCAACCTCCACCAATTCGCAACCGAACGAGCACGGACGCTAGGGAATTATGCCTAACGGCTACCCGGCCCTATTGGCTCCTCGATGCATCACCAAAAACACATTTGAACCTCAAAGCTATGATTTTTAAGGATTTGGCTTTCAAACACTAAAATTGGAATATTCTCAAAAGCAATTCAAATCAAAAGCAATTGCACAAGAATAAGTGTTAGGAATTTATACCTAACAATCGAAGATAATTCATAGACTTAGATGTGAGATTAAAAATCTCACCTTTTTACAAAATCAAACAAGAAGAAGCTTGAAAGCAAATGGAGAATCAATCCTCTCTTCAACACAACCCAAATGAGCTTGAATCTATGCTCAAAACAAGATCATTCCCAAAATTAGGTTTAGGAATTTCTGAAATTGGTAAGAGAATAAGTTGGAGAAGAAGAAGAGAATGCTTACCAATGGGTTCTCTTGAATTTGGAGCTAGGAATTTGAAGTTGCAAAAGGAACTAGGGTTTTGGAGTTTTAATTTCCAATCTCTCCCACCATTAATACTTTAAAAACTGAAAAGAGAAGAGAATGAGGGTGAATGGGGAAGAGTGGCTCAGATTTGAGCATAAGTTAAACATAGGGCTGAGCCCAAACCCATACCCAAAGTGAAAAGTAGCAAAAATCAACTTTCTCCAAACATATCGAAGCTTATACTCAAAAAGATCGCAAACGGCATTTTAAACTCAATGGGAGTGGTCCCGAGTCCTAATTCGACCGTATGCAAAAAGTAGCTTTTCGGATTAAAATCCGACTAACGATAAAATATTTAAATAAAATATTTAAATATAAAATCGATAAATATGCGGGTTGTTACAGTCAATATGCTATCGTATGTATAATTTTGTATTATAATAATTTTAAAATAAAGTAAACAATTTTCCAAAGTCAATGGTGATTTATTTGAAATTTCTGGACACCGTTTTGGATTTTTTAAGCAATTTCTTTAAAAAAAATTCTATTTTCTTTAAATTTAACTTTTTTTATGTGTTAATATGTTATTTTAAGTATATTTTGTCTTTTAATATTTTTTAAAGTGATGTTATAATTTTTCCAAAGTTTACTGTGTTGATTTCTCTTTTTTTAAAGGCTGTTTTCTTATTTTCTGCTATTTTCTTCATTAAAATTATATAAATTTAATTTTTTTTATATTTATTTTGTGAATTTACTTTTATTTTATATTATTATTTATGTTTAAAAGTATATTACAAGCTCATATGAATTTTTAAAAATTTATTTCATTTAATTTCAAATTTTCTAGACTAGTTTACTATTTTTAGCTATTTTCCTTAATTTAACTTTATATAATTAATAAATATTATATATATTTTTATATATTGATAAATTTTTGAAATTTTATCTGGGATTATTATTATTTCCATAAATATCAAGTTATATAAACAAATTTAAGGAATTTGAAAGGTTTAAAACTTTTGTAATTCATAAGTCTTTTCATCTCCCAACCTTTCATTTTCCCAACTCTTCTCCTAATTGTTTTGGCCGTGTAATCTACTCATTTCAGCTGAATTTTTTTCACTTTCACAAAAATCATTTCTCTTTCTCTCAAAAAAAATCACAGCTATTCTCCTTGTGAAGCTTTGGTAAAAAATTCTATCTTCTTCTTGTCTTTTATTGATTTTCTACTTGAATTTGCACATGCTCTCCACCTTCATAGCTGTATTCCCCCTCCTCCAAGCTGTGGCCGACCACCACCACCACTTTTTTCTGACCATCACACATCCTAACACCTCTCCTCCTCAGGCCAAGACAAGCCATGGTGAAGATCATCACAAAAATCCATCTAAACTAGCACTAGCCATCACCTGTACCAAACCTTGTCTAGGATTGCCATCTCCTTCTTCCTCGACCTTTTGCCGCCACAAACACCACCACCACCACCCTAGCTGACCTGAGAAACCTCTGCCACATCATCCTCGACCCCACCCAGACCTGGACAGGCCATGCTAGCTTGCGGCCGAGACTTTTTATTGCTTAGAAAACCATGTAGTTTGCATTGACTTGTAATTCATGTGTCACAAACCTTTGCTCCATCATTTCCCATGCTATGGCCGACCTTTAGGAACCCAAACCTGATCTAAAACCATGTTGTAGCCGTGCCATTTCAGATCATAGCTGAAGCGTAAGAGGTAGAAAGCAAGTGCAAACACTTTGGCTTTGTTTTGTACATCCAATTCTAGCATTGTTTAGTGATAATTTGTGCCGAAAACTTATATCTATTCTATTGTTTTGTGTAAATGTTTGAACAAGGCTATTAGCTTTGGCTCTCCACTCTCTTGTTGTATTCGTGTTTTCGTGCCTTCGTAGTGTCGTTATGTGTGCTTTGGCAGCGATCTCCAGCTTTGAACATGTGAGTACTTCATACTTGACATTATGTACTTATATAAGTAGTAAATTGACACCCTGTGAATTTGTAGAACTATATGATCATGTTATAACTGCTTATATTATTATCATATGATGTTCACACCTGTTATTACACCTATTATATTATGTGTTACTGTTATTTCATGCTATTCTGTTTATTTTATCTGTTTATCACACTGCAAGTTCCCTTTAGATTAGAATCACTATGGGTTGAAATGAAACATACCCGAACGGACTTTAGAATCAGGGAAAATTGTTATGGGCTGAAATGATAGGCCTGAATGATTTTCAATTTATTTCATTTACTTGGGACTGCGGGTTGGAAATGATAAAACCCGGATTTTCTTTGTAAATTACGGGTTGAAATGATATATTACCCGTATCACTTTTCCTAGTGTAGAAAATTATATACAGACCCGTAGTTAATATAGGTTTTTCTAAAAAAATTAAAATTATTTTATAAATGTAAATATTAAAATATTTTGATTTAAATCTAACTAAAAAGGATTTTTGTAAAATATTATTTATATTCTGAATATTGTAAGTGAAATGAATTAATGAAAAAGTTAAAAAATTTTGAATGTGAGTTATTTTGGAAAATTTGATTTAATTATAATTGGAAATTAAATTGAATATGAAATTATGAAAATTTATGATAGTTTGAATTTAAATGAATTTAAAGTGACTTTATATCATATTAATGATTTTTAATAAAGTTGAAATGTGAAATGAATGAATATTTACGTTGAAATTTTGAAATATAACTAAAATTGGAAATTTATGAAATTGACTTAAAAGTGAATTTTTAGTTAAGTAAATAAAAATAAAATTAAGTTATATTTGAGAATTTGAACTTAAGTGTTAAGTTGAAATTTAATGTAATGAATTTAAATTTGAATGTTGAAATTTAATAAGTAAATTATTAATAAATATTGATTTTTGAAAGGAAACTTAAGTTTATAAAATCATGAATTTAAGGAAAATTAAATGATGCTTATGAATGTGAAATTGTATGATTTTATAAGTTAAAAATGATTTAAATAAAAAAATAAGTGTTTGTGAAATTCTATTGAATATTTGAAGTTAATTAACAGCATTTTTAATACTGTATTTTGTTAAATTGAATTGTTTTTGAATGTAACTTTCTGTAGTATTTTCTAAAAGTTGCGAAACTTGAATTTTCATTGTTTTAATAAATTTAAGTGCATAAATGAACATTGAAAAGTTTAAATTTTTGGAATTTAATAATTTAATTATTAAATGTAATAACTTCATTTTTACGATTTAAAATAAAGTAATTTGTTTTGAAATATAACTTTTGATATATTAAATTGATTTGAAATATGGTACTGAAAGATATGATATTTTGGTATATTGAAATGATTTGAAATGTGGTTTTGAAAAAATATAGCTATTTTGATATATTAAAATGATTGAAATGTGGTTTCGAAAAGATATGATATTTTGATATATTAAAATGATTTGAAACGAATTTTTAAAAGAAATGATGTTTTGATATTAAATGATTTGAAAAATGGAGTTTTGAAAGATATGATATTTTGATATTAAATGATTTGAAAAATGGAGTTTTGAAAGACATGATATTTTGATATTAAAATGATTTGAAAGAAGTTCTGAAAGATATGATATTTTGAAAATGAAGCTCTGAAAGGTTATGATATTTTGATATATTAAAATGATTTGAAAGGAAGTTTTGAAAGGATATGATAATTTAATATATTGAAATGGTTAGAAATGACTTGTTATTTATTTTGATAAATATTTGAATTGAAATATATGGTATGATGATATATTGAAATGGTTTGGAAATGATTTAATCTTTATTTTGATAAAGATTTGGGTTGAAATGATATTTTATTTTGAAGTATAAAATATTGTTTTAAAGTTATAACTACGGGTTATAATAACGATTGGTTGTTAAAGAGACCGGGATCAGATAATGTCTTATAGCCGGCCAATACCGAAAACCACTTTAACAACTGTGTACGCGGTGGAGATTCCAGAATAAAGTAGGATGGTGGCGACATTCTCGAGGTATATTACATGGACCCAACTCCCGTGAGTTGGCTATATGACTAAAACAGGAGCTATACCGGGCTACACAAAGGGTCGCACCCTTTCATCGAGCATGCTCCATCGGAAACCATTCTATTACTTTTGTGATTCGATACGTGGCGCCATTTTGATTCGGGGTATTGTTCGAGGTGGACGGAAGCTGCTGGCTTGCCATCACCACCGGTCCGGGACTGCAAACAGTGTATCCACCCTGGCATTGCCTCGCGTGCCGTGTAATCTCCTTATATCGAGCTCACTATGATTTTGGTTTTAAAGATCCGACCGCGTTAAGGTTCACCATCCCCTTAACGCTATTTTCTATATGATTATACTTTACTGATTAGACATTACTGTATATAGCGTATATTACTACATAGTAAATAGTTTAACGGATCCTTAGAGGATGGGCGGTCCCAAGCATCTTCTAAGTTACTTGTACCTTTGCTACAGTTCACTTGAGTTGGTTTACATTGTATAAGTATGTATGTCCTGACTCGAGTGTTGTATTTTTATTTACGCTCGGGTCAGCCTGAGTATTCACAGATTTGGATTTCCACTTTCTGGAGATTTGGAATCGCTGGAGATTATCTGCTTGTCTAGTTTTATCTCTTCTATCTGTTGGTCCTTTCCAGCTATTGTATTAGTAGATTTCTATGTATTTAGACTTCTTTTGTACTTTATTTCTTCTGTTGTATCTTATGTAACTCTGATATATTTATATAGTAGCTTCATGAACTGCTATCTCTTTTACTTCCGCTGCATTATATTTAATCTGTGTCTGTGATCTGTGATTTTTATTTACTGTATATTCTGAGGTTTGCCAAATTTTATTTACAACGCGGTATTTTGAGCAATTCAATTCTGGCATGAGTGTCTACCTATACACTTATAATGGATGCGAAGGGTTGAAAATATCGGGTCGTTACATTAAACCTGTTAAATTTCATGTCACATCATCTGTTATTATATATATGTTGTTACTGTTCATTTATATCTGTTTATCACATTGCAAGTTCCCTGTAGATTAGAAATCACTAGGGGTTGAAATGATACATACCCGAACGTGCTTTGGAATAGGGAAAAATCGTTACGGGCTGAAATGATAGGCCTGAACAGTTTTTTATTTAATTTATTTAACTTGGGATTGCGGGTTTGAAATGATAGAACCCGGATTTTTCTTTTTAAACCGCGGATTGAAATGATACATATCGGTATCACTTGACTTAGGTTAGAAAACTATATACAGACTCGTGGTTATTTTATAAAGTGTTTTGGATATTTTTAAGTATTTAAAATAATATAAATTTATGAAATTTGATTTAAATAGATTTTGAAATGTTTCAAAATAAATAAATAATGATTTTTGTATGAGTTAAAAATGTAGTTAATGAATGGTTAAATTGGATTAAACTTAAGTTTGGAAATTTGGAATTTTGGTTAAAAATGATATTTAAGTTATATAAATAAAATGGAAATTTAAATTTTATTTGGAAAATGGTAAATATGATAATTTGATTTAAATTTGGATTTAAGAGATTTATTAAAGTATTATTGATTTTTCTATGTATTGAAATGGTTAAATGAATGAATGCTTAAAAGTGCAATCTTAAAATGAACTTGACCTGGAAATGTGAATTTGGTTTTAATTAAGGGTTTAAGTTAATTAAATAAATTGGAAATTTAGTTTAATTTCTGAAATGATAATTTGAAAATGTAAATGTTAATAAAGTGTTAAATGTAAAAATGGGAAAGTTTACACTTGAATTTATTAAGGTGATTTGTGAAATTTGATTTAATTATAAAATGTTGCTTTATAAAAATCATAAGTTAAAAGAGTATTGTAACATCTTTGAATGTTAAAATATGATTTTTTTTGTAATGTTTAAATGGTTTAAATTGATTTTTTTTCAAAATAACTTACAGCAGCTTTTTCTGAATGCTGTGAAAGGTTGAAATTTTCAATGTTTGTGGTTTTTAACTTAGTAAATGAACTCATAATGGTTTAAAACATTGGTATTGAATACTTGATTTGAAAGTATATAAACTTAAATTTTAAATGGTTTCAACGAATTATTTTGATTAAAATATAAGCGATTTAAAAGGTGATTTGGAATGAAAATAAATGAATGATATCTTTGAATTTAAAAGGTATTTAAAGTTGAATATTTGGATTTGAACTTATATGATGATTTGAAATTGAAGCTTTGGAAAGATATGATATTTTGATATATATTAAATGTTTTGAAATGAAGTTTTTTTTAAAGATATGATATTTTGATATTAAAAATGTTTTGAAATGAAGTTTGGAAAGATATGATATTTTGATATATATATATATATATATATATATTAAATGTTTTGAAATGAAGTTTTGAAAGATATGATATTTGATATATGTTAAATGTTTTGAAATGAAGTTTTTTAAATATATGATATTTTATATATATTAAATGTTTTGAAATGAAGTTTTGGAACATATAATATTTTGATATTAAAATAATTTAAAAATGAAGTTTGAAAGATATGATATTTTGATTTTAAAATGATTTGAAATGACTTGATATTTATTTTGATAAATATTTGAATTTGAAATATATGGTATGTTGATATATAGACATGGTTTGGAAATGATTTAATCTTTATTTTGATAAAGATTTGGATTGAAATGATATTTTGTTTTAGAGTATAAAATATTATTATTAAGTTATAACCACGGGTTATAATAACCGTTGGTTAGCAAAGAGACGACGATAGGATATGGGCATACTCTCTGTCAATACCGAAAACCACTTTGACAACCGTGTACGCGGTGGAGATTCCAGAATGAAGTAGGATGATGGCGACGTTCTTGAGGTATATTACGTGGACCCAACTCCCGTGAGTCGGCATATGGTGGCTAAAACAGGAGCGGTCTCGGGCCAGTTGAGGTCGCACCTCGTAGCGGACGCATTTCTTCGATACCATACTATTACTTTTGATTGTTTGGGCGCCCCTCCGATTTTGTGGGAATGTGTTCCGCGGTGGGTGTATGTGGCTGATGCGTTACCACCAGCCCGAGTGTCGTAATTGGTATATCTACCCTAGCATAGCCTTGTGAGCCGTGTCACCTACCATATCGAGCCTTTACTACGAGTTTCTATTTGTGTCGTACCTATGCAGTATCTTCTCGCAATCTCTCGATTAGGAGATATGTAGGTATTGTATAGACTATTGGCATTACTTCTGTTAAGGTGGAAAATGTAAAGCCTTAACGCTATTTAAAAGTATGTTTATTTTACTGTTAGACATTATTATAATAGCGCAATATACTATATAGTAAATAGTTTAACGGATCCTTAGAGGATGGGCGGTCCCAAGCATCCTTTAAGTTACTTATACTTTTAGTACAGTTCACTTGAGTTGGTTAACATTGTATAAGTATGTATGTCCTGACTCGAGTGTTTGTATTTTTATTTACGCTCGGGTCAGCCTGAGTATTCACAGATTTGGATTTCCACTTTCTGGAGATTGGAATCATTGGAGATTACCTACTTGTCTAGTTTTATCTTTTTCAGTCTATTGTTCCTTTTCAGCTCTTGTATTAGTAGACTTTTATGTATTGAGACTTCTGTTGTACTCTATTTCTTCTGTTGTATCTTATGCAACTCTGATATATTTATATAGTAGCTTCATGAACTACTATTTCTTTTACTTCCGCTGCACTATTATTACTCTATGTCTGTGATCTGTGATTTTATTTACTGCATATTTTGAGATTTGCCAAATTCTATTTACAACGTGGTATTTTGAGCAATTCAAGTCGGACATGTGCGGATGCGAATGGTTGAAAATACCCGGTTGTTACAGAAACTATTGAATTCGGGATTTTAGATATGATTTTATAACTTGGTTTTGGTAAAAGGGATTAAATGGATATTTTAAGTTTAATTAAATTTAAGGAAATATTCTGTAAAATGTAATCTAAGGCTATTTAAATGATATTGAACTTGTTAAGTGGATATTTCCTGACTAAATAATAATGAAGCTAAATCAAGATCTATATGAAACTGTTAGATTTAACTTTAAAATATTGAATATTAAAGCTTTGAATACAATGAAAGTTTAAATGGTTATTGAGAGCTGAATTGAATTAATGAACTGAGCTTTGAGTAAATGGGAATTTGGAATTTGAGTGGATTGGAATCAATTGGCGTAGTTGAGGAAATTTCAAATACTTTACTTTATAAATTATTTAATATATATACACTATTTTGGAAAGTAGATATATTTGAAAGGGAAATGTTATTTTGGGTTTGAAGTATAAATTGATTTGAATGACCACTGTGTTATAGTGTATATTTCTAACTTGTAGATAGTTCTGCAGATCCTTAGAGGATGGTTATCCCAAACATCCTTTGAGTTACTTATATTCCAGTTGATATTTCACTTGAGTTGGATTTATTGATATAAGAATGTTAATCATGACTCGAGTGTTTTGTGTTTTGCTTTACGCTCAGTTCAGACTGAGTGATACAGCATTAGAGACTCGCCTTTGGAGTTCGGAGCTTTGTATGGAGATCCATCTATCGATTCAGCTTTCATCTTTTCCAGTTGATGGGTTCAGAGAAGTCATCGGTTCGTACTGAAGACTTCACTGTATTTGAGATATTCTGATGTATTTTATTTCTAACTCTGATGTATATAGTAGCTTCATGAACTACTATTCTTTATATATTCCTCTGCATTATATTACTCTGTGTCTGCGATCTGTGATTATTTATTTACTGTTTATGTGAGCTTTGCCAAATATAAATTCAATTCGGTATTTTGAATTATTCAATCAGACATGTATGGTTTTATTGTCGATTTGAATGGTCCAAAATAGTGGGTCGTTACAAATTTTGCAACAATCCATGCATAGTGCAAAGTGCAATACTTCCTAAAATATATGCATGTACATGAATTTCTATGCGGTACCTCCTATATGAATGCTTTTTCTTTTAGAAATTATTTCTAAAACATGATGCCCACGTCCTAAATATACTTGCAATTTTTATATGAATGCAATCTTTTGAAAACTCAAAACATTTTTGATTCAATTTTTCCCACACTCCTATTGAATAGGAGCATAGTTCAATGAATTTTTACGTCCAAACCTACCAAAATTTTCAAATTTGGAATTTTAGAAAATTCCAATATTCCAAATTCGATTTCTTATGTTACAAAGAAGGTGGAAAATGGAAAAACTTCATGTTTCTCCCATTTTCTTTTGTGCACATCTTCCTCCGTGCTTGGGATTTAGGTTACTATTCTAAAAAAATATTTACTTCCTCAAGCACAGTTTACATAAGAAAATATCTCTTTTTAAATTTTTCTATTGACGTTTCTATCGCTTTCTTTAAATTTGTTATTTTCTTTTTAGTTATCTTATTCTACTTTTACTCTTATACAACAACTAAACACAGCTATCTTCTAGGGCAAAGAGGTCTAGGACCATGTCCACTTTGACTCAGGAAGGTCCTACTCTAGGAATCCAAGTAACTCATATGCTCCTTCTGCCGCCTATTACTTGTTACCAACTTACGTTGTATTACTCATGACAAATAATGTAACGACCCTTAAATTTCGACAATTTAATTTGTTAATTTAATAGGATTTTGTAATTAATTGTTAGTAGAAATAATAAAAGGGGGTAAATTAATATCAAAATGAAGGCTTAAATAAAATATATGAATGGTATTTAAGCCTATTTATTTGTAATATGAATAAAATTTAAGTATTGTACCTGGATATAATGTGAATATGGAAATTATAGGGAAGGCATTAAATTATTAAGTGTAAGGACACATTGTTACAGTAATTGATTTTAATTAGGGATACGTTATTTCGAGTTAATAATTTATAAACTTGAATGAACATTTCAATTTAATAAATTAATTCAAATGTTATGACTTAGTAAATGAATATGATAATAAGAACAATTGCAAATTTTGTATTTAGGGGCGAAATAATATTGATAGGTAGTAGTTGTTGTGAAGAATAAATATACAAGTATATTAAAGGTTATAATAGTGGGTTACTTGTAAATTCATTCATTTACCAATAAAGATAATTAGATGTGCCTTGATGATAATTAACAACATAACGGAAAAGAGTAAATGTATTCATTAGAATATTAATTGCAATTGGATAGGGATTTTAAGTAACATGCAAGGTAAGTAATGCTAAATTTAAGTCAATAATAATGAATGGTGATTAATTCAAAATTTGTAACATATATTATAAATTACCTGCTTATTTGTTAATGGAATTAGAATTTGTAAAAGTGATAATAAAATAAATGAATTTTACACTAATGGAAAATGAAATAACGTTCGTTTAAATGTTGAGTAATTATATGGTCGTATTTATTATTAGCGTTACTTTAATAATTATTGTTAATTGTGAAATTAATACGGGAAGTATGTAAAGTAATAACTAGGGAAGTAATACGTTATAAATTAAATATGACCTAAACTTAAGTGTAAGTAAAAGATTAAAATTGAATTTAATTCGATTAATTTGAAACTTATTGAAATAAATTGGATTCAATTTATAGAAAGGGATTATTTTAAGAAATTGAAAGAAACACTATAACTGGTGAATGAAACTACTTTAAATTGAGATGGGAATTGGTTTAAAGTATTATAAATTAATAAGTAAATCAAGATGATAAATTTGATGAATTATAGGATTTGAATTTTCAATGGTGAGTAAATTTATTTAATTTATAATAGCTGGATTTATTGCCAATAAATGAAATCAAATATTTAATTATTACCTTAAATTAAAAATTAAGTTGAAAACGGGTTCAATTTAATGGAAATTTTGGAAATTTATCTATAGTTTTGAATTTTATGAAATTGAAGATTTCAATTGATTAATCTTTAATAAATTGACTTTTAAAAATTTTTAAATCATTGTAAATGTTTGAAAATTTTAAAGTGATAAAGATTGCAAAGTTCAGAATATAAACGCGAAATTTGATTTAATTAATTTATTTTTAAATTTATTTAATTAATATAAAAATAGCCATTTTGGTCACGGACTCGGATTTCGATGAAACAAGTTTCATCGGATCCGTAACAGTGAATTATTGTAGGGTTTCAAGTTTCGTAGCGATCGGACTTGTCGTTTGATCGTACGAACGCGAAACGCCTTGAAATCGATTTAATTGAAATCAATTTGAAAATATTGATTTCAGCATAACTTCTTCGTACGATGGAATTTGGACGTGAAATTTTTTCCATCGCATTCAGAATATTTTAAAACACCTATTTCGATAAATGGGTTTACCCAATTTTGTTCCGGGGTCAGAACGGGCTTTTTGGGCCAATTATCGTTCAGCACGTTTGTTTATCGGATCCATCTACTCTATTTCTAACCTATCTATATAAACCCAGTTATAAACCCTAGCCTCCATCTATTCTCATTTGTTTGTGCATTCATTTCCTTAACTCTTCTTCTTCCAATGGCTGCAAACCCTAGATCCAATTTCAAAATTCAAAAAACAAATCCAAAGCCTAAAATTCAAAGTCCTCAAAAAAACCTCAAAAAAATATATGTTGTAGACCTCTTCGATACGAATCTACGCATGGTTTTTGTTTTTGCAATTGATGCCCGATTCAACGACAAATCGCGGTCAAAATTGGATTTTGAGGTTTTAATCGGAGCTTCAATCGATCAAATCAGGAGAGGGGTTTTGTAGAGCTCATTGTTGGGAGTTTATCGGTGGTCTTCGCTCGGTCTCGAACGACATGTAGTGACTGGGATTTGCGATTTAGGGTTTGGAAGACCTAGGAATGTTGGCGGCGGCGGCGGCGATAGGGGAGGCCGAGCACGAAGGTCTTCAAGGTGGAGATGCAGCAAAGGGAGTCGGTCGTATTGGTGGCGGTGCGTCACCCTCTGGTGGCCAGTGGCGGCCGAAAGTCACGGTCAAAGTTGGGGGGGCGTGCGTTTCTATTGGGTTCGAACGGCGCGTTCGTTGGCCAGGAAGAGAATCAAGTGAGCAAGCACCTGATGTTGACGTGGATTGGATAAGAGTGGTGATTGCTTTGTTTTAATTAAATTTTTGAATTTCAAACGTTTTATTCAAATAACTTTTTCATACGAACTCCGTTTCACGTGAAATTTCTTTTGTTAGGATCGTAATAAAATTTCGACCATTCTGCTACTGGTTTGGACAGATTTGGAGACTGTTCGATTTTTGGATTTAAAGCGAATTTAAATTCGATTTAAAGTCAAAAGGTGAGTGTTTTAACCCACTCACAACTTCTAAGATTTCTTATGTTTGTTAAATTGATTTATGATATGAGTAGAAATTCATTTATGACTGTTTGGCATATTTTATTCATCATCTCAGTTAGATTGCATTTATTTAAATTAAATTGTTATTTTATTTTATTATTGCATAAAAATTGACAGTTAAAATTTATTTATTTGCATATAAACTGCTAGTTAAACCGTTATTAAATTTATTATTGAATATAAACTGTTATTTATTACCCGTTATATTTTATATGTTGTATATTGATGTTTTTTTCAAATTGGATGATGATTATAATAAATGGTTGATGATTGATATTTGGATGAATGGATGTTTATTACATAAACTGCAAGTTATCATGCATTTCAATTCATTCGGGATTGCGGTTTGAAATGATATACAACCGCATTTTTATTTTTAAATTGCGGATTGAAATGATAAATATCCGTATCACTTGACCATAGGATAGAAAATTATGTACAGGCATCGCGGTATATATATATATATAATTATTTTTGAAATGATTTTTATGGTTTGGATATGATTCGGTTTGATAAATATTAAATTTGGATATGATATAAATATATTTTATATATACATATATAGTTAAATTGTTGAATTTAAGCCATGCATAAATCTGTTAAATAAAAATAAATAAGTTGAAAAATGGAATTTGATAATTTATATTATACGATTAAGTATAGGTTTAGGATCTTGTATATATATATAGAGTTTTAAATGATTCAAATCAATTAAGATTGGAAGATAAATTGAAAATTAAATTGGAATTGAGCTTATTTAAAAATTTAACTCCATAAGTGATGTTAACTTATTAAAATTGGAAATTTTAAAGGTATGATATTTATAACTGGATTTAATGAAAAATTCTAGTATAAATAAATGGAAGGAAATATTTAGTGTTAATAAATTGAGTTTATTTAAATGGTAATGAATTTATCATGTAAACCTTTCAAAGCTAAATAAATAGGAAAATGAATTGTTGATTAGAAATTTCCAACCTTAGTTTTGAAATTCATTAAATACTCGAAGTTTGAAAATGTTGAAATCGAAGTGGTTTATTCAAACTGAAAGTGAATCTAAAAGTTATGGGTTTAGACTGAATTTAAAGTGAATAAAAATTGTGAAGGCGTGGAAATTATTACTTTTAAAGAAATTTTAAATTCAACTGTTTTATTTTATATACCGTTGAATATAACCATTTAAGTTTTGAAAGTCATGGTTTTAAAACTATGGATTTCGAAGTATTATGTTGAAAGTTAAAATTCAAATATTTGGTTTCGAGGTATTATAAATTTTAAAAGTGGCATGATTTCGGAAAAGAGATATATTTGAAATAAAATGATACCATATTTATTTGGGGTTAAAAAAAGAAATGATATCGTAGTTATGGGTTTTGAAATGGATAATTTTATTTGGTTTTGAAAGTATAATTATTTTTAAATGACCGCGGTGTTATAATAACGTTTGGTTGTTGAAGAGACCGGGATCGGAAGTTGTCAAACTCTCTGCCAACTCCAAAAACCACTTTAACAACCGTGTACGCGGTGGAGATTCCAGAATGAAGTAGGATGGCGGCGGCGTTTCCTTTGAGGTAAATACGTGGACCCGACTCCCGTGAGTTGGCATAAGGTGGCTAAAACAGGAGCGATTCTCGGGCCAATGAGGTCATTCCTCTGATCGAACGGACTCCTTCGATATTATACCCTGACTTTTGGATTTGATTCGGTGGCCACTTTTATTTTTGATTTAGGGGGGTTGTTCGACGTGGGCGGTAGTAGCAGCTACGCGTTACCACCAGCCCGGATGCGTAATTGGTATATCTACCCTGGCATTGCCTAGTTGTGCCGTGTCACCTACCATACCAAGCCTTTACTACGAGTTTCTATTGGTGTCGTACCTATGGAGTATCCTCTGGTAGCCTTCCGATCAGGAGGTATTACGGTACTGTATAGACTATTGGCATTATTTGTGTTAAGGGCTATATAGGTAACCCCTTAAAGCTATTAAAAAGTAAGTTTATTTTACAAATAGACACTATTATAATAGCGCAATATACTACATAGTAAATAGTTTAACGGATCCTTAGGAGATGTAAATCCCGAGCATCTCTTGAATTACTGCACTCATATTTATTTCTGTGAATTTAACTCACATAAGATCTTTTAGTTCTGACTCGAGTGTTTTTGTCTTTTCATATTCGCTCGGGTCGGTCCGAGCGTTTCAGGATCGAAGACTTAGCTCTAGAGGACGAAGACGGAGATTTCTATTATTATTAATTATATTCCACTAGACTATTTAATTCCGCTGCATTGATTATTATTGGTATGTGAACTCTGATATTTATTGTATAAAGAAGAATCAAATGTTTGTAAACAGTTTATGAACTGTATATTTATTATTATATTTTATCCTTCCGCTGTGAGATTCTTTTTTGTTTTTTTCTTTCCCTGTTTTTTCCTTGTTTATCCCATAACAATCCGCCCTTCCGTATGGTTTGAATTGGCACGTGTGTCAATTTAAAGTGTGCGAAAAGGCGGGATGTTACAAATAAGATCTATTCATCTCTTCTATTTCATGCATAAAAAGGAATAACTAAGTCTCATTTACAGCATGGATAAGAATTTTAATCTGTGCAATCTCTATCTAAAAAGACAGCTAGCTTGGAGAAATTTTTTTTACCTTTCATTTTTCCCCAACTAAGGTCTACCTATCCCAACCACGTGTGTCTTATCATCTTACTAATATCATTTCAGCATTCTTCTATAGTCTGCGTACATGAAGCAACATTTCTAGGTTTTCACTATTATCCTACACATCTTATGGGAATTTTTACTATTACAAAGAGTAATTACTGCTGCAACCTTATACTTTTCCCATTACACCTTGAAATGATTCCTATCTACTCTATATTTAAAAGTCTGATTTGGTTTGCTATTTATCAATTTTTCTTCAAAAATTGAAACTTCTAAATTTTATCTTTTCAAAAACTTAATTACTTTTCCACCAAACCATCTTCATCTTTTTTATAAACATGTCTTGCTTGTTCTTAAAATATTTTTCTTTTTTCTTGACTAAAAAAAATGTCCTCACCTGTTTTCATAACATCCTCTTTTTTTATAGATTTTCAAATTTACTAAAACTGGGGAAATAAGAACAATTATTTTATCAAAAATATTTTAACTTTCCTACTCTTACAATTATATAACCTTGAAGGAGTTACTAACTTACTATGCTTAATGGTTTTGTACCTTAATGTATTGGAATAACTTTCTCTTATGAGAAACCATTAACGCTAAAACCTTCTGCGAATCCTTCAAAGGAGGATTTAATGTTTATGTGAAATTATAAGGAACTTATTTTATATTATAATCCAAATAGGCTATACAAAATATGGTGCTTTTCATACCTTGTACATCTCTTTCACGTATTTCTTAAGCTTGCACAAAACATCTTTATTTATGATTCATAGAAAATTATATCATTATTCATTTTATTCCAATAGATTAAGGTACGTTTGCTCTATATTTACTTACACAAGATATTTCCTATTAAATTAATTAATTTATCCTATATTATTTTTCAAAAGAACTCATTTTTAAAACTTCATTATAACTAGAAAATAGTTTCATGTGCTTACTTAAATAATAAATGTACATACAAACCACTTTATAAATTACCTCCAAAAGCCATTTGGGTCAAAACAGATAAAACACCGTTACTACAACCCAAAAATACTAATATATGGATTCAATTAAAATAAATATTAATAAATCATGTATGTTATGTAAAAACATTTACTTTGAGAGTACCGTACTATAACAAAAGTGCCATAGTCTAATGCTTCCTTTATTTTTACTGAAAACATTTATTACAACCATAAATGTTGCAACCTATGTTTTCGATACTTAACACACTCTAGGTTTTTATATTTAAAATCATTGTTTACCTACAAAGAAACTAGCGAGCTATACATGCTCTATAATTCTTCAAAAAGAATTTCACTTTTAATAAAATTTACATCATATAAAAACCAATTTAAATTTCATACCGCTTATTTTTTTCGAAAAACCAGTATTTACTTCCTCAAATATATTAACAATTATATTTTTCAACTTTTTTAATTCAAAAGTTTCATTTTTATTGGGTTAGACATAAAATGGATTTTCTTCATACTAAAACCTCTTATTCTTCCAGAAATAAAAACACTCTCCAACTATCCTTAAGGAACTTCCATACTTCCTAAAACATATGGAAACAAATTTTCTCTCAAAACATAGCTTATTGTATGTTATAAATCGGTAATAATACTGGACTCTACATACTTAGGTCATCCCAAACCCAACTAGCAAATGCACAAATATACTTCTAAAAACTTTCCGTATGTTAAAATCAATGATTGGGGACTATTTGGACTTTAGTACATAATATATTTATATTTTATTCAAAAATACAAATACGTTCACTCACTATACCTAGGAATCCTAAACCTATGCTCTGATACCAACATAACAACCCGAATTCTAATGGATCCAGATTTTTTGCAAAAATGCTAAAACCCAAGCACACTGAAACCCCAGTTGGGAATATGGTATCCTGCAAATAGGAAAAGACAAATATATCAAAGCTTAATTAAGTATCTCACAACAGAATTGACTAAAATATAATAGTAAGTAAATACTCATCAATATAACAACTCTTTCTAAACAAGTGTCCTAAAGCAGGAAAGTCTCTGCCATCTACTTAACCTGTAGGATGTTATGAGGAGAGGGTCAGAACTAAAGTTCTGGTGAATGGATAATTATATACTTCTAGGCTTAATTCGACATATATCGTTTTATTTCCATTTACTCTTATATTAGGTCTATTAGGTTACAATAATCTCGCCTCTGTTTGTGAACTGTGCCTATCTTCTCCATAGTAGATTAAAATTTAATAACTAATATATACATATATGTAACCATATGCCAATTGACCATATTGGTCCTAGGTACCACCCATGGTACCTTTGTATCCTCCTCGAAAAGGGATCCGTCATCTTGCTCCACGAGCGTTTCGTAGCTACATCTGTAAAGGACTGCTTTATAAGGCCTACAATAAATATGCTCCACTAATTACTATGAAAACATAAATCGCGTATGCATTAGTCTATGCCAATACTCGGACATCCACAATGTACCACCTAATGCGTACATTGAGGACTACGTAATCGTTCTGTCTACTATCTGAATCTCGCTAACAAGGTCTATCTTGTACGGAATTCGGTCGAAGATTTTCTATATCTGCAAAGGACTGCTTCATTAGGCCCACAATAAAGATATTCTAGTTGGTATGTCTCTTTTTCATCGTGGCTCCACATAGCCACCCCTTAACTAACCCGAAGATTTATATAGAGTTAAGTGGTCGTGCCCTACTATAAACAATCTAACATCCAAATGGCAATTCCCCTCATCTAATGTCTCGATAGTGAAAGAATAATTGGCATGATGGTTTAACTCTAGTCTTTCACGAAATCGCTCTTGGTCTTAATGTTGGCTGATATCGGCATGCGACTATCATTAAACTTACTTGCAAGTACTGGTCATACAAATACCATACTCCAAACACCAAGCCCTTATGACTGCCTACAGAGGTCTGCTTCGTTGGACCTACAATGCAAATGCGGTCAAGGCATACTCTTTTGGTGGAACACCTACAGAGCTGCCTCCGGGGATGCCCTTAAAATTAATATGCTTTCTTATGCATTTGTTTTTATTTCAAATTGATTCTTCAACAATCTTTTCATTAATTACTTCCCTTCTCTCACACAATCTATGAAACATATATTTTTAAATGTGATGTTTTTTTAAAATAAGATTCTCCTATTAATCACCCAATTATTAGATTTCATATATACATAGAATTAATTTACTATCCAATTTATCCCAGCTTGCACTGTGATTTCTCACCAAATTAATATGCCAGTCAACACCATATTAGTTCATCATGTATATGCATATTAATTTTGTTTTATTCCCATAATTATTGCATGCATATATCCTACTATTGAATTTTGAATCACAATCTTAATTATATGTTAACATAAGTCTCCATGTTTATTAATTGACAACTGATGAGTTGCATAAATTATTCTTCGTCCATTTTATTCTCTTGCACTAACATATATGTTTCGAATCATATCAATTAGTTGTTACAATATATGTTTCCTTTCTTGTCAGTTCCCGTTAATTAATCACCTCTACTAATTAATTGAATATTAATTTCCCTTTGAAACAAAAAACCGTCAATTAATCTTCCCTACTAATTGATTTTATATAATTTCTCTCTCTAATTTATTTGTTACACAAATATATATATATTCCAAATAATATTAATTAGTTACCCCATTTACAAATATTTCTTTGTTTTAAAATTTCAAATATATATAATTTAAAATTAAATTATTTGCATATATAATTGTAATTTAACGCAGGGTGTTACAAATCCTATATCACATTGGCGGAGCTTTATCCTTTATTTTACTAGCCTTCCCGAAGCTTCAATCTTACTGAAGACTTGTTTGAGCAGAAAGTTGGTTAGGACATTAACCGGATGTGCCTAAAAAAGGCTTTTAACTTGCATGCCGTGAGCATTAGGAAGTATGCCAGTTTTTAAATGACAGGATATCCGGTCTCTGCATCTTTAAGCCTTATGCTTGTATAGTAAGCTGGAATTTGGGTTCCTTTCTCTTTTTTGATTAGGGTCGAACTGACCGCGTGCTCTAAGATTGCCATGTAGAAGTAAAAGCTTCCCTGTTCCATGGGCTAGATAATATGAGTAATTTCTTCAAATGAATTTTCAGCTCCTCAAAAGCTTTTCAACAATCCTCACTCCTCTCAAAGTTTTTCTTCCTTTTTAATCTCATCGAAGAACGGAATGCATTTGTCGGTAGCCTTACAAATAAATTTGTTTAATGCTATTACTCTTCCATTCAGGTTCATTACATCTTTACTTGTCTTAAGTTCCACTATATCTTTAATAGCTCGAATTGGATCAGGATTTGCTTTAATTCCCCTAGCACTAATTATATATCCCAAGAATTTGCCGGACTAAATTCCAAAGAAACATATCTTTGTAATACATCAAACATTTCTTTAAGGTCCTTTAGATGATTGCCTTTATCTTAAGATTAAACGAGCATATCATCAATACATACTTCCATGTTTCGGCCAATTCGTTCTTTGAACAATTTGTTTACTAACTTCTAGTATGTTGCTCCGGGATTTTTCAATTCAAATGGCATTACTTTGTAGCAACACGTTCCCCAATCTATTATGAAGTAGCTGTTTTCATTATCTGGATTGAACATTGGAATTTGATTTTATCCACAATAAGAGACTATGAAAGATAAGAGTTTGTGTCCACTTGTTGCATCGACTAGCTGGTCTATCCTCATGAAGGGGTTGGTCATGCTTTATTTAAATCAGTGTAGTCGACACACGTTCTCCATTTCTCATTAGATTTCTTCACTAATACAGGATTGGCTAACCAATTTAGGTACAAACTTCTTCGATAAATCCATTCTCAAGCATTCTTTTGACTTCATCCTTCAAAGTATTAGATAGAACCTTATCAAACTGTCTTTTCTTCAGCTGAATTGGTGTGATATTCGAGTCTATATTCATAGCATGACACATGACGATGGATCTATTCCAATCATGTCTGAATGGGTCAAGGAAAATGCATCTTTTCTAGTGTGAAGGAACCGAGTTAACTCTCCTTTCAGCTTGTTATCTAGCTCTTTTCCATCCTTAACTATCTTTGTTGCATCAGCCAGATCCAAGCAAATTTCTTTAAGATCTTCTATGGGCTTCATCCTCTCTTATTCACTTCTATAGTCTAGTTCGGTGACAATCTCCTTATCTACTATCTCGTCTTCAGTCAAATTTTCTTCCTTCCTTTTTCTTTTCTTCTTAGAGAAATTAATTTTTCTCATTATATGCTTAGTTTTCTCAACAGGCTTTGTTATTACTTTGAATGATGAGTTTGAGAAATCATCATTCAATGGCTTTTTAAAATTAGTTTCGATTAATTCACATTCCTATGAATCATTACAAGAAGGATTGTCTCGTTTATAAGGCTCAACAGTGGCAAAGTACATTTCTCGAGAACTAGATTTCTCTCCTCTTATGGCTCCCCACCTATTCTTTGTTAGAAACTTTATTATCAAGTATTTTAGTGAGACAAAAGCATCAACCTCATCCAAAGCTGGTCTTCCAAAGAAACCGTTATAATAAAAAGGTTGATTAATAATGATGAAGAGAGTCTCAAATGTCTTAGAATGCAGTAGAACTCCCATTTGTACCAGAAGTCTTATCTTCCCAATTGGAGTCGATCATGTGTTATTGAATCCAAAAATGGGCTCAAAACTCGGCTAAAGATTCTCCTTCGGTATTTCTATTTGGTCAAATGCATGTTTAAAGATCATGTTAATGGAACTTCCAGTATCCACCAGAATTTTAGTAACCTTAGAGAGTCCAATTTGCGCGGTGATCATAAGTGGATCATTATGTAGATGACAGATCACTTCTAGCTCCCGTGGAGTGATGGTCATGTTATGCATCTAGATCTAGAATTTGAGAATTTTGAGTGGTGGTTCCTTCTGATGAGAGAAAATACCATCTTTCGCTTCTCTAATATAGCTATTTCTAGCTCCTTTGCTACTTCAACTAGATGTGGGCCTCCATGGATTACATCAATTCTGTTAAGGAGTGAAATAAAGTCTAGTTAGACATCACCTTCTACTAAGTTTGTAGCATTGTTTGTAATCTTTGGCTGTCATTTTCAAAATGGAAAACTTTCTGATCATCCTTAACAAATTCCTTCAAGTGTTTAGAGCGAATCATACGTTTAATTATGCCTGCCAGCACTCAACATTCATCTGTCTTATGCCCATTTTCCTTCTGATAGACATAGTAGTCTCCCCATCTTCTGGGTTCAGGATTGGTTTTAACCTTGTATGAATCAGGAATGTTGCTACTTTCTTTTATCGCAGCGAATATATAGGATATTGGCTTGCTCAAAGCAACACAATTGGTATTAGGGGTCTCCTTCCATTTTCGCTTCCTATTGCTGAGGTCATATTCATTTTTTCCTGCTTTCCTTTTCGCCTGAGTTTTCTTCTTAGCGTGATACATTTCATCCATATGGATGAATTTGTCAGCTTGAAAGTGGAAATCCTGTAAGTCTTTACATCCACGTATATAGAGTTCTCGCCAGAATGGAGTTTGCTCGATCAGCCCTTAACGTAATTCCACTAATTTTTCCATATCCATCATACCTTTTGTCTTTAGTGCCTCTATATTGAACCTCTTAAAATGCAACAACTCCTTGGGTTTCCTTTTGATATTAGCCAGTACGGTGTAGTCAATAGTTGGATCTTTACAAAATATAGAACTGCATCGAGAATTCATAAGAAAATTATTTCCAGGAATAGATAGTCCTCTCTCGGTATTGCTTATACCATTTAACTATCGCTCCTTGAAAAGTAGAAGGGAAACGCCTACAACGCACAACTCCAGATGCGTTGTACAAGTCTATTTGACTTTAAGAGGCCAATAAGTGATCATTCGGATCGATCGCTCCGTTAGACTTGATAGATGGAGCCATGATATGAGATGGAATTCTTGTGGACTTGATTTCATTTGTGAAAGGAGCTTCTCGACAATTATCATTAACTCAGTCATCAAGAGTTCACATTCCTTTAAGATTAAACATATTTTTCGCCATCTTTTCAGCATGTCTTGTAAGTAGGCTTCATCACTATAGTAGTTGTTTCTATTTGATTTATATTCCTTGGAGGTTGAACTTTGGATTGTTCCAAAGATCTCTCTATCACTCTTTCTTAGTAATTTGCTTTAGCCTGCTGGTCACCCTTTCTCTTTTATGGAATAACGATAAGTTTGCCTTTACCTTTGTTATTAAACAATTAGGCATCCAAGCTCCTTCTTGGAGACTCTACCTCATCTCCTCATGTGAGCTTGGAGGATTTTTGAGCAAGGATTCCTTCTAAAATTCTTTCATTAACGACACCTGTTATTCTAGGTTTTTAACCTTAGATTCGTTGTTAGTTAGTTGTGCCGGCTCTGATGGTTTTCCGACTTCTACATTGTCCATATTGGAATTAGGAATAATATTTCTTCCAACGTTGCTCATTATATAATTTTTTTCATTTGGAACATTGGTTCGCATTGATTTCACCATTTTCTTGAAACAAAAATTCATTCAATTGGTTTAAGGGGAAAGTCAAACATGATCAAAGGTTCGAGCCCTTCTTCTAATGCTAAAATGTTAAACCAAAAATTGGTATAATATGCATGATGCCGTGAATGATAAATGAATCCTTGATTCGAATATATTTGATAATACGACCAAGGATAACACAGTCGGCATTGATTGAATCAAGAACAAAATCTAACATAAGAGGCCAAATACATGATACCATTAGGAGATGGGCTATAATGCCCATGGGTTTTAGGTGTTGCACATTCTATGGCTCATATATCATCTTGGAATATGATATTTGAGATCTTTTAAGGTCATTTGAAACAAAAAGTTTGAATTCCCTTAAAATCAATTGGAATTTTTTTTTGAGAACCTATATGGTACTTAGGAATATGGAACTCCAAATCTCATGTCATGTATCTAAAGGAGAAAGAAGATAAGTGGTAAGTAAGTGAAATAGCCCATTAAGCTTGTTAATGAACTAATTAAATAGTGCTTATGTTCATAGTCGAATGTACATATGTAATATGCAGAATATGAAATATGAATATAAACACCAATTAAGGCCGAAGCTCATGTGAATTCATGTCAATTAGAATCATAATTTTTTGGGTCTAAAGAGATTTATTATTTGCATGTTCATGTCTAATAATGTTCAAAGTGCACAATCAAGGAAATATGTATGCCCAAGTCCATGTTCATATAAATCAAGCATGATTACAATTAGATTAGAATCATCTCCAATTCAATTTAGAGTTATAAGGGTTTAATATTAAGAGTTGAGAAAAGAAAATCAACGTGCCCTCTCCATGACCCCTAGGTCCCTACTTATAGGGGTGGGTGCACGGCATGATGCATGGCTTCGGCTCACTTGGCTTCGACAACATCAATGTTGCATGGCACTAGGCTTTGTTTAATGATGGAATTTAACTTCTCTTAGTAAATAGCAGAACTTTAGTGCCGTCTTAGTAATAATAGCCTTCGACCTTGATAACCTTATGCATTGAAACTCTCTCAATTAGTCATTAATGGCATTAGTCAAAAGCGACATTAAGCATTAGTGAAGAGTAGCATTAATATAGAGAAATATTAATAAAGAGCGGCATAGAAATTTCCATGGATTTTGATGACTCCCGGCATCAATATCACATTTATAGATGTGCGACATCCCCTAAGGATTAATGAAATATGTCATCATCAAGATGCAGCACTGGTTATGAGTGGCATTGTCTTATGAAGTCTCATTGTAGCGGCGTCGTCCATCAAACAACTTTGGTAACAATATCATACGACGTCGTTGTATAGCGGTCTTAGTAATGCATGGCATCATTTGATAGGTGGCGTTGACATTGAGGAAAGACGATGTGGGTAAGAAGCGAAATTGTCTTGTGAAATTAGAGATCCGGCATCATTTACTTTATTCTATATATGTGATATGCAGTACTAATGCCGTTTAGTGTCCTTGGATTTATTAATGATGTGCGATTCCAATGTTAATAGAGACGACATCATTAGTTTCGGCACTGATCCTTTAACATTCTTTTGACACTGTCTATTGATGTGGTATCTCAACTATATCGCATACTGCATTCCTTCGAGGATAATAAGTGTACTAACATCCATATTGTCATGTTGCATTCCATCAATTTAGACTGTAGCACCTACAACATTGTAATAGCTCCCTTGTTATAGCCCCAATTTCTGCGTCATTATTTATCCCTGCGACGTTGCTAGTCTTCGACATAAAGGCTAGCAAGATCGATTCCTTTGTGATGCCACCACTTATATCACTACTTACGACGTTGAAATTATGGGGACAACAGATTCTATGTACAAAAAAAAGTTTAGACTTTGGAAAATATACCCGAAGGGGTAAAAACCATTGATGACATATGGACCTCTAAGAAAAAGCTCGATGCATATGAAAAGATCGAGAACTATAATGAAAGATTGCTGGTGAAAGGTATCCATTAAATTCAAGGAGTTAATTACAACAAAATGTTTTCTCCAATCGCCATGCTTAAATCAGTTTGGATTCTACATGTAGTCTTTATTTATTATGACTACAAAATACGACATATGGATGTTAAAAAACATTTCTAAATGGTGATATTGGAGAGACTGTTTATATGTTGCAGCCAGAGAGCTTTGAAGTCAGCGGGTTGACGACAAGGCATGTAAACTCTTAATATCAATTTTTTGACTTGAGCAAACATTAAGGAGTTGGAATAAATGTTTTAACAAGGCAATCAAATAGTTTGGTTTCAGTTAAAACACAAAGAAAACATGTGCACATAGAAAAGAACAAAATGTTGATATTACATTTGTAGTTTTATGCATTAACGGTTTACTACTGATTGGTAACAATGTACTGATGTTACAAATAGTGAAAGCTTAGTTGTCCAATAATTTTTTAAAGAAGTATTAGCGAAAGGTATACCTCATAGTGGTATAAAGATTTACAAAGATAGACCTGGAAGGTTATTGGGATTGTCCTAATCAATGTACATAGACATCGTACTAAGTGGTTTAATGTGGAAAATTCCAAACATGGAAATATTCCGATGCAACATAGGATTGTATTTTCTAAGAAAGACTTCCTATCTATGAGTAAGAAGAGAAAGTGTATGAGTATGATTTCTTATGCTTTGGCAATAGGAGCCATCATGAACGATGTACTATTTACTAGGCTAGATGTCGATTTTATAGTAGGTCTAGTTTGTCGTTATCAATCAAATTCGAGTGAAAATCATTAGATAATGGTCAAGGTCATCCTAAAGCATTTAAGAAATACCAAGGATTTTTTATTATATATGAAAACAAAAAACTCCTTATGAAGGGCTACTTGAACTCGAGTTTTCAAAGTAATGTCAATGAAAAAAATCAGTCTTGGGATTCGTATTTGCCCTTAACAGAGGGATCATTAGTTAGATAAGTTCCAAACAAGTTGTAGTAGATTTAGCCATGGAGATTGAGTTCATTGCCTTAAACGATGCCATTAAAAGTAGTCTAGATATGAAAATTCATCAAAGATTTAATAGTGACCCCAAATATTGAAGGTTCGAGGTTGATATATTGAGACAATAATGCAGCAACACTGATTGCCAAGGAACATCGAGTTCAAAATAAGTCGAGAGACATCCTCCAAAAGTTCTATATGATAAGGCAATCTATTAATGATTCAAAGATAATACTATAGAGTAAATACCAAAGGTAACATTGCATGTCCATTCATTAAGTCATTTCTTGGTCTAATTTAGGTGGATTGGTCAAAGATATGTGCTTGAGTCTACATAATCGGCTCCAAGTGCAAGTGGAAAATTAATAGAGTTAAGGGTGTGCCTTAGGGGAAATTAGGTAATTGTTATATAACTGAGCTATTGTAATAAAATCCTACTTGAAATAAAGTATGCTTTATGTTCTTTTTTTTATATTTGTTGTTATATTATGATATAAGTTACATATTAATACATTAAACATATACAGGAGAAAATCCTTGGGAAAGATATTTTATTGATTTCGATTATGAATGTGTTCGTAACTATGAGTTTTGAATCGATTATTCAAAATAATTATCCTTAAATATTCCAAGTCAAGATGTATCGTCTACACGATAGATGATGAATTAATTAGACTTTTGGAAACACCAAAGGATTATATGCTTGTGTTTATTTGGAACAATCATAGAATAATTCAATGAGAATCTTTTATAGATTAGTAAAACTAAGCCAAAATAGAAGATTCTCATATTATGGTATAGGGTAGTCTTCAAACTTGAGAATATTATTAATCTTAAATAACTTGATGTACTTTGATTATGGTCTATCACGTGATCTCACAATCGTGTTGTGACTATAGTTAGGTACATATCGAACTACTTGAAGTGAAACACTACTTAAGAGAGGATTCATCTCTTTCATTGTGGAAAGTTAACATTTCCGTAATTGGTAGTCAACTTAAAGTCAAAATATTTAGCTAGAGTAAAACGGTTAATAAAAAAACTAATATTGGATTGAACCAAGTACTTTAAAGTGGTAAGTAGTTATCTATAAATATTATTGGAGTTTTTGATCATTGAATGAACTCTAGATATCATAGTGGTATATTGATGACGAAAAGAAACATGCACAGAATATCGCTACAAGGTGTAGCTTAATAAATATTAGAATTTGAATTTTGCCTAAATGATCTATAAACAACTGAACCCACGCCCGATACTATACTTCAGAAAAGTGGTGCAGGCTTTAGTATTTAAATTATTTAAATTAATCGAGGATCGATTTTGTATCAAGGAGATAACACAACTGAGTTGTTAACTAATTTCTAGGTTTAACCAATTTAAAAATAATTTATAAATGTCATAAAGTAATAAGATTAATACAAATGTTTTAATTTTTATAGCATTTTTATTATTTATTTAATTCCTTAAAATTAATTAAAATAATACATAGTTTTTATATATTGATTTAATTAAATATATGGGCTTAAATAATTAAATAATTAGTTGATATGTGATATATTAATTAAGCCCAACACCGTAGAAGCCAAAATAATGGCATGGCCGACCATACGAGGGGGTATATGGATGCATTTGACTTGGTATATGAGCCTAGATGAGAGCGGATTCAAAAGAGATAGAAAGGTGCAAGATATTTGATCTTCTTCTGGCTATAAATAACCCCACCCTTTCCTATTCAAACCACATCAAAAAATAAAATAATCCTAGCTCCCACTAGAGATTTCACACCAAGTTTAAGGATAAGGAACAATGACCCGAAGAGGAACAACTAGCAACGAAAATGCCGATATCTAATGGATCTAAAAGATATGCATCCATTATAAATAATATATATCTATACATATATGTTTGTACACTATTTTATTTTCGCACGCTACCAAAAAGTTATAAATTTCGAAAATAATACACACATACACATATATAATATTAAATTAAAGATATATACATACATATAATTAATTAAACACATAACAGTGTATGTGTATATTTAGTTTTTTTTAATTTATGGGTTGGACGCCATATTACAGGGCGGTGTTGGATTATGATAAGAGGGCAATTTAGATGAGGAGAAGTGGATAACGCGACTTAGGTGCGTATTGCGAGCCCAGTAGCTTTATGATGTTAAGATACCTCTATTCGCTCTATCTATCACAGGATGAGTTATCTTCTATCCCTACTATTTAAGAGTTCCCATATATAGAGGTTTAAGGTCATCCTTCCCAAAGTGAAATCGAATTTAGAATAAATTTCGAGAAATAGGCCTGTTGTTATGCCACTTAGGCATATGGCTTTGAAAGAGAGAAGAGAGCTTGATAAGACTTTTTTCGAGTTTTTGCATAAGGGTTTCGTATGTAGAAGCATCTTAGAGTGGGGAGCATCAGTAGTTTTTTCCACGAAGGCGAATGGTTCTTTATGACTCTTCCTCGATTATCACGAGTTATATAAGCTAATAGAAAATAATCACTATCCATTTCCTCATATCGATGATTTATTCTATCAGCTTATGGGAGCGAAAATATTTTCCCAACTTGACTTAGTTATCGTTCTCATTGAGTGCGATAAGTGATAATATTGTAAAGACTTCCTTTCACACACTAGATGGAACATTCGAGGTGGTTGGTCATGCTATTCGGATTGATCAACGCTCCAGCTTATTCGTCGGCTAAAGAAGTCGAGTGTTTCAGGAGTAGCTGAATAAGTTTGTGGTAATCTTCATGGATGATATTTTTATTTATCGAGAAATGAGGGGATCATAGACATCATTTGAGGGTAATTCTTGATGAATTAAGGAGGCACCAGCTAAAGGCCAATGTTTTCAAATGTTAGTTTGGCAGAATAGAGGTTCATTTTCTTGATGAATTAAGCATGGATTATCGGTTGATTCAAGCAAGATGGTTGTAGTGAAGAATTGGCATGTATCGAAGAGTGTTATGGAGGTTAGAAGCTTTCTTAGTTGGGCCAACTATTATAGAAAGTTTATTAAGGACTTCGCTAAGATTTCGACACTTGTAACTAAGTTTACTATAAAATATTTTGTTTTCTCGTAGAGTGATAATGTACGTTAGCAGACATTTAAAGACCCATAAGATGAACTATTTGACTCATGATTTTGAGTTGACTGTTATAGTATTTATGTTCATGCCTTAGAGGCTTTATCTGTTTAATGAGAGATTTGAGTTATAAACTTGTCACAAATATCTGAATTATTTATTTTCTCAGAAGGACTTGAGTCTAAGACAACAGAGGTGGGTGGAGCTCTTAGCTCCATAGGATTTAGTATTGCACACACTCTAGGAAAGGGAAATATAGTTGTTGATGCTTTAAGTAGAAGACACATGACACTTGATTTTTATGTTTGTAGAGTGGAGACAGTTGGAGTTTATTATTGGTCTTGATTTCCGACCATCATTAGAGTTAGCACCTAGTTGTTGGCTGCTTTGGAGATTAGGCTTATACATATGGTCCAAATTAGTTCGAGTTAAATAAGTGATATGACATTAGCAGGTACTTTAGAGCATTTAGAGAAGGGCGAGCTGTCTTCTCATTTGCACTAGTATTCTACTGATTATAGAGGGATTTTACTATATAACGAATATGTACCACAAGTGAAGGAGTTGATTGATCTGGTTTTAGCTAAGTCCCACCATTCGAGGATGACTATTCATCCCGATGGTGATAAATCATTTAGAGACTAAATGTATAGAGATTGTTTTATACTATCGTATAATATGTTGTAACGACCCAGTATTTTCAACCCTTCACATCCGCACATGTCGGACTTGAATTGTTCAAAATACTGCGTTGTAGAATAAATTTGGCAAAACTCAGAATATACAATAAATAGATCACAGAATCACATACACAGATATCAGAATCTCGCAGCGGAAATTAAAAATTTAGTGGTTCATGAAGCCACTGATATAACTTCAACAAAACAGAACTTACATTGTCTATAATCCTCAATACAAATTTTAAGACATAAATAGAGATAGAGTCTTCAAAGTCTTGAATTCCAGAAAAGATAAAGGCTGAAACAACTTCCAGCAGCGTGAATGATCTACTGAGTGTCCTAGCTACGGAGAAGAAATTGAGGCTGCAACTCAGGCTGACCCGAGCGTAAAAATAAAACATAACACTCGAGTCAGGACATACATACTTATATAATGTAAGCTAATTCAAGTGTACTGTAATATAGAGCAAGTAACTTAAAGGATGCTTGGGACCGCCCATCCTCTAAGGATCCGTCAAACTATTTACTATGTAGTATATTGCGCTATTATACTAGTGTCTATTTATAAAATAAACTTACTTTTTAATAGCGTTAAGGGGTTACCCATATAGCCCTTAACACGTAATAGTCCCAGTAGTCCATCCAATATCATAGTCCCTCCTGATCGGGAAGCCACTAGAGGATACCACACGGGCTACGGGAGAAAACCAAACTCGTACAAGGCGCGATAGGGTAGGTGACACGGCACAACTAGGCAATGCCAGGGTAGATATACCAATTGCTATCCAGGCTGATGGTAACGCGCAGCGCGCAGCTGCCGCCCACCTCGAACTAACTCCCCCAAAATCAAAATATAGAAGTGGCCACTGAATCAATCCAAGATCATAGTATAATATCGAAGAGGAGCGTCCGATCAGAGGAATGACCTCATTGGCCTGGAATTGCTCCTGTTTTAGCCACCTTATGCCAACTCACGGGAGTCGGGTCCACGTATTTACCTTACAGGAAACGCCACCACCGACCTACTTCATTCTGGAATCTCCACCACGTACACGGTTGGTCAAAGTGGTTTTCGGTATCGACAGAGAGTATGTCCATATCCGATCCCGGTCTCTTTGCCAACCCATCGTTATTATAACCCGTGGTCATTTAAAAACAATTTATACTTTAAAACCAGTATAAACATTTCCATTTCAAAACTATAAATACGATATCATTTAAAACCCAAAACAACATGATATCGTTATATTCAAATATAATTCTTTTCCAAAACCATACTGCTTAAAATTTATAATATCTGGAAACCAAATATTTGAATTATACCTTTAAATCATAATATATTGGAAATTTTTCTTTAAAAAAAACATAACTCCCAAAACACAAATGGTTTGGATATAAATGGTTTAACTTCATGGTTACTTTGTAAAGAAGATAATTTACATAGCTTTACAAATATATTTCTTTATTTTAAACCATAATTTAAATATCACTTCATGTTCCCAAGACCATTTCAATTCCTATATATATATCCAATTGGAGTATTAATATTCAAAACTAAGGTTGGATATTTTTTTCTTTCAACAAATTAGTGTTTATTATTTCGTCTTGAATATTCCCATAAATTCCATAGATAAAACTCCAAAATTATGCCATTAAATAATTTCAAAATTTACTTAACACTAGAATGTTCATCTTAAATTTATTAAGAAAAATCCAGTTATAAATCTCATATCTTAAAGGTCTCCAAAACTTAAACATAAATATAATTTATCAAATTCCTTAAATTTCAAAACAATCAAATTCCAGATTCTATAGCACTTAGGAAATGCTACCTAAAGTTACGGGTAAAACTAGTCCAATTCCAAAAGACAGCATTTAAATGCTTTAGTAGATTGTTTAACTTAATAAATATTTCCAAATATAACTTATATATATATTTCTTAACTGAAATCTTATCCTTTCAAAAATCCAGAATTTCCAAAATAAGTTATATTCCAAAATTTTATTCAAATATTTATTTATTTATTTATTAACATTTATAACTCATTCAAAATCAATATAAAATCCTTTAAAGATATTAAATCAAATATTTAACTTCCAAAATAATTTTAAATATTTCAGAAAATATTATAAGGACCACGGGCCTGTATATAGTTTTCTAGCCTAGGTCAAGTGATACGGATTTATATCATTTCAATCCGTAATTTACAAACCCCGGGTTCTATCATTTCAAACCCGCAATCCCAAGTTAACAGTTAAACAGTTAACATAATAATAGCACAGTAATCATCATTTAGGCCTATCATTTCAGCCCACAACAATCTAAATTTAACAGGGAACTTGCAGTGGTGATTTAAGCAGTAAATAAACAATAATATAATATAACTGCAGAAATAATACAACAGATAATAACTGATGAGGTGTCAATTTAAATGGGATTCATCATTCTACGTTATACTACAGACAGATAATATTTAAATAAAATTTTTACACATACACTTGCGATAATTCACAAAATATATGTACATATGTCTGGTGAGAAATACTCACCTTAAACGCTGCAGTGGATCTAAATCAAACACGGTATCTACTTCGGAAAAAAAAAAACGGAAAGCACGATCAAACTTCGGCGGATGCAAAGCCTTGACTTAAATCTATAAGATCCAAATACCAAGTATGCGAATTTAAAAGTTACGGTCAAAGCAAAATTTCAGAACAACTGGAACGAATAGAATAAAAGAAATTTAGTTCAACTTGCTCGACTACTACAAACCGCTAACCGTCTCAACATATCCTAGGCCCATACTTCAACCGTACGCATGCATAAAATAAATTGAATAAATTGCAAAATAAATTGCAAATTTAATACAATTGATTGAATAAAAAGATGTTATGCACCCAAACAAAACAAATACATGTTTAGACATTATTAAATTATTTCTCACATTTTTAATCATATTTATCATGATCAATTATTTTCATTCTCATATATATTTATTTAAATAAAATGACAATATTGGCAACAAACACAATACTGTTCAAATTATTCGATTTAATCAAATGTAGCCACTAACTACATTCGAATTCATTAAATAATACTTTATTTCACATACATGTTCATCATGTTTAGGCAAATTATTTCTTCTTTTACTTTTATTATTAAACATTAAAAGGTGATTATTGGTATACATCACCAATATCCTTTTATTAACCATAATAAATACAATCCATTGATATTTATCCACCCAAATTCTCAAATAAGTAGTTAAATTTATTTTTTAACCATCTTAAATTTATTTCAACCATTGAAATTTGGAAATAAATGTCATTTTATTATATTCACCCAAGATTTATTCATACAATATTGTTTATTTGAATTAAACAACATTTCATATCATTTTCTCCTTATCAATTTATCTTCTCCATTATTAAATTGTAATTCTTTTTTTTTTTTTTTTCTATGCCTTCCTCTTCAAACTGCACTTATCCAAATCCACAATACCACTAACTACATCATAACTACACTAATTCCATAGTCTAGCTTCCTACAATCAATTTATATCATTTCTTCCAGCCTACTACTAACAAAGTTCTATATGTATTTATAAATGGCACGGCATGATGGGGAAGTAGCCGAGCAAGGAAATCAGAGAACACAAGAAGGAGGAAGGAAAATTGGAAGAAGCAAAGAAATAAACTAATGCAAATTATTTACCTGATAGAAGCTTGTACCAGAGAGGGACAAACAAGGAGATATGAAAACTTATGTGAATGAGGCAAAGTATTTATAGATAAACTTGCGAAATAAAAAGGGGAGATAAATAGGCAGGTTTGAAAACGTACGAAATAAATGCAAGCGTTGATTTTTGAGTGCATGCGTTTAGGCAAGAGATTTATTTCCAGTTCTTCTTGTTTGAACGCTACACGAAAATTGTGATAAATGCATGCGTTGATTTCTCTTTCCAGTTTTATGTTTGAACGATATCACTCTTTTGGATTTTTTTTTTTTTTTTTAGATAGCTTGCGTGATTTATACCAGTTATAATCTAAATTTAAAGCATGCGTTACTGCAAATTTGAACAGATTTGATTGAGGAAGCAAAACTTGAGCTCTTGCGTGATTTATGGTAAGCAATGAAAAAGCTTTTAACTGAAAAGGCAAAAGTAATAAATGCTTACATAAATATTTACTTGATCAATGGTTCGAAAAATTTATTTATTGCGAAACAAACGCAGTGGAAACAGAGAGATATAATGGGTATGCGAAAATTTGCAAAGATAGGCAAGATTAAATTTTGAATGCATTTAATTTAGGTGAGAGGAAAAATGGCAATTGGAAGAGTTGATATTTTTGTGGATAAGGCTGCGTGAATAAATGAATACAGTGACATGCTCAAGAAACAAATGGTAAGAGGCAAATGTCAAAATGTTAAAAGAATAAAATTTTGTGTCACGCGCAAAGGAAGGCAAATTTGATTTCCATATTCTTCTAATCAATTAATTCCCCTTTAATTGCCTTTAATTGATTTCAATTGATTACCTTATCCCTTTTAATTACCCTCCTTAATTGATTTCAATTAATTATCATATTACCAATTAATTATCCTCCTTTAATTACATACTCAAATTTGGTTACTAACTTAATTAGTTAATTAACCCTTTTTGTTAATTATCAATCCTGCGACGTCTCACATTAATCCGTCCGCTTTGTAGGCACTGGTAGCCGGACTGGTTACACGGGCAGATTTCTCCTACAAAATGGGGATTAACCTCGTGTCCTCATGCCATTAACCAAAAGAATTAACTTATTTATCTTTCATCAATTTTATTAATTTGCATTAATTATTCAATAAATTAATTCTGGTCAACTACTGAAATTTTACAATTAATTTCTCTATTAATTGTCATAAATTTCTTTTTGAAATATCTATTAATTGTCATTAACTCCATTTTAAAATATCTGTATGTGCCTTTATTCAAGTTTTGAATTGCTAACTAGGAATAAGGTAGATTTATCAAATAAATTGATTGTAAGTTTCATTGTTTTAAATTGCTTAACAATGTTCACTGCTAACATAATTAATATGTCAAAATTGAGAATATTCCACCAACATGATTTGCATGTCATAACCTACCAAATTAACATAATTAATTAACTACTTTAATACGTTACAAATTTTCTCCTTTTCATTATTTTTAGGGAATGGGTATAACAACAGATATTATGATAATATCCAAAACATTTAGTTACCACACACTTCATTATACATTATAAAAATTTCCTTTTTTTTTCTTCTTCTTAAATTTAGTTACAAAAATCATATTAAATTAACGAGTTTAATTCTCTAAATTAAATATTTAAACAATATTGGTAAACACAATTTATATAAATTATATTCCTAAAAACAAAAAAATTAAAAGAAATAAATAGCTAAAAACTAGGGCTGTTACACTCTCCCCCACTTAAGAACTTTTCGTCCTCGAAAAGGAACAAAAGAAAAGAAACAAAGGAAGATAAGCTAGATAAACAAGAACTTTAAACGAATAGTTCCGGATTTGAAGCACGAAGAAGATCTTCTAGAATCGGTTTTACTCTTTTCAGTTCGACCGTCGGTCTATGGGTGGTAAGCGGTGCTCAGGCCCCGATGAGTAACAAAGATTTTTAAAGATTATAGAAAAGATTTCTAAATAGACCGGTATAAGCAATAGCCTCCTCATTCTGTAGCAGATAGGGAAACCAAGGACACTTAAAGATAGTTTGAAAACAAATAAGATAATAAATTTGCAATCATAATGCTTTGAAATCATTAAATTTATAAATATTATCATTTGGAAATCATGCTACTAAAATCATAATACCTTTAAAATAATCTTCATTTATACCTTTTAAATTCAATGCCAAACAATATTCATTTCAAGGTTGAAATATTCCTAAGTTCATTTATAAAAAAAAAAATTCCAAAACATTTTATTTTTAGAAACAGCAGCACTCATAATATGCTATAGTAGATATAATAGTATTCCTAATCAGTTTATTATGTACTTAACTCTGAATTTTAACAAATAACCTAACACTTTATTAAAAATACTTATCTTATAAATAAGATATTCCTTCAATAAGTTACCCTTGAATTTCCATTTGAAAACCAATTCTCAATTATCAAAATTTAGTGATATTAGAATACGTCTTAACTATTTATTTAGACATCAATTAAACTATGATTTGAAGATATATAATCCTTACTCCAAAAATATCCCTTTCAAATATATTTTCCTTATTCAAAGATACCTTGTTTATTACACAAACATATTCATTTCAGGAAATAACCTTTTATTAAAATCTCTTGGTTAGATTTACGGCTCCATATTAAATTAATTTGATTATTAAGACATTTGAATAAAATTCCTTAAATTCCTTTTCCTTATTTATCCCCATTAATCTTTTATAACTAAAATTTAAGTGTATAATATTTATTATAACCACTCATAAAATCCTTTTATATTGTATATTATCCAATTACATGTTAACTTTTGAAAATCAAGGTAAGTTATATTAAATGAAATTGGGTGTTATACAAATAAAAACTTTCAATTTAATTATCTCCAATTGGAACCTTTTTATTCAAATTTTTGTTATTATATTTATTTTCCTTCCTCAAGATAACTTTAAGAATTAAATTCCTGATTCCCTTCAAACCATTTAGAGATAACTAAATATATATACCTAATATGTCAAATCAAATTTAAATTATATATCTATATATATTAAGTCATACTTTAGAAATTCAAATCAATTAAAATCTCAAGGAAACACTGTAGCCAGACTACAGAATGGTCTTTTCACTTCGAAACTCGAAAATGAATGTCGATGATGCTGCAGTCATCAACGAAATTATTTTCCAGCGACAAAGAGAAAAGCACTAATTTTAAAATTTATTTGGAAACAAATTTCTATACAAAAATACTTATTACATCCTTTTAAAATTTAAACACAAGGTTTGAAATCATCAGAAATTTAATTCTCAAGTTTTAGTTTTAAATTCATTTCTGTTTCCAAATTAATTTATAACCATTGTTTTATATTCACTTATTTATTAGACAAACACATGGCTTACAACACCATAAATAAAATCAAAACTATTATCTCTTGACAACTAGTTAAATTAATTATAAAATTTTGAAAATTATACTCATATATATAATATTAGATTTTAATTTCAAATATAGGAATAAACTTCTCAAACCAGGATAGAGACTCAAATTTGATGAACTCAAATCAAATAGAATTCAAGATAAATTGAAATCAGAAGATCAGAATAAGGAAACTGGGTAAGTCTATATAAGTCGTGGACAACCTTGACCTAGTCATCCGTGACTTAAAGAGCCATTTCGATGTGGTTGGGGTAAATCTACATTTGATCCGAAGAGATAGAATTTGGAATAACCAAAGATACTAGCATATAAACCGAGGATAAATATAAATCTCCGGTGAATCAATGCTAATGGTAAAGGAGTTTCACCCCTTTATTAGAAAAATGGCGAGACCGCCAATTTACAATAAAGATCATCCGAAGTGGAGTTATGAGATACTCCAGAATCTAAAGCAGATGAAAAAGTGAGGGATACGAATGAGCTTTGGAACCGTAGGGAATGTTCCAAAATTCGAAAAGAGAGTGGTTCAATCTCGAATGAACGTGATTCTGTAAATCAAATTTACCATACATTCTAAGTTTTGCCTAGAACCAAAGCTCTGATACCAAATGTAACGACCCAGTATTTTCAACCCTTCACATCCGCACATGTCGGACTTGAATTGTTCAAAATACTGCGTTGTAGAATAAATTTGGCAAAACTCAGAATATACAATAAATAGATCACAGAATCACATACACAGATATCAGAATCTCGCAGCGGAAATTAAAAATTTAGTGGTTCATGAAGCCACTGATATAACTTCAACAAAACAGAACTTACATTGTCTATAATCCTCAATACAAATTTTAAGACATAAATAGAGATAGAGTCTTCAAAGTCTTGAATTCCAGAAAAGATAAAGGCTGAAACAACTTCCAGCAGCGCGAATGATCTACTGAGTGTCCTAGCTACGGAGAAGAAATTGAGGCTGCAACTCAGGCTGACCCGAGCGTAAAAATAAAACATAACACTCGAGTCAGGACATACATACTTATATAATGTAAGCTAATTCAAGTGTACTGTAATATAGAGCAAGTAACTTAAAGGATGCTTGGGACCGCCCATCCTCTAAGGATCCGTCAAACTATTTACTATGTAGTATATTGCGCTATTATACTAGTGTCTATTTATAAAATAAACTTACTTTTTAATAGCGTTAAGGGGTTACCCATATAGCCCTTAACACGTAATAGTCCCAGTAGTCCATCCAATATCATAGTCCCTCCTGATCGGGAAGCCACTAGAGGATACCACACGGGCTACGGGAGAAAACCAAACTCGTACAAGGCGCGATAGGGTAGGTGACACGGCACAACTAGGCAATGCCAGGGTAGATATACCAATTGCTATCCAGGCTGATGGTAACGCGCAGCGCGCAGCTGCCGCCCACCTCGAACTAACTCCCCCAAAATCAAAATATAGAAGTGGCCACTGAATCAATCCAAGATCATAGTATAATATCGAAGAGGAGCGTGCGATCAGAGGAATGACCTCATTGGCCTGGAATTGCTCCTTTTTTAGCCACCTTATGCCAACTCACGGGAGTCGGGTCCACGTATTTACCTTACAGGAAACGCCACCACCGACCTACTTCATTCTGGAATCTCCACCGCGTACACGGTTGGTCAAAGTGGTTTTCGGTATCGACAGAGAGTATGTCCATATCCGATCCCGGTCTCTTTGCCAACCCATCGTTATTATAACCCGTGGTCATTTAAAAACAATTTATACTTTAAAACCAGTATAAACATTTCCATTTCAAAACTATAAATACGATATCATTTAAAACCCAAAACAACATGATATCGTTATATTCAAATATAATTCTTTTCCAAAACCATACTGCTTAAAATTTATAATATCTGGAAACCAAATATTTGAATTATACCTTTAAACCATAATATATTGGAAATTTTTCTTTAAAAAAAACATAACTCCCAAAACACAAATGGTTTGGATATAAATGGTTTAACTTTATGGTTACTTTGTAAAGAAGATAATTTACATAGCTTTACAAATATATTTCTTTATTTTAAACCATAATTTAAATATCACTTCATGTTCCCAAGACCATTTCAATTCCTATATATATATCCAATTGGAGTATTAATATTCAAAACTAAGGTTGGATATTTTTTTCTTTCAACAAATTAGTGTTTATTATTTCGTCTTGAATATTCCCATAAATTCCATAGATAAAACTCCAAAATTATGCCATTAAATAATTTCAAAATTTACTTAACACTAGAATGTTCATCTTAAATTTATTAAGAAAAATCCAGTTATAAATCTCATATCTTAAAGGTCTCCAAAACTTAAACATAAATATAATTTATCAAATTCCTTAAATTTCAAAACAAGCAAATTCCAGATTCTATAGCACTTAGGAAATGCTACCTAAAGTTACGGGTAAAACTAGTCCAATTCCAAAAGACAGCATTTAAATGCTTTAGTAGATTGTTTAACTTAATAAATATTTCCAAATATAACTTATATATATATTTCTTAACTGAAATCTTATCCTTTCAAAAATCCAGAATTTCCAAAATAAGTTATATTCCAAAATTTTATTCAAATATTTATTTATTTATTTATTAACATTTATAACTCATTCAAAATCAATATAAAATCCTTTAAAGATATTAAATCAAATATTTAACTTCCAAAATAATTTTAAATATTTCAGAAAATATTATAAGGACCACGGGCCTGTATATAGTTTTCTAGCCTAGGTCAAGTGATACGGATTTATATCATTTCAATCCGTAATTTACAAACCCCGGGTTCTATCATTTCAAACCCGCAATCCCAAGTTAACAGTTAAACAGTTAACATAATAATAGCACAGTAATCATCATTTAGGCCTATCATTTCAGCCCACAACAATCTAAATTTAACAGGGAACTTGCAGTGGTGATTTAAGCAGTAAATAAACAATAATATAATATAACTGCAGAAATAATACAACAGATAATAACTGATGAGGTGTCAATTTAAATGGGATTCATCATTCTACGTTATACTACAGACAGATAATATTTAAATAAAATTTTTACACATACACTTGCGATAATTCACAAAATATATGTACATATGTCTGGTGAGAAATACTCACCTTAAACGCTGCAGTGGATCTAAATCAAACACGGTATCTACTTCGGAAAAAAAAAACGGAAAGCACGATCAAACTTCGGCGGATGCAAAGCCTTGACTTAAATCTATAAGATCCAAATACCAAGTATGCGAATTTAAAAATTACGGTCAAAGCAAAATTTCAGAACAACTGGAACGAATAGAATAAAAGAAATTTAGTTCAACTTGCTCGACTACTACAACCCGCTAACCGTCTCAACATATCCTAGGCCCATACTTCAACCGTACGCATGCATAAAATAAATTGAATAAATTGCAAAATAAATTGCAAATTTAATACAATTGATTGAATAAAAAGATGTTATGCACCCAAACAAAACAAATACATGTTTAGACATTATTAAATTATTTCTCACATTTTTAATCATATTTATCATGATCAATTATTTTCATTCTCATATATATTTATTTAAATAAAATGACAATATTGGCAACAAACACAATACTGTTCAAATTATTCGATTTTATCAAATGTAGCCACTAACTACATTCGAATTCATTAAATAATACTTTATTTCACATACATGTTCATCATGTTTAGGCAAATTATTTCTTCTTTTACTTTTATTATTAAACATTAAAAGGTGATTATTGGTATACATCACCAATATCCTTTTATTAACCATAATAAATACAATCCATTGATATTTATCCACCCAAATTCTCAAATAAGTAGTTAAATTTATTTTTTAACCATCTTAAATTTATTTCAACCATTAAAATTTTGAAATAAATGTCATTTTATTATATTCACCCAAGATTTATTCATACAATATTGTTTATTTGAATTAAACAACATTTCATATCATTTTCTCCTTATCAATTTATCTTCTCCATTATTAAATTGTAATTCTTTTTTTTTTTTTTTTTCTATGCCTTCCTCTTCAAACTGCACTTATCCAAATCCACAATACCACTAACTACATCATAACTACACTAATTCCATAGTCTAGCTTCCTACAATCAATTTATATCATTTCTTCCAGCCTACTACTAACAAAGTTCTATATGTATTTATAAATGGCACGGCATGATGGGGAAGTAGCCGAGCAAGGAAATCAGAGAACACAAGAAGGAGGAAGGAAAATTGGAAGAAGCAAAGAAATAAACTAATGCAAATTATTTACCTGATAGAAGCTTGTACCAGAGAGGGACAAACAAGGAGATATGAAAACTTATGTGAATGAGGCAAAGTATTTATAGATAAACTTGCGAAATAAAAAGGGGAGATAAATAGGCAGGTTTGAAAACGTACGAAATAAATGCAAGCGTTGATTTTTGAGTGCATGCGTTTAGGCAAGAGATTTATTTCCAGTTCTTCTTGTTTGAACGCTACACGAAAATTGTGATAAATGCATGCGTTGATTTCTCTTTCCAGTTTTATGTTTGAACGATATCACTCTTTTGGATTTTTTTTTTTTAGATAGCTTGCGTGATTTATACCAGTTATAATCTAAATTTAAAGCATGCGTTACTGCAAATTTGAACAGATTTGATTGAGGAAGCAAAACTTGAGCTCTTGCGTGATTTATGGTAAGCAATGAAAAAGCTTTTAACTGAAAAGGCAAAAGTAATAAATGCTTACATAAATATTTACTTGATCAATGGTTCGAAAAATTTATTTATTGCGAAACAAACGCAGTGGAAACAGAGAGATATAATGGGTATGCGAAAATTTGCAAAGATAGGCAAGATTAAATTTTGAATGCATTTAATTTAGGTGAGAGGAAAAATGGCAATTGGAAGAGTTGATATTTTTGTGGATAAGGCTGCGTGAATAAATGAATACAGTGACATGCTCAAGAAACAAATGGTAAGAGGCAAATGTCAAAATGTTAAAAGAATAAAATTTTGTGTCACGCGCAAAGGAAGGCAAATTTGATTTCCATATTCTTCTAATCAATTAATTCCCCTTTAATTGCCTTTAATTGATTTCAATTGATTACCTTATCCCTTTTAATTACCCTCCTTAATTGATTTCAATTAATTATCATATTACCAATTAATTATCCTCCTTTAATTACATACTCAAATTTGGTTACTAACTTAATTAGTTAATTAACCCTTTTTGTTAATTATCAATCCTGCGACGTCTCACATTAATCCGTCCGCTTTGTAGGCACTGGTAGCCGGACTGGTTACACGGGCAGATTTCTCCTACAAAATGGGGATTAACCTCGTGTCCTCATGCCATTAACCAAAAGAATTAACTTATTTATCTTTCATCAATTTTATTAATTTGCATTAATTATTCAATAAATTAATTCTGGTCAACTACTGAAATTTTACAATTAATTTCTCTATTAATTGTCATAAATTTCTTTTTGAAATATCTATTAATTGTCATTAACTCCATTTTAAAATATCCGTATGTGCCTTTATTCAAGTTTTGAATTGCTAACTAGGAATAAGGTAGATTTATCAAATAAATTGATTGTAAGTTTCATTGTTTTAAATTGCTTAACAATGTTCACTGCTAACATAATTAATATGTCAAAATTGAGAATATTCCACCAACATGATTTGCATGTCATAACCTACCAAATTAACATAATTAATTAACTACTTTAATACGTTACAAATTTTCTCCTTTTCATTATTTTTAGGGAATGGGTATAACAACAGATATTATGATAATATCCAAAACATTTAGTTACCACACACTTCATTATACATTATAAAAATTTCCTTTTTTTTCTTCTTCTTAAATTTAGTTACAAAAATCATATTAAATTAACGAGTTTAATTCTCTAAATTAAATATTTAAACAATATTGGTAAACACAATTTATATAAATTATATTCCTAAAAACAAAAAAATTAAAAGAAATAAATAGCTAAAAACTAGGGCTGTTACATATGTACTCAATGTCGATGAGTTCTGTAATGTATTGTGCAATGATGAGTGAGTTAGATGTTGTTAGATGCTTTAGCATGACTTGGATTGTTTACTATAGGCGTCACAACCTACTCGTACATGGGGATTAGAGATAGATCGAGACATCCATCAAAATGTTCAGTATAGTCGGCCTATAGTCTGATTATTTAGTCAGCTGGCTAGTAGGCACAGAAGATTAGAAGTTGAATAATCTTTATATTCCTATAAGTGAATCAAATTTTAGAGGCAGGACACGGTATTTGATTATAAATGCGTATTATCATTGATACAATGTTTCTTGTTGTTATCTCTATGTTTTGTATTTGTACTCAATTTTGAAAATCTTTTCTTCAAGCGAATTCTAAGTGATTCACACTTATATGGCAGTATGGTACTTATACAAATGACATAGGTTATAATATTGTTCTTAAAGCAGTTTACACTAATATAACATATTACGATGGACTGACTTGATAGATTTATGTGACAAAGAGTAAGGCAAGGTAAGTGTAGTATTAGTCCATAACAAAGTTTTATCAATATGTTAATATTGTATACTTAGTTATATTTTTCATTCATGTAGGCATATGCCCGATCTCCTCTATATTTACCTTTTGTATTTACCTTTGATAACTTGACAAGATACTAGGAGAGTTCTTGATGTGTAATGATGAAGGTGTCGGTATAGTTGCTTTATTTGGTTATCTACTATTTTATTATTATGTGCTTATGTTGAACTACTTGTGTACAATAATTTTACTTTTAGTATAATGTAATGACACTTATGGTTATTATCTAGTATGTTGCATACGCTTTATCATATATTATTCCTTCTAGTGTGAGTTTATCAAAATTATAGTTAAAGTAGATAGTTTTGTGTACTTTTTACTTTATTTCACCCCAACGACCCATAGATCATGACCATTGGGATTCAAGCGTCGATTGGGATGAAGAATCATAAAGTCATGAAAGGCAGGTTATTATAACTATCATTTGGATGGTTAAGATATCTTATTAGACCATGTATTTTACATTACTGTCACCAAAATCTTATATCCCTCGAGTAGTTAAAATGATGTAGTAGACAATCCAATGGGTGTTTTTAATTTTATGGTATTACTGAACTTTTCCATTTTATACGGTTAGTCTGTTATGTCTTGTAACGACCCATAAATTTTTAGTAATTAAAATTGTTAATTTAATAAGATTTTTGAAATTTAATATTGACGAAAAAAAATTTGTGAATTAATAATTAAAGTTGTGATATAATAATGAAAATAACTAAGAGGAAACATAACAGGGTTAATTAAAGTTAATAATTAATGAATTTGAATGAAATTCCGGTTAAATAAAATAATTTAAACGTTATGACTTAGTTATAATGGGAATATGAGTAAAACAAGTGTACTTATTGAATTACTGAAATAATACAGTGTTAATGGGAAGTAATAAATTTTTAAGTGTAAGAAAAGTAAATAGGTGACAACTAATATATGTTATTATTTATTTAGTGTGTTAAATAAAATTGGTAATCAAATTTGCAATTTAAGGTAATTTTATCTATTCGGTAATAATGGATTAGTAACGAGAATGAAATGTAAGAATGTTGGTGTAAGGTAATAAATAATTAATTCAATGTAATCCCAATTGATTGAAACAATTGCAGGGTTATAATTGATTGTATATAGGGATATTTGGTAATAAATTTAATATATGAAAAACAAAGGTAAATATTGAATTTAACAATGAATTAATAATAATAAATAGTAATTGAATAAAATCAACGTTCCGTATGTAATTAATTGGAAATGATCACTTATATAAATATGTTTAAGAGTTGGTGGCAACAATTATTATACAACAATCATTTATTTAGTCCATTTAAATCAAAATTTGCAATCAATTGCAATAAATCTGAATTAAATGTTACGTTAATCTAAATTAGGGTAATAATTGGGAATAACGTAAATTTTATTCAGTGTTATGATAATTAGTTGAATATAACATAAACTTAAGTGTAAATTTAAGGTTATGATAACAATTATTATAAATTACCTAATTAATTGGTCAATGAATTTATTAGAAATCAAGTTCATTTAAATATTCAATAAATGAAGGGTAAACAATAGGAACTAGGAATAGAGTAATAATGGACTTAGTATAAAAATTGAAACTAATCAAATCAAATTTATTTGGAATTTATTATAATTAAATGGGAACTCAAATTTTAATAAATGAATTTATTTTAAATGGAATTTAATTTATTACACTAATTGAAATGAAGATGGAATGTGAGAATATTAATGTAATAGTTTTGAATCCAATGTTAAATCCTTCTATTTGGCAATAATAAAGAGAATAATTATTAATTTATTTAATTAAATGGAACTATTGAGAATTTAATTTATAATTTCTATATATAATGAAATTGAAAATTTAACACTGCAATGATAGATTAATCAACTTTAAATTGACATCTAAACTTGTTTAAACTATTGTAGATGATTAAGAAATATAAAAGTGATAAATTTGTCAATTTTAGAACTGAAATTTAAAATTGGATTTTATTTATTTAATTATTAATTTATTTATTTAATGTAAAAATAGCCATTTAGGCCACTGACTCGGATTTCAACGAAACCAGTTTCATCGGATCCGTAACAGTGATTTTTTGTAGAATTTCAAGTTTCGTAACGATCGGACTTGTCATTTAATCGTACGGACTCGAAACGCCTTGAAATCAACGAAATTGAAATCAATTTGAAAATACTGATTTTAGCATAACTTCTTTATACGATGGAATTTGGACTTGTAACCTTTTCCATTGCGTTTAAAATATTTTAAAACATCTATTTTGATATACGGATTGACCCAATTTCTTTCCGAAGTCAAAACGGGCTTTTCGGGCCTTTTTATCGTTCAACGCGTTTATAAATCGGGTCCGTCTATTCTATTTCAACTTTTCCTATATATACCCTGTTATAAACCCTAATTCATTTCTTATTCTTCATTTTTGTAAGTCTATTAGCTCCTCTTTCCAATGGCTGCAAACCCTAATTCCCAAATACAGTTTCAAATCAATTCCAAAGCCAAAAATTCCAACTCCATAAATAATATCAAATTATATATCGTCGAAAAGCTATTGAAGAGCGCAATTCAGATCCACTGTTTGTTTTTAGATCGGAGTTTCTGTGCATGCAGAATCAGTGGAAACATTCACGGTCGTTCATCGCACGTCGATGAACGCTGTCGGATCGTCGAATCATTCTGGGTATTGTAGAGTGGACGATGAGGAGTGCATCGGTGGTATTTGTTTTGTGATTCGATGGTTAGATTGTGCGAATTTATTCGATTCGGGTTCGAAATTTTTTGGGTGACAACTGCATTTTGGGCGTCGGCGGCGCTAGGAGGAGAGGTCGTGGTGAGATTCTGGCGAGGTGGTGCCTGGCCACGGCGGCGATTCGAGGCGGCGTGGGTGATTTGAGGTGACGGCGCAGTTTCGTTCGAAACTGTAGGTTAGGGTTCGTGCGCATTTTCATGCTGAAGGGTTCTAGAAATTTCTTGAAAGATGCTGATGACGTGGATATGGAGTGAACTTCTTGTTTTCTTTTTATTTTAATTTAAATGTAATTCGTGTTGCTCTAACTAACATATCTCTCGCATATGAGGTCCGTTTCACGCGCGATTTTCTCCGCTAGGTTCGTATTGGAATTCCGAACATTTTGCGCTAGTTTGAACGAATTCGGAGACTATTCAATTTTTGGGTTTAAATTCGATTTAAATTGGATTTAAATTCAAAAGGTGAGTGTCTTAACCCACTCACAACTTCTAAAATATCTTATGTGTGTTAATTTAATTTCTGATGTGATTATAAATTTATTTATTGCTATTTGGTATATTTTTTTATCATCATTCAGTTAAAATTAAATTTATTGAATTAAATTGGTATTCAATTTATTATTGCATATAAACTGCCAGTTAAATTAATTTATTATTGAATATAAACTGTCAGTAATTACTTGTTATTTATTTCTATTCTATATTGATGTTATTGTTTGAATTGGATGATGATTGTGATAAATGGTTGATGATTGATATTGGGTGAATGGATGCTGTATTTTATGTTATTATAGACTGCAAGTTGGTATGCATTTTATTTCATTCGGGATTGTGGTTTGAAATGATATAACTGTAATTTTATTTTACATTATGGATTGAAATGATAAATATCCATATTACTTGACCATAGGGTAGAAAATTTTATACAGAAACCGTGGTCTATATATATATATAAATAATTTTCTATTGTTTAGTAAAGAAATATATGGTTTTATGAAATATTGATTCGGATATTGTATAAATGTTATTTTATATATAGTTGAATTCTTGGTTTTAAGCTATGTATAAAATTGATTTAAAGTATAAAAGGAGTTTAATAATAAAGTTTGATTCTATTAAGATATAATATGGTTAAATATTTATTTAAATTATATTTCTGGAGTTTAATGACTTAAATAAGAATTAAGTTGGAAGATAAATAGGAAATTGGTTTGAATTGAATTATTTAAGAATTATAAACAAATAAATTTGATTTGAAATTTAAATAAAATTGAGATTTTAAAGGGTATGATTCTTATAACTTGATTTGGTTTAGAGTGATCTAAATGAATATAAAGTTGATTTAAATAAATATATCAAGTTAAATAAATTTAAAGAATATCCAGTTATGTGAAGTTAAAAGTTTTCTTAAATGATATTGGATTTATTACGTAACATTTCAAATCTAAATAATAGTAATTAAATTTGATGTATATGGAATTATCAAAGAATAAATTTTGAAATGGTGGAATGTTTAAAGCTCTGAAATATATGGAAATTGAAATGGTTTATTTGGGGATTCAAATCTGTATTTGGAATTTATTTGCGAAATTAAAGAAGCTAATTTTATATAAAGTAATTTAATATTAAACCATTTAAGTATTGGAAGTTATGTTTCAAAGTTATGCGTTCCAAGGTATTATGATTTGAAAATGCTATGGCTTTGGTAAAAGGATATATTTGAAATAAAAATGATATTATTTTGATTTGGGTTTATAAATGATATCATATTGATTTTTTTTTAAAACGAAAATGATATCGTATTTATATGGTTTTGAAATAAATATTATATCCTAGGTTTGAAGTATAATTATTTTGAAATGACCGCGGTGTTATAATAAGTATTGGTTGGCAAAGAGATCGGGATCGGATATGGGCATACTCTCCGTCGATACTGAAAACCACTTTGACAACTGTGTACGTGGTGGAGATTCCAGAATGAAGTAGGATGGTGGCGGCGTTTCCTTTGAGATAAATACGTGGACCCGATTCCCGTGAGTTAGCTTAAGGTGGTTAAAACAGGAGCGATTGATGGGAAAATGAGGTAGCACCTTTGATCAGACACATCCCTTCGATATTATACTTTGACTTTTGGATTGATTCGGTGGCCACTTTTAATTTTTTTTTTTGATTTGGGGGTGCGGTTCGAGACGGGCGGTAGCTGCGCGCTACGTGTTACCACTGGCCCGGAAGCGTAATTGGTATATCTACCTTGGCATTGCCTAGTTGTGCCGTGTCACCTACCATAGCGCGCCTTGTACGAGTTTGGTTTTCTTCTGTATCCCGTCTGGTATCCTCTGCTGCCTTCCCGATTAGGAGGGACTATGATATTGGATGGACTACGGGGACTATTACGTGTTAAGGGGAACATTGATTCACTCCTTAACACTATTTAAAAGTAAGTTTATTTTACTATAGACATTATTATAATAGCGAAATATTACTACACAGCAAATAGTTTAACGGATCCTTAGGAGATGGGAATCCCGAGCATCTCTTAAGTTACTGCACTCACGTTAGACACTGGATAGGAGATGACAAATCCCGTAAACATCTCTGACGCCGTTCCACTCATATTATTTGCCGTTGATTTAACTTACATAAGATCTTTTAGTTCTGACTTGAGTGTTTTGTCTTTTCAATTCGCTCGGGTCAGCCTGAGCATTTAAGGATTTGAAGACTTTATTTCTGGAGAACGAAGACGAAGATTTTATTACTATTATTTATTATATTATTCCACTTCATCACATTGTTCCGCTGCATTAATTATTATTCTCTGGTATGTGTACTCTGATGTGTATTGTATAAATATAATCAAATTGTAAAACAGCTTCATGAACTGTTTATTTGATTATTTATTTTATCGTTCTGCTGCAATATTCTATTTTATTTTTTTCCTTGCTTTTTTCTTATTTACCCCATAACAATCCGCCCTTCTGTATGGTTTAAGTCTGATGTGTGTGGTTTATCTTCGATTTAAATCGTGCAAAAAGGCGGGACGTTACGTCTGGTATCAGAGCTTTGGTTTAGCGATAAACCTTAGCTTTGTAGGGTCTGACTCTTTATTAATAGGGTAGTAATACCCAATGAGAGTCGTTAAGTGTATATATATGACAGAGCGTATTTGTTAGTGTTATAAAAAGGTTTTAATATTGTGTTATATGTGCCATTTTGTATTTATAAATTCTGGTTGGTGCATGGGACACTATGAAATCAATAGGGATTTCTAAACATTTAATTGAATAGACCGACACAATATTTGTTTTTGAATATAAGTGAATGAAATAATTTTACCTATTATATTTTTTGTATATAAAATAAATTTTTATAAAGGTTATATTTGATTATAATATATTGGTTGTCAGGTAGTGAAATCTATAAATATTAGTAAAGTAGGATTTGAAAATAAAATCCATGAAATTGGAAATTTTAGAGCTTAAGTTCCGGGGTTTTAAAACTTTCTTTCGAAAAATTTGGAATGTAATAATAATATTTTTAGAAGTATTTTCTGATATAGATATTTCAATACAATTTGAAATAACTATTTTAAAGAGACTTTGAAAAGAAATAAGTTCTGTACTCCACTCTCTGTCGCTGTAAAATAATTTCGGTGATGAGTGCACGCATCAACGATACTCATTTTCGAGTTTCGAAATGGGAAGGCCACTGTAGTAGTCCACTGTAGATTTGTTTTGATAAACCAAATATAAAATTTTAAATTGTTTTAATTATAATTGGATATATAAATTGTAAGTATATATTTATCAGTTATTTTAAAATAATTTGAAATTTAACCCGGTATTTAGTTCTTAAGTTTCTGTTAATCAGTAGTTTCAATTATTGCAGGAAATGGGTTGTAACCAATTTATAAATTGGAACCTTTAATTAAAATAAGCGATTTAATACTAAGTTATAAATGGGATTAAAAGAAATTTGAAATTTGGAACCTATAAGACAAAGGATATTATTATTAAGCATTAAGTTAATTAAGAGAAATAAAATAAACTTGTGTGACTTTCAATTACATTCTTAAAGGCATATATATAACTTACAAAGATAAAAAAATGTTGAAATGTTAATAAGAAAATGTAATAGATATTATACAAGTAATAAACTTAAGGTAATGAAAGTAATTAATGAAATTCTTTAATAAATAAGAATTTGGTGTTGTGGTTGTTATAAACTTAAGTATAATTGAAATAATACTAATTAAATATAATAGAAGGCGGGTATTGTAAGTAAGAAATTTTAAACTTAAGTAAATATGTTGAAGTTATTTCTAAATAAAATTGTAAGAAATAAACGTAAACTAAAAAGATAAACCATTATATGAATGAAAAAGAGAAATCAAACAACAAATGTATGAATAGAATTAATAAGGATAAACTAAATCTGTTGTTTGAAATTGTTGTTGTTTGTTTTGGTTTATGCTTGTTTGGGTAAGGATACTTTAAAATTGTTTGGATGTATGAATAATCTATTTAGCTTCATCAGGGACTGTTGAGTAAATGGTGCGCTTAGTGGTTTATTTTTCATTATGTACAATTTGGAGTTTTGAACCTGAACAACTATTTGTTTTGTTTGATATGAATGAATGATTGATTTGTAATGATTTTGTGTGATGGTTGTATGCCTGGTTGCAAGTGATTATTGTTTGTATTGATTTGTTTGTTATTGATTGAAACAAGTTAAACATTCATTTTATATAATTATTGACTTTTTTGGATTATACAAGTGAAATACAGGTTATGAAAGCAATTACTACTGCTTTTGGTTTCATAATTAAGTGTAATTGCCCGACCAATAGGTACGTTTTCGGACTACGGTTTATAGTACTATTATATTATTTTTCCCGTATTGGGATATATTATTTGGAAAATATATGTTATATATTGTTATATTTGATGTTATATTTTCTCCCAAGCCTCTGTGTACAAAGGAAACTCTGCCGAAGTTTTTCGAAAATTTCGGCCTTAGAAAATATTTTGAAACTGTTTTCCAAACTTTATTAATTTAAGTATAAAAAGATTTATTGGTTATAAATTAGTATACTTTATTTAAATTTATTAATTTTGTAAATTTATTTGTTTATCAATTTAATATTTTAAGTAGGATATATTGATTTCTTAATTCTTCTATTCCCTTCTTTTTTACTTTTCGGGGACGAAAAGTCTCGAATGGGGGGAGAGTGTAACGACTAGGAATGGCAATGGGGCGGGTTGGTGCGGGTTTTTAGTGCCCCATACGCATCCCGGATTTTTTAGACCTCGCCCCAGACCCGTTCCGTAGACCCGGTGCGGGTCTTGAATTTTTCCCCGTACCCGGGACCCGTACGGGTCAGGGTAGACCCGACCCGCCCCAAGACCCGATGAGTCTCATGTATTGATTCAAAATTGTATACCAACTTACATATATCTATTTGTTTATACTCGTTATCACCATAATACATGAAATACAAATAATAACGTGTCTAAGGAAGGTTAGTAAAAATGATGTGTACAATAACAATTCAGAAAATATATACATATGTTATTGTATAATTATCAATGACATAACTTAATACTCTAATTTTTTATATAGATTATTTATTGAAACATTTTAATATCCATGCTAGAATAACTTATATCTAAGAAGATTAATAAATCATTACAGTAATAAAGCAGTTTCATGGGATGTTAGTAGTGCAGGTCGGGTTGGGGCGGGTCAACCGAGCCCCGACCTGACCCTAGACCCGGAGCACTCAAGAATGGGTCATGGGTCTACCCGCCCCAATGATCCAATGAGGCGGGTCTGGACGGGCCAAAACAGGGGTGGGTCGACCAGGTTTGGACCATAGACCTGCCCCATTGCTATCCCTAGCAACGACCCGTAAATTTCCAACAATTAAAATTGTTAATTTAATAAGATTTTTGAAATTTAATATTGACGAAAATAATTTTTTTTGTGAATTATTAATAAAATTGTGATATAATAATGAAAATAACTAAGAAGAAACATAACAGGGTTAGTTAAAGTTAATAATTAATGAATTTGAATGAATTTCCAATTAAATAAAATAGTTTAAACGTTATGACTTAGTTATAATGGGAATATGAGTAAAACAAGTGTAATTATTGAATTAATGAAATAATATAGTGTTAATGGTAAGTAATAAACTTTTAAATGTAAGGAAAGTAAATAGGTGACAACTAATATATGTTATTATTTATTTAGTGTGTTAAATAAAATTGGTAATCAAATTTGCAATTTAAGGTAATTTTATCTATTCGGTAATAATGGATTAATAACGAGAATGAAATGTAAGAATGTTGGTGTAAGGTAATAAATAATTAATTCAATGTAATCCCAATTGATTGAAACAATTGCAGGGTTATAATTGATTGTATATAGGGATATTTGGTAATAAATTTAATATATGAAAAACAAAGGTAAATATTGAATTTAACAATGAATTAATAATAATAAATAGTAATTGAATAAAATCAACGTTCCGTATGTAATTAATTGGAAATGATCACTTATATAAATATGTTTAAGAGTTGGTGGCAACAATTATTATACAACAATCATTTATTTAGTCCATTTAAATCAAAATTTGCAATCAATTGCAATAAATCTGAATTAAATGTTACGTTTATCTAAATTAGGGTAATAATTGGGAATAACGTAAATTTTATTCAGTGTTATGATAATTAGTTGAATATAACATAAACTTAAGTGTAAATTTAAGGTTATGATAACAATTATTATAAATTACCTAATTAATTGGTCAATGAATTTATTAGAAATCAAGTTCATTTAAATATTCAATAAATGAAGGGTAAACAATAGGAACTAGGAATAGAGTAATAATGGACTTAGTATAAAGATTGAAACTAATCAAATCAAAGTTATTTGGAATTTATTATAATTAAATGGGAACTCAAATTTTAATAAATGAATTTATTTTAAATGGAATTTAATTTATTACACTAATTGAAATGAAGATGGAATGTGAGAATATTAATGTAATAGTTTTGAATCCAATGTTAAATCCTTCTATTTGGCAATAATAAAGAGAATAATTATTAATTTATTTAATTAAATGGAACTATTGAGAATTTAATTTATAATTTCTATATATAATGAAATTGAAAATTTAACACTGCAATGATAGATTAATCAACTTTAAATTGACATCTAAACTTGTTTAAACTATTGTAGATGATTAAGAAATATAAAAGTGATAAATTTGTCAATTTTAGAACTGAAATTTAAAATTGGATTTTATTTATTTAATTATTAATTTATTTATTTAATGTAAAAATAGCCATTTAGGCCACTGACTCGGATTTCAACGAAACCAGTTTCATCGGATCCGTAACAGTGATTTTTTGTAGAATTTCAAGTTTCGTAACGATCGGACTTGTCATTTAATCGTACGGACTCGAAACGCCCTGAAATCAACGAAATTGAAATCAATTTGAAAATACTGATTTTAGCATAACTTCTTTATACGATGGAATTTGGACTCGAAACCTTTTCCATTGCTTTTAAAATATATTAAAACATCTATTTTGATATACGGGTTGACCCAATTTCTTGCCGGAGTCGAAACGGGCTTTTCGGGCCTTTTTATCGTTCAACGCGTTTATAAATCGGGTCCATCTATTCTATTTCAACTTTTCTTATATATACCCTGTTATAAACCCTAATTCATTTCTTATTCCTCATTTTTGCACGTCTATTAGCTCCTCTTTCCAATGGCTGCAAACCCTAATTCCCAAATACAGTTTCAAATCAATTCCAAAGTCAAAAATTCCAACTCCACAAACAATATCAAATTATATATCGTCGGAAAGCTCTTGAAGAGCGCAATCCAGATCCACTGTTTGTTTTTCGATCGGAGTTTCTATGCATCCGGAATCAGTGGAAACATTCACGGCCATTCATCGTGCGTCGATGAACGCTGTCGGATCGTCGAATCATTTCTGGGTATTGTAGAGTGGACGATGGGGAGTGCATCGGTGGTGTTTGTTCTACGATTCGACGTTTAGATTGTGCGATTTTATTCGATTAGGGTTTGAAATTTTTTGGGTGGTGGCTGCGTTTTGGGCGTCGGGGGCGTAGGAGAGGAGGTCGCGGTGAGATTCTGGCGAGGTGGTGGCTGGCTATGGCGGCGATTCGAGGCGTCGTGGGTGAATTGAGGTGACAGCGCAGTTTCGCTCGAAACTGTAGTTAGGGTCCGTGCGCGTTTTCATGCTGAAGGGTTCTGGAACATTTTTTCTTGGAAGATGCTGATGAGGTGGATATGGAGTGAGCTTCTTGTTTTCATTTTATTTTAATTTAAATGTAATTCGTGTCGCTCTAACTAACATATCTCTCGCATACGAGGCATGTTTCACGCGCGGTTTTCTCCGCTAGGTTCGTATTGGAATTCCGAACATTTTGGCACTGGTTTGGATGAATTCGGAGACTGTTAAATTTTTGGGTGTTAATTGGATTTAAATTCTATTTAAATTCAAAAGGTAAGTGTCTTAACCCACTCACAACTTCTAAAATTTCTTATGTGTGTTAAATTAATTTCTGATGTGATTAGAAATTTATTTATTGCTATTTGGTATACTTTTTATCATCATTCCAGTTAAAATTGAATTTATTGAATTAAATTGGTATTCAATTTATTATTGCATGTAAACTACCAGTTAAAATAACTTATTATTGAATACAAACTGTCAGTAATTACTTGTTTTTATTACTATTCTATATTGATGTTATTGTTTGACTTGGATGATGATTGTGATAAATGGTTGATGATTGATATTGGGTGAATGGATGCTGTATTTTATGTTGTTATAGACTGCAAGTTGTTATGCATTTTATTTCATTCGAGATTGCGGTTTGAAATGATATAACCGTAATTTTATTTTAAATTACGGATTGAAATGACAAATATCCGTATTACTTGACCATAAGGCAGAAAATTTTATACAAATGCTGTAACATCCATCCTTTTCGCACGCTTTAAATCGACACACGTGCCAATTCAAACCATACGGAAGGGCGGATTGATATGAGGTAAATAAGAAAAACAGAGAAGAGACTAAACAGAACCTCACAGCGGAAGGATAAAATATAATAATAAATATACAGTTCATAAAACTGTTTACAAAACATTTGATTCTTCTTCGTACAATAAATATCAGAGTTCACATACCAATAAAAAATGCAGCGGAACAATATGAGTGTAGTGGAATATAATAAATAATAATAATAGAAATCTCCGTCTTCGTCCTCCAGAGCTAAAGTCTTCGATCCTGAAATGCTCGGACTGACCTGAGCGAATTGAAAAGATAAAACATTCGAGTCAGAACTAAAAGATCTTATGTAAGTTAAATCAACGGAGATAAATATGAGTGCAGTAACTTAAGAGATGCTCGGGATTTACATCTCCTAAGGATCCGTTAAACTATCTACTATGTAGTATATTTCGCTATTATACTAGTGTCTAATTGTAAAATAAACTTACTTTTAAACAGCGTTAAGGCTTTACATTTTCCACCTTAACACGGTTATATATTCCTATAGTCTATACAGTACTGTACTCTCCCCGTACTGGGCGTCGTCAGAGGGCACTCCATAGGTATGGTACAAAACCAAAATCGTATAAGGCGCACTAGGGTAGGTGACACGGCACAACTAGGCAATGCCAGGATAGATATACCAATTATTATCCGAGCTAGTGGTAACGCATAGCCGCAGCTACCGCCCACCTCGAACAAACACCCCCAAAATCAAAAAATAAAGGTGGCCAGCGAATCAATCCAAAGTCAGAGTATAGTATCGAAGGGATGTGTTCGATAAAGGGCGCTAACCCCCTTGGCTCGAGAATCGCTCCTGTTTTAGCCACCTTATGCCAACTCACGGGAGTCGGGTCCACGTATTTACCTCAAAGGAAACGCCGCCGCCATCCTACTTCATTTGGAATCTCCACTGCGTACACGGTTAAAGTGGTTTTTGGAGTTGGCAGAGAGTACGACAACTTCCAATACCGGTCTCTTCAACAACCAAACGTTATTATAACACCGCGGACTTTAAAAACGGTTTATACTTTAAAACCAGAATATAATTATCCATTTCAAAACCCATAAGTAAGATAGCATTTCCATTTCAAAAACAACTCATTTTGATATTATTTTTATAAATCCCAAATCAATAATATCATTTTATTTCAAATATATTTCTCTTCCAAAATCATACTGCTTTAAAATTTATAATATCGGGAAACCAAACATTTGAATTATAGCTTTCAAAACATAATACTGCGAAATTCACAGCTTTAAAACCATAACTTCTAAAACTTGAATGGTTTGGATATACAAACGATATATAGAATAAAATATTTTGAATTTAAAATTACTTTATAAAATAAAATAATTTCCGCGACTTTTCAATTTTATTCATAAAATATTTAGTCTAAATCCATAAATTTTAAATTCACTTTCAATTAAATCAACCACTTCAAATTCAATATATTTCTAACTTTGAGTATTTAACAATTTCAAAACTTAAGGTTGGAATTTATATTTACCAATTCATTGTCCTATTATTTAGTTTTGAAATGTTTACATAATAAGTCAAAATCATTTAAAATAAAACTCCAGTTACTAACAACTTAAATATTTCCTTCAATTTATTTATGCTAGAAATATTCTTATAATTTATCTTGAAATAAAAATCCATTCATAAATCTCATTACGTTACAATTTCCAAGTTTACTAAGTTTTACCTCAACTTGTAGAGTTTAAAATTTCCTTTTTTTTTATAAGCTCAATTCCAAATAAATTTCCAATTTATCTTCAAATCTTAATTGATTTGAACCATTTTAGACTTTATGTATATATACAATATCTTAAACCTGTACTAAATCATATAACAAAAATTATCAAACTCCATTTTTCAACTTATTCATTTTTATTTAATAGATTTATACATAGCTTAAATTCACAATTTAACTATATATGTATATATAAAATAATATTTATAAAATATCAAAATTTAATATCTATTAAACCGTATTCTATCCAAACCATGGAAATTAATTCAAAATAATTTATATACATAGACCGCGGTGTCTGTATATAATTTTCTATCCTATGGTCAAGTGATACGGATATTTATCATTTCAGTCCGTAATTTAAAATAAAATGCGGTTGTATATCATTTCAAGCCACAATCCCGAATGAAATGAAATGCATGATAACTTGCAGATAATATAATATAGAACACATGATCCATTCACCAAACATCATTCATCAACCATTTATTTCAATCATCATCCAATTTGAACAAACATCAATAAATAGCATATAAAATATAACAGGTATCAACGAACAGTTTATATTCACAAATAAATTAATAACTGTTTAATTGGAGATCTACATGCAAAATAAATAAATTTAACTGTCAAATTATATGCAATAATAAAACTGAATAACAATTTAATTTAAATGAATGTAATCTAACTGAGATGATGAATAAAATATGACAAACAGTCGTAAATGAATTTCTACTCATATCATAAATCAATTTAACAAATATAAGAAATTTTAGAAGTTGTGAGTGGGTTAAAACACTCACCTTTTGAATTTAAATCGAATTTAAATCCGATTTAAACCCAAATATTTGACAGTCTCCAAATCTATGCAAACCAGCTTCAAAAGATCCAGAATTTAATTACGATCCTAACGGAAAAAAATTCATGTGAAACGGAGATCGTATGTGGAAGATATCATCGTTAAACGATCTGAAATCAAAAAAATAATATAAATAAAACAACAAACCTACACGTCATCCATGCTTGTCCCCATGTAACTCACGCACCCGTAAGCATCAGAAACCTTAATACGCGATCGTCCCTACCAAACGTGGCCGCCACCATCAAGTAACCCTAATCCTGATTTTTGCCGCTCCCTCGCCCAACTCCAACACAATCAGGCACCACCATCGAACAACCCTCCACGAGCCGCCCCTACCACGGCCGATCGGCCACCTTCAGTGCCCCCTCCAAGGATGCGCCGCCGCTGTCTGTACCAGCTGGTTCTGGGATTTTGGTGAGCTTCGACACGAACCAAGCCGTTTGATCGACATGCCTCATCTTCCTCTACGCCCTTATGAGACCCGATCGAGCTCACGTTGAATATCCGCCTTTGAATCACAACACAAACATACGACGTCCGAGAATGATTTGCGATTTCTGGGTAAACGGTGAACCGTTTTGAAATACAAATTACACCATTGAATTACGCTCCTCGAGAGCTTTAACGTATATTTTTTTCGAAATTTTCTGGGGAATTTAAAATTATGACTTTGATTTTGAAATTGAGATGAGATCTAGGGTTTGCATCCATTGAAGAAGAAGAAGAAGAACTGAAGAAATTTTACGCATAGATAAATGAGAATTGGTGGAGGCTCGGGTTTATAACGATATATTTATAGATAAAGTTGAAAAATAGATGGATCGGGTTGATGGATGTACGTGCTAACGCTAACGTGGCCCAAAAAGCCCGTTCTGACCCTGGAACGAAATTGGTTAATCCCATATATCAAAATATGTGTTTTAAAATATTTTGAACGCGATGGAAAAGGTTTCACGTCCAAATTCCATCGTATGAAGAAGTTATGCTGAAATCAATATTTTCAAATTGATTTCAATTAAATCGATTTCAAGGCGTTTCGCGTTCGTACAGTCAAACGACAAGTCTGATCGCTACGAAACTTGAAACCCTACAATAATTCACTGTTACAGATCCGGTGAAACTGGTTTCGTCGAAATCCGAGTCCGTGCCCAAAATTGCTATTTTTATATTGATTAAATAAATTTAAAATTAATTAATTAAATCAAATTTCGCGTTAAAAATTCTGAACTTTGCAATCTTTATCACTTTATAATTTTCAAACATTTACAATGATTTAACAATTTTTATAAGTCGATTTATTAGAGATTAATCAATGGAAATCTTCAATTTCATAAAATTCAAAAATTATAGATAAATTTCCAAAATTTCCATTAAATTGAATTTACCCATAATTATTCCATTCATAATTTCAAATAGAAGGGTTTGCCATTGGATTTGAAATTATCACATAAATATTTTCCGTTTTCAACTTAATTTTTAATCTAACGTAATAATTAAATATTTGATTTCATTCGTTGGCAATAAATCCAACTATTATAAATTGAATAATAACTCACTATTAAAGGTTCAAATTTTATAATTCATAAACTTTATCTTCTTGATTTACTTATAATTTATAATTCTTTAAACCAATACCCATCTCAATTTTAAAGTAACTTAATCCATCCAGTATAGAATTTATTTCAATTTCTTAAAATAACCCCTTTATTATAAATTGAATCCAAATTATTTTAATAAGTTTCAAATTTAACGGATTAGATTTTATTCCAACCCTTAAATTGAGTCTATTATAACTCTATACCACAATTAACACTTGTTTCACATTTCATTCCATTGATATACTCAATTTCATCTTCCATGCTAATTTTATTTCATTACCTAAATATACACCTATTTAGATTTTATATTTGAATGAATATTATGTTTTTTTTGGGCAAGGCCGACGGGGTTAGATGGTCCCCGACCATTTTATTGCTGCACGAATCAGAACATTACACAGACTACGAAGAGCATTACTCTAAGAACACAAGGGGATACAAGGCACAACAAGCACAAGGGAAACAAAATAACAGAAAAGGAAAAGAAAACACAGTTATTATATTTGAAATGAGGCATAGATCCCTGGGTCGAAAGAGAAAGAAAGAAGACTAATATCATTCTTGATTTCCTGCATAATCCACTGCTTGAGCACATCGTCAGTTTTAGCGTTACTGGCATCAAACAATCTAGTATTTCGCTCTCTCCAAACCGAGCTGATGAAGCTCTTCAGCACAGTGTTAAAAACCCGCTTTCGTTCATTTTTAAATCCCGTTTTCGTATAGATCCTTTCCCACTCCACCTGATTGTCATCAGAGACGTTAGTACGTTGAAGCCTCGCCATGATGCAAATCCAGATTCGCTTAATAAATGGGCACTCAAAGAATAAGTGTTCTACTGTCTTAGGTTGCTCATAACAGTATGAACAGAAGATATTAACATTCATACCCATGCATGCAAGTTTAGCTTTGTTCATTATCGCACGGTTAAGAACTTTCCAAAGTGTGAAATTTTATCGCATTCTACTATCATTGCTCCAGGTTCGCTTCCACCATCTCCATGTTGGGCAAGTACCATTCTGCATGATAAATTCATATGCATCTCCTGTTTTGAACAAAGCCTTTTTGTTACCCTATACTATACGTGCAGAAGTGGAGGACATTGCAGTAAACGTGCCTATTTTGTTCCAAATATTTTGGATCCTATAATTGGAAGAAGAATTACGTGTGGTTTGAAGATTGTAGATAACATCTGTGACCATAGTAGCCAAATGAAGCCCAGATTGTTGTATATCATTGTACGATAGGTGTCGACGCAGGATGAACCCCTTGTCTAACCATGGATCATCCCAGAAACTCACGCAATTTGTAGGATTCGTATTCATTTGTATAAGTGGAAGAAACAGCTCTTTAATCTTAAAAATGCTCTGCGAGGTCCAGCTCAATTTTTGAGGCTTGGCCATGTTCCACAAACTCCTTCCCTTTATCACGTTTTTGTCAGACCACATTGCCCAAAGGCTTTTGGAACAATTATAGTAGGTGTCGATATGTTTTGCGAAGGCAGCTTTGTTTCATTCTTTTAAGTTTAGTATACCAAGGCCTCCTTTGCTCATTGGCCTCTCTACTCTTCCAAATTTTATGGGAGCTATATATCTGCCGGTTGTTTTGCCTTTCCATAGGAATTTCATAATAGCACTTCTGATCATATTTATTAATTTATAGAGGAGAATGAACGTTCTTGCCCAGTACACTTGCATTGAAAAGATAACCGACTTAATCAAGGTCAATCTACCTGCTTGACTAAGAGACTTGGTGATCCAGCAATTAAGCCTCGCAGTTATCTTCTCATAAAGAGGAAGACATTGAGTAGAAGAGATTTTTGACGTTGCTAGAGGAAGTCCCAAGTAAGAAACTGTATTAGTATTATGAGACAAGCCAATGATGTGAGAAATTCGATTGCACTGTTCAGTATTAAGACCAGCAGTAATAATTTCAGATTTGTCGATATTAACTTTTAGCCCCGTCATAGTATAGAATTGATAAAGTGTGTGCATTATGTTCGTAACAGTATCAAAATCAGGAGAACAGAAAACAATTAAATCATCAGCAAACATAAGTGCAGTGGTCTGAGGTTGTTTGCATGCAGGATGAAGCTTAAATCTACCTTGGTTTATCTGTTTATCAAATAGCTTCGTAAGAAGCTCCATGACCACTATGAAAACATAAGCAGATAGCGGATCTCCTTGCCTGATCCCTTGCTTACTAGTGAAAAAGCCTTCAGTCTTTCCGTTGACATTAACTGAATATGTCGGTGTGGAGATGCATTCATGTATCCAAGATATAAAATGCGGTGGGAAGTTCATGTACCCCATTATTCGAACAATGCTATCCCATTGCAACATGTCAAAAGCTTTCATAATATCAAGTTTCATCATCGCTTTCGGAGGAGTATTCTTACGTTTATAGCCCTTAATAAGTTCATGCAAGAGAAGGACATGATCCAGAATATTCCTTCCAGGTAAAAAGGCAGCTTGGTTTTTGGAGACAATTTTTGGTAGGACATGCTTAAGCCTTGTAGCAATCACTTTAGAGATACATTTATAAATAGTATTACAGCAGGAGATAGGGCGAAATTCATTAACACAATGAGTGTTTTTGAGTTTGGGTATAAGATCTATATTCTTATAATTAAATGACCTGAAAATTTTACATTTTCTGAAGAAAAGAAGGATGGTATTGCTAACATCAGCTGAAACAATTGACCAACATGAAGTATAGAAGTGTGCATTTAACCCATCTGGGCCTCCGCACGAATTAGCGTTAAGAGAGAACATAGCTTGTTTAATCTCTTCGGGGGTTACTTCATTGCAAAGGAAGGTATAATCATCTGGAATAAGTCTAGGCAGGATGTTGTCAGGGATTTGATCAATATTAGGAATGAAGCTGTTCTTGTTGCTATACAGGTCAGAGAAATGTTTAACAAAAGCATCTTGGACCTCATCAGGGTTAGAGTGAAGAGCACCATTCATGTCATAGATAGTAGCAATGTTTTCTCTTCTCTGATTATTCTTGAGACTTGCATGGAAGTAGGCACTGTTTCTATCTCCCTTTTCCCGCCAATTTATTCTCGACTCCTGTTTAATCATCTCATTCTCTTTAGCTAAAGCTTCATAGTATTGCTGAGACAAGGAACTTTCATTTGCAGCATGATTTTCATTATTCACATTAGACATCATTGCTGTTTGGACCTCAATAAGTTTTTCTTTAATCAACGAGCTCATTTTCTCACCGTTACCATATCTTTGGAATGCCTATTGTTTCAAGACCACCTTCATCTCTTTAATTTTTTTCCTGCAAAACAAACAAATGATTACCTAATTTAGGCTTGTTCCATGCTGTTAACACAGTAGATTTAAAGTCAGGTTCAGAGACCCAAGTATTAAAATATTTAAAATTTGATTTTCCTCTCTTGTCCACTCCACGCAGGTGAATAATTTGTGGTGAGTGGTCAGAAAGAAGAAGGGGAGGAAGGTGGTTGAAGAGAAGAGGCCATTTGGTTAGGGCAGATTGATTGGAAAAAGTGTGATCTATCCTAGAAAAAGTTCTGCATCCATGTCTCCTCTTATTGTTCCACGAGTACCGCATACCAACAGATTTGACCATAACCAGTTCCGCATACTTAAGAGTATCAGCAAGTGGTTTAATTTCACTAAGAGAGAGAGAGAGGATTACCACCTACTCTATCAGAAGGAGAGAAACTACAATTGAAGTCCCCAAGTATAATCCATGGGTGGGTGGACTGTCTGAGAGATGGAATGGTCGTAAGTAACGTAGTTCTAGATTCTGCTGAGTTGAATGTGTATACGAAAGTAACATAGAAAGTTGATTTGTCTGATAGATCAATTGCATGACAGTGTATTAGCTGGGAAGTGGATAGGATGGGGGTTAGTTGATTTCTACTGGGATCGAAAAGAATCATAATTCTACCATACGGTGCTTCATTCAAATTGTGGATGATTCTCCAGTTGGGATTAATGTATGCAGCTGCCTTGTTAGTCTTGGACTGGTTTAACTTTGTTTCAAGAATTTCTAAGATTGACAGTTGATGTGTTTTGATAAGTTGCATACACTGTTCTTGCTTGATAACATGGTTTCCACCACGTATGTTCCATGCTCCAATGCGAGACATCATAGGATAACACGTGCATTGAAAAATTCTATCTTCATTCTCCTAGTTACTGCCTGATTTGAGGACGGGTAGTTAGGAATTGTAGCTGAAAGTGGAGTAACTTCATGATTTTTTGTTTCCTCAGGCGAGGGGGAGGAGGTCTGAGTAGTTTCTATAGGGGTGGGTTGCATAGTTGTCGAAGAGGATAGCGCAATCATTGGTGAAGGGGCTTTGAATGCTGAAGGAGGTTTGATTTTGGAGTATGTGTATAGAGGGGAAATCATGGTCGTAGAGACATTTCCTGGGGGCGTGGAATTTGTAGGTTGAAGTTTGGACTGATACGTTGTGCATGTGTCATTTTCATTGTGCATGTTTTCTTTCTTTTTATCATTATTCCTTTGCTTGGAATTTTTGTTGCCGTTTTGTCTATTTGTTCTACCAAATGAGCCGGTTTCGTCTCCTTTTTTACTATCACTGTTTGATTCAACTTTATTGCATCCATCACCGCTAGCTACAGGTTGTTGTTTCTCGTTCACTGTTTGTTCTACCACATATTTCCTTTGAATTGTATCTTTTCTCCTGTCTTCTTCTTGAATAATATGGTTCTCAACTTCATTTTGTACCTCTGCTTCAAAGTTTTCAATTGCTGCTCGACCTTGCATTTCATCTTTCATACTTTCATCTAACATATCATTTATGTTTTCTTCTTCTTCCAGATTTAGGAGAGCATCAAATTTTTTGAATATTAAAATTTTTCCTACCGTGTCATTATCTTCATTTATCTCCACTTTTTCAGGACTTATATCCTTAACCATTTTATTTATTGCAATGTGATTATTGGCAGTTACTCCTTCATTTATTTCTTCGTTATTATCTACTTTATCACCACATAGACCATTTTCATGGTCATCACTTTTCCGCTCTTCCACAATCTTGCTTTCCTCATTGCCTGTCCTCTTTTGAACCGTAATATATTCCTTATCTACTGTCTCTACCTTCTTATCGCTCACACGTTGCCAAGCTCTGCTGTTTCGTTGCAGAACTGGTCTAACATTTCTATTTTCACGGTGTAACACTGCTGTTACAACCGTTTTTTCTTTACTGGCATTTTTTCTTGTTTCCTTATCTTTGTCACTTTGACTCTTTTCCTTACTATCACAACTTTCTGTTTTATGTCCAATTTTTTTGCATATTACACATACATCCGGCTTCCACTGGTATTGAACGTAGATTTTTTGATACCCCCCTTCTACCAATTTAACCATAAACTCGTCTGGAAGATCCTTGTCTGGTTTGACTTCAATTAAGCACTTCGCATAGCTCAGTCCTTCTTGCTTCTCCGTCATTTCATCCATACACAACATCTTCCCCAGGTGACTACTAAGCCAGTTAATCCCAAGTGGCGACCAAGCAAATATTGGGAGGTTGTACAACTGAACCCAAACCGGGACAGCAGAGATTGAGCCTGGTACATCACTTATAGCTGCATCATAAGGTTTAACTATGAACAACTTATTATTCATAATAATAGGATCACTTTGCAGAATTTTAACTCTATCTTCCGAACACATGAAGTTAAATAAGAAGATGCTTCCATCTAACTTGACTGTAACAGAACCTTTTAACTTCCAAATCTTCTTGAGTTTTATAATTACTGCAGTATGTGACAAAGGCTTGTCTAAGAAAAAACCAACCAGTGTTTCATTCCAAATCACTACTCTAACTTCAAGAACTGCTTGCGTTGGTACTAAAACATCATCTTCGTACTCTAGTTTCAAGTCAACGGGGATGTACTTCCCAGAATTTTTTGGTTTGTGCTTAAAAAGTGAAGTCCATTCCCGTTCACCCTGAAATGAATGAGGAGGTAGGTCGGTTTGGGAAGATGGTGATTTATTAGGATGATGTGAAGGTAATGGGTCCGGAGGAACATGCAGGGGCATATTTGGGAGGTCGTGAAGTACAGTGGGAAGAAGGCATAAATTACGGTCTTCAAATACTTTACATTCTATAACTTACTTTACATACTTTTTTTCGTATTAGTTTCTTAATTATCAAAATTTCAACTTATTCCCCAAATCCACAAATTATTACTTAACATAAATCTACGCTTTTATTACTTTACGTCCACCTCCGTTACTCTTTAATTAATCACCAAGTAACGTTATCATCAAACCAACATTAATTAATATATAAAATGCTTACATTTATTTCTCTACATCCAATTTGTTCCTAATGCTATTCCCTTATTTTGGTTATTATTTATCAACTTGTTCAAAACTTATTACCTAAATTTCCGTTATTATAAACCTTTATTTGTTTTTTTTCATTTAAATTAAATTTTAAATTAACTTATAATAACTGCTTACAAGTATGAATGGAAATTATCATTTATTCCAATATTTCTAACTTTACATTAACATATTAAATAAATTCCCTTTAAATGAATTTTATATCCAGGTATATTACTTACCCCATTTCATTTATTTAAATTTATTCAAATTGCTAGTAAATAGGTTTTAATCATCATTTATATATTCTATTTTAGCGTGCATTTCAATATTTGTTTACAAAGTTTTTTTTCTACTAAATTTAATTACAAAACTCATTAATCCAACCAAATTAAATCCACGAAATTTACAGCTCGTTGCAAACGTCGTGGTCTATATATATAAATATTTTGAAATAATTTTCTATGGTTTAGTAAATAAATATATGGTTTTATGAAATATTGATTTGGATATTGTATAAATGTTATTTTATTTACAGTTGAATTCTTGGTTTTAAGCTATGTATAAAATTGATTTAAAGTATAAAAGGAGTTTAATAATAAAGTTTGATTTTATTAAGATATAATATGGTGAAGTATTTATTTAAATTATATTTCTGGAGTTTAATGATTTAAATAAGAATTAAGTTGGAAGATAGACAGGAAATTGGTTTGAATTGAATTATTTAAGAATTATACACAAATAAATTTGATTTGAAATTTAAACAAAATTGAGATTTTAAAGGGTATGATTCTTATAACTTGATTTGGTTTAGAGTGATTTAAATGAAAATATCAAGTTAAATAAATTGAAAGAATATCGAGTTATGTGAAGTTAAAAGTTTTCTTAAATGATACTGGATTTATTACGTAACATTTCAAATCTAAATAATAGTAACTGAATTTGATGTATATGAGATTATCAAAGAATAAATTTTGAAATGGTGGAATGTTTAAAGCTCTGAAATATATATGGAAATTGAAATGGTTTATTTGAGGATTCAAATCTGTATTTGGAATTTATTTGTGAAATTAAAGAAGCTAATTTATTATATGAAGTAATTTAATATTAAACCATTAAGTATTGGAAGTTATGTTTCAAAGTTATGCGTTCCAAGGTATTATGATTTGAAAATGCTATGATTTTGGGAAAAGGATATATTTGAAATAAAAATGATATTATATTGATTTGGGTTTTGTAAATGGTATCATATTGATTTGTTTTTTTTAAAACGAAAATGATATCGTATTTATATGGTTTTGAAATGAATATTATATCCTGGGTTTGAAGTATAATTATTTTGAAACGACCGCGGTGTTATAATAACGATTGGTTGGCAAAGAGACCGGGATCGGATATGGGCATACTCTCCGTCGATAACGAAAACCACTTTGACAACCATGTACGCGGTGGAGATTCCAGAATGAAGAAGGATGGTGGCGGCGTTTCCTTTGAGATAAATACGTGGACCCGACTCCCATGAGTTGGCACAAGGTGGCTAAAACAGGAGCTATTGACGGGCTAATGAGGTAGCACCTTTGATCGGACTCATCCCTTCGATATTATATTCTGACTTTTGGATTGATTCGGTGGCCACTTTTGATTTTTTTTTTTTTGATTTGGGGGTGTGGCTCGAGGTGGGCGGTAGCTGGCCGTTATGCGTTACCACCGGCCCGGAAGCGTAATTGGTATATCTACCCTGGCATTGCCTAGTTGTGCTGTGTCACCTACCATAGCGCGCCTTGTACGAGTTTGGTTTTCACCCGTAGCCTGTGTGATATCCTCTGGTGGCTTCCCGATCAGGAGGGACTATGATATTGGATGAATGAAATGACCCTCACAAATATCTACCTTAATTTCTCAAGAATTTTTTTTTTGTTATGCATAAGTATATGTATGATTTTACACACATTTAATTTATATATGTACATGTGTCCATATATATATCCATTTGCATATTTAAATTTGATCTAATCTTACTTCCTATTCTCAGGGTCATTTTCCTTTTTAAATGATTCACCCAGGGTTCAAATTTTGCTACCAATATAAATATATCAGTTTATTCCTAAAAAGATATACACATGCATATGAGGATGCATGTGTTCCTCTTGTTTATAGTCAGAGTATGTTTTTATTCCATTTGTTAAACAATAGCATGCTGTTTGACCTTGGATTTGAATAAACCTACATATAGTTAATTACCATTTTCTTTTGAATATTTGTAATATGTTACTAAATCATGTGCATATTTAATTCATGTGGATTTAGTCATTCTATTTTAGGAATTTGTTGTCAATTTATCTTGGCAGATAAATCTCAAAGTACTTGGTTTTTTTTCATGTTTAATTATATTGATATTTAGCTAAGACCAGAAAATGATATATTCACTTATCATTTCCCACTGATGTATTTTCTAGAAACCTTCTTATTTGATTCAATCTATATGACTTGTTTATTTCAATCTTATTCTATGTGACATATTGTGAGTTAAGTATATGTATAAGTTCTGAGAACTTAAACATAAAAAGAATGTTTAAAAGAATAAGGTGTATTTCCAGATTTGATGGTGCAAGTCTGTCCAGATTACATATCTATTATAGTTTTTGAAGGTTAGTTGTGGTAAAACAATTGCTAATGAACTAAAGCTTTTGAGATGTATTTTACATTCAGAATATCATCAGACATGAACAACCAAAACTTCACTCATCTGAAGCTGGTTAACCCATAAATCTTGTGTCTACCAGATACCCGATCATGGCAATTGAGATGCCAGTCATTTGCATTATATCTGAAGCCTTCCCATTCAATTTCTTTTCTCAAAACAATTTAGAAAGTAGACTTGAACCTTTTGCAAAGCATTTCAGAGAAAAACAGTTAAATACTTAAAAGTATACTTCAAGGTAAATTCTGAATTTTACTCTAAAACTCATTGCTCTCTTTTTTTTTAAAAAATAATTCCAGGTAGTCTAATACATAATATAATTTATACAAAGCAATTGCTCACATACCTATATATATATATATATATATATATATATTTACCAGGTTTTCATAGCTAACACTTTGAACATATTTTTCTTGTTTATGCCTCAGATAATACTTCAATATTCAGACCTTAACACACAACAATTTCAACAGAGCAACTAATTTAATCTAACACTTTACAAAGTTTTTTTTTTATAAAAACAACATGTTCAACTAAACATAACAGTTCATTACATAACTGGGATTTAAAAACTTAGTTTTCATGAACACATGCAGATAAACATCATAGGCTCTTATTAAAACTAGCAAGCATGCTCATCCAATTTTCTCATTAGCCATTTACCCTTTTCTTCCTATTTAAGCTTTGCATTCCCTGCAAGAACATTGGTGGCTGCCTCATTTTCAAATTAGACACCCCCATATGCCATGAGCAAACAAGGGTCAGATCAGTGGTCTGGTATGAGCAACATCAAAATATTCATAGTATTAAGCAAACAGAGAATATAAGTGTAATGACTTGTTATTTAAGCAAGTTTCTGCAGTTGATTATTTTTATCATTGTGTAAATAAAGTGACTTGGATATGATAACTTCATCTATCATTCCTACACATACATACATCATCTTGCAATCATAAATATAACTCTGCAACCTGTGTATCCACTGGAACAATCTTGGTTCCAGACCAACCAACCTAAGAAATATTCATAATTCTATCTTTTCATATACAGGTTGTATTTTTCAATTTAAATTCCTGCCTCATCTACTATCAGGGAATCACAGGGACACATTGCAATGAAATAATTCACATCATTGCACAAAGATCTTAGGGCTTAAAAAAATCATGTGCCAACTTGCATACTTCAAATATGACAAGCATTCCAGCATCCTTCTTGGCCTTCCCTTCCCTTGTTTATTTACTACTGCATTGATTTAAATTTTATTATCAAATAGCTAAGTGAACATGTCACTGTATACATGGAAACACCCATAATTCTTCCTAGCATAATTCCCTCAGAAATTAAGTAAACAATTATTTCCCAAGATGTGGACACTATGTCTTGATCTCAGTAAAATATAAGAATATTTTCAACTGTAGGAGAAGCATGGCATGTCATATTATATTGATCTGCAAGCCTCTATGATTGAATTAGATTCATGATCTGGCTCAATCATAGTTTTTAGCTTGTGGGTTTTTTTTTGATTTGATTAAGGGCTCAGCACATATAGTATTTCTATTCCACCCTTAATTAATTTCCTTTTTTTTTCAAGCCTCGGCACTATACAAAGTATAATGCAGCTCGCAATATTTTTTCTTGTTAAAATTTCCATGCCATAGATCTATAATAGTTGAGAGTATTCTCTCCATAATTTTAAAGTTTCAGACCTTAACACTTCTGAGCAAGATAAAACAGTAAGTTGCACATCCCAAAGACAACCATCACAACAAATCAAAGATCACCCAAAACATCCATAATAAAATCATGACAGATCCAAAATCATCCCAAGAGCATTGATAAAATCATATACATCAAAACCAGAAACATGTAAGTGGCAATATAAAAAGTGGCTGCCTCATCTCAGGTCTTAATGCCATGAATTTAGTGAGGTTTACTCACCTAAATATTTTCTTCTTTTGATCCAGAAAACCCTTGTGTGTTTTCTCCTTCCTTTCAATATTTTTCTTTCTTATTTTTAAGCAACTCAGGGTAAAATGATTTCCTGGCCAAAACTGCCTATTTATAACAATGTTTTTCACTAGGGTTTTGTTAAAACAAAATTCCATTTTTATCCTAGTTAGCATCATGCATTTTCCAAATTTTCATCCCCTGTCATATTAATTACCTAAGGACAGCACTTTCTTCCCTTTACTTTTCATAAAATGTCCACTCACCTAGGTCATGTTAAAAGTGTGTGTACTATATTTTATACTTTTATTTCTTTCCAGAAATTTTCCTTTCTATTTTTACCTACACAAGCATATTGACTTGTATTACATTTCATGTCATTTTAATGTTTCCTTATGTTTTGCTTTAATACTTTCTGCTCCCAGAGAATGTACATGTACATAGGTAGGTGTGTGTGTGTGTGTGTGTGTGTGTGTGTGTGTGTGTGTGTTTGATCTCTCTTGCCTTTCAGAAAATATACACATATATATTTTCTAATTAAATGAGCTAGATCTGGCAAAAGAAAATCCTATGCTTTAAGTAAGGATTACTACTTTGCTCAAATGAAATCTTTCTGCCTCTTTATTACTTTATTTAATTTCTTATGCTTCGCAGAAAAGTGTATATAGGCATATCTTCTATATTTAACTGGGTTAGTTCTAAGTTAAATTCCAATATTTTAAATAAGAATTTTACTTTCTTATTTCAACCAAAAAATTTCTGTCTCTTTATTTATTTATATTTTTTTCCAAGTTCTTAGATTTCCTTCTGTGCCATTTTCAGTGTGCATGTGCACACATATCCTTGCACACTATTTAATTTGAAGAATTTCACCATATTTAAATCTAAATATTTCAAAATTAAATTATTTTATCAAAGTGATTTTTCACAAAAGTTTGGGGTATTACATTCACCCCTCCTTTTTAGGAATTGTGTCCTCACAATTTTCCTAGTACTTATAACAAGCATCATCTTATTTTCTGAAAATCTAACAGACATATGCATAAGCAAGCAAATTCAACCACAGCAATCATTCATATCAAATTTTTCAGAAATTAAAATTACCTTTAATTTGCAAAAAGCTTAGGATAATCCCTGCTTATCTTATCTTCTGACTCCCATGTACAATCATTAGGATCAAGACTCCATTGGACCTTCAACAATTTCAGAGTTTTACTCCTTAATTTCATTTCTTCTTTAGCTAATATTCCCACTGGTTCTCTCTCATAGACCAAATTGGGATTTATCTTAATTTGAGTAGGCTTGTCTAGAATTTCCCCTTATCATGTACCCATCTTCTAAGTTGTGACACATGAAAAACATTATGCATTGCTTTCATTTCCTCTGGCAGTTCCAGTTTGTATGCTAGTGAACCAATTCTTTCCAGAATTATATAGGTCCAACATACCTTGGTGTGAGCTTACCTTGCTTTCCAAATCTCAAGACCTTTCTCATAGGTGAAAATTTGATAAAAACAAAGTCACCCACTTCATATTCTACTTGCTTTCTCCTCTTGTCTGCAAACTTCTTTTGCTTGTCTTGAGCTGCTGCAATTCTTTTCCTTATCAATTCAATTTTCTCTGTAGTTTCTTGTATGTACTCAGGCCCTAAAATAGCTCATTCTCCTGTTTCTACCCAACACACAGGTGATAAGCATGGCTTGCCATATAAGGCTTCAAATGGTGCCATCCCTATGGTGCTTTGATAACTGTTATTGTATGTGAACTCGGCTAAATGGAGATAGTCTTCCCAATTGCCTCCAAAATCCAGAGCATATGCCCTTAATAAGTCCTCTAAAACTTTGTTCACCACCTCAGTTTGTCCATCTGATTGTGGATGGTAGGCAGTGCTTAAGCACAATTCACTTCCCATAGCTTCTTGAAAACTTTTCCAAAACCTTGAGTTGAAGATGATATCCCTATCGCTCACAATGGTTTTGGGAATGCCATGTAGTCTTACCACTTCTTTCATAAATACTTGAGCCAATTTTGGTGCATTCCTTTATGACTTAACTGGAATGAAATGTGCCACTTTTGTTAGCCTATCTACTATCACCCATATGCTTGTGTTTCCTCTCTTGGATCTAGGCAGACCATCTATGAAATCCATAGACATACCCTCACATTTCCACTGTGGTATACTAAGGGGTTGCAACAGTCCTAATGGCCTTTGTGTCTCTGCCTTGACTTGTTGGCAAGTCATACACTTTGCAACATGTTTGGCCACATCAGACTTCATTCCCTTCCACCAAAGATTTCTCTTCAAATTTTGATACATCTTTGTACTGCCTAGGTGTATGGAGTACTTTCTCCTATGGTATTCATTCAATATTTCCTCCTTCAACTCTATGTTTTCTGGAACACACATTTTGTCCTTTTTCCTTAAATAACCATTTTTATCAATATGCTAGTTTATCACCTCTTCCCCTTTTAATAAGAGCATTTTCTTTTCCAATAGGTTAAGGTCTTGATCCTGCATTTTTCCAACCTTCAGAAGTAAATCTGATTGCAGAGATATTAAACTAAATTTTCCTTTACTTCCTCCTTCTTCCATTGGTACTATTTGTACTTCACCACTTGCTTCAATCTCTAAGTCAGTGAGTATAGACAAATCCTTAAATTCTTCCATCATCAACATGGCTACTTTAGCATGTTGTCTACTCAAGGCATCTACAACTTTATTTGCCTTACCTGGTGTATAGAGTATATCTAGATCATAGGCAGCTAGAAACTCCACCCATCTATGTTGCCTCATGTTCAAATCTTTTTGTGAGAAAAGATATTTCAATGCTTTATGATCTGTGTACAAATTAAACTTTGCACCTAATAAATAGTGTCTCCAAAGTTTCAAAGCATACACTACTGCTGCTAGCTCAAGATCATGGGTTGCATACCTAGTTTCATGTGGCTTTAATTGCCTAGATGCATAGGCTATCACCTGGTCTTGCTGCATCAACACAGCCCCTAGCCCAGAGCCACTTGCAACTGTATACATAATTAATCCCTCATTTCCTTCAGGTACTTTCAATACTGGTGCATTGACTAAGGCTTCCTTTATCTTGATAAACGCTTGTTCACATTTTTCTGTCCATACAAAGGCTTGATTCTTTCTAGTTAAACTGGTAAGGGGTGATGATATTTTTGAAAAATCTTTTATAAATCTCCTAAAATATCATGCCATCCCCATAAATGATCTTACTTCACTCACTGTGCTAGGCCTCTTCCATGCTTGGATAGCTACTACCTTATTGGGGTTTACTGAAATTCCTTTGGCAGAAATGACATGGCTAAGGAAATGTACTTCCTCCTTCCAAAATGCACATTTTGCAAATTTTGCTTTTAGACCATTTTCCCTCAATCTAGACAAAACCAAATGCAAATGATTCTTGTACTCTTCCACTGTTTTGGAATAAATCAAAATGTCATCAATAAAAATTAGCACAAATTTATCTAAATAATCTCTAAAGGTTCTATTCATTAAATCTACAAAATATGAGGGGGCATTTGTCAACCCAAATGGCACAACCATAAATTCATATAACCCATATCTAGTGTTAAATGCAGTATACTTAACACTTGAGTCTTCAACCTTCATTTGATGAAATCCTGATGCCAAGTCTAGTCTAAAAAATATTTTAGCTTCACTGAGTTGATCAAAGAGATCATCAATCCTAGGCAGTGGGTATTTATTTTTGATGGTGACCTTATTCGGTTCTCTGTAATCTATGCACATCATCAAAGTACCATCATGCTTCCTCAGAAACACTACTGGAGCACCCCATCATGAGTTACTTGGCCTTATGAATCCTTTACTCTCCAATTCTTCTAACTGGTTTTTCAATTCCTTGAGTTCACTTGGCCTCATTCTAGTAGGCTTCTTAATTATTGGGCTTGCTCCTAGAATGAGATTGATTCGAAACTCTACTGGTCTATGATGTGGAACACCCTTGACTTCCCCAAACACATCCAAGTATTCATTGACTATGGGTATTTCTTCTATAATAAGTTCACTGGAATCTTTTCCCAAGTCAATTAAATGATACAATTTCCTTTCCTTAGCTACTTCACACAAAACTGTGATTCTCTGACCCTTAGAATTTTGCAATGATATGGTGGATGAACTTAAATTAATTATGGCTTTAAATTGCCTTAACCAGTCTACCCCCAATATAACACCTATATTTGGGTAGTTTAAAACATATAAATTGGAAATAAAAGTATCTCCTCCTATGTTTAATTCCACATCCACACAAATCATATTCAAAACACTAAAACTCCCTAGTGGACTTTGTATATGTAATGGGGTTTCAACCAATATGTAATTTAATTTTAACATTTTAACTATTTCATAAGAAATTAAGGAGTGAGTTTCCCCAATATCTTATACTACTGCTATGGGTATAGTACAAATAAATAGTATACCTTCCACTTGACTGTGCTTCTCAACATTAATCTCCAGTGTGGATTTGCCTTTGCCTTCCAAGTTTGCTAATTTTCCTTGCTGTTTATACTCAAGACAATTCCTCTTCATATGCCCATCTTTCCCACATAGATAGCACTTGAAAGCTCCTCCTTTCAATCCTGGACACCTTGGTTTGATATGTCCTTCCTTTCCATAATGACGACACTCAATTTTCATTTTGGTTTCCTTAGCTTTAATATCTCCAGTGCCCTTGTTACTGACCTCTTCTTTCTTCTTATCATAAGGGTGATATCTTCCCTTACCCTTCTTGATGTTATTATTCTTAAAATTTCTGAACTTTTCCCTTTCCTTGTCATGCTGCTCCAATCTCAAAGCCAAGTCTATTACTTGATCAAATTTCCTGTCAGCATAAGGTAACATGGCTCTGCTAAGTCCTGGGTTCAAACCTTTAATGTATCTGTCATTTTTGGATGCTTCATCTGCCACAAGCATTGCTCCATATGTGGAAAGCCCCTCAAACTTTTGAGTGTATTCAGTGACATTTAACGTTCCTTGCCTGAGTCTAATAAATTCTTCAAGTAAAGTGGTCTTAGCTGATGCTGGTACAAATCTTGCCTCCAACATTTCCTTGAATTGATTCCAAGTGATTTCATTTTCAATTGTTCCAGCTATGATCACCTCCCACCAGCTTAGAGCTACTCCTTTCAGCTGTCTTGAAGCCACTTGCCTCTTCCTTTGATAATCAAGCTGCATATCATTAAAAATTCTATCCAATGTTCTCAACCATGCTTGAATTTCCATCACATTTTCAGTCCCTTCAAAACTCTTGCCTCCCAAATTTGTATAAGCCTTTAATAGTTTTGAAAGTTCCTCATGTGGATTCTCAGGTCTATGCCCAATTCCATCCCTTAAAACCCTCACAAACTCTTGCATATCAAGCATTTGTGGTGCACTTGTTCCTGCATAATGTGATCCCCTTCCTACCATGGTCTGGTCACTAAGTATTGGGCAGAGGGTATTAGTACACTTTGAGTATCTTTCTATAGCTAATACTTTCCTACCTAAATTATTTCATTCAAAACAAACAGACATAATACACTTCTATAATACTTAGCAATCAATGCAACCAAGTGCTCTGATACCAAATGAAATGACCCTCACAAATATCTACCTTAATTCCTCAAGAATTTTTTTTTGTTATGCATAAGTATATGTATGATTTTACACACACATTTAATTTATATATGTACATGTGTCCATATATATATCCATTTGCATGTTTAAATTTGATTTAATCTTACTTCCTATTCTCAGGGTCATTTTCCTTTTTAAATGATTCACCCAGGGTTCAAATTTTGCTATCAATATAAATATATCAGTTTATTCCTAAAAGATATACACATGCATATGAGGATGCATGTGTTCCTCTTTTTTAAAGTCAGAGTATGTTTTTATTCCATTTGTTAAACAAGAGCATGTTGTTTGACCTTGGATTTGAATAAACCTGCATATAGTTAATTACCATTTTCTTTTGAATATTTGTAATATGTTACTAAATCTTATGCATATTTAATTCATGTGGATTTGGTCATTCTATTTTAGAAATTTGTTGTCAATTTATCTTGGCAGATAAATCTCAAAGTACTCGGTTTTTTTTCATAGTTTAATTATATTGATATTTAGCTAAGACCAGAAAATGATATATTCACCTATCATTTCCCACTGAAGTATTTTCTAGAAACCTTCTTATTTGATTCAATCTATATGACTTGTTTATTTCAATCTTATTCTATGTGACATATTGTGAGTTAAGTATATGTATAAGATCTGCTGTAATAAAGAACTTAAACATAAAAAGAATGTTTAAAAGAATAAGGTGTATTTCCAGATTTGATGGTGCAAATCTGTCCAAATTACATATCTGTTATAGTTTTTGAAGGTTAGTTGTGGTAAAACAATTGCTAATGAACTAAAGCTTTTGAGATGTATTTTACATTCAGAATATCATCAAACATGAATAACCAAAACTTCACTCATCTGAAGCTGGTTAACCCATGAGTCTTGTGTCTACCAGATACCCGATCATGGCAATTGAAATGCCAGTCATTTGCATTATATCTAAAGCCTTCCCATTCAATTTCTTTTCTCAAAACAATTTAGAAAGTAGACTTGAACCTTTTGCAAAGCATTTCAGAGAAAAACAGTTAAATACTTAAAAGTATACTTCAAGGTAAATTCTGAATTTTACTCTAAAACTCATTGTTCTCTTTTTTTTTAAAATAATTCCAGGTAGTCTAATACATAATATAATTTATACAAAGCAATTGCTCACATACTTATATTTTTTTTACCAGGTTTTCATAGCTAACACTTTGAGCATATTTTTCTTGTTTATGTCTCAGATAATACTTCAATATTCAGACCTTAACGCACAACAATTTCAACAGAGCAACTAATTTAATCTAACACTTTACAAAGTTTTTTTTTATAAAAACAACATGTTCAACTAAACATAACAGTTCATTACATAACTGGGATTTAAAAACTTAGTTTTCATGAACACATGCAGATAAACATCATAGGCTCTTATTAAAACTAGCAAGCATGCTCATCCAATTTTCTCATTATCCATTTACTCTTTTCTTCCTATTTAAGCTTTGCATTCCCTGCAAGAACATTGGTGGCTGCCTCATTTTTAAATGAGACACCCCCATATGCCATGAGCAAACAAGGGTCGGATCAGTGATCTGGTATGAGCAACATCAAAATATTCATAGTATTAAGCAAACAGAGAATATAAGTGTAATGACTTGTTATTTAAGCAAGTTTCTGCAGTCAATTATTTTTATCATTGTGTAAATAAAGTGACTCGGATATGATAACTTCATCTATCATTCCTACACATACATACATCATCTTGCAATCATAAATATAACTCTGCAACCTGTGTATCCACTGGAACTATCTTGGTTCCAGACCAACCAACCTAAGAAATATTCATAATTCTATCTTTTCATATACAGGTTGTATTTTTCAATTTAAATTCCTGCCTCATCTGCTATCAAGGAATCACAGGGACACATTGCAATGGACTAGTTCACATCATTGCACAAAGATCTCAGGGATTAAACAAACCATGTGCCAACTTGCATACTTCATATATGACAAGCATTCCAGCAGCCTTCTTGGCCTTCCCTTCCCTAGTTTATTTACTAGTGCATTGATTTAAATTTTATTATCAAATAGCTAAGTGAACATGTCACTGTATACATGGAAGCACCCATAATTCTTCCTAGCATAATTCCCTCAGAAATTAAGTAAACAGTTGTTTCCCAAGATGTGGACACTATGTCTTGATCTCAGTAAAATATAAGAATATTTTCAACTGTAGGAGAAGCATGGCATGTCATATTATATTGATATGCAAGCCTCTATGATTGAATTAGATTCATGATCTGGCTCAATCATAGCTTTTAGCTTGTGGTTTTTTTGGTTTTTTTTTTGATTTGATTAAGGGCTCAGCACATATAGTATTTCTATTGCACCCTTAATTAATTTCCTTTTTTTTTCAAGCCTCAACACTTATACAAAGTATAATGCAGCACACAATATTTTTTCTTGTTAAAATTTCCATGCCATAGATCTATAACAGTTGAGAGTATTCTTTCCATAATTTTAAAGTTTCAGACCTTAACACTTCTAAGCAAGATAAAACAGTAAGTTGCACATCCCAAAGACAACCATCACAACAAATCAAAGATCACCCAAAACATCCATAATAAAATCATGACAGATCCAAAATCATCCTAAGAGCATTGATAAAATCATATACATCAAAACCAGAAACATGTAAATGACAATATAAAAAGTGGCTGCCTCATCTCAGGTCTTAATGCCATGAATTTAGTGAGGTTTACTCACCTAAATATTTTCTTCTTTTGATCCAGAAAACCCTTGTGTGTTTTCTCCGTCCTTTCAATATTTTTCTTTCTTTCTTATTTTTTAAGCAACTCAGGGTAAAATGATTTCCTGGCCAAAACTGCCTATTTATAACAATGTTTTCCACTAGGGTTTTGTTAAAACAAAATTCCATTTTTATCCTAGTTAGCATCATGCATTTTCCACATTTTCATCCCCGGTCATATTAATTAGCTAAGGGCAACACTTTCTTCCCTTTACTTTTCAGAAAATGGCCACTCACCCAGGTCATGTTAAAAGTGTGACTACTATATTTTATGCTTTTATTTCTTTCCAGAAATTTTCCTTTCTATTTTTACCTACACAAGCATATTGACTTGTATTACATTTCATGTCATTTTGATGTTTTCTTATGTTTTGCTTTAATACTTTCTGCTCCTAGAGAATGTACATGTACATAGGTGTGTGTGTGTGTATATATATATATATATATATATATATATATATATATTTATTTATTTGATCTCTCTTGCCTTTCAAAAAATATACATATATATATTCTAATTAAATGAGCTAGATCTGGCAAAAGAAAATCCTATGCTTTAAGTAAGGATTACTTCTTCGCTCAAATAAAATCTTTCTGCCTCTTTATTACTTTATTTAATTTCTTATGCTTCACAGAAAAGTGTATATAGGCATATCTTCTATATTTAACTGGGTTAGTTCTAAGTTAAATTCCAATATTTTAAATAAGAATTTTACTTTCTTATTTCAACCAAAAATTTTCTGTCTCTTTATTTATTTATATTTTTTTTCCCCAAATTCTTAGATTTCCTTCTGTGCCATTTTCAGTGTGCATGTGCACACATATCCTTGCACACTATTTAATTTCAAGAATTTCACCATATTTAAATCTAAATATTTCAAAATTAAATTATTTTATCAAAGTGATTTTTCACAAAAGTTTGGGGTATTACAATGAACTACTGGGACTATTACGTGTTAAGGGGAATATTGGGTCACTCCTTAATGCTATTTAAAAGTAAGTTTACTTTACTATAGACATTATTATAATAGCGAAATATTACTACATAGTAAATAGTTTAATGTATCCTTAGGAGAAGGGAATCCCGAGCATCTCTTAAGTTACTGCACTCACGTTAGACACTGGATAGGAGATGTCAAATCCCATAACATCTCTGACGCCGTTCCACTCATATTATTTACCATTGATTTAACTTACATAAGATCTTTTAGTTCTGACTCAAGTGTTTTGTCTTTTCAATTCGCTCGGGTCAGCCTGAGCATTTCAGGATTTGAAGACTTTATTTCTGGAGAACGAAGACGAATATTTTATTACTATTATTTATTATATTATTCCAGTGCATCACATTATTCTGCTGCATTAATTATTATTCTCTTGTATGTGTACTCTGATATATATTGTATAAATATAATCAAATGTTTTGTAAAACGGCTTCATAAACTGTTTATTTGATTATTATATTTTATCGTTCTGCTGCAAGATTCTATTTTGTTTTTTCCTTGATTTTTTCTTATTTGCCCCATAACAATCCGCCATTCTGTATGGTTTAAGTCTGATGTGTATGGTTTATTGTCGATTTAAATCGTGGAAAAAGGCGGGACGTTACATGTCCCATAATTTCTATTAAGGAACGACTACTCTAAGAAGGCTTGCTTGTTTCTTAAGATGATACATGTATTTACGACTATTCTTTTGATATCCTACAATTTGGAACATTTTTTTTCTATTACATTTACGAGGAGTTGGCACCATGAACTTAGACTAAACCAAGTTCAATTTATGTGCAATGTTTTTCAATATATAACCTCGTATTAAACTATTAGCTTGGCCTAGATCATCAAATGATTGGTTTTAAATTATTTAATATTTAATTACTAAACAATTTTTTTTATTATTAGCAATAAAATTTTAAAGTTAGCACTATAGTTTATTCATTTAGATTATCAATATAATTTTCAGATTTTAAAATAAATTTTTCGTTTCGATCTATTGGTAATAATTAATTAATTTGTTGTTATACGCACACAAACTCGTATAGAAATTTATTTAAAAATATTTATTTTAAAGTTTACGAATTTCAGTGCACAAAAAACAATTTCTATTTTGTTTAAAAAGTCAAAAAATTGAAATTTTTGAAATTTCAAAAAATTAAAAATACAGTCTGAATTTTAAAAATAAAAAGATTATAATGTTTATTACCGACGGTTGTTCAATTAGAATAATTATATATACGAGTTGTACGACACATGCTTCACGCGTGATAATGGCACACACTTCGCGTGTGAATTGTTGTTTTACAAATTGTATATGTTTAACTCCATCGAAAAAAATATGATTTGCATGAATATTTAACCATATTTTTGCGCTGAAATGATATGCAATTAGTTTTAATTTTAGTTTTTAAATTGCAACATCCAATTTTTTTTTGGTTTGAATTTTTATTTCTATTATTAATTAATAAAGAATGAATTTTGTTTTTTATTAGTTTGAATTTTTATTTTTATTATTAATTAATAAAAAACGACTTGAAAAAAGTATTATTTGTTAGATCATATTTTAAGTGATATTAAGATGTCGCTAATATCCATAGAGGAACATTTTGAATTGGTAAAGGAAACTTATCTGTTAGATTCTATTTTTAAGTGATATTAATATTAATAATATTTGTACAGGGGCATTTTGTAGTTCACTAATACCAAAAAGTGTGTCCCCAAAGGTATTACAACTATTATTAAAAATATCTATTTATTTATATGTATGTATACTATGTATTTACTTCAAAAAGTTCAAACATATATAATTTGAATTTTAAAACAACTAAATATATTTTTGTAATCCAAATATTAATTAACAAATATATTTAAATGAAAATATTTATACAAACGTATAAATTAGTGTATTTATATATAATAACTAATTTATATTTCAATAATATACTATATATATGATATATATATATATACATTGTCAAGAAAGAATTAATTTATATTAGTGTAAATAAAAATATAATCATTGATGCATATATATTTTCCTTGGACATCGTTATTAACATATGATATCACCTACGCATTTATTAACCGTAAGCCAAAATGGTCAATTATACACATGTTCCTACGTTACTCCTAAGTAGATTATACTTTTATTATAGTTATGGTGTTTGTATTATTAATGCAAATATATTAAAACACTAAAACATAAAATTAAATTAAAAATATTTTAACAAATTAAATTAATAATAAAATATTGATATTAAGTAGTAATAATACAAGTAAATAAATGTTTTAAATAAAACTAAATAAATAAAAATATTTCTCAAACTCATTTATTAATAAATACTAAATATGGTTGGTATAAAACTTATTATTCGTATAAACACAAAATAAGTTCTTGTGCAAACTAATAAAAGGAATTCATTTTTCAAATTTACCCTTTTACCCATTAGCCAATGCACCTGATCCAAAAGTTAGGTCATTGTTTTTTGAATTACCACAATATATAAACTTGTCGTTGTTCTTTGATTAGATAAAAACAACAATTTAATGGTCTTGCTATTTTTACTACAATGTTATATCTTTCTTTTTCTCAAATGTTTTGGACTTTTATCAAACACATACTAACATTCCAAAAAAAAAATGAAGTGGGTTATTGTCATTTATAAAATATTAGAATTCACAAATTTCTATGTACAAATTGCAAATCTGTGTAACACTTATTTTTCTTGAGTGAAAAGTTGACCATGTGCCATTTGAATATCATTTACAAATTGTATGTTTTAGATAATATAAAATTGTATGTTTGAGATAATATAAAATTCATTCCATATGCAACCCATGAAATCCATATTCATCAATATGATCTAATCTACAATGATAAATTTTTATTTTAAAGCAATTTTGTGCTTATTTTTGTAATTTTTTTATGTAACCATTGTTTGTAAAAATAGTACAAGAACGAATAAATTACTTAAAAAGGATGCAAAAACACCACAAAAGTTCACATGGTTCAACTATGCCTACTTTCATGTTAAATAATTTTCTCTATATTCGTTTATAGAAAAATTACAACTACAAGGAAATATGGATTCTTTGTAATTACTTAGAATTCAATCTTTCAGCCTCTCATCCTTGGATTATATGAGTGGCTATTTACAATTAAGGATGCATAAGGAGAAAGCTATAACATTGTGCTAACATGGTCAATTTATTAAATAGTGATGATAGTGTAGGATTTTTATAAGTAGATACAGCAACAATGTCAATAATAGTAAGGCATCAGATTAACGATGGATAGTGGAAATACATGGAGGAGAGTGATTTATAAATCCATAAATGCAATAATTACCATTTTCAGGTAGAGAAAGAAATCAAAGATGCGTCTACTAGATCAACTAAGGTCGTAAGGGTGCTAGAGAGTAGTTCTTCCAAGCGAGCAAGTCCCCAGAATGGTTCCTAAATGGACTTCAAATTGGTCTTTACAGTTGACATTTTATACCAAAAGGTATCTTTCCAAGAAAATCATGACAACTAAGAAATCATTGATTAGACACAACATAATGGAGCGGTTCAAATCTTGGTCCATATCTATATCTTGGTCTATCACCATTACTTGGAGAAATTATCATCTTATTTGAAGTCCTTGTACCCGACTAGACTGCACCAATCATGCTTGCTTATTCTCTTTAAAATACCAGCAATGTTGTATTGAAGTGGTTGTTTGATGCTAAATATATGAGTGTTGCTCCATCATATACTTTGACGATAAATTCTTAGTCATATAAAAATAGGCATAACACCTTACATAGAGTCTACTCTTTTGTGAACACATAATATAATTTTTTCCACTCAAAAACACTATGTTAGGTGCATTAAACGTTTGGAATATATATCAAAAATTCATGGTTCATTGTCTCACCTATCTAAAACACAATCGTATCTGTCTTTTTGGTTCATAACAGTTAATGATTGTGATTCAACGGTTCAAAATTTGCCATATCTGTTGGAAACTATGGTCCACATGAATCTCTCACCCTTTTTTGTTCCTTACACACACACCCATTTCACCCTCAAACTCTCCCAACTAAAGCTTAAAAGGTAAGTAACGCTTCAGATCTTCAGCCTTTCGCTCGGATTATTTAGATCCATCAACCTCTTTAAACAAAATAAACATCCCTTTTTCTTCTTCTTCATTTTTTCTTTGTTACAAATTTATGATTTCTCGATAGGTTTTCACACATGATTTTTAGTTTCTTTTTAGCGTCATCTGAATTCAACCGTTGACCACTAACAATCATTGACACATGAGTACAAATATGAATCATTTAATCTGGAAATGTATGCCTTTCATGTGCCAAGATGATCTTAACAATTCGTTGTTCAGTTTAAATAATTAGATTTAACAAAAAAAATTGTTCGATTGTGATTGCTCACATTAGAATATCTACTTCGATGATAGATAAATCAAAGAAAACATATGTCGTGCAACTATACCACCAAGTGATTGATAGTCATGAATACTTGATTTCTAATAGTTTCTTTTTCCGCTATGATATAACTACTTATAACCCTTACCATTTGAGTACTTGCTTAAATTTGTACAAAATTAATTTCTACCATGCTAGAAAATCTTAACGTAAGACTATTCCTTCTTAAACTTATATCATGGTGCACGTTCTCTCACGTTAACACTTGTGTCCTTCGCTTGCCACTAGAACTAGAACCTTTTCCTATTTACCAATAAACATTGCATACACTTGGTGCCAAAGAACACGACACGCCATCTCTACGCAAGAAAGCGCCACCAAAATCAGTCTCTACCAATTACTGCTTTTCGGTGACCATACCGCGCTTGACGTTAAGTACAAAGACCAAACATAACGGAAAACCGATTTTACATCTAGCCATCAAATCTGAATCCAACGCCTATTGTTTAAAACACGATGACAGCAAATTCAGCAGGTGTTCGTTCAATTAAAATTCGCGGTTATCGATCCCTTATTTTAACAACTAAGAATTGCTGCCATATGAACTCGAGCCTAACTTTTTATCCAACATTTTATTATAATAAAAAAATAATCAAATAATTGACAGAGTCTCACAGCTTGCCAATAACAAAAAAGCACTAATAAATCTCTGTTTTCCCCCAATTCTCTTGGTTTGTTGATTTTAAACTCGTGGGCAAAATGGCATCGGTTCAGAAACCGATGTCGAAAGCGCCGTCGTTCAAGAAAAAGAAGGTCCCGCGACCGACGCCGGTGGCTGGACCCACGGTGAAGAATCGACCGGCGGGGAGAGCGCGTACTGCTGTGCCTCCCGTTAAGACTGTGAAGTCTCTTCCGTTGGATTTTAGATTTGAATCGAGTAACGAGGCAATTGAGGTTGATAATAATGATTTTAAAAATGAAGATGAAGAACTAGAGTTGAATTTAAATGAAGGTAGAGCTCTGGGAACTGAGGTTGACAAAAATGATTCTGGAAATAAAGAAGAAGAAGAAAAAGAGTTGAATATAAATGAAGCTAGAGTTTCGGGGATTGATGAAGAATCTCCTTATGTCAGATCGACTGCGGCAAGGTTGCCAGAGGATCTGCCAAAGCAGGTGGAAAAGAGATGGAGTGACACGAATTCATATGCCACAAGAAACGTATGTTTTTTATTTTGTTCGTTGGATTAATTTGTAATTTCTTGTTACGGTCACTTCAAAATTTTAGTTGTTAGATGTTATCACTTATCAATTACAAAAATTTATGCATAAACCATATTTTGCGGGGTTTAGAATTTGAATAAAAATCTACATTTTAATTTTGAGCCATGATAAGTAAATTAAATGCTAAATCATGTACCTGTACCAGAATTTAAGTTGTTATGTAAGTAAAAACTAGGTCATCTTAGGAAGCATGTTTGGACATGGCTTTGAAGCCATTTTTTGGGCTTAAACTGTCTACAAGGCCAAGCATTTTGTTTAAGTGCTATTGGGCAATAAACACATTTTTAAGCGTAAGGTGCCGGTCGATACATCGGAATTCCGGTCGTATCTAACTGGTACCGGTCATGACCGGACTGGAATCCTAGTTGGATTCTGGTTTTGGTCATTTTAAATTAAAAAGGAAGAGCTCGTTTGTTGGCGCTAGGTCAAAAGAGAACCAAAAAACAACCAAGTCAAATCTAGGGTAAATATGTTAAAAGATGCCAAAAATTAAATCAATTAAAATCAAACGTACAGATTCAAAATCGAGTATTTTATCACATCAATCAGAAAAATGAATATTAAAACTTACCTAAAGCTTCGTATTCCACTTCTCTGAAGCACTTAAGTCGCAGGCCAAAAAATGAGCGTCACAACCCACAATTTGAGCATCACTACCCTTATCACATGCGTAATGAACTTCAGCGAACAATTTATTTGATCTTTTGCGTTGTTCTTTTATTTTAATTTTAGTTGTGTATTATGAAGTTTTGGGGTTTGGGGTGGTGGTGGGGGCGATGAATACAAAGGGATTATGTTTTAGATAAATTTTGGCACACATCGTTATAATTATAAAAATTAAGTTTTAGGTCTCTCTAGATTTATTTTTATAAACTACATGATTATTTTTAGAAAAATATATGTAATTCAATGAGGTATTTGGATAATTTACTAACCTTGACGTATGCTAATGTTATCATTTTCTATAACTCATAACCGGATGCAATACACGTATGAACAACCACTCTTAAGTTTGGAAACCAGAGATGTAAAGTAGAAATAATTGTAAAAAAAGGATGTATAAAATAGTTTTCAAAACGGAGGAGTGTAAAATAAATAAGTTTTAGAAAGAGAACGTGTCCGTAATTTCCACTGTGTTTTATGAACTGATTTGGAGAATAATAAGGGTTTGACTGTTTAGTGGGCTGGCATGAGCTGAGCGTAATATAAATTTTGATTCATTATCTGGGCTGGTATGGACTTTTAGAGAATAATTAGGGTTTCACACTATTGAATTGGGTTAATTTAGCATAAAGCTAACCTAATTTGGGTTGATTTGAAACAATTACCTGAACTATTGTTTGTTAACATTGTTATAATTTTATCACTCATAATTGTCAACTATGCCATGCCAAATCAAATCACCAAGTTCAAACCTAAGCCGAAACCAAAACAGAAACAATCAATATTTTTGAAATTGACCGAAACTACAAAAATTTGAAATGATCGAAACCGAGTGCTCAAATCTTGGTTAAAACTATTTTCCAAATCGATCGTTTTCCACCTTTTTTTCTTTTCATGCATTTATATACATATTAAAAACTAAAACATTAAACCCAAATTTTGTAGTCAAACATACGGTTAGTTCTTGCCTTCTAATCTATGATAATATAAAATTTCCATCACGATGGGACTACCCCATTTGTTGAATATAGTGGCAGCATGTCCTGTTACAAAATAATTATATGCCAATGGCAAGAGAGAAAAATTATATTACCATACTCAATACGAAAGTGTGTTCAAAACAAACAACACCCGAGTGAGCGTGGTTTCTTAAAGAACCACGCTTACAGTGAGCATGGAAACACAAGAAACTACACTCCATTTGAACATTCCAATAATACCACCATTCGAGCTAAGCAAGGTTTCGTAAGACACCATGCTTAGCATGTGCGTGGTTCCTAATAAGAACCATGCTTGCCCAAACATGGCGAGTGGCGAAATCATGCTATGCTGTTATTTATTATGCCCAAAGCAGAAAGTTGGTGATTTCAACATACTTAGGAGTTAAAAGAAAATATCAAGATGCGTTGTCTTTCTTTTTTCAAATAAACGGGGAGTGAGAGATGATAAACACTGGTGTTAATCATTCTATTACATGACAAATGATGACTAGAACAACATAATAGCATTTAAGTGTGGTTAGTTGGAATTTCCCAGTCATAGCACTATGTCTATAATGATAATGGTAAACGCCAATACTAGAAATCCATTACCGTAGAAATACTGCTAGTAATCAAAAAATGACCATCAGCACTTTATCGAATCGTTGGTAAGACTATAGTTGGTATACCGATAGATTGGTAAACCATTAATTGTTAACGATGTATTTATCAATACATGAAAACATGAAAACTTTATTGCATTAGGCTTTTAACAAAGATAAAAAAAGTGTACTTTTTATTGCAGATACTAAGTTTGCTAATACATATATCAATATTTTGATTTTATTTTAGTTGATACCGAAAATTTTCTCGATTCATCATAAATTATATACAACGATATGAAAGAATAACTCCGTGAATCTCAAATTTTGAAGCTAGAAAAGCTAAAAAGAAACATTTTTATAAATAAAACTATAAATCTTCTTAAAATACGATATATCTTTAAACGAGCGTTACGGCACGCGCTTCGCGCGTGATGATGGATCACACTTCTTGCGTGAATTGTTTTTTATAAATTGTATAAGTTTAACTCGTTTGAAAAAAAAAAATTTGCACAAATATTTAATCATTTTTGCGTTGAATTGATATGCACTTAGTTTTAATTTTTCTTTCTAAATTATACCATCTAATTTTTTGTTAGTTTGAATTTTCATTTTGGTTATTAATTACTAAAGAATGAATTTGATTTTTTATTGGTTAAATTTTTTGTTTCTGTTATTAATTAGTAAAAAACGACGTTAAATAAAAGTTTATTCGTTAAATCCTATGTTTAAGTGATACTAAGATAGTGTGTTTTGAATTGGTAAAAAAAAATCAACTATTAGATCCTATTTTTAAGTAATATTAATATTTAATAATATCTGTACATGAGTATTTTTTGGTAGTTCATATTGATATAAAAAAAGTGCGACACCAAAGATATTACAACTATTATTAAAGATATATCCACGATTAGGATTAACAACATAGTGGAAAAACATTAATATGATTGATAACTTTACCGTTATCGCTGGTTTTGACATATCTTTACTACTAGAGTTACCGTTAACAACGGTAAATTTACCGTTACCATACCAATAACAACGGTATATCAATGTAACTTAAGGTTGATTACCAATTTTTGGTAACGATATAATAATGATAAATTTACCATTAATATGAAATATATAGCACCATGCTCCAACTGAAAAAGTGGGGTAATTTCAATATAAATTAGGGTTAAAAATAGCGAAGTGTGTTGATTTTTCTTCTTCAAATAAATAAAGGACGAGATACAAAATATGGAATGATATTAGTCTTATGTGACAAACAATGTGTAGAACAGCTTTGGACAAACTTTTTGATAGACAACTTCAAATAACTAATTATCAAGATATGTGGATTTGAAAACTTATTGTAGATATAAGCTAGTTTTTTCAGTTCCGAAATGGTATAGGCAGATACGATACTTGTGCCGACTGAATATTTAAATAAATTACATTGGTGCAAAGCATATTTTGTCCAATGTATTTTAAGCTAAAATCAAACAAACTTGTTGCAAGCCTCATACCCTTTTCATTACATCTTTTCACTCCTTTTCCCACATTTCAAAGCTCTAATGATGTATAGTTTAATTTCCTTAGTGATTTAGAACTGCATTTTTATTTAGGCATAAATTTTGCAGTTATGTAAAATAGTTACTAAATTCAAACTCTTTTTAATAATAAAATAATAATGTAAAATATTATACCTAGGTCATATAACATCAATCATCTAATAATTTGGTTGTAAAATAAAGCGCATTTGGATCAGCTGGTCTTGCCTCTTACTCTATAAAATATATAATGAATTAACACAACTTACCTTTAATATTTTATTGTTACTAATACGAGGAAAAGATTTTTGCACTCAAACTTTTTACTCATACTTTTATAGTTTTACTCAAATTTAATCCGAAAGTTGAGATTAAATCATGACTTTGATGCTCTAAATTCATTTTATAAATCAGTCCGTAGGACAAATTTGATCTGACAATTATTAATTTGCGTAAGATTTTGAGTGCATTCCTTTAATATCTTATCAGCCTTCACAAAACAATTTTCGATGCATTTGCAAATTTGTATTCTCCATTACTATATTTATCATTATCTTTCTAATCTACACTCAAATTTCTCCACAGTTTGAATTGATTGTGTTTGGAGTATAAAAATAATTATCATGAATATTTCACTTGTAAATTATAATAATATAATAGAGAAAAAGTGCCAGATTCCTTTTGTTCATGTATCTTGCGATATGGGACTATTTTCGTTCAATCTACGTATCCGTCCCACAACAATACGAGCCACAAACCTAACATACCACACCACCTTTGTTATTTTCCATGATGTGAGACTACTATATCAAATCTTCGCTCATCACCTCGTACAATGGGAGACGCCCTAACGAATCTCCACCTTGCCTCACATTCATTCATGCGTTTAGCTCCATCTCTATTATTTCCAATCTTCACCCATTACCACTGTACAACGTGAGACATATCAACGCTTACAAGTTGAAATCAGCAAATATGTTATATTCTAACTATAAAAATGTGTTATAAGTAAAGACATAAAAGAAGCTTGAAGTCCAAGGGAGGTGAAATAAATTGTTGAATACACTTATGTTTGGTATCAATGGATAAGTTGCAAATTTGACTTAAAATCTACTTATCTAGTTTGGTGTGGTTGGCAAGAACTTAGAATTTTGAACAAAAAAGGCTACTGAGTTGAAAGCATGGAGAACTAAAATTTTGTTTATGGCTTTTTTGACAAATTTTGATAAGTAATCATGATCAATGCTTAACTTAAAAACAAATTCAAATAAAACTATTAATAATTTACAACTAAAAGCTACTTTTTAAGTGTTACAGAAATACACACTTCATATCCAGAAGGAGGAGAAGGTAATTCTGAAACATGCTCATAAATCATAGTTATGTGAATCAAAGACATCACATGTAATATGGTGATGTAAAATAGCAGGCATAACTTTGATATATATGCACATTGAACGCGATATCCAAATCACTAGTATGTAAATATCATTAGGTTTATAATTTTTTCATCATACCAAGTGTATTAGTTTGCGATATGTTGTTAAAAGTTCTGAAAATAAAACACTATTGATTGTTTCTATATTTTCTGTTTCAGAATCTTCAAGCTTGGTGTCAACTGCCAGATGGAACTTGGGCATTAGGGAAAATTATATCCTCTTCTAATCAAGAATCCATAATATCTCTCCCTGAGGGCGGGGTATGCAACATTCTATAAATACAATAATAAGGAATGCATAAATGCAAAGCCTCCTGTACCCATTTTGTAATTTTCACATTTTCAGGTATTGACTTTGAAGACAGAAACTCTATTACCTGCCAATCCTGAAATTCTTGATGGCGCCGATGATTTAATGCAACTAAGTTATTTGCACGAAGCATCCGTGTTGTACAATTTACAATACAGATACTCTCGGGATTTAATTTATGTAAGTTCTTCTATTGCAAATTGTTTCAACATGTACGCTCTAATCTAACATGCTAATTTATTTGTTCCATTCAAGACTAAAGCTGGGCCAGTACTGGTTGCCATAAACCCTTTCAAAGAAGTCAATTTATACGGAAATGATTACATTGAAGCATATAGAAGTAAAGCTATGACTAGTCCACATGTTTACGCTATAGCGGATACTGCAATTCGTGAAATGATTAGAGGTTTTTTTTTTCTTTTCCTCTTTTCACTTGGGACTTTTGACATAGATTGTTTCTGAAATCAAGCTTTTGTTCTTATCTTGCAACTAATCTATAACGACTGACACATGTTCTCTATTTCAGATGAAGTCAATCAGTCAATCATTATAAGGTTAGCTTTTCATAACTCGACCCACTGTTTATGAATTGGTTTACTGTTAATGAATTATGAATCTCATTTTCTGCTCATTGGCATCGCCATTTGGTCTCTTTTCAGTGGTGAAAGTGGAGCAGGAAAAACCGAAACAGCAAAAATAGCAATGCAATATTTGGCTGCTCTTGGAGGAGGAAGTGGGATAGAATACGAGATTTTACAAACCAACCCTATACTTGAGGCTTTTGGCAATGCCAAAACATTAAGAAATGACAACTCTAGCCGATTTGTATGCCCACCTAGTTAAAATTAGTATTTTTTATTTATTTCACATGTGCGCTGGTTTTATACTGCTTAAGCTATTTTATGTAACAGGGAAAGTTGATTGAAATTCATTTTAGCAATACTGGAAAAATATCTGGTGCTAAGATCCAAACCTGTAAGGATGAACATTTTCTTAAGATCATTTTGTTTTTTATGATATATGGTTTAAACTGATATAAATTGTGGTGCCTCTGTATTGTCTTGGCCTGACTTGCCCTATCTGGATAGTTTTACTTGAAAAGGTGCATATACTTTCTTTTTCTTTAGATTTATTATCATTAATCTCATTTCAGTAATATTTTTTGCTTTTTGTAATAACTATTAATATTTTGTACAGTCCAGAGTTGTCCAATGTGCGGCCGGTGAACGGTCATATCATATATTTTACCAGCTTTGTGCCGGTGCTCCTAAATCTCTTAGAGGTATTTTCTCTTCTTTCCCTCGTATCAATTTTCGTGGATTCTTTTCCTAAGATTTGGTTAATATCTTGTAAGCCGTTTTTTCAGTAGTATATAGTTTCTCTCACTGCATGTACATGCATTATATGCTCAAATTGCGTTGTATTTTACTGAAATTTGTTCACTATGAACCATTCATCGTCAATTTTCATTCTGCTGGGGAGTTTTACTCTAAGATACCCAACTTTCAGTTAATCCGAATTTATGTTTCTTAGATTATGTCAGTTCCACACAAAAACTTTATTTCAGCTGTAATCATCTTTTTGTATCCATTTTTGAGACATCATAGATTGAATGATGATTTGAACAGTCTTGCACTTAAAATTATACTATTTTTACCTAACATTCCTACATCATTATGAAACAGAGAAGCTCAACTTACGAAGTGCAGATGAATACAAGTACCTGAAGCATAGTAGTTGTTTTAATATTGCTGGGGTTAATGATGCTGAGAGGTTTCATTTACTTGTGGTAAAATGTTCAGCATTATAATGGAATAAATAACTTCATTACTCCAAATCTTGTTTTTTAAGACCTTTTTTTTCTTTTTTCTCATCTAACGCATATGTCTATTTTATTTCAGGAAGCTATGAATGTTGTTCATATTAGCAAAGAGGACCAGGATAGTATGTTTGCAATGCTTGCTACAGTATTATGGTTAGGAAACATCTCTTTTACTGTGGTTGATAATGAAAACCATGTCGAAGTTGTGAATGATGAAGGTTAGCATCATTTATTTATACATAATAACAACAATAACAGGCTAACAGCTACTTGTGTAGTTGGATAATGTCTATAGTTTCATAATGTGTGTGGCTATGAAATAGCCATAACTTGTACATTATTATGAAATTTCTGAAAAAGTTGTGGTGACTTATTGGTTTTAGCAATTTTTCTCATGTACCTTTTGTGTTATGATTCCAGTTTCACGCACTGTTTCTAAACTTCTGGGTTGTGACATAAAGGATTTGAAATTAGCTTTATCTACTCGAAAAATGAGAGTTAGAAATGAAGATATCATCCAAAAACTTACATTATCACAGGTAGCTCATTTACTCAAATAAATTTGAAAATATTTGATATTATTTAAATTCATTTTCATTTCTCTTTTAAGGCAATTGACACAAAAGATGCACTAGCAAAATCAATCTATGCGAGCCTATTCGACTGGATAGTTGATCAAATTAATAAATCGCTTGAAGTAGGAAAGAGACGAACTGGAAGATCTATCAGCATTCTCGATATATATGGGTTTGAATCTTTTGATGTAAGTCTTATGTGAAATGCTTCTACTTTGTTAGATTTTTTTTCTGGGTACAATTACAACAGTAATAACTAAACTTTTTATTATTATTGGATATTGCAGAAAAATAGCTTTGAGCAATTATGCATAAATTATGCAAATGAAAGGCTGCAACAACATTTTAATCGGCACTTATTTAAGCTTGAGCAAGAGGTTTGTTTTTTTCTCGGTTAAATTTTGATTTCTTGCTTTTATTTGCTCACCGGCATCTAATCTAATTGCCTTACTTTATGTGTATTTTTCTCTCAATTATATAGCGCCTTATACTGTCATTCTACAATTCTGTAGGAATACCTTCAAGATGGTATAGACTGGACAAAGATGGACTATGAAGACAATCAGGACTGCTTAAATCTATTTGAAAAAGTAACCATTTTGGCCTAGTGTGATTTTAGATAACTCTGAAAACAGCAAACGGTGTCTGTATTTATCGAACGGTTAAATAGAAAATATTAAGAAAAAACTTAATTTGATTTTTCTTGCGTCCCTTGGAAATACTCTGGGATATAAGAACAAAGAAATTATAGATGGTGTAACAGAATATCTCCCATTTCTTTTACAATTTTATACTCTCGTATACACCCACTGCTGTAGCTCATCTGGTAGCATACCGAGATGTTAAATCTGAATGATGCAATAAATCATCTTTGCTACAAGTATATGAGAGCTGCCACACAGTCGTGCACAATCACTACATCATTGATGGAATCAATATTTTTTTTTTAAAAAATAAAATCAAAAGCAAGTGGGTCCGACTGTTGATGAGTTAGCCAGTAAAAAAGCGAGTAATGAGACTGTTGCTAGCATTCTTGACAAGTATATATATTACAGGTTTAAAATGACACAATTTCCTAGGAGTATATGGATCTTATTTACCTAGGTTAAATAAATGCTATATTAAGTTTGTATGAGATTATTCCATAAGTTTTCCTCTGCGATATCAGAGACTCACGCTTCTGCAATATCCCTGCTCTGTATATTTGCATCCGATTAATTTCTTCATTATCTTATTTTTTTTATGCAGAAGCCATTGGGATTATTGTCTCTCTTAGATGAAGAGTCCACGTTTCCAAATGCTACCGATCTCTCCTTTGCAAACAAACTTAAACAACATCTTGATTCTAACCCCTGCTTTAGGGGTGAAAGAGAGAAAACATTTGGCGTGAATCATTATGCAGGAGAGGTTGCTTCTTATATCCTAATTATATAACGTGTGTGTGTGTGTGTGTGTGTGTGTGTGTGTGTGTGTTTGTATATGTGTTTTTTTTGTGTGTGTGTGTGTTTGTGTGTAAAATAGTTTTTTTTTATTTATTTTATTATTTTTAGTGGAAGATGGTGAGATATTCATCTTTTTTTGCAGGTTGTCTATGACACATCAGGTTTTTTGGAAAAAAATAGGGATCTGCTTCACATGGGCTCTATTCAACTCCTTACTTCTTGCACATGCAACCTTCCAAGAATATTTGCTTCCAAAATGCTTGATCAGTCTGAAAATGCAGCAGTCAATCTATATAGATCTAGCGCAGCTGATTCATTGAAACTTAGTGTTGCAAAAAAGTTTAAGGTAGCTATTTGATTTAAACGAGTGAATATCCATTAGGTTCTAATGTTATAGAAATAGAAGTCATACGAAGAATATATAATTTGAGTAACTATCTGATGTCAAATCAGTAAAGAGAAAAAAAGATTGCTGTGTACTTGGTAAACACGTGTGGAGAAACTGGGCCGATCTGTTCACGCTGCCCACTGTCATCTTTTTTCTCTTTCTTTTTCTTTTTCATATGGTATAAAGTGAAGAAAATTAAAGCAATATTATAAATTTCTGTTTCAAGAATACATGATATTCAATGTAAACAAGGCCATAGTTTAACCATGGTATATACTCTCTGGAAACTGGTTGCACAATTCATTTTAGTGTTTCATATTCTTGTTATGCAGGGACAGTTGTTTCAACTGATGCAAAGGCTTGAAAATACAACTCCTCATTTTATCCGATGTATAAAACCAAACAAGTCACAGCTACCTGCAACATATGAGCAAAGTTTGGTGCTTCAACAACTAAGGTGTTGTGGAGTCTTGGAAGTTGTTCGAATATCAAGGAATGGTTTTCCAACAAAAATGTCTCACCAAAAATTTGCTAGAAGGTATGAACGAAGCAAGCATATCAACAATGCGCTACAAAATAGAAAGCTGCATTCTAATTTAAGCTTTTGCAGATATGGGTTTTTACTTCTCGACCATGTTGCATCTCAAGATCCTTTGAGTGTATCAGTGGCAATACTTCAACAGTTTAATATTCTTCCAGACATGTATCAAGTTGGTTATACTAAGCTGTTCTTCAGAACTGGACAGGTTAGTCCATGTATATTAGATAATTGTCTACTTATACAGGTATTATAGCATCAGCTTTAACACTTTATTTCTAAATAATGTTATGCAAATTATTATGTTATATGTTTAATTATTTTGAAGCTAGTTTAATTATATGCAATAATGTTAGGTTCTTTGGCTCTACACTTGCTTTTAGCCATGTGTGGTTGAAATAACTGTAAGATTTGATAATGAGAGGAGGGTTTAGATTAAGGAAGAACGAAGGTTCTCTATGGAATAAGAAAGATCTGAGAAGCAAGAAGTTAGCAATGCACAATAAAATGCATAGAAATTCCAAGGGGGACGAAACTCAACTTTATTTCATGTACATCAATCTTATATACATTCCTTACAGAGTCACGTTTACAATCGACCGGGTATTATAACCCAATACCCATTTATTCAGCGATCATAAACACCCATTTCACATATTATGTTGCACACATGCACAAGTAATCACAGCCATTATACAAATGGGTAACCCAGCTAGTCACTCTTTGCATTTATTCATCTCTAACATTGCTCCTTGGTCATAAATGCTGGTGGTTGAAATTCTAGAGCCTCTGCATTCTTTGTTTGCAAATTTCCTCTCTGATAGTGTACCAAAAAATTAATGCTGTAAGTTTAATTGTTGTAAAAGCTTGATTCAGTAGCTATTATTAATTTATATCATGTGTATTTGAACGTTTACATGGCATACAACATAAACTTATCTGCATTATAACTCAGAAATTGACCGCCTTACCTCTGCCCTCAGATTCACACCTGTCAATCTGGTCCTTTACTGTATTATACGATATAAAACTCTGTGGTATCACACAGATCCAAATTACTCCACCATTTATTTGCGTAACATAATGTAGACTACTCTTAACAATCCTCTTCAGCGTTGATTGAAAATATGACTCTTGTGAAGATTTATGGTATACAAGCATTCTTAAATTATGTTTTTACCTTTTATAATATCACTTTTGGAAGTATATTTATTAAACTGGTAAATATGTAGATTGGTGCACTAGAAGACACAAGAAATCGAACTCTGCATGGGATTTTGAGGGTTCAAAGCTGCTTTAGAGGCCACAAAGCTCGGTGTTTTGCAAAAGAGAGGATGAAAGGAATTCTATTTTTACAGTCATGTATTGTTTTCCCTACATCACTTTCTACTATTTGCTATAACGACCATTTTATACGTTAATAGACATCAAAGGTGAGCCAATTAAACTCTTTCTATGTTGCTTTATAGTTATAAGGGCCGAGAAGACGAGAGGAATTTATTCCTCTATGGTGCAGAGACACAGAGCTGCTACTGTGATACAAAAAGCCATAAAATATCGAATTGCAAGGAAAAACTATGAGAACACAAAAAATGCTTCTCTAGTTATACAATCAGGCAAGACTATAAGATCAACTGCGATTTGAATTTCTTGCCTTGCTTCTGATAACAGGAATCCCAATATTATCTAACCTTTATTATTCATACCTCAGTCATTCGTGGGTGGCTTGTCAGAAGGTGTTCCGGAGATGTTGCTTTATTGAACTCATATAGGACTCTCAATGGAAAGAAGGTAACTATCTCCATCAGTTTTCCATGTTAATTAATTGCCGTGATCTTTTAGTGCAAAACATAAAAATATCTTGATAATCGCCGGGTTGCAAAACATTCTTCATGGCAGACCTCAAGTTACAAGAAAATTAGTTGCTTCACTTTAAGTGAACATTTCTCCTCCCTCAATAAACTGATGTCAATGTCCATAAACTTTTCCCTTCCTGGTTTTTATTCACTATCCAACTATTTTTGATGGGGGATCTGGTACGAGTCCATAAATTTGTGCACATGCATCAAAAGAAACATCACATGCACCATTAACAAATCCCTATTTCGGAAAAGAGCTATTCTAAACACAGTCGTCTTTTTCTGTACTCTCCCCACAGTCGCTCCGTGATTGGTTCGGCTGAAATTTTTTATTATCAAATGTTAAGTGGATCTGACAAGTAGTATGGACCAATCATGAAGCACGTAGCAACACAGACGCTTGATGCACGACTTATGGTAACATTCCTGCTTGGAAAAAAAGAGTGGCTCCGTGTTATGCATGCTGATCGGTCAAAGGTCCTTGTTTTAAAGTACATATATTATATAACTGACATTGCCCTTTTAATTACAAAAATGTCACCGCACATTTAATAATTAAAATGTTAATGTGCATATTAGAAAATGATCAAAATGTTATCATATGCACGTTAGAAACTGAAAAATACAATCATTTTGCACTTTCCAAAAATACGTAAGAAAATACAAAAACAAAATTGCTATGAATTTAGCAAAGTTAACCTTTAAAAGTGAAAAATACAACCACTTTGCACTTTCCGAAAATATGTAAGTAATATGCATACAAAGTGCTATTAATTAATTATTAAGATGTTATTGTGCATATCAAAATGCCATTATATGCACTTTTGAAATCGAGAAATGCAATCAACTTGCACTTCCCGAAAATACATAGAAAAATAGGAAAATAGAAGTGTTGTGAATTTATAAAATTAATTAGTAATATCTTATGGATATTGGAAAATGATCAAAATGCGATCATATGCACCGATGAAAGTGAAAAATACAAACATTTTGCACCTTTCAGAAATACATAAAAAATATGAAAACAGAAGTGCTGTAAATTAAAATAATAATTTGATTACTAGAATGTTATGAATATTGAAAACCGATCAAAATGCGATCATATACACCAATGAATGTAAAAAATACAAACCTTTTGCACTTTCCAAAAATACATAAAAAAATATGAAAAGAAAAGTGCTGTGAATTCAACAAAATTAATTATTAAAATATTATTGTGTGTATCAAAATGCTGAATTCAACAGAATTGACTGCTAAAATGTTAGTGTGTATATCGAAATGTGTTCATATGCACCTTTGAAAATGACAAATACAAACAATCTGCATTTTGCAAAAATACATAAAAAATACCAAGACTGAAGTGCTATGAATTTAACAAAATTAACTTTACAAATGCAAAATATAAAAATATGGCATATAAATTTACGAAAAAATGCATTTCAAAAGTACAAAAATAATGCATTTATCAGAAATGCATGTAAATCAGTTACCAGGAAAGATGCATTCTAAAAAAAATCAACTCTGAAAATGTAATATTTAAATATGTTGCTATAAAATATACAAAATAATACATCCTATAAAAGTATAAATATTTGAACTTTTTTAAATGCATGTAGATTATGACATAAAAGTGCACATTTTGTGTACTCTACAGATTTAACTCTAAAACTGCAATATCTAAATTTTTAGCAATAAAGTATACAAATGATTACTATTTTAAAAGTGAAAATTGATTGAAATTTGCATTATCAACTTTGGAAGTATAAAAATCTAAATATTGATCTTCTTAATAGGAAACTCAGTCATAGGCCTACAGTTCATATAAATGTGAAAATTTTGCACTTTTGATCATATATAAACTACAGTCTTTAACCAGCTAAAAACATATAGTTGTTAGTATGAGATGAGATTGTGATATTTACTTCCCCGTCCTATGTATTTGCTCTAGTAATGAATTTACAAATTTATCAGATACTTTATTTGGCACCCTTCTTGAGTTAAATCATGAAATGGTAACGATATTCCTACTCGAATAATTTCTTTTGAAATCAAAATTTAAAACTATTATTCCAGGGACTAGAATCCGAGGAAGTAACAATCAAAGCATCCGTCCTAGCCGAGCTTCAAAGACGACTTCTCAAAGCCGAAGCAGCTCTATCAAAAAAAGAAGAAGAAAACGAACTACTCCATCAAAGAATTCAACAATACGAAACCCGATGGTTCGAATACGAGCAAAAAATGAAATCAATGGAAGAAGTATGGCAGCAACAAATGAAATCTCTTCAATCAAGCCTCTCCATCGCCAAAAGAAGCCTCAACACCGACATCGACATGGACAGAAAATCCGATGCATCCATAGAACAAAGCTGGGACAGCGGCTCACTAAACAACTACATAAACAGAGAGCGATTCACATCTCAAACTCCAGAAGGAGCCATGAGTCCTAGCCTCAGTGTAGTCAGTCGCTTGGCTGAAGAATTCAATCAAAGGAAACAGCTTTTCAGTGACGATGCCAGGTTTTTGATAGAAGTCAAGTCGGGTCAAGTTGGTGCGAATTTGGACCCAGATAAAGAACTTAGACGTTTGAAACAGATGTTTGAGGTTTGGAAGAAGGATTTTAACTTACGGTTAAGGGACACAAAAATTGTTATAAACAAAATGAGCGATGAAGCTAATAGGGATAAGGCGAAGAAGAAATGGTGGGATAGGCTTAATACTACTAAGATAATCAATAGCACAAAGATGATGTAATTGGTTTTTTACGTTTGTTTTTTTGTTGTGTATGTATGTATGTATTCATTTTGTGTTTATAAGAATGATAGGTTGCCGCATGTATATTAAGGTGAGAGGTTGCCACATGTATGTGCAACTCAGTTTGAGCTTTTATGATGAATATATATTGGGTGTACGCAAATGTAGTGAAGAAATATTTTCCTGTATATTACTTTGTTTTGTTATGAGATTGTGAGTTTTTATCATGGTTTACTGAGGTTATAGAATGTTGTTTTATTGGAATATGTAGGTTCTTACGCTACTGCCGACTTTATTGGTTAGGCTAATATTAAATTCGAAGATTCATGTCCTCTGATTTTGTTGAGTTAGTTAGGAAGATTGCAGCATCTGGAGTGGCCCTCCCTGTGCATGATGGACCAGTTTAAATCCATGTATGAATCAAATTTTTGATTTTAATTATTAGATTAGATGGTTGCCAATGTTATTGAAATCTGCCATTTTCTTCCTCTTGTGGCGTTCTTTTCTTTTTCCCTTCTGTTTTCTTCTGTCTTCACTTTTGTTCATTATGTCACCTTCTCTTGCCTTTTCCTTGCACTATTTCCTACACGTTAACCTCTTTCCTTCCCAAGTTTCTTGTTTAATGTCTAAATACTCACTTTCTGCAACTCACATCATTTTCAAATACAAACCCTAATAATATCACCTGACCACATGGAGTTTGGTCAAGAATAAAACTCATAAAACATTGGTATGAAAGCAGCATGTGGGCTATATAGGAACAAATCAATACAAGATCTTCAATCACCATTAGAGATCTTCGAGAATCCATTCAAGAACATCAAGAAAAGACATAGAAACTTCCTTAAGATGTGAATGCTAAGTGGTAGCATACCAGATGTGCTTAACATGTTTGCAAAAGAATTAAAGGGGATCAAGATATCAAGAACAGTAACACTCAAGCACCTCAACAAACCATCAGATTAGAATATCAACCTCAACAAGTCATACTACAAGATCAACTTCCTATTTACCACCATTTCACAAAAATACAAGGCATCACCCAGAGGCATGGTCATCTCAAGAAATCTAAATTAGCATTCCTTCCTTTTTATCCAAGAAATACCCCTCAAGTTTATCAGGATGCAACAGAATGGAATTTTACTTACATTAAACTGTGTATAATACAGTTATAAAACTGGACTTTCCAGTGTTCATTAGTGACCATACAGCATTGGAATAACTCAATCGAGTAGAACAACTGTTCAAATATCCAAACTGTTGACTATCTTTCTAGCCAGCATTGAAATTATGATTAGCGCTAGGTATTGGCAAAAGTAATTTTATAATACCGTGGTAAAAAAATGTAAAAAAATAAGGAGTTGAGAAAGAGAATTCTATCTGATGCCCGTAATGTAAATAACACAAGATGTATACTAACTCGATCTTAGCAAAGATCCACATCTACTATGGTTGCAAGTTTTATTGCTTGATATTTTTGGTTACAAAAGAATTATTACAGGAGTTTTGAGCTAAGTTACATTTCATGTAAGGTTGGAAAATTTGATCCTCGTACAAGTGCATGCGAATATCTATTTGTAGCTGTTGAGATCATGCTTCGAATAGCTCAGATTGAAGCTCTAGACCTTGGGTTTTCTCATGATCATTGATGATGATATAAGGTTCAGATGTCGACCAGCTAGTACGTCAGGTGGAAAGAACGGTTCGAATGAAGACCAGTCGGGAGATCATAAAATGGCGTGCTTGTGTCAGAAATGTGACATGAGGCGACGAGGTGTTGATGAACAGTGGCGCCGCAGCCATGTAGACAGTGACACTGAAGCCTTGCTGCTGCACATTGATGTTTTTTTAGATGAACATCGTCTTATGTTGATTTTGTCAGAGGAACAGTACAAGATCGTCGTCTCTTTATGCAAAAAACCATACGCTTTGGTCAGATGTTTACCGAGTCACAATCAAATAAGACAGACGGAGAGGTTGAACGACTAGTTAAATGATCGGAGGGAAAAGGCGCGAGAGTCAGGCACAGATATGGAAGGTTTGGCATCCATGCTGCGATCCAATTGTAAAGTGATTGGGCAAGGGGGATTCATGTTAAATCCTGTCATTTTGAGTTTTGTTGAGACAATAAGGGGTATGTCATTGGGGCAATTATATAATTTGTTATAGATGTCCAACTCTATGACCAATCTTATTCAAAATAAAATATGGTTTTCTTCATATTATATACTTATATCGATATAAATAATTAAGTAATTAATTTAAAGTATATAGATGGAGAATCCTTAAGTGATATGTTTTGTGATAGTAATTACTAAGTGTTGTAATCATGAGAATTTTATCATATTGAAAATAACATATTGTTTTAAATATTTCTAGTCAAGATGCTTCAAGAAAGGATATCGATTCAACCTTAGAGACTAGAGTATGTAACTTTCAAATGTTGAGCAATGTATTTCTCGTGGTTATAAGAGGGCGTCAAGCGGTTACGTACTAATAGTTATTGAATAACTATGGAATGACCCACTTGAGAGTTCTCCGCTGGTTAATATAACTTAGGTCAAACAAATTATCTTGAAGTGGCAATGTTACACAGTTCTCTCGATTTGAGATGTTACACAGTTCTCTCGACTTGAGTGTACCGTGGAAATTCAATGTGAACACTATACTTTGATTATACTTAAATCGTGGCATAGTGTCCACCGAACGACTATAGTTGAGTTTGAATTGAAGCATTGGAAGTGAAACACTATTTAATGGAGAACCTGTCTCCTTAGTTATATGGGTTATTATCACGGCTAATTATAGTCAACTCAAAATCAAAGTATACAGTCAGAGCGATACGGTTAATAATAATTGTTATTATTAAATCAACAATTTTGTGTTTGGAATTACAAAGTTGAATGTGGATGATGTTGGAGTTATGGCCAAAACTAAATTACATAAGTTCTAATATGATATAGTATCGACAAAGAGTATTGGTTTAAATAAACATTACTACTAAATACTGCTTATAATAAGTAAAATTGGATTTTAACCAAAAAATATGCAAGTGATAAATTCACCCAAAATGTCACACCACTAGCAAAGATAACGCGTGAACGTTAATATTTGAATTGTTCGATATTAATCGTTGACTGAATTTACACTTTTGAGTCGCACAACTGAAATGATGAACGCTTTGAATGAGCCATATGATTTAATTTTATAAAAGTGACAAAATAAGATAATACAGTTCATCTATCTCATTCTAAGCTCATAGTGGAAGGTAATAATATATAATATATCAAATAAAACTTTGCTTCAAAAACAACAAGTTCAGTGTATATACAACGTCCTGTGTAGTTAATGCCCCACTGTTACCCCGCTACAACCCCGCTATATCTCATAGCAGATTTCTACCGCTATGATTTTTCAATATAGCCCCAAAATATAACCTTTCCGCTTTAATCCCCACTATTTCCGCTATATCCCGTTATTCCCGCTATATTTTGCTATTTCCGCTATATCTTATTTGATAAAATGAATTAAAAAATTGCATTTATACATTATAAAAATTATGAAACTAATTTATTTGATTTAATTTTTAATATATTTTCAGAAATGAAAATACTCTAATATTCTACTAAATTCAATTATGTTATATAACAATTTACGTTTATTTAAAGTATATTCGCACATATTTTTTGTTTAAAATTATTTATGTATTAATTATAATTCAATTGAATGAAATTTTTTTATTTAATTACCATTTATGTATTTGTAAAAACATTAAGTACGGGTTTTATATGCTATTTTAGAGTCATCCGCTATATTACGCTATATCCTCGCTGTATCCCCGCTATGACTTTTTGCACCTCCACCGCTTCGAATCTTCGAATCTGCCGAGTGCTTTAACTGCACAACGTCTAGTACAACTAAATCCAAACCAAATCTAACACATGCATACAACTAATGTAAAGTGATTTGATTATTTATATACAAGTTTATATACACAAGCAACTCCTTTTTCTTTTACATCATTGTAATTTAGCTAAATTAATTAATATTATAAAATGTTAGTTATTAAATTTTATTAAATTTGTTTAAATACCATAATATTTAATAAAATATGTATATAAAAGTAATAAATGTGCATACCGATATACGATGCTGGTAGAATGTTAAAATTAGATTTAAATAGAATAAATATTAAGTGGATTTTAAATGAATTAATATTTGTGAAATATTAATTATGAAAATTTTATTTGATGTTTGAATACATTAATATTTAATAAAGTGCGTATATAAAAGCTATAAATATGCATAGGGATATATAATATTAACATTTAAATTGAATTTAAATGAGATTAATGCTAATGGGATTTTGAAAATTTTGAAGGTCCATGTGGCACCATCTATGGCCGACCATGCATGTAAAGGAGGGAGATGGTTTTATTGAGATTTAATAAAGAATTAAATGCGAAGGTTTTAGGGAAGGAATAAGATATGTTTCTATCATTCCTTTAAAACAAATCTTCTTTCATTTCTTTTATTCAATTCATTCTTTTCTAACATTTCATTTTTTCTTGCCCACTTCTTTTCTCTTTAGGCAAAAATTTCCATGGCTCCTAAGCCACAAAATTCCCCAAAAAAATTCAAACAAAATTTAATCAATTCAAGGTGGTTCGTGTCTCCCGATTCTTACAAGATCCAGATGTCGATTTATTAGAATCTAGGAGTTCTTCATCATTCAAAGTGCGTTCTTTCAGCTACATCTTAAGGTAACAATTCTAACGTTATTTATTCATATAATATGATTTGGATTCATTACATACCCATCTCATCTGAATATATTCTTGTTTATTACATTGATTAGATCCCCCTTTATTACACTGTAATCAATAACATATATTCATAACGTTAATTTTTATTTAGGTCCATTCTATGATAAACTTTAATTTATTACATGTTTATATTGTTTGCATTATATATATCATATATGACATGTCATTTAATCTATTGTTTATATTGTTTATCAAGTTTATATCTGAAATTTTATCACAAATTTGTAAATGCCTAAGTTGTCCTAATTAATTTTGTTATCGTTTAAAGAAAATTGTTACTCAAAAAAACACGATTTTGATTGAAATCTAAGTTATAAATAATTGACATAATTATATTACTTATTACATACACAAATATGGATAGACTACATATATTGTTTGTTTGAAATTCTTTGGAAATTGTATATATGACTTCCATGCTTGTTGTTTCTGATTATAGCTTTCTCATTGTATACTTTTGTTTGAAAGCCGCTCTGGAAAAAAAGAACAGGTGGACTTTATGCAAAACATCATAACTTTTCATTTACTTTTAAGTTAAAATTAAATTAAATTTTTTTGCTTTAATTTTAAAACTATATCATATTACAAACTTTATACATATATGTGTATGTGTTGTTTTAATTTTAAACATTGTTTGCAGTTGTTTGTGTGTGTGCGCCCGCGCGCGTGTGCGTGTGCGTGTGCGTGTTGTTATTTATTATATACATATTTAAAATAAAATTATGGACAACAAAGGTATATATATATATATATATAAGATGAATGTACCCGTTGTGATGTAAATCTGAACACTTACATATGTAGACATTAACTATGCAAACTACTTATATATTGCATTTACACAATATACACTAGAGTATATTTGATTGTACTCACAATTATGCTATGTATAAATTGCTCATTTATGATATTTAATCAATCAATTTAATTAAAGAGAGAGGAAATGAAGGTCTATCTCCAAATAAAAAAAAACTTCCCTTTATTAATTGCATAAATTTTAGAGAAAGAAACGAAAGGTTTTCTTTTTTAAATTAACTTTAACAAGTAATTGTCACGTGTGTATTTGATATGCTCTAGCATTTAAATTTAAATCAAATTCAAACTCAATTTTAAACAACTTATATAAAATATGATTTTATTTATAACTTTATTAGATTGAATCTAATATACCTTTAGACTTCATAGACCTAAAAGATCCAAAATAGAAAACTAATAATTTGAAATCTACCAATTTCACCCAGTTCCGACTGTCCCGGTTCCTTCAATGGTATCAAAACCAAATAGTTCATGCAGTCTAAATTAGTCATGTTAAAGACAACTAATTGTGCTTTCCCATTTAGTAGGGTGTTTAGAAAAGCACTGTCAATGTTGGGTTTGGGTAATCAAGTACCCTGCCTTACTTGGCTACAGGCCTGTCCCGAAAGGTGAAATGAGCCTAATTGTTATTCCCAATAGAAAAGACCTAATTTGGATTTGAACCTTAGGCTAATTTTCAAATTCCATTTGAAAATTTAGCAGATATTTTGAATTTAAAAAGTAAATTTAAAATACGAATAAAATTTATAAAAGGAATAAAATGCATTTTCAAATTGTTTTGAAAATAAGTTATTATTTTAGAAATTATTTGAAATTTAATTAATTGGATTAATTAAATAAATAAATAATTAAAAGTTAATTAATTAAATTAAAACATATATATGTTGACATATATGTATACATATAACTATAAATGTTGTAGTTTAACATGTGTATATATTTATCTTAAATAAGGTAAATTAAAATAATTTTAAATTTATTAAAAATTTTAATTAAAATTTTTAGTTAAATTAAATATTATTTGATAAATAACTAAATAATTGTTAATTAATAAAATAAGATGTACATACATAACGAGATATGCACGTAAAATTGCAAGTGTTATAGTTAATATTCATCTTAAATTATTTACGATGAATAAAATAAAATTTTGAATTTTAATTTTTTTAATAAATTATCTTATCAAATAAAAAATAAAATTAAGTAAATATAGTTTAATTAATAATGTACATAAGAATATTATATAAGTTAATTAAATTATAAAAGGTTATCAATAAATTAAACTTGCATAATATGAATGTACAATGTAAGTGGAATTGGAAAGAAATACAAATCAGGTTTAAGGAATAAATACGTGTACCATAATTTCATATGTATTTGACACTTGAATCACAAGGGTATTTTCAAAGAAATACATTATTCCCTAGATAGATATCTCTTATATATTAAAGATTTTGAATCTATAATATAAAAGTTGCCCTCTACTATTTTTATATTAATAGATTACTCCTTTATTGGTTATATTCCTCGAGCTAAGGATGTTATGTTTAGTGCTATAAATATGTTAAATACACGAGGTAAGATATATGTATGTATTTGTTAATATTTCTCAAGGTACGTACATTATACTTAGGTTGCCGCAAAATGATAGACACGAGTGAATAATCTCTTTCGAATTATTGATATTACTCACAGTCGAAATGAGATTAGGACAAGAATCATGGGTTAGAAGCTATATATAATACAACCAATAAGGAGTTATCCATCGCATATGTACCTATAATTTGTTGATATTCCTCAAGGTCAAAATCCCAAGGCATGCGAGTCCTAGCACCCATTAGATAAATCGAAAGGTTTCAATATTTTTTTTAAAGTTTTGAGAAACATAAAAATCTAGTGGTAACCTTATTAGAAAAATGAAATGGCAACATTTGACGTTTCTAATAATGCAAGAACATTTGTTATATAAAGTTAAAATAATCTACATCGATAATTTGTACAACTGATGTAATTGATAAAATGTTTATCATTTGAAATATACAATTGAACAAAATTAAAGATTGTCATATTTAAGAATACAAGAATATGGATATTTTATCCATATTCAAGAATACAATGAAATGTGTATTGCCTGTTATGAATTTAAACCCTTAAGAAATATAAGAGCATGGATATTTTATCTATATTTAACCACATAAATATATTATATGGTGAACGATCGTGGATCATAATGTACGAAACTTCAATGAAATTAGTTCATTGAACGCAAATAGACCATAATACGAAATCGTGTATTTAATACGACTGACTAAAAGGATTTCCTTTTGAATGGTTCAACCATTTAGTAAAGAAAAGCGAGTGTACAAGAAAGGATGTAACTTAGGCATAGTTTGTTAAAATCGAGTCAGTCGGAAGTGGGTTAATTGTGTGAATTTCAATTTTTTTTCCTATTTAGATTATAGCCGGTCTAATGTTTCACACTAGATCCGACCTAATTATTTTAATAAAATCATAAATATACATTGTATTATTCAATTATTCTCATTAATAAAATGCAATTTATATGAATCAAATTCAATTAAATGAATAATGGAGGTTTTATTTACTTAGAGAAAGAAACCTTTTGTTTCTATCTCTTAAAGATCTCTCGTTAATTAGATGAAGGTTTTATTTCTATTTTATTTAGAGAGAGAAACATTTCATTCCTCTATCACAATTAAATTGATTGATTTATGTTAATCGAATTTTTAACCGAGGAGAAGTTAACAGAAGTTAGAACATTGAAATAAAGACAAAACAACTTGAAATCTGGAAGGCATTCTCAAATGGACTAAGAAAATAGCTGGGAAAATCTCAACCAAAAATAGGCTAAGATGATAAGTTGTATTGACCTATGCATATAACTCGATATCGAGTTAAACCAGTTCATATCCAGCCTCTACAACTTCACATAAGTTATTCTCTAGCTCTTTCATGCATGCCCAATGATTTCATAAAGATATGGATAACCTATCTCAAAAACTAAAGAGTTAGCCATTCTGAACTACATAACAAACCAATTTATGAGGGAACGATCATCGAAACAAGTCATCGATCTATGAAAACATAAGGGGTGCCCCAAAATGAAGCAAGAAACATGATCCAAAGAAAAGTACGAGTTTCCCCTTAAGGGGATAACTCAGTACTGAGTTATAGGGATAACTCGGTACCAAGTTATACCCTTAATTCGTGAGCCCCTCGAACATTTCATACTACTTCAGGCAAATATTTGGACCTCATTGCAAGCGGGCATCTGATCCATCATGCCTCTCTATAAATACAGCCTGTAGCGGAACCAAAATAGGATCTGACTTCTACCATCACTACACGGAAGCTCTGCTTCTTCTTCATCTTCTATCTCTACATAATAGTCATCAAGGCAGCTACTTTGGGTAGTTCTAGTACTTAAAATTTATCTAACCCCTGTACTTGTGGCTTATTCTCTTTCAAATATCTTGTAATCTCAGATATATTACATCAAAACCATAAGCAACAAAGCTATAAAGTGGACTTAAGCCATAGATTGTTGAACCACTATAAAATCTTGTGTCTTTCTATTTTATTTCAGCTACTTTCCCTTATTTTCATTACTATCAGCTAGATCTAGGCCATACATGTTTCTTATAATCCTATTCTTGGGTGTTGATCCATTTTTGGCATCAATATTTTGGTGTTTTTACCGAGAACGCTGAACTTAGGCTTTGATCTAGCTCTTTACTTTGGATTGCATAAGATCCATAAGTTAGATTTGAAAAGTTTGCTTGGATAAGTTGAAGATTTGTTATTCCAATGGCTCCAAGGAAAGGAAAATCTGCATCTGGAAGACCTATAGAAGTAGAAGTTAGTGGTAATGAAGCAAACAACTACCAAACAAAAGTAAACATTGGAAATCTACTATTAGGATCTTCTGCTCAGCAGGAAGTTGATACTAAAGGAAAGCTTAATCAAATTGTCAATAATCTTAACCAAAAACTTACTGATAGTCAGAAATCTCTCATGGATAAGATGAATGGTTGCTAACTTTGCAGCTGCCAATAACAAGGAGAACTAGAAAGGAAACTTCTCATACAGTTGAACAAGAAAATTCCTCCATTTCTGGCCTAAATAGGAGGGTTGGATAACAAAGACAAAAGAAAGCAACTGCTGGAGTTGCAGGGGACGCTGTAGGAGAAAGTAGGGAGGTTCTCCTTGTAAGGAGACGGAACGGTATCGAGCCAAAAAAACATGGGGCCGACCCAAACTTAGGTTGAAAACTCCTCATGAAGGTGATGCCGTTCTCGTTTCAAACTCCGAAGATGATATGTAGCTTGATGTTGGAGACTTGGGATTGAATACTAGTATTGATAGATAAAACGTTGTACTAGAGCTCAGGTTGCCATGGCAAGACTGACCGCACACCAATGGAACACTGCATGACTGGTTCTCCCAGAGAATGGAGAACCTAGGCTTCAATTGGCAAACCAAGATCGTTTGTGGAGTTAAACACTTGGAGTAGCCCCTGACAGCTGACCGATAATCACATTAGCGAAGAATTCATCACTGATATGGTCAAACGATTAATGGAAGAAAGCATGAGTAGGAAAAATGAAGACTAGGGTTCTATGCCAAGCCGAACCCCATTTACCATGAATGTTTTGAGAGAAGAATATCCCTAAAGATTCACCATGTTGAATATGCCATCGTATAATGGAACAACGTACCCTAAACAACATTTGTTTAAATACGAATGACATATGGATGGAGCTAGGCCTATGGATGCCGTCTGTTGTGGATGTTTCCCTATCTTCTTAGAAGGAGTCGCTTCCATGTGGTTTATGAGAATTATACCGAAGTCTATTTCCACTTTTGATGAGTTGGAAAGAAAGTTTATGGAATATTTTAGACTTCACATTGCATGATCAAACGACATGGTGTCATTATCTGGGTTTTCCCAAGGGCCCAATAAGTCATTGAAACCTTTCTTGAACCGGTTTAATATCACAGTTACTGAGGTGAGCAATCCGAAGGAAGACATGGTACTTATGGCTTTAGTTTGTGCTATTCATCTGAATACAAATTTGGTTAAATGGACTAAAACGAAGCAACCAACTACTATGGCAGAATTTCACTGAAAGGAAATCAGATTCTAAGGATGGAAGGAAAAAGTATGGTTGAAGATAGAACCATCGTTGAGCAACCGAAGGAAGTGATCTAGAGCAATGTTGCAGTTAAACTGGATGGAAACAGTTCTGTAGCAGCTGCGTGAAGTGTAGAAAAGAATGCAAATCAGAAAAAGCGGAACCAGAATTTTGGTAGGTGTGACGGGAATGGAAAACGACTAAGGAATCTGGGGCTTAAAGGCTATAGACCATTGAATGATAGTTGGAAAACATCTACCTTGCTGCTCAAGGAGCTAAGTGATACAACAAACTTCCCAAGTGCGAAGCGTCCGAGCATCAAAGCGATCGGGGAAATTTTGCTGCTTCTATGAGACTCACGGGCATAACGCAAATGAGTGTCAACATATGAAAGATTTGATTGAGGAATTGATAAGGAACAATAAGCTCCAGTAGTACATGAAGAAACAACAAAACTCTGGTCAACCTACTAGACCACAAGCACCAAACGCTCAAGGAAATCAGTCCGAACCTAGCAGAGAAGGTTCTAAATGAATGGATCAAATGTTAGTTATAAACACCATCACTGGAAGACCTCATGTAGTGTAGTGTAGTTAGGGTGAAATGGAATGATATGCCAGTTCTCTGAAGTGTGCCTCTTAGGACCGTTGCTACGCCGTTGAAGATAAAACTCTGGCTAAGAAACAAGAATGATTACCAATGACATCGTGTTCCGATATCGAGACACAAAAGGCATTAATGTGCTAACTCTTGACCCAATGGTAATAACAGTTGGGCTCGATCCAGTAGTGTTGAAAACACAATTTTAGTGTTTTGATGATAACAACTATATGACGATGCTACTAATTTGTTTGTTAAGTAATTTCAGGTCAAGCACCCATACGATGCATAATGGAGTTCAAATAGATATATTAAAGAATAAAAAAATATGGAGCACAAGAACATAGTGCAAAGGACACATTCACTTTAAAGGCCGGTTAGCAGCTTTTATTTTGGCACTGAAATAAAAGAAAAACTAAAGGCTGAAAATATGAAAAAAATTGGAAGCAAAAGTTAAATAGCCAAGGACGGGAATTGAACTCAGGTCACCATGAAGAGAGACATGCATCAGTTCCATCACACCATACAAGCATTTGAAACAAAGGCAGTTACAATGGTAATTGAAAGCCATTGATAAATAACTGCAAAAGAAAAAGGGTACACCAAGTTTCGAACCCAGGTTGCTAACAAGTACAAAGCACATCCACACCACTACACCAAAGCCACTTTGTTAATTGGATAGGCAGCAGTTTTTTTATTCTGTAGAGAAGCGAAAATTAAATTATTGAAAAAGGCGGCCAAGGTGGGATTTGAACTCGGGTCTTCAAAGAGACACGCACACACCCTTCCACCACACCACACCTACCATTGAATAGACATGTACTAACGGTTTTATATGATCATTATAAAACGAATAGGCAAAGACCTTTTCCAAGCCTTCTCTTCAACATTCAATGGACGCATCTCTTTCTAACCAAAATTTATGAAGCATTGCAACTTTTATTGGCTTCCAGTCACTCCTATATAAGCCTTCTATCATTTCAAAATTACATACATAATCCTATTCTCTAATACCATTCTCATATTGCTTACAAACGCTCCAAATTCAATATTTATTTCAAAAGCAAACTTAGACCAACGCTCTTTCACTCCACAATATTTGATTTTGGTCTTAATTCACTTCCTAACCTCTGCACACTCATTCTGCATCATTTTACTGGTTATAGAAGTTGTACTCCAGTTCGACTACTCAGTGTATTGAAGACACAATATATAGTCAAGTTATTTCTTTGTAAAAGAAAATATTGAAATCCCGTTCGGTTGCTCGGGCAAGTGTACTGAAATCCTGTTCTGCTGCTCAGGTGCCTATTCCTCCGGGCGAAGTGAGGGTGATAGTTAGTTGAAATTCCAGAAGGAGTCTGGGACTGGAAGTAGGACTGGAGGTTCGAACCAGTATAAAATTTTTGCTGTGATTGCTTCTTGCTTTACTTTGTATTCGCGCTGCTATTATATTTATATTGCTGCTACTGTGATTACTGCACTTCAACTCTGTATCTATATATTTGGCCATCATCGATCCAGTGCATAGTGACTTTCAAGTAGTTGTACATCGAGTTTTGGTCAACAGTGGGAGTTCGGTCAACATTCTATTTTAAAAGACGTTTGATAAGATGAAAATAAGCATGGAGATGTAACCCGGCCTGCCGAATGAAGACATAGGGATTTATAGGCGAACCCAAGCAACTGGTTGGGGTGATTGATCTACCTATAGAATTTGGAGAAGGAGAATGGAGAGTGGTCCTTATCTATACATTTATGATCATTGATGAGTATTCTACTTACAATGCTTTCTTGGGCTGACTGGCCCTTGCTGACTTTAAAGTCGCTTTGGCTCCATGGTGTCTCATGATGAAATTTCCAATGGAGAACAGGACAGGTGTGATAAGAGGAGACCAAAGTGCTACAAGATAATGCTATGTTGCTGAATTACGCGAATCAAAGCGCCATGAAAAGGGGAAGAATGTAAGGATGACTCTCCATATTCGTGAACCGTAAGCATAGCAATTACTGAACCGCCTCTGGCTTAGGGGCCATAGTTACTTTGACAAGGCTGTGGACCCTAGGAAGAAGAGTGGAAGAGAAATAAGGTTAGCACCTATGGAGTTTATGGTGGCTTTCCATATCGACATGGATGACCTAATTCGGATCTTGAAAGTAGGTTCACAGTTGGGAATCAAGATGCAAAATTAATTGATAAAATTTCTTCGCGCTAATCTAGACATATTCACTTGGACGCATTCTGATATGTGTGAGATATCACCAGAGATAGCGCGTCATGCACTTAATATCAATTCTAATTTCACATCGGTGAGGTAGAAGAGATGCAGTCTGGGTCCGGAATGATCGGCTGCCTTGAAAGAGGAATTGGATACGCTATTGGCCAACGACTTCATCCACGATGCAACATATCCTGAGTTGGTGTCAAATCCCGTGTTGGTCCAAAAATCAAACATAAAATGGTGAACTTACATCGACCACTCAGATTTGGACAAAGCTTGCCCAAAGGATAGCTTTCTATTTCCTAGAATCGACCAACTCGTTGATGGAACTATTGGATATGAGTTACTTTCATTTATGGATACCTATTCAGAATACAATCAGATTATGATGCCTGAGCTTGATCAGGAGAATACCGGCTTCATCACAGACGTGGGCCTGTAATGCTACCATTTAATGCCATTCTACTTGAAAAATGTCGGAGCTACTTGCCAAAGATTGGTATATACAATGTTTAAAAATCAGATCGAACTAACAATGTAAGTGTATGTGGATGACATGCTAGTGAAATCATGAGCATTTGGAAAGCATCTGGATGATCTCTTGGAGATATTTGAGATCCTTCGGAAATATGGAAAGAAGCGATTAAAATGTTCATTTAGTGTTGGTTCAGGGAAATTTCTTGGGTTCATAGTGAATGCAAGGGGAACTGAGGCCAATCCAGAGCATATTTTTTTTAACGACCCGTATTTTTAACTATTTTAAATTATTAAATTTAATATGATTATATAAAATGGCCAGAAATAAAAATTTAATGATTTATTAATGTATTTATTGAATATGAACTTGAATAAAATTTTGAAATAACCAATTTCAAAGATTTTGGCAATAAACGTATTGAAATTAAATTCTATGTATTTAATGTGTTTATAATCAATAGAAAGGACTGAATAATAAATGTTGAATTATTGTAAAATGAAAGTAGTTGTTTATTATTTGAATTCGTCTTTAAAAGTAAATTTTATAAGTTAAATAATTTATATTTGAAATAATATAATTTAGTGGATAATTAAATTATTTAAATCTAATATTGGGATTATTTAAATAATTGAATTCTTGATTTAATGTGAATGAAAACGATATCGGAAGTTGATTTAAATCTTATTTTAAATTGTTTTATATTAAACTATTTTAGCCTTTTAAATTATTTTAAACTATTCAAGCTATTTTCTAAAAATTCAACTGGACAGAGTGGGAATTGTTTATATTTAAATCATGGATTTAAATGTGAATTTATTTAAAATGAAGTTATGACCTAAATTGAAATTCGAAACGATTTTGGAAGTGAAATCGAGTATTGAAGTGAATGATATTTTCAAGTGAAAATGATATATCGAACTGAATATGATATTTTGAAGTAAATATGATGACTTTGAAATAAAATTGATTTTGAAGCGAATGTGATATTTTGATATAAAATATGAATCATTTTGAAATGTAAAAGTACCAACCGGTGTGTAAAACGACGTTTGGTTGTTAAAGAGACCGAAGCCTCTTATTGGCGTACTCTCTGCCAATATTGGAACCACTTTAACAACTGTGTACGTGGAGGAGACTCCATAACGAAGTGGTTGGATTTGGCGATGTTTGCTGGATTTGAACAAAGAGAACGATGATGGATAGACCCCGGCACTTGTGCCAATTTGAAATGACTAAAACGGGACGACTTAACAGGGCCAAAGTGGGCTTGCTGCCCCTAGCGGACACCCGTTCTTCGATTTTCTTGGAATTGTTCCATATTATTACTCTTGTTGTTGATTTCGATTGGTGCACCTTGATTGTGGGATAGCTTCACTTAACTCGATATGGGATGGATGGACGCGGTGGGTGATTGTGGTTATGATGCATTACCACTAGCTCTACGATCCAAACTGGTAGTATCCTACCTTGGACATTGCCTCATGTGAATTGTCATACTTTTGTTCCTATACGAGATCCCTATGATTTTGGTTTAGTGTTGTCGTATCATGGTGCATCATTGACTACCGACGTGCTACTGGTTATGCTAAATGCAAACTATACGCCAATGCTTTAAAATGCGTTAATGGGGATTAATGTAAAGCCTTAACACTAAGAAAAATATTTATTTACTGTTTAAACATTATATATGTAGCGTATTCTGCTACATATAAATATTTTGGCGGATCTTTAAGAGATGGAAAGATCATATAACATCTCTTGAGTTAGTGCATGCACGTTATACACTGGATAGGAGATGTGAAAGCCCGTAAACATCTTTGATGCTATTACACTCATGTTACGCGATCTCAATTTGACTCACATAAGGATATTTTAGTCCTGACTTGAGTGTTTTTTCTTTTTCATTACGCTCGGGTCAGCCCCGAATATTTCAGCGCATCGAAGATCATTTTCTGGAGGACGAAAATAAAGATTTGGTATATTATTACTATTATTATTCCCTGCATCATGTTGTTCTGTTGCATTATTTATTTATCCCGGTTGTATATATAATTCTGATAAATGTTGTATAAATTGTAATCAAATGTATAATATAAACAGCTTCATAAACTGTTATTCGATTATTATATTTCGTCATTCCGCTATGAGATTCTTTGTTTATTTTCTTCTTCTTTTCTTATTTTTCTTTATTAACCCCAATGATTATCTATGTTTCGGATTTTTTAAGTTGGACATGCGTGGATTATTTTCGATTTAAACCTTTTGAAATATGGGTCATCACAGTTGGTATCTGAGCTTTGATTTAGCGATAACCTTAGCTTTGTGGGGGTTAACTCATTAGAGATGGGGTAGTAATACCCTAGAACAAGTTGCTCGAGTGTACATATATGAGAGAGTATACTTGTTAATGTTATAAAATGTTTTATATCGTGTTTCTTATCCATTGAGTTGTTTATGGATTCTGATCGATGCGTGGGACGCCGTATTATCAATAGGGGTTTCTAAATGTTGGATCATAGGTTTTGATTGCTGACAATACGCAACAGTTCACGAATCTACGACTACGATAACATCCAGACTCGTCGGCTCAATATATGGTTTGTATAGTTATATATTTTAACAAGATTCATCAAATATGTATATAGAGTCTAGTTTAGTGCTTTGTTAAAATCTTTCCTCAAGAATCATCATTCACATTCAAATAAACTTGCTTGCATATTTTAATCAAAATCAAGTTTTCAAAAAACGCATGGAGCTAGGCTCGAACCCGGGTCACTAGTTTGGAAGACATGTACTCTAACCAAATGAGCTACTGCTATTTTTGTTGAACAACAAAATTCAGTCGACTGAATAACCTGAGTTAGTCGACTGAATCTGTGCAGTTTAACATACATGCACACTTTCAGTCGACTGAATTTCCTGCACAGTCGACTGAATTTGGTCCCGAAAATTTTACTTCATATTTTCAGTTGACTGAATTCACTGCTCAGTCGACTGAATTTAAACCTGCGAATTTTCTCTGAAAAGACACCTTCTTCTTCCCAAGAATTGCAACCATTCATCAATGGAAATGGAAGCATCTCTTGTTTGCAACCTTTGACAACATATGCATCTCTTCTACAGGTATAAATTCATGATTCTAACATCATTTAATTAACCGAATTCTCTTGTTTTAATCTAACTATTCTCTTGTTCATATTTTCTAGATATTCTCAAAGCAATCACCAACCTATTGCTTGAATCACTGTTTTTGTTTATAACATTCTTTTGATTCATAGCAATTCACATTTTCTAAATCTTCACAAACACATTGCATACTCTCGAGGATAAGATTATAGGAATATTGTACCACATTAGACTCATTAGTGTTGACAAGAACACAACAAGTCAAATATTGTATTTTAGTAATTGAGTTGAAGTCCTCTTCGGTAGTTGAGGCAAAAAATTCCGTTCGGTTGTTCGGGTAAGTTGTAAACTTATTCCTCCGGGTGAAGTGAAGGTATTAGTTAGTGAAATTCCTAAGTGAAGCTTAGGGACTGGACGTAGGACGAGAGGTCCGAACCAGTATAAAATCCCGGTGTCTCCTTGTATTTACCTACTTTATCTACCTAGACTATTCCGTTATTCCATATTACACGATCCTACCGCATAGCCCCGACTTTCAATTGGTATCAGAGCAAGGTTGTCCTATAACCATAACACCGTTATTAGACATATTGATAGTATGGAAAATAACGCAAGTACAAGTACAACATCTGCCTATAGTTCTACATTTGTGGAAGGACAATCTACCCAAAGACCTCCTCTATTCAATGGACTAAATTATAACTATTGGGCTACAAGGATGAGGATTTATATGCAAGCAACAAGTTTCGAAGCCTGGAATGCTACTCAAGCAGAGTTTGTTGTACCTACAACCAATTTTCCTACATGGACACAAATTCAAAAGAAAGAAGCAAGTGCAAATGCCAAAGCTATGAATATGCTATTTTGCGCCCTGGATAGAAATGAATTCAACCGTGTTAGCATATGTACTACTGCATATCAGATATGGGAAACACTTAAAGTTTTACATGAAGGCACAAACAAGGTTAAGCAAACAAAGATATCCATGCTGAAGAATCAATTCCAAAACTTTAGAATGCGACAAAATGAATCGGTCAATGACATGTACTCAAGATTTCAAGACATTCATCATGCTCTAATCAGACTAGGAGAAAGATACATGGATTTTGACATTGTGTCTAAAGTTTTAAATTCACTCACTGATGAATGGGAAAGAAAAGTACTAGCAATCGAGAAAGCAAATGATCTATCTACAATGAAACCAGAAGAATTGATTGGAAATCTTATATCATATGAAGTAAATATGCAAGCTAAGAAAGATTAAGCTCAAGAAAGAAAAAATGTTGTTTTTCATACGGAAAAGGAAGAATCAGAGTCTGAAGATGAAGATCTAGCATTTATAGCCAAAAACTTCAAGAAATTCTTAAAGTATAGAAAAGGAAACACAAACGGATTCAAAAAGAATTTCTTGAACAAACCTTCACCCTCAAATATAGAATGCTTCAATTGTCACAAGAAAGGACACATGCAAAAAGATTGTCAAGAACAAATGAAGGAAAATCAGAAAAACTTCAACAACAAAAACAAGAAAGATAAATTCGAAAAGAAGGCATTTTCTGTAACATGGGACGATTCAGATTCATCTTCATCCGAAAATGATAGTGATAGCGACAATGAACAGGCAAATGTATGCTTTATGGCTCAAGAATCTGAGGTAAATAATTTAACTTTCGACGATTTAATTGAAGTAAACACTGAACTTTTAAGCACAATAAAAACTCTTAAAAAGAAATTCAAAGAAACTCGTGAAAATCAAAACAAAGCTGAATTTGAAAGGGATATGTTAAAAGATGAAAAGAAAATCTTAGAAGAAGAACTTGAAAAAGTTCAAGAATCTCATTCAAATTCGGAAACTCAATTATCACTCTTAAGTCAAGAAATAGAAGCTCAAAAAGAAAAGAATAATGCTCTAGCTTCTGAGAATCATGAGTTAAAAACAAAAATTAAAATTGTTGAGATAGATAACACTAGTCTCAAAACTAAGCTTGATGAAATTACTAAAAATATTTTCAATTTTAATAAAGGAAGAGAAAATTTATCCAGGATTATTGAAAATTCTCAACCTGCTTCAAATAAGAAGGGATTAGGTTATGTTAAGAATTCAAAAGCTCACAATGATAAAAGTGGTTTAGGATATAATAAAACTGATCGTAGAAATAACACTAGATATGCTTTCATGTATAGTAAAAATAATAGTGCTAGTACTAAATTTCGAGTAAAGCCTAAATCCAATTTTTATAGAAATTCAAATACTACTATGACCTATAATGTTGGTAATTTCTTTAGAAGTACAAAATCATTAACAGGAAATACGAATAAAAATTATCTAAGTATTTGGGTTCCTGTTAATTGGAAAAATAGAGAAAAATACATTGATGATTATTTTGATATGGTAGTTAATAATGAAAATTATATTTATAAAGGTTCAACCACACCCAAATGGGTATGGTTTCCTAACAATTAGGAAATTATAAGAACCTTGGATATCGCATGCTTTAAATGTTAATTTTTTTTTGGATACCTTACATTATAAGTAGTAGTTATTTTGTTTTATATTGCTTTATGTTAACATTTATGTAAAATATATTTTATATCATCATATAAACTCTCCTTTTTGTCGATGACAAAGGGGGAGAAAGATATTGCTCTAACACTATTTGCAGGAATAAACCATGCAAGCACAGATTAAGGGGGAGAAAAGATTAATTATTTACAGGAATATATAGCATAGATTCAAGGGGAGAAGCAAGCATAGATTCAGGGGGAGAAATCTAAAGTACAATTACAGGAATATATTCAGTGAGGGAGATAAGATCAACAAAGCTTGTCAAAAATTCGTTCGTAGCAAATGAAGTTGTCATCATCAAAAAGGGGGAGAATGTTGGATCATAGGTTTAGATTGCTGACAATACACAACAGTTCACGAATCTACGACTACGATAACATCCAGACTCATCGGCTCAATATATGGTTTGTATAGTTATATATTTTAACAAGAGTCATCAAATATGTATATAGAGTCTAGTTTAGTGCTTTGTTAAAATCTTTCCTCAAGAATCATCATTCACATTCAAATAAACTTGCTTGCATATTTTAATCAAAATCAAGTTTTCAAAAAATGCATGGAGCTAGGCTCGAACCCGGGTCACTAGTTTGGAAGACATGTACTCTAACCAAATGAGCTACTGCTATTTTTGTTGAACAACAGAATTCAGTCGACTGAATAACCTGAGTCAGTCGACTGAATCTGTGCAGTTTAACATACATGCACACTTTCAGTCGACTGAATTTCCTGCACGGTCGACTGAATTTGGTCCCGAAAATTTTACTTCATATTTTCAGTTGACTGAATTCCCTGCTCAGTCGACTGAATTTAAACCTGCGAATTTTCTCTGAAAAGACACCTTCTTCTTCCCAAGAGTTGCAACCATTCATCAATGGAAATGGAAGCATCTCTTGTTTGCAACCTTTGACAACATATGCATCTCTTCTACAAGTATAAATTCATGATTCTAACATCATTTAATTAACCGAATTCTCTTGTTTTAATCTAACTATTCTCTTGTTCATATTTTCTAGATATTCTCAAAGCAATCACCAACTTATTGCTTGAATAATTGTTTTTGTTTATAACATTCTTTTGATTCATAGCAATTTACATTTCCTAAATCTTCACAAACACATTGCATACTCTCGAGGATAAGATTATAGGAATATTGTACCACATTAGACTCATTAGTGTTGACAAGAACACAACAAGTCAAATATTGTATTTTAGTAATTGAGTTGAAGTCCTCTTCGGTAGTTGAGGCAAGAAATCCGGTTCGGTTGTTCGGGTAAGTTGTAAACCTATTCCTCCGGGTGAAGTGAGGGTATTAGTTAGTGAAATTCCTAAGTGAAGCTTAGGGACTGGACGTAGGACGAGAGGTCCGAACCAGTATAAAATCCTGGTGTCTCCTTGTATTTACCTACTTTATCTACCTAGACTATTCCGTTATTCCATATTACACGATCCTACCGCATAGCCCCGACTTTCACTAAACACTTACACGAGGCAAGTCGACATAATATTATTTTAAAATAGGATAAACGAAATAATTTTACCTAAAATATATTATATATATAATGATTATTAATGAATTTGTTGTTAGGAGATAATAATATTTAGTTACCATCGATTATTATTTGAATTAAATTAAAAACAAATACTTTATGAACTTTATTTCACGAAGCGTTCGATAATTAAGTTGAATTAAATCTAATTACAATAAAATTTGTTTAAAATAAAAAGGTAAATTAGAAATGTTTTGGTAATAAGGTAATGATATTTGTATATCTATATTTATAATATAGCTTATATATAAAAAGGATTTTAAAATTGAGAATTTTAGAACTTAAATCCCGTTGCTTTCAAGATTTGTTTTCAAAGCCTTAAAAAATTAATAATAATATTATTTGAAAGTGTTTTGACTAGAAATATATTTTAAAAAGATTTTTGAAAGAAATAAAAGCATTGCACTCGCTTTAGTCCGTGGGAAATAATTCTTGGGATGACTGCAGTATAGCCAGTATTCATTTTCGAGTTTCTGAGTGAGAATTGCTACCAAAAGAAGTTTATTTTCGATTAAAAAAAATTTTTATTGTGAAAAAATATTCCAATTATGATTTGATAAATATATGAATGTATTTTTGAACTTATAATTGAAAATAGTATAGATAAAATAAGTTAATAACTTATAGATTTGAACAGGAAAGTAAAATTAATTTTTTAAGACTGCTGAATTTTTTAGTTAAGCAAACAAAAGAAGATTTGAATTTGAGAAATGAAATAAAGAATTAACCTAAGAAATGTTAAATAAGTTGACTACCGAAATGAAATAAAATGAAGTTTAACTCAAGAAAGCTTAAATAAAAATGAATTGTATTTAAAACGAGTTAGATAAAATAACGAAATGAAACTTTAAGTAAATCAAGTTGTATAACTTATAGATTTGAGTAATATTAAGCTAAAAACATATACTAAATTTTTTCAATGTGGGTGATAAGAAGATTTTTTTAAATGGAGTTAAATGAATCGAGTAATGGATTAAATGAAATAAATTTAACTTAATAAAGATTAAATGAACTGATTTGGATTTGAATGGAACTAGATGAATTAGTAATGTAATTCCACTTAAGCTATAAAATGAATTAGTAGAATGAATACAGCTTGAATTAATAGAATGAATACAACTTGAATTATAAACTGAAATGCAATTTGAATTGTGAAAGAAATTGAATGAGAATAAATGGGTGTAAGTAAAATTTATATGATTAATTGAATTTGGTTTAGATCGGATGTAAATAAATTAAATGCAAGTGGAGTGAGTTTAAATAAATTGAATGGTAACTAATTGAATATGAAATAAATTAATGAGATAAATAAAACAAGGAAAATTAACTTAAGATAAATTGAATGAAATTGATGGCGATGAAAATTTATAAATATGAGTTGGAGTTTTAAAATAAAATTTATTTAGGTAAAATTATTAAGATGAATCGGGATTAATGAATAAACTAGTGAAGTGAATCATCTCATAAAATAAAATTTACTTAAGTAAAATTATTAAGATGAATTTGAATAAATAAAATAAATAAATGAAGTGAGTCAATTAATTTATATGAACTTACGTTATGAAGTAATTATAAATATGAGTTGCATTTTATAAAATGTTAAAATAAACTTAAATGATTTTATGAAATGGTTTATAAATGATATTAATATTAAAGGAAATATACTAAGTGGTAAAATATAATTTAACTTAAACAAGGTTAAATGGAATAATTTTATAAAATTGTTCATAAACGAATTTATATGAAATATGTTATACAAAAAGTGAAACAATTGAAATTTAACAAATTTAATTGAACAAACTAAATGTGAATGAATTAGATTTGAATAAATTGGAAGAAAACTAGTTAAATGTTAATAAAAATTAGACGTTAAAAGAAATGATAGTGTATAAATTAGATATTGACATTGTAAATGTAAATTATGATTGTTTGTATTAATCAGATGAATATTGTTTGGTTGGAAGATCTCATTGGTTGTAAATTTTTGTTATAACTATTTTGATTGCATATGATTGGTTTCTCATGTATTCATGCTTGTGTTTATGGTTTGGATTCACAACATGCTATATGATTCTATCTAACTCATATGTGTAGCTAAATCCTTTTTAAGTTACTAATATTCTAAATTGAGTTGAGATAGGTACATACGAAGACCCTTTGGATGTATTCGCGGATTTTATTTTGCTTTTTCTTTCTTAATACGAGCGAACTCGCTCGTAATAATAATAGTAAGATACATATCTTGGATTACATACTGCACTTTTATATTTTTTCCTTCGGGATGCCTCATCATTGGGATGAGATGTATATTGGATATGTTTGGTAAATATTTGGGTTATATATTGTATTGTAAAAAATTTCAATCAAGCCACGCAAAAGAGACGATGCCGAAATTTTCCGTGAATTCGGGTGTTATAATTTTTTGAAGTTTTAAAATTTTACAACTTATTTTTATAAATAAGATGTAATTCCGCAGAACCGATATCGAAGTGATGTAGCGAGAGCATAGTAAAGGCTTAGTAAATAAGATTTAAAGTTTTATAAGTTAATCAGTTTAAATAAAATATATCAAATGTTAAATGCAACGACCTACCTTTTTGGACAGTTTAAATCGATAATAAACCACACACGTCAGACTCAAACCATTCAAAAGGGAGGATTATTATAGGATAAATAAGAAAAAGGAGAGAAAAGAAGTAAAAACAGAACACATAATCTCACAGCGGCATGACAAAATATAATAATCAAATAAACAGTTCATGAAGCTGTTTTACAAATAACATTTGATTGCACTTTTACAATACAGATCAGAGTTACATACAACAGGAACAAATAAATAAATGCAGTGGAATAACATGGTGCAGTGGAAATAATAAAGTAAATAATAATAGTACTAAATCTTCGTCTTCGTCCTCCAAAAAAGTAGTTTTCAATACACTGAAAAGCTCAGACTGACCTAAGAGAATTGAAAAGATAAAACACTCGAGTCAGAACTAAAAGATCTTATGTAAGTTAAATCAACAGTAAATAAATACGAGTGGAACGGCGTAAGAGTTGTTTATGGGGTTTGACATCCCTTATCCAGTGTCTAACGTGAGTGCAATAACTTAAGAGATGTTCGAGAATCCCATCCCCTAAGAATCCGTTAAACTATCTACATATGTTGTAAAATACGCTATTATAATAGTGTCTACAGTAAAGTATGAAAATAGCGTTAAGGTATTACTCATATACTCCTTAACACATGTTATGTAATGTCATAGTCTATACAGTACTGTAAACTCCACAGAACTGGTGGGCTATCAAGGAGCATTCCATAGGTACGATACACACCAAACTAGTAGAAGGTGTGATAAGGGATGTGACAAGGCACACGAGGCAATGCCCAAGGTAGACCATTTGGCGGATCTGGACTGGTGGTAATGCATAGCAACTACTACCGCCCACCTAGGAACACACTCCCATAATCAAATCGAGGGGTGGCCACCAAATCAATCACAAAGTCATACTATGGTATCGAAGAAGCATGTCCGATCGGAGGTGCGGCCTCACTTGACCCGGCGTGGCTCCTGTTATACTCACATCAAACTGACTCACAGGAGTCAGGGCTGCGGGAGTCAAGGCTACGCTAATACCTCACACAAAATCGTTTGCCAAACCATCCTACTTCATTCTGAAATCTCCAACACGTACACAGTTGTTAAAGTGGTTTTGGTAATGGCAAAGAGTATGACAAAATCCGATCCTAGTTTCTTTAACAACCAAACGCTTATTTCACACTAGACGGTTCTTTTAAATTTACAAAACCGTTTCATAATTGATATCAAAATATCACACTCAATTCAAACTATATCACTTTCGAAATCATATTCACTCAAATATGTCATTTCACTAGAAAATATCATTTCAAATCTCAACTTAGGTTATAACATCATTTAACCATAATCGCTTTAAATCAAGGATTTAAATATGAACACTTCCACTTTACACAGCCTAAAATTTAAAAAAATAGTTTAGATAGTTATAAATAGTTTAGCATATGTTAAAATAAAATTTTGAATAGTTTGAAATAATTTAAAATAGTTTTAAAAGTGGATTGAAATAGTTTAAATAGATTTGAGATGGTTTAAATAGATTTAAAATGATTGAAATAGATTTATAATGATTTAAATAGATTTGAAATAAATTAAATAGACTTGAACTAGATTAAATTGATTTAAAATAAATTAAATGGATTTAAAATAGACTAAATAAATTTAAAATAGATTAAAATGAGTTAATTGTTTAAAATAGGTTAAAATAGATTAAATTGGATTAAATTGGTTAAAATAGATTAAAATAAATTAAATTAGTTTAAATTGATTAAAATAGTTTAAAATAGATAAAATTAGTTTAATAGTTTGAGAATCTTAATAATCAGGATTTTTAAAATAATATATCGTTAAACGGTTTACATTAAAATAGTTAATTTGAAATTAATATCAAATTAAACTATTTCTTCCATCCAACCCATCTGGACCATATTCAGTTTCCAAATCAACAGAACCCAATTTCAAAACTTTCAATTCAGATTTTTGGTAAATCATTTAAATCTATGTCGATTCCAAATCCATGTTTGAAATATCAATTTAAGCTACTCCAATTCCAATAAATTTCAAAGTTTAAATATTCATCATTTTAATAACTCGATTTTGATAAATTTCATTTATGTTTCAAATCTAACTTTACAGTTCCAATTTAAACCAATTTCAAGATTTAAAACTTGAACTTTCAAAAATTAATCAGTTTATATAAATTAATTTCCTTCAAAATATCATTTAACCCAATTCAAGATTTAAGGGTTTAAAATCGTTTAATTTAACCAATCCGGTGTCTGTTTATAATTTTCTACCCTATGGTCAAGTGACGCGGACATATATCATTTCAATTCGTAATAATTTTAAAATATACGGGTATATATCATTTCAACCCACAATCTCAAATTTTACTTCAAATCCATGAAATCGCTCGAGTCTATCATTTCAACGCATAACGATTTCTCTCTAATTTTGTTACATCATTAGGGTATGTATCATTTCAACCCATAGGGAACTTGCAGTGTTAGAACAATAAAAAATTATAGCATCTAGTCATCTAATATCAACAATCAAACATCCATCACAATCACCATTCAAATCGATCAATAAACAATAACAAGTGACTAGTTATCCATAATGGGTATTAACTGGCAATTTTGAATTTAATATTAAATTAATGGCGATAATATTCAATGAAAGTCAAATTTAACCAGAATGACAATTTAAATATACCAAACATCAACCAGTTAATTTTTAATCGCAGCAACTAACATAACATAATCTAGTAGTTGTGAGTGGGTTAAAACACTCATATTTGATTTCAAATCGATTTGAAATCCAAATAATGGCCTAAAATTCAATACTCTTAGAATCCAAACCAGTTTCATAATGTCCTAAATTTTGATATGATCCCAGTAAATCAAACCGCGTCCGACATCGTATGCAAAAGTTATATAAGTTCGAACGTTTATAAATAGAAGCCAAAATAAAATAATAAAAAGAAAACACAAGTATCAATCCACGTCAGCTCATGTACCTTCTCTTCGTTAAAACCTGATTTATCTGAAGCCTCACGTTTGAACTGGAACCCACCGCCGCCACCCTCATCCAAATATCGCCGCCACGTCTTGACCTTCTGGGTTGATCTGAGTACGCCGCTGCCACGCCCTGACCTGGCCGACCCCGTCACGGGGACGCATGCCTCTCCAATTCATCCAGTCAACAACGGCCTTTTCCCCCTTTAAATGCTGATCAGGGTGAGCTCGTGCACCCATCTAAAAAAATGACCACTAGTGATCACTGCTCGATGGACTCTACCGTCCCATACCCTTCTATCATCGCCAGGACGAAGATCCACCGTCCAATCTCAACAACCACACATGAACGGCTGTGGATAAATGGATAATTTTCGGTCAAACTATGATTCAAATCAAAAAACAAATTGCTGAAGTGGATTGCGCTTGATGAGTGCTTTTCAATGATATATAATATGTTAGGGTTTTGAGGAGTTTGATTTTGAAATTGATTTGGAAATTTAATTTAGGATTTGAATGTAAGTTGAGATTCGGTCATTAGAAGAAGGAATGGCTGACAGATTTGTATTTACTGTGATGACAAATAGAAAGGCTTCTAGGGTTTAAAAGAATCTAATTATATGAACAAAGCCCGATAAGAAAATGAACACGTATCGAATTGGTACGAACGACAACAACAACCCGAAAAGCCCATTTCGCTTCCGAAACAAAAATGGGTCATCCCATATATCAAAATAGTTGTTTTCGGTATTTTTAAATTCAACGAAACAATTTTCAAGTCCTAATTCCATTATATGAAGAATTTAGCTTTTAAAATTAGCTTGTTTCAAACTGAATTCAATAAATTGATTTCTACGCGTTTCAAGTCCGCACGATCAAACGACAAATCTGATCGCTATGAAACTTGAAATCCTACAATAATTCACAGTTACGGATCCGATGAAACTACTTTCATTGAAATACATGACAGTTGCCAAAATGGCTATTTTCACGTTAATTAAATATGTTATTATCAAATTAATTAAATCACTTTTTATATTCAATTTTTAACTAACAATTTTTATCATTTTTGATTACATAGTAAATTATAATCCTTTAAATAAATTTCCAAATCAAAACCAATGTTAAATATTGCACTAATTACAATTTTTAATTACAATTGAATAAATTCATTGATTATTAAGTTAAATTCCAATAAATTCATTTATTTCGATTTACACCTTATTATTCAATCAATCTTTCCTTTATGGACATAGTTAACGTTGGTTGATGCTTTATTACATCAATAATCAACAATTAACATCTTTTACCACATAATTACAATATCTCAAGAGGAATACAACTAAATTCATAAAGGCAATATCAATGGCGACTGCGACTGTTTCTTGTCTCCGCTCTCAAAATCTTCCTCTTTCATCTCTAAATCATCCTTATTTGCAAGCGGATTTTAATGCTAGAGTTTCAGAATCAATTCGACATCGTTCTTATGCTCAAGTGGTCAAAGACCGATTGCCAACTTATAGTTTTCATGATTCGTGGCCTCAAGCATTGAACAAAAGATGGATAGATTCTAAATCTAACAAGATTTATTATTTTAGATGTGGCGACAGCAATCATTTTGTGTCTCAATGCCATGATCCAATTAGGTGCTTTAATTGCAGCAATTTTGGTCATAAGAGTAATAAGTGTTCGACTAATTCTAGAATCTATGTTTCATCTGTTATCTTGGTTGAAAATGGATTCCATTTTGTGTTAAAGATCATGCTTTTGAAAGGGATTATGCTCGATGGTTTGTGGCAGAATTGTGTTGAAGGTTTTAAGTATCTGGAAGATTTGCTTCTCCACTTTAAATTTGTTAATTCCTCGAATATTGGTAAGGGCTATAAAGCAAGATTTGGAGATCCTGAACATTATTTTGGTAAAATCGAATCTTCATCGGTTTCTTCAGTCTCTTCAGAACTGTTAGTGGAACATGGTTTCCAATTCGTATTAAAGTTCATTCATTTGAGAGGGATTTTAATCAATTATCTCAGGCACAAAAGAACTGAAGGTTTGAAGTTTTTAGATGATCTTTTACATCATTTTAATGTTGTTAATTCGCCAAACATTGGCAAGGGTAATCGAGATAGCCTCGGTATTTCAGAGAATCTTGTTGAAAATTTTGATTCTTCTGTCATTTCAGAGAAAATCTTGGTATGTTTGAATTTAGATGATAGTGTTATTCTTGAAAATGTTAGAAGAGAAGAATCTTCAATATTGGATCCCATCTTGCTTGATCCAGATGTTGTTCTCTGTATGTTCAAATCAGAGACAAAGGGTAAGGATATTGATTCGATAAGTGGTTTTATCCTACCAAAGATCAAAAAAGGTATACCTTTTTCTCGCAAATTGGATCCTTTTAAGATTTCTACCTCCAACAAATTTTCTTTTCTTGAATCGAAGATCACTTCAGAGTGCACTGTGAATTCTGATGACCGTGATATTTCCTCCAATAAATTTGTTTGCCTCGAATCAGTGATATCTCCAGATTGCTCCTTGAATTCTTATGATTGCGATCATTTAAATGAGGTTGCAGTTTGTTCCTCGGTTGATAACATGGATAGAAATAACATGGATAGCAATGCTTCAGACAGTTCTTTTGCTTTCGAACATCAGTTCCCTATACCAGAGTGCGACTTTGAATTTCAAAATGATGTTGAGAGTTTCTGTAAGTTTGAAGAGGTTTTCGACTATGACTGAAGGCTGATAGATTTGGAAATGGATATGCCTTTGGTAGTTGATTCTTTGGTCAATATAAACTTTTTTGATAACTGTTTTTGGGCAGAAGAGCTTATGAAAGGGGTTGAAGTATCTCATTCCATTGGCGAATCTGTTGTTGAAGATGACTTATTGCTACGACAGTCTGGGGTTTTTCATGAGTGGATTTTATATGCAGACTCTCATTTAAGTTTTGAGATGGTTTCTATTATTGAAGATCGTATTGTTTTTGATGAATTTATATCAGGTATAGATGTGGTGTCTGATGTGAATGATGCACACAACATATTGGAGCAGGTTGATCATAATTGTCAATTGGATGATAGCAAGAAGATGATAGTTTTTTCTGATAATAAGATAGGTGCAGTTGGTCAGAATTGTCAATTGACAAAATCTGTTGCTGGTGGTTTGTGTAAAGACTCTTCACATCTTTCTTTGTCTGATATGGATATGGTGTCTGATGTGCATGATGCGCATAGTTTAACTGCTATGTCTGCGCAAGAATTTCACATATATGAAAGTAATATGACGGCAGTTCTTACTGTAAGATGGGTTCTGTTGTCAATTTGGTCGAGTCACCATTAGGTCATATGGCAGAAGCTGTTTCTGGTGGTTTGTGTACAGGCCCTTATCATCCTTTAGTGAATGAGGTTGTTATAGCTGCTCGCTCAGATTCTATTTCTTCCTCTTCGAGGAGAGGTAGACGTAGGAAGGTCGTGTCTTCTTCTGGCTTTTTTCGTCGCAGTGTTAGGATATAGGATAGCCACTCTCGATCTTCAGGTGAATTCTTGGATTCGAGTACCGTAAGCGGTACTACGAATCCAGGCTCAGGTATGCTTTCTTGTTTGGGTAGTTTTTATCCACCTTATGCTTTAGGTAGTTTATCTTCCTTCGAGTTTAGTCAATTAGCTAATGACACAGTGTTCATTTTCACTGATATTGAGGTTGATCACGAGTTTATTAGAAATAAGGAACTAGATAGGGTTAAGTCAGCTAGCATACGAGGATCATTAGTTGGAATATAAGAGGCTTGAATGACTTAAATAAGTGTGATAAGATTATAATTTTTTTAAAGCCCATTCCATTGATATTGCTCTTCTTCAAGCGACCAAAATTGACTGTCATGATTTTTATTTCTATAGAAGGTTAGGTGGTTATCATTTTAGAAAATGAGATTTTTACCTTCTATGGGTTCTTCTGGAGGTCTAATGATTAGTTGGAGAGATAGCTTCTTTAAACTACTTCAATGTATTTACAAACAACATTCTTTACACATTATTCTAATTAATCTGTCTGATAACTCTTTTCTAAACATTTCTAATGTTTATGGGCCTAACTCAAAAATTGAAAGACGTACTCTTTGGAATGAATGTCTTGAATTTAGATCTTTTGCGTCGGGTTCTTGGATTTTGGGAGGAGATTTCAATGTTACTCGTTTTATTGGAGAGCGTACTCCTCGAGAGGGAGATTACGCTGCTATAGAGGAATTTAACTTTTTTATTAATAATTCTAATTTGATCAAAATTCCTCTCTCTAATAGAGATATTACTTGGAGTAATAATAGGGAATATCCCTCTATGGCTCTCTTAGATAGGTTTTTCGTTAGTGATGAAACAGAGGATAAAGTTCCAATTTGTAGAGTGTTTGGTTTGCCTTACACTCTCTCAGATCACTGTCCCATTATCCTCGCTTGCGATCGCCATAGAGTTATTAGTAGATCTTTTAAATTTGAGAAAATGTGGCTTCTAAAACCTTGTTTCTTAATTCTTATTATCAATAAATGGTCGTCTATGAGTCTTTATAGTATTAAATTTAGGGATAATTCAGCTAAAGCTTTTGTTCTAAAACTTAGAGAACTTAGAACTTTCCTTAAAAATTGGAATAAAAACATTTTTGGTAACGTTAGATTAAAGAAGAAAATATTCTAAATGAGATGCTTAAGCTTAATAAGTTAGAAGAAATTAGACATTTAAGTCAAGATGAGCAAAATGTTCTCAATAACTTAAAAGAGGAACTTAACTCGATTCTTGAAAAAGAGGAAGTTATGTGAAAAAAAGATCAAAAATTCAGCGGATCAATGAAGGTGACAATAACACCAAAAATTTTCGTAATATTGCCAATTGTAGAAAGCGTAGTAATATAATTAATTCTGTTTTTGTTAATAATGTGGAATTAGTTGATCAAAGAGACCTCAATAAGGCTTTCATAGATTATTATAAAGATATTTTTGGTAATAAAAATAAACATAGAATTAGTGTTACATGGAATGATCTTTACTGACTGTCTCTAATATTAATCTTTCTGAATTAGATATTCCTTTTACTGAAGTGGAAATCTGAAAAGCCGTCTTTGATTTACTGGGTGATAAATCCCCGGGTCCAGATGAATTTCCTATTTTCTTCTATAAAACTTTTTGGGATGTCATTAAATTAGATTTAATTAATATGTTTAATGTATTTTATAATGGTAATCTTCAATTAGGTAGATTTAATTTTGCTAATGTTATTTTATTACACAAAAAAGTAGGTGCTAATACTTTAAAAGATTTTAGACCAATTTCGCTGATCAACTGCTTAGTTAAAATTATTTCTAAAGTTTTAGCTAATAGACTTAGTATTAAAATGAATGACCTAATTGACTGTTCACAATCCGCTTTCATAAAAGGAAGAAATATCACAAATGGTGTGGCAGTTATTTAAGAATATATTAATCATTGTTGTAAGAATAATATTACTTGTGCTATTTTAAAATTAGACTTTACTAAGGCTTTTGATTCGGTTGATTGGGATTTTCTTATATATATATTTTCATGCTAAAGGCTTTAGTAATAGATGGATTAACTGGATCATGATTTTACTTAAAATTGGTAATTCTAGTATTATGGTTAATGGTATTTTCGGTAATAAGATCCAATCTAAGAGGGGTTTAAGGCAAGGGGACCCTTTATCGCCCCTTCTATTTAATTTAGCTACCGATGTTTTTTCTAAGATTATTAAAAATGTAGTCAATAATAGTTCTCTGGGCAATATAAGTAATGATATTTCGAGTTATGGTTTATCAGTCCTTCAATTTGCAGATGATACTTTGCTCTTTTCCTCTCATCTTCCTACGCACATAATTACTCTTAAGTTTATTCTTTATAGTTTTGAACTCTTATTAGGTTTAAAAATAAACTTTGATAAAAGTTCTGTTTTAGTTTTAAACGATTTTGAAAAAGTTGAAAATTTAGTTGCTAACACATTAAATTGTAAAACTATGAATTTTCCGTTTGAGTATCTTGGTTTTGTTATTAGACCTACAAAACTTAAGCACGGTGATTGGTTAATAATCCTCGACAAAATCAAAAATAGGATTAATAACTGGAATGGGAGATTTCTATCTAAAGCTGGTAGATTGGTTTTAATTAATTCAGCTTTATCAGCTCTCCCTATCTATTGGATGTCAATGCACCTTTTTCCAGATTGGGTGAGACAAAATTAGAAGAGATTACCTATAGAGTGGTGAAAACCCAAACAGTTACATAAAATGTTTAGTTAATTGGGAAACTGTCTGTAAGTCCAAAAAAGATGGTGGTTTAGGAGTTATTAATTTACAAAATATGAATTTGTCTCTTCTTGCTAAATGGTTATGGAAATTCAAAGATGTTAATGATAATACCATTTGGAAGGAGATTATTTCTAAATATTACTATAATGGTAGTAATAATCTCTATCAAATTAATGCTTCGATTTCTCATAATCAATCTTATTTTTGGAAATCAATTTTAAAATGTAGTGAGATTTTTAACTTAGGTGTTAATATTATTGTTCACTCTGGTAATAATACATCTTTTTGGCATGATAGTTGGATTTTTGCTACTCCTCTAAAAAATGATTTCAAAGAATTGTATGATATTTGTAACTATAAATTTGCATTTATATCTGAAGTTTTTAATTCTGAAAATGACCCTCTTTTGATTTCAGTTTCAACAGAATTTTAGTAGGCTCAACCCTTAGACAGCTTAATTTGCTTTATGCTAGATTAAATCTTTATAATATTGACAATGATAATGATTATTTTATTTGGGAGTGGGATAAGAGTAAGAAATATACTACAAATTCCTTTTACAAATTTATTGACTTCTCGGGTGTAACCGATAATTGTTTAAATTTATTTGGAAGTCTAACGCTCCTCCCAAATCTAAAATCCACATGTGGCTTATCATTCATGGTAAATTAAATACTATAGAATTTTTAAAAAGGAAAAATATTAACATTGATAATAAATGTTATTTTTGTAATACATTTTCTGAAGATATTAATCACATTTACTATGAGTGCACGATTACTCATTTCATTCTTAGGAATACCCTTAATATTTTTGAGTTTAAAATTAGTTCTAGAATTACTAATTGTTTTTTCTATTGGAACTTTTTTAGATTTAATTTTAATAGGGATAATAGATACTTGCTTGATTTTTTGTTCACTATAACTTGTTGATACATTTGGTTTGAGAGAAATCAAAGAATTTTTAATAATAACAATATTCACGGTAATAATTTGATTTTTTTTTAATTTCATCTTTTTGCTTAAATTGGGTTTCAAACCCAAAATATAAATTAGCCAAAAATAATTGTTTTAAGGAATATCTTAACAAGGTTAGAAATAATATTAACATATTTAAACATAACATTCATAATTTTGACACTTATAATAATTATGTTAATTCATTTTCTAATTTAAATGATGTTCACATGATGCATAATAAATTTCTTCCTATTATAAGCCCTTAAAAATGCTTCTAGTAATGTTTTTGTTTTTTGTTTTTGTTTTTGTTCTAGTTTTTTATTTGTCTTCCTTTTTCAAATTAGTTTATATTTCCTTTGCTTCTTAGTATTGTTAGTTATTGGTACTATTGTTTCTTTGCTTTATTTTTCACATTTGATTTTATTTTCACATATATGTATATAAATTCTATTTATATACATATATGTGACTATTTCTAATATGTTTCCTTAGTTTTTTTTAGGTTTGGATTAGGTAGATTGCTTGTTTCTCTTTTCGGGTTTACAGGATAGTTAGCATCTTTGTACAGATATGCTGGATAGTCATACCCAGGAGTTTCGATTGTGTCAGGCACTGCTTTCTGATATGTCGTGTCTTCAAAGTGGAGTACTTCTCTATGGATCGTTTCTTGGAGTTCTTCTCTCTAGATCTTTTCTTATTCGAGATTATTTTTCTCTTCTGAGGCAGCTACTTAGAGGTTCTTTTTGATGATGCCGACTCTCAGTACTTCTAGTTTTCGATTCTTGTTCAGTTTAGGTACTTCTAACACCCTAATATTGAGCGGTGGCCTTGCCGGAGCTTAGTATTAGGGTGTAATGGGCGGTGGCTTTGCCGGAGCTCATTATAGAGGTACTTGTTTTTTTATTTGTTCTAGTTCTTAGACTTGTCACCTGCCAGGCATGTTGGCAGCACCATATTATGTGTTATATATATAGCTTCATGTGTGCTCTCCTCTTTTATTAGAGGATCACATATTTCTCTCCAAAAAAAAATTACAATATCTCAATTATACTAAATTTTTATCGATTTTCAAATTAAATTCAACATATTAACTAAATAGGTGAAAATAACAATTGTTACCTCTTACTCCATTAAATCACATTTATAAGTTTGTTATCTACAAACGAATGTTATGACTTCCTACACATCACTGATTAAACTCAACTTCCATTAATTACCTATTATCTCACCATTTAATATACATTTAATTTATTTCCTTATTTACAATTTCTATAACCGATTATACTCTATAATCATTTCAACTAATCGGAAGGTCATTAGAATGGTTATCAATTTTCTTAAATTAACATTACTAACAATACATTATAGTTATTACTCTCATTATTAAATCCTAGATTTTAAATTTTCCACAACATTAAATTCTCAAAACTTATTTAATTAATAAATTTAATTATCGAATATTATGGGCGGTGGCAACATTCTTTTTGGAACCCTAGTTTCAACTGGGCATTTTGTTTGGATCGGTACGACCTAGATTATTGATCGAGTTCAACGGGGATTTGGCAGATGGAAGCTTAGTCGTGGGTGAATGCATAGCCGGAGTTATTGGATTTCTGGTGGTCGGAGGGCCGTGATTTTGGCGATGACAGGTTTTGATGGGGTTTGTTCTTTCTGGTTCCAGGTTTTGGAATTAAACTCGAATGCAATTTTGAGCTGTGGAGGGAAGAATTGTTGGTCGTGTTGGATTGAGGTGTTGGCCGTCGATGTTTGGAAGTCACCGGAGGTGGATGAAGATGGCCGGAGGCACGGTGCAGGTGCACCGTGCACTTTTGGGTTTCTGATGTAATCTGGGTAATGCAGTGTTATTAACTCGAGTTTTTACTCGAGATTGTGGGTTGTTTTCTCCAAGGAATGGGCTTGCTGACTCGAAGCAAATTTTGTTCTTGCTCGGGTTTAAGCATATTAACAGGTTTTTGTTCTGAAACCTGTTGTTCTGTTTTTAATTTAAACTAAAATTTAAAAACTGGATTTAAATGAAGTAAAGTTTTAAATGAGGTTTAAATCTAGTTTTTCAATCTGAGTTAAGTTTAAATCTAAATTTAAAAATAGATTCAAGTTGAATTTGAATCTAGTTTGGAAATAAATGAGTTTTGAAATTTAAATTGACTTAAAAATATTAAAGTGTTAAGTTTTCTGTAACCTGCCCTGTAAGTTTTAAATTTAAATCAAATTCAAATGAATTTCAAAGTCGTAATGACAAGATTTAAAACAAGTAAATCTAGTATGAAGTAAAAATTCAAATGGCTTAAAAATCTCAAAGTTTGAAATATTTAGAGTGAATTTTAGGTTTTTAAAAACCTGACAGATTTCAAGATTTTGAAATTTTCAATTTAAAATCTGAAAATATATTTTAAACAGTGATTTAAATTCAAAGACTAAGCTCAGTTTTAAATAGCTTTTGAATTTTAAGAGTTTAAAATTAAATTTGGGTTTAAATAAAAAGGTTTAAAATCAAGGTATAAAACAAAGATTAATTCAAGTTTTAAATCAAATGTTTAAATAAAAATGGGTTCAAGTCTCTTGAATTCAAATCTGGATATCTGAATAAGTTTAAAAAAAATTCAAAATGTTTTCAAACACAGTATAAATTTTAATTGCTTGTTAGAGGTAAATTTGTTTTCAAACAAATATTTAAACATGATTCTTTTTTGAATGAAGTTCTTTATAAAAGGTTTATAAACGGAAGTTAAATGGTAATGTACTTAAAACTTAATTTTAAATAAAATTAAATAAATTAAGGCTTATCTTGTATAAGTTTTAAAGTAAGTAATAAATGTTATTTACATTTATTTTAAAGGATTATAAATGGAATTTAAATTTGGATAATGTTTAAATAAATATCATTTTGAATTTTTGATTTAAAATGGAATTTGAATTTAAAATTAAAATGCAATGTTCTAAGTACACTTTAATATTAATGAAATTATTAATAAGAAATGGATTATCTTAGAAATTATTAAGGTATTAAAATAATTAAATAAATAAGATAATTAAGGAATGACTTATTATTTAATTTATAATTAATAATTTGGATTAATTTAAAATTAGAGGTTAATTAAGAAGTAAATTAAAGTAACTAAAGAATGATAAATAGTTAATGAAGGTCATTAACTTAAGGATTATTTAGTAATTAATTAATATGATTAATTTTTAATAATTAATTAGATTAATTAATTTAATGATAATCAAATGTGAAAATTATTAAGTTAATTACTTAATGGAAGTAATTAAGAAATTAATTACTTAATGTAATTAATGGAGTTTATTGTGATTAGTTTAAATTAATTAATTAAGTTTAACTAATTTTAAACACTGGATTTGTTAATCATTAATTGATGTAATTAATGAAGTACAATTACTCGATGAAGTAATTAACGATAATTACCGGATGTAATTAGTGGAAGATGGCTTAAGTGTGGAAGTAATTTAGATTAAATTACTTTATAATTAATCAAGGGATTAATTAAATAAATAAATTAAGGAGTAATTAATTTGATAAGTAACTAAGGGTAGTTAATTATTGAATATGATTAATCAAGAGTGATGAATGATTGATTTTAATTGAGATTAATTACTTAATGTAATTAATTTAAATAAGATAATTAATTAAATAAAATTAAGGATCATTAATTAAAATAATTAATGATGTAGCTAATATTGATTAATTTAAACTAATTAATCATTAATAAGTAATTAAGGGTAATTAATTAATGTAATTAATTAAGGTTAAATGTAATTAATTGTAGTTAATTAATTAGTGAAGTAATTAAAGGTTAATTACTGTATTTGGTTTAGAGTAATTAATTTTGTAAAATTAATTAAAGAATAAATAATCAGGGATGATTAATTAAGTTGATTAACTAGAGGATAATTAATTAATTAATTTGTAATTAATTATTGAATATGTAAGCAAGATTTATATTTATATTGGTAATTAATTTAATTCACTTTAAATTAATTAGAGATTATGTAATTAATTTAATTCATTTTAAATTAATTATAGATGGTGTGATTATAGATCATTGCTTATGAATTGATGATATTGGTTGCCTTGAATGGTTTGAATCTCAGCCATGAGATTAGTAATGTTGAGTGATATGGATGCATTGGTTGCATTGTGATAATGATATGGATTATCTTTGATAATGATAATATGGATTATCTGTTGTGATGATAATGATAATTATCTGTTGTGAATATGTGTATTATCTATCTGTGTGTGTATAGATAATGAAATTGAATTATTTTAAACTCTTAAACAACTTGGACCTAAAAGACATGTTTTGGATTTCGATGACCGGGATCGGGTTTCCATATTTGGATATCCGAAAACCACATCGATCCAAATTAACGATAGGTCATGAATCTTATGTGAAGAGTGAAGACTCGAGGTGTAAGGACTATTCGTCAGTCTATCTCTGAGGGTGATTCCGTGATGAGTTTGACGAGTAGTACTTTCAGATCTGAGATGAAGATTTAGAGTGCAAGGGTTACCGTCGTCAACTCTGAGGGTGATTCCAAAATAAGTGTAATGAGATAATGCCTTCGGTTTCGTTCGAACCTGGAACGAACTTGTATGGAGTGAATGCTTTCAGAACATCATCAGGTGGACGATGAGCATTCTAAGTGATGTGTTCACTAAAGGTAATCGTAGCCTCAAGCCTCATCAACCGGGAATGGCAAAAACAGGGGAGGTGCAGCAAGGATAAGTGGGTCATGCCCAAGTAGGACGAGATTTTCCCCTGTCTAGAAGTCCCTTTTTATTTCGGCTTAGTGGGCGGTTGGAATTGCGCACCAGCTGCGGAGTTGTCTTGTTCGGAACTGTTCAGTAAGGAATGGTTCCGGCTTTGTGTTGCAGGGGAGCGGGCTTACTCCTTGGTACGGTGATCTAGGCTACATACTGTGACAGGCGGTACCCCAGTAGCCCTGCCATTGTATGGAATCCAAATTCCAATAAGTGCCAATGGTTTTGATTGTATTACCCACTTTTGTGGCTAGCAGCTGGAATTTAATAGATGTAACAATTTCGGCTATTTCATATTTACTTGAAAACCCTAAACCTATTATAATATCACTGGATTTTCTATCAAATGTTTTGGTTAGCGTAAGGTAAAAACTTTTCCATGTTTATGTGTGGGAAGTTTTACGTGATACCTTTCTTTTCAAAAGGTTTTTAAAATTAAGCAATTTTAACATGTTACTCACAGCAGACCCATGTCTGACCCGGAGTTTATCTTCTGATTTCTTAAACTCTTGGGTACTTAAATTTTTCACGAGTAGCCAAGGGATTCAGGATAGCTTTGACGAACTATGGAGGAGCAATGAAGCAGGAGGCTTCGACGTTAGATATATAGTTTCCGCTGTGTGATTTCTGTATTGGTATCTTTTTATTGAGTTGTATTGAGATGTAATAACTAGACAGGTGTTTATAACTATCTAGAATGTGTTGTATTATCTGTGTACTCTGATAGCATGTTGTATACTATGTAATATTTTATGTTATTAATATAATTTATTCGTTCCGCTGTTTAGATTCTGAGGTGTTGTTTCTTCTTCTTCTTCTCTTTTTTTCTCTTTTCTATCCCTTTCTTTCTTTTTAATGATGCATCATTCTGTGGAGATGAATGGCGGGTCGTTACATTCAGATGTATTTCAGTTTCTTGTTTAAGTTTAAGGTGGCTTTTTGAAGTAGATTTATGATTAATTTTATTAAATGTTTAAATAATGTAGTAAGTGTCTAGTTGGGTGTAAATAGTAAGGTCTTTCTAAAAACATCTTACCTTCATTTTTACTTTATAAAGGCAATTAAACTCTAGTTTAATTGATTACCATAACGCTGCCTTTTTATTTTTTCATCAATTTACTTTGTTTCTTTATAGTCTCTTTAATAGGACTAATTTACCTTATACTTGAGAAATATATTATGGTACGGAGCATTTTTTCAGACAGATTTAGTAAATTAGACCATTACCATCTTATTCACTTCATCGTTTTTTATGGAATAACTAAACAAAACTATCCTCTACACACAACACAGTCAAAAACTACTTTATTAGTACTTTAATCATATTACACATATATAAAAGCTTCAATTTTTAAATAACCCAGTGCTCATTAAAATATTTTAAACTGTGTTATTTCGTTGACATCAGATAAATTAGCATTGTGAAAAACATTGCATTTAGCTTCTTCTACTCCAGCAACGACACTGTAATACAACTACTTTTTGATTGGCATTTTAGGCTCGAAGAATTAAAATGATAATTAGAAACCTTTTGTATGCACTAACTACTTTTGGATCCGTTCATTAGAAAAAATATAAGATTTGAATGCTATGTGGTTCCTTCAAGGATCCATTTCAAAGTAATGTAGCATATTGTACTCTGCATGATTTCCACAATATTGAACATCAAATAACCATCTTTATAGATGCTTAATTATCCATTGAATAAATTCCTTATATGATTGTAGAAAAGGATATTATGCTGAGAATGAAGTTTTTTTATTTCTTTCACTAATTTAATTTTTCGTATATAAATATTACTTTTAATAACATTTAAGTTCCTTTATAGTAAGATAATTATAAATATAATTGTATTAGCAAAATTATCATAGTATGTTATTTTAGATTTTTTTTATTTAATTTATAGGCATGTTATATTTAGTAGTTTGTGCAAATTTCGAACATAGTAATATACTTAGAAATCATAAATTGCTTTAATATCTAAGTGTAGATCAGAATGATATTTAATTATAATAGGATTTTGAGATCAATCTGCGTGGTGTTTCAATAACAAAGTCAACTAACAAATTATAACAACGATTGACACTTGATATGCCATCCTAGTTATATGTTGTGTATAAAGTATCATTTCAAAAAAAACAATGAATGACCATTAGTATACAATTAATTTTTATATGGTTAGGCGCTTCGGCCAATGGTCAATGCTACTCCTTTAATAATAGTTCCTGGATTATTATTACAAATGAAAACCGACAAGGTCGGAAAACAATAATTATCCAACGTAAAATTTTCAACGTCACTCTGACGATTTTAGGGTAGATGTATTAATAATGTGGGGAAAACATAGGAATAATTGATATTGTAATAGAGCGTAGGAAATATTTCTTACATCCTATCGATGCCTCTATTTTATCCCCCAAATAAAATCCACCTGACTCTGCCCCTCCTCTTCGGTTTTTACCTAATTATTCGTTAAAATTACGATCACCTAACCTTAATTGCTACCTTGCCCATGGCTTCATTAAGCTCCAGTCTCCACTGATACCGTGTCTGGCTCCAGTCTCCGCTACCACGCACGCTCGAACTCGAGGTCCAATTGTCGAACTTCATTGACAAGAAATTGATAGTCATGTTCTCCTTAAGGTCCCTAGCTCGACCTTCATTGCCCCATGCCCCTCGAGGTCTCTTGCTTTAAGTCAACATCTCCTTCCTATTTTGGTCGTCATTGCATCGCTCTGTTTTGTTGGGTAAGAATTTTTACTCGCTGGTTATATAGGATATGACTAAATAAAATTTAGAAGTATATGTGCTATTGTTATCACAAACGATATTGATAATTTTTTTATATTTGACATTTGTGAAATTCACACATTAAACTTTTTATTTGATATTAGGATAAAATTAAATAAAAAATGTAATATTGGTATATTTGACATTGGTATTTTGCGAAATCCCTGAGATATTTTGGCTACGTGTAATAGTACTGCATTTCATCATTATATAAATATTCGTTTTCTACTAAATGGAAATCAATATTCTTTTGATGCATTATTCATCGTTTTTCCCTAGTATTAGACAAGCTATAAAACAATATATGCACGTTTCATAAATCATTTTTGCTTGAACATTTCATAAATTTTTAATCATACTTCCTTTTTGTTCTCTGTTTAAACTCTTTTGTGTATGATATAGGGAACAAGAGGGGAGTGTTGCTGAAGTTTTTTTTAAACCGTTTGAGTTGAAATGATTTAGGAGATGTTAATATCATCGTGTTTGAAAGGAAAGTATGATGGTTGCCCATAAAAAGAAAATGGTGTCTTGTCATTGTCATAGTCACTTTGATTGTCTAATCCCTATCACTTTGAGATTGTCTCTAAATTAATTTCATTATTGCGAATTTTTTGTGAAATCCATTGTTATCAAATCATTCGATGTGAAATATGACAATATAGAGTATTATGAATGAAAGGTTAATAATATATGACGTTGACAATAAAATATAATAACATACGGTATTATTAATAAAAAAATAGTGAACGTTATTATTTATAAAATATAATTATATGTGGTATTATTGATCAAAAAATGTTAACAAAGGTATTATGGTCAAAATAAATAATATTTGATATCAATAACAAAAATTGATAATACATTATATTATTGGTAAAAATAATAATATATGGTATTAATTATAAAATACAACAATATATGGTATTGTTGGTTAAAAAAATATGTGGTGTTGTGAGTGAAATTAACAATATGTGGTATTGTGAGTTGAAAATAATAATATATGGTATTAGTAATAAAAGTTAGTAATGTATAGTATTATTAGTTAAAAATAGAAATAGCATTATTTGTAAAATATAACAATATGTGTTGTAAACAAAAAAAAAACTGTACTATGCATAAAAATATATATTATTAGTACTAAAAATAATAATATGTGGTATTATTAATAAAAATAAAAATGAATGGTTCTATTTATAAAATATAATAGTATATGGTATTATTGGTAGAAAAATCACAATGGTATTAAGAATAGAGAAAAATATTACATAAAAATCAATAATAAATGTTATTATTAATAATTAATATTATTAGTTCTAAAATAAAATAATATACATATATTATTGATAAAAAGAAACATATATGATATTGTGAGTAAAAATAATAATATGCATGGTATTAGTAATAAAAATCAATAATATATGGTATTATTAGTAAAAAAAAGGTTAATGTATCGTATTACAAACAAAGATAATAAAGCTAGGATATAGGAGATTGATTGAAATATGTGGAAATTTGCAAGAAACGATTTTGGGTGTTAATGTAATGATAGTCAACATATAGTTACTTTCACATCGCAAATTTCACTTGGACGTCATAAATCGACTGTGGAAAGGAAGTGTTCAAATCGATGCGACGTCGATGTGGAGTTAACGAAGATATGCGCGAATTTGACAGTTGATCACCTAAAGTAATTGAGCAATTTGATGGATTTAAAAACAATTTAGGTCGAATATATCTATAAAAAGTGAAGACGTGAGGACTAGGTGTTGAGTAATATAAGAAAATATCATTTGTTATCAGTCGATCAAAAAATCGTTGATCGTGTAATTTTCATCAAGTAACTTCTTGGAATTCTCACCTGAAAAGATGAATTCTTCTAATGGTACAAATTTGAAATTACACCCTTTAGATAAACATGATTCAACAATTGTGCGGAGCCAGTGTTCTTTAAAAGACAACTCTTCATGGGAACTATTTGAATAACAAATATGTCTTATCGACTCAAGGTTCGATTATTTGTCTCTTAAAAGAGCACGATGTGTATTCACAAATGTATTATACGTGATTTTTCATGATTTTTTGACTGAAAGAAAGAAAAGACGATAATTGTTATAAAAGATTCAACCACTATAAGAAAGTAGGAAAAAGAAAATATAAAAGGTTGGTTGAAAATGGCGTCGAAAAATGTCGCGACTTCGAAAACTGGACGCGGAGTTTACTTTGATCGAGTTCGCCTGGGATGACCGGACCTTGTGGTGAGGATGCAGCTTTGTCGAGTCAGGGACAAGCAACCCAATGGTGAAGTCGGTTTGGAAAATAGTGCACTGGAGCATGGTATCATAAGTTCGTGCACATAGGTACGGCGTGGTCGTGCACGGGTACAGACAAATGAAGAAATAAAAGAGGAGATGGAAGAAGATTATTGTTTTCGGTATGAGTTTAGAAAGGTGGGTTATGGGCCGAAGGAAAAAAATTGGGCCAAACTAGTAAAGGAAAGAATAGAAATATATAAGAGTAAAATGAATAAGTTTTCAAGGGATTATAAACCAGGTTTTCCAGAGTAAGACTTTTAGACAAGATTTTAAAACAAGTTTTAAACTTATATTTTTAACAAGTTATTTTAAATAAAACTTAATAAGTGATAATTTCTAACTTAAAGGTAAGTTAATTTATATCATAAATGATAATCAAGTAATTAATAATTTATAATTAAGATTAATTTATTAATAATTAAGGATAATTATTTGTTAGGGATGTTTTTATAATGGTTATTTAACTTTCAAAGTTTTAAGTCAACATATTATTAAAGGGAAATTATTATTTGAAGTAAATTACTTAATGTAAGTAATTAAAGTAAATTAATTAGTAATTCAAGTGAATTAATCAAGTAATTAATGAATGATTTAATAAAAATAGTAATTACTTAGTGAAAGTAATTAAGAGAAGATAATTAAAGGTTAATTAACTTAAAGTGATTGAGAAGTCATTATTTATTAAGGAGTAATTAATTATTGTAATTAATTAAGGAATAATAAATCTATTAATAAATCAGTTAAGGATAATTAATTATAATAAAGACTTAATTAATAATTAGGGGTATATTAATCAAAGTAATTAATTAAGGAATAATTTATTAATAAAAATAATTAAGATTTAATTAATTACAAGTAATGGTTAATTAATTTAGAAATGATTGATTAATGAAGGTAACCAAGACTTAATCAACTGTAGTTAATGATAATTAATCATTGATTAAAAATCACTAGCGAAAGTAATTACGTTGTTGATAAATTAAAATACCCAATTTATTCATCTTAATTGTAGATGTTTGATTGCTATTGAGTGTTATGTGATGGATTTATATATTTGATATGTGATGTGATGCTATGTAATGCTTGTGCTAAGTTGGTATATCTGTGATGAATATATTGTTATATGAATATGCATACCCTTTGACCCGTAAATGACATTTTGATTTCGATGCGACAGGGAGTCGGATTCTAGTTGGTTATCCGAAACCCACATCGAATCATATTAGTAAATCTTTGTGATTGATTAATTTACTCTATCTATGAGTCTATGAATGAAGATAAGCGTTATGGGCTATACTGCTTGTCGATATTCTTATGACAGATGTGTGCACTATTGTGTAAAACCCCTTGGACTACACTATACACACACAAATATGGATTGCACGTGGAAATTGGCTAAGCCATATATTTTTGTAAATAATTTTTAAATTGAATTTTTAAATCTAAATGATTTTAAAATGGATCGGGTTTTAAAATGAAAAGCTTTTGGAAAAGAATTTCTAAAATTAAGGTTATTTTGGATAACTTGATAAAGTTTTGAAACTTAATAATTCAATTTAAAATTGGATACAAAATTTGAAATTAAATTCTATTTTGAGAATTTATGAAGTAAAAGGTCATATAAGTTTATATGGGTTTTTAAACCAATTTTAAAAGTGTTGTTTTGAGAATTAAATTTAACCCAAGTTTGAGAAACTTGTATAATTTAAATGTTTGGTTTTCCAAGATGAAAACTGTTTGTTTTCAAATGATAAAAGCTTTCATATAAGAAATGAATTTCCAAATTGGTGTTAAAGGAATTTCAAGTTTGAATTGAAAAAAAACAGTTTTCCAAGTTATGAATGAACTTTTGGAAACGATTTTTGAAGGCCATAGTTAAATCTTTGATTTAAAGATTAAATGGATTAATCCACTCAAAATGGAAATTGTTTTGAAATCCGTAAATGGATCTTTGTGAAACTAGGTGAACTTTGTGAAATAAATCTTTTTGGTTAAAGATTTGAAATGGTAATTTGTGTAAACCATTTGAAATAGTTTTGAATTTAAGTTGTGACTTAACTAAAATCCATATCCATATGTTTTTAAAATTTTGCGCTCGTTATTCGGTTTAGCCGGGAGAGGACCTTGTGTCATATAACCCATTCCGAATAATGATACGTCGTTATGGATAGCATTTAAAGACCGGTGGTGAAGACCGGGTTTTTGCGAGAACGGTAGGATGACCTATCGATTGTCTCTGCACTGAGTAGCTACGGTATAGAGATTCCCTAAGTGATGGGAAGTCCGATCGGGATTGTGGATACCCGGATTGCAAGGGCTTCTTCGGAAGTGCCTTCGGTTCTGTTCGAACCCGGAACAGACTTGTATGGTCGTGCGTCTGACACTACACTTTGAGATATAAAGTCGATTTCTTTCAAATATATATCTGTTGGTGGCGGAGAATTTATTCACTTAGCTTAACACCCTTCTCTGAGACGTACGAGCTCAGAGGTTATGTAGTTGAAGGTTATCAGCGATATACTCCCAATTTGGTAGTGTGGCATGCTAAGTGCTGCTGTGTGATTGATGATCATTTGTTGATCATTTGTGATCAAAGCATGGCTTTGTGAAAAAGCGTAGCTTTGTGGACGAAACCTCATCGAGCCTCACAAACCGGTAATGGTCGAAATAGGAAAGATGCGGCAAGGTTTCAGGGGTAGCTCCCCTAGGGTATGACCATTCCTTTTGGAAAAAGGTAGTATCATGGTATGGAGCCCAGATACTTACTCATGTGGGCACTGTAGTATATATCTATTACTGTGTGATGTTGTTGGTGTGGAGGATCCTCGGTTAAAGGTCCCAAAGGACCGGGGGTGGCATATCTGAGGTTTTATTCCCCGGGAAGGGGGTAGCCGGCCTTATTTGGCAGAGAGCCGGGTAGGTTCTTGGGGCGTCCCGCCAGAGGCGTTCCCATGTGGCAATAGGAAGTTCCTTAGCCTGACCATTTGTTGGAAATCCATTCATCCAATACGCGTCTTGTACGGTTTTAGTTGTATTACCTGCCATCTACTTATGGTGGCGCCCCACTGTTTGGATGGTAGCTATAGTAGGCATAGTTCGAAATGTTTATGCTGGCTAGGATTTATATTATACTTTCAAAATGGTTTTTATGCACTTTGCACTTATGGTAATAATATCAAAGAAATTTTCCTCGTATCAAGCATTTTTGACTATCATAAGGAGAAATCTCCTCCAATTCTGCGTTTGCATTGTGTGTGTGGCGGGAGGCCTTATGGTAGTTTCATTTTCAAAAAGCATTGCGGATTTCAAAACTTAAAATCTTTTGATTGTTTTTAAAAACCAAATGTTTTTGTTTGCTCATACCAGTCCCACGACTGACCCGGAGTTTATTGTTCCCTTTCTAAACTCTGGGTGCACACCATTTTCCACACGGGCAGTCTAGAGTTTGGTTTTTCAGTTAGTCAGGTAGTAGATATCGTTTTGGGTAGCTTTCAGCTTTCTATTTGATCATTTTGGAGTCTTTGGAGTCCACGGACGGACTTGCTTATCTTTGTGCAACCTTTATGGTGGATCGAGCTTGGTGTTTTGGGAGCTTTGTCTTTGGAGCTTTTGGATCAGAGTTGCAGTATTGGATTCTGTGAAGACTTATCATATTGTATCATGTTCCGCTGTATTTTGTATTGTATTCTCTGATGTTAATGATTATCATTGTATCAAATTGATGTATTGGATATTGTATTCATGTTGTATCAGTGATATCATCTTTTATTTCCGCTGTGTTATTTATCATCTAATGTTGTTGCAAGCTCCGTCGATACGAATTTGATGTTGTTGTTGGACATCGAGTTCGGGTCGTCATAAGTATCCTTAATTATTAATAAATTAATCTTAATTATAAATTATTAATTACTTGATTATCATTTATGATATAAATTAACTTTAAATCCATATTTATTTTTAAATCAATTTTTTTTTATTTATAAAATTACTTATCTCTAAATTTTAACCAAATCCTACTTATAATCTAAAATCTTAAAATCATTCAAGAAATTTCCTAATTAACACATGAATAAAATTCACAATTTAATTCCAAAATTAATTTAATTACCAAATTAAACTTAACTGATTTTCAGGAATGTTACAGATTCCCCCCCTTAAAAAAATATCGTCCCCGAAATTTGCCAAGGAGATGAGAAAGAATAGATGATAGATAAAGAACGATTGATCAGATCGAAATATTTATTCTGCATTCGGTTTACCAAATCCGAATATCAACAAATATGAGAATCAACTCATTCAATTATGAAATAATTGGGTTATTTAATCTACGGAGTATACATGGGTATTGGTTAGTTCGAAGGAATAACTAACCGCTCGTAGAATATATCGAAACCCAATGAAACAGACGGAAATGGATTCAACTACGGTTTCAGATTCAAGATTTAACTCATTTATGATTTTCTAAGAAATAAAACTAGATGTAGCTCCTACAACGAACAAACTTGGAAATTTAATCGTAAACAAGGAGGTTACCTTATAAAATTTCCTTTTTTTTTCAGTGAGATTTCCAAACAATCTTTAACTTAAATAGATTTTAAAATTTACTTATTCTTATATCTGAAAATTCGCCAAATTTAATTTGGCAATTAAATTAATTTTTGAAATTAAATTGTGAATTACGTAGAAATTTCTAGTATAAATAAATAATTCTTATAAATAAATATTGGGTTTAGGAAAAAATAAGACATATATTTATATAAATGAATTATAAATAGAAATTTGATTTAAAAATATAAGGATAAGTATTTTATAAACAATATTGAATTTCAAAATAAAATGTATTAGAAATAAAATGAAAATTAAAGGCTTTAAAAAAAAAGGGTTAATAATAGTTTGCTTTCTAAAATATTAAATATATTTGGTAGATATAATAAATTTCAAAAAGATTTATTTTTAGGATTTAAATCTCTTATATAAATAAATGTAACAATTGTTAATATGAAATCAAAGTGTTTAAATCCATTCTTTTCTTTTTATAAAGTTGTACGAGAATAAATAATAAAAATAATGTAGGAATATATGTAAATAGGTATAAATAAATTTTAATTCAAATGAATTGGGAATTTGAATCTACATTTGAAATAAATGTTTTTTTTAAACATTTTGCTTTTAAAACCAATAAGGTGCAATTTATATAGTATAAATATTGGGTAAAACAATTCTTTTAGCATTGTATATACATATACACACAAATGACCAAGGAATACATTTAATTATAAGGTTCATAAAATTTTCTTGCCTAGTAAAAGATCACAAATGTAAATAAACATTCACATGGAAGATAGGGTAGAATGATTAACAAAATCTAGAGATTTTGATATCTTTTAACAAATGGCATAAACCATCATTTCCTTAATAAAATAATTAAATAAAAAAATTACAATAAAACTTTTGAGTTCCCCATATGCAATCATATAACTCTTCACAAAATCTGAAAATATACAGTAAAAGGATTTGAGTATCACAAATCCAAACCACCATCACCTTCTCTTCTCAGATCTAAAACAAAGTTAAATCTGAAATGAAATCAAAACCTGAGCAAAAACAACAGCCTGCTTCCAATCTTCAAACCAGATAAAAGCAAGTGCAAGATCATTTCAAAATCAAGCTTCAGTTCACATTTGTTTCCAGCAAGTTTAAATTCAAAACATTTTCTCTGGCCTCTCTGTCAATATATTCCAGGTGAGCAAACTTGAAATTTTTTTTCCCATGAATCTGATGTCTATGAATCTGTGAACTGCCTTGTTGTGCTTTCTTGTTGATATTGGTAAATGCTTGCATGTCTCAGTAATCTTTGACTGTATGTATACATACATATCTTGTCACTTTCTAATCACAGACTCAAGAAAGTTTAAAAAAAAAATCAAATCTTTTCCTCAACTTTTAAATCAGTAAGTAAAACAAGTTTTTATCTGTTTTAAGAAAATCTTGTCGCATGCATAAATTTTGGAACAAAGTATGATTTAGATTAGGGTGTATGTTGATTTTTATGTATATGTATGTGTGGTAATATCAGTCTACATGCCTGGAAACAGGCAAATCATGTTTATGTTCAAACATAACAGCCTGTACAAAAAGTCTAAATCTAATCTCCTAATCCCCTTTGGGCTTGGTTGGTGAAAAAAAAAATGTTTGTATGAGGGTAACCATTATTTATAAAAATATAAATAAGTGGGATTAACAGTGGATTACTGGAAACTGAGACTTGCAGTTGAATATGAATGTCTCTGTAAAACCTGTTCAAAAATCCATACCACTCAGAAGAATCAATATCAGGTTTTGATTTTTTAAAGGAAACTGGTTTGTACTTGCCAAATTCATATTTTAAAAATAATTTCAAGGTTTTTATTTAAATAAATATCCAAAGAAAAGTGGAATTACAGTAATAACCAATATAAAGTGGAAAATCAAACGATTAGATTTTGAATTTCAATTATACGAACAGATTCACACTTCGAAATGATGAATTTAGGTGGTCATTTCAAAAAAAAAATTAGTTCGCTAAATTGTGGGAAATCGGGAATTGTATGGGTTTGGGTTTTCTGCCAATTGCTGGTGATCACCGACAATTCGTGGATCGAGGCTGATGTTAGAGATAGATTGCGAGTGGGGGGTTCTAAGAAAAATAGTCGCGAGATTTTATGATCACCAGGGCAGCTTGTTGATGTTGATCTAGGGTTCGTTGTGTTGTTCTGGTCGATGGGTTTGCTGCGTCATTTGGGTTAGCGTGGGATGATCGGAGGAAATCGCGACTGGGGGGAAATAGGGTGTCGGGGGTGGCGCTGCTCCTAGCGAGGCGGCGATGGTTCAGATGATCTACGGCGACGGTGCGAGGTCAATTTAGGTGATGGGGTGTTACTGGGTTGGGTTCCAGGTTGAAAAAAACAGCTCGATTTCGACTCGTTGCCATATGAGATCATCTGGGTGGTCGGAGTTGTTTAGGGGGTCGAAGATGATGTGCCGGTGGTCGCAAAGTTGGTCGACAACGTTGGGTTCGGTTGTATACGTGCACGCCTCCATGTTTTGTTTTCTGGTCGTTCCTGTTTCGGCAAGAGAGTAGGGAAACTCGAAGCACTGCTCGGGTCAGGAAGGAGAAAACTCGAAGTCATGCTCGCGTTTTTGGGTGTTGTATCGGGTCGAAATTTCAAAACTTAACAAGTTTTTGCAAAAGTAGGGCAACACGAGTTGATTTGGTGGGAAACTCGAAGCAGATGGTGATATTGCTCGGGGAAGTATCGATGTTGGCTCGGGTCTGTTGGTTTCACTATAAAATAGTTTTGAACTTATAGAATAAATCAAATTTTTACTTAATAATTTTTTTTTAGAAAAAAAAACCACTTCCTTTCAAAATAACAAATTCTTATTTAATCTTGGGATTAACTAATGGTTTTAAAATAAGTTTACTTTAAGATAATAAACTTAATGAAGGTGATTAAGGATGAATAATTAATGTTTTAAAGGTTTATAATCAAGTATTTTAAGGCTAATTAATTAGGTAACATAATTAATGTGATTAATTAATAAAGGTAATTAATTTGAAAATAATTAATCAATTAAAAGTTAATTTGAAAAGCAAATTGTTTACAAAAGATTTGATTAAGTAAGAAATGTTTTATCTTAAAGATAAATAGAATTTAATGATTTGGATTCATTAAATTATTAAGTTAATTAATCGGGTAATTAATGAATGGTTAAATAATAATAATAAAAAATTACTGAGTGAAAGCAATTAAGAGTAGATAAATAAAATAAAATAAAAATCTAAAGATTGATTAATCAAATGTTAAGGGTTAATTACTTCAAACATAATTAATTAACGTGGTTAATTAATTAGGTTAATTAAATTAAGAATAATCAATTAAGGATAAGTAATTATAATTAAGATTTAATTAATAGTTAAGGATTCATTAATTAAAGTAATAAATTAAAGGTCCATTAATAAAAGTAATTACGATTCAATTAATTACAATTAAGGGTTAATTAATTAAGACAATTAATTAAAGAAATGATTAATTTATGAAGGTGATTAAAATTTAACCAATTGAAGTTTATGATAATTAATCATTGATTAAAGATTATTAATGAAAGTAATTATGTGAGTAATAAAGTCAAAACCACACAATTTATTCACCTAAATCAAAAAAAAAAAAGATGTTTGATTGTTATTGAATGCTATGTGATGGATTGATATATTTGATATGTGATGTGATGCTATGTGATGCTTTGTGCTAAGCTGTTATATCTGTGATGTATACATTGTTATGCAGACCCTTGACCCGTAGGACGACATTTGAATTTCGATGCGACAGGGAGTCGGATTCCAGTTGGTTATCCGAAACCCACATCGAATCTTTGTGATTGATAAATTTACTTTATCTATGAATCTGTGAATAAAGATAAGCGTTACGGGTTATACCGCTTATCGATATGATTTAATCTGTGATGATTGATGTTGTGCACTATTGTGTAAAACCCCTGGACCACACTTGTACACACACAAATATGGATTGCACGTGGAAATAGGTTAAGTCACAGATTTTTGAAATATATTTAAAATTGTATTTTTGAATCCAAAATAGTTTTGGAATTAGAATTGAAACTTTGAAAATGAATTTCCAAAAATAAAAGTTATTTTGAATAACTTGATTGAGTTTTGAAATTTAAATAATTTGATTTAAATTTGAATTCAATATTTGGGATTGAATTCTATGGCTTGGAAACTATGGTTCAAAAGGGTTATTCAACTTATAAATGGGTTTTTAAACCATTTTAAAAAGTGTTGATTGGGGATTTATATTCTAAACCCAAAGATTTTAACTTGTATAAATATAATTGAATCTTTCTGAAACGGAAACTATATGTTTTCAAATAATAAGAGCTTTCGCATAAAAAATGAATTTCCAATTTGTGTTAAAAGGATATCAACTCTAAAATGGAAGTAGTTTCCCAACTTATAGATAAATCTTTGGAAATGGGTTTTGAAAGCTATAAATTAAATCTTTAGTTTAAAGATTTAAGGAATAAATCCAATCGAAATGGAAATTGTTTTGAAATCTATGGATAGATCTTTGTGAAACTGGGTGAAACTTTGTGAAATAAATCTTTTTGTTTAAAGATTTAAAATGGTAATTTGTTTAACCATTTGAAAGAAAAGCCTTGGATTTTAAAGTTGTGACTTAACTGAAATCCCATATCCATATGTTTTAAACTATTGCGCTCATTATTCGGTTTAGCCGGGAGAGGACCTTTGTGTCATATAACCCATTCCGAATAGCGATACGACGTTATGGATTGCATTTGAAGACCGGTGTTGAAGAGCGGGTGTCTTCGAGAATGATAGGATAACTTGTCGATTGACTCTGCACTGAGTTGCTTCGGTATAGAGTTCTCCCTTAGTGATGGGAAGTCCGATCGGTATTGTGGATACCCGGATTTGCAAGGGATTCTTCGGAAGTGCCTTCGGTTCTGTTCGAACCCGGAACAGACTTGTATGGTTGTATGTCCGACATTTACTGTAAAATTTGGTTTACAGTGTTTTATAATTCACTGATATATAATGTTTTACAATTTATTTTACTGTAAAATTTTATTTAGCTAATGCACTAATTAAAGAAGTTAGCTTTAAATAAAAGTATGAAATATATTCTTCAGATTTTTTTTTCAACAGAACAGAAAACAAAATAGAAACCTGAAAGAACAAGTTAACAGTGACAGAACATAGTCCATATTCCAGAACTTAAGCATCCACATAACTACTCTTCATAAACAACATATTAAAGTTATAATTTTAAATCAGTTTACTCACCAAGATTGTAGTAGGAACTTGAAACAGAGGATAGTAAGAAAACTGCAGTTGCAAAATTTGAATTCCAGTAACTTCTTTGTTCTCTGAACTTTATTTTGAACTTGCAAATATAAAGTTTGGTTTATATTCTTTTGCTTCTGCTCAGTTTTGTGAAGCTTCTTTTGTTTTTTGAAGATACAGATGAATTAAGGTATAAGAAATGATGTATACAAATATATATAACTTGAACAAAGTGTCTTCTTGCATAAGCTTGACATAATAATTATCTTGTTTAATTTCCTATGGACTAAAGCCTAAGATATTTCAACCATTTCGGCTGAGATATTTTTTCAGATATAAGGGTGGGCTATTAAATGTTTATGTCTTTGAACTAGCATACACTAATTAGTGTGGCTGACATATATATTAAGTACAATTATATTTGCAGTTTCTTTTGTTTGGACCTACTTATGTAAACATGTAAACATAAATGTTTGTGTTTCCTTTGAGTTAACACAGATTAAATGCTTGCTGACCAAATTATTGTTTGTACTAATGTGCTTTATTCATGCTAACATACAATTAATGTTGACTGACATAAAGATTTATTCAAAGATGTTTTGCAGATTTGTTTTCTGATGTATAAAATTTAGCTTGCAGATTAATTTATACTAATGTATTTTATTTCATACTTGCATATTTCCTTTTGTTTTATTTGAACAAACTCATGTGAACATATAACAAAAAGAATGTGTGCTGCAGGTTTTGTTCTTATTATTTATACTAGCATATTCAGTTTGCAGATTTTATTTTCTTATGCACTAATATGTTTACAAAGATGTTTACATTTTTTTTTTTATACATTTTGACTTCAAACTTAAGTAAACATATAATGCTTTGCTGGCCAAATTATTTGTATAAGACATATGCAGGTTCTCATTTGTGTTTGAACTAAATGTTTTCATTTCTATTTATATCTTATACCTATTATATTTGTACTCATGTTTGTAATCCTACCTTTATGTTATATTTATGTTAAATATAAAGAAGCTTATGTTTATAGCCATATTTATAAGTATTTATATTTATATAGGAACTCATGTTAAATATTTATAAGCTTATGTTATTTTAGTTATAAAAGTTATTGTTAGAAATATTGCTTAAATCTTATTTTTATATAAAATTCAATATTACAAATATTTGATTTGTATACTTATATGTGCATTAATGTATTTATGAATATGATTATGTTCTTGAACTTGTTCTTATTATTAACTGCATACATTAGATATTAAATGTCACTCATACTTAACTTTTAATTTTCAATAAATAAAACATATTTAAATTTTTTGAATATTGTTAAAAGAGTCTATTTTATATTTTGAAGTTATATTCCTTTATAATCAATATAAAACTAATAATATCCAAATTCTTATTTATTTATAAATGAAAATCTTATATTTTAATTAAATTAGATTAAAACTTATTATAATAATAGGGTCAAAATTCCGGGATGTCACATTCCTCCCCCCTTAAAAGAATTTCGTCCCCGAAATTTAAACAACAGTTAATTTTAAAAACTTAGTATTAACAATCCAAATATACACAACGTCCATACAAAACAAACAATCAAACAGTCAATTCTAACAACATTACTAGCTATCCGGACAAAATCTGGATAAGCTCTCCTAAAACAATCAAGAGTTTCCCAGGCACAATCTCTGGGATCCTCACTCTATTGTACCTTGACGAGTTTCACCACTTTGTTCCTGAGTTGCTTCTCGTCTTGATCTATAATCTAAACAGGAGTTCTAACCACAGTTAGGTTGGGTTCAACTTCTAAATCTTCCTGAACAACTGGTTCTACCACTAATGATGGTCATGAATAAATTTCCTTAAATGAGACACATGAAATACAATGTGAATTCCAAACATCCGTTCTGGCAATTCAATCCTATAGACTACAGTTCCAATTCTTTCCAATAGTCAGAATGGACCAATATATCTTGGAGTAAGTTTTCCCGTCTTTCCGAATCTTATAGCACCTTTGATTTAGGAAAATTTAATAAAAACTAAATCGCCGATCTCAAATTCCAATGGTCTTCGTCTCTTATCTGCATATTTCTTCTGACAATCTTGAGCAGCAGCTTTCATTCTTTTCTTTATAAGCTCACCTTTGCAGAAGCTTCACGAATAAGATCGGGTCCAAGTACAAGTCAATCATTCGATCCAATCCAACAAGATCGGAATCTACACGGTCTTCTATACAGAGCTTCATAAGGAGTCATCCTAATACTCGCTTGATAACTATTGTTATAAGAAAATTCCACTAAATGAAGATGGTCTTCCCATGATCCACCAAAGTCCAATACACAAGCTCGAAACATATCTTCCAAAATACAATTAAGTCTCTTCGTTTGTTTGAGGATGATAGCCTGTATTAATTCTCAAACTAGTTCCCAATGCTGATTTCAGAGCTTCTCAAAATTTACTAGTGAAAATAGAATCACGGTCACTTGCTATGCTAATAGGAATACCATGCAATTGAACTATCTCCTTCAAGAAAATTTCCGCCAAGGAAACTATAGTACGAGTCGACTTAACCGGAATAAAATGGACACTCTTCGACAAACGATCCACAATAACCAATATTCCTTCATTTCCCTTCTTGGTCCTAAACAAACCATCAATAAAATTCATCGAGATCATTTCCCCTTTTTCAATCTAGAATTTCCAAAGGTTGCAATAGTCCAGAAGATCTTTGTTGATCTCCCTTCACTTGCTGACAAATTGCACAACCATTTACAAAAGCAGCTACATCCTTCTTCATATTCGGTCACCAGATAATTCTCCTCATATCTTTATACATCTTCGAAATTCCCGGGTGAATATTCAATTTAGAACGATGACACTCAGCTAAAACTTCTTGTTTCAGTCCATCAATATTAGGCACACACAAACGACTATTAATCCTTAAAATACCTTGACATCTGAATTCCAATCGTCTTTCTGTATCAATACTGCACCCAATCCAACTAAACATGCATCCGTATATACTTCAAATTTTCTCTTCCCATCAGGAATAACAAGTACTGGTACACTAGTTAGTCTTGTCTTCAATTCCTGAAAAGCTTCTTCACACTGAGGTGTCTATTTGAATTTGGTTCCTTTCCTTGTTAGCTTGGTCAGATGTGAAGAAATCTTGGAATAATCCTTAATAAATTTTCTCTAGTAGCCAGCCAAACCCAGAAAATTATGAATTCCCATCGGTTACTTTCATTCTAGAATAGATTCTCCTTTCGCTGGGTTTACAGAGATATCTTCACCCAAAATACTGTGCCCCAAACAATTTAACTTCTGATTTCCAGAAATGGCACTTTGAAAATCTGGCCTTCAACACATGCTTCCTCAGAGTCTCCAATACAATTCTTAAACGATGTCTGTGTTCTTCTTCAGATTTGGAGTAAACCAAAATATCATCAATGAATACCAGCACAACTTATTCAACACAGAACCTTAGCGAACCATCCGATTTGGTGACAAACACAGCAGCAGAGCCCCAACAAGAAGAAAAAAACTGGGTCTAATTCAAACCCTTCTCCAAAAGATCCTGCGTCTACTTGACCAACTCTTCTCTCTCTCTAGGAGGCATTCCCTACTGGACTAAATCACCGACACAGCTCCTGGAATCAAATCAATACGAAACTTAATCTCTCAATGTGGCGGTAGACACATAACTTCTTCGAAAACATCAGGAAAATCTTGAACCACTTCGATTTCCTCAACTTTCTCTTGAGAAGTCTCAACTCCTTGCAAAAGATTACACAAATGAATTCCAAAATTGTCGCGCAACGCTATGGCAATTCTACCCAAATAAATTTGTTCTCTCTTCACAATCCAGAACAGCCATATACTGTTCAGGTCAATCCATCGAAGAAATAAATCCACTCTGCTACTTCTGAAATCACCCCAAGAAAAATGCTAATCAACAAACCTTCTCAACAGCAGACAGAACACTTCCAGCTATAGGGCTAATCCTCAATGTCCAAAGACTTCTATTCAAAACTCTTCGCAAAAACTCGGGCCTCAATCAAACAAAATACCCTACTGAACTTGGTCACAATTCCAAAACGGACATACTTCCCTTAACTTGTTCCAAAGAAACACCTTCGGAGATATCCAAACTCACTGTGTCTCATCACACAGCTACAACTCCTTGAGATATCAAGATATCATGATTTGGTCATTTCTATCCGATAGATCCAAAACTCAAACTCATCCAAATCCACATTCCAACAATGAAATTCTCACATCACCCAAAGCTCACTCGAGACGGTAATAGGTCTACAATCTCGACAGATACACTCCAACTACAAATATTCAACACTCCAATCATCGGTAGTCGTGTTTCACACACCACTACATCTACCTTATAACTTATATTGGAATACCCGAACAGGTAATCCAATAAATAGGTAGAAAGAAATAAATATATATATGTAAAAATTACAAGTACGCTCTCTCAAGAAAGAAATCACTCAAGAGCCTAGGTATTCACTCAACCTAGCGCTCTGATACCACCTGTGACGACCCAACTTTCTAAGCCCAGAAAGTCGTGTCATCAATAAGAAAGAAAGGGATAGAAATAGAAAAGAAAAGAAAGAAAGAACAACAACATCAGAATCTCACAACGGAACGGAATAAAATATAATATATCAACATAAATATTACATAGTTATATATATACATCAGAGTTAAACCATATCATACAACATGACTATCATATACATATCTGTCAGAACATACATCTCAAATACATAACTAACTAACACAGCGGAACTATATAGATATATATGTCTACATCGCTGAAGCCTCCTGCTCCATTGCTCCTCCAGAAGTCGTCAAAGCTAACCTGAATCCCTTGGCTACCCATAAAAATTTGGGTACCCGAAAGTTTATGAAAACAAAAATAAACTCCGGGTCAGACATGGGTCTGTTATGAGTAAACAGGTTAAAGTTGTTTAACTTTGAAAATCATTTAAAAGAAAGGTATCACGTAAGACTCCCCACAAATAAATACGGGTAAGTTTTTACCTTACGCTAACCAAAACATTTTATAGGAAATCCAGTGATATTATAATAGTGTCTAGGGTTTTCAAGTAAAATACAGAAATAGCTGAAATGCTTACATCTCACATTTCAACATAGTTGGGCACAATCAAAACGTACGGCGCTTATTGGAAATTGGATCCCATACAATGGCAGGGCTACTGGGGTACCGCCCGTCACAGTACGTGGTCTAGATCACAGTACCGAGGAGCCACCCTAACTCCCCTGAAACACAAGGCCGGAACCATTCCTTACTGAACAGTCCCGAACAAGATAACCCCGTAGTTGGTGTACATCCAACCGCCCACACAGCCGAATAAAGGGACATCTAGACAGGGGTATATCTCGTCCTGCTTGGGCATGACCCACCTAACCTTGCTGCACCTCCCCTGTTTTAGCCATTCTCGGTTGATGAGGCTTGAGGCTGCGATTACCTTTATAGAACATATCACTTAGAATGCTCATCGTTCGCCTGACGATGTGCTGAAAGCATTCAATCCATACAAGTTCGTTCCGGGTTCGAACGAAACCGAAGGCATTATCTCGTTACACTCGTTTTGGAATCACCCTCAGAGTTAATGACGATAACCCTTGCATTCTGAAAGCACCATCTCGATCTTCACTTGAGATTACACGACCTATCGTTTAATTTGGATCGATGTGGTTTTCGGAATATCAATCGATACCCGATCCCGGTCTCATCGAAATCCAAACGCCATTTTAAAGGCCAAGTTGTCTTATTAACTTAACAGTTTAAATTTAACAATTGAATTCATATAGCAATTTAACACAGATAATTAACATCAGATAAATCATATAGCAAGTTAACACAGATAAATCATTCACAATCATCACAGATATATACAGAATATCACAGAACATCACAGATATAAATAAACATCAGAGGCAATCAATATAATCATCGATGTAAATCAACAGTTTTGATTTGGTTTAAACTTAACTGCATACTTAAACATAAAGTATATTTTATTCATGCTTAACCAATTACGATTAATTAACTTATTTCAATTTATTAATTATTACTTATTTAGCGAATTAATTCTTGATTACCAATCAATAACCTTAATTATTGATTTATAAAACTAATTACACAATTAATTATTATTAATTGCTTAATTACTCATTAATTATTAATTACTTAATCGTTCCACCATTAATTATTTATTTAATCAGTTATCTCTGATTTGTTAATTAATCAACTTCAAATGATTAATTGAATTCTTGATTACATATGATTTTATACAAGACTATTATTAAAATCTTTAATTATTAATTTGAATTAAATTTGAACTTGAAATTAAAATTATAAATTCTATTACATTCATAATTAACTTCTATTTAAATTAATTATGTACTTTGTTTCAGCAAAGCTTTGAAGGCTATCAGAGTTTAAAACAATTTGTTTAATATTTAATAACAATTTATACTTAACTTAATAGCTTTAATTTTCATATTACAGTAATCTCAAACCCGAAGACAACACCGTGCTCGCCTCGGGTAGGACTCGAGAATACCCAGCAGTTTCACGCGATAAAACTCCTGCCTCTCTTCTTCTTCCCTGTTTCTTTCCTTTCACTGTTTCTTTTTTTTTTAAAACTTAAGTTTCTTTATAAACTGTTAAAACTTAAAACTTACGCGCATAAAACACTCAACCCAGCTACGACTCGAAGCAGAGAACGAAAATACTCAAGTTCTCCTCGCGTCGACCCAAAACAAGATCGTCTCCGTCGCCGTGCACGTGCACGGCGGTCCGCCACCGCGCCACTGCACTACGACATCACCAACAAGTCGCACGCCATCCACTCACTCGCATACAAAACCCAAATCAACCCAGTTGACATGAAATCGAAATTCGTCCCAAATGTTGAACAGGAACTCAAACCCAATTCACAAATCCACCTCGCGATCGTGATCGCGACCACCAGAGAGGTCAAAACTTCGGCCATAGCTCGCTGTCATCACCCCCTAACTTCTCCCAAACCCACGCGTCACTCGGTGAAGACATGATGTCGCGAGAAGCAAAATACCGAACCCAGTTATACAGAGTACAAAAACCCTACTTTTCATAATTCCCACAAATTCTTGCAATTAAAATTTTATCTAACATTTTTCTGTTGATCTATAATCAATACACTAGCTTCATGATGAATCACAATAGCTATAATTGTTTGTATAATCAGAGTTTCACTAAAATACATTTTTGGCTTACCATTTAACTGCTCCCAAATTTGCTAACTATAAATTATAATTTTTATCTTAAAAATCATATCTTTTGAATGTAGTATCAATATACAAATTCAAGTTTACAATTCGAATTATTCGAATTTTATCCTTATTTCCCTTTTACTGTAAAATTTGGTTTACAGTGTTTTATAATTCACTGATATATAATGTTTTACAATTTATTTTACTGTAAAATTTTATTTAGCTAATGCACTAATTAAAGAAGTTAGCTTTAAATAAAAGTATGAAATATATTCTTCAGATTTTTTTTTCAACAGAACAGAAAACAAAATAGAAACCTGAAAGAACAAGTTAACAGTGACAGAACATAGTCCATATTCCAGAACTTAAGCATCCACATAACTACTCTTCATAAACAACATATTAAAGTTATAATTTTAAATCAGTTTACTCACCAAGATTGTAGTAGGAACTTGAAACAGAGGATAGTAAGAAAACTGCAGTTGCAAAATTTGAATTCCAGTAACTTCTTTGTTCTCTGAACTTTATTTTGAACTTGCAAATATAAAGTTTGGTTTATATTCTTTTGCTTCTGCTCAGTTTTGTGAAGCTTCTTTTGTTTTTTGAAGATACAGATGAATTAAGGTATAAGAAATGATGTATACAAATATATATAACTTGAACAAAGTGTCTTCTTGCATAAGCTTGACATAATAATTATCTTGTTTAATTTCCTATGGACTAAAGCCTAAGATATTTCAACCATTTCGGCTGAGATATTTTTTCAGATATAAGGGTGGGCTATTAAATGTTTATGTCTTTGAACTAGCATACACTAATTAGTGTGGCTGACATATATATTAAGTACAATTATATTTGCAGTTTCTTTTGTTTGGACCTACTTATGTAAACATGTAAACATAAATGTTTGTGTTTCCTTTGAGTTAACACAGATTAAATGCTTGCTGACCAAATTATTGTTTGTACTAATGTGCTTTATTCATGCTAACATACAATTAATGTTGACTGACATAAAGATTTATTCAAAGATGTTTTGCAGATTTGTTTTCTGATGTATAAAATTTAGCTTGCAGATTAATTTATACTAATGTATTTTATTTCATACTTGCATATTTCCTTTTGTTTTATTTGAACAAACTCATGTGAACATATAACAAAAAGAATGTGTGCTGCAGGTTTTGTTCTTATTATTTATACTAGCATATTCAGTTTGCAGATTTTATTTTCTTATGCACTAATATGTTTACAAAGATGTTTACATTTTTTTTTTATACATTTTGACTTCAAACTTAAGTAAACATATAATGCTTTGCTGGCCAAATTATTTGTATAAGACATATGCAGGTTCTCATTTGTGTTTGAACTAAATGTTTTCATTTCTATTTATATCTTATACCTATTATATTTGTACTCATGTTTGTAATCCTACCTTTATGTTATATTTATGTTAAATATAAAGAAGCTTATGTTTATAGCCATATTTATAAGTATTTATATTTATATAGGAACTCATGTTAAATATTTATAAGCTTATGTTATTTTAGTTATAAAAGTTATTGTTAGAAATATTGCTTAAATCTTATTTTTATATAAAGTTCAATATTACAAATATTTGATTTGTATACTTATATGTGCATTAATGTATTTATGAATATGATTATGTTCTTGAACTTGTTCTTATTATTAACTGCATACATTAGATATTAAATGTCACTCATACTTAACTTTTAATTTTCAATAAATAAAACATATTTAAATTTTTTGAATATTGTTAAAAGAGTCTATTTTATATTTTGAAGTTATATTCCTTTATAATCAATATAAAACTAATAATATCCAAATTCTTATTTATTTATAAATGAAAATCTTATATTTTAATTAAATTAGATTAAAACTTATTATAATAATAGGGTCAAAATTCCGGGATGTCACATTCCTCCCCCCTTAAAAGAATTTCGTCCCCGAAATTTAAACAACAGTTAATTTTAAAAACTTAGTATTAACAATCCAAATATACACAACGTCCATACAAAACAAACAATCAAACAGTCAATTCTAACAACATTACTAGCTATCCGGACAAAATCTGGATAAGCTCTCCTAAAACAATCAAGAGTTTCCCAGGCACAATCTCTGGGATCCTCACTCTATTGTACCTTGACGAGTTTCACCACTTTGTTCCTGAGTTGCTTCTCGTCTTGATCTATAATCTAAACAGGAGTTCTAACCACAGTTAGGTTGGGTTCAACTTCTAAATCTTCCTGAACAACTGGTTCTACCACTAATGATGGTCATGAATAAATTTCCTTAAATGAGACACATGAAATACAATGTGAATTCCAAACATCCGTTCTGGCAATTCAATCCTATAGACTACAGTTCCAATTCTTTCCAATAGTCAGAATGGACCAATATATCTTGGAGTAAGTTTTCCCGTCTTTCCGAATCTTATAGCACCTTTGATTTAGGAAAATTTAATAAAAACTAAATCGCCGATCTCAAATTCCAATGGTCTTCGTCTCTTATCTGCATATTTCTTCTGACAATCTTGAGCAGCAGCTTTCATTCTTTTCTTTATAAGCTCACCTTTGCAGAAGCTTCACGAATAAGATCGGGTCCAAGTACAAGTCAATCATTCGATCCAATCCAACAAGATCGGAATCTACACGGTCTTCTATACAGAGCTTCATAAGGAGTCATCCTAATACTCGCTTGATAACTATTGTTATAAGAAAATTCCACTAAATGAAGATGGTCTTCCCATGATCCACCAAAGTCCAATACACAAGCTCGAAACATATCTTCCAAAATACAATTAAGTCTCTTCGTTTGTTTGAGGATGATAGCCTGTATTAATTCTCAAACTAGTTCCCAATGCTGATTTCAGAGCTTCTCAAAATTTACTAGTGAAAATAGAATCACGGTCACTTGCTATGCTAATAGGAATACCATGCAATTGAACTATCTCCTTCAAGAAAATTTCCGCCAAGGAAACTATAGTACGAGTCGACTTAACCGAAATAAAATGGACACTCTTCGACAAACGATCCACAATAACCAATATTCCTTCATTTCCCTTCTTGGTCCTAAACAAACCATCAATAAAATTCATCGAGATCATTTCCCCTTTTTCAATCTAGAATTTCCAAAGGTTGCAATAGTCCAGAAGATCTTTGTTGATCTCCCTTCACTTGCTGACAAATTGCACAACCATTTACAAAAGCAGCTACATCCTTCTTCATATTCGGTCACCAGATAATTCTCCTCATATCTTTATACATCTTCGAAATTCCCGGGTGAATATTCAATTTAGAACGATGACACTCAGCTAAAACTTCTTGTTTCAGTCCATCAATATTAGGCACACACAAACGACTATTAATCCTTAAAATACCTTGACATCTGAATTCCAATCGTCTTTCTGTATCAATACTGCACCCAATCCAACTAAACATGCATCCGTATATACTTCAAATTTTCTCTTCCCATCAGGAATAACAAGTACTGGTACACTAGTTAGTCTTGTCTTCAATTCCTGAAAAGCTTCTTCACACTGAGGTGTCTATTTGAATTTGGTTCCTTTCCTTGTTAGCTTGGTCAGATGTGAAGAAATCTTGGAATAATCCTTAATAAATTTTCTCTAGTAGCCAGCCAAACCCAGAAAATTATGAATTCCCATCGGTTACTTTCATTCTAGAATAGATTCTCCTTTCGCTGGGTTTACAGAGATATCTTCACCCAAAATACTGTGCCCCAAACAATTTAACTTCTGATTTCCAGAAATGGCACTTTGAAAATCTGGCCTTCAACACATGCTTCCTCAGAGTCTCCAATACAATTCTTAAACGATGTCTGTGTTCTTCTTCAGATTTGGAGTAAACCAAAATATCATCAATGAATACCAGCACAACTTATTCAACACAGAACCTTAGCGAACCATCCGATTTGGTGACAAACACAGCAGCAGAGCCCCAACAAGAAGAAAAAAACTGGGTCTAATTCAAACCCTTCTCCAAAAGATCCTGCGTCTACTTGACCAACTCTTCTCTCTCTCTAGGAGGCATTCCCTACTGGACTAAATCACCGACACAGCTCCTGGAATCAAATCAATACGAAACTTAATCTCTCAATGTGGCGGTAGACACATAACTTCTTCGAAAACATCAGGAAAATCTTGAACCACTTCGATTTCCTCAACTTTCTCTTGAGAAGTCTCAACTCCTTGCAAAAGATTACACAAATGAATTCCAAAATTGTCGCGCAACGCTATGGCAATTCTACCCAAATAAATTTGTTCTCTCTTCACAATCCAGAACAGCCATATACTGTTCAGGTCAATCCATCGAAGAAATAAATCCACTCTGCTACTTCTGAAATCACCCCAAGAAAAATGCTAATCAACAAACCTTCTCAACAGCAGACAGAACACTTCCAGCTATAGGGCTAATCCTCAATGTCCAAAGACTTCTATTCAAAACTCTTCGCAAAAACTCGGGCCTCAATCAAACAAAATACCCTACTGAACTTGGTCACAATTCCAAAACGGACATACTTCCCTTAACTTGTTCCAAAGAAACACCTTCGGAGATATCCAAACTCACTGTGTCTCATCACACAGCTACAACTCCTTGAGATATCAAGATATCATGATTTGGTCATTTCTATCCGATAGATCCAAAACTCAAACTCATCCAAATCCACATTCCAACAATGAAATTCTCACATCACCCAAAGCTCACTCGAGACGGTAATAGGTCTACAATCTCGACAGATACACTCCAACTACAAATATTCAACACTCCAATCATCGGTAGTCGTGTTTCACACACCACTACATCTACCTTATAACTTATATTGGAATACCCGAACAGGTAATCCAATAAATAGGTAGAAAGAAATAAATATATATATGTAAAAATTACAAGTACGCTCTCTCAAGAAAGAAATCACTCAAGAGCCTAGGTATTCACTCAACCTAGCGCTCTGATACCACCTGTGACGACCCAACTTTCTAAGCCCAGAAAGTCGTGTCATCAATAAGAAAGAAAGGGATAGAAATAGAAAAGAAAAGAAAGAAAGAACAACAACATCAGAATCTCACAACGGAACGGAATAAAATATAATATATCAACATAAATATTACATAGTTATATATATACATCAGAGTTAAACCATATCATACAACATGACTATCATATACATATCTGTCAGAACATACATCTCAAATACATAACTAACTAACACAGCGGAACTATATAGATATATATGTCTACATCGCTGAAGCCTCCTGCTCCATTGCTCCTCCAGAAGTCGTCAAAGCTAACCTGAATCCCTTGGCTACCCATAAAAATTTGGGTACCCGAAAGTTTATGAAAACAAAAATAAACTCCGGGTCAGACATGGGTCTGGTATGAGTAAACAGGTTAAAGTTGTTTAACTTTGAAAATCATTTAAAAGAAAGGTATCACGTAAGACTCCCCACAAATAAATACGGGTAAGTTTTTACCTTACGCTAACCAAAACATTTTATAGGAAATCCAGTGATATTATAATAGTGTCTAGGGTTTTCAAGTAAAATACAGAAATAGCTGAAATGCTTACATCTCACATTTCAACATAGTTGGGCACAATCAAAACGTACGGCGCTTATTGGAAATTGGATCCCATACAATGGCAGGGCTACTGGGGTACCGCCCGTCACAGTACGTGGTCTAGATCACAGTACCGAGGAGCCACCCTAACTCCCCTGAAACACAAGGCCGGAACCATTCCTTACTGAACAGTCCCGAACAAGATAACCCCGTAGTTGGTGTACATCCAACCGCCCACACAGCCGAATAAAGGGACATCTAGACAGGGGTATATCTCGTCCTGCTTGGGCATGACCCACCTAACCTTGCTGCACCTCCCCTGTTTTAGCCATTCTCGGTTGATGAGGCTTGAGGCTGCGATTACCTTTATAGAACATATCACTTAGAATGCTCATCGTTCGCCTGACGATGTGCTGAAAGCATTCAATCCATACAAGTTCGTTCCGGGTTCGAACGAAACCGAAGGCATTATCTCGTTACACTCGTTTTGGAATCACCCTCAGAGTTAATGACGATAACCCTTGCATTCTGAAAGCACCATCTCGATCTTCACTTGAGATTACACGACCTATCGTTTAATTTGGATCGATGTGGTTTTCGGAATATCAATCGATACCCGATCCCGGTCTCATCGAAATCCAAACGCCATTTTAAAGGCCAAGTTGTCTTATTAACTTAACAGTTTAAATTTAACAATTGAATTCATATAGCAATTTAACACAGATAATTAACATCAGATAAATCATATAGCAAGTTAACACAGATAAATCATTCACAATCATCACAGATATATACAGAATATCACAGAACATCACAGATATAAATAAACATCAGAGGCAATCAATATAATCATCGATGTAAATCAACAGTTTTGATTTGGTTTAAACTTAACTGCATACTTAAACATAAAGTATATTTTATTCATGCTTAACCAATTACGATTAATTAACTTATTTCAATTTATTAATTATTACTTATTTAGCGAATTAATTCTTGATTACCAATCAATAACCTTAATTATTGATTTATAAAACTAATTACACAATTAATTATTATTAATTGCTTAATTACTCATTAATTATTAATTACTTAATCGTTCCACCATTAATTATTTATTTAATCAGTTATCTCTGATTTGTTAATTAATCAACTTCAAATGATTAATTGAATTCTTGATTACATATGATTTTATACAAGACTATTATTAAAATCTTTAATTATTAATTTGAATTAAATTTGAACTACATATGAAATTAAAATTATAAATTCTATTACATTCATAATTAACTTCTATTTAAATTAATTATGTACTTTGTTTCAGCAAAGCTTTGAAGGCTATCGGAGTTTAAAACAATTTGTTTAATATTTAATAACAAAATTTATACTTAACTTAATAGCTTTAATTTTCATATTACAGTAATCTCAAACCCGAAGACAACACCGTGCTCGCCTCGGGTAGGACTCGAGAATACCCAGCAGTTTCACGCGATAAAACTCCTGCCTCTCTTCTTCTTCCCTGTTTCTTTCCTTTCACTGTTTCTTTTTTTTTTAAAACTTAAGTTTCTTTATAAACTGTTAAAACTTAAAACTTACGCGCATAAAACACTCAACCCAGCTACGACTCGAAGCAGAGAACGAAAATACTCAAGTTCTCCTCGCGTCGACCCAAAACAAGATCGTCTCCGTCGCCGTGCACGTGCACGGCGGTCCGCCACCGCGCCACTGCACTACGACATCACCAACAAGTCGCACGCCATCCACTCACTCGCATACAAAACCCAAATCAACCCAGTTGACATGAAATCGAAATTCGTCCCAAATGTTGAACAGGAACTCAAACCCAATTCACAAATCCACCTCGCGATCGTGATCGCGACCACCAGAGAGGTCAAAACTTCGGCCATAGCTCGCTGTCATCACCCCCTAACTTCTCCCAAACCCACGCGTCACTCGGTGAAGACATGATGTCGCGAGAAGCAAAATACCGAACCCAGTTATACAGAGTACAAAAACCCTACTTTTCATAATTCCCACAAATTCTTGCAATTAAAATTTTATCTAACATTTTTCTGTTGATCTATAATCAATACACTAGCTTCATGATGAATCACAATAGCTATAATTGTTTGTATAATCAGAGTTTCACTAAAATACATTTTTGGCTTACCATTTAACTGCTCCCAAATTTGCTAACTATAAATTATAATTTTTATCTTAAAAATCATATCTTTTGAATGTAGTATCAATATACAAATTCAAGTTTACAATTCGAATTATTCGAATTTTATCCTTATTTCCCTTTTACTGTAAAATTTGGTTTACAGTGTTTTATAATTCACTGATATATAATGTTTTACAATTTATTTTACTGTAAAATTTTATTTAGCTAATGCACTAATTAAAGAAGTTAGCTTTAAATAAAAGTATGAAATATATTCTTCAGATTTTTTTTTCAACAGAACAGAAAACAAAATAGAAACCTGAAAGAACAAGTTAACAGTGACAGAACATAGTCCATATTCCAGAACTTAAGCATCCACATAACTACTCTTCATAAACAACATATTAAAGTTATAATTTTAAATCAGTTTACTCACCAAGATTGTAGTAGGAACTTGAAACAGAGGATAGTAAGAAAACTGCAGTTGCAAAATTTGAATTCCAGTAACTTCTTTGTTCTCTGAACTTTATTTTGAACTTGCAAATATAAAGTTTGGTTTATATTCTTTTGCTTCTGCTCAGTTTTGTGAAGCTTCTTTTGTTTTTTGAAGATACAGATGAATTAAGGTATAAGAAATGATGTATACAAATATATATAACTTGAACAAAGTGTCTTCTTGCATAAGCTTGACATAATAATTATCTTGTTTAATTTCCTATGGACTAAAGCCTAAGATATTTCAACCATTTCGGCTGAGATATTTTTTCAGATATAAGGGTGGGCTATTAAATGTTTATGTCTTTGAACTAGCATACACTAATTAGTGTGGCTGACATATATATTAAGTACAATTATATTTGCAGTTTCTTTTGTTTGGACCTACTTATGTTAACATGTAAACATAAATGTTTGTGTTTCCTTTGAGTTAACACAGATTAAATGCTTGCTGACCAAATTATTGTTTGTACTAATGTGCTTTATTCATGCTAACATACAATTAATGTTGACTGACATAAAGATTTATTCAAAGATGTTTTGCAGATTTGTTTTCTGATGTATAAAATTTAGCTTGCAGATTAATTTATACTAATGTATTTTATTTCATACTTGCATATTTCCTTTTGTTTTATTTGAACAAACTCATGTGAACATATAACAAAAAGAATGTGTGCTGCAGGTTTTGTTCTTATTATTTATACTAGCATATTCAGTTTGCAGATTTTATTTTCTTATGCACTAATATGTTTACAAAGATGTTTACAGTTTTTTTTTTTTATACATTTTGACTTCAAACTTAAGTAAACATATAATGCTTTGCTGGCCAAATTATTTGTATAAGACATATGCAGGTTCTCATTTGTGTTTGAACTAAATGTTTTCATTTCTATTTATATCTTATACCTATTATATTTGTACTCATGTTTGTAATCCTACCTTTATGTTATATTTATGTTAAATATAAAGAAGCTTATGTTTATAGCCATATTTATAAGTATTTATATTTATATAGGAACTCATGTTAAATATTTATAAGCTTATGTTATTTTAGTTATAAAAGTTATTGTTAGAAATATTGCTTAAATCTTATTTTTATATAAAGTTCAATATTACAAATATTTGATTTGTATACTTATATGTGCATTAATGTATTTATGAATATGATTATGTTCTTGAACTTGTTCTTATTATTAACTGCATACATTAGATATTAAATGTCATTCATACTTAACTTTTAATTTTAAATAAATAAAACATATTTAAATTTTTTGAATATTGTTAAAAGAGTCTATTTTATATTTTGAAGTTATATTCCTTTATAATCAATATAAAACTAATAATATCCAAATTCTTATTTATTTATAAATGAAAATCTTATATTTTAATTAAATTAGATTAAAACTTATTATAATAATAGGGTCAAAATTCCGGGATGTCACAGTTATGAGGGTCGCGCCCTTTAGGGCGTGTCATTCCCTTCTGGTAAAGGGTGGTATCATGGTATGGAGCCCAGATGCTTACTCATGTGGATACTGCAGATCTATTACTTTGTGATTGCTTTGTGGTTTTGAGGCGCCTCGGATAAGGGTCCCAAAGGACCGGGGGATGACATGCTCGAGTAGTAGTTACCTAGTTACAGAGGTAACCCGGCCTTGTGTTGGCAGAGATCCGGTTAGGTTCTCGGGACGTCCCGCCAGAGGCGATCCCATGTGGCAGTAGGAAGTTCCTTAGCCTGACCATTTGTTGGAAATCCATTCATCTAATACGTTCCTTGTACGGTTTTAGTTGTAGAACCTGCCATTTGCTTATGGTGGTCACCACTGTTTAGATGGTAGCTGTAGTAGGCATAGTTCGGAATGTCTATGCTGGCTAGGATTTATATTATACTTTCGAAATGGTTTTCCACACTTTGCACTTATAATAATAATATCAAAGAATTTCTCGTATTAAACATGTTTGACTATCATAAGGAGAAATCTCCTCCAATTCTGCGTTTGCATTGTGTGTGTGGCGGGAGGCCTTATGGTAGTTTCATTTTCTAAAAAGCATTGCGGATTTCAAACTTCAAATTATTTTGTTGTTTTAAAAGACCAAATGTTTTTGTTTGCTCATACCAGTCCCATGACTGACCTGGAGTTTATTGTTCCTTTCCTAAACTCTGGGTGCCCACCATTTTCCCACACGGGCAGTCTAGAGTTGGGTTTTTCAGATAATCGATAGTAGGTGTAGATTCGATAGCTTTCAGCCTAGGTTTTGGCAATCGCTTGCGGACGAGACTTGCTTATCTTTGTGCCTCATTATTGGGAGTTCGAGCTATTTCTGGATTGATGTTTTGAAGATGGAGTTCTTTCTTGAAGACCATATTGGAGTTGTTGTTCCGTTGTTGTGTTATCTTTTCTTTTCCGCTGCTATTATCTTGTATCATATCTCTGATGTATATTGATATTCATTGTATCATCTGTTGTATCATATTGTATCTGATATTATATCAATGTTGTTTACTGAGATATTCTGTTTCTTCCGCTGTGTTGTACTTAATGTGTTATAAGCTCCGGCGAACCAGATTCGACGTTTGGGTTTTCGGCATTTGAATACGAGTGTCGTATTCGGTGCCGATTTTCGAAGGCCGAGTCAGGATCGTCACATTGCAAAGATAAAAAAAGACCAAGGTTGTAAACCATTGAATAGGCCTGTCAACGGTATAGGTTTTGGCCTAAACCCTGCCTATAAATGCGTGTATGAGTTTTGACTTCAACTACTCAGATCCGATCAAAATTCGACCCGGTTACTATTAGGAACGAGTAGGTTTGATCAAAACCCGACCCGATCATTTGTTTTTCATAGTTTCTAAGCGTGAGTATATATGTTGTTATTTTACCATTTAATTTGTTAGTATATAGTTATTTTTGCATGTTATTATTATGAACCTGGCTACATAACTATCCAATTTGTATGTTAACAATTATTTGTTTACAAGTTTTATAAAAATTACAATTTTATTGTATGATTTTAACATAAATATTCAGGGTTATGTATACATGTATTACCCATCAAGTTTGAAAAGCCCTATGGGTCGAACTCGGATACTGGTTTTGAAACACTCAACGGATTTTGACATTTGTCCACTTCACTATTATTGTAAACTTGGCCACGTCATATTTGTTTACAAGTTTTATAAAAATTACAATTTTAGAATATGATTTTAACATAAATACTTAGGATTAGACATACATGTATTATCCGACAGGTTTGAAAAGCTCCAAAGGTCGGACTCGGATATTGATTTTGAAATACCCCGCAAGTTTAAACCTGTCTGCTTCTCGTTTCTCGACTTATGAACGTACAAAATGCAACATAAAATTGCTAAAATGCACTGGCTAACAAATAAACAACCCTCTCTCTGAAATACAACTCTACAGATCGAAAATGGAAAATCAGAACGACATTTGAATCACCCGAAAATTCTTCTCCTCCTCAGGTTCTTGGAAACAAAATACCCAACACCAACACACATAACCCAAACACCCATCTCCATTGCCCATTTTACACTTTCCATCTCTTCGCTTTCTTGCTCCTCAATTTTCACCATCTCCCATTCGCCTTTTCTATCCTCCTCCTCCTCGTCCTCCTCCTCCTCACAGCAATAATAACAATCACACCCCTCCCTTTCTTTCTCTTCAACTATTTCCTCCAATTTCGCACAAAACACCCTTCTTGTCCTGAAATTCGATTTTCCCACCTCTTCTCTCATCAACACCCCTCTTTCTCCTCCAACCCATATCTCTCCTCGATCAATCCCCATATTCTTCGCGTCAGAATCGAACTTCGACTCCAAATCCCACTCCGCACCTTCCCTTCTAAACACCCCTTTTATCAATTTTTCGGATCCGGTATAGACTTCGAATCGGACTGCTTCACCAAGTCTAACCCGGTCTGCACTTGCATACACAATATCTGACGGGTTGGAATTTTCCATGGATCTAGCGCGGTGGAGCGAGATGAAAGACGGTGAATCGGGTCGGATTTTGGACCCGTTTATCTTCAAAGGGTTTCCGTTGATTCGCGGCAGGTAGACTAGGGTTAGTGTTTGCGGGAGCTTTAGGGTTCTTTTAGAGATTGAGAAATGGAGATGGAAAGTTTTGATTTTCAGGTGAGATTTGTTTGAGATGGGATTGTAATTGCTGTATTCGACATTAGCACGGCACATTTTGGCTTTTTGCTCGTATGTTTTTTTAGTTTGAATTTTAGGGTTGAAGTTGAGTATATATCGATGAAGAAATACACGCGGTTTGTAATAAAAACCAGCGGCAATTTGAAATCTTAGGATATTTTATTTGGACTTGTTATCAAAAACTCGTAAGCCTGTGCAAGTGGTTCTGTTTTGGGAAACACGTGGACGGTTGAGTTTTAGTTGAAGACGGGAGAAACGGATAAGATATGTTGACAGAAAAAGTTAATTAAATGCCGGCCTTTGATGAATGGCTTTTTGCTAACAGTAGATCTAAAACCGCACCAACTTGGATGCTCTATCTAGATAAGAACACGAGAGCATTTCCAATGGTCAGAAAGGATACTTATTTTTCTTAGCCCATTTATTTTTTTCCTCTAAATCAAGCGCACCTAATCTGCTGTAAAGGACCGAACTTCCGTTGGTTGTATATAAGGAAGAATTGCAACTACCGTTCGGCTATTTTTAACCTTTTTCATGAAGAATGTTCGGTTATCAATGGTCGTGTGGCGTTGAATCACTGAAGAATTATTGATACAAATGGTTGTTTATAACCGAGTGAAGAAATATGATATTCGTGACCAGAAGCATATACAAAAAATTCATTACTATTAAAATTATAAGGCTGACCAGAAAAGGAAATCGGAACGTCAATAGTAGCACACTAAAATTAAGCTTTCATTATTTTGAGATTTTCAACGGAAGAAATCGTACTTAATATCAAAAGTAATATTCAACGACCTACTGATATTGAATTGGTTTTGTTTGTTTATTTAACTATTATGTAACACGTGCGTTACACATGGTAAATAATATTTATATTTTAATTATCGTTAAAAATATATTTTATTATACAATATATATAATAAATTTATTATGATATATTAATCATAAATTAAAATGACGTGTCATCCTCAGATATAAGGTAAAAATTTCAATATTCGCTAACTACATATCCCTATAAATATTAATGTCCCAACTCAAAATAAAATATCAATTAAAATTGCTAATACTGTATAGGTAAATAATTTATATTATGTAATATATATTTTTTATATGTATGAGTGAATAAGTAACTTTACCAATTTTGTTAGTACGACTGTTGTATATATATTGAATCGTCAATTTTTAAAGGATTAAAACTGGATTAATGAACATTATACAGATGAATTTATTTAAATAAATTGAATTAATCAATACAAAGAGTTGAATATAAAACAGTTGAAGAAAATTGAAAAGAGTTTTGTATATAATTGTAATTGAGAAGTGCGTCTTATGGTTAATTTGTCTACATTTGAACTTTTATCAATTATTTAGTTTTCATATTGAACAATTTTGTCCCTAAATAACCATAAAATTCATGTTTTTGTAAAGGGTCTGCTTACAAATTTGGTAATTTCAAAATAATATTATGTAGTATTTTGTTGAGTTATGAGTTGGATATGCTTTGATAACATGTTGAACATGAGAATGTTTATATAATCTATTTTTTATCGATGTAATTTGTGCATTCACATCATAATATCGTAAAATATAAATTTAACTTTTTAATATTGTTAAAGCTAAAATTATGTTATGTAATGTAGATAAATGAATTAGAAAGTAAAAGAGTTACTATTATTAACATATGTATATGCTTTTAATGTAATTTAAATATCTTTATACCTGAATAAAGAAATAATTTTATCATATTTTTTTTCCATATATATGAATAATGTATATATTGAAATTTCGTACTTTTAGCATTTATTAGATGGATTAATGAATATTATTTAATCAATTTATTTAAATAGTTTAAATCTAAGATGACACAATTAGTTAAACAGGAAAATAGACACGGGGAAGAAGTTGCAAAAAAATTTAGTCTCAGAGACAACAAATTTGTTTTTTAGCCGAAGGACGCTTTTTTAGTGCAAACAGAAAATGATAGTTACAACTATCATTCTGTGATTTACACTAAAAAGCGTCATTCGGTCTAAAAAATAAACTTGTTGTCACCGAGACTAATTTTTTTTTGCAACTTTTTCCTTAAACCTAAAAACCCCTTAGTTAAATATGTGGACTTAAATGCCAAATATTTAGGGAAATTGAGAAGGGTTTCTAGGTAATTGTTAAAAAAATTAAAATTTAGGTATTTCAAGTTAATAGAATTTTACTGTACAACGTATGATAAATCCATTCAGTAAATAAATTATAAAATAAATTTTTTATTGTCGTTAATGTATATAATTTATTTTATCTGACATGTGTGTGTGTATTTGCATCTAATTTTTTTTAATCAATTTATTAATGCGCTTGTGTTTTACATATTGAAACTTTCAACTTTTAGGATTTATTTTGACTAAGTTTATTAATTGGTTTAAAGCTTGGATTATGTAATTAATTTAAATATATGGACTTTAATGTTCAATTTTGGGAATCTGTGAAAGATTTGTAAATAATTGTAGGTTTTAAAAAAATAGGTATATAAATGTAAATAATGTGAGAAGTTCGGTAGAATAATTGTAAAGTGATAAATTATGAGATTTGAAAATAAAATAACTCTTAAAATTAATGAGAGAGCTTCAAATTCTTCTGCTTTACAATTATTTAATAGATACGCATCCATTTTCAAAATGGACATTTATTAAATAGGCGTCTGAACTTTAGCACATATCTAATAGGCATCTGTATTTAGATGCCTAGTAAGTAGACGTCCTAAACTCAACATATATTTGAGGTCAACGACTATTTCCACTTTTATTTCTATAAATAAACCAATTTCAACCTTCAATATATGTCACATTATTTCTACTATTCCAAGTAAATCTTGTACATTCAATCTGTAAAATGTTGTATCATTCGAAGAATTCAAACATCCTTTTAATTCTCAAAATTATGTGTTTGAAGATGATAATGATTAGAATGATACTTCCCACCAGCATTCATCCAACTCATGGTGACAACCCAGATTTTTGAACCAGTTAAAATTGCCAAAAAATCCATCTGTTTTGAAACTACTAATGAAAACTACCAACATAATACAACATATTTGATAAATATTCAACATTACTAAATGTATATGATACAATTTTAATTATACAACTTATCAGAGTAATTAATTTATTTATAAATCCTACAAAGTGTGCTTTAATACATACCAAATATAATGACTATAAATCTGCCACCATGAGAAAGACAACACTATCATTACCTTCGAACTCAATAAACAATGTAAATGCGGAATAAAATAGTAAGCATGAAAGATACGATAACACAAGATAAACAACAACCAATAGCAGATAAATATGAAAGGATTAAATTATTTTAGGGACTGTATAACTACCACTTGTGACTGCCTACATACCCCTATCTAATTATGTATCCAATTAGATGCAGGATCAAGCCAACGTAGTTCTCCTACCGCAAATAGGACTCATAGAGCTTATGATGCAAAAAACAATATGCAATTCCCAAAACTTTCCACTTAGGCTTAATCTTCAATTTTAGATTTTCAAATCTAATCACCTTTACGGAAATTATGTCTTTGGACTTTTATTCTTGAATTCTTATTTCAAAACTTTTGAAATATATATCTTTTATATTCAAAGTATACTTTACTTCGGGAGCTTAAATCAAATCACTTTTGAAAAGTTTATTTGGAAATCCCAAATACTCTAATAAAAGCAATTCAAATCATATGCAACAAGATCGGGAGGTATCTCCCAATAACAAGGCAATTAGGTCCCAGCCTTCATCCAATCGATAAATAAGCACATCCTTCTATTCCAAAAGCAGACTATACCAAAAACATGTACCCACTTTTTAGTTAAGGGTTACCCGAAACATCAGTAGCATAACAAATCGTTTATATCCCGAATCGGTAAATCATTTCACACTAATATTCATAAATACTTTCAAATCTTTAATAATTTTCAATTTCCAAAATCCATTCAAAAATCATCTTAAAACCATTGAGTTTAATCCTTGAAATTCTTTCCATTTCATAAAACATTTTTATAAAACCATTCTTATATAAATCACTTTTGTATAATATAACTTCAAAATATTCATTACCAAACACTTATATTTCTTTTAAAGGGAAAACATTTCATAACATTTCCATTTTAAAACCAATTTTCAAAACAATTCATTAAATTTAAGTGAACCAAGTATTACCGCTAAACACCTTATAGTCTAATCTTGAAATAAATCATAAGGTGTTATCCTACAATTATTTCTACCCAGCCCATGCATATGGATAATTAATTGCTCATAAATTGAATTGAGCAAAGTCAACAATCAATAAATAATAATCAATGCTCATAAACTGGTTGAGCGCAATCCAAACAAACAAATAATCAATTAACAAAATAATCAGAACAATAAATGATAAATCAACTCTTCATTATATAAAATATTTATAACACGTTTTATTTTATCTTGTGTTAAAACGATTTGATATTTATTTTGGAGCATCCGGGCTTACCCTTCGACATGTTCCGTCCCTCGTCCAAGTCTTCTTGGATCTCACAAGCGAAACACGTGTGCTAGTCATTTCTGCATGCCCCATTAAGTATTTAACTTCTAAATTTTAAAATAATAATTAAGCATCCAAATAGTCAAACAAGGAAATAAAACCTTTTTTAGCAAACAAAGTAAACAAGCATTCAACAAGGGTTTTCAAACAACACTAAACACCTAAAGTTTCTTCAACTTGGAAATGATTTTAACGAACTTAAAGGAAGAAATAACTCACTTTGGATTCCACTCCTTCAAACATTAAGGCAAGGAAATTAAGATCTAACCCATACTTCCTACCATGCTTGGAAACCAAATCAAAATAAGCCCAATTTTCTCCTTCCTAGTGCTTGGCCAAGGCTTGAGATGGAGGTTGGTCAAAAGTATAGAGAAGAAGTGGTGGAGATTTGACCTTGAATTCTCAAAATTAGACCCCAAAAATAGATCATTTTCTCTCTATTTTTTGACCCTCTTACTCACAAAATTTGAAAAAGTGGTTTACTATCAATTTGTTACAATTTATTTTCTCTTGAATTTACAGAAAGAAACAATAGATTACGACTAGCTATGAGGAAGTTATTATCAGAAAAAGAGAGGGTATTCTTGGATTGACAAAAAATAAAGCCCAAAAATGCACTTCAAAGAATTGAAATTTTGATACAGTTAAGTTCAAAACTAGAAGAATTGCTCGGCATAAATGTTGTAGCCATTGGAATTTTGTATGATCTGAAAAAAATATATTTATTTGGATCATTTCTGTAGAAGTTATGATAATAATAAACAGATGTATTTTCGGCTATAAAATCTAGGCCGAAAATAACTTTGAAAGAATTGAAATTTTGCTATAGTATCTATTAGATTTTGAAGAAAAGAATTTTCCAATTTCGATTAGTTTGGAGAAATTAATGGCCGTGAGAATAAGGGTAAAATATGAAGAAGAAAAAAGAGTTTAATTTTGAAGAGAATGGATATCGATTTTATTTGAATATTTTGTATACATTTTGACATTATTTCTTAATAATTTTTTATATGGCATGTAAGACATTAAAAAGGAGAGGAAGGAGGTGAATTAGCTTAAGATGAATAAAAGTGAAGAAGGAGGTGGGTATTTATAGAAAAAGAAAGAAGTGGTAATTTACCAAAATAACCTCTTACTAAATTACCAAACTAACCTTACTTCAACCTAAAGAAAACTTCAATTTTTCAACACTTAACATCATCCTTTCACTTCTTACTTCATGTTTTAGTCACTTAAAGATTAAGTAAAGAAAAGTAATTATTTTGTTGGATTTTACTGTGATTTGGATTTGATATTTACTTTTTACTTTTATTAAACTTACTTTTTTTAATGACATTCTTGAATATTCTAATCTTATTTAGCAAAAGTGAACTTAACAAGTGGATTAATTAATAGTTACACCATTTGAATATATGTTTCTATATAAGAAAATAAAGGTACGACAACTTTTAATCGACAAAACGTTGATTTTCGACAAAATGTTTTACGGTCACATTTTGATGTTTTAGTTAAACTGTTTATTTATGTAAACTAAATTTAAAAATAAATTTGTACAATTTTATTTAAAAAATAAAAACTTATAAATAAATTAAAATAATTTACTTAACCATTGAAACATACTTTTTTGAAATCAGCATTTTCTCACTTTTGTCGATATAGGCAAATGTTATTATTTTTATGTATACTTCTCCTTCTAAATCCTATCTAATATTGTTTGAATCATATAACCTTACCTAATTTATATTTAAAAATCACTTTAAGAGTATATTTTATAGTGGTCAAATTCTGGGTCGTTACATTCTCCTTTCCTCAAAATTACAAGGACAAAAAAATATAATGAAAAAACAACAATTAATGGAAGTAAGCACACCAAAAATAGTAATATCACACATAACCTCTGTTGAAGATACGGTGCCTTATCCTATCCATTTTATTTAACAGATTATGGTAGTTTCATTTATAAAATTCCTAGGTTGATTTACTAACCTAGACAAATTTTACTTAAGCACCTAACCTAAGCTCTTATACCACGTGCGACGACCCGGATTTTCGGACCAGTTAAAATTGCCGAAAAATCCATCTGTTCTAAAACTACAAACGAAAACTACCAACTTAATACACCATATTTGATAAAATTAAACATTACTAAATGTATAGGATACAATTTAGATTATACAACTTATCAAAGTAATTAATTTATTTATTAATCCTACAAAGTGTGCTTTAATGCATACCAAATATAATGACTATAAATCTACCACTGCACAACTCTGATGAGAAAGACAACACTATTCTTACCTGCGAACTCAATAAACAATGTAAATGCGTAATAAAATAGTAGCAGGAAAGATACAATAACAAAAAATAAGCAATAATGAATAACAGATAAACATGAAAGGTTTATATTATTTTAGAGGCTGCATCACTACCATTTGTGACTGCCTACGTACCCCTATCCAATTGGGTACCCAATTGGATACAAGATCAAGCCAACGTAGTTCTACTACCACAAATTGGACTTATGGAGCCTACGATGCAACAAACAATATGCAATTCCCAAAACTACCTACTTAGGCTTAATCTTCAAATTTAGATTTTCAAATCTAATTACCTTTACAGAAATGATCTCTTTAGACTTTATCCTTTAATTCTTATTTCAAATTTTTTGAAATATATATATATATATATCTTTTATATTCAAATTATACTTTACTTCGGGATCTTAAATCAAATCACTTTTGAAAAGTTTATTTTGAAATCCCAAATACTGTAAAAAAAAACATATCAAACCATATGCAACCAGATCGGGAGGTTTCTCCCAATAATAAGGCAATTAGGTCCCACCTTTATACAATCGATAAATAATTACATCCCTCTATTTCAAGAGTGGACTACACCAAAAACATGTGCCCACTTTTTAGTTTCGGGTTACCTGAATCATTGGTAACATAACAAATCATTTTATATCCTAAAGTGATAAATCATTTCACACTATAAGACTTTCAAATCTATAATAACTTTCATTTCCCAAATCAGTTCAAAAATCATCTTAAAACCATCGGGTTTAGTCCTCGAAATTCTTTCCATTTCATAAAACATTTTTATAAAACTATTCTTATATAAATCGCTTTTATATAATATTACTTCAAAATATTCATTACCAAACATTTCTATTTCTTTTAAAGGGAAAACATTTCGTAACATTTCCATTTGAAAACCAATTTTCAAAATAATGCATTAAATCGAAGTGAACCAAATATTACCGCTAAAGACCTTATAGTCAAATCGTTAAATAAATCACAAGATGTTATCCTGCAATTATTTTCTACCCATCCCATGCATATGCATCATTAATTGCTCATAAATAGATTGAGCAAAGTCAACAATCAATAAATGATAATCAGTGCTCATAAACAGATCAAACGAATCCAAGCAACCAAACAATCAATTAAAAAAATAAACACAACAATAAATGATAAATCAGCGCTTCATTCTATCAAATATTTATAACACGTTTTATTTTATCTTGAGTTAAAAAGATTTGATATTTATTTTGGAGCATCCGAGCTTTTCCTTCGACATGTTCCGTCCCTCGTCCAAGTCTTCTTGGATCTCATAGACGAAACACGTGTACTATCGTTTCCTCATACCCCCATTAAGTATTTAACTTCTAAATTTTGAAATAATTAATTAACCATACAAATAGTCAAACAAGGAAATAAAACCATTTTTTAGCAAACAAAGTAAACAAACATTCAACCAGGGTTTTAAAACAACACTTAGCACTTAAAGTTCTTTAACTCAGCAATGATTTTAATGAACTTAAAGGTAAAAATAACTCACTTTGGATTTCACTCCATCAACCTTTAAGGCAAGGAAATTAAGATCTAACCCATAATTCCTACCATTCTTGGAAACCAAATCAAAATAAGCCCAATTTTCTCCTTCCTATTGCCTGGCCAAGGCTTGAGATGGAGGTTGGACGAAAGTATAGAGAAGAAGTGGTGGAGCTTTGACCTTGAATTCTCAAAATTAGACCCGAAAAATAGGTCATTTTCTCTCTAGTTTATGACCCTCTTACTTACAAAATTTGAAAAAATGATTTCTATAAAGTTGTTGCAATTTCTTTTCTCTTGAATTTTAAAAAAATGAAACATTAGATTTCGACTAGTTATGAAGAAGTTATGATCTAAAGAATAGAGGGTATTCTCGATAGATAAAAAAAGAAGCCCAAAAAGCACTATAAAGAATTGAAATTTTGACATAGCTAATTTCAATTATAGAAGTTCTCAACATAAAAGTTGTAGCCGCTGGAATTTTTTATGATCGAAAAAAAGAATATATTTATTTGTAACATTTTTGTAGAAGTTGTGATAATAAGAAACAGAGGTATTTTCGGCCATAAAACCTAGGCCGAAAATGACTTTGAAAGAATTGAAAATTTTCTACTGTAACTCTTAGATTTTGAAGAAATGATGTAAATGATAATTGTAGCCAACTTAATTCTCTTGAGTTAAAAAAAAGAATTTTCCAATTTGGATTGTTTTTAGAACATTATGGCCATGAGAAGAAGAGGTAAAATATAAAAAAAGAGTCTGATTTTGACGAGAATGGATATCGATTTTATATGAATATTTTGTAAATATTTTGAAATTATTTATTTATAATTTTTTATATGGCATGAAAGCCATTAAAGAGGAGAGGAATAAGGTGAATAAGTGTCACGACCTGAAATCCAGCGATTGAAAAATCAACATCAAATACCTCACTTGTATTCGACTGCCGAAGATTCAAGCTTTGAACTTCAGTTCGGATGGAGCTTATAACAACATTAGATGAATATAAATAGCGGAAAAATAAATATTACTGATCAAAATACAGATACAACATATTACAATATCCATACAACAATGATCATCAATACCAGAGTGATACAAATATGATACAACAATAATATGACAATAGAAACTTCAATAAGCTTCCAACATACTTCACTTCGATAAGGTCTTCAAAACTCCAAAAGCTTTAAAAGTTTCCAAATCCAAAACCTTTCCAAAAATCCGATAGCTTTCGAAAGACTTCAAAATCCAAGCTAGCTCGAAAACATGGATAACCTGCTTCTAGGCTGCCCGTGTGGAAATTATGGGCATCCAGAGTTTAGGAAAGGAACAATAAACTCTGGGTTAGCCTTGGAACTGGTATGAGTAAACAAAACAGTTGTTTGAAACAAAAAAGTTTATTTTTATCAAAATAAAAACAAAAAAAATTTGAAATAAATTCCCAATGCTTTTTGAAAATGAAACAGCCATAAGGCCTCCCGCCACACACACTATGCAAGCGGAAACTTGGAGGAGATTTCTCCTTATGACAGTCAAAATGCTTGATACGAGAAAACTCTTTTAAATATTATTATTAGTGCATAGTGTGAAAACATTTTCGAAAGTATAATATTAATCTTAGCCAGCATACGTACCATTATAGTATGCCTACTACAGCTACCATGTTAAATGGCAGGTTCTATAATAAAACCGTAAAGGGCTCGTATTGGATGATTGGATTTCCAACAAATGGTCAGGCAAAGGAACCTCCCACACAAAATGGAACGCCTATGGAGGGACGTCCCCGAGAACCTAACCAGATCTCTGCTACACAAGGCTGGGTTACCTTTGTAACTAAGTAATAACTGACACAAGTATGCCACCTCCCAGTCGTTACCAACCTTTATCCGAAGCGCTTCTCAATCGACAACCACAAAGCAATAAGTTTGCTACAACCACGAAGTAAGTATCTACGCTCCATACCATGATACCACTTATAATCCAGAAGGAAATAGACATACCCTCAAGGGGCACTACCCCCAAATAACCTTGTTGCCACGATTCCTGTTTTGTCCATGACCGGGTTATGAGGTTCGACAAAGTCTCATCCACAAAGCCATGCTTTTACACAAAGCCATGCTTCGATCAAAAAATGATCAGCAGCACTCAGCATGCCACACTACCAAATTGGGGGTATATCACCAATAACCTTGAACTACATAACCTCTGAGCTCGTACGTCTCAGAGAAGGATGTTAAGCTAAGAGAATAAATTCTCCGCCACCAACAGAAATGTATTTGAAAGAAATCAGCTTTATATCTCAAATTATAATGTCAGACATACAACCATACAAGTCTGTTCTGGGTTCGAACAGAACTGAAGGCACTTCCGAAGAAGTCCTTACAATCCGGGCATCCACAATCCTGATCGGACTCCCCATCACATATGGAGATCTCTATACCCGAGCAACTCAGTGCAGAGTCATTCGACGGGTTATCCTATCGTTCTCGAAGACGCCCGGTCTTCACCACCGTCTTTAATTGCTATCCATTTCGTCGTATCACATATTCGGAATGGGTTATATGACACAGGTCCTCTCCCGGCTAAACCGAAGAGTGAGCACTTAATTTTAAAACACGTAGATATATCAATCACAAAGATTCACATTCAGGGTTGGATGTGGGTTTCAGATAACTAGCTGGAATCCGACTCCCTGTCGCATCGAAATTCAATCGCCGTTTTACGGGCCAAAGGGTGTTCACATTCACACAGAAGTATATTCATCATAGATATCACAGCTCAGCACAAAGAATTTAATATTACATAACATCACATCACATATCAGGAATATTAATCCAACACACAACATTCAATAACAATCAAAACATCTTCAATTAAGATGAATAAATCGTGTGGTTTTAAATTTATTAACCACATAATTACTTTCATTAGTAATCTTTAATCAATAATTAATTTCATTAATTACAATTGATTAAGTCTTAATCACTTTCATTAATTAATCATTTCTTAATTAATTATCTTAATTATTAATCCTTAATTGTTAACTAATTATCTTAATTACTTTTATTAATTAATTACCCCTTAATTAATTAATAAATAAATACAATTGATTAACCTTAATTATTTATTAAATTAATCTTTAATATTAAATAACTAATTAAGTAATTACCTTTTAAAATAATTATATCAACAAAATCGTTAATTATTTAATAAATCAAAAGATAAATTAATTAGTTTGATTATCCCTTTAAACCTTGTTTATTAAATCACCTTTATCACATTAGTTACTTTAAAAGGTTAAGATTTAGTTTAAACAACATTTTATCTTAATTTTCTTTTAAATTACATTATTTATTAAATATAAATAACTTTATAAAAATATTGTATCAAAAATAAATAAACTAAAATTTAATTTCTTTGAAAACATCTTACTTAAGTCCTAAATTAATTTAAAACTTTAATCAAATCATCGTTTGAAAACATAGTTTACAAGTGTTTAAAAGTTTGAAAATTTTTAAAGTGAAAACTATTTTATATATTAGACTCGAGACCTGTTTCGATTCATCCCCGAGAATTTTGCTTGTTTACTTTGAGTCTTGTCGAAAATTTACCCGAGTGCCCATATTTTCAACTTAAAAATTTTTCTAAGTATTTTGACCCGGCACATCGATAATTCTACTCGAGACCAGAGTCGAGTTATCACACGTTCCTCCCCGATACTTGCTTCGAGTCGAACCTTGCTCCTTCCTTTCACCAACCACTGACACACCATCAATTCGCTGTGCACATGTACAACGATGCCGATGAACTTCGACCGACGCCACCACCTTCCACATCTCGGCAATAGTTCGTATGGGTCATATGAGCACCCAGATACCCTGAATATAGACGAATTCGAGATCGAGCATGTTAACCTAAACTAGCACCAGAACCAGACCACCAGAAACGCCTCGTCCTCCCACGTCTGGCCATCAAAGGCTACGAAAGTCTAACTGAAGCTTCGTCTTCATCATACGCCGCTATCCCCACCGGAGCGATCAACTCCGTTAGTCTAACGAAACCACGTTAACTTGTTTTCTGCTTCGACCAAAATAGGGGTTAAAGCCCTAGATGAGCGTTGAGTATTTTTCCCCAAACCATAACACTTCAGCCACCTCCATCCTCAACCTTGACCATCATCATCATGCCAATGACCATAATTCGGCAAGAAACCCAAATTCGATTATTTCTGCTTATCTCGGTAATTGCTGATTTAAAAATTATGATTTTTCTTTCAAAAATCATTATTTCCTAAAGAATTTCATTTGATATAATTGAAATCAAAGAATAGGGTAATCAATTTTTCAACAGGTTTTAGTTTTGCCTGTAAATTCAAATTTTCAGAAAATTATTGCATTTGATTTGCTTAAAATTATTTTTAGAACTTGAATTATACCTAAACAAACAACTTTTGTTTAGATCATATGTTTAAATATTAAACAAAAATGAAGGAATCGAAATTTTGGTCAGACTTGGGCCTGTCAACCTGGGACAGAACCACTCTTTCAAGTGCACAGATATGCACACTCAAATTTTCATGTATTTATATACATGCAACTCACATTTTCAATTTAAACTTCCATACTTTCACAACAACAAGATTCAGTTCAAATTTAAAAAGGAGTTTACTTACCTATTTTCCTGGAAACAGAAACAGAGAAGAAGTGTCTGTGTTTTGAACTTTGAAGACTAGAAACTGGTATTTCTATTTTAAACTTGACCTTGGATTTTATTTTACCTACAACTAATTGTTTATATTTGCATAGCTTCTACTGGATTTTATTCGTTTGATTACTTAACAACTGAAACTCAAAATTTTAAAGAAAATTACCTTCAGTTTTTTATGAAAACAGAGAAGAGTTGAGTGTTGAAATCTAGAAATTGCAATCTTTTTCTGGATTTGATTATAATGCCTTAATTCCTGTTGTTAGATGATGAGGCTTGCTGAGTCTTTGTTTGAAGCTCTGAAACTACTTCAATTGATTTCTGGATAGAATGAAATTCCATGCCTTAAATTTTCTGAATTGAAGAAGTTGTTATTTTTCCTGGTTTGTGAATTTGGTTTTAACTTGTTTGATTTCTAATTTGAAGATTTGATGCTTCTCAGATTTTTTCTTCTTCTTTTCTCTCCTTTTGGTGTTTAAGCTTTTTGAAAATGAGATCAAAAGAGTGAGAGAAAATAGTTTACATTTCTTTTATAAATTTTCTAAAAATTAAAATTAAGGAAGATGACACTTGTTCACTTTCATAATTTACATCTTAACACTTGTAAGTTTTCACATTGTAAATGTTACACTTGTGCTTTTGCATGAGAAAAGATTAATACATTATTTTTAAATTGTTCTTTTATAAATACATTTTCTTTTATATTTATACAATCTTTTAAAAGAAAAGGTTTAATACTTATTCATAAACTATACACATATGTTAATTTATTTGAATCCAAAAATTTTTACTTAAGATATTTCATTTTTAAATTTAAATTCAAATACAAGTTCAAATTCAAATTGAAATTAAATTTAAAATCAAATTTCAAATTCAGAATAAAATTCAAATTCAAATTTGAAATTCACTCTATTCTAGATACATATGTATGTAGATAAAATATTAACAAAGAAACTCAAAATTTCACTTGTTTTGAATTTTTTTAAAATTAATTCAAATTGACTTCAAATTGAATTCCAAAAATTCAAATAAATTACAAATTTTAAATTGATAAATTTAGGGAGGTTATAATAAGGTTGAGAAAAGAAGACGAAGAAACGTGAATGAAAGTGAAGAAGGAGGTGGGTATTTATAAAAAATGAAAGAAGTGGTAACTTACCCAAATAATCTCTTACCAAATTACCAAACTAATCTTACTTCAGTCTAAAGCAAATTCCACTTTTTCAATACATAATATCATCCTTTCACTTCTTACTTTATGTCTTAGTCACTTAAGGATTAAGTAAAGAAAAGTAATTATTTTGTTGGATTTTGATATGATTTGGATTTGATGTTTACTTTTGATTTTTCTTAAACTTACTTTTCTTAATGACGTTCTAGAATTTTCTATATTATTTAGTAAAAGTGAACTTGATTAGTGAATTAATTAATACTTACACTATTTGAATATATGTTTCTATATAAGAAAATAAAGATGTGATAATGTTGCGACAACTTTTAATCGATAAAATGCTGATTTTCGATAAAATGTTTTACGGTCACATATTGGCGTTTTAGTTAAACTATTTATTTACTTAAACCAAATTTAAAAATAAATTTGTATAATTTTATTTAAAAATATAAACACTTATAAATAAATTAAAATAATTTATTTAATCATTGAAACATACTTTTCTTAAATCAGCATTTTGTCACTTTTGTCGATATATGCAAATGTTACTATTTTCGTATATACTTCTTTTACCAAATCCTATCTAATATTGTTCGAATCATATAAAATTACCTAATTTATATTTATAAATCACTTTAAATAGTATATTTTAAAGTTGTCAAATTCTAGGTCATTACACTCAAGTGAACGGATGATGACTAACTTGTTCAACATTTACTATCATTATTCCAAAGATTAGATTATAGATGATGACTAAAGTAGATAATTTTTTTGGAGGAAATTAATGAATTCCTACAACAAAAATCATGTGGACAACACATGATCAATGTCAACAACACAAGGTCAATTCGAAAAAATTAATTGACAAATTCAATTTGATGAGTCACGGATCTGTAAAATAAAGAAAACAAATCCAAGTGGAATGGAAGACGAAGATCATTTGGTATGTTTCATGGGTTTTATTTTGCATGAATTAAAATTTTGAATATTTATTATGTTTTTTTGTTATTGGAAAGAAATGGTGAATGAGAAATTCTTAAAACTATTTACATGAGAAAGTGATGTTAAAATAACTTCATTATTACCAGTTCGGATGTTGTTATAATTTGTTGAATAGACAACCAAAGTGGAATTCTAATAATGTAAAGAATTTAAGAGGCGCTCAAACAAAAACAAAGGGAAGAAAAAACATCAAATTCAGGAGTCCACTCTAGTCCGGGATACTCATCCGGCAGAGAAGCACCTTTTGAGTTGGAAAATGATTTGGATGTGCTTACTCAGGGACCTAATGAAGATTTTGGACCGATGAGATTTAAAGCTACAAACAAGAAGAATAAGATGGAGGTGGCCTTGGATATTCGACCGCGCACCACCTAGGAAATGCACAATAAATGACATGAAGAAAGGACCATGGTTGCAAAGGAAAAGGTTGACGCGATGAGAAAGTTTGTAGAAATTGAACAATAAAAGTTGGATCTTGAAAAACAAAAGGTGGAAATTGAGCGTAAAAAATATGAACAGTCAATTATGGAAAAGGATTTAAGGCAATATATGAACCTATAGCCAAATATTGGATAGCATGTAAACAACGAACAATTTGTGCCAACCTTCCTCGATTATAGTTTATTTTAAACAGGGAATTTTTTTTTCTTAGTGTTTTACTTTGTATTCATGTATTAACCTACCTAAAAATGGGCATAATTTGCGACCAATAAGAACCCATCGAAGCTTAGACCCATTCTAAAGTCTACATTTGGTTGGTAAGGTTGATACAATGAATAATATATATGGTTATATTTCCTTGCTATGAGAATCTCACAGTGAAAAGGATAAAATATAATATCAAAATTATATGTCCATTTCATAGAAAATCCAAATCTCAAAGATACAACAAATGATATTAAATATCCAAAATACAAAACCCAAAACAATAATAACATGTCTAAAACTGGGTACAACGAAATATATAAAAACAAAGATAGATAGGTAAACTGCAACAAGACATCGTCTCTGCCTTCATTTTCTAAATCAGCATCATCTCCCCTAACATGCGTGTGTTTTAATAACGAGAGGTCAAAACAATAATATCCGGTGAATAAAAATATGAAGTCTTATTATAATGGTATTTGGACAGTATTACAAGTAATATGTTTTACGCATCCTAGCTATATCCTACATCAAATACCTCCAACTGTAGGCCCTAAGGTCTTTCCAATCCAACTCCACTACTTATGCGCTTCCAGTCCAATTCTATAACTTATGCTCTTCTAGTCCATATTTAAACTTACGCTCTTCTAGTCCAACTCTATAACTTACCTTCAACTATAGGCTAAAGACCTTTTCTAGTCCCATAAAACTACTATCAGTCGTGTCCTGACAATGTGAGAGAAAGAGCCCAAAACATTTAATACATTTTTAATGATAATTAGGAAGACACTGACCATTTAATACATATATCCTACTAGGTCCCCGTTGTTTAGTACCAAACTCAAGGCAAACCGCTTTCTGGTACTCCCTAACTGACATCGCATGAAACTTCATCAGACCACTTAATATTCTTTATAGGAAGAGGCGGACCTTGCAATAAACACTTAATACCTCGACCTTGAAGTGGACCCTTCTTGATATTCCCTACCGTCGCACCTAAATAGTAACCTTGATCATTCAATACTTTTTAAGTGGGAAAGAGGCAGACCTTATAACAGTGACTTAGTACCCTCGACCCAGAAGCTGGTCTATGTATTATGATTCATAACTCTAATTGTGACGTCTTATATTAGTTCGACCATTAGTAGGCATTGATAGCCCGATTAACTGAACAGACTTACCTTACAAAATTCGGATTAGCCTCGTGTCCGCCATAGGTACTTATTATAGACGATGTCTCGAATTAATCCCAAAGTCACACTACTGGTAGGCGGATTAGCTAAATAGACTTCTGTGTGCTTCTGACTAACCTCGCACTCCTATAACTTAGTTATAATTCCACTCCTAACATACTACCATATATACCTCATCACATTTCGTACTACGACCATATATGGAAAACTCCTTATTTCGTCTTCAATTATGAATTAATTTCCATAATTATCTCTAACTTCATTCTTATGGATTTTAATGCTAATTACTAACCTATTTATAATACATGATTAATACATTTAATTTTATGTTAATAATATATTTATAAGCTAATAATATATTTATATGTACATAATATAGGCTAGCTAGATATTTCTAAGCCTGCGAAGATTTTTGCTTCCTATACTAATTGTCAAAATGTCAAACTTTCAAATTTATACAAGTTTGGCTCCCTACAATAACTTACAAATTAGCTAATATCATTAGCCAAACAATAGACTTGCACAAAAATCGAATTAAATATCAAATTTATTTTATATTGATATAGCAGAATTAACATTTATAAAACTTTCAATTTAAACACTTTATATTCTATTCAACTTTCACATTCAAGAACTTGTAGTGGAAAAGGGATTCATATTTGAATTACGAAAATGGGCAGTGCAAATTACGAACAAAAGAATTCATTCCTTTTGCACACACTTCGTAACTTATTTTCTTTTTATAACCCTTTTACACATCAATAGAGAAAAGTTGAAAGTGAAATAAAATGTAGAATTATCAAAGTGTAATAAATTTTTTTTTTTGCTATTTTAATATAAAACAATTGAGATTCCAATAAACTTAAGAATTGACATTTGTTTGAGGGAATTTTGGGTTTTAGTTTTAGAATTTTTCTGCGCAAAATTCCCCAAGGAATAATTTTTTTTCAAATTTCTACTATACAAATACTAAAATGTGAAAAACTAAGATTTCGGCTCATAGAGAATTTGTCTACCTACTTTAGATTTGATTCACGCCCGCTCCTAATTTCTCCTTCAGATCTCTTCTTTTTGGAATGTACAATAATTAAATTGTATATAAATTGGATTCAAAATCAAGGATTAAGAAAGAATAGAATTATAAATCAAATATTTAAGTATCTAAAATTCCTTACTTGGAAATCTTTAGTGATCGAGGAAGACAGATAGAGTTCCATGAGTGTTCTAAATAATGAATATAAGTGAGGGGACTACCCTCCTATTTCTAGTGATTAGAAGGCATTCAGACCATTTGATTTAAAATAATAAAATCTAGGCCGTTTGTGCCTAAATTAATACTGGCCACCTCTTATTCACCGATAGACCGTCCACCCTCAAGCAGTCAACCAATCAGGGAGAAAGGGTCGACTAGTCCTTTACATTTGGACGTTATTAATTTCTTTACATTTATTCTAATTTCTTTCCTATTATTCTCTAATTAACGTTTATTTTAACATTACTTAAACCCTAATGTTAAAACATTTATTATCCAATTAAGTATCAAACATTTACATTAATTAAAATTTTGAATTTGAGTTCCATTCAAATTATTTTAAATTCGAAAACTTCAAACATTAGTAATTTTCTCGTTTGAGCACCGATTACAAAACTTTCTAATGATCAGAAAATCACCGCGAAGGCAATGGTGTAAGTTTCATGAACAAATCCTAATATTTAAAAAATCTATCTTTAGCCTTATTATTAATTAATTAATTTCTTACTAATTTTTACAAGGTGTTAAATTCTCCCTCCTAAAATGATTTCGTGCTCAAAACCCTTAAGGGACAGAAAGTGTGAAATACTCAACATCCATATTATATAACCAAGTTATCTACACAACCATCTACTCAGTTAAAAGTGTAATATGATTATGTATGCAACATACTATAGGTGAACTTAGTCTTGGCATGAATGTAAGATCGTGACATATAAGCATGTACGCAAGCATCCAAAATATGCATGAAGTTCTACATGCGTGCATAAAGAATAGTAAAAACTGTGGTAATGTAATCTAAGCTGAAAATTCAATAAAAGAATTATATTAAATAACAAGGGAGAAAACAAAAGTTTCACAAATGGTCCAATTTGGCTACGAAATGTGCACCTTTATGTTCTTAGCGATTTTATCAACAAATTTCATACATAACACTTTGTAATCGGAGTTAGTATGGAGAAGTTACGAGCACCTTAAAATTTTGGAAATGAATTAAATTTAAAGTATAAAACATTCCTAGATAAAAACTGAAGTAGTCGACCCCTAGAGTCCATCGGTCGAACAATAGCGGTAGACCGATCCCTATAAGCAGTTGATCAATTGATGTGAAGATTGCAGATTTTAAGCGACGAACGGACTTGATTGATTGAGATATTTTACTTGGTGGCTGCATTAGCGAGATCGCACAGAATGTAATCCAATATTTTCTCGGGACATATAAATGCTTCATATCAATCTAAAACTCATATAAATGTACACATAATCTAAACCCTAAGTTCACTTGAAATCAGTTGGTAACCCCAAATTCTGCCCAATTTTTTCTCCTCTCTAAAAATAAATTTCTTCAAAAATAAAATGACAATAAAAATAAAATGAATACGAGGAGATCGGAGCAAGGATGGGGAAAACAAGCAAGTATTAATTTTAGAATGGAGAATAGGAATAAAGCTTATATCCGAGTTGAGTGGGAAAATTATAAAAAGATGATTATCTGCAGTTAACTTTAGTTTGCACTATTTGATCTAAGATGTTAGAGCTAAATTTAAGAATTATATTGTTTAAATCTAAGTTGAATTTATAAATCAAATTGGTGTAAAATGGTTAAGAGACATATGTTATTCTAAGTTAAACCCATTTACAATCAAATAGAATTTTCCTTAACTTATTAATAAAACTTGGTTATATTAATGTTAACCTAGATTAGACTAATTTTGAAAATGGACCAATACAACTTTAGATTCATGAGGATTGCAAAACCTAAGAACTATAAGTATAATATTTACTATCGAAATCATGTCATAATCGCATAATGAATGAAAGTAATAATACATCAAAAATCGAACAAACTATAATAAAAAAAACCCTAAATTTTACATAGCGACCGGTTGACCGTGCTACATGAGCCATCGATAGCAAGCGGTCGACTACCCATGATATATCGGTCAACCAATAGGCATTCTAAAGCGCATGTTGAATGTCGACCTAACGCCAAGGTTTTAAATTATAGGTAACACTTTATATTAAAGATATATTGGTGTTAGGAATAGTATGGAAGCTAGTTCTATATGAGATGACGCTAGGACATTGCTTGGATGGGTAAATCCTCTTTACCCAACGGGGGTCGATTACTTGACTGTGGTGATTATATTACAAACTACACTTACACGAGGTTCTATGGGGTATGCACAATACTGATTGATTTCCTATAAAGTATGTGGGCCTGACACAATGGGAGTTCCTTATGTGCATGGGTACTAACGCGATGTAATACTGTGTTGTTGACGAATCCTTACACATGCAATAAGAGGTATAAACTACCATTAAGAGGTGGGTACGGGTGCAGATGATGAGACGCACTGGTGAGTTGGCATTGCGGGCTCCAATCAATGCATAGTTAGGATACATGTAGTTGTAGTTATAGGAAATTTATTTCCTTACGGAAATTGTAAGGAAACCTATGCGAGATAGTTATGCTAGTAGTAATATGAGATGTAGCACCATTCAAAAAAATTGTAGGATGATCCTTTGTTGAGTAGCTCTAGTGACAATGGATGATCGTTAGTTATTGAGGTTCAATTCGTAGTTTGATCCTTATAGGAGTCTGCACTCGTAGTTAGTATATGCGTATATTAAATAAAAACCCTTAGATAAAGGACCCTAAGTATACACGGATACTTGTTGAGCACTCTAGGTCACATAGAGTAGAATTAAAGTCAACTGCACTTGATCATTATATATTAAACATGTACATGTTCAGCAGATTTTTGTTTGACCCACCCTTTTCCTTTCTTTTCCCTACCACAAGAGGATATGGCAGCAAGCGATTGGCCCGATTTCAGTATGTGGAGAGGCGAGCTCATCACAATAATGGCTTATCCTTTTATTTACTCTCTATGTAACTGTCTATCTTATCGATACTTGGTATTTTATTAGACTATGGGTTGTATTTATGTGTACTCTGTATTTGATGAAGTACTATTTTTCTAAGACATTGTGTTGAGATATTTTTTGAGATGGTTATTTTTATATTTAAATTTACATTTTGTTCCTTCCGCTGTGAGTTTTGAAAGTGCAATATATCTTAGATCATATCCATTTATTCTTAGTATCTGTAACGCTATAAAAACCTAATAGATCATAATTTTTGGCATTGACGCGAGTCCGAAAGTCACCCTTGGCTTTGGAACGGTGTGTCAAGGGGTGCGAGTTATCACATTTGGTATTAGAACCTTGGTTCAAAATTCCGTAGGATAGCGGTGCATTGAGAGAACGTACTTTAAAAGTGTTTGGAGAAAAATGGTTTTTCAGAATGATTTTCCAAAAAAAATTCAAAATGATTTTTTATTGTATATACATACATACATATACATATACATACACATGTACATATATGTATGTATCGATAATAGATTTTTTTAAAAAAAAGTTTTCCAAAATTATTATATGTAATCTCTCTCTCATCCTTGCCTATGTTATCTTTGGAAATTTGCTAATAAAACTCTTAAAAATCGCATATAGAAGATGAGTGATCCTATAGGTTCAGGCTCAAACAACACAACCAAGATTTTGGGCATGAACATCCCGATTTGGATCCATCGGTATCTTTGGGCGTAAGGACAAGCCAAGATTAATCCTACTAAGGACCCACAAGGAGAGTGAAATGTGCAGTTACTGCCCACCCAACTGCCACCGATTTTGCTAAGCTAGGTAACGATTTCATAAGCCTTGGAGGAAGGCCGTATGTAGGGACATAGTCATATGTGGCTTCATAATTGTAAGAGAAATTTTTGGGTTGATGAGTCTTAGTGATAGGTAAGGAGGTAGCTTTAACACCTCAGATATTGATTTTAATGATAACACCATATAAATATAGATACTAATATTTTGTCAAGTTGTATAGTATATACTATAGAATATTACAAAGGTACAAATTGATCAAACTTTAAAACTAATTGGTATAGAGACCACGAATGAAGATTTGGAGATGATGATCAAGACTCATAGTTTAGAGGTAGAAGATTTGAAGAGTTCAAGACTTTTGTATGAGTCATTAGAACAAATTATTAAAGTCCCTGTTAGCAGATTCTGATCTTTATCATAATTTTTTATCTTTGATATTTTAATCAAATTAAATTATTTTAAAGTCAAAATATATTTTTAGAAATATTCTATAAAAGTTTTAATGCCAAGGAATTTAAAATTTTGTTTGAAATTATTCTACAAAAATATTGAAGTTTGAAAACAATTTAAAAGAAAAATCATTTTTAAAAATTGATAAGGATATGTAAACATACCCTCCAAGGTATGTCGACATAATAACCATTGGTTATTTTTTTAATTTTTGAAAAGAAGCTCCTTTTCGATGCACCTCTTCATAAAAGAATACTTTTGTTCATTCACTGTATAAAGAGGAGTGCAAACGGATTTTTCAATTAATTTTTCTCACTTTCTTCTTAATCCTCAATCTTTTATTCTATTTCTTGAAATTTAGTTTCTATATTCTTCAGAATCTACATAGAGTCAGTCCATATTCTACTGCGTTGATTCTCTACAAACTATTTACTATTTTGGAAGTATTCTCTCTACAAACTCAAAGACTAAACTGATAGTGTTAGGGGTATGCCCTAGGGGCAATTCTGTAATTTATTAACTTAGAAATCAATTTTTGTTCGAAATAAAGTTGTTTCTTCTTTCTTTTATATATTTATTATAATGTGTTATAAATAATTAAATGTTTAATTAAAATTATACTTAACAGAAATACATAAATGACGTGTTTGTGATAGTAATCACAATTAGTTGTAAACATGAGTATTGGATCACTTTTTACAAAACATATCATTTTAAATGTTCCCAGTCAAGATGCATTGACATTGGATATCGATGTATCCGTTGATAATAGAGTTCATAATGCTCTCCAAATGTTAGACCGTGTATTATTCATGACTGCTGGGGCACCTAAAGGTTATCTACTGATAGTTATTGGATAGCAATAGAGCAACTCACTCGGTAGTTTCTGTTGGTTAATATAACTAAGATCAAAGAGAAAATATCGATATGACTAATTTACACAATTCTTCCAACTTGAGAATATTATCGACCTTCAATTCTTTCAACTTGAGAATATTATCAACCTTCAATATGAAAAACTCTGCTTTGATTATAGTCAAATCATGGAACGACATCCATTAAGTGATTATTATTGGGTCAAGTGGAAGTATTGGAAGGAAGACACTATTCAAGAGAGGATTTGTCCCTTCAGTTATATGAGGTTAGTATCATTGTCGGTTCAAGTTAATCCAAAGTCAAAACCTATAGCTAGAGTAGTACGGTTAAAAAAATTGTTATTATTGAACCAAGGATTTTGTTTTTGGACTATAGAGTTGAATATGGACAATGTTGGAATTTTGACCATTACCAAATTTCATAAATACAAAGTGATACAGTTTTGATAAAGAGAATTGGTGTATATAACTGTCATTAACGGGTGACGCTTATTAAATTAAATAAGATTTCACTGAAAAAGAATAAGCGATAAATTTGGCCATAATGTCACACTACTTGCTAAGTGACATGTGAACGTTAACACTCTAATAGTTCGGTGTTAATTGCTAAACAAATTTACACCCAAGAGTTATACAACTAAAATAATGAATTCCCTTAAGACCGAATGATTTAACTAGCTTATAATTGTTTTAAATAAATTAAATTAATTAATATTTATGAAATATTAATTATAAAAATTTGAATATGGTTTGGGAAAAAAAATTGTTATATATTTATAATAGTTATAAATGTACCAATCGATGTACGATATCTATATGCAATTAAATTAGATTTAATTACATAGCATTTTGGCTTAGGCTTAAATGGGTTTAAAGCCCATCATTCGGGCTGAGAATTTCAGTTTTGACAAGTTACTGGAGGCAGCTAAAACTTTGGATTAGACCTAGAGATGAATGGCTAAGATTAAGAGAGAATAGGTAATGAGATTGTCCTAATATCTCTTTTGTACAATGCTATACATACATACATACATACATACATACATACATACATACATACATATATATATATATATATATATATATATGGATCTCTTAATCCTTAATCAAAAACAACTTTTGGCTGCCATAATTATCAAGTTTGTTGTCCAAAATTAGTCCCCATATTAGTTCTAACAATCCCAAATCAATTCAAGTTAAGTAAAAGCACTATTTGATTAAAAAGGTCGACGAATCCAGACTTGCAATCTGATGGATCGAGCATAGCTAGAGAAGGGAATTCATTGATTTAAGTGGACTCAAAGGCATAATCAATTGGTATTTTATTTATATATTACTGTGATGACCCGGAATTTTGGACAATTTAAATTGGGATATTTAATTAATTTCAATATTTAAAAGTAAGGTTGTAACTTAAATTTCAAATATCACCATTATTTGGAAATTTAATTATTGGATTTAATTATTGAAAATTGGGTAAAATGTTGAATTTGGAGTTTTAAGCATGTTAAAAATAATTTAAGGGTTTGTAAAATTTATATCAATAGTACTGAAGATAGTAAAAGTGTTGAAATAGAATTTGGGAATGTTTTGTTAAGTTTTGAAAATATATCGTTTATTGACGTTTAAAAATAGCCTTTCGAGGCACAGTCTCGGAATTCGATGAAACTAGTTCCATTGGATCCGTAATATTATATTATTATCGGATTTCAATTTTTGTAGTGTTTGGAGTTATTGTGTGAGCGTACGACATATAAACGCGCCGAATCTATATCGAAAATTTAATTTAATAACTGATCCAAAAGGGCTATCTTCTCCATACGATTGAATTGGGACTCGAAACCTTTTCCATTGCGTTCAGAATAGGGGTATAACATTATAAACGCCTAGCGGCATGCCTCTATAGGGGTTCGAGATTTTGAGATGTGTAATATTGGGAATAAATTATATTTATATATATATATATAATTATATCAAATCTTATCCAAATTGTCTTCTCAACCACCCTATGATCTGCACAACCTTACCTTTCGTGTAAACCACGCCTCCTTTCTTCCACTTTAGTTAAGTCACGAAAGAAGTATATTCCATTGTCCCCTTTTCCTTCTTCTATACGATCAAATACAATAGAAAATTTATTAATGGCCGAACAAACAAATCTTATCTTCAAATTCAGTCGTTCAAAAATTCATAGCCGAGCTTTCCCTTCTCGTTTAAATGGCAGAGACCTTTCGACGCAACTGGAAGCTCGAGACGAAGACGAGTAGAGAGGTAGTGGGGTCGTTCGAAGTCCTTAGGGGCGAGCATCGCGACTCTGGGTCGCGCGCGCTAGGGTTCCGATCGCGTGATAGCAATTACGATGCCTGGTTCAAACTTGAGTTTTTCATTAGGAACGAAGTGATATTTGGAAGGCGATAGCTCGTATGGTCGAGCCTCAAGGTTAAGATTGAGGAATTTCAATTGCAGTGTTCGATTCGAGATCCGAGTCCACTGGTGATTGTGCGATGGAGTCGGCCTTGATGGTGATCGCGTCCTGGTCGATCGATCTGTACTAGTTCGAGTCATGCAAGGTGGCGTTTCGTGGGGGAACTCGAGTGGGTGAACGGTGATGAGCGGCAGTCGGATCATTTTGGGGCTAATTGCAGTAGGATTTTAGCTGAGGCATTTATCTTTATTTAATTTATATATATGTATATATGAAGGAAAAATATCTACAAAGAAGAAATAACAGTATGTGAAATTTATGTACAAGTATGAATAAATATAACCGGCATGCTATACTATACTTAGGTAAATGGAAGTTTTATGTAGATAAGAACTTAGGAAGAAGGAAATTTTAAAATGTTGAATATTTATATAAAATTAGATTTTTGAAAACTATAAATTAATTTTTAGTATATGGGTTTCAAAAGAAAAGAAATAATTATTTATTTTTGGAAAGTTGGTTTGAATAAAATAATTGGTAAATCAAATTTTATTAAATGGTAATTGATAATTTAATTACTTCAAGTATTAATAAAACCATAATGTTTATACAAGGTCGAAAACATGAAGAAAACAAGCCGATTTGGTGTGGATTGCAAAACAAAAATCAAAGGTGAGTTAATCTCACTCTTTTGGGTTGCTATTTAAATTTAAATGGTTAAATTTAAATAATTGGTTGAATGATTGAATTGATTTGATGTGCTATGTTATATATAGTAGTATATAGTATATATTGGAGTGATTGATTTCCCGCATTATATAGCGGATGGGACCCTATGCGCCGCATAATAGCGGATGATATTTTATAAACCCATATACCGCGATATTCCACCTCGAAGTGGAATTGGTATTGTGCTAACATCTGTGGATGCAGGGAAACAGGTTGGAGGGATCCAACTGGATTCCTTAAAATTATTTAGATTGTTTTAATAATTTTGTGTTATGATTGTTTGATATTCTGTGATGGATTATATTGTAATTGGAATGTTGGATGCTATGGTTTGATTGAATATATTCGGATATTCTGAGTTATCACAAAAGTACAGATTTGGATTTTGAAGAAAAATTAAAAGAGAGAATTTTAAGTAAATAATTAAAGAAATTTGGATAAATTAAAGAATGAATTGGGAAAGAATAAAAGTTGATTTTTGAATTCTAATAAGTAAAATTCCAAATATGGAGAAATGAGATTTTTGCATAAATGGGACTAAGAAATTTATAAAACTGGGTTTATCAAAGTAAACTAATATATCACTGGATATTTGGAAGAATAAATTCAAGGTGGGAATTTATTAAAAGAATGGGTAAATTTGTTTAAAAATAAATAGTGGTTTATTTTTAAAGATGTGAAAGAGAAGCGTATTTCCCTGAATAGCCAAGTACGTTTTGAAAACAATTTTTATGTATAAGTAAAAAGTTTAAGTTCTTTGAAAGTATGTTTTGGAAAACTTATTATTTTTAAATGTTTAAATTCTAAAGTAAGTATTTTTTTATCTTTTATAGCAGCAATTATTTAAAGGTGGCTTGGTATTATGTTTTAAAAGTTAGAAATTTAGTTTTATATTGTATAAAGTAGTTTTATTTTATATTCTTAATATATATATATTTTGAATAAGTATGAAAGTAATTTTTAATTTAAATTTTTTAAAGGATATTTTATAATAAAGCGTTTTAAATTATTTTAAAAATCTAAAGTATTGTACTTGGTGTTTTTAGTGGAAATAAATATTTGGGAATTTATTCTATGAGAAGAGTGTGGTTTGAAAACATTTTTCAAGGGTTGAAAAGTGGGAATATATCTTGTGATGATATTTTTAGATTAATAAATAATTTGATGAAATTATTTATGTTTGATGGTTGTTGTGAATGTTATTTGATAGTTAAATAACCGACTATCAATATTGGCCAATGCGCTGATCATTTCGAAGAGACCGGGATCGGGTTTGCTATATTACAGCATGATAGGGGTTATCGCTTTGCGTTTGGTGGCGAACGAGAGATTCTTACCCCTACATGTCCTTTTGAGTGGGTTGGTTTTCTAGGTGCTTACACTCGAGAGGCTGGCCGTAAAAGAAAATTCGAGGTACCAATGTAAGCCACGGTGGGTCTGGGATGGTTGCAAAGCCTACCGGTCGCCACTGCCTCGGGTCGTTACACTTGGTATCAAAGCTTAGGTTGGTGATAACCTTGGCTCTGGTGAGGATTACTCATTGAAATAGAGTCCGTAGTGCTCTAGAATGAGTTTGAGTGTATTAATGGATATGAGCGCGTATTTGTTAGTGAGTATAAAATTGTTTTTATATTGTGTTGATTTATCAATTGGGTGTTTATGGATTCTAGTCGATGTGTGGGATGCCATGTCATCGATAGGGGTTTCTAAACTCTTAAACAAGATAAACCGACACAGTATTGTTTTAAATTGGGTAAATGAAATAATTTTACCCAATTTTTTTTTTATATAAAGGAAATAATTTTTTGTAAATGATTATAGTTATATATGGATGCTTGGTTGTTAGAAAATGATAATATTAAATTATTATCATTCTTGTGTATGATTTATATTGAGAAATTGAAATCATAACCAAAAGCTAAGAAATAAATTCATATACAAATGGGATTTGTAAATGTGATTTATAATTTGAAATAGAATTCCAAAGAAATATTTGAAAATAAATTGAGATGAAAATTCTAGAGTAATTTTTGAATAATTGGATGGATTTGGAATTTGAAATTTTTGGGAAAAGTTTAAATTCCTTTGGGTTGAAAATGGTTTCCAAAGGTTTTGAGGAATGATAGTGATATTAATTCAAAAATATTTTTCGACTGGGAATGAAATCCGGTGAGATTTAGAATTTAAGAATATTTGAAAATGTTTTTAAAGAGATAAAACATTGAACTCTTTCGGTCGTTAGAAAATAACTTCGGTGATGAGTGCAGCATCATCGATGTTCATTTTTGAGTTTCCAAAGGAGGAATTGCTGCTTGAATGTTTTAAATGGGAGATATTTGCGTAAACTGGGTTTGGTTTTGAAATTCAAAGAGATAATTGAATTTACCAAGGGATTTTGGATATAATTGATTTCAAATGATTTTTGAAATACTTAAGTGATTATTGAAGACTCTGGAATTGGTTTAAAAATGTTTTGAGTGTCTAAGTAATGGTTTAAACTCTAGAGGTTTAACTAAAAATGTTTATGGATTATGAAAGGATTTGGAAATTTATAAAGTTTGAAAATTTCCTGGAATGGAATTAACTTGTAAAAGAAAGTCAATAATTTAGAAGAGTAAGTCGAATTAAATGAACTTAAGCTAAGTCTAATAATATTGTGATTAGATTTGAATTAAAGATTGAAATATCATTGAGATGGAATTGTATCACGTAGTAGATACATTAAATGAAATTAAGTTCTTACTTAATAAAATGTAAATGAATTGTGTGAAGTCAGAGAATAGTATGAGGTTAGATTTAACTGAAGTTTAGTTAAATAAGATTGAATTGGAATAAATAGATTTCGATGGCTTATAAAAGAATTAAAAAAACCATTGAACAAAATATATACTTGGCTAAATTAAATATATAAGCCCGAGTTAAAAAGTAAAATGTGAATGAGATTGATTGTAAATGGATGAAAGTATGGATATAAATAAGTTGCGACTTATAAAAGTTAGAAGTGGAATAAATAAGCCAAAATAAAATTGTTTGTATTTTGGGAAATGAATAAAAATCCAAAAACTTGAATTATAAAATAGATTGAACTCAAGAAAATTAAGTGAAGTGATTTTTGAAGGGTAAAGAATCAAATATTGAATTAAAAGTGGGAAATGAACTGATTTGAATAAATTAGTTAAGTGAGTATGTTAATGGAATTCTGATTGGTTGAATAAAATTTGAATTGTGGGTTGAAAAAAGATTTTTGTGAAGTTAAACTTATGTTGTAAATAAAATTCAACTTGAAAGTGAAATTCAATATTGAAATTAAATTAAATTTGGTAAACAAATAGAATTGAAACTAAATATTGAAATTTAATTTAAATTGTGTATGTAAAGTAAAGTGAAAATTGAAGAATTTGTTCAAAGAAACTAAAGGATGTAAAAATTTGCATATAAACTTTTATTTGAGATTTAAAAATAAATTAGTAGGTGGAACTAATTTAAATAATGGTTAATTAAATATCGTTCGAGATAAGATGAATTGGAAATTGAAATAAATTAGTGGATGAAACTAATTTAAAATAATGATATGAAGCAGTTATAAATGGAAGATAAAATTCAATATTCAAAGTTGAAGGTAAACTGAATTCATATAGAAATGGGAGAACCAATTTGAATAGAAGTAGATATAAACTAAAGTGGTGAAGTGAAAATAAATATAAGGAGCGTATAAAATACTTATATTGAACTTAAGAAGAAATGGTAGGATTCTTAAGTAATATGGGTGTCGGGAAAATATATTGAATAAGCAACCGAGTAAAGATTTAATAAAAATATGTGAAATGATAAGCGTTGATAAGTGAATAGAAATCAAAATTAATGGAATAAAATTCTTACTTAAATAAATAAGTGTAAACTAAGTAAGTATTGAATTGGAATAAATAAGCCGAAATAAAAGTGTTGGAATTTTGGAAAATGAAAGAAAATCCAAACTGGAATTATGACAAAAACATTTTTTTGAACTCAGGGAAATTTAATGAGGTGATTTTTGTAATAAAATCGAATACTGATATAAAAGTTGGAAGTAAGCTAATTAGCTAAATAAAATATTTGATAGAGTATGTTAATAAAATTTAACTCGGTTAAATAAAATGGATTGTAAGTTGATAATGAAGTTTGGAAATAAACTTGATCGACTTGGATTGATAATGAATTAAAATAAGAGGAGACGTTGTAAAAATAAAATGGAGTTGGATTATAATAGAAATGATTTGAGTTACAAATAAAATCCAATTCGAGTATAAATGAGTTAAGTATGTGCTTAGATATTATTTTGAAAAATTGAGATGGTGAATTAAAATAAAATTGATGAGCTAACTGAATTAAATGGAATCTGATTAGATGAGAATCAAATTAAATAGAAGTGAACTTAAGTTTGAAGTTGGAATAAATTGAAGTAAATTAACTTAAGTTAAGAATAATGAGAAGCTCGACTTCGAGTAGGAAGGGTAGACCACTAAATAAAAGCTTGGGTTGAATTAATTTAGGAATGGTTAGTAGTTTACAAGCATGGAATGTGTCGAGCTAAATAAAATGGTTGTGGATGAATTAAAATGGAATGGAATTAAATATAAATTGAGTTGGGATCAATTTAAATTGGTTATAAAACTTAAGTAATTATTTATTCACATGGATATCATCAAATTGCATAGAATAAATTGTCGTTTGACGTAAACGAAAGTAATTAAAATTCTATGAGTTGAGAGAAGTTAAATTAATTAATTTTGAAATCATATGAATTGAATATGAGCTTGTTTGGATTAAAAATAAATTGGATGTAAGAAATTGAATTGTAAAGCATTCAAACTGAATGAAATGGCATATGAATTGGTTGAAAGCAATTGAATTAGTTTTGAAATCATATAAATTGCTCATGGAAAGTGTTCGGTGTATGTTGCTTATGAAATGCATGTGTTTAGCTATTGAAAGTAAGTGAAATGTTAATAAATTTCATATATTTAGTACTTACATGTTACAATTGAGTAAGTACAGGTACCGGAAAGCCGTTTGGCTGGATTTGATCGCGCAAAATGCTAAAGTAATAAGCCACTTGCTTTAAAATGCTAAATAGAGGTACACCTATGCAATAAAAGTTAGGAAATATGATTTGTTGTTGTTTTTTTTGTTTTTCCTATCGTGTGGGTCGATATATATATTTATATCTCTTGTCAAATTGCAAAATCTCCTCCGTACATAGGAGTCTCTGCCAAAAAATTTCGAAAATTTTAGGAGTTAGAAAATTTTTGGAAAATTTTTCTTTAGCAACAAAACGATTTCGTATTGGAATTGAAATAAGGGATTTTGAAAATGGAGATTGTAACTAATTGTTTAGTTGGAACTAAAGGATTGGAAAAGTGAATATGGGATTTTCACTAAATGGGTTTTAGTAAGTTAGTGGGTTTGTGACATTCTTCTGCCTTAGTAATTTCAGAGACAAAATTCTTTTAAGAGGGCGGAATGTGACTACTCGGAATTTTGGACAATTTAAATTGGGATATTTAATCGATTTCAATATTTAAAAGTTAGTTTGTAACTTAAATTTCAAATATCACCATTATTTGGAAATTTAATTATTGGATATAATTATTGGAAATTGGGTAAAATGTTGAATTTGAAGTTTTAAGCCTGTTAAAAATAATTTAAGGGTTTGTAAAATTTATATCGATAGTACTGAAGATAGTAAAAGTGTTGAAATTGAATTTGGGAATGTTTTGTTAAGTTTTGAAATATATCGTTTAAAATGATGTTTAAAAATAGTCTTCCGAGGCATAGTATCGGAATTCGACGAAACCAGCTCCATTGAATCCGTAATATTATATTATTATCGGATTTCAATTTCGTAGTGTTTGAAGTTGTTGTGTGAGCGTACGACATATAAACGCACTGAATCTATATCGAAAATTTAATTTAATGACTGATCCAAAAGGGCTATCTTCTCCATACGATTGAATTAGGACTCGAGACCTTTTCCATTGCGTTCGGAATAGGAGTATAACATTATAAACGCCTAGCGGTATACCTCTATAGGGGTTCGAGATTTTGATATGTGTAATATTGGAAATAAATTATATTTATATATATAATTAAATCAAATCTTATCCAAATTGTCTTCCCAACCACCCTATGATCTACACACCCTTACCTTTCGTGTAAACCACGCCTCCTTTCTTTCACTTCAGTTAAGTCACGAAAGAAATATATTCCATTGTCCCCTTTTCCTTCCTCTATACGATCAAATATAATAGAAAATTTATTAATGGCCGAAGAAACAAATCTTGTCTTCAGATTCAATCGTTCAAAAATTCACGACCGAGCTTTCCCTTCTCGTTTAATTGGCAGAGACCTTTCGACGCAACTGGAAGATCGAGGCGAAGACGAGTAGAGAGGCAGTGGGGTCGATCGAAGTCCTGAGGGGCGAGCATCGCGACTCCGGGTCACGCGCACTAGTGTTCCAATCGCGTGATAGCAATTGCGATGCCTGGTTCGACCTTCAGTTTTTCATTAGGAACGAAGTGATATTTGAAAGGAGATATCTCGTCGGGTCGAGCCTCGAGGTTAAGATTGAGGAATTTCAATTGCAGTGTTCGATTCGAGATCTGAGTCCACTGGTGATTGTGTAATGGAGTCGGCCTTGATGGTGATCGCGTCCGGGTCGATCGATCTGTACTAGTTCGAGTCATGCAAGGTGGCGTTTCGTGGGGGAACTCGAGTGGGTGAACTGTAATGAGCGGCAGTCGGATTGTTTTGGGGCTAATTGCAGTAGGATTTTAGCCGAGGTATTTATCTTTATTTAATTTATATATATGTATATATGCATGAAAAATATCTACAGAGAAGAAATGCCTGTATGTGAAATTTACATACAAGTATGAATAAATATAACTAGCATGCTATAATATACTTAGGTAAATGGAAGTTTTATGTAGATAAGAGCTTAGGAAGAAGGGAATTTTAAAATGTTGAATATTTATATAAAATTAGATTTTTGAAAACTATAAATTAATTTTTAGTATATGGGTTTCAAAAGAAAAGAAATAATTATTTATTTTTGGAAAATTGGTTTGAATAAAATAATTGGTAAATCGAATTTTATTAAATGGTAATTGATAATTTAATTATTTCAAGTATTAATAAAACCATAATGTTTATACAAGGTCGGAAAACATGAACAAAACAAGCCGATTTGGTGTGGATTGCAAAAAATAAATCAAAGGTGAGTTAATCTCACTCTTCTAGATTGCTATTTAAATTTAAATGGTTAAATTTAAATTATTGGTTGAATGATTGAACTGATTTGATGTGCTATGTTATATATAGTAGTATATAGTATATATTGGAGTGATTGATTTCCTGCATTATATAGCGGATGAGACCCTATGTGCCGCATAATAGCGGATGATATTTTATAAACCCATACACTGCGATATTCCACCTCGAAGTGGAATTGGTATTGTGCTAACATCTGTGGATGCAGGGAAACACGTTGGAGGGATCCAACTGGATTCCTCAATATTATTTAGATTATTCTAATAATTCTGTGTTATGATTATGTGATATTCTGTGATGGATTATATTAATAATTGGAATGTTGGATGCTATGGTTTGATTGAATATATTCGAATATTCTGAGTTATAAAAAATGTACAGATTTGGATTTTGAAAAAAATTAAAAGAGAGAATTTTAAGTAAATAATAATAGAAATTTGGATAAATTAAAGAATGAATTGGGAAAGAATAAAAGTTGATTTTTGAATTCTAATAAATAAAATTCCAAGTATGGAGAAATGAAATTTTTGAATAAATGGGACTAAGAAATTTATAAAACTGGGTTTATAAAAGTAAAGTAATATATCAGTGGATATTTTTGGAAGAATAAATTCACAGTGGGAATTTATTAAAATAATGGGTAAATTTGTTTAAAAATAAATAGTGATTTATTTTTAAAGATGTGAAAGAGAAGCGTATTTCCCTGAATAGCCAAGTATGTTTTCAAAATAATTTTTGAGTATAAGTAAAAAGTTTAAATTGTTTGAAAGTACGTTTTAGAAAACTTATTATTTCTAAATGTTTAAATTCTAAAGTAAGTATTCGTTTTATCTTTTATAGCAGTAATTATCTAAAGGTGGCTTGGTATTATGTTTTAAAAGTTAGAAATTTAGTTTTATATTGTACAAAGTAGTTTTATTTTAAATATTCTTAAAATATATATATTTTGAATAAGTATTAAAGTAATTTTTAATTTAAATGTTTTAATGGATATTTTGTAATAAAGTGTTTTAAATTATTTTAAAATCCAAAGTATTGTACTTGGTGTTTTCAATGGAAAAGGAATTCATTCCATGAGAAGAGTGTGGTTTGAAAACTGTTTTCAAGGGCTGAAAAGTGGGAATATATCTTGTGAAGTTATTTTGATATTAATAAATAATTTGGTGAAATTATTTATGTTTGATGGTTGTTGTGAATGTTATTTGATAGTTAAATAACTGACTATCAATATTGGCCAATGCGCTGATCGTTTCGAAGAGACCGGGATCGGGATTAAATTCTCGAAAACCACTTCGATCCGGTTTGAACGTTTTCGTGTGCAAAACAAGAGTTGGATTCGAAGGTGGAGCAGCGAAGTGCAAGGGCTAGTCGCTACTAATCCTGAGGTGATTCCAAAATGGATGTAGTAGGAGTAGTGCCTTCGGTTCCGTTCGAACCCGGGACAGACTTGTACGGATGAATGCTTTCAGAACATTGTCAGGTGGACGGTGAGCATTCTAAGTGATATGTTCTAAAACGGTAACGCTTAGCCTCGAGCCTCTTCAACCAGGAATGACTGAAAATTAGAGGATATGCAGCAAGGCTAAGTGGGTAGAACCCATTAGGGTAAGGTCATTCCTGTCTAGATGTCCCTTTTTATTCGGCTTAGTGGGCAGTTGCAGATCCCAACCGTGGGGTGATCTTACTTGGGATTATCCAGTAAGGGGCAGTCGCGGTCTTGTGTTGCAGGGGATTGGGAGTAATCCTCGGTATGGTGATCTAGGCCACGTACTGTGATAGGTGGTACCCCAGTGCCTAGTCATTAGTTGGAAATCCATTCTCCCTAAGCGTCTTTTACGATTTTTGTTTGTAGAACCCACTTTGTGGCTAGTATGCTGGAATTTAATCATGTAACAATTTCAGCTATTTTAATAAGTATTTGTATATAGACACTACTATAATATCATAGGATTTTAATAAAAAAATGTTTTAGCTATCGTAAGGTAAAAACCCGACATGTTTATTTGTGGCGTGGTCTAACGAGATGATTTTGATTTCAAAGGATTTTAAAAACTTTAATAATCCAAGTTGAGTGTGTTTGCTCACGCTGGTTTTCTAGACTGACTCGGATGTTATTCATTTATTACGCTCGGGTCAGACCGAGTATTATAGTTTATAGGAAATGATGATGTGGAGCTCATGAGACGAGCTGGATGGCGATACGTACTTCCGTACTTGTTTTTAAATATTCCGTTGTGTGACTGGTTGTGTATTCAGTTTTGTGAGGACATGTTATGATTACTATCCAGTTGGGTGTTATGTGTACTCTAATGATGTAATGCATAAACAGATTTGCTTTTTTGTAAAGATCAGTTATTATCTATTATATTTTATTCCGCTGCGATGATTAGATTCTGATGTTGTTTTGTTTTCTCTTCTTCTACCTCTTCTTCTTTAACCCAAATGGTTCGTATTTCCGTTCATCTTGAGTTGATTGATGGAAATAGTGTCGACTCAAGGGGTACGGAACTGTGGGTCGTTATAATTACAGTAATTATATCATATTTTCTGATTTAATATTGATTAATCCTAAATCTCTCTCTGTGTGCGTATATATATATGTATATTAATGTTGTATATCTAGTTAGGTGAGATTTTCGTAGGTATATGTAGCTGCCACAAATTAGTTCGGTTATACGCATGGTTATATTATTACGTGTTATAATTCATGTATAAAAAAAAAATCTAATTTGCTGTAAAAAAATTAAAAATTTTCATTGTTACTTATTTCATATATATTTATATATTAATTTAAATATAGGCTAATGTATATTTTAAACATATAATTACATATATGTATATTAATAATGGGTAAATAGCTTAGAATTTTTCCATACACCTATTTATACATAATATCAATTATCAAATTCGAAAATAAATTTATTTTATATATAAATAATTTTAAATTATCTTTTATTGATTATTTGAATTATTTATTATATCTAAAATAATTATTGCACTGCAAATGTGATTTTATATTATATAAAATTACCACATCTATGTAGTAACCCATGGAAAAATTTTCAGAATTTTTTGTTAATATTTAATATTTTTAATAGTTAAATTACTTCGATTGAACATTTCTTTTATTTGTTAAAAGTAATATTTTATTTTGAAAAATCATGAAAAAAATTTGAACCTGTATTTTATGATCCTCGTTTTTTGTAAATTTTAGAGTTCGAATTTTTAATATTTATTACTAATATTTTTAATTATTATAATAAAACTATTTATTATATATATATAATAATGATAAAATTATAATTATTATTTAATGTTTTTTATTCTCATTTCGATCTGGAAATAATTTTAAAGTATATATATTTCTATTTTAATTATTTGAAAGTAATTAATTATTAATATATATACATTTTATTTAACCTTATATATATAATTTTAATTATTATATATATATATATATATCTGTATGTATAACTTTATATGTTTAACTATGTATATATATTTGTACAAATGTATTAAGTTATATATATAATTTTGAAACTTTTAGTTATAACATATATTTTAAATATATGTATACGTATTTATATAAATACACTTTGCATTATAGATGTATGCACATATTTAGACAACATACAATGCATACGCAATGAGCTAATGTGCCTGTTGCGATGTAAATTTCAACATCTACATACAAGCATGTTATACCTTTCATGGATTATTATTTTACACATGCACACACATATGTATATTTATATGATACATGTATATATATAAATTAAATCATTCAAATTAACTTTACATTACAAAATACTTAAATTTAAATAAAATACATGATTTTATTTAAAAAAAATTAGAATTGCTCTAAATGAATTAGACTTCATAAGCCCAATAAAAATCTAATAGGATAAAAAAAATTGAAATACGCCCAGCACTACCACCGTAAGCTGGCCAAGTTCCAACAATGGTATCAGAGCCAAATAGCCTCTGTGGTCTAAATTAGTCATATTAGGGCTAACTTATTAAGCTTGCCCACTCGGTACAGTGTCTAGAAAGGTAATGTCTAGGATTGAAATTGGGTAATCAAGTACCCTACCTGGTTACCGGCCTGACCTAAAAGGTGTATTGAGGCCAAAGGTTTCCCCTAATAGAAAAGGTCCAACCTAATTTGGGCCATAGGCTAATTTTTAAAATTGTCTTGAAAAATAAAGTAAAGGATCTTAAATTTAATTGTTAAATTTAAAATGAAATATATGTTTATTATTATAGTTATAATGTAACACATTTTTCAAAATGTTTGAAAAAGAAAATAACAAAATTTTCGAAAATTATATATCTTTGTTAATAAGTTAATTAATAAAATGCATGTGCCTATAGTAAATATATTATGAAATATGTTATGATATTTTAAAACATTTAAGATATCATAAGTATCAATGCATACATAAAAATAATGATTTTCAAAATCAAGATAATTTAATTAAAAGGTTAATTAATTGAAATTATAATTACACATGTATATGATATATGTGTCATACTATAAAGGTTATAGTACATAATAAATATAAGTGTTATATCAATATAAAATCAATTAAATATGACTGAATTAATATAATATTATACACATGACTATTATATAATTAATGTGAAATATAAAACCTATATAAATAAAACTGATATAATATGAATGCACAAAACCAATAATAGACTTAAGAAACAAAAACATACGTAATCGTATGTATATCATGATTTCTGATGTGTTCAACACTTGAATCAAGAGGGTAGTTCATAAGAATTACATTATTTTATAAGTCATCATTCAATTTGATGTTGCCCTCTACCATATATATGTCAATAAATTACTGCATACTTCTTAGTTGTTGAGCAAACTGAAGCTAAGGTTTTATGTGTAGAATAATTAATATACTGAATAGATGAGGTAAGATAAATATATGTGTTTGTTGAGCAAACTCAAGGTACATATATTATACTTAGGCCATCACTATATGGTAGGTATGAGTGAATAATTTCATTTTGATTTGTTGATCAAACTCAAGGTCAATATGAAATTAGGACAAGGCTCCAAGGGTTAGGAGTTTTATGTGATACAACCGATAAAAGGTTATCCATTGTTCACGGAGCTATGAGTTGTTGAGTAAACTCAAGGTCAAAATTCCAAGATGGACAAGTCCTAACACCTACTAATAAAGTCAAAAGACTTCTTTGTTTGGACTTAGGATTTGGCAAAACATAAAAGACTAGTGGGAGCTTATTAGTAAAATGAAACATAGTGTTTAGCCTTACTAATATTACAAGAACATCTATTATGTTTTGTCCAAGTAATCTACCATTTAAACTTGCAGAAAATGTCAACTCCAAAATTGTTTTCTTAAAGTGACAAACTCATTGGACCTAACTGTACCGACTAGCTAAGAGCACTTAAAATAGCATTGACTTACGAGCACCTTTGGACTTCTGTTACATGTGAACCCAAAACAGAACCCACTAATAGTGTAGACCTTGAAGAATGAATTGCTAATTCAAAATGGCAATCTGACTTAGATATTGCCCAAGTTTTCGTGTTGTTTACCTTAAACAAACTGTTGCAAAGGAAACACAAGAACATGTCCTTCCATGAGATTTTTAATAGTCTCAAAGCTCTTTTTGGTGAACTATTCCGTTCCGCAAGGTACAAGCATTCGAAAAAACCGTTTAACACCAAAATGACCAAGAGACAGAAAGTGGACAATTATGTTCTAATGATGAAAGGCTATATTGATAGACTTGCACAATTAGATATAGAGATAAACAATGAAATGCAAGTAGACTTGGTCCTTGGTTCTCTCACTCCTCAGTATGAACCATTAATACTGAATTACAACATGAACCAATTATATATGAATCTCGTGGAGCTCCTCAATATGTTGAGGTCAACCGAGTCAACATCTAAAGATCAAGGTGCCGTACTTACAGTAAAGGGAAATGCATCACCTTCGAAAGGTGCAAAGAAGCGGAAAAGAGATAGTAAGAAAAATAAAAGTAAGAAAACCGATGACAAGGGTGAATGTCACCATTGCCACAAGAAAGGTCACTGGAAGAGAAACTATCCCGACTATATGAAGATTGTCAAGGAAACGAAGAAGAATGGTTGTGCAGCTCCATCAGGTATATTTATGATTCAAAAATTTATTGTAATCAATAAAATGTCTTGGGTTTTAGATACTAGATCTGGTACTTATATACGTAATTCGTTGTAGGGGTTAGGAACTAGCATCGTGTGGCAAAAGGAGAAATGAAGCTCTAAGTTGCTGATGGATCTATAGTAGATGCAACAACAATAGGAGACTATCATTTATATATTCCAAGTGGATTAGTATTATTATTAAATAATTTCTATTATGTAAAAGACTTTATTCGTGGAATTATCTCTATTTCTAGATTGTCTAAAATTAGATATATATTTTTCATTGTGGAAATAAAGTTATGAACATTAGTTGGATGAAAATAAAGTCTGCAAGGTGTCCTTGAAAATGGCACTAATGCGATTAATACTAATTTTGTCTGTTCTATGAATGAAGTTTCTAATAAATTAAACAACATTTATCTTTGGCATTGTAGGCGTGGTCATATTAGTGAGAAACGATTGCACAATTGGAAAACCGACGATTTTCTACCATCAAATGATTTTGAATCATTTGAAACTTGTGAGGTGTGTCTTAAAGGTAAAATGACCAAGCACCCCATTTAGTGGGAGCAATGAAAGAGTTAATGAACTATTAGGGTTAGTACACAGTGATGTATGTGGCCCAATGCCTATATTAACCAAAGATAATATTTCTTACTTTGTTACTTTCACTGGTGATTTCTCAGGACTAGGATATGTATATTTTATGAAGAACAAATCCGATGTTTATGAGAAATTTGTTGCGTACAAAAAGGTAGTAGAAAATCAAACCGGCCATAAAATTAAAATTCTTCGATCAGATCAAGAAGGTGAGTATATTGGATAGAATTTCCAATAATACTTAAAAGATAATGGGATTATCTCTCAGGATACTCCACCCTATACTCCATAACACAATGGTATGTCGGAGCGAAGGAATCAAACCCTATTAGATATGGTTCGTTCCATGATGAGTAAGGCTGAGTTACCTCTGTCCTATTGGGGATATGCGCTAGAAACTGTAGCATATATGTTAAACCTGTTACCCACTAAATCTGTGCCTAAAACACCATATGAGATGTGGTGTGGTAAGAAACCCCAACTCAAATATTCAAAAGAATGGGGTTGTCCGACATACATTAAGAACGTTGGTCCAAATAAACTAGAGGTAAGATCGGTACTATGTTAGTTTATAGGATATCCCAAAAACTCGACAGGATGTATATTCTACAATAACGAGGAAAAAAAGGTCATTGTTTCTCGACATGCTGTCTTTTTAGAAAAGGAATTTGTGTTAAAAGAAACTAACAGCGAAGTTGTAGACTTGGATGAGATCTAAGAAGCTAACATTAAAGATGAAATAGTGTGAGAAACAAGGTCACCCGTATACAAAAACATGCAACCTATTAGAAGGTCTAGTAGGAAATTCCACGCACCAGAGAGATACTACGGTTTTATCATGGATGGAGAAAAGGAGGACTGTGTCTTAGATGGTGACACTCCTCTATCTTTCCAACAAACACTACAAAGTAAAGACTCTACACTCTGGCTTGAAGCTATCAAAACCGAGATAGACTCCATGTATGAAAACAAAGTTTGGACTTTGTCGGATATACCCGAAGGGATAAAACCCATCAACTCCAAATGGATTTCTAAGAAAAAGCTAAATGCGGATGGAGAATTTGAGACTTATAAGGCAAGGTTAGTTGCAAAAGTATTTCGTCAAATTTAAGGTGTTGATTATGACAAGAACTTTTCAGCCGTAGCCATGCTTAAATCTATTCAGATTATGTTAGCCATTGCCGCATTCTATGACATATGGAATATGGAAAATGGATGTAAATATGGCTTTTCTAAATGGTGATTTAGAATAAATTGTTTATATGTCATAACCAGAGGGTTTTGTAGTCAATGGGAGTGAAGGTAGAGCTTGTAAGTTATTAAAATCCATTTATGTACTCAAACAAACTTCAAGGAGTTGGAACAAGTGTTTTGATAGAGTAATGAAATAGTTTGGTTTTTATCAGAACATAGAGGAAGCGCGCATATATAGAAAGGAACAGGGAAATGCTTTCGTATTTTTAGTATCCATGTTGATGATCTATTATTGATTAGCAATGACACTTCATTATTGCAATCAGTGAAAGCCTGGCTTTCCAGAAACTTCTCCATGAAGAATTTGGGAGATGCAGCCAATACACTTGGTATAAAGATCTATAGAGATGGGTCTAAGAGGCTGTTGGGATTGTACCAATCCCTACACATAGACACTACACTAAAATGGTTTAGTATGGAGAATTCCAAGCGTAGAAGTGTTTCAATGCAATCTGGAATTGTCCTTTCTAAAAAGGACTCTCCTCATACCGATGATGAGAAAGAGTGTATGAAGAGGATTTCCTATGCTTCAGCCATAAGATCCATAATGTATGTTACGTTATGTACTAGACCGGATGTAACATACGCATTAGGATGTGTAAGCCGATACTAGCCTAATCCTAGAGAAAAATATTGGACAACTGTAAAATGTATACTTAAGTATTTGAGAAATACTAAGGACATATCCTCATTTTTAGGAATGGAGAACTCTCTATGAAGGGGTATACGGATTCGAGCTTTCAAAGTGATATAAATGATAGTAAATCAGTGTTCGACTATATCTTTACACTAAATGGTGAAGCTGTTAGCTGGAAAAGTTCCAAGCAAGAAATAGTTGATGATTACATGATGGAGGACGAGTATATCACCCTCAACGAAGAAGCAAAAGAGGTAGTATGGACGTGCAAGTTTTTGAGTGAGGTCGGAGTGATTCTCGATACTAAGAATCCAATAACATTATTTTATGACAACAATGCAGCGATACGGATCGCAAAGGAACCAAGAGCACATAAGAAGTCATGACAAATTCTTCGAAAGTTCCACCCGATTAGAGAATTCGTTGAGAAGAAATAAGTTCCGATTCAAAGGGTAGATAACAAGGAAAACATAGCAAATCCATTCAATAAAGGTCAAACTCGGTCAGTTTTCAAGAGACTGATTAAGCGGATGGGATTGAGATTCCATAATTGGTGCCAAGTGCAAGTGGGAAATTGATAGTGTTAGGGGTATGCCCTAGGGGAAATTCTGTAATTTATTAACATAGAAATCAATTCTTGTTCCAAATAAAGTTGTTTCTTCTTTCTGTTATATATTTGTTATTATGTGTTATAAATAATTAAATGTTTAATTAAAAATATATTTAACAGAAAATCCATAAATGATGTGTTTGTGATAGTAATTACAATTAGTTGTAATCATGAGTATTGGATTACATTGTTACAAAACACATCATTTTAAAAGTTCCTAGTCAAGATGCATCGACACTAGATATCGATGTATCCATTGAGACTATAGTACGTAATGCTCTCCAAACATTGGACAATGTATTCCTCATGATTGTTGGGGGCACCTAGATGTTAAGTACCGATAGTTATTGGATAGCTATAGAACAACTCGCTCGGTAGTTTTCTTTTGGTTAATATAACTAAGGTCAAATAGAAAATATCGATGTGACTAATTTACACAATCTTTTTGACTTGAGAATATTATCAACCTTCAATATGAAAAACTTTACTTTGATTATAGTCAAATCATGGAACGACATCCATCATGTAATTATAGTTGGGTCGAGTGGAAGTATTGGAAGGAAGACATTATTCAAGAAAGGATTTGTTACTTCAGTTATATGATGTTAGTATTATGGTCAACTCAAGTCAACCCAAAGTAAAAATATCTGGCCAAAGTAGCACGGTTAATCATAACTGTTATTATTGAACCAAAGATTTTGTGTTTGGACTATAGAGTTGATATGGACAATATTGGAATTTTGACCATTACCAAATTCCATAAATCCAAAGTGACACAGTTTTGATGAAGAGAATTGGTGAATATAAATGTCACTAATGGGTAACGCTTATTAAATTAAATAAGATTTTACTGAATTGAATTAGCGATAAATTTGGGCATAATGTCACACCACTTGCTAAGTGACGTGTGAACGTTAACATTCAAATAGTTAGGTGTTAATTCACCCAAGAGTTACACATGATGAATTCCCTTAAGATCGAATGCTTTAATTAATTTATATTTGTTGTAAATAAATTAAATTATTCAATACTTATGAAATATTAATTATAAAAATTTGAATATAATTTGAGAAATAAAAATTGTTACATATTTATAATAGTTATAAATGTACCAATCGATATACAATGTTAATAAGCGAGTAAATTAGATTTAATTGCATAGTATTTTGGCTTGGACTTAAATGGTTTTAAAGTCAATCATTAGGGCTGCAAGTTTTGGTTTTGACAAGTTATTGGAGGCAGCTAAAATTTAGGATTAGACCTAAAGATGGATGGCTAAGATTAAGAGAGAATAGGTAATGAGATTGTCCAAATATCTCTCTTATAAAAGGCTATATATATGGATCTCTAAACCCTTAATCAAAAACAACTTTTGGCTACCATAATTATCAAGTTTTCTTGTTGAAATTAATCCCCATATCAGTTCTACGAATCTCAAATCAATTCAAGTTAAGTAAAAACGCTATTTGATAGAAAAGGTCGACGATTCCAAACTTGCAATCTGACGGATCGAGCATAAATAGAGAAGGGAATTCATTTATTCAAGTGGACTCAAAGGCATCGTTAATTGGTATTTTATTTATATATTACACTAATCATTTCATATTTTCTAATTTAATATTGAATAATCCTAAATCTGTATATATATAAATGATGTATATCTAGTTAGGTGAGATTTTCGTAGGTATATGTAGTTGTCACAAATTAGTTTGGTTATGTGCATGGTTATATTATTATTTGTTATAACTAATGTATAAAAAATATAATTTTCTGTAAAAAAATTAAATTTTGTCATTATTAGTTATTTTATGTATATTTATATATTAATTTAAATATAGACTAATGTATATTTTAAACATATAGTTACATATATGTATATTAATAATGAATAAATTGCTTAGAATTTTTCCTTACACCTATTTATACATAAAATGAATTATCAAATTCGAAAATAAATTTATTTTATATATAAATAATTTTAAATTATCTTTTATTGATTATTTGAATTATTTATTATATCTAAAATAATTATTGCATTCAAAATGTTGTTTTATATTATATAAAATTACTACATCTATTAGTAACTTATGGGAAAATTTTCAATTTTTTTGTTAATATTAATATTTTTAATAATTAAATTACTTTGGTTGAACATTTATTTTCTTTATTCAAAATAATATTTTATTTCAAAAAAATCTTAAATTTTTTGGAACCTATATTTTATGATCCTAATTTTTTTTAAATTCTTAAATTTGATTTTTTTAATATTTATTACTAATATTTTTAATTATTATGATCAAAACTATTCATTATATATATATAATGATAAAATTATGAATATTATTTTATGCTTGTTATGTTAATTTCGATCTGGAAATAATTTTAATTATATTTTAAGTATCTGAATGTAATTAAATATTCATACACACACACACACATTTCATTTAACTTTATATATATACAATTTTAATTATAACATATATATGTATGTATAATTTTAATTATGTATATTTTTGTACAAATGTTTTAAATTACATATATATATATATATTTAGTGTTGAGATTTTTAGTTATAAAATATATTTTAAGTGTATGTATACGTTTTTATATAAATATACTTTGCATTATAGATTTATGCATATATTTAGACAGCATACAATACATACGAAATAAGCCAATGTATCTGTTGCGATGTAAACTCCAACATCTATATACTGGCAGGTTATACTCTTCACCAATTATTATGTTACACATGCATATACATATGTATATTTATATGATGTATGTATGTATATATATATATAAATTAAATCATTCAAATTAACTTTACATTACAAAATACTTAAATTTAAATAAAATAAAAGATTTTATTTAAAACAAATTTAGAATTGTTCTAAATGAATTAGACCTCGTAGGCCCAATAAGGATCCAATAGGATAAAAAATTGAAATACACCCACCATTACTATTGTGGGCTGGCCTAGTTCCAACACAAACCACTATCAGAACGACTATAGGATATCTTATATCCTAAATGTTACTGTTTGTATTTGAAAATCAACACCTCTATTCTTATTTGTTTGGGTGTGCTTATTGTTCGTTCAAATCAAGTGGTTGTTCTTAGCAGCCCGTATAAATTTAGTGAATGATCTTATTGCTCGGTAAATCAAAAGAGTTGACCCAGACTCATGAGATTTGCTGGTGTATCTCACTGCCTTGAAATCAAGATTGTATTTTGGTTTGCTTGCTACCTGGTTAAAGTACATAATTGAAAAGAAACATGTACAAGAAAATGTACAAGACTGTATGTAGGAGAAATCCGAACCAGTATATATTCCATGATGTCATCTTTCCAACTAATTACTTCATTTTTACTGCATTTATTTATATCTTTGATTGGCTGCCAGGGAATATATTTGTGATTGATTATCCGTGTTTGATCAAACCTTGAAATAAGTTAAAAAGATCCATAGATGTTACTAAACTCTATTTGCCTCCCTCTAGTGTTAAAATTAGCCTTAAGATCCGTTCATAATAGTACTATACCATCTCCCACATTTGGTATTGGAGCATTCGGTTTTCAGAAACTCGCAATTTGATTTTTGAAAAGTATAAATGCCCAGGAACACTGATAGTTCACTTTTTAACACTTTTGTTGAAGGACAATCAACTGCTAGAGCTCTACTATTTAATGATAGTAATTACACTTATTGGATATGTAGGATGAAGATTTATTTATAGTCTAATAGCTCAGATATTTTAAATATTACACTAAATGAGTATATTGAACTTCAAACTAAATACCCAACATGAACACCAAACCAAAATACACAAGTGCTTAATAATTCTAAGGCCATGAATATTTTATTCTTTTCATTAGATAAAAATAAATTTAATCGAATTTCTATTTTTATGTCTGCATATGAAATCCAAAAAAACTACAAGTTAACAAGAAGACACTAGCAAAGTAAAACATTCAAAATTTCATGCTAACTAACCAATTTCAATTATTTAAAATGAGACAAAATGATTCCGTTTCTGATTTTTATTCTGGATTCCAAGATATAGTTCATTCTTTAGGATCATTAGGTAAAAAATTCCAAAGAGGAATTAGTTAGAAAAGTCCTTAATTCACTCTCTATAGAGTGTGATCGTAAGACATTAGCAATAGAAGAGACTAATGTTATTTGTACTTTAAAAATTGAAGAGTTAATTGGTAATTTAGTGTCCTGTAAAACACAGTTGCATGGCAAGAAAGAAAGCAAAGCAAATGAAAAGAAATCAATTACATTTAGTACTACAACTAGGACTGTCAATGGATACCCGAAAAATCTGAAATCTGTCTACATCCGTATCCGAAAAGCGGATAATATCCGATATCTGAAAAAAAGGATGCGGATGCGGATACGAAGACATCCGCATCCGAAAATTATCCGTCCGGTCTTTGCCAAGATTATAGTATAAATTATGTGTATTTTAGTATAATGAAATATATTTATTTATTGTTTTATTAAGTTAGTAGTTTATATTATATGCACTTAATGCTTATTAACTGCTCAAAACTATTTATTATCGCCATATTTGTTTATATTTAACACTTTTATACTCAACTGGATTGAAAAAAATGTATGTTAAACTTAAAATTTATATTTATATTTCTTGATTTATCGGTCGTTAGCGGATAGGATAATTATCCATATTCGTCTATATCCGCGGAAGCGGATATCCGATATCCGAAAATCATTTCGGATGCGGATGCAGATTTGACACTATCCGCATCCGAAAGTATCCGTTGACAGGCCTAACTACAACCGACAATCAGGATTCGCAAGATGACGATAATGATGAGGAAATTGCTCTTATGACAAGAAATAATCTCAAAAAATTCCTGAATTATAAAAAGCAAAATAACTTCAGTGGGCCTGAAAACAAAAACCATGGAAATGCGAGTGTAATTAAATGTAACAACTATGATTAACCTGGTCATTTGCAAAGAGACCATCTGTAGAAAAAGAAATAAAAAATCACATCTGTCATTGATTTATCAAAAAAAGAAAGTGGACTTACACTACAACTTTAGATGATTTTAATACCGCATCAAGTGACAATGAACCAGATATCGAAAATGCCAATATGTATTTCTTAATAAAAGAAGATTAACCAAATCAGAACAAGGCTAATAGCAAAAATGGTATTTTCACTTTTATTTATTTTTATTTGAAATTATTACATTTACGAATAAATACAAATTAATAATAATAACTTTATCTAAGTATAAGTATATATATACATATTAATATGTTGCCTTTATTTAAAATTTGAAATTTTTGGCCTATATGTCGCATATGTCACATGGATATAGCGACATATGTGTCAGAAAATTGGAGAAACTTTTCAAATTCAAACTTTTGAATTTACTTATCTTTTACATTAATTTCAAAATCTAGAAGGCATCTTTTCAACTAAAGGCCAGTTTACTCTCTATTAAATCATTTTATTCCTATCTCTTCATTCACTCACACTTTATTTCAAAATTCAATTTCATTTATCACTCTGCTAACATCACAACAATGCCTTCCTCAAGCCAACTCTCCTCATCCAAAGCCGTTTGGCTCACCAAAAAAATCTAAAGTCAATTTCATAACGATCAAGAGTTCATTGAAACTTATTTTAAGTTTGCTACTTGTGGAAAACTATTTTCAAGAAGGTTTGCAAATTATACTTAATTTTCTTCTTATGGTTTACTAGATCGTGCGTCAGAAAATGATATTTTTGGTTTAACGGATTTACCTCAAATTAATTCTGATCGCTATCCCATTTGGTCAAAATGTTTTATGCGAACTTAAATGGAAAGTTTTTCCAAGGAGAAGAAGGTCAAATTTGGAGTTGTGTAAAAGACACTACTATTGTTTTGGATTGCACAATTTGGAACAAATTCTTAGTTGTAAAAGCAGTGGAAATGACCTCTCCATTTTTGAAATTGATTATGGTAATAGAGAAGTTAAGCATGATTTGTTTTCTAATGATGAAGAATATGGTTTTAAGGGCAAAAAACTTAGGCCTAAAGCAAGGATAATGAGCCATAGTATATAACAAAGTATTACATCGAGGATGGGGAATTAAAATAACCCTACTCAAAAAGTTTTTAAATGTCATTTTGCTATTTTTCAAAATTATGATATGAATATGGCCTAAGTGATTTCGGATGACTTTGTTTAAAAAAATATATCTATGCATGAGAACATACTTTACCATGATGTGCATCGTACTAGAATTTTCAATTATTTTGGTATCGATCTAAGAGATGAAAACATATTGCCTCACAAAGTTTCTGACAAAACCAACCTCTCTCTTATGCACATCCGTCCTAAATTTGAACCCTATGAAATTCCTGTTGAAAAGGAAGAAAGATTGGCGTGGGAAGAATGTCGAATTCAACAAAAGAAGAAGAAGGCGATGATATCGAAATTGAAGAGGAGGAAGAAAAAGAAGTGGAAGAGGAGAAATATCCCTAGAAAGCTTTGACAAACCCTATTGCTATTCCAATAAAGTGATTCTCAAAAATCAAGAGAAGCTTCTTAACAACCCGAAGAAGCTTAAATGCTCCTTTAGTAAAAAAGTTCACTTCTCTCTCCAACAAAGTGGATAAATACTTTGAAAGATCATTAGGAAGCTAGGTGGAAACTTCTCTTTTTCATTATCATCTTTTGGAATCTTTGTCTACCATTGTGTCCCTTTGTTACATGTTTTCAAGTTTTATTTTATGTCATTTTCATGTATTTTTCTTTGAATTCATATATCTCTCTAGTTTAATGGAATTCACTTCTTGCCGTTTAATTACGTTATCATAGTCTCCACCAATCATTGAAATAAAATAGTACTAAGTAGAAACGAAAATTGGAAAAAAAACATAAATGTGCAAATTAAGGTACATATGTTGACATACACTACATAATATGTCAACATACTAGCTATTTATGAAATTTTAAATTTTTATTTTTTTGTAATTACTTTTTAAATAGTTATTTAATCCGAATTTTCATCCCTTTTTAAACAATTTTCTTGCATAAAAAATAATACATTGATTCATATTTCATCTCCTTCCACTCCAAACATTCCCTATTCAAAAATGAGTTCTCCACATCAAAAACTTTATAAAAACTTTGAAGAAACACTTCAATCTTTCAAAGATATTTGCCAAAATCAAAGTCATTTGGAATTAAGCCAAATACAAATAATAATGGAACACAAAAAGCACTTTGATGATCTTTGTTGATTAATTTTCTCTCTTTTCAAAGATGGTCAAAATAACTATCCAGAATGCTCAAACTCAAAGGCAAACGCGGAATAAGAAGATTGGGATATCATCAAAATATATACAATCTTTGGATCCGAAGGATGAGTTAAAATTCCAAGGAAAATCTAGTATCTTTATTTGTCGTAATTTGAAAGTATATGTCGTAAGTATATGTTTTAAAATTTATATATTTAAATTTGATTTTTCTATAAATAATATAGTAGGTTTGGATTGATATAATTTTGTATATAAAATTTGACTTGGTTTGATTTCAATTGTATAGTTTGAATTTGTTTGTTAGGAATTATTGAATTATGTAATAGTTTGATTTATTGTTAAAACTTATTTTGTTAGATTCAAATGTCTATAGGATTTAGTATTTAAATATTGATTTTGACTCCATAATTCATAAGTATATCACATTTAAGGTGAGTATTGTTTCCCATCTATTTTTATTGATGACAAAGGGGGAGAAAAAATAAAATATCGCACATGTATGTATTAAGGGGGAGTTATATTATATGTTATATAGAGGAATATTTACATGGTTGTTGTCATAAAAAGAGGGAGATTGTTAATATATCAGATATTGATTTTGATGATAACAACCATATAAATATAGATACTAATGTTTTGTCAAGTTGCATAGTATATATTATAGAATATTACATAGGTACAAAATGATTAAACCTTAAAAATAGGCAGTATAGAGACTAAGAATGAAGATGTAGAGACGATGATCAAGACTCATGAGTTTAGAGACATAAGATTTAAAGAGTTCAAGTATTTAGTATGAGTCATTAGAATAAATTGTTAAAATTCCTAATAGCTGATTCCGATCTTTATCAAAAATTTCTTATCTTTGATATTTTAATGAAATAAATTATTTTAAATTCAAAATATATTTTTACAAATATTCTATAAAATTTATCTATTCGAAGTATTTAAAAGTTACATTTAAAATTATTTTAAAAAATATAGAAGTTTGAAAATAATTTAAAAGAAAATTTATTTTTTAAATTGACAAGGGTATGTCGACATACCCCTCTTAGATATGTTGAGATAGTGACGTTGGTTGCTTTTTTAATTTTGAAGATGCACCTCTTTCGAATGGATACTTCAATTCACTCACTATATAAAGAGGAGTGCAAACAAATATATCGATCGAAATTTCTCACTTCACTCCTTACTCCCTTATTCTATTTCTTGATATTTACTTTCTATATTCTTCAAAATCTACATAGACTCAATCTATACTCTACTAGATTGATTCTCTACAAACTACCTAATTTTAGGGAGTACTCTCTCTACAAACTCAAATAAAAAACGATTATCAGATCGCAAATAGGATATCTTGTATCCCAAATACAATTGTATTTGGAAATCAGTAACTCCGCTTTTATTTGTTTAGGTGTGCTTATTTCCTATTCAAATCAAGTGGGTGTGCTTAGTAGGCTACCTAAACTTAGTGGGTGACCTTGTTTCCCGATAAATCAAAAGAGTTTATCCCAAACTTGTGAGGCAGAAGGGTGTATATTGTAGCCTTAAAATCGAGATTGTATTCTAGTTTGCTTACTACTTGGTTAAAGTAGGTGATAGAAAAGAAATCTGTACAAGAGATTGTACGAGACTAGATGTAGGAGATATCTAAACCAATATAAAATCCTTAGTGTCATCTCTTTAACTCATTACTTTACTTTTATTGCATTTATTTATATCTGTGATTACCCAATAGTATATATATCTATGATTGATTATCTATGTTTGATTCAAATCTAGCAATAAGTTAAAAGGTTCCATAAAACTTATAAAATTCTGTTCATCCACACTCTAGTTTTAAATTAATCTTAAGATCCATTCATATTATTACTACACCATTTCCCACTGCAGCTAACTACTAAGGAGTTACAGGGTAAGCCTTGAGTAGTGGGAGGTAGTTAAGGTAGAGACTGATAGAGGTAAGATTACCTAGGAGGAGTTTTAGTGACGTTTTGCGATAAAGTTTCTATCTAGAGCTGAAGAGGGAGTGTAGTTGGAGAAGTCTATTCATCTAAAGCCAGGAGTTATGTCAGTAAAGGAGTATATCAATCAATTCAATAAGTTGGTTGGGTTCAGGATGGAGTCGATCAATACCCCACATAAAAAGGCATTGAAGTTTGTTAAAGGGCTAAACGAACCCCTTTAAGGTTTAGCTCTAAGTCATATTCCAATGGGAGCTACATATGGAGGTTTAGTGGAGATGGCCTCCTTGAATACCATCTCCAAGGAGGAAGCAAAGGAAGAGTCCAAGAAGACTGGAGGAAAAGTCCACAAGAGAAACTAACTTACCCATGATCTTGAATTAGTAGCCATTGTCTTTGTGCTCAAGTCATGGAGGCGATATCTTTTAGGAGAGCGGTTTGAGATGTATATGGATCATAAGTCTCTGAAATATTTATTCTCTAAAAAGGACTTGAATTTAAGGCAGTAGAAGTGGATGAAGTTTTTGCATCATATGATTTTGATATCTTATATACTCCAAGTAAGGGCAATATGGTGGTCGATGCCTTAAGTAGACAACATGTAGTATTATGTCCTTTGGTCTTTAAGTGGAAGCATTTGGAGTTCACTTCTAAAATTGATTTCTGACCATCATCAAACATTAACCTGAGATTGTTAGCAACTTTGGATGTGCAACCTACAATGATGGAACATATTCATTCTGGCCAATAATAAGACAATGAGCCAGGAGATATTTTTGAGAAGCTTTGTAGAGAAGAGCGATAGAATCATTTAAGACGTTATGCCATTGACTTGAAGGGATGTTTACAGAGAGATGGTAGGTTATGTGTTCCACTTAGTATGGATTTGATAGACACAATATTAGCTGAGTTTTATCGTTCTAAGATGACCATTCATCCATGAAGAGACAAAATGTACCATGGAAAGAAGAGAGTCTTTTATTAGTCGGTATGAAGAAGCATGTAGTAGAGTATGTCGCTCGATGTAAGACTTTCGAAGGGGTAAATGCAGAGCAAAAGAAGCCATAAAGGTTGTTGCAGTCATTGGATATTCCTCAATGGAAGTGGGAGAGCCTTCCTATGGATTTTGTCAATGGCTTACCAAGGAGTAGGAGAGGGAATAAGAGTATTTGGGTCATTATCATCTTTGGCGACTCTATATGTAAGAGAGGTCACGAGGTTACAAGGAGTTCCTACTAGCATTATTAGCGATCTAGATCTTCTTTTCACTAGCGAGTTTTGGAGGATTCTACAAGAGGCTTTGGCATTGAGTTGATCTTGAGCACCACTTATCACCTGCAGCAAAGAGAGTTAATTAAGTATTGAAGGACTTACTTCGGATATGCATTTTGGTTTTTTGGGGCTCCTGGGAAGATCACTTGCTGTTAGTGGAGTTTACGTATAATAAAAATATCAAGCAAGCGTTATGATGGCACCACTTGAGGCACTATATAGGAAACTTTGTAAATCACCATCATATTGGCAAGGCACTATGCATTGGACCATTCTTGGGTCGGACATGGTAAAGGAGATGCCGGAGAAAGTAGAATTGATGCATAAACGAAAACTGCAAAGCATAGTCAAAAATTTTGTGCTGAAAGGAGGTGTAGGGAGTTACAGTTCGTAGTGGGCGAACACGGTGTTTGTAAAGGTCTCAACGCTTAGGCACGTTATGAGATTTGGTAGTTTGGGGAAGCTAGCACCGAGATTTATAGGACCTTTCCGGGTTACTAGTAGGATAGGCAACTGGCGTATCAGCTGAAGCTTCCTAGGAAATTGGCGGGAGTACATGCTGTTTTTCATGTGTCATACCTGTGAAAGTGCTTGCATGATTCAACTACTATAGTTAAGCTAATTCAGCTAAAGGAGGTGGAGAAAGAGAGGGAGTCACTTGTTCTCATGCACCCACTTGTATTCTTGAGCATGGCGCAAAGTGACTCCACAACAAAGAAATCGAACTTGATATGTCCAATAGGGGGAGGATCCATCATAGAGTACATGGGAGCCCAAGGAAAAGATCTGAGCTACCTACCCACAAATCTTTTCTGGTACAATTTCGATTTTAATCTAATAAGTATGGGTTACTTACACATTTGGACTTAACTTGGTATACCCCTTCAGGTGGAGGCCATTGGATGGTAGGAATGGTTACGAACATGTCATTAGGGCATGTTATCGATGATAAATGCTAGTTGATGTAATATTTGGATTGTTCCTTTTACAAATTTTGTAAAATATATCCTCTAAATAGTATACACACTCGCATCGCCTCTTTTTATTTGTTTTATCTTGTTGAATATTTTGCATATGGATGCAACATATGGATTGAATGATTATGCACATATGTAGAATTGCAAGCATATTTACTTAGAATGTTACATATATCTTAGATACATGGCATAAGCACTTGCATGATAGGAGGTTGACTAGATCAGGAGATCACCTATTCTTTGTATTAAAATAAGTTCGCTTGCATTTCAGGCTTGCATATATATGACGACCTACCTTTCTGACTCCAGAGAATGACACTTAATATATCCTCGGTATTCATATGCCAATTCCTAAGCATCCAAAAGACGAGTTATCATGGGGTAAAATAAAAAAACAAAATAGGAAATCTCACAATGGAATGATTAAATATAATATAACAGCAACATAGTACATAAGGTCACTCCTTAACATGGAGTTATCAGAGTTACGCAAAAGTATTACTACTATCAGCCTAGGTAGTTATACACCCTGCGTTTACACTTGTTAAATACATATACATATATAGACATAACAGTGAAAATAGATACCTATATAGATAAGGAGCCTCTTGCTCATCCATTATCTTCAAAAGAGCCCAAAAAACTGCTATTCTCAAACTACTCAAATGAATTGAGTACCCGAGATTTTAGGAAAAACAAACAACCTAGGTCAGGCAATAAGTCTGGTATGAGTAAACTGTAAACAAAAGGTGAAAATAAAAAACAATATGTGAAACCACTCATCAAATGTTGAATGGGTTTTCCTCCTACAATAACAACATCCAACCAGAAGTAATAGGAACAATTTAGAACAAAATCCAGACTTGAAAGAATGGGCCTAAACAAGATCAAAATCCAAAATTAGAGAATGGACACAAATAATTAAACATCGAGAAGAGCTCCAAGCACTTTTCGATGCAATTAAGAAAACAAATTCAAAGATTTGAATAAAAGGCAAGGAAAAGGAAATTTTCCAACAATGACTAGGAAGGTGCACCCTCTTACCCAAAAGTATACCTCTTAAAAATATACGTGAGAACTACGATGACACTTTGACATGTCCAAGCCATACCCCACCAACTTTATCGAGTATTCGAGTATTTCACATCTCAATGTGCATATAACCAAAACCAATCTAGAGTAGATGTGATAATACCCCAATAAGAGCAACCCTACATATCATGGCTTTCACTCGCTCCTTGGGTTTAGCCATTTCCAACAAGGATATCAACACTCGAAATGAGAAACAAATCGTTTTAGATTGACGATACACAAGAAGATAGCGGAATCGATAGTCGACAAATAAACTATTAGGAATAATTAAAATGATCTAATATGGAAATTAAATCTCATATCCTTACCACAACTGATCAATTTCAAACTTGTATTATCCCTTGATTGAAAATGAAGTCGGGCATGTAAAGGTAGTGTTACCTCTAAGGCTTGCCTTAATGACATTTTTAACCTTCGAGATAGAGACAAGCTTTCATACCTTGATGTTTGGTGCTTGGAATATAAGCAAATCCTTTCCATAAGTGATATCGTTTATGGAAATTAAATTTCTTATCTTTTCGATATCCGATTTAAGTTTAAAATTTTTAAAACCAAACTTGTGCTTAGATTTTACATCACCAATATTAAGTTTAAACAGCATTATTAAAAATGATTAATTAACTTTAAACATCATTATTGAAATGATTATTTAACTTTAAACATGATTAATTACTTTAAACGTCTTTATTTAAAATAATTAATTAACTTTAAACATGATTAATTACTTTAAACATCATTATTTAAAATGATTAATTAACTTTAATTATCATTAGAAATGATTAATTAATTTTAAAATATCATGCTAAAACATCATTATTAAAAATGATTAATTAATTTTATAACATTAAAATGTTTAATTAAAAAATTTATTATTCAAATCTCCGAACTATATCCATAACAATTATCGATATACGGACCATAACTTTTAAACTCGTTTTTTAAATCAAAATTGTTTTAAACCATGGTTCAAGAAACACTTTTAAAAGTGTGAAAAGATAACCAAATATTTGTTTTGTAAAAACCCAAGCATGAGATCTATAGAAACATTTTCAAAAGAGATGATATTCTCAAAGCGTCGATATAGCGATTGTCGCCATATAGACACTTCCGTAAACATTTCATAAGCCATACATATTCAACCAAATATCTCATAATCATAAGCATATACATATATAAAAATGCAAATAACATCTATACAACATGGAGAGAGCATCACATATAAATAATTACTTAAATATTTCGACTAATCTCAAGTCATTAACTAATTATCGCATATGTCACCGCCTTACATTGGAACCAAACCAAACAATCATTGCTTTCCATACATATTGCACAAGCAACTAAGATTTACTATTACCACAATGATAAAGTTTAAAACATTGGTTTTTAAAGTCGAGATTTACTTACACAAATGAACCTGAACTTCAACCAAACTTGCAAACGACACATGGAAGGAGCTTCCTTCTACAAAAACTTATTTAACCAAGGAGGGGTCAATTAGGTTTGGCTATAGGGGGTATGGGGCTCGACCTAGATTAAAAATGTGGGATTAGGTCTTATTTTGGTTAGATAAGTAATGATAGAGAAGAAAGGAAGACGTTTTAGCAACTTTGCTTAAGGAAAAATGGAAAAGGAGTGATTTTTTAAATTTCAAATATTTTTGAAGCCATGGATGGAAACTCGAAAAGCTTGGCAAAAGAAGATGAGTGTATGAAAAAGAAAATGAGAAATGACAAAAAAGGAATTACTTTTATGTAAATTGAATATGTGAAATGCCTAAAATGCCCCTAATTATTTCAAAATTCTATAACCATATCCATGGTCCATGAGTCCCTGGACCTGTCAATTCTCAGTATGACCCGAATATAATAAAAAAAGGTCAGACTATCTCTAATGTCATAAAAGGGTGAGATCATAATAAATGAACATGTAAATAATGCCATGTCCTAATAGTTACTTTATATAGAACTCACTGCATAACCATATCATAACAAATCACCATGTCATAAAATCATCTCATGCCTTACATCAACAATCATTTAAAATAGAGTGAATAAATTTCAAATCAATCAAAGAACCGCATGACAAAAATTAGAGAGGGTAAGAACAACACAAAGCAAGTCAGGAAAAATAACTGATCCTATAGATATCTTTACTATAAAGGATTTCTTAGCATGAGTTACTCTGTTCCAATGGGATACTTACATGCTCTAAGACTTTAACAAGAACTGACACTGATAAACTCCTACAATCATTATATACACAATCCACATGACATAAGGTGTGCCCATGGTACTGATTGTTGGCTTTTACTTATTGGGCTAATAATTAACAATAATATCATGACTTGGGTGCAACCACCAAAGTCAGCCACTAGCGTAGTTACTAGCCTAAAAGATCAAGCGATAAAATGTGCTAACGAATATGACAAGCTATATACATAGCAGGTTTCCCCCAAGATACTATTTAATTAAAAAAGTGTCATATACTTTCCAATGGTAATTACTCGAGTGTCCCATAATGTCCCACGACCACTTGGTGACACTTGAATATTTATTTAGAGATAGTAAATTTCACTCAAGTAGGATAATCTATCCAACGAGTCAAAGAATTAAGTGATAAAGTGATATGAGAGTTCCATACCACTTGTACTACTAAACCGTTTAATTAGAGTTCTCATTATACGGAAGAATTATTTTTACATAAAAATTACTTCTCTTCAAAAAAATATAAAAATTTGTCTAGGGAGTACACTAGATATATTTGTAAAATGCTACTATTTTAGATATAGCCTTTATATATATGCGCATGTGTGTATGTGTGTGCGCATGCTTTACTTCACTTTTAATCATTATTATCTTTAAAATTCAATAAGTATTATTTTATTTCCATGATTTAAAACTTTGGATTTTAAGATAATATAACAAGTATAATTTTGTACTAATTATAAGGTGATTTTAAAGCCATGTATTTTGTAAAATACCATTTAAGAATTCATTCTTTACGAAAGACCTTTATTAGATATATATATATATTATTAATAATAATTTCATAGAATTAAAATTAAAGGACGTCGCAATATAAAAGAATTAAAGAAATCCAAAAATAAAACAAGCAGAATTTAAACACTATTAACACACGAACCATTGCCTAGAGCGTATAGCCTCCAAAGTGTTCGACTGGTCGACCACTTGCAATCAACTGGTAGAAGATTACGATCAACCGTTACAGTTGCTTGGAGCCTAATGGCTCCAGGCATCTTCTTCGATTGCGACACTATCAATTATGGCTATTGTGGCTTATTTACTAAAAGTTTGAAACACTGCCAAGCCAACACAAAACATATATGGATTAATCAAGTATTAAATCACTATAATTCATGCTACTACAAGTGAACTTTGACAAGGTTGACTGTTCAGGTTTAGTGAAATTTTCTAACGGACAGTATACTAGTTAACAATCAAACTCGAACTATTAAACATTAACATGCACTACAAATTAGAGGTAGTGGTCAGAATTAATCACCCTTAGTTCCTAGAATCCTTAGCCAAAACACTTCAGAAATGTTATAGCTCCTCAATTATAGTCATGCTGTAGCAACCCTGATTTTTATGATAACCTGTTAATATTTATAATTTACTATTGTAAATTAAAATAAAATTGGAAATTTTCATTTGTTAAACAATGAATTTAGGAAATAAAATAAGAAAAATAAAGTTTGGAATTTTATTTTATTTATTTGGGTTAATAATGATGGAAAATGATCTTTATTAAGAGAAAAATGAAATAATTTCATTAATTATTGCCAATTACTTCATTTAATAATTTTGAAATATTTGATTTTTTAAGGGATTTTAATTAAGTAAGAAGATAGAAATTAGTTTAAAATTGAGTTTTGGCTATAAATAAAGTTTCGGTATGGTTTGAAATATTTTTCTAAGTAAGAAAATAACTTTTGTTGAATTTTGAAGTAAAAGGTGAGGTTTTACGTATTTATTTGTGTAAAATTTGTTATTTATGGAAAATAAGAGTTCTTAATAATAAAAATGTTTTGTAACATAAATTATCTTATTATTAAGCGTAAAAATATTTTATTTAACTTGTAGATATGTTTACATTATTTTATTGTGCTAAAACTTGGTGGAAAATATTGTTTTATTAAGTAACTTATGTGTATATTTTGTTTAGGTGATGAAGTAATTAACTCGGGCTATTGATTTTCTTTCGTTTGGATCCAGAGCCCATTTATTAACATAGCCTGAATAAAGAAAAGAGATGTTTTCTTCTTCTTCCCACTGTACATACACAATTCATTTTACAGTAAAATAAACAGAAAGAAAAAGAGCTGTCTCGTCATTTCAAATCTAAACCAAATTCCTTTCTTTCTTCAATTTAAATTGCTATTTTTTTCAAAACAAAAAGTAATCTATGTGACACCCCACCTCTATATCCACGCTAGCCAAGGACACTACGGAGTAATGCCGTCAACTAGCACGAAGAATAAGGCTGTTGAGGAGCGACCATCCGTGTAGTTGCTTTGTGCGAGCATCGATATGTCAGATAGTATAACATGCATTTCAACTTAAGAGGAAATCCGACATATCGTTACAAACTCAAAGCTACTACACAGTGGCTATAATATCTTCGGAAACAAATATAGAAATAAGCATAACACAAATCAGTCACAGATATCCATATCACAAAGGCAGAAAAAGATATGAATATAACACATAAAAGTGTATATCAGAGTAGTGGTCAAATAAAATCCACAAATATCACAAAAGAATAGTTGAAAGTACTACCCAAAAAAATAAGTATACATCAATGAGTCTATATCTTAAATGTATACAACCAAAAACTACTAATCTAAGTAGTTAGCCAAAAGTCAGGATAATAATCCCAGACGAGGAGTCAAGTACAAGCACCTGTAATGTAACAACCAGGTATTTTCAACCATTCGCATCCGCACATGTCGGACTTGAATTGCTCAAAATACCGCGTTGTAAATAAAATTTGGCAATTCTTAGAACATACAGTAAATAATAATCACAGAACACAGACATAGAGTAAGAAATGCAGTGGAAGTAAAAGAGATAGTAGTTCATGAAGTTACTATGTAAATATATCAGAGTTAATAAAATACAACAGAATAAATAAAGTACAACAGAAGTCTCATGATGATAACCAAGTACAAGCTAAATAGAACAACAGAATTGGAATAGATAAAAGTAGATAAGCAGATAATCTCTAGCGATTCCAATCTCCAGAAAGTGAAATCCAAATTTATGAATAACCCAGGCTGACCCGAGCGTAAATAAAAATACAAACACTCGAGTCAGGACAATATATACTTATATAAACCAACTCAAGTGAACTGTAAAAAGGTACAATTAACTTAAAGGATGCCTGGGACCGCTCATCCTCTAAGAATCCGTTAAACTATTTACTATGTAGTAATATTGCGCTATTATAATAATGTCTACAGTAAAATAAACTTACTTTTAAATAGCGTTCCGGGCTAACCATAGCACCCTTCACACATAATAGTCACAGTAGTCCATCCAATATCATGATATCTCTAGATCGGGAAACTATCAGAGGATACCACACAGGCTATGGGAGAAAAACAAACTCGTAGTAAAGGCTTGGTATGGTAGGTGACACGGCGCACAAGGCAATGCCAAGGTAGATATACCAATTACACACACGGGCTGGTGGTAACGCAGCAGCCACATACGCCCACCTCGGAACACACTCCCATATCAAAATCGAAGGATGGCCATCTAATCAATCACAAGTAAGAGTATAGTATCGAAGGAATGTGTCCGACCAGAGGAGCCACCACTTTTGGCCCGAGATCGCTCCTGCTTTAGCCACCTTAAGCCAACTCACGGGAGTCGGGTCCTCGTAATATACCTCAAGAACGTCGCCACCATCCTACTTCATTCTGGAATCTCCACCGCGTACACGGTTGTCAAAGTAGTTTTCGGTATCGACAGAGAGTAGCTAGATATCCGATCCCGGTCTCTTTGCTAACCAATCGTTATTATAACCTGCGATTATAACTTTTAAAATAAAATTTATACTTCAAAATAGAATATCATTTCAAATCCAAATATTTATCAAAATAAAGATTAAATTAATTCCAAACCATTTCAAAACATCATATCTTTCCAAAAATTCCTGTCAAATCTTTTCAATATATCAAAATATCATATCTTTACAAAAACTTCATTTCCAATCATTTTAATGTATCAAAATATCATATCTTTACAAAACTTCATTTCCAATCATTTCAATGTATCAAAATATCATATCTTTACAAAACTTCATTTCCAATCATTTCAATATATTAAAATATCATATCTTTACAAAACTTCATTTCCAATCATTTTAATGTATCAAAATATCATATCTTTACAAAACTTCATTTCCAATCATTTTAATGTATCAAAATATAAAACTTCATTTCCAATCATTTTAATATATCAAAATGTCATATGTTTACAAAAGTTCATTTCCAATCATTTTAATATATAAAAATATCATATCTTTACAAAACTTCATTTCCAATCATTTTAATATATAAAAATATCATATCTTTACAAAACTTCATTTCAAATCAATTTAAAATACCATTTCAATTTACATTTCAAAACAGTTTATATTTCAAAAATCATTTTAAATCATTAAAAATGAAGTTATTACATTTAATAATTAAATTATTAAATTATTAAATTTCCAAAATTTTCAACTTTCAAAGTTCATTTATTCACTTAAGTTTATCAAAACAATGAAAATTCACTTTTCACAGCATTTAGAAAACGCTACGGAAAGTTACGTTCAAAACAGTTCAATTTTACAAAAGACAGCATTTTAAAATGCTGTAATACTGTTTACTTAAATTTCAGATAAACTTAGTTAAATTCAATAATTATAGCACTTACATAAATTGCTATGATAGCTTTTAATTTAATTTAGCTTTTTAGTTCATTGTCATCAACTACAGCGTTTACAAATGCTGTAATGTCATTTACATTGCAATTAATAGCATTTCAAAAATGCAGTTAATCACTTCAAATACTCAATATAATTTCACAACCAATTATATTTTTATTTAAAACATTTTTAACTTATAAAATCATACATTTTCACATTTATAAACAACATTTAATTTTTCTTAAGTTCATGATTTTATAAAGTTAAATTTCCATTCAAAAATCAAGATTTAATAATAATTCACTTATTAAATTTCAACATTAAATTTTAAATTCATTGAATTAAATTTCAACTTAACATAAGTCTAAAATTTCAAAATATAACTTAATTTCATTTTTATTTGTTTAACTTAAAATTCACATTTAAGCCAAACTCACAAATTCCCATTTTGGCTATATTTAAAATTTCAACTTAAATAATCATTCATTTCACATTTTAATTTTATTCAAAAATCATTAATATATTATTAAATCACCTTAAATTCATTTTAAATTCAAATTATCATAAATTTATCATAATTTCATATTTAATTTAATTTCCAATTATAATTAAATCAAAATTTCCAAAATAACTTACATTCAAATTTCTAACTTTTCCGTAATTTATTTAACTTATAAATTTCCAGAAAATCAATAATAATTTAAAAAAATCATTTTTAATTAAGTTTTAAATCAAAATATTATAATAATTACATTTTTAAAATATTTTAAAATTTTTAGAAAAACATATTTTAACTACGGGTCTGTATATAATTTTCTACGCTAGGTAAAGTGATACGGGTAATATATCATTTCAACCCGTAATTTACAAATAAAATTCAGGTTTTATCATTTCAAACCCGCAATTCCAAGTAAATGAAATAAATTGAAAATCGCTTAGGCCTATCATTTCATCCCATAATGACTTTTCCTTATTCTAAAGTCCGTTCGGGTATGCATCATTTCAACCCATAGTGATTCTAATTAAAAGGGAACTTGCAGTGTGATAAACTGATATAAATAACAGAACAACATAATTTAACAGTAACATATGATACAACAGGTGTTTAAGCATGGGTGAACATCATATGATCATAATATAGCAGGTGTAACATGATACTGTATTTTACAGATTCAAAAGGGGTCAATTTACTAGTTATATATGTACATATTGTCAGGTGAGAATAACTCACTGGTTTGAGCTGGAGACACAACTACGAATGCACAAAAGGAATCCACACAAGAGCGATAACATGACACAGAGATGAGTGGAAGAGCCAAAGTATCAAATCCCTTGAATACAAGTCACACAAAACAATAATAATAACATAAGTTTTCGAATGCAAAATACGATAGAATAAGATAGAATCAACTGCACGAATCAAAGCAGAATTGCTTTGCACTTGCTTCCAAAAACCTTCAGGTTCATCCATAAGGTGTACTACAGGTCTAAGGAAAGATTTGGATCATTTTTTGGTTGGGTATGGTCGACCTACACTTGGATGTTGATGGTGCAAAGGTGGGTAGTGGTGAAAACAACACAACAAGGCAATATCACATGATTCAAGGCCAAAACAAGGCTCGGTCAAGGCACTAGGCTCATGGCCTGCACTATGGGGTCCAAGGGTATGGTGTGGCTGAGAGTCCAGGTGGTGCTGGAGGTGAGGATAGTGGCGGCCATGGGTGATGGAGGTGATGATAGTGGCGGCCATGTGTGGTGGAAGTGGTGGATGTGGATGATTGTGCTCGGCCTAGGCAAGTTTATGGAGTTTTGTTGGATTTTGGTGATGGATCAATCCACAAGGAGGCACGGCTTAGGGTTTGGTCAGAGAAGAGGTGATGATGGTGGTGTTCTCAGGTGGTGGTGGAGGCGGAAGGGGCTGGAGAGGTGATGGTCGATCCTATGAGAGAAGAGATCAAGTGCAAATCAATGTCAACAATAAGAAGAATAAAATTAAACAATGAAAAGAAAAAAGAAGTTTTACCCAAACTTCTCAAGTCTATGGCCAAATTTTTTTTCATTTTGAGAAAATGAAATGTACATGAACGATGAATGAAGGTGGTCGGCTGAAAGATGTGGAAATAATGGCTAATTGATGAAAAAGTAAGTTACAAATATGAAAGGTTGGAAAATAAAGAGCCATTGGAAAGCAAAAGTCAAAACCTTTTCAAATTACCTTTAATTTATTTATATAAGTTTATATTACTGAAAATAATAATAATTTCAGTCACAAATTCGAAAATATAACCAAATATAAAAAATATATAAATATTTATTAATTATATAAGGTTAAAATAAGAAAATAGCTCAGAAAATGCAAACTAGTCAAGCAAATTTGAAAATAAACAGAATAAATTTTGGAAAAATTATATGGACTTGGAAAATATTAAAAATAAAGATAAGAACACAAAATAAACATTCCTTCACAAAATAAATAAATAAATTTTAATTAAATATAATTTAAATGAAGAAAATAGCAAATAAAAAAGAAACTAGGCTTTAAATTAGAAAATAAATTCAATAAGCATTGGAAAAATTCAAACATCACTTTAAAAATATTTAAAAGTCAAAATATACATAATATAACATAAATATACAAATTATAATAAGATATATCAAGTAAAAATATCATCTATATAAATCAAAACAAAGAATATTGTTAAATAACCATATATACACAGAATATTGTAAAGGGTATAACTTTCAAAATTTAAATCCAATTTCAACGAAACGAAAAGCATTCATGATATTAAATCTATTTTCATAATAAGATATAAAATTCAAGAATTCATATATTTACATTTAAAATTTAAAAGTCAAAGTTTGACCAGTTTTGACCATAAATCCAATTTTCAAGAAAATATTCAATTTATGCCAGTTTGAAATTATAATTCATATAATAATAAAATTTATATTTAAAAATGAAATGTTTGAAATAAAACAAGTTTAAAAAAAATTCAAAATAAAATAAAGTCAAATTTAAATTATATGCAAAAAAAACTAGGGTTGTTACACTCTCCCCCACTCAAAACTTTTCGTCCCCGAAAAGGAATGAGGTATGGGAAAGCACAGAAAAGATAAAGTGAAATAAGATTAAGACAAGATAAAAAGGAGATTGAAATTATACCTGATAACTATTTTTATAGGTAAGTTTAACAAGCTGGAGATTATCAAAGATTATAGAAAGATTTCTAAACAGAAAATTATAGAATAATGCCTACACCAGCGTGAAGCAAGATAAGGAAAATAAAGACAACCAAAAGATAGTTTCAAAAACAAAATAAGATAATAAGTTAGAAACCATGGAAATTTCAACTTAAATAGATAACTAATTTTTTTACACAAGTTAAATAAATCTTAACTATCTCGAATTTTATTATCTTATCTTCTAATCATCTTAAATTATCAATTTCTAAGATCATGGATTTGAAAAAAAATAATCATTCATTATACTCATAATGTACTTAATAAATTTAATTCTTCTTTATTCCTACTTAAAGTTAAATTTATTCCTCTCAATATATTTTATCATCAATGCCCATTATACCTACTCTTATTATAATTGCTTTAATTTATAGTTAGTTCCATTAAGCATCATTTTATATTGTAAATTATTCAACTAATCTTTTATTCTTTTTACTCCTGTTAATAATTTTATAACTAAAATTTAAGTGTATAACATTTATTTTAATCATTCAAATTTTATATATATAATCTTTTTATATTGTATATTATCTGATTACAATTGTTAACATCTGTATAATTTGGGTGAGTTATATTTAAATGCAATTGAGTATTATACAAATAAAACTTTCTAATTCCCTCATCTCAAGTTTGAATCATTTATCTAAAATTTTATTTTCTTTTTATAATGAAATGATTTTTTAAGATGAAGTTTAAGAATAAAATTTTCGATTACTTCAAACCATTTAGAGATAAATAAATATGTATATACATAATATGTTAAATCAAATTTAAATCATATATCTATATATATTATAAATCCAGTCTTATTTTAGAAATTCAAATCAATTAAATTTCCCAAAACAAAGCTGTAGCAAGACTACAGAACGGTCTCTTCACTTCGAAACTCGAAAATGAATGTCGATGATGCCGCGGTCATCACCGAAGTTATTTTCCAGTGACAAAGAGAAGAGCACTAATTTTAAACTTTAAAATTTCTTGGAAACAAATTTCTATTAGAAAATACTTTAAATAATATACCCCTTTTAAAATATTAAACATAAGGTTTGAAATCATCGGAAATTAAATTCTCAAGCTTCTTGTTTTAAACTCATTTCAGTTCACAAATCAATTCATAAACAGCAATTTATAAATTCATTTATCGAACAATAAATGATAAATCAAGTATTATCATTTCAAATGATTAATTTAAATAAATTTATTAAGTTCCATAAATTTACTTATAATTTATTTCATTAACCAAATTTTAAAATATTATGTCAGTTTGTTCTGTCAAAGTGTTTTAGAAATCCTATTGATAGCGTTGATCAGATGAATCAATCGGAAACCCAAATCAACATCAACAACTCAAACAACACAATATAAAACAAAACATTAATGTTGATTTACAAGTTCAATTCAAAATGTTTGGAAGAAAGATTGGAAACAAAAGACAAGATGATTGAATAACAAAATAGGGAGGTGGATAAGCTTAAATAAATCGCGGGCAACCTTAACCGGGTCAACCGTGACTTAAAGAATAAGATCGATGGGGATTTTCTAGGGTAAATCTACATTCGATCTCAAGATATAGAGTTTGGAATAACAAAAGATATTAGCATCTAAACCAAGGATAGATATAAATCTCTGGTGAATTGATGCTAATTGTAAAGGAGTTTCCCCCTTTACAAATGAATTTTTGAAATTGGCGGGACCGCTAATTCACTATAAAGCTCATTCGAAGTGGACTTATGGGATACTCCGGAATCAAAAGGAGATGAATAGTGAGGGAAACGAATGAATTTTGGAACCGCAAGGAATGTTCCAAAATTCAAATGAAATTTGAACCAAAAAGGAAGAGATTCAAGTTTGGATGAAAGTGATTCTGTAACTAAATTTACCATACATTCTAAGTTTTGCCTCAAAGCCAAAGCTCTAATACAAACTGTAACAGCCATTCGCATCCGCACACGTCGGACTTAAATTTCTCAAAATACCGTATCGTAAATAAAATTTGGCAAATCTCAGAACATACAGTAAATAATAATCACAAAACACAGACATATAGTAAGAAATGCAGCGGAAGTAAAAGAGATAGTAGTTCATGAAGCTACTATGTAAATATATCAGAGTTAAATAAAATACAACAGAATAAATAAAGCACAACAGAAGTCTCAAGATGATAACCAAGTACAAGCTAAATAGAACAACAGAACTGGAATAGATAAAACTAAATAAGCAGATAATCTCCAGCGATTCCAATCTCCAGAAAGTGGAATCCAAATCTGTGAATAACTCAGGCTGACCCGAGCGTAAATAAAAATACAAACACTCGAGTCAGGACAATATATACTTATATAATGTAAACCATCTCAAGTGAACTGTAATAAGGTACAAGTAACTTAAAGGATGTCTGGGACCGCCTATCCTCTAAGGATCCGTTAAATTATTTACTATGCAGTAATATTGCACTATTATAATAATGTCTACAGTAAAATAAACTTACTTTTAAATAGCGTTCGCGGCTACCCATATCACCCTTCGCACATAATAGTCCCAGTAGTCCATCCAATATCATGATATCTCTAGATCGGGAAACTATCAGAGGATACCACACGGGCTACAGGAGAAAAACAAACTCGTAGTAAAGGCTCGGTATGGTAGGTGACACGGCACATAAGGCAATGCCAAGGTAGATATACCAATTATGCACACGGGCTGGTGGTAACGCAGCAGCCACATACACCCACCTCGGAACACACTCCCATATCAAAATCGGAGGATGGCCATCTAATTAATCACAAGTAAGAGTATAGTATCGAAGGAATGTGTCTGACCAGAGGAGCTACCCCTTTTGGCACGAGATTGCTCCTGTTTTAGCCACCTTAAGCCAACTCACGGGAGTCGGGTCCACGTAATATACCTCAAGAACGTCGCCACCATCCTACTTCACTCTGGAATCTCCACCGTGTACACGGTTGTCAAAGTGGTTTTCGGTATCGACAGAGAGTATGCTAGATATCCGATCCCGGTCTCTTTGCCAACCAATCGTTATTATAACCCGCGTTCATAACTTTTAAAATAATATTTATACTTCAAAATAGAATATCATTTCAAATCCAAATATTTATCAAAATAAAGATTAAATTAATTCCAAACCATTTCAAAACATCATATCTTTCCAAAAATTCCTGTCAAATCTTTTCAATATATCAAAATATCATATCTTTACAAAAACTTCATTTCCAATCATTTTAATGTATCAAAATATCATATCTTTACAAAACTTCATTTCCAATCATTTCAATGTATCAAAATATCATATCTTTACAAAACTTCATTTCCAATCATTTTAATATATCAAAATATCATATGTTTATAAAACTTCATTTCCAATCATTTTAATATATCAAAATATCATATGTTTACAAAACTTCATTTCCAATCATTTTAATATATCAAAATATCATATCTTTACAAAACTTCATTTGCAATCATTTTAATATATCAAAATATCATATCTTTATAAAACTTTATTTCAGATCATTATTCATTTCATTCAATTTAAATTACCATTTCAATTCACATTTCAAAACAGTTTATATTTCAAAAATCTATTTAAATCATTAAAAACAAAGTTATTATATTTAATAATTAAATTTCCAAAATTTTCAACTTTCAAAGTTCATTTATTGACTTAAGTTTATCAAAACAGTGAAAATTCACTTTTCGCAGTATTTAGATAACGCTACGGAAAGTTACATTCAAAACAGTTCAATTTAACAAAAGGCAGCATTTTAAAATGCTGTAATAGGGTTTACTTAAATTTCAAATAAACTTAGTTAAATCAATAATTATAGCACTTACATAAATTGCTATAATAGCCTTTAGTTCAATTTAGCTTTTTAGTTCATTATCATCAACTACAACATTTAATAATCCTGTAATATCATTTACATTGCAATTAATAGCATTTCAAAAATGCAGTTAATTAAATATTCAATATAATTTCACAACAAATTATATTTTTATATAAAACATTTTTAACTTATAAAATCATACATTTTCACATTTATAAACATCATTTAATTTTGCTTAAGTTCATGATTTTATAAAGTTAAATTTCCATTCAAAAATCAAGATTTAATAATAATTCACTTATTAAATTTCAACATTAAATTTTAAATTCATTGAATTAAATTTCAACTTAAACTTAAGTTTAAAATTTCAAAATTAACTTAATTTCAATTTTATTTATTTAACATAAAATTCACATTTAAGCCAAACTCACAAATTCCCATTTTGGCTATATTTCAAAATTTCAACTTAAATAATCATTCATTTCACATTTTAACTTTATTCAAAAATCATTAATATATTATAAAATCATTTTAAATTCATTTTAAATTCAAATTATCGTAAATTTATCATAATATCATGTTTAATTTAATTTCCAATTATAATGAAATCAAAATTTCCAAAATAACTTACATTCAAATTTCTAACTTTTCCATAATTTATTTAACTTGTAAATTTCTAGAAAATCAATAATAATTTTAAAAAAATAATTTTCAATTAAGTTTTAAATCAAAATATTATAATAATTACATTTTTAAAATATTTTAAAATTTTTGGAAAAACATATTTTAACTACGGGTCTGTATATAATTTTCTACGCTAGGTAAAGTGATGCAGGTAATATATCATTTCAACCCGTAATTTACAAAGAAAATCCGGAGTTTATCATTTAAAACCCGCAGTCACAAGTAAATGAAATAAACTGAAAATTGCTCCGGCCTATAATTTCAGCTCATAACGATTTTCCCTTATTTTAAAGTCCGTTCGGGTATGTATCATTTCAACCCATAGTGATTCTAATTAAAGGGGAACTGCAGTGTGATAAACTGATATAAATAACAGAACAACATAATATAACAGTGAAATATGATATAACAGGTGTTTGAGCCTGGGTGGACATCATATGATCATAATATAGCAGGTGTAACATGATAATGTATTTTACAGATTCAAAAGAGGTCAATTTACTAGTTATATATGTACATATTGTCAGGTGAGAATAACTCACTGGTTTGAGCTGGAGACACAACTACGAATGCACAAAAGGAATCCACACAAGCACGATAACACGACACAGAGCTGAGTGGAAGAGCCTAAGTATCAAATCCCTTGAATACAAGTCACACAAAACAATAATAATAACATAAATTTTCGAATGTAAAATATGATAGAATAAGATAGAATCAACTGCACGAATCAAAGCAGAATTGCTTTGCACTTGGTTCCAACAACCTTCAGGTTCAGCCATAAGGTGACTACAGGTCTAAGGCAAGATTTGGATTAGTTTTTGGTTGGGTATGGTCGGTCTGCACTTGGTTGTTGATGGTGCAAAGGTGGGTAGTGGTGAAAACAACACAAGGCAATATCACATGATACAAGGCCAAAAAAAGGCTCGGTCAAGGCACTTGGGTCACGGCTTGCAATGTGGGATCCAAGGGGATGGTGTGGCCCAGGTTCCAGGTGGTGTTGGAGGTGCTGGAGGTGATGATAGTGGAGGCCATGGGTGGTGGAAATGGTGGATGTGGATGATTGTGCTCGGCCTAGGCAAGTTTATGGAGTTTTGTTGGATTTTGGTGATGGATCAATCCACAAGGAGGCACGGCTTGGGGTTTGGTCAGAGAAGAGGTGATGATGGTGGTGTTCTCAGGTGGTGGTGGAGACGGTAGGGGCTGGAGATGAGGTGGCCGATCCTATGAGAGAAGAGATCAAGTGCAAATCAATGTCAATAATAAGAATAATAAAATTAAACAAAGAAAAGAAAGAAAATTTTTACCCAAACTTCTCAAGGCTACGGTCGAATTTTTTTTTCCAGCTTGATAAAAAGAAATGTACGTGAATGATGAATGAAGGTGGCCGGCTGAAAGATGTGCAAATAATGGCTAATTGATGAAAAAGTAAGTTACAAATATGAAAGGTTGGAAAATAAAGAGCCATTGGAAACCAAAAGTCAAAACCTTTTCAAATTACCTTTAATTTATTTATGTAAATTTATACTACTGATAATAATAATAATTTTAGTCACAAATTCGAAAATATAACCAAATATAAAATATACATAAATATTTATTAAATATATAAGGTTAAAATAAGAAAATAGCTCAGAAAATGCAAACTAGTCAAACAAATTTGAAAATAAATAGAATAAATTTTGGAAAAATTATATGGACTTAGAAAATATTAAAAATAAAGATAAGAATACAAAATAAACATGCCTTCACAAAATAAATAAATAAATTTTAATTAAATATAATTTAAATGAAGAAAATAGCAAAGAAAATAGAAACTAGGCTTCAAAATAGAAAATAAATTCAATAAGCTTTGGAAAAATTCAAACATCACTTTAAAAATATTTAAAAGTAAAAATATACATAATATAACATAAATATAAAAATTGGAATAAGATATATCAAGTAAAAATATATTGTTAAATAACCCTATATACACACAATATTGTAAAGGGTTTAACTTTCACAATTTAAATCCAATTTCAACGAAAGGAAAAGCAATATTCATGATATTAAATCTATTTTCATAGTAAAAGATAAAATTAAAGAATTCAAATATTAAAATTTAAAATTTAAAATTCAAAGTTTGACCAGTTTTGACCACGAATCCATTTTTTAGGAAAATATTCAATTTATACCAGTTTGAAATTATAATTCATATAATAATAAAAATTTATATTTAAAAATGAAATGTTTGAAATAAAAAAAGTTTAAAATAATTTCAAAATAAAATAAAGTCAAATTTAAATTATATGCAAAAAAATCTACGGTTGTTACATGTAACATCTCGGTCTGACCCGAGTATTATTTAATAAGAAAATAATAAACGGATCAGGCTAACTATAAACATCAGATAAAATGATGTAGAATAAGAGATACGACAAAAACGTATGATAGCCATAAAGCCATACTGTGATAAGTATGTAATTCAAAATCAACTAGAGATTAATCAATATCACAAGAATCTTCTCGAAGATCAAAAAGAATGTCATACTCTTTATTTTTATTCACCAAACCCTAAATATTGACAATTATATCAATGCCAATCACAAAAGTTAATGACACACAAATTCACCAATGCACAAATATTGATAGAACTTATCAATGAAGTCATAAAATTTGTGAAACACAAATTCTAGAAATTATCAATAGAATTCAAGAAATCACAAAAGGAGGAGACCTATCACAAAACGGGAGCATGAAAACTCACCAACACGTGTATCACAAAATGTAACGCTATTCCATGGTTGCTAACCATTAATTTTGAGCCGAAGCTCCACAGAACGGTCCGAAGACCATGGGTCCCTACCCCACCAAATTGAGCCGAAGCTCCACAAAAACGGGGTTTAGTCTCCCTCGTAGACAAAGAGACATCGCACATTGCTAGTCTAAATCACAAAATGATCATCATCGATCATCAAGAAGTGTCAATTACACTATGCTAGTAAATATATGAGCTTAGCTTTATGTCCCATAACCACTAGCTTAACTTAAATATTTACGAATAAATTATAGATCTCCACTAGAAAATTATCACAAGAGATTCAATCAAACAAGTCTAAGAATTAACCAACGAAGTAAACGCAAGAGTTTCATACCACTTGTTTTACTAAGCCGTTTAATTAGATTTCTCATACGAGTGAGGTAAAGGTTTGTATATACTAGCAGATTGGGTAATAGTTTTACAAACAAGTTTGATATTGAAAATAGAGTTGGAATTGTTTTGATGAAAGAGTTTTAATATTTACTACTAGTACAAAAAACCTTTATGTTTTTTTAAAGTGACAAACCACAGAAACGATTGTTGAAACAATCAATCACCAAAATTCACATTCGAAGCTATGAATAATATCCATATAAATCGATATCAAATCCATCAAATGGATACTCTCAAATATTCCGGTAAGAAGTTATGAAGGTCAATAGTAAATGATAACAATAGATCGGATAAACACGAATCGATTAAAAACTGGAAACCCAAACACATTGGGCAAATTGGGCAAAGACAACAGATTCAGACGTCTGAAATAGATGATTCAGACGTCTGAATCTGGAAAATGAATATTTTCCAAAGTCCTATTCAGACGTCTGAACCATATATTCTAGACGTCTGGAAATGGCTAATTTTAGCCTATTTGCTCTCGGGTTGGATTTGAGCAAATTCAGACGTCTGAAATTATAATTCAGACGTTTGACCTGGGGAATGAAATTTTGTCCAAACCAGATTCAGACGTCTGAATCAATAATTTCAGACGTCTAAAACTAAAGCTTTTGGCACTTTCTTGCCTTGGCCAATGATGGCCAAAACGATTATCGGAAGCAATTGGACGAGCAACAACGACTAAGGATTTATTCCAAGCGACAACCCAGCCATAAAGGCTCTTCAATACTCCCCGAATATCAATATCCAAATATCCATAAAAGGATTTCATAAATTTTGCTTTCAAAACACCAAAAATTAGAATATACACCAAAGCAATCCAAATCAAAAGCAATTGCACATGAATAAGTGTTAGGAATTCATATATAACAACAAGGATAGATATAGATCTAGACGTGAGATAAAAATCTCACCTTTAAACCCAAAACAAATGAAGAAGAAGCTATAGAGCAACGGCAAGGACATTCACTCTTCAATTCCAACCCAACAAGCTTGAATCTAAGCTCAAAAGAGATACATTTCCTAAATTAGGTTTAGAAATTTCTGAGATTGAAAAGAGAAAGAGTTGGAGAAGATAAAGAGAAGGCCTGCCAAAGCTTCTTCTTTGAATTTGGAGTTAAAGCTTGGATTTTGCAAATGGAACTAGGTTTAGGATTTTCTATTTCTTTTTCTCCTCCACCATTTTCATCTAGAGCTTGAGAGTGTTAGGAAAATGAAGTGAATGAAGATAAGTGGGAGGGGGGGTTGGAGCAAGGGCTTGTGTTGGGATATAGGGCTAAAACCCAAACCAAAGCCCAAAGTGATGAAGTAGAAAAATTCTACTAATTCCAAACATATCAATGTTTATACTCAAAAACGTCGTAAACGTCATTTTGAACTCAATGAGGGTGGTCTCGAGTCCTAATTCGACTGTTTGCAAAAAGTAGCTTTCCAGACAATAATCCGACCAACGATGAAATATTTGAATAAAATATTTAAATATTCAATCGTAAAATATGCGGGTTGTTACAGACTCCCCTCCTTAAAGAAATTGCGTCCTCGCAATCATAAGAAATAGATGAACAAAAAGTAACAACCATAAAAGCATATCAACACAAAAGAAGAAATTTGGAATAAGAAGTTCACCTTAAAGAGCACGAGAGAGTATGTCCGGATGTGTTCGCTCAATGAATTCTCTAGATTTCCAGGAACAATCCTTAGGATTTGAGGACCATTGAACTTTCACAAGAGGAACATCTTTATTTCGAAGGCATTTAATCTCCGAAGCAATGATACGAATAGGATGTTGCTCATAAGTCAAATTAGACGAAACTTCAATTTCTTCCACAACACCGGGCTCAAGAATAGAATCAAAATCTCAAAGGCATTTCCGTAATTGAGAAACGTGAAACACGTCATGAATAGCAGAAAACTGAGCCAGTTATAAGAGGCGATAAGCTACAGAGCCAATACGTTCGGTGATTGGAAATGGACCAATATATCGAGGCGCTAATTTTCTCGATCGACTGAAACGCACAACACCTTTTATAGGTGAAACACAAATAAACACAAAATCTCCCACAGAAAATTCTAATTTCCTTCTTCGGTTATCGGCATAGGATTTTTGCCTACTTTGAGCTTCTTTCATCCTATGACGAATAAGGTCAATCTTTTCTGTGGAATCACGAATAAAATCTGGACCTAAAACCAGCTTCTCACCAGCCTCAAGCCAACAAGAAGGAGATCAACATGGCCTTCCATGTAGTGCCTCAAAAGGTGTCATGCCAATACTAGATTGGAAGCTATTATTATAGGAAAACTCAACAAGAGAAATATGATCTTTCCAACTTCCACCAAAATCAAGAACACATGCACGAAGAAGATCTTCAAGAGTTTGATTCACACGCTTGGTTTGTCCATCGTACTGAGAATGACAAGCGGTGCTAAAATTAAGCTTCATTCCCAAAACTTTTCGAAGACTCTTCCAAAATCCACTAGTAAACAATGGATCACAATCACTAACAATAGAAGTAGGAACTCCATGTAATTTAACAATTTCTTTAATAAAGAGCTTGGCCAAAAGAGGAACGGTCTGATTGGACCGAACGAGAATAAATTGGGCGGATTCAGTAAGTCTATAAACAATCACCCATAAGCTATCATGACCCGAACGAGAACGGGGAAGGCCGTCTATAAAATCCATGGAAATTTGGTCCCACTTCCAAACTGGAATGTCTAAAGGTTGCAATAACCCACCCGGCCTTTGATGCTCGGCCTTAACGAGTTGCCAAATCATGCAACGATTAACAAAGTTAGCAATACCAAATTTCATTCCATCCCAATAATAAAGTCACTTCATATCCGCGTACATTTTACTACTACCGGGATGAATGGTAAATTTAGAACGATGAGAATCTTCCAAAATGTCTTTGTGAAGATCACTAATGTTTGGCACGATAAGTCTACCAAATTTTTGAATACTGCCACGAGAATCAATATCAAAGTCTTTCAAACTTTCAATATCAATTTTGTCCCTACAACTTTGGCTAAGAAGAGCCAATTCAGGATCTAGCTTTTGAGCTTCAAGAATGCGGTCTAAAAGAGAAGGATGAGCCTCAAGGCTACATAAAACAAGAGATGAACATAAATCAGATATACGATCTCTAATCTCATAAGTGGATAAAGTCTCGAGATCGTTCCATTCGGATATCATCATGGAAACAACCGCTTGTTGCTTTCGGCTAAGGGCGTCGGCAACACGATTTCCCCTTCCGGGAGTATAAAGAATGTCAAAATCATAAGATGCAAGGAACTCAAGCCAACATTGCTTACGCAAATTAAGTTCCTTTTGAGAAAATAAATAATTCAAAGATTTATGATCGGTGTAAAGAATAAATCTTTCTCCCAAAAGATAATGACGCCAAATTTTAAGGGCGAAAACAATAGCCGCGAGCTCTAAATCATGAGTGGCATATCTAGTCTCGGCTGGCTTCAATTGCTTAGAAGCATATGCAATAACATGTTCTCTTTGCATGAGAACGGCTCCCAAACCAACTCGACTAGCATCGGCATAAATAATAAAATCTTGATTCCCCTCGGGAATAACAAGGATAGGAGCATTGGAAAGGAGTTCTTTTAATTTCTGAAAAGAAGCTTCACATTTGTCTGACCAAATGTATTTAACTCCCTTCTTTGTCAAACTAGTGAGGCACGGAAATTTTAGAAAAGTCTTTTATGAAACGGCGGTAATAACCTACCAATCCAAGAAAACTACGAATCCCCGTCACACTCTCCGATCTCTTCCAATTTTGAATCGCTTCAATCTTTGAAGGATCCACGGAAATTCTGGATTCGGAAATAATATGACCGAGAAACTTCACATGAGATTGCCAAAAGTGGCATTTAGAAATTTTGCTTTCAATTGATTTCTCCTAAGAGTTTCCAACACAATCTGAAGATGCTTTTCATGCTCCTCCTCGATTTTAGAATACACAAGAATATCATCAATAAAAATGAGAACAAATCGATCGAGGAAGTCTTTGAAAACTCTATTCATAAGGTCAACAAAATAAGCTGGAGCATTCATTAAACCAAATGGCATAACAAGCCATTCATAAGATCCATAACGAGTATGGAACAATGTCAAAGGAATGCTATTCTATGCAATACGAAGCTGATGAAAACCGGTTGCCAAGTCCAATTGTGAAAAGACTCTAGCACCACTAAGTTGATCGAATAGATCATCAATCCGAGGTAAAGGATATTTATTCTTGAAAGTAAGATCATTAAGCTTGCGGTAGTCAACGCAAAGCCTAAGTGTACCATCGGATTTCTTCACAAAAATAGCAGAAGCTCCCCAAGGAGAGGAACTAGAATGAATAAATTGCTTCGTCTCTAATTCAGATAATTGTTTGCGCATCTCCTCATTTTCTTTATTGGACATACAATAAGGAGGACGAGTAATAGGTAAAGCTCCAGGAATTAGATTAATTCCGAATTCAATTGCTCGCTTAGGTGGTAATCCTAAAATGGCTCAAATATGTCGGAAAATTCACGAACAACGTGAATAAGAGAAATGACATCTTCCTCATCATCATTATCGTCATCATGAGGATTTAAAGAATATAAAGATGCAGCCAAGTTGGAATCCGAATCTTTAAGATCAATAGAAATCTAATTAATAGATCGAGGATGTCGAAGATGAATAGTCCGCTCAGGACATAAGATATGAGCTTCATAACGGTTAAGCCAATCCATTCCCAAAATCATTCTAAAGCCTAAGTAGCGCATGACATGCAAATCGGCTTGGAAAGAAAAATCACACAAAATAATCTTGACATCTTTACAAAGCAAACTAATTGTTGCGGATCCACCAACCGGATTCACAATTCTCAAAGAAGTCACTAAAGCAACAACACTTAAAGAAAAAGTATCAACAAGTTCCTTTGATATAAAAGAATGGGACGCACCCGTATCAAAAAGAACTCGAATAGGATGATCACGAAACACAATAATGCCATCAAGGATAGAATGAAAAATACCTTGGCCACGAGAAGTGTTGCAAGGGGCTTGCGCCACATTAAGCTTTCCCTCCTTCTTGTTTTGGAGTTTGGGGCATGCAGATAAATAATGGCCCGAACTTTTGCATTAGCGACAAGCAAGGGGCTTTGAACACTTATTAGCATAATGGTCTTTAAAACCACAATTGTAGCATTGCCCATTACTAGAGGTAGAAGTCTTTGCCACCGGAGTTGCTTGTTTCCCTTTCTTATTGGGATAGGGACCTTTGAATTACTAGGCCTTTTCTTGTTGTTGAAGTTTGGTTTGGCACCCATAACTTCAACGTCACTTTCCCTATCTGCCTCTTCAAGACGAAGAGCGATATCAATGAGTTGAGCAAAAGAAACTTCTAATTTTAGAAGTAATGGCTTCTTGAGATTTTTGTTCAAGCCATAGACAAATCCTTGATTCTTCTTCAATGGGGTGTTCATGCATTCGACCCCGTATTTAGAAAGTGACTCGAATGATGCGACATAGTCTGCCATGGAGGATTCACCTTGAACAAAGTCTATGAAATGACGAGCCAATGTCACCTTCTCAGCTTCTGGCATAAATTTTAATTCGAACCATTTCCGGAATTTCTCCCAAGTAAGATCCGCTTCATTTATTTCAGAAACCAGAAGCTCGTACCAGTCTAATGCTCTTTCTTGGAGCATACTAGAGGCCACCTGAACTCGGTGAAGATCAATAAGATTCATGCGAGAAAAGATTCGATCGCATGTTCTTAGCCAAGCTTGGACTTGAATAACGCTTTCGGAATCCATGAATGGCTTCCCACCCAAGTTGGTATAGTCGCTGCACAAGCGTGCAAACCCGGATTTAGGGTGAGTATGCTCTGGAGTGGGTCCAACAGCTTGAGCATTCTTTACAAGATCAAGAAGTTGTTGTGCAGACATAAATACTCCATCCTAGGGAGTAGCACTAGATTGATCGGTGCTGGGACGGCCTGGTCTAACCATTTCTCTTCTTTAAGAAAGAAAGAAAAAAGAAGTAAAAGGTTATTCACAAAATGAATATCAAACAATAATGATTGATAAAACAAGGCATCACGCAAGAAAATAGGATAAGACGGTACGAAGACCTGAATTAAATCCTAAGGCACGACTCCTAAGATGGACTCAGGACGATGATCCTTGTTAAATTATTCTACATTGTTTCGAAGTTTGGCTCTGATACCAAGCTGTGACGCCCCACCTCTATACCCACGCTAGCCAAGGACACTACGGAGTAATGCCGTCAACTAGCACGAAGAATAAGGCTGTTGAGGAGCAACCAGCCGTGTAGTTGCTTTGTGCGAGCACCGATATGTCAGATGGTATAACATGCATTTCAAATTAAGAGGAAATTCGACATATCGATACAAACTCAAAGCTACTACACAGTGGCTATAATATCTTCGGAAACAAATATAGAAATAAGCATAACACAAATCAGTCACAGATATCCATATCACAAAGGTGGAAAAAGATATGAATATAACACATAAAAGTGTATATCAGAGTAGTGGTCAAACAAGATCCACAAATATCGCAAAAGAATAGTTGCAAGTGCTATCCAAAAGAATAAGTATACATTAACGAGTCTATATCTCAAATGTATACAACCAAAAACTACTAATCTAAGTAGTTTGCCAAAAGTCAGGACAATAATCCCAAATGAGGAGTCAAGTAGAAGCACCTGTAATACCTCGGTCTGACCCGAGTATTATTTAATAAGAAAATAATAAACGGATCAGTCTAACTATAAATATAAGATAAAATGATGTAGAATAAGAGATACGACAAAAACGTATGATAACCATAAAACCATATTGTGATAAGTATGTAATTGAAAATCAACTAGAGATTAATCAATATCACAAGAATCTTCTCGAAGATCAAAAAGAATGTCATACTCTTTATTTTTATTCACCAAACCATAAATATTGACAATTATATCAATGCCAATTACAAAAGTTAATGACACACAAATTCACCAATGCAGAAATATTGATAGAACTTATCAGTGAAGTCACAAAAGTTGGTAAAACACAAATTCTAGAAATCATCAATAGAATTACAGAAATCACAAAAAGGCGGAGGCCTATCACAAAACGGGAGCATGAAAACTCACCAACACGTGTATCACAAAACGGAATGCTATTCCATGGTTGCTAACCATTAATTTTGAGCCGAAGCTCCACAGAACGGTCCGAAGACCATGGGCCGCTACCCTACCAAATTGAGCCGAAGCTCCAAAGAAACGGGTTTTAGTCTCCCTCGCAGACAAAGAGACATCGCACATTGCTAGTCTAAATCACGAAATGATCATCATCGATCATCAAGAAGTGTCAATTACACTAAGCTAGTAAATATATGAGCTTCGCTTCATGTCCCATAACCACTAGCTTAACTTAAATATTTACGAATAAATTGTAGATCTCCACTAGAAAATTGTCACAAGAGATTCATTCGAACAATTCTAAGAATTAACCGACGAAGTAAACGCAAGCGTTTCATACCACTTGTTTTACTAAGCCGTTTAATTAGATTTCTCATACGAGTGAGGTAAAGGTTTGTATATACTAGTAGATTGGAAAATAATTTTATAAACGAGTTTGATATTGAAAATAGAGTTGGAATTGTTTTGATGAAAGAGTTTTAATATTTACTACTAGTATAAAAAACCTTTATGTTTTTTTTAAAGTGACAAACCACAGAAATGATTGTAGAAACAATCAATCACCAAAATTCACATTCGAAGGCATAAATAATATCCATATAAATCGATATCAAATCCATCAAATGGATACTCTCAAATATTCCAATAAGAAGTCATCAAGGTCAATAGTAAATGATAACAATAGGTCGGATAAACACGAATTCGATTAAAAACTGGAAAACCAAACGCATTAGGCAAATTGGGCAAAGACAACAGATTCAGACGTCTGAAATAGATGATTCAGACATCTGAATCTGGAAAATGAATATTTTCCAGAGCCCTATTCAGACGTCTGAACCATTTATTCCATACGTCCGGAAATGGCTAATTTTAGCCTATTTGCTCTCGGGTTGGATTTGAGCAAATTCTGACGTCTGAAATTATAATTCATACGTTTGACCTGGGGAATGAAATTTTGCCCAGACCAGATTCAGACGTCTAAATCAATAATTTCAGACGTCTGAAGTGAAGCTTTTGGCACTTTCTTGCCTTGGCCGATGATGGCCAAAACGATTATCGGAAGCGATCGGACGAGCAACAACGACTAAGGATTTATGCCAAACGACAACCCAGCCTTAAAGGTTCTTCGATACGCCCCGAATATCAATATCCAAATATCCATAAAAGGATTTCATAAATTTTGCTTTCAAAACACCAAATTTGGAATATACACCAAAGCAATCCAAATCAAAAGCAATTACACATGAATATGTGTTAGGAATTCCTACCTAAGAACAAGGATAGATATAGACCTAGATGTGAGATAAAAATCTCATCTTTAAACCCAAAACAAATAAAGTAGAAGCTATAGTGCAATGGCAAGGACAATCACTCTTTAATTCCAACCCAACAAGCTTGAATCTAAGCTTAAAAGAGAAACATTTCCTGAATTAGGTTTAGTAATTTCAGAGATTGAAAAGAGAAAGAGTTGGAGAAGATGAAGAGAAGGCCTACCAAAGCTTCTTTTTTGAATTTGAGTTAAAGCTTGGATTTTGCAAATGGAACTAGGTTTAGGATTTCCTAATTCGTTTTCTCCTCCACCATTTTCATCTAGAGCTTCAGAGTGTTAGGAAAATGAAGTGAATGAAGATAAGTGGGGGTGGAGCAAGGGCTTGTGTTAGGATATAGGGCTGAAACCCAAACCAAAGCCCAAAGTGATAAAGTAGTAAAACTCTACCAACTCCAAGCATATCAATGTTTATACTCAAAAAGGTCGCAAACGTCATTTTGAACTCAATGGGGGTGGTCTCGAGTCCTAATTCGACTGTTTGTAAAAAGTAGCTTTCTGGACAATAATCCGACTAACGATGTAATATTTAAATAAAATATTTAATTATTCAATCGTAAAACATGCGGGTTGTTACAATCTATTTCGAAAATCAACAAATTCATTAAATTTTGATTTTGAGTTTGGGTTTGTTTGTAAAATATCTCTTTTCCTTTGCATGTCTGTTTAAGGAAGTCTACAGGTTATTGGAAGCTTTCTTCTCCTCAAATTGCTTCTTTCATCAAAAATCCGAGGTTTGATCTTCTCTAATTCAAGATGAGTTTTTTAACTCACAATTCTAGTTGAAACTTGCATGCTAATGCAAAGATCTGAAAGAAAATAGTTTAATGTAAACGTATTCTGCTAAGTTATTATATACAACTTATATCTTGTTTCTATGCTTCTTTGAGGGATAATTATTTCTTGATATCTTGATGAATCATTGCAAAATCTTTTCTAGATCATAGTTTAGATGTTGTACTACATGTATGCCAAATTTTATGGCATTTCATCTTCATTTGCTATCTCAAAATGCTGCTGCAAAACGAGGACGAAGTCTGGAAACGAGTTCTGGAAAGTGCTTTGAGCTAGGTTGCCAGCAAGTCGACTTAGCGGTCGACCTTCATTCCCCATAGGAAAATCGTATAGCCGAACTATAGAAAACAATGGTCGACCTATAGGTCAACATGCTGGTCGACCTATAGCCAAGAAATGATTGTCCTTTTGTTCCATTGTTTTGCGATATGATTCTAGCTTGTTTTGCTCTCTATCTTGTTCAATTTTGATGATATTGTGATATCCCGGAAATTTGGGGCAATATCTATTTAATAATCTACATTAAAAAAATTGAATTGATTTAATAATATTTGTTAATAATATTTGAATTGATTTAATAATCTTCCTTTAAATAAATATTTAACTAATAATTTATCTTTTAAAAGCTAATTTAGTTGTCATCTATTTATAATGTATATAATTGTATATATTGTAAATAGGTAAGCTTTGTTTTTAATTTAACAAGTAAAAACATATTTTCTTATTTCAATATTTTTGGTAATTATAATTTGATTTAATATATATATATCTTTTTAAAAGCTATTTAATAAATAACTGTATGGTTTAAAATACTTAAGATAAATATTGATTGTTTTAAATTTATTTAAGCTTAGGTTTGAATTTTAATAGGATTAACAAAAAGGGTTGTTCTGGTTTCTTCTTAAATTTAACTTGATAAAATAAGTAATAAGGAGGTAAATTTCTTAATTTAATAATGAGTTTTATTAATCATAATGTCTTTATAAATGTTTTTTAAATAGAAATTGTTATTTAAATTTATTTATATAAATAACTATAATTTGAAAGATTAAAAGTAAGTCTTTTAAAAATGTTTAAAATTAAAATAAACTTTATTTATATTAACACAAGTATAAAAATAATAAATAAATTTAACATTTGGTAGTATAAGTTTTAAAATAAAAGAGAGATAAATACGCACATGTGTTAGGATTAAACTTAAGTACATAAGTTAAAATTTCACAACAAATATTGAAACAAAGTACTTAAAACAAAGCAAAAATAAACAAAGTAAGATAAATATGTTGTAAGATAATATGCAGGCAAGAAGAAATACAAAGCAAAATGATGTAGCTATAAATAAAATATGCAGGCCAAAGAAAATGCAAAGCAAAGTAAAGTAAGAAATAAAAAGGACATATGTGTAGCTGTAAATAAGTATGCAAGCAAGTATAGTAACAAAGTAAAATAAGTATGCTATCAAATGTAAAAGAAAGATAAATATCTATGTATTAAAAAAATTTAAAGCAAACCAGGTTTGTATTTGTATGTTATCTTTAAAGTTAGAAATGTTGCCAGGTAAAAAGAAAGAAAAAAATGAAAATGAAGATAGCCTGTAAAAGTAATGCTAGAACAAGGAAACAAAGTAAAGAAAATCACACACGCAGGTTGCTTGTAAGAGGAGTCCAAAGCTAAATAAAAATATCTATACATAAAATGAGTAGTAGTAGACATTAAGTACAATATAACATATGCAGGCATTAGAAATATTGTCAACCTGTAACATAATGCAAAGCAGAAATATCTTAGTACACATAAGTTAAGATTAGTTGTAAACATATAGTACATTTGCATTTAATGCTTTCAAAACTCAAGCACATAACAAAGTCATTTCGAATTTGTGTTATCATCATTTCAACCTCCCTAATGTAACATTTTGCCTGATAAAACAAAGACATGAAATGTACCAGTATTTTCTTAACCCAGTTATCACCTTCCCCTGAGACTCTTTTATATACATGCCATCTTTTTAGTTCGTTCAAGTGATAATAAACCCAAAATACATACAAGTAGCATTTCTATTTTGCTTACAACTGAAGCATCAACAACAAACAAGAAGATTTAGGAAATTAAAGCAAATTACTTTCCAGGTTTTAAAGTTCAAAACTGTTTCAAAACAATGGTGCTCTGTTCTTTTACTTTAATCAAGGTGAGTAACTTTTTTTTTTTTTTTTTTTTTTTAAAAAAAAAAAAAAAAAAAAAAATATACCGGGATTGGAAAAATGAAGTCTGTTTCCTTTTGAAATTTTAATGGCGCCTGATCGTCCTTCTTCCTCATTCTCTCTTGATTCCGCCTCTTTTCCTCCTCTTTCATCTTCTCATTCCTCTGTTTCCTCCTCGACCTTCTCATCTTATGTTTCTTCCTCTTCTACTGTTATCAAATCTGTCAATCTCATATCTTCTACTTCCTCTATTCCCATTGCTTCTGGTTCTTTGAAATCGAATTGGTCTTCACTTTTCAAATCCCTTCCTAAGAATGCTAGATCTTATAATCCGATTCACTTTGATATTCCTCGTGACAAGCCACCCACTGAGCTTCCAGATCTTGTTAGGGATGAAGGTATTAAGTATTGGAATGATCATCTTGTGGGGTTCTTTTTGGATGGTACTCTCTCATTTTTAACCGTTGTTAATTTCTTGAAGAGATACTGGAAACTCAAAGGTGAAGTAGATTTTAAATCGGATGGTTTTAATTTCTATTTCAAGTTTTCTAATCAGGAGGATAGGGATCTTGTTCTTGATTCAGATCCTTTATTCATTAGAGGTAGAATGTTCATAATTACAAAATGGGATCCATCATTTGGTTTATCACAAGCTCAGATTAAGAAAGTTCCTATTTGGATTCATTTTCATAAGATACCCACCATACTATGGACTTTAGTTGGTATAAATTGGCTTGCTTGTCATATTGGTAGATTGATTTGTTTTGATAGTAGTACAGAGAAATTACAAAGATTCAAGTATGCTAAAGCATTAGTTGAGATTTCTCCTGATTGTGATTTACCTGACTCTATTCATGTTCCTCAATTGGGAAGTAATTGTCCAGATGTTCAACTGTCTTATGACTGGAAACCTAGCATCTGTACTCACTGTAAAATTTTTGGTCATAATACTATTGCCTGTGAATTTGTGAATAAGCAATATGTGGGGGGTGATACTGGTGAAACTGTTGGAAAAATAAATCAGGTGGTAGGAGTGAATGTAAATATTAATAAAGGTGGCAATAGGGATGATAGTGCAATTAATCATAATTGGAGAATTATTAATAAAAGAAGCAAAGGGGTTTGGAAACAGAAGCAATCGGTGTTAAAGGAGAATATTATTTCTAATGTTAATTCTATCAATGAGTTAGATGTAGCAAAGGAAATTGGAGCTGTTGTACATCATGGTAATAGTTCAAGTATCCCTGAAAATCAAAATTCCTTTGCAGTCTTAAATGACTCCTCTCTTGCAACCCATAATGATAGTATCAATGAAGTTCACACTCTTATCATTAACTCTGTTGATTCTGGTCCTAATGTACTTTCACATATTAATCATACTTCATCTGATATTGTTTCTGTTCCCTCAACTTCATGTTTAGTTTCTGGAAATTTTTCATCTTCATCAACATCTTTTGTAGCTTCTTCTACTCTTCCCAATTCAATTGCATCTACTTCTACTTTTTGTTCCTCTCAATTTAGCACAAAATCACCCATTTCTGATTTTACTTCCCCTTATTTGCATCTGTCCCCACCAAATCATATTGAATTACCTCCTCCATCTATTTCTGATGAGTTTTCTGTAGATACTACTAAGTCTGGTAATAAAATAGTTGTAAATTCTGATGATCTCAATAATGGTAAAAATTTTAAGCCTCATGAAGTTTTACCTTTATCATCATCAAAAAATAATAATCATCATAGACATACTAGGAAAAATCCATCACCTTTGTTACCACCACTTCCTATTAAATGATGAATATTGCTTTTTGGAATATTAGAGGGGCTAATTTATTAGCTAAGCAAGTTGAGATTAAGAATCTTATCTTTGAGGAAAACATTCATTTAATGTGTATATCTGAAACAAAACTTGATATACAAGCTACTATCAAAGCTAAGAATGTGATTGCTCCAACCTGGTTGTATGATGATAATTTTCTTCAAGCTAATTATGGAAGATTGCTTACTATTTGGAATCCTAACTTTTTCAAACTTTCTAGGTTAAATGCATCTGATCAATTCATTCACTATCTTTGTTTGCATTTGCCATCTAATGCTTCTTTTCATCTTACAACTGTCTATGCTCATAATTCCTTATCTCTTAGGCAGGTCTTTCTTGATTTCCTTCCATCGCTAAAATCAACTTCTATTCCTTGGATAATTGGTGGAGACTTTAATTGCATGTATGAAAGTAATCAGAAAAGTGGGGGCTGTCCTTTAACTCTTAAAGATATTTTTCCTTTGAATAGTGCTCTAATTCAATCTAACCTTTTCTCTGCTAAGCATTTTGGTCATGATTTTACTTGGTCTAATTGTAATAGAAGTGGTAAATCTACATTATGTAAGCTTGATCATATTTTCTTCAACATTCCTTTTCTACATCTCTGGCCTAAATCTTATTATCAAATTTTGCATCCCTCTCTTTCTGATCATTGCCCTTTAGTATTTCATTGTGGAACAGATGACATTCGTGGTAGAACACATTCTTTTAAATTTTTTAATTTTTGGACTAAACAAGATGAATACTTTACTATTTTATATCAGGTGTGGAATATGCAATATGGAAGTGATCCTCTTACCAATATTATTTTCAAAATGAAGGCACTTAAATTTCATCTTAAGAAGTGGTCTGCTATCAACTTTGGTAAGGCTTCTTTACTATCCACTCAGATTAGAAATGAGCTTCATATTATTCAAGCTATGCTCAATGATAGGCCCTTTGATACATCATTAATTCTTTCTGAACTAAAATTAAAAAATTCCTTGGAACAAACTATTCAAAAGGAAGTTTCTTCACTCAAGCAAAAGATTCATTTGAGAATGGAAAGAGAGGCTGATAGGAATACTAAGTACTACCACAATTTTCTAAAGGTCAAGAGGAATCATGAATATATCTTTCAGATCAAGGATATGCTTGGTAACATGGTTAATACCTTTGATGGGATAAATGAGGCTTTTGTGCAGTATTTTAAATCTATTTTAACACCTTCCAATTTATTCACTCCTGATATAAAGTCTCTTTTTAACATCAACCTCCCTACCATTACTACCAATCAATCAAATGAGTTAATTAATGCCATTTCTGAGAATGAAATTGAATCTGCAGTTTTTAGTTTAGACAGTAATAGTTGTGGTGGACCGGATGGTTTTAATGCTCATTATGTTCAGAAGAGTTGGAAAATAATTGGATCAGATGTTGTTAAGGCCATCCAATATTTTTTCCTTCATAACAAACTCCCTGATTGTCTTGCTGCAACAGCAATCTCTTTGATTCCTAAAATTAAAAATCCATCTTCAGTTGCTGATTTTAGACCAATTTCTTGTTGCAATATTATTTACAAAATTATTTCAAAAATTTTGACAAATAGATTGCAAATAGTTTTACCTTCTATCATTTCAAATAATCAAGCAGCTTATATTCCTGGTAGATCAATAAGTGATAATGTTCTCTTGACACAAGAATTGTTGTATGGTTATGAGAGAGCTAATATTTCTCCAAGGTGTATGCTTAAACTTGATATTAAAAAAGCATTTGACTCTATTGCATGGCCATCTATTTTAGCTATAATGTCTAGAATGAACTTTCCAAAACCTTTCTTAGCCTGGATCTACACATGTATTTCTTCACCAAGGTTTTCTATTTCTAGAGAAGGTGGTTTGTATGGTTATTTTAAGGGCAAACAAGGTGTAAGACAAGGTGACCCAATTTCTGCTTATTTGTTCATTATTGTTATGGAGCTTTTGAATTCCATTCTGAAGGATCTTGTTGATAAAAAAAAGTTGCAGCTTCATCCCAAATGTAAAAATCCTATTATCACTCATCTTTTGTTTGCTGATGATCTTATTATCTTTACTAAGCCCACTTCCATCAATATTCAAAGTATCACATCATCTCTGGAATTTTTCTATTCTATTACTGGCTTGAGAATAAATTTTCAGAAATCTAATATCTTGGTTGCTGGTCTAAATACAATTCAAAGGAAAGAAATCATTGAGTTCTCTGGCTTACAAGAATTGCCTAAGAATTCTTATTATCTGGGTTTACCTATCTTGAGTTCCAGAATCACTAAACATAATTGCTTACCTCTTTTTGAAAAGATAATTGAAAGACTTAGAATTTGGCCTATTGATAAACTTTCCCAAGCTGGTAGGCTTACAATTGTTCAATCTATTGCTGTTGCTATGACTAATTATTGGACAAGGCATTATATACTTCCTGTCAAGGTGATCAACATGATATCTGGTGCTCTCAATAAATTTCTTTGGCATGGTGATCCTTTCTCAAGGAAACTCATCCCAATTTCTTTTGTAAAGCTGTTTGATCCAAAAAAATATGGTGGTCTTGGTATAACAAATATATTTCTTTGGAATAAGGCAGCAATGTCAGTATACTTCAATAAAATCTTTCAATCTGATGGCAATTTATGGTCATAATGGGTAAATCAAAATTTAATTGGTAAAAAGAATTTTTGGACAATGCATATTCCTCAGAACTGCAGCTGGAGTTGGAGAAGCATTCTTAAGCTTAGGCAGACATTCATACCACTGTTGCAATGTAATTATTCTTTAATTAAAGGTCTTTCTTTCTGGCATTCTCCTTGGGCTAGTAAAGGTCTGATATTAAGTTCTGTTGTGGACTATAATCTCAGATGCAACTCTGGTATACCTGATTCAGCTATAGTTGATGATTTTATTCAGGGTGATACAATTGTTCTTCCTTATTCTAGTTCTGTTCAACTCAGGAAACTTTGGAATATTATTTCAAATAATTCCATCATTAATAATGGAAATGTTCTGATTTGGTCTGATAAAGGAAAGCAACATTCAATTAAACTTGTGTACAAATCTCTCTGTGGCAGCAATCTGTATTTTCCTTGGCATTCAAGAATCTGGAATACTGGTGGAAGTGCTAAAGAAAATCTACTTTTATGGAAGGTGATGGCAAATGCTCTGAATACTAAGGATAAACTATGTAGATTGGGTTTAATATCAGATGATATTTGTGTTCTTTGTAGATCAGAACAAGAAACAAATACTCATTTGTTCTTTCAATGTACATTTGTATATCAGATTTGGTTTAGACTTCTATCAAATGGTGGTTTCTATAAACCATCACAAGTCAGTGCTATTGAGTGGTTCAATGTGTTTAAGGCTACGAGATGGAAGACTAAAATGACTAATCTACTCCTAAAGTTGCTTAAGAAATTGGTGTATGCTGTGTGGACAGAAAGGAACAATAGAGTGTTTGGTATTGATGTTAAAAACTCCTCTCAACTCTATAATTCCATTCATGGTAGCATTCTTAGAGATTTGCAATCTGTTTGTAACTAAAGTGCAACTACTGCTTGTTTGATGCTTGGATTTTTAATAGCATGATGCCTGAATTTGCAAGTGAAGTATGATAATTCTGTTATCATGGCTTGGAGTGGATGATTGGTTAGAAGAAAGCATGATGATATGTTGATGACTGTATTATGGTTCATTTGTAGTAACAGTTAGTTGTCAATTTTTCTTTTCAGTAAAGTGTATTTGTATTGTGATTATATTTAGTTCAGTCTGTTGTCAAAAATGTACTGCAATTGCTTGTAATTTTGTGTTTTGTTGGTGTGTGTTGTAATTTGATTAAGTCAATAAAATGAGCTTATTGCTCTTTGCTTTTCAAAAAAAGGTGAGTAACTTTAATTGCTAAAATTTAAGTATTTAAAACTAGTTGCAAGATTTAAAATCTGTAGTAAGTATGATTTGTATGTATGAAATTTGCTGAGCATATGATGTTGTCTGTATACATTATGAAGTCTCTGTAACAACTTAGTAATTCAGTTTCCAAGCTTGAGTTTGATCCAAACTATTTTTATCACTTGATCTAATAGCTTTTAGGATTTATTTTACAAACAAAAATTGTTTGTTTCATCATAATTTAGAGTTTAGGTTTTATTCAAGTTGAACTAAAGTTAAATATTGTTCAGAAAAAAATCAAATAACAGAATAAAATTTGTATAAGAGAAAAACCAAACCTTTTAATTTATAAATTCAAGAATATACTTTGAATCTCTGTAACAAAATATGAATTATAAAACTTAAATCAAGATTTTTAACACTAGGGGTTATGTATAGTTCTGGTATGAACTAAAAATGCTTACTTGGGAATTTCTGGTGATCTCGATGTTAAGTGAGGTCGTGGCTTTCTGAGGAGGAAGAGGAGCGAACAGGGAGTAAGGGAAAATGTTGAGATGGTCAACCAATGACCACTGAAGCAGCGGCGACGGTTTAAAGTTTGTAAACCTAGTTTTTCTATGTTTCGGTTTTGGGTCTCGTACGCTTTGAATTGGGGATCGAGTTCGACTCGCTTATGGGGATTGGAAGAGGGGACATGGTTGAGGTTGCAGCCGGAGGCGATGGCGTTGATGATCGGCATTGGGAGGACGACACGTTGACAGGTTTGGGAAGGGAAGGGAATGGTGTTTCCAGGTTTTTCTTTGTACCGCTCATTTTTGATTTGGGCGTGGTGATGGATTTTGGGTGGTCGTGCCGTTGTTTGGGGGTAGTCGGCGATGTGTTGGAGTGCCAGAGGGTGGCCGGGGTTGGTTGGGGCCACGGTGCACGTGCACCGTGCCATTGAAGGCTGGGTAGATGTTTCCTGTGTGCGGGTTTTTGGCTAGGGGAGTACTCGAGTTACTCGAGTACGTGACTCGAAGCAAGGTCGGGAAATGACCCGAAGTCAATGAAGGGGGGGGGGGTTCGAATGGTATTGTTTCAGGTTTTGTATAAGCCTGGAAACAGAGTTTTGTTCTAAACTTTAATGAAACCTAAACTAAATAATAAATTTAAACATGTTAAAAACCAGTTTGAAACTTGAATTCAAGTTTATTTTTGAATTCAAATTTAAATAAAAATAAAGTTTTAAAACAATTAAATAATGGGATTCCTATCAGGTTTACAACCTAACAGTTTCAGATTTTAAATTTAATTTAAATCTAAAACAAAAATTTAAACCGCGTTTTAAAATTAAAAGTTCAAAAGTATTGATTCGAGTGAACTTTTGAATCTTAGTTTTTTTTATAAGAAATGAATTTGAATTTTAGATCAAGAATTTAAAACCACGTTTTCAAAAGCAAGTTAAAAACCAAAGTTTTAAATTTAAGGTTAAACCAATGAGTTCAAGTTTTCTCGAATTCAAATCCGACATTTGAATCAGTTTTTAAATTTAAATATATGAAACCAGTTTAAATAAAATAGTATTGAAAAGTAAATTTGTTTTCAAATAGAATTTAAATTTGGTAAATGTTTAAACAATAATCTTTTTGAATCTTGAATTCAAAATGGAATTTGAATCTAAATTTAAAAAGTGTAATGTTCTAATACACATTTATATTAATTAAGTTATTAAATAAGAAATAAATTATCTTAAGAATAATTAAGGCATTAAATGATTTAATTAATAAGATAATAAAGGAATGGTGTATTTATTAAATTTATAAATTAATAATTTAGATTAATTTATAAATAAAGATAAGTTGAGAAGTAAATTAAGAGATGATATTAGTTAATACAGATAATTAACTAAAGATTACTAATTAATTAATTAATTAATGTGATTAATTTTGATAATTAATAATCTATTAAGTGGAATTACTTGATAAAAGTAATTAAGAGATTAATTACGTATTGAATTAATTGTGATAAATTGATTAGTTTAAGTTATTAATTTAAGAAAATCATTTGATAAATTGATAAATGTAATTACTTAGTGAATTCAATGGAGCATAATTACTTGAGAAGTAATTAAAGCTAATTATTGAATGTAATTAGTGAAAGATGATGTGTTAATAAAGTAATTTGGGTAATTACTTTTGAAATTAATCAAAGGATTAATTAATGGAAATAATTAATTATGGAATAATTAATTTATTAATAAGTAATTAAGGGTAGTTAATTATTGGTTGATATTAATCAAAGAGGATTAATAATTGTGTTTAATTAAAGAATAATCACTTAATGTAATTGAATTAAATAAAGTAATTTAATTTAAATATGAATTAAAGATCATTAATTAATATAATTAATGATGTAAATTTAGAATTGTTTAATTAAGGAATGATTAATAATGTGGGAATTTATTTATGAAATTAATTAAGAGTGGATGTAATTAATTATATTTAATTAATAAATAAGTAATCAAATGAATGATTTAAGATAATCAATCTGTGAAATTAAATAAAGACTAATTAGCTATTGTAGTTAGTGAATGATTAATCAAAGGTGTTTAATCAGGATGGATATTTAGAAGATGGTTAATTAATTTGATTTATAATTAATTAATGGTTGTATAGGCAGGATTTATAGATGAAGTAATTAATTTAATTTACTTTAAATTAATTAGTGATAGAAGTAGTTAATTTAATTCATTTTAAATTAATTACAAATGGTATGATTATAAATCATTGCTTATGAATGATATTGATATTTCATTTGATTGATTGTGATCTCAGATATGACATGAATAGTATCTATGTGATATGGATGCATAGTTAAGTATGATAATATTTAATTATCTGTTTGGGTGATAATATTGATTATCTGTATGTGATGATGATGTGATTATCTATTGTGATATTATGAATTATCCATCTGTGTGTATATTGATAATATTGAAATTAAACTGTTAAGACTAAATAGACAACTTGGCCTTAAAAGACACGTTTTGGATTTCGATGAGACCGGGATCGGTTTTCCACATTTGGAACATTCGAAAACCATATCGATTCCAAATTAACGATAGGTCGTGAATCTGAAGTGAAGATGAAGATTCAGAATGCAAGGTTATCGTCGTTTACTCTGAGGGTGATTCCAAAATGAGTGTAACGAGATAACGCCTTCGGTTTCGTTCGAACCCGGAACGAACTTGTATGGATTGAATGCTTTCAACACATTGTCAGGTGGGCGATGAGCATTCTAAGAAATATGTTCTCTAAAGGTAATCGTAGCCTCAAGCCTCATCAACCGGGAATGGCTAAAGCAGGGGAGGTGCAGCAAGGTTAGGTGGGTCATGCCCAAGCAGGACAAGGATATTCCCCTGTCTAGATGTCCCTTTTTATTTCGGCTGTGTGGGAAGTTGGTTGCAAACAACTGCGGGGTTTATCTTGTTCGGGACTGTTCGGTAAGGAATGGTTCCGGCCTTGTGTTGCAGGGGGTCGGGAGTGATCCTCGGTACGTTGATCTAGGCCACGTACTGTGACGGACGGTACCCCAGTAGCCCTGCCATTGTATGGAATCCACAATCCAATAAGTGCCAACGATTTTGATTGTATTACCCACTTTTGTGGCTAGTAGCTGGAATTTAATAGATGTAACAATTTCGGCTATTTTCTATTTACTTGAAAACCCTAGACCTATTATAATATCACAGAATTTCCTATCAAATGTTTTGGTTAGCGTAAGGTAAAAACTTACCCATGTTTATTTGTGGGGAGTCTTACGTGATACCTTTTATTTTCAAAAGATTTTCAAAGTTAAGCAATCTTTAACCCGTTACTCATACCAGACTCATGTCTGACCCGGAGTTTATTTTTGTTTTTCATTAACTCTCGGGTACCCAAATTTTTACGGGTAGCCAAGGGATTTAGGTTAGCTTTGACGAATTCTGGAGGAGCAATGGAGCAGGAGGCTTCAGCGATTATATTTTTAGTTCTGCTGTGTTGATATCTCTGTATTGTTTTGTGTATTGAGTTGTATTAACTAGACAGGTGTCTATAACTGTCTAGTATGTGATGTATTATCTGTATAACTCTGATTGATGTTATATATTATGTAAATACTACTGTGATTAATATAATTTATTCGTTCCACTGTGAGATTATGATGTTGTTGTTCTTTCTTCTCTATCTTTTCTATTTTCTCATCCCTTTCTTTCTTCAAGACGTAACGTCTTTCTGGTAGTAGAAGAGCGGGTCGTCATAGTTGGTATCAGAGCGCTAGGTGGACTGAATACCTTGGCTCTTGAGTGATTACTTTCCTGAGAGAGCGTATTTGTAATTTTTATACATTATATATATATTTATTTATTTCTACCTATTTGTTGGGTTACCTGTTTGGGTTTTCCAATAAGCTATAAAGGTAGATAGGGTGGTGGTGTGTGTAACACAACCACTAATGGTTGAAATTTGAATGTTTGAGGTTGGAAGTGTAATTGTCGAAACTGTGACCTAATACCGTCTCGAGTGAGCTTTGAGTGGTATAAGGATTTCATCGATCTCTGAAGGAAATCTGTTAAGATTCGAAGTTCATCTTTGAAATGTAATTTGGTTGAGCTAGAGTTTGTGTAACGACCGCGGATTTTCGTTCTTCGAAAATTCGACATCGATACTCACTTTATCGACTGCCGAGGAATCGAAGGCCGAAAACCGAGATGTTATGGGTTTTAAAAAGAAAAGAAAAGAAAGAAGAGAGAAAAAGAAGAAAGAAAAAAAGAAAGATAGAGGGAAAAGAAGATAGACAATTTTTAGAAAACAGAGAATTAGAAAAACAGAAGATAGAAAATTTTAAAATAGAACGGATAGAACAGAGAAAGATAGGGAAAAGGAAAATAGAGAAAAGAACATAGAACAACAACAGAATCTCACAATTCGCAGCGGAACAACATATAATAATAAATGAATAATCTTTAAACAAAGAACTATATCAGTTATTACATCACATTATATTACATCATATCATCAGAGTGTACAACAACATACAACAACAACAGTGCAGCGGAAAAGAAATACTATATAAATAATATGCCATGCCATCCATCTTGCCTCCAGCAACTCCAGAATATCCTGATAAACCTTAACTCTTAACTGCCCGTGTGGAAATTGGTGGGCACCCAGAGTTTAGGAAGGAAAACAATAAACTCCAAGTCAGTCATGTGACTGGTGTGAGAACTCAAAACAGTTTATTTATCTTTAAATTCAAAATAGAGGAATATTTTTAATTCAATTCGCAATGCTTTTAAAAATGAGACTACTATAAGGCCTCCCGCACACACACACAATGCAAACGCAGAATCGGAGGAGATTTCTCCTTATGATAGTCAAAGATGCTTGATACGCATTTAAAATAATATTTGATATTATTACTAGTGCATAGTATAGAAAAAATTTCATTTCAAAAATAGAATATAAATCTTAGCCAACATACGACCATTATCGTATGCCTACTATAGCTAACTATGTTCAATAGCAGGTTACCGCCACATTCCATAGCAGGTTCTACAACTAAAACCGTACAAGTCTCGTATTGTTTCTTTGGATTTCCAACGAATGATCAGGCCAAGGAACTTCCCATTGCCACATGAGAATGCCTCTGGAAAGACATCCCCGAGAACCAAACCGGGTCTCTGCCAACACAAGGCCGGGTTACCCCTAACTGGGTAACTACTGACACGAGTACGCCATTCCCCGGTCCTTTAGGACCTTTTCAACCGAGCGCTCGATATCCAACATCACACCATAATAAATAGAGTGTTTTCAACATGAGTAAGTATCTGGGCTCCATACCATGATACCACCCCTTTCCAGAAGGAAATGCACATACCCTAAGGGGAGCTACAGCAACCCCTAATAACCTTGCCGCATCTTTCCTGTTTTGACCATTTCCAGGATGTGAGGCTCGACGAAGTCACGTCCACAAAAACACACTTTGTACAAAAAGCCGTGCTTTGGGTCAACAAATGATCAACACAATGATCACTAAGATAGACGATCAAATAAATGATCCTATCACAATAATCAACACAATGATCATTTCAGCATCACTCAGCATGTCACATTACCAAAATGGGATATATCGCTGATAACTTCAACTATATAACCTTTGAGCTCATACGTCTCAAAGAAGGGTGTTAAGCAAAGAATAAATTCTCCGCCACCAACAGAAATATATTTGAAAGAAATCGGCTTTATATCTCAAATTGTAATGTCAGGCATACAATCCATACAAGTCTGTTCCGGGATCGAACAGAACCGAAGGCACTTACAAAGAAGTCCTTGCAATCCGGATATTCACAATCCTGATCGAATTTCCCATCACTTATGGAATCTCTATACCAGGTGCGACCCAGTGCAGAGACAATCGATAGGTCATCCTATCGCTCTCGCAAATACCGGTCTTCAACACCGATCTTCAAATGCAATTCACAACGACGTATCACATATTCGGAATGGGTTATACGACCCCATGGTCCTTTCCCGGTTAACCCGAATAGTGAGCGCTTATTCAAAAATAAGTGTGCATTCAAATTCAAACAAATCACATCAATTACCCATTCAAAGGGAAATATTGATAGTCGGTTATTGAACTATCACTGGATATGCACACATCACCAGATTCCAAATAATTTTCCAAATTATTTATTTTCCAAAATATCTTTACTAGATATATAGTTTCAACACTTCAAAAATAAATCAATATTTATTTTCATACAAATTCCACTTTTCATTCATAAATTCCATAATGAATTTATATTTCAAAATATCCATGCATATATGATTTCAATCATTCATTTCAATTTATCTTCAAAAAGATAAATTCTAAATATTCACTTTATACTGGAAAACAATTCCATACTTATTAAATAAGTAATTCACAATCTTTTATTTTCAACACTTAGAAAATATTCAATATACTTAAACCGAATTAAGTATATATTTCATTCTTTAAGGAAATCATTCACTTAACATATTTATTTGGGCCAAAACGAATGTTACGTAAAACATCGTTACAACGTCCCAAAATCACTAGTATAGGGATTCGAAATAAAATAGATATATAAATCCCAATACTATACAAAACATTTCCTTTCGGAAATCATTTACTATAACAACAGTGTTATAGTCCACTATTTCCTTTTATTTCTCGAAACATCTATCCCAACAATAAATGTTGAAATCTATAGTTTCGAATCTCAACACCTTTTAAAACATCGTTAGATCGTTTTAATTCTATTTAAAACATTCACATTCTAAACAATTTCTTTAACGTGTTATTCACTATTCAAAAACGTGAATAAACTACGTTAACAAATTACATCCTTTTATTCATTTTATTTTAAAGGATTATTCACTGTCTAAAAACGTGAATATAACTCCATTTATAAGTTATAACAATTAACTTATCAAAATAAGTCGTTTGCGAATTTATAAAACAATGTTTATAAATTCCATTTCCATTTATTTCATAACAACTTCCTTTATAAATCTTCTTTATTTACCTATTCGATTTATAATCTTAATTATAAACCAAAGGTCCAAATTATAAGCCAAACACTTATAATTTATTTATTTGCAAAAATCGTTCCTTTGAACTTTACAAATTTTATAAACCTATTGTTTATAAAATTCCATTTTTAACTTCACCGTTACATAATTCTATAAATTTCATTCATTAATGAATTTCATTTTCACTTCATTCAAACACTTATAAAGACTCGTTTTATAATGTCAATATTTCGATTTATAAATATCCGTTTATAAATCTCTTAATATAAATCAATTAATATTATTCTTTAAAACATCTTTTAATTTCCTTTATAATTTCATCATTTCGATTTATAAAATAATCAAATTTTATAAATCCTATATTTAAACTTTTATCATATATTCAAAAATCCAATCTAAATTATTTTATAAAATCATTAGTTCATATTTCTAAAAAATCGACTTTTAATCGTATTTCTAAAAATCAGCTTTTTAACTATATTTCACAAAAACCATAATTTTTATAACTTAAAAAATTATAACGTTTATTTATTTATAATGGATCAATTCCAAAAATATAGTATATTTTCAAAAATCACTTTTAAAATCATTTTAAAATCCCAAAATCTGGGTCCAATGATGCTACACACCAAATAGTCAATCACGACTAACAACGATATCATATATCGATATGATAATCCATCAAATATCAAAATATCTGAAAAATTAAATAAATACTGTTGAGGAATCCAGTTGGATCCCTCCAACCTGTTTCCTGCATCCAAAAACATTAGCACAATACCAATTTCGCTCCAGTACGAAATTATCGCGGTACATGTTCTTAATAAATATTATCCGCTTAATAACGGCGTAATAGGGTCTCATCCGCTAAACAAAAAATGCGGGAAATCAACAACTGCAATATATACATATGCCAATATATATATATTGATATTATATATAATACCAATTTCACTGTTTATGAAATATTCGCGGTATATGTTTATATTAAATAACATCCGCTTACTAACGGCGCATAATGTCTATTTTAACAACCAATAATTTACAGTCATCATTCAAACATGCATTCAAATATTTTAAATCTAACTATTTAAAATAAAATCGAAATCTATTCGATTGAGTGAGAAATTCTCACCTTGGTTTTAATTTCCGTTTTAGCTTTTATTTCGAATAAAATTAAACGCGCGTTTAATTTTATCCGAAATTCTCACTAACTCCAAACGACTCCAAACCAACTCCATCGCGTAGTGCTCGTCCATACGATTCCAACGCAACTGGGTTTGCATTTTTTCGACCTCGTATGAAAAAGTTATGCATTTTACAAGATCGCACACGATTTATATACACAATTTACAACTTAAAATAAACTAATTTATACCAAAGCAAATCCTAGCCCTCCATCTCAACCCAAACCATATCAGGCCGTCCTCCCCCCCCTCCATCTTCATCACGCGTCCTCTTCTCCAGGAAGGAGCCGCACACCCCCAAACCCATTAGCCTAAATTAGGTTTTCACTTTACAACACCAACTCTCGACGAAACCACATCAAACTACCACCATCTCGAAGACCATTGCAAGAGCTACCACCACCACCCCCTTCATGAAGCTCGGCCTGTTCTACAGCCCCAAAACCACGTGCGAAATCTGCAGGTTCGGCCTCATTTATCTCACAATCCATCGCTCCATTCGCGATCTCCACCGTTGATCTCGTAGCTCTCGTCGTGCTCTATCACTTTGTAGTTGAAACCTAAGGCTAATTGTCGACGGATTGGAAGAAATCGAGGGGGAAATGAAGATCATTTCTGGCCATAGGTTAATAAGTGGCGGCTACAGCAAATTATTAGGGTTTAGTGATAAATTTTTATCAAATTTATGAAGAGAGAGGTGTATTTATAGAGTTTCGTTCGACACTATTCACCCGGAAATTCCGAACTCCGATTTAGACGCCGTAACCAGCATACCTAGGGTTTATCCCGCGTTCCGGACACAATGGAACAGGTTTCGGAAGCTAATTCGGAAGTATGTGCGAGTTATGGCTGAAAACGTTCAATTTAAATTAAACCGATTTAAGTCGATTTCTAGGCGTTTTAATTTGTACCGGACAAACGGTAAATCCAAATGACTTGAAATTTGAAACCTTACAATAATATCACATTACGGATCCGATGAAACTGGTTTCGTCGAAATCCGAGACTTTTTGAAAAATGGCTATTTTGACTCGCCAAATTTAAATTAAAAACGATTCGATGCGTTTCGAGCTGCCACGATCAAACGATAACTCCGATTGACACGAAAATTGAAATCCGGTAATAACTAACTATTACGGATCCAATGAAACTGGTTTCGTTCAATTCTGAGACTGTTCAAAAATTGACTATTTTACAGTCGATTATTAAATATTAAAATATTCAATTTTCATAGATTTACTTTTAATTCGATTCTAAAAGTTCTAAAATATTTCTATAACTCCAGTATGATTAAATAAAATTTTCCAAATTATTTTCAATCATATTTAACTCAATTTTTAATTATTTCCATAATTTAACGTATTAAATTATTGATTTAATTATTCAATTAAATCCAATAATTCAAATAAAAATTTATTTGACTAATAAATTCACTTATAAATATTTAAAATTAATTAAATATTCAAATTTAAATTAATAAAAATTCTGGGTCGTTACAATCTTTCCCCCTTAAAGAATTTCGTCCTCGAAATTATAAGTAAGAAAGGTTACAGAATTTATTAACTTTCCAAAATTTATAATTAAACTTCTTATAAATCCTTTACTAAGTTTTCAAATCATACTTAGTTATCTTTTCTAAAACAATTTCTATTGTTTAACTTTCAATTCCAAACCAAAGCTTAAGTTTTCCAAAATTTTCCCAAATTTTCTCAAAATTTTTCTAACGCCTTAAATTTTCGGAAAAATTCGCCATGTCTCCTTTGCGCGGCTCGATCCGAAAAAAAAATGACAGTATATATATCACAAATATACATCTCATCAAGTAATGAGGCATCCCGAAGGGAAAAAAGTGTAAAAGTACGATATTTAATCCGAGATATGTACCTTATATTTTATTAGCAAGCATATACGGCTAATATAGCGCAAAAGCGAGCTCCAAATGCGAAGCAAACGCGATCCGCACCTACTCAACACTTAACAAACAACATGAGAACATGCACATATGCAAATAATCTCAATATACAACATATATCTCATAATAACTATATATGTCACATAGCAAATGCAACAATAGCAATATATATTCAACCATCAACCAACTAACATTCAACAAATTCATTCATATTCTCATTAATACTTAATGAATTGGTTTTCACTCTAAATCATATTTGATTTATCAACATTGGATTTTATCAACATTCATTCTCAATTCAATTAGTTAACATTTACTAATTTAAATTCAATTCACATTTAATTCTATTCAAATTTATTTACCTTTAATTTGAATTCAATTTCTTTAGCTTTCAATTTCGCTAATTCATTTTCATTAACACTTAATGAATGATATACAATCAATCAACAATCAAATAACAACCAAAGTATATTTATTACAACCAAATTTCCTTTGCTTATATTCATTCAATTTGGTTTAACATTAAATTGATTTCCATTCCAATTTATTCAACTTCTAATAAAATTAGATTTTAATGAATTAACACTTTCATTAATTATTCCTTATCAACTTAAATTACATTCAATTGTTTTAACATTCAATCCATTCATTCAATTCAATTACAAAGTTGAATTCTATTACATAACTCAAGTTCATATTCATTTAATCCACTTGATTATTTACTTCGATACCAAAATCAACTTAATTCAATATCTCTTAAGTTATATTCCATTTAACTTTAAATTCACTTCCTATATATATAAGTTTATTTCACAATTGTAAACACTTTAATTATAATTCAATTCTTATAATTCATTTGCTTATACAATTATTCTTTTATTTAGATTATTCAAACAACCTAACAATCAACTTATATATACACTTTAATAATTCTGAAAAATTATTCCCTTTATATAAAATATAACCAAGGTAAAATTATTTCATTTACCCAATTTTAAAATCAATACTGTGTCGTATTGTTCTATTCAAGTGTTTAGAAACCCCTTCGGCATAGTTTGACTGACCGTGCTGACGAAGGTTCATATGCCACTCAACAAACCAATCATCACAATATAAAACAATTTTTATATTCACTAACAAATACGCTCTCATAGCTATTATTACTCTCAAACTCATTCTAGAGTACTACTGACTCTATCTCTAATGAATTATACCCAACAGAACCATGGTTGTCGCTTAACCATCAGAGCTCTGATACCAAATGTAACGACCGCGGATTTTCGTTCTTCGAAAATTCGACATCGATACTCACTTTATCGACTGCCGAGGAATCGAAGGCCGAAAACCGAGATGTTATGGGTTTTAAAAAGAAAAGAAAAGAAAGAAGAGAGAAAAAGAAGAAAGAAAAAAAGAAAGATAGAGGGAAAAGAAGATAGACAATTTTTAGAAAACAGAGAATTAGAAAAACAGAAGATAGAAAATTTTAAAATAGAACGGATAGAACAGAGAAAGATAGGGAAAAGGAAAATAGAGAAAAGAACATAGAACAACAACAGAATCTCACAATTCGCAGCGGAACAACATATAATAATAAATGAATAATCTTTAAACAAAGAACTATATCAGTTATTACATCACATTATATTACATCATATCATCAGAGTGTACAACAACATACAACAACAACAGTGCAGCGGAAAAGAAATACTATATAAATAATATGCCATGCCATCCATCTTGCCTCCAGCAACTCCAGAATATCCTGATAAACCTTAACTCTTAACTGCCCGTGTGGAAATTGGTGGGCATCCAGAGTTTAGGAAGGAGAACAATAAACTCCAAGTCAGTCATGTGACTGGTGTGAGAACTCAAAACAGTTTATTTATCTTTAAATTCAAAATAGAGGAATATTTTTAATTCAATCCGCAATGCTTTTAAAAATGAGACTACCATAAGGCCTCCCGCACACACACACAATGCAAACGCAGAATCGGAGGAGATTTCTCCTTATGATAGTCAAAGATGCTTGATACGCATTTAAAATAATATTTGATATTATTACTAGTGCATAGTATAGAAAAAATTTCATTTCAAAAGTAGAATATAAATCTTAGCCAACATACGACCATTATCGTATGCCTACTATAGCTAACTATGTTCAATAGCAGGTTACCGCCACATTCCATAGCAGGTTCTACAACTAAAACCGTACAAGTCTCGTATTGTTTCTTTGGATTTCCAACGAATGATCAGGCCAAGGAACTTCCCATTGCCACATGAGAATGCCTCTGGAAAGACATCCCCGAGAACCAAACCGGGTCTCTGCCAACACAAGGCCGGGTTACCCCTAACTGGGTAACTACTGACACGAGTACGCCATTCCCCGGTCCTTTAGGACCTTTTCAACCGAGCGCTCGATATCCAACATCACACCATAATAAATAGAGTGTTTTCAACATGAGTAAGTATCTGGGCTCCATACCATGATACCACCCCTTTCCAGAAGGAAATGCACATACCCTAAGGGGAGCTACAGCAACCCCTAATAACCTTGCCGCATCTTTCCTGTTTTGACCATTTCCGGGATGTGAGGCTCGACGAAGTCACGTCCACAAAAACACACTTTGTACAAAAAGCCGTGCTTTGGGTCAACAAATGATCAACACAATGATCACTAAGATAGACGATCAAATAAATGATCCTATCACAATAATCAACACAATGATCATTTCAGCATCACTCAGCATGTCACATTACCAAAATGGGATATATCGCTGATAACTTCAACTATATAACCTTTGAGCTCGTACGTCTCAAAGAAGGGTGTTAAGCAAAGAATAAATTCTCCGCCACCAACAGAAATATATTTGAAAGAAATCGGCTTTATATCTCAAATTGTAATGTCAGGCATACAATCCATACAAGTCTGTTCCGGGATCGAACAGAACCGAAGGCACTTACAAAGAAGTCCTTGCAATCCGGATATTCACAATCCTGATCGAATTTCCCATCACTTATGGAATCTCTATACCAGGTGCGACCCAGTGCAGAGACAATCGATAGGTCATCCTATCGCTCTCGCAAATACCGGTCTTCAACACCGATCTTCAAATGCAATTCACAACGACGTATCACATATTCGGAATGGGTTATACGACCCCATGGTCCTTTCCCGGTTAACCCGAATAGTGAGCGCTTATTCAAAAATAAGTGTGCATTCAAATTCAAACAAATCACATCAATTACCCATTCAAAGGGAAATATTGATAGTCGGTTATTGAACTATCACTGGATATGCACACATCACCAGATTCCAAATAATTTTCCAAATTATTTATTTTCCAAAATATCTTTACTAGATATATAGTTTCAACACTTCAAAAATAAATCAATATTTATTTTCATACAAATTCCACTTTTCATTCATAAATTCCATAATGAATTTATATTTCAAAATATCCATGCATATATGATTTCAATCATTCATTTCAATTTATCTTCAAAAAGATAAATTCTAAATATTCACTTTATACTGGAAAACAATTCCATACTTATTAAATAAGTAATTCACAATCTTTTATTTTCAACACTTAGAAAATATTCAATATACTTAAACCGAATTAAGTATATATTTCATTCTTTAAGGAAATCATTCACTTAACATATTTATTTGGGCCAAAACGAATGTTACGTAAAACATCGTTACAACGTCCCAAAATCACTAGTATAGGGATTCGAAATAAAATAGATATATAAATCCCAATACTATACAAAACATTTCCTTTCGGAAATCATTTACTATAACAACAGTGTTATAGTCCACTATTTCCTTTTATTTCTCGAAACATCTATCCCAACAATAAATGTTGAAATCTATAGTTTCGAATCTCAACACCTTTTAAAACATCGTTAGATCGTTTTAATTCTATTTAAAACATTCACATTCTAAACAATTTCTTTAACGTGTTATTCACTATTCAAAAACGTGAATAAACTACGTTAACAAATTACATCCTTTTATTCATTTTATTTTAAAGGATTATTCACTGTCTAAAAACGTGAATATAACTCCATTTATAAGTTATAACAATTAACTTATCAAAATAAGTCGTTTGCGAATTTATAAAACAATGTTTATAAATTCCATTTCCATTTATTTCATAACAACTTCCTTTATAAATCTTCTTTATTTACCTATTCGATTTATAATCTTAATTATAAACCAAAGGTCCAAATTATAAGCCAAACACTTATAATTTATTTATTTGCAAAAATCGTTCCTTTGAACTTTACAAATTTTATAAACCTATTGTTTATAAAATTCCATTTTTAACTTCACCGTTACATAATTCTATAAATTTCATTCATTAATGAATTTCATTTTCACTTCATTCAAACACTTATAAAGACTCGTTTTATAATGTCAATATTTCGATTTATAAATATCCGTTTATAAATCTCTTAATATAAATCAATTAATATTATTCTTTAAAACATCTTTTAATTTCCTTTATAATTTCATCATTTCGATTTATAAAATAATCAAATTTTATAAATCCTATATTTAAACTTTTATCATATATTCAAAAATCCAATCTAAATTATTTTATAAAATCATTAGTTCATATTTCTCAAAAATCGACTTTTAATCGTATTTCTAAAAATCAGCTTTTTAACTATATTTCACAAAAACCATAATTTTTATAACTTAAAAAATTATAACGTTTATTTATTTATAATGGATCAATTCCAAAAATATAGTATATTTTCAAAAATCACTTTTAAAATCATTTTAAAATCCCAAAATCTGGGTCCAATGATGCTACACACCAAATAGTCAATCACGACTAACAACGATATCATATATCGATATGATAATCCATCAAATATCAAAATATCTGAAATTAAATAAATACTGTTGAGGAATCCAGTTGGATCCCTCCAACCTGTTTCCTGCATCCAAAAACATTAGCACAATACCAATTTCGCTCCAGTACGAAATTATCGCGGTACATGTTCTTAATAAATATTATCCGCTTAATAACGGCGTAATAGGGTCTCATCCGCTAAACAAAAAATGCGGGAAATCAACAACTGCAATATATACATATGCCAATATATATATATTGATATTATATATAATACCAATTTCACTGTTTATGAAATATTCGCGGTATATGTTTATATTAAATAACATCCGCTTACTAACGGCGCATAATGTCTATTTTAACAATCAATAATTTACAGTCATCATTCAAACATGCATTCAAATATTTTAAATCTAACTATTTAAAATAAAATCGAAATCTATTCGATTGAGTGAGAAATTCTCACCTTGGTTTTAATTTCCGTTTTAGCTTTTATTTCGAATAAAATTAAACGCGCGTTTAATTTTACCCGAAATTCTCACTAACTCCAAACGACTCCAAACCAACTCCATCGCGTAGTGCTCGTCCATACGATTCCAACGCAACTGGGTTTGCATTTTTCGACCTCGTATGAAAAAGTTATGCATTTTACAAGATCGCACACGATTTATATACACAATTTACAACTTAAAATAAACTAATTTATACCAAAGCAAATCCTAGCCCTCCATCTCAACCCAAACCATATCAGGCCGTCCTCCCCCCCCTCCATCTTCATCACGCGTCCTCTTCTCCAGGAAGGAGCCGCACACCCCCAAACCCATTAGCCTAAATTAGGTTTTCACTTTACAACACCAACTCTCGACGAAACCACATCAAACTACCACCATCTCGAAGACCATTACAAGAGCTACCACCACCACCCCCTTCATGAAGCTCGGCCTGTTCTACAGCCCCAAAACCACGTGCGAAATCTGCAGGTTCGGCCTCATTTATCTCACAATCCATCGCTCCATTCGCGATCTCCACCGTTGATCTCGTAGCTCTCGTCGTGCTCTATCACTTTGTAGTTGAAACCTAAGGCTAATTGTCGACGGATTGGAAGAAATCGAGGGGGAAATGAAGATCATTTCTGGCCATAGGTTAATAAGTGGCGGCTACAGCAAATTATTAGGGTTTAGTGATAAATTTTTATCAAATTTATGAAGAGAGAGGTGTATTTATAGAGTTTCGTTCGACACTATTCACCCGGAAATTCCGAACTCCGATTTAGACGCCGTAACCAGCGTACCTAGGGTTTATCCCGCGTTCCGGACACAATGGAACAGGTTTCGGAAGCTAATTCGGAAGTATGTGCGAGTTATGGCTGAAAACGTTCAATTTAAATTAAACCGATTTAAGTCGATTTCTAGGCGTTTTAATTTGTACCGGACAAACGGTAAATCCAAATGACTTGAAATTTGAAACCTTACAATAATATCACATTACGGATCCGATGAAACTGGTTTCGTCGAAATCCGAGACTTTTTGAAAAATGGCTATTTTGACTCGCCAAATTTAAATTAAAAACGATTCGATGCGTTTCGAGCTGCCACGATCAAACGATAACTCCGATTGACACGAAAATTGAAATCCGGTAATAACTAACTATTACGGATCCAATGAAACTGGTTTCGTTCAATTCTGAGACTGTTCAAAAATTGACTATTTTACAGTCGATTATTAAATATTAAAATATTCAATTTTCATAGATTTACTTTTAATTCGATTCTAAAAGTTCTAAAATATTTCTATAACTCCAGTATGATTAAATAAAATTTTCCAAATTATTTTCAATCATATTTAACTCAATTTTTAATTATTTCCATAATTTAACGTATTAAATTATTGATTTAATTATTCAATTAAATCCAATAATTCAAATAAAAATTTATTTGACTAATAAATTCACTTATAAATATTTAAAATTAATTAAATATTCAAATTTAAATTAATAAAAATTCTGGGTCGTTACAGTTTGGATCTATCGGTTGGGCAAAAGCAAGTCATGATATCTTGAAATATCAAGGTGTAGTAGCTGTGTGATGAGACACAGTGACTATGGATGTCTCTGAAGATGTTTCTTTGGAACAAGTTAAGGAAGTGTGTCCGCTTCGGCGTTGTAGCTGAGTGTTTCGGTTTGCTTTGAGGTCCGAGTTTTTCGAAGAGCTTTGGGTTAGGAAGTCTTCTGTCTTAGCAGTTTTTCTTGGGGTAACTTCAGAAGCAGTGGAGTTTAGAAGCAGTAGAGTAGTTCCATTTCTTCGATGGATTGGCCACATAAGCGTAAGCTATTCTGTTTGGTAAAGAGAAAGCGGTATCTTTGGAATTAGGCTGGATTGATCGCAAAAGTGACTTGCGATAATTTGAATGTTCTCTTGTGTTTCAGAGACATTTTCTGGATGTCTTCAAGGAGTCAAAGATTTGCTAACATTTGGAGATTGAGTTTGGTATCGATTGGATTTCCAGGAATGGTACTGATGGATCAAATTAGTAATTGGGTGGTTATCGAGTTGGATAGCTCAGATTTTGGGGGAAACTTCTGTGTTTTATTTTGGAATGTGTTGTCCAGTCTGTGTTCGACTTCAGCATTTTCATCTGTTTAATCAGAGTTGCGCAGTGGAAGCATGGTGGCAGCTGTTTAGTTGGGAAGCTATGGGATGTTGCAATGTTTGGATTAGAGAGTTCTACCAGAAATTTTTCAGAATATGAGGCCAGTTTGGAGTGCACCTGTTATATCTTTTCCGGATGAGAGAAGTGAGATCTGTTTTCTGATTTGGAATAGAGTTGTGTTCTGAGTTTGGTTGAGATTGGAAAGATCATTTTGTGGATTGTTTTTGGTCCAGTTTATTTCTAAGGAACATCGGCAAGAGTTGAGCTGGTCAGGGAAGATGTAGGCAGCACAGGATCGTTCAAAGAGTTTTGTGGATAAGAAACGGAGGAATTTGGATTCTGAAATCGGAGATTTGATTTTGGATAAGTGTTCAGACTTTAGGATTGTATTGTCAGTTGAAATGAGTTTTGGTTGTTGATTCAGACTTGCCTGTAGTTTGATATTCTGTCTTGTTTTGTAGATCTAGATGAGTGGAAGTTCTGTAGCTTAGTAGTGTTGTTTGTTTGGATTCTATAGAGCGAGTAACCTGGTATTTATACTTGGGGGAAACTCGAGAAAATTCTATCCGGAATCTTATCTGGATAGTTAGATTTGTTTGTTTGGATAAATTGGTTGCTATGATTGTTAGCTTATGATTGATATATGCTTGTGTTTTAAAATAAATCTTTAACTAGATTATTAAATTACCTTTGTTTTAAATTTCGGGAACAAAATTCTTTTAAGGGGGAAGGAATGTGACATCCCGGAAATTTGGGGCAATATCTATTTAATAATGTACATTAAAAAAATTGAATTGATTTAATAATATTTGTTAATAATATTTGAATTGATTTAATAATCTTCCTTTGTATACTCTACTGGCTCTGACTGTTATGATCCTTCCCTTGCTGTTCTATTTCGTCCCTTTTTGGACTTATTAAGGGTGGATCTCTGATTTCTTCCAATGTTGTTGAGGGAGAGGGTTTTTCTTCCTCGGCTGAGGAGGACTAGCCGTGATATTTTTTCTAGTAGTTATGACGTATCAGTCATACTCTTGTGCTGTATTTTATTTTTATTTCACATACATAGCAGCTAAGGTGCCTCTACCTTACTCCTGTACTTCAACCTTATTACGTTCGTAATAAATAGTGGTCGGTCCACTATAAAACCGTCGGCCATGCCAAAAAAATAATAATCTTCCTTTAAATAAATATTTAACTAATAATTTATCTTTTAAAAGCTAATTTAGTTGTCATCTATTTATAATGTATATAATTGTATATATTGTAAATAGGTAAGCTTTGTTTTTAATTTAACAAGTAAAAACATATTTTCTTATTTCAATATTTTTGGTAATTATAATTTGATTTAATATATATATCTTTTTAAAAGCTATTTAATAAATAACTGTATGGTTTAAAATACTTAAGATAAATATTGATTGTTTTAAATTTATTTAAGCTTAGGTTTGAATTTAAATAAGATTAACAAAAAGGGTTGTTCTGGTTTCTTCTTAAATTTAACTTGATAAAATAAGTAATAAGGAGGTAAATTTCTTAATTTAATAATGAGTTTTACTAATCATAATGTCTTTACAAATGGTTTTTAAATAGAAATTGTTATTTCGAATTTATTTATATAAATAGCTATAACTTGAAAGATTAAAAGTAAGTCTTTTAAAAATGTTTAAAATTAAAATAAACTTTATTTATATTAACACAAGTATAAAATAATAAATAAATTTAACATTTGGTAGTATAAGTTTTAAAATAAAAGAGAGATAAATACGCACATGTGTTAGGATTAAACATAAGTACATAAGTTAAAACTTCACAACAAATATTGAAACAAAGTACTTAAAACAAAGCAAAAATAAACAAAGTAAGATAAATATGTTGTAAGATAATATGCAGGCAAGAAGAAATACAAAGCAAAATGATGTAGCTATAAATAAAATATGCAGGCCAAAGAAAATGCAAAGTAAAGTAAAGTAAGAAATAAAAAGGACATATGTGTAGCTGTAAATAAGTATGCAAGCAAGTATAGTAACAAAGTAAAATAAGTATGCTATCAAATGTAAAAGAAAGATAAATATCTATGTATTAAAAAAAAATGAAAGAAAATCAGGTTTGTATTTGTATGTTATCTGTAAAGTTAGAAATGTTGCCAGGTAAAAAGAAAGAAAAAAAATGAAAATGAAGATAGCCTGTAAAAGTAATGCTAGAACAAGGAAACAAAGTAAAGAAAATCACAAATGCAGGTTGCTTGTAAGAGGAGTCCAAAGCTAAATAAAAATATCTATACATAAAAATGAGTAGTAGTAGACATTAAGTACAATATAACATATGCAGGCATTAGAAAATATTGTCAACCTGTAACATAATGCAAAGCAGAAATATCTTTGCACACATAAGTTAAGATTAGTTGTAAACATATAGTACATTTGCATCTAATGCTTTCAAAACTCTAGCACATAACAAAGTCATTTCGAATTTGTGTTATCATCATTTCAGCCTCCCTAATGTAACATTTTGCCTGATAAAACAAAGACATGAAATGTACCAGTACTTGCTTAACCCAGTTATCACCTTCCCCTGAGACTCTTTTATATACATGCCATCTTTTTAGTTCATTCAAGTGATAATAAACCCTAAATACGTACAAGTAGAATTTCTATTTTGCTTACAACTGAAGCATCAACAACAAACAAGAAGATTTAGGAAATCAAAGCAAATTACTTTCCAGCATTTAAAGTTCAAAACTATTTCAAAACAATGGTGCTCTGTTCTTTTTCTTTAATCAAGGTGAGTAACTTTAATTGCTAAAATTTAAGTATTTAAAACTAGTTGCAAGATTTAAAATCTGTAGTAAGCATGATTTGTATGTATGAAATTTGCTGAGCATATGAATGTTGTCTGTATACATTATGAAGTCTCTGTAACAACTTAGTAATTCTGTTTCCAAGCTTGAGTTTGATGCAAACTATTTTTATCACTTGATCTAATAGCTTTTAGGATTTATTTTACAAACAGAAATTGTTTGTTTCATCATAATTTAGAGTTTAGGTTTTATTCAAGTTGAACTAAAGTTAAATATTGTTCAGAAAAAAATCAAATAACAGAATAAAATTTGTATAAGAGAAAAACCAAACCTTTTAATTTATAAATTCAAGAATATACTTTGAATCTCTGTAACAAAATATGAATTATAAAACTAAAATCAAGATTTTTAACACTAGGGGTTATGTACAGTTCTGGTATGAACTAAAAATGCTTACTTGGGAATTTTCGGTGATCTCGATGTTAAGTGAGGTCGTGGCTTTCTGAGGAGGAAGAGGAGCGAACAGGGAGTAAGGGAAAAATGTTGAGATGGTCGACCAATGACCACAGAAGCAGCGGCGACGGTTTAAAGTTTGTAAACCTAGTTTTTCTATGTTTCGGTTTTAGGTCTCGTACGCTTTGAATTGGGGATCGAGTTCGACGCGCTTATGGGGATTGGAAGAGGGGACATGGTTGAGGTTGTAGTCGGAGGCGATGGCGTTGATGATCGGCATTGGGAGGACGACACGTTGACAGGTTTGGGAAGGGAAGGGAATGGTGTTTCCAGGTTTTTCTTTGTACTGCTCATTTTTGATTTGGGCGTGGTGATGGATTTTGGGTGGTCGTGCCGTTGTCTGGGGGTAGTCGGCGATGTGTTGGAGTGCCAGAGGGTGGCCGGGGTTGGTTGGGGCCACGATGCACGTGCACCGTGCCATTGAAGGCTGGGTAGATGTTTCCTGTGTGCGGGTTTTTGGCTAGGGAAGTACTCGAGTGACTCGAGTACGTGACTCGAAGCAAGGTAGGGAAATGACCCGAAGTCAATGAAGGGGGGGTTCGAATGGTATTGTTTCAGGTTTTGTAAAAGCCTGGAAACAGAGTTTTGTTCTAAACTTTAATTAAACCTAAACTAAATAATAAATTTAAACATGTTAAAAACCAGTTTGAAACTTGAATTCAAGTTTACTTTTGAATTCAAATTTAAATAAAAATAAAGTTTTAAAACAATTAAATAATGGGATTTTTGTCAGGTTTACAACCTGACAGTTTCAGATTTTAAATTTAATTTAAATCTGAAACAAAAATTTAAACCGCGTTTTAAAATTAAAAGTTCAAAAGTATTGATTCGAGTGAACTTTTGAATCTTAGTTTTTTTACAAGAAATGAATTTGAATTTTAAATCAAGAATTTAAAACCACGTTTTCAAAAGCAAGTTAAAAACCAAAGTTTTAAATTTATGGTTAAACCAATGAGTTCAAGTTTTCTCGAATTCAAATCTGACATTTGAATCAGTTTTTAAATTTAAATATATGAAACCAGTTTAAATAAAATATTATTGAAAAGTAATTTTTTTTTCAAATAGAATTTAAATTTGGTAAATGTTTAAACAATAATCTTTTTGAATCTTGAATTCAAAATGGAATTTGAATCTAAATTTAAAAAGTGTAATGTTCTAATACACATTTATATTAATTAAGTTATTAAATAAGAAATAAATTATCTTAAGAATAATTAAGGCATTAAATGATTTAATTAATAAGATAATAAAGGAATGGTGTATTTATTAAATTTATAAATTAATAATTTAGATTAATTTATAAATAAAGATAAGTTGAGAAGTAAATTAAGAGATGATATTAGTTAATATAGATAATTAACTAAAGATTACTAATTAATTAATTAATGTGATTAATTTTGATAATTAATAATCTATTAAGTGGAATTACTTGATAAAAGTAATTAAGAGATTAATTACTTATTGAATTAATTGTGATAAATTGATTAGTTTAAGTTAATTAATTTAAGAAAATCATTTGATAAATTGATAAATGTAATTACTTAGTGAATTCAATGGAGCATAATCACTTGAGAAGTAATTAAAGCTAATTATTGAATGTAATTAGTAAAAGATGACGTGTTAATAAAGTAATTTGGGTAATTAATTTTGAAATTAATCAAAGGATTAATTAATGGAAATAATTAATTATGGACTAATTAATTTATTAATAAGTAATTAAGGGTAGTTAATTACTGGTTGATATTAATCAAAGAGGATTAATAATTGTGTTTAATTAAAGACTAATCACTTAATGTAATTGAATTAAATAAAGTAATTTAATTTAAATATGAATTAAAGATCATTAATTAATATAATTAATGATGTAAATTTAGAATTGTTTAATTAAGGAGTGATTAATAATGTGGGAATTTATTTATGAAATTAATTAAGAGTGAATGTAATTAATTATATTTAATTAATAACTAAGTAATCAAATGAATGATTTAAGATAATCAATCTGTGAAATTAAATAAAGACTAATTACCTATTGTAATTAGTGAATGATTAATCAAAGGTGTTTAATCAGGATGGATATTTAGAAGATGGTTAATTAATTTGATCTATAATTAATTAGTGGTTGTATAAGCAGGATTTATAGATGAAGTAATTAATTTAATTTACTTTAAATTAATTAGTGATAGAAGTAGTTAATTTAATTCATTTTAAATTAATTACAAATGGTATGATTATAAATCATTGCTTATGAATGATATTGATATTTCATTTGATTGATTGTGATCTCAGATATGACATGAATAGTATCTATGTGATATGGATGCATAGTTAAGTATGATAATATTTAATTATCTGTTTGGGTGATAATATAGATTATCTGTATGTGATGATGATGTGACTATCTATTGTGATATTATGAATTATCCATCTGTGTGTATATTGATAATATTGAATTAAATTGTTAAGACTAAATAGACAACTTGGCCTTAAGAGACACGTTTTGGATTTCGATGAGACCGGGATCGGTTTTCCACATTTGGAACATCCAAAAACCACATCGATTCCAAATTAACGATAGGTCGTGAATCTGAAGTGAAGATGAAGATTCAGAATGCAAGGTTATCGTCGTTTACTCTGAGGGTGATTCCAAAATGAGTGTAACGAGGTAATGCCTTCGGTTTCGTTTGAACCCGAAACGAACTTGTATGGATTGAATGCTTTCAACACATCGTCAGGTGGGCGATGAGCATTCTAAGAAATATGTTCTCTAAAGGTAATCGTAGCCTCAAGCCTCATCAACCGGGAATGGCTACAACAGGGAAGGTGCAGCAAGGTTAGGTGGGTCATGCCCAAGCAGGACAAGGATATTCCCCTGTCTAGATGTCCCTTTTTATTTCGGCTGTATGGGCAGTTGGTTGCAAACAACTGCGGGGTTTATCTTGTTCGAGACTGTTCAGTAAGGAAGGGTTCCGGCCTTGTGTTGCAGGGGGTCGGGAGTGATCCTCGGTACGTTGGTCTAGGCCACGTACTGTGACGGGCGGTACCCCAGTAGCCCTGCCATTGTATGGAATCCACAATCCAATAAGTGCCACCGGTTTTGACTGTATTACCCACTTTTGTGGCTAGTAGCTGGAATTTAATAGATGTAACAATTTCGGCTATTTTCTACTTACTTGAAAATCCTAGACCTATTATAATATCACAGAATTTCCTATCAAATGTTTTGGTTAGCGTAAGGTAAAAACTTACCCATGTTTATTTGTGGGGAGTCTTACGTGATACCTTTTGTTACCAAAAGATTTTCAAAGTTAAGCAATCTTTAACCTGTTACTCATACCAGACCCATGTCTGACCCGGAGTTTATTTTTGTTTTTCATAAACTCTCGGGTACCCAAATTTTTACGGGTAGCCAAGGGATTCAGGTTAGCTTTGACAAATTCTGGAGGAGCAATGGAGCAGGAGGCTTCAGCGATTATATATATAGTTCCGCTGTGTTGATATCTCTGTATTGTTTTGTGTATTGAATTGTATTAACTAGACAGGTGTCTATAACTGTCTAGTATGTGATGTATTATCTGTATAACTCTGATTGATGTTATATATTATGTAAATACTTATGTGATTAATATAATTTATTCGTTCCGCTGTGAGATTCTGATGTTGTTGTTCTTTCTTCTCTATCTTTTCTATTTTCTCATCCCTTTCTTTCTTCAAGACGTAACGTCTTTCTGGTAGTAGAAGAGCGGGTCGTCACAGATATTTTCTTGATGTTTTAAATGCAATGAAGCCTATTAATAGGCTAGATAAATTTTGAATTTGAAATTCAAATTTGAATTGATTTTTGAGTTGAATTTGAATTAAATTTGAATATCAGTTTGAGTGATTTTTATTGTTTCTATTCGCTTTCGAGTACGGTTTTCTCCGAATCATTTTGAAATAATTTTTAAAATTTATAGGCACACCCAAATAATTATTATATAAGATTTTAAAGTCTTTTTGGATGTAAAATCTATTTATTCTCTCTAATATGGGAATTTTCAAATATGGCATTCAAAGTCGAATTTGAAAATTGGTTTCAAAAGCTTGTTTCTCAAGTGAATTATTTTATATATATAATACACGTTTTTGCACTATTCAAGCAAACGAGATGGAGAATCAAATGGTTTGGTAAAATACATGGTATGCGACATGCGCGTTTATCTTATCGGTTAATTCCCAACTTGTCTGTTTGATCGTTTGACCTTCTGGTCGAGTTTACCAATGAAATAAGGTAAACTTTTTACTGCTTTGAGTGTGAAATTTACTAGCGGTTAGTAAACCGTTTAGTGTGATGGTGTGGTATAGGACACACGTTAACACTTTTTGGGCTTCTATCCGAGAGTTTATGATACATTTGCCACTGCGGCATGCCAGCACTGGACCTTCGGGTCATTTCCATTGCGACATATTTGTCTTCGAGACATTTTCCATTGCGGCATATTTTCCATTGCGGCATATTTGTTATTATGATGTTTTGCCTTCAAGCGAGGTACCTATTTGAGATAACAGTACTTGGCAAGGCTTCGGCCACATGCACATGCAAATACTTTTGTGATGATTTCTTTGACTATTTTCCCTAGTGTATCACGCCTTTTCGAAATTTGTCCTTTGAACCATTCGATATATTTGTGGCGATTACCTTTTGGGACTTTTAACTCTTTGGAGTTCTATTTTTGAGATTTGAGTCGCCTACATTGGCGTTATTCTATGATTTTCCTATCGGCGTTATTACATGAGATTTTCCTTTTGGCATTTATTTAGGATTATATTCTCCTATGTTAGAAAATTATATTTGATTGCCTTATGGCGTACTTTAAGATGGTGTTTACTTTCAGATTTCTTTGAGTTTGCCGATATGGCGGGTTTGAGATTTCTCCTTTTTTTAGGAGTCATATTTCCCTAAACCACTATTGATGATTTGTGATATGTGATGATACGAGGCTTGCTATATTTAGCGTTTTATGGATTATCTTATCTCTTTTGAAATTATATGTTGTGTAAGTGATATCGTTCTATCACTTAAAGTAGCCATACCATACTTATACTCAGTATTGTTCCTTCTTGTTTAAGAAAAACATTACCCTTATCCTTATGCATCTATTATTTCTTATCCTTATAAACTTATATGTTTAGGTAGACTCATCCATGTATTTTATACTCGGGTCAGACTGAGGTGTTTCAGGTTAGGTACATTTGGACTTAGCCCATTTTATTTCCGCATGGACTCATTTTGCTATCACCATTTTGAAATAGCTTTTTTATTGTCTTTTTGTCGCTACTTTGATATGTAAATTGTTTTGACTCATGTATATATTGTGGTTGTCATACCACTTATAATGTATTACTTGTATTGTATTGAGGCGTATCAGTATTTGTGTGTGTGTGTATCTATTTGCTGTTCTAAATGTGTTATGCATTTGAGTTGTTGAATTTTATTTTGATAGATCCTGTAGCCACCTATGGCTTTGTGTTAAATATTTATTTGATATGTCGATCCACTTGAGATATCAAAGAAAAAGAAATATATGTAGCATTTGTTGACGTATTCAATAGATATTTGAGACAAAGCTATAGATGGTCGCTCCTTACCAACCCTCTTCTCCGCATTAGCAGATGGTATTACCCAGTAATACTCTTTGTTAATGTGAGTCTTGGGGTGGGGCATCACACAAGCCCTAGAACCTATTCACAAAAGTGAACAAAGATATTCAAATCTTAATCAAAGCCGAAATTGACTAGTTTAGAAGATAGATGAAGGTGTGAATACCATACCTTGATTTTATTAGAATTTTGCAGAATTATCTTGAAATTAAATATAAGATTTTGCTCTAGGTTTAAACGAAGGTTTTTGCTAAACAAAGAAAGATCGTAGAGGAAATGAAAATGAGAAGGGGCTTCCCTTTTGGTGCAAAATTGGGTTTTGGGTTGTAGATGGATCTAATAAGTAAAGTATTTTTTTCTTTTTCTTTTCATATTTTCTACTAAGGCATTTTCTTCCTTTTAAAACTATTTTATTAATTCATGAAATATTTTTCCCAACATACTTCAATTAGCCATTTTACAATTCTATTTAGTAATCCTTTTCATGTACTTAATTAAATTTTCCTTTTCTTTGAAATTAAAATTTTCAACATTAAATTTAAAGAAAGGATTCCTAAGAATCTTGAAATTTAATTTGTTTACAACTATCAATTTTTATTTAATTCCTTGATTTATTTTATTTTAAAAATTCTAATTAAGTAATTTACAAACCAGGGCTATTACAAAGCTGTGATGCCCTGTCAATAGTGACTGAATCATGTCACACACTCCATAAACTAAACCCGTTCACATTCCATCAAATCAAATCATATTAGTGTAAATTCACATGTCACGTCGCTATTTGAAGTGACTCACAGCTGTAACTCTAATAAACTGGGATTTCACATCCTATCTCTCATGATATCTATCTTCTTAGTCTGTACCCTTTTATCCAAGCTATCGGGTGGCAAAGTCCTCTGATTATTTGATCGCTGGTGTCGAGGTGCAATCTTATCTGTGTCCATAATTGTTCTGGTAAAGTTTTAAGGACACGAGAGTTGATTTACCAAGTGCAAGATCATTAAACAAATATGACCTCTCAATCACATTTTGATCATTACTAGAACTAGACATTCCATATAAAACATACCAAATCCACAAATCTTACGAAGCATTAACTTCCAAAATAATAGTTGGTTTTTTCCTTATTGTTACAAGGTCTGTGATGTGTTATTGGTCAATTCTTTTATTCCCAGTACATAAAATCAAGACTTTCCAACATTCTTGGTCAACCACTGCTTTCATGCATTTCTCTAATTCTCGCAACATTATCTTTATGTAGATATCTTAGGTACACAATATCGAAAATGTCTACTATACATTGGCATTTTTTGAGAGTTTCTAGTGCAGTACACTCTGCTATCTAGCATGCATCATCTAGCACATCTGTAGGGGTGCCATAAGCTAACATCCCCAACGTAATAGTCATCTTTTGGTTTTGGCTTAAACCTTGAATTTTTGAAGTGTTTGGCTTATGAATAAAGCATTTATTATTGTTTTGAATATTTGTCAAAATCCTTAAAAATAAATCATTTTTCATTGTGAATCGTCTACGAAACATAACTGGTACTTATGCTGAATTTGGATTGAAGTAGTCTTGAATGAGAATTTTGGGTGTTGAGCCATAAGCTTCTTTGATATAGGTGTACCATTTCTTGTGTTTCCTCAGCTTCTTCTAACAAAAACTTTTCATCTTTAGAATTACCATCGAACACCATAACAAATTTGAGAAAAGATGAAGTATCCATTTTAGTATATAATTATCTATTGTTTGAGAAAATATGAAGTTTGTAATGCGTTATTTGAGATGAATGTTGATGTTGTCTAAAAAATTAGCCAACCTTATAAGCAAGCTAATGTACTTGTGTTAACAAATGTTACCTACTAACACTACGCTTAAAAAATTGTAGATGCGGGGTAAATGAGCAATCAAAGTAAATAACATTAGATGTAAAGTGGTTTAGCTAAGCTGGCCTACATCCACTACATAGACTTCTTACCATATTGATCTCTTAGAATCATAAGAAATTACAAGAAAATAGTAAGAAAATAAGAGCACTTTAGATATAAGGTTTAGCTTAAGAACTCTAAGTATTTTTCTTACTATAAATATAAATTATGAGCATAAAAATCAACCCCTTAGATATTGAATGGCAAGGGGTACTTATAGCAGCTAATGTAGATCATTGGATGGTCGTGATTGCAAATTAAATAGGTGAGAATCATCCCCGCCTGTAGGCATGATTGCTTGTGTTGATTGAGCTCAACTAGAAAGATAGTGTAGACATATGGCTGATATGCATACCGGTTGTTGTTTTGTACTATAGGCATGTTTTGTGCTGAAAAAGGTGGCATAGTATAGGAGCGAGTGTGCTTTTGGTAGACACGCCACAGTTATAGGTGTACTAGATTATGCCTTTTGATCTCGAGAACACTTTTCTCGATAGCAAGCTTAGAGAGATGATTCTCATGCGCAGTGAAGGTCAGTTGCTTGTTGTTGAAGATTTTTGAGAACAAAGATGAATATTGCTAATGGGAAAAGCCGAATTGCATAAGCTAATCGGTTGTGCGATGATGAGATGGGTTGGAAGTGCCTGGTAGTAAGTAGGTTGAGATAGAGAGAGGCCAAAGACTGGTTGCTTTGGAGTCTGTTTGCAATGACCTAGAATTTTATCACTTTGATTTGTGAATATTTAATTAATTTTAGATATTAAATTAATGGGTTTAATAATTAAAATAGCCTTTTTTTAATTTATACCTAATGATAAAAAAAATTCCTTTTTGAATTTGGTTTACAAAAATAATCAGTTAAAAGGAAATTAGAAAATGCGACCACAAAGCTTTTTGAAAAATCCTGATTTTTGATCATTGAAAAGTTGTTAAAAGATTGTTAAACATCTTATTATATTAGATACACACTTATAAAATTAATAAGGAGTTGATTAAGTGTGTAAAAGATAATATATGTTTGCTTAAGGGGAAAGAAAGTGATGTGACCATTTTCAAGTTTTAAATCTAAATAAAATAAAAGAAATTTATGAAACATTACTTCATTTCAAATCTTAGTACGCCATTGAGTATCACATATTGGCTAAAAGGGGAGAGACCCTTGGTTTAGGCATATAGATCATGTTGAGTGGATAACATAGTGATGTGGCCAAAATGTAGTCGAGGGTAAGGGTAGTTGGGGATATTTTCATAATTTCATTTCATTCATTTTTATATATACAAATTTCTTAATTTTCATTTCATTTTAATCATCCACTTTACCTTTTAAGTATCAAGTTCTTCTTTTAAAACTTTAATGGCTTCCTTTAAAATTTTCAAGTTTAAAAAATCAAAATTTTCCACTTCAAAACCTTATAAAATCTTGTTTTTTTCTACTTCCCTTCTTTTTCAAGTTTTTAGCCCTTCCCCTACGTCACCACCAAGGCATGCCCGTCTAGCTCCATCCTTGAGCCCATTTTTTGTTGCTTTGGTCCAAAAATCAAGTTTTGGTTTTGATAATGCAAATTCTATGGTTTTAATTCAAGTTTAAAAGGATTTGCTTAAACTTGGTATGAAAAACTCGCATCTTTTGGTTAAAAATTTCATCTTTGATTTGTGTTAGTATTAGCATGTATAAATTGTTTGGTTATTGGCTAGTTGTATGCTTTTGATGTGATTATATATGTGTTGGTTTATGGATGTGCCTTAGAGTTGCAAAATGAAGTCTAAAACAAAGTGTTTTAGTGTAAAATTGCGATCTATGGTTATGTTATGGTATTGATATATTTTGTATACTAATTCATAAATGTGTAGATTTGTATGCTATGTATGTTAGCATTTGGTTGTGTTAAAGAGGCTTGAGATCCATTTGAAATCAAAAATCGGCTTACAAGTTTTAAAGTTGCTAAATGTTTTCCAAAGTTTCTAACTTTGTTTTTGGTTTCAAAACCCTTTTATTTATGTTATAAAAATGAGTAAGAAATTTGAAGTTAAGTTTGTAAATTTTAACTTGCAAGCTAATTCTAAGTTATGGCAACTATAGCGATAGTTTCTATGGATGCAATTCAGAAAAATTTACGTCTCCTAAACTTAGAAGTGTTTTCTTTTTAAAATGTTTTGGAAACTTTTCAAAACACCAATTAAGTACCAAAGTTAATTTATGGGATGCTCTGTTCTAAAAATTTTCAAAACACCAATTAAGCATTTTAATTCTAAAGTTTTCAAGAGGCTTTTCAAAACAAAAAGGGGATGCTCTGTCTTCATCTTCGAAATGTGAGTAACTTCACTTTTAAAACTTAAAGTAAAATTATTGTTGCTTATTATTGCTGTGATAAATATTGTATTGTGTATATTTATAAGCATGTTTGTGTATGTATATTATTGAATTCCTGATGTATGATGTATGCATTTGAATATCTGTAACTTCTCTATTCCCAGATTTAAGTTCTGGTTTCGATTTAAATTCAAAACCTCTTGATTTAGTCTCTGTTTAAACTTAAGTTTCAAATGAAACTTGTTTGTTCCATCACAAATTTTAGTTTTAAATTTATTTAAGTTAAAATAAATTGGAAATATCTCTGGGAATCAAGAAAAACTGAGCAAACTTAATCTAAGTAAAAATTCAAACATCTTAATTTATAAATTTAGGAATGTAAATTGAATTCTTATCCTAAAACATGATTTTTAAAACTAAAATCATAATTTTTAATGATGGGATGAGTGTGGAGTTCTGGGATGAACTGGAAATGGAAATGTGAGGTTTTCTGATGAACTATGTGGTCTGGGAGGAAAGGGTTCTTGTAACAACCCGCATAATTAATGATTTTATATTTAAATATTTTATTTAAATATAGCGTCGTTAGTCGGATTTTTAGATCCGAAATGTTACTTTTTGCAAACGGCCAAATTAGGACTCGAAACCACCTCCATTGAGTCCAAAATGGCATTTGCGATCTTTTTGAGTATAAGCTTTGATATGTTTGGAGTGAGTTGAATTTTGCTACCTTTTCTAGTTGGGTTTTGGGTTTGGGTTCAGCCCACTAGCTAACTAATTAACCCTAACTCAGTCCCTCTCCTCTCCACTCACTTATTTCATTTCATAAAAACTTAAGCTAAAACCGAAAATGGGGGAAGAGAATGGGAATTAGAAATTCCAAGCCCTAGTTTCTTGCAAACTTGAACTCTTGCTCCAAAATCAAAGAGAAGGTGTTGGTAAGCTTTTCTTCATCTTCTCCAACCCTTCTCCTCTTCAATTTCTGAAAGCTTTCCTAAACCTAACTTTGGGAAATATGTTTTTTATTCGTAGATTGAAGCTTGTAGAGTTGAAGTGAAGAGTAGTTAGTCTCCTTCTTGTGTTTGAGCTTCTTCTTCTTGTTTTGAGATAAAAGGTGAGTTTTGAACTCACATCTACTTCTCTTGATATCATGGGTTATGGGTATGAACTCCTAGCACTTGTTCATATGCACTTGTTTTTGGTTTGGATTGAATTGGTGAATATCCAAATTTTTAGTGTTTTGGGTTCAATTCTTTAAAGATCCTAACTTTGATGTTTGAACATGTTTTTGGTGGCGAATCAGAGAGCTAATGGAGGTGGGCTATCTATTGGCTAAGGCTCCTTAGGTCCATTGCCCGACCGATTGCGTTTCAGAAGAGTTTGTGTATGGATGAAATAGGGCAGGAACTATAGAAACTTGCAGTTCGGCCGACCGAGCCCTGTAGCCGGCCGACCAACCTGCTACCCCGAACCTTTTTTTTCTGCTTCTGGCCAGTCGACCGAGCCCTGTAGCCGGCCGACCGACCTGCTGCTGGTTTTGCCTATTTTGCCTTTTTGTGTGTTTTCCAAATTTTATTGATTCAAGTTGGTTCTTAGTGGTTGTTATTGCATCTTTGGCTTTGATAACTTATTTTTGACTTTATTCATGGGTTTTTATAAAATAATCCCTCTAAATCGCATTAAAAGCTCGTTTCTTCGATTATGAATTCTACTTAAACACATACGATTTCGCACTTCGAGCGGAGTGGAAGGGAGATTAAATGGTTAGGTAAAACACGGACCATGAGTCAATGCGTTGTCTTTTTGATTAATCCCCGACCTATTCGATTGATCGTTTTGGCCTTTTTGTCCGGTTTACCGATGAGATGAGGTAGACTTTGTACTGCTTTGAGTGTGAAATTAACTAACGGATAGTAAACCATTTAGTGCGAACGAGTGGTTATGCGACTCACGTTACCACTTTTTGGATTCCTTTTTGAGAGTTATGACACATTCTTCCAGTTAGCGGTGTCCAGTACTGGGCCTCCGGACCTTCACCACTACGGTTTGTTGCCTTTGGGATAGTGTCTTCGGACTCTCCTTCATCTTTGTTTCCTTAGGGTATGTTGCCTTCGGGTTTGTACCTTCGGGTTTGTGCCTTCGGGTTTGCTGCCCTATTGTATCGCTTTCGGAGTTAGGTCTTTATGAGCCGCTCGAGTGATATTTGGGTTTGGAGTCTTCGGGCTCATGGATCCTTGTTTATACAGTACTGTGCACGTGTAAATTTTCTGATATTTCATTGATATGTATATTCCCTAGGTATCGCCCTTCGGTGTTGGTCTTTTTGAGCCGCATGAAGTAGAGCGATTACCTTGTGGAACTTGTGTTACCTTCATTGGTATTTTTTATTTGCCTTTATGGCTTGTTTTGGGATATTCCTATCCTTTGTTTCTCTGAGTTGCCGATGGTACGAGGCTTGTTATGACGTGATTCATCTTTTTGTTAGATGATTGTGTTATCTCTTTTAGAGATATTTGTTATACATTGTGACCTTGCAGGTTATTGTTGTTCAGTTTATCTAACTGATTTGTTTATCTAGATTGACCCGTGTATTTTATACTCGGGTCAGACCGAGATGTTTCAGGTTAGGTGCATTTGGACTTAGCCTATTTTGTTTCCGCATGGACTATTCAGCTTGTTCCTTTTTGTTAAAGCTTTTTGTGTAGTCCTTTTTATTGTAACTCTGATATATGTATTCATCTGGAATCGTCTGTATATTATGGTTTGCTATACCACTTGACATGTATTATTTTGTATACTCTGTTATGTATCAATATATGTGTATATGATGATCTACTGTTCTGTGATGTATATTACAATTGAGTTGTTATATTCTGTTCTAATAGATCCTCCAACCACCTACGGTTTTGTTTTAAGTATTCATTGGGTATGTCGACCTGCTTGATATGTCTATTGTCGATGTATTCAATAGATGGTTAGAGCAAGGCTATAGATGGTCGCTCCTAACCAACCTTATTCTCCGTGTTAGTTGACGGCATTACTTTGTAGTGTCCTTGGCTAGCGTGGGTATAGAGGTGGGGCATCACAGCGTGGCATCAGAGCTGAGTTCAGAACAAAATATGATAAACACAGAATAGATGCACATATTCCGGTACATCAAAGTGTACAAGTGATACAAATCTTTGAATCATCGTGTCTCTCTATTCCTTCTACCATCAAGGGGTAGATAGAATGTGGTAATACGTCTAGGAATGCATTTTATTCCGTAGTATTCCATATTGTGATATCTACCTTGTGAATAATCTTGTTCTTATCTTACTTTCAGCGTATGGCTGGAATAGGCAGGGGACGACGTTCAAATGCTGGGCAATCCAATGGCTCACATCCGGATGGCGTTTATATGTCTACCGATCAGTTTTGGGAGTTGTTTAGGAGCACTCAGCCTCCAGTTCCTCCTCGAGTTTCTCCACCTCGCAAGTCTGCCTTTGCATGTCTGTGCAGTGATTTTTCTCATCTTGGGGGAAGCCGTTTAAGAGCTCCGAGTCTGTTCTTGAAGTCCAAGCTTGGTTTCGCACGTGCGAGCGTATTTTCTCTCGCATGGATCTTTCTGACCATGATAGAGTTCTTGTAACTTCTAGCTTATTACAAGAGCGTGCTCTTGATTGGGATGAGCTTCTTGTAGCCGAAATTGACGAGTCTACTCTTTCTTGGACTTAGTTTCAGAAGCGATTTGAACTCAAGTTCGTTCCTGAATCTGACAAAGTTTTATTGACCCGTCGCTTCCTTGAGTTGAAGCAAGGGAAATTTTCTGTTTTTGAGTATGTTGCATCATTCGAGGCCTTATCTAAGTATGGTCTTGAATTTATTAGCACTTCTTATAAGAAGAATTTGAAGTTTGTCTCTGGTCTTAAGAAATATCTTAAGAAGTCTTTGTTGCTCCAGCTTAAGCTTTCTTTTGAGGAGTTGGTTGATTCTGCGCTTCATCTCGAGACCGTCGAGAAGGAGTGTGATAGTGATGTTTATGTTGAGGTTTCCAAGAACCTCAACAAGAAGCAGTTTCCATCCCAGAAGTCCAGGTCTTTTCCTTCTAAGAAGAAGAAGACTGGTGGTTCTAGTTCTTAGCCTCAGTCTTTTGGAACACCTTTCATCCGGAAGTGTTTCAATTGTGGTTCTCCTGATCATATTATTCGAGCTTGTCCTAAGCCTCCCTTCTGCCGTTATTGCAAGAAGGAAGGACATCATGTTTCCACTTGCCCTACTGTTCCGGCTGGTGCCAAGTCTAGCAAGCTTTATGCTGCTAAGGCTTCTGAAGGTCCTTCTCAGCCCAAAGGTATATCTCCATCTATTTTGGAAGGTTCTATTTTATTTCATGACCACAGTATATGAGTTCTTTTCGATACGGGTGCTTCACATTCTTTCATATCGAAGAAGCTCGTTGATGATTTATCTTTGGATGTTTCTTGTTTGGTTACTTCTTTAAGGATTGCGAATCCTATTAGGGGATCCGCGACCCTTAGCATTCTTGTGATGATGTTGAGATTGTTTTATGTGGCTTTTCTTTTCGTGTGAATCTACACGTTATTTCTTGTTTGGGATTTGATATGATTTTGGGAAAAGAATGATTAGTGAGATATGATGCCAGGATTATTTGTTCGGAGAGAATTTTGTATCTTCGACATCCGGATTTGCCTACTCGGTTATTTCTTGTTCTTGGGGATGTGGATAATTCCGAAATGGCTTTACATTCTCTTGATTCGCGAGATGATGATGATATATCTCGTATTCCTGTTGCTTGTGACTTTTCTGATGTTTTTGAACCTGTTTTGGGTTTTCCACCCAAGCGGGCAATTGAGTTCCGCATTGATCTCATTCCAGGCGCGCAGCCAGTTAGTCGTCCTCCCACGAGGATGTCTACAAAGGAAAATGAGGAACTCAAGAAGCAGCTTTTAGAGCTTGAGTCCAAGCAGTTGATTCAGTCCAGTTTTTCTCCGTGGGGATCCGCGTTCGTCTTCGTGAAGAAGTCTGATGGAACTCTTAGGCTTTGCATTGACTATCGCAAGCTTAACGAGTTAACCATTAGGAATAAGTACCCATTGCCTAGGACGATGATATGTTCGATCTATTGAGTGGTGTTAAGGTCTTTTCTCAGCTTGACCTTGCCACGGGTTTTCATCAGTTACGAGACACGGAGGATAGCATACCGCTTACAGCTTTTCGCACTCGTTATGGACCTTTTGAGTGGCTCGTTATGTCGTTCGGGTTGACGAACGCTCCTTCTTTCTTTGTTGATCTCATGAATCGAGTATTCCGTGAATATCTCGATAAGTTCGTCCTTGTCTTCATTGATGATATCCTTATTTATTGTAAGTCTGAAGCTGAACATGCTAATCACTTGAGAATTGTCTTGAGTACTCTCTATCACCATCAGCTTAGAGCCAAATTCTCCAAGTGCCATTTTTGGGAGAATAGGGTTAAGTTCTTAGGCCATGTTGTATATTCCGATGGCATTTCTGTCGATCCCTCAAAGATCGAAGCCATCCAGAATTGGAAGAGGCCTGAGAATGTGCATGAGATTCGCAGTTTCCTTGGATTGGCGGGTTATTACCGTCGGTTCATTAAGGATTTTTCCCATGTTGTGTTTCCTCTCACCAGCCTTACTTGGAAAGGCATTCGTTTTATTTGGTCCGACAAGTGTGAAGCTTCCTTTCAGATATTGAAGGAACTTCTCACTGATGCTCCTATTTTGGTGGTTCCCGAGGGGAATCATGATCTTGTTGTCTACACCGATGCGTGTGGTAGTGGTCTCGGTGCCGTTCTTATGCAGAAGGATCGGGTAGTTGCTTATGCTTCTAGGCAACTGCGTCCGAATGAAGTTCGCGATGCCACTCATGATCTTGAGTTAGCCCCCATTGTCTTTGCCTTGAAGATTTGGCGACACTATTTATTAGGCGAGCGCTTCATTCTCTATACCGATCATAAATCCTTGAAGTATTTGTTTACTCAGAAGGAACTCAATATGAGACAACAACGTTGGCTCGAGTTTCTTGCTTCGTATGACTTTGATATCCAGTATACCCCTGTAAAGGGTAATCGTGTTGCTGATGCGCTTAGTCGCAAACATTCGGCTGTTGTTTTTATGATGCTTGCTGAGTGGGATATTCTTGAGACTCTATCTTGTTATGAAATTCGTGATCGAGGTTCATCTTCTGATTCTCCTATTCTATTATTTAGTTTGGGAGCTCGACCCATTTTGTTGGATCGTATTGCCGATGCTCAACGGCGTGATCCTGATTTGTTGCATCTTATTCAGCTTTGTGAGTCTGGATCCTGTGATGAGGCGTTGCGAGATTTCAGCACCGGTTCTCATGGGTGTCTTCGCATGAACAACCGTCTTTTTGTGCCTTCTGATTTTGCACTTGGACATGACATTCTTGATGACTGTCACCGTTCTAAGTATACCATTCATCCTGGTAGTAGTAAGATGTATGCCGATATGCGTCGTCTTTATTATTGGGAAGGCATGAAGCGCGATGTGGCGAGTTATGTGAGTAATTGCATAACCTACCAGCATATTAAGGCCGAACATCAGCGTCCTTCGGGTCTTCTTCAGCCTCTAGAGATTCCATTGTGGAAATGGGATCAGATTTCTATGGATTTCATTGACGGCCTACCTCGTTCGAGATTGGGCCATTCTAGCATCTGGGTTATTGTTGATCGCCTCACTAAGTCTGCTCATTTTATCCCTATTAAGTCTAATAGGACTGCTTCGCATTTGGCTAAGTTATATGTCAAGGAAATCATGAGACTTCACGGTGTTCCTAGTTCTATTGTGAGTGATCGTGATCCTTTATTCACGAGTCATTTTTGGAAGAGTCTTCAGCAAGCTTTGGGAACAAGGCTTAATTTCAGCACAGCTTATCATCCGCAGTCTGACGGACGGACTGAAAGGGTAAATCGTATCTTGGAAGATCTTCTCCGTATTTGTATTTTTGATTTCGGTGGTAGTTGGGAGGATCATCTACCTCTTGTAGAGTTCTTCTACAATAATAGTTTTCAGTCTAGTATCGGTATGGCCCCTTTCGAAGCTTTATATGGAAGGCCATGTGGATCACCTTCTTGTTGGTTTGAATCTGGGGAGAAGCTTATTCTTGGTCTAGATTTTGTTCTTGATTCTTCCGAGAAGATTGATCTTATTTGGTTGAGAATGAAAGAGGCACAAAGCCACCAGAAATCCTACGCGGACAACCGTAGGAAGCCTCTCGAATTCTCAGTTGGTGATCTTGTCTTTATTCGTGTTTCTCCTTTGAAGGGGGTTATGCGTTTCAGTACGACTGGGAAATTGGCTCCTCGCTTTATAGGACCATTTTCTATTACTGAACGTATTGGCTCTGTGGCTTATAGAGTTTCACTTCCAGCTCATTTATCTGGCATTCATGACGTGTTTCACGTCTCCCAACTTCGGAAGTGTCTTCGAGAGTCGGATTCTGTTATTGATTCTTCTGATTTGCAAGAGCTTGAGGTCTCACCGGACTTATCTGTTGTACAGCAGCCTATTCGCGTACTTGACATGGAGGTGCGATACCTTCGAAACAAGGACGTGCCGCTCGTTAAAGTTTAATGGTCCGCTAATCCCAATGACTGTACTTGGGAAACCAGAGAGTATATCGAGCGATTTTATCCGGGTTTTCTATCATTGCTTGGGAACGATGGGAATATCTTTTCGTCTCAAACTTATTTCCTTTTCTTTTGAATGTTGTATGTATGTAGTTGTTACAAGTATCGTCTCTAGGAATTGCAGGGACGCAATTTTGTAAGGAGGGGAGATCTGTAACAACCCGCATAATTAACGATTTTATATTTAAATTATTTATTTAAATATAGCGTCGTTAGTCGGATTTTTGGATCCGAAATGTTACTTTTTGCAAACAGCTAAATTAGGACTCGAAACCACTTCCATTGAGTCCAAAATGGCATTTGCGATCTTTTTGAGTATAAGCTTTGATATGTTTGGAGTAAGTTGAATTTTGCTACCTTTTCTAGTTGGGTTTTGGGTTTGGGTTCAGCCCACTAGCTAACTAATTAACCCTAACTCAGTCCCTCTCCTCTCCACTAACTTATTTCATTTCATAAAAACTTAAGCTTAGAACTGAAAATGGGGGAAGAGAATAGGAATTAGAAATTCCAAGCCCTAGTTTCTTGCAAACTTGAATGCTTGATCCAAAATCAAAGAGAAGGTGTTGATAAGCTTTTCTTCATCTTCTCCAACCCTTCTCCTCTTCAATTTCTGAAAGTTTTCCTAAACCTAACTTTGGGAAATATGTGTTTTATTCGTAGATTGAAGCTTGTAGAGTTGAAGTGAAGAGTAGTTAGTCTCCTTCTTGTGTTTGAGCTTCTTCTTCTTGTTTTGAGATAAAAGGTGAGTTTTGAACTCACATCTACTTCTCTTGATATCATGGGTGATGGGTATGAACTCCTAGCACTTGTTTATATGCACTTGTTTTTGGTTTGGATTGAATTGGTGAATATTCAAATTTTTAGTGTTTTGGGTTCAATTCTTTAAAGATCCTAACTTTGATGTTTGAACATGTTTTTGGTGGCGAATTGGAGAGCTAATGGAGCTGGGCTATCTATTGGCTAAGGCTACTTAGGTCTATTGCCCGATCGATTGCGTTTTGGAAGAGTTTGTGCTTGGATGAAATAGGGCAGGAACTGCAGAAACTTGCAGTTCGACCGACCGAGCCCTGTAGCCGGCCGACCGACCTGCTACCCCGAACCTTTTTTTTCTGCTTTTGGCCAGTCGACCGAGCCCTATAGCCGGCCGATCGACCTGCTGCTAGTTTTGCCTATTTTGCCTTTTTGTGTGTTTTCCAAATTTTATCGATTCAAGTTGGTTCTTAGTGGTTGTTATTGCATCTTTGGCTTTGATAACTTATTTTTGACTTTATTCACGGGTTTTATAAAATAATCCCTCTAAATCGCATTAAAAGCTCGTTTCTCCGATTATGAATTCTATTTAAACACACACAATTTCGCACTTCGAGCGGAGTGGAAGGGAGATTAAACGGTTAGGTAAAACACGGACCATGAATCCATGCGTTGTCTTTCCGATTAATCCCCGACCTATTCGATTGATCGTTTTGGGCTTTTGGTCCGGTACCGATGAGATGTGGTAGACTTTGTACTGCTTTGAGTGTGAAATTAACTAACGGATAGTAAACCGTTTAGTGCGAACGAGTGGTTATGGGACTCACGTTACCACTTTTCGGATTCCTTTTTGAGAGTTATGACACATTCTGCCAGTTAGCGGTGTCCAGTACTGGGCCTCCGGACTTTCACCACTACGGTTTGTTGCCTTTGGGGTAGTGTCTTCGGACTCTCCTTCAGGTTTGTTGCCTTCGGGTATGTTGCCTTCGGGTTTGTACCTTCGGGTTTGTGCCTTCGGGTTTGTTGCCCTATTGTATCGCTTTCGGAGTTAGGACTTTATGAGCCGCTCGAGTGATATTTGGGTTTGGAGTCTTCGGGCTCATGGATCCTTGTTTATACAGTACTGAGCACGTGCAAATTTTCTGATGTTTCATTGATATGTATATTCCCTAGGTATCGCCCTTCGGTGTTGGTCTTTTTTAGCCGCATGAAGTATAGCGATTACCTTGTGGAACTTGTGTTACCTTCATTGGTATTTGTTATTTGCCTTTATGGCTTGTTTTGGGATATTCCTATCCTTTGTTTCTCTGAATTGCCGATGATACGAGGCTTGTTATGATATGATTCATCTTTTTGTTAGATGATTGTGTTATCTCTTTTAGAGATATTTGTTATACATTGTGACCTTGCAGGTTATTGTTGTTCAGTTTATCTAACTACTTTGTTTAGCTAGACTGACCCATGTATTTTATACTCGGGTCAGACCGAGATGTTTCAGGTTAGGTGCATTTGGACTTAGCCTATTTTGCTTCCGCATGGACTATCCAGCTTGTTCCTTTTTGTTAAAGCTTTTTGTGTAGTCCTTTTTATTGTAACTCTGATATATGTATTCATCTGGAATCGTCTGTATATTGTGGTTTGCTATACCACTTGACATGTATTATTTTGTATACTCTGTTATGTATCAATATATGTGTATATGATGATCTACTATTCTTTGATGTATATTACAATTGAGTTGTTATATTCTGTTCTAATAGATCCTCCAACCACCTATGGTTTTGTTTTAAGTATTCATTGGGTATGTCTACCTGCTTGGTATGTCTATTGTCGATGTATTCAATAGATAGTTAGAGCAAGGCTATAGATGGTCGCTCCTAACCAGCCTTATTCTCCGTGTTAGTTGACGGCATTACCTTGTAGTGTCCTTGGCTAACGTGGGTATAGAGGTAGGGCGTCACAGCTCTATTTAGTGATATCTGATGATCAGAGGGTAAGGGATAAATGCTAGGATGTTGATAGAGCTTTGTGGTGATGGTGGTTGATTTTTGAAATCTGTAACCCTAGTTTTAACTAGGCTAGATAATTTGATCACCATGGTTTCTCTAGTTGATCGAGTGCAACAGGATCATGGGTGATGGGAGCTTGGACGTTGACGAAGGCAAGACCAGGATTTCTGAACCTTCGGTGGTCGGAAGGGTGGGGACAAGGCATGTTCCAGGTTTGGTGGTGATTCCTGTTTCTCTGTTTTTGGTTTTTTTTGGACAACTTGAATCCGATTTCGAGATTTGTATAGTGATCTGATGATCGTAGTTGAGTGTGAAGGAGGTTGCCGATGAGGGAAGACCATCGGAGATGGTTGGAGGTGGTTAAAGTCATCGTGCATGTGCACGTTGCACTTTATTCTTCGGGTTTTCTCTCGAAAAGTTCGAGCATTTGCTCGAAGTTTTTAGTTTGTGGACTCGAAGCAACTGAAGGGTTGGCTCGGGTCATGATTGAGTTACAGGTTTTCAAAACCTGTCAGTTTAATAATCTTTAAAACTGAATTTTAAATTATAAAGAAATGATTTAAACAAAGTTTAGGACTAAGTTTTTAAATCTGGATTCAAATCTAAATTTGAATCCTAATTTTGAAATAAAATATAGTTTTTAAAATTTAAATTGTTTAAACAACCTTAAAATGTTTAAATGGTTTGAATTTTTTTTAAAAAATGAAGATTTAAAATATAAGTAATTAATCAAGTTTTAATCTGGAAAATTCAAATTTGATTTGTATCTTAGTTTGAAGATAAATAAGTTTTAAAATTTAAATTGTTTCAAACAACTTTGAATGTTTAAAATATATTTTAAATATGGTTTGAATTTAAGACGAATTTGGTTTTAAAATTCTTTTAAGATTTCTTTTATAAGACAAATACTTCTTTAACATGTAATTCAAAAGGGCTTTTTAAATTGTTTTAAACTTTGCTAAAGTTAATTTGTATTCATTTTAAATCTTAAATTTAAATGAAATTTAAAATGAAATTTGAAGGTAAATTTAAAGTAAATTGTTTTTAATTGCTTTATTAATGATATTTTGATCATTAATAAGGAAAATGTTTTTATCATTAAATAAATAAAGATTTAATGTTTTGAATTATTAAGTTAATTAAAATGGATAATTAATTTATTTATTAATTAATGACTTGGATTAATTAAATAAGTAATTAAAGGTTTTAATTACTGATTGAGATTAATTAATTAAGGATAATTAATTTGTAATTAAGGATTATTAATCGGATTCTAATTAATGATCAAAGATTAAATAATGAAGTAATTAAGGATTAATTAAGTTACAATTAACACTTAATTAATTTAATAATTAGAATTAATTAATGGATTATTAAAAATTTATTAATTTGTAATTAATAATGATTAATGTAAGTTAATTACTTTAGGAAGTAATTAAAGAATTCTTAATGATGGTCATTAACTTAAGATTATTTAATAATTAATTAATGTGATTAATTTTAATAGTTAATTAGATTAATTGATTAATGATAATCATTTGTGAAATTGTTTAAGTGTAATTACTTAATTGAAGTAATTAAGGAATTAATTACTCAATGTAATTAATTGAGTTTATGTGATTGGTTTAGATTAATTAATTAAATTTAATTAATTTAAACACTGGATGATTTGATAATAATTACTTAATGTATTAATGGAGTGTAATTACTTAGTGAAGTAATTAATTGATAATCACTGGATGTAATTAGTGGAAGATGATTTAATAATGGAAGTAATTTGGATTAAATTACTTTGTATAATTAATCAAGGGATTAATTAAGATAATTAATTAAGGAGTAATTAATTTATTTAATGGAGTAACTAAGGGTAATTAATTACTGAATGTGATTAATCCAGGGTGATTAAAAATTGTCGTTTAATTTAAAGATTAATTACTTATTGTAATTAATTTAAATAAAGTAATTAATTAAAATGTTATTAGGGATCATTAATTAATATTACTAATGATGTAATTAAGAATTGATTAATTAAGATTAATTAATCAATGATAAGTGATTAAAAAGGTAATTAATTAAGGATTAATGTAATTAATTTTAGTTAATTAATTAATGAAGTAATTAAAGGTTAATTACTATAAGTGGTTACGAATAAATAATTTGTGAAATTAATTAAAGGATAATTACTTGAATTAATTAAAGGATAATTAATCAAGGAGGATTAATCAAGGTGATTAATTAGAGGATAATTAATTAATTGATTTGTAATTAATTAATGGTTGTGTAAGCAAAGTTTAATGATAAGGTAATTAATTTAATTCACTTTAAATTAATTAGAGATGGAAGTAATTAATTTAATTCACTTTAAATTAATTATAGATGTTGTGATTAAGTAAATCATTGCTTACGTATGGATGGATGATATTGTTTGCCTTGAATGGTTTGAAAATCTCAGATATAAGATAAGTAATGCTGTGTGATATGGATGTTTTGGTTGCATTATGATGATAATGTGAATTATCTATTTGTGATGATAATGTGGATTATCTGTTTGTGATGATAATGTGAATTATCTGTTTATGATGATAATTGTTTGCACCAAAAATGGTCCAAACCCCAATATCGTGAAAGCACCCGTTTAAGAACACAAATCAGCAATATTCAACACAAATTTCAGATCTAAGCAGTAACAATCACAATAATTCAGCAATAACAATCAGAAACACAGGATTTATAGTGGTTCGGCGATCTTGCCTACGTCCACTCTGAAGCTTATGATTTTATTGATTCACTTGATGATTTCAATCAGTTGCAGCGAATTACAGTTGATAATGGCTCTGAAGTTTGATTGCAACAGTGGTAATGAAGAGTAGATTTGAATCCGGCAGAGTCCGGACGTCGAATGGCAAAAAAGATCCCCTTTCTGTAGGCCTCAGGGCGCTATTTATATGTGTATGAGGCTCAGATCTCGCTCAAACTTCGGGAGACTTTTTCTGGCACGTGAGTGGGCCCACGCGACCGACCCCACCAAGTTTCATCTTGATCTGGGATCGATACGAAGTCATTTCATATCCATCAAAAAATGGTCCAATCGAGATGAAACTTTGTAGGAACAATCTTTACCTAGTACGGAAGCTTTTGTTAAAATTTCGTTGCATTTAGATCAGCGATTTGGGAGATACGATCGATACGAGTTGGCATGTTCCGGTTGGCTGTTTATTTCGAATCCATTCCTTCGAATCGATCACCTCATGTGATCTTGTGATGATGTGGCGCACGTACTTCGCGTAGATCCGGTCTTTACTCCGAGTTGACCGTATCGACTCCATAAAATTTGCCTTGTTCGTATCGAGGGATGACACGTCACCCAAGGTTAGTTGACCTGATGGATACGAACAAGCCTCTGCTTATGCATTCGAACATGGTCTTGGAATGGAGACGAAGTAGCGAACCTCTGATGGGTGCGAAGTCGATGTCAGGTGATCGTTACGAAGTAAACTATACACTGATGGATTCGAATAAGACACTCTAGCCGAAGTTCGATCGATACGAAGACCTGGCCACTTCGATCGATACGAAGCCGATGGATACGAACCGAGGTCTGGTGATGGATATGCGTATCGACACAAAGTGCAACCTACTGATGGATACGAAACTGTGCTCTAGGATGGATACGAACATGCTGAGGTGATGCCCATCTGATCGATTCGAAACCGATCAATTCGAACTGACCGATATCACGTTACTGATTGATTCGAACTCGATCGATTCGAAGTATGAGGAACCTTATGGATTCGAACAAAGCAAACATTGATGGATACGAATCCCATCGATTCGAAATGGGCATCTCCTCAACAATTTGATGGATACGAACTGTGTGTTTTAGCTAACTTGCATCGATCATATCTTATTCATACGAACTACGATTAACCTGAAATTTGAAATGCTGGCTTCTATGATCTTGCTTGTCATGTTCTATTAGTTGTAGCCTGATCCGGGCTCGGACAAAATTCATCGATATCCATGGTGAAGCAATGTATAACCAATCTTTGAGATGAACTTTCTTTTGTTTTGGATCGATCTTTTGGTATCACGGCTTTGCCAAAAAGCGGGATAACATTTGCCCCCCAAAACATGCCTTGCTGTAGGAAGGTGTGTTTTATAATGTCTTTAGTTGGATGTTCATATCCTATCAACAACCTGTAAAGAACATGATAATTTCATATGACCTCGAATGACGATCGTTCGGTATCGTGTGCCATTTGTGGTGAATCAGGACCGTTCGCGGTTGATGTCGTTCGCGGCGAAGGATAGAATGGGGCCGTTCGCGGTCGATGCATTCGCGGCGAATGGTGATCGTTCGCGATCAAGTGCCGTTCGTGGCGAAATGTGACCGTTCGAGGTCGTATATCATAATAAGTGAATCATGACCGTTCACGGTCGGGTGCCGTTCGAGGCAAATTGTGACCGTTCACGGTCGTGTGCCGTTCGAGGCAAATTATGATCGTTCGCGATCATGTGCCGTTCGAGGCGAATTGTGATCGTTCGCGATCATGTGCTATTCGAGGCGAATTATGTGTGCCCGGGGGGACTTAGTATTATCGATGCCAGAGTTCATGTTCGGGGGAGTTTCCGAATCAAAGACTTTGGCCGTTCATCGCCATGCAAGAGATGCTAGTGGACCATTCGCGATCCAACGGGCATACAAGTATTTTTTTTTTACAGAATTGCAAATATCAAAGCAATAATCACACGAATCCCACAACAGAAATGTCCAAACAAGCAGAGTCTAAATGTTCAAATCAAAATCAAAGCAAAAAAGCAAGACGAAGATGTCAAAGCGTAAACTCTTACTATGGTGCGGTTGGTAGTCATTCAGAGCATGTCTATGGATCGTGCGCGATCGCTTACATGTGTAAATGATTTAAATGTGTTAGTGAGAGGTTTACGACTTGTTCATCATTATTTCAGTCAATCAATCAATTGATAATCAAACGATGTCCCGGTTTAGAGTCACCTCTAGATGATGTAGATGGTGGTCGCTCTGGCTCCACTGCTGGAGTTCGCCTCCTCACATACTGAAGGAGCATACCATTCCTGACATGCCCTTCCACCTCATCCTTCAGATGTCTACAATCATTAGTATTATGTACGTTCAGTTCATGGAATATGCAATACTTATCCGATTTCCTTTCGTCGGAAGTTGGATTCCTTCGCATTGGTCTACGATATGGAACCTGCTCCTTGGTATCCTGATAGATTCGTTCTAGACTATCATTCAGCTTTGAGTATGTGGTGAACCTTGGTTCCTTTCATGGTCGCATTGATCTGTTATAGCTACTCTCAGCCTTTCGTTTTCCCTTGCTAGTTTCTGTACCTTTCTCAGGGGGATTTCCATCTTTGACCGTATAAACGTTGTATTCATCATTTTCTTCTCTTTCTGCACTCGCATCTTCCAATCGCAAGAACTTCTCTGCTTCGTGATAAAACTCTTCTAGATCCACAGGTGGATCTTTAGTCAATGAATTTTTGAAATCCATGCTATCAGCTATTCCAGACACAGCTGCCATCATAACCATGGATGGATCTGGCCGATCCACCGATGGTGCTGCCGCATTGAATCACGTCAGGAAACTCCTCAAAGTCTCTCCAGCTTTCTGCTTCATAATTGCCAAACTCATTACATTCTTGGGTCTTGCAATGTGAACCCTAAATTGTCTGATGAATCTCTCAGTTAAATCTGCCCATGATCCTATGGAGCCGCTCTCTAGTTTCCTAAACCATAATGCTGTGATTTCCGTCAGATATAATGGAAAGCACCGGGCCATAACCTCTTGTGATGCCCCCAGCACTTCATGTGCCTCATGTACCTCATCAGATGGATCGTGGGGTCCGTCTTCCCATCATACATCTCCAATGATGGTAACTTGAACTCTGACGGGTTCCTAGCCATCTTGATTACAGGAGAAAGGAGACTCCTATTCATGTCTTCTAGATCTCTGTTTATTAATCCGCCTCTCATGGTCGCATGACAATTTGCGCCAATCTATCATTGTCTCCAAGATGCAATCCTCGTTCATCGCTTACGACCTGCCCCCCGAGTTCACGAGGGAATTCTGGAATCTGTCCCCATGACTGAGCGTACATTCCTTTGCTACCTCCAGTTGCGCAGATGCTCCTATCTCTTTCCGGTATTGAATCAGCATTCTCCATGTGTGTGCCTCCTAATCCAGGTGCTACGCCGGATGGTCCTGCCCCGTTCTGAACTCCATCAGCTCCTCAGTTCTGTGCTCCAAGTTGCCCTATCTGTTGAAATAAACTCTGGATCAACTCCTCCTGTTTCTTCATCATTGTATCCATCTCGTCCCTAGTGATGAAGATGGATGCTTGATTCGCTCCTGAGGAAGCCTCTTGACTTCCTTAGTGTTCACTCCTCTCTGGCCTTTGTCTCTTACTTGTTTGTCTCATCATAGTTCTTAGATCTGAATTCTTAAGTCTTCAAATTCAACTTCTCCTGAGTTCAACTCTCAATGAGAGCACCAAAGTGTTTGCACCAAAAATGGTCCAAACCCCAATATCGTGAAAGCACCCGTTTATGAACACAAATCAGCAATATTCAACACAAATTTTAGATCTAAGCAGTAACAATCACAATAATTCAGCAATAACAATCAGAAACACAGGATTTATAGTGGTTCGACGATCTTGCCTACGTCCACTCTGAAGCTTATGATTTTATTGATTCACTTGATGATTTCAATCGACTATAGCGAATTGCAGTTGATAATAGCTCTAAAGTTTGATTACAACAGCGGTAATGAAGAGTAGATTTGAATCCGGCAGAGTCCGGACGTCGAATGGCAAAAAAGATCCCTTTCTGTAGGCCTCAGGGTGCTATTTATAGGCGTAGGAGGCTCAGACCTCGCTCAAACTTCGGGAGACTTTTTCTGGCATGTGAGTGGGCCCACACAACCGACCCCACCAAGTTTCGTCTCGATCTGAGATCGATACGAAGTCATTTCGTATCCATCAAAAAATGGTCCAATCGAGCTGAAACTTGGCAGGAACAATCTTTACCTTGTATGGAAGCTTCTGTGAAAATTTCATTGCATTTGGATCAGCGGTTTGGGAGATATGATCGATACGAGTTGGCATGTTCCGGTTGGCTGTTTATTTCGAATCCATCAATTCGAATCCATTCCTATGAATCGATCACCTCATGTGGTCTTGTGATGATGTGGCGCGCGTACTTCGCCTCGATCCGGTCTTTACTCCGAGTTGACCGTATCGACTCCATAAAATTCGCCTTGTTCGTATCGAGGGATGAGACGTTACCCAAGGTTAGTTGACCTGATGGATACGAACAAGCCTCTGCTCATAGATTCGAACACGGTCTTGGGATGGAGACGAAGTAGCGAACCTCTGATGGATGCGAAGTCGATGTCAGGTGATCGTTACGAAGTAAACTATACACCGATGGATTCGAATAAGATACTCTAGCCAAAGTTCGATCGATACGAAGACCTGGCCACTCTGATCGATACGAAGCCGATGGATACGAACCGAGGTATGGTGATGGATATGCGTATCGATACGAAGTGCGGCCTACTGATGGATACGAAACAGTGCTCTAGGATGGATACGAACATGCTGAGGCGATTCCCATCTGATCGATTCGAACTGACCGATATCACGTCACTGATCGATTCGAACTCGATCGATTCGAAGTATGAGGAACCTGATGGATTCGAACAAAGCAAACACTGATGGATACGAATTCCCTCGATTCAAAATGGGCATCTCCTCAATAATTTGATGGATACGAACTGTGTGTTTTAGCTAACTTTCATCGATCATATCTTGTTCATACGAACTCCGATTAACCTGAAATTTGAAATCCTGGATTCTGTGAACTTGCTTGTCATGTCCTATCAGTTGCAGCCTGATCCGGGCTCGGACAAAATTCATCAGTATCCATGGTGAAGCAATGTATAACCAATCTTTGAGACGAACTTTCTTTTGTTTTAGATCGATCTTTTGGTATCACGGCTTTGCCAAAAAGTGGGATAACAATAATATAGATTATCTGTTGTGATATGTGAATTATCTATCTGTGTGTATATAGGTAAGAGAATTGAATTGTTTTAAACTTTAAACAACTTGGACTTAAAAGATACGTTTTGGATTTCGATGAGACCGGGAGTGGGTTTCCAGATTTGGATATCCACAAACCATATCGATCCAAAATAACGATAGGTCGTGAATCTCAAGTGAAGATGAAGATTCAGAGTGCAAGGGTAATCGTCGTTAACTCTGAGGGTGATTCCAAAATGAGTGTAATGAGATAATGCCTTCGGTTTCGTTCGAACCCGGAACAAACTTGTATGGATTGAATGCTTTCAGCACATCGTCAGGTGGACGATGAGCATTCTAAGTGATATTTTCTGATTAAAGGTAATCGTAGCCTCAAGCCTCATTAACCGGGAATGGAAAATATGGGAGGTGCAGCAAGGCTAAGTGGGTCATGCCCATGTAGGATGAGTTTTTCCCCTGTCTAGAGGTCCCTTTTTATTCGGCTGCATGGGCAGTTGGAATGCGCACTAATTGCGGGGTTGTCTTGTTCGGGACTGTCCAGTAAGGGATGGTTTCGGCCTTGTGTTGCAGGGGATTTAGGGTGGATCCTCGGTATGTTTAACTAGGCCATGTACTGTGACGCGTGGTACCCCAGTAGCCCTACCATTGTATGGAATCCAAAATCCAATAAGCGCCCTCGGATTTGATTATATTACCCACTTTTGTGGCTAGTAGCTGGAATTTAATCATGTAACAATTTCGGCCATTGCATATTTACTTGAAAACCCTAGACCTATTATAATATCATTGGATTTCCTATCAAATGTTTTGGTTAGCATAAGGTAAAAACTTTTCCATGTTTATGTGTGGGAAGTCTTACGTGATATCTTTATTTTTAAAGGTTTTTCAAAGTTAAGAAACCTTAACCTGCTACTCACACCAGACCCATGTCTGACCCGGAGTTTATTTCTGTTTTTCTTAAACTCTTGGGTACTCAAATTTTTACGAGCAGCCAAGGGATTCAAGTTAGATTTGGCGAATACTGGAGGAGCAATGGAGCAGGAGGCTTCTGCGTTGTAGATATATATAGTGTTCCGCTGTTTTGGTATCTCTAAGTGGTTTTTGTATTGTATTGAGTTGTAATAAATAGACAGGTGTTTATAACTGTCTAGTATGTGATGTGTTGTCAGTGTAACTTTGATTGATGTTATATACTATGTAATACTTATGTGATTAATATAATTTATTCGTTCTGCTATTGAGATTCTGACGTTGTTTCTTCTTTCTCTTCTTTCTTTTCTCTTTTCTATCCCTTTGTTTCTTCAACATGATGCGATTTTCTGTGCTGAGAAAGTCGGGTCGTGACACATTCCAAGATGGTTTGCTACGTGGAAAAAGGTCATCGTGGCCTCTTAAGCCCCACATCATGGTAATGTCTAAAATAGGGTATGTTGCAAGGCTATGTGGGTCACTCCCATGAGGGTATGATCATCACCTTATCTAGAGTCGATATCTATATGTATGCTTCAAGGTTCATTTTTGTTTGTTGATCATAAACTAAGGTGATCATATTTGGTACTATCAGTCAGTTGTAGGCCAGTCTTGTCATGAAGGTTGCAAAGTACCTACAGCCTATAGTACATTTTATCAAGAGGTATGCTGTTTCGGAAGGTAGTCCCTTAGCATGCCATTTGTTGGAATCCATTCTCCAATAAGTGTCTTTGGTTTTCGATTTTATACCTATTATTGTTGTAATGTACACACATTACAGCTACTTGATTATAAATATTTTAAACCTAGACATTATGACAACATAAATGGAGTTTTATGTAAAATGTTTTGGTTATTATAAGGTAAAAACCTGTCCACGTTTATGTGTGGCGTGGTCTTACAAGATACCTTCAATTTTAAATGATTTCATAAGTTATAATAAAATTCCATGTGATTTGAGTTTGTCATGCTGGTTTTACCAGACTGATCTGGGCGTTGTTTTCTTATAATGCCCGAGTCAGACCGAGCATGTTTTTAGATTAGCTTTGGATGCTTTGGATTCAAGAGATGAGTTGGATGATGAAGACATTTTTTTGTATTTCTTTTATTTTACCCCATTTGTTATTCATGTTGTAGATGTCAACAATTATAAGGGCAGGTTGTTATAACTGTCCAAGCTGATAATAGATTAATGTACTCTGACGTTGTATGTATATTAAAGTTCTTTCTTTTTGTAAAGATCTTATTTATATATTATATGTTACTCATCGTGTTTTTGTGAGATTCTGTTCTTTCTTTCTTTTTTTACTCATAATGACCAATCTTTCAAACTATTAAATGATCGGTACACGAATATCGAGGATGCATTAAGTGTCATCTTTAGTAGGAAGAAAGCATATCGTTACATGGTTTAAGTCAAACAAGTTTGTTAAACGTCACCCTAAGTCAAGCTATGTGGCTATTTTCCTAGAGTAGCCATGGAGCTATTTCCTATAGTGTTGCTGAGCCGATGGGCTTGGACTAGGCCGCACTTAAAAGTGTTGGCCAGCTTAAATTTGACAGTTTGAGTCTTGTTGTATAAATTGAACTGGGATAGTCCAGACCTTAATGTGCTGGTAGGCTTGTCTTCCACTTGTGAGAAAATTAAGAAATATTTTTACCCTTAAGCCCATCTATATGAATATGGGCAAGGCTTGTTTAGTCAAGAAGATCATGCCATTAGGGCCTTTTGCTTTGCATTTAATGCATGCACAACAATAATATGTGATTGGTGGAGAAGATTCCTTTCAAAGAGAAATCATGGCCATTCAATTGTAGGGACCGTTTCCATTATAACAGCCCGCACCTCACTTATCGAAGATATTGTCCCTAATTTAGTCGCCTCCGCCTCATGGGCCAAGCCAAGGTATGGGCTTTTGTTCCTCAAAAGGCCTCGACATTATTATAAGGTGAAGTCTTTGGCATATAAGCACCCACTTCATAGTGTTTTTCCATGATGTGGGACTATTATTCCCTTTTTGAAGGGTGTCACAATATCCCCCTTTTAGAGCCCAATACCCTCATTGGCTCATGAACACAACACCACCCAGGCGTCGTGGCTTTAATACATACAGACCACAATTCCGGTTGGGTATGGCTCTAATACTATTATAACAGCCCGCACTGCACTTAACGCAGATATTGTCTCCAATTTAGTCACCTCCGCCTCAAGGGTCAAGCTAAGGTATGGGTTTTTATTCCTCAAAGGCCTCGACGTTATTACGAGGTAAGGCTTTGGTATATAAGCTCCTACTTCATAGTGTTATTTCGCATTGTGGGACTATTATTCACATTTTGAAAGGTGTTACAATAACAACCCTGATTTGGAGATTACCTATCAATATTAAATTATAATTTAATATTGTAAATTAAATTAAAATTGGAGATTTTAAATTGTTTATTTGGAATAAAAAATGAATTTTGAAAATAAAATGTGAAATTTTGGAAAACATATTTTGTTTTTTGGGTTAATAATGAATAGAAAATGATTTTTATTTAGAGAAAATGCAATAATTTTATTAATTATTGCCAATTACTTCTTTTAATAATTTTAAAAAAAGTATTTTATTTTTAAAGGTTGTTTATTTAAATAAAAAGAGTGAAATTTGGTTTTAAAATGAGTTTTGGTTAAAAAAATTAGGTTTGAAATGGTTTGTCATATTTTTATATATAAGAAAATAATTTTTGTAGAATTTTTGTAGTCAAAAATAAGGATTTATACATTCATTTGTGTAAATTGTGTTTTTTTGTAAAATAAGGGTTAATTTTAATAAAAATGCCTTTAAAACTAAAATTGTCTTTTTATGCGTTGAAAAATATTTTATTTCACATGTATGTATGTCACATAAATTATTTGTATGTAAATTTGAAGAAAATGACATTTGTTTTATAACTTAGTGTACATTTGGTTTATGTGTTGAAATAAATTAGCTTAGGCAAATTAATTTTTCTCTAATTTGGGTCTAAAGCCCATTAGCCAACCAAAACCGAAAATAAGAAATGAGAAACCTTCACCTGTACGTACGTTTGAGTTCATCTTCTCCAGAAAACCAAAAACAATGAAAAAAAAACAAACTCCACCAAATTTTCAAATCCAAAGCTTTTAATCCTCAATTTTCTTCAACAAGTTGCTATTTTAATCAATTTAAAGAAGAATTCATTAGGTAATTGCTTCCAAAACACAATCTTTTCATCAAAAATTTTAATTTGTGGAATGAGTTCTTTTTTGATGGCTTTTCTTCCTTTTGCATGCATCTACTTCTCACTTTTACATGTTCTTGAAGCCAAAACTTGCGCAAAGCTTCCACTTTTCAGCTCAAATCTAGGTTTTTGATGTTCATTGCAAGGTGAGTTAACTGCTCACAAATGCTAGCTGAAGCAAAGCATCAAATGCCAAAAATATATGCAAAAATAGCTTCAATATATCGATTTCTGTTGATGTTTTTGTTTCTATGAAAACTGTGTTTGGGTGTCACTTTTCACGTAATTTTCTCTCAATTATGGCAATGAAATGTTGTTAGATTTTCTTCTTTTGATAGTTCATATGCTGTAGTATATGTTTGCAAAATTTCATAGCAAAAATCTTTCGTTTGATACCTGAAAACTTTGCCGCAAAATCAAAGCATGGCCTGGAAATCACCTGTACACATTTTGTTGTGTTGCTGCAAACATGATTTGAGTCCATGTTTGAGACAGTGTAACTTTTTATTTTAAGTCAAAATTCAACGATTCTTCTTTTATTTGAAAGCCGAAGTTTTCTATTATATGCATACCAATTTCTAGCTCATTCTGAGATAATTTGTCCCTTTGTTTCATACATAAAAGTTGAACCCGAGATGGTTTTCAGGCCTGTACATTTTTTGGTTTTTGAACTATTGCAAACATGGCCTGAGTCCATGTTTGAGACAGTATAACTTTTTCATTTCCACTCGGAATTCATTAATTCTTTTTTGTTTGAAAGATGAAGATTTCTACTATGTATATATCAATTTTTAGCCAAATATGAGGTCGTTTGGTCCTCCATTTTAGGCCTATAATTTGGACCCAAGATGGTTTTCCGGCTGAGCATATTTTTGTTTTTGAACTGTTACAAACATGGCTTGAGTCCATGTTTGAGACAGCGTAACTTTTATATTTCCAGTCGGAATCCTTCAACTCTTTTTTGTTTGAAAGTTGAAATTATCTACTTTGTGCACACCAATTTTTAGTTCAGTCAAAGGTTGTTTAGCCACCTGTTTTATGTCTGAAAGTTGAACCCAGAGAAGATTTCAGACCTAGGTATTATGTTGCCGATGCATTTTCATGTTCTTTTTTCGTCTGCATTTTGACTTTTACTTCATGTTTTGTGATATGTTTGAAATGTTTTGAGACCGTGATATCTATCAGTAGACTAGCCAAATTTTGAAGATTTCGGAATTCAAATTTTGGATTAAATTTGAATTAAATTTGAATTGAATTTGAATATTGATTTGAGTGATTTCTTGAGTTTTTATTCGTTTTCGAGCATAGATTTTTTCAAACCTTTTTGAAATAATTTTTAAAATAGCTGGGCATTTTGAATTATTATTATATGATATTTTTAAAGTATGTTCAAATATAGAATCTATTTATTCCCGATAATAAGGGAATTTTCAAATGGGGCTTTCAAAGTTGGTATTAAAAGCTTTTTTCCTCAAGTAAATTATTTTATATACAAAATACATGTTTTTGCACTATTCGAGCAAATGAGAAGGATAATTAAACGGTTTGGTACAACAGTGGTATGAGACACGTGCGTTTATCTTATTGGTTAATTCCCGACTTGTGCGTTTGATCATTTTGACCTAAGGGTCGAGTTTACCGATGAGATGAGGTAAACTTTTTACTTCTTTGAGTGTGAAATTTACTAGTGGTTAGTAAACTGTTTAGTGCGAATGTGTGGTATGAGACACACGTTAACACTATTTGGGTTCCTATCCGAATGTTTATGACACATTTGTCTAAGAGACGTATTTGCCAGTACTAGACCTTCGGGTCATTTGTCCTTCGAGACGTTTTTCTAATAGATGTATTTGTCCATTGCAACATATCTCTCCTTCGGAATGTTGTCCTTCAGGATGTTTTTCTGAGAGACGTATTTATTGTCCTTGGGACGTCTTTCTAAGAGACGTGGCACCTTATTTTGAGAGAGCAGTACTTGGCGGGCTTCGGCCATAAGCACGTGCTATATCTTTGAGATAATTTTATTGATGTTTGTGATTTCCCTAGTGTATTTTTCTTTTTTAGGAATTGGTCCTTTGAACCATTTGATAAATATTTGTAGCGATTACCTTTTGGGAATTTGAGCTCTTGGAAGTTCAATTTTTGAGACTCGAATTGCCGAAACTGGCATTATATGAGATTTGCTTTTTGGCGTTTGCTTAATATTTTATTCTCGTCTTTGGAGATATATTTGCCTTATGGAATGTTTGAGATGTGATCCCTTTATGCATGTTTTGGGTTTGCCAAGATGGTGGGCTTAGGTTTTCCCCTAAACCATATTTGATGTTTTATTAATGCGGATGAAATGAGGCCCGCTACTTGTAACAACCCTAATTTGAAGACTACCTAATTATAATGGTAGTTATAATTTTATATTGTAAATTAAATTAAAATTGGTGAAATTAAATTGTTTATTTGGAATAAACAATAAAATTGGAATCAAATTGTGAAAATAAAGCATAAAATTTTATTTCATTTTTTTGGCGTGATAACAAATGGAATTGGGCTTTAATATAAAAAATGTCTTTATTTTAGAGAAAATGCAATAATTATGTTAATTATTGCTCATTTACTTCTTTTAATAATTTTTAAGAAAAGTATTTTATTTTTAAAGGTGGTTTATTGAAATAAAAGGTAGAAATTGGTTTGAAAATATGTTTTGGCCATAAATAAGTTTGGATATGGTTTGAAATATTTTTCCTAAGTGAGAAAATAAATTTTGTGGAATTTTTGAAGTTAATTATAGAGTTCTATTCATTTATTTGAGTAAATAGTGCATTTTTGTTAAATAAAGGATTTTAATAATAAAAATGTTTTAAAAATATAAACTAATCTTTTTATATGATAGAAAATGTTTTATTTTATATTATACAAGTTTTCACATTTTTCTTGTGTAAAACTTGTGAGAAATGTATTTTTATTTATGTGTATATGTGATATGTACACATTAATTTGTTCAGTGGTTATTTAACCATAAGCCATCTTATTTTCGTTTTATTTTGCATTGAATTCAGCCCATATTCACTTAGCCTGGTTAGAAGATAGAAAGAAGAATTTATACGTTCATTTTCATACTCTCTTCTTCCTCCTCCAACTTGAAAAAGAAAAGTCAGCAAACTCCTTTTTACCAAATTACAAAATCAACCAAATTTCTTTATATTAATACACCAAATTCAAGTCTTTTTGCAAGCTAGTGATAAATCAAAGGTAATAAACTTCAAATCACACTATTTCATCACAATTTTCTATTACAGTAAGTGGTCTTTCTAATTTTACTGTAAATATTGTTTTGCATGTTCTGTAGCTTCTTCTTACAGGCTTTTGAAGACAAAATCTAGCTGAAAGTTTCCCCTTTGCATCAAAAATTTGAGTTTTAGCATCTAATCAGTAAGATGAGTTGATTAACTCATGAAATTTAGCATAAAAAATGCTTCAAAGTGAAAAACTGTGAATATATTTGCTTCAGTAGACAAATTTACAAAATTGTTTTCTTTTTGTTCAAAATGCTCTGTACTGCTTCTTTGGAGGCTTGTATCTATAGATTCTGGCAACAAAATGCTGCTGAACTTCTTTCAGTTCATAGACTACATGTTGATCTTTGTCTCTGAAAAATATTATAACATCTCCAAAAAATATATAAATCTAAAACAAATAATTTATTTGAAATTTGGAAATTGAATGTGAATTAATTTTAAATTTTCAAACCATATGAATAGTTTATTTGTTTAATTATATATCTATGTACATAAGTATATAGAATGGATTGAATTTCAAATTTGAATTTGAATTTGAATTTGAATTTGAATTTGTATTGAATTTAAATTTAAAAATAAATTTCTTAAGTAAATTTATTTGGATTCAAAATCATTAACATATGTGTATAGTTTATAAATTAGTATTAAACTTTTTCTTTTAAAAGATTGTATAAATATAAAAGAAAATGTAATTATATAAACAAAAGAAAAGGAATTATAAAAAATTTAGTTAAATCCTTATGCATATATTTACAAGTGTTCCTATTTAACATATGAACTTAACAAGTGTAATCTATTATAGAATGGAAGTTAACAAGTGTCATTTTATTGAATTTATTTTAAGAAAATTTATTAAAATAAGAAAAAAGGTTATATAAACCATTTTAACTTCTCTTTCTCATTTTTTTTTCAGTTTTAAAAACTTCAAATCTGAGAAAAACAAACCCTCAAACCAACAAGTAATCAAACCAGATCATCCACCAGAAATCAAAAACAAATTTAAACAAAGGCTTTTTCTTCAAACATTTAATCAACAATTCAAGTATCAAGCATTGTAAAGCTAAGTCCGTAAACAACACAAGTAAAGCTTCAGCTTAACAAATCAAGCTTCATCATCTAACAACCAGGAATCAAGGCATTATAATCAAATTCAGAAAAAAAAGTTGCAACTTCCAGATTTTTTTTCAAGTTCAACACTCAGGCTCTTCTCTGTTTTCATTAAACCTGAAGGTAAATCCTTTTAAAAATTTGAGTTTCAATTTGTTAAGTAATCAAGCAAGTGATCCCATCAAAAACTAAGCAAAAATTTACATAACTAGTTGCAGGTAAAATAAAATCCAGGATCAAATTTAAATAGCAATTCCAGACTTCAAATAATCAAATTCCTTTCTATTTTCTGCTTTCAGGCATAACAAGTGAGTAAACCTTTCTAAGCTCTGATGTCTGATGTGTTATTATAATGTATGAGTTAAACAAGTTTGAACATTTTTTTGCATGCACAAAATGTATGATTATGTGCATATTTTTGCCTGTGCATGTCAGTTCAAGTTTAAACCACCTCTGTTCCAGGTTATAGGGATTTAAAGCCTGTTCAAATTTTGATTTCTCTTCCTCTGATCCATATTGAACTTTGGGATCTAAATTAAATTAAATTGTTTTAACTTGTATCAAGTTTTAAAAATTAATCTGAGCAAAGATAAATTAAAGTTTTTCTAAAAATTAGAAGTTGCAGGAGAATTCAAAATATGTTGAAATTATAAACATCAAGATTTTTGATTTCAGGAATATCGTTGGAAATGTTTTCCTAAGTGTTGATTTCTAAAAGTAAAATCAAAATTTTTAAGAACGAATTCATTGAGAAATTGTGGGATGAACAAATTTGGGGTTTTTGCTCAATTCCGATGATCGGAATCATTTTGGGTCTCGAAATTAAGGTGGTAGCTTGGTGGAGGATTGTAGATCATCTAAAAAATACTCGTCGATTTTATAATTTGATGTGGAGGGTTGACGAGATCAAACTAGGGTTTTAGCCAATGCTTCTGCATTGATCGAAAATTGACCAATTTTGTTGTCTAGGCTGCATCGGACTGGACGAGACCGTTTAGTGGAAGGGGGTGCTCGATAGAGGAAGCTTGTGACGGAGGCGCATTGCCTCTGGTGATCTTTGGCGTCGGAGCGAGGTGGATTTGTGGGTCGACCTTCGATCCAGTTTTGAGTTAGTTGACTATTTTGCAAGTTCGCTGACATTTTGGTCTTCCGAGTTGTGTGGATGTTAGGTAGGGTTGTCGTCGAACCGATGGAGGCTGGAGCTTCGACCAGAGGTGGCGATTCCGATCGTGCATGTGCACGGGTCCTGTTGTGTATCGGGAATGAGGCAGAAGAGTGAAGGTTGGATGTCTCGAAGCAAGTATCAGGGAAAACTTGTGATAGCTCGAGTGTTCACTCGAGTAAAATTATTGATGCGCCGGGTAGTAATACTTAGAAAAAATTTATGTTTGAAAATTTGGGCACTCGGGTTGAATTTTGATAAAACTCGAAGCAAAAGAGAATTTTCTCGAGTGTGACTCGAAGCGGGTATCGAGCTTAATATGTTAAACAGTTTTTACTTTAAAAAAATTTCAAACTTTTAAGCCTTCTAAACCATGTTTTCAAATTTACGATTTTGATTTAAGCTTGGATTAATTAATGATATAAGTAAGATAATTTCCAAGTAATTAAATTTTAGTACGTTATTTTATAAAGTTATTTATATTAGATAAATAATGTAATTTAAATGGAAATTAGGATAAAATGTTGTTTGAACTAATCAAATTTTTTTTGGCAACTAGTGTATAAGGATAAAGATTTAACAAGGTTCAAAAGGATAATCAAAGTAATTAAATTATCTTTTGGTTTATTAAAACAATTAATGATTTTGTTAATATAATTTCTTAAGAAGTAATTACTTAATTAATTGTTAAATATTAATGATTGATTAAATGAATAAATAAGGTTAATTAATTTTTAATTAATTATTAATTAATTTAGGTGTAATTAATTTATAAAAGTAATTAAGATCTAATTAATTATTAATTAAGGATTAATTAATTAAGATAATTAATTAAGATAATTAATTAAGGAATAATTAATTAATAAAAGTAATTAAGCGTTAATTAATTAACAATTAAGGGTTAATTAATTAAGATAATTAATTAAGGAATGATTAATTATTGAAGGTGATTAAGACTTAATCAATTGTAATTAATGATAATTAATCATTGATTAAAGATTACTAATGAAAGTAATTATGTGGTTAATAAATTTAAAACCACACGATTTATTCATCTTAATTGAAGATGTTTGATTGTTATTGAATGCTGTGTGTTCGGTTGATATTTCTGATATGTGATGTGATGCTATATAATATGAAATGCTTTGTGCTGAGCTATGATATCTCTGATGAATATACTTCCATGTGAATGTGAAAACCCATTGCCCGTAAAACGGCAATTGAATTTCGATGCGACAGGGAGTCGGATTCCAGTTGGTTATCCGAAACTCACATCGAACCAGTGAATCTTTGTGAATGATATGCCCACGTGTTTTAAAATTGAGCGCTCACTATTCGGTTTAGCCGGGAGAGGACCTTTGTGTCATATAATCCATTCCGAATATGTGATACGACGAAATGGATAGCATTTGAATAGTGAAGACTGGGCGTCTTCGAGAACGATAGGATAACCTGTCGAATGACTCTGCACTAAGTTGCTCCCATATAGAGATCTCCATATGCGATGGGGATTTCGATCGGGAGTCTGGATGCCCAGATTGCGAGGGCTTTTTCTGAAGTGCCTTCGGTTCTGTTCGAACCCGGAATAGACTTGTATGGTTGTATGTTTAACATTACGATTTGAGATATAAAGATGATTTCTTTCAAATGCATTTCTGTTGGTGGCGGAGAATTTATTCTCTTAGCTTAACACCTTTCTCTAAGATGTATGAGTCCAGAGGTTATGTAGTTGAAGTTATTAGTGATATACTCCGAATTTGGTAGTGTGGCGTGCTGAGTGCTGCTGATCATTTGTCGATCGAAGCATGGCTTTGTGAAATAGCGTAGCTTTATGGGCGAGACTTCGTCGAACCTCACAACTCGGTTATGGTCAAAACAGGAATCGTGGCAGCAAGGTTATTTGGGGGTAGCGCCCCCTGAGGGTATGTCCATTTCCTTCTGAATTATAAGTGGTATCATGGTATGGAGCCCAGATACTTACTTTATGGTTGCTGCAAACTTATTGCTTTGTGGTTGTTGGTTGAGAAGCACTTTGGATAAAGGTTGGTAACGACTGGGAGGTGGCATACTCGTGTCAGTAGTTACCTAGCTACAGAGGTAAACCGGCCTTGTGTAGCAGAGGTCTGGTTTGGTTCTCGGAGACGATCCTCCAGAGGTGTTCCATTTTGTGTGGGAAGTTCCTTTGCCTGACCATTTGTTGGAAATCCAAACAAAACAATACCTGCCCTATACGGTTTTAAATTGTATAACCTGCCACCTCAGGTTGTAGCTATAGTAGGCATAGTATAATGGTACCTATGCTGGCTAAGATTAATATTATACTTTCGAAAATGTTTTCACACTATGCACTAATAATAATATCTAAAAGGGTTTTCTCGTATTAAGCATGTTTGACTATCATAAGAATAAATCTCCTCCAAATCTGCGTTTGCATTGTGTGTGTGTGGCGGGAGGTCCTATGGTAGTTTCATTTTCCAAAGGCATATCGGTTTTCTTTTATAAACCGTTTTTATCTCAAACAACTGTTTTTGTTTACTCATACCTGTCCCGTGACTGACCTGGATTTTATTGTACCCTTTCTAAACTCTGGGAGCCCATAAATTTTCCACACGGGCAGCCAAGAGGCAGGTTAACCGTGTTTTTGCGCTAGCTTGGATTTTGAAGTCTTTCGGAAGCTGTCGGATTTTGGAAAGCTTTTGGATTTGGAAATCTTTCGAAGTGTTAGAGTTTTGAAGACCTTGTCGAAGTGAAGTATGTTGGGAACTTATTGAAGTTTTCCATTGTCGTTTTATTGTTTTATCATATATGTATCAGTCTGATATTGTTGATCGATGTTGTAATGGATATTGTATCATGTTGTATCTGTATTGTGATCAATGATATTCATTTTTCCACAATTTATTTTCATCTAATGTTGTTATAAGCTCCATATGAACTGGAGTTCAACGCTTGAATCTCCGGCAGTCGAATACAAATGATGTATTTGATGTCGATTTTCAATCGCTGGATTTCGGGTCGTGACAAGTGGTATCAGAGCTAAAAGTTGAGTAAGAACTTTAGCTACGGAGTATAACATATTAGATGGCTCATTAGAGATGGGGTGAAGTATACCCTAGAATGAGTATAAACTGAGAGACCGAAACCCTAAAATATCTTGGTCTATTCCTTTTTAACTGTTGATATTCCTTAAGATATCTTGTAACGCCTAAATCAAGTTTTCTTGCTATTTACAAATAGTGAGAATGAGCGGAATAAGTGGACAATGTAGAGGACGCGGAAATACCACTGCAACTGGTCAAGTCCCTACAACTGCAACTATGCCTACTCAACCTCAGCCGAATCTGGCTGATCTAAATAAAAGCTTCTTGAGACTCGGTGGAAATTCGTTTACTGGCAAGGAATCTATTGTTGAAGCCCAAGTTTGGATCCGATTCTGTGAAAGAATTTTCAGAGGACTGAAATTTGAAGACGATTAAAAGTGATTTATAGCTTCTTGGCAACTCCAAGAAGAAGCATTAGTTTGGTGGGAGACAATTACTGTAGATGAGTCAGAAGATGAGTTTACGTGGAGACGATTTAAAGAAGTGTTTGAGCAGCGATATATTCCATCTGCTGGTTCTCCCGAATGTGCCAGGAATTCATAGATCTGAAACAAGGAAGTCTATCATTTGAGGAGTACTTGAATAAATTCAACGAATTGTCTCGATTTGCTCTGGAGCTAGTGAATACACCCATGAAGAAGAATGAAAGATTCATTTGGGGAATGAATAAGGAGTACCACAAGAGGATGACAACCCACATAAAAGAATTTTTTTCGGACTTGATCGATATGCTACCCTAGATATGGAGAAAGTTCCGGAAGAGAAGGGGAGTTTAAGTAGTTCAAATTGGAAGAAAAGAAAATTCGAAGGAAAGAAGCCATATCAAGGTAAGAAGAAGAGGAGTAATCAAGAGAACTTAGCTAGAAATGTTACTTGTTATAACTGTCAGGAGAAAGGCCATTTAGCAAACGATTGTGAGAAGCCAAAGAAACAAGTGAAGAAAGATCAACTTGTGAAGGCAAGTCGAAGATCCAAAGAATGTTACTGTTGTCACCAGATGGGTCACGGAGTTAAAAATTTCTTGAAAAAGAAACAAGCACAAGTAGTGAAAGTGTACGCAGTAGAAGATGACCCCTCAACTTCGAAGGCGGATGGAGGAAAGGGAGTTTTGGAGGGTAACCTTATTGTTGGTGATAGAGTTGTTAGAGTTTTGTTCGACACAGGAGCTACACATAGCTTTATCTCCCAACAAGTCGTGAATGAATTAAAACTTAAACCTAAATTTGTTGATGAACCTATTTGTGTGAAAAATCTGGTGGGTGGTCCCGCAAATCTTTGTCTATATTGTAGGATGGTGCCGATCTCATATTCTGGCCATCGATTTCCTATTAACCTTTATGTTCTTGGCTTCAACGAATTTTAAATCCTACTCGGAGTGAATTGGTTGTCGAAATACGAAGCCAAATTAGATTGCAACAACCGAATGATTCTAGTCAAAACAAAACTTCGAGATTTCATTGAAATTTCTTGTGAAGACCCTAGTCCAAAAAGTGATAAACTAATGTATACTTTGGGATATCCAGAACCTAGTCTGGAGTCCATTCCTATTGTCCAGCATTTTCTCGACGTATTCAAAGAAGTCAAGTCCTTACCCCCACATAGAGAAATTGAATTCAAAATTGACTTAATTCCGAATGCTCGTCCTGTCATTCATGCTAGTCGCAGGAAGGCACCCGGAAAAGAATTGAACAAGTCAAGAAAATCGGTGATTTGCTAAAAAAGGAATTGATTCGTCCAAGTGTTTCTGAATAGGGTTTAGCTGTGGTGGTTATGGCTAACTCAGATGGATCTTTGAGATTGTGTGTCGACTACCGCGATCTCAATAATCAAACTCTCAAGAATAAGTTTCCTTTACCAAAGATTGACTACTTATTCGATCAACTTCATGGCGCACGATTCTTTTCTAAGATGGATCAAGCCCAGGGATTCCATCAGTTGCGAATTGCCGAAGATTGTGTTCACCTAACTGCTTTTAGGGGTCCGGATGTATTCTACGAGTGGTTAGTCATGCTTTTCGGACTAACTAACGCTCCCGCATACTTCATAGATTTAATGATCTGTGTGTTTCGAGAGGTGTTGAATAAATTTGGGCTTGTATTTACCAATGATATCCTAATCTACTCTAAAATCGAAGAGGCGCATGCTAAACATCTTAGAATTATTTTGGAGATTTTGATAAGGAACATTTTATTCGCTAAATTTTCTAAATGCCACTTTTGGGGTCAAATAAGTCAGATTTCTCGGCCATATTGTTAATGAAGAAGGGATTTCTGTTGATCCTAGCAAAATTTCCGCTATTCTTGACTAGTAGCGACCCACAACTCCGAAAGAAGTTCGAAGTTTTCTAGGTTTAGCAGCCATTACTGAAAGTTTGTTCAGGACTTTTCTAAGATAGCTAGTCCGTTGACTAAGCTAACAATGAAGAATGCCAAGTTCAATTGGACTCCAAAATGTGAAGAAGCTTTTCAGGAATTGAAAAAGAGATTGACTACTGCTCCTGTTCTCGCTATCATTAACGGGACTCAAGGCTTATCTGTCTATACGGACGCTTGTCTTGATGGGGTAGGTGCACTATTAATGCAGAATGGAAAGGTAATTGCCTACGCGAGTAGACAACTACGCCCGCATGAAAGAAACTACCCAACACACGATTTGGAGCTCTTGGCTGTTATTTTCGCCTTAAAAATCCAGCGACATTATCTTCTGGGTAAGAATTTCCTTCAGCTTTTCTAAAGATAAAATGTTAAAGTTCAACTTAACTTAATAAATTCTTCTTGTTTCAGGTGAAAATTTTGAATTATTCACCGACCACAAATCTTTGAAGTATCTCCTCACCTAGAAAGATTTGAATCTGTGACAACAACGTTGGTTGGAATTTCTGGCATCCTATGACCTAGATATTCTGTATACACCCGGAAAAGCCAATGAAGTTACCGACGCTTTGAGTAGAAAGCATGCCATTTTCGCTCATCTTGTTGTTACTCCTACTCTTCTTGAGAAAGTCGCAAGCAAACAAAAAGAAGACGAGTTTCTTCATCAAATTTATACGAAAATGCATCGTGGTGAAAATACTGGTTTTGAAGTCGACGACAATAAAGTTATAAGATTGAAAGGAAGAATTTGTGTCCCAGATATTCCAGATCTGAATCGTGAAGTTTTGGACGAATGCCACAAGTCCAAACTTTGTATCCATCCAGGAGTCAATAAAATGTATCGTGATATCAAAAGAACATTTTGGTGAAAAATGATGAAAAGGGACATATCTATATATGTGAGTCGTTATGCTACCTGTCAACAAATTAAAAGGGATCAATAGAAAGTGGCTGGTTTACTTCAGCCTTTGGACGCATCAAAATGGAAGTAAGATCAAGTATCGATTTATTACATCGTAGGTTGCCACGAACTAAGCAAGGAAATGAAGCAATATGGGTTATAGTGGATCGTCTGACCAAAATTGCTCAATTCATTCCAGTGAAATCCACCCGGACAGCGGCAAATTTAGCCGAACTGTATATAAAAGAGATTGTTCATCTCCACGGTATTCCTAGCAGCATAGTGAGTGATCGTGATCCGATCTTCACTAGTAGATTTTGGGAGGCATTCCAAGCCGCATTGGGAACAAAACTGAAATTCAGCACTGCTTGTCACGCGCAGTCTGATAGGCAGACTGAAAGGATTAATCGAATTCTAGAAGTCCTTTTGCGGGCTTGTATTCTCAACTTTGGTGGTTCTTGGGAGGACCACTTACATCTGGTAGAATTCTCGTGTAATAATAGCTATCAAGCCAGTATCGAGATGGCTCCTTTTGAAGCTTTATATGGTGGTCCGTGTCGATCACCTCCATGCTGGATCGAATCAGGTGATAGACTCGTCCTTAGACCAGATATGATCAAAGAAGCCACGGAGAAAGTAGAATTTATTCGAAAGAAGTTAATAACTGCTCAAAGTCGTCAGAAGAGCTATTATGATCGTAGAATGAGAGAATTGGAATTCCAGGTTGGAGATTCGGTATTTCTAAAGTGTCTCCAATGCGTGGAGTGTTAAGGTTTGGGAAAACTGGTAAGATGGCACCACGGTATATTGGTCCTTTTCCTATTCTGGAGAGGATCCGTCCTCTAGCATATCGAGTGAAGCTACCCAGCTGGTTGTCTGGTGTGCATGATGTGTTCCACATTTCTAACCTTCGGAAATATGTGCACGACCAAGATAGTGTCACTGAAGAAGCTGCTCAGCAGAATTTGGAAATCACACCAAATCTGACAGTAAAGAGAGAAACAATAAAGATTATATATCGTGAGGAAAAGCCATTGAGAAACAAAATTGTGAAACTAGTCAAAGTGCAATGGAGTCGTGATCCAAACGACTGTACTTGGGAAACAGAAGATAGCATGCAAAAGTCCTATCTCAAATGCAAAGTGGATATCTCGACTTAAATTGGTAAGCCATTTCTTTATCTTGTATATCTTCATATCTTCTTTGTTTGTCTTTCTCTCTCTTTCAAATTTCGAGGACGAAATTTTCTTAAGGGGGGACGTGTAACATCCCAAAAAATTTATAAATTTAAAACTTGTAATTTATTTGAAATTCTAAAATTGAATTTGAGTTAATTTGAATTAATTTTAAATTTTCAAACCATGTGAATAGTTTGTTTGTTAAATTATATATCTATATACATATGTATATAGAATGGATTGAATTTCAAATTTCAAATTTTAATTTGAATTTTAATTTGAATTTGCAATTGAATTTAAATTTTGAAAATAAATATCTTAAGTAAATTTATTTGTATTCAAAAACATTAACATATGTGTATAGTTTATAAATTAATATTAAACCTTTTCTTTTAAAAGATTGTAAAATGCAATTATATAAATAAGAGAAAAGTAATTATAATTTTTTTATTTAAGGGTACTTTTGGCACAGGTCCTTATTAAGTTTCAAAATTCACGAAAATTCCTTCACTAAATTTCAATGTAAATTAGGTCCCTGTTTTTTTGTTCACGATTATTGCAGAGCATGATGCAACTTTTCATAGTAGTTGCTGACATTTTCGCAACTTTTCTGTACACTACGAACATAGTGTATGAAAGTTGTTGAAATATCAGCACTTATTTATAAAAGTTGCTGACATTTCAGCAACATTTATGTACACTGTGAACACAGTTTATGAAAGTTGCTGAAATATCAGCACTTATTTATAAAAGTTGCTCACATTTCAGCAATAATTTTCTTCGTTTTTCAGAAAACAGGGACCCGATTTACAATGAAACTTTGATAGGGAAAGTTGCTGAAATATCAGCACTTATTTATAAAAGCTGTTGACATTTCAGCAATAATTTACATCGTTTTCAGAAAACAAGGACCCGATTTACAATGAAACTTTGACAGGGACGCGCTTTACAATATGAAAGTATGATAGAGACGCCTCCCTAATTTCCACTTTAAATAAATCCTTATGCATGTATTTACAAGTGTTCCTGTTTATCATATGAACTTAACAAGTGTAATCTATTAAAGAATGGAAGTTAACAAGTTTTTTTTTATTGAATGTATTTTAAGAAAATTTATCAAAAATAAGAAACAAGGTTATATAAACCATTTTAACTTCTCTTTCTTATTATTTTTAGTTTTAAAAACTTCAAATCTAAGAAAAAACAAACCCTCAAACAAACAAGTAATCAAACCAGATCATCAACCAGAAATCAAAAACAAACTTAAACAAAGGCTTTTTCTTCAAACTTTTAATCAACAATTCAAGAATCAAGAATTGTAAAGCTAAGTCTGTAAACGGCACAAGTAAAGCTTCAGCTTAACAAATCAAGCTTGATCATCTAACAAACAGGAATCAAGGCATTATTATCAAATTCAGACAAAAAGTTGCAACTTCTAGATTTTTTTTCAAGTTCAACACTCAGGCTCTTCTCTGTTTTCATAAAAACTGAAGGTAAAGCCTTTTAAAAAATTGAGTTTCAATTTGTTAAGTAATCAAGCAAGTGATTCCATCAGAAACTAAGAAAAAATTTACATAACTAGTTGCAGGTAAAATAAAATCCAGGATCAAATTTAAATAGCAATTCCAGACTTCAAATAATCAACTTTCTTTCCGTTTTCTGCTTTCAAGCATAGCAGGTGAGTAAACCTTTCTAAGCTCTGATGTCTGATGTGTTGTTTGAATGTATGAGTTAAATAAGTTTGAACATTTGTTTGAATGCACAAAATCTGTGATTATGTGCATATTTATTCTTGTGCATGTCAGTTCAAGTTTAAACCACCTCTGTTCTATGTTACAGGGATTTAAAGCCTATTCAAATTTTGATTTCTCTTCCTCTAATCCATATTGAACTTTGGGATCTAAACGAAATTATATTGTTTAACTCAAGTTTTAAAAATTAACCTTAGCGAAGATAAATTATTGGTTTTTTGAAAATTTGATGTTACAGGAGAACTCAAAATGTGTTGAAATTGCAAACATCAAGATTTTTAATTACAGGAATATCATCGGAATTTTTTTCGAAAGTGTTGATTTTTAAAAGTAAAATCAAAATTTTTAAGAACGAATTCATTGAGAAATTGCGGGATGAACAAATTTGGGGTTTTTGCTTAATTTCAATGATCGGAATCATTTTGGGTCTCGATATTGAGGTGGTAGCTTGGTGGAGGATTATATATCATCTGAAAAATACTCGTCCATTTTATAATTTGATGTGGAGGGCTGACGAGATCAAACTAGGGTTTTAGCCCATGCTTCTATGTTGATTAGAAATTGACCAATTTCGTTGTCTAGACTGCATCGGACTGGACGGGACCGTTTGGTGGAGGGGCGTGGTCGACAGGGGAAGCCGGTGACGGAGGCACATTGCCTCTGGTGATCTTTGGCGTTAGAGCGAGGTGGATTTGTGGGTCGAGCTTCGAACCAATTTTGAGTCAGTTGACTCTTTTGCTAGTTTGCTGACATTTTTGTCTTTTGGGTGGTGTGGATGTTAGGTAGGGTTGTCGTCGACTTGATGGAGGCTGGAGCTTCGACCGGAGGTGGCGATTCCGACCGTGCATGTGCATAGGTCCTGTTGTGTATCAAGAATGAAGCAGAAGATTGAAGGGTGGATGTCTCGAAGCAAGTATCGGGGAAAACTTATGATAACTCGTGTAAAATTATTGATGCGCCGGGTAGTAATACTTGAAAAAAATTTAAGTTTGAAAATTTGGGCACTCGGGTTGAATTTTGATAAAACCCGAAGTAAACGAGAATTTTTCTCGGGTGTGACTCGAAGCGGGTATCGAGCTTAATATGTTAAATAGTTTTTACTTTAAATTTTTTTCAAACTTTTAAACCTTTTAAACCATGTTTTCAAATTTACGATTTTGATTTAAGCTTGGATTAATTAAAGATATAAGTAGGATATTTTCAAAGTAATTAAATTTTAATACGTTATTTTATAAAGTTATTTATATTAGATAAATAATGTAATATAAAAGGAAATTAAGATAAATAAAAACCATGGCCGCCTTCAATCAAAAGTAATCATGGCCGCAACTGGCGATTTGCGATTGTGGGTTAGCTTTTCTTCCTCGTCGTGATTTTCGTTTTGCGTCTTTTCTTCCATGTCATCCTCTCCGCCTCGTCCCACTCCTCCCCTCCTTTCCGCTCCATCGTCGACTCGGTCAGGTCGCCCTTTCAAATCCATGTCCTCTGCCTTTCCACTTATTCTTTCCCACTCCGATTTTCCACCGCTCTCATCTGTTTGTTCTGGGGTCGAGGCTTCTGATTCTGTTCGTGCTGTTTTGCCTCTCCCAGGTTCAAACGCGTTTTTGCCTATGAACAGAGACAGTGTCTTGGGTAAGTCAGATGTGTTAAATGAGAATTCTGGTCACGTATCGTCTGCTATTAGCAACAGTAATGGTGTAGGTGGAATGTGTGGGAGTGTTGAGGGGTTAGGAGGTGCTGCTGACGCTGCCCAATGCACGTCTCCTGATCGTCAATATGCTAAAGTGGATTGTGGAGCAAAAAATACTGATGTCAGTTTGATTGTTAATGAGGTTGCTCTCCAGCCTGTTTTCCACGAGAAACCGATGTTGGTTGAGTGTGAAACAGCAGTGAACGACGGTGCTATCGACCATGTCCATGGGTGTTATACTGGTAGTCTTCCTAGTTGTGGACAAGGCACAACAGCTGTTTGCAGTTTTTCCCCAACGAATTCTGCTCCTAAAGGCACAGCTATTTGCTCTAAAGATTCTATGCCCACTGCTGCTACTGCCCCCGGTATTGTGCATAGCGGTGTAACTGATGGTTCGAAGCCCTCCTCAAAATCGTGGTCTTCTCTTTTCTCGTCCTTGCCCCGAAATGCGGGTGCCTACACCCCTATTGATTTTGATTTGGTTGAGGTAAATGGAGTGATGATTCCTCCCCTTAGTGTAATGCAAGCCGGTGAAGAATTTTGGTCAGATTACTTGGTTGGTTTTTTTCTGGAGCCGCATCACCGTCTTTCTTTTGCGTCTGCGGTGCTTCGGAGAGCTTGGAAGCTTCGTGGAAATTTGCATGTGAAGCTTATTGATACGATGTACTACTTAAAGTTTTCCTCTTCTGAGGATCGCCGGCTTGTTTTGGAGGCGGAGCCATCGTTTGTTGATGGAAGGCCTTTTATTGTTACCCCATGGTCTCCTACAGTGGCGTGTGCTCGTGAGAAAGTTTTCTCTATCCCTGTTTGGGTATATTTTTCCCAGATTCCTTCTGTTTTACAGCCTCTCATTGGTTTGAATTGGTTAGCTTGTAATGTTGGTAAGCTGAAATGTTTTGACACCAATACTGTGGCGCGTGAAAAGTTGATGTTTGCGAAGGCTCTAATTGAGATTTCCCCTACTAAGCCACTTCCTTCTTCTATTTCTGTACAGCTTGCTGTTGGACATGTTGTGGAAGTACGGGTTCGCTATGGTTGGGTCCCGGATATTTGTATCGCTTGTCACTCTTTTGGACACCTTACTTTAGACTGCCATCATTCTGTAGCCTCTGCGGCAGCTCCGAAGTCTCCTTTGTCGCGCCCCCGTCGTAGGATCTGGGTCCCCAAGGCTCCTCCTTCTGAGTCTATGTTGCCTGATCAGAATATTCCTTCTATACCTCTTGTTTCGCCTGTTTCGCCTACTGGTTCTGAGGTTCCTAGTGTTGCTCCTGACATCCCTTTAGTTGCTTCAGCCCCGTCCTCGCTGCTGCCTCCTGTAGCTTGGGATGAGGCTGAAGGGTGTTGGATTGATCCCATTTCCGATATGAGGTATAACCCGGTTAATGAATCTTTCTTCCGGTTTGTTTCTGACGATCATCTTGACCTTCGGTGCCTTCGCTACAAACGATCTGCTGACTCTCTTGTTCTTGATTTGGACGGTATTGATGCGGTAGCGAATTCTGTCATGCTTGCTGATCCGTCCTGGGATCGATCTTTTATCTACTGTTCTGACGATGTGGTTTTCGACCCTTGTATTGCTCTTCGGTTTCGCCCCTATGCTGGACTTACTGGGTCTGACCCACTGTGCATTACTTCGGTGTCTGGAGATGTTGGTGATTCTCCTCCCGCGGTGGAGGAATAGTTTGTTGCTGTTTCTTTAGTTTTCGTGGCAAAGCAGTCACGTACCTGTGCTGTATTTTCTTTCTTCATTTTAGTAGTTAAGGTGCTTTTACCTTGCTCCTGTACTTAAACTTTTATTACGTTCGTAATAAAAAGTGGACGGTCCACTATAAAACCGGCTGGCCTTGCCAAAAAAAAAAGATAAAATGTTGTTTGAACTAATCTTAATATTTTAAGGCAACTAATGTATAAGGATAATGATTTAACAAGGTTTAAAGGATAATCAAAGTAATTAAATTATCTTTTGGTTTATTAAAACAATTAATGATTTTGGTAATATAATTTCTTAAGAAGTAATTACTTGATTAATTATTAAATATTAAAGATTGATTAAATGAATAAATAAGGTTAATTAATTTATAATTAATTATTAATTAATTTAGGAGTAATTAATTTATAAAAGTAATTAAGATGTAATTAATTAATAATTAAGGATTAATTAATTAAGGAATAATTAATTAATAAAAGTAATTAAGAGTTAATTAATTAACAGTTAGTGTTAATTAATTAAGATAATTAATTAAGGAATTATTTATTAATGAAGGTGATAAGACTTAATCAATTGTAATTAATGATAATTAATCATTGATTAAAGATTACTAATGAAAGTAATTATGTGGTTAATAAATTTAAAACCACACGATTTATTCATCTTAATTAAAGATGTCTGATTGGTATTGAATGCTGTGTGTTGGACTGATATTTCTGATATATGATGTGATGCTATGTAATATGAAATGCTTTGTGCTAAGCTATGATATCTGTGATGAATATATTTCTGTATGAACGTGAAAACCCATTGGCCCGTAAAACAGCAATTGAATTTCGATGCGACAGGGAGTCGAATTCCAGTTGGTTATCCGAAACCTACATCGAACCTGTGAATCTTTGTGAATGATATATCCACATGTTTTAAAATTGAGTGCTCACTATTCGATTAGCCAGGAGAAGACCTTTGTGTCGTATAACCCATTTCGAATATGTGATACGACGAAATGGATACCATTTGAAGACGGTGGTGAAGACCGGGCGTCTTCGAGAATGATAAGATAACTTGTCGAATGACTCTGCACCGAGTTGCTCTGGTATAGAGATCTCCATAAATGATGGGTGTCCGATCGGGATTGTGGATGCCCGGATTGTAAGGGCTTCTTCGAAAGTGCCTTCGGTTCTTCTCGAACCCGGAACAGACTTGTATAATTGTATGTCTAACATTACATTTGAGATATAAAGATGATTTCTTTCAAAAACATTTCTGTTGGCGGCGGAGAATTTATTCTCTTAGCTTAACACCCTTCTTCGAGACATACGAGCTCAGAGGTTATGTAGTTGAAGGTTATTAGTGATATATTCCTAATTTGGTAGTGTGCATGTTGAGTGCTACTGATCATTTGTTGATCGAAGCATGGCTTTATGAAAAAGCAAAACTTTATGGATAAGACTTCATCGAACCTCATGACCCGGTTATTGTCGAAACAGGAATCGTGGTAGCAAGGTTATTTGGGGGTAGCGCCCCCTGAGGGTATGTCCATTTCCGTCTGGATTATAAGTGGTATCATGGTATGGAGCCCAGATACTTACTTTGTGGTTGCGGCAAACTTATTGCTTTGTGATGGCTGGTTGAGAAGCGCTTCGGATAAAGGTTGGTAACGACCGGGAGGTGGCATACTCGTGTAAGTAGTTACCTAGTTATAGAGGTTACCCGACCTTGTGTAGCAGAGATCTGGTTAGGTTCTCGGGGACGTCCCTCCCAAGACGTTGCATTTTGTGTGGGAAGTTCCTTTGCCCGACCATATGTTGGAAATCTAAACAAAAAAATACGTGCCCTATACGGTTTTAAATTGTATAATCTGCCACCTCAGGTGGTAGCTATAGTAGGCATAGTATAATGGTACCTATGCTAGCTAAGATTAATATTATACTTTTGAAAATGTTTTCACACTATGCACTAATAATAATATCTAAAAGAGTTTTCTCGTATTAAGCATGTTTGACTATCATAAGAAGAAATCTCCTCCAAGTCTGCGTTTGCATTGTGTGTGTGGTGGGAGGTCTTATGGTAGTTTCATTTTCCAAAAGCACATCGGTTTTCTTTCATAAACTCTTTTTATTTCAAATAATTGTTTTTTTACTCATACCAGTCCCATGACTGACCTGGATTTTATTGTTCCCTTTCTAAACTCTGGGTTCCCATAAGTTTTCCACACGGGCAGCCTAGAAGCAGGTTATCCGTGTTTTCGAGCTAGCTTGGAATTTGAAGTCTTTCGAAAGCTGTCGGATTCTGGAAAGCTTTTGGATTTGGAAATCTTTCGAAGTGTTAGAGTTTTGAAGACCTTGTCAAAGTGAAGTATGTTGGGAACTTGTTGAAGTTTTCCATTGTCGTTTTATTGTTGTATCATATATGTATCACTCTGATATTGTTGTCGATGTTGTAATGGATATTGTATCATGTTGTATCTGTATTATGATCAATTTATTCATTTTTCTGCTGTTTATTTTCATCTAATGTTGTTATAAGCTCCATCCAAACTTAAGTTCAACGCTTGAATTTTCGGCAGTCGAATACAAGTGAGGTATTTGATGTCGATTTTCAATCGTTGGATTTCAGACCGTGACAAATATTGTCATTTAAGTGTTCAAAACTTTGCTGCAAAATCAACAAAAACCCAGATTTTTGCCTAGGCATATTTTGTTTGAGTTGCTGCAAACATGGCCTAAGTCTATATTTGAGACAACATAACTCTCTCATTTTTATTTGGAATTCATCGATTCTTTTTCGTTTGAAAGATAAAGTTTTCTACTGTATGCATACTAATTTTCAGCTAAATCTAAAGTCGTTTGGCCCTCTTTTTCATTCTTGAAAGTTGAGCCAGAGATGCTTTTCAGGCCTGTACATTTTTGATTTTTTGAATTGTTGCAAACATCCCCGAGTCCATGTTTGAGATAGTGTAAAATTTTCATTTCCTGTCGGAATTAATTGATTCTTTTTTTGACTGAAAGATGAAGTTTTATAGTATGTGCATACCAACTTTCAGCTCAATATGAGATCATTTGGTTCTCTGTTTCTGGCCTGTAAGTCGAACCTTAGATGATTTTCAGGCCTGGGCACATTTCTTTTTTTGAACTGTTGCAAACATGGCCTGAGTCCATGTCTGATAGTGTAATTTTTCCATTTTCAGTCGGAATTGATCGATCTTTTTTTTGAAAGCTGAAGTTTTATACTACATGTACATTATTTTTAGTTTAATCAGAGGTCATTTGGCTATCTATTTTATGTCCGAAAGTTGAACTAAGAGAAGATTTCAAACCTAGGTATTATTTTGCCTCTGCATTTTTATGTTCTTTGTCCATCCAACTTTTGACTTTTACTTCATTTTTTTATGATATTTCTGAATTGTTTTGAGGGCTATGATGCCTATCAATAGGCTAGCCTAGTTTTGATGAATTTGAAATTCAATTTTGAACTGAATTTGAATTGAATTTGAATGACAGTTTTGAGCGATTTCTTTGATTTTGAACATGGATTTTTCCAAATGATTTTGAAATGATTTTTAAATAAATTAGCATTTAAAATAATTATTATATATTTGTAAATTATTTTAAGCTTTAAAATATATTTATTCTCTATAATATGGAAATTTTCAAATATTGTTTTTAAAATTGATTTCGGAAATTGGTTTTAAAAGCTGGTTTTCTCAAGTAAATTATTTATATATATATAATTCACGTTTTTGCACTATTCGAGTGAATGAAAAGGAGAATTAATCGGTTGGTAAAACACTTGGTATGGGACACGTGCGTTTATCTTATCGGTTAATTCTCGACTTGTTCTTTTGATCATTTTGACCTTCGGGTCGAGTTTACCGATGAGATGAGTTAAAAATTTTACTACTTTGATTTTGAAGTTTACTAGTGGCTAGTAAACTGTTTAGTGCGAACGTGTGGTATGGGACACACGTTAAAACTGTTCGAGTTCTTATTCGAGAGTTTGTGACACATTTGTCTAAGAGACGTATTTGCCAGTACTGGACCTTTGGGTCATTTGTCCTCGGGAAGGTTTGTCTAAGAGACGTTTGTCATTGTGATGTATTTGTCCTTTGGGATGCTTATCTAAGTGACATATTTCTTTGTCCTTCAGGATGTTTGTCTAAGAGACATGGCACCTTATTTTAGGAGAACAGTACTTGGCGAGCTTCGGCCATAAGCATATACTATATCTTTGAGATGATTTCATTGATTTCCTTATGATTTTCCGAGTGTATCGCCTATTTACATTATTGGCCATTTGAGCCATTCGATTATTATACATGGTGATTACATCTTTGGAAATAGAACTCCATATCGAGTTCTACATTTGAGATTTGGGTTTGCCAACACTTGGCATTTGTTTGAGATTTATACTCTCCAATTTGGAGATATATGAGATTGCCATTTTTGGCATATTTTATGGCCGAGACTTCTCTATATAGAGAATATTTTTGTGATTTCCATTTATGGCGAGTTTTGAGTTTGAGATTTGGGATTCTCCTATTCTGGAGATATGTTTCAAAGAAACCATTTTAATGGCTTTTGGGATTACGCCGATGATATGAGGCATTTATTATACTTAGTATTATTTGATGAGGTTACCTATTTCAAGGTCATACACTTAGTATAATTACCTTATTCGAAGTAGTGGCATGATCTTATTATTGTTTCTTCTCATTCGAGAGGATATTTTACCCTTTACCTTATTCTCATATTATCACTTATCCATATAAACTGATTTGTTTAGCTAGACGGACCATGTATTTTATACTCGGGTCAGACCGAGGTGTTTCATGTTAGGTACCTTATGGACTTAGCCTATTCTGCTTCTGCATGGACTTATCAGCTAGCCCTTTTCATTGTAGTCTTTTTGTCGCTATTCTAATATGTATATTGTTCTGACTCGTGCATATATTATGGTCGTCATACCACTTATGATGTATTATTTGTATTGTATCGGGATGTATCAATATATATATATATATATATATATATCTCTGTGTGTGTGTGTGTTTTCTATTTTGTGATGTATTATGCATTTGAGTTGTTGTATTTTGTTCTGATAGAACCTATAACCACCTGTAGTTTTGTATTAAGCATTTATTGGATACGTCGATCCACTTGGGAATGGAAAAAATTTTAGAGCACTAATCGACGTATTTAATAGATGTTTAAGACTTATAGATAGTCGCTCCTAACCAGCCCTATTCTCTTTATTAGTAGACATTATTACCTAGTAATATTCTTTGTTAATGTGGATCTTGGGGTGGGGCATGACAGGTTGGTATCAAAGCTGAGTTCAGAACAAAATAGGATAAAAACAGAACATAAGCATATATTACAATATATCTAAGTATAGTACAAGCGTTACAAATCCCTTAATCATCATGCCCTTTATCTTATCGTGTCCTCTAAGATTGAAGTTTAGGATATGTCTAGGTATAATTCTATTCCGCATTATTTCAAAAATAGAATTGATGACATATTACTTTAGGAGTAATCCTAATCGTGATTTCTTTATTTGAGTCCTCTTCGATATGGATGCTTGACACTCGTCTGTATCGGAGGAATTTGTTGATGCTTTTCGATGTTCTTATCTTGTAATTTCTTTAAGGATTGCGAATCCTGTTGAGGGGATCCGCAATATTTGGTATAATGTTTAAGGAATTTGGGATTGTTCCTTGTAGTTTATCTTTTTGTGCGAATCAACATGTTATTTCTATATAGAGTTTGGAATGATTTGAGATGGAGCGGCTTGCGTATTATCAAGCCGCATTCTGTGATTCGAAGGATCCTATATCTAGGTATCCTAATTTTGGCTGCTTTATTGTTTCATTTTCTTCGGAATGTTGATGATGTCTCTGTATTCACTCTTGAGTTTCGAGATGTTGATGATATATCTCGAATTCCAATCATTGTGACTTTGTCGATTTCTATGAGTCCGTACGGGTTTGTCACTCCATCGGGCAATCGAATATTGTTTTGACTTCATTTTCGGTTCTTAGCCTTTCGGTCATCCTCCTACGAGGATGTCCACTAGGGAAACGAGGCGATTCATTGAATTTATTTGATATTTCCATTCTTTCCCCTTTTGAGATATCCTCTTTGGATACTCAATTGTTAATATACTTTATGGTATTACTTCACTCGAAGTAATAATTTGTTGTTAATGTTGCTTCTCATCGTTTGAGAAGATATTTACCCATGCTTTTATATCTCATTTTTCTTTTTTTAATCTATTGTGTGGTGCTAGGGTCATTCGTCAACTTGACCATGCACCGATTTTTCATGAGTTACGAGTGCGAAGGATGGCGTTACTCTTACAGCATTCCGTACTCGTTATGAATCTTGTGAGTGGTTCGTTATGCCATTCGTAATAGTGAACACTCCAGTCTATTCCATCAATCTTGAGGATCGAGTATTCTAGGAATATCTCGATGAGCTTTATTTGAATTCCTTGATTTTGAGAATAAGTAATAAATTGTGCTTTCAAATTTTTCAAAATTTGAAGATATGTTTCTAAGAGAAATTAGATTTTGTTTTGGGAAAAACAAAGAATATTTGAGTAATATCTATGAGGCAATTCTTTTAAAAGAAAATGAATTTTTGTGTTGGGTTGTCCGTCTAGTGCTTTAAGAATTCTGGTCGATGCGTTTGGCCAATGTTATCGATAGGAATTTCCTAAACGCGATGATGAGACCGTTAGACATGGTAAATTGAGTTTTAATATGTAAAATTTGGAAATAATTAATATGGTATAGTATTAATTTTATTTTAAATGTTTAATGAAGCCATTGAACCATAGTGAGTGTTGAATGAGTGGCGAGGCAGTTTTGATCAACTATGCAACCGATCGATGGGGTCATTCACTATAAATCAATGGCAAGGCAATACCCTTAAACTATTCGAAATTTGAGAAATTGAATATGGTAATTTAGGTGAGTAAAAGTCAATAATTCTAATTAAGGGGACGTCATAATTAGAAAAAAAATATCATTTCATGCTTTGAGTAATAAAATGATGTATTTAAAGTAAAAGAATACTTTGGTTTGAAAAATTGAAGTATTAATTAAATATTTTAGTATAAGTTATTAATGACGACTATAAAATTTGTTTTGACACTTAGTTGTTTGAGTAATAATAGAGGATAGACATAAAACTCTATCTTTAGAGAAAATAAAGAAGTGTTAGTTTGGAACATTTAGTATAAATTTGTGTGCTAGTTTTTGTTTTAAACTTAAATGTTATTAAACCTTGTGAATTTTAAATTGCAAAATTATTTTGAAAACAAGTTTGAATTAATTATCAAATTTAATTAATTTTATGTTGATAGTTAGATGGCAATTTAAATTTTATGACAGGTAGAAATGTGAATTTGGATTTTTTTGATAAATGAACAATTCATGTAGTATAATCATTTTAAATTGTGAGAATACTTTTAATCTTTATATATATATCCCAAAAATTTATTTTGTTGGATAATCGATAATCATTTCTTGATAATGAAAGAGATTAGTTGTCTCATCCAAAATGAGTTTTCAAGTTAATTTAAAGTTAGATTTTGGAAAGTAATGAAAATATTTCCTCTTAATAAAATGTTTTATGATGATTACATAAAGCTGATCATAATTTTCTATGTCTTAGCTTTTTCGGAAAAAATAAAATCATTTAATAAATGGTTTAGTAAAAAGCTTGTTTGAAAATGTTGTTTGAGACTAAAATGATTTCAGTAAATTCCAAATTTTAAATTGATTTAAAGCTGAAATTTTGTTTGAAAAATGCTGTACTAAAACAACGATAACTTAAGATTTATAACTCCAAATAAGTTCAATCTTTTTGTAAATGAAAGATCTTTCAGTAAGATATAAATTTTCTTTTTAGAACTTTAAAAGACTTTGCTTTTTATTAAGTCTAAAAAAGGTTTGAAAGTGAATAGACATTTCTGTCCTCTTAAGAAAATTTATAAGATTATACCGAAAATAAATCTAGCATAACTTTCAAACCGTAAATCCGATTTCGATGATCTATATATTGCAGGAAAACAAAGACTGCGTAGAACAACTTTTATTTTATAAATTTTTTTAGATTTGGTTGTTTGCTTGGTCAAAACATGTCTTCTTTACAGCAGGTATGAAATGAAATTGATCTATTTCCGCTTGATAATTAAATGTAGCACTACTTATTTGTGAATATGAACCAATATCATCTATTTGAGTAAAGTACAAGTGAAAAGAGGATAGGTAGACTATATTTTGAGCCAAAAGATTATATATAAGATTCTGCATACTCGCTTTATAATGTTAAAAAGAAAGGTATGTTTTCATAATAATTTGAAGAGTTAAATGATAGTATATATTGTGTTTCCGACCTATTGGTCGATGCATATTATATAAATCATTTTTATAATATTTTATACGGCTCTTTATATAAAGGAGACTCCGTCTTTTTTTTTCCAAAGTTTCTATCACTGAGAAAATTTGAGAAACTAATTGAAAAAAATATGTTGCAAACTACAAAATACCCATGGAAGAATTAGAGAATAAACTACTTAAACTTTATTTATTCTAATGAAGAGTAATGAATTTAAATTTAAAATCTTAGTAAGAAATTTTGAAAATTTTCTAGTTTTGAATATTGTGGTTATAACAAAAAAAAATTTAAATTTTAAACTCTAAGAATTTTGATTGAGAGTTTATACATATATTTTAGTTCCTTGTGTTTATCTTACTCTCGTGTTATTTTCTAAGGACGTGCATTTATGCGGTCATTTGAGTATGGCGGCCTATGAAGAAACCACCTTTTGGTTGATCTATCTTGCCTCTTTTGTGTCTATCTTTTATCGGTGTGGTTCCTTCTGTAGTGTCATACAGAAAATTATATCGATAATTGTTTTTGTTGGTTAGATTTCGGGCTGGGGTTGTGCTAAATCCCAACCATACTCGAGGAGTTTATGAGAGATCAATCTCATTCGATCGATCCTTTGGGTAGCATCTTGTTGTATTCTCATTCGAAGGTGAGACGCCTTCGAAATCTTGTGTGTTGCTCAGAAAATTTAATGGATCGCCACTTCCAATATTAGCACTTTGGAAACCATAGAATTAACCGAGCAAGCCTTCTCTTAGTTTTCTACCATTCTATTATGAGAGTGAGAGAATTTTTAAACTCGAGCTTGTCTATCTTTCTTTTGAATTATGAAATTAATAGGTTGAATATAAACTCTTCTCTAGAAATTGTGTGGATGCAATTTTGTTATGAAAAGGAGTCTGTAACAACCCTGATTTGGAGATTACCTACCAATACTAAATTATAACTGCAATTATAATTTAATATTGTAAATTAAATTAAAATTCATGAAATTAAATTGTTTATTTGGAACTAACAATAAAATTGGAATTAAATTGTCAAAATAAAGCTTAGAACTTTATTTTATTTTGTTGGAGTGACAAAATAAATGGAATATGGGCTTTAAATAGAGAAAATGTCTTTATTTTAGAGAAAATGCAATAATTATGTTAATTATTGCTCATTTACTTCTTTTAATAAATTTTAAGAGAAGTATTTCACTTTTAAAGGTGGTTTACTGAAATAAGAGGTAGAAATTGGTTTTAAAATATCTTTTGGCTCTATATAAAATTTGGATATGGTTTGAAATATTTTTCTAAGTGAGAAAATAAATTTTGTGGAATCTTAGAACTTAATTATAGAGTTTTATTCATTTATTTGAGTAAATAGTGCATTTTTGTCAAGTATAGGATTTTAAAAATAAAAATGTTTTAAAAATATTAATTAATCTTTTTATATGATAGAAAATGTTTTATTTGTAAGTGTTTACATTTTTCTTGTGTAAAACTTGAGAGAAATGCATTTTTATTTATGTGTATATGTGATATGTGCTCATTAATTTGTTAAGTGTTGATTTATCCTTAAGCCATCTTATTTTCTTTTTATTTTGGGTCCAATTCAGCCTATAGACACTTAGCCTGGTTAGAAGAGAGAAATAAGAATTTGTACATTCATTTGCATGATCTCTTCTTCCTCCTCCAACCTGAAAAAGAAAAGTCAGTAAACTCCTTTTTACCAAATTTCATAATCAAGCAAATTTCTTCATATTAATTCACCAAATTCAAGTCTTTTGCAAGCTAGTGATAAATCAAAGGTAATAAATTTCAAATCTCACCATTTCATCACAATTTTCTATCACACCGAGTGGTTTTTCTAATTTTAATGTAAATATTGTTTTTCATGTTCTGTAGCTTCTTCCTACAGGCTTTTGAAGATTAAATCTAGCTCAAATTTTCCCCTTCGCATCAAAAAATCCAAGTTTTAGCATCTAATCAGCAGAGTGAGTTTCTTGACTCATGAAATTTACCATAAAAAATGCTTCAAAGTGCAAAAACTATAAATATATTTGCTTCGGTAAATAAATTTATAAACTTGTTTTCTTTTTGTTCAAAAATGCCCTGTACTGCTTCTTAGGAGGCTTGTATCTATAGATGTCGACAACGAAATGCTGCCAAACTTCTTTCAGTTGATAGATTAAATGTCGATTTTTGTCTCTACAAAATTTAGTTGAAAAATATTGTCATTTAAGTGTTCAAAACTTTGCTGCAAAATCAACAATAACCCAGATTTCTGCCTGGGCATATTTCGTTTCCTAGTCATTGCAAACATGGCCTAAGTTCATATTTGAGACAACATAACTCCTTCATTTCTTAGTGGAATTCAGCAATTATTTTTTTGTTTGAAAGATGAAGTTTTCTACTATATGCACATCAATTTTCAGCTCAATCAAAGGTAGTTTGGTGTTCTTATTCATGCCTGAAAGTTGAACCCAAGATGGTTTCCAGTCTGTCCATTTGTTTTTTTTTCAACTGTTGCAAACACGACCTAAGTCCATATTTGAGACAGTGTAACCTTTTCATTTCCATTCGAAATTCATTGATTCTGTTTTTGTCTGAAATATGAAGTTTTCTAGTATTTGAATACCAACTTTTAGATCAATATGAGATCATTTGTTCCTCAGTTTCAGGCCTGTAAGTCGAATCGAAGATGTTTTTCAAGCATGGGCACATTTTTGTTTTTAAACTGTTGCAAACATGGCCTGAGTCCATGTTTGAGACAGCGTAAAATTTTCATTTCCAGTCGAAATTGATCAATTGTTTTCTTATTTTAAAGCTGAAGTTTTGTACTATGTGATCACTTATTTTTAGTTCAATTAGAGTTAATTTGGCCATCGGTTCCATGTCCGAATTTGAACTAAGAGAAGATTTCAGACCTGGGTATTATTGTGCCTATGCATTTATATGTTCTTTTTCGTCCGACTTTTGACTTTTACTTCATGTTTTTTGATATTTCTAAATTGTTTTGAGGGCTATATGCCTATTAATAGGCTAGCCTTGTTTTGATGAATTTTAAATTCAAATTTGAATTGAATTTGAATGATGGTTTTGAGTGATTTCTTTGATTTTGTACATGGATTTTTCCAAATGATTTTGAAATAAATTTTAAATAAATTAGCATTTAAAATAATTATTGTAAATTTTTAGATTATTTTAAGCTATAAATCTATTTATTCTCTATAATAAGGGAATTTTCAAATATTGTTTTCAAAATCGATTTCAGAAATTGGTTTTAAAAGCTTGTTTTCTCAAGTGAATTATTTTATATATATAATACACGTTTTTTCACCGTTCGAGCGAACGAGAAGGAAAATTAAATGGCTTGGTAAAACATATGTATGGGACACGTGCGTTTATCTTATCGGTTAATTCCTGACTTGTCCGTTTGATCATTTTGACCTTCGGGTCGAGTTTACCAATGAGATAAGGTAAACTTTTTACTACTTTGAGTGTGAAATTTTCTAGTGGTTAGTAAACCATTTAGTGCGAACGTGTGGTATGGGACACACGTTAATACTATTCAGGTTCCTATTTGAGAGTTTGTGACACATTTGTCTAAAAGCGTATTTGCCAGTACTGCACCTTGGGGTCATTTGTCCTCGGGGATGTTTGTCTAAGAGATGTATTTATTTGTCCTTCGAGATGTTTGTCTAAGAGATGTGGCTCCTTTTTTGGAAGAACAGCACTTGGCGAGCTTCGGCCATAAGCACATGCTATATCTTTGAGATGATTTCATTGATTTCCTTGTGATTTTCGAGTTCATTGCCTTTTTACATTATTGGCCATTTGTGCCGATTGAGATATTATATATGGTGATTACGTCTTTGGAAATTGAACTCCTTATCGAGTTCTATACTTGTGATTTGGGTTTGCCAACACTTGGTGTTTATTTGAGATTTATACTCTCCTATTTAGAGATATATGAGATTGCCATTTTTGGCGAATTTTGTGTTTGAGACTTCTCTATATAGAGAATATTTTAGTGATTTCCATTTATGGTGAGTTTTGAGTTTGAGACTGGGGATTCTTCTATTTTGGAGATATGGTTCATAAAAACCATTTTAGTGGCTTTTGCGATTTCGCCGATGATGAGGCATTTATTATAAACTTAGTGTAATTACCTTATTTGAAGTAGTGGCATGATTGTGACAACCCGCAAATCAGTATCCTTAAAATCGACAATAAACAACACATGCTCGACCCAAAAAGCACAGAATGACTGAAAGTCAAGGGAAAGAAAGAAGGGAGAAGAAGAGAAGAGAAGAAAGGGAGAAGATAGAACCAAACAGAACAATATAGAATCTCACATCACAGCGGAAAACATATAATATCATATCAATGATATTTACAAAATAGAAACTGTATATACATACATCAACCAGAGTTGAACGATCAATCAATAGTTATCAGCCTGAACAGTTATACTAACATATCCTCACAATTTTCGATAATAAACATAAGTAAGCAATGGATAATCAAAAAAGATACGTGTATACGTAAATGAAGATCTCCAGCTCTCCTGCTGAAGCTCCAAAAGCACCAATCCGAACCTGTAAATATATTCGGTCTGACCCGGGCATTGAAAGGGAAGAACATCCGGATCAGTCTGGTAAACCAACTTGAGAAACACACTCAGCTGAATTTATTAAATTAATAGTCTTTTCCTTTATTAAAAAAAGGTATCTCGTAAGACAAGCCTACACATAAACATCGACATGTTTTTACCTTACGATAACCAAAACATTTCTTATCAAATCCTCTTATATTATACTAATGTCTAGTATATACAAATAATATTAATCATAGTCGAAATGGTTACCTATATATCATTTCGAGGCTCTTCATTACACCTTTACGGAAAAAATCCAGCTTGCTGTGGGGTTTGGATTTCTATTCAAATGACTAGGTGAAGGGACTACCTTCCAATGGGTACACCTCTAGATGGATATCCCGGGGCACAGAACATCTTCCATCTACCAACATAAGACCGACCCACCTCAATAACTAGATGGTACTGAATATGTCATCCTCCGGTCGTTACCGACCTTTATCGAGGGCCCTCTAAGCATACAAACCACAATAATCTAATATACGACGTCATAGCGTGTAAAGATATATCTAGAAGAGGATGATCATATCCTACTTGGGAGTGACCCACTTATCCCTGCTGCATCTTACCATGTTTGGTCATTTCCGGTTGATAAGGCCTGAGGTAACGATTACCTTTTACATATCACATATCACATCACTTTCAAATGCCACACGGCCATTTCCATTGACTACTAATTGCCTTCCACAAAAATACAAACCTCAAGCTCATACGTCTTAAGGAGGGTGTTAAGCTAAGAGAAGTTTCCTTCTCTGCCACCACTGATGTACGTCCGTAAAAACCAATGTACGTAATCTTTAGAAATGCAATGTCAAACAAACATCCATACAAGTTGTTCAGAAACAGGACAAACCGAAGGTACTTTCCTACCACATCCTGTAGGGAAATCCCTTAGATTAGTAGCGAATAATCCTTGCATTGGATATTTCATAATGAAGGGATCACTGCTGCTTTATGTATATTGGGATTTTGACCCCAAATGATCAACAAGAAATCTTCCGCTATGAAAATCCGAAATATCAATATCATCATAAACACCTACACAATCGTCGCATATACGTTGGTCCGAAGTGGTTTTCGAATAAACGGATCTGGTCTCTTCGCACCAACAACGCAAAAGAGTTTCTCTACCTCACAAAGAAACTAAATCTCATAGACTTATCACGTCTCCAACTTTCAACTTGTTATCCTTCGGGGCAAGAAGGAAGCTCGAGAGATTGGAGTAATACTCCACACTACATGAATCAAAATCCTCAACAAAAATGATAATCAAGCCTACATAGACGACTACGTACTAGGTGTACAACTAAATAGTTCCCACATCAAGTCGAGGAACTAAAATGGCCAAATTTGACAGTCGGTTATTTAACTATCAAAGCAACAACCAAATATTCAGCACCATACATAATCACTAGGTCTTTTTAGTTAATCTTTTATTAATTAAATCACTTGCTAAATATTCACTTCAAATTATCTTTAAAAAAGATATATTCTCAAAACAATTTCAACTTTAATATTGGAAATATTTTCAAATACTTATTTAAAAATAAGTAATTCACAAAACAATTTATTTTCAACACTTAGAAAATATTCCATATACTTAAATCACGATTAAGTATATATTTAATCTTTTAAGGAAAACATTCTCTTTGAACACATTTATTTGGGTCAAAACGAATGTTGCGTAAAACATCGTTACGACAACCCAAAAGCACTAGTATCGGGATTCGAAAATAAAATAGATATATAAATCCCATATACTATATGAATCATTTCCTTTTGAAAATCATTTACTTTAATAACGGTGTTATAGTCCATCATTTCCTCACTTCTCGGAAACTTCTATTTCAACAATGAATGTTGACATCTATGTATTCGATATTGAATACATTTTAAAACATCTTCAAACCATTTAACTTCATTTAAAATATCACTTTCCAAAATATTATTTAAAATATTATCCACTGTCCAAAATCGTGAATATAGTCCATTTACCAAATCCAATATTTCTATACATTTATTAAATGGTAATCCACTGTTCAAAATCGTGGATTTAATTTATAACCAAATTCATTACTAGTGTATATTTAATTTAAAGAATTATCCCCTATCCAAAATCACGGATGAAATTCCTTTAATAAACTTCTATATTTAACTTATCAAATCAATTAATTTCGGATTTATAAAACAATGTTTATAAATTTTATATATGTCTCGTTTATATGCCAAAATCCAAATATAAGTTAATTACTTATAATTCTCTTATTTTCAAAATTCGTTCTTTTTATAACTTCATTAATTTATAAATCTTATTGACTTATAAAATCCATTTATAACTTCATTTTTAGCACTTATAGAACTCCTTTACAATTCCATCATTTTGACTTATGAAATATCAATTTTATAAATCTTATATATAACCCATTTATAATAATTCAAAAAATCTCATTTTAAACTATTTTCAAAATAGTTAACTCCATATTTCTAAAATCACATTCTGATTATATTTCCCAAAAATCATAATTTTTATAACATAAGAATTATAACACGTACTTATTTAAAATAAATCAATTCCTTTAACTATTCAAAAATTAATAAAACATCTATTTTCAAAATCGCTTGAAAATCCTTTTAAAATTGGAAATCATCAATTTAACATTTTTAAACTTCCAAAAATAGGCCTAATGCTGCAACAACACTAAATACAACAATCACGGCATCCAAAACATCATATATCACAGGATAACAACACATATCACAATATCTATAAATAAACCAATACATGTGAGGAATCTAGTTGGATCCCTCCAACCTGTCAGCTGCAACAAATATACATATTAAAAATATACGTACAATGTCCGCTTCAAGGCAGACGCACGTACAAAAGGGTCATCCGCTCATACACGGGAACGTATAGGGCCTCATCTGCTCCAATAGACAGGAATATATCCAAATACCAATCAATATATAGATAATATATCATATAGCATCCAAATAATCATTAATCATCATAAAATAAATTATTTATCAATTATATAAAAATATCAGTGAGTCAGAAAGAGTGAGTTGTACTCACATTGCTTCCAATAGCAGTTGTAGTGTTTTATTTCGAATAAAATTAAATAACCGTTTAATTTTACTAAAAATGTATACTATCTCTAATCAACTCCAAACCAGCTCTAAAATGTAGTGCTCGTTAATAAGGACCAAACGCAACTTGTTTCGTCAAAAATGGACCTCGTATGGAGAAGTTATACATTTTTAAATTTATACGATTTTAATATATAATAATTCACAATTTCTATTTTATTTTCAATCTCAATATCATAACAGACGTTGATTTCAAAACATCAGATCATGGCTGCCCACCTTTTCTTCTCTTCATCATCGCATGAAAAATATAGGCCGAAGAACCCAATATGTCGTTCGAAATTTTGAACACCGCCCTACCCTATTGACGACGACCCAACGATCAAGCATAGCCGTTCGAATGACCACAAGCCCACGCCCCTTCATGCCAAAGGCGGTGGAGCTCGACTCACCCGTGATTGAGGAAATCATGCTCGAACCCTAGTTGAATGTGGCCCCTAGCTCTCTCCACATCGTGAATTACGCGATCATAGCCGTTGAAAACATAGATCTCGCTGCCCTCTTCAATGTTGCAGCTGAATGTTTTTCGTGAAAGTCAACAGGTTTATCAGAAATTGAGGAAGAATGTAGCGAAATTCTGGCCATTGGTTTTATATGTGGCGGCTAGGGTTTCTAATCCTAGATTTGTGAAAAACTGAAAAACTATGGCCTTTTATAGAAAATTTGACGAAGCTATTCATCTGGGAATTTTTCGAACTTGAAACAAAGCGTGCCGCCTGGCGTTTATGATGTTTTACCCCTATTGTGAACACAATGGAATATATATCGGGAGCCAATTAGATCGTATTTGGAAGATAGGTTTTCGAATCGAATATTTTAAATTTCACTCAAACGAATTTCTAAGCGTTTTAGCTTTCCTCGGACAAACCTTAAATTCTATTGACAGAAAATTTGAAATTTTACAATAATATAACATTACGGATCCAATGAAACTTATTTCATCGAAATCTGAAACTATATGAAAAATAGCTATTTTTACACGTAAATTAAATATTAAAATATTCAATTTCTACAAATTAACTTTTAATTCAATTTCGAAAGTTTACCAACATCATTCTGATTCAAATGTGATTTAATTCAACTTTATAAATTATTTTTATTCGTATTAAATTCAAATTCCAATTATTTACACAATTCCAAATATTAAATTAACAGTTTAATTATCCAATTAAATCCTTATATTCGAGATATAATTTATTCAGTTTATAAAATTAACTTGTGAATATTTAAAATTAATTAAATATATGAATTTCAAATGGCGGAAATTCTATTATTGTTTCTTCTCATTCGAGAGGATATCTTTATCGCTTATCCTTATAAACTAATTTGTTTAGCTAGACTGAACGGTGTATTTTATACTCAGGTCAGACCAATGTGTTTCAGGTTAGGTACCCTTATGGATTTAGCCTATTCTGCTTCGGCATGGACTTATCTACTAGCCCTTTTTGTTGTAGTCTTTTTGTCGCTACTCCGATATGTATATTGTTTTCACTCGTGTGTATATTGTGGTCGTCATACCACTTATGATGTACTATTTGTATTATATTGGGATGTATCAGTATATATGTATATATATATATATATATATATGTTTGCTATTTTGTGATGTATTATGAATTTGAGTTGTATTTTGTTCCGATCGATCCTATAGCTACCTGTAGTTTTGTATTAAGCATTTACTGGATATTTCGATCCACTTGAGAAAGGAAAAAAAATTAGAGCACTAATCGACGTATTCAATAGATGTTTAAGACAAAGCTATAGATAGTCGCCCTTAACCAGCCCTACTCTCCCCATTAGCAGATATTATTATCTAGTAATACTCTTTGTTAATATGGGTCTGGGGGTGGGGCGCCACACTACTTTTAGCATTTTATGGGTTATTTTATCTCTTTTGAGATTATATGTTTGTGTAGTGATACCATATTATCACTTGATGTAATCATACACTTTAGTTGCCCCTTCTCACTTGAGAATATTATCATATTATCCTTATGCTCATATTATCTCTTATCCTTATTAACTGATTTTTTTAGCTAGACTGACCCGTGCATTTTATTCTCGGGTCAGACCGAGGTGTTTCAGGTTAGGTACACTTGGATTTAGCCTATTCTGCTAGCTCTTTTTATTTTAGCCTTTTGTGTAGTCCTTTTTGGTTTGCTACTCTAATATGTGTATTATTTCGACTTGCTTGTATATTATGGTTGCTATACCACTTGACATGTATCATTTTGTATACTCTGTGATGTATCTGTATATGTATATACATATGTACATATATATATGTGTGTGTGTGTGTGTGTGTGTGTGACGATCTACTGTTCTGTGATGTATTTTGAATTCAAGTTGTTGTATTTTGTTCTGATTGATCGTATAGCCACCTATGGCTTTGTGATAAGTATTTATTGGATATGTCGATCCACCTAAGAAAAAATATATGGCATTATCGACGTATTCAATAGATATTTAAGACAAGGCTATAGATGGTCGCTCCTATCAGCCCTATTCTCTGCATTAGCAAATAGTATTACCCAGTAATACTCTTTGTTGATGTGGGTCTCGGAGTGAGGCGTCACAGTTGAGATGATGGCATCATTAATAGTACCTAGACAGTTGAGATTTCATTGCCTTTTGAAACCGACGGTAGAGATTGAGGAGGTGAGATTAGATATACCATATGGTCTTAAGTAAATAGAGTAGAAATACAAAACAGAATACCTCTTTATGCTTTTAACTTAATAATTAATTTTATATTACGCTCCTACGAGCTCAAAAATATAATATATATATATATATATATATATATATATATATATAGTATAGATATTAATGTCCCCCTATGACGAGTTGGGCATTAATACTAGATATAGTGCGCCTAAAAGTAGATATAATATCCAAACCTCTCGGTTCGTCTTCGGCTTGCATTATTTGGCCATTTCCATAAGTAACCTGCCTAAACCCATAAAATCAACCTAGTTGAATGAATACTAGTGAGTTTATAGGGAAAACAAGAATAAAAACATGGATCAGACATGAAGTCTGGTGTGAGTTATATATTTGCCCTAAAGCATACAAAATAGCGAAACCACTCCCCCAACATGCAGAACTGATTATCCCTTGCTTCCTAAAGAAATAATATCAGAATGCAAGGGGAGTTTAAATTGCAATATCATTACTATAGGTATATGCTAATGTGATACCATAATCGAAAGCATCCCTCATTTTATGTTACGGTTAAAACTACCATATTCCTTGTACTAAAATACCCTACCCTTGTCTATTTTAGAACTTTTATGTATTTTTGTGGCATACACACACACAGACACTCTCTATCATTCGGCAGCCAACATGGTCTTACGTTTTTTATAGTATGTACCATGACATTTTCACTGTTAATCAACTGTCACCAAGACCTTATGCCAACGATTTTGGCCATTGGATGCCACACATGCCTTACAACTTCGCTCGTATATTTGGTACCTAGACTGCCCTTCCAGCCTTACATCTTAAATTGTTCCCTTGGTTGCCACTATACTCTTACACTAATCTCTTTCATTATCCTAACAACTGTCCACTTGGCCTTACAGTTATATTTTTAGTTGCGGATGCCGGACAGGCCTTACTCCTTCATTTTGGATTTAGATGTCACGTGGGACTTACTCCTTCGCTTTCAATTTCGGATGCCACATAGGTCTTACTTCTTTGCTTTCGGTTTTGGATGCCACATGAATCTTATTTCTTCAATCGAATCCACTGCCTAACCTCCCATTATTAGGTTTTTTGCTTAGTTATATTACTAAAATAATGCTCAATTAGTCATCATGTGATTCACCACCCTCAACACTCAATGTTCTCGTCGCATCTAAGAAAGCCTACTATAGTTTAGTTTCTCTGATTTGTGAAATTAAGTCTTTACTTTATCTTAAATTGTCTTATCTACTTATAATTTCTCATTAGCCGTCGACCATCTTTGGTCCTCGGTTAATATCTTCGATGTACTAACCTTGGTTTCTACTAAAATTATATTATGTTCGATTCATTATTTACTTGGTTTGGTTCCTCCTTCGGCACCATCGTTCATCAAGCCATTAGGAACCATTCCTTGCACTTGTAACTCTTACTTTACATGTATCATCATATAATTCCTTTGGCCTGGCTCTTTATGACCAATATTTAGTGTTTTGCTGACATGATCAGCACAAAAAGTGGATATAGTCTACAATCCATTTATTAAATATATTATTTAATTGAATGACCTCCCTATTTATCATTTAATTACCTATTTAACATTTATTTACCCCTCGTTCCATATTGCAACGCTTTAGCTAGCTTATTTTCTCTTGAAATTTGCTTGCTTCAGGGACTCAAAAAATCAACAATCATCATTTATATTTGTACAATTTTCTAAGTTCCCTACTTTTATTATTTTTCTTATTAGTACGTAACATTAAACAAGTTCATATTAATTCATTCTCTTAGGAAAACAACCTCCTTCAAGGTCTTTAGACCCCTAAATTTGATTTTTGAAGGTGTTCATATTTCCTCATTATGAGCTTAGTTCATTTGAATCACTGGAACAGTTTAATCCTATCATATATATGTATTTCTGTATCTAAGAATAAATGAAATTAAGGATATATTACTCACCAATGCTTTCTACCAATGAAGTGTCTAGTTTACTTGGCTCTAATCTTTTCTTCTTGTTGTTGTTAGCGCACAAATACTATTAAAGAGCTCGAGCTTTTGCTTATGCTTTTAAGTTTTGAATGCAAAAGGGAATGTAAAGAAAGAGGTGGTTGTTTTACTTTGAGAATGAATAATTTGGGCCTCGGTCCACTATCCCATTTTCTTATAAATAAGTAAGCATTTATGATTGCATTTAAGTCTTATTTATTTAGATTTTCAACAAGGATTTTCCTAGTGTCACTTGATTCATCCAAGCATAAAGAGTAACTAAAGCATTTTCCCCCTTTTTGTAATTTCTCTTTCTCAACTTTATAACTAAATAATTAATTATTAAATTATGGGGTGTTATAGGCTTCCTTCATTATAGGAATATCGTCCCCAAAATTCAAATAAAGTGCGATACTAAGCTCTATACATTCTTTTGGCTAATCCGTCATGAACACACAGGATTCTGTATCAAACCACCATGTACGATGTTCCGACCCGTGTTTAAAAGTGAAACTGGCATCATAAATCTGGCAGATGATGGATCGTTTTTAAAAAATTATAAAATAGATCATACAACTATTTACAATATTCTACACTTTCTAAAATTTACAACGGAAGGAATAAAATATAATAATAATCAGTAATACAATCTTAGACAAATATAATAATACAGAATTAATTAAAATTCTAACTACAACATCTCTTTATACTGATAATGGAAATAGTATAATTTTGGGAATAAGTGAAATAAGAAGAGCGGATAGCTAATAGAAAAAGAAATGCATGTCTATGTCGCACCATCGCGCCTCCAAGTCAAAGGAATTTAACTAAAAGGATAAAATGATAGAGGGGGTTAGAGTGAATGCATCATGTAAATGTACAATACTAGTAAGCTAGTAAAATAACACTGATGTTCAAAAACCATAACTTTACCTATGTCACATGTAACTAACAAGTCAGCTAAACGTAATATAATACTATAGTGATATCATATACTAAGGTCTTATAAAAATTTATATTGGGCCAAATCATATACCAAAATATTATATTACGATTGAGCCTAAAGTTCTAACTTGCAGTCACTATAATTATGTGCACACGACCAAACCAAAGTCCCAACTCGTCTGTCATCAACATACGCAAACGATTTTGACCAACATCCTGACTTGAATGTAAAAAGTATATGCAAATGACCAAGCTTAGAGTCCCGGCTCGAATTCCAAAAATGTATGCAAATGGCCGAGCCCAAAGTCCAAGCATAAATGCCGAAAACATACTGACTATTGAGAATAATTCCATGTTAGACATTCATCTAATGGTCAATGATACTATTGGAATCATGCCCAAAACTAATAATTTCCCTACCATTCACAAAGCTACTAGATCAAGCCCCAACCCATCATCGCCAATTGTCGCTAGTAAAATCAGGAACTAATATCCCAATATGTGTACCCAAATGCTTTGATAGAACCCATATATAACGAATCTACTAAAATAAGGCACTTTTCTTAGTAGTATAAAACATAGAAGACAACATACAGAAATGTTCCTTGTCTTACCATGAACCCGATGCCACAAACCGCATATGAAACGGAGGTCATATGTGAGAGTTAAAGGCTTCTGAAGGTATCGTAAGTTTTTAAATTATTTATCAACTTTACTATTATATTTACATTATTATTATCATTAATATCTATTTCTTGTCGCATGCGTTTTCTCGAGCATGGCCTTTCCTCATCACCACAACACAGCTGACTGTGCACCCACTAATGCCAAATCCGACTACAACAGCAGACTTCCCAGTCCAAGTGCTCCTAAACACCGCCTCCCTTTTTACCTACATCAGCCAGAAAATATCCACCTCCATTGATCATTGAGTGCAAGATTTCTACAACTATAACCACTTAGGGTTGATCAGAACCCGAGCGTAGTGCTTCCCTTGACCTCCTCTTTGCGTCCATGTCGTTCGATCGTCGTTATTTAATAGTTGGATCGAAATGGATGGTCCATGTTCGTCAAACTCTATTGCATTTTCTAAATAATTCGTACATCCAATCGATGAATGAACACTACCATCGGATTCATATCGTCGAGAACTGCAATTTTGATGTATAATATGTCCGAGAAGGAACAATTTTGTATTTTGCACTTATTAATTTAAACAAAGATTACTTTTACCAATTGCAATCTAAAAAAGTTATATATTTTTAAATATCTAGCCATGGCATACATCCTATTCAAGTGTATATAGATAAATCAGTTTTTAATTGTTAACTATATTGTTATAAATTGGTTTAAGATCATAAGAGGTGAGTTACTATGGCTTACTAATATACATACATAAATATGAGAAATCCCACTCACTGATATACCATGCATGTTCTTCAATTTGACGTAAATTTTCCTTCACCTCTGCAATCCAGAAATCCATGCCTTCAAAATGCCAAATTTCTCGATAGCTTGGATTTATTTGCATAGCTCTCTTCACAGTGATTGATTCATATATTAATTTGTATAATTTGGATTTGATTTGAATAATTTATAACTGATTTAAGGATTAGTAGTTAAGAAGTAAAGCAAGATTAGTAGAGCAAAAGAAATAGGGTTAGAGATCAATTTATAGGCTGAAAATATACGGTCTAGCTAAAATATCATATTTAGTATATTATGAAAATGCCATTGGGTTTGATTCCCTCTAATTTCATGCCTATATAACCGTATCCAGCAAATGATATATGTTTTTTTTGACTGTAAACGATGTTCTACATGCAATGGAATAGGTCTCGATGCCTACTTTCAACTCCTGTAGAAATTTATTGTTTTGCACCTTATGTTAAAATTATGATTTTACCCTTCTATTTAATTATTTAATTTCGTAAAATTATAGTGTGTTGCATTCTCCCTCCCTTAAAAGAATTTTGTCCCCGAAATTTCAAGAGGCGAACACTGCAACTCACTTTACATCATACAAACATACAAAATAGACATAGTTACATCCATCCAACATCTAACTATAATACAAATGATACACAAACAATAGTACAATATACAAATGATAGATAAAAGATGATGGTATGAGATGAGTGCAAATGGAACTAAATCGACCTCTTATATGAATGCAAATGGAGTGCAACCAACATGTATGAAAAGATCCTAATATATGTGTGTTTGTGTGTGTATCAACATGCGTCCATACATCCATATGCAACATCCATATCACAGTGTACGTAAAAAACATGTCCATAAACACAATCAGTAAACATGTATATAAAGGAAAAATATATAAAATATGCAAAAGTATCTAGCATAAGTTAAAACACCTAACTATGGGAGTCTGCTCTAGGTTGGAATGTATAAATATACAAGCCAATGGGGTATAAAGTAAATGGGTATAATCTAAACAAAGCAACCATAGCAACCAAAAACATCACAAGGATATGTATACAACCATTCCTACCATCCATACAACCATGCTTATGTCAACTAGCTAGCTAAAGCAACCATGAAAATAAAAAATGACTTAATGAGCAAACTAACCCCTAAACTAACCAAAAGGGGAACTTATCGAGAAAGAGCTCGTGATAGGAAACTCTGACATCTCCTCGGCCTCCATCACACTTTTATCCAAATATCTTCGTCGTCGTACTTGGCCCAACCTCATTTCCACATTTGTATGCTATCACATCAAGTTATAAGATGCAAATACACCTACAGATTGTTCTAAACTCCATCTCTAAATTCAGCTCATAAGCTGATTAATCTCTACCATAAATGATAAATCATTAATGTATTTTTGCACATGAGATAAACATAAAATGTGTGTGAATACTCACCAACCTTTCAAGAAGACTATTCAAATGTGCTGACTTCCCTACTCTCTATTAAATCATGAATGGCCTAACAACTTATGGCCTAGATTTTCCATGAAACATATCTCAATAATGAGTCCTTCACAAATCTAGCTACACACTACGAACTCCTTATGCATGCCCATCCTATGCGGTTTCCATCACTTAGCATATCACTGAGGTGTCTCTAATCATATATGACTTAGCATATCACTGAGGTGTCTCTAATCATATATGTCTAAATATAACTTAGATTTAAATATATTGCACTACTGGAATATATCTCCATTAATGTTTAAATTTATAGATATAGCATGCAGATGATTCCTTATTTTCAATAAAAACAATATTACTATAACAAACTCAAACTCAAATTCTACTAATTAAAAAATTGTCCACAATCATTTTTCTTGTTATAAAATTCCATAGAATTTTCTTTAAAGAGTTTAAGTATAAACACCACTTCTTTCTTCAAATTCAAATACCTTAAATAAATTTTATTTTATTTTTAAAACACATTTTGTTCTTAAAATTTTCATTCAAATCAAAACCAATTTTGTTTCAAAACCCATAAAATATTCATACCAAAACGCTTAGTTCAAAATCAATATAATTTCTACTCATAGAAATATAATATTAAAAACTCCTTTGCTTAATATTTGAATACAAATTTACTAAACAAACATTAAAAAAAATCAAGCTTTATGCTTTTTAAATTATCAGTTTAAAAGTTCTCAAATTATTTTATAAAATCTAGCCGTGGATTTTAATTAGAGCTTATGAAATATCCTTTTCATAGTCAACTATGCAAAACCATTTCAAATAATATTCAATAACATATGTATTAAGAATTCAAAATAATAAGTTTAAACTTGTTATTTCCTTCTTGAATATATATCATCTCAGTGTTGTTTATTATAAGAATATTTTTTTTTCTGTTATCTCAAAATGGTATACTTTTTCTCCAAATCAATAATAATATACTTCAGAAATCCTTTGTTTTCAACATTTCAATTTAAATATTTCAAACATCATTCCTTAATCCAAAATAATAATTTCCTTCAAATTTCCTTTAAAACAATGATATTACTATCACTTCGCATCAATACAATAATATTTCTCTAAATCAATTTTTTGCACAACAACTTTATTTGATAATAATTTTCACCATTAAATCCTAAAAATTCTTTTTAGTGTATTTATGTTAAAAATAGTAATAATTTATTCCAAAAATATTCATGGAAAATATCTCTTTATTATTAATAATATTCTTAAAATACCTGTTATTTTCATTACTTAAATAATAATTCTTTTCGTAATAACCATAAAATAAACATTATACTATTTGTTTAAAATTTAGATAATCTTCCAAAAATCATATTAATATTTGTTTAGATTTCATTATACTTTATAAATAGTAGTAAATTATAAATTCAAAATATATTATTTGTTACCGTTTCAAAATTATCCAAAATTCATAAATAATATCCTCACTAATTTTCGATACAAACCCCTATATCTCAAATACATAACATTCATTTCTAGCCAGTTCAAAGCACACTACATATTGACTGTCCTAGCTAGTTCACCATTATCAATTCAAATTTTGTAGGCTTTGTAACTCTTTTCTAACTCCAATTATAATTTTAGTTGAAAATATTAGTAACTTTCCAACTTAGTTTGTAAATCAATATCATGAATCTCAAATTTAGTAGGAATCACTTAGCCTAAGCTTTGATATCACATGTACAAATCGCCATGTATAATGTTTTAATCCACGTTTAAAAGTGGAACTAGCATCACGGTCCTTGCAAATGGAAGATTATTTTGAAATAAATTATAAAAAGGATCATTGATCTATCATCATAATTCTACACTACTTGAAACTCGCAGTGGAAAGAATAAAATATAATAATAATCGGTAATACAATCTCAGACAAATATAATAATACAAAATCAAATAAAATTATAACTATAACATCTCTCTCTATATTGATAATGGGAATACTATAATGTCTAGGTATAAGTGAAATAAGAAGAGCGTATATCTAATAGACCAAGAAATGCACATCAACAACACACCACCGCGCCTCCAAGTCAACACTAGTCCTCTTTATCGACCTAACAGAGTATAACTAAAAGAAGAAAATGATAGAGGGTGTCAGATATACGTCTGGTGAGTGAAATGCATCATATAAGTGTATAATACTAATATTCTATTAAAACAACACTCATGTTCAAAAACCTTACCTTAATGTGTGTCACATGCACCCAACAAGTCAGCTAAACAAAGTATAATGCCATAACGACATCATATGTTATGGTCTCACTAAGTCTATATTAGGTCAATTATAAACCCAAATACTATTTCACGATTGATCTGAAAGTCCCAACTCCCACCATAAACAAATGCACATGACCAAGGCTAACATTCCAACTCGTATACCGTCAACATATGCAAGCGATCGAGCCTAAAGTCCTAACTCAAATGCCGAAACTATACTCAGATGACCAATACAAAGTCCCAGCTCGAATGTCGAAAATTTATGTAAACGAACAAACCCAAAGTCCAAGCTTGAATGCTAAAAAATTCCATATTTTGATAATATGTCCATGCCAGATATTCAACTAATGACAAACGACACCATTGGAATCGTGCCTAAAACTCATCATCGCCCCACTATTTATGACGCTACTGGATCAAGCTCGAACTCATCATCGCTAAATGTCATTAGTACAACCGAGGAATAATTTTCCTACTCGTGTACCCAAACACCCTAGCAGATCCCCTATATAACGAATGTACTAAAATAAGACACTTTTTTGAAGTAGTTCATAACACAACAAACGACATGTGGAAACGTTCCTTGTCTCGCCACAAACCCGAAGCCGCAAACCGCCAGTGAAACAGAGGTCGTATGTAAGAGTAAAATTTTAAATTATTTATCTATTTTATTTTTATATTTATATTATTATTATCATTAGTTTATATTTCTTCTCACATGCATTTTTTCGTGCTCGACTTTTCCTTAACACCATGACACAACCACCATTTCCCTTAACCACTACATGGACCACCATATACCAACTACAAATTCGACTACATCAGCGAACTCCCCACGCCAAGCGCTTCCTAATGCCACCGCCTTTTTTACCTGGGGCAACCAAACAATTTCGCCTATGCTGATCATTGAACTCCAAATTTCGATGACTACAACCATTTGGGGTTTTTCAAAACCCGAGCATGGTTCTCCCCTCGATCTCCTTTTCTTATCCATGTCCTATGATCGTCATATCATCATTACTTAACCATTGGATCGAAAAGGATGGTCTATTTTCATTTAACTTATATTAAATTTTCTGATCAATCCATAAACCCAATCGATGAACGAACACCATTAGTGGATTTGTATCATCGAGAACTGCAATTTTAATATGTAATATATCTTATTTGGAAAACTTTTGTATTTTAAACTTATTAATTTAAACGGAGACTAACTTTTAGTAATTACAATCTAAAAAAATTAAATTATCTAAACGTCTAGCCAAGGCATTCATCTTTTTCGGGTTTGTATTTTATAAATAGGTTTTTAATTATTAATTATATCATTATATATTGGTTTAAGATTATAAGAGGTGAGTAATTACTGTGAGAAATGCGGAATACGGAGCTTAAGGCTAGGATTAATAATAGAGGGGGGGGGGGGTGAATAGTGTTTTAAGGAATTACTAAATCTTTTTGATTTTTTTATTAATTTGAATACAAATGTATGCAATATTTAGACACAGATATGATCACAGAATCAAACATAAATGCAGAAATAAAGTAAAATCAATAAAGGAAAGAACATACCGGATTTTATACTGGTTCAGAGTTACCCTACATCCAGTCTCGCACACAAGTACGGATTTCCTTTCAAAAGCAATTATATAATTACACCCTCGATTTCAAGGCCACGAGGTACACCACTCCAGATTCACAATCCTTTGGGTAGAGATACTTAATTTCACGGGCAATAAGTTCACTCGATTGATTTCCAAAGCTACAGTCTCACCTTTTCTCGCTTGATTGATTTCACAGGCTACAATCACACCTTTTTCTCGTTTAGTTTATTACAAAGAAGCCTATAACTCTGAATACCACTGAGATCTTGTTGAGGTAGTGATAGAGAATCAAACCAGAAATGATTTAGTTAGATTCAATGTTGATTTCGGCAGAGTAATGTTAAAAATGTGTATAAAGAAATATGGAAGAAGAAGAGGAGTCAAATCAGAGAAAATATGAATACAAATTCGTTCAAAACTACCCATATTTATAGTAGAACAACCACCATGTCCATTCGTGAAAGGATATGACGAATAGACACTTCCTTTGAAATTCAAAATTTTGAAATAAACTGCTACCATGTCAACATGGGGTACTTGAGGATGTCAACATGCCAAAGGAAATTTTGGTAATTTGTTTTTCTTTGAAAATAACTTCTATCTTGTATTAAAACTATTTTTAAACTTTATAAATATACTTAACTATAGTTAAAATACATATATAAATATAGGGAACAATATTTTGATATGTATTAAATTTTACTTTGATTTTATATTTTTAAATCTAAATATGAATATTAAAAGTTAAATATATTATTATTAAAAGATAGTTTAAACCAAGGATAATTTGATTTTGAAAATAAGGATTATTTTGAGGCTAAAAATATTTAAAACCAGGGTAGATGTTTTTGATTCTTTTAAAAAGAAGATTTTGAAATCATTTTTGAAAATAAGATATAATTTTGTAAAATATATTTGAATAAAAGTTAGTGGATACAAACCAATGTTCCACTAGATTTTTCATAGGTTCCATCCTACTTAGGATTTCATCCCTTAAACGGGTTCGAAGTGGATTCCATTCCACGAATAAATTGGATTTTAAGATGCCAGTGCTTTTCTAGGAGTTTTAAAAACATTCCTAATTAAATTACAATCTTGAAATCTTGAACTCTTGATAATCTTGATACTCAAAAGTCTTCAATCTTGATATCTTGAATCTCTATACCGTACAGTCTTCATTCTTGGTACCTGCATGGTTAAATCCTGCATATACATATATATCTAAACTATAATGTTAGTATTTATATTTTATAATATTATTCTAAGGTTGTTGTCATCAAAACCATCATCTCTAGGACTAACAATCTCCCCCTTTTTTATGATGACAACCTTTGTTTATAAAATATTACTTCTACCCTAATAACTTCCCTTAAAACTAATAACTCCCCCTTAATCTATGCCTAACTATCCTATTTTATACTTCTCCACCTTTTTCATCAACAAAACCATCCTAAACCATAAAACTATACACCTCCCCCTTGAACTAATACTAGAACAAAGTATAGTAAATGGAATGTGAAAGACATTAACATAATTATATTATAATTATTCAATACATAAATATGTATGAGTATATTTCAAACAATCCGATCAACACGCACATCAAATCCAATCATGTCAACCAATTCAAATAAATCAATCAAATCAAACAAGTCAATCAAGTCAAACAAGTCAATCAAGTTAATTAAGTCAAACAAGTCAATCAAGTCAAACAAGTCAATCAAGTCAATTAAGCCAAACAAGTCGATCAAGTCAAACAAGTCAATCAAGTCAATTAAGTCAAACAAGTCAATCAAGTCAATCAAGTCAAACAAGTCAAATAAAACATGCCAAACAAATCAAAAACTAATAATCCTATACTATAAGATAATACTACAAACTTCTCCTAAATAAAGTACACTCATTATGCATACATGTATGCAATATGTAGTTTGTAATGTAGTATGAATTGTATGACATATGCAATATAGCATGAGATAATATGCAAAATGAAGTGCAACTTGTGATGCAAAAGATTATGATATTTCATGCATTGTAATTTATGATGTAATATGCAATGAAATGTGATATGAAATAGGATGCATAATGATATGTAATATGAAATAAAATGATAACTAAGTAAAAATAATAATATGCAGAATGATACGATGATATATATATATATATATATATATATATATATATATATCATGGTAAGAGATATTCAGATTATAAGATAAACATAAGTGATAAGTAATATCTAATTGACAAGCATATATGTGTGTGTGTTTATATCAAATAATTAATTGTAACTCGCTTTAACCAATCAATGGTAATACACACCAATTACTAAACTTAGGTTAAGAAAACTAATGAATGAGACTAAAAAAGTAGTAAAGACAAGAGTTTAAAGGTAATTAATGATATTAAAACTATAACATATTCATGAAAGGTAGTAATCAAACTACAATATCAAAATCAAATTGCTATGAAATATGGATTTTAAAAAATTTAATACCCTCCTTGTTTTAATTTTTTTTAAGAATCCAAACTTCCATATTTATAAAATACTTAACTTACTAGTTAAAAATTACATATTAAATTATTATTGACTAAAATAATTAGAAACATGTTTAAACACCTTAAAAAATATCATAATGAAATATTCAATAAAATAATAAAGATTGAAAAACTAAAATTAACATGTGTTATATTAAGGTCTCTTTCATTTTAAAATTTTAATCAATTACTAAAAAAAAATCTAAACACTAATTTTAAAATATTCTAATATAAGTTAGAAAATAACATCTAAATAAAGTAGAGAAAAATACTTAATTTAAAAATTATTTTTACATAGTTTAAAGTTTTAAATAGAAAAGGCAGCATTCATAGAACGTTGTAAAAAGTTTTTGCTGTAAAATATATTCAAAACAATATAAACAAAAACTGCAGCATCTACCAAATGCTGTGAAAAGTTTCTGAAACACTAGAGCGTTTTGAAACATAGAAATGCTATAAAAACGTATTTGCAGCGTAACAGAAGCAAAGACAGACATTTCAGAAATGCTATCTATAAGTTCTGGGCCTGATTTTAACATGATTTTGCACTAATTTTACGACTAGATATTGATATGTAAATAATTGATTTTTTTACTCAATTTTTTATAGCATTTAATTAACATAAAAAATAATAATGAGAAAACATGTGTAAAGACTCCTGGCATTATGCATGTAAAAATGCTTTTCTACTTAGTATATTTGTAATAAATTAGTAGTAAGATTTTATTTAAAAGAAAACACATTTTAAAAAAATTTAAAAAAAATTTAGACCAATATATCAAAATTTATACTATGTTGTGTCGATATATGGATCTAAATATAAAAACTTATAAAAGAGATAAATTTCTATACCTAACTAAATGCATAAATATATATTCCTAAATGCAACAATAAAGATGAAATAATAGTAAAGCGTACCAATTTTTGCACTCAATCTTTCTAACTTTGTTGTTCTTCTATTGTCGTCAACCACACATTTATATCTTTCAGAATTTAATGACGAGATCTGTTCTATTGCGACGGGCTCGTTTTTCTTATCAGCATAGTATATTCATTTGCTGAATTTGAAGATCGTATGAGAAAAATACAGATGATTTAGCAGATTGACAAACTTGGCGCCAAAACTTTGATTTTGAATTTTGAATGAATGGACACTTCAACCACTATAAATAGGCCCAACAGTCACCATTTTTCATAAAAAAATTCTTCTTCTTCTTCTTCCCGTTTTTCTATTTACCATCAAACTTCAAGAAGGCATATCTCCTTCATTTCTGTACGGAATTGGATAAAACCAGCGTCAAATCAAAAAGGAAGGCAAGGGCTATGATCCAGTAATATTTTGGTGATGAATTTGGACAGTATTGTGGTGCAACAAGCCAAATAGTAAGAGAAATGTAGAAAATCTCATACACGGTTTTTCAGTTTTGGATAGCCAACTTCAAATTGTCATATCTCACTCAATTTTGATCGGAATTTGATGATCGACCCATCAAAACAACCATAAGAACAAGAAATATAGTCTGAAAATGGAGTTGGGACAAAATAATCAAATCTCTAGATGCAAGTTGAAGAATACCATTGATGGTTTTGCTTTTATTTTCCTCTTTGTTCACTAAAACTTCACTTGAACATAACTTGGCCATTTCTTAACGGATTCACACGAAACCAGTGGCATCGCGAAGTAGATTGAGAGAAGTACAGTATCAAGTCAAGTTGTAGATGAGAACCAAAAGTTTTGTATTGATCTGAAACTCATTTCTTTGTCGATTGCCATTATATATCCATTTGTTCCTCTTGATCAATGAATGATTATCTGGTATCTTTTAACCAACGGTCATTAGACGTAACTGTTCTTCTGCAAAACAACATTAAAGAATCAAGTGACTTTTCAAAATAAATAAATATATTTTTAAACAACAATATTATGATGATTTTGTGACATATTCATATGAAAATAGTGTTAATAATTTTATCAAAAACCACCATTTTAAAAAAATTCAAAATTTTTCAAAGTTCAGATTATAAAAATTTGAAAACCTTGCTCTAATACCAAATGTGAGAAATGCGAAATACGGATCTTAAGGCTAGGATTAACATTAGAGGGTGGGGGTGAATAGTGTTTTAAGTAATTACTAAATCTTTTTGATTTTTCGTTAATTTGAGCACGAGTGTATGCAATATTCAGACACAGATATGATCGCAGAATCAAACACAGATGCAGAAATAAAGTAAAAGCAATAAAGGAATGAACACACCGGATTTTATACTGGTTCGAAGTTATCCTACATCCTATCTCGCACACAAGTACGGATTTCCTTTCAAAAGCAATTGTACAATTGCACCCTCGATTTCAAGGCCATGAGGTACACCACTCCAGATTCACAATCCTCTAGGTAGAGATACTTGATTTCACGGGCAACAAGTTTACCCAATTAATTTCCAAGGCTACAATCACACCTTTTCTCGCCTGATTGGTTTCACATGCTACAATCACACCTTTTTCTCGTTTAGTTTATTACAAAGAAGCCTATAACTCTGAACAGCACTGAGATCTTGTTGAGATAGTGATAGAGAATCAAACCACAAATGATCTAGTTAGATTCAATGTTTATTTCGGTAGAGTAATGGTAAAAATGTGTATAAAGAAATGTGGAAGAAGAAGAGGAGCGAAATCAAAGAAAATATGAATACAAATTCGTTCAAAACTACCCATATTTATAGTAGAACAATATCCATGTGCATTCATGAAAGGATATGACGAATAGACACTTCCTTTGAAATTCAAAATTTTGAAATAAACAGCTACCATGTCGACATGGGGTACTTGAGGATGTCGACATGCCAAAGGAAATTTTGGTGATTTGTTTTTCTTTGAAAATAACTTCTATCTTGTATTAAAACTATTTTTTAACTTTATAAATATACTTAACTATAGTTAAAATACATAAATAAATATAGAGAATAATATTTTGATATACATAAAATTTTACTATAATTTTATATTTAAATCTAAGTATAAATTTTAAAAGTTAAATTATTAAAAGATAGTTTAAAACCAAGGATAATTTGATTTTGAAAATAAGGATTATTTTGAGGCTAAAAATATTTAAAACCAGGATAGATGTTTTTGATTCTTTTAAAAGGAAGTTTTTGAAATCATTTTTGAAAACAAGATATAATTTTGTAAAAAACATTTGAATAAAAGTTAGTGGATACAAACAATGTTCCACTAGATTTTTCGTAGGTTCCATCTTACTTAGGGTTCCATCCTTTAACGGGCTCGAAGTGGATTCCATTCCACGAATAAATTCGATTTTAAGATGCCAGTGCTTTTCTAGGAGTTTTAACTAAATTCCTAATTAAATTACAATCTTGAAATCTTGAACTCTTGATAATCTTGATACTCATGAGTCCTCAATCTTAATATCTTGAATCTTTATACTGTACAGTCTTCATTCTTGATACCTGCATGGTTAAATCCTGCATACACATACATATTTAAACTATAATGTTAGTATTTATATTTTATAATCTTATTCTAAGGTTATTATCATCAAAACCATCATCTCAAGGACTAACAATTACGACTTAATATATATTTACAAATATGATAAATTCCATTCACCGATTAGTCGTGCATCTTATTTAATTTGATGTTGATTTTCCTTCACCTTTGCTATCCAAAAATTCCATGCCTTCAAAATGCCAGTTCTTGATCGCTTTGATTGATATATATATATATATATATATATATATATATATATAGCTCTCTTTACGATGATCAGTTTTATATATTAATTTGTTTGATTTGGATTCGATTTGGACAATTTGTAGTTGATTTAGTGTTTAGGGTTTTAGAAGTAGAGGCAAGATTAGGAAAAAAAATGAATAGGGTGAGAGATTAATTTATTGGCTGAAGAATAAAATGTCCAGCTAAAATCTCGTATTTAATATATTATGAAATCACCATTAGGTTTGATTTCTTCTAATTTCTAGCCCGTATAGCCGAATTCAACAACTAATACATGTTTCTTGATTGTAAATGTCTATATGCCATAGAATAGGTCCCAAAGCCAAATTCCAACTCCTGTAAAAATTTATTGTTATTCCCTTTATGTGAAAATTAGAGTTTTACCCTTTAATTTATTGTTTAATTTTGTAAAATTACGGGGTGTTACAGGTTCTTTATCCATGCATCATAAAATATATTATTGCTTCAACAGTACATAGTTAAAAATCAACCATAATGTCATATATATATTTATGGCTACAACTGGACATAGTAAACATACAATCTACGCTAAGCAAATAACTCAGGGTATGTCTCCTTAACCTTATCTCTGTTTCCTATGTACAATCATCCTAGTCCTCACTGCACTGGACCCAAAATAGCTTTATTTTTTATTTCCAAGCTTTTTATCATCTCGGCCTATGATCTAGATAAACTTCCTAATTTAAGTCATTTTCGATTCAATAATATAATCTTGTAGAACTCTCGAAATCACCACATCCTTGGAGTCTGGACACACTTCTATAGATGTGATACTAAAAACACATTATGCACACTAGCAAAATACTCAGAAAATCAACTCTGTAAGCTACTCTTTTGACCTTTTCTAATATCCAGAATGGACCAACATACCTTGGTACTGACTTGCTAGGCTTTTCGAACCTCATTGTGACTCTTATAGGTGACACTTTCACGAATAGATGATCTCCCAAATCAAACTCTATGTCTCTCCGCCTCCTATTAGCATATCTCTTTTATCTAGGTTGGTCGTCCTTTATCCTTTTTCTAAGTAATTTAATTTTTTTGAAGCCCCCTTACTACATCTAGCCCTAAGACAAGTTTACCCCTTGTCTCGCACCAACTTACTAGACTTACAAGGCCTTCCATACAATGTCTCAAAATGTGTCATCCCAATGCTTGATTGGTAAGTATCCTTGCATGGAATGTCTAGTAAGTAAAGATGCTCTTCTCAAGATCCATCGAAGTTTAACGCACAAGATTAGAGAAAATCTTCCAACACTAAATTGATCCTTTCGATTAGGCCATCTATCTGCAGATGGTAAGCAGTACTCATGCATAGCTCTAAACCTAAGGCACTGCACACGCTTTGCCAAAATTTATTAATATGTAGTGGGTCTCAATCACTCACTATAGTATGTGGAATTTCGTGAATTCTTATTATAGTCTTAACATACATTTCGGCTAATTTGGCTGCATTCTTGTGGAGTTTACTAGGGTGAAATGGGTACTCTTAGTAAACTTATCTACTATAACCCATAACAAAGTCCACCAAAACCAAATCCGATTTCCATACTGGAACTTTTAAAGGCAACAAGAGACCACTTTGCTTCTAATGTTCTACCTTAACTTTTTGATATATGAGGCATCTCCTCACATACTCTTCGATCTCTGTTTTAATTCCTTCCCAGTAGAAGCACTAGTTCATATCCCAGTACATCTTTGTGCCCCCCTGAGTGAATGGTAAGCTTGGAACGATGACACTCATAGAAGATTAGCTTCTGAAGGTCTCCTCAATTTGGAACATACAACCAAGCCTTCATCTAAAGCCAGCCTATTTAATCAATACCTAAGTCCTTCAATCTTTTGGTATCGACACCACTCTTTAGGCTGTTAATCATTTCAACACACAATGGGTCCTCTATCTACACTTCAACAGTTCTCTAGAAGAATAGAATGAATCTGTAAGCAAGAAAACAACCCAGAATCTCGGCTTGAACTAGCCTTTGACCAAAATTTCACATCACACGATGCTAATGTCTCTAAGTCATTCCACTCTTCGATCACTAGCAAAACATAATTCTTCCACTTTCAGCTTAAGACATCAGCAAATTTATTTCCCTTCATTGGGTACACTTAAACCTAAAATCATATGATTCTAACGTCTCTAAGTCATTCCACTCTTCGATCACTACCGTAACATAATCCTTCCGCTTTCAACTTAAGACATCAGTAATTTTATTTCCCTTCACTGAGGTACACTTGATCCTGAAATCATATGATGCCAAGAACTCCAACCACCTTTGTCGTCGTGTGCTCAAATCCTTTTGGGAGAATAAATATCTCAAAAGGCTAATGATCCATAAACAATTCAAACCTTTCCTTAAAAGGTAATTCCCTAAATCTTTAATGTAAAGATAACTGCTGCAACCTCTAAACCATGGGTTAGATGCCGAACCTCATGGGGTCTCAAATTCCCAGATGCATAAGCTACAATGTAGTTCTTCTACATCAACACTACTCTTAAACCTAATCCTAAAACATAATTTACACAACCATGTCCCCATTTTCGTCTGGCATAACAAGAACCGGCCTTGTCCATCGAAGCTTCAACTTTCGGAATATAGTTTCACACTCTCCCGACTATACATACCTTTCATTTGTCTGAGTAAGCCTGGTAAATGGCACTGCTATCCTAAAGAAGTTCTTAATAAATCTTTGATAATATCCAGCCAACTTTAAGAAACTTCTAATCTCGATGACAGTTTTAGGTCTCTTCCAATCATTCACGGCTTTGACTTTTGAAGGATTTCCAACTAATCCTTCCTTCAAAACTATCTGGCCTAGGAACTTTGCATTCGATTTCAAAAAATGGAACTTTGAAAACTTTTTCTTCAACCTGTGTTGTCTCAAGATGTCTAACACCAATCTAAGACAAATTTCATGCTCCTAACCATCCTTGTAATTGTAACAATCCATAGTTGATGATTAATTTAATTAGTTAATAAAGCACCAAGCTAAGCTAAATGAGAAGATAAAAGGGGTAATGGATTAAAAAGTGTATGAGGGCCCAACCCCGAATCATTGTAGGACACTAAGCATTACTTTTTTTCATTCATTCATTTCATTCTACCAAAATAAAATAAAATCTTGAGAAGAACATTTATAATGGTAGCCTAAAGAGAGAAAATAAGGAGAAGAAAAATCAAACTTGGGCTAAAGGAGCAAGTAGATTAAACAAGAAAGTTCAACGACCTGGGTGAGTAATACAACACCTATTTTACAGTTTCATTTATTTGGTTTTGATATGATTTTATATACTTTAATATATGATGGAGTTTCATATGGATTTTCAGTAACATGTAAAATGTTTAATTAATATTTGTGGGAAAATATATGAACATGGGGCATTTAGACATATTTCCTTATTCTAAAGATTTCGATATGCTATGAAAATTTAAAATGATATATAATCATAATTTTAGAAATAGGTTTTTAGTTTGAGTGGTTTCCAATATTAAAATAATTTATTATGAGTTTTTGAAGGAGAATACCTAAATGATAAATAAGCGAAATATTTGTAAAATTGAAATAATGAATAAAGTAGATGAGAATAATTATCCATGAATTTTCTAAAACTTTAAGAGGTATTCTATAAGGAAAATAAGCTAATATAAGATGGAAACTATGCCGGGGGAAGAGAACTGCATGGTTGCTAGAAATTAATATGGCGAAACTAGTGTTAAATAAATGAGGGACCAGATCCATATAAAATTTGAAATGAAAAATAAAGGCACGGTCAATAACATAAAGTGGAATCAAGAAGTATCAGGTAGTGATACAAGTAAGGGCATTATCAAACATGTCAGACTTTGTCTAATGTGGAGCTAATGGGGTGGCTCAGAATTTAATAAAACTAGGCTCGGGAGTAGGGCAGTGAATTACTATTAGAATCCAGGGACTTTACAGGGAAAGTAGAACCGCGTTACCGTAACAACCCGCATATTTTACGATTATATATTTAAATATGGCATTGTTAGTTGGATTAAAGTTCAAAATGTGACTTTTTGTAAACTATCGAATCCAGACTCGAGACCACTTTCATTGAGTTCAAATCGACGTTTACAACTTGTTTAAGTACAAACATTGTTGTCTTTGGAGTTGATTAGGATTTTGTATTTTCATTTGGGATATGGGAAGTGTTCTAACCCATTAACCCAACAAGTTAACCCAAACCCATCTACCAAATACCCTAAGTCCTCTCCTCTTCATTCATTCCATTCTCTATTTCCTAACACTCCAAGCTAAAGGAAAAATGGGTGAAAAGAAGGGAAATTAAAATTCCTAAGCCTTAGCTTTTCTTAGGATTTCAATTCAAGTTATAAAGTCAAAGAGAAGCTAGGTAAGCATCCTCTTCATCTTCTCCATCTCAAATCCTCTTCAATTCTTGATTTTTCCAATAACCTAACTTAGGTAAATCTTTGCATGTAATAATAGATTGAAGATCTTTCAGGTGTAGTAGAAAAGGAATCAATATTTTGCTATTTTTGGGTTTAAAGGTGAGTTATTGAATTCACATCTATGTCTATAGCTTTGATTGTGGTTAGATATGAATTCATAACATCTATATCTTATTCAGTTTCTTTCAAATTGAATTGGTTTATTGAATTTTCCTAATTTTGGTATTTTGAAGTCAAAATTTATGAAAACCCTAGATGGGTATTTAGACGTGTTGTTTTGGGTGCATTAAAGAGCCTTTAGGGCTGGGTTGTCACTTGGCAGAAATCCCTAGTCATAGTTGCTCATTCATTCGCTTCCGAATCAAAGAAGTTGTGTAGGTTTTCCCACTTATGGGCTGCGCAAATTCTATCCCGCTACAGGCGACAAACATCTGTGGATTAGCCACAGACGTCTATGGCTTCACGTAAAATATTACCAAAAGCAAGGGACAGATGTATGGGGCTTATCTACAGACGTTTGTGAGTTCTAGGACGAAATTCCAAAGACTCAGCACAGACATCTGTGAAAACTCACAGACATCTGTGGCTGTTAATTTCTGGAATTTGTCTTATTTCTATGTGGATTTTTGATATATCAATATTTGACGATCCAAATTGTTATTGTCAATTAAGATCAACTTTGATGACCTCTTTTCTTGATTTTTGGTGTTTCCATTTGATGGATTTGATATCGATTTCCATGGTTTTCATTCATGTTCTCGAAATGTGGATTTTTGTGATAGATTATTTCTACAATCGTTTCTGTGATTTGTCACTTTTAAATATAAAGGTTTTATACTAGTAGTAAATACTTCAACTCTTTCACAAAAATGATTCCAACCCTACTTTTAATACAAAGCTCGATTTTAAAACTGTTTTCTAATCTACTACTATATACAAACCTTTACCTCATTTATATGAGAAATATAATTAAACGACTTAACAAAAAAAGTGGTATGAAATGATTGCATTTGCTTTGTCGGTTAATTCTTGGACTTGTTCGATTGAAATCTTGTGACAATTTTCAAATGGAAATCTACAATTTGTTCGTAAATATTTATAATAAGCTAGTGGTTATGGGACATGATGCTAAACTCATTTATTTACCTGTTTGGGGGTAATTTACACTTACCGATCAATGATGATCATTTTGTGATTTAGACTTGCATTATGCAATGTCTCTTTATCCGTGTGGGGGACTACACCCTATTCTGTGGAGCTTGGTCTCAATTTGGTGGGGTAGCGACCCATGCTCTTCGGGCCATTTATGGAGCTTCAGCTTAAATTTTATTGGTTAGCGACCTATGGGATAGCGTGTCGTTTGTGATACACGCGTTGGTGAGTTTTCATGCTCCTGTTTGTGATAGGCCTCCCTCCTTTGTGTTTTCTGGATTTATAAATATTGAATTATGGAATTTGTTTTTCATAAATTTTTGTGATTTACATTAATAAGCTTTATCAATATTTGTGGTTTGGTGCATAAAATTAAAGAATATAATATTCTTTTTGGGTATTTGAGAAAACTTGAGATATTGTATGATTTTTATTGTTATCATATATATTTTATCATATCTCTTATCCCATCTTATCTTATATGATAATTATAGCTAGACTAATCCATTTATTAATTTTCTTCTTAAATAATACTCGAGCCAAACGGAGGTGTTTCTAGTGCTTCAATTGACTTCTTAGCAGGGACTGTCCTCCGACTTTTGGCTGAGTACTTTAGCTTAGTAGTTTTTGTCTTCCATGTATACGAGATAGAGACTCTTTGATGTATACTTACTCTTTTGTGTTTTAAATGTACCTATTCTTTTGTGATGTAGTGGATATCATATAACCACTACTATGATGTTCACTTCTATGAATTATATTCTTATCTGTTTCTGCCTTAATGATATGAAAATCTGTGCCTGCTTTTACATTATCATTATTTTATATTGGTTTCCGAAGGGCGTTTTGCCACTATGTAATTACTTTGGGTTTGTATTGAATGTGTTAGATTTTCTCTTAAAATGAAGTGTGTGACATACTATCTGACATATCAATACTTGCTCAAAGCAATTATATAGATGGTCATGCCGATTGACCTTATTCGTCATAGGATGAAAAAAGATCAAAGTAGACAAAAACCCTTTGCCCCAAAGAAGAAATTTAGAATTTTATGTGGGAGATTTGGTATTCATTTATGTTTAACCAATGAAGAGTGTTATGCGTTTCAATCGATCGGGAAAATTAGCATCTCGATATATTAGCCCATTTCCTATCACCGAACACATTGGTCCCGTGACTTATCGCCTTCCGTTACCGACTCAATTTTTTGCTATTCATGACGTATTTTATATTTCTCAGCTATGGAAATGCCTTAGAGATTCCGACTCTATTTTTGAGCCTAGAGTTACTAAGGAAATTGAGGTTTCACCTAATTTGACTTATGAGCAACATCCTATTCGTATCACCGATACAGAGGTTAAACACCTTCGTAATAAGGATATTCCACTTGTGAAAGTACAATGGTCCTCAAATCCTAAGGATTGTTCTTGGGAATACAGAGAATTCATCATGCGAATACATTCTGATTTAATCTCTCCTGCTCCTCAAGGTGAATCTCGCATTTTAGTTTTTCCTTTCTATGATTGTTATGTCACAGCATAGTTGTTACATATGGCATCATGCGAATATATTTAAATGTTTTATTTACATATGGCATCATTAGTTGGATTAAAGTACGAAATGTGATTTTTTGTAAACAGTCGAATCCGGACTCAATACTACTTTCATTGAGTTCAAATTGACGTTTACAACTTGTTTAAGTATAAACGACGTTGTGTTTGGAGTTGATTAGGATTTTGGTATTTTCATTAGTGCTTTGGAGTGTTCTAGCTATTTACCCAACAAGTTAACCCAAACCCTTCTCCTAAATACCCTAACTCATCTCCTCTTCATTTATTCCATTCTATATTTCCTAATACTCCAAGCTAAAGGAAAAAAGTGGGAAAAGAAGGGATATTAAAACTCCTAAGCCCTAGCTTTTCTTAAGAATTCAAATTCAAGTTATAAAATCAAAGAGAAGCTAGGTAAGAATCCTCTTCATCTTCTCCATCTCAATTCCTCTTCAATTCTTGATTTTTCCTATAATCTTACTTTGGAAAATCTTTGCATTTAATAATAGATTGAAGATATTTAAGGTGTAGTAGAAGAGGAATCAATCTTAGCTTGTTTTAGATCTTATCTTTGCTATTTTGGGGTTTAAAGGTGAGTTATTGAACTCATATCTATGTCTATGGCTTAGATTGCTGTTATATGAATTCCTAATATCAGTTTCTTATTCAACTGCTTTTGAATTGAATTGGTTTGGTGAATTTTCCAAAATTTGGTATTTGGAAGTGAAAATTTATGAAAACCCTAGAAAGGTATTTACACAAGTTGTTTTGGGTGCATTGAAAAGCCTTTAGGACTGGGTTGTCGCTTTCCATAAATCCCTAATCGCGGTTGCTCATTCGATCTCTTTCGAAACCAAGAAGTTGTGTAGGTTTGCCCAATTATGGGCTTTGCAAATTCTGTCCTGCTACAGGCGATAGACGTCTATGGATTATCCACAGATGTGTGTGGCCTTAGGTAAAATATTGCCAGAAGTAGGGGACATACATCTGGGTTTGTCCACAAACATCTGTGAGTTTCGGAACAAAAGTCCAAAGGCTCGGCATAGACATCTGTGAAAACCCACAGACGTCTGTGGCTGTTAATTTCTGAAATTGGGCTCATTTCTATGTAGATTTTTGATATATCGATTTTTGATGATCCAAATAGTTATTGTTAATTAAAGTCAACTTTGATGATCACTTTTTTTGAATTTTTGTGTTTCCATTTGATGGATTTGATATCGATTTTGATTCACATTCTCGAAATGTGGATATTTGTGATAGATTGTTTTTACAATCGTTACAGTGATCTGTCACTTTTAAATACAAAGGTTTTATACTAGTAGCAAATACACAAACTCTTTCACAAAAATGTTTCCATCTCTACTTTTAATACGAAGTTCGATTTTAAAACTATTTTCCAATCTACTTATACAAACCTTTACCTCATTCGTATGAGAAATCCAATTAAACGACTTAGCAAAACAAGTGGTATGAAACGCTTGCATTTACTTTGTCAGTTAATTTTTAGGCTTGTACGATTGAAACCTTGTGACAATTTTCGACTGGAAATCTACAATTTGTTCATAAATATTTAAGTTAAGCTAGTGATTAAGGGACATGAAACTAGACTCATTTATTTACTAGCTTAGGGTAATTTACATTTGAACAATGATGATCATTTTGTGATTTAGACTTGCACTGTGCAAATACTCTTTGTCCACATGGGGGACTATACCCATTCTGTGGAGCTTCGTCTCTATTTGGTGTGGTAGCGACCTATGGACCTCGGGCCGTTTGTGGAGCTTCGACTCAAATTTTATGGATTAGCGACTCATGGGATAGCGTCCCGTTTGTGGTACACATGTTGGTGAGTTTTCATGCTCCCGTTTGTGATGGGCCTCCCCCTTTGTGTTTTCTAGATTTCTAAATACGGATTTCTAGAATTTATGTCTCACTAATTTTTGAGATTTACATTGATATGCTTTATCAATATTTGTGCTTTGGTGATTAAAATTAAAGAATATGATATTCTTTTCGAGTATTTGAGAAAACTTGAGATATTATTTGATTTTTATTGTTATCATATATATTTTGTCATATCTTTTATCGTATCTCATCTTACATGATAATTATAGCTAGATTGATCTGTTTATTATTTTTCTCCTTAAATAATACTCGGGTCAGACCGAGGTGTTTCAGGTGCTTCCACTAGACTTATGTTAGCATCAAAATTGGTCACTAACACCCATAAGAGAGATTATGTAGAGAGATTAATGAAGAAAGTAAACGTAAATGGTGAACAGAATGCTAAACTAAATGCAGAAAATAAGAACACCAGATTTATAGTGGTTTGGCGTAATTGCCTACATCCACTTTGAGGTTAATCTTTATTGCTTTACTTATCAACTGGTTACAGATACAATCTGTACGAAAACTATTTGATTACAATTGTTAAGAAAAGAAGATAAGTCTTGCATGAGTCTTGAATGCGGCAGAATCTCCCCGGTGTTCTCGAAAAAAGGTCCTTTTCACTGTGCTCATGCCTCTCTATTTATAGACGAAAATATGTTGGACTTCCCTGATGGGCCTAGTAGCTAGATATCTCATCCCAAAGTGAGGGCTTCTGCGTGCCGAACCACTAATGCCGGTCGGCAAATGTCGAACGCCTCCTTAATGCCAAACGAGGTGATGTGTTGAGTGGTGAGTGCAAGCCGAACGAGAACTGATGCTGGTCGAGGGGAGGTGCCGAACGAGAACTAATGCCGGTCAAGGGGAGATGCCGATTGAGGCTGGAATGCCGAACGAGCATTGTATGCCGAACGGCATGCTAGTGACCAAAGTCATATGAATGCCGAACGAGCTCCATGCCGGTCGACATTGAATGCTGAACGACTCTACCATGCTGGACGGCCCTCAAAGCCGAACGAGGTCTGGATGCCGAGCAGTGTGGAATGCCAAACGACCACGATGTGCCGAGCGACCCTCAATGCCGAACAAGGATAGATGTCGAACGATATACTATGCCGAACGGCCCTCTATGCCAAACGAGGATAGATGTCGAACGGCCCTCTAGCCGAACGAGGATAGATGCCAAACGGCCTGGTCGTGCCGAACGAAGCCTCTTCATCAAGTCTTTGGTTTCCCCGCCACTGGGTAACACTTTCCCCCCAAAGTGTATTATGTGGATGAACATGATGCGCTTTGAGTCACAAGTCCTCTGTGTTTTACTACAAGCCCTGGTTTCGTTTCCTCGATGGTACTTTCTCTTGAATGCCGATTGAGTCAGTGTATGTCGAATGACATGCCGATGCCGAACGTCATATAAATGCCGAACGGCATAGCTGATGCCAAGTGAGGGATGCGATTTGACTGGTTCTACCGGTCATTGTCCCTTCAACTCCCTTTCTTCTCCCTATAAAGGTCGGCACTTCACTTCTCCTTCCTTTTTTCACTTTTACCTCCGCTATCCTATATTTGCGAACCTTGCTTTTTAACAAACTCCAAAGAATTAATTACCCTTCCCTCCTGAAGCATCGTATGTTGCCCCACTCCTTTCCCAAATCATTCGAAACTAATTAAAACCACGATCCTCACTCCAGAATTCCCTCGAGTTTTGAGCCATTTATTAGGTATTGTCCCCTCTCTTTAAATGCTTTCCCTTGACCAAAATTTTAGCACGTGGTTCAAGTTCGTGAATTTTTGTAGAACCGTGGCCATAGGTATCACGTGGATGAATGAATCGAATCATGATTAGGATATGTCCTATGGTTAGGTGGTGTGGAGGAAAGAAGGAGAGGTCAGAGGTACGTGAAGGAGGGAGTTAGTTGAAGATATACCGCTGTGGTTCGGCGTGATTCCCTCATGCCGAACGAGGTTGTAGGGAAAAGTAGAGGAGGAGCAGGAATTGGCTGGAACGCCGATCGACATGGCCCGGTATGACTTGTCGAATGACTCGATCATGTCGTTCGGTAGGGATGGAGGAAAAGGATAAAATTGTTATTAAGGATAGAGTGTTGAGCATTGCAGCTCGGCGTAACTTTGGTTCGGCACGATTCGCCGTATGCCGAACAGTGGAGTGGATAAGTGGAAGGGTGTCATTGTTGAAAGTAGAATGCCGATCGAAGCGGCTCGGCATAAGGGTGGTTCGGCATGACCCCCTTATGTCGAACGGTGGAGAGGACAGAGGGAAGTATCGAATGCCGAGCACTACGGCTTGGCATGTAGTGGTTCGGCATGACTCCTTTATGCCGAACGGTGGAGAAGGCAGATGAAGGTATGGAATGCAAAGCGATGCGGCTCAACATGATTGTGGTTCGGCATGCCTTGCCGCATGCCGAACGACAATGGTGGGTGGTAGAGGAGTTGCGCAAAACAACAAAATTAGTCGAACCTAATGCATAGTTGACCTAACACATCCCATGCCTGAACATATGTTAGTGAACAAGGACGAACTTAAACAACAAAGCACATTGAATAATCTGGACTGAAAACTTCTGTGTTTTAAACAACCAAAAAGTTGGACTTAACCTGCTTAATAGTTAATAACCCATAAAATGCAGTGACAATGTTGAGTTCGAAATATAAACTATCTTATGATAAGCTTTCGTAGACGGTCAGCGATGATGATCTTCGAAGATGACAATTCAAAGCTTAGACTTGTTTCATTAATCCGGTGTCTTTTCACTGCATGGCACTTACATTTGAAAGATCGCACTAGTTCACACACCACACGGGGGTAACATTTATGTTGTTAAGCCTAACTTCGATTATTTTTCAAGTATAGCTCAAACAGGTGCTCTGTTAGATTCAATCTTCATTAAAGATGTCTCAAAAATCTAGCTCTGCTACGATCTTAGATAGACCTGGGCCATCCTCTCGACAAGAAGTTGTTGATACTTCACATCCGTCAACTACCCCCGCTCAAGACTTCTCGAACCTGCGACTACATCTGTCGACTTGGCTTCCAACGCTTTGGAGGCAGCTATTTTTCTAGATGACCCAATTGATTCCCAGGCTTTAAAGATTAACGAAAGTATGCTTCGTTGGATTTGTTCTATCCATGGAATCCCTTTTGACGATGTATTAGTTCCGTCGGGGCATGAACGTCCACACTTGGCCCCAGTCGGATACATATCTTGTAACAAATTCATGCGTTGGGTTGGCAGCATGCCACCGTTCAACTCATTTCTTCGAGACATGTTGCAGCATGTCGACATCACTCCATCGCAACTACATTCGAACGGCCACACATTCATCTATGACACTTACATCCTCTTCATGAGTGTCCTCTCTAGGCTTCCGATTCCGGATGATATCTGATACATATATTGCATCAAGATACGGAAGGATAGCCCATCTTTCTTGTTTTTCGATCCGCATAACAAATGCCAAATTCTAACTGGGGCATGGAGTAAATTTTCCCGGTACATGCAAGAATGGTTTTATGTGCGTTGTCCTCTCGGTTTTGCGAGGAGATGGGTGGAAGGAAGTAACTCTTTTTCCTGGATCGATAATCATGTTTGATCGAAGCTATACCTTTTCTAACTCTCTTCCATCTTTTCATGTATTAATCCGCGTCCCGAGGGCCTTGGATATTCTAAAGCCGTCGAAGCTTCGAGCCATTCTCGCCGAAGACCGAAATATCAGAACTCTCATTCCAAATGAGACGCTTACAAAGTTTGGGCTGTCAGCAGAAGTTCGCCGGATAAGCCTCCCTCAGGGCGTTACCATACCCAGGCCTGCTTCTGGAAAAGGGAAAAAGCAAGCTCACTCTTCAGCATGTAATGCCTCCGACACACTAGAAGAGGGGGAAATTAAGGAAAATGAAACGCCTGAGGTACAGGATGAGAACGTTAGTCCCACTCGAGATTTGATAGTCGAAGTTCATGACATTGATACGTCGCCTTCCCCTTCGAAGGAAAAAAGAAACTAACATACAGGCCGAGGAAGAAAATAGTTGGTGGAACTTCTAAAGTTACTCTTGTTCAAATGGAGAAAGAAGCTTCCTTATAGCATTTAGTAAGTTCTCTAAAAGGCCCATCGAACCTTTCCATACCTGATGATCTACTCAACTATGACTTCGATGATCCAGAGGCCCTTAAGATTCATTTGCCCGTGAAAGGCGATACAAGCGTTCAAGCCCAAAACCAGGGAGAAAATACTCCCATTAGTAAAGAAACAGGTACGTCGGGAGGAAACACTAGGACACACAAAAACACAAGCACTTCACTTTGCACTTAAATTTCCGTTGTCACCCTATTCTTTGCTAACTCACCGTTATTTAAACTTTGTGTAGCCGACATAGGGTGCATGCATGGACTCGACTGCCATCACGGGTCATCGATTTTCTACCAATCTGGTCAGGATTCGGGCTCCGGCAAGCGCTGGGATAGAGATGAACCCGACGATCGAGACTACCATTGCCGAGAGTCATCACACCGAAGGAAAACTTACAAAAGCCCTCATATCCTCGCGATCCTCCTTCTCAACCGGGGCACAACAAAGATAAATCTGGACATAAGGGGTCTCAACCTGAGGCACATCAGGATCAACACTCTGGTTCATCAAGTACCAGGCAATCTTGAGATCCCCACGAAACGCCTGTGGTTTCCAAGCAGACCCCTCTTACTCCCATAACCGATCTAGCGGTTGCTGAACGACTTGCTGAACTTAAAGCCTTATTTTCGAAGATATGCTTTGATGGCTTAAAGTTTCTTCCGACGATCCACCAAATTCCAGGGCATGTCAAGCAAAGTGCCATCGCTTGTATCAATGATGTCTACGTACAGCATGATGCGTTCATGCACTTAGCCGAGAAAGTTTCGAAAGTTTCCATAGAGCGTCAGCATGAGATAGATCGCCTGAAGCTTGAGGCTATTCACGATAAAGATATTATCAAATATTAGGACGAAGACCTTGCTTCTTATAAGTCTTAGCTTGAAGCCGCCCAGTAGAGCGGTAAAGAGACGGCCGAGGCCGTTACTCGTCTGGAGTCAACCCATAAAAAAGAAGTCGACGACGCGGTCCAATGCCATGAGGCCCTAGCTTTAGAGAAAGACTCAGTGCAGAAGGAGTGGGACCCCTTTGCCCTCCGAGTTAAGGAGCTGGAGGAGCAACTCCGTAAAGAAAAGGAGGAGAAGACCGTTGCCCAAGAAGAGTCGCAATGATATTGCGACGAGATCATTTCCACACGACGTCTGAAGGCGAAGCTTGAGGATGAACTTTCTAAGGTTGAGATGCTAAATAATGAAGCCTTTGAAGAGGGCAAGAAAATAGCATCTGCGGAGGTCGACTCCCACCTTGAGGCGGCTAAAGAAGCAAGTTGGGAAGAGGTCAAAAGCGTGTTCGACCTGTTAATGGCAGATTTTAGTGCCCGTGTCCTCATGCACCGAGACTTAACTTTTTTGGGTGAGGGCTACCTCGAATCTTTAGCTGAGGCGTGGGAGACCCTAGTAAAAATTAGGAAGGTCGAACTCGGTACCGAGGAGGTTGATGAAGGATCTTTGATAAAATAATTTCTTAAGGGAAACGAGCCTTCGGACCTGTCTGCGACAAAAGCTCTTTACTGCAAAGGCTCCCCCTCAACGAAAGGGAAAGAGGTTATTGCTGGTCCATTCGGGATCGAGTCTCAAGTTCATGTGCCCACTCAGTCGGCCGATTGGCCGAGACTTGATCCCTTTGAGCAGCACATCAGTTATAACCCGGAGGACCGCGGCCTTAGCATTCGCATTTTGTCTCCCATTCTAGAGGTTGAGACCCCTCGGACGGCTGAGAGCCAGCTGGAACCTGGTAGATAACCCTTCACTTTAACATTCCAAAAATTGTTGTTTTTCACCAGGAGCCATCGTGTTCTAATGCTTTTTTTCATGATTTTGTGTAGGCCACTTCGATCCCGAGCCTACTCTGAGGAGCGATGTCACCAAGAAGGTGAAGGAAAAGACAATTTGAGGCTACTCATGCAGGAGAGGCTCCCGGTCCAGATGCTCAGGTGATTGGAGCGCTTGATGAGGATAAGTCTGAGACTTCTTCTCCCATCGATGGGAGTTATGAAATCGAAATTACAGGCGCCTCTGAACACACATCTAAACTGAGCACGAAGGAGCAGCTTGAGAAGGGGAAGAAAAAGACGGTCGAGATCAAAGTTGAGCCTCAAGCTGTGGACCTGGGCGATCCTTTGAATAAGCCGTTGAAGGTCATCCTTCCTGGCGAGTGCAAGCCCATGGAAGTCCCCCGTACTTCTTCAGTCGTAACTTTCCCATCAAAGAAAATTATTATGGGCAAACACACGGGAGAGGAGTCGTCTGGAAAAAGTCGAAGAAGTCAAAAAAGTAGTTGTCGCTCTCGTTCATCGAGAGTTAGTTTAGATTATGTAATTATTTTATTTATTCTTGTAGTTCATGTAAATAAACTTTTGACTCCGAGCTTCGGAGGGGTTGTAGTAGAAAATTATTTTTGATCAATAAAACTTAGTTCTTTTGCCTTTCGAAAGACTTCTACTGTTTGGTTTTCTGTATAACCGCGGTCAAAACCCAAGCTATTGTGAGTTACATGAACTTCTCGATTCATCTTCAAATAAGTTGATAATTTTTTGGCATTGCTCATTCTTTATTCCATTCTCCGGGTACTTAGAATATTTTCCAGTCCACACGCCAAGGGTTTGATGACTTTAAGACACTTATATCCAGTCCATCCTTAGAGGAATTGGACATTTAAATCATTTATCCTCTAGTCCACGCTCTGGAGACTTAGAGTATTCCAGTCCGCACTCCAGGGACTTGGAGGTTTTCAGTCATTTATACTCTGGTCCGCACTCGGGAGCTCATAGTACTCTAGTCTGCACTCCGAGGACTTGGAGATTTTGATTTATTTATACTCTGGTCCGCACTCTGGGGACTCAGAGTACTCCAGTTCGCACTTTGGGGACTTGGAGGTTTTGAGTCATTTATACTCTGGTCCGCACTTGGGGACTCAGAGTACTCCAGTCCGCACTCTGGGGACTTAGAGGTTTAAGTCATTTATACTCTTTGAACTCTTTGCTTTCGAATTGAGTTTCGTTATCTGTAACGATGGTTCGTGGAAGGCCAAAATGGCATATAATATTTCTTACAACGAAATTAATGACCTTTTTTGTGGTGATAATGGCCAAAGGCTCTGCTTTTTCCTACTTGGTGAAGTAATCGACCGCAACTATCGCGTATTTCGCACCACCTTTAGATATGGGTAAGGAATCGACTATGTCGATCCTCCACTTTGCAAATGGCCAGGGACTAACCATTTGTGTGAGTTCCATCGGTGGAGCTCTCGGGATTTTTGCATATTTCTGAAATTTGTCACATCTTCTCACATAGTCTGCGACATCTTGATTTACAGTCGACCAATAATATCCATAGCGGAGGATTTTCTTTGCTAATATCTACCCCCAGTATGGTCGCCATATTCTCCTTTGTGGACTTCCTTCAAGACTCGTTATATCTCATCATGGGCTACACACCTGAGTAAAGGGGCCAAGAATCCCCTCTAATACATTACCCCATCCTGCATTACATATCACGAAGCCTTACGAATGACTTGTCATCTTTCTGGTACGACTCCGTGTAACAAGTATTGCTTGAATGGGGTCATCCCTAATTCCTTCTTGATTTTTGTTTCTAACATGAAATCTACCTCTGTCATATTTATGCTCGGAACACTTAAGGTTTCAATAGGAAACAATCCCATTTGCTATGCATCGCCAATGCTCGCAAATTTTGCCAATGAATCGGTTGCTCTGTTTTGTTCACGTGGGACATGTGAAATATCATAATACTCTAGATTCGCTAGCAGCTCTTGAACCCGTGCCAGGTATGGGGCAAGTCTCTGTTCCTTTGCTTGATAGTCCCTCCAAACTTGGTACACCACCAACTGTGAATCACAGAAGATTTCAACCGATCTTATCTCCAATTCCCTGATAAGTCTCAAGCCAGCAATCAATGCTTCATACTCGGCTTCGTTATTTGTTGGTGTGAATTCGAGCTTCAAAGTGTAACAAACTAATCGATTTTCAGGAGTTACAAGAACTACGTCGACCCCCGAACAACGGCCGTTAGATGCCCCATCAGTGTACATCTTCCATCGAACGGGAGGTATGACATCGTGACCGCTTGATTCATTTGATATGGTGAATTCAACAATGAAGTCTGCTAGCGCTTGCTTGTATGGCCTTCATGGCAGGTAGGTAATATCAAACTGACTCAACTCGATATTCCATTTTAACATCCTTCCAGAGGTTTCTGGTCGTTGGAGTACCAGCCGCAAGGATTGATCGGTGTAAACACTGATTGAGTGTGCCTGAAAGAATGGACGAAGCATGTGTGATGCAATCACCAAGAAGTAAGCTAGTTTCTCAATCTTGGGATAATTTCTTTCTGCCCTAGTCAAACGTTTACTGACATAGTACACTAGCTTTTGAACTCGGTCCTCCTCGTGAACCAAAGCCGTACTGATAGAATGTTGGGATACAGCCAGGTACACATACAACATTTCATGATCAATTGGTTTTGATAGCACCGGGAGACTTTCCAAATGCCTCACCAGAGCTCGGAATGCTTCCTCACAGTCGGACGTCCACTTGAAATTTCTCTTTCTTTCTTTATCACATCGAAGAAGGGAATGCACTTGTCCGTAGCACTGGATATAAATCGACTCAGCGCGGCCACCTTTCCATTCAAGCTTTGTACTTGCTTTATAGTCGTGGGCACTTGTATGTCCCGAATAGCCTGAATCGTCTTCGAGTTAGCTTCAATTCCATGTGCATCCACAATGAAACCCAAGAACTTCCCCGATGCAATGCCAAAAGAACACTTCAAAGTGTTGATTTTCATCCCATAATGCCTGAGTTAATCAAACATCTCTGCTAAGTCTTGAATGTGGTCGTTTGACTGTCATGACTTCACGAGCATGTCATCTATATAGACTTCCATCGTTCTACCAGTTTCATCTTTAAACATTCAGTTCACCAGATGCTGATAAGTTGCTCCAGCATTTTTCAATCTGAAGGGCATCACTATATAGCAATATAACCCAACGCCTGTGACAAAACTGGTGTGTTCTTAGTTTGGAATGTGCATCGGGATTTGATTGAATCCCGAGTACGCATCCATAAATGACAGTAGCTCATGTCCAGCCGTTGAATCCACTAGCTGGTCGATTCTAGGTAAGGGGAAACTATCCTTCGGGCACGCTTTGTTTGAATCAGAATAATCAACGCTAGTTCTCCACCTCCCATTCGCTTTCCTCACCAACACAAGGTTAGATACCCATTCAGGGTAGAGGGCATCGCGGGCGAACCCATTGGCTTTGAGTTTGTCCACCTCCTCTCTGAGGGCGACGGACCTCTCCGAGTCCATTCCTCTCCGTTTCTATTTTAGTGGGACGTACTTCGGGTCTATGCTTAATATATGACTCGCAATAGCGGGAGAAATCCCGCGCATATCGGAATGTGTCCAAGTGAAAACATCCAGGTTCGCTCGGAGGAAATCCATAAGATCCTCGCCAATGACGGGTCGAGTTGCGATCCAATCTTAAGAACTCGTGACAGGTCATCTCGGCTGACTGGAATGTCAATAGTCCGACATAATCTCTCGAATATATGTCTCTATAGATCCGAGAATGTTGCCCGAGCCCGGGCTCGAGCACTACTTGTCAATTTTCAGTGTTTTGGATGCAGACGAAGCTGTCCGCAACCTTTCCGTTCTCTCTCTGATGAGCCTCTCTCAGCTCTACTACATAACATGCACGACCAGTTGCCTGATCGCCATGCGCTACACCGACTCCTTTGTTTGTCGGAAATTTTAATGTCAAACACCATGGGGCCAAAGCTGCCCTAAACTCCGCTAGGGCCGGACGACCCAAAAATACATTATATGGAGAATCTACTTCAGAACTATGAACGGTAGGATTTGCACCCTCCTACGCTCACCTTCTCCCAGTTCAACTGGCAACTCAACATACCCCATCGTGTCAGTCGCTGCACCATTAAAGCCATGGACATGGGATTTAGATGGCTTTAAATCTTTCGTATCCATCTTCATTTGGTCATACGCCTTTTTGAAGATGATGTTGACGGATCTCCCATAATCAATTAAAATTCTTTTGACGTAAGCTGGCCCGATCGTCGCAGATATGACCATCGGGTCGATGATAGGAGCATCCACCTTGTCTACATCTCGGCTTCTAAACACTATGTCATCTGTCATCATTCGTTGTTGTTTTACGGGGTTTCCATCTTCTACATTCGAACAACATTCGTAATTTGCAAGCCTTAAGGAGGTAGCGTATCGCTCCATCTCCTACCAATTCATGTCTACAGAGTGAGGTCCTCCGACTATAGTGTTTATGATCAATCTACCCACGGTTCGGGCAGGTTCCTCTAGATGGCGTGGAGCCGGACCGCGCCTAGGGTCTGATGTTCCTTGCCTACCCTTCTGTGAGTTCTTAACGAATTCCTGTAGCTTTTTCTGCCTGATCAACTTTTGTATGGCGTCATGGAGGTGTCTACATTCCTCTATATTGTGCTCGTGAGTCTCTTGGAAGTGAAAGTACTTCCGCGTTCGCTTCTGTTCCTCTATTGGCTCATTTGGGCATGGATTTCTATACTGAAAGGTGTTGCAGGATGGTAGATATATATTCTCAAGAGACGTATTCAGGGGGGTGTATTCGTTGCAGTTTGAATCCTCAGCTTCCATTTCCCCGCCTCTCTTTTCTTTCCGAAATTTCCTCCTCCGGACCCTTTAAATTGCCCGGGCTTGTTTTGGACGTTGATTTAAACCATCCCGAGTTGTCGCCGGATTGCTTTACGGCGATGTTACTTTTCACAGTCTGTTGAACAGGACCTAGCGCCTTAACTCGCCTGATTCACTTGGCTCCTTCCCTTCTTATGAATTGATGAGCCATTGAATAAAACGCTCCAGAGTTGTTGGAGGCTTTCCTGCCAACCAATCTCCAGACTTCGAATCTGGATTTGCACCTTGTGTTACTGCCATCAGAATTGCATGGTCGTTAGGATTGCTTACTTCGGTGGTCGCAACGTGAAATCTCTGCAAGTATGCTTTTAATGACTCTCCTAGAGCCTGGATTACGTTTGATAAGGACATCACGTCCTTTGGATGAGTAGCATGTATCCTGAATTATTCAATAAATTTCATTGCCAACTCGTCAAAGCTGGATATAGACCATGGGGGAAGTCGAGTAAACCACATAGTGGCAATTCCAGAAAAAGTGATTGGGAAGCACCTACGCTTGGTCGCATCATTTGCTCGGGCAGAATCCATCATCCATTCATACATCATAACTTGCTGATGAGGATCAGTCTTCCCTTCGTAGGCCGATAAGGTTGGCATACTAAACTTCCTGGGATACTCGACCTGTAAGATAGTATCTGTGAACGGAGTACGACTCCTATATGCTCCCCGATCTTCATTGGTCAATCCTTAGTTCTCTCTCATCAACTGCTTGACCATGGATGATAAGTCTGGAGTTTGTATGGAGGATGAAAGGTTTGGTTCCGTTCCACGGGACTGTGCGGGTTGATGTCATGCCTGCTGGCGGTCGGCCAAACGTGCGTCTCGAAGGCCAGCTTGATTTGGGTCTTGGTGAGCCGGGCCTCCGGCACCTCACATGCCTGATCCCTGGCGGATCGATCAGTGGCACCTGCCTGTGCAACTTCCGTCTTACGGCTTCTACGCCTAGGAGGTTCATCAACCGAGGTCGAGCTATCAGATGAAGAATAAGGAGCAGGGCTACCTCCAGCATTCTGATGTTGCTGCTGGGCAAGCTGAGTCATGAGATTAGTGTTGGCTTGAATCTGGTCATCAAGTTGTCTTTTATTTTTCCTGAGTTCTCTTATCAAGTCGCTGAACTCTGTCCGGGAAACGACTTCCATTTCATTTTGGGTGGAGGGCTTTGTTCCTTGAATCGCTTATTAGTTGCTAGGTCCAACTTGTTGCACACTAGCAGTTTCGTGGACATCCGCATTGTGAGAGGCTGATTGGGTGCGTGGTCTTCCTATAGCAGAGTTGTCGGTTGGAACTTTGAATAGATTCAACGGGTGTCCAATGAATAAGTCGGATCTCCTTTGGATGATTTTTCAATCCAGTAGCTACAAAGTAGATCCTATCAACCTGAGAATTCGATTCTTGATGAATGCATCAAAATTTTAGCACCAGAATTGGTCACTAACACCCTTAAGAGAGATTATGTAGAGAGATTAATGAAGAAAGTAAATGTAAACGGTGAAAAGAATTCTAAACTAAATGCAGAAAATAAGAACATCAGATTTATAATGGTTCAGCGTAATTGCCCACGTCCACTTTGAGGTTAATCTTTATTTCTTTACTTATCAACTGGTTACAGATACAATCCGTACACCAACTATTTGATTACAATTGTTAAGAAAAGAAGATAAGTCTTGAATGAGTCTTGAATGCGGCAGAGTCTCCCCGGTGTTCTCGAAAAAAGGTCCCTTTCACTGTGCCCCTGCCTCTCTATTTATAAACGATAATGGGGTGGACTTCCCTGACGGGCCTAGTAGTTAGATATCTCGGCCCAAATTGAAAGGCTTCTGCGTGTCGAACCACTAATGCCGATCGGCAAATGACGAACGCTTCCTTAATGCCGAATGAGGCGATATGTTGAGTGAGGAGTGCAAGCCGAGCGAGAACTGATGCTGGTCGAGGGGAGATGCCGAACGAGAACTGATCCCAGTCGAGGGGAGATGCCGAACGAGGCTGGAATGCCGAACAGGCATTATATGCCGAACGACATGCTAGTGCCCAAAGTCATATGAATGCCGAACGAACTCCATGCCGGTCGACATTGAATGCCGAATGACTCTACCATGCTGGACGACCCTTAATGCCGAACAACGATAGATACCAAATGATATACTGTGCCGAACGGCCCTCTATGCCGAACGCGGATAGATGCCGAACGACCCTCTATGCCGAACGAGGATAGATGCCGAACGGCCTGGTCGTGCCGAATGAAGTCTCTTCATCAAGTCTTTGGTTGCCCGGTCAAGCCACTGGGTAACAACTTCTTTATAGGGACTATCTTCTGACTTTTGGTTAACTACTTTAGCTTAGTAGTTTGTTTTTCATGCATACGAGATGGAGACTCTTTATTGTATGCATATTCTTTTGTGTAACACATGTACCTATTCTTTTATGATGTAGTGGATCTCATATGACCACTGCTATGATGTTCACTTCTATGAATTATATTCATATCTGTACGAGCCTTAGTGATATGAAAATCTATGCCTGGTTTTATGTTAAGATTATTTTATATTGGTTTTCGGAGGGGATTTAGCAACGTACAGTATCTTTGGGTCTATATTGAATGTGTCGGATTTCCTCTTGAAATGAAGTGTGTGACATACAATCTGACATATCGATACTCGCTCAAAGCAATTGTACAGACGATCGCCCTTCAATAGCCTTATTCTTCGCAATAATCGACGACATTACTCAGTAGAGTCCTTAGTTAATATGAGTATAGAGGTGGGGCATCACGGTAACAATATGTAAAAGAATAAACGGCAACGCAATATGTAAAGTTGGAAGAGACTAACTGCATTGCAATATTAGTAAGTCAAACCATGCCGCAACGTGAACGTAAACACTTAATAAGAATGTGTATGCATATAGGTTGGGGTAGGGTGTTATTGCTCCAAGGCAAGTTGTGAATGAAACCTAATAAAGATGTTTAGGTAGGGCTCAGGGAAGCTCCAAGTTGGTAAAGAGGAAGAACTCCTGAGCTAGAGTAAGATCCGGGAAGAGCTATTGATGTTGTGTATGGACGCTCACTCAAATTCGCATTTGAAGAAGGTAAGGAGAGGCATTCAACTTCCAAGAAATTGTAAGTGGCTATTTCACAGCTGTTTCATGCTAATTAGCTAATATCAATATCGAGTGTGTATAAGTTAAGTACCAATATAAGATATTTCAAAATATCATGTTAATGTCGGTAAAATATCAAACATGCATAGAACATGTTATAAACAATATTGTAATATGTTATTATGTTATATTAATATTAAGTTTCCAAATATTGGACCAATAATGCCAAATTACTATCAAAGGCTTATTGTATATTGTTTACATATTAAAAGCTATTTTCTAGGATATTATATTAAACACAAATCATAATACAGGCTCATAAAATTCGTGAAATTTTTATAATTTCCATTTTATTATTTTCTTCAAATTTGTACTACATTCATTGTTTCTTTATTAGCCTTATAATCTATTTTATTTTCGTTTATATGTTTGTAGCTTCTTGGTTTTCATTTTTACTTAATTTATCGAATAAACACTATTGACTTGGTACTAGTACTATTTCAGCTCATTCCTTCATGATATGTCAAATATATAACTTTGCAACACTTCAACTTTTTTTTTCTTGGTGCATGATTATGTGACATCCCTATTTTTGATTAAACATTATTTGTAACGACTTGGAATTTTACTACTTTGATTTGTGAATATTTAATTAATTTTAAATATTGAAACAATAGATTTTCTAAATAAAATAAAAATATTTTAAATAATAAATAATGATGGTAAAATAGTTTTTGAAATTAGTTTACAAAAATAATTAGTTCCAAGAAAAATTGAAAATGTAACTGGAAATCGTTTTCCGACTTTTCAACTTTTCGTCATCTAAATACACATAAATATAAATATAATACAAGAATGGTTAGTAATAATATAGGGCAAAGTATGTTTACTTAAGCTAATATAAAAGTTTTAAAAAGTAAATTAAACACTAAAAAGATGTGAAAAAGTGAAAATCACATCACCTAGATACATAATTAGACATTTAGTTCATGGAGCATTCATGGATGTAAAAGAAAAAAGAGAGGAGGGGGAAAATGTGGTGTAGGTACAAATGGGGTGGCATGGTAAAGTGGCATAAGTTATGGAGGGTAAAGTATAAGAACATTTTAGTAATTTATCAATTACGGTTTTTATAAAACCAAAGTTTTGTTTTTCCTTCTTACTTTATTCATTTCCATTCTCATTTTCTAGCTCCATCTTCCTTTTCAAGCTCTTCCATTGCCTTCAATGAATTTTTAAAAATTTAAAACTTTAGATTTATCACTTTAATTTCATGAAAACCTTGTTAAAACATTTTCTCCTTCTACAACCTCCTTCTTACCAAAATAAGCCCATACTCCCTCCATTCATGCATTGCGGAGCCTAAACCTTTCCATGGACAAACCATTTTTCTGCCTCGAAGCCTTTAAAAGTTATTTTTCCAAGTTAAAGCAAAGGTCTAGATCATATTCAAAAGTTAGTGAATGTTTGGTTAGTTTGGATAGCTCCTAGGTAAGTAAAGCTCATCACTTTTAACTAAAGTTTTCAACTTATTTTGTACTGTGCTTGGCTGATTCAAATCATCGGTTACTTGGATGTATATATATGCGTTATGATGAAATGGCATGTAGTTTGAAAATGGAAGTTAAAAGTCAAGTCAGTTTACCAGTCGAAATTTTTTCCTGTATGTTGTAAATCATGGCATGTATATCTATATTTGAGATCTTGCTTTTGTTGTTGTAAACTAAAAGAAAGTTAGCACTTGAACTATGCTATAACGCGACATAGAATCCCTTATGTAAATCTAAGGTCTTTGGTTTTAAATTTTCAAAATTTTTCAAGTTCAAAAGTTGCTTAGTTCTAAGAACATACCTTTGTTTTCACTAAGTTTTTCCAAGAATTAAAGTTTAAAGAAAAGACATAGAAAATAAAATTTTAAGTTTTGAAAATTACGGGTCATATAGCAATAGTTGCTATGGATGCAGTTTGTGAAAACGAATTCTTTTTGTACCGTAAATTGGTTTTCACTTGAGTATTCTTTGAAAAGTGTTTTCAAATTATTATGAATATTTAATTAAGTTTATTTATTTAGCTAATTATTTAGTTAATGATTGATTAGATAAGGTAATAAGTACTTAATCATTAATTAACAAGGTAATTAGTACTTAAATGTTAATCGAGTAAGTTAATTATAATAGTTAATTAAGATTTAACTTGGACTTAATTAAGACTTAATTATTACTTAATAAAGATTTAATCTATGATTTAATTATTTATTAAAATATTAATTATTGTTTAATTATTATTGAAGGACTAATTATTTAACTAGTTATTAATTAAAAAAATAATTACTATTTTTTATTTTAAGATTAATTAATATTTAATAATTTAAAGGAAATTATTATTTAATTATTAATTTAAAGATTAATTATACTTTTTTTATTAACTAAAGGTTTAACTATTATTAAAGTAAAGAGTTTAAATGTTATTTAATTATTAAATAAAAGTTTTAAAGTTTTAAACCACTTTATTTCTAAAGATTTGTTTTGTTTTTAAAAGTAAGCTTTGTTTTAAAGGATGATTTAAATCTAAGTGATTTCTTCATCGATTACCCTTAAGTAACCTCAAGTGAATATGAAACCCAACGACATCTGTTAGCAGAATAAATCATCGTTTTGATAAGTAAATTTATAGTTGACTTCTATATGCGGAATAAATCACCGTTCTGCTAAAATTCACTAAGTTGATTAAGTTATCATCTATTAAGCGTAAATAAAACCCAATTCTGCTATTATGGTTACTTAGACATTTATTTATATATTGTTTGAATGTTATTGGCTGATTCCCTTAGAATATCATTTTGTTATGTAAATACCCCTGTTGTAACTGGAAAGTTGCCTCTTTCTAATTTTGCGAAGTCAATCATTTTTAAATATATTTTTTAATGGTTCATATTGCTTAAAGTTTAATACCATCTTGAATATGATATTTAAATGATAATTAAGAAATTATTTTATTGAAGGTGTTTTGAAGTAATTTAATACAATTTAAATGGTTGTTTAAAGTCGTTATTATGATAATGCAGTAAAGATAAATTTAAACATAGGGTATTGTAAATAATACTTGTTTTATTTAAATGTGTCTGAAATAATTGCTTTGTTTACCAAAGGAACTTTATTGATTAATATTTATAAAATAGTTATATATATATATATATATATATATGATTTTGATTACTTATAAAAGAGTTTTATAATTGGTTTTGGATACATATAATGAAGTTAATAAATTATTTTGGATTTATAAAGGAGTTTTATAAAAGATTTTGGATATTTATAATAGAGTTTTATAATAGGTTTTGGATATTTATAAAAGAGTCTTATAAATTAACTTGGAGATTTATAAAGATTTTTATAAATGGGTTTGGAATTTCAGTAAAGGAGATTTTTCATAAGCGAAACAGATTTGTTAAAAGGATTTATAGAAGTAAATTGTAAAAGAAATTGAGATTTGATTTCCTTTAACCAACATTCTTAATTTTGATGGCATTGACATTCATTCCAAACTTAATATCAACGGAATAAAGTTTGAGTTTATCTTCATCTTCAATTTAAATAACTATGGTTTGGTCCTTTCAATATGATTTTAAAACAAGAAAACTTTCATAATGTTTTTTGGATATACTTATCCAGTGAGATAAGTATACGAATATTTTGATAAATATTTTGGAAAGTGATTTAAATAAATGAAAGATATATTTTCTGGCTTAGTGGTTTCTATGGGTAATTAAATCTCTAGAAATTTTGTTTATTTATTTGATAGTTAAATAACCGACTATCAAATCGTGGCCAGTTTTGACTCAGGAAGTATGTTAAATACATTCAAGTCTCCCGGTTGGACTTGGATACTTGTTTCACACCTCTCAAAGAACCAAGAATGAGTAACCTAAAATTATTGTTTGTTGGTTCGAAGAGATCAGAATCAGTTCATGTTATCCAAAAACCACTTTGAACCAACATAAGCGTTCGAATGAAAGACAGAATGATGATTGAAGACATAGCTCTTTGAAGTGCAAGAGCTAGTTGCTATTAATCTTAAGGGTGATTCCAAAATAGATGTGGTAGAGGTAGTGCCTTCGATTTCGTTTAGAATTTCGTTCAAACCCAGAATGAACATGTATGGATGAATGTTGGCATTATGTTTCTGTCTGGAGAGTAGTGTTAGCATTCCAAGAAGGAATTGCTAGGAGGAAATGATAAGAGAGTAGCCTCTTAAAGCCTCACAACCTAGGAATGGATAAAACAGTGGATGTCATAAGGCTACTTGGATTTCTCCCATTAGGGTATAACCATTGCCTTTTCTAATATCGATTTATCCCTTATGTACGATTCGGTGCCTATTAAGGTTGATGATGGCAACATAGGGATGATCATATTCGACAATATCCAATCAGGAGTAGACCGGTCTTGCTTATAGAGGATCCCAACGAGGTCCTCAGGGACCTTTTATCTAGAGTTGTAACTTTTGGAAGGTGGTCCCTTACCTTATTATTTTCAAAATTCATTTTCCATATATGTGCCTTAGCGGTTTTTGATTTTATACCTATTATTTTTGTGATGTACATGCATCACACCTACATGATTGGTGGTATTTTGGACACATAGCCATTATTATATTATCACTGGATTTTATAATAAAAATGATTTTGTTATCATATGGTAAAAGCCCGTTTATGTCTGTATGCGGTGTGGTCTTATGGGATACCATTTATTTTAAAAGGGTTTTCAAATGTAGAAATCTAAATGATTTGATTGAGCTTTCTCAGACTGGTTTAAATAGACTGATCCGAATGTTATTTCCATACAATACTTGGGTCAGCCCAAGCACATTTTTGTAGATTTAGCTAGATGCTTTGGAGCTTCAGGAGGCAAGCCGGATTCTTCAGGACGTAATCATGTTCCTTATATTCTTACATTGTCTTGGCTCTGTTATCTGTTTATATTTTTTGTAAGGATAAGCTGTTATAACTGTCTAGGCTGATAAAAAGTTAGTGTTCTCAGTTGTTGTATATAATATAAAGATACTTTTCTTTTGTATAGACTTGTGTATATTATATGTTTTCCCATCATGGTGTGGGAATCTATTTTGTCTTTTTCTTTCTTCACCGCAAATGACCTGTCTTTTGGACACTTAAATAATGGACATATGAATATCGAGGACGTATTAAGTGTTTCCTTTAGGTGTAAGAAAGACAGATCATTATACTTTTCAGGACATTTAATTGGATAAATTAAATAGAATAATGTAAATGTTTAAGGAGAATGATATTTGAAACTTAATAAGGTCATGCCATACTTAATTAAGAAAGATTATTTAAGCTTAAAATATAAGAGAAAATATGCAGGAAAAATGGGTAGGTCCATCTTTTAACCTTTAAAATCCTCTCCACCTCGTTAAATTCTCACTTTTCACAAACATAAACTGTTATCCCACCTTTTGGTTAAGGCCGGGATACCAACAAATTAGCTGGAAGGAATGAATATCAGTATTGTGGATTAATTGGAAATAAGGCTATGATAAATACCGTCAAAATTGGACCAAGATTGAATCCAGGTGGGATCGATTGGGAATAATGAACAAGGTGTGGAGAGGCTACACTTAAAATTTCAGGTTAATCAGAGTTCGTGTGCTCAAGATAGGGATGGATCAATGTTGGAAAGGAACGGTTTCGTATCGATATGGTTCGTATCGATACAAAGGCTAAAGCAGCTGGATGGATGCGAAGCATATGACTTCAATAGGATGTTCGGGATCGATGCAAAAGTAGGAATAGAGCATGGACAGGAGGCGACACTTGAAGGAGTTTTGGAGGCATTTTGTATCGATCCATCATCGATATGAATTGATGAAGCCAAATTGATGGATATGAAGAAACAAAGGCTGGATCGATACGAACTGCATGGGTATGAGCTTGACTTGGATCGATATGTAGATGGGCACAGAAGATCAATACGAAGAAGGTGAGCCGGGATCGATACGAAAAGAGAAGTGGTTAGATCGAAATGAATGGCGTGGCAGCACTGGATCGGTACGAAGGAACATAGCTTTGGGTAGATACGAATGAATCAAGAACTGTCCTCATATTAATCGAGTTCGTATCGACGATATGAAGGAAATGGTGATGATGGAGCACAAAGCATGCATCGTGGCAAGAGAAGCTGTTCTATGTGAAAGTTATGGTCACGAAATGATGGGTATGAGGACTGGGAATCGATACGAAATGTGTTCATATCGATACGAATTCATCAGCTTGTTTGCAATCAAAAACTTGGATCGATCGTAACTCTTAAACCATGGATACAAATGCTATGAAATTTTCACAGAGGCTTCCTTATGCAATCAAGAACTACCATGATTGATCTCAACTCGATTGAACCACTTTTGGATAATACGAATTGTATATGGATCGATCCAAAATTACTCTGGATCGATCTGGCAGGCCCATCTTCGCTAGAAAAAGGGTATTCTAGATTTTGAGGCTGATATTTTCGGACCTACACCTATGAATAGCAGTACAATGGCAACTACAAGGGGATCTTCTTCTATGCTGGACTCTGAAACTCTGTTGTTTTGTTCATTGATAATCAAAGGCTTGTAATTGTAATCTTAGTACAAAAGGAATAAAATGATTGATTCAAAGTGGATGTAGGCCGGAGATAGCCGAACCACTATAATCCTTGTGTTCTTTCTTACTTTCTTTCATTTTAATTTTGCTATTTCTTCATTTTTACTACTCTATCTATATATGAGATCTATATTTGGATATTGTAGATTTATGTGGAAGCACTGGTGCTTTCACGGCTTTTGGGTTTGTGACCAAATTTAGCGCAAACATAAAAAATCAAAAGAAAAACACCAAGTTTGATAATAATAACTCAAGCCAGAGGATCGAAATTAAGGATATTCAAGGGGGAAAAGCTTATGGATGCTAGACCAAATTAAATCTCAACTCCAACAATCAATCTAAGGTGAATAATAAGTGTTCCATCTCTATTTTTCTTTTTATATTTTACTATGAGTAATATTCGAATCATTTTGATAGATTTTGCCAAGATATGGTTGAATATTCATTATTTGGATAGAACGGTGGATTAAGGGATTTTTATAAAATTATTTAAATGGGTTCTAAGGTAAAACCAAAGATTTTAATCTCTAAATGCTCTGAATTTTTAAGATGTTGTAAAAAACATTATTTTGGAGATAAGTTTTTTATTTCATAATTTTCCAAGTTATATAGATTATTTTATGAATTTCCTAAGAAGGAAGTAACTCAACTTCAGGTTTTAATTATTTAAAATAACTATATATATTTTTTGGCTTTGATATTTTTATATGGTAAAGAGAAGGGTATTCTCTAATTTCGTACGAATTTTTGGGATTTTTCGGAAGTGATTTAAATGTATTGTGAATTTGTTGTGCTAGATATGCATTTAAAAGGATAATTAATTAAAAATATTAACTAATTATTTTAAACATGTTTGGGAACTTGAAATTTTAGCATGGCAGTAATTTCTTAAACGTATTTGTAAACATATGCTTTATCCAATAGAAATTGGACAAAAAAATAAGATTTGGTGAAAAGTATTTTCTTAAAGTAGTAATAAAGCAGTTTTCTTAAAAATTACGATAATGTCGTGCCAACATACATTAAATGTCGATGTCGATGAAGGGGGAAGAAAATGATAGCTACCTAAGTATCTGTGGAGTGATTCCTTCTTTATCAAAGTAGACAACGATGATAATAGATGATTAGCGGCAAGTGTCTTCGTGATTCATTTGAGTGCTTTAAAAAGCCTAGTTTGATGTCAACGACGTTGAATGTCTTCATCACTATTTTCAATGATGCTGCACCTAATCACTTCGACTATTTTCATTACTTAGGCAGTAATGCTGCCTATTATGTCTTTGAACCAAGCGACATAGTAGCCGAAGTAAACTAAATTTAAAGGATTTTTACGTAGAGGGTTTTGGTGATGTTATGCATAAATGTCGATGACCTTATATGCTTCGAATTTTATATGGTCGGAGTCGACAATGATGCAATGTAGCATCGATGTCGCACTTTATCTTTTTAAAGCCAAAGAGACATGTTTTATAAAAAAAATTTAAAGGGGCAATGTGGCATATGTTTCAAGAGGGTTGAAGACCCTTTTTTTCAACAGTTAGCCATATAACTTACAAAGGTTTTAAGTTTTGTTTAGTAGGTAGATAGACTATAGTTTATGAAGGGCAACAACATCATCTTCGACATTGATCTATGCTAAATTATTAAAAGGGGGAGAGCCTAGGTTTTCTGCTTCAACGTCGTCATTGGGGATACCAATGCATTTTAAATTGTAAATTTCGACACTCTCATTGGGGATATGAATGTAGATGGACTTCGACATTGATCTAAAATTTAAATTATTTAATTATGGTTAGTCATGTGTCTTTGACTTTAACTTTAAAACTTGAGGACCATTGTTTGTTTAATAAGTTCGACATGAATCAATTTGGGATACTAATGTCTATTTTTATTAATTCGACATAGATTATTTGGGGATACCAATGTTATGTCACTTTGAAATGTTATAACTATAAGGGGATACATGTGGTTAACATGAATTAAATTGATATATATATGTAATATTGAATTAAATTAAGTTGTGTTGGTAACATGAATTAAATTGTAAATTGATAGGTTCATAGTCATCCTAGGAAAACTATGGGATGTGAGATGGATAGTCCACATCATATCAGAGATGGATAGTCTCTACGGGGATAATAGAGGGTTTGAAATACCCCATACCCCTTAGTATACCCAAAAAGGGCACACTAATGGATGTGGTGCATTATTAGTATAGCTAAGCTTCACAGAGACTAAGATTCACAAGACAAATAAGTAGAAACAGTAGAAACTTTTACACAAAAACTCATCATTCAAAATTAATTTTCATCTCAAAAACTAAAAATATCTCATGTCTTATGAAAATACATCTCAATCTCATAAAATCAGAGTATAAAGATAACGATAATAATACTAATCCCTCTCACAAGTGTCAATCCATCATAAGCCAAATGAAAAAGATGAAAAGTAAAAGAATACATCTGAAATGAGAAATCTCTGGAATTGAATCTCTAAGCAATCCTGAATCAACTCAACTCTACTGGGCTATGGGGGGAAAGGCGGAAAGAGAGGAGTGGGTTAGATTATAAGTCTGGTGAGTGAAATTAGTTACTAGCATTTATAAGCAAGGTAAAGATAATAGACTAAGCAATAGTTCTATCTTGAAAGGAAAATAAAGAAAAGATAAAACTCGGATAAAATACAATTTCTTATTCTATTTGACTGTTTGCTTTGATTGTTCCGATTGTTTGCACTTGTCTTCAACTGCTGTGATTAGGCCGAAACCCTAAATCTATTTTAGTTGCTAATTTGATTAAGCTGAAAACCTAATTCTACCCGTTGATCGGCCTTCTATCTTCATTGTGCCACTGTGAACCAAAATTGTTGGTCATAACAAAAGACACCTCTTAGTGCTTGAAACGCAGTACTGAATTATTTACCATAATCGATGTCGCACGCTCGGTAATCGTCGGTACACACTAACTATCGCCCCTTGCTGTGACCTCTTATTTACCCTAATCAGCATAAGCATGCCCAGCCTCACCTAATTGTTATGAGACCATCAGTCCTAGACCTAAAAGGGAATGCTACCCATCCTCACCTAGCTGTTGTGAGACGATCAGTCCCAGTCCTAAAAGGGTATGCGGCACATACTGGTCCTAACAAACAAATTCTATTTTTGTACCCCTTGACCAAATTCCCAGATTTGAGCCTCTATGTGTTGGCCACTTATTTACCCTAATCAGCATAAGTGTGTCCTAGCTCATCTAACTGTTGTGAGATCATCAGTCCTAGATCTGAAAGAGAATGCTGCCGGTGCGCGCCCTACTTCTCTGTTTGCTTATGAACTTAATTCAAGATCTAAGTTTTAAAATAAGCCTCTTATTTTATTTCAGCTATATTTGCTTATCAACAAGATCTAAGTTCTAAAATAAGCCTCTTCTTTTATTTCTGTTATATTTGCTTATTAACAAGATCTAAGTTTTAAAATAAGTCACTTCTGTTATTTCTTTCTTTCTAATAATTACCTGTGTTATAATTGTCTTGCAACTATTATTCTTCTATTTTCTCTTTTTAGTTATGACCACCTGTTATAATTATACTTGAAAATTCTTAAATTTGCTTATTTTAGTTCATCTCTATTTTTATTTCAGTTTTTCTTATTTTACATCCAATTCTGGTAAATTTAATGCTATTCTATTTTAATCCATATTAGCGAATTCTTCTCTTTTTAATTTATTCGCGCAAAAAGGGATTAAATCTATAAAAAACTACCATTTACAGGTTAAATTGCAACTTAAAATAGGTGTAAATAACTGAATAAATAAAATGAATAAAAATAGGCAGAAAAGACATCTGAAATTTACTTAAAAACTGACTTTAAATAAACTTATATAAAAACTATTTCAAAATTGTAGAAAAACTACAACTATTGAGAACTCTATTATTTTAAATTACTTAAAAATCTAAAATAATTACAAAACACTCACATGTGGTCCTTAGCTCTAGTCTTGTTCTTCTTGGATCCACTCCTAGGGCGTAGAAATTTATATCAAAATGATCTCTTCCTTCGAAAAAATGTTTATCTAAGGTCCAACCTCCGGCAATGAATGTAAATAGGGGGAAATCTAAATGAGAAAAATAGCTAGTCCTAGGGTTCTACTTACAGTGCAGTTTAAGGATCTCGGACCATTGGATTTGAAGATTAAATCTAGCGCAACCACGTTATAGGGTCACTAGTAATCATCGGATGCAGCTAAGAATGCATGAGATTTGATGAAAATTGCAAAACATGGTTATCGGCTCGTACCTAGATTTTTTCACGTCTAGGAAATATGGTGGGTCGACCTAGCTTCTCTGGGGATTGACATACTTCTCTGGGGGTTGACCTAGCTTCTTCGGGGGTCGACCTATAGGTCGACCATAGCTAAGCATGAGTCAACCCCTATGTGTCATGTTGTTTTTTTTCGTTTTTTTTTATTTCTGTTTCTTACATAACTTCTTCATACTTGCTCGAATTTCAACAAGTTATAAATGAAAATCGATCGGAAAATTACTAAGGACCTAATGGTGCAACTTTAGTGGCTCGATTCTGATAATTTTACAAATTAATTTTATTATTTAATTTTTTTAATTAATGATTATAGCTTCAATTTTGGGTTGTTACATTCTCCCCTTCTTAAAGGATTTCATCCTCAAAATCTCCAAGGACAGAAGAATGAAATAAATATTTTCATCCAAATTCTACAACCATATACTCACTCATCATTTGTACATCCATTTTCCTTAAGCTTTCAAATGCAATTTATATTATATACAATAATGTAGTGTTAATGTCCCTAACTAATGCAAAAGATTAGGCGTTGTACCGATTCAATCAACCTTCTTTTTTTATGTGTTTAATGTCGATGTCATGTATCAAAATGAATGCAAATTTCCTAATGACAACTGATAGTTCTGTATGCGTGCTACAATCATCATCCAAATGCAACAATCATATGCTAATCTCTCATTACAGCAACCATGAAAACAAAAAACGAAATAAAAATGCAAGTGCACACACATCCATATGCATATGCTTTAATGACCTAATTAGGCCGATCGCTAAGAGATAATAGTGCCTAGTGTGTTTATATGCCTCCATTAGCATCCACTAGCAAACACTTGCAATCACTAGCGTCCAGCATACATAACATTTTCTATAACATATTTACATTTAGTCCTACCATCCATAAGTTGAATCCTACGATCTACACTCCTAAAGGATACTAAAGGAAAGAACCTATTCAAAACTAAAGATGGAAATAGAAAATTCAAGACGCACTATCGAAAGATATGGATAAGAGATACGTATTTTCTCATCAGCCTCCCATATAGGGTCCTCGATACCATCTCCACACTGCACCAAAGGGGCTTCCTTTTTCCTAAGCTCCTTGACACCACGTCCAACAATCTTGGTAGGAATGCAACAAACCAATACATCTCTTTTCACTTCAACTTCCTCAAGTTGACTAGGTTCTACTACCTCTGTAGAAATGTGCAAGCACTTTCTCAAGTGCGAAACATGAAAAATGTCGTGAACCCTCGCAAGCCTCTCCGTTAGCTTTATCTGATACGCCATCTTCCCTACTCTTTCCATAATAGGGAACGATCCTACGAATCTTGGAGCAATTTTCCCACTTGATCCAAACCTCACTACCTTTCATAACGAAGACATCTTTATGAACACTAAGTCTCCTACCTCGAACTCAATATCCTGTCTCCACTTATGCACATAGATTCTTTGTCTATCTTGGGCTACCTTCGTTCGCTTACTAATCAAATCAATCTTTTTCGAAGTCTCTCTAACGCTGTCGGGACCAAGTCGCAATCTTTCTATAGACTCTAACCAAAATGAAGGCGACTTGTAAGGTTTTTCATAAAGGGCTTCAAATGGAGCAATCCCAATGGTAGCCTGAAAACTGTTGTTGTATGCGAACTCCACTAAAGGAAGGCGCTCCTCCCAAGTTCCTCCAAAATCAAGAATGCACATCCTCAACAAATCATCAAGAACTCTATTACCTTTCTCCGTTTGCCCATTCATCTGAGGATGATATGCCATACTTAATCTACGCTGCGTACCTAAAGCCTCTTGCAAGCTCCTCCAAAACTCGCAAGTAAAGATGGGGTTTCTGTCGCTCACTATGTAGAGTGAACTCCATAGAGTCGGACTATCTCACGAACGTATATGGATGCCTCATAAGGCGTTGTCCTCCTACTCTAGACTGGAATGAAGTGGGCACTCTTAGTCAAATGATCTATAATCACCCAAATACTGGTATTCCCCTTCCTAGATCGGTGTAAACCATATATGAAATCCATTGAAACACTATCCCACTTCCATTCGGGTACTTCTAATGGTTAAAGCAATCCACTAGGCCTATGCTGCTCTGCCTTAACTCTTTGGCACACAAGACGCTTAGCTACAAACTTTGCTATATCCTTCTCCATGCCACTCCAATAAAATCCTATTTTCATGTCCATATACATCTTATCACCACTCAGATGAATAGTCATTCGAGAATGGTGTACTTATGCTAGAACTGCTTTCATCAAATTACTAGTGCGGTGGACACAAAGTCTTCCATCTCTCCTTAGCCACCCTTCGCTATCCATTGAATAACATTGTAGACATCTAGACACCTCTCCTCTGCTAATCCCATCCAGAATATCCATAAGCTATGAATCCTCTCGCTGCCTTAAGCCAATCTGATCTATGAGGGTAGGCTTAACCTCAAGTGCTGTCAATAATCTAGAAGTAATGTCCGTAGAGGGCTTAAAATCAAAGGTGGAAATAAACTCTAAGTTTTCCACTCCACGAACATTGGACTAAGGTTTGTTCTCTTCCAACTCTTGGAAAACACTAGAGTGTCATCCACGACAACGAATTTATTTAGGACATCTCGAAAAATATGGCTCACCAAATCTATAAAATAGGACGGGGAATTGATCAACCCAAATGGCATAACCAACCATTCCAAGAATCCATCAGGTATCATAAATGCTATCTTATCGATGGTATCATCAGCGATCCTAAGCTAATGAAATCCAGTGGCTAAATCAAGCTGAGAAAATATTGAAGACACAACCAACTGATCGAAAAATTATCTATCCCAGGAAGTGGGTAATGGTTCTTCTTCGTGAACTTCAACTCTCTATATTCTATGCAAAGTCAAAGGGAACCATCCACCTTTATAGCGAAGATGACTTGCGCTCGCCACTCAGATATGATCTGTCTGATGAAGCCTTTCTCCAATAGCTCACATATCTTCTTACTTAACTCCTTCCTCTCCCTAGGAGCCATATGTATCACGGGCATTGCTACTGGATTAGCATTGTCATTTAGACAGATCCTAAAGTCAATCTCTCTCTTATAGGGTAGTCCCCTAACCTCCTCAAAAAAGTCTAGGAAGTCTCTGTTGACTAGAACTGAATCTAACTCTCCTAGTGATGAATCAAGGGAATAAAAGAAGCTCAACATGACCGACCCTTACGGGTCGCAAGAAACATCGAGAGTCTGCCCGCTACATGTCTCTAGCCTAATGACTCTCCTCTCGCGGTCCAATATCTTACCATAAGTGGATAGCTAATCCATCCCTAAGATCATCTCATATCCTAAAAATCCGAGTACATAGGCAACACAATCTAACTCTATGCCTAGTATAAAAATTTTCAAATCCCTACAAATCATGGATAAATGTGTCGATCCTCCTACGGGGTTTGAAACAACTATAGGGTCTTCAACTAGAGAAATATCTAAGTGAAAGCAATCAACCAAGGAATTAGAAATGAAAGAATGCAATGCTCCGGAGTCAAAAAGAGCTCGAATAGGAAAATCTGAAATAGAGATCAAACATTCTACAAAGACTTTCCTACCTCAATGCGGTCCACTACTAAAAGGTGCTGTATCTAAAGCATGTACTTGTGCCGTATGGGCGTTTGATCTTTGTCCTGTCCTTTAAGGAAAGCACTATTAAGGTGTCCAGACTGCCACAGTTGTAACACCTTCCCTTCATTGTGTCCTTCTTATAGTCCTTTGTGCAATGCCAACCAATCCACAACTATGACATTTCTCGCCTTTCTTGATCTGTCCCTTTTGAGGTCCTCCTACTTTCTTCTTGTCCTTATCCTTCTTATTCTTCCACCACTGCTTCTTAGATTTTACTGATTTAGGAAGCTCCTTAACCTCTTCTTTCTTAGCTACTTATGACATGAGAGACAATTCCACAAGTGATTCATACATTGCTTCCATAGGTACATGTGCCAACACCAACCCTTGGGGGGCTGGTTCAAACCCTTAGCAAACTTGGTGGCCTTATTATGCGGTGTATTAACAAGCTCCATCCCGAACAACGATAACTCACTAAACTGATTTAAATACTCTTTAACCAAAAGACTTCTTTGCTTCAGACTAATGAACGTCTCCATTCAGCTCCCAAGATGCAAGCTAAACTCTCTATCGGTCCTCTAATCCTAACAGCCCAAATATCCACTCCGCCTTCCTCGACCAAGTTCGTGCCTCTACGAAAAAACGTTCTACCTTCTAGATTAGCGAAGTCCTTACATAGCTTAGAAAAATTTGTTGCTGCAATTGGATTAATGGGATTCCCACCCACTGGTGTTGTATTAGGCACTTTCCCTTGCACCTCTTATGTCGTAGCTTGGTGGTATCTATGGAACCAGGCAGTGGCTTAGACACCTACTAGAAGATTTAGAGCGTTCGCCATTCTATGCAAAGCAAAGAAAATTTAGGCTCAAACGAATCGAAAGAAGGTTGAACTGGACTTTGAGGGGATTTTTATAAAAAATCTTTTATACTTAAAAACTATTTCTATAATAAGAGTTTCTTTCTGAAAAATACTTTTAGTTTGAAAATATGTTATCAGAATACTTTACTTTTAAAATAAGTTTTCAGGAATCCTGTAACCTTAGGCTCTGATACCAATTGAAATACCCCACACCCCTTAGTATACCAAAAAAGGGCACACCAAAGGATATGCTGCATTATAAGTATAGCTAAAGCTTCATAGAGACTAAGATTCATAAGACAAATAAGTAAAAACAGCGGAAACTTTTAAATAATAACTCATTATTCAAAATTAAACTTCATCTCAAAATAAATCAATAAATACATAACATGTCTCGAAAACTCAAAATATCTCATGTCTCATTAAATTACATCTCAGTCTCATAAAATCAAAGTATAAAGATAACAATAATAATACTAATCTTTCTCACAAGTGCCAACCCATCATATGCCAAATGAAAAAGATGAAAAGTAGAAGAATACATCTTAAATGAGAAATCTTCGGAAATGAATCTCCATGCAATCCTGAACCAACTCAACTCTGCTGGCCTATGGGGGAAAAAGGGAATAGAGGAGTGAGTCAGACTATAAGTTTGGTGAGTGAAAGTAATTACTGGCATTTCTAAGAAAGGTAAAGATAATAGACTAAGAAATAGTTCTAGCATGAAAGGAAAATACAGAAAAGATAAAACTCGGATAAAATACCATTTTTGATTTTGTTTGATTGTTTGCATTGGTTAGTTCGATTGCTTGCACTTGTCTTTAACTACTATGATGAGGCCGAAACCCTAATCCTATTTCAGTTTATAATTTAATTAGGTTGAAATCCTAATTCTACTCATTAATCGACCTTCTATCTATGTTGTGCCGCTGTGAACCAATCCTGTTAGTCACAGCAAAAGAAAGCTCTTCGCGCTTGAACGCAATAGAAAATTATTTATCCTAATCGATGCCGCACGCTAGGTCATCGCTGGTACACACTAATTCTCGCTCCCTATTATGACCTCTTATTTACCCTAATCTACATAAGCATGACCAGCCTCATCTAATTGTTGTGAGACCATCAGTCCTAGTCCTGAAAGGGAATGCTGCCCAGCCTCACCTAGCTGCTGTGAGACCGCCAGTCCTAGTCCTGAAAGGGAATGTTGCCGGTACTGGTCCTAACAAACAAATTATAATTTTGCGCTCCTTGATCAAATCCCCAAATTTATGCCTCTTTATATTGGCCAATTATTTACCTTAATCAGCATAAGCGTGTCCCAGCCTCACCTATCTGTTGCGAGACCGTCAGTTCTAGAGTTGAAAGAGAATGTTGCTGGTATGGGGCCTACTTCTTTGTCTTCTTATTAACTTAATTCAAGATCTATGTTTTAAAATAAGTCTCTTCTGTTATTTTTGCTATATTTGCTTATTAACAAGATCTATGTTTTAAAATAAGCCTTTTTTGTTATAACTGCTATATTTGCTTATTAACAAAATCTAAGTTTTAAAATAAGCCTCTTCTGTTATTTCTTTCTTTTCAATTATAACCTATGTTATAATTGTCTTGCAGCTGTTATTCTTCTATTTTATCTTTTTAGTTATAAACACTTGTTATAATTATGCTCGCAAATATCTTAAAATTTTCTATTTCAGTCCATCTCTATTTTTATTTTAGTTTTTCATATTTTACATCCGATTTCTATAAATTTAGTGTTATTCAATTTTAATCCATATTAGTGAATTCTTCTCTTTTTAGTTTATTCGCATAAAAAAGGATTAAATCTCCATAAAAATAAACTACCATTTAAAGGTTAAATTTTAGCTTAAAAGAGATGTAAATAACTGTAAATAACGGTAAATAATTTAATAAAATACCTGAATAAAAATAGATTGAAAAGAATTTCTGAAATGTACTTTAAAACTGACTGTAACTAAACTTATATGAAATTTGTCTCAAATTTATAGAAAAACTACAACTATTGAAAACTCTATTATTTTAAATTACTTAAAAATCTAAAATAATTACAAAACACCACCTATGGTCTTTAGCTCTATTCCTTGGTCTTCCTAGATCCACTCCCAAGGCATTGAATATTTTTATCAAAATGATCTCCTGCTTAGAAATTTTTTCTATTTAGGGTCCAGCCTTAGGCAATGAACCCAAATAGGAGAAAATCTAAATGAGAAAAATTGCTAGGTCTAGTTTTCTATTTATAGTGTAGCTTAGGGATCTCAGACCCTTTGATCTGAAGATTAAATATGGTGCAACCATGTCATAGGCTCACTAGGAACCGTTGGATGCAGCTAAGAACGCACGGGATTTGATGAAAAATGCAAAACGCATTTATCGGCTTGTACCTGGACATTTTCACATCTCAGAAATATGGGGGTTGGGGATTGACATAGCTTCTTTGGGGATCGACCTATGGAACGACCTGTATCTTTCGATAGATAGATTTATTAACTAAATAAATTTTGGAACTGAATGTTGGGGAAAATTAAAAATTTTAAGATTCAATAATGGGAAAATAACTAATATAAAATAAAATAATGTTAATTTGAGGTAATTGCTAACTATTTAATGTAATTCCAATTAATTGAAAAGATTGAGAAGTCAAAATTGGTTATAAATTGTAAATAAGGAAATAGATTAAATGTTATATTAATTGGATAAAATTATTGCTGTGTAAATAGCTAGAACATTTGTTTGTAGATACAAACTTATAAATGTGCTTAAGTAAAAGGGTGACAATTTTTATTTATTACATATTTATTTAATCTGTTAAATTAAATTGGGAAATCAATTGCAATTAAATGTAATTGTACATTGCGGTAATATGATTAAGATGATAATTATAGAGTATTAACGTTATAAATGGTAAACCAATGTTAATTATGTCCATAAAGTAACGATTGCTTGAATAAAAAGATTGAAAATCAAATTTAGTCAATTTATTAGATTTTATATTATGGTTAATAAATTTATTACAGTTGAAATTGAATGTTGGTTTAGTGCAATAAACATTGAAATTGATATAGGAAATTGGTTTTAAAAAGATTGTTAATTGCTATGTAATTAAAAATGATAAAATTTGTTAATAATAAAATTCGAATTGAAAGTGATTTAATTAATTTAATAATAATTTGTTTAATTAATGTGAAAGTAGCCATTTTGGCCACTTTCTCGGATTTTAACAAAACCAGTTTCATCGGATCCGTAACGGTGAATTATTATAGGATTTCAAGTTCCATAGCGATCTAACTTGTCGTTTGACCGTGTGGGCTCGAAACGTGTAGAAATTAATTTAATTGAATTCAAATTGAAATAAGCTGATTTTAAAAGCTAACTTCTTAATACAATGGAATTAGGGCTTGAAACCTATTCCATTGAGTTTAAAAATATCGAAAAACTCTATTTTGATATATGGGATGAATTACTTTCATTTCAGAGATGAAACAGGCTTTTCGGGTCGTTATTGTTACTCGAACCAATTTGATAAGTGTTCATTTTCCTACCGGGCTTTGTTCTTATAAATAGATCTTTGTAAACCCTAGCAGCGTTTTTATTTCTTATCTCAGTATATATAATTCCACCTGTCTGCTTCTCCTTCCCAATGGCAAAAACTCTATTTTTCCCAAATCCAAATTCAAATCAAAATCGATTTCAAATATTCAAATTCCTCCAAACCATGACATATTATATACCATTTTGGAGCTCTCGAAGAGCATAATTCACTGGTGCAATTCATTTTTTGCAATTGAATAACCTTTGTCCGGAAACCAGTGATTTTGTTTCAGCCGTCCATTTGCTAGGGTTTCGATCCAACGGTGGATCTTCGCTCGATCGACGATCGGGAAGCGGCGTTGGGAAGAGGGTGGAGGGCAGGTGGCAGGGTGGTCGTCGCTCATCGTAATTTGCTTGGAATTCTATAGAAATAATGGAAATATGCCAGTGGCGGCGGTGGCGTTAGGCAACGCCGGAAGTGGTCGCTTGTGCAAGGGGAGGTCGGCCTGGATCGTAAGAGGGGACGGCGGTGTTAGATCGGGGTGATAGCTCGTGTGGCTGCATGCGTTCATGGCTTTTTAGTGGTGGCTGCAACCTGTCTTCATGTACGCGTGTTAAGATTCTTGGAAAAGGAACATTAATGACGTGACTGTTAATTGAGGTGATTCCTTTTTTATTTTATTTTATTTAAATTTCAAATTAAATCGTTCTATGGTGTATACCTTTTCTATACGAGCTCGGATTCATGCATGGTTTGTTCCACTGAGATCGTATCAAAATTTAGGACATTTTGGAACTGGTTTGGACAAATTTTAGGGCTGTTCAATTTTGGACCTTATTTTGGATTTCAAATCGATTTGAAATAAAGGTAAGTGCTTTGACTCACTCACAACTACTAGATTTTCTTATGTTAGTTAATTTGAGTTTATGATGCGATTAGAAATTGATGGGTTGATGTTTAGACGTTTAAATTGTCATTCCAGTTAAATCTAACTTTTATTGAATATTATCGCCATTTATTTTATATTAAATTCTAAATTGCCTGTTAAAACCCGTTATTGATAATCAGTCATTTGTTTTTATTTATTGATTGGATTGGATGGTGATTGTGATGGATGTTCGATTGTTGATGTTGGATGATTGGACATTATATTTTTATATTGTTATAACAGTGCAAGTTCCCTATGGGTTGAAATGATACACAAATGAACGATTTGATAGATTAGGGAGAAATCATTATGGGTTGAAATGATAAAATCGAGCGATTTCATGGATTTGAAATTAAATTTGGGAGTGCGGGTCGAAATGATATATACCCATAAATTTTAAGTTATTGAAGGTTGAAATGATATACATTTGTATCACTTGACCATAGGGTAAAAAATTATATATGGACACCAGATTGGTTAAATTAGATGATTTTTAAATCATTGAATTTTGAATTCAGCTAAATGATACTTTGAAATGGAATTTGATGTATATAAACTGAATTATCTTCTAAAATTCATGCGTTAAATGTTGGAATTGGAATTAATTTAATGAAGTGTTTAAAAGAATTAAAATGGAATGCAAAGTTGAATTTTGGAGCATAAATGAAATTTATCGAAATTGAGTCATTGAACTGTTTGAATATAACTTTGAAATCTATTTAATTTGACGTGGTTTAAATTGATAATTCAAACATGGATTTGAAATCGATATTGATTAAAGGGTTATAAATGAGAATCTGAATTGAAAAATTAATCTTAGTTAGTTGATTTGAAAGTTGGACATGGTCCAGATGTGATGAAACGAAAGAAATGGCTTACTTTGGATATTAATTTCAGATTAATTAGTTCAATATAAACTATTAAAGAATTATTATTTAAAATCCTGATTTCTAAGATTTTCAAACTATTGAACTATTTTAAACTATTTTAACTTATTTTAAAACTATTAAATTATTTAATTTAATGAAAACTATTTCAATCTATTTTAATCTATTTTAAACTATTTAAAACTCTATTAAACTATTTTAATCTATTTTAAATGATTTAAACTATATTAAACTATTTTAATCCATATTTAAACCATTTAAACTATTTTAAAATATTTTTAACCATTTTAAAGTATTTTAACTAATTTAAAGTATTTTAAACCATTTTAAAGTATTTAAACTATTTTAAACTATTTAATCTACTTTATACTATTAAAAACCATTTAAACTATATTTAAAGTATTTTAACCATTTAAAAGCTATTTTTAAACTATTTAAACTATCAAAACTATTTCTAAATTTCAGACCATGTAAAGCCGAGGTGTTTGTTTTTAAATTCTTGATTTAAAAGCGGATACGGAACAACGATGTTATAACTAAGTTGGGATTTGAAACGATATTTTATAGCGAAATGACATGCTTGAATAAATATGATGATTTTAAATGAGGGATTAACCTGTTTTGGAAATATGAATTCAAAAGTGATATGATTTCAAATATGACATAATTTTGAAAGCATACGGTTTTTAGAATATGATATTTTGATATCAATTATGAATTGATTTTGGAAATGTAAAAGAACCATCCGGTGTGAAATAAGCATTTTGTTGTTAAAGAGACCAGGATCGGATATTGTCATACTCTCTGCCAATATAGAAAACTACCTTAACAACTGTGTACATGGTAGAGATTCCAGAATGAAGTAGGATGGTTTGGTGAACGATTATGTATGAGGTATTTACGTAGCCCTGACTCCCATGTGTCAGCTTGATGTGGCTAAAACAGGAGCTATACTGGGCCATGTGAAGTCGCTCCTCTTATCGGGCACATTTCTTCGATGCCGTAGTATTACTTTGTGATTGATTTGGTGGCCACCCCTCGATTTTGATTATGGGAGTGTGTTTTGAGATGGGCGGTAGTAGCTGCTATGTGTTACCATCAGTTCGGGAATGCAAATGGTAGAATCCTACCCTGGCATTGACTCGCGTGCCTTGTCACGTGCCTTATCACGCCTTCTACAAGTTGATTTTGTGTCATACCTATGGAGTGCTTCTTGATAGCCCCCTAGTTTATATGGAGTTTATAGTACTGTATAGATTACGACATTATATAAAATGTGTTAAGGGGGATATAGGTAACGCCTTAATGCTATTTTAATACTTTGCTTTACTGTGGACACTATTATAATAGTGTATTGTACTATGTATGTAGATAGTTTAACTGATCCTTACGAGATGGAATCTCGAACATCTCTTAAGTTATTGCACTCACATTAGACACTGGATAGGAGATGTCAAACCCTGTAAACATCTTTGACGCTGTTATACTCATATTTAGTTACAGTTGATTTAACTTACATAAGATCCTTTAGTTCTGACTCGAGTGTTTTTTCTTTTCATTACGCTTGGGTTAGTCTAAGCTTTCCAGTGTATCGAAGACTGTTTTTCTGGAGGACGAAGACAAAGATTTAGTACTATTATTATTTATTATATTAATTCCATTGCGTCATGTTGTTCCATTGCATTGTTATTTATTTCTGTTGTATATAAATATGATTTTGTATTGTAAAAGTGTAATCAAATGTTATTTGTAAAACAGCTTCATGAATTGTATATTTGATTATTATATCTAGTCATTCCACTGTTAGATTCTGTGTTTATTTCCTTTCTTTCTCTGCCTTTTCTTATTTACCCCATAACAACCATCCCATTTGAATAGTTTGAGTTTGAAGTGTTTGGTTTATCGTCGATTTAAACTATTTAGAAAGTTGGGTCATTACAACCTATAGGTCGACCTGAGCCTAGCATGTGTCAAATCCTACGGATCATGTTATTTTTTTGGTTTTCTTTTGATATCACTTTCTTATGTAACTTCTTCATACTAGGTTGGATTTCGACAAGATATATTTCGAAAATTGGTCATAAAATTACCATAGACCTAATGGTGCAAGTTCCGTGGCTTAATTCTAATAATTTCACAAACTTATTTTATCAATTTGTTAATTAATTATTATAACTCAAATTTTGAGTTTTTATAGGGTTCGTTGTCATCCTAGGAAAACTAGTGGATGTGTGATGGATACTCCTTCATTGTCATCCTAGGAAAACTCTATAATGTGAGATGGATAGTTCATATCATACCGGATATGGACAGTCTCTACTAGGATAATGAAGGGTTCGTAATCATCTTAGGAAAACCATGAGATGTGTGATGGTAGTCCACATCATTTTAGGTCAAATGGAATATGTGTGATGGATAGTCCATATAATTTTAAGTTAAATGGAATATAAATGATGGATAGTCCATATAATTTTAAATATTTAAACCATATTTTACGAGTAGTCAACATGGTAGGGGATGGGTAATCTAAGCAATAATTACATATGATATAGACAGTCCACATAATTTTTAATATGCTTTTATTTGAGATGGGGAGTCTACATAATTATATGATGGAAAGTCAAATTAAAATAAGACTTTTGGTAGTTTAAATTATGACTAGTAGTCATTTGAAATTAAGTTAGATAATCTAATGAATTGGATTGGTAATCCAATATATGTTGCATGATTATAAATAATATTTTCCATGTTCTAACCATTATGGTTCCAGGGGCACAGTATACGGTTGTTATGGTTTGGTAAAGATACTTGTGAGGGGAATACCCATTCCACCCAGCGGCATGGTCTCCCTAGATATCTATTTTTATTCGAGATGGTAGGTTATTATTCACACCATACTGTTGTCTAACCCGAAGATTCTGTGTTTCCTCTAGAACTCTCAGCTACTCATTTGAGTAGATTGGGAATAAGGGTTTTATGGTTTCTAATTAGACGAATAAGTTTTTGGAGACTTGCATGAGACAATCTAGTTATTAGGAACTTTATCTATTTTCGTTGTGTAATTTGATTTTATCTATTTGGATGTAATGGAAAAGTTGTACAATTGCCAAGTATCTGATTCTAATTAACTATAGGAGGCATCTTCATAAGTTTCCCTTGGGGTATTTTGTGATAATTATATTTTCTTTGAATGTGGGATTACAAATGGGATTATGTACTGTTTATGAAATTTCAATTGTGAAACGAGATGTGAAAATTTGTTATTAAACTGTGTTGAAATCTTTTTATATTCATGTGCTTTTGGTTATTTATATGATTGACATAGCCACATGTTGTCACTGAGAATTAATAACTATGGATGACTGCAACATCCATAGTAATTAGTTTTAGGCTTCAGAATGGAGGATGTTAAAAGTTGGTATCAGTGCATAGGTTTATGATTAAAAGAATTTATACCTAAAGAGTTTTTGGAAACATAATTCTAATGAATCGAAGAATAAGATTAGGGTATGGGATAACGCTATAGTAACATACTTGTATTTGCTATATATAAGTATGTATTCCATCTCTATTCTCCCCTCTCTCTTAGGCCATTCTTCTGTATCGTACTAAGGCTTATTTGCGGATTTACAAGAAAGAAAGATATGGAGGCAGGAAATTTAAGAGTGGATCTAGGTAAAGGAAGCACCACACTAACCTTAAATGGAGAAATGATTTAGGAGGAGAACAAATGAATGCTTTAATTACATAAGAAGAATACAAGGAAATATGCATAACACATATAATTTATTTCTCTAACAAACTCTCTCGTTTCATATTAATTTTGCTATTCCCTTAAAAATCGTGAAAAGATAAACAAAACACAAAGACTAGAAAAACTCCACTAAAAATTCATTTAACAAAGAAGAAAAAGAGGAAGAAAAAGCTAAGGAACGAACCAAGGCTATTATCTCCTCCTACATCTAATTATACGGTAAATAAAATTTCTACTTCTCTATTTTATGATGTTTTAAATTTAGATTTGTGATGATACTCAAACATTTTTATCGATGTTTATCATTCATATGGCTTAGATAACCATTTGGATGTGTTATGGTTATCATTGGTTATTTTTGTGAAATATCCTTTAGGGATTTTAGTAGAAAAACTACATTTTTGACCTCCAATTTTATATATGATGTTTGGAATAATATTTTGTAGTTGGGTTTTTAGTTTCATAATTTTTGGAAATGTTATGAGTTTAATATGCATTATCTAAGTTGAGAAATTAGATAATTTCGAGTTTAATAATTTAGGATATGAAAATAATTATTTTGCTTTGAAAATTTCATATGATATTGAAGAGGAAAATTTTGTTTGTTGAAATTTTTATGGATTTTTCAAAGTGATTTCAATTTAATATTAATTGTTTTGCGAAGAGGGTTTTATAATGGCATAATTTTTAGAAAATTATTATTTTAGGAAATAAGAGAAATTTTCTCTCTTTCTTTTACTATAATATTTTTGGAAAGATTTTGATTAACTAAGGAAAATTTTACAAAGAAAATGTTTTGGGAAGTAGTTGTTGGTTTTAAAGGAAATAAATCAGTTTTGCATATATTTACCAAAATATCATTACCAACTTATGATAGCTCATACTTATATGTGAAAGCTATGTTTTTATCAACCCGCAAGAGCTAACATATGATATGATGTATTTTTCAACTTGCAGTAGCTATTTTTATCAACATGTGATAGCATGTATTTATCAACTTGAGATAGCTATTTTTATCAACATGTTATAACATGTATTAGTCAACTTGCAATAGCTATTTTTATCAACTTACAATAACGTCATTTTTGTTAAATTGTGATGCTATCATTTTTTTGACTTGCGATAGCAGCATTTTACAAACTTATGATAACCAAGCTTTTATCAACCTATAATAGCTCTTTTTATCAATTTGCGATGACAACACGTTTTCAATTTGCGCTTCATTTTGGTTGATATGCAACGACAATAGTTGTCAACATGCAATAGTTTCATGCAGTGTAAACATGTGATGACCATGATTTTCGTGACGTGCAATGGCTTAAGACTTTCGATGTGCGATGACATAAGATTTCGAAAAGAAAGACAGATAATTTTATAACACTTGATAGTTATTAACTCAATGTTTTACCATATTTTACTTATATTAAATATGTGGTTTTTCTTACACAATCTAAAAAAAATTCAAAGAAAATAAAATTATGTTTTAGTTGATTTTTAAAGAGCTTTTCATGAAGGAAAGTATTAGTTTCTTGCAAGGATTGGCTACCATATGAATGTATATTTACGATGGATGATAATATAGTATATGTTCAATTTTATATCTTGATTAGCTATTATTACATATGCAAAACTGTTGACATGTTCACTTATATGTTATATATTATCACCGAACAATTATGGCCTTGGGTATTTGGGAATCGATGACCGATTAAGGTTTCTCCTATAGTGGATTAGTCAGACTTAAACCCTAGATCGAGCAGAATTACATCCAGGAGATCATGAAGATTAAATTGTGTTAGGATGCCTTAAAAAAATTAAAAGACATAACTCTTGGATATTATAAAACTATATTTTGGGTGGAGACAAGGGTAGGGTCGTGCCTTATCCTTCAACCATTAAGCCCTTGGTTGGTAAGGTTCACGAGTCTAATGTGTAGCTTTTTGCCAATATTGAGGCTAAAGTTTTGGAGTTACACATTGAAAAGAACTCATAGTAGAAACAATTACTATATTTTTTCTTATATTGGACAAAACTTGAAGTTATTTCCACTCGCAAGCGATTTCTGATTCTTTGGTTATATAAATGGCACAAGTCAACCCGATAGGTCTTCGGTTGGCCTAAAAAACTAATATAGGTTCATAGTAACCCTGGGCAAAACTTTGTCATGGACTATTTTGCGGGATGGAGAAATTTTAGGAATGTGTAACTTTTTGACCATAGTGAATAACAGACTATTCAGTTTAAGCTACTTATGCATGATAATAATATTCATGTTAAGATTATGTTCTAATCATGGTAGTTGTAGGTATATGTTTAGATTGACATAATGATTATAAGGATACTAGTGAGGGGAAAATCCAATTTGCTCTGCAACACGGTCTCACTAAATATCTATATTTTGGTTTGAGTCCGTGTAATATTTTTCACACCATGCTTTTTGTCTGACTTGAAGTTTTTAATTTCCCTTATACTCTTGGGTACTTAATATGAATTAGGAATGCTGAGAGTAGGGTATTTTTAGGTTAGACGAATAAGCTTTTGTAGACATGTAGAAAGGAAGCTACTATTTGGAGTCTATTTCTCCTATGCAGTTTAACTTATCTTTACTTTACTGTTGAGTGTACATAATAATGGGTACCGTAGCTATCTAGTAGTTAAGGCTCTGATCATCCAAGTGGCAACTTTACATGCCGCTCTTGGAACTATAATTATATTTGTTATGCTTTATCCGAATGATGAAAACCTAGGGTTACCTAATTGAATGCAATGAATTTTTAAATGAAAGAACGAATTTTTTTGTTCAAAATTCATAAATTCTTGTGTTTTTGATGTTAATGATACAATAACTAATCTTATGTTGTAATCGAAAAAAACTAAGGATGACTGCATCATCAACGGTATTTATTTTTGAACCTTAAAATGGGGAATGTTACAACTTAATCTCATAAACATAACCCAAATAAAATAAAAATAATAAATGGGGAATAAGGTGGCGTTATCTTAATGTACTTGTTACTTGCCATACATATATAAGTACATATATCTGTCTATAGTCTCCCCTTTGTCTTAGACTATTCTTTTAGTTCTTATGAAGAATCATGTGTTGATTGTGAGAAAAGGGAACCTAAAGTGGGAGTCTAAACTCTAGAGGCAGGAGCACCACAACAAGTGGGAATGTTTGAGCTAAGCTAGGAATCTAACCAAACCACCAATGCTAATGCTAATGTCGGTACTTGAGCTTCACCAATAGATATGTAACACCGCTAATTTTTAATAACATTATTTAGGGATTTAATTAGATAAATTAAATAGAGTAATGTAAATGTTAAGTGATAAGAGGGTTGAGATTTGAATAAATGTAATTAAGGCCGTGCTCAATTAAATAATTAAATGGGTTTAAGAATGGGTTATAAGTTAATTAATTTACATAAGGGTATATTAGGAGTTCACCGCACTTAACCCTTACCCTTATATATATTCTCATTCCCCATTCATGTTTCATTTTTCCCATGCATGATTCAAAAATAAAACACAAACATTAAGGGGAGACGGCCATTAACAAGGAAATGAGAAGAGAAATTAACAAAAGTTAAGGATTAAAGCTAGGGGAATAAATCTCAATTCTATCTCCTTATCTTAGTCAAGGTGAATAATAATTCATTCCATCTCTATTTTATTTATGATCATATGTTTTTGGATTTAAGGGTAATTTTTTTTGATGATTTGGATGATGATATGCTTGAATTACAATTTGTTTTTTAAACAAGAATGTTTAAATAAGATATATGCAGTTTTAAGGCAAAACCGATTTATATTAATGTTTAAATGCCATAGAAAATTTTTATATTGTATAAAACATTACTTTAGAGCTGGGTTATAATTTTAATAATTTTTCAAGCTATGGAAAGATTACTATGAATTTCAAAGGAAAATATGATTAATTAGGTTTGTAAATTTATTTTGGAAAATATATTAAGAATTTGGATCTGAAATTTGATATGTTAGATAACATGATTAAAGTGAATTTATAGAATTTTTTGGGAATTTTCCTAAGTAATTTGCTATGCAAATTAAACTATTTTAGAAGAAGGATTTCTTTGCAATATTGGTTTTTCTTAATGGAAGGGCTTATTTGTTAACTTAACCATTGTTTAGATCTAAAATTAGCGGCAGTTATTTTAGTAAATAATTTGAAAAGTCAAGGCAACCAATCTTATGTTTATACATGGCAAGTTAGTTAGAAAGTGTTTGCTTTAAGTAGTATTAAATCATGTTTACCTAGAAAAGTTGGTACTGCCTTCTTTGAAGTATCTTTCAACTCAGAGCTCCAGCCTTCAATCAAGTCGAAACCCCGCTAAGCCGAAACCAATACACAAGGTATCACTTAAATGGTACGTAGTTGATTGAAGAAAAGCAGAAGGCTTGACGTCAAAAGCATAGCTTCCGATGGGGTCGATGCCTTTTTGTTTTAAACATGAATCCCCTGCCTCTATTTTAATTAAAGCCTTTGAAGGAGTCGAAGCATTTGTTTTCGAAAGAGATTTTCTAAATGCTTTCAAAGGGGTTGCCAACAACCGTGTTTTAAATTCAAATGGGTTTTTTTACTTATAAAATAATGCTTTCGAAAGAAGGGGTTCCGACCTAGTTGAAGCCTTGTTGCCGTTCTTTAGCCTTTTGAGTGTATTGAAGTCATCGATGCTTTTAAAAGGTAGTGCTTGTTTTAAAGATGTTTAAAGCCACTTCCTAAATGCTTTCGAAAGGGTCTAAGTGTTCAAAGGCAGTAGCTTCGAAAGGAGGTTTCGACACTGTCTTTCAGTGTTTTCTTTAAATGGTTTGAAAATAGATTTATATGCTTTCAAAGGAGGTTATCCAGTGAAGTCGTAAGTAAGGTTTTAAAGGTTTCGACAGTCATTGTTTTCAAAGAAAATAACCCAATCTCGTTTTTGAAAGAAAACCATGGCATAAATATATAAAGTGTTTTGAAAATGAGTTTTTGAGGAAGTTTTCTTTGATTAAAAGGTTAAAGGGATTACCTAGGTTATTATGTATGCTTCTTCATATATGTATATATTCATATTGTAATGGACCTATAACTGAATTTTGGGGAAGGTCATAATAACCAACTAGGTTGACCCAATGTGAATATAAATTAAATTAACTTTTGAACGAGTAGAATTGCATCCAAGAGGTTAGAAAGACTAGAATATAAGATGCTAAAATATATTGATGGAAAATATATTGGTAGGGGACAATAGGTTCATAGTATGCCTATAACAACTGTGTATTGGAAAAGATTCCAGTAGTGGCAAATAAGTTCATTGTAAGCCCATGAAAACTAAGTATAAATGAAGGTGTCAGAAAGTCAGGTTCATGGTAAGCCCATGAAAATGATTTTGATTTTGGCAGGGGCCAATAGGTTTGTGGTTAGCCCATGAAAACTATATCCGGATTAAGATATTGACAGATGACAATAGGTTATTAGTTATTCCCTGTAAACTAGTATAAGAAGAGAAGATATTGGAGTTACTAATAGGTTACTAGTCAACCCAAGAAAATTAGGATGATTGTAAAGATATTGGAATTACCAATTGGTTCATAGTGATCCCATAAAAGCTGTGTAATTAAATATGGAGTCATTATATATTTTTTCGGTTATTAGTTAGCCATGAAAACTATTAGGTTAATAGAAATCCTAGAAACTATAACCGAGACAGATAGTCAAAATGAATGGGGATGGGTAATCAAGAATTGATTCATTTATTTTGCATATCATCATATCATATTATTTTGAATTGTTTTAACCATTATGGATGCAAGAGCATAGCATATGGTTTTAAAAAGGTTTTAGGATAGTAATGTAGGGAAAATCTGTCCTGCTAAGTGGTATGGCCTCCTTAGATATCTAAATGTTTTGAGATGGTAGATTGTTATTCATACAAGGCTTTATGTTTGACTCGAAGTTTATGTTTTCCTCCCAAACTCTCGAGTACTCTATTGATTTCGAGTAGTTTCGAGTAGTTTTAGTGTTGAGTTTTTCAGGTACCTTATTAGATGAATAAAGCTTCCAAAGACATGCAGGAGGCATGATAAATATCTAGAATTCTCTTTTATTTGATTCTGTTATGTTTTTTTAGTGGAAAAGTTGTTATATACTCTAATCATCCAGGGGGCATCTTCATATGTCACTCTTGGCGTATGTTGTAATAAATATATTTTCTCTGAACGTGGTTAACGATTATGGAATTATGTAATGAATTGGAACTTTTTTGAAATGGAATATAATCTTGTTTGATATTTTAAAATTTTCCATATTCATGTGTTTCTATGTATCAATAAATCTAACACCGTCGTATTTAGTCGCTAAGGATTAATAACTATGGATGACTGCAGCATCCGTAGCCGTTAGTTTTGGACCTCCAAGTAGGGGGATGTGACAATTTGGTATCAGAGCGTAGGTTTATGAAACTTTAAATGAAATTAAACCTAAAAGCTTCTTTGAAACATAATCCAATGAATTAGAAATATGATCAGGATTGGGATAACGCTATGGTAACATACTTGTATTTGATATATATATATATATATATATATATGTATGTATGTATGTATGTATGTATGTATGTATGTATGTATGTATGTATGTATGTATGTATGTATGTATGTATGTATAAGTATGTATTCCCCTCTCTCTTGACCATTCTTCTATATCTTACTAAAGCTCGTATGCAAATTTATGAGAAAGAAGATATTGAAGCAGGAAATGGAAGAGGAAATTTCGGTGGTGAAAGCACCACAACTAATCGAAATGCTCGACCTAATACCTGGAGGAACCAAGTCGACATGCTATTGCTAACCAAAATGTTGATGCCAATATAGGTGCCAGAAATCCAACAGTAGATATAAGGACGATGCATCAATCCTTCGTTAGTATGATGCAAGTAGGACTTGCTGCTGGAGTTGCTGGAAATATTGGAGGAATTAATCCTATAGCTCCAGTTGGTTATGAGTATACTAAGTTGAGTTGAGATTACACCAGTCTTGGTGGGAAACCATTTGTGAAAATGTATGTTGCATTGTGAGTGTATCTTTGCTGATCTGGTTTTGGATGATGAACAAAAGAGAAGGTTGTCCTCTTGACAGTTGCGGGGGTCAACACTTCATTGGTGGAAAAGTGCTACGACTGGAGTTTCGAAGGGAGAATTGACATGGGCTGAATTCAGAAGGAAATTAGAACAAAGGTTTTATCCGAGGTTGCTAAGTCAGCATTGATGAGAAAGTTTATGGATTTAATACAGTGAGAGAGGTCAGTAATCGACTATGCCACTAGGTTTGATGGGATGTCTCGATATGGGTATGTTATTGTTGACACTGACATCAAAAGGAATGGGAGGTTTATCCGGGGTTTGAGGCATGAACTTGCTAAGGCAAACATGACACGTATCCATGATCCTTGTAATGTAGTTGTAGAGATGGGAAATCAGCATGAAGAGATGCTTGCTATTTGTGCTAGAGAGAAGCCAGTTGAAACCCAGGGTTCTCAAGGAAAAAAGAAAGTTCTTCAAGAAGAAGGGAGCCTAGAAGAGAGATGTTGCAAGAGAGCAAAGGCTGATTTAGTTTGCTACAAGTGTGATAAAAATGGTCATTATGCAAATGAGCGCTGGTCAGGCAAGGGGAAGAAGACTGCAGACAAGAAGAATGTGAAATTCTTCAACTGTGACAAAGTTGGGCATTATAAGAATCAGTGTCCAGAGCCAGTCAGGGCGGACAAGGGAAAAGTCTTTGACGTTGGATCATTAGCTAAGCCAACTATCGCCGATAAAGGAAAGAATATGATGAATGGTTTGTTTTTTATTCACAGTATACCATTTAGGATACTATTTGATACCGGTGCATCACATTCATTTATATCTCAGTTTTTGGTTTATAGGTTATGCTTATAACCTACATACCTTGTTACTTCCTTTAGGGTTGCAAATCCGTTAGAAGGGTATGCAACTCTAGGAATGAAATGTGATTGGCTAGGACTTGATTCGTAGATCATAAGTTTGCATGCAGTTCGTATGTCTTCGATTTTGTAGATTTCAGGATCATTTTGGGTATGGATAGGCCAAGAAGGTATGAGGCCTGGATATTTTGCAAGGATGGGGAGATATCACTAAGACACCCTGATAGTCATAACTGAATTATATTCTCAGTAGAGAACTCTAACCAGATTAGTTATGATTTATAAAGTGCAATGGAATCGGGAGAAGTGCTAAGTCAGTTTCTAGTTGCAAAAGAGTTTGTAGATGTTTTTGATCCAGTCACATGACTACCACTAAAATGAGATGTTGAGTTTTGGATAGATCTTTTGAAAGGAGTTGAATCTGTGAGCGGACCACCTAGTAGGATGACACCTACTAAGATGAAAGAATTGAAGGTGCGGCTAGTGGATCTAGATGGAAGGAATTTTATTAGACTAAGCAGTTCGACTTGGGGAGCAGCCGCGGTATCCGTGAAAAAATGGATGGGTCATTAAGGATGTGTATCGACTATCATAAGCTGAACTAGAGGACGATAAAGAATAAGTATCCTTTGTTGAGAATTGATGATCCATTTGATCAGTTGAGTGGAGCCAGAGTATTTTCCTAGTTGGATTTGGCGATAGGTTTCCACTAGTTAAGAGTGGTAGAGACAGCATTCCTTTGACAGCATTTCAAACTAGGTATGGTTTGTACGAATCATTAATAATGTCATTCGTGTTGACGAATGCACCTGCTTTCTTCATGGATTTGATGAATCGAGTGTTCTGAGAGTATTTGGACTGATTTTGTTGGGGATTATAGATGACATTTTGGTATACTCTAAGGATGAGAGAGATTATGAAGATCATCTTAGAGTTATGCTGGAGATGTTGAGGCAGCATCAGCTAAAGGAGAAATTTTCCAAGTGTCATTTTTGGATGAAAGAGGTTAAGTTTCTTGGTCATGTGGTTTCAAAGATGGGTTTGTCATTTGATCCAGATAAGATCAAAGCTATTAATAATTGGAAGAGACCAAAGATTGTGACTGAGATTAGAAGTTTCCTTGGACTTGCTAGCTATTACCGGAGATTTATTAAGGATTTCTAGCGAGTAACGGCACCTTTAACTAAGCTAACTAGGAAGGAGGTGAAGTTTGTTTGGTCCAATAAACGTGAGGAAGCATTCCTTAAGTTAAAGCATTTGTTGACCGATGCACCTGTGATATTAGTTCCAGATGGAAATCAAGGGTTGATGATGTATAATAATGCATGTAGAACTAGATTGGGAGCTGTGTTGATGTAGAAGGGTAAAGTGATTTCCTATGCTTCACAACAGCTTAAACCACATGAAGTAAGATATCTTACTCATGATTTGGAGTTGGCTGCGGTGATCTTCGCATTGAAGATTTAGAGGCATTATCTCTTAGGGAAGAGATTTGATCAATACATAGATCATAAGTCTTAAGATACTTATTCTCTTAGAAGGAGTATAATATAAGACAGCAGAGGTGGCTGGAATTTTTGGCTGCTTATGACTTTGGTATAGAGTACACCAAGAAAAGGTAATAAAGTAGCAGATGCTCTTAGAAGAAGACACTAGAATGTGGTGTTGGCTATGGTGGCAGAATGGAAGGATCTAGAAGCTTTGCACAATTGTGGTGTGCAGTTAAGATCGACTTCTAATTCTAGTCAGAGTACTGCCATTTTGTCCCGTTTAGAAGTTCGACCGGTGTTGATTGAGAGAATTGCTTCTAAGAAGAAGAAGAATCCATTATCAGCCGAGAAGATCATAAAGCTTGAGGTTGGAACTGAGATTGATGATTAGAAAGATTTTGTCTTGGCCAAAGAGGATGGTTGAGAAAGAAAGGGAGATTATGTGTTCCAGATGTTAAGAACTTGAGGAAAGAAGTTCTTGGAGAATGTCATCGATCCAAGTTTACGATTCATCCTGGAGGGACCAAGATGTTTCCAGATATGAAGAGGAGCTTCTATTGAGAAGGTATGAAGAGGAATATTGGCTTGTGGGTCATGTAGTGTGCAAACCGTCAACAAGCGAAAGCCGAACATCAGAAGTCGATTGGATTACTTCAGCCTTTAGAGATTCCAGTTTGGAAATGAGATTCGATATCTATGGATTTTACAAACGGGATGCCAAGGTTGAGAAAGAGGAAATGATAGTATATGGGTCATTGTGGATAGGTTGACCAAGAGTGCCAATTTTATTCCAGTTATGTCAACCAGGACAACACCTATTTTGGCCAAGTTGTTCATAAAGAACATAGTTAGACTACATGGAGTTCCTAGTAGCATAGTCAGTGACATAGATGTTTTGTTCACTAGTGAATTCTGGAAGAGTCTCATAATGTAATAGGCACAAAGCTCAAGATGAGTACCTTATATCACCCTTAGAGGGATGGGAAGACAGAGAGAGTTAATAAGGTACTCAAGGATTTGATGAGAGCTTGTGTATTGGACTTTGGTGGATCTTAGGAGGATCACCAATATTTAGTTGAGTTTTTATATAATAATAATTATCAAACTAGTATAGGAATGACGCATTTTGAAGCTTGAAGGACACACAAATTACCAGCATATTGGTTGGAGACTGGAGATAGATTGGTCTTAAATCTAGATTTGTTTAGGGAGGCGTCAGAGAAGTTTGAGTTGATCCGAGAATGGATGAATGAAGCTCGATCCAGACAGAAGAGTAACATAGATAAAAGACGCAAGGACCTAGAGTTCTTAGCTGGAAACAGGATTTTCATTAAAGTATCATCTATGAAAAGTGTGGTACAGTTCAGAAATTCAGGGAAACCGGCACCGAGATATGTTGGCCCATTCCAGATTATAGAGAGGATTGGAAAGCTCGGATACAGAGTAGATTTGCCAAGCATTATGGCAGGTGTCCATAAAGTATTTCATGTGTCTCATCTTTACAAACATGTGCATGATCCCGAGGCTAAAATTCCTCCGATAGTGTCGGAAGATTTAGTACTAGAGCCTAATTTGACTTTTATTAGACAACCAGTTTGGGTTGTAGCGAGAGATGAGAAAAGATTGAAGAACAAGACTGTCAAGTTGGTGAAAGTTCAGTGGAGCGACAATGAAAAGGACAGTTCATGGGAAACAAAGAATAGGATTCGAGATACTATCCTGATCTACTTTGAGGGTATGTCTATATTAGATTTATATAGATCAGCAAGTCAGGTAGACTAGTATGGTTGTTAGGAGTCGTTACAGATGATTGTTATGTTTAGTATTTAGTCCTTACTGAATTTCGAGGACGAAATTCTTTAAAGAGGGAAGCTTGTAACACCCCTAATTTTTAATAACATTATTCAAGAGATTTAATTAAATAATTAAATAGAATAAAGTAAATGTTAAGTGATACGTGGGTTTAGATTTGAATAAATATAATTAAGTCCGTGCTCAATTAGGTAATTAAATGGGTTTAAGTATTGGCTATAATTTAATTACTTTACATAAAGGTATATTAGGAATTTTCCAAACGTAACACTTGCCTTTATATATATTCTCGTTCCCCATTACATTCCATTTTTCCCATTGACGATTCAAAAAAATGAAAACATTAAGGGGGCCGGTCATTAACAAGGAAAAGCGAAGAGAAGTTAAAGAAAGCCAAGGATTGAAGCTATGGGAATAAATCTCAATTCAATCTCCTTATCTTAATTAAGGTGATTAATAAATCATTCTATCTCTATTTTGTTTTATAATCATATGTTTTCGCATTTAATAGTAAATTAATTTTTATGATGATTTGGATGATGATATGCTTGAATTACAATTTATTGGATTTAAAGAAGAATGTTTAAATAAGATTATGTGCGATTTTAGGGAAAAATCAATTTATATTGATGTTTAAATGGCATGCAAAAATTTTACGTTGTATAAAACATGATTTTGGAGTTGGGTTTTAATTTTGATAATTTTCCAAGCTATGGAAACATTGCTAGATTACTATGAATTTTCAGAGGAAAATATGTTTCATTGGGTTTGTAAATTTATTTCAAAAAATATATTGAGGATTTGGGTCTGAAATTTCGATTTTGTTAGATAATATGATTAAAGTGAATTTCTGGATTTTCTGGGTACTTTTCCTAAGTAATTTGCTCTGCAGATTAAATTATTTAGAAGAAGGATTTCTATGCAATATTTGTTTTTCTTAATGGAATGTCTTATTTGTTAAATTAACCATGGTTTAGATCTGAAATTAGCGACAATTATTTTAGTAAAAAATTTGAAAATGTAAGGCAGTCGATCTTATGTTTACATGTAGCAGGGTAGTTAGAAATGCTTTAAGTAGTATTAAATCAGGTTTATGCAGAAAAGCTGGTTCCGCCTTCTTTGGAAGTACCTTTTGACTCCAAGCTTCAACCTTGAATCAAGTCGAAACCCCACTAAGTAGAAACCAATACATAAGGTATCACTTAGATGGCACGTAGTGGATTGCAGAAAGGCAGAAAGCTTGGTGTCGAAAGCATAGATTCCGATGAGGTCGATTACCTTTTGTTTTAAAAGTAAAGTGTCTTCCTCTGTTTTAATTAAAGACTTTGAAGGAGTCGAAGCACATGTTTTCGAAAGAGGTTTCCTAAATTCTTTCGATGGGGTTGCTAATAACTTATATTTTAAAGAATAAGCTTTCAAAAGGGTTTCTTTGCCTATAAAATAATGCTTTCGAAGGTAGTGGTTCCACCGTAGTCAAAGTCTTACTGTCGTTCTTTAGACTTTCGAGTGTATTGAAGTCATCAATACTTTTGAAAAGTATCCTTATTTTAATGATGTTTTAAGCCACTTCCTAAATGCTTTCGAAACAGTCCAAGGGTTCAAAGGAAATAGCTTCAAAAGGGGGTTTCGACGCTATCGTTCAGTGTTTTGTTTAAATGGTTTGTAGCTTTCAAAACGGATGGTGCTGATGCAATCAAGTTTTTCCTAATATTTTTATATGACAAAGGACGGTTTCAAATGAGATACTTTCATTGATATTCAGTTTGACACAAATAATATTTTAATTATAAACCCAATGGTTTTGAAAGAGGGACTTTCAATGATTTCGGAAGGGTTACTTCCAATGGTTTCGAAATAGGCACTTTCAATGGTTTTGAATCTATGCTTCTATGTGTTATTAAGTAATACTTGATTACATTTGAAAGGTTTTGAAAGAGATGTTTTAAAGTGCTTCAAAAGACATGGGCCTAATGTTTTTAAAAGAGATTTATATGCTTTCGAAGGAGGTTATCCAGTGAAGTCAAAAGCAACGTTTTGAAGGTTTCAACGGCCTTATTTTTCAAAGCAAATAACCCAATCTCGTTTTTGAAAGAAAATCATGGCATAAATATATAAAGTGTTTTGAAAAGGAGTCTCTGAGAAAGTTTTCTTCGATTAAAAGGTTAAAGGGGTTAACCAGGTTATTATGTATGCTTCTTCATATATGTATACATTCACATTGTAGTGGACTCATAATTGAGTTTTGGGGAAGGGCAGAATAACCAGCTAGGTTAACCCAGTAGTGAATATAAATTAAGTTAGCTCCTGAATGAGTAGAATTGCATCTAAAAGGTCAAAAAGACCAGAATATAGGTTGCTAAAATATATCAAAGGAAAAGATATTGGCAAGGGCCAATAGGTTCTCAGTAAGCCCATGAAAACCGTGTATTGGAAATGATATTGGAAAGGGCCAATAGGTTAATAGTAAGCCCGTGAAAACTATGCATAAATGAAGATGTTAAAATGATAGGTTCACGGTAAGCCCTTGAAAACTATGATATTGAAATTGGCAGGGGCTAATTAGTTAGTTTGCCCTTCGGAAAGATATTGACAGATGTTAATAGGTTCCTAGTTAGCCTACGAAAATTAGGATAAGAAGAGAATATATTGGAGTTACAAATAGGATCCTAGTCAACCCAAGAAAACTAGGATGAGTGTAAAGATGTTGGAGTTATCAATAGGTTCATAATAATCCCATAAAACAATGTAATTGGACAAGGAGTCCTTATGCATTTTGCCGGTTATTAGTTTTCCCATGAAAACTATCAGGTTAATAGTAATCATAGAAACTATAACCGAGACAGATAGTCAAAATGTATGGGGATGGATAATCCATAATTGATTAATTTATTTTGCATATCATCATATCATATTGTTTTGAATTGTTTTAACCATTATGGATGCAGAAGCACAGTATATGGTTCTATAAAGGTTTTAGGATACCAGTGAATGGAAAACACATTCCAATAAGCGGCATGGTCTCATTAGATATCTAAATGTTTTGAGAAGATAGATTATTATTCGTACTAGGCTTTATGTCTGACTCAAAATTTATGTTTTCCCCTTTAACTCTCAAGTACACAACTGATTTTGAGTAGTTTGAGAGTTGAGGTTTCAAGTACCTCATTAGACGAATAAAACTTTCGGAGATGTGCAGGAGGAATGATAAATATCTAGAGTTCTCTTTTATTTGATTCTGCTGTGTTGTTTTTAATGGTAAGTTGTTATATTGCCAGTATATACTCTGATCATCTAAGGGGGCATCTTCATATGTTGCTCTTAGCATATGTTGTAATAAATATATTTTCTCTGAATGTGGTTAACGATTGTGGTATTATGTAATGAATTGGAAATATTTTAAAATGGAACGTGATCTTGTTTGATATTTTAAATTTTTTCCATATTCATGTGTTTCTGTGTATCAATGAATCTAACGCCACTGTATTAGGTCGCCGAAGATTAATAACTATGGATGAAGCATCCATACCCGTTAGTTTTGGGCCTTTAAGTAGGGGAACGTGACAGGATATGAGGACTGTGTACCAGTTGTTTGTTTAAATGATGCAAGCTATAGTTGCGGTTGAACTAATAGGAGGTAACGCTGGTTATGCAGAAGCTGTTGTACCAAAATGGCTACCCATATCAACTAGGCCTCATTAAGTCAAGATTATGCTAACTTTGGAGGAAAACCATTCCTTGGGATGGAGAACGCCATCAAAGTCGAAGATTAGTTTCTTAAGTATGAGAGGATTTCTACTGATCTGGTGCAGAATGATAATCAGAAAAGAAGTTTGGCATCATTATAGTTGAAAGAAACGACATTATATTGGTGGAACAATGTCACTATGGGAGAACTAGAAGAGGAACTTACTTAAGCTGATTTCAAAGGAAGGTTTAAGGAGATATTTTTATCTAAAGTAGCTAAATCAATTTTTTTTGAAAGTTTTTAGAGTTGAACTAAGGTGAATTTACTACTCTCGAGTATGCTATGGGGTTTGATGAGTTAACAAAGCATAGGCATGCTATCATTAACAATCTGCTTAAGAAAAATGAGAAGGTCATCCATGAGCTAAAGTAGGAGATTGCTAGAGCGAATATGCCATATCTTAATGATCCATTTAATGTCATGGAGGACATGGCTCTAAGAAATGAGGAGTTGATTTCATCTACCGGAAAGAATATGTGTATAGAGACTACGAGTTTCCAAGGCAAGAAGATGAAGTTCTTAGGTGAGAAGGGAGTTCAAAATGGTGGAGCCTCTAAGAATAGAAAGTCCGAAGTAATTCTATAAGTGTGATATGAAAGGACACTTTGAAAATGAACATCGCTTTGGAGAAAACCAGAAAGACATAACAAGAAGGAAGTAACATGCTTCAATTATGATAAGATGGGGTATTTCAAGAGGGAATGTCTTGAACAAGTCAAAGATGAAAGAGAATAGGTTTTTTCTTTGGAACCAATGGCTTTTGGACCCACTTCTGAAATGAAAGGAATGATTATTATGAAAGGTACATTTTAATACAAGACAAACCTGTTAAAATATTGTTTGATACTGTTGCATCATACTCTTTTGTCTGTAAATGTTTGGTAGATAAGTTAGATCTGGAAGCCCCTAGTATACCAAGTCTAGTATATTAATTGGGCCAGGTCTTTCATTGCCTGATCAATTGGGCACTATGGTAATAATAATTCTTATATCGAGTAGGCAACAAAGAAAGGAGAAGAACCGGGAACAACGCTTAAAAGTGCATGGGATGTATTGTCATATCACGGGAGTGGGGATAATCATGCTGCCTTGTTTGAGTTATACCTTAAGAAGTTCTAAGCAAACTAATTAAACAAGCCTAATCGACAGGGGATGAAGCTAACTTAACCAATCTGTATGCCTTCGCCAACCGTTGTGCCTTATTACTACTCTAAGATTTGAGAATCCAATAGGTGGTTATGCAACTCTTAGACTGAGATGTGACCATGTAGAGTTTGATTTGTTAGGTCATATACTTGCCTACAATTTGCATCTGTTTGATTTTGTAGGCTTTTGGATAACTTTGGGTATGGATTGGTTAAGCCGATATGGCACTAGGATGCTTTGTCAAAATAGAGTAACATCCTTAAGACACCGTGATTACCGCGATCAAATTATATATTCATTAGAAGAATTGAGTTTCGATGTATGTGCAATACTGGGTGCTATGGAAGGCATGGAGGATGAAATAAATTGAGTTTTTGTAGTGTATAGATATTTTTGAGCCTATTATTGGACTACCACAGGAATGTGCCATAAAGTTTTGAATGGATTCATACGTAGAGTTAAGCTCATAGGTAGACTACGTAGCAGAATGACACTTGTCGAGATGAAGGATTTAAAGGTGGAGCTTGTGGATTTAGAAGGAATGAAATTTATTATACCAAATAGCTTGTCTTGGAAAGCTGTAGTAGTGCTTGTAAAGAAACTAGGTAGATCACCGAGGCCATGTATTAACTGTAAAAAGCTTAATGGGAAGAAATAAATAATTGGTATCCATTGCCTAGAAGAGATGATTAATTAGATCAATTGAGTTAAGCCAACGTATTGCGCAATTGGATGTTGTAATGAGTCTCCATTAATTGAGAGTGGCAAGGACAACACACGGTTGACGATGTTTTAAATAATATATGGTTGTTACGAGTGGTTAGTCATGCCCTTGTGGACTGCCTAACATGTCTACTTTCTTTATCGACTTGATGAACATGACCTTTTGAGAGCAATTGGATAGATTTGTGTCGGTGTTTATTGATGACATCTTAATATATTTTGGGAACTATCAATATCATGAAGTTCATCTCATAATAGACCTAGACATGCTGAGGTAGCGTCAGCTAAAGGCGAGGTTTTAAAAATATGATTTTTGGGAAAGAGGAGTAAAGTTTCTAGGACATGTAGTTTCAAAGAATGAGTTGTTTATGGATCCATCAAAGATCAAAACAATTAATAGTTGGAAAAGACCAAAGACTGTAATTGAGATTAGAAGTATCTTGGAGTTGGCTGGTAACTACCGAAGATTTGTTAATAATTTCTATTGTATAGTTGTGTCGATGACTAAGCTAACAAAGAAGGACATAAAGTTTGTTTAGACTAATAAATGTGAGGAAGCAGTTTAGAAGATAAAATGTTAATTCAAAAACGCACCTGTGTTAGTTGTTCCAAATGAGACTCAAGACTTAGTAGTGTATAATATTGTATGTGGAACTGGGTTGGGAGTTATATCGATGCAGAAAAGTAGAGTTGTTATCTTTTCTTCTTGACAGTTTTGACCACATGAGGTTCGATATCCTACTCATTTACATTGAAGGTTTGGAGACATTATCTTTGGGGGAACAATTCAATTTATTCACGGATCCTTGAAGTATTTTTCTCTCAATAGGAAAAGAATATGAAACAACAAAGATGGCTAGAGTTTTTAACCGCATATTACTTTGGAATTGAGTATATGCCAACTAAAGGAAGTAAGGTTGCTCATGTACTTAGCATAAAACATCGAAACATAGGTTGGCGGTGTTATTTGAATGAAAGGATATAGAGGATTTGGCTTCATGTGGAGTTAGAATGAGGTCTTGACCAGTTCTATCCAGTTCAGTGATCTCTTATTTAGAAATTCGATCTGTTTTGACTGAAATAACTACAGCAAGGGAAAATGATAATCCAATACTAACGGAGCAGATTAAGAAGATAAAAGTGGGAAGTGAGATTGATGATTGAAAGACTTTATACTTGAATGAAAAGGATGGTTGAGAAAGAAAGGATGGTCGTGTACACTAAATATGGATACTCTAAGGACGGAAGTTCTTATAGAATGTCATTTATCAAAGTTTACTTTGCATCTTGGATGTGCAAAGATCTACCAAGATATAAAGAGGAGTTTCTTTCGACAAGGAATGAAGATAAATATAGGCTTTGTGTGAAGTAATATATGAATTGTCAATAAGCAAAAGTCGAGCATTAAAAGCCAAGTTGATTGCTTCAACCATTAGAAGCACCGCTATGGAAATATGATTCTATGTCAATGGATTTAATAGACAGGTTGCCAAGGAAAAATAAGATAAATGAAAGTATTTGGATTGTGGTTAATAAACTGACCAAAAGTGCACACTTTATCCATGTTAAGTTAATGAGGATAACACCTAGTTTAGTAAGGCTATTCATAAAGAACATTGTAAGACCTCATGGATTGGCGAGCAGCATTATAGTGATAGAGATCATTTATTTACTTTTGAGTTTTGGAAAAGTTTACAAAATGAATTGGTTATCAAGTTGAAGATGAGTGTCAATTACCATTCGCAAACTAACGAGAAAACAGAAAGGGTTAATGAGGAACTTGAAGATTTATTGAGAGCTTGTGTACTATAGTGGATCATGAGAAGATCAGCTGCATTTATCGAGTTTTCTTGTAATAATACTTATCAAACAGTATATGAATGGCACCTTTCAAAGCACTTTATGGAAGACCCTACAAATCTTCTGCATTATTGGATGGAGATGGGTGATAGATAGTGTTGGGTGCGTTCCCACCCTTCACCGAACCAAGTCCCGCCGAACCAACCAACCTACCGAATCAGAACCAACCCACTTCCCACCCCTGTCGAACCAATCCACTCTTCACCTACTGCCAAACCCACCCACTTCCCATGCCTGCCGAACCAACCCACTTCCCATGCCTGCCGAACCAACCCACTTCCCATGTCCCTGCCGAACCAATCCACTCTCCACCTACTGCCGAACCAACCCACTTCTCATGCCTGCCGAACCAACCCACTTCCCATGTCCCTATCGAACCAATACACTCTCCACCTACTGCCGAACCAAAGCCACTCCAACCAATACCAGACCGAAGGCCACTCCTACCTTCCCCGGACCAAGGCATCACCGAACCAACATTGCCAGGCCAGATTAAATCAGCCCAAGCCCACCAGCAGCTATATGAATCCAAGACCCCTACCTCCAGCCTCACTCTATAAATAGAGGGGTAGGGGTACAACAATGGTAGACAAGTTTGAGAGCTCAAGCACGGATAGAACTTTCAAACAACTTTCATATACTTGTAGTCAAAGCTTTGTACTTGTAATATGAAGAGTGAAGGAGAATAACATATAAATTGGACGTAGGCACATTCTGGCCGAACCACTATAAATCTGTGTGTCTTTTACAATTTAGTCCCTACTTTTTACATATTTGCATGAATCACCCAAACCACCAAGAACAACTTAAAATCGACTAAATCATATGACTTGGAGGTGTTTGCCCATTTTTTGTGCAAACATTTTTGGTGCTTTCACTGAGAACTCGAGCTAGAAGCTTCAGCTTCTCCCACTCAACCTTCTTCCCAACAGCATCGCTCATTGCTTGGAAAATATGCCTCCCAAGCAGAGGAAAGAACATCGCAACTAGCAGTATTCTAGATCCAGTGATCAGAGTTCAAGAGAATCGTCCTGTTCCAACAGCAAATGGAAATCAGGCAAATCCAACAGCCCCTGCTGCGGAACAACCAATTACTAGGGCAGATCTGGACAGGGTTGTAGTTGAAGTAACTAACCGCTTCGCATCTCAACAAGAAGCCTTGGTGGACCAACTCATGTCACGCTTAAGGGATGCTGAAAAATCCAACCACAACACCGAATCATGGGGTGAGTCCCAGTCTAGAGGATCTAGGAGGCAACAAAGATCTTTCTTCTTCGAAGAGGCTAACAAAAGAAACAGCAATGGTAGGAGCCGAGCCCAGACTCAGCCTGAATTCCGACCCGAGAAAACGCTCGGAACCGAACCCAACGGGGGAGGTACCAGGCAGGGGTAGGATATGGCTGAGCTTGTCATGCTACCTAACCATGGGAACACCAATGGACGGGGCCGAGCTGCAGTCCAGCCCAAAGTTGGACCCGAGAGAATGCTTAGGACAGTGCCCAGCAAGGGAAGATCGAGGCAAGGGTCAACTGTGGCTGACCCCAGCATGCTCCCAGAAGACTGAAGACGGCCACCGGAAAATGTGAGGAGTAATAGACGATACCATCCCTACAGGTCATCTGGACGGAATCAATCCCGCAGAGAAGAACCAAACTCATTTCTTTCCGCTCCAAGTTCTGATGAAAGGATGGCGCGATTGTTCAGAGAGTGCGTCCAATGGGACCAAAGGGATCGAGGATAGGCGCTAGGGTAACCAGCCCTTTCACCCGCAATATCGAAACTGCCATCACCCCTCGGGAATGGAAAATGCCAACAATGGAACCTTACAAGGGAACCTCTGACCCTAGAGTACACTTGCAGAGATACATACATCATATGCTCATGAGCGGAGCAACAGAGGGAGTGTTGTATAAATGCTTCCTACTATTCTTGGCAGATCTAACTACCTCCTGGTTCTGCCATCTACCTCAAGGATCCATCAGCTCATGGGAAATGTTGAAAGAAAAGTTCATCAGCCAGTTCCGCATTCATGTGGAACAACCCAAGGACGCTTATTCCCTATCTAATATCAAACAGAAGCCCGAAGAGACAGTGCAACAATATCTAACCCGATTCAACGCCGCAGCGGCCACGGTCCAAGATGCCGATGAGAAACTTATCCTAATGGCTCTTTATAGTGGCGTACATCCGGATACCAAGTTTGCTAGAAGATTAACGAAAGAAAAACCCACTACCTTACCCGATTTCTTCCATGAATCCGGAAAGTATATGAGACTTGAAGACGCTGCCACCGAAAGGAAGACAGGGCAACAAGCCAAGGCAGCTCATGGCAACGCACCAGCTGCAGAAAAGGACGTCGGAAGAAATGACTCTCGAGACAATGCTGGGGGCAGGAAGGGAGAAAAACGCATATATCGGCCAGGACCAAGATTTGACGCTTACACTCTTTTGAATGAAACAGTCGAAAACATCTTCCTGGACACCCTAGACGAGCTTAAATACAAACGCCCCCCGTACAAGAACGAATCAGATCACGCAATCAAGTCTGGAAAGTTCTGCCGTTTCCACGAATCTCATGGGCATGATACCAATGAATGCCGTCATCTCCGGGACCTGATTGAAGAACACATCAGAAGGAAGAGATTGGAACACTATGTGAAGGGTCAGGACAGGACTCCAGCTCCTGCCAAGGAAAACCCAGGGCAACTCCACCCAGAGACAAGCGGAAGAAATCACAACACCAGCGGTTCCATCAAGAGAAGGTAGTGGTCCATACAATATCGGGAGGACCACACATCTCCGATAGAAACTGGGCAGAAATGGAAAGATATGGAAAGTCACTTAGAAACAATGTAGACTGCATCAATTCCGTCATGGAAGAACGCCGCCCAAAGCGGAAAGAGGATAATGACATCACATTCAGTAGGCGAGACCTAGAATGAAGGCAGTACACATGGATCCTATGGTTATCTCTGTCTGGTTCGGCCCAGCCGAAGTTTTTCGAATTCTGGTAGATACTGGAAGCTCCGTAAGCATTCTAATCAAGCAATGCTTTCGACAAAATGAAGCTGCCAATGAAGGATATGTCTCCCTGCAACAAAGCACTACACGGTTTCACTGGAGATGCGGAGATCCCCTCGGACAATTGGACCTCTTTGTCGAAATAGGAAGTCATCCCCGCTCTGTTGTGCGAAAACAAACATTTGTGCTGATAGATAACCACTCGGCCTACAACGCCTTTATAGGAAGACCAGCCTTGTCTGACTTCCAGATTGTCCTGGCCCCTTGGTGCCTGAAGATGAAATTTCCAACAGATAATGGGATAGGAGAAGTAGAAGGAAATCAAGACGCCACTTGATATTGTTATGTAACTGAACTTCGCAATAACCGTAGGAAGGATAAAGGGAAGGATGCAGAGACTACTCTCTCCAAGAAAAACTTGGAAGCATAGCAACTAAAGAAAGCCCCTCCTCTTCGATATACCAGTGATCCTTTCAATCAATTAGACCCCAGGGACAAAGAGGAGGAGGCCACCGCCGAGCCTGCAGAGGCTATGGAATTTGTATCTGTAGACAAAAGCGACCCAAGTAGACTGCTAAGAATCGGGTCTCAGTTAAGAGCAGAGTTGAAGGATCAACTCGTCGATTTTCTTCGCCACAACTTGGATGTATTTGCATGGACGCACGCCGACATGACTGGAATCTCTCCAGACGTAGCATGCCACGTACTGAACATCGATCCCACTAAGGTGCCAGTAAAGCAGAAAAAGAGTAGTATGGGGGCAGAACGATCAGCAGCCCTCGAGGAAGAAGTAAAGAACCTACTTGCCAATAACTTCATAAGAAAAGCCACCTACCCAGAATGGATCGCCAATCCGGTACTGGTAAAGAAGGTTAAAGGGAAGTGGCGAACATGCATTGACTTCTCCAACTTAAATGACGCTTGCCCGAACGATTGCTTCCCACTCCCCTGAATCAATCAACTCGTGGACAACACAGCCGGGCACGAACTCTTATTTTTTATGGACGCATACTCAGGATATAACCAGATTCATATGCACGCCCCCGATCAAGACCACACTAGTTTCATCACCGACCAGGGATTGTACTGCTACAGGGCAGTGCCTTTTGGACTTAAAAACGCCGGAGCTACTTATCAATGCCTCATCAACAAGATGTTTGCGGAACTAATAGGATGAACTATGGAAGTTTATGTGGATGACATGCTGGTAAAATCGAGGAAAGCCAACAATCATGTAAGCCACCTGGACGAGATGTTTCAAGTACTTCGCCAATATGGAATGAAGCTGAATCCTCTAAAGTGCTCCTTCGGAGTTTCATCGGGAAAGTTCTTGGGATTCATCGTCCATGCCAGGGGGATTGAAGCAAACCCCGAACAAGTCCGGGCTTTGCAAGATATCAAGATACTATCCACTCGAAGAGAGATGCAAAGCCTAAATGGGAAGGTGGCCGCCCTAAGCAGATTCATCTCTAAAGCAACCGACAAATGCATCCCTTTCTTCGAAGCCCTAAGGAAAGACAAAGGAAAGTTAGAATGGACTGACGAATGCTCGACAGCCTTCCTTAACCTAATCGAACACCTCCAGAGACCACCAGTACTCTCAACTCCAAATGAAGGCGAAGAACTATACCTATACCTTGTTGTATCGTCTCATGCTCTAAGCGCCACTTTGGTGAGAGAAGACAACCGCGCACAGCGGCCCGTATACTTTGTAAGTAAGAGATTTGCAGGGGCAGAAGCCAGATACCCTAAACTTGAGAAGCTAGCATACTGTTTGCTAATCATGTCACGGAAACTGTGACACTATTTCCAATCTCATTCCATCGGAGTTTTAACCGATCAAACGCTAAAGCAGGTACTCCATCGCCCCGACACTTCTGGGCGACTACTTAAATGGTGCATTGAACTGAGTAAATATGATATCACCTACCATCCTCACACCGCCATCAAGGGATAAGCCATAGCCGGTTTCATTGTCGAATTCATTACCAACGAAGGTAAGGATCAATCTGAAATAACAAAAGATATCAAGTGGAATCTCTTTGTAGATGGAGCATCAAACGAACAAGGCTCGGGGGCAGGTATTGTGATAATCATCCCCATGAGAAGGAAGCTGCACTATGCCCTAAGGTTGGAATTCGCTGCCACCAACAATGATGCAGAATATGAAGCAGTAATAGTAGGATTAGAATTTGCCTTAGAAATTGGAGTCAGTTCTTTATATCTTCATAGTGATTCTCAACTTATCGTAAACCAAGTACTATGAGAGTTTCAGACTCGAGGAGAATGACTCACAGCATATCTAAAGAAGACCAAGCCGCTGCTCGATCAATTGGATCACTATTTAATCAAACACGTTCCTCGAGAAGAGAATCGAGAGGCTGACGAACTGGCAAAGCAAGCTAGCATGAAGAACGACACCATTTCCGAAACAGTAACCATCTCGAAACAACTAGCCCCAAGTTTCGAACAAGAAGATCGGATAGCTGCAATCGAAGAAGAAACTTGGACGACTCCTATCCGAAAATACTTACAAGATGGCACACTACGCAACGAGTGTAACGAAGTCAGGAAAATTTTGAGGAGAGCTTCCCGCTACACAATACAAGAAGGCATCCTCTATCGACGCGGCTTCTCTAACCCCTTATTAAGGTGTGTTGCTGGAAGGGAAGCCAAGAAAATCTTATCCAACATCCATCAAGGGAGCTGCGGAGATCACACTGTTGGGCAGACTCTGGCAAAGAAGACGCTCCGATATGGATATTACTGGCCCACTTTAAACAAAGATGCCTTAGACTTCGTCAAAAGATGCGACAGATGTCAGAAATTTGCTAAGATTTTTCGACTACCAAAAATGAGATTACTCAAATGACCAGCCCTTGGCCCTTTGCAGTATAGGGAATTGACCTGATTGGCGAACTGCCGATGGGCCGAGGCGGAGCCAAATATGCTATGGTGGCAGTCGACTATTTCACCAAATGGGTGGAAGCGGAACCTCTAAATAAAATATCTTCGGCAAAAGTTATTAACTTCTTGATCAAAAATGTTCTATGCAGGTACGAGGTTCCACTCAAAATCTTATCGGATGATGGACTTCAGTTTGACAGCAAGGAGTTTGCCGACTGGTGCCAAGAGCACGGAATTCACAAAAGCTTCTCATTTGTGGCTTATCCCTAGGCAAATGGACAATTCGAAGCTGTCAACAAAATTCTTAAAACTCTAATCAAGAAGAAGCTTGAAAAGTCAAAAGGCGCTTGGGTGGATGAACTTCCTACGACACTTTGTGCCTACCGCACGTCTTTCAGAATATCAACAGGGCATACTCCTTTCTCTTTGGCATACGGATCGGAGGCCATGCTCCCAATTGAAACTGTAGTGCCATCCCACCGTAGGATCCACTACAACCCACAAGAGAACGAAGAACTCCTCCACATGTCTTTGGATCTAATCTAAGAAAGAAGAAATGATGCAGCACTCAAAGCAGCAGCTCACAAGCAAAAAGTGGAAGCACAATACAACTCCAAAGTCAAGCATCGCAGCTTACAAGAAGGAGATCTTGTCCTCAAGTGAACCTTCCCGCGCCCGGAGCGCTAGATCCCATCTGGGACGGACTATATGTAATTCATAAAGATCTCCACAATGGAGCTTATATTTTGTCAACAGTGGACGGAGAGGTGTTCCAGAGGGCATGGAACATCCAACACCTTCGTCGATACTTTTCTTAACTTGTACTGCCCATATAAAGTGAATTAACAAAGCGAATTAGTGGACGTAGGCATTTTCGTGCCGAACCACTTTAAAAACTTGTCTCCTTTTTAACTTGTTCCTTTATATCTTGGCTACTTGCTGACCTTTATCCTTTTCTGTTGAACAAAGTCCTGTGTAGATGGTATCTCCATTCAGGGCATCACAGCACAACTTCACCTGGACAAAACCTAACAGGTATTATATGAATCTATGCCCTCGCCAATGAGACACTTTTGCTCTAGCATCCCTCTACTGCGGGTTAACTCATTGCTCGTGACGGCCCTTAAAGCCAACTGTAATGAGCCGATTATAAGCTGCCGAGAAGGCCAACCATAGCCTAGGCAGCTCATTACGGCGTTCGGCTCGCTGGCAACCGTGAACCGATTATAAGCCCTAACATAAGGTGTGGCCAGCCAGGGGCAGTTCATAGTTAACGATCGGCACCCGCGCTAGCGGGCCACGGTAAATCGAATAATACCCATTATTACGGGCCATAATGACCCGGGTAGTTACCGTGCGCGATCCTGGCTCCGATATGTCTTAAGTACGGCTGTGGTAAAAAAGAAAACTCCCTGAGGAGGCGTAAGATGGGTGACAAATGTCTCCAAGACCCACAGCTAGGGAAAGTGACTACAAAGCCCGTTTGCCACGAACTTAAGCACATCGAAGGCCTTCTGTGATTGGAAGTTTTACTATTTCTTATATTTCCATTTTATTTATAATAACTTTCTTCTTATCATCTACAACGATCACTAAAGTACAGGACACAAAATAGGAGACACTCGCTAATGGAAATAAGAACTCATAGCTGGATGGCAGGTCACTCAGCTGCATTCCATATTCGATTACACAAGGCATTCAAAGCTACCGTCTACAGCTAAAACTTGAAGGGCGGTACTTTCTTCTCTTGTACATAAATATGTAACTACAATTATTCGCACATCACACTAACATTGCAAGACATGAAACTATATTTTAAGCAAGAACTTAGCGTCAAACACAATTGAATCACTAACACATGCGCACCTATATTTTATGCAACACATTAAAATAACGACAGCATTCAAACATGACAAAATCAGCTTATGTTATAAAGTTACATGCCAAAAATCAAGTTGTTCATTACATAATTGCAGCCTGAAAATTACATTAATGTTTTAAGACTAACATAGACAGCGATGTTAAGTAAACTGAAAAATGTCCAGATCAAGCCAAGGAGCCGACTGCATTGGGGCTTCGCCTCTATCCTGCTGGCCCTCCGAGGTCTACTTAACCACCGGATCAGAACTCCCAGCGTGCTGACCAGAGGTAGTTGGCGCTTCAGAGGTCCCACCTGTCCAATTCATGAGAAGAATTCATTGAATAAACAATAAGCAAAAAAGCTATGAAAATGCTAAAAGGGAAGACATACCAGCATCTGTTCCTTGATCATCATCCCCCAACTGCACACCTACCTCCTCAACAGCGAGCAGCCACATGCCCTCCTTCACCGCCACTTTCTCCTCCTTAGTGAATTGGGCCATAACCACATCCATTCTGAAGGTCATGCCACCCTCCTTATCCGCATCGGCCTTGACCTCCTCCAAAGCCCGGAGATAAATCCTGGCCATGATCCGGAGATAATCATCCATCCAGGATAAGTAGCCTTGCTTCCAAGTATGCAAATACATATCTTGGAGCATCTCATCCATCATCCCCTCGTTCTCCTCAAACTCCCTCATTCGAACCTCAGAAGCCAATATCTTTGCAACAGCAGCATCCCTCTCCGATCGGTATCGCGAGCGGTCAGCCTGAAGGGATTTCCTCATCGCCTCCATCTCCTCCTTCAGCTTGGCTTGAGCAAGCTCCGCGGCTTCAAGCTTCCCAGATAACTCCTCTACCCGCTCGAGATCCGCTTTCCGAACCTCTTCCACCGTTGCAATAGCCATATCGATCTGTTCCTTGCAGATGGCCTCCATTTTCCACAGCTCGGCTCTGCTAACCTCTTTCATGGTTTTCTTTAGCCGTCTGGAGGCAGCCTCATGCTGAGAGATCTGGATGGCCTGATCGGTGAGTTGCTTGGCCTGGTCGGAAACCACTAACCGCAATCTTATGTTGGCACTCCCAATTTCCTCCCCGGCCTTGACCAGTCGGGGATGATGCCCCATCAACTTCCTAGTCTCCTCAGCAACCCGGTCAATATTTGCCTTAGCTTCATCCCCCATAGTTACAATCCGAGTAGTAAGCAAATCAACGTCCAGGGACTTGGCCTCATCAAGCACCCTTACCATAGGATTGCGAGGGAGAAGGTGCTCACCAGTAACCTCGTCAAAGGAAATATCATGAGAACCCGGATCCAGATCTGAATGACCTGCAAACGGATTATGAGCCAAGCCGGGACGATCAATCTGAGTAACGGTAGGATTCTCAGACGGATGCGGAGTGGGTTTGAACTCAGTATCCTCCCCCGTGATATCATGAATAGGCTGGGTTGGGGCTGAGGACCAGGTGAAGGTTCGAATAAGGAGCACCTCCTCTTTTTCTTATGAATATCCTCTTCGATAACTCCGAGAAGAGGATGGTAGCCGACTACGTCCCCGGAACGGTTGGTCGGAGGCTTTGGTTTAGCGGAAGCTTTGAGGAGTTCGAATTGTTCGAGACGGTGCCGAATGTCTGATGTCTTGGCCACCTTACCCGTTCCTGTAATAAAAACCAAGTGTTACAAGCATGTATGGGACTATAGTGCAAGAAACATGTGAAGTTAAAAGAGGAGTCAAAAATTCACCTTGAATCACCGGAGTTTCCCTAGCTGAAATGCTCTTGGAAGATGAACAGGCACCAATCCCGGCCTTATCAGTTTTCTTTGGCTTCTCCACCAAGGCTGATCCTTCCTCCAACCCCTCAAAAGCCTGGCGGAAAGCATCATCTGTCCACTCTCGAATCTCCCCTGCTTGCCCAGAAGACAAAGCCCCGGCGCCATCACCGCTCTGTCCTTCGCCACCATCACCACCATCACCTTCTCCATCACCTCCGCTCTCCTCCTTGCCTCTTTCCTCCTATACATTTTCCTCCTCCAGAATATCTGGACATGTGCTAGGGGAGGGTCCATCGGATTTCTTGAGCTTCTTCCCCCGGCGATTGGAGGTATCGAGAAGGGTTTCCTCTTGCTGCTCTTCGTCGTGGCCCCTCCTTTAGCTTTGACAGCCCTGTCCTTAGCTGTGTCTCTCTGTTTGACCACAGACTGACGTGGTAGAATCAAGTTGTGCTGTAGAAGAGTAGCATTCCTGATCAGGTAAGAATCTGACCTCTCCCTTTTCGAAATGACTTCTATCTCCACGGCCATCTGAACCAGGCGATCGTTCTCCACGACCGCAAAGCCACCCGTCGCTAGCAAGAAATAAAAACACTTAGAGAAGCATTGCAGTCAGAATGGAAATTATAAATACGCTTCAACTTACAGCCGGAGGTGAAGCGACGGATAGAAACAGAGTCATCCTTGAGGAAAAACCATTCTTTCTTGAACATGCTGAACTTCGAATATAAGTCCAGGACCGGCTTGAAGGATACGGCCGACTCCAAGCTGATGTATGGAGACCCCTTCTTATAGCCCCTTAAGTTGTACAAATACCGGATCTCCCGGTTGGAAGGGGGACGCCCGTATTTTCTCTGGAAAATGATGAATAGACTCACCAAGATAGCATAAGAATTGGGTCGAAGCTGGAAAGGGGCCACCTTCAAAAAGGTAATAAAGCTGACTATCCAAGAATTAATCGGGGGAATGGCTCCTCACATGAAATGGTACCTACTATGAGCGAAATATCCTTCAGGGGGTCATACGGCATAACTCCATTCCCTGGCAGCACCATGTGTGCTCTGTCAATCCCGAAAGAACGAGATATAACATCAAGCTGCTCCTCTTTAAGAGAGCTAGGAAAGCAGTCAGGTGGCGAGTTCAGGAGCTCCTGAGGGCCGTACCCATCTACTAGTGCTCTCGGGGGAGGTCCATGACGTCCTGATCCTGACTGAGCTGGGGGCACTATGGAGGACTCTTCTCTGTCCGTGGATTTCTTCTTATCTGATCGAGTTTCTACTTTACGAGACATTTATCTGCAGACACAAAAAAGGTACGTCGTTAGAACGAGGGAAGTAGACAAGCAAGTACATACAGTCTGGAATCTCATTCGTAATTCGAAGCATAAAGATGTCATTCGGTAGTTTTAGGGTTAAAAATTCATTCGGCACTCAAGCCCATTCAGTAGTTCAAGGCTCGAAAGCCATTCGGCACTCGTGCTTCTCAGATCCATCCGGTAGCTCAAGGCTCGAAGGTTCATTCGGCACTCACACTCCACGATTCATTCGGTAGTTCAAAATATAAATGACATTCGGCAATCACCTGATTCGGTAGTCAAGTTGATTCGGCAATACGATTGATTCGGCAGGAAAATCTGGTTCGGCTATCTCACTTGGTAGGGAATAATGAAAGCTTAATGCCCATACTTATAGGCAAATAGAAGCGACCGGACCAACTAGTTCGGCGCTCGGGACCGAATAAGAATTCCCCAAGCTAAAACAAAGCGCGACATATGCTTACATATGCCCCACTTTGGGGGGCAAATATTGGGTGTGTTCCCACCCTTCACCGGACCAAGTCCCGCTGAACCAACCAACCTACCGAATCAGAACCAACCCACTTCCCATGTCCCTGCCGAACCAATCCACTCTCCACCTACTGCCGAACCAACCCACTTCCCATGCCTGCCGAATCAACCCACTTCCCATGTCCCTGCCGAACCAATCCACTCTCCACCTACTGCCGAACCAACCCACTTCCCATGCCTGCCGAACCAACCCACTTCTCATGTCCCTGCCGAACCAATACACTCTCCACCTACTGCCGAACCAATCAACGATCCACCCACTACCTACCCATCGCCGGACCAAGCACCGCCGAACCAAAGCCACTCCAACCAATACCGGACCGAAGGCCACTCCTACCTTCCCTGGACCAAGGCATCACCGAACCAACATTGCCAGGCCAGATTACATCAGCCCAGGCCCACCAGTAGCTATATACATCCAAGACCCCTACCTTCAGCCTCACTCTATAAATAGAGGGGTAGGGGTACAACAATGGTAGACAAGTTTGAGAGCTCAAGCACGGATAGAACTTTCAAACAACTTTCATATACTTGCAATCAAAGCTTTGTACTTGTAATCTGAAGAGTGAAGGAGAATAACATATAAAGTGGACGTAGGCACATTCTGGCCGAACCACTATAAATCTGTGTGTCTTTTACAATTTAGTCCCTGCTTTTTACATATTTGAATGAATCACCCAAATCACTAAGAACAACTTAAAATCGACTAAATCATACGACTTGGAGATGTTTGCCCATTTTTTGTGCAAACAGATAGATACTCGGTGTGAATTTAGTGAAAGAAATGACCGAAAAGATTGAGTAGATTGAGTTGATCCGTAGAAGGATGAAGGAAGCTCAATCGATACATAAAAGTTATGTAGATAGAAAGCGTAAAGACTTAGAATTTTCAGTTAGAAATTTAAGTTTTCATTACAGTGCCACCGATAATGGGTGTTGCATTATTTGGAAAGTTGGGAATGTTGGCACCAAGATATATTGGTTCGTTTCCTATATGTAGAGGATCAAAAAATTCGCGTATCGGATTGACTTATTAAATACTTTGGCAGGAGTCCATAATGTTTCTCATGTATCCTATATGTGTAATCCAGAGACTACCATTAAGCCAACGGATTAGGAAGATTTAATAGTGATGCTAATAGGACTATAATTAGGTGCCCTATTTATATACTGGATAAAGATATGAAGGAGCTTAGATATAAGACAATTAAGTTAGTAAAGGTCTAGTGGAGTGGTGATGAATGAGACTGTACTGGGGAGATCGAGGATAGGATTAGAAAGTCTTATCCTAAGTTATATTGATTGTATGATTTATATCATTGTATAGGCTTTTGACTATAAATATTGTTGATTTTATGTGCTTATGGCATATGTTTGCATGATTGATATACTTGTTTTTTTCGTTATGATATTTTTGACTAACTATGGCTCTTAAAGGGGTATTAAAAATTCTGGCGAAGAGGGCCATATAGCAAGAAACCAAAAAAGAAGAACCTACACTAAACAAAGATCAAATACTTGGACCTCAATGTCGAGCTATAGGAAATGGAGGTTTCGAGGAAGGCAATGTAAGGGGATAGCCCAGAGGAACCAAGAGTTGGTGGAAACACGAGTCTCTCCTTCGGGCTTCATCCCACTTTTGATCCATTTCATTCGGGTGACGATGTTGTTGCATTGAGTATGTCTTATACTGGGACAAGTTAATCTAGCGTAGGCATTGTGGTTTCTTCATGCCCCTTATTTAGAAGGTAAGGTCAGGCAAGCCTGTAATAACCCTACTTTCTATGCTGCTATAATAAATAATTTTAATTAAAATAAAACATTTGAATTTGATTTAATTTTAATTTTAAAAATATAATTTGTTGAGCTTTAACGATAAAAGAATTTTTATTTTAATAGACTGAAATTGATTCTTTCGTAAGATATGGCGAATTTAAATGAAGTATTTAAATCAAAATTAAATACTTTGATCACGTAAATGATTGTCAGATAGTTTAAGTGGATAAAAAGAGGTTTTGTTTGGTATAAATAAAATCAACGAAGATAGAACAATTATTTAATTTAAATATCTTATGAAATCTATTAAAATATAGTTTATGGAAATATCAATTTAAATTAAATTGAGAATAAATTCACAAATATTTGATAAAATTATTTATATGTGAATATGGAAATTCAATCTATAATTGAAAGGGGCAACTTTAAATTTATTTAATTTAAAGGAATTGATTGGAAATAAAATGAAGAAGAACAATAACAACAAATAGAAGAATCCATTATTCGCTCCCTCATTCTAGACCCTTCTTTATAACCTTTAACCCACTCCAAGCCAAAACCCATTCATCCCTTTTCTACCTCAACCCTCCAAATCAAAATTCATTTGAAATAAAAGTTAGGAAAGAAAAAAGAAACGAATAAGAAAAAAAAGAAAAAGAAAAAAAAAAGCACATGCTCATGTTTGATAGTGGCAGTGACTAAGTTAGCAGCGCACAGTTATTGAGGGGGGAAAAGATGCAGACTTGAGCTAATGGAGGTTGGTGGCATCATGATCATGGCATTGGGTGTGGTGTGCGCGATCTGAGATCTTATGTGCGCGGACAAGGCTGTAGTGTTGCGGTTGAGTAGATAATGGTAGGAAGTTGATGCCTACGGTAGATGTTTCGGGTGGGGCTGTGCATGTTGGTTTTTGGCGAAACATCAATTCGGGTGAGTTAAGACTCTTGCTTCCCCAATTTCCATTGGTAGTTTGATGATGAATCATTTGGGGATATGCATTAAATGATAGAACCAGGTTGCCTATTTTTTTATTATTGGTTGTTATAGAGATATATTAGTTGATTGCCGAAGACACTAATATTATACGTTATGCATAATAAATAGATGACTGCATTAGTTGGCCACTACACTAAAAATTGATTGGAAGGGAATAAATGAGTTAAAATTAGAACCTTTGACCATAAAAGAATATCCTAAATCTAAATAATGATTTGTAATTAGCTATTTTATTTAATATTGGAAATGTTATTATTAACAAAAAACGTAAAAATGGAATAATTTCGAGAATTTTGTGAATAGGAATTATTCGGGAAGTAATGATTTTTAGGATTTGATTAAAAAAGTGAAATTTTGAATATTTATTTATTTATGATTGTCCAAAATATTTGAAGGATTTTTATAAAAAGAGAATTTAAAATTTATATTTTGAAATGTTAAGTAAGTTTATTTGGATTTAATAAATTGGAAATTTATAAATTAATATTTTGAAGTAATAGTAAGTTGAATGCAATTTATTTATTATATGAGAATTATTATTTATGGGATTTATTATATATATTGTTAAGTAAGTTAAGTAATTTATTATCGTATTTGATTATTTCAAAATGAAGGGTTGTGGGCTTTAACGCATTTGGTAATACATATAAAAGTGTTGCATTAAATTATTATGGAAGGAAACTTTTGGATATTGTTATATAAGTAAATTGTAATAAATCAATATTTTGGTGCAGAATATTTAAACGGTTTTATATATAATTGACTTTTAGATTGATGAATTACTTTTCAATACTAGTTTAAAAGTGATTCAAAATCTAAGCGAGGGATTTAAATATATTAGTATAAGAATTTTATTTTAAGCCTTTGGGGAATGTTTTAAATTGGAAATTATTTCGGTATTGGGGTTTTATTTTATGGCATTACGAAATATTTCAAATTGAAAATTCTTATTGGAAAACAATAGAATTTTTAATTTGTCATCTAAAGAAAATCATGAATTATAAAACTTCTTTGGTATTATAGATTTCAATTTATTAGAGAAGACTTAAAACATATGAATTATTTTAAAAAGAAGTTGAAGGTATTTGTAACGAAAGATGGTTTAAAATATTGATTTCCTTGTAATTAATTAAAAAATTTCCAAATATAAATTTTCGGAACAATTTAAGAATTTTGTGGAAGATTGAGAATTACATAGTTAAATCATCTTTAAATTTAATAATGATATTTGAAATTGTATTGAAGTTTTTAGGAAATGAGTACTTTGTAATGAAACCCTTTTGAATTAATCAATAATTGAATTGTATGAATAAACATTAATTTTATATTATGGGAATTCTAAGTAAATGGACTGGTAATAGGAATAGGATGTTCAATAATATTTTTTCGATTGCTCCTTTAACTTATAATACAGATTATTATGGTCGAATAAGAATAATTGATGAACATTGAATAAACATGTATGTATCGCTGGGTGGAACATGAAGCCCAAGTTGATATTTGTTTAGTTATTCCTTATAGGTAGATGACATTGATATGGAAATAGTGGTGACAATACTATGGTATTGCATATATGCGAATATTAGGTGACGCTCGCCATGGTAAGCCAAGCTGAGTGCCTTTGGCCGTGCGATAATAAATATATATGGATGTATGCCAATATAGGTATATAGGTATTTCTTATTGTATGTGTTATGTGCTTCTATAATATGTTGAGGAGTAAAACAGATAAGGCTAGTATCCACCCAACATCCTTATTATGGGGTCACGTCCTAAATCCTTGACACGCTTCTTATTATATATCTTTGTGCTATCGTTGTATGCGTTTTCCCTATTGTCACATAGGCCAACGGTCTATTGCCGAAGGGCACTTGCAAGGTCATAGCCATTGCATAGCATAGATTTACCCCCGATGGATATTAGGTCACGATGATCATTGAGATAACTAAAGACTATAGGGGTAAGGCCAAACAAGAACATTGTAGGCTCTTGGATCAAGAGAGTGATCATCATCTCCCATCTGGTTACGATTTGCAACATATAGATATACAAACTTGTACACATCTTTGAGTTTTATGTAGTAAGAATTTGCTAACTATACTTGAGACTGTTTGTCTAATGTATGGTCAATTGTACACAAGATTATCAGAAGGATAATCAAGGCTACGTTAGGGTGCTTGCCTATTCGTCACTAATATGTGTTACTGTTGCAAGTATAGTTGTACAAATGCTTGTGTGCTTCACTTATATGAGGACCTAAAGTATGTCAACTTTATGATTATTTAAGAGATAATCTTAGGCATTGTCGTGTGTTTTCGCTATGGTTGAATGTTTAGATGTTTCATGCATTATATAAATTAGATCATTGGATATATTTCCCGACTTTGCTGTGATATGGGTGATGTTATATTTATGTTTAGAGATGTGATGTTATATTTGAGATGTTCACTTGACATATTGAGTTGCACACAAGTATACCTCGACAGTTGTTGTTATATAGTAACATCATATTCTAGACATAGTTTGACCCGTGTGTTATTTGTATAATACTTAGGTCATTCAAAGATATTTCAGGTTCGAGGATGAAGTGACCGACTTGTGATAGTCAAAGACAAGTTTATTAATTGATTGATATATAACTATTTACATACATAGCTACATGTGTGGTGATGTTGTTGAGAAGTAAATTTTGGACATATACATCGTGTTTATTCGAGAGATAGTAAGCATTTGACTATTTTAGTAGGCTTACTTGGACTTATATATATTTTTTATCATATATTATCACCATGATGATGACTTCCTATACTTTATGTTTTATTTCATATTGTGTATTATTCTATCTTGAAAATGCATGAGTTCATTGTTTAGTGCTAATATCGGGTACTTACAGATTAATGGTTTATGATTTTTGAAATATGGACCGATGTTAGCACAAGGGAATATTGATGTATGATAGCCCAATTTCATCTTATTCTCTATACTATCATATAGTATTACATTGTAACGTACTACTCTTTGGTGGTATGGGTATAGAGGTGGAGTTTTACATAGTCCAAATAGTAAACTTAAGTTTTACTGTTTTTTCTCACTCTTGATCTACCATGGCTTTTGTTGTTTCAATGGCTAGCGATCTTAAATTTGACACCTTAGACCCAGGCTGCTGTTGAAGCTCCTTTGTAAGTGACGCCCATCTCAAGCAAGGATATTGTTGACATGCCCTCCAACCCCATGCAGCCGATCTAGCATTCTGTCGACATCAAAAATACAAGTGAGTGAGGGAAATGAGCCCTCGTCTTTTGAAGTCCATTATCCTTATGCCAAGCAATTGGATCTTTCTGATATAAAGCACCTGGCTTAAGAAGTTAGGGCGGTGCTAGCGGGGCATGCATCTTTGGAGATCCCCCGTGCCCTGGACCATAATGATCTGGATTGCTTGCTAAATGCGTTACATATGATAACCATAGAGTCTCCAGCCTACACACATCGACCGAGGCCTGGTTGGAACCAACACCCCTTGGAAGCTGTGATTAACATGCATACCCACGATGTTGTAACCAGCCTTCAACTTTGAATTCTCTTTTTTTGCAAACTATGTCTTTCTAATGTTTATTATTTAGGTTGCAAAATGCTCCATCCTCTTTCGAGATGAACTCCTGAAAATTCAAGAGGGTGTTGAGGCCAACGAAGCTACTCAGAAGGTAGTTGAGAATGCTTTGATGATGGTTAGGGCTGAGACATTCGAGGCTACGAAGGTAGCAAAGAATGCAGAGAGGGTGATGAAGGATGATGCCAAGGAAAAGGCGAAGAGGGCGATTGAGGACCTCAAAGAGAGATTAGGATGGTCGAGAAGGATAAATGTACCTAACTCGATGTCGGTCATCAACATACGTAGAGGCCAGCAAGGTGGCAAAGAGGATCAGTGGAGGAACCGACAAAAGAATATGGTAATGGCCCTGCTTAGGGAAAACTATCAGCTTCTAATTTCCACAAGAAACTTCAAGGATAGGCCCCTGCCAAGGATCGGGCGATGGTAGCAGCTGAGATGGAGGAAATTGGCTTGGCCATGTTAGGTCCTTCGATATAGGAGCAGGTAGAATCCTTGACCCGGTCAGTTGGTGGATCAGCTTTGTAAATATTTTTCTTCTATCTTTTATAGGCTTGGCGGGGTTGGCCTTGTGCCCTGCATTTTTGGTGTGACTGAGTTGAACCATTTTTGGCATGTGGAATTTGTCCAAGTACTTGTCTTGTCTTTTCTTATCTACCTTTGCATGATTAGTAGTGTTGCATATTTTGTGTACCGGCATAGTCGTTTTCATTTTGAAATTTTCAGAAAATGGATAAGCAACAGTGTATGGGAAGGAGACAGATGGTGGTTGCATCCCTTTCCAGTAAGCTATGTAAACTAGTTGCAAGTAAAAATTGTCTTAATGATCGGAAGGACTTGCTTGTATTATCATATATGATCACGTGTTGTGCAGCTCGGTTGTAGTTAAACAAGGAACATTCACATGATTGTCGAGCCTGTTTGTGTTGTTTTACGATTTTGGGCGGTGCAGGCATGAGCCAAAGCGTTAAGGGACTCAAGGATTCTCCTAAGTAACACATAGCAAGAATTAGTGGCAAATTGTCTCGACATGAACCATAGTGCCGAGTGGCTCGAGGGTTCTCTTAGGTGATGAATAATCAATAGATATGGTGGTGGTCTCGACATGACTCAAGGCACCAAGTGGCTTTAGCGTTCTCTTGGGTAACATATGACAAGATTGAGTGGCCAATGGTCTCATCACGAACTAAAGCACTTAGCGGCTTGAGATTTCTCCTAGGTAAAGCACATCTAGTGATATAATAGGCGATCCCAGCATGAATCAAAGCTTTGAATGGCTCAAGGGTACTTCTGGTTAATACGGTCCTGACATGAACCAGAGCATTGCATGGCTTGAGGTCCAAAGCGCCTCACAGCCAGTTGATATGTTTCGCAGCTTAATTTTTTGTGGGTGCACTATGGATGCCAGACCTTGGTATTACTCAAAGTAATAGCGTCAGTCTTAACAATAGTTCTGGCAAGGAGAGAAGCATTGAATGGCTTGCTTAGTCCTTTTTAGCAGAGGTGACAGTCCTCAAACAAGGAAATGAATGCACATAATTCGCCTTCATTGGATGGCCGTTCTGCAAGGAGGGTAGCTCTGAATGGTTCGTGCGGTCCTTGGCAAAGAGATTTATAGTCCCTAAACAAGGTAATGAGCACATAATAGCTCACCTTGTTGGATAAACTGTAGTGATGGTAGTCCAAAAATAAGGAAGTGAATGCACGGTAATTCACTCTCATTGGAAAGCCATTCGATAGAGGAGAGCATTGAATGGTTCGCATGGTCCTCGATGGAAAAGGTCGACAGTTCCCAAAAAAGGTAATGAGCACATAATAACTCACCCTCGTTGGACAGCTTATAGTGATGGTTGTTCTCGGGATGGAAGATTGATGTGGCTCGTCCTTACTAGATAGTTTTGTTGTGTTAGATAAAAATTTCTCTAAAGTCTTCATTATATTCTATACAAAGATTTTGACATCAACCTTATCATAGTGGCTCTTTTATATGTTAGGCTCGAAGGTGCTCTGTGTTCCAAGTGAAGGGTAAGTGCCTTCCATCCAAATGACAGAGGCGTCAAGCGTAATTTGACAAGGTGTAGCCGATGACATACAACCCCTCATAATTTAGGCCAAGCACTCCTGTAGTCCAGTTCTTTATGGGTATAATACTATATCATCGACAATTAATTGCTAGAGCTTCACTTTAAAGTTGTAGTGCTTGGCTATCATTCTCCTATGGGCTTTTGTGCGAAGTTCAACTTCAGCTCTCCATTCTTCAATGTTGTTGAGCATGAGCATGAGTAACTCGTCATTTTATTTTGGTTTGTATGTAAGATGCAATGTGAAGGATGTTATCTAAATGAATAGCACGGATTTGTACCTATAGGAAAGTGATAAGGTAACATGGCGGCAAAGTGAGGTTGGAAGTGCACCACGATAGGACTAGAGGACGAGTGGTAGTTCCTCGACCTAATTTCCCTTCGTTTTTCCATGGTGCTTCTTAAGTGTTGACATTATGGTTGTATTGATGGCCTCTATCTTGCTATTTTCTTTAGGTTAGGTGACGAATGAGAAGCACTTCTCAATGTTTCATCACAGAAAGCTTAGCAGAGTCGAACTAAGTGTCGTTTTCAAGATCATCTTCGAATGGCTATGTTTTTAATGATGAAGTTTAGTAACTAAAGGGGAGTGACACCAGTGAGATGCTTGGCCTTAACCCATTAAATCAATTTCCCAAGTGTGGAATGACTTAAGGGGTGGTCATTAGGGGTAAGGAGAGTAGGAGAGGCAGTGGAGATCATGGCAAACCATTCACATTGGTCGCATTTATTGATGTAGTCCATTAAGTTCTAATCATACAATAGCCTTGTTGGGTTGCTTTCTTAGCTAATCTTTGAGCCCCAATTTGACCTCCAAAAACTCCTTCATGCGACTTTTTTAGAATTTGGCCAGCTTCATCTCCAGTCCTGCATCACTAAAGCGGTGTTAAGTACCCCTGTCTATAGAGCTTCCCATCCATGATTGTGTAATGAGGAGCTCGATAGAGGATCTTCCAGGTTTATTCTTAGTTGGCTGGAAGTTATTCTTCACTATATACTTGATTAGGGGAGCAATCTAGTTGTCTATGGATGGCATGTTAATTTCCATTGTTGTTGTTCCCAGCTTGTTGCAAGCGATGTCAAGATTCTCTAATGGAACCCAAGGGTTGGCTTCTTGTGGGTTACTTTTTATCTTGCCAACTAGCCGACCTTTGCATTTTTCATCCTGGGTATCCGTTTTGGCTTGAAATCCGAGAATGCCCCAATTTCCTCTTGGCCTAAGTAACATACAAGGCTAGTGTCTTGTCTTTGACTTATAAGAACTCGCTAATTTGATTAACGAGTTGTAAAGAGTTATTGAACATATGGACAGAATCCATGTGCAAATATCTTGCCATCCTGAGACCGGCTAGAAAAGCCTCATACTCGGCTTTGTTGTTGGTCGGCTTGAAGGTGAGGCAGACAACAAAACAAAGTTCTCTTCCTTCATGAGTAACTAGGGCAATGCTAGTTCCCTCATTTGATGCCCCATCCATAGGTCCTGAGCTTGCTGCTTGGTGGTTGTCTCATCTTCCGTTGTCCAAGGTAGAGCACTCAACTATGAAAAATGCCATAACCCGGCCTATGATTGATGTGTTAGGCTGGAAGAAAACATGATGTTGATAAAGCTTGATGGATCACTTCAGCGGTTAAACCACTATGTTGGGTCTCCTAAGAATTTGCTTCAGTGGTTGGTTGCCTCGGACTTTGATTTGACGAGCTTAGGAATTAAACCAGAGAACCTGAGCTGCCATAAGTCATAGAAAGCTAGCTTTTCCAACCGTGTTTATCTTGTTTTTGGAGCTGACAATCTTTTAATGACATGGTTAATTAACCTTTGAACGTTCTCGTCTTCTCTAACCAATGTAGCGTCGATCACATTTTCATTCACTACAAGGATAGGCATAAGTCCACTCTGTCAATGCGATTTGACAATAGAAAAGGAGTAGCCAAGTGTTGCTTTAACTCTTCAAATGCTCTTGTGCATTCATTATTCCAAGCAAATAACTTTCCCATGTTGATGAAGTCAAAATGGGGCAAACATCAATCGACAGTCTTGGGCACAAACTGGCTCAAAGCAACAACCATTCCATTTAGACTTTGTATTTGCTTCATGGTTCTAGGGACTTGCTTGTATTGGTTGGCTTGGAATTTTTCGGAATGGCTTCAATTCACTTGGTGCATACTACATATATAGCCGAGGAATTTTCGCAACCAGATGGCGAATGAGCACTTCTTTATATTTAGCTTCATATTGATTGACGTAGAATGCAGAAAATCTTACCCAGGTCATACATATTTTCTCGACTTTTTCTATCTTTCCTAGCATGCACACTTCATATTCATAGAACATGTGATTGATGAGGCGTTGGTAGGTTGTGCCTGGATTTCGAAGTCCAAATGATATGACACAATAGCAATATATGTCGGCATTAGCGATGAAGCAAGTGTACTATTAGTCTGCGCCATGCATGGCAATCTGATTGTACCTAGAATAAGCGACCTAGAAAGTTACACATTCATTGAACATGTCAATTGACCGATCAATGTGGGAAAAGATATATTTAGGGAGGTGTTTATTGAGATCAAATATGTGGATGCAAGTTCCCCAGGACCTATTCAACTTTCTGGCCAGTACTGGATTAGATACCCAAATCGATTATTTTGTATTTTGGATGAATCCACTAGCCAACAGCTTCTCTGCCATTTTTTGAGAGCTTGGTATCTTTCTAGGTTGTGATGTCTATGCTTTTGACAGATGGAAGTGGCCTTAGGATCAATATTTAATGTAACGACTTGTATTTTATGTATCGAAGGATTATAAAATATTTCTTTTTATTCATATGAGGCCATATGACTCCAAAACTTTAGGAGAAGTCTCCAATGTGTATTTTCAACCTCAATAATTTTTTATGAATTTCCATGCAATTATTTTGACTTTGAAAATCTTGTATGGACCATAACTTTCGATAAAAGCTGAAATAGGGTCTCAAACCACTCCCATTGCCTTAGGATGATGGTTTTCCATTCCATAGGTAGTCATGATGGAAAAATTGACTTATCATTTGAAAGTTATAGTGGTTTTAAATCTTGTCTCGTGCTAGCCTGTATTAGTGGGTAATTGACTAAGCCCGTGCTTAGGTCCACTAACCCATCCTAAAAATTGTGCCAAGTGGAAGATGTAGGAACTGATCGAAGTCATTTCCACCTTTCCGAAAATAACTCTAAACCTCACATTAACCTTAATTTCATCAAAAAAGCCTACCTTTTCCTCACCAATCTTCATCTAAATCATAATTAGAGGGTGATTAGCATCTACAGATTCGATACTATCATTTTTGTTGATTTATATTCATTCCCTTTACTGCCGACTTCTGATTTAAGGAAAGAAATTGGTGTATTGTGTATTTGGTGGGTGGTTCTTGACCTCTCACTCTATAATTATATCTTTATATGATAAAAAATTTTGTTGTTGACATGATTTCAATCCTAAATTATTTTCTATCTTTAATCACGTTTTAAGAAGATGCTTATAACCAAATTTTAAGGGATTTAACGCCACTTTTAAATGGTTTGTTAACTCCTTTTGTTTAAGTGCATATGCTAGTTTAAAAGTTAGATTTAGATTAGGGTTCACTTGATTATCATGTTATTATGGATTACATGTATGAATGGTATGTGTGTTATTTCATGTTTGTATGTTATGCTTTGATGTGGTTTGCCAGTGCTTTTAGTAGGAAAGAGGTGTTCGAATTAGAAAATCGGAGCCAAACATGGTCGGAATTGGAAGAAAATTATAGAAGGGGTTCTGGAGCATTGGAGGAGCCCATGATTAAAATTGCACAAGAATTAGAACTAAGAAGAGGACCTGGTACCAAGAGAGTATGGTCGGTACCAAGTGCTTTTTGTGAGCGCAAAGTGCTTGGTGGATGGTTAGTCCTTTAAGTCTAGGTTATTAGTGATGAGTGAAGGCCTTGTGAAAGAATTCGGCTAAGTATTGGGCCACATACCAAGAGCTTTAAAGGGCATGGAAACAAGAGCTTTTGGAGTTTGTACCAAGAGCTTTGGAGCTAAAGTCGAGAGATTTTGTGGATGGTTGCTGGGGGTCAAAGCACTTTGAAGAAGGAATACTAGAAGCAAGGAAAGAAAGTTAGCTAAAATTGGCTAAGTATCCAATTTGGTGTTGACAGATTCTGATCGGTACAGGGAAGTTTTCTTTGATGAGGTTAGGGTCAAACTTTTAGAGAGAGAAGTAGAGGCTCTATAGTTTGTGCCAAATGTGTTTGTTTGTTTGATTCGGATTTTATAGTGATGTAGTAGCACAATGATGGCTTTGGAACTTCAACGATGGTTGTCCGATGGTGAATGGAGTTAGATTCTGATGATGGCGGCTCAATGTTGTAAGGAGCCGCGAGAAAAGCTATCTACAAAAGGGCAGGGCTTTAGGTAGGGTGACCTATTGATAGAACCTTTGAATGGTTCTAAAATGGAACGGAGAAATGTGGAATGCTTCCTCGAGAATAATGGAGACTAGGTGGAGCAAGAAAGGGGCTCGGATATGCATGCTAAAGGATCATCGATACCTAGTGTTCTATGATGTAATCAAAAGTAGGGATATTATTTGGATATGGGTACTTTGAAAGGCTACCCTAGATCATTGAAAGGATTCGCGTACTACGGACTGGTGGAATAGGTCTAGTATCAAATTGGGCTAAAGCGAATACACCATAAACTTGCATTAGTCTCTGATAGAGGAAAGGTTGTATTAGTTATCATATATCCAAAGTACACATAATTGATAGTAAGGATAGTCTGATGGATGATATGGTTGCTTTGGTTGTTTTCTTTCGTAGTCTACCACTATAGGGATGTCGTCTAAAACAGGTACAAGGGATGGGGATACCTGGACAACTATCGTCATACTTGGTTTGCAGTATATGTAACATCCTTCATTTTGAGGCCAAAAAAGAAAATGCTACTGATGCTATGGTCATCAATAGTATTATTCTCCAGTGACAAAATGTGGTCACGTTAATCATATCAATAAAATCTATTAATGAATAAATTTGTTAACAGGAAAAAGTATATAAAGGATGTATTAATCAAAGAGTAGCTTCTGCGAAGCTAGTCGAAGTCATCATAATCATTGGTATAAATGTGCATAACTCTATGTCCAATGCAATTCTTTGTTTAGTCACCAAAGCTAGACTCTTGTAGAATACATTATAGGGTTGAAGTCAATGTGTGAGTTCAATATGTAAGTTTAAATTTTCTATGCAAGATTAAAGTCGAAATTAGATTGTAGTTAAAGTTAAATACGCATGTCTCGTATTTGAATGTTATAGGTATGATATGCTTTTTCATGCTCGAAGTCAAGTCAAAATGCAAATTATGATCAAAGACAAATATGCTAGTCATAAATCATAGTCCATAAGCTATGCAATTATTGATTTTCAATTCCTTATATGTACAAGAATCAATTATTACAATTGACAAAATCCCCAAGTTCATTTATGGTTTACAAAGTTGAAAACTTTTAAGAAGTGAGGAGGGAGAATTAGGTTCCAAAATTAGCAACTAATGTCTGTATTTATAGAGGTGGCAGCTCCACTCTACCTATTACATCTTCGATGGATTTGCTTTGACGTACTTCAGTGACATCTTTGGTGTGCTGACCTTTGGCATTATGAATTAGGCATGGAAAAAATAGTGACATTGACAGCGTTGATGACTTCGTTCGGCTTCGTTAGTGAAGGTGGTATAGAACTTCGACTTTATCCTTTTGGAGATACGCGGCAACATCTTAGGCGGCAACAACCTTAGATGTAATATCTAATGGCTTAAGTGACATTAATAGGTACTATGTCGGTATCTCTAATGATTAATGGCGTCGATGGCTTCCTTCAAGGTGGTCAAAGTCCTCTAAGAATGAGTGATGACTGCAGCAACGATAACCATAAATTAGTATTGAGGTGTTCATGGATACCGATAATGCTCACCATCAACATCGTTATGCTTATAGGCATGGTGTCCTCTAAATGTTTAGAAAACATGATGCATGAAAGGTGAGTGTACTACTTGTCAACAGTAAAGAGCAGTGTTGCTTTGCATTTCTTTTAGGATAGGTGATCATCGGCGTTTTTATGGAGTAATATCTTTGAAGAACTATAAAGCATATTACTGTTTTAATACGATGTGAATTCCCTTCATGGTCATTGATGAGCTTGCTTTAGCTTTAGCAGGTGGTCAGTGGTGTAACACCCTGTAATTTGGCGCTAGTTATTTACTTAGTTAGTTAGTTAATTAGGCTCCAAAAATTGAATTTGTGCAATCAAGGAAATTTAACCATGAAACTTGCACCTTTGCATTTATGGCGAAATTCTATGCAACCTTCATATTTTGAGTTTTGCGATTGGAGTCCGTACGAAGAAGTCGGGGACAAAAAGGAATTCGAAACAAAAATAATTCGATTAGATAAATTAACATTTTAGGTTAATTAACCTAGTCCCACAAGTGACTCGCTTCTATGAGCTATCGACCAGGGGCAGTCAACCCCTAGGAAGAGGGCGGTTAACCGCTCCCTATGAGGCGACTAGCGTTCGCCTAAGCCCAATGGCGCGGATTTAATATATTTCGATCTGTCGATTAAGGTGATTCTTACACCTATAAATTCAGGCCTAACCCTTCCTTCCTTTCTCATATTTTCTGAAGGCAGCAACAAAGCTTTGCATTTTTTGCTTTTCCACTTTCTTTGTAAATTATAAAAGTAAGATATTTTTATCTATATTCGTACAGATTGAAGAAGAATAAAAATCTAACAAAAAGGAGAAGATCAGAGATTCAACTATATGCAAATTTAAGGTTATTTATATTTATTTGTACATCTGTATCTATTATCTCTTCCAATCCCAAATCTCCTCCAAGATCTGTAATGCTAATATATGCATATACCTTTTTTGTACATATTTCTTGGATTAAAAAGGATTTAGAGATGAATTTAAGGTTCTACTTCAGAACTGGATATTTGGATTTCTTTTAAAAGGTGAGTGGGAAATTATATTTACTTAAATCCATCTCATTGGCATACGTTTGATTTTTATTCCTAAATCAATTTTAATCTGCTCAAACTAGTGTAAAAAATTATTGCATGCATATTCTTATCTTAGATCTATCTTAGAAATATGTATACATCTACATCTAGAATGTTTGTACCAAAAATAGGCGCAACACTCTTCGGAAGTTTTTGAAGAGATAAAAATGAAGAATATAAACTTAAAATGTGGATTATCTACAAAAACTCCAAAAACTAATAAATAAGCGCACAGACACAAGCGATTTAGAGTGGTTCGGCGTGTTGCCTATGTCCACTATGAACTTTTATGATTTTATTGATTCTTTCTTGATGAATACACTTGATTACAGCAAGCAACAATGAATTACAACTCTGAAATTTGAGTACAACAGCAGCAGCAAAGTGCAAAATCGAATCTGGCAGAGTCTGGTGCTCGAGAATCAAAAGATGCCTCTTTGTTTAGGCCCTGGGGCTCTATTTATAGGCGTAGGACGCTGATATTTCGCTCAGATCTCGGGAGGCTTCTTCTAGCACGTAGGGGCCCACGCGATCGATCCTATGAAGTTTCGATTCAATCCATGATCGATACAAACGCAATTCGTATCGACCGAGATTTTATCCAATGGAGTCCAAACTTAATGGAAACATTCTTTAGCTTGTACATAAGCTCCTGTGAAAATTTCATAGCATTTGGACTTGTGGATCTCGAGTTATGATCGATACGAGATGGATTTTTTCAAAAGGCCATTTTGTTCGAATCGATCTGTTCGAATCGAGGTTGCACGTACCTTCGTGATGACATGGTGCGCACTCCTCGAATTGATCTACCTTTCATTCCGAGTTGACCGGGTCATCCTTGAACTTTGCCTCGTCCGTATCGAAGGCCATTGCCAAGTTCGAGTCGATGGTGAGGATCTAGTTTGCATGGATGAAAGTGGTGTAGTTCGCATCGATGAAGGTGACTTCGTTCGCATCCATCAAGCCTGCCCTTGTTCGTATCGACTAACGTCACTTCAACTTGATGGATACGAACAAGCAATATAGTGATGGACTCGAATAGATGGGGACGCTGCTTGGCTTGATGGATACGAATAGTGATAATCCAATGGATATGAAATAATAAATGTTTGATGGATACGAACTATGTTCACTTGATGGATATGAATTAGACATTAGCCGATCGATACGAAGCGCACCGTATGTTGATGGATATGAAACTGACCGATGCGAACCGAGGCTTGATAATGGATACGAACTGGACCGATACGAACTGGGGCACAAAGATGGATACGAAGAGGACCGATCTGTTTAATATGAAGACGATGGATTCGAACCGAGGTGTGATGATATACGAAAATGGGGTTATCTCCTTCAATTTACATCGATCATAACTTGAGTATACGAACTCGGATTGACTTGAAATTTGAAACATTGGTTTTCATAGTCTTGCTGGTCATGTCATATCAATTGTAGCTTGATCCAGACTCGGAAAAAATTCATAGATATCCATAGTGAACCTATGCATACTCGATATCCGGGATGAGCAATCCTTGGTTTTTTTGTTAGTTTCTTGATATCTCGACCTTTCCAAAAGGCGAGATAACATTTGCCTCCCAAAGTGCGTCTTGTGGAAACATGACGTGCTTTGAAAAGCTGCAGTCTTCTCTTTGAACAGTTATCGTCTTTTCGTTGAAGGTCATAATCTTTGATTGATTTCTTCAGTAATGTGAACTATTGATGGTGATCATTGCACCCTATATTGTTGTAACTAATTTCTCTATGATAGTGATTAGCTGTTTGTCGCCGCAATCATTATCAGATGGGTATTCAATTCTTGTGGATACTGAAAATTGAATATTAGTCCGACATATATGTATATATGTTAACCTGACTCTCGTTAACGTTGCATGATCATGAGTCGTTGTCAGTTTTCTCCTATCCAATTCCGTATCAATCCTCTCCTGAACCGATGTGAAATTCAAGTTGAAACAACGCTTGATGATTGTTTGTGGATGTTTCTTCGTGTCATTCCTCTCTAGAATCGATATAAAAGGTTGAAAGATTGCACTCGCATCGATATACTTTGCATTTATGGATACGAAATAAGCATTTCGTATCGATGGATATGAGCTTCGACGGATACGAAATTATTGTTCGTATCGATGAACTTGGCCTGTTGTGGGTCGGGTGCCGATGGATATGAATCAGTGGCTTCGAATCGATGGAGTTCAATGCCTTCAAAATTGTCTTCATTGTGTACTTCGTATCGATGGACCCTGTGTAGTTGGATACAAATAGATAATTCGCATTTCGCATCGATGAATATTGGCCTCTGAGGCTGTGATCTGGTGGATTCAAACTGCGTAGTTTGAATCGCTGCACCATGGATGGAGTCGAAAATAACTGACATGAACAACGGCTTCGAATCGATGGACCCTAGTGATAGTTTCGCATCGATGAAGGCTCGGGATTGTGGACTCGAATAGATCGTTCGAATCAATCTGGTAGTTGACCTGCTGTGAGCGGTCACGTGGACTGGGAGGCGAAATGCCTTTCTTCTTTATACCCGAGTCCATATAAATACTAGGGACTTAGTCATTTTTCACTTTTTACTTTCACTTTGCTTCTTTGCCTTCGTATCACTCCAAATGTTTGAAAAGAAACACTCACCTGCCGTCGAATCGATTAGAACAAGGAAAAAAGAAAACTTGCCTTCGACTTCAGCTCGGACGACTCATCAATTTCTTAACCCAGATCATCAAGCTAGTTAATCGAGCAATCTGAATCGATCTAACATGACGAGATTCTATTTCTAACACCAAATCATTTAGATTTGTTAGCAGATTCTAACGTCTTTAGCGCTGGAGTTGGGCCGAAGCGAGGTTGATGACATAGCTATGGGGTCCCTATTATTTGGAGAAGATGAGGAATGGATGGTGGCGAAGTCTCAGTTTTGCATCAATGAAAGGAAGGAGAAAAAGTGTCTTCGTATCGACTTGGGGGATACGTTCGCGTCGATGGAGGGATGACGAACCGTTGGAGTCGATCGGGACCATAAGGCTTCGAAATGATGAAATGGAAGCCTTCATATCGATCAATGATAGGATTTTGCACTGGTTCGAAGTGATTGACACAAATGCTTCGAACTTGTTGATCGATATTAAGGGGTGCATTTTGATCGATTCGAAATTCGGAGTTTCCGATCGAGATGAACTACGTGCCAGGGGTTCAATACGGCAGCAGCCCAACTGATCGATGCGAACGCATACCTTGATGGATACGACGCAGATCGATTCGAAAACACATTCTCACGATCGACATGAAACGTATCGATTCGAACATGATCGATACGAAACGTTTTGATTCGAACACGACTGATATGAAAATAAGACTTCTTTGATCGATTCGAATTGTTGCAGTGATCGATTCAAAGCTAAAAATTGATGAATTTGGAGAATTCTTGCATATTTGAACACTTGACTCCGACGAGCTTCATTCCTGCATATCTGGACTTAACCATAGAACATCATATTTGACTTCCATTCGAACCTCGTCAATGGAACTATAACTTAACAAAATCCATAACGAACTTTAACTCGGATCAATCATAAATATCAGGATGGCATGGTTGTGAAGGTCTGCAACGCACGGGCTAATTATCATCTAATGGTGATTTTACATAAGTTAGTTAGTTATGGAACCCTCAAGCTCACAGCAACAGGAAGCTCCGAGTTTAATTCCTCCGACAATCGAGATACCGGCCATCGAATCCGAAGCTGTTGATCCAGTCCCAAATGAGGCGCCTGGTGCATCTTTCATTGCTAGCCCAATAGACTTTGTTCCATCCAATGTCTCCGAAGACATGCTGGGACGAATATACCTGAGGCGTGGCCTGTCATATGATGTTGTGCTATTGCCGGGACCTAATGATAAACCGCATTACCCATCGGTTGCATTCAATCGTCACGCGTGCGCAGCCAGGACACTTCCTCCGTTTAACCAATACATTCGGGAGGTGTTATCTTTTCTGGGGATCGCTCCATCTCAGCTACACCTGAATGGATATGCACTGTTGAATAGTTTGTTCATCGTATTCATGGAGCATCTCCATCGACCACCTATTCCGATCAAGATCGGATATCTATTTAAATTTAAGAGCCGAGGAGATAGCCCGTCTTTCACGTTCCTAGAGGCAGCAAGAAATTTCCAAGTAGTTACGGGATCCTGGACTAGGCTGAGTTACTTCAAGACAAAGTGGTTTTATGTTCGATGTCCCCTAAGATTTGCTAGTCGGTGGCTATTCTGACATAAGTATTGCAGTCTTCTTAAATAGCTGATAAGAAAGTTATAACTGAAGTCAAACTTATGTCTCTTTTTCTTTACAGTGGTAATTTAGAGACCCGAAGGTGTTCATTTCAAAGAGAAAGTTCGAATTCTTCAAGAAATCCCGAGCGAAGAGAGAAACATTGATTCAGTTCTGACGGACAGGAACCTGAGGATTCTTGGGCTGATTGAGTGAAAGCAAAGTATAAGGCTCAAGGGGATGCTAAGAACTAGCTCGAAGAAACGGGATAAGCGCAAGACGTCCCGACTTGTTACCACCTAGGAGGTTGATTCGAAGAGAGCACACACCGACGAAGAACCTTTAGTTGGGCCTTTGGATGTAGTCCTGGATTCCGAAGGAAAGAGAAAAGGCAAGGCATCTGCTTTTAAACATTCCTAATCCAAGAGATGGAAAACCGTGGCCATGTTTCTGCCTGTTCTCGGACTTATTTCGAAGGCCTCTCCCCCGCGAGTGGAAAATCTCTTCGAAGGGCTTGCCAATATCCCAATTTCGGACTATATGTCCTTCCAATAGGATGCCGGATTGGAAGAACTTCAATACGCTTTAGATTTAAGAGAGTCTCTTCCCACTAGCATGGCCGACACTTTCTGTTGGTTGGGGGGTTGCATATACATACACACTTCATGGCACTACACGATTCCTGATCGTAGGTTGATCCTCTGTTCTTCTTTTACTTTGCAGATACGATGTCCGACCGAGGCTCTATGCTAGGTAGTCTTCAAAAAGCTCGTCGATCTTCATCATATTATGAGGCGTGCCAAAGAGATACGGACAGGGAGTATGATCGAGGGTACTCCAGTCAGAAGCGGTATGAAAGAGACAAGGGATACATACACCGATCTCGATCTCGCTCATCCCCTCCTAGAAATCCTGTACAGCCTCCAGTCCACGTTTCGCGACCTCTAGAAACATCGTGGCATAAGCCGTCTTCTCATGCTCCAAGGTCTGAAACTTAACGTAGAATCGAAATAGTGGCCCCCACAACTGCAGAGCAGGTCCTTATTGAGCCTTCGGGGGAAGGAGCGATCAAGCTTGCTCAACTGAAAGAAGATTTCCCCGATATATGCTTCGACGGATATATCTTTCCTCCAAATTTAAAGAGAATTCCGGTGGAGGTTGAGAACACAGTGCGTGATTATGTTGCAGATATCTATTTTCAGTATAAGGAGTGGGCAAAAGCCGCGAGAAAAGCATCGACAGTGGCTTTCCATCGGGCTGTCGCGATTGAAATGTTAGAGAGAGAGCTCACACAGAAAGATCGGATTATTCAGGTGCTCAATACTAAAACCGAGTCTTCTCAAAAATCTAAAATGGAAGCTCTCAAAAAGGTCGATGATGCTAACTCGGCCATGGATAGGATGAGACAAGAGGATTATGCCATGATGGAGGACATGGGCCACAGGAACACCACCGTCACAGCCGAGCGGGACACAACCCTCAAAGAGCTCAACGAGCTTAAATCCAAATTTTCCGAGATCATTAAAGAGAAGGATGCTGCCAATATCTTCACACAAGAAGCATGTGACCAGGCGGTGGCGCTTCAGGGTGAAAGAGATGCGGATGTGGCTAAAGTCCGCCTGGTGAAGGCTGAGGTTGAAGAGAAGGTTCGGCTGGCAGAGACCAGGTTGGAGGCTGATATATAGGAACTTCTCGTCACCTACAATGCCAACGTGTTGAGACATAGAAACCTGGTTAAGCTCGAAAATTACTCAACACATATCTATAATGCTTGGAACTTGTTGGTCGAAGAGGAGAAGGCGACACATCTGGGTGGAGCATTTGTCCGGAGAATCGTATATTTAATGAGGATGAAAAGAAGGTTCTCCACGACTCAATGATCTTACAAACAAGAGAGAAGCTTGGCACCCAGCACCAGGAGATTGGGGAAGGCTCAGGCATTTAGCATCACGCTACAAGTTCTGAGATTACTGCTCCACCTCGATCTGAGCCTATTTCGGTGGATGAGCTGGCTTATGACCCAGAACAGCCATATCTATCACCTATAAAGGATCACACCTCCGAAGTTGCTCAGCCAACCGTGAGCTAAATTGAGGAAGGTATTCTGAACATATTTCAAGGGTGTTCGAAAAAAGGACTTTGTTTTAAAGCGTTTGCAAACAATTTCTCTTCCTTCTTTGTTCAGTGACCGGTGTTGCACCGACAGCGCCTCATGCAATCCAAGAATTACATCAAGCGCAGGAGGCCATTATTACTGAGGCGACCACTACGTCAACGACCGCACCAATCGAAGGCATGCAAGGGAGATCAATTTCTTTCGATGAGCAGATGGTGAATGAGCTTTTAGGTCGACACAGTGACCCCTTCGTGGACTTGGCATTTATTATTAGTGGACTCATGCCTACCTTTGGTGCTTCAATACAGACCACTGCTGCCTTCAGCGGAGCCCGATCTATTCGCGAAGAAGAAATATTGACTGAAATCAACGTTGAGTTGGAGGCAGCGGCACATGGCGGTAGTTCTAGGGGTGGAACGGCGACGCCCGACCCGGTTCTGCTTAGAATGATATCACCTGGGGGTACACTTATTGATACCTGTGTGTCCATTCCGCCCCCGGTTGTAGATCCGACTCCTTCTGCAGGGAGCATTCCTCTAGATTCAAGTTCGAAGGAGGAGACATAATGTCTCCGTCTAGAGATGGTCCGCCAAAGGGTAAAAGCTCAAAGCGAAAAATCACTAGTATCTCTGGGGGATCCACACCAAAGAGGAAGCCGAAGAAGAAAAGGGGGTAGATAGGCCTTCTCGATGCATTTTTTATGGTTAGGAACTTGTTTTTGCTTTTGTTTCATAGGTCGGGTATAGATGCAAGTTCGGCCCCTGCTAGTAGGAATTTTGAAAGAACTTGTATATGAATCTTCACTTACTATTAGTTGAAATGAAATTTGGTTTTCTTCCTTCAACTGTTATTTCTGTCTCTTATGCTTAAGTGTTGTAGCGTTTGAATCTCAGTTCAGTGCACTCGTGGAGTTTCAACTCTTGAGCTGAGTTTGTTTTTTTCGCCAATTCTGAAAATCACGAACACAAGTCGTAACTGGAGATTAGGTTGGACCTTTTACGTTGCACTGCTTCGGTCAATGATTAACACTTAAGCTTTGCCCTCGATTCCGAGAATGGGTTATAGAGATCGGCTAGCGATCTCCATTTGCCTTTATCTTTTCGAGTTTAACATCAACGGATCGATGCTGAAACAAGCAAGAGTCGAGCAGTCGAATTGCACTCGCTTACTCATAAATAGTCACATCCGCACTTCGAGGATCTGCATTTGTATTTCGGTGATCAGTTGCACCTATTAAGTTTTTAAGCACATTCCCACACTTTGGGGACTTAGGTTAGCTTATGAGTGGTCGTTCGCACTCGAGTTGTTTTTGTACTATGACCTCATTCTGGGGACTCAGAGTTATTTGTGATCGATAATCTGGTTCGCACTCTCGGAATCCGGAGACTATCGATGTTTGTAAGCCAGTCCGCACTCTGGGAACATGGACTTAGCGTTTATATTCCAATTCACACTCCGGGAATTTGGAGTTAGCATTTGTAATCTAGTTCACACTCTGGGAACCTAGAATTGATGTTTATACTCCAATTCGCACTCTGGGAATCGGGAGTTGGTCGACGATGGTCAGTCACATCTGTTTAGGCTTTTTTGGAGTTCGTTCGCACTCTGGGAACGAGGGATTTATAGGGATTGTGGATGGTCGGTTCACATCCACCCTAAGTTAACAAGTGAGGTCGTTAGATGGATGGGTCCATCCTCCTCGAATTTGGTCAAAATGCGGTCGAAGTCGTTAGGTGGACTTGTCCACCCTCTCTAGAACCGCATTTATGAGTTTCATGCTCCAACTTGCACTCTGGGAGTTTGGAGTTGGTTAAAGGATTGTCGTGTATCAATCCTTTTTGACTTTGGTGTAGTGATTTGCCTCCGAGCTCTGGTTTCACTTAGCGAGTTACCGGTCGTATCATAGTCACTCCCTATTTGAATAAATTCCACTGCATGATGGAACTTAGCTCTCCGTGCATCGTGATGTTGTACGTCATATTCAATAAATCACAGCTTTGGCTCGAAGAGATGGCATTTTATTGCTGAAATGAGAAAATACGGCAAAGTCGGTTGCCTTATTACAAATTCAAATTTTGAAATGCGGAAACAAATTGTAAATGGAAAAATAGACTGAAGTAAATAAAGCCTGTCATGTGTAGTAGTGACGGAGACGCTGTTCCAGGCTCTTGGCAAAGTAAGACCGTCAACGGTCGATAACTTGAACGTGCCATCTCCGAGCTTTTGTGTAATCACATACGGTCCTTTCCAATTTGGCTTCTGTGTAAAGGAACTAGATAGATTCTTTTGACAATGAGATCGCCGAGTTCAAAGGTTCGCGGTTGAACCATGGCATTGTATAATCGAGAGAATCGACTTCGATATGTGGCTGCCCTCAAATCAGCCTCTTCACGCTTCTCATCCAGTAGATCCAAAGATTCAGCAGGTAATATGGCATTCGTCTTCGGGTCATAATAAGTCACGCGATAAGAAGGTACTTCCATCTCGATTGGAATAACGTCTTCGTAGTCATAAGATAGAGAAAATGGAGTATGTCTGGTCATGGACTTGTGGATCGCTCGATAAGCATAAAGCCATAGGAAGTTCATCAACCCACTTGTCCTCGGCCTTTTCCAGTTGCTTCTTTAGAATAGATTTGATAACCTTATTACAGCTTCAGCTTGGCCATTAGCTTGAGGGTGTGCAATTGTAGAAAATTTCTTGTGAATATGAAATCGATGACAGAAATTCTTGAATTCAATACTATCGAACCAGGCTCCGTTATCAGTGATAATGGTATGCAGGAGACCAAATCGACAGATAATTTTGCAAACTACGAAGTTGATTACTTTCTTCATCGTGATTGTTGTAAGAGGTTCAGCTTCAACCCATTTGGTAGAATAATCAACTACGACGATGGTGTACTTCGCTCCACCTTTGGCCAGAGGGAGAGTGCCAATAATATCAATGCCCCATACTGCAAACGGCCATGGACTGACTATCTGGGTTGTCTCAATAGGTGGGACTCTAGGAATTCGAGCATGTTTTTGACATATATCACACTTTCTAGCATAATCTGTTGCATCACGGTTTGCAGTGGGCCATTATACCCGTATCGGAGTACTTTCTTAGCGAGAGCTTGCCCCTCGGTATGATCGCCACATTCTCTTCCTGTACATCATGTAACACTCGTTTAATTTCATCGTGCGTGATACATCGGAGGAAGGGAACAGAATATCATTTTCTATACATGACTCCATTCTAAATGGTGAACCACGAGGCTTTTCGAAGAATCTATCTTTTCTCATTCCTACGCTCAGGCAATGTTCCATGCTCGATGTAATTTTGGTATGGAGTCATCCATGACTCCCTACTGGGATCGGTTTCAAATACGAAGTCTATCTCCATCTGATCAATGCTCGGAGAAGATAATGTCTCCACGGGAACAAGTCCCATTTGTTGTGCTTTGCCCCTACTCGTTAATTTTGCCAATGAATCAGCCTTTTGATTACGCTCACGAGATATGTAGAAGATGGCATAATAATCAAACTAATCAATTACTTCCTGGACTCGAACTAGATAAGGAGCTAGTCTTCGATCCTTGGCCTAATATTCACCCCGAACTTGGCATATGACTAACTGGGAATCACAATTAACTTCCACAGCAATAATTCTCAGATCACGGGCGAGTTTCTATCCAGCAAGCAAGGCTTCATATTCAGCTTCATTATTGGTCGCACGAAACTCAATTTCAAAGCATAGCATATGGATCGGCCTTCGGGGGTTTCAAGTACTACTCCAGCACCCGAGCATCGATCGTTGGATGCACTATCAGTATGCAGCTTCCAGATGTATTTAGGAGATATACTGGTCTTGGGAAAGTCCTCTAAAATGGTTAATTCGGCTATAATATCTGCTAGGACTTGTCCTTGAATGGCTTTCCTTAGGGTATAAGTGATATCAAACTGATTCGGTTCAATGTTCTACTTGAGTAACCTACCAGACGTCTCAGGCCGCGTAAGGACCTATCGTAATGGCTGATCGGTGTACACAGTGATAGGATGAGCTTGGAAATATGGATGGAGCTTCCTTGAGGCAATGACGACAGTAAGCCAATTTTTCTAGCTTTGGATAATTTCTCTCAGTTTCGGTTAGTCATTTACTAACATAATAAACCGATTTTTGTACTCGGTCTTCCTCCTGAACCAAGGCAGCACTGATCGCATTTTATGATACCGCCAGGTAAAGGTATAATTGCTCATGGTCAATAGGCTTCGATAAAATCGACGATGTGGAGAGATGTTGTATCAGAGCCCGGAATGTGCCTTCACACTACGTGGTCCATTCAAAGTTTCGCTTTCCTTTTCGGATCAGATCAAAGAAGGGGATGCACTTGTCGGAAGACTTTGATATGAACCTACTCAATGTTGCTACCTTCCTATTGAGACTCTGGACTTGCTTTATGGTTTTCAGAGTTTGCAGATTTCTGATCGCTAGATCTTTTCGGGATTTGCTTCTATTCCTCGAGCGTTGACGATGAACCCGAGGAACTTTCCAGATGCGACTCAAAAATGACTTTTCATTGGATTGAGCTTCATCTTGTATTCTCGAAGGATGTTGAACATTGAATCCAAATCTCTGATATGATCAGTGGAGAATCACGATTTTACCAACATGTCGTCTACATATACTTCCATGGTCTTCCCGATTTGGCTGGTGAATATCCGTTTGACTAGGCGTTGATATGTTGCTCCGGCATACTTGAGTCCAAATGGCATGACTATGTAGCAGTAGAGTCCTAGATCGGTTACGAAGCTGGTATGTTCTTGATCCAGTAAGTGCATGGGTATCTGATTGTAACCGGAATAAGAATCCATAAAAGATAGAAATTCATGCCCAGCCATGGAATATACGAGCTGATCAATTCGAAAAAGTGGAAAACTGTCCTTTGGGCAAGGTTTATTCAAGTTAGAGTAATCAACACACGTCCTCCATTTCCTATTTGGCTTTCGGACAAGTACGGGATTGGATACCCACTCCGGGTATGAAGCATCTCGAATGAACCCATTTGATTTTAGCTTATCGACCTCTTCTTTAAGGGCGACTGATCTCTTTGGATCCATACCACGCCTTTTCTGTTTGACCGGGATACACCGTGGATCAATATTCAGAGTGTGGCTCGCGATGTCCAGCAAGATCCCACACATTTCAGAGTGCGTCCAAGCGAACACGTCAAGATTCGCCCGAAGAAATTCAACCAATTCCTGTTGCGTCTGCTGGTTTAACTGAGACCCAATCTTTATCATGCTTGAATCGTCATCGTCATCGGTCAGAACATTGATCGTCAGTTCGATCAAGGAGGCTTGACTTTCTTTAGATTCATCCTTACTTTCAATGTCTCTCGGGTCAAGATCCCTCTAGAATTGGTTGGGGTGCCCGGACCTAGGCCCAGGCACCAATTGTTAATTATCGGCGAAACTGACGTAGAGAGATTCCTCTACGCCATTTCCTTTCTCTCTTCGTTGTGCCTCGCGCGGCTCAGCAACAAAACAGGCTCTCCCAGTAGCTTGATCTCCTTGAACGACTTCGATCCCACGATCGGTGGGGAATTTTAGAGTCAAGCACCACGGGGCAATGGCTGCCCTAAATTCAGCTAGGGTCGGTCGGCCCAAAAAGGCATTATAGGGTGAATTAATGTCTAAAACAACAAACTGCAAAATCTGGACTCTCCGGCGTTCTCCAACCCCCAACTCCACTAGCAGTTCCACCACTCCAGTGGGTGTAGTAGCACTTCCATTGAAGCCGTGGAATCTAGATTGATAAGGTTTCAAATCCTTGGCTTCCATCTTCATCAAATCACATGCCCTATTGAACAAAATATTTACAAAATTTCCACTATCAACCAAGATACTCTTCATCCAAGCAGGACCTACCTGGGCAGATAGGACTAGTGGGTCGATAGTGGGGGATTCGACCTTATCAGCGTATCTATTTTTAAATACGTTGTCAGTCCTTTGGTGCTTGGCCGGAGCCCCGTCATCACAACTGCTACAACACTCGAAGTTCGCATGCCTGATAGAGCTGGCATACGACTCCTTATCCCTCCAGCTTTGGTATGTTGGATGAAGACCACCAGTTATTGTGTCTATAACTAACCTCTCGCCAGTATGAGCGGGTTCCTCATGCCTTTCTTGATTCTGCACACGATTTTGATTTGATGGGCCCGCACCTCTTGACTACGGCACCCACACAAACTGATCCAACTTTCTCTCTCTTATCAATTTCTCGATGAGATCCTGCAAATGACGACACTCATTTGTGTTATGGCCGTAACTCTCATGGAACCTACAAAACTTTCATGTCTGAATCTGCCTCTTTGATGATGGCTTCGGAGTAGGCTTCTTGTATTGCGTAGTATTGCAGGTACGCAAATACATGTTTTCAAGCGGCGTATTCAATGGTGTGTGGTTATCAAACTTTAGAGCCCTACATCGTCGGCCATGATTCTGATCTCACTTCTTATTTTGATTGCCATTATTTCTCGACTGAATTTGCTTGTTCTGTATATTCAACTGAACTTTTCTGGAACTCTCTTCGGGTTGCTTAACCACAAAATTACTCTATATCCCTTCCATACAGGGTCCAATGTCATCTTGCTTCCTAGACTGTTTCACGTCTTCCCGCCTCAAGAATTGGGCAGCTTTGGAGTAGAAACAATCCAATGACGCGGGGTGTTTCCTAGCTTGCCAATTTTCGAACTCGGAGTTAGGATCAATCCCCTTTGTTAATGCCATCAGAATAGAGTTGTCATTGGGATTACTTATCTCTGCACATGCAGCATTAAACCTCTCTAAGTAGCACCTGAGTGTCTCTCCGGGAGCTTGAGTGACGCTGGAAAGAGTATTAACATCTTTAGGCCTTGCTACATGCATTCGAAACTGTTCCACGAACTTGGTGGTCATTTGGTCGAAGTAAGAAATGGATCGGGGTGGCAATCTTGTGAACCACATGGTAGCAATGCCCCCCAAAGAGATGGGAAAACTACGGTATTTCACTGCATCATCTGCTCTTGCAGCATTCATCGGCCATTCATACTTCAGGATATGCTGATTTGGATCTGAACTCCCTTCATAAACTGGCAGAGCCAGCATTCTGAATCGCCGAGGAGGTTCGGCATAACTATCTCATCTGTGAAAGGGATATGATTCAGAGAGATTCCCCAGTTGTCGTTAGTAAGACGCTGGCTTTCATGGATCATTTGTCGAATCATAGTCGGAATATCCGGCATCTGGACATTCCGCGCACGTTGAGCCAAAGTGTGGTCAGGCTCCACATTACGAGGTTGGACTGGGCGCTGTTGACGGTCCATGTCTCGCCTCCTTGGCTCATAGCTTTTTGGGACGTATGGTTCAGGGGTACGTCCATGCTGATGACGGTTCAGATCTGATTGTTTCTGGGCATCAATATCTGGTTCAACTGCGATGGTGGTAGCACGATTTTCTATGGTATATTGGGGAACAGTACCTCCTCGGAAGAAGGGTCCAGTATGGAAATTGGCCGGTGGACCAACTCTCAGCTGCCCAACGATCATTACAGGTTGATGTCCAGTGGAATGTGTGTAAGTCCTGTCTAAACGGGGATGTGTAGATCTGTGATGATAGTCATATGAAGCAGAACTTTTTATGGAGGAGTGAGAAGCATGATCCCTTTTGGATCTTCTGCGCCTTTGGCGATTTAGCTGGTTGATCAACTTAGCATTGGCACGTAGTTGCTCAGTTAGTTGTTGCCGACTTTGGGTCAACTCCTGAAGCAACATTTGGAATTCTTGTCTAGTAACCGGGCCTAATGGATCCGAACGTCCGGCAGCATCTTGGTTGGATAGAGGCAATTGCGCGGGATTCTATCTATCCCGACCTTCTTGATTGGCAACCGTGGAGGCGGTCCTTATGCTAACCATTGTGAGAGGTGAAGTCCTTTCCTAGATTTTATGCAAATCTGAATGGTTGGAAGGATTCTAGACTAGAGATCTGGATCTTCCTCTTGGATTTATGCAATCCGGTATCGACGGTAGATCCAAGGAGCAGGAGAAAAACTGCGTTTCTCGGTGAAAGCATCAAAATGTTTAAACCAAAAATATGCACAACACTCTTTGGAATTTTTAAAGAGATAAACAATGAATAATATAAATTTAAAATGTAGATTATCTAATAAAAACTCCAAAAACTGATAAATAAACGCACAGACACAAGCGATATAGAGTGGTTCGGCGTGTTGCCTACGTCCATTATGAATTTTTATGATTTTATTGATTCTTTCTTGATGAATACACTTGACCACAGGAAGCAACAGTGAATTACAACTCTGAAATTTGAGTACAACAACAGTAGCAGAGTGCAAAGTCGAGTTGGGCAGAGTCTGGGCGCTTGAGAATCAAAAGATCCCTCTTCTGTAGGCCCTGGGGTCTATTTATTGGTGTAGGAGGCTGATATTTCGCTCAGATCTCGGAAGACTTCTTCTGGCATGTGGGGGGCCCACGCGATCGATCCCATGAAGTTTCGAATCGATCTATGGTCGATACGAACGCAATTTGAATCGATCGAGATGTTATCCAATTGAGTTGAAACTTGGTGGGAACATTCTTAGCTTGTACGTAAGCTCCTTTGAAAATTTCATAGCATTTGGACTTTGGATCTCGAGTTATGATCGATACGAGATGTAGTTTTTCGAAAGGCCGTTTTGTTCGAATCGATTACTTCGAATCGATCTGTTCGAATCGATGGTTACATATGCCTTCGTGATGATGTGGCACGCACTCCTCGGATCGATCCACCTTTCACTTCGAGTTGACTGGGTCATCCTTGAACTTTGCCTCATTCGTACCTAAGGCCGTTGCCCAGTTCAAGTCGATGGTGAGGATCTAGTTCGCATAGATGAAAGTGGTGCAGTTGGCATCAATGGAGGTGGCTTCATTCGCATCCATCAAGCCTGCCCTTGTTCGTATCGACCAAAGTCGCTTTAACTTGATGGATACGAACAAGCAATATGGTGATGGACTCGAATAGATGGGGACGCTGCTTGGCTTGATGGATACGAATAGTGATAACCTAATGGATACGAAATAATAAATGTTGTATGGATACGAACTATGGTCACTTAATGGATACGAACTAGACATTAGCCTATCGATATGAAGCGCACCGTATGTTGATGGATACGAAACTGACCGATGCAAACAAAGGCTTGACGATGGATACGAATAGTACTGATATGAACTGGGGCGCAAAGATGGATACGAAGAGGACTGTTCTGATCGATACGAAGATTATGGATTCGAACCAAGGTGTAATGATGGATACCAAAATGGGGTTATCTCGTTCAATTTGCATCGATCATACTTAAGCATATGAACTCGGATTGACTTGAAATTTGGAACATTGGTTTTCATAGCCATGTTGGTCCTGTCATATCAATTGTAGCTTGATCTAGACTCGGACAAAATTCATAGATATCCATAGTGAATCTGTGCATACTTGATATCCGGAATGAGCAATCCTTCGTTTTTTGGTCAGTTTCTTGATATCTCGGCCTTGCCAAAAGGCGGAATAACATAGAAATCAGTCCCAAAGATTTTAGAATTCGGATGTTGTATAAATGTATTCCGGATCTATACTTGGTTATAAATTATAATTTTGGATTATTGCCTAATTTATGTTGTGTTGTAGGTTTTCCATAGTTTAGTTTTTGGAATAAAGTTCCATTTGATTTTTATGAATTTTTTTACATTTTCCAATTTTTTCGTTCAAAAGGGCAATGTTTGATTTAACAAGGAATACCCACAAAAGAAAAGGGAAGAGATGCGTAAAGTATAGATTCTCCGTAGTTTATACCGTCTATTCCAACTAAAAAATTCATTCCTTGTAATTTCAAATAGAATCACTCTTTCCTTTTTAGGTTAAACCAATATATGGAAATCATAGCGAAAAATCTTTGTAAGGAATTTACTTCCAGTAAATTAAATATTGAAACCATATTCTAGTTACATATTTATGACTACAATATATTTGGTTAGGAATAGTTTTATTGGGCAATTTAATCATATTTATTATGTTAATAAAGGAGAACAACATTTATTTATGCGCTATTTATGCTTAACGTTCGTTAGTTATTATTATATTTAGGAAAGCGAATAGTTAGAATTAGAAGAATAAATTAGGGATTCCAATTTGTTAGTTAATAGGAAATGAAAGATTTTAACCTAAATCAATAGGCAATCAATGAGAAATAATGGATAGTATTAAATTAAGGATTATAACTAATAAAGATAAATGGATTAATGAGACTGATAAAAATGGAATAGATATAAAAAGCAACTAATTTGAAAATAGTAATTGTACATAAATGTCTTAGGAAATTATAGCACCTTTAATTTATGATGACATTATTCAGGAGATTTAATTTGATAAATTAAATAGAATAATGTAAACAGTTAGAGTGATAAGGGGATTGGGATTTGAATAAATGATAAGTAGGCCATGCTTAATTAAATAATTAAAATGGTCTTCAGAATGGCTGATAGGCTCGTTAAATTACATAAGGGCATAATGGGAAATAGTCGCACCCTATTTCCATAACCCTTATATATTCTTTTTCCATATACCATTCACATTCTTTCTCATTTTCACAAAAATAAAACGCAAATATATGAAGAGCAGCTGGCTATTACGATGAAGAAAAAGAAAAGAAAACTAAAATCAAGCTAAGGATTAAAGTAAGGGGGATAAATCTTAATCTCAATCCAATCTCCTTATCATAATCAAGGTGAATAATAATTTATGTCATTCTATTTTTTTATCAACATATATTTTCGAATTTAAGATTAAATTATTTTTTATGATTTTTTCGATGATGATATGCTTGAATTGTAATTTGTTTGATTTAAACAAGATTGTTTAAACGGGGGTTTATGCGGTTTTAGGGCAAAACCGATTGAAATTGATCGTTGAAATTATGTTATGCAAAATAATATTTGGAGTTAGGTTTTAACTTTAATAATTTTCAAAGCTATGGGAAGATTATTGTGAGTTTTCAAAGGAAAATATGGTTAATTGGGTTTAGAAATTTATTTCAGAAATTATACTAAGAATTTAGGTATGAAATTAATATTAAATAACATAATAAAAGATAATTTCTGTAATTTCTGGGGATTTTTCCCAAGTGATTTGTTATGAAATTATGTGGTAGTAATTTTGGTAAAGAATTTGAAAAATTAAGGCAACCAATCATATGTTTACACGTAGGCAGGTTAGTAGATAAAATTTTCTTTAATTGGAATTAATCAGATTTTAGTCGGAAAAGCAAGTTCTGCCCATATTAGAAGTACCTTTCGACTTATAACTTTCACTTCGACTAAGTCGAAACCAACCCATGCCGAAACCAATACACAAGCTATCATTTAGATGGTATGTAGTGGATTGGAGGAAAAGCAGAAGGCATGGTGTCGAAAGCATTTGGTTCCGATGGGACCGAAACGTTTGCTTTGTTTTCAAATATTAAGCGCCTACCTGGTTTTCATAAAAGCTTTCGAATGAGTCGAAACCGATGCTTTCGAAGGGGTTTTCTAAACAGCTTTCGAAAAGGGTTGCCATCTTATGTTATAAAGTTTAAGCTTTCGAATGGATTTCTCAATTTATAAAATGATGCTTTCGGATGTAGTGGTTCTGACTAAGTCCAAATCCAATCGCCATTCTTTAAGCTTTGGAGTGTATTGAACATTAGTACTTTCGAAGGGTGGCCTTTATTTTAAACTTATGATAAGACACTTCCTAAATGATTTTGAAAGGGTTCTTAGGTTTCGAAGGTAATGGCTTCGAAGGGGGTATCGATGCTATCCTTGAGTGTTTTTCTTAAATGATTTGAAGCTTTCGAAAGGATGATGCCGGCGCCATCAAGTTTTACCCAATACTTTATATGATAAAGAATGGTTTTGAAAGAGATACTTTCATTTATATTCACTTTGACCCAAAAGATATTTTTATATATAAACCCAATGGTTTCGAAAGAAAGACTTTCAATGGTTTTGGAAGGGATACTTCCAATGGTTTCTAAGCTGAGCTTCTAAGAGTTAATAAGTAATACTTTATTATATTCGAAATGTTTTGAAAGAGAGGTTTTAAAGTATTTCGAAAGGCAAGACCCCAATATATTGAAAAGATACTTATATTCTTTCAAAGGAGGTTATCCAGTGAGGTCGAAAGCAAAGTTTTGAATGTTTAGAATGCTTTAGTTTTCAAATAAATAACCCAGTCTCATTTTAAAGGTAAAACCCATGGCTAAGTAAAGCAGTTTTAAAATTGTTTTAAGAAGATGTTTTCCTTGATAAATCATTAGGTTAAAGGGATTAATCATGATTCATATGGAAAAAAAAATTCGAGGATATTAAGCCCATAGGAGTGGTATTGTTATGTTATTATGGTTGCTTCTTCAAGTACACACACACACATTGTAACGAACCTAAAACGGTAATATTAGGGAAGGGCGTAAAACCAGCTAGGTTGACCCAGTAGTGAATACAAATTAAATTATTAAACATAATGGCAGGGGCCAGTATGTTCACAGTAAGCCCATGAAAACTATGTATAGGAAAAGATATTGATAGCGGCCAATAGGTTCATAGTAAGTCCATGAAAACTATGCATAAATAAGATGTCAGAAAGAGAGGTTTAGCCAATGATGATATTGGTAGGCGCCAATAGGTTTATAGTGAAAACCATGAAAACTATATTTAGATTAAGATATTGACAGATGTCAATAGGGCCTAGTCAACCTATGAAAATTAGGATAAGAGAAAAGATATTGGAGTTACCAATAGGTTCAGGAAGAATCCATGAAGTCATAAAGATATTGGCAGAGGCCAATAGGTTTTTAGTGATCCTATGAAAACTATGAAACCAAACATGGGGTCCATAAACATTAATCGGTTTATTAGTAAGCCCATAATAACTAATAGGTTAATAGTAACCCTTGAAACTATAACTGAGACAGATAGTTAAAATGAATGAGGATGGGTAATCCAGAATTGATTTACTTATTTTGCATATCATCTTGTTTTTTTGAATTATTTTAACTATTGTGGATATAGTAGCATCATATATGGTTTTATAAAGGTTTTTGGATATCAGTGAGGGGAAAACTCCGCTATGCTGCATGGTCTCACTTGATATCTAAATGGTTTGAGATGGTATATTATAATTCATATCAGGCTTTATCTCTTACTTGAAGTTTATGTTTTCCCCTTAAACTCTCGGGTACTCAATTGATTTTGAGTAGTTTGAGAGTTGAGGGTAGACTAATAAGCTTCTTAAGACATGTTGGAGGGAAGATGGCTATCTAGAGTTCTCTTTTATTTTGATTCTACCTATGTTGTTGTTGTAATGACAAAGTTGTTAAATTGCCTTATATACTCTGATTATCTAAAGGGACTTCTTCATATGTCGCTCTTGGCGTATGTTGTAATAAATTTATTTTCTTTGAACATGGTGAACGTTTATGGGATTATATAATGAATTTGAGCTGTTTTGAAATGGAATGTGAAACTTATTTGATGTTTTAAAACTTTTCCATATTCATGTTTCCGTGTATCAATATATCTAATATTACCGTATTTGATCGTCGAGGATAAATTACTATGGACGACTGCAGCATCCGTAGCCGTTAGTTTTGAGCCTCCAAGCAGGGAATGTTACAATTTGCTATCACAACATAGGTTTGTGAAATTTAAAGAATTTTAAACATAAAATATTTTCAAACGTAACCCAATGAATCTGAAAATAAGGTCGGGGTTTGGGTTAACGCTATAGTAACATACTTGTATTTAATATATATATATATATATATATATATATATATATATATATGAGTACATATTCCCCTCTGTTAAGCTGTTCATATGAATCTTACTAAGGCTCCTATGCAGATTTACGAGAAAGAAGATATGAAAGCTGGAAACGGAAGAGGAAATCTCGGTGGAGGAAGCACCACAACTAACAGAAATATTCGACCTAAAACCAGGTGGAACCAAGGTTGATAGGCTAATTCTAACCAAAATGTTGATGCCGATATGGGTGTTGGAAATCGACCGGTAGATATGGGGGTGATGTATGAGTTTTTCGTCAATATAATGCAAGTAGGAGTTGCTGCTGGACTGGTTGGGAATGTTTGAGGAGCTAATTCTGTAGCTCCAATTGGGAAGTCTTAGTGGGAAGCCATTTATGGGGATGGAGAATGCCATAAAGGTAGAGAATTGGTTGTTACATTGTGAGCGTATCTTTGTTGATTTGCGTTTAGATGATGAGCAAAAGAGAAGGTTGGCCTCTAGATAGTTGCAAGGGTCAACACTTTATTAGTGGAATTTTGTTACTGCTGGGTTCCGAAGGAAGAGATGACCTAGGCTAATTTTCAAAATAGATTTATGCAAAGATTTATATCTAAAGTTGCTAAATCAAGATCGGTAAGGAAGTTTTTAGATGTGGAGCAAGGAGAGATGTCGTTTATTGAGTATGCTGCTAAGTTTGATGAGTTACCCCATTATGGATATAATATTATAGACACTGACATCAGGATTCATTTGGTGGTTGAGAACTTAGCTTGCTAGGGCGACCTTGACACGTATCCATGATCCCTATAATTTGGTTGTGGAGATGGAAATTCACTATGAGGAGATGGTTGATGTTTGTGCTGAAGAGTTGCCTGTTGAAACCCAGGTTTCTCAAGGAAAGAAGAGGAAGTTCTTTAAAAAGAAGGGAGCCCAAAAGGGGGATGTTGCCTAGAAGATAAAGGTTGATTTCATTTGCTTTAAGTGTGACAAGAAGGGTCATTATGAAAATGAGTGCCGGTCAGGCAAGGAGAAGAAGGCTGCAGATAAGAAAAATGCGAAGTGTTTTAATGGTGACTAAGTTAGGCATTATAAGAACCAGTGTCTGAAGCCAGTCAGGATAGACATTGAAAAGGATTTTTCTATTGGACCATCATCTGCTAAGATAACTGCAGCTGAAAAGGGGAAGACTGTGATGAAGGTACGTTTTTGTTTCAGAGTATGCCATTTAGGATACTATTTGATACTGGTGCATCACATTCATTTGTATCCAGTGTTTGGTTGATAGGTTATGCTTAGAACCTACATACATTTTTACTTCCTTAAGGGTTGCGAATCCAATAGAAGGGTATGCAACTTTGAGGATGAGATGTAATTAGCTAGTACTTGACTTGTTAGGTCATAAGTTTGCATGCAGTCTGTATGTTTTCAATCTCGTAGATTATGGAATCATTTTGGGTACGGATTGGTTGAGCAAGTATGAGACTAGGGTATTTTGTCAGGATTGGGAGATATCGCTAAGACACCCTGATAATCATAACCGAATTATATTATCCAACTAGAATTGTTGTGTAATGTTAAGTGCTATGGAAGTGGGAGAAGATCTAACTCATGTTAGAGTAGTAAAAGAGTTCGTAGATGTCTTTGAGCCAGTCACAGGACAACCACCGAATCGAGCTATTGAGTTTTGTATTGATCTTGTGCCGAGAGCTGAACCTATGAGTAAACCACCTAGTAGGATGGCACCGATAGAGATGAAGGAATTGAAGTGCAGCTAGTGGATCTAGAAGGAAGGAATTTTATTCGACCAAGCAGTTCGTCTTGCGGAGCGGTCACAATATTCGTGAAGAAACCAGATAGGTTGTTGAGGATGTGTATCGACTATCGTAAGTTGAACGAGAGGACGATTAAGAGTAAATATCCTTTGCCAAGAATAGATGATCAATTTGATTAGTTATGTGGATCCAAAGTGTTTTCATAGTTGGATTTGGAGGTAGGATTCCATCAGTTAAGAGTGGCAAAGGGTATTATCCCTTTGATATAATTTCAAACTAGGTACGGTTTGTACGAGTGGTTAGTGATGCCATTCGGGTTAACGAATGCACCTGCTTTCTTTATGGATTTGATAAACAAAGTCTTCCGATAGTATTTGGATAGATTCGTGTTTGTGTTATAGATGACATTTTAGTATACTATAAGGATGAAAGTGAGCATGAGGATAATCTTAGAGTGGTACTTGAGACACTAAGGTAGAATCAGCTGAAGGCGAAGTTTTCCAAGTGTCAATCCTGCAAGAAAGAAGTTAAGTTTCTTAGTCACGTGGTCTCAAAGAAGGGCTTGTTAGTCGATCCAGATAAGATCGAAGATGTTAATAACTGGAAGAGACCAGAGATGGTGACCGAGATTAGAAGTTTCCTTAGACTTGTTGGCTATTACCAAAAATTCATTAAGGATTTCTTGCGATAGCAGCTCCTTTGACTAGGCTAACCAAGAAGGAGGTGAAGTTTGTTTTTGTCTGAAAAATGTGAGGAACCATTACTTAAGTTAAAGCATTTGTTGACCAATGCACCTATGTTATGTTGGATCTTAGGTTTTGATTACTAACATGACACAACAATTCACGAATTTATGACTACTACAATATCCAGACTCAACGACTTAAACTCTGGTTCATATAGTTATATATTTCAACAAGAGTCATGAAATCTGTATATAGAGTCTAGTCCAGTCACTTTGTTATAATCTTTCCTCAAGAATCATCATTCCCATTCATTCATATTCACATATCAACTGGCATTCAAATTTAAACACCTTTTGATTTCAAATGCACACATTCTTCACTATATTTCATTGTTCATTTGACTGACCATGTGCTATTAGTCGGCTGAATCAGTATATATATTTGTGTATATAACATGGACCAGTTGACTGAATACATATGGTCAGTCAACTGAGTCTGTGTCTATGACTTGTGCACTTTTTGAATTCAGTCGGCTGACCAAGCACTTTAAGTGAACTGAATCCTGTAACAGTAAAAATTATGAATACACACTTCTATTTCTCAAAGGTTATCTCCTTTCCCAAGTGTTGCATCCATTAGCTTTTCACAGAGAACTATTACCAGAGGCTGTAACTCTTGATACACTATAAATGCACTCAAGTTTCAGTCATCAAATTACCTAATTCTCTCCTCTTTCTTGATCTAACATACATAGTATTCTTGATTCTATTGCTTACAAAACTTTATACAATCATTGGTTACAATTTCACTTCCATATTCTTTAAGCAATTCTAATCTTTCTATTCTTCATAGATACACAATTATACGCATAATTTTTGAGGAAAAGATTATAGGAAGGGTGCACTACAAGTGACAAATTATCTAGGACACATAAATTCAAGATAATCTAGTTTGTAATAAAGTCCTATTCGATTGCTCAAGCTGTCAAACCCTGTTATGTTGCTTAGGCAGTCAAGTCTCGTTTGGTTGCTTATGCACTGTAATACCTATTCCTCCAGGTTAAGTGATGGTTGCTAGCTTTAATTTCAGAAGGAGTCTGGAACTGGACGTATAATGGGAGTTCCAACCTGTATAAAAATACATGGTGTCATTTTACTTTACTACTATCAGTATTTTTAGCACCAGTTATTTATTATATTCCATATTACTCGATCCCATAGTGAACTTTTATTTGGTATAAGAGCAAGTTCATCTTATAACTGTAACATAGTTATCTTATTTTTTTTAATATGGAAAACAACACCACCACTGCAACTAACACTACCTTTCTTGAAGGTCAATGTACTGCATGACCACCTCTATTTAATGGAATGAACTATAACTATAGGGCTACTAGCATGATAATTTATATACAAGTAAGTAGTTATGACACTTGGAACATTATGCAATCTGAATATACCATGCCTACTACTGAATATTCACAATGGTCTAACACACAAAAATTGGATGCTACTGTAAATGATAAAGCTATGAACATGTTATATTGTGCATTAGACAAAAATGAGTTTAATAGAATAAGCATGCGTAAAATGGCTTATGAAATTTGGCGTACACGTAAAGTTACACATAAAGGTACTAACAAAGTAAAATGGAGTAAAATTTCCGTGCTCAAAAATCGGTTCCACAATTTTAAAATGAAGCAAGATGAGACTATAAATGAAATGTACTCTAGATTTCAAGACATATGTCATTCATTGATAGCATTAGGAGAAACTTACACAGATTTGATGTTGTTTCAAAAATCTTCAACTCTCTAACAGATGAGTGGGAACGAAAAGTGTCATCAATTGAAGAAGCTTACGACATTTCAACTATAATACTTGAGGAGTTAATAGGAAATCTAATGTCTTGTGAAGTTAAGCTCCAAACAAAACGAGTACAGGCTCAAGAAAGAAGAATATAGAATTCCAAGCAAAAAAAGATGAATCAGATTCAGATGAAGAAGATATGGCATTTATTGCTAAAAATTTCAAAAAGTTTTTGAAATTTAGAAGGAGCAAAAAATTTAGAAATAACAAGAACAACTCCAGTAACGATAACAACACCAACAAACCATCATCGTCTACTCTAGAATGTTATGAATGTCACAAGAAAGGCCATATCGAGAAAGACTGTCCACAGAAAAGGAAAGACAAACATAAGCACAAGAAAGACAGATTCAAGAAGAAAGCTTTCTCTGTCACTTGCGACAATTTAGAATCATCTTCATGATCAGATAGTGACTAAGATAATGATACAGAACAAGCGAACGTATGTTTTATGGTCGCAAAAGACGGGGTGAGTGATCTAACTTATAATGATTTATTAGAAATAAACTCGAAATTACTTGATAAACTAAAAGACATTAAAAGAAAGTACAAAGAACCTCTTGAAAAACTGAATAGAATTGAAATTGAAGTAGATATGTTAGGAGATGAGAAACAAATATTAGAAGAATAACTTGAAGTTACTCAAGAATCTTGTTCCAGTATGGATGTTAAGTAAAGAGATAGAAACTCAAAAAGAAAAGAACGATGCTCTATTAATTGAAAATCATGTTCTTAAAGCTAATGTCAAGATTTTAGAATTTGATATCTCTAGCTTAAAACAAAGTTAGATGATATTACTAAACATGTCTCTAATTTTAACAAAGGCAGGGAAAATCTTTCCAAAATTATAGAAGATTCTCAAACTGCTTCAAATAAAAGAGGACTAGGATATAAGCAATCTTCTAAAATTATTTCAATAAAAAAGAACTCTTCATATAAAAGGAATATTAATAAAATTAAAAAACATTGTTTAAAAGTTTCAAATTTACCAAATCAATTAAGATTTGGGTTCCTAAGACAAATAATTCTTTGATTAGAAATAAGTATATAAAATCTTTTATAAAAAATGTTCATAAAGACAAAGATTTTATTTTTAAAAGGAATTCTGAACCCTTTTGGGTTTGGCTTCCTAAAAACTAGCTCTTAGGACCCAAATAAAATGCTGGGTACCAATGTTAATTCTTTATTTTGCAGGTACCACTTAAAAAGAGAGGAAATTGGATACTGGACAGTGGTTGCTCAAAACACATGATAGGAAACAAAGGGATGCTAACAAACATCATCTACTCAGATGGAGGTTCCGTCACATTTGAAGATAATTCCAAAGGATATGTCATCGGCAAATGCGATTTGAGCGATAATGGTATATCTAATTTACCTCTTATTATAGTTGTTTTATTAGTTAAAAATTTGAAGCATAATTTACTTAGTTTCAGACAATTGTGTGACAAAGGATTCAATATTTCATTTTCTGAAAATTAGTGTAGCAGTTTTGATCAGAATAAAAATCTTATTTTTGAAGGTTTTAGAGATAAAAATATTTATGTTTTGAATATGAATGTAAATTACAATACAAATATGTGTTTAATAGACAAAGAAATAAACCTTGGTTATGACACAAAAGACTTCGTCATATTAATATCAAAGATATAAATATACTATCTAAAAATGAATTAGTAAACTATTTACCAAAAAATAATTTTAAAGTAAACAATATTTGTAATGCTTGTCAATTAGAAAAACTATCAAAATCGTTTTTCAAATTAAAGAAAAATATTTATACTATACAACCACTGGAACTATTGCATTTGGATCTCTTTGGTCCAACTCAAGTTCAATCTATAAATCATAGCAAATATGTGTTTATTATAGTAGAGATTTCTCAAGTATACTAGGACAATTATTCTAAAAAATAAAAGTGGTACTTTTGAAAATTACAATTTTTTTGCCTAAAGGATTCAAAATCTCAACAACTTAATAATTAAAAATATTAGAAGTGATCATGGAGGTGAATTTGAAAATATAAAGCATTCGAACATTTTTGTAACAAAAAGGGATACAATAATTTTTCTTTTCCTAGAACATTATAACAAAATGGAGTTGTAGAAGGGAAAAAAAAAAGAAATTTACAAGAATGTGCAAGAACTTTATTAAATGGAAGCACTTTACCAAAACATTTTTGGACAGAAGCTGTAGCAACTGCTTGCTATGTTCTAAATCATGTTTCTAAACGACCACTAGCAAAACACACTCCATATGAACTTTTTCATCAAAGAAAACCAAATATTTCATATTTTAAAATTTTTGGTTCAAAATGTTTTGTTTTAAAAAAAAGATCGGCTTGGAAAATTCGATCCAAAATCCGATGAAGTAATCTTCGTAGCATATTTGGAGCGAAGCAAAGCTTGTCGAATTTTCAATAAAAGAACTAAAACAATCAAAGAAACACTTCATGTTTCATTCGATGAAAATTTCAAATTTAGTAAAAATTTAGAGGATGATGAGATAATATCTAAGAGGGTCACAAGTACAGTTGCTCAAAATAATTTTGAAGAAGATGAAAACATTGTCCATAATTTGGAAGATGATGAAAACATTATTCATGATGAAAATGAATTAAGATCTCCTCCTAGGATTTTACGAGATCACCCAGTAGAAAATGTCATAGAAGAAATTGATTCACATGTTAGAACTAGAAATAAACTTAATCAAATGGGCCATATAGCATTTCGTTCTAATATTGATCCTAAAAATGCAAAAGAAGCCTCTACTGATGACTATTGGATTATAGCTATGCAATAAGAGCTAAACCAGTTTGAATGAAATGAAGTTTGGGTACTAGTTCCTAGACCGAGTGATCATACAGTCATTGGTACTAAATGGGTCTCCAAAAATAAAGCAGATGAACAAGGTAATATAATAAGGTATAAATCTAGATTGGTTTCACAAGGATATAATCAAGAAGAAGGAATTGTCTATGAAGAAACATTTGCTCCAGTCGCACTAAAGCAATACGAATCTTATGGGCATTTGTATGTTTTCATAATTTCCAACTTTATCAAATGGATGTAAAAGTGCTTTTTTGAATGATATATAAGAGAAAATGTTTTTGTTGAACAACCTCCTTTATTCACACATGAAAAATTTCCAGATCACGTTTATAAACTTAAGAAAGCCTTATGCGGTCTAAAACAAGCACAGTGTACTTGGTATGAAAGTCTTAAGAGCTATCTAATAGATTCTGGTTTTGAAATTGGAAAGGTTGATTAAATTCATTTTATTAAAATAACAAAATGGGATATTTTAATTATTCAAATTTATGTAGATGATATTATTTTTGGTTCTACAAATGAAAAATTATGTCAGGAATTTTCTGAAATAATGACCAAAGAATTTGAAATGTCACATATGGGAGAATTATCTTAATTTCTTTGTTTGCAGATTAAACAATTAGAAAATAGAATTTTTATTAATCAAGAAAAATATTGTAATAATCAAATTAAATGCTTTTGTTTGGATACTGCTAAACCAACTCCAATGTGTACAACTATACATCTTGATAGAGATGAAGATGACAAAAGTATCAACCAAAAATTATATCAAAGTACAATTGGATCATTACTTTATCTAACTTCTAATACACCTGACATAATGATGAGTGTTTTTTTATGTGCTCGATTTCAAGCAAATCCTAAAGAATCACATATGTGAGCAACGAAACAAATATTGCATTATCTAAGCAAAACCGAAGATTTCAAACTTTTCTATTCGAAAGAATGTCCTTTCGAGTTAGTTTCGTAAAGTGACGCTGAATTTGGAGGATGTTGGATGGATTAAAAAAGTACTAGCGGGACTTGCCACTTCATTGGACAATCCTTAGTCTCTTGGTTTAGCAAGAAACAAAATTGTGTTTCGCTTTCGACTTGTGAAGCAGGATACATTTCTGCTGCTTTAGCATGTGCTCAAGTCATTTACATGCAACAAACACTTCAAGATTTTGGTAAAAATTTATCTAAATCAATAATTTTCTACGATGATACAAGTGCTATAAACTTATTTAAAATTCCGATCAACCACTCACGAACTAAACATATTGACATACGTCATCATTTTTTCGTGATAATATTGAAAATGATTTAGTCAGATTGGAATTTATATCCTTTTAAAATCAACTATATTTAAAAAACTTTTGAATGAAAATATTTTCATTAAACCAAGAAGAGAATTAGGAATTATGTCCTCAAAAGATCTAATTATTTTAGCTAGAGTTTTTTTTTCAAAAATAAAATCTTCTCAAAAACCTGAAGATTGCGAGACTCAAACTTCAGACCTCTAACTTTATAAGTTGGTATCCACCACTTCACTACACTATGTTTCTTATCTATACATATTTTTCATTTTATATTATACCCTAATTTCTGATTACCCGTTATAACCACTCGTTTATTTTTAAGTATTTACAGCCATTCCTTCTACAGGTTGTTATTTATCCTTCTTTTTAAACCTTTGTTGTACAAGTGGTTTTTATTTTCTTATGTTTTCTATCATTTATTTTTATCTAATTTAAGCCACCTCCTTCTTATAAATTCAGGATCAACTTTATATTTTTTTTTCCACAATCCCTTTAAATTCAAAGTTTAATAAAGCTTTAATCTTTCAACAAGCTCTTCAATAAATTTTTTACCATGTCTTCACCATATATCTCTGAATCATCTTCCCTCTCTTGTACGTCAATAAGCTCAGATTCTATTAATCTACCTACACCAACTCCTATTTACGACTAACCAAGCTCATTCAGTCGACTGAGCATGATTTTTTTGACTATAATTTTTATCTGCAGTCAATCAATTGACCTGCATATCCAGTCGACTGAATTTGGCAAATTTAAACTATCGGGAAGGCTTCAGTCGATTGAATCCTCCAATCAGTCGACTGAACCCAGATTAAATTTTTTAATACCTAGTTAGTTGACTGGTCATGAATATCCAATCGACTGAAACTTCTATGCCTACTACGTATCTTTTTCGTATGTTCTAAGTTATCGTCTTTATTAGAAATATTTTCTGCTTTGAGAACTCTCCTTTTTGTCCATGACAAAGGGGGAGAAAAGATATCGTTTGATAATTATTTACAGGAATATATAGCATAGATTCAGGGGGAGAAGCACAATTGCAGGAATATATTCAGGGGAAGAAATAGATCAACAAAGCTTGTCGAGATTCATTCATAGCAAATGGAGTTGTCCTAATAAAAAAGGTTGAGAATGTTGGATCTTTGGTTTTGATTGCTGACATGATACAACAATTCATGAATCTACAACTACTACAACATCCGAACTCAACGACCCAAAGTATGGTTCGTAAAGTTATATATTTAACAAGAGTAATGAAACGTGTATATAGAGCCTAGTCTAGTCGCTTTGTTAAAATCTTTCCTCAAGAATGATCATTCTTATTCATTCTTATTCGCATATAAATTGGTATTCAAATTTAAAAACCTTTCGATTTCAAATGCACACATTCTTCACTGAACTGCACTATTTAGTCGATTGACCACGTGCTATCAACTGACTGAATCAGTATATATATTTATATATAACATGTACCTGTCGACTGAATACACATGGTCAGTCGATAGAGTCTGTGTATACGACTTATGCACTTTTTGAATTTAGACGACTGACCAAGCTCTTTTAGTCGATTGAATCATGTAACTGTCAAAATTATGAATAGACACTTCTATTTCTCAAAGGTTATCTCCTTTCCCAAGTGTTGCATCCATTAGCTTTTCAAAAGAGCTATTACCAGAGGTTGTAATTCTTGATACACTATAAATGCACCCAAATTTCAATAATCAAATTACCTACTTCTCTCATCTTTCTTGATCTAACGTGCATAGCATTCTTAATTCTATTGCTTACAAAATTTTTTATAATCAATGCTTTCAATTTCACTTCCATATTCTTTAAGCAATTTTATTCTTCCTATTCTTCATACACACATAATTATACACATCATTCTTGAGGAAAAGATTATAGGAATGATGTACTACAAGTCATAAATCCGTGTTATCTAGAACACATATAGTCAAGACAATCTAGTTTCTACTAAAGTCTTGTTCGGTTGATCGAGCGATTAAGTCCTATTCTATTGCTCAGGCGGTCAAGTCATGTTCGGTTGCTCAAGCAGTGTAATACTTGTTCCTCAGGTTAAATGAGGGTTGCTAGCTTTAATTATAGAAGGAGTCTGGGACTGGAAGTAGAACGGAAGTTTGAACCAGTATAAAAATCCCTGGTGTCATTTTACTTTATTACTATTATTATTTTCTGCAATAGTTATTTATTATATTCCATATTACTCGATCCTATAGCATGGTCACTTTCATATTAGTAATTTTTGATGGAAACCAAGGGTAGGTGGTGTATACCGCTGCATGTGGGATTGGATTCGGAGCCGTGTTGATGAAGAATGGTAAAGTGATTGCCTATGCTACATGACAGTTTAGACCACATGAAATGAGATACCCTACTCACGATTTGGAGTTGGCTGCGGGGTCTTTGCAATAAACATTTAGAGGCTTTATCTCTTAGGGGAGAGATTTGAGATATACGTAGATCATAAGTCTTTAAATTATTTATTCACTCAGAAGGAGTTGAATATGAGACAGTAGAGGTGGCTGGAGTTTTTGGCATCTTATGATTTTGGTATAGAGTATACTCGTGCGAAAGGAAATAAGGTAGCGGATGCTCTTAGCAGAAGACATAAGAATGTGGTGTTAGATGTGTTGTCAGAGTGGAAGGATTTAGAAGCTTTGACTTCCTATAGTGTGCAGTTAAGATCGATTTCTAGTTCTAGCCAGAGTATCGCAATATTTCCTGTTTAGAAGTTCGATCAGTGTTGATCGAAAGGATAGCTTCTAAGCAGAAGAAGGATCCAATATTACGAGAAGATTAGAAGGCTTGAGGTTGGATCAGAGATCGATGATCTAAAAGATTATAGCCTTGACCTGAGGGGATTATTGAGAAAGAAGGGACGATTATGTGTTCTAAATGTTGAGAACTTGAGAAAAGAGATTCTTCGAGAATGTCATCCGTCAAAATTTATGATTCATCCTAGAGGGACCAAGATGTATCAAGATGCGAAGAGGAGCTTCTATTAGGAAGGTATGAATAGGGGTGTTGGCTTATGGGTTAGGCAGTGTGCAAACTGTCAACAAGTGAAAGTCGATCATCAGAAGCTAAGTGGATTGATTCAGCATTTAGAGATTCTAGTTTGGAAATTGGATTCGATATTCATAAATTTTGTCAACGGATTGCCAAGGTTAATGAGGGGAAATAAAAGTATATGTGTCATAGTGGACAGGTTGACCAAGAGTGCTAATTTCATTACAGTTAAGTCAACCAGGATGGCACATGTTTTAGCTAAATTATTCATGAAGAACATAGACTACATTGGATTCCTAGTAGTATCATCAGAGACAGAGATGCATTGTTTACCAGCGAATTCTAGAAGAGTCTATAGGATTTGTTAGTCATAAAGTTCAAGATGAGTACTACATATCACCCTCAGACGGATGGCAAGACAGAGAGAGTCAATAAGATACTCGAGGATTTACTAAGAGCTTGTGTATGAGACTTTGGTGGATCTTGGGAGGATCGCCTACATTTGGTTCAATTTTCCTATAATAATAGGTATCAACCTGGCATAGGAATAGCGTTGTTAATGCTAAAAATGTATGCTAACACCCCTGTATGAGTTGTGATATAGCGAAAGCACCACCCGTTGGTACGAGAACTAAAAGCAAGCAGAAAATAGCCGAAAATAGTAAAGAGACAACAATTTTTATAGTGGTTCGGCTCAAAGTCAAGCCTACGTCCACTTAATCTCTCCTATTATCGATTTGATTACAAGTTTCACAATAATTCTTCAATTACAACACCATTAAGGCAAGAAGTTAGAACTTTGATGCAGAAAAGCTCTTTGAATTCATGTTGAATGAACTTGATCTTTTCCCAAGGTTCTTTGAAGTGTCTTTGGCGTTTGAAGTGTTGTAGAAATCGTGAAAACGGCAAAGTCTTGGCCTTCCAAAAATCCCCTTTCAATGTGGAGTAGGAAGGGTATTTATAGGGGAGTTTCGGTGTTAGGTCGCGTGGTGTCATAGGTCGTGAGCGACCTAGGGAGTTGCAACCTAAGAGCGATCCCGAGGTAGCATAAGTCGTTAGAGACTTAATGGAGCCATCCTGGATGAGATATATGTTGTGAGCGACTTAGCATGTGTAGCACAAGAGTTAACTCGGCTTGCTCAGGTCGTAAGCGACCTAATGGAAGAGGCAAAGCGCATACGGCTTAACTCTGAAGCATGCTAGGTCGTTAGGTCGCTCTTTAAGTCGTTGATTCGTGCCATGTTGAGCCGCTCTGTGCTTTAGGTCGTTGGGTCGTGCCATGTTGAGCCGCTCTGTGCTTTAGGTCGTTAGGTCGTGCATTGTTGAGCCGCTCTGTGCTTTAGGTCGTTAGGTCGTGCCCTGTTAAGTCGTTTATGCCTTGGACAGTTAAGTCGCTTATTTCCTTATGTCGTTGAGTCGAATAAGTCGCTAATTCGTTTATAAGAGAGGTGTTAACACTTGCCCCTCGGAGTATACGTCTAAGGGTTAGGTCGTGTGCTTCGATGCCTCTTAACTCACGCCATCCTGAGTCGCTAAGTCGTGAGCGACTTATGAGAGAGCTAGGTCGTCTGCGCCGATTCGAGTTCCATTGCCCCTGTATATAAGTTGCTTAGGTCACTCCTTCTTCTCTTCACCTGCTCCAACATTCTAACCCGCCATTGAAGAGTCTCCGAGCTCTCAAAGACGAATTCAAACTAACCAGTCGTTGATCATCTTCACCATTACATTACCTAAGTGAATCTGATCATTATCCAACAACGATCATCACCGAATCGTGAATCCCCCATTTTCCGACCCTAATCCGATTTCATGTGCCGCATTTCACCACGAGTCATGTTACGATCGATCTTTGATCGTCATTGGACATGTTGTCATTGTAATTCATGAGAACACAGCAGTGCATCGGATCTATGATGGATCTGAGGTGATTTGAATCGGTCTTGAATGACTTGGCGGTGTGGAGAGATGATGGATTTCATTGTGGAGATGCTAACAGGTAATCGGGTTAGGCGAGTTGTTGAATGAAGAGGAGTTAGCGGGTTAAGGAGAGTTAGGATGTGCCCGATTTAGGAGCTTCGAACGACCTAGGGCTTGGTAGTTTGGACATAAATCGCACGACTTAACTTAGTGAACGACTTAAAGAATCAACACGACCTAATTTAACCTGCAGCATAACTTTAACTCGTAGGAACATGACTGATGAATTGCCAGAATTTGATAGAACTTGATTGAATTTCCAACTTGAACTGCTAGAATGAGCTGCTTGAACTTGTTGCACTCTTTCACAGATTGTATTAACTTTTAAGCTAACAACCTGTTAAATACAACATTTGCAGAAAACTAGGGCGAATATACTGCCATTGACTGCCCACATCGAATGACAGATTAGCCGATAAAGAATAATCAACTTAAGGGAATTATGTAAACGAAATGTTGCGAATTAACCAGTTCAAGTGAAGTATTAAAGCAAAGCTAAGTTAATCAACTAAAGCTAATCTGTTTGCATCAACAATGTACTCGGATTTAAAATAACAAGCCCTGAAACTTTATAATCGACAAATGCCAACTAGTTTAATTCCAGTTATATTTGCTTGTCATTTTATTAGTTTTGCACAACACTTCACACTTTTAGGAAACGTGCACCTTCATATTTGAATATCCAGTTCCTTGTGTAGAATGGCTTCTCAACAAGTGCGAGAAGAGATAGAAGAGCGGGCCGATGAGGTTTTCCCAATAGCTGACCCTTTGGAGAATCCTTCGAAAAGAATTTCAACTACACTGAACCAACAGGCTTTCAACCAGCTATGTATTCAATTCGGCATTGCTGAAGCGGATGCCCTGCTTCCTGGGGTAAATGACGCTGCCGATAGGCCGCCTCCTGGCTTCATTATAGTCAATCGTCAAATGTGTCTGAATGGAGCTATTCCCCCTTTCAACGATTTTCTGAGAACACTTCTCCTTCGACTAACTATTTCTCCATTCCAGTTGCACCTTAATGGCTATGCCATTTTGATGGGGTTGTGCATACTATTTAGGAGGACGCTTAACCACCTCACAAGCTTCGAGGAGATCTGCTATTTGTGTTCATTTGAGAGGAACAAAGATCACCTTCCATTACTCTTGTAAGGAGTGCAAGAAACCGTAAGCTGATTACGGATCTGCCCGAGAGCGCTCACGAGTTTTTAAACCAGTTCTTTTTTGTCTGTTTCCCTCCAGGATTCTACGGTATCTAGAGAGTAGGAAGTAAGACTAGCTATCTCTGTTCTCTTCATTTCTGAGCCTTTCAAAATTCGAGTCGTCAAGTTCTAACTTCATTCTTTACTTTTGCAGCACTTTCTCCTCCATCTAAAGATTCTAGTCACAAATCGACTTTCGATAGATTAAGTGTCATAGCTATCGATGAGAGAAGTATTAAGTTTCTACTGAAGGATGAATTTTTGCACCAATTTGGACTCTTGCACTCTTCTCGATACATTCAGTCCCGTGATGCCCCCAGTTCTCAAGCAGAAGCGTCAGATGCCCCGGCCTCCGCGAAGGAATTCGCACTGAAGGAACCTATTGTAGAGGCTTCATTAGTGAAATGCTCCAGTTCCATTGACGGTGTGGGATTATCTGGCAAATCCAAACTTCCCTCAGTTATTGAAGAAGAGGAATTTCCTCAACATTCTGGGAAGGCCACTGGAGAAGCTGATGAGGGAGCTGAGAAAGAAAGTTCCGTTACGAAGAGTGTAAAGTGTGCTGAAGAGGGCACTGTTGATATGACCCATTCTGTTGGGCATGATGGTCATGATATCTTTGGAGGACTGAGCGATCTTATGGTGACTTCCCACGGGCTTTTTAAAGATGACACCACCACTTCTAAGCTTGTTTCTCCAGCAATCGAAGCGACATCCGTTTTACGATCAATTCCATTAACCCAAGAGTTGACTCTTGGTGCAAAAGCCGACATCACTCCTAAGCCGAAGAGTGGTTTGTAGCTTGATGCGCGTAGTTCGCACACCACACACGCACTTAGGATTTTTGGCAATTATGCGCACTTAGCTTTTTTATTTCGAAGATTTCTAAATTTTGTCTCTTCTTCACTTTCAGGTTCTCCCATGGGATGTAGTAGCTCATATTACGATGACTTCCAACGCTATGCGAGGCGTAACTCTTATGACCCCAGGCGCTATCTTCCTTCCCTTAGGGAGACTGATGAGGAAAGAGAAGCTAGGAAAGCTCGCGAAAGGGAGGCTCGTGAGGGGCGTTATGGAAGAAGAGATGACCGACATGACTCTTACCACAGGGATGATGACTCCCATAAGAGAAAGTCTCATGACAATAAGGGAAAGAGTCATGTAGCTGAAGATTCAAGCAAGCGAGCCGAGCTTAGCGAAAATTCTACATCTGAAATTTCTAAAGTGCCCGCTGCTTCTATCTCTCTAGACATCCCTTCTAGCTCTCCTGCCCTTAAAAGAGATGAAATTCAAGCAATCATTAATAGGCCTCCTTATCAAGTTGAGAAGCCTCCGCCTGCACTCCAAAGCAGATTTCCGCATTGGTGTTTGAAAGTAGTACGTTTTGATCTGGACTTGGTTCCAATTGATAAGCAGACCATGTTGAGAAATCTCGACGCTGTTAAGCTTGATATTGAAAGAATGTCCGGCTGGCAAAAACTAGCTGATGAGCTTCAAAGAGTAAATCGTTTGAATCTCAAGGCTATCCTGACCATGAAAAGCGATAAGTCTGAGTGGAAAAAAGTTCTTGATCAGCATGATACGGAGATGAAGAGCATCACCACCTATAACGAGAAACTTGAGGCTGAAGTCAAGAAGCTTAAAGATGATCTTGCCACCTCTTCCACTTCTTATACTCAAAAGAAGAGGTTCTTCAAAAGCAAGTAAGAGACGTCCACGCTACTCAATGAGATGCTGAGGCTAAACTTGAGGCGCAACAGAAAATCGTGGAAATCTACCGCAATGATGTTGCTCAGCTGCGGTAAAAGACTAACTCCCAAGATTTGGAGATTGCAATGTTAAAGGCCCAGCTTTCTAAGGCTGAAAAGGAGCGTGACGAGGCCATCGCTGGAAAAGCAGCAGCTGAACAATCACATGAGGCGACTAAGGCCAACGTCAGCTCCACTCTATTCGAGTTTTATATTCACAGCATCTTGGGGCATGGCAATCTTTCATTTTTGGGCCCAAAGTACGAGGTCACCCTGGCTGAAGTGTAGGAGGCAGCAGTTGAAATGTTTAGAGATGTTGGCTACGCTGAGGAGGATTTTAAGGCTTATTATTTGGATGATGAGGGTCGTGCCGCCCTTGCCAAAGGGAAAGAACAACTTGCCAAGGAACGAGCCGAAGCGGCGGAAGGAGAGCATCTAAGGAAGGCACCTTTGGCCGACCCAACTCGTCATTCGGCTTCGGTTGACATCGATATTATTGGCTCCAGTTCCCACTCTCCGCCTCCTGCCAAAGCGGAAACCGAAACTACAACTGCTCATGCCGAAGACACCGAAGCCCAAGATTTTGAAATTGACATGATAAAGTCAATTTCTCCATGTAACTTCAACACTGATCCAGCTCAAGTGGACTACTCGTTTACTTCACATGAGCTCGATGAACTTCTTGCTTATAACTTAAACCACGACGTATCACTATCTCCTCTCTTTGCGAGAAATACTGATGTTTAACTCTTCTTCTTCTATAGTGAAAACAACAAGTGTTGTATAGGCTTCGCCTCCTCCAGCTGTTGCCCCTCCACCTCTTTAAGTTACTTCTTCTGCTTCTCAACCGGGGTCGCAAGAAGAACAAATAGGAGCTCTTCAAGGCTTAGATGACCCGGCCGCTTCACAAGAGCAGAAAGCTAAAGAATTTGACGAGGGTGAGAGGACCCCGGAGAAATTTACTGCCGATGATACAAAGCTGATTGATCTTATCACTCCGAGCAGCGAATCTTCTTCAAAGAAGAGGGGAAAGCATGGAATTTCGAAGAAGAAGAATGGCACTTCTGTTGCCGATGAGAAAGCGGAAGAGGACCCAATTGCACCTCTTTCTCCATCTTCCCCGACTCATTCAGGCCGACTCAAGAAGTTAACCATTAGGCCAGGTGAGGGCTCAAAAGGCGGCGGGAAGAAGAAGTAATAGGTCTGGTTTTATCCTTCTTGTTCTGCTTTTTTGCTTGTATTTAAAGACTTGTATTGACCGGAGATTATGCGGGTACCGGCCCCCGCTTTTTGAAACCTACACATGTATACAAATCTTTTATAGTATGGAATAGAATGACTCTTTTTACTTGTACAATCTTTTGTCTGTATTTGTAAATGCATTTATTCCTTATTTTCACACAAGTTTCTTTATTTTCTTTGTATGATATTGCAGTGAGCTCGTGGTATGTTGCTTGAGCGTTGCTTTTGTTAATGTAGTTATATTATATTGCCCCCATATCATGGCTTATTGCAATCTCATACAAAGCTTTTGCAATCTTCTCCATTTTGTGAAAACTTGTACTCTTATTCTGGAGAATAATTCTTCCATTTTGAGGAAATATTATTCTGCTCTAGTAGAGTGTGCCTTGTATTCGAGAAGTTTTTTTTTTTTAGAAAAAGTTTTTACACTTCAACTTTCGGAGATGGTCACTTTTGCTTTTGATAAGTGGATTCCCCTACACGGTAAAACGGGCCTCCGAAAAAGGCTTTGATTTGTTTGCCAGAAAGTTATATCTCATCGCTAAGTGGGTCCACAGGACTGGCGTCAGCTGCTTTATCGGATATTTTGTTTGCACAAACGATCGCGAATAGTTAGCTACGGCCTAGAACCTTCTTTTTGAGAAGGTGCCCCTTTGGTGGTTCCACCAACGACTTTTTGAAGAGATAACATTTCATTTTTAGGCGCGCATCGTTAGAGGGCTTTATTTGGAACTTCAACTTTTTTGGGAAAGAATGTTCTCATTATGGAGAAATTGATCTTCCCTTGAGAGTAGAAGTGTGCCTTCTAAGAGGGATTTTTTTTTGCTTCAAAGTTACTTCTCACAGTTAAATGGATCCACGAGGTGGACGCAAGCTACCTAATTGGATGTTCGTTTGTACTGACGATCACAATTTGTTAGCAAGGGTCCGGTGCCTTCATCTTGGGAAGGTGCCCCTTTGGTGGTTCCACCAACCTTTTTGTTTGCGGAAAGCATTTCATTTTTCGTCGTGCCTCGTTGGAGGGCTTTCTTTGGCACTTTAACTTTTTTGGGGAAGAATGTTCTCATTATGGAGAAATTGATCTTCCCTTGAGAGTAAAAGTGTGCCTCTGAAGAGGGCTTTTTTGTTTGCCTGAAAGTTACTTCTCACAGTTAAATGGATCCACGGGGCGGACGTAAGCTACTTAATTGGATGTTCGTTTGTACGGAAGATCACTTTGTTAGTAAGGGCCTGGTGCCTTCATCTTGGGAAGGTGCCCCTTTGGTGGTTCCACAACCTTTTTGTTAGAAGCATTTAATTTTTGGGCGTGCCTTGTTGGAGGGCTTTCTTTGGCACTTCTCCCTTGAGAGTAGAAGTGTGCCTCCGAAGAGGGCTTTTTTGTTTGCTTGAAAGTTACTTCTCACAGTTAAATGGATCCACGGGGCGGACGCAAGCTACCTAATTGGATGTTCGTTTGTACGGACGATCATAATTTGTTAGCAAGGGCCCGGTGCCTTCATCTTGGGAAGGTGCCCCTTTGGTGGTTCCACCAACCTTTTTGTTTGCGAAATTTTTTCGGCGTGCCTCGTTGGAGGGCTTTCTTTGGCACTTCTACCTTGAGAGTAGAAGTGTGCCTCCGAAGAGGGCTTTTTTGTTTGCCTGAAAGTTACTTCTCACAGTTAAATGGATCCATGGGGCGGAAGCAAGCTACCTACTTGGATGTTCGTTTGTACAGACGATCATAATTTGTTAGCAAGAGCCCGGTGCCTTCATCTTGGGAAGGGGCCCCTTTGGTGGTTCCACCAACCTTTTTGTTAGAAGCATTTCATTTTTGATGTTTTTTGTCTGCTTGCCCATGTCTTTTCATCATCTGCCCCTCAGCGATTCCTCGTTATCATTCCCAAGTCGTGTTCCTCTCTTTTACAAGTTGTTTGCTCTTCTTCTTTCCAGAGAAGTGCATTTCATTGTTAAGTGAATCCACGGGACAGACGCAAACTACCTAACTGGATGTTTGTTTGCACAAACGATCACAATTAACTAGCAAGGGCCTGGAACCTTCACTTTGGGAAGGTGCCCCTTTGATAGAATCACCAACTATTTGTGAGAAGCACTTCATATGTAGAAATTGAATCTGGAATTTTTATGGCTTGACATCTGTTTGTTGAGTGATTTGTAGGAATCGCTTAGCCTTATGATGTGTTGGATAGGTAAGCTTTGCTTTGATAGCCTGTAATATTAAATCGACATTTTAGCAATATATTTAAGATATTTGCACATCGAAATGAGACAGGCATATTATAGTAGTAGAGAACACAAGATTTATAGTGGTTCGGCCAAGAACTGGGCCTACATCCACTTTATAGTTCTTATTGTTGATTTACACTGATTTTACAATGGCTTACAATACAAGAATCATTCATCCACAATCATTTTACAAATTTAAGCATAGCTTCTAAGTAAAATATGGACGCAAGTGATTGTTGTTCCAGGCTCTCGGAATTGGATCTCCTTCGACAGTTGTGAGCTTAAAAGTGCCATCAAGAAGTTTTTTGCCTATGACGTATGGCCCTTCCCAGTTTGGCCCAAACACTCCTGTTGCTGTCATGACCCTTTTCAAGACTAAATCCCCAATTTCAAAGCTGCGTTGGCGAACTTTAGAATTGAAGTGTCTGGCTATCCTTTGCTGATGGGCTGCAACTCTGAGCTCAGCCTCTTTCCTTCTTTCATCAAGCAAGTCAAGTGCTTCAAGTTGCAGCTTTCCATTTTCAGCTTGGTTGAAATGAATTCTCCTATGTGAGGGGACCTCTATTTCCACTGGAATCATTGCTTCCGGTTCATATGCTAATGAGAATGGAGCGTGCCCAGTCGTAGTCTTGTGGGTAGTTCTGTATGCCCAAAGTGCTAGTGGCAGCTTATCGATCCAACCACCTTTTGCTTTTTCCAGCTGTTTTTCGATGATTTATTTGATAATTTTGTTCACTGCTTCCACTTGCCCGTTTGCCTGCGGATGAGCCACTACTGAGAAGCTTTTTTGGATCTTGAATCGCCTGCAAAATTCCTGGAATTCTTCGCTTTCGAATTGGGTACCATTGTCTGTGATTATCTTCTGAGACACACCATACCTGCAAATGATATTTCTAGTCACAAAGTTTATCATCTTTTTAGAGGTAATAGTAGCCAAAGGTTCAGATTCAGCCCATTTAGTGAAATAATCAATAGCAACAATAGCATATTTGATTCCAGACTTGGCAATCGGCAGACGCCTAATAAGATCTATCCCCCAAATAGCGAATAGCCATGGGCTGACCATCTGTGTTAGATTGATGGAAGGTGCTCTTGGGATTTTTGCAAATCTCTGGCATCTGTCACACTTTCGGGAGTAGCTAGCAGTGTCTCAATTAATATCTGGCCAAAAATACCCCTAGCAGAGAATTTTTTTGCTAGAGTTTGGCCACCTGAATGATCCCCATAGTCTCCTCCGTGCACCTCAGCTAAAATTGTCGTAGCCTCTTCCTTGGTTGCACATCGGAGTAATGGCATAGAGGAGCCTCGTTTGTACAACCGGCCGTCTTTAATTACATATCTCGGGGCTTTTCTTAACAGCTTCTAGCGCTCTTTTAAATTTTCTGGCAAGGAGCCATTGAGTAGATATTCCTTGATCAGGGTCATCCACGACTCATGCTCTTGAGATATAGCCATAATCCAGTCAATATCCATCTCATCGGTACTTGGAGCTAATAAGACTTCCACAGGGACCAATCCTAATAATTGAGCTTCGCTAGAGCTTGAATATTTTGCAAGAGAATCTGACTTCATGTTCTCTTCCCAAGGTATATGTCTTATTGTATAATGATCAAAATCATCAAGAAGCTCCTAGGCCTTTGACAAGTAAGCAGGCAGATTTCCTCCTTTAGTTTGAAACTCTTTCTTGACTTGGCATACAATAAGCTGGGAATCACTGAAGATCTGCAATACTTTGATGTTCAGTTCTTTATCAATCTTCAAGCCGGCAACAAGAGCTTCATATTATGCTTCATTATTTTTCGAAGGAAATTCTAATCTCAATGCACAGCACAATGACCGCCCTTCGGGGATTTCAAGCACAACCCCGGCTCGGGAACAATAGTCATTTCTTGCACCATCAACATATAATTTTCATCGGATCGGGATGTCATCAGTCACCTCTTCCTCACTGTCACCTTTATCTGTGTATTCTGCAATGAAATCTGCTAAAGCTTGTCCATTGATCACTCTTCATGGATGGTATGTGATATCGTATTGGCTGAGTTCAACAATCCACTTCAGAAGACGAGCCGAAGTTTCAGGGCGACATAGGACTTGCTTTAGAGGTTGATCAGTGAGGACTTTAATAGGATGAGCTTGGAAATATGGCCTCAACTTTCTGGACGCAATCAACAGACAATAGGTGAGCTTTTCTAGCTTCGAATAATTCATCTCTCCCCCCAGTGAATCTTTTGCTGATGTAATAAACCGGGTGCTGAACTTTTGCGTCTTCCTGTACCAATGCTGCACTGAGAGCATGAGATGAAACCGCTAAATATATGAAAAAATCTTTACCATTGCTGGACTTAGAAAGAACTGGAGGCGTTTCCATGTGACGGATCAGTTCATCAAAAGCTTTCTGACATTCAAGAGTCCATTCAAAGTTTTTCTTTCCTTTCTTCAGAGCGTCAAAGAAGGGAATGCATTTATCAGTGCCCTGGAAATAAACCGACTCAAAGCAGTGACTTTCCCGTTGAGGCTTTGCAATTCCTTCTTTGTCCTAGGGGCTTTGACTTCTCTTAAAGCAGTAATCTGAGAAGGATTAGCTTCGATGCCCCTAGCACTCACAATGAAACCCAAGAATTTTTTGGACTCTACCCCGAATGAACATTTTAGAGGATTTAGCTTCATCCCATACTTTCGAAGGACCGCGAACATTTCTGCCAAATGATCCATGTGGTCTACTGCCTTCTTCGATTTCACCAACATATACTTCCATAGTCTTGCCAATCTGGGGTTTGAACATGGCATTAACAAGTCTTTGATAAGTTGCCCCCGCGTTCTTTAGTCCGAAGGGCATGACTTTATAGCAGTAAAGACCAACATCGGTGATGAAGCTCGTGCCCTCCTGATCTGGCTCATGCATTATGATTTGGTTATATCCTGAGTAAGCATCCATAAAAGACAATAATTCATGCCCAGCCGTTCCATCCACTAACTGATCAATCCTAGGTAACGGGAAACAGTCCTTGGGGCATGCTTTGTTCAAGTCTGAAAATTCGATGCATACTCTCCACTTTCCATTTGCTTTTTTAACCAACACCGGATTAGAAACCCAATTCGGATAAGAGGATTCTCTGATGAATCCATTTTCCATGAGCCGATCTACTTCTTCTTTTAATGTTGTCGACCTTTCAGGACCCTGGGTTCTTCTTTTCTGCTTTACGGGTGTGAATTTTGGATCAATATTCAAAGCATGCACTGCGGTTTCTGGAGATACTCCACACATGTCGGCATGACTCCAAGAGAATACATCCAGGTTTTCTTTCAGGAATGATATCAACATATTCTGAACCGTCACACCGAGTTGTGAACCCACATTCAGCACCTTGTTTGGATCATTCGGGTCAACAGGTATTGGCACCGTCACTTCCACCGGCACCACTCTACTCTCCCCTCCACTGGTTTTTCTGGGATCAATCTCTTTTCGTGCACCACTATGCCCACCAGTGCAGGGTCCACCCTATAATTGTTATAAGGTGGGCTCTTTGATGCAGAGCGGAGCTGTCGCACCCTTACCCATTTCTCTCTTCTTCGCCTCCCGTAACTCTATGAGATAGCATTCTCGCCCGGCATTTTGGTCCCCTTTCACAACACCGACGCCATTATCAGTCGGGAACTTCATTGTCATGCACCATGGGATGAGAATGGCCTTGAATGCGACAAGAGTTGGTCGACCAAGAAGGCATTGTAAGCGGAGAATTCATCAACAATCACAAAAGTTTGTTTTTAGATCACCTTCTTTTCTCCTTCTCCAAGCTCTATAAATAAGTCAATAGTCCCTATAGGCTGTTTTTGTTCTCCAGTGAACCCAACAATTTTCTGTGAGGAAGCTTGGACATCAGCCATGGGAATTTTTATCCGATCAAATGTCTTTCTGAAGAGGACATTGCAAGAGGCGCCGCAGTCAACAAGCACCCTTCTTACAATGCCGGTCCGATGCCTGCAGATATCACCAAGGGATCCATGGTGGGAGCCTCAACAGCAACAGAGTTTCTAGCCCGGAATATGATGTCATCGTTAAAAGTTCTTTGCTGCTTTAAAGGTGCAGCATCTTCAAAGGAAAAAACATTTTCTTCCGTCGGGGCATATCTCAAAGCGTGAGCATATATCTCCATCTCACCCCAACTTCTGCCCGCTAGGTGAGGACCCCCTGTGATAACATTAATGACAGGCCTCTCAGATACCTACGCTGTAGTCCTCTCACCTAAGCCGGATTGATGAGCAGGAACTTGTTGCCCTGAGTAGATGAGGTTGGTTCACTTTGGTTTCTCTTCACATATTGTTGTAGTTTATTCTATCTCAACAGCTCTTCAATCAAATTCTTTAAACGGCGACATTCATTAGCGTCATGGCAAGGTTGATTGTGGAACCGACAGAATCTCCCATTATGCACAACATTTTTCCCAAGCTTCATCTCAGGTGGTTTGGGGTATTCAATAACATCCTTGGTTGCGAAAAAGATGTTTTCTAGAGTATCAGTTAAGCGAGTAAAGTCTGAAGGTTTATAGCGGCGAGCTTTCTTTGCATCTTTCTGCTTTTTTTCACCGTCATTCTCCCTCTTCTGGCCACCAGATTCCCTTTTGTTAGAAGCAACATTGTTATTCTCAACTTCAGTCACGACTACTTTCACCGGCACAGGAAGGCTTTCTAATCGCATAAATTCATCGGCTTTCTTGTAGAACTTCTCTAGTGAATTTGGCTCTTTCATTTTTGGACATTTTTCGAATTCACTTGATTTGTCAATAGCTCGCATCAAGTAAGTTAGAATCTCTGAGGCTCTGCATTATCAACTTCGGCCAAGGCTAAATTAAAGTGGTTTAAGAAAGATTTGATAGACTCTCCGGGGCTTTGTTCGAGGATGGATAGCGACATTATGTCCTTGGCCTTCGAAATATGTAACCTAAACTGATCTTTGAATTTCCGAGTTAGGTCGGAGAACTGATCCACGGATCGAACTGGCAGCTTCGTAAACCAAAGCAAGGCCACTCCCTCTAAGTACACAGGAAAGTATCTACACTTGATCTCGTCTATTGCTCTGGCACCTGTCATATGCCAGTCATACTTCTATAAGAACTAGTTAGGATCGTTTGTCCCCCGATAAGATGGAATAGTGGGGGGAACAAACTTCTTCGGAAATTCAGCCTTCAGAATTCTTTCAGTAAAAAGAGTCTTGCTTGGAGCAAACCCCCGGTCACTTTCATCTTCCTCCCTTTGCATGCTCTTCTTCATAATTTGTCGAATCATTCCCGAGAGGTACTCCTCATCATTTAGAGGACCCGTTGGACAAACGTCAGCTACTTTTCCAAATGTTTTCCTGGACAAACGTTCACGAAGAGTTGGTTGCGGCCTTGAACCTTCAGCTTGGGGAGGTGCCCCTTCGGCGGTGCCAGCTGCCCTCTAAGGATTACTTTTCTCTTGGGAATCATGAACATCTTCAGCAAAGGTTTCTTCATTGTTTTCTGGTTACTGGTTAACTCCAAGCAAAGCATTCAACCCGTTCAACATCAAAGTGTTCTGGGCTTCCATTTATTGATACAATCCAGACATTACAGCATCCAATTCCACCCTTGTGATTCCAACACAAGAAGCCGCTTGATTTGACGCGGGAGAAGTGGCGGTGTTGTCGTAAGCTTCTCCAGATCTAGTAGATCTACCTTTTCTTTCAGGAGCCATAATTTTGGATAAACTTCTGGTTCTTAGGGAAAGTCTTTCAACAAATCTTTGTGAAGCAATGATGAGAGCACCCCTGCGTTAGTGGTTCAGCTCAAAGTCAAGCCTACGTCCACTTAATCTCTTCTATTATTGATTTGATTACAGGTTTCACAATAATTCTTCAATTACAGCACCATTAAGGCAGGAAGTTAGAACTTTGATGCAGAAAAGCTCTTTGAATTCATGTTGAATAAACTTGATCTTTTCCCAAGGTTTTTTGAAGTGTCTTTGGCGTTTGAAGTGTTGTAGAAATCGTGAAAACAACAAAGTATTGGCCTTCCAAAAATCCTCCAAAAATCCCCTTCCAATGTGGAGTAGGCGGGGCATTTATAGGGGAGTTTCAGTGTTAGGTCGCGTAGTGTCATAGGTCATGGGCGACCTAGGGAGTTGCGACCTAAGAGCGATCCCAAGGTAGCATAAGTCGTTAGCGACTTAATGGAGCCATCCTGGACGAGATATATGCTTAGAGCGACTTAGCATGTGTAGCACAGGAGTTAACTCGGCTTGTTTAGGTCGTAAGCGACCTAATGGAAGAGGCAGTGCGCATGCGGCTTAACTCTGAAGCTTGCTAGGTCATTAGGTCGCTCTTTAAGTCGTTGAGTCGTGCCATATTGAGCCGCTCTGTGCTTTAGGTCGTTGGGTCGTGCCATGTTGAGCCGCTCTGTGCTTTAGGTCGTTAGGTCGTGCCCTGTTGAGCCGCTCTATGCTGTAAGTCGTTAGGTCGTGCCCTGTTAAGTCGTTTATGCCTTAGACAGTTAAGTCGCTAATTTCCTTAGGTCGTTGAGTCGAATAAGTCGCTAATTCGTTTATAAGAGAGGTATTAACAGGCGTCTTTTGAACCTTTGTATAGGAGGCCATGCAAATCATTGATTGGAGATTAGAGACAGATTAGTCTTAGGTCCATATTTCATTAGAGAGGCGTCAGAGAAGATTGAGTGGATCTGAGAAAGGATGAAGGGAGCTCAATCCAGGCAGAAAAGTATGTAGATAAGAGGCATAAATACCTAGAATTCTCAGCTGAAGATAAGGTTTTTATTAAAGTATCACTGATTAAGGGTGCGGTACGGCTTGGGAAGTCAGGGAACTAGCACCTATATATGTTGGTTCATTCCAAATTACAGAGAGGATGGGAAAGCTCGCATACAGAGTAGAGTTGCCGAGCAGTATGACAGGTGTCCATGTGTCTCATCTTCGTAAGTATATGCATGATCCAGAGGCTACTATTCCCCTGATAGGGTTGGAAGATTTAGTAGTAGAACCTAATCTAACTTTTGCTAGACAACCAGTTTGGATTATAGTGAGAGATGAGAAAAGTTTGAGTAATAAGACAGTTAAGTTGGTGAAAGTTCATTGGAGCCACAATGAGAAGGACTGTACTTAGAAGACAGAAGACACGATTTGAGATACTTTTCCTGATCTGCTTTAAGGGTTTCTTTATATTTGATTTATATAGATAATTGCTAGTTAGGTAGGCTAGTATGGTTATTAGGAGTTGTTACAGATGATTGCTATGTTTATTATTTAGTCCTTACTGAATTTTGAGGACGAAATTTTTTAAAGGGAGCCTGTGACACCCCTAATTTTTAATTACATTATTCAGGATATTTAATTAGATAAATTAAATAGAATAATGTAAATAATTAGAGTGATAAGATGATTTTGATTTGAATAAATGATAAGAAGGCCGTGTTTAATTAAATAATTAAAACGGGCTTAAGAATGGTTTATAAGCTAACTAAATTACACAAGGGCATAATGCAAAATTGCCACACCCATCACAAGGAAGAAAAAGAAGAGAAAATACAAATCAAGCCAAGGATTAAAGCAAGGGGATAAATCTTAATCTCAATCCAATCTCCTTATCATAATCAAGGTAAAAAATAATATATACCTTCTCCATTTTGTTTTATGATTATATGTTTTTGGATTTAAAATTAAATTCCTTTTATGATGTTTTGGATGATGATATGCTTGAATTGTAATTTATTTGATTTAACAAGATTGTTTAAATGGGGATTTATGTAGTTTTAGGGCAAAATAGAATGAAATTGATCATGAATTCCATGGAAAAAATTATGTTATGTAAAACATGGTTTTGTAGTTGTGTTTTAATTTTTATAATTTTCCAAGATATGGAAAGCTTATTGTGAATTTTCAAAGGAAAATATGGTTAATTGGGTTTAGAAAATTTATTTCAGAAATTATGTTGAGAATTTGGGTCTAAAATTTTGATATGTAATAAAAGTAAATTTCTGTAATTTTTGGGGAATTTTCCTAAGTGATTTGCTATGTAAATTATCGGTTTTGCTTAATGGAAGGGCTTATTTGCTAAATTTAGTTCTGAAATTATGCAGTGGTAATTTTGGTAAAGAATTTGAAAAGTTGAGGCAAATAATTGCATGTTTACACAGAGGCAAGTTAGTTAGATAGAATTTGCTTTAATTGGCATTAATTAGCTTTTATTCAGAAAAGCAGGTTCCACCTTTATTAGAAGTACCTTTCGACTCATTGCTTCTGCTTCGACTCAGTCGAAACCAACCCAGGCCCAAACCAATCACAAGGTATCACTTAGATGGTATGTAGTGGATTGGAGGAAAAGCAGGAGGCATGGTGTCGAAAGCATTTGTTTCTGATGGGGTCGAACCATTTTCTTTGTTTTCAAATATTAAGCACCTGCCTGGTTTTCGTAAAAGCTTTCGAAGGAGTCGAAACCGTGCTTTTGAAGGGGTTTTCTAAACATCTTTCGAAAAGCGTTGCCATCTTATGTTATGAAGTTTAAGCTTTTCAATGGATTTCTTTATTTATAAAATGATGCTTTCGAAATCAGTGGTTCCAACTAAGTAGAAACCCAAAAGCTATTCTTTAGCTTTTCGAGTGTATTGAATATCAGTCCTTTCGATGGGTAGCTTTTATTTCAAACTTATGATAAACCACTTCCTAAATTATTTCGAAAGGGTTCATGGGTTTCGAAGGTAATGGCTTTGAAAGGGGATTTTGATTCTATCCTTTAGTGTTTTGCTTCAATGATTTGAAGCATTGGAAAGGATGGTGCCGAAGCCATCTACTTTTCCCTAATATTTTTATGATACATAATGGTTTCGAAAGAGAAACTTTCGTTTATGTTCACTTTGACCCAAATGATATTTTTAAATATAAACCCAATGGTTTCAAAAGGACTTTCAATGATTTCAGAAGGGATACTTACAATGGTTTCAAAGCTAAGCTTCTAAGAGTTAATAAGTAATACTTTATTATATTTGACAGGTTTCGAAAGAGAGGTTTTAAAGTATTTTGGAAGGCAGAGGCCTAATGTTTTGAAAAGAGATTTATATGCTTTCGAAGGAGGTTATCCAGTAAGGTCGAAAGCAAAGTTTTGAAGGTTTCGAAAGCCTTAGTTTGTCAAAACAACTAACCCAATCTCATTTTAAAGGAAAAAACCATGGCTAAGTAAAAGAGTTTTGAATTGGTTTTTAGAAGAAGCTTTCCTTGATAAAACATTAGGTTAAAGGGATTAATCATGTTTCATATGAAAAAAAATTCAGGGATATATAACCCATTAGAGTGGTACTGTTATGTTATTATAGTTGCTTCTTTAAATATATATATTTACATTATAATGAACCCCTAACAGTAATTTGGGGAAGGGAGGAATAACCTGTTAGGTTGACCCGGTTGTGAATATAAACTAAATTAATTAAAGATATTGGTAGGGGAAGCCCATAAAAACATTGTATAGGAAAAGATATTGGTAGGGGCCAATAGGTTCACAGTAAACCCATGAAAACTATTATAAATGAAGATGTTAGAAAGACAGGTTCCTAGTTAGCCCATGAAAACAATGATTTGATATTGGCAGGGGCCGATAGGTTTATAGTGAACCCATGAAAACTATATCTAGATTAAGATATTGATAGATGTCAATAGGTTCCTAGTCAACCCATGAAAACTAGGATAAGAGAAAATATATTAGAGTGACCAATAGGTTCAGGAAGGACCCATGAAAATGTGAAGTTATTGGCATGAGCCAATAGGTTCTTGGTGATCCCATGAAAACTAGAAAACCAGACAGGGAGTCCATAAACATTAAAAAGGTCATTAGTAAGCCCATGAAAACTAATAGGTTGATATTAACCCTAGAAACTATTACTGAGATAGGTTGTCAAAATGAATGGGGATGGATAATCCAGAATTGATTTACTTTTTTTTCATATCATCATGTTGTTTTGAATTGTTTTAACCATTGTGGTGCAGGAGCATAGTATATGGTTTTATAAAGGTTTAAGATACCAGTGAGGGAAAAACCCATTCCGCTAAGCGGGGAGGTCCCGCTAGATATATAAATATTTTGAGATGGTAGATTTTATTCATACCAGGCTTTATGTCTGACTAAAAGTTTATGTTTTATCGTTAAACTCTCGGGCGCTCAATTGATTTTGAGTAGTTTGAGAGTTGAGTTTCAGGTGCCTGATTAGACGAATAAGCTTCCGAAGACGTGTAGGAGGCAGGATAGCTATCTAGAGTTCTCTTTTACTTTGATTCCACTGTGTTGTTGTTGTTGCTGCTCTTGGCATACATTTTAATAAATATATTTTTTCTGAATGCGGTTAACGATTATGTGATTATGTAATGAATTTGAAATGTTCTGAAATGGAATGTGGAATTTGTTTAATGTTTTAATTTTTATCCATATTCATGTGTTTTTGTGCATCAATGTATCTAACATTACCATATTTAGTCGTCGAGGATTAATAACTATGGATGATTGCACCATCCATAGCCGTTAGTTTTTGACCTCCAAGTAGGGGAAGTTACAGAAATGTCCATTAGGATTTTATGGACAAATTGACATTATGAGCATTAGAAGGGCATTTATGAGTAGATAAGAATTTGAGGTAAATCTTATTGCTTAAGTAAAAAAGGGAATTAGTAAGCTAAGTCCAATGTCAACCTAAGGCAGTATAAGTAAACACTTAGGTTGGTAAATTGGACTTAGTAGGTTAGTGATGCGAGATCAGTAGAGACACTCGATGGAAGACTGCCCTTCTGTAATGACCTACAATTTTGGTTATTTGAAATTCATATATTTAATTGATTTTAAATATTCACAAGTTAATTTTATAACTTGAAAAACTTATAATTCGAATATGAGGATTTAATTGTATAATTAAATTATTAATTTAATATATGAAATTGTGTAAATAATTAGAATTTTGACTTAATGTGAATGAAAATGATTTATAAAGTTGTTATAAATTCTATTTTAATTTGAATGATGTTAGAGAACTTTTAAAATTGAATTAAAAGTTAATTTACAGAAATTGAATATTTTAATATTTAATTAACGTGTAAAAATGGCCATTTTTCATACAGTCTAGGATTTCGACGAAACCAGTCTCATTGGATCCGTAGTGTTATATTATTTTAAGATTTCAAATTTCGTGTCAATCAGGTTTACGACTTGTCTGTGGCAAGCTAAAACGCCTAGAAATCTGTTTAAGTGAATTTTAAATTTAAATAAGTTGATTCAAAAACCTATCTCCCACATACGATTGAATTGGCTCTTGACATATATTCCGTTGTGTTCGAAATAGGGGTAAAACATTGTAAACGCCAAGCAGCACGTTTCGATTGGAGTTTGGAAAAATTTCGGATGAATAGTGCATGAGAATTTTTTATAAAAGTCCTCATTTTCTTTGTTTTTTCACAAAACCCTAATCCTTTAGGGCAAGCCACCACCCTCTACTTCGATGGCTAGAGTTCTGCCTTCTTTCCCCTTCGATTTCTTTCAGTCCATGTAATATTTCAAGAAACTTCCAACTACGTAGTTGTTGAGCACGATGAGAGCTTTGATTTCAACGGTGATCATCGAGAATGGAGGAGCCGATCGGTGGAAATTCATGCTCAAATTCATTTCAGTCGTGCATGTTTTTCGAGGCATAAAGATGGCCGAGCTCGCCGTTCCTTTGGGCGATGGCGCGTGGAATCTAGCACTATCAGATGGCGGTCCCTGTCATCATCAAATCGAGCGTCGAGGGCGCGAAAAATCAAGATGAACGGCGGCCTATGGGTTCTTGATCACGGCCTTGAACAATGGGAGGAGAAAGGTAAAACACGGCCCAGATCTTATTTGAAGAGAACGAATGGCCAGGATTGACAAGGGTTTGAAAAATAAAAATAAATGTGTAAATTTATATTATATAAATTCGTACAAACTTCTAAATATCATAACTTCTTCATACGAGGTCCGTTTTTGACGAAACAAATTGCCTTGGGTTCATATTGACGAGCACTGCATTATAGAGCTGGTTTAGAGTTGATTGGAGCTAGTGTAAATACTCAGTAAAATTAAACGGCTGTTTAATTTTATTCCGAATAAAACACTGCAACTACTATTGGAACCGATGTGATACAACTCACTCTTTCTGCCTCAGTGATATTTTTATATAAGTAAGAAATAATTTATTTTATGATGATTGATGATTGTTTGGATAATTATGATATATTGTCTATATTTATTGGTATTTGGATATATTCCTGCCTATTGGAGCAGATTAGACCCTATACGTTTCTGTGTATGAGCGGACGACCCTTTGTACGCACATCTGCCTTGAAGCGGACATTGTACATATATTCTAATATGTATATTAGTTGCATGTGACAAGTTGGAGGGATCCAAATGGATTCCTCACCAGTATTGATTTATTTACAGATATTGATATATATTCTGTTGTCATGTGATATATGATGTTTTTGGATGCCGTGATTGATGTATTTGTTGCTGTTGCAGCATTGGGCCTATTTTTTGGAATTGTAGAAATGTTAAAGTGACGATTTCGAAATTAAAGAGGATTTTTAAGTGATTTTTAAAATAGATGTTATATATATATATATATTTGAACCGTAAAGAAATGAATTTATTTTAAATAAATTAAAGTTATAATTTTTATGTTATAAAAATTATGATGTTTGTGAAATATAATCAGAATGTGATTTTTTAAATATGGAGTTAATAATTTTGTGAAATAGTTTAAATTTGGATTTTTGAATTTATTATAATGGTTTATATATAAGATTTATAAAATTGAATTTTTTATAAATAAAAATATTGGAATTGTAAAGGAGTTTTATAAGTGTTTAAAATAAAATTATAAATGGGTTTTCTTAAGTAAACAAGATTTATAGATTTATGAATTTGTGAAGTTATAAAATAAATGAATTTGTAAATAGATGATTTATAAGTAATTAAATTATAATTTGGATTTTGGTATATAAATGAGATAAATGGGATTTGTTAGTAAAGGGGATTTATGAATTGAAGTTTTTATAAAGTATAAATGTGAATTTATAAACATTGTTTTATAAATGCAAAGTCAATTGAATTTGATAAGTTAATTATTATAGTTTATTAAAGGAATTTCATCCACAATTTTGGACAGTGGATAATCCTTTAATTTAATGTGCAATAGTAATGAATTTGGTGAAAGGATTATATTCAGGATTTTGGACAGTGGATTATTCTTTAATAAATGTGTAGAAATATTGTATTTAGTAAATGGATCATATTCACGATTTTGGACAGTGAATAATCTTTTGAAATAAATAATTGTTTTGGGAAGTGATATTTTAAATGGAGTAAAATGGTTTGAAGATGTTTTAAAATGTGTTAAGTATCGAATACATAGATTTCCTCATTCATTGTTGAAATAGACGTTTCATCAAATAAGGAAATGATGGACTTTAGCACTGTTGTTATGGTAAATGATTTTCGAAAGAAAATTTATATTTGGTATATGGGATTTATATATCTATCTTATTTTCGAATCCCTATATTAGTGATTTTAGGTTGTCGTAATGATGTTTTACGCCGCATTCGTTTTGACTCAAATAAAAGATTTTTAAGAGAATGTTTTCCTTAAAGAATAAAATATATAATTAATCGTGATTTAAGTATATGGAATATTTTCTAAGTGTTGAAAATAAAGTGAATTGTGAATTATTTATTATTAAATAAGTATTTGGAAATGTTTTCCAAAACTGAAATGTTGAAATGGTTTGAGATTATATCTTTTTAAAGATAATTTGAAGTGAATATTTGGCAAGTGATATAATTAATAAAAGATTAATTAAAAGGCCCCAGTGATTGTTATGGTGCTGAATATTTGTTTGTTTGCTTTGATAATTAAATAACCGACTATCCAATTCGGCCAATTTTAGTTCCTCGACTTGATGTGGGAACTATTTAGTCGTGCACTTAGTATGTAGCCTTCTGTGTAGGCTTGATTATCGTTTGTGTTGAGGATGTTGATTCGTGTAAAGCGGAGTATTACTCCAATCTATTGAGCTTCTTTCTTGGCCCGAAGGATAGCAAGTTGAAAGTTGGATACGTGATAAGTCTATGAGACTTAGTTTTTATGTGAGGTTGAGAAACGCTTTTGCGTTGTGGTGCGAAGAGACCAGGATCAGTTTATTCGAAAACCGCTTTGGACAAACGTATATGTGACGATTATGCGGGTTACTTGTGATGATATTGATATTTAGGATTTTCATAGTGGAGGACTGCTTGTTGATCGTTTCGGGTTAAAATACCAGTTTACATATAGTAGCAGTGGTCTCTTCATTATGAAATATCCAATGCAAGGACTATTTTCCACTAATCCTAGGGATTTCCCGACAGGATGTGGTAGGAAATTACCTTTGGTTTGTCCTGTTCCTAGACAACTTGTATGGATGTTTGTCTGACATTGCATTTCTATAGATTACATACATTGGTTTTTAAAAACGTACATCAATGGTGGCAGAGAAGGAAACTTCTCTTAGCTTAACACCCTCCTTGAGACGTAGGGGCTTCAGGGTTGTATTTTTGTGGAAGACAATTAGTAACCAACGGAAATTGTTGTGTGGCATTCAAAGTGACGTGATATGTGACATGTGACATGTGATATGTGATATGTGAAAGGTAATTGTTACCTCAGGCCTCATCAACCGAAAATGACCAAAACAGGGTTAGATGCAGCAGGGCTGAGTGGGTTGCTCCCAAGTAGGGTATGATCATTCTGTTCTAGATATATCTTTTCACACTATGACTTCGTGTATCTGATCACTTTGGTTTATATGCTTATAGGGTCCTCGGTAATGGTCGGTAATGACCGGAGGATGACATATTCGGTACTATCTAGTTATAGAGGTGGGCCAGTCTTGTGTTGGTAGAGGGCAGATGTTCTATGCCTCGGTACATTCCTCCAGAGATGTACTGTAGGAAGGTAGTCCCTTCACCTATTCATTTGTATGGAAATCCAAACTCCACTAGTACTTGCCATTTTGATTGTATTACCCATTTTGGGCTATATGCTGGAATTTAATCAATGTAACAATTTTGGCTGTGATTAATATTATTTATATATAAGACAATAATATTATATCAGATGATTTGATATGAAATGTTTTAGTTATCGTAAGGTAAAAACATGCCCGTGTTTATGTGTGGAATTTTCTTACGAGATATATTTGTTTTGACAAAAAAAAGTTCGGTAATTTAATAAATTCAGTTGAGTGCGTTTCTCATGCTGGTTTACCAAACTAATCTGGGCGTTCTTCCTTTTCAATGCTCAGGTCAGACCGAGTATACTTACAGGTTTAGCTTGGTGCTTTTGGATCTTCAGTAGGAGAGCTGGAGATCTTCATTTCATGTATGCGTATATGTTTTAATTATTGATTATCCACTATGCTTAGTTGTTGTTTATATTATCGGCAATTGTGAGGATAGGTTATTATAACCGTCTAGGCAGATAAATTATGATTAGTTGTTAAAACCTGCTAATGTAACAACCTGCATATTTTTTGATTCTATATTTAAATGATTTATTTATATATAGCATCGTTAGTCGGATTAAAGTCTGAAATGCTACTTTTTGTAAACTGTTGAATTAGAGACTACTTCCATTAAGTTCAAAATGGCGTTTGCGACCTTTTTGAATATAAACATTGATATGTTTGGCGTTGAGTAGAATTTTTCTATTTTTCTATTGGGTTTGGATTTGGGTTTTAGCCCATTAACCCAACGTAATACCCTAACTCCACCCCCTCTCCTCTTCATTCATTCTCATTCCCTAACACCCTCAAGCCCTAGAAAAATGGGGAAAAAGAAATGAGATTACAAATTCCTAAGCTCTAGTTCTATTAGGAAATTCAACTTCAAGTTATAAATCAAAGAGAAGCTTAGATAAGCATCCTCTTCTTCTTCTCTACCTCAATCTCTCTCTAATTTTTAGAAATTCGTAAACCCTAACTTAGGAAATATTTGATCATAGATTGAAGCTTATAGAGTTGAAGTTGAAGAGTGGTTGTTTTTTCGTTTGTTTTAGAGCTTCTCATTTGTTGTGTTTTGGTTTAAAGGTGAGTTCTTGAACTCACATCTATGTCTATATCTTTAATAGTTGCTAGGTGTGAATTCCTAACACCTATTTCATGTTCATTTGCTTTGAATTGAATTGGATTGGTGAATTTTTCAATTTTTGATATTTTAAAGTCAAAATCTACGAAAATCCTACATTGGGTGTTTTAACATGTTGCTTGGAGTATACTGAAGAGCGTATAGGGTTGTGTTGTCGCTTGGCATAAATCCTTAGCAATCGTGCTCGTTTGATTGCTTATGAGATGAATTGGCCATCAGTGGCCTAGTAGATTTTTGCTCTGAACTTCAGCTCAGATGTCTGGTACTATGCCCTGACGCTGCAGCTATGGAATATAAATTCCAGATACTCAGATCAGACATCTGAGTTTACTTCCCAAACGTCTAGGCAATCTATAATAAAATTTCTAGTCTTTCTACTCAGACGTCTGGAAGAACCACTAGACGTCTGGAGCTGTTAATTTTCTCCATCTTGCTTGTTTTTGATGGGTTTCCATTTACATCGATTTTTGGTTGATCCGATTGATCGTCATCATTTATTATCGACTTTGATGACTTCTTCCTGAATTTTTGGGAATATCCACTTTGTTGGATTTCATATCAATTTCTATGGTTTGATTCACGTTTTCGTATGTGAATTTTTGGTGATTAATTGTTTCTACAATCATTTATATGATTTGTCACTTTAAAATGCAAAGGTCTCTATACTAGTAGTAAATATTCAAATTCTTTCAAAAAAACGATTTCAACACTATTTTTAATACAAAGCTTCTTTTTAAACCCGCTTTCCAACCTGTTAGTATATACAAACCTTTACCTCATTCGAATGAGAAGTCTAATTGAATGGCTTAGTAAAACAAGCGATATGAAACGCTTGCGTTTACTTCGTCAGTTAATTCTTGGATTTGTTCGATTGAAATCTTATGACAATTTTCGAGTGGAAATCTATAATTTGTTCATAAATACTAATGTTAAGCCAGTGGTTATGGGACATGAAGCTAAACTCATTTATTTACAAGCTTAGTATAATTCACACTTTTTGTTGGTCAATGGTGATCATTTTTATGGTTTAGACCAGCTATATGCGATGTCTCTTTGTCCACGTGGAGGAATGTACCCCGTTATGTTGAGCTTCGTCTCTCTTTGCCCACGTGGGGGACTATACCTAGATTTAATGAAGCTTCGATTCATTTTTATGGGCTGATGACCCATGGACTTTTGACTGTTCTTTGGTGTTTCAACTCATTTTTATGGGCTAGCGACCCATGTTCTTTCACAGGGTTCGGTTCATCCGGCGTAACGCTGTACTACATCGTTGTTTTGAATTATTAGAGTTTTAGGTTCAACGGGCGTAACACTGTACTATGTCGTTGTTTCGGATTATTGGAGTTTCGGGTTCATCGGGCGTAACGCTGTACTACGTCGTTGTTTCGAATTATTTGAGTTTCAGGTTCCTTAGGCATGCCGTTATTATATTACATTGTTGCACCGACTCTATGGTTAACGACCATGGGACAGCGTCCCGTTTGTGATACACGTGTTGGTGGGTTTTCATGCTCCCATTTTTGATAGGCCTCCCCCTTTGTGATTTTTGGATTTCTAATTGATGATTTCTGGAATTTGTGTTTCACCAATTTTTGCGATTGACATTGATATGTTTTATCATTATTTGTGGTATGGTGAATAAAATGAAGAATATGACATTATTTTTGGTGTTTGAGAAAGTTTGAGATATTGTATGAGTTTTGTTGTTATTTATGTATAGTTGTCACAGAATGGCATTATTGTTATCAACGTTTTTGCCATATCTCTTATCCTATCTCATTTTATCTGATATTTATAGCTTGACTGGTCCGTTTAATATTTTCTTCTTAAAATAATACTCGGGTCAGACCGAGGTATTTCAGGTGTTTCTACTTGACTCCTTATCAGGGACCATCATTTGATTTTTGGCTAACTACTTTAGATTAGTAGTTTTTGTTTATACATTCGAGATAGAGGCTTGATGTATACATATTCTTTCATCTAGCACTTGTACATATACTTTTGTGATGTAGTGGATCTTGCATGACCACTATTTTGATGTACCTTTTATGTGTTGTATTAATATCTGTTTCCGCCTTAATGATATGAATATCTGTGACTGATTTATGTTATGTTTATTTTATATTTGTTTCCGACGATCATATAGCTACTGTGTAGTAGCTTTGAGTTTGTAATTGATGTGTCAGATTTCCTTTTGAAATGAAATGCATGTAATACTATCTGACATATCGGTACTTGCATAAATAAATTACACAGATGGTCGCTCCTCAACAGCCTTATTCTTCATGCTAGTCGACGAGATTACCCCATAGTGTCCTTGGCTGGTGTGAGTACAGAGGTGGGGCGTCAAAATTGATGTATGTATATATATAGTTTCTGTTTTGTAAAGATCATTGATATGATATTATATGTTTTCCGCTGCAATGTGAGATTCTATATTATTTTGTTTGGTTCCATCTTCTCTCTTTCTTCTCTTCTCTTCTTCTCTCTTCTTTTCTTTCTCTTGACTTTCCATCAGTCTGTGTTGTTTGGGTCGGACATGTGTGGATTATTGTTGATTCAACGGGTATGGATTTGCGGGACATTACATTTGGTATCAAAACTTAGATTTTCTATATTCTTGCTTTAATGTGTACTCAGTATAGATAGGACAGTAGCATTGTAGTTTGAGTTTGAGTGTATTATATATATATAGACACACACACACACACACACACACACACACACATATATATATATGAGAGGGTATGTTTTAGTGATATAAACATGTTTTATATTGTGTTAGCTTATCCGTTGAGTTGTTTGTCAATTCTGGTCGGTATGTGGGACGCCATGTTATCGATAGTAATTTCTAAACACTTAAACGAGGCAAATCGAGATAATATTATTTTAGTTGGGTAAACGAAATAATTTTACCTCAACTATATTTAATATATAAAGGGAATAATTTTTCAGTAATTATTAAAGTGTATATAAATTGATTGTTTAGTTGTTGAAAATGTAAATATATATAAGTTAATAAAAGATGTTTGAATAATCCAAATAAAAGCAACAATTGTAAAAGAATAAATTATATAAGCAAATGAATTATAAGAATGGAATTATAATTAATATGATTTGCAATTGAAATAATCTTATATATAAGAAGTGAAACTATATGAGCATATTTTTAAATATAAGTTGTAAATGAAATTGGATTTAAACTAAGAATTTGAAATTGAAATCTCGTTTATTTTGAAAGATTTTTTTCAAGTGAAAGAGATTATATTATTATAAGATAAATGAATTTGGAATGAATCTTATGTAAAGAAAGTAAAATAGTGAAATTGTATAAGTAAGAAGATTTATGAAGGTAAAAAGGGAATTTTTTTTAAAGAATATAAAGCACTGAATTCACTGCTGCTGCTGGGAAATAATAAGGGTGATGACTACAGCAGCATCGATATCATTTTCGAGTTTCTGTGTGATGGATTTTCTACCAATAGTAAATTGAAATTGAAACTGAAATTCTATCTTGATAAACAAATTTGAATTTAAAATCCAAGTTGTAATTGATAAATATAAGTAAAATAAGTTTTGGACTTATAATACGAAATAAAAATGTAACTATAGTAAAGTTGAAATAAATTTGAGTTAGCATAGTAAATATATGATTTGAAATTTAACTAAAGGAAAGTTAAATAAATTGAATCGAATTTGAACTAGATTAGATAAATTATTGAAATGGAAATTAAACTTAAGTGGTAAGTGATTATAATATGAATTTGAAAGTTTAAATAAATAATTTGTATAATTTATAAAGTGTGAAAAGGTAAGTGAAACCAATTGTTAAAATGGTTAAACAATTTTGTTAAGAAAAACAAAATCTGAATTTAAATAAGTGATATGAAATTTGACTTAAGTAAAAGTAAAATAAAATGACTTTTAGAGATGAAATTTAAGTTAAGTCCAATAGAATGAAATGTTGTAAAGAAATTAAACTTAAGCGATGTTGAATGAAGTTGATTTTGGTATTGAAGTAAATTAATAAAGCCATTAAATGAATATGAACTTGAGTTACAAAATGAAATTCAACTTGAAATGTAAAATGAACTTGCAATTGAATTAATGAATGAATTGAATGTTAATCAACCGAATGTAAATAAATTGATATGAAATAATAGATGTAGGTGTTAATTCACTAACAGATAATGAAAATGAGATTTGGATAATTGAATGAAAGTCAATTAGATATTAAACCAATTGAAATTAAATATGTTAAACCAAATTTAATGTAAACAAAGAAAAAAATGAGTGTTGAAAATAAATTAAATAAATTTGATAATATCGGATTTGCATTGGTTGTTAGTTGATTGAATAGAAATTCATTAACATGTTAATGGAATTGAAATACTAGAACTGAAAGCTAAGTAATTGAATTCGAATTGATAGTAAGTGAATTTAAATAGAATTGAATCTGATTTGATTTGGAAGTGAACAAACTTGAATGTAAATTAGTGAATGCAAACTAATTGTATTTGAATAAACGAATGTTAGTAAAATCCAATGTTAATGAATCAAATGTGATAAAATTGAAAATCAATTCAATGAATATTACTGAGAATTGAATTTATATTGATTTGTTTATGGATTGATTGGATTGATATTGGTTTATTAGATGTTAGTTGGATGATAATGGTTTGATGGTTAGATTTGTTGCTCTTGTTGCATTTGCTATATTGACATATATTGTAGTTGTATCGGTATATGTTGTATATTGATATTATTTTCTTTTATACATGTTTCTCATTTGTTTATTGAGTGTTTAGCACGTGCGAATGGCGTATGCTTCACATTTGGAGCTCGCTTTCGTGCTATATTAGCGTTATATGCTTGCTAATAATATATAAGGTACATATCTCGGATTACATATCGTACTTTTGACGACTAGAAATTTCTGCATATTAGAAAGTGAAATATTTAACTGATTTTAAATATTTAAAAGTAAAATTCTAGCTTGAATATCAAATATCACTTTTTATTGAATAATTTAAAATTTTGAATTTAATAATTGGTGTTTGGCTAAAATATGAAATCTGAAGTTTTGAGCTGCTAAAAATAAATTGAAGGCTTATAAAATTTATAATGATGATACTGAAGATAATAGAAGTGATAAAATTTAATTTAAAAGTGATTCATTTAGTTTTTAAAAATAGTCTTTCGAGGAACAGTTTCAGAATTCAACGAGATTAGTTCCACTGGATCCGTAATAGTGTATTATTATCGGATTTCAAATTTCGTAGCATTCGGAGTATTCGTGTGATCGTACAATATATAATCGCGCTGAAATTTTATATCGGAAATTTAATATAATAACTAGGTCAAAAAGCTATCTTCTCCATACGATCGAATTAAGACCCGAAATCTTTTCCTTCGTGTTAGAAATAGGGATATAACATTATAGATGCCTAGGGGCATGCCTTGATAGGAGTTCGAAATTTTAAGTTGCATTTTCAAGACGATTTAAATTTAAAATTTAAACATAACTTGACTGCTCAAAATAATTCACATCCGAACTTTATCTTTTCATACCATGGCCATTTATCTTCTGGTTCACGCCATTTTCCACATACGCGTATCAGATGTCCGCTTTTCCTTCTTTTTATTCAGCAGAGAAAAAGAAAAAAAATACAGCCGAGCCCTTCTTTGGTTCAAAATTGTTTGAAGCAATTCCGCAAGTCTTTCCATCAGAATGCTTCTCAATCCTCGATTCAGAGCAGTCTCAAAAAAAAGCACAGTTACAAACCGAAGAAGCCGATTTATGGCCTCCATCAAAAATTGATTTCAATCGAGATTTGGATTTTTGCTTCACATGGGTATCGAGTTCATGGTGGTCGTCAGGGGTGGTTCTCGAGAAGGTCATGAGTTTTGAGTTCGATTTGAAGGGGGGTCAAGGCCGTATGTGGCATGGTCGAGTTGGGGAGTGGTCGCGAAGGCGTGGAGGATTGCCACGATCGACTAGCGACTATGGAAGCTCGCGGCGAGAAGGGGAGGAGGTCGATCGTTCCTTGAGGCCGCTTCGACTCGATCATATTGATGATGCTCAACGATGATGAGAGAAGGCAGCTTGGAGATCGTGACTTAATTTTGGAGGCGATGTTGTTCCGGCGATTTTGGTCTGAGAGCTGCCGTAATCCTGAGGATTAAGGCAGTAAGGTATATCAATTTATTTTTTTCAATTTAAATTGATAATATATATATGTACATAAAAGATATACTTTACAGTAAGGGATATATAAAACAATTCTATCTTTAATATCTATATATAGGTTGAAAATAATTTCATTTTTATTAGAATTCGATGTGTGTGTATGTAGATAAACAAAATATACATATAAGATTTGGGAAAATATAGGAATTTAAAGGGTTGTAAAGTTTATATAAAATAAATTAGACTTTTAAACTTGTATAGATTATTTTTATGAGTGTATATATTGTGTATATATATATATAGTTTCAAAAGATAAATAAATAGACATACATACATTTTAATTTACTTGGTTATTTTAGTATAGTGTATTATGGAGATTAAATTAATTATTTTTGTAACTTAAAAATTTATTTATTATAGGAAAAATTAGTTTGAATAAAATTATGGGAAAATTAAATTTATTAAATGCAAATTGACCATTTGATTATTTCAATATTATTAAACCGTAAGATGTTTATACAAGGTCTAAAATCAAGGAGAGACAAGTCGGTTAGGATCGGGCTACAAATTAAAATAAAGGTGAGTTAATCTCACTCATTTGGATTACCGTTTAAATTTAAATAGTTAAATTTAAATTATTGGATTGATTGCTTGAATTGATGATCTATTATTAGTTTGGATGAGATATTATATGTATATATATAATATATATATATATACTATATGCATATATATACATATATTGGGGTGATTGATATTCCCGCATTATATAGCGGATGAGACCCTATGTGCCCCACATAATAGCAGATGACCCTTGATATCGCAATATCCCCCTCGAAGTGGGATTGGTATTTTTATATTGTGCTAACATTTATGGATGTAGGAAAACAGGTTGGAGGGATCCAAATGGGTTCCTCAAAGTTATTGAATTTATATCATAGTCTGTGATATGATTCATCGATTATCTATGATAAATTATATCAGAAATTTGAAATAGTAAATGCTATGGGTTTTGCTGAGTATATTTCGGTATTTGAAGATATCATAAATATAAAGATTTGATTTTGAAAGAGAGATAAAAGATTGAATTTCAAGTCAAATAAATATAGAGAATTAGGGAAAATTTAAAATAATGAATTTGGAAAGAAATAAAAGTTTGATTTAAAAATCCTAGCAAATAAATTTTGGATATGGGGAAAATAAGAGTTTTGGAATAAATGGGAATAAAGGAGTTTTGAGGATTTAAGCGATATTTTTAAAGAATTAAAGAATTTATTTTAAATTCAAGATTTAAAAAGTTGGGGGAATTTTTTTTTGAAGTAAAGTATGAAAATTGGGATTTTAGAATTAAATAAGGTTTTAAATCATAATTAAGAAGTGAGACTAGCATTAATGGATTTTGGAATTGATCTGGATAAGTTGGGAATAAATTTAATGAGAATTTAATTCAGAGAGTCGAATTTTAGATGGATTAAGTGATTTGAAACAGTATTTAAAAGATAATGAGATTATGGAACATATAAACATGGTATATAGATAAAGTCAATATTTATCAGTGGACAATTTGGGAGTATAAATTCATGGTGGAAATTTAAAAGAAAGGGCGATTTTTAAAAAAAATAAATAGTGGTATATTTTTAATAAGTGAGGAAAACAAAATTTATGGGTTTATGACGTAAATTAAATTGGGATAAATTGAGAAGGATTTATCAATTGATTAAATGGACTATATTGGAATGGAAAGTGTGTTTTCCTGAAAAAGCCAAGTATGTTTTCAAAGCAGATTTATATTTCTTTTAAGTATAAGTTAAAAGTTTTAAAAGTTGTTTTTAAAAGAATTATTTTTTTGACAAATCTATTATTTAAGCTGTTTAAAATCTTAAAGGTAAATATTTACTAAGATTAGTTATAGCAGTAACTATTTTAAAGTTAAATTGGTATTATGATTTAAAAGACAATTATTAGATATTTATATTTTATAAAGTAGCTTTATTTTAAAAGTAGTTTAGCTAAAGTTTTTATTCGAAAAATTAGTATAGAATTTCATAATTTTTATTTTGAATAAAGACTTTTAAGTATTTTCGTTTAAAAATGTTTTAAGTATATATTTTTGGATAAAGTGATTAAGTTTGTTTAAAAAATCTAATTCAATAAGATTTGGCGTTTTTCGTGGAAATGAACAGATGGTTGGAATTTGTTCCGCATGAATAAAAAGAGATTTGTAACTATTTTCAAAGTGTTGGAACGTGAACATAATATCTTGGGTAGATATTTTTGTGATAAATAATTTGGAAAATTATTTAAATCCGATGGTGGCTTGTGGATGTTATGTGATAGTTAAATAACGGACTATCAATATTGGCTAATGCGCTGATCATTTCGAAGAGACCGGGATCGGGATTAATTTCCTGAAAACCGCTTCGATCCGGTTTGATTGTTTGCGAATGAAGACCGTGAAGATGGTGAAGACAGTGATTTGGTTTATCCAAATCAAAGGAAACTTGTATGGACGAATGCTATCAGAACATCGTCAGGGGGACGATGAGCATTTTAAGTGAATGCATGCTAAAAAAAGGTAACGCATAGCTCAAGCCTCATCAACCGGGAATGGCTAAAACAGGAGAGATGCAGCAAGGCTAAGTGGCTTGCAACCAATTAGGGTAAGGTCACCCCTGTCTAGATGTCCTTTTCCTATTCGGCTGTGTGGGCAGTTGCTGATCTCAACCGCGGGGTGATTTTATTCAAATTATCCAGTAAGGGGAGCTCTGGTCTTATGTTGTAGGGGATTGGGAGGGATCCTCGGTACTCTGATCTCCGTGATGGACGGTAACCCATTAGCCCTGCCGTTGTATGGAATCAAATCTCCAATAAGCGCCTGTATGGTTTTGGTTGTGCCCAACTATGTTGGAATGTGAGATGCAAGCATTTCGGCTGGATTCTATTTTACTTTCAATAGACACTATTATAATATCAGTCGGATTTGATAAAAATGTTTTGGTTATCGTAAGGCAAAAACCGATTTGTTTATTTGTGGCATAGTCTTACGAGATACATTTGATTTCAAACGATTTCGAAAACTTTAATAATCCAATCGAGTGTGTTTTCTCATGCTGGTTTTCCAGACTGACTCGGGTGTTAGTTTACTACAATGCTCGGGTCAGACCGAGTATTATATACAAGATAGGATGCTGTGGAGCTTAGGAGATGAGCTGGATGGCGAGAAGTATCACTTGTACTTGATGTTTATTCCGCTGTGCAGTTTAAGCTATATAGTCAGCTTTTGTGAGGACAAGTTAATATAACTGTTCAGTATTTTGCTATTGATTGTGTTGTACCCTGATGATATAATGTATAAACAGATATAGTTCTTTTTGTATAAAGATTTATCATTATCAATTGTACATTGTTCCACTGTGATTGTGAGATTCTGATGTTGCTTCTATTTCTTCTTCCACCTCTTTACTTCTTTTACCCTAATGGTTTGTATTTCTTTCCATTTTAAGTTGAACTGATGGTGAATATGGTCTTCTCAAAGGGGCATGGATTTGCGAGCTGTTACAATGGTATCAGAGCTGAAGGTTAAGCGAGAACCTTGCCCCTGGTGGGGATTACTCATTAGAGATAGAGTCAGTAGTACTCTAGAATGAGTTTGAGTGTATTAATAGATATGAGCACGTATTCGTTAGTGAATATAAATATTGTTTTATATGATGTTGACATATCGGTTGAGTGTTTGTGAATTCTGGTCGATACAGTCTGGACAACTATATCGATAGGGATTTCTAAACTCTTAAACTAAGCAAAACGACATAATATTGTTTTAAATAGGGTAAATGAAATAATTTTACCCCAATTATATATAAAAGAAATAATTTTTGGAAATTATTATAAGTGTGTATATATGGTTGCTTGGTTGTTAGGAAGTGATAATATTAAATTATTATCATTATTGTATGGAAATTGAATAAGAAAATGAAATCATAACTAAAAGCTAAGAAATAAATTCATATACATATGGAATTCATAAGTGTGAATTATAAAGGTGATTTATAACTGAAATGGTATAAATTCCAAAGTAATATTTGAATATAAAGGATTTGGAATTTGGGAATTTGGGAACTAATTTCTTTTGAATTTGGAAATGATTTTTAAAAGGCTTTGGAGGAATAATAGTAATATTATTCGAAAATACTTTTGAATTGAATATGAAATCAAGTGAAATTTGGAATTTAAAATATTTCAAATGTTTTGGAAAGAGTAAAAGCATTGAACTCTTTACGGTCATTGGAAAATAACTTCGGTGATGACTGCAGCGTCATCGACGTTCATTTTCGAGTTGCCAAGAGAGGAACTGCTACTCGAATGTTTTAAATTGGAATGTTTGCAAAAACTGAGTTTGGTTTTAAAATTAAAGGGATAATTTGACACCAAAGTATTTTGAATATAATTGATTTCAAAATGATCAAAATGATTTTGAAATACTTTAGTGATTGTTGAAAACTCTGGAGTTGGTTTAAAATGTTTTGGGATGTTTAAGCAATTTTTTAAAACTTTGGAAGTAAGTTAGAAATGTTTATGGCATATATATGGGTTTGATAGCTTATAAAATTTTGAATATGTTAGAATAAAATTTAACTTGAAGAAGAGCTAAATTAAAATAAATGTGAAAATGAGATAAGTTATAAAGTGAGCCAATTAAATGAAATAAATCTAAGGAGATTAGTAAATGGAATGGAGATAAGTTGGAAAACTTATAGAAGTTAAAAATTTGAATTAAATTGAAATGTAACTGAACTAACTTAGATAAAAGTGAATTTTGAGGAAAGAGACTAAGTTGGTTAAATGGAATAACCATTGAAACAAAATTTATTAGGTTGGAAAAATAAATGTGTGAATGAACGAACTAATTTAATTGGTAAATAAATTAAACTGAAATTGAATATTGGAATCAATTTAAATTGTGAAGTAAAGCGAAATCGGAAAATTTGTTCGAATGAGCTAAGTAAAATAATAAGGGTTTAGTAATGGAAGGTGTTTGAGATATGAATAAATTAGTAGGCGGAATTAATTTAAGAAATGGTTAACTAAGAATGGGTTTGGGATAAGGTGAATTGAATTCAATATTAAATTGATTTGGAAATAAATCAAGAATTGAAGATAAATTGAATTCAGAATGAAATTGAAAATTTAAGTTAAATGGAAATAGATGTGAAAGCTTAAGTGGCAAGGTGAAAATAAATATAAGAAGTTTATAAAATATTTATATTGAACTTAAGAAATGGGTGGTGGGACTTAAGTAAATCTAAAATTGAAAAAAATATATTTTAAGTTAGTATTTGAATGAAGGTTTAAATAAAAAGTGGTGAAATGATAATTGTGGATAAGTGAATAGAAATCGAAATAAATGTGAATAAGAAGAAAATTGATATAATTAATAATCAGTTGATATAAATACGTAGGGTGTATGTATTATTTATTCGCATAACGATTTGATCCAGATTTAAGCATAGAATTTATCCAAGTTGGGATTTTTCACACGATTTTCGACGGTGAACACTGAATACGTATTTTTGATTAATTCTGAAAATTCTCTATCATAGTATATAGCTGTGCAAGGAGAATGACAGTTTCTGATAAAGGAACCAGATCTGAGTCCGCACTAGGAAGTCAGGTGAACGATACTAGTTTGGAAGTGGAATTGTGTGATCAAGTGAGCGATCGGATTTGATATTGCGTACGGATGATATATGTATATCATACGGGTTTGAATGAAACAGATATTAAAACTTGTTAAGAAATGTATAAAATGATTTTGAATTCTATGATTGGATATTATTGCTAAGTGAGGTATAGGTATTTGAAAGCAAAGGAAAATGGATGTTTGTGATTTCAAAGATAACTTTGATTGCCCAAAAAAAAGGTATGTATTTAAATTGGCATACGAAATTTGGTGATTTTTTGGTCTAGCCGTTTGACATTTTGTTTTCTTTTGAAATTCGAGGGCCGTAGGGGCATTTTTTAGTTGTACCGATCTAGCTGAGCAAAGGAGACGCTGGCGAAATTTTTCAAAAATTTAAGGAGTTACAAAAATTTTGAATTATTTTGATAATTTGAAATTTGGTTTCAAGTTATAATTTGAATGGTTTAGTAAATAATTTTGTTTGAAACCTATGGATGGGTTTGGAAAGTTAGAAGAGGATTAGTGTGTTCTTAATAAAAAGATTGTTTGGGAGGATTGTCAAAAACTATTGGTTTGTAAAATAGTAACGGGTATTGTACCATTCTTCTTAACAAGTAATTTTGAGGACAAAATTCTTTTAAGAGGGAGGAATGTGACGACTCGTAATTTTTGGATATTTGAAATTGAAATGTTTAATTGATTTTAAATATTTAAAAGTTAAATTCTAACTTGAATTTCAAATATCACTGTTTATTGGATAATTTAAATTTTTGAATTTAATAATTGGCGTTTGGGTAAAATATGATATCTGGAGTTTTGAGCTGGTTAAAAATAATTTGAAGGCTTATAAAATTTACAATGATGATATTTATGAGAATAGAAGTGATAAAATTTAATTTAAAAGTGATTTGTTTAGTTTTTGAAAATATATCGTTTAAATTGATATTTAAAAATAGCCTTTCGAGGCACAGTCTCAAAATTCGACGAAACTAATTCCATTGGATCCGTAATAGTGTATTATTAGGATTTCAAATTTCGTAGCATTCGGAGCATTAGGAGTTGTCATGTGATCATACGATATACAATCGCATTGAAATTTTATATCGAAAATTCAGTATAATAACTGGATCAAAAAGCTATCTTCTCCATACGATCGAATTAAGTCTCGAAAAATTTTCCTTTGCGTTCGGAATAGGGGTGTAACATTATAGACGCCTAGCGGTACGCCTCGATAGGAGTTCAAAATTTTAAGTTGCATTTTTGAGACGATTTAAATTTAAAACTTAAATATAATTTGACTGGCCAAAAAAATTCACATCAGAACTTTATTTTTTAATACCATGGCCACTTTTATTCTAGTTCATGCCATCTGTCACATACATATACCAGCTGTCCCCTTCTCCTTCTTTTTATTCAGCCGAGAAAAAAAAATACGGCCGAGACCTTCTCTGGTTCAAAATCATTCGAAGCAACTCCACAAGTCTTTCCACTTGAATGCTTCTTAATCCTCAATTCAAAGCAATCTAGAAAAAAAATCCAATTCGAAACCGAAGAAGCCGATTTATAGCCTCCATCAAAAATCGATTTCAATCGAAATTTGGATTTTTCCTCACGTAGGTATCGAGTTCGCGGTGGTCGTCGGGCGTGGTTCTTGAGCAGGCCGAGAGTTTTGAGTTCGATTTGAAGGGGGGTCGAGGCCATGCGCAGCGTGATCGAGTTGGGGAGTGGTTGTGAAGGCATGGAGGATTATCCCGATCGACTAGCGACCGTGGAAAATCACGGTGAGAAGGGGAGGAGGTTGATCATTCCTTTAGGCCACTTCAAATCGAGCTTATTGTTGATGCTCAACGATGATAGGAGAAGGAAGCTTGAAGATCGTGACTTAATTTTGGGGGCGATGTTGTTCTGGCGATTTTGGTCTGAGAGCTGTCGTGGTGCTGAGGATTAAGGCATTAAGGTATATCAATTTATTTTTTTCAGTTTAAATTGGTAGTATATATATATGTACAGAAAAGATATATTTTACAGTAAGAGATATATAAAACAATTCTATCTTTAATATCTATATAGGTTGAAAATAATTTCATTTTTATTAGAATTCGATGTGTGTGTGTATAGATAAAGAGAATACATATAAGATTTGGGAAAAATATAGGAATTTTAAAGGGTTGTAAAGTTTATATAAAAGAAATTAGATTTTTAAACTTGTATAGATTATTTTTATGAGTATATATGTATATAGTTTCAAAAGAGAAATAAATATAAATACATACATTTTAAATTTACTTGGTTATTTTAAGTATAGTGTATTAGGGAGGTTAACTTAATTAATTATTTTTGTAACTTAAAATTTTATTTATTATGGAAAAAATTACTTTAAATAAAATTATGGGATACTTAAATTTATTAAATGGAAAATGACCATTTGCTTAGTTCAATATTAATAAACCGTAAGGTATTTTTACAAGGTCTAAAATCATGGAGAGACAAGCCAGTTGGGATCGGACTGCAAATTAAAATAAAGGTGAGTTAATCTCACTCATTTGGATTACCTTTTAAATTTAAATAGTTAAATTTAAATTATTGGATTGATTACTTGAATTGATGATCTATTATCAGTTTGGATGCGATATTGTACATAATAGTACATACACACACACACACACACACACACACACACATTGGAGTGATTGATATTCCCGCATTATATAGCGGATGAGACCTATGCGCCCCGCATAATAGCGGATGACCCTTTATACCACGATATCCCCTCGAAGTGGGATTGGTATTTTAATATTATGCTAATATCTGTGGATGGAGGGAAACAGGTTGGAGGGATCCAACTGGATTCCTCAAAATTGTTGAATTTATATCATAGTCTATGACACGATTAATTGATTATCTGTGATAAATTATATGGGAAATTTGAAATAGTAAATGCTATGGGTTATCATTTGTTTAGTTAGTTCATTGAGATCGTTTGTTGTCAGTGCATATATGCCTTGCATATCAAGTTCATGTCTTTTCAGTATTTGAAGATATCATAAATATAAAGATTTGATTTTGAAAGAGAAATAAAAGAGAGAATTTCAATTCAAATAAATATAGAGAATTTGGGAAAATTTAAAATAATGAATTTGGAAACAGAAAAAAGTTTGATTTAAAAATCCTAGAAAATAAATTTCGGATATGGGGAAAATTAAAGTTTTGGAATAAATGGGTATAAAGGAGTTTTGAGGACTTAAGTGATATTTTTAAAGAATTAAAGAATTTATTTTAAATTCAAGATTTAAAATGTTGGGAAGAAATAAAAAGGAAAAAAATTTGAAGTAAAGTACGAAAATTAGGATTTTAGAATGAAATAAGGTTTTAAATCATAATTAAGAAGTAAAACTGGAATTATTGGGTTTTGAAATTGATTTGGATAAGTTGGGAATAAACTTTAAGGGGAATTTAATTCAGAGAGTCGATTTTTAATTTGATTAAGTGATTTGAAACAGTAATTAAAAGAGAATGAGATTATGGAACTTATAAACAGGGTTTATAGATAAAGTGAATATTTATCAGTGGATAATTTGGGAGTATAAATTCATGGTGGAAATTTAAAAGGAAAGGGTGATTTTTTTTAAAAATAAATAGTGGTTTAGTTTTAAAAAGTGAGGAAAAGTAAATTTACGGGTTTGTGACATAAATTAAATTGGGATTGTAGGATCGATTTCACCCTAGAGGGGGGGTGAATAGGGTGATTGTGTAAATTATTAAAATTAATCGCGGAAGCTTATGAATTAATTTCAATTCAGATCACAAATAGCAGCACAGATATTGCAGAATATAAATAACAGAACAACACAGAATTTACCCAGCTTCAGCAAAAACCTGCCTACGTGCTGCCCCCAAGGTTTCTACTAGAAATTAGATAGTCCCTCGCTTACACACGTAAACTCGCTATACCCGCTATTGACTAATCTAACTCTACGCTCAAAACCCTACCACAACTCAACTACCGAGTTGCGAATTCCCAAACTACAACACGTAGTTTGTACCCTAGTCACACGACTATAAAGAGATAAAACAGTTTAAAATAAAAAACAATTAAAATTAAAATTGAATCCTAATTATAAATTAAAAACCCCTTAAAACAAACTCCCTTTGAAAGTAGGCTGGCCTCCTTTGCTATTTGACCCGTCTCTTTTATTTCTCTGTTTGTAATGGCGGCCGTTCCTTTTTAGGGCTTCGTCCTTGATCAAATTGGGGCTTCGTCCCTTTGATGTCGTGCTCTTAAATTAGTGTTTGAAGTCGCTGCCTTTGTTGGTTGATTGCAATCACTGTTTCTCTGATTTGCTTCAATTGTTTGCGGCTTCTCCTCCTTGATCGAGTTCGATTGCTTCGGTATGTAATTTGTGCTTTTTGCTTCTTCTAATCTTTCGTACTTGAACTCGATGGATTTTAAATTGCCGATGATGATTGTGTTTAAATAGGAATCGAATTCCTATATTCTCGTTCGTTTTGATGATTTGAATTTGTCAATTATTTTTTCTCTGCCGTATGATTATGCTTGAACGATTGATGATTGAACTGACTTTGTCAAATTCGTATCTTTCACGATCCTTGGTTGACGCGGTTTTGAATTTATTTTCGTGATAACCACGGCTTCTACTCCGTTCCTTTTTTTGTTGACCGTGACTTGTTTACTTCGGCTTTGTTGTTACTGTGGCTTGTACTTGTATACTGTTGTGTCATGTAGTTTGCTTCAATATGCCCTGGTCTGGAGTAGCTCTGTTGCACTGAGTTTGTAGCTTGGTGTTGTGGTCATCTTGCTTTGCCTGGATTGTGTGCATTTGTGCACTTGTTGTCTTGTGTCTATGGCCACTGGTTTATTGTGAAGCTTGGTTACTGGTTATCATGTGGCTTTGTTCATCATTCTGTGGACTTTGGCCATTTTGATTTTTGACTTCTTCAACTTGTACCTTGGTCTTGAACATTGCTGTGTCCATATGGTATTCAGTACTATGGCATTGCATATTGATGTTGTACACTGTCTTGTGCATTGCCCCATTCACTGTTGCTGTGCAGTTTTGTGCTTTGAGTCAGTTTCATTGTTGCTTCTGTGCATATATATTGGCCGTTTAATTTATGCTGCAGTCTTCAAGCATTGTTGATTCATTGGTCTTTGCTGTGTACATGTTGTAAATGATTTGTGCTTAGTTGCATCACTTGTATATGCATATTTGTTCACTTGCAGTTGCACATTGCTGCTTGTAGCACTTGTGTACTTGGTCGAGTTCATTTGCATTTTGCAGTTTTGTTCCATATATGTATGTTCATTCATTGGTTGGGACTTGCAGTGTTGGCTTGATGGTTTGGGTTTGCATTTTACTTGAGTCACTTCACTACTGCCTGTCTGAACTGTGCACATTGTTGCACTTGCTCATGTTAAATTGCATTGTTCATCTTGATTCTGCATCCTCTTATAATTTGTGTTGGCCTTGAATAGATGTTGACTGCATCACTGTTATTTGAGGCTGCTGTGTATTGTTCATGACTGTTTCATGCAGTTCATTGTGTAGCCTTGGTTTTTGTTGTTTGTATGTGTGATACTTTGGACCTATTGCCTTCAGTTGCTTGTCGAATTTGCATGCATATATCTGGTACTTGTTCATGTTGGTTTAGTTGGTTTTCTTCTGGTTTGTTCACTTCAGTCAGTGCTTGTGACATCCATGTTGCAACTGGTTTTGACTTTGAATGCATCTGTGCATATCACTGTTGCATTTCTGGTCTTTGCATCCGTTCATGTTGATTTTTTGAAATTTCACTTGAGTTGAATCCAGTTTCAAAAACTCGGGTTTGACCTTGTGCTTGAGTCATATTTTTGAATGTTATTGCACGTGAGTTGAACCCGGTTTATTATTTGGGTTTGACCTGTGCTCGCCTGTCCCTGTAAATCAATCAAGTGTATATATATATATCGGCGTGCACGGCCTTGTGGCATATACAGTAATACACTGTGTATGTCACAAGTTGTTCGTGTATGATGAATTCAAATGATGACGAACAACCCAAATAACTGAGGCAAAAATTATTTTCAAAAACCATATTTTATTTTATATTGCAAAAATATTTCTTTTTCAATTTTACTGCGTTAGTGAATATTTTTGCAGATTTCTCAGATGCTGGATTCAAACTGGAATGCAGTTGAAAATAAAGATACGAGTGTGAGTGATATGTAGTGAGGTGATGATATGTAAAATAGTGATGTAATTGAATTTGTATCAAAGTTGTATAGTGAATAGTGAGAGCTTGAATTTGTATACTATTCAAAATTGTAATAAATATTTGTTTGAATAAAATATTCGTTTGGATTCAAATTCCGTGTTATTTATTTTATTCAGCAAATATTTATTTAATCTGTGAAAAATAAAATAGTATATTATCAAATACATTTAAACGAATGTATATATGTTTATCATCATCAAACAAAAATCATATAAGCGCATATTCAACGGGGATAAACCGAGAAGGATTTATCAACTGGTTAAATGGACTATATTGGAATGGAAAGTGTATTTTCTTGAAAAAGCCAAGTATGTTTTCAAAGCAAATTTTTATTTTTTAAGTATAAGTTAAAAGTTTTAAAAGTTTTTTTCAAAAGAATTTTTTTGATAAATTTATTATTTAAGTTGTTTGAAATTTTAAAGGTAAATATTTATTAATATTAGTTATAGTAGTAATTATTTAAAGGTTAAATTGTTATTATGATTTAAAAGATAATTGTTAAATATTTATATTTTATTAAGTAGCTTTATTTTAAAAGTAGTTTAGCTAAAGTTTTTATTTGAAAAATTAGTATAGAATTTCATAACTTTTATTTTGAATGAAGTCTTTTGAGTATTTTCATTTAAAAATGTTTTAAGTATATATTTTTGGATAAAGTGATTAAATTTGTTTAAAAATCTAATTCAATAAGATTTGGCATTTTCTGTGAAAATAAACAGATGGTTGGAATTTGTTCCGTAAGAATAAAAAGAGATTTGAAACTATTTTCAAAGTATTGAAACGTGAACATAATATCTTGGGTAGATATTTTTGTGATAAATGGTTTGGAAAATTATTTAAATCTTATGGTTGATTGTGGATGTTATATGATAGTTAAATAACCGATTATCAATACTGGCTAATGCACTGATCGTTTCGAAGAGACCGGGATCGGGATTAATTTCCCGAAGACCACTTCGATCCAGTTTGAACGTTTGCGAATGAAGACCGTGAAGGTGTTGAAGATGGTAATTCGGTTTGTCCAGACCTAGGGCAACTTGTATAGACAAATGCTATCAAAATATCGTTATGGGGACGACGAGCATTTTAAGTGAATGTGTGCTAAAAAGGTAACGCATAACCTCGAGCCTCATCAACCGAGAATGGCTAAAACAGGGGAGGTGTAGCAAGGCTAAGTAGCTAGCAACCAATTAGGGCAAGGTTACCCCATTTAGATGTCTTTTTTTTATTCGGCTGTGTGGGCAGTTGCTGATCTCAGCCGCAGGGTGATTTCATTCGAACTATCCAGTAAAAGGTAGCTCCGGTCTTGTGTTTCAAGGGATCGAGAGGGATTCTCGGTACTCTGATCTAGGCCTGGTACGTGACGGGCGGTACCCTAGTAGCCCTGCCGTTGCATCGAACCCAATCTCCAATACGCGCCTGCACGGTTTTGATTATGCCCAATTATGATGGAACATGAGATGCAAGCATTTCAGCTAGATTCTATTTTACTTTCAATAACACTGTTATAATATCAGACGGATTTGATAAAAATGTTTTGGTTATCGTTAGGTAAAAACCCGGCATGTTTATTTGTAGCGTGATCTTACGAGATACATTTGATTTCAAAGGATTTTGAAAACTTAAATAATCCAATTGACTGTGTTTTCTCACGCTGCTTTTCCAGACTGACTCTGGTGTTATTTTACTATAATGCTCGAGTTAGACCGAGTATTATACAGAGGATAGATTGCTGTGGAGCTCAGAAGATGAGCTGGATGGCGAGACGTACCACTCATACTTGATGTATATTCCGTTGTGCAATTTAAGCTGTATAGTCAGCTTTTCTGAGGATAAGTTAATATAACTATCCAGTATTCTGCTATTGATTGTGTTGTACTCTGATGATGTAATGTATAAACAAATATAGTTCTTTTTGTATAAAGATCTGTCATTATCTAATATACATTGTTCCGCTGCGATTGTGGGATTCTGAAGTTGCTTAGATTTCTTCTTCCACCTCTTTTCTTCTCTTATCCTAATGGTTTGTATTTCTATCCACTTTGTGTTGAACTGATGGTGAATATGGTTAGCTCAAAGGGGTACGAATTTGCGGGCTGTTACAGTACTTTTACACTTTTTTCCTTATGGGATGCCTCATCCCCGAAGATGAGATGTATATTTGTGATATATATAAGCTGTGATCCTACTATGATCGAACCGCGTAAAGGAGATGCTGGCACAATTATCTAAAAAATTAAGGCGTTAGAAAATTTTTGTGAATTTTGGAAAAATTTTGAGAACTGTAAATTTTGATTTTGAGTTAAAAGTTGAATGATATTAGTTGGTTTTGAAATAATAATTATAAATGGATTTGAAAACTTAGAGAAGTTTTACAAGAAGTATAACTATTGGAATTTGGAAAAGTTAAAGGTTAATTGAATTTAATATCTAATTTGAACAAATTATTTTGAAAAATTAATGGATTTTGTGACTTTTTCTTACTTCGGAATTTCGGGGACGAAATTCTTTTAAGTATGGGAGAATGTAACGACCTAGAATTTTGTCATTTAAAATTCATATATTTTATTTATTTTAAATATTCATCAGTTAAATTTATAAGTTGAGTAACTTATATTTCGGATATAAGGATTTAATTGGATAATTAAATTATTAATTTAATATTTGAAATTATGTAAATGAATGGAATTTTGATTTAATATGAATGAAAATGATTTATAAAGTTGATATAAATTCAATTTGAATTTTACTGATGTTTGAGAAATTTTAAAATTGAATTAAAAGTTAACTTATAGAAATTGAATATTTTAATATTTAACTAACGTGTAAAAATAGGCATTTTTCATACAGTCTCAGATTTCGACGAAACTGGTTTCATTGGACCGTAATGTTATATTATTGTAAGATTTTAAATTTTATGTCAATCAGATTTATGATTTGTCTGTGGTAAACTAAAATGCGTAGAAATCTGTTTAAGTGAATTTTAAATATAAATAAGTCGATTCGAAAACCTAACTCCCACATATGATCGAATTTGCTCCCGATATATATTCCATTGTGTTCAAAATAGGGGTAAAATATTATAAACGCCAGGCGGCACGTCTCGATTGGAGTTCAAAAATTTTTCGAATGAATAGTGCGCGAGAATTTTCTATAAAAGGAAATATTTTCTTTGTTTTTTCACAAAACCCTAATTCTCTAGGGCAAGCCGCCACCTTCTATTTTAATGGCCAGAATTTCGCCATCTTTCCCCTTGGATTTATTCCAATCCATGCAATATTTCAAGAAACTTCCAACTACGAAGTTGTAGAGCATGATGAGAGCTTTGATTTCAACGGTGATGATCCAGAATGGAGGAGCCGATAGGTGGCAATTCATGATCAAAGTCACTGCAGTCGCACACGTTTTTCAAGGCATAGAGATGGTCGAGCTTGCCATTTCTCTAGGAGGTGGTGCGTGGAGTCTAGTGCTATCAGATGGCGGTCCTTGATCATCGTCAAATCGAGTGCAGAGGACGTGAAAAATCGAAGATGAATAGTGGCCTATGAGTTCTTGCTCAATGCCTTTGAACGATGGGAGGAGAAAGGAAAAACACGGCCTAGATCTTGTTTGAAGCAAACGAACGGCCAGGATTGATAAGGGTTTGAAAGATAAAAATAAATGTGTAAATTTATACTATATAAATTCGTACAAACTTCTAAATATCGTAACTTCTTCATACGAGGTCCGTTTTTGACGAAACGAATTACATTGGATTCGTATTAATGAGCACTGCATTATAGATCTAGTTTGGAGTTGATTAGAGCTAGTGTAAATTTTAGGTAAAATTAAACGGCTTTTTAATTTTATTCAGAATAAAACACTGCAACAGCTATTAGAACTGATGTGAGCACAACTCACTCTTTCTGCCTTACTGATATTTTTATATAAGTGTGAAATAATTTATTTTGTGATGGTTGATAATTGTTTGGATGATATATGATATATTATATATATATATTGGTATTTGGATATATTCATGCCTATTGGAGCAGATGAGACCCTATACGTTCTCGTACATGAGCGGATGAACCTTTGTGCGTCTGCCTCGAAGCGGACATTGTACACATATTCTAGTATGTATATTTGTTGCAGGTGACAGGTTGGAGGGATCCAACTGGATTCCTCACCAGTATTGATTTATTTATGGATATTGATATATATATTCTGTTATCATGTGATATATGATGTTTTGAATGTTGTGATTGATGTATTTGGTGCTGTTGCAGCATTGGGCCAGTTTTTAGGAATTTTAAAAATGTTAAAGTGACGATTTCAAAATTAAAAAGGATTTTTAAGTGATTTTGAAAATAGATGTTACATATATTTTTGAACCGTTAAGAAATGAATTTATTTTAAATAAATTAAAGTTATAATTTTTATGTTATAAAAATTATGATGTTTGTGAAATATAATTAGAATTGATTTTTGAAATGTGGAGTTAATGATTTCGTGAAATTGTTTAAATTGGGATTTTTTTCATTTATTATAAACGGTTTATATATAAGATTTATAAAATTGAATTTTTCATAAACCAAAATACTGGATTTGTAAAGGACTTTTGTGTGTATAAAATAAAGTTATAAATGGGTTTTTTTAAGTAAATAGGATTTATAGATTTATGAATTTGTGAAGTTATCAAAAAAATAAATTTATAAGTAGAAGATTTAAAAGTAATTAACTTATAATTGGGATTTTGGTATATAAATGAGATAAATGGTATTTGTTAGTAAAGAAGATTTATGAATTGACGTTTTTATAAAATATAAATGTGAATTTATAAACATTGTTTTATAAATCCAAAGTCAATTGAATTTGAAAAATTAATTATTATAGTTTATTAAAGGAATTTCATCCATGAATTTGGACAATGGATAATCCTTTAATTTAATATGCACTAATAATGAATTTGGTAAAAGGATTATATTCATGATTTTGAACGGTGGATTATCCTTTAATAAATGTATGGAAATATTGGATTTGGTAAATGGACTATATTCACGATTTAGGACAATGAGTAATCTTTTGAAATAAATAAATGTTTTGGGAAGTGATATTTTAAACGGAGTAAAATGGTTTGAAGATGTTTTAAAATTTGTTAAGTACCGAATACATAGATTTCAACATTCATTGTTGAAATAGACATTTCGAGAAATAGGGAAATGATGGACTATAACACTTTGATCATAGTAAATGATTTTCGAAAAAAATGTTTTGTTTAGTATGTGGGATTTATATATCTTCTTATTTTCGAATCCCTATAGTAGTTATTTTGGGTTGTCGTAATGATGTTTTACACAACATTCGTTTTGAATCAAATAAAATATGTTTAAGAAAATGTTTTCCTTAAAGAATAAAATATATACTTAATCGTGATTTAAGTATATGGAATATTTTCTAAGTGTTGAAAATAAAGTGAATTGTGAATTACTTATTATTAAATAAGTATTTGGAAATGTTTTCCAATATTGAAATGTTGAAATGGTTTGAGATTATATCTTTTTAAAGATAATTTGAAGTGAATTTTTGGGAAGTAATTTAATTAATAAAAGATTAATTAAAAAGGCCCAGTGATTGTTATGGTGCTAAATATTTGTTTGTTTGCTATGATAGTTAAATAATCGACTATCAAATTTGGCCAATTTTAGTTCCTCGACTTGATGTGTGAACTATTTAGTCGTACACTTAGTATGTAGCCTTTTGTGTAGGCTTGATTATCGTTTGTGTTGAGGATGTTGATTCATGTAATACGGAGCATAACTCCAATCTACCGAGCTTCCTACTCGGCCCAAAGGATAGCAAGTAAAAGGTTGGAGAAGAGATAAGTCTATGAGACATAGTTTCTCTATGAGGTTGAGAAACACTTTTGCATTGTTGGTGCGAAGCGACCGGGATCGGCTTATCCGAAAACCACTTCGGATCAACGTATGATCGTTTAGGGTTAAAATCCCAATATACATATATTAACAGTGGTCTCTTCATTATGAAATATCCAATGCAAGGACTATGCAATACTAATCCTAAGGATTTCTCGATGGAATGTGGTCTGAAAGTACCTTCGGTTTGTCCTGTTCCTGGACAACTTATATGGATGTTTGTCTATCGTTGCATTTCTACAGATTACGTACATTGGATTTTACAAACATACATCAGTGGTGGCGGTGAAGGCAACTTCTCTTAGCTTAACACCCTCCTTGAGACTATGGGCTTAAGGGTTATATTTCTGTGGAAGGAATTAGTAGTCAATGGAAATGGCTATATGGAATTCAAAGTGATGTGATATGTGATATGTGAAAGGTAATCGTTACCTCAGGCTTCATCAACCGAAAATGACCAAAACAAAGTTAGATGCAACAGGGAAAAATGGGTTGCTCCGAAGTAAGATATGATCATCCTCTTCTAGATATATCTTTACATGTTATGACTTCATGTAACTGATTACTATAGTTTGTATGCTTAGAGAGCCCTCGGTATAGAGCGGTAACGATGGGAGGATGACATATTCGGTACCATCTACTTATAGAGGTGGTCCGGTCTTGTGTTGGTGGAGGGCAGATGTTCTGTGCCTCGGTACATTCCTCTAGAGATGTACTGACCCATCACCTGATCATTTGTATGGAAATCCAAATTCCACTACGTACCTGGCATTTTGATTGTATTACTCGTTTTGGGCTATATGCTGGAATTTAATCAATGTAACAATTTCGGCTATGATTAATATTATTTGTATACTAGACACTAATATATTATCAAATGATTTGATATGAAATGTTTTAGTTATCGTAAGGTCAAAACATATCTGTATTTATGTGTGGACTTGCCTTACGAGATACTTTTGTTTTAACAAAAGAAAAGGTATGTAATTTAATAAATTCAGTTGAGTGTGTTTCTCACACTGGTTTACCAAACTTATCCAGGTGTTATTCCCTTTCAATGCTCAAGTCAGACCAAGAATATTTATAGGTTTAGATTGGTGCTTTTGGAGCTTCAGTATGAGAGCTGGACATCTTCATTTCGTATACGCACATCTGTTTTGATTATTGATTATCCGCTGTGCTTATTTATTATTTATATTATCGCAATTGTGAGGACAAGTTATTATAACTGTTTAGGCTGATAAATTGTGATTGAGTGTTGAACTTCGATTGATGTATGTATATATACAGTTTCTGTTTTTTAAAGATCATTGATATGATATTATATGTTTTCCTCTGCGATGTGAGATTTTGTATTGTTCTGTTTGGTTCTATCTTCTCTCTTTCTTCTCTTCTCTTCTTCTCTCTTCTTTTATTTCTCTTGACTTTCAATCAGTCTGTGCTGTTTGGGTCAGACATATGTGGATTATTATCGATTCAAAGGGTATGGATTTGCGGGTTGTCATATTTTCACTTTGAGGCTGTCAGCAATCTGGTACACTTACTATTGATGTGAGATATAAATAATTCTAGGACTTATGATGACGTGCGAGATTAGACATGCTTTCTTAGAAAGTATTAAATGATCAAAATTTGAAATTAGGTGCGGCGAGAGATATTTCTAAAAAGGTTTACATCAATGTTGAGGTATTAAGTGACTATCTTAGAGCTTGCCTCCCTACCGAAAGAAGTAATCCAATGAGATTCCATATTTATAAGAGTGATACTGGATATCTCGAAAGAGGTTCGCTTTAGGTTTGAGGCATTAAGTATGTAAGGTCCACCTCTTTCCTACAAAAGAGTATTAAGTAGCCCAGTGAGGTTTCCATGCAATGTCAGCTAGATAGTACCAATGACGAGTCTACCTTGGTGTTAGGCATTAAATGGAAAAGGCTTATCTATAAATAGGTGTTAAATGGTCAGAGGCTTGTCTAATCCTTATTAATGAGGTATTAAGTGGCTTGGGTACAGTATCTCGCATTGATAAGACTTTAATAACGATAGATGCGCTGGTGGTATGGCTATTATAAATTATAAGGTCATATACAATGGTCATAGATCTCTGTAGTTGGGACCAATAGACCAATAATGACAATGTTGGAAGTCTACCTTGGGAATAGGTCTTAATTTATGGAGTCTACCTCGATTGAGGTCTTAAATGGCAAACTTTGCCTATTTCTCTTTTAAAAGTATTATATCATGATAGTAAAAACCCGATTTAGATTTAGAAGTATTAAGTGGCAAATTAGTATGGAAGTATTAAGTGATCGGTAAGGCTTCGTCAGTATTCTATATTGTGGGAATGGGTAAGTAAGTAATCGTGTATGCAATGCATGGTTAGATTAGAATCGCTAACCTTAATATGCATAACAATTAAAGGGAAACCAATCAATATAAATTTATTTTATGGACGGTTTATAGATTTTCCAATCACTAGAACATTGTTCTGACCCCCTCCTCATTACAACCCATAGGATAGATTTAGAGGAACAAGTCATTGGAGCTGGATGTGTTTAGTTGTTGGAGAAGTCCTCTTTTCTCTCATGCGCGACACTAATGTGACAATTTACTATCCAAGGAATAACATTAATTCCAAGGTAGTAGTCATAATTAGTATTCTTATCCTATTATTGTTTCCGTTGTGAGTTTAGACTTTTATCAATCTTTAATAATGCATGTTTATTTGTAAGTACCAAATCCCACAATTTGTGCTTTGATGGACTTAGGTTTTGATTTTTGTCCAAATTTAGGCCCATTAAGGTACGGATTGTTACAAGCGGTGTCATATAAGTACCATTTCGATAAGGATCAATGTGGACTATATCGACGCCCATCAATAGCTTGCAATGTTGATCACTTGTGGTGCTGGTAGCTGATATAAAGGACTTGCACAACAAAAGTGCCTATTATGGTGATTATAGGTGAATGACGGTGTCGACAAAGCTCTATGAGAAAGACTTACACTGTTGATCTCTTCAAAATTCATTGATAGCTTATGATGTTGATTTTCATTAGTGCCTTTGCCTCTTCGGTTACATTAGACACTGTCCTTTTTTCGTATTGAAGTGATGCGACACCGATAACTTGTAGAGTGATGATATCCGGTGTGAATGAGGAGCGACTATAAGGAGATGCGGGAATGATGAATATCGAAGTGAAGCGGTGTCATAATCATATCGAATCAGCCTATCTTCATGTCTTCAGCGTCGTTGGTCTTTGTAGAAGAACCTCTTCTTGCAACGAGGCTCGATCTCATCTTAATAAAACTTCGGATCCAACATAATATAATTCTGAGCAATTATGTGCATAACATTTACCCCCTATCGAAGTGTGGTAAAAACATTGACATTTCAAGTCAATAATCCAAAACATGGTGCTTTCCACCTTTCAAATCTATTCAATCTAATGGTGTTCCTATTTCTTCTACGATTCAATTCATACGACGTTTAGTATTAATCTATTCACTTGACATGATTTTGCTGGCACAACATTATATTTTGGACACTTTATGTTAATTATTATTACTTCTTGCACGCATCCATAAACTTGTTTCTTTATCATAAGTTTAGGATTTTTTTTATTTTAGTCAACTCAAAATCCATAAACGTTTCTTATGATACCGACATTTATTATTAAGCTGTCATTGATTTGTCATAAGTGTTATTTCAGACTCTAAACTCATCTATATGCTCTTAAGAACGAGTTTTCAAATTCGAAGTAATGTCACCTGATTGTTAGCACCAAAATTGGTCACTAACACCCTTGAGTAGAGTTATGTAGAGAGATTATTGAAGAGAGTAAATTAGGACTGAAAAATAGTGTAATTCAATGAAAAAGAATAACAAAAACGAGAACACCAGATTTATAGTGGTTCGGCGTAACTGCCTACATCCACTTTGAGTTTAATCTTTATTGCTTTCTCCATTACTTGAATACAGATACAATCCGTAAATCAATCACTTGGATACAAGTTCGAATTAAAAAGAGGAGAGTCTAAGAAATGGCAGAGTCTCCCCAGTGTTCCCGGAAAAAAAGGGTCCATTTCACTGTGCCCCTGTCCCTCTATTTATAAACGAAGGTGGGTTGGACTTTCCTGGTGGGCCTAGTAGCTGAATAGCTCGGTCCAAATAGAGTAAACAGCCTAAAGTGAGTAAGCTCTGCGTACCGAACCAGGGAGGCCGAAAGGTAAGATGCCGAGCCAAGGCAACGGCGCCGAACGATGCTCTCATGCCAAACGAAGCTGGAGCGCCGAGCGATCCAAGGTTGCCGAACCAAGCTGGATGCCGAACAATCGAGGTTCGCCGAACGTACCCTTTAGCCGAACGAAGCTGGAATGCCGAGCGATCCAAGAATGCCGAGTGAAGCATGAATGCCGAGCACTCTAGAAGTCAAACGCTCTTAAATACCATTTGACCCATACGTGCCGAACGTATCTTGTATGCCGAACGTTCATGGATGTCGAACGTTCCTTGTATGCCGAACGTTCATGGATGTCGAACGTTCCTTGTATGCCGAACGTTCATGGATGCTGAACGTTCCTTGTACGCCGAACGTTCTTGGTGCCGAGTGCTCCTATATGTCGAGCATTCCATAATTGCCGAATGATATACAATATCGAACGATTCTCAATGCCGAGCGTCCTTCTAACGTCGAACGCTCTTGATTGCCAAAACATGTCGACTGCATCAAACCCATATATCCTCAGGCCCTTCTTGGTCAGAATCTTGTCTAATGCTAATGATAATTTCTTCAACTGTCGTCTTGTAACCGGACCAAGGTGCCGGTTAACACTTGCCCCCCAAAGTGTGTCGTGTGAAGCAACGCGACATGCTTTGAATCAGCGAGTATTCCTTGTCTCTAGAAAGAAATCCATCGTGTTCCTTGAACAATCATTATCCTTTAATTTTATCCTCCCAAGGTGTAGTATCCTTCTTTGGTCATCGTGATGCTTGGTCGATTCCCAGTGTTATGAATCCAAGGTTGTAGTTCATCAGTGGCCATCCGTGTCTGATTCTACAGAGCTAGTAAGCTTCGGCTATCTGATCCGGTCTTTTCTTAATAACCCTTAGTGATAATTCAATTTCTGTTGATTTCAAGAAGTCGAACTTTTTCGGATGTACACATGCACGTTCGGGTACATGTTCTTTCCATTGGTTCTCGAATGCGTTTTATATGCTCATAAGTCGTCGCCAACTAAGTCCAGTTCAATTGCAATTCAATCGTGATTCCTTGTTTGTATTTTCTGTGAAATAAGGGTTGCAATCAGCCACTTGAGGAGTTTTCCAAACCCCTCTTCAGTAAAAACTCTATGATTTTGTTCACAGCTTCAACCTTTAGGATTGGTAAGAAGAGGACGTCAATGCCCCCAAGTGGGAAACGGCCGTGGACTAGCCCTTTGAGTAATTTCCATCGGTGGGGTTCCTGGATTTTCGCAAACATCTTGCACTTTTCTCATTGTCTAGCACGATCGACCGTATCTAGATTGATAGTTGGCCAGTAATACCTGTAGCAAAGTATCTTCTTTATCACGGTTTTCCCCTTATGCTATTACCGCATTCTTCTTCATAGAATTTGCTCAAGATATCATCATGGGCGATGCGCCGAAGCATGGGGATGGATAAACTCCTTTTGACAAACGACTTATTCTTAGATGATTTGGTATGAAGATTTGAGGAGGATCTGTCGTTTTCCATTCCTCCGTTCAGTAAGAATTCCTCATTGTAGATAGTCTTTGATGGGAGTCAACCATGACACCTTTTCATTTTGTTCGCTGAGGTGTGTAATGATGTAATACGTGAAGTCGGTTAGTGGCCCTTGGACTTGGTCGAGATAAGGAGCAAGACAATGCCCCCTAGCAAGATCAACTTCCTTAAATTTGTATACTACCAATCAAGAATCACAAAAGATATGTAAAGTTTTCACTTCAAATCCTCTAGCAAGTTTGAGGCTGGCAGCCAAGGCTTCATACTAAGCATCGTTGTTTGTTATAGGTAAATCGAGTTTCAGGATGTAGCAGATTGATCATTCCTCAGGAGTTATTATCATGACTCCTATGTCATAACACTGATCATTGGATGCTCCATCTGCGTACATTTTCCATCTTATGGTTGGTTCTCTGCTACTCTTCGAGTTGTGTTCTGAGGTAGTGAATTTGGGTGTGAGGTCTGCTGATTTCCGTCCTTAGATAGCCCTTCGAGGGAAATAAGTGATATCGAATTAGCTTAGTTTGATATTTTATTTAAGTAGTCTTTCAGACGTCTCAGGTCATTGTATGCCCTGTCGCAACGGCTGGTAGGCATAGACGTTGATGGATTGAGCCTAAAAGTAAGAGTGGAGCTTTCATGGTGAAATCAATAGATATTATGCTAGCATTTGTAGCTTCGGGTTGATATCCAATGCATGGCTCGCGATAGTTAATGAAATCACATATGCTTGTCAGAATGGGTCCAAGGGAACATATCATCATTTATTCGGAAAATCCAACTAATTCTTTTATGATCACTACACTGAGCTGTGATCCGATATTTAGCACCCGAGAAGGGGTCGCCATGGCTTGCTGTAATGTCGGCCGTCAGCTTAGCCGGTGCCATCCCAGATTCTTTGAATACAGATGTAACTATTTTGCATAACATTCAATGTGAAATATGTAACTATTTTGCATAACATTCAATGTGAAATATGGTTGGGATGACCAATGTTGACAGTTACTCTAGTCGAATCCTAGAGTCTTGTCATGAGTTATTAAGTCTAATAGTGAAGGACTCTGAATGCTCTTATAGATTATCAGCGAATGGCCAAAGATCAGGCTTAAAAGCGCATTGAAGGAAATGTCGAGTGGGGGTCAGCCTCGAGTGGCGTGCAACTGTATAGTTGGATCTTGCTATGAGTTTGAATTTGCTTGTATATTCGAATAACGCACTTTCTATTCAATGCATTCGCAATCCTTTACCCGTCCTTCGGGTTGGAGTGAAAGTCAATTGCTCATGAGCTAAGGTGTCAATTCAATGATTCAATCTCTAGGCACCCTTTCGGTCGTCTCCTTGAGCAACTATAAGCACTATATATAAGTTTTAATACTGAGCTATCATAGCCAGTTTTAGGATGACCATGCGTCTTCTCCCAGTCTCGGGTTGATAAATGTACTGCATGGACGGTTAAGTCTCGTCCTAGCTATGTTTATGTTTTCACATAATTTCCAAAGACATAGAGGTGATCGGTGAATAGTCGGTTCACATTCATCTTGCTCCTCGCTTGTGCCCCCAGGTCTGGGGCATATACCGATAAGTAGGAAGGCCAGCCACGCCCAGTTTAGCTTTACTCTCTTTCCCGTTGAATCGTGGGGTCATGTCAATCGATGGGAGACTAGGTCTCACCTATCTCGGATTTTATCGTGGTTTTTCATTCCAAGAGGAATACTTCGATGCCACGTCAGTTTCAGGGCGTAATTTGGACAGTGGATGGTCATCTACGTCCACTTTGGTTCATGCTCTGTAATCAGTTCTCAGGGTAAAGTTGGCTACAAATGCAGTCGGGTTATGCTCATCCAGTTTCATACTCCTACCGACGAATCGAATGAGGGTGCTGGAGAATTTTTGACCAAGTATTCATGGTTTACCCTCCTTTCCACACTCTGGAGGTCATAGTTTTTCAAGAAACATCTGAGTCACATTCGTATGTGCTTGGTGCGGATCGGTATTGACCCTCGATCTGAGGTATGATATAGTCGATTGCTCGTAGCTTTGGATGCCATTTCGATTAGTTTTGTATTGAGGCTTCCCTGCAGTCGTTGCTTCAAGTTATAAAGAACGCCACGCTAGAGCTATAGTAAGTTGTCTATTCAGCTTTTAAGTGATTTGTACCCATGCTCCCAGCATTGATTTGGCCAGGCCACTAGTTGGATGGTCGAACTCCATCCTTAGCGGGTTAATAATCCTTCGGTCGATTCCATGCCGAAGTTTGCGTAATAGAGAATGGTCGGAATCCACTCGTCTATTTATCGATGTTTATACACCACTCTGCATTCTGGTGACTTAGTGTTATTCTCCCCCCGGTTGATTCGCGCCCAATTTGTACTCATGCTTCGGTCCATGCTCCGGGGAATTAGAGATTTGTCGAACGGTTTATGCTTTAGTCCACAGTTCGAGACGCAGGGATTTTTGTCAACTCGTTTATACTCCAGTCCGCATTCTAGGATTTTAGAGTAATCTAATCCGCTTCTGGGATTTGAAGATTCTTCTCAAGTCTTCTATAATCTAGTCCGTGCTCTGGGGACTGAGAGTACCGTAGTCCGCACTCTGGGGATGTAGAGGTTTCTTAAGTCATTTATACTCTAGTCCGCACTCAGGGGACTTAGAGCACTCTAGTCCGCACTCCGGGGATGTAGAGGTTCTTAGGTCGTTTATACTCTAGTCCGCACTCAGGGGACTAGGAGCACTTTAGTCCGCACTCTGGGGACATAGAGGTTTCTGAGTCATTTATACTCGAGTCCGCACTCTGGGGACTTAGAGTACTCCAGTCCGCACTCTGGGGACTTGGAGGTTTAAGTCGTTCATATTCTAGTCCGCACTCTGGGGACTTAGCGTACTACAGTCCGCACTCTGGGGGCTTGGAGGTTTAAGTCGTTTATACTCTAGTCCGCACTCTGGGGACTTAGAGGTTTAAGTCGTTTAAACTCTAGTCCGCGCTCTGGGGACTTAGAGTACTCCAGTCCGCACTCTGGGGACTTCGAGGTTTGAGTCGTTTATACTCTAGTCTGCGCTCTGGGGACTTAGAGTACTCCCGTCCGCGCTCAGGTGATTGGAGCGCTTGATGAAGACAAATCCGAAACCTCCTCCTATACCGACGGGGGTTATGAAGTAGAAATTACAGGCGCCTCTAATCATACATACGAATTGAGCATGAAGGAGCGGCTCGAGAAAGAGAAGGTCAGGATCAAGGTCGAGCCCCGAGTTGTGGACTTGGACGATCCTTTGAACAAGCCGTTGAAGGTCATCCTTCCTGGCGGGTCCAAGCCTATGGAAGTTCTTCGTACTTCTTCAGTTGCTACCCCTCTATCAAAGAAGAGTACCAAGGGTAAATGCTATGGAGAGGAGCCGTATGGAAAGGAGTTGAAGAAGTACAAGAAGTGATTACTATCCTCGTTCAACGAGAGTTAGTTTAAGTCATGTAATTATTTTCATCTATTTCCTTAGTCCTTGTAAATAGAATGTCGACTCCGAACTTTGGAGGTGTTGTAATAGGAACTCATTTCTCATTAAAGTTTAGTTCCTTTTTCCGTCTTACAAAAGACTCTTATTGTTCAGTTTTCTTTGTGATTGTGATGTTGATCCAAGCAGTTGTGAGTAACATAGACTTCTCGGTCCATCTCCATATAACTCGGAAACACTTCGGGAGTCGTTGAACTTCCATTCTGTGCTTCGAGCACTTAGAATATATTCTAGCCCGTATGTCAGGGATTTGACAAATTCAAGTCATCTGTGTCATAGTTCATATTCAGGGAACTAGGAGATCCGAATTGCTTATATTCGAGTCCACACTCTGGGGACTTAGAGTACTCCAGTCCGCACTCTGGGGACTTGGAGGTTCAAGTCATTCATACTCTAGTCTGCGCTCTGGGGACTTAGAGTACTCCAGTCCGCGCTCTGGGGACTTGGAGGTTTAAGTCGTCTATACTCTAGTCCGCGCTCTGGGGACTTAAAGTACTCCAGTCCACGCTCTGGGAACTTGGAGGTTTAAGTCGTTTATACTCTAGTCCACGCTCTGGGGACTTAGAGTACTCCAGTCCGCGCTATGGGGATTTGGAGGTTTAAGTCGTTTATACTCTAGTCCGCGCTCTGGGGACTTAGAGTACTCCAGTCCACGCTCTGGGGACTTGGAGGTTTAAGTCGTTTATACTCTAGTCCGCGCTCTGGGGACTTAGAGTACTCCAATCCACGCTCTGGGGACTTGGAGGTTTAAGTCGTTTATACTCTAGTCCGCACTCTGGGGACTTAGAGTACTCCAGTCCACGCTCTGGGGACTTGGAGGTTTAAGTCGTTTATACTCTAGTCCGCGCTCTGGGGACTTAGAGTACTCCAGTCCGCGCTCTGGGGACTTGGAGGTTTAAGTCGTTTATACTCTAGTCCGCGCTCTGGGGACTTAGAGTACTCCAGTCCACGCTCTGGGGACTTGGAGGTTTAAGTCGTTTATACTCTAGTCCGCGCTCTGGGGATTTAGAGTACTCCAGTCCGTGCTCTGGGGACTTGGAGGTTTAAGTCGTTTATACTCTAGTCCGCGCTCTGGGGACTTAGAGTACTCCAGTCCACGCTCTGGGGGCTTGGAGGTTTAAGTCGTTTATACTCTAGTCCGCGCTCTAGGGACTTAGAGTACTCCAGTCCACGCTCTAGGGACTTGGAGGTTTAAGTCGTTTATACTCTAGTCCGCGCTCTGGGGACTTAGAGTACTCCAGTCCGCGCTCTGGGGACTTGGAGGTTTAAGTCGTTTATACTCTAGTCCGCGCTCTGGGGACTTAGAGTACTCCAGTCCGTGCTCTGGGGACTTGGAGGTTTAAGTCGGTAGTAGTCGTATTTCCACTCTTTAATTTGTATTCATCTACCGTATCGAGGCTAATGTTTTCGAATGAACAGTCGAACCACGTTTGCTCATGGAATGGGATCTTTCCCCCAGCTCAAGGGACGAAATTTGAAAAATGGACGATCGATCCTCGTCCGCTTGGTAATTATAGCTCTTCCAATCGAGTCAAGGAAGGAGGTATATGACAGATGGTTGGATCACATCCGTGTTGGGTTAGATAGTAGAATCTCTTACAATTTGCTCCGTATCTCCTTCTTTTGTGTTGAAGGCAGGATTTGGTGTGTAGATGATCAAATCACGTCCACTCTAGACAGATCTTGGCGTCACTGAGCTTCAGAAGAGGCCTCTGTATTTTGTCAAACTTTGTTCTATGACTTGATTTGAGTGGGCGATCAGGCCATACTAATTCCAAGCCTTGTTCAGGTCTCCAAGTCAAACGTGGAGGTCAATGAATAGATGGTCAGTCATGTCGACTTTATATTTGGGCTCTAATCGTAATGAGCTTTTCAATCTCTAGTTCTTGGCCCTAAATTAAAGGCACATGATTGATGATGAGCGATTGAATTATTCTCATCTAGATGTATTCCACACGTCCGATCATGGTCTGCGTGGATTGGTTGGTGACCAAATCTGAGTATCCAATCTCTATTCGACTTTTTCCCTTGGCTCCTTTCAAAGGGATGTCGGCCGTCAGCAGTCCAATTGATAATCATAGCCCTTTATTAATAGGCATCGGATATTCGCTGCCCGCCATTCTGCAGAACATATGCATATTATTGAAGCTTTACTTCCTAGATCAGCTTTTTGATCACACCTAGGAGGTGTTTGTAATCGCCCGTGTTAGGATTGGTGAGCATTTGGGAATATACAACATTCCCCTGATTTTCTTTAGACTTTGGTGTACTCTCTCGAGGTTGGTTTCCAATATCACTCCGAGTCGTGAGTCTTCAAGTAGAGGTTGTCAATTGAATCTTTCAAAGAGCATATGAGCCAAATTTTGAGGTCTTGTTTCGGCTACTAGGATCTACATCCTTAGTCAACGGACCTTCATTGTTATTTTCCTTAGTCCGTTCTGCTCCTCTACACTTTGATTTAGATTCATTATTGTCATAGAGACGATCCATGGTCGTTGGAGGCTCTCCAGCTAACCGGCTGCTAAAATATATATGGAGGTCGATTATCCTCAAGTGATCAATATAATATCCCTTTGAGAGTATCGTTCGAGTAGCGGTTATTTGTCCGCTCCCTTGTTGTCGTTCAGAAGCTGTCGCTAGATCCTCTATGCCCCGGTCAATCAGGGGATGTAAGGGAAGTAGATAGAATGTTCCTTTATTAAGTTGAGTTTTGAATTCACTATAGGGGTCGTATAAGAGACCGGTGTAACTTAAGTTTGGAACGGTCTGGATGCCGCTCGGCATATACAATACCGTTCGGCATTATAGAGGTGGTCGGCATAGAGGTATGTTCGGCCTGGAAGAGCGTTCGGCCTAGAGGTTTGGATCGGCCTGGAGGAGCGTTCGGCCTAGAGGTATGGTCGGCCTGGACGAGCGTTCGGCCTAGAGGTATGCTAGGCCTGGAGGAGCTTTCGGCCTAGAGGATCGGCCAGGAGTGTTCGGCCAAGATGGTTTGGCCAGGAGTGTTCGGTCAAGATGGATCGGCCACGAGTGTTCGGCCAACATGGATCGGCCACGAGTGTTCGGCCAAGATGGATCGGCCACGAGTGTTCGGCCAAGATGGATCGGCCAGGAGTGTTCGGCCAAGTTGGATCGGCCACGAGTGTTTGGCCAAGATGGATCGGCCAGGAGTGTTCGGCCAAGTGTAACTCGGCATACACCTTTTCTACAACGATCGGCATAGACTTTTTCTGGGGCGATCGGTTGAATTGCCTTTAGAGGAGGGTCGGCCTTCATTCAACTTGAGTATAAACTTTAACATCCAATCGCCAAATCTTGCGTACATCAGTGAATCCAATCTACGGCTATCAGCTTCCTTTAGATTTCTTTCAAATCTGAGTAGAATAGGAAGTTTTCTATTAGACAACTGGATCTATCTCGCGAATATAGAAATCCAATAGTAGATGATGAGATCCAATCAAGCTGAGAATTCAATTCTCAGTGAAAGCACCAAAATGTTAGCACCAAAATTGGTCACTAACACCCTTGAGTAGAGTTATGTAGAGAGATTAATGAAGAGAGTAAATTAGGACTGAAAAATAGTGTAATTCAATGAAAAAGAATAACAAAAACGAGAACACCAGATTTATAGTGGTTCGGCGTAACTGCCTACATCCACTTTGAGTTTAATCTTTATTGCTTTCTCCATTACTTGAATACAGATACAATCCGTAAATCAATCACTTGGATACAAGTTTGAATTAAAAAGAGGAGAGTCTAAGAAATGGCAGAGTCTCCCCAGTGTTCCCGGAAAAAAAGGGTCCATTTCACTGTGCCCCTGTCCCTCTATTTATAGACGAAGGTGGGTTGGACTTTCCTGGTGGGCCTGGTAGTTGAATAGCTCGGTCCAAATAGAGTAAACGGCCCAAAGGGAGTAAGCTCTGCGTACCGAACCAGGGAGGCCGAACGGTAAGATGCCGAGCCAAGGCAACGGCGCCGAACGAGTCTCTCATGCCGAACGAAGCTGGAGCGCCGAGCGATCCAAGGTTGCCGAACCAAGCTGGATGCCGAACAATCGAGGTTCGCCGAACGTACCCTTTAGCCGAACGAAGCTGGAATGCCGAGCGATCCAAGAATGCCGAGTGAAGCATGAATGCCGAGCGCTCTAGAAGTCAAACACTCTTAAATACCATTTGACCCATACGTGCCGAACGTATCTTGATTGCCGAACGTTCATGGATGCCGAACGTTCCTTGTATGCCGAACGTTCATGGATGCCGAACGTTCCTTGTACGCCGAACGTTCTTGGTGCCGAGTGCTCCTATATGCCGAGCATTCCATAATTGCCGAATGATATACAATATCGAACGATTCTCAATGCCGAGTGTCCTTCTAACGTCGAACGCTCTTGATTGCCAAAACATGTCGACTGCATCAAACCCATATATCCTTAGGCCCTTCTTGGTCAGAATCTTGTCTAATGCTAATGATAATTTCTTCAACTGTCGTCTTGTAACCGGACCATGGTGCCGGTTAACACTGATATATGGATTAAGGGCTAGGAATAAATTCTTTAAGTAGACTACTATGGGCTCCAAAACTTTATTTCCAGAGCTAATTCTCTTTTGGTTATCAGAGACCAGCTTTCAATATTGAGTTGCTTCGAACGCATCGCACAGATCATTTTTTAGAGCTTTAGTTTTATGCAAGATGATATTCACCGTTTATCATTTTTTCCCATTATCATCCTTATCTTTAAACCTGAAACTTACATTACTAATGGGTTAGTGATAATTCGTTTGATAGAAAATTAGAAGAAATGTCTAATAATAGTTTTGAAAAAAGGATAGGAAATTATTTGATAATGAGAAGGTTAAGAATTTAGTATATCATCCAATGATAAGAAATTCAAGATTTTCTTGCAATAAGAAATCTGGAATATTATCTGGTAATAAGGAAACCCAAAAACCATCTGGTAATAAGAAATCCAAAGCACCATCCAATAATAAGAAGACCAGAAAGATGTCCAATAATAAGAAATCCAGAACTCCATCTGCTAACATGAGAAGACTAGAAATCCATCTCTAGAATAATAGAAGACCAGATTTCCCCGTCTAGTAGTAATAAAAGGCCAGGAATCCATTTCAATATAATATGAAAACTTGAATTCCACAAGAAAACCAGAAATTCAATATGAAACCCAAAAATCATTAAGAAAACCGCTGAGAAAATCAGGAATCATTAAGAAATCAGAAAGTCGATCAAGAAACTCAACCAAACGCTTGTCAAAATTTTATCCGATAATTAGAAATTTAGAAATTCATTATAAAATTTTCGAGTAGCAGCCATTCTAGTAAATTTAAGCAATAGATTACAATTTCATTTGACGCTAATTTCATAGCCTTACCTAAAATGCTATATCAAACATTTTACCACAGACTAATATTTCAAATAACGATGGAGATTCTCGTTGTCTAAAGAAATTCTTCTTATTAGGAGATATATAGTTGTTAAGGTGTTCGTTGTTTTTGTTGTTATCACTATTATTATATTGGAGCCAAGTAGTTCAGTTCAACAATTCAGTCATTCAACAACGTAGTTCCATTTGACTATTAAACCGTTCGATAAGTAGTTCTGTTTAACCATTCAGCTTTTCAATCGTTTATCCTTTTAGTAGATAGGTTCATTCGGTTATGTAGCCATTTAGCAAGTAGTTCCATTCTATTGTTTAGCCATTCAGCAGGTAGTTCTATTCAACTGTTTGGTTATTCAGCGGATTCGATTAGTTTATTGATACTTATTATATGAAGTCCTTGTTTTGAAGGCTTCCTTCTTTCAAGGCCTAATATGGATTTATTAGAAATCTACTCAGATCTATTCCTTAAATCAAGCTATTCTTATCTTTTTATTAAGGACTTTCTCTTTCCCTAATTCCTTTTGCTTCTTCATTGGTCTTCGATTCCTTTAGGTCTTTTATCTATTTGAGTTTTTCCTTTGCATTAAGCTATAGGCATCTTCGTCTATTTACTCGTTTGTGCCCCTTCTTGGGTTTGCCTTTGTTTTGGATTATGGATAGATTCATCCGTTCTGTTTATGGTTTTGGACATCTTCATCCTTTAACCTTTTTTGTCTTCTTAGGCCTTGCCTTTGATTCAAGTTGTGGACATCTTTATCCCTTTGTGTTTTGAAAGCGCTCTAGGAATTCATTAGAGGCTTTGGTGGGTGCTGGACCCTCATAGGAGGCATTCAGACTGACTGAAGGCTTTTGTCCCTCCCTTTAAGATATGCGCTAGAATGACATCGGAGGCTTTTTGTTGGGTACATGACCCTCCTCCCTCTAGGATGTGGCCTAGAATAGCCGAAGGCTTTTTGAAGGGCACTAGACCCTCCTCCCTCTAGAAGGCGCTACAGATTGGCCAAAGGCTTTTTGGTGGGTACTGGGCCCACCTCATTCTACGAGGCATTCCATACTGGTCTATGGCTTGAAGCTTATTTGTAAAAATAATTTTATGACTTTATTAGTCATATAATAACTTTGGGAAAAACTTTATGAATACTAAGATCTCAAATTTTTGGTACGAAATTTCCCTTTGGAAGAAAGGATTTTTGAAATAGAACTTCTTTGACAGAATTTTTCTTAAAATCGGTTTTTCTTTTGAAAAGATTTTAAACATTGTAGTTATTTAGAAAGAAGTGTCTACTTAGCATTGCTACAAGGAAGGGCTTTTGAGTCATTCTCATAATAGAAATGCAAATCTCAAATAAAAGATTGAGTGGTCATGATCCATGAACTAATAGCCCTTTAATCAAGAATAGGTTATTCTGATTAGAGTTTTTTCTAATGAATCTTGGTAGTTCTAATACTTATAGGTCTTTCTTTGCTAATAATTTTAGTAAGCTCCAAAAGTACTTTTTTTCAAGGCATGCTGAGCCGAAATATTTTTTGTGTATTTACTAATGCTATGTAATATTTTCCTAAAGATTTTATAAATCTTTCTTGAAATTGATAAAGATTTATCTTACCGAATCTGTAGGGTAACAATACTTCTTGATTTTTGAAAATAATTTTCCTGAAGACATGTTTAGAAACCTTTTTTGGCACTAAAATGACTTATTGAAAATAAAGTTGGTGTATTTACTTCCAAAAGGAATGTCTTGATTTAGAAATGACTGGTTCAGTATAAAATGACATGTTTAGAAAACCTTTTTGTGCATTTACTAATGCTTAGCAAAAAGGAATGTCTTGTTTGTATGTCTAGAAAGACATGTTTCATGAACTGTTAGACTTTTACGGACAAGACCATGCTTTTTCTGAGAATCCTTCTTTTGGGAAGACTTTGGATATTTATCTTTTTCCAGAAACTAGTCTATGAAGGAAGTTTGATGTAACTTGGATTCCATAAAAGAAATTCTTTATACCACAAATATTTAGACTTTGAGATAGAGAGCCACTTCATACTAAACACTCGAGCCATCTTGCTTCAGAGACAGCTAGAAATTTGTTATGCTTTGACAGGGAAATTCCATCGGATGAAGTAGAATGGTTTTCTTTAACCTGTAAAGAAACTCGAATTTTATTTCATACCTGATCAATTTCAAGTACAAATCAAACTAGAAACTTTCATGAATAAAGTTGGTCCATAGCGAGCAATTGCCACAAGCTTCATAGTTTTGTTGGAATCTGAGCTTGGAGTTGCAAGAGCTGCTTTTCTCCTATAGAAAAAGTTAGACTTTAAGTTTTCGGGGCTATTCTCTTTAGAATGAGGGGTCCTTAAGCCTTTTTTAATGAATTCCTTTTGAGATCCTAACTTGACCATATATTGAATTATTTCTATTAGAACATGGCATTCATCAGCCTTATACCTATTTATTTTGTGGTAAGAGCGATAATCTCTTTCTTCTTAGGTTCGGGAGGTTTTCTTGCTTTGTATGTAGTGGGGAAACTACCATTACTTTTTGCTATAGAAGAAATATAGGAAAAGGGTTTGTTTAAGCCTACGTCTAGATTTAGATGTCCTCATTTGATCTTTTCATTTGCTTTCATCTCATCTTGGCTTTTTGATGGAATGATGGAAATCAAACTATTTTTCTTGTATATCTTGTTGGGATTTTTCCTTGGCGTGGTATGTCTCATCCATGTGGATAAATTTCTCCATTCGAAAATGGAAGTATTATAGATTTTACATCCATTAATATAAAGGTCTTACCAGAAAGGAGTTCTTGATTATCCCAGAGCGAATTGCCATCAGTTTTTATCTATCGGTCGCACTTTTTGACTTTAATGCCTCTGTACGGAATCTTTTTAGATATTTGCTTAGCAATTCCCATGGCCTTTGCTTGATTAGCCAACATACTGCAATCAAAGCTTGGGTCTTTGCATATTTAAAACTACGCCACAAATTCGTAAGAGATTTTTTTCACCAGAGTAGATGGTTTCTTTTTGATAGTGCCTATACCACTTTACAACTGCTCTATAAAAAGTTACGGGGAAAAGCATTCAAAGAACTACCCTAGAAGTGTAATATAAATCCATTCAGTTTTCAAAAGCTAGAAGTGGTCATCTAAATCGGTGGTTCTATCATGCTTTAGCGGAGGAATTTTGATGTGAGATAGAATTCTGACAGCAAATATTTCTTCTAAAAAAAGAGTTTTTTTAAAGTTATTTTTTCAGGTCAAAATTTCCTTCCTCCTTAAGAATATCCTTTAATATTTTGTTGAGAATGTCCTTTTGACTAGTTTCATCATCATAGTAATTTCTTTAATTAGGACTAGGCACTTTGCATGAGATTGGGCTATCTAATTATTCAGGCAACCTTCCTTCTTGGCATAGGCTTAGTTCATGATTTGTTGACTTATCTTAGCCTTACTGCTTTATTTTTCTTATGATTTTGGAGAATGCACTATATCTTGGTTTTTGCTTAGATATTTCCCTTCATTTCTTTCTTCCATGAGTTTTACTGTATTGGAAGATCTTTAAGATGGGGCATGCATAAGGAGTTCTTGCGCAACTATTAATTTCCATGTTAAATCTTGAACTTTAGCTTTACTGCTCACGAGCCTTGTTAAGGTTGAAGACCGCACAATTTCCTTGTTATATAAATTAAAGTTCGGAAGATTATTAGTTTCCTTAGCTCGCACAATTTTCTCCGAAACAAAAGAATTTTACATAATAAGTTTATGGTGAAAATTATAAGGAATTAGATTCAAGCCCTTCTTCTAGCACCAAAACGTTAACAAACAAATTCATCAACACCCAAAAGTGTATAAAAGATGGATTGATCAAAGAGTAGCTTCTTCAAAGCTCATCGAAGTTGTTGCAATTATTGATTGAGATGTGCATAATTCTATATCCATTGCAATTCTTTGTTTAATCATCAAAGTCGAAGTCATATAGAATATAGTATAGTGTTAAATTAAATATGCAAGTTTAATATGAAAGTTCAAATGTGCTATGCAAGATTAAGGTTGAAATCATATCGTAGTTAAAGTCAAATATACATGTCTAGGACTTGTATGTTATCGATATGATACGCTTATTTGTATTCGAAGTCAAGTCAAAATGCAAATTATGATCAAAGACAAATATGCTAGTGATAAACCATAGTCCATAGGCTACGAGATTGTTGATTTCCAATTCCTAATATGTACAAGAATTAATTATTACAATTGGCAAAATCTCGAAGTTGATTAGGATTTACAAAATTGGAAACATGTAAGAAGTGAGGAGAGAGAATTCGGTCCCTAAAATAGCACCCCTAGGTCCGTATTTTTACACGTGGAAGCTCCACTCCACCTATTACTTCTTCGATGGGCTTGCTTTGACATACTTTAATGACATCTTTGGCGTCGATGGCCTTTGGCATTATGAATTGGGCATGGTAAAAACAGAGGGATCGATAGTGTTGATGACTCTGCCAGCTTAATTTGAGAAGGTGGTATAAGACTTCGACTTCATCCTTTTGGAGATGTGCAACAACCGCCTTAGAGGCAATATCTAGTGGCTTAAATGGCATTACTGGGTACCATGTTGACATCTCTAATGATTAATGGGGTCGATGGCTTCCTTCATGGCAGTCATAGTCCTCTAAGAATGAGCGACGACTTTAGCAATAATAACCATAAAGCAGTATTGTGGTCTTCGTGGATAACAATGGTGTTCACCATCAACACCGCTTTTCTTATAGGCATGGTGTCCTCCAAATGTTGAAGAACATGCTACGTGAAAGGTAAAATGCAGTGTTGGTCATTAACAAAGAGCAGTGTCGCTTTGTGTTTCTTCTAGAATGGATGATCATCGACATTGTTGTAGAGTAATATCTTCGAACTGCTATAAAGCGTATTTTTTTTTATACGATGCTAATTTCATTCATGGTCATTTTTGAGCTTGCTTTAGCCTTAGCAGGTGGGAAGCAGTGTCACCTAAGTACCACTTCCATGAGGATTGATGTGGACCATATCAACGCCTAGCAATAGCTTGCAATGTTGATCACTTATGATGCTGGTAGCTGATACGAAAGAGTTACACCGTCGAAGTTCCTATTATGATGATCGTAGGTGAATGACAGTGTCAAAAAAGCTTTGTACCAATGTAATACACTATATATCCCATCGACATTCATTGATAGCTTGTGATGTAGGTTGTCATTGACTCCTTTGCCTCTTCAGTTACATCAGACACTATCCTTTTTCCTTATTTAAGTGATGCGACATTGATGACTTGTGGAGTGACGATTTGAGGTATGAATGAGAAGCAACTTTAAGGAGATGAGAGACTAATGAGTATTAAAGTGAAGTGGTGCCATAATCCTATTGAATTGGCCTATCTTCATGTCCTTGGTATTATTGGTCTTTGCCGAAGAACCTCTTCTTACAAAGGGGCTCGATCTTATCTTATTAGAACTTTGAATCCAACATCACATCCTTATGATGAGTATATGGATAACAACATCAAATGCACAAGACTGTGAATTTTTTTTAAACACGTTTCATTAATCAAAATTTTATTACATTTAAGAAATAAAATTTTCACACACATTATATAATCCCATTTATTGCCCATGTTCAGAGAATATATAATAATTACTAAATACTCCAAATGCAAAAAATGAGGATGCCCCCATGGTTGGTCAGAGTTTAATAATCGACGGTTATAAATTATGTCATTGCATCCACTCAAACTTTGCATAAGCTTAAAATAACACGGGGGAAATAAAAACTCCTTATATTGCTAGCTTGCCTTCTGCACTTCTCCGGAAGCTTATTCGTCTAACCTAAAAATCCCCACTCTTAACCAACTCAAATGAGTACCCGAAAGTTTAGGGAAAAACAAAAAATTTGGGTTAGAAAAAACGTTTGGTGTGAATAATGATATGACATCTCAAACCAAAATAAATATATAGTGAGACTATGCCGCTTAGCGGAATAGGTTTTTCCCTCACCGATATCTTTTCCAAATATGTCAATCACAAGTCACGCACCTGCAGCCACAATGGTAAAAAAAATCAAAACATGATAATATGCATGTATGCAATACAGGTAAGTCTGACTAATCTTACCTCCTTGGGATATGCATACCCAAGGTTTACCTTTCCAAAATAGACTATATGTCTCAATTCAAATGGACTATCTGCCTCAGCTCATATTTTTCATAGGATCGTTATGAACCTATTAGTTTTCACTAATAACATCTCTTTTAATCATAATTTTAATGGGATCACTATGAGCCAATTATTAATCACTAATAACATCTCTCCAATCATAGTTTTCATGGTATCACTATGAACCTATTAGTTATCACCAATAACATATCTCATATCATAGTTTTCATAGGATTACTATGAACCTATTAGTTATCACTAATAACATCTTTCAAATCATATTCTTTTGATTAGTTTTAAGGCATCCTAACATAATGGACCAATTTGATCTCCTGCATGCAATTCTAGTCACTCAGAAGTTAAGTCTGACCATGCTCAGTAGTAGGACAACCTAATTGGTAATTCTACCCTAATCCCAAAATGCAATGTTGGGTCATAATAATATGAGCATGACAAGGATAAATATGTAAATTAACTGATCAAATATAATAAGAACATATAACAACATTCATCAATATATGCTAATCAACAATCATTGGCATCACAAAATTACTTAGCCCCAAGTAATAATTTCCTTTGGCACATTCATATAAAACTTAGACTAGGCACTAATTTATTTCCTTGAAACCTGTATTTCTCTAAATGATTAATCCTTTGAAACAAGGGAAACATAGCCCATTACATAGCTTAACTCTTATACCAAAATACAATCACTTTTAAAACAGCCTTTTATACATTCGACCTCAAATTGAAGTTAATACACCTCTAAAACATAGAGCTTATCGAGCCATTTAACAGAGCTATTCAATTTGCAAACTTATGGCATCCATTCCTTTGAAACATGACGTCGAACCTCTATACTAGGTTTCGAAAGAAAATTTTAATTTTATAAAACCTAATACCACATGGCTGAAATCAAGATTATCGCATTATAATGTATATAAGTTGTTGCATCTATAAAAAGTTAGCATTTGGTTTGCATAATATACAGCTTTTGGCTTAGAAAGTAAAGGATGTCGAATTTGAAGGTTCACGACATCATTGCCACAAAACATTTGATGCCAAAAATAAGACTTGCGGTATTCATTTCCATAAAACACTTGATGTCGAAATTAAGAATTGCGGCATCATTGCCATAGAGCTATTGATGTCGAAAATAAGACTTGCGGCATCATTGCCATAGAGCAGCAGATGTCATCTTTATTAAAACTGCAGCCACTTATGTCGCTAATATAAAGGAGGTCGGTAACAAAGGACGACAAGGGACATCAAGCTTTACACCAATAAAGGATGTCAAACTTTAAAACTGATTGCATATCCTTAAAACCAAAACGGTATGCCACTTTTGTAGAGTTATGAAACCCATGATGTCGAAGTATGCCGAAATCCTATACATCTATATGAATAGATTCATTTCATACATGCCTAAGTAGATACCACATGCATCCCTTCATGTTGATGTCGTAATTCATAACCGATATCGTCCATTATCAGAGATTTCAGTCCTCTAATCAAGTGACACGGCAATTTCGTAATTAAACTCAAAACTATTTTATTTCCATATAGTCATTTCTTTTCACCAACTCTTGTCCCTTGTCAATTTCCTATTGGATAATAATATACTTTACCAATTTCATTTCAGAAAAACTACTACAAGTCCACTTTACTTTCCTTAAAATAACTTGAAAACACATACGAATAATATTATTATTTAATACTATTTAATAGCTTTTCGAGCTTAATAAATTCATAGAAAATCATAACTACTTGGGAAAAATCCCTAAAAATAAACAAAATTATAATTACTATATTCTTTCTCATGTAAGAGTTTTGGGGCTAAAATAATTATTTAATTATTTTTGACAATTATAACCTGAAATAAACACCTTTTCCATCTTAGGAAATTCATAAAATATTTTATGAAATCGAGTGCCCATCTCCAAAATAATGTTTTAGACAACATACCAACATTTTGAATCAATATGAGATCAAAAACTTAGATTTCACCCTTGACAATAAATCATCATTTAATCCAATAACAATATAATTAATTCATACATGACATGTTATCATAATCAATTTGGAAATACATCATAGCTCCAAAAATAAACATAAACATGAGATAGGTACTATTATTCACCTTAGATTGGATAGAGATATTAAGATTAGATGTTGATTATCTTCTCCTAAGCTTCCTCTTTGGATTCATTAGGTTTTATTTTTCTTCTTTACTAGTATTCGTTGGCCTCTCTTTTGCTATTATTTTTTATTAAGAATATAAATGAGAAATGAATGGATAAGAAGTGATTTGGGGAATGGAATAAGGGGTGATTCCAAATTTTCCCTTCACATTTTTTTTCTTCTATTATATAGTTTAAATCATTCTTATTAACTAATTAATTGAGGCACCACCAAAATTAGTTTGCAAATCTGATTTTTCTTATCACACCACAAATTATGCTATTTAATTTATCTAAACCTTATAAATAATGTTAAATCAAAAACTAAGAGTGTTAGAGTCTCCCTCCTTAAAGAATTTTGTCCTTGAAATTACGATAAGGATAATAATAAGCATATAAATCATGCAAACTATACAAACCTATCCGACTAGCAGAAAATATATATAGAACAAATATAAAATATACCCTCGAAACAATGTAGGATAAGTCTCTTTAATCCCGTCTTCCATCCCCCAAGTACAGTCTTTCTCGTTTGTCACTCCACAAGACTTTCACTTACTTAACTGTCTTGCTCTTTAACCTTTTTGAATCTCTTATTACAACTCAAACTGGGTGTGTAACAAAAGTCATATCTTGTTCCATTACTAAATCTTTCAATGCAATCGGAGTAATTGTAGCCTCTAGATCATGTGTGATATGCCGAAATTTTTGGCAATATCAATTTAATAATATTTATTTAAAATTAAATTGATTTGATAATATTGATTAATAAAATATGAATTGGCTTAATAATCTAATTAAATAAATATTTAATTAGTGATTTTATCTTTTAAAAAGCTAATAAAATGTTTCTATTTATAATGTGTGTATATATATATATTTGTATATATATTATAGATAATCTTTGATTTGGAATTTAATAAATAAATAAAGTCTTGTTTTCAAATTATAATAATATATTTAATAATTTTGAAATTATGATTTAAATTAATATTAAGCTTTTCAAAGCTATTTAAATTAATAACTATATGGTTTTTAAATACTTAAGACAAATGTTTATTGTTTAAAATTATATCTTACCTTAATTTTAAATTTTAAATAAAAGGTTTGTTTTATTTCTTTTTAAATATTACTTGATAAATATGATTTGAAAATTTTATATATAAGTTTATAATACAATATGGCTTATGGTCTTAATTCATTTAATAATAGAAGTGATTTATAATCTCTTTTATAAATCATTTAACATTGTTAAATTTGTTATTTTAAATTGATGATTATAATACTTAGCTTTTATAAACATAAATAGATTTTATAGAAGTAGGATTGTTATTTTAAATTTAATAAGTAGTTATATTTGTGTGTGTGTGTGTGTGTGTGTCTATATAACTTGATTCTTAGATTTGATTTTATAATTTAATTTGAATTTAAAGCTTTGAAGTTCAAAAGAAAAGATACTTAAAAATAAATATTTAAAATGTTTGGATCTAAAAATATTTGGATAAGCTTTAATTTATAATTTGTTTTTATTACATTTTCTTTACATAAGAAATTCACATATATATTTACATAAGTATAAATAAATTAAGTAAAACTTTTATTAACATTTAAAATATAACTAATTAAGTTAAGAGACATGTGTTAATTCCTTAAGTAATCAATCAATATGTGTTAAGTAGTGAATTAAACAATATGACAAGTGTCATTCAATTTTCATTTTTTTTTCTTTTATTTTATTAAATTAATTTCAGCCTAATACATATACTTTTCTCTATCTATTCCTTTTCAAAATCAAAAGCTAAGAAAAACTTAAATAACTTTTTTCTTCGAATCTAAGAATCATCTTCCTCTAAACCAGTCAAAACTCAAATTATCTGTAATCATTCTTTAAAAACATAACTTGTTCGTTTTCAAAAATCAAAGCCTGCATTTGAAACCTGTATCACTTCTTTAACCTGGAAAGCATTTTTAAAACCTGTAATCTCATCAATTCAGCAACCTCGAATCAATTCTTGCAAAATCAAATGTCTGCATTTTTCAAAACTAAAGAACTCAAGCCTGCATGCATGAAGTTTTAAACAGCGAGCAAATGCATTTAAGTTTTAATCAAAAAAGCTTGGCCATTCCAGTTTCAAGATTTTATAAATAATGCTCTGTGCTTCTGTTTCAGGTGAGTAGCACTTTTTAAAACTTAAAGATAAATCTGGTTGCTTGATTAATGCCTAAAATAAGATTGTATTTGTATATATATGTTGCAAAATTTCTATGTATTTGTGGATGTATGATGCATGTATATTTTGAATGCCTGTAGAACATCTCTGTTATAAATTTCAACCCCAGTTTTCAATTTAAAATCATTTCCTCTTGATCCATTGATTGTTAGGAATTAGGATCCAAACAAATATTGTTTGTTTGATTATAAACTAAGTTGTAAAAATTTATTTAACTTAAATTAAATCTGGAATTGCTCTGGAAATAAAATTAAACAGGAAACTCGAGTCTTTGTAAAAATTCAAACATGTTAATTGTGAAATTCAGGTACATAAACTAAATCCTTAAACTAAGACATGATTTTTAAGGGTAAAATCATAATCTTTAATTTGGGTTTGACTGAGCAAGTAAGGGTTGATCAGAATTTGGTTTTGGGGTAGTCTCTGGTGATCTCAGTGGATTGGGAGGTCGAGTTCTTGTCTGAAGGAAGAAGGATAGTCGAAGATTGAAGGAAAAATAACAGGATGTCGATCAGAGATCGGTGGTGATGATGGGAGGTCGTTGATGTTTGTAAACCTAATTTTGGTTGGATGGTCGGTTTTGCTTCAGCAATCATCCTATGGTGGATCGAGTATTACTAAACTTTGGGAATATGAAAACTAGACGTGGACGAAGTTGTGGCCGGAGCCTCTGGAGTTCTGGTGATCGGCAGTGGAAGGACGAAGAGATGTTTCAGGTTTGAGTGATGTTCTTGTTTGGGTTTCTGTTACTCGATTTTGGATTCGAGTGGATCGTGAAGATTCGGTGGTCATAGATTGATCTGGAGATGGTCGTTGACTTGTAAAGATCATCGTGGATGATCAAAGAGGGGAGGCTGGTCTGTGCATATGCACAGTGCATATCTGGTTCTAGTGAAGTTTAGCAGATGGTTGGTATGGAGTTTTGTCTCGAGTGATTCTCGTGTATATGATGAGTTTGCTTGAGTTTGTATGAGATTAACTCGAAGTAAATTTAGGTGGCTCGGGGAAGAGTTTGATAACAGGTTTTAGAAACCAATTCTGTTTTAAAATTTAAGACAGGAGTTTTAAATTATAAAAGAAGGATTTAAACAAAGTTTAAATCAGAATTTTATATATGAATTCAAATTGAATTTGAATCTTAGGATTTGAAAAGAAAATAAAGCTTATAAATTCAAATGTTGTAAATAAGTTAAAATCTGAAATATAAGATTTAAACAGAGTTTTCAAATCTAAGTTTAAAAATCTAGATTCAAAAATGAATTTGAATCCTAGTTTGAAATAAGATAAATTTTTTGAATTTAAATGTTTTAAAACAATTTTGAATATTTAAAGTGTATTTTAAATTGATTTAAATTGAGTATGGTTTTTTAAAACTATTTTAAATTCCCCTTAGAAGATAAGTATTTCCTTAACATGTAACTAAAAAGGTTTTTGAATTGTTTAAAAAGCTTTGTTAAAGTTAAAATTGTTTCATTTTAAATCTTAAATTTAAAATGGAATTTAAAGGAAAATTTAAAGGCAAATTGTTTTAAAATACTTTGTTAATGATAATTAAATCATAAATAAGATTAAGGTTTATTTTAAAGTTAATTAGGACTTAATGATTTTTAATTCATTAAATTATTAAGGTAATTAAGAATGACTATTAATTAATAAAATTAATTAATGATTTGGGTTAATTTAATTAATGATAATTAAATTATTAAATTAAGGTATTTTAAATTTTTAATTCAAAGTTCTCGTTTTCATGGCTGCCAATACCTTACCTCCTTTTCCTACTGTTCCTCCTGCCATCACCTTACCTCCTGTTCCTCCTTCGTCCTCCCCTATCCTACCAACTCCATCCCTGTCTTTTCATTTGTCCCCTTTACGTCAACATCGTCCAGCTCCTGACCCTCCTTCGCCTCCCCTGCAACTAGTCGCTTTTCCTTCTGTCCCTCCTTCTTCTTCTCTTCTCCAATCTTCCTCTGCAACCATGCCCTCATCTCCACTTAAATGGTCTCAACCGAGATGGACTTCTCTCTTCGTGCGTAAGCCTAGCAACGCAGGGAAGTACATCCCGGTTGAGATGGTCCCTGAGTTTAAGGATGAAATTATGGTTCCACCTTCATGTGTGATTGAAGCTGGTACTAAGGAATGGAGTAATTATCTTGTTGGTTTCTTCCTTGATAAACCTCTATCTTACTCAACTGTGATTAATTTCTTGAGGAAGTACTGGAAACTTAAAGGCTCGATTAGTGTTAAGTCTAATGGATTCCTTTTCCTATTCTTGTTGCCCTATGAGGAGGATAGAAACAAAATTCTTCAAGCGACCTGATCGTTATGCGAAATAAACTTTTCATCATCAAACAGTGGGATCCAACGATGGGAAATGTGTGTCATGGTATTTCTTCTGTCCCAGTTTGGGTTAAATTCTCCAACATTCCGCTGTTCTCTTGGTCTCATACTGGGATAAATTGGTTAGCAAGCAGATTGGGAAGATTGGTGTGTTTGGATGAGTCAACAGAGAGATTAGAGAGACTGTCTTTTGCTAAACGTATGATAGAAATTAAACCGGATCGTGAACTGATTGATTCCTTCCCTGTTCAGTTATTAGACGGTGGGACACAAATCATTAAAATTGAATATCACTGGAAGCCGGATATTTGCAAATGTTGTGGTGTATTTGGTCATATTCTATCTAATTATGAGAAGGATTTTACACATTCGAGTGAGATAATGGAGAAGAATGAAAATAATACAGTTGCTAAAGTAGTCACCGTTCAAGGTTCCAATTAATAGAATGAAGCAAAGAAATCAAAGATGGAAAGTGGTGAATAGGGCTAGAAGACAAAAGTATAAACCCCCATTTTCTAAGTCTAATTTGCATGTTGGTAATGGAGTAGATAATTCAGTTAAAGAAAAGGAGATAGGAATGTAAGAACTTGAAGAGGGGGAGATTGGTAAACATAGTATGGACAATAATGAAACTGTAGAGGAGAAGGAAAGCAGTGCTATTGTTGCAAATATACTCTAAAATAACTGTTTCCATATTCTTGATGAGATTGAAGGTATTATCATTACTGAGAATGAAGACAGGCAAAATGCTAATGGAAAGAATAAGAGTACTGATCATGTACCAAAGAGTGTCTTCAGTAATTGCGTTTCAAAGATGCATGAACACAGTAGCATTAAAAACAAAAGCATAGCTTATGTTGATTCCATACTGTTGTGTGTAGATAATGAAGCAGATTATAATGACCACCAACCTCCCCTTCAAGACCATCCCCCATCCTTACAAGCTACATCTTCTCTTCATTGTTCATCTGCAAAAAACCATAAAGCAAACTCGCAAGATAACCCCCCACCAAGCAACCATCATGAAACTAACCTTTCTGAGGTCTCCATTCAAACCTCTTGGTTCCAGTTCCCGTGCATGTCCCTGTGCACGTGCACACCCAAATTAGTAACATTTCCTCTACTTTATCATCAAAAACTACTTCCGATCCGTGCTCTGATTTCCCCTACCATCGTATTCCTATCCCTAGTGCCTGGAAGCCTCCTCCCCCTTTGCCTACCCATACATCAACATCATCTCTGCTTGCCCCCTTTGCCTCTACACATCTTCAATCTGCTCATGCTTCATCCACAAACCTCAAGTCGTCCAATTCCAAGAAAATGCTTGCTACCATGGATCTTAACCCATGTCCCAAAACAGCTTCCTCCTCGACCATTCCAACAAATAATGACCAAAACACCCCTAATACTAGGGGTAACAAAAAGAAACTCCTCTTTAATCAATTAGTTGATCAATGGTAAACAAAATTGGAGCTTGGAATATAAAGGGTGCACACACTGATATAAAGCTGAATCAGTACAAAAACTTAATTGCCACACACTCGCTGAGTTTTCTTGCCATTTTGGAAACAAAGTTAGATGTTGTATTAACTTCCAAAGCTGCCCAATACATTAACCGTGCTTGGAGTATGCATAATAATTTGAATGAAGCTCCCTATGGAAGAATCCTGGTTCTGTATGACCCCCTCACTATTCTTTGTCTCCTATCATTTCTACGTCTTAGCTAATCCATTTTCATTCCATCCACATCCCTTCATCTACCTCCTTTTATATTACGGTAATTTACGGTCTCAACTCCGCCGCTGCTAGACAATCTTTCCTAAACCTTCTACCCTCCTTTAGACAGGATTCTCACCCATGGACTGTGCTTGGTGATTTTAACTGCTCTTTGCTTTTATCTGACAGGGTTGGTGGCAACCCCTTATCCAATAAAGAAATCTTCCCACTTAACTGTTCCATCACCCAATCCAATCTTATTGAAATTCCTTCTATTGGAGCTCGATTTTCTTGGAACAACTCCAGACGATCGTCTCCTAGAACCTTTTCGAAAATTGATTTCTCCTTCATCAACCAATCTGCACTCAATCGATGGCCTAGCACTTATTGCCTCCTCCCTATGCCCGGCCTTTCCGACCACCCTCCTCAAATTATCTCGTATGGTGATGCTGCTGTGAAAACAAGAAAAACAAATTTTAAATTTTTTAATGCATCGGTTTCTCACCCAGATTTTATTACTCTTGTCAACAATGCATGGTCCACTTCTTTTTATGGTAACCCCATGTATGTTTTGCAGTGTAAACTTAAAGCTGTCAAGACTGCCTTGAAATTATGGTCTTTAACAAATTTTGGATCTGGCAATTTGGCTTCCACTTCCCTTGCCCAGCAGCTTCATGTTACTCAAGAAAGGATGCTCAGAGAAACCACCAACAGTGATTTACCTTTACAAGAAGCTGCTTTATCTACCCAACTTTATGAAGCTCTGAAACATGAACGTTGTATGATGAAACAGAAGCTTAGAATGGAGTGGTTCAAGGATGGTGACAGGAACTCCGCATTCTACCATGCTTCTCTCAAAGCGAAGCATTCAAGAGAATTAATCAGTGTTCTTAAAGATGACGAAGGTAAGTTCATCTCTGATCCATCCATTATTGCTGATATGTTTCTTGGTTTTTTCAACAATTTGCTTGGTAATAACAACGAATTCAGCCCTAACCTCGAACTCCTAGACTCTCTCTCTACATTCCTCGAATATCTAATGATGACAATGACTTCCTCTCTAGTGCTGTAACTGACATGGAGATAAAAACTGCCCTTTTCTCTCTTAATCCTAACTCTTGTGGTGGCCCCGATGGCTTCAACGCCTTTTTCTTTACTTCTTCCTGGGTAATTGTGGGTAAAGTCTTCACCAAGGCTATTCAGAACTTCTTCAACAAATGCAAGATGATCGGCTCTGTCAATACCACTAATATATCTCTCATTCCCAAAGTTAAAAATGCCTGTCATGTTTCTGATTTCAGGCCCATCTCTTGCTGCAATACTATCTACAAGTGCATATCTAAAATTATTGCCTCTAGGCTCAAGATGGTTATGCCAAGCATCATCTCGTCAAATCAAGCTGCTTTCCTTAGTGGCAGAATTATATTGGATAATGTTCTTCTGTCCCATGAATTGTTGAAAGGCTACAACACTGCTCATGTCTCCCCAAGGGCCATCTTCAAGCTGGATATCACTAAGGCATTTGACTCCGTGCACTGGGATGCTATTGTTAGAATCATGGGCCTGATGAACTTCCCAAAACATTTTGTGCCATGGATAAGCACATGTATCTCGACAGCTAATTTCTCTATTAAGGTTTATAACAGAAATGTTGGATTTTTTCACAGCAAACAAGGTGTTAGGCAGGGTGATCCAATGTCACATACTTATTCATAATAGTTATGGAAGTTTTGACTCAAATTCTCAATCACCTTGTCACAGAGGGTAGTTTCTCTATCCACCCTAAATGCAAAAAACCCCTCATCACCTCCCTGATGTATGCTGATGATCTGGTGATTTTCTTTAAGCCTAACATGACCACGGTCTCTGCTATTTTGGGTGGGCTCCGTAAATTCTACTTGATTACTGGCCTTTCTATTAATCTCTCTAAATCTGACATGTTCATTGCTGGGGTTGGAAATGACTTAGTGAACCAGATCACTAGCCTATCATCTATAAGTCAAAGTGCTGAAACATCCAAGTACTTGGGTATCCCCATGACTTCCTCGAGAATTACTACTGCTCATTGTATGCCATTGTATGAAAGAATTTTGGCAAGGTTATCTGTGTGGAGTAATAAGTGCCTCAGTCAGGCTGGAAGGCTCACCTTGATTAAATCAATCATTTTCTCCATGACGGTTTGCTGGACGAAAACCTTCATCCTTCCTGTTAAGCTTATAAAAATGATTAGGTGTGCCATGGCGAATTTCTTCTGGCATGGATCTGTTCTCTCTACTAAACTTACTCCATGTGCCTTTGCGAAGCTTGGATTGCCACTGTCAAAGGGTGGACTTGGAATTAAAAACATGATATTATGGAACCGAGCTGCTTTCGTTCATCACATCGACAATTTTCTTAACAGTAGTGATAACATTTGGGTTAAGTGGTCTCACAACCACATTATCGGCAACAAGAACTTCTGGACTATGTCCGTTTCTCAGAATTGCAGTTGGACATGGCGTTGTATTCTGAATTTGAGAAAAGATATTCTACCATATGTGAAAAGTAAATTTTCTTTTAATAGTAAGTTGACATTCTGGCATGATCCGTGGATTAAGGAGGGTCTGATCTTGAACCAGGTTCTAACTCACAATCAAAAAATGCAGACAGGTATCAGCAACAATGCCTTAGCCATTGACTATATTAGTCATGGAAAAATTGTCCTCCCATTCACTAGTAATCAACATGTCAGGATGCTATGGAATAAGTACCAAAATAATCAAGTGTCTCTTGCTCGTGTCGATGGAGTTTCATGGACTTTCTGTCCAGATAAATTTACGATTAAAAGTTTGTACAATACTTTTAAACGTCATATGAATCACACAAACTTTAGCTGGTACAAACATATTTGGTTGAATCACAACTCAGAGAGACAAAACCTGATGCTGTGGAAAATTTTCTCCAATGCTTTGAAGACTAAAGTTTTTTTGAGGCAACGTGGTGTTGACATTAACACTGTCTGCTGTTTTTGTCAAACAGGTGCTGAAGATACTCTTCATATATTTTTCAGTTATCCCATTGTGCAGTTGCTATGGTCTTCTACGAATAACCGCATTAATGGCAGGAATGTTGCCACTATAAGTGAAGTTGAATGGGATCTGATTTATAAAGGCACGAGGTGGAAATGTGAATCATCTTTCATTCTACTGTTCACTCTCAAAGTCTTCATCTCAGTCATTTGGGATGAAAGGAATGCTGTTATTTTTAATAACAAACGGAGATCTGTCATGCAGTTGAAGGAAACCATCTTGTGTGCTTTGAGGAATGGCGTTGCTGCTTCGCGGCACAATTTTCATCCCTCCTTCCTTAGTGCTCTCACCTAACAGTCTTCTCTCTGTTTGTGTTTTAATTGTTTTTTTTATGTTTTATTTTTTTGATATGCCCTGTTTTCCCTCTAGTTCTCTTGTTGCTTTGTCATGTGCTCTCCTAATTTTTAGGAAGTTTGTATTTCTCTCGTCAATGTGTTCTCTTCTGTTGGTATATCAACAAATGGTAGGGGTCCATTTAACCTCGCTGGCCTTGCCAAAAAAATTTTTAATTAAGTAATTTGGGGTTTTATTTATTTAATTAATTAAAGGATTAAGTAAGTTAATTAAGATTAATTAAATTGTAATTAAGAAATCATTAATTAGATAAGATTTTATTTTTAATTAATGATTTGAAATTCATTAATCAAGTAATTAAAAATTAATTAAGTTATAGATTAACACTTAATTAATTAAATAATTAGAGATTAATTAATGGGTTTTATAGATAATTTAATTTGTAATTAGTAATGATTAATCTCAACTAATTACTTTAGAGAAGTAATTATAGATCTGTTAATGGTTAATGAAGGTCATTAACTTAGGATTATTTAATAATTAATTATTGTGATTAATTTTAATGATTAATTAGATTAATTAATTGTAGATAATCATTTGTGAAATTGTTTAAGAAATTACTTAATGGAAGTAATTAAGAAATTAATTACTAATTTTAATTAATTAAGTTTATTTTAATTAGTTTAAGTTAATTAATTAAGTTTAATTAATTTAAAATAATCATTGGATAATTTAAGAAATAAGTACTCAATGTAATTAATGAAGAATAATTACTTAGTGAAGTAATTAAGAAAATAATTACTGGATGTAGTTAAATTGAATAGGTAATGGAAGAGATCTGGAAATTTACTACTTTGTGTAATTAGTATGAAGAATAATTACTTAGTGGAAGTAACTAATAATTAATTACTTAGTGTAATTAATTAAGAATTGATTAATAAAGTTATTTGAAGATAATTAAGAGATGAAATCAACTAATTACTTGATGAGATTAATCTAGGACGACTAATAAATATAATTAATTAAAGATTAATTATTAAAGATTAATTATTAAAGATAATTTATTAGGGAGTAATTAATTTATCTAACGAAGTAATTAAGGTAGTTAATTACTGAATGAGATTAATCAAGAGCGATTAATCAATATGGTTTAATTGATGATTGATTACTTAATGTAATTAATTTAAATAGGGAAATTATAAATAAAAATAATTAGGGATCATTAATTAATATAATGATGTAATTAAGGATTGATTAATTTAAAACACTTAATCAATGAAGGAATTAATTAAAGTAATTAATTAAGGATTAATGTAATTAATTATAGTTAATTAATGAAGTAATTAAAAGGTTAATTACTGAATTTGGTTTAGGATAATTAGTTTGTGAAATTAATTAAAGGCTAATTACTTGAGTGAAATTAAAGGGTAATTAATCAAGGGTGATTAATTAAGGTGATTTATTTAAGGGTAATTAATTAATTGATTTGTAATAAATTAATGATTATGTAAGAAAGATTTATAATGATGAAGTAATTAATTTATTTTATTTTAAATTAATTAGAGATGAAGTAATTAATTTAATTCATTTTTAATTAATTATAGATAGTGATTAACCCTTGCTTACATATGGATGAATGATATTGATTGCCTTGAATGTTTTGAGATCTCAGATATGGGTTAAGTGATGTTGTGTGATATGGATGCTTTGGTTGCATGTGTGATGATAATATGAATTATCTATTTGTGATGATAATATGAATTATCTGTTTATGATGATAATGTTGATTATCTATTGTGATATGTGAATTATCTATCTGTGTGAATATAGATAATAAATTGAATTGTTTTAAACTTTAAAACAACTTGGACCTAAAAGATGGCGTTTTGGATTTCGATGAGACCGGGATCGGGTTTCCATATTTGGATATCTGAAAACCACATCGATGCAAATTAACGATAGGTCGTGAATCTCAAGTGAAGGCGAAGATTCAGAGTGCAAGGGTTGTCGTCGTTAACTCTGAGGGTGATTCCAAAATGAGTGTAACGAGATAATGCCTTCAGTTTCGTTCGAACCCGGAACGAACTTGTATGGATTGAATGCTTTCAAAACATCGTCCGGTGGACGATGAGCATTCTAAGAGATGTGTTCTCTAAAGGTAATCGTAGCCTCAAGCCTCATCAACAGGGAATGGCTAAAACAGGGGAGGTGCAGCAAGGCTAAGTGGGTCATGTCCAAGTAGGACGAGATTTACCCCTGTCTAGAAGTCCCTTTATATTCGGCTGTGTGGGGCAGTTGATTGCAACAACTGCCGGGGTTGTCTTGTTCGGGACTATCCAGTAAGGGATGGTTTCGGTCTTGTGTTGCAGTGGATTTAGGGTGGATTCTCGGTACAGTGATCTAGGCCACGTACTATGACGGGCGGTACCCCAGTAGCCCTGCCATTGTATGGAATCCAATCTCTAATAAGTGCCGTACGTTTTAGATGTGCCCAACTATGTTGGAACATGAGATGTAAGCATTCCAGCTATTTCTGTATTTTACTTGAAAACCCTAGACACTATTATAATATCACCGGATTTCCTATCAAATGTTTTGGTTAGCATAAGGTAAAAACTTTTCCATGTTTATGTGTGGGAAGTCTTACGTGATACCTTTGCTTTCAAAGGATTTTTAAAGTTAAGCAACTTTAACCCGTTACTCACACCAGACCCATGTCTGACCCGGAGTTTATCTTCTGTTTTCTTAAACTCTTAGGTACTCAAATTTTACAAGTAGCCAAGGGATTCAGGTTAGCTTGACGAATTAGGGAGGAGCAATGGAGCAGGAGGCTTCGGCTTTAGATATATAGTTTCGGCTGTGTGTTTTTTGTGTTGGTATCTCTTTGTTGAGTAGTATTGAGTTGTAATAACTAGACATGTGTTTATAACTGTCTAGTATTTGATGTATATTCTGTGTAACTCTAATTGGTATTATATATTATGTAATACTTATGTTATTAATATAATTTATCTGTTCCACTGTTGAGATTCTGGTGTTGTTTCTTCTTTCTCTTCTTTCTTTTCTCTTTTCTATCCCTTCTTTCTTAAAGATGATACGACTTTCTACGGGGAAAAAGTCGGGTCGTCACAGTTGGTATCAGAGTGCTAGGTTGAATGAATACCTAGGCTTTGGAGTGTTTTCTTTCTTGAGAGAGCATACTTGTATTTATGTATATATATTTATATGTATTATTTCTACCTATTTGTTGGGTTACCCGTACCGGTTTTCCAATATAAGTTGTAAGGTAGATGGGGTAGTGGTGTGTGTAACACGACTACCATTGGTTGGAGTTTGAATATTTAAGGTTGGAAGTGTATTAGTTGAGAATGTAGACCTAATACCGTCTCGAGTAAGCTTTGCAGTGATGTAAGGATTTCATCGATCTCTGAAGGTAACCTGGTAAGGTTCGGAGTCCATCTTTGAAGATTGGATGAGTATAGTTTGGATCTGTCGGTTGGGCAGAAGCAAGTGATGGTATCTCGATACCTCAGGAAGTAGTAGATGCGTGATGAGATGCAGTGACTATGGGTGTTTCCAAAGATATTTCTTTGGAATAAGTTTAAGGAAGCAGGTCTGCTTTGGTGTTGTGGCTGAGTTCAGCAGGGTGTTTCTGTTTGGTTTGAAGTCCGAGTTTCTCAAAGAGCTTTGGATTAGGAATTCTTTGGTATCTGTGTTAGCATTGCAACTCGGAGAGTTCTGTGGGTTGGCAAAAGGTCTTCTGGCTTAGCAGTGTCTGAGAGATGGAGTTTAGAAGCGGGAGAGTGGAATCCATTTCTTCGATGGATTGGCAAGACCAGCATAAGTTGTTCTGATTGGCAAAGAGAGAGCAGTTTTTTTATTTGGAATTAGTCTGGATTGATCGCAAAAGTGACTTGCGATAGCTGAGTTTTCTCTTGGGTTACCTTTTGCTTTGGATCGAGACATCTCTAGAGAGTGATATCGGTGGTTCAGTTTAGTAGAAGGATGGTTTCTAGAGAGAGTTTTGGTGAAGAAGCTCAAATTTTGGTGGAACTTCTAAGTTTTCTTTTTATGGATCTGTTGAACCATATCTCTGGAATATATTGTCTAGTCTGTGCTCATGTTCTTCATCAGCATTTTCATCTGCTCCAGATCAGAGTTGTGCAGCAGAAGCAGTTTGGGAGTGCATCTGCTTTTCTTTTTTCGGATAGGAGAAGTTTGTTTCCTTCTGATGGTTGTGAGTGGAGTTTGTTCTTAATCTTAGTTGATCTTGGAGGATCATTCTGGCGGATTGGGTTTGGTCCAGTTTGTTTCTTGAGACATCAGTAAGGATTGAGCTGATCAGGAAGGATGAAGGCAGCTCAGGATCATCCGAAGAGATTTATGGATCTGAATCGGAGATCTGATTTTGGATAAGTTTTCTCCATTTTTAGGAGCTATAAGTTTTGGTAAGTCTGGGAAGCTAGCTCCGAGGTGTTTTGCATCTCTTTTGTGTTCTGTTTTGGATAAGTGTTTGGTCTTCAGGATTGAATTGCCAGATTGGACAACTGGATTCATTATGTTTCACGTATCTCTGAGGGAGTACGTGTATGATCTATCTCTGGTTTTCGGAATCAGCAGTTCAAAAAGGTTTGGTAGTTGAGTCAGACTTGTCCGTAGTTCGATTTCTTGTTTAATTTGGAAGATATAGGTGAGTAGAGCTCTGTAGCTTAGTAATATTGATTGTTTGGATTCTGTAGAGCGAGTATCCCGATGTTTATACTTGGGAAACTCGAGAATATTCTATTCAGAATTATTGATTGGATAGTTAAATTTGTTTGTTTGGGTGAATTGGTTGCTATGGTTGTTAACATATGGTTGATAATATATGCTTGTGGTTTAAAATTAAATCTTTAATGAGATTATTAAATGACCTTTGCTTTTAAATTTCGGGGACAAAATTCTTTTAAGGGGGAAGGAATGTGATATCCCGGAATTTTTGGCAATATCAATTTAATAATCTTTATTTAAAATTAAATTGATTTGATAATATTGATTAATAAAATATGAATTGGTTTAATAATCCAATTAAATAAATATTTAATTAGTGCTTTTATCTTTTAAAAAGCTAATAAAATGTTTCTATTTATAATGTGTGTATATATATATTTGTATATATATTATAGATAATCTTTGATTTGGAATTTAATAAATAAATAAAGTCTTGTTTTCAAATTCTAATAATATATTTAATAATTTGGAAATTATGATTTAAATTAATATTAAGCTTTTCAAAGCTATTTAAATTAATAACTATATGGTTTGTAAATACCGAAGATAAATGTTTATTGTTTAAAATTATATCTTAGCTTAATTTTAAATTTAAAATAAAAGGTTTATTTTATTTCTTTTTAAATATTACTTGACAAACATGATTTGAAAATTTTATATATAATTCTAAAATACAATATGGTATATGTTCTTAATTCATCTTATAATAGAAGTGATTTATAATCTCTTTTATAAATCATTTAACATTGTTAAATTTGTTATTTTCAATTGATGATTTTAATACTTAGCTTTTATAAACATAAATAGATTTTATAGAAGTAGGATTGTTATTTTAAATTTAATAAGTAGTTATATTTGTGTGTGTATATATATATATATATAACTTGATTCTTAGATTTGATTTTATAATTTAATTTGAATTTAAAGCTTTGAAATTCAAAAGAATGGATACTTAAAAATAAATATTTAAAATGTTTGGATCTTGAAATATTTGGATAAGCTTTAATTTATAATTTGTTTTTATTACATTTTCTTTACATAAGAAATTCACATATATATTTACATAAGTATAAATAAATTAAGTAAATCCTTTATTAACATTTAAAATATAACTAATTAAATTAAGAGACATGTGTTAATTCCTTAAGTAATCAATCAACATGTGTTAAGTAGTGTATTAAACAATATGACAAGTGTCGTTCAATTTTCATTTTTCTTCTTTTATTTTGTTAAATTAATTTCAGCCTAATACATATACTTTTCTCTATATATTCCTTTTCAAAATCAAAAACTAAGAAAAACTTAAACAACTTTTTTCTTCAACTCTAAGAATCATCTTCCTGTAAACCAGATCAAAAATCAAATTATCCATAATCATTCTTCAAAAACATAACTTGTTCATTTTCAAAAATCAAAGCCTGCATTTGAAACCTGTATCACTTCTTCAACCTGGAAAGCATTTTTAAAACCTGTAATCTCATCAATTCAGCAACCTCGAATCAATTCTTGCAAAATCAAATGTCTGCATTTTTCAAAACTAAAAAACTCAAGCCTGCATGCATGAAGTTTTAAACAGGGAGCAAAAGCATTTAAGTTTTAATCAAAAAAGCTTAGCCATTCCAGTTTCAAGATTTTATAAATAATGCTTTGTGCTTCTATTTCAGGTGAGTAACACTTTTTAAAAATTAAAGATAAATCTGGTTGCTTGATTAATGCTTAAAATAAGATAGTATTTGTATATATATATATATATATATATATATATATATATATATGTTGGAAAATTTATGTGTATATGGATGTGTGATGCATTTATGATTTTGAATGCCTGTAGAACATCTCTGTTCTAAATTTCAACCCCAATTTTCAATTTAAAATCATTTCCTCTTGATCCATTGATTGTTAGGACTTAGGATCCAACAAATATTGTTTGTTTGATTATAAACTAAGTTTTAAAAATTTATTTAACTTAAATTAAATCTGGAATTGCTCTAGAAATAAAATTAAACAAGAAACTCGAGTCTTTGTAAAATTCAAACATGTTAATTGTGAAATTTAGGTATATAAACTAAATCCTTAAACTAAGACATGATTTTTAAGAGTAAAATCATATTTTTTATTTTGGGTTTGATTGAGCAAGGAAGGGTTGATCAAAATTTGATATTGGGGTAGTCTCTGGTGATCTCAGTGGATTGGGAGGTCGAGTTCCCATCGAAAGGAAGAAGGATGGTTGGAGATTGAAGGAAAAATAACAGGATGTCGATCAGAGGTCGGTGGTGACGATGGGAGGTCGTTGATGTCTGTAAACCTAATTTTGGTTGGATGGTCGGTTTTGCTTCAACAATCATCCTCTGGTGGATCGAGTGTTACCAAACTTTGGGAATAGGAAGACTAGACGTGGATGAAGTTGTGGCCGGAGCCTATGGAGTTCTGGTGATCGGCAGTGGAAGGATGAAGAGATGTTTCAGGTTTGAGTGATGTTCCTGTTTGGGTTTCTGTTACTCGATTTTGGATTCGAGTGGATGGTAAAGATTCGGTGGTCGTAGATTGATCTGGAGATGGTCGTTGACTTGTAAAGATCATCGTTGATGATCGGAGAGGGGAGGTTGGTCTGTGCATATGCACAGTGCATATCTGGTTCTGGTGAAGTTTAGTGGATGGTTGGTATGGAGTTTTGTCTCGAGTGATTCTCGTGTAAATGGTGAATTTGCTCGAGTTTATATGAGATGGACACGAAGTAAATTTAGGTGGCTCCGGGAAGAGTTTGATAACAGGTTTTAGAAACCTATTCTGTTTTAAAATTTAAAACAGGATTTTTAAATTATAAAGGAAGGATTTAAACAAAGTTTAAATCTGAATTTTAAATCTGAATTCAAATTGAATTTGAATCTTAGGATTTGAAAAGAAAATAAAGCTTATAAATACAAATGTTGTAAATAAGTTTGAATGTTAAAGTAATTTATAACATGTTTTTTTAAATTCTGAAATATAAGATTTAAACAGAGTTTTCAGATCTAAGTTTGAAAATCTGGATTCAAAAATGAATTTGAATCCTAATTTGAAATAAGATAAAGTTTTTGAATTTAAATGTTTTAAAAACAACTTTGAATATTTACAGTGTATTTTAAATTGATTTAAATCGAGTATGGTTTTTAAAATCTATTTTAAATTCCTTTTAGAAAATAAGTATTTCCTTAACATGTAATTAAAAAGGTTTTTGAATTGTTTTAAAAGCTTTGTTAAAGTTAAAATTGTTTTCATTTTAAATCTTAAATTTAAAATGGAATTTTATGGAAAATTTAAAGGCAAATTGTTTTAAAATACGTTGTTGATGATAATTAAATCATGAATAAGATTAAGGTTTATCTTAAAGTTAATTAGGACTTAATGATTTTTAATTCATTAAGTTATTAAGGTAATTAAGAAGGACCATTAATTAATTAAATTAATTAATTATTTGGGTTAATCAATTAAGTAACTAGGGGTTTTATTTATTTAATTAATTAAAGGATTAAGTAAGTTAATTAAGATTAATTAAATTGTAATTAAGAAATCATTAATTAGATAAGATTTGATTTTTAATTAATGATTTGAAATTCATTAATCAAGTAATTAAAAAGTAATTAAGTTATAGATTAACACTTAATTAATTAAATAATTAGAGATTAATTAATGGGTTTTATAGATAATTTAATTTGTAATTAATAATGATTAATCTCAGTTGATTATTTTAGAGAAGTAATTATGGATTTGTTAATGGTTAATGAAGGTCATTAACTTAGGATTATTTAATAATTAATTAATGTGATTAATTTTAATGATTAATTAGATTAATTAATTTTAGATAATCATTTGTGAAATTGTTTAAGAAATTACTTAATGGAAGTAATTAAGAAATTAATTACTAATTGTAATTAATTAATTTTATTTTGATTAGTTTAAGTTAATTAATTAAGTTTAATCAATTTAAAATAATCATTGGATAATTTAAGAAATAACTACTCATTGTAATTAATGAAGAATAATTACTTAGTGAAGTAATTAAGAAGATAATTACTGGATGTAGTTAAATTGAATAGGTAATGGAAGAGATCTGGAAATTTATTACTTTGTGTAATTAGTATGAAGAATAATTACTTAGTGGAAGTAATTAATAATTAATTACTTAGTGTAATTAATTAAGAATTGATTAATGAATTTATTTGAAGATAATTAAGAGATGAAATCAATTAATTACTTGATGAGATTAATCTAGGATGATTAATAAATATAATTAATTAAAGATTAATTATTAAAGATAATTAATTAGGGAGTAATTAATTTATCTAATGAAGTAATTAAGGTAGTTAATTACTGAATGAGATTAATCAAGAGTGATTAATCAATATGGTTTAATTGATGATTAATTATTTAATGTAATTAATTTAAATAGGGAAATTATAAATAAAAAGAATTAGGGATCATTAATTAATATAATGTTGTAATTAAGGATTGATTAATTTAAAAAAATTAATCAATGAGGGAATTAATTAATGTAATTAATTAAGGACTAATGTAATTAATTATAGTTAATTAATGAAGTAATTAAAAGGTTAATTAATGAATTTGGTTTAGGATAAATAATTTGTGAAATTAATTAAAGGCTAATTACTTGAGTGAAATTAAAGGGTAATTAATCAAGGGTGATTAATTAAGGTGATTTATTTAAGGATAATTAATTAATTGATTTGTAATTAATTAACGGTTATGTAAGCAAGATTTATAATGATTAAGTAATTAATTTAATTTATTTTAAATTAATTAGAGACGAAGTAACTAATTTAATTCATTTTAAATTAATTATAGATAGTGATTAATCCTTGCTTATGTATGGATGAATGATATTGATTGCCTTGAATGTTTTGAGATCTCAAATATGGGATAAGTGATGTTGAGTGATATGGATGCATTGGTTGCATTGTGATGATAATATGAATTATCTGTTTATGATGATAATATGAATTATCTGTTTATGATGATAATGTTGATTATCTATTGTGATATGTGAATTATCTATCTGTGTGACTATAGATAATAAATTGAATTGTTTTAAACTTTAAAACAAATTGGACCTAAAAGATGGCATTTTGGAATTCGATAAGACCGGAATCGGGTTTCCATATTTGGATATCCGAAAACCACATCGATCCAAATTAACGATAGGTCGTGAATCTCAAGTGAAGGTGAAGATTCAGAGTGCAAGGGTTGTCATCGTTAACTCTGAGGGTGATTCCAAATGAGTGTAACGAGATAATGCCTTCGGTTTCGTTCGAACTAGGAAGGAACTTGTAATTGGATTAAATGCTTTTAGAACATCGTCAGGTGGACGATGAGCATTCTAAGAGATGTGTTCTCTAAAGGTAATCCTAGCCTCAAGCCTCATCAACCGGGAATGGCTAAAACAAGGGAGATGCAGCAAGGCTAAGTGGGTCATGCCCAAGTAGGACGAGATTTACCCCTGTCTAGAAGTCCCTTTATATTCGGCTGTGTGGGGCAGTTGATTGCAACAACTGTCGGGGTTGTCTTGTTCGGAACTATCCAGTAAGGGATGGTTCCGATCTTGTGTTGAAGAGGATTTAGGGTGGATCCTCGATACAGTGATCTAGGCCACGTACTGTGACGGGCGGTACCCCAGTAGCCCTGCCATTGTATGGAATCCAATCTGCAATAAGTGCCATACGTTTTAGATGTGCCCAACTATGTTGGAACGTGAGATGTAAGCATTCCAGCTATTTCTGTATTTTACTTGAAAACCCTAGACACTATTATAATATCATCGGATTTCCTATCAAATGTTTTGGTTTGCGTAAGATAAAAACTTTTCCATGTTTATATGTGGGAAGTCTTACGTGATACCTTTGTTTTCAAAGGATTTTTAAAGTTAAGCAACTTTAACCTGTTACTCACACCAGACCCATGTCTGACCTGGAGTTTATCTTCTGTTTTCTTAAACTCTTGGGTACTCAAATTTTACGAGTAGCCAAGGGATTCAAGTTGGCTTTGACGAATTATGGAGGAGCAATGGAGCAGGAGACTTCGGCGTTAGATATATAGTTTCGGCTGTGTGTTCTCTGTGTTGGTATCTCTTTGTTGAGTTGTATTGAGTTGTAATAACTAGACAGGTGTTTATAACTGTCTAGTATGTGATGTATATGCTATGTAGCTCTGATTGGTATTGTATATTATGTAATACTTATGTTATTAATATAATTTATCCGTTTCGCTGTTGAGATTCTGGTGTTGTTTCTTCTTTCTCTTCTTTCTTTTCTCCTTTCTATCCCTTCCTTTCTTAAAGATGATACGACTTTCTATGGAGAAAAAGTTGGGTCGTCATGTCATGTATGCACTTTATAAGATGAGAAACGTGGAAAACAATATGGAATCCTGCCAAACTATTTGTTAACTCTATCCGCTAAGCGAGTTTCTCGATACGCTCTATAATAGTAAATGGACCTATATATCTTGGTGCCAATTTCTCCATTATTCCGAATCATACCACAACCTTCATTAGTGATATTTAAAAAAAACATGATCTCCAACCAAGACTCTAAATCCTTATGCTTCTTATCTGCGTAACTTTTCTGCCTAGACTGAGCTTCCTTAATCTATACTCGTATCAACTCAATCTTTACTATGGCTTCTCTTTCCATATTTGATGCAAGAATCATTCTTTCTCAAGTTTCTAACGAACATGCTAGTGATTCGACGGCCTTCCATACAAAGCTTCGAAAGGTGTCATTCATAGACTAGTCTGATAACTATTTTAGGAAAACTCAACTACATGTAAATGGTCCTCCCATGAACCTCTAAATTCTAGTAAAAAAAACCCTGAACAAACCTTCGAGTAACTTACTGACTCTTTCTGTCTGCCCATTTGCCTGTACGTGATAAGCGGTGCATATCTTTAGCTTGGTACCTAACACTTCTTGTGAACTCTTTCAGAATTCACTAGTGAACAAAATGTCTCTATCACTGACTATACTCCTTAGAATTCCGTGCAGTCTAACAACATTCTTCATAAATAACTTAGCCAAAGTAGGAGTCGTCCAAGTAGACTTAATGGGAATAAAGTGTGCACTATTGATCAGTCTATCTACTATGACCCAAATACTTTCATTTCCCAAATACATGATATATAATCCCATTTCCAAAGTGGCACTTTTAAAGGTTGAAGTAACCCACTTGGTTTTTGATGCTCAGCTTTCACCTGTTGGAAATTCAAACATTGCCTAACCCAAAAGCCTACATCCCTTTTTATCCCTTCCTAGAAGAAACTTCTCTTCATATTCTGATACATCTTAGTGCCTCCAGGTTGAATAGTAAAATTCGAACACTCCCTAAGAACTTTCTTCCTTAGGTCACAAACATCTGGAATACACAACCGTTCATTCTTCCTCAACTATCCATTCTGGTCAAGACTAAGATCCATTAAATCTTTAATCTCGGTTCCACCTTCCAATCTTTTAATTCGTTCAGCTAGTGATGGATCTTTTCTCTGCTTAGAAGCAATCCTTTCGATCATCACTAGTCGAACTTCCAAACATGACAATATGGCAGTTACCTAACTAGACAAGCCATTGATCTTTATTGCACCCTACATGTAGTATGTGCCTCTAAGTCCCTCCATTCTGCTAACATAGCCAACACCATATTATGATGTTTTCTGCTAAGTGCATCTACCGCTTTATTTCCTTTCCAGGGCATATAATCAATACCAAAATGAAAAGTTGTTAATAACTCTAGCCATTTCTATTGTCTCATATTTAATTCCTTCTGAAAGAATAAATACTTCAAAGACTTATGATCTATAAACAACTCGAATCATTCTCCTAAAAGATAGTATCTCTACACATTCAGAACAAATATCACCGTTGCCAACTCTAAACCATTAGTCAGATATCTAACTTCATACGGTCAAAGTTGTCGAGAATCGTACGCAATCACTTTATCTCTTTGCATTAACACTACTCTTAACCTCGTTCCACATGCATTAGTGTAAACCATTAAAGTCCTGATTCCCATCTGGAACAACTAACACAGATGCTTTTGTTAGTAAATGTTTCATCTTTAGAAATGCTTCCTCGCATTTATCAATCAGAACATACTTCACATCCTTTCAGGTTAGTTTAGTCATAAGTGTTGTTATTCGAGAGAAATACTTTATGAATCTTCGATAATAGCCAGCTAGTCCAAGAAAAATTCTTATCTTGATCACTATCTCGAGTCTCTTCCAATTATTAACAGCGTCAACCTTAGCTGAATCTATGGATTGCCCATCTTCTGAAACCACATGACCAAGATACTTCACTTCTTTCTTCCAAAAATGACATTTTTAAAATTTCGCTTTTAGTTGATGCTACCTTAATGTTTTCAGCACTATTCTGAGATGAACTTCACGTTATTATTCATTCTTAGAATACATCAGAATATCATCTATAAACACTAACACGAATCTATTCAAATGCTCTCCGAAGTTTCAAATCATCAAACCCACAAAGTAAGCAGGCGAGTTAGTTAGTCCAAATGGCATGACTAGCCATTCATACGAATTATATCTTATTCGAAATGCCATTAATGAAATACTATCCTTTGCTACTCTCAATTGATGGAACATTATGCCAAATCAAATTGAAAAAAATACTTTGGCTCCACTCAACTGATCAAAAAAATCATCTATTCTCGACAACGGATACCAATTCTTTATCATCTTCTCATTCAACTTGTGATAATTGATACATATCATTAACAATCTGTTCGGTTTCTTTATGAACAACATGGTCGCTCCGTAAGGCGAACTGCTTAGTCTAACAAAATTCTTTCCTTCTAAGTACAACAGCTGCATCTTTAAATCTTTCATTTCAATAGGTGTCATTCTATAAGGCGATCTACTTATAGGTTCAGCTCTTAGTACAGGATCTATTCGAAACTCAACAGCTAATATCGACGGTAGTCCTATAACAGGCTCAAAAGCGTCTACAAACTCTCTTATAACGAAAACCCAATTCAGTTCATCCTCCACTTACATTGCACCCAATAAAGCATAAACATCGAAATTCACACTCTCTATTGAGTATATAGTTCGATAACTATTATTAGGTTGTCTTAATGACATCTTCCTGTCTTGGAAAAATATCCTAGTGTCATATCCGCTTAACCAAACCATACCCAAAATAATCGCAAGACACACAAAATAAATTTCATACAATTTGCATCAAAAGCATGACCTAGCAAATCAAATTCTAAATGATCACATCTTATCCATAGAATTGCATACCCTCCCGCTAGGTTCGTAATCCTTAAGGAGGTAATAAGGCATAATGGATTTAGACTGAACTTATCTACCAAACAATGCGAGATAAAAGAATGTGATGCGCTAGTGTCAAATAATACTTTAGTAGGTATGCCACGAATATATAGCATACCTCCCATCACGGACTTTCCATTCTCCTCTACAGTCCGTCCAAAAGCTGATGGAACCAAAGCAAAAAACTTTCCCTTTATCAACCTTGGCTTGTTCTGGACATTCATTCTTGTAATGCCTCATCTGGTTATAGTTGAAACATACATATTTTCTTTTCACAACCATTTTTCCCTTACTGATTCAACATTCATATTCAAAGTGCCATTTCTTGTCACATTTGAAGTAAACAATATTAGCTTTCCCTTTCTTAGCAGCTCCACCATTTTGAGCTCTCGTAAAACACCCAACACCCTTTAATATACCCAAAAAGGGCACACTATAGAATGTGGTGCATTATAGGTATAGCTAAAACATGCAGAGACTAAGATTCACAAGACAAAAAGGTAAAAACAGCAGAAACATTTAAATACTAATTCATTATTTAGGATTAAACTTCATCAATGTCATAAAAACAGAATATGTCTAAAATCCAAATTGTCATGTCTTATGAAAAATATATCTCAGTCTCACATCATCAGAGTACATAAATATTAATAATCATCCCTCTCATAAGTATATATACCTCAAAGCCAAATGAAAAGAAAGAAAATAAGAAGAATACATAAAGAACTCTAGGAATGTATCTCTAAGAAATCTGAATCTACTACCTTGACACTGCTGGCCTATGGGGGAGAAAAGGGGAAATAAAGGAGTGGGTCAGACAATAAGTCTGGTGAGTGAAAGTAATTACTAGCATTTCTAAGCAAGATAAATATAATAGACTAAGCAATAGTTCTAGTATGGAAAGAAGTAATGAAACGATACAACTGGGGTAAAAAAATGTTTCTGATTCTGTTTGACTGTTTGCTCTGATTGTTTCATTTTTTTTTCACTTGTCTTTAACTGATGTGATTAGGCAGAAACACTAATCCTATTATAGTGGCTAATTTGATTAGGTTGAAATCCTAATTCTATCCGTTGATCGGCCTTTTATATCTGTTGTGCCACTGTGAACCAATGCCATGGTTACAACAAAAGACACCTCTTAGTGCTTGGAATGCAGTAGCGAATTATTTACCCAAATCGATGCCGCACGCTCGGTCATCGACGGTGCACACTAACAGTCGCCCCCTATTGTGACCTCTTATTTACCCTAATCACCATAAGCGTGCCCAATCTCATATAACTATTGTGAGACCACCAGTCCTAAACCTAAAAGGGAATGCTGCCTAGCCTCACTTAGTTGTTGTGAGACCACCGATGAGAATGCTGCCGGTACTGGTCCTAACAAACAAATTCTAATTTTGCACCCATTTCCCACATCCCCAGATTTGAGCCTCTATGTATTGGCTACTTATTTACCCTAATCAACATAACCATGTCCCAGCCTCACCTATCTTTTGTGAGACCACCAGTCCTAGATCTGAAAGGGAATGCTATCGGTACAGACCCTACTTCTTGTTTGCTTATTATCTTAATTCAAGATCTAAGTTTCAAAATAAGCCTCTTCTATTATTTGTGCTATATTTTCTTATTAACAAGATTTACATTTTAAAATAAGCCCTTTATGTTATTTCTGCTATATTTTCTTATTAACAAGATCTAAGTTTAAAATAAGCATTTTTTGTTATTTCTGCTATATTTTCTTATTAACAAGATCTAAGTTTTGAAATAAGTCTCTTCTATTATTTCTTTATTTCTAATTATAACCTGTGTTATAATTGTTCTTGCAGATGTTATTCTTTTATTTTCTCTTTTTAGTTATAGCCACTTGTTATAATTATGCATGCAAATATCTTAAATTTGTCCATTTCAGTCCATCTCTATTTTTATTTCAGTTTCTCTCATTTTACATCTGATTTCTGTAAATTTATTGTTATCCTATTTTAATCTATACTAGCGAATTCTTCTCTTTTTAATTTATTCGTGTAAAAAAGGCTTAAGTCTCTATAAAAAGAATTTACAGGCTACATTTCAACTTAAAATAAATGTAGATAACTGAATAAAATATAGTGAAAAGAACTAATGAAATTTACTTAAAAACTGACTGTAAATAAACTTATACAAAAAAAATGTCTCAAAATTGTATAAAAACTACACCTATTGACAACCCTATTATTTTAAATTACTTAGAAATCTAAAATAACTACAAAACACCCACTATTGGTCCTTAGCTCTAGTCCTGGGCCTTCCTGGGTCCACTTTTACGGCATAGAATATTCTTATTAAAAAGATTACCTTCCTAGAAATTTTTTCTATTTAGGGTTCAGCCTCAGGCAATGAACCCAATTGGGAGAAAATCTAAATGAGAAAAATAGCTAGGCCTAGGTCTTATTGATAGTGTGGCTTAGGGATCTCAAACCGTCTGATTTGAAGATTGAATCTGGTGCAACCATGTCATAAGCTCACTAGAGACCCTCGGATGGAAGCACGAACGCACATGATTGAACGAAGATGGGATTGTGATGTGTTTGCTTTGTATCTGGACGAATCTATGTCTAATAATATAGGCGGGTCAATCTAGCTTCTATGGGGGTCAACCCCAAGGTCGACCTGACCAAAGCTTAAGTTGACCTAGGCCACTTTATTATTTTTTTTCATTCTGATTTCTTATTTCTTTTGTAACTTCTTCATATTAACTTGGATTTCGACAAGTTATGTATGGAAATTGACTAGAAAATTACCACGGATACAATGGAGCAACTCTTATGGATCAATTCTAACAATTTCTTAAACTTATTTTATTATCTAATTAATTCATTAATTAACTATTGTAACTCAAATTTTGGGTTGTTACATTCTCCCCTCCTTAAAGGATTTCGTCTCCGAAATCTCCAAGGACAAAAGAATGAATTAAATATTTTCATCCAAATACTGCAACAACATATTCAATCATCATCCATTACATACATTCTCCTTAAGCTTTCTAATGCAATTTATGTCATATGCAATAGTGTAGTATCAATGTCCCTAACTAATGCAAAAGATTAGGCGGTCTACTGAATCAATCGACCTTCTTTTTATGCAATAATGTCCGTGCCATGTATCCAAATGAATGCAAATTCCCTAATGTCGGCTCATAGTTTTATATGCATGCTACAATCATCATCCAAATGCAACAATCATATGATAATCACCCATTATAGCAACCATGGAAATAAAAATGCAAGTGCACATACATCCATATGCATATGCTTTAGTGGCCTAGTTAAGCCGATCTCTAAGTGATAATAGTGCCTAATGTGTGTTTATGCGTCCATTAGCATCCACTAGTAAACACTTGCAACCACTACCATTCATCATACATAACATGTTCTAGTAACATGTTTACATTCAGTCCTACCATTCATAGGTTAAATCCTTAGATCTACCCTCCCAAAGGATACTAAAGGAAAGAACTTATTCAAAACTAAAGAAGGAAATAGGAAAATCAAGATGTACCATTGAAGAGATGCGGATAAGTGGTACGTATTTTCTCCTCAACCTTCCATGTAGCATCCTCAATACTATCTCCCTACTTCACTTTAACCAATGGGACTTCCTTATTTTTAAGCTTCTTGATATCACGTCTAACAAACATGGTAGGAATGCGATGAATCAGTGCTTCTCTCTCTACTTCAACTTCCTCAATTTGACTACGTTCTACTACTGCTGATTCGTACAAGCACTTTCTTAGGTGCGAAACATGAAAAATTTCGTGAACTCCCGCAAGCCTCTTTGGTAGCTTTATCCTATACACCATCTTCCCTACTCTTTCCACAATGGGGAACAGTCCTATGAATTTGGGAGCAAGTTTCCCACTTGATCCAAACCTCGCTACCTTTCTTAATGGAGACACCTTTGTGAAAACGAAGTCTCCTACCTCGAACTCAATATCCCTTCTTCGCTTATTTGCATAAGATTTCTGTCTATCTTGGGCCATCTTCATTCTCCTTCTAATCAAATCAATTTTTTTCGAAGTCTCTCTGACCATGTCGGGACAAAGTAACAATCTCACTATAGATTCCAACCAACACGAAGGCGACTTGCATGGTCTTCCATAAAGGGCTTCAAAAGGATCCATCCTAATGCTAGCCTGAAAACTATTGTTGTATGCGAACTCCACTAAAGGAAGATGCTCCTCCTAAGTTCCTCCAAAATAAAGAATTCACATCCTCAACAAATCCTCTAGAACTTTATAAACTCTCTCCGTTTGACCATCCGTTTGAGGATGATAGGCCATACTCAATCTAAGCTCTGTACCTAAGCTTCTTGCAAGCTGCTTCAAAATTCGTTAGTAAAGATAGGGTCTCTGCCGCTCACTATGCTAGAGGGAACTCCATGAAGTCGGACTATCTCACGAACGTATATAGATGCCAAATAAGGTGTTGTCCTCTTACTCTTAATAGGAATGAAGTGGGTTCCCTTAGTCAAATGATCTACAATCGCTCAAATACTAGTATTCCCCTTACTAGATCGGGGTAAACCATCAAAAAAGTCGATCAAAACACTATCCCACTTCCACTCGAGTAGATCTAATGGTTTAAGTAATCCACCAGCCCTCTCCACTCCGCCTTGATCCTTTGGCTGCAAGACACTTAGCCACAAATTCTACTACATCCTTCTTCATGCCACTCCAATAAAATACTCTCTTCATGTACCTATACATCTTATCACTAACCGGATGAATAGTCATTCGAGAATAGTGTACTTCTGCTAGAACTACTATTATCAAATATCTAGTACAGGGGACACAAAGTCTTCCATCTGTCCTTAGTCGCCCTCTACTATCTATGGAATAAAATTGGAGACGTCTAGAGACTTCTCCTTTGCTAATCATATCCAAAATATCCACAAGCTTTGAACCCTCTTGTTGCCTTTATAAAATTTGATCAATGAGGGTAGGCTTAACCTCGAGTGCTAAAATCTTAGCAAAATCTTTGATAAACATCCAATAATAACCAGCCAAACCTAGAAAGCTTCTAACTTTGGTAGCGTTCTTAGGGGCCTTTCAATCTTGTACTGCTGCCGTCTTAGCGGGATCCACAGCTAAATCCTCTCTTAAGACTACATGTCCCAATAAACGTACCTCCTTAAGTGGCGGTTCGAGAATTTTGCTTTCAACTAGTGAACACGAAGTGTCCGAAGAACCTCCTCAAGATGAATAGCATGCTCTTCCATACTCTTGGAAAACACAAGAATGTCATTTACGAACACTACCACGAACTTATTTTGGACATCTCAAAAAATGTGGCTCATCAGATCTACAAAATAGGCTCAGGCATTGGTCATCCCACACGACATAACCAACCACTCAAAGTGTCCATCGGGTGTCTTAAATGCTGCCTTATAGATGCAATCGTCAGCGACCCTAAGCTGATGAAATCCAGTAGCCAAATCAAGCTGAGAAAATACTGAAGAGCCAACTAACTTATCGAAAAGATCATCTATCTTAGGAAGTGTGTAATGATTTTTCTTCATAAGCTTATTCAACTCTCTATAGTCAACGCAAAGTCGATGGGAACCATCCGCCTTTGTAGCGAAGACGATTGGCGCTCCCCACTCAAATATGCTTCGTTTCATGAAGCCTTTCTCCAATAGGTCACCAATCTGCTTACTCAACTCCTTCCCTCTCCCTTGAAGCCATATATCTCACGGGCAATGCCACTAGCTTTGAGTTGTCATTCAGATAGATCATAAAGTCGATCTCTCTCTTAGGGGGTAGTCTTCTAACCTCCTCGAAAATTTCTAGGAAATCTTTAACAACTAGAACTGAATCTAACACTTCTAGTTATAAATCAAGGGAACAAAGGAAGGTCAACATGACTGACCCCTGTAGGCACTACAAGAAAATGAAATTTTAGTTGGATTAAATAGCAGCGTTTAAACGCTGAATGCACCTGTTTCACCACACCCATAGTAATTGTAGCGTTTAATGTTAGAAATATTCAATAATATTTGTAGACGGGCATTATTTTCACATCCCCCTATCGTGGCTTCTTATTTTCATTTTTCCCTCCGAAAGAAAATAAAAACCATAAACAAATGGACAAAAAATTTCTAATTCAATTTATTTCGTGTTCATCAATAGCAGCTCTCCTTCGATTGTCTCCACTCCTCCCCTTCCTTAATCTTTTGTCTCTCCCATTCTTCACCTTCTTTCCCTCATGCTTTTCTCCCATCGTGTTATTTCTCCAACTCGTAATCCTGATCAGCATTCTCTATTGAGATCTAGGCGTCATTTCAATTCGAATTTGTCCATTTCATTACCTCCTGTCTTTGTTGCTTTAGTTGGCGATTTCCCTCCACTACCTACCTCTAGTTCCGTATCTCCTACGATTCTGCTGATTGAAACTGTGCCTCCCCTGTTTACGATAACCTGCTTAGTGCACTTGCTTCATCTCTGTATAACATAGACCCAACCCATCCTCCATTATCGGGTCTGCCTACCACTGAAATTTGCAAAGGTACAGTTTCGCCTCTTGCTCACCTGTTGGCTGCTTGTTTCAAAGTTGATAAATGGCTATCTACTGAATTAAGTGATGTTGTTGTATGTTCAGCATCGATAGTCTAGGTAAGGTAATTGTAAAGGATAGTGAATGTGAGGTGGAAGGGCTTGGTTTTATGAGAGGCGTTTAAGGCATGCATAATGCACATGATGCATTGGTCATTAACATATTGCTTTGTTTTTTTAATTTAATACGTTAATAGGATTTTACTTTAATGTGAAACTTATATCCTATCTACAGCTGTTCAGTACATTCATGGTTTTGGTAGCTCAAGGAGTTCACTATATACATAAACCACGATCTGTTCTCCAAGATCTCAGGTTCATGATCCTTCTGGTATGTATTAAACATTCCTAATATTCATGCATTTCTCTACAGTTACTGAAAAATTATGCAACGTACTAATATATAGGCATATGGTATGCATAAATTTGACAATATTCATAAACATAACAAGACATTATTTCTAAAACCCAGGCTAAAAGTTATTGGTTGTGAAGAGAATGCAAAGGAGAAGCTGGGTTGTTCATCTCATGCTAAATGTAACAACCCACATTTTTGAGTAAATAAAATAAGTGTTTTTATTTCAAATTTACCAATGTAAACTTGGGTAAAAAACTTAATTATGTTAGTAAAGTGATCCATAAATTTTGTTATGAAGAAATCATAAGTTTGAGAGCTAAAATCTATTTTTAAACATGTTTTACATTTTTGTACAAACATGAAAAGGACCATTTTCAATAAATTATTTGAAGGGTCTAACGACCATAAATATGAGTGATTTCGGTTTCAATGCAAAGATTAAGTTTTGTACTTAATTTTAGAATATGAGTTTATATTTATTATAAGCTTTGGTTTAGGAGATATCATTTTTCAAAGTTAGACTTAATACATGTTTTAATTGATTTAAAATAAGAATTTGGGTATTGTTATATTTAAAGATAAGGAAATCGGATGGGACATGTAGATACACATGGATGCACAACGGAGGAAGCTTAAAGAACTTTGAATTGTAAAAACTTAGAACTATGTTGGTGGGGATGCGTGTATGTTAGATAAAGAGAAATATGGAAGAAAGCTCGGATTTGGGTTCGAATTAAACAATAAATGTGAATGAATACGAGGATGTGGGTTATAGTTGTGAGACACAATTCAACATAACAATATTGGTGCATAAAAATTGTTTTGGTTGGTGCATAAACATTCTTAATTTGTACTGACTTTAAGCTTGTAATCATCACAAATATAGAAGAGTAGCAGTGACCTCATAGAACAAAGTTGGTGATTTTGGTCTTTATTTTCAAAATATTATGATCGAATAACCTTCACTAACTGACAGTGACCTTATTTTGGTTATCAATTTTAATATATGGTTGATGAAACTTCAATGCTTTTGTTAATTCTCTTTAGCTTATATCTATGTATAATGATTATGTTTTTGTTAAGATACACATTGTAACAATCAAGCACACTTGCAACCTGCAATGAACATGATGGTGTACCTGTATTTGATGAATTTCGAGAAACATACACATGGCCAAGTCATAATACCGATGTGGATGATAAGGTAAATAGTTCCATTTTCAGTTGTTACAAAAACCCTTTACACTGCAGCTGTAGTTGTTCGAAAGTACTGAGTTTGTCACTTGAAATTTGTTCAGCATAAATAGCATCGGTACTGAGTTTTTCATACTTTATTATGTAGTTTTGCATTAAATTCATAAGTTCTTATCTATACCACCAAATTAAGATATCTAGTTTGATTATAAGACTTTCGTACTCTATGTTTATGGAAACTATCAGTGCTGCCAATAATAGCTAACATAATTTTGACAGATTTATGTTTAACCTTGTTGTCCTTTTCCATTCAGGTGAAAACAAAGGCTAAACTTCTGAATGTTTTTTGCGCAAGTGAAAAAGCTTGAGTTTGAACTCATGTACAAAGTACAAGTTCAGTGCTATGAGGATGCAAAATCAATGAAAATATTTTCGAAGATCTTCTATTTTTTGTGTGATCAAGATATGCTTGCTCAGGACCATACTTCTTTGGTTTAGGAAAGGAACAAATCCCAAAGGGAGATAGGTATGCATCATTATTCTCTTCCTAATTTCTATTTACAATCATCATCTATTTAGCTACCTTTTTATTTTGGTTGAATGGCTTCAAGTGGATGAAATATGGGCGATAATGTGTTGTTGAACTGTATATTGGAAGCTCAGAAATATTGCACCGCTATGTGATTTAACTGGGCAATAAAATTTATATATTGTTATACTATGTTGCGTTATTTCCTTATATTAAGATGGTAGGACTTCAATGTTTTGCTGACATAGCATATAAACTTGCTTTACATGAACGTGCTCCCTGGAGCACTTGTTCACACAGCCTTGCAACCTTTGGATTATCAGTTTATCACTGCACTTTTTTAATTAATTACTTCAAATAAATCTCTAGGCAGAACTTCAGCTACCAACTGAAACAAAGAACCATTTCCAACACCACTTCTTCCTATATTAAACCCTTTTAAATCCTATGATTTCCACCCAATGTCGAGCTTCTCTACATCTAATCTAATTTAAATAATCTATGAGTGCATATACATATAGGATTAAATTACATTGTTTACCAAGCATTGTAACGTGGTGCATTGTTGTAGTTATGCGTTCTTATACATGTTATTCTCTTATGTAGAATAATGCTATAAAAAGTAGTTTATCATATCACTGTGTTATGACCAATGACACAGTCAAGTATTATGCCCTTAAACATTACATTTCTAATTAAATTTGCCATCAATTTCTTATAGGGTGGTGAGTTATGTTCGTTGAGGTATGATTTAACTGTTCCATTTGCTCGGTACCTGGATGTCTTCAAAGGATAATGACGGTATAGGGGATAATTTGCTGCAAAGTTTATAAACTATTACAAGATGGTTTTCTCCAAAGGATAATGAAGGTACAGAGGATTTTATTTTCCCTTCTTTGAGTTGTAAATTTTCTTCCTTAATTTTTTTTTATTATACGTTATTTGGTAAAATTTAGAGCTTGTTCGAATCAGATCATCTTCACGTGTGCTATGGAATGGCTTCATGGCATTAATGGTTCCATCTGAATAATCCAATAAAATATGTATAGTTACAATGGTGTGGTATTATATAATAATTTACTAAGGTGACATCAACTATACATGCTGCACTCTAGGAATCATTTTGCTTAGCTCTCATTAATTTTTTAGTTGTTTTAGTTTGTATGTCAGTCGTATGTTATATCACATACATATACACATTCTTTTTTAACGGCATAAACATGCATTTTTCTTCCCAAAGCACACATGATATCTTTAATTTGAGTTTTAGAATAATTATTGGCACTGTATACTTAGAATTGGGCTTTGTTAAATTGAGGATCTATCTTCCCTACTTGAAGGATAAAATGGCCGTTTGAGGGCATATTTGGAGCTAAAAGCACAGGATCATATTTTTCAGAAGTTTACTTTGCCTGTTATATACTCACTTCTTGAAAATCTCAAGTAAACATCTATTTTGTATTATTTATGACAGACTTTGAAACATCATTCTTTGAAATTGAGATTTTTAGACTTGAACCTGTAGGACTACCCGTTCTTTGTTCATAGTAAAAATATTTTTATTTGGGATCTTTACTGCATATCACATTTATTTCTGTGTACCTAATGAATGAGAGTCATTTTCTTATTAATAAGCCTAGATATATAGAGGGTTTTTCGATCCGGAGTGCTTCGTCCACAGCCTAGGGTAACAATACTCATCTCTCTATAAAAACATGCGTGCGCACATCATATTTTGAATTCAAAGAAGTTGATTTTAACTGCATGTATATTCATATACATCTCCCCCTAATGCCATTTGATAGAAACTATGCTTGCATGTGTCTCCAGATGGGCCTGAGCAGTATGTTGCCTTGTCCTTTAACCACATATGATTCAAAAACTTATTTCTGATTTGAACACATAGAAGTTGATTCTAGCAGATATGTTGTTGTGACGAATGCAATATTTTCAGTGCAACGTTCTATGGTACATGTCTCTAATCTAATGACTCTCCTCTCGCAGTCCAATATCACACCATAAGTGGATAACCAGTCCATCTCCAAAATCATCCCACATCCAAAAAATTCCTATACATAGGCGTCACAATCAAACACGCCTAGTATAAAAAAAATTAAACCCTTACAAATCATGGATAAATGTGCCAATTCTCCTATGGGGTTTGAAACAACTATAGGGTCTGCAACTAGAGAAATATCTATGTGCAAACAATCAACCAAGGAAATAGAAATGAAAGAATGTGATGCTCCAGGGTCAAAAAGAGTTCGAATAGGAAAATCTGAAACAAAGATCTAGCCTTCTACAGATACTTTCCTACCTCGATCTGGTCCACTAGATGGTGCTACATCCAAAGCCTATACTTGCGCTATATGTATGCCTACTCTATGCCTCGTCTTCTATGGACAGGCTCTACTAAGATGCCCAGGCTGTCAACAATTATAACACGTCCCCTTCACTATGTCCTTCTTACAGTCTTTTGTGAAATGCCCAACCAATTCGCAATTATGACAATTTTTTCCATTCATGAGCTTTTGAGGTCCTCCTCTTTCTTCTTGTCCTTATCCTTTTTATTCTTCCACCACTGCTTCCTAGAATTTTCTGACTTAAGAACCTCCTTAACCTCTTCTTTCTTAGCTACATCTGACATGAAAGCCATTTCCATAAGTGATTCGTACGTCGCTCTCATAGGTACATGTGTCAATGCCAACCCTTGGAGAGGTTGGTTCAAACCCTTAGCAAACTTGGTGGCTTTCTTATGCAGTGTATTAACAAGCTCCATCCCGAACCATGATAACTCATTAAACTAATTTAAATACTCTTTCACCAAAAGACTCCCTAGCTTCAGACTAATGAACTTCTTCTCTCAGTTGCCAAGACGCAAGTCGAACTCTCTATTGGTTCTTCAATCCTAATAGCCCAAATATCTGCTCTATATTCCTCAACCAAGCTCGTGCCTCTACAAAATCCTCTATGCTAGAAAATGTTTTGCCTCCTAGATTAGCGAAGTTATTACACAGCTTAGAAAAATTGGTCGCTATAGGCGGATTAATGGAATCTCCTCCCGTTGGTGTTGTATTGGGCGTTTGCCTTTGCACTTCGGGTGCCGTAGCTTGGTGGTATCTACGAAACTAGGAAGTGGCTTTTAGACCCTCCGGAAGATTTGAGGCGTCCGCTATTCTATGCAAAGAAAAAAAAATTAGGCTCGAAAGAATCGAAAAAAGGTTAAACTAGACTTTGAGGGGATCTTTATAAAAACTCTTTTATACTCGAAAACTATTTCTATAATAAGAGTTTCTTTCTGAAAAATACTTTTAGTTTAAAGATATTTTATCTTTGAAAAATACTTTACTTTTAAAACAAGTTTTTAGGAATCCTATAACCTTAGGCTCTTATGCCAAGTGAAATACCCCACACCCCTTAATACACTCAAAAAGGGCACACTAAAGAATATGGTGCGTTATAGGTATAGCTAAACATCATAGAGACTAAGGTCCAAAAGACGAATAGGTAAAAATAGCGAAAACATTTAAATAGTAATTCATTATTCAAAATTGAACTTCATCACTCATCAGAGTACATAAGTATTAATAATCATCCCTCTCATAGGTACTAGTATGTCAAAGCAAAATGAAAAGAAAAATGAAAAGAAGAAGAATACATGAAGAACTCTGAGAATGTACCTCCAGGAAATCTAAATCTACTGTGCTGGACTGTGTTGGCCTATAGGGGAGAAAAGGGAAAATAGAGGAGTGGGTTAGACAATAAGTCTGGAGAGTGAAAGTAATTACTAGTATTTCTAAGCAAGATAAAGATAATAGACTAAGAAATAGTTATAGTATGGAAAGAAACGCTAAAAAGATATAACTGGGGTAAAATACTATTTTTGATTCTGTTTGCTTTGATTGTTTCGATTGTTTCCACTTGTCTTTAATTACTATGATTAGGCTGAAACCCTAATCCTATTTCTGGTCAAGTAAGTAGAAAAAACTATACTTTGCTTCATTATAAATTCTATACTTAATCCATATTCTTTTTGAAATGTTGGTTATGGATTGGTTTTGGTTCAGAAAAACAAAATTATTAAAAAAAAAAATTCTAGCATTATCTACGTGAACACAACAATGACAGTAAGTGAACTATAATGTCAAATTAAAAATTTCTTTATAAGATGAATTTTCTGAAATTATTTTTTAACAAAAAAGTGCAACGGATGAAAACATTGAAAATATCAAAGAGATACGTTTAATTCTTTTATTAAACAAACACTTCTAAATCCGTTATGTTGCAATATATTGTTTCTTATACAAGGCATCAAACATTGGAGCCTGCTAGAACTGGTAGTGGAATCATGTACTTAGAACCATTACGATTCTCTCCGCTTGACCACAAGATCTAAGACCTTAAGAAGTGGACATTCAAAGTTTGCTATTAGTATGGTAAGTAAAAATACATAGAAAGTAAAAAAGATAAATATATTTATCCTTATTCTAAAAAAAATTATATTTTTTTGGCAGAAAGCATCAGTAAACATCATTAATAAAGGGTCACAAAATGCAGGGAAGAAAACAATTCTAGGGAAGTCTACATTGCTTAAAAATATTGACTGTGCCCAACAAAGCAATGAGTAATTTTGAAGACAGTGAAGATTTTTATACAAAAATGCATGTTACACGATAACTATGCCAATTAGATACTGTTATTATTTGCATACTGTTACTTAGATAAACACACTACTAAATACAATTCATTATCAAAAAGAAGAAAAGATAATCTATTTTATCACTATATTCAAATTACTAAAATTTACAAATACAGGTATGACTATGGAGTTTTTATAATGATGTTCATACAAAAGATTGCACAAGGAATGAAGACTACATCAAAAATTAGTCTTAAACAACTCAATGCATTTAGAGTGCAAATAGCTGCACCAATCCTCTTGGAGAACCATATTATTAGACAGTTGAAATTTTTTGCAGCTCGGCTTCAGCAACAAAAAATGCAAACCGAGAATGATAGGAATAATTCGTTTGATGTCCAATAGTCTTTTTATCATACATTTGTTAAAAATTTAATTGATGATAGATTTTAGGCTGTATATCTGAATTTACTGATGAATTTGATAATGAATTTGTAATGGCTGATGTTAACCAGCAAGTAATTATACAACTGACAATAATTCGATGATGAAATTTCGATAACTGACCATGAATTTGTAATGGAAAATTTGTTTCTAATGCTCGGTTAAGAAAGATAAAAGCATTTGTCTTTTATTGATAATATTCTGATATCATAAAATAATACATTATTAACAGTATGTTGTATCAATCTTTTACAGTTGCACTGTTTTTATATTTTCCAGAATTATACATATATTAATATTCACTTTATTTCATATACTATTTAACATTCCGCATATTCTCCTATGTCTCTATAAGAGCAAGCAGCCTGAAAACAAGCAGATGGCATTGTTACAGGGTAGACTATTAAATTTTCACCATGCTTACTTAATTCTTATAGCTACAAAAGCTAAAGAAATGTTAATCTCCACTTTAAATTAAAGATGGAAGATAATAGGTTTCAAATTGAAAAGTTTGTCAAAATGCAAGATACACCGGAAGAAACACTACATATATGCGGATAAAACATTTTTTACTTGACTTTTGGTACTTCCGTATTAGAGAACTAAGTTGATTATTCAGGATATAGATAAAAACATTGATTAGATTCATGGTATCAGTTGCACTAAAGTCCCCACCTTGACAATGACATTTGTAGGATTGACAACCTAAGAGAAATCCTATACAACTTGTTGTTTTCAAAGTATATTTTGTATAAACTCTGTTTATTCATTCTTGAAATTTTAGGGGGAAGAAAGCGATTAGAGAATTTATGACAAAATTATCGCTACACAAATAAAAGGTTACAGATCTTATACTATGTAACAAATGGAAAATTTTCGACTTTCGAAAATTCAACATCGATACTCACTTTATCGACTGCCGAGAAATCGAAGGCCGAAAACCCGAAAAGTTAGGGTTTAAGAAAAAGAAAAGAAGAAGAGAGGAGAGAAAAAAAAGATAGAAGATAGAACAGAAAGAAAACAACAGAACAACATCAGAATCTCACAATTCGCAGCGGAACAACATATAATAAATAAATGAATAATCTTTAAACAAAGAACCATATCAGTTATTACATTACATCACATTTCATTACATCATATCATCAGAGTGTACAACAACAACAAATAGTGCAGCGGAAAAAGAAATACTATATAAACTAGTAATACGCCATGCCATCCAGCTTGCCTCCAGCAACTCCTGATATCCAGAATATCCTGATAAACCTTAACTCTTGACTGCCCGTGTGGAAATTGGTGGGCACCCAGAGTTTAGGAAGGAAAACAATAAACTCCAAGTCAGTCATGTGACTGGTGTGAGAACTCAAAACAGTTTATTTAACTTTAAAATCAAAATAGAGGAATATTTTTAAATTCAATTCGCAATGCTTTTAAAAATGAGACTACCATAAGACCTCCTGCCACACACACAATGCAAACGCAGACTTGGAGAAGATTTCTCCTTATGATAGTCAAACATGCTTGATACGCATTAAAATCAAATCAATTTTGATATTATTATTAGTGCATAGTGTAGAAGAAATTCATTTCGAAAGTAGAATATAAATCTTAGCCAGCATAGGTACCATTATATTATGCCTACTATAGCTACCTCCTGAGGAAGCAGGTTCTACAGCTAAAACCGTACAAGTCACGTATTGTTTCTTTGGATTTCCAACAAATGGTCAGGCCAAGGAACTTCCCATTGCCACATGAGAATGCCTCTGGAAAGACATCCCCGAGAACCAAACCGGAACTCTGCCAACACAAGGCCAGGTTACCCCTAACCGGGTAACTACTGACACGAGCACGCCATTCCCCGATCGTAAACGACCTTTCTCACGGGATCCCGAAAACCAACAACCACAAAGTAATAAATTCGTAGTAACCACATAGGTTAAATATCTGGGCTCCATACCATGATACCACCTCTATCCAGAAGGAAATGTACATACCCTAAAGGGAGCTACCCCTCATAACCTTGCCGCATCTTTCCTGTTTTGACCATTTCCGGGGTGTGAGGTTCGACGAAGTCACGTCCACAAAAACATACTTTATACAAAAGCCATGCTTTGGGTCAACAAATGATCAACACAATGATCACCAAGATAGACGATCAAATAAATGATCCTATCACAAATAATCAACACAATGATCATTTCAGCAACACTCAGCATGTCACATTACCAAATTGGGAATATATCGCTGATAACTTCAATTATATAACCTCTGAGCTCGTACGTCTCAGAGAAGGGTGTTAAGCTAAAGAATAAATTCTTCGCCACCAACAGAAATATATTTGAAAGAAATCGGCTTTATATCTCAACTTCTAATGTCAGACATACAATCCATACAAGTCTGTTCCGGGCTCGAACAAAACCGAAGGCACTTACAAAGAAGTCCTTGCAATCCGGATATTCACAATCCTGATCGGATTTCCCATCACTTAGGGAGTCTCTATACCGCTGCAACTCAGTGCAGAGACAATCGACAGGTCATCCTATCGCTCTCGCAAATACCGGGTCTTCAACACCGATCTTCAAATGCAATTCATAACGACGTATCACATATTCGGAATGGGTTATACGACCCCATGGTCCTTTCCTGGTTAACCCGAATAGTGAGCGCTTATTCAAAAATAAGTGTAGCATTCACATTCAAACAAATCACATCAATTACCCATTCAAAGGGAAATATTGATAGTCGGTTATTGAACTATCACTGGATATGCACACATCACCAGATTCCAAATAATTTTCTAAATTATTTATTTTCCAAAATATCTTTACAAGATATATAATTTCAATATTTCAAAAATAAATCAATATTTATTTTTCTAAACCAATCCCACTTTCTTTTATAAATTCCTTAGTGAATTTACATTTCAAAATATCCATGCATATGATTTCAATAATTCATTTCAATTTATCTTCAAAAAGATAAATTCTCTAAACGTTTCATTTCACATTGGAAAAACATTTCCATACTTATACATTAATAAGTAATTCACAAATTTTATTTATTTTCAACACTTGGAAAATATTCAATATACTTAAATCGAAATTAAGTATATATTTCATTCTTTTAAGGAAATCATTCTCTTAAACATATTTATTTGGGCCAAAACGAATGTTACGTAAAACATCGTTACGACAACCCAAAATCACTAGTATAGGGATTCAAAATTAAAATAGATATATAAATCCCAATACTATACAAAACATTTCCTTTCGGAAATCATTTACTATAACAACAGTGTTATAGTCCACTATTTCCTTTTCATTTCTCGAAAACGTCTATTTCAACAATTAATGTTGAAATCTATGGTTTCGAATCTCAACACATTTTAAAACATCGTTAGATCGTTTTAATTCAATTTAAACATCTCATTCAAACATTTTCTTTAACATATTATTCACTATTCAAAAACGTGAATATACTTCATTAACAATTCCATCCTTTTATTCATTTTATTTAAAGGATTATTCACAGTCAAAACGTGAATATAACTCCATAAATAAATCATAACGATTTACTTATCAAAATAAGTCGTTTGTGAATTTATAAAACAACGTTTATAAATTCTATTTCTATTTATTTTATAACAACTTCCTTTATAAATCTCCTTTATTAATCTATTCGATTTATAACTTAATTATAAACTAAAGGTTCACATTATAAATTTAATGCTTATAAAACGATTATTTTACAGAATCGTTCTTTTAACTTTCCAATTTATAAATCTTATAACTTATAAGATTGTTTATTTATCCAAAATTCATTCTTTCAATAACTTTATAAATTTTATAAAACTACTGCTTATAAAGTTCCATTTATAACTTCACCGTTTATAATTCTATAAATTCCATTCACTTATGCAATCTATTTTCACTTCATTCAAACACTTATAAAAACTCGTTTTATAATGTCAATATTCCAATTTATAAATATCCATTTATAAATCTCTTAATATAAATCAATTTATATTATTCTTTAAAACGTCTTCAAATTCCTTTATAATTTCACCATTTTGATTTATAAAATAATTAAATTTTATAAATCTTATATTTAAACTTTTCACAATAAATTCAGAAATCCCAATTTAACTATTTTATAAAGTCACTAATTCCTTATTTTAAAAAAAAATCAGCTTTTAACTATATTTTTTAAAAATCATAATTTTTATAACTTTAAAAATTATAACGTTTATTTATTTATAATGGATCAATTCCAAAATATAGTATATTCTCAAAAATCACTTTACAAATCATTTTAAAATCCCAAAATTTGGTTCAATGATGCTACACACCAAATAGTCAATCACGACTACAACGATATCATATATCAATATGAAAATCCATCAAATATCAAAATATCTGAAATCAAATAAAAACTGTTGAGGAATCTAGTTGGATCCCTCCAACCTGTTTTCCTGCATCCACAAACATTAGCACAATACCAATTTCGCTCCAGTACGAAATTATCGCGGTATATGTTCTTATTAAATATTATCCGCTTAATAACGGCGCAATAGGGTCTCATCCGCTAAACAAATAAATGCGGGAAATCAATAACTCCAATATATACATATGCCAATATATATATATTGCTACTATATATAATACCAATTTCACTGTTTATGAAATATTCGCGGTATATGTTTTTAATAAATAACATCCGCTTACTAACGGCGTATAATGTCTATTTTAACAATCAATAGATATCAATCATCATTCAGACATGCATTCAAATATTTTAAATCTAACTATTTAAAATAAAATCGAAACTAATTCGATTGAGTGAGAAGTTCTCACCTTGATTTTATTTCCGTTTTAGCGATTTATTTCGAATAAAATTAAACGGACGTTTAATTTTACCCAAAATTCTCACTAACTCCAAACGACTCCAAACCAACTCCATCGCGTAGTGCTCGTCCATACGATTCCAACGCAACTGGTTTCGCCCAAATCGGACCTCGTATGACAAAGTTATAACATTTTAAAGTCTGAACGATTTAAATATAACTAATATTTTATAATTTCCTTTATTATTTTTACCCTAAACAATCAGGGCCGCACGTTGCAAGCCCTAAGATCTTGGCCATCCCTCCTTTCTTCTACTCCAGGCATCGCGTGAACCATGAAACCCACGGCCGCCCTACTATCTCGAATTTTCGCAATCACTTCGCTCCACTACACATCGATCAGGTGCCACCACGTTGAAGAGCATCTCGAGCACCCCCTTCACCCAAGATCCGGTCGAACTCGGCCCTTGCATAGCCTCGTAAATCGTGTAAGAACGCACGCCTTCAACTCCCAATCGTCGACAATCCACAGCTCGAATTTTGATCTTAACCGTTGAAAACGTAGTACTCACAGCCCTCTACAATATTCATGTTGAAGTTTTCTTGAAATAACGTGTAGATTTGAAGTAAATGGAGGAGGAAGTATCGAGCATTCCTGGCCTTCGGTTGCAACTGGCGGCTGCGTTTAGGGTTTAGGGTTTTGTAGTTTTTTTATTTTTTTTATTTTTTTGGATTTATGAGCCTATTTATAGAAGAAAATCGAACACTATTCATCCGTAAATTCCAAACTCCGATTTACGCGCCGAAACTGACGTTCCTAGGGTTTATCCCGCGTTCCGGACACAATGGAACAGGTTTCGGAAGCTAATCGGACATATGTGCGAGTTATGGCTATAAACGTTCAATTTAAATTAAACCGATTTAAGCGATTTTCTAGGCGTTTTAATTTGTATCGGACAAACGGTAAATCCAATTGACTTGAAATTTGAAACCTTACAATAATATCACATTACGGATCCGATTAAACTGGTTTCATCGAAATCCGAGACTTTTTGAAAAATGGCTATTTTAACTCGCCAAATTAATATTAAAAATGATTCGATGCGTTTCGAGCTGCCACGATCAAACGATAACTCCGATTGACACGAAAATTGAAATCCGGTAATAACTAACCATTACGGATCCAATGGAACTGGTTTCGTTCAATTCTGAGACTGTTCAAAAATTGACTATTTTCACTAGTCGATTAAATATTAAAATATTCAATTTTCACAAATTAACTTTTAATTCGATTTTAAAAGTTCTAAAATATCGTTCTAACTTCCATATGATAAAATAAAATTTCCCAAATCATTTTCAATCATATTTAACCCAATTTTAAATTATTTCCATAATTTAACATATTGAATTATCGATTTAATAATCCAATTAAATCCAAAAATTCAAATAAAAATTTATTTGACTTATAAATTCATTTATTAATATTTAAAATTAATTAAATATTCAAATTTTAATTAATAAAATTTCTGGGTCGTTACATACTAATGCAAGTAAAATTTGTCGAGTTACAGAGAAAGTTTCATATAATCAGTCAAACTTGGGCTTGAATAGTATAATACAAGTGGTGTTGCTGTCAGTTTTACTATGGAACCTTAGTTTTATGAAAATAATATAACACCTAGTATCTCAGATAACTCTCTCTGTATACTTGCAATATGTTGTGGTTGAAAATCATTTAATCACGGATAAAGATAACAAGGAAAATTTTTAAACTCTCATCACAATATACAACATGCTAGCATTATTCAACCTTTTACCTAATAGTTTACACATACCAAAATATTAGTGTAACTAGACAGAAAAATAATTTCTGCAAAGCAAAGGACACTTGGTAGATTGATGTATCTTTCAATCTAGTTATTATGAAGACAGAAAAATAATTTCTGCTCTTATAATGTCATCAATGCATTTCTATTTAACATTCTACGTATTCAATATATACACACTTCTAAAAACTTATTTAGGTTCTTATTGTAACCTAATTCCTTACAATGGCATTTGGTAGTACATACACCAACAAAATCTAGCAATTAATCACACGCACCAAGAAAATCAAAACATAAAACAGGCTATATAACAGAACATAAAAAAGATATATGAATTTATCTTTTCCACAAAACTAACAACAATGTATACCAAATAACAATTAAACACAAAAATTGCTTAAAACAAAAAATAATCAGAAACATATCAGCAACAGTTCAACGTACCCAATTATTCAAATATTCAACTCAAAATATTCAATGAACAATCAATCAAATACATTGGATTAAAACATCCAACTCAATTATTCAAAGAACAATCCCTTCTACTATGTCCTAGTTTTTTACACTTTCCACATCTGTTTTTCTTGGCATGAAAATCAGCCCCTTCAATTTTATTCATCCTAGGCCTACCGGCTCCATGAATAGGCTTAGGAGAAAGAACAGTAGATGATTCTTCGGTTTCAATTGCTTCCGTATCAAAAATTGGAATAGGATTGATCACATGTGAATACGAATCTCGATAATATTCAATAGTAAAGTAATTCTCAATATAATTATAAACAGAATTTCTGGTTAATGAAATACACTTTAAAGCATGTGCATAAGGAAAACCAATCATTTTCCATTGATTGCAACTACATATGAGATTTTTAAGGTCATCTTTTTGCGACGTTTGAGAATGAACTTCAAAAATACACCTACAAATTTCAAAAATGGGATGAATGTATCAAGTATATAAAAAAAATCAACAGAGTAAAGCAAAAAATGTAAGTAGTGATATGCTCTAAAAAGTTACACAACCACGACAGAAAATAAAACCCGATAATTTTAGCATTAAAAAATATATTGGGAAAATCATTGTCGGAAAATCGTAATATAGGATTCTCACCACTATTACAAAATAAAAATTATAGAACTATAAAGACTAAACGCAATAAAGGATGTTCGCCTCTATTACATTTGTTGTCAAATATCATTGGGCTAGTGAAGATTCTTTATGATGTCAGAGACAGAGTTGATAGAACCGTTGATGTTAATTTTAGTTGAATTTTCAACACAAATGTCCTATAAAGTGCTTTACTCCGGACAACCAGTTTGAATGAAATCTATATAGTTTTTATGGGGTGATAGATTGTGAGAGTTTTCATTGTAAAGGGTATTGCTTTCATTATGCTTGTATAAAGGCATCTTTCATATCATTCTCAATTGTTGCATCTAAATTTCCAATCATTTTATTATTTGTATAAAAAAACTTTAGTAAAAGAGTGGCGGTCCAATTTACGATCATCGATCTATGTCTATCCAATTCTCGTTTCGAATGTTGAACTAAAATTAAAAAATGATTATTGAAATATCCTAACATACATATGCAAGGCAATTGTTGATTCTGCCAATATATTGTAACATACATATGACAAAATCTTGCATATATATATATATATATATATATATATATATATATATATATAACAAGTTGAATTTCCAAACAAAAGTTATTCACACTACATAAATTCTCCATAACACATAAGCCTCAAAATATGCGTAGAAAAGTGGGTCAGATAACAAAATGAATTCTTAATGGAAAAATAACATGCAGTAACAAAATCAAAACATAATCACATGGTATATAGCAGATGAGAAAAAAGATAAGTACATTTATCTTTTTCAGAAACTATGAGAAGCATGTAACAAAATACAAATGCATACCTAGATGATTTAGAAACACTCCATCCAAATCCTTCTTCCTTCAATTTCAACATACGAACTTCCATTTTTTGACAAAGCACACTAGTCCACTTAGACGCCTCTTCTCTTCGATTAAATATTTGCATCATAAGTTTAAACCGAACACCATCAAGACATGAAGTGATAGGTAGACTTCTTCTATCCAAAATCCAAGAATTATAACTTTCGGCTACATTAGACTTATTTTCACCATATCTCTTCCCAGGAAAAAATAAATCATCCCAGTGGTCATATGGCTTATCATTCAAATATTCAATAGCTTTTGCACCTCCAGTTTCTTTATACTTTGACATAGCCTTTTCAAACTCATAACAATTAGAAGCTAAAGCACAACGTTCTAGTAAATGAGCTACCTACAAACCCATTTCACTTTTCACAATACTAACAATATTATTTTGCATATGATGCTAACAATAAGAATGATAACATTTGGAAAACTTTTAGGAATACTTAAAAGCAAACCCCAATGTCTATCACTTAAAAATGTTAATGGTCTATCACAACTAAATGTTTTCTTTAAGTGAGTCAAAAATCAATTCTAACACCCATCATTTTCCTTAGGTACAAGAGCCATTGCCAATGGAAAAAAACATGAAACAAAAAAAAGCAAAATACATTCACTGTTAATCCACACAGCAACAATAAATTGTAGCAACACCACTATTTAACCCAAATTTATAACAATAAATAACAGCAGCACAACTATCAAGCCCAAATTTATAACAAGGAAAACATGAAAACACAACAAAGTATAACCCATATACATTAAAAACAAAAAAAGATAACAAATGTACTTGATTCCCATTTTTTGCAGTGGCTACCATCAAAATACCACTTCGACCTTTCAAAAATGTTGCATCTAAAAACACTATAGGACGACAATAACAAAGTCCAAAGATACATGTCTCATAATAAATAAAAACTCTCTCAAATTCCACTGCCTTCAAATACCAAACCAAATTATTATAAAATTTCTTTTCATCACCATAAATATCATTCATAGCCATTTTCTTACCCTTATGAGCAAAATAATAGCTCAAATCCACATCATAATCTCTTCTAAAACTTTTCATAATATCCTTCATTTTTCTATTTGGCTCATCATGACTTTGATTAACAATTAAACTTTTCACAAGATCATTATTAGTAGTTGGTCTACTAGTCGATCGAAATCCACCACCACAAAAATGACTTAAATGAATATTTTTAACAAATAATTGGTCTAATTGCTTCAATTTGCAAGAAGCATGAATCCTAAAAGGGAAACCATCTACAACACATCGAATTGTCAATCGTTCCTTACAATTCTTAATATACTGCTCTTTAAACTCATTCTTCAAATAATAAGCACTAACCGTTCGATGAAATCCAAGAGCAGAATCAGACTGTTGACCTACCCCAGTAAAAAATTCTAAATTTGAATTCTTCTTCATCAGCTCATGTAAATCCCTTTCTTATGTAAAACCAATCTGTAAATCATCAGCATACTCTAACATATTACTGCTTGATTCCCCAACAACAAGCGAACAAGATTTAATACTTTTACCAACAAAAGTATCAATAGAATTATTCTTTAGCCTTAGAAAAAAACCAAATATTCTTCCATTTTAAACCAACATAGGCGTAATACAGCTTGAAAATCACCATTTGTTTCAACAAAGATGGTCTTAGGTTATCGAATATAAAAAATATCGAAGCATAATGGAGTAAAATTATTCCACTCCTTACAAATCTTATTCATAACTCAAGAAATAGAATCATCCAATCCAGAATGAGCACTAAAAGAATTCTTATTGAAATCAAACAACCATAAGGGATGAATAACATCTGCAATTAATGATGTAAAAAAATAAATATGTGTATGAAAATGTTTGAAAACATGTAACAACTAATTACATGACAAATCCTTTTTTAGCCCACTTTTTAGAAAAGGATAAAACTGTTTTTCTTTTCTAGAACTCAAAATTACATTGTCATCCATTTAACACATTCACCAAGAACTAAAGCAGAAGCATTGTCTACAAGAAATGTCAAAACTAAGCAAGAAAGCAACAACTAATAATCAACCAAAATAATCAACCTTATTTGTATACTGCTTTCAACAAAAATACAAATTCATTTATCAAACAATTTGAGGAGGAAGTTAGAAGAGTGGACAAAAAAGATAACGGGTTGAGGAATTATTATCACAACCAAATAAAATAGATACTTATAAAAATACCTTTCATCTGCACTATCCATTAACCGATCTCTTGAACATTGATTTTCAGAGCCCATTATTCCACCAACGATATTAAATCGACACCTTATTCCGCCAACGATATTAAATCATGCACGAAACCAATATAATATGATAAAACCTCCAGATGAGTCGATATAATCGCCTCGCCTAACCAAATTGAGAAAATAGCCAGAAGTAATCACAAAAATAACCTCGCCTGATCAAATTAGAATGACCGCCTTAGTTAATCAACAAAATAACCTCGTCTGATCAATGTAGAAAGATCGCCTAATCAAATTAGAAAGATCACTGATCGGTCTAAGAAATTCGCAAGTAAATTTAATTTGAAAAAATGTTCGAATGTATGTTTTTGTCCTGCAAAATAAACCATTTGAACCCGTGTCCTAGAAAGTAATTGGGCCTAACTTATAGGCCCTTACCACTAATTTCCATTATTTTAAATTACTTCAAAATCTAAAATAATTACAAAACACTCACTTGTGGTCCTTAGCTCTAGTCTTAGGCCTTCCTAGATCCACTTCTAGGGCGTATAATATTTTTATTAAAAAGATTTCCTCCCTAGAAAAATTTTCCGTTTAGGTTTAGCCTTAGGCGATGAACCCAGTTGTGAGAAAAGCTGAATGAGAAAAATAGCTAAGCCTAGCATCCTAGGGATCTCAGACCATCAGATTTGAAGATTGAATCCGGTGCAACCACATCATAGGCTCCCTAGGGACCCTCGGATGGAAGCACAAACACATAGGATTGAACAAAAAGGGGTTGTGACGTGTTTGCTTTGTAACTAGACGAATCTACATCCAATAATATAGGTGGGTTGATCTAGCTTCTATGGAGGTCGACCCCTAGGTTGACTTGACCTAAGTTTGGGTCGACATATATATTTTGTTTGTTTTGATTTCTTAGTTCTTTCGTAACTTCTTCATATTAACTCGGATTTTGAAAAGTTATATATGGAAATTGACCCAAAAAATAAACACAGATAGAGTAGTGCAACCACTGTGTCTCAATTCTAAGAATTTCACAAACTTATTTTATAATTTAATTAATTCGTTAATTAATTATTATAGCTCAAATTTTAGGTTGCTACATCCCTTCTTCAATAAGAACTTCTTTTTCTTACCTTGACTTCCGTGAGTCTCCACCGGCTTGTCCTTTCCAAATGTCGAAAGCATTTCTTCATTCCTTACCACCTTCTCTGCTACTACGTTACTCGGATCCTTAAGAAGTGGCATTGTTGCTCAGGTAATCTTCGGTGTCAAACCTCGGATGAACTTTTCATTTCTCTTAATCACAATATCTATGGTGGCATATTTGTATCTGGACAACTCAGCAAACTTAGTTGGATACTCTAAAATATACATTTCTTCCTGCTCTAATTCCATAATTTCCCAAACAAAGTTGACTTGGCTATCTCTGACAAAAACCTCTCCTTAAATCTCCTTCTAAACTTGGCCTAAGTCAATTCCTTCTCTGGGACTCTTGCGGTCACACCGTTCAACCATTACAAAGCAGTTCCTTGCAACTGCCTCAATGCCAAATGTGATTGTGCATGGATCGTGTATTTATATCTAATATGAAAGTGTAATAAAAAGCTAACTTATAATTAGCAGAGTAAAGTAAATAAAAGTAAAGAAACAATCGCACCAGAGTATTTATACTGGTTTGGACCTCCCGTCCTACGTCCAGTGCCAAAGCTCCTCTTCGACTTTAATTAGTAAACAACCCTCGCTTTGCCTGGAGGAATAGGCTTGATACCAAAATCATTCTTAGAAAAGTATGTGTTCTAAGAAACACTGAATTTGACTGCACAGTACAAATCTTCCTATAATCTCCTTTGAGTAGTATGTATACGTGAAGCTTTGCTTTTAGGAAGTGATAAAACTAACATATTGTTTTCTTTTAGAAATCAGATTATGCAAAGAGTATAGATATGAAATTCAAAAAATTAAAGTGGTTTGTTTCCTAGAGTCTTTACATATTTGTATATGTTGAAGATTTTTCTTGAAGAGTAGCATCCTTTAGCGTTTTCTATTTCAGTCTAAAGGTTGCAATCATTAAGGAGGAAGGGATGCATTGAAGAGATATAGAAGCAACCATTATAATGAAGCATGTGGTTGTTCGTTGTTTTAGCCTGTAACCCAGCATAGATGTTTGTCCATAATATTCAGACATCTATGTATATTTTTATTTTTTAAAAAGGGGCCAGAGTCAGACGTCTAAGATGGATTGATAGACATCTTATACATATTAGTTGTTTAAAACAGAGACCATAGTCATACGTCTGGTATATACTGACAAATGTCAGATATATGTTGTTTTCTGTAATTAGCCTTTTTTGAGATAACGAAGACTTAAATTTTTTTTTGCAATGTTTGTGTTGAAAGTTACTAAAGGAGATTTTACAAGATATATATCTATGACAATAACACACTATAATAGCTTTTCTAGTACCGATGATTGTTCTCCTCCACTGGTCATCTTCAAGTTGAATTCTAAAATTTTTTACCTGCTAATAGATTGAATATATTATATGTGTATGATTGTATAGTTGTTGTCATCGAAATCATAACATTCTCCTCCTTTTTGATGATGACAACTATAAAATTACTTTATCGAATAAACATATAACTCCCCTTGAATGTGATTCCTCCCTCTATATACATGTAGTATGATATTTCTCCCGTTTTGGCATTATCAAAAAGAAATATAGAAAGAATGAAATATGGAAAATTTAAAGAACATAAGTTCACATACAATCATAGATAATTTTTAATAGTCTTACAAGCATATTGTCTAAAAGAAATAAAAATAAGGATACATAAATCATACCGGATTAAAACAAAATAAAAGCTTACTGATAGTGGTAGTTACTCCAGAAGTTAGACGAGTCTTCATCATATGCACTATGTTGCTATTAAGACTAGTCACTGTACTCCTTATCCTCTTGAATAAAGAGATCCTAGAGTGATGTGTAGTAACTATGGATTGTGGGTCTTGCGGAGCCTGAGTATCCTCTGAAGGAAATGATATACCTTCACTTTCTTCGGTGTCAAGACAAATTGGCACTTTGCCATGATGAGAATGTTGTGGTAGTTCTTGCGAAGGCCTTGCGCCTAAAGATGGTTCCTATTGAAAAATGGGCGATGGAGAAGATGAAGATGAGAGGAGGAATGATCCCGAACCTTTCTGAGGACTTTTCCCAAAGTGGAAAGGACCTTTTCTAACGTCTTCTCCACTTTGGTCATGTGAGTAGAAAAAGATCGTTCCAAGCGAGATATCTTTCTATCTAACACTTGTCGATTTAAGGAGAGGAGACGTTGGTTTGAAGTGCAACATCTCGATAGTTTTCTCCTAGTCCCACTGCAATTCTAGCTTCTTGTATTTCGAAATCAGAGTAATGCTCTATAGGTGCAAAAGTTGTGGCTGGTTGGGAAGGTTGAGTTGGAGGTGCTTGTTTTTGTTATTGAGGTTGTTGTTACGGAGAAAAAGGAATTATGCTTAGCGGTGTTTGTGGGAAATGCATCAGAGAGAGAAATCTAATGCCACTATCTTTAATGGAGATTTTGTCATATTGGGAGAGATATGAAGGAATTCCTAGTGACCATAGAATTCTCATTATGTGTGGAGCATAAACAATGCTATGACTGGTAGGTGTCTAAAAGCTTTTAATTTGGTCGAAAATATATTTTGCTCGATTGGCTTCAATATGACCGAAAATAGCATATAAAGCTTTATGACCGTCTTCATAGACTTTTTCGTGACTACCTAACATTAGGATGACTGTGTTTATGAGCATACGGTTAAGACGTCAAGCTAATGGATGAAAACTAGATGTTTTTAATTTCTGCATATCGTTTGCCTTGCATCCCTAGAGGCATAACGTGTATCGGGAACTTCTTGTAATCAGATTCCCGTATAAGAATTGTTAACGATTTTCCCAAGCATTTCAACAATAAATTTTATCATGTGTTTATAGACACCGATCCAAATCCAGCTATCCTCTTCCAAAGGATTACAAAGTTTTAAGGAACAAAGATTAATTAAAAAGAGAAATACTGCTAGTTGATTTATCTACCCAACATTGTGGTCGTAGTTTAATAGGTGGTAGATCTGAGCATCTTCAAGTAGATCCATTGCATCATAGTGAATGAAATGGCGAATGGGATAGAGTGGACCCGAGTGGAAAGGCTTCTTCTCTGATTCCTGTAATTTTCATTTTCCATTCTCCTTTTCCACAATCCACTCCTCTATGTGATGGTCGGTGACGAATTGTTGAGAAGGAGGTTGTGAACTTTAGCCTCCAGCAGCTTTTCAATGTTTAGCAACTAGAGTTTTAGCCTTAGGAGGCATTGATTTAGGGAATTTGAAAAGGAAATTAAATTTGGGAATTAGGGTTTTTAAGGTTTTGGAGAAAGAGAAAAGTGAAAAAATGAGGTGAAGCTAAAAGATAATATATAGAGAGATGAAAAGGTGTGGGATTTGGTGAAGTCATACACCTGCTTTTGGTGATCGAAGGTCTGAACATGGATGATTTTGTAGGCAAACAGGTTATACAGACGTTTGAGTGGGAATCCAGACATCTGTCTGTGAAAGACTTATTTTTCCATAGAGTTTCGGCAGATGTCTGGGTATCTCCTTAGATGTCGGTGCTGAAACCGTATGTTTTTTGGTGTGACATAAAGAATTCACAGACATCTGGTATTATGTTCAGATGTCTGTGCTAAAGCCTTATTTTTTTATGTGATATATGATACGTTAGGTGTCTATGCTAAAGCAGTAATACTCCTGGGCCTATTTCCAAATGTTTAGTTATTTGTATTAGACGTCTGATCGTGTATAATTTTTCTTATTACTTCCGTGTGCTTTACTATAAGTAAACAAAATTTATTAAAACGAAAGAATTACAAATGATTATAAATAAATTGTTTATTTAATATATATATTTACCATCCATCCATTAGGAAGAAATTTCTTTAGTTGTCAACAGGCGAATCAGGAGAATGATAGTTTTGTTTTTCCTATGAATTCGGCCCGATTTTGGTCTGCTCAAATGATGGCTTAAGAGGCGACCAGTAAGGACGACCATAACCGCATTCAGTGTGTGATGTTCCTTCTCCCCATAGTTTTCGTGCAGTTATCTTGTGTGCTCTTGGAGGAGTTTCTCGTGCACGTGGAGACCTTTGATGTAAGCAGCCTTTCATTGGAATGACTACATATTGCGAGGTTGCATTTTTCAAGAAAGTTTAGATGTGCTCCTTGACAATGTTGTTCGCGGTACATTTCTCTTTGAACCCCTATTATTTCTTGTTGTTAATAGTGAATGTCGTTGACTTTGACGGTTATAGGTCGATTCCGTGCTTATCTTTCATACCTTTCATATAGAAGCCAAGATGTTAAGTCGGTGAAGGGATGACATGGAGAGATGGAGATGATACAGGAATGACTTTTATGGGAGAAATGTAGGTGCTGTCAAAAAATGGGGATGCATAGTCAATTGCGGAGTAGGTGGAATCATGATCAGAAGACAATTTTGATATTTTTTTTTGGAAATATGATTCTTTGTTTAATTAATAAAAGCTTGTTAATAAGATTTTTTATTAGGCACACATATATATACACACACGCACACTCAATTTATATGCTATGTTAAGAAAATTAAAGTTAAGGTTGATAACTTTTAGAGAATTTCAACCATAACCGAAAGATTAGGAGATTAATAATTATTAGAAAATTTTAGCTAGGAAAATACAGGAAGAATTTGTTTAAAAAAAATATGGTTGTCGGTAAAATTAAGACATGTATAATTTTTTTTAAAGATTGCATTATAAATCTATAACGACATAATACCTAGTTCACTTCTTAACTTGATAAAAGCTTGTATGCTTGGTGGTTTTGTAAAAATGTCGGCTATTTGATTTTTGGTATTTATAAATTCTAGAGTTATTATTTCTTTTTCAACATTATCTCTTAAAAAATGATGACGAATATCTATATGTTTTGTGCGAGAATGATTTATTAGATTTTTAGGTAGGTTTATAGCGTTAGTTTTATCGCAATATATAGGAGATTTGTTAATTATTTTTCCAAATTCTTCAAGTGTTGTTGCATGTATATTACTTGAGCCTAAGTTAAGGCTACATCAATATAATCTGCTTCGTAGGTGGATAGTGATACACAATTTTTTTTTACTAAACCAAGAGACTATAGATTGACTGATAAAGTGACAGGTGCCATTTGTACTTTTCCTATCGGCTTTGCAACCGCCAAAATCCACATCACCATATGATGCATGTTCAAAAGAGCTGTTTGTAGGATAGAAAAGGCCATAATCTGTAGTGTTGGTTAAGTAATGCAAAATATGTTTAACTGCCCAATAGTGTGAATCTTTAGGTTGTGTTGAAATCATGCATACAGACACATACACATCATGATATCGGGTCTACTAGCCATTAAGTATAATTGTTATCCTATTATACTTCGATATAATTTTTGATCAAAATCCTTTCCGTTTTTATCTTTATCTAAATGAGTACTTGTGCTCATGGGAGTTGATTTACTCGATGTATTCTCCATTCCAAAACGTTTCAACAAATTATGCCAATATTTTTCTTGATTTATAAAAATACCATTTCTAACTGTTTAATCTGTAATCCTAAGAAAAGAAATTAGTTCTCCCATATGGGACATTTCAAATTCAATTTTCGTGATATATGCAAACTCGTTACATAGATTTTCATTAGTTGATCCAAATATTATGTCATCTACATATATTTGAACAACTAAAATATCATTTTGATTTCTTTTTATAAGTAAGATTGTATCTATTTTTCCAACTTGAAATTCAGAATTTATTTATGAGTTTTTACTCTATCATACCAAGCACAAGGTGCTTGTTTTAACCACATAAAGCTTTTTTAATTATATATTTGTTCAAGACAAATTTCACGTATGAACAATGGAGTCTGCTCAACATAAACCTGTTCTTTTATAAACCATTGAGAAAGGCACTTTTTTCATCCATTTGAATGATTTTAAAGTTATGATGACATGGAAAAACAAGTAACGTTCAGATGGCTTCTAGACGTGCGATTAGAGCAAACATTTCTTCATAGTCAATGCCTTCCTCTTGATTATACTCTTGCACTACTAACCTTGCTTTGTTACAAAAAATATTTCCATTTTCATCAGTTTTATTTTTATAAATCCATTTTGTCCCAATTAAGCATTGATTTGTAGGTCTCAGTACAAGTTCCCATACTTCATTACTTTTGAAATGATTGTGTTCCTCTTGCATTGCCATAATCCATGATTCGTCATTTGAAGCTTGTTTATAGTTTTAAGGTTCAAAATTTGAAATAAATGCAATGTGACTCGGTTGATTTAATTGATGTCTGGTAGAAACTATAGCAACCCTAGTTTTGGTGATTACCTATGAAATTAAATTATAACGGTGATTATGATTTAATAATGGAAGAATAAAATAAATTGGAGATAAAAAATTAGTTGAAATGGTTTCTTTTAAATAAAAAATGGATTTTGGTAAAATAAAACGGTATTGGGTTGGTTTGGTTGGTAATAAATTGAGATTTATGGAAATATGATGGTTTGGTAGTAAATTAACTAAATAAGTAAAGTAAAAGAATTTAATTCAATATCATTTGTTGTAAATAAATAAATACAGTTAGAAATAAAGTTTTCGAAACTTTTTTACGAGAATTTGTGATAAAAATAAGCATTGGATGATTTTACTTTGATAAATTATACATAATAATTGTGAAATAGTGATAAAATATTGATTTCTATAAATTTTAATAAAGTATTATGATTTAATATTATGAATATTATAAACAATAAGGTGAAATATTGTTTAAAAATAACAATTGGATGTAAAAATAATGTTAAAATGGTTTGTTATGTTTGATTGGATAAGAAAATGATTTTTGTGGAAATTTTAGTGTTAGAAATAGTGTTTAATGTAAACAATAGTGTAAAATGAAGTACTTAAATAAAATAAGAATTTAACGATGGAAAATATTTTTTAAATGGCTAAACTAATTTTTATATGTTGGAAAACATTTTTGTAAACATAGAAATATGTTGTATGAATTTATTTAGTCAAAATATTTATAAATATGGTAAAATATGAGAAAAAAAGAAGATGAAACATAACTAAGTTTAACTAAATGTTAATATTTAGGATTTTAGGGTAATGGCTTAAGCCCAAAACCCATTTCTGGAGTAAACTGGAGGAAGGAAATGCATGTATGCACATTCCTCATTTTGATTCTCCTTCTTAAAACAAACCAGAAAAAGAAAAATTGCAACCCCCTCTTAAGTAATCAAACCAAGCTCAAAATCAAAAGAGAAATTCAAAGGAAATTTGTAAATCAAATTCCTAGCTGGTAATCAATATCAAAAACATAAATTATCTCATCCATTTTCTAATTTTTGAGAAGTTTGCGTTGTCTGTAACTTCTCTTTTTTATTGCATGTCTGTATATTCTCTTTTTACAGGTTTCTAAAGCTTCTCAAGGCCAAAAAGTCTCAGCTTGCAATTTAAATTTGCTTAAAAACATATAAGGTGAGTTTATAACTCACACATCTAGCTTAAATCGAGTTTGTATGCTAGAAATAGTTGATTTTTTCTTATTCTAAAACAAAATCTGTTGCTTGAATAATTACAGTAAGTAAATGTTCTAGAGTTCTTCTTTTTGTGCTTGTATATCTCTGTTCTTATCATGATTTCCTGTCAGAATTTCTTTGGATTATTGTCCAAGCTTAGTTGTATATGCATGTCAAATTTCATAGCTTGAATCATCTTAGGAAGTGCCTGGAATCGGTGCACAAAGTTGGAATTGAGATAGGCAAAAAGTGCCTGTAGCTTTCGCGACCAAAGGTCGACCCATTCCTTCTTTGGATTGACGTAAGCAAAAGAAGGGTCGACCTATGTTTGTTTTATCGTCCAGGTTGTTTTCTTCTTGTTCTCGTGCGATGTTTTTCTCATTCGATTTATTCCAGTGATTTTTATGACTGGTTCTTGCAATATTTTGAAGTGTTTTGAAGGGATTAAACCTATTAATAGGTAAGCCAATATTATGGTTGATCCATACTTCGAATAGATGTATTTTTGAGACAATTTCTTATGCCGACTTTATTACGTTTTCAGTGATTTCTTCAGTTTTCGAGCATGTGTTTTCTAAAATGATTTTGAAATGATTTTTATAATAAAATAGCTTTCGAAATAAATATTTTACAACGTCTATAATTATTTTTGAAGCTATTAGAAAAATATACATTCTTTGTAATAAAGAAAATTTCAAGCCATGATTTCCGAACGATTTCAAAAATTATTTTAAAAACTGTTTTTCTGGAAGCAAAGTATTTTCCATATAAAAATACATGTTTTTTCACTCTTCGAGCGAAAGAGGAAGATATTTACATGATTTAATAAAACATATGGTATGAGACAGATGCGTTTACTTTCTCGGTTAATTCTGGACTTGTCCGTTTGAAGCTATACACATTTCATGGACTTTCGGGTTGTTTGCCAGTATGAACCTTCTGGTCATTTGGGCTTTTTAGCCGTTTGGCCTTCGAGATGTTTGTCCTTGGGATGTTTTCCCTTCGAGTTGTTTGACCTTCGGGTCATATTAGGCGCCATATTTGTGATACAGTACTAGGCGGACCTCATCCATTTTGTTGAGCACATGCATCTTTTGTGATATGGATCCACCCTTTGTGTAACATCCTCATTTTTGCACAGTTTAAATCGATGATAAACCACATACGTCAGACTTAAACCATACAGAATGGAGGATTGTTATGGGGTAAATAATAAAAAGCAGAGAAAGAAAAAAAACAAAACAGAATCTTGCAGTGGAACGATAAAATATAATAATCAAATATACAGTTCATGAAGCTGTTCTAGAAAAAACCTTGATTATATTTATACAATACATGTCAGAGTACACATACCAGAGAATAATAATTAATGCAGCGGAATTTAATGGTGTAGTGGAATAATATAGTAGATAATAGTACTACAAATCTTCGTCTTCGTCCTGCAGAATAAAATCATCGATCCTGAAATGCTCGGACTGACCCGAGCGAATTGAAAAGACAAAACACTCGAGTCAGAACTAAAAGATCTTATGTGAGTTAAATCAACGGAAATAAATATGAGTGTAACGGCGTCGGAGATGTTTATGGGATTTGACATCTCCTATGCAGTGTCTAACATGAGTGCGGTAACTCAAGAAATGCTCGGGATTCACATCTTCTAAGGATCCGTTAAACTATTTACTATGTAGTAATATTTCGCTATTATAATAATGTCTACAGCAAAATAAACTTACTTTTAAATAGCGTTGAGGAGTGACCCAATATTTCCCTTAACACCTAAGAGTCCCACTAGTTCATCCAGTATCAGCGCATCTCCAGATCGAGAGACTACCCTAAATACTCCACGGGCTACGGGAGAAAAACAAACTCGTACAAGGCGCGCTAGGATAGGTGACACGACACAACTAGGCAATGCCAGGATAGATATACCAATTACGCTTTTGGGTCGGTGGTAACGCGTAGCGCGCAGCTACCGCCCACCTCGAGCCACACCCTCAAATAAAAAAATCAAAAGTGGCCACCGAATCAATCTAAAAGTCAAAGTATAATATCGAAGGGATGTGTCCGATCAAAGGTGCTACCTTATTAACCCGTCGATCGCTCCTGTTTTAGCCACCTTATGCCAACGCACGGGAGTTGGGTCCACGTATTTACCTCAAAGGAAACGCCGACGCCATCCTACTTCTTTATGGAATCTCCACCGCGTACACGGTTGTTAAAGTGGTTTTCGAAGTTGGCAGAGAGTATGACAACTTTCGATCCCGGTCTCTGCAACAACCAATCGTTATTATAACACCACGGTCTTTTCAAAATAGTTTATACTTTAAAACCAGAATATAATATCCCTTTTCGAAACTATATAAATACGATATCGTTTTCCTCTTTTAAAACCAAATCAATATGATATCATTTCAAATATATCCTTTCTAAAACCATAACATTTTCAAAGTTATAATATTTTGAAACCAAAACTTGAAATAAAGCCTTTCAAAACATAGAACTTCGAATTTCATAACTTTGAAATATAACCACACCATTTAAATGGTTTAAATATTGAATTACTTGATTATATAATAAAGTAGCTTCTTCACCTTCACAAATCAATTTCAGATATAGATTTAAATCCCCAAATAAACCAATAAAATTTTCATATATTTCAAAGCTTTAATTATTACACCATTTCAAAACTTATTCTTTGATAATCTAAATATATCAAATTCAATTGCTATTATTTAGATTTGAAACGTATACTTAATAATTCCAATATAGTTTAAGTAAAACTTTAACTTCAAACATCTGGATATTTTTTTCAATTTATTTAACTTGATAAATTCATTTATCTCAACTTTACATTCATTTAAATTCTTTAAAACTAAATCAAGTTATAAGAATCATACCCTTTACAATCTCCATTTTTATTTAAACTTCAAATCCAATTTATTCAAGTCCAATTCTTAAATAATTCAATTTAAACCAATTCCATATTTATCTTTCAACTTAATTCCGTTTAGTCATTTAAAACTCTATATATACAATATCTTAAATAGGTACTTAACCATATAATATAAAACTATCTACTTCATTATTAAAATCATTTTTATTAATCAATTTTATACATAGCTTAAATTCAAGAATTCAACTATATATATATATATAATAGTATTTATATAACATCAAAATTAATATTTATTAAATCCTATTTTTCTTTCCCAAAACCATAGAAAATCATTTCAAAGTATTTTATATATAGACCACGGTGTCTGTATATAATTTTCTACCATATGATCAAGTGATACAGATATTTATCATTTCAATCCGTAATTTAAAATAAAAATTACGGTTATATATCATTTCAAACCGCAACCCCAAATGAAATGAAAATGCACAATAACTTGTAGTTTATACAATATAAAATACAGCATATATTCATCCAATATCAATCATCAACCATTTATAACAATCATTATCCAATATAAACAATAACATCACTATAGAACGGATAATAAACAACTAGTATTAACTAGCAGTTTATATTCAGTAATAAATTAAAACTGTTTAACTGGTAGTTTATATGCAAAAATAAATTAAATAACAATTTAATTTAAATAAATGCAATCTAACTGAGATGATTATTAAATATATGCCCAAACATTTATAGATAAATTTTAAATCACGTCAAAATTTAATTTATCAAACATAAGAAATCTTAGAAGTTGTGAGTGGGTTAAAACACTCACCTTTTGAATGTAAATTGAATTTAAATCCAATTTAAACCCAAAAATTGGACAGTCTCAGAATCCATCCATACTAGCGCCAAAATGTCCGGAATTTCAATACGAACCTAGCAGAGAAAACCGTGCGTGAAACGGAGTTTGTATGAAAAAGTTACGTGAATAAAAGCATTGGATGATAAAATTTATATTAAATAAAATAATAATTAGTTTACCACGTCAATAGTCTTCTTCCAGACCCTACTCGCGCGTACAGTACCATCATCCTCTGCAAACCTAATTACTCGAACGCTGCAGTAACACGCCGTCGCCTTCAAATCCACGACCGCGCACCACCACAGCCAGCCGTTCCAACGTCGATACTGCCGCACCCTTCACAGGTCTCGACCCCCCCCCCTCACGACAACCCCCAACCGCCAACGACGAACCCAAAAAAAATTGCATCCGCCGCCCTTCATATGAACCTTAATCCAATTTTCACGACAAATCCAACCGTCAAATCGACGCGCTACCTATGCCGATGCAATCCCCTCAGCGAGCTCTACAAAACCCCTAAATCAATTTGACGATCTGATGAAGTTGATCGTCGCGTGATGAACGACCAAGAATACTTCCTTGATTTCCAGCCACATCCAAACTCAACTTGAAAAACGAATTGCAGTTTTCAAATGCGTATATCGAGAGCTTTGATGTAAAGAATTTCTGAATTTTTTTGAGGAGTTTGATATTTTTGCTTTGGATTGAAATTTGATTTGTGTTTGGATCTAAAATTTTTTGTCTGCCATTGAGGAAGAGAGATAGTTGAAATATACGTACAACAAATGAGAAATAGGAGTAGGCTAGGGTTTATAACCGGGTATTTATAGGTAGGGTTGAATTAGGATAGATGGATAAGGTTGGATATACGCGCTAACGAAAAAGTGGCCCAAAAAGCCCGTTCTGACCCTGGAACGAAATTGGGTAAACCCATATATCAAAATAGATGTTTTAAAATATTTTAAACGCAATGGAAAAGGTTTCAAGTCCAAATTCCATCGTATGAAGAAGTTATGCTAAAATCAATATTTTTCAAATTGATTTCAATTAAATTTATTTCAAGGTGTTTCACGTTTGTACGATCAAACGACAAGTCCGATCACTACGAAACTTGAAACCCTACAATAATTCACTAATACAGATACGATGAAACTGGTTTCGTCGAAATCCAAGTCAGTTGCCAAAATGACTATTTTTATATTAATAAAATAAATTTATAATTTTAATTAAATCAAATCTTAAATTTAAATTCTAAAATTGACAAATTTTACCCCTTTCAATTTTCTTAATCATTTACACTGATTTTAAACAAATTTAGATGTAAATTTAATGTTGATTCAATCATACATTTCAGCGTAAATTCAAATTTCATTATATTCATCCATTATAAATTAAATTTTCAATAATTCCATTGAATTCACTATTCATTCTTATTATTCAATCCATTATAGTCAAATGGAGGAAATTAACATTGGGTTCAACGTAATAATTAAATATTTAATTTCATTCATTTGCAATTAATCCAATTATTATAAAGTAAATAAATTAAATCACTATTTAGATTCAAATTCTATAATTCATAAATTTTATCATCTTGTATTACTTATTAATTTATAATTCTTTAAAACCAATTCCATCTCTATTTAAAGTAAATTAATTCACCAATTATAGTATTTATTTCATTTACTTAAAATAATCCCTTTATTATAAATTGAATCCAATTAATTTTAATAAATTCCAATTTAATTGATTAGATTCAATTCCAACCCTTTAGTTGAGTTTATTATTACCCTATACACTCTGTTACTGTTGGTTTTATATTCCATTACACTATATACCCCTAATTATCCTTATTTGTATTAGTGGGTATGCTTCAAATGTGAAATCTTGTTAATTACACACATTAATTAAGGTTTTAAAACCAAATCTTAGTTCCATTCCTTTTTTCCAATCTATTACTTATGAAAAATTTCACGTTTCTATTTATTTATTACCTACCTACCTTCAGTCCTTGCATTAATTCTCATAAACATTTCATTATTGATATCCAAATTTGATTTAGTAGACCAATTTGTTACAACTTTACTTACATTAACACTATTTCCCTTATTTTGATTATTAATTCATACACAGATCACAAGTTTACATTCCTTTATACTATCTTATGAAAACAATACACATTTATAATACTTTATTGCATTTATTGGAATCAAATTTCCAAATTTACTAGATACGACAAATTATGACCTTATAGTTATTTCTATTAATTGAGATTGCACTAAATTAATTATTTATTAACTTACATTAACATAATTGCATAAATTTACATCCAGTTACAAATAAATCAACGTATTATTTCACCCGTTAATACACTGATTGCATCTGTTTATACTATATTCCATTTAAAACTAATTCATAACATTTGAATTATTATATTAAATTGGAATGATCATTCAAGTTCATTAATTATTAACTTGCAATAACGTATTTCCTTAATTTACATCCAATTATTGTTAACCATGTTTTATTACATAAATCAATTCAATTTATATCAAGGTATAAACCTTTTACTACTTCATTTATTAGAATTTTATTCAAAATTACTAATAAGTAGGTTTTAATTACCATTGCTATATTTTATTTTAGCGTTCATTACAATGTTAATTTATAAAAAATTTATTTCTACAAAATTTAATTACAAAAATCAAATTAAACTAACCAATTTATTCATTAAAATTTACGGGTCGTTACACTCTCCCCCACTCAAAACTTTTCGTCCCCGAAAAGGAAAAGAAGGGAAAAGAAGAATTAAGAAATCAACATATCTTATTCAAAATATTAACTTTATAACCAATTAAATTTACAAAATTAATTACTTTAAATAAAATATACAAATTTATAACCGCTAAACCTTTTTATACTCAAATTAGTAAAGTTTGGAAAACATTTTCCAAATATTTTTGAAGTCCAAAATTTACGGAAAATTTCGGCAGAGTCTCCTTTGTACGGGGAGGCTCGGGAGAAAATATAATATCAATTATAACAATATGTAACATATAATTTCCACAATAATATATACGTATCTATTTGTCGGGCAATTACGCTTAATTATGAAACCAAAAGCAGTAGCAATTGCTTCCATAACCTGTATTTCACTTATATAATCCAAAAGGTTAACAATTATATAAAATGAAATATTTAAGTTGTTTTACTCACAACAAACAAATCAATCAACCATCTCATAGAATCAACTCAAATCAATCATTCATTCATATCAAATAAATAGTGGTTCGGGTTCAACTTTAAATTGCACTGAGAGAAAATAGACTACTTAGCGCATCATTTACTCAACAGTCTTAGATGAAGCTAAATAGATTATTCATTTGTCTACGCAATTTTGAAGTATCATTGCCCAAACAACCATAAAACCAAACGAACAGCACTTCCAAACAAGAAATTAAGTTAAAATTTCAAATTTCATAGCATTTATTGTTTGATTTCCTTTATTTATACTACATTCATTTATTCACTGCTTAATTTCATTTATATATAGTATTCATCTTTCTGTTTATTAAAATAATTAACTTCACATTTACTTAAGTCTATAATTACTTTACTTATTATTAATTTCATTTCATACATTAGTTGTTTGATTTCTTTTCTTCCACACAATGATTTATCTTTTCAATCTTTATTTTATTTCTTACAGTTTCCATTTGGAATTACTTCAACTTATTTACTTAAGTTTTTAAATTTCTTACTCACAATACCTGTCTTCTATTATATTTAATTAATATAATTTCAATTATACTTAAGTTTATAATAACTACAACACCAAGTCCTTATTTATTAAAGAATTTTATTAATTACTTTCATTACCTCAAATTTTTTCTTTTTTACTTGTATAATATCTACTACATCTTCTTATTAACATTTCAACTTTTTATATCTTTTGGTAAGTTATATATATTCTTTTAAGGATGTAATAGAAAGTTACCCAAGTTTATCTTATTTCTTTTAGTTAATTAATGGTTCAATAATTATATCTTTCGTTTTATAAGATTACAATTTCAACTTTCTTTTTATCTCATTTATAACTTAGCATTAAATCACTTATTTTAATTAAAGGTTCCAATTTATAAAGTAGTTATATTCCATTTACTACACTTGATTGAAACTATTAATTAACGGAAACTTAAGAATTAAATACCGGGTTTTATTCAAAAATCGTTTTAAAATAATAGATAAATGTTTATACTTACACGTAGTAAAACTACTACAGTGGCCTTCCCACATCGAAACTCGAAAATGAATGTCGATGATGCGGCCGCCATCACCAAAATTATTTTCCAGCGACAAAGAAGGAAGTATAGAACTTATTTTTTCCAAAATCTTCTTTAAAACAATTCTTCCAAATTATATTGAAATATTTATATCAGAAAATACTTCTAAATAATATTATCATTATATTCCAAAATCATTCAAAAGAAATTTTCAAAACCCCGGAACTTAAGTACTAAATTTCCAAATTTTCATTTATTTTATTTTCAATCTTATTTCAACTATTATTTATAACTTTTATCACCTAACAACCAATATATTGCAACTAAATATATATCTTATTTATAAAATTTATTTTATATATATAGAAAATATAATAAGCAAAATTATTTCATTCACCTATATTAAAACCAAATATTATGTCGGCCTGTCCTATTAAGTGTTTAGAAATCCCTATTGATGTCATAGCGTCCCATGCACCAACTAGAATTTATAAATACAAAACAGAACAGATTAACACAATATTAAAACCTTTTTATAACACTAACAAATATGCTCTCTCATGTATATATACACTCAGCGACTCCTATAGGGTATTTCTACCCTATTAGTAAAGAGTCAGACCCCACAAAGCTAAGATTTATCGCTAAACCAAAGCTCTGATAGCAGATGTAACATTCCGCCTTTTTGCACAGTTTAAATCGACGATAAACCACACACGTCAGACTTAAACCATACAGAAGGGAGGATTGTTATGGGGTAAATAAGAAAAAGCAAAGAAAGAAAAAAAACAAAATAGAATCTTGCAGCGGAACGATAAAATATAATAATCAAATATATAGTTCATGAAGCTGTTTTACAAAAACCCTTGATTATATTTATACAATACATATCAGAGTACACATACCAGAGAATAATAATTAATGCAGCGGAATTTAATGGTATAGTGGAATAATATAGTAGATAATAGTACTACAAATCTTTGTCTTCGTCCTCTAGAATAAAATCTTCGATCCTGAAACGCTCGGACTGACCCGAGCGAATTGAAAAGACAAAACACTCAAGTCAGAACTAAAAGATCTTATGTGAGTTAAATCAATGGAAATAAATATGAGTATAACGGCGTCGGAGATGTTTACGGGATTTGACATCTCCTATCCAGTGTCTAACGTGAGTGCAGTAACTCAGGAGATGCTCGGGATTCACATCTCCTAAGGATCCGTTAAACGATTTACTATGTTGTAATATTTCGCTATTATAATAATGTCTACAGTAAAATAAACTTACTTTTAAATAGCGTTAAGGAGTGACCCAATATTCCCCTTAACACGTAATAGTCACAGTAGTCCATCCAGTATCAGCGCATCTCTAGATCGGGAGACTACCCTAAATATTCCATGGGCTATGGGAGAAAAACAAACTTGTACAAGGCGTGGTAGGGTAGATGACATGGCACAACTAGGCAATGCCAGGGTAGATATACCAATTACGCTTTCGGGTCGGTGGTAACGCGCAGCTAACGTCCACCTCGAGCCACGCCCCTAAATAAAAAAAATCAAAAGTGGCCACCGAATCAATCCAAAAGTCAAAGTATAATATCGAAGGGATGTGTCCGATCAAAGGTGCTACCTCATTAACCCATCGATCGCTCTTGTTTTACCCACCTTATGCCAACTCACGGGAGTTGGGTCCACGTATTTACCTCAAAGGAAACGCCGCCACCATCCTACTTCATTCTGGAATCTCCACCGCGTACACGGTTGCTAAAGTGGTTTTTGGAGTTGGCAGAGCGTATGACAACTTTCGATTCCGGTTTCTTCAACAACCAATCGTTATTATAACACCGCGGTCTTTTCAAAATAGTTTATATTTTAAAACCAGAATATAATATCCCTTCTCGAAACCATATAAATACGATATCGTTTTCCTCTTTAAAACCAAATCAATATGATATCATTTCAAATATATCCTTTCTAAAACCATAACATTATCAAAGTTATAATATTTCGAAACCAAAACTTGAAATAAAGCCTTACAAAACAAAGAACTTCGAATTTCATAACTTTGAAATATAACCACACCATTTAAATGGTTTAAATATTAAATTACTTAATTATATAATAAAATAGCTTCTTCACCTTCACAAATCAATTTCAAATATAGATTTAAATCCCCAAATAAACCAATAAAATTTTCATATATTTCAAAGCTTTGATTATTCCTCCATTTCAAAATTTATTCTTTGATAATTTCGTATATATCAAATTCAATTGCTATTATTTAGATTTGAAACATATACTTAATAAATCCAATATAGTTTAAGTAAAACTTTAACTTCAAACAACTGGATATTTTTTCAATTTATTTAACTTGATAAAATCATTTACCTCAACTTTACATTCATTTAAATTCTTTAAAACTAAATCAAGTTGTAAGAATCATTCCCTTTACAATCTCCATTTTTATTTAAACTTCAAATCCAATTTATTCAAGTCCAATTTTTAAATAATTCAATTTAGACCAATTTCCTATTTATCTTTTAACTTAATTCCATTTAAGTCATTTAAAACTCTGTATATACAATATCTTAAATATGTACTTAACCATATATTATAAAACAATCAACTTCATTAGTAAACTCATTTTTATTAATCAATTTTATACATAGCTTAAATTCAAGAATTCAACTATGTATATAATAGTATTTATATAACATCAAAATTAATATTTATTAAATCGTATTTTTCTTTCCCAAAACCATAGAAAATCATTTCAAAGTGTCTTATATATAGACCACGGTGTCTGTATATAATTTTCTACCCTATGGTCAAGTGATACGGATATTTATCATTCAATCCATAATTTAAAATAAAAATTACGATTATATATCATTTCAAACCGCAACCCCGAAAGAAATGAAAATGCACAATAACTTGCAGTCTATACAATATAAAATAGAGCATACATTCATCCAATATCAATCATCAACCATTTATAACAATCATCATCCAATATAAACAATAACATCACTATAGAACAGATAATAAACAACAAGTATTAACTAGCAGTTTATATTCAATAATAAATCAAAACCGTTTAACCGACAGTTTATATGCAAAAATAAATTAAATAACAATTTAATTTAAATAAATGCAATCTAATTGAGATGATGATTAAATATATGCCCAAACAATCATCGATAAATTTTAAATCATATCAAAATTTAATTTAACAAACATAAGAAATCTTAGAAGTTGTTAGTGGGTTAAAACACTCACCTTTTGAATTTAAATTGAATTTAAATCCATTTAAACCCAAAAATTGGACAGTTTCAGAATCCATTCAAACTAGCGCCAAAATGTCCGGAATTCAAATACGAACCTAGCGGAGAAAACCGCGCATGAAAGGAGTTCGTACGAAAAAGTTACGCGAATAAAAGCATTGAATGATAAAATTTATATTAAATAAAATAATAATTAGTTTACCACGTCAACAGTCTTCTTCCAGACCTTACTCGCGTGTACAGTACCATCGTCCTCTGCATCCCTAATTACTCGAATGCTGCAGTAACACGCCGCCGCCTTCAAATCCACGACCGCGCGCCACCGCAGCCAGCCGCACCCACGTCGACACTGCCGCACCCTTCGCAGGTCTCGACCCCCCTTCGCGACAACCCCCAAACGCCAACGACGAACCCAAATTTTTTTTTACAGCCGCCGCCCTTCATACGAATCCTAATCCAATTTTCGCGACAAATCCAACCGTCAAATCGACGTGTTACCTATGCCGATGCAATCCCCTCAGCGAGCTCTACAAAACCCCTAAATCAATTTGACGATCTGATGAAATTGATCGTCACGTGATGAACGACCGAGAATACTTCCTCGATTTCCGGCCACATCGAAACTCAACCTGAAAAACGAATTGTAGTTTTGAGATGCGTATATAGAGAGCTTCGATATAAAAAATTTCTAAATTTTTTTGAGGAGTCTGAAATTTTTGCTTTGGATTGAAATTTGATTTGTTTTGGATCTAGAATTTTTTGTTTTCCATTGAGGAGGAGAGATAGTTGAAATATACGTACAAGCAAATGAGAAATAGGAGTAGGCTTGGGTTTATAACCGGGTATTTACAGGTAGGGTTGAATTAGGATAGATGGATAAGGTTGGATATACGCGCTAACGACAAAGTGGCCCAAAATGCCCGTTCTGACCTCGGAACGAAATTGGGTAAACCCATATATCAAAATAGATGTTTTAAAATATTTTAAATGCAATGGAAAATGTTTCAAGTCCAAATTCCATCGTATGAAGAAGTTATGCTAAAATCAATATTTTTCAAATTGATTTCAATTGATTTCAAGGCGTTTCACGTTCGTACGATCAAACGACAAGTCTGATCGCTACGAAACTTGAAACCCTACAATAATTCACCAATATGGATCCCATGAAACTGGTTTCATCGAAATCCGAGTCAGTGGCCAAAATGGCTATTTTTATATTAATAAAATAAATTTATAATTTTGATTAAATCAAATCTTAAATTTAAATTCTAAAATTGACAAATTTTACCCCTTTCAATTTTCTTAATCATTTACACTTATTTTAAACAAATTTAGATGTAAATTTAATGTTGATTCAATCATACATTTCAGCGTAAATTCAAATTTCATTATATTCATCCATTATAAATTAGATTTTCAAAAAATCCATTGAATTCACTATTCATTCTTATTATTCAATCCATTATGGTCAAATGGAGGAAATTAACATTGGGTTCAAAGCTATTACATAAATATTCTCTAATTTCAACTTAATTTTTGAATTAACGTAATAATTAAATATTTAATTTCATTCATTGCAATTAATCCAATTATTATAAATTAAATAAATTAAATTACTATTTAAATTTAAATTCTATAATTCATAAATTTTATCATCTTGTATTACGTATTAATTTATAATTCTTTAAAACCAATTCCCATCTCTATTTAAAGTAAATTAATTCACCAATTATAGTATTTATTTCATTTACTTAAAATAATCCCTTTATTATAAATTTAATCCAATTAATTTTAAAAAATTCCAATTTAACTGATTAGATTCAATTCCAACTAATTGAGTTTATTATTACCCTATACACTATGTTACTATTGGTTTTATATTCCATTACACTATATACCCCTAATTATCCTTATTTGTATTAATGGCTATGCTTCAAATGTGAAATCTTGTTATTACACACATTAATTATGGTTTTAAAACCAAACTTTAGTTCCATTCCCTTTTTCCAATCTATTACTTATGAAAAATTTCACGTTTCTATTTATTTATTACCTGCCTACCTTCAGTCCTTGCATTAATTCTCATAAACATTTCATTATTGATATCCAAATTTGATTTAGTAGACCAATTTGTTACAACTTTACTTACATTAACACTATTTCCCTTATTTTGGTTATTAATTCATACACAGATCACAAGTTTACATTCCTTTATACTATCTTATGAAAACAATACACATTTATAATACTTTATTGCATTTATTGGAATCAAATTTCCAAATTTACTAGATACGACAAATTATGACCTTATAGTTATTTCTATTAATTGAGATTGCGCTAAATTAATTATTTATTAACTTACATTAACATAATTGCATAAATTTACATCCAGTTACAAATAAATCAACGTATTCTTTCACCCGTTAATACACTGATTGCATCTGTTTATACTATATTCCATTTAAAACTAATTCATAACATTTGAATTATTATATTAAATTGGAATGATCATTCAAGTTCATTAATTATTAACTTGCAATAACGTATTTCCTTAATTTACATCCAATTATTGTTATCCATGTTTTATTACATAAATCAATTCAATTTATATACAGGTATAAACCTTTTACTACTTCATTTATTAGAATTTTATTCAAAATTACTAATAAATAGGTTTTAATTACCATTTCTATATTTTATTTTAGCGTTCATTACAATATTAATTTATAAAAATTTTATTTCTACAAAATTTAATTACAAAAATCAAATTAAACTAACCAATTTATTCATTAAAATTTACGGGTCGTTACACTTTGTGATATTTATTTATTTATTTATTTGTGATTTCCAAATGTTCTCTCTATTTCGATATTATTGGGCCATTGATCCGTTTGAGGATTTATTATATGGCGATTACATTTTGGAGTTTTGAACTCTTAACCAAGTTTTACATATTAATTTTGTGGTTTCCTTCCTTTGGCGTATTTTTTACATTTGTGATTTCCAATTTAGGAGTTATTTGTGGTTGCCATCCTTTGGCGTTTATTTGAGATTTTTTATTCCTATTTCTGATTTATGGTGTTAATGGACGCCATTATATTGGTTGTTGTTAATGCCGATGATATGTGGCGAATATTTTTGACTAATTGACGTTGTAGTTGAACTTGCCTTTTCCGAGAAACCCTCACATGATATTTTGGTAGTTGATATTGGTGTTGCTTCTTCTCTTTTGGGAAGAAATATTATCGTTTGTCCCTATACTTCATCTCTTTTGTGCTAATCACTTTATTTAAGCTAGACTGATCCATGTATTTTATATACTCGGGTCAGACCGAGTTGTTTCAGGTTAGTCATCTGTTGTAGATTATCGCTATGCAACTTCTGCTATGGAATTTTCTTGCTTTCTTTTGGATGCCAGACATTTTTTGTGTAGCCTTGTAGTTAGTTTGTGTACTCTGTTATGTATATATTCTCTTTGACTCGATGTATATATTATTGTCTATGTACCATCGCTGGTGTATCACTATGTAGTGTACTATGATGTACCTGTATATATGTATATGTATGTGTGTGATTGTTGTTCTGTGATCTATTGTATTTGTTTTGGTTATATTTCATATATATATATATATATATATATATATATATATAGATCTATTAGCCACCGTAGTTTTATGTTCAACACTTATTGAGTATGTCGATCCACTTGAAAAAGGTAAATGGAAAAAAAAGTTAGAGCACCGAATCAACATATTCAATACCTGTTTAAGATAAATCTTACGGATGGTCGTTCCTAACCAACCCTATTCTCTGCATTAACAAACAGTATTACTCCATAATGCTCTTTGTTAATGTGGGCCTCGGGGTGGGGCATCACAGTTTGATATCAGAGCAGAGTTCAGAACAAGATATGATAAACACAAAATAGAGCATGTAATACAGTACGTCAGAGTATAATATAAGTGTTTACATAGTCCCCAATCATTGTTATCCTCAATCGTGCCTTTAATCTTTTCATATCCTTGGGGGTAGATAATTAGTTTTGAGAAAATTATAAGATTTTAATTGTCACTTTTTCTGAAAAGTGATATTTTTGAAATAGTAGAAATTAGACCTCAGATGGCTCAGATTTAAATTATGCATCCTATTTTTGGAGTGATCACAGTTGCACAGCAGAAACAGTGGGACTGTTTTCGCTGAGCACCTTTATTAGATGTTTTAATAAATGTTTGTTTGGTTGACAGTTACATAGATGTTTAATAAAATAATAATTTATATTGAGTAGGAATTGTAACAGAGAATTAGAAATATACTGAATAAGAATTTGCGGTATCACCAAAGTGTGGCTACCGCAAGGAGTATTAGAGAAATTAAATTGAGAAAATGAAATTTATTTAATAAATAAAATTAAACCAAGAGTTAAATTGGATATCTTTACATATTAAATGTTTTGAGAATTGTATGGACGCATTATAAAAGTGATTGATTGTAAAAAAATTGGGATTATTAAAAGAGCTTTTGAAAAAAATGATGATGAGTGAAAGCAACAATTTAAATTGCAAATATTTCTAATAGAAGATATACTTATATATAATTGGATTTGTTTATTGAGGCATGTTTATCATATAAAAAATGAAAATTTTGAACTGTCCATTGAGTGCTTTAAGAATTCTGGTCGGTGCGCCTGATCAACGTTATCGATAGGAATTTCTTAAACACTATGATGAGATAGTCAGACACAATAAATTGAGTTGTAATAAATAAAAGTTTGAAAATAAATTAATGCGGGATTGAGTATTAATTTTTATTTTAGATGACAAATGCAGCCATCGAACCTTAGTGATTGTTGAGATAAATGGGGAGGCAATGCCATTATATTATTTAGTATTTATGAAATTGAGTATAGTTATGCTTTTAATTGGTTATCTAAGTATAACCTATAGGAATCTAAGTAATGATATCATATGATAGTCCTAGTAAGTAGAGTAAATAATTATAATTAATGAGATATCTTATTGGAAGAAAATATCATGTGATGCATTGATGAATTAAATGATGTATTCAAGATAAGAAAATACATAGGTTATAAAATTAAAATATCAATTGAAAGGATATTTTAGTACAAAGTTATGAATGATGACTATGAAATTTTGTTTTGACACTTGGTTATTGGAATAATAACAAATGGTAAGGTATAGAACTCTATCTTATGGAAAATGAAGAAATGCTAATTTTAGACTTTTAGCATGAATATGTGAACAATCTTTTGTTTTTAAATTTTGGTAGTATAAAAGAAATTGTATGAATTTGTAAAATTCTTTTGAAAACAAGTTTAAGTTAATTATCAACCTTAGCCAGTTTTATGTTGATAATAAAATTAAAATTTAATTTTTTGATAAGAGCAAAAATGAATTTGAATGGTTCATTTATTATAAAATGCAATATTAAGAAGTGCAAGGCATAATAAATGAATAAGACATGAGATACAATCATTTTAAATTGTGAAAACAATTTAACAATTAATATGTAACTCCAAAATTTATTTTAGGATGAATATTTATCTCTTGATAATGGAAGAGATTAGTTATCTCATTCAAAATGTGTCTTCAAAATTAATTGTTTGAAAACCTGATTGTGTAAAGTGATGAAAGTGTTTTCAATTAGTGAATTGTTTCTTTTAAAAGATGATTACATGAAGTTAATTATAATTTTCAATGTCTTAGCTTCCCGAAAAAGAGGATCATGTAATAAATTATTTAGCATAAAAAGCTTAATTAGAAAATGTAGTTTGGAATTAAAACGGTTTGGGCATTTCAAATTTGAAATTGATTTTAAAAGCTTAAATTTCATTTGGAAAAGGCTCTACTAAAACAACGATAAATTGATATTTATATCTCCAAATGAGCTCAATCTTTTTGTAAATGAAAGTTCCTTCAGTAAGCTATAAAAAAAATTACCAGTTTGGAAGATTTTTCATTTTATTCAGTCTAAATTGGGTTTGAAAATGGAAGGACATCTCTGTCCTATTATAAATTTTTTTGAGATTTAAGCTGAAAGTAAATTTAGCATAAATTTCAAATCATGCATCCGATTTTGATGATCTTCGTATTGCTGGAAAGCTTAGACTTAGTAGAACATCTTTTGTCTTATAAGTTTTCTCAAAATTTTGAAGTTTTCTATGTCAAAACCTAAGTTCTTTATAGCAGGTCTGAAATAGAATAAAATGATTTGTTTCCCTTAATAGTCAAATGTAGTGCTTCTTATTTAATGAATGTAACTTGATATGATTTATTTGAGTTAAGTACCGGTGAATGTAGGTAGTTGGACTTTATTTTTAGCAAAAGGCTCATATATAAGATTAAGCTAACTTGCTTTAAAAATGCTTAGAAGAAGATATGTTTTCGGATTAAGTTTTTAAGTGTTAAATGTTGATATATATTGTGTTTCCGACCTAATGGTCAATGTATATTATAAAATTTATTTTTGTAATGTTGTAAACGACCATCCATACAAAGGAGATTTCATCTATTTTTTTTCAGGAAATTTTTAGCACTTAGAAAATTATGAGAAATAAATTTGGAAAAAAAAATTCCATGGGTTTTGAGTAGTTTTAATATCTCCTAAATGAGTTATGTTAGACTCTAAGTCCATAATAGTAGCAAATGGGTGAGGGTGATAACTATGTATAATTAGCCATCGATGAAGGGTCTAATAATAATAATTGTGCTTTTCCAATCTTATATGAAATTGTTTTAAGATTGATTATCAATGTGGAAAAATATGTTACAGACTGTAGTATATTTATGGTAGAATTAGAGGATGAAAGAACTCAAATTTTATTTACTTTAGATAAAGAGTTAAAAGCACTATCAGTAAATAAAGAGTTAAAAATCTCATTACTCTTTATTTAAAGTAGATAAAATTTCAGTTGTTTCATATGAGGGTTTGCCATTACTGGTCTTTCGGGTCATTTGGGCTTTTTAGCTGTTTGTTCTTGGGATGTTCGTCCTTCGAGATGTTTGACCTTCGAGTTGTTTGGCCTTCGAGTCGCATTAGGCGCCATATTCATAATACAGTACTTGGCGGACTTTGGCCATTTTGTTGAGCACATGCATCTTTTGTGATATTAATTTATTCGTTTGTGATTTTCGAATGTTTTTGTCATTTCGAGATTATTTGGCCATTTAGCCGTTTGAGGATTTATTATATAGTGATCACATTTTGGATTTTTGAACTCTTGACCTAGTTCTACATATTGGGATTTGTGGTTGCCATCCTTTGGCGTATTTTGGGATTCGTGATTTCCTATTTAGGGGTTATTATAGTTGCCATCCTTTGGCGTTTATTTGAAATTTTTGATTTCCTTTTTAGGAGTTATGGTGTTGATGGATGCTATTATATTGGTTGTTGTTAATTCCGATGATATGAGGAAAATATTTGTGACTTGTTGACGTTGTAGTTGAACTTGCCTCTTTCGAGAAATCCTCATATGATATTTTGGTAGTTGATATTTAATTTGGTGTTGCTTCTTCTCTTTCGAGAAGAAAAATTATCGTTTATCCCTATACTTCATCTATCTTGTGCTAATCAGTTTATTTAAGCTAGACTGACCCATGTATTTTATATATTCGGGTCAGACTGAGTTGTTTCAGGTTAGTCAACTACTATAGATTATCGCTATGCTGCTTCCGCTATGGATTTTCTTGCTTTCTTTTGGATGCTAGTCATCTTTTCTGTAGCCTTGTAGTTATTTTGTGTACTCTGATATGTACATATTCTTTTTGACTCGATTTATATATTTTGGCCTATGTACCACCGCCGGTGTATCACTATGTAGTGTACTATGATGTATATGTATATATGGATATATATGTGTGTGGCTTCTGTTCTATGATCTATTGTATTTTTTGTTGTTATGTTTTGTTTTTATAGATCCATTAGCCACCGTAGTTTTGTGTTTAACATTTGTTGAGTATGTCGATCCACTTGAGAAAGGTAAAAGGAAAAAAAAATTAGTGCACCCAATCGAAATATTCAATACTTGTTTAAGACAATCTTTCGGATGGTCGCTCCTAACCAGCTCTATTCTCTGCATTAACATACGGTATTACTCCATAATGCTCTTTGTTAATATGGGTCTCGGGATTGGGTATCGCAGAAGCTTTTGTATTTAAGTCACCAATTATATTGTTGGTTGGATAGTCTTTCAAAATACGAGGTGGTGATCTTAGCATATTATCATTGTCAACAGCATTCTCATTATTGTTATGTATGGTTGTGTTATTTTTAGATGTTTTTGTTTAAGTCTCATCATCATCGTCGTTTCTACTATTTGAAAAAATGTTCATCAAAAGAAACGTGTAGACTTTCTTCTATAGTACTAGTACATTTATTAAATACTCTATAAGCTTTGTTACAATCTAAGTATCCGATAAAGATTCATTCGTATGCTTTTGAATCAAATTTTCCAAGATTATCTTTAGTATTCAGTATAAAACATTTTGAAACAAGTATTCAAAAGTTTGATACTTTAGGTTTTTTGCCAAAAAACATTTCATAACAGGTTTTCTTAGTTAAAGGATGTAATGTGACACGATTCAATACATAACGAGCGGTAGCTATAACTTCTGCCCAAAAGTTTTTTAGTAGATTACTACTTGTTAAGCATAGTTTGTGCACACTCTTAGAGTGTATGATTTTTTCTTTCTACATAATTTTGTTATGGTGTTTATGGAAATGAGAAATTAAGTGTAATTCCCTTTTTGTTACAAAAATGTTCAAAAATTTATTTTTGAATTCACCTTCATGATCATTTCTTATACTCTTTATTTTAAGATCCATTAAATTTTTATATCTTTTAGCAAAAAATTTGAACATTTCAAAAGTATCACTTTTATCTTTTTAGAACAGTGTCTATGTATATCGTGATAAATCATCTACATTAACAAATACATACTTATTATGATTTATTGAACGTATTTGAGTAGGTCTAATTAAATCAAGATGTAATAATTCTAAGGGTTGTTTGGTAGAAATTTCCTTTTTAAATTTAAAAGAACTCTTTTTTAATTTGCCATATTGACAAGCATCACATAAATTTTTAACTTTATAATTTATTTTTGAAAGAACTCTAACCAAGTTGCGCTTAGCTAATTTTTTTGACAGCGTAAAGTTTATATGATACAATCGTTTGTGTCATATCTATGGATCATTAAAATCCACGGCTAGGCATAAATCACTCGAGTTATTAAATTTCATATTTAAGACATGGATGTTTCATTTTCTTAATCCTTCAAAAATCATATTGCATCTATTCTTTTGAAAATTAATTTTGAATCCTTTATCACAAAGTTGACGAATGCTTAATAGGTTATGTTTTAGATTTCTAATTAAAAGAACATTTTAATAACATGTGAAGAGGACATACCAATATTGATGACATCTCTAATTCTAATGATAAATCCTTTTGGATTATCTCCAAAAGTTACAGTACCACCATCTTTGTATGTTATATTTGATAACATTTGACCATTTCTAGTCATAAGTTTGAAGCATCCGCTATCGAGTATCCATTTCTCCTTGTTACTTGATTTATTTTGGGTACCTACAAGATAAAAATAGTTTAATTGGTACCCACTTTCTTTGTTAGGTCCCGAGCATTATAAAGAGAAGGTTGTGAAACCCAAAGGGTTTGAGACTTTAATAGAGTAATTTTTATTATGAACAACAATTTTCAGATAGTTATCTACGTGTTTTTGTCTAATTAATTTTTTATTGGATTTTATAATCCATATTTTAATTATTTTAGGGTCAAACATCTTTTTTTTAGTGTCTAACTTCTTGAAGCTATTATATAGTGAGCTGTAGTTTTTATGTTTTGAAGTTTTCTTAAATCCTAATCCGTGGCGATTTCCAGATGGTTTAGAAATTTTGATCAAGTTATCCTAGTTCTGCTTTCCTTTATTGATTTTCGACACATTGTTAGTAATCTTGTCTAACTTATCGTTAAGACAAGAAATTTCAGATTTTGATGCTTTTAGATCATTCTTTAATACAATGTTTTCTTTCCTAATATCATTATTTTCTAGTTTAACTTTTTCTACTTCATATTATAATGAATCATTTGAATAGATGATTCTTATATTTTCTTATGGAGTTTCTAATTCTTCTTCTAAAATGGTTTTCTTATCTTTTAATAATCCTATTTCAAGTTCCATTCGATTATTTATAGCAAAATATTCTTTATTTAACTTTTTATTTTCCTATATTTGTCATCTAATTCCATGCCGAGTTCTAAAATTTCATTATAAGTAAGATCAGGACATACCTCCTCAGTGTTTACCATGAAGCATACATTTGCTTGCTCAGAATCACTATTGTTATCACCTTCCAATGATGAAAATGAATCAGAGTCAACCCAAGTTACTTGAAAAGGCCATTTTCTTTTCTTGAATTTCTCGAACTTGCTTTTCTTCTTGTCATTATTGATTTCTGGGAATTGTTTCTTCATGTATCCAAACTTGTTGCGTCCAAAACATTTGATCGAAGTTTCGTTGGATGAATTTGAACTTCCTCCATTCTGGGATCTCGTCATCTTTTTGAATTTCTTGAACTTGTTGTAATTTTTGGTAATAAATACGATCTCATCTTCTTTTAAGTCTAAATTATTTTCATTGGCTTGAAAGGCTATTTTTCTTTTCGTTGTTTTGTTTTTTTCTTGCTTGCAAATTTTCTTTGTAGGACATCAAATTTCCTACCAATACTACAACTTTTTGTTGAGATAAGTCATTTACTTTCGTTCCCATTCATTCGTTGAGGAATTAAAAATAAGTGTAACTGATCAAAATATGTAAATTTGACTCGAAGTGCTAAGAGATCATGTTGGATAGTTTGAATTCTAGCATACATATCCCCAATAGATTCATTTGCTTTCATTTTAAATGAAGGAAACTGATTTTGTAAAATGGAAATCTTTGTTTGTTTAACTTTGTTAGTGCCTTCATGAGTGATTTGTAGTGTACGCCATATACCATGTGTAGTAGTGCATAACATGACACGTGAAAATTCATTTTTGTCAAGTGTACAAAATAAAACATTCATGGCTTTATCTTATTTGTTGTATTGTTTTGAGCATCTGTCAAAGTTCTTATATATGTTTCCGGTGGAACATATCTAACTTGTGTTGCGTGCAAAATTTCTAGCCATTTGCTTCTGTAAAAATACGCATATGTGTAGACCAATAAGCATAACTAGATCCAGTGAATAGTGGAGGACGTGCTTTTGATTGTCCTTCTTGAAATATACTTGCCATATTAAATAAGTTTCGATTGCATGTTACTGTAAATTGAGATAATGGTGCTCTGATACCTAATGTAAGTGTGTATGGATCGTGTATTTATATCTAATATGCAAGTGTAATAAAAAGCTAACTTATAGCTAGTAGAGTAAAGTAAAACAAAATAAGGAAACAATCACACCCGAATTTTTATACTGGTTCGAACCACCCATCCTACGTCCGGTCTCGAAGCTCCTATTCGGCTTTAACTATTAAACAACACTTGCTTTGTCCAAAGGAATAGGGTTGATGCAAAAATCTTTCTTAGACAAGTACCTGTTCTGAGAAACAATGATTTTGACTGCACAGTACAAATCTTTCTATGATCTCCTTTGAGTAGTATGTGTAAGTGAAGCTTTGCTTTTAGGAAGTGATAAATTGATATATTTTTTTCTTTTAGAAATTAGAGTATGCAAAGAGTATAGATATGAGATTCAAAAAATTAAAGTGGTTTGTTTATTAGAACCTTTACATATTTATAGATGTTGAAAATTTTTCTTGAAGAGTAGCACCCATTAGTGTTTTTCTATTTTAGTCTAAAGGTTGAAATAATTAAGGAGGAAGAGGTGTGTTGAAGAGATAAGAAAGCAATCGTTAAAATGAAGCAAATGCCATTCATTGTTTTTTCCTATTACCTAGCACAGACTTATGTCCAAAATATTCAGAAGTTTGTTTATATATATTTTTTAAAGAGAGGCATCAGTCAGACACCTGAGATGGATTGACAGATATCTGATACGTATTAGTTGTTTAAAACAGAAACCATAGTTAGACATCTGGTATATACCGATAGACATTTAATGTATGTTGTTTTCTGCAGCCAGCCTTTTTTGACATAATAAAGGCTTTAAAAATTTTGTCATGCAATATTTGTGTTGAAAGCTACTAAAGGATATTTTTCAAGCTATATATTTATGAAATAATACACTATAATAGCTTTTCTAATACTGATGATTCTTCTCCTCTGCTGGTCGTCTTTAGGTTGAATTCTGAAAGCTTTTACCTACAAATAGATGGAATATATTGTCTGTGTATGATTGTAAAGTTGTTGCCATCGAAATCTTAGAATAGTGGTTCTAACACCAACCTCCTTTTCTGTTCATCATTAAAGCTTAAGGTAATCAAAATTCTATCACAGTGCAACAATAGATTCTCAATTTCAATAGCATCTTCCGTTCCTAGAAAAGTCTTTCCTCCAATATAGGTATAATCTCGGCTCAACTTGGCATAGTTATTGCCAACTAGCACCTTAGAATTAGCTCCTCCCGCACTAACAGCATTACCCCCAACCAAACTAGCAGCGGCTCCAGCTTGCATCATATTTATGAAGAACCAATACATAGTTCCGAAATAAACGGGTAGAGTTCCAACACTCACGTTAACATTTGCTTTTCGACTTGAATTCCTTTTAGTATTAGAATGAACATTTCCATTAGTTGTGGTTCTTACTCTACCTAGATTCACCCTTCCGATTCCTGCTTCCATACTTTCTTTCTCATAATCTGCGTACGAGCCTTAATAAGATGCAGAAGAACAGTCTAAGAGAGTGGGAAGAATAGAGCTAGAATACATGCTTATATGTAGCAAATGCAAGTACATTACTGTAGCGTTTTCCCATACTCCAATCTTATTCTTTAATTCCTTTGGAAAATGTTTTTATAAATCCTTTGATCTTTTAAATTTTACATAAACCCATGCTCTGATACCAAGTTATAAATCCCCCATTTTGAGTCTAGGAAATAAGTTCCACTGAAGTTGTAGTTATCAAAAGTATTATTCTTCGGTGAAAAAATGCGGTAATGTTAATCATATCAATAACATCAGAAGTGTAACACCCCCACATCCCTTAGTATACCCAAAATGACACATTAAAAGATGTGGTGCGTTGTAGGTATATCTAAAACTAGTAGAGACTAAGATTCATAAGACAAAAACTAAATAATAATAATAACAGAGCGGAAATAGTTATAGTATTTTGTTAAAAATCAAACTCCATAATATAAGATGATAAAAATAAGTCACCAAATACCAAATACATTGAATGTCAAACTACCCATATATGTCTAAATCAAAAACCATAGTTTCCATAAAATCAGAGTACAATTATCCCTCAATACGGTGCCAATACGACACAAGAACTAAAAGATGGAAATAAAAGAAAGGAATACATGATAGAATCTCCAACGAAGTCTTTCAAGAAGCTATAGTCAACCTTCCTTACCCTTATTTCCTGTGGGAGGTAGAGAAAGGGGAAAATAGAGGAGTGTGTCGGACTAAAAGTTTGGTGAATGATAGTAATTATTAGAATCTTTAAGCAAAGTAAAAGTAATAGACCTTACAATAATTCTAGTATATAAAGGAAACAAAGAGTATGAAGAAAAAGAAATAAGCTGGAAATAATTATGAATTACTAAATTAACGCAATTCATTAACTTTGATTGTTTGCACTTGTCTTTATTAGCTACTTTGATTAGGCTGAATTCCTAATCCTATAATTAGGCTGAAATTCAAATTCTACCCTTTGATCGGCCTACTACTCCATAGCACCTACTATGGACTAGATGCTAGATGGCTCCCTACACAAAAGGCAATGGCGTCTACGAAAGACACGAACTAAGCGCTTAGAACTCAATAGCGATATATCTCCCCTAATCGATGTCGCACGCTTGGTCACCGCTGGTTTGCACTGTCTATTGCTCCCTATTTTGACCTTTTATTTACCCTAGACAGCACAAGCGTGCCCCCGTCCCAATTCTGGCTATTGTGAGACACCGTGTCCATAGAAAATTAGGAATGTTGTTGATACTGGTCCTCGTCAAACAAAATATAGTTCCGTCCCTTGTCCAAATCCCCATGATTTAGTCTTTTAATTATTGACCCCTAATCTATCCTAAATAGCATAAGCACGTTCTAAGGGAAATGTTGTCGGTACAGATCTTTTCTTTTAATTATTGACCACTTATCTACCCTAAACAGCTAAGGGAAATGCTGCCGGTACAAATCTTTTCTATCAACTATTGTCCACTTATCTACCCTAAACATCATAAGGGAAATGCTGCCGGTATGGATCTTTTCTTTTAACTATTGACCGTTTATCTACCCTAAACAGCACAAGGGAAATGCTATCGGTAGTGATCCTACTTTCATCTTTGCTTATTAGCTTAGACAAATTATTTTAAATAAGCCTTTGTTATTATTTTTATTTTCCATGCTTATTAATTTATCCTAAGTTTTAGAATAAGCCTAATTCTGTTCTGTTTTCTTATTATAACCTACGTTATAATCATGCTTATTACTTAACCCAAAGTCGAAGTGTAAAAATAAGCTTTTTCATCTTATACCCTTTTTAGTTATAATTCTAAATTATAACTAGACCTATCATCTTTAATTATTCCAATTCTAAAATCAATATCATAATTAGGCTCAATTTCAGTCTTACTTCCGTTTTTATTACGTTCTTTACAATTTACGTCTTTATCTTCCGTTATTTCAGTATTCTTATAATTTTAATCCATATTCGCGTTTTAACTATTTTAATCCATATGCTAAGAAGAAGAGAAATAAAAAAACTGAAAATAGAAGAATATCCAAAGCATAGCAAAAAGATGTAAATAACGCATAAATAATAGTAAATAAATTAAAATACTGCAAACCAACTATAAATAAATGGAAAAGTTATAATTAAAGGAATTAAACTAAAATTAACTGAAAAGAGTAGCTAAAAAATAGACTGAAAATAATTCTGAAAACTATAAATAAACTACTAAAAAGGTTATTCCATTAATCGTAGTAAAACTACAACTATTAAAAACCCTATTATTTTAAATTACTTAAAGAAATCTAAAATAATTACGATCACTCAACCGTTGTCCTAAGTTCTTCCCCTTTTGGTCTTCCCGGATCCACTTGAGAGTATTATAATATTTTTATTAAAAAGATTCTCTCTTTGAAAATTATCCCTTTTAGGATCCTTCCTTAAAAGGTGAACCCAAGCGGAGAAAATCTAGAACGAGAAAAAGTGTTAGGCCCAGGGTCTTATTTATAAGGGTAAAAGTGGATCTCAGACCCTTGGATTTGGAGATTGAATATGGTGCGACCATGTCATAGGCCGAATAGGAGCCGTCAAATGGAAGCACGGAGGGACTAGTTCAGAGAAAACAACGAAATTGATGTGTTAAACCACACAGGATGGAGTAGGGACTCCTTCGCCTCAAACCCGTAGGCGGGTCGACCGACTGGTCGACCTAGGCCTTGGCTTGGTCGACCTCTAGGTTGAACTCCTAATGTATATATATATTCTTTGATTTTTGTTTCTTGCGTATCATCTTCATGTTGACTTGGATTCTAACGTTCTATACATGAAAATTGAACGAAAATTACCACGGACACAATGGTGCAACTCACATGGCTCAATTCTAATAATTTCACAAAGTTATTTTATTATTTAATTAATTCGTTAATTAGTTATTATAGATTAATTTTCTGGGTTGTCACATTCGCCCCCCTTAAGGGATATCGTCCTCGAAATCTCTAAGGATAAAATAATGAACTAAATGTTTTTATACAATATCTACAACTAACTACTCAATCATTAACCATTCATCCATTATCCTTAAGTTTTCTAATGCTATTTATGACACTTATGCAACTAAGTGTAGTGTTATGTCCCTAATCTAATGCAAAAGATTAGGTAGTCCACTGATTCAGTTGACCTCCATTTATGCAACCATGTCCGTGCTATGTATCCAAATGAATGCAAAAATTCCTAATGATAACTGATAGTTCTATATGCATGTTATAATCATCAGCCAAATGCAACAATCATGTGATAAACATCCATTTATAGAAAACTTGAAAATGAAGAAAAATGTGAATGCACACACATCCATATGCATATGCTCTGGTGTCCTAGTTAGGCCGATCTCTAAGAGATAATAGTGCCTAATGTAAGTATATGCATCCGTACCATCCACTAGCAAACATTTGCAACCACTTGCATCCATCATACATAACATGTTCTAATAAAATGCTTACATCAAACCCTACCATCCATAGGTTGAATCCTAAGTTCTACCCTCCCATAGCATAATAAAGGAAAGAACCTATTTAAAACTAAAGATGGAAATAGAAAATTCTAAAACTGATTATCGAAAAGATGAGGATATGAGATACAGATTTCCTCCTAATCAAACCAATCTTCTCCGAAGTCTTTCTAACCATGTCGAGACCAATTAGCAATCTCTTTATAGACTCTAACCAACACGAAGGCGACTTGCGCGGTCTTCCATAAAGAGCTTCGAAAGGTGCCCCTTCAATGCTAGCTTGAAAACTACTATCGTATAGGAATTCCACTAAAGGAGGATGTTTCTCCCAAGTTTCTCAAAATCAAGAATACTCATTCTCAACCATGCATGTCTTACAATTTTACTAACTTTATTTTACTATTCTATTAAATTCAAAAATACTTGGTTATTTAACATTACTTCCCAAACCTAGAGGGGAAAACTTCCAAAAATTTAAGTCTAAAATTATTCCTCTTTTTCTTTTAAAGACTTTTACAGCTTTCTATAAAAATTTGAATTTTCAAATTCTACTTTTATCGTGATTTTATTTTCAAAAGCTTATTTACTTTTTCACTAAACCATTCTTTTTAAAATATCCTTATTTGTTTTCAAAACATCTTCTTATTACACCTAACGGTGTTGTAGCTTAATGTATTGGAACTACTTTCTCCTATGAGAAATTATTAACACCATAATTTTCTATGAACCTTTTAAAATAGGACTTCATGTTTATGTGAAATTACAAGGAACTTATTTTATATTTTTCGAAATAGGCTATACAAAATATGATGCTTCCATACCTTCTATATCTCTTTCACGCATTCCTCGTAACTTACACAAAACATTTTTATCGGTTTCATAGAAAATTATAGTATTACTCTTTTCATTCCAATAGATTAAAGTATGTTTAATTTATATTCTCTTATGATAGACATCTTCTAATATCTGACTTAATCTTTTCTTTTCAGAAAACCCATTTTTAAAACTGTTTTAATATATCCATAGCCAAAAAATATTTTCTTATACTTATTTAAATATTAAGTGTATTTACAAATCACTTCCATTTCTGCTTTGAGAAATTATTTTTTAAATTCATTTTCTATTTGGGTTTAAAACCGATGTTGCATAAAACACTGTTGCTACAACCCAAAAAAATACTAATGTGTGAATTTAATTAAAAATAAAAACTAATAAACCTCACATATTAAATAAAAACATTTCTTTTGGGAGTTACCAACTATAACGGTAGTGTTATAGTCTATGCTCCATTTATTTTCCACGAAAACATCTATTACAATAATAAATGTTGTAATCTATGTTTTCGATACTTAATACATTTTAGGTTTTTATATTTAAAATCTCTGTTTACTTACAAAGAAACTAGTGAGCTATGTATGTTCTACAATTCTTTAGAAAGAATTTCACTTTTAACCAAATTTATATCATATAAAAACCAATTTAAATTTCTCACCATATTCCCAAAAACCTAGCATTTGTTTTGCAAAAATATTGACAATTCTTCTTTTCAATTCTAATAATTTCATTTTATTAGGTTAGACCCAAAGTGGATTTTCCTATTTACTACCCTAGGAATATCCTTTCTTAACCTTGGAAATCTCATTTCCTTAAAGTCTTTTAGTACTACTGGTAAATCCACTTATCTGAAACAATTGTAATTTCTAAAATTATCCACACTTGGGCTTTCTCTTTTTCTTAACAACTGCATCTATTGTACATCTTTAATCTTTGCCTACCACTCTTTCGATTTTCGCAATCTGAACCTAAATGTACAAAACCATTATCAAACTTATTCTATGTGTAGACATTCACTATGCCCTATGAAACACGCTTCCTTATGCCAAAAGTGACACTTTAAAAAAAAATTTGCTCTCAACTGATGAACACGAAGTACATTAAGGAGCTCCAAAAAATGTTTGAAAAATCTTTAATTACTGGAATGGAATCTAGCTTTCCTAGTGATGAATCAAAGTAATAAAGGAAGTTCAACATGACTAACCCATGTGGGTCACAAGAGACCATGAGGGTCTTATCACTTCATGTCTCTAATATAAGGACTCTCTTTTCGTAGTCCAATATTACTTCACAAATGGATACCCCATCTGTTCTCAATTTATCCCGTACCCCAAAAATCCAAATACATAGGCATCATAATCAAATCCTACGCCTAGTATACATATTTTCAAACCCCTACAGACCATAGATAAAAGTTCGATCCTTCTATGGGGTTTGAAACAAAATGGGATCTGCTACTAAAGAGATATCTAAGAGCAAAGAATCTACTAGAGATAAAAGAGTATGATGCTCCAGAATCGAAAAGGGTCTAAATGGAAAAATCAAAAATAGAAATCAAAACTTCTACAGTGATTTTCCTACCTCTATCTAGTCCATTGCTAGAAGATGCTGCATCCAAAGTCTGTATCTATACTGTAGGGGCGCTCGCTCCTTACCTCATCTTCTAAGGACATGCTTTACGAAATTGACCAAGCTGTCCATAATTGAAACACTTCCCTTTCATTACTGCCTTCTTACAATCCTTTGCGTAATGACCAACAATCCCACAACTCTTGCACTCTTCATTTTTTTTGATCTGCTTTTGAGGTCCTCCTCCTTTCCTTTTTAGAACTTTTCGACTTAGGGGTCTCCTTAAACTCTCCCTCCTTAGGTCCATTGAACATAAGCGCCATCTCCACCAAAGACTCATAAGTAGCTCCCATCGGCACGTGAGTCAACAACAATCTTCGAAGGGGATGATTCAATCCGTTTACAATCTTCATAGCTTACTTATGCTACGTATTCACCAACTCCATTCCGAACCATGACAATTCACTGAATTGATTGATGTACTTCTTCGCTGACGAGCTCCCTTGCTTCAAATTGATAACCCGTGCTAACTGAACCTGTCCTCTGCTTAAGACAAAAACTTCCTATCGAATCGCTCTCGGAATCCATTCCAAGTCACCTCACTTCCTTCTAACTCGATGACCTCCCACCAATACGACGCCTCCTCTTTCAGCTGCCAAGATGCTAGCTGAACTTACTGTTGATCATCCAATCCCAATAGTCGAATATCCTCTCTATGTATCCAAGCCAAGCTCTCGCCTCCACAAAAGCCTCCTTACCCGAAAAAGTCTTTCCACCCAAACTTGCAAAATCCTTACAAAGCTTAGAGAAATTGACAGCGGCAGGTAGGTTGATGGGATTCCCACTTGCTGGTGCTTGGTTGGGCGCCTGTCCGTGCACCTTTGGAGTCGTGGCTTGTAGATACCTATGAAACCAGGCTGGGACTGGAATGCCCTCGGGAAGGTTCGAGGCATCCGCCGTTCTACAAAAAGAAAACGATAGTTTAGGAAAGAGTCGAAGGGAGATTGAAATGGACTTTTGAGGTGATTTTTATAAAAACTCTTTTATATATAAAAACTACCTCTAAGAGTTCTTTTCTGAAAAATACTTTTTAAAGCAAGTTAATTTAGAAAATACTTTATCTTTAAAATAAAATTTTAAGAATCGTGTTACCTTGGGCTCTAATACCGAATGTAACGACCCACACCCCTTAGTATACCCAAAAGGACACACTAAAAGATGTGGTGCATTGTAGGTATAACTAAAAACTAGCAGAGACTAAGAGTCACAAGACAAAAATTAAATAATAATAATAACAACACAGCGGAAATAATTATAGTATTTTCTAAAAATCAAACTCCAAAATATAAGATGATAAAAATAAGTCACCAAATACCAAATACATCAAATGTCAAACTACCCATATATGTCTTGTTAAATCAAAAATGATAGTCTCCATAAAATCAGAGTTCAATTATTCCTCAATACAGTGCTAGTACAATACAAGAACTAAAAACTAGAAATAAAAGAAAGAAAAACATGACAGGATCTCTAAAGAAGCCGCAATCAACCTTCCTTGCCGCTGATTACCTATGGGGGGAAGGGGAAAATAGAGGAGTGGGTTAGACTAAAAGTCTGGTGAATGATAGTAATTACTAGAATCTTTAAGCAAAGCAAAAGTGTTAGACCTTACGACAGTTCTAGTACATAAAGGAAACAAAGAGAATAGGAAAAAGGAATAAGCTGGAAATAATTACGAATGACTAAATTAACGCAATTTATTAACTTTGATTGTTTGCACTTGTCTTTATTAGCTGCTTTGATTAGGCTGAATTCCTAATCCTATAATTAGGTTGAAATCCAAATTCTACCTTTGATCGGCTTGCTACTCCATTGTACCTACTATGTACAAGATGCCAGATGGCTCCCTACATAGAAGGCAATGGTGTCTACCAAAGACACAGACTAAGCGCCTGGAACTCAATAGCGACTTATCTTCTCTAATCGATGTCGCATGCTCGGTCATCACTGGTTCACATTATATATTTCTCCCTCTTTGACCTTTTATTTTCCCTAGATAGCATAAGCATTCCCTCATCCCACTTCAGGCTATTGTGAAACACCGTGTCCATAGAAAATAGAAAATGTTGTTGGTACTGGTCCCTGTCAAAAAAAATCTAGTTGCGATCCTTTTCCAAATCCACATGATTTAGTCTTTTAATTATTGGCTTCTTATCTACAGTAAACACCATATGTGTGTCCCAAGGGAAATGATGCCGGTACAGATCTTTTCTTTTAACTATTGACCACCAATCTACCGTAAACAGCATAAGGGAAATGTTGTCGGTGCAGATCTTTTCTTTTAACTATTGACCAACTTATCTACCCTAAACAACATAAGGGAAATGCTGTTGGTATGGATCCTACTTTCCTATTTTCTTATTAACATAGATAAATTCTTTTAAATATGCCTTTGTTATTATTCATACTATCTACACTTATTAATTTATCCTAAGTCTTAAAATAAGCGTCATTCTATTCTGGTTTCTTATTACAACCTATATTATAATCATGCTTATTACTTCACCCAAGGTCTAAGTGTAAAAATAATCTTCTTTCATCTTATACTCTTATTAGTTATAATTCTAAATAATAACTTGGCCAATTATCTTTAATTAGTCCAATTCTAACATCAATATCATAATTAGGCTCAATTTCAGTCTTAATTCCATTTTTTTACAGTCTTTACAATTTACATCTTTATCTTCCATTATTTCAGTATTCTTATAATTCTAATCCATATTCACGTTTAATCTATTCCAATCCATACACGAAGAATAAGGATAAATAAAAGAGAACTGAAAATAGAAGAAAATCCAAAGCGTTGAAAAAAGGTATAAATAACGCATAAATAACAGTAAATAAATTAAAATACTGTAAATAAACCGTAAATAATGGAAAAGCTATAATTAACAGAAGTAAACTAAAATTAACTGCAAAGAATAGCTAAAAGAAATAGACTGAAAATAATTCTAAAAATTATAAATAAACTACTAAAAAGGTTATTCCAAAAATCGTAGTAAAACTACAACTATTTGAAACCCTATTAATTTAAATTACTTAAAGAAATCTAAAGTAATTACGATCACTCACCTGTGGTCCTAGACTCTTCCCTTTTTGGTCTTCCAGAATCCACTTGAGGGTATTAAAATATTTTTATTAAAAAGATTTTTTTCTTGAAAAATTATTCCTTTTAGGGTCCTTTCTGAAAAGGTGAACCTAAGCGGAGAAACTCTAAAATGAAAAAAAGTGTTAGGCCTATGGTATTATTTACAGGGGTAGAAGTTAATCTCAGATCGTTGGATTCGGAGATTGAATATGGTGCGACCACGTCATAGGCTGAATAGGTGCTGCCAGTTGGAAGCACGGAGGGACCAGATGAGAGAAAACAACGAAATTAACGTGTTAAAATCGCACAGGATGAAGGAGGAACTCCTTCATCTCAAATCAGTAGGCGGGTCGACCTACTGACCGTTCGACCTAAACCTTGGGATGGTCGACCTCTAGACCTCCCTATATATATATATATATATATATATATATATATATATATCGTTGATTTTTGTTTCGTGCGTATCTTCTTCATATTGACTCGGATTCTGACGTTCTATATATAGAAATTGACCAGAAAATTACCATGAACACCATGGTTCATTTGATGTTGCTCAATTCTAATAATTTCACAAAGTTGTTTTGTCATTTAATTAATTCATTAATTAATAATTATAGTTTAATTTTCCAGGTTGTTACAAGAAGCACATGAATATAAGAATATTTTAAACATATTTGATTAATCAAACTTTTATTACATTTTAGAAATAAAATTTTCACATTCAGTACACAATTCCATTCACTGCCCACGTTTATAGAAAATATAATAATTACCAAATACTCCAAGAGCGACATATGAAGATGCCCTCTTGGTTAATCAGATTTAATACCCGACAGCTATAAATTCTATCATTACATCCACTCAAATATAACATAAGCTTAAAACAACACAGTGGAAATAAAAAATCCTAATATTAACTAGCTTGCCTCCTGCACGTCTCCGCAAACTTATTCGTCTAACCTAAAATCCCTACTCTTGACCTATTCAAACGAGTACCCTAGAGTTTAGGGAAAAAAATTTGGATTAGACAAAAAGTCTAGTGTGAATAATTTACCATCTCGAACCAAAACAAATATCTAGTGAGGCCACACCTCTTAGTGGAATGAGTTTTCCTCTAGCTAGTATATTATCCATATATGTCAATCATAAGTTATGCCCCTACAACCGCAATGGTTAGTACAATCATAACATGATCATATGCATGTATGCATCATGGTAGGTCTGACTAATTTGTCCTCCTAGAGATATAAAAACCCAAGGTTTACCCTTCACAAAATAAAGTATCTATCTCAAATCAAATGGACTATCTATCTCAAATTAAATGGACTATCTTTCTTCAATCAAATGGACTATCTGTCTCAGCTCAAATGGACTATTTTTCTCAACTCATTGTTTTCATAGAATCACTGTGAACTTATTAATTTTTACTAATAACATCTCTTAAAATCATAATTTTCATGGGATCACTATTAACCTATTAGTTACCAGTAATAGTGTAACAACCCTGTATTTTGTGATTATTTTAAAAAAAATTAATTGAAATTCCTGATTTAAAAACTTTATTTTATTTATTAAAATGGATAAATTTCGTTATTTTAAATATAAATTTCGATTTTTGTGTGATTTATAATTCCAAACCTGAATAAATGGAATATTTATAAAAATGTGGATTTTTGGTCAAAATGGTCAAACTTTGACTTTTAAATTTAAAATTTAAATTTTTTGAATTTTTGAAAGTTTATCTTTTATTATGAAAATAGATTTAATTTCAAGAATACTGCTTTTCGTTTCGTTGAAATCGGATAATATTGTGAAAGTTATGCTTTTTACAATATTGTGTGTAAATTGTTTTATTTAACAAATTTGTTTATTTTAAATCTATATAAATAATATTTTTCTTTGTAAAATCATCTTCTGATTTGTGTAACATGATATGTTATGCATATATTTTATTTTTAAAACATTTTTAAAGTATAGTTATAACTTTCAAATGTTGATTGTATATTGTTTTCAATTTTAAATTCTAGTTTCCATTTAATAAAGTATTTTCTTTATTTATTTCCTTCTTTTCCCAAAACTATTTATTTATTCTTCATAATATCTATCTCTACCTTTTTTTTTCTATTTTAATTATTTATACATTCATTTAGTAATTAAATGGATAAGTATTTAGATCCCTATTTATTTCTTGGAAAGAAATTTCAAATATATATATATATATATATATATATATTGTTTTAAAAGGCATACCTTCAAATGTAGTAAATTTAACGTTATTTTATTTATTTGTTCGTGATAGCTTCTTGTATACACCTTTCTTTAATATATAGGAAACACATAAATTAATATTACGTTTTGATTTATTACCTCTTTATCTTTCCATCCATTGATTTCATACCATAACTCCTCCACATTTGTTGCCGTTTATTCCTTGATTGCTAGCCGCCTATATCTTTTTTTCATGTGAAAAAACTTCTTCCCATCTTCATTTTCTCACGGCAGCAAAAAGATTGAGGTAATGGCTTCTTCTTTTTCCACTTTTTCTTCTTTGTTTTGCCTTGTTTTTCACTTGAATTTTCCTTGATCTTCACCCATGTTGCTCGGCCCATACCCCTACCATCTCCTCCACTGACCACCGCCACTTCCTTCCCCATATAAACCACGGCCTGACATCATTCTCCTCTGACCTGAAAGTGCCTTGATCATCCCTTCCACAAAATTCCACAAAAACAATGCCAAACTTCTTGAATTTATACCTAGCCAAGCCTATATTCACATCCACTTCATTTCCTTACCACGGCCACCTCCTTAGCCTCCACCACCAGCAAGCATCACACCTGAACACCGCTACTAACATCTGACTTGACCTAAACTAGCCCCTGGCCAAGCCCAAATGTGCCAAGGTCGAGCACAAAATGATGAACAAACCACCTCCCTTTTGCTTGCCTTTTTACCTTCTTCATGTTGTAACCTCCGAAACCTTTGCCTTCTTGACCAAGCCTTGTTATTTTCAGATCCAAACCTGACCATTACCACCTGAAAACATCCAAGGCCGAACCAATATAGCCTTGTGGTCGAGCCTATGTGGGTAAAGGCCAAGCAAATTTGATGGGAAAGCTTGGCGATGTCTCTTGTTTTTTCTATTTCCATTTTGTTTCAATAGGATTTTGGTAATGTTAAAATATTTATATATGGTTTTTTTCATTTTTGAATACAAGATTTATATCTTGGCGCTCTCTCCACTCAAATCAAGTCGTGCTATCGTGCTTTCTGGATCTTTGTTTGTGTGCGTTTGATTTGCGAATTCCAGCTTTAAAGAGGTGAGTTTTCACTCATGACATTTATACTTATATAATTAGTGAAGTGACAACAAGTGAATGTGTAGAATTGTTATATCATGTTATACCTACCTGTGATGTTAATTATATGATGTTAAACCCTATTATAAACTCGTCTCATCATCTGTTATGTTTTATGTTGTTATACTGTTTATTTTATTCTGTTCTCACACTTCAAGTTCCCTATAGAATAGAATCACTATGGATTGAAATGATACATAATCGAACGGACTTTAGAATAGGAAAAATCATTATGGCCTAAAATTATACACCTGGGTGATTTTTATTTATTTGTATTTGTCTTGGGATTGCGGGTTTGAAATAATCAAAACCCGGAAATTTTACTGGATTCGGATATAAATGATAATTTCCGTGTCACTTGATTTAGGTGTGAAATATTATCCGGACCTATGGTTGATTTCAAAATATTATTTCTTATAAATTTCATGTATTGTAAACGAAGTAAAAATATATATATGGAATTTGACTTATATTGGATTTAAAATGGTTAAGCAGTGATTTTCTAACAGGTTAAATGGTATAAGTTAATAGATTATTTGAGTTGTAGTGTGAAAGTTTGATTTAACTTAATAATGGGAATTTAAGTAAAATGGAATTATAAGCTTAACTTGGTAATTAATATAGTTGATGTATGAATTGGATAAATATAAAGTAAAAGAAAATATCAAGTTATTTGCAAAATAAAGTTAAGCAACTTACAATGTATTTTGAATTCATGTAATTAGTTTAAAATATTAAATAAATGGAGGGTTAAACGTATAATTTGAAATATAACTTGACTTGAAAATGTGAAGTTTGGTTTAAAAATAAAAGTTAAGTTAAGAAAATAAATTGGAAATTTAATTTAATTTATGAAATGGTAAATTAAATTAATGTGTAGAGTAAACGAAAGTTGGGAAAAAAGTATATTGACCTTAATAAGTGAAACGTTGTGATTTATGAATTAATGTATAAAATTTTACTTTATAAAAATCAATAGTTAAAGGGTATACAAATGAACTTTTTTGAAGTGGGAAAAATATGATTTTTATTAAGTTAAAATGGTTAAAAATTGAAGTTTAATTATTTCTGAATTTTTTTTATAAATCTGGAAATTTTATTTAGTAACACTTCAGAAATCTATCGTTTCTGAAAATAAACTAAAACTGAACTATTATAACAGTTTTTAAATGTTTTCTTTACTGAATTGAATTGTTTTCAATTATAACTTACCATAGCATTTTCTAAGTGCGGGGAAAGCTGAAATTTCAATATTTGAAGTGTTTAACCGAATAAATGAACTCAGAAAAGGCGAAATTTTTGGGAATTGAATATTTGATTTAAAGGAATAACGACTTCACTTTTTAATGAATGATTTTAATTTGGAATTATAAATCATCTTGAAATTTATAACCACGGGTACACTGCTTTGTGTGTCACGTGATTTCCTTGTGATTGTTTGATGCACACCTTTGATTTTAAGAGTGTGGCTAGAGGTGAGCGGTTAGTGCAGCTTTACGCTACCCTAGTCAAAATAACACTGTTATTTACATTGTTTACTTTAATATGGATATTTCTAGGATAGTGTTTATTACTACTTAATTGATGGTTTGACTGATCCTTAAAGGATGGGCGATCCCAAGCTTCCTTTAAGTTATTGTGCATTGCTAATACAGTTCACTTGAGTTGGTTTACATTGTATAAGTATGTATGTCCTGACTCGAGTGTTTGTGTTTTACTTTACGCTCAGGTCAGCCTGAGAATCACAGCTTTGGATTCACCTTCTGGAGCTATAGTTTTGCTAGAGCTTATCTGTCTATCTATTCGCCTACTTCTTACAGTTAGTTCCCATTCGGTATCCGTCTCGGTATTGTTGTTTATGCATCCTGACTTCTATTGTATCTATTTTACTATGAGATTTTGTATATGTTTTGAGAGTATGTATATAGTAGCTTCATGAACTACTATGGTATTTTATTTCCGCTGCGAGTATTCTGATATTTCCGTGTCTGTGATTCTGTGAATGATTTTATTTGCTGCAAAGTTTATTATAATCCGTTGTTTTTAATTATTCAAGTCTGACATGTGTGGTTTATTGTCGATTTGAATGGTCCAAAATAGTGGGTCATTACATTTGGTATCGGAGCTTTGGTTTTAGGCAAACCTTAGCCTGAGGAGCAAAAAATCATTAGAGATAGGGTAGAAATACCCTAGAATGAGTGAAATCAATCTCAGAATCATTTCTTTATGAAAGAACGTATTTTCGAAGTATAAAATTATTTTGAAGGATTTTTAAAAATTATTTTGGTATGAATTTTCTTATTTTGAAATCAAGATTTTCTAAACTTCATCCCTACGTTATCCACCTTGTTAGTAATCACCTTGGTTAGGATTCTTATCGATTATGATTCCTTGAACTTTGGAACACTCCCACTAGTTCTGAAATCGAGTCTTGTCTTCCCTATTTTTTTCCTTTTTATTTTGAGGCATTCCATGACTCCACTTTGAATGAATTCTGTTAAGATCGATGATTCCACAAATCTTTGAATGATTTGTAAAGGGGTGAAACTCCTTTACAATTGGCATTGACCCACCGGAGATTTCCGTATCCTTGGATTTTGATGCTATCTATCTCCTGCTTTACCTGGATTCTATCTTTGGCGATCGAATGTCGATTTGCCTTAGATTTTCGCATTGATTATATTCCTCAAGTCATGGTTGACCCTGCTGAGGTCGCCTGCGATTTATATGGGATTATCTATCTTCTATTTGATAATTAAATTATCTTAGCTTCGTTCGAACTTATCTTCGAACCACAAATTCTGTAACATCCCGCCTTTTTCGCACGCTTCAAATCGACACACGTGCCAATTCAAACCATACGGAAGGGAGGATTGTTATGGGGTAAATAAGAAAAAACCGAGAAGAAAAAAACTAAACAGAATCTCACAGTGGAAGGATAAAATATAATAATCAAATATACAGTTTATAAATCTGTTTACAAAACCATTTATATAATACATATCAGAGTTACACCTACCAATAACAATGCAGCGGAACAGTGTGTAGTGCACTAGTATAAATAATAATAATAAAAATCTTCATCTTCGTCCTCCAGAGCTAAATCTTGCAATCCTGAAACGCTCGGACTGACCCGAGCGAATTTTAAAAGACAAAAACACTCGAGTCAGAACTAAAAGATCTTACGTGAGTTAAATTAACAGAAATAAATATGAGTGCAGTAACTCAAGAGATGCTCGGGATTTACATCTCCTAAGGATCCGTTAAACTCTTTACTATGTAGTATATTGCGCTATTATAATAGTGTCTAATTGTAAAATAAACTTACTTTTTAATAGCGTTAAGGGGTTACCCATATAGCCCTTAACACAGAATATATTCCCATAGTCTATACAGTACCGTAATCTCCCCCGTACTGGGCGTCGTCAGAGGGCACTCCATAGGTATGGTACAAAACAAAACTCGTAGTAAAGGCTCGGTATGGTAGGTGACACGGCACAACTAGGCAATGCCAGGGTAGATATACCAATTGCTATCCGGGCTGGTGGTAACGCGTAGCCGCAACTACCGCCCACCTCGAACTAACACCCCCAAATCAAAGAAATCAATAGTGGCCACCGAATCAATCCAAAGTCAGAGTATAGTATCGAAGGAGTGCGTTCGATCAGAGGAATGACCTCATTGGCCCGAGAATCGCTCCTGTTTTAGCCACCTTATGCCAACTCACGGGAGTTGGGTCCACGTATTTACCTTACAGGAAACGTCGCCACCAACCTACTTCATTCTGGAATCTCCACCGCGTACATGGTTAGTCAAAGTGGTTTTCGGTATCGACAGAGAGTATGTCCATATCCGATCCCGGTCTCTTTGCCAACCCATCGTTATTATAACACCGCGGTCATTTAAAAATAGTTTATACTTAAAACCAGAATAAAAATTTCCATTTCAAAACTATGAATACGATATCATTTTTAAAACCCAAAACAATATGATATCATTTTATCCAAATATAATTCTTTTCCACAATCATACTGCTTTAAATCTATAATATCTGGAAACCAAACATTTGAATTATACTTTCAAAGCATAGTATTTCGAAAATTCATAGTTTAAAACCATAACTTCTAAAACTTGAATGGTTTGCATATTCAACGGTATATAAAATAAATGGTTTAACTTTAAGGTAACTTTGTAAAGAAAATAATTTCCATGGCTTTACAAATATATTTCTTTATTTAAAGTCTAACCAACATTTAAATATCACTTCCAAGTTCCAAAACCACTTTAATTTCTATATATATATATATATCCATTTGGAGTATTAGTGTTTCAAAACTAAAGTTGGATTGTATTCTTTCAACAATTTAATGTTCTATTATTTAGTCTTGAATATTCACATAAATTCCTTTAAAAAAACTCCAATTTCTAGCAATTAAATCTTTTCTCAAATTTACTTTATACTAGAATATTCATTTTTAAATTTATCTTGGAAAATCCAGTTATAAATATCATACCTTAAAATTTTCCAAACTTAAACATATAAGATAAATTACCAAATTTCAATTTCTCAAAAAAAAATTTCATTTTTATTCAACAGGTTTATACATAGCTTAAATTTAAAAATTTTAACTTCATATGTATATATATCGAAGAACAATATTTCATAAAATATCAAAATCAAAAATTCTTATAAACCGTATCCCATCCAAACCATAGAAATCACTTTAAAATAATTTATATATAGACCACGGTGCCTGTATAAAATTTTCTATCCTATGGTCAAGTGATACGGATATTTATCATTTCAATCCGCAATTTAAAAATAAAAATTTGCGGTTGTATATCATTTCAAACCACAACCCCGAATGAAATGAAAATGCATGATGACTTGCAGTTTATACAATATAATTATAGCATTCATTCATCCAAATATCAATCATCAATCATCAATTGCAATCATCATCCAATTTTAAACAACCATTGATACATAGCATATGAATTTTACAGGAATTAATACAGATTATTAACTAACAGTTTCTATTCCATAATAAATTTAATGACTGTTAACTAGCAGTTTAAGTGCAAAAATAAATTCTACCTGTCAAATTTTATGCAATAATAACTAAATTAACAGTTAAGTTAAATAAATGCGATTTAACAGATATGCTGAATAAAACACGCCAACGGTCATAAATAAATTTCTACTAAAATTTAAAATAAATTTAACAAACATAAAAACTTTTAGAAGTTGTGAGTGGGTTAAAAACTCACCTTTGGGATTTAAATTGAATTTAAATCCAATTTAAACCCAAAATTTCGACGGTCTCCAAATCTGTCCAAACTAGCGTCAACAGATCCAAAATTTAATTTCGATCCTAACAAAAAAAATCTTGCGTGAATCGGACTACGTATGAGAAAGTTATTCGAATAAACGTTATTGAAATCGAAAATAAAAATTAAAATAAGAAAACAACTCACCCTCACACAAATCCACGCCACCCACACTGCCTTCATGCGCACGCTACATCACCATCATCTTCTACAGGCCATCACGCAACTGTTCGAACCCAACAACGCACGCACACGAAAAAAAAAGCCACCTCCAGACCGACGTTGACCAGATCCGAGGCTACCAACGACCATGCCTCGTCACCACTAGCCGCCGCGCCCCACCTCCAAAGTCGCGACGTGCCCTATCATCCTCAGGCCGAGGCGAAAAATCGGCTATTCCCCTCCAATTTGCGGCGAATCCGATGACCATCTCGATACTCTAGCCGTACAGATGTGTGCTGCTCGTCGTTACCTTCGCAACGACACAAACCGATCGTCGATTAGCTTCCGATCTACCGTTGAATCAATCAATTTCTCACACGAACGGCTAGCGTTTATTTGCCATTTCTGTACAAACGATAACTTGAATCGAGAAACCAATTGCAGATCTGAGTTGCGCTTGCCAAAAGCTTCAACATATATTTTTCTGGAATTTTTCTGGAGAGTTTGAATTTTGACTTTGATTTTTGAACTGTAGATAGATCTAGGTTTTGCAACCATTGAGGAAGAGAAAGAGATGAAGAAAATGAACGTACAGCCAAATGATAGAAGATGGAGGCTAGGGTTTATCACAGCATATTTATAGACAAATTGTAGAAGGCTAGGTGAGCACGAATTACGAACGTGCTACACGGTAGTTGGCCCAAAAAGCCCGTTCTGACCCCGGAACGAAATTTGTTAAACCCATATATCCAGATAGATATTTTAAAATATTCTAAACGCGATGGAAAAAGTTTCACGTCCAAATTCGATCGTATGAAGAAGTTATGCTGAAAACAAAATTTCCAAATTGATTTCAAATTGATTTTAATTAAATCGATTCCAAGGCGTTTCGCGTCCGTACGATCAAACGACAGGTCCGATCGATACGAAACTTGAAACCCTACAATAATTCACCGATACGGATCCGATGAAGCTGGTTTCGTCGAAATCCGAGTCCGTGGCCAAAATGGCTATTTTTATATTAATTAAATAAATTAAGAATTTGTAAGAAAATCCAATTTTTATATTTCAGTTTCCGAATTTGGTAAATTTTGTCACTTAAAATCTTCAAACATTCAAAATGACCTAACAAATTTTTAAATGTCAATTTCATTAAAGATCAAATCCATATAAATATTAAATCTCATAAAAATCCAAATTACAGGTAAATTTCCAAATTTACTTTTTAAGTCGTATTAACCTATATTCATTCCTTTCATTAATTTCAAATATAAGGGTTTACCATTGGATTGCAAATTATCACATAATTATCCCATTTCACGAAATTCTTAAATTTACGTAATATTTACATTTTCCTTTAATTAATTTCAATAAATCCAAATTATCGTATATTAAATCCAATTATATAAATAAAGCTTGATTTCCATTTTAACTCATTTGGTTTTCACTTAACCTTTTACAGTGAATTAAATTCCAATGTATAATTGAAACTTAATTTCCATTTGATTCCAGTATTTCATTAAATATCCTCATATTCTAGCTAAATTCCAACTAACGTTTTAATTAGCTATTTCGATTTCATTTAATTGCAATTAACATACTATAGTAATTTAAATTCCTTTAAATAAATAAATAAATGTTGATCCCCATTTATTTACGTTTGGTACTTCTATATACAACTTAGCTTTGTATAAATGTTTGAATGTGGAATCTTGTCTCTTTCACGTATTAATTAAGATTTAAAAAAAATCATTAATATTTATCAGACTCCATTAACGTAATGGTTAAATACTAATTTCACTTGTTCACAATCAATCCAAAATTTGAATTTCCAATTCCAAAGGAATCAATAAATCTTGATTTTTCTTTGCTTCTTAAATCACCCAATCGTCATGTTATAATGGAAACTAACATTTATTACTCCTTATAGAATTTACTATCTTAAATGACAAATCAAATTACCCTAACAGCACTAATTTAGGGCGATTAATTGCAATTGATTTTTCCATTAAACTGCGTAATTTATCCAATTGAAACCTAAATAAAACGTTTATTTATTTTAAAAATCCTACTGTTTAAATGAATTGATCCTTTACGATATAATTTACATTTGACTTGATTTCTCATTTATTTTGCAAAACAGTAAATTTCAATTGCTACCAACATTATAAATGGGATTTTCCTTGGTTACATCTTATTTGGATTCAACATTCTTCATTTACCAATTTATTTCACTTTAACTACAGTAATTTAGCGGATAAATTGAATTTGATTCCAGATTAAAATTGACAACCAATAAAATAAGTAACGTACAATAATTATAGTTATTCACTCTATTTCACATATCTACATTCAGTTCCAAATTTTATAGAATTAAATTCTAATTACTTACCCCTTAATCCAACATGCATTTAAATCTTTTTATTTTAAATAAATCTATTCAATGTTGACATCCACTAAATAAAATTTACTTTCATTTATATAGTTGCACTTCAATTCAGTTATTATTTCATTAATACTATTTCCGCTTTATATCTTCCAGTATAAATCAACAAATTATAACTTATAACCACAAACGCCAATTTACGTTAATCAATCTATTGCCATATAAACATTTAAAATTGTTAACCTTAAATTACAGTTACTATATCTAATTCCTACATTTACTCAAATAAAATCTTAAGACTTTTATTTCATTCTAAATTAGATTAGAAATCATATTAAATTAACTCATTTAATATCATCGAATTCAACGGGTCGTTACACTCTCCCCCACTCAAAACTTTTCGTCCCCGAAAAGGAAAAAGAAGGGAGAAGGAAGAATTAAAAACAGTACATCTTACTTCAAATATTAACTTATAAACAATGATTTACTAAATTAATTTCCTTAAATGAAATATACCCGTTTTATAATCATTATATCCTTTTATACTAAATAATTAGAGTTTGGAAACATTTTCAACATAATTCTAAGTCCAAAATTTACGGAAAATTTTAGCAGAGTCTCCTTTGTACGGAGAGACTCTGGAGAAAATATAATATCAAAATATAACAAATATATTACCTATATTATCCAAATATTATATCCCAACACGGGAAAAATATATATAAAAATATCGCTACAAAACGTAATCCGAAAACGTACCTATTTGTCGGGCAATTTACGCTTATTATTATGGAACCAAAAGCAGTAGCAATTGTTTCCATAACCTGCATTTCACTTATAAAATCCAAAGGGTTAACTATTTATCTCAAGTGAAATATTTAAGTGGTTTCAATCACTAACAACAAATCAATACAACAACCATCAATTTTAACAAACATCACACACAACTAAACCAACAATCATTCAATCAATCAAACAAATAGTTGTTCGGGTTCAAAACTTGAAATGGTACGGAATGAAAAATAACTATCCAGTGCATCATTTACTCAACAGTCTTAGATGAGACGGAATAGATTATTTATTCATCCAACTACTTCAAATTTCCTTACCAGACCAAACCATAAATCAAACAATAACAATTCAACCAACCAATCAATTTACTCATTATAAATTTTTATTTCATACATTAGCTGTTTGATCTTTTCATTCATATAACAGTTTATCTTTTATTTTATTAAACCCTTTTTCTTAAGTTTACAATTCATACCACATAAATTATTCTTTTATAATATACATTTATATCTAACAACTTCAAATTTTTATTTCTCATTCAATGGTTGTTTCCTTATTTCTACTTATTACTTACCATTATTCATTTTTATTTATTCAGGTTATGTAAGTCTCTTTTATTGGTATTACATTTAATGTACTTCTTCAAATTCAATCATTTATTAAATGCTTACATTCTATTATATTTAATTACAGTAACCCTTTTTAATTACACTTAAATTCTTAACCTTATAACCTCCATTCTTATAAATAAAGGATTTTATAAATTTATTACCTAGGGTTTACAGTCATTTATTTATATTACCTACTTTCCATTTTATTCAACTGGTAGCATTTAAATCATACTAAATTTTATAATCATACACATCAATCCTTATTTATTAAAGAATTTCGTTTTATTTACTTAAGTTTAAGATCACCTATTTATAATACTTACCTTTAATTATGGTAAAATTTCAATTATAACTTAAGTTTATACCATTAAATTCTTATTTATAAAAGCATTTCATTGAGTACTTCATTATTTCCAAAATTTCTACTTGTATAATATTTTATTCAAATTTCTTATTTAACATTTCAACTTTTCATATTTGGTAAGTTATTTATGTTAAAATCTTCAAATTTATTTTTATAACTTTGCATTAATTCTCTTACCTAAATTAGAGGTTTCAATCCATTAATTACTTACCTTTTATTTCACTAAAATAATTTTAAACAATTAATTAATGGAAATTTAAGAATTAAATACCGGGTCAAATTTCAAATATTTTAAGAATAATAGATAAATAATTTCTTACAACTTATATATCTCCAATTATATTTAAAACAATTAAAATTTTAGATAATTTCAAAATAAATCTGCAGTAGAATTTACTACAGGGGCCTTTCCTCTTCGAAACCCGAAAATGAAAGTCGATGATGCGGCCGCCATCATCGAAATTATTTTCCAATGACAGAGAGGAAAGTACAAAACTTATTTTCTCCAAATCTTCTTTAAAACAATTCTTCCGAATTATACTAAATATTTATATAAGAAAATACTTATAAACCAAATCATTATATTTCATAAATCCTTTGAAAGCAGATTTTCAAAAATCCCGGACTTAAGTTCTAAATCTCCAATTTGATTTATTATAATTTCAACTTAGCTTCAATTATTATAAATATTTTTATTACCTAACACCCAATCTATAGCAACCAAATATATATATCTTTATAAAATATTTTTATATATAGAAAATATAATAGGCAAAGTTATTTCATTCACCTATATTAAAATAGATATTATGTCGGTCTGTCCTATTAAGTGTTTAGAAATCCCTATTGATGACATAGCGTCCCATGCATCAACCAGAATTTATAAATACAAAACGGAACAGATTAACACAATATTAAAATCTTTTTATAACACTAACAAATACGCTCTCTCATATATATATACTCAGCGACTCCCATAGGGTATTGCTACCCTATTAACAAAGAGTCAAACCCCACAAAGCCAAGGTTTATCGCTAAACCAAAGCTCTGATACCAACTGTAACATCCCGCCTTTTCGCACGCTTCAAATCGACACACGTGCCAATTCAAACCATACGGAAGGGCGGATTGTTATGGGGTAAATAAGAAAAAACCGAGAAGAAAAAAACTAAACAGAATCTCACAGCGGAATGATAAAATATAATAATCAAATATACAGTTTATAAATCTGTTTACAAAACCATTTATATAATACATATCAGAGTTACACCTACCAATAACAATGCAGCGGAACAGTGTGTAGTGCACTAGTATAAATAATAATAATAAAAATCTTCATCTTCGTCCTTGAGAGCTAAATCTTGCAATCCTGAAACGCTCGGACTGACCCAAGCGAATTTTAAAAGACAAAAACACTCGAGTCAGAACTAAAAGATCTTACGTGAGTTAAATTAACAGAAATAAATATGAGTGCAGTAACTCAAGAGATGCTCGGGATTTACATCTCCTAAGGATCCGTTAAACTCTTTACTATGTAGTATATTGCGCTATTATAATAGTGTCTAATTGTAAAATAAACTTACTTTTTAATAGCGTTAAGGGGTTACCCATATAGCCCTTAACACAGAATATATTCCCATAGTCTATACAGTACCGTAATCTCCCCCGTACTGGGCGTCGTCAGAGGGCACTCCATAGGTATGGTACAAAACAAAACTCGTAGTAAAGGCTCGGTATGGTAGGTGACACGGCACAACTAGGCAATGCCAGGGTAGATATACCAATTGCTATCCGGGCTGGTGGTAACGCGTAGCCGCAGCTACCGCCCACCTCGAACTAACACCCCCAAATCAAAGAAATCAATAGTGGCCACCGAATCAATCCAAAGTCAGAGTATAGTATCGAAGGAGTGCGTTCGATCAGAGGAATGACCTCATTGGCCCGAGAATCGCTCCTGTTTTAGCCACCTTATGCCAACTCACGGGAGTTGGGTCCACGTATTTACCTTACAGGAAACGTCGCCACCAACCTACTTCATTCTGGAATCTCCACCGCGTACATGGTTAGTCAAAGTGGTTTTCGGTATCGACAGAGAGTATGTCCATATCCGATCCCGGTCTCTTTGCCAACCCATCGTTATTATAACACCGCGGTCATTTAAAAATAGTTTATACTTAAAACCAGAATAAAAATTTCCATTTCAAAAACTATGAATACGATATCATTTTTAAAACCCAAAACAATATGATATCATTTTATCCAAATATAATTCTTTTCCACAATCATACTGCTTTAAATCTATAATATCTGGAAACCAAACATTTGAATTATACTTTCAAAGCATAGTATTTCGAAAATTCATAGTTTAAAACCATAACTTCTAAAACTTGAATGGTTTGCATATTCAACGGTATATAAAATAAATGGTTTAACTTTAAGGTAACTTTGTAAAGAAAATAATTTCCATGGCTTTACAAATATATTTCTTTATTTAAAGTCTAACCAACATTTAAATATCACTTCCAAGTTCCAAAACCACTTCAATTTCTATATATATATATATATATATATCCATTTGGAGTATTAGTGTTTCAAAACTAAAGTTGGATTGTATTCTTTCAACAATTTAATGTTCTATTATTTAGTCTTGAATATTCACATAAATTCCTTAAATAAAACTCGAATTTCTAGCAATTAAATCTTTTCTCAAATTTACTTTATACTAGAATATTCATTTTTAAATTTATCTTGGAAAATCCAGTTATAAATATCATACCTTAAAATTTTCCAAACTTAAACATATAAGATAAATTACCAAATTTCAATTTGTCAAACCTTTTTTTCATTTTTATTCAACAGGTTTATACTGTAACGACCCAGAATTTTTAGAGATTAAAATTTGAATATTTAATTTATTTTAAATATTAATAAGTGAATTTATAAGTCAAATAAATTTTTATTTGAATTATTGGATTTAATTGAATAATTAAATCGATAATTTAATATGTTAAATTATGGAAATAATTGAAAATATAGTTAAATATGATTGAAAATGATTTGTAAAATTTTATTTTATCATATGGAAATTAGAACGATATTTTAGAACTTTTAAAATCGAATTAAAAGTTAATTTGTGAAAATTGAATATTTTAATATTAAAATCGACTAGTGAAAATAATCAATTTTTGAACAGTCTCAGAATTGAACGAAACCAGTTCCATTGGATCCGTAATAGTTAGTTATTACCGGATTTCAATTTTCGTATCAATCGGAGTTATCGTTTGATCGTGGCAGCTCGAAACGCATCGATTTATTTTTAATTTTAATTTGGCGAGTTAAAATAGCCATTTTTCAAAAAGTCTCGGATTTCGACGAAACCAGTTTCATCGGATCCGTAATGTGATATTATTGTATGGTTTCAAATTTCAAGTCAATTGGATTTACCGTTTGTCCGGTACAAATTAAAACGCCTAGAAATCGATTTAAATCGGTTTAATTTAAATTGAGCGTTTATAGCCATAACTCGCACAGATGTCCGAATTAGCTTTCGAAACCTGTTCCATTGTGTCCGGAACGCGGGGTAAACCCTAGAAACGCTGGTTACGGCGCGTAAATCGGAGTTCAGAATTTCCGGGATGAATAGTGTTTGAGAATTCCTTATAAATAGCCCACCATTCACAATAAAAAAAAATAATATCAAAAACCCTAATCTATTTCTTCAGGCCGCCACCATTGGAATGAAGGGCTGAAAAACAATCCTCTTCCCCCTCTCTTTTCTCCAAATCCATTGACAATTAGCCGAAACTTCCAACTAGAAACTTGTAGAGCACAACACGAACTAGAGATCCAACGGTTATGATCGAGTTTGGAGTTGTATTTTGAGGGATAGGAGGCCGCGTTCGTGCTCGTCTATGGCACGTTTTTCGAGATTTATATAGGGCCGAGCTTCATGGTGTTTGGGGCAAGCGTAGAGGTGGCCAGGGGCATTCACGTGGAATATCTTGATCAAGCTAGAAGTCGATGAAGTGGTTGCTAAATTTAAACCCTAATTCTTGTAATGGGTTAAGGAGCACGGCCTCAACCTGTAGCCAAGACGTGAGGAGGAAGGAGCAAAATGCACGGCTAGGATGCATGGGTATAGGATCTAACGGCCAAAGCTTGTATAGGTTATAAATTATAAAGTTTAAGTTGTAATTATTAAGTTTAAATTCGTATAAACTTCGTAAATTCATAACTTTTTCATACGAGGTCGAAAAAATGCAAACTCAGTTGCGTTGGAATCGTATGGACGAGCACTACGCGATGGAGTTGGTTTGGAGTCGTTTGGAGTTAGTGAGAATTTTGGGTAAAATTAAACGTCCGTTTAATTTTATTCGAAATAAATCGCTAAAACGGAAATAAAACCAAGGTGAGAACTTCTCAGTCAATCGAATCAGTTTCGATTTTATTTTAAATAGTTAGATTTAAAATATTTGAATGCATGTTTGAATAATGATTGATATCTATTGATTGTTAAATAGACATTATACGCCGTTAGTAAGCGGATGTTATTTATTAAAAACATATACCGCGAATATTTCATAAACAGTGAAATTGGTATTATATATAATATCAATATATATATATTGGCATATGTATATATTGCAGTTGATTGATTTCCCGCATTTATTTGTTTAGCGGATGAGACCCTATTACGCCGTTATTAAGCGGATAATATTTAATAAGAACATATACCGCGATAATTTCGTACTGGAGCGAAATTGGTATTGTGCTAATGTTTTTGGATGCAGGAAAACAGGTTGGAGGGATCCAACAGGATTCCTCAACAGTTTTTATTTAATTTCAGATATTTTGATATTTGATGGATTTTCATATTGATATATGATATCGTTGTAGTCGTGATTGACTATTTGGTGTGTAGCATCATTGGACCCAAATTTTGGGATTTTAAAATGATTATAAAGTGATTTTTGAAAATATACTATATTTTTAGAATTGATCCATTTTAAATAAATAAACGTTATAATTTTAAAAGTTATAAAATTATGGTTTTTGTGAAATATAGTTAAAAGCTGATTTTTGAGAAATATGGATTAATGATTTTTTTAAAATAGTTTAAATTGAGATTTTGGAATTTATTATAAAGAGTTTAAATATAGGATTTATAAAATTTGATTATTTTATAAATCAAGAGAATGGGAAATTATAAAGGAATTTAAAGTCGTTTTAAAGAATAATATAAATTGATTTATATTAAGAGATTTATAAATGGATATTTATAAATTGAAATATGGACATTATAAAACGAGTTTTTATAAGTGTTTGAATGAAGTGAAAATGAATTTCATAATTGAATGGAATTTATAGAATTTTAAACAGTGAAGTTATAAATGAAATTTTATAAACAGTGGGTTTATAAAATTTATAAAGATATTGAAAGAATGAATTTTGGATAAATAAACAATCTTATAAGTTATAAGATTTATGATTTGGAAAGTCTTTAAAAAAACGATTTTGTAAAATAATCGTTTTATAAGTATTTAACTCATAATATGAACTTTTAGTTTATAATTGAGTTATAAACTGGAATAGGTTAATAAAGGAATTTATAAAAAGGAAGTTTTTATAAATAAATAGAAATGGAATTTATAAACGTTGTTTTATAAATTTGCAAATGATTTATTTTGACAAGAAAATTTGTTGAAACCTATTAATGGAGTTATATTCACATTTTTGAATAGTGAATAATCCTTTGAATTAAAATGAATAAAAGGATGAAATTGTTAATGAAGTATATTCACGTTTTTGAATAGTGAATAAGATGTTAAAGAAATTGTTTTGAATGTGATATTTGAAATAGAATTAAAACGATCGGACAATGTTTTAAAATGTGTTGAGATTCGAAACCATAGATTTCAACATTTATTGTTGAAATAGACGTTTTCTAGAAATAGAAGGAGATGATGGACTATAACACTGTTGTTATAGTAAATGATTTCCGAAAGGAAATGTTTTGTATAGTATTGGGATTTATATATCTATTTAATTTCGAATCCCTATACTAGTGAATTTGGGTTGTCGTAACGATGTTTTACGTAACATTCGTTTTGGCCCAAATAAATATGTTTAAGAGAATGATTTCCTTAAAGAATGAAATATATACTTATTTTTGATTTAAGTATATTGAATATTTTCCAAGTGTTGAAAATAAATAAAATTTGTGAATTACTTATGAATAAATAAGTATGGAAATGTTTTCCAATATAAAGTGAATATTTTGAGGATTTATCTTTTTGAAGATAAATTGAAAATGGATAATTGAAAACGTATATCAATAAATATTGTGAAATGTAAATTCACTAAGGAATTTATAAAAGAAAGTGAAATTGGTTTAAAAATAAATATTGATTTATTTTTGAAGTATTGAAATTATATATCTTGTAGAGATATTTTGTGAAATAAATAATTTGGAAAATTATTTGGAATCTGGTGATGTGTGCATATCCAGTGATAGTTCAATAACCGACTATCAGTATTTCCCTTTGAATGGGTATTTGATGTGATTTGTTTGAATGTGAATGCTACACTTATTTTTAAATAAGCGCTCACTATTCGGGTTAACCGGGAAAGGACCATGGGGTCGTATAACCCATTCCGAATATGTGATACGTCGTTGTGAATTGCATTTGAAGATCGGTGTTGAAGACCCGGTATTTGCGAGAGCGATAGGATGACCTGTCGATTTACTCTGCACCGAGTAGCTACGGTATAGAGTTCTCCATATGTGATGGTGAATCCGATCAGGATTGTGAATATCCGGATTGCAAGGACTTCTTTGTAAGTGCCTTCGGTTTTGTTCGATCCCGGAACAGACTTGTATGGATTGTGTGTCTGACATTACAAGTCGAGATATAAAGCCGATTTCTTTCAAATATATTTCTGTTGGTGGCGAAGAATTTATTCTTTTAGCTTAACACCCTTCTCTGAGACGTACGAGCTCAAAGGTTATGTAGTTGAATGTTATCAGCAATATATTCCCAATTTGGTAATGTGACATGCTGAGTGTTGCTGAAATGATCATTGTGTTGATTATTGTGATAGGATCGTTTATTTGATCGTCTATCTTGGTGATCATTGTGTTGATCATTTGTTGACCCAAAGCATGACTTTTGTATAAAGTATGTTTTTGTGGACGTGATTTCGTCGAGCCTCACACCCCGGAAATGGTCAAAACAGGAAAGATGCGGCAAGGTTATGAGGGGTAGCACCCTTTAGGGTATGTATATTTCCTTCTGGATAGAGGTGGTACCATGGTATGGAGCCCAGATATTTAACCTATGTGGTTACTACGAATTTATTACTTTGTGGTTGTTGGCTTTCGGGATCCCGTGAGAAAGGTCGTTTACGATCGGGGAATGGCGTGCTCGTGTCAGTAGTTACCCAGTTAGGGGTAACCCGGCCTTGTGTTGGCAGAGTTCCGGTTTGGTTCTCGAGGATGTCTTTCCAGAGGCATTCTCATGTGGCAGTGGGAAGTTCCTTGGCCTGACCATTTGTTGGAAATCCAAAGAAACAATACGAGACTTGTACGGTTTTAGTTGTAGAACCTGCCATCTAATATGGTAGCCATTAGTAGGCATAATATAATGGTACCTATGCTGGCTAAGATTTATATTCTATTTTCGAAATGAATTTCTTCTACACTATGCACTAATAATAATATCAAAATTGATTGGATTTTAATGCGTATCAAGCATCTTTGACTATCATAAGGAGAAATCTTCTCCAAGTCTACGTTTGCATTGTGTGTGTGGCAGGAGGTCTTATGGTAGTCTCATTTTTAAAAGCATTGCGAATTGACTTTAAAAATATTCCTCTATTTTGATTTTAAAGATAAATAAATTGTTTTGAGTTCTCACACCAGTCACATGACTGACTTGGAGTTTATTGTTTTCCTTCCTAAACTCTGGGTGCCCACCAATTTTCACACGGGCAGTTAAGAGTTAGGTTTATCAGGATATTCTGGATATTCTGGAGTTGATGGAGGCAAGCTGGATGGCATGGCGTATTATTTATATAGTATTTCTTTTTCCGCTGCACTATTTGTTGTTGTTGTACACTCTGATGATATGATGTAATGAAAAGTGATGTAATGTAATAACTGATATAGTTCTTTGTTTAAAGATTATTCATTTATTATTATATGTTGTTCCGTTGCGAATTGTGAGATTCTGATGTGATTCTGTTGTTTTCTGTTCCGTTCTATTTTAAAATCATGTTCTATTTTTCTTTCCCCTTCTATGTTCTCTATTTCACTTTTTCTTTTATTTTAAAATTTTCTATCTTCTTTTCCCTATCTAAATTTTCTATCGTTTTCTTTTTCTTTTCTTAAATTCTTTTTAAAAACCCTCAGTGTTCGGTTTTCCGTCGTTCGATTCCTCGGCAGTCGATAAAGTAAGTGTCGATGTCGAATTTTCGGAAGACGAAGAATCGTGTCCTGACATATACACAGCTTAAATTTAAATTTTTTAACTTCATATGTATATATATCGAAGAACAATATTTCATAAAATATCAAAATCAAAAATTCTTATAAACCGTGTCCCATCCAAACCATAGAAATCACTTTAAAATAATTTATATATAGACCACGGTGCCTGTATAAAATTTTCTATCCTATGGTCAAGTGATACGGATATTTATCATTTCAATCCGCAATTTAAAAATAAAAATTTGCGGTTGTATATCATTTCAAACCACAACCCCGAATGAAATGAAAATGCATGATGACTTGCAGTTTATACAATATAATTATAACATTCATTCATCCAAATATCAATCATCAATCATCAATTGCAATCATCATCAAATTTTAAACAACCATTGATACATAGCATATGAATTTTACAGGAATTAATACAGATTATTAACTAACAGTTTCTATTCCATAATAAATTTAATGACTGTTAATTAGCAGTTTAAGTGCAAAAATAAATTCTACCTGTCAAATTTTATGCAATAATAACTAAATTAACAGTTAAGTTAAATAAATGCGATTTAACAGATATGCTGAATAAAACACGCCAACGGTCATAAATAAATTTCTACTAATATTTAAAATAAATTTAACAAACATAAAAACTTTTAGAAGTTGTGAGTGGGTTAAAAACTAACCTTTGGGATTTAGATTGAATTTAAATCCAATTTAAACCCAAAATTTCGACGGTCTCCAAATCTGTCCAAACTAGCGTCAACAGATCCGAAATTTAATTTCGATCCTAACAAAAAAAATCTCGCGTGAATCGGACTACGTATGAGAAAGTTATTCGAATAAACGTTATTAAAATCGAAAATAAAAATTAAAATAAGAAAACAACTCACCCTCACACAAATCCACGCCACCCACACTGCCTTCACGCGCACGCTACATCACCATCATCTTCTACAGGCCATCACGCAACTGTTCGAACCCAACAACACACGCACACGAAAAATAAAGCCACCTCCAGACCGACGTTGACCAGATCCGAGGCTACCAACGACCATGCCTCGTCACCACTAGCCGCCGCGCCCCACCTCCAAAGTCGCGACGTGCCCTATCATCCTCAGGCCGAGGCGAAAAATCGGCTATTCCCCTCCAATTTGCGGCGAATCCGATGACCATCTCGATACTCTAGCCGTACAGATGTGTGCTGCTCGTCGTTACCTTCGCAACGACACAAACCGATCGTCGATTAGCTTCCGATCTACCGTTGAATCAATCAATTTCTCACACGAACGGCTAGCGTTTATTTGCCATTTCTGTACAAACGATAACTTGAATCGAGAAACCAATTGCAGATCTGAGTTGCGCTTGCCAAAAGCTTCAACATATATTTTTCTGGAATTTTTCTGGAGAGTTTGAATTTTGACTTTGATTTTTGAACTGTAGATAGATCTAGGTTTTGCAACCATTGAGGAAGAGAAAGAGATGAAGAAAATGAAGGTACAGCCAAATGATAGAAGATGGAGGCTAGGGTTTATCACAGCATATTTATAGACAAATTGTAGAAGGCTAGGTGAGCACGAATTACGAACGTGCTACACGGTAGTTGGCCCAAAAAGCCCGTTCTGACCCCGGAACGAAATTTATTAAACCCATATATCCAGATAGGTATTTTAAAATATTCTAAACGCGATGGAAAAAGTTTCACGTCCAAATTCGATCGTATGAAGAAGTTATGCTGAAAACAAAATTTCCAAATTGATTTCAAATTGATTTTAATTAAATCGATTCCAAGGCGTTTCGCGTCCGTACGATCAAACGACAGGTCCGATCGATACGAAACTTGAAACCCTACAATAATTCACCGATACGGATCCGATGAAGCTGGTTTCGTCGAAATCCGAGTCCGTGGCCAAAATGGCTATTTTTATATTAATTAAATAAATTAAGAATTTGTAAGAAAATCCAATTTTTATATTTCAGTTTCCGAATTTGGTAAATTTTGTCACTTAAAATCTTCAAACATTCAAAATGACCTAACAAATTTTTAAATGTCAATTTCATTAAAGATCAAATCCATATAAATATTAAATCTCATAAAAATCCAAATTACAGGTAAATTTCCAAATTTACTTTTTAAGTCGTATTAACCTATATTCATTCCTTTCATTAATTTCAAATATAAGGGTTTACCATTGGATTGCAAATTATCACATAATTATCCCATTTCACGAAATTCTTAAATTTACGTAATATTTACATTTTCCTTTAATTAATTTCAATAAATCCAAATTATCGTATATTAAATCCAATTATATAAATAAAGCTTGATTTCCATTTTAACTCGTTTGGTTTTCACTTAACCTTTTACAGTGAATTAAATTCCAATGTATAATTGAAACTTAATTTCCATTTGATTCCAGTATTTCATTAAATATCCTCATATTCTAGCTAAATTCCAACTAACGTTTTAATTAGCTATTTCGATTTCATTTAATTGCAATTAACATACTATAGTAATTTAAATTCCTTTAAATAAATAAATAAATGTTGATCCCCATTTATTTACGTTTGGTACTTCTATATACAACTTAGCTTTGTATAAATGTTTGAATGTGGAATCTTGTCTCTTTCACGTATTAATTAAGATTTAAAAAAAATCATTAATATTTATCAGACTCCATTAACGTAATGGTTAAATATTAATTTCACTTGTTCACAATCAATCCAAAATTTGAATTTCAAATTCCAAAGGAACCAATAAATCTTGATTTTTCTTTGCTTCTTAAATCACCCAATCGTCATGTTATAATGGAAACTAACACCTTATAGAATTTACTATCTTAAATGACAAATCAAATTACCCTAACAGCACTAATTTAGGGCGATTAATTGCAATTGATTTTTCCATTAAACTACATAATTTATCCAATTGAAACCTAAATAAAACGTTTATTTATTTTAAAAATCCTACTGTTTAAATGAATTGATCCTTTACGGTATAATTTACATTTGACTTGATTTCTCATTTATTTTGCAAAACAGTAAATTTCAATTGCTACCAACATTATAAATGGGATTTTCCTTGGTTACATCTTATTTGGATTCAACATTCTTCATTTACCAATTTATTTCACTTTAACTACAGTAATTTAGCGGATAAATTGAATTTGATTCCAGATTAAAATTGAAAACCAATAAAATAAGTAACGTACAATAATTATAGTTATTCACTCTATTTCACATATCTACATTCAGTTCCAAATTTTATAGAATTAAATTCTAATTACTTACCCCTTAATCCAACATGCATTTAAATCTTTTTATTTTAAGTAAATTTATTCAATGTTGACATCCACTAAATAAAATTTACTTTCATTTATATAGTTGCACTTCAATTCAGTTATTATTTCATTAATACTATTTCCGCTTTATATCTTCCAGTATAAATCAACAAATTATAACTTATAACCACAAACGCCAATTTACGTTAATTCAATCTATTGCCATATAAACATTTAAAATTGTTAACCTTAAATTACAGTTACTATATCTAATTCCTACATTTACTCAAATAAAATCTTAAGACTTTTATTTCATTCTAAATTCGATTAGAAATCATATTAAATTAACTCATTTAATATCATCGAATTCAACGGGTCGTTACAAATTCTATTTGATTAGAGTTTCTCTAAATTTGAATCTCTATTTGTTTTAAAATCCATCCTTGAATCATCCCTTGGAAGTTCATGTTTGGTTGTATTTTGAAATTGTACATACATCGAAACTATTAGTTTGATAAGGATGACCACATTTTATATATAAGAGTGAAATGTTTCCGATAAGGATTATATACCTTTTAAAAATGAAAATTTAAAGCTTCGAAAGGATTTGAAATTTTGAAATTTTTATAAGAAATTGATTTATATAAAAATGATTTATAACTGAAGGGTTTTGAATTTAAAATTGGAGAAATTAAACTCCAGTATTTTGAAAATTGGTTTTAAGGTTTTGAAAATATATGATAATATGATTTGAAAGTATTTTCCAGATAAGAAATGTTTCATATGACTTCAAATGAGTTTCAAAGATCTCAAAGAAATTTCAAGGAATTTTTAAGAAAATAGAAGTCTAGAACCCACTTGTGTCACTGGAAAATAATCTCGGTGATGAGTGCATGCATCATCGACATTGATTTTCGAGTTTTGGAGTGGAGGAGAGGCCACTCTAGTAGCTTTGCTATGCGAGTAATTTTGTGAAACCAATTTTGATTTCAGATTTCGAAGTATGATTTGATTTTAGAAAGATACAGGTATATATATTTGAAATGATTTGAAGTAAGCCCGGTGTTCAGTCCTCGAGCTTCAGATTTGATTTAGTATAACTCTATTTATAAAATTGATTTACTAATTTGTTGCTGATTCTCAACTCTTGGATTTGAAATTTGATTTCACTGACTATTTTGAAGGTTCGAACACTTCCAAATCAAGGTTTAATTTTCAAAGCTAAAAAATTTCGAAGAGTATAAAATATTCGATAAAGTATATAAGTTTACTTTTGTATGTTTAAAGTATGAAGAGTATGACTTAAATAAATTTGAAACTGTTAAATAAATAATTTGCAAAAGAAAATTTGGATCTTTTGAATAGAAATAAATAGTTTAAAGGTTTTAAAGGGATAGTTATAAATTTGGAAACCATTTTTGGGTATAATTGATTTTGAGAAAATATTTGGTTTTGAAAATAGATTGGAATGTAAACCTAGTATTTATATGATGATTTCGGAAATGAATCTGTTTGACCTAAATTATGTCGATTTGGAAACTTGGAATTATTATCAAAACCTATCATTTGGAAACTTTGAAACTGGAGGTATTTAATTTGGAAGAAATAACTTAGTGAAATCGTATATGATTTTGAAACTGAATTGATATTGAAATGATTTGAAATTGAGAACCTTGTATTATTAAGTACTTGATTTGGGAATTGTCGAACTTATATAAATTTGATTTGTATAAGTATGAAGTTGATTTGAAAACTATTGATTTGAAAGATACTCAATTTGGAAAGAGAAATCTTATATAATCGAAGTCTATATAAGTATGATTTGATATACTATTGATTTTGGAAAGTATTCGATTGGAAAATGAAATCTTATATATAATGGACTTTATATAAGTATGATATTTGAAAGTGATTTGAAAAGGTACTATATGATATATATTTTCGAAGTAAAGATATGGGAAGTGCCTTCTGCTTGATATCTGCTCTGTGACCACATTGTGGATTCATTCTATCGATATTATCCTCTCTAATTTTTGGTTTTCCAAATGTGATAATAGAGTGTCCCACCGTGGCGTAACCCATGGTTTTTTTTCGAGCGCGACTGCATAGCGTAATTCGCCTGGCTGAGATGGCCTAGGGGTACGGATTGTTTCCTAGGGGATTCAGGCGTAATCATTGTGTATCCTGTGAACTATGTAGGTCGCATTAGTAGAAAAATCCACCTGGCTGAGACGGCCTAGGGGTACGGATTGTTTCCTGGGGGATCTAGGCGTAATCACTGTGTATCCTACGGTCTATTAGTCATCATGGCGTAACTCGCAGGGCTGAGAAAGCTAACGGATATGGATTGTTTCCTGGGGGATCCAGGCATAACCATTGTGTATCTGTGAACCATGGTTAGACAAAGTTTTTGGTTTGGTTTTTTTGTTTGGATTGTACTTTCCATATCCGTTTTTAAAAGTTTTTCAAGTATTTTCATTGGCTGTTGAAACAAGTCTACTAAGTACTTGGAGAATACTAGCTTTGTGCCTGATCAATGCACTGCCAGAGTCTACGGGAACGAGGATAAACTTGTTAAGACATCGAGTTATAAAAGTACTTTGATAAAGTATTATATAAAGGATATTTTGATCATTTATTCTACCCTTCCAAATAATTGAAATTTATATAGCTTTAGAATAATGGTTCATCCTTGTCTTTCAACCTATTTTCCCTTCTAGCCATTCCTACTTTCCACCTTGTTAAACTTACCTATAACAACTGTTATCAGGTATAATTTTAATCTTCTTATCATCTTGTCTTAATCCTATTTCATTCTATCTTTTTCTGTGTTTTCCGTGCCTCGTTTCTTTTCGAGGACGAAAAGATTTGAGTGGGGGAGAGTGTAACAACCTTGTATTTTGTGATTATTTTAATTTTTTTTATTATTTTTAACTGAAATTCCCGATTTAAAAACTTTATTTTATTTATTAAAATGGATAATTTTTTTAATTTTAAATATAAATTTTGATTTTTATGTGAATTATAATTCCAAACCTGAATAAATGGAATATTTCCAAAAAGGTGGATTTTTGGTCAAAATGGTCAAACTTTGACTTTTAAATTTAAAACTTAAATATTTGAAATTTTGAAATTTTATATTTTATTATGAAAATAGATTTAATTCTAAGAATACTGCTTTCATTTCGTTGAAATCGGATTAATATTGTGAAAGTTATGCTTTTTACAATACTGTGTGTAAATTGTTTTATTTAACAAATGTGTTTATTTTAAATCTATATAAATAATATATTTTTTGTAAAATCATGTTTTGATTTGTGTAACATGATATGTTATGCATATATTTTATTTTTAAAATATTTTTAAAGTATAGTTATAATTTTCAAATGTTGATTGTATATTGTTTTCAGTTTTAAATTCTAATTTCCATTTAATAAAGTATTTTTTTCGTTTATTTCCTTATTTTCCTAAAAATATTTATTTATTCTTCATAATATCTATCTCTACCTTATTTTTCTATTTTAATTATTTATACATTCATTTAGTAATTAAATGGATAAGTATTTAGATCCCTATTTATTTCTTGGAATGAAATTTCAAATATATATGCGTTATTGTTTTAAAAGGCATACCTTTAAATGTAGTTAATTTAACGTTATTGTATTTATTTGTTTGTGGTAGATTATTGTATACACCTTTCTTTAATATATAGGAAACACATAAATTAAGATACGTTACCTATTTTTAATTAAAGGCATACGTTACATTTTGATTTATTACCTCTTTATCTTTCCATCAATTGATTTCATACCATAAATCCTCCACATTTTGTTGCCGTTTATTCCTTGATTCCTAGCCACCTATATCTTTTTTTCACGTGAGAAAACTTCTTCCCATCTTCATTTTCTCATGGCAGCAAAAATATTGAGGTAGTGGCTTCTTCTTTTTCCACCTTTTCTTCTTTGTTTTGCCTTGTTTTTCACTTGAATTTGCCTTGATCTTCACCTATTTTGCTCGGCCCATACCCCTACCATCTCCTCCACCGACCACCACCACTTCCTTCCCCATATAACCCATAACCCGACATCACCCTCTTCTGCCCTGAAAGTGCATTGATCATCCCTTGCACAAAACTCCACAAAAACAATGCCAAACTCCTTGAATTTTAACCTAGCCAAGCCTATATTCAGATCCACTTCATTTCCTTGCCACGGCCACCTCCTTAGCCTCCACTGCCAGCAAGCACCACACCTGAACACCACTACTAGCATCTAACCTGACCTGAATTAGCCCCTGTCCAAGCCCAAATGTGCCAAGGCCGAGCCTAAAATAATGAACAAACCACCTCCCTTTTGCTTGCCTTTTTACCTTCCTCATGTTGTAACCTCCAAACCCTTTGCCTTCTTGACCAAGCCTTGTTATTTTCTGATCCAAACCTGACCATTACCACCTGAAAACATCCAAGGCCGAACCAATATTGCCTTGTGGTCGAGCCTATGTGGGTAAAGGTCAAGCAAATTTGATGGGAAAGCTTGGCGATGTCTCTTGTTATTTCTATTTCCATTTTGTCTCAATAGATTTTTAGTATTGTAAAAATATTTATATATGGTTTGTTTCATTGTTGAATACAAGATTTATATCTTGGCTCTCTCTCCACTCAAATCAAGTCATGCTATCGTGCTTTCTGGATCTTTGTTTGTGTGTGTTTGATTTGCGAATTCCAGCTTTAAAGAGATGAGTTTTCACTCATGACATTTATACTTATATAATTAGTGAAGTGACAACAAGTGAATGTGTTGAATTGTTGTATCATGTTATATATGCCTGTGATGTTAATTATATGATGTTAAACCCCGTTATAAACTTTTCTCATCATCTGTTATGTTTTATGTTGTTATACTGTTTATTTTATTCCGTTCTCACACTGCAAGTTCCCTGTAGAATAGAATCACTATGTGTTGAAATGATACATACCCGATGGACTTTAGAATAGAGAAAAATCATTATGTGCTGAAATGATAGACCTGCGTGATTTTTATTTATTTGTATTTGTCTTGGGATTGCGGGTTTGAAACAATCAAAACCCATAAATTTTACCGATTTCGGATATAAATGATAATTTCCGTATCACTTGATTTAGGTGTGAAATATTATCCGGACCCGTGGTTGATTTCAAAATATGATTTCTTATAAATTTCATGTATTGTAAATGAAAGAAAAATATATATTTATATGGAATTTGACTTATATTGGATTTAAAATGGTAGGCAGTGATTTTCTAATAGGTTAAATGGTATAAGCTAATAGATGATTTGAGTTGTAGTGTGAAAGTTTGATTTAACTTAATAATGGGAATTTAAGTAAAATGGAATCATAAGCTTAACTTGGTAATTAATATAACTAATGAATGAATTGGATTAATATAATGTAAAAGAAAATATCAAGTTAATTGTAAAATAAAGTTAAGCAACTTACGGTGTACTTTGAATTTGTGTAATTAGTTTAATATGGTAAATAAATGGAGGGTTAAAAGTGAAATTTGAAATATAACTTGACTTGGAAATGTGAAGTTTGGTTTAAAAATAAAAGTTAAGTTAAGTGTGACGACCCGACAATTTTTAATAATTTTGTTTGTTTTATCTATTTATTTAGCTGAATTTTTGTGAAATTTTAAATAATAAAATTTTGAAATAAAAATTTGATATTTGGAATACGTCTATTTAAACATAGGCACTAGTAAATTTACATCAGAAAATATTTAAGTTTATTTTTCTAGTGTTATTTTATTTAAATCTATATCAGTTAATATTTGATGATAATAAAATATTTTCCAAACCTGAATATTTTTACATAGAAAAATTCTAAATCATCTTCTGACCGAGACATCATTTTTCGTTTTTCCAAATTGGGGATTCTTTAGCTCCGTCGATCTTATTTTTCTGCGTTTTTGCTGCATTTTCCGCTAGTACAAAATTCGAATTTTTATAATTCAATCATACCACTGATTTCCGTATACCGTTTTGATCGACTCATCGTGCTGATCTCTACAGTATTTTCAACTCTGTGTTTTGAATTCCATTTCGATGCGGAATCCATGAAAACAGTAACCACGGTGCTAGTTTCCATGCCTACTCAAATTGAAAATGGTTAAAGATAAATAAGCCATTGGTTTTTAAGCCTCTCTAATATTCTGTGACCATTGATATCCCACCATTTCATATTTCCAATACAAACGTTGTTTCGGCTTTTCGATTTTCGATCTGTTCATTAATAATGTGTGCATGCATTTATTCCTGTAGCATCGGCATTCCACTTGCTCCTCTATCTGTTGAAAAACATTCCTCTTCTCCAAGCACGAAGCCACTTCGTATGTTCCTCTCTTTCATTACTTGATCGCATGTTGTCCACCTTAAGTGCCGAACTCTGATCTTCGTAGCCGAGCCAGTCGCGCCTTCTTCCCCCCAAGAGCCACTTGAAGCCACCAGCAACCCTCTCACACCCCTTAAATACGAACACCATGCAGCTGAACCCATCACCACAACACTTCGCCCATTGAATGCCTCCACCGCCCTTCCACTGATGGCCGAAACCCACCACACAAGCTAGCCTACCCAAGCTTCCTCCTCAATCACCACCGGCCATGCCTTCTTCGCGTTCACTACTCCTTCCTCTGCCGTGTAGGCAACCCAGCCACCTGGTGCCGAAGTGTAACGACCAATAAATTTCGACAATTAAATTTGTTAGTTAAGTAAGATTTTGTAAGTAAATTTAGTAGAAGTATAAAGGTGATAAATTAATATTGGAATGAACGTAAACTAAAATATAGAAATGGCAATTAAAACCTATTTATAATAATTTGAATAAAATTCAAATGAATTAAGTAGTAAAAAGATTTTTACCTGGATATAAATTGAATATGAGAAATTTAAGGAAAGTATTAAATTGATTTAATGTAATAAAAGATTGTAAACGGTAACTGGAATAAATTAAGGAATTTGGTTAATGCAAGTTGATAAGTAACGATATTTATCCAATACCTATTAATTGGGAAAAATTTGTAAAGTTATATTTGAGTGAAATTGTAAATTTGGAGTTAAGTAATAATGGACATAGTGAAGATGGCAATCAAATCAAATACTTGGAAATCAAATTTTATCTAATTTTGAAGGTAATCAATAATTTATGAATTAAATAGCAAGTAATTAGAATTAAATTCTATATTAATTGAAACTGAATGTAGGTTTAATGTAATAACGTTAAGGCTAACTAAATTAGCGATTCCAAATTTTGAAAACCAATTACAATAAATGTTAGAAAAGTAATTTTTAATGGTCATTGTTGAAATTTTACATTACCTCAATGATTATTAAAAGGGTAACGGAGGTGAATGAAAATTTAATAGAAACAATGCAAATTTAAGGTTAATGATTTATGAACTTGCATAAAATTTCAATTATAGAAAATAATCTAAATGTATGTTTGGCTATAAATTGTACACAAGAAAATAAATGGATTAAGAATATAAATAGTAATTAGTGTACGTACTTGGCAAATATAACTAAATAGTATGGAATGAAGCATGCATTAATGAAATAACTATGAACCAATGAATGTATTTAAGTTGTAAAAGTCATAATTGATTGCATTAAATAAATTGGGAATTGAATTCAAAGGTTATGTTAATTGAGAAATAGTATGTAATAAATTGCATGTGATTGAATCAAGGCTAGGTAAGTAATTTTAATAAAATAATAACTAAAATGAATTGCAACTGTATGAATGGAAGTAAATTGTAATAAATGGATGTAAATATTAATTAATTACTGGAAATAAAGTCTAAATGTAGGTTTGGATAGAACATAAGTGGATGCAATTAGGAAGTATGTTATTTGGTAATAAATTTAAGGGTAGGATAGCAACTATTATAAATTACCAAATTAATTGGTCAATGAATTTATTTGAAATAACGTTCATTTAAATGTCGAGAAATTATAATGTCGTTATTGATTATGAGCGTTACTTTAATAATTACGATTAATTGAGAAATTAATACGAGAAGTATGTAAAGTAATAACTAAAAAGGTAATACGTTATAAATTGATTTTAACCTAAACTTAAGTGTAAGTTAAATGTTGAAATTGAATCTAATCCGTTAAATTGGAAACTTATTAAAATAAAATGGGATTCAATTTATAATAAAGGGGTTATTTTAAGAAATTGAAATAAATTCTATAATGAGTGAATTAAGCTACTTTAAATTGAGATGGGAATTGGTTTAAAGAATTATAAATTAATAAGTAAATCAAGATGATGAAATTTATGAATTATAGAATTTGAATATTTAATAGTGAGTTAATTTATTTAATTTATAATAGTAGGATTTATTGCAAATGAATGAAATCAAATATTTAATTATTATGTTGAATAAAAAATTAAGTTGAAATTGGGAAATACTTATGTAATAATATTAAATCCAATGGTAAACCCTTCTATTTGAAATTATGAATGAAATAAATATGGGTTAATTCAATTTAATGAAAATTTTGCAAATTTATCTATAATTTTGAATTTTATGAAATTGAAGATTTATATTTAATAAATTGACATTTAAAAATTGTTAAATCATTGTAAATGTTTGTGAATTATAAAGTGATATAGATTGCAAATTTCAGAATTTAAATTTTGAAATTTGATTTAATTAATTTATTTTAAATTTATTTAATTAATAGAAAAATAGCCATTTTGGCCACTGACTCGGATTTCGACGAAACCAGTTTCATCGGATCCGTATCGGTAAATTATTGTAGGCTTTCAAGTTTCGTAGCGATCGGGCTTGTCGTTTGATCGTCCGAACCCGAAACGCCTTGAAATCGATTTAATTGAAATCAATTGAAATCAATTTAAAAATATTGATTTCAGCATAACTTCTTCATACGAAGGAATTTGGAGGTGAAACTTTTTCCATCGCGTTTAAAATATTTTAAAACACCAATTTTGATATATGGGTTTACCCAATTTCGTTCTGGGGTCAGAACGGGCTTTTTGGGCCACGTTAACGTTAGCACGTACATCTATCAACGCGATCCATATATTTATTTCAATTTGCCTATAAATACCATGCTAAACCCTAGCCTCCGCCTATTCTCATTTATCTGTGCGTAAAAATTTAATCAACTCTTCCTCAATAGTGCAAACCCTAGATCCAAACACATTTGCAAATCAAATCAAAAGCTAAAATTTCATGGTCCTCAGAAAAATCTAGAAAAAATATATGCTAAAGCTCTCGACGAGCATAATTCAATGGTGTAATTCGTTTTTCAATTGAAGTTATCCTTTGCTCAGAAATTTGCCGTTCATCCTCGGCCGTTCGTATTGGGTGATTGGTTTTGACGGCGGATCGTCGACGATTGCTCGATCAGAGGGCATCAGGTTGTAGAGGAGGTAGAGAGGCTTCGATCTATGTGGTTGGTTCGTGCTATGGGGGTCGAAAATTGCCAGAATCCAAGAAGAATGGGGCGGCGGCGGCTGTCCACTGGTAGAGGCGGAGCATGCCGCGTGGACCCGGAGGGGACGTCCGGTGATGGGCGACTCGGAGGTGGTATTCGATGGGGATGACGCGGCTTGTGGTGGTCGGCGATCGTGCGTAGGGTGGCGGCACGTTTTCCTAAAGCGTGCTAGGGTTTCGAACGAAGAGGGGGCGCGTGGTCTTCGTGATGACGTGGTAGGGATAAAGGAGGTTATGTTATTTAATTTAATTTCAAACCATAATTGTTCAAATGCTTATAACTTTTACGTACAAGGTCGGATTCACGTGCGAGTTTTTTTGTTAGGATCATAATAAAATTCCGGAGATTTTGGCACTAGTTTGGACGGATTTGGAGACTGTCAAATTTTGGATTTAAATCGGATTTAAATTCAAAAGGTGAGTGTTTTAACCCACTCACAACTTCTAAGATTTCTTATGTTGGTTAACTTGATTTATGATGTGTTTAAAATTTTATTTGTAGCTGTTTGGCCTATATTTCATCATTTTCTCAGTTAAATTGCATTCATTTAATTTACGCGTTATTTAATTCATTATTGCATTTAAAACTGAAAGTTAATTGTTAATTAATTTATTCATTGCATTTAAAACTGCCAGTTAAAATTTTAGTTAAATTTAATATTGCATATAAACTGATAGTTAAATTTATTTATTATTGCATATAAACTACAACTAAACAGTTATTTAATTCATTATTGAAAAATTAACTGTCAGTAATTAATTTTTATTTATTGATGTGGTTGTTTGAATTGGAAAATTAATTGAAGAATGTTGATGATTGATATGATAGATGAATGGATGCTGTATTTATATTGTATAAACTGCAAGTTATTATGCATTTTCATTTCATTCGGGATTGCGGTTTGAAATGATATACAACCGCATTTTTATTTTTAAATTGCGGATTGAAATGATAAATATCCGTATCACTTGACCATAGGATAAAAAATTATATACAGGCACCACGGTATATATATATATAAAATTATTTTTAAAATGATTTTCTATGGTTTTGGAAAGAATACGGTTTAATAAATATTAAATTTTGATATATATATATATATATAGTAAAATTCTTGAATTTAGCTATGTATAAATTTGTTTCGAATTTTAAAATAAGCTAAATAATGAAGTTGATGTCGTTTATAAAATATGGTTAAGTATATACTTGAGATTCCGTTGTATATAGAGTTTTTAATAACTCAAATAAAGGTAAGATTGAAGATAAATGTGAATATGATTTGAATTAAAGTATTTAATAAATTTTCTCGAAATTTGTTTGAAATGTAAATAAATTAAGATTTAGAAAAAAGTATGACTGTATAACCTGATTTTGATTAGAGGTTTTAAATGAATATCAAATTGATTTAAAGGATATTATCAAATAATTTAATTTAAAAGAATATCCTGTTATTGAAGTTTAAGGGTTTTCTTAAATAATATTTGTTTTATTAAGTAAACATTTCAAATTTTGATAATAGGGATTGGATTTGATATATATTAAATTTTCAAAGAATCCATTTTGAATTAGTGGAATATTTAAAGATTGAAATATGTGAACTATAAAATTTTGGAATATAGAATATGTAAGCTTTGAAATATATGGGAATTAAAATGGTTTATTTGGAGGTTCAAATGGATATTGGGAATTTATTGTGAAATTTAAAGAAGCTGTTTTATTTTATAAAGTAATATAGTATTTGAACCGTTAAGTATTAAAAGTTATGTTCAAAGCTATGGTTTCAAGGCATATATATTTGAAATTATTATGATTTTGGAAAAGGGATATTTATAAAGTAAAAATGATATCATATTGATTTAGGTTTTATAAATAAAAATGATATCGTATTTATAGTTTTGAAATGGATATTATATTCTGATTTTAAAGTACAAATTATTTTGAAAAGACCGCGGTGTTATAATAACGTTTGGTTGTTGAAGAGACCGGGATCGGAAGTTGTCATACTCTCTGCCAACTCTGAAAACCACTTTAACAACCGTGTATGCGGTGGAGATTCCAGAAGGAAGTAGGATGGTGGCGGCGTTTCCTGTAAGGTAAATACGTGGACCCAACTCCCATGAGTTGGCATAAGGTGGCTAAAGTAGGAGCGATCGATGGGTTATTGAGGTAGCACCTTTGATCGGACACTTCTCTTCGATACTATACTCTGACTTTGGATTGTTTCGGTGGCCATCTTCACTTTTGATTTCTTTGATTTGGGGGAGTTGTTCGAGGTGGGCGGTAGCTGCGGCTACGCGTTACCACCGACCCGGAAGCGTAATTGGTATATCTACTCTGGCATTGCTTAGTTGTGCCGTGTCACCTACCCTATCGCGCCTTGTACGAGTTTCTATTTGTGTCGTACCTATGGAGTATCCTTTGGTATCCTCCCGATCAGGAGGTATTACTGTACTGTATAGACTATTGGCATTATTTGTGTTAAGGCTATATGGGTAACCCCTTAACGCTACTAAAAAAGTAAGTTTACTTTACTATTAGACATTATTATAATAGCGAAATATACTACATAGTAAATAGTTTAACGGATCCTTAGGAGATGTAAATCCTAAGCATCTCTTGAGTTACTGCACTCATATTTATTTCTGTTGATTTAACTTACATAAGATCTTTTAGTTCTGAGTCGAGTGTTTTATCTTTTCAATTCGCTCGGGTCAGTCCGAGCGTTTAAGGATTTGAAGATTTTATTCTAGAGGACGAAGACGAAGATTTGTAATACTATTATCTACTATATTATTCCACCACACCATTTAATTCCACTGCATTAATTATTATTATCTGTTATGTGTACTCTGATATTGTGTTGTATAAGTAAAGAAAATTGAATATTTTTGTAAAGCAATTTCATGAACTGTATATTTGATTACTATATTTTATCCTTCCGATGTGAGATTCTGTTTTCTTTTATTTCTTTCTCGTTTTTATTATTTACCCCATAACAATCCACCCTTCCGTATGGTTTGAATTGGCACGTGTGTCGATTTAAAGCGTGCGAAAAGGCGGGATGTTACACGAAGACACCAATGCCTTTACAACCACCGATCTCCATGAACTCATCCTCCACCCGAGCTCCTCCGTGCCAAACAACGTAGCACGCCTTTGGACTCGTTGCCATGCTCCATCGCCGAGCAACTCGTCCAGCTGAGATAGTTCACCTCCTCCTCCCTGTCATTAGCCTTCGCACTTGTTCCTTCTCTCTTTATTTTATAGCAGAGGTTAGTAGAAGTATTTATATTATTATTTATATATATGATGTAATAGTTTATATATATATATATATATAACTTTTGCTATATGCATGAAGTTATATGCAAATTTATAAAAGTTATTTTATTCGTAATATGTTGTTTATGAGAATAGTCAATAAAGTATGTTATTATTTTTTCTTCTGTTATATATTGTTTTTAAAAATATTGTAATGGTCTGATTTTGGTAAGTTCACTGTTAAGTGTATATGTGTTAGTTATATGTTAAGCAACAGAAATCACATATTAGTTTTATATAAATATATAGCTTATATAAGTCTGCATGTATTCGCATGTCTCTGCATACTATTTTGGGTTGTATGGTTTAGTTTATATACGTTGCCGGTATGAATTTTTATATATATGAAGCCTGCTGTTATAAAGTTTTGTAGCTTGCCTGAGTTATTTAAGTTTATAGTTACAGTTTATTTTATTTGATTAGCAAATGTATTCTGTTCAAATCTGCTTTAATGTTTGTATAAGTGTTATATATAAGAATTTATAAGCTTAAAATATATATATATATACTAGTTATATTTGTTATACTATTAATGTGCTATGTGATGAGTTGTAAGTCCTATATATTTATATAGTATAAATTATATATTATATCTATTTACGTTTAAAATATATACATGTGAGTTGTATATGTGTATATATGACAGTTTATCTATGCCGGTTTATATGTGATGATGTAGCATATTTAGAATATTCTATTATATGTTTAAAAGGGGTACAGCTGCATATCTACATTATAGGTAGTATAGTATGGGTTGATATAATATATAAGTATTTATTGCTATCTTATGTATATATTTTGATTTCTATCTATGTGTTTAATTTAAAAACAATGAATTTTAATCTTATATGTGTTATCTTAATATTTGTTTTAAATTAAGTATGGGTTTCACGGAAATAACTATAATAATATATATAAATTATTGCTTCTATCAATCGGATTCTAGTTTGTTTCGTCGATTTACCAGCATTGCACGTCAAATTCATGCCAATCTAGCTTTGATTTGGAATTCATGCCTGGATTCGTAACACATCTCAGTCTTGTTCATCTCTAACCTCGAAAGGTGAGCAATCACTCACGATTAATGTTCTTATATATATACATATTAAATTTGATTTCAATTGAAACGATAATTGAAATATGCTGCTGTTTGTTATTTACACTGTTGTATATATGCTATTACCTGTATCAGTTCACCTATGACATCTGACACCATTATCTGTTATTTATATTGATGATATATGCCTGTTATATTATTATCATATCTGTTATCACTCTGCAAGTTCCCTGTTAGTATAGAATTCACTATGGGTTGAAATGATACATACCCGAACGGACTTTAGACATTCTAGTGTAGATTTGCCCAGAATTCTACATCGATCTTATTCCTTAAATCAAGGTTGACCCGGTTAAGGTTGCCCGAGATTTGTATAATCCTATTCTCCTTTCTCTTTTGACATTTAATCATCTTATCTACTGTTTCGAACTAATCTTCGTATCAAAATTCTCCTTGATTTGAGTCCATCAAATTTGAATATCTATATTCTTTCTTTGAATTCCATGATTGAATCGTCGAACGAGGAAGTGCGTTTGTGAATTAATATTAAAAATGTTTATATATATATTGTGTTATTTGAGTTGTTGATGTCGATTTGGGTTTTCGATCGATTCGTCTGATCAACGCTATCGATAGGATTTCCAAAACGCTTGAACAGAGCAACTGACACAATATTATTTCCAAATTAGGTAAAAGAAATAAATTTTGTATGAGTATACTATATGCAAGTATAGGTTTTCTGAAATTAAATAGTTACTGAATTGGTTATTGAAAATAATTATATCCGATTTTCATTTATTGTTTTGTAAACCATTGACTATTGCACAATAAAAATAAATGGAATTATAAAACTTGGTTTGTAGATTTATTCAGAAATTTAAATGAATTTAAAATAAGAATTTGAGAATTTAATTTTCGAAAATTTTAAACTTTGGTTTTAAAGTTTTAAATGTACTATCTAAAATATTTTCGAATAGAAATCGTTTCCAAAGAAATTTTTTCAGTGCTCTCCTATTTTGTCGCTGGAAAATAATTTCGGTGATAGCGGCCGCATCATCGACATTCGTTTTCGAGTTTCGAAGTGGAGAGACTATTCTGTAGCCCTGCTACACTTTTTTTTAGAAAAATAAATTTATTTGAAATTCTAAACATGACTTGATTTATAATATATATTGAAGATTTTAAATTTGATTTGATATATTATGTATATATATTTATTTTATCTCTATATGGTTTGAAGTTAATCGGAAATTTAATTCTAAATTCTATGTTTAAGGGTGATTCCAAATTTTAAACGAAATCAAAATTTTGAATAAATATTTAAACTTGAATAATTGAATTGGGAAAATTTTACTGTTATAATACTCAATTGCGTTCCAATATAACTTACGTTAATTATTCAGAAGTTGACTATGTAATTGAATAATATACAGTATAAAAGATGTTAAATGAATTTATAAATAAATTAGAGTGGTTATAATAAGTGTAAATATACTTAATATATGTGATAAGATATATGAAGTGGAATAAATTTAATAATTATTTGGAATAAAGAAAGATTAAAATATGATTGTAATAAAATGACTATTCAAGTTTATGATTTTAGAAAATTATTAATAGAGGATAATTGAAAAATAAGATAATGAATAAATGAGATGAATTAAATAAAATTTTACTTTGAAGGAATTAATAGATTAACAATTGAATCAACTTAATGAAATACCTTGAATTAAAATCAATTATTGAATATTAATTAATTTAAATTGGAAGTTATATGGTTTAAATTAATTGCTTTATTTTGTTTTTTTAATCTATTTTCTTTCTGGTTGTTTCCATTCTCCTACTTCCTTCCTTTTCGGGGACGAAAAGTTTTGAGTGGGGGAGAGTGTTAGGACCTGATAATTTTTAATAATTTTATCTGTTTTATTTAGCTGAATTTTTATGAAATTTTAAATAATAAAATTTTGAAATAAAAATTTGATATTTGGAATACGTCTATTTAAACATAGCCACTGGTAAATTTTCATCAGAAAATATGTTAGTTTATTTTTTTAGTATTATTTAATTTAAATCTATATCAGTTAATATACGATGATAATAAAATATTTTCCAACCTGAATATTTTTACACAGAAAAATTCTAAATCATCTTCTGACGGAGACGTCATTATTCGTTTTTCCAAATTCAGACTTCTTTAGCTCCGTTGATCTTATTTTTCTGCGTTTTTGCTGCATTTTCCGCTACTAGAAAACTCGAATTATTATAATTCAATCATATCACTGATTTCATACTGTTTTGATCGTCTCGTCGTGCTGATCTCTATGGTATTTTCAACTCTGTGTTTTGAAATCTAGTTCGCTGCGGAATCCATGAAAACGGTAACCGCGGTACCGGTTTCCATGCCTATTCAAATTGCAAACGATTAAAGATAAATAAGCCATTGGTTATTAAACCTCTCCAATATTCTGTGACCATTGATATCCCACCATTTCATATTTCCAATACAAATGTTGTTTCAGTTTTTCGATTTTCAATCTATTCTTTAATAAAGTGTGTACGCATTTATTCCAGTAGCCTCGGCATTCCACTTGCTCCTCTATCTGTTGAAAAACATTCCTCTTCTCCAAGAATGAAGCCACCTCGCATGTTCCTCTCTTCCATTACTTGACCGCATGTTGTCCACCTTCAGTGCCGAACTCCGATCTTCGTAGCCGAGCCAGCCGCGCCTTCTACTCGCCAAAAGCCACCTAAAGCCGCCATTATCCCTCCCACAACCCCTTAAAGCCGAACACCATGCAACCGAGACCCATCACCACAGCACTCTGCCTATTGAATACCTCCACCGCCCTTCCACTAATGGCCGAAACCCACCACACAAGCTAGCATACCCGAGCTTCCACCTCAATCACCACCGGCCATGCCTTCTTCGCGTTCACTACTCCTTCCTCTGCCGTGTAGGCAACCCAGCCACCTGATGCCGAAAACACCAATGCCTTTACAACCACCGATCTCCATGAACTCATCCTCCACCCGAGCTCCTCTGTGCCAAACAACGCAGCACCACCTTTGGACCCGTTGCCGTGCTCCATCGTCGAGCAACCCGTCCAGCCGAGATAGTTCACCTCCTTCTCCATGTCATTAGCCTTCGCACTTGTTCCTTCTCTCTTTTTTTTATAGCAGAGGTTAGTAGAAGTATTTATATTATTATTTATATAAATGATGTAATAGTTTATATATATATATATATATATATATATATATATATATAACTTTTGCTGTATGCATGAAGTTATATGCAAATTTATAAAAGTTATTTTATTCATAATATGATGTTTACGCAAATAGTCAATAAAGTTTGTTGTTATTAACTTTTCTTTTATTTATTGTTTTTAAAAATACTGTAATGATCTGATTTTGGTAAGTTTACTGTTAAGTTTATATGTGTTAGTTATATGTTAAGCAACAAAAATCACATATTAGTTTTATATAAATATATAGCTTATATAAGTCTGCATGTATTCGCATGTGTCTGCATACTATTTTGGGTTGTATGGTTTAGTTTATATACATTGCCGGTACGAATTTTTACATATATGAAGCCTGTTGTTATAAAGTTTTGTAGCTTGCCTGAGTTATTAAAGTTATAGTTACAGTTTATTTTATTTGACTAGCAAATGTATTCTGTTCAAATCTATTTTAATGTTTGTATAAGTGTTATATATAAGAATTTATAAGCTTGAAGTATATATATACTTGTTTTATTTGTAATACTATTAATATGCTATGTGATGAGTTGTAAGTCCTATATTTGTATAGTATAAATTATAGATTATATCTATTTATGTTTAAAATATATACATATGAGTTGTACATGTGTATATATGACAGTTTGTGTATGCTGGTTTATATGCGATGATTTAATATACTTAGAATATTCTGTTATATGTTTAAAAGGGGTACAGCTGCATATCTACAATATAGATAGTATAGTATGGTTTAATATAATATATAAGTATTTATTTCAATCTTATGTATATATGTTTGATTTCGATCTATGTGTTTAATTTAAAAACAATAACTTTTAACCTTATATGTGTTATCTTAATATTTGTTTTAAGTTAAGTATGGGTTTCATGGAAATAACTATGATAATATATATATAAATTGTTGCTTCTATCAATCGGATTCTAACTTGTTTCATCGATTTACCAGCTTGGCATGTCAAATTCGTGCCAATCTAGCTTTGATTTGGAATTCGTGCTTGGATTCATAACACATCTCAGTCTTGTTCATCTCTAACCTTGAAAGGCGAGCAATCACTCATGATTAATGTTCTTATATATATTAAATTTGATTTCAATTGAAACGACAATTGAAATATGCTGCTGTTAATAATTTACACTGTTGTATATATGCTATTACCTATATCAGTTCACCTATGACATCTGACACCATTATCTATTGTTTATATTGATGATATATGCCTGTTATATTATTATCATATCTGTTATCACTCTGCAAGTTCCCTATTAGTATAGAATTCACTATGGGTTGAAATGATACATATCCGAATGGACTTTAGAATAGGAGAAAATCGTTATGGGTTTAAATGATAAACCTAAGCGATTTTCATTGAATTGAATTTGGGATTACGGGTTGAATGTTATATATATACCCGTATATATTTAAACTATGGATTGAAATGATAAATACCCGTATCACTTGACCATAGGATAGAAAATTATATACAGACACAGTTGGTCTATATATGAATATTTTGAAAATGATTTCTATGGTTTAGGAAAGAAATATTTTGTTTTATATAAACATTGATTTTAGATAATATATAAATGTTATTTGATATATAATTATTCTTGAAAATAAGCTTAATAATTAAGTTTGATTTTATTAAAATATGATATGGTTAAGTAGGTATTTAAATTATATTTTAAAATAGAGTTTATAGTGATTTAACGTCATTTAACGAATATTTCTAGTTTAAATGAATTGAAGAAAATATTTAGTCATTTGAAATTTGGGGTTTTATTTAAATGATAATGGATTTAGTAAGTTAATATTTCAAAACAAACAACAGTAAAGTGAATTTGATATATATATATATATATGGAATTATCAAATCTTTTTTTAAAATGTTTGAATATTTGAAGCTTTGAAAATATTGAAATTGAGATGGTTTATTTTGTGGTTAAAAATCTGTATTTGAAATCGATATAATGTGACATGGTTTATTGAGAAACCGATATAAATTAAAATGGATGATTTGGGATTTGATTAAATTTAAATTTGGAATTTTAATCGATTTGAATCGATTTGCGAAATTTGAGGAAGCTATTTTATTATATAAAGTATTTCTAAAATTATATTAAAACTATTTATATATGTATTTTATAAATTTATTTCATATAAACTATTTTAATATAAATTATTCTATATAAACTATTTTAAATTATAAACTATTTTATTATATATACTATTATTTATATTTAAACAGTTAAGTGGGAAGTATTATGATTCCAAGCATTATGATTTCTAGATTTTGATGAAAGAATGTTGCTTAAATTTAAGTAAATTATTAGATTAGATTTTGAAATTATTTAATAATTAAATAAAATTGAATTCTTTAATAAGTGAAATTGAATTCTTTAATAAGTGAAATTAAGTTTCTTTAATAATTAAGTTTTGAAATTTGTTTAAATTAAATAAGTAAATAAGTGAAATTGAATTTCTTTAATATAAAATAAAATGTGATTGATGGAAATTATTATGAGACTTGTAATTTAAAGAATTTAATTTGACGAATTCAATTTAATTCAATTCATAAGTTTTGATATAATGTAGGTAAACTTAAGTGATTAATTTAATGAATTGGAAATTCAATTGAAATTATTTTGAAACGATAAATTTACTTAATTTAAATGATTACTGAATGAGTCCATCAATGTATTTAAATTATTTTGAATGTTAAATTAACTTAATTTAAATGATTATGGAATGAAACCTATATATGAATTTAAATCAATATTTGAATTATTTTAAATAAAAATTAAAGTTGAATTATAGAGTTTTGAAATGGTAAATTTGGAAGTTTTGAAACGTAAATTATAGAAATTGATATAGGAAGACGTATGAAATGTTGGCTTTTAAATTCTAAGTGAGATTGAAATTGATTTGGTTTTTGAAATTTATTAAACGACCAATCGGTGTAATAATTACGAAAGTTATTAAAGAAACCAGAATCAGTTAAGGACATACTCTCTGCCTAAACTGAAAACCATTTTAATAACTATTATACGCGGAGTGTGATCCAGAATGAAGTGGTTGGATTGATGACATTGCTGGATTTGAAGAAAGAGAATGATAATGGATAGCCCTGACACTTGTGTCAAATTGGAAATAACTAAAACAGGAGCCGTGCCAGGCCAATGAGGTTAGCCACCCCTAAGCGAACACACTTCTTTGTAAACTACTCATTACTTATTTTTGGTTGGTGCGCACCCTTGAATTGGGGGTGTTGTTTCGCGGTGTTGCGATTGTTGCGGCGATGCATTCTCACCAGTCCGGATCAGGCAAACGGTAGTTTCACTACCTTAGGTATTGCCTCATGTGCCTTGTCATACTTGTATCCCTATGCGCGACCACTACGATTTGTTTTGTGTTATACCTATGGAGTACTTCCTGATATCCCATTAGTTGACGGTAGAGTTTACAGTGTTGTATAGACTATGACGCTTATATAAAATGTGTTAAGGGGGATAATGGTAACTCCTTAACACTATTTTGATACTTTATATTGCTGATATGGATTATCTACTTAGCATACACATAAATGGTTTAACGGATCCTTAGAGGATGGTTATCCCAAATATTCTTTGAGTTACTTGTATTTCACCTGTTATTTCACTTGAGTTGGATTTATTGATATAAGAATGTTAATCCTGACTCGAGTGTTTTGTGTTTTGCTTTACGCTCGGGTCAAACTGAGTGTACCACTATTCAAGACTCACCTCTGGAGTTGGAGCTTCGCTTGGAGATCCAGCTATCTATCCAGCTTTCAGATATTCAGTTGATTCTAATGATGTATTCTGAAATTGTATTTGACTATTGTATTCGAGACTTCTGTTGTAACTTATTTAACTCCATGTTATATATATAGTAGCTTCATGAACTACTATTCATTTGTTTCCGCTGCATATTGTATATTACTCTATGTATGAGATTCTGTGATTTATTTATTTACTGTATTTGTTGAGTTTTGCAAATATAAACTTACAATCTGGTATTTTAAGCAATTCAATTTCGGCATGTTTGGATGCAAATGGTTGAAAATATCAGGTCGTTACATCAATAAAATCAAATGGAAATTTAATTTAATTTATGAAATGGTAAATTAAATTAATGTGTAAAGTAAATGAAAGTTGGGAAAATTGTATATTGACCTTAATAAGTGAGACATTGAGATTTTTGAATTAATGTATAAAATTTTACTTTATAAAAATCATAAATTAAAGGGTATACAAATGAACATTTTCGAAGTGGGAAAAATATGATTTTTATAAGTAAAAATGGTTAAAAATTGAAGTTTAATTGTTTTTGAAATTTCATTATAAATCTGGAAATTTATTTAGTAGCCCTTCAGAAATGCTATCGTTTCTGAAAATAAACTAAAACTGAACTATTACAGCAGTTTTTAAATGTTGTCTTTACTGAGTTGAATTGTTTCCAATTATAACTTACCGTAGCATTTTTTAAGTGCGGAAAAGCTGAAATTTCAATATTTGACATGTTTAACTGAATAAATGAACTCAGAAAAGGCTAAATTTTTAGGAATTGAATATTTGATTTGAAGGAATAATGACTTCACTTTTTAATGGTTTAAATGAATGATTTTAATTCGGAATTATTAATCATTTTGAAATTTATAACCATGGGTACACTGCTTTGTGTGTCACGTAATTTCCTTGTGATTGTTTGATGCACACCTTTGATTTTAGAGTGTGGCTAGAAGTGAGTGGTTACTGCAGCTCTACGCTACCCTAGTCACAATAACACTATTATTTACATTGTTTATTTTAATATGGATATTTCTAGGATAGTGTTTATTACTACTTAATTGATTGTTTGAATGATCCTTAAAGGATGAGCGATCCCAAGCATCTTTTAAGTTATTGTGCATTGCTATTACAGTTCACTTGAGTTGGTTTACATTGTATAAGTATGTATGTCCTGAATCGAGTGTTTGTGTTTTACTTTACGCTCGGGTCAGCCTGAGAATAGTAGTTTTGGATTCACCTTCTAGAGCTAGAGTTTTGTTGGAGCTTATCTATCTATCTATTCGTCTACTTCTTCCAGTCAGTTCCTATTCGGTATCTGTCTCGGTATTGTTGTTTATGTATCCTGACTTCTATTGTATCTATTTTACTATGAGATTTTATATATGTTTTGAGAGTATGTATATAGTAGCTTCATGAAATACTACGATATTTTATTTCCGCTGCGAGTATTCTGATATTTCTGTGTCTGTGATTCTGTGAATGATTTTATTTGCTCCAATTTTTTTTCCAATATGTTATTTTGAATTATACAAGTCTGACATGTGTGGATTATTGTCGATTTGAATAGTCCAAAACAGTGGGTCGTTACAAATAGCATCTCCCCAATTATAATTTTCATGGAATCACTATGAACCAATAAGTTATCACTAATGACATCTCTTCGATCATAGTTTTTATGGGATCACTATGAACCTATTAGTTTCCACTAATAACATATCTCATGTCATAGTTTTCATGGGATCACTATGCGCCTATTAGTTATCACTAATAACATCTTCAAATCATATTCTTTTGATTTGTTCTAGGTATCCTAAGATACTAGATTATTCTGATCTTCTAGATGCAATCTTCTCACTCAAGAGTTAAGTCTGACCATACTCACTACTCAGACAACCTAACTGAAAAATCTGTTCCCAATCAAAAAATGCAACGTCGAGTCATAAATAACATGAGCATAATAGTGATAAATATGTATTAACTAATCAAATAGTAACAAGAACATAAAACATCAAAATATATTCAATTAACAATGATTGGCAACAGAAAATTACTTAACCTTAAGTAATAATTTTATTTTCGCAAATTCATATAAAACATGGGGTAGACACCAATTTATTTCCTTGAAAACCTTTATTTCTATAGATGATCAATCCTTTAAAATCATCCTTTGGAATAGTGGAACAAAGCCCATTACACAACCAAACTCTTATGCCAAAATACAATCATTTCTAAAAAAGCCTTTTATACATTTGGCATAAAATTGAGGTTGTCATACTTCTAAAATAAAGGGCTTATCATGCCATTTAACAAAACAATTGAATTTGCAAATTTATAGGATCCATGCCTTTAAAACATGATGTCGAACCTTTATATTGAGTTTCAAAGACAAAAATTATGATTTTATAAAGCATAGGGCCACAAGGCTGCAACCATGATTACCTTATTATAAATATATATAGGTTGCCGCACCAATAAGAACTTATTATTTGGTTTGCATAACATAAGGATTTCGGCATAAAAAGTAAAGGATGTCAAATATAATGGATTAAAGTATCATTGCCAAAAAACACTTGATGTCGAAAATAGTACTTCGACATTCATTGCCATATCTTGACATCAAAATTTAGACTTCTAGCATCATTTCCATAGAGAAATGGATGTTAAAAATAAGACTTGCGGCATCATTTCCATAGAGCAATGGATGTTGTCTTCTTTAAAATGTAGCTACTTATGCCGCTAATATAAAGGATGTTAAAAATAAAGTGTGATAAGGGACATCAAGATTTACACCAATAAAGGAAGACAAACTTTGAAACATGAACATATATCCTTAAAACCAAATAGAGGATGCTGCTTTTGTATAGTTACGAAACCTATGATGTCGAAGGATGCCGAAATCCTATACATCTATATGAACAGATTCGTTTCATACGTATCTTAGTAGATATCACATGCATCCCTTTACATTGATGTTGCACTTCATAAATAATATCGGCATTATTAGGGATTTTTATCCTCTAATCAAGCAATATAGCAATTTGGTAAATAAACTCAAAACTATTTTATTTCCATATAAAGTCATTTTTTTCACCAACTTTTGTCCCATGTCAATTTCTATTGGTTAATAATATAGTTTGTCAATTTCTTTCTAGAAAAATTGTTGCAAAGCCATTTTAATTTCCTCAAAATAATTTGCAAACCATACAAATAATATTATTATTAATACCATTTAATTGCTTTTCTAGCTTAAGAAATTCAAAGATAATCATAATCACTTGGGAAAATCCTCAAAAATCTCCAAAAATGATATTTAGGATAGTATTTCTCATATAAAAATTTTGGGGTTAAAATAATTATTTTTAACAATTAAAACTTGAAATAAACACATTTTCCATCTTAGGAAATTTGTGAAGTATTCATATTAACTTGGAAAATTATGAAATTCAAAACTCATCTTCAAAATAATGTTTTACACAGTATAGAAATTTTTTGAATCGATAGGAGATCAAAAATTAGGTTTTACCCTTAAAACCTACTAATCACTCCATAAAAATTCCGATAAATCATCATTTAACCCAATAATGATATAATCCATCCATACATGATATATTATTATAATCAATTCAGAAATAGAACATAGATCTTAAAAAAGACATAAAAACTTGAGATGGATACTATTATTCAATTTAGATTGGATAAAGAGATTGAGATTTGATGTTGATTCTCTTCTTCTAAGCTTCCTCTTTGGATTTATTAAGTTTTCCTTTTCTTCTTTTACTAGTAATGGCTAACCTCTCCTTTGTTTTTGTTTTTTTTATTACGAACCAGAATGAGAAATAAATTGGAAAGGAGTGGTTTAGGGAAAGAAATAAGAGGCGATTCCCATTTCCTTTCTTATTAACTGCTTATATTCCATGTTTTAAATCATTCTTATTAATTGACTACTCAAGGAATGATCAAGATTAGTTTAAAAATCTCATTTTCCTCTTCACACCACACATCATTCTATCTAGTTTATCTAATTAAATCTTTTGAATAATGTTAAACCAAAAACTAGGTGTGTTATATTTTACCTTTGCTATATTCATAGAGTAGCATGTTATGTTTGTTATGTGCTAACTCTTTGGTTACAAGGACAGATCAGATATGGTCCGTATATCGTTTCCTTACTATATCAACTTTCATGGTATTTTTGAGATTCATTTACTGCTCACACTAGACTATTGTCTGACTTGAGGTTTTATGCTTTGCTTCTTGTTATCTTGGGTACTCTTAAATGGGTAGACTTGATAGTAAGTTTAGGTGCGATGCAATAACTGTGCAGAGAATGATCTGGATGGAGCATATATGGATTTCTATGCTTATTCCACTATGCAATATTTTAGAGCCTTGGCAATGCTTGCTTACTATTATTATTGGGGAACGGTCATTTAGGTTTATTTCCATTTGAATAAATTATGTTACTTATTGTGTAACTCTGTGGATCTGTACTCTGATATTTGGATCAGTTAGTTATTGTTGTCCCTCCTATTTTATATATATGTTGTATGTGTAATATTTTATTCCATGCACTATGAGATATATGTCAGGTTAAGTAATGTTTTATTTCATTCTCTAACCCTTGATTATCGTCCTACATTGGTCGGGCATGTCAACGGTGCATTATCTTATGTATATTGGGTGTCGGCCATGTAGAGCGGTTGTCACATTTGGTATCTAAGCTTATGTAACCCGATTAACCCGAGTTGATACTATGGTCCAGCAGAGATAGGAGAGGAATTATTACCCTAAACTGGATCGAGAGTATAAGTATATATAAGAGAGTGCATACTTGTTATATATTTTGATTTTCAAAATTATATATTATTATATGTTATATAAGTCGCATGTACACATGAAAACCATGGATATAGTTTTTCTTGAGAGACTAATCATTCTTGTTGAATGAGCTGGCAAATAAGAAATATTGTGAGCAAATCTGGCTCCGGAGTTGTAGGACGAGCAGTTCAGGGGCTGTTAACCTCCAGTTGCATGATATGTTCACTGCGATGATAGCAAACATGCTTTAAAATGCCGAAGTAGCCACTCCAAATGTTGATGTTGGTGGTGGTGCCTGGGTGCAAGCACCAAGTGCGGACTATGCTATGCTATGTAAGGATTACTCCACCTTGAGAGGAAAACCATTTCTTGGAACGAAGTCAGACGTCAAAGTGCAGGATCGATTGGACACCTACAAGTGTATCTTTAGTGATATAGAAGTAGATGATGCTATGAAATGGAAACGAGCTTTTAGACAGCTTCAAGGTCGGTCCATGAACCGATGAAATCCTATTACTATTGCTACACCAAAGGATTAGCTCATTTAGGACCAATTCAAGGCTAGATTTGAGGAGAAGCTCATTATGGCTGCTTATAATTCGGTGCTATTTAGGAAATTTGTTGATTTATAGCAGAGACATATGTTTGTCCCTGAGTATTTTGCTAAGTTGATGTTTTATCGAAGAATGGGATGTCTTTCATTGATACTCCATTAATAAAGAATGAGAAGTTCATTATGGGTTTGGATGACTATTTGGCGGAGAAGTTGGCGAGTCATATCGATGAGATGTTTGAGAGACTTTTGACCAAGCTCTTCACTATGAGAGTTTATACATCAAGTTCAAATCAGCTATTGTTTTTAAAGAAAAGCCACAACCGCAACAAGGTAGTGAAGGAAAGATGAAATGAAACGGAAAGAGAAAGCAGTCTCAGGGAAACAATGCCTAGAAAAAGGTCAAACAAGGTCCCATCTATTATGATTGTGTAGATAGGGGTCATCTGATTAGAGACTACAAAGCTGACGGGAAGAAGAAGTTTTATAACTTTGGTAAGCTTAGACATATGCATAAAAATTTTCCAGAACCGATATAGCAGAAACAGGTTGTAAAGGCATATGCTTTGGACGTTGTTCCAACTTTTTCAAATGCTCCCTAGGTGAAAGACAAGGGGAAGGGCATCATTATTCAAGGTATGATTCCATTTATGATATCTTACACATGTTTTATTCAATATCAGGGCTTCACATTCCTTTATATCTAAAGACCTAGTAGATAGATTGGGGTTGAAACCCAAGATAGTAGACGGACATATGATTGCAATGAACTCTTTTAAAGGCTCCACTAGCATGTGCATGGTTTGGTCTTTTTGAGTCATGGATATTCTTTGTGTATGATTGTTTTTAATTTTTTTTTAGGTTTGGGATTATTTTGGGAATGGACTGGCTAAGGAAGTATGCACTAGTAGTAGATTGCGAGAGGTTACTGGTGATGATTAAGGTTGTGGAGGGGCGGATGGTAGTGATTAGCTACCTGCTAGAGGATGGGGTAATGGTTAACTTTTTATATTCACTCAAGGTTCCATAGGATGGATTGTCATATGTGCCTATTGTTTGTGTAACGACCCGATTTTTCGACGCCCGAAAGTCGACATCATCAAAAGCCACACAATCGAATGCCGGAGAACCGAACCATTAGGTTTAAAGAAGAAGAAGATAGAAGAAGAACAGAAACAATAACAGAATCTCACATTTCACGGCGGAGCAAATATAATAGATAAATGAATAATCTATTAAAACAAAGGGTCATCTCAGTTAATACAATACAACATCAGAGTTTACAACGACATCATACATCACTGACAGTTATTATAACTTGACAATATGAAAATTGATTTGCACTAACCATACGCAAAGGACACTACATAGCAAAGATACATCTCGCCATTCAGCTTCAACTCCTGATCACCACAGCAACTCTTTTCTAACTTCGCTCCCGAATAACTGATAACCCGACTCTAAGCTGCCCGTGTGGAAATTATGGGCACCCAGAGTTTAGAAAGGGAACAATAAACTCCAGGTTAGTCGTGGGACTGGTGTGAGATCTTAAAAAAAGTTATTCTTTAACAAAAGGAAAACAAAGGAATTTAAAAGAAATCCATAATGCTTTTAGGAAAATGAAACTACCATAAGGCCTCCCGCCACACACACAATGCAAACGCAGAATTGGAGGAGATTTCTCCTTATGATAGTCAAACATGCTTAATACGCAAAATCCTTTGATATTATTATTATTAGTGCATAGTGTGGAAAACATTTCGAAAGTATAATATTAATCTTAGCCAGCATAGGCATTCCGCACTTATGCCTACTCTAGCTACCATGTTCAATAGCAGGTTACCACCGCATTCCATGGCAGGTTGTACAACTAAACCGTACAGGGCGCGTATTGTTTATTTGGATTTCCAACAAATAGTCAGGCTAAGGAACTTCCTGGGCCACATGGGTATGCCTCTGGAGGGACGTCCCGAGAACCTAACCAGATCTCTGCCAACACAAGGCCGGGTTACCTCTGCAAAAATAGGTAACTACTACACGAGTATGCCATCCCCCGGTTGTAGACAACCTTTATCCGAGGATCCTCAACAACAACAGTCACAAAGTAATATATATTTGCAATATTCACATAAGTTAAGTATCCGGGCTCCATACCATGATACCACTTCTATCCAGAAGGAAATGCACATACCCTAAGGGGTGCTACCCCCTATAACCTTGCCGCATTCTTCCTGTTTCGACCATTCCGGGGTGTGAGGTCCGACGAAGTCTCATCCACAAAGCTACGCTTTTCACAAAAGCCATGCTTCGATCAACAAATGATCAGCAGCACTTCGTATGCCACATTACCAAATTGGGAATGTATCACTAGTAACCATCAACTACATAACCTCTGCGCTCGTACGTCTCAGAGAAGGGTGTTAAGCTAAGAGAATAAATTCTCCGCCACCAACAGAAATGTATTTGATAGAAACCAGCTTTACATCTCAAAGTGTAACGTCAGACACACATCCATACAAGTCCGTTCCGGGATCGAACGGAACCGAAGGCACTTCCAAAAAAGCCCTTGCAAATCCGGATATTCACTAATCACGTCCGGAATCCCCATCACAAAGGGTGATAAAATCTCTATGCCGGAGCAACCAGGTGGAGAGACATTCGACAGGTAATCCTTTCGCTTTCGAAAATACACGGTCTTCAACACCATCTTCAAATGCAATCCCATTTCGTCGTATCGTTATTCAAAGTGGGTTTTATGACACAAGGTCCTCTCCCGGCTAATCTGAATAATGAGCGCTTATTTTTAAAAATAAATGTTCATTCAGTTTCAAACAAATCACAACAAATTCCACTTTGATCTTTTAAGTAAAAGATCCATCAGAATCACAAGGGTTCGATGTGGTTTCCGAATATCCATTTGGAATTCGACTCCCGGTCGCATCGAAATTCAATTGCCGATTAAAGGCCAATATTGATAGTCGGTTATTTAACTATCAATCAATAATTCACAACAGTTGCTGGATATCAAATAATTTTCCCCAATTATTAGTATTTTCAATACATCTTTGCAAGATAAAATTTCACACTTCAATCCTTTGAAAATAAATTTCAAATCAATTTCCACATTTGAATCTTTTTTTCAAAAACAAATTCAAAACACTCTTCTTACGCGGAATACATTTCCAAACATTTATTCATTTCCATGAAAATTCTGCCGATTTCAAATATTTATATAAAATACTTATTCAAAATATACTTGGAGACATTTAAAATAAACCATTTTAAGAATATTTGCTTAAATATTAGTTACGAAAAATATTATACTAATTTCTCATATAAAAATTCAGGTCCAAAATTAATTTTAAAATAAAAATTTGCAAATAGAGTATAAATATTTAAATAACTATTTTCTAAATCAGAAATCAATTTAATCTTTTAAATAATCCCTTATATAATTAATTAAATAAATTTTACTTTAAAACCATTTCCAAAACTAATTTCTCCAACAATATTATTTTAAAACCAAATCTAAAACTTTTAATTTTATTTCAAAAGCTATTTTTTAAAAATATATTCGACTTTCCAGGGAAAATACACTTTTATTCCAAATGGTCCATTTAAACCAATTAATAAACCCTTCTCGGTTTATTTAAAATTTACATTCCAAATCTGCAAATTCCTTCCACACTCTTAAAAATAAACTAATATTTATTTTTTAAAAAATTTCTTTCTTTTATAAATTCCCATTGTGAATTTACATTTCCAAATATCAACTGATATACGAATTTTAAATCGATTTTCAAATATCACCTTCAAGCTAAATTAAATCCCAAATTGATTTCCAGTTTATTTCAAACACAAAATCAAATTCCAATTGATTTCTCAAATTTATTTTCCAATATCAAATCAATTTCAATTTGATTTCCCAAATTATTTCCAAAACACCAAACCAAATTTCCTAATCGATTCCTAAGATTTATTTTAACTCCAAATTAATTCCCAAATCGATTTCTAAATTTATTTCCTTTTGAAATAAATTCCTTTATCTCTTTCAAAATATTTAAAATATGTATCTTAAATAAATTCTTCAACTATCAAACAATATTACTCGAAATTCCTTTATTAAAATATATTTTTCTATATTTTTGGAATTAATTCAATAAGTTTTCAAAGCTAAAACTTTATCTATTTAAACTTCCTTCTTTTAAAATTCACCCGATTCCTTTGAGTGAATTTATTATAAATTTTCTACCAAAATTTCAAAATCAAAATTTTTGTTTATTTCTGGTATCCTACAATGCCAAAAATATATTCGGCTAAATTATAGCCTTCAAAGGTTTCAATCACAGATAATCACACAGAGATGATAAATAATCAACACAAAATTTGATAACAAATCAAAGTGTTTTGAGGAATCCATTTGGATCCCTCCAACCTGTTTCCCTGCATCCACAGACGTTAGCACAACAATTAAATACCAATTCCACTTCGAGGTGGAATATCGCAGTATATGGGATTTATAAAATATTATCCGCTATTATGCGGCGCAATAGGGTTTAAAATAATATAACTAATAGTAAATTAATTATCCAAGCACACAATCATTCAATTTAAAATTTTAACTATTAAAATTTAAATCATAAAATTTGATTGAGTGAGAAGATCTCACCTTTGCTTTGCATGCAATACATTTTCAATCCATCTTGACTCGTTTTCATGTCTTTTGACCCTGTATAAATAATTTATACAATTGACTAATATTCGAATGATCGAACAATTCATTTCTATTTTATAAAATTTTATTTTATCTAATCAGTTTAATTTCAAACAATATTTCATTTTAATAATATATTTGAACCAATTGAATAATCACTTACCATTAATAATTAAATTAACTAATACTTTAGTTTTAAACTAATTTCTCGTTAACCATCTCTAAAATAATTAAACAAGTAAATAAAAATTTTTATCTCCCTCTTTGAAAATATATATATTTTGTAAAAACAATCTATACAGATTTTTAAATCCAATATTTAACTTAAATCCTTACATCTTTCAAATCTAAAAAAATTTCCTTTTAAAAATATCCTTTAGCAACTAAAAATAAGTAAATAGGTTAACCAAATAATTTAACTACTAAAATTTTATTGTTTAAAAACTAACTATTTAATTTAAATGATAAATTTCCCTTTTAAAAAAATATATACACAAATATTTATCAATTCAAAAACTAAATAAGCACCTTACTGTAAATATACCTTACTTCGTGTATATATTTATATTTCTTTCTATAAAATCTTAATTTTTTTTCTTTATATTTTTTTTCTTTTATTATGAAGATCGATTTGAAGAAAAAAGGGATTTTGTTTTTCGGTTGTTACTTTTGAATGTCGTTCGTTTTTTTCCTTCTATTCGAACGAGAAACTCTTCTCCTTCCAACGAACGCGTGTCGCTAAACACGACAAGTGTTTAAACTAGGGGAGCATTTGTATAGTTTATTTTGAGAAAGCATTATATTAAATACATATCTTTTATATTATTATTAATTCTTTTAAAATTTTTAATTTTTTTTTAATTTAAATTGTTTTAGAAAACGAAGTCAAAAATCTCGATCTCCGATCGAGGAGTGCCGCCAGGCGTTTATAATGTTATACGCCCATTCCGAACGCAATGGAAAAGGTTTCGAGTCCAAATTCGATCGTATGGAGAAGATATCTTTTTGAACGCAGTTATTGAATTAAATTTCGATATAAATTTCAGCACGTTAGCTCATCATACGATCACGCGACAACTCCGAATGCTACGGAAATTGAAATCCGATAATAATACAATATTACGGATCCATTGGAACTGGTTTCGTCGAATTCCAAGCTTGTTCCTCGGAAGGCTATTTTTAAATATCGATTTAAACGATATATTTTCAAAACTGATTAAATCGCTTTCAAATTCAATTCTGAAGCTTCTATAATCTTCGGTATCATCAATATAAATTTTCTAAGCCATCAAATTATTTTTAATAAGCTTAAAATTGAAAATTCAAATTTTTATCCAAATTTCTATAATTAAATTCAATAATTTATTTGCCAAATTCAGAGTTATATTTTGAAACTCAAGCTTAAATTAACAATTCAGATATTTAAAATCAATTAAATATTTCAATTTCAAACGTTGAAAATTCTAGGTCGTCACATCCTTCCCCCCTTAAAAGAATTTCGTCCCGAAATTACTAGTTAAGAAGAATGGACCTTAACCCGTTTGTTATCTTTCCAAAACTAAACAGTTTTATCAACTTACCAAACAAATCCTTTTTATTAACAACCCATTATCGCTTCAACTAACTTTCCAATGTTAATCATAGATTTCAAACAACATTGTTTTCTTAACAATTCAAATTTAAATTTAAATTCAAATTTTAAAAATTTTCTCAAAATTTTTCTAACTCCCTAAATTTTCGAAAAATTTCGCCAGCGTCTACTTTGCGCGGCTAACTCGGTACGACTACAAAAATGGCACCACGGCCCCCAGATTTCAAAAAGCAAAAAAAGCCAAGCGGCTAGACAAGAAGATGACCAAATTTCATACTGAAATTCAAATACATACCTTTTTGTCGAGCAATTCAATTTTTATCTTCAAAATCAAAATCTCAATCTCCTTTTCCTTTAATACACCTATATATCCTGCTAACCATAATATCCAATTGCAACATTCAAATATCATTTCGCACATTTCATTACTAAATTTTCAATATATACTTCTTATACCATCTTTACTTCACTATTGAATTTATATATCCAATTTCATTCAATCTTACATTTTCAATTTCATTTGAATTCAATTTACACTTTCAATTCTATTTGGACTCAATTTACCTTCTGAATATTGAATTTTATCAATTATATTTCATTCAGAACTGATTCATCTTGCTATTTTAAATTAGTTTCTTTTACTAATTCATTACAAGTTCTAATTCATTTCATCACAACCCATTTTTTTTCACCTTTATTATCTTTAGTTCACTTCGAATTAATTTTACAACTTCATTTTATTTCACATAATTCAAATTAGTTCTCAATATTCAGTTTCAATTCCAGTTTTATTCTTTTAGTAAATTTTCATTTTTAATTCCATTTGATTTAAATTTTCCTTCCAACTTATTTTGTTTCCACATATACCTTTATCTAGCTCCTCTTTAAGTTAGATTTTTATTTTAACAACTTTAAACTTTACAAGTTATCGACTTAATGATATTCCACAAATATTTTATATAGTATTCCAGAATTTTTTTAACCTTTCAAAAATCATTTTTGAAAGCAATTCAAATTATTCTTTGAATTCAAAAATCCAAACCAGTTTTTTTTGCAAACAACTTTCATTTAAAACAATTTGGCAGCAATCCCTCTTTTGGAAACCCGAAAATGAACATCGATGATGCTACAGTCATTACCGAAGTTATTTTCCAGCGACCGAAAAAAGTTTAGAGCTTTCATCCCTTCAAAAACATTTTTCCAAACCTTTGAAATTCATTTTTAAACTCAATGGAATTTAATTTCCAAAATTCCAAATCCTTTCAAAAACATTTCTAAAAACTTCTCTGGAATTCTATTTCAAATTATAAATCACATTTATAATTTACATTCTCAAATTTCATTTGTATATGGATTTTATTCCTCAACTTTTGATTATGATTTCAATTTCTTATTCAACTTCAATGATAATAATTTAATATTATCGCTTCCTAACAAACAAGCAGCCATATGCTATAATAATTTACAAAAATTATTTCTTTTATATAAAAAATAGTTTTGGGTAAAATTATTTTATTTACCCTAATTTAAAACAATATCGTGTCGAATTGTTTTGCACGAGTGTTTAGAGATCCCTATCGATAGAGTTGTACGGACTATATCGACCAGAATCCATATACCACTCGACAAACCAATCATCACAATATAAAACTATTTTTTATATTCACTAACAAATATGCGCTCATATCTATTATTACCCTCAAACTCATTCTAGAGTACTACTGACTCTATTTCTAATGAGTAACACCCAACAGAGCCAAGGTTGACGCTTTACCAAATGCTCTGATACCAAATTGTAACGACCCGATTTTTCGACGCCCGAAAGTCGACATCGATACATCCACTGTATCAAATGTCGCACAATCGAATGCCGGAGAACGGAACCGTTAAGGTTAAAGAAGAAGAAGAACATAAACAATAACAGAATCTCACATTTCGCAGTGGAGCAAATATAATAGATAAATGAATAAGCTTTTAAAACAAAGAATCACCTCAGTTAATACAATACAACATCAAAGTTTACAACGACATCATACATCACTGACAGTTATTATAACTTGACAATATGAAAACTGATTTGCACTAACCATACGCAACGGACACTACACAGTAAAGATACGTCTCGCCATCCAGCTTCAACTCCTGATCACCATAGCAACTCTTTTCAAACTTCGCTCCCGAATAACTGATAACTTGACTCTAGGCCATCCGTGTGGAAATTATGGGCACACAGAGTTTAGAATGAGAACAATAAACTCCAGGTCAGTCGTGGGACTGGTGTGAGATCTTAAAAATAATTATTCTTTAACAAAAGGAAAACAAAGGAATTTAAAAGAAATCCGTAATGCTTTTAGGAAAATGAAACTAAATAAGGCTCCCGCCACACACACAATGCAAACGCAGAATTGGAGGAGATTTCTCCTTATGATAGTCAAAAATGCTTAATACGCAAAATCCTTTGATATTATTATTATTATTAGTGCATAGTGTGGAAAACATTTCGAAAGTATAATATTAATCTTAGCCAGCATAGGCATTCCGCACTTATGCCTACTATATCTACCATGTTCAATAGCAGGTTACCGCCACATTCCATGGCAGGTTATACAACTAATACTGTACAGGGCGCGTATTGTTTCTTTGGATTTCCAACAAATGGTCAGGCTAAGGAACTTCCTGGGCCACATGGGTACGTCTCTGGAAGGATGCCCTGAGAACCTAACTAGATCTCTGCTAACACAAGGCCGGGTTACCTTTGCAAAAATAGGTAACTACTACACGAGTATGCCGTCCCCTGATTGTAGACAACCTTTATCCGAGGATCCTCAACAACAACAATCACAAAGTAATATATATTTGAGATATTCACATAAGTTAAGTATCTGGGCTCCACACCATGATACCACTTCTATCTAGAAGGAAATGCACATACCCTAAGGGGCGCTACCCCCATAACCTTGCCGCATTCTTCCTGTTTCGACCATTCCGGGGTGTGAGGTCCGATGAAGTCTCGTCCACAAAGCTACGCTTTTTACAAAAGCCATGCTTCGATCAACAAATGATCAGCAACACTTCGTATGCCACATTACCAAGTTGGGAATGTATCACTAGTAACCATCAACTACATAATCTCTGAGCTCGTATGTCTCAGAGAAGGGTGTTAAGCTAAGAGAATAAATTCTCCGCCACCAACAAAAATGTATTTGATAGAAACCAGCTTTACATCTCAAAGTGTAACGTCAGACACACATCCATACAAGTCCGTTCCGGGATCGAACGGAACCGAAGGCACTTCCAAAGAAGCCCTTGCAAATCCGGATATTCACTAATCACGTCCAGAATCCCCATCACAAAGGGTGATAAAAACTCTATACCGGAGCAACCCGGTGGAGAGACATCCGACAGGTAATCCTTTCGCTTTCGAAAATGCCCGGTCTTCACCACCATCTTCAAATGCAATACCATTTCGTCGTATCGTTATTCGGAATGGGTTTTATGACACAAGTCCTCTCCCGTGTAACGTCCCGCCTTTTCGTACGATTTAAATTGACACACGTGCCAATTCAAACCATACGGAAGGGCAGATTGTTATGGGGTAAATAAGAAAAACACGAAGAAATAAAACAAACAGAATCTCACAGCGGAAGGATAAAATATAATAATCAATTATACAGTTTATAAATCTGTTTACAAAACTATTTATATAATACATATCAGAGTTACACATACCAATAACAATGCAGCGGAACAATATGAGTGTAGTGCAATATAATCAATAATAATCATAGAAATCTCCATCTTCATCTTCCAGAGCTAAAGTCTTCGATCCTGAAACGCTCGGACTGACCCGAGCGAATTGAAAAGACAAAACACTCGAGTCAGAACTAAAAGATCTTATGTAAGTTAAATTAACAGAAATAAAATGGGTGCAGTAACTCAAGAGATGCTCGGGATTTACATCTCCTAAGGATCTGTTAAACTATTTACTATATAGTATATTTCGCTATTATAATAGTATCTAATTGTAAAATAAACTTACTTTAAAATAGCGTTAAGGCTTACATTTTCCACCTTAACACGTAATAGTGCCAATAGTCTATACAGTGCCTGCATATCTCCTGATCGGGAGACTACGAGAAGACACTCCATAGGTACGACACAAATAGAAACTCGTACAAGGCGCGATAGGGTAGGTGACACGGCACAACTAGGCAATGCCAGGGTAGATATACCAATTACGCTTCCGGGTCGGTGGTAACGCGTAGCGCAGCTACTGCCCACCTCGGACAAACTCCCCCAAATCAAAAAAATCAAAAGTGAAGGTGGCCACCGAATCAATCCAAAGTCAGAGTATAGTATCGAAGGGAAGCGTCCGATCAAAGGTGCTACCTTATTAACCCGTCAATCGCCCCTGTTTTAGCCACCTTATGCCAACTCACGGGAGTTGGGTCATGTATTTACCTTACAGGAAACGCCGCCACCAACCTACTTCATTTTGGAATCTCCACTGCGTACACGGTTGTTAAAGTGGTTTTCGAAGTTGGCAGAGAGTATGACAACTCCCGATCCCGGTCTCTTCAACAACCAAACGTTATTATAACACTGCGGTCTTTAAAAATAGTTTATACTTTAAAACCAGAATATAATTATCCATTTCAAAACCCATAAATATGATATCATTTCCATTTCCAAAACAACTCATTTTGATATTATTTTTAAAAAACCTAAATCAATAATATCATTTTTTTATTCAATATATTTCTTTTCCAAAATCATACTGCTTTAAAATTTATAATATCTGGAAACCAACATTTGAATTATAACTTTCAAAACATATTACTTCAAAATTCATAGCTTTAAAACCATAACTTCTAAAACTTAAAGGGCTTGGATATTCAACAGTATATAAAATAAAATGGTTTAATTTTATATTTACTTTGTAAAGTAAAATAATTTCCATGACTTTACAAATAATTTTCTTTAAATGAAGTCTAAACCATAAATTTAAATTTCACCTTCAGTTTCCAAAACTACTTCGATTTCAATATATATCCAATTTGACTATTAATAATTTCAAAACTAAGGTTGGAATTTATTCTTTCAGCAAATTCAATGTTCTATTATTTAGTCTTGAATATTTGCATGATAAATCCATAATCATTTATATAAAACTCAAATTTCCTATAACTAAATATTTCATTCAATTTATTTATACTAGAAATATACATTTAATTTATCTTGAAATAAAATTTCAGTTATAAATATAATACCTTTAAAATTTTCAAGCTTAATAAGGTTCTTCATCAACTTATGGAGTTTAATTCTTAAATACGCTCAATTCCAACTAAATTCTAATTCACCTTCCGATCTTAATTGATTTAAACCATTAAACTATATATATACAGTATCTTAACACGTATTTGACCATATAATATAAATAATCAAACTCCATTATTCAACTTATTTGTTTTTATTTAAAAAACTTATACATAACATAAATTCAAAAATTTAACCATATAGGTATATATAAAATAATATTTATATAATATCAAAAATAAATATTTATTAAACCGTATCCTATCCAAACCATAGAAATCATTTCAAAAAAATAATTATATATATACCGCGGTGCTTGTATAAAATTTTCTATCCTATGGTCAAGTGATACGGATATTTATCATTTCAATTCGCAATTTAAAAATAAAAATGCGGTTGTATATCATTTGAAACCGCAATCCCGAATGAAATGAAATGCATGATAACTTGCAGTTAATATAATATAGAACACATCATCCATTCACCAAACATCATTCATCAACCATTTATTACAATCACCATCCAATTTGAACAAACATCAATAAATAGCATATAAAATATAACAGGTATCAACGAACATTTTATATTCACTAATAAATTAATAACTGTTTAATTGGAAGTTTGTATGCAAAAATAAATAAATTTAACTGTCAATTTATATGCAATAATAAAATTAAATAACAATTTAATTTAAATAAAATGCAATCTAACTGAGATGATGAATAAAATATGCCAAACAATCATAAATGAATTTCTACTCATATCATAAATCAATTTAACAAACATAAGAAAATTTAGAAGTTGTGAGTGAGTTAAAACACTCACCTTTTGAATTTGAATTGAATTTAAATACAATTTAAACTCAAAAATTGGACAGTCTCCAAATCCGTCCATACCAACGCTAACAGGTCCGAAATTTTATTACGATCCTACCAAAAAAATCGCATGTGAAAGGAGTTCGGATGAAAAAGTTATTAAGATTTTATCATTGAAATTAAAATTAAAATTAAATTAAAATAAACATACTTTTCTCTTACACGTCATCAACCTTACTTCCTCTCCTTCCTTCACGCGCGTTCCAGCCTTGGCTACAGTACACGAAGAAAAACGCCCCCCTTTGACCGACCGTCCAGCCTCCACCGCCCCGTCATTCACCACGCGACCGCCCTCAAAGCCATCACAACACCACGCAACACTCCCCCTTTGCTTCGACTTCCCTTCCGGTGCCGGCCGCCGCCACCCCCAATTAGGGTTTTCCGAACCCTAATTTCAAAATTCCCGGCTCCTTAGATCGAATTAACACAAGCGACTACCACCATCTCGAAGCCCATGACGAGATCTACTATACCCAGATCTTGATTTTGCCAATTTCTGTCCGAATCAAAAACGCCCAATTTGCCCTAGGGTTTTGAAATTCAAGAGCCTTGACCGAGATTTGCCGTTGATTCGAGCACCAATTGCAAAAACAGAAGCTACGCGTAGATTCATATCGATGAGATCTTCGATTCTATAATTTTTTTGACGAGTTTGGATTTTCATTTGATTTTTGAAATTGGATCTGAAATTTGTTTATCTGCCATTGAGGAGGAGAGAGTTGAGATGTACGTACAGACAAATGAGAAGTGGAGGAATTAGGGTTTATAACGATATATTTATAGCCAAAGTAGAAATAGGATGGATCAGATAAGATAGATGTACGCGCTAAACGATAATTGGCCCAAAAAAGCCAGTTCTGACTCCGGAACGAAATTGGGTCAACCTATATCAAAATAGATGTTTTAAAATATTATGAATGCGATCGAAAAAGTTTCATGTCCAAATTCTATCGTATGAAGAAGTTATGCTGAAATCAATAATTTCAAATTGATTTCAAATTGATTTCAATTAAATCGTTTTCAAGGCGTTTCGCGTTCGTACGATCAAACGACAAGTCCGATCGCGACGAAACTTGAAACCCTATAATAATTCACTGTTACAGATCTGATGAAACTGGTTTCGTCGAAATCCGAGTCCGTGACCAAAATGGCTATTTTTCTATTAATTAAATAAATTTAAAATAAATTAATTAAATCAAATTTCAAAGTTTAAATCCTGAAATTTGCAATCTTTATCACTTTATAATTCTCAAACATTTACAAAGATTTAAAAAAATTTAAATGTCAATTTATTAAAAATAAATCAATATAAATCTTCAATTTCATACAATTCAAAAATTATAGATAAATTTGCAAAATTTCCATTAAATTGAATTAACCCATAATTATTCCGTTCAAAATTTCAAATAGAAGGGTTTACAGTTGGATTTAAAATTATTACCTAAATATTTCCCAATTTCAACTTAATTTTTTTAAATTAACGTAATAGTTAAATATTTGATTTCATTCATTTGCAATAAATCCAATTATTATAATTTAAATAAATTAACTCACTGATAAAAATTAAAATCCTATAATTCATAAATTTCATCATCTTGATTTACATATAATTTAAAATTCTTTAAACCAATTACCATCTCAATTTAAAGTAACTTAATTCATCCATTATAGAATTTATTTCAATTTCTTAAAATAACCCCTTTTTTTAAATATAAATTGAATCCAATTTATTTCTATAAGTTTTCAATTAAATGGATTAGATTCAATTTAAACCTTTAACTTACACTTAAGTTTAGGTCCAAATCAATTTGTTACATGTTACTTCCATTAACGTAGTATTAAATGTTGAATTTCATTTTTTACAATCAATTAAATCTATCATTAAATAAATAAATCTTTTAAATCTTTACGTTAACCAATAGTCATATGGAATTTACGTTATCTCCAATTTTTAATTACCATTAGTTAAAATCTTACATTAGTTCCATAAACTTATATGCACTACTTTTGTTACTGCATTTATCGAACTCCAATTTCACAATCACTTCCAATCCATTAATTGGTATTGCATTGACATTTAAACTTATTAGCTTATGCCAACACTATTATCCTTAATTGAAAAAAAAGGATTACCAATTTTGAATTGATTACTATTTATTATTATTGCTTAATGATTAATTCAATATTTGCATTGGTTTTGATTATATTAATTAACCACATTAATTAATGTTTCAAAACAATTAATACATTCCCTTAGTTAATAACCTTCCTATTTCCATTTATTATATCTAAGCAAATTATATCCATAAATTACGATTAACTATTCTAAATAAATTGATTCACTTGGTTTCACGCCTTTTTATTACATCAATTATCCTATCATGATTGGAATTTTACCTTGGTTACATCTTATTGAATCCGACATTCTTCACTTACCAATTTATTCCACATTAACTGCCATAATTTAGTGAATTAATTGAAATTGATTACAAATTAACTTAACAACCTAACAAAATAAGTAACGTACAATAAATATTTTCATTAACTCTTAATTACACTTTTAGAGGTTCATTATTTACACCCCAATATTGTAATTACTTACATAACACTGGTTTTACTCAATTAACATTTATTACAAACTATTCCAAAATTTATTTAATATTTATTAATTCTCTTATATTATATTTATAACCAAGTGTAATTTTTAACTCGAATTGGTTGGATTTCCTTTCAAGTTATTAATAATTAACTTCTACTAACATATTCCTTAATTTATTCCAATTACCGTTACAATGTTTTTTTTTTGTTTTTTTATATTTATTACATAATCAATTAAATACTTTCCTTTCTCGTATTAAATTATACACCTGTTTAATCCTTTCCACTATTCATTCATTAGAATTCTGTCTAAAATTTCAATCTCTTGTAATAAATCATTTATTATACTATTGCATATCAATAAACAAGGTTCCAAATGAATAGGGTTTATTAAATTCAATTTTTATAATTAAGTCTATTACAACCAATGTAATATTTCATAGGTTAATTATTAACATTTATTTCGTTACCAATTATAACAATTATATTTCTTTATAATTAAATTCCAAAATCTTATAAATATGGCAAATTAAATTAACGAGATTTACGGGTCGTTACAATCTCCCCCACTCAAAACTTTTCGTCCCCGAAAAGGAAAAGAAGGGAAAAGAAGAAATGAGAGATTAATATATCTTTCTTAAATATTAAATTTAGAAACAAATAAGTTTACAAAATAAAATAATTTAAAATAAAATATACCAATTTATACCAATTTAAATTATTTATACATAAATTATTAAAGTTTGTAAAACATTTTCAAATTTTTCTAAGTTCAAAATTTACGGAAAATTTTGGCAGAGTCTCCTTTGTACAGAGAGGTTCGGAGAAAATAAATATTAAATATAACCAAATATCACATATAATACCCAAAATATTATATAAAATAGCGCTATAAACCGTAATCCAAAAACGTACCTATTTGTCGGGCAATTTACGTTTATATTACGGAACTGAAAATAGCAGCAATTGCTTTCATAACCTGCATTTCACTTATAAAATCTAAAAGGGTTAATAATTATATAAATGAAATATTAAAGTTGTTTCAACTACAACAACAATCAATTCCAACAAACAGCATACACAACAATTACAAAGCAACCATTCAATCAAACAAACAAATAGTTGTTCGAGTTCAAAACCTTTAAATTATACGGAATGAAGAATAAACTACTAGCACATCATTTACTCAACAGTCTTAGATAAAACTAAATAGATTATTCATTCACCCTAAATCCAATTTTAAAGTATCCTTGCCCAAACAACCATCACTAAACAACAACAAATCCAAACAACATTCAACTTAACTTATATTAATTTCATTTCATACCTTTGTTATTTGATTTTCTTTTTTTATTTATACAGTGATTTATCTTTTTAATTTACATTTACTCATTAAATGTTTGCTTCATTTATTTTTTTCTTATTACCTACAATTATTCAATCCCATTAACTCAGGTCATCCTAGATCCTCTTTTTTTTCGTTATAATTATTCATTCATTTATTATTGCATGTCCTTATTTATTTATTACTTAATTTCATTTATTACAGTATTCATTTTCCTACTAATTTTATTTATAAATAGCTTCAACTGTTTATTTAAGTTCATTATCATTCATTTATACTATTTCATTTCATTTATTTATCAAGTTAAACTTAAGTTTATAACTCTATACCACCAATTTTAATAAATAAAAGCAATTTATTGAACACTTTCATTACATACTTTTACTGTACAATTTCCATTACATTTCCTATTAAACATTTCAACTTTTAATATTTGGTAAGTTATATATATGATTTTAAAGAATGTAATTGAAAGTTATACAAGTTTTCTCATTTCTTTTAATTAATTCATTGTTCAATAAATTTTTACCTTTTTCTTATAAGTTACAATTTCAACTTCCTTTTTATTTCCTTTATAACTTGGCATTAAATCTCTTACCTAAATTAGAGGTTTAAATTATTAATTACTTACCTTTCATTTCACTACAATAATTGAAACAATTAATTAATGGAAATTTAAGAATTTAATACCGAGTTAAATTTCAATTTATTTTAAAATAATAGATAAATATATTCTTACAACTTATATATCTCTAATTATATTTAAAAAAATTCAAAATTTATATAATTTTTTTCAAAAATGAATCTGCAGTAAAACTACTACAGTGGCCTTCCCCTTCGAAACTCGAAAATGAAAGTCGATGATGCGGCCGCCATCACCGAAATTATTTTCCAGCGACAGAGAGGAAAGTACAAAACTTTTTCTTTCCAGAATTTCTTTAAAACCATATTTTCAAATTATATTGAAGTATTTATATCAAAAAATATTTCTAAATACTATTATTATATTTCAAAATTTATTCGAAAGAAATTTCAAAACCCTGGAACCTAAGTTCTAAATTTCCAAATTTCATTTATTTTATTTTTCAATCTTATTTCTATTATTATTTATACACTTTATTACCTAACAACCAATCTATTGCAGCCAAATATAAATATCATTTGAAATTTTTTATTTTATATATAGAAAATATAATAGGCAAAATTATTTCATTCACCTATATTAAAAACAAATATTATGTCGGTCTGTCCTATTAAGTGTTTAGAAATTCTTATTGATGTCATAGCGTCCCATGCATCAACTGGAATCTATAAATACAAAATGGAACAGATTAACACAATATTAAAACCTTTTTATAACACTAACAAATACGCTCTCTCATATATATACACTCAACGACTCCCATAGGGTATTACTACCCTATTAGTAAAAAGTCAAACCCCCACAAAGCTAAGGTTTATCGCTAAACCAAAGCTCTGATACCAACTGTAACGTCCCGCCTTTTCGCATGATTTAAATCGACACATGTGCCAATTCAAACCATACGGAAGGGCGGATTGTTATGGGGTAAATAAGAAAAACAGAAAAAAAGTAAAACAAACAGAATCTCACAGCGGAAGGATAAAATATAATAATCAATTATACAGTTTATAAATCTGTTTACAAAACTATTTATATAATACATATCAGAGTACATACCAATAATAATGCAGCGGAACAATATGAGTGTAGTGCAATATAATAAATATACTCATAGAAATCTCCATCTTCATCTTCCAAAGCTAAAGTCTTCGATCCTGAAACGCTCGGACTGACCTGAGCGAATTGAAAAGACAAAACACTCGAGTCAGAACTAAAAGATCTTATGTAAGTTAAATTAACAGAAATAAATATGAGTGCAGTAACTCAAGAGATGCTCGGGATTTACATCTTCTAAGGATCCGTTAAACTATTTACTATATAGTATATTTCGCTATTATAAAAGTGTCCAATTGTAAAATAAACTTACTTTAAAATAGCGTTAAGGCTTTACATTTTCCAACTTAACACGTAATAGTGCCAATAATCTATACAGTGCCTGCATATCTCCTGATCGGGAGACTACGAGAAGACACTCCATAGGTACGACACAAATAGAAACTCGTACAAGGCGCGATAGGGTAGGTGACACGACACAACTAAGCAATGCCAAGGTAGATATACCAATTACGCTTTCGGGTCGGTGGTAACGCGTAGCGCGCAGCTACCGCCCACCTCGGACAAACTCCCCTAAATCAAAGAAATCAAAAGTGAAGGTGGCCACTGAATAAATCCAAAGTCAGAGTATAGTATCGAAGGGAAGTGTCCGATCAAAGGTGCTACCTTATTAACCCGTCAATCGCTCCCGTTTTAGCCACCTTATGCCAACTCACGGGAGTTGGGTCACGTATTTACCCTACAGGAAACACCGCCACCAACCTACTTCATTCTGGAATATCCACCGCGTACACGGCTGTTAAAGTGGTTTTCAGAGTTGGCAGAGAGTATGACAACTCCCGATCCCGGTCTCTTCAACAACCAAACGTTATTATAACACTACGTTCTTTAAAAACAGTTTATACTTTAAAACCAAAATATAATTATCCATTTCAAACCCCATAAATACGATATCATTTCCATTTCCAAAACAACTCATTTTGATATTATTTTTAAAAAACCCAAATCAATAATATCATTTTTTTATTCAATATATTTCTTTTCCAAAATCATACTGCTTTAAAATTTATAATATCTGGAAACCAACATTTGAATTATAACTTTCAAAACATAATACTTCGAAATTCATAGCTTTAAAACCATAACTTCTAAAACTTAAAGGGGTTGGATATTCAATAGTATATAAAATAAAATGGTTTAATTTTATATTTACTTTGTAAAGTAAAATAATTTCCATGACTTTACAACTATATTTTCTTTAAATGAAGTCTAAACCATAAATTTAAATTTCACCTTCAGTTTCCAAAACCACTTCGATTTCAATATATATCCAATTTGAGTATTAATAATTTCAAAACTAAGGTTGGAATTTATTCTTTCAACAAATTCAATGTTCTATTATTTAGTCTTGAATATTTGCATGATAAATCCATAATCATTTATATAAAACTCAAATTTCCTATAACTAAATTTTTCCTTCAATTTATTAATACTATAATATTCATTTAGTTTATCTTGAAATAAAATTTCACTTATAAATATCATACCTTTAAAATTTTCAAGCTAATAAGGTTTTTCATCAACTTATAGAGTTTAATTCTTAAATACGCTCAATTCCAATTAAATTCTAATTCACCTTCCAATCTTAATTGATTTAAACCATTAAACTATATATATACAATATCTTAACACGTATTTGACCATATAATATAAATAATCAAACTCCATTATTCAACTTATTTGTTTTTATTTAACAAACTTATACATAACATAAATTCAAAAATTTAACCATATAGGTATATATAAAATAATATTTATATAATATCAAAAATAAATATTTATTAAACCGTATCCTATCCAAACCATAGAAATCATTTCAAAAAAATAATTATATATATATATATATACATACCGCGGTGCCTGTATAAAATTTTCTATCCTATGGTCATGTGATACGGATATTTATCATTTTAATCCGCAATTTAAAAATCAAAATGCGGTTGTATATCATTTCAAACCGCAATCCCAAATGAAATGAAATGCATGATAACTTGCAGTTAATATAATATAGAACACATCATCCATTCACCAAACATCATTCATCAACAATTTATTACAATCACCATCCAATTTGAACAAACATCAATAAATAGCATATAAAATATAACAGGTATCAACGAACAGTTTATATTCACTAATAAATTAATAACTGTTTAATTGGAAGTTTGTATGCAAAAATAAATAAATTTAACTGTCAATTTATATGCAATAATAAAATTAAATAACAATTTAATTTAAATAAAATGCAATCTAACTAAGATGATGAATAAAATATGCCAAACAGTCATAAATAAATTTCTACTCATATCATAAATCAATTTAACAAACATAAGAAATTTTAGAAGTTGTGAGTAGGTTAAAACACTCGCCTTTTGAATTTAAATCCAGTTTAAACCCAAAAATTGGACAGTCTCCAAATTCGTCCAAACAAGCGCCAACAAGTCCGAAATTTTATTACGATCCTAACAAAAAAATCGCATGTGAAACGGAGTTTGGATGAAAAAGTTATTAAGATTTTATCATTGAAATTAAAATTAAATTGAAATAAACATACTTTTCTCTCACACGTCATCAACCTTACTTCCTCTCCCTCCCTCACGCGCGTTCCAGCTTTGGCTACAGTACACGAAGAAAAACGCCCCCCTTTGACCGACCCTCCAGCCTCCACCGCGCCGTCATTCACCATGCGACCGCCCTTAAAGCCATCACAACACCACGCCGCACTCCCCCTTTGCCTCGACTTCCCTTCCGGTGTTGGCCGTCGCCACCCCCAATTAGGGTTTGCTGAACCCTAAAAATTCCCGGCTCCTTAGATCGAATTAACACAAGCGACTACCACCATCTCGAAGCCCATGACGAGATCTACAATACCCAGATCTTGATTTTGCCAATTTCTTTTCGAATCAAAAAACGCCCAATTTGCCCTAGGGTTTCGAAATTCAATAACTTTGACTGAGATTTACCGTTGATTCGAGCACCAATTGCAAAAACAGAAGCTACGCGTAGATTCGTATCGACGAGATCTTCGATTCTATAATTTTTTCGAATTTTTTTGACGAGTTTGGATTTTCATTTGATTTTTGAAATTGGATCTGAAATTTGTTTGTCTGCCATTGAGGAGGAGAGAGTTGAGATGTACGTATAGACAAATGAGAAGTGGAGGAACTAGGGTCATAACGATATATTTATAGCCAAAGTAGAAATAGGATGGATCGGATAAGATAGACGTACGCGCTAAACGATAATTGGCCCAAAAAGCCCGTTCTGACTCCGGAACGAAATTGGGTCAACCCATATATCAAAATAGATGTTTTAAAATATTCTGAACGCGATGGAAAAAGTTTCACGTCCAAATTCCATCGTATGAAGAAGTTATGCTGAAATCAATAATTTCAAATTGATTTCAATTAAATCGATTTCAATGCGTTTCGCGTTCGTACGATCAAACGACAAGTCCGATCGCGACAAAACTTGAAACCCTATAATAATTCACTGTTACGGATCCGATGAAACTGGTTTCGTCGAAATTCGAGTCCGTGGCCAAAATGGCTATTTTTCTATTAATTAAATAAATTTAAAATAAATTAATTAAATCAATTTCAAAGTTTAAATCCTGAAATTTGCAATCTTTATCACTTTATAATTCTCAAACATTTGAAATTTTTTAAATGTCAATTTATTAAAAATAAATCAATATAAATCTTCAATTTCATACAATTCAAAAATTATAGATAAATTTGCAAAATTTCCATTAAATTGAATTAACCCATAATTATTCCATTCAAAATTTCAAATAGAAGGGTTTACCGTTGGATTTAAAATTATTACCTAAATATTTCCCAATTTCAACTTAATTTTTTTAAATTAACGTAATAGTTAAATATTTGATTTCATTCATTTGCAATAAATCCAATTATTATAATATAAATAAATTAACTCACTGATAAAATTTAAAATCCTGTAATTCATAAATTTCATCATCTTGATTTACTTATAATATAAAATTCTTTAAACTAATTCCCATCTCAATTTAAAGTAACTTAATTCATCCATTATAGAATTTATTTCAATTTCTTAAAATAACCTTTTTTTTAAAAATAAATTGAATCCAATTTATTTCTATAAGTTTCCAATTAAATGGATTAGATTCAATTTAAACCTTTAACTTACACTTAAGTTTAGGTGCAAATCAATTTCTTACATGTTACTTCCATTAACGTAGTATTAAATGTTGAATTTCATTTTTTACAATCAATTAAATCTATCATTAAATAAATAAATCTTTTAAATCTTTACGTTAACCAATAGTCATATGGAATTTACGTTATCTCCAATTTTTAATTACCATCAATTAAAATCTTACATTAGTTCCATAAACTTATATGCACTACATTTGTTACTGCATTTATCGAACTCCAGTTTCACAATCACTTCCAATCGATTAATTGGTATTGCATTGACATTTAAACTTATTAGCTTATGCCAACACTATTATCCTTAATTGAAAAAAAAAGGGATTACCAATTTTGAATTGATTACTATTTATTATTATTGCTTAATGATTAATTCAATATTTGCATTGGTTTTGATTATATTAATTAACCATATTAATTAATGTTTCAAAACAATTAATACATTCCCTTAGTTAATAACCTTCCTATTTCCATTTATTATATCTAAGTAAATTATATCCATAAATTACGATTAACTATTCTAAATAAATTGATTCACTTGGTTTCACGCCTTTTTATTACATCAATTATCCTATCATGATTGGAATTTTACCTTGGTTACATCTTATTGAATCCGACATTCTTCACTTACCAATTTATTCCACATTAATTGCCATAATTTAGTGAATTAATTGAAATTGATTACAAATTAACTTAATAACCTAACAAAATAAGTAACGTACAATAAATATTTTCATTAACTCTTAATTACACTTTCAAAGGTTCATTATTTACACCCTAATATTGTAATTACTTACATAACACTGGTTTTACTCAATTAACATTTATTACAAACTTCTGAATCTGGAGACATACATATACCACTAATGGCGACCTCCAGATCTGAATCTGGAGACTAGGGTATTCATCTTTCTCTTCAAATCTCTTTCTTTGTTTTCAATAGTTCTGCATGGGATCTTTGCGCGATGAGGAAGGTTGGGAGGAAGTGAGGAGGAAAAGAGGCAAGGCACCAGCATCTTCGGGTCCGGAAACCAGAATCAATTTGGGAGGCAGATCTGGGACAGCCTCTGGTCGGAGCAGTGGGAACAAGCCAAAGGCGGATAATCCTGCTCGGAATTTCAATGAATTTCAGAAATCCAAAAAGAAAGGATCCAATCTAACAGGGTACAATTCGAAAATCAAATTTACTGTTTCAGAAAACGCCAAAAAAATTTCATACAGTGAGGCAGTTAAGATAGGAGCAGTCGGAGACTTGGGCAACCTAGATCTTGAATATATAGAGCCAAAAATTTCTGATGGTAAAAGGATTGGTTCACTCTCATCCGAAGCCATCAAAGAAGCGGAGGATGGATGGGACTCATGTATTTTGCTGTATGTTGTTGGTTATAAACCATGGCTGAAAACTTTTGAAGGGTATGCTAACAGAGTTTGGGTAACTCAGAATCCATTTTCTGTTCACTCAAGGAATAATGGTTTTTTTGTGGTAAGGTTTGGTTCGGAGGAGGATTGTAGTAAGATCTTGAAATCAGGTCCTTGGTTCATGGACCGAAACTTGATTATAATGAAGCGATTATCACCAGAAATGAAGACAGACAGAGATCTACTTACATCTTTGCCCATGTGGGTTTGACTCCCAGGATTGAGTTTTAAATTATGGCGTAATAAGGCCATTAGTGCCTTAACAAGTACAATTGGAGTCCCGATTAAAATGGACGAGGCCACAAAAAATAAAACTAGGCTGGCTTATGCCAGAGTTTTGATAGAAGTTAATGTTAACTACGGAATGCCAAACAGCATAGAAGGCATGGATGACGAAGGGAGGAGTTTTCTTCAGGAGGTGGAGTACGAGAATCCTCCTCCGATTTGTGATAAGTGCGTGTGTTTCAGACACGTAACAGGAGATTGTCCAATGACTAAGATTTGGGTTCCAAAACAAAATCAATCAGCAACCCTGGAGAATAAAAACCAAGGAGAACTAATTCATATTGGAGGATCGGAAGATATAGGGGAGGAAGCGGGAAAAGACAACAATAAAGGATCAAGCAGGCAAGAGGGATACTATGAATCCTCAAATACAGAGTTTCGGAAGGACAACCAATCAATTGATGGTGATAACCGGCTTTGCGTTGAGGACGACACAAGGACAATGGATCATCCCCAGGATCAACAAAATAATTTAGAGGAAAATGATAACTGCTATACAGTTGAGAAGGCTCAAGAGGAAGACAAGTCTACTGACAACACGCTGGAGATGGCAACTAGTGGTATTCGTACCCCTGTGGCCGAGAATGACACCAACCTAGACCAATTCGAGACCTTTAATCCTGAGGGATCAATGATCACGGCAATCCTGAATCTCTCAACTCAGAAATCTCCTTCAAATTATGTCACAATTCTAAAACGTCCCTCAATACTACCGGACGTTCCTTTAATTACTGAGCCTTTACTTTCTAATTATATATGTATTGAAGATTGTACAGTTAGCAATGTTAATTTTAAGAGAGGTACTGAGTCATGTATTGATATACAGGTTCCGGAGAATTTGGATCAAGATGAAGGAACTTCAGAAGCGATGGAGGATCAGAATACATATGATAACGAAGATCCAGTACTGGAGGAGTATCCAACACCAAAGGATTAGAATAAAGATTTAGAGAACATTCAGAAAGACAAGTTGGTTTGTAAAAATCCCAAGTGGGTTCAGATGTTAGGCATTTCTGCCGAGGATAAAATGGAGTCCACTAGAAGCAAGTTGCAGAGGACTCGCAGTAACAGAGGTACGTAATGTCAATCGCTTGCTGGAATGTAAGAGGGTTTCATAAGCCTAACAGAATGAAAGAGGTGAAACATCTTATAAACAAGTACAAAATAAGTTGTTTTGTAGTTTTAGAAAATAAATTGTCGCTTTCGGACATTAAGAAGCTCGAAAAGAATATAGATTATGGATGGAAAATAATAAGAAATGTTTCATGTTATTACAAATGTAGAATTCTTGTTTTCATTGATGGAAATTCTTGGGATTATAATTTTATAAGTATGAGTGAACAACATATTACTTTGGAATTGATCAACATCACAAACTTCAAATGCAATTTATCTTTTGTATATGCCCAGAACCATATAAATCTTAGGAAAATACTATGGGCTAACTTACAAGAGGACGCTATCAGTATTTATTGACCCTGGCTTGTTCTCGGGGATTTCAACTGTATTCGTAACCCCGCAGATAAAAAGGGAGGAAACCCGGTAGCATTTGGGAGCTTGTTTGAACTAGAAGACATGTCTAGATATACAGGCCTTAACGAAATCAATATCAAAGGATATGAATTTTCTTGGTGGTCTGGCCCTAGTCGTAACATTTTCTCAAAGATTGACAGGGTTTTCGCTAACTTGGATTGGATTAATTCTTTTCCGGATTTTTCGGCTGAATTCCTTCCCCCTTCGGTGAGTGATCACAATGCTATTGTAGTCTCACTTTTCCGTTTTACTAGGGATAAGAATAGACCATTTAAGTTTATGAATCACTGGCCACTGTGTGATCAATACTTTCCCTTTATTGGCAAACTCTGGAAATCTAATCAAGAAGACCGCCCTTTATACCAAATCATTTCTATCCTTAAGAATATCAAGAGGGGACTTAAGCTATGGAGTGCCAAACTTCGAAATACTAAGTCGGAGGTAAAAGATCAGAGAGAGAACTGTTCTAGACTTCAGAAACTTTTGGAAAAATCAAATAATCCTAGTTTAGCAACGGAATTTCAATTTTCCAAAAACAATTTGGAATTGGCACTTAGAAAGGAATTTCTGGATACACAGCAAAAGGCTAAATGTGACTGGCTGACGATGGGAGATGAAGCCTCCTCCTTTTTCTATGCAAAAATGTCTAGCAGAAGAAGTGGCAGGAATTTGACCAGAATAGAGATAGATGGAAAGACGATTCTTGAAGACAAGTTTACGGAGTCGGCCATTGAATTCTATAAACGGGCCTTCAATCGTTCTGTAGGAGACCAGTTCCCAGAAATCATTTGTAAATCGATTATCACAGAATATGGGGCTAATTTTTTGAATGACAGAATTTCTATGGAAGAAATCAAATCTGCCTTATGGGAAATTAAGGACACAACATCCCCAGGACCTGATGGTTTTAATTCCAAGTTTTTTAAAATTCATTGGAACGTATCGAAAGATCTAATATGTAAGGCCTTAAATGATGTCTTTCAAAAGGGTCAAATCATAAAGGAATGGAACCATACTTTCCTACATCTGATTCCCAAAAAAGTTCACTCCACTAATATCCAAGACTTTAGACCCATTGCCTATTGTAATACTTTGTATAAGGTTTTCACAAAAATTTTGTGCAACAGACTAGTCCCCGTCATGGATAAGTTGGTGTCCCAGAACCAGATGGCATTTATCGAAGGCAGAGCTATTGGGGACGGTATTTTACTTGCACACGAAATAATAAGGGGTCTCGAAAGAAAGAATAACAAATATATGTGTATTAAAGTTGATTTAAAGAAAGCTTATGATTCGATTAACAGATCTTTCGTAATACACATGTTAAATAGCATGGGATTTCCAAATAAATGGGTGAGAGTCATCGAAAACATCATAACAACTCCTGTGTTCTCGATCATTTCAAATGGGGAAGCGCATGGATACTTCAAAAGTTCAAACGGTCTCAGGCAAGGAGATCCCCTTTCCCCGATTCTTTTCACCTTGGTTATGGAATATTTTTCTCTTTTGATGGACGAAAAAGTCAGGGAAGGGTTAATTTCTCCCATCACAGAATTTAATAACAAACTGACGCACCTTATCTATGCTGACAATATAATTGTCTTTTCTAAAGCAACTGTGCAGTCAGCAACAGCCATAACAGAAGTTTTCAATAACATGAAGAATATTTTAGGCCCGGAATTAAGTTGTGAAAAATCTAATGTTTTCTTTGGTAAAGGGGTGGAGCATTGCAATGATATTAGCACCATCCTCAATGTTCAGCAATCAGAACTTCCAGTACGATATTTGGGCATTCCGTTGTCTAGCACTAATTTGAGGGATAAAGACTGTGTTCCTTTGATTGAGAAGATTAAGATAAAAGTAGGAGGATGGGAAACCAGAATGCTCAGTTTAGCTGGGAGACTTGAACTCATAAAATCAACCATCTACCCTATAATTCAATTTTGGATGCAATGTTTCCGACTTCCAGTTTCTACTGTACAAAAAATTAAACATCTGATTCTTAATTTTCTATGGAAAAGCCGTAATAGTAAAATTCCTTGGGATATACTTTGTAGAGAAAAGGAAGAGGGAGGAATGGGTTTGAGGAAACTTGAAGAGTTGAACAAAGCGTTATATGTAAAGTTGATTTGGAGAATTATAAATGAAGAAGGCATCTGGGCAAAATACATGAAATATAAATACATCGGAAACAAAAGCTTTTGGGAAATTTCTGAGAGATCGGATGATTCGGGGGTGTGGAAATTTATTTTGAGGAACAGACAGGAGGCTCAAAAATGTCTTTCCCTCAATATCATAGACGGTAAAACCACGTCCCTATGGTTTGACCCTTGGTTAAACGGTAGTTCCATAATGGAGCGAATTGGCAGAGATGCTGCAATTAGAACAGGTACCGAAAACATGCTTCTTAGTAAGATCATTAAAAACGGCGCATGGAAGTGGGATGAGATAAGTTTTCTTTATCAAATACACGCAGAAATAGAAGGAATATCGATTCATAAGGACAGAGAGAGGGACTACTGGACCTGGAAATGCACTAGGGACGGGTTATACCAATTCAAGAAAGTCTGGAATTCGATTAGAAATAGTTTTGAAACTAAAAGCTGGTCGTCATTAGTATGGAATAAAGTTCATGTCCCAAAAATGGCGATTTGCCTTTTTAAAGCCATTAATGATTTTTTACTTACCAAAGAAAGGCTGGTGCAGAAGCAGATAGTAGTGGACCCTATTTGCGTTTTATGTAATAAACACAAAGAAAATACAGATCATCTATTCTTTCAATGTGATTATTCAGAGAAAATTTGGTTATGGAGTTGCAAAATTTTTTTCACTTATCCAAAAAGTGTGCTCTCATTTCATTTGAAGGACGATTTACAGAAAATAGTCTCTTCAACTAGGGGAAGGAATCTAAACTCAGACTTATTTCAACTTTCGATATCAGTATGTGTGTGGCATATATGGAAGGAAAGGAACGAAAGAATTTTTCAGAACAAATTCACCGATCATACAGAGACTTGCAATAAAATATTTCAGACTATGAACATCAGAATGGTGAAATCTAAGTTCTACAAAGACATCACTGATACGAAAGATATAATTGCAAGGAAATGGGGTTATACCTCCCAACGCTGAATTAGGGCATCTCCGTTATCATATGTGATGATTTCTCGCTTCTGAGTCTTTGCTCTTGGTCTGAGTAACAGGAATCTCTGAAGCTCAGGTCAACCTTCTGTACAGATCTTTCATTACAGATCTGGTAAAAGCATACGAATCGAAGATGGTTAGATTCTTGAGCTAAGTTTTAAAGTATAACTTTAAGAGTACCAAAGCCGTACCTTGCTTAAATCAGTGGAACTCTACACTGCCATTTGTCCGACAAGCGCCAAGATCCAGTGGGTCATCTCAAACTAATCTCGTTTCTGAACTGGGAAAGCATACGAAAAGAAATCAGTTAGATTCTTGGGCTATGTTTTAAAGTATAACTTTAAGAGTTTCAAAGACGTATCTTGCTCAAACCGGTGGAGTTCTTGTCACTGCCATTTATTTCGTCAAACGCCAAGATCCAGTGGAGCTTTTCTCTTTCGCACATATCTCGTTACAGATCTGAAAAGAAAATGGTTAAATCTCTTGCAAATTGAAGAGCTATGAATGAATACTTAATTGAAAGAGATGCAATATAGTATCTTGCTCGAAACTGTGGAAATCTTTTGCTCTCAACTACTAGTTTCAGCGAGTAACCTGCAAAGTCCAAAAGTTTTCAGTCAAACCTCCATTTAAAGACAAAAGACTTCTATTTTCAGAAAGACAGATACTTATCTATCCTTGAAAACTAGTGACGTTCCATCTTCTGTAGTAGTCTCAGATCTGCTAAGCATAAGTCGCTGTTGAGCATGAAAAGTCTCGTATTTCTCACGGCTGCCATTACTGAGTCTTCCGAGTTTTAAAGTAATATTCTATTTACGGAAAGAGAATACGAAGTGAGTTATTAGGGTTGCGGAACTGAGTTTCCTTTATTATTTCGAGAGAAGTCTCGAAGAATTGGGTAACGGGTGAATTTAGTTTGTGATTTGTGGGCCTAGTTATCTATTTCGGGCCTTAATTAGTATAGTTGATAGTCTCGTATTAGCAGTAGGAATATATTCGTGGGCCTATTAATCTATTGCTTATATCAATGGATATATTGACTAAGACTGGCAGATGTAAATACTTTTATTCGTTCTAATAGAAAAGTTTGAACCATTTTTCAAAAAAAAAAACATTTATTACAAACTATTCCAAAATTTATTCAATATTTATTAATTCTCTTATATTATATTTATAACCAAGTGTAACTTTTAACTCGAATTGGTTGGATTTCCTTTCAAGTTATTAATAATTAACTTCTACTAACATATTCCATAATTTATTCCAATTACCGTTACAATGTTTTTTTTTTGTTTTTTTATATTTATTACATAATCAATTAAATACTTTCCTTTCTCGTATTAAATTATACACCTGTTTAATCCTTTCCACTATTCATTCATTAGAATTCTGTCTAAAATTTCAATCTCTTGTAATAACTCATTTATTATACTATTGCATATCAATAAACAAGGTTCCAAATGAATAGGGTTTATTAAATTCAATTTTTATAATTAAGTCTATTACAACCAATGTAATATTTCATAGGTTAATTATTAACATTTATTTCGTTACCAATTATAACAATTATATTTCTTTATAATTAAATTCCAAAATCTTATAAATATGACAAATTAAATTAACGAGATTTACGGCTCGTTACATCCCGGCTAACCCGAATAACGAGCGCTTATTTTTAAAAATAAGTGTTCATTCAGTTTCAAACAAATCACAACAAATTCCACTTTGATCTTTTAAATAAAAGATCCATCACAATCACAAGGGTTCGATGTGGTTTCTGAATATCCATTTGGAATTCGACTTCCGGTCGCATCGAAATTCAATTGCCGATTAAAGGCCAATATTGATAGTCGGTTATTTAACAATCAATCAATAATTCACAACAGTTGCTGGATTTCAAATAATTTTACCCCAATTATTATTATTTTCAATATATCTTCGCAAGATAAAATTTCACACTTCAATCCTTTGAAAATCAATTTCCACATTTCAATCTTTTTTTTGAAAACAAATTCAAAACACTCTTCTCATGAGGAATACATTTCCAAACATTTATTCATTTCCACTGAAAATCTTCCGATTTCAAATATTTTAAAATAATATAAAAATACTTATTCAAAATATACTTTGAAACATTTAAAATAAACTATTTTAGAATATTTGCTTAAATATTAGTTATGAAAAATATTGTACTAATTTCTCATATAAAAATTCAGGTCCAAAACTAATTTTAAAATAAAAATTTGCAAATAGAGTATAAATATTTAAATAACTATTTTCTAAATCAAAAATCAATTTAATCTTTAAAATTATCCCTTATATAATTAATTAAATAAATTTTACTTTAAAACCATTTCCAAAACTAGTTTCTCCAACAATATTATTTTAAAACAAAATCTAAAACTTTTAATTTTATTTCAAAAGCTATTTTTAAAAAATACATTCGGCTTTCCATAGAAAGTACACTTTTATTCCAAAATGGTCCATTTAAACCAATTAATAAACCCTTCTCGGTTTGTTTAAAATTTACATTCCAATTCTGCAAATTCCTTCCACACTCTTAAAAATAAACTAATATTTATTTTTAAAACAATTTCTCTTTCTTTTATAAATTCCCATTATGAATTTACATTTTCAAATATCAACTTATATACGAATTTTAAATCGATTTTCAAATATCACCTTCAAACTAAATCAAATCCCAAATTGATTTCCAGTTTATTTCAAACACAAAATCAAATTCTGAATTGATTTCCCAAATTTATTTTCCAATATCAAATCAATTTCAAATTGATTTCCTAAATTATCTCCAAAACACCAAACCAAATTTCCTAATCGATTCCTAAGATTTATTTTAACTCTAAATTAATTCCCAAATCGATTTCTAAATTTATTTTCTTTTGAAATAAATTCCTTTATCTCTTTCAAAATATTTAAAATATGTATCTTAAATAAATTCTTCAACTATCAAACAATATTACTCGAAATTCCTTTGTTAAAATTTATTTTCCCATATTTTTGGAATTAATTCAATAAGTGTTCAAAGATAAAACTTTATCTGTTTAAACTTCGTTCTTTTGAAATTCACTTGATTTCTTTGAGTGAATTTATTATAAATTTTCTACCCAAATTTCAAAATCAATTTTTTTTATTTCTGGTATCCTACAATACCAAAAATATGTTCGGCTAAATTATAGCCTTCAACGGTTTCAATCACAGATAATCACACACAGATGATAAACAATCAACACAAAATTTTGATAACAAATCAATGTGTTTTGAGGAATCCAGTTGGATCCCTCCAACCTGTTTCCCTGCATCCACAGATGTTAACACAACAATTAAATACCAATTCCACTTCGAGGTGGAATATCGCGGTATATGTGATTTATAAAATATTATCCGCTATTATGCGGCGCAATAGGGTCTAAACTAATATAACTAATAATAAATTAATTATCCAAGCACACAATCATTCAATTTAAAATTTTAACTATTAAAATTTAAATCAAAAAATTTGATTGAGTGAGAAGATCTCACCTTTGCTTTGCATGCAATACATTTTCAATCCATCTTCACTCGTTTTCATGTCTTTTGACCCTGTATAAATAATTTATACAATTGATTAATATTCGAATGATCGAATAATTCATTTCTATTTTATAAAATTTTATTTTATCTAATCACATTAATTTCAAATAATATTTCATTTTAATAAAATATTTGAACCAATTGAATAATCACTTACCATTAATAATTAAATTAACTAATACTTTAGTTTTAAACTAATTTCTCTTTAACCATATCTAAAATAATTAAACAAGTAAATAAAAAAAATTATCTCCCTCTTTGAAAATATATATATTTTGTAAAAACAATCTATATAGATTTTTAAATCCAATATTTAACTTAAATCCTTATATCTTTCAAATCTAAAATAATTTCCTTTTAAAAATATCCTTTAGTAACTAAAAATAATTAAATAGGTTAACCAAATAATTTAACCACTAAAATTTTATTGTTTAAAAACTAACTATTTTATTTAACTGATAAATTTCCCTTTTAAAAAAAATATATACACAAATATTTATCAATTCAAAAACTAAATAAATACCTTACTGTGAATATACCTTACTGCATGTATATATTTATATTTCTTTCTATAAATTTTTTTTTCTTTTATTATGAAGATCGATTTGAAGAAAAAAGGGATTTTGTTTTTCGGCTGTTACTTTTGAAAATCGTTCGTTTTTTTCCTTCTATTCAAACGAGAAACTCTTCTCCTTTCAACAAACGCGTGTCGCTAAAGACGACAAGTGTTTAAACTAGGGGAGCATGTGTATAGTTTATTTTGAGAAAGAATTATATTAAATTTATATCTGTTATATTATTATTAATTTTTTTAAATTTTTTTATTTTATTTTTTTAATTTAAATTGTTTTAGAAAACGAAGTCAAAAATCTCGATCTCCAATCAAGGAGTGCCGCCAGGCATTTATAATGTTATACGCCCATTCCGAATGCAATGGAAAAGGTTTCGAGTCCAAATTCGATCGTATGGAGAAGATAACTTTTTGAACGCAGTTATTGAATTAAATTTCGATATAAATTTCAGCGCGTTTGCTCATCATACGATCACGCAACAACTCCGAATGCTATGGAAATTGAAATCCGATAATAATACAATATTACGGATCCATTGGAACTTGTTTCGTCGAATTGCGAGCTTGTGCCTCGGAAGGCTATTTTTAAATATTGATTTAAACGATACATTTTCAAAACTGATTAAATCGCTTTCAAATTCAATTCTGAAGCTTCTATAATCTTCGGTATCATCAATATAAATTTTGTAAGCCATCCAATTATTTTTAATAAGCTTAAAATTGAAAATTCAAATTTTTACCCAAATTTCTATAATTAAATTCAATAATTTATTTGCCAAATTCAGAGTTATATTTTGAAACTCAAGCTTAAATTAACAATTCAGATATTTGAAATCAATTAAATATTTCAATTTCAAACGTTGAAAATTCAGGGTCTTCACAGTTTGATAGTATCCTGACATGTTTTAGGAAGTGACCGGATCTCGCCCTATCAAGGATTGAGTTTCGAATAGATCTAGCAAAGGATGTCAGGCCAGTGTTTATACCCTTAAGGCGTATGGTATCCAGAGAGCAAAAGGTGTTAGAGATGCAAGCAAATGACCTGTTAAAGAGAGGGTTCATGTAACGACCCGTAATTTCACTACTTCGAAAATGAGAGATTTTGTTTGTTTTAAATTTAGAAAGGCTTAAAACTTAAATAAACAAGTTATATATAATAGATAATAATAGAGAAATTATTTATTCTTGTAGTTGATAACTTAAAACATATAAATTTGGATTTTAGAACAAATCAACAAAAATTAAGTTTGGTTAAAAATAAATAAATGCTTAAATAAATAGGTTTAAATATTTATTTAAAAAGATAAATCTCATTGAAAACATCTAATAAAGATAATACAAGTATATTAAAATACTTATAAGTATGTTAATAATCGTTTTACAAAAATAAGCAAATTTTGTCGCCTTTTGTGAGTTTTACATACACCGTAAAATTAGAGATTTTGATATTATTTAAATATGATTTTAAAGACATATTTTAATTTATTTAAAGAAGTAAAAAGTTCATTTTAAATTTAGTTTACATAAATAAATAGTTTAAGTAAAACGTGAAAATGTGACAGTAAAACATTTTGTCGAAAAACGACGTTTTGTCGATTAAAAGTTGTCGCAACGTCGCGCACCTTTATTTTCTTATATAAAAACATATATTCAAATAGTATAAGTAGTAATTAATTCACTAATCAAGTTTACTTTTACTAAACAAAGTTAGAAACTTCTAGAAAACAATTAAGAAAAGTAAGCACAAAAAGGCAAAAATGTCATTTCAAAGCAAAAAGTAAAACATCAAATCAAAAAAACATAATTATTACTTACTTTACTTAATATCTAAGTGAATGACATAAAGTAATGATTTGAAATGTGATGCTAAGTGTTGAAAAAAATAAGGTTACTTCTTTCACAAATTTCACACTATTTCTACCGTCTTCTTCCTCCTCCTTGAAACTCTCTTTAATGGCTTCTTCCCTTTCAAATGCTTACTAACTTTTTCGAAACCATATCAAGTCAACTCCAAACACCACCAAACTTTGCCAAAGACCTTAAAATACTATTAGAACATGGTTTAGCATCTAGAAAGTGAAGAAATGATGGAGAAAGTGATGGAATAGGGTAAGGCCGAACTATCAAGAAAGAGGAGCAAGTTTGTGAAGCTTCGGAGCAAGAAAAAGAGAAGGAGGTGCTGTCGGAATCAAAAAGAAAGTCTACGGAAAAAATTTGGTAAAGATAAGGGTATTTAGTGAAGTGTTGGATAATATGAATGTTGGTTGGAAGTGAACGATTTGGTTAAAAGGTGAGTACTCTTATTTACTAATAAATTCATAAATTATTTCAAGTATAATGATTTGAAAGTTTAAATATGTTGAATGAATGTTTGATAAATTGGTTGCAAATTGGTTGATTATGTGGTTGATAACTTGTTTGATAAATGATAAGAGAAAAGATTTGTAAATTAACCGTAGTTAATTAAATGAGAATTAAATCCGTAGAAATGTGTGTATGGAAATTATTTAGCCTCTTAGTGATTATAAATAAGTTAAAAGAGTTTAAATACGGTTTAAAACAAAATTGAAGTGTTTCGGACAAGTTCCGAAGCAATCCATAAAATTGGTCAAAATCGAGCTCGTCGCGTAGCAGCAGTTCGTAAATTTCGACCCGTAACCTCAAACTGACGTAGAGAATGATTTATAAGTCGGATTTCTTAAAAGTAAAATTTATTTGGTTTACAATAATAATAGTTTTCCAATGAAGGAAGAAAATCAAGATTTCATCAAGTAGATTTTGAAATATGTCCAAAACAGTTTTCTAAAAGCATCGCGGTTTTGCAGTTTGAAATCCAAAAAGTGATTTATTTATAAATGATATTTTAAATGAGTACAAATATGAAACAAATTTGATAAATCTATTAAAATGGTTTAAAAGATATTTGGAATGGAAAATATGAATTTTCAAATATTAAAAAGTTGTTAAATCAAATAAGCTTATATAGCATTTTCTGCAGCACTTTTATGCTGCGAATTCTATAACCTTTTGAAATATAGATTTAAACTAAGCAATTCTTTCCTAAATCTTTTGTGAATGATTTTAAAGGAATAATTAAGTAATTTAAATATGATTTGGATGTTTTAATACGAGTTTGAGTAAATTGTTAAGATGAATTGTTTATACCACTTAAACAAAAAGTGAAGAATATTGAATGTAATAACAAACTGAGCATGCGAAAACGACAAGTACATTTGTCCCGCCTGTGAGATCTGGGATGATAAAACAAGGTGTTTAACTAAGGTTAGGGATGGAGCAACTAGTGCCCTGAACTTACCTGGCCTATGTTTTCTCTTCTTAGGCGAGGGATGGAACAGATCGAAAGGAAAGCCCGGATGCTCTAAAAGATCATATTTAAGTTTTTCCAAGTTAAGAGACAAAGATATTCATGATGTAGGATTACTTTCCATTAGTTCTTGAAGGTGAAACTTGCCATTAGTCCCTGGAGGTGAAATTTACCATATCTAAGATGGTAGTAGTGCTCTATTATGAAAATCTTCGATTTGCAAGAATATGATTTGAAGTTAAGGAAGAAATCTTTGATTAAGATTTAATGAATTATTTGGAAATGTTTTCCTAAGAAAAAGAGAAAATGATTTGGATTATTCCAAGATTTCAGAAAGGTTTTAATAAACCGAATGATTTGATAAATGAGGCTTAATGATTTCATATACTCTTGGAAAGAAAATGGAATAAATTGAAAAGAATATATCTAAGAAAGGTATTTGATTTAAATGAAAGATGAAGTAATTAATGATTGATATCCACATACGAACTTAACATCTTTTATAGATAATTGGTTTCGAAGGAAGCGGAGTCGGATTTGGTTGATTCCTATCCGAAAACCACTTCGAACCAATGTATACGTTTGAAAGTGAAGACATGTTGAAGATGATGATTATTGGGGACCGTGGATCTTTATAGCGTGAAGACTGCTTGTTGAACATGCTCTGGTTGGCCCCCATTATAGAGTTATTTATATCAGTGGTCTCCTCGTGATGGAGATTTTTCGGATTACAAGGGCTTCTCGCCTAGTAATGGCCGAGGAAAGTGCATTCGGTTTCGTTCAGTCCCAGAATGAACTTGAATGGACGAATGTTCGACATTGCATTTCTAAAACACAACGTTTGTCTTTTACAAATGTACATCAGTGGTGGCGGAGAAGGCAACTTCCCTTAGCTTAACACCCTACTTGAGACGTACGAGCTCAAGGGTTGTATTTTTGTGGAAGGCAAATAGTGATCAAAGGAATGACAATGTGGCATTCAAAGTGGAACCTGTTATGAACAAAGCGTGGTTTGTATGAAAAACGTGGCTTTGAAGAAATTGAGCGTAGCCTCACAAGCCTCACACCCCGGCTATAATGGGATTCTATGTGGTTAGATGTATGCTCGCATTTCGTATAGTACTGTTTTGGATTATCGGATGTTCTGAGCCCCAGGTACCAGATATGTCTGGGCCTCAAGGCAGGGATACGCGAAGTCCGAGTCCGTAGATGTTATTCGCAGATTGTATCCACTTTTAGCAATCTGTGTTGTTGTATAACGACATCTGAGTCACGGACGTAAGCCGTGGATACAGAATGATCTTTCCACTAGTTCCCTATCATGTTGGAAATCCAATCCCAATACGAGATTTACGGTTTCGATTGTATTCCCAAAATAGTTGTTATGACTTGCAAACATTTCAGCTACCCCTTTCTGGTATCATATATTCCGTTCGGTATATTCCGTTGACCCAGTCCGGATATATTCCCTTAGACTTAGTCCAGATATTGATAACTTATTTGAATAAGTTTATTTGAAAAGTGTTTTCAAAAGAATGTCATTAAGAAATAATATCAACCACTTTGATATATAAAAGTGTTTTAGTTATCATAAGGTAAAAACCTGTCCGTGTTTATGTGTGGGCGTGGTCTTATGAGATACCCTTCTTTTCAAAGGTTTTGATAACATAGTCATTTTAAATTTCGAGTATCTCACGCTGGTTTATCAAGCCTGATCTGGGTATTTTCAATACTCGGGTCAGATCCGAGTAGTTTCAGGTTGAGGTTGAAGAAGTTTGGAGTTTCCAGAAGAGAACTGGAGATCTTCATCATCGTATGGGCGTATTCTATTATCCACTGTATTAGTGTATTTGGTTTGATGTTTGTCGACAATTGTAAGGACATGGGTTTATAACTCTCCAAGCTAGATCTTGGTTAGACTCTGATATTCTATTTAAAATTTTCCGCTGTAAAGATTATTATTGAAATAATGTATGTTATTTCATTCGTGTGAGATTCTGTTTTGTCTTTATTTTCTTTCTACCCTTAATGATCCGCTTATTCGTGCAATCTGAGTTAGACATTGTGGTTTGTTGTCGATTCGAAGGGTATGAAAAAATAGGCCATTACATTTGGTATCAGAGCTGAAGGTTTAGCGAGAACCTTGGCTTTGGTTGGGTAAAGACTCATCAGAGATAGGGTTAGTAATACCCTAGAATGAGTAACTCATTAGGGATAGGGTTAGTAACACCCTAGAATGAGTTTGAGTGTATTATATATGAGTGCGTATTTGTTAGTGACTATTAAAAATGTTTTGTGTTGATTTATCATTTGAGTGGTTTATAAATTCTGGTCGATATGGGAAGTACAACTATATCGATAAGTATTTCTAAACTCTTAACAAGGCATATCGACACACAGTTTTGAAAAGATTATATTTTGCATATAAAGGAATGTCATTCAAAAGATATAAAATTTTGTGTTGTTAGGGAAATTTATAAGATACATTCCCTTGGTGATATTTTTTTCAAAACGAGCTTATGCAATTTGAAGGACGAGCTTGATTTGGGATAAGTCTTGCGTGATTTCCTTTTTCCAGTTTTCTTTGTTTGAGAAGATAAGACTAACTTGATTTACCCGTGAAGCTAGAAATCAGAGCAAAATCTTTGGCAAAGTAAAATCCGAGCTGCATGCGTTGATTTTGTTTATAACCGTAAGCAATCTAAAATTTTCTTTAAACTAAACAGGCAGATTCGAATGTATTTGATTTAGCAAAGATTTTGGAATTTAAAGTCATATACACAAATTAAAACCCAATTGAAAGCTATGTGAAAAGTTAACGTTTGCTATAAAAACTACTGACTGATATTTTAACCCATATACATATTTAAATATGATTTTTAAAATACGCCAAACTGACGCAATGCAAAACACCCAAAATTTATATAAAAATAACGTTTTTAATTTATACGTTTATTACGTTACTTATACCATAAATTTTACGCGCCCTTTAAACGCGAAATCCATACAGTTCATTAATACACTAAATTCTTCAAAATTATTACTTAATTAAAATTTACTTTGTTTTCATATTATATATATACAAAATTCATTTTATTAACATTGCGAATTTAGTCGTCTTTTAACAAAGTTAAAAACTTCAATTTTATTTTTAGTATGATAAATCAACTTAATATATATCTTTAAAATAAGTTTCAAGATTTAATAAATAAAAGAAATAAATTGCTAGAAAAACTAGGTCTACTACAAAAGATGAAGTAATTAATGATTGATATCCACATATGAACTTAACATCTTTTATCGATAATTGGTTTCGAAGGAACCAGAGTCGGATTTGGTTGATTCCTATCTGAAAACCACTTCGTACCAATGTATACGTTCGAAAGTGAAGACATGTTGAAGATGATGATTATTGAGGACCGTGGATCTTTATAGTGTGAAGACTGCTTGTTGAACATGCTCTGATTGGCCCCCATTATAGAGTTATTTGTAGTAGTGGTCTCCTCGTGATGGAGATTTTTAGGATTGCAAGGGCTTCTCGCCTAGTAATCGTCGAGGAAAGTGCCTTCGGTTTCATTCAGTCCTAGAACGAACTTGTATGGACGAATATCTGACATTGTATTTATGAAACACAATGTTTGACTTTGACAAATGTACATCAGTGGTGGCGGAGAAGGCAACTTCTTTTAGCTTAACACCTCCTTGAGACGTACGAGCTCAAGGGTTGTATTTTTATGGAAGGCAAATAGTGATCAAAGGAATGGCAGTGTGGCATTCAAAGTGGAACCTGTTATGATCAAAGCGTGGTTTTGTATGAAAAATGTGGCTTTAAAGAAATTGAGCGTAGCCTCGCGAGCCTCACACCCCGGTTATGATGGGATTCTATGTGGTTAGATGTATGCTCGCATTTCAAATAGTAGTGATTTGGGTTATCGGATGTTCTGAGCCCCAGGTACCAGATATATTTGGACCTCATGGTAGGGATACGCAAAGTCCGGGTCCTTGGATGTTATTCGCAGATTGTACCACTTTTAGCCATTTGTGTTGTTGTATGACGCCGTCTGAGTCATGGACGTAAGCCGTGGATACAGAATGATCTTTCCACTAGTTCCCTATCATGTTGGAAATCCAATGCCAATACGAAATTTACGGTTTTGATTGTATTCCCAAATAGTTGTAATGACTTGCAAACATTTCAGCTATCCCTTTCTGGTATCATATATTCCATTTGGTATATTCTGTTGACCCAGTCTGGATATATTCCCTTAGCCCTAGTCCAGATATTGATACCTTATTTGAATATGTTTATTTGAAAAGTATTTTCAAAAGAATGTCGTTAAAAAATAATATCAACCACTTTGATATATGAAAATATTTTAGTTATCATAAGCTAAAAACCCGTCCGTGTTTATGTGTGGGCGTGGTCTTATGAGATACCCTTCTTTTCAAAGGTTTTGATAACATAGTCATTTTAAATTTTGAGTATCTCACGCTGGTTTATCAAGCCTGATTCGGGTATTTTCAATACTCGGGTCAGATCCGAGTAGTTTCAGGTTGAGGTTGAAGACGGTTGGAGTCTCCGAAGGAGAGCTGGGGATCTTCATCATCGTATGGACGTATTCTACTATCCACTGTACTTAGTGTATTTTGTTTGATGTTTGTCAGCAATTGTAAGGACAGGGGTTTATAACTATCCAGGCTGAATCTAGGTTAGACTCTGATATTCTTTTTAAAAAATTTCGCTGTAAAGATTTTTATTGAAATAATATATGTTATTCCATTCGTGTGAGATTCTGTTTTGTCTTTATTTTCTTTCTACCCTTAATGATCCGCTTATTCGTGCAATTTGAGTTAGACATGTGTGGTTTATTGTCGATTCAAAGGGTACGAAAAAACGGGCCATTAAAGTTCATTCGTAGGAATATATCTAAGTAGGGTGCACCTATAGTATTCACCACTAAGGTAGATGGCTCTCTAAGGTTGTGTGTAGATTAGAATAAGATAATAAAGAATAAAAAGAACCCACTTCCACATATTGATGAACTGTTCAAGCAGCACCTCGGTACAATGGTTTTTTTCCCAATTATATTTGGCGATGGGAACTCACCGGTTGATAATAGCGAAGAAGAATATGCCGATCACTACATTTTGTATGCCATCTAGTTTCTATGAATGGTTGGTTTTGCTGTTCCGTCTAAATAATGCTCCAACATACTTTGTTGATTTCACATACTGCATCTTTAGGGATCAGCTAAATAAGGTCGTACTCGTGTTCATAGATGATATTCTAAGATAGAGGAGGAATACAAGATGCACTTAAGGATCGTGCTTGAGGTATTAAGGAGGCACAAATTGAGAGTGAAGTTTTTTTCAAAATGTCTCTTTTGGAGAAGGGAAGTGAGATTCTCGGGCCATGTCATCTCTGAGTAGGGCATCATTGCCAAGATGGCAATGGTTCAAAATTGGAGCCAATTCAAGATTGCTATGGATGTAAGGAGTTTCCTAGGGTTGGTAAGATATTATTGACGCTTTATCAAAGACTTCCTTAAGGTAGCAGCATTGTTGACCAATTTGACAAAGAAGAATAAGACTTTTGTTTGGGACACAAATTGTGAGCTTGTGTTTGTAAGTCTAATGGAGAGCTTGATGAGTGCACCAGTATTGATAATTCTGAGCAGGAGTGAAAAGCTAACTGTATACGTAGAGGTATGTGGTACTGGATTAGGTGCGGTATTGATGTAGAAAGGCTTGGAGTAGAGGTATGCTAGTCGACACATAAAGCCACATGAAGGAAACTATCCAACTCATGGCTTGGAGTTAGGGGCAATAGTGTTCGCTTTGAATATTTGCAGACATTACTTATTTGTGATTATTTTAATTGTATATTTTAATTATTTTAATTGAATTTTGATTTAAAAGCTTTATTTATTTATTTGAAATGGATAAATTTGGTAATTTTAAAATATAAACTTTGATTTTGATATGAATTATCATTCCAAAACATGACAAAAAAGAATATCTTCCAAAAAGTGAATTTTGATCAATATGGTCAAACTTTGACTTTTAAATTTTAAATTTGAAAGTTTGAAAATTTGAATTTCATCTTTTATTATGAAAGTAAATAAAATTTTAAGAACATTGATTTTCATTTCGTTGAAATCTAATTTATAATATGAAAGATATGCCTTTTTAACTATTGTGTGAAATTTGCTGTATTTAACAAAATTGTTTATTTTACATTATATAAATAATATTTTATTTGGTCATGTAATGTTATAATTTATGTTTATATGGGTAAATAACATGGATTGCATATATTTTGGTTTTAAAACATTTTTGAAAGTGTAATTGACATTTTCCAGGGTCAGTTGTATTTTTTTACAATTTCGAATTTCCAGCTTCAGTTAATTTTTCAATTTCTTAAGATTTTATTTTATTCTCATTCCCGCTTTATTTTGTTCCTCATTTATTTTAATTATTTGACATTTTATTTGTTTTAAAGTGAAGTAGAAATTTTTCTAGAGCCAATGGTATTTTATTTGTAATTTTCAAGTCATGTTCCAAATTTTAAACAATTTCTTTAATTATTTTTCTATTTTCTCCAAATATAATTATTTATTTCACTTTGAATATGTTTAAGAAATAATTTTATTTCAAATTTTTCTTTAAAATATTTTAAAATGAAGTAGATATTTTTCCAAAGCCAATGATGATTTAATTGTAAATTTTGAACCATGTTCTGAATTTTAAGCAATTTCTTTAATTCTTTTACCATTTTCTTTAAAAGTTATTATTTATTTTATTTTATATTACTTTATTTCGGTTTTTAAAGTCAAATTACTGAAATTTTATTTGTTTTTATTTAATTAAAATAACGTGGAAATTTGAAAGGACTTAAGCTTTAAATTTGTGACTTTTCATATGTAGACTCTTCATTTTCCATGACCTTTCACTTGCTCATGTTGGTCGTACACTTCAATACCATAGCCGTGAGTTTCTCAGTCATAATTCACGTTATAATACTCCATCTCATTTTATTTTTCATGGCATGGAATAATGGGTAATGGCCTCCTCTTCTTTTCTATCTTTTTCTTCTTCTTTTCATGTGTTTTGCCATATTTTCCTCTTGTATTCGCTCTTCACCATCCTAGCTAGCCTTGGCCACCACCTCCACCGCCTCCTTTTCTTCACCATCCACCACCTAACATCATCTCCTCCTCTGACTGGACCAGGCCACACCCTTCTCCTTGACAAAACTCCACACAAAAGCCTTGAAAACCCCTTAAAAACATGTTAGCCTAGCCTAGATGCTTCACCACCTTCATACATCACCTTGGCCATCACCTAGAGCCGCCACCACCACCTTGATATGACCACCACCCATCACCTTAGCTACTGTCCAGATCTGAAACATGAAAGGCCGAGCCAAATACCCATGTAGACGAGCTTAAAACATTGACCAAAACTCCACTATCAAGCCTAGCATCTTCACGTACTCATGCCATGTAACCTCGACATGTTCATGCCTTGTAGCCATAACTTTTTAGGTCCAAACCTGAGCCAAAAGCATGTATTGGTTGAGCCATATAGCACCATAGGCCAAGCACATGAGTGTTGAAAGCATGGAAAATCATTGTGTTCATATTGCTTTTTATTTCAAAGTTAATCCAATTCAATGTTGTATTGAATTTATATTAATATTTGGTTTTGTTTATGGGTTGTGACAGTATCATTATGCTTGGTTCTCTTCCCACTTGGGTCTATTGTTGTGTCATCATGCTTTCGGAAATCAGTCTATGTCATTTGAATTGATAACTCCAGCACAAAAAGGTGAGTAAATCTCACACGACATTTTATACTTATGCAATTGTGAAGGGACAACATTTGAATGTGTATAATTATACATGATGTTATAACTGCTTGTGATGATTTATATATGATGTTAAACCTATTAATTTACATGTCATCTCATCTGTTACAATTATATATTGTTAAACTGTTCATTTATATCTGCTCACACAGCAAGTTCCCTGTAGATTAGAAATCACTATGGGTTGAAATGATACATACCCGAACGGAGTTTAGAATAGGGAAAAATTGTTATAAGCTGAAATGATAGGCCTGAACGGTTTTTAATTATTTATTTTGACTTGGGACTGCGGGTTTGAAATGATAGAACCTGGATTTTTCCTTTTAAATTGCGGATTGAAATGATATATATATATATATATATATATATATATATGTATCACTTGACCTAGGTTAGAAAACTATATACAGGCCCGTGGTTATTTTATAAAGTATTTTGAATAATTTAAAAGTATGAAATTATGAAAATTTGATTTAAAATAGATTTGTATGTTTTAAATAAAGAAATTTTTATTTTTCTGTAAGTTAAAAATGTTGAATAATTAAATGATTAAATTGAATATTTTTTTGAAATATATTATATATATATAGCGCTCCATGTGTGCTCTCCTCTTTTATTAGAGGATCACACATTTTTTTCTCAATTTTTTTTTGAAATATAACTTAAATCTGGAAATCTGGACTTTGGCTTTTACAATGACATTTAAGTTATATAAATAAAATTTTAAGTGATTTAAAATGTAACTTTATGATAATTTGATTTAAATAGATTTTGAAATGTTTTAAAATAAAGAAATTATGATTTTTGTATGAGTTAAAAATGAAATTAATGAATGGTTAAATTGAATCTTTGAAATATAACTTAAGTTTGGAAATTTGGAAATTTTTGTTTTAAAATGATATTTAAGTTATATAGATAATATGGAAATTTAGTTATATTTTGGAAATGGTAAATATGATATTGATTTAAATTTGAATTTAAAAGATTTAATAAAGTATTATTGATTTTTCTATGAATTAAAATGGTTAAATAAATGAATGCTTAGAAGTGAAATTTTAAATTATAACTTGACTTGGAAATGTGAAATTTGGGTTTCAATTAAAGATTTAAGTTAATTAAATAAATTGAAAATTTAATTAAATTTGTGAAATGGTAATTTAAAAGTTTAGGTGTTAAATTTATTTGTTGAAAAGTGAAGAAAAGGAAATTACACACTTGAATTAATAGGTGGAATTATTGAAATTTGGATTTATTTATAAGAAATTAGTTTTATAAAAATCATAAGTTGAAAGAGTATGTTTAATGAACATTTTTGAATGTTAAAAATGTGATTTTATAATGTTTGAAGGGTTTTAAACGAAGTTTATTAATTGGTGGAAATACACTAAAATCTGGAAATCACTTTTAATAGCGTTCAGAAGTGCTATGGTTTCTGGAAATGAACTAAAGAGCTATTATAGCATTTCTAAAATGCTGTATTTGCTGTAGTTGAACTAATAGGCTAATAACTTAACTCAGAGCTATTATAACATTTCTATAATTTGCTGAAATGAATTTAAACCCTTGTTTTGAAACCTGAGCGATTACAGCATTTCTGGAAATGCTGTCTTTGCTATTTTGAACCTAAATTTAACTAAAACTATGTTTTAACAACAGTTTTTAAGTGTTCTCTTTGCTGAATTAAAATGTTTTCAAGTGTAAACTTATAACAGCTTTTTCTAAATGCTGCGAAATGCTGAAATTTTAAATGTTTATGGTTTTTGACTTAGTAAACGAGCTCAGAATGACTTGAAACTTTGAAATTTAAATACTTGACTTGAAAGAATAATAACTTCACTTTAAATGGTTTAAATGAATTAAGTAAATTGGAATATAAACTATTTAAAGCAATTTGAATTGAAAATAAATGAATGTTATCTTTGAACTTTAAAAGGTGATTAAGTTTGATATTTGTATTTGAATTCAAATGATGGTTTGAAAATAAAGTTTTGAAAGATATGATATTTTGATATTAAAATGATTTGAAAATAAAGTTTTGAAAGATATGATATTTTGATTTTAAAATGATTTGAAAGTCAAGTTTTGAAAGATATGATATTTTGATATTAAAATGATTTGAAAATGAAGTTCTGAAAAGATATGATATTATGATATTAAAATGATTTGGAAATGAAGTTTTGAAAGGATATGATATATTAATGTATTAAAATGATTTGAAAGGAAGTTTTGAAATGATATGATAATTTAATATATCGAAATGGTTAGAAATGTCTTGATATTTATTTTGATAAATATTAGAATTTGAAAGATATGGTATGTTGATATATTGAAATGGTTTGGAAATGATTTAATCTTTATTTTGACAAAGATTTGGATTGAAATGATATTTTATTTTGAAGTATACAATATTATCTTAAGTTATAACCACGGGTTATAATAACGATTGGTTGGCAAAGAGACCAGGATCGCATATGGACATACTCTCTGTCGATACCAAAAACCATTTTGACAACCGTGTACGCGGTGGAGATTCCAGAATGAAGTAGGATGGTGGCGACGTTCTTGAGGTATGCTACGCGGACCCAACTCCCGTGAGTTGGCATAAGGTGGTAGAAACAGGAGCGGTCTCGGGCCAAAAGGGGTGGCTCCTCTGGTGGACGCATTTCTTCGATACCATTCTATTGCTTTTGTGATTGTTTGGGCGCCCCTCCGATTTTAGGAATGTGTTCCGAGGTGGGCGTATGTGGCTACTGCGTTACCACCAGCCCGTGTGCGTAATTGGTATATCTACCCTAGCATTGCCTTGTATGCTGTGTCACCTACCATATTGAGCCTTTACTACGAGTTTCTATTTGTGTCGTACCTATGTAGCATCTTCTCATAGTCTCTCGATCAGGAGATATGCAGGTATTGTATAGACTACTGCCATTATTTGTGTTAAAGGGAATATTAGGTCACTTCATAACGCTATTTTAAAGTAAGTTTATTTTACTGATAGACATTACTATAATAGCGCAATATTACAACATAGTAAATAGTTTAACGGATCCTTAGAGGATGGGCGGTCCCAAGCATCTTCTAAGTTACTTGTACATTTACTACAGTTCACTTGAGTTAGTTTACGTTGTATAAGTATGTATGTCTGACTCGAGTGTTTGTATTTTTATTTACGCTCGGGTCAGCCTGAATTATTCACAGATTTGGATTCCACCTTCTGGAGATTTGAATCGATGGAGATTATCTACTTGTCTTGTTCTATCTATTTCAGTTCTGTTGTTCTATTCAGCTTGTACTTGGTTATTGTATTGAAACTTCTGTTGTATTCTATTTCTTCTGTTGTATGTTATGCAACTCTGATATATTTATATAGTAGATTCATGAACTACTATCTCTTTTACTTCCGCTGCATTATTATTACTCTGTGTCTGTGATCTGTGATTATTTATTTACTGTATATTCTGAGATTTGCCAAATTTTATTCACAACGCGCTATTTTGAGCAATTCACGTACGACATGTGTGTCTGCCATTGCACATGGAGGGTGTAGCATGATAGGGGGTTCTTGCTTCCTGGTTTAGTAGCGAACGGTTAACTCTTACTCCTACATGTCCCCGTGGGGGTTGGTGGTGCAGTTGAGAGGCTGGCCGTAAAGGCAAAACACAGGCACCAGTGTATGCTACGGTGGGCGTTACCCCACTGGCGTGGCCCGTTACATTTGGTATCAGAGCTTTGGCTTTGAGGCAAAACATAGAATATGAGGTAAATGATTTACAGAATCACTTTCGTTCGAGTTTAAATCTTCCCTCTTTGATTCGAATTTTCTTTGAATTTTGAAACGTTCCCTATGGTTCCAAAATTCATTCGTGTCCCTCACTATTCATCTTCTTTTGATTCTGGAGTATCCCATAACTCCGCTTCAAATGATCTTTTAGTGAGTCGGCGGTCTCGCCAATTTCAAATTTGAATTGTAAAGGGGGGAAACTCCTTTACAATTAGCATCGATTCACCAGGGATTTATATCTATCTTTGGTTTAGATGCTAATATCTTTTGATATTCCAAACTCTATATCTTGAGATGGAATGTAGACTTACCCTAGAAAAATCCACATCGATCTTATTCTTTAAGTCACGGTTGACCCGGTTAAAGTTGCCTGGGATTTACTTAAGCTTACCCGTCTCCCTACTCTGTTATTTAATCATCTTGTCTTTTGTTCCCAATCTATTCTTCCAAACATTTTGAATTGTACTTGTAAATCTATATTTTGTTATATTGTGTTGTTTGAGTTGTTGATGTTGATTTGGGTTTTCGATTGATTCGTTTGATCAATGCTATCGATAGGATTTCTAAAACACGTTAACAGAACAAACTGACATAATATTATTTCAAAATTTGGTTAATGAAATAAATTTTGATATATAAGTAAATTTATGGAACTTAATAAACTGATTTAAATTGATTATTTGAAATGATAATACTTGATTTATCATTTACTGTTCTATAAATGAATTTACAAATAGTTGTTTGTAAATTGATTTGGGAACTGAAATGAATTTAAAACGAGAAATTTGAGAATTTAATTTCCGATAGTTTCAAACCTTATGTTTAAGCTTCAAAGTATATTAATTAAAGCATTTTCGAATAAGAATATGTTTCCAAAGAATTTTAAAGTTTAAAAAATTAGTACTCTTCTCTTTATCGCTGGAAAATAGGTTATGACTACAGCATCATCGATATTTATTTTCGAGTTTCAAGGTGAAGAGACCGCTCTGTAGTCTTGCTACAGCCTTGTTTTGGGAAATCAAATTGATTTGAATTTCTAAAATATGACTTGATTTATAATATATATAGATATATGATATAAATTTGATTTGATAAATTATATACATACATTTATTTATCTTTAAATGGTTTGAAGAAATCGGAAATTTAATTCTTAAATTTTATTCTAAAGAACAATTTCAATTATAAAAAGAAAATCAAAATTTGTATGAATAATCAAGCATGAAATGATTTAATTGGAAAGTTTTATTTGTATAATACAATTGCATTCAAATATAACTTACCTTAATTTTAGAAGTTAACAATGTAATTGGATAATATACAATATAAAAAGATTTTATAAATAAAATTTGAGTGGTTATAATAAATGTTATACACTTAAATTTTAGTTATAAAATGATTAGCAGAAGTAAATATAATAAAGGGTAATTGAATAACTTACAATAAAATAATGTTAAAAGTACTAAAAATAAAATAAAGCAGTTATAATAAGTGTAAGTATATTTAACATAAGTGATAAATATATTGAGAGGAATAATTTTAATTTTAATTAGGAATAAAGAAGAATTAAATTTATTAAGTACATTGTGAGTATAATAAATGATTATTTTTCAAAACCATGGTTTTAAAATTGTTAATTTAAGGTAACTGGATGATAATGTGATATTCCGGAATTTCAAACCCAATTTAAATGTGATAATATTTTTAATAAACTAATTTAAATTGATCAAATTGTTATTTTAAAAAATAATAATAAATGGATAGTAAATGTATATTGATTTTAATTAAAATTAATATATACAAATGGAAATGGATTTGTTAAAATTTTATACATATCAAATTTGATTTCTAAATTGAATTTGAAATTTAATTTGAAATTTAATTTGAATTTGTATTGTTAAGTTGAAATTAAAAATACAGTTATTTATATCTTAAATTTGATTTTAAAGGTGTATTTCTATAATTTTATTTAGAATATAAAATTAGATTTATATTTATTTCTTTCAAAAAGAATTGATTTATATAAATTAAAAATGTATTTTAAATTTAGAAAATTAATTAATAAAAACATTTAAAAATTCTTTTTGCATGAAGATTACATTTGTTACAATTTAAAACACACTAATAACATGTGTTAAGAAGATAGCATTGTGTGATGACAAGTGTCATAATTTTTAATTTATTTTCTTTAATTTTTTATAAAGCAAAATTATTTCTATAAAAAGCTATTCCATATTCTTCCTCTAAATTTTTCTCATTTTCTAAAGCAAAGAAAAATCACACCTCCATTAACAAATCTGAAATTCATCAAATCTTCACTCTTCCAAAAAAAATTAAATAAGAATTCGAGTTTTCTAATCTTCAAGAAAATTACAAAAATCTGCAAAATTAAGTTCCTGTAAAAAAATCAAGTGTAAAGCACATTCAAAGCTCTCCACAGTATCTAAGCTCTGATTAAATTCTAGATTTGAGAAGCAATCAAAGCAACGTCATCAAGTAATTTCAATTTTAAGTTCTACAGTCAGTTCTTTTCGAGATTTTTGCAAATTCTGGTCTCTGCTTGAAAGAAAAATAGGTGAGTAAATTTATAATCAGAAAATTTAAGTAAGAAAAATGTTTGCGTGTGAATTTTAGATCTGTTTGATGCTTACAAGTACCTATTTCTGTAAGATCTTTGTTTACAGTTTATAATTCAACTGTGCATGCTTGAAATTCACTGATGCTTCTCTGTATTTTTAAGTTACAGAGTAAACGTAAACACAGGGTTAAAAATTTCCATTTCAAATCACTATTAAGTTTGAATCTTCAATGCAGTAGGTTTATTTAAACATGAATTAAGGTTTAAAATCTTAATCAAAAAGAAATTGTTTGAAAATCTTCTGAATCAGGGTGATGCAGTAAGGAAAATTAATAACATGATGAAAACATGTATTGTATTTTGTTGAATCAATTTTACATCTTGAATCAACTTTGTAAAACATGATTTTTAAGGCAAAAATCAGGATTTTTAAAATTGTATTTGAGGCAGTATTTTGTGTTGACCGGAATTGGTCTCTGGGCAAAATTCTGGCGACTAGTTAAGTTCCAAAGGTTGACCTTTGGATCGGGGTTGAATTGATGATCGGTGAACACTAGAAAATCCATAGAAGTGGAAATCATTCATCGAGGAATTGGGAATTGGGGGAACTAGGGTTTTGCTCTGTGTTGTGATTGTGTTCGAAAATTTCGTGACTGGAAATGTTGGAGTGGATCGAGTTGCGTATGTTTTTGGGGGTGGTTGCGTGGAGGCATTAAGATGTTGTGGCCGGAATTTCGAAGCGATCGATGGTCGGCGTTGTGGGGTTGAAGGATTTTCTGACGAGATGTTGCGCTGGCTGATGGGTTCGAGTTATTCTTTTTTGATTTAGCTCACGTAATAGATGATCGAAGGCCGGAGACGTGTCTATGGTCGAAGTGGGGCTTGCGTCCGGTGTTGCAGGTGGCGGCGGCGGTTTAGGCGTGGCATGCACGTGCACATGTCAGTATTCGTTTTAGTGAAGGTGGGTGTTGTGGTGACTCGAAGTGACCATCGAGTTGTATGGTATCTGGCTTGTGATTTTCTCGGGGTGATGCTGCAGTGGTTCGTGCCTGGGAATTTATTTATTGTTGATTCTTTCAGGTTGGTGTAATTTGAGTTAACAACTTAGCTAAGAAATTGAAAGGGGAGAAGAAGTGATTGAACTCATGTTTGCTTGAGTTTTGTTCGAGTTAGTCGGGTCAAACCAAATGCAAGTGATATTTGAAGTTTTCAAATTTGTTTAAGTTTTAAAATTTTATTTAAACTACTTTTGTGAAATGTTAAACATTTTAATTGAAAGTATTTTATATTTTGATAGTTAAGTTTTAAGATGATTTTATATTCATTTAAATTTAACTTTTAAAAAGTAATTAAGTTTTTTAAACAAATTGGAAATGTTTTAAATATGTAATAATTTTTAGTAATTAATGAATTTTTTTGTTTTGAAAATTAATTAAGTCTTAGGATTAAAGTTTACTTGAATTAATAAAGTAATTAGGATTTAATTAATTAATAATTTTAGATTAATTAATTTATTAAGGTTTAATTAATTAATTATGGACTAATAAATGGATAATTAAGAATTAAATTATATTAAAATTAATAGATAATTAATTAAATAATTAAAGATTAATTAATAAGTGATTAGTAATTATAGTAGTTAATTAATAAGTGTTAAGAATTAATTAATTAATTGATTAGAGTTAATTAATAAAGTAATTAAACATTAATTAATTCATGATTAATAGTTAATTAATTAGTGGTTAAGGCTTAATTAATTAAATAATTAAGGTTAATTAATTTATAATTAATTAAGTAATTAAGATAAATTAATTTAAAATTTGTAATTAATTAAGCAATTAATTAAGATTTATTAATTGTAAGTTAAGGGTTAATTGGTAATCAATTAAGGAAAGATTAATTTTTAATCAATTTTAATAATGGATAATTAGAGTAATTAATTAATAATTAAAGGATTATTAATTAATTAAAGATTAATTAATCAATAATGAGGTTAATTAAGAAGTGATTAATTAATTAAATGATTGTGATTAATTAATTAATGATTGGTTAAGCAAGGTAAAGTGATTAATTCTTAAGTAATTAATTTAATTTGAATTAATTAAATTAATTATAATATGAATTAGAGATGTGCGTGCTTCTGGATGATTGTTTTGAATCGAATATCTGGATTTGGTTAATATCTGTTAGATGATAGTCCAAGATATTCTATGATGAGATTTGTATATATTTGAGTTGGATGATTGTTATTATCTGTGGATATACAGTGTGGATTCAATGTTTAAAATTGAATTGAATTGTTTAAATCTTTAAACAACTTGGCCTATAAGACACGTTTGGACTTCGATGAGACCGGGATCGGGAATCAAATTTGATTTTTCGAAAATCACATCGATCCAAGTAAAACGTTAGGTCGTGACATCTCTAAGTGAAGATCGAGATGGTGTTTGGAGTGCAAGGGTTATTGTCGTTAACTCTGAGGGTGATTCCAAAATGAGTGTAATGAGATAATGCCTTCGGTTTCATTCGAACCCGGAACGAACTTGTATGGATTGAATGCTTTCAGCACATCGTCAGGTGGACGATGAGCATTCTAAGAAATGTGTCCTATAAGGTAATCGTAGCCTCAAGCCTCATCAACCGAGAATGGCTAAAACATGGGAGGTGCAGCAAGGCTAAGTGGGTCATGCCCAAGTCGGATGAGATTTCCCCCTATCTAGAAGTCCCTTATTATTTCGGCTGTGTGGGCGGTTGTTGGCCACAACTGCGGGGTTGTCTTGTTCGAAACTGTCCAGTAAGGGATGGTTCTGGCCTTGTGTTGTAGGGGATCGGGAGTGGTCCTCGGTACGGTGATCTAGGCCCCGTACTGTGACGGGCGGTGCCCTAGTAGCCCTGTCGTTGATGGAAACTCATTATCCAATAAGCGCCCTCGAATTTGATTGTATACCTATGTATGTTGGAATTTAATAAATGTAACAATTTCGGCTATTTTCTATTTACTTGAAAACCCTAGACCCTATTATAATATCACTGAATTTCCTATCAAATACTTTGGTTAGCCTAAGGTAAAAACTTACCCGTATTTATTTGTGGGGAGTCTTACGTGATACCTTTTGTTTTCCAATGAATTTAAAGTTAAACAACTTTAACTTGTTTACTCACACCAAACCCATGTCTGACCCGGAGTTTATTTTGTTTTTCATAAACTCTTGGGTACTCAAATTTTTATGAGTAGCCAAGTGATTAGGTTGGGATTGACAAATGTTTTGGAAGCTGGAGGTAGAGTCCAGATGTACTTATCTGTCTCCATCCGCTATAGTGACTTTTGATGTTGTATTTTGGGTTGTATGGTTTGGCAAACTCTTATAAATGTCAGATGTAATGAAATCGTATTATTTTGTGTACTCTGATATGTAAAACTATGTAATGGATATGTGTAATATTACATTTTGTTCTGTTTCCGCTGTGAGATTCTGATGATTGTTGTTCTTTTCTTTCTACCTTTTCTATTTCTATCTCTTTCTTTTCTTATGGATGATACGTCTTTCTGGGTATTGAAAGACGGGTCGTCACAGTTGGTATCAGAGCATAGGTTGAGAAACACCTAGGTCCTGGAGTAGTAGCTATCCTGAGAGTGCGTATTTGTAATTTTCTTATATAACTATATCCTTATCTAAAATTGGTTGGGTTACCTGTTTAGGTAGCCAGAATGAGTTCAAGAGGCAGAAGGGGAAGGGTTGTAGGAAGTGCATCAACCAGTAATAGGAGTGAACAGACTGATAATGAGGTTGTTAATCCAGTATCGTCTCCAGTCAGTTTTGCTGCATTATGCAAGGACTTCGTTAATCTTGGAGGAAGACCATTTCAAGGGTCAGAAACTATAATAGAGGTCCAATGATGGCTACGTTCGTGTGAGAAAATCTTTAAGAGCATGAAATTATCAGATGTGCAGAAGAGGGTAATGGCTTCGTGGCAATTACAAGGTGGTGCTGCAGCCTGGTGAGATGTAGTGACCGCAAATGTCTCGGAGGATGATATGTCATGAAAAGAGTTTAAGGAGTTGTTTGAGGAGAAGTTCATGCCTACTATAGGGAGAACTCGTCTTTATCAGGATTTTCTGAATCTAAAACAAGGAAACATGTCTATAGCTGAATACGAGACTAAATTCAACGAGTTATCTTGCTATGGTCCAGGACTTATAGACACCCCTATTAAAAAGAACGAGATGATTGTCCAAGGGTTGAGGCCAGAGTATCATGAGAGGATGACATCACACTTGAAAGGGTCTTTTGTGGAGCTTATTGACATGGCACTAAGATATGAGGACTTGGTCAATAAAAGATCAGTGGCACGAGTTGCTGCATCAGGAGAAAATTCTCCCAACCCTAATAAAAGAAAATTCAATCTTAATTGGAAGAAGAAAAACAAGAAGAAGTCTGGAAACAACAAAGGACCACGCAAATGCTATATTTGTCAGCAAGAGGATTACATGGCAAATAAGTGTCCCAGAAGAGAGTCTTAGCAACAACAACAGTGGCAGCATTATAGTGGACCAGGTTCAACTTTAGTTTAGAAGTCTCTTTGCTTCAACTGCCATCAACCGGGACATATGATTAAAGATTGCTCGCTCCTTCATAAAGTCCAGCAGAACAAAGTATTTTCTTTGGAAGGTACACCATCAACCTCGTCTAAGGGCAAAGGAGTTTTGGAAGGTACCTTACTTTTAGATGGCAAATATATTAAAGTTTTGTTTGATTCTGGTGCTTCTTTAAGTTTTATTTCTTTGGAATCTGTAGAGAATTTCTTTCTTACCCCTAGTACCATAGACAATCCCATCTGTGTATCTAATCCTATAGAAGGGGTAACCAAATTAGACAGGATCGGTAAGGATTTGAGAATCTCCTATCTATCCCATAGTTTTTCCTGTGACCCTTATGTATTGGATTTTAAGGGTTTTGACCTTATATTGGGAATGGATTGGCTTGACAAATATAAGGCTGTCTTAAATTGTGAAGAAAGAACAGTTTCGTTGGAAACTGATCTGGGTAGGATTGTCAGAGTAATGTGTGATAACTCTAGAATACACTTGAGTAGTCTTTTACGTGGAGTTGAGACTTCTCAAGAGGGGTTGAAGATATTGAAGTAGTCTGGGATTTCTCAGACGTATTCGAGGAAGTTAAGTGTTTGTCTCCGCGCCGAGAAATAGAGTTTCATATAGATTTGGTTCCTGGAGCAGTACCCGTAATTCAACCTAGTAGGAGGATGGCTCCTACGGAGAGGGAGGAACTAGTAAAGCAAACTCAAGATCTGTTGGAGAAGGGTTTGATTAGACCCAGTTTTTCTTGCTGGGGTTCTGCTGCAGTATTTGTCACCAAGTCGGATGGGTCGCTAAGGTTATGTGTAGACTATCGTAAATTGAACAAAGTGACCATTCGAAATAAGTATCCTCTTCCTCGTATTGATGATCTCTTCGACCGGCTTCATGGAGCTTCAGTCTTTTCTCAATTGGATTTAGCATCAGTTTACATCAGTTAAGGGTAGCTAAGGACAGTATTCCCTTAACTGCATTTAAGGGACCTAATTGTTTCTATGAGTGGTTGGTTATGCCTTTCGGGTTAACCAACGCTCCTGCCTACTTTGTGGACCTGATGAACCGAGTCTTTAGAGATGTTTTGAACAAGTTTGTTTTGGTGTTCATTGATGATATTTTGGTTTACTGTAAGTCGGAAGAAGAGCATAAGCAGCACCTGAGAATAGTATTGGAAACTCTGAGAAGGCATGTTCTGAAGGCGAAGTTCTCTAAGTGCCATTTTTGGAAATCAAAAGTAAAATTTTTGGGCCACATTGTTTCTGGTGAGGGAATCTCTATAGATCCAGCTAAAGTTGAGACTATTTTGGAGTGGAAGTAGCCTCGGACACCAACAGAAGTTCGCAGTTTTCTGGGATTGGCCGGTTACTGCAGGAAGTTTATTAGTGATTATTCCAAGATCTCTTCACACCTAACATAGCTGACAAGGAAGGGAGCTAAATTCAAGTGGACACCGGAATGTGAGGAGGCTTTTCAGAATTAGAAGGCAAGGTTGACAAGTGCTCATGTATTGGCTATTCCAGATGGGAAGAGCAAGTTTGAAGTTTATACTGATGCCTGTATTGTTGGATTGGGAACTGTGCTTATGCAAAATGGTAGGGTAATTGCGTATGCGAGTCGGTAATTGAAGCCACATGAGAGGAACTATGCTATGCATGATCTAGAGCTGTTGACCATTTTTTTTGCTTTAAGGATATGGAGGCACTATCTTTTAGGAGAAAAGTTCGAGTTATTCACGGATCACAAACCGTTGAAATATCTTTTCTCTCAAAAAGATCTTAATCTAAGACAGCAGCGATGGGTTGAGTTCTTGGCATCGTATGATTTGGATATTCTGTATACCCCGGGAAAGGCGAACATTGTGGCAGACGCACTTAGCAGAAATGCAGTTCTTTCTCTTTTGGAAGTTGTTCCGTCTCTCCAGGAGAGAATCATAAGCAAGCAAATGGAGGATAAAACTTTAAGAAAAATTATTCAAGGAACCAAAGAGGGACAATATCCTGATTTCGAGATTGACGATCAAGGAATTTTGAGAATAAATGGTCGTCTATGTGTGCCAAATGTGGATGGATTGAAACAAGAGGTGTTGTCAGAAAGTCATCGTTCCAGATTAAATATCCATCCTGGAATATCAAAGATGTATAAGGATATGAGAAGGATTTTTTGGTGGCCGAGTATGACGAAAGATGTAGCTAGATTTGTTAATAGTTGTGCTATATGCCAGCAAGTTAAAGGAGATCAGCAGAAGCCAGCCGGTTTGTTACAACCTTTGGAGATCCCGATGTGGAAGTGGGAGATGATTTCGATGGACTTTATTGACGGTTTTCCTAGAACAAAGAAGGGGAATGAAGGAATATGGGTGATTGTTGATCGCCTAACCAGGAGCGCCCATTTTATACCAGTTAAGGCAACCCGTACTACAGCTTCTCTGGCAGAAATTTTCTTGAGAGAGATTGTGAGATTGCATGGTGTTCCAGTCAATATTGTAAGTGATCGAGATCCTATCTTCACCAGCAAATTCTTGGAGGCTTTGCAATCAGCTATGGGAACAAGTTTGAGATGGAGTACAACATATCATCCCCAAACAGATGGGAAGATGGATAGGCTTAATCGAATTCTAGAAGATATGCTGAGAGCATGTGTATTTGATTTTGGTGGATCGTGTAAAGACCATCTACATCTAGTGGAATTCTCTTATAATAACAGTTACCAAGCAAGTATCAAGATGGCTCCTTAAGCATTGTATGGAAGGCCGTGTAGATCCCCAGCCTGTTGGATAGAGTCAAAAGACCGTCTTGTGCTTGGACCAGATCTGATCCGTGAAGCATCTGCTAAAGTCGAGCTTATCAAGAAAAGGATGAGAGCTGCTCAGGATCGTCAGAAGAAATATGCAGATAAAAGACGAAGACAATTGGAGTTCGAGATTGGTGATTTGGTCTTTGTCAAAATTTCCCCTATTAAAGGAGCAGTAAGATTTGGGAAGACAGGGAAACTCGCTCCGAGATACATTGGTCCGTTCCAAGTTCTCGAGAGGATTGGTGATGGCTGGAATTCACAATGTTTTCCACGTATCTCATCTACGGAAATATGTGCACGATCCATCTCTTATTTTGGAACCAGCTGTGCAGGAAGACTTAGAGGTTGAGCCGGACTTATCAGTTGTCAGACATCCTGTTCAGATTGTTGATCAAGATGAGAGGCAACTCAGAAGCAAGATAGTGAAGCTTGCTAAAGTCCAGTGGAGTGAGGATCCCAGAGATTGTACCTGGGAGACTCTGGATAGTTTTAGGAAGGCTTATCCGGATATGTGTCAGGATAGCTAATGATGTTTGTATTGGATGTATTGTTGTTTGGATGTTTTGTTTGTAGATTTCTTATGTATATATGATATGTATGCTTGAATTGTTGAAATAAAATAAAGTTTTGGATTATCCTTTGTTTAAATTTCGGGGATGAAATTCTTTTAAGGGGGGAGGAATGTGATATTCCGGAATTTCAAACCCAATTTAAATGTGATAGTCTTTTTAATAAATTAATTTAAATTGATCAAATTGTTATCTTAAACAATAATAATAAATGGATTGTAAATGTATATTGATTTTAATTAAAATTAATATATACAAATGGAAATGGATTAGTTAAAATTTTATACATATCGAATTTGATTTCTAAATTGAATTTGACATTTAATTTGAATTTGAATTGTTAAGTTGAAATTCAAAATACAATTATTTATATCTTAAATCATATTTTGATTTTAAAGTTGTATTTCTATGATTTTATTTAGAATATAAAATTTGATTTATATTTATTTCTTTTAAAAAGAATTGATTTATATAAATTAAAATTTTATTTTAAATTTAGAAAATTAATTAATAAAAACATTTAAAAATTCTTTTTGCATGAAGATTACATTTGTTACAATTTAAAACACACTAATAACATGTGTTAAGAAGATAGCATTGTGTAATGACAAGTGTCATAATTTTTAATTTATTTTCTTTAATTTTTTATAAAGCAAAATTATTTCTATAAAAAGCTATTCCATATTCTTCCTCTAAATTTTTCTCATTTCCTAAAGCAAAGAAAAATCACACCTCCATTAACAATTCTGAAATTCATCAAATCTTCACTCTTCCAAAAAAAAATTAAACAAGAGTTCAAGTTTTCTAATCTTCAAGCAAATTACAAAAATCTGCAAAATTAAGTTCCTGTAAAAAAATCAAGTGTAAAGCAAATTCAAAGCTCTCCTCGGTATCTAAGCTCTGATTAAATTCAAGATTTGAGAAGCAATGAAAGCAACATCATCAAGCAATTTCAAGTTTAAGATCTGCAGTCAGTTCTTTTCCAGATTTTTGCAAATTCTGGTCTCTGCTTGAAAGAAAAACAGGTGAGCAAATTTATAATCAGAAAATTTAAGTAAGAAAAATGTTTGCATATGAATTTTAGATCTGTTTGATGCTTACATGTACCTATTTCTGTAAGATCTTTGTTTACAGGTTATAATTCAACTGTGCATGCTTGAAATTCACTGATGCTTCTCTGTATTTTTAAGTTACAGAGTAAATGTAAACACAGGGTTCAAAATTTCCATTTCAAATCACTATTAAGTTTGAATCTTCAATGCAGTAGGTTTATTTAAACATGAATTAAGGTTTAAAATCTTATTCAAAAATAAATTGTTTGAAAATCTTCTGAATCAGGGTGATGCAGTATGGAAAATTAATAACATGATGAAAACATGTATTGTATTTTGTTGAATAAATTTTACATCTTGAATCAACTTTGTAAAATATGATTTTTAAGGCAAAAATCAGGATTTTTAAAATTGTATTTGAGGCAGTATTTTGTGATGACCGGAATTGGTCTCTGGGCAAAATTCTGGCGACTAGGTAAGTTCCAAAGGTTGAGATTTGGGTCGGGGTTGTATTGATGATCGGTGAACCCTAAAAAAATCATAGAAGTGGAAATCATTCATCGAGGAATTGGGAATTGGGGGAACTATGGTTTTGCTTGTGTTGTGATTGTGTTTGAAAATTTCGTGACTGGAAATGTTAGAGTGGATCGAGTTGCGTATGTTTTTGGGGGTGGTTGCGTGGAGGCATTACGATGTTGTGGCTGGAATTTCGAAGCGATCGATGGTCGGCGTTGTGGGGTTGAAGGGATTTTCTGACGAGATGTTGTGCTGGCTGATGGGTTCGAGTTATCTTTTTTTGATTTAGCTCGCGTAATAGATGATCGAAGGCCGAAGATGTGTCTATGGTCGACGTGGGGCTTGCGTGCGGTGTCGCAGGCGGCGGCGGTGTAGGCATGGCGTGCACATGCACGTGTCAGTATTCGTGTTAGTGAAGGTGGGTGTTGTGGTGACTCGAAGTGACGATCGAGTTGTGTGGTATCTGGCTCATGATTTTCTCGAGGTGATGCTGCAATGGTTCGTGCCTGGGAATTTATTTATTGTTGATTCTACCAGGTTGGTCTAATTTGAGTTAACAACTTAGCTAAGAAATTGGAAGGGGAGAAGAAGTGATTGATCTCATGTTTGCTTGAGTTTTGTTCGAGTTGGTCGGGTCAAACCAAATGCAAGTGATATTTGAAGTTTTCAAATTTGTTTAAGTTTTAAAATTTTAAAATTTTATTTAAACTACTTTTGTGAAATGTTAAACATTTTAATTGAAAGTATTTTATATTTTGATAGTTAAGTTTTAAGATGATTTTATATTCATTTAAATTTAAGTAATTAGGTTTCTTAATCAAATTAGAAATGTTTTAAATATGTAATAATTTTTAGTAATTAATGAAATTGTTTTATTTTGAAAATTAATTAAGATTTAGGATTAAAGTTTACTTTAATTAATAAAGTAATTAAGATTTAATTAATTAATAATTTTTGATTAGTTAATTTATTAAGGTTTAATTAATTAATTAATTATGGATTAATAAATGGATAATTAAGAATTAAATTAAATTAAAACTAATAGATAATTAATTAAATAATTAAAGATTAATTAATAAGTGATTAATAATTAATTAATTAAGTGATTAATAGTTAATTAATTAGTGTTTAAGAAATAATTAATTGATTGATTAGAGTTAATTAATAAAGTAATTAAACATTAATTAATTCATGATTAATAGTAAATTAATTAGTGGTTAAGGCTTAATTAATTAAATAATTAAGGTTAATTAATTTATAATTAATTAAGTAATTAAGATAAATTAATTTAAAATTTGTAATTAATTAAGCAATTAATTAAGATTTATTAATTGTAAATTAAGGGTTAATTGGTAATCAATTAAGGAATGATTAATTTTTAATCAAGTTTAATAATGGATAATTAAAGTAATTAATTAATTAATTAATAATTAAAGGATTATTAATTAATTAAAGATTAATTAATCGATAATGAGGTTAATTAAGAAGTGATTAATTAATTAAATAATTGTGATTAATTAATTAATGATTGGTTAAGCAAGGTAAAGTGATTAATTCTTAAGTAATTAATTTAATTTGAATTAATTAAATTAATTATAATATGAATTAGAGACGTGCTTAATTATGAATGATTGTTTTGAATTGAATATCTGGATTTGGTTAATATCTGTTGGATGATAGTCTAAGATATTCTGTGATGAGATTTGTATATATCTGAGTTGGATGATTGTTATTATCTGTGGATATACTGTGTGGATTCAATGTTTAAAATTGAATTGAATTGTTTAAATCTTTAAACAACTTGGCCTTTAATACACGTTTGGATTTCGATGAGACCGGGATCAGGAATCAAATTTGATTTTCCGAAAACCACATCGATCCAAGTTAAACGTTAGGTCGTGACATCTCTAAGTGAAGATCGAGATGGTGTTTGGAGTGCAAGGGTTATTTTTGTTAACTCTGAGGGTGATTCCAAAACTTGTGTAACGAGATAATGCCCTCGGTTTTGTTCAAACCCGGAACGAACTTGTATGGATTGAATGCTTTCAGCGCATCGTCAGGTGGACGATGAGCATTCTAAGAAATGTGTCCTATAAGGTAATGGTAGCCTCAAGCCTCATCAACCGGGAATGGCTAAAGCAGGGGAGGTGCAGCAAGGCTAAGTGGGTAATGTCCAAGTAGGACGAGATTTTCCCCTGTCTAGAAGTCCCTTATTATTTCGGTTGTGTGGGCGGTTGTTGGCCACAACTGCGGGGTTGTCTTGTTCGGGACTGTCCAGTAAGGGATGGTTCCGGCCTTGTATTGCAGGGGATCGGGAGTGGTCCTCGGTACGGTGATCTAGGCCCCGTACTGTGACGGGCCGTACCCCACTAGCCCTGCCATTGATGGAAACTCATTATCCAATAAGCGCCCTCGGATTTGATTGTATACCTATGTATGCTGGAATTTAATAAATGTAACAATTTCGGCTATTTTCTATTTACTTGAAAACCCTAGACCCTATTATAATATCACTGAACTTCCTATCAAATGCTTTGATTAGCGTAAGGTAAAAAATTACCCGTATTTATTTGTGGGGAGTCTTCTGTGATACCTTTTGTTTTCAAATGATTTTAAAGTTAAACAACTTTAACTTGTTTACTCACACCAGACCCATGTCTGACCCGAAGTTTATTTTGTTTTTCATAAACTCTTGGGTACTCAAATTTTTATAAGTAGCCAAGTGATTAGGTTGGGATTGACAAATGTTTTGGAAGCTGGAGTACAGACGTACTTATCTATCTCCATCCGCTGTAGTGACTTTTGATGTTGTATTTTGGGTTGTATGGTTTGGCAAACTCTTATAAATGTCAGATGTAATGAAATCGTATTATTTTATGTACTATGATATGTAAAACTATGTAATGGATATGTGTAATATTATATTTTGTTCCGTTTCCGCTGTGAGATTCTGATGATTGTTGTTCTTTTCTTTTTATCTTTTCTATTTCTATCTCTTTCTTTTCTTATTGACGATACGTCTTTCTAGGTATTGAAAGACGGGTCGTCACGGATAAGATAATGAAATTTGAGATAGTTAAGATTTATTTAACTTGTGTAAAAATTTATTTTCTATTTAAGTTGAAATTTCCATGGTTTCAAACTTATTTCCTTATTTTGTTTTTCAAACTATCTTTTGGTTGTCCTTATTATCCTTATCTTGCTACAGACTGGTAAAGGCATCTTTCTATATTCTTTCTGTTTAGAAATCTTTCTATAATCTTTGATAATCTTCGGTACTCATTTTGAATCCACCTTTTTCGTGCTTGTGTTCTTGATTCTGGAGAATTTGGGAAAGATCATCTTCACCTTTTTAAACTTACCTATAACAACAGTTATCAGGTATAATCTCAATCTTCTTGTCACCTTGTCTTAATCTTATTTCATTTCTATCATTTCTGTGCTTTCCCGTACCTCATTCCTTTTCGGGGACGAAAAGGTTTGAGTGGGGGAGAGTGTAACAACCCTGTATTTTGTGATTATTTTAATTGTATATTTTAATTATTTTAATTGAATTTCTGATTTAAAAACTTTATTTTATTTATCTGAAATGGATAAATTTTGTTATTCTAAAATATAAACTTTGATTTTGATATAAATTATCATTCCAAAACATGACTAAGAAGAATATTTTCCAAAAAGTGAATTTTGGTCAACATGGTCAAACTTTGACTTTTAAATTTAAAATTCAAAAGTTTGAAAATTTGAATTTTATCTTTCATTATGAAGTAAATAAAATTTTAAGAACACTGATTTTCGTTTCGTTGAAATCTGATTTATAATATGAAAGTTATGTCTTTTTAACTATTGTGTGAAATTTGCTGTATTTAACAAAATTATTTATTTTAAATTATATAAATAAAATTTTATTTGGTCATGTAATGTTCTAATTTATGTTTATATGGTTAAATAACATGTATTGTCTATATTTTAGTTTTAAAACATTTTTGAAAGTGTAACTGACATTTTCCAGGGTCAGTTGTATTTTTTTACAATTTCTAATTTCCAGCTTCAATTAATTTTCCATTTTCTTAAGATCTTATTTTATTCTCATTCCCACTTTATTTTATTCCTCGTTTATTTTAATTATTTGACATTTTATTTGTTTTAAAGTGAAGTAGAAATTTTTCTAGAGCCAATGGTATTTTATTTGTAATTTTCATGTCCTATTTCCAAATTTTAAACAATTTCTTTAATTATTTTTCTATTTTCTCTAAATTTAGATATTTATTTCACTTTGAATATGTTTAAGAAATTATTTTATTTCAAAAAATTTCTTTAGAATATTTTTAAAATGAAGTAGATATTTTTTCCAAATCCAATGATGATTTAATTGTAAATTTTGAACCGTGCTTTGAATTTTAAGTAATTTCTTTAATTCTTTTCCCATTTTCTTTAAAATTTATTATTTATTTTATATTACTTTGTTTCGGATTTTAAATTCAAATTACTGAAATTTTATTTGTTTTTATTTAATTAAAATAAAGTGGAAATTTGAAAGGACTTATGCTATAAATTTGTGACTTTTCATCTGCTAGACTCTTCATTTTCCTTGACCTTTCACTTGCTCATGTTTGGCCGTATACTTCAATACCATAGCCATGAGTTTCTTAGTCATAATTCATGTAAAAATACTCCATCTCATTTCATTTTTCACCGCATGGAATAATGTGTAATGCCTCCTCTTCTTTTCTATCTTTTTCTTCTTCTTTTCATATGTTTTGCCATGTTTTCCGCTTGTATTTGCTCTTCACCATCCTAGCTAGCCTTGGCCATCACCTCCTCCTCTTCACCATCCACCACCTAACATCATCTCCTCCTCTGAGTTGACCAGGCCGCACCTTTCTCCTTGACAAAACTCCACACAAAAGCCTTGAAAACCCTTTAAAAACATGTAAGCCTAGCCTAGATGCTTCACCACCTTCATACATCACCTTGGCCATCACCTAGAGCCACCACCACCACCTTGATATGACCACCCCTAATAACCTTAGCTATTGTTCAGATCTGAAACATTAAAGGCCGAGCCAAAAACCCATGTAGCCGAGCCCAAAACATTGACCAAAACTCCACTATCAAGCCTAGCCTCTTCTTGTACTCATGCCTTGTAACGTCTACATGTTCATGCCTTGTAGCCATGACTTTTTAGGTCCAAACCTGAGCAAAAAGCATGTCTTTGCTGAGCCATATGGCATCCTAGGCCGAGCACATAAGTGTTGAAAGCATGGAAAAACATTGTGTTCATATTGCTTTTTGTTTCAAAGTTAATCCAATTCAATGTTGCATTGAATTTATATTAATAGTTGGTTCTCTTCCCACTTGGGTCTATTGTTGTGTCATCATGTTTTCGGGAATCGGTTTGTGTCATTTGAATTGATAACTCCAACACAAAAAGGTGAGTAAATCTCACACGACATTTTATACTTATGCAATTGTGAAGCGACAACATTTGAATGTGTAGAATTATACATGATGTTATAACTGCCTATGATGATTATATACGATGTTAAACCTGTTAGTTTACATGTTATCTCATCTGTTACTATTATATATTGTTAAACTATTCATTTATATCTGTTCACACTGCATGTTTCCTGTAGATTAGAAATCACTATGGGTTGAAATGATACATACCCGAATGGACTTTAGAATAGGAAAAAACCGTTATGGGCTGAAATGATAGGCCTGAACGGTTTTTAATTATTTATTTTGATTTGGGACTGCGGGTTTGAAATGATAGAACCCGAATTTTTCCTTTTAAATTGCGGATTGAAATGAAATATATCTGTATCACTTGACCTACGTTAGAAAACTATATACAGGCCCGTGGTTATTTTATAAAGTATTTTGAATATTTTAAAAGTATAATGTTATGAAAATTTGATTTAAAATAGATTTTATATGTTTTAAATAAAGAAATTTTGATTTTTCTGTAAGTTAAAAATGTTGAATAATTAAATGATTAAATTGAATTTTTTTTTGAAATATGACTTAAATCTGGAAATTTGGACTTTGGCTTTTAAAATGACATTTAAGTTATATAAATAAATTCTTAAGTGATTTAAAATATAAATTTACGATAATTTGATTTAAATAGATTTTTAAATGTTTTAAAATAAATAAATGATGATTTTTATATGAGTTAAAAATGAAATTAATGAATGATTAAATTGAATCTTTGAAATATAACTTAAGTTTGCAAATTTGGAAATTTTGGTTTTAAAATGATATTTAAGTTATATAGATAATATGGAAATTTAATTATATTTGGAAAATGGTAAATATGACAATTTGATTTAAATTCGAATTTAAATGATTTAATAAAGTATTCTTGATTTTTCTATGAATTAAAATGGTTAAATAAATGAATGCTTAAAAGTGAAATTTTGAATTATAACTTGACTTGGAAATGTGAAATTTGGGTTTTAATTAAAAATTTAAGTTAATTAAATAAATTGGAAATTCAGTTAAATTTGTGAAATGGTAATTTAAAAGTTTAACTGTAAAATTTATTTGTTGAAAAGTGAAGAAAAATACTTGAATTAATAAGTGGAATTATTGAAATTTGGATTTATTTATAAGAAATTGGTTTTATAAAAATCATAAGTTGAAAGAGTATGTTTAATGAACATTTTTGAATGTTAAAAATGTGACCTTATAATGTTTAAAGGGTTTAAAATGAATTTTATTAATTGCTGGAAATACACTAAAATCTGGAAATCACTTTTGATAGCATTCAGAAGTGCTATATTTTCTGAAAATGGACTAAAGAGCTATTATAGCATTTCTAACATGCTGTAGTTCCTGTAGTTGAACTAATAGGCTAAAAACTTAACTCAGAGCTATTATAGCATTTCTGTAAATGCTGTTGTGGGTTGCTTTCTTTGCTGAAATGAATTTAAACGCTTATTTTGAAACCTGAGCTATTACAACATTTCTGGAAATGCTGTCTTTGCTGTTTTGAACTAAAATTTAACTAAAACCGAGTTTTAACAGCAGTTTTTAACTGCTATCTTTGCTGAATTATAATGTTCTCAAGTGTAACTTATAACAACTTTTTCTAAATGCTGCGAAAGGCTGAAATTTTAAACGTTTATGGTTTTTGACTTAGTAAACGAGCTCAGAATGACTTGAAACTTTGAAATTTGAATACTTGACTTGAAAGAATAATAACTTCACTTTAAATGGTTTAAATGAATTAAGTAAATTGGAATATAAACTATTTAAAGGCAATTTGAATTGAAAATAAATGAATGTTATCTTTGAACTTTAGAAGGTGATTAAGTTTGATATTTGTATTTGAAATCAAATGATGATTTGAAAATAAAGTTTCGAAAGATATAATATGTTAATATTAAAATGATTTGAAAACAAATTTTTGAAAGATATGATATTTTGATATTAAAATGATTTGAAAATGAAGTTTTGAAAGATATGATATTTTGATATTAAAATGATTTGAAAATGAAGTTCTGAAAAGATATGATATTTTGATATTAAAATGATTTGGAAATGAAGTTTTGAAAGGATATGATATTTTAATGTATTAAAATGATTTGAAAGGAAGTTTTGGAAGGATATGATAATTTAATATGTTGAAATGGTTAGAAATGACTTGACATTTATTTTGATAAATATTTGAATTTGAAAGATATGGTATGTTGACATATTGAAATGGTTTGGAAATGATTCAATCTTTATTTTGATAAAGATTTGGATTGAAATAGTATTTTATTTTAAGTATAAAATATTATCTTAAGTTATAACCACGGGTTATAATAATGATTGGTTGGCAAAGAGATCGGGATCAGATATGGGCGTACTCTCTATCGATACCGAAAACCTCTTTGACAACCGTGTACGCGGTAGAGATTCCAGAATGAAGTAGGATGGTGGCGATGTTCTTGAGGTATGTTACGTGGACCCAACTCCCGTGAGTTCGTATAAGGTGGCAGAAACAAGAGTGGTCTGGGGCCAAAAGGGGTAGCTCCTCTGGTCGGATGCATTTCTTCGATACCATTCTATTGCTTTTGTGATTGTTTGGGCGCCCCTTCAATTTTGGGAATGTGTTCCGAGGTGGGTGTATGTGGCTGCTGCGTTACCACCAACCCGTGTGCGTAATTGGTATATCTACCCTGGCACTGCCTTGTGTGCCGTGTCACCTACCATATCGAGCCTTTACTACGAGTTTCTATTTGTGTCGTACCTATGCAGTATCTTCTCATAGTCTCCCGATCAGGAGATATACACGTACTGTATAGACTACTGGCATTATTTGTGTTAAGGGGAATATTGGGTCACTGCTTAACGCTATTTTAAAGTAAGTTTATTTACTGATAGACATTATTATAATAGCGCAATATTACTACATATTAAATAGTTTAACAGATCCTTATAGGATGGGCGGTACCAAGCATCTTCTAAGTTACTTGTACCTTTACTACAGTTCACTTGAGTTAGTTTACAATGTATAATTATGTATGTCCTGACTTAAGTATTTATATTTTTATTTATGCTCGGGTCAGCCTGAGTTATTCACAGATTTGGATTCCACCTTTTGGAGATTTGAATCGCTGGAGATTATCTACTTGTCTTGTTCTATCTATTTTAGTTCTGTTGTTCAATTCAGCTTGTACTTGGTTATTATATTAAAACTTCTATTGTATTCTATTTCTTCTATTGTATCTTATGTAACTCTGGTATATTTATATAGTAGCTTCATGAACCCTATCTCTTTTACTTCCGTTGCATTATTATTACTCTGTGTCTATGATATGTGATTATTTATTTACCGTATATTCTGAGATTTTCCAAATTTTATTCACAACGCGATATTTTGAGCAATTCAAGTCCGACATATGTGGATGCGAATGATTGAAAATATCGGGTGTTACATAGTTGGAGTATATCGTCAGTTATGGCTTCAGACCTCATTACGAGTTAGAGCTAGAGCTGTTGGTAAGTCTGATGATCAGGCCTAATTTGATTGTGAAGATTGGTACTAGTCAGAGATGCTAGACTAGTAGAGATCGTGTAAAAAATAGAAGGAGTAGAGTCTGAGGATGTGAAGCATTATGGACTCGACCGAGAAGGTTGCCTTATTAAGGATGGAAGATTATTTGTTCCCGATTTTGATGGATTGCAAGATAAATTGCTACGATGGTGCCATCATTCTAGGTTGACTATTCATCCCAAAAGTAATAAGATGTACAATGATATGAAGCAGACCTATTATTAGGATGGGATGAAGAAGGATGTTGGGACATTTATCTCAAAGTATATGAACTGTTAGTTGGTGAAGGCAGAGTTAAAGAAGCCAAATGGGTTATTGTAACCACTCGAAGTTCCTGAGTAGAAGTGGGAGCAGCTGTCGATGGAGTTTATTAAAGACTGCCCTAGACAAGAGCAGGATATGCTAGCATTTAGGTCGTAGTCGATCATTGACTAAGTGCTCTAGATTCATACTTTTCAGTTTAAGTAAAATGGCAGCCGAACTTGTCAAGTTTTATGTGAAATGTGTTGTATGATTTCATGGTGTGCCAAAGAGCATTTCAAGCAATCAAGATCCATTTTTCACTATCTTGTTTTGAAGGAGCTTACAAAAAGCATTGGAGACAGAGTGCATCTCAATATAGCTTATCATCCATAAACCGATGGGAAGACCAAGAGAGTGAATCATATATTGGAGGATCTCTTGCGAGCTTGCATTCTTGATTTCAGTGGGTTGTGGGATGATCATTTAAATTTGGTAGAATTCACATACAATGACTATTAGTCTAGTCTCGGTATGGCACTATACGAAGCATTATATGGCTGACCATGAAATTCTCCTTTGTGTTGGAAAAAATCAGGCGAGAAACTGATGCTTGGGCCTGATATGATTAGAGATACCTCAAAGAAGATAAAGATAATCCGGCAATGAACGAAAGTTTCTTAGAATAGACAGAAGAGCTATGCTGATAAGATACATAGAGATTTAGAGTTCCATGTTGACGATATTGTTTGCGCCAAAATTGGTCACAAACACCCAATATCGTGAAAGCACCCGTTTATGAACACAAATCAGCAACAATCAATATAGAATTCAGATCTAAGCAGTAACAATCACAATAATTCACAAATAACAATCACAAACACAGGATTTATAGTGGTTCGGCGATCTTGCCTACGTCCACTCTGAAGCTTATGTCTTTATTGATTCACTTGATGATATCAATCGATTACAACGAACTACAGCAAGTTATAGCTCTGATACTTAATTACAACAGCGGTATTGAAGAGTAGAATTGAATCCGGTAGAGTATGGACGTTGAATGGTGGAAGATCCTCTTTCTGTATGCTTCAGGGTGCTATTTATAGACGTAGGAGGCCCAAATCTCGCTCAAACTTCGGAAGACCTTTTCTGGCACGTGAGTGTGCCCACGCGACCGACCCCACCAAGTTTCGACTCGATCTGAGATCGATTCGAACTCCATTTGAATCGATCAAAAAATGACCCATTCGAGCTGAAACTTGGCAGGAACAAACTTTACCTTGTATGGAAGCTTCTGTGAAAATTTAGTTGCATTTGGACTTACGGATCTCGAGATATGGTCGATTCGAAATAGAGTCTTTCGGTTGCTGTTTGGTTCGAATCGATCCCTTCGAATCGATGCCTTCGACTCCATCAACTCATGTGGTTCTGTGATGAGGTGGCGCGCGTCCTTCGAGTCGATCTGGCCTTCTCTCCGGGTTTAACGCTTCGACTCCTTAGATCTCGCCGACTTCGTATCGTGGAATGACACGTCATCCAAGCTAGTTGACTTGGTGGGTACGAACAAGTGATTGTTCGTGGATTCGAACAAGGGCTTCTGATGGATGCGAAGTGAAACTCTCCGATGGATTCGAAGTCACCTGATGAACTCGAGACAGATGGATGTGAGGGACTTGTGCCTCTGATCGATACGAAGATAATGGATTCGAAGTCAGGTCGTGCTTATGGATTCGAACAGTGGTTGTGCCAAATGGATACGAACCAATGACAACCGATGGAGTCGAAATGCTCTGCCTAGATGGTTTCGCAGAGGGACCTCCGTGATGGATACGAAGCAGGGGGAGCCGATGGAGTCGAGCGTGATCGAGTCGAACTAAGGCATCTTGATGGGTTCGAACTCGATCGATACGAACGAGATCGGTTCAAAGCGACTAACTTCTGATGGATTCGAACCTGATGGATTCGAATGGAGCGTGGCGATGTCATGCTGATGGATTCGAACAACATGCTCTTTCCTTAGATTGAATCGATCATAACTTGCACATACGAGCTCGGATTGACTTGAGATTTGAAACGCTGTCCTCTACAGCTTTGCTCATCATGTCTTATCGATTGCGGCCCGATCCGGACTCAGACAAAATTCGTTGGTATCCATTGTGAAGCAAAGTACAACCAATCTCTGAGACGAACTGTCTTTTGTCTTCGATCAATCTTTTGGTATCACGGCTTTGCCAAAAAGCGGGATAACATTTGCCCCCCAAAACATGCCTTGCGGTAGGAAGGCGTGTTTTGTAATGCCATGAGCTGGATGTTCATATCCTTTTGATGTCCTACAATGGAATTTACAGTTTTATGTGACCTCAAATGACGACCGTTCGGGATCGATATATTTGAGATGAAGTGCAACCGTTCATGGTCAAGCGCCTAACTTCAAATGACGATCGTTCGGGATCGAGCCATTTGTGGTAAAGTGCGACCGTATGCGGTCAGATGGCGGACCTCAAATGACGACCGTTCGTGATCGAGCCATTTGGGGTGAGGTGAGTTGTGCCGTTCGGGGAGAGTTGTGCCGTTCGAGGCGAGTTGTGCCGTTCGAGGCGAGTTGCGACCGTTCGAGGTCGGGTGCCATTCGAGGCGAATTGTGACCGTTCGCGGTCGGGTGCCGTTCGAGGCGAGAAAGTGTGCCCGGGAGGGCTTGGTATTATCGATGCCAGGGTCACGTTCGGGTGAGTTCCTGGATCGTTTGTGCTCCTATTGGAGGCGAATAAGTGTGCCCGGGGGGCTTAGTATCATCAGTGCCGGATTTAATGTTCGGGGGAGTTTCCGAATCAAAGACTTTGGCAGTTCATTGCCACGCAAGAGGTGCCCGTGGACCGTTCGCGATCCAACGGGCATGCAAGTAATTTTTTTTCATAGAATTGTAAATATCAAAGCAATAATCAGATGAACCTTACAAAAGAAATGTCAAGACATGCAGAATTTAAATGTTCAAATCAAAGTCAAAGCAAAAAGCAAAATGAAGATGTCAAAGCGTAAACTCTTACTATAACGCGGTTGGTAGTCATTCAGTGCATGCCCATGGATCGTGCGTGACCGCTTACATGTGTAAATGATTTAACCGTGTTAGTAAGAGGTTTACAACTTGTTCATCTTTATTTCAATCGATCAATGGATAATCAAACGGTGCCCCGATTCAGGGTCGCCTCTAACTGATGTAGACTGTGGTCGCTCTGGCTCCACTGCTGGAGTTCGCCTCCTCACATACTGAAGGAGCATACCATTCCTGATATGCCCTTCCACCTCGTCCTTCAGATGCCTACAATCATTAGTGTTATGACCATTCAATTCATGAAATACACAAAACTTATCTGATTTCCTTTCGTCAGAAGTTGGATCCCTTCGCATCAGTCTACGATACGGAACCTGCTCTTTGGTATCCTGATAAATTCGTTCCAGACTCTCATTCAGCTCAAAGTAAGTGGTGAATCGCGGCTCCCTCCGTTGCCGCTTTGACCTGTCCCCGTCATTCTCAGTCTTTCTTTTACCTCTACTAGTTTCCGCGCCTTTCTCAGGGGGATTTCCTCCTTTGATCACATAAATATCAAGTCCCTCTCCTTCTTCTCTTTCGGCGTTTGCATCTTCCAATCGTAAAAACTTTTCTGCCTCGTCGTAGAATTCCCCTAGATCCACAGGTGGATCTTTAGTCAATGAATTTTTGAACTCTGTGCCGTCAGCTACTCCGGACACAGCTGCCATCACTACCATAGATGGATCTGCTCGATCCACCGAAGCTGCTGTTGCATTGAATCGCGTTAGATAACTCCTCAAAGTCTCTCCGGCTTTCTGCTTTAGGGTTGCCAAAGTCATCACATTCTTGGGTCTTGTAATGTGAACCCTGAATTGCCTCATGAATCTCTCAATTAAATCATTCCATGTTCCGATAGATCCACTCTCTAGTTGTCTAAACCATAATGCTGCAATATCCGCCAAGTACAATGGAAAGCACCGGGCCATAACCTCCTCTGATGCCCCCAGTACTTCCATATGCCTCATACTTTGTCAGATGAACCGTGGGGTCTGATCTCCCGTTATACATATCCAACGATGGTAGCTTGAAATCCGTTGGGTTCCTAGCTCGTCTGATTGCTGGAGTAAAAGGACTCCTATTAACATCCTCCAAATCTTTGTTTACCAAACTGCCTCTCATAGCTCTTCTAACCATCTCTTCTAATCTGTCATTGTCTCCGAGATGCAACCTTCGTTCATCACTTTTAACCTGCCCCTCGAGTTCACGAGGGAACTCTGGGATCTTCCCCCTTGACTGAGCGTTCACTCCTTTGCTACTCCCAGGTTGCGCAGATGCTCCTCTCTCTCTCCGAGATTGGATCAACATTCTCCATGTGCGTGCCTCCTAATCCAGGTGCTACGCCGGATGGTCCTGCTCCGTTCTGAACTTCATCAGCTCCTCTATTCTGTGCTCCAAGTTGTCCTATCTGCTGAAATAAACTCTGGATCAACTCCTCTTGTTTCTTCATCATCGTCTCCATCTCGTCCCTAATGATGAAGACCGATGCTTGATTCGCTCCTGAAGAAGCCTCTTGACTCCCTTGGTGTTCACTTCTCTCTGGCCTTTGTCTCTTACTTGTTTGTCTCGTCATGATTCTTAGATCTAAATTCTTAAGTCTTCAAATTCAACCTATCCCGAGTTCAATTCTCAGTGAAAGCACCAAAATGTTTGTGCCAAAATTGGTCACAAACACCCAATATCGTGAAAGCACCCGTTTATGAACACAAATCAGCAACAATCAATATAGAATTCAGATCTAAGCAGTAACAATCACAATAATTCGCAAATAACAATCACAAACACAGGATTTATAGTGGTTCGGCCATCTTGCCTACGTCCACTCTGAAGCTTATGTCTTTATTGATTCACTTGATGATATCAATCGATTACAGCGAATTATAGCAAGTTATAGCTCTGATACTTGATTACAACAGCGGTATTGAAGAGTAGAATTGAATCCGACAGAGTCTGTACGTTGAATGGCGGAAGATCCTCTTTCTGTAGGCTTCAGGGTGCTATTTATAGGCGTAGGAGGCCCAGATCTCGCTCAAACTTCGGGAGACCTTTTCTGGCACGTGAGTGGGCCCATGCGACCGACTTCACCAAGTTTCGACTCAATCTGAGATCGATTCGAACTCCATTCGAATCGATCAAAAAATGACCCAATCGATCTGAAACTTGGCAGGAACAAACTTTACCTTGTATGGAAGCATCTGTGAAAATTTAGTTGCATTTGGACTTACGGATCTCGAGATATGGTCGATTCGAAATGGAGTCTTTCGGTTGTTGTTTGGTTCGAATCGATCCCTTCAAATCGATGCCTTCGACTCTATCAATTCACGTGGTTCTGTGATGAGGTGGCGCGCGTCCTTCGAGTCGATCCGGTCTTCTCTTCGGGTTGAACGGTTCGACTCCTTAGATCTCGCCGACTTCGTATCGTGGAATGACACGTCATCCAAGCTAGTTGAGTTGGTGGGTACGAACAAGTGATTGTTCGTGGATTCGAACAAGGGCTTCTGATGGATGCGAAGCAAAACTCTCAGATGGATTCGAAGTCACCTGATGAACTCGAGACAGACGGATGTGAGGGACTTGTGCCTCTGATCGATACGAGGATAATGGATTCGAAGTGAGGTCGTGCTTATGGATTCGAACAGTGGTTGCGCCAATGGATATGAACCAATTACAACTGATGGAGTCGAAATGCTCTGCCTAGATGGTTTCGCAGAGGGACCTCCGTAATGGGTACGAAGCAGGGGGAGCCGATGGAGTCGAGCGTGATCGAGTCAAACTAAGGCACCCTGATGGGTTCGAACTCGATCGATACGAACGAGATCGGTTTGAAGCGACTAACTTCTGATGGATTCGAATCTGATGGATTCGAATCTGATGGATTCGAATGGAGCGTGGCGATGTCATGCTGATGGATTCGAACAACATGCTCTTTCCTTAGATTGAATCGATCATAACTTGCACATACGAGCTCTGATTGACTTGAGATTTGAAACGCTGGCCTCTACAGCTTTGCTCATCATGTCTTATCGATTGCGGCCCAATCCGGACTCGGACAAAATTCGTTGGTATCCATGGTGAAGCAAAGTATAACCAATCTCTGAGACGAACTGTCTTTTGTCTTCGATCAATCTTTTGGTATCACGGCTTTGCCAAAAAGCGGGATAACAGATATGGTGTTTGTGAAGATTTCTCTTTTGAAGAAGGTGATTCGTTTTGGTAGTAAGGAAGTTAGCACCGAGATTCGTATGCCATTTTTCTATAGTAGAGAGGATAGGGAACCTAGTATATAAAGTCAATTTATTTCAGAGATGGCGGTTGTGCATAACATTTTCCATGTTTCTCATCTAGGAAGTTTGTGCATGACTTAGGTGTAATGATTTCATCAGATCAACTTGATGATATTGAGATTGAACTAGAAGCTTCAAGACCTTATAGGCCGATTCATATTGTTGGACATGATACGGAACAACTTAGGAGTAAAATGATGGAGTTAGTGAAGGTCCTATGGGATGAAAGCAAGATGATTGTATGTGGGAAACCGAGAAGAGCATGTTGCCACATATCTAGAGCTCTTTGCATGGTAAGGCCTACTATTTATAATATTTTCTTTCACTTTTGATATCACGTAGATTAGATTATTATCTCGCATATTAGGAAAGGCTTACCGACACTGGTTGCATGGTTGTTTGTTTGATATGTATAATGGTTGCACATGATTGTTAGGCATGTGGGGTAACTATGTTTGAATCTTCATTAACTTATTTGGGAACTTTTGAAAGGACCTGAATTAGGGTCTCAAACCACTCTTATTTCTTCTGAATGATGGTTTCCTATTTCGTAGAGTGACCATAAATGAAAAAAAGGGATTTACCGTTTGAAAGTTATAGTTATTTTAAGCTTTGGCTGCTATTAACCTATATTTGTAGGTAATTAACTAAGCTTAAGGTTATGCTTAAGCCTACTAGTCCATCTCGAATATTGTGGTAAGGGGAGGCTGTAGGAACTGATCGAATTCATTTCAATCTTTCCCAAAATAGCTTTAAACCTCCATTAACCTTAATTTCATCAAAAAAGCCTACCTTTTTCTTACTAATCTTAGTCTAAATACTCCAATTGCTCATGTTAGAAGCATCCCTTAATGCTCCAATTGCAGCAATCATAATTAGAGGGTGATTAGAATCTAGGGATTGGAGATTATCAAGTTGGCTGATATGTGCTCATTTCCTTTGCTATCCACTTCAGATCTAAAGAAAGATATTGGTATTTTGGGTATTTCGTGAGTGGTTCTTAAGCTCTCACTCTACTACGCATGTTTATATGGTTAAAATGATGTTTTTGACATGATTTCAATCCTAAAATGTTATCTAGCTTTAATCATATTTTTAAAGGATATTTATGGTAGAATTTTAAAGGATTCAATGTGATTTTTAAATGGTTTATTTGCTCCTTTTATTTATATGCATATGCTTGTGTAAAAGTTATCCTTAAATTAGGATTCCTTTGATTATCATGTCCTTATGGATTATGGTATGAATGGATGTGTATGTGTGCTATTTCATGTTTGTATGTTGTACTTTGATGTGGTTTGCTAGTGCTTTTAGGTAGTTAGGAAAAAGGTGTTGGAATAAGCAAATTGGAGGCAAAGATATTCAGAATTGGACGAAATTTGGAGTGGTTTTAGAGCATGGGAGGAGCACAGAATTCAATTGCAAAAGAATTAGAACTGAGGACATGACTTGGTACTGAGAGCTTCTAGTCGATCCTAAGTGCTTTTTGTGGATGCAAAGTGCTTGGTAAATGGTTGGTCCATCAGAGACAAGGCTTGTGGTGATGAGTGGAGGTAAAGTGCAAGAATTTGGCTAAGTACATACTAAGAGCTTTAGATGACATGGAAACAAGAGCTTTTGGAGTTCATACTAAGAGCTTTTGTAGGTAGTGGTCGGGGTCAAAACACTTAGAATATGGAATATTAGAAGCAAGGAAAGAAAGTTATCCAAAATTAGCTAAGTACCTAATTCATTACCGACAACTTTTGATCAGTCGAGAGGTTTTCTATGATTGGGTCAGGGTCAAACTTCTATAGAGGGAAGTAGAAGCTCTACAGATTGTGCCAAAGGTATTTGTTCGCTTGGGGTTTGATAGTGTTATAGTAGCATGATGATGGCTTCGGGACTTCAATGATGGTAACCCGATGGTGAAAGGAGCTAGTTTTCAATGATGACGGCTCGATATTAAAGGGTGCCTAGAGAATAGTTATTCACAAATAGACGGGTTCTAGGAAGGGTGACCCATGGATAGAACGTTTGAATAATTCTATCATAGTACGGAAGAATATGGAATTGTTCCTCAAGAATAATGGAGACTGGATGGAGAAAGGAAGGAGCTTGGATATGTGTGCTAAGGGATCATTGATACTTGGAGTATTTTCTGATGTACCATAAATCAGTGGTATTATGAGGACGCTCATGGGTACTTTGAAAGACTACCTCAGATCATTTGGAAGGACCAATTGTACCTGTCGGTGGAATGGGTCTAGTATCAAATTCCAGCTAAAGCGAGTACACTGAAAACTAGGATTTCCATTAGTCCATGATGGAGGAACGATCATACAAGTTATCATATATTCAAGGTGCACGTGAGTGGTAGTAAGGATTGTTTGATGGATGCTATGGTTGCTTTGGTTGTTTTCTTCCGTAGCTATCACTCTAGAGATGTCACTAGAGATAAGTATCGGGGATGCAGATATCTGGACACCCATTATTATACTTGTATTGCAGTATACCTTTACTATATTCGTAGAGTAGCATGTTATGTTTCTTTTGTGCTAACTATTTGGTTGTAGGAACCGGTTAGGTATTGTCCATATACCCTTGTTACTTACTGTATCGACTTGTACAGTATTTCTAAGATTCATTTACTACTCATACCAGACTATTGTCTAGCTCGAGGCTTTCTGCTTTGCTTCTTATTACATCGGGTACTCCTAAATGACTAGACTACATAACAGGTTTATGTGTGTTGTAGTAGCCGTGTAGAAAATGAGCTCGATGGAGCATCTCATATTATATATGGATTCCTGTACTTATTCTGATGTGTAACACCATGGAGCCTTGGCATTTCTTGCTTACTATTATTATCATGAGACTGTCATTTGGGTTTATTTTCATTTGTAGAAACTCTATTACTTGTTGATTAACTCTATGGATCTGTACTCTGATATTTGGAACACTTCATTACCATTGTCTCTCCTATTTTACATATGTGTTGTATATATTATATTATCTTCCATGTGCTATGAGATACATGACAAGTTCTATGATGTTTTAATTCATTCTCTAACCCTCGATGATCGTCTTACATTCGTCGGGCATGTCAGCAATGGTTTATCTTATTTATATTGGGTATCGGTGGTGTAGAGTGGTTGTTATATTTAATGCATGGCAAATGATTCTTAAACCAATGTCGGTTATATCAACATACCCCTACGTCTTTGCTTTACTGTAGAAATTTTACATTCTCGTTCTAATTTTTGGGACAAGCTCAGTGCTTATTTTGAATAACCTTGCTATGATCAGCGTGATCTATAGATATTATTTGGAGCGGGGTAGTTGGTCTACCTTCAGTGTTTGAATCCCCCATGTGGGGATCAAGTAGATCATCATCAATATTAGAGTTGATTTCTAAGTCGCATTGGTCCAATGCATAAATCATGCACTCTATGACACATTTGGTTGGTACAAATGTCTATGCTTGAGTCAGGAGGCTTAGGCTATCCCCCGGGTCTAACGAATGAGTCTAATGGCGTTGAAGGGGTACAAATTACTGCATTGGATGTCCGCTTGCCAACGTGGTGAAACTTCCTCATTCCATGTTGTAATGAGCTCTTTTGCTTTATTCTGAGTGGCTAAGGAGATGGGATCCATATTGTCCCAGTCTTTATTATAGAGGGCGGTCCCAACACAAACCAGTGTGTCATTGGGCTTGAAGGATCTCTTGGGTGACATGCAAGCAGTTGGTGTAGCTTCACTGTTTTGGGAAGTCCTAAAATGAGTTAGAGCACTGATAGTATTAGGATTACTCCTGGGCGACACACTACAGACAATAGTTTCTTCATAACTAAGGATAGTCCGCACATGAGTAAGAGCACTGACTTGCTCGAGCACTCTCTTGAGTGGTACATTGCCGATAGTTTTGACTTCATTAAGTTGATATCTTGTCCTCGGCTTTGATGAGAAGACCGATTGGTTCATGAGTTGTTGATTAGATGCCTTTTCTTCGAAGTTAAGAGTGGTCTCAGCACAAACCTGATCACCGATCGGCTAGAGGGTTTACACGAGTGACTCACTATGGATTATTGCCAATTGTTATTGAAGCATGATGACACCCTTCTTTGCTTAAACGTGTGAGGTCTTGTCATGCTTCTTAGATTTTTGTTGGTCGCCCCAAGTTTCCTTGACCCATCCTTAGATAGGGAATTTCATGACCAGCAGGTTGAATGGGACAATTGCATCGAGCTCTGCTAAGGCCAATCATCCTATTAAGAGGTTATAAGCAAATGGACAATCAACCACTGCAAAGTTTACCTATATCTTTACAGCGAGGGACTCTCAACCGAAGGTGGTCATGAGGCTGGTTTTCCCTATAAGAACAATGCCAACACCCCAAAGCTGTAGATGGGTAAGGAACAAAGGGAAGAGGCTGGAGGCATGAAGCTTGAGTGCCTCGAAGAAATGTTTGAACAAAACATTTAATGAGCTCCCCCAGCCATAAAAGATCGATGTACATTTGCATTTTCCATTGCAACTGTGACAACCATAGGATCGTGATTTGGATAATAGAAAATTTCTCTATCCTTGGTAGTGAAGGTGATGGGATGATATGCTTTTAGTCGGGTGCTTTAGACGCTTGATGTTCGAATAAATAAACCTGACTGGCCGACTAGCCAGACCCAATTCTCTTTGGTACCCAGACTACGCTCCCTAGCTGCTTTTGGCCATATATAGGCCTTAATATATGGTTAAATTGCCAGTGATAGTTGCAACATTTTTATTAGGCGGTTAAGGTTAAGCTGGTTGATTGTTATAGGCCGTCTTTTGATTGACTTGATTCCAAACGTATTCTACGATCAATCTTCTCGAATCAGACTTTCTATCTCGTCTTTTGGCACATGGTTCTCCTTGGTGGAGTGTTCATTGATTTAATAGGACTCACAATACTTGGTATTATCATGAGGTTCCTCCATTCTCTCTATTTTAGTGGTGAGTAGTCTCTGGAACGGTACCCAATTTTTAGTTGTAAGATATATGGATTCCATATCTTTAGTCAAGGTGTCATGATGAGCATACCTGGGCTTGTTCCTTTTACATGCCTTTCGTTATTGCTTTGTCGATCATTACCTTAATGGTAGGTTCCCACGTTGGGGTCGCCTTTGTTTTAACATCAGGCCTCATTATCGCTGTTTGAAAGTACCATGTCTTTCATCCTCATGATGCAGTTCATCCATTGATAGGGATTAGTTAGGGATCTAGCTAGCTACTTTTGTAACACTTCCATATCCTTGACTTGCACCTAACCCCCAAATAGAGAGCCACAACCAAGCTACTCTTGTTGACACCCCTAGCCCGGGTGGATTCCTTATTGAAAAAGCACATATATGATTGAAGATTCTCGATCAGCCCTTGCTCGATGTTACCTAGCTTACTAACCATCTGACAAGGGTTTTTGAAGTAAAGAACCATGTCTTAAAATATGTGCAAAGCTGGACCTAGGAATGGATGCTACTTGGTTGTACGTAAAAACCAATGGGACGTCGATCTTGTAAGAGGGAAAGAAAGACTAAACACTTTGCTCGGTCGGAAAGCTAGCTAGACGAAGTAATGAAGTTGAAAGCAGTGATGTGGTATGATGGGTCGCATTTTCGTCGTATTTGTCGATAGGTAGCAAGGCATACCGCCTATAGATGTATGTATTCAAGATTTCCTCAAAAATAGCTCTCCATTCTCGTCATCAAATAGCATTTTTCCCTTGGCATTTTGGCTTACATTATATTGATTTATTGGTGAACATGGTTAATTTCCTCCTTACGGCCAGCGTCTTCCTATTGAGGAGTGTTTGCCTATAACCTGCATTGGACTTGATCAATGGCTTTGGGGAGTTAAAGATCGGCGACGATGATACGATGGAGAGCAACAAAGATGATGGTAAATCGAAGATGGGGAACTCCTCTTCCTATACATAGAGAGCGACCATAAATGTCTGGTCCTTCATTCCCTTAATCGGGGCCTTGCCACACCTCTATAGGATTGGGACATGCTGAGTGGGGCTGCTGTTATCTACTAATTGCATGAGCATGACCACTAGGATGCTCGAATCTTAAGTCTTAGGCTCTATCTACCGCCCGAAGTTATTTAAAAGATGACAGTTGTTCCACTAAAGGGAAACAACAATTCCTTGGTTCCCTTATCATACCCATTTTTGGGTCAATATTATTAACATGACATAGCCCATGCCCAACATGTACTTTCCTGTTATTAATAAACCTACCCTGACTAGGGTTTGAAGTTCCACCCTCTGTTGAGTGGCATTAACAAGATTGCTACCATTGGGAATAATAGGTTGGATAGGGGTTAGTTATCTACTTGAGGAGGTGGAGGACCAATGTTTACGACCATATGAACATCCAACTTTGTCCATAGATCATTCGCTCTGCGCATTAGAGTTCCCATGGTGGTTAAGCCTTAAAGCACATTGTGCTACATGATGTTGCTAAGCCTATGGATGTGGCAAATGGTTTTGGTGCTATGTTACGGTTAGTCTCATGGTCATTAATGTTGTTACCTTCATTCTCACTATGCTGACTAAAAATTTAGCCAACCTTGGAATTAAGCTAATATGTTCATGTTAACAAATATTACTTGCTTACACTAGGCTTTAAAAATGGAAAATGTGCATCAACTAGGAAATTAAATTAAATAACATAAGATGCAAAGTGGTTAGCCTAGACCCGCCTATATCCACAATGAAGCCATCTTACTATATCGATCTCTTAAAATTATAAGGAATTATAAGAGAATAATAAAAAAGTAAGAGAACTTACGATTATAAGGGCTAGCTCTTAGTATTTCACTTGTTGGAAATATGAATTCTAAGCATAAACATCAACCCCTTTGATGTTAAATGGCAAAGGGTATTTATTAGAAGTTGATGTAGATTATTGGTTGGCTGTGACTGAGTAGTAAATAGGCAGGAATTATCCCCGACTATAGATCTGGTTACTTGGTTGATGGGAATCGGCTGGAAAGGTGACATAGACATATGACCGAAATGCGTGCCGGCTAAGGTTCTGCACTAGGGTCTTGTTTTATGCCAACAAAGGCATTATGGTAAAGGAGAAGGTGTGGTTTTTATAAAAATGCCATAGTTGTAGGCGTACTAGATTGTAGTTTTTGACGTTAAGCGCATTTTTCTAGGTAGCAAGGCTGGAGAGAAGGTTCTCATGCATAATGATAGTTATTGCTTGTTGTCAAAGATTGCTGAGTATAAATCTAAATACTGTTAAGGACAAAGCTAAATAGAATGAGCCAATCCAATCGTGTAGGAAGGAGACGGCTTGTATGTTGTCGATAGTAGGCAGACTGATAGAGCTAAGCCAAAGACTGGTCGCTTTTGAACAAGGTCAAGTCAAATGAGTTGGTTATACATTGTCTTTAGTCGAGCCAAATGGTTGCTTTTATGGAGTGTTGCTAAGTTGAGGGGATTGGACTGGGCCAGGCTTAGAAGTACCGACGGTTTGGATTTGGCTGGTTGAGTCTTGTTATGCAAATTAACCTAGAATGGGTTGGGACTTGATGTGCTAGCGGCCTATCTTTTACTTACAAGAAAATTAAGTACCAGTTGGGTTCCTTGTATAAGAGAAGTTTAATACATTATGGAATATTCTTTAGTAAAGTTTGTGGATATTTTTGGACAATTATTTCAAAGTGCTATCAACTCAACTTTAACACAATGTGCAATATGTATCTATTTGACATGGCATTATAAAATGTGCTTTAGTAAAGTTTGTGGACATGTTTGGACAATTATTTAAGAGTGTTTTTATAACGCCCCACCTTTATACCCATACTGATAAAGAATTCTACATAGTAATATCGTCTGATAATACAGAGAATAAGGCTGGATAGGAGCTATTAAACATGAATATTCCCTTGGGCTAACACTGAAACATTTTACTTTATCTCGTAAATCATGTACAATATGTACGGTGTTAGCACAAAGCAATAAACATGCTGGCTAATAAGAATAGAATAATATATAATACATCATAGAGAACATAAAATCACATAGCATAGCAGAATATATAGTATATACATGGAGATACATACATAAGTGAGTCTACAGAGTGGAAATAATAGACTCACAGAATACTAAAGCACATGACTAGTTCCAAAAATGTATACATTTAAGAGTCAATATTTGTACACATGAAGTACACAACTACAAGTAGAGATCAAAAGATGCATATAATATAAATATAGTTATGTCCAAAGCTAATCTAACAACTAAGGTCAGTGAGTCATGGTACCTGAAATGTCTCGACTTGACCCGAGTATTAATAGATAATAAATGGGTCAGACTATCTCAAATTCAACAAGTGTGAGATCATAAGCGTAACATAAATAAATTCTAAAATATAATCATAACTATATAATATATGTGAACATCTAAATAATAAACGGAATAAACACAATAATTCACCATATCATAAAATATGTCATTCTTGTTAAAAGAATGCATTTCAAATTTGGTGAATAAAAGTATCTCATAAATTAGAATATTGAACTAGCATGAAAGCAAGTTAAAACCATAAGATAAGCATGAAAGTGAGTCAAAACTATAGACAAGCATGAAAGCAAGTTGAAATCAAAAGACAAGGATGAAAGCAAGTCAAATTAAAATCTCACAAAACGAATCATAAATCAAAGGAATAACATGAAAGCAAGTCATCCATAAAACAAGCATAAACCACGCTGGACCGAAAGACAAACACAAGGCACGCCGAACAGAAAAACGAGCACGAAGTGTACGTCGAACCGAAAGATAAGGACAAAGGCTACGATGAACCAAAGATAAGCATGAAAGCTATGCCAAACCTAAAGACAAGCCCAAATGATACGTCGATTATAAAACGAGCTCGAAAGCTACGCCGAAGTGATCATTGCTGATCAAAAGTGTTAAATACTTCCAAAGAAATAGGCGATAAAGTGATACAACTCTTCCTTCCACTTGTTACACTAAAATATTTAGTGGGATTTCCCCTTTATGTAACATCCCTTTATTTGAAGACCAAAATTAACTAAAGACTACGGATGATACAGTCATCCAAAGTTATTAATCATCTGCGGCCAAATACTGCGGTGTTAGATTCACTGTTACACAGAAGCGCATGAATATGGAAAAATTTATACTTTAACAGAATCACATTCCATATCAAAACATTTCCAATTCATTACATAATCCCATGTTCGCAAATCAGGTTCAAAGAAAATATATTTATGAAAATACGCCAATAGCGACATATGAAGATGCCCTCATGGATGACCAGAGTATATACATGCAATACAACAGCTTTTCCATTACAAATAACATAAAGGAATCAAAAGAAAAGAGAACTCTAAATAGCTATCATGCCTTCTGCACGTCTCCAGAAACTTATTCGTCTTAAGAGGTACCTAAAAACCTAAACACTCTAACTGCCCAAAATCAATTGAGTATCTGAGAGTTTAAAGTGAAATAAAAAACTTCGAGTCAGACATAAAGCCTGGTAAGAATAATAATCTACCATCACAAATCATTTAGATATCTAGTGAGACCACGCCGCTTAGTGGAGCAGGTTTCTCCTCATTAGTATCTCAAAACCTTTATAAAACCATGTACTGTGCTCCTACATCCACAATGGTTAATACAATTCAAAATAGTATAATTTGATGATATGAAAAACAAATGAATCAATTCGGGATTATCCATTCCCATTCATTTTAGACTATCTGTCTCAATTATAGTTTATAGGATTACTATATCCTATTAGTTTTCATTAGCTGACTAATAACCGGTTAAACATTTAACGACTCGCTGTCCAATTACATAGTTTTCATAGGATCACTATAAACCTATTGGTAACTCCAATGTTGCTCTTATCCCAGTTTTCATGGGTTAACCAGGAAGCTATTGGTAACTCCAGTATCCTTTCTTCTTACCCTAGTATTCAAGGGTTGACTGGGAACCTATTGACATCTTTCAATATTTCATCCAGATGTAGTTTTCATGGCCTAACTACAAACCTACTTGCCCTGCCAGTATCCAATCTTAATTTTCATGGGCTTACTATGAACCTATCTAATCGACATATTCCTTTATAAATAGTTTTCATGGTCTAATTATGAACCCGTCTATCTGACATCTTTTTTTTTACATAGTTTTCATGGGTTAACTATGAACCTATTGGCCCCTGCCAATATCATACTTTTTTTATGGGCTTACTGAGAACCTATTGGCCCCTACCAATATCTATCTTTTATATTTTAGCATCCTATATTCTGGTCTTCTTGACCTCCTGGATGCAATTCTAACCATTTAGGAGTTTATTCAATTTATATTTACTATTGGGTTAACCTAACTAGTTCTCCTACCCTTTATACCCAAAATGCAGTTATGGGTTCATTATAAAGTGAATATATTCATATTAGAAACAACATAGCAATAGCACTACTATGGATTTATCGAAGATAGCTTCTTCTTAAAACCATTATAAAAAATCCTTTAATAATGCCTTGGGTGTTTTCCTTTAAAAATAGATTTTGGGTCATAAAACCTTTCGATGCCTTCGAAACCTAGCCAGATTTTGACTTCATAGGATAGCCTCCTTCGAAAGACTGAAAATTTATATTCAAAACATTAGGCTTGTGCCTTTTAATACTTCAAAATTTACCTTTCGAAACCTCTCGAATATATTAAAGCATTAGCATTTAACTTTAGAAGCTTAGCTTCGAAATCATTTGAAAGTGCCCATTTCGACACCACTGGAAGTAACCCTTCCGAAAACATTGAAAGTACCCCATTCGAAAACATTGGGTTTATACTTAAAATATTAATTGGGTCTTGAATGCATCTGTTTCGAAACCATCCTTTGTCATATAAATTATTAGGGGAAAGCTTGATGGCGTCAGCACTATCTCTTTCGAAAGCATAAAACATTTAGGTAAAATATTAGAAGGTTGGCTCTAAAACACCTTTTGAAAACATCGCCTTCGAAACCCTTAACCCTTTTCGAAAGCTTTAGGAAGTGGCTTAAACTTATAGAACAAAATACCTTTCGACAACATAGAATCTTCAATACCATCGAAAGGCTATAAAACGACAGTAGGGTTTCGATTAGGTCGGAACCCCGACTTTCAAAACATTGGAAAAGCCAGTCGAAAGAAAACTTTAAGTTAGTGGAAACCCTCTTGAAACCTTTTAAATACTTTTTCGAAACCCGCTTCGACTCCATCGATGGCTTAAAACAAAACAAACGCAGGAGTTTTTCTTTTAAAAACAAACCAAGGTTTTGACCCTTCAAAAGCTATGCTTTCGACACCTTACCTTCCATCTATCTACAATCCACTATGCACCATCATATTGATACCTTGTGTATTGGTTTTGGTATAATTGGTTTCGAAAAGGATGAAAGCAGAAGCTACCATGTCGAAAGGTGCTTTCCTAAGTAGGCAGAACCACTTTTTCGAGCAAAACCTAGTTTAATTCTTGGTTAAGTAAACTTTTCTCTAGCTAACCCACCATATGTCAACACCAAATTGGTTGCCTTAACCTTTTCAAATTCTTTTTCAAAAATAACCGCCGCTAGTATAGATCTAAACCATGGTTAAGTTAATCAAACAAACCCTTCCCAATTTTGCAAAGATGTCCCTCTTCTATAAGAATTTATTTTGCATAGCAAATCATTTTGGAATAATTCCCAAAAATTCTAGAAATTCACTGTAATCATGTTATCTAACATATCAAAATTCTAGATCCAAATTCCCAATATATTTTCCAAAATAAATTATAAACCCAAATAACCATATTTTCCTTTGAAAATTCATAATTATCTTTCCATACCTTGGAAAATTCTCAAAATTGATATCCAACTCCAAAATCATATTTCTCAGAACATAAAATTTTCCCATGGCATTTAAAAATCATTAAATCTCGATTTTGACCTAAAACCATTCAAAACTCTCTTAAACAATCTTATTTAAATTAAACATATCATGAATCAAGCATATCATCATCCAATGTATCATAAAAATGAATTTATCCCTTAAATTCAAAAATATTTGACTTAAAACAAAATAAAGATCGAATTATTATTCACCTTGATCTAGATAAGGAGATTGTATCGAGATTGATTTCCCCTTAGCTTGATTTTTTAGCTTTAATTTGATTTCCTCTTCTTCCTGTTAATGGCCGGTCATTCCTTCTCTTTTGATTTACATTTTAATTTTTTTAAATGACGTGAATGGGAAGTAAGAAGGTGGAAACGAAAATATATCAAGGTGGAAGCTATGGATGGCAATTCCTAATATGCCCTTATGAGATTTAATTAACCAAAACGTATTCTTAAGCCTATTTGTTAGTTCATTAGGCATGGCCCTAATTTAATTAATTGAAATCTCAATACCCTTATCACTTATATTTAGATTATTCTATTTATCTAATTAAATCTCTTGAATAGTATTATCAAAATTATGGGTGTTACAAGCTCCTCTCCTTAAAGAATTTCGTCCTCGAAATTCAGTAAGGACTAGTACTAAACATAGTAATCATCTGTAACGACTCCTAACTACCATACTAGTCTACCTAACTAGGAAATATCTATATAAATCTAATTTAGACATACCCTCAAAGTAGATCAAGATAACTATCTTGAATCATGTCCTCTGTCTCCTAAGTGCATACCTTCAGTTGTTGCTCCACTGAAATTTCACCAACTTGACTGTCTTTTTCCTCAATCTTTTCTCATCTCTCGCTAAAACCCGAATTGGTTGTCTAACAACAGTCAAATTATGCTCCACTACCAAGTCCTCCAACTTTATTTGAGGAATGGTAGCCTTTGGATCATGCAATACTTGCGAAGATGAGACACATAAAACACGTTATGGACACCTGCCATACTACTCGACAACTCTACTCTATATGCGAGCTTTCCAGTCCTTTCTATAATCAGGAGCGAACCAATGTATCTCGAGGCAAACTTTCTTGATTTCCCAAATCGTACCACACCCTTTATCGGTGATACATTGACAAAAACCCTATCTCCTACTAAGAACTCTCGGTATTGATTACTCTTATCTGCATAACTCTTTTGCCTAGATTAAGCTTCCTTTACCCACTCTCGGATTAACTCAATCTTTTCTGATGCCTCCCTCACCAAATCTGGACCTAAAACTAATCCGTCTTCAGTCTCCAACCAGCATGCATGGTGTTTGTAAAGCCTTCCATACAAAGCCTCAAAAGGCAGCATTCCTATACCACTCTGATAACTATTATTACGGGAAACCTCAACCAAATGCAGGTGATCCTCCCAAGATCTACCAAGTCCAACATACAAGCTCTCAACAAATCCTCGAGTACCTTATTGACTATCTCTGTCTGCCATCCATCCATGGGTGATATGCGATACTCACCTTGAGCTTAGTGCCTAACACGCCCAGTAGAATCTTCTAGAATTTTCTAGTGAATAAAGCATCTCTATCGCTGACTATGCTACTAGGAACTCTATGAAGTCTAACTATGTTCTTCATGAACAACTTTGCCAAAACTGGTGCCGTCCTTTTCAACTTTACCGAAATGAAATGGGCACTCTTGGTCAACTTGTCCATAATAACCCATAAGCTTTTATTTCCTCTCCTCGACCTTGGCAACCCATCTATAAAATCCATGGATATTGAATCCCATTTTCAAACAGGAACCTCTAAATGCTGAAGTAACCGACCCGGCTTCTGATGTTCGGCTTTCACTTTTTGACAGTTTACACACTGCCTAACCCATAAGTCAACATCCCTCTTCATGCCTTTCTAATAGAATCTCCTCTTCATATCTTGATACATCTTGGTCCCTCTAGGGGAAATTGTAAACTTGGATCGATGACACTCCTAAAGAACTCCTCTTCTAAAGTTCTCCACATCCGGAACACATAACCACCCCTTCTTTCTCAACCATCCTCTCTGGTCAAGACAATAATCATTCATGTCATCCACCTTAGTGCCAACTTCAATCCTTTTGATCCTCTCAGCTAACAAAGGATCCTCCCTCTACTTAGAAATAGTTCTCTCGATCAACATTGGTCGAACTTCTAAACAGGACAACACGACAGTACTTTGACTAGGACTAGCAGTAGATCTTAACTGCATACCATAACTGTAACAACCCTAGATTTTTTTGAAATATTTTTAAATTTGACTTTATTTCATTTTTAAATTATTTTAAATTCATTTTTATTTGAAGATTTCATTTTTAAATATTTTTAAAGTGATGTTAAATTTTTTCCAAAGCTCGTTGTATTTATTTACAATTTTTAAAACCTAGTTTCTATTTTTAAGCTATTTTCTTAATTAATTTATATTTATATAAAATTTATTTATTTATTTATTTATTTATTTTCATACTTTAATTTTTTTTGTTTTTATTTTATTTATATTCATTTTTAATATGTTTAAAAATGTAAAAAAGAAAATGGGAAATTTGAAGAGTTTTATAACATTTCACATGCCTTAAACTTTTCATCTTCTTTTTACCTTTTCATTTTCAAATCAACACTTGCATTGATGAGGCCGACCTTATCTTTTCTTAAACTGATTACTTTCTCATTTCTCATGCAAAAACTTTTCTTCTCATCTCAAAATAGTTGGCCTTCATTTCTGAAGAAAATTTGGTAATGTTTTCTTTTATTTTTTTCTCATTTTCTACTTGTTTTAGTGATATTTTGCCTTGCTTTCACCTATATATTGTTCGGCCTCAAGCTCCTACTTCACCACCACCTTCATCACTACCTCACTCGGTTACAAACCCTTCCATCTCCACTGAGTTATAGGTCGTGACACCTAAGATGCAAGCTCCACACAAAAAATAGCAAACACTCCTTATATATGCATAACCGAGCTCACCAATGCCTTCATCACTTCACCACCCCTCTCGGCCACCACTTGCACCATCTTCTCCAGCCCCTATCTGACCCCAAGCCACTGCCACACCATCCCCTAACCTCCACCAGTCATAGACGTGCCACAAAAGGCCATGGACGAGACTTATATTTTCACACAAATTGCCTTTGTTGCCTTGGCTTGTGATGTTCTTGCATAAACAACTTCCACCCTTCATAACCAAGATAGGCCGAGCATATATGGTTCCACACTTGACCAAATACACCACCATGGCCATGCCTTACAACCATATGGCCGAGCATAGTATTTGTGAAAGCAAATGCAAGTTGTTTGATTATTTGTTGTTCCTTATTTTCTATTGTTTAATGTTATATTTGGTGTTGAAATTCATGTGCTTTATATTGTTTTGTTTGATATGCACAAGCTAATAGCTTTGTCTCTCCCCTCACTTGAATCATAGTCGTGCTTTCGTGCCTTTTGGATCTTTGTTTGTGTGTTTGGTTCTGCTATCTCCAGCTGGTAGAGGTGAGTATTTCTCACCAGACATTTTATACTTATATAATTAGTGAATTGACACCCTATGAATATGTAAATTATATTATCATGTTATAACTGCCTACGCTATGATCATATGATGGTCACCCCTTTTTATACACCTGCTATGTTATCTGTTACTATTATATAATGCTATGCTGTTTATTTATATTAGTTTATCACATTGCAAGTTCCCTGTAGACTAGAATCACTATGGGTTGAAATGATACAAACCCGAACAGACTTTAGAATAGGGAAAACTCGTTATGGGCTGAAATGATAGGCCTGAGTGATTTTTATTTATTTCATTTTACTTGGGACTACGGATTTGAAATGATAAAACCCAGGTTTTCTTTGTAAATTACGGATTGAAATGATAAATATACATATCACTTTACCTAGGATAGAAAATTATATACAGACCCGTGGTTAATATATATTTTTATAGAATTTTTAAAGTATTTTTAGAAAGTAAATATTATAATATTTTGATTTAAATTTGAATTTAAAATGGTTTTATAAAGTGTTATTGATTTTCTATAAATTTAAAATGGTTAAATAAATTAATGTTTAAAATTGAAAATTTGAAATATAACTTAACTTAGAAAATCTGAAATGTGTTTTTAAATTAAAAGTTAAGTTAAGAAATAATAAAATGGGATTTAAATTTAATTTATGAAATGGTAAATTAAATTAAAATGTAAAGTAAATGAAATGTTATAAAATATTACACTTATTTTATAAGTGAATTATAAAATTTTTGATATTATTTATGAAAATTTCACTTTATAAAATCATAAATAAAAAGGTATTTAAATGATCATTTTTAAAGTGAGAAAATATAATTTTTTATAAGTTTAAAAAAGTTTGGATTAAAATTTAATTATTTATGAAATTATATTGAATATTTGGAATTTAATTAACAGCATTTTTGAAATGCTATCATTTGTTAAGTAGAGGATATTACAGCATTTCTAGGTGCTATAGTTGATACAAATGAATTAAATGGCTAAAATGAACTAAGGGCTATTACAGCACTTTGTAAGTGCTGTAGTTACTGAATTTGACTAAGGTTTTATTAGAAACCTAAAATCTATTACAGCATTTTTAAATGCCGTCGTTTGTAAAATTGAATTGTTTTAAAAGTAACTTTCTGTAGCATTTTCTAAATGCCGCGAAAGTTGAAATTTCACTGTTTTAATAAATTTAAGTGAATAAATACACTTTGAAAAGGCTAAAATTTTGAGAATTTAATTAATTGAATTTTAAATATAATAACTTCATTTTAAATGGTTTAAATGGAGTAGTTTGATTTGAAATATAAACTATTTTGAAATGTGATGTGGAATGATATTTAAATTAATTAAAATGAATGGGATTTGAAAGATATGATATTTTGGTATTTTGGAATGGAATTGAAATTATATTGAATTTTGAAATGATATTTAATTTTTGAAATATATATAACATTTTTGAATTATATACACAGGTTATAATAACGATTAGTTGTTAAAGAGACCGGGATCGGATATGGACATACTCTCTGTCGATACCGAAAACCACTTTAACAACTGTGTACGCGATGGAGATTCCAGAACGAAGTAGGATGGTGGCGACGATCCTATTATGGTATGAACATGGATCCGACTCCCGTGAGTCGGCTTAAGGTGGCTAAAACATGAGCGATCGACGGGCCAAGTGAGGTAGTTCCACCGATCGTACACACTTCTTCGATGCCATTCTATTACTTTTGTGATTGATTGGGTGCACCCTTTGATTTTGGGAGTGTGGCTCGAGGTGGGCGGTAGTGGCTGCTATGTATTACCACCAGCCCGGAAGCGTAATTGGTATATTTATCCTGGTATTGCCTCATGTGCCTTGCCACCTACCATGGCGAGCTTAACTACGAGTTTGTTTTTCTCCCATAGCCCACGGAATATTTAAAGTAGTCTTCCGATTTGGAGATATGCTGATACTAGATGGACTACTGCGACTATTATGTGTTGGGGGCTATATGGGTAACCCTTCAATGCTATTTTGAAGTAAGTTTATTTTGCTGTAGACATTATTATAATAGCGCAATATTACTACATAGTAAATAGTTTAACGGATCCTTAGAGGATGGACGGTCCCAAGCATCTTTTATGTTAATTGTATCTTACTACAGTTCACTTGAGTTGGTTTACATTATATAAGTATATATGTCCTGACTCGAGTGTTTTGTGTCTTGCTTTACACTTGGGTCAGCCTGAGTATTCATAGTTTGGATTTGCTTTCTAAAGCTGGTCTTTGCTGGAGATTCTGCCTATCTATTTATATATCTATTTCAGTTTCAGCTGTTCTAGTTTATCTCGCGTATTAGCGAACTTCTGTGTATTTGGGATTTCTATTATGTTGTTTTCAGATTGATATTATGTATTTTGTTTTGAGACTTTGTTGTAGTAGCTTCATGAACTACTATGGTATTTTATATTCCTTTGCAAGTTATTCTAATATTTCTGTGTCTGTGATTATGTGTATTTGAATTCATTTGCTCCAAATTTATTTACAATCTATTATTTTGCATCATTCATGTATGACATGTGTGGATTATTATCGATTTGAATGGTACAAAATAGTGGATTGTCAAATTTGGTATCAAAGCTTTGGTTTTTTGGCAAACCATAGCCTACGGAGCAAAAACTGATTAGAAATAGGATAGAAATACCCTAGAGTGAGTGAAATCAATCTCAGAATCATATCTTTGTGAGAGAACGTATTTTCAAAGTATAAAATGATTTTCAAAATGATTTTTCAAAGGATTTTTCAAAGATTATTTTGATATAAAATTTTTCTTGTTTTAAAAGCAATTTTTCTAAACTTCATTCCTTTCGTATCTACCTTGTTAGTATTTCTTTCATTAGGATATTCATCCAAGTGAATGTATCTTGTCTTATCTTAATTTATCTTTGGCTTCTCTATATCTTGTCCTAAATTCATTCTTGATTTTTCAGGATGAATCGAGGAAATGCCCGAGGTAGGGGTCGTGGTATTTCCCCAGCTTCTCAGCCTGTTGCTCCTATTAAGTTCAATGTTCTCTTTAAGGAATTCACTCAACTTGGTGGAACCCCATTCACTATTTCGGAGAGCATCGTTGAGGCTCAACAATGGTAGTGGAGTCTAGAGAGGATATTAACTGGTCTTGAGATTACCGATGCCCAGAAGCATCAGTTAGCAGCTTGGCGGTTACATGAGGCTGCTCTAGATTTGTGAGAGTTAGTTACGGCTAACACCGTCGAAGCTGGGGGAGCAGTTTAGGTATCCTTTGTGTTATCTTGAATTTTTTTTCTATTTTTCCTTTTCTTTTGAATCTATCATAAGTTTGTTTCTGTATCTCTGTCCAGGGAGGCTTTTGTGGCAAAATGGATGCCTGAAGCCGGGAAATCTCAGCTTTATCGTGAATTTATGGATCTCAAGCAAGGTAGCATGTCTTTTGTTGAGTATGAGAGGAAGTTCAACGAACTTTCTTAGTTCGGTCCTAGCCTGATTGACACTCCTCTCAAGAAGAATGAGAAGTTCATTGTTGGTGCTCGTCCTGAGTACTATAGTCGTCTCATTTCTCATGTTTTGGCACTTTCACCCAGCTTATGGATATGGCTATCCATTATGAGAACTCTACTTCCAAGGGTGCTGCTGCTTCAGGTGCTCCTTCATCTCAGTGTTCCTTTACTAATTCTAGGAAGAGTAAGCCTAATTATCACCATCATAAGAAGAACTGGCAAAAGTGTCCTGGTTTGGGATCTTCATCATTTGCTCCTTCTCAAAGGCAATCTGTTGATCTTTCCTCTATTACTTACTTTAGATGTGATCAGAAGGGACACTATGCCAACATTGTCCTACTTTATCTGGTGCTGCTGTTCCTCCACCTGCTCAGTTGGCTAGGCATGATCTCTGCCATATTTGTCTCCAGCCTGGTCATTTTAGGAAGGATTGCCCTACCCAGCTGAAGGGTAAGCCTTCTGGTATATTTGCTATCTTATCTGCATCATCTCCAGTTCCTCCACCTACTTCTGCTCCTAGTGATGACCAAGGTACTCTTTAGGGTACATTTATTTTATTTCATCATCCTGTTCGTGTGTTGTTTGATACTGGAGCTTCCCACAGTTTTATTTCTGTTGATTTGTGTGATAAGTTCGAGCATCTTCTTTCTCTTGGGTATGCTTCTATTCCTTTATGTGTTTATAATCCTTTTGGGGGTCCCGCAAACCTTAATAGGATTTGTAGAGGAGTCAAACTCTTCCATTCTGGTTATCGTTTTTCTGGTGATTTCTATGTTTCGGGCTTCGATGCTTTTGATTTATTGCTTGGTCAAGATTGGTTGAGGAATCATGATGCCCGTATCTCTTGCAAATCCAGATTTGTCACTCTTGTCGGAGATAAGGGTGATTCTTTAATTATTCAGTGCTGCATGCCTCAGGATTTTACCGGCAGTTTAATTTATTCTCTGGATTCTTCTCCTAGTGATCTTGATTCGACTCCTGTGGTCAGACTATAACCCGATGTATTTGGTGAAGTCACTTCTTTGCCTCCTAAGCGGGAAATTGATTTTTGGATTGATCTTATTCCTGGTGCTCGACCTGTTGTTCTTCCTCCTAGAAGAATGACACCCCATGAGAAGGTTGAGTTAAGGAAACAAATTGAGGACTTAGCTTCCAAAGGTCTGATTAGGCCTAGTTTTCCTGAATGGGGAGCAGCGGTGGTTTTTTTCACCAAGTCTGATGGTTCTCTGCGGATGTGTATTGATTATAGGGTGCTGAACAAGCTCACTATGAAAAACAGATATCTAATGCCTCGTATCAATGATATGTTTGATCAGCTTTATGGCGCCACTGTTTTCTCCCAGCTTGATCTTGCCATAGATTTTCATTAGCTCGGAGTTGCTGAGGATAGCATTCCCAAGACTGCTTTCCGCACGGAGAATGGGTTCTATGAATGGTTAGTCATGCCTTTTGGTTTGACTAATGCTCCTGCTTTCTTTGTTGATTTGATGAATCTTGTCTTTCGTGATGTGCTTAATAAATTTGTTCTTGTCTTTATTGATGATATCCTTGTCTTTTATAAGATCAAGGAAGAGCACGAGTCGCATTTGAAATCTATTTTGGAGACTCTCAAAAATCATCAGTTGAAGGCTAAATTTTCTAAATGCCATTTCTGGAAGGATGAAGTTTGATTTCTTGGGCATATTCTTTCTGGTAATGGAGTTTCTGTTGATCCAGTCAAGATCGTTGTGATCAATGTAAGCTTTCTTTTCTCTCTTTTCTTTTATCATTTAATTATTTTATCTTTTCGGTTGTCCTTATGTTCTCCCTATTCTGTTACAGGATTGGGAAACTCCAAAGACTCCATCTGATATTCGTAGGTTTTTGGGCCTTGCCGGTTACTACCGGAGATTCATCAAGAATTTTGCTCGAATTACTGCACCTCTCGCTGCTTCGACTCATAAGAATGCTAGGTTCATCTGGGATAAGAAGTGTGAAGCTGCATTCAATGCGTTAAAGAGCAAGCTAACTTTCGCACCAGTTCTTACCGTTCCGAATGGAAGTGAGAGATTGACGGTATATACTGATGCTAGTTGTGAGGGTTTGGGTGTTGTTCTCATGCAGGATGGTAAGGTCATTTCCTATGCCAGCCGTCAGTTGAAAACCCACGAGGCAAATTTTGCTGCTCATGTTTAGAGTTGCTTGTTGTTGTCTTTGCTTTGAAACTTTGGAGGCAACATCTTCTAGGAACCAAGTTTGAGCTTTTCACCGATCATCAGTCTCTAAGATATATCTCTCCCAGAAGGATTTGAACCAAAGGCAAGTTCGTTGGCTTAGTTTCTGGCTTCTTATGACCTCGATATTAGCTATACTTCTGGTAAAGCCAATGTTGTGGCCGATGCTTTGAGTCGGGAGAAGGCTTTGTTGTGTCAGCTTGTTGTTTCTTCTTCTCCTCTTCAGGATTGTATCATGGCTAAGCAGGATGAGGATGTGATGCTTAGATTGATGAAGGTGAGTGTTCGTAGTAGGGTTGGTGGTGGTAGTAGTAGTCGTAGTGGAGCTCAGATGGATGATAGAGGGATTTTGAGGATTAATGGTAGGATTTGTGTCCTGAATGTTGATGGATTGAGTCAGGAGTTGCTTCGCGAGAATCATCGATCCAGACTTTCTATTCATCCTGGTGTGTCGAAGATGTATCAGAATATGAAGAGGCTTTATTGGTGGAAGGGGATGAAGAGGGATATTTCTACCTTTGTTAGTCGGTGTGCGACTTGTCAGCAAGTCAAAGCCGATCACCAAAAGACCCCTGGTTTGTTGCAGCCCCTTGAGATTCCCAATTGGAAGTGGGAACAGGTTTCCATGGATTTCATCGGTGGTTTACTGGGGAGACAAAAGGGTAATGAGCATATTTGGGTTATTGTGGATAGACTGACCAAGTCTGCTCATTTCATTCTGGTTAAGTCTACTCGTTCTGCTTCTAGCTTGTCTAAGATCTACATGAGAGAGATCGTTCGTCTCCATGGGGTTCCTCTCAGTATTGTTTGTGATCGTGATCCTATCTTTACCAGTCAATTTTGGAGAAAATTTCAGGAATCTCTAGGTACTCATCTGAATCTGAGCACTGCTTACCATCCACAGACCGACGGTCAAACGGAAAGGGTGAATCAGAATCTCAAGGATCTTGTTTGTGCTTGTATGCTTGATTATGGAGGATCTTGGGAAGATCATCTCCATCTTGTCTAATTCACCTACAATAATAGATATCAGGTATAATCTTATCTTCTGTTTCAAGCCTATTTTAATCTCTTTATCTATCTCATTCCATCTTTGCATTCAGGCTAGTATCAAAATGTCTCCGTTAGTTGTCCTATACGGACGACCTTGTAGATCTCCATCTTGCCGGATTGAATCTAGTAATCGTTTGGTTCTTGGTCCTGATGTGATTTTGGAAGCTTCTAAGAGAGTTGAGAAGATTAAGAAGAGGTTGAGAGCTGCTCAGGATAGGCAGAAGAAGTATGCTGATAAGCGTTGGCGGAGTTTAGAGTTTGCTGTTGGTGATCAGGTTTTCGCTAAGGTCTCTTCCTTGAGGAATTTCATTCGCTTTGGTCGTAGAGGCAAGCTTTCTCCTAGGTTCATTAGTCCTTTCCGCATTGTGGAAAGATTTGGTTCTTTGGCTTATCGTTTGGATTTGCCCGAGAAGCTTTCCAGAGTGCATGATGTATTCCATGTCTCGCATCTTCGCCGATATCTTCATGATCCATCTCTTATTGTCCAGCCTTCTGCTCTTGATAGTTTGGATATTGAGCCAAATCTGACTATCGAGAGGAAGCCACTTCGTATTGTTGACACAGGTACGAAACAGCTCAGAAGGAAATCTGTTAATCTGGTCAAAGTATAGTGGAGAATAGATGATCGAGATTGTACTTGGGAGATGGAGGAGAGCATTCGTGCTTCGAATCCAGAATTATTCATTTCAGGTACTATTTTGATTTCCTATCTTGCTTTCTTTATTTTCCTTGCGCGTCCTTTTCGAGGACGAAAAGATTTGAGTGGGGGAGAGTGTAACAACCCTAGATTTTTTGAAATATTTTTAAATTTGACTTTATTTCATTTCGAAATTATTTTAAATTTATTTTTATTTCAAGATTTCATTTTTGAATATTTTTAAAGTGATGTTAAAATTTTTCCAAAGCTCATTGTATTTATTTACAATTTTTAAAACCTAGTGTAACAACCCGGTATTTTGTGATTATTTTAATTGTTTATTTTAATTATTTAAATTGAAACTCCCGATTAAAAACTTTATTATATTTATTAAAATGAATAATTTTTTGTTATTTTAAGAGTATATTTTGATTTCTGTGTGAATTATAATTTCAAACCTGAATTAAATAAGATATTTCCAAAAAAGTGGATTTTTTTTGTCAATCTGGTCAAACTTTGACTTTTAAATTTAAAATTTAAATGTTTAAATTTTTGAATTTTATATTTTATTATGAAAATATATTAAATTTTAAGAATGCTACTTTTCGTTTCGTTGAAATCCGTTTTATATTGTGAAAGTTATATTTTTTTTCAATATTGGGTGTATATTGATTTATTTAATAAAATTATCTATTTTAATTTATATAAATAATATTTTTATTTGTCAAATCATGTTATAATATGTGTTATATGACATATGAGATATATATTTCATTTTAATTTTTTTTTAAAGTGGTGTTAAAAAATTTCCGAAGCTTAGTGTATTTATTTTTATCTTTAAAGGCTAGTTTCTATTTTTCTGCTATTTTCTTCATTTAAATTATATTTAATTATAATTTATTTATTTATTTTTATAATGAATTTTTATTTTATGTTCTTATCTTTATTTATAAATATTATCCAAGTCCATATAAAGTTTTCATAGTTTATTATGTTTATTTTCAAATTTTCTAGACTAGTTTTCATTTTTTTGTGTTATTTTCTTGTTTTCATCATATAATCAATATTTATTTATTTATATTTTATATATTTGTTATATTTTTGAATTTTAACTGAAATTATATGTATTTTCAGCTATTTAAACTTATAAAAAAAGAAAAATGAGAAATTTGAATGGTTGGTGACTTTTGTTTCTTATGGCCTTTGGTATTTCCACCTTTTCACATTTCACCATATTTTTTCATCAATTAGCCATAACTTCTCATTTCCTTCAGCCGCCTATCACTTTTATCGTTCGTGTAAATCATCTTTCTCATTCCTGAAAGAAAACATAAATCGGCCATTGCTTTTGAGAAAAATTTGGGTAAACTTCTTTTCTTTTTTTGTTTACTTTTTTTGTTTTTTGATATTGTTTTGCACTTGTCTCCTTCCTCATAGGTTCGGCCTACCTCCTTTACCAGCCATGCCGCCTCCACAACCACCTAAACACATCACCATCACCTCCTCCTCTCTGGCCAACCCCAAGCCGAGCCTCCTTGTTGATGATCCTCCACAAAATTCCAAAAAAACTCCTCCTAAATAGTTTAGCCGAGCACCACATCAACTTCCACCACTTCAAACCCCCTTAGCCGCCACCATCTCCACCTCCACCACCTTTAGCTCCACTTGTACAATCTGCCACATCATCCCCTTGGCTGCTCTAGTGAAGGCCGTGACCCTTATGGCCTTGGTCGAACCTAGCTTTGGCGTGAAATTCATGTATGTTGATTGTTTAATGTAGTTTCCCATCTCCACACTTTTGCACCATGTTAACCTATGTTAGGCCGACCATATCCAACCCAAACCCGATCAAAAAACTTTCCTTAGCCTTGTACTTCACTTATGGCTGAACCTGGGGTATGCTGGAAACAAGTGCAAAGCAATTCTTCTTTGATTTGTGCAGTTATTTCTAGCTAAATTTAATCATATTTGAATTTGAAAGCTTATGTGTATTGTATTGTTTTTGTTTGATTTGTTTTCAAGGAAATTGATACTTTGGCTCTCTCACTCATATCTTGTCATGCTATCGTGCTTGGGTGGATCTCTTTTGTGCATTCGTTGTTGTGTCTCCAGCTCAAACCTGTGGGTTATTATCACCAGACATTGTATACCTATATAACTAGTAAATTAACCACTTTTGAATCTGTAAAATGCATCACCATGTTACATCTGCTATGTTATGATTATATGATGTTCACCCATGCTTAAACACCTGTTGCATCATATGTTACTGTTATATTATGCTGTTTTGTTGTTTATATCAATTTATCACACTGCAAGTTCCTTTTAGATTAGAATCACTATGGGTTGAAATGATACATACCCGAACGGACTTTAGAATAGGAGAAAATCATTATGGGCTGAAATGATAGGCCTGACCGATTTTCAAATTATTTCATTCACTTGGGACTGCAGGTTTGAAATGATCAAACCCGGATTTTCTTCGTAAATTACGGGTTGAAATGATATATTATCCATATCACTTTACCTAGGATAGGAAATGATATACAGACTCATGGTTAAAATATTCTTTTCTAAATTTTTTAAAATATTTTAGAAATGTATATATTATAATATTTTGATTTAAAATTAATTAAAAATGAATTTTTGTAAAGTATTTTGATTTTTCTGAGAATTTATAAGTGAAATTAATTAATGATAAAGTGGAAATTTGAAATATAAGTTATTTTGGAAATTTTGATTAAAATATAAATGGAATTTAAATTAAATATGAAAATATGATAAATTTATGATAATTTGGATTTAAAATGAATTTAAAATGATTTTATAATATATTAAGGATTTTGAATGAAGTTAAAAATGTGAAATGAATGGATATTTAGGTTGAAATTTTGAAATATAACTAAAATTGGGAATTTGTGAATATGGCTTAAAAGTGAATTTTAAGTTAAGTAAATAAAAATAAAATTAAGTTATATTTGAGAATTTCAAATTAAGTGTTAAGTTGAAATTTAATTTAATAAATTTAAAATTTAGTGTTGGAATTTAATTAGTGAATTATTATTAAATCTTGATTTTTGAATGGAAATTTAACTTATAAAATCATGAATTTAAGGAGATTTAAATGATGATTATAAAAGTGAAATATATGATTTTATAAGTTAAAAATGATTTAAATAAAAATATAATTGTTTGTGAAATTATATTGAACATTTGAATTTTCAATAACAGCATTTTTGAAATGCTATCAATTCTAATATAAATGATAGCACAACATTTGTAAATGTTGTAGTTGATAATAATGAACCAAATGGCTTAATTTAATTAAAGGCTATTATAGCATTTTGTAAGTGCTATAATTGTTGAATTTAACTAGGTTTTTTAAAACAAATGTAAACTTATTACAGCATTCGTAAATGCCGTCTTTTGTTAAATTGAACTGTTTTAAGTGTGACTTTCCGTAGCATTTTCTAAATGCTACGAAAGATGAATTTTCACTGTTTTGATAAAATTAAGTGAATGAGTGAACTTTGAAAAGTTTAAATTTAGGAAATTTAATAATATAATTATTAAATATAATAACTTCATTTTTTATGATTTAAAAATGAAGTTATTTGTTTTGAAATATAAACTATTTTGAAATGTGTGTTGAAATGGTATTTTAAATAAATGAATGTGGTTTGGAAGATACAATATTTGATATTTTGAAATGGACTTTTGAATGATATTGAATTTTGAAATGATATTTAATTTCGAAGTATAAATTACTATTGTGAAACTTTAACCACGGGAATTATTTAATTTATAGTTTAACTGATGCTTAAAGGATGGGCGATCCCATGTACCCTTTAAGTTATTGTGCGTTTCTACTACAATTCACATGAGTTGGTTTACATTATATAAGTATATATGTCCTGACTCGAGTGTTTTATGTTTTACTTTACGCTCGGGTCAGCCTGAGTATTCACTGGTTTGGATTCTCTTTTTAGAGCTGGTCTTCGCTGGAGTTTCTGCTTATCTACATTTATATCTATTTCTGTTTCAGTTATTCTAGTTTATCTTATGTATTAGTGAACTACTATGTATTTGGGATTTCTATTATGTTGTTTTCAGACTGTATTATGTATTTGGTTTGAGACTCTGCTGTAGTAACTTCATGAACTACTATGTATTTTATATTCCGCTGCGAGTTATTCTTTTTGTTCCGTGTCTGTGATTCTGTGATTGTATTTAATTTTCTCCAAATTTATTTACAACGCGGTATTTTGAGCAATTCAAGTCCGACATGTGTGGATGCGAATGGCTAAAAATAGCGGGTTGTTACAGTTGGTATCAGAGCTAGGTTTTAGTCAAACCTTAGCCTGAGGAGCAAAAACTCATTAGAGATAGGGTAGAAATACCCTAGAATGAGTGAAATCAATCTCAGAATCCTTTCTTTGTGAGAGAACGTATTTTTAAAGTATAAATGATTTCCAAATGATTTTAAAATATTTTCAAAGATTATTTGGTATAAAAATCTTCTTATTTTGAAACCAAGATTTTCTAAGCTTCATTCCTTCTGTATCCACCTTGTTAGAAATCTCTTGGTTAGGATTCTTATCGATTAGGATTCCTTGAACTTTGGAACACGCCCACTTGTTCTGAAATACAGTCTTGTCCTCCCTATTTTATTAATTTTGATTTTGGAGCATTCCATAACTCTAGTTTGGAATGACCTCTCTCAAGATCGGTGATTTCGCCAATATTTGAATGATTCGTAAAGGGGTGAAACTTCTTTACAATTGGTATTGATTCACCGGAGAATTTTGTATCCATGGTTTATGATGCTATCTATCTCCTGCTCTACCGAGATTCTATCTCTGGCGTTCGAATGTTGATTTGCCTTAGATTTCCGCATCGATTATATTCCTAAAGTCACGGTTGACCGATTAAGGTCGCCCACGATTTATATAGGCTTATTAATCTTCTATTTGGTAATAAAAGTATCTCATATTCGTTCGAGCTTACCTTCGAACCAGAATTCTAATTGATTAAGGTTCCTCAAAAATTGAATATCTATTTGTTGGAAATTTATCCTTGAATCCCTTGAAAATTTGTGTTTGGTTGTATTTTGGAATCGTGCATATATCGAAATTTTTATTTTGATAAGGATGACCTTATTTTGTATATAAAAACGAAATGTTTTCGATAAAGATTATATACCTTTTAAAAATGAAAATTTGAAATTTCGAAAGGATTTGAAATTTTGAAAATTTATAAGAATTTGACTTATATAAAATGATTTATAACTGAAGGGTTTTGAATTTGAATTTCGAGGAATCGAACTCAGGTGTTTTGAAATCGGTTTTAAGATTTTGGAAAATATAATAATAGTAATAATATGACTTAAAGATATTTTTTGAGTAAGAAATATTTCAAATATATTCGAATGAATTCCAATGATTTCGAACAGATTTCAAAGAAGTTTTAAGAAAATAAAAGACCAGAACCCACTTATGTCGTTGGAAAATAAATTCGGTGACGAATACATGCATCATCGACATTGATTTTCGAGTTTCTGAGTGGGGGAGAGGCTACTCTAGTAGCTTTGCTATGTAAGTGATTTTTTGAAACCAAATTTTGATTTTAGATTTTGAAGTATGCTTTGATATTTGAAAGATATACGTACATGTATATATATATATATATATATATATATATATATTTGAAATAATTAAAAGTAAGTCGGTGTTCAGTCCTCGAGACTCTGATCTGTTTTGGTATAACCTTATCTTTTGGAATTGGTTTACTGATTTGTTTGTGATTTCCAACTCTTGGATTGAAAATATGATTTCTTCGACTATTTTGAAGATTCGAGCACTTCCAAATCAAAGTTAACTTTTCAAAGCTAAAAAATGTTGAAAGGTATAAGGTATTTAATAAAGAATATAAGTTTAGTTTGGTTTGAATTGAATTAAAATTGGAAATTTTAGATTTAGGTTTAATTGAAAAAATTTGTGAAATGTAAAGAATGAATGGAATTTTTTATGATTTCAAATGTATGATTTCAAAATGGTATGATTTTCAAAGTGTAATGATTTCAAGTATTTTGGTTTTGAAAGATTTATAACTTTGGAAGTAGTATGATTTTTTTTGAAAGTGAATATATGTTTGAAATGGATGAATTTGTTTGACATAAATTCTGTTGATTTGGAAATTTGTATTATTTTCTAAATCTATTGTTTTAAGAAACTTTGAAACTGAATATATGTAATTAGGAAGAAATGAACTGGCGAAATCATATATGATTTTGAAACTGAATTGATATTGAAATGGTTTGAAATTGAGAACCTTGTTTATTTAAATACATTGATTTGGGAGTTATCGATCTTATATAAAATTGATTTGTATAAGTATGAAATTGATTTGAAAACTGTTGGTTCGAAAAGGTACTCATACTCAATTTGTAAATTGAAATCTTATATAATCGAAGTCCATATAAGTATGATTTGATATACTATTGATTTGGAAAGTAATTGATTTGAAAATGGAATCTTATTTATAATGGACTTTATATAAGTATGATATTTGAAAGTGATTTTGAAAGGTACTATATGATACATATTTTCGAAGTAAAGATATGGAAAGTGCCTTCTGCTTGATATCCGCTTTGTGGACACAGTGGATTCATTCTATCGATATTATTCTCTCTCTGATTTGGGTTTTCCGGATATGATACTCGAGTGTCCATCGAATTCCACGGCGATCTTCGTGGTCTTACGAGCGCGACTGCATAGCGTAATTCACAAGGGCTGCGAGAGCCTACTGGTATGGATGTTTCCTGGGGATCCAGGCGTAACCATTGTGTATCTGTGATCTATTGGGTCGTTTGGTAGCGTAATCTGCATGGGCTGCGAGAGCCTAATTGTACGGATGTTTCCTGGGGGATCCAGGCGTAACCATTATTGCAGGGCTGCGGTAGTAGGCTTACGGGTACGGATGTTTCCTGGAGGATCCAGACGTAACCATTGTGTATCTGCGATCCATGATTGACATGTTTCAGTTTGGTTGTTTTGTTTGGATTGTACTTTCCATATCTGTTTTTTAAAGTTTTTCCAGTATTTTCACAGGGTGTTGAAATAAGTCTACTAAGTACCTGGAGAATTCTAGCTTTGAGCCTGATCAACGCATAGTCAGAATCTGCAGGAACGAAAGTAAACTTGTTAAAACATCGAGTTATAAAAGTATTTTGATAAAGTATTATATAAAGGATATTTTGATCATTTATTTTACTTTTCTAAATAATTTAATATGCTTTAAAATATTGTTTACATCGAACTATTAAAATTGAATCAAATGACTATTCATTATATTATAAAATGTTTAAAATGTTATAAAATTTTAATTGAAATTTATATGGTTTAAAATATGGTTCATCCTTTTGCTTTCAACCTATTCTTCCTTCTAGCTATTTCTACCTTCTTCTTCTTTGAGGGTCCGTTCCGCATTGTGGAAAGAATTGGTTCTTTGGCTTATTGTTTGGATTTTCCCAAGAAGCATTCTGGAGTGCATGATGTATTCCACGTCTCACATCTTCTCTGGTATTTTCTTGACCTATCACTTTTGTTCGACCTTCTGCTCTTGATGGTTGGGATATTGAGCCTAATCTGATTTTCGAGAGTAAGCCACTTCGTATTGTCGACAAAGGTACAAAGCAGCTAAGGAGGAAGTCTGTTAGCTTGATCGAAGTACGATGGGGTACTGATGATCGAGATTGTACCTGGGAAACGGAAGAGTGCATTTGTACTTCGAATTCGAAATTGTTTTTTCTGGTACTATTTGTTGTCTATCTTGCTTTTCCTTATTTTCCTTGTTCGTTCTTTTCGAGGACGAAAAAGTTTGAGTGGGGGAGAGTGTAACAACCTAATATTTTGTGATTATTTTAATTATTTATTTTAATTATTTAAATTGAAACTCCTGATTTAAAAATTTTATCATATTTATTAAAATGAATAAATTTTTGTTACTTTAAGAGTATATTTTTATTTTTGTGTGAATTATAATTTCAAACCTGAATTAAATAGGATATTTCCAAAAAACTGGATTTTTTTGTCAATCTGGTCAAACTTTGACTTTTAAATTTAAAACTTAAATGTTTGAATTTTATCTTTTATTATGAAAATAGATTAAATTTTAAGAATGCTACTTTTCGTTTCGTTGAAATCCGATTTATATTGTGAAAGTTATGTTTTTTCAATATTGGGTGTATATTGATTTATTTAATAAAATTATCTATTTTAATTTATATAAATAATATTTTTATTTGTCAAATAATGTTCTAATATGTGTTATATGACATGTTAGATATATATTTCATTTTAAAACATTTTTAAAGTGATGTTAAATTTTTTCCAAAGCTTAGTGTATTTATTTTTATCTTTAAAGGCTAGTTTTTATTTTTCTGCTATTTTCTTCATTTAAATTATATTTAATTATAATTTATTTATTTATTTTTATGAATGCATTTTTATTTTATGTTCTTATCTTTATTTATAAATATTTTCCAAGTCCATATAAAGTTTTCAAAGTTTATTCCGTTTATTTTCAAATTTTCTAGACTGGTTTTCATTTTCTGTGTTATTTTCTTATTTTTATCATATATAATTAATATTTATTTATTTACATTTTATATATTTGTTATGTATTCGAATTTTAACTAAAATTATATGTATTTTAAGTTATTTAAACTTATAAAAAAGAAAAATGAGAAATTTGAATGGTTGGTGACTTTTTGTTTCTTATGGCCTTTGGTATTTCCACCTTTTCACATTTCACCATATCTTTTCATCAATTAGCCATAACTTCTCATTTCCTTCAGCCGCCTATCACTTTATTCATTCACGTAAATCATCTTTCTCATTCAGCCGCCTATCACTTGTTTTAGTGATATTTTGCCTTGCTTTCACCTATATATTATTCGGCCTCAAGCTCCTCCTTCACCACCACCTTCATCACCACCTCATTTGGGTGCAAACCCTTCCATCTCCACTAACTTATTAGGCCGTGACCCCTAAGATGCAAGCTCTACACAAAAAATAGCAAACACTCCTTATATATGCATAGCCGAGCTCACCAATGCCTTCAGCACTTCACCACCCCTCTCGGCCACCACTTGCACCATCTTCTCCAGCCCCTATCTGACCCCAAGCCACTACCACACTATCCCCTAACCTTCACCAGTCATAGTCCTGCCACAAAAGGCCATGGCTGTGACTTATATTTGCACACAAAGTGCCTTTGTTGCCTTGGCTTGTGATGTTCTTGCATAAACAACTTCCACCCTTCATACCCAAGCTAGGCCGAGCATATATGGTTCCATACTTGACCAAATGCACCACCATGGCCGTATCTTACAACCATATGGCCGAGCATAGTATTTGTGAAAGCTAGTGCAAGTTGTTTAATTATTTGTTGTTCCTTATTTTCTAGTGTTTAATGTTATATTTGGTGTTGAAATTCATGTGCTTTATATTGTTTTGTTTGATACGCACAAGCTAATAGCTTTGGCTCTCCCCTCACTTGAATCATAGTCGTGCTTTCGTGCCTTTTGGATCTTTGTTTGTGTGTTTAGTTGTGCTATCTCTAGCTTGTAGAGGTGAGTATTTCTCACTAGATATTTTGTACTTATATAATTAGTGAATTGACGCCCTATGAGTTTGTAAATTATATTATCATGTTATAACTGCCTATGTTATGATCATATGATGCTAACCCCTGTTTATACACCTGTTATATTATCTGTTACTGTTATATAATGCTATTCTATTTATTTATATCAGTTTATCACACTCTAAGTTCCCTGTAGATTAGAATCACTATGGGTTGAAATGATACATACCCGAACGGACTTTAGAATAAAGAAAAATCATTATGGGCTAAAATGATAAGCCTGAGCGATTTTTAATTATTTCATTTTACATGGGGCTACGGTTTCAAATGATATAATCCAGGTTTTCCTTTGTAAATTACGGATTGAAATGATAAATATCCGTATCACTTTACCTAGGATAGAAAATTATATACAGACCCGTGGTTAATATATATTTTTCTAGAATTTTTAAAGTATTTTTAAAAAGTAAATATTATAATATTTTGATTTAAATTTGAATTTAAAATGATTTTATAAAGTGTTATTGATTTTGTATAAATTTAAAATGGTTAAATAAATAAATGTTTAAAATTGAAAATTTGAAATATAACTTAACTTAGAAAATGTGAAATGTGTTTTTAAATTAAAAGTTAAGTTAAGAAACAATAAAATGGAATTTAAATTTAATTTATGAAATGGTAAATTAAATTAAAATGTAAATTAAATGAATTGTTATAAAATTTACATTTACTTTATAATTGAATTTTAAAAAATTTGATATTATTTGTCAAAATTTCACTTTATAAAATTACAAATAAAAAGGTACTTAGTTGATCATTTTTAAAGTGAGAAAATATGGTTTTTATAAGTTAAAAAAGGTTTGGATTAAAATTTAACTATTTATGAAATTATATTGAATATTTGGAATTTAATTAACAGATTTTTGAAATGCTATCATTTCTTAAGTAGGGGATATTACAGCAATTCTAAGTGTTGTAGTTGATACAAATGAATTAAATGCCTAAAATGAACTAAGGGCTATTACAGCACTTTGTAAGTGCTGTAGTTGCTGAATTTAAGTAAGGTTTTTTAGAAACCTAAAATCTATTACAACATTTTTAAATGCTGTCTTTTGTAAAATTTAATTGTTTTAAAAGTAACTTTCCGTAGCATTTTCTAAATGCTTCGAAAGTTGAAATTTCACCGTTTTAATAAATTTAAATGAATAAATAAACGTTGAAAAGGCTAAAATTTTGAGAATTTAAATAGTTGATTTTTAAATATAATAACTTCATTTTAAATGGTTTAAATGGTTTGGTTTGATTTGGAATATAAACTATTTTGAAATGTGATGTGGAATGATATTTAAATTAAATAAAATGAATGGTAATTGAAAGATATGATATTTTGGAATGGAATTGAAATTATATTGAATTTTGAAATGATATTTAATTTTTGAAATATATATACCATTTTCAAATTATAACCACGGGTTATAATAACAATTGGTTGTTAAAGTGACCGGGAACGGATATGAACATACTCTCTGTCGATACCAAAAACCACTTTAACAACTGTGTACGCGGTGGAGATTCCAAAACGAAGTAGGATGGTGGCGACGATCCTATTATGGTATGAACGTGGAACCGACTCCCGTGAGTTGGCTTAAGGTGGCTAAAACAGGAGCAATCGACGGGCCAAGTGCGGCAGTTCCTCCGATCGAACACACTTCTTCGATACCATTCTATTACTTTTGTGATTGATTGGGTGCACCCATTGATTTTGGGAGTGTCGCTCGAGGTGGGCGGTAGTGGCTGCTATGTGTTACCACCAGCCCGGAAGCGTAATTGGTATATCTACCCTGGCATTGCCTCGTGTGCCTTGTCACTACCATAGCGAGCTTTACTACGAGTTTGTTTTTCTCCCGTAGCCCATGGAGTATTTAGAGTAGTCTCCCGATCTGGAGATATGCTGATACTGGATGGACTACTGGGACTATTATGTTTTGGGGGTTATATGGGTGACCCTTCGATGCTATTGTAAAGTAAGTTTATTTTACTGTAGACATTTTTATAATAGAGCAATATTACTACATAGTAAATAGTTTAACGGATCCTTAGAGGATGGGCGGTCCCAAGCATCCTTTAAGTTACTTGTATCTTATTACAGTTCACTTGAGTTGGTTTACATTATATAGGTATATATATCCTGACTCGAGTGTTTTGTGTTTTGCTTTACGCTCATGTCAGTCTGAGTATTCACAGTTTTGGATTCACTTTTTGGAGCTAGTCTTTGCTGGAGATTCTGCCTATCTATTTATATATCTATTTCATTTTCAGCCGTTCTAGTTTATCTCATGTATTAGCGAACTTCTATGTATTTGGGATTTCTATTATGTTGTTTTCAAACTGATATTATGTATTTTGTTTTGAGACTTTTTTATAATAGCTTCATGAACAACTATGCTATTTTATATTTCGCTGCGAGTTATTTTGATATTTCTGTGTCTGTGATTCTGTGTATTTGATTTCTTTTGCTCCAAATTTATTTACAATCTATTATTTTGCATCATTCAAGTCTGACATGGGTGGATTACTGTCGATTTGAATGGTACAAAATAGTGGGTTGTCACAACAACTGGCCAAGGCTTCTATATCTTTCCACTCTGTCAACATGGCTAACACCACTGTGACGACCGCCCATGACTCCCGCACCAAAACAAGGAAATAATGCGCTGAGAGGCGTGCCAGGAAGCCATGGGTGACCGTCAAGGGTAGAATAAACATCGCAGAATCTATCGCATAACTCACAGCGCATGGATAAAATACAATAGAGAAATATATGTATAGTGAAGCTTCATAACAGAATATCATCAAATAAGCATCTTAGAAGTTTGATACAATCATCAGAACAGTCAATACATCAAAACCTCACTACAAAGCACTCAAAGTATATACAGCGGAAAAAAAAAACCCAGTACATAATATGAAATAATATGCAAAAGCCTCCTGCTCGTCTTCGTCATCATCAACGTAGATCTCCAAGAACAGCACCTGTCACCTGCTACCTAGTCTGCCCATCCCAACATGGATGAACAGCCCAAGGTAATAAGAGGAGACATAAAACCTTGAGTCAGACAAAGTCTTAGTGAGCAGTAAATCAACTATCAAACATACCAAAAGAGTATAAGGGATAAAAGGAATAGGAACCAAACCATCCCACTCCACCTCTTTCTACAGTGATAGCTCCCAGACACACATTAAGGAGAAGCAAGCATAACATTGCAGGCAATTAAAGTAAAGCAATAATCACTCGAGTCAAGGTCGATGTTTTCCAAATACAAACCCCCAAGGCCTAAACCAAGATCAGATAAGCACCCAGAAAACACCGCTCTTGAGACCGAATGACGATACAACCAAACGTCCAAACATCCATGACTCTGGCTATCACTGTTAACCTTGCTTCGAAATCACCGTTAATTGAATGACCGACTCCTTCCTGAGCCATCTATCAAGGGCTAATGGTAACCCCGGTTCTAGACATAACTCCGCACGTCATCATGACCCGTGCCTAGGAATTTTCGCAACTACCCAGAGTACTCGACCACCTACCTGTAGTCTTTAGGGTGTCCAGACCACCTACCTGTAGTCTTTAGGGCAACCCTTGTACTCTTGCTTTGAGTCTGCTAGAACCTTCAACAACGATGAAATCCAAGCCTTCTAGTCATCCTCCTTGACGACTATTCTCAACCTAGCCCAAACTACCTCTTGAGCCATCCATTATCAATCAACTCGAACTACCCTTCAGGTTATCAACATGCTTGGTGTAATCCTTCTCGATTATACCAAGGTTACATCACATCATGCCTCGCCTCATCTTCATCATAGCAAAGGCTCATCTTAACATCATGGTTTTCCTCATCGCATCATGACAAAATTCCATCTCAACATCATCCAATCCATACATATGAGCTTCAACATCCACTACATATGTCTTAAGCAACTTTCACCATTCAAAAGCCTCTTCCGTAGCTTTTGAATCGTCTTTGACCATACTTGTCCAAATCTATCAACTAGATAATTCATTCACAACAATCAAACAAGGCAAACATTAATCCAAACAAATAAGTAATCAATCAAGATCTAAATAGGCATTTATAACTAAAATGGCAATTTCGTAAATAATGATCATGGATCTAACATACATGAATCAAGGGTTTTTAGCATAGATCTAACAAATATAAATCATGGGTTTTGTCTCTACAACTTGATAAATGAACTTGCATAAGTAAACATCTTCATAAGTAATGGATCTACACTTGGATCTAAAGAAATATGCATAAAATCACTATCTACAACACTCCAACAAACCACCAATCCAATATACTCCTTTGGGTCCGCGTGAGAGATAACTACCACTCACCAAATCACCCAAACACTACAAAAACTATCAACTCCAGATCTGGACAGCGAAGATCTAAGCTTGATTCGTCGAAATCCCGCTTGAAACGATGAAATCTAGCTTGGTTAGATGAAGATCTTCAACTTTGGCTCTTGGATCTTCGATCTTGAATGGATGTTAGAACTAGATTGGAATGGAGAAAAGGAGATGAAGAAATGCTGTAGTCGAGCTCTCAAAATGGCAGCACTTCGTTGCTTCAAAATCCGGTGCCAAAAAGTGAGCCAAACCCCTCTATTTATAGGCTGAAATTCCCCATGAGTCGTCCGCCCCTATGAGTTGTCCACGACTCATGACTCAACGACTCAAGCCACTACGACTCACGACTCAACGCAGCTCAAGGCAATACGACTCAACACACACACGACACAGCATGCACACGATTCAAGCCCCTACCGACTTAACTATGTTGCCGACTCACGACTTAACACTACACAGGGCCACACGACCTAGTTCCCTGCTGACCTAACACTAAGTCGTCTGGACGACTCAACTACCAACCGACTCAACTACCAACGACCTAAGCCTTAACTCCTTAAGCCGCTAACCTATGAGTCGGCATCCCCTAAGCCGTTAGTTCCTTTAGGTCGGCCAATCACCTTAAGTCGTTCCATCCTATGAGTCGGTCCAATACATGAGTCGGTCACCTCTCTTACTCAGTCACCCCAATGAGTCGCCACTCTACTAAGTCGCTAACTCCTCTAACTCGCTAACTCTTAGGTTGGTCATCCCTATGAGTCGGTTATCCTATGAGTCGCTCACTACCTTGACTCGGTCCAAACTTTAAGCCGCTGCCTACTAACTCGTCTACTGTCTTAGGTCGCAACATGTTAACACCTTAACTCGTCCAACTGCTAACTCGTCCAAACTTCTATAGCTTGCCCACACAACTTAGGCTATGGACGACATAAACAACACTAACAACCTAGTAATTCTGCGATTATATCGACACGTAAAATACGGGTCGTTACATTCTCTCCCCCTTAGGAATTTCGTCCCCGAAATTCCAAACAAACAACAGCAATCGAAGCTATTCTGCATGCCTACCATCCATAGCAACCAACAAACCATGCATCCAATTCTAGCCTAGCATGCAGAATTCTAAGACTTAGAACAAGCTACAAATTCATGAGATGTCACGACACCTTAGGGCATACCTTGAAGAGTTCAGGATGAGCTGCCTTCATCCTCTCTTCCTCCTCCCACGTACAGTCGTCAACATCATCACTCCATTGTACCTTGAGCAACGTAATCGTCTTCCTCCTAAGCTGTTTCGTGTCGGTTTCAACAACACGAAGCGGCTTACGAGGTCTCGTAACAACTGGATCAACCTCCAAGTCTTCACAGCTATCAGCAGAAGCCACTGCAGTTGGGTCATGCACATACTTCCGTAGATAAGATACATGGAAAACACTGTGCACACCCGCCATCTTTTCCGGTAACCCCAATCTATAAGCGAGCTTTCCAATTCGCTCGATAATCGGGAATGGTCCAACAAATCTCGGAGTTAACTTTCCTTTCTTTCCAAATCGAATAACATTCTTCAGAGGAGAAATCTTCACAAAAACCATATCACCTACGTCGAATTCCAAATCCTTACGACGATTATTGGCATAACTTTTCTGACGATCTTGGGCTGCCTTCATTCGTTGCCGAATGATCCCTATACAATCCGAAGTCCGTCGAATCATCTCTGGCCCAAGTATCAGTTTTTCTCCAGTTTCCAACCAACATGTCGGAGAGTTACACGGTCTTCCATACAGTGCTTCATATGGTGCCATACCAATACTTGACTGGTAACTGTTATTGTATGCAAACTCCACCAAATGAAGATGATCTTCCCACGATCCTCCGAAATCCAAAACACATGCTCTGAGGAGATCTTCCAAAACTCGGTTGACTCTCTCAGACTGACCATCTGTTTGAGGGTGGTAAGCTGTACTCAAACACAACTTAGTTCCCAAAACTTCCTGGAAGCTCTTCCAAAATCCACTAGTGAACAATGGGTCTCGATCGCTCACTATACTCTTCGGAATACCATGGAATCGAACTATCCACTTAACATACAACTCAGCCAACTTTGTTGCAGTCCTAGTCGATCGAACAGGAATGAACCTTGGACTCTTAGTTAAACGATCTACAATGACCCAAATCCCTTCATTCCCTGTTCTGGTTCTAGGTAGACCATCGATAAAATCCATCGACACTTGCTCCCACTTCCATGTAGGAACCTCTAATGGCTGAAGTAATCCACTGGGCTTCTTCTGCTCAGCTTTCACCAACTGGCAATTCATACACTTGGAAATAAAATTTCCAACATCCTTCTTCATACCTTCCCAATAATAGGTTCTCTTCATATCCCGATACATCTTATTTCCACCCGGATGAATCGTCAACTTCGAGTGATGACTTTCCCTAAGGACTTCATCTCTTAGTCCATCCACATCGGGAACAACTAGTCGTCCTTGCTTTCGAAGCCAACCCTCTCGATCGACTTCAAATCCTTTATCCTTTTCTGGATTCAATCCATATTCCAATTCTCGGATAATCTTGACAAGCTTATCGTCTCGCTTTTGGCTCTCGCCAATTCTCTCCACAAGAGTAGGCCTTATCGATAAGTTTGCCAACATCTCAGGTTCCAATTCACATCTAGGCCTGAAGTCAAATTCAGCCAAATACTCTAGACTCTTCCATTCCGAAAACATGGCTCCTAATCCTGCATGTCTTCGACTTAACGCATCTGCCACTGCGTTGCCTTTTCCCGGAGTATAGGCTATACCAAAATCATATGATGCTAAAAATTCTAGCCACCGCTGCTGTCGGAGATTCAAATCCTTTTGGGAGAACAGATACTTCAACGACTTATGATCCGTAAACAACTCGAATCGAACTCCCAATAGGTAATGTCTCCACATGCATCGGTGTAAACCACCATCTCATCATTCCCACTTGGAATAGTCAAAACAGGAGCACTTGTCAGTTGCTCTTTCAGGATTCCAAAAGCTTGCTCACACTTAGCATCCCAACAGAACACTTGGTTCTTCTTCGTCAATCCTGTTAATGGTGCAGCTATCTTGGAAAAGTCTTTGATAAACCGACGATAATATCCTGCTAATCCAAGAAAACTTCTCACATCAGATGCATTCTTAGGTCTAATCCAATCTTGGATCGCTGCCACCTTAGCGGGATCAACCGCTATTCCATTTCCAGAGATAACATGGCCTAAGAATCTCACTTCACTCTTCCAGAAGTGACACTTCGAAAACTTAGCCTTCAGCTGATGTTTCCGTAAGATTTCCAAAACAATACGCAAGTGCATCTTGTGCTCTTCTTCAGTTCTGGAATAAATCAGAATATCATCCACGAACACAAGTACGAACTTGTTCAACTGATCTCTAAATACTCTATTCATAAGATCCACAAAATATGCTGGTGCGTTAGTCAAACCAAACGACATTACCAGCCACTCATAAAAACCGGATGGTGTCCTAAAAGCAGTCTTCGGCACACTATCCTTAGACACTCTCAACTGGTGAAATCCCGTTGCCAAATCCATCTGAGAAAACACCTTAGCCTCGTGAAGCTGATCAAACAAGTCATCTATTCTCGGCAATGGATACTTGTTCTTCTTAGTCACCTTATTCAGCTCACGATAATCCACACACAACCTCAACGATCCATCCGCTTTGGTTGCGAACACAACTGGTGCACCCCATTCGGACACACTACGCCGAATGAATCCTTTTTGCAAAAGGTCATCAACTTGCACCTTCAACTCTTGCTGTTCCCTAGGCGCCATCCGCCTAAGAGGCATCACAACGGGTCTGGCTCCCTCAACTAGATCGATACGAAACTCGATCTCCCTATGCGGCGGTAATCCTTTGACTTCGTCAAAGACATCCTCAAATCCATTCACAATAGGCACCGATGGCAGTCCATCCCATGGAACAACCAGCGAATACATGAAGCTCATGAAGACGCCTTCTTCATGCTTACATCGTATCACAACCTTTCGCTCTTCCACATTCCCGACTGTCACCTCCAGCCTCTCACAGTCAATCCTTGCCGCATACTTCCTAAGCCAGTCCATACCCAAAATAATTCTGAACCCCACAAAGTTCAGAACAAAGCAACCACAAGCAAAAGAGCAATCATGACTCGACACAACTAAACCACGGCATATCATACACAAACAGGACGAACCCCCAACTGGATTAGTCACAACCAATGGTCTATCAACAATATCCGGTTCCAAACCTAACCGGCCTACAAGATCATCACAAATAAAAGAATGCGACGCTCCAGTATCAAACAACACTCTAACTGGAACACCACAAATAGAAAGAGTACCTTGAACCACCACACTCTTCCCCTTTTCTTCAGCAGTAGGAGCTTTTGAAGACGACAGCACATCTCCCATAGCATAAGCTTGTACAATCTGCCTATCTTTCCTTGGTTCTGGGCAATCCTTCTTGATATGTCCCAGCTTATCACAGTTGTAACACTTTCCCGGCACCTTGGGATTCTTGCAATCTCTGAAGAGATGGCCCTTCTGCTGACAGTTGTAGCAGGTCACTTCACCCTTCGGCTTCTTCTGGCCATCCTTACCCTTCTGTTGCTGCTGCTTCCTCTTCTTGTTGCCACCTTGCCGTGGTTTAGATCCTTCCTTGGTTACAGCAACAACAGAACTCTCCCTAGGAAACAAACTCTCATGCCTGAGAGCTTTCTCCACAAGCTTCTCAAACGGATCGTCCAGATGATCCACCAACTGTCTTCCAAGATAAGCATCCAAACCGGTCACAAACTTCTCATTCTTCTGATAGGGAGAATCAATATACGATCTGGCATACTTGGACAAAGCTTCAAACTCAAAAACATACTCAAGGACCGATCTCCCACCTTGCTTGAGCTCTACAAACTTCTTGAACAAAACAGATTTCTGAGCTGTAGAGATAAACTTAGCTTCAAATCTGACTTGGAATTGCTCCCAAGTAATCTCCTCCTCCGGAGTATCAATGGTGATAGAATTCCACCAATCTGAAGCTCTCCCTTGAAGTTGCCTCGATGCAAGCTTCCTCTTAGTTGCATCCTCGATTCCCAAATCACCAAAGATCCTCCTACAAGCATCAATCCATCTCTGTACTTCAATAGTTGATTCCGTTCCCAAGAAAACCTTTCCTCCAAGAGAAGTATAATCCTTACAAAGCTTAGTAAAATCCACCGGTCTTGGAGCTTGAACTTGAACTCCAACATCTACTGATGACCCCGAACTGGTATCCTCCTCATGATCGAAGTCATCATGGCTTCAAACATAGCTCCATAATCAGTAGCTTCCCCAGTAGCACGGTTTTCTCTAGCAGCTGGTCTCCCTCTTCGACTCATCCTTAATATCTAAAAAAAGGAATGATTAGAACACCTTGAGAAACAACTGCATGAGGAGTTCAAATCCTTCTAAACTACTATATTATATATAGTAATCATTCATCAAAATACAATTACGTCTCTCTTACGTAGTTACGTCAGCGAGCGTTGGCTAAAATCGATTAACCAAAGCTCTGATACCAAATGTGACGACCGCCCATGACTCCCGCACCAAAACAAGGAAATAATGCGCTGAGAGGCGTGCCAGGCAGCCATGGGTGACCGTCAAGGGTAGAATAAACATCGCAAAATCTATCGCATAACTCACAGCGCATGGATAAAATACAATAGAGAAATATATGTATAGTGAAGCTTCATAACGGAATATCATCAAATAAGCATCTTAGAAGTTTGATACAATCATCAGAACAGTCAATACATCAAAACCTCACTACAAAGCACTCAAAGTATATACAGCGGAAAAAAAAAACCCAGTACATAATATGAAATAATATGCAAAAGTCTCCTGCTCGTCTTCGTCATCATCAACGTAGATCTCCAAGAACAGCACCTGTCACCTGCTACCTAGTCTGCCCATCCCAACATGGATGAACAGCCCAAGGTAATAAGAGGAGACATAAAACCTTGAGTCAGACAAAGTCTTAGTGAGCAGTAAATCAACTATCAAACATACCAAAAGAGTATAAGGGATAAAAGGAATAGGAACCAAACCATCCCACTCCACCTCTTTCTACAGTGATAGCTCCCAGACACACATTAAGGAGAAGCAAGCATAACATTGCAGGCAATTAAAGTAAAGCAATAATCACTCGAGTCAAGGTCGATGTTTTCCAAATACAAACCCCCAAGGCCTAAACCAAGATCAGATAAGCACCCAGAAAACACCGCTCTTGAGACCGAATGACGATACAACCAAACGTCCAAACATCCATGACTCTGGCTATCACTGTTAACCTTGCTTCGAAATCACCGTTAATTGAATGACCGACTCCTTCCTGAGCCATCTATCAAGGGCTAATGGTAACCCCGGTTCTAGACATAACTCCGCACGTCATCATGACCCGTGCATAGGAATTTTCGCAACTACCCAGAGTACTCGACCACCTACCTGTAGTCTTTAGGGTGTCCAGACCACCTACCTGTAGTCTTTAGGGCAACCCTTGTACTCTTGCTTTGAGTCTGCTAGAACCTTCAACAACGATGAAATCCAAGCCTTCTAGTCATCCTCCTTGACGACTATTCTCAACCTAGCCCAAACTACCTCTTGAGCCATCCATTATCAATCAACTCGAACTACCCTTCAGGTTATCAACATGCTTGGAGTAATCCTTCTCGATTATACCAAGGTTACATCACATCATGCCTCGCCTCATCTTCATCATAGCAAAGGCTCATCTTAACATCATGGTTTGCCTCATCGCATCATGGCAAAATTCCATCTCAACATCATCCAATCCATACATATGAGCTTCAACATCCACTACATATGCCTTAAGCAACTAAGACGATTCAAAAGCCTCTTCCGTAGCTTTTGAATCGTCTTTGACCATACTTGTCCAAATCTATCAACTAGATAATTCATTCACAACAATCAAACAAGGCAAACATTAATCCAAACAAATAAGTAATCAATCAAGATCTAAATAGGCATTTATAGTTAAAATGGCAATTTCGTAAATAAATGATCATGGATCTAACATACATGAATCAAGGGTTTTTAGCATAGATCTAACAAATATAAATCATGGGTTTTGTCTCTATAACTTGATAAATGAACTTGCATAAGTAAACATCTTCATAAGTAATGGATCTACACTTGGATCTAAAGAAATATGCATAAAATCACTATCTACAACACTCCAACAAACCACCAATCCAATATACTCCTTTGGGTCCGCGTGAGAGATAACTACCACTCATCAAATCACCCAAACACTACAAAAACTATCAACTCCAGATCTGGACAGCGAAGATCTAAGCTTGATTCGTCGAAATCCCGCTTGAAACGATGAAATCTAGCTTGGTTAGATGAAGATCTTCAACTTTGGCTCTTGGATCTTCGATCTTGAATGGATGTTAGAACTAGATTGGAATGGAGAAAAGGAGATGAAGAAATGCTGTAGTCGAGCTCTCAAAATGGCAGCACTTCGTTGCTTCAAAATCCGGTGCCAAAAAGTGAGCCAAACCCCTCTATTTATAGGCTGAGTCGTCCGCCCCTATGAGTCGTCCACGACTCATGACTCAACGACTCAAGCCACTACGACTCACGACTCAACGCAACTCAAGGCAATACGACTCAACACACACACGACACAGCATGCACACGATTCAAGTCCCTACCGACTTAACTATGTTGCCGACTCACGACTTAACACTACACAGGGCCACACGACCTAGTTCCCTGCTGACCTAACACTAAGTCGTCTAGACGACTCAACTACCAACCGACTCAACTACCAACGACCTAAGCCTTAACTCCTTAAGCCGCTAACCTATGAGTCAGCATCCCCTAAGCCGTTAGTTCCTTTAGGTCGGCCAATCACCTTAAGTCGTTCCATCCTATGAGTCGGTCCAATACATGAGTCGGTCACCTCTCTTACTCAGTCACCCCAATGAGTCGCCACTCTACTAAGTCGCTAACTCCTCTAACTCGCTAACTCTTAGGTTGGTCATCCCTATGAGTCGGTTATCCTATGAGTCGCTCACTACCTTGATTCGGTCCAAACCTTAAGCCGCTGCCTACTAACTCGTCTACTGTCTTAGGTCGCAACATGTTAACACCTTAACTCGTCCAACTGCTAACTCGTCCAAACTTCTATAGCTTTCCCACACAACTTAGGCTATGGACGACATAAACAACACTAACAACCTAGTAATTCTGCGATTATATCGACACGTAAAATACGGGTCGTTACAACCACATTCTGATGTCTTCTACTGAGAGCATCGGCTACATTATTAACTTTCCTTGGGGTATACTCTATACCAAAATCATAAGCAGCCAAAAATTCTAGCCATATCTCCTGTCTCATATTCAACTCCATCTGAGAGAATAAGTATCTCGAAAACTGATGGTCGGTATACAACTCAAATCTCTCCCCCAAGAGAAAATGCCTCCAAATCCACAAGGCAAAAATCACTGCAACCAAATCCAAATAATGAGTAGGATATCTTAATTCATGCGCTCTAAGCAGCCTAGATGCATAAGCAATGACTTTGCCCTTCTACATCAACGCTGCTCCCAATCCAGTCACACACGCATCAACTACCAACCCATGGTTAACATCTGGAACTACTAACACTAGAGCATTGGTCAACAAATGCTTTAACTTAAGGAATGCTTCCTCACATTTGTCAGACCAAACAAACTTCGCTTCCTTATTGGTAAGCTTAGTCAAAGGCACTGCTATCCACAAGAAATCCTTGATGAATCTTTGGTAATAGCCATCAAGTCCAAGAAATTTTTTAATCTCAGTCACCATCTCTGGTATTTTTCGATTGTTTACAGTTTCGATCTTATCTAAATCGACAAATATGAGCAAGAAAATTAACCTCTTTCTTCCAAAAATGACATTCAGAAAACTTCAGCTTTGGTTTTTTTCTGCCTTAACGTCTCTAGCACAACTCTAAGATGATCTTCATGCTCTCTCTCATCCTTAGATTATACCAAAATGTCATCTATAAATATTAACACAAATCTATCCAAATACTCTTGGAACACTGTATTCATCAAATCCATAACGAAAGCAGGTGCATTCGTTGTTCAGAATGGCATCGCTAACCATTCATACAAACCATATCTGGTCTGAAATGTAGTCGAAGGAATACTGTTCTCTCCCACTCTCAACTGATGGAACCCTGTCACCAAATCTAACTAGGATAACACCTTGGCTCCACTCTACTAATCAAATTGATCATCAATTTTTGACAATGGATACTTATTCTTTATTGTCCTTTTGTTTAGCTTTCGATAGTCAATACACATCCTCAATGACCCATCTAGTTTCTTCACGAATACCGTGGCCGCTCCACAAGGCGAACTACTTAGTCTAATAAAATTACTTTCTTCTAGATACACTAGCTACCCCTTCAGCTCCCTCATCTTTGTTTGTGTAATCCTGCTAGGTTATCTACTTACAGGTTCAGCTCCTGACACAAGATCTATCCGAACTCAACAGATGATTACGTTGGTAGTCCTGTGACTGGCTCAAAGACATCTGCAAACTCCCTTACTTTACGAACCTGACTTATATCTTCTCCCATTTCCATTGCACTTAACAAAGCGCAACTACTCTGGTTAGAGTTCTCTATTGAGAATATAATTCAGTTATGACTATCAGGGTGTCTCAAAGATATCTCCCCATCCTGGTAGAATATCCTTGTCTCATACCTTCTCAACCAATCCATTCTCAAAATGATTCTGAAATCTACGAAATCATAGACATACAAACTACATGCAAACTTATGGCCTAATAAATCAAGTTCTAACTGGTCACATTTCATCCCCAAAGTTGCATACCCTCCTATTGTATTCGCAACCCTTAAGTAAGTGATATGATATGTGGGTTATAAGCATAACCTATCAACCAAACAATGGGATATAAATGAATGTGATGCATCGGTATCAAAAAGTATTCTAACTGGTATACTATGAATCGAAAATGCACCTTCCATCACATTTTTCCCTTTATCAGCTGCAATGGGCTTAGCTGATATCCAATAGCAAAAAATTTTCCTTATCCCTCCTGGCTAGCTTTGCACACTAGTTCTTTTAATGCTGAACTTGATCACAGTTAAAGCATTTCACATTCTTCTTGTTTGCAGCCTTCTTTCCTTTGCCTGACCGGCACTCATTTGCATAATGACCCTTCTTGTCACATTTACAGCAAATCAAATCAGCCTTTGCCTTCTTGGCAACATACCCTTTCTAGGCTCTCTTCTTCTAAAGAATTTCCTCCACTTTCCTTAAGGACCCAAGGATTCAATTGGCTTCTCTCCAGTTGAAATAGAAAGCATCTCTTCATGGCGAGCGTCCATCTCCACCACCACATTAGAACCATCTCGAATATGGGTCATGCTCACTCTACCAAGCTCAGGTCTCAGTTCTTGAATGAACCTTTCATTCCTTCTGACATTAATATCAACCAAAGCATATCCATATCGAGATAGCTCATCAAACTTAGCAGCATACGCGACCACTGACATCTCTCCTTGAACTAGATCCATGAACTACCTCATCAATGCTGACTTAGCAACTTCAATCAAAAATCTCTGCTCAAACCTTCTCTTAAAATTAGGCCATATCAACTATTCCTCTAGTACCCTAGTGGTCACACTATTCCACCATTGAAGCACTGCCTCTTGCAACTATACAGAGGTTAGCCTTCCATTTTGCCTATCATCCAAGCCTAGATCGGTATAGATCCTTTCAAAACTCAGTAGCTAATTCTCAACTTCAACAGCATCCTCCGTTCCAACGAACGGCTTTCCATCCAAATTGGTGAAGTCTCTTCTTAGCTTAGCATAGTTATTCCAAATTTGAGCTACAAGATTAGCTCCTCCAACATTACGGGAAAATCTAGCTTGCAAAAGATTGGCCAACAACTGATACACCATCCCCGCATCTACTAACGGATTTCCAGCACCTTCATTGGCTTCATCATTTGGATTAGCATTAGCCTGTCAACCTTGATTCCTTCTGGTATTAGGTCGAGAATTTCTATTGGTTGTGGTGCTTCCTCCACCTAGATTTCCTCTTCCATTTCCTTCTTCCATATCTTCTTTCTCATAAATCTACATTTGAACCTTAGTAGATACAGAAGAACTGTCTAAGAGAGAGGGGAACACGTACTTAGATATATTTATATATTAAATAGAAGTATGTTACTATAGTGTTAACCCAAACCGTGATCATATTTTCAAATTCATTGGATTATGTTTGAAAAATCATTTTGGTCTAACTTTCTTTTAAAGTTTCATAAACCTATGCTTCGATACCAACTTGTAACATTCCCCTACTTGGAAGCCCATAACTAACTGCTACGAATGCTGTAGTCATCCATAATTACTATTCCTCAACGACCAAATACAACAGTGTTAGATTCAATGATACACAGAAACGCATAAATACGGAAAAAAAATTAAACTTCAACAAAATAACATTCCATATTAAAACATTTCTAATTCATTACATAATCCCATGTTCGAATATCATGTTCAAAGCACTACACCAAAAAGTACTTTTGGTGGCGCACAAAAAACGCAACCATAACTTATGGTGGCGGTTTAGGGAACGCCGCCATACGACATGCAACTAAAAAACTAATATTTTTGGTTGCGTTTTTGTAAACGCCATTATAATGTGCCTTATTACGGCGGCAAAAAAAGCCACTGTAAATCTTTTTTGTAGCATGTTAAAACGCCACCAAAAGTGATGTTTGGGTTACAACTTAAACCCAAACCTTATAGCTGCGTTTATTATATGACACAATATATATTTCACCGCAACAATATTATATTTGTTGCGTTTTTTCTCCCATTATATTTTTTCCATGGCGTTTGATAAATTCCACTAAATATTTTTTCTTTTCTTTGTCTATTTCTCACATTCTGTTAGCTCGTTCACTCTCCAATTCACTTTATCATAATTTATATTAAACAGTAATAATAAATAGTATAATAATAAACAAAAAATACATTAACAAATGAACTACCATAAAGACAAATAGTAGATTACCACACATTGATACAGAAGTAATACATAACCGTACATATTCACATAACTAGTACATAAATACAGTAGTTTCAAGACAAAAGTTAACATAAAATCCATACGTAAAGAAGTTTATACAACTGAAATACCAGAAACAAAATGAAATAAATAACTGAACTACCGTAAAATCCATACTTAGATGACTAGCTAAGCAAATACCATAAACAGCTAGCTAAGAAAATACCATAAGCAACTGATAATTTCTTTGGAGAATGTAACAACCCTAGATTTTTGACTATAAATTTGAATTTGACTTGATTTCATTTTGAAATTATTTTAAATTTGTTTTATTTGTGAGATATCATTTTTAAATATATTTTTAAATGATAATAGAATTTTTCCAAAATTTATTGTATTTATTTCCTATTTTTAAAGGTTGTTTCTAATTTTCTACTATTTTCTTCATTTAAATTTTATTTAATTAAATTTTATTCATTTATTTTGTGAATGCATTTTAATTTTTATGTTATTATCTTTGTTATAAAAAAATCCAAGTCTATATAATTTTTCTAAAATTTATTCTGTTTATTTTCAAATTTTCTAGTCTAGTTTGCAATTTTGTGCTATTTTCTTATTTTAATCATTATATAATAAATAAATATTTTTATATATTTTATATTTTGTTAAATTTTCGAAATTTTAACTTAAATAATAATTATTTTCAGTAATTTAATCTTATATAAAAAAATTAAAGAAATTTGAAAAGGTTTATGAATTTTTGATTTCATAAGGTCCTTTTACATTCCGCCTTTTCATTTTCTCAACCTACTCCTTTATTGTTTTGGCCGTACAATTCCTCTTTCTTTTAACTGCACTTCCATTTTTTTCACATACTCAAACATCTCTCAAACACAAAAATATGCACGGCCATTTCTGATCAAACTTTGGTAAACTTCTTCTCTTCTTTTTCTTTGTTTTTCTATTTTCTACTTTGATTTTGCATTGGTTCTCAACCATATACGGATCGGCCACTCCTCCTCCAGCCCTAGGCCAACCCACACCACCTAATACTCCTACTAGTAACCTCCCTAGTCCACCACCATGGCAGGCCGAGCACATCCATGGCATGGATCACCACTAAAATTCACAAAACCCATCACCTGGTAGGCAAACCGAGCCTAGTTTGCCAACATCACCTTCTACCACCATTACCCGTCACTTCCTCCATCACCACCTCATACCTGACTACTACCCTCTGCCACGTCACCCACCACCACCTGCACCACTGGCTGGGCCCACATAGCCTCTGGCTGAAACCTATTGTGGCCTAGAGATGTTGAAATTTGCCTTGTACTTGTTGCCTTGTTATGTTGTTTTCACCATCCATGTCCACCACCTCCAAACCTCCACATGGCCGACCAAACACCACCACCACCGACCCTGTTCCAGACCTGAGACACCTCTTCACACCACCTACTGACCCCATCTGAAATGGCCATGACCTTTATGCCCTTGGCCGAGCCAAACTATGGCTTAAATCCTTGTATATTGCTTTGTTAGTGTAGTTCCACCACCACCCACCTACCTTAGCACCACCTTCTAGCATGTTAGGCCAACCCTTAGCATCCCAAACCTGACTTAAAAACATTGCTTTAGCCCTGTAATACACTTATGGCTGAACCCAATGTGTGTTGGAGACAAGTGCAAAACAATTCCGCTTTGATTTGTGCAGTCTATTCTATCATTGTTTATCATAGTTGCATTTGAAACTTATGTTATTATTATTGTTTTGTGTGACTTGTATTAAAGGGGTTTGATACTTTGGCTCCTCCAATCATATTTGTATCATGTTATCATGCTTGTTTGTATCTCATTCGTGCATTCGTCGTTGGGTCTCCAGCACAAACCAGTGAGTTATTCTCACCAGACAATATATACATTTATAACTAGTGAACTGACCCCTTGTGAATCTGTAAAATGCATTATCATGTTATATCTTCTATATTGTTATATCTTCTATATTATGATTATATGATGTTCACCCATGCTTAAACACTTGTTATAACATTTGTTACTGTTATATTATGTTGTTCTGTTATTTTTATCAGTTTATTACACTGCAAGTTCCCTTTAAATAAGAATCACTATGGGTTGAAATGATACATACCCGAACGGACTTTAGAATAATGGAAAATTGTTATGGGCTGAAATGGTAGGCCTAAATGATTTTCAATTTATTTTATTTACTTGGGACTGTGAGTTTGAAATGATAAAACCCGGCTTTTCTTTGTAAATTACGGGTTGAAATGATATATTGCCCGTATTACTTTTCCTAGTGTAGAAAATTATATACAGACCCGTAGTTAATATATGTTTTTCTAAAAATTTTGAAATTATTTTAGAAATGTAAATATTAAAATATTTTGATTTAAATCTAATTAAAAATGATTTTTATAAAATATTATTTATTTTCTGAATAATTATAAGTGAAATAAATTAATGAAAAAGTTAGAAAATTTTGAATGTAAGTTATTTTAGAAAATTTGATTTAATTATAATTGGAAATTAAATTGAATATGAAATTATGATAAATTTATGATAATTTGAATATAAATGAATTTAAAGTGATTTTATATCATATTAATGATTTTTAATAAAGTTGAAATGTGAAATGAATGAATATTTAAGTTGAAATTTTTAAATATAACTAAAATTGGAAATTTATGAAATTGACTTGAAAGTGAATTTTTAGTTAAGTAAATAAAAATAAAAATAAGTTATATTTGAGAATTTGAACTTAAGTGTTAAGTTGAAATTTAATGTAATGAATTTAAAATTGAACATTGCAATTAATAGGTGAATTAGTATTAAATATGAATTTTTAAATGGAAATTTAAATTTATGAAATCATGAAATTAAGGAAAATTAAATGATGTTTATGAAAGCAAAAATATGTGATTTTATAAGTTAAAATTGATTTATAGAAAAATATAATTGTTGTGAAATTATATTGAAAATTTGAAGTTAATCAATGCATTTTTGAAATACTATTATATCTAATATAAATGATAATACAACATTTGTAAATGTTGTAGTTGATAAGTGAACTAAATAGCTAAATTGAATTAAAGGCTATTATAGCATTTTTTTATGCTATAATTGTTGGATTAAACTAAGTTTTCTTTGAAACTAATGTAACTCTATTACAACATTCTAAACGCTGTCTTTTGTTAAATTGAACTGTTTTGAATATAACTTTCTGTAGCATTTTCCAAATGCTGCGAAAGTTGAAATTGTACTGTTTTGATAAAATTAAATGAATAAATGAACTTTGAAAGTTGAAAATTTTGGAAATTTAATAATTTAAATTTTTAGATGTAATAACTTCATTTTTAAATGATTTAAATAAAGTAATTTGTTTGGAATTGAACTATTTTGAAATGTGAATTGAAATGGTATTTTTAAATTGAATAAAATGAATATGTTTTTCAAATGAGATGATAAGTTTGATATTTTGAAATGGATTTGAAATGATATTTGATTTTTGAGAAATAAATACCATTTTTAAATTATAACTATGGGTTATAATAACGATTGGTTGTTAAAGAGTCCGGGATCGGATATTGACATATTCTCTGTCGATACCGAAACCACTTTAACAACTGTGTATGCAGTGGAGATTCCAGAATGAAGTAGGAAGGTGACGACGTTCCTAAGGTACTTTACGTGGACCTAACTCCCGTGAGTTAGCTTAAGGTGGCTAAAACAGGACCGATCTCGGGTCAAAGGAGGCCGCACCTCTGGACTGGACACACTTCTTCGATACCATTATATTACTGTTGTGATTGATTTGGGTGCACCCCTTGATTTTGTAGTGTTGTTCTAGGTGGGCGTAGTGGCTGCTACGTTACCGCCAGCCCATGTGCGTAATTGGTGTATCTACCCTGGCATTGCCTTGGGTGCCGTGTCACCTACCATATCGAGCCTTTACTACGAGTTTGTTTTTCTCCCGTAGCCCATGGAGTATTTAGGGTAGTCTCTCGGAGATATGCTGATACTGGATGGACTACTGGGACTATTATGTGTGAAGGATGATATGTGTAGCTCGGAACGCTATTTAAAAGTATGTTTATTTTACTATAGACATTATTATAATAGCGAAATATTACTATATAGTAAATAGTTTGACGGATCCTTAAAGGATGGGCGGTCCCAGGCATCCTTTAAGTTACTTGTATCTTTATTACAGTTCACTTGAGTTGGTTTACATTATATAAGTATATTGTCCTGACTCGAGTGTTTTGTGTTTTGCTTTACGCTCGGGTCAGCCTGAGTATTCACAGCTTTGGATTCTCTCTCTGGGGCTTGTCTTTGCTGGAGTTTCTGCTTATCTACATATTTATCTACTTCTGTTTCAGCTGTTCTAGTTTATCTCATGTATTAGTGAACTTATATGTATTTGAGAATTCTATTATGTTATTTTAGACTGTATTATGTATTTGGTTTGAGACTCTGTTGTAGTAGCTTCATGAACTACTATGTATTTTTATATTCCGCTTTGAGTTATTCTGTTTGTTCTGTGTCTGTGATTCTGTGTATTTGATTTTATTTTCTCCAAATTTATTTACAATCTGTTATTTCGCATCATTCAGGTCTAACATGTGTGTATTATTGTCGATTTGAATGGTACGAAATGGTGGGTCGTTACAGTTGGTATAAGAGCTTTGGTATTGGCAAACCATTGCCTCTGCGGAGCAAAAAAATTCATTAGAGATAGGGTATTTCTACCCTAGAATGAGTGAAATCAATCTCAGAATCATATCTTTGTGAGAGATGTATTTTCAAAGTATAAAATGATTTTTTCAAAATGTTTTCAAAGGATTTTCAAAGATTATTTTGATATATAAATTTTTCTTCCTTTTAAAGGATTTTCAAATGTTTTCTAACTTCCTTTCTTTCGTATCTACCTTGTTAGGATTTTTCTTTCTTTAAGATATTCATCCAAGTGTATTATCTTGTCTTATCTTAATTTATCTTTGGCTTGTCTTTATTCTTGTCCTAAATTCATTCTTGATATTTTTTCAGGATGAATCGAGGAAATGCTAGAGGTAGGGATCATGGTATTGCCCCATCTCCTCAACCTGTTGCTCCAGTCAAGTTCACTATTCTTTGTAAGGAATTCTCTCAACTAGGTGGAACCCCATTCACCGGTTCAGAGACTATTATTGAGGCTCAGCAGTGGTTGCGGAGTCTTGAGAGGATATTTACTGGTCTTGATATTACTGATGCCCAGCAGCGTCAGCTAGCAGCTTGGCAGTTGCGTGATTCTGCTTCAGATTGGTGGGAGTCCGTTACGGCTAACACCATCGAGGCTCATCTCACTTGGGAGCAGTTTAGGTATCCTTTGTGTTATCTTAATTTTTTCCTATTTTTTTCTCCTTTCTTTGAATCTATCTTAAGCTTGTTTTCTGTATCTCTTTTCCAGGGAGGCTTTTATGGCAAAATGGATGCCAAAAGCCGGAAAATCTCAGCATTATCGCGAGTTTATGGATTTGAAGCAGGGTACCATGTCTTTTGCTAAGTATGAGAGGAAGTTCAATGAACTTTCCAAATTCGGTCCTAGCCTTATTGATACTCCTCTCAAGAAGAATGAAAAATTTATGGCTAGTGCTCGTCCAGAGTATTATAGTCGCCTTATTTCTCATGTTCATGGTTCTTTCACCCAGCTTATGGATATGGCTCTTCGCTATGAGAATCCCACATCCAAAGGTCCTGCTGCTTCTGGTGCTTCTCCAGCTCAGTCTTCCTCTGCAAATTCCAAGAAGCGTAAGCCTAATTTCCTCCAGTAGAAGAAGAATTGGCTAAAGCGTCTTGGTTTGGGATCTTCATCATCTGCTCCTGCTCAGAGGCAACCAGTTGATCTCTCCTCCATCACTTGCTTTAGGTGTGATCAGAGAGGACACTATGCCAATAGTTGTCCCACATTATCTAGTGCTGCTATTCCTCCACCCGCTCAGTCGGTTAGACGTGAACTCTGCCATATCTTCTCCAGCCCGGTCATTTTAAGAAGGATTGCCCTACCCAGCAGAGGGGTACTCCTTCTGGTATATTTGCTGTCACTTCTGACTCGTCTCCAGTTCCTCCACCTTCTCCTGCTCCGAGTGATGACCAAGGTACACTCTAGGGTTCATTTACTTTATTTCATCATCCTGTTCGTGTGTTGTTTGATACTGGTGCTTCACACAGTTTTATTTCTGTTGATTTGTGTGATAAGTTTGAGCGTCTCCTTTCTCCTGAGTATACTTATGTTCCATTATGTGTTTCAAATCCTATTGGGGGTCTTGCTAACCTTAATCGGATTTGTCGAGAAGTGAAACTTCTCCATTCTGATCATCGCTTTAGTGGTGATTTTTATATTCTGGGCTTCGATGCTTTTGATTTATTGCTTAGTCAAGATTGGTTAGTGAATTATGATGCTCATATATCTTGTAAAGCCCGGTCTGTTCGTCTCTTTGATGATCATGGGAATTCCTTGATTATTCAGTGCCGCATGCCTCAGGATATTGCTGGCAACTTTATTTATTCTTTGGATTCTTCTCCCAGTGATCTTGATTCGACTACTGTGGTTAGACTATATCCCGATGTATTTGGTGAAGTCACTTCTTTACCTTCGAAGCGGGAAATTGATTTTTGGATTGTTCTTATTCCTGGTGCTCGACCTGTTATTCTTCCTCCTAGAAGAATGGTACCCCGCGAGAAGGTTGAGATGGGAAAGCAAATTGAGGACTTATCTTCCAAAGGTCTGATTAGGCCTAGTTTTTTTGAATGGGGAGCTGCGGTGGTTTTTGTCACCAAATCTGATGGTTCACTTCGGATGTGTGTTGATTATAGGGAGCTGAACAAGCTCACTATGAAAAACAGATATCCAATGCCTTGTATAAATGATATGTTTGATCATCTTTATGGTGCCACTATTTTCTCTCAGCTTGATCTTGCCATAGGTTTTCATCAGCTCAGGGTTGCTGAGGATAGCATTCCCAAGACTGCTTTTCTGCACTGAGAATGGGTTTTATGAGTGGTTAGTCATGCCTTTCGGTTTGACTAATGCTCCTGCTTCCTTTGTTGATGTGATGAATCGTGTTTTTCGTGATGTGCTTAATAAATTTGTGCTAGTCTTTGTTGATGATACCCTTGTCTTCTCTAAGACCCAGGAAGAGCATGATTTGTATTTGAAATATGTTCTTGAGACTCTCAGAAATCATCAGTTAAAGGCTAAATTTTCTAAATGTCATTTCTGGAAGGATGAAGTCCGATATCTCGAGCATATTGTTTCTAGTATTGGAGTTTCTGTTGATCCATTCAAGATCGCTGTGATCAATGTAAGTCTTTCTTTCTTCTCTTTTCTCTATCATTTTAATAATTCTATCTTTCCTGTTGTCTTTATTCTTCTCCCTATTCTGTTTCAGGATTGAGAAACTCCAAAGACTCCATCAGATATTCGTAGTTTTCTGGGCCTTGCAGGTTACTACCGGAGATTCATTGAGAATTTTGGTCGGATTGCTGCACCTCTCACATCTTTGACTCAGAAGAATGCGAAGTTTGTCTGGAGTGATCAGTGTAAGGCAGCATTCAGTGAGTTGAAGAGCAAGCTAACTTCCGCACCAGTTCTTACTGTTCCAAATGGAAGTGAGGGATTGACAGTTTATACTGATGCTAGTCGTGAGGGTTTGGGTGTTGTACTCATGCAGAATGTTAGGGTCATTTCCTATGCCAGCCATCAGTTGAAAACCACGAGCCAAATTATGCTGCTCATGATTTAGAGTTACTTGCTGTTGTCTTTGCTTTGAAACTTTGGAGGCATCATCTTCTTGGAACCAAGTTTGAGCTTTTCGCAGATCATCAGTCTCTGAGATATATCTTCTCCCAGAAGGATTTGAATCAGAGGGATGTTCGTTGGATTGAGTTTCTGGCTTCTTACAACCTCGATATTAGTTATACTCCCGCTAAAGCTAATGTTGTGGCCGATGCTCTGAGTCGGAAGAAGACTTTGTTGTGTCAGCTTGTTGTTTCTTCTTCTCCTCTTCTGGATCGGATTATGGCTAAGTAGGATGAGGACGAGATGCTTAGATTGAAGAAGGAGAGTGTTCACAGCAGAGTTGGTGGTAGTAGAGGTAGTAGTAGTGGAGCTCAGAATGATGATAGAGGGATTTTGAGGATTAATGGCAGGATTTGTGTCCCGAATGTTGATGGTTTGAGGAAGGAGTTGCTTCAGAAGAATCATCGAACCAGACTTTCTATTCATCCTGGTGTGTCGAAGATGTATCAGGATATAAAGAGGCTTTATTGGTGGAAGGGGATGAAGAGGGATATCTCTATCTTTGTTAGTCGGTATGCGACTTGTCAGCAAGTCAAAGCTGATCACCAGAAGACCCCTGGTTTGTTGCAGCCCCGTGAGATTCCCAATTGGAAGTGGGAACAGGTTTCCATGGATTTCATCGATGGTTTACCGAGGACTCGGAAGGGTAATGAGAGTATCCGGGTTATTGTTGATAGACTGACCAAGTCTGCTTATTTTATTCCGGTCAGGTCTACTCGTTCTGCTTCTAGCTTATCTGAGATCTACATGAGAGAGATTGTTCATCTCCATGGTGTTCCTCTCAGTATTGTTTATGATCGTGTGATCCTATCTTTACTAGTCAGTTCTGGAAGGCTTTTCAGGAATCTCTCGGTACTCGTCTGAATCTGAGCACTGCTTACCATCCACAGACCGACGGTCAAACGGAAAGAGTAAATCAGATTCTCGAGGATCTTCTTCGTGCTTGTGTGCTTGATTATGGAGGATCTTGGGAAGATTATCTCCATCTTTCCGAATTTACCTACAATAATAGCTATCAGGTATAAATCTTATCTTCTGTTTTTCAGTCTATTCTTGATATTTTTATCTATCTCATTCTATATTCGCATTCAGACAAGTCTCAAAATGTCTCCGTTTGGTACTCTATATGGACGACCTTGTAGATCTCCATCATGCTAGATTGAATCCGGTAATCGTTTGGTTCTTGGTCCTGAAGTGATTTTGGAAGCTTCTGAGAGAGTTGAGGAGATTAAGAAGAGGTTGAGAGTCGCTCAGGATAGGCATAAGAAATAAGCTGATAGCGTGGGAAGAATTTGGAATTTGTTGTTGGTGATCAGGTGTTCCTTAAGGTTTCTCCCTTGAGGAATGTCATTCGCTCTAGTTGTAGAAGGAAGCTTTCTCCTAGGTTCATTGGTCCTTTCCGCATTATGGAAAGAGTTGGTTCTTTGGCTTATCGTCTGAATTTGCCGAGAAGCTTTCTGGAGTGCATGATGTATTCCATGTCTCGCATCTTCACCGTCATCTTCATGATCCATCTCTTATTGCCTAGCCTTCTGCTCTTGATAGTTTGGATATTGAGCCTGACCTAACTGTTGAGAGGAAGCCACTTCGTATAGTTGGTAGAGATACGAAGCAGCTCTGAAGGAAATCTGTGAATCTGGTCAAAGTACAGTGGAGTACTGACGATCGAGATTGTACTTGGGAAACGAAGGACAGAATTCATGCTTCGAATCCGGAATTATTTGTTTCATGTACTATTTTGTTTTCTATTCTTGTTTCTCTTTATTTTACCTTTCCGTTCTTTTCGAGGACGAAAAGATTTGAGTGGGGGAGAGTGTAACAACCCTAAATTTTTGACTATAATTTTGAATTTGACTTGATTTCATTTTGAATTTTTTTTATTTATGGGATATCATTTCTAATTTTTTTTAAATGATAATAGAATTTTTCCAAAATTTACTGTATTTATTTCCTATTTTTAAAACTATTTCTAATTTTCTGCTATTTTCTTCATTTAAATTATATTTAATTAAATAATATTTATTTTGTGAATGCATTTTTATTTTTATGTTATTATCTTTGTTATAGAAATTTTTTCCAAGTCCATATAATTTTTCTAAAATTTATTCTGTTTATTTTCAAATTTTCTAGTCTAGTTTGCAATTTTGTGCTATTTTCTTATTTTAACCATTATATAATTAATATATATATATATATTTATATTTATATTTTGTTAAATTTTCGAAATTTTAACTGAAATAATTATTATTGTCAGTAATTTAATCTTATATAAAAAAATTATAGAAATTTGAAAAGGTTTATGACTTTTTGATTTCCTAGGGTCCTTTTACATTCCGCCTTTTCATTTTCTCAACCTACTCCTTTATTGTTTTGGCCGTACAATTCCTCTTTCTTTCAGCTGCACTTCCATTTATTTTCAAGTACTCAAACATCTCTCAAACACAAAAATATGCACGGCCATTTCTGATCAAAGTTTGGTAAGCTTCTTCTCTTCTTTTTCTTTGTTTTTCTATTTTCTACTTTGATTTTGCATTGGTTCTCAACCATATATGGATCGGCCACTCCTCCTCCAACCCTAGGCCAACCTCCATCACCTGATACTCCAACCAGCAACCTCCATAGTCCACCACCATGGCAGGCCGAGCACATCCATGGCATGGATCACCACTAAAATTCACAAAACCCATCACCTAGTAGGCAAACCGAGCCTAGTTTGTCAACATCACCTTCTACCACCATTAGCCGTCACTTCCTCCACCACCACCACCTCAGACCTGACCACTACCCTCTGCCACGTCATCCACCACCACCTTCACCATTGGCTGGGCCCACATAGCCTCTGGCCGAAACCTATTGTGGCCTAGAGATGTTGAAATTTGCTTTGTACTTGTTGCCTTGTTATGTTGTTTTTACCATCCATGTCCACCACCTCCAAACCTCCACATGGCCGACCAAACACCACCACCACCAGCCCTGTTCCAGACCTGAGACACCTCCGCACACCACCTACTGACCCCATCTGAAATGGCCGTGACCTTTATGCCCTTGGCCGAGCCAAACTATGGCTTAAATCCTTGTATATTGCTTTGTTAGTGTAGTTCCACCACCACCCACCTTAGCACCACCTTCTAGCATGTTAGGCCGACCCTTAGCAACCCAGACCTGACCCAAAAACATTGCTTTAGCCCTGTAATACCCTTATGGCTGAACCCAATGTGTGATGGAGACAAGTGCAAAATAATTCCGCTTTGATTTGTGCAGTCTATTCTATCATTGTTTATCGTAGTTGCATTTGAAACTTATGTTATTATTATTGTTTTGTGTGACTTGTATTAAAGGGGTTTGATACTTTGGCTCCTCCACTCTTATTTGTATTGTGTTATCGTGCTTGTTTGGACCTCATTCGTGCATTCGTCGTTGTGTCTCCAGCACAAACCAGTGAGTTATTTTCACCACACAATATATACATTTATAACTAGTGAATTGACCCCTTGTGAATCTGTAAAATGCACTATCATGTTATATCTGCTATATTATGATTATATGATGTTCACCTATGCTTAAACACTTGTTATAACATTTGTTACTGTTATATTATGTTGTTCTGTTATTTTTATCAGTTTATCACACTGCAAGTTCCCTTTAAATTAGAATCACTATGGTTTGAAATGATACATACCCGAATGGACTTTAGAATAAGGGAAAATTGTTATGGGCTGAAATGATAGCCCGGAATGATTTTTAATTTATTTCATTACTTGGGACTGCGGGTTTGAAATGATAAAACCCGGATTTTCTTTGTAAATTACGGGTTGAAATGATATATTGCCCGTATCACTTTTCCTAGTGTAGAAAATTATATACAGACCCGTAGTTAATATATGTTTTTCTAAAAAATTTAAAATTATTTTAGCAATGTAAATATTAAAATATTTTGATTTAAATCTAATTAAAAATGATTTTTGTAAAATATTATTGATTTTTTGAATAATTATAAGTTAAATAAATTAATGAAAAAGTTAGAAAATTTTAAATGTAAGTTATTTTGGAAAATTTGATTTAATTATAATTGGAAATTAAATTGAATACGAAATTAAGATAAATTTATGATAATTTGAATTTAAATGAATTTAAAGTGATTTTATATCATATTAATGGTTTTTAATAAAGTTGAAATGTGAAATGAATAAATATTTAAGTTGAAATTTTGAAATATAACTAAAATTGGAAATTTATGAAATTGACTTAAAAGTGAATTTTTAGTTAAGTAAATAAAAATAAAACTAAGTTATATTTGAGAATTTGAACTTAAGTGTTAAGTTGAAATTTAATGTAATGATTTTAAAATTGAGCATTGCAATTAATAGGTGAATTAGTATTAAATATGAATTTTTAAACGGAAATTTAACTTTATGAAATCATGAAATTATGGAAAACTAAATGATGTTTATAAAAGTAAAAAATTTGATTTTATAAGTTAAAAGTGATTTATAGAAAAATATAATTGTTGTGAAATTATAATGAAAATTTGAAGTTAAACAACTGCATTTTTGAAATGCTATTATATCTAATATAAATGATAATACAACATTTGTAAATGCTGTAGTTGATAAGTGAACTAAATAGCTAAATTGAATTAAAGGATATTATAGCATTTTTTTATGCTATAATTGTTGGATTAAACTAAGTTTTCTTTGAAACTAATGTTACTCTATCACAGCATTTAAACGCTGTCTTTTGTTAAATTGAACTGTTTTGAATATAACTTTCTGTAGCATTTTTCAAATGCTGCGAAAGTTGAAATTTCACTGTTTTGATAAAATTAAGTGAATAAATAAACTTTGAAAGTTGAAAATTTTGGAAATTTAATAATTTAAATTTTTAGATGTAATAACTTCATTTTTAAATGATTTAAATGAAGTAATTTGTTTGGAATTGAACTATTTTGAAATGTGAATTGAAATGGTATTTTTAAATTGAATAAAATGAATATGTTTTTCAAATGATATGACAAGTTTGATATTTTGAAATGGATTTGAAATGATATTTGATTTTTGTGAAATGAATACCATTTTTAAATTATAACTATGGGTTATAATAACGATTGGTTGTTAAAGAGTCCGGGATCGGATATGGACATATTCTCTGTTGATACCGAAACCACTTTAACAACTGTGTACGCGGTGCAGATTCTAGAATGAAGTAGGATGGTGACGACATTCCTAAGGTACTTTACATGGACCTAACTCCCATGAGTTAGCTTAAGTTGGCTAAAACAGGACCGATCTCGGGTCAAAGGAGGCCGCACCTCTGGACTGGACACACTTCTTCGATACCATTCTATTACTGTTGTGATTGATTTGGGTGCACCCCTTGATTTTGGAGTGTTGTTCTGGGTGGGCGTAGTGGCTGCTACGTTACCGCCAGCCCGTGTGCATAATTGGTATATCTACCCTGGCATTTCCTTGTGTGCCGTGTCACCGACCATATCGAGCCAGTACTACGAGTTTGTTTTTCTCCCGTAGCCCATGGAGTATTTAGGGTAGTCTCTCGGAGATATGCTGATACTGGATGGACTACTGGGACTATTATGTGTGAAGGATGATATGTGTAGCCCGGAACGCTATTTAAAAGTATGTTTATTTTACTGTAGACATTATTATAATAGCGAAATATTACTATATAGTAAATAGTTTGACGGATCCTTAAAGGATGGGCGGTCCCAGGCTTCCTTTAAGTTACTTGTATCTTTATTACAGTTCACTTGAGTTGGTTTACATTATATAAGTATATTGTCCTGACTCGAGTGTTTTGTGTTTTGCTTTACGCTCGGGTCAGCCTGGGTATTCACAGCTTTGGATTCTCTCTCTGGAGCTGGTCTTTGCTGGAGTTTCTGCTTATCTACATATTTATCCACTTCTATTTCAGCTGTTCTAGTTTATCTCATGTATTAGTGAACTTATATGTATTTGAGAATTCTATTATGTTATTTTAGATTGTATTATGTATTTGGTTTGAGACTATGGTAGCAAATCTTGCATTTTTTCCATTTCCAGCACCGAGTTCATTTGCAACGTGCACTCTGCTCAGGGGAAATAAAGTTACTTATCATTAGGGTGATGATGATGCATTTTAACTAGCCAATAAAAACTATTTTTCTGTTTCGGTTTATTATAGTTGTCCAGAATCTGTAATTTTAAATGGACAAGGAAAAGTGGCATGTGTAACTATATTTCTTTGAATACATGCAATTATAAAATTTGTCCTACTTACTTGTGCAGTGGCAAATATTAATAAGAACTTACCCAGTGCCAGCAAAGAATGCTTAGGGAATCATCATTTCTCCATTTATGGTCATGTTGTGTAAAGATAGTTGAATAGAAGAAATGATTATAAAAACTACTTACAAACCGTTCGGATCCATAGTTAAGAAAATCAGCAAAAGAGAAATACCAAATAGATAGCGCATCAATAGCAATTTTGGCATTCTTTAGATTCCCAATCAATAAGAGCAATATAAAATTAGCAAAAGAGAAATACCAAATAGATAGCGCATCAATAGCAATTTTGGCATTCTTTAGATTCCTAGTCAATAAAAGCAATATTTTGTAGTACCAGTTCTCCAAACTATGAATTCACGAATAATATGAAATTAATAGCTTATAAACTTGCGCACGACAATTCTTAGAAACATCATATCCGTCTTAAGCAAAATATATTATGGCTGTGCGTTAGCTACAAAACCAACATACCACAAACCTTTAGTACAAATAATCTGCTGACGTTATTTTTTTTCTAACCATCAAAAAGAGGAAAAAAATTTATAGTGTTACAAGCATCTAGACTCTCTAGCAATTAACAGTTCCAAACAAAGCAGATAAATGATCTTCACTCTCAAGTATTAATTTTTTCCCACATAAATTAGTCTCATTATCTTAGACATAAACTGCTAAGCACTATTTCGGTGAGTATTTAACGTGGTACCTAGGCACTTTTTTTAAGATACATTCTGACTTGTTGGGAAGCTCTTACTACTACTATTACTAATACATGCTCTTACTATTACTATTATTACTATTACTACTACTATTGCTATTTATAAAACTCAGTTAGCTATATTACTATTACAAATGTTTGAACAACCTTAAATGAAATAATATAAATGATGAGCGTTGCTTATAGATAAAACAATAAAATAAATCTCATGGTCAATTTTTACCTGTATTTTTGATAGTTAAGGAAACTCCAATGCTGAGAAGCAATTTACATAAGTGTAATAGCAGTAGATAGTAGAAAATAGGTAATTAATTAGAAGCAGAACTGAACCAAGCATCATAAACTGAACCACCATGCTAAAGGAAACTCTTGACACTGAAAGAAGAGAAGAATGGCCGTCTTCGGTAGCCTGGACTTCGTATTCTCCAATTAATTCTCGGTCGGCGGATAAGTTTATGTAGACTATAATGGCAACATTTGATTGATGTGCTGCCATTTTGCAGATTGTTTGTCACAGCCATGCATTCTGCCTACATAAATTATAGCTTAGCCTTTAAAAAACAAGAAAAAAAACAAAAACACCAAACTTTTGTTAATCACAATTCTCAAGTAAGATTCTAACAATGGAATCAAGCATGCATGAATTCGTAAAACATTCAAAATCTTGGGATTCCAAAAATAATTCACTAGCCCCATCATTTAACCTTTATTAGTAAGGCATGAAGACATAATATAATGGTTTTAATGGCACTCAATTCGCAATCAACTAACACGTAAATTGAGTTGATATCCACATAAGGCTAAATACATCCTGGAAGCATATTACCAAACTACTTGTAATTGAAATTTCCCATAACAAATTGAACTGCTAAACTTGCCACTCCAAATTAAAACGATTTTTTGTTAGAGATCTAGTTAATATACATTGATGGAAAAATAGCAGTCAATAACAAGTTGTATGCTTAATAGGTAACAAAACTTTGCAGTAAATTAAATGAAAACCTGTTAAAATCATGTCACAAGAAGCTGAGCCAACACCTGTTATTCAAGAAGATTTCCTTACATCCATAAACTTTGAAATTTAGAAAGCTTTATAATGTTTGATAAGCATAACACCTGTCAGATCAGGGATCAATAGATATTTGTAGGATATAGGTTGAATTATTAGTTGACAAAATATATAGATTTCTGAATTCACCTATACTCACTTGTTTCACAGCTTGTACTCATTTGTTTTAGCACTTAATATTCACTCACTTCGGAAGTTTTCTTTATCTCTCTTCGGCGTAGCCTTTCAGCTTTGTGTGTCCTTTTTTTATTCAAAGTAATAGCTAAAACATTTTGCACCAATAGCCATTAAACAACCACTTAGCCTCTCTGCATCTCATCAAATAAAATTTCAAATTTAGCCACAAATTCATATTGTAGTTACACAGATCTCCGCATTGCACTATGGCTATTGTGCATCATTAGCTCATGCATTTGTAGACCAACATTACTTTGGAGTTCAATCCCTCATGCATTTGTAGTATAGAGCTCTATAGGCAGTTACCGTCCTCAACACCAAGTTTTATAGTTTGACCTCTCATTTATTGATTTTGTGGCTGAGCTATCATTCGCTGCACATCGCAACAATCATTTTGCAACTCTCCAACTCAGCAATAAGCACTATCTCGTTGTAGTATTGTTGTTGTTCACTCAGTTGTAGTTGAAGTTTCACATTGCTCTCTGTTCATTATCTCATGTAGTTGCACATAGTTCTGAGCAACACAATTAGTCGACAGCCTCTCATGCACTAGTCATGTTGCCAAGGTACCATCATCTACTCATCGAAACTTTATTATCCTGCAACCCACGCATCTGAACTTGCCTGGCAACTTCACACATCGCCATAATCTTATCATTTCTGAATGCAATAAGGGAGAACATAATTTGAAGTTATTTATCATAATCAATGTATATATATTATTATATTCCATACTTTATTTATCCTTTTAGTCGATCTCTATATCTACCATCAGTAGACGTTAAGGCATATGTTAAGCTTGATGAAGAAGCCGAAACATGGCTATCCACGCATGAATCCCAAAATACTTTACGTCGCTTCCCAACATTACCATAGATAATTAAGGGACTAGTATTGTGTTTACCTATTGTTAAATATTTTCACTAAGAACAACCACTGCAATTATGCATTATGGTCATAATAAGATGAGAATGTGTTAGTTTTGGGTCTCAATATTTGGTAGAATACGAACAAGTTTTATGGTCAGAATAAGATGAGGTAAACTATAAGACTACAAAACAAGCAAATATGACCCTGAAACCGTTTTCAAGAATAAAACGATATAAACCGTAAGACTACAAATATAGACCACCTTTATGATAATAATTATAAACATTCATCACATACTTCCATAGCATGAACTACATTGCAACGCCCCTTACTTCGATCTAAATCAAGGGGGATGTAGCCATCATCATTAATCACAAAGGGATTAGCCGTCATGTCAATAATTGGCACTTGTTAAACATAGATATATGATGTAGTTAAAACAAGTGGAAAGTGTTGTATACCTCCACTAGAAAGTAGTAGATTCACAGTTTGGTAGAGTCCTCGTTTTGCAGCATGGTGCAAAGCAGTTCCAGCTTGAGAACCTACAACACGTAAACAATCAAGAAGAGATTGAGGCATTTTATTCTCAAATGCTACCGCTTCACACTAGCTAGTCAATCATATGTAGAGTGTTAAATTACATTTTACTCAATACACATCAAATAAAACAACACAAGGAAAAGATACTGTTGATTCCTCTCTTTAGCAAGTGTTTTCCTTCTAAGTAATCTTATTACTCTACTTACTCTGAAATTTCATGTCTGTAGAAGAAACATTATACATAAATTCATGATGTATACATTTAAAGTCTTCATTCTATTCTATTACATTTTGTCATATAGACATTTAGCTAAATAAACAGTAGATGCTCATTATAAACAGTATACTTTATAAGACAATCATAGTCTCATAGCTCTAAGCTATAAGTTAATCGAACAAATGCAAACCGAAAGTATATCAATAAAAACCTAGTTAAAGCATTAATCAAAACTTTATTAACACTAATCAAATCGGGCCTCAAGCAAGCCAACATTAATTATGTTTTTTCCTTTGTTATCAATCCACTACAGCACAAATTAAAGGCTACCAAAATTAATAAACAACCAAAAACTGTAAATCAGTTTAAGTTATAGTAAAAACTAAATGCAGTCTTTACCTCATCTTATTTTGACCATAAAACCAAATGCAATGTTTACATCTATGATTTCTCAGGTGAAAACAATCTCTCAAGAGGTAGAGGCACTCAATATTAGGCGATGGAATATACAATTTGATGGCAGCAGCACGAACTCCTTTATAGTGGCAACGAACTCATTTTTCAGATCTCGATCACAACTCCTATACGGTGGTTCAAAATTCCAACCGAACTTCGACTTTAAGAAAGGGCAGCAACTCATCAATTGGTGTTATCGTGATCGATCGATTTATGGTAACATAAAGAAGGAGGAAATTAATTAGGGTAGGGGAGATAGATGAATAATGTTTAAGAAATGGATATTATTTCTAGGACATAATTTTTGTGTATAATTGAAGTAGCGCGGCAAAATAAAAAATAAGCGGGCAAGCTGAATTTTTTTAGTGGCGTTGAAGCTTAATAAATATAACCGAAGATTAAATATAGTTGCACTTAGCCTTAAACGCCACTAGTAAATGCTACTAAAAGCAGGTTTTCTTGTAGTGCAGAAAATATATTTATTATAATATACGCCAAGAGCGACATATGAAGATGCCCCTGGGATGATCAGAGTATATACAGCCAATATAACAACATTTCCATTAAAAACAACACGGCTGAATCAAAAGAAAAGAGAACTCTAAATAGCAATCATGCCTCGTGCATGTCTCCGGAAGCTTATTCGTCTTAAGAGGTACTTGAAAACCTCAACTCTCAAACTACTTAAAATCATTTGAGTACCCGAGAGTTTAAGGGGAAAACATAAACTTCGAGACAGACATAAAGCGTGGTCTGAATAAAAATTTACCATCTCAAATCATTTACATATCTAGTGAGACCACGCCGCTTAGCGGAATGGGTTTCCCTTCACTAGTATCATGAAACCATTATAAAACCATATATTGTGCCCCAGCATCCACAATGGTTAATACAATTCAAAACAGTATAATTTGATGAAATGAAAAACAAATGAATCAATTCTAAATTACCCATCCCCATTTATTTTAGACTGTTTCCCAATTATAGTTTCTAGGATTACTATTAAACTATTAGTTTTCATGGGCAGACTAATAACTGGTTAAACATTTAAGCACTCCCTGTCCAATTACATAGTTTTCATGGGATCACTATGAACCTATTTGTAAATCCAATATTACTCTTATTATAGTTTTTATGGGTTTACTAGGAACTTATTGGTAACTCCAGTATCCTTTCTTATTACTCTAGTTTTCATAGGTTGATTAGGAACCTATTGACATTTGTCAGTATTTCATTCGGATATAGTTTTCATGGGCTAACAACAAACCTACTGGCCATGCAGTATCCAATCATAGTTTTCATGGGCTTACTATAAACCTATCTAACTATCGTCTTCCTTTACGCATAGTTTTCATGGACTAACTATGAACCTGTTTATCTGACATCCTCTTTTATTTACACAGTTTGCATGGGTTAACTATGAACTCATTGACCCTTGCCAATATCATACAGTTTTCATGGGCTTACTGGGAACCTATTGGCCCCTACCAACATCTTTCATTTATATTTAAGCATCCAATATTTTGGTCTTCTTGACCTTCTGGATGCAATTTTACTCATTCAGGAGTTTATTCAATTTATATTTACTACTGGGTTAACTTAACTGGTTCTCCTACCCTTTATCCCCAAAATGCAGTTATGGGTTCATTATAAAGTGAATATATTCATATTAGAAGAAGAGAAATAATAACATAGCAATAGCACTCTTGTGGATTTATCAAAGATAGCTTCTTCTTAAAACCATTATAAAAACTCCTTTAATATTTCCATGGGTGTTTTCCTTTAAAAATAGAGTTTGGGTCATAAAACCTTTCGATACCTCCGAAACCTAGCTTTCGACTTCATAGGATATCCTCCTTAGAAAGCCTTAAAAATCCGTCTTCAAAACATTAGGATCCTACCTTTTAATATTTTAAAATCTACCTTCTGAATACTGTCGAATATATTAAAGTATTAACATTTAACTTTAGAAGCTTCACTTCGAAACCAACTGAAAGTACCCTTTTCGAAACAATTGGAAGTAACCTTGCAAAAAACATTGAAAGTGCTCCTTTTTAAAAAATTTGGTTTATACTTAAAACATTTCTTGGTTCAAAGTGAATATAGTCAAAAGCATCTATTTCGAAACCACCCTTTATCATATGAAATATTGGGGAAAACTTGATGGCATCGGCACCACCTCTTTCGAAAACATAAAACATCTAGATAAAACATTATAAGATTGGTGTCGAGACCCATTTCAAAACCATCACCTTCAAAACCCCTAACGCTTTTCGAAAGCTTTAGGAAGTGGATTAAAATTATAAAACAAAATATCTTTCAATGACATAGATATCTTCAATACCATCGAAAGGCTATAAAACAGCACCAAAGTTTCGACTAGGTCGGAACCCCTTCTTTCAAAACATCAAAGAACCCAGCCGAAAGAAAACTTTAAGTTAGTAGCAACTCTTTCAAAACCTTTTTAAGACTCTTTAGAAACCAAATTCTTTGAATTTGTCGAAGGCTTAAAACAAAACAAAGGTAGGCACTTTTCTTTTAAAAACAAACCAAGGTTTCGACCCCTTCGGAAGTTATGCTTTCGAACCATACCTTTCGCCTATCCCCAATCCACTGCGTATCATCATAGTGATACCTTGTGTATCGGTTTTGGTATAGTTGGTTTCGATAAGGATGAAGGTAGATTCTACTGTGTCGAAAGGCGCTTTTCTAAGTAGGCGGAACCACTTTTCTGAGCAAAACCAGGTTTAATTCTTGTTTAAGTCAACTTTTTTCTAATTAACCTACCACATGTCAACATCAAATTTGTTGCTTTAACGTTTTCAAATTATTTTTCAAAAGTAACTGCAACTAATCCAGATCTAAACCATGGTTGCGTTAATTAAACAAGCCCTTCCAATTTTTGCAAAGAAGTCCCTTTTATAAAACAATTTACATTGCATAGAAAATCACTTTGGAAAAATCCAAAAAATTCCAAAAATTCACTTTAATAATATTATCTAACATATCAAAATTCTAAATCCAAATTCCCCATTTACTTTCCAAAAAAATTATAAACTTAAGTAACCATTTTTTCCTTTGAAAATTCGTAATTATATTTCCATAGCTTGGAAAGTTCTCAAAATTGAAACCTAACTCCAAAATCATGTTTCTCATAACATAAAATTTTCCAACAACATTTGAACATCATTAAATCATGGTTTTGACCTAATACCATGAAAAACTCTTTTAAACAACCTTGTTTAAATCAAATAAATCATGAATCAAGCATATCATCATCCAATATATCATAAAAACAAATTTATCCCTTAAGTCCAAAAATATACGATTTAAAAAAAATAGAGATGGAATTATTATTCACCTTGATCTAGATAGAGATTGGATTGAGCATGATTTCAACTAAGCTTGATTTTCTAGCTTTAATTTGATTTCCTCTTCTTCCTCTTAATGGCCGGTCGCTCCTTCTCTTTTGATTTGTGTTTTTTTACATGACATGAATGGGAAGTAAGAAGGTGGGAACGAAAATATATAAGGGTGAAAGCAATGGACGGCAATTCCTAGTATGCCCTTATGCGACTTAATTAACTAAACCCATTCTTAAGCCCATTTATTAGTTTATTAGGTAAGACCCTTATTTAATTAATTCAAATCTCAATCCCCTTATCGCTTACGTTTACATTATTCTATTTAATTTATCTAATAAAATCTTCTTAATAATGTTATCAAAATTAGGGGTGTTACATTTTATAGAAGTAATATTTTTGTATAGATAATATTTCTTTTTAAAATAATTAAAATATTAATATAAAGACCATAAAGTGCAATGTTTACAAAATAAGCTACTATACACAAATGGAAATCAAATTCCATATATGCTTTTATTATCATCTTTTAAAACACTAATTTTTCTATAATACTCTTCCTTCATTAAAATACTTTTAAATATGAGATTCAAATCTATATTTTGAAACCTACATTTTGAAATGAATAATATATTTCAATAAATTCTGAAAGTGATAATTAAAAAATATATTTGTTAACGATGATTTCCTACATATTATATATAATAAATACATATGTTATTTTAAATAATTTAAAAGCAGGAAATTCTCAAAAAATGTGAAGCTATAGAATTCCTAAAATTATAGAAATGGAGAAAGTAGAAGGATCAAGAATCAAAATCAAAAAAGAAATAAGTTCCCAAGAAAACACATGATAATAGCCTGGAACAAGTCGACCGGTGGAACCAACCTGTTGATCGATGATGTGCCTGAAGAAACTCTTCAAAATGCATTAGACAAATATCTATACTAATGCATACCATACCATATAACATCCAATTCTTAATATAATCAAATTAACAATGGTTATTCTTAACTTTAAACTAGCAAACTATTTTAGTACGGTTTTAATTCAAACCAGTGAATTAACATAGTAGGAGGTCAAATCACCAAAGTTGCATGTAACAGATTATAGATAGATTTTGTGAGTTTTACTCACCTTAACCCCTTGAAATAGCTTGCCAAAAATTGAAATTAACTTTGCATTTACTATTTCAAAAGCCCAAGGATTCATCGCCTAAAAAGAATTATAAACAGGAATCAGACAATGTAATATCTGAAATTAACAAGTCTACATGGTGTGATAGGGTTTGAGATTAATATTTGAGTTTTCTTTAAACTACTAACAATTTATATCGAATTAAAAAGGATTTTCCTTGAGGGTTTAAGAGGGGAATTATAACAACCCACCTCAAAACGAACCTAATTTCGGCCCAATAAAATCACATCGAACTTTAGGCCCATCTTAAGCAAGCTGTTAAGTTGATAAATTTTAAACAATACACAATACACAGATCCATCCATCTATATTTTCAGAATCTCAGAACAGAATGGATAAAATATAATATCATAAACTAGTAACCATTTCATAAAAGAAGACCATTTCAAAAACAATACATGTTGTAACCAAATCTCACAACATGTCTACATAATACCTCCATAGTACAATATTTAAAAATAACGTAAATGTCTGAACTAGGTATATTAAAAATACTTAAAAAGCATAAATAGATAGATAACTACTACAAATTTCCATCTCCACCTTCGTCTACTAAATCAACATTGGGGAGTGGTTCAGAATTCTGATGAAATGAAAACCCTAAGCTCTATTATAATTGTATTTAGGCAGTTTCTTTGAGATAAAAACTATGTCTTGGATATTTAAAATATAATATACCAATAAATTAACTGAAAGTCCAAAGGCTTTTCCAGTCCAATTCCAAAATTTATGCAACTACCAATTATGATGCAAGAGAAAGCATCTAAATCATTTAGTACCTTTTTTTGAGAATTTGGTAGACTTTAACCATTTAAAACCTACAAAATAGGCAGGTTCCCATCATTTAATACCCAACCAATTTCCCATCTATTCTTAAATTCTAATGCAACTATTGTTAACGATGCAAGAGTAAGAGAGGGCTGCTAAACCACTTAATGCCTTTTTACTATGAGTTAGTATACTAGGACCATTCAATACTTATAAAAATAGGCAGGCCTCCATCATTTAATACCTAACCCACGGCAGGTCTTTAAGTAGTTCTCACTAATTGCAATCGTATGAAATCCCATCAGGTTATTAGTATGTTTTCCTAAGGAAAGTGGTGGGCTGTACAATAGCCACTTAATACCTCTAAACTCAAAGCGGACCCCCTTAAAGATTCCTCCTACCATATCAGTACCATAATTATAACCCATAATTCAAACCGTGAAATCTTAAATTAATCTAACTATTTATAAGTACTGGTAACCAGATTGACTGAGCATATTTATCCTATAGAATTGGGACAAACCTCGTGTCCATAGGGTTATTTATTATAGGCGATGTCCTACATCACTCTCGAAAGTTACACTGCTGGTAGTCAGATTTTACCGGACAGACTTCTATGTAACTTTAGACTGAACTCGCATCCCTTTAACTTAGTCATACTTCATATGTATACCAAATGTATACATACACTATCCTGCACGATTACCCCCTTAATACACCTTTAATTATGGACTAGTTCCCATAATTATCATTAACCACCTTCCTAAAAAATTAATGCTTTTTACTGCCCTCTTAATTCAATACGTTCAATATGCTATAATTATTATGTTATTATTAACTTTAGTAATCAATACTTTAATACTATAAACATATACGCACGAGTTTTGAATAAAATATTACCAGTCACATGCAAAGAAAATGCTTATTAATTTAAATGTTAAACTCATACAAGTCCTAAACTCCAAATAGAAGAGTAGTTGATATCCTTAGCCAACAACTTGAATAAGATGGAATAATACCAAATTTATCTCATATCAATACAATAGAATTAACTCCTCTATTCAAGGAACAAACTTTACAATTTAAACCTTTTATATTACATCCATCTTTTGCAATCACCACCTTGGAGTGAAGAGGAGATTCATACTTATTAAATTTACAGAAATAGGAAGCGCAAACTATAAATAATCAAAAATCATATTTGCACACCATTTCTAACTTTATTTTTTTTTAAGAATCCTTTAACAGTAAAGAAGAAGAAAAAAGATATGAAGTGGAATAGATTATAAATTGCTTAAATCTCAACATGGATCTGATTCTATTATTTTAATACTAGACAATCAAAATTCCCAAATATTAAAAGATTGACATTTATTTAGGGAATTTTGGTGGTTTTAGATGTCATATTTTCGTTTACCAAAATTTCCCATGGCATACATCAAATCTAAATAAATACTATTCAATAATAGAAATGTAAGAAACTTGATATTTCCACTCATAGAAAATTATTTGCTTCCTAACTAAATGTGATTTCATGATGCCTAATTCCCGTTCAGATCTCCCTCTAAATATCCTAATGGATTCTAGAATCAAAAGAAAAAGAAGATAGGATCCGCTCCTAAATCTCCGCTAAAACTTTCCCTTTTTCAGTATACAACTTGCCGATTATATACATATACATATACATATACATATACATATACATATACATATACAATACATATACATATACATATACATATACATATACATATACATATACATATACATATACATATACATATACATATACATATACATATACATATACATATACATATACATATACATATACATATATATTAGATTTTAGAAATCAAAAGATAGCGAGGAGAAGGATTGGGAATTTAATTTTAATTAGAGATTAAAGATTAGAAGTACTTGATAAAAAGTTTACAGTTTTTGGAAACCTAAGGGGAAAAAAATTTAACAGAGCTTCGTCATTGCTACAGAGTCTTATGAGAAAAAGCAGGGGAATTAGGGGTCTATTTATAAAGGTAGAAAAGAACGAGTCGTTAGATTTGAAATAAACAACATTTGGCCGTCTAGTCCACTTAGAGCTATACATTTTTCACTAACCGCTCATCTATAGGCATTCGACCGCTTGTACCTGGGCCGTCGACTAGTCTCTAGCTATTGATCATATATTGTTTATTTTCGTTTTAATTTTAATTAGTTATTTGTAATCACCCAATTAACTTATGTTTATCCAAATTTTCTCTTAAATGTTAATTCCTAGCCAACTCCTAGAATTCAAAAATAAAACATTTAAATTCAAATTCAAATATTTATATTTTAAATATCAAAACTTCAAACGTTCATAACTTCTTCATTTGAGCTCTAATTTCAACATATTATATGTGGAAATTGATCGAAAAATCACCATGGACACAATGGTGCAACTTCCATGACCAAATTCTAACACTTACAAAATTTTCCTTTTTAATCTTATTTTAATTATTTAATTTCTTATTAAATATTACGGGGTCTTACAATAATACCAAAGTTTCATTTCTGTTTTCTTAGACTTGACTTACTGTAATGTGTGAATAAGAAGAAACTTCCCTTTTGTTAAGTTTTACTTTGTCCTTTGCTTGAAAGAAAATCCAACAAGAGAATGAATAGTTTATTACTCCTTTATTTCTTTTATTTCTTTCTTTTTGAATCTTTTTTTAATTCATTTTCATTTTCAACACATTTTGAAATGTATTTCTCTAGTAATTATTACTAATGCATTCGCTAATTTTTCTTCTTTTTATGATATCAAACATAAACTTTAATACCATTCTTTAAGTCAAACTTCCATACACTTTAAATTGATCATTTACAAAGTAATTATTTCTCAAACTATTTATCAATAATTGAATAATCTAACAAATAAAGTATAAATATATCTTTTAAAATTAGTTACCTAAAATTTAACACTTCTTAACTCCTCTTTATAATAAATAAAAAGGATTTACCAAAATAAAATCTCTTTTACCCTTATAAAATAGTTTTATTTATAAATCGCAAAATATTCATTTCATATATTGTTTTTCAACATTTACGAATTTAGAATTCACATTCTAAAAGAATTCATTATCTTTTATAAAAGTACACAAATTCACTTTTCTCCAAATTTAAATTCATGAAAATCAAAATTATCATTTAAATCACCAATTTAAATCTATTTTATTAAAGTAATTCTAAAATCACGGTTGTTACAGCTTTCAACTCAACTTTAACACTTTATATAGTATATTATACCAATATGCCATCACGTTATGGAATCTGCTTTAGTAAAGTTTGTAGACATGTTTGGACAATCATTTCAAAGTGTTGTCAAATTAACTTTAATATATTATGCGGTATGCTGTACCGGTTTGACATAACATTGTGGAATCTGCGTCAGTAAAGTTTACGAACATGTTTTAATTCTGAGTGTTGTCAACAATCTTTAATAATTATGCGGTATACTATATTGATTTGACATGGCATTATGGAATCTTCTTTAGTAATGTTCATGAATATGTTTGAACAATTATTTCAGAGTGTTTTCAACCCAAGTCCAACACATTTTAGGGTATATTATACCGATTTGCATTGCAAAGACAAAACACATTAAATAGTAAACATATAAATATAAATAAACGAAAGGGTACATGATAGATTGAAGAGATGGGACACATTTGTTAGGAAATCAAATCTACGGTTTCGATGACAACAATTATACAATGGAAATCGAATGTGCATATATATCTCTATTCGCAGGTAATTGTTAAAGTAACATCACTAAAGAGACAAGAACAAGGCTCAAGGAACATTACAAGAGACGACAAGTCGATAGGATCAATGGAACAATGACACAGGTGCACATAAGCAACATGCACAAGTTTCAGACATCTGAAGACACTAGCCAGACGTTTGAAGAAATCCTTTGGAATTCAAAACAGACAGGATCAGACGTCTAGTTACTGTACTAAGACGTCTGAAAGGCTACTGTATACAAAAAATATATAGAGCCAAACGTTTGGAACTGAACTCGGATTTTGAAATTCAAATAACAACTTCCGCTCTTGGAAAGACATCTTCGCTTCTCTTCGCTACAACTCTTCGTCACTATCAGAAGCGACCATAGAACATTTGTTAATGGATGCAACTACTCAAGGAATCTCTCTACCACTATAAATTACATAAAGAATCAAAGAGAAGATTTTACCTTACTTGCTTGCGCTCTTTACTCTTATACTCTGATATATTTTTGATCTCTAGCAATCATATACTTATATTTCACTCTTCAACATATTCAAAACTCCTCAGTCAGTATTCTCTGGAAATATATATATTTGAAGCATTTGTACTTAATAGTCAATATCTGTGTTATAGAACACATACTTGGTAAGAACAACCTATTGTAACCAAGCCTATTCCTCCCGGCGAAGTGAGGGTGTTTGATAGTCGAATTCCGAAGGGGGGCTTCGGGACTGGACGTTGGACTGGAGGTTCGAACCAGTATATAATCCTAGTGTGCTTAGTTTATATTTTACTAGATTAACTTTATATTAGTTACATCATATAGTTAGTAGCATATACTTGCATATGCATTGCACGATCCATCCTATAAACTTACAATTGGTATCAAAGCAACGTTTGATCAAAGTATAGTAACACGTTTTTGAATCATTTTAATATGGCAAGTATTTTTCAAGAAGGACAATCCCCAACACGACTCCCATTTTTTATTGGCTCTAACTATGCATATTGGTCAACACGTATGAGAATTTTTATGGAAGCTAATGGTCTAGAAATTTGGTCAGACACTTAAGAGTAATATGAAGCACCTACTACTGCTATGAATACATGGACCGATGCATAAAGAACAGCAGCTTCTAAGAATGCCAAATCTATGAATGTTTTATTTTTCTCATTAGATAAAAATAAATTCTCACGTGTCATGTTATGTAACACTACATTTGATATTTGGCATAATTTACAAGTCACTCACGAAGGCGCAAACAAAGTTAAACAAACCAAGATTTCAATTGTACAAAATCAATTCTCATCATTTAAAATGAAACAAAGTGAATCTATAGTAGATATGTACTCTAGATTTCAAACCATTCAACATCATTTAATGGCACTTGGAATCAAATTCACAAATTTTGATTTAGAATCTAGAATACTCAATTCTTTAACTCCAGAGTAGGAAAGAAAAGTATTAGCTATCGAAGAAGCTAATGATCTCTCAACACTCTTAGTCGAAGAATTGATATGAAATTTAATGTCCTATGAAGCTGATTTACATGCACGAAAAGAACTAAATTCAAAAAAGAAGAACATAGCATTCCCAGCAACAAATGAAGACTCCGACTTAGACGAAGAAGAAATTGTATTTATTGCCAAAAATTACAAATAATTCAAGAAGCTTAGGAAAATGACTAAATTTCAGAAAGGAGGAAAATCCAGCTCAACGAATCAAACTTCAATCAAATGCTATGAATGTGATCAATTTGGACATATGAAGAAAGACTGCCCCAAGCTCAATAATGATAAAAAGAAGAGAAAATTTGAAAAACTCAAAAATAAGAAGGCTTTCAAAGTAACATGGGATGACTCGGATTCTTCATCATCTGAAAGTGATAGCGATAGTGATGGAGAACAAGCTAATGTATGTTTTATGGCACAAACTGATGAGGTATGTCCCGAACTTAGCTATGACGAATTATTAGAACTTAGCATGGAATTAGATGATAAATTTAGACAAATTAAAAAATTGAACAAAGAACATATAACCAAAATAAATAGATTAGAACTTGAAGTAGGAATACTACGAAAAAATTATCTTAGAAGAAGAACTAAAATTATCTCAAGAAAAAATTAAAAATAATTTGGTAGAAAGTAAGGCTATTGCTATTGATTTTGATAAAACTAAAATAGTAAAGGATAATTTGTTAAAAGAAAATGTCAACTTAAAGAGCAATATTGAAATATCGAAAATTGAAAATTTAGAATTAAAACAAAAATTAGATAAAATTACAAATAATGTTTCAAAATTTAATAAAGGAAAACTAGATTTATAAAATCTTGTCAAAACTTCAAAACCATCAGGTAATAGAAATGGAATAGGATTTAAAAATACTCCTAAACAAAATGAAAATGATGCTAAGAATTATATCTCTAAAAGACTAAAAGTTTACCTAAGTCTAATACGAATACCAAAAATATGAAAATTTGGATTCCAAAGACAAATAATAATTTGATTAAACAAAAACATATTAATAATTCCTTAGAGAATGTAGTTTATAATAAAAATTATATTTATAAAGGTACCAATCCATCTTGGGTATGCCTACCTTCTTCTAACATCTAGGACCCTAACAAAGTATATGGGTACCAATTAAAACATCTTTTATTTTGTAGGTACCCAAAATAAAAAATAAAGAGAAATGGACACTAGATAGCGGATGCTCCAAGCATATGACCGAAAATTCAAAAATATTATCAAATATATCATATGTCGATGGTGGAACGGTAACCTTTGGAGATAATTCAAAAGGATATGTCATGGGCATTGAAGAAGTCATCAATTCTGGTATTTCTAACTCTCCTATTATTACAAATGTTTTATTAGTAGAAAATCTAAAACACAACTTACTAAGTATTAGTCAATTATGCGATAAAGGTTTTCAACTAAATTTCGATAAAGATAGATGTAATACTTTCGATAATAACAAACAACTTATATTTGAAGGTTTTAGAAACCAAAATATTTATGTATTAAACATGAATATAAATAAAAATTCAAATTTATGTTTAACCGCCAAACATGATGATCCTTTAGTTATGGCACAAACGATTTTGTCATATCAATTTTGAATATATTAGTAAATTGGCAAAATATAAGCTAGTTAGAGGTTTACCTAAAATAAATTACAAAGTAGAAAATTTATGTGACGACTGTCAAATTGAAAAACTAAAGAAAAGCAATTTTAAATCTAAAAATAATATTTTGACAAAACAACCATTAGAATTATTACATTTAGATTTATTTGGTCCAATACAAGTACGATCTATAAATCACAACAAATATGTTTTCGCAGTAGTTGATGATTTTTTAAGATATACATGGACTTTATTTTTAAAACATAAAAGCGATACCTTTGGAATGTTTAAAATATTCGCTAAAAGAGTTAAAACACAAATGGATTTAAAAACTAAAAATATTCAAAGTGATCACGGTGAAGAATTCGAAAATGATCATTTTACTAATAACTGTAATAAAAAAGGAATAAGTCATAATTTTTCTTTTCCCCGTACACCTCAACAAAATGGTGTAGTAGAGAGAAAAAATCGTACGTTACAAGAATGTGCACGAACACTACTAAATAGTAGTGGTCTACCAAAACATTTTTGGGCTGAAGCGATTGCCACAACTTATTATGTGTTGAATCGAGTAACTATACGTCATATGACTAAACAAACTTGTTTTGAAATATTTTTTGAAAGAAAACCTAAAGTATCATACTTTAAAACTTTCGGATCAAAATGTTTTATATTAAACACAAAAGATAACTTAGGAAAATTTGACCCGATGGTCAATGAAGGTATCTTTATTGGATCATCCAAAACAATGACGATGAAGAAAGTATTCCAATAACAAATTCAACAAATTCTATTAATAATGAGACAAATGTGCAAAATAACACTTTCATATCATCCCCTAGAATTCTTAAGGATCATCCAAAAGATAATATTATTGGAGATCTCAATTCTTGAGTAACTAGAAATCAACTTAATCAAATAAGCCATATAACATTTGTGTCAAATTTTGAACCTAAAAATTATTAAGAAGCGTCAAATGATATTTTTGGATAATAGCTATGCAAGAAGACTTAAATCAATTTGAACGTAATAACGTTTGGGAATTAGTACCAAGACCAGAAGATCAATCGATTATAGGAACAAAATGGGTATTTAAAAACAAAGCAGACGGGAATGGAAATATTGTTAGAAATAAAGCATGTTTAGTTGCTCAAGGCTATAATCAAGAAGAAGGTATCGATTATGATGAAACCTTTGCTCCAGTAGCTAGATTAAAGGCCATTCGTACATTACTTGCTTTTGCAAATCAACACAGTTTTGAACTATTTCAAATGGATGTCAAAAGTGCTTTTTTAATGGTTTTACTAAAGAAAACGTATATGTAGAACAAACCCCATTATTTGTTCACGAAAAATATCCCGACCATGTTTTAAAGTTACACAAAGCATTATATGGATTAAAACAAGCTTCTCGTGCATGGTACGAACGTCTAAAAAATCACTTAATTACATGTGGTTTTCAAATAGGCAAAATCGATACAACCTTATTTATTAAACGAGAAAATAACGATATTTTAGTAGTACAAATTTACGTTGACGATATTATATTTGTTTCAATCAACAAAAATCTATGTGATCAATTTTCAAATATTATGAAAATGAATTTGAAATGTCACATATAGGAGAATTAAATTTCTTCTTAGTTTACAAATAAAACAACTTGAAAATGGTATTTTTATTCATCAAGAAAAATATTGTAACGACCTATTACGTTGTTTTGAAATGGATAAAACTTCGAGCAAACCAACACCAATGAGTACTACTGTTCACTTAGAAAAGGATGTTAACGGAAAAGATTTTGACGAAAAATTATACCGTAGCATGATTGGTTCTTTAGCCTATTTGACGGCTAGTCGACCCGATATTATAATGAGTGTATGTCACTTTGCTGGATTTCAAGCAAAACCAAAGAATCTCATCTAAGAGCCGTTAAACATATATTACAATATCTATCTAGTACTAGAGATTACGGTTTATTTTACCCTAAAGGATCTTCATTTGAACTAGTTTTATATAGCGATGCAGATTTCGGTGGATGTAGAACAGATCGTAAGAGTACTAGTGGAACATGTCACATTATCGGACAATAATTAGTTTCTTGGTTTAGCAAAAAGCAAAATTGTGTTTCTTTATCTACTTGCGAAGCCGAATATATCTCAGCAGCTCTAGCATGTGCACAAGTGATATACATGCAACAAACACTTACGGATTTTGGCAAAATTATCAATAAATCTCCAATATATTGTGATAACACGAGTGTAATAAATTTATCAAAAAACCCTGTCAATCACTCGCGAACTAAGCATATAGATATACGACATCATTTTTTATGAGACAATGTTGAAAAAGGAACTATTTCATTACAATACGTAAATACTGAGAATCAAATAGCAGACATCTTTAAAAAACTACTCAATGAACAAACTTTTATTAAACTCCGACGAGATTTAGGGATTTTATTTCTTCATGATCTGCTCACTTAATAATCACTCCTTCATTTAATCTATGATTAGCCATTAATTTTCTATCCACAAATTGTAATTAATAAATTCTCTACCTTTAGTTTTTTAGTTAGTCACTTTTTACAAATTTTGTATAATTAATTTTTAAACTTATATATAAACAGTTACACAACAAGAAAAAAAATACAATTCATTTTTTTCAAGAAACAAAATATAGTCATGACTTTTGAAAATTCTTATATATCCATCTCGACACCTACAACGGAAAGCTCGGCGGATGCACCACAAGGCTTCCTACACCTGCACCAAATCTAGAACCGACGTATAGGTGGTCCTTATATCACACGGGATTCACTCCTGATAGCAAGAAGTCCAAAAGTTCTTTATTTGTTTCTCCTAACACAAAGGAGAAAATTGATGAAATACATTACTATCAAAAACAACAAATAGATCTTCAACGAGAACTATATTTTGAACAAAAAGTCATGGCACGTCGACTAAGCTTTTTGGAACAAGTAGCGATGAAGTTTTGTACTTCACGGAAGAAAGATGTCCATGAACACTTCCGATGCCTTGTAGTTCCTCGGATCCCTCTTCTTCGTATCGTACACCTTCGCATCCTTCACCAAGACGATTCTCTAGCACCCAAAGAACCCACGAACGTGGAAATACATGGTCTCCACTTAAACCATGGAGGGATAACAAGTCAGAAGATCATAAAACTCCATCGCCATCTAAATAGATTATATTTTTATGTGTATCTATGTTCATTTGTTATTTTGATTCACATAAATAAATACTACATTTCGTTTTATAAAAATAGAGAATCAAGAAATAAGCAAAACTATTGAATTTTAGGCTATTGTTAGAAATATTACCTTATTCAGACATTTGGATATGGACCTCAGACGTCTGGCACTCTGATATACCTTGATTTTTTTAGCACTGTGCATATGTCAGACGTCTGTTATGACCTCTAGACGTCTGAAAATTTGCTCTGCCTCCTACAAATTGAAATCAGACTATTTCAGACGTCTGAACTTCGATCCAAGCGTCTGGGTTATGTCTCTGCCACCAAGTTTTTAGACTCACTCCTGGCATAATAGGTAGAACTCTAGATGTTCTGACACGGGCGAAGATTTATACGATATTCTCGATATGCGCTTCAAACCAAGGAATAGCATAACACATCAAATTTGGGAGGATGAAATGCCAAAATTTTCCTCTAAATATCTACGTCCAAAAGCACGACTTCTTACTCGAATGATAGTCAATACCATCGTTCCACGTATGGGAAGTCATGAGCAAATAACCGAGTTAGAGCACAATCCTTGTATGCTCTATTTAGCGGAACAAGGGTGAATTGGGCCAAATTTATCTTTGACGAGCTCAAACATTTTTGGACTCGATCACGACCATCAATTATCTATTGCACATATATTATGAGACTTTTACGTGCTCAAAGCATCCCCTCATACTTATCAACCTTTGAAGAAATCTCTCCAAAATATGCTTCCACCATGTTTTTCTCACTGATGCACTTACCCGAGATTCCCCCAAAATTTATATCTTTTGAAGATTGGACGAACAATCGTCAAGCCAGACAAGTTGAGCCTCCACCTCAAACACACAATGAACCATCTCAAGAGGAGGAACAACATCGTGAAGCAACTCCACCTCCTCCTGCACCATTTGATTATCCAAGCCAGGATGAGATTGTGGAGACTCGAACAGAAGCAAATCCAAAAAATAAGCGTTCGAGATCACACCCTTAAAATTCAACATATATTATCTCAAAATCAAAAACTTTTAGCTAAATGTATTGATAGATTTGAAACATCTTTTGCTACACGCCTAGCAACAGTTGAAGAATCACTTTCAATTGTCTTATCGGTTCTCAAAGATGTACTTCAACGGGTTCACGGTGTGACAACTCCTTTTGAAGATTGGACAACCCCAGTGCCTTCTCCTCCCGCGAAACATTCCAAACTTTCTGAGGACGAACCTCTAAAACAAGCTTTGACATCTCCTACAAAGCCAGCTCTTCCCAAAAAGAAGAAACGGGGATGATCAAGAAAAAGCTTCTCCGAAGGAATCATAGATTTTTGAATTTAAACTCTTGTACAATTGGCAAATCGATGAATGTAATCAATTTTGAATTATTAATGAAATTTCTTTTGTGTGTTATCTTTGACGATTGGCTAAAATTTTATGATTCTTTTTTATAAAGCCAAAGGGGGAGAAATATAAGTATATTTATAAAACATTAGAAATAAGCACATATTCAGGGGGAGATTATAAATTATATATAAGTACATTGTATAGTTGTCAGCATCAAAAAGGGGGAGATAAATATAAGTTTATTTATAAGACATTAGAAATAAGCACGTATTCAGGGGAAGATTTATAAATTATATATAAGTACATTGTATTGTTGTCATCATCAAAAAGAGGGAGATTTTAAGGAAATCAAATCTATAGTTTCGATGACAAAAACTATACAATGGAATTCGAATGTGTGTTTATATCTCTATTCGCAGGTAATTGCTAAAGTAACATCACTAAATAGACAAGAACAAGGCTCAAAGAATATTACAAGAGACGACAAGTCGATAGGATCATTGGAACAATGACATAGGTGCATATAAGCAACATGCACAAGTTTCAAACGTCTGAAGACACTAGCCAGACGTCCGAAGAAATCCTCTAGAATTCAAAACAAACAAGATCAGACTTCTGGTTATTGTCTAAAGGCTACTGTATACAAAAAATATATAGAGCGGGACGTCTAAAACATATACCAGACATCTAGAACTGAACTAGGATTTTGAAATTCAAATAAAAACTACCGCACTTGAAAAGAAATCTTTGCTTCTCTTCACTGCAACTCTTCATCACCATCAGAAGCGACCATAGAACACTTGTTAATGGATGCAACTACTCAAGGAATCTCTCTACCACTATAAATAACATCAAGAATCAAAGAGAAGATTTTACCTTACTTACTTGCACTCTTTACTCTTATACTCTGACATATTCTTGATCTTTAGCAATCATATACTCGTATTTCACTCTTCCATAAATTCAGAATTCCTCAATCAATATTCTCTAGATATATATATTGGAAGCATTTATACTTAGTAGTCGATATCTGTGTTATAAAACATATACTTGACAAAAACAAGCTATGGTAACCAAGCCTATTCCTTCGAGCGAAGTGAGTGTGTTTGATAGTCGAATTCCGAAGGGGTGCTTCGGGACTGGATGTAGGACGGGAGGTCCGAACCAGTATAAAATCCTGGTGTGCTTAGTCTATATTTCACTAGATTAACTTTATATTAGTTACATCATATAGTTAGTAGCATATACTTGCATATACATCACATGATCCATCCTATAAACTTACAACATTAATACTCTCATAAACTATTAATTACAATAACTAAAAGATGGTGTAATTTGGTGTTTAAGCAGTGTAATCTCAAGCCTTAAGTTTGAGACAAACATTTCAGGTCTATAAGGGAGTGCAGTCCAAAAGTGGATCCTGCATGTAAGTTGGGGACATCTGAAGAAGTAACATTTGTACTAAGATCTACTATTCATAATGCAAGTATAAGCCATAAGGCTATAGTTGTAGTAAACAACATCGTGGATCACCTCTTACATACGAGTTAACTCTCGATCTTGAAATAATACTAGATTTGTTTGCTTTTGTAGCAAGGTTTTTTTTTATGTTTCCACTGTGTAGTCACATATGTGGAAGTGGCATCTCAGATAAGTACATCCAAATCAAGGTCATATTTTACAACAGACACTAGAGATACATAAGCACACGAACAACAGATTATTCCCAAGTCTCATATTATAACCCCTTCTTGTTTTTGTTGCTAACTATTTCTTTTTAGCCTGGTAGGTCATGGTAGATAAGGAGGCGCATGTATATTGGTTGACATTACACAAAAATGGAAATATTTTTTCCTTATAACAACTTGATAAGTGATTTTTATAGGAAATGGTGTAGTGCTGATGTGAATGGGTCTTAAAGCAACTTTGACACTAGAGGGGGGGTGAATAGTGTTTCATAACCTATATGGAACTTTTCTAAAATATTTCACGATTTAAATTCAGACATAGATAATCAACAGAGATATATATTAATAGGCAGTCATATATATATACATATATATATATAGACACACACATATATATACATACATACATACATACATATATATATATATATCTGTGTGTGTAGTAAAAGTAAATTAAAAGTAAGAGATATCACACTAGGAGTTTTATACTAGTTCAGATCAATCAATCCCACATTAAGTCATGCACAGTGTATATACAGCTTTCTTTTTCAACTCTTACTTTAAAAGATAGCAAGCAAACCAAAATACAGTCTCGATTTCAAGGTAATGAGATACACCCTTCTGAGTACGAATTCAACTTAGACTCTCTTGATTTACTCGAGCAATAAGATCACCTACTTGATTTGACCAAGCAACAAGCAGACCCACTTGAATTCAATAGGCAACAATCATACCCACTTGATTTGAATGCACAACAAGCACTGCCAAACTAATAATAGTAGAGAGTTGTTGATTCTAGATACAAAGTGTCATACTTTGAATAAGAATATCCTATATCCCTTATGATACCACTTTGATCTTTGAAATGATGAGAGAATACTTTCAAATAAGTGAATAGATTGCAGAGAATGAATATAGTAAAATAAAGATTGAATTTGAATGAATTTGAAGAGTATAGAAGGTGGATTTTGTAAAATATGCAATGAGTATTTGGAGTGGAGAAAATAGTTAATAAAATTCGTTTTCCAATCCCTTTTATATAGTGTATGGAGGGACGTGTCTAATCGTAAAGAGATGTAATCCAAAATCACAACTATTCAAAATTCAAAAGACGTCTCTCCAACGGTTTATATGTCAACATACTTAGGTAGGGTATGTACCCCTTGTTAATTTTGAAAAATAATAATTCATTTAAAGTGTTTATAAAATTCTAATAAGTTGTTAAACTTTTAAACATAGTTTTTAAATACTTTTAATACGCAAAACTCTTATATAATATTTGTGAAATCATACTATCAAAGATAAAATAAATATTTTGATAAAACAGTGTTCAAAGAACAAATGGTAGCTATTGGAGGATTTTTACAAATTAAACTAATGTGTACTAACTATAATATACAGTCTTGAACTCTTCATGTCTTTGCCTTTAAAATCATGAGTCATCAAATATCTTGATCATCTCTATACTTTTTACTGATTAGTCTTCAAGCTTGATATTTTGTACTTGTATGAACCTTTAAATTATCCAGCAAAATCTATACAAGTTGAAAAATCATCAATACTTATATTTATATGGTTGTTATCATCAAAACCAATATTTATGGAATTAACTATCTCCCCCATTTTGATGATGACAACCATATAAATATATTTATTATAAAATATAATATAACTCCCCTTAAATTGGTTAACTCCCCATATTTTACATAACTCCCCATTAGTATATGAATATTTTAGATTTTTCTCCCCCTTTATCATTAGTAAAAATTAGTGAAAAAATAATTCCTCCGAATATGACATATTGATGTTATATATGGAACCAAAATCAATAATAACTTGTAAGAATAATATTTCTATTAAATAACTATTTATATTTATACTTACATCTATTTCAACCATTCTTCACAAACCTTACATCTAGTCATTAATTACATTAAAATTACAAGTATAACTAGAGTAAATTATACAAATATGACAAAAAATTTATATATACATATTATAAATACAAATTATAAAATACAAATTTCAAAATACAAATTAAAATCTAGATTTTCTTAGGAACTTCGACCTATCCTTCGGATCTAAAGACAGGATTAGGGCTGATAACTTCTAAATTTTCATTTTCTTTAGAGTTCGAGCATTTTGTAGTGTTGCTTTGAACTTGGAGAAGATAGAAATGAAATGTTGAAAAGCAAAAAATTGTATTTCTATTCTTTCATCATTTGCATTTGTTTAACAACCCGTCCCTTAATGGGCCTAAATTTTAATGAAAATCGAAACCCAAGTCCATCAGGGCATAGATCGTTGGATTTGGCACCTGCAAATAAGCATGAGCATTATTAGAGATTGATAGAAATCTAAAATCATAGCAGAAAAAATAATATGATAAAAATACTGACTATGAATACTACATTGAAATTAATGGTATTCCTTGGATAGTAGATTATCACATCAGTATCGAGCATGAAAGAAAGAAGACTCTCCGACAACAAAGCACATCGAGCTCCAATGATCCTTTCCTCTAATTCTATCCCGTGGGCTTTAATGAGGAAGGGGCCAAAAAAACATTCTAGTGACTGGAAAAATATAAACTGTCCATTACATAAACTTATACCAATAGATTTCCATTTAATTGCTATGTCCATTAAGGTTAGCAGTTCTAATCTAACCTTGCATTACAAATACGATTGCATACTTATCTCTTCCCAAGGTACGAAATACTAATGAATCCATATCAACAAGCCCATACTTCCAAACCCATTAGCCACTTAATACTTCTAAATATAAAGCGGGCTTCTATAATATTTGTAGAAGAAAATAGGCATACTCTGTCATTTATGACCTTAATTGAGGTAGACCCCGTCATTTAAGATCTATTCCTAAGGTAGTTTCCTAATAATTCTGTCAATGGTCAGTGGGTCCTAGCTACAAGACGTCTAAACAGTATTTAAGACTTCTAGCATTTAATGTCCAACTATTACCACATTTATCATCGACAAAATCATAGTCATGTAATAAATAGTACCAAATCCACTGAATATCTTTTTTATAAGAAAATAGGCAGACTTTAGTCATTTATGACCTTAACTAAGGCAATCTCATCATTTAGGACCTATCCCCAAGGCGTGCTCCTAAATGGTACTACTATTATTTCGACTTTAGCAATGTATGAGACTGTACCAAAGCCACTTAATACTTCCCAGTGGAAAATAGGCAGACCTCATCATTTAAGACCTACTTCCAAAAGCGTGCTCCTCAATGGTACTATCTAGTTGTCATTGATTGGAAATCTCATTGGGCTACTTAAAACTTCTTTTTAAGAAAAGAGTAGGAATTTATAGTCACTTAAGACCCCAAATCTAAAGTGAACCCTTCCCAATATATGTACTCTCACTCTTAAATTATAAAGGCACTTCACTAGCTTTCGGTAAGGAGGAGGACCCTTCAGCCACTTAAGACCTCAACATATGGTAAACCCTTTTTAAAGACATCCTTATTTATTCCTTTCTTTGGAATATCACTAGGCTACTTAAGACTTCCATTTGGAGGGTAGCAGAACCTTCAGTCAATCAAGACATCAAACTAGAAGTGAATCCCTATAGAGATATCCCTCATCTCTCCTAATTCCAAATTTGGACCATTTAATACTTTCCAATTAATAAAGTAAGCCCAATATCTCATGTTACCATGGGTCATTTGATGAAAAAGACTAGTTCATAATGGCTGCTACTTCTCTCTCCATTCTCACAAGTTTTTAAATTTGTATTCAATTTGTAATTCCGATCAAGTGGCTTCTATCGATTCATCTCTTAATCGTGTTCCTTCTCATTTTCGTTCCTACGCTCAAGTGGTTAAAGATTGTCCTTCATTCAGCAAAACTGGATCTATACAGTCGAACAAGAAAAAGAAATGGATCGATTCTAGAATTAACAAGAACTTCTGTTATAGATGTGGAGATAAAAATCAATTCGCTTTTCAATGCCGTGATCCAATTCGTTGTTTCTCATGCAGGAAATTGGGGCACAAGAGGAAAAGTTGTTCATTTAATCCTGGTTCCAATTCGAATGTTACTTTAGATAAGAGCACAATTCATATTAAAATGCATGTTATTGAAAGGGATTCTTCTTGATTATCTTTAGCAGAACAGATTTGAAGGTATTAAGTTTCTTGAAGACATGCTTTATCACTTCAACATTGTTAATTCTCCTAATATCGGTTTGGGTTATGAAGCAAAATTTGGCGATCCAGAGTTGTTCTTTAGCAAAATGGATTTTTCTTCCTATCAGGATGTCTCTGCTTCAGTGTTGGTTGAAAATGGCTTCAATTTTGTTTTGAAATTCATTCCGCTGAAAGGAGTTTTATTAGATCATCTTTGGCAAAAAAGAATCGAAGGCATTGAGCTTTTGGAAGACCTTTAAACCCTTTTCAACGTTGTTAATTCTCCTAATATTGGAAAGGGTTATCAGGATAGATTCGGTATTTTAGAGGCATTCATTGATAAATTTGTTTCTAAGTATATAGAGGATAATCTGGATTTCGCATTCAAAGTGCAAAGCACTGTTGTTGAAATTGAAGGCAGTGAAGGTTTATCATCTTTCGATCCTATCTTGTTTGATCCAGACATTGCTTCTTGTAAAGGCGATTTTCTTCTTCTAAGATGTGGTTTCGTTCAAGCAGTGGTTTCAAGCAGTGGTTTTTCTGTTTGGGATGATGATCTAAGCAGTGGGTTCACTCAAACTAAAACCAAAAAAGGTAAATCGCTTTCTCACTGTTTAGAAACATATGAGATTTCTACTTCCAACAATTTCTCTTGTCTGGATTCTGAATCTGTCTTTGAAATTTTTACTAAGTTTGATGACTTTATACAATCTAATAAGGATATTGTTTGTGAAGATCATGCTGTTAAATGTATGGGTAGAAATGTGGTTGTCAGACCTCATCAGTCAGTGCTTGGTAGTTATATTGATCTGGATCATGACTTTCTCCTTCCAGTTAGTGATCCAGAGATTAGTTGTTGTATTGATCAGTGCTCGAATTTTGTTAATGATTTGAGATTGATAGAGTTGGATAATGATATTTCTCTGGTTACTGACTCCAAGCCTAGCACAGTTAGTCCTGATTTTAGTAACTGGGTTGATGAGAGTAACTGGGTTGTTGAATTTTCGATATTGCTTGATGAGTCTTCAATCATGGAGGAGTTGGTTCCTGAAGGTGACAATTTGTTGCAGCGGATAGGAGATTTTCATGAATGCTTTTTTATTGGTGAAGAAGTAGTAACAGTGATGGAAGAACACATTTTTATTGATGAATTGATGTCAGAGAATCATTTGGACTCGGTTGTGCATGATGCACAGAGTCTGTAAACTGTCGAGGCTCAAAATTTGCTCTTGACTGGAATTAGAAAGTTTGTGTTTTGTTCAGAAGAGAGGAAGGATGTTGTCGATAGCTTGGGTGATTTTTTGCTTGATCATCGGGTAGTGATTGATTCTGGAGTTCTTAAAAACAGTTCATCTATTGTTGGGGATGATTCGATTTTGGAGAAGCCTGGGGTTGACTGTGATACTTCGCACCTATCATTGAAAGATGCTGTCTTGGTTGCTTGTAATTCTGATTCTCGCTCTTCTTCATTGAAGAGAGGTAGACGTAGAAAGGAAGTGGCTTCATATGGTTTTGTTCATCGTAGTGTTAGGCTACAGGTTAATCATCCTCAGTCCTCAGGTGAGTATCCTGATTCGAGTACCGTGAGCAGTACTACGAATTCAGGCTCAGGTTCGTTTTCTTGTTTGGGTAGTACTTTTTATTCTTATGCATTAGGTAATTTGTCTTCTGTTAAATTTAGTCAGTTAGCTAATGACACTGCTTTTATTTTTTCCGATATTGAGGTAGATCGTGAATGTATTAGAAATAAGGAACTTGATAGGGCTAGGTCTATTGGTTTATGAGGATCATTAGTTCGAACATTAGGGTTTTCAATGACTTAAATAAATGTGAGAAGGTTAGAATCTTTTTTAAAGATTATTCTATAGACATTGCTCTCCTTCAAGAAACTAAAATTGATTGTCCTGATTTTCGTTTTTATAGAAGACTAGGTGGATATCATTTTCATAAACGGTTTTTTTACCATCGGTTGGTTCTTCTGGGGGTTTAATGATTGATTGGAAGGATAACTGCTTTAAATTACTTCAAAGTATATATAAACAACACTCTTTATACATTATTCTAATTAATCTTTCTGATAATTCATTTTTAAATATATATCTATTGTTTATGGGCCTAACTCTAAAATAGATAGACGGACCTTATGGAATGAATGCCTTGAATTTAAATATTTCTAATCTTTAGCACCGGGTTCGTGGATTTCGGGGGGAGATTTTAATGTTACTCGTTTTATAGGGGAGTGTGCTCCTCGAGAGGGTGACTATTCGGCTATGGAGGAATTTGACAACCTTATTATTAATTCTAATTTGATTAAAATTCCTCTTTCTAATAGAGATTTCACTTGGAGTAACAATCGGGATTTTCCTTCCATGGCTCTTTTAGATAGGTTTTTTTTAATGATGAAATAGAGGATAATTTTCCTATCTGTAGAGTGTAGGGTTTGCCTTATACTCTTTCAGATCATTGTCCTATTATATTAACTTGTGATCGCCATAGAGTCATTAGTAGACCTTTTAAATATGAAAAAACGTGGTTACTTGATCCTAGCTCATCTAATTTAATTATTAACAAACGGTTGTATATGAGTTTTTATGATATTAAATATAGAGATAATTCTACAAAAGCTTTCGTTTTAAAGCTTAGAGATCTTAGGTTTTCTCTCAAAATTTGGAATAAAAATATTTTTTGCAATATTAAAATTAAAAAAGAAAATATTCTTAATGTGATGTTTAAATTAAACAAAATAGAAGAAACTAGACACCTAAATATTAGCGAGCAAAATGTTCTCAATAACTTAAAAGATGATTTTAACTCTATCCTCGAAAAAGAGGAAGTTACGTGGAAACAAAGATCTAGAATTCAGTGGATAGATGAAGGCGATAATAACACTAAATTCTTGCATAATATGGCTAATAGTAGAAAACGCAGTAATACAATTAATTCGATTCTAATTAATAACGTAGAATTAGTTGACCAAAGAGACCTCAATAAGGCTTTCACTGGTTATTATAAAGATATTTTTGGCAATAAAAATATGCGTAGAATTAATTTTAGATGGAGTGATCTTTATCTATCTATCTCTAATACTAATCTTTCTGATTTAGATGTTCCTTTTACTGAAGATGAAATCCGTAAAGCCATTTTTGATTTATCGGGTGATAATTCCCCGGGCCTGATGGTTTTCCTATTTTTTTCTATAAAACTTTTTGGGATATTTTAAAATATGATCTGATTAGTATGTTTAATGATTTTTATAATGGAAATCTTCAAGTAGGCAGATTTAATTTTTCTAATGTTATTTTATTACATAAAAAAGTAGGCGCTAATAACTTAAAAGATTTTAGACCCATTTCATTAATTAATTGCTCCGTTAATTTTTTTTTAAAGTTTTAGCTAATAGACTTAACATTAAAATGAATGATCGTATTGATTGTTCACAATCATCATTCTTAAAAGGTAGAAATATCACATATGATGTGGCTGTATTTCAAGAATATATCAATCATTGTTGTAAGAATAACATTACTTGTGCTATTTTAAAACTAGATTTCGCTAAAGCTTTTGATTCAGTTGATTGGGATTTTCTTGTAGATATTTTTCATGCTAGAGGTTTTAGTAATAGATGGATTAACCGGATCATGAATTTTCTTAAGACTGGTAAGTCTAGTATTATGGTAAATGATATTTTAGGTCATATAATTCAATCTAAGAGAGGTTTAAGGCAAGCGGACCCTTTATCGCCCCTTTTGTTTAACTTAGTTGCTGATGTTTTTTCTAAGATTATTAAAAATGCAGTTGATAATGGTTCTTTGGGTAATATAGGTAATGATATATCGAATGATGGTGTATCTGTCCTACAATTTGCTGATGATACTTTGCTTTTTTCCTCTCATCTTCCTAGACACATAATTGCTCTTAAGTTTATTCTGTATAGTTTTGAGCTTTTATCGGGTTTAAAAATAAATTTTGATAAAAGTTCTGTTTTAGTTTTAAATGATTTTGAAAAAGTTGAGAATTTAATTGCTAATACACTAAATTGTAATATTATGAATTTTTTGTTTGACTATCTAGGTTTTGTTATCAGACCCAAAAAACTTAAAAATGAAGATTGGTTAATAATCATTGAAAAAATCAAAAATAGGATTTCTAACTGGAATTGGAGATTTCTTTCTAGAGCAAGTAGATTGGTTTTAATTAATTCTGTTTTATCAGCTCTCCTAATTTATTGGATGTCTATGCATCTCTTTCCAAATTGAGTGATAGATAAAATTGATAAAATTAGAAGAGATTACCTTTGGAGTGGAGATAATTCTAACAGTAGCATCAAATATTTAATTAATTGGGATACTATTTGTAAACCCCAAAACGATGGTTGTTAGGAGTCATTAATTTACGTAATATGAATTTAGCCCTTCTAGGTAAATGGTTATGGAAATTCAGAGATACCAACGATAATGCCATCTGGAAAGAGATTATTTCTAAATATTATTACTATGGTAGCTATAATCTTTATCAGATTAGTCCTTCGGTGTCTCGTGAGCAATCTTATTTTTGGAAATCCATTTTAAAATGTAGTGATATTTTTAACTTAGGTGCTAATATTATAGTTCACTCAGGTAATAATACATCTTTTTGGCATGACAGTTGGATTTTCGCTACTCCTCTTAGAAATGAATTTAAAGAATTTTATGATACTTGTAACTTCAAATATGCATTTATATCTGAAGTTTTTGATCCTGATAATGACCCTCCTTGGTTTTTTAGCTTTAACAGGACTTTAGTAGGTTCAACTCTTAGACAGCTCAATTTTCTTTTTGTTAGATTAAACCTTTATAGTATTTGATAATGTCAATGATTATTTTAGTTGGGAATGGGATAAGAGCAAGAAATATTCCACTGATTCTTTCTATAGATTTATCAACTTTTCAGGTGTATCTAATAGTTTATTTAAGTTTATTTGGAAATCTAACACTCCTCCAAAATCTAAATTACACATGTGGCTTATTATTCATGGTAAATTAAATACTATAGAATATTTAAAAAGGAAAAATATTAACATTGATAATAAATGTTATTTTTGTAATTTACATTTAGAAGATATTAATCACATTTACTATGATTTTATGGATACTTATTTTATTATTTTGAATACTCTTAATATATTCGAATTTAATACAAGTACTAGGAATTACAGATTGTGTTTTTTATTGGAATGTTTTTAGATTTAAGTTTAACAAGGACAATAGATACTTTCTTGATACTATATTCTCCATATCTAGTTAGTATATTTGGTTTGAAAGAAATCAATTTTTTTTAATAATAACAATAATCACATTAATAAATTGATTACTTTAATTTCTTCTTTTTGCTTAAATTGGATTTCTAATCCTAAATATAAATTAGCCAAAAATAATCTTTTCAAGGAATATCTCAAAAAGGTTAGTAATAATATTAATATTTTTAAACATAACAATAATAATTGTGACTTTAATAATATTTATATTGATACCTTTTCTAACTTTAATGATGATAATTCGGTGTATAATAATTTGCTTCCCATTGTAGGTTCTTAAATTTTTTATAGCTTAGTTTTAGTTCTTTTACCTTTTCTTTTTTATTATTAAGTTTTAGTTCTAGGTTATCTTATTATATTTTGGTAAAGCATATATGTATATAAATTCTTTTTATAAACATATATGTGATTATTACTAATGTGCTTCCTAGTTTCATTTTCAGGTATGGTATAGATAGGTTGCTAGTGTCTCTTTTCAGGTTTGCAGGATAGCTTGCAGCTTCATTCAGGTGATCCGGGTAGCCATTCCAGGAGTATTGTCTGCATTAGGAGTCACATTCAGCATTATTGAGCCTTCAGAGTGGAGTTCTACTTTATGGATCAGTTGCGTCTCCAGATTAGCTTTTTCTCTCAGAGGCAGCTTCATAGAGTCTTCTTTTAGATGGTGCAGTCATCCAGTATCTCTGGATTTTGATTTTTTTAGTTTTATAGGTATTTCTAACATCTCATTATCGGGCAGTGGCCATGCCGGAGCTCGGTATTGAGGTGTAAAGGGCGGTGGCTTTACCGGAGCTCATTCTAGGGATACCTGTTTTTACTCTATTATCAGTACATTGATATGTCACCTGCCAGGCATGTTGGCAGCACCATTTTATGTGTTTTATATATAGTTTCATGCGTGCTCTCCGCTTTTATTAGAGGATCATATATTTTTCTCAAAATATCATGGGTCATTGGATTAGTGATATCTCACGTCAGTAGTATGTATACTCGATTGTTGGTAACCTCAAAGGAAAGGGCAGTCATTCGTTGAGTGACTCTACCGACCTCGCATCACTAACCCACTAATTCCAATTAACACTCCTATGTCTTTATATATATATATATATATATATATATATATATATATATTTATAAACCCTACTCTGGAGAGTAGAGCTAGGGGATACAGCTGTCCGCCACACTGACCCCCCTTTTAAGCCAGTCCGACCAAGAGCATTAATCCTCACACGTTTCAGCTTTTCAGAGGATAGACCGCTCAAGGCCATTGGGAAACAAATCTCAGCTGCGGGACTCGAACCCGCAACCTCCAGGAACTTTTTTCCATGGTTGCAAGGTAGTCCTCAACCAGCTGAGCTATGCTCGCAGACATTAGACTTAGCTTGCTAATTCTTTTTTATTTAAGGTGACGAAATTTACCTTAAATCTTTATCTACCCATAAATCCCTGTTTAATGCTCATATTTATTCCCATTTATTGAAGTTACACCCTTTTACATTCTTTTCTCATTAGTTAATTATCCTAAAAGCGAATATTACGTGAAAGCGTCATTATTAGCTTTTTATTTAATTATTATAAGCGTAGTAATTACGTATAAATATTTACTTTTATCAAATATGCTCTAGTTATATATTTACTAGAATATGTTTGTCCATGTTAAATTATTAGAATAATATCTAAAAAGATTATCGGTTATAATTTCCATAAATTAGTCCAAAACAAAAAAAATTAATTTTAACACAAAAAAGATAGCATCATTTGAAATTACAAGGAATAATCATTTCCTTTCATTACTGAAATAGACAGTGTAAACTACAATGAATTCATACTTTACAGATCTTTTTCTATTTGCATCTATTCCTTGTTAGATCAAACGCTATGTCTTTATTAAAGGGAAAGAAGTCGACTAATATAAAAATGTTAAATGGATCTAAATTCCAATAATTTCAAATATAAAAAAGTTTATATTATAACTAGATTAGGATAATAATCCAAATTGAAAACATTATTATACAACCTATTTCAGATTTGGAATAAATTTCATTCAAATTAATAATATAAATTTATACTTTTAAGGACTTATTTCCAGATTAGGTTGCATACAATGATAAATCAATTCATAAACAAGAATATGTAGGCGATAATTATTATATTCAGATTGTATTAAATTAATTGCCTTCAACTCATATAGAATTATCCAATTAGGCAAAAAAATCAAATAAACACCAATGGAATAATTTTCATATTATAACAATCTATAAAAATTCATACTCACCTTTTAAAAGCAATACAAATCTCCAGAACTGAAGTAGATGCTTTGGTTCTTCTCCAAATCCTTTCAAGGGATATGTATAAAAGGGTATATACATACATTAGAATTACAAATCCGAGAAGAGATCTAGGATTGGAAGAGGAAATAGACACAAATATGTATAGATGTATAAATTACTTCAAATACACATATGGTTGATTCTCTTCTATACTCCTTTTTATTAGATTTCTACTCTTCTATGATCTATATGAATATAGATACAAATTGTTGAGAATTGGTTTTGATTCATGACACAGAGCTTTCATCTACAACACATATATTTGATGACTGCTACAAAAAGTGAATATATACTACAAGGAGACGAGACTTTAAAACTGGTGCATCAATTTTATATTTCGATTGTTTGAGTCTTAGATCAATATTGTAAAAATCTCACCTCAGTTAAAAGTATATATATTAGTTTATATAAGCATATAGTTAATAAAAGTTTAAAAGTAATATATATATGTATACACACACACAAAACTGTGCATATTGCATAAATTATACCAGGTCAGTCGACTGACCTTGTAGGCCCAGTCGACTGACACTGGGTAAAATGTGCAACATGCACAGTGCATATATACTTAAATTTGAATATTTAAATTCGTTTGAATATTCAGTCGACTGACCTTGTCGTCTAGTCGACTGAATTACTATAACAACAATATTTTTGAAAAGACACAACTTTTGTGAAGGGTTGTGAACATTCAACGAAAGGATTCAGGTGCAACACTTCGATCGAAACTCTTCACCAACAGTTGTAGCTTTCTATCACCTATAAATACAAACTCCAAACTCATTTCAAATCACCGAATTACAATCGATTTCTCTTATTCTCAGATCTAACTTTCTGAAATCTATTTGCAATCATACTCTCGATTATTCTGCATAAAAGTAATTTATACCTTTCTATTCTTCTCATACTTCAAATATAAACATTTATACTCGAGGAGAAGATTATAGGAAGGGTGTACTACAAGTGACAAATCCGTGTTATCAGAACACATCAGTCAAACTATTTTCTGTAAATTGTTAAAGTCCTGTTCTGCTGCTCAGGCAAGTAAAGTCCTCTTCGGCTGTTGAGGCGAAATCCTGTTCTGCTGCTCAGGTCCCTGTTCGGCTTCTCAGGGGTTGTATAGACTTGTTCCTCCGGGTTAAGTGAGGGTTGTTGTTTTAGTGAAATTCCAGAAGGAGTCTGGGACTGGACGTAGGACGATGCTCCTATACCAAATGAAAGGAAGCTATGCAGTCTTATAACCGTTACACAGTTATCTGATATCTTGTTAATATGGAAAACAACACCAACACCAACACTAGTTTTATTGAAGGTCAATCCACTACACGACCTCCATTTTTTAATGGTTTAAACCATAATTATTGGTTTACCCGTATGAGAATCTATATGCAATTAAATAGTTTTGAATCGTGGAATATCACACAGAATGAATACACTCTTCCTACTGGAGAATATTCCACTTGGTCAAACACACAAAAATTAGATGCTACTGCCAATGCTAAAGCTAAGAACATGTTGTTTTGTGCACTAGATAGAAATGAATTTAATCGTGTTAGCATGTGCCAAACTGCTTATGAAATATGGAGAACACTTAAAATCACTCATGAAGGAACTAACAAAGTCAAACAAAGCAAAATTACCATGCTTAAAAATCAGTTTCAAAACTTTAGAATGAAACAAGATGAATCCATCAATGATATGTACTCTAGATTTCAAGATATCTACCATTCACTATTAGGATTAGGAGAAAAGTGCACTGATTTTGATATTGTATCAAAAATTCTAAACTCTTTAACGGATGAATGGGAAAGAAAAGTCTTGGCTATTGAAGAAGCTAATGACCTCTCTACCATAAAACCTAAAGAGTTAATAGGAAATCTAATGTCTTATGAAATGAATTTGCAGGCTAAAAGAGTGCAGGCTCAAGATAAAAAGAATATAGTATTTCATGCAAAACAAGAAGAATCAGATTCGGATAAAGACGATCTAGCCTGTATTGCCAAGAACTTCAAGAAATTTTTGAAATATAGAAAAGGAAACAGAAACAATGGGAAGAGAAGTTTAAACGGCAATAAATCACCGTCTTTATCAGTTATGGAATGTTATAACTGTTACAAAAAAGGACACATGTAGAAAGATTGTTCAGATCAAAAGAAAGAACATCGAAATAAAAGGAAGGACAAATTCAAAAGAAAATCCTTTTCAGTCACTTTGGATGATTCAGATTCCTCATCATCTTCTTCAGGAAGTGAAAGTGAAAGCGATAATGAACAAGTTAACGTATGTTTTATGGCTAAAGCTAATGAGGTTAGTGATTTTACTTTTGATGATATGATAGAAATGAACACTGAATTATTAGACACCTTAAAAAGTCTTAAAAAGAAATATAAAGAAGCTGTAGAAAATCAGAAAAAGACTGAATTCGAAAGAGATATGCTCATAGATGAGAAGAAAATATTGGAAGAAGAACTTGAGAAAACTCAAGAATCTCTCTCTAATGTTAATTCTCAACTTATATTATTAAGTCAAGAAATTGAAACTCAAAAAGAAAAAAAATGATATTCTTATTTCTGAGAATCATGTTTTAAAAACTAATATTAAAATGGTAGAACTAGAAAATTCAAGTATAAAGACTAAACTAGATGGGATAACTAAAAATGTTTCAAATTTAATAAAGGAAGATAAAATTTATCTAGAATTATTGAGAATTCACAATCTGTTAATAATAAACATGGTTTAGGATATAAGAAGGAAGTTAAAAAGTCTCAAGCTAGTAATTTGAACAAAGTAAAATCTAATAAAGCATCCATGCCTTTAAGCAGACCAATTTCTAAAACCATAAGTATATGGATACCTAAAACAAATAACAAACTAATAAGAAAGAAATATATTAGTTCATTCATAGAAGACGTACATTATAACAAAAATTATATTTATAAAAGGGATACTAAACCCTCCTGGGTTTGGTTTCCTAAGATCAAACTCTTAGGACCCTATTAAAAAGTGGGTACCAACGATAATCTCATAGTTTTTGCAGGTCCCACTCAAGAAAAGAGGAAAATGGATACTCGACAGTGGTTGCTCCAAACATATGACAGGAGATAAGGACATGTTGATAAATATTGCATATTCAAATGGAGGTTCTGTCACTTTTGGAGACAACTCCAAGGGATATATCATCGGCAAAGGCGATGTGAGAAATTACGGTACATCTAATTTACCTCTCATTACAAATGTTTTATTAGTTAAGAATTTAAAACATAACTTATTAAGTATAAGTCAACTATGCGATAAAGGTTTTAAAATTTCATTTTCTGAAAATAAGTGTAGTATTCTTGATCAGAATCAAAATCTTATTTTCGAAGGAAATAGAGATAAAAATATTTATGTTTTAAATATGACAGTTAATCATAACTCAGATTTATGTTTAATAGCTAAAGAAAATGATCCATGGAGATGGCATAAACGATTTTGTCATATCAATTTCAAAAATATAAACAAAATTTCTAAAAATAATCTTGTAAAAGGATTACCTAATATGAATTTTAAAGTCGATAATATATGTGACTCATGTTAATTAGGTAAACTAACCAAATCCTCGTTTAAATCTAAGAAAGCTATCTCGACATTACAACCGCTCGAATTACTTCATATGGATTTATTTGGCCCTACCCAAATTCAATCCATAAATCATAATAAATATGTATTTGTAATAGTTGATGATTTTTCTAGATATACGTGGACTATTTTTATGAAAAATAAAAGTGATACTTCTAAAAATTTCAAATTTTTTGTTAAACAAATTCAAAACTTAAAAGGTATTAAAATTAAAAATATTAAAAGTGATCACGGAGGAGAATTCGAAAATATACAATTTGATAACTTTTGTAAAAAGAAAGGAATTTTTCATAATTTTTCATTTCCTAGAACTCTATAATGAAATGGAGTTGTAGAATGAAAGAATAGGACTCTACAAGAATGTGCAAGAACTTTATTAAATGATAGCATGTTACCAAAACAATTTTGGGTAGAAGCTGTTGCAACTGCTTGTTATGTTTCGAATCGTGTTTCTATTAGACCGCTTACTAAAAATACTCCTTAAGAACTTTTTAACAGTAGAAAACCAAACATATCTTATTTTAAAAAAATTGGATCAAAATGCTTTATTTTAAATACTAAAGATCAGGCTGGAAAATTCAATTCAAAGTGTGACGAAGGAATATTTCTTGGATATTCAATTAGAAGTAAAGCTTATGGAATTTTTAATAAACGAACAAATTCTATCGAAGAATCACTCCATGTATCTTTTGATGAAAATACTTCTACTAAAATTAATAACAATGACTTACTCAATAAAACAAAAACAATTATAAACAATTCAAATGACGAAGACGATATCATTTTGTCTAGAGAAGATGAAAACATTGTTTATAATTTTGAAAATAGAAATACTGCTAATACAATAAGATCTCCACGACGAGTTTTACGAAATCATCCTATAGAAAATGTAATTGGAGATATAAATTCGAATGTTCGAACTTGAAGTCAATTAAACTTAATGAGTAATGTAGCATTTATATCTACTATAGAACCTAAACACACTAAAGAAGCATCATCCGATGAAAATTGGATAATCGCTATAGATGAAGAATTAAATCAGTTTGAAGGAATGAAGTTTGGGAACTTGTACCCAGACCAACCGATCAGACAGTTATAGGAACTAAATGGGTTTATAAAATGAAAGCAGACGAATTAGGAAATATAACTAGAAATAAAGCAGGACTAGTAGCACAAGGATATAACCAAGAAGAAGGAATAGACTACGAAGAAACGTTTGCTCCGGTTGCTACACTAGAGCAATACGAATCTAATTGGCATATGCGTGTTTTAATAATTTTAAACTTTATCAAATGGATGTTAAAAGTGCATTTTTAAATGGTTATATTAAAGAAAATGTCTATGTTGAACAACCTCCCTTATTTATTCGTGAAAAATATCCAGATCAGGTATATAGACTTAAGAAAGCTTTATATGGATTAAAACAGGCGCCACGTGCTTGGTATGAACGTCTTAAAAGCTATTTAATTAATTCTGGATTTGAAATAGGAAAAGTAGATCAAATATTATTTATAAAACAATCTAAAAATGATATATTAATAGTTCAAATATATGTCGATGACATTATATTTTGCTCAACTAATAATGAATTATGTAAAGACTTTTCAGAAATAATGACTAAAGGATTTGAAATGTCTCACATGGGAGAATTATCATATTTTTTAGGACAACAAATTAAACAAGTTTCGAATGGAATATTTATTAATCAAGAAAAATACTGTAATAATCTTATTAAACGTTTTGGAATGGAAAACACTTCTGCCAAACCAACTCCTATGAGTACAACATCACATCTTGACAAAGATGAAAACGGAAAAAGTGTAGACCAAAAATTATACCGTAGTATGATAGGATCATTACTATATTTAACAGCAAGTAGACCAGATATCATGATGAGTATATGCTTATGCGCTCGATTTCAACCAGACCCGAAAGAATCACATCTACGTGCTGTAAAACGAATACTACGTTATCTTAGTAAAACTACAAATTTCGGACTATTCTATCCAAAAGACTGTTCATTCGAATTAGTATCGTACAACGATGCTGATTTCGGAGGTTCACGAATAGATAGAAAAAGCACAAGTGGTACGCGTCATTTCATCGGTAATTCGTTAGTTTCATTGTTCAGTAAGAAACAAAACTGTCTTATTATCAACTTGTGAAGCAGAATATATTTCTGCAGCACTAGCTTGCACACAAGTGATTTATATGCAACAGACACTTAAAGATTTTGGAATAAATCTGTAACGACCCAGAATTTTAAACAATTTAATTTGGAAATATTTAATTAATTTTAAATATTTGAATGATGGTTTGGATTGAATTTTCAATTTAACTTTGAAATTTAATCGTTTGAATCGATATTTAAAGATAGCCGTCCGAGGCACAGTCTCGGAATTCGACGAAACCAGTTCCATTGAGTCCGTAATATTGAATTATTCTCGGATTTCAAATTTCGTATTTTTCTGAGTTGATATGTGATCATACGACACATAAACGCATTGAAATTTGTATCGAAACAAATTTAATTTAAATTAAGTTTAAATTGGGATTAGTAAATAAACAGACAGCATCCCATTTATCACGCCTAAGATCGCTCCTAACATCACGCCTTCGATCGTGCAGCCCATGTTATTTTCATTTTTAAATACGTCCTCCCCCCTTTCCTTCTTCAATTCAAATCACGCAGAATATAAAAAAAAAAAATGGCCGAAGCCCTAAAAGAGAAATCGCGAGCACGAGAGAATAATCGCGATGAGGGGATTCGCGCAGGAGGCGTTTGTGGCGGCGCGCGGCAGCGACGACGAGGTCAAGGCAATTCAAGGCGGCGCTAGGGCTTTGGGGTGCGCGCGGCGCGAGGTCGCGGCTACGTGGTGTCGAGCACGGCATCGCATGCGTGATGAAGGTGGATGTCGAGGCGCGCGCGAGACGGGGGGAGCTCGATCGATTGATGCAGGCAAAGGCGCGCGCGATTCGAGGGTTCAACGTCGATTTACAGTAAGGTATATTTTTTTTCTTTTATTTTTATTTTTGATTTAATTTAATTTAAATATATATGCAGTTTCATTTATATACTTACAGTAAAAAAAAAAGAGTTTAAACCTATACGAATTATTTTTTTACAAGTAGATATATGTGTATTTGAAAAAATAATAATAATAAATAAATAGCTTCAAATAGGTTTATTAAATGATAATTGATTTTTCGATTTATTTTGAATATTAATTTAATCATCTAATATTTTAGAGTGTCAAAGTTTGAAAGGGAACAAGTTGAAATTGGAATTTATTAAGAAGAAAATTTGTTTAAAAGAAACTCATTAGTTAATTTAGATTAATTTATTAAAAAGGAAGAATGCTTCGAATTAAATAGTTAGTTAATAAAATTTTAAAATGACAACTTGAATTGTCTAATTTATTTCGAATATTAATAAAATAGTTGGTTAATTTAAATATCAAATAGAAGTTTGACAAATTGTTAAGAAGTTGTTAAAAAAAATTAGATTTTTGAATTATATAAATTATTTTAGTTAAAATAATTTATTAAAAAGGAAAGTTAGTTTGAAAGTAAAATGTTTAGTTAAATAAATTTATTTAACAGAAATTTGGTTGAAAGGAAAATAAATTTATTAAAGAAAATTTGTTAAGAATCAAATTTATTTGATAAAATGATTTATTTAAGGAAATTTGATTTTTAAGTTAAATGAAGAAATAAATTAATTAAGTTATTAAAGGGTAAGTGATTTTTCACTTAGTTCAAATATTCTAGTAAAAGGAAAATTTATTTATAACAAATTTAGTAGTTAAGACCAAAATTTGTTAGTTGATTTAATTTATTAAAAAGGAAATTGTTTTTTCAATGCGATATGAATTGAGATAGGTTAATTAAATTTAATTTCTAGTTAAATTCAATTTATTAAAGAAGAAACTGGTTTAAATAAAACTATTGATTTATTTAACAATCAAGAACGAAAACTTATTATTCGATCTGTTCGAATATTAATAAATTGTGTATAATATTTATACAAGGTATAAATCAAGAAAATCGAGTCAAGAAGGAAAAGGATTGCTAATAAAAGCAAAGGTGAGAACTTCTCACTCAAAAAGAATTTTGTTGTTTATTTAAATTTTAAATAGTTAGATTTAAAATTTCTTGACTGTGTTGATTGAATGCTTGAATGATGATTGTTATATATATATATATATATATATATATATATATATATATATATATATTGGATGTGAAGAGACCCTATACGCCGTTAGTAAGCGGAGGTTATTTATTACACACATATACCGCGATATTCCACCTCGAAGTGGAATTGGTATTATATTATATATATAGCAATATATATATTGGCATATGTATATATTGCAGTTGATTGATTTCCCGCATTTTTTATAGCGGATGAGACCCTATTGCGCCGTTAGTAAGCGGATATATATTATAAAAACCCATATACCGCGATATTCCGTCTTGAAGCGGAATGGTAATGTGCTAATGTCTGTGGATGCAGGGAAACAGGTTGGAGGGATCCAACTGGATTCCTCACAAGTGTTTGTTTATTTACATATATTGTGATATTTGATTGTTTATCATGGATGATATATGACGTTTGAAAGTCGTGATTGACTATTTGATGTGTTACATCATCGGATCCAATTTATGAAGTTTAAAAACAACGATTTTAATTTCTAAAGTGATTTTAAAAATATACGTTTTATAAATATTTTTGGAATTGATTCATCTTAAATAAATAAACGTTATAATTTTAATTATGATTTTTGAGAAATATAGTTAAAATTTGATTTTTGAAAATATGAGATTAACGATTTTATAAAATAGCTGAATTGGGATTTTTGAATAAATTATAAAAAGGTTTAAAAATAGGATTTATGAAATTGGATTATTTCTAAATCAAAAGATGAAATTATAAAAGAGTAAAAGGCGTTTTAAAGATAGTAATATAAATTGATTTATATTAAAGGATTTACAAACGGATATTGGTGAATTAAAAATATGGGAATTATAAAACGAACTCTTATAAGTGTTAGAATGAATTGTGAATGAATTTCACAAATGAATGAAATTTATAGGATTATAACGATGAAGTTATAAATAGGATTTTATAAACAGTAGGTTTATAAAATTTGCAAAGGAAGATAAAATAAAATTCATAAAGTTATTGAAGGGATGGGTTTGGATAAATAAATGAATCTTATAAGTTATAAGATTTATAAAATTTATGAAGTTTAAAGGAATGATTTTATAAACAAATAAATTATAAGTATTTGACTTATAATATGAATTTTTAATATATCATTGTGATATGAATTGAGATAGGTTAATAAAGGAAATTTAAAAAAGGAAGTTGTTATAAAATAAATAGAAATAGAATTTTATAAACATTGTTTTATAAATTCGCAATGACTTATTTTGATAAGTTAATTTTTATAACTTACTTATGGAATTATATTCACGTTTTTGAACAGTGAATAATCCTTTAAAATAAAATGAATAGAAGTGATGAAATTTATTAACGTAGTATATTCACGTTCTTGAATAGTGAATATTATGTTAAAGAAATTATTTTGGATGTGATGTTTGAAATAGAATTAAAACGATCTAAAGATGTTTTAAAAGGTGTTGAGATTCGAAACCATAGATTTCAACATTTATTGTTGAAATAGACGTTTTCGAGAATAGAAGGAAGTAGCGGATTATAACACTGTTGTTATAATAAATGATTTCCGAAAGGAAATGTTTTATATAGTATTGGGATTTATATATCTATTTTAATTTTGAATCCCTATACTAGTGATTTTTGGGTTGTCGTAACGATGTTTTACGCAACATTCGTTTTGGCCCAAATAAATATGGTTAAGTGAATGATTTCCTTAAAGAATGAAATATATACTTAATTTCGATTAAAGTATATAGAATATTTTCCAAGTATAGAAAATAAAAAGATTGTGAATTACTTATTTAATAAGTATGGAAATGTTTTCCAATATAAGTGAATATGTTGAGAATTTATCTTTTTGAAGATAAATTGAAAATGAATAATTGAAATCGTTTATTCATAAATATTTTGGAAATATAAATTCAATATGGAATTTATAAATGAAATTTGGAAAATAGGTTTAAAAATAAATATCGATTTATTTTTAAAATATGGAAATTATGGATATATCTAGTAAAGATATTTTTGAGGAATAAATAATTTGGAAAATTATTTGGAATCTGGTGATGTTGGCATATCTATTGATAGTTCAATAACCGACTATCAATATTTACCTTTAAATAGGTATTTGTTGTGATTTGTTTGAAATTGGATGCCACACTTATTTTTTTTTTAAAATAAGCGCTCACTATTCGGGTTAACCGGGAAAGGACCTTGGGGTCGTATAACCCATTCCGAATATGTGATACGTCGTTATGAATTGCATTCGAAGATCGGTGTTGAAGACCGGATATTTTCGAAAGCGAAAGGGTTTCTTGTTGATTGTCTCTGCACTGGCTGATCCCCGGTATTGAGATCTCCATATATGATGGGAAATCCAAACGTGATTAGAGATTATTCGGATTGCAAGGACTTCTTTGTAAGTGCCTTCGGTTCTGTTCGAGCCCGGAACAGACTTGTATGGATTGTGTGTCTGACATTACAAATTGAGATGTAAAGCCGATTTCTTTCAAATATATTTCTGTTAGTGGCGGAGAATTTATTCTCTTAGCTTAACACCCTTCTCTGAGACGTACGAGCTCAGAGGTTATATAGTTGAAGTTATCAGCGATATATTCCCAATTTGGTAATGTGACATGCTGAGTGTAGCTGTAAATGATCATTGTGTTGATTATTTGTGATAGGATCATTTATTTGATCGTCTATCTTGGTGATCATTTCTATGATCATTTGTTGACCCAAAGCACGGCTTTTTGTATAAAGTGTGTTTTTGTGGACGTGACTTCGTCGAGCCTCACACCCCGTGAATGGTCAAAACAGGAAAGAAGCAGCAAGGTTATGAGGGGTAGCGCCCTTTAGGATGTGTGCATTTCCTTCTGGAAAAGGGTGGTATCATGGTATGGAGCCCAGATACTTACTCATGTTGAAAACACTTTGTTATGATTGTGTGAATTGATTACGAGCGCTCGGTGAAAAGGTCCCAAAGGACCGGGGGATGGCATATTCGGTCAGTTGTTACTCAGTTAGGGGTAACCCGGCCTTGTGTTGGTAGAGATCCGGTTTGGTTCTCGGGGATGTCCATCCAGAGGCATTCTCATGTGGCAATGGGAAGTTCCTTGGCCTGATCATTCGTTGGAAATCCAAAGAAACAATACGTGACTTGTACGGTTTTAGTTGTAGAACCTGCCATCTAATATGGTAGCTATAGTAAGCATAATATAATGGTACCTATGCTGGCTAAGATTTATATTCTACTTTCGAAATATCTTCTACACTATGCACTAGTAATAATATCAAAATTAAATAGATTTTAAATTCATATCAAGCATCTTTGACTAACATAAGAAGAAATCTTCCCCAAGTCTGCGTTTGCATTGTGTGTGTGGCGGGAGGTCTTATGGTAGTCTCATTTTAAAAGCATTGCGAATTGACTTTAAAAATATCCCTCTATTTTGATTTTAAAGATAAATAAACTGTTTTAATTCTCGCACCAGTCACATGACTGACTCGGAGTTTATTGTTTTCCTTACTAAACTCTGGGTGCCCACCAATTTTCACACGGGCAGTCAAGAGTTAAGGTTTATCAGAATATTCTGGAATTCAGGAGTTGCTGGAGGCAAGCTGGATGGCATTGGCGTATTACTAGTATATAGTACTTCCTTTCCGCTGTTTAAAATTGTTTGTTATTGTACACTATGATGTAATGAATTGTAATGTAATGTAATGTAATAACTGATATAGTTCTTTGTTTAAAGATTATTCATTTATTATTATATGTTGTTCCGCTGCGAATTGTGAGATTCTGATTTTGTTCTGTTGTTTTCTGTTCCGTTCCATTTTCTATTTTCTTTTCCCTCTATTTTCTCTCTTCTCTCTCTCTTCTTTCCTTTTTCTTTCCTTCTTTCTTCTTTCTAAAACCCTAATGGTTCGGTTTTTCGTCAACGAAAAATCGCTTCCGTTACATTTGGTATCAGAGCGTATGATTAAGCGACAACCATGGTTCTGTTGGGTATTACTCGTTAGAGATAGAGTCAGCAGTACTCTAGAATGAGTTTGAGTGTAATAATAGATATGAGCGCGTATTTGTTAGTGAATATAAAATTGTTTTTGAATCGGGTAAATAAGATAATTTTGCCCAAAACTATTTTTGTATGAAAAGAAATGATTTTCTATGAATTATTATAGTATATGGTTGCATGATTGTTAGGAAGTGATAATATTGAATTATTATCATTAGTATATGGAATTAAATAAAAGGGATTGGATTCAAGTAAATTAACTTGATAATTTATTCATTTGTGAAATAATTTCAAATGGAGTGAATATGAATATGGAATGTGAAATGGTCGTAAGCAATAAAATTGAATTGAGCAATTAACTAAATTCGAGATGAATTGAATATTGAAATGAATTAGTGAATAAAACTAATTTAAAGTAGTAATATGAATTACTAAATGAAAGTTAGTCGATAGAATTCAATATTTAGTATTGAGAATTGAATTCGAATGAAATTTAAATTGTGAATGAAATTGAAATGAAAATTTGAATGAAAATGGATGTATAACTTCAATAGTGAAGTAAAGTTATATAAGAAACATATATCGAAATTTTGCAATAGAATTGGCAAATTGGTTTGAATATTGTATTTGGATTTGGATACTAATACTAGCAGGTTATACAGGTGTATAAAGGAATTGGAAATTTTGATTTCAAAGATAAAATTAAATTGCTCGACAAAAAGGGTACGTATTTCAATTTCAGTATGAGATTTGATGACTTTCTTCTCTAGCCACTTGGCTTTTCTCTTTTCTTTTTGATTCAGAGGGGCCGTGGTGCCATTTTGTAGTCATACCGATCGAGCCGCGCAAAGGAGACGCTGGCGAAATTTTTCGAAAATTTAGGGTGTTAGAAAAATTTTGAGAAATTTTGAATGTTTGAAATTTGAATTTGAATTTAAATTTAAATTGTTAGGAGAACAATGTTGTTTGAAACTTATAATTGGAATTGGAAAGCTAATTGAATTGATAATGAATCTTTACTTAAAAGATTTAGGTTAGTAAGTTGATAAAACTATTTGGATTGTGAAAAATGATAGACGGGATAAGGGCATTCTTCTTAACTTGTAATTTCGGGACGAAATTCTTTTAAGGGGGAAAAATTATAACGACCCAGAATTTTAAACAATTTAATTTGGAAATATTTAATTAATTTTAAATATTTGAATGATGGTTTGGATTGAATTTTCAATTTAACTTTGAAATTTAATCGTTTGAATCGATATTTAAAGATAGCCGCCCGAGGCACAGTCTCGGAATTCGACGAAACCAGTTCCATTGAGTCCGTAATATTGAATTATTCTCGGATTTCAAATTTCGTATTTTTCTGAGTTGATATGTGATCATACGACACATAAACGCATTGAAATTTGTATCGAAACAAATTTAATTTAAATTAAGTTTAAATTGGGATTAGTAAATAAACAGACAGCATCCCATTTATCACGCCTAAGATCGCTCCTAACATCACGCCTTCGATCGTGCAGCCCATGTTCTTTTCATTTTTAAATACGTCCTCCCCCCTTTCCTTCTTCAATTCAAATCACGCAGAATATTAAAAAAAAAAAAAAAAGGCCGAAGCCCTAAAAGAGAAATCGCGAGCACGAAAGAATAATCGCGATGAGGGGATTCGCGCAGGAGGCGTTTGCGGCGGCGCGCGGCAGCGACGACGAGGTCAAGGCAATTCAAGGCGGCGTTAGGGCTTTGGGGTGCGCGCGGCGCGAGGTCGCGGCTACGTGGTGTCGAGCACGGCATCGCGTGCGCGATGAAGGTGGATGTCGAGGCGCGCGCGAGACGGGGGGGAGCTCGATCGATTGATGCAGGCAAAGGCGCGCGCGATTCGAGGGTTCAACGTCGATTTACAGTAAGGTATATTTTTTTTTCTTTTATTTTTATTTTTGATTTAATTTAATTTAAATATATATGCAGTTTCATTTATATACTTACGGTAAAAAAAAAGAGTTTAAACCTATACGAATTATTTTTTTACAAGTAGATATATGTGTATTTGAAATAAATAAATAAATAAATAAATAGCTTCAAATAGGTTTATTAAATGATAATTGATTTTTCGATTTATTTTGAATATTAATTTAATCATCTAATATTTTAGAGTGTCAAAGTTTGAAAGGGAACAAGTTGAAATTGGAATTTATTAAGAAGAAAATTTGTTTAAAAGAAACTCATTAGTTAATTTAGATTAATTTATTAAAAAGGAAGAATGCTTCGAATTAAATAGTTAGTTAATAAAATTTTAAAATGACAACTTGAATTGTCCAAATTTATTTCGAATATTAATAAAATAGTTGGTTAATTTAAATATCAAATAGAAGTTTGACAAATTGTTAAGAAGTTGTTAAAAAAAAATTAGATTTCTGAATTATATAAATTATTTTAGTTAAAATAATTTATTAAAAAGGAAAGTTAGTTTGAAAGTAAAATGTTTAGTTAAATAAATTTATTTAACAGAAATTTGGTTGAAAGGAAAATAAATTTATTAAAGAAAATTTGTTAAGAATTCAAATTTATTTGATAAAATGATTTATTTAAGGAAATTTGATTTTTAAGTTAAATGAAGAAATAAATTAATTAAGTTATTAAAGGGTAAGTGATTTTTCACTTAGTTCAAATATTCTATGTAAAAGGAAAATTTATTTATAACAAATTTAGTAGTTAAGACCAAAATTTGTTAGTTGATTTAATTTATTAAAAAGGAAATTGTTTTTCCAATGCGATATGAATTGAGATAGGTTAATTAAATTTAATTTCTAGTTAAATTCAATTTATTAAAGAAGAAACTGGTTTAAATAAAACTATTGATTTATTTAACAATCAAGAACGAAAACTTATTATTCGATCTGTTCGAATATTAATAAATTGTGTATAATATTTATACAAGGTATAAATCAAGAAAATCGAGTCAAGAAGGAAAAGGATTGCTAATAAAAGCAAAGGTGAGAACTTCTCACTCAAAAAGAATTTTGTTGTTTATTTAAATTTTAAATAGTTAGATTTAAAATTTCTTGACTGTGTTGATTGAATGCTTGAATGATGATTGTTATATATATATATATATATATATATATATATATATATATTGGATGTGAATAGACCCTATACGCCGTTAGTAAGCGGAGGTTATTTATTACACACATATACCGCGATATTCCACCTCGAAGTGGAATTGGTATTATATTATATATATAGCAATATATATATTGGCATATGTATATATTGCAGTTGATTGATTTCCCGCATTTTTTATAGCGGATGAGACCCTATTGCACCGTTAGTAAGCGGATATATATTATAAAAACCCATATACCGCGATATTCCGTCTTGAAGCGGAATGGTATTGTGCTAATGTCTGTGGATGCAGGGAAACAGGTTGGAGGGATCCAACTGGATTCCTCACAAGTGTTTGTTTATTTACATATATTGTGATATTTGATTGTTTATCATGGATGATATATGACGTTTGAAAGTCGTGATTGACTATTTGATGTGTTACATCATCGGATCCAATTTATGAAGTTTAAAAACAACGATTTTAATTTCTAAAGTGATTTTAAAAATATACGTTTTATAAATATTTTTGGAATTGATTCATCTTAAATAAATAAAAGTTATAATTTTAATTATGATTTTTGAGAAATATAGTTAAAATTTGATTTTTGAAAATATGAGATTAACGATTTTATAAAATAGCTGAATTGGGATTTTTGAATAAATTATAAAAAGGTTTAAAAATAGGATTTATGAAATTGGATTATTTCTAAATCAAAAGATGAAATTATAAAAGAGTAAAAGGCGTTTTAAAGATAGTAATATAAATTGATTTATATTAAAGGATTTACAAACGGATATTGGTGAATTAAAAATATGGGAATTATAAAACGAACTCTTATAAGTGTTAGAATGAATTGTGAATGAATTTCACAAATGAATGAAATTTATAGGATTATAACGATGAAGTTATAAATAGGATTTTATAAACAGTAGGTTTATAAAATTTGCAAAGGAAGATAAAATAAAATTCATAAAGTTATTGAAGGGATGGGTTTGGATAAATAAATGAATCTTATAAGTTATAAGATTTATAAAATTTATGAAGTTTAAAGGAACGATTTTATAAACAAATAAATTATAAGTATTTGACTTATAATATGAATTTTTAATATATCATTGTGATATGAATTGAGATAGGTTAATAAAGGAAATTTAAAAAAGGAAGTTGTTATAAAATAAATAGAAATAGAATTTTATAAACATTGTTTTATAAATTCGCAATGACTTATTTTGATAAGTTAATTTTTATAACTTACTTATGGAATTATATTCACGTTTTTGAACAGTGAATAATCCTTTAAAATAAAATGAATAGAAGTGATGAAATTTGTTAACGTAGTATATTCACGTTCTTGAATAGTGAATATTATGTTAAAGAAATTATTTTGGATGTGATGTTTGAAATAGAATTAAAACGATCTAAAGATGTTTTAAAAGGTGTTGAGATTCGAAACCATAGATTTCAACATTTATTGTTGAAATAGACGTTTTCGAGAAATAGAAGGAAATAGTGGATTATAACACTGTTGTTATAATAAATGATTTCCGAAAGGAAATGTTTTATATAGTATTGGGATTTATATATCTATTTTAATTTTGAATCCCTATACTAGTGATTTTTGGGTTGTCGTAACGATGTTTTACGCAACATTCGTTTTGGCCCAAATAAATATGGCTAAGTGAATGATTTCCTTAAAGAATGAAATATATACTTAATTTCGATTAAAGTATATAGAATATTTTCCAAGTATAGAAAATAAAAATATTGTGAATTATTTATTTAATAAGTATGGAAATGTTTTCCAATATAAGTGAATATGTTGAGAATTTATCTTTTTGAAGATAAATTGAAAATGAATAATTGAAATCGTTTATTCATAAATATTTTGGAAATATAAATTCAATATGGAATTTATAAATGAAATTTGGAAAATAGGTTTAAAAATAAATATCGATTTATTTTTAAAATATGGAAATTATGGATATATCTAGTAAAGATATTTTTGAGGAATAAATAATTTGGAAAATTATTTGGAATCTGGTGATGTTGGCATATCTATTGATAGTTCAATAACCGACTATCAATATTTACCTTTAAATAGGTGTTTGTTGTGATTTGTTTGAAATTGGATGCCACGCTTATTTTTTTTTAAAATAAGCGCTCACTATTCGGGTTAACCGGGAAAGGACCTTGGGGTCGTATAACCCATTCCGAATATGTGATACGTCGTTATGAATTGCATTCGAAGATCGGTGTTGAAGACCGGATATTTTCGAAAGCGAAAGGGTTTCTTGTTGATTGTCTCTGCACTGGCTGATCCCCGGTATTGAGATCTCCATATGTGATGGGAAATCCGAACGTGATTAGAGATTATTCGGATTGCAAGGACTTCTTTGTAAGTGCCTTCGGTTCTGTTCGAGCCCGGAACAGACTTGTATGGATTGTGTGTCTGACATTACAAATTGAGATGTAAAGCCGATTTCTTTCAAATATATTTCTGTTGGTGGCGGAGAATTTATTCTCTTAGCTTAACACCCTTCTCTGAGACGTACGAGCTCAGAGGTTATATAGTTGAAGTTATCAGCGATATATTCCCAATTTGGTAATGTGACATGCTGAGTGTAGCTGTAAATGATCATTGTGTTGATTATTTGTGATAGGATCATTTATTTGATCGTCTATCTTGGTGATCATTTCTATGATCATTTGTTGACCCAAAGCACGGCTTTTTGTATAAAGTGTGTTTTTGTGGACGTGACTTCGTCGAGCCTCACACCCCGTGAATGGTCAAAACAGGAAAGAAGCAGCAAGGTTATGAGGGGTAGCGCCCTTTAGGATGTGTGCATTTCCTTCTGGAAAAGGGTGGTATCATGGTATGGAGCCCAGATACTTACTCATGTTGAAAACACTTTGTTATGATTGTGTGAATTGATTACGAGCGCTCGGTGAAAAGGTCCCAAAGGACCGGGGGATGGCATATTCGGTCAGTTGTTACTCGGTTAGGGGTAACCCGGCCTTGTGTTGGTAGAGATCCGGTTTGGTTCTCGGGGATGTCCATCCAGAGGCATTCTCATGTGGCAATGGGAAGTTCCTTGGCCTGATCATTCGTTGGAAATCCAAAGAAACAATACATGACTTGTACGGTTTTAGTTGTAGAACCTGCCATCTAATATGGTAGCTATAGTAAGCATAATATAATGGTACCTATGCTGGCTAAGATTTATATTCTACTTTCGAAATATCTTCTACACTATGCACTAGTAATAATATCAAAATTAAATAGATTTTAAATTCGTATCAAGCATCTTTGACTAACATAAGAAGAAATCTTCCCCAAGTCTGCGTTTGCATTGTGTGTGTGGCGGGAGGTCTTATGGTAGTCTCATTTTAAAAGCATTGCGAATTGACTTTAAAAATATCCCTCTATTTTGATTTTAAAGATAAATAAACTGTTTTAGTTCTCGCACCAGTCACATGACTGACTCGGAGTTTATTGTTTTCCTTACTAAACTCTGGGTGCCCACCAATTTTCACACGGGCAGTCAAGAGTTAAGGTTTATCAGAATATTCTGGAATTCAGGAGTTGCTGGAGGCAAGCTGGATGACATTGGCGTATCACTAGTATATAGTACTTCCTTTCCGCTGTTTAAAATTGTTTGTTGTTGTACACTATGATGTAATGAATTGTAATGTAATGTAATGTAATAACTGATATAGTTCTTTGTTTAAAGATTATTCATTTATTATTATATGTTGTTCCGCTGCGAATTGTGAGATTCTGATTTTGTTCTGTTGTTTTCTGTTCCGTTCTATTTTCTATTTTCTTTTCCCTCTATTTTCTCTCTTTTCTCTCTCTTCTTTCCTTTTTCTTTCCTTCTTTCTTCTTTCTAAAACCCTAATGGTTCGGTTTTTCGGCAACGAAAAATCGCTTCCGTTACAAAATCTATCAAAATCAACAATTTACTGTGATAATTCTAGTGCAATAAATTTATTTAAAAATCTGTAAATCACTCGAGAACTAAACATATAGATATTAGACATCACTTTTTATGTGATAATATAGAAAAAGATATAATAAATCTAGACTACGTACCTTCTGAAAATCAGTTAGCAGATATCTTTACTAAACCATTATTAGAAAATACGTTTATAAAATTGCAACGTGAACTTGGAATAATCTCAAGTAAAGATATATAAATAAGAAAATAAAATTTTTAAAAAGTCAAAAAAAATTCAACAATTTCGAAATTCTGACCATGCTAAGACTCGAACTCGTAACCTATTATGAATAACCCAGGTGTCTTAACCACCTGAGCTATTAATGTTTTCTGTTTTAGTCTCTTATGGCCATATTATTGAGTAATTATGTGTATTTTGTACTGCTCTATTTGTAACAATTATCTTTGTACTACTGTATTACTGTATTATAAACTTATATATATTATAACTGCTTAAATAACCACAGGCAACAGAATTCCACTGACTCTACATACATTTGGCCTAAAATTAATAAGATTCATTAATCCAAATCCTGTTTTTTCTACATATATAACTATAAATAGCAACATTCTCCTACTACTAAGCACTCAAAAATTACATTTCTCCATTCTCTGAAATATAAAATCCATCAACTTCAGCCTCTACAAAAATGTATACATCATCCACTACCGATTCTATTGAAATCCTTGCCACACCAAACTCCCCAAAAACACCAAACCACCAAGGTTCGCCATCATCAACTTACCATACCGGATACATACCTGAAAAGAAAAAAGGGAAAAAGACTATTGATATCTCACCAAACACGAAGGAAAAAATAGATGATCTTCATCATTATCAACAGGAATCACTAATGCTTCAATGGGAGATGTATTATGAGTAGAAAATTAACTCCAGACGTATAGGTATAATCGAACACATTGCAATGAAATTCTACAGGGCTTCATCCTACCCTATAGACGAAAATGCTGTTTCACCAATCCGACGCCCTTCGACTTCGTCTCCTCCACGACCCCCAAACTCGTCAAATTCATGGGATCGCAACGAAGCTTCGAACATTCGTCGAAAACAACTAAAAGAATTCAAGACACCAAGCCCAAAGAAATAAATTTTTTTCAATCTCCTTCATTGTATGCTTATTAAATTTCTTTTACTATGTACGTTTATATATCTTTGCAATAAAATTATTTACCGTCTAATAAACAAACATTTTAAAAATAAATTTATTCACATCAAACTACAAATTAAAATTATATTAGTAAAATAAATAGAATACACACATTTTCTATTATAAAAATAAATTTATTATTCAAGATTTGTACAGGTCAGTCGACTAGTGCAGGCTCCCAGTCGATTGGACCAGTAGATTGAGAACATTCAATCTTCTGCATCAGTCGACTGAGTGCTTGCACCAGTCGACTGACGGTGAAACATTGAAAAATATAACAATGTCCAGTCGACTGATGCAGTCCTCAGTCGACTGGAATAGAAGGACGAAAATCAACATCCTTCAGCTTCAGCCGACTGAAGACCTGCACCAGTCGACTGAGCCGTAGATCTGAAAAGCTTTTTACTTTTCCACCTACCCTTTCACCCCTTTTTATATTCACTTTACCTTCTTCTTCTACTTCCCAATTCAGTTTTTCAAACAACTCCAAACCCTAAGCTCTACAAAAATCAATTTTTTCTCCTTCAAACAAAAAATAAATGGCACCAAAACGAAAAGGCCAAGCCTCCTCCTCTTCTCAACCACCTTGTAATGAACAAATTCAGCATGGCTATTTGACGACACCGCAATAAAGCGATGGAGAAGGATGCAAGATTCTAGAATTTTCGAGGGTTCATTCATCAACTTTCCTGATTTCTCACCTTAACATATTCAAGAATTAGCCCACCGTAGCAATTTGGAGTCGTTACTTAATATCAATGACAATAAACACAAACTTAACTAAATTATGGTTAAGTTGTTCTACGTTAATCTCAACTTGGGGCATCAAGATGTTCCGAATCAGGAAGATTGCATATGGAGCCTTGTCTGAGGTAAGCATGTCTTTTCCTTAGACCGAATGGCCCATATTCTGAATACAGAAAACGATGGAGTTGAGTTGGCTACTATTCATGCTAATTTGGTTGTTCGGGATCACGTAAGCCATTTATTTCTTGAAGATGATTTCCATCAGTTAAAATCAATGTCCCTAAGACCAAAAGCACGAATTATTCATCGAGCTTTAATGAAAACAGTAACTCCTAGAACCGGGAGTTATGAACTTGTATACGAGAATAATTTTAAAGCCTTGTATGCTATTTTTGGAAACACCAAAGTTAATTGGCTCCGCTTACTACTTGACGAATTTTTGAGTTTTAACAACGGATGTATGAATATCATTTACTACGACGAATATATAATGCGTCTTCTCAAGGCATGTGAAGTTCCGAAACAGGATTCTTCGGTTTCTACCGTTGGTTGTTTAAACGCTCGGACATTAGCCTTAATGAAATTACTTGTTGCACGAACCCCTCCAATAATATCCTTTGAGGAATGGACCCATAGGCGAACAACTCAATCACAACATGGGGAGCCATCTCAAAGACCTTCTCGACAAAGCTCCACTCGATATCAGCAGGAAGAAATTACAATTCCGGATGAAGGACTTCAACCACGTGCGGCCATCAATACCATGTGCCGTAATCAACAAATTCTTCAATCAAACATTCAAAAGGTTGAAAAGAAGCTCGATAAAGTGAAAGGATTTTTCACAAAATTATGGCAAGCAATATCGTGCTCTTTCAGTACTTCTACATCCACTTTGGGCGATCCGGGAAAGCAACCCGTATTTACATGGTCTTCTGCTTCTTCATCTGGAGATGATCAAGCTACTAGTGATGAAGGGGATGATGGAAATGAAGGAGACGGTGGTAGGGTAAGGGTTCGATGGTATAAGAAGTTTATTTATTTCCTTTTTCTTTGAATTCAAGACAATTGTTTAAATTCATATGGCTTGTACTTAAGTGGCCATTTTAGTTTATTATACTTCTAAACACTATTGTATATGGATATTAAATGTGCGAATGCTTGTTTCTTATTACAATATCATATTGCTTATTCCTTTTTGTCGATGACAAAAGGTGAGAATTATTATTGCTACTAATAAAAATGCAGGATACAGAGCGTCAGAGATTCAGAGGGAGTAAGTATTTATGTTGTTTTATATATACAGTCGAAATCTACATTTATTTACAGGTTGTCATCAATCAAAAATGAGGAGAATGTTGAGACTTAGTTTTGATTCATGACACAGAGCTTTCATCTACAATACATAGATTTGACGAATGCTACAAAAAGAGAATATATACTACAAGCAGACGAGACTTCAAAACTGGTGCATCAATTTTATATTTTGATTGTTTGAGTCTTAGATCAATATTGTTAAAATCTTTCCTCAATTAAAAGTATATATATTAGTTTATATAAGCATATAATTAATAAATGTTTAAAAGTAATATCTATATATACACACACAAAACTGTGCATATTGCACAAATTATACCAGGTCAATCGACTGACCCTGTAGGCCTAGTCGATTGACACTGGGTAAAACAATCAACATGCACAGTCCACGTATATTTAAATTTGAATATATAAATTCGTTTGAATATTCAGTCGACTGACCTTGTAGTCCAGTCGACTAAATATCTATGACAACAATATTTTTGAAAGGACACAAATTTTGTGAAGGGTTGTGAACATTTAACGAAAGGATTCAGGTGCAACACTTCGATCGAAACTCTTCACCAACAGTTGTCGCTTTCTATCACCTATAAATACAAACTCCAAACTCATTTCAAATCACTGAATTACAATCGATTTCTCTTATTCTCTGATCTAACTTTTTGAAATCTATTTGCAATCGTACTCTCGATTATTCTGCATAAAAGTAATTTATACCTTTCGATTCTTCATATACTTCAAATATAAACATTTATACTCGAGGAGAAGATTAAAGGAAGGGTGTACTACAAGTGACAAATCCGTGTTATCAGAACACATCAGTCAAACTATTTTCTGTAAATTGTTAAAGTCATGTTCTGCTGCTCAGCCGAGTAAAGTCCTCTTCGGCTGTTGAGGCGAAATCATGTTCTGCTGCTTAGGTCCCTGTTCGGCTGCTCAGGGGTTGTATAGACCTGTTCCTTCGGGTTAAGTGTGGGTTGTTGTTTTAGTGAAATTGCAGAAGGAGTCTGGGACTGGACGTAGAACGGTGCTCCGAACCTGTATAAAAATCTCTGGTGTCATTTTACTATATTGCTTTTTATTCCACACTATTTACAATATTATTATCATTAATATACTCTGCATTGTCATATATCCATATTACACGATCCACACTACATTGCTTCTTTTCACAAATATCTTATCTTTTCTAATTTAGAAAGAAAGTGGAGAAGAAGAATGACAGAGCTTTGCTATCGCCTCCATAAAAATGTGAGAAGAAAAGAGAGGGTTGGGCCTAAATTTATAAGTACTAGAATTAACTAGAATCATTCAATCGAAATATATTAAATCTAAGCCGTTACGACCTAGGTTTATTAGAACCGCCAGGTCACCATCGGTCGACCGCACTTGGATGATCGATCGACCGTCCCCAATGATGATTGGCCTTTGGGCCAGGGTAATTAATATAAAAACTTTAATTATTTCTTTTTTTCAAATTTATTTTTTGTCCGTAACTTCTTCGTTTGGAATCTGATCGCAAAACTCCAAATATTAAAACTGCTCGAAATTTCACCACGGATGCAATGTTGCAGTTTTGTTGTAATGGCTCGTTTTTCCATACCATTTGAATCGACAATAGACCACACATATCCAACTCAAATTGCACGAACAAGCGGATCATTAAGTGTAGAAAGAAAATAAAAAACAGAATCTCACACGAATGGAATAACACATATTATTTCAATAAAAATGTTTACAGCAGAAAATTTTAAAATACAATATCAGAGTCTAACCTAGATTCAGCCTGAACAGTTATAACACCTACCCTTACAAATACAGACAAACAAAAAACTAAACCTCGCAAAGCAAAGCGGATAATAGAATATGTCCATATGATGGTGAAGATCTCCAGCTCTCCTCTGGAAGCTCCAACCGTCTTCAACTCAACCTGAAACTATTTGGATCTGACCCGAGTATTAAAAATACTCGGATCAGGCTTGATAAACCAGCGTGAGACACTCGAACTTTAAAATGACTATGTTGTCAAAATCTTTGAAAAGAAGGGTATCTCATAAGACCACGCTCACACATAAACATGGACATGTTTTTACCTTATGATAACAAAAACACTTTTATATATCAAAATGTTTGATATTATTTATAATGATATTCTTTTGAAAACACTTTTCAAATAAACTTATTCGAATAGGGTATCAATATCTGGACTAAGTCTAATGAAATATATCTGGACTGGGTCAATGGAATATACCGAATGGAATATATAATATCGAAAGGGGCAGCTGAAATGTTTGCAAGTCGTTACAGCTATTTTGGGAGTACAATCAAAACCGTAAATCTCGTATTGGGGTTGGATTTCCAACATGATAGGAAACTAGTGGAAAGACTAATCTATATCTATGGCTTACGTCTAAGACTCGGACGTCGTTATACAACATCACAAATGGCTAAAAGTGGATGTAATCTGCGAATAACATCCAAGGACTCGGACTTCGCACATCCCTGTCATGAGGCCCAGACGTTTCTGGTACCTAGGGCTCAGAACATCTGATTACCCAAATCACTACTATCTGAAATGCGAGCATACATCTGACCACATAGAATCCCATCATAATCGGGGTGTGAGGCTCGCGAAGCTACGCTCAATTTTTCAAAGCCACGCTTTTCATACAAAACCACGCTTTGACCATAACAGGTTCCACTTTGAATGCCACACTGCCATTCCACGTCACACGACTGATTTCTAGAAAAGTATAACTTTCCGAAATCATATGTCTCGGGAAAGGGTGTTAAGCTAAAAGAAGTTGCCTTCTCCGCCACCAATTGATATACATTTATAGAATCCACTCAAATGTGATTTAGAATACAATGTCAGACAAACATCCATAGAGGTTCGTTCTGGGACTGAACGAAACCGAAGGCACTTTCCTCGGCCATTACTAGGCGAGAAGCCCTTGCAATCCGAAAAATTTCCATCACGAGGAGACCATTTCTATAAATAACTCTATAATGGGAGCTACCTAGAGCATGTTCAACAAGCAGTCTTCACGCTATAAAGATCCACGGTCTTCAATAATCATCATCTTCAACATTCTTCACTTTCGAACGTATACATTGGTTCGAAGTGGTTTTCGGACAGGAATTATCCAAATCCGACTCCGGTTTCTTCGAAGCCAATTATCGCTTCAAAAAGATGTTAAGTTCATACGTGGATATCAATCATCAATCAATTACTTCATCTTTTAAATCAAATATCTTTCTTAGATACAATCTTTTCAAGTTATTCCATTTTCTTTTCAAATGTATATGGAATCATTAAGCCTCATCTATCAAATCATTTGGTTTATTTAAAACTTTCTTAAATCCTAATCATTTTCTCCTTTACTTAGAACTTTTCCAAATCATTCTTTTAATCTAAATCAATGATTTCTTATATTCCAGTTATAACTTTTAACTTGGGGAAAATATTCCCAAATCATTCAATAAATCTTAATCAAAGATTTCTTTCATAATTTAAAATCATATTCTTGCAAATCGAAGATTTTCATAATAGAGCACTACTGCCATCTTAGATATGGTAAATTTCACCTCTAGGGACTAATAACAAGTTTCATCTCCAGAGACTAATGGCAAGTTTCACCTCCAGAGACTAATGGAAAGTTTCACTTTCAGGGACTAATGGCAAGTAATTTTAGATCATGAATTTCTTTGTCTTTTAACTTGGAAAAACTTAAATATGATCTTTTAGAGCATCCGGGTTTCCTTTCGATTTGTTCCACCCCTCGCCTAAGCTGAGAAAACATAGGCCAGGTAAGTTCAGGGCACTGGTTGCTCCATCCCTAACCTTAGTTAAATACCTTATTTACCTTCCTAGATCTCACAGGCGGGATAAATGTACTAGTCGTTTCCGCATACTCAGTTTATTATTATATTCAATCTTCTTCACTTTTTGTTTAAGTGGTATAAATAATTCATCTTAACAATTTATTCAAACTATTATTAAAACTACCAAATCATCTTTACATTACTTAATTATCCCTTTAAAGTCATTCACAAAAGATTTAGGAATTAATTGTTAAGTTTAAACTCATATTCAAAAGGTTATAGAATTCGCAGCATAAAAGTGCTGCGGAAAGTGCTATATAAGCTTATTTGATTTAAACAACATTTTAATATTTGAAAATTCATTTTTTCGATTCTAAATCTCTTTTAAACCATTTTAATAGATTTATCAAATTTATTTCATATTTTTAAACATTTAAAAATATCATTTATAAAGAAATCCCGTTTTGGATTCCGAACTGCAAAATCGCGATGTTTTTAGAAAATTGTTTTGGACATATTTCAAGCTCTACTTGATGAAATCTTGATTTTCTTTCTTCATTGGAAAACTATTATCATTGTGGACCAACAATTTCTATTTCGAAGAAATCCGACTTATAAATCATTCTCTACACTAGTTTGAAGTTACAGGTCGAAATTTACGAACTACCGCTACGCGACAAGCTCGATTTTGACCAATTTTGTGAATTGCTTCGAAACTTGTCTGAAACACTTCAAATTTGTTTTAAACTATTTTAATTCATTTAAAATCATTAAGAGGCTAAATATTTCCATACACACATTTATATGGATTTATTTCTCATTTAATTAACAATGGTTAATTACTAATCATTTCTCTTACCATTTATCAAACAAGTTATCAACCACATAAACAATCATATAATCAACCAATTTTGCAACCATGTTATCAAACATTCATTCAACATATTTAAACTTTCAAATCATTATACTTGAAATAATTTATGGATTTATTAGTAAATAAGAGTACCCACCTCTAACCAAATTGTTCACTTCCTACCAACATTCATATCATCCAACACTTCACTAAATTCTTTATCTTCACTAAATCTTTTCCCTAGACTTTTCTTTTGGTCTCGGCAGCACTTCCTTCTCTTTCTCTCGCTTCGAAACTTCACGACTTGCTCCTTCTCTTACATATGTTCGGCCACACCTTTCTCTTCCCCTTCCTCCTTTGTTTCTTCACTTTTTAGATGCTAAACCAAGTTCTAATGGTATTCTAAGGTGTTTGGCAAAGTTTTGTGGTGTTTGGAGTTGATTTGATAAGATTTTGACAAAGTTAGTAAGCATTTGTAAGAGAAGAAGAAGCCATTAAAAAAGTGGAGAAAAGCTTGAAAAGAGAAGAAGAAGAAGTGAAAAAAAGTGAGAAATGGATGCTTATTTATAGAAAAAGTTTTGGATTAAAATAATATTTTGTAAAAAAACCAAAATACCCTTACTTACTTTTAAAGTAATCTTACTTTTTTCAACACTTAACATCACATTTCAAATCATTACTTTATGTCATTTTCACGTAGATATTAAGTAAAGTAAGTAATAATTATGTTTCTTTGATTTGATATTTCACTTTTGCTTTGAAATGACATTTTCGTTCTTTTGTGCTTATGTTTTCTTAATTGTTTTCTAGAAGTTTCTAAGCTTGTTTAGTAAAAGTAAACTTGATTAATGAATTAATTAATACTTATACTATTTGAATATATGTTTCTATATAAGAAAATAAAGGTGCGACGACGTTGCGACAACTTTTAATCGACAAAACGTCGTTTTTCGACAAAATGCTTTACTGTCACATTTTTACGTTTTAGTTAAGCTATTTATTTATGTAAACCAAATTTAAAAATAAACTTCTTACTTCTTTAAATAAACAAAAACATGTATCTTTATATTTTAAAATCATATTTAAATAGTATCAAAATCTCAAATTTTGCAGTGTATGTAAAACCGACAAAATGCGACAAAATTTGGTTATTTTTGTCAAACGATTAATAACATACTTCTACTTCTTTTATTATACTTTTATGATCTTTATTAAAAGTTTTCAATAAGTTTTATCTTTTCAAATAAATATTTAAACCTATTTATTTAAGCATTTATTTATTTTTAGCAAAACATAACTTTTGTTGATTTGTTTTAAAATCCAAATTTATACATTTTAAATTACAACTATAAGAATAAATAATTTCTCTATTATTATCTATTATATATAACTTGTTTATTTAAGTTTTAAACCCTTTCAAACGAAATCTCTCATTTTCGAACTAGCGAAATTACGGATCGTTACATTCTCCCCAACTTAAAACAATTTCGTCCTCCAAATTACCCAAACAAAAGTTTGCCCAAAACCTTGATCTTCAAACTTAATTCCATATAATATACACAGATCATCCATATGAAATATGTTATTCGATCTCCTATTCGAATACACAACTTTATTTCCGAACTAATATCGATCCCCCGATTCTCTAGTGCGGACTTTAATCGGGCACTTTGCTTAGAAACCTTTGCTTTCCTTGGATAGATCTCAACTATGATAAAAAACTAAAGTACCCAATCATAAACCCTAATCAATGTTCGTCGTCAAGAATCGGGTGATAAATTCTTTTTCGAATCGGTATAAACACCTCAAAGTTCCGTACTTGAACATTAGATCAAAAATTGTGTGATGAGATGATCTACATTTAACATATGTATTTATTAACTTTCAAAAACTTCTCATAAACTTTTATCTTAAGTTCAATCATTTTATAAAGGTGCTTCTTTATATAATCCCTTTAATTATTTATTTCCAAATATTTTTATTAAAGGAAAATATTCTAAAGAAACCATTTTTCACGAAAAAATATTTTATGAAACCATTTCATAAATTTTCAAATATTTATTATTTTAAAAGGGAACATTTCATTCCAATTTTCTTAACAAAACCATCTTTTAGTATAACACATTTCCTAAAATATTTATGCAAAATAGTTATATCTTCTTTTCTAAAGAAATCAATTATCTTTTATTTGGAAAATATCATTAAAATTTTATTTAAACTCTCTATATATTTTTTTAACGAATTTTCTTTGCAAATGCATCTTATTATAAATTTTATTTTCAAAATTATCTTAAGCTTAAATAAATTTCCATTATTTCTTTAAAAAAATTAAAAAGATTATGATAAAATTTCCATAGTTTCATCTTTTCTTTTTAAATAATTTTCTTAACTCTAAACACTTCTTTTTATAAAATTATTTCTTTATAACATTCCTTTGAACTTTTTATTTCTAAATATCTTATTAGATTTTATTGGATATAAGATTGAAGAAGTGCATCGAGAGGATAATCAAAAGGAAGTTTATTAATTAACGTCATATTCATACATCCATTTATAACTTTAGCTGGCATTACAAAGTTTCAGAGATAACTTTCCTAGGAAATACAGCCTATCACATACTACCATTATATAGATACTTAGACTACTATGTACTATTCTTGACTTCCTTTTTAGGTAGACGGTGCTCTATCTTTGAGGATTAAGTCAACTGACCTTTCCCTTGGACAGTCCTTCTCCAATTGTCCATATTTACACATGATCTGCAAGACCATGAAATCATGGCTATCTGAATGGTATGCGCCTTAGCCGACTTTTCTCTTTTCGTTAAATTGCAATCTTTGACTATATGTCCTAATTCCTTGCACCGATAACAACACTTTTCCTTCCCTTTTGGGGCTTTGGGTTTCTTCTTTGTTCTAGGGCAATCATATAGAAAATATCCTAGCTTCTTACACTTAAAGCGGCGTATATCTTTTCAAACCGGTTTTTCTTCCTTCTGTTTCTTTATTTCCTATCACAACAAACTGCATAATGCCCTTCTTGAAAACACCTAAAGCAGTAGATGCCAACATATGCTCCTAGTTTTTTTTTCTTTTCCGCTTCTCTTTCTGCACGTACTCTTCGTACCTGCTTTGGAGTCATCCAAAACTCATTACTTGACATATAATAAGCCATTCTGCCCCTAAGTGATATTTTAAGATAAGATTAGAAGTGTTTATACTATTTCCATTTTATCTTATTCAAACATCTTTTATCCAAATACTTAATTCAACTTGTTTGGATTTGAACTTGCCTTCACTCCAATGATAAGAAGAATAATTTACCAAGTGCTCAATACCGTTTTCCCAAGCCAACATATGATTGATACTTAGAAGATTATTTTAATCATCACTTGATGAATTAAGACCTTATCCATGGGACTTCCCTAAGGGAAAGTATCTTACAAATTTCCCTAACTACAAATAATTTTATATATTTTGAAAGATAATTCTTTATATGTAAAATATAATCTTTTCAAAAAAGTGTGTCGGTTCGCCTTGTTCAAGTGTTTAGGAACGCTCATCGATAATGGTGATAAGGTGCATCGATTGGAATCCATAAATCACTCAACAGATAAATCAACACAAAACATTTTATTAGTCGTTAACAATTACGCGCTCATATATGATACACTCAAACTCATTCTAGGGTGTTACTAACCCTATCTCTAATGAGTTACTCATCCTAGGATATTACTAACCCTATCTCTGCTGAGTCTTTACCCAACCAAAGCCAGGGTTCTCGTTTAACCTTCAGCTCTGATACCAAATGCAATGGCATGTTTTTCCGTACCATTTGAATCGACAATAAACCGCACATGTCCAACTCAAATTGCACGAATCAGCGGATCATTAAGGGTAGAAAGAAAATAAAGACAGAATAGAATCTCACACCAATGGAATAACATATATTATTTCAATAATAATCTTTACACCGGAAAATTTTAAGATACAATATCAGAGTCTAACCTATATCCAACATGGACAGTTATAACACCTGCCCTTACAAATGCTGACAAACAACAAACTAAATCTCACTAAGCAAAGCGGATAATAGAATACGTCCATACGATGGTGAAGATCTCCACCTCTCCTCTGGAAACTCCAACCGTCTTCAACTCAACCTAAAACTACTCGGGTCTGGCCCGGGTATTAAAAATACCCAGATCAGGCTTGATAAACCATCGTGAGATACTCGAACTTTAAAATGACTATGTTATCAAAATCTTTGAAAAGAAGGTTATCTCATAAGACCACGCCCACATATAAACACGGACGGGTTTTTACCTTATGATAACCAAAACACTTTTATATACAAAATGTTTGATATTATTTCTAATGACATTCTTTTGAAAACACTTTTCAAATAAACTTATTCAAATAAGGTATCAATATCTGGACTAGGTCTAACAGAATATATCTGGACTGATCAACGGAATATATAATACCAAAGGGGTAGCTGAAATGTTTACAAGTCATTACATCTATTTTGGGAATACAATCAAAACCATAAATCTCGTATTGAGGTTGGATTTCTAACATGATAGAAAACTAGTGGAAAGATCATTTGTATCCACGGCTTACGTCCATGACTCAGACGCTGTTATACAATAACACAAATTGCTAAAAGTGGATGCAATCTGCGAATAACATCCAAGGACTTGGACTTTGCGAAACCCTGCCATGAGGCCCATACGTATCTGGTATCTGGGGCTCAGAACATCTGACAACCCAAATCACTATTATTCGAAATGCGAGCGTACATCTGACCACATAGAATCCCATCATAACTGGGGTGTGAGGCTCGCGAGGCTACTCTCAATTTCTTCAAAGCCACGCTTTCCATACAAAACCATGCTTTGACCGTAACAGGTTACACTTTGAATGCCACGCTGCCATTCCACGTCACACGACTGATTTCTAGAAAAGTATAACTTCCTGGGCTCATATGTCTCGGAAAAGGGTGTTAAGCTAAAATTAGTTAGCTTCTCCGCCACCAACCGATATACATTTATAGAAACCACTCAAATGTGATTTAGAATACAATGTCAGACAAACATTCACACAAGTTCATTCTGGGACTGAACGAAACCGAAGGCAATTTCCTCGGCCATTACTAGGCGAGAAGCCCTTGCAATCCAAAAAATCTCCATCACGAGGAGACCACTGCTATAAATAACTCTATAATGGGATCTACCCAGAGCATGTTCAACAAGCAGTCTTCATGCTATAAAGATCCATGGTCTTCAATAATCATCATCTTCAACATGTCTTCACTTTCGAATGTATACATTGGTTCGAAGTGGTTTATGGATAGGAATCATCCAAATCCGACTCTGATTGCTTCGAAGCCAATCATCGCTTTAAAAAGATGTTAAGTTCATACGTGGATATCAATCATCAATCAATTACTTCATCTTTTAAATCAAATATCTTTCTTAGATATAATCTTTTCAAATTATTCCATTTTCTTTTCAAATGTATATGGAATCATTAAGCCTCATTTATCAAATCATTTGGTTTATTTAAACCTTTCTTAAATCCTAATCATTTTCTCTTTTACTTAGGAAAACTTTTTCAAATCATTCTTTTAATCTAAATCAATGATTTCTTATATTCAAGTTATAACTTTTAACTTGGGAAAAATATTTCCAAATCATTCACTAAATCTAAATCAAAGATTTCTTCCTTAACTTCAAATCATATTCTTGCAAATCGAAGATTTTCATAATAGAGCACTACTGCCATCTTAGATATGGTAAATTCACCTCTAGGGACTAATGGCAAGTTTCACCTCCAGGGACTAATGGCAAGTTTCACCTCCAGGGATTAATGACAAGTAATCCTACATCATGAATATCTTGGTCTTTTAACTTGGAAAAACTTAAATATGATCTTTTAGCGCATCCGGGCTTTCCTTTCGATCCGTTCCACCCTTCGCCTAAGAAGAGAAAACATATGCCAGTTAAGTTCATGGCATTAGTTGCTCCATCCCTAACCTTAGTTAAACACCTTCTTTATCTTCCTAGGTTTCACAGACGGAACAAATGTACTAGTCGTTTCCGCATATTCAGTTTGTTATTATATTCAATCTTCTTCACTTTTTTTTTTAAGTGGTATAAATAATTCATCTTAACAATTTATTCAAACTCTTATTAAAACTTCCAAATCATCTTTACATTACTTAATTATTCCTTTAAAGTCATTCACAAAATATTTAGGAATTAATTGTTAAGTTTAAACTCATATTCAAAAGGTTATAGAATTCGCAGCATAAAAGTGCTGCGGAAAGTGCTATATAAGCTTATTTGATTTAAACAACTTTTTAATATATGAAAATTCATTTTTTTCCATTCTAAATCTCTTTTAAACCATTTTAATAGATTTATAAAATTTATTTCATATTTTTAAACATTTAAATATATCATTTATAAAGAATCCCGTTTTGGATTCCGAACTGCAAAACCGCGATGTTTTTAGAAAATTATTTTGGACATATTTCAAACTCTACTTGATGAAATTTTGATTTTCTTTCTTCATTGGAAAACTATTATCATTGTGGACCAACAATTTTTATTTCGAAGAAATCCGACTTATAAATCATTCTCTGCACTAGTTTGAAGTTACAAGTCGAAATTTACGAACTACCGCTACGCGACAAGCTCGATTTTGACCAATTTTGTGAATTGCTTCGAAACTTGTCCGAAACACTTTAAATTTGTTTTAAACCATTTTTAAACTATCTTAACTCGTTTAAAATCATTAAGAGGCTAAATATTTCCATACACACATTTATATGGATTTATTTCTCATTTAATTAACAATGGTTAATTACTAATCATTTCTCTTACCATTTATCAAACAAGTTATCAACCACATAAACAATCATATAATCAACCAATTTTGCAACCAAGTTATCAAACACTCATTCAACATATTTAAACTTTCAAATCATTATATTTGAAATAATTTATGGATTTATTAGTAAATAAGAGTACTCACCTCTTTCCAAATTGTCCACTTCCTACCTACATTCATATCATCCAACACTTCACTAAATCCTTTATCTTCACCAAATCTTTTCCCTAGGCTTTCCTTTTGATCTCGGCAGCACTTCCTTCTTTTTTTCTCGCTTTGAAACTTCACGACTTGCTCCTTCTCTTACATATGTTCGGCCACACCTTGCTTTTCCCCTTCCTCCGTTGTTTCTTCACTTTTTAGATGCTAAACCATGTTCTAATGGTATTCTAAGGTCTTTGGCAAAGTTTTGTGGTGTTTGGAGTTGATTTGATAAGATTTTGAAAAAGTTAGTAAGCATTTGGAAGAGAAGAAGAAGCCATTAAAGAAGTGGAGAAAGGCTTGAAAAGTGAAGAATAAGAAGTGAAAAAAAGTGAGAAAGTGGATGCTTATTTATAGAAAAAGTATTGGATTAAAATAATATTTGTAAAAAGACCCAAATACCCTTACTTACTTATAAAGTAATCTTTTTTTTTCAACACTTAACATTCCATATCATTACTTTATGTCATTTTCACTTAGATATTAAATAATGTAAGTAATAATTATGTTTCTTTGATTCGATGTTTTACTTTTATTTTGAAACGACATTTTTGTCTTTTTGCGCTTACTTTTTCTTAATTGTTTTCTAGAAGTTTCTAACCTTGTTTAGTAAAAGTAAACTTGATTAGTGAATTAATTAATACTTATACAATTTGAATATATGTTACTATATAAGAAAATAAAGGTGCGACGACGTTGTGACATCTTTTAAACGACAAAACGTCGTTTTTCGACAAAATGTTTTACGGTCATATTTTGACGTTTTAGTTAAACTATTTATTTATGTAAACCAAATTTAAAAATGAACTTCTTACTTCTTTAAATAAATTAAAACATGTATCTTTATATTTTAAAAGCATATTTATATAATATCAAAATTTCAAATTTTACGGTGCATGTAAAACTGGCAAAATGCGACAAAATTTGGTTATTTTTGTTATACGATTAATAACATACTTTTACTTCTTTTATTATACTTTTATGATCTTTATTAAACGTTTTCAATAATATTTATATTTTTAAATAAATATTTAAACCTATTTATTTAAGCATTTATTTATTTTAACAAAACTTAACTTTTGTTGATTTGTTTTAAAATCCAAATTTATACATTTTAAATTATAAACTATAAGAATAAATAATTTCTCTATTATTATCTATTATATGTAACTTGTTTTTTTAAGTTTTAAACTTTTTTTAAACGAAATCTCTCATTTTCAAAGTAGCGAAATTACGGGTCGTTACATTGGTGGTTAAATCTACTATTTGCACAAATTCCATTTTCGGAGTATAATTAATTAAATAACTAATTAATGCCAAATTACGGGGTGCTACATTCTTCCCTCTCTTGAAAATAATTTCATCCTCAAAATTTTACTAAAGAGAAAGTCAAGGTATTGGCTTTTGATTATCTTAAACTACCCATCCAATGAGTGTACAATAAAATTTTGCAAACAAACGTGCATAAGTACATAGTGTATTACTATATCACCACATAGAAAAAATGTACGCAGAATATTCTAAATCGAATGCTCCTATATTAATGCATTTCTTTAAAAATCATTTTTGGAAACATGATGCAAACAACTTACATATATACTGGCAATTCTACATGTATGTAGCTTCTTGAAAAATCATTTTAACCAAAAACCTCATACTTCTACAAATAGAAGAATGAAACAACCAATTTTGAATCCACTTCCTATCATCAAATAATCTAACGTATCGAAAAATCACTTCCTAAATTTTACTTCTTAGTCTAAGAAAGAAGAGAATTTAATATTCTTACCACATAATAATCTTCCTATTTCCATAATACAATGGAAAATTATTCGCTACCCTATATTCACTCCAAATTTTCCACATATAAAATGCATAAGGGGACGTATTTCCAAGCTCTAAAACGAAATTAAGTCTAAAAATAGACTTGCGCGCGTCGTCGATAAGGTATGGAAGTAGAAATTCCAAGGCTAAAACAGCTTTCCCTTGTTATTGCTTTTGTTTATTGCATTGTTGACCCTAATGCACGGCTAAATAAGCAAATTCTAACTCTATTTTCCTTCCCTATTCCTAACATGTGTCCATCAATATCAAATTTTTCACAAAAATCTTTTTCGCTTTTCAAATTTGTAAGTCATTTGGAAAATAAAATCCCAAAATATTTAGATGCATATTTTTCGTTGAAATAAAATTTTGAATAAAATCTCCAAAAATAATTTAAGAATAAAAAATAACTAGAACATAACTTTTTTTTTCAAAAGGGAACTTTTCAAATCAAGGCGAAATTTTTTAAAACATTTTCCTTCTCAAAAAATTTGATAAATCAATCTACAAATTCAACATAATCAGAAGTTGGTTATGTGCCAAATGCATAAACCAAATTCCAAAATTATATAACTAATCTTTATCCAAAGATTTGACATTCTATTTAAAAATTTGAACACATCTATTATTCAATTTTTATATCTTTTAAGGAACACGAGCAATGATCCGTGATATCAAAATAACTTTGTCATGTTGCTAGAATTTTCAACTATTCTAAACATCAAATCTTACATTGCATTTACTGTTAGTTAAAGGTCTTTATGAGATTCCCCTATTTGTATTGTTTCTTTGATACACATACATGTAGAAGCGGTTCGCATATCCAAAAACAATAACATAGAAAATGAGTAGAACCTCATAATATCGTATGCACCTTTTATAAGAGACAACCAAAAGTTTTACAACCCAATAACCTAAAACGAACAGAACAAACGCTAGAAATAAAAAGATAAACAATCCTAAATAAACCTCCGCCTATGAACTATGAGAAGGTCTTGCTCCAAGGCTGGGCTATAACCAACCGCGATCATGGAATGGTTGTAGCATGGCGGCTATGCACTCAATCTCATGCTTTTGGCACTACTGTTATGTCTTAATCCCTCGATGCTCTTCCTGAACTTGACCGATAACAACAAGCTCGAAACTCATATATCCCTTGATGACTTACGCTATTACTATTGGAGCTGTGGCTCTGGTGGTGGTATAGGTGGTAAAGGAATATGAAGAATATTAATCCTCTTCATGGTGGTCCAATCTCTGGCAGGATTGACCTTCCTCACTACTGGCTTTCCACTAAATTTACCCTATAGTGACTAAACACTCGAGTGAGTAAGTGGAAATAAGGAAAGTGGTTCCTCGGGGAACCAACTCCTTGATCGACCATATGAAGCATCAAGATACGAGCTCAACGGCAACGCCGCAAACTATTGCATAGACGACCTTCCACACTGAGGTGTAGATATGGTCATGGCTCCCTGTCTTCGCAATTATGTTATGGTGAATGATGCACATGATGTAATAGGCCACTAGTCGCAAATTGTTGGTCCTTCAATCATCGACGTTCCCTAAAATGAACCACTATAAAATCACAAGATCGGTCGTCTATATGTCATTCAAATCTATGCCTATTGTAGATATCTCCAACATTCTAGCGAGACAATCTCAATCGAGCTCCCTTCACCTCGGACTCAATGTACTTGTTGTCATCATCGAAATTCGATGCCATCTGTGCATCGAAAGATGGATGCATCATAGGTAATATTCCCATTCATAAGTCTCAAAGTAGAGGATCAATGCAAGTTTTGCTACGATGAAAAGCTCTCCAAGCACGAGAGCGGCGAAATCTTCGAACTTCACTTGTCGTCCGTGAAGGAAATCAAAGTCCACCATTTTAAGATAGATGGCGATCCTTTGCTCACTTTGGTCATGCCAAGCAGCTTCTTGTGGAGTGGGGCTAGGATGACGAGAGGGAGAACTGTCGGTATGTGGTAGTGTCATGGGTTGAGAGGTGGTTGGAAAAGGGTTTAAATCTGAAGTAACAGTGGGGAAAGATTCGATGTGCAAGGATTTTGGCATCGGTTGGTGGAGGAATGGAGGAAGAGGCTTTGGTTAAGCGAAGGAAGGGAGAGGTGGAATTGATTTTTGAAAAATAAAAAAATAAAAAAGGAGGAAGAGAGTGAGAGGGTGCGACGGCCGAAGGTTTGGACGCGACATATAGTTGTGTTCTAGATTCGGGTTCAACCCGAATCCACCTAGTGATTGATCACTATTAGTTCAACCGGTCGACCCCTACAGTTGATCGCTTGGTTGACTGCTACCCCAGATTTGGGCGTGGCTTGAACTGGACCTTAAAGTGCCAGTTAATTAATTAATATTTTAATGAACATTTTACACACCACCTTCAGCTTAGCCCATTGAGAAAATTTCTACCTTCCATACGACGGTTTCAACCTTACCGTGCAGTCCCTTCCTCGGCAAGATTGCAATAGCCTCAGCAAAGCTGTTGCGACCAACACACTTTCAAAAATCAAAAAATATTCTAGCTGATATTCCCTACCTACTTGACAATGAAATATTTCTTCCAATAATTGGTGGGTTTAACAACATTTCAAACTACATACCTCATTAAAGTTGATATTATTCCTATTTTGTCCATACCTCAAAAAAACTATCGATTTTATAAACCGAAAGTCATGGAGCTAAACATATGCTCCTTTGTACTTCATACCAAAACTGCCCTTAAAAGTCGAACTTGTATATATATAAATATTTCAGGGTTTCCAAAAACCATTTTAAAACACAAATTTTCCCAAATGGGATAACTATTTTCTTGCCAAAAATCAATATCAAGCCTTTGTTGATATATACTTTTAAATATTTAAGGATTTAAGGAATTAATATTTTATAAACCAAAATTTCTTAACATGACCAATCTAGTGGTATACGTGTTTCTTTGAAAATTAAAATTTCAAAATTTTCCTAAAACAAAATTTCCAAATAAATCCTTGGGAAGAATCCTTCGAAACCCTTCTTTAAAAATCTAAGCCAATTCCAAAATATTCTTTATGCATATTCTCTCACTATTTTTAGACTAAGGAATTTACATTAATTATTTAAATAAAAATCTAGTTTACCATCAAAGAGGTGATTAATGAATGCACCCAAGCAAAGACTTGCTTTTGGACAATTGCGACATATAGATACTAATTTCCCATTCATTTGGAACAATTTTGCGTCTCTGAGTGGAACTCAAAATCCAAGATCACAAGGTAGCTAGAATCTCATCCATCAAGTCGAACGCCTCTAGTCTTCGGGATTCAGCCATATGCATACTCATGCTCTTCATCAACAGCATTATATGCATCGCAAACACTCCATTGCGTATTTCAAAGTCGACATGAAAATCTTAGCTTTAAGATATTTCGAACTCATGGTCGCTTTGCTCATTCCTTCGGAGTGGAACTGTAGCTTCGTCTATAGTCGGAACTCTTAGAATCTAGTGTATGGTTATAATATTACTAGGTAGGAAAGTACGAATATGTTCTCTCAAATTATCTGAATCCCACTGATCTACTAACCTAGTGTTCTGATACCAAATGTAACATCCCGTACCTTAGTGGGCCTAAATTTCGACCAAAATTGAAACCCAAGTCAATCAGAGCACAGATCGTCGGATTTGGTACCTACAAATAAGCACAAGCATTATCAGATATTGATAGAAATCTAAACTTATAGCAGAAACAATAATAGGATAAGATTACAAACTATGACTACTGCCTTGGAATTAACGGTATTCCTTGGATAGAAAATTCTCACATTAGCATCGAGAATGAGAGAAAGAAGACTCTCCAACAACAAAGCATATCCAACTCTAGTGAACCATTCCTCTAAATCTATCATGTGGGTTGTAATGAGGAGGGAGACAAAAAAACATTTTGGTGACAGGAAAAAAAATATAAATTGTCCATAATATAAAATTATACCGATAGGTTTCCATGTAAATTCTACGTCCGTCAAGGTTAGCAATTCTAATTTAACCTAGCATTGCACACACGATTATATACTTAACTCTTCCTAAGGTACGAATACTAATGAAGCCATATCAACCACTCAATACTTCAATACCCGTTAGCCACTTGATGCTTCTAAATATGAAGCGGGTCCCATATTACTCTTAAAAGATAAATAGGAAAACTTTGTCATTTATGATCTTAATTGAGGTAGACCCCATCATTTAAAACCTATTCTCAAGATAGTTTCCTAATAATGTTGTCAATGTTCAGCGGGTCCTAGCTATAAGATCTCTAAGCATTATTTAAGACTTTCGACATTTAATGTTCAACTATTACCGCATTTGCCGTTGATAAAATCGTAGTCATGTAACAAATAGTTTCCAAGCCACTTAATACCTTTTTATCAAGAAATAGGCAGACTCTAGTCATTTAAGACCTTAACTAAGGCAGACCCCATCATTTAAGACCTATCCCCAAGGCGTGCTCCTAAATGGTACTATTATTATTTTGGCTTTTGCAATGTAAAAGAATGTACCCAAGCAAATTAATACTTTCTTGTGGAAAATAGGCATACCTCATTATTTAAGACCTACTTCCAAAAGCATGTTCCTCAATGGTACAATCTAGCCGTCGTTGCTTGGAAATCTCATTGGGCAACATAATAGTTCATTCATAAGAAAGTGGAGAAGTTTATAGTCACTTAAGACCCAAAACCTGAAGTGAACCATTCCTGAGATATCCACTCTCACTCCTTAATTATAAATATGGCATCTCATTAGGTTAGTTCTTTCGGTAGGAAGGCTGACTCTTTAGCCACTTAAGACCTCAACACTGTAGTAAACCCATTTTAGAGACATCCTTATTTATTCGTTTATTTGGAATCCCACTAGGTTACTTAATATTTCTATTTAGGAGAGAGGCGGAACCTTTAGCTGCTTAAGACCTTAAATTAGAAGCGAATACCTATAGAGATATCCCTCGCCACTCCTAATTCCGAATTTGGAACATTTAATACTTTCCAATTAAGAAAGCAAGCCCAATCTCTCATGTTGCCATAGGTTGTTGTATTAGTGATATTTCACATCAATAGTAAGTACACCCGATTGTTGGTAGCCTAAAAGTGAAAGGTTGTCTTCCGTCAAGTGGCACTACTGACCTCGCATCACTAAACCACTAAGTCTAATAAACCATCACAAATCTTTATTTATATTATCTTAGGTAGACATTGGACTTACCTTACCAATTCCCTTCTTATTTAAGGCAATAGGATTTACCTTAAATCTTTATCGACCCATAAATCCCTATTGAATACTAAAAAATATCAATCTTTGCATATAATCTTAATGAACATTTCCTAAGACATTTATGTATAATTACTAATTTCAGATTAGTAACTGTTTAAATCTATTCCATTTTTATCAGTCTCATTAGTCCATTTACCCTATTAATTTATTGTACCTCCCACATTTATTGGAATTATAGCCTTTTAAATTATTTTCTCATTAATTAATTATTCTAAACATGAATATTACGTGGAAGCGCCATTATTAGCTTTTTATTTAATTATTATATGTGTAGTAATTACGTACAAATATTTACTTTTATCAAATATGTTCTAGTTATATCTTTACTAGCACATACTTTTCCATGATATGTTGTTGGAATTATATCTGACGACGGTTATCTGCTCTAGTTTCCATAAATTTGTCCAAAATAGAATATTTGAGTTTAATATATAAACGGATCTAAATTTCAACCACCCTAAATATAAAAAAGTTTATATTCTGACAAGATTAGAATAATAATCAAAATTTATGACATCATTTTATGACCTATGTTGATCTGGAATAAAATTCATTCAAATTAATATTCTAAATTCATACTTTTGGGACCGATTTTCAGATTAGGTTGTATACAATGCTAAATCAATTCATAAACAAGAATATATAATCAATATTTATTATATTCAAGCCGTATTCAGTTCATTGCCTATAACTCATATACATTTATCCAATTAGGCATAAAAATCAAACAAGGATCAACGGGATAATTTTCATATTATAAAAATCTGTAAAAATTCCCACACACCTTTTAAAAGCAATCTACATCTCTAGATCTGAAGTAGAACATTTGGTTCATCTCCGAATCCTTTTTAATCAAAGCGATATATATATAAGAGGGTACATACATACATTAGAATTACATATCTGTGAAATGATTTGGGATTGGGAGGGAAAATAAATACAATATTTATAGATATATAAATTACCTCAAATGCTCATATAGTTGATTCTCTTCTCTTTTTTATTCGATTTCTATTCTTCTCCAATTTCTATGAATATTGACACAAATATCTTATCTATTATAATTTAGGAAGAAAGTGGAGAAGAAGAAATGGTAGAGCTTTGCTAATGCCTCCATAAAAATATGTGAAGAGAATGGAGGGTTAGACTTGAGTTTATAGGTGCTAGAATATACTATAACCATTCTATCGAAATATATTAAATCTAAGCTCTTGTGGCCTAGGTTAATTGGAGCCGATAGCTCACCATCGGTCGACTGCCCTAGGATGACTGGCCAACCTCTATGGGTCGACCGCCCTTAATGATGAGTCGGCAAGTCGGCCCAGGTAAATAATATGTAAATGTTAAGTATTTCTTATTTAATAATTTTATTTGAATTATTTTTTCATCCATAACTTATTTATTTGGACTCCGATCGCGAAATTCCAAAAATGAAAGTTGTTCAGAATTTCACCGCAGAAGCAATGGTGCATTTTCCATGGTCAAATTTCATCATTTGTAGAAATGCCATTTTTGAAGCCTAATTAATTAACTAACTAATTAAATAATTAACACCAAATTATGGGGTATTACAATTTGACTCACCACCGAATTTTGTTGATTGCAAAGAGTGAAGCAAAGGGCATTTCTAAAAGATCGAACAGTTTCCTCTAGATTCACACTAAGATTTGTTTTGAGAAATTGTTGTTTGAGTTAATTTCTATGAAAAGAGATGTGTAGAGAAGAATATAATGAGAATATGAATTATTTTCTAAGTGTTTCTGTAAGAAATGCGCTTTTATAGAAGTAAAAGGTCGGATAAGTAAATAATCCCTCCAAACATTAACTAACTTTTGACTTTCAATTTTTTTTGAAAAATGCATTGTATGTCGAAACACCAATGTGCACTCTATCGACATATGCGATAACTTTCATATTTCTTGTTTTTGTTTTAATTGGTGTTTATATTTTATATTATCTTAATTTATGATATCCAGAGAATAAGCGAAGATTATTAGATAACAAGTTTAAGTCTCTAAGTATTTTAATTAATAAAAAGAAGGATACATGAGCTTAATGAAGAAATACAAGAAAATGACATGAATAAAATTGAAAAGACATAAAACTAGAGAGTTCAAAAATAGCTAGAGTTCTAGAAAAATGTTGATGAAGATGAAGGGTTTCCACCGAGCTTCCTAATAATCTTCCCAATATATTTGTCCACATTGGACGAGAGGCTAGCGGACTTCTTACTAAAGAAATGTTTAAGCTTATTTTGATTATTATAAAACTTCTATTGGGTTTTTCGAATTTCTTTGTTAGAACAGTGTGATAGTTTGTCAAGCTTTCTAGGGAAGTGACTATTTCCTCCACCTCTTCTTCTTGTCTGTCTCCTCTTCAATTTCCATTCCATCACATTTTTCTTCATATAGGATCTCTTGCTCTTCTTCCCTGGCCAACCCCTCTTCCTTTACTAGAAGTGATTCTTAGGATTCGAATTCAGGAGGAACATGCATAAGAACGAGCTTGGTTTTGTCATAAACTTTATGAGGTAAAAAAATTCACCGCTTAGATCGATACCAAAGTAATTGAAAATTATATTAAGGTACACACCATGTTAAAGTCTTATGCCTATAGATTTTCTTTTGAAAAAGTCATCCAAAATCACTTAAGCCTAGTATATATATCATATTTTCCAAAAATAGCAAATCAAGCTTTGAAATCCTTTTGGGTGGTGATGTTATATTTCCCTGTCCATGATGCAATACTTTGTTATGAAATAGAACTCACTAGTCTTACATTAGGCTTAAGATTCTTGCCTTTAAAAGCATAATCTTCATCATTAGAAAATAAATCTCACACAAATTCCCCATTACAGTAATCAATTTCAAAAGTAGAAAGGTCGTTTCCACTACTTCTATAACCAAAAATTCGACTAAGAATTTCACAATCTAAAGCAATAGTAGTGTCTTTTACACTACTCTAAATTTGACCTTCTTCTCCTTGAAAAAACTTTCCATTCAAATTAGCATAAAAGATTTTAACCAAATTGGAGTAGTAATCAAAATCATTTTGAGATTGTTATCCGGCATTTCGACTCGGCTATATTGGAACTGTTTGGAGAAATTAGATTCGTCTGTCATCTAGGCCAGTAATTCTAAGGTGATGATTCTGGGGTCCAAAAGTCAATAACAAATGGTAATACGAAGGCGTTATCGAACGGAATTGAGAAGTGTGCAATGAAAAATGTTTGAAGTATGGAATATGGTTCAACGTATTAGAGGGATCGGTAAAAATCAACTTCCAAAATAGCGATCGGTATGTTTCAAGAAGTTAATGCAGTTTAATAGACAACAATTAATATGTCAAAATCCACAAGTCCAATGCATATGAAATTTTGTGTGCAAGAGTAGGGACCTTAAGGAGCCTACCCTATGGATTGTTGATCAAAAGGATGGATTCAGAGGGATCGAAAGTATTCCCTCAATAGCGATCGGCTGAAATCAACATGCAATCATAATCAATTAAGGATCAAGAAATAACTCGAGTTCTACTAATCCAATTGGCATGAAACTTGGAGGCTAAGCATATTTTAACTAGGGAAGCTACCACAAGAATCAAATCCCTAAATTCCTCTAAGATAGTGATCGGTACTTATCCCTATTCGTGAGGAATTGGGCCATGCGATCCCTCTTGTGGGTCCATGTGGTTCTGAAGGCCCTTCTACTGAATTTTTAGGAAGATATTTGGCCATCGCGTTTATAAATACAGGCTTGGTTGTTCACTTTCAGGAATTTTACGTTGCTAATTGCATTGAACTCTATTGTAACTAAAGATTTTCATCCCATCCCTATTGTACTCAGTTTACAAAGTGATTAATAAAGCAACCTTTTCAAAGTGGACGTAGGCATACAACGCCGAACCACTATAAATCGTTGTGTTCATGTTATTGCTTCACTCTACTGCTATTTCTTAGTTACTATCCTCTATTTCTATTTTTTATTCTTCATTTATTTCTTTTTAAATCTTCTATTAGGTGTTTGTGCCAATTTTTGGTTCAATTTTTTTGTGCTTTCACCGAGAACCTTGATTCTCTGCTTGTTAGAATCCATTTGTTGCTTCTAGATTGCACAAATCTCCGAAGGAGGTCCATAGTTATTTGCAAGAAGCTTGCTTGTTCTATTCATATTTGCAATAGTCTAAGAAAAACTATCAACAATGGTTAGGAACACCAGATCTACTTCTCAAAACGTAGAAGGATATGAAAATGCTAGCATCTAGCAATGAGGCCCGAGCAATCAACCAATAGGTGTGAATGCCAATCCAGAATATAATGAGAGCACTAGTGGACAACCATCGACAATTGAATCAATAGACTCAAGCCAATATCGATCTAATGAACCAATTCAATCAGCAACAACTAGGGAAAGTTGGAAGGGACCTTACTTCTTACTCTGCATCGAAAAGTTCTAGTTCATCGAACGAGTATCACAAACATAGGCATTGCAGAATTAACGGATATTGCATAGAAACTTCAGGGCATCAACAGGAAATTCTACCCGGTTTGCCAAGACTGATCGGTGCCAACCCCTTCTCCAAAGGATTACAACCTTCCCCTTAAAAGAATTATGCCCTCGTAATTTCCCAAATACAACCTTTAGCCAATTTAATAAAGCCTCATCATGGACTTAATTACAAAATGTAGGGAAACATAATAACCATAAATTAACTACATATAAAAACAATATATAATGACTACGTAAAGCCATGACTCATGTCATGATATAATTCATTTACTACAATGAATTCATTTTTCCATATAAATACAATAATAACACAGGCACTTCTTTAACCATATAATCCAACTATTGTACGTGAAAACAACACTCCATCAATTAAAGGTGAAACAATCTCAATTAAAGATTAATTTATCTCATGCATTTCAATAATTCAACCATAGTTGACTATAAATACAAGAAAATGTAGGTCAATCCAAACATGCACGTGCCAATTAAATGAATATAAATCAATAATCGTCGTAGCTCAAAATAATATGGTCCCATCGTGATATTAACCTATCAACCAATAACATGTATATTTTAATTTCTATGCATAATATGGATGTCCTCAAATATGTTGATGAATCTTCGCATAATCTCACATTCAAGATAATTGGTGTACCATCTCATACCTATACTATAAAAAATATCACGCTCACCTTGTTACATACTTTAAAGTAGTATATGTCTATTCATAGCTACACTCTCTAAATTCTTTGGTCATCCATTTGTGCTAGAACTGCATTGATCCTTGCATCATTGGCATGCATTGGATATATGATTCGTATGACCATCAACCACCAAGGATTAACGGAAATATCATGGTTTTCTATGTACCCGAATACGAGGCCATAGGTGACACTAGATCCCTTCAACGATCTAGGATAGCCATCAAAGTACCCAATGAGTTTTATCACAATATCCCTGCTTGAGAGTACACTAGAAAAAAATATTCGGGTATCAACTATCCATTTGCACGCATATCCAAGCCCTTCTTCGCTCCATCTATTTCCATTTTATCATTATGAAACACTTCACGGTCCCATTTTCTATGGTAGAACGCTTCGACGTTCTATCCATGATTTCCCTTTCTTGAACCCTCCCTGGTAGATCATCATCATGACTCCATCGATCGAGTTGCAATCATCAAAACACTTCTACACATCTACATCAGTCGTAGAATCAACACGTTAAAGAATTGAAGACATTACATCGAAGAGTCTCACCTTCTCCTCCTTGTTTGTCACCATTACATTTTCCATAGTGATTCCTTCATCCAATGATAGGGTTAACTCACCCAAAATACCAAAGAGGTACTTGCTACCAAAGGGAGTCCTAATATACCTTAAAAGAAAAACATTTGCCAAAACATTTTTGTATTCAAATCAAAGCTTCCATCTCCCTTTAAAATGAAAAAAAAATTCTTCTTCTTTTGTTCTAAAAACGCACCACTAGTTTATAAAACAATTTCAAAATATATTTTCCATCACTTTTACCCAATTAAAAATGGTTCTGTTAAAAAACCATCATTTAAGAAATCAAATCATCCTTTGAAATAGATGCCCCTTGTTTTTAAATATTTATGGAGGCCAAAAATAGGATTTGGAATGCACTTGGTTTTAAAATTCCACATAATGGACCCTACAACTATCCTTGATTCCTTAGTGGTATCCTTCAAGCATTTAGTCACTAAAATCCTCCAACCACTATCACTCATCTTTATCGAACCGCTTCAAATTTCTTGATCAAACAAGGTATATACGGTTACAATATATCACATACCAAGCGGCTATGTGAACAAGTAAACAAACGACAAAGCAAACAAGCAACAAGCAAACAAACAATCAACGACAAGCGAAAGCGATTAATCCAAGCAAGCAAGACATGAATTAAAAGGTGAACATTAATCAAAAAAGTAAACAAACAAATAATTAAAATCAAACATAGTTAAAGGAGAAATCAATGACATGATACAATCATAAGAAATTAATTCAAATGAGCATATCATAAATAGATGAGTAAACATGAGTAAATAAGAAGCTAAATTTCTTAATTGCGGTTAATTTAACAAACACCTATGCAATACAAACAATTTATCCAATGAAAATAATATAACCAACCAGGTGACTCCCCATACATTAAATTAGGCATTTTGATGCTCCACCTTTATACCTATATTACCAAAGAGTGTTATTGAAGAAGACGGTTTGGCAATATGTTGAATGAGTCTTGTTAGGAAGGATCATATGTGAGTATTCCCTTGGACTAACACTGGTACGTATTCTTACCTACAAATATTTTAACAGTATATGTATCAGGTATCTGCATATAGCAATAAACAAATGAGTTTACCAAGATAGAACAACATACAACATATACAAGTGAACACAGTCGTGGGTCGCAGCAGAGAAATATAATGTATCACAATATATACGTAAACAACAAGGCGAGTCTATAAAAAAGGAATTTCTGCACCAAGTCACATACATAATATTTAACTCATGGCCATATCATCAAAATAATTATAAGAAAACATCCAAAGAAAAATATACATTGTCAACTTCTCAAAACACTTATAATATATCTATATACACTATCTCCTCTAAAGCCTAATCATCCAAAATGGCTAATCTCCCTGTGCCTACAAAGTCTTGGACTGACCTGAGTATTATATAAATAATAAACGAGTCTGAATATATCTAAATCCAAGGTGAGTATGATGATAAAGCATGGAATTAAAAGACAAAGTAAGTATATGACTCAACATAATATTCATTGTAACATCAAAATAATATTCTAGCTACACAGCTAAATAATCCCCGAGGGAATACATATAAGCAAGTAAGGAGCACGACATCTATAAATTGGTTAATAACAGTAAAATGCATCAAAATCTTAAGATACTATGGACAGGAACACAACGTGTCCACAAAAGCCACTGATAAAGGGTTGAATCATAAATCATACCAAATAAAAGAGTCAATAGCGATATATATCTTAACATACATTCCTAATGAAGTGAAAACTTCTAAATGTTAGCCCAATGATAGATCAAGAAACATAGAATTCCATGTAAATAATCAAAGCATCCACAACAAGGCATACAAATCTAGACTTAAATCCTAGTCGAAGTAATAATTTTTGACAGTTGACTTAGAAGATATCAAGGATTATGGAACCTAAATAGAATTAATTCATACAAAATATAGAAATCAATATACAAGAATACTTTCTCGACTTATAATCTTGATGGAAGTAAAGATTTTTGAATGTTAGTCCTTTGAGATAGCTAGTAAAAACCCAAGTGAAATACAATTCACACAAAATATCGAAAGCAATAACCAAATATTTACCATAACATATAGTCCTAATGGAAGTAATACTTTTGATCATTAGGCCCTAGGAGCCATTAAGAAATAAAAACTTAATAAACATTAATGTCAATCAAATATTCAATGTACAAAACTATTTACCCCGACCCACGGTCCTTAGTAAGGTGAAACTCTCGACTGAATTGTGCTAGAAGATTGAAATGGAAAATCTTACCCAAAAAATCTCTCAACCATAGGCTCTTATAAGGGAATGAGATACAAGCACATAACAAGTCTCCAGTGTCAAAGATAGACCACACATAGCCATCTCGGTTTAGGCTATCTCAAATGATAGACTGACATGCAGCCGGTCTCTAATGTCATACAATCAACGTCTCTAATGAGATGTTATCAAATGTCTCATATATATTGGATTAATCAAATTCATTCAAACAGGAGACTTACATACCATAGCACCACTCTTGGAAACGCTAATCACCACAGATCGTTTCCTACAGTCCCTTAGTTACTCCCAGAATCACAACACCAATATCCATCTACATGTTATAAACATGCCATAGATTATGTTGAGCATTTGTCACTATTCCTACTTGCCCATATAATGGACTGTTGGTCCGTAAGTAATGTCTAGGCAATGGCTCTAACATGAGTAATAAGTCTTAGCCTACAAACTCAACAAAGTGATATTACAGATCTGGAATGCGACGCCGCAATTATGAGCTACGATGGATATTAGCCGATTTGTCAGGTCCTAATCATGTGCTCTCAAAAGTGGCGTGAACCCTATGACGTAGATTCCCAACAATACTCTCAACTCGAAAAGTCCTAATGAGAGCACCTCATCATAAAAAAACCCCGACTACTAGCCCTAAGGGAAGACAAAAATTACTCAACTAGTTAGTCCTTAGAGGGTGAAATTAATACTCTCGATAGACGAGTCCTAATAAGAGTAATAATAAGTACTCTGACTCCAAGCGTCCAATTATGAGTAGATAATGATACTCGACCGATTAGTCCTTAGAGGGTGGATCAATAAATCCCAACATAACTCCAACCTTTAGACCTTAGAGAGCAATAGACTCTCGACTACTAATCTCAATAAAAGAGTCACATCAAGTCGATATCACAAATTCCTAACCCATATTTAAGTGATTTCTACTCAACAATAGTAACTGAACAAGTATTTCATGAACGTCCCATATCACACAGTAATAATCGAATGTTTACCAATACCTAGTAAACTACACTCACTAAAACAATAATTATTCTGTAGTATGAGTCAATAGAATAACCAAAAAAATATTATCGAGCGTCCTATTTCACCAAGTGTTACTAGCCCGTTTATTCAATATCCTCATTATATAGAATCGAAACACAACCTAGATCAAATATTCCGTTTGAGGAGTGAAGAATATAATCAGAGAATTATTCCAAAACATCCCATACCACTTAGTATAGTTAAACCGCTTACTCAAAATTCTCACTATATAGAATTTAACACAAATATCCATATAAATCAGTTCAAATTAATCAAACCATATATAAAAGGATTTTATAATTCCAAACTCTCAAAATCATTTTAAATATTTCATATTTTGACTTATCTTCAAATTAGATTGTGTACTTAAAGTCCTATTTTAAAATTATTTTTGAATCTTTCTTATATTTTTCACATTAGAATTCTCTTTCAGAAATATTATTAAAATCCTTCATTTACACTTACCAAAATTCCATACAATACAAAAATACTGAAAATCTTTATTTTCATTTTTAAAAGAAGTTTTATATCCAAAACAAGTTGTAATAAATAATTTTTATTTTCATTCGCTTTTATTTACTTGTAAATATATTTCAACTTAATTTAAAATTCTATAAATTAATTTTCAAAGCTTTCTAACATCTTTTAAAACGAAAAAAACTAATAAAACGTTCAAAATATAAATATTGTAGCAAAATTATCTACAAATATCAACCAACCATCAATACAAATTTTATCCCACGACCCGAGTCGAATTACACCGAGTTCCGGTCATCCATACAATTCGCACATAACGTATAAATAAACCACACAAAATTTCACCATGAACTCGAAAATCATATCCAATAACACAATAATCAATTCAATATCACAAACAATCTATTCAACCAAGCAATTCAATCAATAAGCAGGTAATATACATAACACACAAAGGGGAATAGATATAGATGGGAGTATAAAACACAACCTAACCATTGTTTGCAAAAACTCCCTTCTTTTGCCTCATCTAATACCCAAATATCTTAGCTTACCCGACTATATGAATGCTAATCCCAGAATATCAGGCAACAATAGCCTCCTCCTATGACTTAACCCATGCACAAATAAATCTGCATTGCCAAGCTTCACATGCTTCCTCGTCCCAGCCTCAAACATGCCCGACACATCTTTACACCTAGACCCACACGCACATCCATTATCGAGTGCCACTCCACAAACTCATGATGCATCTTCCGTAATGTCAAATGCCGCTGCTAGGCATCCATGCACCTCAACGTTTGCCCTCGCTTTAGCCCCCTAAAATATGATAAATTGAAACGAACATGCCATCCTTTGATCAAAGGTCATGTCTCTTCATCATCTACATAAAGTCTTTGAAAATTAGTTTTCAATCACTTCTTATTATTCAATCACTCTTTCTTTGCTACTATTTTTCCATCAAATTCTCTTAATACTTTTGCACTTATTTTGTAAATCTGCACTCTCACCCTAATTCTTTAGGCATTTGCAATATATGATCAGTGTGTATATACTTTAATTCTTCATCACTATCTCTTTGGTATCAAAGATAAATTATAGTTGAGGTCTATAGGATCTTTGAATTGAAATATTAAGAATTGATATTGAAAAATATGATTACTTGTTAACATTACTTTGATATTTTAAAAGAGGAAAGGTGAATCCTACCTCTTATTGAAAGTTAAATTTGTATATGTGAAATTGACCATCCGTGGAATGTCAAGATATTACACGTGTCATGCCAACCTTAGAAAGCGAGGATATGCGTTATTGCCACCTGGTTCAAAGTCAAGATGTTAGGTTTGTCCTGACTCTCATGGAAAATCAAGATTGTAAGTGTGTACTTGCCACCCATCGAAAGCAAGTTGTCATAGTGAAATCGGTACGGGGTATGGGACTAGATGTAAGATTGGGTATTCGAACCGGTATAAAATTTCTCGATGTTAATTACTCTACAATTTTTATTTATATTCTGTGTGACAACCCACCTTCTCGACCCTTAGAGATGTACACTATTACATCCTTGGTATTCACACATTGTAAATCCAAGTGCAAGAGAGGAAGATTATCATGGGTTAAATAAAATAAAGGCAGGAGTCAAGAAAATAATAGAATCTCACATAGTATTCGACGCATAATTATCCATATGAGTAGTACATGCAATTACTCTAAATTGTTCCATCAGAGCTAGTAAGTACTAATCCAACCTGGATAGTTATAACTACATATTCTTATAAGTGTTGGGAGATAAAAATACATAATACGGAAAAAATAGAAATAAATGACTATCTATATAGGACCCTTCAACTTCATGCTACATTCAAATTGCTCAAAGCTTCTCCTAAAATGTTCCATGCTACCTAACTACTTGGCTGCCCAAAAAAATAGGGCAACTATAGTTTAAGGGGAAAAAAATAAATTTCGGTTCAGTCATGGCATTGGTATGAGAAACTCAAAATACAAATATTTGAAACAAAGGGTATCTCATAAGACCGTGCCACACATAAACATGGAACGGGTTTTTACCTTATGATAACCAAAATATTTACTACGCAAAATCTGTTAATATTATTTTTAATGACATTCTTCTGAAAATAATTTCCTGTAAATATATGTAAGCTTAGACGAAATTATTATATTATTATACTCTAGCACACCAGGATCTACAATCAAGTCTAAAGGCACTTATTGGAGAATGGATTTCCATATAATGGCAAGTAAAGAATTACCTTTCATGCAGTACATCTCTAGAGGGATGTACCAAGGATCAACAACGTTGAAAACTCTGAACCTGGCAAGACCGACCAACTCACAGACCCAACTTGGTGGTAGATAGAACCGAATATAACATCAACCTGGCCGTAACCTACCTATCCGAGCTCCCATAGCATATACAACATACTCGACATATATAGATTAATCTAGAAAGGTGATGACCATACCGTAATGGTTGTGAACCACATAACCTTACGGCATGCCATGTTTAAGTCATTTTCGGGGGATGAGGCCCGAGGTAACGATTACCTTTCACATGACACATTCCACTTTGAATTCTGCATTGCCAATTCCATCACACACCATTGATTTCCACAAACTACAACCTCTGAGCTTGTACGTCTAAGAGACGGGTATTAAGTATAGGAGAGTTGCTTCCTACACCACCAAACAAATGCACGTTCGTAAAAATCAATGTAGGTATATGTTGGAAGTGTAATGTTAGACATTCATCCATGCATGTTATCTAGAAATAGGACAAATCGAAGGATCTCTCCTACGACATCCTATCGGGAGTCATCCCTAAGATTCGTAGTGAGTAGTCCTTGCATCAAAGATCAAATGAATATACTACTACCATATATGTATATGATATAGGGAATTTCCCCCGAGAGTTAGTGACAAGTAGCCCTTCATTCATTTATTCTCATTCCAAGTCTTCACTTCAAATACGTAAATTGGTTCGAAGTGGTTTTCAAATAATAATCACTCAAATCCAACATTGGTTCCTTTGAACCAATCATTAACAAAAAGATGTTAAGTAAATAGGGTTTATCATTTGATTAATTACTTTCTTTTTTACCCAAAAATATCTTTATATCTTTAAAACATTTCTTTCTGGTATATAGGAATCATTACACCTCTCTTTAACTTTGGAAATACCAAATCATTTTCATAAGTCATATTGGAAAACATTATCGAGTTAAAAAGGGTCGATAGAAATTATACTAATTCTACTCAACATTAATTTTTATATTTAACCTTTACCATCCATCGAATAACAGTGAAATCACCTTTTAAATTCACACAGATAGTATGAGATCCCTCCTCGGAATTTAATACAGGGCGTAAGATGATTATTTCTATATAATCCAAGTTGTATAAATTTGGAAAATTAAATCAATTATACTTGTCTAGTTTCCGACATTTCGACCTTCTCTATTCCTCGCCTAAGAAAAAGGTCAGGTGAGCCGGGGCACTAGTTGCTTCTGAACATCTCCTTGGTTTAAGCATCTCACATCCAAATCTCACAAATAGAGAATTCCAGTCTACTCTTTGGCTTTTAGAACTAAGATTAGATCACTTGATTTTAACAACTTTTCTTTAAATCGTTTATTTAATATTTTTTAAAATAAATTATAAAAACTTTAAATCATCTTTAAAATACTTAATTATATATTAGAAAAAATTGATAAAATATTTGGGAAAGAATAATTAAGTTTAAAGCCATATTTAAAAAATTATTAAAAGTGCTGCAAAAAATGCTGCAAATAGTGTTTTTAAGGCTTATCTGAACAAAACATAGAAATCCATTTTTATAACAAAAATCTCTATTAAAACATTTAAAAGATGTACAGAATTCATTCCATATTTTTAAAGAACCAAAAATATCGTTTATAAAGAATTTATCGCTGGTTTCTCAATTACCAAACCACAAGTATTTTGAAAACTTGACTTTCTCATTTTTCAAAATCTACTAAATGAAATCTTGATCTCTTTCTTTTTTCTGAAAATTATGATTATAAGAGAGAAGTCGTTAAAATTTTATTACAAAGAATTCTGTCTCCAAAACCATCGCTATGTGGATTTAACTTTCTATTGTGCGAAATCGCGAACTACCATTACATGACATGCCTATTTTTGACTCAATTTTCATAACTTGTCAAAACTTTACAAAATTGGATTTTAGTATTTATTAAACATTTATAAAAAAAATTAAATTATTTCAAAGGGTTTAATGATTACATACCACTTTTATAACTTGACTCGGAAAGTGATTTCCTTATGTGATATCGATGTGTATTTAACGTGACTTGTTTACACAATCGAACAACTATATTGAACCTATCAAACTTGATGATCAAAGCATAGAAAACATCCATAACAATCATATCACACCATTATCATACACATACACAAATAGGTTTTTATTGGAAAAAAGGCTATAGCTTTGCTAACTCGTGACTTTAGCTTACGAACTCTTACACCTTGGCTCCTAGTTGGCTCGGCCCTTGCTTGGGATGGTGGGAGGTGCTCACATCCTTGGCTAGGGAAGGAGGAAGGCACGGCCTTAGGAGCTTACAAAGGTGGTTATGGAGAATAAAGGAGGAGTTTGCTTTGAGTTTGAAGTGTTTTGATATATGTACATATATACATGTACATATATATACATAAATACATGTGTATGTGCATATATATATATAATTTAATTTATATTTGAATTATATTTTCCCATTATTTTGCTATGGCTAGAAGACATGAAAGTAGAGAGGAAGAAGCTTAAAAATGAAGAAGGAGAAGTGAGGAAATGAAGTGGAGATGGTGTGGCATTTATAGGGAAAGAAGAGGGAAAAAATATATTAGATATTTTGTGCACTTACATCATCTCGTTGGTCACCACACAACTCCCTCCTTACATCACCTTACACGGCCATGTACTCCTCCCTTCATGTGCTTGTACTTTGATGGTAAGTATTGACTTGGAGAAAGCTTAAGTGTTAAGGAGTTTTGGACAATATCTTAGATATTTTAGGTTATATAAATTTATATATATGTATATGTATATGTATATGTATATGTATGTATGTATATTTGCGTGTGTCTATGTATTCAGGTGCATGTGAATGTCTTCATGAATGTGTACATGTATATGTACATATTTATGTTGCATTTAATTCATTACATTGCACAACTTCTATACGTTGAATCGCTATGAATTCTGATTTTTGATATCTAATCATATTTTCACTTCTTATTTAATATTTATATATTTGTAAACAAAGTTTGATAATAATATTCCTATCATTGTATAATAATTAAAAGGGCTCGTTTAATAATTACTAAATCATTTAAACTCAATTTAAATTCAAAAATCAATTATTCGAAAATAATGGCATTGTTAATGATGTCACAAAAAAAATTTATTTCTCTAAAATAAAATAAATTATTTCATTATATATTTTCACTTATATAGATAAATGAGTGTATCCTGCTTTTTCATGATGTCGGATGGTCGAAAGCTGTTTATCGATAGAATGATATTCGATCATTTTATCAATATTTATTTCAAAGTATTTTTTGTAAATATTTATTCAAAACGAGATTTCCACTATTATTTATTTTTCAAAACATCATTGTTTATGTTAAAAAATCTTATATTTTGAAATTTTTCTAAAGTGATGAATTTTTGGTCGTCCATGAATTTTAGGATTAGAAGAAGATAATTCGAAGTGAATATATATATTTGAATGAAATGAGATATATACAAGATATGATAAGTGACAACACCACAGTTGGTGAGTATATTATCTCGGTACAACTTCAATCCTAAACTCAGGATATGCTTTACTCATTCTGCCTTTTATTTCACAAGTGCAGTCTTCTACATCACCACTCTATTGGACTTTCACCAACCTCACAACTTTCCTTCTCATTCATTTCTCATTGTGATCCATGATTCGAACTAGTCACCTAATAGCTGCCAAATTTGGTTCAAATTCTAAATCTTCTTGGGCAGCCGTTTCTATAATCTGCTTTGGATTATGCACATATTCTATAAAAGGGATTCGTGAACGATGTTGTGCATACTAGACAACCTTTCGGGCAGTTCCATATGATAAGCTGGTGGGCCAATCCGTTCAAGAATGGGAAAAGGTCCAATAAATCGAGGTTCTAACTTCCTTGCCCGACCAAATCTTACCACACCTCTCATTGGAGAGACTTTCAAGAATATAAAATCTCCAAATGAGAATTCCAAACTTCTACGCCATTGATCAGCGTAACTCTTCTACCTACTTTTGGCTTCTCTCATTTCGTTTCTGATCAATTCTACCTTTTCTGAGGCTTCTCGAATTATGTTAGGACCAAGTACTAACTGATCTACAGTTTTCGATCCAACATGATGGGATCTACATGGATGGCCATATAAAGCTCTGTACCATGCCATGCCAATACTGGTCTGATAGATGCTATTGTAGGAGAATTCTATAAGATGAAGATTGTTATCCCGTCTTTTGGTCAAGGCCGGAATAACAACAAGTTGGATGGAAAGGGATGGATATCGGAATTGGAGATCAACTGGAAACGAGGTTATGATGGATGTCTTCGGAACTTGGTCGAGCTCCAATCACGACGGGATCGATTGGGAGTGCTGATCAAGGCTAGGAGAGGCTACGTTCCAATTTCAGGTCAATCGGAGTTCGTGTGCTCAAGATATGATCGGTGCAATTACAGCAAAAATCATGTTTGAATCGATCTATTCGAATCCATGGAGCAGCCAAAGAAATCCCTCTTCGTATCATTCTTGTACGAATCCTTCAGGTGCTCCCGTCTACGTATCAGTTGGGCGAACTACACTCTTCGTATCCATCATACGCATTGTATCGTATCCATCGAAGCGAGCTACTGTTCTTACCCACCAATGGTAAGGCTTCATTCGTATCCATCTGTCGGTCTTGTTCGTATCCACAAAATCATATCCATCAACTTACACCTTCTTCGTATCGATCATGTATGCACTCCACTCCCATCATCTAAGATTACTTCGTATCGATCAACATGTATAAGATCGATACGAAGTACACTGCTGGCATTGATACGAAAATGGACACATCTCTTTGATGGACACGGACAAACGATGCGAATAAAAGTCAAAGTAGATGGAGACGAATGGAAGGATATGGATGGATCAGAATGGAGTTCAAAAGGAATGAGGGCTCGGTTAACATAGCAAGGAACGTGGATCCACCCTAATTTGTCGGTCCATGTCAACAGGTAGACATGTGCCTTTGGTCGACGCGAAGAAGAAGGAGGCAATGGCATTGATACGAAGTCGTATCCATATTGGAGAACCCAGTTTGTATCGATCATATTTTGAGATCCACAAGTCTAAATGCTATGAAACTTTCACAGGAGCTTACGTACGACCTAAGTAATGTTCATGCCAAATTTTGACTCGATCCGATCAAATCTTGATCAATATGAAATTTGTTCGTATCGATTGCGGATCGAGTCAAAATTACCGAGGATCGATCGCGTGGGCCCACTCACGTGCTAGAAGAGGTCTCCCGAGATCTAAGCGAGATATTTACAGCCTATGCCTATAAATAGCACCTCAAAGCCTACAGAAAAGGGATCTTTGGTTTATCCGACGTCCAGACTCTGTCGAAATCATCATTGCACTACAAAGCTGCTGTTACACTCGAATTTCATCACTGTAAACCACTATAATCAGTTGTAACCATCAAGGAAAGTCAATAAAAGATTAACTTTTGAAGTGGATGCAGGCCGGAGATAGCCAAACCACTATAAATCTTATTTCTCTATCTACTTCTTTCCGTTTCACTTTTATTATTCTTCATTTTTTATCCTTTATATTACCAAGATCTATGATTTGTGATCATATACTATTGATTTATATTCATACACTGGTGCTTTCACGATATCTGGAGTTTGTGACCAATTTTGGCACAAACAAAGATATTTTTCCAGTGAACCTCCAAAATCTAAGATACAAGCTGTCATAAGATTGTCCAACACTCGATCCCTTTCAGTTTGCCCATCAGCCTGGGGATGATGTGCGGTGCTACTTAGCTTCATTCTCAAAGTTGTTTATAATACCTCACAAAACATAATGGTAAAGATTGAGTCTCAATCACTGATTATACTGCTTCGGAGACCATGTAATCGGACTATTTCCCTAATGTATATTTCTGCAAGACATGCAACTTTTCCAGTTGGCTTTGCTAGGATAAAGTGTGCGCTTTTGGTCAATCGATCTAGGATAACCCAAATGCCTTCATTTCCTTTCCCTGATAGTGGTATGCTGTCAATGAAATCCAATGATATTTGTCCCATTTCAAAGTCGGAATTTTAAGAGGTTGAAGTAATCCAACATTCCTTTACAAATCGCTCTTGATCTATTTACAATTTGCACATCTGCTAATATCGATAGAGATATCCCTCTTCATACCGTCCTACCAATAAGTCTTCTTTATATCTCGATACATTTTGGTGACTCTGGGAGGTACTGAAAGTCGAGAATTGTGACATTCTGTTAAAACTTATGTATCCCGTCGACTTATGGGATGCATACTCTTTCATTTATCCTTAATATTCCTTGATCATCCACCTTGGATCCTATCCATCCTTCTGGTACTATGTTTTTGTCCTTTGCTTTGACTATCTCTGGAATAAATGGATCTCAGAGCTGGTTATCTATGGTTAATCAATGTTGTATGTACTATCAAATAAGTTATAACGACATGCTTTGTGCTAATGCATCTCCTACAAAATTGCCTTTCGTAGGCATATATAGGATATCTAAATCATATGACGCGAGAAATTCTAGCTAAAGTTGTTGTCTCATATTCAAGCTCTTTTGACTGGAAAGATACTTCAAATATTTATGATCTGTAAAGAGTTTGAACTTTTCAAATATTTAAAGAAGAAATGTTATTTACCAAGGTCAAACAAAGTTTATCAAATCAAACTTTTGAGATATTCTTACCTAGTAAATAATGTCTCCAAGTCTTTAGTGTGGGCACAACGACTAATAGTTTTAAGTCATGTGTTGCATAATTACACTCATGCATCTTTAATTGCCTACTAGCATGTGCGATAACGTTTCCATGTTGCATTAGTACCATGCCCACTCCTTCACCACAAGCATTAGTATAAATGGTTAAACCACCACTTTCATCAATAATAGTTAGGATTGGAGGATTGTTAGCTTTTTCTTAAGTTTTTGAAATGCTTCTTCACATTTTGGCATCCATTCAAATTTCACATCCTTCATAGTCAACTTCATTACGTGATGAGAATTCTTGTAGAAGTCTTGAATAAATCTCCGGTAGCATCCTACCATTGCTAAGAAACTGGGAATATCCTTCGAAGTCTATGGTTGCTTCCAATCTAGAATAGCTGTAATTTTTCTAGGATCAACTGAGATTCCTTCTTTTGACACCGCATGTCCATGGAATCTTACCTTTTCTTCCTAGAAGTGGAAATTTGAAAACTTAGCCTTGAGCACATTCCTCCTCAATATTTTTTTACAATCACTAAATTCCTTTCGTGTTCTTCTTTAATCTTTTAATACATACGAATATCATCAATAAAACCTAAGACGAATTTGTGGAGCACATCTGTAAATACTCTATTCATAAGGCCTACAAAATAAGCGGAAGTATTAGTTAGCCCAAAAGGCATAACTACCCGCTCATAGAAATCATTTTGTCCTCTTAATGTGGTTGAAGAAATACAATCTTCTGTTATCCTTAATTGATGGAATCCGGTAGCTAGGTCCATTTTGGAGAATACTCAAGCACCATGAAGTCGATGGAACAAGTCATCAAAACGAGGTAGGGAATAATTGCTCTTAACCGTTTTCTTATTTAGGTCCCGATAGTTTGCACAAAGTCTTTCAGAGCCATCTGACTTTGCAATAAAAACTACTGCCGAGCTCCAAATTCAGCGACTTAGTCTAATTAGTCCTTTCTTTAACAATTCTTCCACTTGATTTTTTAATTCATTTATTTCCTTGTGGGCTATTCTTTAAGAAGAATGAAAAGCAGACCTTACATCGGAAATCAAGTCATTCTGAAACTCAATTTCCCTATGTGAGGGTAAAATTTTAACTTCCTTAAAAACATTCGAAAATTCCTTAACAATTGGTATTTCTTCTAAATGTTTTTGAAATGAATTTAGGGCATACATAAAACTATCCATTACTAGACTTGATTCTTAGCACATTATTTTAAAAGGTTCACTTCCATTATTTTTCAATGCACCGACGCAATAAAGAACAACCTTATGTTTAGAAAACCAATCCATCTCGAGTATAATCTCAAATCCATTAAAATTGAGGATGATTAGGTATCATGAAATTTTTAGGATAGGTAGGTAAATTGTACTTTTTCACATTATACCAAGATTAGTTTTACTACCTATAGGGTTAGAGACATAGAGAGGGGTATCTAATACTTTGTGGTAAGTTTCAATTTATCACCTAATTCTTTAGAAATAAAATTATGGGATGCCTCAGTATTAAATAATACTCTAACTATATTTTCATTAATGTAGATATTACCTTCAAGAACTCTCATGCCTTTCGCATCAGTTAAGTTTGAGGGTTCATCTTTGATGGCAAAAACTCTAAATTGTTCTCCTTTATTTATCAATGGGCAGTCCTTCTTTTGGTGCCCTAGTTTGTGACAATTGTAGAAATTCCTATCATGAGACTTTGGATTCTTATAGGTGGTAGCAAAATGACCCTTCTATTGGCTATTATATCAAGCAATATCCTTCAAATTGTTTTTGGCAGATCTCCTTCTGGCTTGCCTTGCAATGATTTATTTCAAAAATGGTTGGACTTCCTCTTCTTCCAAATATTGCTGCTTCTTTGAGTTATGGGCGGATCCATTTTTTCTGAGGTTCCATATCGGAACCCCATGTCTACCAAATCAACAAAGGTTCCCCTAACATGCCCTGTCATCCTGTCCTCACATTGCCCTTCATCCCTACAATAAACATTTTATTCTTCTTTAAAGGAGTGTCTAACAGACCTAGGCTAAAACAGGACAACTCTGAACTTGTTGGAATACACTTCTACCGACAACTCTCCTTATTTTAAATCCATAAAATTTCGGTAAATGCGGGATTTTCCTGCAGCTGGCATATATTGTTCTTCCAAGACTTACTTGAATTTTTCCCATGAGAAATTATCTTGTTGACCATTCAGAGCTATGAACTCCCACCATGCTAGAGCCTCTTCTTGTAACTGCCAAGAAGTTAAGAACCTTTTCTGCTCATTTTCGATATTCGATCCCTTAAAATTTCTTTACAAGAGCGGATCTAAGCCTGAACTTTAATAATGGACACCATTCATTTGAATGTTTTACCATCCAAACTGGTGTAATCTTTGCACAAAGTAGCAAAGTTAATTTGAGGCTGCATAGGGATTATCACTTCCTTAATTATTATGGCATTTTATTGACCATTGGTGGCAGTAGTGTTGCTACCTCTCCTTCATCCTCTTCTATTACTCATCACCTACCATCTGCATATAGTAAGGAAACATCTTTATAAATATAGACGAAATTACCTTAGGGAATGGGTATAAACTTGAATATACTTATTCGAATAAAATTTTAAATATGCGCTCTTTTAGACTAAACTCATTGTAGGGGATTACTAACCTATCTTTAATGAGTTGACCCCGTCTAGGCTTAGGTATTCACTCAACCAAAAGCGCTGATACCAAATGTGACGACTCACCTCCTCGACCCTCAGAGATTGACACTAATACATCGTCAGTATTTACGTGTCGTAAATCCAAGTGTCGAAGAGGTAGATTATCATAGGATAAAGAAAATAAAGATAGAAGACAAGACAATAATAGAATCTCACATCGTATTCTACAAAAAATTATACATATGAGTAGTACATGCAATTACTCTAAATTGATCCATTAGAGTTCTAATAAGTACTAACTGAGCCAGAATAGTTATAACTACCTATTCTTACAAGTGTTGGTAAACGCAAAATACATAATACAGCGGAATTAGAAATAGATGACCATCTATATAGGACCCTCCAGCTTCATGCCTTATCCAAAATGCTCCGAGCTTCTCCAAAAATGCTCCATGTTACCAAACTACTTGTTTGCCCTATAAAATAAGGCATCCAGAGTTTAAGACGAAATGAAAATAAACTCCGGTTCAGTCATGGGACTGGTATGGGAAACACAAAATACAAATATTTGAAACAAATTGTATCTCATAAGACCTCGCTGCACATAAACACAGAATGAGTTTTTACCTTATGATAACCAAAATCTTTACTATGAAAAATCTGGTAATATTACTTTTAATGACATTCTTTTGAAAACACTTTTCCAGTAAATATACATAGACTTAGTCGAAATTGTTACATTATTAAATTCTAACATACTAGGTTCTACAATCCAGTTCGAAATTGGAGAATGGATTTCCATATAAGGATATGTAAGGAACCAAATTTTGTACAGTACATCTCTAGAGGGATGTACTGATAATCAACCACATAGAAGCCTCTGCATATCGTATGACCGGCCTACCCATAGACCTAACTTGGTGGCGGACAGAATCGAATATAACATCACCCCAGTCATAGTCAACCTTCCAATATCTCTAGCATACACAACATACTAGACACATATAGATTAATCCAGAAAGGTGATGACCATACCCTAATGGTTGCAGACCACATAGCCTTACGGCGTGCCCTATTTAAGTCAAGGTATAAGTCCCAAGGTAACGATTACATTTCACATAGCATATTCCACTTTGAATTCCACATTGCCAGCTCCATTACACACCATTTATTTCTACAAATGTATAGCCTTTGAGCTCGTACATCTCAAAGAAAGGTGTTAAGTATAGGAGAGTTACTTCCTACACCACCAAACAGATGTATGCGTGTAAAAATCGATGTAGGTATATGTTAGAAGTGCAATGTCAGACATTCGTCCATGCAAGTTGTCTAGAAATAGGACTAACAGAGTAATCCCTGCATCGAAGATCAAACGAACATACTAATGCTACATATGTATATGATATGGGAAATTTCTCCCGAGGGTTAGTGACAAGCAGCCCTTCATTCATTTATTTTCATTCCAAGTTTTCACTTCCAATATGTAAATTGGTTCGAAGTGGTTTTCGAATAAGAATCACTCAAATCCAACCTTAGTTCCTTTAAACCAATCATCAATAAAAAGATGTTAATTAAATAGATGGTTATCATTTCATTAATTACTTTGTTTTTTTACCAAAAAATATCTTCCAGAGATATGTATCTTTAAAAAAATTATTCCCAGTATATAGGAATCGTTACACCTCTCTTAAACTTTGGAAATACCAAATCATTTTCATAAGTCATATTGGAAAACATTATTGAGTTAAAAAGGGTCGATAGAAATTATATTAATTCCACTCAACATCAATTTCTGTATTCAACCTTTACTATCCATCGAATAATGGTGAAATCACCTTTTAAATTGACATGGATGGTACAGGTTCCCTCCTCAAAATTTAATACCAAATAAGATGATTATTTCTATACAATCCAAGTTATTTAAATTTGGAAAATTAAATATTATATACTTATCTCGTTTTTGACATTTCAGCCTTATATATTCCTCGTCCACGAAAAGGCCAGATAAGCCAGGGAACTAGCTGCTCCTGAACATCTCCTTAGTTTAAGCATCTCATATCCATAGAAAAATCTAGTCTACTCGTCAGCTTTTAGAGCTAAGATTAAATCAATTGATTTTAACAGCTTTTCTTTAAATAATTTATTCGAATTATTTTTAAAATAAATTATAAATCCTTTAAATCATATTTTAAATACTTAATTATATATTTGAAAAAATTTATAAAAGATTTTGGAAAGAATATTTAAGTTTAAAGCCATATTTCAAAAGTAATAAAAAATGCTGCGAATGGTGCTTTTACGGCTTATTTGATCAAAACAACTTTTCAATCATTTAGAAATCCATTATTATTATCTAATCTCTTTTAAAACATTTCAAAATATTTATAGAATTTATCCAATTTTTTTAAAGAGTTAAAAATATCTTTTATAAAGAATTCGTTGTTTTGGTTTTCGAACTACCAAACCACGACTATTTTGATAACTCGATTTGCTTTTATTTCAAAATCTACTAAACGAAATCTCAATATTTTTCTTTTGTTTAAAATTTATGATTGTAGGAGTTCAAAAAATTATTATTACAAAGTATTCCAACTTTGAATTCATCGTTTAAGTGGATTTAACTTTCTACGGCGTGAAATCGTGAATTGTTGTAACGCCACGCGCCTAATTTTGACCCAATTTTTATAATTTTTCTAGACTTCATCACACTGGATTTTAGTGCTTATATAACATTTGTAAACCATTTTAAATCATTTCAAAGGTGTTTAATGATTCCATATCTGTAACGTTCCACACTTGGAGGCCCAAAACTAATGGCTACGGATGCTACAGTCATTCATAGATATTAATTCTCGGTTACCGAATGCAGTAATGTTAGATACATTGATATAACAAAATGCATGCATATGAATTTTTTTTAAACCATTAAACAAATTTCTCATTCCATGTCAATCATATTTCAAATTCATTACATAATCCCAAATTCAAGAACCACGTTTAGAGAAAATATAATTATTACAAAATACGCCAAGAGTGACATATGAAGATGTCCCCTTTAATGATCAGAGTCTAAACATAGGCAATTAAAAAACTTTGCCTTTACAACCAAAACATAGCAGAATCAAATAGAAAAGAACTTCTAATAGCTAGCTTGCCTCCTACACGTCACCGAATGCTTATTCATCTATAGGAGAACCTGAAAATCTCAACTCTCAAACTACTCAAAATCAATTGAGCACCCGAGAGTTTAAGGGGAAAACATAAACTTCTATTCAGACAAATAGCCTAGTATGAATAGTGTAACGACCCGTAAATTTTTGATAATTAAAATAGCTAATTTAATAAGATATCGTGATTTAGTGTTAGAAAAAAATTGTAAGTCGTTAGGAATAATAATAAATGTTGAATCCATTGGGTATAATAGAGTAATTGATTGATAAGTAAAATCTATTTAAATCAAATATTGAATATTGAACAGGTAAATTGTTTAAATTAAATATTTAAAACTTATTGAATAATTGAATAATGGGAACTGAATAACCGTATAATGGAAATGGTTGTTCTATAATTTTAATTCGTTTCAAAAGTTAAATTTTTAAGTTCGTTTTGAATATCTCAAAAGATAGTGATTCAAGAATAATAAAATTTGTTTAAATTTAATATTACAAATGTTTGAATAATTAAATTCCGAATTTGATATGATTAATTTGATATTGAAATTTAATATATGGAAATAGAGTGAATAATTGAAATTTGATTTAATATGATTCAAATTTGTTTCCAAAGTGAATGTAAGTTATATTGGGATTATAATAGAGTTAATAAAATTTTAAAAATTGGAATTTATTGGATAATTGAATAACGGGTTTAATATGATTAAAAATGATTTGTAAAATTTTATTTTATCATATTAAAGTTAGAATGATGTTGTAGAACTTTTAAAATTGAATTAAGAGTTAATTTGTGAAAATTGAATATTTTAATATTTAAATCGACTAGTGAAATTAGTCAATTTTCGAACAGTCTCATAATTTGACGAAACTAGTTCCATTGGATCCGTAATAGTTTGTTATTATCGGATTTCAATTTTCGTGGCAATCAGAGTTTTCGTTTGACCGTGGCAGCTCGAAACGCATCGAAATTGTTTTAATATTAATTTGGTGAGTTAAAATAGCCATTTTTCAAACAGTCTCGGATTTCGACGAAACTAGTTTCATCGGATCCGTAATGTGATATTATTGTATGGTTTCAAATTTCATGTCAATCGGATTTACCGTTTGTTCGGGGGAAGCCAAAACGCCTAGAAATTTGATTTACCGATTTAATTTTAAATCGAACGTTTATTGCCATAACTTGCACAGATGATCGAATTAGCTCCCGAAACACGTTCCATTGTGTTCGGAACGCGGGGTAAACCTTAGAAATGCCAACCAGCAAGCTTCGTTTGGAGTTCGGAAATTCCGGGATGAATAGTGTCGCGTTTTTTCTATAAAAGCCCCTTAAATTTTCATTTTGCAAGAAAAAACAACCCCTAGGATTTACTTCAGTAGCCGCCGGTGATAACTTCAATGGCCGAAAATCTCCTGTCTTCCTCCTCAATTTTCTTCAAATCTGCTAATCGAATCGAAAAACTTCCAACTAGAAGATTGTAGAGGCCAGTGAGTTCTAGGTATCCAACGAGTATGATCGTATTTGGAGCTACCAATCGCTGGCAATTTGCATTCAAAGGCCTCGCGTTCGCACGCATTTTCGTGCAGGGAGACACGACCGAGCTCCTCCCTATTCCAGCCGAGAGTCAAGCATGAAACGAGCTTCGAAACCGTGTGTTTTGATCGTGGTGGAAGGGCTTGTAAGGGTTGCGGCTATTAGGGCTAAAACGGCGGCGAGTGGGTTTGTTTCACTGGAGAAGGAACGTGTGAGGAAGAAAGGGAATACGCGGCTCGGATCTGCAACATGAAATCGTGGGCCCAGATTTGAATTTAGGTTAAGAAATGAAAATAAATTGTAAATATAATTATATTAAAATTTGTGTAACTTTAAAAATTCGTAACTTTTTCATACGAGGCCGGAATTCGACGAAACTTTTTGCGTTGGAATCGTATGGACGAGCACTACGCCATGGAGCTAGATTGGAGTCATTTGGAGCTAGTGAAAATTTTGGGTAAAATTAAACGCTCGTTTAATTTTATTCAAAATAAACGCTGGAACTACATTGAAATCAAGGTGAGTGTTTTATAACGCTCACAACGTACTGAATATCTTTATGCTAGTTAAATTTGACATTATGAAGTGTTATGATTTTATTTGTCGTTGGTTGATAAAATTTAATTGTCATATAGATCGTCATTTGAATTAACTGTTGAAAAATTAAATTGACAGTTAAATTGAAATTAAAATTGAATTGCGATTAAATTACCTAACATTGATAACTATGAAACTGCCATGAATTGTATTGTCTATTGGATGATGTATTTTGATGGGTGTTATTGGTTGATATTTAAATGTTTGGATGTTTATTTGCTTATATACTGTTATGCATACATATGACACTGTGATTGGTTTAAGTAATATATACTCATCCCTGACATTTAATTGAAATAAATAATTACTTGGCCATGGGATAGAAAATTATATACGGACACCGAATTCGCTAAATCAATAATTTTAAAAATCGTCGATTTGAAATTTATTTAAATGTTTTGATTTAAAAGTTATAAATAGAAATCAATTTATAAAAATCGAATTTATCGAAAAATTGAGTTTGGAATGTTGAAATAAATTTTGGTTAAAAGAAATTGTTAAATAATTAAAGTGGGGACTTTGGAATTTAAAATCGGGATATGATTGAATTTCGAAAATTGATTTGTTTAAAGATTTAACCTTAATTCGAGCTTTGAATATTACTAAGTAAAAGCGATATAAAATGATATTTTGAAATTGAGCTTGAAATTGAATCATATTTGTAATTGGGACTTAAATTTGAACATTGAAGGATAATTTTGTTAAGTGTTAAAAATTGATATTTTGAAAAATCAAGCTAAAAATCGATATAAATTGAAATTGAATAAATTAAAGGTGAATGTAAAATTGAATTAATTTGAAGTAAAAATTGACATTGATTAGAATTGAAATCGAAATTGAATCGGTAGAATGGAAATTGAAATTGATTTGAATTAGGAAGTTATAATTGAAATGGTTTGGTTTTGAAGCTGTTTTATTTTGTTTTCCAAATTACTCAGTTATATAAATCACTTTTGAATACTTAAAATATTTTAATCTATTTTTAATCTACTTAACCCAATTTAAATTATCTTAAACTAATTTATCTATTTTAAATCCATTTTAAAGATTTTAAGTATTTTTAACTATTTTGATTATTTAAACTATTTTTAAACTACTTAAAACTATTTTCTAAAATTTCAAATAGGTAAATATGGTGAAATGTTTATGTTTAAATCTTGAATGTAAATACGAATTAGTTTAAATGAAGTTGCAACCTAAATTGAAACTCGAAATGATTTTGAAATCGAAATGAGATATTGATGCGAAAAATGATTTTTGAAACGGAACCTTATATTTTGAATGGCTATGTTGATATTTGAAATGGATTTGATTTTTGAAGCGAATATGATATTTTGATATCAATTATGAATCAATTTGAAATGTAAAAGAGCCAACGGTGTAATAATACGTAGTTATTAAAGAGACCGGGATCGGATATGGACATACTCTCTGTCGATACCGAAAACCACTTTAATAACTATTATACGCGGAGTGTTGATCCAGAATGAAGTGGATGGTTTGGTGAACGCGTTGACTAAAGAAAGAGAACGATATTGGATGACTCCTGACATGACTAAAACAGGAGCCGCGCCGGGCCATTGAGGTTCGCCACCTCTAGTGGACACACTTCTTCGATACCATATCTATTACATTTGTGATTCGATTTGGGTGCACTCCTTGATTTGGGAGTGTTGTTTCGCGGTGTTGGGGTAGCTGCTGGCTATGCTCAACATCATTCTGGATCACGCAAGTACTAGTATCCTAGTTGGTATCGCCTCATGTACCTTGTCATACTGATTATCCTATTCGCGACCACTACGTTATGTTTTGTCAGAGATATTACTGATAGGCATTATCTACTTAGCGTACATTACCACATAGTAGATAGTTTAACGGATCCTTGAGAGATGGAAAATCCCGTAACATCTCTGGTGTTATTGCACGCACGTTGACACTGGATATGGATGTCAAACCCGGTAAACATCTCTGACGCCGTTACACTCATATTTATTTACGGTTGATTTAACTTACATAAGGATATTTTAGTCCTGACTCGAGCGTTTTGTCTTTTCATTACGCTCGGGTCAGACCTGAGTTTTTCAGCTTATTGAAGATCTATTCTGGAGGATGAAGGCGAAGATTTGGTACACTATTACTATTATTATCCTTGCATCATGCTGTCTGCTGCATCATTTTATTTGTTCTGTTGTATATGTATAACTCTGATAAATGTTGTATAAATAATGATCAAAGTATTGTAAACAGCTTCATGAACTGTTTATTTGACTATTATATTTTATCGTTCCGCTGCGAGATTCTGTGCTGTATCATTTTCTTTATTTCTCTTTCTTTTCTTTTCTTAATTACCCCAGTAACCATCTGCCCTTTTGAATGGTTTGGAATCGGCATGTGTATTTGATCGTTAGTTTAAACTGTCCAAAAAGGCGGGTCGTTACAGTTTGTATCAGAGCTTTGGTTTAGGGATAACCTTAGCTTTGTGGGGTCTGACTCTTTATAAATAGGGTAGTAATACCCTATGATGAGTCGCTGAGTGTATATATATGAGAGAGCGTATTTTTTAGTGATATAAAATGTTTTATATTGTGTCGGTTGATTTGTTGAGTGGCTTATGGATTCTGGTCAATACGAGTAATTAACGTCATTGATAGGGATCTCTAAACACTTAAACAGAACAATTTGACATAGTATTGTTTTGAAATTGGGTAAATGAAATAATTTTGCCCTAATTATATTTTGTGTATAAAGAATTTATTTTCAAAATTTATTGTGACTTATCTAGCTTACCTGGTTGTTAGGAATGAAAATATTGGTTATTATCATTAATTTGATATTGTAATTTAATAAATAAGGTGAATTACAAAATGAACAATGATAAACCACTTGTGGAATGTTTTAAGAAAGAAAATCCTATAAGAATATTTTATAAAGGTGACTTATAAATTAAAAACAGAATTAAATTGGAAAATATTGAATTTAAGACCCGGGGATTTTGAAAAATTGTTTTCAAAGCTTTGAAGAAAATATATTGTAATATTAGTTGGAATATATTTATGGGAAATATTTTGAAAGGATTTTTAAGAAGGAATGAATTCAGTACTCCTCTCTTATGTCGCCGGAAAATAATTTCGGTGATGACTGCGCAGCATCATCGACGTTCATTTTCGAGTCTCAAAGTGAGGGAGACTTCTAAGAAGCTTTGTTTTTCTTCGAAATTATTTTAGGTAAATGGGTTTTGGTTTAAACTCCAAAGGTATGATTTGATATATTAAAGATATAAGTGTATATGTTTATTTCAAACGATTTGAAAAGAACTGGGCATTTAAATTTCTAAGTTCTGTTAATTAATAATTTTCAAATTATTTGAATGAAATGTGAATAACCAGAATTTATAAAATAAGAAGATTAAGATATCTAAGCTATTATTTGGGAAAACTTTAAAGTTGAAAGGTAAAGAGGATTTAAATAAAATCAAATTTGTGAGCATTCTAATTATGAAAAATGAAATTCTATAAATTTGTATAATACCAAATTTACATTCTAATAACATATAATATGACTTACCAATATTAAGAAGTTGAAATGATGTTTTGGATATGTAATGAGATGTTGTACAAATAAACAGAACCTGAAAATAATTGAAGTATACAAGTGAGGAAAACTCAAAAGGAATTAAAATGTATATAAGTGAAAATTTGATTGTGATAAAAATGTTATATACTTAAATATAACATGAAATGATGAGTGGATAAATGGAACAAGTAAGTGAACTTAAGAAAGAAGACAAATGAATTGTATAATATCTTTTGTAAATTGGTTATAGAAAATAAATATAATTTTCATAGAAAAAAATAATTGAATTTGTAGCCTTTAAGATAACTGTAAACTAAGAAAAGTCATTTAAGAGAGGTTAGACTTTTATAGGATGATTAATAAACTAAAGTGTCGGTTAATAAAATGTTTCACAAATGAATTCGTTATTAACTGAAATTATGAAAATGCAATAAATGTAAACAAAGGAATTTCTTATAGCTAAGAATCAATTGGAAAATGAAATTGAATTTAATTAAATTATATAGAATGTTTAAAATGAACTTGGGTAAACAAATTCTTTGATATGATGTTTAAGAAAAGATAATGTTGAAGAGTGTGCTATGTAAAGAAATAGATATATTAACTAAATAATGGATTGTGAATAATTAATTGTAAATAAAATGAAAGTCAATAAAATAATTTAATATAGATAAATTGGATAGAAATCCATTGGAAGGTAATACGTGAGATTGTACGTATATTATTTTATTCGCATAACGATTTGATCCAAATTCGAGCACAAAATTTCGAGATGATTTATATCGATCCAAGTTAGGATTTTTCACTCGATTTTCGACGGCAAATGTCAGGACCCGATTCTTCGTCTTCCGAAAATTCAACATCGATACTCACTTTATCGACTGCCGAGCAATCGAATGACGGAAAATCGAACACTGAGGGTTTAAGAAAAAGAAAAGACAGAAAAAGATAGAGAGAAAAGGAAATAGAAAATAGAACGGAACAGAAAGACAGCTGAACAACATCAGAATCTCATAATTCGCAGCGGAACAACATATGATAATAAATGAATAATCTTTAAACAAAGAACTATATCAGTTATTACATTACATCATATTTCATTTTAATTACATCATATCATCAGAGTGTACAACAACAAACAACAACTAACAGTGGAAAAGAAATACTATATACTAGTAATACGCCATGTCATCCAGCTTGCCTCCAGCAACTCCTGAATATCCAGAATATCCTGATAAACCTAACTCTTAACTGCCCGTGTGGAAATTGGTGGGCACCCAGAGTTTAGGAAGGAAAACAATAAACTCCAAGTCAGTCAGGTGACTGGTGTGGGAACTCAAAACAGTTTATTTATCTTTAAAATCAAAATAGAGGAATATTTTTAAAGTCAATTCGCAATGCTTTTTAAAAATGAGACTACCATAAGACCTCCCGCCACACACACAATGCAAACGCAGACTTGGAGGAGATTTCTTCTTACGTTAGTCAAAGATACTTGATACGCATTAAAAGAAAACATTTGATATTATTACTAGTGCATAGTGTAGAGAAAAATTCATTTCGAAAGTAGAATATAAATCTTAGCCAGCATAGGTACCATTATATTATGCCTACTATAGCTACTTCCTGAGGAAGCAGGTTCTACAGCTAAAACCGTACAAGTCTCGTATTGTTTCTTTGGATTTCCAACGAATGATCAGGCCAAGGATCTTCCCATTGCCACATGAGAATGCCTCTGGATGGACATCCCCGAGAACCAAACCGGATCTCTACCAACACAAGGCCGGGTTACCCCTAACTGAGTAACAACTGACCGAATATGCCATCCCCCGGTCCTTTGGGACCTTTCAACCGAGCGCTCGCAATCAATTCACACAATCATAAAGTGTTTTCAACATGAGTAAGTATCTGGGCTCCATACCATGACACCACCCTTTTCCAGAAGGAAATCCACATATCCTAAATGGCGCTACCCCTCATAACCTTGCTGCATCTTTCCTGTTTTGACCATTCACGGGGTGTGAGGCTCGACGAAGTCACGTCCACAAAAACATACTTTATACAAAAGCCATGCTTTGGGTCAACAAATGATCATAGAAATGATCACCAGGATCGACGATCAAATAAACGATCCTATCACAAATAATCAACACAATGATCATTTCACAGCAACACTCAGCATGTCACATTACCAAATTGGGAATATATCGCTGATAACCTTCAACTACATAACCTCTGAGCTCGTACGTCTCAGAGAAGGGTGTTAAGCTAAAAGAATAAATTCTCCGCCACCAACAGAAATATATTTGAATGAAATCGGCTTTATATCTCAATTTGTAATGTCAGACATACAATCCATGCAAGTCTGTTCCGGGCTCGAACAAAACCGAAGGCACTTCTCACGAAGCCCTTGCAATCCGGGTATTCACAATCCCGATCGAATTTCCCATCACTTAGGAAATCTCTATACCAGGAGCTACCCAGTGCAGAGACAATCGATAGGTCATCCTATCGCTCTCGCAAATACTCGGTCTTCAACACCGGTCATCAAATGCAATTCATAACGACGTATCACATATTCGGAATGGGTTATACGACCCCATGGTCCTTTCCCGGTTAACCCGAATAGTGAGCGCTTATTCAAAAATAAGTGTGGCATTCAAATTCAAACAAATCACATCAATTACCCATTCAAAGGGAAATATTGATAGTCGGTTATTGAACTATCAATGGATATGCACAACATCACCAGATTCCAAATAATTTTCCAAATTATTTCTTTTCCAAAATATCTTTACAAGATATATAATTTTCACACTTCAAAAATAAATCAACATTTATTTTTAACAAATTCCATTTTCTTTTATAAATTCCTTAGTGAATTTATAATCCAAAATATCTATGAATATTCGATTTCAATCATTCATTTCAATTTATCTTTAAAAAGATAATTCTCAAAATATTCACTTCACATTAGAAAAACATTTCCATGCTTACTTATAAGTAATTCACAAATCTTTTATTTTTCAACCTTTGAAAAATATTCAATATACTTAAATCGAAATTAAGCATATATTTCATTCTTTAAGGAAATCATTCTCATAAACATATTCATTTGGGCCAAAACGAATGTTGCGTAAAACATCGTTACGACAACCCAAAATCACTAGTATAGGGATTCGAAATTAAAATAGATATATAAATCCCAATACTATACAAAACATTTCCTTTCGGAAATCATTTACTATAACAACAGTGTTATAGTCCACCATTTCCTTTTATTTCTCGAAAACGTCTATTTCAACAATGAATGTTGAAATCTATGGTTTCGAATCTTAACACATTTAAAACATCGTTAGCTTGTTTTAATTCTATTTAAAATATCACATTCTAAACATTTTCTTTAACATAATATTCACTATTCAAAAACGTGAATATACCACGTTAACAAATTTCATCCCTTCTATTCATTTTATTTCAAAGGATTATTCACAGTTCAAAAACGTGAATATAACTCCATTAATAAGTTTCAACAATTTACTTATCAAAATAAGTCATTTGTGAATTTATAAAACAACGTTTATAAATTCCATTTCTATTTATTTTATAACAACTTTCTTTTATAAATTCCTTTGTTAACCTATTCGATTTATAATTCAATTATAAACTAAAGGTTCATATTATAAGTTAAATACTTATAAAACGATTATTTACAAAATCGTTCTTTTGAACTTCATAATTATAAATCCTATAACTTATAATATTCAATGATTTATTCAAAACTATTCTTTAATTAACTTTTCAAATTTTATAAACCTACTGCTTATAAAATTCCATTTATAACTTCACCGTTTATAATTCTATGAATTTCATTCATTTATGAAATTCATCCACAATCCATTCTAACACTTATAAAAACTCGTTTTATAATTCCAACATTTTAATTTATAAATATCAATTAATAAATCTTTTAATATAAATCAATTTATATTACTACTTTAAAAATGCCTTTAAACTCCTTTATAATTTCCTCATTTTGATTTATAAAATAATCAAATTTTATAAATCCTATATTTAAACTTTTTATAATAAATTCAAAAATCCCGATTAAACTCTTTTATAAAATCATTAATTCATATTTCTCAAAAATCAGTTTTCTTAACTATATTTCTCAAAAATATCATAATTTTTATAACATTAAAATTATAACGTTTATTTATTTAAAATGGATCAATTCCAAAAATATAGTATATTCTCAAAAATCACTTAAAAAAATCATTTTAAAATTCCAAAATTTGGTTCAATGATGCTACACACCAAATAGTCAATCACGACTACAACGATATCACATATCGATATGAAAATCAATGAATATCAAAATATCCAAATCAAATAAATACTGTTGAGGAATCCAGTTGGATCCCTCCAACCTGTTTCCTGCATCCAAAAACATTAGCACAATACCAATTCCGCTCCAGTACGAAATTATCACGGTATATGGGATTTAAAATATTATCCGCTTAATAGACGGCGCAATAGGGTCTCATCCGCTAAAAAATGCGGGAAATCAATAACTCCAATATATACATATGCCAATATATATATATTGCTATTATATATAATACCAATTTCACTGTTTATGAAATATTCGCGGTATATGTTTTTAATAAATAACATCCGCTTACTAACGGCGCATAATGTCTATTTTAACAATCAATAGATAACAATCATCATTCAAACATGCATTCAAATATTTTAAATCTAACTATTTAAAAATAAAATCGAAACTGATTCGATTGAGTGAGAAGTTCTCACCTTGATTTCAATTTCGTTTTAGCGATTTATTTCGAATAAAATTAAACGGACGTTTAATTTTACCCGAAATTCTCACTAACTCCAAACGACTCCAATCCAACTCCATCGCGTAGTGCTCGTCAATACGAAGCCAACGCAAAAAATCTCGTCCGAAACGGACCTCGTATGAAAGAGTTACAACATTTTGAAGTTAATATGAATTATAATATAAATAAATTACAAATTTTCTTTATTTGTTTTCACCTAACTCCCCCTGGACCGTTGATTTCTGGAGATGAAATCAAGGCCGTGACTATCTTGCTTCTCCTTCCTCTCTTCGTTCACGCGCAAGGCCGAACAAAACAACCCAACATCGTATATCTAGGGTTTCGAACGCACCCCTCTCCTCTCCGCTATAGCTCGATCAGGATACACCATTTCGTAGCCACGACCAAGAGCAACCTTCGGCATAAAGGGCTTCGAGCTCGGCCCTGACCTGGCCTCGAAACGCGTGCGTGAAGTTCGGCCCTTCCAGCTTCGATTGCCATCGATTCGTGCCACTAAAAACGATCACACCCGTATAGAATTGAAGCTCTCCTCACGCTCTTCGATGTTGTAGTTGAAGTTTTCTGGAAATAATCGAGGGATTGGAAGAAAAAGGAGAGAGAAGATAGGTGTATATCGGCCATTCATTGCTTGCTGGCGGCCGTGCTTTGTCTCAAAACCCTAATTATTATTATTTTTTTCTAAAGAGAAGGGTGCTATTTATAGAAGAACGAACGAACACTATTTATCCGGGAATTCCGAACTCCGATTTACGCGCCGAAACTGACATTTCTAGGGTTTACCCCGCGTTCCGGACACAATGGAACAGGTTTCGAAAGCTAATTCTATCATCTGTGCGAGTTATGGCTACAAACGTTCAATTTAAATTAAACCGATTTAAACGATTTTCTAGGAGTTTTAATTTGTACCGGACAAACGGTAAATCCAATTGACACGAAATTTGAAACCTTACAATAATATCACATTACAGATCCGATGAAACTGGTTTCGTCAAAATTCGAGACCTTTTGAAAAATGGCTATTTTAACTCGCCAAATTAATATTAAAAAACAATTCGATGCGTTTCGAGCTGCCACGATCAAACGATAACTCCGATTGACACGAAAATTGAAATCCGGTAATAACTAACTATTACGGATCCAATGGAACTTGTTTCGTTCAATTCTGAGACTGTTCAAAAATTGACTATTTTCACTAGTCGATTTAAATATTAAAATATTCAATTTTCACAAATAAACTTTTAATTCGATTTTAAAAGTTCTAAAATATCATTCTAACTCCAATATGATAAAATAAAATTTTACAAATCATTTTCAATCATATTTAACCCAATTTTCAATTATTTCCATAATTTAACATATTAAATTATCGATTTAATTATTCAATTAAATCCAATTATTCAAATAAAAATTTATTTGACTTATAAATTCACTTATAAATATTTAAAATTAATTAAATATTCATATTTTAATTACAAAAAATTCTGGGTCGTTACAATCTTTCCCCTTAAAAGAATTTCGTCCTCGAAATTAACAAGTAAGAAAAGTTACAGAATCTATTAATTTTCCAAAATTCATAGTTTAAACTTCTTACAATAACTTACTAAGTTTTCAAATCATACTTAGTTATCTTTTCAAACCAAACTACTATTGTTTAACTTTCAACTCCAAAACAAAGTTAAAGTTTTCAAAAAAATTCCAATTTTCTCAAATTTTTTCTAACGCCTTAGATTTTCGGAAAAATTCGCCATAGTCTCCTTTGCGCGACTCGATCCGAAAAAAATGACAGTATATATATCACAAATATACATCTCATCAAGTAATGAGGCATCCCGAAGGGAAAAAATATAAAAGTACGATATTTAATCCGAGATATGTACCTTATATTTTATTAGCAAGCATATACGGCTAATATAGCGCGAAAGCGAGCTCCAAATGCGAAGCAAACGCAATCCGCACCTACTAAACACTCAACAAACAACATGAGAATCATGTATGTAGACAATAGTATCGATATACAACATATAGCAACATAATAACTATATATGTCACATAGCAAATGCAACTAAACAACAAATGCAATATATATTCAACCATCAACCAACTAACATCCATAACCAATAAATATTCATTCATATTCTCATTAATATTCAATGAAATGGGTTTTCAATTTAATCACTTTTGATTCATTAACAGTGAATGTTTACTAACATTCATTTTCAATTAGTTTATGTTCACTAATTCATATTCAAGTTGGTTCGCTTCCAAATCAAATTCAATTCTATTTAAGATTCACTTAACTTCCAATTGAATTTCAATTAATTTAACTTTCAATTTCATTAATACTTAATGAATTATATACAATCAACTAACAATCATATATCAACCAAAGTATATTCTTTACAACCAAATTACTTTGCTTTCAATTGGTTTCAATATTCCTTTTCAATTTGGTTTAATTAAATTGATTTTCATTCAATCTTTCAACTTCCAAAATCATTAGATTTCAATTAATTACACTTATATTCATTATTTCATATCAACTTAATTCACTTAACTTCATTAATTTACTTTGATATCAATATCAACTTCATTCAATATCACTTAAGTTATACTTCATTTTACAAACATCACTTTGTTTTACATAACTTAAATTCCTACTTATAAATAAATTCAGATTCCAAATTCTAAAGTAAATTTCCATTAGACTTTAAATTCATTTTTTTATTTCAACCCATATTCATAAATATATATTCATATAGTTTCACTTCTTATATATATAAGTTTATTTCACAATTGTAAATCACTTTAATTATAATTCAATTCTTATAATTCTTTTGCTTATACAACTATTCTTAAATTCAGATTATTCAAACAACTAAACAATCAACTTATATACACTTTAATAATTCTAAAAAATTATTCCTTTATATAAAAATATACCCAAGGTAAAATTATTTCATTTACCCATTCTAAAACAATATTGTGCCGAATTGTTCTATTCAAATGTTTATAAACCCCTTCGGCATAGTCTTGCGGACCACGCTGACGAAAGTTCATATTCCACTCAATAAACCAATCATCACAATACAAAACAATTTTTATATTCACCAACAAATACGCTCTCATAGCTATTATTACACTCAAACTCATTCTAGAGTACTACTGACTCTATCTCTAATGAGTAATACCCAACAGAACCATGGTTGTCGCTTAACCAACAGCTCTGATACCACATTGTCAGGACCCGATTCTTCGTCTTCCGAAAATTCAACATCGATACTCACTTTATCGACTGCCGAGCAATCGAACGACGGAAAACCGAACACTGAGGGTTTAAGAAAAAGAAAAGACAGAAAAAGATAGAGAGAAAAGGAAATAGAAAATAGAACGGAATAGAAAAACAGCTGAACAACATCAGAATCTCACAATTCGCAGCGGAACAACATATGATAATAAATGAATAATCTTTAAACAAAGAACTATATCAGTTATTACATTACATCATATTTCATTTTAATTACATCATATCATCAGAGTGTACAACAACAAACAACAACTAACAGTGGAAAAGAAATACTATATACTAGTAATACGCCATGCCATCCAGCTTGCCTCCAGCAACTCCTGAATATCCAGAATATCCTGATAAACCTAACTCTTAACTGCCCGTGTGGAAATTGGTGGGCACCCAGAGTTTAGGAAGGAAAACAATAAACTCCAAGTCAGTCATGTGACTGGTGTGGGAACTCAAAACAGTTTATTTATCATTAAAATCAAAATAGAGGAATATTTTTAAAGTCAATTCGCAATGCTTTTTAAAAATGAGACTACCATAAGACCTCCCGCCACACACACAATGCAAACCCAGACTTGGAGGAGATTTCTTCTTATGTTAGTCAAAGATGCTTGATACGCATTAAAAGAAAACATTTGATATTATTACTAGTGCATAGTGTAGAGAAAAATTCATTTCGAAAGTAGAATATAAATCTTAGCCAGCATAGGTACCATTATATTATGCCTACTATAGCTACTTCCTGAGGAAGCAGGTTCTACAGCTAAAACCGTACAGGTCTCGTATTGTTTCTTTGGATTTCCAACGAATGATCAGGCCAAGGAACTTCCCATTGCCACATGAGAATGCCTCTGGATGGACATCCCCGAGAACCAAACCGGATCTCTACCAACACAAGGCCGGGTTACCCCTAACTGAGTAACAACTGACCGAATATGCCATCCCCCGGTCCTTTGGGACCTTTCAACCGAGCGCTCGCAATCAATTCACACAATCATAAAGTGTTTTCAACATGAGTAAGTATCTGGGCTCCATACCATGACACCACCCTTTTCCAGAAGGAAATGCACATATCCTAAAGGGCGCTACCCCTCATAACCTTGCTGCATCTTTCCTGTTTTGACCATTCACGGGGTGTGAGGCTCGACGAAGTCACGTCCACAAAAACATACTTAATACAAAAGCCATGCTTTGGGTCAACAAATGATCATACAAAAGATCACCAGGATCGACGATCAAATAAACGATCCTATCACAAATAATCAACACAATGATCATTTCACAGCAACACTCAGCATGTCACATTACCAAATTGGGAATATATCGCTGATAACCTTCAACTACATAACCTCTGAGCTCGTACGTCTTAGAGAAGGGTGTTAAGCTAAAAGAATAAATTCTCCGCCACCAACAGAAATATATTTGAATGAAATTGGCTTTATATCTCAATTTGTAATGTCAGACATACAATCCATGCAAGTCTGTTCCGGGCTCGAACAAAACCGAAGGCACTTCTCACGAAGCCCTTGCAATCCGGGTATTCACAATCCCGATCGAATTTCCCATCACTTAGAAAATCTCTATACCAGGAGCTACCCAGTGCAGAGACAATCGATAGGTCATCCTATCGCTCTCGCAAATACTCGGTCTTCAACACCGGTCATCAAATGCAATTCATAACGACGTATCACATATTCGGAATGGGTTATACGACCCCATGGTCCTTTCCCGGTTAACCCGAATAGTGAGCGCTTATTCAAAATAAGTGTGGCATTCAAATTCAAACAAATCACATCAATTACCCATTCAAAGGGAAATATTGATAGTCGGTTATTGAACTATCAATGGATATGCACAACATCACCAGATTCCAAATAATTTTCCAAATTATTTCTTTTCCAAAATATCTTTACAAGATATATAATTTTCACACTTCAAAAATAAATCAACATTTATTTTTAACAAATTCCACTTTCTTTTATAAATTCCTTAGTGAATTTATAATCCAAATATCTATGAATATTCGATTTCAATCATTCATTTCAATTTATCTTTAAAAAGATAAATCTCAAAATATTCACTTCACATTGGAAAAACATTTCCATGCTTACTTATAAGTAATTCACAAATCTTTTATTTTTCAACCTTTGGAAAATATTCAATATACTTAAATCGAAATTAAGCATATATTTCATTCTTTAAGGAAATCATTCTCATAAACATATTCATTTGGGCCAAAACGAATGTTGCGTAAAACATCGTTACGACAACCCAAAATCACTAGTATAGGGATTTGAAATTAAAATAGATATATAAATCCCAATACTATACAAAACATTTCCTTTCGGAAATCATTTACTATAACAACAGTGTTATAGTCCACCATTTCCTTTTATTTCTCGAAAACGTCTATTTCAACAATGAATGTTGAAATCTATGGTTTCGAATCTTAACACATTTAAAACATCGTTAGCTTGTTTTAATTCTATTTAAAATATCACATTCTAAACATTTTCTTTAACATAATATTCACTATTCAAAAACGTGAATATACCACGTTAACAAATTTCATCTCTTCTATTCATTTTATTTCAAAGGATTATTCACAGTTCAAAAACGTGAATATAACTCCATTAATAAGTTTCAACAATTTACTTATCAAAATAAGTCATTTGTGAATTTATAAAACAACGTTTATAAATTCCATTTCTATTTATTTTATAACAACTTTCTTTTATAAATTCCTTTGTTAACCTATTCGATTTATAATTCAATTATAAACTATAGGTTCATATTATAAGTTAAATACTTATAAAACGATTATTTACAAAATCGTTCTTTTGAACTTCATAATTATAAATCCTATAACTTATAAGATTCAATGATTTATTCAAAACTATTCTTTAATTAACTTTTCAAATTTTACAAACCTACTGCTTATAAAATTCCATTTATAACTTCACCGTTTATAATTCTATGAATTTCATTCATTTATGAAATTCATCCACAATCCATTCTAACACTTATAAAAACTCGTTTTATAATTCCAACATTTTAATTTATAAATATCAATTTATAAATCTTTTAATATAAATCAATTTATATTACTACTTTAAAAATGCCTTTAAACTCCTTTATAATTTCCTCATTTTGATTCATAAAATAATCAAATTTTATAAATCCTATATTTAAACTTTTTATAATAAATTCAAAAATCCCGATTAAACTCTTTTATAAAATCATTAATTCATATTTCTCAAAAATCAGTTTTTTTAACTATATTTCTCAAAAATATCATAAGTTTTATAACATTAAAATTATAACGTTTATTTATTTAAAATGGATCAATTCCAAAAATATAGTATATTCTCAAAAATCACTTAAAAAAATCATTTTAAAATTCCAAAATTTGGTCAATGATGCTACACACCAAATAGTCAATCACGACTACAACGATATCATATATCGATATGAAAATCAATGAATATCAAAATATCCAAATCAAATAAATACTGTTGAGGAATCCAGTTGGATCCCTCCAACCTGTTTCCTGCATCCAAAAACATTAGCACAATACCAATTCCGCTCTAGTACGAAATTATCGCGGTATATGGGATTTAAAATATTATCCGCTTAATAGACGGCGCAATAGGGTCTCATCCGCTAAAAAATGCGGGAAATCAATAACTCCAATATATACATATGCCAATATATATATATATATATTGCTATTATATATAATACCAATTTCACTGTTTATGAAATATTCGCGGTATATGTTTTTAATAAATAACATCCGCTTACTAACGGCGCATAATGTCTATTTTAACAATCAATAGATAACAATCATCATTCAAACATGCATTCAAATATTTTAAATCTAACTATTTAAAAACAAAATCGAAACTGATTCGATTGAGTGAGAAGTTCTCACCTTGATTTCAATTTCGTTTTAGCGATTTATTTCGAATAAAATTAAACGGACGTTTAATTTTACCCAAAATTATCACTACCTCCAAACGACTCCAATCCAACTCCATCGCGTAGTGCTCGTCAATACGAAGCCAACGCAAAAAATCTCGTCCGAAACGGACCTCGTATGAAAGAGTTACAACATTTTGAAGTTAATACGAATTATAATATAAATAAATTACAAATTTTCTTTATTTGTTTTCACCTAACTCCCCCTGGACCGTTGATTTCTGGAGATGAAATCAAGGCCGTGACTATCTTGCTTCTCCTTCCTCTCTTCGTTCACGTGCAAGGCCGAACAAAACAACCCAACATCGTATATCTAGGGTTTCGAACGCACCCCTCTCCTCTCCGCTATAGCTCGATCAGGATACACCATTTCGTAGCCACGACCAAGAGCAACCTTCGGCATAAAGGGCTTCGAGCTCGGCCCTGACCTGGCCTCGAAACGCGTGCGTGAAGTTCGGCCCTTCCAGCTTCGATTGCCATCGATTCGTGCCACTAAAAACGATCACACCCGTATAGAATTGAAGCTCTCCTCACGCTCTTCGATGTTGTAGTTGAAGTTTTCTGGAAATAATCGAGGGATTGGAAGAAAAAGGAGAGAGAAGATAGGTGTATATCGGCCATTCATTGCTTGCTGGCGGCCGTGCTTTGTCTCAAAACCCTAATTATTATTATTTTTTCTAAAGAGAAGGGTGCTATTTATAGAAGAACGAACGAACACTATTCATCCGGGAATTCCGAACTCCGATTTACGCGCCGAAACTGACGTTCCTAGGGTTTACCCCGCGTTCCGGACACAATGGAACAGGTTTCGAAAGCTAATTCTATCATCTGTGCGAGTTGTGGCTACAAACGTTCAATTTAAATTAAACCGATTTAAACGATTTTCTAGGAGTTTTAATTTGTACCGGACAAACGGTAAATCCAATTGACACGAAATTTGAAACCTTACAATAATATCACATTACGGATCCGATGAAACTGGTTTCGTCGAAATTCGAGACCTTTTGAAAAATGGCTATTTTAACTCGCCAAATTAATATTAAAAAACAATTCGATGCTTTTCGAGCTGCCACGATCAAACGATAACTCCGATTGACACGAAAATTGAAATCCGGTAATAACTAACTACTACGGATCCAATGGAACTGGTTTCGTTCAATTCTGAGACTGTTCAAAAATTGACTATTTTCACTAGTCGATTTAAATATTAAAATATTCAATTTTCACAAACAAACTTTTAATTTGATTTTAAAAGTTCTAAAATATCATTCTAACTCCAATATGATAAAATAAAATTTTACAAATCATTTTCAATCATATTTAACCCAATTTTCAATTATTTCCATAATTTAACATATTAAATTATCGATTTAATTATTCAATTAAATCCAATTATTCAAATAAAAATTTATTTGACTTATAAATTCACTTATAAATATTTAAAATTAATTAAATATTCATATTTTAATTACTAAAAATTCTGGGTCGTTACAGCGAACCCTGGATATGGATTTTTAATTCGATTCTGAAATTCTCTATCATACTATATGGCTATGCAAGGAGAGTAACAGTTTCCAATCAAGGAACCAAATCTGAGTCCGCACTAGAGAGTCGTGTGAACGATACTAGTTTGGAAGTGAAATTGTGTGATCGAATAAGCGATTAGATTGATATTGCTCATGGATGATATATGTACGGCTTACGGGCTTAATTAAAGGTAATATTGGAAATTTATGATGCCAAATCTAAAATGATTCATTTAAAATTGTATAACAGGATATATATATATATATATATATATATATATATAAAAGAGATAAACCAAGTTGAATGTAAAATTAATAATTTGGTTATGTTGGGTATGATTTGGTTGTTATATGATTGTTAGTTGATTGTATATAATTCATTAAGTGTAAATTGAAAGTTCTAATCATTGAAATCAAATTGGAAGTTAAATGAATTTAAATAGAATTTAATTTGATTCAAATTGGAAGTGAACTAATGTAAATATAAAGTGGTGAGTGTTAACTAATTGAATTAAGAATGAATGTTAGTAAAATCCAACGTTAATGAATCAACTGTGACTAAAATTGAAAACCCAGTCAATAGATATTAATGAGAAGTGAATTTATATTGATTGGTTATTAATTTGTTGGATGATAATTGATTTGGTGGATGCATTTGTTGTTTTGTTGCATTTGCTACGTTGGCATATGTAGTTGTTATGTTGCTGTATGATGTATATTGATATTATTTTCATATATGCATGTTTCTCATGGTTTGTTGAGTGTTTAGTAGGTGCGGATTGCGCTTGCTTCGCATTTGGAGCTCGCTTTCACGCTATATTAGTCGTATATGCTCGCTAATAATATATAAGGTACATATCTCGGATTACATACCGTACTTTTACACTTTTTTTCCCTGCGGGATGCTTCATCGCTTGATGAGATGTATATTTGTGATACATATACTGTCATTTTTTTCCGATCGAGCCGCGCAAAGGAGACTCTGCCGAAATTTTCCGTAAATCCGGGTGTTAGAAAATTTTTCAAGTTTTAATTTTTTTTTATAACTTGTTTGATAACTAACTTTTAAAGTTAGAAAGTCGTTCAGGGTGACTTAGTGGAAGTGTAGTAATGAGTTTATAAGTGGAATTTCATTGTTTTATAAGTTGGTAACTTGGAATAAAATATATCTAATGTTGAATTCTATACTTAGTTCATTTTCCCTTCTTTTCCCCTTTCGGGGACGAAAAGTTTTGAGTGGGGGAGAGTGTAACGACCCGTAAATTTTCGATAATTAAAATAGCTAATTTAATAAGATTTCGTGATTTAGTGTTAGAAAAAATTGAAAGTCGCTAGGAATAATAATAAATGTTGAATCCATTGGGTATAATAGAGTAATTGATTGATAAGTAAAATCTATTTAAATCAAATATTGAATATTGAAAAGGTAAATTGTTTAAATTAAATATTTAAAACTTATTGAATGATTGAATAATGGGAATTGAATAACCGTATAATGGAAATGGTTGATCTATAATTTTAATTCGTTTCAAAAGTTAAATTTTTAAGTTCGTTTTGAATGTCTCAAAAGATAGTGATTCAAGAATAATAAAATTTGTTTAAATTTAATATTACAAATGTTTGAATAATTAAATTCTGAATTTGATATGATTAATTTGATATTGAAATTTAATGTGACGACCCGTAATTTTCAAGCACTTGAAATCAGACTGTTTAATTGATTTTAAGTATTCAGTAGGGTAATTTTAACATGAATTATGAATATCACGATTTATTGGATAATTAAATTATTGAATTAAATAATTTGGAGTGGAATAAAATATGAAAACTGAGATTTTAAGCCTATTAAAAATAATTTGAAAGCTTGTAAAATTTATATTGTTAATACAGAGAATAAAAGAAGTTGTAAAATTGAAATTAACAGTGGTTTGTTCGGTTTTGGAATTTTATATTGTTTGAATTGGAAAAATAATAATATATATATATAAATAAATAAAAATAAAATAAAATAAGGGTTAGCTTTGCTCGTAAGCTATTGAATAAAGCTTTTATAACTTGTTCTTCTCTCTCTTCTGTTCGAGCCCTACCGCTTAAAAAAAAAAAAAAAAAAAAAAAGAGGGATAAGGATCGAAACCCTTTCCTTTTCAAAACTGCTCGTTCGAAGTTAAAAAAAAAAAAAAAAAAAAAAATCTTAAAAATGGCCGAAGCCGTATTTCCCCAATCGAAAACCAAATGAACCTAAACCCTAAGAATCGTGCTCATCTTGAGTCTAATAAGGTGCGAGCTATTGATCAGTTCATCGAGCATCCTCAGTGGCCACGTTTACGGCTTCGAGCCTCTTCTTCTTCGTTCAGCTCGCAAGTGGTTGGCATCGAGTTCGACCCTTCCTGTCAGAGTCGCGCAATCGAACATGGGAATGCTTCGCGCGTGCGTGTGGAGGGTGACGGCGGTAGCTTTAGGGCGAGGTCTTGCGTGATGTGGCGGCTATCGATTTGGAGGAGAGGGGCTACAGAAGCTGTCGCGTTGGGGTTACAGTTAGGGATTTAGGCTGTGTGCGTGCGAACGATCTAGGGTGGATCGCGTTCAGGATCGTGGAGCTTGGTGGTTCGATGAGGTATTTTAACCTAATTAGTTTAATTTTTATGTTTATAAATTATTCAGTAAGGAAACAAAGAAATGAATAAATATACATATTTATACTTAAAGTGACAGTTTTGTTTAATATAAAAAAAAAAAAATATTTAACAGAGATATTCTCTCCATTTTAGATTAATTCATATATGCAGAAATCAAGCATATAACAATAAAGTTTATAACAGAAATAGTTTTGTATAAAGAGAAATTTCTAGAGGAAATTTTATACTGTTTTTATATAGTATATACACAAGGTTTAGATATAGAGTTTTCAAAAATAAATAAATAAATAAAAGGGGATGTATGTAAAAGAAAATAATTGTTTTTATACTGTTTTTAACGATATTCTCTCCATTTTGTTTTTATCAAATATATAGGTGGTCTCAAAATGAAAAAGAAAATTTTAAATTAGTTTAATTTAATTATCGGTTAATTAAAATTTATTTAAAACGGTTAATAATAGTTCGATTAGCTCGAATATTAATAAATTAATCTGATGTTTGTTCAAGGTCATGAAAACAAGTCGAGATGGATAGGATGACAAATCTTTGGTCAAAGGTGAGTTAATCTCACTCAGTTTAAATTTAAATTTAAATGATTAAATTTAAATAATTATTTGAATGGTTGAGTTGTTGATGTGCTATTGTATGTTATATTTGGAAATTGATGTACTATATTGTGCTAACATCTGTGGATGCAGGGAAAAACAGGTTGGAGGGATCCAACTGGACCCCTCAACTTTATTTAATTATTTAATATTCTCTGTTCTGAATATTTGATATCGGTAATGAATTATGAGGAAATATTGAATGCTATGGCTTGATGGTTATAATTGGGCAATAATGAATTACCAAATAATAATTTGGGTTTGGAAATGAAAATAAAAGAAATGAAATTGTAAGTAAATAATTATAGAAAGGTTAAATAAATTTATAAATGAACTGGATAGGAAATAAAGTGTTGAAAATTTTAATAAATAAATCTTGAGTATGGGAAGAAAAGTTGAAATAAACAGAAAGTTAACGAACTCTAACTTCAATGTTATTGTTTAAAGGAACAAAACATTTATTTTAAATTTAGGATTTTAAATCATTTAAGAAGAAAAAGAAAAGAAAAAAAAAAGAAAAAAAAAATAAAATAAAGAAGGAATTGGGAATAACCTGAAATTTGTACATTTCAGATAAAGGATTTAAAATCAAATTGAAAACAATAATAAAGTTCATAATTAATGAATTTTGAAATAAACTGGTAAGTAAAGAAATTTATTTCAAATGGAATAAATTAGAAATCAATTTGGAAAATTGATTTAAGTGATTGAGTTTGGAAATTTCTTCTGAATAACCAAGTACGTTTTCAAAGTAAGTTTTTAAATATAAGTTAATAGTTTTAAAATTGTTTAAAAAGTATGTTTTGTAAAATATTATTATTTCTAATATTTAATTTCTAAAGCAAGTATTTCCTTTAATATATTATAGCATTAATTATTTATAAGTGACTTAGTATTTGTTTTAAAAGTAAAAACCTGGTTTTATATTTTGTAAAGTGACCTTATTTTCTAAATGCATATAGTATGTAATTTTAGCAAATTAGTTACGTAGTTTTATCCTAAGTATTTTAAAGCATATATTTCAAAGTAAAGTGTTCTAAAATTATTTTAAAAATCTATTTTGTGCTTGGTGATTTCAGAGGAGATAGAAAAGATTTGGAAAAGTTGATTCTGGAAAGAAAGATGGTTTTGAAACTGTTTTCAAAGGATTGAAAATAGAAATATATCTTTGAGGATATTTTGAGATAAATAAATAATTTGGGAAATTATTTATTGTTGGATGGTTGTTTGTGAATATTAATTGATAGTTAAATAACCGACTATCAATATTGGCCAAATGCGTTGATCGTTTCGAAGAGACCGGGATCGAGATTTATTTCTCGAAAACCACTTCGATCCGGTTTGTACGTTTCGCGTAAACGATTTTGGATTCGAAGATGGAACAGTGAAGTGCAAGGGCTAGTCGCTACTAATCCTGAGGATATTTCCAAAATGGATGTAGTAGGAATAGTGCCTTCGGTTCCGTTCGAACCCGGGACGGACTTGTATGGACGAATGCTTGCGAAACATCGTCAGGTGGACGATGGGCATTCTAAGTGAAACGTTCTAAAAAGGTAACGCTTTGCCTCAAGCCTCATCAAATGGGAATGACTGAAAATCAGGGGATATGCAGCAAGGTTAGGTGGGTCATACCCAAGCAGGACAAGATAATTCCCCTGTCTAGATGTCCCTTATATATATTTCGGCTTAGTGGGTGGTTGGTCGCGCCAACCACGGGGTTTATCTTGTTCGGGACTGTTCAGTAAGGAATGGTTCCGGCCTTGTGTTGCAGGGGATGAAGGGAGTAGTCCTCGGTACGGTGATCTAGGCCCCGTACTGTGACAGGTGGTACCCCAGTGCCTAGTCATTGTTGGAAATCCATTTTCCCTACGCGCCCGTACGGTTTTGATTGTGCCCAACTATTGCTGAAACGTGAGATGCAAGCATTTCAGCTAGATTCTATTTACTTTCTATAGACACTATTATAATGTCAGAGGATTTCTATAAAAATTGTTTTAGCTATCGTAAGGTAAAAACCCGACATGTTTATTTGTGGCGTGGTCTTACGAGATGCTTTTGATTTTAAAGGATTTTTAAAACTTTAATAATCAATTGGGTGTGATTTTCTCACGCTGGTATTCCAGACTGACTCGGGTGTTATTTAACTGTAATGCTCGGGTCAGACCGAGTATTATAGGATACAGGACAAGTTGCTGGAGAGCTCAGGAGACGAGCAGGATGACGACACGTATTCTCGTACTTATTTATATATACTCCGCTGTTTGAGTTGTTGTATATCCGTTGTATGTTATTGATGTGAGCTGTGACTGGTGTACTCTGATGATGTAATATATGTAAACTGATATATTTGATTTGAGTAAAGATTATTTATTCTCTATTATATTTTATTCCGCTGCGATGGTTAGATTCTGATGTTGATTTTGTTTTCTCTTCTTCTACCTCTTCTTCTTAAACCCAAATGGTTCGTATGTCCGTACAACTTGAGTTGATTGTTGTAGAATAGTGTTGACTCAAGCGGTACGGATTTGCGGGTCGTTACATTTAATATATGGAAATAGAGTGAATAATTGAAATTTGATTTAATATGATTCAAATTTGTTTCCAAAGTGAAGTTAAGTTATATTGGGATTATAATAGAGTTAATAAGATTTTAAAAATTGGAATTTATTGGATAATTGAATAACGGGTTTAATATGGATAAAAATGATTTGTAAAATTTTATTTTATCATATTAAAGTTAGAATGATGTTGTAGAACTTTTAAAATTGAATTAAGAGTTAATTTGTGAAAATTGAATATTTTAATATTTAAATCGACTAGTGAAATGAGTCAATTTTCGAGCAGTCTCATAATTTGACGAAACAAGTTCCATTGGATCCGTAATAGTTTGTTATTATCGGATTTCAATTTTCGTGGCAATCGGAGTTTTCGTTTGACGTGGCAGCTCGAAACGCATCGAAATTGTTTTAATATTAATTTGGCGAGTTAAAATAGCCATTTTTCAAACAGTCTCGGATTTCAACTAAACAAGTTTCATCGGATCCGTAATGTGATATTATTGTATGGTTTCAAATCTCATGTCAATCGGATTTACCGTTTGTCCGGTGGAAGCCAAAACGCCTAGAAATTTGATTTACCGATTTAATTTTAAATCGAACGTTTATTGCCATAACTCGCACAGATGATCGAATTAGCTCCCGAAACACGTTCCATTGTGTTCATAACGCGGGGTAAACCTTAGAAAAGCCAACCAGCACGCTTCGTTTGGAGTTCGGAAATTCCGGGATGAATAGTGTCGCTTTTTTCTATAAAAGCCCCTTAAATTTTCATTTTGCAAGAAAAAAACAACCCCTAGGGTTTACTTCAGTAGCCGCCAGTGATAACTTCAATGTCCTAAAATCTCATGTCTTCCTCCTCAATTTTCTTCAAATCTGCTAATCGAATCGAAAAACTTCCAACTAGAAGATTGTAGAGGCCAGTGAGTTCCAGGTATTCAACGGGTATAATCGTATTTAGAGCTACCAATCGCTGGCAATTTGCGTTCAAAGGCCTCGCGTTCGCACACATTTTCGTGCAGGGAGACACGACCGAGCTCCTCCCTGTTCCAGCCGAGAGTCGAGCATGAAACGAGCTTCGAAACCGTGTGTTTTGATCGTGGTGGAAGGGCTTGTAGGGGTTGCGGCTATTAGGGCTAAAACGGCGGCGAGTGGGTTTGTTTCACTGGAGAAGGAACGCGTGAGGAAGAAAGGAAATACGCAGCTAGGATCTGCAACATGAAATCATGGGCCCAGATTTGAATTTAGGTTAAGAAATGAAAATAATTTGTAAATATAATTATATTAAAAAAATTTGTAACTTTAAAAATTCGTAACTTTTTCATACGAGGTCGAAATTCGACGAAACTTTTTGCATTGGAATCGTATGGACGAGCACTACGCCATGGAGCTGGATTGGAGTCGTTTGGAGCTAGTGAAAATTTCAGGTAAAATTAAACGCTCATTTAATTATATTCGAAATAAACGCTGGAACTACATTGAAATCAAGGTGAGTGTTTTAAAACGCTCACAACGTACTAAATATCTTTATGCTAGTTAAATTTGACATTATGAAGCGTTATGATTTTATTTGTCGTTGGTTGATAAAATTTAATTGTCATGTAGATCGTCATTTGAATTAACCTTTGAAAAATTAAATTGAAATTAAAATTGAATTGCGATTAAATTACCTGACATTGATAACTATGAAACTGCCATGAATTGTATTGTCTATTGGATGATGTATTTTGATGGTTGTTATTGGTTGATATTTAAATGTTTGGATGTTTAATTGCTTATATATACTGTTATGCATACATATGACACTGTGATTGGTTTAAGTAATATATACTCATCCCTGACATTTAATTGAAATAAATACTTACTTGGCCATGGGATAGAAAATTATATACGGACACCGAATTCGCTAAATCAATAATTTTAAAAATCATCGATTTAAAATTTATTTAAATGTTTTGATTTAAAAGTTATAAATAGAAATCAATTTATAAAAATCAAATTTATCGAAAAATTGAGTTTCGAATGTTGAAATAAATTTTGGTTAAAAGAAATTGTTAAATAATTAAAGTGGGGACTTTGGAATTTAAAATCGGGATATGATTGAGTTTCGAAAATTGATTTGTTTAAAGATTTAACCTTAATTCGAGCTTTGAATATTACTAAGTAAAAGCGATATAAAATGATATTTTGAAATTGAGCTTGAAATTGAATCATATTTGTAATTGGGATTTAAATTTGAACATTGAAGGATAATTTTGTTAAGTGTTAAAAATTGATATTTTGAAAAATCAAGCTAAAAATCGATATAAATTGAAATTGAATAATTTAAAGGTGAATGTAAAATTGAATTAATTTGAAGTAAAAATTGACATTGATTAGAATTGAAATCGAAATTGAATCGGTAGAATGGAAACTGAAATTGATTTGAATTGGGAAGTTATAATTAAAATGGTTTGGTTTTGAAGTTGTTTTATTTTTTTTCCAAATTACTCAGTTATATAAATCACTTTTGAATACTTAAAATAATTTAATCTATTTTTAATCTACTTAACCCAATTTAAATTATCTTAAACTAATTTATCTATTTTAAATCCATTTTAAAGATTTTAAGTATTTTTAACTATTTTAATTATTTAAACTATTTTTAAACTACTTAAAACTATTTTCTAAAATTTCAAATAGGTAAATAAGGTGAAATGTTTATGTTTAAATCTTGAATGTAAATACGAATTGGTTTAAATGAAGTTGCAACCTAAATTGAAACTCGAAATGATTTTGAAATCGAAATGAGATATTGATGCGAAAAATGATTTTTGAAACGGAACCTTATATTTTGAATGGCTATATTGATATTTGAAATGGATTTGATTTTTGAAGTGAATATGATATTTTGATATCAATTATGAATCAATTTGAAATGTAAAAGAGCCAACGGTGTAATAATACGTAGTTATTAAAGAGACCGGGATCGGATATGGACATAGTCTCTGTCGATACCGAAAACCACTTTAATAACTATTATACGCGGAGTGTTGATCCAAAATGAAGTGGATGGTTTGATGAACGCGTTGACTAAAGAAAGAGAACGAAATTGGATGACCCCTGACATGACTAAAACAGGAGCCGCGCCGGGCCATTGAGGTTCGCCACCTCTAGCGGACACACTTCTTCGATACCATATCTATTACATTTGTGATTCGATTTGGGTGCACCTCTTGATTTGGGAGTGTTGTTTCGCGGTGTTGGGGTAGCTGCTGGCTATGCTCAACATCAGTCCGGATCACGCAACTACTAGTATCCTAGTTGGTATCGCCTCATGTACCTTGTCATACTGATTATCCTATTCACGACCACTACGTTATGTTTTGTGTTATACCTATGGGGTACCCTCTGATAACCACCAGTTTACGGTGGGACTTACGCTGCTGTATAGACTATGGCATTATAAAATGTGTTAAGGGGGATTATGGTAACGCCTTAACGCTATTTTGATACTTTATATTACTGATAGGCATTATCTACTTAGCGTACATTACCACATAGTAGATAGTTTAACGGATCCTTGAGAGATGGAAAATCCCGTAACATCTCTGGTGTTATTGCACGCACGTTGACACTGGATATGAGATGTCAAACCCCGTAAACATCTCTGACGCCGTTACACTCATATTTATTTACGATTGATTTAAATTACATGAGGATATTTTAGTCCTGACTCGAGTGTTTTGTCTTTTCATTACGCTCGGGTCAGACCTGAGTTTTTCAGCTTATTGAAGATCTATTCTGGAGGATGAAGGCGAAGATTTGGTACACTATTACTATTATTATCCTTGCATCATGTTTCCTGCTGCATCATTTTATTTGTTCTGTTGTATATGTATAACTCTGATAAATGTTGTATAAATAACGATCAAAGTATTGTAAACAGCTTCATGAACTGTTTATTTGACTATTATATTTTATCGTTCCGCTGCGAGATTCTGTGTTGTTTCATTTCCTTTATTTCTGTTTCTTTTCTTTTCTTAATTACCCCAATAACCATCTGCCCTTTTGAATGTTTTAGAATCGGCATGTGTATTTGATCGTCGGTTTAAACTGTCCAAAAAGGAGGGTCGTTACAAATAATAATCTACTATTTTGATATCTAGTGAGACCACACTGTTTAGCAGAACAGGTTTTCTCCTCGCTAGTATCATGCCCAAAAATTATGATAACCATATACTCTGCTCCTGCATCCACAATGGTTAAAAACATAGTAATTTAAAATATCATGATGATATGCAAACAAGAATAATATCTTGGATTTCTCATCCCCATTCATTTGACTATCTGTCTCAGTTATAATTTCCAGGGTAACTATTAACCTAATAGTTTTCATGGGCTGACAAATAACCTGCTCAAAATTTATGGACTATCTACCCAGTTTCATAGTTTTCATGGGATCAATAAGAACCTATAGGCTCGGCCAATAACTTCAATATTTCATGGGTTCTCTTTGAACCTATTGGTATCTCCTATAACTTCTCTTATATCATAGTTTTCATGGATTGACTATGAACTTATTGATCTCTGTCAATAACTTTATCCAGATATACTTTTCATGCGATCATTAGGAACGTATTGGCCTCTGCCAATAACTCTCTCCAAACATAATTTTCATGGATTTACTATGAACCTATCTAAACTTACATCTTCTTAATCAGTCTTTGGGCATCCTATGTTCTAGTCTACCTGACCTTCTGGATGCAACTCTACTCATTCAGGAGTTAACTCAATTTGTATTCACTACAGGCTCAACTTAGTTGGTTATTCTGCCCTTATTCTCCAAAATACAATTATGGGTCCATTATACAGTGAATATGTTTATAGAAGAAGTACATACAATAACATAACAATATCAATATTTATGATTTAATATCCTTGAAATCATTTCCACATGAAACATGGTTAATACCTTTAGCCTTATTTTTATCAAGGAAAGCTTCTTCAAAAACTCGAAAATAAAATCCCATTTCAAAGCCCTTTTATATTGCCATGGGTTTTACTTTAAAAAAGAGATTGGGCTCTTTGTTTTGAAAACTAAGGCTTGTGAAACCTTAGAACTTTACTTATGAAAACATTAGAATATATCTTTCAAAAGCATTCAAGTCTTCTTTTCAAAACACTTAGACATATGCCTTTCGAAACACTTAAAATATCTCTTTTGAAAACATCAAAACCTCCATTACAAAAGTATTAAAGCATATCTTTCCAACTTATAGAAGCATAACTTAGAAACCCTTTGGAAGTACCTCTTTCAAAACCATTGGGTTTAATCTTTTGGGTCAAAGTGAATATAAGCGAAAGTACCCCTTTCGAAACCATTAGCCTTTAAATAAAAGAGTTTGGTAAAACAGATGGCTTTGGACCCATCCTTTCGAAATCTTTAATCTTTTAAGTAAAAAAATTGAAAAGATAGCTTCATAACACCTTTCGAAGCCATTGCCTTCGAAACCATTAGCTTAAATGGCTACTGGAGCCCTTTCGAAAGCATTGGGAAGCGCATTATTGTATTTATAAAACAAAGCTTGCCTTTCGAACTCTTTGAAAACTTTAAAACTATTCGCAAGGTAGGAATACGGCAACAAGGTTTCATCTTAGTTCAAAACCATCCTTTCGAAAGCTTCTCTTTAAAACATAATGTATAACTACCCATTCGAAAGCTACCCTTTAAACAAAAAGGTGGCAACCCTTTTGAAAGCTATATATAAGTGATTCAGGCCTTTTGAAAGCTTCCTTTTAAAAGCAAGGCAAGTCACATCTCTTTTGAAAGCAAAACAATGACCATCGAATATATTTAAAATGGCCTCGACCCCTTTAAAAGCATGGTTTTGACTCTATACCTTCCCCCTTTCTCCAACCCACTATGTGTTAGGAACTGAGATTGTTCGTTTTGATGACAACGACCTTTCTAACCTATCTTATCATAAAATATATACTAACACTATTGTCTAGATAGATATGTATATGCAGAATATATATATATATATGTAGGTATTGATTACTGGAGACTGATCAATATAAAGATTCAAGACTCATGATTGAAGTCTCTAGAGTATCAAGATCAAGATTTCAAGATATGTGTCTTGTTTTTGTTAAAAATTCATAATAGTATGGAAATCTTTATTTCGAATTTCATTTGGGATGGAACCCATTTCTATCTTCTTAGTTACTTACAAACCCTCGACAAGTAGCTTACAAACCTACGACAAGTACCCATGAACATCTTGGTTTTATACAAGTTCTCGAGTCCTGATGTGATGAGATATTCTGTAGGAAGAAGCATGCAAAACTACTTCAAAATAATTTTTCAAACTAATTTTCAAAACTGCTTTTCAAAATATTTTAGCCTTAAAATTATCTATTCAAATGATTTTTCAAAAAGATGTTTTAGCCTTAAAATATTTTTTGTTTTTTTTAAATAAACTCTTGTTTATAACTTCATTTTCAAAAACAAATTTTACATTGTTTTTTTACATAGGGATGTCAACATCATGGGATACCCCTTGTCGACATAGTGGCTGTCGAATTCAATACTTTCAATTTTCGAAAGAAGCGTCTATTTATTTAAATCTCTTCACGAATGGTTATGACCGTTGGTGCTTTATGAATAGCCTTCATAAACGAATTTTTTAAAAACTACTTTCATTTTTTTTCACTTCTTCTTCTCCACAAATCCATATTCTAAAATTTTCATACTATTAAGATCGTGCCAAAATTCTGTCGAACTCTCAAGTGAATCAAATTAGAATCTCATTTTTGTTTGATTCTCTGTCCTATCTCGAGGATCAAACTGCTATTCAGAGTTATAGGATCAATCTGTAATCAAAAGTTTATCAAGTCTCTCTATAAGGTGTGGTTCTGCCTGGAAATCAATTGGGTAATCATGTGGACCTAAATCAAGAGAGTTTGCCCCAGACTTGTGAGATAAAAGGGTACCTCAAGGCCTTTAGAAATTGACGGATGTAATCTCGACATTGGTATGATAAAAATCTGTATGAGGTGGTTTGCCATGGTACAGGAATGGATGTAGGGTAACTCTGAACCAGTATAAAATCCGGTGTGTTCTTTCCCTTTACTGCTTTTTATTTACTTTCTGCATCTACGTTTGATTCTGTGATTGTTTTGTGAGTAATTTCTGCATTTGTTTGCGTCGTAATTTTAAACTAGTTCATATAAGTCTTAGAATCCATTAAACACTATTCACCCTTCCTCTAGTGTTAAATTAGCCTTAAGATCCTTAATCCGCTGTCCCTTACAGTTGGTATCAGAGAAATAGTTTTCATAGTTTTCATAATTTGAAAATTGAAAATTTTTTCAATGGCTACCAACACTAGTAATGTCAACTCTGGCACTAGTTCTATTATCACTAACACTAGTACATTTGTAGAAGGTCAGTCTACTGTCAGATCACCATTTTTCAATGGCAGTAATTATGCATATTGGGCTTGTAGAATGAAAATTTATTTACAATTTGTAGGATTAGACACTTGGAATATCACACAAATGGAGTACATTGAACCAACAACCAATTTTGCCCAGTGGTCTGTTGAGCAAAAGGGTATTGCACAAAATAACCCAAAGGCCATGAATATATATTTTGTTCACTAGATAGAAATGAGTTTAATAGAGTGTCTGTTTGTAATTCTGCATTTGAAATCCGGAAAACTTTGCAAGTTAATCATGAAGGAACAAGCAAAGTTAAACAGACTAAAATTTTCATATTAACTAATCAGTTTCAATTGTTTAAAATGCATGCAATGAGTCCGTTTTTGACATGTACTATCGATTTCAAGATATTGTTCCTTCACTAATTGCACTGGGAAAAAGCTTTTCGGAGGAAGACCAAGTTAGAAAAATTCTAAATTCACTCACTCCAAAATGGGATCAAGAAGACACTTGCAATCGAAGAAGAAAATGATATCTGTCTCTTGAAAATAGTAGAATTGATTGGGAATCTAATGTCTTATAAAGTTCAACTGCAAGGAAGAAGAGAAAACAAGGCTATAGAAAAGAAGTCATTAGCATTCAATGCAACAACTGAAGATTCGAAACCAGACAGTGATGAGAAGATTGCCTTCATGACAAGAAACTTTTGGAATTCCTAAAATATAGAAAAATGAATAATTACAAAAGAAATGATCAAAGGAATTCCATAAATAATATGGAGAACGTCAACATTGGTAGATGCTACAATTGTAAGGTCGGGCATTATAGAAAAGATTGTCTGTATCTAGATAAATAGTTGTTCCCTCCAAACAATGACTCGTCAAGAAAAAGAAAGAAAGCATTCACAGCAACTCTTAATGACTCAGCCTCATCATCCAGTGACGATGAAAAGAAGACGAATAATTCAAATCTGTGTTTCATTGCTATTCATGAATCAGATGACGTAGGGGTATGGATATAAAAATAGGTACGCATTTACATTATTTTTTATTTTTCTTGTTCGAATGGATGCTTGTTTGATTGAAATTCCTTGAATTTTTAAATTCAAATTTATCCATAGAAATTTGAATTTTAAATTCAAAAATAATATCATTTTAATAATATTTTAAATATTAAAGTATTAATATATTTAATGTTATCATAGGAATTATATAATTAGAATATAGAGTGTAATATATATATATATTTATTAGGAATTAGGAATAGAAACTTGTCCTTTGATTCAATAGGCACATGTCGACATACCCGAATGCCCCATGTCGACATGCCCCTTAGAATTTGATTTCAAAATTTGAATTTTCCTCCACCTTTTCACCAACTTCAGTGCTCTAGAAAGATGTCTCTTAACCAGAGAACATGTCTATAGAATCTCTATTTATCTCACTCTCTTTATTATCATTTTTCACTTTTATTTCAAATTTCAAACTTATCCACATTATCTTCAACTCCTCTCAAACTTCTTCAATGGCTCTTCAAGCACACCTAACACTATTAGACTTCCAAAATCTGTCAAAAACTTTCTTTTTAATGACCCGAAAGCTATCAAAGCATACATCAACTATGTAAACTTTGGTAAAATTCATACGGAAAAATTTGCTATTTTTGAAGATTTTCCTTTTATGAAATTGAAAAACTTTTTCGACAACGTTCTATATTTAGTTTAGTTATTAACAAACAAAATGATTTTGTATGTTTTCCAAATCTTGTTAAGATGTTTTATGCGAATTCGAATCGTAGTTTTTATAATGGGGAAAAAGGAAAAATTTGGAGTAGTGTTAAAGGAACACAAATTGTTTTTGGATTGTGAAATTTTGGAATATATTTTGGGATGTAAGTATACCGAAATGAATCTCTCGGAATTTCAAATCAATGAAAATGATTTAGAGACATTTCATCACATCTTCGAAGGGGATGACAATATCGAATTAAAAAATCGTTATTTTCGTTCAAAAGCAAGAATTGTTAATCTTCTTATCCAACACACTCTTATACCAAGATCGGAAAACTATAACAACCTGACTTTAAACATTTGCAAAGCTTTCTTTGCAAATTTTGGAAATTATGATATTAATTGGGCTCAAGTTATTTTGGATGAGCTAAGGCCTAAGAATTTTACTATGGGTGAAAACACATTATATCGTGGAATTTATCTCACCCGGATTTTTAGTTACTTTGGAGTTGATTTCAAAAGGAAAGAATTTATAACTAGAAAAGTGATCAACCATGGAAACATTTCCCTTATGAAAATTCCAGTACTGTTTCAACCATATGAAAAACTTAAGGAAAAAGAAGAAAGGCTTGCTCATGAAGAAATGGTAGAAATGGAGGAGGAAGAAGAAGAAGAGGAAGAGGAAGGAATGGAAATTGAAGAGGAGGAAGAGGAAGATCAAGAAACCTCCTTAGAAAGTATTGAATATCCTACTAATCCCGCTAATCCATCCAACTAGACCATTCTCAATAATCAAAGAATTATAGTGGAAAATCAAAAAACACTTAAAAGATCAATGAGTAATAAAATGGATAAGATTTCCACTAAAATCGACAAGTTCTTCGGGAAAATTATAAGAAAGCTTGGACTATCATCTTCTTCGTCATCATCTAACTAGTTTTAGTTCATGTTATCTTAAGCCCTATCTTTATATTTCCTTTATTTTAGTTAATATTATATTATCTTATGTAATGTTGACTAGAATTATTAATGGAATCTTTCATTTCTTGTCATTCAACTTCACTTTCTCTGTAATTGCTTATTTTTATATTATACAAATTTTAGTTTAATAGATTTGTTCATAATATTCAAAATAAAGCAAAATGTCATTTTAAGCAGAGGCATGTCGACATACATCATCCCCTCATGTCGACATCCAATGGGCAGAAAATAGTTACACTTTAAAATTTTATTTTCATGTAACTAACTTGTGTCTATTCATTTCAAACGACTTTTTACCCCTATTTATATCTGCTTCTTCCAGTATAAATTGTAAAACTTCATCTCTAATCTCTCTCTTTCATAGTTCTTCATATTTCTTGAATTATGGCTTCTCCGATTAAGAATCTAAGTGATAATCTTGAAGAAACAATCACTTCCTTCAAGAATATTCTTACATTCATACTTCGTAATCAACGTCACTTAGAATTGAGTCAAATACAGATGATCAAGGAGCAAGAGAGACATTTCAATGCCCTTCATTGGATGATCTCAGCCCTTAACAAGGACGATCGCGAAGGAAATCCACTAGTCACTCTTGACAAAGATAAAGAAGAATGGGATGCCATCAAAGCAGACCCTATCTTTGGAGAAGATGGATGGGTGGAAGTACCAAGGAATGTCTGGTCATTCTGTATGTTATTTGTTTGATTTGATTGGTATGTTTTAAACTTGATTGACTTATCTTATTTGGTATGGTTTGTACATATGTTTGGATCGAATAATTACTGTAATATGATTGGTTAATGATTGATTTACTTTTTGGATTACACTTATGATCAGACTTAGCACTTATTACACTTATATATGGTTTACCCTATTTTATTATGGTTGACTATCTTATAATAAGTTTAGGGATTTTTAAGAAGTTTTCATTGATGAAAAATGGGAAGAAGTTATAAAATAATAGTTCGCTTGGAGTAAGGGGGAGTTATGATAGGAGTTATGGTATGATAAGTATATTTTATAAATACAGGTTGTCATCATCAAAAAGGAGGAGATTGTTAGGAACTGAGATGTTAGTTTCGATGACAACAAACTTTTTAACTTATCTTATCATAAAATATATAGTAACACTATTCTCTAGATAGATATGTATATGCAGGATATATATATATATATATATATATATATGCAGGTATTGATTATGGAAGACTGATAAGTATAAAGACTCAAGATTCAAGATTGAAGACTCTAGAGTACCAAGATCAAGATTTCAAGATATGTGTCTAGTTTTTTTTAAATCTTCATAATAGCATGGAAATCTTCATTTCGAATTTCATTTGGGATGGAACCCATTTCTACCTTCTTAGTGGCTTACAAACCCACGACAAGTAACTTACAAACCCACGAACATCTTGGGTTTGTACAAGTTCTTGAATCCTGATGTGATGAGATTTTCTGCAGGAAGAAGCTTGCAAAACTACTTCAAAATGGTTTTTCAACATAATTTTCAAAGCTGCTTTTCAAAATATTTTGGCCTTAAAATTATCTTTTTAAATGATTTTTCAAAAAGATGTTTTAGCCTTAAAATATTACTTCTTCTTTTTCAAAACAAACTCTTGTTTTAAACTTCATTTTCAAAAACATATTTTACATTGTTTTTTTTACATAGGGATGTTGACATCATGGGATACCCCATGTCGACATGGTGGCAGTTGAATTCAAAAGTTTCAATTTTCAAGAGAAGTGTTTATTTGTTTAAATCTCTTCATGAATGATTATGACCATTGGTACTTTCTAAATAGCCTTCACAAATGAATTTTTTTAAAAACCAATTTCATTTTTTCTTCACTTCTTCTTCTCCACAAATCCATATTCTAAATTTTCATATTTTTAAGATCGTGCCGAAATTCTACCGAATTCTCAAGTGAATCAAATTAGAATCTCACTCTTGTTTGATTCTCTACCCTCTCTCGAAGATCAAAGTGCTATTCAGAGTTACAGGATCAATTTGTAATCAAAAGTTTATCGAGTCTCTCTATAAGGCGTGAATGTGCCTGGAAATCAATTGGGTAATCTTATGGTCCGTAAATCAAGAGAGTTTACCCCGAACTCGTGAGACAGGAGGGTACTCAAGGCCTTTAGAAATTGAGGAATGTAATCTCCACATTGGTAAAATAAAAATCTGTATAAGGAGTTTGCGTTGGTACAGGACTAGAGGTAGGGTAACTCCGAACTAGTATAAAATCTAGTGTGTTCTTTCCCTTTACTGCTTTTTATTTACTTTCTGCATCTATGTTTGATTCCGTGATTGTTCTGTGATTAAGTTCTACATTTGTTTGTGTCATAATTTTAAATTAGTTTATATAAGTCTTGGAATCCATTAAGCACTATTCACCCCCCTCTACTGTTAAATTAGCTTTAAGATCCTTAATCTGTTGTCCCTTACACTATGTAATTAGCTTTAAGATCCTTAATCCGTTGTCCCTTACACTATGTAATTAGCTTTAAGATCATTAATCCACCGTCCCTTACACTATGTACCAAAACATTGATACCTTATGTATTGGTATTGACTTGGTTGGGGGCGGTGGTATGGAGTCGGAAGGTAGTAAACGGAAGTGGCAAAGCAGTAAATCTATGCAAAATTATTTTTTTAGGCAAATGCTTTTCTACTAACTTGCCTATTTATAGAAATATAATTGGTTGCTCTAAACTTTACCAAAATATTTTTTAAAAGACTGCCGAATTCATCCAAAACTAATTACAAATAATTTACAAAGTAACCCTTCCCTTTAACAAAACAATTAAGACATTTAAGTCCTCCAACTTAAATAAATTAATTTAGATAATAAATTACTTAAGAAAAATCCCCAAAATCATCATAATTCGCTTTTAATATGTTATCAAACATATATAAATTTCAGACCTAAAATCCTTTATATAATAGCCGAAATAAATTTTAAACCCAATTATTTATTCCTTCCTTTAAAAAATTCATAATAAATTATCCATAGCTTATATAAATATGAAAATTTAAACCCATCTCCAAAATAATGTTTTGCATAACATATTAATCTCCATGGCATTCGAAACCTAATATATACGATTTTAGCCTTAAAATTGAATAAAACATTTATCAAACATACTTTTTGAATCAAACATATCATGTAATCCAAGCATATCATCCTTGAAATCATCATAAAGGTTTTAAACTTAAAACCTAAAATCAAATGCTCTTTAAAAATGAAAATGAGATTGTTTTGTTTATTATTCACCTTGCTTTGGAAGGAACTTGAGATTTGATCTTGCTTAATCCTGCTTTGCTCGAATCCTAAGCTTTAATCTCCATTTCCCCTAGGTGGTGGCCGGCTTTGAGCTCCCCTTTTATTATGTTTTTGAATTATGAATGATGGAATGAAAATAAGAATAAGGTTTTAGGGGTTAAGGGTTATGGTGGATGGCTATTTCCCATAATGCCCTTGCCTTATTCTGATATTAGCTAACTCATGAAACAATTTCCATATACTCATTATTTTTAAAAAAAATTAGTTAAGCACTACATCAATTTGATTTCCAAGTCTCAATCCCCTTATCAATCTAATTTTTACTTTATTTTACTTAATTTTTACTCTATTCTTGTCTTTTGTCTCCCAAGTACAATCCTTTTTGTTGTCACTCCACTGAAATTTCACCAACTTGACTGTCTTGTTTCTTAACCTCTTCTCATCGCTCGCTAAAACCCGAACTGGATGTCTAGAAAAAGTCAAATTCAGTTCTACTATCAAATCTTCCAACTATGTCGGAGGAATAGTAGTCCCTGGAACATGCACATACTTACGAAGATGAGACACATGAAACACATTATGGACACCTGTCATACTGCTCGACAACTCTACTCTGTATGCGAACATTCTGATCATTCTCTAACTAAGAATGGACCAACATATCTCGGTGCCATTTTCCCTGACTTTCTGAATTGTACCACACCCTTCATCTGTGATACCTTAATGAAAACTCTATCTCCAACCGAGAACTCAAGATCTTTATGCCTCTTATTTGCATACCTCTTTTGTCTAGACTGTGCTTCCTTCATCCTTTCTTGGATCAACTCAATCTTCTTCTTTGCCTCTCTAATTAGATCTGGACCCAAGGCCAATCTGTCCCCAGTTTCTAACCAACATGCTAGTGATTTGCTTGGTCTTCCATACGAAGCTTCAAAAGGTGTCATTCATATACTAGTCTGATATATGTTATTATAGAAAAATTAACCAAGTGTAGATGATCTTTCCAAGATCCATCAAAGTCCAATACACCAGCTCTTAAGAAATCCTAGAGTACCTTATTGTCTCTCTCTATCTGCCCATCCATCTGAGGGTGATACGCACTACTCATCTTGAGCTTGATCCCTAACACATCATGAAGACTCTTTCGGAATTCACTAGTAAACAAAGCATCTTTGTCATTGACTATACTACTAGGAATTTCATGTAGTCTAACTATGTTTTTCATGAATAACTTAGCTAAAAAAGGCATCGTCCTGGTTGAATTAACTAGAATGAAATGGGCACCCTTGGCCAACCTGTCCACTATGACCCATATAGTTTCATTTCCTCTATTCTACCATGGCAACCCGTCTATAGAATCCATGGATCTCGAATCCTTTTTCAAACTGGTATTTCCATAGATTGAAGCAACCCACTTGGCTTTTGATGTTTCGCCTTTACTTGTTGACAGTTCACACACTGCTTAACCCACAAGCCAACATCTTTCTTCATACCCCAGTAGAAGCTCCTCTTCATATCCTGATACATTTTGGTTCCCCCCAAGATGAATCATAAATTTAGCTTAATGATATTCCCTAAGAAATTCTTTCCTTAAGTTCTCAACATTCGAAACACACAACCGTCCCTTCTTTCTCAACCATCCCCTCTGGTCAAGACTAAAATCCTTTACATTATCGATCTCAGACCCATCCTCAAGCATTTTAATCTTCTCAGCTAATAATGGATCCTCTTTCTGCTTAGAAGAAATCCTTTCGATCAACGATGGTCAAACTTCCAAACAGGACAATATAGTGGTGCTCTGATTAGAACTAGCAGTCGATCTTAACTGCACACTACAAGTAGTCAAAGCTTCTAAATCTTTCTATTTTTCCAACATAGCAAAAACCACATATGATGTTTTATATTAAGAGCATCCGCTGCTTTGTTTCCTTTTCCAAATGTATACTCTATACCAAAATCATGAATACTAAAAACTCCAACCACCATTGATGTCTCATATTCAACTCCTTTTGGGAGATGAAATATCTTAAGGACTTATGATCTGTGTATAGCTCAAATCTTTGACCTAAGAGATAATGTCTCCATTTCTTCAATGCAAAGATCACCATTGCCAACTCTAAATCAGGAGTAGGATATCTCACTTCATGTAGTCTAATTTGCCATGAAGCGTAGGCAATGACTTTACCCTTTTGCATTAACACAGCTCCTAATCTGGTTCTGCATGCATCTGTATACACCACGATCCTTGGTTTCTGTCTGGAACCACTAACATAGGCGCGTTGCTCAACAAATGGTTTAACTTAAGGAATGCTTCCTTACATTTTTTAAATAAAGTAAACTTCACATCCTTTTTGGTTAACTTAGCCAAAGGCGCTACTATCCATGAAAAATCCTTAACGAATCTTCGGTAATAACCAGCAAGTACAAGAAACTTCTAATCTCCGTCATTGTCTCTAGTCTCTTTTAGTTATTAACAGCTTCGATCTTATCTTGATCGACTAACAAACCCTTCTCTGAAACCACGTGACCAAGAAACTTAACATCTTTCTTTTAGAAATGATAATTGGAAAACTTTGCTTTCAGCTGATGCTACCTTAGCGTCTTATGCACTACTCTTAGATGATCTTCGTGCTCTCTTTCATACTTATAGTTCACTAAAAAATTGTCTATAAATACCAATATGGACCTATCCAAGTACTCTTGGAAAACATGGTTCATCAAATCCATGAAAAAAGCTGATGTATTCGTTAACTCGAATAGCATTACTAACCCCTCTATGAGACATACCTAGCCCAAAATACGATCAACGGAATAGTCCTCTACCACTCTTAATTGATGGAAGCCTGTTACCAAATCCAATTGGGAAAATATTCTGGCTCCACACAACTGATCACATAGATCATCGATTCTCGGCAAAGGATACTTATTGTTGATTGACTTCTCATTCAACTTACGATAGTCAACGCCTAGCCTTAACGACCCATCTAGTTTCTTCACGAACACCGCGACTGCACCCCAAGGCTAACTGCTTAGTCTAATAAAATTTCTTCCTTCTAGATCCACTGGCTACACTTTCAATTCCTTCATGTCGGTCGATGTCCTCCTGCTAGGTGGTTTACTTGTAGATTCTACTCCTGGCACAAGATCTAACCGAAATTCAACGGCTCTTTTGGTGGTAATCCTGTTACCGACTCAAAACATCCACTAATTCTCTTACTACCCGAACCTGATTTAACTCTTCTTCTACTTCCATAGCAATCAATAGAGTACAAGCACTCTGGTTAGAACCCTCCACTGAGAATATAATTTGGTTATGGCTATCGGGGTGTCTCAGCTATATTTTCCCATCCTAGCGAAATATCCTAGCCACATATTTATCCAATCAATCCATAACTAAAATGATTTTGAAATTTGCGAAATAAAAAACATTCAAACTGCATGCAAACTTATGACCTAACAAATCAAGTTCTAACTGGTCACACCTCATTCCCAGAATTGCATATCGTCCTATCGGATTCGCAACCCTTAAGGAAGTAACAAGGTATGTGAGTTCTAAACATAACCTATCAACCAAACACTGAGATATAAGTGAATGCGATGCATGATATCAAATAGTACCCTAACTGGTGTACTTCGAATCAAAAGCATATCTTCCATCACCGTCTTTCCTTTCCCGACAACAGTTGGCTTAGTAGACGATGGTCTAGCAGCAAAGACTTTTCCCATGTCCATCCTAACTTGTTATGGACACTGATTCTTATGATTCCCAACCTGGTCGTAGTTAATGCACTTGACACCCTTCTTGTCTACAGCCTTCTTCACCTTACCAGTTCGGCATTCATAAGCATAATAACCCTTCTTATCGCACATAAAGCAAACTAGATTAGCCTTCGCCTTCTTGGCAGCTTCTCCCTTCTAGGTACCCTTCACCTTGAAGAACTTCCTCTTCTTGCTAAGAGAACTCTGGGTTCAACCTGTTTCTCCTTCCCATAAGTAGCAAGCATCTCCTCATGTCGTATTCCCTTTTTCATAACAACATTACAAGGATCATGAAGATGTGGTAGGGTCGCCCTAGCAATCACGGATCTCAATTCCTGAATAAACTTCTCATTCCTCTTGGTGATGGTGCCAATAGTAGCATGTCCATATCCGGATAACGCATTGAACTTTGTGCAATACTCAATCACCAACATATTGCCTTGCACCAAATCCATGAACTTCCTCAAAAATGCTGATTTGGCAACTTCAGACTAAAACCTCTCCTCAAATCTCCTCCAAAATTCCACCTTAGTCAACTCTTCCTTGGAAACTCCGATAGTGACACTATTCCACCATAACAACATTACAAGGATCATGAAGATGTGGTAGGGTCACCTTAGCAATCACGGGTCTTAATCCTTGAATAAACTTCTCATTCCTCTTGATGATGGTGCCAATAGTAGCATGTCCATATCTAGATAACTCTTCAAACTTCATGCAATACTCAATCACCAATATCTCGCCTTGCACCAAATCTATGAACTTCCTCAACATTGCTAATTTGGCAACTTCAGACTAAAACCTCTCCTCAAAACTCCTCGAAAAATCCACCCAAGTCAACTCTTCCTCAGAAACTCTAAAAGTGACACTATTCCACCAATGAAGCGCCTCTCCTTGGAACTGTCTAGAAGCAAACCTCCTTTTTTGCTCATCGTTGTTCCCAAGTCAGCTATAACGACCCGCCATTTTGAACCATTCAAATCAATAATGCAACATTTGAATTGCTCCAAATAACAGATTGCCAATATATTTATTTGGTATAACTTAGCATACACAGTAAACAAATCAATCACAGGCACAGAGTTTACAATAAACAGTGGAATAAAACAAATAGTAGTTCATAAATCTATGATAGAAATAACATAGTCTGGAAACAGAGTGCATCAGAAATCCCAGTACACCAGATTCAAAACACAAAAGTAACTGACAAGTCTGAACATACAACTGAAATAACAGAAATAATAGAAAGCTGAAAAGATAAGGTAGGTCTACCAAACGAACTCCGAGCTCAAAAAAATGAATCTCAACTGTGACACTCAGGTTGACCCGAGCGTAAAGCAAAACAAAACACTTGAATCAGGATTAATGTTCTTATGCAGATAAATCAAATTCAAGCGAAATATCAAGTAAATGCAGTATAACTCAAAGGAATGTTTGGATTCCATCCCTCGAGGATCCGATAAACTATCTACATACATAGTACAGTACACTGCATATATAATGTCTATAGTAAAGTAAAATATCAAAATAGCATTAAGGTTACCCATACCCTCCTTCACACATTTTATATAGTCTCGTAGTCTGTACAATGTCGAACTCTCCACCATAAACTGGAGGTTTACCCAGAGGACATCACATAGGTACGGTATAAAACAAACTCGTAGAAGGCACGATAGGGCATGTGACAAGGCACGAGAGGCAATGTCGGGAAAGATATAACGTTTGCAGATCCGGACTAGTGGTAATGCATAGCAGCTACTACCACCCACCTCAAGACACACTCCCAAATCAAAGGTGTGCACACCAAAAATCAAATTACCAAAAAGCAATAGATATGGTTTCGAAGAAATGTGCCCCATAGGAGGAATGACCTCACTCGGCCCGACGTAGCCCCTGTTTTAGCCACATCAAGCTGAATCACAGGAGTCAGGGCTATGTAAATACCATACAGAATCATTCGCCAACCATCCTACTTCATTCTGGAATCTTCACCATGTACACAGTTGTTAAAGTGGTTTTCGGTATTGGCAGAGAGTATGACAATGTACAATCCTGGTATCTTTAACAACCAAACGCTTATTTCACACCGTGGTCATTTATAAAATTTCTTTATAAATATTTAAATAAAATCGCAAATATAAAGTTTTAGTCAAACGAATATTCAATTTTAATTCTATTTATATTTTAAGGTATTCATTAAATCGCCTTTATTGAAACAAGTTATAAATCACTTGCAAAATCATTAAGTTCTGAATAAACTTCATTTAAATTAAAATAGTAAGCAGTTTAAGTTACCAGTCAAGTTCCGGTATGCTTTCCAACCCTTTTATTTATTTAAGTTATAGAAAATCTATTTAAATATAAATCAAATTTAAAAATATATATTATATATTAAATAAAAACAACTTTTATATAATTTAAAACCCCCTTTTCCTTTATTTAAATTCTTATTTTATATATTTTAGAAAATACATTGTAAGTAAAATTTTACAAATTTCCTTTAAATTAAACCCATACTTTTATATCTCCAAAATCAACATTTAAGGTTTTAAATTTACAATAATAAAGTAAAATACTTATTGAATTTCATATCAACCCATATTATTTCCTCAGACATATTTAAAATCAAATTTTTTCAAAATATAGACCAACGGTGTTCGTATATAATTTTCTATTCTATTGTCAAGTGATACAGATATTTGTTATTTTAATCCATAATAGTTTAAATTTATGGGTATATATTATTAAACCCATAATCCCAAGATTTTTAATAATAACTGAAAATCATTTGGGTTTATCATTTTAACCCATAATGAAGTTCTCTTATTCCAAAGTTCATTCGGGTATGTATCATTTTAGCCCATAAAGATTTCTAGACTAATGGGATGTATTCTGATTTGAGAAGAAAAGAAAGAAAAATAGGCTATAGGGAGAAGGAGAGGAAGATAAGAACGTACCTCTTTGATAGTGAACAGAAGACAGAAAGTAAAACAAATATATATATATATATATAATGGGTAAATGAATGGCAACGAACACAAGCTACAATTCCGCTGAAAGATTAAATCAATTTATTTATTTGCTTGGGCTGCATGGTTCAAATTTTGAAAAGGTAATAAAGTGGAAAGTCACAATTTTGGTGCCGTTTCAACGGACCGTTATTATCATTTCCGTCGCATAACGAACCTCAAAATACAAAAATAAATATTCTACGGAGATTAGCATGGCAAGGCGAATAGAAAGGTACAGAGACACCAATGATACAAAAAAAATTTAAAAGCTCGAATTTCTGCTGCCGAAGGTGCTGCTAAACTACAGAAAATAAGATAAACGAAGCTATAGAAGTCTGAATTTTCCAAATCGAATTACGACGTCTTTCTCAGAAAGTGAATTACATTTTAATTATATAATAATGTTCAGTTTTCGAAAATATTTAAATTTCACCAATTATACTGATTAAATTAATAATTTTAAATTTCACAATTAAATTAACTTTAATACTTTTCAATAAAATTTGACCAATTACTTTATTTAAATAAACGTAATCCAAATGTCAAATATTTATTTCAAAATTCGATTATTTAAATTTTAAGAAAATATTAGTTAATTACGTTATAAAACAGTTAAAATTCATGGGACTCTTCCCCACTCAAAACTTTTCATCCTCGAAAAGGAAAGAGATAAGGGAATAGAAACAACAGAAATGATAAAAGGAAGCAACGAACAGTACCCAAGTCAAACAATTCAGTGTTTGAAGCACGTATTGATTCCTCGGTTTCCCAGGTGCAATCCCGGTCATCCGTACTCCACTATACATTAACTAGACTGATAGATTTCCTTCGAAGCTGCTTCGTACCTCTATTGACAATACGAATTGGCTTTCTCTCGATGGTGAGATTTGGCTCAACGTCCAAATTCTCTAATAAAGATGGCTGAACAATCAAGGATGGATCATGGAGATATTTGCGAAGGTGAGATATGTGAAACACGTTGTGTACACCCGCTAGTTTCTTCGACAAATCAACTCTATAAGCCAAAGGACCAACTCATTCCAAAATGTGGAAAATACCAATAAATCTAGGAGCAAGCTTCCCTCTTCGTCCAAATCGAACCACATTCTTCAACGGCGAGATCTTAAGAAAGACCTGATCACCTATTGAAAATTCTAAATCCCTTTTACGCCTATCTGCATACTTCTTCTGTCTATCCTAAGCAACCCTCATCTTCCCTCTAATCTCTTCAACTTTCTCAGATGCTTCTAGAATCATATCAGGCCCAGGAACCAACGACCACTGGACTAAATCCGGCAAGATGGTGATTTGCAGGATCGTCCGTAAAGAGCGGCAAATGGAGACATCTCGATACTTGCCTGAATTTTAAAAGATTGGGATTACTATATGGATTAAGCTTAAGATGATTGAAAATTCAAAGAGAGAGTTATACCCAATAACTATCATTATAGGTGAATTCAATGAGATGGAGATGATCTTCCCAAGTTCCTCCACAATCAAGAATACAAGCACGAAGAACTTATAAAATCTGATTCACCCTTTCCATCTGGCCATCAGTCTGAGGATGATAAGTCGTACTAAGGTTCAAATGAGTGCCCAAAGCTTTCCAAAACTTGCTGGTGAATATAGGGTCACGATAAAAAACAATGCTTGAAGGAACACCATGGAGATGGACAATCTTCCTCATGTAGATCTCGGCTAAGCTTGAAGTAGTTCGATTTGACTTGACCAGAATGAAATGGCCAGACTTGGTCAATCGATCGACAACTACCCAAATACTCTCATTACCCTTTCTAGTCCTTGGTAAACCATCGATAAAATCCATAGAAACTTCATCCCACTTCCAAATGGGAATTTCAAGGGGTTGCAGCAGTCTAGCAGTTCTTCTGGTGATCATCCTTAACCTGTTGACAAGTGGAACATCTACTGAAAAAAATTGAAATGACCCGTTTCATACCATTCCACCATTATAATTTCTTCGTGTCCTGAAACATCTTCATAAAACCAAGATGGATGGAGAGTCTGGATAGGTGATTCTCTCTACGAAATTCTTGCCTCAATCCATCAACATTCGGAACACAAATCTGGCCATTGATCCTCAAAGCTCCTTTCCAACCAATTTGTGCTCCTAACTCCTTATGATCATAACCTTCCCTATTTCGAATGTTCACCTTTGTAAGACTAAGCATGCATCCTCATCCTGCTTAGCTGCAATGCAATCCATAAGTGATGAGGTGATAACAATATGATACATCAAGGCTTTCTTCCGACTCAAAGCGTCGGCCACCAATTTGGTTTTCCCAGGGGTACAGTTAATGTCAAGATCATAAGATGCTAAGAACTTAAGCCATCAAACTTGCCTCTGGTTCAAATCCTTTTGGTTGAAGTTATTCTTAAGAGATCAGTGATCGATGAAAATCTCAAACTTGGTTTCCAAAAGAGGGTGCCTCCACAACTTCAAAGCAAACACAACAGCCAGCGACTCTAAATCATGGGTGGCATAGTTAGCTTCGTGGGGCTTCAACTGATGACTAGCATAAGTTATGACCTTCCCATCCTGCATTGACACAACCCCCAATCCTTCTTTACTAGCATAGGTATAAAGCGATAATCCCTCCTCACCATTCGGAATGGTGAGAACAGGAGCAACAGTGAGCTTTTGCTTTAACACATTAAATACTACTTCACACTTCTCAATCCAATCGAACTTGGCCTTCTTACGAGTCAAAGCAGTGAGAGGTGCAACTATATGGGAAAAGTTCTCAATGAATCTCCTATAATAACCGGCAAGGCCCAGAAAGTTACGAATATAAGTCAGAGTCTTAGGTGTCTCCCAATCCTGAAATTGGATAAGGTGGATAAGTTTAAGGGTGATAAAATGAACGAATTCAAAAGATAAAAGTGGATAAACTTAAATTGCGACCTTAACCGGATCAGTCGAGACTACATTCTCTGAAACAATATGCCCAAGGAATCGAACCTCATCTCTCTAGAAATGACATTTAGAAAATTTAGCTTTCAACTAAAGACTCCTTAGAGTTTTGAGAACATGGTCCAAGTGTGCCCTGTGCTTTATCTCTGACTTGGAAAAGACGAGAATATCATCAACGAAAACCAAAACAAACTTATTGAGGACTTCACGGAATATGCGATTCATAAGATCGACAAAGAAAGCAGGAGCATTGGTTAATCCAAAAGGCATGACTAACCCTTCATAGAAACTATTCTCCGTTCGAAAAGCAGTCTTGGGCATGATTTCCTCAGCAACACCAAGTTGAGAGAATACTTTAGCTCCATAGAGCTCATCAAATATATCGTTGATGCAAGGCATCAGATATCGGTTCTTGAGAGTGAGCTTATTCAGCTCTCTATAATCAACACACACCCTCAAGGAACCATCAGATTTGGTGACAAAGACTACAGCTGCTCCCCATCCAGAAAAACTCTGCCTAATCAAACCTTTAGAGAACACATCCTCAATCTGCTTCTTCAACTCAACTTTCTCCTTGGGTACCATCCATCACGGAGGGAGAACAACAGGTCGAGCACCGGAATAAGATCAATTCGGAATACAATCTCCCGCTTGGGGAGGCAGAGAAGTGACTTCGCCAAATACATCAGAAAGTCTTTGACAATAGGGGTATATTCAAGATCACTGGGTTGAGAATCAAGAGAAAAATAAAGCTCCCTGCGACATCCTGAGGCATTTGACACTCGATAATTGAAGGTTCACCCAATTCACTGACTAAGGAGACAGTTCGGGCCTTACAAGAACTGACAGCATCATAACGCTTTAATCAATCGCCTTCAAGTAAAATATCGAATGCATCGAAACCCAAAACATAGAAATCTTCGGTAAATCGATGCCTCTTGTAAAGGAGTTACACTTCTTTACAAATCATAATAAAATTGGCAGGTCCGCCGATAGGATTATTACACGCAATGATGAATTCGCCAATTAAGGTAGCAAAATATGCTCGAATTTATTACAAAATCAACAGATATAAAACTATGAGATGCACCAGTTTCAAATAGAACATGAACAAGATAATCATGCAAAGAAAAAGAACACTAAAGAGTACCTTGGTTATAACTGGCAGGCGGAGGTGGAGGAGTGGAAGAAGTCATGGCAAAGACTCCAGATGTCTTGTCTCTTTGCTGAGTGGGACAGTTATTCTTGAAATAACCAGGTTGCAGACAAAGGTGGCAGAAGTTGTTTCTGGTGGCCCAAGGCGGAGGAATGGTGGCACTGGTAGGAGATGGACAATTGTTGGCATAGTGATCCTACTGGTTACGCTTGAAACAAGTGATGGTAGAAAGTTCAAGAGATCGCTTCTACAGAACAGATCCAATACCATGAGCATTCTGCCAATTCTTCTTATGTTGTTGGAAGTTGTGCTTCCTCTTCTTTAAACCACTGGAAGTACCCTGAGATGAAGAAACTTTCTTCTTACCCTTGGAAGTAAGGTTCTCAGATCTGATGGCCATATCTATTAGAGAAGTGAAGGTACCATGGACATGACTATTCAAGCGGTCATAGTACTTTGAGAGAGCACCATGAATAAACTTCTCATTCTTCTTGACTTGACTGTCAATCAAACAAGGACCAAACTTGAGAGCTCATTGAACTTCTCTCATACTCAGCAAAAGTCGTATCTCCCTGCTCAAGGTCCATGAATGCCCTATATAACTAGGATTTCCCGGCTTCGGGCATCCACTTGGCCACAAAAGCATCCTTTAAAAGGATGGATTCAAGATGAGGCATAGATAAAGGAGATAAATTTCAAATGAATATATTTAACAGAGATAAGCTAGAAAATATATCAAAGGATCTTACCTGAACTACCGCCATGTGATAATAGCTTCAACAGTCTGAGCGGTAACAGATTCCACCAATCTTGGGTGGACTCCTATAACTACCAAGTAGCTAAATGGCGTATCAAGGCATCAGTGATCTCGAATCCAGTGAAAATTCTCTCAAGGCTTTTTAGCCATTGATGAGCCTCAATAATACTCTTGGCTCTAGTGAACTTAGTACCTCCAAGATGAGAATACTCCTTACAAAGCTGAGTGAACCTAATAGGCTGAACGGGTGTGACAATAGGAACAACAATAGGTAGTGCAAGGGCAACTGGTGGTACAGGAACATTGCCACGACCCCTACCACGAACATTTCTACGATTACTCATTTAGAAAACCAAAATTTCGATTTCATAACAACGTTACAGTTTTGAAATTCAAAGGAAATGCTAATTAAAGAGACTCTAATTTAGAATTTCAAAACATGAACTGATATGACTTAGTAATCAATTCAACTCATTCTTGGGTATAACCACCCTATCTCTAATGAGCTTTGCTCCATATGCTTAGTTTACCAAAACCTGAGCTCTGATACCAACTGTGACGACCCACCATTTCGAACCATTCAAATCGACAATGTCAGACTTGCTCCAAATAACTGATTGTCACTATATTTATTTGGCATAACATAGCATATACAGTAAATAAATCAATCACAGAATCACAAACACATAGTTTACAACAAATAGCGGAATAAAAAAATAGTAGTTCATAAATCTGCTACTGAAATAATATAGTCTGGAAATAGAGTACATCAGAAATCCCAATAGATACGAGTCGCTAACACAAAAGTAACTGATAAGTCTGAACATATAGTTTGAAATAAAAGAAATAACAGAAAGATGAAAAGATAAGATAGGTCTTCCAAACGAATTTCGAGCTCCAAAAGATGAATCTCAATTGTGACACTTAGGTTGACCCAAGCGTAAAGCAAAACAAAACAATCGAATCAGGATTAACATTCTTTTGCAGATAAATCAAATTCAATTGAAATGTCAAGTAAATGCAGTGCAACTCAAAGGAATGTTAGGATTCCATCCCTCGAGGATTCGGTAAACTATGGACACACGTAGTACAATACGCTACATATATAATGTCTATAGTAAAGTAAAATATCAAAATAGTGTTAAGGCGTTACCCATACCCCCCTTAACACATTTTATATATTCCCGTAATCTAAACAATGCCATACGCACCATCGTAAACTGGAGGATTACCCAAAGGACATCACATAGGTACGATACAAAATAAACTCGTAGAAGGCGTGATAGGGCATGTGACAAGGCACGCGAGGCAATGCCAGTCTACAGTTTGCGGATCCGAACCTGTGGTATTGCATAGCAGCTACTACCACCCACCTTGAGACACACTCCCAAATCAAAGGTATTCACACCAAAAATCAAATCACCAAAAAGAAATAGATATGGTTTCGAAGAAATGTGCCCGATGGGAGGAATGACCTCACTCGACCCGACATAGCTCTAGTTTTAGCCACATCAAGCTGAATCACGGGAGTCAGGGCTATGTAAATACCATACAGAATCGTTCGCCAACCATCCTACTTCATTCTGGAATTTTCACCATGTATACTGTTGTTAAAGTGGTTTTTGTATTGGCAGAGAGTATGACAATATCTGATCTCGGTCTCTTTAACAACCAAATGCCTATTTCACACTGTGGTCATTTGTAAAATTTCTTTATAAATATTTGAATAAAATTGCAAATACAAAGTTTAAGTCAAACAAATATACAATTTTAATTCTATTTATATCTTAAGGTATTCATTAAATCACCTTTATTAAAACAGCTTATAAATCACTTGCAAAATCATTAAGTTCTGAATAAACCTTCATTTAAATTAAATTAGTAACCAGTTTAAACTACCAATCAAATTCCAGTGTGCCTTTCCAACCCTTGTATTTATTTAAGTTATAGAAAATCTATTTAAATATAAATTAAATGAACCTAAAAATATATATTATATATTAAATTAAAAGTACTTTTATATAATTTAAAATCCCCTTTTCCTTTATTTAATTTCTTATTTTATATATTTTAGAATGTACACTATAGGTAAAATTTTACAAATTTCCTTTAAATTAAACTCATACTTTTATATTCCAAAATCAATATTTAAGGTTTTAAATTTGCAATTATAAAATAGAATACTTATTGAATTTCAAATCAACCCATATTATTTCCTCATACATATTTAAAATCAATTTTTTTTCAAAATATAGACCAACGGTGTTCGTATATAATTTTCTATCCTATGGTCAAGTGATACGGATATTTGTTATTTTAATCCATAATAGTTTAAATTCACCGATTCATAGTATTAAATCCGCAAAACCAAGATTTTAAATAATAACTGAAAATCGTTTGGGTTTACCATTTCAACCCATAACGAAGTTCTCCTATTCAAAAGCCCGTTTGGATATGTATCATTTCAACCCGTAGTGATTTCTAGACTGAGGGAACTTGCAGAGTGAGAAAAATAAACAACATAGCATAATAATTACTGGCTAAATAAGTAACATACAATAGTGTCGAATTTCAGAAGTGATCAAAAATAACTTATCATATTCAACAATTAGTAGCTAGTAGTTCAGTTTTAGCAGTACATTTAAAATTTCATTTCCTATGAAATCAATTTAATAAGCATAAAAACATTAATCGTAAGTGAATGCTCACCTTTCGTTGCTAGAGGACGATGGAATTTGAAAGGCAATTGACTCGTACGCGGCACGATATTTCAAACACATGAAAGCATATTTTAGCACTATAACTTAATAAACAAATATTTAAAAGAATGAATACATATAAAACATGTATAACTTTGTCAAAGCATACGCGTACAATATATGCAACATATATAGTTTGTCAACAATTTCAAAATGTTTTTATAAATTTGTCAATAATACATATATGAGCGATATAATATACACTTAGGCGACAGCTGTATGAAGAGAATAAATATATACCAAGGGTTGTTACTCCACACAACTTTAACATCTCTACCGAATATAGACCGGTGATATACATATATATATATAATATTTGTGCCTCAGATGCGAACATGTGCGCTATTCCCAAACATATATATTCGGCAGGTATACATACAGTAACACATCCTATAGGCCAATAACAGACAACAGAAATATAATGTATACATATAAAATCTACAGACATAAGGTAGGATGTGAGGATAGTCAGGTTGACAGATGGACCAAAGATGTTCGGCTGTACACACGAGCTAGGCACCAATACTATGCCGTAATTATATGTCACAGATATAGGCACAAATATATGTTCACCTTATATATTGCAGACATCTATGCTAAAGCAAAACAAACAGCATGTATCAAAACAAAGGAGGCAACATACATACATATGTATGTGTGTGTGTGTATATATATATATATATCACATGTAAGCCTATATTGGAGAACAACCATATTATTTGAAAAAAGAACTGCTAAGCGGCCACAAGGATCAGACTCAGGCCGAGCATGAATTTTCAGGGGGTCATGAGGGTCGCTTGGCATCGGAGCTTCTTCGAGTCGGGAGATTCAGGTACAGGAAAGGTCAAGGTCGGCGACACAGGCGATATGGGTCAAGTGGCTGTGGATTGATAGCCCAGGGGAAGTGGTGGTGCGGCGGTTGATGGGTGTTCGCTTCGTGCACATGAGGTATGAAGAAAAGAAAAATAATGGGATGGGTTTTGATTTGTGAAGAAAAGAAAGAAAAGTAGGCTATAGGGAGAAAGAGAGGAAGAGAAGAACGTACCTCTTTGACAGTGACCAGAAGACAGAAAGTAAAACAAATATATACAAAGGGTAAATGAATGGCAACGATCACAAGCAACAATTCAGCTGAAAGATTAAAGAAATTTATTTATTTGCTTGGGCCGCATGGTTTAGATTTTGAAAAGGTAAGAAAGTGGAAAGTCACAATTTTGGTACCGTTACCACGGACCGTTATTATCATTTTCGTTGTGTATCGGACCTCAAAATAGGAAAATGAATATACTGTGAAGATCAGCACAACGAGGCGAATAGATCGGTACACAGATAACAGCGGTACGAATAAATTTTAAAAACTCGAATTTCTGCTGCTGTAAATGCTGCTAAACTGCAGAAAATAAGATAAACGGAGCCATAGAAGTCTGAATTTGCCAAAACGAATTATGACGACTTTCTCAGAAAATGAATTACATTTCTATTATATAAAAATATTCAATTTTTAAAAATATTTTAATTTCACCAATTATACTGATTAAATTTATAATTTTATATTTCACAATTAAATTAGCTTTAATATTTTTCAATTAAAATTCACCAATTACTATATTTAAATAGACGCAATCCAAATATCAAATTTTTATTTCAAAATTATATTATTTAAATTTCAAGAAAATTTTAGTTAATTACGTTATAAAACGGTTAGAATTCCCAGGTCACTACATCAGTGAAGATCCTTTCACAATACAAAAGCCAATTCTCAACTTTTATAGCATCCTTCTATCCCAAAAAGGCTTCCCACCAAGACTAGTATAATCTTTGCTCAGCTAGGCACAGTTTTTGCCAGCTGGGGCCATGGGATTAGCTCCTCCAACATTCCCAGCATTACCCTTATCCACTCCTATAGCAACTCCTACTTGTACTAGATTGATGAAGAACTGATACATAGTCACTATATCTATTGGCGGGTTTCCAGCACCCACATTAGTATTTGCATTTGGATTAGCATTTGCCTGTCGATCCTGGTTTCTCCTGTTGGGTCGAGCATTTCTGTTTGTTGTGGTACTTCCTCTACCAAGATTTTAACTTCCGTTTCTTGCTTCCATATCTTCATTTCTTGTAAATCTACTTATTAGCCCTAGTAACATACAGAAGAATGATCTAAGAGAGAGGGGAATACATAATTATACATATACATCAAATACAAGTATGTTACTATAGCGTTAACCCAAACTCCAATCTTATTTTCTGATTCATTGGATTATGCTTCGAAAAATCTTCTAGGTTTAAATTCTTTTTAAGTTTACATAGATCTATACTATGATACCAACTTGTAACATCCCCCACTTGGAGGCTCAAAACGAATGGTCATGGATGCTGCAGTCATCCATAGTTATTAATTCTTGGTGATCAAATGTGGTTATATTAGATACATTGATATAACAGAAACACATGGATGGGTATGAATTTTTTTTAAACCATTAAACAAATTTTCTCATTCCATTTCAATCATATTTCAAATTCATTACATAATCCCAAATTTGATAACCACCTTAAGAGAAAATATAATTATTATAAAATACGCCAAGAGTGACATATGAAGATGTCCCCTTGGAAGATCATAGTCTAAACATTGGTAATTAAAAAACTTTGCCTTTACAACCAAAACACGACGGAATCAAATAGAAAAGAACTTCTAATAGCTAATTTACCTCTTGCATGTCACCGATTATTCGTTTAAAGGATAACGTAAAAATCTCAATTCGCAAACCTCAAATTCAATTGAGCATCCGAGAGTTTAAGGGGAAAATATAAACTTATATTCAGATAAATAGCCTAGTATGAAAAATAACCTACCATTTCGAACCCGAGAGTTTTAGGCATCCTATGTTCTGGTATACCCAACCTCCTAGATGCAACTCTTCTCATTCGGGAGCTAATACAATTTATATTCGCTTCTGGGTCAACCTAGCTTATTATTCTTCCCTTACTCCTAAAATTACAATTATGGGTCCACTGTACAGTGAATATGTTTATAGAAGAAGCAAATACACTAACATACCGATATCAATATTTATGGTTTAATATCCTTGAAATCATTTCCATATGAAACATGGTTAATACCTTTAACCCATTATTTTTATCAAGAAATGCTTCTTCTAAAACTTCAAAATAAAAACCCATTTCAAAGCTCTTTTATATTGCCATGGGATTTCATTTAAAAATGAGATTGGATTCTTTGTTATGAAAACTAAGGCTTTCAAAACTTTAGAACTTTACTTTCGGTACCATTAGAATATATCTTTCGAAAGCATTCGAATCTTCTTTTTAAAACACTTAAACATATGCCTTTTGAAACACTTGAAATGTCTCCTTCGAAAGCATTTAAACCTTCCTTTCGAAAGTAATAAAGCTTATCTTTTCAACTTATAGAAGCATAGATTCGAAACCATTTGAAAATACCCCTTTGAAACCATTAGGTTTAATCTTTTGGGCCAAAGTGAACACAAGTGAAAGTACCCTTTTCGAAATAGTTAACCTTCAAATAAAAGAGTTTGGGGAAAACAAATGGCTTTGGAACCATCCTTTCGAAAGCTTTAATCTTTTAAGTAAAACAATTGAAAGGATAGCTTCGTAACACCTTTCGAAGCCATTGCCTTCGAAACCTTTGTTTTGAATGACTACTAGTGCCCTTTCGAAAGCATTAGGAAGCGGCTTGTTATATTTATGGAACAAAAACTTGCCATTCGAACTCATTGAAAACTATCAACCTATATGAAAGGTAGGAAGACGGCAGCAAGGTTTCGTCTTGGTTCAAAACTATCCTTTCGAAAGCTTCTCTTTAAACATAATATAGAGCAACCCATTTGGAAGGTACCATTTGAACAAAAAGGTGGCAACCCCTTCGAAAGCTATATATAAGTGATTCAGTCCTTTTGAAAGCTTCCTTTTAAAAGCAAGGTAAGCGGCATCTCTTTTGAAAGAAAAACAAAGACCTTCAAAAGCTTTTTAATATGGCCTCAAACCCCTTCAAAAGCATGGTTTCGACTTTATACCTTCTGCCTTTCTCTAATCCACTATGTACCAAAGCATTGATACTCTGTGTAATGGTTTCGACTTGGTTGGGGTGTTGGTATGGAGTCGAAAGGTAGTAAATGGAAGTGGCGGACTAGTAAATCTGTGCAAAACTATTTTGTTGCCTTTTTTAGAAAATGCTTTTCAACTAACTTGCCTGTTTGTAAAAATATAATTGGTTGCCCTAAACTTTTCAAAAATCCTTTCAAAAAGACTACAGAATTCATATAGAATTAATTAAACATAATTCACAAAGTAACCCTTCCCTTTAACAAAATAATTAAGATATTTAATTCCTCCAAATTAAATAATTTAATTTATATAATAAATCGCTTAGGAATAATCACCAAAAATCATCATAATTCACTTTGAATTTTTTATCTAACATAAATAAATTTTAGACCCAAAATCCTTTATATAATAGCCAAAATATATTTTAAACCGAATTATTTATTTCTTCCTTCAAAAATTCATAACAAATTATCAACATCTCAAATAATTACGAAAATTTAAAAACGTCTCCAAAATAATGTTTTACATAATATGTTAATCCTCATAGCATTCGAAACCTAATATATATTATTTTAGCCTTAGAATTGAATAAAATATTTATCAAAAATACTTGTTTTAATCAAACATATCATGTAATCCAAGCATATCATTCTTAAAATCGTCATAAAGTTTTTAAACTTAAAACCCGAAATCAATGCGCTAAAATGAAAATGAGATGATTTTAATTATTATTCACCTTGCTTTGGATAAGGAACTTGCGATTTAATCTTGCTTAATCCTCCTTTTCTTGAATCCTAAGCTTTAATCTCCATTTCTCCTAGGTTATGGCCGGCTTTGAGCTCCCCCTTTCTTATTTTTTTTGGATTATGAATGTATGGAATGAAAATAAAATAAGGGTTTAGTGATTAAGGGTTATGGTGCACGGCTATTTCCCTTGATTCCCTTGCATTATTCTCTTATTAATTAACTGATAAAACCATTTCCATAAACTCATTCTTTTAATTTTATTTAATAGGCACGGTCTAAATTTAATTTTTGCATTATCTATTTAATTTATCTAATTAAATCTTTGGAATAATGTTATTTAAAATTAGACGTGTTACAATATCACCTTTATAACATGATTCGGAAAGTGATTTCCTTGTGTAATATCGACGTGTATGTAATGTGACTTGTTTGCACAATCTATAACTATATTAAAACAACTAAAAATAGATGAACAATGTATAGTAAACATCCATAGTAATCATATCACATCATTATCATATATATATATAAATATAAGTAAGTCTCTCACATTGGTTTTTTTAATTAAAAAAGGCAATAGCTTTGCTAACTCATGACTTTAGCTCACAAACTCTTACACCTTGGCTCTAAGGTGGCTCGACCCTTGATTGGGATGGTGGGAGGTGCTCTTAGCCTTGCCTAGGGAAGGAGGAAGCTCGGCCTTAGGGGCATAGTGTGGTGGCTGTGGAGAATAAAGGTGGAGAGGAGGAGTTTGCTTTGAGTTTTGAAGTGGTTTGATATATATATATATATATATATATATATATATATATATATATAATAAATTTATATTTGAACTATGTTTTTCCATTATTTTGCGAAGGCTAAAAGACATGAAAGTAGAGAGGAAGAAACTTAAAAATGAAGAAGAAGAAGTGAGGAAATGAAGTAGAGATGGTATGGTATTTATAGGTAAAGAAAAGGCAAAAAATATCTTAGATATTTTATGCACTTGCATCATCTCCTTCACCACCACCCACCTCCCTCCTTGCATCACCTAACAAAACCATGTACTCCCCCTTCCATGTGCTTGTACTTTGATGGTAAAAATTGAGTTAGAGAAAGCTTAAGTGTTAAGGAATTTTAGAAAATATCTTAGATATTTTAGGCTATATATATTTAAATGTACATATGTATGTGTGTGTTTCTAGACGCATGTAAATGTATTCATGTATGTGTGCATGTATATATGCATATGTTCGTAACATTAAATCCACGACGTTGCACAACTTCTACATAATGAATTGCTACGAATTCTGATTTTTAATTTTCGATCATATTTTCAATTCTTATTTAGTATTTATATATTTGTAAAAAAGTTTAATAATAATATTCCTATCATTAGATAATAATATAAAGATCTCATGTAATAATTAAGATAATTATTAAATCATTTAAACTTAATTTAAATTCAAAATCAATTATTCGAAAATGATGATATTATTAATGATGTCAAAAATACATTTTATTTTCCAAAAAATTGAATTATTTTGTTACATATTCTCACTTGTATAGATTGTGACGCCCTACCCCGAGACCTACATTAACAAAGAGTATTACTGGGTAATACTTTCTACTAATGCAAAGAATAGGGTTGGTTAGGAGTGACCATCCATAGCTTTGTCTTAAACATCTATTAAATACATCGATTTAATGCTCTAATAATATTTTTCCTTTCTCAAATGGATCGACATATTCAATAAATGCTTAATACAAAACTACAGTGGATAACCGATCTATGTGAACAAAATACAACAACAATATAGGCAACACATCACAGAATAGTAGCCAAACACACACACACACACACACATACACAGATACATCCCAGTACAATACAAATGATACAGCAGAAATGGTACAAGGACCAAAACATATACAACGAGTCAACACAATAAATGCATGTCAAACTCATATAAAATGACTACAAAACTACAAAAAAGAGATAAGTAGAATATCCAAGGCAGAAGCATCATAGCGAAGTTCTAATGTAGGCATCTAACTTGAAACAACTCGGTATGACCCGATTACATAAAAATACATGGGTCAGTCTAGCTTAAACAACAGATTAGCATAAGATAGAACTAATAAATGGTAAAGGGTAATGGTTCTTCTCGAATGAGAAGAAGTAACACTATGAATATGTCAATACTTCAAGTGAGGCAATATAACAAAGTATAACAACTACTAAGTATCCTAAGAGGATATCTCGAAAGAGGCAAGAACAACAATATCAACTAAACTCAATTTATTGCCTCGTATCATTGGCATATTCAAAAATCAATATAATGGTTTTATGAACCATAACTCCAAATAGGAGAACACAAAACTCAATATTCGTCAAGTAATGGCAATCTCAAATATTCTCAAAATAGAAAAATACTAAACCTCGAAATACGCCAAAATAATGGCAATCACACATATATCTCCTATAAAGGAGATTATAAATCTTAAAATAAATGCCAAAAATTGGCAATAACACATCTCAATATATAGAACTCGCTATGAGTTCAAACTCCAAAAATGTAATCGCACATAGTAGCGTCTCAAATGGCCAAAAAATTTGAAATGGTTGTACATTTGGAAAGTCGTAATAAATCATGAAATCATCACAAAAGATAGCACGTGCTTATAAAATGACCGAAGCCTGCCAAATACAGACTCTCAAAATAAGGCACCACATCTCAAATGACAAACATCCCGAAGAACAACATCCCGAAGGACAAAACATCCTAAAGGACAACATACCGAAGGACAAATACGTCTCAATGGACAAAATGTCCCAAGGACAACATCCCGAAGGACAAATGATGCGAAGGTCCAGTACTGGCAATAACTCATGAATGTGTCACAAACTCTTAGATACTAACTCGAAAATTGGTAACAAGCATCCCCTGCCACACGTTCTCACTTATCAGTTTACTAACCGCTAGTCAATGCCACATTAGAAAAGAAAATGAGTAAATAACAAATATTTGCCCCATCTCATTGGTAAATATGACCCGAAGGTCAAAAACTTCAAACGACAAGTTAGGAATTAATCGAGAAAGTAAACGCATATGTCCCATACAACGTATTTTACCAAATCGTTTAATTCTCCTTCTCATACACTCGAAGAGTGCAAAAACATGTATTTTATATGGAAAATAATTTGTTTGGGAAAACTAGTTTTTAAAACAATTTTTGACATCGTTTCGGAAAATAAACCTTTGAAATTCTCTAATTATAGATAATATATAATTTTTATTGCTTTAAAATAATTTTATTTCAAAAGTCATTTTATTTAAAAAAATCATTTCAAAATTATTTAGAAAAACCCGTTCTCGAAATCAAGGAAAATCATCGAAAAATTATAAAAACCGACATTCGAAATCATCTAAAAATTGATTCAATTCGAATCACAGATTCACCAAAAATTTGACTCACTGATATGCTTTATGGCCATCCAAATATCTCAAAAACATCATGAATTCAAGTTGCAAAAGCTTGCAAAAGCTTGCAAAACAATTTCGAAGTCAATGCGAAACAAGAAGTAGGAGAAAAAATAAGCAACACTATAGGTCGACCTTATTGGTCCATAGGTTGACCATATGGTCGACCTATGAGAGCCTTGGATCGACTTGTAAAGGTGTTGGGTCAACCTATGTGTACGCGATTTTCTGGTGATTGATTTCCTTCTCCAATTCAATTTTTGCACACTATTTTCAGGTAGTAACAGACCGAATCAAGCTATGAAAATTTTCATGCTGAAACTACAATATCTGATCTACAATCCAGAAAAATTCCGGCAGCATTTCATCAAGAGAACAAGAAGATATTATCACTCAAAGCAGCAACTCAAAAGCAATATTGACTATTAGCACCGAAATTGGTTGCTAACACCCAAAGAGAGATTTGTGTAGAGAGATTAATGAAGATAGAAAATTAAAATGAAGGAATGTATGCAAAATTAACTGCAAAAACTAAAATACCAGATTTACAATGGTTCGGCGTAACTATCTACATCCACTTTGAGTTTAATCTTTATTGCTTTTTCAAATAATTGAATACAAATACAATCCGTACACCAACAACTAGAATACAAGTACTAACAGAAAAGAAATGAGTTTTGAAAATGGCAGAGTCTCCTCGGAGTTCACGAAAAAAGTCCCTTTTCACTGCGCCCCTGCCCCTCAATTTATAGGCGAAGATTGGCTGGACTTCCTTCACGGGCCCAGGAACAAGGTATCTCGGTCCATAGTAGGTGAGTTCTATGCACCAAGCCAGGCATGCTGAACGAGACATGCCGAACGAGAAATACCGGTCGAGAAATGCCGACCCATCATGTCTGGTCGATTATCAAGTGACTCGAAGTAAACCCTCAAAATACCCGAAGGAACTTCATGGTAGAACTTAGAATGGAATAGTACTGAACCTCTTACTTTGATGTTGATCTCCATATAACGAACGCTTGTGCCGAACGAAGTTAACAGAACGACGCTTTGCCGAGCGTTGCTTTGTCGGATGATGTTGTCGAACGAAATTAACCAAGCGATGCTTTGCTGGATGACGTTGCCGAATGAAATTAGTTGAGCAACGCTTTGCTGGACGACATTACCGAATGAAATTAGCTGAGCGGTATTGGCCGAGCGATGAATCCCTTTTCAAGACCGAGTGTCGATCCTCCCACCAAGGCCGAGCGAGAGGTCACCTAACCACACAGCCTTTCTCACCGAGCCAGGTAACCGTCTCTTTATGGTCGAGCGGTACGTGACTAAAACATTTATGCAAAACGCCCCAATGCTGAATGCCCTAATGCCGAACCACCCTAGCTGAGCGATGATGGTCGAATGAAGGATGTTGAACGGTGCATTTAGGCCGAGCAAAACTTATGTGTCGATCAGTGCATTTGGGTCATTCTTTTACTAGTTCCAGTTTCACTTAGATTCAATCCAAGAAACTCAATAATTAGCATCTCGTAACCTAGACAAGCAACCGGGTAACATTTGCCCCCCCCCAAAGCGTATCGTGAGAGTCAATCATGATGCTCTTTGAATCACAAGCAGACCATGCTTCCCACTATTCTTCATCCATCAGGCGGAATCTGTTTCTCCATTGCGCTACCCTCTTTGATGTGGTCCGGTCGATGTACACATGCCGATCCACTCGTTCAGCATAGTCATTGCTGCTCAGTATGATTATTCACCGAACCAATGAGCTACGTTGACCGGGTCCACTGGTTAATGCCTGCTGACCTCCTATTCATCATATAAAAGCCAACACTTCTCTTATTCTCCCCTTTACTTTCACTTCAACTCTATAGGGCTTTTTAAATTACCTTCCTCTTGAACTTTGGCTACCTCTTCCTTTCGGAACTATATCTCTTGCCTTGCTACTTTAGACACCCTTGAACCCAAACGAACTTCGGCTCAAAGTCCCATAGTTTCACAAATTTCTAATTTCCTTATAGGTACGGATCCCTTCTTTAACTCATCCCCTTTAGCTCGGAATATCATTTGAGATCTGAGCATATGGGTTCCTATATAAGAGTTAGTGGGAAGCGGCAAATAGAAGGACGAATTTAAGATAGGAGCGTGCTCTAGGCTAGGTGTTTGACTCGGTTTTAATGGTAATATAATTAGTTATTAGGAGAAGTGGTCGTGGTTCTTACTTCAAAGGCATGGACATAGAGAAGGAGAAGGCTCGATGGTTCGTGGAAGTTCATGCAAGCCGGTAGCATTCGGCTTATCATACGATCGAGGAAGGACAATCAGTGACCTTATCATAGTGACGTTTGGTTGTTAGAAGTTTAATAACAGGGTAGGTCGAAACTGTGGAAAGGAGTGTGGTTCAGCATACCGAACGATGAAGTTGCTCATATGATAAACTAAGAATTCTTGAAGGGGAGCACGGTTCAGTAAGAAGTAAGGTTGTTGAAGTAGAGCTAAATTGGTGGTTGAGGTCGTTCGGTAACCAAGGAGCGAGAGAGAAGAGAGTGTGAACGGGTTGGCATTTGTATTTTGAGTGGAAGTCGATCAACTATGAAGTCGGTTGCTCGGTAGTCTTTATGTGAGAGTAATGTTAGGGAGGTAGAGAGATGGGATGTCATTCGGTCTAAGGAGAGAGAGAGAGAGTGGGTCTCATTCGTTGATTAAGGAGTAGTAATGAGTGTGTAGGTCTACAACTCTCATTTGACCGGGTCGGTCGCATTTGGTCTAAGTTGATTTTCAGTGCCTAAGTAGGTTGGTGAGTAGAGAAGGGAAAGGGGAAAGGGGATAGGCTTTGAGGACCGGCACCGAGCGAGGCGTTACGGTTCGGCATACATGCACTCCAATAGATGACCGATCCTAAGTACGGGGATCGGCATTGATGTACTTACCTTACCTCAACTCATAGAACATAACATTGCTGCTTATATCCATACTTATTCATGTACCAATAAATCCATGACACGAATCTAAGTCCTAAAGCACATGGAACTGATCAAGACTAATAACTTCACGATTGAAACCATAATCAACGTGAACCTAAAACTTTGTAAAGAGGAAAACTTAAAGCTCATCGTGCTACATTTTACTTTTCAGAACCCTAATTTATATTCTTTACACGAACCATCACACTAGCTCACACACCACACGGGGGGAAATCTTTGTCGTTATATCTAATATCGATTATATTTTAAGTATAGGTCAAACAAGTGTTTACCCAAATACGGCGCTCACTGAGGATGTCTAGAAAGTCGAGCTCCGCCATAGTTTTAGATAAACCTAAGCCGAGTTTTCAGGAAGTAGTGAGGACTTCTAATTCATCGAGTACTCCTGTACATAATATCCCGAGTCCAACAACCGCAACTATTGACTTGGCTCCTGATGCCGTTGATGGAGCAATTATCCTAGACAATCCAGCTGATTCTCAAGCTTCGAGAATAAATGAAAATGCTCTTCGCCAACTATGCTCAATCCATAGGATCCCTTTTGACAACATACTGGTTCCATCGGGGCAAGATCGTCCTCACCTGCTCCCAACTAGATATACCGCCTGCAACAAATTCATGTGTTGGGTCAGTAACATGTCACCCTTCAACTCCTTTCTCCATGAAGTGCTACAATATATCGAGATCCCCCCATCACAGCTACATCCCAATATTCATGCACTTATATATGGTACTTTTATTCTCTTATCCAGGCTCCCCACTCCTGGTGACATCTGTTACATCTATCGCTTCAAGCGACGATCTAACAGTCCATCTTTCATATTCCTTGAGCCACATTCTCAGTGTCAGATTCTGACAGGGGCATGGAGCAAATTCACCCAATACAAGCAGGAATAGTTCTATGTATGTTGTCCCCCAAGCTTTGCGAGAAGATGGCTGGAAGGGAGTAAGTTCCATTTCCATAACAATACTTGTCTAAAGCACGAAGTAGATTGTTTGTAAACTTCTTTCGATTTTTACAAGTATAAGCCGACGTCTCGAAGGCACCGGATACTCTGAGGTTGTTGCGGCCTGCACTACTCCCGTAGAAGACCGAGAGATCAAACTTGTCATTTCTAATGAGTCGCTCTTAAAGTTTGGGCTATTGGCGGAAGGTCGCCGAACAAATCTTCCATCCGGTGCCATTATAACCGGACCCACGTCGAATAAGGATAAAATACAGGTCGGACCTTCAGTGCCTCCTACAAGTGGTGCCCCCGACACACCTGAGTAAGGTGAGATTAGAGAAATTAGGGTGTCAGAAGCACTGGGCGAGAATGTAAGTTCTGCTCTAGAACCGGTGGTTGAGGTTGAGGCACATGGCATTGATGAACCACCTCCCCCTTCAAAGGGGAAAAAGAAACTAGCTTACAAGCCGAGGAATAAGATAGTGGGCGGAACCTCGAAAGTGATGATTACTCCAATGGAGAAAGAGCTGTCTCCACAACACTTCGAGGGTTCACTGAAAGGCTTATCTGACCTCATTGTTCCCGATGACTTGCTCAATTATGGCTTCGACAATCCAGAAGCCTTAAAACTTCATTTTTCCGTAAGAGGCGATGAAGACGCTCAAGCCCATAATCAAGGAGAAAAAACTCTTATAAGTAAAGCTAAAGAAACTGGTACGTCGAGGGGAAACACTAGGACACACACACTAACACTTACACCTCACCTTGCACTTAAATTTCATCCATAATGTCATTCTTGCTAACTCGTGCTCAATTAATTTCTGTACAGGTGATATTGGACGCTCTCGTGGATTCGACCGCCTTTGCGGGTCCTCTATTTTCCATCATTCCTGTCGAGACCCGGGGTTCGACAAACGCCAAGATAGAGATGACACTTGCGAAAGACATTATTGTCCCCGAACTTGTCGTCGTCTTGAAGGAAAAGCTACAGTCATTCTTCGTACCCCAATGATCCTCCTCAACCAGAACAAAGCAAGGAGAAAACAAGCCAAAGGGGATCTCAATCCGAAGCTCATCGTGACCAATATTCTAGCTTATCAAGCACTAGGCAAACTCGTGAGCCTTATAAAAAGTCCAAGGTTTCAGCTAAGCAAACTTCTTCAGCCCCCGCACATGATCCATCGATAGCAGAGAAGCTAGTTGAGCTTAAAGCCATATTCCTGAAAATATGCTTTGATGGATTAAAGTTTCTTCCTGCGCTCCATCCTATTCCCGAGCACGTTAAACAAAGTGCCATTTCTTGCAACAACGATGTCTACATCCGACATGACGCGTTTGTTCACTTTGCCGAGAAATTTTCTAAAGTTTCCACTGAGCGCAAGCATGTGATCGATCGCCTGAAGCTTGAGGCCATCCATGACAAAGAATTATTAAAGCCCAGGATGAAGAGCTTTCCTCATATAAGTCTCAGCTTAAAGCTGCTCAGAAAAATGCTAAAGACACCGCTGATGTAGTTAATCGTCTGGAAGACGCATACAAAAAGGAAATTGATGAAGCGGTTCAACACTATGGCGCCTTAGCTTTAGAGAAAGACTCCATTCAAAAGGAGAGAGATGCGCTCGCTTAACGAGTCAAAGAGTTGGAAGAGCTACTTTTCAAAGAAAAGGAGGAAAAGACTGCCACTCAAGAGGATTCACAATGATATTGTGACGAGACTATTGCTACATGACTCCTAAAAAAAGCACGATGAAGAACTCTCCAAGGCTGAAGCGTTGAAGAATGAGGCCCACGAGGAGGGTAAAATAATAGCGCCACGGAAATTTATTCTCTCCTTGAGGCGACTACAGAGGCTAGTAGGGAGGAAATCAAGTGCATGTTTGATCTGCTTATAGCCGAGTATAATGCTCGAGTTCTCATGCATCGCAGCCTAACATTTCTTGGCAAGGGTTAATCTTTGGCCGAAGCATGGGACACTTTGATAAGAATAAAAAAGTTGAGTTGGCAATCGAAGAAGTTGAGAAGGAGCTTTAGTGAGGGAATTTCTCCGGGGGAATGAGCCTTCAGACTTGTCTGCAGCGAAAGTACTTTATAGTAGAGACTCCTCCTCGTCCAAAGGAAAGAAAGACACTACCGGTCCGTCAGGAACCGAGTCTCCAGTTCCTCCTCCTATTCAGCCAACTGGTCGCTCATCACTTGACCCCTTCGAGCAGCATATTGGCTATGACCCAGAGGATCTTGGACTTGATATTCATGCTCTATCTGTTATTCCAAAAGGTGAAATTCCCTAAATAGTCGAGAATCAACTAGGTACTGATACATAACTTTTCTACTCAAAGCTCCAATGGTCGTCGTTTTTGGCGAGTAGTTAATGTATTCTAGCACTTATCTCTTATGATTTCTTACAGCCATTCCGATTCTGAGCCTACTCCAAGGAGTAATGCCGCCAAAGAGAAAGAGGAGAAAATGGAAGAGGCAATTTAGACTGTGGAGACTCCCAGACCCGAAGCTCAATTGGTCGAGGCGCTCGATGAAGGCAAATCTAAAAATCCATCACCCGTAGGAGAACATGATGAAGTTGAAATTACGGACGCCTCCGAACACACTTCAAAACTGAGCATAGAGGAGCAACTTATGGAAGAGAAGAAAAAGAAAGTTGAAATCAAGGTCGAGCGCTAATTAGTGGAACTGGATGATCCCTTGAACAGGCCTTTGAAGGTCATTCTCCCCGATGTGACCAGGTCATTGGAAGTTCCTCCTCCTTCCTCGGTCACCATTTCCTTAGAAAACAAGGCGTCCAAGAGGAAATGCCCGGGGGAGGAGTCGTCTGAGAAACCAAGGAAGGAGAAGAAGTCAAGGTAGTAGCTATCATGCCTCGTTCAAGAAGAATAAGCCTAGGTTATGTAATTATTTCTATTTATTTCCATAGTCGATGTAAATAGACTTTTGACTCCGCGTTTAAGAGGAATTGCAGTGGAACTTTGTTTTGGAAATTAGTGAATAAAACTTCATTTCTTTTCCTTCGACGACTTTCGCTTTTTAGCTTTTTGTCTAACTTGTAGTCGAAATCCAAAACCTTGTGAGTTACATAAGTCCCATTTCACTTCCATATGACTCAGGAATTTTTGGAATCGTAGATACTCGATTCCACGCTTTGGGTACTTAGAATACTTGTAGTCTGCATTCTGGGGACTTAGAGATTATGAAGTCGCTTATACTCTTGTCAGCATCTGGGGACTCAGAGTACTCCAATCCGCACTCTGGGACTTGGTGATTTTTGATTCGTTTGTGCTCTAGTCTGTATGCTAGGGACTCAGAGTACTGCAGTCTGCACTCTGGGGACTTGGAGATTTTTGAGTCGTTTATACTCTAGTCTGCACGCTGGGGACTTAGAGTACTCCAGCCCATGCTCTGGGGACTTAGAGAATTTTGAGTCACTTATACTCTAGTCCACACTTTGGGGACTTAGAGTACTCCAGCCCACGCTCTAGGGACTTGGAGATTTTTGAGTCGCTTACACTCTGGTCTGCACTCTAGGGACTCAAATTACTCCAGCATGCACTCTGGAAACTCAGAGTACTCCAGTCTGCACTCTGGGGACTTGGAGATTTTAAGTCGTTTATACTCTAGTCCGCACTTTGGGGACATAGAGTACTCTAGCCCGTGCTCTGGGGATTTGGTGATTTTTGAGTCGTTTATACTCTGGTCCGCATGGGACTCAGAGTACTTTAGTTCATGCTCTGGGGACTTGGAGATTTTTGAGTCGCTTATACTCTGGTCCATACTCTAGGGACTCAAAGCACACCAAGCTACACTCTGGGGACTCCGAGCACTCCAGTCCGCACTATGGGGACTTGGAGATTTTTGAGTTTTTATGCACATTCATACGCTAGACAGCATAACGTAACTTTAATTTTTGCCATAGAATTACAACACATGGAAACATCAATAGTTCATGGAAAAGATGGCTTCAAGCCTTTATTAATGAAAACAAACTGAATTGTCTTATTACACGTCGAAAACTTAAAATCAACGAAATAAACATACACTGGAAATAATTGCAACTAAAATGCGAAAGAAATAGACTAAGTATAATAACATCGTAGATGCTCGCTGTTCCATGCTCGGGGGAGTGTCGCGCCATCAACGGTCGCTAGCTTGAAGCCTCTGTTCAATAACGTAAGGACCTTCCCATGAGGGATTCATATGCGATGGGATCGAGAAAACTCGCTTCAATACGAGATCGCCCACATCAAAGATTCTCGGTTGGACTTTTTCATTATAATATCGAGTGACTCGGTGCCTATATACAGCCGCCCTTAGATCAGCTTCTTTAATTTTTCGTCAACAAAGTCCAGTGATTCCAGCAAGAGATCCCGATTCGTCTTAGGGTCATAATGAGTTACCTGATGTGAAGGAACTTTGAGTTCCATAGCTATAATGGCTTTCGTGCCATATGCCAATGTGAATGGATTGTAGCCAATTGTGGACTTACGGGTGGTTCTTTAAGCCCAAAGTGTTGTTGGAAGCTCATCCACCCACTTGCCTCTAACCTTTTCCAGACGTTTTTTTAATATGAATTTGAATATTTTGTTCACGGCTTCTACTTGTCCATTGGCTTTTGGATGAGAAACTGTTGCAAACCTTTTCTCAATGTCATACTTTTGACAAAATTCTTTAAACTCCCTATTTTCTAACTGAGTTCCATTGCCCGTAATGATAGTTCGTGGGAGGCCAAAAAAACATATGATGTTTTTTGCACAACGAAATTAATGATCTTCTTGGTGGTGGTTGTAGCAAAGGGCTCTGCTTCCGCCTACTTGGTAAAGTAATCGACCACAACGTATTTTGCACCACCTTTAGAGATAGGAAAGGAACCGATTATATTAATTCCCCATATTGCGAACGGCCAGCGACTAACCATTTATGTGAGTTCCGTTGGTGGAGCTCTTGGGATTTTCGCTTACTTTTGACATGTGTCACATATCCTTACGTAGTCCGCAGCATCCCTATTTACAGTTGACCAATAGTATCCATAGCGAAGGATCTTTTTTGCTAATATCTTCCCCTAGTATGGTTACCGTATTCTCCTTCATGAACTTCATTCAGGACTCGCTTTATCTCATCGTGGGCAATGCATCGAAGTAAGGGGACCGAGAATCCCTTTCGATACATTATTCAGTCCAACATTATATATCGTGAATCTTTGCGAATGACTTGTCGTCATTTGTTCTTTTTTTTAGGCAAAACCCGTGTAGCAATTATTGCTTGAAAGGGGTTATCCATGATGCAATCACCAAGCAGTAGGCTAGCTTCTCAATTTTAGGATAATTTATTTCTACCCATGTTAAAATTTTACTAACATAGCACACAGGCTTTTGAACTCGGTCCTACTCACGAACAAAAGCCGTACTGACGGCATGTTGGGATACGGCCAAGTATAAAACACTTCATGGTCTACAGGCTTCGACAGCATTGAGGTACTTTCCAAATGCCTTACCAGAGCCCGGAATGCATCCTCAAAGTTGGGCATCCATTCAAAATTTCTCTTTCCTTTCTTTATTACGTCAAAGAAGGGAATATACTTATCTATCGCTCTGGATATGAATCGACTCAGCACGGCCACTTTTTCATTCAGGCATTGCACTTTCTTTACAGTTCTGGACACTTGTATGTCTCAAATAGCCTGAATCTTTTTTGGGTTAGCTTCAATTCCTCGTGCATTAACAATGAAACCCAAAATCTTTCCTGATGCAATGCCAAAGGAACACTTCAGAGGATTGATTTTCATTCTGTAATACCTGAGTATATCAAACATTTCTGCTAAGTCTCAAATGTGGTTATTTGACTGTCGTGACTTCACGAGCATGTCATCCACAGAGACTTCCATTGTCCTACCAATTTGGTCTTTAAACATCCTATTCACCAGATGTTGTTAAGTAGCTCCCGCATTTTTCAATCGGAAAGGCATCACTACATAACAGTACAGTCCAACGTCTATGACAAAACTAGTGTGTTTCTGATCTGGAATGTGCGTCGGGATTTGATTATATCCCGAGTACGCATCCATAAATGACAATTACTCGTGTCCTGTTATTGAGTCGACCAGCTGATCAATTCTAGGTAAAGGGAAACTATCCTTAGGGCAAGCTTTGTTCAGATCTGAGTAATCTACGCAGGTCCTCCATTTCTCATTTGCTTTTCTCACTAGCACAGGGCTAGACACCAATTCAGGGTAGAGGGCGTCGCGGAAAAACCCATTGGCTTTGTGTTTGGCCACCTCCTCTCTGAAGCAGTGGACCCTCTGGTCCATACCTCTCCTTTTTTGCTTTACTGGTATGTACCTTGGGTCCATGTTCAACATATGACTCGCAATGGTGGGAGAAATCCCACACATATCTACATGTGTCTAGGCGAAAACATCCAAATTTTCCCGGAGGAAATCAGTAAGATCCTCGATCATGGAGGGATTGAGTAGTAATCCAATCTTAAGTGCCTACGATGGGTCATCAGGGCTGACTGGAATGTCAACCGTCAGTTCAGTCGTTGCTGCTTTTGCTTCCTTGGGTTCCTCATCGTCATCTCTTGAATCTGTGTCTCTATAGATCCGATCATGTTGCCCGAGCCAAGGCTCGGGCATTACTTGTCAATCTTCAGTGACTCGGATGCGAACAGAGCTGTCCACAACCTTTCCATTCTCTCTTCGTTGGGTGTCTCTCAGCTCAGCCACATAACACGCACGACCTGTTGTCTGATCGCCATTCACAATACCATCCTACGTTCGTCTTCTCCAAGTTCAACTGGTAATTCAACGAAACCCATCGCATTAGTAGCTACACCATTAAAGCCATGAATACGAGCTCTAGATGGTTTTAGATCCTTTATCTCCATCTTCATCAAGTCATATGCTTTTTTAAAGATAAAGTTAATAGAACTTCCACAGTCAATCAGCATTCTCCTCACGAAAGCTAGCCCGATAGTGGCGGAGATGATCATCGGATCAATGTGGGGACCTCCACTTGATCAACATCTCTGCTTCTGAACACTATATCATCGGTCATCATTCACTACTGCTTAGCTGGGGCCCCATCCTCCATGTTTGTACAACATTCAAAATCTGCATGCTTTAGGGAATTAGCATACCGCTCCATTTCTTGCCAATTCTTATTTGCAAGGTGAGGCCCATCGACTATCATGTTTATGACTAATCTACCTACAGTTCGAGCAAGTTCCTTTGGATAGCGTGGAGCTTCCCGCGACCGGATTCTGATATTCCTTATCTGCCGTCCTGCGGATTCTGGACAAACTCCTGTAACTTTTTCTGTCGAATTATCTTTTCTATAGCATCATAGAGGTGCCTACACTCCTCGATATTGTGCCCGTAAGTCTCATAGAAGCGGCAATACTTCCTATTTCGCTTTTGTTCCTCAGTGGACTCTTTTGGGCATGGTTTCGATATTGAAAAGTACTACAAGTCGATAGGTAAATATTTTCCAGAGATGCATTCATAGGGGTGTATTCATTGTAAGTTGGAATCCTTGGTTTCCATTTTCTTGCTTCCCTTTTTTTTCCAGGATTCCCTCCTCCGGATCCTTTAGATTGCTCTGGCTTATTCTGGACATTGACCTTGACCTTCCCCGAGTTATCACCAGATTGTTTTACAACAATATTGCTTTTCACAGCCTCCTTGCCAGGCCCTGATACATAGTCTCACCTCATCCACCTTGCTTCCTCCCTTCTTATAAATTGATGCACCTTTGGGTGAAAATGTTCCAGTGTAGTTTGAGGCTTTCCTATCAGCCAATCGCCAAACTTTGAATCCGGATCTACTCCTCACATCATAGCCATCAGAATGGCATGGTCATTTGGGTTGCTAACTTCAGTAGCCGCAACATGAAATCTCTGGAAGTACTCCTTTAACGACTCCCTTGGAGCTTGAATCACACTGGACAAGGACATCACGTCCTTGGGACGAGTGGCATGATTCCGGAACTGTTCCACAAATTTCTTCGCTAAGTCGTCAAAGTTGGAGATAGACCATCGAGCAAGTCGGGTGAACCACATGGTAGCGGTTCCAGATAAAGTTATTAGGAAGCTTCCACACTTAGTTGCATCGTTTGCTCAAGCTGAATCCATCATCCACTTATATATCATCACAAGCTATCAGGGATCAGTCTGTCGTTCGTAGCCAGAATAATCGGGCATGCAGGATAGTATATGTGAATGGAGTATGACTACTGGATATCCCCCAATCATCATTAGTCAAGCCTTGATTTTCTCTCATCAGCTGTTTGACCATAGGCGATAGGTTTGGGGTTTGCATGGTAGATGGCAGGTTGGAATCTGTTCTACGAGACCGTTCTGGTTGGTGCCTCCTTTTTTAGCGATCCAACAAACGTGTACCCTAGGGACCTGCTTCATTATGACCTTGGTGAGCCAGTGTCCAGCTTCCACCCGTGGCCCAGATCCTAAGTTTCTAGTTCCAGCTTGGGTGTGATTTCCCTGATGTAAGTTAGGGGCCATGACTATTGGTAGGGAACCTGAACCATCCCTGGTTGATCGATCAGCACCACCTATTTGTGTTGTTTCAATTTTACGGCGTCTACGCCTAAGAGATTCATCAAACGAAATAGAACTGTCGGATGAGGAGTAGGAAACAGGACTTCCTCCAACATTCTGATGTTATTATTGAGTAAGCTGAGTCATGAGGTTAGCGTTAGCTTGAATCTGTTCGTTAAGTTGTCTCCTGCTTTCCATGAGTTCTCTCATCAGCTCGTTGAACTCTGTTCTAGCGACAACTTCCATTTGGTTTTGGGTAGTGACAATCCCTGCGCCAAGATTAACTTGTTGATTGTTGGTTCCTACTTGTTGGACACTAGCAGTCTCGTTAACGTCAGCATTTTGTGAGGCTGATCGGGTACGAGGTCTTCCCATTGTAGAGTTATTGGTAGAAACTCTAAGTAGAATCAATGGACTTTCTGTGAATGACTTGATCTCCTTCGGGGAATTTCTCCAATCCAGTAGCTACAAAGTAGATCCTAATAACCTGAAAATGCCATTCTTGGTGAAAGCACCAAAATGTTAGCACTGAAATTGATCACTAACACCCAAAGAGAGATTTGTGTAGAGAGATTAATGAAGATAGAAAATTAAAATAGAGGAATGTATGCAAAATTAACTACAAAAACTAGAACACCAGATTTATAGTGGTTCGCAATAACTGCCTACGTCCACTTTGAGTTTAATCTTTATTGCCTTTTCAAATAATTGAATACAATCCGTACACCAACAACTTGAATACAAGTTCTAACAGAAAAGAAATGAGTCTTAAAAATGGCAGTCTTCCCGAAGTTCATGAAACAAGCTCCCTTTTCACTGCGCCTCTGCCCCTTTATTTATAGGCGAAGATAGGCTGGATTTCCATCATGGGCCGAGGAACAAGGTATCTCGGCCTATAGTAGGTGATTTATGTGCACCGACCCAGGCACGCCGAAAGAGACATGCCGAAAGAGAAATGCCAGTCAAGAAATGCCGACCCATCATGTCTTATCGATTATCAAGTGACTCGAAGTAAACCCTCAAAAGACCCGAAGCAACTTCACGGTGGAACTTGGAATGGAACAGTACTGAACCCCTAACTTTTATGTTGATCTCCACATACCGAAAACTTGTACCGACCGAAGTTAACCGAACGACGCTGTGCCGAGTGATGCTTTGCCGGACGACGTTGCCGAACGAAAATAACCGAGCGATGCTTTGCCGGACAACGTTGCCGAATGAAACTAGCCGAGCGATGCTTTGCCGGATGACATTGCCAAACGAAACTAACAGAGCGATATTGGTCGAGTGATGACTCCCTCTTTAAGACCAAGCATCGATCCTCCCGCAAAAGCCGAGCGATAGGTCACCGAACCACACGGCCTTCCTCATCGACCTACGTAACCGTCTCTTTACGGCCGAGCGGTATGTGACTAAAGCATTTATGCCCAACGCCCCAATGCCGAATGCCCCAATGCCAAACCACCCTAGCCGAGCGATGATGGTCGAATGAAGAATGCCGAACGGTGCATTTAGGCCGAACGAAACTTATGTGTCGAAAGGTGCATTCAGGTAAATCTTTTACTAGTCCCAGTTTCACTTAAATTCAATCCAAGAAACTCAATAATTAGCATCTCGTAACCGGGACAAGCAACCGGGTAACATTGACCGTAAATTAAAAATGAACAGATATGTTTACCGTAATCAGATTTTTGCAAAGGTTTCAACTGGTAAAGCATTGATTCAGCTAGATATTTTGAATAACTAACTCACCTTTGCAATTTTGAAGATTAAAGTCGAATAAACATGAGAAAGTTGAAGGCTTTTGATTGGAATAAGATCCAGTAACTTGTAAAACAATTGTACAGAGACATGTAAAGAAGAAAAAGGAGATTACAGACCAACCCAAACACAAAATCATATTTAATCTCTGTTTTAGAGTGGATTACATGTTGCAAATTGCTTTAATTTGATTGATTTCAGTAAATAGTTGGATTTATTTAGAGATTTGAAGCCTAGGTTTTGAGAGAGAGTAAACTTTCTATTTATATTCTTTCTTTTGTTTACAGTAAAAGAGAAGTGTACATATGGTTGAGGTAGAGAAACTTTCTCATTTCTTTTTTCTGGTTAGAAAAGCAAATGGGCTTAGACCCAAATATTTATTAGGCTAAAAAAAGGGATCAAATTACACAAATACACTTATGTTATTAATAAAACAACATATATTCTCAAAATTTCAACACAATAAAATAACACCATCATATTTCTATGTTTCACAAACATTTTAACAACAAATAAAAAGATAATTTAATTATAAAAATATTTTTCATTATTAGAAACTCTTATTTTAATTAAATACACAATTTACACTATAATTTACATAAAACTCTATTATTAATACCAAAAATTACAAAAATATTATTTTCTTGTATAATTAAATTCAAATAATCATTTTAACATCAATTTTACATCCAAACTTATGTTTAACCAAAATTCTATCTTTTTATTTTGGAATATAAAATATATTGAATCAAATACTCCATTTAAAAATCAATAAAAGAAGCATTTGGCAATAATTGCTAAAATTATTGCATTTCACTAATTTAAAACCGTGGATTGTTCATTTTTGACATGGATTGTTCATTTTTGACATAAACAACCAAAATAAAGTTTCTAAAACTTTATTTTCACATTTTATATTTAAAATCCATTGTTTATTTAAAATAAACAATTTCTAATCTCCAATTTATTTTATTTCTCAATATTAAATTATAACCCCCGTTATAATTTAATATTTACAAGTAATCACCAAAACCAGGGTTGTTACACACTCTCCCCTTATAAAAATTATGCCCTCGAAATTCTAGAGAAGAGCTGTATTCAACACTATTTATTTCATCAAGAAAAGGAAGATAGACAAGCAGGAATTTAAAATTTCTCACTCTCAACACAAGATGATAGAAAACCAAGATAAGATTGCTTGATAAATTCTGAAATTTCCCAATTCCGATCATTGGGATTAACAAACCATTGAATTCTTACGAGCAATACATCCCTATTTCAAAGATTTTTCACCTTCGAAGCAAAACATGGATAGGATGTTAAATAATAGATAAATCAGGTGAGAAAGATTCTTCAAAAGCTTCATGAATAGAGTCGAGACTTAGCATAATTTTATCCCGAACTCCAACCAACAAGATAATTATCGACATGACCTTCCATATGACACTATGAAAGGAAACACATCGATATTAGATTGACAACACTTGAGGTAAGAAACTCAACAGGAGGTAGGTGGTTTCTCTAGTACCACCAACCCAAACGATCACATAAATGCAAGTCATTAGATAATTGCATTAGGCAAGTAAAACACAAAGAAAAGAATTTATACTTCTCTTACAAACTAATTGTTCTAAGACCTACGACCCTACTATCATCATAATCAAATTCTCAAATTCAACATTTTGAAAAATTCCAAAGCCTCTTACTTAAATTCAAATCTCTAAACTCTTGATTTAAAGTGAATAAAATGTTTCACTCTTAAATTCTGCCACAAGTATATTACAATTTGTGATATGTTTAACCTCTAAAAATTAATTTTAGTTACACATAGAATATGAAGCATTACAATAGACTATTAGAGACAAAAATCATTTTATTTGCTTCCAGACCTACTGTAAAGAACTCAAGTTTTGACATAGCAAACAACAAAATATGAAAGCCATTATAAAATAAAAGTTATTCTGCTAAGTCTAAGCTTTTCAGCAATATAAAGATCATCAAAATCGAACTCGCGGTTTGAAAGTTATGCTAAATTTACTTTCATCTTAAATTTTCAAAATTTTTATAATAAGACATAAATGTTCATCCACTTTCAAACCTATTTTAGACAAAATAAAAATCAAATTATTCCAAAGTGGTAAAAAGAAAATTTATAGCTTACTAAAAGCTCTTTCATTTAAAAGAAGACTAAAATCATTAGGAGTTACAATCTCAAGTTATCATTGTTTTAATATAGCTCTTTTCCAAACAAAATTTCAGCTTTTAAATCAATTTGAAATTTGAAATTTTTCCAAACTATTTTATTTTCAAACAAGCTTTTTGCTAAATCATTATTAAATGATCTTAATTTCCCCCTAAAAGCTAAGACATACAAAATTATGATCAATTTTATGTAATCATCATAAATAAACAATTCACTAAGTGGAAATATTTTCATTACTTTCCAAAATCTAGCTTTAAAACAATTTACTATGAAAACTCATTTTGGAAGAGATAACTAATCTTTTCCATTATCAAGAGATGATTATTGATTATCCATCAAAATAATTTTTGGGATATATATATATATATATATATATATATATATATATATATGAAGTTTAAAATTATTTTCACAATTTAAAATGATTATACTATATGAATTGTTCATTTATCAAAAACAATTCAAACTCATATTTCCACTTGTCACAAAAATTAAATTTCCATCTAATTATCAACATAAAACTAATTAAAGTTGATAATTAATTCAAACTTGTTTTCAAAAGAATTTTACTAATTCACACCAACAAACTTTTTATAGAACCAAAATTTAAAACAAAACTTGCTCAGAACTTCATGCTAAAAGTTTAAATTAGTATTTTTTTAAGATAGAGTTTTATATCTATCCTCTATTATTACTCAAATAACTAAGTGTCAAAACAAATTTTATAGTCACCATTAATAACTTGTACTAAAATACTAAGGTTTAAAATTTTATAGTCAAAAAAAATTCGAACCAAAGTATTCCTTTATCTTAAATACATCATTTTATTAATCAAAGTATTCTTTTGAGTTCCTAATATCCTCAGTGAACATCCTCATGGGAGGATGACTAACAGGCTAAGAACGAGGAATGAGGTTAATAAAAAATTCAATTGCCCGATTGGGTGACAAACTCGAAACAGACTCACATGCATCACAAAATCACAAACGACTGGAATTCGAGATACATCATCATCATCTCCAAACTCAAGAGAAAATAATGATACTTTGGAATTATCATCAACATTCCCAAGAACAAGAGACAAATAATCAGCCAAATTAAGATGCCTAAAATATAGGATCCTTTCAGAACAAAGGATTGGGGTTTGATACCAAACAAGCCAATCCATCCCCAAATCACATTAACCCAAGGTAATGACTAACATGTAGATTTTCGTGGAAACTGAAACTACAAAGAACAATCTCAGTATTCTTACATAGTATGCTAAATGTTGCAGATACCTCGATAGGATTTGCAATCCTCAAAGAAGTATTAAGACTAGAAACATTCAACGATATCAACAAGCTCCTTGATACGAATGAGTGTCAAGCACCTATATCGAAGAGAACTAGAATAAAATAATCACGATAAGGATTATTCGCAGGATAAGAAATCATCAATTTAATTGTGGAATACTACGGAATTATAATGAATTCCTAGACGTATTCCCAACTTATATCTACCCCAAGGACACGATGATTAAGGGGAATCTAACTCTTATATTATACTTTGTATCGTAATATATGTTCTGTTCTCTATTTATCATACTTTGTTTTAAACACGGCTTTAATACCAAGCTGTGATCCCCCCATATTAACAAAGAGCACTACTCGGTAATACTGTCTGCTAATGCGGAGAATAAGGCTGGTTAGGAGCGACCATCCTTAGATTTGTCTTAAAATCTATTAAAACGTTGATTTAAGGCTCTAATAATTTTTTTCCTTTCTTAAGTGGATCGACATATTCAATAAATGCTTAATAAAAAATTACAGTGGCTAATGGATTTATCCGAACAAAATACAACAACAATATATACAACATGTTTGCGCCAAAATTGGTCACAAATCCCAATTTCCGTGAAAGCACCAGTGTATGAACACAAACCAGTGATATTCAAGCACAAATATCAGATCTCAACAAATGTCAAACAGCAATTCAGAAATAATGAACAAAGACACCAGATTTATAGTGGTTCGGCTATCTCCGGCCTACGTCTACTTCAAAGATTTATCCTTTTACTGATGATCCTTGCTGGTTACAGATGACTACAGCGGTCATAATGAAGAATTTCGAGTACAATAGTTGTATTGAAGTGTAGAAATGAATCCGGCAGAGTCCGGACGTCCAATAGCCAAAAGATCCTTTTTTCTGTAGGCTTCAAGGTGCTATTTATAGGTGTAGGAGGCTGAGATCGTGCTCAAACTTCGGGAGACTTCTTATGGCACGTGAGTGGACCCACGCGACCGACCCCACCACGTTTCGACTCGATCTGTGATCGATACGAATTGACTTCGTATCCATCAATAATTGATCCAATCGAGATGAAACTTGGCAGGAACATTCTTTATCTTGTATGCAAGCTGCTGTGAAAATTTCGTTGCATTTGGATCAGCGGTTTGGGAGATATGATCGATACGAATTTGGGTTTTCTGTTGGCTGTCGTCTTCAAATCCATCCGTTCGAATCCATCGCTTTCGACTCGATGGAGGCACGTGTGCATCGATGACGTGGTGCTACTTCCAAGGCTTGATCCACTCTTCTTGTCGCTTTGACCGCTTCTTTCCTGGAGACGTGGGCTTGCATCCATGTTTTATGCTTCGTCCATATCCATAACTTCACAACGGTCATGCTCGCATCCATCAACTCGTGCTTCTCTTCGCATCAATTCCAGGAGTACGCTTCGCATCGATCATTCACGAATTGATCGATACGAAACAACCATGGTGGCTATCGATACTGGTTGTGAGGATGGAAGCTCATCCTTCGGATGGATACGAACAATACCGTACCTAATGGATACGAACAAAGCCTTACCTGATGGATACGAAAGTACCAAACCCTTCTGCCATCGATACGAAGGTATCGATTCGAGACATGTCGCCCCCTTTCCATCCTGACCGATGCGAAATCATTGAGTCGAAACTGTGCCGATCGATACGAACGGTATCGATTCGAAGTCCTTACTTTCTGATCGATACGAAGCGTATCGATTCGAACCACCACTTTGCCCTGCCTTTGATCGATACGAACCTGATGGAGTCGAACTAAACAAAACCTGATGGATACGAATAGGGCCGAGGAGGTATCCTTCCGAAGGAACGAAATAGATCGATTCGAAAGAGATGCCATTCCGATTGATACGAATCTGATGGATACGAAATGAGCCTCACCTCGACCCCTTGATGGATTCGAACAGTATATCCTTTCTACCTTGTATCGATCATATCTCCTCCATACGAACTCCGTTTAACCTCAAACTTGAAACATAGTCTCTCCTAGTCCTCATCATCATCTCCAATCGATTCCGTCCCAATCGGAGATCAATCAAATTTCGACGACATCGATTGCAGTCTTGATTCCAATCGATCTCTAATCCCAATATCCATCATTCCTTGCCAATTTGTTGATATTCCAGCCTTGACCAAAAGGTGGGATAACACAACACATCACACAACAATAGCCAATCATATATATATATACATATACATATACATATATATATATATCCAGATACACATATATATCCTAATGCAATACAAATGATATAACTGAAGTGATATAAGGACCGCAATATATAAAACGAGTTAATACAATAAATACATATCAGACTTATACAAACTGACTACAAAACTATAAAAAGGAGATAAGTAGAATATCCAAGTGGAAGCAACATACCAAAGTCCTATAGCAGTTATCTAACCTGAAACAACTCGGTCTGAATCGAGTATATAAAAATACAAGGGTCAGTTTAGCGTAAACAACAGATTAGCATAAGATAAGAGTAATAAAGGGTAAAGGGTAATGATTCTTCTCGAATGAGAAGAAGTAACACTATGAATATGCCAATACTTCAAGCGAGGCAATATTACGGAGTATAACAACTACTAAGTATCCTAAGTGAATATCTCAAAAGAGGCATGAACAACAATATAAACTAAACATAATTTATCGTCTCATATCATTGGCATATTCAAAAATAAATACAATGGTTTTTATGAACCATAACTCTTAATAGGAGAACACAAAGCTCAATATTTTCCAAATAATGCGATCTCAAATATTCCCAAAATAGAGAAATATCGAAATACGCCAAAATAATGGCAATCATACATATATCTCCAAAAAGAATATTATAAATCTCAAAATAAACCTCAAAGATTTTTAATCACAAGTCTCAATCTATGGAACTCGATATGAGTTCAAACTCCGAAAATGTAATCGCCACAGAGTAATGTCTCAAATGGCCCAAATGGCCAAATAATCTCAAAATGGCGATACATTTGGAAAGTCACAATAAATCATAAAATCATCACAAAAGATAGGAAGTGCTTATAAAATGACCGAAGACCGCCAAGTACTATCTCTCAAAATAAGATGCCACATCTCAAATAGAAAACCCTCCCAAAGGACAAAACATCCCAAAGGAAACATCTCGAAGGACTATACGTCTCAATGGACAAAACGTCCCAAGGACAACATCCCGAAGGACTAAAGAACCGAAGGTCTAGTAATGGCAATTAACTCATGAATGTATCATAAACACTCAAATAGGAACCCGAAAAGTGGTAACAGTGCATCCCATACCACCCGTTCTCGCTTATGGGTTTACTAACAGCTAGTCAATGCCATACTAGAAAACAAAATCAGTAAATCGCAAATATTTGTCTTATCTCATCAGCAAATCCGACCCGAAGGTCAAAAGCTTCAAACGGATAAGTTAGAAATTAACCGAGAAAGTAAACACACGTGTCCCATACCATGTGTTTTACTAAATCGTTTAATTCTCCTTCTCATACACTCAAAGAGTGAAAAAATGTGTATTTTATATAAAATAATTTTTTGGGGAAAACTAGTTTTTAAAACAATTTTCTATATCGTTTTGGAAAACCAACCTTTGAAATTCTCTTATTATTATAGAGAATATATAATTTTTATAGCTTTAAAATAATTTATAAATAATACAAAATATTTATTTCAAAAGCCATTTTATTTTAAAAATTATTTAAAAATTATTTAGAAAAACTCGTGCTCGAAATCAAGGAAAATCATTTAAAAATTCCAAAAACCGACATTTGAAATCATCTTAAAAACAATTCAATTCGAATCATAAATTCACCAAAATTTGGGCTCGCCTATTGATAGGCTTCATGGTCATCGAAACATCTCAAAATCATCATGAATTCAAGTGGAAAAAGCTTGCAAAACAATCTGGAAATCAATGCGAAACAAGGAGTAGAAAAAAGTGCAACATTATAGGTCGACCTTATGGGTCCATAGGTCGACTGTACGGTCGACCTATAAGAGCCTTGGGTCGACCCTTGGGTCGACCTGTAAAGGTGCTGTGTCGACCTATGTGTACGCGACCTTCTATTGATTGATTTCCAGCTCCGATTTGGATTTTGTACACTATTTTCAGGTAGTAACAGATTGAATCAAGCTATGAAAATTTGCATGCTGATACTACAATACGTAACCTACAATCCAAAAAAATTCCAGCAGCATTTCATCAAGAGAACAAGAAGATATTATCACTCAAAGTAGCAACTCAAAAATAATATTGACTGTAAACTAAAAATGAACTGATATGTCTACAGTAATCAGATTTTTGCGAACATTTTAGCTTGTAAAGTATTGATTCAACTAAATAGTGTCAGTTACTAACTCACCTTTGCAATTTTGAAGATTAAACTAAAATAAACTTGAGAAAATTGAATGGGTTGGAATAAGCTTCATCAATAGACCAACCCAAGTGCAAAATAAAAATTTGACGATCTAATCTCTATTTTGGAGTGGATTACCTATTTCAAATTGCTTTAATTTAATTGATTTCAACAAATAGTTGGATTTATTTGGAGATTTGAAGCCTAGATTTTGAGAGAGAGTAAAGTTTTTGTTTTTCTTCTTTCTTTTGTTTATAGTAAAAGAAAAGTGTACGTATGGTTGACGAAGAGAAATTTTCTTATTTCTTTGTTCTGGTTACAAAAGAAAATGGGCCTAGACCCAAATATTTATTAGGCTAAAAAATTCAAATTAACACTAATTACACAAATACACTTATGTTATTAATAAAACAACATATATTCTCAAAATTTCAACACAATAATATCACACTATCATATTTCTATGTTTAACAAACATTTTAACAACAAATAAAAAGATAATTTAGCTATAAAAATATTTTTCATTATTAAAACACTTATTATAATTAAATATACAATTTAGACTATAATTTACATAAACTCTATTTTTAATACCAAAAATTACAGAAAAAAATTTTCTTGTATAATTAAATTCAAATAACCATTTTAACATCAATTTTACATCCAAAAATTATTTTTAATCAAAATTATTTCTTGTTATTTGTGAATATACAGCATACTAAATTAAATACTCCATTTAAAAATCAATAAAAGAAGCATTTGGCAATAATTACTAAAATTATTGCATTTCACTAATTTAAAACCATGGATTGTTCTTTTTTAACATAAACAACCAAAATAAAGTTTTTAAAACTTTATTTTCATATTTTATATTTAAAATCCATTGTTTATTTAAAATAAACAATTTTAAATCTCTAATTTATTTTATTTCTCAATATTAAATTATAACCCCCGTTATAATTTAATATTTATAGGTAATAACCAAAACCAGGGTTGTTACATAGATAAATGAGTGTGTTATCATGGTCCATAGGCGATGTCGGATAATCAAAGAGTTGTTTATCGATAAACAATTTTCGAACATTTTATTAATATTTGTTCTAAAGTATATATATTTTAAATATTTATTCAAAATGAGATTTACACTGTTATTTATTTTTCAAAACATCATTATTTATGTTAAAAATATTATATTTGGATATTTTCAAAAAAAATCTGAAGCGATGAATTTTTGAGTTGCTGTGTTCTACATTTAGTTATGTTTCTTAGAAATAATTTTGAAATTGATAAGTTAATAGTTAAATAGTTGAAATACTTACCCCCTACTAGTGTATTAATAGACTTATGATCTATTCTACGTTAGTGAGTTAAAGTAACTCGCATATCCCATAGGTATCGTAAGCGGGTGGAGGTCGTTACACATATAAACATACACACGCATACACATGTGTGTGTATGTGTGTGTGTGTGTGTGTGATATATGGAATAAAAATTTATATATAAAGAGGTTATTTGCAAATCAATCTTTATCTTACATTTCCTTCATCTTTTGCATACTAGTTTCAATTTGGACACAGTTTCTAGTGTTGTACTTATATCCAAATTTTCTAAAACTTGACATACTGTTGAACGGTTTTTACTAAGGTGAATGATAAATTATACCCTATATATTAGTTTGTGAAATATGGTACATTGATATATCTTTGTATGTATATGATTGGCTATATGATGTAAGTCGCATATTGATTATGTTTGGTAATATGACGTAGGTCGTATATTGTTGTATGTTTAGTTATACCATTTAAGTTATTTGTTGATGACTATATGTGTGTGTGTGTGTGTGTCTATACACACACACACACACACACACACACATTGTAAGTTGTATTATACTGAATATTTTCTCAAATTGACGTAAAAAAATGGTTATTTCAATTGGCTATCAAACTTTTTAGAATATAATTAGCTATAAGTCCATAATATGTGACTTAGTTATACCTATGAGCCATAAAATTAGCTGAGTTGGCTACTTGACATTTATATGACGTTCATTGATGGGCATATAAATTAAAGAAGTTAGTATATTTAACATTTGAGATGTTATTTTGTTAGATTATATCCTTTTATGTGGGCATATATGCATAATGTATGATGCCATTATAAAGTATGATGAATTAAGTGACCAATTATGTAATAAGTGTCATGGAAATAATGTGTATATACCATAAGTTGTATCAATAACTTGATGAGGGGATAAATTATAAATATTCAAAACTGATTAAGTGGTCAATTTTTGAATGGGTAGTGGTCCCCATGAAATAAGAAGACATCTTGTATACTCTTGTAATGAACCGTAATTTTCAATAATTAAAAATATTAAATTAAATAGGATTTTGAAATTTAATATTGTAGGAAATTAAAATTTATGATTTATTAATAAGAAAATAATTATAATTTAATTTAATTTATTTGTTGAATGTTATTGACAACCAATTTAATGTAATTTCAATTAATTGAAATAATTGTACAGTTAAATTTGGCTACAATTGTAAATAAGAAATTAAGTTGGTAATTAATGGAATTAATGAAATTGAAGTATTATAATTAATATGGTAAAGAATGACAACTGTAAAATATGAATGTAATAAAGTGTAAACTAATGTTAATTATATTTATAAGGTTGGTTGATCTAAAATAAGAATGTAAATCAAAATAAAAGAGTTTGTTAGAATTTAAGTTGTAATAAACAAATTTATTACAATTGTAATTGAACTCTGAAATTTGTTTAGTATTTAAATATTAGATTAGCATGGAAAATTTAATTTTAAAAAATTATTAATTCCTATATAATCAGAAATGATAAATTTGTTAATTATTAAATTTGAATTTAAAAGTGATTAAGCCAATTGAATTATAATTTATTTAACTAACGCGAAAATAAGCCATTTTGGCCACCGTCTCGGATTTTGACGAACCTAGCTTCATCGGATCCGTAACAGTGAACTATTATATCATTTCAAGTTTTGTTGCGATCAGACCTACAGTTTGATCGTGCGAGCTCGAAAGTGTAGAAATTAATTTAAGGAATTTAACATAAATAATTTGATTTTGAAATGCTATCATTTGAATACGATCGAATTAGGCTTCGAGACTAGTTCCATTGTGTTTGAATTGGGGGTAAAACATTACGAACGCTAGGCGGCATGCCTCGATCGGAGTTTGGACTATTTTGGTCCTCACGCTATAAATAGGCACGTAAAACGAGAAAAATAATATTAAAATATTTATGGAAACCATAATTTGTTCTGGCCACCACTTTCATCATTTCAATGGCCGAAAACTCCCATGCTTCTCCCATCGATTTCTCTTTATCCATTCAGCGAAATCAAAATCTTCCAAAAGCAAAGTTGTAGAGCTCGACGAGCTCTACACATCCAACGGTGGAATCATGGCGAGGAGACTTGAAATCACATTGATCTGAGGTTGAAATTTGCACATGTTTTGCTTTCCAAGAGTAGACGGAGGCGGCAGAGGTTGAATGCTTGCAGGCGTTGGTGGCTCTCGAGCTGGCGGTCGCGATGGCGTGACTCGATGGTCTTTCGGTCAAGCATGGGCGGCGTGTGCCTTAGGGTTTGACGTGTGAGTTTGGGGTTCATGTACGTCTGAGTGGAAGCGGCTGTAAGGGAAAGGTAACATACGTATTTTGTTTTTTATTTATTTGTTTTATTTTAAAGTGTTAATTAAGTTTTAATAATCCGTTTCACTAATTATCGCATAACTTTTGCATACGAGTTTGGATTCATGCGCGGTTTTCTCTATTGCGATCGTATCGAAATTCCAGATATCATGGAATAGGTTTGGCTACATTCTGAGACTGTTGGTATATTTAAATTGACATTCCAGTTAATTTGAATTTATATTTAGTTTAATTGCTATTTAATTCATTATTGGAATTTAATTGCCATTTTAAATTAATATTGGAATTTTAAATTGTTTGTTAAATACCTGATCTATAACCAGTTAATTGTTATGTTGTATGATTTGAGTGATGATTGTGACGGATGTTTAATTGTGTATATTTGGATGACTGGATATTATATTTGTTTATATGTCGCTATCACACTGCAAGTTCCTTTAGTTATTGTTAGGAAAATCATTATGGGTTGAAATGATACATACCCGAATGGCCTTATAGATTAGGGAAAAATCGTTATGAGTTGAAATAATAATCTCAAGCGAATTTATGGATTAGAATTTTAACTCGGGATTACGGGTTAAAATGATATATACCCGTGAATTTAAATTATTGTGGATTGAAATGATATGTATCCATATCACTTGACCATTGGGTAGAAAATTATAAAAGGACACCGAATTGGTTAAATTAAATGATTTTAAATCCTTAAAATTTTGAATCCAATTAAATGATATTTTAAAATAAAATTAGATTTATATAAATTAAATCATTTTCAAAATCTAAGCTTTTAATTATGGAAATTAAAATTGGTTTAAATGAATTGTTTAAAGAATTTAAATTAAAATTTTAAAGTTGAAATTTTAAATATAAATGAAATTTATCAAAATTGAGCTATTGTTATCGTTGAGTATTTAAACATTGAAATCGATTGACTTTGTAGTTTAAATTTGTAGTTCAAACATAGATTTGAAATCGATATAAATTGAAATGGTTTTTAATGAGAATATGAATTGAAATATTAAATTTGAGTTTTATTGATTTGAAATCTGGATATGGTCCTGATTTGTTGAAATGGAAGAAACAGTTAGATTTGATATTATTTTTAAGTCAGTTATTTTAATATAGACTATAAAAAAATCTATTATTTTAAAATTCAGATTATTTAGATTTTCAAAACTATTTATTACATAAACAATTTCCAGTAATCAAACCATTTTATATTTAAACTATATTAAATCTATTTTAAACTATTTTAAAGCTATTTTGAACTATTTTAAATCTATTTTAAACTATTAATCTATTTTGAACTATTTTAAAACTATTTAAACTACTTTAAACTATTTTAAACTATTTAGATATTTTTAAACTATTTAAAGTATTTTTAATTATTAAACTATTTATGACTATCCAAACTATTTTCAAAATTTCAAACCGTGCAAGGTTGAATTTTTTATATTTAAACCCTTGATTTAAAGGGGAATATGGTTAAATGGTGTTATAACCTATGTTGGAATTTAAAATGATATTTTCTGGTGAAATGGCACAATTTGAGTAAATACAATGGTTTTGAAGTAAGGAATATTTTGAATTGAATATGATATTTTGATATGATGGTTTAACTTAATTTATGGTTATAATTTTGAAAATGAATATGATATAAAGTGAATAATGATTTCAAAAGTGAATTTGATTTTGAAAGTGATATGATTTTGAAGTGAATATGATATTTTGATATCAATTATGATTCGTTTTTGAAAATGTAAAAGAACCAACCTGTTTGAAATAAGCGTTTGGTTGTTAAAGAGACCGGAATCAGATATTGTCATACTCTCTGCCAATACTGAAAACCACTTTAACAACTATGCACGTGGTGGAGAACCAGAATGAAGTATGATGGTTTGGTGAAACGTAGCTATATGAGGTATGAACGCGGCCCTTACCCCCTTGGGTCAGCTTGATATGGCTAAAAACGGAGCCACGCCGGGCCCAGTGAGGTTGCGCCTCTAATCGGACATGCTTCTTCAATACCATATTTATTACTTTGTGATTGACTTGGTGGCCATCCCTCGATTTGATTATGGGAGTGTGTTCCGAGGTGGGCAGTAGTAGCTGCTATGTGTTACCACCAGTCCGGACCCACAAAACAGTACTATCCTACCCTAGGCATTGCCTCGCATGCCTTGTCATATACCTTATCGAGCCCACTACAAATTTGGTTTGTATTATACCTGTGGAGTGCTACCTGCTAACCCACCGGTTTGGTGGAGTTTACAGTACTGTATAGACTACGGCATTTATATAAATGTGTTAAGGGGGATGTGGGTAACGCCTTAACGCTATTTTGATACTTTACTGTAGACATATTATAATAGTGTATTGTAACATGTTTGTAGATAGTTTAACGGATCCTTAGGAGATGGAATTCTGAACATCTCTTAAGTTATTGCACGCACGTTAGTTACTGGATAAGAGATGTAAAATCTCATAAACATCCCTAAAGCCGTTACACTCATATTTATTTACTAATTGATTTAACTTACATAAGATCTTTTAATTCTGACTCGAGTGTTTTTTCTTTCATTACGCTCGAGTCAGTCTGAGCTTTTCAGCGTATTGAAGACCATTTTATTTGGAGGATGAAGACAGAGATTAGTCTACTATTTGTTATATTTATCCCACTACATCATGTTGTTCCGCTGCATTATTTATTTATTCTTGTTGTATGTATAACTCTGATTGTATTGTAAAGTGTAATCAAATGTATTTGTATAACAGCTTCATGAACTATTTATTTGATTATTATATTTTTCCATTCCTCTTTAAGATTTTGTGTTTTGTTTTTCTTTCTTTTCTCTTATTTTCTTATTTACTCCATAACAATCCTCCCTTTTGAATGGTTTGGATTCGACATATGTGGTTTATCATCAATTTAAACAGTCCAAAAAGTTGGGTCATTACATCTCTCCTTCCCATCAAAAAAATGTACAAATGGAAAAAATATTTTCTTGAAAGATCAAAATCTTCTAAGTAATCTCCAACAATGGATTCAGGTTAGTGCTTCCACTCTTATGTTCATCTCTTCTCTTTTATTCGGCAAAGGATCTGCAGAAATTTGATTTAGGATTTTATATTAAAGCAATTTTAGTAAAATGATTAAGATTCAAGGCTATATGTTGGAGTATTGTTGTTTATGTATACTACTTGAGTGTTTTATAATCCTAACAAGTGGTATCAGATCCACCTTTGATGGGTTAATTGAGGATTTGATAATTTTATTCAAGACAATTAGGTTTTTCCAAATTTTGGGCTTTTGGTCTTCTTTTATGATTTTTTCCTTAAATCTTAAGAATACATCCTTATATTTGCATAATGAAAGTTACAATTACTAATTTATTTAAGTTCTAACCTGTTACTGGGTATTAGTTTTCTAGGTTTGGAATATTTTTCTCTTCGGTATGTAATCGAAATGTTACCATAACTTCTGATTTCAATAAATGATATATTATTGTATATATAAAAGGCTATTTTTGATTGGCGATTAACATGTATTGTCACATGGTTTACAAAGAAAGATGATATGATATTATTTTGTTATATGCCATCTGTTGGGTTCTTTATTATTGGATATGCGATGTATATGGACTTTACCCAAGTCTTATTATTGTGTTCGGTGGAACGCTACTCTATGGCTTCAGATTATAAAACATATAGATGAGTTTTATTCTACATGACATAAATTCTCATATATATATTATATATATATATATATAAATGCAAAATGAAGAACTTTTTTCTCGAAAATGTATTGTAAATTTGTTTTAATATGTATAGTACACTATTGTAGATTAACTGAAATAAAAGTCACCATGGCGATCTCTTTTACATAGATTATTTTATTTAAAATATCATTACATGTCTTTGTTATTTATGCGTTTATTAATTGATGCAAAGTTAAATTAATATTTAATAAAATTTTAGCGACATCGATGGTGATAGATGTGTGACAATCATAAGGTACTCTGTGTGAGCAATATGTTAGTCTAAATATTGATTTATTTTTTGACATAATTTAATGCCAATGTTTGATTACAATATTAAGAGTACCGCTTACCATTAGTGTTACTGTTCAAAGAATTCGATATTCATATTGTGTTTTGTATCTTGAGATAGGATTAACCATTATTTTGAATTTTTTTGTTTACTTATGAATATTGATGTGAACTTTTTTTCATTTGTTTTGTTCAATATTTAGCTAGTTCATCTTCTGCGGCCATAATATTTGTTAATATTAATTTTATGCTAATGGTTAATGGGACCAATTTTAAGGAATGGAAAAGGCACTTACTTATAGTGCTTGGCTGTATGGATATTGACATTGCACTAAGGGAAGAATAACCTGCACCTATCACTATAGTAAGCACCCCTGATGCTAAAATAATTTGAGTGGTGGTATCGTTCAAACTGCATGAGTCTAATGATCATGACGCACATCATTCCGTAAGCCTTTAGGGATATAGAATCTGTAGTGATTATTAAGGCCAAGGGTTTCCTAGAATAAATTGAAAAATGTGTTGCCAAAAATGATAAGGTTGAAATGACGATACATTGACTTCTTTGACGTCTATGAAGTATAAGGGTCAAGAAAATATAAGGGGGTAAATTATAGAGATGTTCCATATTTCTTCGAGACTTAAGGCATTTAAGATCGAGCTTTTTGAGGAATTACTTGTTCTTATGGTTTTGGTATCACTTCGTGCACAGTTTAACATATTAAAATTAGTTACAATTGTCAAAAGGGAAATGGGCACTAAATTTGCTCATTTCTCATTATGTGCAAAAGGAAGAAAGGTTAAAGCATGTTAAATCTGAAAGTGATCAATTAGCCAGTAACTCTAAAGACAAGGGAAAGAAAACGAAATATGAGAATGAAGGTGCTAAGGGTCTAGCTCAATATAAACAACAACAAGCTATAGAGAGTTATTTCCTTCACAACATATCGAGACACATGGAGAAAGAAAGTGCCAAGTATAATGGTTGGCACACAAAGAAAGGTTTGCTTGAGCTACTAAAAGCCAAGTGATGGTCAAAGACACATCTTCGTGGATAATGGAAAATTAATGGAAGTGGAAGCAATCTAGAATTTTAGGTTGTTATTAGGAACTTGTAACAACCCGAATTCCAATGGGTCCGAATTTTTTGCAAAAATGCTAAAATCCAAGCCCATTAAAGCCCGAGTTCGTTATTTGGTTTCCTGCAAATAGGCAAAGACAAATATATCAGAGCTCAATAAATATCTCACAGCGGAACTGACTAAAATAGATGTAAATAAATACTCCTCAATATAATAACACTTTCCAAACAAGTGTCTCAAAGTTGGAAAGTCTCTGCCATGTACCTAACCTATAGGATGCTACGAGGAGGAGGTCAGAACTAAAGTTCTAGTGAATGGACAAATTATGCACTTCTAAGCTTGATCCTACATGTACCGTTTTATTTTCATTTACTGTTATATTAGGTTCATTGAGTTTATAATACTCTCGCCTCTATGTGTGAATCATGCCCATCTACTCCCTAGTAGATTAAAATGTAATAACAGATATATATGTAGCTATATGCCAATGACCGCATCGGTCCTAAAGACTACCCATAGTGCCTTCCATATCCTTCTCACAAAGAACTCCATCGTCTTGCTTTTATGGTGTTCTATGACTACATCTATAAAGGACTGCCTCACAAGGCCTATAATACAGATGTTTCGTCATCTACTATGAAAATGTAAAACTGCATCCGCACTAGTCTATACTCATTCCCGGACATCCACAATGTACCATCCAGTGCGTGCCTTGAAGACTATACATAATCGTTCTGTTTACTCCTTGATTCCCGCTTAACAAGGTCAATCTTGTATGGAACTCGGTCGGGGATTTTCTACTTCTGTAAAGGACTGCCCTTTTTGGCCTACAATACAGATATTCTAATTGTTCTGTATCTTTTCTTATCATGGCTATGGCCACACGCAGCCACCCCTCAACTAACCGAAATACCACTAAAGAGCTAAGTGGTTGTGCCCAACTGCAAGCAATCTAAACATCCAATTGGTTGCACCCCTCATGCAATATCTCAATAGTGAAAGGTTCATTAGACTGTTGGTTTAACTCTAGTCTTTCCTGAACTCGCCTCTTGGTTTTGATGATGGCCCAACATCAGCATGAGACTATCCTTTTAGGTCCTGCCCACTAAAACTTACATGCAAGTACTGGGACACACGAATATCATACTCCAAACATGCACCCTTTTGACTGCCTACAATGGTCCTACCATGCAAAAAGCAATCAAGGCATACACTTTTGATGGAACACCTACAGACCTGCCTATGGAAGACTGCTTCATTATGCCTACCCTAGGGGGTCATCCTAGAGTACCTTTATGTCCCGTTGAAGTCTCATACTTCCGTCTTGCCCAAAATAACTAAATTGGACGTGCTTTTTCTATGCTGAAATCAGTGACGAACTGCTTCGTTGGGCTCTTCATCCTTTGGGCTGCTCTAAATGCATCTCACTCTTTTATTAGACCCTAAGCCTAATCTTTTATTTTGCATTTAGTTTACTTTTCTTATTATGTTGGCTACTTATTTACCCCGGTTAGCATAATCACGTCCCAGCCTCACCTAACTATTGTGAGACCATTAGTTACTGACTGAAAGGGAATGTTGTTGGTATGGGCCACTTCTATTGTCTTGCTTATTAACTTAATTTAAGATCTAAATTTATTAAAACAAGCTTCTTCTACTATTTCAGCTCTATTTTCTTATTAACATCATTTAAGACTTAAAATAAGCCTTTCTTGTACTTTATACTTAATTATAACCTATATTATAATTTTACTTGTAATTGTCTCTTTTATTCTCTTTTATATTCTATATATTATAAATATATTGCAAGTGTCTCTTTTCGATTCTAGTCTGTCTTTTTCTTATGATATTGAATTCTTTTTAATTCTCTTATGTTATATGACAATCGTAGCTTGGGGCTACATCCTATTGTCATAAATTTACTTATCATAATAACTGCTTTACTTTTATCTATTATCTGCATAGTAAATGCAGAGCTTCTAATCTTGTCTAATAATTAACTTGATTCCTTCTTTAATTCCTTTAATTCTTCACTTTAACTTCTTATATTCCAGGACGTTGTTCTATTCTATTTGGTTGGTTACAAAAACTATGCTAAAAATCCATTTCCATATTTTAATACCAAATAATGCTATAAACAATAATCCGTAGCTGCAATATATCTCTTTTATAGTTACCTTGTTTTTGGACATCGTTGCCTTGCTTTTTGGATAGTATAAAATACAATAGTTTCTCTATTTTACACTAATTCCATTTTTCTTTCTTTTATTCTTACAATTATGTTTATCATTATCTTTTAAATATTAAACTATAGAAATATATTCTCTTTTCTAAACCAACCAATTAATTTATCACTTACTTCCAAATCAAGTTGTTAGATTTTCCCTTTTTATTTATTTTTCCCTATTTTAGCATAATTTACTGCAGATTTCTATTTTTCTCCTTTTATTTCAGATTTTCTTATTTTACATCTAATTTCTGTAAATTTAGCGTTCTTCTATTTTGGTCCGTATTTGCGAATTCTTCTCTTTACTATTTTATTCGCGCAAAAAGGAAAAAAAACAAAACTAACATTTACAGGTTAAATTTCAGCTTTTAAAATAGATGTAAATAACTATAAATTTCTTACCTTTAGGCTTATGCCTTTCTTTAATTTTCAAGCCTAATATTATTCATATTTAATTGGATTAGTATTTCCCTTTTTTCCATATCTATAATAATTAAATATAAGCTCCCTTATACAATTTAAAGTCTCGGCATAACTAATTAACAAAATTAACTACTAAAATAAATATTGAATAAAATTATTTAACGGTAATTTAACGGTAATAAATCATAAACGTAAAAGATATATAATTAAATCCATTCATCTGGAAAGAAAACACTCCAAGTTTCAGATTTGCAGTTCTATTATCCATAGGCTTCCCTATTGCAACCCTATTTGGATCCATAATTTGGGATTTATATGGATTTAGAAATTTAGATCTAATTGAAGAAAAATAAAATAAATAAACTAGAGAACCAGATCTGAGAACTTTACCTCATTCAGATGACTTTATTTGAGCGTCTCTATTTTAGACCAATAATTTTTATCTCCAACTTGTAATTCAGAAGGCGTAAATCTAAAGTAGCTAATTTCTAAAGAATTGGAGGAGAAAAAAGAGTGACAGGGCTTCCGCACCTATTTAGAAAAAAAATGAATTTGAAGACTAGCCCTGCCTCTTTATTCATAGAGAGTCAAAACAGTGTCATCCGTCTGCTTAAAGTGATGCAAATCAGGTTGTTCAAAAGGATGAAGAATGAGCACGCTTGATTTGCTTTTAAACATTTTATTTATTATAGACGTTTAATGTTTAAACGTTTCCTGTTCATTCCAATTAACTCTCTGATTTAATGGTCTTTATAATGCACATCTATTTTCGATTTTAAATGTGCTTTATTTGTTTTATTAAATGTTATTTATAAACGTTATGAATTATAAATGTTTAGCTTTTTTTTTATGTTACTTGTTTATTCTAATTACTCACCATCAACTGCTTGCTTAATTTTCCAATATAAAACTTGTTGTTTTGAATTTCACATGTGACCAATTAATGTAAATTAATTTCCTCCAATAGTTGATTTGATTACATTGTGTAACGACGCGTATTTTTAGCTATTTTAATTAGAAAATTTAAGGTGATTATTGAAGGAAAATGATTATTAATGTAATTTGTTGAATAATTTAATATTTGAAATTATTTGAATAATTGGATAACGGGTTTAATATGATTAAAAATGATTTGTAAAATTCTATTTTATCATATTAAAGTTAGAATGATGTTGTAGAACTTTTAAAATCGAATTAAAAGTAAATTTGTGAAAATTGAATATTTTAATATTTAATTGACGAGTTAAAATAGCCATTTTTCAAACAGTCTCAGATTTTGACGAAACTTGTTTCATCGGATCCGTAATAGTAAATTATGGTAGGATTTCAATTTTCGTAGCAATTGGACTTGTCGTTTGGCCGTGCGAGCTTGAAACGCGTAGAAATTTAATTTCGAATTTAATTAAAATAATCGACTTCGGAAAGCTATCTTCCAGATATGATCGAATTAGGCCTTGAAACTAGTTCCATTGCGTCCGGAATGGGGGTAAAACCTTATAAACGCCTGGCGGCACGTCTCGATTGGAGTTCGGATGATTTTGGACCTACCTATATAAATACGTACGCAAACCGAGACAGTTTTATTATTATTTTAATCCAGAAACCCTAATTCTAAATCATGGCCGCCACCTATTCCATGGCCAGAAATTGCCGATCTTCTTTTCTTAATATCTCTCAATCCGTTCGACGAAATCGAAAAATTCCAAAAGCAAAAGTGTGAATCTCGACGAGCTCTTCAAATCCATACGGTTGATGTATGCTAATTTTTCATGGATTCGTCCAGATCTGACTTAGAAGTGTGTACGTATTTCCTTGGATTGCATGCAAACGACGGCGAATGACGGGATGAAACTTGGCGCATAGGTGGCTCTGGTGAAGGGCTTCGTGGTGGCGGTAGCTGATCGTTCTGGAAGTCGACGAGGTGGTCATGAAAATTACTTGAAGATCGGCGGCTAATGAGTTTGCATACGTGAATTTCACGTTGGGGAAGAAGCGCCGGAATCACGGAGATGAGAGCTGCGCTGCAGTGCAGATCCGAAAGTGTTTGGAGCTCATTAAAATTTTATGTTAAATCGAACGTCGTTCGATTTGATTTAAAATCGTAAAATCAAGGTGAGTGTTTTATAACGCTCACAACGTACTGAATATCTTTATGCTAGTTAAATTTGACATTATGCATAGTTATGATTTTTATTTGTTGTTGTTTGATAAAATTTAATTATCATATTGATTGTCATTTGAATTCACCGTTAAAAAAATTAAATTGACAGTTAAATTTAAATTAAAATTGAATTGCGATTAAATTACCTGACATTGATAAATATGAAATTGCCGTGAATTGTATTGCCTATTGGGTGATGTATTTCGATGGATGTTATTGGTTGATATTTAAATGTTTGGATGTTTATTTGTTTATATATATCCTACTATGCATACATATGACACTGTGATTGATTTAAATGATATATTCATCCCTGACATTTAATTGTAATAACTAATCACTTGGCCATAGGTTAGAAAATTATATACGGACACCGAGTTGGATAAATTAAATGATTTTAAAAGTTGTTTTGAAATTATTTAAATGAATTGATTTTAAGAATAAAATCCAATTTATGGAAATTGAATTATTTTGAATTGGAGCTCGAAATGTTAGAATTTAAACTTGGTAAACGAAATTATTAAATAAAATCGAAGTTTAGATTTAAATTGAAAATTGAAATACGGTGTAAATTTTTGAAAGTTGATTTGTTTTAAAAGATTGGACTTTTAATCGAACTCTGAATATTTCTAAGAAAATTGATATGAAATGATATTTCAAGTTTGAGTTTGGAATTGAAAATTTATTTGAAATTTAGATTTAAATTAATTTGGAATTGAATTGAAATTTAAAGAAATTTGTGAATTGAAATCGAAATTTACGTGGAATAGAAATTTATTCAAGTTGAAATTGGAATAAATCGATTAAATCGAAATGGAATTTGGATTTGATTTGGATAGGAAATTTGGAAAGTTGACCGGTTTGACTTTGGAATTATTTATCAAATAATTTTTGATTTTTCCAAACTATTTTATATATAAACCATTTTATATTCAAATTATTTTCGATTAAACTATTTAAATATTTTCTATTAAACTATTTTGAATTATTTAACTATTTTAAACTATTTAAACTATTTTCTTAAATTCAAACTGGTTAAAGAGACGGAAATGTTTATATTTAAACCTTTGGTTTAAATACGAACTAGGTTAAAGTAGAGATTATAACCTAAATTGAATTCGAATCAAATTTTGAAGTGAAATTGATTTATCGGACAAAATTGATAATTTTGAATATATGATGATTTTGAAATGGATTTGATTTTAAAGCGAATATGATATTTTGTTATCAATCATGAATCAATTTGAAATATAAAAGAGCCATCAGTGTAATAATACGTAGTTATTAAAGAGACCGGGATCAGATATGGACATACTCTCTGTCGATACCGGAAACCACTTTAATAACTATTATATGCGGAGTGTTGATCCAGAATGAAGTGGATGGTTTGGTGAACTCGTTGACTGAAGAAAGAGAACGATATTGGATGACCCCTGACATGACTAAAACAGGAGCCGCGCCGGGCCATTGAGGTTCGCCACCTCTAGCGGACACACTTCTTCGATACCATATCTATTACATTTGTGATTTGATTTGGGTGCACCCCTTGATTTGGGAGTGTTGTTTCGCGGTGTTGAGGTAGTAGCTGCTATGCTCAACATCAGTCCGGATCACGCAACTACTAGTATCCTAGTTGGTATCGCCTCATGTACCTTGTCATACTGATTATCCTATTCGCGACCACTACGTTTTGGTTTGTACCTTGAGTATATGGATTGCCCTCTGGTGACTTCCGGTTTTGGGGAAACTACGGTCTTGTATATGCTTTTGGAAATATAAAATGTGTTAAGGGGGATTATGGTAACGCCTTAACGCTATTTTGATACTTTATATTACTGATAGACATTATCTACTTAGCGTACATTACTACCTAGTAGATAGTTTAACGGATCCTTGAAAGGTGGAAAATCCCGTAACATCTCTTAAGTTATTGCACGCACGTTGACACTGGATATGAGATGTCAAACCCCGTAAACATCTCTGACGCCGTCACACTCATATTTATTTACGATTGATTTAACTTTCATATGGATATTTTAGTCCTGACTCGAGTGTTTTGTCTTTTCATTACGCTCGGGTCAGTCCTGAGTTTTCAGATTTTTGAAGATCTATTCTGGAGGACGAAGACGAAGATTTGGTATACTATTACTATTATTATCTGTGCATCATGTTGTCTGCTGCATTATTTATTTGTTTTGTTGTATATGTATAACTCTGATAAATGTTGTATAAATAATTGTCTAAGTATAGTAAACAGCTTCATGAACTGTTTATTTGACTATTATATTTTATCGTTCCGCTGCGAGATTCTGTGTTGTTTCATTTCCTTTATTTCTTTTCTTTTCTTAATTACCCCAATAACCATCTGCCTTTTTTTAATGGTTTGGAACCGGCATGTGTATTTGATCGTCGGTTTAAACTGTCCAAAAAGGCGGGTCGTTACAGTTGGTATCAGAGCTTTGGTTTAGCGATAAACCTTGGCTCTAGTGGGGAATAACTCATTGAAATAGAGGTAAACTATATGAATGAGTTGAGTGTATATGAGAGAGCGTACTTGTTATTTGATATAAAATGGTTTTATATTGTGTTAATTTGTTCCGTTGAGTATTTATGAATTCTGGTCGATACTTGGGACGCCAAGGCGTCGATAGGAATTTCTAAACACTCGAATAGGACAAACCAACACAATATCATTTTGGAATATATTTTATATAAAAGAATTATTTGAATATTTATTCATTTTGATTGAATTGATTGTTAGGAGATGATAATATTAGATTATTATCGTTATTGTTTGATCAGTCAATATTTACAACAATTGATTAAATAACAATGGATTTAGGAAAATGAAATCTTGTAAACACAATTGATAATGAATATAAATGAATTTTAACTTGGATTTGGGAATTTAAATTCCGGTGTTTGAGATTGACTTACAAGAATTTGAAAAATATAATATGAGCATTATATGATAGTATAATTGAGTTGAAATTGTTTTCGAAGGATTTTTTTATGATAAGTGTTATATTCCCTTCTCTTGACGCTAGAAAATGATTTCGATGATGTGTGCACGCATCATTGGCGTTTATTTTCGAGAGTCCGAGTGGGGGAGACCACTTAATAGCTTGTCTAAACCTTGTTTTGACTCAAATTTTATTTTGTTTTGCATTTTCTATAGTATGATTTGATATATAAATTATATAAGTATATATTATTTCAAACCTTGATTTGAAATGAAACCGGGATTGGAATTCTTAAGTTCTTTAATAATTAATGATTTTTTTTATGATTGAAATGAATTTAGACTTGAATCATTAAGGAACTTCTGAATTGTGAAATGAGAAATGAACCTAAGAGCTAAGTGAAAATATCAATTGAAGTAGAAATCCTTAGAATTAGGAAATTATGAACTTAAAATAAAATTGAAACTGTAAAACTCGCATAGTATTAAATTTCATTCTATAGCTTAGATATAACTTACCAAAATACTTAAGAAGTTCAAAAATGTTATATGAATTGTTAATTGGATAATATACAAGTATAGGTTTGAATAATGAAATATGCATTTAATTAATGGTTTGCAAATATAAATAAAATTGTTAGTAAATAATTGGAATTTAAATTAACATTTAAAGGTGATTCACAATTATGTTAATATAAAATGAAAATACTATATGTGAATGTAAATGTGAAATTAAATTATAGTGAAATTTAAGTAATGACTTAAGAATTAATAAATTGAAAATTCAACTTTAAATGAAAAGAAGTTGTATGTTGTTTAACTACATTCTATTTGCATAACTATAACTTACCAAATACTTAAAGGGTTTAAAATGCTAATAAGGATAAGTAGAGAAATAATATACCAGTGTGAGAGTGAAAAATAAAATGTAAAGATCTATTGATAGTTGTAAATATAAAAGAAATTTAAGCTGTAAAATGAATGATACATGTATAAGTGAACGAATAAAATTTAAACTTAATGAAATATAAAATTGGTAAATGGAAACTCATTAAATTTGAATATAACTAAAATGTCAATAAACTTGGAAGTGTATGAAATTAAAATTGACTTGGAAATGTATAATTGACTTAGTGTAGATTTTGGATGGATGTTAATGTTTGATATGCATTGGTTGTTAGATGGATGATAATTGATTAAGTAGAATTCATTAGTGTTAATGGAATTGAATAAACAGAATAAAATTTTAAATAATTAAATTCAAATTGGGAGCAAATTGACTTGAATTAAAAATGTGAATGAAACAAACTTGAATAAATCGGAAACAAATTGAATGTAAACCTATTGCATGGATGAATAAGAAAATAGATGACTTTGTGTTTATGATTGTTCTTTAGAAAATTTGAAGTTTTGATGTTTTGTACTTTGAAATAATAAAAGCAAATTTTTGAAAAAAAAAAAATCCAACATTGTCCAATATATGCTGAAACGAAAACAACCATAACTTTTAAATGGCTGAACGGAATTCGACGACTTTGGACTTTTCGGAAAGCTTAGAAACTATAGCACAACTTTTGTTTAGATAACTTGAGAAAATTCCTTCGTCTGCTTGGTTAAAAACTTGAATGTTACTCGCTGTCCTGTGTAAAAATAAGTAAAATCAGTAGTATACACCCTTAGTATTTTCGCCATATCTTTTGACTGGTTTATCGGATTTTGATGATCTTGCACTTTCTGAAAATCTAAGAACTTAAGCTAAAACTTTTGTTTTAAGTATTTTGTGTTTTGATATCGTTTAGAAGGTCGAAAACGTGGGTGAACGTCGCTGACCTGCGCAATTTATTGCCCAGGCTGAGGCGTATCTTCTAAGTAAAACGGCCGTAACTTTTGAATGTATGGTCCGAATTCGATGATTTTGGACATTCCGGAAAGCTTGAAATGAATACAACAACTTTTGTTTAGATTCTGTTGCCAAATTTTATACTTTAGGTGACCTAAAACTGAGATTTGTTTGCTGTCCTGAAATTGGAATCTCAGTTTTGAAGCTAAATAGGTTATATATATGTCGTGTAGTCTAAATATATCGATCTATCTTTATATGCATGGTTCCAACTTAGTTATTGAGCATTTTAGTAGGTGGCAAAGGGGTTGCGCTTCGTTGTAGAGCTCGCTTCTGTGCTAAATACAAAATGGTAAACTGCTAATAAATGCTAAATAAAAAGTACACTTATGGTTTTATATGGTATTGGTGATATATATATGTTGTTTCCCCAGATATGGGATGCCTCATCATTAAGATGAGATGTATATTTGATATATATTGGTTATATTTGTGTTATATATTGAATTGTAAAATTTTTCGATCGAGCCGCGCAAAGGAGACCCTGCCGAAATTTTCCGTGAATCCGGGTGTTAGAAAATTTTTCAAGTTTTTAAATTTTATAACTTGTTTTGATAACTAACTGTTAAATTTAGAAAGCCGTTCGGAGTAACATTGTGGAAGCGTAGTTATGACTTTATAAATGGAATTTCATTGTTTTATAAGTTGGTAACTTCGAATAAAATATATCTAATGTTGAATTCTATACTTAGTTCCTTTTCCCTTCTTTTCCTTTTCGGGGACGAAAAGTTTTGAGTGGGGGAGAGTGTAACGACCCATATTTTTAGCTATTTTAATTAGAAAATTTAAGGTGATTAGTGAAGGAAAATGATTATTAATGTAATTTGTTGAATAATTTAATATTTGAAATTATTTGAATAATTGGATAACGGGTTTAATATGATTAAAAATGATTTGTAAAATTCTATTTTATCATATTAAAGTTAGAATGATGTTGTAGAACTTTTAAAATCGAATTAAAAGTAAATTTGTGAAAATTGAATATTTTAATATTTAATTGACGAGTTAAAATAGCCATTTTTCAAACAGTCTCAGATTTCAACGAAACTTGTTTCATCGGATCCGTAATAGTAAATTATGGTAGGATTTCAATTTTCGTAGCAATTGGACTTGTCGTTTGGCCGTGCGAGCTTGAAACGCGTAGAAATTTAATTTCGAATTTAATTAAAATAATCGACTTCGTAAAGCTATCTTCCAGATATGATCGAATTAGGCCTTGAAACTAGTACCATTGCGTCCGTAATGGGGGTAAAACCTTATAAACACCTGGCGGCACGTCTCGATTGGAGTTCGGATGATTTTGGACCTACCTATATAAATACGCACGCAAACCGAGACAGTTTTATTATTATTTTAATCCAGAAACCCTAATTCTAAATCATGGCCGCCACCTATTCCATGGCCAGAAATTGCCGATCTTCTTTCCTTAATATCTCTCAATCCGTTCGACGAAATCGAAAAATTCCTAAAGCAAAAGTGTAAATCTCGACGAGCTCTTCAAATCCATACGGTTGATGTATGCTAATTTTTCATGGATTCGTCCAGATCTGACTTGGAAGTGTGTACGTATTTCCTTGGATTGCGTGCAAACGACGGCGAATGACGGGATGAAACTTGGCGCGTAGGTGGCTCTGGTGAAGGGCTTCGTGGTGGCGCTAGCTGATCGTTCTGAAAGTCGACGTGGTGGTCATGAAAATTGCTTGAAGATCGGCCGCTAATGGGTTTGCATACGTGAATTTCACGTTGGGGAAGAAGCGCCGGAATCACGGAGATGAGAGCTGCGCTGCAGTGCAGATCCGAAAGTGTTTGGAGCTCATTAAAATTTTATGTTAAATCGAACGTCGTTCGATTTGATTTAAAATCGTAAAATCAAGGTGAGTGTTTTATAACGCTCACAACGTACTGAATATCTTTATGCTAGTTAAATTTGACATTATGCATAGTTATGATTTTTATTTGTTGTTGTTTGATAAAATTTAATTATCATATTGATTGTCATTTGAATTCACCGTTAAAAAAATTGAATTGACAGTTAAATTTAAATTAAAATTGAATTGCGATTAAATTACCTGACATTGATAAATATGAAATTGCCGTGAATTGTATTGCCTATTGGATGATGTATTTCGATGGATGTTATTGGTTGATATTTAAATGTTTGGATGTTTATTTGTTTATATATATCCTGCTATGCATACATATGACACTGTGATTGATTTAAATGATATATTCATCCCTGACATTTAATTGTAATAACTAATCACTTGGCCATAGGTTAGAAAATTATATACGGACACCGAGTTGGATAAATTAAATGATTTTAAAAGTTGTTTTGAAATTATTTAAATGGATTGATTTTAAGAATAAAATCCAATTTATGGAAATTGAATTATTTTGAATTGGAGCTCGAAATGTTAGAATTTAAACTTGGTAAACGAAATTATTAAATAAAATCAAAGTTTAGATTTAAATTGAAAATTGAAATACGGTGTAAATTTTTGAAAGTTGATTTGTTTTAAAAGATTGGACTTTTAATCGAACTCCGAATATTTCTAAGAAAATTGATATGAAATGATATTTCAAGTTTGAGTTTGGAATTGAAAATTTATTTGAAATTTAGATTTAAATTAATTTGGAATTGAATTGAAATTTAAAGAAATTTGTGAATTGAAATCGAAATTTACGTGGAATAGAAATTTATTCAAGTTGAAATTGGAATAAACCGATTAAATCGAAATGGAATTTGGATTTGATTTGGATAGGAAATTTGGGAAGTTGACCGGTTTGACTTTGGAATTATTTATCAAATAATTTTTGATTTTTCCAAACTATTTTATATATAAACCATTTTATATTCAAATTATTTTCGATTAAACTATTTAAATATTTTCTATTAAACTATTTTGAATTATTTAACTATTTTAAACTATTTAAACTATTTTCTTAAATTCAAACTGGTTAAAGAGACGGAAATGTTTATATTTAAACCTTTGGTTTAAACACGAACTAGGTTAAAGTAGAGATTATAACCTAAATTGACTAAAACAGGAGCCGCGCCGGGCCATTGAGGTTCGCCACCTCTAGCGGACACACTTCTTCGATACCATATCTATTACATTTGTGATTTGATTTGGGTGCACCCCTTGATTTGGGAGTGTTGTTTCGCGGTGTTGAGGTAGTAGCTGCTATGCTCAACATCGGCCCGGATCACGCAACTACTAGTATCCTAGTTGGTATCGCCTCATGTACCTTGTCATACTGATTATCCTATTCGCGACCACTATGTTTTGGTTTGTACCTTGAGTATATGGATTGCCCTCTGGTGACTTCCGGTTTTGGGGAAACTACGGTCTTGTATATGCTTTTGGGAATATAAAATGTGTTAAGGGGGATTATGGTAACGCCTTAACGCTATTTTGATACTTTATATTACTGATAGACATTATCTACTTAGCGTACATTACTACCTAGTAGATAGTTTAACGGATCCTTGAAAGATGGAAAATCCCGTAACATCTCTTAAGTTATTGCACGCACGTTGACACTGGATATGAAATGTCAAACCCCGTAAACATCTCTGACGCCGTCACACTCATATTTATTTACGATTGATTTAACTTTCATATGGATATTTTAGTCCTGACTCGAGTGTTTTGTCTTTTCATTACGCTCGGGTCAGTCCTGAGTTTTCAGATTTTTGAAGATCTATTCTGGAGGACGAAGACGAAGATTTGGTATACTATTACTATTATTATCTGTGCATCATGTTGTCTGCTGCATTATTTATTTGTTCTGTTGTATATGTATAACTCTGATAAATGTTGTATAAATAATTGTCTAAGTATAGTAAACACCTTCATGAACTGTTTATTTGACTATTATATTTTATCGTTTCGCTGCGAGATTCTGTGTTGTTTCATTTCCTTTATTTCTTTTCTTTTCTTAATTACCCCAATAACCATCTGCCTTTTTTTAATGGTTTGGAACCGGCATGTGTATTTGATCGTCGGTTTAAACTGTCCAAAAAGGCGGGTCGTTACACATTGCATGCTAATGTTAATTAATTGTCTTTAATTACTAATATCGGTTAATTTCCTTTATGATGGAAATGTTAATTAATTACCTTTATGACGCACGTCTATTTTAAAATTCAAATGCGTGTCATTTCAGAATTTTCATTTGCATGTATATTCATTTATAACAAATATATTTACGTAGATTTACATGTATAATTTTTTCAATAATTTTTTCATACAAACTCCCTTCGGGACATATTATATATGCAAATTGATCAGATTATCGCCACGAACACAATGGAATAAATTTCAAAGCCAAATTCTGAAAATTTCAAAAATGCTTATTTTCACTTTTCATAATTATTTGATCATTTAATTATATAAAAATATGGGGCGTTACATTTTCCCACCCTTTAGGAAATTTTCTCCCCGAAATTTGGCAAGGGTGAAACTATGTAATTCCTTGCAATAATTACATAAATTTTGTGTACATCCAATTTTTCAACCATCCGTGTCATTGTGCAAAGTGCAATACATCATAAAATATATGCATGTGCAAGAATTTCTAAGCGGTACCTCGTATATGAATTCTTTTTCTTTTAGAAATTCCTTTAAAAACATGATGCACACATCCTAAATATACTTGCACTTTCTATATGAATGCAGTCTTTTGAAAACTTAAAACATTTTTCATTCAATTTTTTCCACAATCCCACTGAATAGGAGCATAGTTCAACAAATTTTATGTCCGAACCTGCCATACGACTTTTAATTTTTAGAAAATTCTAATTTTTGAAATTCAATTTCTTATGTCAGAAAGAAGGTAGAAATCGGAAAAACTTCACATTTCTCCATTTTACTTTTGCGTACTTCTCTCTCCATACTTGGAACTTATGCTGCTATCCTATAAAATCCCTATTTTCTATTCCAAACACGGTTTACATAAGAAAGATTTTTCTTTTCAAACTTTTTTCCAAGCTTATTTTGTGGGAAAGATGCATTTTTATTTTGCAATTCTCATTTATTTCTATTGATGTTTTTGTTGCTTTCTTCAGATCTTACAATTTTATTTTAGTTGCCATTTATCTACTTTTACTCTTCTTTTAATATAGCAACTAAACACAGCTATCAATTAGGGCTAGGAGGTCTTGGACCATGTCCACTCTAATATAGAAAGATCCCACTCTAGGAATCCAAGTAACTCATATGCTCCTCCTACTGCCTATTACTTATTACCAACTTACGCTGTGTTACTCATGAAGAATAAGATCTATTCATCTCTTCTATTTGGGGCTCAAAAATGAATAACTAAGTCTCATTTACTGCAATGGATAAGGGTTTCAATCTATGCAGTCTCTATTTAAAAAGGCAACTAAGCTTGGGGAAATTCTCTTTTTAGCTTTCATTTTTCCCCAACTAAGATCTACCTATCCCAACCACATGTGTCTTATCATCTTACTAATATCATTTCACTATTCTTCTATAGTCTACACACATGAAGCAACATTTCTATTTTTTCACTAGTGTCTTATACACCTTACGGGAACTTTCATTATTACTGAGTAATTATGACGATAGCCTTACACTTTTCCCGTTACACCTAGGAAATGATTCATATCTACTCCACATTTAAAAGTCTGGTTTGGTTTGGTATTTATCATTTTTCTTCAAAAATTAAAACTCCTAAATTTCTAAGATATCAAATCCTAAATTTTTTGCCTTTGAAAGTGTTATTTTGAAGTTTTCTGTTAAATTCAAAGGTACTCGGTTACTTAAAATTTTATCTTTTCAGAAACTTATTTATTTTTCCACCAAACCATTTTTATTTAAAACATGTCTTTCTTGTTCTTAAAACCTTTTTCCTTTTTCTTGAATTAAAAAATGTCCTCAAATGTTTTCAAAATATATTCTTTCCACAGATTTCCAAATTTACTAAAACTGGAGTAGTTAAGAACAATTATTTCATCAAAAATCTCTTAATACTCTTCCAATTACTTAACCTTGAAGGAGTTTCTGACTTACTAGACTTAATGATTTCATATCTTAAAGTATCAGAATTACTTTCTCTTATGAGAAACCACTAACGCTAAAACATTCTATGAATCCTTCAAAGGAGGATTTCATGTTTATGTGAAATTATGTTATATTTTATCAAAATAGGCTATACAAAATATGTTGCTTTTCATACCTTGTGCACCTCTTTCATGTATTCCCTATAACTTGCATCAAACATCTTTATTTGTGACTCATAGAAAATCGTTTCATTATTTATTTCATTCTAATAGATTAAAGTATGTTTACTCTATATTCACTTACATAAGATACTTTCTACTAAATTTATTAATTTAACATACAATATTTTTCAAAAGAACTCATTTTCAAAACTGCTTTAATATTTTTATATACTTATTTAAATAATAGGTGTACATATAAACCACTTTAGAAATTATCTCCAAAACTCATTTGGATCAAAACATATGTTGCGTAAAACAACGTTACTACAACCTAAAAATACTAATATATAGATTCAATTAAAATAAATATTAATAAATCACATATGCTATGTAAAAATATTTCCTTTAGGAGTCATATACTATAACAATAGTGTCATAGATTATGCTTCCTTTATTTTTACCGAAAATGTCTATTACAATAATAAATGTTGCAACCTACATTTTCGATACTTAACACAATCTAGGTTTTTATATTTTAAAATCTTTGTTCACCTATAAGGAAACTAGCAAGCTATACATGCTCTATAATTCGTCAAAAAGAAGTTCACTTTTAACAAAATTTACATCATACAAAACCAATTTAAATTTCATACCACACATACACACACACACACACACACACACACACACACACACACATATATATATATATATATATATATATATATATATATATATATTTTAAAACCCATTATTTACTTCCTCAAATATATTAACAATTATATTTTTCAACTCCAAAAGTTTCATTTTATTGGGCTAGACATAAAATTGATTTTCTTCTTACTAAAACCTCTTATTCTTTCAAAAATAAAAACACTCTCCCTACTATCCATAGGGAATTTCCTTACTTCTTATAACATATAGATACCAATCTTCTCTCAAAACACGACTTATTTGTAAGCTATAAATCGGTATTAACTTAGGGCTCAACATACTTGGATCATCCCAACCCAACTAGCAAACTATGCACAAATATACATCTAAATTTTTCCATATGCTAAAATCTATAATTGGGAACTATTTGGATTTTAGTACACAATATATTTATATTTTATTCAAAAATACAAATACGTTCACTTACTATCTACCAAGAAATCCTAAACCTAGGCTCCGATACCAAATGTAACAACCTGAATTCCAGTGTGTTCGGATCTTTCACAAAAATGCAAAAATCCAAGCCCATTGAAGCCTGAGTTGTGTATTTGGTATCCTGCTAGACAAAGACAAATATATCAGAGCTCAATAAATATGTCATAGCAAAACTGACTAAAATAGATGTAAATAAATACTCATCAACATAATAACACTTTCCAAACTAGTGTCTCGAAGTTGGAAAGTCTCTGCCATCTACCTATCATGTAGGATGTTATGAGGAGTGGGTAAGAACTAAAGTTCTGGTGAATCGACAAAATATACACTTCTAAGCTTAATTCTACAATTACCGTTTTAATTCCATTCACAGTTATATTAGGTTCATTGGGTTTATAATACTCTCGCCTCTATAAGTGAATCGTGCCCATCTACTCCTTAGTAGATTAAAACGTAATAACTTATATATGTAGCTATATGCCCGATGACCGCATCGGTCCTAGATACTACCCATAGCACCATCCATATCCTCCTTGCAAAAGATTCCGTCGTCTTGCTTTTATGGCGTTCAATGACTACGTCTATAAAGGACTGCCTCATAAAGCCTACAATGCAGATGTTCCGTCATCTACTATGAAAACGTAAAATTGTGTCCACACTAGACAATACTAATGCTTAGACTTCCACAGTGTACCACCCAGTGCATACCTTGAGGACATTACATAACTGTTCTGTCTACTCCCTGAATCCCGCTTAAAAAGGTCAACCTTGTATGGATCTCAGTCAGGGCTTTTCTATTTCTGTAAACGACTGCCCTGTTAGGCCTTTGGTCTGTCTCTTTTCTTATCGTAGCTTTGGCCCCACGCAGCCACCCTTCAACTAATCGAAAGACCTCTAAAGAGCTAAGTGGCCGTGACCAAATGCAAACAATCTAAAGATCAATTGGCTGCGCCCCACATCCAATGTCTCGATAGTGAAAGGTTCATTGGACTATTGGTTTAACTCTAGGCTTTCTCGAACTCGCTTCATGGTTTTGATGCTAGCCCGATATCCTCATGCGACTATCCTCTTGGGTCCTGCCCACTAAAACTTATTTCCAAGTACTGGGACATACGAATATCCAACTCCAAACATCAACCCCTTTTGACTTCCTATATTGGTCTTTCCATACAAAAAGCAGTCAAGGCATACTCTTTTGACGGAACACCTACAGACCTACCTTTGGAGGACTGCTTCATTATAGATACCCCAGAGGGCCATCCTAGAGTACCCTCACATCTCGTTGAAGTCTCGTACTTCCTTCTAGCCAAAAATAACTAAATTGGACGTGCTTCTTCTGTCCTGAAATCGGTGGTGAACTGCTTTGTTAGGCTCTTCATCCTTTGGGCCGCTCCAAAAGCATCTCACTATTTTATTAGACTCTAAGTCTAATCTTTTATTTTTCATTTTTGTTTACTTTTCTTATTTTGATGGCTACTTATTTACCCCAGTTAGCATAATCTCATCCCAACCTCACCTTGTTATTATGAGACCATCAGTTCCTGACTGAAAGGGAATGATGTTTGTATGGGCCACTTCTATTATCTTGCTTATTAACTTAATTCAAGATCTAAGTTTATTAAAATAAGCATCTTCTATTATTTCTGCTTTATTTGCTTATTAACTTCATTTAAGTCTTAAAGTAAGCCTTTTATGTTCTTTCTACTTAATAATAACCTATGTTATAATTTTACTTCTAAATTGTCTCTTTTATTCTCTTTTATAATATGTATTATAAATATAATTACAAGTGTCTCTTTTCTATTATAGTCTGTTGTAACGACCCACCTTTTTGGACAGTTTAAACCGACGATCAAATACACACGTCGATTCCAAACCATTCAAAGGGCAGATGGTTATTGGGGTAAATAAGAAAAGAAGAGGAAAGAGAAATAAAAGAAAGGAAACAACACAGAATCTTGCAACGGAACGATAAAATATAATAATCAAATAAACAGTTCATGAAGTTGTTTACTATACTTTGATCATTATTTATACAACATTTATCAGAGTTATATATATACAACAGAAAAAATAAAATAATGCAGCAGACAACATGATGCAAAGATAATAATAGTAATAGTATACCAAATTTTGTCTTCGTCCTCCAGAATAGATCTTCAATAAGCTGAAAACTCAGGTCTGACCCGAACGTAATGAAAAGACAAAACACTCGAGTCAGAACTAAAATATCCCCATGTAAGTTAAATCAATCGTAATTAAATATGAGTGTAACGGCGTCAGAGATGTTTACGGGGTTTGACATCTCATATCCAGTGTCAACGTGCGTGCAATAACTTAAGAGATGTTACGGGATTTTCCATCTCTCAAGGATCCATTAAACTATCTACTATGTAGTACAATACGCTATTATAATATGTCTACAGTAAAGTAAAAGTATTAAAATAGCGTTAAGGCGTTACCATAATTCCAACTTCATTTCAGAACAATCAGGGTGTCCATTGTACCACCAAACAAATTCTCGAGCTGAGTGTATTTGATTGAGTTCCTTAGAAAAAAAGGAGTACATTACAGGAAAGCAAAAATATTACATGGTTCATTTACAAAAAAACTGTCGTGGTAAGAATTCTTAATGAAGTGGAAGTGCTTGGTTTGAGCATAATATGTAAGAAAAAATATATTTCAAATTCCACATTTTATAAGAAAAATAAAATATGCCTGAAAGGTAACCATAATAATTATGTCAAATCTACGACATAACAATGTGATACGTATGTACTAAGAAGACTATCTCTCAGATAGAAATGAGAAAATGGGATATATATATATATATACTCCAATAGTATAAATTTGATAAACAATACAGGCTGGATTGGATCATGTTTAGAACACAAGTCATGCAACTATAACATCAAAATTATATAAGGTTAGGTTATACAATGCACCTTGGCTCACAGTTACAACCGGTAATTACTCTAAGAAAATTTTCCTTTAGGAGCTAACAAGCAACAAGTATCGTTTAAACTAAGTTCCTATTTATTGAATTTGTTACAATAGATGTGAATATATATGGAGAAAATATATATCAAATGTTCAAGCAATTGACCTGCATTCATCTTCAACACAATATCAAAGTAGTTTGACAAGATGTTTGTGTCTGACCCGGCCAATTACTCCAACTCTACCACATAACAATTTCAAACAACTCCAAACCTCCCTCTGCCATTCAAACAACTACACCATAACCCTGCCTTGCTTGATCGCAGTCACAACATACCATCAACCATCAACGGTCACTCCACCATTTTCAACAAACAACCACTTCGATACTGAAGTCATGGCAACACGACTACAAGCCCTCACCTTCATTCCTCCACATACTAGCTGCCACTCTTCTGACCACTAATACAAACTGCTCAACTTCCAAAACTGTCAATTACTTCCTACATTCATCTCTGAACTACCTATCACCTCCGAACAACATTTGCATCACTTCCCACAACTTCTTCTTAGCCTGCCATTTACATACTGCCTTACTACAAACCACATCTGCTAACACATCCTGCTTCTCTGCATCAAGTTTGGCTGCAATTGATTCACGCCCTTGAGTCTGAAAAATAAGATATCTAGTTATCATTGCGAAGGTATGATACCATATATATTTTTCTAGCTACAATTGATATATTTTGGAACTGAAAACAGAAGAACATCCTATCTGTATACTTTTAATTTGGACACAAGTAGTAAGTCCATTGTTCAGGAAAAATGCATTTTTCCTTGCAAATTATAATATATAACCACAACTTTTAAATACATTATGATTTCTAATAATTCAGAAGAAAAGTACAGTATAACCTTAACATAATACAAAACAAATAATTACTTAAACTGCACTGAACTGAACTATGAATCAGGTTCTTAACAGAAGTGGATTGCAAAATAGCAGATTCATTCCTGAGAGTAGCAAATACCAAAGCAAATACATCAAAGATTCAACAATGGTGCTAATTCCACTATCATATATCCTTGCTATCAGGATTTTATCTTCAGCTTCAATTCCAATATGACAGAGCTTGTGAGTGCATGCATTTAAAGCGTGATTATTCTATATATATATAGGCCAAAATTATGTCATTTAAGGATAAAACTTGCTTCGATTACAATATTTCAACCATACCATTGGAATGGACAGTATAAAAAAAACCTTCAAACATCCCAAATTAACTTTCACACATGCAACTTGTAAGTTTGAAGATAACGTGTTGTATGAGCTTTGATTAAATTCAAATGAATAAGGTAATAACTTAAAAAAACATGGAACATTGGAGTTGAACAAAATAGTATTGGATCCCACAATGCACAACAAACCATAAACTTACAATTTGATAACATGAAGAGGAAAAAATGTAATGAATAATACTGTCTTAATCTTACCTAACACCACATAATCAATATCATCCATGTGCTTAAATATCTAAGTCATATAACTCATTACATTTAAATACGAGTAGCCAACAGTTGTACGCGTGAATTTTAAATCCTAATCATTTGCTTTTAATCAACTTAACCAGTAAAGATGTAACAACCAGGTATTTTAAACCATTCGCATCCATTATAAATGTATAGGTAGACACTCATGCCGGAATTGAATTGCTCAAAATACCGCGTTGTAAATAAAAATTTGGCAAATCTCAGAATATACAGTAAATAAAAATCACAGATCACAGAAACAGGGTAATAATAATGCAACGGAAGTAAAAGAGATAGTAGTTCATGAAGCTACTATATAAATATATCAGAGTTACATAAGATACAATAGAAGAAATAAAGTACAACAGAAGTTCAAATATGATAACCAAGTACAAGCTGAATAGAACAACCAAACTGAAAAGATGAAACTGACAAGTAGGTAATCTCCAGCGATTCCAATCTCTAGAAAGTGGAAATCCAAATCTGTGAATAACACAGGCTGACCCGAGCGTAAATAAAAATACAAACACTCGAGTCAGGACATACATACTTATACAATGTAAACCAACTCAAGTGAACTGTAGCAAAGGTACAAGTAACTTAGAAGATGCTTGGGACCGCCCATCCTCTAAGGATCCGTTAAACTATTTACTATGTAGTAATATACGCTATATACAGTAGTGTCTAATCAGTAAAGTATAATCATATAGAAAATAGCGTTAAGGGGATGGTGAACCTTAACGCGGTCGAATCTTAAAAACCAAAATCGTAGTGGACTCGATATAAGGAGATGACACGGCACGCGAGGCAATGCCAGGGTGGATACACCGTTTGCACTCCCGGACCGGTGGTGACGGCAAGCCAGCAGCTTCCGCCCACCTCGAACAATACCCCCGAATCAAAGTGGCGCCACATATCGAATCACAAAAGTAATAGAATGGTTTTCGATGGAGCATGCTCGATGAAAGGGTGCAACCCTTTGTGTAGCCCGGTATAGCTCCTGTTTTAGTCATTTATGCCAACTCACGGGAGTTGGGTCCACGTAATATAGCTCGAGAACGTCGTCACCATCCTACTTCATTCTGGAATCTCCACCGCGTACACAGTTGTTAAAGTGGTTTTCGGTATTGGCCGGCTATAAGACAATATCCGATCCCGGTCTCTTTAACAACCAATCGTTATTATAACTCGTAGTTATAACTTTAAAACAATATAATATACTTCAAAATAAAATATCATTTCAACCCAAATCTTTATCAAAAATAAAGATTAAATCATTTCCAAACCATTTCAATATATCATCATACCATATCTTTCAATTCAAATATGTATCAAAATAAATATCAAGTCATTTCTAAACATTTCAATATATTAAATTATCATATCCTTTCAAAACTCCCTTTCAAATCATTTTAATATATCAAAATATCATAACCTTTCAAAGCTTCATTTCCAAAATATCATATCTTTCAAAACTTCTTTTCAAATCATTTTAATATCAAAATATCATATCTTTCAGAACTTCTTTTCAAATCATTTTAATATCAAAATATCATATCTTTCAAAACTCTATTTTTTTCAAATCATTTTGATATATCAAAGTATCATATCTTTTCGAAACCACATTTCAAATAATTTTAATATATCAAAAAATCATATCCTTCAAAACTCCATTTTTCAAATCATTTAATATCAAAATATCATATCTTTCAAAACTCCATTTTCAAATCATTTAATATCACAATATCATATCTTTCAAAACTCCATTTTTCAAATCATTTAATATCAAAATATCATATCTTTCAAAATTTCGTTTCAAATCATTTTAATATCAAAATATCATATCTTTCAAAAATTCATTTCAAATCATTTTAATATATCAAAATATCATATCTTTTCGACACCTCATTTCAAATAATTTTAATATATCAGAATATCATATCTTTTCGAAACCACATTTCAAATCATTATTCATTTTATTCAATTTAAAATGCCATTTCAATTCACAATTCAAAACGGTTTATATTAAAAAAAATATTTTTAATCATTAAAATGAAGTTATTATGTTCAATAATTAAATTATTAAATTCCAAAATTTTCAACTTTCAAAGTTCATTTATTCACTTAAGTTTATCAAAACAGTGAAAATTCACTTTTCGTGGCATTTAGAAAACGCTACGGAAAGATACATTCAAAACAGTTCAATTTAACAAAAGACAACATTTTAAAATGTTGTGATAGGGTTTACTTAAATTTCAAATAAACTTAGTTAAATTCAAAAATTATAGCACTTACAAAAATTGCTATAATAGCTTTTAATTCAATTTAGCTTTTTAGTTCATTATCATCAACTACAGCATTTACAAATACTGTAATATCATTTACATTGTAATTAATAGCATTTCAAAAATGCAGTCAATTAACTTCAAATATTCAATATAATTTCTCAACCAATTATATTTTTATTTAAGACATTTTTAACTCATAAAATCATACATTTTCACATTTATAAACATCATTTAATTTTCCTCAAGTTCATGATTTTATAAAGTTAAATTTCCATTCAAAAATCAAGATTTAATAATAATTCACTTATTAAATTGCAATGTTCAATTTTAAATTCATTGCATTAAATTTCAACTTAACACTTAAGTTCAAATTCTCAAATATAACTTAGTTTTATTTTTATTTGCTTAACTAAAAGTTCACTTTTAAGTCAATTTCATAAATTTCCAATTTTAGTTATATTTCAAAATTTCAACTTAAATATTCATTCGTTTCACATTCAACTTTATCAAAAATCATTAATATGATATAAAATCACTTTAAATTAATTTAAATTCAAAATATCATAAATTTATCATATTTTCAAAGTTAATTTAAATTCCATTAAAAATTAAATCAAAATTTCCAAAATAACTTACATTCGTATTTTCTAACTTTTCCATAATTTATTTAACTTATAGATTTCCAGAAAATAAATAATACTTTACAAAAGTTATAATTTTATTAAATTTCAAATCAAATATTATAATAATTAAATTTCTAAAATATTTTAAAAATTTTAGAAAAATATATTTTAACTACGGGCCTGTATATAATTTTCTACGCTAGATAAAGTGATACGGGTAATATATCATTTCAACCCGTAATTACAAAGAAAATCCGGGTTTTATCATTTCAGACCCACAATTCCAAGTTAAAATAAATTAAATAAAAACCGTTCAAGCCTATTATTTCAGCCCATAACGATTTTTCCCTATTCTAAAGTCCGTTGGGGTATGTACCATTTCAACCCATAGTGATTTCTAATCTACAGGGAACTTGCAGTGTGATAAACAGATATAAATGAACAGTTAACAAAATATATAAATAACAGATGATATGACATGAAATTTAACAGTTCTAGCATCATATATAAAAAATCACATGGTAGTTATAACATCATATTTAATTCTACACATTCAGTTGTTGTTGTTTCACAACTGCATAAGTATAAATGTCGTGTGAGCTTTACTCACCTTTTTGTGCTGGAGATTGCAATACAAAAGACACAACAGATTCCAGAAGGTATGATGACACAACAATAGGCTCAAGTGGGAAGAGATCTAAGCTTAGAACTTGTGTTACAACCCAAAACAAAACAAAATAAAATTACAATTCAGTGCAACATTGAATAGGAATAACTTGAAATAAAAAGAGATACGAATACACAGTCTTTTGCCTTGCCTTCTACACTTGCTAGCACGGCTTAGGGAATGTTTTGGATCAGGTTTGGACATACTTTGGTTCAGGTTTGGGTCCTATAAGGCATGGCTACAAGGTATTGAAGTGGTGGAGGAGTTACTATGCATGAATATGAAGAGGCTTATGCAAATAGTGGGTTTTTGGTTCATTTTGGGCTAGGCTACATGGATTTATGGCTCGGCTATGGCATGTTTCAGATATGGACAGAGGATGAAGGTGATGGTTAGGGGTGTGTCAAGGTGGTGGTGGAGCAATAGGAGGTGGCCAAGGTCATCTAAGGTGATGGTGATGAAGACTAGTTGGCTAGACATGCTTTTTAAGGAGTTTTAACATAGTTTTTGTGGATTTTGCATCATGGGATGGTCATGGCATTTGCTGGTCAGTGGAGGAAGGATTTTGGTCGTGTATGATGTGGGGAAGGAAGTGGTGGTGGTCGGTGGAGGAGATGGTGGAGGTGTTAGGCCAAACAAAGCAAGAGAAGCAAGGCAAAAATCAAGCAAAACAAAGAAGAAGAAGTAGAAAATTGAGAGGAGGAAGAGAGGCCATTGCTTATTTTTCTTTGCTCAGATCTGAAATGGATTTGTATTATTGATGGAATGAGAACCTTCACGTGAATAAGAAAAAGAAAAAGAACGGCTACAATAAATTGATGCATTGATTGAAAAAGAAACGGTGAAACGACTTTACATTTCTTAGCTTTTAAAACCTTCCATACTTCTTTTTCTTTTAAATCAAGTAAAACAAAATAGACTTCAAAAAGTACATCTAAAACCGAAACAAAGTGAAATAAAATAAAAATATATAATTAAATTTAAAGAAAATATAAAAAGAATTAAGGAAATTGCTTAAAAATCGAAAACAGGGTTCAAAAATTACAATTAAAACATCAATGGCTTTGGAAAAATATCTACTTCATTTTAAAAATATTCTAAAGCAAAATTTTGAAATAAAATAATTTATTTATCATTTATAAAATAAAATAAATAATTAAATTGGAGAAAAATAGAAAAGAACTAAAGAAATTGTTTAAAAATTGAAAACAGGGCATGGAAATTACAAGAAAAATACTACTAGCTCTAGAAAAATTCCTACCTCACTTCAAAAATATTAAAAGACAAAAACATACATAAAATAGCATATCAATGCATATTACAATAAAATATGACAAAGAAAAATAAAATTTATACTATTTAAAATAACAAAATTGCAGAAAAAACAAATTGCACTCAATATTGAAATATACATAACTTTCACAATTTAAATCCGTTTCCAACGAAACAAAAAGCAGTGTTCTTAAAATTTTATGTACTTTCATAATAAAAGATAAAATTTAAATTTTCAAACTTTTAAAAATTTAAATTAAAAGTCAAAGTTTGACTACTTTGACCAAAAATTCACTTTTTGGAAAATATTCTTTTTAGTCATACTTTGGAATGATAATTCATATCAAAACTAAAGTTTATCATTCAAAATAAATAAAATAAGTTTTTTTTATTTTTTAAATCAAAATTCAATTAAAATATATTAAAAAAATCACAAAATACAGGGTTGTTACACTCTCTCCCACTCAAAACTTTTCGTCCCCGAAAAGGAATGAGGTACGGGAAAGCACAGAAAAAGATAGAGTGAAACAAGATTAGGACAAGATGACAAGGAGAAGGAAATTGTACATGATAGCTATTGTGATAGGTAAGTTTAACTAGGTGGAGATGATCTTTCCAAGATCCTCCGGAATCAAGAACACAAGCACGAAAAGGTGGATTCAAAGTGAGTACCAAAGATTATAGAAGATTTCTAAACAGAAAGATTATAGAAAGATGCATATACCAGCCTATAGCAAGATGAGGATGATAAGGACAACCAAAAGATAGTTTGAAAAACAAAATAAGCAAATAAATTTGAAAGCATGGAAATTTCACCTTAAATAGAGAATAAATCTTTTACACAAGTTAAATAAATCTTAACTATCTCAAATTTCATTATCTTATTATCCAATCATCTAAAATTAACAATTTTTAATACCATGGGTTTGAAAAACAATCATGTATTACACTCACAGTGTACTTAATACATTTTATTCTTCTTTATTCCTAATTAAAATTAAAATTATTCCTCTCAATATATTTATCGCTTATGTTAAACATACTTACACTTATTATAACTGCTTTCTTTTATTCTTATTTCTTTTAACATTATTTTATTGTAAGTTATTCAATAACCCTTTATTATACTTACCTCTGTTAATCATTTTATATTTAAAATTTAAGTGTATAACATTTATTATAACCACTAGAATTTCATTTATAAAATCTTTTTATATTGTATATTATCCAATTACTTTGTTAACTTCTGAAATTAAGGTAAGTTATATTGGAATGCAATTGAGTATTATACAAATAAAACTTTCCAATTCAATTATCTCAAGTTTAAATCATTTATTCAAAAAATTTGATTTTTTTTAACTGAAATTATTCTTTAAAAATAAAATTTAAGAATTAGATTTCCGATGTCTTCAAACCATTTAGAGATAAGTAATAATATATACATAATATGTCAAATCAAATTTCAATCATATATCTATATATATATTAAAATCAAGTCATATTTTAGAAATTCAAATCAATTAAATTTCCCAAAACAAAGCTGTAGCAAGACTACAAAGCGGTCTCTTCACTTCGAAACTCGAAAATGAACGTCGATGATGCTGCAGTCATCACCGTAGTTATTTCCCAGCGACAATGAGAAGAGCACTAATTTTAAACTTTAAAATTCTTTGGAAACAAATTTCTATTTGAAAATACTTTAAATAATATAACCTTTTTAAAATTTTAAACACAAGGTTTGAAACCATCAGAAATTAAATTCTCAAATTTCTTGTTCTAAATTCATTTCAGTTCCCAAATCAATTTATAAACAACTATCTATAAATTCATTTATAGAACAATAAATGATAAATTAAGTATTATCATTTCAAATAATCAATTTAAATCAGTTTATTAATTTTCATAAATTTACTTATATATATCAAAATTTATTTCATTAACCAAAATTTAAAACAATATTATGTCAGTTTGTTCTGTCAAAGTGTTTAAGAAATCTTATCGATAGCGTTGATCAGACGAATCGATCGGAAACCCAAATCAACATCAACAACTCAAACAACACAATATATAAACAAAACATAGATTTACAAGCACAATTCAAAATGTTTGAAAATAGGTTGGAAACAAAAGACAAGATGATTTAATAACAAAATATGGAGGTGGATAAGCTTAAATAAATCGGGGGCAACCTTAACCTGGTCAACTGTGACTTAAAGAATAAGATCAATGTGGATTTTTTTTTTGGGTAAATCTACATTCGATCTCAAGAGATAGAGTTTGAAATAACAAAAGATATTAGCATCTAAACAAAGGATAGATATAAATCTGGTGAATCGATGCTAATTGTAAAGGAGTTTTTCCCCTTTTTCAATTCAATTTGAAATTGGCGTGACCGCCGACTCACTAGAAAGATCATTCGAAGCGGAGTTATGGAATACTCCAGAGTCAAAAGAAGATGAATAGTCAGGGATACGAATGAATTTTGGAACCGTAGGGAATGTTCCAAAATTCAAAGGAATCGAGTCAAAAAGGAAGAGATTCAAACTCGAATGAAAGAGATTCTGTAAATACATTCACTCCATATGCTGAGTTTTGCCTAGAGCTACCAAAGCTCTGATACCAACTGTAACAGCCAGGTGTTTTCAACCATTCACATCCATTATAAGTGTATAGGTAGACACTAATGCCGGAATTGAATTGCTCAAAATACCGCGTTGTAAATAAAAATTTGGCAAATCTCAGAATATACAGTAAATAAAAATCACAGACACAGAGTAATAATAATGCAGCGGAAGTAAAAGAGATAGTAGTTCATGAAGCTACTATATAAATATATTAGAGTTACATAAGATACAATAGAAGAAATAAAGTAAAACAGAAGTTTAAATATGATAACCAAGTACAAGTTGAATGGAACAACCGAACTGAAAAGATGAAACTTGACAAGTAGATAATCTCCAGCGATTCCAATCTCCAGAAAGTGGAAATCCAAGTCTATGAATAACTCAGGCTGACCCGAGCGTAAATAAAAATACAAACACTCGAGTCAGGACATACATACTTATACAATGTAAACCAACTCAAGTGAACTGTAGCAAAGGTACAAGTAACTTAGAAGATGCTTGGGACCGCCCATCCTCTAAGGATCCGTTAAACTATTTACTATGTAGTAATATACGCTATATACAGTAGTGTCTAATCAGTAAAGTATAATCATATAGAAAATAGCGTTAAGGGGATGGTGAACCTTAACGCGGTCGGATCTTAAGAACCAAAATCGTAGTGGCTCGATATAAGGAGATGACACGGCACGCGAGGCAATTCCAGGGTGGATACACCGTTTGCACTCCCGGACCGGTGGTGACAGCAAGCCAGCAGCTTCCGCCCACCTCGAACAATACCCCCAAATCAAAGTGGCGCCACATATCGAATCACAAAAGTAATAGAATGGTTTCCGATGGAGCATGCTCGATGAAAGGGTGCGACCCTTTGTGTAGCCCGGTATAGCTCCTGTTTTAGTTATTTATGCCAACTCATGGGAGTTGGGTCCACGTAATATACCTCGAGAACATCGCCACCATCTTACTTCATTCTGGAATCTACACCGCGTACACAGTTGTTAAAGTGGTTTTCGGTATTGGCCGGCTATAAGACAATATCCGATCCCAGTCTCTTTAACAACCAATCGTTATTATAACCCGTAGTTATAACTTTAAAACAATATTATATACTTCAAAATAAAATATCATTTCAACCCAAATCTTTGTCAAAAATAAAGATTAAATCATTTCCAAACCATTTCAATATATCATCATACCATATCTTTCAATTCAAATATGTATCAAAATAAATATCAAGTCATTTCTAAACATTTCAATATATTAAATTATCATATCCTTTCAAAACTCCTTTTCAAATCATTTTAATATATCAAAATATCATAACCTTTCAAAGCTTCATTTCCAAAATATCATATCTTTCAGAACTTCTATTCAAACCATTTTAATATCAAAATATCATATCTTTCAAAACTCCATTTTTTTCAAATCATTTTAATATATCAAAGTATCATATCTTTTCAAAACCACATTTCAAATCATTTTAATATATCAAAATATCATATCCTTGAAAACTCCATTTTCCAAATCATTTAATATCAAAATATCATATCTTTCAAAACTCCATTTTCAAACCATTTAATATCAAAATATCATATCTTTCAAAACTCCATTTTTCAAATCATTTAATATCAAAATATCATATCTTTCAAAATTTCGTTTCAAATCATTTTAAAATCAAAATATCATATCTTTCAAAACTTCATTTCAAATCATTTTAATATATCAAAATATCATATCTTTTCGAAACTACGTTTCAAATCATTTTAATATATCAAAATATCATATCTTCTCGAAACCACATTTCAAATCATTATTCATTTTATTCAATTTAAAATACCATTTCAATTCACATTTCAAAACAGTTTATATCAAAAAAAAAATCATTTTTAATCATTAATATGAAGTTATTATGTTCAATAATTAAATTTTCAAAATTTTCAACTTCCAAAGTTCATTTATTCACTTAAGTTTATCAAAACAGTGAAAATTCACTTTTCGTGGCATTTAGAAAACGCTACGGAAAGATACATTCAAAACAGTTCAATTTAACAAAAGACAACATTTTAAAATGTTGTAATAGGGTTTACTTAAATTTCAAATAAACTTAGTTAAATTCAAAAATTATGGCACTTACAAAAATTTCTATAATAGCTTTTAATTCAATTTAGCTTTTTAGTTCATTATCATCAACTACAGCATTTACAAATACTGTAATATCATTTTCATTGTAATTAATAGTATTTCAAAAATGCTGTCAGTTAACTTCAAATATTCAATATAATTTCTCAACCAATTATATTTTTATTTAAAACATTTTTAACTTATAAAATCATACATTTTCACAATCATAAACATCATTTAATTTTCCTCAAGTTCATGATTTTATAAAGTTAAATTTCCATTCAAAAATCAAGATTTAATAATAATTCACTTATTAAATTGCAATGTTCAATTTTAAATTCATTGCATTAAATTTCAACTTAACACTTAATTTCAAATTCTCAAATATAACTTAGTTTTATTTTTATTTGCTTAACTAAAAGTTCACTTTTAAGTCAATTTCATAAATTTCCAATTTTAGTTATATTTCAAAGTTTCAACTTAAATATTCATTCGTTTCACATTCAACTTTATCAAAAATCATTAATATGATATAAAATCACTTTAAATTAATTTAAATTCAAAATATCATAAATTTATCATATTTTCAAAGTTAATTTAAATTCCATTAAAAATTAAATCAAAATTTCCAAAATAACTTACATTCGTATTTTCTAACTTTTCCATAATTTATTTAACTTGTAGATTTCCAGAAAATAAATAATACTTCACAAAAGTTATATTTTTATTAAATTTCAAATCAAATATTATAATAATTAAATTTCTAAAATATTTTAAAAATTTTAGAAAAACATATTTTAACTACGGGCCTGTATATAATTTTCTACGCTAGGTAAAGTGATACGGGTAATATATCATTTCAACCCGTAATTACAAAGAAAATCCAGGTTTTATCATTTCAAACCCGCAATCCCAAGTTAAAATAAATTAAATAAAAATCGTTCAAGCCTATCATTTCAGCCCATAACGATTTTCCCTATTCTAAAGTCCGTTCGGGTATGTATCATTTCAACCCATAGTGATTTCTAATCTACAGGGAACTTGCAGTGTGATAAACAGATATAAATGAACAGTTAACAAAATATATAAATAACAGATGATATGACATGAAATTTAACAGGTTTAACATCAAATATAAAAAATCACATGGTAGTTATAACATCATATTTAATTCTACACATTCAGTTGTTGTTGTTTCACAACTGCATAAGTATAAATGTCGTGTGAGCTTTACTCACCTTTTTGTGCTGGAGATTGCAATACAAATGACACAATGGATTCCAGAAGGCACGATGACACAACAATAGGCTCAAGTGGGAAGAGATCTAAGCTTAGAACTTGTGTTACAATCCAAAACAAAACAAAATAAAATTACAATTCAGTACAACATTGAATATGAATAACTTTGAAATAAAAAGAGATACGAATACACAGTCTTTTGCCTTGCCTTCTACACTTGCTAGCACGGCTTAGGTAATGTTTTGGATCAGGTTTGGACATACTTAGGTTCAGGTTTGGGTCCTATAAGGCATGGCTACAAGGTATTGAAGTGGTGGAGGAGTTACTATGCATGAATATGAAGAGGCTTATGCAAATAGTGGGTTTTTGGTTCATTTTGGGCTAGGCTACATGGATCTATGGCTCGACTATGGCATGTTTCAGATCTGGACAGAGGATGAAGGTGATGGTTAGGGGTGTGTTAAGGTGATGGTGGAGCAATAGGAGGTGGCCAAGGTCATCTAAGGTGATGGTGATGAAGACTGGTTGGCTAGGCATGCTTTTTAAGGAGTTTAAACATAGTTTTTGTGGATTTTGCATCATGGGATGGTCATGGCACTTGTTGGTCAGTAGAGGAAGGGTTTTGGTCGTGTATGATGTGGGGAAGGAAGTGGTGGTGGTCGGTGGAGGAGATGGTGGAGGTGTTAGGCCAAACAAAGCAAGAGAAGTAAGGCAAAAATCAAGCAAAACAAAGAAGAAGTACAAAAATGAGAGGAGGAAGAGAGACCATTGCTTTTTTTTTTTTGCTCGGATCTGAAATGGATGTGTATTATTGATGGAATGAGAACCTTCACGTGAATAAGCAAAAGAAAAGGAACTGCTACAATAAATTGATGCATTGAAAAAGAAACGGTGAAACGACTTTACGTTTCTTAGCTTTTAAAACCTTCCATACTTCCTTTTCTTTTAAATCAAGTAAAACAAAATAAACTTCAGAAAGTACATCTAAAACCGAAACAAAGTGAAATAAAATAAAAATATATAATTAAATTTAAAGAAAATATAAAAAGAATCAAGGAAATTGCTTAAAAATTGAAAACAGGGTTCAAAAATTACAATTAAAACATCAATGGCTTTGGAAAAATATCTACTTCATTTTAAAAATATTATAAAGAAAAATTTTGAAATAAAATAATTTATTTATCATTTCTAAAATAAAATAAATTATTAAATTGGAGAAAAATAGAAAAGAACTAAAGAAAATGTTTAAAAATTGAAAACAGGGCATGGAAATTACAAGAAAAATACTACTAGCTCTAGAAAAATTCCTACCTCGCTTCAAAAATATTAGAAGACAAAATCATACATAAAATAGCATATCAATACATATTACAATAAAATATGACAAAGAAAAATAAAATTTATACTATTTAAAATAACAAAATTGCAGAATAAACAAATTGCACTCAATATTGAAATATACATAACTTTCACAATTTAAATCCGTTTCCAACGAAACAAAAAGAAGTGTTTATAAAATTTTATGTACTGTCATAATAAAGGATAAAATTTAAATTTTCAAACTTTTAAAATTTTAAATTAAAAGTCAAAGTTTGACTACTTTGACCAAAAATTCACTTTTTGGAAAATATTCTTTTTAGTCATGCTTTGGAATGATAATTCATATCAAACTAAAGTTTATCATTCAAAATAAATAAAATAAGTTTTTTTTTTGTTTTTTTAATAAAAATTCAATTAAAATATATAAAATATATAAAAAAATCACAAAATACAGGGTTGTTACAAAAGATTTATTATAACATCCTACTCAAGCTTTATATTCACATTAGTTATTGTATATAACAGAGCTTATCACATCAACATCAGCCTGATTCCTTTCCAGTTACACCTCTAATATACAAATATGCATATAATAACTTTAACGTAGACTATTTGAATTTGATTGTACAACCATAAACCTCAAAACTACACTGATATGTAAAAAAATATATAGCAAAACGCTTAAAAGGTGCGTTGAAAAGTAAAAACAGAACCTTCAAAGATCCACAATTAATATTTAATTTATTTTAAATTATAATCGTACCTCCACTCCAAAAGTAATTCAAAGCATATTCAATTATCCCATTTGTATTGGGTCATCAGAAAAGAATGAATAATTGTGTGCTATTCTAAAACAACTGATTCAGAACCCAGATATTTCCATGTCTTAATGTATTCCAAAATTAGAAATATCAGAATAGGCATCGGCATCACTTACAAACTTAAAAGAAACAACGTAAAATTGAAGTACCTGAGCAAAAATAACAAATTCGGGCTAAGGTTTTTAACTATACCCTAGTCGCAAGCATGAGAAGGATGCGAGCACTGATGACAAGGATGCGAGCCAGATCAGAATAAGCGGGGATGAGAGGGAAGAACAAAATTAGGGTTAGGGATTTTAACTTTTTGAAGAAACGGCGTCTGAAATTGCATGCGAGAGAAAAATAAAATGAAACAAATTACTCGTAAAATAGCATCGGCTACAAAAAAAATTAATGCAAATAAAGATAGTTGCACCGGTTGTAAATAAAACTGATGCAACTAACACTATTCGCATTCAGTGTATTTCCTTCGGTTGTTGACGATAACCGATGCAAATTGTATTTTTCTACTATCTACTGCTTTCCACATATCAAATGCACCGGTTGTTAAAAAGTAATCGATGCAAATACTTCTATTTGCATCGGTTATGGTAACAACCGATGCAAATGAGGCGAAGCAACATTCGTATTTTGTACTAGTGAATCATGAATTTAGATGATCATTTCCGGATTTTTAGTTTATTAAATTATGGGAAATCGTCAGTTGAATGAAAATTGTATTTTGGGCGAACACTGGCGATCGCGTAATTTGAAAACGTCGGGATCACGGCTGAAGTTTGCTCGAAGGTCAATGATCTGGCAAAAATGCTAGAGGGATTTTTAATGCATCGAGGTGACTTGTTTGTGTCAAATTAGGATTTTGTCAGCTGATATGGCCATTGATGTTTATCGTGTTCGTATGTCATCAAGGAAGTTTCGGAGGCAATCGCATGTGGGGGAAGGGAAAGAGGGGAATCTGATGATGCTTTGGCTAGAGTGACAGGGTTTTAGGTGGTCATATCAATGGCGTCGAGGCATTTGTATCGATCGAGTCTGGTTTCAGAAAAGCATCGATTAGCCAAAATTCGAATTCGATGTCGTTTCAAGGATCTGGGTGTTCAGGGAGCTTGTGGGGGTTGTCGTCGATGTATTGACGATCGGAGTTTGGGTTGGAGATGGCCAGCTTGCTTGTACATGTGCATAGTATATCCATTATGTCAGGAACAAAAGAAGGGAGAAGGAGAAGATTAGTTCTCAAGTTCGAGCACGGGAAAATAATGGGCTGACTCTAAGGCATGAGTAGTGAGGGAAAACCCGGAGTTAAGCTTGAGAAAATCATGAAATGGCTCAGGTCTGTGGATTTAATATAAAAACAGTTTTGAACTTTAAAACAAATCAAGTTTATTTGAAACAATTTTGTTGAAACCTATTCTTTTGTAAATGTTAAATGTTTATCCATGTTTTGAATTGGTTAAAAGGTTTTTTTTAAAAAATTATTTTTAAATTATATAACCTTTATTTTTAAAAGTTTATTTTTAAATAAACTTAATGTTGTAATTAAGAAGTTAATCGAGAAGATAAAATGGTTTTTTATTAATTAACTTAAAGATCTAAGTTGATTTATGGTTTGAATATAATTTTTTTCAAAGATTAAAGGTTTGAAGAATAAATGTTTTTAAAGTTAATAAATGAATAATTACTTTGTGTAATTAAATTAAAGATAATTACTTTGTGTAGTTAAATTAAAGCTAATTATTTTGTGTAATTAATTTAAGGCTAATTAATTATTGAGAATAATTAATGTAATTAATTTAAGGTTTTATTAATTAAGTTAATTATTTAAAGGATAATTAAGTAATGAAAGTAGTTAAGGATAATTAATTACTTAAAGATAATACTGAATGAAAGTAATAAAAGGAATAATTAATTAAAAGGATAATTACTCGGTGTAATTAATTTGTGATAATTGATTAGGGATAATCACTTATTATAATTAATTAAGGATAACTAATTTTATGGTAATTAATTAAAAGGTTAATTAATTTATTTAATGTAATTAATTAAGGATAATTATTTAAAGGTTAATTAAATAATTAAAGGTTAATTATTTAATGATTAAAGGTTGATTGAATTATTAATTAAGGTTAATTAATTAATAATTAAAAGTTAATTTATTTATTATTAATGGGATTAATTAATATTAATTAACCAGGATTAATAATTTATTCATAAGTAATTAATCTGATTTAGATTAATCAGATGATTAATTGATCTTACTTTTCGATGTTTGGATTGTATGGAATGCTTTGAATTGTTTGATATCCCTGATGTGTGATGCTTTGTGATATGAATTATTTTGATTTGAGATGTGATGAATGTAATTTATTTATCTGTGATGAATTTATATTATTTATCCGTGAATCTATGAACAAAGATAAGCGTTATAGGATTATACCGCTTATCGATATCGTTGTGTTTGGATCTGTGATGATTGAAGATATTGTATTGTTGTGTGTAAAACCTTGGACTACACCATACACTCACAAATATGTATTTGCACGAGGAAATCGGTTAAGTCACAGATATTTTAAATTTAAACATTATTTGTTTTAAAGTTGAATTAAATCCAAAATGGTTTGGAAATGGAATTGGGTTATGAAAATCTTTTAAAAAGGAAGTTTTGAAATTTAGTTTTGAATATAAAATATCATGCTTAAGTTTTGAAATTATTTTGGAAATCGTGGTTTGAAAGGGGTATACAAGTTATATAATATTTATGTGGATTTTAAACCATTTTAAAGTATTATTATGGGGATTTAAATTTAAACCAAGTTTATATTTTAAAGGCTATAACTTGTGCACATTTGATCGGATTCTCCTGAAATGAAAAACATTTGTTTTCAAATGATAATGGCTTTCATATAATGCCAGAATTCCCAGTTTTGTTAAAAGGATTTCAAGTTTTGAAATGGAAGTTGTTTTGAAAATTATGAATGAATCTTAGATAAAGATTGGTGAACTTTTTTTTCAAATCAAAGAAGATCTTAAAGGTGTATCTTTTGTATAAAGGATTTTAAACAGAAATTGTTTTGAAAGTTATGAATGAATCTTTGTGAAAGATTAGTGAACCTTGTTTCAAATTGAAAGTGATTTTAAAGGGGGGAATCTTTTGTTTTAAAGATGAAAAGTGGAAATTTGTTTAAAGCATTCAAAAGAAAGGTTTTGGGCTCTAAGTTATGACTTAACAAAGATCCCACTATATCCATATGCTTTTTAAAATAAGCGCTCATTATTTAGTTTAGCCGGAAGAGGACTTTATGTCATATAACCCATTCCGAATACACAACGAAATGGATAGCATTTGAAGACCGGCGGTGAAGACCGGGTATTTTCGAGAACGAAAGGATTACCTGTCGAATGACTCTGCACTGAGTAGCTATGGTATAGCGATCTCCATATGTGATGGGGAGTCCGATCGAGATTGTGAATACTCGGATTGCAAGGGCTTCTTTTGAAGTGCCTTCGGTTCTGTTCGAACCCGGAACAGACTTGTATGGATGTATGTCTGAGATTACACTTTGAAATATAAAACTGGTTTCAATCAAATACATTTTTTGTTTGGTGGTAGAGAATTTATTCTCTTAGCTTAACACCCTTCTCTGAGATGTACGAGCTCAGAGGTTATGTAGTTGATATTTACCAGTGATATATTCCCAATTTGGTAATGTGGCATACGAAGTGTTTTTGATCATTTGTTGATCAAAGCATGGCTTTTGTGAGAAGAGTAGCTTTGTGGACGAGACCTCATCAGGACCTCACAAACCGGAATGGTCGAAATAGGAAGAATGCAGTAAGGTTATGAGGGTCGCGCCCTTTAGGTTATATTCATTTCCTTTTGGAAAAAGGTGGTATCATGGTATGGTGCCCAGATATTTAACCTATGTGGTTGCTGCAAATTTATTACTTTATGGTCATTGTTGTTGAGGATCCTCAGATAAAGGTCGGTAACGACCGGGGGATGACATACTCATGTAGTAGTTACCTAGTTACAGAGGTAATCCTGTCTTGTGTTAGCACAGATCCGGTTAGGTCCTCAGGGCGTCCATCCAGAGGCATTCCCATGTGGCCCAGGAAGTTCATTTGCCTGATCATTTGTTGGAAATCCAATCACCGATACGTGCCTTGTACGGTTTTAGTTGTAGAACCTGCCATCTAATATGGTAGCTATAGTAGGCATACTATAATGGTAGGTATGTTGGCTAAGATTAATATTATACTTGCAAAAGTTTTCCACTATGCACTAATAATAATATAAAAATGATTTTGTGTATCTAGCATGTTTGACTTACATAAGGAGAAATCTCCTCCAACTGTGCGCTTGCATTGTGTGTGTGCGGGGAGGCCTTATGGTAGTTTCATTTTTCAAACAGCATTGCGGATTTATTTTAAATTTCTTTTGTTTGTTTTTTTAAAGAAAACTATTTTTGTTTGCTCACACCAACCCCATGAATGACCTGAAGTTTGTTGTTCCCTTTTTAAACTCTGGTTGCCCACAATTTTCCACACGGGTAGCCTAGAATTGGGTTTTTCAGATAATCAAATAGTAGGTGTATAGTCGATAGCTTTCAGCCTTTGGATCTTGGTGATCGCATTGCTGACTGAGTTACCTAGTTTTCTTCATTACAACTTGATGGTGGTTCGAGCTTCTTGGATTGGAATTTTGGGAGCTTGGCGTTGAAGATATTGTTCCACTACTGTCGTTGTTCATTTTTCCGCTGTTGCATCTATGTCTGATATATGTATTGATATCACTTTTATCAATGTGTTGTATCAAATGTTGTATATCAATAAAGTTATTCATTTTCTTCCGCTGTGTTGTTGTACTTAATGTGTTATAAGCTCCGGCGAACCAGATTCGACGTTTGAATCTACGGCATTCAAATACGGGTGATGCATCTGGTGTCGATTTTCGAAGATCGAGTCAGGGTCGTCACAGAAATTGAATTTCACTAATTAATAATTGGGATCTCTTAATGAAATAAGAAATTAAATGCTAGGTTATAAATGAAATTACAAGAAAGTTGAAATTTGTAACCTATAAAACAAAGGATATGATTATTGAACAATATACTAATTAAAAGAAATGAGATAAACTTGTGTAACTTTCAATTGCATTCTTAAAAGCATGTATATAACTTACCAATTATTAAAAGTTGTAATGTTTAATAAGAAAATGTGATAGAATATTATACAAGCAAAACTTAAAGTAATGAAAGTAGTCAATGAAATTCTTTTATAAATAAGAATTTGATGTTATAGTGGTTAAAAACTTAAGTTATAATTGAAATGTTACTACAATAAAAGGTGATAGAAAGTAAGTATTGTAAGTAAACAATTATAAAATTAAGTAAATGAATGGATATGCTGAGTAATTAAATTTAACATGAATACTATATAAAAATGAATGTAAATAAGTGAAATTAAGTAATGAATGAACAAAAATAATGCAAATAAAAGAAATTGACATGATATGAATAAATGAAAATGAACTTTTGTAGGTAATAAATTAAATGGAATAAACACTCAATGAATGAATGGGAATAAAATTTTGTAAGAAATAAATGTAAGATTAAAGAAAGTAGTCACTGAATGAATGAAAAAAATGAACAACAAGTCTTGTGAAAAGAAATTAATAAGAATAAACTTAAATAATGTTAGAATCTGTTGTTTGTTTGGTTTATAGATTGTTTAGGAAATGATACTTCCAATTGTTTGGCTGTATGAATAATCTATTAAGTTTTACCTAAGGCTGTTGAGTAAATGATATGCTTAGTAGTCATTTGTCATTTTATGTGATTAAAAGTGTCTTAGCCTAAACAAACTGGTTGATATAGATGGATAATTGATTTGTATTGATTTTGAATGATGATTGTATGTTGGTTGCAAGTAATTGTTGTTTATGTTGATTTGTTGGTTATGAATTGAAACAACTTTAAATATTTCATTTTTAAATAATTATTAACTTCTTTGGATTATATAAGTGAAATACAGGTTTATGGAAGCAATTTCCATTGCTTTTGGTTTCATAAAATAAGCATTAATTGCCTGACAATAGGTACATTTTCATATTAAGGTTTTCTAGTGATATTATATATTTTTTCCCGTTGTTGGGATATATTATTTTGAGATATTGTGATATATATTGTTATATTTGATATTATATTTTCTCCCGAGCCTCTCCGTGCAAAGGAGACTCTGCCAAAAAAATTCGCAAAGTTTTGGACTTAGAAAATTTTGTGAAATATTTTTGAAATTTTGTTAACTTGGAAATAAAGGATTTAATTGTTGTAAATTTATAGATTTGATTAAAATTATTTTATTTTTCAAATGTATTGCTTATAAATTTAATATTTTAAATAGGATATATTAAGTTCTAAATTTCTTTCTTTTCCCTTTTTTCCTTTTTGGGGACGAAAAGTTTTGAGTGGGGGAGAGTGTAACGACCCTTAAATTTTCGATTATTGAATTTGTTAATTTAATATTATTTTTTGAGTTAATATTAAAAGAAATAAAATTTGTAATTTAATAATGGGATAATAAATAAATTAAAATGAAATAATGTTAATTCGAATTAATTGTTAACAATCTTAATGAAACTCCTATTCATTGTAATTAAAAATGCTATGCTTGGTTATAAAATTTAATATAAGAAACAAATATAAATATTTAATTATTATATAAATTAGATAGTTAATGGTAATTGAATAAGATCACTATTGTGCGAGGAATTAAAATATTTGTTGTATTAATGTGTGCATGATTTATAGTGGGATGTAAAAGGTAATTAATAATTTAAATGTTGACTTATTAATAAAATAATGTGTAATGGATGGAATTGAATAAATATATTGTAATGAGAGTTGTTGTAATGATTATTTGTAAAGAATAAACATACAAATGTTATAAAATGTACAATGATGACAACTATTTTTCGTTACTATTGTATTTAATCAATAGCAATTAAATGTAACTAAACATTACCTTATGTAAGTTAAGATAATAACTAAAAATTCTGAATGTAATAAAATTAATAGAAGGTTAATTATATACATAAGGTGGCAATTGATTTATAAAAATATTGAAACCAAGATAAATAAATGAATTGGGATATTAAATGTGAATAAATGATAAAATTTCAGCATAATCGAAATAAAATAGTTAACATAAATAAAAGACGAAGTTAGAGTTATATAGCTGATTGTAACATTTGTTGTAATTAATGAACTTTTAAATGTAATTAAAAGTTAAGGGTAAAAATGGTTATAAATTACCAATTTATTTAGTTCATAAAATTTAATTTGAAATCAATTGCAGTTAATTTACTTAATTAGTGCAACCAAAGTAGATTAAATTGGTAATCGGAGAATGTTAATTCAATAGGATGTAACCAATGAAAATTTTAATCACAATATAACTATTGATTTGAATAAAAAGAATGGAAATCATGTTTGATCAATTTATTGGATTTTATATTATAATGAATGGATATATTGCAATTGAATGTAAATAAATGTTACATTAATGTGGAATACGACAATAACTGGCAATGATTTATGAAATAAAAAGATAGAAACCTATGTTAATAATTTCATAGGTTATTATTGATGTAATAGTGGAAGTGCAAATCAAAATAAAAGAATAAAAATGAATAAGTTTAGTAAAGGTGTAAACATATGTTTATTTTTTTGAAATATTTGGTAGCTGAAAGATTGATTGTACAGATAAGAAACAATTATTTAGTAAGAAATGTATAATTACTGTTTGTATCCAATAGTGTATAAATGTGTTTAAATTGCTATTAGATAGGAAAAAATTGTTCTACTTCTCATTACATTCATTTAGTCCATTTTGAAACTTAATCAGCTAAAATTAATGTAATTGAAGATTTTCAATTAATAGGAGAGAGAATACTGATTGTAAATTAATATGTGCAATTAAAAGTTGCTTATATTTTATGAAAATATAAGGAAAGTTTGATTTAATGAAAAGAACATTTGCATCAGATAAAATGAATGTTTCATTGTGAATGTAGGTTTAATTTCATTAAAATAAAGAATAGAATGATTGATTTTAAAGAAAGAAATATATGTTTATTTGGATAGTGTTTTAGCTTACAGATTGATAACAAGAATATGAATAATCTATTTCAGTAAGTTATTTATTACTCTTGTGTATAAATAACAAATTTATAAACCTGTTTAAATAAACTTTTTTCTATTTTTTCATCCATTTCAGTTGTCTATTTTAAAATTTAACTTTGTAAGTAATTGCAATTAATGTAATTCAAATGTTTCAATTAAAAGGAAAGAAAACGTTGATTGCAATTAACAGATTTAATAAAAGAAACGCACCTTTTGGGTTAAACAAAAAGGGTGTTTTAATGGAAATAAAAGATCATTTTGAGAAAACCAAATTGAACATTTTCATTCTTAAGGTAAATATAAAAAATTTATTATGCGTAGATAAAAACCTAAATGCGAGCAAATTTGAATATTATTTGAGTTAATGAAGTTAATTTGGTTACGTTTTTAAAAAAATTGAATTTTAAATGGTTGTGCGACGTACATGGTCCCTTTATTTCTTTTACTATTAATTGTTGTATGAACGTTTAAAATAGTTACCTTATTATTAATACTTGACCCGCTTATTTCTCCATCTGTATAATACCTGAGCCTAGACTTTTAGGTTGTATTTAATTCTTACGACCTCATTTTCACGTATACAAAAATTTACTTTCGTTTGTAAATTTTTCCCTTCCTACGTACATTTCCTTATGCATTATTAATGCCTGAAGCTTTCAAAATAAAATGTGACATTTATTTTGTCCCTCCACCTTCATTTCCTTATTATAAATAACCTAAAACTTATTTCTTCTCTTGCATTTTGTTTCTCCTGACACCCCATATACCAAAGCTCTTATGCTTGCAAATCCAGAAGATTTCTTTTATAAAACATGATTTTTTTCCATTTTTCGTACACTTCCTGTCCTTGTCTTACTTGTCTTTAATCTTTTCTTGAAGCCTCATCTTGAGAAAAGCATAAGTTTTAAAAAAAAATTATTTTTTTAACGCATACTAATTTTTATTTTAATAATATTTCTTATAACATGAATATCTTTTGCATATAAACTTTGATTCACGCGCGATTTCTTCTGTTGGATTCATATTTAAATTCCGGACAACACGAAATTGATTTAGTTGAATTTGAAGATTGTTAAGTTTTGCTCTTCTGTTAGGATTTTTATGGGCTAAAATCAAAGGTGAGTGTTTTAACCCACTCACAACTTCTAAAATTTCTTATGTTTGTTAAATTAGTTTACGATGTGATTAGAAAATTATTTATGACTGTTTGATATATTTAAATTGCCATCCCTGTTAATTTGTATCCTTTCGAATTAAGTTGTTATTTAATTTATTTTTGAAATTAAATTGCCACTTGAATACCATTTATTGTAAATTAGTTAATTGCTGATACTTATTTGGTTGATTTGGATGATAATTATGTTGGATGTTGATTGTTGACATTGGATAATTGGATGTTATGTTATAATATATATATATATATATAATATATATATATAGTCATATACTGTTATTACTCTGCAAGTTCCTTTAATTATTATTATTCGAAAATCGTTATGGGTTGAAATGATAGACTCAAGCGATTTTATGAATTTTTATATTTATTCAGGATTGCGGTTTGAAATGATATATAAACGTAAAATTTAAATTACAAATTGAGACGATAAATATCCGTATCACTTGACCCTAGGATAGAGAATTATATATGGATGCTGGATTGGTTAAATTAAATGATTTTGAAATCCTTAATTTTTGCATGGAATTAAATGATACTTTCAAGTAAAAATTTGATTTATACAAATTGAAGTATTTTTGGAAAATCAACTTAAGTTGAAAAGGGAAATTTGGTTTATTGATTTTGAAATTAAAATTGGTCTAAATGTGTCGAAATGAAATGAATACTTTAATTGGATATAAATTCCAAACTAATATTTTAATATAAACTATTTTAAAAAAAATTAAAATTTCTAATTATTCATATTTTTTAAATTTATTAAACTATTTAACTAATATTTACTATATAAAATTATTTTGATCCGTTTTAAACCATTTTAATTTATTTAAATATAATTAATCTATTTTAAAGCCATTTGATCTATTTTAATTATACTTAATCTAATTTAAATCCATTTAACTATCTTAAATCGGTTTAAAAGTATTTTAACCTATAATTAAACTATTTATAACTATTTTAACTTTTGTAATTATTTAAACTATTTCTAAATTTTCGAACTAAGTAAAGTGGAAGTGTTTAAATCCAATGCTTTGTTTTAAAAGAGAATAAATTGAAAACTATGATTTTGAAGTAAGGTTTTACCCTATTTTGCAAATATGACTATGGATGAAATTATGACTTTTTAAAAGGAAATATAATTCCAAACTATGATTTCAAATTGAATATGATTTGAAAGTAAATACGGTTTCGAAACTATCGTGGTTTTAAGAATATGATATTTTTGATATCAATTGTGAATTGACTTTTGAAATATAAAAGAACCATCCGGTGTGTAATAAGCGATTGGTTGTTAATGTGATAGGGATCGGATATTGCTATGCTCTCTGCAAATACCAAAAACTACTTTAACAACTGTGTACGTGGTGGAGATTCCAAAAATGAAGTAGGATGGTTTGGTGAACAATTTCTGTACATGGTATGATGTGACATGAGTCAGCATAGATGTGACTAAAACCAGGAGCCATGTCGGGCCAAGTGAGGTCATTCCTCCTATCAAACACACTTCTTCGATATTATATTTTGATTTTGCGATTATTTGTTTTCCACCCTTTGATTTTGATTTGGGAGTGTGCTATGAGGTGGGCGGTAGTAGCTGCCATGCGTTACCACCAGTCCGGATCTGCAAACGGTATATCTACCCTGGAATTTCCTCGTGTGCCGTGTTCACAAGCCCTAGCGCGCCTTCTACGAGCTTCTTTTGTACCGTACCTATGTGATGTCCTCTGGGTAAACCTCCAATTTACGGAGGAGCGTATGGCATTGTATAGACTACGGGAATATATAAAATGTGTTAAGGGGGATATGGATAACGCCTTAACGCTATTTCAATACCTTTACCTTACTATAGACACTATTATAATAGCGTATTGTACTGCATAGTAGATAGTTTAACGGATTCTTAAGAGATGTGAATCTCGAGCATCTTTTAAGTTATTGCACTCAGGTTTGACACTGGATGGGAGATGTCAAACCCTGTAAACATCTCTGATGCAGTTGCACTCATATTTACCGTTGATTTAACTTATAAGGTCTTTTAGTTCTGACTCGAGTGTTTTGTATTTTCAATTCGCTCGGGTCAGCCTGAGCATTTCAGGATTTGAAGACTTTATTTCTGAAGGACGAAGACGAAGATTGTATTATTATTATTTATTATATTCCACTGCATCATGTATTCTGCTGCATTTTTTATTATTCTCTGGTATGTATAACTCTGATATGTATTGTATTTGTATAATTAAAGGTTTTGTAAATAGCTTCATGAACCGTTATTTGATTATTATATTTTGTCACTCCGCTGCAAGATTCTATTTTTTTCCTTCTCTGCTTTTTCTTATTTACCCCATAACAATCCACCCTTCTGTATGGTTTGAGTTGACATGTGTGTCTGCTTAAAACGTACAAAAAGGTGGTCCGTTACACATCCTCATCTCTAGATAGATTATTTCAAATACATGAAACATTAACACTACCTACAGACGACTGACCACTTGCACAAGAAAGAAACTTTTCACTTCATGTTATGCAGGAAGTTGTTAATCATATTCCACTTGGCAAGCTTTGAGGATAGGGTGTGCATTTTGCTAAAAAATATTTCAACACCTTCCATTTCAACTAGACTGGTCTTATTCTGAGGCTCAGAGTTAGATTCAATTTGATTTTTTTGAAGGCTAAGATTCATCTCAGCATGGTGGTGTGCGATTAGATTCAACTTCCCTCGAGTCCGTAATCATGATTACTTATAATTTGAGCCTCGTTGTCCTACATGGCTTCCTCTTCTCCCATTACATCTTTCCCATGATAATTGAAAAAAAAAAGAATTCTAACTAGTTGATATATGGCTGGCCCTAGGGTCAGGTGGGCAAACGTATTGTCTAGAGAAATGCCCATAAATGGAAACCTTCTTATTCAAATATAAATGTATTTAGATGTTCATAATAGTTAAATGAAGCAAGTAAATGTTGAGTAGCTATAATTTTACATTTTAATAAAAAAAATTAACTTCATAGATTCATATTATTTGTTCTATCTACATTTAGTCATAGAATAATTATTATTTTCTTAAACTAAATGCAACGTACTTTTGCTACATATAGGACAACCCAAATTGTAGGAACGACACTAAGTAGATCAAGCTTAGGAGCTTGAAAAAGCATTGACATCTAAGCACACGAGTGATCAAGCTGTCCTTGGAGAAGTTCTACCAGGCTAAGGGGATAGTTTTTTGGACCCAATGGTTGAGTAAGAGCTTATCGTATATCCCTTTAAATTTTGTGAATGTAAAAGCGGTCCTATTAACCTTCCTATCAAGTTTGATACTTCTATATGCAAAATGAATGTTGATTCCTTAACGGTAGCCCACTCAAAAGTGTCCAGGCCATGTAGTCACTAAATGACAAGAGGATTTCAACCAATTTTGCATCATATCTTAGAACCATGGTGATCATCCTATGCGAACGAAGAAAGGTTCCATAAGAAGCCAACCGTATGCACCAATTTGAAGATTCCATTGTCTAGCAAGAAGAATGCTATCTACCTTCGTTAAGTTTCCCTTTTGAATTAGACCTTTAGCAAGTTGATGGTTAGAAGTCTCATATTGTAGCTCGTTTGATCATAACACAAATGCTGTACTCCCATCTACGAAAGAAAATTCACATACTATCATGGCTGGTTAAATGACTAAATCCAAAAAGTTATAGTGAAGACGACATGCATTTTATCATCAAATGTAGGTCTTTGTCTACATGCAAGATCATAAATGAGTTATTGATTGAGTTAGAAGAATTATTTGATTTAGGAGGCACTAGGTGAGCAGTGGAAAGGTTTATATGCCTTTTTCAATAAAAAAAAATTAAGAATACAAATAGACTGGTGAAAAGGGTTAAGGTTGATTAGATAATACCAGTTGCTACGTAGTAGCATATCTCATATCCAGTGCTGGCCCGGGGGAAGCCCACCAATCCCTTGGGCTAAAGCAACCCCCTATATCGGGGGCAAACTTTTTTAAATAAGTTATTTTTCTTTGAAATATGAATAATATTGCTTTGCTTAACATGTCAATGTTCAAATATTCAATTTGTAATAGAGTGGTAAGATATATAGCTTCAACTTCAGCAACTAGAGTTCTACCATGGGCATCGAATACCAATTTTTTCTCAATTTCCATGAAACCAACTTTTCGGCTAGGGAAACCTGAATTTTGGGCCGCCCTTTCTCATATCTTCTACATAAAAAAGATCTTTCCTTTTGCAAATTCTAGAACTATATCCAAAATTACTGCAACATAAACTAAGGAAGGAGTTCGTACATGTTATTTATGCTTTATGGTTGAGAGCCCAAATCGAATACAACATCTTATATGTGATTATTCTCAATGGTTTCAATGTGTTTCCCATGCTTTGAATTTGAAAGAAGGTGCTTTGATGGTTACTCCTAGCCCCCTCTTTCTCTTTTAATGACGACCTCTTATCAGCAAATTTTTAACCAAGTCGACATATGAAGTAGGTGGCATTATAATGGTGCAAGGAAGCTAGGACATATGCATCTCTAGACCTTGAGCAAGCTAGAGTAAATTAAGAGGTGGTATTAGGCATATTAGAAGGTCAATCGAACAATGCATTGTTAGATTAGCCATAACTGTCATATGTTTATAAGTTGTTGAGCGAGCACGTGAAGATGGAGATTGGGGAGATGTTTGTAACTATTGGAGTGAGATGATTAGTGCCGTATAGGTGGAGAATATTCTTTCATTATTGTTAATTGTGATTGTTTATTAACGCTCCTTGCTCGCATACGCTATTATTCTATGAAAATACGTAGAACGGTTTACTTTGCCCACACTTCTTCCTTTTGCATCAACTGTTATTCACCGTCTGCATAGTTCTTTTGCAAAATACTTCCCAAAATAAGCATTGCTATTTACATCATCATTATCATTGAAAAGTGATTCGATAAAAAAATACATATATTAATAACAAAAAAAATCTCAATTCAAATGACGACTTATTCTCAAATCTTTATTAATAGTTGGAACAGAAAAACAATTTTTAGTCCAACCGTGAAGTTCGAAAAATACCTTTATATGCAAACAAGACGTCAGGAGTTTGAATCCCACTAAGGACAAAAATTAATATTTATTTCCAAATGGAAATCCCAGAATGTAAATAAGGTTACAACTTACAAGTTTGAAACTCGGTCCCCATAAACAAAATTGTAATTTTATCTTTATATTTACAAATTATTTTTATCAAAATCACACAGAAATTTAAAATTTTATATGAATTTTGTACATGCGCGTGTCATAAAATCTCGTAGTAATAGTCCATTTTATTCCCTGAACTACTATATGATTAATGACAAATCAGTTATATTAGTATTCTCACTTAACAACTGTATCCAAAATGATATTTATGTTAAATAATAATGCTTATGGTTTGATTGTTTTTCTAAATTAATTAAAATATTATTAAGGGTAAAAATGTATATTTACCTAAAAGGGGAAATATTATATTTTAACAAACAATGGAATTGGGCCATGAGACCTATTCATTTACATTTGAATTGTTGTTTACAACTCAAACAATATATAATTGTTAAATTTGATAAAACGAGTCAAAATTAACGAAAATTATAATCAATGGTTTTTTTGTAGTTTTGGGTTTAGACCAAAGAACCATAGTTTTCAATTATAAATAGGATCATAACCCTCACTCCTTCACTCCATGCCATCGCCTCTTTATTTTGTATGTACAATTCGTCCATTTCCTCTATAGAAACTTTTCGAATTTAAACTCTATTATCATAAAAATATTCCTACAACGACAATAAAATAAAATAGATCCAATTCAAAGAAGAGAGAGATAATCAAGATTAGAAGAGAGAGAGAGAGAGAGAGAGAGAGAGAATCAATATTAGAGGAAAAAGAGAGAAGGAAAGGTGAATCAATCAACATAAAGGCCTAACAAAGGAGAATCTAAATCAGATTAGAAGAAAGAGGGCATTGTAAAAGTGAGTGAATTGATTATGATGATTCATAAATAATTAGATTCCTTTATTGTTCTACCAAATTTAAAAATATAATTGTTGAATTTGGAATAGTATTTTCAACCTAAATTTTATTTAAATTACAATTTCATCTATGAATCAAAAGGAATAGTAACGATGGAAAACCTTATATGTTAATTTCATAGAACTAATTTTATAAAATACGAAAGCATATACAGAGTAATTCACTTTCACTTCTGCAGATTTAAACATTTATGTGATAAAGAAAGTGTGATTTTTACGAATGAAAGAGATCGAAAACCCTTTAATTTTACCTTGAAATGATATATAAGTTGAAATATAAATAGATTTTGATGGAAATACGTAGTTGGTTCATTGGGAAATTTTATATGAAGTTACATGCCACCAAAATACTGTTAAGACAATCCCTTAAGTCTATAATAGAAACCCTGGAGAAAACGAATGAAAATAAATGAAATTAACAGATTACAAAAAACTATAAAACTCTAACCAGAAGTTTGGAACATTAATCAGACGTTTGGCTTAAGGTTTAGATGTCTGGAATTCAAACAATCTTAACCTGAGAGAAATCAATTCAAATTCGACTTGATTCAGACATTTATATTACTTTTCAAGCATCTAGAATCAAAGTCAGACATCCAAGGAAGGGAGTCAGATGTTTATATGCTTGGAAAATTATTTTTTTCAAAAATAGGGTAAAACATCTAAAGTAAATTTTCAAATGTCTGAATTATTTTAACAAGCGTAAGTTGAACCTAGACCTTATGCAGGCTAAGTAGGACAGTTGGGGAACTTGCCCCTTTTTCTCGACTATTAGGAGTTTATGTAGCTTTATAGAACAAGTGCAACGTGGAGAATTAGTTTTATACTGGATGACATACAAGGTTTGCACTTCATGGTAGGTGTAACATGGAACTCGACAAGGCGTGCAATGGCAAGGTAATTAGAAGCTCTTATTATTACTTAGACATGCCTAATTACATGCTAACCATGATGGAATTGGGCAAGGAAGATAGAGGCATCCGCAATCATATGCTTATAATGCTAGGCGGTGGCAGAACTTACATAGTTGTGTATGCTATAGATAAAGTTAATTGCTCATGAACACCATACACTAATAATACAATTCATTCACCAAAATTTGTCTGATCCACTCATTTTCTTCCCCTTTTATATTAATTATAGTAGGACAGACCAGTAAGTGGTTTGGTAGGACATAATGTGTGGAGGAGGAGAATAAGTGCCTTGTGTTCTATTACTTAAAGTTATTCTCTATACACTCTATATTTTATTGTTCTATTAGTTGGACTATATGTTATTATTTGGAGACATCATGGTATGGGCTATGTCATGTTGAGACTGTTATATGATTGTTTGTTTTTGGTATTTATTTTTTTCCCTTCCACTATTGGATTTGAAACTGTATAATGCTTTAAATTTAATAATAGTCTCTGTATTAAGTAATGTTCAAATACCATGACAACTTGTACTTCCTGGCATGACATGAGTTCGAAAGTCAAATTAGGCTGTGTATCGGTGTGTCCAAAGGTGCGGGTTGTCATAGTGATTGTATTTGCAAATACTTACAATAATGAGTAACTAATCATAAAATAAAATAGCATTTTTTCTTTAAATATTCATGGTCAAAATGCTTTGAGGAGGTTTAGATTCATTTATCGTGATCAGAGTGCGTAACAATCTATAAATGGTTGGCGGTTGGAGGCGCTAAAGGGTCACGTACTCGTAATTATTGGATAATTAAAGAATGATACATAAAAGAGTTTCATGTTGGTTGGTTAATAACAACTAGGTCAAAAAAGTAAATCTCAAGTCAACGATGTTACACAGTTTCCTCAACTCAAGAATATTGTTAAGCTTCAATGTGAATACTCCACTTTAATCATAGTTAAATCATGGCATGTTGATCCATCGAAAGACTATCATTGGGTCTAAGATAAATATCAGAGCAAAATGCTATTCAATATAAAACTCATCTTCTCATATAGTATGAGGTTAGTATCACGGTCAACGGTGGTCAACTCACAATCATCTGGCAAGAGTGGCATGGTTAGTAATAAATATTATTGCTGAACGAAGAACTGAATTCACACCTTTGAGTCTCGTACCTACATTTGTGAATTTCCTAAAAAATTAAATGATTTAATTAGTTTACAAAATTTTGTAAATAAATAAATTTAATTAATATTTAAGAAATATTAATTATTAATTTATTGTATATTTTAGGTGTTGTTGGTGATTATTTGGGTGCGCATTTAAAAAATATATAAGCACATATTGATATACGATGTTGGTATATATTTAGACGGGTTTTAAATATAGTCAAATGCTCAATAGGCTTTCAGAAATAATTATCCATCTAAGAGAATGATGCGATCTACTATACTAGAGAGAGAAAGGGACATAGATGAGATTTGATTGAGAATTAAAGGGAATGGGGAAGGTTTCATTCTTCCCATTATAATCCCTTGATTCTCTCTTATTTTTAATTTTCTTTTTTCATTCTTCCTCCTCTTTAGTGGCCATCACTTTCTCTTTATTTTCTTCCCCGTGACCAAAAATTTTCACCTAAATAACATCAAATAAAATAAAAAAAAGCTATGTGTTCGATTCTAGTAAGATCTGCTTGTAATTAAAGGAGTCTAAGAGTCAATTCACAGAACAAGGTGCCACGAAGGGCTAGATCTACAAAGGTAAATTCATATTTTTTTCGTTCATTCATATAAGTTCACACTTGACTATACTTAATATATGCAACAAATATTTAAATTGCTATCATATATTTTAAATTTAATTTATCATATATGTTATTCATAGGTAAAATTCATATGAAAATAACAACGAAATTTAATATGCTTCTTTTAGCCATATTTTATTATATGTAAATAAATTCTTTTATAAAACTACTTTTTGTGTATTAAATAATTTATATATATATATAATCTTTTTTTTTCTATAACTATACATGTGTATTTATATGCATCTAAAATTGATGTTTTGATGTTTTTTTTTCAAATCATGATCTTTGGGTGTTTATGTGGTCAAGGAGATAATTTTGAATTTATCTTATTAACCATTTGGATTACTAGTTATAAACATATATACTTATATAAACTTAATTTATATTTGTATGACAATGTGACACCCCATATTTTGGAGTGATATAATACTGGAAGTTAAATTACTAAAGGTTTAATAAGTGATAATCAAAACAATATAATTAAGAAAAACCCTTAAGGGAAATTTGATTAATTGAGTGTTGAACACATAAAATATTAATTGAATGGACCAAGAGTTACTGCTCTAATTAAATTCGACCATATAAGATAGAAATAAATTTAAAATTTGAATGTTGAATAAAGGGGATCCTCTATTAAGGGATATAGATTAACCAGACTAGGAAAGAGAGATTTTAACCCAAACCAGAATTACTAATGCATAAACTCTTAACCATGTCCTCTTCTTCCTTACATTCATTCTCAAAAAAAATAAGAGTCAATAAAAAAAATAAGGTCGGCCACCATTTTCAAGGAAAGAAAGAGGTTATCAAAACCAAAAGCACAGACCTTCATTTCTAAAGGAAAGGGAGAAAATTTCAATTAAACTTTTCTAATCTAGGTGACTAAGTTTTTCTCTAATTACTACCAAACTATTTGGGTTAATATTTGATTTGAATCAGTTATTTTAGGGATTGGTATACATGTCTTGATGATTGAAAATGATTTTGTATATGTCCAATGATTTAAGTGAATATAATTTGGTCTAGTTTAGGATAAAACATGATTTAATCTCATTCAAATATCATAAAATTTTAATGCAATGTTTGTGATATTAGAGATAGGATTTAATTTTTGAAATATTTTGATGAATCCATAATTGGTTATGAATTTTATATGTGAAAATGGCTAAATTTAGATATATATATATATATATATTATTTAAAGATAATAAAATTAAATATTTTATTCAAAAATTATTATTGTATGTAGAAGAAGATATTTTGGAATTTTGGTGAATTTTTGGAAATTTCGCCATTGATTTTCGAATTGTTATGAGTTAACTGTAAAGAAACTATTACCCTAAATAAAGAACAATTATTGAAGAAAAGCAAAAAATTTGGCTTAGTCAAAGAATACTGTATAAAGTAAAACAACCGGCGAATAAATAACATGTGTGCAAGTTGGGTTAAAAGATGTTATACCTTATTATGAAAATATATCATTTTTCCCCAATTGTAGAATTACCATTGCTGTGACGGTCATGTCAACTAAAACATTTCAAAAAGGGGGATCGGTAATGGGGAAAATAAGAAAATAAGAGAAAAGAAAGAAAACACACAGAATCTCAAAATGGAATGATAAAATATAATAATCAAATAAATAGTTCATGAAGCAGTTTTACAAATCACATTTGATTACACTTTTACAATACAGATCAAAGTTATATATATAATAGGAATAAATAACTAATGGAGCGGAACAACATGATGCAATGCGATAAATATAATAAATAGTAATAATATACTAAATATTTGTCTCGTCCTCAAGAAAGATATTCTTCAACACTGAAATGCTCAGGCTGACCCGAGCGTAATGAAAAGATAAAACAAGTCAGAACTAAAAGATCTTATGTATGTTAAATCAACAGTAAATTAATATGAGTGTAAATGCTTCAGATATGTTTATGAGATTTTACATCTCCTATCCACTATCTAACATGCGTGTAATAACTTAAGAGATGTTCTGGGTTCCATCTCTTAAGGATCCGTTAAACTATCTACATACATAATACAATACGCTATTATAATATGTCTACAGTTGCATATTTGCGATAAACCATAGTCTTGAACTTCGGTAGCCTATAAGCCTCTACCTTTGATAGCATAAAACTGGACGATGTTTTATTATATATATTTTGACTTTTAAATATTTTTAATGATAATAGATTTTTTCCAAAATTTACTGTATTTATTTCCTATTTTTAAAAAGTTGCTTTCTAATTTTTTGCCATTTTCTTCATATAAATTATATTTAATAAATTTTTTTTGTGAATGCACTTTTATTTTTTGTTATTTTATTTGTTATAAATATTTTACAAGTCCATGAAGGTTTTCTGAAGTTCATTTGGATTTATTTCTAATTTTAAAGCCCAGTCTACAATTTTAAGCCATTTTCTTATTTTAATTATATATAATTAAAATTTATTTATTTATTTTATGCACTCACTTTTATTTGCTGTGTTTTACTTTATTTTAATCATTTTGCATGTATTTAAATTTAAGTAAATTTTTCCAAAGTGTATTGAAGTTATTTCTAATTCTTAAGTCTAGTTTTCATTTTTCTATGCTATTTTTCTTATTTAATCATATCTAATTAATATTTAAATTTTAATATTTTGTTTATCTGTTATATTTTTGAATTTTAACTGAGATTTTAATTATTTTCAGTTATTTGGATATATAAATATATATGAGAAATTTGAAAGGGTTAAGAGCTAAGAAACGGAAAAAACGTTTTATCCGTTTCTTTTGCAGTTTCTTCTGTCATTAATACATCAATTCATCTTAGCCATTCCTTTCCCCATCTTTTGCAGCCGACTTCCTCTTGTCATTCACGAATTTTTGAAGCCCCAAAACCCTAAAAATCATTGCCTCCACCTTGAAGAAAAAAAATTTAGGTAAATCCCTCTCTTCTTTCTACTTTTCTTACTTTTCTATGCAATTTTGCCTTGTTTCTCTTCTAAGTTTGGATCGACCTCTTCTCCATAGCCGTAGCCACAAACTCGTACATATCTTCCATGCCTCCAACACCATCTACGCAACCAACCATGACCATGGCTGAGCCATCTATGGTGGCCAAACCCTTCAAATTGCAACCTACATGCCTAAAAACAATGTTTTTGACCATTGTTGCCTCATTCCCTTCATCTCCACTTGTTGCCTTGCCTATATGATGTTAAACCTGACCTATATGATGTCATACCTGAGCCAAAGCATCATCATAGCCAAGCATAAGTGTCCCTTAGGCCAAGCATTGAAGTGGTTGAAGCAAGGTCCAATCTATCTTGTTCATTTCGCTTTGTATTTCAAAATTGTTTCAATGTTATTTTATGTTGAATGTTTATATATTGTCTGGTTTGTTTTGTTTTGGGTTGATGATACAAAATCATATCTTGGCTATCTTTCAACTCAAATCAAAAGTCGTGAAATTGTGTTTGTCGTGCCTTTGGAGTCGTGCTTGTATGTTGTTTTGGTCTCTAGCTTTGAAAAAGGTAAGTCTTTCTCACTCTGACATATATACTTATGAAAAGTGGATCGATGACAAGTGTTTAGTAATGTAAAATGTTTATGCAAGTTAATGATGATCATATGATATGCTACACCATGTTATTTCCATGTCATTACCATGTTAAAAATGTTAATTTGCACCTGACATCTGATATATGACTGTATATTGTGATATTGACTTTGTTTATATTATTTCTGTATACGATCACACTGTAAGTTCTCTGTTAGAAAAAATGTTATGGGCTGAAATGATAGGCCTGAGTTATTTTATTTATTTATTTAAACTTGGGATTGCGGGTTTGAAATGATAGAACCCGGATTTTTACCTTTTAAACTGCGGATTGAAATGATACATATCCGTATCACTTGACCTAGGTTAGAAAACTATATACAGACCCGTGGTTATTCTATAAAGTGCTTTGAATATTTTAAGTATTTTTTAAAAATATAAAATTATGAAATTTGATTTAAATAGATTTTGAAAGGTTTTAAAATAAATAAATTATGATTTTTCTATGTGTTAAAAATGTAATTTATGAATGGATTAACTGGATTTTTGAAATATAACTTATGTTTGAAATTTGGAATTTTGACTAAAAATGATATTTAAGTTACATGAATGAAATGGACTTTAATTTTATTTGGAAAATGGTAAATACGATAAATTGATTTATATTTGAATTTAAGCGATTTATTAAAGAATTATTGATTTTCTATAAAATTTAAGTGGTTGAATAAATGACTGTTGAAAATGAAATTTTAAATTATAACTTGACTTGAAAATGTGAAATTTGAGTTTTAACTAAAGATGTTAAATTAATTAAATAAACTGGAAGTTTAGTTAAATTTGTGAAATGGTAATATAAATCTGAAACGTATAGGTTTTAATTTATGAAAGAAACGTATAGGTTTAATTTATGAAAGAAACGTATGTATAGGTTTTAATTTATGAAAGAAACGTATAGATTTAATTTATGAAAGAAACGTATAGGTTTTAATTTATCAAAGACGTATAGGTTTAATTTATGAAAGAAACGTATAGGTTTTAATTTATGAAAGAAACTTATAGGTTTTAATTTATGAAAGAAACGTATATGTTTTAATTTATGAAAGAAACGTATAGGTTTTAATTTATGAAAGAAACGTATAGGTTTTAATTTATGACAGAAACGTATAGGTTTTAATTTATGAAAGAGACGTATAGGTTTTAATTTATGACAGAAACGTATAGGTTTTAATTTATGAAAGAAATGTATAGGTTTTAATTTATGAAAGAAACGTATAGGTTTTTATTTATGAAAGCAACGTATAAGTTTTTAATTAATGAAAGAAACGTGTAAAGTCCTAATTAATGAGAGAACATGAAAGTTTTAATTAATGCAAGAACGTATAAGTTTTTAATTAATGAAAGAAACGTGTAAAGTTTTAAGTAGTGTGGTATTGATTTAAATTAATAAATATTCATTATTGTAATAGGAATATAAAATTTAAAATGAACATTTGACACGTAGATTTTAATCAATGTAATGGTGTATTTTAAATTGATTAAAATGATAAATGTCACTTACTGTAATAATAAAATGTAAGTTGATAACGTACATTTGATAAGCAAGTTTTAATTTATGTGAATGACATACTTTAAATGATTAAAATAATAAAGTTTCTTTATTGTAATAATAATGTAAGTTAATAAGGTGCTTTTAACTTAACATAAGAATTTCGGTTTATATTGTATATTACAGTAAGAAAGTTTATTTAATTATAAGGCTATGATAAATTGACATGTTAAAATTTTAAGCTTATCAATACTTTGATTATATACAATGTAAAGTGGAAAGTAGTACATTCCAAAAATGCTATGATTCCTTAAGGTAACATTTCCAAAATGCTATGATAATTTAAAGGAATATTTCAAGTTTAATAAATTTAAAGAAATATTCAATGATTTGAAAATTCGGGTTTTATTTGAATGATATAATATTGAATTATTTTTGAAATGGAAATGATACAATTGTGATATTGTTTTGAAATGAGTATGATATTTTGGTCTTGAAAGTATAAATTATTTGAAATAAATATCCATGGTTTATAATAACGATTGGTTGTTAAAGAGACCGGGATCGGATATTGTCTTATAGCCGGACAATACCGAAAACCACTTTAACAACTATGTACGCGGTGGAGATTCCAGAATGAAGTAGGATGGTGGCGACGTTCTCGAGGTATATTACGTGGACCCAACTCCCGTGAGTTGGCATATATGACTAAAACAGGAGCTATACCGGGCTACACAAAGGGTCGCACCCTTTCATCGAGCATGCTCCATCGGAAACTATTCTATTAATGTTGTGATTCGATTCGGTGGTGCCACTTTGATTCGGGGGTATTGTTCGAGGTGGGCGGAAGCTGCTGGCTTGCCGTCACCACCGGTCCGGGAGTGCAAACGGTGTATCCACCTTGGCATTGCCTCGCGTGCCGTGTCATATCCTTATATCGAGCCCACTACGATGTTGGTTTTAAAGATCCGACCGCGTTAATGTTCACCATCCCCTTAACGCTATTTTCTATATGATTATACTTTACTGATTAGACACTACCGTATATACCGTATATTACTACATAGTAAATAGTTTAACGGATCCTTAGAGGATGGGCGATCCCAAGCATCCTTTAAGTTACTGATGCATTTTGTTACTGTTCACTTGAGTTGATTTACAGTTTATAATTATTTATGTCCTGACTCGAGTGTTTTGTGTTTTGCTTTACGCTCGGGTCAGATTGATTGAGTTAGCATTCAAGATTCACCTTCGGAGTTGGAGCTTCCTTGAAGATCCAGCCATCTATTTTGTTTCAGTATACAGTGTTTCGGTGACGTATCTTGTTACTCTTCTATTGTATCTCATTTAACTCTGATGTATCTTTTTTTTTATATAGTAGCTTCATGAACTACTATCTCTTTTTACTTCCGCTGCATTATTATATACTTTGTGTCTGTGATCTGTGATTTTTATTTACTGTATATTCTGAGATTTGCCAAAAAAATTATTTACAACGCGGTATTTTGAGCAATTCAATTCCGGCATGAGTGTCTACCTATACACTTATAATGGATGCGAATGGTTGAAAATACTGGGTCGTTACAGTTGGTATCAAAGCTTTGGTAGCTCTAGGCAAAACTCAGCATATAGAGTGAATGTATTTACAGAATCACTTTCATTCGAGTTTGAATCTCTTCCCTTTTGACTCGATTCCTTTGAATTTTGGAACATTCCCTGCAGTTCCAAAGTCCATTCTTATTCCCCGCTATTCATCTTCATTTGATTCTGGAGTATCCCACAACTCCACTTCGAATGATCTTTATAGTGAATTGGCGGTCCCGCCAATCTCAAAAATTTTCTTGTAAGAGGGGTGAAACTCCATTACAACAGCATCGATTCACCAAAGATTTTATATCCTCGGTTTAGATGCTAGTATCTCCTATTATCCCAAACTCTAACTCCTGAGATCAAACGTAGATTTACCCCAGAAAATCCACTTCGATCTTATACTTTAAGTCACGGTTGACCCGATTAAGGTTGCCCGTGATTTATTTTAGCTTATTCACCTCCCTACTCTGTATTTAATCATCTTGTCTTTTGTTTCCAACATATTTTCAAACATTTTGAATTGTATTCGTCAATCTATATTTTTTTTTATTGTGTTGTTGGAGTTGTTGATGTTGATTTGGGTTTCCGATCGATTCGTCTGATCAACACTATCGATAGGATTTCTAAAACACTTTGACAGAACAAACTGACACGATATTATTTTAAATTTTGTTTTGTTTAATGAAATAAAATTTTGATATATATATTTATGGAACTTAATAAAATGATTCAAATTGATAATTTGAAATGATAATACTTGATTTATCATTTATTGTTCTATAAATGAATTTATAAATAATTGTTTATAAATTTATATGGGAACTTAAATGAATTTAGAAAAAGAAATTTGAGAATTTAATTTCCGATGGTTCCAAACCTTTTGTTTAAAAGTTTAAAGGGATATAATATTTAAAATATTTTCAAATAGAAATTTGTTTCCAAAGAATTTTAGGTTCAAAATTAGTACTCTTCTCTTTGTCGCTGGAAAATAACTTCGGTGATGACTGCAGCATCATCGACGTTCATTTCCGAGTTTCGAAGTGAAGAGACTGTTCTGTAGTCTTGCTACAGCTTTGTTTTGGGAAATTAAATTGATTTGAATTTCTAAAATATGACTTAATTTATAATATATATAGATATATGATTGAAATTTGATTTGACATATTATATATATATTATTACTTATCTCTAAATGGTTTGAAGAAATCGGAAATTTAATTCTTAAATTTTATTTTTAACAATAATTTCAATTATAAAAAGAAAATCAAAAAAATTTGGATAAATGATTAAACTTGAGATAATTGAATTGGAAAGTTTTATTTGTATGACACAATTTCATTCCAATATAATTACCTTAATTTCAGAAGTTAACAATGTAATTGGGTAATATACAATATAAAAAGATTTTATAAATAAAATTTGAGTGGTTATAATAAATGTTATGCACTTAAATTTTAATTATAAAATGATTAACAGAGGTAAATATAATAAAGGGAAATTGAATAACTTACAATAAAATGATGTTAAAAGAACTAAGAATAAAAGTAAGCAGTTATGATAAGTGTAAGTATATTGAACATGAGTGATAAATATATTGAGAGGAATAAATTTAATTTTTATTAGGAATAAAGAAGAATAAAATTTATTAAATACATTGTGAGTGTAATAAATGATTATTTTTCTAACCCATGGTTTTAAAAAAAAATTGTTAATTTAAGATGATTGGATAATAAGATAACGAAATTTGAGATAGTTAAGATTTATGTAACTTGTGTAAAAGTTTATTTTCTATTTAAGTTGAAATCTCCATGCTTTCAAATTCATTTTCTTATTTTGTTTTTCAAACTATCTTTTGGTTGTTCTTATCGTCCTCATCTTGCTATAGACTGGTATACGCATCTTTCTATGATCTTTCTGTTTAGAAATCTTTCTATAATCTTTGATAATCTCCACCTTGTAAACTTACCTATAACAACAGTTATCAGGTATAACTTCAATCTTCTTGTCATCTTATCTTAATCCTATTTCACTCTATCTTTTCTGTGCCCTTCCATACCTCATTCCTTTTCGGGGACGAAAAGTTTTGAGTGGGGGAGAGTGTAACAACCCTGTATTTTGTAATTATTTTATTGTATATTTTAATTATTTTTAATGTAAGATTTTGATTTAAAAACTTATTTTACTTATTTGAAATGATTAAATTTATTGTTTAAATATAATCTTGATTTTTATGAGTTATAATCCCAAACTTGTGTAAGTTGAAATATTTGCCTGAAATGCTGATTTTGGTCAAAATAGTCAAACGGTGACTTTCAACTTAAAATTTTAAAAGTTTAAAATTTTAAATTTTTTCTTTTATTATGAAAGTACATAAAATTATAAGAACACCGCTTTTCGTTTCGTTGAAATAGGATGTAAATTGTGAAAGTTATACCCTTTACAATATTATGCGTATATAGGGTTATTTAACAATGACTATTTTAAATTGTATAAATTACTTCTTTTTGGTTATATTTTATTTTAATATGTGATAATATGTTTTATTACGTATATTTTGACTTTTAAATATTTTTAATGATAATAGAATTTTTCCAAAATTTACTGTATTTATTTCCTATTTTTAAAAGGTTGTTTTCTAATTTTCTGCCATTTTCTTCATATAAATTTTTTTTTTTTTTGTGAATGCACTTTTATTTTTTGTTATTTTATTTGTTATAAATATTTTACAAGTCCATGAAGATTTTCTAAAGTTCATTTGGATTTATTTCTAATTTTAAAGCCCAGTCTACAATTTTAAGCCATTTTCTTATTTTAATTATATATAATTAAAATTTATTTATTTATTTTATGCGCTCACTTTTATTTGCTGTGTTTTACTTTATTTTATTCATTTTGCATGTATTTAAATTTAAGTAAATTTTTCCAAAGTGTATTGAAGTTATTTCTAATTCTTAAGTCTAGTTTTCATTTTTCTGTGCTATTTTTCTTATTTAATCATATCTAATTAATATTTTGTTTATCTGTTATATTTTCGAATTTTAACTGAGATTTTAATTATTTGTAGTTATTTGGATATATAAATATATATGAGAAATTTGAAAGGGTTAAGAGCTAAGAAACGGAAAAAACGTTTTATCCGTTTCTTTTGCAGTTTCTTCTGTCATTAATACATCAATTCATCTTAGCCATTCATTTCCCCATCTTTTGCAGCCGACTTCCTCTTGTCATTCACGAATTTTTGAAGCTCCAAAACCCTAAAAATCATTGCCTCCAACTTGAAGAGAAAAAAATTAGGTAAATCCCTCTCTTCTTTCTACTTTTCTTACTTTTCTATGCAATTTTGCCTTGTTTCTCTTCTAAGTTTGGATCGGCCTCTTCTCCATAGCCGCAGCCACAAACTCCTACATCTCTTCCATGCCTCCAACACCATCTACTCAACCAACCATAACCATGGCTGAGCCATCTATGGTGGCCAAACCCTTCAAATTGCAACCTACATGCCTAAAAACAATGTTTTTGACCATTGTTGCCTCATTCCCTTCATCTACACTTGTTGCCTTGCCTATATGATGTTAAACCTGACCTATATGATGTCATACCTGATCCAAAGCATCATCATAGCCAAGCATGAGTGTCCCTTAGGCCAAGCATTGAAGTGGTTGAAGCAAGGTCCAATCTATCTTGTTCATTTCGCTTTGTATTTCAAAATTGTTTCAATGTTATTTTATGTTGAATGTTTATATATTGTCTGGTTTGTTTTGTTTTGGGTTGATGATACAAAATCATATCTTGGCTATCTTTCAACTCAAATCAAAAGTCGTGAAATTGTGCTTGTCGTGCCTTTGGAGTCGTGCTTGTATGTTGTTTTGGTCTCTAGCTTTGAAAAAGGTGAGTCTTTCTCACTCTGACATATATACTTATGAAAAGTGGATTGATGACAAGTGTTTAGTAATGTAAAATGTTTGTGCAAGTTAATGATGATCATATGATATGCTACGCCATGTTATTTCCATGTTATTACCATGTTAAAACTGTTAATTTGCACCTGACATCTGATATATGACTGTATATTGTGATATTGACTTTGTTTATATTATTTCTGTATACGATCACATTGTAAGTTCTCTGTTAGAAAAAATGTTATGGGCTGAAATGATAGGCCTGAGTTATTTTATTTATTTATTTAAACTTGGGATTGCGGGTTTGAAATGATAGAACCCGGATTTTTACCTTTTAAACTGTGGATTGAAATGATACATATCCGTATCACTTGACCTAGGTTAGAAAACTATATACAGACCCGTGGTTATTCTATAAAGTGCTTTGAATATTTTAAGTATTTTTTAAAAATATAAAATTATGAAATTTGATTTAAATAGATTTTGAAAGGTTTTAAAATAAATAAATTATGATTTTTCTATGTGTTAAAAATGTAATTTATGAATGGATTAACTGGATTTTTGAAATATAACTTATGTTTGAAATTTGGAATTTTGACTAAAAATGATATTTAAGTTACATGAATGAAATGGACTTTAATTTTATTTGGAAAATGGTAAATACGATAAATTGATTTATATTTGAATTTAAGCGATTTATTAAAGAATTATTGATTTTCTATAAAATTTAAGTGGTTGAATAAATGACTGTTGAAAATGAAATTTTAAATTATAACTTGACTTGAAAATGTGAAATTTGAGTTTTAACTAAAGATGTTAGATTAATTAAATAAACTGGAAGTTTAGTTAAATTTGTGAAATGGTAATATAAATCTGAAACGTATAGGTTTTAATTTATGAAAGAAACGTATAGGTTTAATTTATGAAAGAAACGTATAGGTTTTAATTTATGAAAGAAACGTATAGGTTTAATTTATGAAAGAAACGTATAGGTTTTAATTTATGAAAGAAACGTATAGGTTTAATTTATGAAAGAAACGTATAGGTTTTAATTTATGAAAGAAACGTATAGGTTTTAATTTATGAAAGAAACGTATAGGTTTTAATTTATGACAGAAACGTATAGGTTTTAATTTATGAAAGAGACGTATAGGTTTTAATTTATGAAAGAAACGTATAGGTTTTAATTTATGAAAGAAACGTATAGGTTTTCATTTATGAAAGCAACGTATAAGTTTTTAATTAATGAAAGAAACGTGTAAAGTCCTAATTAATGAGAGAACGTGAAAGTTTTAATTAATGCAAGAACGTATAAGTTTTTAATTAATGAAAGAAAAGTGTAAAGTTTTAAGTAGTGTGGTATTGATTTAAATTAATAAATGTTCATTATTGTAATAGGAATATAAAATTTAAAATGAACATTTGACATGTAGATTTTAATCAATGTAATGGTGTATTTTAAATTGATTAAAATGGTAAATGTTACTTACTGTAATAATAAAATGTAAGTTGATAACGTACATTTGATAAGCAAGTTTTAATTTATGTGAATGGCATACTTTAAATGATTAAAATAATAAAGTTTCTTTATTGTAATAATAATGTAAGTTAATAAGGTGCTTTTAACTTAACATAAGAATTTCGGTTTAAATTGTATATTACAGTCAGAAAGTTTATTTAACTATAAGGCTATGATAAATTGACATGTTAAAATTTTAAGCTTATCAATACTTTGATTATATACAATGTAAAGTGGAAAGTAGTGCATTCCAAAAATGCTATGATTCCTTAAGGTAACATTTCCAAAATGCTATGATAATTTAAAGGAATATTTCAAGTTTAATAAATTTAAAGAAATATTTAATGATTTGAAAATTCGGGTTTTATTTGAATGATATAATATTGAATTATTTTTGAAATGGAAATGATACAATTGTGATATTGTTTTGAAATGAGTATGATATTTTGGTCTTGAAAGTATAAATTATTTGAAATAAATATCCATGGGTTATAATAACGATTGGTTGTTAAAGAGACCGGGATCGGATATTGTCTTATAGCCGGACAATACCGAAAACCACTTTAACAACTGTGTACACGGTGGAGATTTCAGAATGAAGTAGGATGGTGGCGACGTTCTCGAGGTATATTACGTGGACCCAACTCCCGTGAGTTGGCATATATGACTAAAACAGGAGCTATACCGGGCTACACAAAGGGTCGCACCCTTTCATCGAGCATGCTCCATCGGAAACTATTCTATTAATGTTGTGATTCGATTCGGTGGCGCCACTTTGATTCGGGGGTATTGTTCGAGGTGGGCGGAAGCTGCTGGCTTGCCGTCACCACCGGTCCGGGAGTGCAAACGGTGTATCCACCCTGGCATTGCCTCGCGTGCCGTGTCATATCCTTATATCGAGCCCACTACGATTTTGGTTTTAAAGATCCGACCGCGTTAAGGTTCACCATCCCCTTAACGCTATTTTCTATATGATTATACTTTACTGATTAGACACTACCGTATATACCGTATATTACTACATAGTAAATAGTTTAACGGATCCTTAGAGGATGGGCGATCCCAAGCATCCTTTAAGTTACTGATGCATTTTGTTACTGTTCACTTGAGTTGATTTACAGTTTATAAGTATTTATGTCCTGACTCGAGTGTTTTGTGTTTTGCTTTACGCTCGGGTCAGATTTTTTGAGTTAGCATTCAAGATTCACCTTCGGAGTTGGAGCTTCCTTGAAGATCCAACCATCTATTTTGTTTCAGTATCCAGTGTTTCAGTGATGTATCTTGTTACTCTTCTGTTGTATCTCATTTAACTCTGATGTATCTTATTTTTTTATATAGTAGCTTCATGAACTACTATCTCTTTTTACTTCCGCTGCATTATTACATACTCTGTGTCTGTGATCTGTGATTTTTATTTACTGTATATTCTGAGATTTGCCAAAAAAATTATTTACAACGCGGTATTTTGAGCAATTCAATTCCGGCATGAGTGTCTACCTATACACTTATAATGGATGCGAATGGTTGAAAATACTGGGTCGTTATAATAACCTTGAAATTCGATTACTTTGTGGTGCGATAGCTTCAAGGTGTGCTAGATTTGACATGCGGTAGCCTTAATATCCAATAGTTTGACAAGCGATAACCTTCGAATTAGTCATGCCAGAGCTAGGAGTGATAAAGTTCCTTAAATAATATAAGAGAAAGTTCAAAGGCATTATGGAAGCCAGTTTCCAAATGTTATTTAAAAATTTCATAGGGATGAAATTAGATGGAAAATAATAAGTTCAATATAACAACTTATTTATGATTGAATAATGAAGTAAGCTTTAAGAATATAAGAAATGGTAGTTGTATGATTTATAGAAAAGATAAAAAAATCATCTAAAGAATGTGTAGTGTACGAAATAGATGAATGAAAAATGGATTGAATTTAATGTTGTACAATATAACGAATTAGGGAGTTGTTGAATAGTAGGATGTCAAGACTAATGATGTCAAAATTCAATAGTAAATGACATGGTGCCATGACTAGAGAAATCTATAGGGTTCAATTTAGTAATTTAACTCCACGAAGAGTAATAATATCAAATGGATGAGATTTAATGAATGAATCAACAACGTGGAATGAAAGTGTTTAGGGGACTAGGAGTTGATGATTCTTTGCAAGAATGTTTGCTCAAAGTATTCAGGGTTCTTATATTCAATCTTCTAGGCGAGTTAGGCTTGCTTCCATGGTGGAATGAGCGGTTATTTGTCGGTGATGTTCTTCGAGCAAAGATAAATTAGTGAAAGGAACCTTTGGAGGCGATCACGAATTTTTTTATATTAACACCTAAATAAGAGTATAGGTAATGCTTGTGAATTTTTAATATGGTTGTATGATAGGAATGAAAAAATGTGTTAAGTAATGGTTATCCTTAATAAAATTGAATTAACATGACATTGCCCATAACTGAATGACTAGTATACCAATGCTTATGTTGAACTGATGCTATATGTATAATCATATTGTAATGATTGTTATATAATATGATGCAATTGTTGTGAAGAATATAGTGAGGGGAAAACATGTTTCATGCTTTAGCGGCATGTTCTCATTATATGTATGTTTAGGGTAAAATATTGTTCATATCAGGCTTTATGTCTAATCCGTGTTTTTATTATTTCACATAAACTCACGGGTATGCATTTGAGTAGGCTGGGCTAATGGAACAGACTTGTTACTTTTGAAAGACAAAAGAAGGTTTTGAAGATGAAATAAGAGGCTTATTGCTAATAGAAGTTAATTTTGTATTCCGCTATTGTAAAACCAAAATTTATAATTAGTTAAGTGCTTGTGTCGGCATCTTCATATATCAGACATGACAATACTATTTCTGTTCTATCACATTTTACCCCTACGTGAGGATGATTGGATTGCGAAAAATGTAATTGACAATTTATATAATGAAAATTATTTAGCTACTCTGCATACTTAATGTTGTGAAAAAAATGTTGATCCCATTTGTTACTTGACAATCATTATAGTGATGACCACAATATCATTGACATTTATTTTTGTATCTCAAAATGAAGAATGTCACAATTTAGTAATAGAGCTTAGGTTAAGGAACACTTAAGTAAAACATTATTAAGTAGTAATCTAGGAAGGAATTAGATGGTCGAAAATTAACATCATGGGAAGTGTATACACTATACACACACACGCACACACTATATATATATATATATATATATATATATATATATATAATGTACTTGTATTTTGAGATGGAGACAAAGGTGGGTGTATCAATCCTTCTATTATTGTTCTCACTCCTTTAGTTATGTTTCTTATGAAAACTTGCTTATGTAGAAAGCAAGAATGGAGATGCACAGCTGATGTTTGACATTGGGATGTGCAAGAGCAAATGTTACTAGATGAACCTCTAGTATGTAGATGAATTTCCAAGGAAGTGGTAGTCGTGGATGTTACTAGTACTCTAACACCTACCAACATTAGAACCATTTGATATGAATGATCTTTTCTATCAATATATGGTAAAGATAAGGCAACACCTAGCTGAAGTTTTTGAGTCGACGCCAATGGCTATGTGCCTAGACTTTCTCAAGATGGCACGTGATTATAAGAACTATGGAGGATAGGTGTTTGTGGGAAAAGAGTCAGCTTTATAGGTGCTGAAGTGGTTGAATGTGTGTGGGTGTACTGTTGGGTATTTAAGTTATGTAATACTTAATAAAGGAGGTTGGTATCTTGTCAGCTTTATGAGGATGCTTCAGACTGATGAAAAGCTGTGACTGGTGAAGAACGGGAAGACAAGGTAACCTAGGAGCAATTTAAGGTGCGATTCGAGACTCATTTTATTCTTGAATCATAGAAGAGTGCTTTATGTAAAGGGTTTATATATTTGAAGCAGGGAGAATTGACTTTAACATAGTATATTCAGTGCCTTAATTCTTTAATGAAGTATGAAATGGAGCATATTAATGCTCTATTGAAGAAACAAGGTAAATTTACTGAAGATCCAAGTAAGGGGCTGAATCATAAGGTGATAGCACACTTGTTATCTCTTTTTGAAATGTTTGCTAATATGGCGAAAAGATTTGGTTGGTTATTTCAAGAGGAGAGTAAGGATGATGTTAGACCTAAGAGAGAGTAAAAGAAGGGATTCAACCCATACTAAAAGGGCAATAAGAATCAAAAGAGAGGAAAGACGTCGGGAGGGTGACTCGAAATCCGAATGTGATGGATGCCACTTTTTGCAACTATGAGAAGAAGTAGCATTATCCTACTATGTGTACCCAACAGGAGAAAAAGGATAGGGCCGGGTGCTTTAACCGTAGAAGGCCTGGTTATAAGAAAAGGGATCATCCATAATTAAGGTAGGGACAGTGTTTGGAAAGTCCTTCAAACGGGCCAATTATGGAGGAAAAAAGGAAGGTTGTTGTGCTTGGTTGTATGATTTTGATTTCTAGTGTTTCAATTAGATTTTTATTTGATATTGGTGCTATACACTCTTTTGTTTTGAAAGATTTGGTGGATAGGTTAGGATTTATACTAACTGTTTAGCTATATCTTTGTGTATGGTTAATCCAATTAGGAGGTATGCTACCCTCAGATTAGGTGCACTAAACTTGAGCTTACTTTACATGGGAATTTATTTGGTTGTGGTACATATATATTTGCTTTATAGGGTACATGGTAATTTTTGGTATGGATTAGTTAGTGCATAATGGCGTTAGGACTTATTTGATAATGGAGTCAATACTGTGTGATATCCAAGGGGTGGAGAAAGGCTCACGGTAGTGTTAGACGCAATTAAGGAGAAGTTTGGATTGATGTTATATGTGATGGAGGATCGAGAGGATGAGATTGATAGAGTGCTGGTACTTGAAGAATTTTCCAATGACGGCTACTGCTAAGAAGGGCGATTTAATTACTTATATACTTAAGATCCAGGGCTCAACTCGTTAGAAGACCACCTTGCAGAGTGCTACCCAAAAAGATGAAGGAATTGAAAAGGTAGCTAGTGGAACTTGAGCATAAAAAAATTCATCAAACTAAGCAGCTCACCATATGGAGCATCTACTATATTTGGGAAGAAATCGAATGGATCATTATGGATGGGTATTGATTACTGGAAGTTAAGTGAGTTAACAATGAAGAATAGTTATCCATTGCCTAGGATAGATAACTTGTTTAACCAATTTTGTGAAGCTAGAGTATTCTCACAACTAGATTTAGCCATGGGGTTCCATCAACTGTGGGCAGCTGAAGATAATGTTCCTCTGACTCTGTTTAGAACTAGATATGGTTTATATGAGTGGTTAGTTATGCCACTTGGACTGACCAATGCCAATATTTTTTGTAGATCTTATGAACTGAATCATTGATGGTCAATTGGATATAATTATGTTGGACTTGACTAACTATATATGGTGTATTATAAGAATGAAAGAGAACATGAAATCCATCTTTGATCGGTGTTAAATACCTAAGATAACACAAATTAAAGTTGGAGTTATTCAAATGTCATTTGTGAAAATGGGAGGTTAAATTTCTTAGCAAAATTATTTCAGAAAACTAAATAAAAGTACTTCCATCGAAGATAGCGACCATTAATGATTGGAAAAGGCCGGTGACTATTATGGTAATAAGAAGCTTCTTGGGAGTGGCTAGTTACTCCCAGAGATTCATTAAGGATTTCTCTCGTATAGCAGCGCCCTTGACTAAGTTGACCAAGAAAAATGAGAAATTCATATGGACTGGTAAACATGAATAGTCATTTCAAGGGCTGCAGATGTTGTTAGCTAATGCATCTATCTTGATCGTACGTGAAGGGAAACAGGATTTAGTAGTACGTACTGATGCATATAGAACCAACTTGTGCATAAAACTAATGAAGAAAGGTGGGTGATAAATTATGCATCAAGATAGGTAAGAATGCATGAAACTCGCTATCTGACCTCATGACTTAGAGTTGGCAATAGTGATTTTTTGCTTTGAAGATTTGGAAGCATAATCTTTTAGGAGAATGATTTGAGCTATATATTTATCATAAGTCTCTTAAGTATTTATTCAATCAGAAGGAATCGAAAATAAAGCAATAGAGGTGGTTGGAGTTCTTGATGACATAAACTTTAGTGTTGAGTATATGCCAAACGGAATAAAATGTTAGCCTTGATTGAGGAATGGAAGATATTTGAGACATTAACAACTTATGAATTGTATTTCTGGATAAGTGCATAATCAAGTTAAGATCCAGGGATTTTGGCAAGGTTGGAAGTACGTCTAACACTAGTAGATAGAATTCCTACAAGGTAGAGAGAAACCTATCATTAACCGAAAGAACTGGGTAGTTAGAGATTTGAGTGGATGTTGAGGATCTAAAAGAATTCATGATAGAACACTATTCATTATTTATGTGTATGATTACACAAATGAGTTGTCATCATTAAAATGAGTGAGAATGTTATAGTAAGATTTCTCGGAATTTAATGATGACAACTTCATATATTAGCCATAGTAGAAAAATAGGAGAGGTAGCATCAACAAAGATCGTACTGACTTGGAAATTGCACGTTATCTTAATGAATCATTAGCAAAGAAGAAACACTTGAAGACTTTTGCAATGTAAGTCAGTTCTCTTAAATATATCTTGTTAAAACTCACAAGAATCTCATTACAACGTCCTAAAGTTTAAAGTCGCCAAAAACATTTTTCCATTTTTTTTTTGGAGCTTATTTAATATTTTTACATGCCTCTTAAATAACTTTATAATTCTGCAAACTGGTGCACATGGATTCTGCAGAATTCTAAATTAAATAAAAAACTTTGAAATGACGTAACTCTTTAAGTAGTCATGATCATATCTGAAGGTCTTCATGGTGACAAATGTTTCTCTCTAAAAAAACTCTTCAATTTCTATTAGTAGGCATTGATGTCAAAGGGAAAAATCAACTTTAGCTTTTTGAGTCTATTCTGCAATTTCACTACCCTTAATTTCTAAAAACTTTCAAAAATAAATGTTCGTTCAATAATATAATCCGTTCTATGATTTATGGACGACTCTAAAACTCTTGCTCTTTCAACTCTATAAAGATTCTTATAAGTTATATGACTTTGCACTTAAGTCAGCAAATCAGTTTATTCAGACACTACAATTATCAAAGATTGTTTTTTATTAAGTTATTAGAAAGACCTGTTCAACGGCTAAGGCATTATGTAGACCTCCAAATGAAGTGAGGGCTTTAGTAAGTGAAAAGCCAGAATAGAGATTCTATGACTAGAACGTAGGACAGTGTCCAACCTAGTATTAAAATCCCAACATGCAAGTTTTTTATGTACTTTTCTTTATTATTTTTGGTTATCCTATTAATATACATATACACATACTCGGTTAACTTGACCATATATATATATGTATGTATGTATGTATGTATGTGTGTGTGTATGTGTGTATGTGTGTATATATATATGATCCATTAGAGTTTTATTTAGTTTCTGAGCAAGATCATCCATATACTGTAACATAGTTTATTCAATAATTTTTAATATGACACATATAGGCATTTTTGTTAAAGCCCAGTCCACTGCATGAACCCCACTATTTACTGAAAGTGACTATAATTATTGGTCAACTAGATGAAATTTTTTATGGAAGTAAACGATTTGAAGTTTAAGATGCCATACAAACTCGATATGTAGCTGTATTTTTTATAGGCCCCTAATAAAAAGACTACTACTACCAATACTTCAAAATCTATGAATATTTTACTTTATGCTTTAGATAGAAATGAATTTACTAGAGCAATGATATGTAAAACTGCATATGATATTTGGCGCACACTATAAGTCGCAGACCAAGGCACAAATAGAATTAAGCAGTCTAGAACTGCTATATAAAAAGGCCAGTTCCAAAATTTTAAATTGAACGAAAAATGAAAATATATTAGATATGTACAATCATCTTTAAGATATCACTCACATTACAACATATAGGAAAATTCGCAATGCCCCTAGATGAAAAATTCGCAACGGTCAAGAGCCGTTGCAATATTGCAACGGCTCTAAGCCATTGCAAAATTGATGGCGATGGCTACCGCCATTATAATGTCACAACGATTCAAGTCCATTGTAAAGTTCCCCTATTTTTTGTTAATATTGTTTAACCCCTTGCGTACATTGTTGAAATTACACTATGGTTATTCCCAAATAATACGCTATGCTCTAATTTCTTTTCTAAATAATACACCATATGTTCCCTAATCCGCCTCCTCTCCCTCTTTCATTTTACCCCTGCCCCCTCTCTCTCTCTTACTCGTAGTTTGGCAAACATCCCAAGATAGGTTCTTATTGGTTTTTGCAAGTAGTATATAATAGGCATCAACTTGATTTTATTTTTATCATTTGATCTGGTATCGATTTGATTTTATTTTTATCGATTGATTATTGATCAAGGATTGACTTTATTCAAGAAAGGACCTGCCGGTATGTCCAAATGAAATCTTTTTACATGAATAATAAATTATTATTTATCAAACGATGTGTGGTCAAAATATTTAATATTGATTGATTATCAAACATTGGGTTTATAAATTACATGTGCTTTATTGGATCATTACAAATGGTTACATGTAAGATTAGATGTAGAATGATGTACTACAACAATGTTCTTATTTCTAGAGTTTGAATTTTACAAAGTAGTGTTGAGTGATCTGTTATGCTCAGAATAGTGATATAGTTTGTGTTTTATGCTGGAATGGTCATGAATAGTTATAAAGTTGGAGCAACTTTTTAAGATCATATTCAAAGTAATCTTTTATGTGTTATTGTTGATTTAAACCAATTAGTAAGATCCATGAAATAAATTAGTTATATCCATGAAATAAGTTAGCTATACATATGAAAGAAAGTGCTGGTAACCAGTAGTAGTATATACTATAAAAATTTATGTAACGGGCATTAATGGATAAGTCCTTGGATTAGAAACCTTGCATAATTTAGTTATGTTCCTATATTCAACATTTTAAATCATAACCATTAGATAATATCGTCAAACATAGGACCACTAACTTGCAAATTCATACCCAACAAATTTGCTAGAAATAGTCATGTAAAAAGGCTAAGATAATATAATTTTCTTGTTAATATTATCCCTTAACAAATAATTTTATTACGTAATAATAAATGCATTTGGAATAAAGTATCTGTAATGAACATTTTGGATATTATATATGAGAAAAATATAACCATAACCATCATGTTTAGATTAGGGTATAAGAAAAGTGTGGGTTTAATAAGGTATGGTAAAATAAGGGCATATATATGTGCATGTATGTGACATTATACAAAACACATGAAATACAAATAGGTACTAATGGAGGATATACATATAATAATGCTAATGTGTTATGTTGTTTTAATTTACATATCAAATATGTTATCTTTGTGTGTTCCATTATTATTATTATCTTGCTAAATTTGATGAAATTTTTATAGAGTTCTTGAGCACCATGTTTACAGATACAAATAACTAACAACCCTAACAAAATCTTACTAAATAATTTTTGGTGTATTTCATGGCAATATATCAAACAAGATGCATATGCCCTACATAAACATATAAAAACAAATTTAGTTAAGATTTTGATTAAAAGGCAAGATTTAATGAAGACATGTGACTAATTAAGTTATTAATAATCCAACCATATGTAGTAAAACATAATTGAGATAATTTACAAAACTGATTATGCACTAGTAAGCTATATATAAAAATATATACACCGTAACCAAAGTAGTTAAGGTACTAAAGAGAAAAGCACGCACCTTGAGCTTTTTAGTGCGCCTTTTATGCAAGTGCGAGCAATTTTGATGGAAAAAATGGCACTACGAATTACTACCAAAAATGATACATTTAGTGTTTGGATCCATGTCAACCTGAAATGAAAAAGGTAAAATAAAATTATTAAACAATTTTATTAGCAAAATTTTAAATTTAGCTATTTTATAAACTAAAAATTTAATTTTTAACTATATTTTATAAATTAAAATTTACAGATTTTATAATTATTATTCAAATTTAACTATTTTATTAGCTATAATCTAAATGTTAAATTATATTTTATAATCTATTGAACTTCATAAATATTATATAAAATAAAATTACAATTCCTTCATCTATCTTGAATATTTAATTCTTTTATTAACTGAAATTCTGATTTTAACTACTAATAATTCATTCAACTATTTAAATATTTTTTAACTATTTTTTAACTAAAAATTAAACAATTTATATTTTATAATTTATTTAACTATTTGAATATTTTATTAAACTATATAATTAACTATAAACTAAATTAAGTTGTATTTTACAATTTATTCAACTATTCAAATATTTTATTAAACTTTTTAAATATTTTATTTAACTACTTTATTAAGTAAAATTGAAATTTAACCATTTCATTAACTAAATAGTCTAAAATTCAAAATTCAACTATTTAAATAAAATTTAAACCATACTTATAACAATTATTTAAATTTTAAACTAAATTAATTAAATTAACTTCTAAAAGTTTAAACTAATTAAAATTAGCTTCAAAATTTAAACTTTAAACTAATTAAATTCAACTTTAAAGATTAAAGTTATAAACCTTAGTTAAATATTACTGTTAAAGTTAAACTAATTTAAACTAGTAATTAAGCAAAATACATTACCTCTCTTAGGCGCTGTCAGATCAGGTTCAGATGACGGCAGTGGCAGCAATAGAGGCTAGCGACGACGGCACTGGTAGTAGACGGAGGCGACGACGACGATGGATGGCTGCTGTCACTTTTTTACTTTAACTTTTTTGAGAACACTAAAATTCAATTGATTTTAGTTGACTTTCAAAAACATGGTTGCTTACTCGAGACATGCTTTTATATGCTACGACAACTCAAAAAAATCGTGCTTAATGCGCTTTTCGGACGCTTCTAGTAGTGGAGGTTCCTCGACATCGAGAAAGAAGCAATAGGTGTGCCTGTGCCTTTTTGGCTCCAAGGCACAACCCTTGAGAACTTTGACCATAACATCATATAATGCATGATTATGATAGTAAGAGTAGGTAACCATCATTGCATTTCAAATCCTTATGCCCACTAGTTAGTTTGCTTCTGACAAAAACCTATAATTAATATAATCCTCAATACAAAGTACTTTAATTTGTTGTATATACTATAATATCATTTGCACAAGTTGCAGTATTATTTTCTACTCTCTTAGTCACAATACTTAGAGCATAATTTGGTTTTTTAATGTTGTAGTCGATTGCTAAATACCGATCATGAATTACTTTTATAGGTGTTTGAAAGTTCGTAAAGGGTATGCCCAGTAGAAGTTTTGTTTGTCCGTGATTTGCATGAATTTTTGATTTGACCTATGGTAGTTGATCAACTAGTTTGAGCTGTATTTTTTGTTTGTGTATGTGATAGTATAATATAAAGAGCTGGTAGGAAAATAATTAATGACATATTATACATGATTTAATAGGGAAATATGTCTTCTAGCACGGACAAACAATGGATGAAAGAATCTGATCGAAGAACTACATGATATATGGAAGGAGTATAAAAGTTTATTAAATTCATTGTAAATAATGGTGGTAATAAGAAAATATATTCTTATCCGTACACACAGTGCAAAAATATGAAAATGAAGATTAAATTAGATTACATTCATTATCATCTTCTCAGATGGGGAATTGTCCAACCATACATCGTATGGCATTTTTATAGGGAAGATCTGAGGAAGAAGCAAAAACAACCGGTTAATCAATCCATAAATTCCAACAATTCTGAACGTCCTAGGATGAAAGATCTGGTCAATTTTGCCGATATATTTCATCATTCTCAACTTGCAAGTTTGTTGCTCGATAATATTATTGGGGAACCGCCTACGACCAATGTGATTGGCAAACCAATCAAAGTAAGAAGTATAAATGGCTTTTTGGTAGTGCAAAAGAGCATAGTATCCTTCATATCCAAAATGAATGATAAAATTGTATGTCACCATGAAACTAAATAACTTGAAACCCTAGTATGGCTTTTTTGACAATGGTGTGACTGCACTCCTCGAATTTACAAAAAAAATTACTCTTTGAAGGTAAAACGCTACCAATAATGTACCCCGATATGAAGAAGATGATTAGAGAAGTTGGGATGGATGACAAAACTTAATATGCATGCATTAGTGATTGCATTTTATACTTGAAAGATGATATAGACAAAGTTTCTTGTATAATTTGCAACGCATCATGATATAAGAAAACATTGAGCAAAGAGAAAAGAACCACCAATGTACTTCAAATGGCATTATGACATTTCCCTTTAATTTTTGGATTAAGGAGAAAATATACTATAACATGTATAATAGATGCTTTGACTTGGCATGGTCGTACCAAGTATGATCAACTATAATGCATCACCCATGTGACACTTCCTAGTGGTGAGCTACATATTCTTTTGACTAAACATTCTCTACTGAATCATGAAATGTCATGCTTGGTGTAACACCCCATAAAATTAACCACAAATAAATAAATTGGATACATTAATTTAAATAAGATAGCACTAAAATAGAAATTTCGCAAAAGTCAAAATTTGACCAACGATGTTGTGTTTGTGACGAATTTCTAATCAATTTCCACATATAATATATTAAAAATGGAGCTCAAAAGGAAAAGTTATAAACATTTGAAGTTTTTGGATTCAAAATAATTTAGATATTGGAATATGAAAGTTAACAACTATTAGACTTGGGGCCAAAGTAAATGATAAGATTAAGGTTAATGTTAAATTGTAATTGATGAATAAAATAAATAAAAACAACCGCACAAATAATTTTCCCAAAATAACGTAACGGTTGATTGTAGGGTAGAGACGGTCGATTAGGGAAAGCTAGTGGCAGATAGGTTTTAAGCATTTTGAAAGTCCGGATTTTTATTATTTTAAACTAACTTAAATTTGATGGTTCTGATGCGTTCCAATCACTATAAATAAGAGCCTAGCCCCTCACTTTTAGTCACAAATTATTTTGGGATCCTAGCGAAGTTCTTTTGTCTCTCTCTCTCTCTTCAGATTCAGGAAAAGGTTCTTTAGGGTTTCAGGTAACAAATTCAAGATGTTTATTACTTTATTTCTAATTTTATTCTTCTCCATCCCTTAATTTATGAATCTAATCTATATATACAAATCTCTTGTTGTATATATAAAAAAATGATATGAAAGATATTGTTAAAATCATGTAAAGTCCAAAGAAGGCAAAGCTAAGGATATACTGTGAGTAGTAATCTTAGCTTTTCTATTTTAGTAGTTGATTAGTACAGTTTTGGTATGAATATGCTTTAGGGATTTTTGGTTTACGAAACATCATATTATAAACCCCTAAAACTCCTTCAATGTGAAATGTCGATTCTGGATTGAAATCTCAACTGTTTATGTCAAAAAAGTAGGAATTGTGTAGATTTGCAAATTTTGATAATTTTACCATCTATTCCACTTTTTATTCTTTTTCATTGAATTTTATTAAAGGGTTTTGAAGAAGGAATAATGTATACGGTCGAATTTTATTTGTATTTTGCACACTTATTCCCATAAATTAAATAGAAATTCCTTTGTTTATATTTATGTTAAAAAAGAATTTAAATAGAGCGTAAAGTTGGAATTGTAAGTTTCTATTATTGTTAGCACCAAAATTGGTCACTAACACCCTTGAGTAGAGTTATGTAGAGAGATTAATGAAGAGAATAAATTAGAACTGAAAAATAGTGTAATTCAATGCAAAAAGAACAACAAAAACGAGAACACCAGATTTATAGTGGTTCGGCGTAATTGCCTACATCCATTTTGAGTTTAACCTTTATTGCTTTCTCAATTACTTGAAACAGATGCAATCCGCAAATCAATCACTTGAATACAAGTTTAAAAAAAAAAGAGGAGAGTAAAGAAAAATGTCAGAGTCTCCCAAGTGTTCCCGGAAAAAGGTCCTTTTCATTGTGCCCTTGCCCTTCTATTTATAGACGAGATGGGTTGGACTTCCCTCATGAGCTTAGGAACAAGGTACCTCTGCCAATAGTAGGTGACTTCTGCGCACCAGGCCAGGCAGGCCGAATGCTCTTGCTTTGTTGTGGGCCTGACAACTTTCTAACACCTCTAGTCTCTTCTCGATCGGAATCTTGTCTAGTGCTAATGATAATTTCTTCAACTGTCGTTTTGTAACCGGGCCAAGATGCCGGTTAACATTTGCCTCCCAAAGTGTGTTATGTGAAGCAACACGACACCCTTTGAATCGGTGAGTATTCCTTGTCTTCAGAAAGAAATCCATCATGTTTCTTGAATAGTCATTATCCTCCAATTTATCCTCCCAAGATGTTGTATCCTTCTTTGGTCATCGTGATGCTTGGTCAATTCCCAATATTATAAATCCAGGGTTGTAGTTCATCAGTGGCCATCCGTGTCTGATTCTACAGTGCTAGTAAGCTTCGGCTATCTGATCTAGTCTTTTCTTAATAACCCTAAGCGAGAATTCAATTTATGTTGATTTCAAGAAGTCGAACTTCTTCGGATGTACACATGCATGTTCGGGTACATGTTCTTGCCATTGGCTCTCGGATGCGTTTTATATGCTCATAATTCATTGCCAATTCTATCTAGTTTAACAGCAATTCAATTGTGACTCCTTATTTGTATTTTCTGTGGGATAAGGGTTGCAATAAGCCACTTGACGAGAGCAGACTTCAAGTTTTACATGGATGACGATCTCAGAACAATAAGCAAGGGTGAATGGAGTGTGGCCCGTCACGGATCCATGGGTAGTTCTATAAGCCCATAGTGTTGTAGGGAGTTCATCCACCCATTTTCCTCTAGCCTTTTCCAAACTTCTCTTCAGAACATGCTTTATGATTTTGTTCACATCTTCAACCTGTCCTTTGTAGTAATAATAGATCATAGAAGGTCGTAAGGACAGATGACGTTACGGACAGTGAGTATAAGTTATTTGTCTGCCTGTTTGGTGAAGTAAACAACTGCTATAATGGTGTATTTCGCACCACCTTTAGGATCAACAAGAAGATGATTTCAATGCCCCAAAGTGGCAAACGGCTATAGACTAGCCATTTGAGTAATTTCCATCGACGGGGTTCTTGGATTTTTTGCAAACATCTTGCACTCGTCGCATTGTCTAGCATGATCAACCACATCTGGATTGATAGTTGGCCAGTAATACTTGTAGTAGAGTATTTTCTTTATCATGGTTTTCCCCCTGATGCTATCGCCGCATTCTTCTTCATAGACTTCCTTTAGGACTCGTTTTATCTCATCATGGGATATGCACTGGAGTAAGGGGGTCGAGAATCCCCTTCGATACATTATTCCTCTCTCCATTACATATCGCGAAGCATTACGGGTGACTTGTCGTCTTTTGCTCCTTCTTTCGGGTAAGACCCCATGTTGTAAGTATTTATTAAATGGGGTCATCCATGATTCCATATCGATTTCGGTTTCTAACACAAAATCTACCTCCGTCATATTTATACTCGGCGTATGTAAGGTTTCAACGAGAAACAATCCCGTTTGCTGCGCATCGCCAGTGCTTGCAAATTTTGCCAATGAATCGGCTACTCTGTTTTGCTCAAGCGGGACATGTGAAATATCATAATACTCGAAATTCGCTATCAGCTCCTAAACTTGGACCAAACAAGGGGCAAGTCTCTGCCCCCTTTCTTGGTAGTCTCCCCGCACTTGGTACACCACCAGTTGCGAGTCGCAAAAGATTTCAACCGATCTTACTCCCAGTTCTTTGATGAGTCTTAAGTCGGCAATTAATGTTTCATACTCGGCTTTGTTATTTGTTGCTGGGAATTCAAGCTTCAAAGCATAACAAACTGATCGGTTTTCAGGAGTCACAAGAACTATGCCAGCCCCCGAACAACGGTCGTTAAATGCCCCATCGGTATTCATCTTCCATCGAACGGGAGGTATGACATTGTGGTCGTTTGAGTCGTCTGACACAGTGAATTCAGCAATGAAGTCTTCTAGTGTTTTCCCCTCTATGGCCCTTCGTGGCAGGTAGGTAATATCGAACTGACTCAACTTGATATTCCATTTTAACATCCTTCCAGAAGTTTCCGGTCGTTGGAGTACCTGTCGCAAGGGTTGATCAGTGTAAACACTGATTGAGTGTGCCTGAAAATATGGGCAAAGCTTGCGTGATGCAATCACCAAGCAATAGGCTAATTTCTCGATCTTGGGCTAATTTCATTCTACCCCCGTCTGACGTTTACTAACATAGTAAACTATCTTTTGAACTCGGTCCTCTTCGCGGACCAATGCCGTACTGATAGCTTGCTGGGATACTGCCAAGTACACATACAACATTTCGTGGTCTATTGGTTTCGATGGCACTGGGGGACTTTCCAAATGCCTTACCAGAGCTCGGAATGCTTCCTCACAATCGGATGTCCACTCGAAATTCCTCTTTCCTTTCTTTATCACATCGAAGAAAGGAATACACTTGTCTGTATCTTTGGGCATGAATCGACTCAGCGCAGCCACCATTCCATTCAAGCTTTGTACAAACTTCATAGTTCTGGGCACTTGTACGTCTCGTATAGCTTGAATCTTCTCCGGGTTAGCTTCGATTCCCCGCGCATTCACAATGAAACCCAAAAACTTTGCCGATGCTACGCCAAATGAATACTTCAAAGGATTGATTTTCATTCCATAATGCTGAGTATATCAAACATCTCCGCTAGGTCTCGGATGTGGTCGTTTGACTGCCATGACTTCACGAGCATGTCATCCACATAGACTTCCATCATTCTACCAATCTGGTCTTTAAACACTAGATTCACCAGACGTTGATAAGTTGCTCCTGCGTTTTTCAATCCAAAAGGCAATACTACATAGTAATATAGCCCCACATCTGTGACAAAACTGGTGTGTTCTTGGTCTGGAATATGCATCGGGATCTGATTGTATCCCGAATACGCATCCATAAAAGACAATACTTCGTGTCCGGCCGTAGAGTCGATGAGCTGGTTGATTCTAAGTAAAGGGAAATTATCCTTTGGGCATGCTTTATTCAGATCAGAGTAATCAACACAAGTTCTCCACTTTCCATTTGCTTTCTTTACCAGCACAGGATTGTAAACCCATTCAGGATAGAAGGCGTCATGGACGAACCCATTGGCTTTGGGTTTGTCCACCACCTCTCTGAGAGCAGCGGACCTCTCCGGGTCCATGCCTCTCCTTTTTTGTTTTACAGGGATGTATTTCGAGTCTATGTTCAACATATGACTTGCAATAGCGGGAGAAATCTCGCACATATCAGAATGTGTCCAAGCGAACACATCTAGGTTCGCTCAGAGGAAATCATTAAGATCTTCGGCCAATGATGGGTCGAGTTGCGATCCAATCTTAAGGACTCGTGACGGGTCATCCCAGCTGACTGGTGTGTCAATTGTCAGCCCAGTCGGTGCTGCATTCGTTTCCCTAAGTCCCCAATCATCATCTCTTGAATCTACGTCTCTATAGATCCAAGAATGCTGCCCGACTGGATCTCGACTTCTAAACACTATATCGTCTGTCATCATGCATTATTGTTTTGCATGGAAATCGAGTTTCAGGATGAAGGGCCCAAAAGTAAGGTGAGCCCAAAAGTAAGAGTGGAGCTTTCATGATGAAGTCAACAGACATTATGCTAGCTTTTGTAGCTTCGGGTCGATATCCAATGCGTGGCTCACGATAGTTGGTGAAATCACACATGCATGTCAAAATGGGTCCGAGGGAACATATCATCATTTATTCATAAAAATCCAACTAATTCTTTTAGCATCATTTCCCTGAGCTGTGATTCGATACTCAACACCCGGAAAGGGTCGCCATGGCTAGCTGTAATGTCGACCGTCAGCTTAGCAGGTGCCATTTGCATATATCTTTGAGTTCAGATGTAACTATTTTGCACAACATTCAATGTGAAATATGGTTGGGACGGTCAATGTTGATGGTTACTCTAGTAGAATCCTAAGTCTTGTCATGAGTTATTAAGTCTAATAGTGAAGGGCTCTGAATGCTCTAATAGATTATCAGCAAATGGCCAAAGATCAGGCTTAAAAGCACATTGAAAGAAATGTCGAGCAGGGGTCAGCCTCGAGTTGCGTGCAACTGTATAGATGGATCTTGCTATGAGTTTGAGTTTGCTTGTATATTCGAGTAATGCACTTTCTATTCAATGCATTCATGATCCTTTACCCATCCTTTGAGTTGGTGTGACATTCAATTGCTCATGAGTTAAGGTTTCGATTTAGTGATTCTATCTCTAGGCATCCTTTCGGTCGTAGCCTTGAGTAGCTGCAAGCTCTATATATAAGTTTTAATATTGAGATATCGTAGCTAGTCTTTGGATGACCATGCTTCTTCTCCCAGTCTCGGGTTGATAAATGTACAGCATGGCCGGTTGAGTCTCGCCCTAGCTATGTTTATGTTCTCACCTAAACTCCAAAGACATAGAGGTGATCAGTGAATAGTCGGTTCACATTCATCTTTCTTCTCGCTCGTGCCCCCAGGTCTGGGGCATATACCGATAAGTAGGAAGGCCAGCCACGCCCACTTTAGCTTTACTCTCCTTTCCGTTGAATCGTGGGATCATGTCAGTCGATGGGAGACTAGGTCTCGCCTATCTCGGATTTTATCGTGGTTTTTCATTCGAAGAGGAATACTTCTATTCCACGTCAGTTTCAGGGCATAATTTGGACAGTGGACGGTCATCTACGTCCACTTTGGTTCATCCTCTGTAATCAGGTCTCGGGGTAAAGTTGGCTACAAATGCAATCGGGTTATGTTCATCCAGTTTCATACTCCTCCTGACGAATCGAATGAGGGTGCTGGAGAATTTTTGACCAAGTATTCGTGGTTTACCCTCCTTTCCACACTCTGGAGGTCATAGTTTTCTCAAAAAACATCCGAGTCACATTCGTATGTGCTTGGTGCGGATCGGTATTGACCCTCGATATGAGGTATGATATAGTCGATTGCTCATAGCTTTGGTTGCCGTTTCGATTGGTTCTGTATTGAGTCCTCCCTGCAGTCGTTGCCTCAAGTTATAAAGAACGCCATGCTAGAGCTATAATGAGCTATCGTATTCGTCTTTTTAGTGATTTGTACCCCTGCTCCCAGCATTGATTTGGCCAGGCCACTAGTTGGATGGTCGAACTCCATCCTTAGTGGGTTAATAATCCTCCTGTCGATTTTCGACCGAAGTTTGCGGAGTAGAGAATGGTCGGAATACACTCATCTATTTGTCGATGTTTATACACCACTCTGCATTCTGGTGACTTAGTGTTATTCTCCCCCCGGTTGACTCGCGCCCAATTTGTGTTCACGCTTCGGTCCACGTTCCGGGGACTTAGAGATTTGTCGAACGGTTTATGCTTTAATTCGCACTCTGGGAACTTAGAGTAATCTAGTCCGCTTCAGGGATTTAGAGATTTTTCTCAAGTCGTCTATAATCTAGTCTATGCTCTGGGGACTGAGGGTACCGTAGTCCGCACTCTGGGGACGCAGTGGTTTTTTAAGCCGTTTATACTCTAGTTCGCACTTAGAGGACTTAGAGCACTCTAGTCCGCACTCTGGGGACGTAGAGGTTCTTAGGTCGTTTATACTCTAGTCCACACTTAGGGGACTGGGAGCGCTTTAGTCCGCACTCTGGGGACGTAAAGGTTTTTGAGTTGTTTATACTCGAGTCCGCACTCTGAGGACTTAGTGTTCTCAAGTCCGCACTCTGGGGACTTGGAGGTTTATGCCGTTTATACTCTAGTCCGCACTCTGGGAACTTAGAGTACACTAGTCCGCACTCTGGGGACGTAGAGGTTCTTAGGTCGTTTATACTCTAGTCCACACTCAGGGGACTGGGAGCACTTTAGTCCGCACTCTGGGGACGTAGAGGTTTTTGAGTTATTTATAATCGAGTCCGCACTCTGAGGACTTAGAGTTCTCCGGTCCGCACTCTGGGGACTTGGAGGTTTAAGTCGTTTATACTCTAGTCCACACTCTGGGGACTTAGAGTACTCCCGTCCGCGCTCAGGTGATTGGAGCGCTTGATGAAGTCCGAAACCTCCTCTCCTACCGACGGGGGTTATGAAGTAGAAATTACAGGCGCCTTTGAGCACACATCCAAATTAAGCATGAAGGAGCGGCTCGAGAAAGAGAAGGAGGAGATGGTCAAGGTCAAAGTCGAGCCCCGAGTTGTGGACTTGGACGATCCTTTGAACAAGCGATTGAAGGTCATCCTTCCTGGCGGGTCCAAGCCCATGGAAGTTCCCCATACTTCTTCAGTTGCTACCCCTCTATCAAAGAAGAGTGCCAAGGGTAAACGCTCTGGAGAGGAGCCATCTCGAAAGAAGTTGAAGAAGCATAAGAAGTGATTACTATCCTCGTTCAACGAGAGTTAGTTTAAGTCATGTAATTATTTTCATCTATTTCCTTAGTCCTTGTAAGTAGAATGTCGACTCCGGACTTTGGAGGGGTTGTAATAGAAACTTATTTCTGAATAAAGTTTAGTTCCTTTTTCTGTCTTACAAAAGACTCTTATTGTTCAGTTTTCTTTGTGATTGTGATTTTAATCCAAGCAGTTGTAAGTAACATAGACTTCTCGGTCCATCTTCATATAACTCGGAAACTCTTTGGGAGTTGTTGAACGTCCATTCCGTGCTTCGAGCACTTAGAATACTTTCTAGCCCGTATATCAGGGATTTAACAAATTCAAGTCATCTGTGTCATAGTTCATATTCAGGGAACTTGGAGATCCGAATCGCTTATATTCGAGTCCGCGCTCTGGGGTGTTAGAGATTCAAGTCATTTTATACTCATGTCCGCATTCTGGGACTTAGAGTACTCCAGTCCACACTTTGGTGACTTGGAGGTTTAAGTCGTTTATACTCGAGTCCGCACTCTGGGGACTTAGAGTACTCCAGTTCGCACTCTGGACACTTGGAAGTTCAAGTCGTTTATACTCGAGTCCGCACTCTGGGGACTTAGAGTACTCCAGTCCGCACTCTGGGGACTTGGACGTTTAAGTCATTTATACTCGAGTCCGCACTCTGAGGACGTAGAGTACTCCCGTCCGCACTCTGGGGACTTGGAGGTTTAAGTCGTATATACTCGAGTCCGCACTCTGGGGACTTAGAGTACTCCAGTCCGCACTCTGGAGACTTGGAGGTTTTGAGTCGTTTATACTTGAGTCCACACTCTGGGGACTTAGAGTACTCCAGTCCGCACTCTGGGGACTTGGAGGTTCAAGTCGTTTATACTCGAGTCCGCACTCTGGGGACTTAGAGTACTCCAGTCCGCACTCTGGGGACTTGGAGGTTTAAGTAGTTTATACTCGAGTCCGCACTCTGGGGACATAGAGTACTCCAGTCCGCACTCTGGGGACTTCGAGGTTTAAGTCGTATCTACTCGAGTCTGCACTCTGGGGACTTAGAGTACTCCAGTCCACGCTCAGGGGACTTGGAGGTTTTTATTGAAAGTAGTCATATTTCCACCCTTTAATTTATATTTCATCTACCGTATCGAGGCTAATGTTGTCGAAAGAACAATCGAACCATGTTTTCTCATGGAATGGGCTGCCCCCAGCATGAGGGACAAAATTTGAAAAATGGACAGTCGATTCTCGTCCGTTTGGTGATTATAGCTCTTCCAGTCAAGTCAAGGAAGGAGGCATATGATAGATGGTTGAATTGCATCCATGCTGGGTTAGATAGGCAAATCTCACACAATTTTTTTGTATCTCTTTCTAGAAATTAATAGATTATTGAGTAGACAAGGTAAGTTGCATATGTTCCAAGGTGCAGTCGTGTCCATGTATTGAGAGCAATGGTTAATGAGTAGGCAGTCCACCACAACTACTTCAAGTTAGGCTTTCGAATAACCTTTTGTGTTCAAGGTAGGAATTGATGTGTAGATGAACAAATCACGTCTACTGAGCTTTAGGAAGGGCATCTGTAGTTTGTCGAACTTTGTTCTATGACTCAATTTGAGTAGATGATTAGGCCATACCCATTCCAAGCCTTGCTTAGGTCTCCAAGTACAACGTGGAGGTCGATGAATGGATGGTTGGTCATGTGGACTTTATATTGGGATCTGATCGTGATGAACTTTTCAATATCTAGTCCATAGCCCCAAATCAAAGGCATATGGTTGATGATGAGCGATTGAATTATGCTCGTCTAGATGTAACTCCACATGTCCGATCATGGTCTGCGTAGATTGGTTGGCAACCAAATCTGAGTACCTGGTCACCTGCATCGTTTTGAAAGTAGTTTAGTTCAAGCTAGTCGTAGTTCATAAAACAATTGAAATAGAAACGGAAATGGAAATAATTCAAAGAAGATTATTATAAATCTCATTGATAAGTGAAGCAGCATCGTGTGCTCGCTATTCGACTTTTGCCCCTGGCTTCTTTCAAAGGGATGTCGGCCGTCAGCAGTCCAATCGATAATCATAGCCCTTTATTAATAGGCATTAGACATTCACTGCCCGCCATTCTGCATGACTTGTACATATTATTAAAGCTTTCCTTTCCAGATCGGCTTTTCGATCATGCCTCGGAGGTGTTTGTAATCGCCCGTGTTAGGATCGGTAAGCATCTGGGAATATACAACATTCCCCTTATTTTCTTTAGACTTTGGTGTACTCTCTCGAGGTTGGTTTCCAATACCACTCCGAGTCGTGAGTCTACAAGTAGAGTTGTCAATTGAATCTTTCAAAGTGCATATGAGCCGAATTTTGAGGTCTTTTTTGGCTACTGGGATTTGCATCCTTAGCCAACGGGCCTTCATTATTATTTTTCTTAGTCTGTTCCGCTCCTCCACACTCTGGTTTAGATTCATTTTTGTCATAGAAATGATCCATGGTCGTAGGAGGCTCTCCAGCTAGCTGGCTGCCAAAATATATATGGAGGTCGATTCTCCTCAAGGGTGATCAGTACGATATCCCTTTGAGAGTATCGTTTGAGTAGCGGTTGTTTGTCCGTTCCCTTGTTGCCGTTCAGAAGCTGTCGCTAGATCCTCTATGCCCTGGTCGATCAGGGGATGTAAGGGAAGTAGATAGGATGTTCCTTTTTTAAAAAGTAGGGGTCGTTCGGTATTAGAGAGCGCTTGGCATTAGAGAGCGTTCGGCCTCAGAGAGCGCTCGGCATTCCACACTGTTCGGCATTACAGAGGTGTTCGGCATTCTGATGTCGCTCGGCCTGGAGGTATGGATCAGCCTGGAGGTATGGTTCGGCCTGGAGGTATGGATCGGCCTGGAGGTATGGTCGGCCTGGAAGAGCGTTCGGCCTAGGGGAATGGTCGGCCTGGAAGAGCGTTCGGCCTAGAGGCATGTTCGGCCTGGAAGAGCGTTCGGCCTAGAGGCATGGTCGACCTGGAAGAGCGTTCGGCCTAGAGGCATGGTCGGTCTGGAAGAGCGTTCGCCCTAGAGGCATGGTCGGCCTGGAAGAGCATTCGGCCTAGAGGCATGTTCGGCCTGGAAGAGCGTTCGGCCTAGAGGCATGGTTGGCATGGAAGAGCGTTCGCCCTAGATGGATCGGCCAAGGGTTACTCGGCATACACCTTTTCTACAGCGGTCGGCATAGACCTTTTCTGGAGTGATCGGCATACGCCTTTTCTGGAGTGGTCGACATACGCCTTTTCTGGGGCGTTAGGCTGAATTTCCTTCGGACGAGGGTCGGCCTTCATTCAACTTGAGTGCAAACTTCATCGCCCAATTCTTAGATCTTGCGTACATCAGTGAATCCAATCCTTTCACATGAACATGAACACATGATTGACTTACGGCTGTTAGCTTCCTTTAGAATTTTTTTTTCAAATCTGAGTAGAATAGGAAGTTTTCTAGTAAACAAATGGATCTATCTCACGAATATGGAAATCCACTAGTAGATGATGAGATCCAATCAAGCTGAGAATTCACAGTGAAAGCACCAAAATGTTAGCACCAAAATTGGTCACTAACACCCTTGAGTGGAGTTATGTAGAGAGATTAATGAAGAGAATAAATTAGAACAGAAAAATAGTGTAATTCAATGCAAAAACAACAACAAAAACGAGAACATCATATTTATAGTGGTTCGGTGTAATTGCCTACATCCACTTTGAGTTCAATCTTTATTGCTTTCTCAATTACTTGAATACAGATGCAATCCGCAAATCAATCACTTGAATACAAGTTTGAAAAAAAAGAGGAGAGTAAAGAAAAATGGCAAAGTCTCCCCAGTGTTCCCGGAAAAAGGTCCTTTTCATTGTGCACATGCCCTTCTATTTATAGACAAGATGGGTTGGACTTCCCTCATGGGCTTAGGAACAAGGTACCTCTGCCCATAGTAGGTGACTTCTGCGCACCAGGCCAGGCAGGCCAAATGCTCTTGCTTTGTTGTGGGCGTGACAACTTGCTAACACCTTTAGTCTCTTCTTGATCGGAATCTTGTCTAGTGCTAATGATAATTTCTTCAACCGTCATTTTGTAACCGGGCCAAGTTGTCGGTTAACATTTGCCCCCCAAAGTGTGTCGTGTGAAGCAACACGACACGCTTTGAATCAGTGAGTATTCCTTGTCTTCAGAAAGAAATCCATCATGTTTCTTGAATAGTCATTATCCTCCAATTTATCCTCCCAGGATGTTGTATCCTTCTTTGGTCATCGTGATGCTTGGTCAATTCCCAATATTATAAATCTAGGGTTGTAGTTCATCAGTGGCCATCCGTGTCTGATTCTACAGTGCTAGTAAGCTTCGGCTATCTGATCTAGTCTTTTCTTAATAACCCTAAGCGAGAATTCAATTTATGTTGATTTCAAGAAGTCGAACTTCTTCGGATGTACACATACATGTTCGGGTACATGTTCTTGCCATTGGCTCTCGGATGCGTTTTATATGCTCATAATTCATTGCCAATTCCATCTAGGTTAACAGCAATTCAATTGTGACTCCTTATTTGTATTTTCTATGGGATAAGGGTTGCAATCAGCCACTTGACGAGAGCGGACTTCAAGTTTTACATGGATGACGATCTCAGAACAGTAAGCAAGGGTGAATGGAGTGCGGCCAGTCACGGACCCATGGGTAGTTCTATAAGCCCATAGTGTTGTAGGGAGTTCATTCACCCATTTTCCTTTAGCCTTTTCCAAACTTCTCTTCAGAACAGGCTTTATGATTTTGTTCACATCTTCAACCTGTCCTTTGTAGTAATAATAGATCATAGAAGGTCGTAAGGACAGATGACGTTACGGACAGTGAGTAAAAGTTATTTGTCTGCCTGTTTGGTGAAGTAAACAACTGCTATGATGGTGTATTTCGCACCACCTTTAGGATGAACAAAAGATTTCAATGCCACAAAGTGGCAAATGGCTATAGACTAGCCATTTGAGTAATTTCCATCGGCGGGGTTCAATCCCTACGTGTCTCGACAATGTGGGTTGGCGGTGAATGGCTAGGGTAGTCAAGAGGCTGGCTGTAAAAGTAGGGTGCTTCGGATTGCCATTTGTCGCCACCACCATTTTAGAGTAACCATTGCATTCAGTATTAGAGATTAGGTTTCCAATCAATGGGGATAGGTATACGTATGAAATGCGTACTTATTACTTCTTTTAGAAAAATTCAAAAATCCAAGTGTGTGTGTGTGTGCACACATACACGTGAAAACACCAGACAAATCTTTATGTCAGCGTAAAATACTACCTTAGGAAATGTAGAAGGATAGGATTGTAACTTCAAAGTTAGTAAGGCATTAAATGCGCAATAAATATGGAGTTATAAGAATTTAATAATGATACAAATAGTCCAATTAAAGAGATTATTAAGGTAATTTTGTAGAGACAAGGAAGGCATAATAGGTAAAATTGTAATGAGTAATTAAATGCCTTTAAAAGAATTCCAATAGAAAAACAATCATTTATTATGAACAGTGTACATTTAGAAATACCAAACAAACATGTTAGATAGTAATTAAATATTATAAGGTAGTACAATTGTTATTAAGCAATAAAGATTAGTGGGCATAGCCCAATACATAAAAATAGTTAGGAAATAAGTATTTGTGTGTTGTAAACAATCGAAAGCAAGCAATAAAGCAAGCAATATAGGAAAAAAGGCGTCAGATGATGGATATGCTCCGTTATCTGATTGCATATCATATATCTGTCCTTAAATCCTGTGCCATCTCAATGCACATCAGACCACAAAGATGCCATGTCGTTGATATGCACTAGCACGACAAAAAAACCATATATTGTCTGATGTTATAGTATCATTTCTAGACATTCTTATTAGACAACATATAAATATTGATTGATATAAATTATTATTCACAAAATGAAACTCAAATATTTTATTTAAACAAATATTTTATTTAAAGTCTAATTCAAATACAATACAACTTTCACTATCACTCTACTCACATTTTCAAATACAACTTTCACTATCACTCTCATATATACAACATTTCTATACACTCTCATATACAACATCTCTTTTACTCACACTCACTCACACTCACACGAGTTCATTTTTATATTGATCTTGGTTTGCTTGCTCCAGCTTGCGTCCAACCATCTCCTATATCTGTCAAATAAACAGTGCGGTAAAATGAAAAAAGAAACAAACCAAAATTGCAAAAATAAAATTGAATTTGAATATTAATATTGCCTCTGTTTATGGGTTTGTTTTTCCTCAAGCTTTAGATAAGGACAAATATATAAGTGCACGGACAACTTATGATATGCACAGTGCATCACTATGAATATCTCAAGGCCGAGCCTCAATCTAATCTCATGGACAAGTATGCACAAGGTCAGACCAAGCGGTGTACATAAGGCATTAAGCATTACACAGTCACACATATATACATACAAATGCATGCATGTATATATGGTGCAACAAAAACAAGTGAAGACAACAATACAATGCAGTGAACACAAGTGCAGCGAACATCACCAAATGGACAGCTCAACAGAAGTTAAGACCAGAATACAGTGCAGTGAGTACAAGTGCATAAGATTAGACTAGTAAACCAAAATGTAAAAAAATGGAAATCAGATTCAGGGCAAAATATGAATTTAGACATGAACAAAATGCATGCACATGTGTATCAGTTCAATACTAATGCAATTTAGCAAGCATGAATTGTGATTTAGATTTAACAAGGCAACAAGATGGAAATCAAATTCCGACAGATACATAGTGTATCAAGTAGAGATACACACAGCTACAACTCAATAGCTTATACATCAAGAAACTAACTCGATGCACACATCATTTATGTACTGAAAACAAGTTCAACTCAAAATGGTTCAGAAATTCAAAATGGTTCAAAACTAAAAACAAGTTCAACAAAATCTCAAAATGGTTCAATCTCAATGGAAATCGAGTGCAAAATATGAACACACCAGTATATAAAAGTGTGTACAAATATGTACAAGCACATACAAATATATACGAGCATACACAAGTACATACAAGTATATACAAGAACTGAATTAGAACAAGATTTGCAATTGAACCATATCGGACTCATGTGCAAAAGGCAGTTCACACATATATATGCAGATATAAGAACATTCACACATATATACATACATATTAATGTATGAATATACATGGAAGTTTACAAATAATATGTAGACATATACAAACTTACATACACATGAGTATGGATGAACCAAGATAGCATAACAAGAAATCGCAATGCAAAAGCAACATTCACACACATACTACATATTTGGGGCGCACCTTTGATTTTGTAATGTGGCTCGAGGTGGGCGATTGTTGCGGCTCTACGTTACCACCAGCCCGGAAGTGTAATTGGTATATCTACACTGGCATTGCCTAGTTGTGTCGTGTCACCAACACTATCGAGACCATTACGAGTTTGTCTGTGTTGTAACTTTGGAGTGCCCTATGGTAGCCCCAGTTTATGGAGTATCATGGTGTTGTATAGACTATGGCATTATAAAATGTGTTAAGGGAGATATGGGTAATGCCTTAATGTTATTTTAATAGTTTACTTTACTATAGCATTATTATAATAACGTATATTACTACATAGTGTATAGTTCCACGGATCCTTGGAGGATGGTTATCCCAAACATCCTTTAAGTTACTTGTATTTCAGTTGATATTTTACTTCAGTTGGATTTATTGATCTAAGAATGTTAATCCTGACTCGAGTGTTTTGTGTTTTTGCTTTACGCTCGGATCAGACTGAGTGTCACGGCATTTGAGACTCACCTTTGGAGTTGAAGCTTTGCTAGGAGAACCATCTATCTATTCAGCTTGCAGTTATTCAGTGGACTCTGGTGATATATATATATATATATAGATCTTGTATTTGACTATTGTATTGAGACTTCTATGTATTCGAGACTTCTGTTATATCTTGTTTTAACTTTGTTATATATATATATATAGTAGTGTCATGAACTACTATTCATTTATTTCCGCTGCTTATTGTTATATTGCTCTATGTCTATGATTCTGTGATTAATTTATTTACGGTATATACTGAGATTTGCCAAATATAAATTAACAATCTGATATTTTAAGCAATTTAGGTCCGATATGTGTGGATGCGAATGGTACGAAAAATCGGGAGGTTACAATTTTCCTTTTCCTTTTTTACTATAAAATTAAATTAAATCATCCGCTTTAAAATCTAAATTGAATCAATTACTTAATTAAAAAAATGTAAATTTGGATCCTTTGAGTAAGTTTTGGAGAAATTCACCAATATCTATATTGTTGTGTGCGATCAGGTCTCAGGAGGAACAACTGTTCTGATCTAGGGTTCTGTTTCAATTTCGACGTAGGTGGCTTTAGGCTTCAATGATGGTGAGGTTGAACTTATCGAGTAAAGGCGAGTTGGTAATAATGTTTTAGGGTGGTGTAGCTTGGTTTTGGAAATCGTGGTGTTTAGGGTTTTCGATCGGGAAGCATCAAGTCATGAATTTTTATGATTGATCGACTTTGTCGAGATGGGGATGGATGCGGAGAGAAGGAGGAGAGAAGCTCATTGGTGATGGAGGCATCTGATTTAGTGAAGTGTGGAGGGATATTGGGGAAGGAGCATGCACGACTTTAATGTATCAGCATGCATGAGTCTCAGGTAAGGAAGAAGATGATTTTGGGAGGGATTAGTTTTAGTGGTAATTAGTTGAGTAATTAAACTAATTAGTTGTTCTAAATTAATTCAAATCATATTAAATCAATAACTTTCTCAAACGAGGTCCAATCGAGACATGGTCTTTTGCGTTGCTTTCGTAATGGCATTTTCTACGCACTAGAACAGATTTCATCTAGTTTGGAGCAAGTGGAAATTTGAACTAAAATCGAACGTCATTTGATTTAGATCAAACTGGAATGCTTAAGCGTCTGCTAAAATTTCAGTAAGCTAACTCACCACTGACTGAATACTATAATGATATATATAGTAGACGTAATTATTGGTTTGGTTTGGTTAAATTTTTGCTTCAAAGTCGAATGACATTCAAAGTGAAATACAAGGAATTTTGATGCGAAATCTAGATTTCTCATCGCTGTGATTTTAAATTTCAGTTATATACCTATTGATTTAAATTTCATTCATACACTTGTGTTATAAATTGTTAAATGCTAAAAGTTTGGTAGTTGGTCATGTTGGATATGACATTGATAAATATAAAAGTTGAACTTTTTTAACAGAGGTAGTAATAGCAATGGTTAAGTGCTATGGTATCCATTGGCCTCGTTATAATATTTTGAAATACTATTAATTGCTATTTTGATTTGGAAATGATTTTGATTTAGAAAATTATGTTAAATCCGACTTTTAGACTTTTCATGATATTTTGCTTTAAAGGTTGTTTTTTAGCTTTTCTATTTTTCTCTAACCTTTTTTGTAAAAAAATTCAAAGTACTTTGGAAAGTATTATTTTTATAGAAAATGTATTATAATAACGAATGTTTAAAGAAAATAAAGGGGTTTATCTATTGTATTAAAGTGATTTTGTATTTAAAGGAGATGGAAATATTTTGGAATAAATATTTGTGAAATGCTTTATATGAACTGTTGAGTATAAAAGGAGTTTTACAATTATATTTGGAGATTTATAAGAGAAGTTTTAAAATCATAGTTGAAGATTTATAAAAGGAGATTTAAAAATGATATTTTATAAACGATGTGATAAATGGTATTTTATAAAGAAAATTTACAAATGAAGTTTTATACAAAAAATTACAAAAATAGCTTTATAAATATATAAGAGATTTATAAAAAGGAATTTTATAAAGGAAAATTGGATTTAATTTCCATAAATGGTCTTTATAAATTATGGTGGTATAGAAAGTATTCTTTTCATACTTAATACCAAACTCCAATGTGTGGAAACTCGTTCCATCTTGAGAATTAAGAATGCATGTCAAGTCAAGGATAGTACGCTAACTTGTCCGATTACATTGTTAATCGAGGGATGGTACTGTTTGAAATCGTGAAGTGGGGGTAAGTATATTCAATCTAATTTTTATAAGATCCATCTAATTACATTAAAAAGTGTTTTGGGTTTATGGTTGCTAACATTTTCAAATGACATTTGTTTTTAACCCAATTAAGTAATGAAATCTTTCTTAAGATGCGTGAATATACTTATACCATTAAGATAAGTATATAGATATGTTTCCTAAGTGTTGGAAATGTAGTGTTTTGTGAATATACTTATACCTTTGATATAAGTATGTGGAAAAGATTTCTACCTATTGAAAGTGACATGTTTTTTGAATATACTTATACATTTGAGATAAGAATATCAATATTTTTAAGTGTTGAAAAGGGCAGAAAGGGTTTGTGACTATATATGTAGGAGTATTTTGACATGAGTATTTGCAAAGTGATTCTAATTAATGAAAGGATTAATTAAACAGGCTTAGTGGTTGCTTATGTGCTTAAACATGCTTAACTAAATCTCTGATTGGATTGTTTTTATTTGATAGTTAGATTACCGACTATCATATCTTAACTAGTTTTAAAACTTCGTTGTCAGTTCGGAGAGACCATGATCGAATATATAATCTGAAAACAACTTCAAACTTTCATAAGCATTTCGAGTTGGAGACATCTTGAAGATGATTGAAGATGGTGTTCTTTAAAATGCAAGGGCTACTTGCTACTACGCCTGAGGATGATTCTAACAAGAATAACTACGTGTATAGAAGAATGCTAAGATTACGTTATTGCTTGTAGCGCAATGTTAGCATTCCAAGTGGGATTTCATAAAAAGGTAATCGTAGCCTCAAGCCTCACAATCGGAAATGACTAAAACAAGGGATATGCTTCAATGCTATGTAGGTTGCACCCATCAGGGTATGGGCATTACCCTTCTAGATCATTATTTATGGATTTATGGATTTGGTATGTGCATGAGAGCTCTCGAGGAAAAGGTTGCAAAGCAACCAGGGTGATGACATATATGGTACTCTCTAGTAAGGGGTAGGCCGATCCTGATTTGTAGGGGATCCATGTGAGGCCCTCGACACATTTTTCTAAAGGTATGCCGTGGTAGTTGGTAGTTGTAATGACCAGTTTTTCCGTACTCTTTGAATCGACAATAAACCACACGTGTCCAAATCAAATTGCACGAATAAGCGGATCATTAAGGGTAGAAAGAAAATAAAGACAGAACAGAATCTCACACGAATGAAATAACATATATTATTTCAATAATAATCTTTATAGCGGAAAAGTTTAAAATACAATATCAGAGTCTAACCTAAATTGAGCTTGACAGTTATAAACATCTGTCCTTACAATTGCTGACAGACATCAAACAAAATACACTAAGTACAACGGATAATAGAATATGTCCATACGATGATGAAGATCTCCAGCTCTCCTCTGGAAACTCCAACCGTCTTCAACTCAACCTGAAACTACTCGGATCTGACCCGAGTATTAAAAATACCTGGATCAAGCTTGATAAACCAGTGTGAGATACTCAAAATTTAAAATGACCATGATATCAAAACCTTTGAAAAGAAGGGTATCTCACAAGACCACGCCCACACATAAATACAGACGGATTTTTACCTTATGATAATCAAAACGCTTAATACCCAAAATACACTTGATATTATTTTTAATGACATTATTTTGAAAAAACTTTTCAAATAAACTTATTCAAACAAGGTATCAATATCTGGACTAAGTCTAACGAAATATATCCGGACTGGGTCAACGGAATATACCGAATGGAATATATAATACCAGAAAGGGGTAGCTGAAATGTTTGCAAGTCATTACAGCTATTTTGGGAATACGATCAAAATCGTAAATCTCGTAGGGATTGGATTTCCAACATGATAGGGAACTAGTGGAAAGATCATTCTGTATCCACGGCTTACGTCCAAGACTCAGACGTCGTTGTACAACAACACAAATGGCTAAAAGTGGATACAATTTGCGAATAACATCCAAGGACTCGGACTTCGTGCATCCCTTCCATGAGGCCAGGACGTATCTGGTACCTAGGGCTCAGAACATCAAATAACCCAAATCACTACTATCCGAAATGCGAGCATACATCTGACCACATAGAATCCCATCATAACCGGGGTGTGAGGATCGTGAGGCTACGCTCAATTTCTTCAAAGCCATGCTTTTCATACAAAACCACGCTTTGATCATATCAGGTTCCACTTTGAATGCCACATTATCATTCCACGTCACATGACTGATTTCTAGAAAAATATAACTTCCTGAGCTCGTATGTCTCGAGAAAGGGTGTTAAGCTAAGAGAAGTTGCCTTCTCCGCCACCAACTGATATACGTTTACGGAAACCACTCAAACGTGATTTAGAATACAATGCCAGACAAACATCCATACAAGTTCGTTTTAGGACTGAACGAAACCGAAGGCCCTTTCCTCGGTCATTACTAGGCGAAAAGCCCTTGCAATCCGAAAAATCTCCATCATGAGGAGACCACTGCTATAAATAACTCTATAATGGTGGCCAACCAGAGCATGTTCAACAAGCAGTCTTCAGGCTATAAAGATCCACGGTCTTCAATAATCATCATCTTAAACATGTCATCAATTTTGAACGTATATATTGGTTCGAAGTGGTTTTCGAAAGGAATTACCCAAATCCGACTTTGGTTCCTTCAAAACCAATTATCGATTAAAATATGTTAAGTTCATACGTGGATATCAATCATCAATCATTTACTTCATCTTTCATTTAAATCGAATATCTTTCTTAGATATATCCTTTTCAATTTATTCCATTTTCTTTTCTAGAGTATATGGAATCATTAAGCCTCATTTATCAAATCGTTTGGTTTATTTAAACCTTTCTTAAATCCTAATAATTTCTCTATTACTTAGGAATTTTTTTCCAAATCATTCTTTTAATCTAAATCAATGATTTCTCATATTCAATTTATAGCTTTTTACTTAGGGAAAATATTCCCAAATCATTCATTAATCTAAATCAAAGATTTTCTTTCTTAACTTTTAACTTAGGGAAAATATTCTCCTTTTATAATATCACTTTCCAAAACATCCGCTTAATTTAAAGGATTATTCACTGTCTAAAATCGCGAATATAATTCATTTAATAAACTTTCACATTTAACTTATCAAATTGAATTGATTTCTGATTTACAAAACGGTGTTTATAAATTCCATTTATATTTGACAAACTTCCATGTACAAAATTTCTTTACTAACAAATTCTATTTATATCTCACTTATAAGTCAGAATCCAATTATAATTTAATTACTCTTAAAACTCTTATTTACAAATTCATTCCTTTCAAATCTTATTATTTATAAAATCCATTATAAATTCTTTTCTAAATTTCAATTGCAAACCCATATATGAATTTGATTACAATCTCAATTAATATTTATAAAACACTTTTATAATTCCATAACTTTTATTTATAAAATATCAATTTTATAAATCTTATATATAGACCATGTATAATAAATTCAAAGAATTTATTTCTTTTCTTTTATCTTAGTAAAAACTTAATTATGATCTTTTAGAGCATCCGGGCTTTCCTTTCGATATGTTCCACCCCTAGCCTAAGAAGAGAAAATATAGGCCAGGTAAGTTCAGGTCACCGGTTGCTCCATCCCTAACCTTAGTTAAACACCTTGTTTTTATCTTCCCAGATCTCATAGGTGGGACAAATATACTAGTTGTTTCCGCATACTCAGTTCGTAATTATATTCAATCTTCTTCACTTGTTGTTTAAGTGGTATAAACAATTCATCGTAACAATTTATTCAACTCTAACTAAAACTTTCAAATCATCTTTACATTACTTAGTTATTCCTTTAAAATCATTCTAGAAAAGATTTAGGAAAGAATTGTTAAGTTTAAACTCATATTCAAAAAGTTATAGAATTCGCAGCATAAAAGTGCTGCGGAAAGTGCTATATAAGCTTATTTGATTTAAACAACTTTTTAATATTTGAAAATTCATATTTTCCATTCCAAATCTATTTTAAACCATTTTAATAGATTTATTAAATTTATTTCATATTTTTAATCATTTAAAAATATCATTTATAAATAAATCCCGTTTTGAATTCCAAACTGCAAAACCGCGATGTTTTTAGAAAATTATTTTAGAGATATTTCAAAATCTACTCAATGAAATCTTGATTTTCTTTCTTCATTTGAAAATTATTATCATTGTGGACCAAAGAATTTTTATTTCGAAGAAATCCGACTTATAAATCATTCTCTACATCAATTTGAGGTTACAGGTCGAAATTTACGAACTGCCGCTACGCGACGAGCTCGATTTTGACCAATTTTGTGGATTGCTTCGGAACTTGTCCGAAACATTTCAAATTTGTTTTAAACCACATTTAAACTATTTTACCTTATTTAAAATCATTAAGAGGCTAAATAACTTCCATACACACATTTATATGAATTTAATTTCCATCAAATTAACTATGGTTAATTACTAATCATTTCTCTTATCATTTATCAAACAAAGTTATCATCCATATCACAAACATATAATCAATAACAATATCAACCAAGTTATCAAACATTTATCATTCAACATATTTAAACTTTTAAATCATTATACTTGAAATATTTTATGGATTTATTAGAAAATAAGATTACTTGCCTTTAACCAAATTGTTCGCTTCCTACCAACATTTATATCATCAACACTTCACTTAAACTTCAACTAATCAACTTCTACTCCATTTCTTTTGCTTTATGCCATCGACCACTTCTTTCAAACTCTCGAAAATCTGGCAGAGCTTCCACAGTACCTTATATTTGCTCCTAGCTCCTTGGAATGAAATTTGCGGCACTTCCTTCTCTTTTTCTTGCTTCGAAGCTTCATGAACTTTCTCCTCTTCCTCCATAGGTTCGGCCATGCCCTATTCCACTCCTTCCTCCATCATTTCTTCACTTATTAGATGCTAAACCATGTTCTAATGATATTCTAAGGTCTTTGGCAAAGTTTGGTGGTGTTTGAAGCTGATTTGATATGCTTTTGAAAAAGTTAGTAAGCATTTGGAAGAGAAGAAGAAGCCATTAAAGCTCTAAAGAAGAAGAAGAAGAGAGCTTAGAAAGGAAGAAGAAGAAGAAGAATGAAAAATGTGAAAAAAAAGTGACAAAGTGGTTGGTATTTATAGAAAAAGAAATGAAGTGGTAAATTACCAAAATGTCCCTTTACCAAATTACCAAAACAACCTTACTTACTTCGAAAGTAATCTTATTTTTTTAAACACTTAACATCACATTTCAAATCATTACTTTATGTCATTTTTACTTAAATATTAAGTAAAGTAAGTAATAATTATGTTTCTTTGATTTGATGTTTTACCTTTTGCTTTGAAATGACATTTTTGCCTTTTTGTGCTTACTTTTTCTTAATTATTTTCTAGAAGTTTCTAGCCTTGTTTAGCAAAAGTAAACTTGGTTAGTGAATTAATTATTACTTATACTATTTGAATATATGTTTTTATATAAGAAAATAAAGGTGCGACGACGTTGCGACAACTTTTAATCGACAAAACGTTGTTTTTTGACAAAATGTTTTACGGTCATATTTTGACGTTTTAGTTAAACTATTTATTTATGTAAACCAAATTTAAAAATGAACTTTTTACTTCTTTAAAGTAAAACATGTCTCTTTATATTTTAAAATCATATTTAAATAATATCAAAATCTCTAATTTTATGGTGTATGTAAAACTAACAAAATACGACAAAATTTGGTTATTTTTGTTAAACTATTATCGATATACTCTTAAATATTTTAATATACTTTTATTATCTTTATTTGATGTTTTCAATGACATTTATATTTTTAAATAAACATTTAAACCTATTTATTTAAGTATTTATTTATATTTAACAAAACTTAACTTTTGTTGGTTTGTTGTTAAATTCAAATTTATACTTTTTAAATTATCAACTATAAGAATAAATAATTTCTCTATTATTATCTATTATATATAACTTGTTTATTTAAGTTTGAAGCCTTTCTAAATTTAAAACAAACAAAATCTCTCATTTTCGAAGTAGTGAAATTACGGGTCGTTACTGTAGTCTGATAGCCTTATCATTGTATGGGATCCATTTCCAACATGTGCATTTATGGACATAGTTGTATACCTATTATGCTGAAATGTAATTAATGTAACCATTTCGGCTATGATTCAATATTTATTTTAAATCCTAAACATCATTATAATATCACAAGATTTCTTATGAAATAGTTTGGTCTTCGTAAGGTAAAAACTCATCCGTGTTTATGTTAATCCTACGAGATACCTTCATTTTTAAAAGGTTTTATAACATAAAAATCCATTTGATATGTGTTTCTCATACTTGTTACCAGACTGATCCGGGCATTATTTTCTTATAATGCTCGGGCCAACCCGAGCATTTTCCAGATATAGTTATGGATGCTTTGGAACTTCGAAGATGAACTGGATTCTCCAAGACTTATTCGTGTATATTTTATTTCCACTGCAATGATTTATGGGGACAGGTTGGTATAACTATCCAAGCTGATGATTGGTTAGTGGCTCTGATTGATGTATGTATATTATTGTTTTCTTTTATAAAGGTCTGTTGTATATTATACATTACTCATTACGATATCAATTTTGTTCTATCTTTTCTTTCTTTTTCCCAAACAATCTGTATTTCCGACACTTGGATGTTCAGTATGTGAATACCGTAGATATATTATTGTCGATGTTTGAGGGCCGAAAAGGTGGGGTAAACTCATTAGAGATAGGGTTAGTGATATCCTTGGATGAGTCTGAGTGTGTATATATATAAGCATGTATTTTTTAATGCTTCAAAAATGTTTTATACCGTGTTGATTTATCGGTTGAGTTGTTTATGCACTGGTGATGTGGGATATAAACGAGATGCAACATCGATGATATACAACATCTCCTAGTACGCTGATGGCTTGTGATTTTATTTCCTTCGACATTATCACTTTCCTGATGATATGCGGAATTGATGGTATGCAACATCATTATAGGATTTTGATGTCCTTTCACATACTAGTCTTCGACATTAGCCTTCATACTAATAAGGTGCGGCATCCTTCCTTTCAGTGATTGAGCATCCCCTTCATCTTTGACTACAACATCCTTTGATTTCAAAATTCTTGATGTCGACCTGCCCTCATGCCTTTTGAATTGTGAATGGTGGTAACATTTTCCCCTATTATGATGGAAACATTGAATTTTCAAGTCATTGCCTCGATTTGACACTTACCGCCTATTGGTATTCTTTTCCAGATCTGACCATTCATTTAAATCTAATCCATTGGCAACTATATTTCTAATTCTTCTCTATAAATACTTAAGCTGTTTCATCCTTTCTTCTTTTTCCTGTAATTCAAAGCTCAAGCGAAAATTCTAATTTCCTCAAAATTACTTAACTACCTTCAATTTTACGGCGTTGAAGTTTAAATCAATATATGATTTTTATTTTATTTGACTAAGTCGATAAGTTAATTAGGAAATTTAACAATTGAATTGCTGCATGGGTTTTAACTAAGTGTTTTTTATTTTGAATTGATGGTTAGGGTTTATCAATTAAATTTTACCATTAATCTTCATATTATTAATTTAATCATAAACTTGTTATGCTTATGAACATTTTAACTTTGAATTACCATGTTGTTTAATCAATTAACTGAACTTGGGCGATATCGATTTAGAGGCCTAAGGGCTTCTAATTTGTTTACGAAATGAATAGGCTATGGTGAACCCAAATTCTGTTATTAAATTGTTTGATTTCGAAAAGAATGCCCAACGAAATCGGTATGATGTTTGACGTTAAATAATTTTATCTTTTCATTATTGTTTATATAATCGGTTCACTGTCTAAAAGTTAATATAATGCGAAATCCTTGCCATGTCAGCAAATAACCAAGGGTGAGGCAACCATTCATGTGTTCCACATCAATTTAGAATGGTTACCATACGAATTTAATATCTTGACTATACGTTATATTCTTTTTCGGTAACTATTTTCAATGTTATGCTTTAATTTTATGTGACATCCTAACTTGTGTTGTAGTTATCGTAGTACATTTGTGAACCACACATGCTTATGATATCCTTACAAACTTATTAATTAGTTAAACTATCTTAATCTATCCTGACATTGTTCATTGATTTTTCTTATCTTCTATTTCGACACTGGGTCATCATTATGACATCATACTATGGTTTTAATAGCAGCCACTAATGCGACATCCTAAAAATTCAACATCAACTTATTGACTCCATGTGGCATTTAAGACATTATGGATGGTATTTCAACCAGATCTCTTTTCATAAATTCATTATTCTACCATGGATCTAACAATTGCTTTCCAACTTTTAACTGACTATAAGTTTCCAAGTGTTTTACGAATTCCGCATAGATTATTCAATGGTTCAAGCCTTGTAGCAAATGCAATCGCTAAACATGGACTTTAACACTTTAATGTTATAGATTGACTAATTTTTAACTACCTTTTGTTTAGTTATTCAATTTTCTATTTTGCATTCACGAGCATTACAGATTTTGCAAAGTTCTTTCCAGGGAAGCCAAACTCCCTTCTTTAAGCACTGCAACTCTCCATACCTTGGCCAATCTAATAAGGATAAGTGAATAATTTGATAGTCCACTGTATCATCTTCGTCTTTTTCCAAAGAGTTTAATTACCCATCCAACTAATAAGACGAAGGAGTTCGAACATCAATTTTTCTATGTCAGATGCTACTTCTCTAAGACCAGGGGAAACATCTCTGTCTTTAGTAAGTTTTTGTTACTACTGTTTATGTTACATCTGTCATCCTCTTATGATGAATATTTTCTTTTAGATCCTACATCTAAATAGTCAAGAATTTCTATCGACAACACTCTTAATTCCCTGAATCAAACATCCAAGAGTATAGGTGATAGAATTGCTTTTTCAACGGTGACAAATCTATGTAATTATTCTCTGAAAATGGACCACCATAGGATATAAGGAGAACTCCCGATGATGAAGGGGAATGCTTAAGGAAAGCGATTATTGGCCTTTGGTAAACAAAAGGCTTTCTTTACTAATTCTTTTATTTAGCCCGGATCCCTTGGTAAATTCCATTATAGCTTAAATAGAATTTCATAGATTGTGACCTCATAGACCTTTTGCTATAGGATCATCATCACTCATTCTTACTTCCAAGGAGAAGGGAACCGAAGATCACATTTTGTTTTTAACTAAGCCTGTTAAATCTGCTCCTAATAAAACATCTATTGCTACAGCTATTAATAAATTTAAAAGGAAGGCAAGCATTGATGCTCAAGTTGACATTTCGATCCTTCCTCTGAGCAAAAAGCTTAAATTTAGGGATGATAATACTTCCATTGTCATTGCTAAGAAGTCAGATGTAGACTACTATTTGGCAGCTCAAAGTTCTGATGTGATAAATCAAGACTCTCCAAGTGGAATGGCTTCCATCGTTTATTCAAGGAGCTAGGCTTAACTCCTCTCCTTGATGAATCTCTTCCTTCGAAGGCTAACCACATGTTTCTCCTATAACGGGCTTCTCAGCATCCATCTAATCAAATAGCAGACGTCAAGGAGCAAATCTCCTTTCTTAAGACTCAAATGACTAATGTTACTATGGAAAGAGATAATGTTATTCTTGAGAAGGGCCTCCTCCCTTAAAGAGGAGAAAAAGGCTAAGTTAATGCTCAAAGAAAGGATGAAAACATAACCTGAATGTGCTAATAAAGAAAAGACCGAAATGACTGTCAGGATAAAATCTCTAGAGAACCAGCTTGAAAGCAAAGAGGCCACTTTGGTTAATGCTAATCATACAATAAAATATGCTAAGGAACAAGTCACCTTCTTCCTTGGTGAAGCTCTAGTTACACTTATAGAAAAGTGTTATGATGATGCTCTTCTAATGGCATACGGTGACAATATTGAAAAATGCCAAAAAATTGATTTTTCCTTCCCTCTCGGAGTTAAATGCTAGATTTATAAGAAAGTTCAATCTCATATAGAATAAAGCTCAGGGATCACTTCAGGATGAATTTCCTGAAGAAGAACCTGTTGATACCCGGAAGTTATTGTCTTTCGATGACCCTCCGCTCGAAGGAGCTGGGGATTCAAACAAAGAGGAGGAGGATAATGAAGATGATAATGATGATGATAACAATGGTAATGATAATGATAAGGATGATAGTAACGATGGCAATGATCAAAATGGTGGTGTTACTGACAAAAGTCCTAAAGGGCCAAAAGATGGGGGCAGTGGATCAGGTGGTCATGATTCATCTACTACATATTTTCCAAACTTACCCAACCTTTTGGGTGATCCATAAGAAAACATTTCTTCAGAAGACGCTAATCCTCCCAGCCATTGGTCGTAAAAAAAGATTCAAGTCTCAGCTCATCAAGTTCCAGTCGCTTAGGTATGGAATTCATTATTTTAGTACATAAAGTTAACCATTACCTTTTAGTTAATAAATTTATTATCTTAGTCAGAAAGAGGGACCAAATATTATTATGAGACCTTATATGAAAAGGTTCAAAGGGTTGTGCTTCAGTTAAACAGAGAGGTTAATAAATCATTGATAAATATAATGAACTGTTTGACAAATATAAACGCCTCTCCACTAGTACTACATGATTTGGGTTTTTCAAGGAAAAGCAAGCTTCCCCTCGCTCGAATAGAGCTCACTTTATTCGAGATAGAATTATCAAAGAGAATGCAGAATTAATGGCTCTCTTTTGATGCTCATTGATGATAGGGAGACCTTAGTAGAATTTCTCCATAAAATTTATTCTAGGAATCTTCTCATTGTCTTTTCTTTCTTAGAGGAAAAAAGTGGGGTCTTGATTAGGTATCTTTATAAAAGATATTTATATGATCATGGAAGCAACCCTCAACATGGGGCTTGTTGGAACCTTCCTGGGGTTGCTAGCATTCCCCTCTCTCCTAATAATCTTCCTCCCAAGAGGATTAAGTATAACATGGAGAGATTTATTTCTTAATTTTATAAGGGGTCAATATCGTGCAAACATAAATGATTGTATGATTGTAGTGTATGATTCAAGTAATTTATGAACTTTATCGCTTTCATTTGTTTGCAACTTAGGTTATTTCTTTTATATTATAAAGATTAAGGGACCATTGAGTAGTCCTGTTTCCATGGAACTCTTGTATATATTTGTCAAATTAAAGAGGGATTTTGAAGCAAAATCTTTAATTTTCAAAACATCTTAATTAGAAAAGAATTGTTATCTTAGAGATCTGCAAGAAGTATATACATGATTCCTACATTTTTGTTTTGATTTCTTAGGTGACGAGATGGATAAACCGCATAGTGGGGTTCAAATCAATCACACTAAAATGCTATATGACCATACCAGCCCTTCGGCTAGAGAATTGGACTACTATCAATTCCCTCAGTCAATACCTTGAAATGAATTAAAGTTTCTTTTGACTCTAGTCTAAATTTGTCTGTTGGGTCAATCAAAAAGGCTAAAATGGCTGCTTTGAATTCTAAGAGATAGTTGTATGTAAGTTTGGTGTAATTTTAAATCTGTTCAAGTTTGTAAACCTTTGTTGTCTAAAGAAATTTTTTCTTGTATATCGATTTCTTTTCCCACTTTCTTATTTAAGAGAAATAGTTAACTCTCACGTCTAGCAGCTTAGGTATCCTCGTTCGACTTGATTCTATTAAAGATAGGAACATGTTAGAATTCGAAAAGAAACTCTCTTCTCAAGGCACTCTAGCTTTATGATTTTCGGATAATCCAGATGTGCAAAAATGGCATGACAAATTTTATAAATTAAGATCTACGTTTAGCGGATTAAAAGAGATGACTTCCAATTTAGAGAAGAAATGTAAAGAAAAGGATGGAAGAATCCATGAGCTGAAAGAGAAAATAGACACAATCAGCCAGTCTGGACCTTCCATCCAAAGTGTCGAAGCTGATGCAGAAATTGCGCGATTACATCAAAAGGTGATGGATCTTGAGATGGAGTTATTAAAAAGTCAAGTAAATTGCCAATCATTGGAACTCATCGTAAGTGGAGGTGAATCTAGCCTTCCTACTTCAACCCCCTTGATTGGTCAAGAAAAGTTTTCTGCTTTATTAGACCCTCATTCAAGTATGGATGATGGCGAAATTACTAGATTGAGCCAAAGAGTTAGATTTGAATGCGTCTAATTTTTAAACAAGCAGTAGAGTGACAAGGTTTCCACGCATCTCAATACTTATGAGGGTAAAGTAGAGAGACTTGAGCATAAAAAGCACACTCTTGAGCAGGAAGTTGAGAAATTAAAGGGCAAAGTTTAGCTTCTAAAAGTAGTCAAAAAGATGCTCGATTGTGCATTTAAAATTTAGATTGATTCGACTGATGATGTAGATACTATTCAAAATAAAGAGAAGAAGCTCAGACAACATCTAGATGTAGTGATTCATCGTATTACTGATTCTTCTTCAGCTGCCGAAGATTTGAGAAGGATGGCTCAAAGCATTGATTTTTAGTTTGTAAAGTTTTAATTAGGCAACCTTGTTGTTTATTATAGCAACTCTTGTATGTAACATGTCAGATAATTAATAAACTTTTGTTTGAAAAATTGTTACCTTGAGTGTATTTCACGTCTACCCTTACTCTTGAACTTCATGAATTATTAGAGGTATATAGCTTGTTATTCAGAGCTTTAATTTGATGCAATATGGCTTGTAATCTTGAATTGAACATTGGCTTGCCTTCAAAAACCTACAATTTTCTTTGGTAGAAGATTAGTGGTAATTAATCAGAAGTTGTTGAATATGCAAGTATATGATTTTTGTTTGATGATAACAAACATATATATAAATATATATATATATATATATATATATTCATTTAAATGTATTTTTTAATGTACTATTTTATTTTCACATAATTAAATAAATATTTGTTAACACAGAATTTATATTCAAACAGATATTTTATTCAAATAAATATTTATTACAATTTTCAATAGTACAAATTTGAGCTCTCACTATATATACACAATTTCGATTACAATACAAATTCAATTACATCACAATTTATCATTTATATATGCACCTCCCTACATCTCACTCATTCACACGTATTTTATCTTAGACTTCATTCCGGATTGAATCCGGCATCTGAGTTATCTGGAAAAAATAAACACTTAGTAGTAAAATTGAAAAGGAAATATTTTTGGAGTTTAAAATAAAATGATTTTGAAATTTTTATTTGCCTCGGTTATTTAGGTTGTTCGTCATCATTTAATTTTGAATTCATCTTACATGAACAGCTTGTGACATGCATAGTGTATCACTGTACATGCCACAAGGCCGTGCACATCGATATACACATGATAAAATTATAAGCACGGGTGAGCACAAGGTCAAACCCAAAATTAAAAGCCAAGTTCAACTCAAGTGCAATGCAAATAAAGTCATGACACAAGCACAAGGTCAAACCCAAGCTATAAGCTGGATTCAACACAAGTGCAAATTCAAATGAAATGGTCAAGACACATAAATCAAGCCTCGACCAATGTTCAAGTAGTACACATGAAAACAGAGGCTAGACAGTCCAACCAGACCGAATCGAAACAGCAATGAAGCATGGTCAAACCAGACTACACAATGAACACAAGTGACATGATGCAATACTGCTGAATACAAAAGAGTGTGTGTGTATATATATGCAAACTAGCTCAAAGCATTAACTCAAAATAACTCAAGATCTGATACAATGCATCAAGTGAAGCAAAAGTCAAGTGAACCATGAAGAACACAAGACTAGCAACAAAATGCTCCAAGTCAGACTTAAGTACAATATATACAAAGTCAATGCAACAGTAGTGAATATGCATATGACTCAAATTCAAAATACAAATTACAAATTGGCTCGAGCCTACAAAGCTCAGTACAAAACAAGAACATGAATACTTGTTGCATGAACATAAATAGCAGAGCAATTGAAGCAAATGCATATCAGACTGCAACAAGATAACAATGGAACATATACATGAACCAGAACAAGACCACATGATACTGCAAGTACCTGAGACCATCACACATATATACGTATATCCTGAGGCAACATGGAAATAGTGCGGACTCGAATAAACAAGTAGACAGAGCTCGAGGCTACAAACTAGCACACATGCACATCAACCAAACAGCAAATGGTCAAGTGCATAACAAGAGAACAACCAATGCAACATTTCTACAAGACATATGTATATACAACTACATAGTAAACAGCATGTGCATTGTTATGTATGAAACTACAGGTTTGAACACACATGTCAAACAAGACAAAGTCAGAGACCAGAGAATCAAGCTTCAAAAGTGATAGGATGGAGTGATGCAAGTAAAACACAATGAAAAAGTCATAGCAGTTTCAAAGCAAACATATTATGAAATCAAAGAAATCGATTCCAACAGTGGAAAGATAGTAGTTTCAAAAATAACACATTGAACAGTTCAAAATCAAGACGTGGTGGCCAAGGATTTCGACAAAATTTGAAGCCATGATTATCAAGTAAACAAGTAACGAAAATATACAAATTGAAAAGGTCAGAATCATCATCAACATCCAAGCAACATCGAACGGCCGGAACAAAATAATTGACGAATTCAAATGAATTTATACGAGCGAAAATATAGGAATTAGGATCCTATATAAATGTTTAACATCATCGGCTATGAGAGCAACGAGTTCAAGAATATTAACGTAAAGCAAAAAGCATAAATCACGTACCAATTCATAGTCGAATCCGATCAAATTGAAGGAGCCATAAGCAAAGTGAAAAAACAGTGGATTGCCGACGCAAATCAAAGGAAAAGCCATTGTAATCGACTTACAATCGATCGGCGACTTCAATTATCCCAAAGCCCTAATTTCGAACAGAGCAAAGAAGAACGAACGAGCAATCAAGGCAGCCATTTTTTAACACAAACGAAAGAAGAAAGACGGGCCGAAGAATAAAGAGAGAAAGGGGATATTCATTTATTACTATTACTTATTTGGGCCGGTCTTTTATTTTCTTTAGGCCTTAGTTAATTTAAAATTAGGGTTTTGTGTTTTTAAAATTGTTTTAATTTGTATTTTTCTTTTTAAACGATTGTATTTTCTAGTCGTGTGACTAGGAGACGAACTAGGGTGGTGCAGTTCGAGAATTCGCAACTTAGTGGCTGAGTTGTGGCAGGGTTTTGAGCGTAGAGTTAGGTTAGTCGATAGCGGGTGTCGCGAATTTAAGTGTATAAGCGTCTGACTACTTAATTTCTAGTAGAAACCTTGGAGGCAGCACCTAGGCAGGGTTTTGCCGAAGCTGGGTAAATCTGTGTGTTCTATTTTATGTTCTGCTATATCCGTCCTGCTATTATTCTGCTGTGATCTATGTTGAAATTATTTAATATAAACTTCCGTGATAAATTTTTATAATTAATAGTATCACCCTATTCATGCCCCTCTAGGGTGAAATCGATCTGATGGAAGTTTGGAAGAATTCCTCTTTTACTCAATAGGGAATTATAGATTCATTTAATAGGAAATTAAAAATTCCTTCAATAATGAAGATTCTTATTATTTTAACTTTGCTAAAGGAAACTTAATTTAGCACTTTGAAGAGTGAAGCTTTTGACAACCTCTCCTTTTGACTTTACCATTTAGAACTTTTATGCCTGACGCTTGAAGTTTTGCTTCAAAGGGATAAACAGCCTTCACCCATCTAGAAATAATAAGAATAGAAGACCAGAGATCCATCTGCCAATAATATGAATAAAAGACCGAAAATCTATATGGCAATAATATAAATATAAGACCAAAAAACTATCTAACAATAATATGAAAGACCAGAAATCCATCTAGCAATAATATGGATAGAAGATCAGAAATCTCTCTGGCAATAATTTGAATAGAAGACCAGAAAACTATCTGACAATAATATAAATAGAAAACCAAAAAACATCTGGCACTTGAAGACAACGTTAGCCTTGTCTTAGAGCATAATAGCTCGAATTTGATTATTCTTCCTTTTGAAAATTGCTTTGATCCATTCTTTAAGAGAAAGTTCAATTTATTTGATCGATTTCCTCGTGTAAGGCTGCCTCATCTATACCCTTTAGGTAAGGCTAAAGACCGTTGATCGATGCTAAACCATCCTCCCTCTAATAGGCCTCTGGACAAACTGAAGGCTTAAGACGTGATACCATCCCCCTCTAGGAAGCGCTTTGGATAGGCCAAAAGCTTAAAGCACTATACCATCATCCTTCGAGGAGGCGCTTCGATCAGGCCAAAAGCTTAAGGCGTTATACCGTCCTCCCTCTAGAACGTGCTTCAGATAGGCCGAAGGCTTAAGGCGTTATACCATCCTCCCTTTAGGAGGCTTAAGGAGACAAACCTTCCTCCATTAGGAGGCGCTCCGGATAGGCCGTAGGCTTAAGGCACTATATCGTCCTCCTTAAGAAGGTGCTCTTGTCAGGCTGAAGGCTAAAGGTGTTATACCGTCCTCCCTCTAGTAGGCGCTCCAGATAGATCGAAGGTATAAGGTGCTATACCGTCATCCCACTAGGAGGGGCTTCGAGCAGGCAAAGGCTTATGGTGTTATACCGTCCTCCCTCTGGGCGACTCTCTGGATTGGTCGAAGGCTTAAGGTACTTTGATCAAGTCCTTGCAATGGGATTAGGATATTTTCCTTCATTTTATTAATTCCTTTTCTATAGATGTACTTATCCCAATTTCTCTATTTATCTATTGTAGAAAAATAAGGCTTCAGATGCTTGGACTATTCCCTTCAGAATGTGAAGTCTTTTGGGTTTGTTTAGTGAATTCCTTTTGAGATCCTAACTTGAACATTCTTTAAATTATCCTTACTAAGGCATGACGTTCATTAGTCTTATGCCCATTTACCTTATGATAAGTATAATAATTTCCCTCCTATTGGGCACAGGATGGGCTCCTTACCTTGTAAGAAGTGGGTAAGTTTCCACTATTTTTTGCCATGGTGAAAATGTAGGAGATGGGTTCATTAAAGTCTATATAATTGGACTGTAACGTCCCGCCTTGTTGTGTGTTTTAAATCGACGATAAACTACACACGTCAGATTTAAACCATATAGAAGGACGGATTGTTATGGGGTAAATAAGAAAAAGCAGAGAAAGGAAAAACAAAATAGAATCTTGCAGCGGAACGATAAAATATAATAATCAAATAAACAGTTCATGAAGCTGTTTACAAAATGTTCGATTATATTTATACAATACATATTAGAGTTACATATACCAGAGAATAATAATTAATGCAACGGAAAACTATGAATGCAGTGGAATAATATAATAAATAATAGTAATAAAATCTTCGTCCTCCAGAAGTAAGGTCTTCAAATCCTAAAATGCTTAGGCTGACCCGAGCGAATTGAAAAGACAAAACACTCGAGTCAGAACTAAAAGATCTTATGTAAGTTAAATCGAGGGTAAATAATATGAGTGAAATGGCATCAGAGATGTTTACGGAATTTGACATCTCCTATCCAGTGTCAACGTGAGTGCAGTAACTTAAGAGATGCTCGGGATTCACATCTCCTAAGGAACCGTTAAACTATTTATTATGTAGTAATATTTCGCTATTATAATAATGTCTATAGTAAAATAAACTTACTTTTAAATAGCGTTAAGGAGTTACCCATTCTCCCCCTTAAACACAATAATAGTCCCAGTAGTCCATCCAATATCAGCGCATCTCCAGATCGGGAGACTACACTAAATACACCACGGGCTACGGAAGAAAACCAAACTCGTACAAGGCGCGCTAGGGTAGGTGACACGGCACAACTAGGCAATGCCAAGGTAGACATACCAATTACGTTTCTGGGTCGATGGTAACGCATAGTGCGCAGCTACCGCCCACCTCGAGCCACATCCCCAAATTAAAAAAACAAAATTGGCCACCGAATCAATCCAAAAGTCAGAGTATAATATCGAAGGGATGTGTCCGATAAAAGGTGCTACCTTCTTAACACGTCAATCGCTTCTGTTTTAGACACCTTATGCCAACTCATGGGAGTCAGGTCTACGTATATACCTCAAGGAACGTCACCACCATCCTACTTCATTCTTGAATCTCCACCGCGTACACGGTTGTTAAAGTGATTTTCGAAGTTGGCAGAGAGTATGACAACTTCTGATCCCGGTCTCTTTAACAACTAAATGTTATTGTAACACCGTGGTCTTTTCAAAATAATTATACTTCACAACCCGGATATAGTATTCATTTCAAAACCATATAAGTACGATATCAAAAACAAATCAATATGATATCATTTTAAAACCACAGTATTTCAAAGTCATAAAATTTCAAAACCAAAGACTTAAAACTATAATACTTCCAAAACGTAATACTTTGAAATTTACAACTTTGAAACACAACTTCCACCCCTTACATGGTTTAAATATTAAAATGTTTTTTTAAAATAAACTAGCTTCTTAAATTTCACAAATCAATTCCAAAACAACCTGAATTTCTAAATTTTAAATTTAACCAAATCCCCAAATCATAAATTTCAATTCAATTCGGTTTTCAAATAGACCATTCCAAATTATATCGATTTCAAAACAGATTTGATCCACAAAATAAACCATTTCAAATTCAATATATTTCAAAGCTTAAATATTCAATATTTCAAACTAAATTTCATAATTTATATAAAAAACACCAAATTTACTTTACTATTGTTTAGTTTTGAAATATTTGCTTAATAAATCCAATATTCTTTAAATAAAACTTCAAATTTCAATAATTGAACATTCCTCAATTTATTTAGACTTGATATATTCACTTAAATCACATTAAACCCGAATTAAATTATAAAAACGTATTTTTTTAAAATCTCAATTTCAATAAGTTCCAAATGGATTCTTATTAAGTATACCTCTTAATTAAATAAAATCTCAAATAAATTTCAAAACTATCTTCCCAACCTTGATTTATAAAAATCAATATAAACTCTATATTAAAATATAATTTATGTAAATACTTATCCATATTATATTTTAATAAAATCAACTTTATTATTAAACTTATTTTATACTTTAAACAATTTTATTCATAGCTTAAAACCAAGAATTTAACTATATATAAAATAACATTTATAAAATATCCAAATCAATATCTCATAAAATCATATATTTCTTTACAAAACCATAGAAATCATTTTAAAATATTTTTATATATATACCGCGGTGTCTGTATAAAATTTTCTATCTTGTGGTCAAGTGATATGGATATTTATCATTTCAATCCGTAATTTAAAATAAAAATACGGTTATATATCATTTCAAACCGCAATCTCGAATGAAATAAGAATGCATAACAACTTGCAGTTTATAACAATATAAAATACAACATCCATTCATCCAATATCAATCATCAACCATTTATCACAATCATCATCCAATTCAAACAATAACATCAATATAGAACAAATAGTAAATAACAGGTAATTACTGGTAGTTTATATTCAAAAATAAATAAATTTGACTGGCAGTTTATATGCAATAATAAATTTGAATAAAAATTTAATTCAATAAATTCAATTTGACTGGAATGATGATAAAAATATACCAAACAACCATAAATAAATTTCTAATCACATCAGAAATTAATTTAACATATATAAGAAATTTTAGAAGTTGTGAGTGGGTTAAAACACTCACTTTTATACGAATCTAAAAATAATAGACTTCTAATCAATAGCTTCGCACTATGTTTCCTTAGTCTCCTTCTTGATAGCTAGCTTTGTTCCGTAATTTTTCTTTTATTTTGCTTTACTTTAATTTCCCTCCTTATTATACAAAAATATATATATGTATGTATGTATGTATGTATGTATGTATGTATGTATGTATATGTATTTTTTTAAAGGTTTGGAAAAAAGAAGATTTGAAAAAAAGAATTGAAAAAGAAAAGGATTAAAATAAGAAGAACTGAAAATGGAAGAGAAGATCAAGATTTGAAAAGAAAGAAGAAAGTTTGAAATAGAATAAAATTTAAAGAAGAAGAATATTTGAAGAGGAAGGAAAAATTAAAATGAGAGATAATAAGGAGATTTAAAGAAAACAAAGAAGATTTGGATGGAGGCTGGGGTTTCATTTGCATCATATCTTATTTATAAGGTTAGAATTAGGTTTAGGGCCAAAGAGATTTGAAAAGAGAGGCCGCTATTAATTAGAAATAAATGAAATGACGTTACAGTAAAATGAAGTTGGAAAATGAACGAAAAAAGAAAATAATTGTGGACAAATTTGGTATTGAAATAGTAAATATGAACAACATTTTTAAAAGTAGAAGGTATTAAAAAGAGGTAATTATTAATTAGAAAGGGAATGAATGGACCAACTCTATACTGTAAACAAGTTTTAAGTATTCAAATTTCAAAACAATCTTTCACTTAATTAATTTTTTTAACCCTAAACGTACCAAAATCAACATCCTTTAAAGATTTAATTAACATACAATAAACGAAAATAATTTCTCTACACAAATTTGTGTCACAAATTCAAAGAATATACAGCATTAAGAACTTTTCGTTTCTCCCTCTTTGTGATTAAATTGGAAATTAAACAAATATTTTAACATTTCGATTGATTGTTTTACTAGGAATGCATTAACATACATTCAAAAATAAGATAGCACAAGCAAGGTAATATAAACAGGTGTATAATATATATATTTACATCTTTATCGCCACTTATAGTTTACATTCATAAATAAAAGGTATGAAAATAATCCACATAAGGAGGCAAAGAATGTAAGAGTAAATTAGAAAAGTGAAGATGGAAAGGTAAATTATGTTGCAATTAAAATCTAATTGAAAAGGAAATAGTAAAGTGTAAATCTATTTTACCCTTTTTATCATCTCCTATTAACATTTAATTTAATAACATATGTGATTTCAAACCTAAATAATCCTTTCTTTTTTTAATGATCTAATTGGATCTAAAACATATGTTTAAATTTACCTATAAACATATATGCAATAAACTAGCATTAAATTTTGAAACGTGAACTAATTTAGTTGGAAATAAATCACCCAATATAAATTTATTTCAATATATGTTTACAATTAACGTCTGCCAACTTTTTAATTAAAAGATTCCAATCACATTAATTGTCATGTTATGAATAAAATCCACATTACTTCCGATTATTAGTTTAATTTACATTAACAAAACGTCAAATTAAGATTTATTGTAATTGATTACCAAAGTTTATTTAACACATTAAATAAATAAACAACCTATATTAATTGTCAACTATTTGCTTTTAATTGCATTTAAAAGTTTGTTACCTATCAACCCGGGATATTATTCCGTATATAACACTAATTTTATTCCATTACTATTTATGATACCCTAGCATTACATACTTCAATATTTCCATTTTCATCTTTATTTCAATTGCATAATATTTAACTCCAATTGCTAAAAATATTTACACTTATTATAAATTAGATTTCAATGGAATGATTTGTTTGTCTTTCATTACACTACTATATTCAAATATCCATCTTTCCTTTGTATTAACTACTATTTCCATTTTATTATATTTGCCAAATATGTACATTAATTACGATTTATATTCTCAATTAATTTATTTACTTGGTTTCATACTTTTATTACATCAATTACTACCTTATAAATAAATTTACGTTTCTATTAAATTTAAATTCACGCTTTCCACTATTATATTAATTATCATTAAAGTAACATTTAATTACCCTTATTTGTAATTGGTAAATTAACTGGTAACAACTACCATTTGTCACCATTATCCATTTATAATACTTGTATGTTTATTCTTCATAAACAATTTCCATCTATCATATTATTTCACACATTAATACAATAATTACATTTGTTTCTATTATATTCCATTTATAACTAAGTCATAACATTTAAATTATTTTATTTAATTGGCGTGTTCATTCAAGTTCATTAATTATTAACTTGCATTAACATATTTCCTTAATTTACATCCAATTACTGTTAATAATGTGTTATTTCATAAATTAATTCAATACTTACCTTTATTTTCTCATATTCAATTTATATCCAGGTATAACATTTTCACTACTTCATTTATTAGAATTTTATTCAAATTACCAATAACTAGTCTTAATTACCATTGCTATATTTCATTCTTAACATTTACTTCAATATAAATTATAAAATTTTTATTTCTTTCTAAATTTAATTATGAAAATCTTATTAATTTAACCAATTTAATTATTGAATTTTACGGGTCGTTACATGGACTTAGGACCTCCTTGCATTTCCCTTTCCTACTTTCGTCCCATTTTGGTTTTTTGTTAGGATAGTTAAAATCAAACTTTTCTCCTTCTTTATTTGGTTAAGATTTCTTCCTAGCATAGTACATTTCATCCATGTGAATGATTTTGTTAGCCTAGAAATGGAAGTATTGTAGAGTTTTACTTCTATGAATATAATGCTCTTTTCTAGAAAGGGATTTACTCGATAAGCCCTGAACATACTGCCATCAACTTTTCTCTGTCAGTCATATCTTTAGCTTTAAGTGCTTCTATATTGAATCTGTTTAGGTAGTCGCCAAGTGGTTCCCCAGGCCTTTTTTTGACATTAGCCAACACACTAGAATCTATATTAGGATCTTTGCATATACAAAACTGTACCGAGAATTCATAAGTGAATTGCTCCCATGGGTAGATAAATCATTCTCATTAATTCCCACATCACTTGGCAGCTGTATCAGGAAAAGTTGTTGGGAAGAGCTTATATCGAACTGCTCTAGAAGCATTATGCAAGTCCATTTGACTTTCGAAAGCAAAAAGGTGATCATTAGGATCAATGGTTCCATCATACTTTTGTGATGGGATTTTAATATGATATGGCATCCTGACAGTCATTATCTTTCTATAAAAGGAGCTTCCCGGAAACTATATCTAGTCCTAGGGCCAGGAGTACTTTTCCCTTTAAGGTTAAGCATATCCTTTGTTATTTTGTTAACCATGCCTCTTGAGTAAGTTTTTTCATTATAATAATTCCTCTTGTAGGGCTTCTACTCTTTGTATGAAACCAAATTATCCAATTGCCAAGGAAATTTTTCTATCAGCCTTTCTTGATTCCCCTTTCGATAGTTTATCTCAACCTTGTTGTTTGCTTTTGCTTGTGATTTTGGAGAATACATTTATGGTTCCTCATCTTGAGCTTCTCTCTTTTCCCATGGGTCCAAGACACTCGTTCCCTTATCATGACTTTCATATACTAAGGTTTCTAGGTTTCTTCTTGGAGATTCTGCTTCCTCCCCTTCTTCCATAATATTTTTATAAGATTTCTGAGGTAAAACTTTTTTAAGAAGCACTTGAATAAATGTTAGTTGTCATGTCAAGTCTTGAATCTTAGCCTCACTGAGTATGAGCTTTGTTGGGGTCAAAGCTTGTCCAACCTCTATATTCTCTAAATTGAAGATTAGGATGATATTATCTTCCAAAGTCGTCTGATTTGCAACTTCTTCATTGAGATGTTATCTTTCTTAATTCTGATCATTTTTCTGAAATTAAGTTTTACTTATTTACTTTCAAGACAAAGAAGTAGGGAGTCAAAGGTCTTAGACCTCTTTCTAGCATCAAAATGTTAACTAATTTCTTTGTTAAATTTGGAATAGGTAAAAATTTGGTTAGGAATTGGCTAACAAAACCCTATGTCGACTTATTAGGAGCATGCATGTTCAATGACGAAGACATGGTCATATCGAAATAATAAGTGTATGAGAATCATAAGTCAAGAGTCGTGTCATTTTATTCAATATGTTATGCGGTTGAAAATGTACAGGCCCCTTATTTGCAAGAAAGGGTAGTAAGATTGTTATTGGCATTAGTATCCTCAAATTGAGTTAGGGTTACAAAAGAAATGAGAAAAGAATCAATCGCCCATTCCTCTATGCCTCTGGATCAATATTTACAAGGGTTGATAGGTGCAACATGGTTGCCACATGTCACCTCTGAAATGCTTAGTTTCCAATATCATTGGCCATCTTGATGACATTCGACTTCATGCTCTATATTGAAGGTTTTTAACAATCCTTTGTGTACTAGTGGTTTATGACAGCATCTTTTAGCACTTAGGATCTACGTTCGGCTTTACAGCTTTCGATATCACCCCAAGAAGTGAAGGCATGCGGCATTTTTTGTCGCACTATTGAGCTATGAGAATAATTAAGGGTTTATGATTAATAGCATCAGTTGTATAGCATTCCTCCAATAATTGTCGCTTCTCAATGACTCACACTATGCTATTATTTTGCGGAATCATGGGGTTAATGAATTGTGACACCCTCTCTTGCTTTAATCACACACGAAAACTCTTGTTAATATTGATGATCTTCAATATCAATGCTGCCTTGCGACATTCTTTGAAGGCCGATACCTTGCGACATCAAAGGGAGGCAGTATCATCTAGTATTCAGCATCAATCCTTGTGTTGATGAAGTGTAGCGTTCGCTTCCTATGACATCATTCACGGATGATATGCGATATAGACGAGATGCGGCATCGATGATATACAACATCTCCGAGCACATTGATGACTTGTAATATGCTTTCCTTTGACATCGTCACTTCCCTGATGATATGCAGAATTGATGGTATGCAACATTATTATAGGATTTTGATGTCCTTTCACTTTCCATGCTTCGACATTGGTTTTCATACTGGGTGTGGCTCCTTCCTTTCATTGATTACATCCCCTTCATCTTCGACTACGATATCCTTTGATTTCAGCATTCTTAATGTCAACCCGCCCCTATGCCTTTAAAATCATGAATGGTGGTAATATTAAATAAGTTACACCTTATTTAAACCGATCAAACTTACATATCAGTGATTAAGTTCTTAGACCTATCTTCTAGCTTTGGGTTTAGTGTTACATTTAATACAACGAATCATGATTGTAATAAATTATATCATATACATGATCTCATGCAATGATTTACTTGCTTATTTCAAACGAACTAATTTCATTAAGGTTTCGTACATTAAGAGTTGCCACCGTTCATCATATAACATTTTTTTGTGATTGGAAATAGATCAAATACTCATATTCTTGTATAGTTTTTAAAGTTCGAAACTCGTTAAAGGCAATACACAGTATTGAGGAACTAAAGACATAAGTGACAAAAAATGTATCTAGTAGTTGTATAATTTGGCACTAGTATAGGTCAACATTCAAAATTTATTGGTGAGTATATGTTATATTTCTATTTATTAATATTTATTCAGTTCATTAATATATTTTAATTAATGAATTATACTAAATGCATAAAATTTATTGATGTGGATTATTTTAATTATATATAGAAAATGTTCTTATAATATTAAAAGGTTAAATGTTTCCATTTCAATTTTCCAATAAGGCTCCCACTAGATTTTTATGTTTCTCAAAACCTTAAAATTAAACATAGAAGTCTTTCGACTTCTCTAGTGGGTATCAGGACTTGTATGCCATTGGATTCTGACCTTGAGGGAAGCTCAACAAGTCATAGGCCCGCATACGATGGATAGCTCCTTATCGGTTGTATCACATACAACTCCTAACTTTGTGGTTCTTGTCCAAGTCTCATCTTTACCATGAGGAAAGCTCGATAAACAAAAATAGATTATTCACTAGCTCGTACCTACCATTACGCGACGGCCTAAGTACAATGCACATACCTTGAGGAAAGCTTAACAAATATATGAATTTATCTCACCTCATATATTCTATATATTATTAGTACTACACATAACATCCCTAGCTTGAGGAAAGATTAACTAAGGAGTATGCAAATAATCTATTAGTACATAAATAGTAGAGAATAACAATTATGTTAAAGATTCAAATCTTTAATACATATAATTAAGTAATATCGACTTATAGAATAATGCATTTCTTATGAAATACCCTCGTTATTCAAGTGTTAGACATGTATAAAATAATAGTATAGGTATTATGCATATGTATTTATTCCTTAAGTCTAATTGGGTTTCTTATGTTCCATATTTTATTATACATTTATATTATATAAGTTTAATTCCAATATAATATTTTGTAATTTAATTAATTTATATAATGATCTATATATAATCTTATATTAATTTTATTAATTAAATTTAATCTATTTATTTATTTATTAATTAACGTTTTACTCAATTTAATTTTATTCATTTTTAACATCATAAATTGAATAGCGCACCATAATATTTACAATTATATATATGTATCATAGATGTGTTATATTATTAATCAATTAATTACAATTTAATTAATTTATTTAATAATTTTACTTAATTATAATTAATTTCGAACATTATATATATATATATATTACTTTAACATTTTAAGGTAATTTTACATATATCAATATATATGTTATTTTATTATTTAATTAATCAACTTTCAATTAATTTTTTATTTAATTAATCTAATTAATTATTAATAGTTTTCAAAAATAATTATTTTATTATCAAAATTTGAAAATTATTTTATAACATTTATAAAAATATTACTATTTTAAATTTAAAATATTACTTTTATATTTATGAAATTTTGCCTTTTAAATTAAAAAAAATATTTTAGTTTCAGAAGAAAAAAATTGAAATTTAGCCCTAGGCCCAAAATTAATTTTGTGTCTTTATATTAGGGATAACCTTTAGGTTTAACTCATCCTTTCGGATCAGACTATTAGCCAAGTGAGACAGAGTACTTGATTACCAAATCCAACCTTAGACAGTACTTTCTAGACACCCTACTATATGGGTAGGCTTTAATAAGTTAGTCATAATACTGCTAATTTATAGCACATAGGCTATTGGGCTATGATACCATTATTGGTACTAGACCAATATACAACGGCCTGAATGAGTAGATTTTAATTTTTTTACCATTTTGGATCTTATAGAGCCTATGAAGTCTAAATATATTTAGATTTAATATAAATTAAATTTTAAATAAAATCATTATTAAATTTAATTTATTAATAAAAGGAATTATTTAATATTGTATAATATATATATAGCATGTACACGTGTATCAAGTACACACGTACATTTATGTTCACGTGCAATATGTATAGTATGCATGGTTTAACATTCCTGTATCTAAATGTTAGCATTTACACCATAACGGACATGTCACACTTTCCATACATATATATTTTGTCTATACACACACACACATACACATATAGATATAGAAGTACACATATGTTTACATAAAATGAAATTTATATATATGGATATAGATTATAATTCAGATTTCAAATCTAGATCAAGATTTGAAAATATCTATCATATTCATATTCAAAATTCAATTTTTAAATGATTCATATTTAATATAAAATAAATGTAAATGTGCAGGGAAATATAAATATTTTAAAATCTAATTATATATAAGAATGTTTTTTTAACTTTAAAAACTATTCGAATTTTGGTTTGTATATATATACACATAAATATATATATATATATATATATATATAAGAATGTCTTTTCATACAGAAATTTCTTTCTCCCTTTTTTTAAAATAAAATACTTCATAATGTTTTATGTTATATAGGTTTATTTAATTATACATATACATATTTCTAAATTGCTTAAAACACTTGGAATATAGTTTTAATATTATATATGTACATGCATGCATGTGTGTGTATGTGGATTTACTAAAATAAACATATATATATATTAAATAAAGCTTTTTATATATTTTTGAAACAATATGTTTAATATAATAAAAAATGATCTATAAATATTTGTGTATAATTATATATTTTTTAAAACAGTATTTCATATAAATTTTTTTTACAGTTATTCCAAATTTCAAACAATATTTTTTTTTATTTTAGGCCATGAATAATATACATATATATTTGTAAAAAAATTAATATATTTGTACAAATACAAATTCTTGGTAGACAACATATTGATATATGGATTCGTGACAAGTATCTAATCTAACTATATGTGATAACATGATAAAATTATTTATAAATATGTAAATAAGGATATAATCACTATTGTAGCCAAGAACCACACCTTAAATGTTGAATAGATCAACTCTGTTTGGATCAGAATTTAAATCCTTCTAGACAGAGCTATGTGACTGAATGTACTACACACAGTTGCTCTGTTTTTATTTAAATTTATGTTTATTAAACTTGAAAAGATGAAGAAGGCTATGGGACAATTTTGGCTAGAACTAGATGAAGGAGAAGTGAAAATAGAGAGAGCTAAAGGGGTTAAGATTGTTATAAGCAGAGAGAGAGAGGAGCTAAAAGTGGATATGTATCCACTATTTTCTCTTGCCATTTCAAACACTTTTAAATCAAATTCACCCTCCCTTTTCTACACCTAGGCTGATCATAATTGCCCCTAATACGGGCCTCTAAAACACTTCGAGCTCGATCGATAGATAAAATACATTTGAATCTAATTTAAGTGTACCTCGATATCATATATTAATACGTGTGCATATAACTTTTTTATAAGCGCTATTTTCATCAGAAATCAAATAAAATTTCGTAATTAATATTTTACAAGTATTTATTTATTTATCTAATTTTAAAAATTATAATTTAATTAAATCAGGTGGTATTTGGAGCATTCAACATTTCAGTTGTGTGGCTTTTAGGTGTAAACTCAATCTTCGATTAATGTCGAACAATTCAAATATTAACGTTCACACGTCACCTTAGAGTGGTGTGACATTATAGCCAAATTTATCACTTACATATGTTCTGTAAAATCGAATTTTATTAATTTTAAGCATTACCGAGCAGTGATAATTATTTACACCAATTCTCTTCTTTAAAACTATATCACGTTAGGACTTTTGGAATTTGGTAATAGTCAAAATTTCAATATCATCCAAATTCAACTTCATAGTCCAAATACAAAGTCCTTGGTTTAATAATAACAATTATTATTAACCGAACTGCTTTGGCAAAAGACTTTGACTTTGAGTTGACTTCAGGGGACCGTGATACCAACCTCGTATTACTATGGACACAAATCCTGTATTGAAAAGCGTTTCACTTCCAATGCTTTCATTCAACCCAACTATAACTGTTTAATGGACATTGTGCCATGATTTAACTATAATCAAAGCGAAGTTTCCATATTGAAGCTCAACGGTATTCTCAAGTCAAGGGAATTGTGTAATGTTGCTACGTATATATTTTCTGGTTGAACTAAGTTATATTAAAAAATAGAAAACTATCTAGTGAGTCATTCTATAGTTATCCAATAATTATCGGTACGAAACCTTTTGGTGCCCCCAACAACTATGAGTAATATACTGTCCAACATTTGGACGGCATTATATAATGTAGCCTCGACGAATGTATCGATATCTAATCTTGATCCATCTTGACTATGAATATTTAAAATAGTATGTTTATTTTATTGTGATAAATCACTCATAATTACAACATATTATAACCACTATCACAATACATACCGTTAATTAATTTTCTATTAAATATACTAATAATTAAATTAATTAATATAACAGACTATATTAAGTATATAATAGAAAGAAAACACCTTTTATTCCGAACGAGATTGGTTATCAAGTTAGATATATGTGATAATTACATAATTGCCTCTAGGGCATACGCCTGACTCTATTACAACGTTCATTTTCGGGTCTTAAAATAAAGGATGTTACAAGTTTCATCCCTACTCATCATTCTGGGGACTTCTTTTGCAGTTTAATGGTGTTGTAGTTGTTCTTAATGCGTGATTGTGGATGCTTGAGTATGTTGTCTCAACTCACCATCATGCTTCAACCTAGATTTCATGAAATACAAAGCTTTGTGCTTTAGCTGGTTCGATGGCTGAAAATTGTGTTCTAGTTTTGCCACTGTAATTTAGGAAATATGATGCTCTCACTAATGTTTGTTAGTGAAAATATTCTCATATGTAATGTTGAACTGGGATGATGATTTGCTTCACTTTAGGTAGTTAGCTTTTTTTATTATAGCTATGCCTTTTTATAATGCATAGTTGCATTATGTTAATAATGATAATGTAATGGTGTGTAGCTACATATGCGCATGGGCCTCTCACTTGTTTTGAATGTTAAATATAGAGTGGATGACCCATTATAAAAATTGGCTTGTGTTGCAAAAATAAACAATAATGATAATATTTATATTAACCAAAAAAATGGACTAACATCTAGAAATCAAATGAAAGCACCAATTCTATTGAAAGCAAAGGAAAAAAAGTAAACGGAGACACTAGAATGTTTATAGTGGTTCGGCATAATCCCCCGCGTCCACTTTGATCTCTTTTACTAGTTGTTCCCTCTCTGTATTACAACTAATTATATCACACCTGACAAAAATCTAGTGGATCTTAGATTTACAATGATGTTTCTAGAGAGTTTGAGAGTCACGAATGCTAGAGATTTACTGATCTAAGTCCTAGAGGAGCAACAATGGCTTCCTATGTGGCTTTAATGGAGGAGAGATAAGATGTGAAGAAGGAGAAGATGTCTCACCTTTCAAAGAGACCAGATTCCGTTTTAGTTGCAGCTAGACTTGTATTTATATGGAAATAGAGGAACTGGTCCAGAAGCCCTCTTACATTGAAGCCCAGGAGATAGCGTGAAGTCACACAAGAAAAACTAGAGACCATCGAGCCAAAACCACAGCTCGGTACTGACATATCTATAACTCAATATCGAGCTATGTATCTTGGTGCAAGTTTCATCATTCCACCTGCTTGTCTTTCATCTACTCAAGTTGTTCTAAATTCTTTTCCATTGGCCTTGAGTTGATTCATGCAAGCTTCTTGATAGCACTTAAAATATCCTGTTTTCTTGGTTCCATCCAAATAATTGGAAAATCACTTGACCACGAGTTATTAGAGTAGCACATGAGATGTATGGTGTTTGGGAATTGATATGGGTAGGATACATAGATTGGTACCGACCTATGATAGCTCGGCGACGAGCTATGGCCTTAGCCATTTTTCCATACAACCTTCTGGAGTTTAACTATTTAGTCTTTTGATCGAGTTTCAAAGTTTGTTAATCGTTTTGTTCTTGTTTTGATCTTTTAAGTCCAGTTGAAATCTGCTCTACTTAAAAGCAAGTTAACCTTTTCCCTAAAAGTATGCCTTTCGAATGTAAGATGTCCTTTGCTCAAGAACAAGTTCCATCAGCAATCATTCTTCGATAGTTGAGCTCTCTAGCTGTTTAAATCTTGATGAATCATCTAATTCCTTAAGATTCTCCAGCAAATTAAAGTTTTTCTATACCTGTTATAGCTAAGGACTACAGCCCTTTCTTAAGCATTGTTTATGCATCATCTTTATTCTAGTTTCATTCGAAGTTCTTATATCACATATCAGAATTGTCCAATGTTCATCCGGGATTTATCTATTTTACACTAATTACAAGGCTTTCAAATCATTTTACGAAATCTGCTTCTATTCTAAGATTTGATCTCTCTTAATCTTTTTAAATTCAATTTAACGTGCAATCTCTTCGAATCATTCATGATCCGATCTAGCATTTGATCTCTCTAGATCATGTAATTCTTAATCAGGGGTTCAATCTCTTCAAATCCTTGCTAAGTCTCCTTGCTCTTCAGCAAAGGAACTCGACGATCAAGCAAGCCGGTCCACTTACTCTCTGGTAAGGGATTCACTTTTCATACAAGCACATCCACACGCTCTTCAGCAATGGTGCTTGAAACCTACACTTCGGTCCTGCCTCTTTCAACGGGACTTAAAGCGATCAATATTGCACATGCCCATCCGCTCGCTCTTCGACGAGGGGACTTACACCCTTCATTTCGGTCTAGTCTCTCTGAATGGGACTTAAAGCAATCAATATTATATAGGTCCATCCACTCACTCTCCAACAAGGAGACTTTCATTCTGCACTCCGGTCCTATCTCTCCGGATGGGCCTTAAAATGATCAATATCATACAATTCCATCCGCTCGCTTTCGAGGAGGGGACTTGCAATCTGCACTTCGATCTCGTATCTCTAAATGGGACTTAAAGTGATCAGTATCATACAAGTCCATCAGCTCACTCTCCGACAAGGGGATTTGCACCCTGCATTTCGATCCCATCTCTCCGATCAGGCCTTAAAGTGATCAATATCATACAAGTTCGTCTACTCGTTCTCGGTGAGGGGACTTGCACCATGCACTCTGGTCTTGTCTCTCTAGACGGGACTTAAAGCGGTCGATATCAAACACCACATTCAATGAGGATTTTTCGGCAGCAAAATATTCAAATCAAAGAAAACATGCAAAATTCCTAATTATCCATCCCAGACATCCGATTCAAAGCACGTTAGGGACTAATCTAGGTCTCGTATACATATAAACAGTCCGAGGTTATTATTGTCCTAAATAGTCATCTTGAACATCCAACTTGGAGCATGCCTAGAGACCAATCTAGGCCTCGTACATGTGTAAGTGGTCTGAGGTTATTATTTTCCTAATTGTATAAACTAAGAGTAAGCAAAGTGAGGGAGTTGTACCTGACTCGGACCAGACCCCTGGTTGTTCCTTGATGCGTTCATTGTAGATGGAGGTCGCACTGGTAGTACCATTACAGTTCAGTTCCTCATGTACTCCTATAGCTAGCTGTTCCAAACCAATTCTTATATCATATCACGAAGGTGTCGGCACTCGTTTATTTCATGTTCACCCAGCTCGTGGAAGATGCAGAACTTTCTAGATCTTTTCTTCCGATCAGTAGGCTCTCTCCTAGCTGGCTTTCGATCGGGGATTTACCTGTGGTGTCCAGATATATCCTCTAATAGGTCTCTGTTAACTTAATGTAGGAAGAGAAATTCCATTCTATCCTTTGTTGTTTTGAATCTCTGAAGCCATCATTAGCTCTTCTCTTTCTTTCCTTTCCGTTTCCTACCCTGGCCAGTCCTTTATCATCTACAACATTAATTTTAGCATCCTCAATTTTAGTGTCTTCCTAACATAAATTTCTCTCAACTTTATGGTAGAATTCAAAAAGATCCATCGATGAAACCTTTTCCAGTGCAACTTTGAAGTCATTCTTGCATAAGACTCCAGATACTACTGCTATTAAGATTACAGATAGAACCATTTTATAGAATGTTCCAGCTGCTGCATTGAGCCTTATCAAATAGCTACTCAAGGTCTCTCCGAGCTTTTGCTTTACGCTTAATATCGTCATTACATTCTTCGGTCGCGAGAAATGAACTTTGAACTATCTTAAGAACTTATTCACCAAAATCGGTCCACGTGCTTATGAACCCATTCTCTAGTTTTCTGAACCACATCGCCGCCAAGTTTGTTCAGTATAAGGGAAAGCACCACACTATTACCTCCTCAAAAGCACCCAACACCTCCATATGTTGGATCTACCTCATTAGACAAGCCGTCAAATCCAAATTTCCATCATATGTTTCTAGTGTGAGAAGCTTAAAATCAGGAGGATTCCTTTCATTCTAGATATTATAAGTAAATGGATTCTTGCTCATGTCTGCTAAGCTTTGATCTTGGGATCCATGCTTAATTATCCTCCTTACCAACTCAATAATTTGGTTTTCACCATCAAGTGATGGTTTTCGACCAAAAATGATGCTCTACCCCTTGCTCTTGTGGGGAAACTTTGACACATACTCCTCTAGATGCATAATAGCATTCTGAGGTACTCCTCTGGCTTCATCATATCCTATGTTCCTTTAGGGAAGCTCTTGCACATATTCCTTTTGTTGTTGCACATTTGCATTCTAATCTATATTTCTAGCTCCAGCATTCTAGCACGTCCTAAGTTCACTTCAGCTTTATCCACGAGTATAATTCTCTCGGTACCGAGTTGATTTGGATCGGCATGGAGTTGTGTTATTTGTGGGGGCATTGTTCCAGTTTGTACTGCTCCAACTCTAGAAGTTCCTACATTGGCTCATTGTCCTTGGTTCTGAATTCCAATAGTCTTAGTTATTCCTTATTGTCCCATCCTTTGGAAAAAATCCTTCATACACTTTCTGTTGTCGAGTCACCAATCCATACTGCATCTCATTCATCATTTTCTCCATCTCTTCTTTGGTCACATAGATGGATTGATGAGTATTTGAGGACATCTCCTAGCTGCCCCCATACTCTGGTTGGCTTGCTCCAACGTTAGATCTAGTGTCAGGTATCTTCTTCATCTCCAAATCTCATATCCAAGCTTTAGGTTGTGAAATCTAACTTTGTTCCTAGTGAAAGCATCAAAATATTAACATAGAAAATGGATCAATACCCAGAAATTAGATGAATGCACTAGTTCTATTAAAAGTAAAGGAAAAGGGAGAAAAGGTAAATGGAGATACAAATTTTTTTATAGTGGTTCGGCGTAATCTCCGGCCTACGTCCACTTTAATCTCTTTTAAGTTGTTCTCTCTTTGGACTATAACTAATTTTATCAGATATGACCACAATCTTGTAGATCTTGAATTTACAATGATGTTTCCGGAGAGTTTCAAAGTCAGCAGTACTAGAGATTTGCTGATCTAAATCCTAGGATAGCAAACAATGGCTACTTCGGTGACTTTAACGGAGGAAATGTACGATGTGAAGAAGGAGAAGACTTATATGGTAGAGAGATCAGATATCGTTTTGGTTACAACTAGGCTTGTATTTATAGGGAAACAGAGATACTAGTCTAGAAGCCTGCTTGCACTTAAGCACAGGAGATAGCTTGAAGTCACACCGGAAAATTGGAGACCATTGAGCCAAAACCATAGTTCGGTACTAACATATCCATAGTTTGGTATCGACCTATGTATCTTGGTGCAAGTTGCATCATCCCACCTACTTTGCTTTTCTTTCATCTATATGAGTTGTTCCAAGTCATTTTTATTTGGCTTTGAGTTTATTTTTGCAGTCTTCTTGATAGCACTTGAATTATCCTGTTTTCTTGGCTTTCTTCTTATAAATCCTTGGAATTTCTCATTCAAATACTTGGAAAATCACTTGACTACAAGTTATTGGAGTAGCACAGGAGGTATATAGTGTTTGGGAAGTGAAATGGGGAAAACTTATAGGCCAATACCGACCTATGATAGCTCGGTGACGAGCTATAGCCCTAGCAATTTTTCCATCCAACCTTTTGGAATTCAACTTTCTAGCCTTTTGATCATGTTTCCAAGTTGGTGAATCATTTCGTTCTTTTTTTGATTTTCTATGTCTAGTTGAAATCTGCTTATAAAAAGCGGGTTAACAAATAATTATTATTATTTTTATTATGAATGGTAAATTGATAGCTAACTACAAATAATAACCCTTTAAAAAAACATAAAACATAATACCTTAGCCAATTCTCAATCTCATATATTTCCTTCTTATTTTGACAAAAATCATACAATGAATGAATATTTGGCATACTATTATTTTTCTTGAGAATTTAGTATAATCTAACGAAAAAACAACAATGCTAAAAGACTTGGATTTTCAGCCAGAGAATTTGAAAAAAACAATCCAATGACCCTTGCATTCAAGAGTTGGATCCAATTGTTATATCAATGTGGAAATTAGGACCTATCCATGAAAAATCTTGTTTAAAAAACAAGTTACAAGGAGGCTTCGTACGACAAGTCCCTATTTATAGTTAAAATGAACAAACACCCTTACATAATAATTTACATAAATTAGGTCCACATGCATGCATTTCTTTCATATGCGGCTTGCACCCTTACTTAAAATCTATATTGTTTGCAACAAAATTTGGTCACAAACGTCCAAAAATAGTTTTAATGGCGAAGTAAGTGAAGAAAAACAAAGTTAAAGTGAGTAGATGAATTAGTAAGCAATAGAGAATAAGTAGTAATCAAAGAAACAGAGGTTTATAATTGTTCAACGTTGAATGCCTACATCCACTTTGAAGAATATCCTTTATTACACTCTTGTGAATTTGATTACATTAGTAAAACAAAGCTATCACACGATTAGAATAGATTCTGGAGTAACAAGCAGCTTAAAGATCCTCAAAATGAACATATAAGTTTGTATTTATAGGGTGACATGATGAGATATTTTGCTCAGATTTCGGCAGAAGGATCTCTAGGTCTAAAAGGCCCACCATAACGATCCATGGCCAAATTCGATATTTAGGAATGATCGACTATAGTTATGCCGATTGTTATTTTTGGTCTCCAAATGTTGTGCGATCATTTTTGGAGGGTGCCACATACCTTTTGAACTTGCCCCTAAAATACAAAGTAATTCTGAGTTGTATATAGTGAGATATGGATCAACCGTTGCTACATTTGGAACGTTTACTGAGCTACACCGATCGTTATGAAGGATCGGCATAAAGCGATCGACCAAAAATGATCGGCCTTTTTTAAACCTCAAAGTCTTGACCTGCGATCAATTTTGTGGGCTTCACTCTTCAATATATCGATTCTCTGAAAGTTTCAAGTGGATTGGCCTTGTGGGTTATGAGATATCAATCGGTCTTCACTGATTTGAGCTGTTATATGGATCATTCCCGCTTGGTCCATATAAATCTTTGCTTTGTCTATAATTCAAGTGCAGTGAACTCCAATGATCTTGAAGTTGAAATGTAACTTCATGGGGCTATGCAAGTCACTCCATACTGATAGCACCTCGATTGGGACCCGGTTTGGATTTGCTCGACCATCATCCACAGTGTTGTATATAATCGATTCTTAAGGCTGATAACCATCCATTCTTATCCGAATCGATGATATCACGCCCTTGCCAAAATGAGAGATAACATTTGCCCCCCCCCCCCCCCCAAAGTACTTCTTATTGCGAACACGACGTGCTTTGAATCATTGCAAGCCAGAATCATCGGAAAGAAATCCATTCGATGTATCAAATAGTCGTTATTCTTCCGTTTATTGTTTTCTATCAACGGTCATAATTTCCTTATTCATCATGATGATTGCTCAATTTCTAATAGCATAAACATGAGATCACAACTTATTGGTGATCATCTTGTTTTGTTTCTGGCCACTTCTATGTAGGATCGTTTTTACCCTAGACGGGGGTGAATAGGGTGATACTAATAATAATAAAAATTAATGTGGAAATAAAAGCAAACATAGATAACAAAACAGAAAGATAATGCAAAAGATATCACACACAAATTTACCCAGCTTCGGCAAACCCTGCCTACGTGCTGCCTCCAAGGTTTCTACTAGAAATTAAGTAGTCAGATGCTTACATACGTAAACTTGCGACACCCGCTAATGACTAACCTAACTCTACGCTAAAAACCCTACCACAATTCAACCACTGAGTTGTGAATTCTCGAACTACACCACCGTAGTTCATGACCTAGTCACACGACTAGAAAGTTACACGGTTTAAAAAGAAAATTACGACAGAAAATAAAATAAAATAAAAACCCTATAAAAATTTAAGCCGAAGCCAAGAATGAAGACCGACCCAATTAAAATGAATTTCTTTTGCTTTCATGATCGTTCTTTCTTCATTCCTCTTCTAATTTTAGGGTTTCTTCCAAATTGAGGCTCCGCTAGATTTTCGATCGATTGAGGTGATTAATTTGATTTGCTTTGCTTCATCGATCTTCACCTGGCTTTGATTAGCTGTCGGCTTCTTCAATTTGATTTGTTCAAATAATTATTACTGGTATGCGATTTCCTTTTATTTATTCTTATTGATATGCATGAATTCGATTTTCTGCCGATGATGATATGGGAACTTATATAGGGAACGAAATCCTATTATTTCGTTCATATGGTTTGATTTGAATTCTCCAAGTAATTTTGTTTGGCCATTCGATTTCTCTTGAATGCTTGAGATATTTGCTGACTTATTCCATCTCGTACGTATACCCCATGGAAATTTTGGTTCCGTTGTTTTTGGCATTTGAATTTGTTTCTCGTTCTTTTCCTCTGTGACTTCGGCACTTTGAATTTTTGAGATAATTGACGTTGTTCCGTTCTTTTATGACTTGTTCATTTGTGTTTCACCTGCTAGTTACCTTCCTTGTTGACATTGATTTGATGACTTCATTCGGATTGCTACCTTTGTTTCATTTTGTATTCTCTGGCTTACCTGACCATGTATTCATTCATGTTGCATTTGTAATTTTGATTTCTTCAAGCTTGTGATCCTGGTTCTTGTGCACTGAGTTATCTTGTTGCTTACATACTTGTCCTATTATATATGTGTATATAATTGCATATATGCATACATATAGATTTGTAGCTCTAGCCAGTTAGTCCACTGTTTCATTGAGTTCATGCCATTTACTTGTTGCTCCATTGCTTTGCACCGGACCATTTGTTTGCTTGTATGCACAGTTTATACCACTTGGTGATTTGATGTGCTTCATCAATATATATGCATGTGTGTGTGTACGTATATATGTATACATGTGTTTATGTACTCTCCTATTGTATTACTATGACGAATGTCTGGGTTCAATGATGACCTTGTCTGTTTATAGTGGTTCGGTTTGGTTACAGTACTCCATACCTGAACTGATGTTGTTGTAGTTGCATGTACACATGTCTAAATGCTTACATTTTCGTCTGGTGAAATCTTTGCATTGTGTTGTGTGTTGTGGTCTGCACTTCGGTGTATATTCTTGTTTCATATTGGTGATGAGTTGTTTGTTTGTTAAGGCTTTTCATGTGTGAGTTTCTGAAACTATATACAAGTACACACACACACACACACACACACATATATATATATGCATATATGTATATATGTGTATATGACAATGGTTTCTGTTGCAATTGGGTCTGGTTCCTTTGGTTGTTCATAGCTTCACCGTCGAGTCTATTCTCATGTCTTTGTTTCATGGGCTTATATAGTTTGTTGAGCTAGTGGTCTGTCCCTGTGATGTTGAAGTTTGTTGTTGAATTTTTGAATAGATTGCAATTGTCTGGTGAACTGCTCTTGCATCTATGTCTGTTATGTACATGTTCATGTGAGTTGGTTGCATATGAATTTGTTGTTGCATTTCACCGTTCACTATCTTGTGCCATTGTGTGCCTCTGGTCTAGTCTTGGTTGCAATCCTCTGGCTTTCATGTAGCTTGACTGCTCTACTCCGACCACTGTTGTGTTTTCTCTCTTTTGTTCAACTGAGTTGTGTCTTCATATATACAGTCATGTTAATTTTCTCTGGTTGCATATATACACATGTATATACATGCATACACATGTATGTATATATGTGTAATTGTGTAATAAACATGCCATATCCATTTATACTTGATTTGTACATGTGTGTATATGCACTTGTGTTGAATCCAGCCTTGGCTCGGGTTTGACCTTGTGCTCACCCGTTCCTTTAGTTTTAACACGCAAATGTATATCGGTGTGCACGGCCTTGTGGCATGTACAGTGATACACGGTGCATGTCTCAAGTCGTTCGTGTATGATGAATTCAAAAGAAATGATAACGAACAAACCAAATAACTGAGGTAAATAACATTTTCAAAACACACACTTTAATTTTCACTGCAAAATATTTTCTTTCAATTTTACTGCATCAATGTTTATTTTGTAGATAATTCAGATGCTGGATACAAACGAGTTAAAGATCAATTATGAGTGTTGAGTGAATTATGTAGTGAGGTGAACCATGTATGAAAAATTGTATATTGATAATTGTGTTGTAATTGAAATTGTATTTTAATTGGCAATGTGTAAATGTATAGTGAGAGCTTAAATTTGTACTACACGAATTTGTAACAAAATATTTATTTGAATATGAATTCTGTGTTATTTATTTTATTCAATAAGTATTTATTTAATTATGTGAAAAATAAAACAGTACAATAGCAAATACATTTAAGCTAATATATATATATATATATGTTTATTATCATCAAAAAAAAATCATATACTAGTACACTAGTCTATTCTACAATCTCCCCCTTTTGATGATAACAAAGATATATTAAGATTTTGAATTTATTAAATGTATTTGGTTGATAAATTCTATTAGCTCACCCTATTTGAATGCTCCCCCTACAACATGGAATGCTCCCCTATAGCAAAGCTCCCCCTACGCAGATGGTGCAGTTAAAAATGAAAAATTAATTAATAATAACTTTGAAAAGAACTCTCGAATATTAGTAGGAATGTCGCTTAAAAAATCAAAATCTTAACCTCTCTCCCCTTTTTGTTATCATCAAAAATAATAATAGTAATTGAAATATCTACGATTTTGATTAAAAATATAAAATCAAATCAAGAGGGAAATATTAATTTAAAATTCCAATTAATCAAACAAAAATCATAATAGTTTATTAATTAGAAACAAACTCCACTTTAGAGAAACGGTAGGATTATGGAAAAGTTTATATAGTGACAAGAGTTTGATATTTTCAATAAAGGAATAATTTATGCATTTTCTCTTTTCATATATTATACAAAAAAATGTGAAGCACTTATTAACCATGCATAACCGTTAGGACTTTTAAATGAGGTTAATAGTTGCCTCTTATTTAAAAAAAAATGTCCAGTATATTCTAACCATGCGTAACCGTGAGGATTTTTAAATGATATTAGAATATACTTGATATTCATCCCTTTCTTATATGCGTCCCATCCAACCGCGAGGTCTTTTAAATGAGAATGGAAGCCGATATACAGAAATTCAAGTAATTCACCCACGCATAACCGCGAGGACATTTAAATGAGAGTGAATACTTTAGGATATAATTATTTTACAAAAATATATTTCCTTATTTTGAAACACCCAATTCTGCACACTATATTATGATGTATGGATTGACAGAAAGTTGAAAGTGATAGAAATGATCATGAAATAAGTACTAATATAAAAATATTATAAAATTTGTTTAATTTTCATGAAATTATAAAATTATACTTCATCTTGTTATGAAATATAATTTAATCACTATACATCACTTTTCAAGCACTATATTGATAAGTTCCAAAAGATTTGATTGGTCAATGATTATCTTTTCAGGAGTACATCTCCTTACCGAAATAAACTAGGGTATTTTTAACATGATGAAAGCCCAAGTTTCAAAGATTAAAATAAGTGAAAATCAATTTTATGTAAGGAGGTCTTGTGAAAATGACTTCTAGTAGAAAATTAATATAAATAATTAAATAATTGCAAAAATAATTTCAACATGAGATGATATCAGATACCACTTATATTTGAGGTATTCACGGTGATATATAGTGGTATATAAGAAAAACGTATACTCCTCAACACTTGAATTATTTTTTTGAAAATTTTAGCAGGTCCATTTATATCAAGCATAAGTGAAGTAATCTATATTGAGCAAAAACACACTTCAAAAATTCGTCAAAGTAGTTTTTCATGACATTTGAAAGTGAATCAATAAAAACTAAAAACAGAAAAGTTATAGCATCATCGGGTAGATTTCCAAATCTCAAGAATTTCAAAATCAATGTTGAGATGTTCAAGATATGGCAAATATACTTTGGCAATTTTGATGAAAACATAATTAACAATATGTGAACAAAAATTGATTTAAGAGATCATACCTCACTTTCCTTCGATGTTTGATATCTGAAATGTGATGATCTCTATCTAATCTTCATAGGCTAAGGAACATTTAAATTTTAGTTTATTAATTATCTAGAAAAACTCGAAATCTATCTCCATCAAATTTGTTCCTTAGCCCACTTATGTGTCTAAATTTTAGAGTAGTCAAGTGGTCTAACCAAGGAAGTAGGACCACTATTATTATTTATTGAAATCTTTGGCACTCAAATTTGTCTATATAGCAAACTGTTAGTGTCCACAATTGTACCCTTAGGAATCCAAATTTGTTTAAATTTCAAACTGTTTATATTCTCACCTTTTAGAATCCATATTTGTTTAACGGTTTTGTGTTTTATATATTTCGACAATTATTCTTACCATGTCCGATATTTCTACAGTTTATGCATTTAGGTATCACACTTTTCCCTTTAACGGTGTTGTTAGTCATTTGTTTATATTTTGACACTTTCGTAAATCCAAATCCTTTCCTTTTATTCACGAAGAGTTGGTTTTCTAAGAGCATATTAAATGAATTTCCTTTAGCGAAAAATTTCCAAGTAATCAACCCAAGTTTATCAACTTTGGATTTTAAAAGTTTCTTTTCATTTATTAACTTCAAACAACAACTAATGGTACTATCTCTCTTTTCAAAATTATTCATTTTCAAGACCATATTTTCATTTTCAATAGCCTCAATTTCTAGCATCTCAGTTTCAAAGAGTTAGAGTTTTTAAATTCAATTTTTTCGAAATCCTTGATTTTTTCAATCCCCATTTCAAACTCATGATTTAATCAAATAATTTCTTATTTGCTCAAAATCACGTTTTCTTTTTCGAAGGTACTGAAAGTTTTGTTGACCTCGTTTAATTTCTTTTCAAAAATCACACATTTAGAACTTTCCAACCTTTTAAAACTATCCAATTCTTTTTGCAAAATATTATTTTTACATGTCAACTCAGCTTCATTCTTCTCCCAAATTAAAATTCTGTTTTCTAACTTTTGAAATTTTCATGTAAACAGGCAAATTCTTTTTCATAGTTCAAACACTTTTTACAATTAGAATTTTTATTTTTCTTAATATTTTTAAGCTCATTTTCCAGATAATTATTTTTCTAACGCAGTTTAGATTGTTCCCTTTTCAACTTATTATTTTTCATCTCAAGTGATTCATTATTTTCAATTAATTTTCAGCACAAGAGAATCTAAATCATGAAATGAAATATCACTTATCTTATCGACCACTATTGTCTTTTGCAAATCCCGTCAAGCACGTTTCTTCAACTGAGTTGATTGTGGGGGATTTCTAATCGTTGTTGACTTTTTCACCATATACTACATCAAAAGTAATCCAGATTTCTTATGCACTTTCACAATGAGAGATATAGTTAAAATTATTTCGATTAATATGAGAATATAGTATATGCATAGTAAGAGTATTTTTCTTGTCTACTATATCACACCCATTTTCAATAATATCCCAATATTCAGAATTAATAGATTTTAAATAAAATTCCATTTTTAGTTTCTAATTTAAAAAATCTTTTCCATCAAAAATAGGAGGAAAAATACTGGACTAACTCTTGCTAGATTTGCAACTAGGGTTAGACATCCTTACTATTAACCTTGCTTTGATACCACTTGTAGGATCGTTTTCACCCTAAAGGGAGGCGAATAGGGTGATACTAATAATAATAAAATTAATGCGGAAATAAAAGCAATCACAGATAATAAATCAGAAAGATAATGCATAGGAGATCACACAAAAATTTACCCAGCTTCGGCAAAACCATGCCTAGGTGCTGCCACCAAGGTTTCTACTAGAAATTAAGTAGTCAGACGCTTACACACATAAACTTGTGACACCCGCTAATGACTAACCTAACTCTACCACTGAGTTACGAATTCTAAAACTACACCACCGTAGTTCGTAACCTAGTCACATGACTAGAATGTTACATGGTTTAAAAAGAAAATAGAAACTGAAAATAAAATAAAAACAAAACCTTATAAAAATTTAAGCCCAAGCCAAGAATGAAGATCGACCCAATTAAAATGACTTTCTTCTGTTTTCGTGACAGTTCTTTCTTCGTTCCTCTTCTGATTTTAGGGTTTCTTCTAAATTGAGGCGCTGCTAGATTTTTGATCGATTGAGGTAATTAATTTTCTTTGCTTCGTCAATCGTCTCTTGGCTTTGATTGGCTTTCGGCTGCTTCAATTTGATGAGTTCGAATAATTGTTACTGGTAGGCGATTTTCTTTTATTTATTCTTGTTGATATGCACGAACTCGATTTTCTGTAAATGATGATATAGGAACTTATATAGGAAACAAAATCTTATTATTTCGTTCGTATGATTTGATTTGAAATCTTCAAGTAATTTTGTTCGGCCATTAGCTTTTGCTTGAATGCTTATGATATTTGCTGACTTGTTTCACCTCATATGTATGCTCCATAAATTTGAATTTTGGTTCCTTTCTTTTTGGCATTTGAATTTGTTTCTCGTTCTTTTCCTCTGTGACTTTGGCACTTTGAATTTTTGAGATAATTGACATGGTCCCGTTCTTTTGTGACTTGTTCATTTGTGTTTCACCTACTAGTTACCTTCCTTGTTGACTTTGATTTGATGACTTCATTCGGACTGCTACCTTTGTTGCCTTTTGTATTCTCTGGTTTACCTGAACGTGTATTCATTCATGTTGCATTTGTAATTTTGATTTCTTCGAGCTTATGATCCTGGTTCTTGTGCATTTGTAACCTGTTAGCTAAGTTATCCTATTGCCTACATACTTGTGCTATTATGTGTATGTATATAGTTGCATATATGCATACATATAGATTTGTAGCTCTAGCCAGTTAGTCTATTGCTTCATTGTGTTCATGCCATTTACTTGTTGCTCCATTGCTTTGCACCTGACCATTTGTTTACTTGTATGCACAGTTTGTACCACTGGGTGATTTGGTCTGCTTCATCAATATGTATGCATATGTATACATATACCATACATACATACATATATACATACATACATACATATATGCATACATGTGTTTATGTACGGTCATATTGTATTGCTCTGACCAATGTCTAGGTTCAATGATGACCTTGTCTGTTTATAGTGGCTCGGTTTGGTTACAGTACTCCATACCTGAACTAATGTTGCTTTAGTTGCATGTACACATGTCTGAATGCTTACATTTTGGTCTGGTGAAATCTTTGCATTGTGCTGTGTGTTGCAGTCCGCACTTTAGTGTGCGGTCTTATTTCATATTGGTGATGAGCTGTTTGTTTGTTAAGTCTTTTCATGTGTGAGTTTCTGAAACTATATACATGTATACACACACACGACACTAGTTTCTATTGCAACTGAGTCTGGTTCCTTTGATTATTCGTAGCTTCACTATCGAGCCTGTTCTCATGTCTTTGTTTCATGGGCATTTACAATGTTTTGAGCTTGTGGTCTGCCCTTGTGTACTTGTTGTAGATGTTGAAGTTTATTGTTGAATTTTTGAACTGATTGCACTTGTCTAGTGAACTACTCTTACATCTATGTCTGGTGTGTACTTGTTCATGTGACTTGGTTGCATATGAATTTGTTGTTGCATTTCATCGTTCACTGTCTTCTTTCATTTTGTGCCTTTGGTCTAGTCTTGGTTGCAATCCTCTGGTTTTCATGTAGCTTGTCTGCTCTACTCCGACACTTTGAGTTGCCTCTCTTTTGTTCAACTTAGTTGTGTCTTCATGTATATAGTCATGTTGATTTTATTTGGTTGCATACATACTCATGTATATACATGCATACGTGCGTATATTTGTGTAATTGTGTAATACATGTGCCATATCCATTTATACTTGATTTGTACATGTGTGTATTTGCACATTTGTTGAATCTAGCCTTGGCTCGGGTTTGACCTTGTACTCACTTTAACACGCAAGTCTATATCGGTGTGCACGGCCTTGTGGCATGTACAGTGATACACTATGTATGTCTCAAGTTGTTCGTGTTTGATGAATTCAAAAGAAATGATGACGGATAACCCAAATAATTGAGACAAATAACATTTTCAAAACACACACTTTAATTCGCACTGCAAAATATTTTCTTTTTCGATTTTACTGCATCAATGTTTATTTTGTAGATAATTTAGATGCTGGATACAGACGAGTTGAAGATCAAATATGAGCGTTGAGTGAATTATGTAGTGAGGTGAACCATGTATGAAAAGTTGCACATTGAAAATCTTGTTGTAATTGAAATTGTATTGTAATTGACAATGTGTAAATGTATAGTGAGAGCTTAAATTTGTACTATTCGAATTTGTAATAACATATTTGTTTCAATAAAATATTTGTTCTATGTTATTTATTTTATTCAATAAATATTTATTTAATTGTGTGAAAAATAAATGTAATAACAAATACATTCAAACAAATATATATGTTTATTATCATCAAACAAAAATCATATACTAGTACACTAGCATATTCTACATTCTAAGCTTCAACAACTTGGTTTTAATTTTTCTCTGGTCGATTTCAAGTGAATATTCGTATTTTTTTATTTTCAAGAAATGAATTTTGAAACGTATACAAGCATATATAAATGTTTGTACCTGAATCCCGATCATGATTATACGTTCATGGGTCATTGTCACATTTTCAAATTTTTATAAGCAATACTTGCTAATCGTTATTCTTATTTATATATGTACATTTCTATGAAAAATTCTCTCTACTGATCGTTATTCCCCTTCTTCTTCTTTTTTGTCTAACAGTTAATGGGCTTTGTTTCAAAACGATCGGCATTGAGCCTAAGTGGAACGATCGGTATAAAGCATGCAACATAATCGATCGTTGCTTCAAATTGGCAAGGAACGATCGGCATAAGCTCTTCATATATAAGACCCCAAACTTAGTCATTTCCTTTACTTCCCTCATTCACTTCGCATTGTTTTCATTTGAGATTAAAAGAGAAAAATAAGAACTGCTCCATCTTCTTTTTTATCGATCCAAGAATGATCCGATCTTCTAAACCAATCCCTCCCCACAAATTATTATCATTCTAATTCCTCCGTGTCCCACTCGACTTTGAATTCGAATTCATTTCTCTTCTTCTGAATTTAATTTAGGTAGGTCAATTCATATGAACTTTGTGATTTGAATATGAGACTTTGAGTGATGTGAAACTCTTGTTGATTAGTTCAGTTGGGGAAGTCGCTCGATTTGAATCAAGTTAGAGAGGATGGGAATTGGAGAAAATGAAATTGTTGAGTAAAGAAAATGATATGAATTGATGCATGACGAACGTTCTTGGATGATCTGTAAAGCCTTGGACTTAGAGGACTCCGGGATGGATGATGGTGATAATTGACTGATCGTTATGCAGTGGCGTTGAAGTTTGGGTGTTTAACGATTGTCTATAAATAATCGGTGATGCTTTGGAGTTGGAAGGTTTTGAGGTAGAGAGGATAGAGTGATATTATCGGTGTGATGGCATGGAGATAACGATCGTTATTGAAGGTTGTGGAGGAAGATCGGTGAACATGGACAATTGTGAACGATCAGTAGTGGCGGAGTTTAAGAACAATCGATAGGAATGTAGTAACTTGAACAATGGACTATTGGGTGATGCAAATGATTGGATAAAATGAATAGGGTCAATGATCGATATGTTTGACTAGGTTGAATGGTTGGTTTCAATTATCTCAATCCAAAAATGGAATCCAAACAAATGAACTTGAGTTTAAAGATGAGTTTCAGCCTTGCATATTTAAGTGAACGCTTATGACTCATATTGGATTTGAACTGTAAATTCTGTAATATATGACATCTGAACTTTGACATGAACCAATGCCTTTAACCATTCTTTTAAAGCTCATCTTTGATCTGAACATAAAAACCCAACTTTTACTTGCTAACAATCGATCATGAAACTTAAACTGCGTCGTTCCCTAAAGACATAGAGAAATGGCTGAGATGGCCAGGAATGACGGTCTCTCCGGTCGAACCTCAAAGTCTCATCGTCTTTCTTGTCTTTAGTCTCATATAACTTATTACGGCATTACATAGCATTTCACCACCATACTAGCACGCACTATGCACCGAGGGGCATAAGTTACTTTATCTTATCATGATTTTTACTAAGTTTAATAGCAATAAGTTCTAGATGTTCTGGGCATCTTGCAGCTATGCTGGCTGGATCATCTTCTCAACAGGATAATCTTGACGTGGAATCAAGTTCTACAACTGAGTCTAATAGTTTATCCTCTAGTCATTATTCAGAACAACCAGAAAGCTCAGGCCTCAATTTGGTCTTTCTGATGAATTCCCATTCTTCCACTAGAAGTTATCGATCCTTCTCCCGACACTCTAGAGGATGCAATTATTTGGAGAACCCGACTGATTCTGTAGCCTCTAAAATTAAGGAAGATGCTCTTTGCCAAATCCATGTAAGGCACGATATTCCTTTTAACGATATCTTGGTTCCATCATGGGATGATAAGGCTTGTAGATCCCTAGAAGGACATACGACATGCAACAAGTTCATGTGCTGGGCTAGATGCATCCCGCCATTTAACTCATACATCCAGGAAATTCTCCATTATTTAAGGGTAGCTCAGCGTAGCTTCATCCAATGGCTATGCTCTTCACGATTGTACTCATATGGTTTTTATGGAGTTCTTGCATTGTCCTCCAACCATCGATGACATTCGGTTCATATTCTCCTTCAGCGACAGACATGGAGTCCTTCATTTACATTTCTTGAGTCGGAAAGAGGTGTTAGATTCTAACAAGCGCATGGAACCTTTAAAAATAAGTGGTTCTTCCTTCGTTGTTCGCCTAGTTTCACTCGACAATGGCTGCAAAGACGTAATTGTTATCCACTATCTTTATATTAGCATGGAAATTTGATACTCATGTTGTATCCCTGACTAAGTAACACTTTTTACAGGCATCATCACTCAGCCCAGTGGTAATCTATATGAGGAGGCGGTCACAACTATTAAAAATGCACCACCTAAAGACAGGAACATCGAGTATCTTCTTATGGACAAACGCGTTGTTACTTTTTGTTTGATTGAAGAGGGCCACAGCATAGGGTTAACTAAAGTCGCTCAAACTATAGGAATAAGGCCATGGGGCTACAGTCAATCAAAGGGACAATCGAATCAATCCCATCATGCCCCTAGCCATGGGTACTTAGAAATTCATCGGATGCAGAAGGAGATAAAGGCAATGTCCCCAGTCGCAATGAGACGAATCTGGTTTTGGAGTCGAGGACAAATTTTCGCAGAACTCACAGTCCTTGGTTCTCGATATGAGAAAAAAAAAACATTTATTTGTAAATTTCCAAAAGTCCTCTTTTTGATCAATCAAGTCGTCGATGGCTTCTAAGATTATACAAGATGAATCTTCTTCTCAATCGTCAAAGCGTTCAAGTCTGCCACTTGATTCACTATTTGGTCTACCAATTCCGCATGACCTTAACACTTTTCACTTTACGGACGTGAGCATCGTGAGGTCGGAATCTCCCATAGAGCTGATACTAAGATTTCAACTTCTAGAGGAGAAGTTACTCGAATGAGCAAAGCTCCTACACTTGGTTTGTCGGGGGAAATGCAAGGACACTTGCACATACTTGCACCCCTCAACATTGCATTATTGTAACATCTCCCTACTTGGAGGCCTAAATCTAACGGCTATGTATGCTGCAGTCGTCCATAGTTATTATTCTTTGGCAACCAAACACAGTGGTGCTAATTTCATTGATACACAGATCATAAGAATAAGATAAAAAAAATTAACAATTCAAAAACATATTTCCACATTCCATTCAAAACATTTCATGTTCATTACATAATCCCAAAACGTTAACCACGTTCAACAAAATATAATTATTACACATATACCAAGAGCAACATATGAAGATGCCCCCTTAGCTGATCAAAGTATATAATAAGACTACGGCCGTCAATGGGTACTCAAAAAATCCGATATTTGTCTGAATCTGTGTCCAAAAGTATGAAAAATATCCGTTATCTGAAAAGCGAATACGGATATCCGATATTTGAAAAGATTTTCGGATACAAAATATGGTTATTATGGTATCCGTATTCGAAAAATATTTGTCCGATTAACTGATGCATATATATATATATAAACACTTAATTAAAATTATATTTAATTAATATATGATTTTCAAACTATTTTATAACCATTGGGTGTTACTACAATATGATTTTTTTGCTTATTTTTGGTGAAAATAGAGAGTTTTAGTGTTTAATTTTTGAATATTTTTTAATACGCATACGGATATTAGTATAAAACAATATTTTATCGTCACATTTTATATTCCTCGATTTTTTATGAACATTAGTACAAAAACTATTTTATGTTGATCCAAACTTTTCATTTATACTCTTAAATTTATTGATTATGGGCGAAGCGGATAAATATTTGATATCCATCCGTATCCGAAAATTAAGCGGATACGGTATGTGTTATTAATTTCGGATACAGATACGGATATAGAACTATCCGTATCCGAAAGTATCCATTGATAGTCCTAAATAAGGCTAATAAATTTTCCTTTACAAAAAAACACACATCGGAAAAGATATCTTAAATAACTGTATGCCTCCTACATGCCTCCAGAAGCTTTATTTGTCTAAGAAGAAGACCTGAAAACCCTAAACCTCAAACTACTCAAAATCAATTGAGTACTCGAGAGTTTAAAGAGAAAACAAAAAATTCGAGTCAGACACAAAGCCTGGTATGAATAATAGTCTGTCATCTCAAACCAAATAGATATCTAGTGAGACCACAACGCATAGCGGAATGGGTTTTCCCCTCACTGCTATCCTAAAACCTTTATAAAACCATATACTGTGCTCCTACATCCACAATAGTTAAAAACATAGTATTTCAAAACATTATGCTTACAAAACAAGAAAATCAAATCTAGATTACCCATCCTCATTCATTCTGACTATCTATCTCAATTATAGTTTCTAGGATTACTATAACCTATTAGTTTTCATAGGCTAACTAATTACCGGTTAAATGCCTATGGATTATCTAAATTGATTACATAGTTTTCATATGATCACTAAGAACCTATTGGTTACTCCAATATCTTTCTGTTTATCTTAGTTATCATTGGCTGACTAGGAACCTATTGACTATCTGTCAATATCATAATCCGGGTACAGTTTTTATGGGCTAATTATAGACCTATTAGCCCATGCCAATATCAATCATAGTTTTCACGGGCTTACTATGAATCTGTCTATCTGACATCTTCCTTTACACATAGTTTTTATGGGCTTACTATAAACCTATCTATCCAACATCTTCTCTTAACATGGTTTTCATGGGCTTATTATGAATTTATTGGCCCTTGCCAATATCTTTTCTTTATATTTTAGCATCCTATGTTCTAGTCTTCCTGACTACCTGGACACAAATCTACACATTTAGGAGTTTAACCAATTTATATTCATTATTTGGTTAACCTAGCTGGTTCTTCTACTCTTTATCCCCAAAATGCAGTTAAGGGTCTATTATACAGTGAATATATTCATATTTGAAGAAGCAACCTAACAATTAACAATACCACTCCTTTGGGCTTAAGGTCATTGAAATACATTTAATATAAAACATAATTAACTCCTTTAACTTATATTTTATCAAGGCAACACTTCTTCAAAATTACATAGTTAAAGTCATTACAAAACTCCTTTATTTATGTCGTGGGTTTTTCCACCAAAAAATTGAGTTTGGGTTTTAAAACCTTTCGAAATCTTTGAAACCTAGCTTTCGACTTCATAGGATAACCCCCTTCGAAAGCTCTCAAAAACATTAGGCTCCTGCCTCATAATATTTTAAATTCTACCTTTCGAAACATTTTGAATATAATGAAGTATTAGCATTTTACTTTGGAAGCTTAGCTTCAAAACCAGTTGAAAGTACCCCTTTCAAAAGTTAAAACTTAGTTAAAAAAACCAATTTTACATCCCCTTCGAAAGTATCCCTTTTGAAGGCAAAGAAAACCAATCAAACATATTCGAAAGCAAAGAAATCAACTCCTTCAAAAATATAAAACTTTGTTTTATCTATAACTTTTTATTTATGTAGAATTAAGATCTCTAACCTATTTCATTATATTCAAATGATGGTTTCCCTTCCGTAGAGTTGTCATAACAGAAAAACGGGCTTACGGTTAGAGAGTTATACCTATTTAAAGTTTTCAAACAAAGCGGGAGAAAACTGCTACAAAAGGGCTTCCGCTATATTTACAGGTGCTGTCGAAAGGTTGCTTTCGACTAAGTCGAAAGGTTGCTTAGTTGGAAGTTACTAAGTCGAAAGGTTCTTCCAAAAGTGCTTCAGAAGGGTCCAGAACTGCTGCAGAATGATGCAGTCGAAAGGTCACTTAGTCGAAAGGTTACTAAGTCGAAAGGTTGAATGGCAGAGTCGTAAATAACTTGAAAACTGTTATTGTGCTAATTAATGTATGTTCTTTTCACCAACTCTTATTCTTTGTAAAATTTCTATTGGTTAATGACATACTTTAACGCTTTCTTTGTAAAAAACTGCTATTGATCATATTTTATTATTTCCAAAATTATATTCAAAATAATTAATTATATTAATATTTTAATATAATTATTAAGCCTTTTTAGCTTAGAAAATTCATAATAAATCGAAATCACTTAGAAAAAATCACAAAAATTCACCAAAAATATGAAATAACAGTTTATATGTCATATACAAATTTTGGGAAAGAATTCATTATTTTATTATTTTTAATAATTAAAACCCAAAATAAATGCCTTTTCACCTTAGAAAATTCATAAAATATTCCTATTAACTCCAAAAATTATGAAATTAAAAATTCATCTCCAAAATTACGTTTTACACAACATAACCAAAAATAAAGCAGTTTGGAGGACGTTTACTAAGGTTTTTTACTTTAAAACCATCATTTTAATTCCATAAAAATTCCAGTAAATCACCATAAATCATTATTCTATCCAAACAATGACTATTAGATCCAAACATGATCAACACAACAAAATAAATTCGGTTACTATCCATAGCCAAATCAAAACAAGGAAAAATGAGATGATTTGCACTATTATTCACCTTGATTAAGTTGTTGGAGTTTGAGATTTGTCCTAGCTTTAATCTTCTAGCTTTCTCTCTTGGATCTTCCAAGTTTGCTGATCTCCTAAGGTGTTTTAATGGCTGGCTATAACTTCTCTTTTATGTGTATTTTGATTTATGAAATGGTATGTGAGAATAAGGGAGGGTTTAAGGGTATATAGGTGTGGCTATTCCCATATTGCCCTCCTCCTGTTTTCTTAGCTTATAAATTATAAACCATACTTATACATTCATTAGTTTAGCCATAGCCAAGTTAATTGACAATTAAATTTATACTCCTTAATTAACTACATTGTTCTATTTAATTTATCCAATTAAATATCCTGAATAATGTTAAACAAAAATTAGGGGTGTTACAGGCTCCCCCTTAAAAAATTTTGTCCTCGAAATTCAGTAAGGACTAGAAACAAGCATAAAAACCATGCAAACAAAATCTAGTATGTTCTACTAGCCAATAGGTCTATATAAATAAATATAGAACATACCCTCAAAACAGCCTAGGTTAAGTATCTTTAATCCTATCTTCCGTCTCCCAAGTACAATTCTCTTTTTTTTGCTCCACTGAACTTTCACAACTTGATTGTCTTCGTCCTTAATCTTTTCTCATCTTTCGCTACAACCCGAATTGGTTGTCTAAAAAAATCAAATCAGGCTCCACTACCAATTCCTCCAACTCTTTTTGAGAAATAGTAGCCTCTGGATCATGCACATACTTGCAAAGATGAGAAACATGTAATACATTATGAACACTTACCATACTGCTCGGCAACTCTACTCTATATGCGATCTTTCCAATCCTTTCTAAAATCTGGGATGGTCCAACATATCTTGAATTCAACTTCCCAACTTTCCAAACCGTACCACACCGTCGTGATACTTTAATGAAAACCATGTCTCCCACTGAGAGCTCTAGGTCTTTACGCCTTTTATCCAGGTAACTTTCTGCCTGGATTGAGCTTCCTTCATCCATCCTCAGGCTAACTCAATCTTTTCTGACGCCTCTATAACCAAATATGGACCTAAGACCAATCTGTCTCCAGCCTCTAACCAACATGCTGGCGATTTGCATGGTCTTCCATACGAAGCTCCAAAAGACGCCATTTCATACACTAGTCTAATAACTATTATTATAGGAAAACTCAGTTAAATGTAGGTAGTCCTCCCAAGATCCACCAAAAGTCTAATATACAAGCTCTTAACAAGTCCTTAAGTACCTTGTTGACTCTCTTTGTCTGCCCATCCATTTGTGGGTGATAAGCGGTACTCATCTTGAGCTTGGTACATAATACCTCTAGTAGACTCCTTCAAAACTCGCTAATAAATAATGCATCTCTGTCACTGACTATGCTACTAGGAATTTCATGAAGTCTAACTAAGTTCTTCGTGAACAACTTAACCAAAACAGGTGTTGTTCGGGTTGAATTTACTAGAATGAAATAGGCATTCTTGTTAACATGTCCACAATAACCCAAATGCTTTCATTTCCTCTATGTGACCTTGGTAACCCGTCTATAAAATCCATCAATATTGAATCCCATTTCTAGACTGGAATATCTAAAGGCTGATGCAACTCACTTGGCTTCTGATTTTCGGCCTTCACTTGTTGATAATTTACACATCGCTTAACCCATAAGCCAACATCCCTCTTCATGCCTTCCCAATAGAAGCTCCTCTTCATATCTTAATACATCTTCTTTTGTAACATCCCGCCTTTTCACACGATTTAAACGGACACACGTGCCAATTCAAACCATACGTAAGGGCGGATTGTTATGGGATAAATAAGAAAACAGAGAAAGAAGAAAAAAAACTAAACAGAATCTCACAGCGGAAGGATAAAATATAATAATCAAATATACAGTTCATGAAGCTATTTTACAAAACCTTTGATTTTATTTATACAATACATATCAGAGTACACATACCATACGGCAAAGCAGCGGAACAATATGAGTGTAGTGAATAATATAGTAGATACTAGTAATACTACAAATCTTCGTCTTCGTCCTCCGGAGCTAAAACTTCAAATCCTAAAACGCTCGGACTGACCCGAGCGAATTGAAAAGACAAAACACTCGAGTCATAACTAAAAGATCTTATGTAAGTTAAATTAACTGAGATAAATACGAGTGCAGTAACTCAAGAGATGCTCGGGATTTACATCTCCTAAGGATCCGTTAAACTATTTACTATGTAGTATATTGCGCTATTATAATAGTGTCTAATTGTAAAATAAACTTACTTTTTAATAGCGTTAAGGGGTTACCCATATAGCCCTTAACACATAATATATTCCCATAGTCTATACAGTACCGTAATCTCTCCCGTACTGGGCGTCGTCAGAGGGCACTCCATAGGTATGGTACAAAACAAAACTCGTAGTAAAGGCTCGGTATGGTAGGTGACACGGCACAACTAGGCAATGCCAGGGTAGATATACCAATTGCTATCCGGGCTGGTGGAAACGCGTAGCCGCAGTTGTAACGACCCAGGATTTTAATTAATTAAAATTTGAATATTTAATTAATTTTAAATATTAATAAGGGAAATTTATAAGTCGAATAAATTTTTAATTCGAATAATTGGATTTAATTGGATAATTAAATCAATAATTTAATATGTGAAATTATGGAAATAATTGAAAATCGAGTTAAATATGATTGAAAATGATTTGTAAAATTTTATTTTATCATATTGAAATTAGAACGATATTTTAGAACTTTTAAAATCGAATTAAGAGTTAATTTGTGAAAATTGAATATTTTAATATTTAAATCGACTAGTGAAATAGTCAATTTTTGAACAGTCTCAGAATTGGACGAAACTAGTTCCATTGGATCCGTAATAGTTAGTTATTACCGGATTTCAATTTTCGTGTCAATCGGAGTTATCATTTGATCGTGGCAGCTCGAAACGCATCGAATTATTTTTAATATTAATTTGGCGAGTTAAAATAGCCATTTTTCAAAAAGTCTCGGATTTCGACGAAACCAGTTTCATCGGATCCGTAATGTGATATTATTGTAAGGTTTCAAATTTCGTGTCAATTGGATTTACCGTTTGTCCGGTACAAATTAAAACGCCAAGAAAATCGTTTAAATCGGTTTAATTTAAATCAAACGTTTATTGCCATAGCTCGCACAGATGACCGAATTAGCTTTCGAAACCTGTTCCATTGTGTTCGGAACGCGGGGTAAACCCTAGAAACGCTGGTTACGGCGCGTAAATCGGAGTTTGGAATTTCCGGATTGAATAGTGTTTGAGAAAATCCTATAAATAGACCACCTCTCTCACAAAAAAAAAAATTACAAAACCCTAGCAATGCACAGCCGCCACCAAGGATTCAAGGGCTGAAAACTCACGATCTTTCTTCCCCCAAATCTCTTAATCCACTCAATATTACAACAAACTTCCAACATGAATATTGTAGAGGGCTGTGAGTACTACGTTTTCAACGGTGGAGATCGTGTTTGGAGCTGTGGATGGACCAGAAATCGTGCGTGTTTATGGGCCGCATGTCCTCGTTTTGTGTGCACAGATGAAGGCCGAGCTTCATTCTCTTTGGGCCGAGCATAGCTCTTGGTCGTGGCTACGAAGTGAGGTCACCTGATCATGCTAGAAATTGACGTGGTGATGGCGAAATCAAACCCTAGTTTGAAATGCTATGGGTTTGTGCGTGTTTGTTATCTGGGGGTTGCGCGTAAAGATGGAGTTGGGGGAGAAGCAATAGCGCACGGTCCAGATCTGATGGCAGCGAGATGAGTGGCCAGGATTTGTTTAGGTTAAAAGTTATAAAATTTATGTTGAAATTATTATATAAAAATTCGTAAAACTTGTAAAAATCATATCTTTTTCATACTAGGTCGAAAACACACGAAACCAGTTGCGTTGGAATCGTATGGACGAGCACTACGCAATGGAGTTGGATTGGAGTCGTTTGGAGTTAGTGAGAATTTCGAGTAAAATTAAACGTCCGTTTAATTTTATTCGAAATAAATCGCTAAAACGAAATTAAAATCAAGGTGAGAACTTCTCGCTCAATCGAATCAGTTCGATTTTATTTTAAATAGTTATATTTAAAATATTTGAATGCATGTTTGAATGATGATTGTTATCTATTGATTGTTAAAATAGACATTATACGCCGTTAGTAAGCGGATGTTATTTATTAAAAACATATACCGCGAATTTTTCATAAACAGTGAAATTGGTATTATATATAATAGCAATATATATATAAATATATTGGCATATGTATATATTGCAATTGTTGATTTCCCGCATTTTTTAGCGGATGAGACCCTATTGCGCCGTCTATTAAGCGGATAATATTTTAAATCCCATGTACCGCAATAATTCCGTACTGGAGCGGAATTGGTATTGTGCTAATGTTTGTGGATGCAGGAAACAGGTTGGAGGGATCCAACTGGATTCCTCAACAGTATTTATTTGATTTCAGATATTTTGATATTTGATGGATTATCATATCGATATATGATATCGTTGTAGTCGTGATTGACTATTTGGCGTGTAGCATCATTGGACCAAATTTTGGAATTTTAAAATGATTTTAAAGTGATTTTTGAAAGTATACGTTTATAAAATATTTTTCGGAATTTATCCATTTTAAATAAATAAACGTATAATTTTTAATGTTACAAAAATTATGATTTTTGAGAAATATACTTAAAGGTTGATTTTTGAAAATATGAGGCTAATGATTTTATAAAATAGTTTAATCGGGATTTTTGAAATTATTATAAAGAGTTGAAAATATAGGATTTATAAAATTTAATTATTTTATGAATCAAAATGCTGAAATTTTAAAGGAGATTAAAGATGTTTTAAAAGAATAATATAAATTGATTTATATAAAAAGATTTATAAATTGATAATTTATAAATGAAAATATTTGAATTATAAAACGAGTTTTTATAAGTGTTTGAATGAAGTGAAAATGGATTGCATAAGTGAATGGAATTTATAAAATTATAAATGGTGAAGTTATAAGTGAAATTTATAAATAATAAGATTTATAAATTTCGTGAAGTTATTAAAGAATGGTTTTGGATAAATAATTGAATCTTATAAGTTATAAGATTTATAATTATGAAGTTCAAAGGAACGATTTTGCAAACAAATAAGTTATAAGTATTTCACTTATAATATGAACTTTTAGTATATCATTGAGATATGAATTGAGATAGATTAATAAAGGAATTTATAAAGGAAGTTGTGGTAAAATAAATAGAAATGGAATTTATAAACGTTGTTTTATAAATTCGCAATGACTTATTTTGATAAGTAAATTGTTGTAACCTATTAATGGAGTTATATTCACGTTTTTGAACTGTGAATAATCCTTTGAAATAAAATGAATAAAAGGATGAAATTTGTTAACAAAGTATATTCACGTTTTTGAATAGTGAATAATATGTTAAAGAAAATGTTTTAGATATGATGTTTTGATTTGAATTAAAACGATCTAACGATGTTTTAAAATGTGTTGAGATTCGAAACCATAGATTTCAACATTCATTGTTGAAATAGACGTTTTCGAGAAATAGAAGGAAATGGTGGACTATAACACTGTTGTTATAGTAAATGATTTCCGAAAGGAAATGTTTTGTATAGTATTGGGATTTATATATCTATTTTAATTTTGAATCCCTATACTAGTGATTTTGGGACGTCGTAACGATGTTTTACGCAACATTCGTTTTGGCCCAAATAAATATGTTTAAGAGAATGATTTCCTTAAAGAATGAAATATATACATAATCTCGATTTAAGTATATTGAATATTTTCAAAGTGTTGAAAATAAATGGATTGAAAATTACTTAATAAGTAAGTATGGAAATGTTTTCCAATATAAAGTGAATATTTTGAGAATTTATCTTTTTGAAGATAAATTGAAATGAATAATTGAAATCGTTTATTCATAAATATTTTGAAATATAAATTCATTATGGAATTTATAAATGAAAAGGAGAATTTGTCTAAAAATAAATATTGATTTATTTTTGAAGTGTGAAAATATCTAGTAAAGATATTTTTGGGAAATAAATAATTTGGAAAATTATTTGGAACCTGGTGATGTGTGCATATCCATTGTAGTTCAATAACCGACTATCAATATTTACCTTTGAAAGGTATTTGTTGTGATTTGCTTGAATTTGAATGCTACACTTATTTTTAAATTATTGCGCTCGTTATTCGGATTACCCATTCCGAATAGTGATACGACGTAATGGATAGCATTGAAGATCGGTGTTGAAGACCCGTTATTTGCGAGAGCGATAGGATGACCTGTCGATTGACTCTGCACCGAGTTGCTCCGGTATTGAGTTCTCCATATGTGATGGGAAATCCGATCAGGATTGTGGATATCCGGATTGCAAGGACTTCTTTGTAAGTGCCTTCGGTTCTGTTCGAGCCCGGAACAGACTTGTATGGATTGTATGTCTGACATTACAGATTGAGATATAAAGCAAATTTCTTTCAAATATATTTCTGTTGGTGGCGGAGAATTTATTCTTTTAGCTTAACACCCTTCTCTGAGACGTACGAGCTCAGAGGTTATGTAGTTGAAGGTTATCAGCGATATATTCCCAATTTGGTAATGTGACATGCTGAGTGTTGCTGTGAAATGATCATTGTGTTGATTATTTGTGATAGGATCATTTGTTTGATCGTCTATCTTGGTGATCATTTCTATGATCATTTGTTGACCCAAAGCATGGCTTTTGTATAAAGTATGTTTTTGTGGACGTGACTTCGTCGAGCCTCACACCTCGGGAATGGTCAAAACAAGAAAGATGCGACAAGGTTATGAGGGGTAGCGCCCTTTAGGATATGTGCATTTCCTTCTGGAAAAGGGTGGTATCATGGTATGGAGCCCAGATACTTACTCATGTTGAAAACACTTTATGATTGTGTGAATTGATTGCGAGCGCTCGGTGAAAGGTCCCAAAGGACCGGGGGATGGCATATTCGGTCAGTTGTTACTCAGTTAGGGGTAACCCGGCCTTGTGTTGGCAGAGATCCGGTTTGGTTCTCGGGGATGTCCATCCAGAGGCATTCTCGTGTGGCAATGGGAAGTTCCTTGGCCGGATCATTCGTTGGAAATCCAATTCCCAATACAAAACTTGTACGCTATTAGTTGTAGAACCTGCCATTTACTTATGGTGGTCACCACTGTTTAGATGGTAGCTATAGTAGGGATACGATAATGGTCGTATGTTGGCTAAGATTTATATTCTACTTTCGAAATGAATTTTTTCTACGCTATGCACTAATAATAATATCAAATGTTCTTTTAAATGCGTATCAAGCATCTTTGACTATCATAAGGAGAAATCTCCTCCGATTCTGCGTTTGCATTGTGTGTGTGTGCGGGAGGCCTTATGGTAGTCTCATTTTTAAAAGCATTGCGAATTGACTTTAAAAATATTCCTCTATTTTGATTTTAAAGATAAACAAACTGTTTTGAGTTCTCACACCAGTCACATGACTGACTCGGAGTTTATTGTTTTCCTTCCTAAACTCTGGGTGCCCACCAATTTCCACACGGGCAGTCAAGAGTTAAGGTTTATCAGGATATTCTGGAATTGCTGGAGGCAAGATGGATGGCATGGCGTATTACTAGTATATAGTATTTCTTTTCTGCTGTTTGTTGTTGTTTGTTGTTGTACACTCTGATGTAATGAAATGAAATGTGTTGTAATGTAATAACTGATATAGTTCTTTGTTTAAAGATTATTCATTTATCTATTATATGTTGTTCCGCTGCGAATTGTGAGATTCTGATATTGTTCAGTTGTTTTCTTTCCGTTCTATTTTCTATTTTCTTTTCCCTCTATTCTCTTATGTTCTTCTCTCTCTATTTTTCTATCTTTTTCTCTCTTCTTCTACCTCTTTCCTTTTCTTAAACCATAACATTTCGGGTTTCCGACCTTCGATTTCTCGGCAGTCGATAAAGTGAGTATCGATGTTGAATTTTCGAAAGTCGAAAATTTCCAGGACGTTACATTTGGTATCAGAGCATATGGTTAAGCGACAACCATGGTTCTATTGGCTATTACTCATTAGAGATAGAGTCAGTAGTACTCTAGAATGAGTTTGAGTGTAATAATAGCTATGAGAGCGAATTTGTTAGTGAATATATAAAATTGTTTTATATTGTGATGATTGGTTTATTGAGTGGCATATGAACCTTCGTCGGCGCAGCCTCGAAACTGAATCGAAGGGGTTTCTAAACACTTGAATAGAACAATTCGACACAATATTGTTTTAAATTGGGTAAATGAAATAATTTTACCTTGAGTATATTTTATATATAAAGGATAATTTTTCAGAATTATTAAAGTGTATATAAGTTGATTGTTTAGTTGTTTGAATAATCTAAATAAAAGAATAATTGTATAAGAAAATGAATTATAAGAATTGAATTATAATTAAAGTGATTTACAATTGTGAAATAAACTTATATATATGAGAAGTGAAACTATATGGATATATTTATGAATATGAGTTGTAAATAAAAATGAATTTAAAATTAAATGGAAATTTACTTTAGAATTGGAATCTGAATTGATTTATAAGTGGAAATTTAAGTTATGTAAAAACAGATAATGTTTGAAATGGAAATATAACTTAATAGATGTTGAATTAAGTTGATTTTGATATCAAAGTAAATTAATAAAGTTAAGTGATAAATGTGAACTTGAGTTATGTAAATGAAATTCAACTTTTGTAATTGAATTGAATAAATGGATTGACTATTAATCAATTAAATGTGAATAATTGATATGAAAAAATGAATGTAAGTGTTAATTCATTAGAATCTAATGTTATTGGAAAGTTGAATAGTTGAATGAAAATCAATTTAATTAAACCAATTGAAAGTGATGGTGTTAAACCAAATTGAATGAATATAAGCAAAGGAATTTGGTTGCAATTGATATACATTGGTTGTTATATGATTGTTAGTTGATTGATTGTATATAATTCATTAAGTGTTAATGAAATTGAGTTAATGAAATTGGAAGCTAAAGTAATTGGAATTCAATTGGAAATTAGGTGAATCTTAAATAAAATTGAATTTGATTTGGAAGCGAACCAACTTAAATATAAATTAGTGAATATAAACTAATTGAAAATGAATGTTGGTAAGAACATCCACTATTAATGAATCAAATGTGATTAAATTGAAAACCATTTCATTGAATATTAATGAGAATATGAATGAATATTAATTGGTTATGGATGATAGTTGGTTGATGGTTGAATATATTTCTTTTGTTTCAATTGCTATGTTGACATATATAGTTATTATGTTGCTATATGTTGTATATCGATACTATTGTCTATATACATGTTCTCATGTTGTTTGTTGAGTGATTAGTAGGTGCGGATCGCGTTTGCTACGCATTTGGAGCTCGCTTTCGCGCTATATTAGCCGTATATGCTCGCTAATAAAATATAAGGTACATATCTCGGATTACATACCGTACTTTTACAAATTTTTCCCTTCGGGATGCCTCATTACTTGATGAGATGTATATTTGTGATATATATACTGTCATTTTTTTTTCGGATCGAGCCGCGCAAAGGAGACTATGGCGAATTTTTCCGAAAATTTAAGGCGTTAGAAAAAAAAACTTGAGAAAGTTGGAAAGTTTTGAAAACTTTAACTTTGATTTGGAATTGAAAGTTAAACAATAGTAATTGTTTTTGAAAAGATAACTAAGTATGATTTGAAACTTAGTAAAGTTTTGTAAAAAAAAATTAACTATGGATTTTGTAAAGTTAATAGATTCTATAACTTTTCTTACTTGTTAATTTCGAGGACGAAATTCTTTTAAGGGGGGAAGATTGTAACGACCCAGGATTTTAATTAATTAAAATTTGAATATTTAATTAATTTTAAATATTAATAAGGGAAATTTATAAGTCGAATAAATTTTTAATTCGAATAATTGGATTTAATTGGATAATTAAATCAATAATTTAATATGTGAAATTATGGAAATAATTGAAAATCGAGTTAAATATGATTGAAAATGATTTATAAAATTTTATTTTATTATATTGAAGTTAGAACGATATTTTAGAACATTTAAAATCGAATTAAGAGTTAATTTGTGAAAATTGAATATTTTAATATTTAAATCGACTAGTGAAATAGTCAATTTTTGAACAGTCTCAGAATTGGACGAAACTAGTTCCATTGGATCCGTAATAGTTAGTTATTACCGGATTTCAATTTTCGTGTCAATCAGTGTTATCATTTGATCGTGGCAGCTCGAAACGCATCGAATTATTTTTAATATTAATTTGGCGAGTTAATATAGCCATTTTTCAAAAAGTCTCGGATTTCGACGAAACTAGTTTTATCGGATCCGTAATGTGATATTATTGTAAGGTTTCAAATTTTGTGTCAATTGGATTTACCGTTTGTCCGGTACAAATTAAAACGCCTAGAAAATTGTTTAAATCGGTTTAATTTAAATCAAACGTTTATTGCCATAACTCGCACAGATGACCGAATTAGCTTTCGAAACCTGTTCCATTGTGTCCGGAACGCGGGGTAAACCCTAGAAACGCTGGTTACGGCGCGTAAATCGGAGTTTGGAATTTTCGGATTGAATAGTGTTTGAGAAAATCCTATAAATAGACCACCTCTCTCACAAAAAAAAAAATTACAAAACCCTAGCAATGCACAGCCGCCACCAAGGATTCAAGGGCTGAAAACTCACGATCTTTCTTCCCCCAAATCTCTTAATCCACTCAATATTACAACAAACTTCCAACATGAATATTGTAGAGGGCTGTGAGTACTACGTTTTCAACGGTGGAGATCGTGTTTGGAGCTGTGGATGGACCAGAAATCGTGCGTGTTTATGGGCCGCATGTCCTCGTTTTGTGTGCACAGATGAAGGCCGAGCTTCATGCTCTTTGGGCCGATCATAGCTCTTGGTCGTGGCTACCAAGTGAGGTCACCTGATCATGCTAGAAATTGACGTGGTGATGGCGAAATCAAACCCTAGTTTGAAATGCTATTGGTTTGTGCGTGTTTGTTATCTGGGGGTTGCGCGTGAAGATGGAGTTGGGGGAGAAGCAATAGCGCACGGTCCAGATCTGATGGCAGCGAGATGAGTGGCCAGGATTTGTTTAGGTTAAAAGTTATAAAATTTATGTTGAAATTATTATATAAAAATTCGTAAAACTTGTAAAAATCATATCTTTTTCATACGAGGTCGAAAACGCGCGAAACCAGTTGCGTTGGAATCGTATGGACGAGCACTACGCGATGGAGTTAGATTGGAGTCGTTTGGAGTTAGTGAGAATTTCGAGTAAAATTAAACGTCCGTTTAATTTTATTCGAAATAAATCGCTAAAACAAAATTAAAATCAAGGTGAGAACTTCTCACTCAATCGAATCAGTTTCGATTTTATTTTAAATAGTTATATTTAAAATATTTGAATGCATGTTTGAATGATGATTGTTATCTATTGATTGTTAAAATAGACATTATACGCCGTTAGTAAGCGGATGTTATTTATTAAAAACATATACCGCGAATATTTCATAAACAGTGAAATTGGTATTATATATAATAGCAATATATATATATATATATATATTGGCATATGTATATATTGCAGTTGTTGATTTCCCGCATTTTTTAGCGGATGAGACCCTATTGCGCCGTCTATTAAGCGGATAATATTTTAAATCCCATGTACCGCGATAATTCCGTACTGGAGCGGAATTGGTATTGTGCTAATGTTTGTGGATGCAGGAAACAGGTTGGAGGGATCCAACTGGATTCCTCAACAATATTTATTTGATTTCAGATATTTTGATATTTGATGGATTATCATATCGATATATGATATCGTTGTAGTCGTGATTGACTATTTGGTGTGTAGCATCATTGGACCAAATTTTGGAATTTTAAAATGATTTTAAAGTGATTTTTGAAAGTATACGTTTATAAAATATTTTTCGGAATTTATCCATTTTAAATAAATAAACGTATAATTTTTAATGTTATAAAAATTATGATTTTTTAGAAATATAGTTAAAGGTTGATTTTTGAAAATATGAGGCTAATGATTTTATAAAATAGTTTAATCGGGATTTTTGAAATTATTATAAAGAGTTGAAAATATAGGATTTATAAAATTTAATTATTTTATGAATCAAAATGATGAAATTATAAAGGAGATTAAAGATGTTTTAAAAGAATAATATAAATTGATTTATATAAAAAGATTTATAAATTGATAATTTATAAATGAAAATATTTGAATTATAAAACGAGTTTTTATAAGTGTTTGAATGAAGTGAAAATGGATTGCATAAGTGAATGGAATTTATAAAATTATAAATGGTGAAGTTATAAGTGAAATTTATAAATAATAAGATTTATAAATTTCGTGAAGTTATTAAAGAATGGTTTTGGATAAATAATTGAATCTTATAAGTTATAAGATTTATAATTATGAAGTTCAAAGGAACGATTTTGCAAACAAATAAGTTATAAGTATTTCACTTATAATATGAACTTTTAGTATATCATTGAGATATGAATTGAGATAGATTAATAAAGGAATTTATAAAGGAAGTTGTGGTAAAATAAATAGAAATGGAATTTATAAACGTTGTTTTATAAATTCGCAATGACTTATTTTGATAAGTAAATTGTTGTAACCTATTAATGGAGTTATATTCACGTTTTTGAACTGTGAATAATCCTTTGAAATAAAATGAATAAAAGGATGAAATTTTTAACAAAGTATATTCACGTTTTTGAATAGTGAATGATATGTTAAAGAAAATGTTTTAGATATGATGTTTTGAATTGAATTAAAACGATCTAACGATGTTTTAAAATGTGTTGAGATTCGAAACCATAGATTTCAACATTCATTGTTGAAATAGACGTTTTCGAGAAATAGAAGGAAATGGTGGACTATAACACTGTTGTTATAGTAAATGATTTCCGAAAGGAAATGTTTTGTATAGTATTGGGATTTATATATCTATTTTAATTTCGAATCCCTATACTAGTGATTTTGGGACGTCGTAACGATGTTTTACGCAACATTCGTTTTGGCCCAAATAAATATGTTTAAGAGAATGATTTCCTTAAAGAATGAAATATATACTTAATCTCGATTTAAGTATATTGAATATTTTCCAAGTGTTGAAAATAAATGGATTGAAAATTACTTAATAAGTAAGTATGGAAATGTTTTCCAATATAAAGTGAATATTTTGAGAATTTATCCTTTTGAAGATAAATTGAAATGAATAATTGAAATCGTTTATTCATAAATATTTTGAAATATAAATTCATTATGGAATTTATAAATGAAAAGGAGAATTTGTCTAAAAATAAATATTGATTTATTTTTGAAGTGTGAAAATATCTAGTAAAGATATTTTTGGGAAATAAATAATTTGGAAAATTATTTGGAACCTGGTGATGTGTGCATATCCATTGATAGTTCAATAACCGACTATCAATATTTACCTTTGAAAGGTATTTGTTGTGATTTGCTTGAATTTGAATGCTACACTTATTTTTAAATTATTGCGCTCGTTATTCGGATTACCCATTCCGAATAGTGATACGACGTAATGGATAGCATTGAAGATCGGTGTTGAAGACCCGGTATTTGCGAGAGCGATAGGATGACCTGTCGATTGACTCTGCACCGAGTTGCTCCGGTATTGAGTTCTCCATATGTGATGGGAAATCCGATCAGGATTGTGGATATCCGGATTGCAAGGACTTCTTTGTAAGTGCCTTCGGTTCTGTTCGAGCCCGGAACAGACTTGTATGGATTGTATGTCTGACATTACAGATTGAGATATAAAGCAGATTTCTTTCAAATATATTTCTGTTGGTGGCGGAGAATTTATTCTTTTAGCTTAACACCCTTCTCTGAGACGTACGAGCTCAGAGGTTATGTAGTTGAAGGTTATCAGCGATATATTCCCAATTTGGTAATGTGACATGCTGAGTGTTGCTGTGAAATGATCATTGTGTTGATTATTTGTGATAGGATCATTTGTTTGATCGTCTATCTTGGTGATCATTTCTATGATCATTTGTTGACCCAAAGCATGGCTTTTGTATAAAGTATGTTTTTGTGGACGTGACTTCGTCGAGCCTCACACCTCGGGAATGGTCAAAACAAGAAAGATGCGGCAAGGTTATGAGGGGTAGCGCCCTTTAGGATATGTGCATTTCCTTCTGGAAAAGGGTGGTATCATGGTATGGAGCCCAGATACTTACTCATGTTAAAAACACTTTATGATTGTGTGAATTGATTGCGAGCGCTCGGTGAAAGGTCCCAAAGGACCGGGGGATGGCATATTCGGTCAGTTGTTACTCAGTTAGGGGTAACCCGGCCTTGTGTTGGCAGAGATCCGGTTTGGTTCTCGGGGATGTCCATCCAGAGGCATTCTCATGTGGCAATGGGAAGTTCCTTGGCCTGATCATTCGTTGGAAATCCAATTCCCAATACGAAACTTGTACGGTATTAGTTGTAGAACCTGCCATTTACTTATGGTGGTCACCACTGTTTAGATGGTAGCTATAGTAGGCATACGATAATGGTCGTATGTTGGCTAAGATTTATATTCTACTTTCGAAATGAATTTTTCCTACGCTATGCACTAATAATAATATCAAATGTTCTTTTAAATGCGTATCAAGCATCTTTGACTATCATAAGGAGAAATCTCCTCTGATTCTGCGTTTGCATTGTGTGTGTGTGCGGGAGGCCTTATGGTAGTCTCATTTTTAAAAGCATTGCGAATTGACTTTAAAAATATTCCTCTATTTTGATTTTAAAGATAAACAAACTGTTTTGAGTTCTCACACCAGTCACATGACTGACTCGGAGTTTATTGTTTTCCTTCCTAAACTCTGGGTGCCCACCAATTTCCACACGGGCAGTCAAGAGTTAAGGTTTATCAGGATATTCTGGAATTGCTGGAGGCAAGATGGATGGCATGGCGTATTACTAGTATATAGTATTTCTTTTCCGTTGTTTGTTGTTGTTTGTTGTTGTACACTCTGATGTAATGAAATGTAATGTGTTGTAATGTAATAACTGATATAGTTCTTTGTTTAAAGATTATTCATTTATCTATTATATGTTGTTCCGCTGCGAATTGTGAGATTCTGATATTGTTCAGTTGTTTTCTTTCCGTTCTATTTTCTATTTTCTTTTCCCTCTATTCTCTTATGTTCTTCTCTCTCTATTTTTCTATCTTTTTCTCTCTTCTTCTACCTCTTTCCTTTTCTTAAACCATAACATTTCGGGTTTCCGGCCTTCGATTTCTCGGCAGTCGATAAAGTGAGTATCGATGTTGAATTTTCGAAAGTCGAAAATTTCCGGAACGTTACAGCAGTTACCGCCAACCTCGAACAAACTCCCCCAAAATCAAAAATAGAAGTGGCCACTGAATCAATCCAAAGTCAAAGTATAATATCGAAGAGGAGCGTCCGATCAGAGGTATGACCTCATTGGCCCGAGAATCACTCATGTTTTAGCCACCTTATGCCAACTCACGGGAGTCGGGTCCACGTATTTACCTTACAGGAAACGTCGCCACCACCTGCTTCATTCTGGAATCTCCACCGCGTACACGGTTAGTCAAAGTGGTTTTCGGCATTGACAGAGAGTATGTCAATATCCGATCCTGGTCTCTTTGCCAACCCATCGTCATTATAACACCGCGGTCATTTAAAAATAGTTTATACTTTAAAACCAGAATAAAATTTTCCATTTCAAAACTATGAACACGATATCAATTTAAACCCAAAACAGTATGATATCATTTTATCTCAAATAAAATCCTTTCCAAAATCATGCTGGTTTAAAATTTAAAATATCTGGAAACCAAATATTTGAAATATACTTTCAAAGCATAATATTTCAAAATTCAAAATTTTAAATCCATAACTTCTAAAACTTGAATGGTTTGGATATTCAACGAATGTAAAATAAATGGTTTAACTTTAAAGTTACTTTGTAAAGAAAAATAATTTCCATGGCTTTTCAAATATATTTCTTTATTTAAAGTTTAAACCATAATTTAAATATAACTTCAAGTTCCAAAAACCCCTTCAATTTCTATATATATGCATCCATTTGGAGTATTAATATTTCAAAACTAAAGTTGGATTTTCTTCTTTCAACAATTAATATTCTATTATTTAGTCTTGAATATTCATATAAATTCCATAAATAAAACTCCAATTTCTAGCAATTTAAATATTTTCTCAAATTTACTTTATACTAGAATTTTCATTTTTAATTCATCCTGGAAAATCCAGTTATAAATATCATACCTTAAAATTTCCAAACTTAGACATATAAGATAAATTTCCAAATTTCATTTTCTCAATTTTTCTTTTTTATTCAACAGGTTTATACACAACTTAATTTTCAAATTTTTAACTTCATATGTATATATATCGAAGGATAATATTTTATAAAATATCAAAATCAAATTTTTATAAACCGTATCCCATCCAAACCATAGAAATCACTTTAAAATAATTTATATATAGACCACGGTGCCTGTATATAATTTTCTATCCTATGGTCAAGTGATACGGATATTTATCATTTCAATCCGCAATTTAAAAATAAAATTTTGCGGTTGTATATCATTTCAAACCACAATCCCGAATGAAACGAAAAATGCATGATAACTTGCAGTTTAATGATACAAAATAAAACATCCATTCATCAACATCATCCATCATCCAAATCACAATCATCATCCAATAATAATTCAATAACAATATATATCTGATAATATATATCAGGTAATAACTGGCGGTTATATTCAAAAATAAATTTAATCAACTATTAAACTAACAGTTTATATTTAGTAATAAATTTTTATAACTGTTTACTAGCAGTTCCTATGCAAATAAATAAATTCTAACTGTCAATTAATATACAATAAATAAAATAAATTAACAGTTAAATTAAATAAATGCGATTTAACAGATATGTTGAATAAAACACGCCAACAGTCATAAATAAATTTCTACTCATATTTAAAAATAAATTTAACAAACATAAAAACTTTTAGAAGTTGTGAGGGGGTTAAAACACTCACCTTTTGAATTTAAATCGAATTTAAATCCGATTTAAACCCAAAAATTCGATGGTGTCCAAATCGTTCCAAACCAGCGCCAACAGATCCGGAATTTAATTTCGATCCTAATAAAAAAAATCTCGCGTGAAACGGATGTCGTACGGGAAAGTTATGATAATTTGAACGAGTGGAAATTTTATTAAAAAAAAACAAGGAACACACTCACGTTAGCCGCTAATTATCCCACGCGCACAGCCTACCAATTTCCGCCACGTCATCAGAAACAGAACGCGTACGTTCTATCTCCCCAAACCCTACAACCCGTTTGACCCTCCACCTACAGCCGCCATCTATATCACAACGCCGACGTCACCCCGAATACCTAGGGCCAGATCTGACCACCCCTGTGAATCTGCGACACCGAGCCGCCCCCACACCTACGAAGGCGTCACCTACGATCGCGTTTTGGGCCGCCACCGCCGCTATGGGTGTGAACCCTAATCTCCTTTTTCCCAGCGATCCAACCATCTTCGTGGTGAACCAAGGCCGCCGATCAAAACTGCTCACCATCCCCTTTGCATCCATGACCCCCGATCACCTCTTCGCCGCAAATCCACCGTTGAATTCATAAAAGCCAAAACGTACAGCCGGAACTATTTTGAATTTTCTTGGACGAATGATAGCTCCACTCGAAAAACAAATCACACCAGCAGATTACGCATCTCGAGAACTATAACATATATTTTTGTGGAATTTTTCTGGAGGGTTTGAATTTTCATTTGATTTTTGAATTGAAGTAGATCTAGGTTTTGCAACCATTGAGGAAGAGAAAGAGATTAAGAAAATGAATGTACAGACAATTGATAGAAGATGAAGGCTAGGGTTTATGATCGTCTATTTATAAGTAGGGTTGGATTAGAGTAGATAGACTGGATAGATGAACGTGCGGAACAAACTATGATCCAAAAAGCCCGTTCTAACCCTGGAACGAAATTTATTAAACCCATGTATCCAAATAGGTATTTTAAAATATTCTGAACGCGATGGAAAAAGTTTCACATCCAAATTTGATTGTATGAAGAAGTTATGCTGAAAACAAAATTTCCAAATTGATTTCAAATTGATTTTAATTAAATCGATTTCAAGGCGTTTCGCGTCCGTACGATCAAACGACAGGTCCGATCGATACGAAACTTGAAACCCTACAATAATTCACCGATACGGATCCGATGAAACTGGTTTCGTCGAAATCCGAGTCCGTGGCCAAAATGGCTATTTTTATATTAATTAAATAAATTAAAATAAATTATAAAAATCCAATTTTATATCTAAATTCTAAAATTGGCCAAATTTTATCGCTTATATATTTCATAATCAATTTAAATGATTTAACAAGTTTAGGTGTGAATTAAAAGTTGATAAGTCTATAAATTTCAGTGTTAAATTTCTCCATTTTCTTATATTTAGAAATTATAAATTAAATTCTCAAAAACCCATTTATTAGATTTTCAGCTTTTATATTCTCACCTTTTATCCAAAATAAGGATGCCACTAACATTGGTTCATGATTTCACATCATTATCCTCAAAGTCCATTTAAATTTCAATAACGAAAAATTTAACCGTTAAATTCCTTTTTATTATGCAATAAATGCAATGGTTGAATTTGATACTCTAATTAAGTTTATAAATCCTGCTTCCTATACTTTAAAACAACCCATGGTCCTATTATAAATAGAATTAGCATAAATTTTGTCTTATAAAATTAACCCTCTACAAATACAAACAAAAATCTACGCTAACTGCACCATTTAAATCAATTAATTGTAATTGAGTCTACATTAAATATTATAAATTATAAATTGGAACCTCCATTAATTTGTTTATTGATTTAAAATCTTTCTATTCAGTAAATAGACATTTTATGGGTATAAATAACATTTGAATTATAATACACTTCATTAGTGCAGGCTTCATTTCCTATAAATTCCCTTTTATTAACTAGAACACATTAACACACCACAAATAATAAATTTAGATTTTTTTCAATCGATTTCCATTCTTAACTTAATATACTAAATAAATGGTTAACTAAAAAAAATGTTACCCTTTTATATTCAAATTCACTTACAACATCAATAACTACAATGTTGCCATAGATTTAGATTCAATTAAGTAAATTAGATGAATGGGTAAAACTTTGTAATTATCCCAAATGCCAAATATATTTATGCATTAATTACTACTTATTATTATGAATTCATTTATTAATTTACTAGTTGCCTTTGTCATCTTATTTCCTATTTACTACCAAACTTCCTACTTAGTTATAGTTTATCAATATATACATACCTAGGCAAATCAAGTTCTTGTCCTTTCTGTTATTTCAATTAAATCGGGTATGCACAAATAGATTGTTAATTAACTTATTCCTACAAAATTATTTACGTACATTCAGTTCCAAATTTTATAGAATTAAATTCTAATTACTTACCCCTTAATCCAACATGCATTTAAATCTTTTTATTTTAAATAAATTTATTCAATGTTGACATCCACTAAATAAAATTTACTTTCGTTTATATAGTTGCAATTCTATTCAGTTATTATTTCATTAATACTATTTCCGCTTTATATCTTCCAATATAAATCAACAAATTATAACTTATAACCACAAACGCCAATTTACGTTATTTCAATCTATTGCCATATAAACATTTAAATTGTTAACCTTTAATTACAGTTACTATATCTAATTCCTACAACGTTACCCTTTTATATTCAAATTCACTTACAACATCAATAACTACAATGTTGCCATAGATTTAGATTCAATTAAGTAAATTAGATGAATGGGTAAAACTTTGTAATTATCCCAAATGCCAAATATATTTGTGCATTAATTACTACTTATTATTATGAATTCATTTATTAATTTACTAGTTGCCTTTGTCATCTTATTTCCTATTTACTACCAAACTTCCTACTTAGTTATAGTTTATCAATATATACATACCTAGGCAAATCAAGTTCTTGTCCTTTCTGTTATTTCAATTAAATCGGGTATGCACAAATAGATTGTTAATTAACTTATTCCTACAAAATTATTTACATACATTCAGTTCCAAATTTTATAGAATTGAATTCTAATTACTTACCCCTTAATCCAACCTGCATTTAAATCTTTTTATTTTAAATAAATTTATTCAATGTTGACATCCACTAAATAAAATTTACTTTCATTTATATAGTTGCAATTCAATTCAGTTATTATTTCATTAATACTATTTCCGCTTTATATCTTCCAATATAAATCAACAAATTATAACTTATAACCACAAACGCCAATTTACGTTATTTCAATCTATTGCCATATAAACATTTAAATTGTTAACCTTTAATTACAGTTACTATATCTAATTCCTACATTTACTCAAATAAAATCTTAAGACTTTTATTTCATTCTAAATTAGATTAGAAATAATATTAAATTAACTCATTTAATATCATCAAATTTAACGGGTCGTTACACTCTCCCCCACTCAAAACTTTTCGTCCCCGAAAAGGAAAAAGAAGGGAGAAGGAAAAATAAAACAATACATCTTATTTCAAATATTAACTTATAAACAATAATTTACTAATTAATTTCCTTGAATTAAATATACCCGTTTTATAATCATTATATCCTTTTATACTTAAATAATTAAAGTTGGAAAACAATTTCAGCATAATTCTAAGTCAAAATTTACGGAAAGTTTTGGCAGAGTCTCCTTTGTACGGAGGGGTTCGGAAGAAAATATAATATTAAAATATCACAAAATATCATATAGAATATTTAAAATAGTATATCCCAACGGGAAAAATATACAAAATAGCGCTATAAACCGAAATACAAAACGTACCTATTTGTCGGGCAATTTACGCTTATTATTATGGAACCAAAAGCAGTAGCAGTTGCTTCCATAACCTGCATTTCTCTTATAAAAATCCAAAAGATTAACTATTTATGTATAGTGAAATATTTAAGTGGTTTCAATCGCCAACAACAAATCAATACAACAACCATCAATTTTAACAAACAGCACACACAACAAAACAAACAATCATTCAATCAAACAAACAAATAGTTGTTCGGGTTCAAAACTTGGAATGGTACGGAATGAAAAATAACTATCCAGTGCATCATTTACTCAACAGTCTTAGATGGGACAGAAATAGATTATTTATTCATCCAACAACTTCAAATTTCCTTACCCAGCCAACTACAAAGCAAACAATATCGATTTAAACCAACAAATCAATTCAACTTATATAAATTCGTTACATACTTTAATTGTTTGATTTCCTTTCTTTTATTCAAACCACATAAATTTTCCTTTTTTTATAATTTACATTTATTTCTAACAAACTTCAAATTTTATTTCTCATTCAATGGTTATTTCCTCATTTCTACTTATTACTTACCATTATTCATTTTTATTTTATTTAAGTTATGTAAGTCTCTTTTATTTGTATTACATTTAATTCACTTCTCAAATTCAATCATTTATTAAATGCTTACATTCTATTATATTTAATTACAGTAACCCTTTTTTTTATTACTCTTAAATTCTTAACCTTATAACCTCCATTCTTATAAATAAGGGATTTTATTAATTTATTACCTAGGGTTTACAGTCATTTATTTATATTACCTGCTTCCTATTATATTAAACTAGTAGCATTAAATCATTCTTAAGTTTAAAATCCTACACATCAATCCTTATTTATTAAAGAATTTCATTTTATTTACTTAAGCTTAAAATCACCTATTAATAATACTTACCTTTAATTTTAGTAAAATTTCAATTATAACTTAAGTTTATAACATTAAATTCTTATTTATAATAGCAATTCATTGAATACTTCATTTTCCTAAAATTTTCTACTTGTATAATATTCTATTCAAATCTCTTATTTAACATTTCAACTTTTCATATTTGGTAAGTTATATATGTTAAAGAAAATGCAAAAGAACTTATACAAATTTTATCTCTTCTTTTAATTAAATTTAATGTTCAACAATATTACTTTTATTGTCTCATATGTTAAAAATTTCAAATTTCCCTTTATAACTTTGCATTAATTTCTTGCCTAATTTAGAGATTTCAATTCATTTATTACTTACCTTTTATTTCACTAAAATAATTTAAACAATTAATTAATGGAAATTTAAGAATTAAATACCGGGTCAAATTTCAAATTATTTTAAAAATAATAGATAAATAATTTCTTACCACTTTTATATCTCTAATTATATTTAGAACAATTAAAATTTTAGATAATTTCAAAATAAATCTGCAGTAGAATTTACTACAGTGGCCTTTCCCCTTCGAAACTCGAAAATGAAAGTCGATGATGCGGCCGCCATCACCGAAATTATTTTCCAGCGACAGAGAGGAAAGTATAAAAATTATTTTCTCCAAAATCTTCTTTAAAACCATTCTTCCAAATTATACTAAATATGTATATAAGAAAATACTTATAAACAAAATTATTATATTTCATAAATCCTTTGAAAGCAAATTTTCAAAAATCCCGGACTTAAGTTCTAAAATTTCCAAATTTCATTGATTCTAATTTCAATCTTATTTTACCTATTATTTATAAATTGTATTCCTAACAACCAATCTATTGCAACCAAATATGGATATCATTTGAAAATTTTATTTTATATATAGAAAATACAATAGGCAAGTTATTTCACCTATATTAAAACAGATATTATGTCAGTCTGTCCTATTAAGTGTTTAGAAACCCCTATTGATGCCATAGCGTCCCATGCACCAACCAGAATTTATAAATACAAAACGGAACAGATTAACACAATATCAAAATCTTTTTATAGCACTAACAAATACGCTCCCTCATATATATATACTCAGTGACTCCCATAGGGTATTACTACCCTATTAACAAAGAGTCAAACCCCACAAAGCCAAGGTTTATAGCTAAACCTGAGCTCTGATACCAGATGTAACATCCCGCCTTTTCGCATGATTTAAACGGACACACGTGCCAATTCAAACCATACGTAAGGGCGGATTGTTATGGGATAAATAAGAAAACAGAGAAAGAAGAAAAAAAAACTAAACAGAATCTCACAGCGGAAGGATAAAATATAATAATCAAATATACAGTTCATGAAGCTGTTTTACAAAACCTTTGATTTTATTTATACAATACATATCAGAGTACACATACCATACGGCAAAGCAGCGGAACAATATGAGTGTAGTGAATAATATAGTAGATACTAGTAATACTACAAATCTTCGTCTTCGTCCTCCGGAGCTAAAACTTCAAATCCTGAAACACTCGGACTGACCCGAGCGAATTGAAAAGACAAAACACTCGAGTCAGAACTAAAAGATCTTATGTAAGTTAAATTAACTGAGATAAATACGAGTGCAGTAACTCAAGAGATGCTCGGGATTTACATCTCCTAAGGATCCGTTAAACTATTTACTATGTAGTATATTGCGCTATTATAATAGTGTCTAATTGTAAAATAAACTTACTTTTTAATAGCGTTAAGGGGTTACCCATATAGCCCTTAACACATAATATATTCCCATAGTCTATACAGTACCGTAATCTCCCCCGTACTGGGCGTCTTCAGAGGGCACTCCATAGGTATGGTACAAAACAAAACTCGTAGTAAAGGCTCGGTATGGTAGGTGACACGGCACAACTAGACAATGCCAGGGTAGATATACCAATTGCTATCCGGGCTGGTGGAAACGCGTAGCCGCAGTTACCGCCCACCTCGAACAAACTCCCCCAAAATCAAAAATAGAAGTGGCCACTGAATCAATCCAAAGTCAAAGTATAATATCGAAGAGGAGCGTCCGATCAGAGGTATGACCTCATTGGCCCGAGAATCACTCCTGTTTTAGCCACCTTATGCCAACTCACGGGAGTCGGGTCCACGTATTTACCTTACAGGAAACGTCGCCACCACCTGCTTCATTCTGGAATCTCCACCGCGTACACGGTTAGTCAAAGTGGTTTTCGGTATCGACAGAGAGTATGTCCATATCCAATCCCGGTCTCTTTGCCAACCCATCGTCATTATAACACCGCGGTCATTTAAAAATGGTTTATACTTTAAAACCAGAATAAAATTTTCCATTTCAAAACTATGAATACGACATCAATTTAAACCCAAAACAATATGATATCATTTTATCTCAAATAAAATCCTTTCCAAAATCATGCTGGTTTAAAATTTAAAATATCTGGAAACCAAATATTTGAAATATACTTTCAAAGCATAATATTTCGAAATTCAAAATTTTAAATCCATAACTTCTAAAACTTGAATGGTTTGGATATTCAACGAATGTAAAATAAATGGTTTAACTTTAAAGTTACTTTGTAAAGAAAAATAATTTCCATGGCTTTTCAAATATATTTCTTTATTTAAAGTTTAAACCATAATTTAAATATCACTTCAAGTTCCAAAAACCCCTTCAATTTCTATATATATACATCCATTTGGAGTATTAATATTTCAAAACTAAAGTTGGATTTTCTTCTTTCAACAATTAATATTATATTATTTAGTCTTGAATATTCATATAAATTCCATAAATAAAACTCCAATTTCTAGCAATTTAAATATTTTCTCAAATTAACTTTATACTAGAATTTTCATTTTTAATTCATCCTGGAAAATCCAGTTATAAATATCATACCTTAAAATTTCCAAACTTAAACATATAAGATAAATTTCCAAATTTCATTTTCTCAATTTTTCTTTTTTATTCAACAGGTTTATACACAACTTAATTTTCAAATTTTTAACTTCATATGTATATATATCGAAGGATAATATTTTATAAAATATCAAAATCAAATTTTTATAAACCGTATCCCATCCAAACCATAGAAATCACTTTAAAATAATTTATATATAGACCACGGTGCCTGTATATAATTTTCTATCCTATGGTCAAGTGATACGGATATTTATCATTTCAATCCGCAATTTAAAAATAAAATTTTGCGGTTGTATATCATTTCAAACCACAATCCCGAATGAAACGAAAAATGCATGATAACTTGCAGTTTAATGATATAAAATAAAACATCCATTCATCAACATCATCCATCATCCAAATCACAATCATCATCCAATAATAATTCAATATCAATATATATCTGATAATATATATCAGGTAATAACTGGCGGTTATATTCAAAAATAAATTTAATCAACTATTAAACTAACAGTTTATATTTAGTAATAAATTTTTATAACTGTTTACTAGCAGTTCCTATGCAAATAAATAAATTCTAACTGTCAATTAATATGAAATAAATAAAATAAATTAACAGTTAAATTAAATAAATGCGATTTAACAGATATGCTGAATAAAACACGCCAACAGTCATAAATAAATTTCTACTCATATTTAAAAATAAATTTAACAAACATAAAAACTTTTAGAAGTTGTGAGTGGGTTAAAACACTCACCTTTTGAATTTAAATCGAATTTAAATCCGATTTAAACCCAAAAATTCGACGGTCTCCAAATCGTTCCAAACTAGCGCCAACAGATCCGGAATTTAATTTCGATCCTAATAAAAAAAATCTCGCGTGAAACGGATGTCGTACGGGAAAGTTATGATAATTTGAACGAGTGGAAATTTTATTAAAAAAAAAAACAAGGAACACACTCACGTTAGCCGCTAATTATCCCACGCGCACAGCCTACCAATTTCCGCCACATCATCAGAAACAGAACGCGTACGTTCTATCTCCCCAAACCCTACAACCCGTTTGACCCTCCACCTACAGTCGCCATCTATATCACAACGCCGACGTCACCCCGAATACCTAGGGCCAGATCTGACCACCCCTATGAATCTGCGACACCGAGCCGCCCCCACACCTACGAAGGCGCCACCTACGATCGCGTTTTGGGCTGCCACCGCCGCTATGGGTGTGAACCCTAATCGCCTTTTTCCCAGCGATCCAACCATCTTCGTGGTGAACCAAGGCCGCCGATCAAAACTGCTCACCATCCCCTTTGCATCCATGACCCCCGATCACCTCTTCGCCGCAAATCCACCGTTGAATTCATAAAAGCCAAAACGTACGGCCGGAACTATTTTGAATTTTCTTGGACGAATGATAGCTCCACTCGAAAAACAAATCACACCAGCAGATTACGCATCTCGAGAACTATGACATATATTTTTGTGGAATTTTTCTGGAGGGTTTGAATTTTCATTTGATTTTTGAATTGAAGTAGATCTAGGTTTTGCAACCATTGAGGAAGAGAAAGAGATGAAGAAAATGAATGTACAGACAATTGATAGAAGATGAAGGCTAGGGTTTATGATCGTCTATTTATAAGTAGGGTTGGATTAGAGTAGATAGACTGGATAGATGAACGTGCGGAACGAACTATGGCCCAAAAAGCCCGTTCTAACCCTGGAACGAAATTTATTAAACCCATGTATCAAATAGGTATTTTAAAATATTCTGAACGTGATGGAAAAAGTTTCACATCCAAATTTGATTGTATGAAGAAGTTATGCTGAAAACAAAATTTCCAAATTGATTTCAAATTGATTTTAATTAAATCGATTTCAAGGCGTTTCGCGTCCATACGATCAAACGACAGGTCCGATCGATACGAAACTTGAAACCCTACAATAATTCACCGATACGGATCCGATAAAACTGGTTTCGTCGAAATCCGAGTCCGTGGCCAAAATGGCTATTTTTATATTAATTAAATAAATTAAAATAAATTATAAAAATCCAATTTTATATCTAAATTCTAAAATTGGCCAAATTTTATCGCTTATATATTTCATAATCAATTTAAATGATTTAACAAGTTTAGATGTGAATTAAAAGTTGATAAGTCTATAAATTTCAGTGTTAAATTTCTCCACTTTCTTATATTTAGAAATTATAAATTAAATTCTCAAAAACCCATTTATTAGATTTTCAGCTTTTATATTCTCACCTTTTATCCAAAATAAGGATACCACTAACATTGGTTCATGATTTCACATCATTATCCTCAAAGTCCATTTAAATTTCAATAACGAAAAATTTAACCGTTGAATTCCTTTTTATTATGCAATAAATGCAATGGTTGAATTTGATACTCTAATTAAGTTTATAAATCCTGCTTCCTATACTTTAAAACAACCCATGGTCCTATTATAAATAGAATTAGCATAAATTTTGTCTTATAAAATTAACCCTCTACAAATACAAACAAAAATCTACGCTAACTGCACCATTTAAATCAATTAATTGTAATCGAGTCTACATTAAATGTTATAAATTATAAATTGGAACCTCCATTAATTTGTTTATTGATTTAAAATCTTTCTATTCAGTAAATAGACATTTTATGGGTATAAATAACATTTGAATTATAATACACTTCATTAGTGCAGGCTTCATTTCCTATAAATTCCCTTTTATTAACTAGAACACATTAACACACCACAAATAACAAATTTAGATTTTTTTCAATCGATTTCCATTCTTAACTTAATATACTAAATAAATGGTTAACTAAAAAAATGTTACCCTTTTATATTCAAATTCACTTACAACATCAATAACTACAATGTTGCCATAGATTTAGATTCAATTAAGTAAATTAGATGAATGGGTAAAACTTTGTAATTATCCCAAATGCCAAATATATTTATGCATTAATTACTACTTATTATTATGAATTCATTTATTAATTTACTAGTTGCCTTTGTCATCTTATTTCCTATTTACTACCAAACTTCCTACTTAGTTATAGTTTATCAATATATACATACCTAGGCAAATCAAGTTCTTGTCCTTTCTGTTATTTCAATTAAATCGGGTATGCACAAATAGATTGTTAATTAAATTATTCCTACAAAATTATTTACATACATTCAGTTCCAAATTTTATAGAATTAAATTCTAATTACTTACCCCTTAATCCAACATGCATTTAAATCTTTTTATTTTAAATAAATTTATTCAATGTTGACATCCACTAAATAAAATTTACTTTCATTTATATAGTTGCAATTCAATTCAGTTATTATTTCATTAATACTATTTCCGCTTTATATCTTCCAGTATAAATCAACAATTATAACTTATAACCACAAACGCCAATTTACGTTATTTCAATCTATTGCCATATAAACATTTAAATTGTTAACCTTTAATTACAGTTACTATATCTAATTCCTACATTTACTCACATAAAATCTTAAGACTTTTATTTCATTCTAAATTAGATTAGAAATCATATTAAATTAACTCATTTAATATCATCGAATTTAACAGGTCGTTACATCTTTCCTCTAGGATGAATCGAAAACTTTGATCGATGGAATTCCTCTAGAACATCCCTCCTTAAGTTCTCTATATTCGAAACGCATAATCGTCCCTTCTTTCTCAACCATCCTCTTTAATCAAGACTAAAATCCTTTAGGTCATCAGCCTCTGATCCAACCTCAAGCCTTATAATCCTCTCGGTTAAAACTAGATCTTCTCTCTGCTTAAAAGCTATCCTCTCGAACAACACTGGTCAAACATCTAAACAAGATAAAATGGCAGTACCCTGACTAGAACTAGCAGTAGATCTCAACTGCACACCACAACTGGCTAAAGCTTTTAGATCCTTCCATTCTGCCAACGTCGCTAACACCATATTCTAATGTTTTCTAATGAGAGCATTTGCTACCTTATTTCCTTTCCCAGTAGTATACCCTATACCGAAATCATAAGTAGCCAAAAACTTCAGCCATCTCTGCTACTTCATATTCAACTCCTTTTGAGAGAATAAGTATTTTAATGACTTGTGATCGGTAAACAACTCAAATCTCTCCTCCAAGAGATAATGCCTCCAAATCATCAAGGAAAATATCACTGCAGCTAGCTCTAAGTCATGAGCAGGAAATCTTACTTCATACGGTCTGCCTTAATGCATAAGCAATAACCTTTCCCTTTGCATCAATACTTCTCCCAATCCAGTCCCACATGCATCAGTGTATACCACCAACCCTTGGTTACCATCTGGAACTACTAACACTGGCGCATTGTTTAACAAATGTTTTAACTTAAGGAATGTTTCCTCATATTTGTCGGACCAAACAAACTTCACAACCTTCCTGGTCAACTTAGCCAAAGGCACTACTATTCGTGAGAAATCCTTAATGAATCTCCAGTAGCAAGTCCAAGAAAACTTCTAATCTCGGACACCATTTCTGGTCTCTTCCAATTATTGATAGCTTCGATCTTAATTGGATCGATTGACAATCCCTCCTCCAAAACCACATGACCGAGAACCCTAACCTTTTTCTTTTAGAAATGACACTTGGAAAACTTTACGTTCAACTAATTCTGCCTCAGTGTCTCCAACACCACTCAAAGATGATTCTCAGGCTCTCTTTCATTTTTAGAGTACACCAAAATGTCGTTTATAAATACCAACACAAACCTATGCAAGTACTGTCGGAATACCCGGTTCATCAAGTCAACAAAGAAAGCATGCGCATTTGTCAATCCAAATGGCATTACCAACCACTCATACGAACCATATCTAGTCCAAAATGCAGTCAAAGGAATATTATCCTCTGCCACTTTCAACTGATGGAACCCCGTCGCCAAATCCAATTGGGAAAATACTCAGGCTCCACTCAACTGATCAAACATATCATCTATCCTCGGTAGAGGGTACCTATTCTTGATCATCTTTTCGTTTAACTTACAACAGTCGATGCTCAACCTTAACGACCTATCTGTTTCTTCATGAACACCACGGCCGCTCCCCAAGGTGAACTTCTTGGCCTAATAATATCCTTTCTTCCATCGTAGTTTTTCTTTTCTCTGCGATATCAGGTCTAGAGGAAGACGGTGGTTCAATAGCGAACACCTTCCCTCTGACTATGCAGACTGGCTCTGGACACTGGCTCTTATAATGCCCAACTTGGACATAGTTGAAGCATTTCACATTCTTCTTATCTACAGGCTCCTTTCCTTTACCAGTTCTACACTCGTGGGAATACTGGCCCTTCTTATCACACTTATAACGCACTAAATAAGCCTTTGCCTTCTTGGCAGCATCCCCTTTCTCGGCTCCTTTCTTCCTGAAGAATTTTCTTTTCTTTCCCTGAGAACACTAATTCTCAACTGATTTCTCTATTCCGAAAGTAGAAAGCATCTCCTCATTCCAGATGGCCATTTCCCCTACAACATCACTCGGATCACGGAGATGTGGCATAGTTGCCCTAGCAATCTCGAGATTCAGTCCTCTAATAAACTTCTCCTTCCTTTTGATGATGGTGTCAATGGCATCATATCAATATATGGATAACTCATCATACTTTATAGCATACTCAATTACCGACATCTTTCCTTGCTTTGAGTCCATAAACTTTCCCATCAATGCCGACTTGGATACCTCGAATAAGAACCTCTGCTCGAACCATCTTGTAAATCAGCCCATGCTAGCTCTTCTTCTGGAACTACGACCGTAACACTAGTCCACCAATGAAGCGCTGACCCTTGCAACTGTCTAGAGGCTAGCCTTCTCTTCTCTCCATCATCTAAGCCTAAATCTGTAAAGATCCTTTCATAGTTTAAAATCCCATTCTCAACTTCAGTAGCACCTCTGTTCCAAGAAAAGGGTTCCCTCCCAGACTAGTATAATCCCGGCTCAGCTTGGTATAGTTATTGCCAACGGGGGCCACAGGATTGGCTCCCCTAGCATTCACAACATGACCTCTAACTACCCCTACCGTTGCTCCAGATTGCATCAAGTTGAAGAAGAACTGATACATCATCCCCATATCTATTAGTGGGGTTCCAACACCTACATTGGCCTCTGCACTTGGATTAGCATTAGCCTGTCGACCTTGATTCATCCTGGTATTAGGTCAAGCATTATTATTTGTCATGGTTCATTCTCCACCAAGATTTCCTCTTCTGTTTCCTGCTTACATATCTTCTTTCTCGTAAACCTACCTACGAGCCTCGGTAAGATACAGAAGAACGGTCTAAGAGAGAAGGGAATACATGCTTATATATATAGAAATACAAGTACGTTACTAAAACGTTAACCCAAAACCTAATCTTATTCTTTAATTCACTAGGATTATGTTTGATAACGTTTGGTTTATTTTATGTTTTATTATAAACATACGCTCTAATACCAACTTGTAACATCCTGTAGGATCTAGATTAACCCTAGAGGGGGGGTGAATAGGGTTATAGCAAATTTTTTCGATTTAAACACAGAAATAAACTGCAGAAATAAATATGCTGAAAAGTAAATCACACACAAAATTTACCCAGCTTCGGCAACCCCTGCCTGCTGCTGCACTCCCAGATTTCTATTAGAATTAAACAGTATCACGCTTACAAACACTCTACTAGACTCGCAGACCCTTTTGCTCCCGCTCACAAACACTCTACTAGATTCACAAACATTCTAATAGACTCGCAAACATTCTAATAGACTCGCAAACATTTGCTCCCGCTCACAAACATTCTACTAGACTCGCACACCCTGCTCCCGCCTATAGAGTTTCGTTTACTCGCAAACTCTGCTCCCGCCTACAATAGAACTTTGATTACTCGCAAACTCTGCTCCCGCTTATAGAGCTTTGATTACTCGCAAACACTGCTCCCGCCTATAGAGCTCTGCAAACTCGCACATCCTGCTCACTGAACTAATTCTAACTAGACAATCTGACACTACCTAAACCCTAGGTGGTGATTTACAAAGTTTTGATTCGAAAAAATAAAAACAACAATTAAAAACAAATAATTAACACTATAAACCCTAATTAAAAATAAAGCCCTTTTAACCAAAAACGACCCCTTTTATTTCTTCTAGCCCGTTCTCTTCTTTATTTTGCTCTGTAGAAAATAATGTCGGCCTGGTTCCTTCTTTCGTTCATTCCTATTGGCTCTTGAAATTAGGGCTTTGGTAAAATCGAAGGCGCCGCTTGAATGTAGATCGACTACAGTAGCTACTTCTTTGTTTTGATTCAGTAATCGACCCTCTAGCTCTGTTTAGCTTTCGGCTTCCCTAATTTTTGATCGAGTTCAACTCTAATGCATCGGTATGTAATTTCCCTTTTTGCTTTTACAATTTTGGCTTACTCGAACTCGATGGATTTGAGATTGCCGATGATGATGGTTTATATAGGGTTTGTAACCCTAGATTTGCGTTCGTATAAGTTGATTTGAATTTGTCTACTGATATTGCTTTGGCCATTCGATTATTCTTGGATGCTCGTGATTTCACTGACTTTTTCAATTTCGTGTTTTTGATGCTTGGCACACACGGTTTTGATTTGTGACGTGGTCAATTTGCTTGGTCAATACGGTTTTGAATTGTGATGATCACGGCTTGATTTTTAACTTCGTCAATTACCTTTGCTACCTCGATTTTGACTTGTTCATTATATGACTTCGGTCATTTTACTGTTGACTTTGGCTTCTTGAATTTCTGGCCCCTGCGTAATTCAGCTCTGATATATATACATTTGCCACTGTCTTGTGTTCCCTGTTGCACTTTCACCTGTTTACTACTCTGAATTTGCTTCTCTGTTGAACTTATGCCTGGTTTGCGTTGCAGTCCATGTTTGTTGTGACATTGCATTACTGTGCATTTGGGATTTAACTTGAGCTTTGTACATCCACTCTTGATACTGCACTGTTCACTGTTGCACTCGATCATATTGACTTCAGTTGTATTTTGGTGAAGTGATTTTTGCCTCTGTACAATTGTTGCTCCCCTGACCTGTTGTAGTTGTTCATATGCCGGTTAGCTTGCATCTGCTTGCTGTTGCTTTGTATTTCCCTGTGCTGTTGACTTTGGTTTTCATGCACTTGTACATGCTTTACTTGGTCCTTAATGTTGTACACTGTCATGTACACTTGTGTTCATACCTGTTGTACATGCAGCTGAATCATGCCTGAAGTCGTTGCCTGGTTTTACTGTCCAGCTGTATCTTGGCTTTGCTTGCATTGACATGTTGAGTTGTTTGCTTATGTTGGTGGCAATCTTCAAGTCAGTTTGCATAAGTGAATTGAGTCTTGATAGCTTGCATGATTTACTTGCATTGTGGCATTGTGTTCTGGTCATTTGCACTTGCAGTTGGTTCATTTGCTTTGGCTTCTCTCTTAGTATACTTCATATGCACTGTCCATTCATGATGCTACGTGTTTGTTGTATAATTTGGTTTTGGTATCACTGTGCATTGCCCACATTTCTGTTGTTGTTTGGATATTGAACTGCTTCATGTTGGCTTCGGCCTTTGCAGTTTGTAGCTGCCGTGTGCATGCAGTTTTGTAGGCTTGGAGTCTTTGTTCATTGATGATTTTGGTCGTTGCATTTGCTGGGTACACAGTCCTGACCTGTTGCAGTATGGTCCATTGAGTTTAATATTCTGTTGTAGCCTGACTTGGTCTTGTTTCATGTTGGCTTAAGTCTGGGCATGTGTACTCCCGACCATTTTATTGCATTTGAATTGATTTTTGAATTTGCACCTGTGTTGAATCCAGTTTCACAACTCGGGTTTGACCTTGTGCTCGTGTCATGATTTTGAATATATTGCACCTGAGTTGAACCTGTCTGTATATTTGGGTTTGACCTTGTGCTCACCTGTCCCTGTAGCATTATCAAGTGTATATATCGGTGTGCACGGCCTTGTGGCATATACAGTGATACACTGTGTATGTCACAATGTTCGTGTATGATGAATTCAAATTTAAATGATGGCGAACAACCCAAATAACTGAGGCAAATCATATTTTCAAAAATCATATTTCATTTTATATTGCAAAAATATTTCTTTTTCAATTTTACTGCGTTAGTGTATATTTTTGCAGATTGCTCAGATGCTGGATTCAAACTGGAATGCAGTTGAAGATAAAATACGAGTGTGGGTGATATGTAGTGAGGTTATTAATGTAAATATAAAATCGTGATGTATTCTAAATTGTATATGTATAGTGAGAGCATGAAATTGTACTATTCAAAATTGTAATAAATATTTATTTGAATAAAATATCTGTTTGAATTCAAATTCTGTGTAATTTATTTTATTCAACAAATATTTATTTAAACTGTGAAAAATAGAATAGTATATTAACAAATACATTTAAACGAATGTATATATGTTTATTATCATCAAACAAAAATCATATAAGCGCAAAGCGCATATTCAACACATCCCTCTACTTGGAAGCCCAAAACTAACGGCTATGGATGCTGCAATCATCCATAGTTATTAATCTTCGACAAATTAATATGACGGTGCTAGATTCATTGATCACAGATCATAAGAATATGAAAAAAATAACAATTCAAAAACATATTTACACATTCCATTCAAATTATTTCATGTTCGTTACATAATCCCAAACGTCAACCACGTTCAGCAAAATATAATTATTACGCAAACACCAAGAGCGACATATGAAGATGCCCCCTTGGTTGATCGGAGTTTATAATAAGGCTAATAAATTTTCCTTTACAAACAAAACACACAGCGGAAAAGATATCTCTAAATAACTATATGCCTCATGCACGCCTTCGGAAGCTTTATTCGTCTAAGAAGAGAACCAAAAACCCTAAACCTCAAACTACTCAAAATCAATTGAGTACCTGAGAGTTTAAGGGGAAAATAAAAGCTTCGAGTTAGACATAAAGCCTGGTATGAATAATAGTCTATCATCTCAAACCAAATAGATATCTAGTGAGATCACGCTACATAGTGGAACGAGTTTTCCGCTCACTGGTATCCTAATACCTTATAAAACCATATACTGTGCTCCTGCATCCACAATGGTTAAAAACATAGCATTCCAAAACATTATGATGATATGCTAAACAAGAAAATCAAATCTGGATTATCCATCCCCATTCATTCTGAATATTTGTCTCAATTATAACTTTTAGGATTACTATTAACCTATTAGTTTTCATAGGCTAACTAATAACTGGTTAAATGTTTATGGACCATCTAAATCGATTACATAGTTTTCATGGGATCACTAAGAACCTTAACTCTAATATCTTTTTGTTTATCCTAGTTTTCATGGGCTGACTAGGAACCTATTGACTATCTGTTAACGTCATAATCCGAGCATAGTTTTCATGGGCTAACTATAAACCTATTGGTCCCTACCAGTATCAATCATAGTTTTCATGGGCTTACTATAAACTTGTCTATCTGACATCTTCCTTTACACATAATTTTTATGGGCTTACTATAAACCTATCTATCTAACATCTTTTCATGGGCTTACTATGAACATGTTGGCCCCTGCCAATATCTTTCCTTTAGATTTTAGCATCCTAAGTTTTGGTCTTCCTAACCTCTTATATGCAAATCTACTCATTCAGAAGTTTAATCCATTTATATTCACTACTGGGTTAACTTAGCTAGTTCTTCTATCCTTTATCCCCAAAATGCAGTTATTGGCCCATTATACAGTGAATTAATTCATATTTGAAGAAGCAACCCAACAATTAACAAAACCACTTCTGTGGGTTTTGAGGTCCTTGAAATACATTTAATATAAAACATAGTTAACTCCTTAACTTATATTTTATCAAGGCAACACTTCTTCAAAATTACATATTTAAAGTCATTACAAAACTCCTTTATTTATGCTGTGGGTTTTTTCAGCAAAAAATTGAGTTTGGGTTTTAAAACCTTTCGACACCTTCGAAATCTAGCTTTCGACTTCATAGGATAACCTCCTTTGAAAGCTCTTAAAATCTATGCTTTGAAGGGTTATTTTTCCCTCCTAACCTAAAGAGGGTCCAAGATCATGTTTAAAAAATTACTATTGACCCTGTCACTGATATCCAGATGTGTCGAAAGTATCTTTCGAGCATGCGGCGGAAATTGAAAAGTTAAAACGCTAGAAAACTCGGAATAAAAGAATTATCGATACTTTGACAAATGAGGTGGAGACTTCTAGGACCTCCCTAGCAGAGGCCGAGGGAAAAGCTAATGCTACCGTCAAATCCATGGAGGAGATGAAATCCAATTATCTTGATATCGTTTATTTTGCATCATCAAAATCAAGAAATAACACTCAAGAGAGATACTGCTCGAAGTAATGAATTTGCAGCCTTAAAGGAGGTAGCGGAACTTAAGGCAAAGCTCGAGTACGCAAACAAGAAGAAAGACGATGCTCAGAAAATCGCTTAGGATGCTTGTGCTAAGCTGGTGAATGTTAGACTTAAGAGAGACATGGCCATTGAGAATGCAAAATATGTTGATGCACTCATTTAGCGTGAAGTAGAAGCTACCAAGGAAAGGTTAAGGAGGAGACAATGAACAAGCTCGACCTACTTCTTATTCTTTACAACGCATATGTTCTCAAGCATAGAAATTCAACATGTCTTGGTGATGATTATCCCTACCAGCTCTGGGGTGCGTTGGAATTTCTTGTTGCAGAAGAAAAGAAACTTCTTAATACTAAGGAAATTGACTTATCTAGGCTTGAAAGTGAAATGCAATTGGGCGATGAATCCAAAACATTGCATGATATCCAGCTTACATTTTAGAAAAATCTGCCACTGCTTTCTTTTGCATGAAGTAGGTGAACGATCCAGGAAGGCACAACCCGATATTACAACTGAATTGACCCCAGCACCCTAGGTTATCCCTGGTTTCACGGCAGATTCTTCAACCATTCCTGGTTATGATCCGGACAAGCTAACCTTTCTCCAACTCTCGAATACGGTTTTGAAGACATTTCGGCTCAACTTGGAAGCGACACCGTGGAAGGTATTTTGTTGACATTTTCCGTCTTTCAAAAAGTTATGGTGTTATCAGTTGATAGTTCAAATCTTTTAGCCTACTTTTTCTTAGCTTTAAATTTTTGCAGGTGTTGTTCCTTTTCCCTTGCAAGAGCATCGATTGGGATCATAAGTGGCCGTGATAGAATCCATTAAAATTACAACTTAGACCGCTGCTCAGGGTGCTCGTGAAAAAGTATTTGTTATTGATGATCAATTCATGGAAGCATTGTTCAAGGAAGGAAGTGACCCACACCATGAAATTCCCTTTAACGAGGTGTTGTAATCACGGGATCTTCAAACCCCAATGATGTGCTCAGAATGAAAGAGAGCGTTGAGAAGGAAGAATTATTGGAAAAGAAGGCAAAAACTGAGCCTATTGATTTGGATTTCAATGAGCTAATTCCTATCTCTCTCCAAATGATCCCTTCTAGCAGGACAATTCCTTAGGATGAGGTCCCCCCCCCCATTTCTGGTGCTGAGAGGGCCTCGATCCATCCTGCTTCTAAAGATAATGCCGCCTCAATCCACATATGTGAAGATGTTTCTTCGAAGAGAAAAGGGTCAAATAGAGGATCGGGTGGCGGTTCGAAAGGAGCCAGTCCCAAGAAGCAAAGGAAAGATAGGATGTCCAAGAAATAATCTTTGGGTTGGTGTGATGCCCAAATAGCTTGGATGGATACTTTTTCTTTTGTTTGGTCGTGTTTATTTGGATACAACCTCCACTTTAATTTCAAATTTTTGGATAAACTTGTACTGAATACAACAAGTTTAGTGTGAATAAGAATTCTTTTATTTTTGTGTATAATTCCCATGTACACTTGTTTAAATTATTGAGCTATCACGTTTTCTATTTAATGTGATTCTTTGCTCGTTGGATCAGATATTGATCTAATTTATCCATCTCAAGGCCTCCCTGAGGTCGTAGCCTCGAGTCGTATCAAACACTAGGCTCGAGCCTTAGTCTTACGTTGTCGAATTCAGTGCTTTGAATAATAATACTCCTGCCCCCAGCCTCAGGTTAGCAGAGTTAGGTGGTGGATGGTCGAACTCCATCCTTAGCGAGTTTACACTCCTCCTGTCATTTTTAGGCCAAAGTTTAAGGAATAGTGAGTGGTCGAGCCGTGCTCATCTATTTCTTTATACTCATATCTGCACTCTGTGGATACGAGTTAGTTTATGGGCGGATGGGTCATACCTTTTTATTTCTTTTATGCTCATATCCGTACTCTGAAAATGAGAGTCATTTCATTGGTGGATGGTTATACCCATTATACTCATATCCGCACTCTGGGGACGTGAGTTACTTGGAAAACCGTCAAGTTCAGTTTTTTTAATCAGTCATTCTGTTCTCAAATATGGGTTTTGATTCAATAAGTAACCGGTTGAACCTCAATCACTTCAGAGTTATGTCAATCCCATCAAACAATGAGATTCAGTTGGTCGTATATGTCACAACTAACATGTACTACAATAGCAGGTCACAGATATGATAGAAAATTCAAAGTTCTATTGCTAAATAAAAAGTAGTGACATAACTTGTCTTATTATATATTTGGAAAAACAAATACTAAAGAAAATTCTAAAATTAAATATGGCTGAATGAAAAGAAAATAAACTAAGTGAAATAGTGTAGCAAGTGCTCGCTATTCTGCCCTTGGGAGTGTGATGGCATCAATAGTCGCTAGCTTGATGGTACCCTCTCCAAGCCTCTGCTCAATGACATACGGTCCTTTTCGGGTTGGATTCATATGTGATAGGGTAGGAAAACCCATTTTAGGACGAGATCGTTGATTTCAAAGGTCCTAGGTTGGACTTTAGTGTTGTACTCGGTGTTGGCTTACAGCTGCCCTCAAATCAGCTTCCTTACGTTTCTCATCTATAAAGTCTAGAGATTCTAAAAGGAGATTTTTGTTTATCCTGGGATAGTAATAAGTTACCCAGTAGGAAGGAACTTCAAGCTCAACAGGAATACCATCCTCGGAACCATAAGCGAGGGCGAATGAAGAAGAGCCAGTCGTGGACTTATGGATGGTCCTATAAGCCTATAATGCTGTCGGGAGTTCATCCAACCACTTGCCACTAGCCTTTTCCAAATGCTTCTTCAGAATGGACTTTATGACTTTGTTCACGGCTTCAACTTGTCCATGCGCTTAAGGGTGAGCAACTACCACAAATCTCTTTTCAATACGATGCCGATGGTAGAAATCTTTGAATTTGGCACCATCAGATTGAGTCTCATTGTCTGTTACAATATTGTGGAAGACCAAAGTGATAAATAATGTTCTAGACAATAAAATAGATTACTTTCTTAGTTGTGATCATGGCTAAAGGTTCCGCTTCGGCCCATTTGGTGAAGTAATCAATTGCGACAATAGTGTAATTTGTGCTACCGTTAGAGATTGGTAAGGAATCGATAATATCTATGCCCTAGATGGCGGACAGCCATGGGCAGACCATTTGTGTAATTTTAGTTGGTGGAGCTCTTGGAACTTTTGCATATATCTAGAACTTGTCGCATCGCCGAACATAATTGATAGTATCTTGATTAACTGTCGGCCAATAATACACATAACAGAGTATTTTCTTTGCTAGGGTTTGCCCCTAGTATGGTCGCCACATTCTCCTTCATGGACTTCCTTTAGGCGTCAATTTTTTTCATCATGAGCGACACATAGGAGAAGGGGAACGGAGAAACCCTTTCTATAAACGACTCCTTCCTGTATAATATACTATAAAGCTTTACAAAGGATTTATCGCTTTTCGTTTCTTCGTCCGGGAAGAACTCCCTGTAGCAAATAATCTTAAAACAGTGTCATCCATGATTCCCTCTCAGGCTCCACCTTTAGTACCCGGTCGATTTCTATCAGGTTTATACTAGCTGCATTTAATACTTCGGCGACAACCATGCCCATCTGTTGTGCATCGCCGGTGCTAGCAAACTTTACTAATGAACCGGCCTCTTTGTTTCGATCCCATGGAATATGCAAAATGTTGTAGTACTCAAATTCAGTTAATAAGTCTTGGACTTGGGCTAGATATGGAGCAAGCCACTGTCCTTTAGCTTGATAATCTCCCCTGACTTGGTATACTACCAACTATGAATCGCAAAAGATTCGAGTGACTTTATTCCCAGTTCTCTAGCAAGTATAAGTCCAGTGATCAAAGCCTCGTACTTGGCTTCGTTGTTTGTCGCTAGGGAATTAAGCTTTGAAGCATAAAAATTGATCGATCTTCAGGAGTTACAAGCATAATTCCAGCTCCAGAACAATGATCATTGGTTGCTCCATAAGTATATAATTTCCACCATATGGTAGGGATTCTCCAGGGAATCATCCTATGAAGTGAATTCTGCTATAAAATATGCCAGTACCTGACCTTGGATAGCCCTTCGAAGGAGATAAGCGATATTGAGTAAGCTAAGCTCGATATTTTACTTGAGTAGTCTTCCAAACGTCTCAGGTCGCTGCAGGACCTCTTGTAATAGCTGATCGGTGTAAACATTGATCGAGTGATCCTGGAAGTATGGGCAAAGCTTTCGTGATGCAATCAGCAAGCAGTATGACATTTTTCCTATTTTTGGATAGTTCCTTCCAGCTCCATCAATCACTTGTTGATGTAATAAACCAACATCTGGATTCGATTCTCTTCGCAAAGTAATGCGACACTTATAACATGTGTCGACACGGTCAAATAGATGTATAAAACTTCATGATCCACCGGCTTTGATAAGATGGGGGTCTCTCTAAATGATTCACCAAAGCTTGAAATGTGTCATTACAATTCTGTGTCCATTTGAATTTCTTTTCCATTTTCTAATCAAGTCAAAGAAAGAAATGCACTTGTCGGTAGCTCGGGAAATGAATCAGCTTAAGGAAGCAACTTTCCCATTCAAACTTTGCACTTGTTTGATAGAATTTGGCGTTTGGATCTCGCGAATAGCCTGAATCTTTTTGGGATTAGATTCGATTCCACAGGCGCTTGCAATAAAACCTAGGAACTTCCCTGATGCTATGCCAAAAGAACACTTCAAAGGATTATCATCTTGTAATGTCGGAGGATGTTGAACATTTCTGCCAAGTCTCTAATGTGATCCCTTAATCGTTGTGACTTCACGAGCATATCATCCACATATACTTCCATCATTTTTCCAATCTAATCTTTAAAGATTTGTTGAATAATTGCTGGTAAGTCGCTTCTACATTCTTCAGTCCAAACGATGGAAGTGGTGTGCTCTTGATTGGGAACGTGCATCAAGATTTGATTATATCCTAAGTACGCATCCATGAAAGATAGCAATTCGTGTCACGTGGTTAAGTCCACTAGTTGGTCAATCTTCGGAAAGGGAAAATTGTCTTTTGGACACGATTTGTTCAAGTCTGAATAATCAATACATGTTCTCCACTTTTCGTTCGCCTTTTCCATAAGCACAGCATTAGATACCTACTGAGGGTAGAGGGCATCACAAATAAACTCATTATCTTTGAGTTTAACCACCTCCCCTTTGAAAGCGGTAGATCTCTTTTGATCTATGACGCGTCTTTTTTGTTTCACCGAAACATCCTCGGGTTGATACTCAATGCATGGCTCATAATGGAAGGCGAGATTCCATTCATGTTAGAGTAAGTCCAAGCGAACATGTCAAGATTCGCTCGGAGAAATCCAGTAAGTTCTTTCATCGTCGGGAGGTAGAGCTGTGATACGATTTTTAGGACCCATGACAGGTCGTCATGGCTGATTGTGATGTCAATTATCAGTTCATTTGGTGCAGCCTCGGTCTCTTTGGGCTCCTCCTCGCCGTCTCTCGAATCTATATCTCTATAGAATTGACTATGGTGCCCGAGCCAAGGCTCAAGCGCTTGTTGTCAATCTTCGGTAGCTTGGATGCAGACAATCTTGTCCATACCCTTACCTTTCTTTTTGCGTTCAACATCCCTCACTTCAGCTACATAATAGGTGCATCCAGTCACCTGAACCATGAACAATTCCAACACCATTATCCGTTAGAAACTTCAAAGTCAAACACCATGGGGTAAGGGCTACCCGGAATTCAGCTAGGGCCAGTCCACCCAGAAAACGTTGTAAGAAGAGTCAACATCCAAAACAACAAACGAAAAGATCCACACTCTCCTATGATCACCTTCTCCCAACTTTATAGGTAATTAAACATAACCAACGGCGTCAGTTGCAGCACCATTAATACCATGAATGCGAGCTTTAGACATTTCAAATCCTTCGCTTCCATCTCTGATCAAACGCTTTCTTGAAAATATGTTTACAAAACTTCCATAGTCAACCAATATTCTTTTCAAAAAAGTAGGGCCAATCATGGCTAAAATGACCATTGGGTCAATTGTTGGAGCCTCCACCTTGACTGCATCTCTATTTCTAAATACGATATCACCTGTCATTGTATGTTGCTGTTTCGTTGGAGCCCCATCCTCCGTGTTTGAATAGCATTCAAAATCCACATGCTTAATAGCACTAGCATAGCGCTCCATCTCATACCAACTTTTATCAACAAGACGCGGTCCTCGACTATTGTATTGATCACCAATCTTCCATCAGCCCGCACAAGTTCCTCAACTCTGTGTGGTACTTGACCTCGGTTGTGGTCGGGTGTCCCTTCCCGCCATCTAGTGGGTTTTTTTACGAACTGCTATAGCTTCCTTTGTCGAATCAACTTTTCAATAATATCCTAGAGATGCCTGCATTCATTAGTGTTATGCCCATAACATTTTTGAAACCGACAATATTTATCATTTTGTTTCTGCTTCTCTATCAATTCTTTTGGAGGCGGCTTTCTGCACTACATTGTATTGCAGATAGACAAATAGACATTCTCTAGGGACGTATTCAGTGGCATGTAAGTGTTGTGCATCGAAATCCTAGGCTTTCCTCTTCTAGAATCCCTCTTTCATTCTCGGCTCCTATCTCCGCCTTTCTTTGCTGATTCAGTTTGTGCTAGACATTCATTTTAACTTTTTCTGAGCTTCCATCAGACTGCTTTATTGCAATATTACGCTACACCCCCTCTCCACTTAGTCCTGCAACATTCTTCTTTCCGGAGGATCTAGCTTCCTCCTTTCTTAAATATTAAGTCGCCATTACGTAAAAGTGTTCCAACATTACGAGTGGCTTGCCCGCTAACCAATTGCCAAAATCAAATTCTGGATCGATCCTTCTTATCATGGCCATCAATAACGCATGGTCATTCAGATTACAAATTTCTGTGACGGTTGTATGGAATCTCTCCAAATAATCTTTCAATGATTCTCTTGGAGTCAGGATCACACAAGACAGGGACATTACATCCTTAAGGCGAGTTATGTGCATTCGGAACTGTTCCACAAACTTTATTGCCAAATCATCAAATCTAGATATTGATTGTGGGGGTAACCTTGTGAACCACATTGCCGCTATTTAGAGAGAGTTATGGGAAAACATCTATACTTGGTTGCATCATCCGCTCATGCAGAATCCAAGCCATTCATATCTCATGATATGCTGCCTGGGGTTGGTTTTTCCTTCATAGGCGGGCATCTTACGGTATGTTGAACCTCCTTGGATATGCTGCATACAGAATATTATCAGTGAACATGGTATAGTTTCTTAAGATTCGCCGGTCATCGTTAGTAGAGCCTAAGCTCTCTCTCTTTAACTGTTTGACCATTGCCGATAAGTCCGACTTTTGGACGGTTAGTGCTAAGCGGTGGTCACGTTCCACCTTACGTGAATGGCCCGGTTGATGTTTGTGAGCCGTTTCACACCTTGGTTCACCAACTTCCCGATGCGCATCTCGTAAGTTCACTTCATCATCATTCCGAGGAAGCATTTGGTCAACATTTAACTGAACTCTGTCATCCAAATCAGCTATAGCAGCTCCAATTTGAATCCCAACATGCACAAGTAAGTTCCCTTCTTTGGTATAGGGATCAATACTGATCATTCCTGGCAGACCATGATAGTCTACCTGTTGACACCCCGAAGTTTCTACATGATATCCGTTTGTTCTGCGACACCGATGCCCGTGATACCCATCCGATGAACTAGAGCTCTGCAATGTCGAGTAAGGGCTAGTGTCCCTCCTAGCTTTTCTTCGTTGTTACTAAGTGAGTTGGTTCATTAGGTTGATATTGGCCTAGATCTACTGATTTAACTCTCGATGGCTATTCATTAGCTCTCTCATCATATTCTAGAATTCAGCTCTTGTAATAGAATAAGTTGGATTCTGGACTTTAACTAGTTCAGCATTCACGTCCATTAGTTGACTACTTAGGCCTCCTTGTTGAATAGTTGCGTTTTCATTTCCTTCCATGTTTTGAGAAGTAGATCTGGTATTCCTCACCATTATTGATAGCTTTGCTTAGGTTTTTGCAAATCCGCGAGTTAAACGAGTAAACTTCTTGAAGATAACTACAGATCTCCTCTAGGGGATTTATCCAATCCAATAGCAGTAAAGAGACCCAATAACCTAAGAATCAAGGCTCTCAGTGAAAGCACCAAAATGTTTGCAACTAAATTGGTCACGAACACTCAAGAATAGTTTTTGTAGAGAAGTAAGTAAAGGAAAAAAAAGTAAACTGAGTAGATGAATAGTAAGCAATAGAGAATAAGCAGTAATCAAAGACACAGAAGCTTATAGTGGTTCGGTGTTGCCTACGTCCACTTTGAAGAATATTTTTTATCACTCTCTTGTGAATTTGATTATAACAAGCAAAGTTAACACTCGATTACAATGAAGTCTCAAGTAACAAGCAGCATAAAGAATCTCAAAATGAACCAACAAGTCTGTATTTATAGGGTGAAATGATGAGATATTTCGCTAAGATTTTGGTAGAAGGATCTCTAGGTGTAAAGGGGACAACATAAAGATCCGTGGCCCAAACTCGATATTTACGAATGATCAGCTATAGTTATGCCGATCGTTATTTTTGGTCTTCAAATGGTGTGCGATCATTTTGAGGGGTCCCACATACCTTTTGAACTTATCCCTAAAATATGAAGTCATTCTTGATTGTAGATTGCGAGATATGGATCAACCTTTGCTATATTTGAAACGTTCACTGAGCTACACCGATTGTTATGAAGGATCGACCTAAAACGATCGGCCTTTTTTGAATCTCAAAGTCTTGACCTACGATCGTTTTTGTGGGCTTCACTCTTCAATATACCAATGCTCTGAAAGTTTCAAGTAGATTGGCCTTGTGGATATTGAGATATCAATCGGTCTTTGCTGGTTTGAACTGTTTTATGGATCGTTCCCAATCGATCCATATAAATCCTTACTTTGTCCGTAATTCGAGCGCATGAACTCCGATCGTCTTGAAATTTGAAATGTAACTTCACTGGGCTATGCCAGTCACTCCATACTAATTGCACCTCGATTGGGATCCAGTCCGGATTTGCCCGACCATCGCCCACAACGTTGTATATAATTAATTCTTAAGGCTGATAAACATCCGTTCCTAGCCAAGTCGATGATATCGCAGCCTTGCCAAAAGACATGATAACATGTACCTAATTAATTATCAATCTTTAAAATACAATAATTTTTTAAAGATATCAGATTAACAAACCATTTTCATAGTTAAACCATAAATTTTATTATCTCTTTAATGATACGTATTATGGATATGTAAAAACCAAAATTTCGAAACTTATTTTTTCAAATTCGAATTTTTGAAAATTTCAAAATACAATCATACTTTTTAACAGCATTTCAAAATTTTGAAACACAAACATAGTTTTTAACTGCATTCCGTTTATAAATTTTGAAACACAAATTTTGAAAATTTCGAAATTTTAGTGAGCTGCATTTTAGTAATGCAGTAAAAAAACTGCACCTAACGCAGTTAAAAACTGCAAACTAACTGCATTTTAGAAATGCAGTTAAAAATGCAACATAATTTACAGTTCTTAACTGCATTAGGTGCAGTTTTTTGACTGCATTACTAAAATGCAGTTAAAACCAGTATTTTTGTGGTGCAGTTTTTAACTGCAATTAAAAACTACATAATTAAATGCAATTTTTAACAGTATTACTAAAATGCAATTAAAAACTGCATTTTTATAGTACAGTTAAAAACTACACTATTAAAAATGCAGTTTTTGACTGTACTACTAAAATGCACTTAAAAACCAATATGTAAAATTTTTAAAATTTAATTTCTATATATCAACAATGGATATCGTTGGAAAGTTTATTAAATTTGTGATTCAATGGTGAAATCGATTCATATATCCGATTAACCTACAAAAAGTTATCATACTCTAAAAATTGAAAATAGTTGAGTTGACGAATGTTAATAATTGTCGGGTGTACTCTTAGAGTAATAGGGACATAATTTATATAGGGACATAATTTATATAATTACTTTACGATTCAATTATGAAATAGAGACCCGAGATTTATATTCTAGGTTATAAATTACATCCACGTTACTTTATATGGTAAAAAAAGTACATTTTTTCTAGAAATTAAATATGAATTTTAACCGTGTTTTCTACTATCAAAACTAATTTATACTAATTTTTTGATTTTTTTCTTCTAAAATATAAATATTTGCCAAAAACGTTACAAACATCTACAACTATTTTCCGTTAATTCTTTTAAAATATTTGCAAGTGTCGTACAAATATAATGAAACTGGTTATTTTAAATCTGCATTTGTGGTGGGACAGATGTGTACAATTCCGTGACTTCCCTAACACTCTGCTTCTGTCTTCGGCACAGTTGCAAAAATAATTACCCAGCAACCGATACCGTACTGTACCCGAAACCGTACGGGAGTACAACCGAGCGACAGCCCTCACTGCCACGTCATAATACATCTCCTTCGTTCCATTCATCCGCTTAAATTTTCTCGCCTACATATCAATGGCAGCAGTCAACGCTCTGCCCAAAAAATCTTGAGTAAATAAACCTCAATTCGATCGAGCTCGATTTCAATCAACTGCGAGAAAGTTATGTGGAAAAGCAGTAGCAGCAGAAGCATAGCGAAGAGCAGCCATGCCGCAGGAAGCATCGGAAAGAGCATGAGGAGGAGCAGCTTCTACTCCACGTCAGCCGATGACTATAAGCTTTTAGAAGAAGTAGGGAATGGAGCTACCGCTACTGTTTATCGGGCAATCTTTTCGCCAACAAATGAGGTTGTTGCTGTTAAGTGCTTAAATCTGGACCGGTGCAATGCGAACCTAGTGAGTGCTTTTTGACTGGAATTGGATTTGATCTTGATTCGAATTGGTTGGAAATTGACTAAGTAGCCCAATTAGGGGATTGCTTTTATGTTCAATACAATAATTACTTTTGAAATACGATATTTCATCATTTCAATCCACTTCCCAAAGTTATTACAAGTTTAGCAATATTTTAAAACATTTATAGTGGGGTGCTTCCTTATATTAATATCATTCTAATTTAATTACAATCTATAAAAATTTTACTCTTTCTATGCTGTGTTTGTTTAAAATGCTAAAGTGCTGAATTCTGAGTTTTGATCGCTGATTGCTGCATGCTGAATAATGACTTACTTTTGCATTTTGAAACTTCTGATTAGAATTAAGCAATATGTTTCTTTTGACAAAAATACCCCTCTTTATTAACTGATTTTTTAAATAATGATTATTATAAGGAAGAATTTGAAATTTTGAAAATTTAAAATTTAGTTTTGTTGGAATAAGAGTGGTAAAATTTAAACGTTTTAGACTGCAACCAGTTTTAATTAAGAGAAATTGGAATACTGAAAAAGTTAAACAATATTTCTTAAGTTTTTGAAATTATCAAGGATGAAATTTCTAATGTCCAAAATTATAATTCTTAAAAGTAATGTCCTTTAAATTTAATTTTAAACTTTTTAGAACTTTTGACTTAATAATTAGTTTTAAAATTCTGCAATTTTGGAATTTAAGAGAAAACATAATTTCCAAAAACTGAAATTTAAAAAATTGAACTCTCAAATTCGACAAATTTGGAATTTATCGATTGATTTTTTATTTATTGAATTTTGATATCTTGAAAGTTAACTTTAAACTTTGAATTTATAATAATTTGTCAATGTTAATAAGGGTATAAACTGAACAAATTATTATTCAATTTTCACTAGTAATAATCAGCAACAAGAGTTCTGATCACTTATTTCTAAATAAGTAACTTAAACCAGAAGAGATTTTTATAAAAGAAATGAAAGTTCTGATTAATATTTTAGAATTGCATTCAGAACTTTTTAGAAAGAAAAACAAATGCACCCTTATCTCACTAGCATATTTTTTTATTTCAACAATTAATTACAATACATGAGATATTAAATGCAAATTAAACACACCAATTAATTTTTGTTGAACGGAAGAACACCATAATGAGGTTCAAAATCTTTCAGAATTAAAATGTCCTTGCTCAACAATTTCCACATATTTTTTTTTCCTTCTTTCTTTCTTTTTCTTCTTGGAAAGAAATTTAGAAAGGAATTTTACAAAAATATTCATTAATCCCTGCATCTTTAAAACAACATTTTCTGAACACTGTAAACTTTGTAAATATTATTTTAGTTTTCTGAATTTCTGAATTTTTTTTGGAAAAAATGTATTTTTACAAAAATACAGATGATTCGTAAGATTTTTTTTAAAAACACTTTATTTATGATTGTGCTAACATTATCTTGATTAACTTATTAGCAATTGAGTAAATGAATCTTATTATTAAGAAATTAGATGTATTTTTCGAACATTTATGAATTTTTTTGTTAAATTTTTGTAAGTATTAGTAGCCCCTAGATTATTAATAGTATTATGAAGTATAGTAGGCACAATTTCTAGTATTTTTTAAAAACAGTGTTATTAAGAGAAAATCAAGGTACCATTAGCAGCACCCTACAAATATTGTTCATTTTCTGCTTTGTCCCCAAACTTTTTACAAAAAAATAAAAAATTATATTGATATTATCTCAATATACATACGTTCATATATGTATATACACACATACATGCATACATATTAGTTCAAGAAATTTATATCGACGTTATTTCAATATATACATACGCACACATATACATAGCTATATTTAGTACTTCAATACGTGCATATTTATTTATGTATATGCGTGCGCTACATACAAATAATCACCATAGCACCGTTTTCTACATGTAGTTTCCAATTTTATCAAATAAGTTGTTGATTGCTATTCAATTTTAGTATAGAGTTTGGCAATCAACAGCGCAACAACATACTTAGTTAGAAAATTGCTGCACAATCAATAAATTTTCCCTATTCATTATCTTGCATGGTAGGTATAATTTTCATCAATTGCTCGAGCAACTAAGTTGTTAATTATCAACAACTCAATTGTTTTTTTAAACACTTACCAATTACGGTCCATCAATTGTCCAATAATTAATGTGTGGACGCATTACCATTTGTCAATATATTTGGTAATTGCTTTGATAATTAATTCATTGTGCAATTGCTTTTATATATTTGACATAGTCCCGTTATACGTATCTCTACTACTAATAATGATAATTCACTGAAAAAGATTTCAACCATGTCTTTCTGAAATACCCTTTTCGTTTGCATTTTGTTTCTACACGTTCTCCCCTCTTTCTTACTGCAGGGGAAATAAAACCTAAATTGTCTCTCTCACCTCTAATGGCGATTACCAATTAAAACTTAAACAGTTAAGTTCAAGCACCATTGATCGATATCCGTAAGATTCCATACTCAAGTAATTATTCGCTGACTTTCGTTAATTGCTTTCGATTTTGATTAGTATCTCTTTTACATTCTGGTTGGTATAAGATAAACTATGTATGTAATTAGTTAACAAACATTTCCAAATTTCTTATAACTTCTCAAAAGTCACCAAAATAAGGCCTTTCAAGTAATATCAAAGCTGACTGAAAGAATCTCAATATACAACCTGCACTCTTTGACAATGTCACCTAGATCAAGATATTCAACATAAAAAGCTACAAAGCCCTTTGGTAGCCGAGAAAAAGAAGCTAAACAAATGGTCTCATCGCGATCTCCTCTGTGATATTTATTTATTTATGCAACATCGAAAGATGTTGTTCTTTGAAAACTAGACAAACTTAGCAATGAAGACTTAGAAGATAGAAAAGAAAAACTAAAAGAAGTAGTAAAAACAATGGAAGAAGATGAAGTATCTTACATTTTAAAGAAGAAACCCTAAAATTCATTTCGACAAAAGTCATGCCAACACTACCAACATCCTGGCATACATAAAATATCTAATCCAACAATCACGAAAAGGTGATCAATCCCATTCTATGAAGCCCACTCCGCCAATGATACAAAAAACCAAAATAGTCTGCAGAAGCACCAAATGAAATGATTGAATGTAATAGTCTCCAAGTCACTTAGTACCCTTAAGAGTTAGAGGCTTGTGTTGTGGGGGGAATTTAGATCGTTTGTCGCCCTCAAAGCCATACCTAAACGTTGAGAAAAAAGACTAGCATGCTAGAAAAGACTAGCATGCTACGACGTTTTTTTAAAGGCGACACCCCTACTATACACTGAAGGATGTCTAAGTTGGATTCGCTCCATTACTTTGTCTACAAGATAAACCGACTCAAGTTATCGATAATTCCCAGGAATTATTGCTTTCTTCATGAATGCGAAAAGAGAATACTTCCATTTAATTATATTTTCAAATATAGCAAAAAAGTGAAACTTGTTTGTGGTTTTTTTTTGATTCTGTGTGAACTCTTTACCATCATTTTATTTTTATTTTCATTTGATCTAATAAGCCGAGTGTCATAAATTATTCATTGTCAACTTTTCCACAAAAAGGTTGGACACGGTCTTCCTGGATAGGTTAGTTCGGTACAAGTCCAGATCAGATCTCACCATCAACATTTGTATGCAATGGAGCACTTGTAACTTGTCGTTCCGATTGCCATAAGGCTTTTGAAAATCTAGAAGAATTTTCTTTGAAAAAGATTGGTATTTGGTCAAAATTGCATAAGACATGTGCGATTTTGCAACGAGGGAACATGAGTTTTATATAAAGTTGATTCAGTAGAGGTTAGTGCTGGCATGCAATTAGAATGATTGTTGCTCCCCTCGTGGTAAGACGTTCATAGCTATTCAAGTATGTTTAAGACAATGACTTTGGAGTGGCAATCAAATGCTGATCGGAGATGGGAGACATGAAGCATGATTGAACTTGGCCTCCTTATGTAGTGAAAAGTATTTGCTATTAGTATTATGATGAAGGGAGATTCGAGGGGCATCCCATTGGTTGGATTATGGTTTGATGACTTGAGAAGATAAATATTAGGATTGGATACCTTGAGTGTCATATAGTTGAGGTTGTGCCATAGAGAAGACATCTTGTGTACTTTTCTTTAAGAAATGGATTTGGAAGCGTCCGTTCTGACGCTCTCATATTTGTCACGTTGTTGGTTGGTAATCCCAAGAAAGGCTTGGAGGTCATTTCCTTCATTTTTATTGAAGACGCTTAGCCAACCAGTAACATCTTAAAGCATGCTGCTTGAAAAGTTCTTCAAACTGTTCGTAGTGAGATATTTAATTTTTTGCGTTTATGTGCTAGTTCTTAGGTTTATCTACGTTACACTATAGCCTGTTGTGCTATAGCGTAGCAAAAAAAAACTGCTCAAGGCAATAAGACAAGATATAATTTTATCGAATAAAGTTGATTAGACATACAATTAGCTTTTTGCCTTTATTTGCCTAAGGTAAAAAAAGAAGAAGGATAAATTGAAGTTTAGTTGACAAGTTTTTTGTATGTTTGTGTTGGCAAATGTTGGGGGTCTGTTGGTGGGTCCTGAATGATGTTCATGGAAGCAGTTACTAATTGGAAAATCAAGCATAGATGACTGAATGAACCATACCTATAGAAATGTCTTTTATATATCGATACTTCATCTTGTTCTTGAAATCAATGAAATCGTTGACCTTATAGTAGATGGTACCTACAATACAAGCCTTTACCCCTTGGAACGATTTAGGAAACCAAAATGCATTTTGGCCTTCCTTAACTAGGAGATATTTCTTTACGAATGCTGAAGGGAATATAGTTAGAGTACATGAGTTGTAGAGTGTCTCAATATAACAGTTTGACTTGTTGATTATTTTTAGAAGGGTCTTACAATTTCGATCGGGGTCATCCTTTTTTCTTGTCTTTCTCACATCGTTCTTATATTTTATTTAACTTCACAGCATCAACACTTGTTAACAAAGTTCATATTCATTAGTGTAGGTTTTGAGGTGATTGATCATGAAATTGGTACTAAGATCATTTAAGTTATGTTCATGCTGTAGAGCCTTGTTTGATAAGTGTAGGAAGTTTTGATGTATAGAACTTTATCATGAAATCAACATAGGTAGTATGAACATAACTCCTTTGACCCTTGCTTTATCAAGAGAAGCGGTATCACAATTCTTCTCTTTGCCTAATATGTTTTTGGAAAAATTCTTGGAAGAGCATGTCGATTGACTTGATAGACCATGGGGTAAACATTTTCTACTAGGATTTGGACATGAGCATCTGGGATAACAATGAAGGATCTTCTAGTCCTTATTAATATTGTCAAAAGCCTCACTTAAGTTTGGTGAGGCTTCGCGTTTAAGCTCCATTTTTGGATTTTGATGTCCCAAAGTCTAATGATGTTATAATGCTCTATAGGATCATCAATTGCTTGAAAATGAATTTTTTTGCTCTCAAATCTTTTAGCTTCCTCCTTTCGAGTTTTGTTTTCTGTGCATCCATCAAAACTGCATTTCTTGCTGGTTTTTCAACTCCAAACTTAACAATGAACTCCACTAGCATGCTCCAATGATCGTAGAGGCCATCAAACAATTGCTGCTTGCACAAAACTAGACTCTAAAACCATCTGCAAAATGCATGAGATGATAAAGCTGCTGCTTATTGTTGATTTTTTTTATTTATTCATTTATTTTTTATTTTTTGGGAGAATACAACCTGATATCATTGTTAACCTATGAAAGGATTTCAAGAATATATGTACGTCAAGTTACAACAGGAAATAAAAACTCAAAGATACATTTTTTTTAATTAACCAATTAAAACTTGATATAAGCAGTACATGAAACAGAAACAACTGGAAGTTGAAAGTGTAAAACTAGGACAAACCGTACAATAAACTTGCAACACTACCTAAAACGTAGGAGATCTGTAGTGCTCCATTAATGCTAATGACTAGGACAAAAATAGATGACAAATATAAAGAAATATCTTTTGACAACTTGAACATGACACATAAAATAAAAGGACGGTTTGGCTAAAGTCCCTATTAAGTTTCAAAATAAAGCAAACATCCTTGCCAAAAAAATATATAAATTAGGTCTCTAGAATTAAACTACTGAATAATTGCATACATTTATTCAATTATTCGGTGAATAATTGCAGACATTTATTCAATTATATCCAAAAATTGCATACATTTCCGCAATTATTCACTAAAAAATTACGGAAAGTTCCACAATTATTCATCAAAAAAATTGCGGAAAATTTAGCAATTATTTACTAAAAAAATTGTGGAAATTTCTGCAATTATTTACTATATAATTACAAATATTTATGCAATTTTTGGATATAATTGCTTAAATATATGTAATTATTCACTGAATAATTGCATAAATGTATGCAATTATTCAGTAACTTAATTTTTATGACCTAATTTACAATCTTTTTTAGGAGTTTTCGTGTATTAAGTTTGATTTTAAGGACATGAGTTTAATATTCACTAAAATAAATTAGTGGAAGGTTTCTACAAACTGAACAACATACACCCACTCCATGTTATAGTCAAACATGATTTGTATGTATGTGTGTATACAAACATACTCACACATATACATTACACACGCACATGCAAATATACTAATTACAAAATTTCTATGGTCCACTGTGAAATGAGATACATGAAGGAACGGTCACCCAGCTGACCCATTCATCAAGACCAATCTTACTAATGGTTACCTATTTATCTTGATTGCATGCTCTTTGCTTTAAGAAATCACATAACGTTGTTTCGTTTTGAAAGACAAAATTTGTATTAATAGCTTTACCCTACACTTCACAAATGCCATTTCAATTTGTATTTCTTCCCGTCTACTTCTACATATCTTCGTTCTCTAACCCGCATAGCTTGCTTGGAAGAGCTTGGAAGAGCTTGGCCGTGTTAATCAATTTCTAAAAAGGAGTGTCAATAAGTTTCTTCAAATCAAGACACCATGGTTGGACTTCTCGTTCGGGTATTCTATTATGTCCGATATCGTCCAATTCTCTTCCTACCGTCTCTAGTATATCGACATACAAGTTGTAGTTATTTATTTAAAATTAGAAACATAATTCAAGTGAACGAACTAAAATATCACGATAATGTGAAGATTTACCACATCTCGCTCAAGCGGTGTCCGAGCAGTGTATGCTCGTTCGTGAGAAGTCCGATCTGCAACAATGAATCTTCGAGTAATCGATCAGTACCAAGTCATGTATCTCAAAATAGGAATGATAGGAAACTGTTGGTGTACGATATGGTTATGTCTATCGTTCCACTGGACGATAACAAACTTCAAATCCGGCTTTGGTTCGCATGGATCAGGTATGTGTTGTTGAAGACCAAACTGTCGCATCACTCGATCAGGATTATATATATCTTCATCTCGCATGCATATGATAGGTGCCTTACAAAGCCAACTATGCATCCCACTTAGATATATCTGCGGAAGATCAACTATCATATCCTGTGTGTACGGATTCCATATAACAGCTTCATCCGTTAACATGTCGAGCTTGTCGCGATAGTAAGTGGTCACCTGCTTTGGAGACTTAACCCAACTCTTTGAACCAAACCACCTATATAAATAGTTATACAATTAAAGTTTTATTAATACAAAAATACACACATATAAATGTAGTTGGAAATTAACTATCTTGCACTATAAGGCAATATTCCGTCGATCTGCATGCATGAAATCACATTTGGACGAACAATGGGAAGATGTGTCCATGCCCAAAGCTGTAAAATAAATAAAAAATTTGAATATATTAGAATTAAATATTACATATGAGTTTATAACAAATATATCTATGCATATTATCCTGTAAAAGCGAGACAACCGACTATCGATTTGGATTTCATGAGTGCAACATTTGTTAACTCATTATATAATGTTGCCAATATAGCACTGCCTCAAGAATATTGTGCGCACTTATCCAAATTTCACAAAAACAACAACCAAAAAAAGTTTAGTCGTCCTTTAGAATGATCGGAAAATAGACGACAAGATATCAAATGTAGAATAATAGCTCTCGCATGATATTCAATTTCTACATCTGAAACATCCGGTTATGACTCATCTGCAAACATATCGCGAAGCCATGTCAACTTAACTGTTGCGCCTCTTATCTCACTTCAAGGTGGAACCACACCTAAACACTATTGACAAATATCTTCGTAATTACTTAGTTGTCTAATAGTAACATGATTTCTTTCTACTGTAAGACTTAGATGACAACTAACATCTGCTAATGTGATGGTAATTTCACCAGTAGGAAAATAGAATGTCGAAGTCTCGGATCTCCATCTATTTACCAATGAAGTAACTAGCGCATGATCTATTTTGAAAAAGCCCAATCTAGATATTTCTCTGAATCCTGCTCTTTGTAATGCAAGTTGAACTCTTGAAGTATTAGACTTGATGAATTTTAATTTGCTTGAATGATCATGACACTCAAATGACTCATCACTCTACACATGCAGAAACGAACAAAATGTAAAAAAAGAAAGTAGTAACCAAATAAAAACATTCTAATGTAAGCACAGATGTTTAAAAAAAAAATACCTACATCAAGTTTCTATTATTGCTTCAATGTTCATTTTGAAGATACAAAACACTTACATTCACGTGACCGGGTACTAACTCTTTAAGAAAAAAATATTTAAGTGTGAATGAAATGCAATTGAATGCAAATTTGAACAAATTACTTGTAACAAACTAAATTTGAACAAATTAAATTCCAATTAAGATCATACTTGAACAAACTAAATTCGAACAATTTTTGAATGTAATTGCTTTGATGTAATTAAATGTAATTGCTTCGATGTTCATTTTAAAGATAAAAACTAAATTTGGTCAATGAACAAACTAAATTTGAATAATTTTTGAGACTTTAATTCAATTCATAAAGTCTATGTACAAGCTAAATTCCTATAATTGAATAAATTACTTGTAACAAAGGTGTATACTTCTAATTTGAACAAAATTCTTGAGACTTTAATGGGATTTGGATTGTTTGGTGAAGGTTGCTATTTAGGTTTGGACTTGAAATTTACACTGACGCATTTGGCAGATGCGCCAGTGTAAATTATTATGGGCGCATTTTAGAAATGTGTCTCGTATTTTTTTATATAAAAAAATGACCAGCTCATCGCTGAGCTGGCCAAATCTAGCCTATAAATGCAAATAGTTTTCAAACTAGCCTATTTATGTTAATACTTTTGAAAAACAATCTCTTTTGAAAATTTAACAACAACAAAACCATTATTCTCAAACTAAGTTGCGGTCGGCTAGAGATGGAACCCAAAAACTAAATGACAGAGCTAATTTAAAGGTTATAACAATAACAATAGCAATAATAAAATAAAGTCAAATAAGTAAATTAATAATAATAGTAACCGAGTAAAAGCAAAAAATAAAGATAAAAATCCATATATATGTAATAAAAAAAGCAAATAAATGTTGGTAATAGTATAAATAGTAAAAAGACATATCTTACATAGCAACATTTCGAAGATAGGAAAAAAAAAAACTTTTTAACCACTCACATTGACTTACAATGTTAAAAATATCAGAAGTTTGTGGTTGGGTTGATAGTAAGAAGCTCACGGCTACACAGTTGCCCCATCTAGAAAAAAAAATTATATAGGCCAAACCATGCAGGATTTATGGGGATTTACAAGAAGGCGTTGTACTAGATCTCACATGCACAAATCACAATATATTACCGTGTGAATTTGCAATTCTCAAATATTTGAATTGCATCCACCTTAAACCATATTATGATTTAACCATTTTTTTTGTAGGATGACATACGGAGGGAAGCTCAAACAATGAGTTTGATAGACCATCCAAATTTGATTAGTGCATACTGTTCATTTGTTGTGGAACATTCTTTATGGGTGGTTATGCCGTTTATGACAGAGGGGTCATGTTTGCACTTGATGAAGATAGCATACCCAGATGGCTTTGAGGAGTCAGTTATTGGCCCTATCCTTAAAGAGACTCTCAAGGCTATGGAGTACCTTCATAGGCATGGACATATCCATCGTGATATCAAGGTTAGCTCTAAAATTTGCATGCAGTTGGATATTCCATATTCAGCAGTTTATTATATTTACCCCCTGCTCTGGTTCAGTTAGTTGATAGTTTAGACTACGAGATTATAGGTCATGAGTTCGATCCCCGCGATTGACAATTGTTGACATTAATGAACAATGTTCAAAAAAAGGGGAGGGGAAAAAAAAAAAAACCGCCCCATTATGTGGATATCTTTTACCGTATTCTTCTATCAACCCTGTTCAGACATTGAAAAGTATGCGTTAACCTAATTTTCTGAGAGTAATACAAAATAGTGGTTATATTGCCAATACTTATCTGTGTTATAACAAAAAAAGTTGACCAGACTACTTGTATCTAAATTTCAGCCAGATATGTATTTACATGGTTGGAGGTTAGCAGTGCGTGTTATACATTAATTTTAGTGTGAGGATGTCTGCTTAATATTGCTTCAAACTGCAGGCTGGGAATATCCTTCTTGACAGTTCAGGCTTGGTGAAGCTTGGTGACTTTGGTGTTTCTGCTTGTGTGTTTGATAATGGCGATAGACAACGCTCAAGGAATACTTTTGTAGGCACTCCTTGTTGGTCAGTAATAAAATGCCTTGCTTTAAGATGTTTGTATATTATTATTAATTGTTTGTGATATATGATTGAGCTTCTTGTACATTCAATAGGATGGCTCCTGAAGTATTGCAACCAGGAAATGGATATGATTTCAAGTAAGTTAATTTTCTAGTCTTAAGGAATTTTCTGTTTAAATGCCTAGTGCACAGGACGATTTTTGCTTGCATATGATTATGGATACTGTAGGTGAGAAACATCTTTGCATTAATAGAAAAAGAAGCTCAAGAAGATTTAAAGTAGTGTTGGGAGCTTGAATAGCATGTGCAAGTGTTAACTATGACACTGGCAACTTATCACATTCGGAATGAACATACCAGTAGTTTAGGAAAGTGATGACTACTCTTTCCTTTATCACTTACACTCCTTATCGTTGTAATATTTGTAAAGCAACGAGCAATGTAAGTGATAAGATGAAAAAAAAGGAGTGTTACTCTTGCGATTTTAGGGCTATAATATATCACCATTCACCAATTGATGAATTGAAATCTGTGAGTTGAATGTCCACTGATTCTAGCCGAACCATAGCTGTATATTGTATGTATGCATGTCAATTGAACTAATTTCGCTCCGAATCCATCATAAACTCACCATACTAATCCATATATGCATTTAACTTTGGCTACTCGAATCCATAATAGTTAGAGTATGGTTTTGTCACTACCTAACGCGATCACGCTCCACCCAATTTCATATATTATTTCTTCTAAATCCTCTTTTCACACATTATGGTGAAACATTCCACTACAATGGTTGAAGAAGATACGGCAAGTCAATTGTTGATTGCGTTTCATATATGGTTCACACTTCATACTAAATATAGTAACATAATTTATACTCTAAGAGGGTAAATTTGTGAGTTTGATATTCAAGTGTAACTTGAAAAACAAAAATTGACAGCTGATTAGGCTCGTACTTGAATTCAATGGTAATATGATGGAATTGCATAACTTTATATAGGTAATCTAACTTTTGCGAACTAGAAAATCGAAAATAAATAAATTCGCATGAAATACGAAAACCTGAAATATAGAAAATTATAATAATGATTTTTTGATTGCACCGTACTGCATTCATATTATGATAGCTGATAATAATATTATCTTTCTTATTGAAACAATTTTCAGTTCTGATTGGATAAAATATGGTTAAATTAAATATTGATACAGGTACAAACTGTGTGTGCAGGAAAAAATATATTTTTCTTTAGAAAACAATATTAGTTTAAGAAATATATAAAGAACCTAAATATTATTTAAGTGATGTCCATAGAAATTGCAAAAAAAATTGAATAAAAAATTTTTAGGAGCCGCAGCATAGGAAATATGTATTTTTCACTGTAGGCTGCAAGTATTTGTGCTGTTGATAAATACCCATATAAATGAAGGAAATGGTACAAAGATAATAATGTTGATTACTAGTTTTTACTTACCTACTCCATACTTTATTGCTGATATGCTTAGCTACAGCGGTTCAGAGCAGGCTGTGACATTTTACATGCTACTAAAGAGTGACAGAAACAAGGGATTGCAGTAAATTACCAAGGAAAAATATTGTCCCTTGATTAGGAAGTAATCAAAGAGAAAGATAACTATGGCAATTATCCAGTCTTGTCAATATCTGAATGATACTTGCCGTCAATACTTAAAACACATTGTATATTTTCAGAGCTGACATATGGTCATTTGGAATTACGGCCCTTGAGCTGGCGCATGGTCATGCTCCATTTTCAAAATATCCTCCCATGAAGGTTTGTTATCTTTTTTGTTGTGACAACGAAGTTCCTGTTCTTTCTAGAATGGTCCCATGTGCCACATATGTAAGATCACACACACACAATGACACAACTTATCTCATCTGTTTGATCTCTTTCTGATCTCAACCTCAAATGCAAACACAACGAGATCCAACGGTCGAAATATATCGAGTCACATATTGTGTTTTTGTTTGTCTCAATAGCCGCTCCCTACATACATGTATGTATGCATGTATGTATGCATGAGAGAGAGAGAGTTGAATATTCAAATCAAATCCACCCACTAATTCATTGAATCCAATGACCAATATCGAGGGGCTACAAAGGAGCTAATAGTAGAGGGGCTTTGGATCCCTCCTCATACGTACATATAAAGACACACACACACATGTATGTATATGTGTGTACACACACATACACAAATACACACATACACATACGTGTGTGCACTCGTATCTTCAATTTTGCAGTCCCTAGTAACTTCTTCTATATTGGCTCTACTTGGACCTGAATTTCAAATTTACTGACATTACTTCTCTATGATTATTCTCTAAATTTTAACTTCAACAAAAATTGCTTCATTTCCCAAATTTACACTGACTGGATTTGTAAAGCTATAGTGTTCATTATTATTAGTATTAATATTGATATTATTAATGCACCAACATATGTAATTAAATTTAAAAAATAAATAGACGTAGCTGAAGTTTTTAGTCTATGGCTCGTGTCTAGTAATGTTTTGTACATAGTTAAACATAATCAGTTATCTGAGTAGGTCCAACCAATACAGGTTCTCCTGATGACCCTTCAAAATGCTCCTCCAGGACTTGACTATGAGCGGGATAAAAGGTTCTCAAAGGTACAGTATTTCTTATTAGTTAATGTAATAATTGATTGGTATTTATCTACATCGTACAATACTCTTTGCGTTTCCTTTAAGTTGACACTTCTGGCATGCATGCATTTCACAAAAACCTTTTTTGTTGTCTTAGGACATGCATAGTTTTAAAAGTAATGTCAAATTGGGTATTGCACAATTATTTGTAATAAATTATTGGATGAATCCAGTAACATAATAGTGAAATAGGCAAAGTTTCTTCCAATATGTCAGTTATGAATTAAATAATAACACAAGGAGTACCAACTTTTTAAGAGTATGATAAACTAGTTCACATTTTGTCCTTTTACCGCCAGATAATCTGTCATGCTGGGCTAGGCAATGACAGTTGTGAGTCTTAAATGACTGTTTATGACGGGCTAGGCAAAAGATTAAAATACAGTACTACAGACAATAGATAATTGTATTTGCATGCCGCCAAAGGCCCAAAGTAACATTTCATACAATTCTGAGATTTCCTTAGTTGTTGGTCAGCTTGTCATATTGCTGTCTAATAAACAACTTTCAGTTGTAATCAGTCTTTTAAAGAAATGGTTGCAATGTGTCTGGTGAAAGATCAGAGAAAGAGACCAACAGCAGAAAAATTGTTGAAGCATAGTTTTTTCAAAAATGTGAAACCTCCTGAGTTGTCTGTTAAAAGCCTATTGTCTGGCTTGCCGCCTCTTTGGGATCGAGTTAAGGAACTCCAGGTTAGCGACCTTCAAAGCTGTAAGTTTTAACAATTTTCCTATTACAGTATAAAGATTAATTAATGTTTTTTACAGTTCAAAGATAACGAACAACTGGCTATGAAACAGGAAGCATTATCAATGGTCAGTTTTGTTTGTTTATTGGTGTTTATTTCTTCTTCATGCATTCTTATCTGAATAATTTTTTTGGTACCATATGCGAATGAAACCAAATGTCTGTCCTTTAGTAAGTGGATTTTTATTTTTTAATGAAATTGTTTCCTTCCATTTCCCAATATGATGTTTATAGCTTTTGTTGGTTTCCTTCGTCTATACCAGTGAATTTCAAATGTTATGGCGGGTTATAGTTAGTTTCATTATGTTTGTAACTAGATATGTTAGTCTTTCTCAGTGGGAAGCATAATATAAATCTGCAATCAACTATAACTATGCATGAGGTGCACTTTATGCTGACAATATAGTATACCTAAGTACAAGATTATTCTATAAATTTTCAAAAGGAAAAAATTGCTGACGATACTGTGATAATCCAAATTGTACAATGGATGAACAGAGTGAATACCAAAGAGGTGTTAGTGCATGGAAATTTGACATTGAAGATCTGAAAGCCCAAGCATCTTTGGTATGTTTCTCGATCTTTCTTGTTTAATTAATATCTTACGCTCTTCTTTCATAATAAAAATCACTATGGATTTAGATTACTATCTTTACAATGTCGGTGTCCTAAATTTGTTATCGACCCTAACATTTTGTATAGATAGTGGAAGACGAAGAGCTTACTGAAACCAAGGAAAATGGTGGTAGCTTGAATGTTTCTATTAGCATGAAGGTAAACATAATTTCTCATTACTTCACTAAGTTACTGTTGTATCTTATTTGCTTATCTCTGGCGTGAAAGATGTGAAACCAAAGGCAGGTAGAAAGATTACAAAATCTTTTACGAAAGTCATGCTTAGGACATTGATGATAACAACGTTGTTTCAATGGTAGAGCTACAATTTTCATGCAAAATTATACATTGAGAGACATTTATGAAATCTTGAAAGAGAAAAATTGGTTTGCTGACCAATTTTTGGTCTTTAGGTGAGAAAGCTGTTAGACAGGTAATTAAACAATTAATCAAAACTATAAGGTGAAATGGAGTACCTAAAGATTGAAGGAGTGACAACACTCTTATTTCTCCGTACAAAAATAATAAAGGCATACAAAATTGCTCTAATTGTCTTGTATAAATTAATATTTCACATCATGAAATTGAATTAATTTGAATGCGAATAGCCCGTAGCTATATTACAAGACCATTTTGGTTTCATACCAAGATGCATTACCATGGAGGCTATCCGTATGCTTAAAAAAATTATGGAGTAACAGGAGCTAAATACGTGCATTTGATGTTTATTGATAGGATAGAGCTGATGGAATTATGGTGAATAAACGTGGCTTTATACAGAAATACATATAATCGGAAAAGTTGCTAATGAAGAACATTATTTCATAACGTTATATTCATTCACGGAAATGACACAATTATAAATAATTATATGTTCAAACAACTTGTAGTTGATAGTCAATGTCGTGTTACTAACACTTAGGCTCATGAACCATGTTAACCTTGGTACGGAAGTAATGCATGAAAGTAATGTTCATAACTTCCTTCTAGATCTGGCTGATGTAGAAGCTCCATCTACAAATGGATAAGTCTTTCATCTTAACGTATGAAGAATCGTCGAACAAAGAGGTTATACCTAATATCTATCGGTATATATCCACTTGAATTTAAGTTCTTTTTCTCTACCATAAGGTTGTCTCCCACCAGTGAATGATAAGAGTGTATGTGTGTGGGTGATTTATTAATGTTTCTTTTGTATCTCGTGAAAGTTGGAATAGGCACGAATTTTCCCTATTTGTGACCTACCATACGATCTGTTATACAAATGGATAAATGCTTCTTTCTATTATGAATATGATTGTATGATCAATCATTTTGGATATAATGGTAGATGTCCAAGATTTAATTACTTTTTTTTTTCATTTTCCTTCTCCATGTCGAGCTTTTTAATGTTTCCCGATAAATGATTAACCGCATAAGTTTTTTTAGTGAATGTGGCACAATTGATATTCCTTTTTTTAATTTTAAAGATTGACATTCTATATTCAGTTGAATATCTTGATCTAAGCATTATGGTACAAATAAATACAATAACAATGAACGAAAAAAACCCCTTTAGCTAGATAAGAGGCGGGTATAGCCAATTTGAATAAGGCAGTGGATTGTGAATCCACCATGTGTTGGTTCATTATTTCGTGTTCAAATGGTTTTTACTCGAAGAACCCTTAGGATTAACTCTTCTATGAATCTTGAGGTTTTAATTGGTTTATAGGATCTTAACAAGGGAATTCCTTTCAGTAGTAAAACTAAAGTCGACCTGCATTACGCAGATAAATAAATAAATAATAAAAACAAACAAAAATAGGAAAGAGAAAATTTAAGAGGCCTGAAATGATCAATATGAAGAAAAAGAAAGGTGTATGAGCTATAACTTGACATTTTTGGCATTAGAACACAAAGAAGAGATTTAATTTTTTTTTTATGTCCTACCTTTGGCACAAATTGCATTAAGGGGTGGATGAATTTTTCATCTCCAATGGAAAACACTACTATCTCCTATCAAATAAATTGTTAATTCTCCTTTGGTGTTTTTGTTCCCACATCAAGTTCTTGCTTCCACAATTCAAAATTGAGGGAATTTTTTTGGTAATCAATCTGTATTCAAAGTTATTCTATTCAGAATTTTTTGTTTTATCGAAATGTCGGATTCTGAACTTACCTTAGGTCTTTCAAGAATTCCTTGTAGAGCCCATTGAAATGATAAATTCCTTCATTTCACCAATTCAATGCATATTCATAAGAAGAAAATAATGGATGGATGCACCAATTGATGATTGATTGTGATTATTCAATTGGACGTACATAAAAAAGTCACATAAAACATTACTTTCTCAGCAAATTTTATCTTGCATATTCCAGTCATTTTTCGTAGCATGATTGTGAGTTTGAGAGAGATCAAATACCATCATGGTTCATTGGAAGATAGGTATAAGGTTTACGACAAATCGCAAGACATTATTGTATCATGGGAGGTCTATGTCCAGGTCAATCTAGAAAGCGTGTTGGGGGATGCATAAGCCTTAAGGACTATTGATTCATTGGGGTGGGGGGTTGTTGTGGTGGTTTTGTTGTTGTGGTATGGTTATAGTGGTCGTGAAGAAGCGTCATGAGTACAATTTTTGTTAAAGGCTATTCAATTATGGTCGGTGGTTAAAAGTAGTCCATGGAATTTATGTATATTATGGCTGTCGATCTCCTGAAGATCGAAACTACATATACGATGGAGATTCACGGTGTTTAAAATATAAAACTGGTTGTGTGAGATTATTGCTCTCATATGCTATAATGGTTGTCGACTATGCAAGGTTAGATGGTAATATCACAGATCCACTTGGAGAATGTTTGTCAAAAGGGAGAATGATGAAGTGATCGACGGGAAAGAGTTTAAAGCATACCATTTGATACATGATGGCAACTTAATTGAATGAAGATCCCAAGAGCTTCTTGTTTAGGTTGAATATTTCTAATTCTTTGTAATTCATTTGGATTTATTCTTTCAAGGTTTAATAACCAAGCTAAAGCATCTCCTGTCCAATAACTGGTAGCGTAATGTATGTATTCCATTACATTCATATTCGGAGGTAATAGATAGATTGTTCCACTTATATGTTGAAGCCATGTTATAATATATTTTCTTATTTTTCTATGTGGAAGTCTATCTATATTAAAAGTTAGGGTATATGTTGAAGAGGGTTGTTCGTTATAAAAATCTTTAAGTTGCTTTCTAAAAGAGTGAAATTTAATCCAATCTGATTTAGTACCATGTCTAAGCATTTCAGGGTAAGGATCAGTATGAGGCCTATTATATGTGTTTTCTTCTTGTTCTTGATTGTCCATAATTATATCAGAGTTAAGATCGTTCACAACAGAAGCAGTATCCAGAGGAGGTTGTGGAGGTAAAATTAGAGCACCTCTACTAGATCTGGCTTCATTAGCGTTTATGTTGTAAATAAAGTTATCTGATGTATCTGAATTATAATCAAATTCTGTGGAATTTTCAGATTCTTGTTCAGAATCTTCAAATGAAGAATTTTCTTCATTTGCTTTATATTTAAAATAGTTTATTGCGGTCGAATGTTCTTCATAATAAGAATAAAGTTCAGTACTATCTATTTCTCCTGCAAGTTCTTTTTCTTGAAGAATAAGATAATTTATTATAACATGGCTTCAACATATAAGTGGAACAATCTATCTATTACCTCCAAATATGAATGTAATGGAATACATACATTACGCTACCAGTTATTGGACAGGAGATGCTTTAGCTTGGTTATTAAACCTTGAAAGAATAAATCCAAATGAATTACAAAGAATTAGAAATATTCAATCTAAACAAGAAGCTCTTGGGGAATTATTAAAATTATTATTAGCAGACTTTACAGGAGAAACTTTCCTAGAAGATACTGATTATGAAAAACAATTATTAAAAATACAATTATGCGACATATGTATGTTAGAAGAATTTGCTGTAAAATACATAGGCCTACTTTTTCATTTAAAAAATAATGACCAGAAAGTTTTCTGGGTAAAGGGTTTTTTTACAAAAATACCTTAGCCATGGAATAACATTATTCAAGAAAGATATGACATTTTAAGACAAAGTAATACTGATGAAAATCATAACATGGGCTTATTAAAAAAGGCATGTATGGATACCATGGAAAGGGTTTGTGAGCAAGCTAGTGCACACAAACAAATGAAAAATAAAATTAGAAACTCTAAACTGGGATTTTCTTGCTGTGCCAAGTACACTGAGGATATTAACACACAGTTTGGATGTTCTCCTGAATCTGAGAGAAAAAGACAAAGAAATTTCAAAAGAAGAACAAAACCAAAATACCGTATCACTAGGAAAAAATGGAAACCAGAATACAAGAAAAAATTCAGAAAAGAAAACAAGTTTTCTAAGAAAAAGTTTATTAAAAAGAAAAATTTCCGTAAAGGCTGCAAATGTTTCAAATGTAATAAAGAAGGACATTATGCTAATGAATGTCCTACAAATATACAAAATATCGTTATATCAAACATCGAAGAATACAGTATTAATGTTGGCACTATAGAGGATATATCTAGCGATGCTAATTCGTCTGTATATGAAATTGAATCAGTTTATTCTGACACTACTGAAAATGACGATGAAATTAATGATTCCTTTTGATAATTTTAAAATAAACACGATCACAATCAATCAGACACATAACCAAATAAAAATTATTCCGTTAACCATATATGCTATACTTCCCAAAAAGGAAAAAGTAAATTCTCCATGTTATACATTATATGCAGCAAAATGCTCCAGATTAAGAAGGTACTTCACGACCGAAGTATTCTTAGATCTACTAATAAAAATCCCACTCGGATATTATGGACAAATTTATAATATACCTAAACATACTAAAAGAAATATTTTTATAACTTATGGATTAATAGAACCTCTTTCTAAAACTAACGCGTCTATACCATTTAAAAGTACTAGTATGGAAGATAAAGACTATATTATAGAGCAAGGAGATCCAGTAGGACTACTTGTTATACATAAATATGAAAACCTTCCAATTGTAAAAGAAGAAATATACGATCACGATCTATCTACCCCATTAAGTGGTTCTACATCCCGATCATCAAGAAATAAAGAGTCAGAATCATATCAAGAATATAGGATATACATGAACACTTTTACGTCTGAAGAAACATCTAACCCTCAAATGCAAGATAGCACAAGAGAACAATTTGAGGTCACGGATGAAGATTTAAAAAAATTAAAAGAAGCAATCCCTCATTCAGATAAAAAGGATATTTATAAACCTTTAACTTTTAAATCTAGATTTTTAAATCAACATACATATATATTTGAACGTATGCAAGGAAATGTAGAGTTAAAGGGAGAGGAAGATTTTACTTCCATAAGCCTTTTAAATAAAAATAAAATAGAAAAACTAAAAGCCAAATATCCAAAAATGAAATACCTTCATATAGGTCTAATACAACTAAAAATAACAGGATTGTTTAGATCCGGAATTGATACTCCAATAATGATAGTTTGTATGGATGAAAGAATTATCAATAATCCTTTAAATAGTATTATTGGAGGAGCTAAGTCAAATTTAGCAAATAGATTATTTGGAGTAAATATACATCCCGATTTTTGTATAAGTCTTGATGATTAAAATATGCAAAAGGCTTGTACATTATCGGTAAATTTACAAAATATAGAACTTCTTTCAGGATCCAAAGTTCTTGGCATACAATAGGAACATTGTATGGCCTTGAATGATACTGCTACATTCAAATCAATTACACCCAAACAATTCGTTAAATTATTCGAAGTCGGATTAGGAAAAAACAATTCAACCCAGATTGATTGACATAAGACATTTAAAATTCGACAACGAAATTCAAGTTTTTGTGAAGTCACTTAAACCAAGAATTCAATTACCTACAGAATACTTTATAGCATCAGGAAATACCATTTCCACCATAACCAAGAATAATGAAGAAAATACAAATTCATCCAACACATTAAAAAGAACTCAATCATACAATAAAATGTCTGATGTGGAATTAACTCCTGATATATTAAAACCTATCAGTCATCGTATGAGCTTTAAACAAGAAAATCCAATAGAAGGAAGAACAATGAGAATACTTGAAAAACAAAAAGAACAGGAATCAAACCGAATGGTTACAAAAGTTCTTACAGAAAATATAAAACATCATGATTAGATCCATAGATCTTAAAAGAAAAGCACGGTTACATATATATCTTCCAATAACGATATATATCTCTGAATATCAAGAATTCACGGTACACGCGTTACTGGATTCTGGTGCAGAAGCCAGTTTATTACAAGAAATATTTATTCCCCTGCGATTCTGGGTACCTTTAGACAAAAAAGGAATGCTAAATGATTTTATGGGAAGACAAATCCCTGTTACTCATAAAGCAAAACACTTACAGGTACAAATACCTGATATACATGGAAATAATAAACTATACAACTTTGACTTTGCATTACTACCAAAGGAATTTGATAGTGATTGCATCTTGGAAATGGACAATTTAAGACATCTTCCTCCATTCAACAAATATTATTTTGAATTGGATGTCATTCTTGTGCCTTGAGTAACGCTACCCGCTACAATTGCACCACATTATACTCCAGCAGCACAGCGTGGTGAAAAACCTGTTACATTAATTGAACATGTAAAAACACCAAAAATAATACAACCAAAAATATGTACATATAATATACCAACCACCAACGAATTTGAAATATTAATACATAATATGTTAGAACCTCTTTATTCAGACAATCCATTAAAATGGTTTGACAAAGCACCACGGTATTGTAAAATTGAATTAATGGAACAATACAAAGATGCTAAAGTCCGAGTTAACAGTATCATGGTATCACCAACTGATAAAGAAGAATTTGTGAAACAAATAAAAGACCTATTAAATTTAAAATTAATACAGAAAAGTTTCAGTATTCACTCATCCCCAGCTTTCTTAGTAAGAAATCATGCTGAAATTAAAAGAGGAAAAACTCGAATGGTAATAAACTATAGAAAACTTAATAGCTATACAAAGTTTGATAGATATTTTATTCCTTCTGCTGAACATCTAACAAAACAAATCCAATGAGCAAAATATTATAGTAAATTTAATGCAAAATCAGGTTTTTGGCAATTAAAAGTTGCTGATAAACAGTCCATAGAGCTAATCGCCTTTAGTTGCCCACAAGGACATTTTGAATGGTTAGTTATGCCTTTTGGATTAAAATACGCACCACAAATATTTCAAAAATGGATGAATTCTATATTCGGACATTTACCTTTTGTATCTATCTATACAGACGACATCCTTGTTTTCTCTAATTCTGCAGAAGAGCATAAACAACATCTTCTAGCAGTTGTTCAAATACTACTTCAAAACGGTGTTATTTTAAGTCCTAAAAAAATTGAATTATTTAAAAAGGAAATAGATTTTCCCGGAAAACGAATTAAAAATGGACAAATAGAATTACAACAACACATTTATACTAAAATTAAAGATTTTTCCGATACATTTAAAACATTAAAAGAACTCCAAAGTTTCTTAGGATTATTAAACTACGGCAGAAAATTTATTCTTAATTTATCTGCTAAAACCCAAAATTTGCAGAAAAAGCTTACTGACGAACAAGTAAAATATAAACAGCATAATGGAGAACAACCAAGAAAATGGAACACAGACAAAATTCCTATTACCTTACAAAAGCGAGAAGAAGAAGAAATACAAAAGATTAAAGACCTAATAAAAGATCAAAAGATCCTCTATTTTCCTTCAGATGAGAAATTACTTACACTACAAACTGATGCTTCTGACAATTTCTGGGCAGGAGTATTAATTGCAAAACAAAAAGAAGTTGTAGCATATTCCTCTAGAAAGTTTAGTAAACCCCAGATTAAATACGCTACCTATGACAAAGAATTACTAGCTATTAAATTAGCAATCAAAAGTTTACGAATTTATCTTTTGCATAGACAGTCTGTTATAGAAACAGATAACAAATCTGTTGCTCAATTTTTAAAAAAGAAAACTGTAAACAATCCAAAAGAAAACCTTCGAAGAATTAGATTAGCTATGTATTTAGAAATTTATAACTATGATGTTAAATACATTTCAGGCTACACTAACTTTGCTGCTGATCTTCTTACCAGGCTATGAAAAATGAACGAAGACGATATTAAACGAATAAAAGAATTATTAGAAACCATGAAAAAACAAGAAGATTTCCAACAAGTGAAATCATCTAAAAAAGCCAAGCGAAACTCCAAAGAGGCTTCATCTTCGCAGGAATCCGAAGAAACTAATGCTCCCATAGGAGTAAATGAAGAAAAGGTCCAACAGACCAAAACCACTCAAACAAACAAAGGCAAGGCAACACCTTCCAATACAACTCAGAAATTTGTTCCAATGAACAAAGGAAAAACAATTGCTCCCTCAGGAGTACAAAGACCATACATCTCAGCGGTGGTCAAAAATTGGTACAATTTAGACATGAAAGTATCAAATCCTAATTTATATGACAATTTCAATGGATGCTTTAAAGCCATCCAATCTGCAGACCATAGAGCTGCAAATTTCTGGTTAACTCAACTAGAAAAGGCTTATTTGGGATTAAAGCATACAATGTCCCAGAAAGAGAAAAAGTTACAAGAAACTCAGAAAATAGTGTCTAAATCATCACAACATTCTTTTACGTCTAGATCTGAAGCTGTAGATTTGAAAGAAGCTGAGTTGTTCACTGATAACACAGCTGAACATAGTCATTTAAAAACGATATTTTCTCAAATGCAAACATCCGATCTTGTAAATCTAAGAATTCAAGATTTTCTAGAATTACTTAAGACTTTATGAGATAGATAACACAAAAACCAAAGAGATGGAAGCTGAAATAACAGTCCAGGATATGATCTCCTTATATCAGCAACATCTCATCGATGAAAGTAATCTTCTTCTATTCTTCAAAAAGTTAGAAGACACAGAGTTAGTTAAACTCTTAGAAAATGAAGAGTTTCTTAACAACTACAGAAGACCACGGCTTATAGCCTGTTTTTCTGAAATACAAAAATATCAAAACAATATCAAAAAGGGCCTAGTGCACGAAATTTATGTCAACACAAGCCATCCTGAAGAATATTCAGATTATATTCCAAAAATATGTACAGCAAAACTTGCCGAACATTCAAGCAGATTTTTTACTATGTTCATGTTCAGAATTTGGAGTGTTTGAGAAGAAAGACAGTACATACGTCTTTATCCCTCTATCCAATTGTGGGAATTACATCGGGTAACCGAAAATCCTCAACATGAATTCGTTAAATTCAACCGCAAAGAATTTAATGAAGAAAATGAAAGAATCCTAGCAGCACAAGAGTTCTTCTCAGAAGCCATTAACAAAGGTGAAATTGGATCACACTCTGCCACTGAAGGCAAAACAGTATTACTGTTGGACTACCTATCGGATTTCGAACCATCAACAGACAGAATAATGAAAGTTCAGCGTTTTTTAGACAGTCTCAAAATTGACACAATGACTCAGGAAGAATACTTCGAAGAACAAGTAGAAAAGGAAAGACTTAGACAAGATTCTATAATGAGAGATACTATGGGTATCGACCCTTTCGACGACAAATCTCTAGCCAATCTAGAAATTCAAAACTAAGTCAGAAGCATGGTGGACCAACATCTAGAATAAAAGGACAAAGAACCCATCCTTTACACTAGGGTGACATATCACCCCTTAGCCTTTTCAACTCATCCTCTGCAAAAAATAAACTAAATGACACATCCTCAGCTTAAAAAACCTAAAAGTCATCCCTTAGCCTTTCCAACTCATCCTCTGCAAAGAATAAAGTAAAGGACACATGCTCAGCCTAAAAACCTAAAAGGGACACATATTAGCCCTATAATGGACAGATATCCAGCCTAAGTAATAATAAATAAAGGAGAGAAGACGCTATAAAAGGAGGGGATTACTCTGAAGATGATCATCAGAAAATTTTTCTTCATTTTCGTTTCTTCTCTTCATTGTATCTGAGCTCTGTAATATTATCTACTGTAGTAATAATATTTCTGTTTCTGCAAGAAGTTTCTGCTGCTGTATATTTTCAATTTGGTATTCAAGTTTTCTGTTTTCAAGTTTGCGTTTTCAATTTGGTATCAGAGCCTGGCTAACACTAGGTAAGTTATTCTGTTTCAGATCATTCTGTTTTATATTTTCTGAACTCTATCTTTCTGTATATGTTCTAGTGAAGTAAAAAAAAAAGAGTACAAATTTTTAAAATTTTTTAAAATGAAAGCTTAAGCTATTCTTTTGAGCATGATTCGTTATGAGTCTGCAAAACTTCTGTGACAACTAAAACTTTTTTCGAATTTTAAGTCAATTCGACAACCTATTGTTACTGATTATTACGCACTGGAGTAGGGAAACGAACCATTGCTGTGCTCTACTTAAGTGAAGCGACGATATAGGCTTGTGGTTGCTAATTCAAGGCCTAACCCTACTATAAAACCACGGTATGCTAGGTTAGCATTAAGGGGTATCGTGTCTAGCCGCTTAATCTAGGGTCAAAACTAATCTAATAACTATAGGTTTGAAAATCAAGATTTATTATTCGAATTAAGACTTTTATCTAATTACAGATGTTTTGTGTAAACTCATAATTGAATTGTGTTCAAAAGACCCTCATCTATGGAAAATAATAAGATTGTTATTCTCGACACACATAAGTGTCAATTTGATCTAAATACTGAACAATATGAGCATGTTGTTCATATCCCCACTCATAAAAACCCAGTAAATGAGATTCATAGTTTTATGATTGACCTACTTCAAGAAATTAAATTAGAAGTTAAAGATATAAGTAATAAACTACAAAAACAAACAGCGACCTTAGGATTTGGTCGAAATACACCAACAATCCATTCGCTTAACAGCATCAGAATGGTCAAATATACTTCTGAAGAAAATAACAAAATAAATGTTGAAGAGATTGATCCCACTTACTATAAAAATTATCTTATTCTTCAAGAAAAAGAATTTGCAGGAGAAATAGATAGTACTGAACTTTATTCTTATTATGAAGAACATTCGACCGCAATAAACTATTTTAAATATAAAGCAAATGAAGAAAATTCTTCATTTGAAGATTCTGAACAGGAATTTGAAAATTCCATAGAATTTGATTATAATTGAGATACATCAGATAACCTTATTTACAACATAAACGCTAATGAAGTCGGATCTAGTAGAGGTGCTCTAATTTTACCTCCACAACATCCTCCGGATACTGCTTCTGTTGTGAACGATCTTAACTCTGATATAATTATGGACGATCAAGAACAGGAAGAAAACACATATAATAGGCCTCATACTGATTCTTACCCTGAAATGCTTAGACATGGTACTAGATCAGATTGGATTAAATTTCACTCTTCTAGAAAGCAACTTAAAGATTTTTATAACGAACAACCCTCTTCAACATATACCCTAACTTTTAATATAGATAGACTTCCATATAGAAAAATAAGAAAATATATTATAACATGACTTCAACATATAAGTGGAACAATCTATCTATTACCTCCGAATATGAATGTAATAGAATACATACATTAATATACCAGTTATTGGACATGAGATGCTTTAGCTTGGTTATTAAACCTTGAAAGAATAAATCCAAATGAATTACAAAGAGTTAGAAATATTCAATATAAACAAGAAGCTCTTGGGGAATTATTAAAATTATTATTAGCAGACTTTACATGAGAAACTTTCCTAGAAGATACTGATTATGAAAAACAATTATTAAAAATACAATTATGCGACATATGTATGTTAGAAGAATTCGCTGCAAAATACATATGCCTACTTTTTCATTTAAAAAATAATGACCAGAAAGTTTTCTGGGTAAATGGCTTTTTTACAAAAATACCTTATCCATGGATTAACATTATTCAAGAAAGATATGACATTTTAAGACAAAGTTATACTGAAGAAAATCATAACACGGGCTTATTAAAAAAGGCATGTATGGATACTATGGAAAGGGTTTGTGAGCAAAGCTAGTGCACACAAACAAATGAAAAATAAATTAGAAACTCTAAACTTGAAAGCAGAAAATTTGAATACCAAACTGAAAATATACAGCAGCAGAAACTTTTTGCAGAAACAGAAATATTATTACTACAGTAGATAATATTACAGAGCTCAGATACAATGAAGAGAAGAAACGAAAATGAAGCAAATTTTTCCGATGATCATCTTCAGAGTAGTCCCCTCCTTTTATAGCGTCTTCTCTTCTTTATTTATTATTACTTAGGCTGCATATCTGTCCATTATAGGGCTAATATGTGTCCCTTTTAGGCTGAGGATGTGTCCTTTAGTTTATTCTTTGCAGAGGATGAATTGGAAAGGCTAAGGGATGACTTTTAGGCTTTTAGGCTGAGGATGTGTCCTTTCGTTTATTTTTTGCAGAGGATGAGTTGGAAAGGCTAAGGGGTGATATGTCACCCTAGTGTAAAGGATGCGTTCTTTGTCCTTTTATTCTAGATGCTGGTCCATCATGCTTCTGACTTAGTTTTGAATTTCTAGATTTGCTAGAGATTCGTCGTCGAAAGAGTCGGTACGCATAGTATCTCTCATTATAGAATCTTGTCTAAGTCTTTCCTTTTCTACTTGTTCTTCGAAGTATTCTTTCTTAGCCATTGTGCCAACTTGGCCAATTTTAAGACTGTCTAAAAAACGCTGAACCTTCGTTATTCTATCTGTTGATGGTTCGAAAGCCGATAGGTAGTCCAACAGTAATATTGTTTTGCCTTCAGTGGCAGAGTGTGATCCGATTTCGCCTTTGTTAATGGCTTCTGAGAAGAACTCTTGTGCTGCTAGGATTCTTTCATTTTCTTCATTAAATTCTTTGCGGTTGAATTTAACGAATTCATGTTGAGGATTTTCGGTTACCCGATGTAATTCCCATAATTGGATAGAGGGATAAAGACGTATGTACTTTCTTCCCAAATACTTCAAATTTTGAACATGAACATAGTAAAAAATCTGCTTGAATGTTCAGCAAGTTTTGCTGTACATATTTCTGGAATATAACCTGAATATTCTTCAGGATGACTTGTGTTGACATAAATTTCGTGCACTACGCCCCTTTTGATATGATTTTGATATTTTTGTATTTCAGAAAAATAGGCTATAAGCCGTGGCCTTCTGTTGTTGTTGAGAATTAACTCTTCATTTTCTAAGAGTTTAACTAAATCTGCGTCTTCTAACTTTTTGAAGAATAGAAGAAGATTGCTTTCATCGATGAGATGTTGCTGATATAAGGAGATCATATCCTGTACTGTTGTTTCAGCTTCCATCTCTTTGGTTTTTGTGTTATCTATCTCATAAAGTCTAAGTAATTCTAGAAAATCTTGAATTCTTAGATTTACGAGATCGGATGTTTGCATTTGAGAAAATATCGTTTTCAAATGACTATGTTCAGCTGTGTTATCTGTGAACAACTCAGCTTCTTTCAAATCTAGAGCTTCAGATCTAGATGTAAAAGAATGCTGTGATGATTTAGACATTATTTTCTGAGTTTCTTGTAACTTTTTCTCTTTCTGGGATATTGTATGCTTTAATCCCAAATAAGCCTTTTCTAGTTGAGTTAACCAGAAATTTGCAGCTCTATGGTCCGCAGATTGGATGGCTTTAAAGCATCCATTGAAATTGTCATATAAATTAGGATTCGATGCTTTCATGTCTAAATTGTACCGATCTTTGACCACCGCTGAGATGTATGGTCTTTGTACTCCTGAGGGAGCAATTGCTTTTCCTTTGTTCATTGGAACAAATTTCTGAGTTGTATTGGAAGGTGTTGTCTTGCCTTTGTTTGTTTGAGTGGTTTTTGTCTGTTGGACCTTTTCTTCATTTACTCCTGTGCGAGCATTAGTTTCTTCGAATTCCTGCGAAGATGAAGCCTCTTTGGAGGTTTGCTTAGCTTTTTTAGATGATTTCACTTGTTGGAAATCTTCTTGTCTTTTCATGGTTTCTAATAATTCTTTTATTCGTTTAATATCGTCTTCATCCATTTTTCATAACCTGGTAAGAAGATCAACAGCAAAGTTAGTATAGCCTGGATTGTATTTAACATATAGTTATAAATTTTTAAATACATAGCTAATCTAATTCTTCGAAGGTTTTCTTTTGAATTGTTTACAGGTTTCTTTTTTAAAATTGAGCAACAGATTTGTTATCTATTTATATAACAAACTGTCTATGCAAAAGATAAATTCGTAAGCTTTTGATTGCTAATTTAATAACTAATAATTTTTTGTCATAGGTAGCGTATTTAATCCGGGGTTTACTAAACTTTCCAGAGGAATATGCTACAACTTCTTTTTATTTTGCAATTAATACCCCTGCCCAGAAATTGTCAGAAACATCAGTTTGTAGTGTAAGTAATTCCTCATCTGAAGGAAAATAAAGGATCTTTTATTAGGTCTTTAATCTTTTGTATTTCTTCTTCTTCTCACTTTTGTAAGGTAATAGGAATTTTGTCTGTGTTCCATTTTCTTGGTTGTTCTCCATTATGCTGTTTATATTTTACTTGTTCGTCAGTAAGCTTTTTCTGCAAATTTTGGGTTTTAGCAGATAAATTAAGAATAAATTTTCTGCCGTAGTTTAATAATCCTAAGAAACTTTGGAGTTCTTTTAATGTTTTAAATGTATCGGAAAAATCTTTAATTTTAGTATAAATGTGTTGTTGTAATTCTATTTGTCCATTTTTAATTCGTTTTCCGGGAAAATCTATTTCCTTTTTAAATAATTCAATTTTTTTAGGACTTAAAATAACACCGTTTTGAAGTAGTATTTGAACAACTGCTAGAAGATGTTGTTTATGCTCTTCTACAGAATTAGAGAAAACAAGGATGTCGTCTGTATAGACAGATACAAAAGGTAAATGTCCGAACATAGAATTCATCCATTTTTGAAATATTTGTGGTGCGTTTTTTAATCCAAAAGGCATAACTAACCATTCAAAATGTCCTTGTGGGCAACTAAATGCGATTAGCTCTATGGACTGTTTATCAGCAAGTTTTAATTGCCAAAAACCCGATTTTGCATCAAATTTACTATAATATTTTGCTCATTGGATTTGTTTTGTTAGATGTTCAGCAGAAGGAATAAAATATCTATCAAACTTTGTATAGCTATTAAGTTTTCTATAGTTTATTACCATTCGAGCTTTTCTTCTTTTAATTTCAGCATGATTTCTTACTAAGAAAGCTGGGGATGAGTGAGTACTGAAACTTTTCTGTATTAATTTTAAATTTAATAGGTCTTTTATTTGTTTCGCAAATTCTTCTTTATCAGTTGGTGATACCATGATACTGTTAACTCGGACTTTAGCATCTTTGTATTGTTCCATTAATTCAATTTTACAATACCGTGGTGCTTTGTCAAACCATTTTAATGGATTGTCTGAATAAAGAGGTTCTAACATATTATGTATTAATATTTCAAATTCGTTGGTGGTTGGTATATTATATGTACATATTTTTGATTGTATTATTTTTGGTGTTTTTACATGTTCAATTAATGTAACAGGTTTTTCACCACGCTGTGCTGCTGGAGTATAATGTGGTGCAATTGTAGCGGGTAGCGTTATTCGAGGCACAAGAACGCCATCCAATAATAAAAACCAGTAATTCTTAGGATCAACTCTTCTATGAATTTTGAGGTTTTAATTGGTTTATAGGATCTCAACAAGGGAATTCCTTTCAGTAGTAGAACTAAAGTCGACCTGCATTACGCAGATAAATAAATAATAAAAACAAACAAAAATAGGAAAGAGAAAAATTAAGAGGCCTGAAATGATCAATATGAAGAAAAAGAAAGGTGTATGAGCTATAACTTCACATTTTTGGCATTAGAACACTAAGAAGAGATTTAATTTTTTTTATGTCCTACCTTTGGCACAAATTGCATTAAGGGGTGGATGAATTTTCCATCTCCAAGGGAAAACACTACTATCTCCTATCAAATAAATTGTTAATTCTCCTTTGGGGTTTTTGTTCCCACATCAAGTTCTTGCTTCCACAATTCAAAATTGTGGGAATTTTTTTGGTAATCAATCTGTATTCAAAGTTATTCTATTCGGAATTTTTTGTTTTATCGAAATGTCGGATTCTGAACTTACCTTAGGTCTTTCAAGAATTCCTTGTAGAGCCCATTGAAATGATAGATTCCTTCATTTCACCAATTCAATGCATATTCATAAGAAGAAAATAATGGATAAATGCACCAATTGATGATTGGTTGTGATTATTCAATTGGACGTATATAAAAAAGTCACATAAAACATTACTTTCTCAACAAATTTTATCTTGCATATTCCAGTCATTTTTCGTAGCATGATTGTGAGTTTGAGAGAGATCAAATACCATCGTGGTTCATTGGAAGATAGGTATAAGGTTTACGACAAACCGCAAGACATTATTGTATCATGGGAGGTCTATGTCCAGGTCAATCTAGAAAGCGTGTTGGGGGATGCATAAGCCTTAAGGACTATTGTTTCATTGGGGTGGGGGGTGGGGGTGGGGGTTTTGTTGTTGTGGTATGGTTATAGTGGTCGTGAAGAAGCGTCGTGAGTACAATTTTTGTTAAAGGCTATTCAATTATGGTTGGTGGTTAAAAGTAGTCTGTGGAATTTATGTATATTATGGCTGTCGATCTCCTGAAGATCGAAACTATATATACGATGGAGATTCACGGTGTTTAAAATATAAAACTAGTTGTGTGAGATTATTTCTCTCATATGCTATAATGGTTGTCGACTATGCAAGGTTAGATGGTAATATCACAGATCCACTTGGAGAATGTTTGTCAAAAGGGAGAATGATGAAGTGATCGACGGGAAAGAGTTTAAAGCATACCATTTGATACATGATGGCAACTTAATTGAATGAAGATCCCAAGATCTAAGATCAAAACGACAACCAATTCATGGTGAGAAACCACCAAGGACTAAAGTTCCTCAACTTATTTCAATGGTGATGTCATAGTAACAGATTATGAAAAGTAGAGGTTCTGCTGTCCTTTTTTTTACCCTTATAAATTGAAAAATCAAATGGTTAGGGCAGGATATCTTAGTAAGATATATCTATGTAACTGTGAAGGGCTGCTTCTATGAGAATGACAAAGGCTAAATTTTCTAGAGCTCTTGCAAAATTACTAGGGTGTTCATTAACAATACAAACATGGCATATAGAACTATGCTATAGAAAAGCAGCTTGCAAGTACAATTGTCTTGGTATAAAAGAAAGCCGACAATTCAAGATATACCCTCACTAATTGATGAGTATATTCAATTCTATTTCACTACAAAATGTGCAAAGGAAAAACTAATGTATCCCAATGAGATGACTCTTCATTGCATTCTCAATCATGTCTGCATTAGCATAAGCATATTCAGCCAATTCATCTGTGGTGGATTAGGTTGCAATTATGATCAACAAATGTAGCTTTATATGAAAAGAAATCTAATCGGAGAAATTACTGATGAAACTAAACACTCTTTCATAATGTTGTATTCGTTCATAGAAATGACACATTATATCATAAAAAGTAATATCTATTAACGCGTACATTTTTATTAAAAATAATAATAGATAGATGCATCGTTGAACGATTGGTTTTCATTTTTCATGAAGAGGTTAAATAGAGCATTGTTTTATCAAATTAATTCATCCCAAAAATTGCAAGTTTTCTCCAACATATTCTTGTCAATTTTTCATAGAATTATGGTGAGGATGAGAGCAAATACCGCCCTAGTTGCCAAATTATTGGTTTGAGAGTCCGAGACTTCCTGCTTTTTGTGAGACGTTGTATCGAGAAGTTTAGGTCGACGTCAAGACAAAAGTCGTTCGATGACACATAATTCTTCCTAAAAATGTTTCATACTAGACTCGATATATGTAAAATCAATGTGTTATTTCTTACTTGATCATCAATTTGTAGTTCCTTTTTGTTACATCTGGATTCTTAATGGTGTGCAATTTGCACTTGTTCAGTGAGTAACACTAGTTTAAAATAGTAATATTCCAACAGTTGTTAAAAATGCGACATGCTAGACATCAATGAGAAAGGAAGACTCTCTAATAATTATAGTAACTAAAGATGTAGACTCGGGTGTTTGGTGGGTGGTTTTTTTTTGTGGGTTGTTGTTTTTTTTTTTTTTTTTTTTTTTGGGGGGGGGGGGGGGGGGAGAGGTTTGGGGGGGGGGGGGGGGCAGTTATAGGTGATATTTGATAAACATTTATTTTAGTTCTTTATATTTCTATGGCGATGTGAACAGATCACATCTTAAGAATGGCCATAAGTTTATACTTTTTAAGAGGTGTTGAAGAAAAGAGGTTTTGGATCTAGTAGAAATGTAGAATTAACTACGTATATGAAATGTAGTTCTGATAGCATGGTCATCTAAGTCAAAGTTATCCAATATTTGATTATGAACACATACATCTGATTAAAAGTTTTAGATATATCAGATCATTACTTCACCAAAATTCGGATATTAGTAGAAATAAAGTGCATATATTATAATCATAGCTGTAAATTAAAATAGAAGAGGGACCACATTGTTATTCAATCAAAGCTCACATTTGATAGAAATGTGAATTTAATCGCTGTGGTGTTTGGTCATCACAAATAAGTACTCGCTGCGGTCATACCTTCATTGTAATGGAAATGTGAATGTTAATGCTGAAGTGCAACAACTGTAAACTGTACGGTGAGAAATAAAGACATTGACCAAAGCTAGACATGACTTTAAAATAAATCGAAATAAACTCGTTTATGTGTGTCTGACCACTGAACACTTTTATTAGGTACATTACGAAAGGCATAATTGTAGAACTCAGAAGGATCAGGAAACACATTATGTTGGTTATAAGAAATGATATGACATGGCTACAAATAAGTTGTTGATTCTAGAATCTAGATAATAGACATGATGATTAGTTATTGACAACTAGCTAAATAGACAAATATAATTCTCTATTCATGCCAGATAATATCTCAATTTCATTGGGATAACGGCTAATAACAATGTTGACAACGTCTCACGTATCTGCTTGCTTTTTCCCGCTGTGAAATCAAACACTAAATGATTCAGCTAAATTATGCTTCTGCGCTACAATCTGATGTGCTTTAATTTTCTTTTGCTGTTTCTTTGAGCAAAGATGATCGCTAAAAGATTGTTTATTTATTTATTTTTATTTTCTACACAGCATCCGTCAAGTTCAATATCTGGTCCTGGGAAACCAACTGCCACTGATGATAACAACCTTAGGTAACAAAATTCATGAACTAAATTCAAACTCAATCTTCAAAATTTCATTTTGGATTATTTATTGTGTTTGATACGCTTTCAGTTGATCTTCCTTCTTTATTTTTTCACATATGTATATATTTATAAGCAATTGTCTCTTTTAGCAAGCACGTAGACGATCAAGGGGATGTATGTGTAATTCAGTACAATCCCACTGCTTTACATGTCAAATGTCAAGTCCTCCATTGGCTGTTCTTACCCTTTTCGTCTATTTAAGCTGGACATGTGTATTTATGTTCTCTTGTCCCTTGTTCAAATAAAAACTGTATAATATTTCGGTACATAGATGATGCTCATGCCTTGGCTCTAATTTATGCAGACATTCATATTACATATTGTTTAATCCTTGAGGACTTGATATTTGGTAATCCGTAGCTTACATAAGCTTCCATGCACTTTTAAGTTTATCACTGTCGATAAAAAGAAGAAGATGATTTACTACTAAAAGTAACAGGAAGGAATGTAATTTTCTTTGTGCAGAGATAATATACATGCTGCAGAAGGGTCTAGGATCAAATTACCAATAAAAGTAGATGAACTTGCAGACAGAGTTCTGCCGGATGGATGTGAGAATGCCCAGAAAAAAAACGATTTAGTGCCATCTACATCAAAACAAGGTATGGATAATAACAATTGGAAGGTACAACTCGAGAAAAAGCATCCAACTTACAGTGGGCCAAATTTCCAATCTGGAGTGCGTAGCAACTCATTTTCAGAAAGGGCGTATACCTCTGGCAGGTATATTGTTGCTTTTAAATGATCGTCTGTTTTATCGTTTTTATTTCCAAATATGTTATTACTTACTGTAAATTATGCATGCAACACAAAATTCTGGCAGAATTTTTAAATTGTCATTTGATAATGCACTATTGTCTTTTCATTCAGTTATGGAATGATAGACAAAGATGCAAGACTAAAATTTGTATATTATATTATTTATGCAGAATTTAGTTGCACACAGGCACACTCACATAACATTGAATATACCGTGTGCAAAACTTCAGTTTTAAGTTTATGAATCTTTACAGCTGATAATGACATCGGGGTTTACTAGTATTTTGCTCCTTTTGTTTCCCTTAAATTGAAGGTGTACTTGTTGTATGTACTACAAATGTTCTTAGTTATTGTATTATTTTAGTATTTTATAGCTAAATATATTTATAGGTTTGACTGTGACAATCAACCAGCTACGGACAAATCTAAACGTGATTTGCTCTTGGATCAAAATCTCAGTGGTCCATTGATGCTTCCTAATCGTGCTTCTGCTAATAGTTTATCAGCTCCTATGCGATCAGGAGGTAACACGAACTTTTATAAATTGTTATACAACACACACGATTCAGAGTTTAAAATATTGCACTTCGGTGCACAATCAAATATAAGATCTAATAATATTTCGGTCTGCAAAGCTAAAAGAGAGGAAAAAAAAGTGGTATCTAAGTTAAAATCATATGTAAACAATGACTTTGTTGCATTTAACAGAGACAAGTATCACAGCATTAAAGTGAATATTTCGAGATTTTACAGTGCATATGTGCAATACAGATACAAAAATCTATTGCAGTAGAATAAAAGCGGACTACTAGAATTCCTGCAATAAGGTTGATTTTATCCGGAAATTTCTGCAGTATAGTTTTATCCTTTTTTTGTAAAAATGAATGTATATTCTGCAAACCTGTAAACTTATTCTGAAGGATACAATAATGAATGTATTAATCACACACATAGAAGCTCAACATTCTATCTTCTTATAGGACCTGGTGAGTCACTAGACGAAAGGTCCAAGTTTAACATGGTGCAAATAAAAGGCCGATTCTCCGTTACATCTGAGAATGTTGATATTGTAAAGGTCAGCATTGAAATCTGATAATACTTTATTTCAAATTGACCACTTTTAATACAACTTATTTTTCATTTTAGGATATTTTGTTATCTCCAGTTCCAAAACGGTCATCAGAGGTATAATTCATTGTAAAGCAGATTAGACACAGAAAAATCCATTTTTGCAAACACCTGAGTACATATATACTTTGACACTGCCTTCTTTAGGTATCTTCACTAATATAATAAGCTAATGTTGATGATTGGGTCCCTCAACATACAGAACCGTTATCTAAATATATCCATGTAAAATCATGTGCAGTTGTGCTTGTTGATACGTATTAATTTGTAAGATATTTAATAATATAATGAATTGATCTTGCCATGGTGATTAACTATTTGGAGGCTATACAACCAGACAAAATTTAAATATGGTTAGCTCTATTTGCACTCCGAAAATTGCCTTACACGCCCCGTTTATTTAGAGAAAAACTACACACCCTGCTATTTCCTTTTAACCCCTCATTTTATTCCATAAATGACCCAGTTTTTTTAAATTTCTAATTCAGTTATTATGATAAAAATCACATTCAGATTGAACTTTATTTTATATAAAACCTCACTCGAACCGAGCAAAGTTGTGTATGAAACCTTGCTCGGACTGAGCAAGGATATATAAGAAACGAGGGAGGTTTTGTATGATACCATGCTTAGACCAATAGGTTCAAAAAGAAAACACATACACAATATCACTAGCGGAAAATTCATGATAACTACGCTTCTCTCTCCAAGCTTGCTTTGTTAGATTTCCTCACTCGCTCCATACTTGGTTTCTTGTGTTTCTTCACTCGCTTGAAGCTTGGTTTCTTATGTTTCCTCACCCGCTTGAAGTTTGGTTTCTTATGTTTCCTCATTTGCTTCGAACTTGGTTTTTTAAGGATTCACTTTATCATGTTTATAATATACCGGTACAGGGTTAAAGACAATTTTGTCTAAATAAATTTGTTAAATCTACGGCGGGGTAAAAAGCAAAACAAGTGGTGTTAATAGACGCTCCCTTTAAATATATGCTCCTTAAAAAAACTTGCTGTGAAAATAGGCTTCATTGGAAACTTATTATAAAATAGATTTGGTTTAGGACAATTTAGAATTCGTACATACTCAATTCTAAAGTGCGCATATACAAGTTTGTATTTGTACATACACACTTTTAAAGTGCGCTTGTACATATATTTTTATTTAAATTTTTTGCGCATGCACACTTTTAAAGTATGCATGTACAAAAAGTTGGCTCGGTGAGAATTAGGACTATTTTTACAATACGTTTTGAACAAAGTCTGTTTTTACAATAAGTTTTTTTTTGAGAAGTCTACGTCTATAGTTTGTCCAACTGGAAACTAATAATAAGCACTATTACCATGTTTTCTTTTAGTCAAATTGTTGGACATGGACTATTATGGTTCTATCAGTGCCATACAATGAATACATTTAGCCTTTTAAGTACTAAAGAACCAAGTTTTACTACTTTTTTTTACGGTGGTTATTAACTTTATTTCAACAAGTATGGGTGGCTCGTTCAAAAATTAAGTACAAAATGAAGTATATTGGCCTAATAACAGATACAAAGCGACTTCCCCTAAACCTAACTTCACATTCCTAAAACGAAATTGCTTCATTTATTTATGGCAGCTTGAAATTCTCGTTCTTCGCTGTTTTACAGTTTGGTTAATACAACACTGGTAACTAGTGCATTAAGGATATAATGTAAGGCTCTCTGCAGATAGTTAATATTTTATCCGATAATCATTCTTGTCGCTGGTAGGTTTTCCAAAAAAATACACATATTTGTTTCAGAAAGTCATATTTTGGATGACACTATCTTTTTCTTAGAAAGTTATATTTTGGGTGACATGCATCTTTCTTTTTCAAATAAAGTGCCATGTTAAAAACATGATGCCTTGAAGCCACACGGTGTCATCTGAGGAGATGGACCCATAAGATACTTGCGTATAGCCACCAACAGACATGATCTGACATCATTATAGACTGTTGTGAGTTTTTCACCCTTTGAAGATTATTTAATCAGTTCAACGTTGCTCATCTGACATCAATTTTTGTTAGCTATGATAAATATGGTTAAGCACTTGTTGGTTGATTTACCATTGGATATTACAATTAACTACTAGTCACTATGATACCAGACGTTGTGGACATATATACATGTTTAACATCTATCCTCCCATTGATCACCTTTTCTAAGGCTGTCAATGGATGCCTGAAAAATCCTAAATCCATTTGCATCCGAAAAAGTGGATAAATATCCGATATTTGAAAAATCGGATATGAATGCAGATATAGAGACATCCGCATCAAATTATTCCTCCAATTTTTGTTAAGATTATAGTTTATTTTATGTGTATTTCAGCATAATGAAGATATGCATTTATTGTTTTATCAAATTAGTTTATATTATGTGCATTTAATGCATATCAACTGCTCAAAACTGTTTATTATCACCATATTTATTTGATGATTTTGCATACTTTATAATCAATAGGATAGAAAAATAATTATATCAAACCAAAATTTTCTATTTATATTTCTTGATTTATCGATAACTAGAGGATAAGATAATTATCTGATATTCATTCGTATCCGTGGATGCAGATATCCGATATCCAAAAATAATTTCGAATGCGGATGCAGATATGACAATATCCACATCCAAAATTATCCGTAGACATGCCTAATCTTTTCATATTTATCTCATGTATCTAGACGTATTCTCTCTCTCTCTGTGTGTGTAATAGTAATAAATATTTTAAGTGGCTGCAGCGAATGTCACTCTTTTCTGATATTTTACAGCCACCCATTATGCTCTCAAAAGAAAGTACAAACAGTTCAATACCAGCTTCTATTCTCACACCTCATCTCCAGAATCTATTACAGCAAACATCATTTCAACAGGTATATTTGTTGATATTGAAGTATAATTTATTCTTTTATTTTCATATAATGATGTTCAGTTGTCCTTTTTTTTTTTCCCTCCAGGATTTGATCATGAATATATTGACTAGTCTGCAACAGAATGAGTTAGGTGATGACGAGTTAAAGTTCTTATCCTACAGCTATTCTTGCATTTTCGAGTAGGTACTTATCAATGTATACATCATCAATTTGCAGGAATGACAACTGGATCTGGAGCGCCTACAGAAAACCGTGCTGCAGAAAATAACAAGGTTAGTTTGCTTTCCTTCATATGTAGCTCTTCTAGTTACACGTAATTATTTCTTCATGTTTTTCTGACTAAGAATGTTGCGTGAATTATTTTTTCTGAATTTTATTCATTCACCTTTTATATATCAACAGCTGCCAATAACTTTTATGTTTTTGGCTATATCCAACCATGTTTAGTACTACATTTTTGTCTTCTTTTTTTCTTTTTATACTGCAAACTAATTTTCACTCTTTTTCCAATGCATGGTTTCTGTGACATACAGTATCAATTGTTTCTCTCTCAGTTTACTATTTATGGAAGCTTCTCCAATGATTAAACACATCCTTCCTTTCCTCCGGTGTATAGTCACTGATTTATCCTATTGCTCTATTTAGCTACATTTTTCGAAATATGTGTCTAGTTATGCAACATTCATCTTTGCTTCTAAACTCATGGTCATTTATATATTTCTTTATCTTGATACTGTTAAGGATATTTTCTTTTTGAACTATCAGACATTTATTCCTGGTTATATCTTGTTGGTCATCACATGTTGAATCTTAAATAGTGTAAACATTCTTAGTTGAATTTGTATAATTATATTCATACAAAATCCTATAGTTGTTCTGCTTTATTCTCGTTCCTTTTCATCTCTATCTAGCCATCGTTCTACTTTGTAAATTATATTAGACCTGTCAAATAGTACTACTATATTGTGGAGAAATACATATCACATGGAAAGAAAATCATCTTATGTATGTCCTAAACCATTAAAGATTCAGCCAAAGGTAGTGCTCAATGTTGTCCATTGTATTGTTAATAGAGATTGTCATCGATACTCCTCAAATATTTTTATTTCTTAACCCATGTCAATTTGTTGTAAGCATGTCAAACTGATATTATATACTGTTACGCGAAGACGAACCCCATGCTTGCTGTATTTAACAAATTCTATTTCTCCCAACTCCTTACATCATGAGAAGTTAAATTTCTGAATAATAGCAGAACTAGCATAAGCGATGTTGATTTTATTCTCTATTGTCTGAATATCTTAGATGGCTTAGGTCAATCTCCAAAACACAAAATAGATTAGGATTTGAGAGCTGACAAGCAACTCTAGTGATGCCTAATATAATTTAGTATTTGTACTTTACACGGTAAACTTTAGCTCCTCTTTGCATTAGCATTATCTCACAATTCATTAAAGGGATATTATAGAAGATTATCAATGCTTTTTTTTTTTCAGGCCGAAATAGCGACTGCAGAAAGGGAGCAGCTATTACGTCGCAAAATTGCACAGTTACAAGCAGGGTAGGTCATATTATGTCTTCAAGTTACTTAATGTTCTCAAATTAACAATTATTTTGCTTCATACTTCTTACCCAATATTAGGACTTACATTAATTATTTTCCACTGATGATATTGAATGTAACGTCTATGTTCGCATGAAGGCATATTTAATTTTTGGTAGGATTTATTTATTTATTGGATCAAACTTCGGATGTAAAATTGAAATCAAGAATACCTTTGTACTTTCAAGAATTTGTAGTCTTTTTTATAAATATGTCCATTCTTTGTGGACAGCTTTTTTGAAGAACATACATATTAATGCTTATATTATTTTACTGGAACTATCTGTTCACTATCATAAATACTATCTAAATTCTATTCAGTATTTTGGTCAAATTTTGTTCGATAGGTTGTAAATTTGGTACACAAGCTGTCTAAATTTGGTTACATAAGATGTATCCATCCCTTAATATTTAGCTATTGAAAATTATTGGGCTTTTATCACATGGTAATAACACTATCTGTTTATAGTAGTTTCTCTCCTTTCTCCATTATCTGATAGTTTTCTTGGCTAAATATGTATATTCTTAGCCATTATGATAAGTCTTGTTCGAAAACTATTATAAAAGGTTTTTCACTAATTTTACTTGTTAAATTTTATTTCGAAGCCAAATGAGTTGCCAAAAGCCTTGTATATTATAAGCTTCATTTAGCTTTTATTATTGCTCATAATGTCTTATAGCATAATTCAACTTAACAAGAACAGTTATGTCTAATATTCGTAGAAACTTTCAAAATAGACAATTTACAAATTGGATCTCTATCTTTAAGTTTTCTTTTGAGCACCTCATCGTTTTTGACATACAAAATGATGTAGAAAACTTACAAATTGGATCTCTGTGTCATACCATATATATGTATGTATATATGTAGCAGCATCCCAATTTGGAGTACCTATAATGCCCTTTAATTTCCACCATTGAATTCATCAAATCAATGGATGTGAGAGAATGAAAAATGTCACATGCAAGGGAGATAATTTTTTTTATTCACTTTTGTTTTTATTCAAATTTATCCATTGATTTGATGTCAACGATGGAAGTTAAAGGGCAAATATGGTGCTCCAAATTGGGCTGCTGTTAAACCCTGTTACACACACACGGAAAAATCAAATTAAAATTTTGGTTTCACCTTGTCAAGGACCGCTAGCTCAACCAGTTGGTGATATGTCGTTCTACACATAGGTTCTACAGGTCATGTGTTTAAATCTCCAAGACCTCAAATTGAGTGTTCCACTTGAATAAAGTACTACTCTTACTGTCATTCGATTTCATCTGATAATCATGAACTTTATTATGTTTTTTTTAACAAGAGCCATACATTATAGGAATTTTAAAAAAAAAAAAAAATCAAATTGTAGATATATTGCAAATATGTACGATTTTGAATTACATACATCCATAAACACACACACACACGTGTGTGTGCGTGGGTGCACACACGTATGTGTGTGCGTATTTACACCAACAAAATTATATCGAAATATATAGCGTGAGTCTCTTTGAAAAGATTATATGATTTGTGATTTGATGAAAAAAAACGAGATTCTAGTCAGATGCTCAAAATGCGAGATAAGAGCAAAATTTGTAGCGATTATTTCAGAGTACAATTGAATTGCAAATATTTGAAACTTCTGCTTTAAATTACAAATAAAATGTGGATAACTGCAAATATTCGAAATCTTTATGGGAGTTGTAAATATTTGCTCCAACAAAATTTTACAGATTATATGACATGAATATTTTTGGAAGGATAATAAATTTTTTGTATCCAGTTGAATGTCAGAAAAAGTGCAAATATTTACGAAAATGGAATTTCATCGGACATATAACATGTACACATACACATTGTTGAAAAGAGTGTAATATTTGTGCTTTAATGTTGAAAACGAAATTTTAATGGAATGTTTTAAATGAGATATACACCTTTTTATGTTTGAAACAATATGAATATAAATCTACATGGGTGACAACCCATATCAAAATAGGGATCCAGAAGTTGACATAACTTTTGGTGTATTATGTTTGAAATTATGGATGTTTGCCTATTTTCGACATATAACAACTAAATGTTGGGGGCACACTGAGCATTTTCCTGTATGCAGGATTGCTAGTCTTACTGATGAACTGACTACAGAAAGGTTGAAACATTATCAGGTGAGTTTTGAATTATTCTTAAATTTTAAGAATGTTTATATTTTTTATTCTCCTTAGAATTGGATTGATAATTTGTTTTGATCGTTAAATAGTATGTTTAATGTTATATTCAAAGCGGTTCAGAGCGTCTCATATGCACGAAACAATGATAGAAAATTATACGGGCATGATTTAATTATAGGATTAAATCTAATGGCTGAACTTTCAAACAGTAGATAAAGATATGAATATGCTGTACATATCATCATGCTTTAATATTAAATGTACATCTAGCAACAGAACTTTCAAAAACAACAAGGTTAGGAACTTGGGTTATAGAAATGGCTAGAGTTAAGTTTATGTTACAGTTTGTAACAAATTTAATTTAAGATCGGTGTGATGTGGATGGTGCAATATCCGCATCCGCTAACCGCATCCGAAATCATTTTCAGATATTGTTTATCCACATCCATGGATACAGATGAATATTAGATAATCATCATATCTACCAACGGCCGATCAATCAAAAAATGTAAATTGAAATTTTTTGGTTTAATTTTTTCTTTTTCCAATCCCATTGATTATAAAAGTATGCAAAATCAACAAAATTGATGATAATAAATAGTTTTGAGCAGTTAATATACCAAATGTGACGACCCGTCTTTCTCTCAACAGAAAGATGCATCATCTTTAAGAAAGAAAGGGATAGAAAAGAGAAAGATAGAGAAGAAAGAAAGAAACAACATCAGAATCTCAACAGCGGAACAAATAAATTATATCAATCGCATAAAATAGTACATAGTATACAACATCTATCAGAGTTACACGGATTATACATCACATACTAGATAGGCATGTATTAAATGCATATAAACTATTAACTTAATAATACAATAATGTACATATCTTTTATTGCACTAAAATACAGTTAATATAAACTATAATCTTGATAAAAAGCAAACAGATAATTTTCAGATGCAGATGCAGATACCTTCGTATCCGCATCTTATCTTTTTTTTGAATATCGAAATTTATCCCTTTTTCGAATAGGATATGGACGAATTTCAGATTTTTCGAGTATTCATTAATTGTCCTTCTTCCATCCAATAACGGTAAATACTAGTATAGTAATATAATAATGTTGCTCGTTTATTTTTCTATGTTGTTCAAGCATTTGAAACATCCTTGTATAGCGGGCAATACCAAAACTAATTTACCGAGGAAAAAATGTTGAGAAATAAAAATAAAATTGCTACAATCCATTTATCCTTGTTCCCATTTCTCACTTGTAGCTACAAGAACAGTTGGATGCAATTGATCGCCATAAAGAGAGTGCGTGAATTCAAATTTTCAAGGGATTTTTTTAGATGTTCACTCATCCGTAATCTTTTGGTACAAACAGCGGCATGATATATGTTTCTCAAATCCAGCTTCTGAATTTGCTACAAATACAGAACTGTTAATAGATTTTTGCATGCTAGCCTTGCTCAATATATACATTCATCAAGCCCTTTGAAGAAACCAGTTTGATGCAGATACCAAAAGATGATTATTTTTTGACAATTTTATTGTGAATTTATTGTGTATTGCTGTCATGTAAATTAAAGTGTCACGTAGTATCAATATAATTCTTGTTGCAATGGTTTTGTAAATTTAAAGGATGCGTGAGATATTATTAGCTTTACCGCTGCTATGAGTGTAATTTTGTGCAGTTTTATATTTACCGTTACCACGCTTTAATTGATGGAGATTATTTTTGATATCTATTGAGTACTGGACCAAAAAATAATAATAATAATGAAATAAATAAAATTGGACGATGGTCGTGGAATTAATGTTGAGGTTTGCTTAAATGTGTTACATGGTGATGTCACTTTGAATAATATTTGTTCTCACCGCTATTCGATCGAATAAGCGAGTGCATTTGAATTGTATCCGTTTTTCATGTACTACAACGGAGACCAAGATTGTATATCTTCCTTTGATTGTGTTTGCACAAATGAAGTCGACTTAAACTAGGCTTCACGTTTATATTTGGCTGGAGTAGGTTTAATTCTGTTTAAGAAAACTGAAGCAAGGATTCTGGGTGGAAGAAAGAGTAGAATTTGTGATCCAAATGACTTTTCATGTTGTTAGCAAGGAGATACAATCAGAAAATGGTCCAGAAATGATCGGTATGGGTAAATAGATGTTTCACGCGATCATTTGGTATTTTTAGCATAATTTTGTGTGTGTGTTGATCCATGTCTAATTCAAGCACAACACAAGTTGACTAGATTTGACGGGACATGATCCTGTGTCCTTTATGCCCAGTCATTTCAAAGAACACTTGCCCTCTTGTCTTACTGCAACTGCTGGCATGGAGTTAGCCCGGGCTTCTTTGTCAGAGTCCCGTCATGAACGAGCTTTACAAGTGATGCTACTTTTTCACTCACGCGATATTGCTACGTCGGGCTTTTGTCAGCGCACATGTGAACTTATGTGTGAATCTTTTCATTTTTTTTCATTCTCTCTTTTCTACTTTTCGAAAATTCAAGAAGATTGATTATGTATGTACGTACGTACGTACGTATGTTTTTTTCTCATGTTTCTTCATCAAATTTTAATAATAAAATTCACTTATTAAGAAGGAAGCAAATATGTCTCGTGGAATTTGATGTGCGTGTATGAGTCACTACACTTGATTTTACATCTATGTTTTTTATTGCCACACTATTCAACATCAAATAAAACATTGGGAATTTTCAATCTATAATATGAACATTATATCCAATATGAACATTATATCCAAGGAAAATAGATCATTTTCAAACTCCTAACATGTTCAAAATGTTATGTCAAATATCAACTGCTAAAATACGTATTTTAACCGTTGATTTGAAATATGATTTATATTAGGATCATTCAAATTAATCCAAATTTGTAGTGTTGAGTTATGTAAGAACATATCTATAAAATTTTGTTCGATTCTGAATTGTGTAGATCGAGAAATAAGATAGGTGTAGATGAAGTGTGGCGGAACCCTTTCCTACATTAGTATTAAACCGATCAAAATATTGATTTTTTAAGACATAACAGATATGCTCACACATTTTTTTTTTTTTTTTGAGAAAATGAGTGATCATCTTTTAAGGAGAATGCTCATGTGGTTTTGATTGCTCTTTCCCATGAACCTTTGCAACAATTAAAAAATAAAACCCCAACCTAGAAGCTAGAGTGTAACACCTCTAAATTTAGATAACATTATTCAGGAGATTTAATTAGCTAAATTAAATAGAATAATGTAAATATTAAATTGTTAAGTGATTAAGATTTGAATAAATAAGGGGTAGCCATGCCTAGTTATGTAATGAATTAAATGGGTTGAAAATGAAATAGAAGAGGGAAATTAGATAAGGGGCAATATAGGAATAAGCTACATTCTTATACCTTAAACCATTAGGCCACACTCATTTCATACGTTCACTATCAAAATATTAACCTAAAGAGGTCAGCCACCATTAAGGAAGAGAAAGAAGAAGATAAACAAGAATCTAAAGGAAGGAAGCTTAATCAACTTAAATCAAGATCATATCCAGCTCCTTAATCGCAAAGCTAAGGTGAATAATGACTACATCTCATGTTTTTAAGTGTTTTTTGTTTTAGATTAAATTTGAATTATTTTGCAAGGTTTTGAAATGTTTTGATTGTTAAAAATGGATATATATATATATATATATGCTTGTTGATTATTTATGCTATTTCATATGGATTTTATGATAAGTTTAAATGTGAAAACCCTATTAAATGACATCCAAATACCTTGCGATTTTAGTATATGATCAGAAATGATATTTTATAGATGGGTTTCAATTTTCATAATTTTCTGAATTAATGTGGATTTATTATTAATTTTCTAGTGAAGAAAATGATTATATATAGCTAAATTATATGGATTTTGGATCCTAAATTTATATATGTTGGAAAACATATAAAAAGTGATTTATGAGATTTTTTTATAGATTATTCCTAAGTGTTTTAACAAGCATATAAAATTATTTTAAGTTATGAGACTTAAATGTTTTATATATTTATACAAGGAGAAGGGACATTTTATAAATAATTTAATTTGTTTATTTTAGAAATTTCGGCAGTACTTTTAGAAAAGAAATTAACAACCAATCATGTTTTGACAAACAAGGCAGGTCAGTTGAAAAGAATTGCTTTAAAAAGTTAAAAATAAGTTTATACATGCGTTTTACATGTTTCGCCACTTTAAGCGTCTAGCTTTCGACACCTTACTTCCACCTCCATCACCATCGAAACCAATGCGCATGGTATCAAAGACTTGGTACGCAACGAATTGAACATAGACGAAAGGTATGTAGTCGAAACATGGGGTTCCGAAGGGGTCGAAGCTTTGCTTTGTTTAAAAGAAAATACGCCTGCTTTGCTTTCGAAAGGAATGCTTTCGACTTAGTTACCTTTGGACTTGGTTAAATGGTATTAAGGAATGGTTCCGAAAGAGGTTGCGCCTTTTGTTTTATAAAGAAGCTTTTGATGGGGTTGAATCCTTTTGCTGCCGCATCTTACCTTGCGAAGCAATGCTTTCGAAAGTTTTTTTTTTTAGAACCTAAACCACTTCTCCAATGCCTTCGAAGGAATTGGTTTCGACGCCATCCACTTCTTTTACTTAGGAAATAGCTTTCGAAAGTGCTACTCTCGACTTTCTTCTTTTAAAACCCTTTTGAGATTTTGAAAGATAAACCCAAAGGTTTCGAAAGGTACGGTTTTGAATGGTTTCGAAAGGTTATTCCATATATTTTACTTGAACTTAAATGCTTTCGAAAGGTTTTTTCGAAAGGTTTAAGAGAAAGGTTTTTAGGGGCGGTCCCCCAATGTTTTCGAAAGGTTATAAATGGAAGGTTTTCAAAGGTTTTCGAAAGACATATTTAAAGTGTTTTAAAAAGAGGATGTTTAAGGTTTTAAAAGGCTGTAGAAAGAGAGGTATTCAAAAGGACTATGTAAATGGTTTCGAAATGTATGTTTTGGCCTTTCGGCCTAAGGTTTTACTTGTATCAAAAGGGTACTTTTAAGGGTTTTGAAAGGGGTACTTTCAGTGGTTTCGAAAGGGGTACTTTCAAGGTTTAAATGTTTTCATCAACAAAGTTTTGTGTAAAGTATATATAACATGGCAAGGAGATTTGAGTAAGGCATATAGTATATTTTCCTTATTTAAAGTGTGATTTAAAGGTTTAAATCAATTTGAGAGAAAATGCTTTCAAGGAAAATTTTATGGATAGATGACCCTAAGTAAAATGACCCGGATGAGACTGGTATGAGTAGGCGCCATACACTTTAGCTAGTAGCCCCTAGCTAATATAAGTCCAAAATTCTAATGTGTAGGACTTTATCACAGGTAAGACTAAAATGATGTTACGCACAAAAATAAATCTATAGAGGAGAGATAGGTTATTGGTGAGCCCACAAAACCATTAGGATCATTGACCCTGGGAGAAATAAGTTAGGGACAGACCGTCCAGAAGAGGAGTATCCAACAGAAGTTAGACTATTTATTTTTTCTGGTAGGCCTGAGTCAGCCAAAGGTTAATAATTAGCTAAACAAAATTATAGTGTTCGTACAGATAGTCCATTTATTACCTGATTTGTATGCATACATGATATTGCTTTATTGTTTTTACTAGTTTTGGTTGCAGGATTAAGATTTGCAAAAGATATGTTTTAAAAACCCGTTCCCCTAACGACGTGGTCTCGGTTAATATCAAATAACTGAGATGTATAATATTATTCACACCAGGCTTTATGTCTGACTCGAAGTTTATTTTTTTCCATTAAACTTTCGGGTGCTCAAAATTGATTTGAGTAGGTTGAGGATTTAGGATTTTTAGGTTTTAGTAGGTTGATGAATAAAGCTTCCGAAGACGAGCAGGAGGTCGATGGATAGCTATTTAGGAGTTGTTTTATTGGTTTTATTCCGTTGTATTGTATTAAGTTAGTTATGACTATCTAGTTCTTTGGCAACCAAAGAGGCATCTTCATATGTTGCTCTTGACATATTTATATAATATTTATATTTGATCTGAACCTAGGAAATGATTGGGAATATGTAATTGGATATGAAACATGTTTTGTGAAATGTAATCATAAAAATTGGTTTTGAATCTATCATTTGTTTCATATTCATGTGCTTTTGATATTATGGATACCACTAGCATTACCGAATTTTCCCGTCGGAAGTTAATATTATAGATGACTGCAACATCTATAGCGCTTAGTTTTGGGCCTCAAGATAGGGTATGTTACATAGAGTTTATACACACACACATACATACGTATATATATACATATATACATATGTATATGTATGTATGTATAGATGAAAGGAAAAACATGACCAAGGTGTGTATATCGGAAATATTAGTAATGATAAGAATATAAGCTAATTAATAACACTGGAAATAGAATAAAAGTATGAGAAAGCTTTATGATCAGATAAGTCATGATGCAAGAGCCCTCATAAGCCAAACCAGTAGTTAATACAACCTCTATAGCAACATAGCGAGTGAAAATACATCTAACCATGATATGCTAAAATTGGCTAAAACTTGGGAAATAAATAATGGACTAACATATGAAAATATAACATATACATATATACAGATATAACATATACACATACACATACACACACACATATACGTATACATATACATACATACATATGTATGTATGTACGTACGTGTATGTATGCATACTAGATAGTGACAACTATCGGTTGGTGTACATATGTACATACATACATATGGGCAGTACATACATACATACATACATACATACATACATATGGGCAGTATAAAGTAACATGGGGTAGAATATGGAATCTAAAAATTAAGTCAGTTTTCAAGTAATAGACAAGATTCCAACCAATCAGAATTAGAGCATTATCAGCATTTCTATTCCTAAAAATAGTTTTATCTTTTATTCTATATAGGCTTCACTTTATTTAGAAATCTCTTGAGGAGTCGTTTCTAGCAAATTTGTAATTAAGTTTTCTTAACCAATTTGAACAATATAAAGCAATAATATATGTTAAATTTGAAGTACGGGTAATATTGTCATTAAATATTCTCTTATTTCTCTCAAACCACAAATAATAACTCGTGATAGTATAAATTGTATCTAATGATACTCTATGGCTGCGATCACAATAAATTTTTTCTAAAACTATTCCACTAGTAGTCACAACTTAAATCAGTAATAGACATAATAAAATAAAAAATATTTAGAATACTTGAAAAGATTTGGTTAGTGAGGAAAGATCGAAATATAGGTGTTTGACAGCTTCATATCCCATATTACAAAATGCATAATTTTTGTCTATAAATTTTGTTTTTGTAGTTTCTTGTGTATAATAAGCCATAAGTTTAATTTAGTCTTAAGTGGAGCATTTACTTTTCATATGTGTGTGTGTGTGTATTTGTTTTGGTGCATAATTTTTTTAAATGTATAGAATGAGCTTGTTGAATAACTTTTGCTACTATCCTAACACCAAGTATTAATATCATTTTATCATCAATGTCATAAAGTTACAGTTTTGTTTATAAAGATAAATTGGATTAAAGTAGTGTCATCGAGGGTTAGATTAAATTTAAGATCCCATGGAAAGTTATTTACGGGTCTAAAAACATCTAAAATTAAAAAAATTATAAAATTACCGATTTTCAATAACTCTGTATATTCTACTCTTAGATGAATTGCGGATATCGATTTATCATGCAAGAAGGAGGTATTTTTGCCTGAATTAACAACATTGGTAATTCCTAGTTAAAGATGTTAAAAAAATTATTATTGATATCCAGAAATGTGACATGTTGCTAGTATTATTATTTAACAAATCATGTAAATTGTAGGTTAGACCATAAAATTGGTTGGATATCATTTCTTTTCTAATAAGGTTTACGTTACTATTATTGATTTTCATAACCATTTTCCTAATAAAGAATATATTTAGGTTGTGAAGTTTTGTTATTCCCAAACCATCCTCCTCCTTTAATTTGCATAACCAATTAATAGAAAAATTTATGCTACAACCTGAGTTCCCCTCATTCGAGAGGAAATTTCTTCTAATTTTATCAATTTTATCAGTTACCCATGAGAGTTATAGATGAGCAATTATGTAATTTGTTATATATATATAATTCTATAATCAATCTTGTTCGTAATAAAAGTTTATTTATTTCTATTATATACTTTGTTATATTGTGATATAATTAATTAAGTAACCGATTTAAAGTATATTAAACAGAAAATCTTAAATAATATTTGATGCGATAATAATTATAAATAGCTAAGATCATGAAAAAATTATTATTGTATAAAATAACATATTGTTTTGAATCTTCTTGATCATGATACACCGAGAAAGGATATGGGTTAATTCATTGAGATAAGAATACATAATGCGCTACAAAAGTTAAGCAGTGTATTACCCATGACTACTAGGGGCACCAATACATACCTATAGTTAGTGGATTATTATGGAATGATCAATACAAGAGTTTCCTATTGGTTAATAAAAAATAGGTCAAATAGAAAATCTTGAAGCAACAATGTTACATAGTTTTCTCGACTTGAGAATACTGTTGAGTTTAAATATAGATACTCCACTTTGATTACCGTTAAATTATAGCATAATGATCGTCGAACGACTATAACTAGGTCTGAGTTGAAGCATTGAAAGTGAAATACTATTCAATAGAGAATTCATCTCTTTAGTTGTATGTGTTTAGTATCACGATCAATGTAGTCAACTCAAAGTTAAAAGCTCTTACTACAGCAGTACGGTTAATAATAAATATTATTATTGAACCACGGACTTTATTTATGGACTTATCGAGTTGAATGTAGATTGTAACAACCCTATATTTTGTGATTATTTTAATTGTATATTTTAATTATTTCGACTGAAATTCCTGATTTAAAAACTTTATTTTATTTATTAAAATGAATAGCTTTTGTTGTTTAAATATAAATTTTGATTTTTATGTGAATTATAATTCCAAACATGACTAAATAGAATATTTTCTAGAAATGTGAATTTTGGTCAATATGGTCAAACTTTGAATTTAAAATTTAAAATCTAAAATTTCGAATTTTATCTTTTATTATGAAAATAAATTAAATTTCAAGTATACCGCTTTTCTTTTCGTTGAAATCCGATTAATATTGTGAAAGTTATGCTTTTTACACTATTGTGTGTAAATTGTTTTATTTAACAAAATTGTTTATTTTAATTTATATAAATAATATTTTTGTTTGTCATAACATGTTCTAATTCATGTATATATGCGTAACATGATATGCTATGTATATATTTTAACTTTAAAACATTTTAAAAGTGTAGTGGTAATTTTCCAATGCTTATTGTATTTTGTTTACAAATTTTAATTTCTAGTTTCAATTTAATAAAGTATTTTCCTTATTTATTTTCTATTTTTCCTAAGACATTATTTTATTTTAATTTCCACTTTATTTTTTTGTTCAGATTTTTATTTTTATTTACTTGATTTTTATTTGTTTAAAGTGAATTATTAAAATTGAAAATTCAAAGAGACAAAGTCTTTTCATTTACTTGTGACTTTTCCTTTTCCTTTTGCCTCTTCATTTCTTTGGCTCTTCATTAATTTGACCTTTCATTTTTCCTACCTAGCCGTGTATTCTCCTTAGCATTCATGTGAAAAATGTCCCAAGTCTTCATTTCTCATTTCCTGAAATTTTTTTGGTAAGTTAATGGCTTCACTGTTCCTCTTCATTTTCAATGATTTTTGCCTTTGCTCCTCTTGTGCCTTGCTCCGCCTAACCCTTCATCATCACCACCGACCACCACCACCACCATACACGGCAGTACCACCTCCTTCTCCTCTGACCAAGACAGGCCGTGACCATCCATTTGATGCTAGCACCACAACTTGGCACAACACTCCACAAAATTTGCCTAGCCGAGCCATATTTTCCACTATCCCCTTCATATGCACTTCAGCCACCACCATAGCCACCACCACCAGCAATTACACCACCTCTGGCCGCAACTCTAACACTGACCAGACATGAACTTGACATGGCCGAGCCCATATGTGACCAGGCCGAGCCTTGTTGTGCTCAAAACTTCACCTCTTTTGCCTTGTCCTTTGATCGTTTTCACTTTGTAACTCCAAACCCTTCACTTACCCATGTTGCCGTGCCTATATGATGCTAAACCCGACCTACATGATGCCATACCCGAGCCAAAGGATGATCATGGTCGAGCACATGAACCCCTAGGTCGAGCATTTGGATGGTTGAAGCAAGGTCAAGCTATCTTGTCATTGTTGCGTTTTATTTTTCAATTTATTTCAATGTGTTTTGTGTTGAATATTTGTGTTATATGGTCTTGTTTTTGTTTGTTGTTTACAAGATCAATATCATGGCTCTCCATTCATTCAAATCAAAAGTCATGATGTATCGTGCTTGTCGTGCCTTTGGAATCGTTCTTGTGTGTCGTAGTGGTCTCTAGCTTTGACAAAGGTGAGTCCTTCTCACTCTGACATTTTTACTTATGAAATGGTAAATGGATGACAAGTGATTAGTAATTAAAATGTTATGCAAGTTAATGATGATTATATGATATGTTATGCCATGTTATAACCATGTTTACTTTGTTAATTATCATCTGACATTTGATAAATGACAGTATATTGTGACATTGACATGTTAGTATAATTGTTTATATTGTTTATGCATATGTTCACACTGCAAGTTCCCTGTTAGAATAGAATCACTATGGGTTGAAATGATACATATCCGAATTGACATTAGAATAGGGAAAAATCATTTTGAGCTGAAATGATAGGCTCAAGTGATTTTTATTGCATTTTATTTGACTTGGGATTGCGGGTTTGAAATGATAGAACCCGGGTTTTCTTTTTAAATTGCGGATTGAAATGATACATATCTGTATCACTTGACCTAGGTTAGAAAATTTTATACAGACCCCATGGTATATTTTAAATGATTTTTCTTAAGATATGTATCTTTTTAAAGTATGAAATTTTGATTTAAAAATATATATTTTATGGTTGTGAGAAAGCTAAATTTTAAGTTTTGAATTTGTGTAAATAGGGATGTAAATTTGAAGTAAATGTGATTTTGACTTTAAATTTTATTTTTAAAATGTAGGTAAACAATGGAAATTAAATTTAAAGTTTTGAAATGATATTTGAATTAAAATGTTAAGTTTTGGTTAAATTTACAAGTTAAGAAAACACTGAAATTTTGACTTAACAAATGAATTGAGTTTTAAATTGGATATTTGATTTTAAAATTTTATTGTGATAAATCATATGTTAAATTGATTTAAATGTGAAGTTTTGAAGCCTTAAAATATGATTTATAAATTTAAAAAGATATTTTTTGAAGTGTTAATGTTTCTGAATTATAATAAAATCAGGAATTTTATTAATAGCATTTCCAAAAATGCTGGTCTTATGACAACATTTTAAGTGCTGTTGTTTTTGAATTTAACTATGTTTCAAATAACTAAATATCTATTACGGCATTTTATAAATGCCATTGTTCCTAAACTAAATTATTTTGGAAACTATAAGCTACGATAACACTTTATAAATGCTGTCGTTGCCATAATTTGACAATGTTTTGAAATATTACAGATTTTAACACTATTTGAGTTATACTTTAAAGTGTTAAATGATTTAACTTTTGAAATTGATTATTTGTGAAATTTTAGGAGTTTTAAATATATTTTAATATTTAAATTTGAATTTTAAGGAATTTAAATTTAATTTGAATTTAAATAATGAATTTTTGAATGAAATTTTGAAATGTGTTTTGTAATAATATTTGGAATAATAATGAATGACATATTTGATCTTAAAATGATATTTAATTTGAATACTTGAATTAAATAATGATAATGAATCGATAAAGGATTTGAAAGGAAATGATTTTTAAATGGTTTTGAAAGACATAATCTTTATTTTGATAAAGAATGTGAATTTGGAATGATATTTGATTTTGATAAAGGAATATTTTAAGTTTATATTAGTATAAAAGGATATTTTGTTTACTTGTAATTCAGATTTATTTTAATGATATTGTATTTTATTAAATGATTATTTCATAAATAATATGAAAGTGAATTATATATATGTATGTATATATGAGATTTTCAAATTTAGTTTTGAAATATGGTATATTTAAAGCTTTGAATTATGTACTAAAGATTGAATAGTTTATTTTGTGGATCAAATCTATATTTGAAATTGATAAGATTTGAAATGGTTTGTTGAGAAACTGAATTGAATTGAAACTGATGGTTTGAATTGAATTAAACTGGAAATTTGAAAATTTGGATTAAAGGAAGGTACCATGATTTCAAATGTATGATTTCAAAATGTTATGATTTTCAAAGTGTAATGACTTCAAGTATTTTGGTTTCGGAAGAGTTATAACTTTGAAAGTATTATGATTTTTGAAAGGTGAATATATGTTTGAAATGGAAATGAGATCGTATTGATTTGAATATAGTTTTGAAATAAAAATGGTTTTGATTCCGAAGTATAAACTATTTTGAAAGGAATATAGTTTTGAAATGAAATAATTTGATTTTTTTGAAGCATAAACTATTTTGAAATGACCACGACGTTATAATATCGATTGGTTGTTAAAGAGACCGGGATCGAAAGTTGTCATACTTTCTGCCAAGTCCGAAAACCACTTTAACAACTGTGTACGTGGTGGAGTTTCCAGAATGAAGTAGGATGGTGGCGACGATCCTATTGAGGTATGAACGCGGACCCGACTCTCTTGAGTTGGCATAAGGTGGCTAAAACAGGAGCGATCTTGGGCCAAGTGAGGTCATTCCTCCTATCAGACACATTTCTTCGGTGCTATACTCTTACTTTGTATTGATTTGATGGCTATCCTCCGATTGTGATTGGGAGTGTGTTCCGAGGTGGGGGTAGTGGCTGCTACGTTACCACCAGCCCGTGTGTGTAATTGGTATATCTACCCTGGCATTGCCTTGTGTGCCGTGTCACCTACAATAACGAGCTTTACTACGAGTTTGTTTTTCTCCCGTAGCCCATGGAGGATTTAGGGTAGCCTCCCGATCTGGAGGTATGCTGATAGTGGATGGACTACTGGGCTATTATGTGTTAAGGGGAATATTGGGTCACTCCTTAACGCTGTTTTAAAGTAAGTTTATTTTACTATTAGACATTAGTATAATAGCTAAATATTACTACATAGTAAATAGTCTAACGGATCCTTAAAGGATGGGCGATCCTAAGCATCCTTTAAGTTACTGATGCGTTTTTGTTACTGTTCACTTGGGTTGATTTACAATTTATAAGTATTTATGTCCTGACTGGATTGTTTTGTGTTTTTCTTTACGCTCAAGTCAGACTTAGTGATTCAGCATTCAAGACTCACCTTCGGAGTTGGAGCTTTGCTTGAAGATCCAGCCATCTATTTTGCTTTCAATATCCAGTGTTTCCAGTGATGTATTCTGATTTGTACCTGATGTATCTTGTTACTCTTCTGTTGTATCTTGTTTAACTCTGATGTATCTTATATATATAGTAGCTTCATGAACTACTATCTCTTTTACTTCCGCTGCATTATTATTTACTCTGTGTCTTTGATCTGTGTTTTTTATTTACTGTATATTTTGAGATTTGTCAAATTTATTTACAACGCGGTATTTTGAGCAGCTCAAGTCCGACATATGCGGATGCAAATGGTTGAAAATATCGGGTTGTTACATAGATGATACTGCAATTTATACGAAAACCAAATTCTGTACATCCTTAAGTTATATAGTGTTAATGAAGATAACATGTGCAATAATCGTTACTAAAAGGTACCGTTTAAAATTGTAAAATTTGGTTTTACCGATGAGATTTTTAAGCAATGATTTAAGTCAAACCATCACACCATTAGCTAAGATGATGTGTGAACATCAGTTTTTGAATTGTCCGAATATTTGTTGCTAGCGAAATTCACACATATGAGTCACACGACCAAATCTATTCAATCTTTGAAAGACTGTTTAATTTAATTTATTCATAATATTTTTATATTAATTAATTTAATTAATATTCATAAAATGTTAATTTTTTTGTAATTCTTATATGTGGTGTATTTGGCAAATGGTATAGCCTCTAAAAATGTTCTTGGTGTAATCAGTGATTAATTGAGTACTTGTATAAAACTTATATATGTTCATATCGATATGTAATATCGATGGATATTTAAATTTGATTTAAATACAAATAATTAAAAATGGGTTTCTATATTTGATTGGTCCATTATAGGACCAATATAGGCTAGCCAAAGAAGGTATAAATGGAGGGAGAATGATGTGGATCTAGATTCGAATTAGTAGGAGAGTGATATGGAGATTTGGTCTCGTCGTTCTCTCTATAAATACAAATCCAAGCCAACACTTCTAACTTTGAATTTTTGCTTCCATCCTCATTAGTTTTGGGTAGTACTCCCCAACTGGCTAATTGTCGACCCTATTTTTCCAAATACAAGGATCTATAATAATATCCACTTGTGGCGCACTAATTGCTAGCAACTAGATCTAGGAAATCTAGGAGACCGATAGTTCAAGGTATGAGTCTAAGGCATCAGTCTCTTTAGGCAAATTCTATATTCTTACTGGCCAAATAATATTATATATATAATAATTTTAAAATATTTATTTTGTAATATATATACACTGTTTATACGTATTAAAATAATGTTGTGTATTTAAATAAATCATATGTAATTTCGGTTGTAACAGTTAATTTTTATACCAATATACATTTTTAAATTTATTAAAGATATTTTCATTGATAATTTAAAGATCTAATTTTGAATTTTAAAACGTTTTACTAAGTCCTATTTAGATATTTTAAATACAAATTTGAACTTAAAATTTATTGACTTAGTCAGAATTAGACTAGATATTTTATATTTTATTATATGTAAATAATTTCTAAATTTTTATTTTTATTTATTTATTTTACATATATATTAAATAATGTTTTGAGGCAATTAACACACACACACATATATGACCAATGTGCAGATAGTGAATATAAATCTTAATATCTACTTATGTAAACATTAAATATTTACACCTTGTTATATTGCACATTACACTTATATATACACATGGGAAAACACTGATATAGTCAAAACATATAAATTTTAACTTAATTAAATACATCAGTTAATTGAATTTAAAATATGATTTTATTTAAACTTACTAGATTGGATCTATACAAACATTAGACTTCATAGGCTCATCAAGATCCAGTCAGGGGTTTCTTTTTAAAATTCACAAGCTTCACCTGTCATAGGCCTTCATGACGTTTTAATTCGTGAAAGACCTTCATATTTATGAAGGGTTTCTTGAATTAGATGACCTCTAATCTACCGGTTCACCTTCACGACTCTTTAGTTTGTGAAAGACCTTCATGTTCACGAAGAGTTTTTTGGATCAGATGACCGTTGATCTACCGATTTACCTTCAACGACGTTTTAGTTCGTGAAAGTCCTTCATGTTCACGAATGGTTTTTTGGATCAGATGACTACTAATCTACCATTTCACCTTCACGATGCTTTAGTGTGTTATAGACCTTTTCATGAAGGGTTTCTTGGATCAGTTGAAAGCTGATCTGTCGGTTTACCTTCATGACGCTTTAGTTCGTAAAAGACCTTCATGTTCACGAAGGGTTTCTTGGATCAGATGACTGCTAATCTACTAGTTCACCTTCATGACGCTTTAGTTTGTGAAAGACCTTCATGTTTGCAAAGAGCTTCTTGGATCAGATGACCATCGATCTACCTATTTACCTTCATGACGCTTTAGTTCATGAAAGACCTTCATGTTCATGAAGGGGTTTTATTTGGATCAGATGACCGCTGATCTACTGGTTTACCTTCACGATGCTTTAGTTTGTGAAAGACTTTCATGTTCACGAAGGGTTTTTTGGATCAGATGATCGCTGATCTACCTGTTCACCTTCATGACACTTTAGTTCGTGAAAGATCTTCACGTTTGCGAAGGGTTTTTTTGATCGTATGAACACTAATCTACCGATACGTTCACGATGCTTTAGTTCGTGAAAGATTTTCACGTTCGTGAAGGTTTTTTGGATCAAATGACTGGTGATCTACTAGTTTGCCTTCATGATGCATTAGTATGCGAAAGACCTTCATGTTCACGAAGGGTTTTTTAGATCAGATGACCGCTGATCTACTAGTTTACCTTAATGATGCTTTAGTTTATGAAAGACCTTCATGTTAACGAAGGGTTTTTTGAAGCAGATGACCGCTGATCTACCGATTAACCTTCACGACACTTTAGTTCGTGAAAGACCTTCATGTTCACCAAGGGTTTTTTGGATCAAATGACCGTTGATCTACCGGTTTACCTTCCCGATGCTTTAATTCATGAAAACCTTCATGTTCACAAAGGATTTCTTGGATTATATGACTGCTGATCTACTGGTTCACCTTCACGATGGTTTAGTTCATGAAAGACCTTTTTATTCGTAAAGGTTTTTTTTGGATCAGATGACCGTTGATCTACTGGTTCACCTTCACGATGCTTTATTTCGTGAAAGACCTTCACGTCCATAAAGGATTTTTGGATCAGATGACCACTGTTCTACCGGTTTAACTTCATGATGCTTTATTTCGTCTTCACATTGGTCAAGGATTTTTATGGTCGGATGTTCAGCGATCAGACGGCCTTGGAACTATAATTTATCGATTCTGAGAGGAATTTTGGTATTTGGATCATGGAAAATTGTTTTATTGGTTCTTGGAAACAAAGGGGTTGGATCTGTTTGTTCGACGATCCTATAGATAAGACTTCTCGATGTTACCAGAGCAACGTCAGTTCTCAGAATGGGAATCAACATGAATCATCGAGGGCATAGAGCATTTCATTTGTCGTGCTATCTATGATGCCCCCAGTGCCGGTTCTCAAAAGGCATCGCTTTAGGTTGCTGCCTCATTCCTTTGTTGCTAGCTAACTTGCGTGTCATTTGATAATCATCATTTCTTTTGATTTCGTCTGTTAGCTGGGGTGCTTTTCTACTGGGTCTTAGCAGCCTTGCTTGGGAAGAAGGTCCTTAAGGTCCTGTAGCTCCTTACCATTTAGTATGGTCTTTGGCAAATGATCGGGTTCTCCTTTTTCCAATTGCACTGCTTCTAGTCTTTAGAACCAGTTTTCCTTCCTATAGAATTCTTCCAAGGCAGTAGGCTGTTTCATCCTTCAATGATTCCTAAAGGCCTTGTAGCAGACTGCATCCGTCGCCCTCGCTTCGTCCATATGCTTGTCATACCCGTAAAAAAGAAATTTTGAATCAGTTGTACAAAAGGTATAGTTGGCATGGTAAACTTCTTTGGATATTCTGCATGTTGAACGACTTTGGTGAATGGGTTTCGATTAGGGAAGACGGTCTAATCGTTGTCAGATGGGTTCGTTTTCAAGTCGTAGATGTTTATAATACTTGAGAATGATATATGCATGATTGTCTATGCTTGAATGATTGGAAACGTCGACTGAATGGTGAATCACTTATGATGGAGTCGTGGATCGGTGACGATCCCCAAAAGTTTCCAAACTAGGTGACATTGGTCGGGGGTGACAAAGAAGGCCCTATAAGGTTGCATTTCAAATTTAAAGGTATTTGGAGTTTACATGTTCGAGTTATAGCCAAAAGGAGATGGATCAGCATTGATGGATCGATGGTATTTACTTGGAGTCCGACTCCAAAAAAATTTCCGTTTGCTTAGAGTCACGGACTTTGAAGTGCTGGGCTAGTCACAAACGTTGCTTAGAGCCATTTGCATGTTTGCTTAGAGAAAATCTTGGTTTTATCCGAATCTGATTCCGAGCCAGAATTTCCTAGGTTTACTTCGAGTCAAATGGGTGATTACCCAAGTTCGACTTCGAGTCAGGACTTCCAGAATCCGATTCGGGTCAAACAGACGATTACTCGAGTTCGACTTCGAGTCAACCCTGAAGTGAGTTTTTCAACAACCATTTTGACGATTTTTGATGATTTTCTACAACGACCATTCAAGATTCGATGATGTGAGCTCCATGATGGGATTGGAAGCTGGTCAGTTGAGAGTGATCAAAATATACCATGGGAGCTTGGCCTGGTAATCGATCTCGGTTTGTATCATATCTTCTTGGTTCTCCTGCCTCTAGGAGTACCGTTTAAGTAGAGTTCCTCGTCCATTGCTTAGCACTGTGCTACGACATGGGCTTTCGAGCTTCTTTTAGCGTTTTGCATGTTGGCATTTTCATCCAGTTTCTCTTTCTTAAATTATTTGTCATCATTAGAGACGAAGAGAGTCATCGTTATATCTTCCCGTGGGGTTTCACCCCTAAGTTCGGGTTTGTAGCAGGTTCTTTTGTAGTAGGTGGAGCATTAACGTTTTCTTCTGTCATGATTTTTGGAGCTCCGCATGTTGCTTCCTTTTGCTTTTGCCTCAAATCAATTTATATCCCCTTTGAATGACCCAGATGGGGGTCAGCGGTCGGGGTCCAGGGATGAAGCACCCTGGTTTGGAGGTTCGGAGGCAAAGCCCTCGAAGTTTATGGTACATATTATGACACTTCGGTGACCTGATTGTTGAAGTTGTTCACTTCAATTAGCTGAGGGTATATGTTACAAGCCCTATTTGATCAAAAGTAAATAGCTCGATTTTTTGAAAGAGATTAAGAATCTAACTTCTGAACCTATTTGATCCAAAGTAGATAGCTATATCTTTTCCTAAGTTGGGTTCTCAGTGCCAAAATGTTAACCTGAAAAATGGATCAACACACTGGTTTGAGAGAGAAAGCTCTAGCCCTATTCTTATAGAGCAATAATATAGATAGTAAATGTAAAAGAATAGAAATAGGAAGAAGAGGAGAATTTTTATAGTGGTTCGTATGTTAACGAAGTCTACGTCCACTTTATAGGTTTTAATATTCACTGATTGCTGTTACAAGTTATATTTGATTAAAAAGCTCTTGAATATCCTTAGCTGGATTGAATCTCCAAGGTTGGAATCTACTGGAGAATCATAATGAACTCCTTTGAAAACCATTATGAGGGGGTGAGAAGTGAAGAAAGCTTCTAGCAGAGTTTAAACAACTAGTCCGAAAAAGATCTAGTTTATGTTGCAAGTGGGAGAGTATTTATGGAGATTGGAGAGCCACTGTGCCACATAGGCGCTTGTCGATGATCATAGGAAGGAACAGTACGAGTTCTGTCATGACTTAAGCCAAAAGCATGGATCGCTAGCGACTCATGATCTATGGATCGTTAGTTATCCCTAGAGTATGTTCGAAGGTGATCCATTTCCTTAGCTCCTCCCTTTGCTTTGTTAAATTTGAGCTGCAGCTGTCCAATGATGATCTATGGATCGCTGGCGATCCATACACTTGGATTATTTTTGGACTTTGGCGTCTGGAGTTTGTGGCAATCTGGCGAGAAAGTATTGATCGCTAGTGATCCATAGAGCATGGATCGCTAGTGTTCCATGTAGTAAGTGTTTTTCCGAGCTTCTTATGACTCCTTGTTCTAGTCCTTTTGGTTGACCTTAGAGCTATTCTGACTCAATCAAGTTGTCCCGACTTCTACGGGATTCTGCTGGGTTAAAAACCCGGATAACAAGATATTTTTACATGTTTTAACAAAATACTTTTAATCATCATTCATGCACCTATTAGGAAAAATTATTTTGTTTAAAAACAGTCATATTTTAATAAAATTATGTTCATATTTTAATTGACATAATTTTTATGTTTTGCAGGCATTTGAGTCCAAAATTCAATATTTTCATTACGTGGAATTGTGCATAAAATTGGATCATGAAGAAGAAGATAAACAGACATAGATTTTGGTGCAAATAGGTTCACATACAAATCAATGTTACTTTTGAAGCACAAAAATAATGAATGATGCTCTAACACTATATGGATGAGCTCAACAAGCCAACTTAAATATAGATATAAGTTAATTAAAGGAGTCTTTTTAATGTGGAGAATTTAATATTCCATTATGATTAACTTTATAGAACAGTACCTCAAGGCATCTTGGGTGTCATGTAAGGATAAGGTTTAAGAATGTATATACCTTCTTATGTAACATAATTTAGGGATTAAAAATTAGAAAAGAAAAAGCATAAATAAAATAATGTTGTTTTCATTCCATTACTATCCTTAATGTCTTCCTCTTTTATACTCTTTTATTTTATGCTCTAACTTGCCTCATGCACTTTTATTTGATGCAATTAGTCGGTCTATTTCTTTTAAGTAATCGGTATAGCTCTCTTTCTTAAGAAAGTAGTTTGAATTTATCTTATGTTAATTTTAGAAATTTTCTTTCCTTTTTTACATGTTGAAATTAATTTGTGTAGAAATGAAAAATATGAGTAGCTAAATCCCTTCATCCTAGGGACAATGAAACTCTCTTGACTCACATAAATAAACGACACGATTACATTTTTGTTCTCATTTTTTTATTAATGTTAGTTTATATAGAGATGAAAGTTTTATGTCTATGAATGATTTGACGACCTTTATTAGCTGTTCTTTTATCACTAATTAGCTATGATCGAACATTTTAAACTTAAAAATTCAACCATAATCTAGCTTACTTATTTTCATTACCATATAGGAATCAAAGTTAAAAGTGGTGGTTTTTATATTTGATCTTTCATCATTAGTAAATTATAATTAAGTAAAAATTTTACATCTTATTTATTATTCATTTTCCAAGATTTTGCGAGTGAATTTAATTTATGTACTTAAATTTGATGATTTAAGTAGTTTGATTCAATGCATATACTCCTTGCTCTTAATATATGCGCAAAATAACTTCCATTAAATATTAAAAAGAGACCAGGATTATCTTATGGTGAATTGAGTTATTATAAGAGTAGATTTATCTCTAATTTGTTGTTTCATTTAAAAAAATTTCTAGTTCTTCCTTGTATTTTTCTGAAAATTTTGGATTAATTTGATTTATTATACTAAAAATTATCGTTCCCTTGTTTTTCAACCCGTACTTGCATATGTTTTTACTATCGTACACCATGCACTCGCACTTATTTTGATACTTTGTGGTTTCTAATCCGATAGAAAATTAAATAATAATTTTTTAGCATCGTTGTTGTGGTAATACGAAGATTCTTGCAGCCCTACAACCTTGTGTAGGGTAGGAGATAAGAAAATTAATAAATGGTTTGTAACGATCTACCATTTCGATCCTTAGAAGTCGACGCTAATACATCACGGTATCCACATGCCACACTTCCAAGTGTTGGAAAGACAAATTGTTGGTAAGAAAGAGAAGATAAAATAGAATCTCATATCGTGAGGGGTAAAATATAATGTGAAACATATCTCGATAAGAGAAAGAAAATTGTAATATACATTTATCAATCACGGTACTAGTCCTGTCATCAGCCTGGAAAGTTATAACAACCCGTCCTTACAATTGCGGATAAATACAAATAGACATCAAGAGCAATAAATAGTGGAAGAATATAAGGTACGTGAGTACACCTTGGAGAATCTAGTTCATCCCTTGAAAGCTCCAAAAGATCCAGCTAAATCTAGAAAATATGTTCGGGCTGAACCCGAGTATTATAAGAAAATAACTCCCGAATCAGTCTAGTAAACCAATGTGAGAACACTCTATCAAATCATATTGATTTCTATTTTTGAAAACCCTTTCAAAATAAAAGATTTCTCGTAAGACCACGCTGCACCTAAGCACGGATGAGTTTTTACCTTACGATAACCAAACATTTTTATAAGAAATCTTCTGATATTATAATGTACATGGTTTAAAATAAATATGGAATCATAGCCAAAATTGTTATATTATTAAATTTCGGCATAATAGGTATACAATCAAATCTGAAGGCTCACATTGGAAAATGAATTTCAACAATGGCAAGGTAAGGGACTATCTTCCGTATAATACATCTCTAGAGAAAATGTACCTGGGGTTGAAAACTGAACTTCGCCTACCACTATAACATAGAACCGGCTTACCCCTGAACTTGGATAGTACCAAATATGATCACCCCCGGATTGATCAGCAACCATAATGGGCCCCGAAGCATACATAGATATCGACTCTGGATATGGGATGATCATACCTTAATGGAGGCAACCCATATGGACGTGCTGCATTTACCCTGTTTTAGCTATTACCATTGTATAAGGCTTGAGGTTACACTTTTAAATTTCCCCCTAGCAGACCATCTTGGAATGCTAACATTTCCCTCCAAAAAGAAATGCAATGCCATTATTCATTAACACAAGTTTGTTCTGGGTCTGAACGAAACCGAAGGCATTATCTCTACTACATACATTTTGGAATCATGCTCAAGATTAGAAGCAAGTAGCCCTTGCACTTCAATTGGCACCATCTTCAATCATCTTCAAGATGTCTTCCATTCAAAAGAATATGTTGGTTCGAAGTGGTTTTTGAATAATATATCCAATCCAGTCTCTTTAGACCATCAACCGATAATTTTCGGTTGACTCATTCCTGGTTCTTTCAGAAGCAAGCGGACTATACAAGTGTCCCAAAGGGATCTCTAGTATATCCCTTAATGTTAAAGATGTTTCACCAGAATGAGTTCTTCCAAGGGAACTCAAACCGTATGAACATGTGAAGCTTTTATTTACTTCCTAAGTCAAAACTGGCCAAGATTTGATAGTCAGTTATTTAACTATCAATTCAATAAACAAGCATCAATCAAACCAGGGATTTATTTCCATAGGGAAACCAACATTGGTTAGGCACATAAGCAACCACTAACCTCTTTAATTAATCCTCTCATGAATTAAAATCACTTTGTAAACACTTGTATCAAATTACCTTTACAAAGATATATTCACAAACCCTTTATACATCTTTTAATACTTGGAAAAATATCCATATGCTTATCTCAACAATATAAGTACATTCACAAAAACACTACACATTCACTACTTAGAAAATGTATTAATATACTTATCTCAACGGTATAAGTATACTCATAAACACAGAGAAAATTTCCTATTTGGTGTTAAGTATGGAAAATGTTCCATACCATCATAATTATTTAAAGAGCATTTTTAGAAATGAATCCCATCTTCTTTTATAAATCTCATTTTTATACAGCTCTAAAATCATTTACAAAACTCTTTTATAAATCTATAAAACTATTTCTAAAATTTTTATTCTTTTAAAAAACTCATATATATAGATCCTTTATAAAAATCCCTTCCGAAACTCCTTTATAAAACTTTTATAAATCCAAACTCCATTTTCATTTATAATCTCTACTATTAAATGGAATTCCTTTTTATAAACCAATTATTTATTTATAAATACAATTAATCATATAAATTAATTTACTTTAAACATCCTAAATAAAATAGTAAATTAACTTTCCAACGTTATTATTAAAATAATTTATTAACTCCAAAACACTACTAATATAATAATTAATAACTTAAAAACATTATAAATAAATAATAACTATTTACTTCAAAGCATTATCATATAACAATTATTATTAAGAATAAAACATTATTAATAAATAATAAGCTAAACATTTAAGTATAATAATTACTAATTTCAATATTATTAATAAAACAATAATAATTAATCTTCAACATTATTATAATAAATAATAATCAAATTCCAAACATTGTTAATAAATAATAATTATTAACCATAATTTTTTTAATAAGTAATATTATTTTCAAACAATTATTAATTATTTAAATAAATAAATTTTCGCAATATTGAAATATCAGAAAATAACTTTAAAAAATATTAAATATAAATTAATAACTTCCAAAACATTACTAAATAATAGTTGAACCACTTTTAATTTATTATTAAATAATAGTTAAACAATTTTACAACATTTTTAAATGATTTAGAAAAGACAAATTAAAAGGTTAGAGGAATATAGAGGCGTTCAAAATCCATTTAAATAAAATATTCCGAAAAAGACCAAAGGTTAGATTTGAAATCATTCTCCAAAACAAATATCAATTTTATGCCAAAATGATAATTAATATATTTTCCAAATACTAAATTGAGACTAGTAGCCACCATAACACTTAACAAATGTTGTTATTGATTTTTATCACTACAAGGGTTAACTTTGAACTTATAACAATGTCATAAAAAATAGGGCCAAACAATCAGGTTTTGATAGCCACTAATTTATAACTGGAATATAAATGAAAATAAATCAACCATGGCGATGAATCCCGTTAGATCCCTCTACAAATTCCTTGTACATCAGATAAATTCCCTGCAAATGATTTCATATATTGATTGCTTTTAAAAATGAAAATTCACCAAAACTAAACAATCAACCAATTAAAACATCCAAGCGTATAACCAACAATTTCAACCAAACACAAATAGTAAAATTACCTACTAGATATCTTATGGATAAATAAAAAAGGCGAGTTTAACCGACCGAAATTCCAATTACCGTCGAAGCATTCTGAATTTGCCTAAAAGCGAACAACGTTCGAATTTAGCTTGAAATTTCTACAAGCTCCAAATTCCATGAATCCAATTTAAAAGCGTAGCTGTTGTCGATACGATTGCAACACAACTGACCGCATTCGGTTTGGACCTTCTATGGACAAGTTATGCAATTTATAATTTTTTTGATTAATTAAACAATTAATTCACATTAATAACCTAATTAATAAACTCTTACCCTAAAATCTCATCTTCCCAAATTTACAAATCTCGCCTACTTCCTAGGCTCGCACGCACCATAGCCAATCTTTGACCACCAACCACTCCCTCCTGGCTTGACGGAAATGCAGCCAACAACTTCCATTCTCTTTCTCTTCGCGTGTACTACCCATCCACCACCACAATTCGAGGTTTCACATCCCCTCAAAAAATGCGACCCGTGGCTCCCTACGTGACACAACAGATGTCGCAATCTGCCCTAAGGCACCATGCTTCACAAAAAAAGACCATCGATGCTCCTCCTTACTAGAAAACCAAATTCAAGCTCCATTTTGCCCAAGTCAATTCTAATTTTTCAAAAATCAAAATCCTAGCCATAAAATACCCATGCTTAAACTGCCAAACATCATAAATTAAGACCGCACCCATCTAAACTTGCACAGAATGTAGATCTCCTTATCCCAAATCTAAAAAAATTGTTTTTCATTTACTGCTTAGCTTTGGATTTCTTTTCTGGAGCTAGGAATTGCTGGAGATTCTGCTTGTCTAGTTATCTATTCCTTCAGTTTCAGTTGTTCTATTTCAGCTTTGGTATTGATAAACTGTTATGTAATTGAGATTTATATTGTATATGTTTTTTTTCAGACTGATATTATGTATTATGTTTTAAGAGTTTGTTATAGTTATGGTATTTTAATTTCCGCTGTGAGTTATTCTGATATTTCTGTGTCTGTGATTCTGTGATTGTATTTCATTTGCTCCAAAATTATTTACAATGCGATATTTTGAGCAATTCAAGTCCGGCATGTGTGGATGCGAATGGCTGAAAATATCAGGTTGTTACACGTATCGCCATCCAGCTCGTCTCTTGAGCGCCACAGCATCATGTCCTGTATTCTATAATACTCGGTCTGACCCGAGCAATATAGTCAAATAACACCCGAGTCATTCTGGAATACTAGCGTGAGAAAATAACACTCAAATTGATTATTAAAGTTTCAAAAATCTTTTGAAAACAAAAGCATCTCGTAAGACCACGCCACAAATAAACATATCGGGTTTTTACCTTACGATAGCTAAAACATTTTCTTATAAAATCCACTGATATTATAATAGGGTCTATATACAAATACTTATTAAAATAGCCGAAATTGTTACATGATTAAATTCCAACTAATAGCCACAGAGTGGGTAATACAAACAAAACTCGTAAAAGGCGCGTAGGGAAAATGGATTTCCAACTAATGACTAGGCACTGGGGTACCACCTGTCACTGTACGTGGCCTAGATCACAGTACCGAGGATCACTCCCGACCCCCTGCAACACAAGACCGGGACTACCCCTTACTGGATAATCCCGAGTAAGATCACACCACGGTTGGGATCAGCAACCGCACCACTAAGCCGAAATAAAAGGGACATCTAGACAGGGATGACCTTACCCTGAATGGGTGCTACCCACCTAGCCTTGCTGCATAACCCCTAATTTCCGATCATTCCCGGTTGATCAGGCTTGAGGCTAAGCGTTACCATTTAGATCGTTTCACTTAGAAGGCTCATCGTCCACCTGACAATGTTCTGAAAGCATTCATCCATACAAGTCCGTCCTGGGTTCGAACAGAACCGAAGGCACTACTCCTACTACATCCATTTTGGAAACATCCTCAGGATTAGTAGCCACTAGCCCTTTCACTTCACTGCTCCATCTTCGAATCCAAACTCGTTTTTCCACGAAAACGTACAAACCGGATCGAAGTGGTTTTCGAGAAATAAATCTCGATCCCGATCTCTTTGAAACGATCAGCACATTTGGCCAATATTGATAATCAGTGATTTAACTATCAATTAATATTCACAACATCCATCAACCATAAATAATTTCTCCAAATTATTTATTATTCTCAAAATATATTCGCAAGATATATTTCCACTTTTCAATTCCTTTTAAAAACAGTTTCAAATTACCTTCCTTTTACAGAATAAACTTTCCCAAATATTTTCTATTTCCGCTGAAATCACCAAGCACAAAACTTTAGACTTTTAAAACAATTTAAAACAGTTTATTGTAAAATATGCTTTAACGTTTAAATTTAGAGAAAACTACTTTAATACTTAATTGAAAATAATACTTTAGGAATATTTAAAGTAAGGTTATTTCATAAAATATAAACTAGATTTTCTCCTTTGAAACAAAATACTAAGTCACCTTTAAATAACTACTACGATAATAGATTTGAAAAATACTTACTTTAGAATTTAAACATTTTGAAATAATAAATTTTATAAAACATGCTTTTTAAAACAAGTTAAAACTTTTATCTTATATTTAAAAATTTACTTTGAAAACGTACTTGGCTATCCAGGGAAATATACTTCTCTACGCGTTCTTTAAAAATGAATCACTATTTATTTTAAAGCAAATATTCCCATTCCTTTAATAAATTCCCATCGTGAATTTATTTTTCCCAAACATCCACAGATTTATTACTTTGCTTTTATAAACCCATTTTATAAATCCCATGGCCACATTCTCCTTTAAAAAAATCCCGATTTTACACACTTAAATCAATTCCCAAATTGATTTCCAATTACTCCATTTATTCCAAAATCCATTAACTTTGTATTTTATTCCTTAATTATGATTTAAAATACTTTTAACTAAAAATACCAATTTAGATTTCCCAAATTTACTTCTTTATCCTTTAAATAAATTTAAAATTAAAATTTTAAAATAATCCTTTATTCCTTTAAAATAATATCACTTAATTTTACAATTCATTAATTTCTGTTTACTCAAAATCTTTTTTTATACTCGAAGTTATTTATTTGTATTTTAATATCACTTTCTTTCCTTTACAATTCTTTCTTAATTTATTCCAATTCGCTATAATTATTTTACTTAAAACTTCACTCTTTTATCGTCTTTCCAAAAATCCGATTCAAATATTTTGATAATTCAATATACCGAAATATATTCAAGCAAACTATAACATTCAATATTCCAATATAATTCATCATAGAATATCAAATAATCACAGAGAATATTAAATAATTTAAATAAATGTTGAGGAATCCAGTTGGATCCCTCCAACCTGTTTCCCTGCATCCACAAACGTTAGTACAACATATAATACCAATTCCACTTCGAGGTGGAATATCGCAGTATATGGGATTAAATATAATATCATCCGCTATTATGCGGCGCATAGGGTCTCATCCGCTATATAAATGCGGGAAATCAATCATTCCAAGATGTAATATATACTATAATATAACATATCAAATCAATTCAACCATTCAACCAATTATTTAAATTCAACCATTTAAATTTAAATTAAACCAGATGAGTGAGATTAACTCACCTTTGATTTGTTTGCAACTAATCTACATCTCGACTTGTTTTTTTTGCAGTTTAGACCTTGTATAAATATTATACAATTTATTAATATTTGAATTAACCGCATCATTTATCACCATTTAACACATTTAATTTACTAACAATTTAATTTAATTTAATTTTTAAACCAGTAATTCCCTTTAAAAAAATATTTTAGTAACAATAATAAACCAAATTAATTAATTTAACAATTTAATCACCAAATCCATTGATTAAAATAACTAGTAAATTAGAAATGTGTATAAATATTTATCTCCTTTTAAAACTACCTATATACACTTATAAAAATAATTTATAGATCTTAAAAATTCTAATTTATATATACATTTTCAACATTCATTAAAAATTCCTATTTTCTTCAAAATCTTCCCTTTATATACTTATGTACATATTTAAACTTTTGCATAAATAAATAATCCAAATTTAAATTTAAGAATAGAACTACTTTAAATCTAACTGTCTAATTAATTACTTTTCTTTCTGTAAAAAAATTTCTCTAAAACTAAGGAATTCAAAAATCTAACCTAACCTTTTAAAAATAAAAACTAACTAAATTAATTAATAAAAAAACAAAACCTTACAGTCCAAAAACCCAACTCTCGACTCCTAAGCAGTTGCGGCAGCCATTTCCCCCTACGACGAACACCATGCGCCGCCCCCTCTTCGAGTTCGCTTCCTCCATTGTTCGTGCGATCGAACTAGGCAACAGGCAAACGCGATTAGGGCTCGTGATTCCTCTGTCTTTACAGTCGGCAACTGCCGTGACATCGACTCTAAACCCTAGGTCACTACTCCACCAGAAATTGCAACTCAGTGCAAAACAACCATTCAGCTGCTGCACCATATACCATATCATAAAACTGTTCGCTGACCACCTCTGACCAACTTCAGCACACACTTCCTCATTAAATTTCTACTTCACTAAACTCTACCACAGTGCAGTCTATCGAATTTCCATTACCATATTTGTTTCAGATTCCACCACAAACCAATCGACATCTACATCCCATCAACAGACCTACCTACCTAGTCACGACCAACCCAATGGAACTCGACCACGCGAACCGAACGAAACCCCTCCACCACGCCACCTTCCGCAGCGCTCCCATCGAACGTTGCGCGAGCATCCCATCGCGACACCCTCCACATTGAACGCCACACCTCACGACCCAACCTCTGCCCATCGCTGGAGCACACGACTTATCGGCCTGCCCTCTTCTATTTTTTTCTTTTTCGATTAACCGATAAGATTATTGAAAGAGGAGGAGAGGCTCGGTTTGATTCGAATTAAAAAGGATGAGCGACCATTAATTATTTTTGAGAAGTAGAGAAAAAGAGAATTGACTGGATTGATTTTCGTTCGTCCTCTTAAAACAAAAGTAAGCACGGTTTTAAAATGAAAGCATTAGCTTCTGAGGGAAGACAGTGTACATGATGTGAATGGAGACGGAAAAAATGCTGATGTGAAGGAATGTCGGCTGGTGAAGGTTGCTTATATGAGAATATACATATATAATTTAAATTGAATTTTCGATGTAAATTTCAACGCGTTTATATATCGTACGCTCACACGACAACCCCAAAAACTATGAAAATTGAAATCTGATAACAATAAAATATTACGGCTCAAATGAAACTGGTTTCGTCGAATTCCGAGACTGTGCCTCGGAATGCTATTTTTAAATTCAATTTAAACGATATATTTTAAAACTGATCAAATCAGTGTTAAATTCAATTTCAAAACTTTTATTATACTCAACACTATCAATATAAATTCGACAAGCCTTCAAATCATTTTTAACAAGCTTAAAATCTCAGATTTCATATTTTACCCAATTTCAAATTATTTAATTTAATCATTAAATTACCCAATAAATGGTGATATTTGAATTCAAGTTAAAATTAGCCTTTCAAATATTTAAAATAAATTAAATATCCTCATTTCAAATTCTCAAAAATTTCGAGTCGTCACACCAATTTAATTCAGTTTGTAATTTTTGATATAATGAAGTTGAACTTAAGTAATTGATTCAATAAATTGGAAATTAAATAGAAATTGTTCTGAAGGATAAATTAACTTATCGATTATTGAATGAAATCGATCAATGAATTTAAATTGATCTGAATGTTAAATTAAATTAGTTTAATGATTACGGAATGAAATTTATATACGAATTTAAATAAATATTTGAATTGTTTTAAATCAAATTTTGAAGTTGAATTATAGAGTTTTGAAATGGTAAATTTGGAAATTTTGAAACGTAAATTATAGAAATTGATATAGAAAGACAAATGAAATGTTGGCTTTCAAATTCTAAGTGAGATTGAAATTGATTTGGTTTTTGAAATTTATTAAACGACCAATCAGTGTAATAATTACGAAAGTTATTAAAGAAACCGGAATCGGTTATGGACATGCTCTCTGTCTAAACCGAAAACCACTTTAATAACTATACGCGGAGTGTGATCCAGAACGAAGTGGTTGGAATGATGACGTTGCTGGATTTGAAGAAAGAGAACGATAATGGATAGCCTTGACACTTGTGTCAAATTGAAAATAACTAAAACATGAGCCATGCCGGGCCAAATGGGGTAAACTACCTCGAGCGAACACACTTCTTCGTAAACTACTCATTACTTGTTATTGATTGGTGCACCCTAGAATTTTTAGAAGTGTTGTTTCGCGGTGTTGTGATCGTTGCGGCGATGCGTTTTCACCAGTCCGGATCAGGCAAACGGTAGTTTCACTACCTTGGGTATTGCCTCATGTGCCCTGTCATACTTGCATCCCTATATACGCGACCACTACAAATTTATTTTGTGTTATACCTATGGAGTACTCCCTGATAGCCCACTAGTTTACGGTGGAGTTTATAGTGCTATATAGACTATGACACTTATATCAAATGTGTTAAGAGGGATAATGGTAACGCCTTAACACTACTTTGATACTTTATATTACTGATAGACATTATCTACTTAGCGTACACTACTACATAGTAGATAGTTTAACGGATCCTTAGAGGATGGTTATCCCAACGTCCTTTGTGTTACTTGTATTTCAGTTGTTATTTCACTTGAGTTGGATTTATTGATATAAGAATTTTAATCCTGGCTCGAGTGTTTTGTGTTTTGCTTTACGCCCGGGTCAGACTGAGTGTAACAGTATTCGAGACTCACCTTTGGAGTTGGATCTTCGCTTGGAGATCCAGCTATCTATCCAGCTTTCAGATATTCGGTTGACTCCAGTGATGTATTCTTATTTTTGTATTTGACCATTTTATTCGAGACTTCTATTGTATCGTGTTTAACTCTATTATATATATAGTAGTTTCATGAACTACTATCTTTTGTTTCGTTTCATTTATTACTCTGTGTCTGCGATCTGTGATTATTTATTTACTGTATATGCTCAGTTTTTTCAAATTTAAATTAACAATTCGGTATTTTGAATTATTCAAGTCTGATATGTGTGGATGCGAATGGTCTAAAATAGTGTGTCGTTACAGTTGGTATCAGAGCTTTGGTAGCTCTAGGAAAAAATCAGCATATAGGGTAAATGTATTTACAGAAACACTTTCATTCAAGTTTGAAATCTCATCCTTCTTGACTCGATTCCTTTTGAATTTTGGAACGTTCCCTCGGTTTCAAAATTCATTCTTGTCCCTTACTATTCGTATTCTTTTGAATCATGGTGTATCCCATAACTCCACTTCAGACGATCTTTATAATGAACCGGCGATCTCGAAAATCTCCAAATGATTTATAAAAGGGATGAAACTCCTTTACAATAGGCATCGATTTACCGAAGATTTCTGTATTCTCGGTTTACGATGCTATCTATCTCCTACTATGCCTAAATTCTGTCCCTTGAGATCTGATGTTGATTTACCTCGGAATTCTGCATCGATCTTATTCTTGAAGTCTCGGTTGACGCGAGTAAGGTTGTCCACGATTTAATAAACTTATTCATCTTCCTATTTTGATTATTTAATCATCTTATCTATGTTTTGAATCTATCTTCGAATCAGAAAAATCTCTTTGATTGAGTCCATCAAATTTGAATATCTATCGTTGCTTCGAAATCCATTATTGTATCGTCGAGTGAGGAAGTGTAATTGTAAATTAATGTTAAAAATGTTTTATATATCGTGTTGTTTGAGTTGTTGATGTTGATTTGGGTTTTCGATCGATTCATCTGATCAACGTCATAGATAGAATTTCCAAAACACTTGAACAGAACAAACTAACACGATATTGTTTTCAAATTTGGTAAATAAAATAATTTTGTATGATTATATATAAGTATAAATTTCTCTGAAATTAAATTGTTAATGAAGTTTATTGTCAGAAATGATAACATTTGATTTTCATTTATTGTTTTGTAAACCATTGACTATTGCATAATATAAATAAATGAATTTATAAAACTTAGTTATAATTTGATTTGGAATTTGAAGTGAATTTAAATTAGAATTGGAGAATTTAATTTCCGATAATTTCAAACTATAGTTTTAAAGTTTAAAATGTATATTATTTAAAATATTTTTGAATAGAAATGGTTTTCAAAGAATTTTAAATGATTAAATTTGAGCACTTCTCTTTTGTCGCTAGAAAATAATTTCGGTGATGACGGCCGCATCATCGACATTCATTTTCGAGTTTCGAAGTGGAGAGACCATCAGTAGCTTGCTGCACTTTTGTTTTGAAAGAAATTTGATTTGAATTTCTATACTATGACCTGATTTAAGATATATATATATATATATATATATATATATATTAGTATTTGATTTAGATTCGACTTGGACATATTGTATGTATACAATTATCTCTAAATTGTTCGAAGTTAATCAGAAATTTAATTCTTAAAATTTGGGTAAAGATGATTTCAATTGTAAATGAAGCCAAATTTTGAATTAATATTTTTACTTGAGAGAATTGAATTATAAAATTTTACTTGTATAATGCTCAATTGCATTACAATATAACTTACCTAAATTACTCAGAAGTTATATGTAATTGAATATTATACAGTATAAAATAATATTAAAAAAATTAAATAAATTTGAGTAGTTATAATTAGTGTAAATATACTTAATATATGTGATAAGATATATTAAGTGGAATAAAATTTAATAATAGTTTGGAATAAAGAAGAATAAAATTTGTTGAATAAAGTATGATTTTAATAAATGACTACTCAAATTTATGATTTTAGAAATTGTTAATTGAAGATAACTGAATAATAAAGTAATGAATAAATCAATATGAAGTTAGGAATAGTTAGAGAAATTAACGTAAGAAAATCAAATGGATTAAATCAATTGTTGAATATTAATTAATTTAAATTTATATGTTTAAATTAATTGTTTTATTTTGTTTTTCAAATATATTATCTTTCTAGTTGTTTCTATTCTCCTACCTCCTTCCTTTTCGAGGACGAAAAGTTTTGAGTGGGGGAGAGTGTAACGACCCGTAAATTTTAGTCGTTTTATTTATTTAATTAATTGAATTTTCATAAAATTTAAACAATAAAATTTGGAAATAAAATTTTAATATTTGAAATGCGTATAGTTAGACATAGCAACTGGTAAATTTTCATCCGAAAATATGAAAGTTTATTTTCGTGTGTAATTTTATTTCAATTTAATCAGTTAGAAATTAATGAAAATAAAATGTTTTCGAAATCTAAATATTTTTATATGGAAAAATTGTAAATCATCTTCTGAGTAAGGCGTCATTTTTCATTTTTCCAAATTCGGACATTTTTAGCCCCGTAATCTTATTTTTCTGCGTTTTTAATGCATTTTCTACTAGTAGAAAATTCGATTTTTTATAATTCAATCGTACCACTGATAACCGTATACCGTTTTGATCATCTCGTCGCGCTGATCCCTACGGTATATTCAATTCTGTGTTTTGAAGTCCGTAACGCAGCGGAATTCGCGGAAACACGATTTCGTATCGGTACCGGTTTTGTGCCTTTTTGGTTATTTTGTGTCCATTCAAATTTTGGGTGAATAGCTCAATAATGGCCTATGGCTTTAAATGTGCCTATTTATTCGTGCGTTGCCTTTTATTTCCTTGAGAATATTATCTAATCTTTACAGTTCCACTATTCAACGTCCACTGTTTCAACGTGCCTCTTCACTTTCTATTGGTTTCGTTTGAACTATATATTTTAATATATCAAAGAGCACATCCCTTTTTACCTAACCTTATTTCCTCCCTTCAGACTTAATAAAAGAATTTAGAACCCATGGCCATTGTCTGTGCACCAATCTCCCCTCCAAGCTCTCCCTCTCCACGTCCTCTTTGAAGCATCGGCCGTCGAACTTCATCCACCTTGAAGTCCGTTCCTACGTGCTTCCTCTGGCCTTCAACACACCACATCCTTGACCATCGGCCATCATCGGCCAGACAGCAACACCCCGCATGCTTCCATTTCTCTTCCACTTTCACCTAGACGTGGCTGCCATTCACCGTGTCTCACACCTTGCTACCCGAGGCAAGAACCGCTACTCCTTCTCCATGCATTCCCATCCTCTAGAAACCGTAGCTGCCGATCCATCCTTTTCCACTTCATGCTTGCATCTTTCTTTTGCTTACCTGCTCACGTTTTATTCCCTCAACATAAACTGCTCCTCCACAATTCGCAACTGACCATCACCCATTCACTTCCGTCCGTCAACCGCGACGCGAGCCACCCAATCCTCGTGTGCCGCCACAACCGCGCACCCAACGCGCCTCCTCATCGAGCTTCGTCGACCAGCGCAGAACCTTCCCATCACCCTCGACCGGCTACCTACTCGGCATCACCTCCGTCCTCCGTCGAACCACACCGCGACCTTCTCCCCATGCTCCGACCTCAGTGAAATCATGCGACCTGACCCAGCCGAGCTTCCCACTATCTTCTCCTTCTAATCTTATATGTAAGTGAATTATATTTAATGGTTAGCCTATATATTACGTTAGTTTAAAAGTCTTGTAGTCTAGTAAGCATGTAGGAGGTTTTAGGTAGTTGCTTGCTTATTTGGTTACTTGTTTTTGTTTTTTTTGTGTGTTTTGTTTTGAAAAAAAGAAAGAATATCTAAGGTTTGTTAAAGCATAGTAAAATTTTGTAGTTTGATAGAATCAATGCTAGATAAGTAATTAAAATATTTGTTATTTGATAATAAAGTATGAATGGATTAAATTAAGAAAATGGTGATAATCATTAATTGTTTACCCATTTATTTAATTTATTAGATTAGATCTAAATCCATTGCAATTAAACGCAATTAAAAACTACGTTAATATGAATTTAGTTGATAACTGTAAAAACATTAGGGTAATTGGATATATACTAATGTTAAATCTATACATAAGATGATGATTGATTGAATAAAGAGATTGAATACGAATGGTATAAATTTAATTGAAATAAAATTTTATAATTTATTGAATTTACTTAAATTAAAGGTACAAATTTTGCAATAAATCCTTATTTGGTTGATATGGAAATTTTGGTAAATGAATCAGAAGTTTAATTGTAATTAGAAATGGTAGAAATGGTAATTAATAATTGATTCATAATAAGATTAAAAATCAAATAAATGGATTATTGGAATTTCAGTTGACAATTAGTGAATTTATTTAAATGCGAAATTTAATACTGTGATTGGTAAATTAATTAACTTAAATTGGATATCTGAACTTTCTAAATTATTGGGAAGGTTTAAGAAATCAAAAATGATGCTATTTGTTGATTACAGAATTTAAATTTGAGGAAGTGATTAATTAAATTAATATTAAATTATTTAATTAACTGGAAAATAGCCATTTTGGCCATTGACTCGGATTTCGTCGATAGTTTCATCAGATCAGTAAGGGTGAATTTTTGTAGGCTTTCAAATTTCATAGCGATCGGACTTGTCGTTTGATCGTACGGACTCGAAACGCCTTGAAATCAATGAAATTGTAATCAATTTGAAATAATTTGATTTTAGCATAACTTTTTCATACGATGGAATTTGGACCTGAAACATGTTCCATTGATTTTAAAATATTATTAAACATCTATTTTGATATATGGGTTGGCCCAATTTTGTTCCGGAGTCAGAACGGGCTTTTTGGGCCATTATCGTTCGATTTTTCCAAACCAATCTAGCCCATTTTCTTCTATTTTGTTCTGCCTATATATACCCCATTATAAACCCTAATCGTTCCTTATTGTCAATTTCCTGTATGTACAATTCTTACTACTGCTCCTCTTCCTCAATGGCAGACAAACAATTTCTCAAATTCCAAAATCCAATTGCAATTCAAAATCAAATTGAAAATTCAAACCATACAAACTATATCGAATTATATATCGTTTTGAAGCTATCGACGAGCGCAAGTCAGATTTGCCATCTATTTTTTGATCTGGGTTATGGTGTGGCCGAAAATAGGTATTTTGTTTCCTCCCGTTCGTTTTGGGTTGAGTGATTTCGACGGTGGATCTTCTTCTCCTCGACGATCGGAGGCTGTTGTGAGGTAGGGGTTGTCGTGCAGTTTGCATCGGTGGGGTTCGCACATTCCATAGGGGTCAGAATCGGCTTGGTTCACGCATTGATAAGGCAGCGTCATAGAGCTTCAGGGAGAAGGCGGAGGGGTCGCTAGACCCTAGGGTGGAGCGGCTCGGAGGCGCAAGCCCAATGGCGTGCATGGATCGGCGCGAAGGTGGACCAGACGACGTCAATTTTTGCTCGAAGTGGCGACGGCTCATTCCAGTTCCAATGCAAAGCTTCGAATTCTCTGGCTAGGGTTTCGTGTATTGTAGGATGATGATGTGGCTGGGAAGTTTGTTTATTTTAATTATTTTCTTTATTCAAATCGTATAACTTCTATTCTGAATAACTTTTGCATACGGACAAAAATTCTTGCGCGGTTCTCTCCGCTGGGATCGTAATGAAATTCTAGACATTTTGACGCTAGTTTGGATGAATTCTGTGACTGTTCAAACTTTGGATTTAAATTGGATTTAAATTCAATTTAAATTCAAAAGGTGAGTGTTTTAACCCACTCACAATTTCTAAAATTTCTTATATGTGTTAAATTAATTTCTGATGAGATTAGAAATTTATTTATGGCTGTTTGGTATATTTTTTATCATCATTCCGGTTAAATTGAATTTATTGAGTTAAATTGTTATTTAATTTATTATTGCATATAAACTGTCAGTTAAATTGATATTTAATTTATTATTGAATATAAACTGTTGGTAAATGGCTATTGTTTATTATCTATTATATATTGATGTTAGTGTTTGAATTAGATGATGATTGTGATAAATGGTTGATGATTGATATTGGATGAATGGATGTTGTGTTATATATTATTATAAGTGCAAGTTGTTATGCATTTTTATTTCATTCGGGATTGCGGTTTGAAATGATATATAACCGTATTTTTATTTTAAATTACGGATTGAAATGATAAATATCCGTATCACTTGACCATAGGGTAGAAAATTATATACAGACACCGCGGTATGTGTATAAAATAGTTGAAAATGATTTCTATGGTTTTGTAATGAAATATATGGTTTATGAGATATTGATTTGGATATTTTATAAATGTTATTTTATATATATAGTTATATTCTTGGTTTTAAGTTATGTATAAAATTGGTTTACAGTATAAAATAAGTTTAAAAATAAAGTTGATTTCTTTTAAGACATAATATGGTTAAGTATTTATTTAAATTATATTTTTGGAATTTATAATGACTTAAATGAGAATAAGGTTGAAAGATAAATATGAAATTTATTTGAAATTTAATGAAATTGAGATTTTAAAGGTATGATTTTTGTAACTGGGTTTTGGTTTAAGATGAATTAAACAAATATTCCAAGTATAAATAAATTTAAGGAAATATTTAGTCATATGTAATTTGAGTTTATTTAAATGATAATGGACTTATTATGCAAACATTTTAAAACTAAATAATAGAAAATTTAATTGTTGAATCGCAATTACCAATCTCGGTTTTGAAGTTGTTTAATACTTAAAGTTTGAAATACATTGAAATCAAAATGGTTTTTTTAAAACTGAAAGTGAGTTGAAAGTTATGAATTGAGACTTAATTTAAAGCAAATAAAATTGTGAAGTCGAGGAAATTATTTTACTTTATAAAGTAAATTTAAAATTCAAACTATTTTATTTTATATACTATTTGGACATCCAAACCATTTAAGTTTTGGAAGTTATGGTTTAGAAGCTATGAAATTCGAAGTATTATGTTTTGAAAGGTTATATTTCAAGCATTTGGTTTCGAAATATTTTAAATTTAAAAGTGCTATGATTTTTGAAAAGAGATATATTTGAAATAAAAATGATATTATTTTGATTTGGCTTTTATAAAAATGATATCATAGTGCTTTGGGTTTTTGAAATGAAAATGATATCGTATTTATATGGTTTTGAAATGGATATTATATTATGGTTTCGAAGTAAAGTTATTTTGAAATGACCACGGGGTTATAATAACAATTGGTTGGCAAAGAGATCGGGATCGGATATGGGCATACTCTCTGTTGATACCGAAAACCACTTTGACAACCGTGTACGCGGTGGAGATTCCAAAATGAAGTAGGATGGTGGCAGTGTTTCCTTTGAGGTATATACGTGGACCTGACTCGTGTGAGTTGGCATAAGGCGGCTAAAGCAGGAGCGATCGACGGGCTAAGAAGGTAGCACCTTTTATCGGACACATCCCTTAGATATTATACTCTAAATTTTGGATTAATTCGGTAGCCACTTTGATTTTGATTTGGGGGTGTGGCTCGAGATGGGAGGTAGCTGCGCGCTATGCATTAACACCGGCCCGGAAGCGTAATTCATATATCTACCCTGGCATTGCCTAGTTATGCAGTGTCGCCTACCCAAGCGCAGCTTATACGATTTTGTATTGTACCATACCTATGGAGTGCCCTCTGACGACGCCCAGTACGGGGGGAGATTACGGTACTGTATAGACTATGGGAATATAAAAGTGTGTTAAGGTGGAAAATGTAAAGCCTTAACGCTATTTTCAACACATTATACTTTACTTTAGACACTATTATAATAGCGTATATTACTACATAGTAAATAGTTTAACGAATCCTTAGGAGATGTGAATCCCAAGCATCTCTTAAGTTACTGCACTCACGTTAAACACTGGATAGGAGATGTCAAATCCCGTAAGCATCTCTGATGTCGTTCCACTCATATTTATTTATACTTGATTTAACTTACATATGATCTTTTAGTTCTGACTCGAATGTTTTGTTTTTTTTCAATTCGCTCGGGTCAGCCTGAGCATTTTAGAATTTGTAGGCCTTAATTCTGGAGGACGAAGACGAAGTATTATTATTACTATTTGTTATATATTCCACTATACCATTTTATTCCGCTGTATTGTTATTGATTATTCTCTAGAATGTGTAACTCTTATATGTATTGTATAAGTATAATCAAAATGTTTTTGTAAAACAGCTTCATGAACTGTATATTTGATTATTATATTTTATCGTTCCACTGCAAGATTCTGTTTTGTTCTTTTTCTTTCTCTGCTTTTTTTTATTTACTCCATAACAATCCACCCTTCTGTATGGTTTAAGTCTGACGTATGTGGTTTATCCTCAATTTAAAGCATACAAAAAGGCTAGATGTTACATCTGTTATCAGAGCTTTGGTTTAGCGATAAACCTTAGCTTTGTGAGGTTTGGCTCTTTACTAATAGGGTAGTTATACCTTATGATGAGTCACTAAGTGTGTATATATATAAGAGAGCGTATTTGTTAGTGTTATAAAAAGGTTTTGATGTTGTGTTAATTTGCTCCGTTTTGTATTTATAAATTCTGGTTGGTGCATAGGACGCTATGACATCAATAGGGATTTTTAACCACTTAATAGGACAAACCGACACAATATTTTTTTTGAATATGGGTGAATGAAATAATTTTGCATATTATATTTTCTATATATAAAGTAATAAATCTTTATAAATGATATATATTTGATTGTAATATATTGGTTGTTAAGTAGTGAAATTTATAAATATTGGTTGTAAATTAAAATTTACAAATAAAATGAGAATAAATTGGAAATTTGGAACTTAAGTTTCAAGATTTTAAATTTCTTTCAAAGGATTTTGGAATATAATAATAATATTAGAAGTATTTTCTGATATAAATATTTCAATATAATTTGAAAGAACTGTTTTAAAGAAACTTTGGAAAGAAATAAGTTCTGTGCTCCCCTCTCTGTCGCTGGAAAATAATTTCGGTGATGAGTGCACGCATCGTCGACATTCGTTTTCGAGTTTCGAAGTGAGAAGACCACTGTAGTAATTTTACTGCAGATTTATTTTGATAAACAGATGTAAATTTTAATTTTTTTAAATATAATTGGATATATAAGTTGTAAGTATATATTTATCTATTATTTTAAAATAATTTGAAATTAAACCTGGTATTTAGTTCTTAACTTCCATTAATTAATAGTTTCAATTAGTGTAGTGAAATGAAATTCAACTAATAATTGAAACCTCTATGGGAAATTAGAGATTTAATGCTAAGTTATAAATGGGATTAAAGGAAGCTTGAAATTGTAACCTATGAAACAAAGAATAATATTATTGAACATTAAGTTAATTAAACGAAATAAAATAAACTTGTGTAACTTTCTATTATATCCTTAAAAGCATATATATATATATATATATATATATATATATATAACTTACCAACTGTAAAAAGTTAAAATGTCAAAAGAAAATGTAATGGGAAATTTTACAAGTTAAACTTGAGGTAATGAAAGCATTTGATGAAATTCTTTTATAAATAAGAATTTGATGTTGTATTTGTTATAAACTTATGTATAATTGAAATATTACTATAACAAATTGTGATAGAAAGTAAGCATTATAAGAAAGTAATTAAAGGCTTAAGTAAATGAAATTGATATACCAAGCAACTGAATTGAATATGAATACTATGGACAAAAGAATGTAAATAAAATAAGTTATGCAATAATGAATAAATAAATAAATATAATGCAATAAAAAGAAACTGGCATGACCTGAATAAATGAAAATGAATAATAGCAAGTAATAAATGAAAGTAAATGAAACAAACACTGAATGAATGGATGGAAATGAAAATTTTCAAGAAATAAATGTAAATTAAAAAGATAAATCATTATATGAAAGAAAAGAAATCAAACAACCAATAGTATGAAATGAAATTGATAAGAATGAACTTAATTTATTGTTTGGATTTGTTATTTGTTTTGGTTTATGATTGTTTGGGGTAAGGATACCTTAAATCTGTTTGGATGTATGAATAATATATTTAGTTTCATCTAAGACTGTTGAGTAAATGGTGCACTTAATAGTTTACTCTCCATTCTAGACGATTTAAAGTTTTTGAACCCAAACAACTATTTGTTTTGTTAGCTATGGATATGTGGGTGGTTGATTTTATTGACTTCATATGATGGTCGTATGTTGTGATTGCAAGTGGTTGTTGTGTTTGACATTGTTTTGTTTGATTAGTGGATGAAACAAAATTAATATTTCATTTTATATAATTGTTAACCTCTTTGGATTATATATGTGAAATACAGGTTATGAAAGCAATTGCTACAGCTTTTGGTTTCATAAAATAGGCGTAAATTGCCCGACAAATAGGTACGTTTTTGGATTACGGTTTTATAGCGCTATTATAGTGTTTTTCCCGTGTTGGGATATATATTATTTTGGAAAATATATGTTGTATATTATTATATTTGATATTATGTTTTCTCTCGAGCCTCTCCGTACAAAGGAGACTGCCGAAATTTTCCGTAAATTTTGAACTTAGAAAATTTTGAAAAATGTTTTTCAAACATTATTAATTTGAGTATAAAAAGATTTAAAGTGTAACGTCCTGTAAAATTTCAGTAATTAATTTTTTTTAATTTATTGAGATTTTTGAAATTTAATATTGAAGAAAATTAAAATTGGTGAATTATTAATAAAATTTGTGATAATGTAATGAAAATTAACCGAGAGGAAATGTAAAAAGGTTATTTAAAGTTAATAATTAATGAACTGAATGAAATTCCAATTAAATAAAATAATTTAAATGTTATGACTTGATTTTAAATGGAATATGAGAAAACAAATGAAATTATTGGATTAATGTACGAAATAGTGTAATAGATGGAAATCATTTGTGAAGAATAAACATACATGTATTTTAAAGGGAAAATGGTGACAAATGGTGGTCATTACCAGTGATTTACCAATTTAAAATAAAAGTTACTTTAATGATAATTAATATAATAACGGAAGTGTGAATGCGAATTGAATAGAAACAGAAATTTATTTACAAGGCAATAATTGATGTAATAAAAAGCATGAAACCAAGTGAATAAATTTATTTAGAATATTTAATTGTAATTAATGTATATAATTGGCAAAGATATAATAAATGGAAATAGGATGGTTAATAACAAAGGAGTTAGAAATTTGAATATATTAATGTAGCATTTATGCAAATGTAAGATGTAATAGGCGTAGATTAGTGTAATAGATAAGTACCCATGTTGACATCACCTTTAAGATGGTAAGTTTATAATTGATTCATAATAAGGAAAATTCAAATGAATGGATTTATTTGGGAGGGAAATTGAAAATTAATGAATTTATTTAAATTAGTAAGTTATAATTTATGGAAATTACTAAATTGGGGAGTGAATTCAAAGGTTATTAACTAAGGAAGTAATACGTAATAAATTGAATAAAATCAATATTATATAAGAATTGTAACATTTGTTTGTGAATAGTGGATTCACATATGTAATTAAAAGTTATGATAACGGTTGTTTTAAGTTAACCATTTAGCTAGTCTATTAATTAAAATGGGTAACCAATTGAAATAAATCTGAATTTAATGTTACATTAATGTAAATTAGGGTAATAATTGGGAATAACATAAATTTTATTCAGTGTTATGATGTTTAGTTGAATATAACATAAAATTAAGTATAAATTTAAGGTTATGATAACAATTATTATTAATTACCTAATTAATTGATCAATGAGTTTATTGGAATCAAGTTCATTTAAATATCAAGCGGATGAAGGGTAATAATAGGTACTAGGTATAAAGTGATAATGGACTTAGTATAAAGATTGAAACTAATCAAATCAAAGTTATTTGGAATTATTATAATTAATTGGAACTCAAATTTTAATAAATGACTTTAATCTAAATGAAATTTAATTTATTACGCTAATTGAAATAAAGATGGAATGCGATAATATTAACGTAAAAGATTTTGAATCCAATATTTATTTCATCTGTTGACAATAATAAATTGAATAGTAGAATGAAAAATAATTTAATACAATTATTGGAAATTTAATTTATAATTTTGATAATGAAATTGAAAATTGACACAGCAATTGATAAATTTATCAACTTTAAATTGATGTCTAAACTTGTTTAAAATTTTTGTAGATGATTAAGAAATATAAAAGTGATATAGAATTGAATTAAAAATTGGATTTTTTTAATTAATTTTTAATTTATTTAATTAATGGAAAATTAGCCATTTTGGCAACTGACTCGGATTTCGACGAAACCAGTTTCATCGGATCCGCAACTGTGAATTATTGTTGGATTTCAAGTTTCGCAGCGATCGGACTTGTCGTTTGATCGTACAGACTCGAAACGCCTTGAAATCAATTTGGGAATTTTTTTTTGATTTTAGCATAACTTCTTCGTACGATGGAATTTGGACTTGAAACCATTTCCATTGCGTTTAAAATACATCTATTTTGATATATGGGTCGACCCAATTTCGTTCTGGAGTCGAAACGTGCTTTTTGGGCCACTTTGTCGTTAGCGCGTATATCCAATTGGGCCCATCTATTCTATTTCAACTTTGTCTATAAATACCCTGTTATAAACCCTAGCCTCCTTAATTCTCATTTGTCTGTACGTACTATTCAGCTATTCTCTCCTCACTTCAATGGCAGACAAACCCTAATTCCAATTGCAATCCCAAATCAAATTCAAAACCAAAATTTCAAACTCCACAATATATGCCAAATTTCATATCAAATCGGAGCTCTCGAAGAGCGTAACTCAGATCTGCAACTCGTTTTTCGATTCGACGCATTGTTCTTTCAGAAATCGCAAATCAATTTTCGGTCGTTCGTCGCTGGACGATGAACTTCGTCTGATCGGGAAATCCTTTCGGGTTTTGAAGAGAGGAACTAGAGGACTTCATCCATGCAGTTTATTTGGCGAATCAACGGTCTGATCGTCGGCAAATCCTGGTTTAGGGTTCGATTTTTCGGCGGCTGTTCCAAATTTTGGGGAGAATGGTGGTGTTCGGAGGGGATCGTCGTGGCTTGGGAAAGATCGCGGCACGGTAGCAGGTGGTCGCGCGCGTGGTTGAGGCCTGACTAGAGGCGTGTGCAGCGACGAGGGAGAGGCGGCTTAGTTCGTGCTATAGCAAATTTCTTTCGTGCGCACGCGTATTGGGGTTTCAGGAGATTGATGACGTGGCGGGGTAATGTGTTCTTTTTTTATATAATTGAAATTCAAGCATATTTATCGCTATATCTTTCGCATACGAACTCCGTTTCACGCGCGATTTTTTTGTTAGGATCGTAATAAAATTATGGAGATTTTGGCGCTAGTTTGGATGAATTCTGAGACTATCAAATTTTTGGGTTTAAATTGAATTGAAATTCAATTTAAATTCAAAAGGTGAGTGTTTTAACCCACTCACAACTTCTAAAATTTCTTATGTTTGTTAAATTAATTTTTTGTTGTGATTATGCATTTATTTATGACTTTTTCGTATATTTTAATCATCATCTCAATTATTGCATTTATTTAAATTAAATCGTTATTTAATTTATTATTGAATATAACTGCCAGTTAATTACATGTTATATATTATCAGTTATATATTTATATTGATTGATTGTTTTGGATGATGATTGTGATGGATGTATGATCTTATGATGGATGAATGGATGTTTTATTTATATCATCATAATCTGCAAGTTCTTTATTGATTTGTCATTATTGATTCGGGATTGCGGTTTGAAATGATATACAACCATATTTTATTTTAAATTACGGATTGAAATGATAAATATCCATATCACTTAATCATAGGGTAGAAAATTATATACAGACACCGTGGTCTATATATAAAAATATTTTGAAATGATTTTCTATGGTTTGTAAAGAAATATACGATTTTATGAGGTATGGATATTGGATTTAGAAAGCAAATATTTCAAAACTAAATAATAGAAAAAGTGAAATTGGTATATGTATATGAATTATAAAATTTAGTTTTCAAATATTAAATATTTAAGCTTTGAAAAATGTCGAATTTGAAATGGTTTATTTGGAGGATCAAATCGGTATTTGGAATTTATTTGTGAAATTAAAGAAGCTATTTTATTTTATAAAGTAATTTAATATTTAAACCATTTAAGTGGTGTAGTTATATTTCAAAGTTATGAAATTCAAAGTTTATGATTTGGAAGGTTATATTTCAAATGTTGGTTTCGAAGTATATAAATTTGAAAGTGTTATGGTTTTAGAAAAGGATATATTTGAAAAATGATGTTATATTGATTTGGGTTTGTAAAAATAATATCATATTGATTTGGGTTTTTAAAACAGAATGATATCGTAATTTTATGGTTTTGAAAAGGATATTATATTCTGGTTTTGAAGTATAAGTATTTTAAATTGACCACGGTGTTATAATAACGTTTGGTTGTCAAAGAGACCTGGATCGGAAGTTGTCATACTCTTTGCCAACTCCAAAAACCACTTTAACAACCGTGTACGCGGTGAAGATTCCAGAATGAAGTAGGATGGCGGCGGCGTTTCCTTTGAGGCAAATACGTGGACCCGACTTCCGTGAGTTGGCATACGGTGGCTAAAACAAGAGCAATTGACGGGTTAAGAAGGTAGCACCTTTTATCGGACACATCCATTCGATATTATACTTTGACTTTTGGATTTTTCGGTGGCCCTTTTTGATTTCTTCGATTTGGGGGTATGGCTCGAGGTGGACAGTAGCTGCGGCTATGTGTTACCACCGACCCGGAAGCATAATTGGTATATCTACCCTGGCATTGCCTAGTTGTTCCGTGTCACCTACCCTAGCGCGCCTTATACAATTTGTTTTGTACCATACCGATGGAGTGCCCTTTGAAGACGCCCAGTACGGGGGAGATTACGGTACTGTATAGACTATGGGAATATAAAAGTGTGTTAAGGGCAATATGGGTAACCCCTTAATGCTATTTTCAGTATATTATACTTTACTTTAGACATTATTATAATAGCGTATATTACAACATAGTAAATAGTTTAACGGATCCTTAGGAGATGTGAATCCTGAGCACCTCTTAAGTTACTGAACTCACGTTAGACACTGGATAGGAGATGTCACATCCCATAAACATCTCTGACGCCGTTCCGCTCATATATTTATCGTTGATTTAACTTACGTAATATCTTTTAGTTCTGACTCCAGTGTTTTGTCTTTTCAATTCGCTCGGGTCAGCCTGAGCATTTCAGGATTTGAAGACTTTATTTCTGGAGGACGAAGACGAAGATTTTATTACTATTATTTATTATATTATTACACTGCATCACATTGTTCCGCTGCAGTATTAATATTCTCTGGTAAGTGTAACTCTGATATGTATTGTATAAGTATAATCGAATATTTTGTAAAACAGCTTCATGAACTGTATATTTGATTATTATATTTTATCGTTGCGCTGCAAGATTCAATTTTGTTTTTCTTTCTTTCTCTACTTTTTCTTATTTACCCCATAACAATACGCCGTTCTATATGTTTTAAGTCTGACGTGTATGGTTTATCGTTGATTTAAACCATGCAAAAGGCGGGACGTTACATCTGGTATCAAAGCTTTGGTTTAGCGATAAACCTTAGCTTTGTGGGGTCTGACTCTTTAATAATAGGGTAGTAATACCCTATGATGAGTCACTGAGCGTATATATATGAGAGAGCGTATTTATTAGTGTATAAAAGGGTTTTAATATTGTGTTAATTTGTTTCGTTTTGTATTTATAAATTCTGGTTGGTGCATGGGACGCTATGACATCAATAGGGATTTCTAAACACTTAATAGGACAGACCGACATAATATTTGTTTTAATATAGGTGAATGAAATAATTTTGCCTATTATATTTTTTATATATAAAATGAACTTTTTATAAATGATGTATATTTGGTTGCAAATATTGGTTGTTAGAAATTGAAATTATACATAATAGTAGAAATAAGATTGAAAATAAAATAAATGAAAATTGTAAATTTAGAACTTAAGTTCCGGGCTTTTGAAAACTTTCTCTTCTTCTGAATGATGTTGGAATATAACAATAATATTATTATTAGAAGTATTTTCTGATATATATATTTCAATATGATTTGAAAGACATTGTTTTAAAGAAGTTATGAAAGAAATAATTATGTACTCCCCTCTCTGTCGTTGAAAAATAATTTCGGTGATGAGTGCACGCATCATCGACATTCATTTTCGAGTTTCGAAGTGGGAAGGCCACTGTAGTAGTTTACTGCAGATTTGTTTTGATAAACGAATGTATATTTTAAATTGTTTTAAATATAATTGGATATATAAATTGTAAATACATAATCTATTATTTTAAATGATTTGAAATTAAACCCGGTATTTAATTCTTAAGTTTCCGCTTATTAATAGTTTTAATTAGGGTAGTGAAATGGTAGATAACTAATAATTGGAACCTTTAAATAAAATAAGAGATTAAATGCCCGGTTATAAATGAAATTAAAGGAAATTTGAAATTATAATCTATAAAACAAAGGATAGGATTATTAAATATTAAATTAGTTAAAGGAAATGAGAAAAGCTTGTATAACTTTCAGTTACAGTCTTAAATGCATATATATAACTTACCAAAGACCTAAAAATTGAAATGTTAATAAGAAATTGTAATTGTATTATACAAGTAAAACTTGAAGGTAATAAATAAGAATTTGATGTGTCGATGAAATGCTACTAATTAAATAGAATAGAAATGTAAGTATTATAAATAAATGATAATAAACTTAAGTAAATGGTTGAAGCTATTTATAAATAAATAAGTAGAAAAGATGAATGCATTTAATATATGATTGTAAACTAAAGTTAATGCATTAAGTTGCTAAGTAAATGAAATTAAGAAATGAATGAATGTAATGCAAATAAAAGAAATTGCATTATACAAGGATAAATGAAAACTGTAAGAGATAAAATGTAAAATAAAAAAACCTTTTTGTAATGACCCATAAATTTTTAATAATTAAAATTGTTAAATTGATAAAATTTTGGTAATTTAATATGAAGAAAAATAAACTTTGTAATAAAATAAGGAAGGAATGTTAAAGTGGAAATGCATATTTTATTCATAAGGTAATATAAAAGAATGAAACTTATCTGAATGAATTTATTTGGGGATTCAATCATAATAAATGTACACATTTAACAAATTCAACATAATTAAGAACAACTATTTATATAAAGCAAAAAAATTAATTAAATCCATCAGGTCATTGATTGATTTCTTGCATTTTTCTACATGGCCTCATTATTTCTTGCTTTAGCCATACGAACTCTTTTTCTAGCCATGTATTTATCATTTGAAAATCATGTACAAGAAGATTTATTTCTCATTTCAAAACTCCTCATTTCCATTTAAGAATAAAACATATATACGTTTCTTTCTCCTTAACTTATGCCTTTTCTGCTTCTTAGCATTTACTCTCACTTTGCTTGCCATCCAAACCATTTATGTATCAACCCAAAATTTTTAATAAATGTTTTATTTATTTAATTTAGATAATTTTGTTATTTCAAATATAAATTTTGGTGTGGATTAGAATTCCACACATGAATTAATAGAATATTTTTCCGGAAATGTGAATTTTGTCAATATGGTCAAACTTCGACTTTTAAATTTAAAAATTTAACAGTTTGAAAATTTGAATTTTTTCTTTTATTTTGAAAGTAAATAAAATTTTAATAATACTGCTTTTCGTTTCGTTGAAATCTGATTTATAATGTGAAAGTTATGTCTTTTTAACTATTGTGTGTAATTTGTTGTATTTAACAAAATTGTTTAATTTAAATTATATAAATTATATTTTATTTGGTCATGTAATGTTCTAATTTATGTTTTTATTGGTAAAATAACTTATTTTGTATATATTTTGCTTTTAAAATGTTTTTGAAAGTGTAATTGACATTTTCCAGCGTCAGTTGTATTTTGTTTACAATTTCTAATTTCCAACTTCAATTAATTTAAGAAATTCTTTATTTATTTTTATATTTTTCTTAAGAACTTATTTTATTCTCATTCTCACTTTATTTTGTTTCTCAGATTTATTTTAAACCATTTTTAAGAAGAGTTGTAATTTTCCAAAGTTAAGTGGATTGTGTTTGCAATTTTCTTAAGCTAGTTTCAATAAATTAAGCTATTTTTTTATTTATCTTTCTATTTTCCTAAAATATAATTATTTATTTTCTTTTTCAATTTATTTTAGTTTGTTTTATTTTGTTAACTGATTTTTTTTATTTTTTTTAAAGTGTGGTAGAAATTTTTCCAAAGCTAGTGGTATTGTGTGTAAATTTTTAAGCCTTGTTTCAATTTAATAAACTATTTCTTTAATTTTTTTCCATTTTTTCTTGAAATCATTTATTTATTACCTACCTTAACTTATTCCTCAAAATCCATAGTCGTTCCTTACATGTAGCCTATCAATTCACATGAAGATAGGAAGAGTTCTCATTTTCCACTATTCTATCTATTAAATAGGAATCAAATCCCTTCATTTTCTCTTGCCGTTTTAAACATTGATTGCTTGACCATTTCTTTTACTTGATTGCCGTGAGTTTTCTCACTTTATTTCTCACGCAAAAACATCTCCTCTCATTTTTATTTCTCACGGCTAGGAATATGGTTATGGCCTCCTTTTTTTCTACTTTTTTCTTCTTCCAAATCTTTTAATTTAACTGAATATATTCGTACAACATTTTTATTCCACTTTTGTTTCTTTTAAAAAAAAATTGGTTATATACCTTTTAAATTAAGTAATAAATATAGGGTAAAAAGAAATAAAATGTTATGTTTCTTTATATGTATATACATGAGTTCTTAGTTAAATGATAAATAAATCAAAGTATATACATGAGTTCTTAGTTAAATGATAAATAAATCAAACGAATGTAAACAAATCAAAATTTAAATTAATGTAATAAATAGTGTATAAATAAGCTACATAATTACAAGTTTTAATTTGGTACGTTTTATATCCATTTTGTTTAATTTAGTTGGCATGTAAATGGTACGCTATTTGATGAAATATCCGTTAGCCTATATTTTACTAAATATATTTACTAAATGAATAAGAAACATATAAATAAAATACGTTACTTTTGTTATAAATTTGGGCATAATTTGCACGTACGCTTCGTTTATTTATTACATCTATAGTACACACTTCTAAATTTCTTACCTCGGCTAATAAAAATCATTATCAACCATGCCTTTCTAAAGGAAAGAAATTCAAAATCTTACCCCAAAATTCGCGTGTCTTGATTTATCTCCTATCCGCTTTCCGTTGCCTCCTTATACTTAATAGGAATGAATGCATTTATTTCTCTCCAGCCGTTCAAAATCCATTTAAAGATTGCTTGAAATTTCACGCATAAACTTCTACACGTTCCTTTTGCTTCAATTGTTTTAATTGGTATATAATATTTGATTTCTCTTAGCCATTACAAAAGCAATTACTTCTTGCCATTTTTTTTCACCTAAATATATGCACTCATTTATCTCTGACCTCAGCAATTAAACAAAAAAAATCAGCCGCGTATTTGTTAAAAGAAGAATTAAACCTTTCTTAAATTCACGTACAAACTTTTCTAGACTTTCTATCTTCTGTTTGATAGAAGCGAAATCCTTTATTTCCTTAACGTTCAAATATCTTTATTTCTTGCATTTCTTTAATTAATTTATCAAACGCAATTACCTCTTATAAACTCAAACATCACACACAAAAATTTCCTGACCGTTTCAAAATCCCTTCTTGCCTTTTACGTGAAATTTTTTTCTACTTTCGTTTCCTTCAATTGCTTTAATAGGAATAAAATTATTGGATTTCTACCTGACCATTTAAAAATTTATTGCTTGCCCTGAATTCACGTGTAAACGTTATATACTTTCATTTTTCTTCAATTGTTTTAAATTGGTATGAAATCCTTGAATTCGCATAGCCCTCCAAAATCAATTATTGCATGTCGTTTTCTCCACTCAATCAACGCAGGTTTCTTTTAAATACTAAACACGTTTACATAATTCCATCACCACCTCAATTGTCTTCTATTTCTTCGCGTGTGGAAGTTTGCTCATCAGGTAATGGCTGCCAAATATTTTCTTACTTTCTTTTATTTCTTTTGCTTCTTGCTAAAAATTGATCGTGCCTTCTGTACGCTTTTTCGGTGTGAAAATCGTTGTTATGAATAGAATCTTCAGCGGCGTAAAGGTGAGTATTCACACCCGACATACATACTTATAGATCTATAAATTAATAAAAAGTGAAACTGTAGAATGATTATATTTTATTTTACTTGCCTGTGATATAAATTTATGATGTTAAAACCCTGTTATAAAAAAATTGACATCACCTGTTATAGTATATGCTATTATATTTGTGTTATTATAATGTTTATTCATTACTGTTTATCACTGCAAGTTCCCTGTAGAATAGAATTATTATGGGTTGAAATGATAGGCGTGAACGATATTTATTTATTTATTTAAATTGGGATTACGGGTTTGAAATGATAGAACCCGGGTTTTCTGTGTAAATTACGGATTGAAATGATATATTATCTGTATCACTTGACCTAGGTTAGAAATATTATACAGACCCATGGTTATTATATATTTTCGAGAAATATTAAATAGTTTAAATTAGTATATTATAATATTTTGTTTAAAATTGGATTAAAAATGATTTTTATAAGTATAGTGATTTTATACAAGTTAAATATGCAAATAAATGAGTGGTTAATTTAGAATTTGAAGCGTAAAATTTATTTTGTAAACTTTGATTTTGTAAAACAAAATGGAATTCAAGTTAAGAAATAAATATGATAAATTGGTATAAATTTGAATATAAAGTGAATTAATAAAGGGTTAAATTTTCTATGAATTAAATGGTTAAATAAGTGAATACTTAAAAATGGAAGTTGAAGTATAACTTAATTTAGAAGTGTGAAGTTGGTTTAGAATAAAGGTAAGTTAAGAATTAAATTGTAAATTAAGTTATTTTTGAATGATAATTAAAATTAATTGTTAAGTGAACTTTTATAGAAATTTGTGCACTTGATTTTTTAAGTAAAGCCTAGTGAAGTTGATATTTATTTGCGAAATTTACATTATAAAAATCATAAATTATTGATTAATTTAAATGACTATTTCAAAGTGGAAATTATGTTTTATAAGTTAAATTGGTTTAAATTAAGGTTTAATTATTTCTAAAATTATATTGAAGTCTGAAATTTAATTTACTTAAATCTGTTGTAAGGGATATTACCGCACTTCGCAAGTGCTGTAGTTGATGCAAATGAACTAAGGCTAAACCTTTGGATTTATATTGGACTTTGTAAGAATAGTAATTTCACTTGTAAATAGTTTTAAAATGAAGTATTTTGATTGAAATATAAACAATTTTGGAATTTTATAACCACGGGTAATAATAACGTTGGTTGTTAAAGAGACCGGGATTGGATATGGGCATACTCTTTGTCGATACCGAAAACCACTTTGACAACCGTGCACGCTTGGAGATTCCAGAATGAAGTAGGATGGTGGTGACGTTCTATTGAGGTATGTACGTGGACCCGACTCCCGTGAGTTGGCATAAGGTGGCTAAAACAGGAGCGATTGACGGACTAATGAGGTAGCACCTTTGATCGGACGTACTTCTTCGTATGCCGTTCTATTACATTATGATTGATTGGTGCGCACCTTGGATTTTGGGAGTGTTGTTCGAGGTGGGCGGTAGTAGCAGCTATGCGTTACCACCTGTCCGGATGCGTAATTGGTATATCTACACTGGCATTGCCTAGTTGTGCCGTGTCACCTACCATAGCGAGCCTTATACGATTTTGATTTTGTACCATACCTATGGAGTACCCTCTGGCGATGCCCAGTACGGGGGAGATTACGGTACTATATATACTATGGGAATATATTATGTGTTAAGGGCTATATGGGTAACCCCTTAACGCTATTTAAAAGTAAGTTTATTTTACCAATAGACACTATTATAATAGCGAAATATTACTACATAGTAAATAGTTTAATGGATCATTAGAGGATGGGCGGTCTCAACATCGTTTAAGTTACTTGCCTTTATATTACAGTTCACTTGAATTAGCTTACACTGTATAAGTATGTATGTCCTGACTCGAGTGTTTGTGTTTATTTCTTACGCTCGGGTCAGCCTGAGTATTAGTTCGGACTTCTTTTCCCCAGAGCTAGGACTACTGGAGATCGCCTCATCGAGTTGCTGTCTATTTTCTTTTCAGTCTTTTATCTTAGCTTATGTAATCGAGACAATTGAATATTGAGATTTTCTGTGGTTGTTTCAAACTATATTTAGTTTTCAGACTATGTAATTTATACTTATTTTTAGACTTCGTGATAGTCGCTTCATGAACCACTACTTCTCTACTTCCGCTGCATTTCTTACTCTGTGTCTGTGACCTGTGATTATTTATTTACTGTATATTCTGAGATTTGCCAAATTTTATTTACAACGCGGTATTTTGAACAATTCAAGTCCGATATATGCGGATGCGAATAGTTGAAAATACCGGGTAGTTACATTTGGTATCGGAGCTTTGGCTCTAGGCAAAACTTAGATTGTATGGTAAATTTGACTTACAGAATCACTTTCATTCGAGCTTGAATCTCTTTCTTTTGATTTGATTTCCCTTGAATTTTAGAACGTTTCCTGCAGTTCCATAGTTCATTCGTGTCCCTCACTATTCATCTTCTTTCGATTCTAAAGTATCCCATAACTCCACTCCTGATGATCTTTATAGTGAATTGGCGGTCTCGCCAATATTCTAATAAAGGGGTGAAACTCCATTACAATTAGCATTGATTCACCAGAGATTTATATTTATCCTTGGTTTAGATGCTATTATCTTTGATTATTCCGAATTCTATCTCTTCGGATCGAATGTAGATTTACCCCAGAAAATCCACATCGATCTTATTCTTTAAGTCATGGTTTACCCGGTTAAGGTTGCCCGCAATTTATATAAACTTATCTAGTTCCTTAGTCTATTATTTAATCATCGGATCTTCTGATTCCAACTTATCTTTAAATCAAAATTCTCTTTGATTTGAGTCCATCAAATTTGAATCTCTATCCTTGTTTTGAAAAAATTTATTCCTATATTTGGAAAAAATCTAATATTATATATATATAAGTATAATTTTCAGAATTTTTATAATTAATTAAACTAGTTATCAAGAGATAATAGTCTTTGATTTTATTTATGGTCTTGTAAACCATGGGTTTTGTCTCACATAAATAAGTGAACTATAAACAATGGTTATAAATCAATTTGGAAATAGAAATGAATTTAAAACAAGAACTTGAGAATTCAATTTCTGATGGTTTCAAACCTTGTTTAAAGATTTAAAAGGATATATTATTTAAATTATTTTCGAGAAGAAATTTGTTTCTAAGGAATTTTAAAGTTTTAAAAATCAGTGCTCTTCTCTTTGTCGCTGGGAAATAATTTCGATGACGACTGTAGCATCATCGACATTCATTTTCGAGTTTCGAGATGAATAGACCGTTCTGTAGTCTGGCTACAGTATTACCTTGAGAATTTAATTGATTTGAATCTCTAAAATATGACTTGATTTATAATATATATATATATGATTTAAATTTGGTTTGACATTTTATGTACATATATTTATTTATCTCTAAATGGTTTGAAGGGAATCAAAAATTTAATTCTTAAATTTTATCTTGAAGAATAATTTCAATTATAAAAAGAAAATCAAAATTTTGAATAAATGATTCAAACTTGAGATAATTTAATTTGAAAGTTTTATTTGTATAATACTCAATTTCATTTCAATATAACTTACCTTGATTTTCAGAAGCTAACAATGTAATTGGATAATATACAATATAAAAAGATTTTATAAATAAAATTTGAGTGGTTATAATAAATGTTATACACTTAAATTCTAGTAATAAAAAGATTAATAGAGGTAAATAGAATAAAAGGGTAATGGAATAATTTACAATATAAAATGATGTTAAAGGAACTAAGAATAAATTTAAGCAATTGTAATAAGTGTAAACATATTTAACATAGATGATAAAAATATATTGAGAGAAATAAATTTAGTTATAACTAGGAGTAAAGAAGAAATTAATTTATTAAACACATTTTTGAGTATAACAAATGATTTTCAAACTTATGATTTTAGAAATTTTTATTTTAAGATAATTGGAAGATGAAGTGGTGAAATTTGAAATAGTTAAATTTTACTTAAGTGAAATTAAATAGATGAAATCAATTATTAATTTAAAATTGAATTTGTATGGTTTAGATTAATGATTCTATTTTGAGTTTCAATTTAGTTTTCTTTCAGGTTGTTTCTATTCCCCTACCTTCTTCCTTTTCGTGGACGAAAAGTTTTGAGTGGGGGAGAGTGTAACGACCCATAAATTTTTAATAATTAAAATTGTTAAATTGATAAAATTTTGGTAATTTAATACGAAGAAAAATAAACTTTGTAATAAAATAAGGAAGGAATGTTAAAGTAGAAATGCATATTTTATTCATAAAGTAATATAAAATAATGAAACTTATCTGAATGAATTTATTTGAGGATTCAATCATAATAAATGTACACATTTAACAAATTCAATATATTAAGAACAACTGTTAATCCAAAGGAAAGAAATTAATTAAATCCATCAGGTCATTGATTGATTTCTTGCCTTTTTCTACATGGCCTCTTTATTTCTTGCTTTAGCCGTACAAACTCTTTTCCTAGCCGTGTATTTCTCATTTGTAAATCATGTACAAGAAGATTTATTTCTCATTTCAAAACTCCTTATTTTCACTTAAAATAAAACATATATACGTTTCTTTCTCCTTAACTTATGTCTTTTCTGTTTCTTAGCATTTACTCTCACTTTGCTTGCCATCCAAACCATCTATGTATCAACTCAAAAATTTTAATAAATGTTTTATTTATTTAATATAGATAATTTAGTTATTTCAAATGTAAATTTTGGTGTGGATTAGAATTCCACACATGAATTAATAGAATATTTTTTCGGAAATATGAATTTTATCAATATGGTCAAACTTTGACTTTTAAATTTAAAAATTTAACAGTTTTTAAATTTGAATTTTTCCTTTTATTTTGAAAGTAAATAAAATTTTATGAATATTGCTTTTCGTTTCGTTGAAATCTGATTTATAATGTGAAAGTTATGGCTTTTTAACTATTGTATCTAATTTGTTGTATTTAACAAAATTGTTTACTTTAAATTATATAAATAATATTTTATTTGGTCATGTAATGTTCTAATTTATGTTTTCAAGGGCAAAATAACTTGTTTTGTGTATATTTTGGTTTTAAAACGTTTTTAAAAGTGTAATTGACATTTTCCAGTGTCAGTTGTATTTTGTTTACAATTTCTAATTTCCAACTTCAATTTATTTAAGAAATTCTTTATTTATTTTTATATTTTTCTTAAGAACTTATTTTTTTCTCATTCTCACTTTATTTTGTTTCTCATATTTATTTTAAACCATTTTTATGAAGAGTTGTAATTTTCCAAAGTTAAGTGGACTGTGTATGCAATTGTTTAAGCTAGTTTCAATAAATTAAGCTATTTTCTTCATTTATCTTTCTATTTTCCTAAAATATAATTATTTATTTTCTTTTTCAATTTATTTCAATTTGTTTTATTTTGTTCACTGATTTTTTTATTTGTTTTAAAGTGTGGTAGAAATTTTTCCAAAGCTAGTGGTATTGTGTGTAAATTTTTAAGCCTTGTTTCAATCTAATAAACTATTTCTTTAATTCTTTTCCATTTTTTCTTGAAATCATTTATTTATTTCCTACCTTAACTTATTCCTCAAAATCCATAGCCGTTCCTTACATGTAGCCTATCGATTCGTATGAAGATAGGAAGAGTTCTCATTTTCCACTTATTATTCTTATTAAATTGGAATCAAATCCCTTCATTTTCTCTTGCCGTTTTAAACATTGATTGCTTGACCATTTCTTCCACTTGATTGCCGTGATTTTTCTCACTTTATTTCTCATGTAAAAACATCTCCTCTCATTTTTATTTGTCATAGCTAGGAATATGGTAATGGCCTTCTTTTTTTTTATACTTTTTTATTCTTCTAAATCTTTTAATTTAACTGAATATATTCGTACAACATTTTTATTCCACTTTTGTTTCTTTTAAAAAAAATTGGTTATATGCCTTTTAAATTAAGTAATAAATATTGGGTAAAAAGAAATAAAATGTTATGTTTCTTTCTATGTATATACATGAGTTCTTAATTAAATGATAAATAAGTCAACGTATATACATGAGTTCTTAGTTAAATGATAAATAAATCAAACGAATGTAAACAAATCAAAATTTAAATTAATATAATAAATAGTGTATAAGTAAGCTATATAATTACAAGTTTTAATTTGGTACGTTTATATCTGTTTTGTTTAATTTAGTTGGCATGTAAATGGTACGCTATTGGATGAAATATCCGTTAGCGTATATTTTACTAAATATATTTACTAAATGAATAAGAAACTTATAAATAAAATACGTTACTTTTGTTATAAATTTGGGCATAATTTGGACGTACGTTTCGTTTATTTATTGCATCTATAGTACACACTCCTAAATTTCTTACCTCAGCTAATAAAAATCATTTATCAATCGTGCCTTTTCAAAAGGAAAGAAATTTAAAGTCTTGCCCCAAAATTCGCGTGTCTTGACTTTCCTCCTATCCGCTTTCCGTTGCCTCCTTATACTTAATAGGATTGAATGCATTATTTCTCACTAGCCATTCAAAATCCATTTAAAGATTGCTTGAAATTTCACGTGTAAACTTCTACACGTTCCTTTTGCTTCAATTATTTTAATTCGTATATAAAATTTGATTTCTCTTAGCCGTTACAAAAGTAATTACTCTTGCCATTTTCTTTCACCTAAATATACGCACTCATTTATCTCTTACCTTATCAATTAAACAAAAAAATCAGCCGTGTATTTGTTAGAAGAAGAATTAAAACCTTGCTTAAATTCACGTATAAACTTTTCTAGACTTTCCATCTTCTATTTGATAGAAGCGAAATCCTTTATTTCCTTAACGTTCAAATATCTTTATTTCTTGCGTTTCTTTAATTAATTTATCAAACGCAATTACCTCTTATAAACTCAAAGATCACACACAAAAATTTCCTGACCGTTTCAAAATCCTTTCTTGCCTTTTACGTGAAAATTTTTTCTACCTTCCTTTCCTTCATTTGCTTTAATAGGAATAAAATTATTTGATTTCTACCAGAACGTTTAAAAATTTATTGCTTGCCCTAAATTCACGTGTAAACGTTATACACTTCCCTTTTTTCTTCAATTGTTTTAAATTGGTATGAAATCCTTGAATTCGCATAGCCCTCCAAAATCAATTATTGCATGCCATTTTCTCCACTCAATCAATGCAAGTTTCTTTTAAATACTAAACACGTTCACATAATTCCATCACCACCCCGAATTGTCTTCTATTTCTTCGCGTGTGGAAGTTTGCTCATCAGGTAATGGCTGCCAAATATTTTCTTGCTTTCTTTTATTTCTTTTGCTTCTTGCTTTGTTTTCTTGTTCCTACTATTTTGTCTTCTCTAAGTGGTGAAGGGCTGAGTCACTTGTGTTCACGTCATTCTTTTTCAAATCTCATTCCCGTTTTGATTTATTTAAAGATTTGATATGTTCGTATTTGGATCTGAGTAATTAGTTTATTTGTTTGTCTCAAGATTTGAATTGGGCCATTGCCTCCGTTAAAAATTGATCGTGCCTTCTGTATTCTTTTTCCGGTGTGAATATCATTGTTTTGAATAGAATCTTCAGTGGCGTAAAGGTGAGTAGTCACACCCGACAAACATACTTATAGATCTGTAAATTAATAACAAGTGAAATTGTACAATGATTTTATTTTATTTTACTTTCTTGTGATATAAATTTATGATGTTAAAACCCTGTTATAAAAAAAATTCACATCACACTACAAGAAACCTTGTTATTAGTTGCATTAATTGGTTGCGTTTTAATCTAAGTGCAACTACTGTTTATTTAGGGGAACAAAAATAAATAACCCACCGCTACTGATGATTCCCGCCGATAATTTCCAACGCTACTGATGATTCCCGTCAATAATTTGGTAAAATTTTGGCCAATCTTTTTCTTGGCCGTCCTTGTCTTTCTTTCTTTCACATGAATATTTTCCCTATGAGTGTGAAACTCCTTCTCAAATAAGTTTGCTCCAACCTCTTTTATCTTCAGATCTACCTCTACAAAAAAATCAGAATTTTTTGGTTAATTTGCTTCATTCAGATTTGATTTGAGACTTGCCTCGTCTCCTTGAACTCGCTGATTCACAAGCTCGTGCAATTCCTAAACTAGTGTTGTGAATCTCGCTTCAAGTTTGTAATAGTTATCATCGACTCATGAAACCTACTATCGACATTCTAGGCTTCAGTTTTTCTCTCCCGTGTCTGAGCTTAGTTTGTTGAGTTAATTTGCTTCAAGTTTCTCTTCAAGTTAATTTGCTTCATTCTAGGCTTGGTGTAACATCCCGGAATTTTTAACACGGGATTTGTGAATGTTTAACTCATTTGAAGTGTTTAGGATGGTTTTAAGATTTATTTTTAACTAAAAGGATTGGTTTAAATCATAATAACAAGTTAAAATTGCTAAGGTGGAGATTTAATTTGAGATTGAACAATAATAATTCAATATTCGGAATTGAAATAAAAGTAAATTTGGGTGTAAATAGTGATAAAAATGGTTTTAAAAATTTATTTTGAGTTATTTGAGTGTAAATAGCGTGGTGGGGATTTTAGAAGAATTTTAAAGTTGATAAATTAATATTTGGGATTTTATATTAATTTAAAAATGAATTTAATATTATTAAAATGTAATTTAATCAGGTTTTGGTCCGGAATGAGCCAGAATGATTTTTAAGGTGATTATAAGTTTTATACGAATTATTGTTAAGTTAATAAAATTTTAAAAGTGAAAATTTAAGCGTTTTTGATAATTGCAGAAAATCGCCTGATTTAATAGACGAGTTAAAATAGCCTTTCGGGGCACAGTCTCAGAATTCGACGAAACCAGTTCCATCGGATCCGTAATAGTTAGTTATTATCGGATTTCAATTTTCGTAGCAATCGGAGTTGTCGTTTGACCGTGACAGCTCGAAACGCATCGAAATCGATTTAACCGATTTAATTTCAAATCGATCGTTTAATTCCGTAACTCGTGCATACGATCAAATTAGCTTACGAAACCTGTTCCACTGTGTCCGGAACTTGGAAAAACCCTAGGAACGCCTGTTGGTCCGTGAGAATCGGAGTTCGTTTGCTTAAGTGTTAAATTGAGAATTTGTTTTAATAAAATAATATTAAACTATATGTAAATATGTAATTTTATCAAACCCTAGCCTATTCTACGTTGCCGCCGCAGTTTTTATATTCAATGGCCGACGTGCTTCCATCTTCTTCTTTAAATTCCTTCTTATCTACTAATCTCTAGCAAAACTCTCCAACTAAACAATCATAGATCTTGTTGAGATCTAGTAATTGACCGGTTGAGATCGATTATCGAGCGATGTGGCGGCCAGAAATCGAGTGGGAAGGAGTTGCGTTCGAGCATGTTTTCAGGGACAACGGCGCAGCCGAGCTCCACCATATTTGCATCGAAGGTAGGGTAGGGGCGGAGTTTTCGAATGATGGTTTCTGATGGGGTTCAGGCTAGTCGATGGGCGAGCGACTCTTAGTTAGTGTTCGGCGGCTATGGGTTTGGGAGAAGCTGAGTTTGCGTTCATGAAGAAGAAGTTGACTTTGGCCTTGATTCTTTTGCAAATCGAACGGTTAAGATGGTAAAAAAATAATAATAAAAAATAAAAGAAATTTGTTTTAAGTTTAAATTCAAACCTTTAAATTTGAATAACTTTTTCATAGAACATCAGATTCGTATGAAACTCACGGCGCCGGAATCGCAGCGACGCGATCTACGCAGTGGAACAGTTCCGGAACCATCCGGGCAAGTAGAAATTTGAGTTAAATCGAACGTCGTTCGGTTTAATTTAAATTTCGAACGCTCGCCAAAACTCAGTGTGAGTTATTCTCACTCACATCTGGATACTAGTAAAGCTAGACAGTTAGTATTGATTGTTTGTTTGGATGTTTAGCTGTTTATGTTGATTATTATCAAATTGAATTGATATATATAGTTGTGCTAATATTTGTGGATGCAGGGAAAACAGGTTGGAGGGATCCAACTGGATTCCTCACAATATAGTGTTTATTTTTATAATTGATGTTGATGCCTGTTTATATATTGTGATGGATAATTTTGGAATTAAATTGTATTGTGATATTGTGGGATAAACTACAAACCCAGAATGTTAATTATAGAGAAATTTAGAGATTTAATTATAAAGAAATTAAATTGGGTTTCAAAAGAAATTAAGAAATTAATAAACAAGGAATTTAAGGGAATACAAACATTGGAATCTGTTTGGATGGAAAACTGAAATAACATTGTATTGGAATGTTGCTGAATAAATTATAAATCCAAAATCTAATTTAAATGGATAAATTGAATTTTAGAGAAATAAGTGATATTGTTAAATAATGAATTTAAAAGAATTAAAATTTGAAATCTATTTAGAATGGAATTGAAAAATTGTAAAATCTGGAATGATTAATAAAGAGAAAGGTTATTAGTTGATAAATGGGAAAATAAAATTTATGTTATTAAAATATAAAACTAAATTAAAATAGTTTGACAGAAATCGTGAGAAGGATTTCTGTGATGTTTATGTGGAAATGAGATTTCCTGAGAAAAACCAAGTTCGAGTTTAAACCGATTTTATAAAAAGAAAGTTTTAAAAAAAAATTTAAACTTGTTTAAATGAGAGTGTTTTGGAAGTTATTATTTTATAGTGATAATTTATGAATTAGCAATAGAAAATTTTATAAATACCTTAATAATTATTTTTATAAATGGATTTGTTTAAAAGACTAGTTTTGGACTTAAGTCATTTGAAATTAGTATTTATTTTATTAAAACACTACTTTTAAATTTAGTTTATTAAAAACCTTATTTAAAATCAAAGTTTATATCTTAATAAATGGTTTTACTGTACATATTTTGAAATTATATTTTGAGTAAGTAACTAGAAGTGAATTTACATATTTTAAAGTATATTTCAATATAAAATGTTTTTAACTGTTTTCAAACTAAGTTGTTTGAACTTGGTTATTCCAATGGAAATATATGGTAAAGGATTTACCTTGTAAAGGAAGAATTTTGGGAAATTGTTTCAAATGAGTTTTGGAAGTTTGAAAATATATCTTTCAAAAGATATTTGAGGCAAATAAATAATGTGGAAATTATTTATTATGTGACGAATGCTTATGGATGTTTATGAATATAAATTGATAGTTAAATCACCGACTACCAATATTGAACAATGCGTTGATCGTTTCGAAGAGACCGGTATCGAGATTTATTTCTCGAAAAACCACTTCGACTCGGTTTGTACGTTTCATGCGAAAAACGTGTTCGGAGTCGAAGATGGAGCAGTGAAGTGCAAGGGCTAGTCGCTACTAATCCTGAGGATATTTCCAAATGGATGTAGTAGGAGTAGTGCCTTCGGTTCCGTTCGAACTCGGGACGGACTTGTATGGACGAATGCTTGCAAAACATCGTCAGGTGGACGATGGGCATTCTAAGTGAAACATTCTAAAGGTAACACTTAGCCTCAAGCCTCATCAACCGGGAATGACTGAAAATCAGGGGATATGCAGCAAGGTTAGGTGGGTCATGCCCAAGCAGGATAAGATATTTCCCCTGTCTAGATGTCCCTTTTTATATATTTCGGCTTAGTGGGTGGTTGGTCGCGCCAACCACGGGGTTTATCTTGTTCGGGACTGTTCAGTAAGGAATGGTTCCAGCCTTGTGTTGCAGGGGATGAAGGGAGTAGTCCTCGGTACGGTGATCTAGGCCCCGTACTGTGACAGGTAGTACCCCAGTGCCTAGTCATTGTTGGAAATCCATTCTCCCTACGAGCCTTGTACGAGTTTTGTTTGTATTACCCACTTTTGTGGCTAGTAGCTGGAATTTAATAGATGTAACAATTTCGGCTATTTTATAAGTATTTGTAAATAGACCCTATTATAATATCAGAGGATTTCTATAAAGATTGTTTTAGCTATCGTAAGGTAAAAACCCGACATGTTTATTTGTGGCGTGGTCTTACGAGATGCTTTTGTTTTCAAAGGATTTTTTTGAAACTTTAATAATCAATTTGGATGCATTATTATCAGCTGGTATTCCAGACCGACTCGGGTGTTATTTCATTATAATGCTCGGGTCGGACCGAGTATTATTTGTTCAGGTCAGGATGCTATGGAGCAGGAGAGGAGCTGGAGTCCGAGATGTATTATATGTACCTATATATATGTATCCGCTGCTATGATTATATGGTATGTTTGATTGGTGATTGTTGATGTATGAGATACTCTGATGATATGATGTATAAAACAGCGATAGATTTCATTTTGTGTAAAGTTCTATATTTACTATTATATATTATTCCGCTGCGACTATGAGATTCTGATATTGTTTAGTTTCTTCTACTTCTATCTCTTCTTCTTTAACCCTATGGTTCGTATTTCTGTTCCACTTGAGTCAATTTGTATAGAATAGTGTTTATTCAAGGGGTATGGATTTGCGGGCTGTCACACTTGGTATCAGAGCTTAGGTTGGCGACAACCTAGGCTTTGGTGGGGAAATTACTCATTAAACAGAGTCAATAGTACTCTATAATGAGTTGAGCGTAATAATAGCTATGAGAGCGTACTTGTTAGTGCATATAAAAATTGTTTTTGTACTATGTTGACTTATCGGTTGAGTGTTTATGAATTCTGGTCGGTGCGGGAAGTACAACCGTATCGATAGGGGTTTCTAAACTCTTAAATAAGATAAACCGACATAGTATTGTTTTTAAAGTGGATAAATGAAATAATTTTACCCAAAATTATATTTTGATATAAAAGAAATAATTTTCTGAAATTCTTATATATATCTGATTGTTTGGATGTGGATACCTTAATCAAATAAGAATCTAAAGATAATCTTAAATTTGAAATGATATCAGCTAATAAGAATCTAAAAGTTAATCTAAAATGTGAAATGGATATAACCAAATAAATTCCATGAGTATAAAGTATACAAAAGAGAATAACTAATTTAAACCAAACCAGAATATAAAACCCGGAAATTTTGAAAGGATTTTAAGTGTATTGAAAACAAAGTTTGGAAGTTTAAAATCTTGGTAATGTTTGGAATGTTTTCCAAAGTATTTCAAGATAATAATGGAATATTGTTTTGGGTAATATTTTTGAATGGAAACTGTTTGAAATGAATGTGAGAAAGTAAGAAAGCATTGTACTCACTTCAATCGCTGGAAAATAATCCTGATGATGCTGGTCACATCATTAGAATTCATTTTCGAGTTTCTAAAGTGATGGATTGCTTCCCTAATACTTGGTTATGATATTGTTTGGACTGGTTGGGTATAACAGTTGTTTTGGACATTTCAAATGGGAAAATTGTTTTGGTATAAACAAATTGTTTTGGAAAATCTGGTGATTTGAGTGATATACCAAATCGGTATATAATTAATATATTTCAAAATGGTTTTGAAATAAATCCGGGTAAATTGAATTCTGGAGATTCTGTTTAGAATAAAAATGTGAAAGTTAAAATGAATAAACTATATAACTTGTAAATAAAGTCGATTTAAAAAGAATTGGAGTTGATATTAAGTAAGAAAGGGAATGAAATTTTAATCCTGAAATTAAAATTAATTTGGGTAAATGGAGGTAAATGAAATTACTGAAATAAATGGAAAGTTGAATTTAACTTGGGATAAGTCAAATAAAATTGGAAATTGGAATTAAATTGGTTTGGGATAAATTGAAATGTAAGTTGGTTTGAAATTGTGGGTCATTGTGAAATGGATTGTACCCATAAGGTATTAAGTTGTATACTTATAATTTGAGATTGAGGATTTAATATTGTGTAAGAAGTTAAATGAAAGAAATTTGTATCCTTAAGAATTCAGTGATACACATATATACGTAAAATCTGAGATTGTGATTATATGATGTAGATGGATTGAAAAGAGCAATATGAGTTTTTAAATAAATAAGTATGGTGGATTCAAAGTTAATCTCAAGTGAAATGTGAATCGAGATAAGGGAGAGTGGGATATAAAAGAAGGGAATGAACTTAAGTTAGTAAATAAATCTTGAATTTGTGTATGGGGAATTAAATCTAAATGAATTGAAATTAAATTGAATTGGATATAAAGGTGAAATGTAAATTGCTTATAACTGCATAAAGAAATGCATATTCTTAAGTTATTAAGTGTTATAATTTGAACTTGTGATCATAAAATAGAAATGGACTTAACTAAGCAATCTAAACTCTTGATTTATTAATGGAAAGAGTTGAATGGTGTGGAAAATTCTAAACTTAACCAATAATGAAATGAAAAGTCTAATGAAGCAAAGTGAGAACATAAATGTGGATGTTCTTAAGTTAGTAAAACAAATCTTGGACTTATGTATGGAAAAAAATGGAAAATTGTTTGATAATGAAATTGGAATTAAATTTCAAGTTGTGGAATAAATAATATCAAAAGAAATTTAGATTATATTCAAAGGAGTAAAAAGGAAAGGTAGAAATTTAAGTCTGCTAATAAAATAATTGGAAAATGGTCACATTATAAATGAATTCAAGGTGAATTGAGAAAGTGTATTTAAAAACCTAAGATGGATTAGGCTAGAGACTAAATAGACTTACAATTAAATGGGAATTGTATTGTAGTGAATAGATTTTGATAGTTGGTCAAAATTTGGAAAGTAAATAGAAATCCAATTGTGGCATGAGATTTAAATTTGTGGTCACAAATAATGAAGTGTGAATGTAAAAAATTGGGATTGGATGAATATATGAATCAAGATTAATGGAATTGGAACTTGATTGAATGAAAATTAAATGAAAATATTGTGAAGAATGCTTAAGCAAAATAAATAATTGTAATTAAGCTTTATAATGTGGTCTTGGGTAAATTTGTGTAGATACTAAAATGGACTTGCAAGTGAAATGGATTTAATTGATTATTGTAATAGAATATGAAAGTATGAATTAAAGATGTGTGAGAGTTGAAAATAGTCCAGGATGAAATGATATTAATTTAAACTTAAGCTGAATGTTTAAGCTAGTTGGATTGAAATTTGTAAATGGTTTGATTTGGTAAGAATCAAATAAAATGGAAACAAATTGAGATATTATAGAATTGAAATCATTTAAGAAAGATGATGAGAAGGTTATTTTTAAGCTTATGAAATAGCTTTAAATGAAATTTGTTTGGACAATAAGAAAAAAAAAATTTGAACGCAAGCAAATGACTTTTAAGATTGTAATTGTAAGAAAGAAAGAATATATGAGTCATAAATAAGAATGGAATGATATATAAAACTATATATAACTATAAGAATAATGTAATAACATAAACTTAAGATGATTCATAAATTTGAAAAGTGAGAGTAAGGATTGAGTTAATAATTGAAATGGAATAAGAATGCTTGGATTGTGAACCATGCAGAATTTGATAAATTAATATGAATCTAAGTGGAAATTAATTTAAAATTATTATAAGCTTAAGTAATGGGTTATTACATAAATAACATGTAAATTTGCATGGTAAATTTGTCGATTTGTGGTAAATGAAGATAAATAGTAAAGTAAGCAAATAATTGGTTTTTGAATAAATTGGAATGGATTGTAATGTTATTAAGTAATTTTGCAAAAAAATGAAAATGAATTATAAAAGTAATGCAAATGCTTCAAATTTGAAATAAGAAATTGGTTTGTGAATCAACTTGATATTGAAATGATATAGAAAGATGTTAGTGAAGCACATGTTAACCATATGTTAAATAACAATAAATTGGCTGAAATAAATATGAATTGTGTATAGTGGACTTGGGTATAAATCATCCAAGTGAAATAAAAATGAAGTTGGACTTGAATAGGTAATTTGAAAGGTGATTTAAATCTTTGAATTGTTGGTAAATATGGCTAATATTGTTAAATGATGAAGTTTGTTTGGTTTGGCTATGCAATGGATATGTTCGACTTACATTTACATTGGAAATGTTATTAAAATGTTTATACCTTTGGAAACTGATGTGTTTGTTGAGTATAGTACAGGTGCGGAAGGCGTTTGAGAGAGTTGGAGCGCGTATATGCTAAAATATTAGCCGCTTGCTTTTAAAATTTGCTAAAAAAGGTACGCCTACGCAAATATAATTGGGAAATGATATATATATATATATATTGTGAAATATTTTGGTTTCCGACCGTTTGGGTCGATGTATATATATTTATCTGTATCGCGATATCGCGAAAGCTCCTCCGTACAGGGGAGACTCTCCCAAAATTTCCTAGAAAATTTTTGTGAGTTTTGAAAATTTGTAATGAACTTGGAAAGTTATAAGTTAAAATAAAAGCCTTAGAGTAAATAAAGCAAATGAGTTTGGATTTGAGCTAAAAGGATTTTGGGAGGTGTGTATAAGCTTTTAACTAAGCAAATTGGGTAAGTAAATGGGTTGGAGAGTATTTTCTACCCTAGAAAATTTCGGGGACGAAATTTTTATAAGGGGGAGGAATGTAACATCCCGGAATTTTTAACACGGGATTTGTGAATGTTTAACTCATTTGAAGTGTTTAGGATGGTTTTAAGATTTATTTTTAACTAAAAGGATTGGTTTAAATCATAATAACAATTAAAATTGCTAAGGTGGAGATTTAATTTGAGATTGAACAATAATAATTCAATATTCGGAATTGAAATAAAAGTAAATTTGGGTGTAAATAGTGATAAAAATGGTTTTAAAAATTTATTTTGAGTTATTTGAGTGTAAATAGCGTGGTGGGGATTTTATAAGAATTTTAAAGTTGATAAATTAATATTTGGGATTTTATATTAATTTAAAAATGAATTTAATATTATTAGAATGTAATTTAATAAGGTTTTGGTCCGGAATGAGCCAAAATGATTTTTAAGGTGATTATAAGTTTTATACGAATTATTGTTAAGTTAATAAAATTTTAAAAGTGAAAATTTAAGCGTTTTTGATAATTGCAGAAAATCGCCCGATTTAATAGACGAGTTAAAATAGCCTTTCGGGGCACAGTCTCGGAATTCGACGAAACCAGTTCCATTGGATCCATAATAGTTAGTTATTATCGGATTTCAATTTTCGTAGCAATCGGAGTTGTCGTTTTACCGTGACAGCTCGAAACGCATCGAAATCGATTTAACCGATTTAATTTTAAATCGATCGTTTAATTCCGTAACTCGTGCATACGATCAAATTAGCTTACGAAACCTATTCCATTGTGTCCGGAACTTGGAAAAACCTTAGGAATGCCTGTTGGTCCGTGAGAATCGGAGTTCGTTTGCTTAAGTGTTAAATTGAGAATTTGTTTTAATAAAATAATATTAAACTATATGTAAATATGTAATTTTATCAAACCCTAGCCTATTCTACGTTGTCGCCGCAGTTTTTATATTCAATGGCCGACGTGCTTCCATCTTCTTCTTCAAATTCCTTCTTATCTACTAATATCCAGCAAAACTCTCCAACTAAACAATCATAGATCTTGTTGAGATCTAGTAATTGACCGGTTGAGATCGATTATCGAGTGGGAAGGAGTTGCGTTCGAGCATGTTTTCAGGGACAACGGCGCAGCCGAGCTCCACCATATTTGCATCGAAGGTAGGGTAGGGGCGGAGTTTTCGAATGATGGTTTCTGATGGGGTTCAGGCTAGTCGATGGGCGAGCGACTCTTAGTTAGTGTTCGGCGGCTATGGGTTTGGGAGAAGCTGAGTTTGCGTTCATGAAGAAGAAGTTGACTTTGGCCTTGATTCTTTTGCAAATCGAACGGTTAAGATGGTAAAAAAATAATAATAAAAAATAAAAGAAATTTGTTTTAAGTTTAAATTCAAACCTTTAAATTTGAATAACTTTTTCATAGAACATCAGATTCGTATGAAACTCACGGCGCCGGAATCGCAGCGACGCGATCTACGCAGTGGAACAGTTCCGGAACCATCCGGGCAAGTAGAAATTTGAGTTAAATCGAACGTCGTTCGGTTTAATTTAAATTTCGAACGCTCGCCAAAACTCAGTGTGAGTTATTCTCACTCACATCTGGATACTAGTAAAGCTAGACAGTTAGTATTGATTGTTTGTTTGGATGTTTAGCTGTTTATGTTGATTATTATCAAATTGAATTGATATATATAGTTGTGCTAATATTTGTGGATGCAGGGAAAACAGGTTGGAGGGATCCAACTGGATTCCTCACAATATAGTGTTTATTTTTATAATTGATGTTGATGCCTGTTTATATATTGTGATGGATAATTTTGGAATTAAATTGTATTGTGATATTGTGGGATAAACTACAAACCCAGAATGTTAATTATAGAGAAATTTAGAGATTTAATTATAAAGAAATTAAATTGGGTTTCAAAAGAAATTAAGAAATTAATAAATAAGGAATTTAAGGGAATACAAACATTGGAACCTGTTTGGATGGAAAACTGAAATAAAATTGTATTGGAATGTTGCTGAATAAATTATAAATCCAAAATCTAATTTAAATGGATAAATTGAATTTTAGAGAAATAAGTGATATTGTTAAACAATGAATTTAAAAGAATTAAAATTTGAAATCTATTTAGAATGGAATTGAAAAATTGTAAAATATGGAATGATTAATAAAGAGAAAGGTTATTAGTTGATAAATGGGAAAATAAAATTTATGTTATTAAAATATAAAACTAAATTAAAATAGTTTGACAGAAATCGTGAGAAGGATTTCTGTGATGTTTATGTGGAAATGAGATTTCCTGGGAAAAACCAAGTTCGAGTTTAAACCGATTTTATAAAAAGAAAGTTTTTAAAAAAAATTAAAACTTGTTTAAATGAGAGTGTTTTGGAAGTTATTATTTTATAGTGATAATTTATGAATTACCAATAGAAAATTTTATAAATACCTTAATAATTATTTTTATATATGGATTTGTTTAAAAGACTAGTTTTGGACTTAAGTCTTTTGAAATTAGTATTTATCTTATTAAAACACTACTTTTAAATTTAGTTTATTAAAAACCTTATTTAAAATCAAAGTTTATATCTTAATAAATGGTTTTACTGTACATATTTTGAAATTATATTTTGAGTAAGTAACTAGAAGTGAATTTACGTATTTTAAAGTATATTTCAATATAAAATGTTTTTAACTGTTTTCAAACTAAGTTGTTTGAACTTGGTTATTCCAATGGAAATATATGGTAAAGGATTTACCTTGTAAAGGAAGAATTTTGGGAAATTGTTTCAAATGAGTTTTGGAAGTTGGAAAATATATCTTTCAAAAGATATTTGAGGCAAATAAATAATGTGGAAATTATTTATTGTGTGATGGATGCTTATGGATGTTTATGAATATAAATTGATAGTTAAATCACCGACTACCAATATTGAACAATGCGTTGATCGTTTCGAAGAGACCGGGATCGAGATTTATTTCTCGAAAAACCACTTCGATTCGGTTTGTACGTTTCGTACGAAAAACGTGTTCGGAGTCGAAAATGGAGCTGTGAAGTGCAAGGGCTAGTCGCTACTAATCCTGAGGATATTTCCAAATGGATATAGTAGGAGTAGTGCCTTCGGTTCCGTTCGAACCCGGGACGGACTTGTATGGATGAATGCTTGCAAAACATCGTCAGGTGGACGATGGGCATTCTAAGTGAAACGTTCTAAAGGTAACGCTTAGCCTCAAGCCTCATCAATCGGGAATGACTGAAAATCAGGGGATATGCAGCAAGGTTAGGTGGGTCATGCCCAAGCAGGACAAGATATTTCCCCTGTCTAGATGTCCCTTTTTATATATTTCGGCTTAGTGGGTGGTTGGTCGCGCCAACCACGGGGTTTATCTTGTTCGGGACTGTTCAGTAAGGAATGGTTCCGGCCTTGTGTTGCAGGGGATGAAGGGAGTAGTCCTCGGTACGGTGATCTAGGCCCCGTACTGTGACAGGTGGTACCCCAGTGCCTAGTCATTGTTGGAAATCCATTCTCCCTACGAGCCTTGTACGAGTTTTGTTTGTATTACCCACTTTATGTGGCTAGTAGCTGGAATTTAATAGATGTAACAATTTCGGCTATTTTATAAGTATTTGTAAATAGACCCTATTATAATATCAGAGGATTTCTATAAAGATTGTTTTAGCTATCGTAAGGTAAAAACCCGACATGTTTATTTGTGGCGTGGTCTTACGAGATGCTTTTGTTTTCAAAGGATTTTTTTGAAACTTTAATAATCAATTTGGATGCATTATTATCAGCTGGTATTCTAGACTGACTCGGGTGTTATTTCATTATAATGCTCGGGTCAGACCGAGTATTATTTGTTCAGGTCAAGATGCTATGGAGCAGGAGAGGAGCTGGAGTCCGAGATGTATTATATGTACCTATATATATCCGCTGCTATGATTATATGGTATGTTTGATTGGTGATTGTTGATGTATGAGATACTCTGATGATATGATGTATAAAACAGTGATAGATTTCATTTTGTGTAAAGTTCTATATTTACTATTATATATTATTCCGTTGCGACTGTGAGATTCTGATATTGTTTAGTTTCTTCTTCTTCTATCTCTTCTTCTTTAACCCTATGGTTCGTATTTCTGTTCCACTTGAGTCAATTTGTATAGAATAATGTTGATTCAAGGGGTATGGATTTGCGGGCTGTCACACTTGGTTTGTTGAGTGGTTGGAAGTCGAGTTCATGGGTGATTATGGTTCCGTGTGGTTGCAGGAGATTCAATAATGGTCGATTTTGGTTTTTAGGCGCCGTCGATTCATGGTTGTGATGGAGGCCAGGACGTGAATGTCTATAGGGGACTGGAGAGGAAGAGTAGTTTGCATGGCTGTTTAGAAGCAGTGGAGTTGGTAACGGTTTTTGTTTGGTGATTAGGAATTTGAGAACTGTAGAAATGATGGTCGTGGTTGGGGATTTTGGTTAGGTTTGGCGATTGGTTGCTTACGAGAAGGGCTGGTCGAGAGGAAAGTCTGGTTTGGGGGTTTGCAGTTCAAGCAGTCGTGGAAGTTGATCGATTTGGGGAAATTGATCGGCGATGTAATGGTGATGGATGATGTTTGGGGCAGAGAAGAATGTAGGGGGTAGCTGGGGTTGATGCAGTGGTGGGATTATGGACTTTGGGTGTTCAGGAAAGACTGGGGATGGAACGGTGCATATGATTGAAGTTGTTGGTCAAGTGGTGGCTTGGAAGCAGAGCATGGGTTCTGTGTTGATGGCAGTTTTTGAACTGTAGTGTGACAGAAGGAAGTATGTACTGGATTGTGGCGATTGAAGTGGCTTTGTCAGAAGTAAGGTAGTGATAGTTTATTTTCTTTTCGTGAAGTCACGACAATTCAAGTCGATGTCAAGGGTGAGGTTATTTGCGGAAGTGTGGTGACGTTGATAATGGAAATCGAAGTTTGTTGTTTGGGTGGTGTAACAGAGAGGGTTGTCAGGTGGGAAGAATTTTTTGATGTAGTGTGGTATAGTAGTGATGTGGCTGGTTGCACTGTGATGGTTGTCACGATTGAGTTTGACAGGACTGATGGGTGTAATTATTTGGCAGTTTGTGGAGAAGTAGTGGCTGGTAAGGTTGTGGTGGTGGTATTGATTATCGAGTATGACAATTGATTGTAGTGCACTGTGAAGTTGAAGCGTTATTGATGAGTTTGAAGACAGTTGAATGGTCTGTGAATAGTTTATATGTTGATTGGTCTATGGATGGTATATAAGCAAAGAAGCGAGGATAGTGAACAGGGATTTGATGGTATAGGTATTCGGAGGCGGTGAACTTTTGCAAAAGAGAGAGTAAGCAATTTGAGAAACGAGGTTTGTCTATATTAGATTATCGACAACTTTGGTTGAAATGACTTTGAACCAGAACGTATTCTTCTTGCTTCTGTTCCTTATGGTCAGGATACTTGGTATCTGTGAGTTCTTTGTTTTTTCATTACTTGTTCTTTTTTCATTTATTTTTCATGTGATTGCATTAGTTTAACTTCAAGATTGTTTTTGCTTTTTCAAGTGTTCTTTCTTCTTTTGTCGGTTGAGCTAGGAGATGATTTTTCGAAGTTATCGGCATTCTGTAGTGTTCTAGTTGATGCATTAGTCCTATCTATGATTGTAGCAGCATTTTTTGCTAGTATCTTCTCCTTGTTATATTTGTGTAATATTGTGATCTATTTTTCCGTTAATATTTTATATAGTGTCAGTCATGTTGATGTATCATATCCAAGACTCTCTACTAGTCTCTGCCTTAAATGTACGAGTCTATTAGTATTTAAACACAAATGAGTGGTTGAAATTAAAGAGCCGATGTTGGGGGCATGGTGATCCTTTTCCATACACACACTCATACATATAATACACACATATATAACATTGACTAATTGATTGAATATGGAATGAAAAATGCAGTGGATATTCTGGGTTGGACCATTCATTGGAGCTGCACTTGCTGCCATGTATCACCAAATTGTGATAAGAGAAATTCCATTCAAAAGCAGGTCTTAGAGTTCATTATTGTATGATGCATTTTCTTTCGTTCTTGTACTGTTTGTTAATATTCAAGAGAGAAGAGCTTTAAACAAAAGTAGGAGAAATGATATGTTGGATGCATTGTTGTTTAATGACGATGGAACTAATTCAGATCTTAATGATGAACAACTAATTGACTTGTTGATCACATTCATTTATTCTGGATACGAGACTGTGTCGACTACTTCAAAGATGGCTATCAAGTATCTTCATGACAAGCCTATTGGTGAGTTAAAACAATGTGAAATATTTTACACTTTGTCAATATGAATATTTACTATTTGGGCACTATAACTAAACACATGATTCCTCAACTCGTACGTTAAATTATAGTGACGACGACGACGAATTAATTAAGTTTATAAAAATGAACTAAGTTCATAAAAATTAACTGAATTAATAATAATAATATAATTAAGTTAACCGAGTTTTAATAGTAGTAGTGATAATGATAATAAATTAACTAAGTTAATCAAGTTAATAAAAATTAATTAAGTTTTGTTATAATTAAACAAGATTTATAAAATTAACTAAGTTTAGCTTAACTAAATTTTATAAATAATAATAATATAACTAACAAAGTTTTATAAATAACAGTGATGATGATGATGAATTAACTAAGTTTATAATAATAATATTAATAATATAACTAAGTTTATGTTAACTAAATTTTATAAATAGTAATAATATAACTAATTTAACAAAGTTTTATAAATAATAACGATGACAACGATGATGAATTAACTAAGTTTATAAAATTAACCAAGTTTATATTAATAATAATAATAATGCTAATAATATAATTAAATTAACCTTGTTTTATAATAATAATAATAATAATAATAATAAATTAACTAAGTTAACCAAGTTAATAAAAATTAACTAAGTTCTGTTTTTATAAATAAACCAAGTCTAAGATAGGTCAAAATTAAATAAGTTTTATAAAATTAATTAAGTTTAAGATAACTAAATTTTATAAATAATAATAATAACTAATTTAAAAAAGTTTTAAGTAATAATAATGACGATGATGAAGAATTAACTAAGTTTATAAAAATTAACTAAGTTTATAATATTAATAATAGTAATACAATTAAGTTAATTAAGTTTTAATAATAATAATAATAATAAATTAACCAAGTTAATTGAGTTAATAAAAATTAACTAAGTTTTGTTAAAATTAACAAGTTTTATAAAATTAACTAAGTTTAAGTTAACTAAATTTTATAAATAATAATATAACTAATTTAACAGTTTTATAAATAATAATGATGATGAATTAACAACACCAATAAGTTTTATGAAAATTTACTAAGTAAGTTTATAATAAAAATAATATAACTAATTTAACATAGTTTTATAAGTGATGATGATGATGAATTAACTAGGTTTATAAAAGTTAACTAAGTTTATATTAATAATAACAATAACAATAATAATAATAATAATATAACTAAGTTTATGTAAACTAAATTTTATAAATAATAATACCATAACTAATTTAACAAAGTTTTATAAATAATAATGATGACAACGATAATAAACTAACTAAGTTTATAAAATTAACCAAGTTTATATTAATAATAATAATACTAATAATAATACAATTAAATTAACGTTGTTTTTTAATAAACAAAAGTATTATTTATTGTTGATGATATCACCTTCCCACAGGTTTATTATATTGTACTATCATTTTGAACAGGTTTATTTTGTTATTTAACTTATGTCATCAATTTCTTAATCTACTTTTAATTCAGTATAGAGAACCTGGAGTACTTCTATGGCATGGATTCACTGTCCAGGACTGTGCAAATCAATGCTTCGACAACAAAGATGATAACGAAAAAGGAAGACAAATGCCAGTTCATTTCGGGACGGATCCACAAGTGAGGTAACATAAATAGATATGAATATATCATCTACTACCAGAAGTTTGTTTGCTCAAATTCATAGATGAATTTTAGCATGCTAAAGAAAAAGCAAAATGTTCTAAGATGTACGCATTTATTTGGATCATCAAACTTTTGAGCTGCAGTTGAAAACAAACCAGAGCATACCATCTTCTCTGTTTTTTCCAGTTATATTTTTGTTTTTTTACACAAATTTCTCTTAATTGCTAATGATATCATGGAAAACAAACACTTATGAAGATTCTTAGTTGATGGTCTTTTGATCATTCAGATATTCTTACAAATTCTTGTTAAAATTATGTGCGTCATTAGTATATAAAATCATAAAATTCATGTTGTATCTCATCAGAATTGCATGTTCTTAGCTTAAGAACAATTTTGAGAACTTAGCTTTATAATAGCACTTTGGGGTATTACAAAATTTAACAAATAACAATAAATATAGGGTGATTTTCATATTGGTTTGAACTTTGCTTCTATGATGGGGGTTCCAATCATATTCTTCTGTAGAAATAATGGTTAGCTATTAGCACTCCTGCTACAGAGCAATTTCGAAGTAAATGTTTACTGAACTTAAGTTATATTATTGTATATTTTCCTTCTTTACACATACCAGAGAGCTACAAGATAAATTATAATAAATGAACTGTGCAGGTGATGGAGTGGTAGTAAAAGGCCAGGCTTATGGAATTCGTAGTATACATGTAGATGGGAATGATACACTTGTACAATGTTGTAGATGTTTGATATCAGATTTGTAGTCCTACGAATTAACATAATTGTTTATCTATACGTTGAGCTTTCACTTGTGCGGGCATTGGACTTTCGAAGAAAGCAAGGTTGAACTTTTGTGGTGCTAGCTTTCACTTCTGCATGCAACAAAGAATTATGGATAATCAAGCGTTTTGTTAGCACCGGTTTGGTATAATATTTTATTAGTACTAAATGTGTAAATTTGTATACGAATGGTACTGTATGTTGGTCATTTTATAAAAATCTGCTGTATTAGAATGGTTATGGATATCTTATTAGATTATATGATTAATATTTTTTTAATTGTTCGAATATGATGATTATGTGAGTGATTGTTGATTGATATAGTAGAAATAAAATAGACCATCAACAGGAAATAATAGCATGAAAAAATGGTGCAAAATGATCAATAACTTTTAGTAGCGTTTCAAAAACGCTACGAAAATACATATAGCGGCGTAGAATAAACGCAACCGTAAAGCAGGGGTAAATTTGGAAATTCTGTTGGTAGCGTCAACAATCCTTTTGGTAGCGTTTTATACACGCTGCAAAAAAAGAATTTAGTGGCGTTTCATAAATGCTGCAGTAAAATGCTTTATGGTAGCGTTGAAATAAGTGCAACTAAAAATCAGGTATTTTTAGTCGCGGGCTTTATAACAGCGTTCATCAAAACACTGCTAAAACTTTTAGTACCATTTTTTGAGCGCTACTAAAAATCAAAATTCTTGTAGTGTCACCCATTATAGTATATGCTGTTATATTTATGCTATTATAATTTTTATTCATTACCGTTTATCACTGCAAGTTCCCTGTAGAATAGAATTATTATGGGTTGAAATGATAGACCTGAACGATATTTATTTATTTAAATTGGGATTGCAGGTTTGAAATGATAGAACCTAGGTTTTCTGTGTAAATTACGGATTGAAATGATATATTATCCGTATCACTAGACCTAGGTTAGAAATATTATACAGACCCGTGGTTATTATATATTTTCTGGAAATATTAAATAGTTTAAATTAGTATATTATAATATTTTGTTTAAAAATTGGATTAAAAATGATTTTTATAAGTATAGTGATTTTATACAAGTTAAATATGTAAATAAATGAATGGTTAAGTTAGAATTTGAAGCGTAAAATTTATTTTGTAAACTTTGATTTTGTAAAACAAAAAGGAATTCAAGTTAACAAATAAATATGATAAATCGGTACAAATTTGAATATAAAGTGAATTAATAAAGGGTTAAGTTTTCTATGAATTAAATGGTTAAATAAGTGAATGCTTAAAAATGGAAGTTGAAGTATAACTTAATTTAGAAGTGTGAAGTTGGTTTAGAATAAAGGTAAGTTAAGAATTAAATTGGAAATTAAGTTATTTTTGAATGATAATTAAACTTAATTGTTACGTAAAATTTTATAGAAATTTGTCACTTGATGTTTTAAGTAAAGCCTAAAGAAGTTGATATTTATTTGCGAAATTTACTTTATAAAAATCATAAATTATTGAGTAATTTAAATGACTATTTCAAAGTGGAAATTATGTTTTATAAGTTAAATTGGTTTAAATTAAGGTTTAATTATTTCCGAAATTATATTGGAGTCTGAAATTTAATTTGCTTAAATCTGCTGTAAGGGGTATTACCGCACTTCACAAGTGCTGTAGTTGATGCAAATGAACTAAGGCTAAACCTTTGGATTTATATTGGATTTTGTAAGAATAGTAATTTCACTTGTAAATATTTTTAAAATGAAGTATTTTGACTGAAATATAAACTTTTTTGGAATTTTATAACCACGTGTAATAATAACGTTGGTTGTTAAAGAGACCGAGATCGGATATGACCATACTCTCTGTCGATACTGAAAACCACTTTGACAGCCGTGCACGCGGTGGAGATTCCAGAATGAAGTAGGATGGCGGCGGCGTTCTATTGAGGTATGTACGTGGACCCGACTCCCGTGAGTTGGCATAAGGTGGCTAAAACATGAGCGATTGACGGACTAATGAGGTAGCACCTTTGATCGGACGCACTTATTCGTATGCCATTCTATTACTTTGTGATTGATTGGTGCGCACCTTTGATTTTGGGAGTGTTGTTCGAGGTGGGCGGTAGTAGCAGCTATAAGTTACCACCGGTCCGGATGCGTAATTGGTATATCTACCCTGGAATTGTCTAGTTGTGCCGTGTCACCTACCATAGCGAGCCTTATACGATTTTGGTTTTGTACCATACCTATGGAGTGCCCTCTTACGACGCCCAGTACGGGGGAGATTACGGTACTATATATACTATGGGAAAATATTATGTGTTAAGGGCTATATGGGCAATCCCTTAACGCTATTTAAAAGTAAGTTTAATTTACCAATAGACACTACTATAATAGCGGAATATTACTACATAGTAAATAGTTTAACGGATCCTTAGATGATGGGCGGTCTCAAACATCCTTTAAGTTACTTGCCTTTATATTACAGTTCACTCGAATTAGCTTACACTGTATAAGTATGTATGTCCTAACTCGAGTGTTTGTGTTTATTTCTTACGCTCGGGTCAGCCTGAGTATTAGTTCGGACTTCTTTTCCCCGGAGCTAGGACTGCTGGAGATCACCTCATCGAGTTGTTGTCCATTTTCTTTTCAGTCTTTTATCTTAGCTTATGTAATCGAGAAAACTGAATATTGAGATTTTCTGTGGTTGTTTCAAACTATATTTGGTTTTAAGACTATGTAATTTGTACTTATTTTGAGACTTTGTGATTGTGGCTTCATGAACTACTATTTCTCTACTTTCGCTGCATTTCTTACTCTGTGTCTGTGACCTGTGATTATTTATTTACTGTATATTCTGAGATTTACCAAATTTTATTTACAACGCGGTATTTTGAACAATTCAAGTCCGACATGTGCGGATGCGAATGGTTGAAAATATCGGATCGTTACAATTATATGAATGAAATAGAGAAATCAAACAACAAATGTATGAATGGAATCAATAAGGATAAACTAACTCTATTGTTTGAAATTGTTGTTGTTTGTTTTGGTTTAGGGTTGTTTGGGGCAAGGATACTTTAAAAATTGTTTGGATGTATGAATAATCTATTTAGTTTCATCTAAGACTATTGAGTATATGGTGCGCTTAGTATATTATTTTTCATCCAGTACAATTTAAAGTTTGGAACCCGAACAACTACCTGTTTTGTTTGATATGAATAAATGATTGATTTGTATTGATTCTATGTGATGGTTATATGCCCTATGCAAGTGACTGTTGGTTGTATTGATTTGTTGTTATTGATTGAAACAACATTAAATATTTCATTTTATATAATTGTTAACTTTTTTTTGGATTATATAAGTGAAGTACAGGTTATGGAAGCAATTGCTACTGCATTTGGCTTCATAATATAAGCGTAAATTGCCCGACAAATAGGTACGTTTTCGGATTACGGTTTAGAGCGTTATTATATTATTTTCTCGAGTGGGGATATATATATATATATTATTTTGGGAAAATATATGTTATATATTGTTATATTTGATATTATATTTTCTCCCGAGCCTCTCCGTACAAAGGAGATTCTGCCGAAATTTTCCGTAAATTTTGGGCTTAGAGAATATTTTGAAATTTTTTTCAAACCGTATTAATTTGAATATAAAAGATTTAATAGTTTATAAATCTATATGTTTTATTTAAATTATCCCATTCTGTAAATTTATTATTATGAATATAATGATTTGAATAATACATATTAAGTTATAAGTTCCTCTTTTCCCTTCTTTTCCCTTTACGGGGACGAAAAATTTTGAGTGGGGGAGGGTGTAACGACCCGTAAATTTTCAATAATTAAAATTGTTAATTTATTGAGATTTTTGAAATTTAATATTGAAGAAAATAAAAATTGGTGAATTATTAATAAAAGTTGTGATAATGTAATGAAAATTAACTTAAAGGAACGTAACAAGGTTAATTAAAGTTAATAATTAATGACTTGAATGAAATTCCAATTAAATAAAATAATTTAAATGTTATGACTTGATTTTAAATGGAATATGAGAAAACAAATGAAATTATTGGATTAATGTATGAAATAGTGTAATAGATGGAAATCATTTGTGAAGAATAAACATACATGTATTATAAAGGGAAAATGGTGACAAATGGTGGTCGTTACCAGTGATTTACCAATTTAAAATAAAAGTTACTTTAATGATAATTAATATAATAACGGAAGTGTGAATGTGAATTGAATAGAAACGGAAATTTGTTTATAAGGCAGTAATTGATGTAATAAAAAGAATGAAACCAAGTGAATAAAATTATTTAGAATATTTAATTGTATTTAATGTATATAATTGGCGAAGATATAATAATGGAAACATGATGGTTAATAACAAAGGAGTTATAAATTTTAATATATTAATGAAGCATTTATGCAAATGTAAGATGTAATAGGCGTAGATTAGTGTAATAGATAAATACCCACGTTGACATCACATTTAAGATGGTAAGTTTATAATTGATTCATAATAAGGAAAATTCAAATGAATGGATTTATTTGGGAGGGAAATTGACAACTAATGAATTTATTTAAATTAGTAAGTTATAATTTATGGAAATTACTAAATTGGGGAGTGAATTCAAAGGTTATTAACTAAGGAAGTAATGCGTAATAAATTGAATAAAATCAATATTATATAAGAATTGTAACATTTGTTTGTGAATAGTGGATTCATATATGTAATTAAAAGTTATGATAACGGTTGTTTTAAGTTAACCATTTATCTAGTCTATTAATTAAAACGGGTAACCAATTGAAATAAATCTGAATTTAATGTTACATTAATGTAAATTAGGGTAATAATTGGGAATAACGTAAATTTTATTCAGTGTTATGATGTTTAGTTGAATATAACATAAAATTAAGCGTAAATTTAAGGTTATGATAACAATTATTATTAATTACCTAATTAATTGGTTAATGAATTTATTGGAATCAAGTTCATTTAAATATCAAGCGGATGAAGGGTAACAATAGGTACTAGGTATAAAGTGATAATGGACTTAGTATAGAGATTGAAACTAATCAAATCAAAGTTATTTGGAATTATTATAATTAAATGGAACTCAAATTTTAATAAATGACTTTAATCTAAATGAAATTTAATTTATTACGCTAATTGAAATAAAGATGGAATGTGATAATATTAACGTAAAAGATTTTGAATCCAATATTTATTTCATCCGTTGACAATAATAAATTGAATAGTAGAATGAAAAATAATTTAATAGAATTATTGGAAATTTAATTTATAATTTTGATAATGAAATTCAAAATTGACACAGCAATTGATAAATTTATCAACTTTAAATTGATGTCTAAACTTGTTTAAAATTTTTGTAGATGATTAAGAAATATAAAAGTGATATAGAATTGAATTAAAAATTGGATTTTTTTAATTAATTTTTAATTTATTTAATTAATGGAAAATTAGCCATTTTGGCAACTGACTCGGATTTCGACGAAACCAGTTTCATCGGATCCGCAACTGTGAATTATTGTTGGATTTCAAGTTTCGTAGCGATCGGACTTGTCGTTTGATTCGTTTGATCGTACAGACTCGAAACGCCTTGAAATCAATTTGGGATTTTTTTTTTGATTTTAGCATAACTTCTTCATACGATGGAATTTGGACTTGAAACCATTTCCATTGCGTTTAAAATACATCTATTTTAATATATGGGTCGACCCAATTTCGTTCCGGAGTCGAAACGTGCTTTTTGGGCCACTTTGTCGTTAGCGCGTATATCCAATTGGGCCCATCTATTCTATTTCAACTTTGTCTATAAATACCCTGTTATAAACCCTAGCCTCCTTAATTCTCATTTGTCTGTACGTACTATTCAGCTATTCTCTCCTCACTTCAATGGCAGACAAACCCTAATTCCAATTGCAATCCCAAATCAAATTCAAAACCAAAATTTCAAACTCCACAATATATGCCAAATTTCATATCAAATCGGAGCTCTCGAAGAGCGTAACTCAGATCTGCAACTCGTTTTTCGATTCGACGCATTGTTCTTTCAGAAATCGCAAATCAATTTTCGGTCGTTCGTCGCTGGACGATGAACTTCGTCTGATCGGGAAATCCTTTCTGGGTTTTGAAGAGAGAAACTAGAGGACTTCATCCATGCAGTTTATTTGGCGAATCAACGGTCTGATCGTCGGCAAATCCTCGTTTAGGGTTCGATTTTTCGGCGGCTGTTCCAAATTTTGGGGAGAATGGTGGTGTTCGGAGGGGATCGTCGTGGCTTGGGAAAGATCGCGGCACGGTAGCAGGTGGTCGCGTGCGTGGTTGAGGCCTGACTAGAGGCGTGTGCAGCGACGAGGGAGAGGCGGCTTAGTTCGTGCTATAGCAAATTTCTTTCGTGCGCACGCGTATTGGGGTTTCAGGAGATTGATGACGTGGCGGGGTAATGTGTTCTTTTTTTATATAATTGAAATTCAAGCATATCTATCGCTATATCTTTCGCATACAAACTCCATTTCACGCGCGATTTTTTTGTTAGGATCGTAATAAAATTATGGAGATTTTGGCGCTAGTTTGGATGAATTCCGAGACTATCAAATTTTTGGGTTTAAATTGAATTGAAATTCAATTTCAATTCAAAAGGTGAGTGTTTTAACCCACTCACAACTTCTAAAATTTCTTATGTTTGTTAAATTAATTTTTTGTTGTGATTATGCATTTATTTATGACTTTTTCGTATATTTTAATCATCATCTCAATTATTGCATTTATTTAAATTAAATCGTTATTTAATTTATTATTGAATATAACTGCCAGTTAATTACATGTTATATATTATCAGTTATATATTTATATTGATTGATTGTTTTGGATGATGATTGTGATGGATGTATGATCTTATGATGGATGAATGGATGTTTTATTTATATCATCATAATCTGCAAGTTCTTTATTGATTTGTCATTATTGATTCGGGATTGCGGTTTGAAATGATATACAACCATATTTTATTTTAAATTACGGATTGAAATGATAAATATCCATATCACTTAACCATAGGGTAGAAAATTATATACAGACACCGTGGTCTATATATAAAAATATTTTGAAATGATTTTCTATGGTTTGTAAAGAAATATACGATTTTATGAGGTATGGATATTGGATTTAGAAAGCAAATATTTCAAAACTAAATAATAGAAAAAGTGAAATTGGTATATGTATATGAATTATAAAATTTAGTTTTCAAATATTAAATATTTAAGCTTTGAAAAATGTCGAATTTGAAATGGTTTATTTGGAGGATCAAATCGGTATTTGGAATTTAGTTGTGAAATTAAAGAAGCTATTTTATTTTATAAAGTAATTTAATATTTAAACCATTTAAGTGGTGTAGTTATATTTCAAAGTTATGAAATTCAAAGTTTATGATTTGGAAGGTTATATTTCAAATGTTGGTTTCGAAGTATATAAATTTGAAAGTGTTATGGTTTTAGAAAAGGATATATTTGAAAAATGATATTATATTGATTTGGGTTTGTAAAAATAATATCATATTGATTTGGGTTTTTAAAACAGAATGATATCGTATTTTTATGGTTTTGAAAAGGATATTATATTCTGGTTTTGAAGTATAATTATTTTAAATTGACCACGGTGTTATAATAACGTTTGGTTGTCAAAGAGACCGGGATCGGAAGTTGTCATACTCTCTGCCAACTCCGAAAACCACTTTAACAACCGTGTATGCGGTGGAGATTTCAGAATGAAATAGGATGGTGGCGGCGTTTCCTTTGAGGTAAATACGTGGACCCGACTCCCGTGAGTTGGCATAAGGTGGCTAAAACAGGAGCGATTGACGGGTTAAGAAGGTAGCACCTTTTATCGGACACATCCCTTCGATATTATACTTTGACTTTTGGATTTATTCGGTGGCCACTTTTGATTTCTTTGATCTGGGGGTATGGCTCGTGGTGGGCAGTAGCTGCGGCTATGCGTTACCACCGACCCGGAAGCGTAATTGGTATATCTACCCTGGCATTGCCTACTTGTGCCGTGTCGCCTACCCTAGCGTGCCTTATACGATTTTGTTTTGTACCATACCTATGGAGTACCCTCTGACGACGCCCATTACGAGGGAGATTACGGTACTGTATAGACTATGGGAATATAAAAGTGTGTTAAGGTGGAAAATGTAAAGCCTTAACGCTATTTTCAACACATTATACTTTACTTTAGATACTATTATAATAGCGTATGTTACTACATAGTAAATAGTTTAACGGATACTTAGGAGATGTGAATCCCGAGCACCTCTTAAGTTACTACACTCACGTTAGACACTGGATAGGAGATGTCAAATCCCGTAAACATCTCTGACGCCATTCCACTCATATATTTATCGTTGATTTAACTTACATAAGATCTTTTAGTTCTGACTCGACTGTTTTGTCTTTTCAATTCGCTCGGGTCAGCCTGAGCATTTCAGGATTTGAAGACTTTATTTCTGGAGGACGAAGACGAAGATTTTATTACTATTATTTATTATATTATTACACTGCATCACATTGTTCCGCTGCATTACTAATATTCTCTGGTAAGTGTAACTCTGATATGTATTGTATAAGTATAATCGAATATTTTGTAAAACAGCTTCATGAACTGTATATTTGATTATTATATTTTATTGTTCTGCTGCAAGATTCTGTTTTGTTTTTCTTTCTTTCTCTTCTTTTTCTTATTTACCCCATAACAATCTTCCCTTCTGTACGTTTTAAGTCTGACGTGTGTGATTTATCGTTGATTTAAACCGTGCAAAAAGGCGGGACATTATATAATGGTCATAAACTGGTATATTTTATTTAAATTAATTAATTTTGTAAATTTGTTTGTTTGTAAAATTAATATTCTGAATAAGATATATTGACTACTTAATTCTTTCTTTTCCCATTCTTCTTCCTTTTCGGGGACGAAAAGTTTTGAGTGGGGGAGAGTGTAACGACCCATAAAATTCGATAATTAAATTGGTTAAGTTAATAAGATTTTTGTAATTTAATTTGGAAAGAAATAAAATTTATAAAATTTATGTTGAATTAAATGTTAAGAATGAATTGTGGCAATTATTATAAAAAAACAAATTATTGACAATGGAAGTGAAATCACATTGAAATGAAATAGTGTAAATTGTAGCACCGGGGTATAAAATTGAAATAAGTAAATAGATGTAAGTGAATGGCTATTAACTTGAAGGGAATTCAAATTTATTGAAATAATGGAAACATTATAGTTTGTTTATAAGCGAAATATAAGAAAAACAAATGTAACTATTGAATTAATTAATGAAATAATACAGTGTTAATGGTAAGTAATAAACATGTAAATGTAAGTAAAAGTAAATAGGTGACAACTAATATATGTTATTTATTTATTTAGTGTGTTAAATAAGATTGGTAATCAAATTGCAATTAAAGGTAATAATGTTAATGCAAGCGAATAAATAATTAATTTAGTGCAATCCCAATTAATTGAAACAAATGTAAGGTTATAATGGATTGAAATCAGTAAATCGGGAAATATTAATTGATGAAATAATACGTAAAATTTTGCAGTTTGATAGAATCAATGCTAGATAAGTAATTAAAATATTTGTTATTTGATAATAAAGTATGAATGGGATTAAATTAAGCAAATGATGATAGTCAATAATTGTTTACCCATTTATTTAATCTATTGGATTAGATCTAAATCCATTGCAATTAAACGTAATTAAAAACTACGTTAATATGAATTTAGTTGATAACTGTAAAAATATTAGGGTAATTGAATATATACTAATGTTAAATCTAAACATAAGACGATGATTGATTGAATAAAGAGATTGAATATGAATGGTATAACTTTAATTGAAATAAATTTTTATAATTTATTGAATTTACTTAAATTGAAGGAAAACACTTCAAATTTTGCAATAAATCCTTATTTGATTGATATGGAAATTTTGGTAAATGAATTAGAAGTTTAATTGTAATCAAAAATGATAGAAATGGTAAGTTAATAATTGATTCATAATAAGATTAAAAATCAAATAAATGGATTATTGGAATTTCAATTGGCAATGAGTGAATTTATTTAAATTCGAAATTTAATACAGTGATGGGTAAATTAATTAACTTAAATTGGATATCTGAACTTGCCTAAATTATTGGGAAGGTTTAAGAAATCAAAAATGATGAGATTTGTTGATTATAGAATTTAAATTTGAAGAAGTGATTAATTAATATTAAATTATTTAATTAATTGAAAAATAGCCATTTTGGCCACTGACTCGGATTTCATCAAAACCAGTTTCATCGGATCCGTAATGGTGAATTATTTTAGGGTTTCAAGTTTCATAGCGATCGGACTTGTCGTTTGATCGTACGGACTCGAAACGCCTTGAAATCAATGAAGTTGAAATCAATTGAAATCAATTTGAAATACTTTGATTTTAGCATAACTTCTTCATACGATGGAATTTGGACCTGTAACCTATTCCATTGATTTTAAAATATTTTTAAACATCTATTTTGTCATATCGGTTGACCTAATTTCGTTCCGAAGTCAGAACTGGCTTTTTGGGCCATTATCGTTCGATTTTTCCAAACCAATCTAACCTATGTGCTTCTATTTTGTTCTGCCTATATATACCCCGTCATAAATTCTAATTGTTCCTCATTGTCAATTTTTTGTACGTATAATTCTTGCTGCTGCTCCTATTCCTCAATAGCAGACAAACAAATTCTCAAATTCCGAAATCCAATTGCAATTCAAAATCAAATTGAAAATTCAAACCCCAAAAATTATATCGAATTATATATCGTTTTGAAGCTATTGACAAGCGCAAGTCAGTTCTCCCATCTTTTTTTTGATCTGGATTATGGTGTGGCCGAAAATAGGTGTTTTGTTTCCTGTCGTTCGTTTTGGGTTGAGTGATTTCGGCGGTGGATCTTCTTCCCCTCGACGATTGGAGGCTGTTGTGAGGTAGGGGTTGTCGTGTAGTTTGCATTGCTGGGGTTCACACATTCGATAGTGGTCAGAATCGGCTCGATTCAAGCGTTGATAAGGCGGCGGCGTAGCTCTGCAGGGAGACGGCAGAGGGATCGCGCGACCCTAGGGTGGAGCGGCTCAGAAGCGCAAACCCAATGGTGTGCGTGGATCAGCGCGAAGGTGGACCAGACGACGTTAATTTTTGCTCGAAGTGGCGGCGGCTCATTCTCATTCCAACGCAAGGCTTCGAATTTTCTGGCTAGGGTTTCGTATACTGTAGGATGATGACATGGCAGGGAAGTTTGTTTATTTTAATTATTTTCTTAATTCAAATCGTATAACTTCTATTCTGAATAACTTTTGCATACGGACTCAGATTCACATGCGGTTTTCTCCATTGGGATCGTAATGAAATTCCGGACATTTTGACGCTGGTTTGGATGATTCTAAGACTATTCAAATTTTGGGTTTAAATTGGATTTAAATTCAATTTAAATTCAAAAGGTGAGTGTTTTAACCCACTCACAATTTCTAAAATTTCTTATGTGTGTTAAATTAATTTCTGATGTGATCAGAAATTTATTTATGGATGTTTGGTATATTTTTATCATCATTCCGGTTTAATTAATTTATTGAGTTAAATTGTTATTTAACTTATTATTTCATATAAACTACCGGTTAAATTGATATTTAATTTATTATTGAATATAAACTATCAGTAAATACCTATTGTTTATTATCTGTTATATATTGATGTTATGGTTTGAATTAGATGATGATTGTGATAAATGGTTGATGATTGATATTGGATGAATGGATGTTGTATTATATATTATTATAAACTGAAATTTGTTATGCATTTTTATTTCATTCGGGATTGCGCTTTGAAAAGATATATAACCGTATTTTTATTTTAAATTACAGATTGAAATGATAAATATTGGTATCACTGAACATATGATAGAAAATTATATACAGACACCATGGTCTATATATAAAATATTTGAAAATGATTTTTATGGTTTTGTAAAGAAATATATGGTTTTATGAGATATTGATTTGGATATTTTATAAACGTTATTTTATATATATAGTTAAATTCTTGATTTTAAGCTATGTGTAAAATTGGTTTAAAGTACAAAATAAGTTTAAAAATAAAGTTGATTTCTTTTAAGATACAATATGGTTAAGTATTTATTTAAATTATATTTTTGGAATTTATAATGACTTAAATGAGAATAAGGTTGAAAGATAAATATGAAATTTATTTGAAATTTAATGAAATTGAGATTTTAAAGGTACGATTTTTGTAGCTGGATTTTGGTTTAAGATGAATTAAACGGATATTCCAAGTATAAATAAATTTAAGGAAATATTTAGACATTTGTAATTTGAGTTTATTTAAATGATAATGGACTTATTATGCAAACATTTCAAAACTAAATAATAGAAAATTTAATTTTTGAATCGTAATTAGCAACCTCAGTTTTGAAATTGTTTAATACTTAAAGTTTGAAATATATTGGAATCGAAATGGTTTGTTTAAAACTGAAAGTGAGTTGAAAGTTATGAATTGAGACTTAATTTAAAGCGAATAAAATTTTGAAGTCGAGGAAATTATTTAAGTTTATAAAGTAAATTTAAAATTCAAACTGTTTTATTTTATATACTGTTTGAATATCCAAACCATTTAAGTTTTGGAAGTTATGGTTTAGAAGCTATGAAATTCGAAGTATTATGTTTTGGAAGGTTATATTTCAAGCGTTTGGTTTTGAAATATTTTAAATTTGAAGGTGCTATGATTTTTGAAAAGAGATATATTTGAAATAAAAATGATATTATATTTGGTTGGGTTTTATAACAATGATATCATATTTGATTGGGTTTTTGAAATGGAAATGATATCGTATTTTTATGGTTTTGAAATGGATATTATATTATGGTTTCGAAGTAAAATTATTTTGAAATGACAACGGGGTTATAATAACGATTGGTTGGCAAAGAGACCGAGATCGGATATGGGCATACTCTCTGTCGATACCGAAAACCACTTTGACAGCCGTGTACGCGGTGGAGATTCCAGAATGAAGTAAGATGGTGGCGGCGTTTCCTTTGAGGTATATACGTGGACCCGACTCCCGTGAGTTGGCATTAGGTGGCTAAAACAGGAGTGATAGACGGGCTAAGAAGGTAGCACCTTTTATCGGACACATACTTTCGATATTATACTTTGACTTTTGGATTGATTCGGTGGCCACTTTGATTTTGATTTGGGGGTGTGGCTTGAGGTGGGCGGTAGCTGCGCGCTATGTGTTACCACCGGCCCGGAAACGTAATTGGTATATCTGACCTAGCATTGCCTAGTTGTGCCGTGTCACCTATTCTAGCGCACCTTATACGATTTTGTTTTGTACCATACCTATGGAGTGTTGTAACAACCCTGTATTTTGTGTTTATTTTAATTTTATATTTTAATTATTTTAACTGAAATTCCTGATTTAAAAACATTATTTTATTTATTAAAATGGATAAATTTTGTTATTCTAAATATAAATTTTGATTTTTGTGTGAATTGTAATTCCAAACCTGAATAAATGGAATAATTCCAAAAAAATGGATTTTTGGTCAAATTGGTCAAACTTTGACTTTTAAATTTAAAATATAAATATTTGAATTTTTGAAATTTTTTCTTTTATTATGAAAATAGATTTAATTTCAAGAATACTACTTTTCGTTTCGTTGAAATTGGACTAATATTGTGAAAGTTATGCTTTTTACAGTATTGTGTGTAAATTGTTTTATTTAACAAATTTGTTTATTATAATTTACATAAATAATATTTTTTGTTTGTAAAATCATGTTCTAATTTGTGTAACATGATATTTTATGCATATTTTTTTTAAAAACCTTTGTGTTTAATTGTTTAAAGGAATTTGAATTTTTAAAATTTCTTGAATTAATTTGCCCAATTTTAAATAAATATAAACTATTTCTGTAATAGTGGATTTTGGTTAAATTTTGACACTAATTGAAATTTTAAATTGTAAATTCTAACTTCAAATCTTTTATATAAAATATATATATTTACAACATTTATTTCGCTGTTGTTTTACTTATATAGGTTATATACTTTTAAATTAAGTAATAAATAATGTCGTGATAATGCAATAAATTATACGTTTTATTTGGTACGTTTTACATCCGTTCTTGTTTAATTTATTTGGCGTTATAAATGGTACGTTATTTCCTGATATATTCTTTAGAGTATATTTTGTTAATTAAATAATAAACAAATAAATTTAAATACGTTACTTTTGGGCATACGTTTTAAATTATGTCTTGCCTTTAAAATACACCCCTTTGATTCCATACATTAGCTTTGCAAATCAATCGGCCGTGCCTTTTTAAAAGGAAGAATTTAAAGCTGCCTTGCAAATTCATGTGTAAAAGTTTCATCCCACTCCACCTTCCATTTACTTCTCTTTATATAATAGGAATTAAATCCTCAAATATCTATAGCCGTTACAAATTTTTATCTCTTGCTATTTTTTTGTTTCTGCCTAATCAACGCAAATTCTCTAATAAATATAAACACGTACACAATACCCTACTGAATATCAATTGGCCTTCTTCTCTCACGTAAAGCTTGCTCTTCAGGTAATGGCCGCATGCACTTGTTTTTTTTTGTTTTTTTGTTTTTTTTCTTCTTGTATTTTCTTTTGTTTCCATTGTTTCACTCCATCAAGTGCTCGACTCTTCACCACCACGACAGGCCAGCGCCCCTCCACCACCACCACTTCCGGCCTTGATCCTCTCTTTTATTTAAAGGTATATATATCCATAAGTGTGTATATAAATCTGTTATTCGATCTTGCTTAAATAGGTTTGTTGTTTTATATCTATAAGTTTTTATATCTATAAGTTATAGTACGAACGGTATAGTTATATATAAGTTGATTTTTATTGTGTACGCGTGTTTTAAAAATAAAAAATAAAACAAAACAAAATTAAAGTGAAATAAAATATAGGTAGGTATAACTTTTATATGAGCCTGCAAATCTATTAGTTACATTGTTTTTATAAGTTTACTTAAGCTATAAAAATTGTATTTGCAGCATATAGTTATATAGTGCATGCATATACAGGCTTACAGCATAATATGAAAAGCTTACAGTATATTTTGTTATGCATATAGAATCAAGTATGTAAATCATATATCCTACTATTTGTATAATAATATAAATTAAGTGTTTAGTAAAGTTGTTAACATGGGTTCAACCTGTTGTGTATATTTTTGCTTATTTAGAAATATATTTATTTAAAGTATCTGTTTGTGTTAGGCAGCATATATGTAAGTATTATAGATATGTTATTTTTTTCAAAAACGATGATTTTAGATATATATTTAATTTAATATGTGTTTAAATTTTTGGAATTTATATACAGATTATTTTAATATATAAACTATTTAAAGTATTTTAATATATGTGCTATTTTCAACATCTAAACTATTTAGGCGTTTTAAATGTTAACAATGATTTTTATTTCAACATTCGTCTTAAAAATTTAATATTGATTCATGGGAAGATAATATACATCGTTGCATATGGATTTGTATTTGTGTGCATATATGTTGGGTCGGTTTTCAAACTTATATTAGTGTTAGCGTTTAACATGGATTTAAGGAAATTTTAAGGAAATGTATGAATTGTATAAACATTGTATATTGAGTTTTGTTTAGATCAAAAAATTTGGGACATGATATGGATTTGAAAATATATGTTTGAAATTATTTTAGAAACAAATAATAATATATAAAATGAAATAGTTCTGTTATATCAAAACTAATTCAATCGTTCTCAATGATTTCCCATTATCAGCCCTGTCCGTCGTGCCTGTTTTCTACATCAAATCATATCCATCTAGCGTTGCTTTGGATTTAGTAGCACATTTCTGTGTCGAATCTCCCTAGCCTCGGAAGGTGAGCAATCACTCACGATTAACTTTCTTATATTTATTAAATTCAATTTCAATTGAAACGACAATTGAAATAGGCTGTTGTTAGTTATTTAAATTGTTATATATGTTATTATCTGTAACTGTTCACCTGTGGGATATGACACCATATCATGTTGTTTATATTATATTGTTATTGATGATATATGCCTGTTGTTATATTTTATATTATCTGTTATCACTCTGCAAGTTCCCTGTTAGTATAGAATTCACTATGGGTTGAAATGCTAGATACCCGAACGGACTATAGAAAAGAAGAAAATCGTTATGGGTTGAAATGATAGACCCAAGCGATTTTCATTTGAATTGAATTTGGAATTGCGGGTCGAAAGGATATCTACCCGTATATATTTAAATTACGGATTGAAATAATAAATATCCGTATCACTTGACCATAGGATAGGAAATTATATACAAACACCGTTGGTCCAATATAAATGTTTTGAAAATAATTTCTATGGTTTTGGAAAGAAAATATAGACTGATTCTTCGAATATTATATGTATAAAAATGAAAATTTTATGTATAGACCTAATAATAATATTTAATCTAATTGAGATTGATTTAATACATATAATATGTTTAAGGATTCGTTTAAATTTAAATTTCATAATAGATATTGGTAAAATTTTGAATAAGTTAAGGTTGAGAAGATAAAGTTGAATTAATTGGAAACGGTATTTAATTAAGAATTTTATTCAATTAATCGATTTGAATCTATCGAATTCGGGATTTAAGATATGATTTTATAACTTGGTTTTGGTAAAAGGGACTAAATGGATATTTTAAGTTTAAATAAATTTAAGGAAATATTCTGTAAAATGTAATCTAAGGCTATTTAAATGACATTGAACTTGTTAAGTGGATATTTCCTGACTAAATAATAATGAAGCTAAATCAAGATCTACATGAAACTGTTAGATTTAACTTTGAAAATGTTGAATATTAAAGCTTTGAATATACCGAAAGTTTAAATGGTTATTGGGAACTGAATTGAATTAATGAATTGAGCTTTGAATAAATGGAAATTTGGAATTTGAGTTCATTGGAATCAATTTGTGTAGTTGAGGAAATTTCAAATACTTTACTTTATAAATTAGTTAATATATACTATTTTGGAAAATAGATATATTTGAAAGGGAAATGATATTTTGGTTTTGAAGTATAAATTAATTTGAATGGCCACGGTGTTATTGTGTATATTTCCACCTTGTAGATAGTTCTGCAGATCCTTATAGGATGGTTATCCCAAACATCCTTTAAGTTACTTGTATTCCAGTTGATATTTCACTTGAGTTGGATTTATTGATATAAGAATGTTAATCCTGACTCGAGTATTTTGTGTTTTGCTTTACGCTCGGGTCAGACTAAGTGATACAACATTCGAGACTCACCTTTGGAGTTTGGAGCTTCGTTTGGAGATCCAACTATCGATTCAGCTTTCAGCATTTCCAGTCGATTGGCTCAGAGAAGTCATCGGTTCATATTGGAGACTTCACTGTAGTTGAGATATTCTGTTGTATTTTATTTCTAACTCTGCTGTTTGTATAGTAGCTTCATGAACTACTATTTATTTATTCTGCTGCGTATTATTAGATTACTCTATGTATGCGATTCTGTGATTGACTTATTTACTGTATATGTTCAGTTTTGCTAAATCTTAAATTAAAAATCTGATATTTTGAGCAATTCAAGTCCGATATGTCGGATGCGAATGGTTAAAAATATCGGGTCGTTACAGTTGGTATCATAGCTTTGGCTCTAGGCAACCTTAGCATATATGGTAAATTTATTTACAGAATCACTTTCGTTCGAGCTTGAATCTCTTCCTATTTGATTCGGTTTCCTTTTATTTTTTGAACATTCCCCTCGATTCCAAATCCATTCTTGTCTTTCCCTATTCGTGTTTTCTAATTTCTAGAGTATCCCATAGCTCCACTGAATGATTTGTAAAGGGGTGAAACTCCTTTACAATAGTATCGATTCACCGAAGATTTATATATCCTCGGTTTAGATACTGCTATCTCTGGTTTTGCCGAATTCTATATCTGGTGATCGAATGTCGATTTGCCTTGAAATTCCGCATCGATCATATTCCTGAAGTCACGGTTGACCCGGTTAAGGTCACCTGCGATTTGTAGAAGTATATCCATCTTCTATTTTGTAATTTAATTATCTCATCTTCGATCGATCTATCTTCGAGTCAGTATTCTATTGATTAGAGTTCCTCTAATTTAAATCTCTATCTTTATTTTGAAATCCATTCTTGAATCATCCTTTGAAAATCGGTTTTTTTTTGTATTTTGAAATTTTGAAGAGTATATAAGAAATGGATTTATATAAAAATAATTTATAACTGAAGAGTTTTAACTTGAAATTCGAGAGATTGAATTCTGGTGTTTTGAAATTGGTTTTAAGATTTTTGAAAATATATAATAATATGATTTGAAAGTATTTTATGAATAAGAAGTGTTTCAAATGACTCAAACGAGTTCCAATAATTTCAAAGATATTTCAAAGAAGTTTTAAGAAAATAGAAGTCCAGAACTCACTTATATCATTGGAGAATAATTTCGGTGATGAGTACACGCATCATCGGCATTGATTTTCGAGTTTCAAAGTAGGGGAGAGGCCACTTTAATAGCTTCGCTATGCGAGTGATTTTGTGAAACTAATTTTGATTTCAAATTCCAAAGTATAATTCGATATTCAAAAGATATATGTATACATGTTTGAAATGATTTGAAGTAAGTCGGTGTTCAGTCCTCGAATTTCGGATTTGATTTGGTATAACCCTATCTTTTGAAATTTGATTTACTAATTTGTTGGTGATTTCCAACTCATGGATTGAAAATATGATTTCTTCGACTATTTTAAAGGTTTGAGCACTTCCAAATCAAGGTTAACATTTCAAAGATAAGTAATTTTGGAAAGTGTAAAGTATTTGATAACTATATAAGATTATTTTTGTATTAAATAAGTTTGAAACATCTTTGTTGTGTAAATGAATAAGACTATATTTAATTATACTAGTAGGAAATATAGATTTGAAATGTTTTGAATAATATATATATATATATATATATATATATAATAATCTTTCCAATGGTAAATTGAAATAAATAGTTTAAAGGTTTTAAAAGGGATGGTTTTAAAACTTAGTAACCATTTTGGGGTAAAAATTGATTTTGCAAAATATCTTGTTTCGAAAATAGATTGAAATTTAAACCCAATATTAACATGATGTTTTGGAAATGAATTTTGTTTGACCTAAATTATGTTGATTTGAAATTTTGAATTATGTGCTAAACTTATGATTTTGAAAACTTTGAAACTGAAGATATTTGATTTGGAAGAAATAATTTCGTGAAATCGGGCATGATTTTTGAAACTGAACTGATATTGAAATGAATTAAAATTGAGAACCTTGTTTTACTAAATACTTGATTTGAGAGTTGTCGAACTTATATAAATTTGATTTGTATAAGTATGAAGTTGATTTGAAAACTATGATTTAAAAAGATACTCAATTTGAAAGTGAAATCTTATATAATTGAAATCTATATAAGTTTGATTTGATATACTATTGATTTTGGAAAGTATTCGATTTGGAAATGAAATCTTATATATAATGGACTTTATATAAGTATGATATTTGAAAGTGATTTGAAAAGGTACTATATGATACATATTTTCGAAGATATGGAAAGTGCCTTCTGCTTGATATCCGATTTGTGGCCACATCTTGGGTTCATTCTATCGATATTATTCTCTCTGATTTTGATTTTCCGGATGTGATACTCGAGTGTCCATGTGGCGTAACCCAAGTTTTTTTTCCTTGGCGCGACTGCGTAGCGTAATTCGCCTGGTTGAGATGGCCCAGGGGTACGAATGTTTCCTGTTGGATACAGAGGTAACCATTGTGTATCCTGTGATCTACGTAGGTCATTTTTAGTAGCGAAATCCGCAGGACTGAGAAAGCTCACGGATATGGATGTTTCCTGGGGGATTTAGGCGTAACCTTTGTGTATCTGCGGTCTACTAGTCATGTTGGCGAAATTCGCAGGCTGAGAAAGCTTACGGATACGGATATTTTCTGGGGGATTTAGGCGTAACCTTTGTGTATCTGCGATACATGGTTGGACAAATGGTTTGGTTGTTTTGTTTGGATTGTACTTTCCATATCAGTTTTTAAAAGTTTTTCAAGTATTTTCGCTGGGTATTGAAACAAGTCTACTAAGTACCTAGAGAATTCTAGCTTTGCGCATGATCAACGCACTGCCAGAGTCTACAGGAATAGGGATAAACTTGTTAAGACATCGAGTTATAAAAGTATTTTGATAAAGTATCATATAAAGGATATTTTGATCATTTATTTTACCTTTCTAAATAATTGAAATTTATATAATTTTAAAATAATGGTTCATCCTTGTCTTTCAACCTATTTTCCCTTCTAGCCATTCCTACTTTCCTCCTTGATAAACTTACCTATAACAATAGTTATCAGGTATAATTTTAATCTTCTTATCGTCTTGTCTTAGTCCTGTTTCATTCTATTTTTTTCTATGTTTTCCGTACCTCGTTCCTTTTCGAGGACGAAAAAATTTGAGTGGGGGAGAGTATAACAACCCTTATTTTGTGTTTATTTTAATTTTATATTTTAATTATTTTAACTGAAATTCCTAATTTAATGTAACAACCCGGATATTTTAACAGTGTTAATTAATTTAATTCACTAAATTTGTGTGAAATGATAAACGATAAAATTTTGAAATAAAAATTTAATATTTGAAATGTGTCCATTTAAACATAGCAACTGGTAAATTTTCGTCCGAAAATACGAAAGTTTATTTCATGCGTAAATTTACTTCAATTTAATCGGTTAAAAAGCGATGAAAATAAAACGTTTTCAAAATCAAAATATTTTTACATAGAAAAATTCTAAAACATCTTCTGAGCAAGATGTCAGTTTGCCGTTTTTCCAAATTCGGACATTTTCGGCTCCGTCGATCTTATTTTTCAGGGTTTTTCATGCATTTTCCGCTTGTATAAAAATTCGAATTTTTATAAGTAAATCGTATCACTGATATCTATATACCGTTTTAATCGTCTCGTCGTGCCGATCCCTGCAGTATATTTGTTTCTGCATTTTGAAGTCCGATACACAGCGAAATCTGCAAAACGGTTAGCCGTGTCGGTACTCGTTTTAACCCTTTTGTTTTCCTACGTCCCTTCGTTGTTCGCAGAGATAAAGCTGTCAGCAACGAACAATAAATGATACACAGAATTCAATCACTGGCTATTGCTATTCCAACGTTTCACCTTGAATTCCGGTCGGCCATTCATTTTCATTGGCTACTTCTTTTGCTCTCTGCCTTGAAACAAACCTAGTTTATAAACAGAGAAAAGTTTATATTGCCTGTATATTTTAATCCAAATCCAGCACATCCTTCCATTCACATTCCTCACCCATTCACATTTGTGCCTGTTGCCTTCTCATTTTCATCTGGTAGCCAACATTATTTATCCACCTCCCTTATTTGGCCTGTAGCCTATTTCGTCCCCTCACTTTCCCAATGCTCCGAACCCTTCACCATGCCGTGCCCTCTTCCCTCGCCGACAATCCGCACACACCACCACTGACCGACACCATCTCCTCTCGCGCTTCACCGCATCACAGCCCACGTCCAAGTCTACCCACCAATGCCATGCTCCGCGTCCTTTCTTCTCAGATCCACAGAGATCTCCACCATCGGCCTCCTTGCATGTGCTGCCACCTCACCCGAGCCACCTTCAAACGGTCGAACTCCACCAGACCTCCGCCTTCATTGCTTGTACCATCCACCGAGCCAAGCTACAACCCCGCCTTGCCCTCCATCCACTCTCCACGTGCCACAAAAAGAAGCCCGACTCCATGCTTCAACAACTCTCCAGTCCTCACCGCTGCCCTCCGACCCCGAGCAGCCGAAAAACTCCCCATGCATCTATCTCGCCCCACCAATGGTGACCAATGCTTCACAATAGCAACCGAGGCCATTAACTAATGGCCTCGCCTTCCTCCTTTTGCTGAGATCTTCCACGCCGACCTCCACCCAGCTCCGTGACAACCGAGCCATCAACCAACTGATTCGCTTCCCTTCCTATTCTTGCAACTGGCCGAGCATCCCACTAACGTGAGCCACTGTACTTCCTCGCCTAGCAAGCCGCCATCATCCATTCGACTCAAGCTTCTGACTTCCTCAACTTGTCTGCTTTTCTTCGCCTCCTTCTTCGGTTTGTTTAAGGTATAACAAATATGTAGCATATATTTTATACTAATTCGTGAGTTATATATATATATATATATATATATTTAGTTTATAAAATTTATATAGTAGGTTTGCTATATAAGCTACGTAAATAAGATATGTATACATTTTAATCTACACGTTTTACTGTAAGATGTATTTATACTAGAAAAGAGATTTATATAGATTATATTATTTTGCAAGTACAGTTTTTGCAGTGCTGTTGTATTGCATATATGTAACTTAGTACAAAATTTTATATTATCTTCATAATTAGGTATAAGTTACAACCAAACTCATAATGTTAAAACTGTTTTAATAATATAAATATATCTTGAGTGCATAGTACATGCGTACGTATTTGAAAAAAAAAAGAAAAAAAAGAAAGAAATTTGAGACTATATTTATTGCATATAAAATAGCAGTATTTTGCTTATATTATACTTATAGTGTATATTTCTTTTGTTTGTTTAAAATACATAGTACATACATACGTAACTTTTAATATATACGTTTTATAATAACAGTTTTGAAATATAAATTAGCCTGTTTAAATGTTGATTTTATAATTATTAGAAAAATATATATATGGTTATATCAAACTGATTCTGATAGTTCTCATCGTTCCCATTTATTAGTTTCATCTGCCATGCCTGTTTTCTCCATCGAATCGTGTCCGTCTAGCGTTGTTGTGCAATTCCTACCTCAACTTCATATTCTACCTCAAATCGTAGCTTGTTATGTTTTCTATCTTCTCTAGCCTCGAAAGGTGAGCAATCACTCACGATTAATATTCTTTCATTTATTAAATTTGATTTCAATTGAAACGACAAATTGAAATACCTATTGTTAGTTATTTACACTGTTAAATATATGCTATTACCTGTATCAGTTCACCTGTGACATCTGACACCATTATCTGTTAATTATTTAGGCGATGAAAATACAGTTTGGCTGGTAATTGATTGATTGTTGATGTTTATATTGGATGTTAAATTGTTAAGTATAAAGTGATAAATAATTTGTAATTGAAATTGACGTAGGATAGTTTTAAAATTTTGAATCGACATATGTGTTGAATTTGATAAGTTAATTTGAATAGTATGACCCTGTTTAATTGTTAAGTTAATTGACACGTGGAATTTGATAAATTACACTTTGAACCTTTGAACGTATATTGGATTAATTGTTGTAGTATAAAATTGAAATTAAATGACAAGGGAAAAACCGTATAAATATTAATGTAATAATCTTTAATCTACATGAAATGATAGTGTAAATTCTAGAAATAATTATATTAATTCGCACAAATAGCAATGCGAATTAATACGACTATTTCAGGATTATTTAATTGAATTAATTATTGAATTGTTATTGATGTTTGCTATTGCTTGTTCATATACTTTGACAACATCCCAGTTATCACACTGCAAGTTCTCTTTATCTTGCTTGACCTTGAATTGGAATTGGAATCGGGTTGAAATGATATATACCCAAATGAATTTGACCTAGGATAGAGAATTAAATAAAAATCCGATTGGTCGATAAATTGATTTTAAAATAAAATAATGATTTTATTCAAGCATAGAATAAGTTTTGAAATAAAGTTGGAATTTGAATTTTATGAAAGGAAAATGTAAAGATTGAAACCTGAAACTAATATTAATGTAGTAATCGATGAAAGAACGTTGTTTGAAATTTAATTATTTAATAATTAAATTTGGAATTATTAATAAATAATTTGGCATTAGAAATTATTGAGTTTTGGAATTATTAAGTTTGAAATCATTTAATAATTAAATTTGAAATTATAACTAAGTTGAAATTATAACTAAGTTTGAAATTATTAAGTTGAAATTATAATTAAGTTAAAATGATTTGATAATTAAGTTAGAATTCATAATTAAGTGGAAATGATTTAATAATTAAGTTTGCATTTGTAATCAAGCTTGTAATTATTAAGTTTTGAAATTATTAGTAATTAAGATTGAAATTATTTAATAATTGAATAAGATTTAATTAACTGATAATTGAATAAAAATTGAATTCTTTGATAAGGGAAATTGAACCTTTGAATAAGTGGATTTGAACTTCGTTAATAAATGAAATTGAGTTTCTTTATTTATTAAAGTTTTGGGAAAATTATTTAAGTAAGTTAATAAGTGAAATTGTCGATTATGTGAAATTTAGTTCTTTATTAATTGAGTTTGAAATTTGTAACGAAGTCAATAAATAAGTGAAATTGAATTTCTTTAACAAGAAATAAAAATGTGATTTATTGAAATAAATAGGATTTATTGAAATTAACGTAAGACTTGTAATTTAAAGAATTGATTTGACGAATTTAATTTATTTCAATTTGAAGTTTTGATATAATGAAGTTGAACTTAAGAAATCGAGTTAATGAATTGGAAACTTAAATGGAAATTGTTTTAAATGGTAAATTAGCTTAGTGAATATTGAATGAAATCGATAAAAGAATTTAAATTGATTTGAATGAAAATTAAACAATTTAATGATTTCGGAATGAAATTTATATACGAACTTGAATCAATATTTGTATTGTTGTATTGTTTAAATAAAAATTGAAATTGAATTATAAGATTTCGAAATAGTAATTTGGAAGTTTGAACGTAAAATTATGGAATTTATTTTAGAAAGACTAACGAAATGTTGATTTACGAATTCTAATTGAAATTGAATTTGATTTGGTTTTGAAATTTGTTAAACGACCAATCGGTGTAAATAATTACGAAAGTTATTAAAGAAACCAGAATCGGTTATGGACATACTCTCTGTCTAAACCGAAAACCACTTTAATAACTATACGCAGAGTGTGATCCAGAATGAAGTGGTTGGTAATGACGTACGCGATGATTGAAGAAAGAGAACGATAATGGATAGCCTCGACACTTGTGTCAAATTGGAAATGGCTAAAACAGGAGACGTGCCGGGCCAAATGGGGTTAGCTACCTCGAACGAAGACACTTCTTCGAATACTACTCATTACTTGTTATTGATTGGTGCACCCTCGTACTTTTGGGAGTGTTGTTTCGCGATGTTGCGATCGTTGCGGCGATGCGTTCTCACCAGTCCGGATCAGGCAAACGGTAGTTTCACTACCTTGGGTATTGCCTCATGTGCCTTGTCATACTTGTATCCCTGTATACGGGACCACTACGAATTTGTTTTGTGTTATACCTATGGAGTACTCCCTGATATCCCACCAGTTTACGGTGGAGTTTACAGTGCTTTATAGACTATGACATTTATATAAAATATGTTAAGAGGGATAATGGTAACGCCTTAACACTATTTTGATACCTTATGTTACTGATAGACATTATCTACTTAGCGTATATTACTACCTAGTAGATAGTTTAACGGATCCTTAAAGGATGGTGATTCCAACATCCTTTGAGTTACTTGTATTTCGATTGCTATTTCATTTGAGTTGGATTTATTGATATGAGAATAATAATCCTGACTCGAGTGTTTTGTGTTTTGCTTTACGCTCGGGTCAGATTGAGTGTACCAGTATTCGAGACTCACCTTTGGAGTTGGAGCTTTGCTTGAAGATCCAGCCATCTATTCTGCTTTCAGTATTCGATGATTTCAGTGATGTATTCTGATTCTTGTATTTGACTATTGTATTCGAGACTTCTGTTGTAACTTATTTAACTCTGTTATATATATTGTAGCTTCATGAACTACTACCTTTTGCTTCCGCTGCATATTTATTACTCTGTGTCTGTGATCTGTGATTATTTATTTACTATATATGTTCAGTTTTGCCAAATTTAAATTAACAATTCGGTATTTTGAATTATTCAAGTCCGACATGTGCGGATGCGAATAGTCCAAAATAGCGGGTCGTTACAGTTGGTATCAGAGCTTTTGGTAGCTCTAGGCAAAACTTAGCATATAGGGTAAATATATTCACAGAATCACTCCCACTCGAGTTTCAATCTCTTCCTTTTGACTCAATTCCTTGGAACTATGGAACATTCTCTACGGTTTCAAAAATTCATTCGTATCCCTCACTATTCGTCTTCTTTCAATTCTGGGGTATCGCATAACTCCACTTCGAATGATCTTTATAATGAATCGGCGGTCTTGCCAATCATCTAATTATTTGTAAATGGGTGAAACTCCTTTCCAATAAGCATCGATTTACCGGAGATTTCTGTATCCTTGTTTTACGATGCTGTCTATTCCCTGCTATACCTGAATTTTATCACTTGAGATCGAATGTTGATTTACCTCGAAATTCAGCATCGATCTTATTCTTGAAGTTACGGTTGACCCGGAAGGTTGCCCGTAAATTAAATAATCTTATCCATCTCCCGATTCTGTTAATTGAATTATCTTATCATCTGTTTCGAACTTATTATCGAATCAAAATTCTCTTTGATTTGATTTCCATCAAATTTAAATCCCTATAATTATTTTGAAATCCATCCTTGTATCGTCGAGCGAGGAAGTGTATTTGTGAATTAATATTAAGAATGTTTTATATATTGGGTTGTTTGAGTTGTTGATGTTGATTTGGGTTTCCGATCGATTCGTCTGATCAACGATATCGATAAGATTTCCAAAACACTTGAGCAGAGCAAACTGACACAATATTGTTTCAAGTTTAGTAAGCAAAATAGCATTGAATGATTTTATTATATATAAGAATATTTTTTTATGAAATTAAAATGTTAATGAATCTGTTGTCCAAAATGTGAAAAATTAATTTTCATTTATTGTTTGTAAACCATCGACTATTGCATAATATAAATAAATGAATTCACAAAACTTAGTTATAATTTGATTTGGAATTTGAAGCGAATATAAATTAGAATTTGAGAATTTAATTTCCGATAATTTAAACTATGGTCTTAAAGTTTAAAATGTATTTTAGATAAAATATTATTGTATAGAAATAGTTTTCAAAGAATTTTAAATGATTAAAATCAGTGCTCTTTTCTTTGTCGCTGGAAAATAATTTCGGTGATGATGGCCGCATCATCGACATTTATTTTCGAGTTTCGAAGTGGCGAGACTATTCTATAGCCTTGCTACGGTTTGTTTTGAAAAATAAATTGATTTGAATTTCTAAACATGACTTGATTTATAATATATATTGACGATTTTTAAATTTGATTTGATATATATTATGTGTGTGTGTATATATATATATTTATTTCATCTATAAAATGGTTTGAAGTTAACCGAAAATTAATTCTTAAGATTTTGATTTAAGGATGATTTCAATTACAAATGAAACCAAAATTTTGAATTAATATTTAAACTTGGGAGTATTGAATTTGAAATTTACTTGTATAATACCCGGTTGCATTATGACATAACCTACCAAAATTATCCAGGGGTTAACTAAGTAATAGGATATCATACTATATAAATTAAATGATGTTAAAAGAAATTTTAAATAAAGTTGAGTAAGTATAATAAGAGTAAATATACTTAATGTATATGTGATAAGATATATTAAGTAAAATAAATTTAATAATAATTTGAAATAAAAAGAATTAAATTTGTCGAATAAAGTATGATTATAATAAATGACTATTCAAATTTAATCTTTGAAATTGTTAATTTAAGAAAATTGGATAATATATAATATAAATTGTCTTCATAAATAAAACGTAAGTGCGTATAATAAATGTTATTCACTAAAATTTTAATCATAAAATGTTTATGGAGATAAATAGAATAATAAGTTAACTAAATAATATATGTGATTAATAAAATAAAATTTTTGTTTTGAAAGTTAATAAATTGAAATTAAATCAATTTAATGAGGTATTAATTGAATTTCATTTTGAAAAGGAACTTTTGTACATAACATTAATATTTATGAAATCAAATCAATTTAATGAAAATCTGAAATTTAAAAACAAAATTGTTGAATATAGATTTATTTAAATTGGAATTTATATGGTTTAAATTAATTGTTTATTATGTAATTCAAGTCTATTTTCTTCTGGTTGTTTCTATTCTCCTACCTCCTTCCTTTTCGAGGACGAAAAGTTTTGAGTGGAGGAGAGTGTAACAACCCGGATATTTTAACAGAGTTAATTAATTTAATTAACTAAATTTGTGTGAAATGATAAACGATAAAATTTTGAAATAAAAATTTAATATTTTAAATGTGTCCAGTTAAACATAGCAACTGGTAAATTTTCGTCCGAAAATACGAAAGTTTATTTCGTGCGTAAATTTACTTCAATTTAATCAGTTAAAAAGCGATGAAAATAAACATTTTCAAAATCAAAATATTTTTACATAGAAAAATTCTAAACCATCTTCTGAGCAAGATGTCAGTTTGTCGTTTTTCCAAATTCGGACATCTTCGGCTCCGTCGATCTTATTTTTCTGGGTTTTTCATGCATTTTCCGCTTGTATAAAAATTCGAATTTTTATAAGTAAATCGTATCACTGATATCTATATACCGTTTTAATCGTCTCGTCGTGCCGATCCCTGCAGTATATTTGTTTCTGCATTTTGAAGTCCGATACACAGCGAAATCTGCAAAACGGTTAGCCGTGTCGGTACTCGTTTTAACCCTTTTGTTTTCCTACGTCCCTTCGTTGTTCGCAGAGATAAAGCTGTCAGCAACGAACAATAAATGATACACAGAATTCAACCACTGGCTATTGCTATTCCAACGTTTCACCTTGAATTCCGATCGGCCATTCATTTTCATTGGCTACTTCTTTTGCTCTCTGCCTTGAAACAAACATAGTTTATAAATAGAGAAAAGTTTATATTGCCTGTATATTTTTATCCAAATCCAGCGCGTCCTCCCATTCACATTCCTCTCCCATTCACATTTGTGCCTGTTGCCTTCTCATTTTCATCTGGTAACCAACATTATTTATCCACCTCCCTTATTTGGCCTGTAGCCTATTTCGTCCCCTCACTTTCCCAATGCTCCGAACCCTTCACCATGCCGTGCCCTCTTCCCTCGCCGACAATCTGGACACACCACCACAGACCGACACCATCTCCTCTCGCGCTTCACCGCATCACAGCCCACGTCCAAGTCTACCCACCAACGCCATGCTCCGCGTCCTTTCTTCTCAGATCCACAGAGATCTCTACCATCAGCCTCCTTGCATGTGCTGCCACCTCACCTGAGCCACCTTCAAACGGTCGAACTCCACCAGACCTCCGCCTTCGTTGCTTGTACCCTCCACTGAGCCAAGCTACAACCCCGCCTTGTCCTCCATCCACTCGCCTCGTGCCACAAAAAGAAGTCCGACTCCACGCTTCAACAACTCTCCAGTCCTCACCGCTGCCCTCCGACCCCGAGCAGCCGAAAAACTCCCCATGCATCAATCTCGCCCCACCAATGGTGACCAAGGCTTCACAATAGCAACCGAGGCCATTATCTAATGGCCTCACCTTCCTCCTTTTGCCGAGATCTTCCACGCCGACCTCCACCCAGCTCCGTGACAACCGAGCCATCAACCAACCGATTCGCTTCCCTTCCTCTTCTAGCAACTGGCCGAGCATCCCACTAACGTGAGCCACTGTCCTTCCTCGCCTAGCAAGCCGCCATCATCCATTCGACTCAAGCTTCTGACTTCCTCAACTTGTCTGCTTTTCTTCGCCTCCTTCTTCGGTTTGTTTAAGGTATAACAAATAGGTATCATATATTTTATACTAATTCGTGAGTTTTATATATATATATATATTTAGTTTATAAAATTTATACAGTAGGTTTGCTATATAAGCTATGTAAATAAGATATGTATACATTTTAATCTACACGTTTTACTGTAAGATGTATCTATACTAGAAAAGAGATTTATATAGATTATATTATTTTGCAAGTACAGTTTTTGCAGTGTTGTTGTATTGCATATTTGTAACTTAGTACAAAATTTTATATTGTCTGCATAATTAGGTATAAGTTACAGCCAAACTCATAATGTTAAAACTGTTTTAATAATATAAATATATCTTGAGTGCATAGTACATGCGTACGTATTTGAAAAAATGAAAGAAAAAAAGTAAGAAAGAAATTTGAGACTATATTTATTGCATATAAAATAGCAGTATTTTGCTTATATTATATTTATAGTGTATATTTCTTTTGTTTGTTTAAAATACATACTACATACATACGTAACTTTTAATATATACGTTTTATAATAACAGTTTTGAAATATAAATTAGCCTGTTTAAATGTTGATTTTATAATTATTAGAACAATATATATATGGTTATATCAAACTGATTCTGATAGTTCTCATCGTTCCCATTTATTAGTTTCATCTGCCATGCCTGTTTTCTCCATCGAATCGTGTCCGTCTAGCGTTGCTAAGCAATTCGTAGCTCAACTTCATATTCTACCTCAAATCGTAGCTTGTTATGTTGTCTATATTCTCTAGCCTCGAAAGGTGAGCAATCACTCATGATTAATATTCTTTTATTTATTAAATTCGATTTCAATTGAAACGACAAATTGAAATACCTGTTGTTAGTTATTTACACTGTTAAATATATGCTATTACCTATATCAGTTCACCTGTGACATCTGACACCATTATCTGTTAATTATTTAGCCGATGATAATACAGTTTGGCTGGTAATTGATTGATTGTTGATGTTTATATTGGATGTTAAATTGTTAAGTATAAAGTGATAAATAATTTGAAATTGAAATTGACGTAGGATAGTTTTAAAATTTTGAATCGACATATGTGTTGAATTTGATTAGTTAATTTGAATAATATGACCCCGTTTAGTTGTTAAGTTAATTGACACGTGGAATTTGATAAATTACACTTTGAACCTTTGAACGTTTATTGGATTAATTGTCGTAGTATAAAATTGAAATTAAATGACAAGGGAAAAACCGTATAAATATTAATGTAATAATCTTTAATCTACACGAAATGATAGTGTAGATTCTAGAAATAATTATATTAATTCGCACAAATAGCAATGCGAATTAATACGACTATTTCGAGATTATTTAATTGAATTAATTATTGAATTGTTATTGATGTTTGTTATTGCTTGTTCATATACTTTGACACCATCCCAGTTATCACACTACAAGTTCCCTTTATCATGCTTGGTCTTGAACTGGAATTGGAATCGGGTTGAAATGATATATACCCAAATGAATTTGACCTAGGATAGAGAATTAAATAAAAATCCGATTGGTCGATAAATTGATTTTAAAATAAAATAATGATTTTATTCGAGCATAGAATAAGTTTTGAAATAAAGTTGGAATTTGAATTTTATGAAAGGAAAATGTAAAGATTGAAACCTGAAACAAATATTAACGTAGTAATCGATGAAAGAACGTTGTTTGAAATTTAATAATTAAATTTGAAATTATTAATAAATAATTTGGCATTAGAAATAATTGAGTTTTGGAATTATTAAGTTTGAAATCATTTAATAATTAAATTTGAAATTATAACTAAGTTGAAATTATAATTAAGTTTGAAATTATTAAGTTAAAATGATTTGATGATTAAGTTTGAATTCATAATTAAGTGGAAATGATTTAATAATTAAGTTTGCATTTGTAATCAAGCTTGTAATTATTAAGTTTTGAAATTATTAGTAATTTAGATTGAAATTATTTAATAATTGAATGAGATTTAATTAATTGATAATTGAATAAAAATTGAATTCTTTGATAAGGGAAATTGAACCTTTGAATAAGTGGATTTGAACTTCGTTAATAAATGAAATTGAGTTTCTTTATTTATTAAAGTTTTGGGAAAATTATTTAAGTAAGTTAATAAGTGAAATTGTCGATTATGTGAAATTTAGTTCTTTATTAATTGAGTTTGAAATTTGTAACGAAGTCAATAAATAAGTGAAATTGAATTTCTTTAACAAGAAATAAAAATGTGATTTATTGAAATAAATAGGATTTATTGAAATTAACGTAAGACTTGTAATTTAAAGAATTGATTTGACGAATTTAATTTATTTCAATTTGAAGTTTTGATATAATGAAGTTGAACTTAAGAAATCGAGTTAATGAATTGGAAACTTAAATGAAAATTGTTTTAAATGATAAACTAGCTTAGTGAATATTGAATGAAATCGATAAATGAATTTAAATTGATTTGAATGAAAATTAAACAATTTAATGATTTCGGAATGAAATTTATATACGAACTTGAATCAATATTTGTATTGTTGTATTGTTTAAATAAATATTGAAATTGAATTATAAGATTTCGAAATAGTAATTTGGAAGTTTGAACATAAAATTATGGAATTTGTTTTAGAAAGACTAACGAAATGTTGATTTACGAATTCTAATTGAAATTGAATTTGATTTGGTTTTGAAATTTGTTAAACGACCAATCGGTGTAAATAATTATGAAAGTTATTAAAGAAATCGAAATCGGTTATGGACATACTCTCTGTCTAAACCGAAAAGCACTTTAATAACTATACGCGGAGTGTGATCCAGAATGAAGTGGTTGGTAATGACGTACGCGATGACTGAAGAAAGAGAACGATAATGGATAGCCTTGACACTTGTGTCAAATTGGAAATGACTAAAACAGGAGCCGTGCCGGGCCAATGGGGTTAGCTACCTCGAGCGAACACAATTCTTCGAATACTACTCATTACTTATTATTGATTGGTGCACCCTCGTACTTTTGGGAGTGTTGTTTCGCGGTGTTGCGATCGTTGCATAAGGATTTGAATTTGTCTACATATATGTTGGGTTGGTTTTCAAACTTAAATTAGTGTTAGCGTTTAAGATGGATTTAAGGAAATTTTAAGGAAATTTTAAGGAAATGTATGAATTGTATAAACATTGTATATTGAGTTTTGTTTAATTTAAAAATTGTGGGACATGATATGATTTGAAAATATATGTTTGAAATTGTTTTAGAAACAAATAATAATATAAAATGAAATAGTTCCGTTATATCAAAACTAATTCAATCGTTCTCATCGATTTCCCATTATCAGCCTTGTCCGTCATGCCTGTTTTCTGCATCAAATCATATCCATCTAGCGTTGCTTTGGATTTCGTAGCACATTTCTGTGTCGAATCTCTCTAGCCTCGAAAGGTGAGCAATCACTCACGATTAACGTTCTTATATTTATTAAATTTGATTTCAATTGAAACGACAACTGAAATAGGCTGTTGTTAGTTATTTAAAATGTTATATATGCTATTATCTGTAACTGTTCACATGTGGGATATGACATCATATCCTGTTGTTTATATTATATTGTTATTGATGATATATGCCTGTTGTTATATTTTATATTATCTAGTATCACTCTGCAAGTTCCCTGTTAGTATAGAATTCACTATGAGTTGAAATGATAGATACCCGAACGGACTATAGAATAGGAGAAAATCGTTATGGGTTAAAATGATAGACCCAAGCGATTTTCATTTGAATTGAATTTCGAATTGCGGGTCGAAAGGATATCTACCCGTATATATTTAAATTATGGATTGAAATAATAAATATCTGTATCACTTGACCTATGATAGGAAATTATATATAGACACCGTTGGTCCAATATAAATGTTTTGAAAATATTTTCTATGGTTTGGAAAGAAAATATAGACTGATTCTTAGAATATTATATGTATAAAAATGAAAATTTTATGTATAGACCTAATAATAAAATTTAATCTAATTGAGATTGATTTAATACATATAATATGTTTAAGGATTCGTTTAAATTTATATTTCAAAATAGATATTGGTAAAATTTTGAATAAGTTAAGATTAAGAAGATAAAGTTGAATTAATTGAAAATGGTATTTAACTAAGAATTATATTCAATTAAATCGATTTGAAACTATCGAATTCGGGATTTAAGATATGATTTTATAACTTAGTTTTGGTAAAAGGGATTAAATGGATATTTTAAGTTTAAATAAATTTGAGGAAATATTCTGTAAAATGTAATCTAAGGCTATTTAAATGATATTGAACTTATTAAGCGGATATTTCCTGACTAAATAATAATGAAGCTAAATCAAGATCTATATGAAACTGTTAGATTTAACTTTGAAAATGTTGAATATTAAAGCTTTGAATATATCGAAAGTTTAAATGATTATTGAGAACTAAATTGAATTAATGAATTGAGCTTTGCATAAATGGGAATTTGGAATTTGAGTTGACTGGAATCAATTTGTGTAGTTGAGGAAATTTCAAATACACTTCATAAATTATTTAATATGTATAATATTTCGGAAAATAGATATATTTGAAAGGGAAATGATATTTGGTTTTGAAGTATAAATTAATTTGAATGACCACGGTGTTATAGTGTATATTTCTACCTTATAGATAGTTCTGCAGATCCTTAGAGGATGGTTATCCCAAACATCCTTTGAGTTACTTGTATTCCAGTTGATATTTCACTTGAGTTGGATTTATTGATATAAGAATGTTAATCCTGACTCGAGTGTTTTGCGTTTTTCTTTACGTTTGGGTCAGACTGAACGATACATCATTCGAGATTCACCTTTGGAGTTTAGAGCTTCGTTTGGAGATCCAACTATCGATTTGGCTTTCAGCTTTCCCAGTCGATTGGTTTAGAGAAGTCATCAGTTCGTATTGGAGACTTCACCGTAGTTGAGATATTCCGTTGTATTTTATTTCTAACTCTGCTATTTGTATAGTAGCTTCATGAACTACTATTTATTTATTCCGCTGCATATTATTGGATTACTCCGTGTCTTTGATTCTGTGATTGATTTATTTACTACATATGTTCAGTTTTGCCAAATTTTAAATTAACAATATGATATTTTGAACAATTCAAGTCCGTCATGTCGGATGCGAATGGTTAAAAATATCGGGTCGTTATAAGTGCCCTCTAACGACGCCCAGTACGGGGGAGATTACGGTACTGTATAGACTATGGGAATATAAAAGTGTGTTAAGGTGAAAAATGCAAAGCCTTAACGCTATTTTCAATACATTATACTTTACTTTAGACACTATTATAATAGCATATATTACTACATAGTAAATAGTTTAACGGATCCTTAGGAGATGTGAATCCCGAGCATCTCTTAAGTTACTGCACTCACGTTAAACACCGGATAAGAGATGTCAAATCTCGTAAACATCTCTGATGCCGTTCCACTCATATTTATTTATAGTGGATTTAACTTACATAAGATCTTTTAGTTCTGACCCAAGTGTTTTGTTTTTTTCTCAATTCGCTCGGGTCAACCTGAGCATTTAAGGATTTGAAGGCCTTAATTCTGGAGGACGAAGACAAAGTATTATTATTGCTATTTTTTATATATTCCACTACACCATTTTATTCCGCTGCATTGTTATTGATTATTCTCTGGTATGTGTAATCTGATATGTATTATATAAGTATAATAAAAATGTTTTTGTAAAACAGCTTCATGAACTGTATATTTTATTATTATATTTTATCGTTCTGCTGCAAGATTCTATTTTGTTGTTTTTCTTTCTCTGCTTTTTCTTATTTACCCCATAACAATCTGCCCTTCTATATGGTTTATGTCTGACGTGTGTGGTTTATCATCGATTTAAAGCGTACAAAAAGGTTGGAAGTTACATGCACACACACACACAGAACTTATATAATATTTACCACTTACATAGTAGCTTTGGGTTGGAGCTATGGGGATGGAGGACGTGAAGGCGGGTCTGGACGTGATAGAGGGGATCTCGGATAGAGGGGATGGCTTGTTGTGTGTGGTCTCTTCATGCCAAAGGAGGTGTATCGAAGATGACGTAGCAAGAGGCAGGTGGAGATGGCAGATCTGTGGCCGAAGAGGGAGGAGCTTGCGGGATCGGTCGGTGTTGGCTTTGATATGGGCGGATAAGGGTGAGCTGGCGGCATTTGTGAGGAGGTCGGCATGGTTGACGTGGTGTGTGGCATGGGCGAAGGATGGACGAGCTTGAGGAGGGGCGTGTGATGGTTGTTTTCATACAACTTTATTTATTTTTTTATCGTGTGGCATGGTTATAAGTGGAGGAGCGTGGGCAGTTACTGGGCATGGCAGGTGGAACGAAAAATGGAATCAGGCAAAATGAAAGATATTGGCAAAAGAAAGGACACGTGAGAAATTTGGAAAAATTTGATTTGCAGGCGATGGAAGAGAAGGATTCAAGTAATGTGAAGTGGAGCAGGTTTTCTAAAATATGAATGCAAGACTAGTTATTATAATATTTAATATATATCTTAATGAGCGAACAGAAAAAAGAGAACGGAGGGGAAGAGAAAATGAACCGGAGTTATCAAATGGAATAGTATTATAAATTGAAGTGGTGGAATAACAAAGGTCAGGACCTGAATTTCAGAAAAAATTAAAACTACCGACCATTGGTTTCTCACCGTGGAAAATTTAAAGGATGGGGAATCAAAAGGTTAAAAGTTGTGTACCGATATGGCTAATCATTTTACAGATGTTGTCATGTACCGGACATCGAAATACACAAATTAATATACTACAGAGATCAGCATGACTAGACGATCAAAACGGTACATAGATATCAGCGATACGACCATCCTATCAAAAGTCGATATTCGTTGCCAAACTATTGCAAATTCGCTAAACATAAGATAAATGGAGGTAGAGAAGTCCAAATTTGACGTTACAAAATATGACGTCTCAATTAGAAAATGATTTACAAATTTGTTATGTAAAAATATTCATGTTTGAGAAGTAATTTATTATCATCAAATATAAGTGATTTAATTTGAAATAAAATTACACAATAAAATAAAATTCCATATTATCTGATGAAAATTTATCATTTGCTATGTTTATATAGATGTATTCCAAATATCAAATTTTTATTTCCAAATTCAAATATTTAAAATTTCACAAAAAATCCGTTAATTACGTTATTTAAAACCACTAAAATTTACGGTTCGTTACACTATATGCCACTCAAAACTTTTCGTCCCCGAAAAGGAAGAAGGTAAGAGAATAGGAACAACCAGAAAGAAAGACAGGTTGAAATATAAAATGAAAAAATTAATTTAAAAACCATACAAATTTCATTAACTTTTAAATTGATTAATATTCGACAAATTTGGTTCCAATCCATTTCATTCAATCAATAGTATTCATTCATATTCACATTTCGTTGATTTTAAATTCAAGCTATTTTCATTTAATTTGGTTTGTTTCAACTTGATATCATTTACTACAATTTTTTTACAACAAATTTTGCTTATGATTTATTAAATTTTTTTGATCAAAGTATAGTAAATTTCACCTCAACATTCACCTTCAACTGTTCAATCCATATAAATTTAAAAATAAATTAATACTCAACGATTTGGTTTAATCCATTTTGTTAAACTAATAAATAGTCATTCAATTTAAAATTTTGATTTTCTTTCATTTTATCAACATTTCTTTAGAAAAATTCATTTTTAAATTAACTCATTTATTTTATCCACTTATCTTCAGCTAAGTTGATTCCATAAAAATTCAAGTTAAATATTCTTAAGTTCGTATTTATCTACATAAATAGTCTTCTTTTTTATTTATTTAATTTATTTCACTTAACATATTTTGCAACATATATTAGGTGTATATATTTTATAACCATATATTATTCAACAAATAAAATTTCCTTTTTATTATCAGATTTATTATCCAATTTATATCATAGTGTGTATTATCCGATTACATTCTAACTACATTTAAACTTCCTAGGTAAGTTATATTAGTGTTTCTGAGTGTAATTAAACACTATACAAATTTACCTTTTATTTTACACCCTTTCCGTTAATAAAATTTTAGTTTGAACAATTTATTACTTCATATTCCTTCCTGTATAAATTTTAGTTATACCCTAACATTTTAACCTTTTGAATAGTTTAGACAAGTTATATATATTAGAATGTAATTTAGTATTATACGAATAAGTTTTTATTTATATTCAACTATTTTAAGTTGGTTAAATTTCATTTATCATCTTCGGTATTCCAATTATTCAAAAGAATTCACTTTATTTCAATAATTGAAACCATTTCTTAATATAAAGCTTAAGATTCAAATTTCCAATCTCACTTCAAACTATTTTGAAATAATTGTATATACACACACACACATTTTATAAATCAAATTATACATAAGAAATTTAAATCAAATCCATTTTTCCAAAACCATTAAAATTTCACAAAAATTCAGTTAATTACGTTATTTAAAACCATTAAAATTTACGGGTCGTTACATAATTGAACTTTAGAGGCATAATAATTGTCTAGTTAAAATCATTTGACCTTAAGAATAGGTTTATGATGGGTGTGTATTATTGAGTCTAGCCTAAATATTTCGATTAACTGCAAATGACGCAGCCATTAGTGTAGGTACGAATGCGAAATCCATTATGTTACACAATATATGTTTATCCTCCGCACGTGGCTACTAGCAGTTGTGTATACATCGTACTGATGTGGAACATCTCCAACTATATGAATCGTGGGGATATACGTTCGTATAGGTGTAAGGAATATACCAAAGCGGGTTCTCCTTAGATTTGAAATCTTAACTAACCAATTAGGGTCTTCTTCAGTCCTAAAATAAGTTACCAGGTGGGCATTTCCTTGATCTGAATTAGGCAATGTCAATTGGATGGCGGTGTAAGCTCAACACTATCATACATTTGAGGAATAGGGTTGTATACATTAGGTCGAGAGCACATTCAGTCCTATAGTGGTAAGAAAGACCTGGGTTACACCCAGAGACAGACTATGACTTCTACTAGTGTAGGTTCCATATGGGATATGCATTTGCCTAAAAGTTTGTCAGTTAGTTTATTTATTGTATATTACGGGCTAGATGACCCCTAGATAAGTCTTTGAGATGAATTAGAACATGGTTAAATGGTTGTGATGTAGTTATTAAGGATTATATAGAGGTTCTGTGATATCCCGAAAATTTCAAGCAAAATTAAATGTGATAATTCCATTTATAAATTATTTTAAATTGATAAAAAATTGTTATTTTCAAACAATAATGATAACGGGTTGTTTTAAATATAGATAAATAAATTTCTAAATAGAATTATTAATTAAAAATTGAATTTGGGTTTGTTTAAAATATATATGTATTTTTGACTTGATTTTAAATTAGATTTTCAAATTTAATCTGAATATAATCTGGATTTATAATGGGAATTCAAAGGTAGATATTTTAAAATATTTTGATTTAAAAATATATGTTTAAGCTTTTATTTACATATATAATTGGTTTTATTTTCTTTACAGTAATTTATATATACATAGACAAGTATTTGTAAATTAATGAATTAAGTAAAAGCCTTTTGTTAACATTTAAATTAAATAAAATGACTTAAAGGACAAGGGCAAAACTATGGAAGCTTGTTTAAACAAGTGTTAAAGGATAAAATGATGCTTGTGACAAATGTTAAGATGTTTTAACAAGTTTCATTTTTAAAATTGGTTTTCTTTTATTTTTGTTAAACCAATAATTAACTTATATAACCATAGGCTTTCTTCCCTTCATTCTTTTTCCTACCCTCTTCTTTTCAAAAACTAAGATAAATTCAAACAAAACTTCTCTCAAAAACAATCTGTAGTCAATTTCCACAAACCAGAAATGTAAAACCAAAGCCTATGATAGGCAAACGTAAGCAAACCTGTAATCTCATTTTCAAAAGCAAGGTCAAAATCAAAACTGAAATTATCTCTTCAACCTGGAAACAAAGCAGTTCATCCCTGTTTCCAAGCTAATGCAATCTTCAGCATTCCAGTTTTAATGAGGAAACAACAACTCAAGTTTTTAAATCAAAAATCAGCAGCCTGTACATTTTTCTTCAACCTGGAAATAAAGTCTAAACATCATTCCTCAATTCTTTTTGAAAACAAACTCAAAATCAAAGCAGTCTCAACAAGTTTTCAGATCCTAACATTCAAGTTTTCAAATCAATTTCAGTAATTCAAGTTCTTAAATCAGAAACATTTCATCATTCAAATTTACAGTTCAAAAGATTTTTATCAAAAAGAAGTCTCTGTCTTCATTTTCAACCACAGGTGAGTAAACTTCAACTTAAAAGATAATCTGCCTATTTATGTGATTGCATGAGATAATCCTTGAAATTTTGGAACTGAAAATGCTTGCATGATGGTTTAGAGCTGAATGAATGTGTGAAATTGAGTGTACATTTGTGTTCCCGAACATCTACTGTGTTCTTGATGTTGCAGGTTTAAAATAAGTTAAAATCTAATTTCTTTTTTTCCTGATTCTCTTTGGACCATAATAGTTAAATAAAATATGTTAGAATTAACAAGATATTTTTTTTTGAAATATTTTTAGATGAAACCTGATGTTAGTTTCTAACAAAGAGGAAATTACAGCAAAACTTAAACAGAATAAAAATCTCGATTTAAAAATTTGTGGATTCAGGTATGTGATTAGATTAATCTTTGGAAGTTATGGTTTTTAAAAATAAAACCATGAATTTTAAGACTGAAATTCGAAAGAAATTTGTAGTTGATTGTGAATTTGATTTTGGGCATTTGCAGGCGATCGGGTTGATCTGGATGGTCAAAACTACTATTGGAGGTAGCGGTCGAGTTGGCGAGCTCGCAAAAATGAGGTTTCAATTTCTCTGACATCGAGGTGGTGGGATGGAGGAGATTTAGAGTTTAGGTGTCTTTCTGGACGAAGGTAAGCTCGTGTCTAATTGTGGGTCGGCAATGATGTCGAGTCGAATCGTCTGGGGGTAAAGTAAAAGGGGACAATGATGAAGGTGCATGCTCAAGACCGGGATCTTTGGTGGTCGAAGATGGGTGATTTGGGGTGTTTGGTGATCAGGTTTTTCATTTTAGGGTTGCGGAATTGTTCAATTTCGATTTTTCGAGTGGCTCGTGTTTCTGAGTATTCGGAGCGTTAGAGGGGGTCGATGGTGATTTGTTGGTGGCGACGAACATGGCCGAAGCAATGGCGATCACATGTGTACGTGCACACGTGTCTTACCATATCTGTTGTTTGCTGAAGTTTTTGAGCTTCGGGAGAAAGAAGGTTTGGCTTGAAGTAGTGCACGAGGAATTGAAGGGAATGACTCGTGTTGGTTTCTAGTGATGAGTTGAGGTTTGGTTGATTCGGGAATGACTCGGGGTTTTGTAGATTTTGGCTCGGGTCAGTCTTGTTTGTTCCAGGTATAAGTTTAGAGATAACGTGTATGGGATTTTAAATTTTAAACAAGCAGAGCCTTGATGTCTGTTTAGTAAAGAAATCTAGTTAAAGTGTAAAGCAAAAATAAATCAAGTTTTTCTAAGATAAAATACCATTTAAAATTTCAAGTAAGGTGTTTTATAAAGGTTATTAATTAACTTAAGGAATTTGTGATTAATTAATGTATGTAATTAAGAGTTAATTAATTACTGAATGTAATAAATTAAGGGTAATTAATGATTGTGATTAATTAAAGATTACTTGTTAAAAGTAATTAATTTAAAGAATGATTAATTAATGAAAGTATTGAGAGGAACATTAATTAATTAATGGGAATAATTAATGGTTAATTAATGTGAATGGTAAGGCTAATTAATTTGTGTATTTAAATAAAAAACAATTTATTAATTCAGAATAATTAATCAATGTAAGTGATTATAGGATAATTAATTTAAAAAATTAATTAAGGATCAATGTAATTAATTGACTAATAAGAGTAATTAAAGGTTAATTACTTAATGTAATTAAGAAATAGTTAAGGATCATTAATTAATTGGGTTATAATTAATTAATTATCTAGTAAGCTGGATTAAAGATGATTGAAGTAATTAATTTAGTTAAGCAGAAATGGTGTGACAATTAATTTTGCTTATAGATGATTAAATGATATTGAATGTCTTGGGTTATTGGTTATCCCTCATGTGTGATTGTGAAGTTATGAGATATGGTGTTTGAATATAGATTATCTATCTGAGTTGAATTGCCAAGTAAATATGTAACTCTGGAAACAAATGGAATTGTTTATACTTAAACAGCTTTGTTTAAGATAATATTGGATTCGAAGAGACCGGGGTCAGGTATCAGAAAAATACCCGAAACCGCTTCGATTTGTAACCTGAAATAATCTCTTTATGGTTTTGATTTTGTAATAAATAGGCTGGAATGAAATAAATGATGTAAACTTGCTCATTTAATCTGAGTAGTAATGCTTAGATATGATTGTAAGATGTGATGTGGATTATGGAAAATTAAGAAATCGTAATAAGGTACGTGTAACAACTGAGTATTTTCAGCCATTCGCATCCCCACATGCCGGACTTGAATTGCTCAAAATACCGCATTGTAATAAATTTGGAGCAAATGAAATCAAATACACAGAATCACAGACACAGAACATATCAGAATAACTCACAGCGGAATATAAAACCATAGTAGTTCACGAAGCTACTATTACAAACTCTCAAAACATAATACATAATGTCAGTTTCAAAACAACAGCATAATAGAAATCCAATACATAGAGGTCATTAATACATCAAATAAACTGAAACAGCTGAAATTTTGAAATAGATAACTAAACAGATAGACAGGTAGAATCTCCAGCAAAGACCAGCTCCAGAAAAGAATCCAAAGCTGTAAAGGCTCAGACTGACCCGAGCATAAAGCAAAACACAAAATACTCGAGTCAGGAATATATATAATTATATAATATAAACCAACTCAAGTAAACTGTAGCAGTAATGCACAATAACTTAAAGGATGCTTGGGACTGCCCATCCTCTAAGGATCTGTTAAACCATAAATTTATATACATCCCGTGATTAAAATTTCAAAATAGTAATTTATATTTTGAAATCAAATATCATTTCGAAAATTCAATATCATTCAAAAACCCATTTCAAAATATCACAATATCATATCTTTTCAAAACTACATTCATTTTTATTTAAAATACCATTTCAACACACATTTCAAAATAGTATATATTTCAAACCAGTTACTTCATTTAAATCATTAAAATGAAGTTATTATATTTAATAATTAACTTATTAAATCTTAAAAATTTAAATCTTTTAAAGTTCATTTATTTACTTAAACTTATCAAAACAATGAAAATTCACCTTTCGCATCATTTGGAAAATGCTACAGAAAGTTACTTTCAAAGTAGTTCAATTTTACAAAAGACAGCATTAAAAAACTGTACTAGGGTTACATTAGTTCCAATAAAACCTTAGTTAAATTCCATAATTATAGCACTTACAAAGTGCTATAATATCCCTTTATTAAAATTTAGCCATTTGGTTCATTTATATCAACTACAGCATTTACAATTGCTGTAATATCCTTTACCTTAGAAATAACAGCATTTTAAAAATGTTGTTAATTAAAATTCAGGGTTTTCAATACAGTTTCACAAACAATTATATTTTAATATGGATCACTTTTAACTTATAAAATCATAATTTCTCACTTTTAAACAATCATTTAAATACCCGTATATTTATGATTTTATAAATTTAAATTTCTATTCAAAAGTCAATATTTAATAATAATTCACATATTAAATTTCAAACATTAAATTTCAATTCTTTATAAATAAATTTTAACTTAATACTTAAGTTTAAATCTCCCATATAACTTATTTTCATTTTATTTACTTACCTTCAAAAATTCACTTTTAAACAAAATTCATAAATTCCAATTTAGGTTATATTTCAAAATTCAACTAAAATATTCATTCATTTTACATTTTAACTTTATTCAAAATCATTAATATATTATAAAATCATTTAAATTCATTTTAATTCAAATATCATAAATTTATCATATTCATATTTAATTTAAATTCCATTTCATCACCAAATTAGAATTTCCAAAATAACTTACATTTCAAATTTCTAACTTTACCATTTATTTATTTCACTTATAAATTCTCAGAAAATCAATAATACTTTACAAAATTCATTTTGTTATTTATTTAAGTTTAAATCAAAATATTATAATATTTACATTTCTAAAATATTTTAAAATTTTAGAAAAACATAATTTAACCACGGGTCTGTATATCATTTTCTAGCCTAGGTAAAGTGATACGGATACTACATCATTTTAATCCGTAATTTACAATGAAAATCCGGGTTTGATCATTTCAAATCTGCAATCCCAAGTAAGAATGAAATAAATAAAAATCGTTTAGGCCTATCATTTTAGCCCATAACGATCTTTCCTTATTCTAAAGTCCATTCGGGTATGTATCATTTCAACCCATAGTGATTCTAGTCTACAGGGAACTTGCAATGGTGATAACTGATATAAATAACATAATAGTACAATATAATAGTAACATGTGATATAGCAGGTGCAATAACAGGTGTAAACATCATATGATCATAATATAGCCGTCACAACAGGATGAAATACATTTACAGATTCAAGTGGTGTCGGTTTATCGGTTATATAGGTACAAATTGTCTGGTGAGAATAACTCACATGTTCAGAGCTGGAGATAGCTACCAAAGTAAACAATACAGACACTGTGAAGGCACGACAATACAGAAATGATTTGAGAGTGGAGAGAAAAAGCTATACGCCTTGATAATATATATACAAAACAATACAATAATACATAAGTTACAACACAAATTTATCGTCAAATAACATAAGAAATCTATACCCAAAACAACAACAAATGACTTGCACTTGCTCTCTACCTCATGTACTTCAGTTATGAAGGTGTTTAGCTCCGCCTAGGGTGCTATAGGTCTGGTTTGGGTGTGCAAGTGGTCGGCCAACCTTTTTTTTTTGCAAGGTGGTGAAGTCTAGGTGCATAATTTAGGTGTTCAAGACTAAGCAATGCAACATAACATCACATCTTTGGCACAAATAGTTTTGCACAGAGGTCATGGGTCATGATCAGTGGATCCTGGAGGTAGTGGGTGGTGTGGCGAAGGGTGGAGGTCAAGCCAGAGGTGGTGGTGGTGGAGGTGATGGCGGCTAGAGGTTCTGGAAGGAGGTGTTAACAAATCTAGGCTAGGCTTGTAGGTAGTGATGGGTTTTTGGTGAACTTTTGTGTAGATCATGGCCTTGGGTTGGTTCGGCTTGAAGTGGAGAGGTAGTAGGATGGGTGATGGTCAGAGGAAGGGGGGTGGTGGTGGTTGGCCAAAGCCTGGTTGTGGAGGAGTGGAGCTATTAAGGTAGAGAACAATTGCAAAATTCAATAGAAAACACAAAAAAACAAGAGAGAAGAGAAGATTTTACCCAAAGCTTGAACAACAAATGGCCGTGAATTTTTTTTTTGGTTGAGAGCTTATTTTAGTTCATGAAAATAGAATGAAGTATGGCTGAGAAAGAGAAGCAATATGCATGGCAAAAAAAATTAAAGGAGGAGGTTGAGAAAATGAAAGGTCGGAATGTAAAAGGACTTTGGAATTTAAAGAGTTCAAAACTTTTCATATTTCCACAATTTCTTTTGAAATTTTAAATAACTGAAATATATATATATATATAAATTCAGATAAAAATACGAAAATTTAGTAAATAAACAAAATAAATAAATAAATATTAATTATATAAAATTTAATTAATCAAAAACAGCAAAAATTGCAAACAAGTCTTGAAAATATGAAAAAAATGCAATGAACTTTGGAAATTTTTTATGTACTTGAAAAATATTTATAATTAAAGATAAGAACACAAAATAAAAATGAATTCACAAAAATAAATATATAAAATTTAATTAAATATAATTTAATAAAGAAAATAGCATAAAAATGGAAACTAGCCTTTAAAACAGAAAATAAATGCAATAAATTTTGGAAAATTTTTATTATCACTTTAAAAATATTAAAAGACAAAAATATACATAAAATAACATATTAACACATATTAAAATAAAATATAACAAAGAAATATGATTTATATAATTTAAAATAGACAAAATTGCAAAATAAAACAAATTATACTCATAATTGAAATGTACATAACTTTCACAGTTTAAGTCCGTTTTCAATGCAATGAAAAGCCGTATTCAAGTTATTAAATCTATTTACATAATAAAAGATAAAAATTAGGAGTTTAAACATTTAAATTTGAAATTTAAAAGTCAAAGTTTGACCAGTTTGAATAGAAATTCATCTTTAAGTAAAATATCCAATTTATACCGGTTTGAAATTATAATTCACATAATAATCAACACTTATATTTAAAAATGAAATGTTTGAAATAAAACAAGTTTAAAATAATTTCAAAATAAAATAAAGTCAAATATTAAAATATTTGAAAAATCTAGGGTTGTTATTGTACGAGTTACGCCAGGGTTTTAAATAAGTTCTTTGCATTGGAAATTCATGTTAGATGAGTTTACTCACGCTGGTTTCCAGCTTGACTCAGGTGTTACTTTGATGTAATGCTCGGGTCAGACCGAGTGTTACAGATTTCCAAGTAAGGACGTTCTGGAGCTCAGGAGGCGAGCTGGATGGTAGGAACATATGGAGTGTTTCCGCTGTGTTATATTGTTGTATATCTGCAACAAGTTATTTAGCTGTCCAGTGATTGTAAAATATTGTAACTCTGATGTATTAAAATGTAATTGACTGATACAGCTTTCTTGATGTAGAGATTATTATTTGAAATTATATTTCATCCGCTGCGAATGTGAGATTCTGAGTTTGGTTTTCTGTTTCTTCTTCTATCTCTTTCCTTTCTTTCCTAACTATCTGGAATTTTCGGGATCGAAAATTCCGGGTTGTTACATTTGGTACCAGAGCAAAGGTTAAGCGAGAACCTTGACTCTGTTGGGATTACTCATTAAGGATAGGGTCAATGGTTTCCTAAAACGAGTTGAGTATAATATATATGAGAGAGCGTACTTGTTATTTTCCTATATAAATTTTTTTAAATGGTTTTATATAGGATTATATTTTGATATATAAAGCAATATTTCTTTCTAATAAATATTAAGGTAATTGTTTGTTATATTATTGGAATTAAATTAAGTGGTAATAGAAATACAACCAAAATGAAATTAAATAAAGATAAGTTTGAAATGGATTCAAACTGAAATTAAAATCCTAAATTTGTAGGAGTAATTTCAGGATAAGATAATAATAAATTGGTTTCCAGATATGATAATCTTGGTTATTATCATAAATAATGATATGTGTATTAATGAGTAAGTAAAATGAACTGATTTAGGGAAGTAAAACATTTAGGGAAATATGACTTATTAATTAGAATTAAAGATGATCCAAATTGTGAAGTTTTAAATCTGGGTCCAGGAGTTGAAAATTATTCCAAAAAGATAAAGAAATAATAAATAATATTATTTAGTGAATTTGAATGAAAAGGATTTTATTTCAAAAAAGAATTGTTTGAAAATTTAAAGGAATTTGTTTTAAATTAAAACCAAGGCGGTTTAAAATTTAAAGTAACTTGGTGTGTAAAGGAAATAAATATGTATGTTTGAAATAAACTCTAAGGTTGAGTTTTGAATTTTCCTTGGAATTGATGTAAAAACCTAAAGTGATAAGTTTTGGAACTTATAAATGGGATTGGATATTAATGTGAGGTTTAAAATTTGAAATAAGAATTCAGATTGGGTAAAATTGACAGGATTAAACTAAAGTGAATTTAATTTGGGAAATCAAATAAGTTTAAAACAGGCAACCTAAATTGGAAATTACAAGATGAAACTGAGATTTAACCTGGAAAGTTAAATGGTTGATTTGAATTGGAAATTTGTGTGATCTCAAAATGGGTTTGAGATCTGGAAATTGGAAATGGATGGATGTTTTAAAATAATATGAATGATACCATCCTGTTGTTATTAATAATCTTTAAGCTGAAATTGGGTTTGTTTAAATGAATGAAGAAATGGGGTGTGGTAATATATTCATTATTAAGATAAAATGGAATTTGGATTCAGAATTAAATGATTTAAAGATATAGGTTGATTTGATTTAAAGGATTAAATCAACATTTAAAAATTTAACTTGAATTTATATAATTTGGGATAGTTTAAATTTGAAATTTGAATTAAATTAATTGGAATCGTGATTGAAGATGTATAAGTTTAAAAATTCAAATGGAAAATTTGAATTGGATTGATTTCAAAATGATTTGAAATTTGAGGTTGGGTTTAATTTGAAATTAGTCCAAATTGATTTGAATAATTTGGAATTGTGATTAAAGTTGAATGGGTTTAAAATTCAAATGGAATTTGATTTGAATTTGGAAGGAAATTGAGATTAATTCAACTTGAATTGGGGTTACATCAATTTCAATGGAAATTGAAGTTATTAAATTGGAACTGAGTCAATTTAAATGGAAGTGGAAATTTAAATTGAATTGATGGGGATGGAGATTGTGAATTGAACAGTTTGGCTCTGGACTATTTTCAAAAATAAATTGTTTTAATATAAATCTATTTTTACAAGCTACTTATTATACAATCTTTCTTTTTAAAACCAAACCATCTTATACTTATTTTACAATTATTTTTGGAACTATTTAACAATTTTTCAACTATTTTATAAACTAATTACTATTTTTCAACTACTTTATAACTAACAACTATTTTGCAATTATTTAAAAATTTCTGTAACTATTTGACTATTTTCCAACTATTTTACTACTACTTAACTATTTTACAATTATTTTTCAAACTAATAATTATTATTTTCCAACTACTTATCCGTTTTTAAATTCTTCAAGCTATTTCCAAAATTTAAGCTGGTTACAGCACAAACTATTTATAATTAAAGTAATAATCCAAATGGGATTAAAACAAATGTGAGTAAGTGGATAGAAATTAAAATGAATGTGAATAGAAAGAAGAATTGATTTGGCTAATAATCAATTAAGGTAAACACATAGGATGTACGTATATTATTCTATTCGCATAATGATTTGATCTAGATTTGAGCACAGAATTTCAAGATAGTTTATCATTCCGAGTTGGGGTTTTCACTCAATTTTCGACGGCGAACCTGGATATGGATTGTTGATTGGCTCTGGATATTCTCTATCATATTTATGGTTATGCAAGGAGAATGACAGTTTCTGATTGAGAAACCAGATCTGAGTCTGCACTAGGAAATCGGGTGGACGATACTAGTTCGGAAGAGAAATTGTGTGATCGAGTGAGCGATCAGATTGATAGAGCGTACGGATGATATGTGTACATCGTACGGGTTTGAATGAAATTGATAGTGGGAATTTGTGGATACGAAATGTGAAATGGTTTTTGAAATGAAAAGTACATTTTGTGAGATATATGATAAAATAAAGGGGTAACTGGATATTTCTATAATAGAAATTTACTTTATGAAAGTAAGTAATATGGTTAGTGGTTTTGTAAAGAGTAATCAAAGTTGAATATTTGATTTGGCATAAACAAAGTTATGTATTTATGTTATATATATGATAAATTCCCCTTGTTGAATCTATAGCCAGAAGAAAAGGGTTTTGAAAATATTTAGAGTATAAAAAGGGTTTTATACAAGTTTGAAATGATCCAAAGATTTTTCAAGGTTTTATATATATATATATATATATATATAAGGGATCTTATAAGAATGACTTTGGAGGAAAGGTTTTTGGAACCTATGGATTTTGGAAAGGCTTTTGATTTTTGGGTAAAATCAATATTGTAATTTGGAAAGCCTAGTTTGAGAATTATCGATTTTGGGATAACCGATTTTGAGAAAAAAAGATTTATATGGAACTCATACTAGGTGTATGATTTGGAAGATACTATATGTGTATAGTATAAAGTGTTTTGAAAATGGCTCTGGAGAAAAAGGCGCTCCCTTGAAATGAACTTCTCAGGAGTACCATAGGTTGGTACTGCCTTGAGCATCAAAGGGGGAGGTTCTAAAGTCGATTCTGTGAGGAGTCCGGACAAAACTAGTTCCTGAGGATTATGAGTAGTGTGTAGCGAAATTCGAGGGCGCTGATGCCTACAGAGGAATCTGAGTTATGTTGTGACGATAGTTTAACTCGATGTCACTGCGATCTACTGCAGACCATAGCGAAAGTCGTGTCTGCCGTTGGGAGCCAACCATCTATGTTTGATTTTATATCGGTAGACCGCGACCTATGGTGACATAGCGAAAGTCGTGTGTGCCACTGAGAGCCAACAGTCTACGTTTGATTTTATATCGGTAGATTGCGACCTATAGTGACATAGCGGAAGTCGTGTGTGTTGCTTAGAGCCAACAGCCTACGTTTGATTTTACAACAACAGACTGCGACCTATGTGGGAGTGAAGAAGTTTCATTTTTGGCAGCGAAAATCGAGGGCGCTGATGCCTATAGTTACATGGACTTTTGCTGTGATGGCAACGTAACCTTGGAATGTAACAGCGATCTGTGTAGGGTTCCATGGCGTAATCGAGGGGCGCGGAGTGCCTACAGTTACATGGACTTTTGCTGTGTTGGCAACGTAACCCGGGATACAAGTACGACCATGGATGGGGGTGATGATTTCCAGAGCATTCTCACCAAAGATATTCCTCTATTTTTGTTTTCTATATTTTCAACAAATTATTTTCCAAGTATTTTTCACTGGGTTTGAAAACAGGTTTACTAAGTACTTGTAGATTTTCAGTCTTACGCCTGATCAATGTATGACTGAATTTCTGTGAGAACGAGGACAGACTTGTGAAAACATCGAGTTATAAAATGATATTTTTATAAAACTATTTTAGCAATATTATATAGATTTTAAAGTGTTTTTAAAAAAAAGTTCAAAGAGAAAATTTAACTGATGTTAAGAATTTTAACAAATTCTGGCTTCGTTGCTTTTCGAGGACGAAAAGATTCAAAGGGGGAAGGAATGTGATATCCGAAAAATTTCAAGCAAAACTAAATGTGATAATTCCCTTTATAAATTATTTTAAATTGAAAAAAATTGTTATTTTCAAACAATAATGTCAGTGGGTTGTTTTTAAGTATAGATAAATATATTTCTAAATAGAATTGATTTGGGTTTGTTTAAAATATATATGTATTGTTGACTTGATTTTAAATTAGATTTTCAAATTTAATTTGAATAATTTGGAATTAAAATGGAAATTCAAAGGTAGATATTTTAAAATATTAGGATTCAAAAATATATGTTTAAGCTTTTATTTATATATATAATTAGTTTTATTTTCTTTAAGTAATTTATATATACATAGATAAGCATTTGTAAATTAAAAAATTAAGTAAAATCCTTTTGTTAACATTTAAATTAAATAAAATGACTTAAAGGACAGTGCAAAACTATGGAATCTTGTTTAAACAAGTGTTAAAGGATAAAACGATGCTTATGACAAATGTTAAGATGTTTTAACAAGTGTCATTTTTAAAATTGATTTTCTTTTATTTTTATTAAATCAATAATTAACTTATATAAGCATAGGCTTTCTTCCCTTCATTCTTTTCCTACCCTCTTCTTTTCAAAAACTAAAATAAACTAAAACAAAACTTCTCTCAAAAACAATATGTAGTCAATTTCCACAAACTAGAAATGTAAAACCAAAGCCTATGACAGACAAATGCAAGCAAACCTGTAATATCATTTTCAAAAGCAAGTTCAAAATCAAAACTGGAATTATCTCTTCAACCTGGAAACAAAGCAGTTCATCTCTGTTTACAAGCTAATGCAATCTTCAGCATTAGAGTTTTAATAAGGAAACAGCAACTCAAGTTTTTAAATCAAAAAATCAACAGCATGTACATTTTTCTTCAACCTGGAAATAAAGTCTGAACATCATTCTTCAACTATGTTTTGAAAGCAAACTCAAAATCAAAGCAGTCTCAACAAGTTTTCAGATCCTAACGTTCAAGTTTTCAAATCAATTTCAGCAATTCAAGTTCTTAAATCAGAAACATTTCAGCATTCAAATTTACAGTTCAAAATCTTTTTATCAAAAAGAAGGCTCTGTCTTCATTTTCAACAACAGGTGAGTAAACTTCATCTTAAAAGTTAATCGGTCTATTTATGTGATTGATGAGATAATCCTTGAAATTTTGAAACTGAAAATGCTTGCATGATAGTTTAAAGATGAATGAAAGTATGAAATCAAGTGTACATCTGTGTTCAAGAACATATACTTTGTTCTTAATGTTGCAGGTTTAAAATAAGTTCAAATTTAATTTCTTTTTTTCCTGATTCTCTTTGGACCCTAATAGTTAAATAAAATATGTTAGAATTACCAAGATATATTTTTTGAAATATTTTTAGATGAAACCTGATGTTAGTTTCTAACAAAAAGGAAATTACAGCAAAACTTAAACATAATAAAAATCTCGACTTAAGAAATTTTTGGATTCAAGTATGTGATTAGATTAATCTTTGAAAGTTATGATTTTTAAAATAAAACCATGAATTTTAAGACTGAAATTCAAGAGAAATTTGTAGTTGATTGTGATTTGGTTTTTGGGCATTTGCGGTGACCGGGTTGATCTGGATGGTCAAAACTACTATTGGAGGTAGCGGTGGAGTTGGCGAGATCGGCAAAAATGACGTTTCAATTTCTCTAACGTCGAGGTGGTGGAACGGAGGAGATTTAGGGTTTAGGTGTCTTTCTGGACGAAGGTAAGCTCGTGTCTAATTGCGGGTCGGCAACGATGTCTAGTCGAATCGGTCTGGGGGTAAAATAAAGAGGGGACAATGATGAAGGTGCAGGCTCAAGACCGGGGTCTCCGGTGGTCGGAGATGGGTGATTTGGGGTGTTTGGTGATCAGGTTTTACATTTTGGGGTTGCGGAATTGTTCAATTTTGATTTTTCGAGTGGGTCGTGTTTCTGAGTATTCGGAGCGTTAGAAGGGGTCGATGGTGATTTGTTGGTGGCGGCGAACATGGCCGGAGCAACGGCGATCACGTGTGTACGTGCACACGTGTCTGACCGTATCTATTGTTTGCTGAAGTTTTTGAGCTTCGGGAGAAAGAAGGTTAGGCTCAAAGTAGTGCATGAGGAATTGAAGGGAATGACTCGTGTTGGTTTCTAGTGATGAGTTGAGGTTTGGTTGATTCGAGAATGACTCGAGGTTTTTTTGATTTTGGCTCAGATCGGTCTTGTTTATTCGAGGTACAAGTTTAGAGATAACGTGTATGGGATTTTAAATTTTAAACAAGCAGAGCCTAGATGTCTGTTTAGTAAAGAAATCTAGTTAAAGTGTAAAGCAAAAACAAATCAAGTTTTTCCAAGATAAAATACTATTTAAAGTTTCAAGTAAGGTGTTTTATAAAGGTTATTCATTAACTTAAGGAATTTTTGATTAATTAATGTAAGTTATTAAGAGTAATTAATTACTGAATGTAATTAATTAAGGGTAATTAATGATTATGATTATTTAAAGATTGCTTGTTAAAAGTAATTAATTTAAAGAATGATTAATTAATGGAAGTATTGAGAGGAACATTAATTAATTAATGGGAATAATTAATGGTTAATTAATGTGGATGTATTTAAATAAAAAAAATTGATTAATTCAGAATAATTAATCAATGTAAGTGATTATAGGATAATTAATTTGAGAAATTAATTAAGGATCAATGTAAGTAATTGACTAATAAGAGTAATTAAAGGTTAATTACTTAATGTAATTAAGAAATAATTAAGGATCATGAATTAATTGGGTTATAATTGATTAATGATCTAGTAAGCTGGATTAAAGATGATTGAAGTAGTTAAGCAGAAATGGTGTGACAATTAATTTTGCTTATAAATGATTAAATGATATTGAATGTCATGGGTAATTGGTTATCCCTGGTGTGTGATTGTGAAGTTATGAGATATGGTGTTTGAATATAGATTATCTATCTGAGTTGAATTGCCAAGTAAATATGTAATTTTGAAAATAAATGGAATTGTTTATACTTAAACAGCTTTGTTTAAGATAATATTGGATTCGAAGAGACAGGGTTCGGGTATCTGCAAAATACCCAAAACCACTTCGATTTGTAACCTGAAATAATCTCTTTATGGTTTTGATTTTGTAATAAATAGGACAAAATGAAATAAATGATGTAAACTTGGTCATTTAATCTGAGTAGTAATGCTTAGATATGATTGTAAGATGTGAGGTGGATAATGGAAAATTAAGAACTCGTAATAAGGTACGAGTTACCCTAGGGTTTTAAATAAGTTCTTTGCATTGGAAATTCATGTTAGATGAGTTTGCTCACGCTGGTTTCCAGCCTAACCCGGGTGTTACTTTGATGTAATGCTCGGGTCAGACCGAGTATTACAGATTTTCAAGTAAGGACGTTCTGGAGCTCAGGAGGCGAACTGAATGGCAGGAACGTATGGAGTGTTTCCACTGTATTATATTATTGTATATTTGGAACAAGTTATTTAACTGTCCAGTAATTGTAAAATGTTGTAACTCTGATGTATTAAAATGTAATTGACTGATGCAGCTTTCTTGGTGTAAAGAATATTATTGGACATTATATTTCATTCGCTGCGAATGTGAGATTCTGAGTTTGGTTTTCTGTTTCTTCTTCTTCTATCTCTTTCCTTCTTTTCCTAACTATCTAGAATTTTCGGGATCGAAAATTTCGGGTCGTTACAAGTTCATCCGTGTATGCGGCCAATTCGACGTAGATACTGTTGGTGGTTGCCCAATGTGGTGCGCAGTTACAGATTCCAACGAAGAATGTATCTTAGTTCATGAGGGACTTTGATACTTATACACACATATACACACACACACACAAACACACACGTATATAGCAATTTTATACCTCGAGAAGGTTGGGCATATTGTATGCATATATGAAGCCATAATGACTAAGCATTGAATAATAGACATAACATGTAATGGAAAAACAATCAGCATAAACTAGTGTTATAGATAAAGTACGTAATTTACCAGTCACCGGAACTTGTTCTGACCCGTCCTTATTGTAACCATATGATAGATTTAGATGGAAATGTATTAGTACAAGGCAGGAATGGTGGAAAGATAGATTCCCTCATGCACGCTCGCATTGACAAGGGTGCTAGATACCTAGAGGTATTTGCCTTGATCGGTGCATATGTGTGTATGTGTATAAGAAACTCTATTGTAGAGAGGAACTCCATAACAATAGCAAGAAGGATAACGTCGTTCTTTTGATTTTGGATCCATTAATTAAACGGCTACAAAGAGGGTTCATTGTTTTCTCTACGTTTTATGAACTCTCATTAATAAACACTCCTAATGTGTAGCGACGTCATCGAGGGTTCAAAGATGGAGTGACTTTCCTACAGATCTCGTTAAAGTGTTCTGATAGTGTGACCAATATATAGCGAAATTATGAAATTCATTCTAGATTCAAAGTCGGGTTAAGAGATTTGTATATATTGTTTTGAATCTATAGTTAAGGGTCAAAAAAGGAGATCTCAAAGTAGTCTAAAGGAATTACAATTGAGGATGAGATGTCGCAAATCTGTTCGTTTTGGAATGTAATGAAAATTGATATGCAACAAATTTAGAATTGGATTTTCAAGTGGCTTTTCAACCTTATTTCATTTTTGCGCTTTTTCACAACAGCAAAGCATTGAATTGGATAAAATTAAAGACTGCATGAAAGGCAATGACATGTTTTGCAAAATTTTGCCCCTGTAGACGAAATGAGGATGACAGATGATCACGGACACAACATGAAAGTTTATATAATCTCCAGGACTGCTATCTGTTGATGTTCTAACGGTACCAAACTATATTTAGTTTAGCAATCCTGATTATTTTCAGAAGCAATTTCTACAAGATCGAGACGACAAAGAAATGGATATAGATTTTGATATGATCTAAGAGCTATGGTTAAAAAATGACTGTTGAAGAACATAACTAGGATTATGGTAGCATATCGATAACGACGTAGTTTTGGAAACTTGAAACGTAGTATGATAACAGTCATCGAAGGATAATCAAATCCAGCTTTAGTTAGTACTTTTCGATCATCTCCATGAAACGCCTGTTGAGAAGAGAGACATGTGAGAAGAGTCATTTCACTCACGTGAATTAGCATTATCCAATTGACAAAAGAACAAACCACGTGGAACTGAAGAACCATCTCTTCACAATAAGCCTACATCATTTGGGCTGCTATTGGATATGTACTAGCATGTGTTACTGTTCTGACACTTATCTCTCCACAAGCCTTAAGGAAATGAAGACTATGGGTATATACGTACGGGCTTACTAGCATTATCTGATAACTTAGTAGAAAGTAAGCAATGATATGAAAGATGATGTTAAGGAACTTAGACGGATGCTGGAATTCAATTGGAAATGTACTAAGCAGCATCTCAAGCAGATTAAAATAAGACGTAGAAGGATGTATTTTATTTTATGCAATTTGTAGACCTGTTATTCCTGAGCCATTTTATTTGATTGTACTCTATAATTATATAATAGCAATAAATGGAACCCATTTTCATATATACATACATACATATATATAGATATGTATGTATGTATAAGTGTATGTATGTGTGTTTTTATTAACTTTATTATGTCGCTGTAAGTTCTTATCGCTAGCCCTCTGATATACTTTTGTTTACTTATAGGATACCAACATCAACTATCCATACACTAGTGAATTTGGGTTTTCGATTTAACGAAAATGCAGGGCAATTAAGGCATGCATTGTTACATACATATACATACATGCATGTATGTATGTATGCATGCATCTGTGTGTAGTACTATTAATATGTGTATACAAACCATATATATATACTATAGTATATTTATACATATGTATATATTTAGGCATTTATATTCCCAATACATGAGAATTTTTCACATGAATATGTAAATATAATATATATTTGTATATACAATGGATATAAATTTCAATACCCATACATATACACACATGCCTAGATATCTTTATGTTATCATGTGATGTTATGAATTTGTATATAACTTATCCATATAACCATTCAGTCAAATTAATTAACATGATTAATTAATAAATATAAAATAACTTTGATTTATTTAATAATTAGATTGGATCTACTACTAGTTAATAAACTTTATTGGCCCATTAAGGCTCAGTTAGATTTTTTTTTTTTTTGAAATTTACCCAATTCACCTATTGTAGACCAACTCATTTTCTTCAGTGATATCAAAGGCCATGTAGTCTATGTACTCTATTTAACCAGTATTATAGGCCAAGTAATAAACTTTAATATTTGATGGGAATCTCAAATAGTAGTGTCTAGGCTTAGGATTGGGCAATCAAGTATCCTCCCCTTCCTACCTACTAGCCTAGCCCCATAAGTGGAGTTGCCTAAATGTAAGGTCTAAATTAATTTAAGGCCCTAGGAAAATTTTCAATCTAAGACATGAAATTTGAAATTATATCATTTAATTAAAATGTTTAGTTAATCAAATTATATATGTTCATATATATATGCAAATAAGTCCATAAAGGTTATAGTTCAATAACTTAATATGTTATTATTTTCTCAAAATTGTTTTGAGAATTAAACTATTTTTTTCAAATTTATTAAATAATTAATTAAAAGGTTTAATTAATTAAATAATTAGTTAATTTATATATTTGATATATAAAAACTATAAAGTGTACAGTTGAATATTCTTCTTAAATAGTTTATGATGATTAAAATAAAAAATTTGAAATTTTAAGTAAAATATAATTAAATTTTTACTTAAATTAAATAACCATAATTAAATTTTATTTAGTTAATAAGGTTTAAATTAATAAAATCCGATTTAGTTAATAGTACATATAAAATATTATATAAGTTTATTAGATAAGCGATCATAAATAATTTAAGCTTATATAACTTTATATGTATAAATATATTGAAATTGGAATATATAAACCCAAGATTGGTTTTTGGAATAAGTACATATGTATGATACGTATACCATGATTTCAAATTACTGATACTTGGAATCACGAGGGTATTTCATAAGAAAAACATTATTCCTTATGTTGATATCACTAAAAATATATTAAAGATTTTGAATCTCTAATATATAGTTGTCCTTTACCACTTATATATACTAATGGATTACTTCCATACTCTTTAGTTAATGAGCAAACTCAAGCCAAGGATGTTATAAATAGTACTATCAATATATTTCTAGATGAGGTAAAATACATGCATATATTTCTTGAGCAAACTCAAGGTATGTACATTATACTTACTCCATCGTGAAAAGGATCAGTGTAAGTGAATAATCCTTTTCAATTTGTTTAGCAAACTTAAGGTTGAGATCGAGATTAGGACTAAAACCGTGGTTAGGAGTTATATATGATACAATCAACAAAGGGTTATCCATTTCTTGCAAGCCTACGACTTCTTAAGCAAACTCAAGGTTAGAATCCCAAGTCTAGCAAGTCCTCGCAAGAGGAATTGAAAGATTGTATATTTCTCTTAGAGTTTCAAGGAATATAAAAATATGGTGGGAGCCTTATTAGAAAAATGAAATGGTTACATTTAGCTTTTCTAATATTGTAAGAACATATGCTATGCAAAATTAAAATTATTTACTTCGATAAACTTTTGCAACTGATCTAATTAATAAAATTATTTCTCACTGGAAATCTGCTAATGAATTGAGTTAAGATTGGAAAATAAAAATAAGATATACTTACCAATAAATTATTTGGCATGTTGTCATTTTAAAACTCACGCAATTGTCAAAAACTATACAACTACTTAATGCATTCGTAACTTGGTCATCTAACTATTTATTGCCTGACAATGTGTATTGTCTTCTATGAGTTTTGAACTCTAAAGTGAAACAAGGATATGGATATTTTATCCATATTAGATCACATATAAAAGTTCTATGGTGAACAATCAGGTTCATAATATATAAATCTTGATGAAATTGGTATACTCGAGATGAGCAAGTAAAAACTATGCAAAATCACGTGTTCAATATGATAAATATGATGAGAATATCGTTGCGTATAAAATAGTAAAAGACCAAGTACTGGAGACTGACCTAGGAATTTAATCGTTGAAATTTCAGTTTCGACGAGTTTACTTAAGTACAACATGTTTAATATTAATAGAATGTTAGGAATACCCAAATACTCTTTTAAAAAGAATTTGGTGTATTCTTGTAGTATAAATACATTTTGAGTGGTTCAACCTTTTGAAATGAAAGTGAATGTTCAAGAGCGGATGTAATATAGGAACAGTTGGGATGATGAGAGTGAATGGTCACTTATCCTTTATAAAGGACATCAAAAATGAAAACTGTATAGAATTTAGTAAGATACTTAAAAGGAATAAGAAATGTGATTTCTATTCAAAATATATTACACTATAGAAAATTGTTTTCAGTAAAATTTATTTATACAAGTTTAAGATTTCGATCGATAACTCTTGATTGTAAACTAGTTACATTAAAAGAAATAAATAGCTAATAATAAGTAGTTGAACGGAGGTTCATATTTCCTGGATTGTTATAATAATGGTAGAAATAGTGGGAGCGTACCATATGAAACTTACAAATGGACGCATCAAGATACAAAAGATTATTTTTTATATATGCCAATATTGCTTACAAAATAATAAATGTTTTTAGTATTGACTGAAAATATACGTGTTAATTCTACTTCATTATGAATAGTATGAATGTTAATTGTAAATTAAATGTAGAGTAATAGTATCTTTTGCATTATCTGCATAATACAGAAATATCTAAAAATTTAACAGTTAAAATTTAGGGTTATAGACTAAGTCGTATCTTGGAGGAATAATTCTTCAAATGATATGATTGTGAATCACGTAGTATTACTGAATTGTACCTTAAGGATTAAGTTCTAAGCGCCCATTCAATGGGTTGGTAAAAGAGTTAATGAACTCTTCGGATTAAGACATATAGATATATGGAGTTGAAGGTCAAATAATGTAAAAAAATCCACTTACTTTGTTAAATTCGCCAATGAACTATCATAGACGTGAATATGTATATTTGATACACAAGTAGTTTATCTTTAACGCGTTCATAGAATTTAAAATGGAAGAAGAAAACATAACACGTAAAGGAAATAAAACAATTCAATTTGATCAAATAGAAGAATATTTGGACGGAGTTCCAAAATTACCTAAAATAATAAAATTTAATCTCAAAGTCACTCCTCCATATAATATATAATAATATATCGATAAGAGGTTAACAAACTTTGTTGGACAAAGTACAATTTATGATGTATGATGTTGAATTAACTTCTTTCTATATGTATATATGTACCTAAGAGTAAGTACGTATGTTAAATCTAAGTTTAATCTAAAGCATGGTTTACAAAATCATATAACAATAATTTGATAAGAAACCCCTATATGTCATAGGTCAAGGAGTTGACGGGTTATGCGAGTCAAGAGGCCACACGTAAAATTCGATCGTAAGGGATCTCGTATGTACCACCCTAAAGGAGTTTGGGACCGACCAGCAATGGTTGACTAATTTATGTTATGAATATAGGTTCTATAAACTCAAAGTTGAATCAGTTTCATGTAAGTATTGAATAGAATCCAAACACTCCAAGCATGAAACCGATTATAAAAGATAAAAAGAAATTAACCATGCCTAAAACATACACAATTCATTAAAAACATTTAATAGAATCCTCTTGCATTAACAATATAGTATGATTTTTATATCAATGTCGAGAAGCAATTGTTAGTAGCAACGATTTCCTCAATTTCCAATAAGCTGTAATGAGTATAGACTCTTACATTTTGCATGATGCTCAAATCAGAAATATATTCCAAGTACATTTTTAAAATATGATTTGAATAGTTTTACACAACTGGATATAATCCAATGGACACCATTGAGTTAGTGATATATTGAAAGTAGGACATTGAAGGAGTTTGTGGTACGCTGTAGAGGAAATTTTAAATGTGGAAAATAGGTTCGACTTCTTATTTTCGAAACTGATACATGAAAAACCGTACCCAAAAACTAGTTTATACTACACCCTTGTTTTTTAAATTTAGTACAACAAATCCATTCTTTATTGGAAACTAAATTTAAATAAGAATCTGATGTTTTTATGATCAAATAATTCTTCATGAATTTTCAAAAAAATCTGCAATTTTTTACAAAGAAATCCTCAAGTATTAGCAAAAAAAATTTGTAAATATTTACAAATTTTTCTACAAAGATTAGCAGCATGAAAACTTAAAATATTTGCATATTTCTCTTCAAATATTTATGAAGTTTCCTGCAAATATCCTAAAACTTAAAGTAGAATTTTTTTTTTATAACATGTTTTTAGGAGGAGGTGGCCATGTATTTTGAAACATAAATAGAGTGTTTTACAAATCTTTTCAATTTATTGCATATATTTAACTCTGTAGTCAGTCTTGTTCACACTAACGGTATTTTTTTTATATACTTTGTTATGTTGTGATATAATTAGTTAACTAGCTTTTTTAAATTGTATAATAAAAAATCCTAAAATAAATTGTTATGTGATTGTAGTTGCTAGTAGTTGGTATGGTGAGTAGTCAACCATTAAAATAAAATGATTTTTTTTAAATATTCACGATCGAGATGTATTTGAGAAAAGGAAATCAATTCATCTGTTGACACCAGAGTGCGTAATGCTCACCAAATTTGTGCAGTGTATGACTAATGAATGCTAATGGCACCAAGATGTTATGTACTTGTCGTTATTGGATAAGTATGGAATAATTCATCTAAGAGTTTCCTTTTGGTTGACAATAACTAGGTTAAATAGAAAATCTTCGTGTAATGATGTTACACAGTTCCCTCAAGTTGACAGTATAGTAAAACTTTAATGTGAATACTCTATTTTGATTATAGTTAAAAAAAATCATGGAGTGGCGATCCATTGAGGGACCATAATTGGGTCTGAGTTGAAGCATTAGGAGTGAAAGATAATTTAATAGAGAATTCGCCTCCTCAATGGCGTGAGGTTAGTACCACGGTCAACTATAGTCAACTCAAAGTTAAAATATCTTGCTATAATAGTACAATATATAATAAATTTTATTATTGAACCCGTGACTTTGTTTCTGGGCTAACCAAGTTGAATGTGGATGATAGTCGAATTTTGACCAATACCAAATTCCATATGTTCTAAAGTGATATAGTTTTGACGAAGAGAATGTGCATAAACTATTGTTACTAAATGGTATCGCTTAAGATAAAATAAAATATGATTTTTTTTGAAAAGGTCTAGAAGTGGTGAATTTGGCCAAATTGTCGCACCACCAGCTAAGGTGATGTGTGAACATTAATACTGGAATTGTTCAAATATTAATCGTTGACTAAATTCACTCCTCTAAGTCACATAACCACATTCATAAATTCTCAGAGAAACCACATGAGATAATCATTTTATAAAGTGTTATAAATTCATTAATATTTTATAATTATTAAAGAAAAATATTTTAGATGTTTTTAGCATTTATTTTGTGTGCATATAAAAGTTATATATGTGTACGATGTAAGATACCAGTATATATTTAAACAATCCTAATATAGTAATTTACTTCAATAGGGCTTGGGATATCTTGGTCCACATGGAACAAGAACATGTTGGCCATATTAAGAAAGAAATGATCTAAATATATATTTATGAATTAAAGAAGAAGGTTTTGGAAGATAGATTAAGAAAGGTTTTCATTCTCTTCATAAAAGTAATCTTCCTCACTAATTCATTCATTTAATCCTCCTTCTTTCTTTATCCACTTTCATGGCTGCCAAATTTTCTTCTTTTTCTCGCATAGATGAAAAATTATCACCCTAAAAAACAATAAATAAATTAAAATAAAAGTGGTTCATTCGATTCTAGGGAGATTGTATGGTGAATCATTCAATCTCCGAGAGGATTTGCAAACCAAGTTGTTACAAAGGGCAAGATCATTTCAGTTTCAAATTATATTTTATATCATTCGTTCATGATGTTTAAGCTTGACCCAAAATTCCTATATGTTTAAATATTTTATTTCCACTTGTTAGATTGAACTAAAATTATTTATATACTGTCATATACAAAACATGAAATCAATTCATTATGCATATTAAAAAGAAGTAGATTATTAGTGTTTCGGTGGCAATAAAATATGCATATGTATATTCCATGAATTTGACTTGTTCAAAATAATGAATTTTATATTCAATATTTGAATTTTGCGTAAGCATCTTTGTGTTATTGAAATAGAAAAACATCTTGAATCGTATCTTCTGGTTAAATCAATTTTGATTCCAATAAAAATAATTTTATGCTTTCATTGTTAAACCAAATATATTTGAATTTGAATTTTAATTAATTATGAATTATAACATATTTATATACACACATATGTAATATTTTTATTAATCAATTCTTATTGCAACATTTATTATGGCAACGTTTTAAAGGTAATTTTATTTATATGTATTTATGTGTTACTTCAGCTTTCAAATTTTAATGCTAAAATTTGATTGTGGACAACTTTATAATTACCTTTCCCTTAGAGAATTGATTGAGATTTAATCGGAAACTTTAAATTGAGAACAGTGGTATTATTTAAATATATTACTATCTCCTCTTTCCCTTTGGACAATCATTTATTAGATCAAAATCTTGTATTTACTTATTTGCTTTTCTCTTTAACACCAAGCCCTCATCTATGTTTGTATATGTCTTCGTTTAACTATGTAGCTTTGCTTCAAACATGCATGCACGCACCCATATATGCACACACGCAAGTGGTAATAAATACATACATACACACACATGCATATATCTCTGTGTGTATCTAAACTATATTTATCTAAACCATATATATATATATATTGTAATCCGATTCAACACACTCACATAGATATATGTACATATTCATGTATGTAGTCGTGCATATTTATTTTAGATATGCATGAGAATATATCATGTGCATATGTAAGTATAATATATATGTATATACAATGGGTATAAATCCCAATTTCCATATGTGTGTGTGTGTTTAATTATACATGTGCTTATATGTCCTCATGTTACCATGAGATGTTATGAATATGTATATGACTATTCATATAACCATTTAATATTTTTAATAATATGATTAATTAATAAATATAAAATAATTTTAGTATTTAATAATTAGATTAGAGCTAATGCTATTTTAAACTACATAGGCCCAACAAGATCCAAATTGGTATTTTTTTAAATGTACTCATTTCACCCACTATGAAACGAATCGAGTTCTTTAATTTATTGACCATAAACTCATTAAGTACTTGTTCTCTCAAAAGAAACTGAATTTTAGGCAAAAATATGGCTAGAATTCTTGATAGTATACGACCTTAAGATAGAGTACACATCAAGTAAAGGGAACATGGTAGTTGATGAGCTGAGTAGAATGTAGCGACATCTAATGTTAACTATGATAATGTAATGGAATACTTTGAAGGTGTTAATAGCTTGCAATACACAATTTAATTCGATATCTAGGTCCAATGATAACCCAGGTATGGTTTCCCTGTTAAAAGTATGACCAATTATGAATAGCCTCAAAGCAAAATGAGGACCCAATAATTATTGAAATCAGAAAATTAGAAATGGATCTAGAAGTGGATGACTTAGGAGAATTCGAGTTAGATTTGAAAAGTTATCTCCAGAAAAAGGGGAGATTATGTATTCCTAACATAAGAGATCTAAGGTATGAGGTGATCGATGAATGTCAACGATCGAAATTCACCATCCATCCCAGATGCATGAAAATGTATAAGGATATAAAAGAGCATATATTTATTTGGGAAGAATGAAGAGTGATGTTGGTGAATGCATAAGGAAATGCTTCGTATGATAGCAAGTTAAGGTTGAACATTAGAAACCAAATGGGTTGCTTTAACCTTTAGAAGTACCAATTTGGAAGCGGGATTCCATAATGGATTTTATTAGAGGATTGCCACGGTTAAGATAAGGAAAATATAATATTTTGGTTGTCATGATAGACTGACCAAGAGTTCCCATTTTATCCCATTAAAAACACCATAATGTCGGCTAGCTTAGCAAAGCTATAAGTGAAGGGTATTATGAAGTTGCATGGGATACCGAGAATTGTAGTAAGAAGGATGTTAGCCCACAAAATGGATCAACACTCGGATATCATATGAAAGCACCAGTTCAGATTAAAGTAAAGGAAAAAGTAGAAAATAGACAAGAACACACAAAAGTTTTTATAGTTGCTGGACATAATCTCTTGCCTACATCCACTTTAAAAAAATTATTAGTTGATCTCTCTTTCTATTTGTGACGTCCCACCCTAAGACCCACACCAACAAAAAATATTAAAAAGTAATATTGTCGACTAGTGTAGAGAAGAGGGCTATTTAGGAGCGGCGATTTATGAATTTTACTTTACTTTAAGCAAGCATTAATACGTCGATTAATATGTTATGCATTTTCCTTAATGAAGTGGAATCCACATATACAATTCAAGGTTTAAAAAAACTACGATGGCTATAAGAAATCCAGAACAACATATATAAACACAGATCACAAAATCACAGATCAGACACTACGAAATACAAATAGATACAAGTCTGAACCGACCCAAAATAGAAACAAGATGTAACTATATATATACAAAGTTATAGACCTCAAAATATGAATATTCACACAAATAGAGTCTAGCGTGACATAAGATACAACATAAGAACTCATATATATACATAAATAACAAAAGTAACTACTAGCTAACAAATAAGGCATTCACTATAAACCACCAAGCTGGAGGAGCTGAAACATCATGGTCTTACCCAAGTATTATAAAAATAATAAATGGCTTAGTCTAGGCTAATATAAATGAGTTAGGAAAAATGAATGATAGATAAAGTGAACTAGAACTCAAATATAGTCATATATCGATATATATCAAACATGCATCGTATATCGATAAATATCTCGCAAAGAAAGGAGGGGAGGTGCTAAATTCCAAGATTGGTGAAATATATTCACCTACATGCATGCAACTCCAAGGTAGATGTGTAAGTCTATAAGCATTAGGATAGGTATAAGACCTATTAACATCAATATACGAACAAGTCTTATAATTTCAGAAGTAGGTATGAGACCTATAAACATCAAGATAGGTATGAGATCTATAAACATCAAGATAGAAGCATATCCTATAAACTCCGAAGGTGGGTCATAAACTCGTCGATAAAAGTGTTAAAACTATATAGCAACCAAATAGATAATGGCCATGTGTCGTGTACCACACGGATTTACCCAAACGTTTACTATACAATAGTAAACTCCATTTGTGTGTAGCAATAGTTTGGTTAAATAAGTCTGAGAATTAACCGGTAAAACAAACGCGAGCATTCCATACCACTCGTTTTATTGAACCATTTAAATCAATCCATCATTCGATCGATTCCATGCAATTTCATGAAAATATTTCTCTTTAAAAACCATTTTTGAAAGTATTGATTAATGGTGTGTGTGTGTGTGTGCATAAGTACACTTTTCAAACCATTACTTCAAATCACCTTTAAAACCATTGTCAAAGAGGATACTACTATATATTTATATATATAAACCCATTTATATAGAAACTAGATTTCCACTTAACAAGATTTGTATAAAATGATATGGTTTTGAAATCAGCCATTTGTAAATCCGAGGTTAAATGTGCATCAAAAGTGCGTATTACTCCAAGATCCATAGAACATCTCCATGGTATAAAACATAAAAAATTGAATTCATCCATTCAAAAATACAAAATTCAAAAATATGGATGAAATAAATATGAAATACAACACAAAAATCAAGTAATCAATCTTAGAGACTCAACTGGGCAAATAAATGGCAAACGGGTCGATCAGAATACACCAAAACATAGCTTAGGAGTCAATGATCGATACACCGGTAGGTCATACTAGTCCATCAGTGGCTTCCCCTAGGATAACTCCTAGGCGATTTCGACGGCTCTCCAATGATCGAATTCCACTAATTTCCTCTATGTTGCTTCTTTAATGACCTGAGGTACTTGCACTAGCGAACATGCAAGCATGTGTACAAGTATGTTTACATGAAAATCACGATTTCATAAATGGGTTTTCAACAAACAAAGAATCGAATTCAATTAGACAAAGGATTCATCACTATATTAAGATCATATACACTAGAGCTTAGAATCTCCCACGCCTTTCTAATTCAACCTCAACCGAGGCTATAGACAAAGATTGGTTAGGAATTAATCAAAATTATAAATAAAAATTGAATTAAATCCCTAACTAGATACATAGGAAGTAGAAGAGATTATATGGGAATAAGGGTTTTAGACTTAAAGAAATTTTGATTTTTTTGGTTCAATGATGAAATGAGAATGGGAAAATAATATACATATGTTTCTATTCTCCTATTTTTTTAGTTTGGGCTAAATGGGTTAAGATATGGATCCATTATCCAAGTGTTACTTATTTTATTTAAAAAAATATTGCTCATTCATATTGTTTTCATTTTAACACTTTATAAACACTAATTCGATATAAATAATGCTACGATTTTATGAACATTGATTTCTACAATTTTTTCCCACATGAATAATATGTCAAAATCTCATTTTTATCAATACTTAAATATTCTATCAAAATTAAACACAACTTTTATAGAATAAACATTAATTATGAAATCATATTTCAAATAATGAAATTACTTCCATATAATTTATTTATTCATTTTCTCTAAATTGTTCTTATATTACTAAATATAAGAATTAACTACAAAAAGAAAAATTCAGTAAACTATCAATTTATTCTCATTCCATGTCCCTTTTATGGTCAAAATTGTCCAAATTTATTAAATTGATTAATCATATTTTAAATTCTAGGTAATTTCGGTGGGGTTGTTATTGACTCCTCCCTTATAAAAATTGCGTCCCCACAATTTCCTTAAGGGAACGTTAATACCATTATATGATGCATCCATAAAGCGAATAAAATCATAAGTATGAAATAGTTCAAAGCAAGAGTCTCATCACTAATAAGCATAAGAAAATAACTAAGGATGTATTCGCTCGAAAAACTCCCTAGTCTCCTATAAATAGTACTTTGGATTGCTATAGCATTGGACTTTAACGAGTGGTACATCTTTATTTTGAAGGCATTTAGCCTCCAATGTAACAATATAGGTAGGTCTCTACACATAAGTAAGTTCGGGTGCAACCTCAAGCTCCTCAAGTATTCACATCTCAAGAACAGAATCTAAATCACGAAGACACTTCCAAAGCAAAGAAACATCATGAATTTTGAAGAATCGGGTGGGAAGAGATATCCGATAAGCAACAGGGCCGATACTTTTAGTGATAGGGTACGGTCCAATATATCTTGGGGCCAACTTTATGGAATGATTGAACCACATCACATCCTTCAAAGGAGACACACAAATGAAGATTCAATCTCCTACTAAGAATTCTAATGCTTTCCTTCTATTATCCACACAGGATTGGTGCCTGCTCTGTGGCTCTTTCATTCTTAGTCGAATGAGATCGATCTTCTTAGAAGCTTCACAAATAGAGTCAAGGTGTAAATTGTGTCTCTCCCTAGACTCGAGCCAATAAGAAATTGATTGATGCGTCCATCCTAACAGCCTTGAAAAGAGCTATGCAGATACTAGGTTACAAATAGTTGTTGTAAGCGAACTCAACAAGTTAGATATGATCCTCCCAACTCCCATCGAAGTCGAGAATACAAGCATGAAGTAAGTCTTGCAATATCTTATTAACTCACTCCATCTGCCCATCTATTTACGGATGATAGGCAGTGCCAACATAAGCTTCAAACCTAAATCGTTCTAGAGACCTTTCCAGAATCCGCTTATAAACAAAGGATCCCGGTCACATACAATGGTCCTAGGGATGCCATGACGTCTTACGATCTCCTTAACATAGATATTGACAAGCTGGAAACTAGTCCAGATAGAATTAACAGGAATAAAGAGGGTTGATTCGGTCAAACGATCAACAACCACCCATAAGCTATCATGGCTAGCCCTCGAACTAGGAAGACCATCGATGAAATCCATAGAAACCTAAAAAAGAAAAAGGAAGAATTAGATTATGATCATTACAAGATCGATACACAAAAGAGGATTCAAATATGAACTTATGAAAGTAAGCTTATAAAACCTGGTCCTATTTATGTATGGGGACCTTTAATGGTTACAAAAGACCACTGGGATGCTGATGCTCAATTTTAATAGGCTGATAGGTCAAGCAATGCTTCATGAAGTCCAACACATCATGCTTCATACCTTCCTAATAATAAAGACACTTCATATTGGCAAAAATCTTACTACCAGGATGAATAGTATACTTGGAACGATGACACTCCTCAAGAATATCTCACTTAAGATCACCAACATTGGGAACTACAAAGCTACCTCTCCTATAAAGACAACTACGAGCATCAACAACAAAATATTGCAACTCATAATTTTGGGAAACACCACCACAATGCTAAAAAAGATGAGATAGATCAGAATCACACTTCTGGGCTTCCGCAGTCCGATCCAAAAGACTCTGTCGAGCCTCCATGCTAAACAATAAGATGGAAGAACTAGAATCTAGAATACGATCTCTAATCTCACAAGAAGATAAAATCTTAAGATCATTCCACTCAGCTAACATCAAAGAGACAACAGCCTATTGCTTTTGACTAAGAGCATTCGCTACTCAATTCCCCTTCCCCAAAGTGTATCAAATATCAATGTCATAAAAGCAAGGAATTCGAGCCATCTTTATTATTACATGTTAGTCTCCTTCTGAGTGAATAAGTAATTTAACGACTTACGGTCGGTATAAAGTACAAATCTCTCATCCACCAAATAATGATGCCAAATCTTCAATGCAATTAAAATAGCTACAAGCTCCAAATCATAATTGGCGTATCTAACCTCCTTGGCTTCAACTACCTTGAAGCACAAGCAACTCGCTGCATAATAATAACACCTAAACAAAATCTACTAGCATCCGCGTAGACCACAAGATCTTGGTTCCCATCCAGAACCACAAGTACAAGAGCATTTGAAAGGGTTTCCTTAAACTTCTTAAAAGAAGATTCACATTTATTAGACCAAGTAAACTCAATTTCTTTCCTAGTCAATGAAGTAAGGGGTAAGACTATCCTGGGGAAGTCCTTTATGAATCGACGGTAATTGCGCACCAATCCAAGAAAACTATGAATCTTCGATACATTCTTAGGCCATTTCCAGTTCTAAATAGCTTCAGTTTTCGATGGGCCAACGAAAATGCCTTTTTCAAAAACTACGTGCCCCAAGAACTTCGCTTGACTCTACCAGAAATGACACTTAGTAAAATTTTCTTTCAACTTATTCCTTCTCAGTGTCCCCAAAACAATCCTAAGATGCTCCTTAAGCTCTTCCCCAGATTTAGAATAAACAAGAATATCATCGATGAATATAAGAACGAATCGATCGAGAAATTCTTTGAAAGCACGGGTTATGAGATCGATAAAATAGGCTAGAGCGTTCGTTAATCCTAAGGGAATAATGAGTCACCCATAAGAACCATAGTGGGTATGGAATGAAGTCAGAGGAATACTTCCTTTGCCACACAAAGCTGACGAAAACTAATCGCTAAGTCTATTTAGGAAAAGACCTTAACACTACAAAGCTGATCAAAAAGATCATCGATCCTAAGCAAGGGATACTTGTTTTAATGATAAGCTCATTAAGCTTGCAAGAATCTATGAAAACCCTAAGAGTACCATCAGCTTTCTTTACAAAGACGACAGAGGCTCCCCAAGGAGAAGAATTAGACTGGATAAACTACTTTGCTTCCAAATCTAACAACTATTTCCTCAACTCTACATTCCCCTTGGAAGACATCCAATAGGGAAGATGGCTATCTGGTTGAGCTCTAGGGATAAGATAAATTTGAAACTCAATAGCCGCTTGGGAGTCAACCCTGAAGCGGGTTCAAATATATCAATATAATTACAAACAATAGGGGTTCGGGATATATCATCATCTTCCTGAGGGTCAAGAGAAAATAAGCAAGCTACTGAATCAAAACTAACATTATGAAAATAATAGTAATCCACTCAATAGATTATGGATGTCGAAGGTGAATAGTTCTTTCAGGACATAAGAAATAGGCTTCATAATGGTTATGCCAATCCATTTCCAAAATTATTTCAAATCCAGGACAATGCACCACATGAAGATCGGCACGAAAAGAATGGCCGCATGAGATAATCTTAACATCTCTACCAAGCATACTGAGGGTTGCGGACCCATCGACTGGGTTCACAATTCTCAACGAAGTCATTAAGCACACAACATCTGAAGATAGATCGTCAAAAAGTTCTTTTGATACGAATGAGTGAGATGCACCCGTATCGAAGAGAATCCGAATAAGAAGATCAAGAAAAACAATAACACCTTCAAGAATAGAAGGAGATATACCTTGACGTTGAGAAGCTCCGCTAGAAGCTTGCACAATGCTAAGCTACCTAGAAGTGAGTCCTTTAATTCCTCGGGGACAAGATGCAACAAGATGAACTTCCTTCTTGAAATAACAAAAAATTAGAGTTTTAGGAAAATCCTTAATGAAATGCTCTTTGGAACCACAATTGTAGCATTCTCCTTGAGAGTGTAGGGGTGGAACTAGAACTTTGCTTCTTGATCTTCTTGTTAGGATGAAAAGGCATAGAATTGTTAAAAGGTTGCTTCTTCTTAGGATGAAAGCTCTTCGTCTCCATTACATCTTCTTCACTACTATCTCTCTCGACCACCTCAAGCCTAAGGGCCTAATCAACTAACTCTTCAAACGAAACCTTTAACTACAATAAAAACACCTTTCTAAGATGCTTTCTTGACCCCTCCACAAATTTTTTATTCTTCTTTAGCGACGTAGTACTATTCTCGACCCCGTATTGGGAAAGGGATTCGAATGCCAACACATATTTCGCTATTGAGAACTTCCTTTGCTTCAACTCAATAAACCTCTTAGCCAAAGAGGCCTTCTTTGATTTGCAAACGAATTTCACCTCAAAATGCTCCCTAAACTGCTCCTAAGATAAGGTAGACTCATCTACCTCTACTATAAAAAGCTTGTACTAATCTAGAGCTCACCGCTAAAGCAGACTAGATGCTACCTAAACTCTATGCTCATCATAATGTTCTATGCAAGAAAATATCTGCTCGCATGTCCTAAGCCATTCATGCACCTGATCACACTCTCAGAACATTTATAAATCTTGCCACCAAAATGCGCAGAGTTGCTACACATTTTGCAAAAATCTACTTACAAACAGAAAGATCCAAAGGAGGTCGGGAAGGCTGAGTATTCCTAACGAGTTCCATTATCTGGTCAACGGACATAAGCACTCCGTCCGGAGGAGGGCTACCGGACTGCACACCAACAGAATGAGCAAGTGGTCGACTTCCAGCCATTTTAGATTTTGAAAGGAATAAGATAAGATAAAAGATCATTCAAGTGTCATATGATTCAATGTTAGGAATGCTAAAGATAGACACAAAAGGATATATTATCATGAAACCTACGGGACGATTCCTAAGACTTGCCTAAACCACAATTCATATTTGTAATATCATAATTTATCCCGAACTCAACTCTGATAACACATGTGATGCCCCTCCCCAAGACTCACACTAACAAGGAATAATATAAAATAATATTCTCGGCCAGTGCAGAGAATAAGGCTGTTTCGGAGCGACCATCTGTGAATTTTACTTTAAGCAAGAATTGATACGCCGATTAATATGTTATACCTTTTTTTTAATCGAGTGGAATAGACACATACAATTTCGGATTAAAACAAAATTAGAGTGGCTACAATAAATATAGAACAACATATAATAAGTACAAATCACAGAACACTAGATCAAACTTAGCGGAATACAAATTGATACAAGTCTACACCGTCCCAAAATAGGTACATGATATTGACTACACATATACAAAGTTCTATATCTCAAAATATGAACATGTACCCAAAAAGAGTCTAGCTCGACATAAGATACAACATAACAACACATATATACATAGATGACAAAAGTAACTACTCGCTAACAAATAGGGCATTCACTCTAAAGCATCAAGCTGGAGGAGCTGAAACATCTCGATCTGACTTGGGTATTATAAAAATAATAAACAGGTCAGTCTGGACTAAGAAAAATGAGTTAGCAAAAATGAATGACAGATAAAGTGAACTAGATCTCAAATATAGTCATATATCTATAAATATAAAACATGCATCAATAACTTCAAATCATGAAATACTAAAGCTCACGATAGCTTATTAAAAGCAAAATTCCTCGATTCGGTGATAATTCAAACAACATTAAATCTAGAAATCTCATATATTGAAATCCATAAATCTCACAAATAAAAAGGAGGAAGCATCAAACTCTAAGATTGGTGAAATATATTCCACTACATGCTTGTAACTCCAAGATAGACGTATAAGTCTATAAACATCAAGATAGGTATGAGACCTATAAACATCAAAATAGGAATAAGTCCTATTCTTTCCAAAATAAGTACGAGACCCATGGACATCAAGATAGGTACAAGACCTATAAACATCAAGATAGGAACATGTCCTATAAACTCCAAAGACAAGTCATAATCCCGTCGATAAAAGTGTTAAATACTTTCATATAGCAATCAAATAAATTACGACCATGCATCCCATACAACATGGATTTACCCAAAAGTTCACCATACAATAGTAAACTCCACTTGTGTATAGCAATAGTTCGGTCGAACAAGTTTGGGAATTAACTGGTAAAACAAATACGAGCGTTCCATACCACTCATTTTATTATATGATTAAATCAATTCCTCATTTAATCAATATTGTGCAATTTTATGAAAATATTTCCCTTTAAAAATTATTTTTAAAAATATGGGTTTATGGTGGAAATATACATATATAAGTACACTTTTTCAAACCACTACTTCAAACCATTTTTAAAGCCATTGTAAAATAGGATCATACTATATATATATATATATTATTGTTAAACTCGTATATATAGAAATTTGATTTGCACTTAATAAGATTTGTATAAAATGATTTAGTTTTGAAATCAGCCATTTGTAAATCCGAGTTTAAAACGTGCACCAAAAGTGTGTATTGCTCCAAGATCCATAGAATATATCCATGGTAAAAACATCCAAAATTTAATTCATCGATTCATAAATACAAAATTTGGTAATATCGATGAAATCGATATGAAATACAACGCCAAAATCAAGTAATCAATCATACGGGCTCAACTAGGCAAATAAATGGCAAACAGGTCAATCGGAGTAGACCAGAACATAGCCTGGGAGTCAAGTCCAGGCGACGAGCGGTGCATCGGTAGGTCATACCGATCCACCGGGGGCTTCGCTAAGGCTAAATCCCAAGTGATTCTAGTGGCTCTCCGATGACCGGATTCTGCTCATTTCCTCTGTGTTGCATCTCTAATGACCTGGGCTACTTGACCTAGCGAACATGCAACCATATATACATGTATAATTAAATGAAAATCATGATTTCATAAAAAATAATTCGGCAAACAGAGAATCCAGCTCAATTAGACAAAGGATTCATCACTATATTGAGATCATCTAAACTAGGGATTCAACCAAATTCGTATAATAGCACCAAACATTCATATTGGAACAGAAATTGTGAGATAAACTCACATGAACAAACCCGAAATAGAAGATTAGAGCTTAGAATCTCCCATGCCTTTATAATTCAACTTCACCTTAGGCTATGAACAAAGATTCGAAAGGAATTGATCAAAATCAGAAGTAAAAACTGAATTTAATCCTTAATTAGATGCATAGGTAGGTAGAAGAGATTACATCTTATCAATATTCACTAGAATTGATTAATAGTCCATTGATTGAAATGTTTAATTTAGAAATTTAGGAATTAGGGTTTTAGACATAAAGAAAATTTGATTTTCTGGTTCAGTGATGAAATGAGAATGGGAAAAAAAATAAACATATGTTTCTATTTTCTCCTGTTTCTCTAGTTTGGGCTAAACGGGTTAAGGTATGGATATATTAGCCAAGTGTTGCTAATTTTCTTTCAAAAAAGTGCTGCTAATTTGCATTATTTCATTTTAACACTTTATAAACACTAATTTGATTTAAATAATGTCACGATTTGACCAACATTGATTTCTGCAATTTTTTCCAAAATGAATAATTGTCAGAATCTCATTATTATAAATATTGAAATATTTTATCAAAATTAAATGCAACTTTTATAAAATGAACCATTAATTGAGAAATCATATTTCAAACAATGAAATTATTTTCATATAATTTAATTATCCATTTTCTCCAAAATTTTCTTGTTTTATTAAATATAAGAATTAACTATAAAAAGGAAAATTCAATAAACTCTAAATTTATTCTCATTCCAGGTCCCTTTTAAATCTGAAAACACAATAGTCATAAATTCCCCAAATTTATTTAATAAATTAGTCATTTTCTGAATTCTACGTAATTTCGACCAGGTTTGTTATAGGATTATAGCTAGTTAGATCCAATCTTACCACAATCTAATGGATTTCATAGTTACAATGAAGTTAAAAATGTTATTTGAGCAGAATAGAAGTTAAGAAAATGTAATGGAAGTTCCAAGTCTAGGAGTGTTGAAGGAGATCCAGTAGAAAGAAGATCCTTTTCTGGTAGCAGGTAGGTTGGTATTTATAGAGGAATTGGGTAGCATATAGTAATAGGCCCAATGGTAACGAAGTCTAGGAGATAGCGTGAGTTCATCCTAGAAGACCCAGGCCTATCCTAGTCAAATCTTTAATTTGGGGCCGAATCAGGGTCCTTAATTCGGGCTCATGATGAAATTTTCCCAAATCCTTCTCTTGCCTTTTCTAAGTTCCATAGCCAAATTCACAGTCATTCCAATTCCGATTGGATGTTCTCCCTAATTCGGGATGAATTAAGATCCTTAATTCAGGGGCGAATCTAATTGGTGGGGCCACACCACTCTAAACATTTTCTAAGTCCTTCCTTATGTTTTTCTAAGTGTGTATGTCAAGTTTCAAGTCGTTCTGACCTAAGATCTTAATTCAGAGTTAATCTAAGGCTATAATTTGGAGGGTTGATCTAAGGCCTTAATTCGAGGGTGAATTAAGGACAAAACCAATTTTTCAACCAAATTTCTTGAGCTCAATTCTCTAGTCCTTTTAAATGTGCCTCCAAGTTTTCAAGATATTTTATCCTCGTTTGAATCTTCTATGATAGTTGATTTTTTTTTTTTGCTAAAGAGTAGGTTAACACTTGCCCCTAAAGTACGCCTTTCAAGTGTAAGGTGTGTTTTGCTGATGAATAAGTTCAGTAATCCATAATCAAATTCCTATAGTTGAGCTCTCCGGCCATTCTAGTCTCTCTAGCTGATCCAATCAAAATCAAGATCTACGGCTACACAAATCAAGCTTTTTGGCTGTTAGGATCCTGATATATCATTTGGAAATACCTTCCCTCGAATCAAAGTCATCTTATGTTCGCCCAGGCTTATCATACTTTCTCATATTACAAGGCATTCAAATCCTTTTATCAAGTTTGCATCCACTCCGGAGCTTGGTCTCTGATGTGCATGTAAAAATTCATATTTTTACTTCCATATTTAATCTACGTTTATTTAAATAATAAGTATCTTAGGGTATTTTACACGTTCGAATCAAAATTTAAAATTATTTTGAACCATCGTTTATTCATCTTCATTCGAGGGTAAATTTATATATGATTTAATTTGAGAAAAATTATTTGCAAATTTTTATTTTTAATTGTAGAAAATGGAGAGAAAATATGAAGAAACTTTCATGTATAAATGCATGCACATATGTTGAAGGCAAATGAAATTGGAAATAAGTGAATTCATGCAACATGGAGGAGCCTAATAACTCACTACCATGTGGTTTACAATTAAAAGAACATGCACATATTAATGGAGGTTTAAAGGCATGTTAGTGAGGATTAATTAATTCTTTAATAATTACTTGGAGGTTACACTTCCTAAAGGGCATTTTAGACAGTCCCCTAAAGTTTGAATTAGGGTTTTAAGCATGTACGAATACTCCTTATGTCTTCTGTAATTATCTTCTTCTCTTTTATGCATGTTATTGTCACAAAATCAAATATAAATAAAAGTTTATTTCATGGCTTCATAGTCTTTTTTTAACTTTCGTGCAATTTACATTTATTTTTTCTTTTTTGCTCTTTTAAATGCACCTTTTTATTTTATGTTAGTAGTTAGCTCTCTTATATTTTAATAGCTTTCATTTTCCTTTTCTTTTCATGTTGAGATCATTTTATGTTATCATGCATTCAAATATGAGCATATAAACCCCTTCAATTTAGGGATGATGAGGCTCTCATGATTCATAATGAATCAACAAAATGAATTCGTATTGTGATCTTCCTTTTTTATGCTTAATGACATGTTGATGTTTATGTGATTTTGTGTTTAATATTGACTATGATAGCCTATGTTGTTCAAAATAAATAGGCTATGCATAGTCATATGAATTACTAATTACCTCTTCATCAACATATGATATGGTAATTAAAATATAATTAGAATCAAAATTTAATGGTTTATGTTACTAATTGGATAGCAAATAAGCCATTCTTAAAACAGATTCTACTTTTAGTTTGATGTCATTTTCATTAAAGTTAGTAAGTGGGTAAAAGGGTGCAAGAGTTTGATGTTTTAAATGGGCTAATTAATAACACAATTAGGCCATGCTTATGATAAATGCATCAATTGATTCACAAATGAGAAAAAGAGAAGATTAAAACTTCATCAATGTTGATTTATATGGTCATGAGAGTGGATTTGCTCCAAAATTTCTTTTAATCTCATTCTTAGTTTTCAAACTTCTTTTATTAGTTTTTAGAGATTTTAATGAACACATCTTCAAACTTTAGTCTAATTTAATTAAGTAGAATTTAAAATTAATTCATTTTCCTGTGGATCGAGCCGTACTCGCATATGTACTACAATTGTACTTCGTGCGCTTGCAATATTTTAATGATATATTTTTAACAACGGTTTTCTAACAGATAGAAAATCCGTCATTTTACCAAGTTTTTGGTGCCATTGCCTGGGAATTGCAATTTAATTTTAGTTTTACTCTTCAAATTATTTTTGTTTTATTTTATTTCATTTTGTGATTTGTTCTTCTTAAAAACCAAAAAAAATTGTGCATTTGTTTTCTTTTGTTTTCAATTATTTTGGGTTAGTTTTGTTTGGTTTTATTTTGCTTTATTTGCATTACTTAAAAAAAATTACAAACTTGCATATTTATTGCATTTCATTCTACACGATTTAAAATTTCAACCAGTTCTATTGCACATATAAAAAAAATACAAATACTATCCTCTGTCATTTCTTGTCTTCGTCATTTCTATTGTCTAATTGAGCATTTTGTTTGCGTATTTTGTGTTTTCATTTTAAGCTGTAGTTTGCATTGCATTTCACTTTCCTGTTTTACAAATAAGCCATTTCATTATTCTGAACTCATCAAGTTCTTCTATGCATTTCTATGCACTTTACAAATATTGTTTTACAAACAAGCCATTTAATCTATTGCAGATCATCCCAACCACAACCTTCAACCATATACCAAACCTTCACTTCTTTTTCCATCTCACTGACGTGCCACCAGAGCACCGACATCAAAACTAAAACTTCCTTCACACTTACAACAGCCATAACCAACCAATCCAAATAGCCTACTAAGTACTACCTTCTATTACCATCTGTCACTACAAACATAAACCGTCAACCTGTACAACCTTGCATACTTCACATCCATCTCAGAACTGCTGCACCTCACCAAACATACCATCTTCTGTCAACAACCATCCACTGCCATGGTCCTACCATTATTAACCCATAATTGCTGCCTCCTCAGCAACCATAACTAACTGCTCCACCATTCACCCCAGTATACATCTCCCTGCAACAGTTCTACACTACTCCCATATCACCTTTCATAACATCCTCTGACTGCTCCTCCTCTTACTTCTGCTCCACTTCTACATACTTCACCTTCACTTCCACATACTGCCATCATATACAATAGTCATCACCTCATTGCCTAAACTACTGCTCCTGTAATGACCCGAATTTTCGATGCCCGAAAATCGACTTCAATATGCCCACTATATCAAATGCCGATCAATCGGATGCCGAAAAACTGAACCATTAGGTTTAAAGAAAAAAGAGATAGAAAAAAAAATAGAAACAACAACAGAATCTCACAATCATAGCGGAATAACATATAATAGTTAACAATGGAGTTTTATACAAAAGAATCTGTAACTGAATGATACATTACATCAACAGAGTACATACAAACAACAGCCAAATACTGTACAATTGCCAAAACTTGTCCTCACCCCAAAAGGAGACTATACATCATATACTGTACGTTGGAATATATCAAGTATGTGTGATACATCTCGCTATCCAGCTCGCCCCTTGAGCTTTATAGCAGTCCATCCAGAATCTGTAGTCTATAATACACGGTCTGACCCGAGCATTATAGTGAAATAACACTCGAGTCAATCTGCAAAACTAGCGTGAGAAAACACACTCAATTGGATTATTAATGTTTTCAAAATTCTTTTGAAATCAAAGGTATCTCGTAGACCACGCCACAAATAAACATGCCGGGTTTTTACCTTACGATAACCAAAACATTTTTTATCAAATCCTCTGATATTATAGTAGTTCCTATATACAAATACGTATTCAAATAGCCGAAAATTTTACATTCATTAAATTCCAGCATAATAAGTATACAATCAAGTCCGAAGGCACTTATTGGAGATTGGGTTTCCATCAATGGAACGGCTATTGGGGTACCGCCCGTCATAGTACGTGGTCTAGATCACCGTACCGAGGATCCACCCTGATCCTCTGCTACACAAGACCGGAGCTACCCCTTACTGGATAGTTCGAATAAGATCACCCCGCGGTTGGGATCAACAACCGCCCACACAGCCGAAATAAAAGGGACATCTAGATAGGGTGACCTTACCCTAATTGGTTGCTAGCCACTTAGCCTTGCTGCGCCTCCCATGTTTTAGCCATTCTCGATTGATGAGGCTCGAGGCTATGCGTTATCTTTTTAGCACACATTCACTTAGAACGCTCATCATCCTTCTTTACGATGTTCAGATAGCATTCGTCCACACAAGTCCATTCGAGGTCCGAATGGAATCGAAGGCACTACTCCTACTACAACTTGGAATTACCCTCGGGATGAGTAGCGATTAGCCCTTGCACTTCACTCCTCCATCTTCGACTCCAAGTTCATGTCTTCCTCACGAAAACGTTCAAACCGGATCGAAGTGGTTTTTTGAAAAGTAATCCCGATCTCGGTCTCTTCGAAACGATCAGTGCATTGACTAATATCGATAGTCGGTTATTTAACTATCATCTAACATCCACAAACAACCATCAGACCTGAGTAATTTTCAAAATATTTATTTCAAAATATCTTCGCAAGATAGTTTTCCACACTTCAATCCTTCGAAAATAGTTTTCAAATCACTTTTTCTCTCGCGGAATAAATTTCCACCAAATTGTTTTATTTCCACTGAAAATTATCAAGTGTTGATACTTTAGATTTTTAATTAATTTAAATCACTTTATCCAAAAATATATTCTTTAAAGTACATAAAACAAAAGCTACCTAAAATACTTTATTTAAAATACTAGTTATGAAATTTTATAAGCTTCTCATGTAAAACTTAAGCCAAAATAAATTTTAAAATAAAAGTTATTTTATAAGGTATAAATATTAAATAATTACCCTTTAAATCAAAATACTAGTTAAACCTTTAAAATAATTTACTTATATAATTAGATTTATAAATATTTATTTTTAAAAAATTTAAAACTGCTAAACAATAATTTTTTCTAAAACATTCTTTTAAAACCTCTAACTTATACTTGGAAATCTTCTTTGAAAATATATACTTAGCTTTTTAGGAAAATACACTTTCCATTTCCACACCTTTAGATATAAACCACTATTTATTTTTAAACAAATCACCCTTTCCTTATAAATCCCATCCTGAATTTATACTTCCAAATTATCCTATGATAAATAGTTCACTTTAATTTATAAACCCCGTTTATAAATTCCATAATCTCATTCACCTTTAATTCCAGCTTCAAACACTTAATCAGTTTTCAAATCGATTTTCAAAACTAACTCCATTTCAAAATAAATTCCTTTACTTACCCAAATTTATTTTAAAACCCATTAATTCCATATTTACTTCTATATTTATGATTAAAAAAAATCTTATTTTAAACTGAAATATCCACTTCATACCTCATTCAAAAATTCTACCCTTTAATTTCTTCCTAAACATTTAAATCTTAAATTTTGAAAATGAAATCCTTTAAATTTTTAGCCAATATCACTTAAGTCTCCAAAACCTTTTTTATGTTCATTTATTTAAAATCTCTATCTTTATTTCCATACTCATATTTATTTAATAGAATTTAAAAATCAAACTTTTATATTTTTTCCAAATTCAATCTTTAATTTACCCAAATTCACTATATTATTTTACTTAAAAATTTCCCTTTTTATTCCCTTTAAAAATCCAAACTTATATATTTTTCATTCTCTCATAGACCAATAAATATTCAAGCAAGCCAAAGCATTGAATAATTTTAGTTCCCAATATAATCAATATAATCATCATAGATTACCACATAAATCACATTGCTGAATATAAAATAAATTCAACGTTTTGAGGAATCTAGTTGGATCCCTCCAACCTATTTCCCTACATCCACAGATGTTAGCACAATATAAAATACCAATCCCACTTCGAGGGGGATATCGTGGTATATAGGGTCATCCGCTATTATGCAAGGCGCATAGGGTCTCATCCGCTATATAATGCATGAAATCAATCACTCCAGTATATATATACACTACTATATATAATATCACATCTAGTCAATTCAATCATTCAACCAATAATTTAAATTTATTTATACAAAATTTATCCAAATGAGTGAGATTAACTCACCTTTGATTTTTGTTTTGCAATCCATTCCACACCGGCTTGATTCTCCACGATTCTAGACCTTGTATAAACAATGGTATGGTTTATTAGCATTTGAATTAATATAACAATTTATTTTCCATTTAATAAATTGTAACTCAATCTAATAATTTTACATAAACTAATTTTCCTATAATAAATAAATTTCTAGTAACTTAAATAATTTAATAAGTTAATTAAACAAGTTAACCACCTTAACACATATTTTAAAAATTAAACAGTAAGTTTTAAAATATGTATATGTACACTTATTTCTTTTGATACTACATATATATTTATAAAATAATCTATATAGATTTTTAAAAATCTAGTTTTACATGACTCCTCAAACATTAAAAATTCCTACTCTTTTTCTTTCTTTTCTAAAATATTATATATATATATATATATATTCTGCTTTCCCCCTGATATATGTGTGTGTATGTGTGTGTATTCTTCAACCTACATATATTTATTTATTAAATTAAATTAAACAGAACTATATACATTACTGTTAATGACTAATAGGTGAAATAATAATCAACAATTTATTTACGAGTTTAAACTTAAGGAACATTTAAATTAAATTGTTTAAAATTAAACTACCTCGACAAATAAAAGAAAATCGCCAGCTCGAGCTCTTCCCACCTCGATCAACAGCCCAACTCGACACGAATCCTAGGCACTCGCATGCCACCCAAACTGCCACCTCCTCTCGATCTTGGTCGGCACCCTCTATCCTGACGCTTTCCATCAAAAATCGAACCCCAACCCAACATCGAATCGATAACCACCACCAGCCATTTTGAACTCCACGACATCGCCGCCTACTTAAGCTTGCTTTAGGGCCGCGACCGGTTGCTCCTCTCGAGATCAAGTCGACTTCGACTTCAATTGGCTCATTCGAATTAAAACGAGGGAAGGTTTTTGATTTAGTTTCAAAGAGATGATTGCGATTTCGTTTTACAGGCAGATATCAATATATATTTTTTTGATTTTGTTTTCTACTCTTCCCTTTTCTTTCGTTCGTTTTATTTTTTATATTTTAAAGCTGGAGAAGGCGTACAAATATAAAACAGAAGAAGATGGCCACACTGAAAAATTCTACAAAGCTACAGTGGTAGAAAAAAAAGGAAAAGGTTGATGTGAAATAAAACAGCAGAAATTGAGCAATATATATATATATACATATACATACATACATACATACATACATACATACATATATATATATATATATATATATATATATATATTAAATTTTAATTCAAATTTAAATCGTCTCGAAAAATGCAACTCAAAATCTTGATCTCCTATCGAGGCATGCCTCTAGGCATTTATAATGTTATACCCCTATTCCGAACGCAATGGAAAAGGTTTCATGTCCTAAATCGATCGTATGGAGAATATAGCTTTTGAACCCAGTTATTATATTAAATTTTCAATATAAATTTCAACGCATTTATATATCGTACGATCACACGACAGCTTCGAATGCTACGAAATTTGAAATCCAATAATAATGTATTATTATGGATCTAATGGAACTAGTTTCGTCGAATTCCGAGACAGTGTCTCGGAAGGCTATTTTAAATATCAATTTAAACAATATATTTTTAAAACTGAACAAATCATCTTTAGATTCAGTTTTAATACTTTTATTATCTTCAGTATTATCAATATAAATTTTGTAAGCCTTTGATATATTGTTAACAAGCTTAAAACCCAAGATTCAACATTTTAACCAATTCCCAATTATTAAATTCAATAATTAAATCACCCAATACATAGTTATATTTGAAATTCAAGTTAAAGATTTACTTTTAAATATTTAAAATCAATTAAATATTTCAATTTCAAATGTCTAAAATTCCGGATCGTTACATTCCTCCCCCCTTAAAAGAATTTTGACCCCAAAATTACTAATTAAGAAGAATAATTCAATACCCGTTTTCTATTTTCCTAAAAACCAAATAGTTTCTAATAACTTTCTAGAACAATCTTTTTATTAAAGGCACACTAACATTCTTACTAATTTTCCAAACTCATTCATAGTTTCCAAACAATGTTACCTACTCAACCATTGAACTTATAATTTAAAACCAAATTTAAATTATCAAAAATTTAATAACTCTCTAAATTTTCAAAAAATTTCGCCAACGTCTCCTTTGCGTGGCTAGCTCGGTACAACTACAAAATGCCTCTATGGGCCCCAAAATTCCAAAAAAAAGGCCAAGTGGCTAGACCAGAAAATTATCAAATTTCATACAGAAATTTAAATACGTATCTTTTTGTTGAGCAATTTAATTTATCTTCCGAATTCAAAACACCAATCTCCTTTTGCTTTTAAAACACTTATATATCCTACTTAGCAATAATATCCAATTATAGATTTCAAAGTCATATATACATTTCTTTACAAAAGTTTCAATATTTATTTCATTCAAACCTGTATGATATACATATATCATCCGTATGTAATATCAAATCCGATCGCTCATTCGATCACACAGTTTCATTTTCGAACTAGTATTGTTCACCCGACTCCCTAGTGCAGACTCAGATCTGGTTTCCTGATCAAAAACCATCATTCTCCTTGCATAGCCACAAACTATAATAGGGAATTCCTAGAATCGTTCAAAATCCATATCTAGGATTCGCCATCGGAAATCAAGTGAAAAGTCCCAACTCGAATAGATATAACTATCTCGAAATTTTGAGCTCGAGTCTGGATCAAATCATTATGCGAATAAAGTGATATACGTATATCATACGTATTAACTCAATTGATTATTAGCTATATCAATTCTCTTCTTATTCACACTCATCTTGATTTCTATCCACTCATTCACAATTATCCCATTCCACAACTTTCAGTTTAATCTTCTTTCAATTATTAACTTAGTACATTTTCCAAATACCAAATTTTAGTTAAGAATTTCACCATCCATTTCTTCAGTTCAATATAAACATTGTATATACTTTTTATATTTATTTTCGCTTCACCACTTAAACTTTGGTATTTATTTTCATTCAATTTACATTTTCAATTCCTTTTGAATTCAATCTACCTTCAAACTCTGAATATTGAATTTTATTCATCTTATCTCAAACCATATTTAATTAGTCATTTCTTTAATTAGTTCCACTTACTAATTTATTTTAAGTCTCAACAATTTTTATTTCCAAACTTTTATTTTTTTTAGTTCACTTCGAACTAATTCTTCAACTTCACTTTACTTTTCTCAATTTAAATTATACCATCCCAATATTCAATTTCTATTCGTTTGCTTACCCACTTAAATTAACTAGTTTACTTACTAATTTTATTTTTAATTCTTTGTTTTATTTAGTCCAATCTTGACTAAATTTCCATTTACTTACAAATATAAATACATTGGTCCACACAAAAATTTATTTTTATCTGAATAAATTTTATTTCAATGGCCATTCCATTAAGTCTACTTAGAATCTTCCTCACATTCCCTTTTTTTTAACTAATTCAATTACCTTCCCTTTCCATTCAAAATTTTAAACTTCTATAAGTTCTCCAACTTATTTGTATTCCATTTACTAATCTCTTTAATTTACTTCATTTAATTGGTATACTTACCATTTTATTTTCTAGTCACACTTACTTTTATAAAAAAAATTGCAAGTTAATTCCATTTCACGCAATTTCCAAACTTTATAAGTTTCCAAACCTATTTATAATCCACAAAACATTTTTAGTTAAACTTCCAGAGTTTAAACCATTCAAAATCAATTTTGAAAACATATATATCCAAATCAAACTATTCTTTTGCATTTCCAAAATCAATCCCCAATTTCGCAAATAAACATCAATCCAATACATCCAGGTAGCAATCCCTCTCTTGGAAACTCGAAAATGAACACCGATGATGCTACAGTCATCACCGAAATTATTTTCCAGCGATAGAGAAAGTGTTCAATGCTTTTATCTTCTTAAAACCCCTTCAATTATTTTTAAATTTCAAATCTCACCAGATTTCAAATCCAATTCAAAAATATTTCCAAAATAATACTCCATTATTTCCTTCAAACACTTTGGAAATCATTTCAAAAATTCCCATGATTTAAAATTCCCAAACTCTTTGTTTAAATTCATTCAAAAACATATTTTTTTACAAAATCTCTAGGATTTAAATTCTAGTTTAAATTTTAGCTATGCCCCATAGTATATCTCATACTTGTACAATTTTATTTGGTTTTAAATATAAACCATTTCAAATTTTTAGATTCTCATTTGATTATAATATTAACGATCATTCATCTAAATATATATATAATTTCAGAAAATTATTTATTTTATATCAAAATATAATCTTGGGTAAAATTAATTCATTTACCCTATGTTAAAACAATACAGTGCCGGTTTATCTTGTTTAAGAGTTTAGAAACCCCTATCGATGACACGGCGTCCCACGTATCGACCAGAATCCATAAACACTCAATCGATAAGTCAACACAATATGAAGTAAATTTTTATATTCACCAAAAAATATGCGCTCATATCAATTAATACACTCAAACTCATTCTGGAGTACTACGGACTCTATTTCTAATGAGTAATTCCCACCAGAGCTAAGATTCTCGCTTAACCTTCAGCTCTGATGCTATCACGCCACAAATAAACATGTCGGGATTTTACCTTACGATAACCAAAACATTTTTTATCAAATCCTCTGATATTATTGTAGTGTCTATATACAAATACGTATTCAAATAGCCGAAATCTTGGTCAGCACCCCTCATCCTGACGCTTTCCATCCAAAATCGAAACAAAACCCAACATCGAATCGACAACCACCACCAGCCATTTTGAACTCCGCGACGTCGCCGCCTGCTTCAACTTGCTTAGGGTCGCGACTGGTTTCTCCCCTCGAGATCGAGTCGACTTCGACTTCAATTGAATCACTTGAATTAAACAGAAATATTTTTGATTTAAATTCGAAGAGTTGAGGGCGATTTCATTTTACAGGCAGATATCAATATATTTTTTTGATTTTGTTTTCTGCCCTGCCCTTTTCTTTCATTCATTTTTATTTTTATATTTTAAAGCTGGGGAAGGCTTACAAATATAAAACGGAAGAAGATGGCCACGCATGAAAATTCTACAAAGCTATAGTGATAGAAAAGAAAGGAAAAGGTTTGATGCGAAATGAAATAGTTGAAGTTGGCCAATATATAAATATATGTATATATATTTTAAATTTTAAATTCAAATTCAAATCGTCTTGAAAAATGTAATGCAAAATCTTGATCTCCTATCGAGGCATGCTGCTAGGCGTTTAGTTATACCCCTATTCCAAATGCAATGGAAAAGGTTTCGTTTCCTAATTCGATCGTATGCAGAATTTAGCTTTTTGAACATTGTTATTATATTGAATTTCCGATATAAATTTCAGCGCGTTATATATCGTACGATCACACGATAACTCCGAATTCTATGAAATTAGAAATCCGATAATAATGCATTATTATGGATCTAATGGAACTACTTTCTTTGAATTCCAAGACAGTGCCTCGGAAGGCTATTTTAGATGTAACGACCCTGAATTTTGGCCCTGTTTATTCTAATAAATATTTAACCAAATTAAATAAAGTGTGAACTGATTATTTTCAAATGGATGTGATTTTGGAATAATTGCCATTTGTTTATATAAATTTGTATTTTTTTAAAAAGTAAATTTGGTCCTGGAAATTTAAATAAAAGCTCTTAATAATATTTACCTTACATAATTGAATTAAAATACTGTACTTTGTTTACATTTGGAAATATACATATGGATGTTAATGTTTAAATTAAAATCTAATTCTAACAATATAAAATATAAATGTAAAATATAAATCAAATATGTGATATAACTTAATTTAAATAATGATAGTAAAGTACAAATAGAAATGAATACAAATATAAGTAAGAAAATCATTTTGGATTTAACTTAAACATTGATAGTTAAATATAAAATACAAATGCAAAATTTAAAATAAGAATTAATTAGTTAAGATTTCTTACAACATAAATTAAAAATTTGTAAACTAAGCTAAAATAAGAACAAGTTATAAAAACACTAAGTATAAAGTAATACAAAATCAAATGTAAGGTAAAACCAGACTCAAACTTTTGTGTATACATTATGTAAACTAGAAGTTAGCAAAACAAAATATTTTTTATACACAAATTAACAACAACTATATGTATATAAATTATTCAAGTTAGAAATAACAAAACAAATTATTTCACAAGCAAACCAAAAGTGTAAAAAAATGAACCTGACACAAAGTGTTTTGATGCAAATATCTTCAGTTGCAAGCTTACCTGCAAATATACTTTTCATACCAAATCTATATTCCTAGTTAATCATAATTATGTTAACAGATTAAGCAACACAAACATTTAATGCTCTTTTGTTCGAGCACATCTTTGTGTCTATTTAAAATATGCACAAATCTTTACTTTGCAGAATAGAATCTGATCAACATAATTAAATAGCAGTGAGATAAGTATATATATAAAAAAAATAAGACAGGCTTGTATTCATGTACCTGTAAATAATTATGCAGGCAAGTGATAAAATATCTATATACTAATAGGATTAAGGTAGACATTAGGTACTTTAGCATTAAATGTTGCATCTTCTCAGCAAACAATTGGCCGAATTCAAGATCATATCAGCCTTATAAAAAAAACAGAAGCTTGCCTGATAAAACAAAATGCATAGTACAGATAACACCTAACCAGGTTAAAACTTTTTTTCCATTCATACATAACTTCTAATCTTCTATATATATATATATATATATATATATATATATATATAGGTATTCATCTTTTATTTAATTTGTTATATAAGTATAGCTGAAAGAAGAAGAAAAATAAAAATAATAAAAGAAGCAAACAAAGCTCAAGTTTAAAATCACAGGAACAGATGGGACTGCAGACATCGTATAGGCTCTGTTCAACAGTGTGTTTTTGGTGAGTAAACCTAAATATTCATGCTTTAGTTTAATTAAAAACAGTAAAATGATTTGTGGATTTCATGGAAATGTACGTGTTTATCTTGGTATAAATCTGTGTTTATATATACAGGTTGTTTTTGGGAGTGAGTATGATGTTTATTTCTGCTGAGTGATTACAGGGTTGAAAACTATTTAATCTTGTATTATTTTCATATGATCATAGAAAAGCTTTAAATTTTCCAACAAAATCGTATGCTCGAATTTCAATCAGGGATTTAAGTTTGTTTTAAAACATATTAAGAAGCTATGCTTAGTAAACTAAACTTTTACAGGTAACAAAGATTATGTTGATAAATTCATCTGTTACAAATTAAATTCAAGTTGATAACCTAGATCTTAAATGCAAAATAGGATTTTTAGAGCAGAAATAAGAATTTTTAGTGTAGAATTGAAAAGGCAGTTCAAGGTTTATCGAAAGTGACATTTTTACCAATTACAGATTATTAATCCAATAATAATTGTTCAAATTTGTAGTTAAGAAAGTATAAACATTGATGATCACATAAAAATTATCAAATAATTTTTCTATTAAGGGAATCAAGGGATTGAGATTGATTTAGGGTTTTTGCTCAAAGTTTTTGTCATGACTGTAACCAAACGAATGCAACTCCTTTACGCGATCGAGTGCCGTGAATTTCTGGACGATGGTCGAAGGTCGTGTTGTCGAGACGTGGTCAAAATCTCGACGACTCCGGTGGCTTGAACGGTGGTCGCGAGGTGATTCTATTGGATTGGTGCAAGTTCTGTTTTTGGGTTAGCACTGTCGAATTTCGATTCGAGATTTCTGAGGGTGTTTTGGGTTGTGATTCCTTACTTTGAGGCAAGATGTGACTTGCTGGTAATCTTGGGAGATCGCCAGAGCTTCTCGTGCCGCCGTGCACGTGCACGGCGTGAAAAGGGGAGGACGGCGTCGTGTCAGGTGGTTGTCCTCGTGTCGTGCTCGAGTATAATGGAAGGTCGCTTCGAGTTTTTATCACGAGCGTTGTTTAAACCCAAGGCTGTAATTTAACTTAACAAATATAAGCAACAAAAAAAGAAGAAGAAGGGGAGCGTACAGAGGAGACTCGGGGAAGCTTGGTGAACGACTCGAAGTTACACGCGGGATTCCATAGGGGAGGACTCGGGTTTCTTTCAACCACAGTTTAAAAAAAAGCATGAAGTTAAGAGTGTCTGGTTTTAACAGTTTAAATATTGTAAACCTGGAAGAATGTTTAACAGATTAAATACAAGTTTTAAATTATTAGGTTAATACTTAACATTGTGTTTAACACTTAATTATTATTTGTAGTAATTAAGTTAAATATGAAATGGATTAACATTAAAGTTTATAGTTAATACTATTTTCAAAATTTTAAAGAAGGCTTTTATATGATTAATTTAGTTGAACAAGTTAATATTAAAAAAAAAAGTAATTAAGAATAATTACTTTACAATTGTAATTAAGGATTAAGTAATGATTAAGTGATTAATAAAGTGTAATTAACTATTTATAGTAATTAATAAATGAATTAATAGTTAATTACTTAAGTAATCTAATTAAGAATAAATTAATAAATTAACTAAGTAATTAGTGATTAATAATTGGATAATTAAGAATAGTTAATTAAGTATTTAAGGTTAAACAAATTGATTAAGTGATTGAGTAATTAAGGAAATTAATTACTTATTGTAATTAATGAAGTTTATGATAAATTATTAAGTTAATTAATTAAGTTTAATTAATTTAAATAATTATTGAAATGTGATAAGTATAATTACTTGGAGAAGTAATTAATGATAATGACTGGGTGTAATTAATTGAGGATGATTTAATAGTGAAAGTAATTTGAGTATAATTACTTTGTGCATTAATCAAGGGATTGATTTAAAGGAAATCAGTTGAGGTGTAATTAAGTGATGTGATAAGAGTAATTAAAGGTGGTTAATTACTGAATAGTACTAATCAAGAGTGATTAATAAATATAGTTTAATTTAAGATTTAATTACTTAAGGTAATTAATACAGGATAATGAAATTTAAAATGTAATTAGTAATCATTAATAAATATAAATAATAATAATAGATTAAAGATTAATTAATTAGTGTAATTAAGAAGAATGTAATGATTGGTAATTTAAGGTTAATTTCTATGTTTAGTTAAGATAATTTATTTGTGGAAATAAGTTAAAGGATAATACTTGAATGTAATTAAAGGTAGTTATACAAGGATGGCTAATTAAATTGAATAATTGGATGATGATAAATTGATTAATTGATAACTGGTTAATAGTTATATAAGCATGATTTATAATTATGAAGTAATTAATCTAATTCACTTTAAATTAATTAGAGATGCAAGTAATTAATTTAATTCATTTTAAATTAATTATAGCTGATATGATTGCTTATGCATGGATGGATGATATTGTTTACCTTGAATGGTTTGAGATTTCTAGTATAAGATAAATGATGCAGTGTGAAATGTATGCTTGATTGTAGTATGATAATAATATGGATTATCTGTTGTGATGATAATATTGCCTATCTGTTTATGGTGATAATGTTGATTATCTATTGTGATATTGTGAATTATCTATCTGTGTGAATATGGATAATTGAATTGTTTTAAACTTTAAACAACTTGGCCCTAAAGACACGTTTTGGATTTCGATGAGACCGGGATCGGGTTTCCATATTTGGACATCCGAAAACCACATCGATCCAAATTAATGTTAGGTCGTGAATCTGATGTGAAGATGAAGATTCAGAATGCAAGGGTTATCGTCGTTAGCTCTGAGGGTGATTCCAAAATGAGTGTAACGAGATAATGCCTTCGGTTTCGTTCGAACCCGGAACGAACTTGTATGGATTGAATGCTTTCAGCTCATCGTCAGGCGGGCGATGAGCATTCTAAGGAATATGTTCTCTAAAGGTAATCGTAGCCTCAAGCCTCATCAACCGGGAATGGCTAAAACAGGGGAGGTGCAGCAAGGTTAGGTGGGTCATGCCCAAGCAGGACAAGATTTTCCTCTGTCTAGATGTCCCTTTTTATTCGGCTTAGTGAGCAGTTGGTCGCGCCAACTGCGGGGTTATCTTGTTCGGGACTGTTCAGTAAGGAATGGTTCTGGCCTTGTGTTGCAGGGGAGCGGGCGTACTCCTCGGTACGGTGATCTAGGCCCCGTACTGTGACGGGCGGTACCCCAGTAGCCCTGCCATTGTATGGAACCCATTTTCCAATAAGTGCCAACGGTTTTGATTGTATTACCCACTTTTGTGGCTAGTAGCTGGAATTTAATAGATGTAACAATTTCGGCTATTTTCTATTTACTTGAAAACCCTAGACACTATTATAATATCACTGGATTTCCTATGAAGTGTTTTGGTTAGCGTAAGGTAAAAACTTACCCGTATTTATGTGTGGGGAGTCTTACGTGATACCTTTATTTTCAAATGTTTTTCAAAGTTAAACAATTTAAACCTTTTACTCATACCGGACCCATGTCTGACCTAGAGTTTATATTTTGTTTTTTCATAAACACTTGGGTACTCAAATTTTTACGAGTAGCCAAGTGTTAGGTTCTTGGATTGCTGAGTTCTGGAAGAGCTTGGAGCAGAAGCCCAGACGTATGTAGATATCTATATAGTTCCGCTGTGTTAGTTAGAGTATGTTGTATTTTGAGATGTATGTAGTGACAGATGTATATAAAATTGTCAAGTTTATAATATTGTATAACTCTGATATATGCAAACTATGTAATTATTATGTGATGTATTATATTTTATTTCGTTTCCGCTGTGAGATTTCGAGATTGTTGTTCTTTCTTTCTCTTTCTTTCTCTTTCTTTTCTATTTCTATCCCTTTCTTTCTTAATGATGATACGTCTTTCTGGTAGTAGAAGGGCGGGTCGTCACAGTTGGTATCAGAGCTGAAAGGTTAAGTGAGAACCTTGGCTCTGGTGGAGATTACTCATTAGAGATAGAGTCAGTAGTACTCTAGAAGGAGTCTGAGCGTAATAATAGATATGAGTGCGTTCTTGTTAGTGAATATAAAATGGTTTTATATTATGTTGGTTGATTTATTGAGTGGTATATGAACCTTCGCCAGTGCAGTCTGCAAAACTGTACCGAAGGGGTTTCTAAACACTTGAATAGAACAATTCGACATAATATTGTTTTCAAAAGTGGGTGAATTAAATAATTTCATCCAAAATATATTTTGATATAAAAAAAAGAAAAAAAATATTTTTGCAAATTATTATGTATAATTAAAGTGTTTGGGTGATAGTGTTACAGACAAATAAAATTATAAAGATTACAATGGCTTGTATAACCAAGGAAATTATGAGATTGAATTTGGAATTAAAGTTAAAAGTGAAGTTGAAATGAGGATTTATTTTGGATTAAGTTGAAAGTTTAATTTAATTTTGGACTAAACTAATGATTAAAAATATAATAATAATAAGGATGAAAATAAATTGATGAAGTACATCAAATCTAGAATGTAAATGAATTGAATTGGGAAATTTAATAGAAATAAAATTTTGGTTGAGATTAACTTAAGCTTAATAATTGGATTTAAATTTAAGATTAAAATAAAACGAATTGAGATATGGATGATATTAAATGAAATTAAGTTCTTATTTAATTAAATCCAAGTAAATTGGTAGATTTAAGAGAATAGTATGGTGCTTAATTTAACGGAAGTTAAGTTAAACAAATTGAATTGAAATAGAATTCAGTTGAGATATAGATGATGTTAAATAAATTAAATCCTTACTTAAATAAATAAAAGTAAGTTGATATGAAATTGAATTGGAATAAATATATTCCGATAAGTTGTAAAGGAAATTGGCAATACATTGTTTTAGAATATTTTTGGCTGTAGATAAGTGATCAATCTCGAGTTAAAATAACAAATGAAATATGTATATACTCAAGCTTACAATGGGTAAAAATATGAAAAATGTGAATATGAGACTTATAAAAGAAAACGTGGAGAAGTAAAATAGTAAGCCTAAATAAATTGTTTTGTATTTGAAAAAGAAATAAAAATCCAAATTTAAATTATAAAATAAAATTGAATGGGGATAAAAGACCAATACAACTTGGGATTATAAGTAAATTAAATATGAGTTAAAGTTGTTGCGGAATGGAATTAACATAGAGATAATTTAAATTTGCAGATAAAATCCAATTCAAGTATGGATGAAATAAATATGGCCTTGGATTTAATCTTAACAAAATAAATAGAAGTTGATCTTGTGAGTATCAAATAAATTGGAAATAAATTTAAGTATGAAATTGAAACAAGTAAATTAACCTAAGATTAAACTTTATAGAAGCGTAGCTTCAAGGAAAGTGAGAGTTTATTTAGTAAAAGCTTGAATAATTTAAGTTGAATGAAATAAAATCTTTATTCAAATAAAAATAGTTGGATAAAAGATTAAATTTGTATAAATAAACTCTGATGGCTTATCAAAAGAATTTAAATGCTTGAAATAAAAAGTATGCTTGTTTAATACAGGTAAGATCTGGGGCTTAAAGTGAAAATGAATATGATTAAGAATAAATGGATGTAAGTGTGGAGATTAAATAAATTTATGGCTCATAAAGTTAAAAGGTGGAATTATAAGCCAAAATAAAATTATTTTGTACTTGGGAAATGAAATAGACATTCAACCCGGAATTACAAACTAGAAATAAATTCAAAAAAAAAACTATAATGAAGTGACTTTTGTGATGAAATCAAATATTGAATTGAAAGTGGAAATAAACTAATTTGAAACAAATTAGTAAATTAAGTATGTAAATGAAATTGGAATTGGTCAAATAAAGTTGGATGGTGAATTAATAAATTTGATTGTAAATTAAAATGAATAGGAGGATGAGACCTTGAGTTAAATATAAAATTCAACTTGGATTGGTGTTGTATCTTACAGGATTGGATTGCCAGAACGGATGTCTGGAATTCATAATGTATTCCATGCATCTCATCTTGGAATTTTGTTTAGGATCCATCATTAGTTGTAGAACTAGTAGTTCAGGGAGATTTGGAAGTCAAGCGGAGTTTGACTGTGGTTAGGAATCCTGTTCGGATTTTTGATCAAGACGAGAGGCAACTCGGGAGTAAGTAGTGCAGCTTGTCGAGTGCAATGGAGCGAGAATCTCAGTGATTGCACCTGGGAGACTCTGGATAGTTCTAGGGAAGTTTGTCCGGATTTGTGTTCGGATAGATAGTGTTGCTTGTTAGGATAGACTGTTTGATTGTTTGCTAATGTATGAATGATATGTACATGTGAATGGTTGGTATAACAGCTTTTAAATTATCTTTGTTTTAAATTTCGGGGACGAAATTTTTTAAGAGGGGAGGAATGTAACGACCCTGAATTTTGGCCCTGTTTATTTTAATAAATATTTAACCAAATTAAATAAAGTGTGAACTGATTATTTTCAAATGGATATGATTTTGGAATAATTGCCATTTGTTTATATAAATTTGTATTTTTTTTAAAAGGAAATTTGATCCTGGAAATTTAAATAAAAGCTCTTAATAATATTTACCTTACATAATTGAATTAAAATACTGTAATTTGTTTACATTTGGAAATATACATATGGATGTTAATGTTTAAATTAAAATCTAATTCTAACAATATAAAATATAAATGTAAAATATAAATCAAATATGTGTATATAACTTAATTTAAATAATGATAGTAAAGTACAAATAGAAATGAATGCAAATATAAGTAAGAAAATCATTTTGGATATAACTTAAACATTGATAGTTAAATATAAAATACAAATGCAAAATTTAAAATAAGAATTAATTAGTTAAGATTTCTTACAACATAAATTAAAAATTTGTAAATTAAGCTAAAATAAGAACAAGGTATAAAAACACTAAGTATAAAGTAAAACAAAATCAAATGTAAGGTAAAATCAGACTCAAACTTTTGTGTATAAATTATGTAAACTAGAAGTTAGCAAAACAAAATATTTTTTATACACAAATTAACAACAACTATATGTATATAAATTATTCAAGTTAGAAATAACAAAACAAATTATTTCACAAGCAAACCAAAAGTGTAAAAAAATGAACCTGACACAAAGTGTTTTGATGCAAATATCTTCAGTTGCAAGCTTACCTGCAAATATACTTTTCATACCAAATCTATATTCCCAGTTAATCATAATTATGTTAACAGATTAAGCAACACAAACATTTAATGCTCTTCTGTTCGAGCACATCTTTGTGTCTATTTAAAATATGCACAAATCTTTACTTTGCAGAATAGAATCTAATTAACATAATTAAATAGCAGTGAGATAAGTATATATAAAAAAATATATAAGACAGGCTTGTATTCATGTACCTGTAAATAATTATGCAGGAAAGTGATAAAATACCTATGTACTAGTAGGATTAAGGTAGACATTAGGTACTTTAGCATTAAATGTTGCATCTTCTCAGCAAACAATTGGCCGAATTCAAGATCATATCAGCCTTATAAAAAAACAGAAGCTTGCTTGATAAAACAAAATGCATAGTACAGATAACACCTAACCAAGTTAAAACTTTTTTCTCCATTCATACATAACTTCTGATCTTATATATATATATATATAGGTATTCATCTTTTATTTAATTTGTAATATAGTATAGCTGAAAGAAGAAGAAAAATAAAAATAATAAAAGAAGCAAACAAAGCTCAAGTTTAAAATCACAGGAACAGATGGGACTGCAGACATCGAATAGGCTCTGTTCAACAGTGTGTTTTTGGTGAGTAAACCTAAATATTCATGCTTTAGTTTAATTAAAAACAGTAAAATGATTTGTGGATTTCATGGAAATGTATGTGTTTATCTTGGTATAAATCTGTGTTTATATATACAGGTTGTTTTTGGGAGTGAGTATGATGTTTATTTCTGCTGAGTGATTACAGGGTTGAAAACTATTTAATCTTGTATTATTTTCATATGATCATAGAAAAGCTTTAAATTTTCCAACAAAATCATATGCTCGAATTTCAATTAGGGATTTAAGTTTGTTTTAAAACATATTAAGAAGCTATGCTTAGTAAACTAAACTTTTACAGGTAACAAAGATTATGTTGATAAATTCATCTGTTACAAATTATAAATCCAAGTTGATAACCTAGATCTTAAATGCAAAATAGGATTTTTAGAGCAGAAATAAGAATTTTTAGTGTAGAATTGAAAAGGCAGTTCAAGGTTTATCGAAAGTGACATTTTTACCAATTACAGATTATTAATCCAATAATAATTGTTCAAATTTGTAGTTAAGCAAGTATAAACATTGATGATCACGTAAAAATTATCAAATAATTTTTCTATTAAGGGAATCAAGGGATTGAGATTGATTTAGGGTTTTTTCTCAAAGTTTTTGTCATGACTGTTACCAAACGAATGCAACTCCTTTACGCGATCGAGTGCCGTGAATTTCTGGACGATGGTCGAAGGTCGTGTTGTCGAGACGTGGTCAAAATCTCGGCGACTCCGATGGCTTGAACGTTGGTCGTGAGGTGATTCTATTGGATGGGTGCAAGTTCTGTTTTTGGGTTAGCACTGTCGAATTTCTATTCGAGATTTCTGAGGGTGTTTTGGGTTGTGATTCCTTACTTTGAGGCAAGATGCGACTTGCTGGTGATCTTGGGAGATCGCCAGAGCTTCTCGTGCCGCCGTGCACGTGCACGGCGTGAAAGGGGGAGGACGGCGTCGTGTCAGGTGGTTGTCCTCGTGTCGTGCTCGAGTATAATGGAAGGTCGCTTCGAGTTTTTATCATGAGCGTTGTTTAAACCCAAGGCTGTAATTTAACTTAACAAATATAAGCAACAAAAAAAAGAAGAAGGGGAGCGTACAGAGGAGACTCGGGGAAGCTTGGTGAACGACTCGAAGTTACACGCGGGATTCCATACGGGAGGACTCGAGTTTCTTTCAACCACAGTTTAAAAAAAAAGAATGAAGTTAAGAGTGTCTGGTTTTAACAGTTTAAATATTGTAAACCTGGAAGAATGTTTAACAGATTAAATACAAGTTTTAAATTATTAGGTTAATACTTAACATTGTGTTTAACACTTAATTATTATTTTTAGTAATTAAGTTAAATATGAAATGGATTAACATTAAAGTTTATAGTTAATACTATTTTCAGAATTTTAAAGAAGGCTTTTAGATGATTAATTTAGTTTAACAAATTAATATTAAAAAAAAGTAATTAAGAATAATTACTTTACAATTGTAATTAAGGATTAAGTAATGATTAAGTGATTGATAAAGTGTAATTAACTATTTATAGTAATTAATAAATGAATTAATAGTTAATTACTTAAGTAATCTAATTAAGAATAAATTAATAAATTAACTAAGTAATTAGTGATTAATAATTGGATAATTAAGAATAGTTAATTAAGTATTTAAGGTTAAACAAATTGATTAAGTGATTGAGTAATTAAGAAAATTAATTACTTATTGTAATTAATGAAGTTTATGATAAATTATTAAGTTAATTAATTAAGTTTAATTAATTTAAATAATTATTGAAATGTGATAAGTATAATTACTTGGAGAAGTAATTAATGATAATGACTGGGTGTAATTAATTGAGGATGATTTAATAGTGAAAGTAATTTGAGTATAATTACTTTGTGCAATTAATCAAGGGATTGATTTAAAGGAAATCAGTTGAGGTGTAATTAAGTGATGTGATAAGAGTAATTAAAGGTGGTTAATTACTGAATAGTATTAATCAAGAGTGATTAATAAATATAGTTTAATTTAAGATTTAATTACTTAAGGTAATTAATACAGGATAATGAAATTTAAAATGTAATTAGTAATCATTAATAAATATAAATAATAATAATAGATTAAAGAGTAATTAATTAGTGTAATTAAGAAGAATGTAATGATTGGTAATTTAAGGTTAATTTCTATGTTTAGTTAAGATAATTTTTTGTGGAAATAAGTTAAAGGATAATACTTGAATGTAATTAAAGGTAGTTATACAAGGATGGCTAATTAAATTGAATAATTGAATGATGATAAATTGATTGATTGATAATTGGTTAATAGTTATATAAGCATGATTTATAATTATGAAGTAATTAATTTAATTCACTTTAAATTAATTAGAGATGCAAGTAATTAATTTAATTCATTTTAAATTAATTATAGCTTATATGATTGCTTATGCATGGATGGATGATATTGTTTACCTTGAATGGTTTGAGATTTCTAGTATAAGATAAATGATGCAGTGTGAAATGTATGCTTGATTGTAGTATGATCATAATATGGATTATCTGGTGTGATGATAATATTGCCTATCTGTTTATGGTGATAATGTTGATTATCTATTGTGATATTGTGAATTATCTATCTGTGTGAATATGGATAATTGAATTGTTTTAAACTTTAAACAACTTGGCCCTAAAAGACACGTTTTGGATTTCGATGAGACCGGGATCGGGTTTCCATATTTGGACATCTGAAAACCACATCGATCCAAATTAACGTTAGGTCGTGAATTCGATGTGAAGATGAAGATTCAGAATGCAAGGGTTATCGTCGTTAGCTCTGAGGGTGATTCCAAAATGAGTGTAACGAGATAATGCCTTCGGTTTCGTTCGAACCCGGAACGAACTTGTATAGATTGAATGCTTTCAGCTCATCGTCAGGCGGGCGATGAGCATTCTAAGGAATATGTTCTCTAAAGGTAATCGTAGCCTCAAGCCTCATCAACCGGGAATGGCTAAAATAGGGGAGGTGCAACAAGGTTAGGTGGGTCATGCCCAAGCAGGACAAGATTTTCCCCTGTCTAGATGTCCCTTTTTATTCGGCTTAGTGAGCGGTTGGTCGCGCCAACTGCAGGGTTATCTTGTTCGGGACTGTTCAGTAAGGAATGGTTCCGGCCTTGTGTTGCAGGGGAGCGGGCGTACTCCTCAGTACGGTGATCTAGGCCCCGTACTGTGACGGGCGGTACCCCAGTAGCCCTGCCATTGTATGGAACCCATTTTCCAATAAGTGCCAACGGTTTTGATTGTATTACCCACTTTTGTGGCTAGTAGCTGGAATTTAATAGATGTAACAATTTCGGCTATTTTCTATTTACTTGAAAACCCTAGACACTATTATAATATCACTGGATTTCCTATGAAGTGTTTTGGTTAGCGTAAGGTAAAATTTACCCGTATTTATGTGTGGAGAGTCTTACGTGATACCTTTATTTTCAAATGTCTTTCAAAGTTAAACAATTTAAACCGTTTACTCATACCAGACCCATGTCTGACCCGGAGTTTATATTTTGTGTTTTCATAAACTCTTGGGTGCTCAAATTTTTACGAGTAGCCAAGTGTTAGGTTCTTGGATTGCTGAGTTTTGGAAGAGCTTGGAGCAGAAGCCCAGACGTATGTAGATATCTATATAGTTCCGCTGTGTTAGTTAGAGTATGTTGTATTTTGAGATGTATGCAGTGACAGATGTATATAAAATTGTCAAGTGTATAATATTGTATAACTCTGATATATGCAAACTATGTAATTATTATGTGATGTATTATATTTTATTTCGTTTTTGCTGTGAGATTTCGAGATTGTTGTTCTTTCTTTCTCTTTCTTTTCTATTTCTATTTCTATCCCTTTCTTTCTTAATGATGATACGTCTTTCTGGTAGTAGAAGGGCGGGTCGTCACATTAGATATCAATTTAAACAATATATTTTTAAAACTGAACAAATCACTATTAGATTCAGTTTTAATACTTTTATTATCTTCGGTATTATCAATATAAATTTTGTAAGCCTTTGATATATTATTAACAAACTTAAAACCTAAGATTCAACATTTCAACCAATTCCCAATTATTAAATTCAATAGTTAAATCACCCAATACATAGTTATATTTGGAATTCAAGTTAAAGATTTACTTTTAAATATTTAAAATCAATAAATATTTCAATTTCAAATGTCCAAAATTTTGGGTCATTACAGCTCCACTTCATCAAACTTCACCTTCTTCATATAACAGTGTAATTCAACTTGAACAACATCATTACTACTACATCCTTCCCACTGCCTCACCATAAAGGAAACTTCACTGCTGAGAACAGCGCTTCCATTCACCTTACCACTTCACCATCTACTGCCACTGCCCAAACATTCCACAGTCCAAACAAACCATTCCTGCTACAACCTGTCTCCATCCTTCAAATCACTAGCACTTCAACACTTCAATGCTACCTCTAGCATTTAACCACCGCCAATCAATGACTTTAACAACTCCATACCGCACATTTCAGCACAAAGCCACCCCTTCGACCACTTAAGCTTCACCTTCCACCTATACATAACACCTTCACCAAACAGCAACACCTTTGCTTGGCCATACTTTCAACTTCAACCACATCCATTACCATCAACTACTCCTGCAACCATCACTCTACCCAAATCGCAACCTGCACCCTTGTCACTCCTCAAAAACCAAACCGCAACCTTCAACTTCATCCACTGCGATCACATCTGCTTCGCCTCCTTCCCATCGACCTCTGCAACTCCATTCCTCGCATAGTCGAATATTGCATACTCCCACAACCATCAGCGACAAACAAACCCGCCACCACACTCCTCAAGCACCCCAACACAATCCCAAATAACCGAACAAACAAGCGAATTCGAAGAGTAAATCGCTATTTCATTTTTATTTGGTTTGCCTTTTTCTATTGCATTTGTATTTCTTTTTCTTTTTTGGTTTAACAGAGAAAAGAAGAATTGGGAAGTTATTCTTGGTAGCGAGTTTCATATTGAGTCGAGTTTGATGTATACTTTTTCTTGTTTAGTTTAGTTTTAAATTTTTTTTGTTTTTTGTTTAAATCACTTATTTTGTTTTGGGTTGAACATTCAATCTTTTGTTTTGATTTTGTTCGTTTATTAAGGGGTTTGTTTTGCTTTTTCAAAAAACAAAAAACCTGTATATATCTTATTCCAAATTTCGAGTTGCAAAAGCAGAAAATCAAAAGGAAGAATCGCGTGCTAGTTTGCTCTGCTTGCCAAATAAATTTCCTGCTTAAAAAAATTGCTGCTTTGAAAGGTAAAAAATTTACTAATAATTCTGCACCCTCTGGTATCGTGCCCTTATCCTTTGTTGTTATATTTTGTTGCACTGTTGGTAGCTTGCATTTTAAGAAATTTCAAAAACAAAATAAAATTTCATTCTTAGTTGCATGTTAATACACTTTTAATTCAGTTTCACATTTCTCATCTTATTTTCTTTTCTAAAGGGAACACCCAAATCCACATATGGTGGGGGATTTCATTACCCCTTCCTTGGCCCACAAATTGCATAACTTTGTTGTAACATCCCGCCTTTTTGTACGCTTTAAATTGACGATAAATCACACACGTCGGACTTAAACCATACAGAAGGCGGGATTGTTATTCGGGTGAATAAGAAAAACAGAGAAAGAAATGAAACAAAACAGAACTCACAATGGAATGACAAAATATAATAATCAAATAACAGTTTATGAAGCTGTTTTACAAAACATTTGATTATACTTATACAAGACACATTAGAGTTACCATAACAGAGAATAATAAATAATGCAGCGGAATAGTATAAATGAAGTGGAATGATATAATAAATAATAGTAATACATTCCTCGTCTTCGTCTTCCATAAATAAAGTCTTCAAGTACTGAAACGCTCAGGCTGACCCGAGCGAATCAAAACGAAAAAACATTCGAGTCAGAACTAAATGATCTTATGTAAGTTAAATCAACAGAAATAAATATGAGTGGAATGGCGTCAGAGATGTTTACGGGATTTGATATCTCCTATCCAATGTCAAACTTGAGTGTAGTAACTTAAGAGATGTTCGGGATTCACATCTCCTAAGGATCTGTTAAACTATTTACTATGTAGTAATATTCGCTATTATAATAATATCTGATAGTAAAATAAACTTACTTTTAAATAGCGTTAAGGGGTTATCCATATAGCCCTTACCACGTAATAGTCCTAATAGTCCATCCAATATCAGCGCATCTCCAGATCGGGAGACTACCCTAAATACTACACGGGCTACGAGAGAAATCTAAAATCGTACAAGGCGCGCTAAGGTAGGTGACACGCACACAAGGCAATGCCAGGGTAGATATACCAATTACGTGCACGGGCTGGTGGTGACGCATTGCGTGTAGCTACCGTCCACCTCGAGCCATACCCCCGAAATCAGAAGTCAAAAGGGGCTACCAAATCAATCTCAAAGTCATAATATAATATCGAAGGAGTGTGTCCAATAAGAGGGGCTACCTCACTGGCCCGAGATCGCTCCTGTTTTAGCCACCTTAAGCCAACTCACGAAAGCCGGGTCAACGTTCATACCTCAAAGGATGCCGGCACCATCCTACTTCATTCTGGAATCTTCACTGCGTAGGCGGTTGCTAAAGTGGCTTTCGATATTGACAGAGAGTATGCCCATATCCGATCCTGGTCTCTTTAACAACCAACCATTATTATAAAATCGTGGTCATTTTCAAAATAGTTTATACTTTAAAACCCAAATATCATTGCCTTTTCAAAAAACCAAATCGGTACGATATCATCTTCATTTCAACTATATCCTTTTTTCAAAATCATAGCAGTTTCGAAGTTATAATACTTCGAAATCAAAACCCTCAAAGTATAACTCTTTCAAATCATAATACTTTGGAACTCATAACTTTGAAACACTTCAATTTCGATAAATCAATTCAATTTCGATATATTTCAAGGCTTTAAATATTCCATAATTTCAAAACTAAATTTGATAATTTCATATATACTTAATTCAATTTACTATTATTTAGTTTTGAAATATTTATTTAATAAATTCAATATCATTTAAATCAAATTCAAACCTGAAATATTCGTTAATCACCTTATACCATCATCAAGTTATAAAATCGTGCCCTTTAAAATCTCAAATTCAATAATTTCCACATTGCTTTAATCAAATAATATTCTTAATTAAAACAATTTTAAATCGATTTCAAATCTATCTTCTCAACCTTAATTTATCAATATCAACATAAACTCTGTATATATTAAAATATAATTTCAATAAATACTTAACTATATTATATTTTAATAAAATCGAACTTTATTGTTAAACTTATTATATGATGAACAAAATTATAGCTTAAATTTAAGAATTTAACTATATATAAAATAATATTTGTATAATATCAAAAATCAATATTTATATAAACTCATATATTTCATTCCAAAACCATAGAAATCATTTCAAAAATATTTATATATATACCAACGATGTCTGCATGTAATTTTCTATCCTATGGTCAAGTGATACTGATATTTATCATTTCAATCCGCAATTTAAACAATTTACGGTTGTATATCATTTCAAACCGCAATCCCGAATTAATAAAAATAAATCCATAATGAACTTGCAGATTATAATGATATAAAATAAAACATCCATTCATCCATCATCAAAATCACACATCCATCACAATCATCATCCAAACAACCAATCAATATCAATATATAACTGATAATAGGTAGCAGGTATTTAACTGGCAGTTATATCCAATAATAAATTAAATAACGATTTAATTTAAGTAAATGCAATTAACTGAGATGATGATTAAAATATACGAAATAGTCATTAATAAATTCATAATCATAACACAAATTAAATTTAACAAACATAAGAAATTTTAAAAGTTGTGAGTAGGTTAAAACACTCACTTTTGAATTTAAATCCAATTTAAACCCAAAATTCAGACAGTCTAAGAATTCATCAAAACTAGCTTTAAAATGTCTGGAATTTCAATTAGATCCCAACACAAGAAACCGCACGTGAAACGCACCTCGTTTGAGAAAGTTACGCGTGTTAGAACATTCAAAATTAAAAAAATAAGATAAATAAATAAAAAGGACCACCCACATACCGACACATCACCGCATCTACTCTCGTCCAAACCTTACAGCCAGAACCCATCCCTAGCGCACACTCGAACGAAGCCAGCCACTAGTTCATTGTCGCTCACAAGCTGAGGCAGGCCACCACGCGCCGACGCTCTGCCTCCTACCAGTACGCGCCTCCGGCCAACGTTCCTCCCACACACCGCGACCATCATCGGTGTGGAAAAGGAGAGCAGCCGCCGTCTCCCTCAAACCCTAATTGAATTAATCGAGGTGATCTAACCATCAATTTGCGAGATGAACCGTATAGATGTGCTCTCTTCCGTCCTCTCTACACGACTATATGGTCGATTCGATGATCTGCTGAAGTTGATCGTCGCGTGATGAATGGCCAAGAATTAATCATCAATTTTTGGACAATCAGAGCTTCAAATCGGAAATCGAATTTCAAATCTAAGATGCGCTGATCGAGAGTTTCAGATCGATATATAATTTGATATGTATTGAGGAGTTTCAATTTTTAAGATTGAATTTGTATTGAAACTGGGTTGTGAATTTTAGGGTTTGTCTGCCATTGAGAAAGAGGAGCAACAAAAATTTATGTACGTACAGAAATGAGAAATAGAAAGACTACTAGGGTTTATATTGATATATATATATATATATATATATATATATATATATAGACAAAACCCAATAGAACAAATGGGCTTGATTGGTTTGGAAAATTGAACGATAACGACTCGAAAATCCCGTTTCGACTCCGGAACGAAAATGAGTCAACCCATATATCAAAATAGATGTTTTTGAGTATTATAAAATCAAAGGAACAGGTTTCAAGTCCAAGTTCCATTGTATGAAGAAGTAATGCTAAAATCAATTTATTTCAAATTGATTTAATTTCATTGATTTCTAAGCGTTTCGATCCCGTACGATAAAACGGTAAGTCCGATCGCTACGAAATTTGAAATCCTATAATGATTCACCGTTACGGATCCGATGAAACTGGTTTCTTTGAAATTCGAGCCAGTGGCCAAAATGGCTATTTTCTATTTAGTTAAATAAGTTAATATTAAATTAAATAGCTTTTTCAATTCAAATTTAAAAATTCACAAATTCCATCATTTTTGATTTCTTAAACAATTACAATAATTTAAACGGACTTAGATATCGATTTCAAGTTAATAAATTTACCAATTACAGTGTTTGAATTCAATTTCAGTAAATTCAAATATTATAAATTAAATTTTCAATAATTATATTTAATTTAACTTGCATTCTATTATCCAATCTATTATTATCAAATGGAGAAAATTAAGATTGGTTCATGATCTATTACATTAATATTCTTAGATTTCATCTTAATTTCTATTAGCGTAATAATTAAATATTAAATTTCACTTAATTTCAATCAGTCCAATTTATTAAATTTTAATTTAATAAATCTTGATTCCCATTCTTTTTATTCAGTCAATCATTATCTTATGGGTAAATTTAACATTACTGTAAATCCAATTTCCCTAATGTTTTCCAGTCATCAACTAAATTTGTATTAACGTAGTATTTAATTACGTTTAATTGCAGTGGATTTAGATCTAATTCAATAGAATAAATAAATGGGTAACCAATTAATAATTATCACTATTTGCCTAATTTAATCCCATTCATACTTTATTATCAACCAACACTTATTACAGTTAATTACCTAATATTGATTTTTCCAAATTATAGCCTATTATGTATTATTTCGTCAATTAATATAACTTTGAATTTTATTTCCCAATTTACTATTTACAATCAATTATGACCATACAATGGTTTCAATTAATTAGGTTTGCACTAAATTAGTTATTTATTAACTTGCATTAACATTATTACCTTTATTTTAGTGATTTCATTATTAAATTTCAAAATTTTATTTTCTTTCCGTATTAAATTACTAAAACTTATTAAATTAACAAAATTTAATTATCGAAAATTACGGGTCGTTACACTCTTCCCCCCCTCAAAACTTTTTATCCCCGAAAAGGAAAAAGAAGGGAAAAGGAGAAATTAAATAGTCAATATATCTTATTCAAATATTAAATTTATAAACAATGAATTTAAAAAATAAAATAATTTAAACAAAATATATATAAATTTATAAACAATTAAAACTTTTATTTTCAAAGTTGGCAAAAGTTTAGAAAACATTTCATAGAATTTCTAAGTCCAAAATTTACGGAAAATTTCGACTGAGTCACCTTTTTACTGAGAGGCTCGGGAGAAATTATAATATCAAATATAATAATATATAACATATATTTTCCAAATAATATATTCCAACACGAGAAAATAATACAATAATGCAATAAAACCTTAATCCGAGAACATACCTATTTGTCGGGCAAAGAACGCTTAGTTATGAAACCAAAAGTAGTAGCAATTGCTTCCATAACCTGTATTTCACTTATATAATCTAAAAAGGGTTAATAATTATATAAAATGAAATAGTTATGGTTGTTTCAACAATAACAAACAAACTAATATAGACAACAATCACTGCAACTAATATACAATCATCATAAAAATCACACAATCAATTATCCATCCATATCAACCAAAACAAGTAGTTAGTTCAGGCTTAGACACTTTTAAATTGCATAGAATGACAAAATAAACTATTAAGTATATCATTTACTCAACAGTCTTAGATGAAACTGAATAGATTATTCATACATCCAAATAATTTTAAGTTATCTTTGCCCAAACAACCATAAACCAAACAAACAACAATTTCAAACAATAGATCAAGTTCATTCTTAATAATTTCATTTCGCACATTTGTTGTCTGATTTCCTTCTGATTCATATAATGATTTATCCTTTTAACTTATATTTATTTCTTGCAAATTTTCATATTTCCATCCATTGATTCAGTGTTTATCACACTTATTTTATTCATTACTTACTAACTACATTTCATTTGTTAATAATATTAATGTTCAATTCAGTTACTTGGCATAACAATTTTATTAACTTAAGTTTATAATCTTTTACTTACAATGATCCCTTTTCTATCACATTAGTTACAATATCCTTCCAAATTTCAACATAAGTATATAACCATTATAACACTAATTCTTACTAGATAAAGCAATTTATTGAACACTTTCATAACATAAATTTACTCGTACAATTTCCATTACATTTTCTTATTAAACATTCAACTTTTAATATTTGGTATGTTATATATATGCTTTAAGGATGTAATTGAAAGTTATACAAGTTTCTCTTATTTCTTTTAATTAATCTAATGTTCAATAATCATATCCTTTGCTTTTTATAGATTATAAATTTCGACTTTCTTGTTATTTCATTTATAACCTAGCATTTAATCGTTTTATTTTAATTAGAGGTCCAATTATCAATTAGTTACATTCCATTTCACTACAATAATTGAAACTATTATTTAACGGAAACTTAAGAACTAAATACCGGGTTAAATTTCAAATCATTTTAAAGTAATATATATAACCATATATATATATACACACACACACACACATCAACCATATTTAAAATAAAATTTTATATTTATCTATCAAAACAAATGTGTAGTAAACTACTACATCAGCCTTCCCACTTTGAAACACGAAAATCGATGTCGATGACGCGTGCACTCATCACCGAAATCATTTCCCAGCGATAGAGAGGGCAGAGCAGAACTTATTTCTTTTCAAAATTTCTTTAAACATTACTTTAAAATTATACTGAACTATTTATATCAGAAAATACTTCTAATAGTATTATTATTATTATATTCCAAAATTATTCGAAAGAAAGTTTCAAAACCCCATAACTCAAGTTCTAAATTTTCAATTTTACTTTATTTTATTTTAAATCTTATTTCCAACCAATATAAATCTTATTTCCAACCAATATTCATAAATTTCACTACCTAACAACATTATATTACGAACAAAAATATATCATTTATAAAAAAATTATTTTATATATAGAAAATATAATAGGCAAAATTATTTCATGCACCTATATTCAAAACAAATATTGTGTCGATCTGTCCTATTGAGTGTTTAAAAATCCCTATTGATGTCATAGCGTCCTATGCACCAACCAGAATTTATAAATACAAAACGGAACAAATTAACACAATATCAAAACCTTTTATAACAGTAACAAATACGCTCGCTCACATATACACTCAGCGACTCATTATAGGGTATTACTACCCTATTAATAAAGAGTTAGACCCCACAAAGCTAAGGTTTATCGCTAAACCAAAGCTCTGATACCAAATGTAACATCCCGCCTTTTGTATGCTTTAAATCGATGATAAACCACACATATCATACTTAAACCATACAGAAGGGCGGATTGTTATTCGGGTGAATAAGAAAAACAGAGAAAGAAATAAAACAAAACGGAATCTCACAGCGGAATGACAAAATATAATAATCAAATAACAGTTCATGAAGATGTTTTACAAAACATTTGATTATACTTATACAACACATATCAGAGTTACACATACCAGGGAATAATAAATAATGCAGTGGAACAGTATGAATATAGTGGAATGATATAATAAATAATACTAATACAATCTTCGTCTTCGTCCTTCAGAAATAATGTCTTCAAGTTCTGAAAGGCTCAGGCTGACCTAAGCGAATTGAAAAAACAAAACACTCGAGTCAGAACTAAAAGATCTTATGTAAGTTAAATCAACAGAAATAAATATGAGTGGAATGGCGTCAGAGATGTTTACGGGATTGACATCTCCTATCCAATGTCAAACGTGAGTGCAGCAATTTAAGAGATGTTCCGGATTCACATCTTCTAAAGATCTGTTAAACTATCGACTATGTAGTAGTATATCCTATTATAATAATGTCTAATAGTAAAATAAACTTACTTTTAAATAGTGTTAAAGGGATACCCATATAGCCCTTACCACTTAATAGTCCCATTTGTCCATCCAGTATCGGCGCATCTCTAAATCGGGAGACTACCCTAAATACTCCACGGGTTACGGGAGAAATCCAAAATCGTACAGGGCGCGCTAGGGTAGGTGACACGGCACACAAGGCAATGCCAGGATAGATATACCAATTACGCATACGGGCTGGTGGTGACGCATAACACGCATCTACCGCCCACCTCAACCCACACCCCCAAAATCAAAAGTCAAAAGTGGCCACCAAATTAATCTCAAAGTCGGAATACAATATCAAAGGAGTGTGTCCGATAAGAGAGGCTACCTCACTGGCCCGAGATCGCTCTTGTTTTAGCCACCTTAAGCCAACTTACGGGAGGTGGGTCCACGTTCATACCTCAAAGGAACGCCGCCGCCATCCTACTTCATTTTGGAATCTCCACCGCGTACATGGTTGTTAAAGTGGTTTTTGTTTTCAAAATAATTTATACTTTAAAACCCAAATATCGTTGCCTTTTCAAAAAACCAAATCAATACGATATCATTTTCATTTCAAATATATCCTTTTCCAAAATCATAGCAATTTCAAAGTTATAACACTTCGAAATCAAAATCCTTAAAGTATAACACATTCAAATCATAATACTTTGAAACTCGTAACTTTGAAACACTTCAATTTCGATAAAACATTTCGATTTCGATATTTTTCAAGGCTTTAAATATTCCATAATTTCAAAACTAAATTTGATAATTTCATATATATCTTAATTCAATTTACGATTATTTAGTTTTGAAATATTTATTTAATAAATTCAATATTATTTAAATAAAACTCAAACTTGAAATATTCATTAATCACCTTAAACCATCATCAAGTTATAAAATCATGCCCTTTAAAATCTCATATTCAACCAGTTCCAAATTGCTTTAATTAAATAACATTCTTAATTAAAATAACTTTAAATCGATTTCAAATCCATCTTCTCAACCTTAATTTATTAATATCAACATAAACTCTATATATATCAAAATATGATTTAAATAAATAGTTAGCTATATTATATTTTAATAAAATAAAACTTTATTGTTAAACTTATTATATAATGAAAAAAATTATACATAGCTTAAATTTAGAAATTTAACTATATATAAAATAATATTTATATAATAACCAAAATCAATATTTATATAAATCCATATATTTCTTTTCAAAACCGTAGAAATCATTTCAAAAATATTGATATATAGACGAACGGTGTCTGTATATAATTTTCTATCCTGTGGTCAAGTGATACAGATATTTATTATTTCAATCCGCAATTTAAACAATTTACGGTTGTATATCATTTCAAACCGCAATCCCTAATTAATGAAAATAAATCCATTACAAACTTGCAGATTATAATGATATAAAACAAAACATCCATTCATTCATCATCAAAATCACATATCCTCACAACCATCATCCAAACAATCAATCAATATCAATATATAACTAATAATAGATAACAAGTATTTAACTGGCAGTTATATCCAATAATAAATTAATAACGATTTAATTTAAGGAAATGCAATTAACTGAGATGATGGTCAAAATATACGAAATAGTCATTAATAAATTCATAATCATAATATAAATTAATTTAACAAATATAAGAAATTTTAGAAGTTGTGAGTGGGTTAAAATGCACACATTTTGAATTTAAATCCAATTTATACCCAAAATTCAAACAGTCTCAGAATCCATCCAAACCTGCGTCAGAATGTCTGAAGTTATAATACGATCCCAACACAAGAAACCACGTGTGAAACGGACCTCATATGACAAAGCTACGCGTGTTAGAACATTCAGAATTAAAAAAATAAGATAAATAAATAAAAAGGACCACCCACATACTGACACGTCACCGCATCTACTCTTGTCCAAACCTTACAGCCAGAACCCATCCTTAGAGCACACTCGAACGAAGCCAGCCACTATTTCACTGTCGCTCGCAACCTAAGGCCGGCCACCACGCGTCGATGCTCCGCCTCCTACCAGTACGCGCCTCTGGCCAACGTTCCTCCCACGCACCACGACCATCATCGGTCGGGAAAAGGACTGCAGCCGCCGCCTCCCCCAAACCCTAATTGAATTAATCGAGGCAATCTAGCCGTCGATTTGAGAGACAAACAGTATAGATGTTCTCTCCTTCGTCCTCTCTACAAGACTGTATGGTCGATTCAATGATCTGCTGAAGTTGATCGTCGCACGATGAACGGTTGAGAATTGATCATCAATTTCTGGACAAACAGAGCTTCAAATCGGAAAATGAATTTCAAATTTGAGATGTGCTCGTCGAGAGCTTTAGATCGATATATAATTTGATATGCAAAGAGGAGTGAGAATTTTTGAGGTTGAATTTGTATTGAAACTGGGTTGTGAATTTTAGGGTTTATCTGCCATTGAGAAAGAGGAGCAACAGAAATTTGTGTACATACAGAAATGAGAAATAGATAGACTGCTAGGGTTGTTTTATTTTAAGTTACTAAGTTTCAAATTTTGTAAGAAAACATTTCCAGGTTTTGAAATTTTAAAGAAATCATGACCAGGTTCTAAAGGCAATAAGGAAATAAAGTTTTTAATGCAAATAAAAATAAAAGTGACTGTGAAACAAGTTTTAAACAAGTTTTTCAAAGTGTATTAACTAAGTTTTTAAGCAAATTAATGTTAAACAAAGTTTCAAAGCCAAATAAATAAGTTTCCAAAGATAAGTTTTTTCCAAAGTTTTGAAGTTAATAAAAATGATTAAGTTTTTAAGCAATTTATTTAATCAAGTTTTTAAAATGGATAAGTTTTTCAAAAGATTATAAGCCAATGTAACGACCCAGAATTTTTAATAATTTAATTAGAGAATATTTAATTAATTTTAAATATTTGAATGATGGTTTGGATTGAATTTTCAATATAACTTTGAATTGGCGATTAAATTATAGAATTTAATCTATTGAAAGTTGAATAAAAATTTGATTCTTCAATTTTAAGCTGATTAAAAATATTTCAAAGGCTTGTAAAATTCATATTGATAATTTTGAAGATAATAGAAGCTTCAGAATTGAATTTGAAACTGCTTTGTTCAGTTTTAAAATTTTAATCGTTTGAATCGATATTTAAAAATAGCCGTCCGAGGCACAGTCTCGGAATTCGACGAAACCAGTTCCATTGGGTCCGTAATATTGTATTATTGTCGGATTTCAAATTTCGTATTTTTCGGAGTTAATATGTGAGCACACGACATGCAAACGCGTTGAAATTTAATTTGATTTAAACTTGAATTTAAATTTTTTAAGTCAACAAACATCACGTTTTCATTCCTAAATTCACGCCCCAAAATTCACGCAGAAAATCGCGAGAAAATCATGCAGGCACGTAATCCTGTCTTCCCCTCTCCTTTACAAATATCCCTCTACAGATTCAATTGGAAACAAAATCAAACGAGAAAAAAAAAACACGAATGTCGAAGCCCTAAATCGCGTCGCAATGGAGGGGAGGCACGCGTGATGATGCGATGGCGCGTAGGGGATCGCGGCACGACAAGTGGGGCGGCGTTCGCGCGAGGCCTAGTCGCGATGCAGTTCGAGTGCGGCGGCGTTCTGGGGCGATTCTCGATTCGAGATGGAGGAGAAGCGGTGGCTGGGGGATTTGGGAGGCGCACGCGAGCTACTGGAGGCGGCGCGCGTTGGATTTGGGTGCGTTCGCGCGATGATGGGGTCGCGTGTGATATTGTGCGGCGTCGATAAGGGTTGTGCGCAGGCCGAGGCGGCGCTAGAACGCGCGCGTAAGCCGTGGTAGGTGGAGCGGCGGCGGCGGCGTGGGACTGTGGCGATCTCGTGGGTTTCGATTTTTACAGTAAGGTATGTTGATTTTATTTTTATTTTTGATTTAATATAACAAACATTTATACATGTTATTAACAGTAAATAATTAAAAAAAAAATTTATAATTCCAGTAAGGCGAAATTTTGAAATTTCGAAAACAGGAAATAAATGTAACAGTATATATATATATATATGTATGTATATGTATATATATATATATTTTGGATTTTGAAAGTATAGAAAATTTAAAACAGTTTAGAGAGTAAATAGTTACAGAAAGTTAAAACAATTTAAATTTTTTGAATTATCTATAAATCTGTAGATATATATATATATGCAAATAAATAGTTTTATATAGTAAAAGAAATTTTGTTTACAATTCAAATTATTAGTTCAAAATGAAACCCTTGGTTAATTTAAATTAATTTTTAAAGAAAATTATTTAGATAAATTTAATTATTTAAAAGAAATTAGTTAAATAAACTTGTTAAAGGAATTAGTTCGAATTTTAATAAATGTATATAGATTAGAAATAAATAATAATAAGAATTTTAAAACTTAAAGAAAATTTAGTTTAAAACTAAATTATTTGTTGAATAGAAATTTTAGTTTTAAAAGGAAAAAAAATTTTGAAAAAGAAAATTTGTTAAAATTTAAGTTAAGTGGTTAAAAATAATTTATATTAAAGGGAAATTAAATTGTAGTTAAATAAATTTGTTTAAAGTAAATTTAGTTGAAGTTTAAATTGAACTAGACAGATTTGTTAGGAATTTGATTTATTGGATAAATAAATTATTGATTTAAAGACATTGATTTAAAGTAAAATAAATTTTTGTTAAAATAAATTTATTTAAAGAAGAAAATATTATGGTAAAAAGAAATTCAGTTTTATTGAACCTTTGTAAATTCAATCATTAAAAGAAATTTAATATTTTGTTAAGTATATTTAGCAAATGGAAATTTATTAAGTGAAAGATTTATTTAATGGAAATTTAGTTTAAATTAAACTTTTGGTTAATTAAAATATAGCGAATGGAAATTTATTATGTGATTTGTCCAAAGATTATATAAAATAAAGATTGGAATTTATAAAGAATAGTTTTGAATTTAATTTTTGTTAAATCAAAATATTAAAGAGAAATTGTTTGGAAGCCAAAAACAATTTATTAAAAGGAAAATAATTTTTTTTAAGAAAAATTAGTTGATTTAATTTATAATAAGGAAATTTAATTCAATTGGGAATTTCTAGTTAGAATTATTTTAAAAGAAAATTTTGTTAAAATAAATTTATTTAACAAGAGATTGATTTAAATAAAACTATCAGTAATTTAACTATTAAAAATGAAATCACCGATGAATTAAAATTATCTAATGAAAATTTATTATTCGATCTGTTCGAATATTAATAAATTGTGTAAATATTTATATAAGGTATAAATGAAGAAAACAAGTTGAATTGGAAGTGGATTGCGAACGGGAATAAAGGTGAGAACTTCTCACTCAAAAGGATTTATTTAGATTTTAAATAGTTAGATTTAAAATTTGCTTGACTGTGTTGATTGAATGATTGAATGATGATTGTTATATATAGATATTGGATGTGAATAGACCCTATACGCCGTTAGTAAGCGGAGGTTATTTATTACACACATATACCGCGATATTCCACCTCGAAGTGGAATTGGTATTATATTATATATATAGCAATATATATATATTGGCATATGTATATATTGCAGTTGATTGATTTCCCGCATTTGTATAGCGGATGAGACCCTATTGCGCCGTTAGTAAGCGGATAATATTTATAAAATCCCATATACCGCGATATTCCACCTCGAAGTGGAATGGTATTGTGCTAATGTCTGTGGATGCAGGGAAACAGGTTGGAGGGATCCAACTGGATTCCTCACAAATATTTGTTTGATTTCATATATTGTGATATTTGATTGTTTATCATGGATGATATATGATGTTTGAAAGTCGTGATTGACTATTTGATGTGTTGCATCATCGGATCCAATTTTTGGAATTTAAAAACAACGATTTTTATTTCTAAAGTGATTTTTGGAAATATACGTTTATAAAATATTTTTTTGAAATTGATTCATCTTAAATAAATGAACGTTATAATTTTAATGTTATAAAAATTATGATTTTTGAGAAATACAGTTAAAAGTTGATTTTTGAAGATATGAGATTAATGATTTTATAAAATAGCTTAAACTGGAATTTCTGAATTTATTATAAGAAGTTTAAAAAATAGGATTTATAAAATTTTTATTTTATAAATCAAAATGATGAAATTATAAAAGAGTTTTAAAGATGTTTAAAGTAATAATATAAATTGATTTATATTAAAAGATTTATAAGTTGATATTTATAAATTTAGAATATCTTGAATTATAAAACGAGCTTTTATAAGTGATAGAATGATTTGTAAATGAATTTCATAAAGGAATGAAATCTATAGAATTTATGAAATTTGATTATTTTATAAATCAAAATGATGAAATTATAAGGAGTGGAAAGACGTTTTAAATAGTAATATAAATTGATTTATATTAAAAGGGTTTATAAATTGATATTTATAAATTAAGAATATTGGAATTATAAAACGAGCTTTTATAAGAGTTAGAATGAATTATGAATGAATTTCACAAATGAATGAAATTTATAGAATTATAACGGTGAAGTTATAAATAGAATTTTATAAATAAAATTTATAAAGTTATTTAGGGAATAGATGTGGATAAATAATGAATCTTATAAGTTATAAGATTTATAAATTTATGAAGTTTAAGGAACGATTTTATAAACAAATAAATTATAAGTATTTAACTTATAATATGAAATTTTAGTATATCATTGAGATATGAAATTGAATAGATTTATAAAGGAAATTTATAAAAGGAAGTTGTTGTAAAATAAATAGAAATGGAATTTATAAACATTGTTTTATAAATCCGCAACGACTTATTTTGATAAGTGAATTGTTGTAATTTATTTATGGAGTTATATTCATGTTTTAAACAGTGAATAATTCTTTAAAATAAAATGAATAGAAGTGATGAAATTGGTTAACAAGTATATTCACGTTTTTGAATAGTGAATATTATGTTAAAGAAACTATTTTGAATGTGATGTTTTAAATAGAATTAAAACTATCTAAAGATGTTTTAAAAGGTGTTGAGATTCGAAACCATAGATTTCAATATTTATTGTTGAAATAGATGTTTTCGAGAAATAAGGAAATGGTGGACTATAACACTGTTGTTATAGTAAATGATTTCCGAAAGGAAATGTTTTGTATAGTATTGGGATTTATATATCTATTTTAATTTCGAATCCCTATACTAGTGATTTTGGGTTGTCGTAACGATGTTTTACGCAACATTCGTTTTGGCCCAAATAAATATGGTTAAGTGAATGATTTTCTTAAAGAATGAAATATATACTTAATTTCGATTAAGGTATATTAAATATTTTCTAAGTATAGAAAATAAAAAGATCTGTGAATTACTTATTTTTAATAAGTATAGAAATGCTTTTCCAATATTAAGTGAATATTTGGAATTTATCTTTTTGAAGATAAATTGAAAATGAATATTAGAAATTGAATTGAAATCGTATATTCATAAATATTTTGGAATGTAAATTCAATATGGAATTTATAAATGAAATTTGGAAAATGAGTTTAAAAATAAATATATATTTATTTTTGAAGAATGAAAATATATATATATATATATATCTTGTAAAGATATTTTTGGAAAATAAATAATTTGGAAAATTATTTGGAATCTGGTGATGTTGGCATATCTATTGATAGTTCAATAACCGACTATCAATATTTACCTTTAAATAGGTATTTGTTGTGATTTGTTTGAAATTGAATGCCACACTTATTTTTTTTATTTTTTTCAAAAATAAGCGCTCACTATTCGGGTTAACCGGGAAAGGACCTTGGGGTCGTATAACCCATTCCGAATATGTGATACGTCGTTATGAATTGCATTCGAAGATCGGTGTTGAAGACCGGATATTTTCGAAAACGAAAGGGTTTCTTGTTGATTGTCTCTGCACTGGCTGATCCCCGGTATTGAGATCTCCATATGTGATGGGAAATCCGAACGTGATTAGAGATTATTCGGATTGCAAGGACTTCTTTGTAAGTGCCTTTGGTTCTGTTCGAGCCCGGAACAGACTTGTATGGATTGTGTGTCTGACATTACGAATTGAGATGTAAAGCCGATTTCTTTCAAATATATTTCTATTGGTGGCGGAGAATTTATTCTCTTAGCTTAACACCCTTCTCTGAGACGTACGAGCTCAGAGGTTATATAGTTGAAGTTATCAGCGATATATTCCTAATTTGGTAATGTGACATGCTGAGTGTTGCTGTGAAATGATCATTGTGTTGATTTTTTGTGATAGGATCATTTGTTTCATCGTCTATCTTGGTGATCATTTCTATGATCATTTGTTGACCCAAAGCACGGCTTTTTGTATAAAGTGTGTTTTTGTGGACGAGACTTCGTCGAACCTCACAAACCGGTAATGGTCGAAACAGGAATTGTGCGGCAAGGTTTTCAGGGATCGCTTCCCTAGGGTATAGCCATTCCTTCTGGAAAAGGGTAGTATCATGGTATGGAGCCCAGATACTTACTCATGTTGAAAACACTTTATGATTGTGTGATGATGGTGACGAGCGCTCGGTGAAAGGTTCCAAAGGACCGGGAGTGGCATATCTGAGGGTTTGTAATATTCCTTGGGAAAAGGGATTCCCGGCTTTGTTTAGCGGAGAACAGTGGTTCTCGGGGCGTCCTTCCAGAGGCGTTTCCATGTGGCAATGGGAAGTTCCTTGGCCTGACCATTTGTTGGAAAATCCATTCTTCAAATACGAGACTTGTACGGTTTTAGTTGTATTACCTGTCATGGAATATGGCGGTAACCCGCTATTGAACATGGTAGCTATAGTAGGCATAAGTACGAAATGTCTATGCTGGCTAAGATTTATATCTTTATTTTCGAAATGAATTTTCTCTATACTATGCACTAGTAATAATATCAAATGTTCTTTTTAATACGTATCAAGCATCTTTGACTATCATAAGGAGAAATCTCCTCCGATTCTGCGTTTGCATTGTGTGTGTGTGCGGGAGGCCTTATGGTAGTCTCATTCTTAAAAGCATTGCGAATTGATTTTTAAAATATTCTTCTATTTTGATAAAAAAAGAAAAAAATAAACTGTTTTAAGTTCTCACACCAGTCACATGACTGACTCGGAGTTTATTGTTTTCCTTCCTAAACTCTGGGTGCCCACCAATTTTCACACGGGCAGTCAAGAGTTAAGGTTTATCAGGATATTCTGGAATTCAGGAGTTGCTGGAGGCAAGCTGGATGGCGTATTACTAGTATATAGTATTTCTTTTCCGCTGTTTAAAATTGTTTGTTGTTGTACACTCTGATGATTTGATGTAATGTAACATAATGTGATGTAATAACTGATATAGTTCTTTGATTAAAGATTATTCATTTATTATTATATGTTGTTCCGCTGCGAATTGTGAGATTCTGATGTTGTTCTGTTATTTCCTGTTCCGTTCTATTTTCTGTTTTCTTTTCTCTCTATTTTCTCTCTTCTACCTTTTTCTTTTTCTTTCCTCTCTTCTTTTTCTTTTCTTCTTTCTTTAAAAAAAACCATAAGGGTTCGTATTTTCGTTCACCTTGAGTTAATCAATGGAGATTAGTGTCTATTCAAGGAGTACGGATTTACGGGTCTTTACATTTGGTATCGGAGCTTATGGTTAAGCGACAACCATGGTTCTGTTGGGTATTACTCATTAGAGATAGAGTCAGCAGTACTCTAGAATAAATTTGAGTGTAATAATAGATATGAGCGCGTATTTGTTAGTGAATATAAAATTGATTTTGGATCGGGTAAATAAGATAATTTTGCCCAAAACTATTTTGTATAGAAAAAAATGATTTTCTATGAATTATTATAGTATATGGTTGCATGATTGTTAGGAAGTGATAATATTGAATTATTATCATTAGTATATGGAATTAAATAAAATGGATTGAATTCAAGTAAACTAACTTGATAAATTATTAATTCATAGACTAATGAATTGGAATTTGAATTGGTTAAATTAAAGTTTAGTCGTGAGCTAAATTTGAAGCTAAATTTGAAAATAAATTTGAATGTGTATATAAGTTCAAGTAAGTAAAAGAAATAAATTGAAATTCCTTTAGTTAGTAATTCAGTAAATTCGAGATGAATTGAATATTGAAATGAATTAGTGGATGAAACTAATTTAAAGTAGTAATATGAATTACTAAATGAAAGTTAATCGATAGAATTCAATATTTAGAATTGTGAATTGAATTCAAATGAAATTTAATGAATTGAATTGAAATGTTAAATTGAATGAAATAGATATGTAACTTCAATAGTGAAGTAAAAATGTATAAGAAACATATGTTGGAAAATTTTGTAATAGAATTTGCAAAATGGTTTGAATGTTGGATATTTTGGATGCTACTACTAGCAGGTTATACAGGTATATAAAGGAATTGAGATTTTGATTTCAAAGATAAAATTGAATTGCTCGACAAAAAGGTACGTATTTGAATTTCAGTATGAAATTTGATGATTTTCTTCTCCAGCCACTTGGCTTTCTCTTTTCTTTTTGATTCTGAGGGGCCGTGGTGTCATTTTGTAGTCGTACCGAGCTAGCCGCGCAAAGGAGACGCTGGCGAAATTTTTCGAAAATTTAGGGTGTTAGAAAAATTTTGAGAAATTTTGAAAGTTTGAAATTTGAATTTAAATTTAAATTTGAATTGTAAGAAAAACAATGTTGTTTGAAACCTATAATTGAAGTTGGAAAGTTAGTTGAAATGATAATGAATCTCTAGTAAAAAGATTTAGGTTAGTAAGTTAATAAAACTATTTGGATTGTGAAAAATAATAGACGGGATAAGGGCATTCTTCTTAACTTGTAATTTCGGGACGAAATTCTTTTAAGGGGGAAAGATTGTAACGACCCAGAATTTTTAATAATTTAATTAGAGAATATTTAATTAATTTTAAATATTTGAATGATGGTTTGGATTGAATTTTCAATATAACTTTGAATTGGCGATTAAATTATAGAATTTAATCTATTGAAAGTTGAATAAAAATTTGATTCTTCAATTTTAAGCTGATTAAAAATATTTCAAAGGCTTGTAAAATTCATATTGATAATTTTGAAGATAATAGAAGCTTCAGAATTGAATTTGAAACTGCTTTGTTCAGTTTTAAAATTTTAATCGTTTGAATCGATATTTAAAAATAGCCGTCCGAGGCACAGTCTCGGAATTCGACGAAACCAGTTCCATTGGGTCCGTAATATTGTATTATTGCCGGATTTCAAATTTCGTATTTTTCGGAGTTAATATGTGAGCACACGACACGCAAACGCGTTGAAATTTAATTTGATTTAAACTTGAATTTAAATTTTTTAAGTCAACAAACATCACGTTTTCATTCCTAAATTCACGCCCCAAAATTCACGCAGAAAATCGCGAGAAAATCATGCAGGCACGTAATCCTGTCTTCCCCTCTCCTTTACAAATATCCCTCTACAGATTCAATTGGAAACAAAATCAAACGAGAAAAAAAAAACACGAATGCCGAAGCCCTAAATCGCGTCGCAATGGAGGGGAGGCACGCGTGATGATGCGATGGCGCGTAGGGGATCGCGGCACGGCAAGTGGGGCGGCGTTCGCGCGAGGCCTAGTCGCGATGCAGTTCGAGTGCGGCGGCGTTCTAGGGCGATTCTCGATTCGAGATGGAGGAGAAGCGGTGGCTGTGGGATTTGGGAGGCGCACGCGAGCTACTGGAGGCGGCGCGCGTTGGATTTGGGTGCGTTCGCGCGATGATGGGGTCGCGCGTGATACTGTGCGGCGTCGATAAGGGTTGTACGCAGGCCGAGGCGGCGCTAGAACGCGCGCGTAAGCCGTGGTAGGTGGAGCGGCGGCGGCGGCGTGGGACTGTGGCGATCTCGTGGGTTTCGATTTTTACAGTAAGGTATGTTGATTTTATTTTTATTTTTGATTTAATATAACAAACATTTATACATGTTATTAACAGTAAATAATTAAAAAAAAAATTATAATTCCAGTAAGGCGAAATTTTGAAATTTCGAAAACAGGAAATAAATGTAACAGTATATATATATATGTATATATATATATATATATTTATATATTTTGGATTTTGAAAGTATAGAAAATTTAAAACAGTTTAGAGAGTAAATAGTTACAGAAAGTTAAAACAATTTAAATTTTTTGAATTATCTATAAATCTGTAGATATATATATATGCAAATAAATAGTTTTATATAGTAAAAGAAATTTTGTTTACAATTCAAATTATTAGTTCAAAATGAAACCCTTGGTTAATTTAAATTAATTTTTAAAGAAAATTAGTTAGATAAATTTAATTATTTAAAAGAAATTAGTTAAATAAACTTGTTAAAGGAATTAGTTCGAATTTTAATAAATGTATATAGATTAGAAATAAATAATAATAAGAATTTTAAAACTTAAAGAAAATTTAGTTTAAAACTAAATTATTTGTTGAATAGAAATTTTAGTTTTAAAAGGAAAAAAATTTTTGAAAAAGAAAATTTGTTAAAATTTAAGTTAAGTGGTTAAAAATAATTTATATTAAAGGGAAATTAAATTGTAGTTAAATAAATTTGTTTAAAGTAAATTTAGTTGAAGTTTAAATTGAACTAGACAGATTTGTTAGGAATTTGATTTATTGGATAAATAAATTATTGATTTAAAGACATTGATTTAAAGTAAAATAAATTTTTGTTAAAATAAATTTATTTAAAGAAGAAAAAATTATAGTTAAAAGAAATTCAGTTTTATTGAACCTTTGTAAATTCAATCATTAAAAGAAATTTAATATTTTGTTAAGTATATTTAGCAAATGGAAATTTATTAAGTGAAAGATTTATTTAATGGAAATTTAGTTTAAATTGAACTTTTGGTTAATTAAAATATAGCGAATGGAAATTTATTATGTGATTTGTCCAAAGATTATATAAAATAAAGATTGGAATTTATAAAGAATAGTTTTGAATTTAATTTTTGTTAAATCAAAATATTAAAGAGAAATTGTTTGGAAGCCAAAAACAATTTATTAAAAGGAAAATAATTTTTTTTAAGAAAAATTAGTTGATTTAATTTATAATAAGGAAATTTAATTCAATTGGGAATTTCTAGTTAGAATTATTTTAAAAGAAAATTTTGTTAAAATAAATTTATTTAACAAGAGATTGATTTAAATAAAACTATCAGTAATTTAACTATTAAAAATGAAATCACCGATGAATTAAAATTATCTAATGAAAATTTATTTTTCGATCTATTCGAATATTAATAAATTGTGTAAATATTTATACAAGGTATAAATGAAGAAAACAAGTTGAATTGGAAGTGGATTGCAAACGGGAATAAAGGTGAGAACTTCTCACTCAAAAGGATTTATTTAGATTTTAAATAGTTAGATTTAAAATTTGCTTGACTGTGTTGATTGAATGATTGAATGATGATTGTTATATATAGATATTGGATGTGAATAGACCCTATACGCCGTTAGTAAGCGGAGGTTATTTATTACACACATATACCGCGATATTCCACCTCGAAGTGGAATTGGTATTATATTATATATATAGCAATATATATATATATATATTGGCATATGTATATATTGCAGTTGATTGATTTCCCGCATTTGTATAGCGGATGAGAACCTATTGCGCCGTTAGTAAGCGGATAATATTTATAAAATCCCATATACCGCGATATTCCACCTCGAAGTGGAATGGTATTGTGCTAATGTCTGTGGATGCAGGGAAACAGGTTGGAGGGATCCAACTGGATTCCTCACAAATATTTGTTTGATTTCATATATTGTGATATTTGATTGTTTATCATGGATGATATATGATGTTTGAAAGTCGTGATTGACTATTTGATGTGTTGCATCATCGGATCCAATTTTTGGAATTTAAAAACAACGATTTTTATTTCTAAAGTGATTTTTGGAAATATACGTTTATAAAATATTTTTTTGAAATTGATTCATCTTAAATAAATAAACGTTATAATTTTAATGTTATAAAAATTATGATTTTTGAGAAATACAGTTAAAAGTTGATTTTTGAAGATATGAGATTAATGATTTTATAAAATAGCTTAAACTGGAATTTCTGAATTTATTATAAGAAGTTTAAAAAATAGGATTTATAAAATTTTTATTTTATAAATCAAAATGATGAAATTATAAAAGAGTTTTAAAGATGTTTAAAGTAATAATATAAATTGATTTATATTAAAAGATTTATAAGTTGATATTTATAAATTTAGAATATCTTGAATTATAAAACGAGCTTTTATAAGTGATAGAATGATTTGTAAATGAATTTCATAAAGGAATGAAATCTATAGAATTTATGAAATTTGATTATTTTATAAATCAAAATGATGAAATTATAAGGAGTGGAAAGACGTTTTAAATAGTAATATAAATTGATTTATATTAAAAGGGTTTATAAATTGATATTTATAAATTAAGAATATTGGAATTATAAAACGAGCTTTTATAAGAGTTAGAATGAATTGTGAATGAATTTCACAAATGAATGAAATTTATAGAATTATAACGGTGAAGTTATAAATAGAATTTTATAAATAAAATTTATAAAGTTATTTGGGGAATAGATGTGGATAAATAATGAATCTTATAAGTTATAAGATTTATAAATTTATGAAGTTTAAGGAACGATTTTATAAACAAATAAATTATAAGTATTTAACTTATAATATGAAATTTTAGTATATCATTGAGATATGAAATTGAATAGATTTATAAAGGAAATTTATAAAAGGAAGTTGTTGTAAAATAAATAGAAATGGAATTTATAAACATTGTTTTATAAATCCGCAACGACTTATTTTGATAAGTGAATTGTTGTAATTTATTTATGGAGTTATATTCATGTTTTAAACAGTGAATAATTCTTTAAAATAAAATGAATAGAAGTGATGAAATTGGTTAACAAGTATATTCACGTTTTTGAATAGTGAATATTATGTTAAAGAAACTATTTTGAATGTGATGTTTTAAATAGAATTAAAACTATCTAAAGATGTTTTAAAAGGTGTTGAGATTCGAAACCATAGATTTCAATATTTATTGTTGAAATAGATGTTTTCGAGAAATAAGGAAATGGTGGACTATAACACTGTTGTTATAGTAAATGATTTCCGAAAGGAAATGTTTTGTATAGTATTGGGATTTATATATCTATTTTAATTTCGAATCCCTATACTAGTGATTTTGGGTTGTCGTAATGATGTTTTACGCAACATTCGTTTTGGCCCAAATAAATATGGTTAAGTGAATGATTTCCTTAAAGAATGAAATATATACTTAATTTCGATTAAGGTATATTAAATATTTTCTAAGTATAGAAAATAAAAAGATCTGTGAATTACTTATTTTTAATAAGTATAGAAATGCTTTTCCAATATTAAGTGAATATTTGGAATTTATCTTTTTGAAGATAAATTGAAAATGAATATTAGAAATTGAATGGAAATCATATATTCATAAATATTTTGGAATGTAAATTCAATATGGAATTTATAAATGAAATTTGGAAAATGAGTTTAAAAATAAATATATATTTATTTTTGAAGACTGAAAAAATATATATATATCTTGTAAAGATATTTTTGGAAAATAAATAATTTGGAAAATTATTTGGAATCTGGTGATGTTGGCATATCTATTGATAGTTCAATAACCGACTATCAATATTTACCTTTAAATAGGTATTTGTTGTGATTTATTTGAAATTGAATGCCACACTTATTTTTTTTTAAAAAAAAAAATAAGCGCTCACTATTCGGGTTAACCGGGAAAGGACCTTGGGGTCGTATAACCCATTCTGAATATGTGATACGTCGTTATGAATTGCATTCGAAGATCGGTGTTGAAGACCGGATATTTTCGAAAACGAAAGGGTTTCTTGTTGATTGTCTCTGCACTGGCTGATCCCCGGTATTGAGATCTCCATATGTGATGGGAAATCCGAACGTGATTAGAGATTATTCGGATTGCAAGGACTTCTTTGTAAGTGCCTTCAGTTCTGTTCGAGCCCGGAACAGACTTGTATGGATTGTGTGTCTGACATTACGAATTGAGATGTAAAGCCGATTTCTTTCAAATATATTTCTGTTGGTGGCGGAGAATTTATTCTCTTAGCTTAACACCCTTCTCTGAGACGTACGAGCTCAGAGGTTATATAGTTGAAGTTATCAGCGATATATTCCCAATTTGGTAATGTGACATGCTGAGTGTTGCTGTGAAATGATCATTGTGTTGATTTTTTGTGGTAGGATCATTTGTTTGATCGTCTATCTTGGTGATCATTTCTATGATCATTTGTTGACCCAAAGCACGGCTTTTTGTATAAAGTGTGTTTTTGTGGACGAGACTTCGTCGAACCTCACAAACCGGTAATGGTCGAAACAGGAATTGTGCGGCAAGGTTTTCAGGGATCGCTTCCCTAGGGTATAGCCATTCCTTCTGGAAAAGGGTAGTATCATGGTATGGAGCCCAGATACTTACTCATGTTGAAAACACTTTATGATTGTGTGATGATGGTGACGAGCGCTCGGTGAAAGGTTCCAAAGGACCGGGAGTGGCATATCTGGGGGTTTGTAATATTCCTTGGGAAAAGGGATTCCCGGCTTTGTTTAGCGGAGAACAGTGGTTCTCGGGGCGTCCTTCCAGAGGCGTTTCCATGTGGCAATGGGAAGTTCCTTGGCCTGACCATTTGTTGGAAAATCCATTCTTCAAATACGAGACTTGTACGGTTTTAGTTGTATTACCTGTCATGGAATATGGCGGTAACCCGCTATTGAACATGGTAGCTATAGTAGGCATAAGTGCGAAATGTCTATGCTGGCTAAGATTTATATCTTTATTTTCGAAATGAATTTTCTCTACACTATGCACTAGTAATAATATCAAATGTTCTTTTTAATACGTATCAAGCATCTTTGACTATCATAAGGAGAAATCTCCTCCGATTCTGCGTTTGCATTGTGTGTGTGTGCGGGAGGCCTTATGGTAGTCTCATTCTTAAAAGCATTGCGAATTGATTTTTAAAATATTCTTCTATTTTGATAAAAAAAGAAAAAAATAAACTGTTTTAAGTTCTCACACCAGTCACATGACTGACTTGGAGTTTATTGTTTTCCTTCCTAAACTCTGGGTGCCCACCAATTTTCACACGGGCTGTCAAGAGTTAAGGTTTATCAGGATATTCTGGAATTCAGGAGTTGCTGGAGGCAAGCTGGATGGCGTATTACTAGTATATAGTATTTCTTTTCCGCTGTTTAAAATTGTTTGTTGTTGTACACTCTGATGATTTGATGTAATGTAACATAATGTGATGTAATAACTGATATAGTTCTTTGATTAAAGATTATTCATTTATTATTATATGTTGTTCCGCTGCGAATTGTGAGATTCTGATGTTGTTCTGTTATTTCCTGTTCCGTTCTATTTTCTGTTTTCTTTTCTCTCTATTTTCTCTCTTCTACCTTTTTCTTTTTCTTTCCTCTCTTCTTTTTCTTTTCTTCTTTCTTTAAAAAAACCATAAGGGTTCGTATTTTCGTTCACCTTGAGTTAATCAATGGAGATTAGTGTCTATTCAAGGAGTACGGATTTACGGGTCTTTACAGCCAAGTTCCAATGATTTAAAAAAACAAAGTTAATGATATGATTAATTCCTTAATGCTTTTCAAATGAAATCTTTAAATGTATTTAAGATATAATTATGGTAAGTGAATCAAACTTTAATTAAAGGGTTTCAAATGGTTTTGTATGATAATAACAAATTGATTTAAATTAATTACATTTAAATGAGTAATTAATTAAGAATAGAATTTATCTTTAATTAATTAAGGTTACGGTTAATTAGGGATAATTAATTAGTGAAATTAATTAAAAGTAAATTACTTAATGTAATTAATAAGGGTTAATTAATTTAGGATAATAATCAAAGTACAATTACTTAATGAAAGTAATTAATGGATAGTTAATGAGTGAAATTAATCTAAGGATCATTAACTAGTGATTAAGAGATAATTAATTAAATTAATTAAGAATAGTTAATTATTTGATTAATTAAGAGTTAATTAGTCTAATTAATTGAAGGTCAAATAATTAAAAAGTAATGAATTAATGAAAGTAATTAAAGGGATTAATTACTCAATGTAATTAATTAAATTAATTAATGTGATTCATTTAAGATAATTAATTGGTTTAAATTAATTAAGAATAATCACTTAATGAAATTGATTAAATAGAATTACTTAATGTAATTAATAAAGTGTAATTACTTAGTGAAGTAATTAGTGGATAATTACTGAATGTAATTAATAAAGGATAACTACTTAGTGAAAGTAATTAAAAGGATAATTACTTAGTGGAAGTAATTGAGAATTAATTACTTAGTGTAATTAATTAAAAGATTAATTAATTAATTAAGGTAATTAATTAAAAGGGTAGTTAATTAATGAATTTGATTAATTAAAAGATGACTAATCAATGTAAGGGATTATAGGATAATTAATTAATGTAATTAATTAAGGATCAATGTAATTAAGTACAGTTAATTAATTAATAAGAGTAATTAAAGGTTACCTACTGTAAATGGTTAAGGATAACTAATTTATGTAATTAGTTAAAGGCTAATTACTTAATGTAATTGAAGAATAATTAATCAAGGATGATTAATTAAGATGGATAATTAAAGGATGATTAATTGATTTGGTTTTAATTAATTAATGTTAAGTAAGCAGGATTTTAAAAGTAATTAAAGTAATTAATTTAATTGGTGATTAATTAAATTATTGAGAGATAGTGTGACAATTTATCTTGCTTATGGATGATTGAATGCTATTGAATGCTATTGAATGCCTTGGATTATGTGATATCTATGATATGTGATACGTGATGCTTTGTGACATGGAATGTTTTGGTTGAATTGAGATAATATATGGAGTATCTATCGGTGATGATGTGAATTATCTATCTGTGTGAATATAATATCCTAAATGATAGATTATATTGTTTAAAACCCTTAAACAATTTGGACATTAAAATGACGTTTTGGTTTTCGATGAGACCGGGATTGGATGACCAGATTGGAATATCTAAAAACCACATCGATCCAAATTAATCGTTAGGTCGTGAATTCGAGCGAAGATCAAGATGAAGACTCGAAGTGTAAGAACTATTCGTCATTAAAACTCTGAGGTTAATTCCAAGATGAGTTTGATGGATATAGTGCTTTCAGATTCGAGATGAGGATTCAAAGTGCAAGCGCTATTGTCGTTAACTCTGAGGGTGATTCCAGAATGAGTGTAGCGAGATAGTGCCTTCGGTTTTGTTCGAACCCGAAACAAACTTGTATGGATTGAATGCTTTCAGAACATCATCAGTGGAGGACGATGAACATTCCAAGATAAGTGTTCTATAAGGTAATCGCAGCCTCAAGCCTCATCAACTGGGAATGGCTAAAACAGGGGGGATGCAGCAAGGCTAAGTGGGTCGCACCCAAGTAGGATGATATTTTCCCCTGTCTATATGTCACTTTTATTTCGGCTTAGTGTGTAGTTGGTCGCGCCAACTGCGGGGTTGTCTTGTTTGGGATTATCCAGTAAGGGATGATTCCGGCCTTGTATTGCAGGGGATCAAGGTGGATCCTCGGTACTCTGATCTAGATCAGATACTGTGACGGAGGGTACCCTAGTAGCCCTGCCATTCTATGGAATCCATTTTCCCTACGTGCCTTTACGGTTTTGATTGTAGAACCCACTTTGTGGCTAGTATGCTGGAATTTAATAATGTAACAGTGTCAGCTATTTTCTATTTACTTGAAAACCCTAGACACTATTATCACTGGATTTCCTATCTAGTGTTTTAATTATCGTAAGGTAAAAACTTTTCCATGTTTATGTGTGGGAAGTCTTACGAGACACTTTCTTTTTAAATGGTTTTCAAAGTTAAACAACTTTAACCCGTTTACTGACACCAGACCTATAACAACCCGCATATTTATCAATTTTATATTTAAATATTTTATCGTTCGTCGGATTTTGGTCCGAAAAGCTACTTTTTGCAAACAGTCGAATTGGGACTCGAGACCACGCCCATTGAGTTCAAAATGACGTTTGCGACCTTTTTGAGTATAAACTTCGATATGTTTGGAGACAGTAGAATTTTGACCTTTTTCACTTAGGGCTTTGGTTTGGGATGAACCCATTAGCCACTTACTAACTCAGTCCCAACCCATTCCAACTCTTCTTTCCTTCATAATTTCCTAATACATTCAAGCTTCATCAAAAATGGGGGAAGAGAAAAAGAATTAGGAAATCCTAAGCCCTGGTTTCCATTAGCAAATCCATCTTCTAGCTCCAAACTCAAGAGAACCCATTGGTAAGCTTTCTCTTCATCTTCTCCAACTCATTCTCTCTTTGATTTCAGAAATTTCCTAAACCTAATTTAGGAAATGTTTCTCTTTTAAGCTTAGATTGAAGCTTCTTGAGTTGTTATTGAAGAGGAATTGATCTTAGCTTGTCTTAAAGCTTCTACTTCATTGATTTAGGTTCAAAGGTGATATTTTTATCTCACATCTTAGTCTATGTTTATCTCCGATTATTAGGTATGAATTCCTAACACTTATTCGTGTGCAATTGCTTTTGGTTTGGATTGATTTGGTGAATATTCTAATTTTTGGTGTTTTGGGTTCAATTCTTTAAAAATCATAGCTTTGATGTTTGAATGTGTTTTTGATTATGCATCGAAGAGCTTATAGGGCCGGGTAGTCGTTTGGCATAAACCCTTAGCGTCGTTGCTCGAGCGAATGCAATTTGATCGAGATTTGCACCTCAATTAAAATAGGGCATGGGAGTGCTGGCAACAGGTTCGGCCGACCGAGCCCCTGGGCCGGCCGACCGACCTGTAGTCCAGGCACTTCCTGCCTCTGTTTTGGAAGTGCGGGTTACAGGCTTCGGCCGATCGAGCCCCAGCGCCGGTCGACCGACCTGGTGCCCGAGCACTTCCTGCCTCTGGTTCGGTCAACCGACTCAGGGAGTCCGGTTGACCGACCTGCTCCTATTTGCAAGTTTTGCCTATTTGCCTATTTTCTTGAGAATTCCAACTTAAATCGATTCGTGTTGATTCCCTTTTGTTATTATCACTTATTATCGACTTTGATGACATTTTCTTCGTGATTTATGGTAATATCCATTTTGATGGATTCGGTATCGATTTCTTGGATTTTATTCACTTCTTCGAATGTGAATTTTTATGAATTGATTCTTCTACAATCACTTCTATGATTTGTCACTTAAAAATATAAAGGTTTTCTATACTAGTAGTAAATATCAAAACTCTTTCTTCAAATGATTTCAACACTATTTTATTACAAAGCTCGTTTTCTCAAACTGATTTCCAATCTATTAGTATATACAAACCTTTACCTCACTCGTATGAGAAATCTAATTAAACGACTTAGTAAAACGAGTGGTATGAAACGCTTGCGTTTACTTCGTTGGTTAATTCTTGAACTTGTTCGATTGAATCTCTTGTGACAATTTTCTAGTGGAGATCTACAATTTGTTCGTAAATATTTAAGTTAAGCTAGTGGTTATGGGACATGAAGCTAAGCTCATATATTTACTAGCTTACTGTAATCGACACTTCTCTTTGATCATAACGATCATCTTTGTGATTTAGACTAGCATGTGCGATGTCTTTGCTTTGTGATTCATTGGATGTACCGTTTGCACTACATCAATGATATGCTTTTGATACATTGGATGTACCGTTTGCACTGCATCTATGTCTTTGCTTTTGATTCATTGGATGTACCGTTTGCACTACATCAATGATATGCTTTTGATACATTGGATGTACCGTTTGCACTACATCAATGTCTTTGCTTTTGATTCATTGGATGTACCGTTTGCACTACATCAATGATATGCTTTTGATACATTGGATGTACCGTTTGCACTACATCAATGTCTTTGCTTTGTGATTCATTGGATTTACCGTTTGCACTACATCAATGATATGCTTTTGATACACTGGATGTACCGTTTGCACGACATCAATGTCTTTGCTTTTGATTCATTGAATGTACCGTTTGCACTACATCAATGATATGCTTTTGATACATTGGATGTACCGTTTGCACTACATCAATGTCTTTGCTTTTGATTCATTGGATGTACCGTTTGCACTACATCAATGATATGCTTTTGATACATTGGATGTACCGTTTGCACTACATCAATGTCTTTGCTTTTGATTCATTGGATGTACCGTTTGCACTACATCAGTGATATGCTTTTGATACATTGGATGTACCGTTTGCACTACATCAATGTCTTTGCTTTTGATTCATTGGATGTACCGTTTGCACTACATCAATGATACGCTTTTGATACATTGGATGTACCGTTTGCACTACATCAATGTCTTTGCTTTTGATTCATTGGATGTACCGTTTGCACTACATCAATGATATGCTTTTGATACATTGGATGTACCGTTTGCACTACATCATTGTCTTTGCTTTTGATTCATTGGATGTACCGTTTGCACTACATCAATGATAAGCTTTTGATACATTGGATGTACCATTTGCACTACATCAATGTCTTTGCTTTTGATTCATTGGATGTACCGTTTGCACTACATCAATGATATGCTTTTGATACATTGGATGTACCGTTTACACTACATCATTGTCTTTGCTTTGTGATTCATGGGATGTACCGTTTGCACTACATCAATGTCTTGGCCATCCTTTTATTGTGATTTCGGGATTTCGTGTGTTGATTTCTGGAATTTATGTTTCACCAACTTTAACGATTGGCATGGATACATATGTCTTGGTGAATGAAATTAGGAGTATGACATTCCTTTTTATCTTTGAGAAGATCTTTGCGATATTGATTAATCTCTTATTGATTTTTCAATTAGTTATTTATCACAGCTTGGCATTTGATTATTATACGTTTAGTCATATCTCTTATTCTATATCATTTCTTCTGATATTTATAGCTAGACTGATCCGTTTATTATTTTCTTATTAAATAATACTCGGGTCAGACCGAGATGTTACAGGTGCTTCTGCTTGACTTCTCTTCTGGGGTTATCATATGATCTTTTGGCTAACTACGTTGATTAGTAGTTTTTGTTGTATACATTTGAGATACAGACTCTATGATGTATACTTATTCTTTTGTCTAGCACTTGTATCTATTCTTTTTGATATTGTGGATCTTGTTAGACCACTACTCTGATGAACACTTTTATGTGTTATATATATTCATATCTATTTCCGCCCTTGTGATATGAATTATCTGTGACTGATTTGTGTTATGTTTATTTCTATATTAGTTTTCGAAGACCTTTATAGCCACTGTGTAGTAGCTTTGAGTTTGTGTCAGTATGTCGGATTTCCTCTTGAGATGAAAAGTTATATTTTTATCTGGCATATCGGTGCTCGCACAAAGCAATTATACAGATGGTCGCTCCTCAACAGCCTTATTCTCCGTGCTAGTCGACAACATTACTCTGTAGTGTTCTTGGCTAGCGTGGGTATAGAGGTGGGGCGTCACAAGACCCATGTCTGACCCAGAGTTTATTTTCTGTTTTATTAAACTCTTGGGTACTCAAAATTTTATGAGTAGCCAAGGGATTCAGGTTAGCTTTGACGAATTTATGGAGGAGACTTAGAGCAGGAGGCTTCAGCGTATATAGATATTTTGGTTCCGCTGTGCTAGCATTTGTTCTATATCTCTGTGATGATGTCTGTATTGTATGGGAGTTGTATTATAGACAGGTCTTTATAACTGTCTAGTTTGTGATATACAAGTTGTGTAACTCTGATAGATGTTGTATGTTATATATTAACTATGTGATTAATATATTTTATTCATTATGCTGTGAGATTCTTATATTGTTTAGTTCTTTCTTCCTATCTTTGCTATTTTCTATCCCTTTCTTTCTTAATCATAATGCGTCTTTCTGTGAGATGAAAGGCAGGTCGTGACAGTTGGTATCAGAGCACTAGGTTGAGATAATACCTAGGCTTTGAAGTGATATCTTTCTTGAGAAAGCGTACTTGTATTTTATATATATATACACACCTGATTTGTTACTTACTTGTTCGGGTTTGCCAACTTGAGTTCTAGAGGTAGGAAGGGTAGTGATGTGTAGTACAACTACCAATAGAAGAAGTCCAAGTGTTGATATTGGAAGAATATCTACCAAGGCTGTAGACCCAATATCGCCTCGAGTAAGCTTTGCAGCATGGTGTAAGGATTTCATCAATTTTGGAGGAAAGCCTTTTAAAGGTATGTAGTCCATCATTAAAGTGTAAGCTTGGGAAAGCTCGTATGAACGGGTTTTCAAGTATGTGGATTTGTTGAACGAGCACAAGCGAGTAATGGTATCTTGGCAACATCAGAAAGGAGCAGCTGCATGGTGATACGCAGTGACCATGGATGTTTCAGAAGGTGTTTCTTTTGGAGCAAGTTTAGGAAGCAGTTTTACCTACTATAGGGAAGACTCGACTGTATAGGAATTTTCTAGATATCAAGCAAGGGAATTTGTCTGTATAGAAGATGAGTCTAGTTCAGCAGGGTGTTTGTGTTTGGTTTGAGGTCGAATTTCTTAAGAAGATTTCTGCCCATCTCAAAGGCTCTTTGTGGAATTGATTGATACAGTATTGTGGTTCGAAGAGCTTATGGATAAGAAGCTTTTGGCATCTGTGGCATTAGTGTTGCTCGAAAGTGTTTTTGTGTGTCAGCAGGAAGGTCTTCTGGCTAAGCAGTGTTGTAGAGGTGGAGATCAGATGCAGCGAAATGGACCTATTTCTTCGATAGACTGGTTAGATAAGCATACGTTGTTCTGATTTGCGAAGAGAGAACAGTGTTGGAAATTAACTCGGTAGGATCGCAAAAGTGACTTGCAATAATTTGAGTATTCTCTTAGGTAATATTTTGCATGGGATGAGGCATCTCAAGAGGGAGTGAGAGCTATTGAAGATGTCAGAAATTTTTTTGGATGTCTTCAAGGAAGTCAGAGATTTGTCCACATTGGAGATTGAGTTCCGTATCAACTTGGTTCCAAGTGCAATAAAAGGGTTCAACCAAGTAGAAGGACGGCTTCTAGAGTGTGAGTTTGGTAAAGAAACTCGGGATTTCATAGAGCTTCTGTGTTTTCTCTTTTGTGGATTTGATGAACCGTGTCTTCCGGGATGTGTTGATCAAGTTGTGCTCATATTCACCGATGGCATTCTCATCTACTCCAGATCAGAGTTGCATAGCGGAAGCGAGATAGCGACTGTTCTAGAATGGAAGTAACCGCAGACTCCTACGGAAGTTCGCATTTGTTTGGATTAGAGGGTTTCTTTAGGAAGTTCATTCGGTATCCGAACGCTAGATTGGAAAGCGCACATGTTCTAGCTATATCAGATGTAGAAGTTAGTTCAAAGTCTACTGATGTTTGTGGAGTAGAATTGGGTCCTGGATTTTGATGGATCTTGGAAGAACCATTTTGATGGGTAGATCCAGAGATAGTTCTATTCTTGGTCCAGATTTGTTTCTTAAGGCATCTGCGAAGATTGTTCAGGTTTAAGAGAGGATGAAGGCAGCCCAAGATCGGCAGAAGAGTTATGTGGATAAGAGAGGAGAAATTTGGAATTCGAAGTTGAAGATTTGGTTTTTGTTAAGAGTTTCCCCGATCAAAGGAGCAATAAGATTTGGTAAGATTGGAAAGCTAGCTCCGAGATATCCTTTTAAGTGTTCTCGAAAGGATAAGTTCTTTGGTCTATAGAATTAAATTCCAGTTTGGATGGCTGGGATTTAATGTATTTCACATATCTCTAAGGGAGTACGTATATGATCCATCACTGGGTGTGGAACCAACAGTTCAGGAAGGAATTAGAAGTTGAGCATGACTTGATTGTGGTTAGGTATCCTATTCAAATGATAGATCTAGATGAGAATGAGTTCAGGATCTGAGTGGTGTAGCTAGTTAAGTTTCTGTAGAGCGAGGATCCTAGTGATTATACTTGGGAAACTCTAGATAGTATTAAGAATGCCTACCCTGATTTGTGTCAGGATGGATAGTTAATTTGATTGTTTGGATAAAATGGTTGCTATGGTTTTTAGTATATGATTGGTATGTATGCTTTGTTGTTTAAATAAAAACCTTGGCTGGATTATTAAATTATCTTTGCTTTTAAATTTCGGGGACGAAATTCTTTTAAGGGGGGAATGTGATGACTCGGAATTTTGGGCAATAGCAATTTGATAATCTTTACTAATAAGTATTTAAATTGGTTTAATAAATTCTCTTTTATAATAATTTAAACTGACAATTTATCTTTCAAAAGTAATAAATATATTTTCTATTTATAATGTATATATATAAGTATATATATTGTAATAGGAAGGCTTTGGTTTAAATTTAATAAAATATGTTTTCAAGTTATAATACACACACACACATATGTGTGTGTGTGTGTGTGTAAGTATACATTGTGATTTGGAAAATTATGTTTGAATTTGATACAATACCGTTCAAAAGCTATTTAAAATTTCATTCTATATTTTCAATACATAAGATAAAATTTATTTAAAAATATGATAGCTTAAATAAGATTTAGTAAAAGTTTTGTTATGTTTTCTTTTAAAAAAGAATACTTAAACTAAGATGGTTTGTAAATATATATAGGTTTAAAATATCCTTTCTTTTTAGATATTTCATGGTAAATTTGTATATATATATATATAAACTAATATAAACATAACATATTAAAATGGATTTAGACATTTGTAAATATATAAGACAAGCTTGAGACATTTGTAAATTAATGGATTCATGCAAAATACATTGTAGCTAATGTGGCATGCAATAAAAAAGTGGCCAAATTCTCTTGAAATTGAATTATAGATATAATGTTTTAAAGAAAATATGGTTATTGAGTTCAATGCTTTCTCATCATTCTTATTCCTTAATCTTTTTAAAAAAAAATAGAAGAAGCTGAAAATTAAAACTAAGACTAAAGGCTTAAAATTCAACAAATCTACAAACCAGATTCAGGACCAACTTCAACTATTTTCAAACAACAACCAGAAGCAAATTCAAACCCAACAAGTAAATCAACTTCAGTTCAAATCAAATACATCAATTCTTGGAACAAGAAACACTGTTCTCTGCTTTATAAACCGTGAGTAAACATTTTGCTTTAGAACTTATTTAATGTCGTATGCTTGATGATTGTGATGAATTCTTTTAAATGATATGGTTTGCATGTATGATTGAAGTAGGAAGTGTATATATTAATATTGTTTGTCTATGCATATGAATGTATATGTATAAATCTGTTCTTTGTTCAATGACAGGCTCTAATTTTTTTTAATAAATTCAATTCCTCTGTATATAATCAAAATAAGGTTAAGATTTCTGAAGAACAAATGATTGTATGAATGCAATATCAATTTTAAAAATAGTAACAAGTAAATAAATTCTGTAATTTTCCAAAAATTTATAAATTATAGAGCTGATAAATTTATGTCAAAAAAATTGATCATGTTAATTGGAAGTTTGGATTATCGTAACAGAATCGTGTTGTGAAATGATGAATTTAGACATTAATATCTTGATATTTAGGTAAATAATTGATGAGATAATCTGTGTTGGTCGGATTCGGGTATTTGGTCGATTGCCGATGACCGGCGGTGAGGTGCGTGTCGAGGTTAGGACTGGAGATGGCCGAGGTGTCAACGATCTCAGGAAAATTGGTGAAGCAATTTATTGATGGTCGTGGTGGCCGGCCGGCGTCGAACTAGGGTTTAAAGGTTTGTTTTGGTCAAGGTTATTTGCAAGCTTAATGCGAGGCCGATAGATCATCGAAGGCGATCGCGTGTAATGGGATCGAAGCATGCTGACGTGAGGAATCTCTGGTGAGGTCGGCGGGAATTATCGAGGTCAGGATCGATGATGAAGGGTGGCTTTCCGATAGGCCATGGTTCCAGGCTTGGTCGGTTTGGGTTCGATTTTGATTCGCTAGCGAATCGCCAAATCTGGGTGGTCGTGAGGGACGGTGGGGTGGTCGATGACTCGGCGAGGGTTGGGAAGATGGTCAGAGAGGCATGTCGTCACCGCATACGTGCACGGTGCACTTTTGTGTATCTGGATTTGTCGAGGTTTGGGGAAGAATGTTTTTCTCGGGGTCGAAATCGAGTTGTTTTCGTGTTTGACTCGAGGAAGGAGAGAACGTGAGTGGATCAAAGCTTTGCTCGGGTTATTAGTGTAAAAGCTCGGGGTTTCTGGTAGGTTGGCTTGAGTATTTGAGAGTATGGTGTGGGTTGGTATATTTTAAATTACTAAGTTTTAAATTTTGAAAGAAAACATTTCCAGGTTTTGAAATTTTGAAGAAATCTTGACCAGGTTCTAAAGGCAATAAAGAAATGAAGTTTTTTATGCAAATGAGAATAAAAGCAACTGTGAAACGAGTTTTAAACGAGTTTTTCAAAGTGTATTAATTAAGTTTTTTAGCAAAGTTAATGTTAAACAAAGTTTCAAAGCCAAATAAATAAGTTTTCAACGATAAGTTTTTCCAAAGTTTTGAAGTTATTAAAAATGATTAAATTTTTAAGCAATTTATTTAATCAAGTTTTTAAAATGGATAAGTTTTTCAAAAGATTATATACTGAGTTCCAATGATTTTTTTGAAATAAAGTTAATGATGTAATTAATTCCTTAATGCTTTTCAAATGAAATCTTTAAATGTATTTAAGATATAATTATGGTAAGTGAATCAAACTTTAATTAAAGGGTTTCAAATGGTTTTGTATGATAATAACAAATCGATTTCAAGCACTTAAATTAATAAGATTTAAATGAGTTACTAATTAAGAATAAAATTTATCTTTAATTAATTAAGGTAGTGGTTAAGTAGGGATAATTAATTAGTGAAATTAATTAAAAGTTAATTACTTATTGTATTTAATAAGGGTTAATTAACTTAGGATAATAATCAAAGCATAATTACTTAATGAAAGTAATTAATGGATAGTTAGTGAGTGAAATTAATCTAAGAATCATTAACTAGTGATTAAGTGATAATTAATTAAATTAATTAAGAATAGTTAATTACTTGATTAATTAAGGGTTAATTAATCTAATTAATTGAAGGTCAAATAATTAAAAATAATGAATTAATGGAAGTAATTAAAGGGATTAATTACTCAATATAATTAATAAATTTAATTAATGTGATTTATTTAAGATAATTAATTGGTTTAAATTAATTAAGGATAATCACTTAATGAAATTGATTAAATAGAATTACTTAATGTAATTAATAAAGTGTAATTACTTAGTGAAGTAATTAATGGATAATTACTGAATGTAATTAATAAAGGATAATTACTTAGTGAAAGTAATTAAAAGGATAATTACTTAGTGGAAGTAATTGAGGATTAATTACTTAGTGTAATTAATTAAATGATTAATTAATTAAGATAATTAATTAAAAGGGTAGTTAATTAATGAATTTGATTAATTAAAAGATGATTAATCAATGTAAGGGATTATAGGATAATTAATTAATGTAATTAATTAAGGATCAATGTAATTAATTATACTCAATTAGTTAATGAAAGTAATTAAAGGTTAATTACTGTAAATGGTTAAGGATAATTAATTTGTGTAATTTATTAAAGGCTGATTACTTAATGTAATTGAAGAATAATTAGTGAAGGATGATTAATTAAGATGGATAATTAAAGGATGATTAATTGATTTGGTTGTGATTAATTAATGTTAAGTAAGCAAGATTTTAAAAGTAATTAAAGTAATTAATTTAATTGGTGATTAACTAAATTAATGAGAGATAGCGTGACAATTAATCTTGTTTATGGACGATTGAATGATATTGAATGCCTTGGATTATGTGATATCTATGATATGTGATATGTGATGCTTTGTGATATGAGATGTTTTGGTTGAATTGAGATAATATATGGATTATCTATCGGCGATGATGTGAATTATCTATCTATGTGAATATGATATCCTAAATGATAGATTATATTGTTTAAAACCCTTAAACAACTTGGACATTAAAATGGCGTTTTGGTTTTCGGTGAGACCAGGATCGGATGTCCAAATTGGAATATCCGAAAACCACATCGATCCAAATTAAATGTTAGGTCATGAATTCGAGTGAAGATCAAGATGAAGACTCGAAGTGCAAGAACTATTCGTGGTTAAAACTCTAAGGGTTATTCCAAGATGAGTTTGATGGAGATAGCGCTTTCAGATTCGAGATGAAGATTCAGAGTGCAGGGGCTACTGTCGTTAACTCTGAGGGTGATTCCAAAATGAGTGTAGCGAGATAGTGCATTCAGTTTCGTTCAAACCCGGAACGAACTTGTATGGATTGAATGCTTTTAGAACATCGTCGGTGGAGGACGATGAGCATTCCAAGATACGTGTTCTAAAAGGTAATCATAGCCTCAAGCCTCATCAATCGGGAATGGCTAAAACAGGGGAGGTGCAACAAGGCCAAGTGGGTCGCGCCTAAGTAGGACGAGATTTTTCCCTGTCTAGAGGTCCCTTTTATTTCGGCTTAGTGTGTGGTTGGTTGCGCCAACTGCGGGGTTGTCTTGTTCGGGATTATCCAGTAAGGGATGGTTCCGGCCTTGTGTTGCAGGGGATCAGGATGGATCCTCGGTACTCTGATCTAGATCAGGTACTAGGACGGGCGGTACCTTAGTAGCCCTGCCATTGTATGGAATCCATTTTCCATACGTGCCTTTACGGTTTTGATTGTAGAACCCACTATGTGTGTGACGACCTGGAATTTTTGGATGTTTGAAATTAGAATATTTAATTGATTTTAAATATTTAAAAGTTAATTTTTAACTTGAATTCAAATATCACTATTTATTTGATAATTAAATTTATTGAATTAAATAATTTGAAGTTGGGTAAAATGTTGAATCTGGAGTTTTAAGCCTGTTAAAAATAATTTGAAGGCTTGTAAAATTTATATTGATAGTGCTGAGGATTATAGAAATTTTAAAGTTGAATTTAACGGTGATTTGTTCAGTTTTGAAATTATATCGTTTAAATTGAATTTAAAAATAGCCTTCCAAGATACAGCCTCGGAATTCGACGAAACCAGTTCCATTGGATCTGTAATATTGTATTAATATCGGATTTCAATTTTTGTAGTGTTTGGAGTGATCGTGTGGTCATACGGTGAGTAAACGCGCTGAAATTAAATCGAAAATTTAATATAATAACTGAGTTCAGAAAGCTATCTTCTCCATACGATCGAAGTAGGACTCGAAACCTTTTCCGTTGTGTTTGAAATAGGGGTTTAACATTATAAATGCCTAGCAGCATGCCTCGACAGGAGTTCGGAATTTTGAGTTGTAATTTTGGACGATTTAATTTCAAATTTCAAATTTATATATTTTGACTGGTCAAAACTTTATTTAAATTCTTTTACTATTTTTAGCCACTTATCTTCTAGGTTACACCACTTGTCTTGCACACAGAAAACTTTGAGCACGCGTCATTTCTAAAAATTTAAAAATAAAATCGTAACCCAGCCCTTCAGAAGAAATGGGAATTTTTATTGCCTCTGCTTCTAGGGTTCGCACCTTTCTCCTTAAAATTTCCAGATAAAATTCAAAACCATAATCTTTTTTTTTAAATAATAAAATAGGGGAGAGAATATTTCGATCAAGCTAAACGGGTGGGAAGTATCGAGCTGTTCTTCCTTCTCTACTCGTATTTTTCCCTCATCTTCCAGTTCCTATCGCGTTGCTCTACCGATCAATCGATACTGCTGCGAAGTTCGATTTTCGTTCCTTGTCAGTTGATTTTGAACACTTCCCCAGTCGAAGGTTATCGAATCGAATTGAGGCAGAATTGTTTTGGTGCCACGTGTTTGCAATTGAAGAGTTCTGAAGTGGTGCCCTAGGCGAACTGGCGGCTTTGACCGTTAAGGTTAGGCTGCTGCGCATCTCATGAAGTTTTGGTTGGTGCGATGATGGGTTCGTGATTGAGTCGACGGAGACTCGCTGGCCTGAGGCGATGCTTAGGGAAGTAGCGGCATAGTGATGCTCACGGGTCGCTGTGGCAAACGTGAGGGAGGCTCATATCACGCAGCAAGGTATATGTTTGATTTAAATTTAATAACACTTATTTATGAATTTATCTTTAAAAAAAGTAGAAGAAAAGAAAATTTTACTTATAACTCATGTTTGATGTTAACAGTAAGGTGTACATATATATTAACAAATTATTTTCAGAACTTAAAACTAATTTTACACATATGTTTATACAGGGAAAATAGTGTGTATGTATGTGTGTATATATATATATGTGTGTGGTTTAGGTATAGATTTTTCTTTTTAAAAAAAAGAGGGGCAGTACAAATTAATTTTATGGGTGTACATATGGATATAGAATTTGAAATCTATATAAACTATTTTTACGGGAGGATTGAAAAAGAGGAAGCAATTAAATAAATCATTATTAAGTAGTTTATAAAACGAGATAATTTGTCCGGTTATTACAAATATTAACAAATCCATATGTTTATACAAGGTCCAAATCGGGAAGAAATAATCGAGTTGGAAATGGATTGCAAACATCAAAATCAAAGGTGAGTTAATCTCACTCATCTGGTTGCTATCTAAATTTACATGGTTAAATTTAAATAATTGGTTGAATGATTGAGTTGATTTTATGTGCTATATTATATATAGTAGTATATATAGTATATATTGGAATGATTGATTTCCCGCATTATACAGCAGATGAGACCCTATACACCGCATAATAGTGGATGATATTATATAAATTTTATATACCGCGATATTCCACCTTAAAGTAGAATTGGTATTTTATATTGTGCTAACATCTATGGATGCAGGGAAACAGGTTGGAGGGATCAAACTAGATTCCTCAAAATTATTTAGATTATTTAATATTTTGCGTTATGAATATTTGATATTCTTTGATGACTTATATTTGGAATATTGAATGCTATGGTTTGCTTGAATATATTCCGGTATACTGAGTTATCAAAATATATAGAATTGGATTTCTAAAAAGAAAATAGAAGAGTGAATTTTAAGTAAAATAATCATAGGGAATTTCAATAAATTGAAGAATGAATTGGATAAGAATAAAAATAATTTTAAAATTCTAATTAATAATTCCGAGTATGGAAAAATGGGATTTTGAATAAATAGAGAAACAATGAATTTTAAACTTAAGTGAGGTTATATCAAGAAATAAAGAATTTATTTTAAAATTCAAGGTTTGAATTTATTTAAAAGGATAAACAAGGAATTTGAGTAAATCTAAAACTGGTATTTTCAGTTAAAAAGATTTTAAATCATAATTAAGAAATAAAATCAGAAGTTAATGGATTTTGAAATAAATGAGTAAGTAAAGGAATTTATTTCAAAATGGAGTAAGTTGGAAATCAATTTGGAAATTGATTTAAGTGTTTGAAATTGGAAATTTAAAGGAGAATGTGACTATGAAATTTATAAACTGGGTTATAAAGGTGAAGTAATATACTAGTGGATATTTGAAGAATAAATTCACGATGGGAATTCATGAAAGGAATGGGTAAAAAAATTTAAAAATAAATAGTGGTTTATTTGTAAAAGATGTGAAAGAGAAACATATTTCCCAGAATAGCCAAGTATGTTTTCAAAACAAATTTTAAGTATAAGTAAAAAGTTTTAAGTTGTTTAAAAGTATGTTTAGAAGACTTGTCGTTTATAAGTGTTTAAATTCTAAAGTAAGTATTTTTCAAATCTATTATCGTAGTAATTATTTTAAGGTGACTTGGTATTTTGTTTTAAGAAGAGAAAATCTAGTTTTATATTTTATAAAATAACCTCATTTTAATATTCCTAAAGTATATATTTTTAATAAAGTATATTTTATAATAAAGTGTTTTTAAATTATTTTAAAAATCTAAAGCTTTGTACTTGGTGTTTTCAGTGGAAATATATGGTTGGGAATTTATTCTATGAGAAGAGTATGGTTTGAAACTGTTTTCAAAAAGGGTTCAAAATGGAAATATATCTTGCGAAGATATTTTGAGGATAATAAATAATTTGGGATTATTTATTGTTCGATGGATTGGGATTATTTATTGTTCGATGGATGTTTGTGAATGTTAATTGATAGTTAAATAACTGACTATCAATATTGGACAATGCCCTGATCGTTTTGAAGAGACCGGGATCGGGATTAAATTCTCGAAAACCACTTCAATCCCGGTTGTACGTTTTCGTGAGGAAGATGGGTTGGATTTGAAGATGGAGCAGTGAAGTGTAAGGGCTAGTCACTACTAATCCTGAGGATGATTCCAAAATGGATGTAGTAGGGGTAGTGCCTTCGGTTCTGTTCGAACCTGGGACGGACTTGTATGGATGAATGCTTTCAGAACATTGTCAGGTGGACGGTGAGCATTCTAAGGGATATGTTCTAAAAAGGTAACGCTTAGCCTCAAGCCTCATCAACCAGGAATGACTGAAAATCATGGGTTATGCAGCAAGGCTAGGTGGGTAGCGCCTGTTAGGGTAAGGTCATCCCTGTCTAGATGTCCCTTTTATTTCGGCTTAGTGGTGCGGTTGCTGATCCCAACCATGGGGTGATCTTACTCGGGATTATCCAGTAAGGGGTTGTCCCGGTCTTGTGTTGCAGGGGGTCGGGAGTGATCCTCGTTATACTGATCTAGACCAGGTACCATGACAGGTGGTATCACTGTGCCTAATCATTAGTTGGAAATCCATTCTCCCTACGTGCCTGTACGGTTTTGATTATGCCCAACTATTGCTGAAACGTGAGATGCAAAAATTTCAGCAAGATTCTATTTTACTTTCTATAGACACTATTATAATATCATAGGATTTTGATAAAAAATGTTTTGGCTATCGTAAGGTAAAAACCCGACATGTTTATTTATGGCATGGTCTTACGAGATGCTTTTAATTTTCAAAGGACTTTGAAACTTTAATAACCAATTTGAGTGTGATTTCTCACGCTGGTTTTCCAGACTGACTCGGGTGTTATTTAACTATAATGCTCGGGTCAGACCGAGTATTATAGATTACAGGAAAGGATGTTGTGGAGCTCATAAGACGAGCTGGATGGCGATACGTACTGCCATACTTTATTATTATTCCGCTGTGTATGCAGTTTTGAGGACAAGTTTATATGGCTGTCCAGTTGTATGTTATTGACGTTGTTGAACTCTGATGCTGTACTCTGATGATGTAATGTATAAACAGATGTATTTGTTTTTGTATAAAGATCATTTATTATATATTATATTTTATTCCGCTGCGATGGTAAGATTGTGTCGTTGTTTCTATTTTCTTCTTCTACCTCTTTCTTCTTTAACCTAAATGGTTCGTATTTCCGTGTATCTTGAGTTGATTGATGGAGAATAGTGTTGACTCAAGAGGTACGGATTTACGGGCTGTTACAGGTGGTATCAGAGCTTAGGTTGGCGATAACCTTGGCTCTGGTGGGAATTACTCATAGAATAGAGTCTGTGGTACTCTAGAATGAGTTTGAGTGTATTAATAATATGAGCGCGTATTTGTTAGTCAATATAAAATTGTTTTTATATTGTGGTGATTTATCGGTTAAGTGTTTATGAATTCTGGTCGATATGTGGGACGCCATTTTATTGATAGGGGTTTCTAAACTCTTAAACAAGATAAACCGACACAGTATTGTTTTAAATAGGGTAAATGAAACAATTTTACCCAAATTATTTTTGTATATAAAGGGAGTAATTTTTCATAAATTATTATAGTTATATATGGTTGCTTGGTTGTTAGGGAATGACAATATTAAATTATTATCATTATTTGTAGAAATTGAATAAGAAATTGAAAATCATAACTAAAACTAAGGAAGTAAATTCATATTTGCATAATTAAATTGTAAGTGAGAATTATAAATATAATGTATAATTTAAAATAACATTTTAGAGTAGTATTTGAATATGAATTGAAAGAAATTGGAATTTTGGGAAATGTTAAATTCCTTCTTGTTTGAAAATGGTTTTCAAAGGTTTTGGAAAAAAAATAGAGATATTATTTTGGAAATATTTTTGAATTGGGTATGAAATCTAGTGAGATTTGGAATTTAAAAATATTTGAAATGTTTTGGAAGGATCAAAGCACTAAACTCTTTTTCGGTCGCTAGAAAATAACTTCGGTGATGACTACAGCATCGTCGATGTTCATTTTCGAGTTTCCAAAGGAGGAATTGCTACTTGAATGTTTTAAATGGGAGACGTTTGCAAAAACTAGGTTTGGTTTTAAAAATTCAAAGAGACAATTGAATTTACCAAAGAATTTTGAATCTAATTGATTTCAAATGATTTTTGAAATACTTAAGTGATTATTGAAGACTCTGGAATTGGTTTAAATGTTTTGAGTGTCTAAGTAATGGCTTAAGCTCTAGAGGTTAACTAAAAATGATTATGGATTATAAAAAGATTTGGAAATGTATAAAGTTTGAAAATTTCCTGGAATGAAATTAACTTGTAAAAAGGTTAATAAGTGTATAATCTCGAGTAAAAATGAAATATGAATATAGTTAAGCTTAAAATGGGTAGAAGTATGAAAAATATAAGTGTGAGACTTACAAGAAAAAAATGGTAAAGTAAAATAGTAAGCCAAAATAAAATTGTTATGTATTTTGGAAATAAAATAAAAATCCAGAAACTTGAATTATAAAATAGGTTGAACTCAAGAAATTAAGTGAAGTGATTATTGGAAGGTAAAAATCAAATTAAATAGAAGTGAACTTAAGTTATGAAGTTGAAAAGGTTTGAAGAAAGTAAATTAACTTTAAGTTTAAAAATAATAGAAGCTTGGCTTCGAGTAAGGGTGGAGGCCCATTAAATAAAAGTTTGGGTTAAATTAATTTGGAAAATGGTTATTAATATTAGCATAGAATGTTGTCAAGCTTAATGGAATGGGTTTAAATGAAACCAACGTGGGAATGAATGAAATGTAAGTGAATGGTTTGTAAATAAGTTAGAATGGAATAAAATTTAATATAAATTGCATTGGAATCAATTTAAAATGATTATAAGCTTAAGTAATTGTTTATTCACATAAATATCATCGAATTTGCATAGAAATAATTGTTGTTCGACGAAAATGAGATTAAATAAAATTCTATGAATTAATAAAAGTAAATAAAATTAATTTTTGAATCAACTGAAATGAATATAAGTCGTTTGGTTTAAAAATGAATCATATGCAAGCAAGTGAGTTGTAAATCACTTAAATTGAATAGTATGGGTTAAGAGTTGATTGAAAGCAATTGAAATATCGAAACCTTACATATGTGCTTATGAAAGTATATAACATGCATTGTTATAGAATCCATCTTTTAGCTATTTAAATATAAGTGAAATGCTATAAACTTCCTATATATAGTGCTTATATGTTTAAATTGAGTAAGTACAGGTACCTGAAGGCCGTTTGGCAGGATTTTGGTCACGCTAATTGCTAAATAATAAGCCGCTTGCTTAAAAATGCTAAATAAAGGTACGCCTACGCAATAAAAATAGGAGATACGAACTATTTTTGTTTTCCCGATCAGGTGGGTCGATGTATATATATTTATATCTCTTGTAAAATTACAAAAGCTCCTCCGTACAAAGGAGACTCTGCCAAAAAAATTCTAAAATTTTGGGAGTTAGAAAAAATTTTGGGAAAATTTTTGTTAGCGACAAAACGATTTCAAATTGAAAATTGAAATAAATTAGTGGATGAAACTAGTTTAAAATAATGATATGAATCAGTTATAAATGGAAGATAAAATTCAATATTCAGAGTTGAAGATAAATTGAATTCATATGGAAATGGAAGAAGCAATTTGAATAGAAGTAGATATGAACTAAAGTGGTGAAGTGAAAATAAATATAAGAAGCATATAAAATACTTATATTGGACTTAAGAAGAAATGGTAGAATTCTTAAGTAATATGGGTGTCGGGAAAATATATTGAATAAGCATTTGAGTGAAGATTTAATAAAAATATGTGAAATGATAGGCGTTGATAAGTGAATAGAAATCAAAATGAATGTGAATAAAAGAGAATTGATGTAGTTAATGATCAATGGATATAAATACGTAGGATGTATGTATATTATTTTATTCGCATAGCAATTTGATCCAGATTCGAGCACAGAATTTCGAGATAGTTAAATCGATCCGAGTTAGGATTTTTCACTCGATTTTCGACGGGGAACCCTGGATATGGATTTTTGATTGATTCTGAAAATTCTCTATCATAGTCATGACTATGCAAGGAGAATGACGGTTTCTGATCAAGAAACCAGATCTGAGTTCGCACTAGGGAGTTGGGTGGACGATACTAGTTCGAAAGTGAAATTATGTGATCGAGCGAGCGATTGAATTTGATATTCGCATATGGATCATATATGTACATCGTACGGGTTTAAATGAAATAGATATTGAAGCTATTGTAAAGAAATGTATAAAATGATTATGATGTAATTGGAAATTATTGCTAAGTAGGATATACAGGTGTTTAAAAGCAAAAGGGAATTGGTTTTTTGAATTTAGAAGATAAATTGAATTGCTTAGCTAAAGGTATGTATTTTAATTTCAGTATGAAATTTGATGGTTATCTGATCTAGCCACTTGGCATTTTGTTTTCTTTTTGGATTTGGAAGCCCGTAGAGGCATTTTGTAGTTGTACCGAGCTAGCCGCGCAAAGGAGACGCTGGTGAAATTTTTCAAAATTTTAGGGAGTTAGAAATTTTTTCAGAAATTTTGATAATTTAAAATTTGGTTTTAAATTTAAATTTGAAATGATTGAGTAGGTAATATTGTTTGGAGGTTATGGAGGAGTTTAGGAAATTAATAAGAGTATAGCGTCTTTAATGACAAAGTTGTTTGGAAAACTAGAGAATGGATATTGAACCATTCTTCTTAACTAGTAATTTCGGGGACGAAATTCTTTTAAGGGGGAGGAATGTGACGAACCAGAATTTTTGGATGTTTGAAGTTAGAATATTTAATTGATTTTAAATATTTAAAAGTTAATTTTTAACTTGAATTCAAATATCGCTATTTATTTGATAATTAAATTTATTGAATTAAATAATTTGAAGTTGGGTAAAATGTTGAATCTAGAGTTTTAAGCCTGTTAAAAATAATTTAAAGGCTTGTAAAATTTGTATTGATAGTACTGAGGATAATAGAAATTTTAAAATTGAATTTAACAGCGATTTGTTCAGTTTTGAAATTATATCGTTTAAATTGAATTTAAAAATAGCCTTCTGAGACACAGCCTCAGAATTCGACGAAACCAGTTCAATTAGATCCGTAATATTGTATTATTATCGGATTTCAGTTTTTGTAGTGTTTGGAGTGATCGTGTGGTCATACGGTGAGTGAGTAAACGCGCTGAAATTAAATCGAAAATTTAATATAATAACTGAGTTCAGAAAGCCATCTTCTCCATACGATCGAATTAGGACTCGAAACATTTTCCGTTGTGTTTGAAATAGGGGTTTAACATTATAAACGCCTAGCGGCACGCCTCGATAGGAGTTCGGAATTTTGAGTTGTAATTTTTGGACGCTTTAATTTAAAATTTAAAATTTATATATATTTTGACTGATCAAAATTTTATTTAAATTCTTTTACTATTTTTAGCCACTTATCTTCTAGGTTACACCACTTGTCTTGCATACAGAAAATTTTGAGCACGCGTCATTTCTAAAATTTTAAAAATAAAATCGTAACCCAGCCCTTCAGAAGAAATGGGAATTTTTATTGCCTCTACTTCTAGGGTTCACACCTTTCTCCCTAAAATTTCCAGATAAAATTAAAAACATAACCTTTTTTTAAATAATAAAATAGGCGAAAGCACATTTTCGATCAAGCTAAACGGGAGGGAAGTATCGAGCTGTTTGCAATTAACCATTAGGGTTAGGCTGCTACGCATCTCAGGAAGTTTTGGTTGGTGCGATGATGGGTTCGTGATTGAGTCGACAGAGACTCGCTGGCCAGAGGCGATGCTTAGGGAAGTCGCGACATAGTGATGCTCGCGATTCTCGATGGAAAACGGGAGGAAGGCTCGTATCACGCAGCAAGGTATATGTTTGATTTAAATTTAATAACACTTATTTATGAATTTATCTTTAAAAAAATAAAAGTAAAGAAAATTTTACTTATAACTAATGTTTGATGTTAACAGTAAGGTGTACATATATATTAACATATTATTTTCAAAACATAAATCTAATTTTACACATATGTTTATACAAGGAAAATAGTATATATATATAAGGTTTAGATATAGATTTTTCTTTTAGAAAAAAAAGAGGCGGTATAAATTAATTTTATGGGTATATATATGGATATAGAATTTTAAATCTATAAACTATTTTTATGGGAGGATTGAAAAAGGGGAAGCAATTAAATAAATCATTATTAAGTAATTTATAAAATGAGATAATTGGTCCGGTTATTAGAAATATTAAAAAATCCATAAATGTTTATACAAGATCCAAATCGGGAAGAAATAGTCGAGTTGGAAATGGATTGCAAACATCAAAATCAAAGTGAGTTAATCTCACTCATCTGGTTGCTATTTAAATTTAAATGGTTAAATTTAAATAATTGGTTGAATGATTGAGTTGATTTGATGTGCTATATTATATATAGTAGTATATATATAATATATATTGGAGTAGTGATTGATTTCCCGCATTATATAGCAGATGAGACCCTATACGCCGCATAATATCGGATGATATTATATAAATCCCATATATCGCGATATTCCGCCTTGAAGTGGAATTGGTATTTTATATTGTGCTAACATCTGTGGATGTAGGGAAACAGGTTGTAGGGATCCAACTGGATTCCTCAAAATTATTTAGATTATTTAATATTCTGTGTTATGAATATTTGTTATTCTATGATGACTTATATTTGGAATATTTAATGCTATGGTTTGCATGAATATATTTTGGTACACTAAGTTATCAAAATATATAGAATTGGATTTCTAAAAAGAAAATAAAAGAGTGAATTTTAAGTAAAATAATCATAGAGAATTTCAATAAATTTAAGAATAAACTAATAAGAATAAAAATGATTTTAAAATTCTAATAAATAATTTCGAGTATGGAAAAAAGGGATTTCGAATAAACAGGGAAATAATGAATTTTAAACTTAAGTGAGGTTATATCAAGAAATAAAGAATTTATTTTAAAATTCAAGGTTTGAATTTATTTAAAAGGATAAAGAAGGAATTTGGGAAAATCTGAAATTGGTATTTTCAGTTAAAAAGATTTTAAATCATAATTAAGAAATAAAATCTGAAGTTAATGGATTTTGAAATAAATGAGTAAGTAAAGGAATTTATTTCAAAATGGAGTAAACTGGAAGTCAATTTGGAAATTGATTTAAGTGTTTGAAATTGGAAATTTAAAGGAGAATGTGACTATGAAATTTATAAACTGGGTTTATAAAGGTGAAGTAATATATCAGTGGATATTTGAAGAATAAATTCACGATGGGAATTTACTAAAGGAATGGGTAAATTTGTTTAAAAATAACTAGTGGTTTATTTTTAAAAGATGTGAAAGAGAAACGTATTTCCCTGAATAGCCAAGTACATTTTCAAAAAAAATTTTAAGTATAAGTAAAAAGTTTTAAGTTGTTTAAAAGTATGTTTAGAAAATTTGTCATTTCTAAATGTTTAAATTCTAAAGTAAGTATTTTTCAAATCTATTATCGTATTAATTATTTTAAGGTGACTTGATATTATTTTTTAAAAAAGAGAAAATCTAGTTTTATATTTTATAAAGTAACCTCATTTTAATATTCCTAAAGTATATATTTTTAATAAAGTATTGAAGTAGTTTTCATTTAAATGTTAAAGTATATTTTATAATAAAATGTTTTTAAATTATTTTAGAAATCTAAAGCTTTGTACTTGGTGTTTTCATTGGAAATATGTAGTTGGGAATTTATTCCATGAGAAGAGTATGGTTTGAAACTGTTTCAAAAAGGGTTGAAAATGGAAATATATCTTGTGAAGATATTTTGAGGATACTAAATGATTTGGGGGATTATTTATTGTTCGATGGATGTTTGTGAATGTTAATTGATAGTTAAATAACCGACTATCAATATTGGACAATGCGCTGATCGTTTCGAAGAGACCGGGATCGGTATTAAATTCTCGAAAAACACTTCGATCCGGTTTATACGTTTTCGTGAGGAAGACAGGTTGGATTCGAAGATGGAGCAATGAAGTACAAGGGCTGGTCGCTACTAATCCTGAGGATGATTCCAAAATGGATGTACTAGGAGTAGTGCCTTCAAATCCATTCAAACCCGGGACGGACTTGTATGGATGAATGCTTTCAGAACATCGTCAGGTGGACGGTGAGCATTCTAAGGGATATGTTCTAAAAAGGTAACGCTTAGCCTCAAGCCTCATCAACCAGGAATGACTGAAAATCAGAGGTTATGTAGCAAGGCTAGGTGGGTAGCGCCCATTAGGGTGAGGTCATCCCATTCTAGATGTCCCTTTTATTTCGGCTTAGTGGTGCGATTGCTGATCCCAACCGTGGGGTGATCTTACTCGGGATTATCCAGTAAGGGGTAGTCCCGGTCTTGTGTTGCAGGTGGTCAGGAGTGATCCTCGGTATGCTGATCTAGACTAGGTACCGTGACAGGTGGTACCCCAGTGCCTTGTCATTAGTTGGAAATCCATTCTCCCTACACGCCTGTACGGTTTGGATTGTGCCCAACTATTGCTGAAACGTGAGATGCAAGCATTTCAGCTAGATTCTATTTTACTTTTCATAGACATTATTATAATATCATAGGATTTTGATAAAAAGTGTTTTGGCTATCGTAAGGTAAAAACCTGACATGTTTATTTGTGGTGTGGTCTTACGAGATGCTTTTGATTTTCAAAGGATTTTGAAACTTTAATAATCAATTTGAGTGTGATTTCTCATGCTGGTTTTCCAGACTGACTCGGGTGTTATTTAACTATAATGCTCGGGTCAGACCGAGTATTATTGATTACAGGAAAGGATGTTATGGAGCTCAGGAGACGAGCTGGATGGCGATACGTACTGCCATACTTGATTATTATTCCGCTGTGTATGCAGTTTTGAGGACAAGTTTATATGACTGTCCAATTGTATGTTATTGATGTTGTTGAACTCTGATGCTGTACTCCGATGATGTAATGTATAAATAGATGTATTTGTTTTTGCGTAAAGATCATTTATTATCCATTATATTTTATTCCGCTGCGATGGTAAGATTCTATCGTTATTTCTATTTTCTTCTTCCACCGTTTTCTTCTTTAACCAAATGGTTCGTATTTCCATGCGTCTTGAGTTGATTGATGGAGAATAGTGTCTACTCAAGGGGTACGGATTTGTGAGCTATTACATTGTGGCTAGTACGCTGGAATTTAATAATGTAACAATTTCAGCTATTTTCTATTTACTTGAAAACCCTAGACACTGTTACATTATCACTGGATTTCCTATCAAGTGTTTTGGTTTTCATAAGGTAAAAACTTTTCCATGTTTATGTGTAGGAAGTCTTACGAGATACCTTTGTTTTCAATTGGTTTTCAAACATAAACAACTTTAACCCGTTTACTCACACCAGACCCATGTCTGACCCAGAGTTTATTTTCTATTTTATTAAACTCTTGGGTACTCAAATTTTTATGAGTAGCCAAGGGATTCAGGTTAGCTTTGACGAATTTATGGAGGAGACTTGGAGTAGGAGGCTTCAACGTATATAGATATTTTGGTCTGTGCTAGCATTTGTTCTGTATCTCTGTGATGATGTCTGTATTGTACGGGAGTTGAATTATAGACAGGTCTTTATAACTGTCTAGTTTGTGATGTACATGCTGTGTAACTCTGATAGATATTGTATATTATGTATTAACTATGTGATTAACATATTTTATTCGTTCTGCTGTGAGATTCTAATATTTTTTAGTTCTTTCTTTCCTATCTTTTCTCTTTTCTATCCCTTTCTTTCTTAATCATGATGTGTCTTTCTATGAGATGAAAGGCGGGTCATGACAAAGACCTTGTTAAGAAAAATTATTTGAAAGTTTTGAAAAAAATGGATTTCGAAAGGTTTACCAAAATGTATTCCAAAGCATGCAAAAATGGATTTTAAAGTATATATGTAAAGAATATTCAAATAAATTTCCAAAGATTTTGTATACATCGTAACCTCTATTTTTCAACCCTATGCTATCTTCGATTTGCGTTTATCCTATCCCTCATATTCGTGTCTATAGTATTTGTGAAAAGCTGCTAATAAAATTCTTAAAATTCACAGATAAAGGATGAGTGTTCAAGCAGGTTTAGGATCCGACGATGCATTGGAGGTCCCGACCATGAACATTACGATATGGTTCCACTGGTACCTTCATATAAGGGGACATGCCAAGCTAAATCCCACTAGAGAGCCCGTGGAAAGAGCGACTGCTGTGGTTCCTTCTCGCCCACCTACCGCTGTAGACATTGCTAAGCTATGCAAAGATTTTTCAAATCTTAAAGGAAGGCCATACGTAAAGATAGATTCTTATGTGGATTCGAGGACATGGATCCGTGCTTGCTAGTGGATCTATTGTTTGATGGGATTGGCTGACGAGGTGAGGAGGTAGTTAGCTACATGGCAGTAACAAGGTGAGGCATCGAGCTGGTAGGAGCAAGTTGAGACTAAGACTGATAGAGAGGATATACTTAGGGAGAATTCTGTAGGCGATATGAGATGACGATCATGTCTAGGGCAGAGTAAGGTATGCAACAGGAAAAGCTAACTTACTTGAATTAAGGAAAATCGTCTATTAAGAAATATGTCTACCAATTCAATGAGCTAGCTAGATTTGGTTTGTATCTGATTAACAACCACAAAAGAAGGCTCTTAAGTTTTCTAAAGGGATGAACCAACAACTTCAAAGTTTTTCTTTGAGTCATATTCCTATGGGTGCTACATATGAGGGTCTAGTGGAGATGACCATGCTAAAAACCATCTCCAATGAGGAAGCTAAGGAAGAGAAACCCAAGAAGGCTGGTGGGAAAGCGCAACAGAAGCAGCATAAAGGTGGAGGTGGACTCAAAGGAAAGGTATAGAAGAAGGATATGAACTTTAGGATGTGTGGTATATTGGTGCACTTCAAGAAGGAGTGCAAGATATAGCTTTCAAAGTTTAAGTGCTATAACTGCGGTCAGTTTGGGGATGTAAAGCATGTAGGATCAATTTCACCCAAGAGTGGGGGTGAATAGGGTGATGCTATTAATTATAAAAATTATTGCGAAAGTGTATAAAATAACTGCAACACAGATAATAATCGAATACCAACAGCACAGATAATAGCAAAATAATAAAAATGCAGAAATAGAACAACACAAAATTTACCCAGCTTCGGCAAAACCATGCCTACGTGATGCCCCCAAGGTTTCTACTAGAAATTAAGTAGTCAGACGCTTACACACGTAAACTCGAAACACCCGCTATCGACTAACCTTAACTCTACGCTCAAAACCTTGCCACAACTCAGCCACTGAGTTGCAAATTCTCGAACTACACCATCATAGCTCGTCCCCTAGTAACACGACTAGAAATTACAGCTATTTAAAAGAGAAATTAATAAAACTTTGAAATAATAAAAACAATTAAACCCTAACTAAAATAAATTAAACCCAAATGAATTTGCCAGCCCAAAAATAAATAGAAGTGATAAATCTCCTTTATTGCTATGTCCCGACTCCTTGTTTTATTTCTTCGGCCTTTAATTCTTCGAGTTAAAATGAGTGCTTCATTTATTGCTCGTTCGTTTCTTCTTTTCTCTGAAATTAGTGATTTGTAAATTGAGTCGCTGCTTCAACTGATCAATCGAGTATGTATTCGTTGATTGATCATCTCTTCGATTATACACACAGCTGCTTCAATCAAGTCGAGTTTGTTTGTTAAATTGGTATGCAGTTTTTCCCTTTTTCGATATTTGATAATACTCGACTTTGATTCAAGTTTAATGATTTATTGGTCTCTGTTTGCTTGAACTCGAATGATCAACTGCCGATTATGTTAATTTTTTATATGGGGTTTAAATCCCTTTATTTTCGTTCGTCTGGTAATTTGCTCGGCCGTTTTATTTTGTATGGATGAACATGATGATTTCTGACCTTTTCAAATTCGTATATATTTTGATTTCGTGCTTTTCACGGCTTGTTTAATTTCATGGCCACCACAATTTGATTTGCAGTTAACTTCGTATTCTCTAATTTTTCGAATATCACAGCTTTAGGTTTCTGCATTTGAACTTGACATTGTTTATTCATGTTAACATATCTTGACTTGTTCGATTCTTTGCATTTGACTCGGCAAACGACTTTGTTTTCGGTTCGAACTTCTGTATCACTGTATATAGGCTGTGTTGATTGAACTGCCGCTAGATTTCTAATAATTTGAAAACTCTTGCAACACTGTTTGGTTCGAACGGCTACTGTTAGTCTTCACGTAGCTTGACTGCATGTATATGTTCATGTTTTTTCATTGAGCTCTTGTGCAGTTGTTTATTCAAGTCTGCATATATGTGCATACATACATTTGTATGTGTGTATGCATATATTGTTGGATTTGTACTGAGCTTGAGTTGTTTTAATGTGTACTCGAGTGTAGATTTAAGCTTTGTTGTATTCATCTAGTCTAGTGGCTTCATGTAAATGGTGCATGTTGAACTGTTGTCTATGCATGCTTGTTAGTCTTCACTGTGCATTATTGATGTTCAGTCTGGACGTGTGGTTCTGGTTATGGACATTGCATTTTTTAGGCTATGTTGCTTCATTGCTTTGTAGTGTGGTCTAGTGTTGATGTGCATTCAGTAACTTGTTGAGGCCGCTGCACCACTGGTTTGGTTAGATGCACATGTATATTTTATTCATTTTGGTTTTGCTGCCACTATATGTTTGTATACATGTATATATACGTATGTATATATATATATGTTTGTGCATTGACTTCATGTAGTTTGTATTGGGTTGATGTGTGCACCACTTGTGTACAATCTGGAGCTTGTTGTATATATGATATGCTAGCTCGAGTTATGTAGTGGGTCTGTTCTCTGGACATCCTTTTTTGTTCTGTTTCTTGTGCCCTTAGTTTGTAATCTCTGGTTGATCTGACCTGAACTAATCATTGAAGTGCATTGCCTTGCCTTTGTACTTGGATGGTTTGAACTTGATGGTTGGACCTGTTGTGTTCTTGCTGTTTTGAATTTGGAGCTTGTGAATTTTGTCCCTGGTCTGGTATACATGTGCACTGCCTATATATGTGTACATGTTGTAGCTTGAGATTGATTTTGAGTGTCTCGAACTCCATGTCTGGTTTGCTCCTTTGTTACAGTGCTTATATATGTTCACTGATTAATATGTCTTCAAGTGTGTAGCACTGAACCTTTTTGGTCAAGACTTGTTTTTGTTGTCTTAACCATTTTCTTGAACTTGAGCTTTTTTAATTGCACCTATGTTGAATCCAGCTTGCAGCTCGGGTTTGACCTTGTGTTGGTATCGAGACTTAATATTTATTTCACTTGAGTTGAACCCGCCTTTTGATTTGGATTTGACCTTGTGCTCACCTGTCCCTATAACTTTATCAAGTGTATATCGGTGTGCATGGCCATGCGGCATGTACAGTGATACACTGTGCATGTCACAAGCTATTTGTGTATGATGAATTCAAATTTAAATGATGACGAACAACCCAAATAACTGAGGCAAATAAAATTTCCAAAATCACATTTTATTTTGTACTGCAAAATATTTTATTTTCAAATTTACCGCGTCAGTGTGTATTTTTGTAGATAGCTCAGATGTTGGATTCAACCTGTAATAGAGTTGAAGATAAATATGAGTGAATAAGTGATATGTAGTGAGGTGCGTTTGTAAAAGAAAATTTGTGATGTAATTGAAATTTGTATATATATAGTGAGAGCTCAAATTTGTACTATTCATAATTGTAATAAATATTTGTTTGAATAAAATATCTATTTGAATTTAAATTCCATGTTATTTATTTTATTCAAAAAATATTTATTTAATCTGTGAAAATAAAATAGTACATTAACAAATACATTTAAATGAATATATATATATATATATATATATATGTTTATTATCATCAAACAAAAATAATATACTCGCATATTCAACAATCTCCCCCTTTTGATGATAACAAACATATATTTAAGATTTTGAATTTATTAAGTGTATTTGATCATTCAAATTTGCTCCCCCTATTTGAATGCTCCCTCTCTACACAAAGCTCCCCCTTCATATATGCATGTAAATAAAAATATGCAAATGAGCCTAGATTCAAATGGAAAATATTTGACCTTTATTTGTCAAAATCTTTACTTTTCCCTCCCCTTTTGTTATCAGCAAAAGAGTAATAGTGTTAGAAAAATAGAGATAAAGTGATAGACATTAATATAACATTAAAACACAATCAAATATAAACATTAAATTTCAATAAAAAATCAAACAATAATCATAAATACTCTGTTTGAAGCATATTCCACTTTAGAATGATATGGATGATGCCATCATATAAAACCATGTAGTTGTGTATATTTGTGGTATATTAATATCAGGAATTAGAATATCTACTAACCATGCATAACCGTTAGGACTTTTAAATGAGATTAGTAGTATTCCAATTTTTTATTAAAAAATGAATTCAAGTATCTTCTAACCACGCATAACAGTGAGGACTTTTAAATGGGCAATCAACTTGTATATTAAATCAATCAATTTTGATATGCGTTCCATACATGCATAATCGTAAGCACTTTTAAAAGATAATGGAAGCACATAACCAAAAATTCCAAGTAATTCAACCTTGCATAACCATGAGGACTTTTAAATGAGTGTGAATACTTTGGATCTTTTTTTCAAAATATAAAATGAAAAAGAATGATTTCCTGTTTAAAATGCCATATATTGACAAACTATATTGAATTTTGATGAGTGATAGTCGTTAGAAATATGATAGAAATAGAGATGGTCATGGAATTTTTATCAACAAAAAGTTTTTATAACTCTTGTTTAAATTTGTAAAGAAATTTACTAATTGTACTATCTCAAGTTATAACATATAATCAATATCAACACTCATCACTTTTTCAATCACTGTTTATCTTTTCGATAATCAGTAGGGAGTCAGATTAGTTAATGTAATCATTTAAGCTCAAATTCAAAAATAATTATCAAATTTTCTAAAAGTGACTAATCTGAAACAAGGTCAAAAATGATTTTCTAGAAGGGGTTTTACAAGAAAAAATTCAGCTATTTGAAAATATTTGAAATGAAAAATATGCAGACATTTTTGAAAAACGATGCAACTACTTAAATGTCTTAACATAAATCACGTTCCACCAGTAAATTTTCTATCAACTTGATTACCAGCGTAATCTGCATTTGAATTTTTCTTTGACTCAATATTATCGTTTGAATGTTATAGACCAGACCGTAAAGTTGCAACAAATTTCTTAAAATCATTTTTAATAGTTTTTTAAACGAATTTTTTTTGGATTTGAATTGAAGCCTTTTGAATAAACAAAAACCGTGAATATAGAGTCAGCCGTAAAATAACCAAATGTAACACCATCATTAATCATTAAAACATCATCAATAGTCCACACAAATAGTTCAAAGATGATTGTTCAACATTTTGAATAAGTCAGAATCAATATCATCATTCATTTTTTTATTTTTTTAATCATCTAACTGGCTGATTTAATTCAGATTATGGTGCAGATGATCACATTTAATATAATCGTTCAAAATAAATACACATTTACCAGTTTTACCTCTGCCGATAATTTTTCGTTGTTACCTATTGTGATTCTTCCACCTTTGTACTAGGCTAAGGAACTTTTATTTTTCGTCCGTTGTGTTTCTGGAACAGCCAGAATCCAGATAACACTGTTGTTGTTCCTTAGCCTTCCACCACACCTACACGTTAAAAGATTTTTGTGACCTATTTGTTTTTGTAGGTCCATGGTTGCTAGTGGAAAATGATTTTAAAAAATAACTCTGTGGAGACCTAAAACTATTTATTTATGTTTCTTTGGCACCCAGATTTGTTTAATTTTGAGAGATTTTATATTCGTGACTTTTGGAACCCAAATTGGTATGTGTTTGGGTCTATACCAATAATTATTTTGATTGTGTCTATATTTTCTACCAATTGTGCACATGGAATTGACTTGATTAATTTCATTTCTAACATTTTCAGATTGATTATATCCAAGTCCTTGTCTAACTTTATTAACAGTTTGTTTCCCTAATAGCATATTCAACGATCTTTCACTTTTGGAAAACTTTCTTAAAGTTTTGATAGTTGTTGGACTTGTGTTTTGAGAGATTCATTTTCATTCAATAATTGAGTGCACTTTTTAGTTGAATTTTCTCTTCTAGTATTTTCACTCTCTTTCAAAATCAGAATTTCATTTTCAAGCGTTTTAATTTTATTTTCTGATTTTTTAATTTCTTCTTCGAGTGATGGACACTTATCACACAAAGGGATAACTAATTGGTCAAGTTGTTTATTTGATTCTATCAAAGTATCTCTTTGTGATTCAATTTTAGCATACTTCTCCCTAAGTCGTTCAAAACAGCCATTTACTTCGTGGAAATATATAAGTAATTATGAGTGAGTGAGTTTTGATATCTCGCTTGGCTCGTCATCGTCACTATCAGTTATATCACCTCGAAGACACATATATGCTTTCTCACTCTCACTGCTAGTACTTTTATTGTCTTCATCACTTGTATTCCTCATGGTTGTAAAATTTCTCCTTTTGATTTCTTTTCTAGGCAGTGTCGATTCTGAGGACAGTTGGACTTGATGTGTCCAGGTTTGTTGCACTTGTGACAGATGATCTCCCATTTGTCTAGGTCTTTGGCTATTCTGCTTTTCAATTTCTGATTTAGAGCTAGATTTCAGTGTTTGTGATTCCGCTGTTTGAATTTCTTCATTAACAGTGCCAGCTCAGCTGCTCCATCATCATCATCACTTTCAGTTATTCCTTTAAGCACTATTGATTTCTTTCGAGTATCACCTCGTTCTCATTCTTCCTTGAATTTCATTTCTAGCTCGTAAGTGGTTAGATTTTCGATGACCTCTTCAACTTTGAATTGTTTCAAATCCTTTGATTCTTGAATGGTTGTAATTTTTGCTTCAAAATTTCATGGAAGGACTAAAAGGATTTTTCGGACTATTTCGAACTCTATGTATGATTTTTCGGGAGCTGTAGATTTGTATATGAGATTGGAAAGTCGTGCATACATCTCTTTAACATTCTCATCGTTGGCTATTGTGAAGTTCTCGTATTCGCTACTAAGCATTACAAGGCGAGATTCCTTGACTTGAGATGTTCCTTCGTGAGTCACTTCAAGTGTGTGCCAGATTTTCTGCGCGGTTAGACAATGTGAGACACATTACATTCAATATCATCCAATGAACAGGTAATAGAATTCATGGCTTTAGCATTAGCATTCTGTAACTTATTTTCTAGATCTCTCCATTGATTAATTGGTTTTTCAATTTCCTGATTATTTACCACTATAGTAGGCGCTCTATAACCTGTCTCAATAATATTCCAAGCATCAATGATTTCAGAAAAAATTTCATTCTATTTTTCCAATAAGCATATTCACCATTGAACATTTGTGGTCTAACTATAGACTGACCCTCAGCAAAAGCGTTATTGAAAGAAGTCATTTTAAAATTTTAAATTTTAAAACAAAAATTGATTTTTGAAAACAAATCAATTTTTTTTAAATTTCTTTTATTAATAACTCTGATACCACTTATAGGATCGATTTCACCCTAGAGGGGAGGTGAATAGGGTGATGCTATTAATTATAAAAATTATTGCGGAAGTATATAAAATAATTGCAACACAGATAACAGTCGAATACCAACAGCACAGATAATATCAGAATAATAAAAATGCAAAAATAGAACAATACAGCATTTACCCAGCTTTGGCAAAACCCATCCTACATGCTGCCCCTAAGGATTTTACTAGAAATTAAGTAGTCAGGCGCTTACACATGTAAATTCGCGACACATGCTATCGACTAACCTTAATTCTACGCTCAAAACCCTACCACAACTTAGCCACTGAGTTGCAAATTCTCGAACTACACCACCATAGCTCGTCCCCTAGTCACACGACTAGAAATTACAGCTGTTTAAAAGAGAAATTAAAAACACTTTAAAACAATAAAAAAAATTAAACCTTAATTTTAATTATTTAAAACCAAATGAATTTGCTGGCCAAAAATAAATAGAAGTAATAAATCTCCTTTATTCCTACGGCCTAACTCCTTTATTTCTTCGGCCTTTAATTCTTTGAGTTAAAAATGGGTGCATCGTCTGTTGCTCGTTCGTTTCTTCTTTGCTCTAAAATTAGGGATTTGTAAATGGAGGCGCCGCTTCAATTGATCAATTGAGTATGCAATCTTTCGTTGCTTGCTTCATTGATTGATCGCCTCTTCGATTATACACACGGCTACTTCAATCAAGTCGAGTTTGTTTGTTAAATTGATATGCAGCTTTTTCCCTTTTTCGATATTTGATAATACTCGACTTTGATTCGAGTTTAATGATTTATTGGTCTCTGTTTTCTTGAACTTAAATGATCAACTACCAATGATGTTAATTATTTATATAGGGTTCGAATCCCTTAATTTTTATTCGTTTGATAATTTGCTCGGCCGTTTGATTTTGTATGGATGAACGTGATGATTTCTGACCTTTTCAAATTCGTATATATTTTGATTTCTTTCTTTTCACGGCTTGTTTACTTTCGTGGCCACCACGATTTGATTTGTAGTTGACTTCGTATTCTATGATTTTCTGAATATCATGGCTTTGGGTTTCTGCATTTGAACTTGACATTGTTTATTCATCTTAACATATCTTGACTTGTTTGATTCTTTGCCTTTGACTCGGCCACGACTTTGTTTTTGGTTCGAACCTCTGCATCACTGTATATGTGTTGTGTTGATTGAACTACAGCTTGATTTTATAATAATTTGAAAACTCTTGCGACATTGTTTTGGTTCGAACTGCTACTATTAGTCTTCACGTAGCTTGACTGCACGTATATGTTCATGTTTTTACATTGATCTCTTGTGCAGTTGTTTATTCAAGTCTGCATATATGTGCATACGTACATTTGTATGTGTGTATGCATATATTGTTGGATTTGTACTGAGCTTGAGTTGTTTTCATGTGTACTCGAGTGTAGATTTAAGCTTTGTTGTATTCATCTAGTCTAGTGGCTTCATGTAAATGATGAATGTTGAATTGTTGTCGATTCATGCATGTTAGTCTTCATTGTGCATTATTGATGTTCAGTCTAGACATGCGGTTCTGTTTATGGCCATTGCATTTTGAGGCTATTTTCTTCATTGCTTTGTAGTGTGGTCTAATGTTGATGTGCATTCAGTAACTTGTTGAGGCTGCTGCACCACTGGTTTGGTTAGATGCACATGCATTTTTGTTAATTTTGGTTCTGCTGTCACTACATGTATGTATACATGTGTATATACATATGTATATGTATGTTTTTGCATTGACTTCATGTTGTTTGTATTGGGTTGATGTGTGCACCACTTATGTACAATCTGGAGCTTGTTGCATATATGATATGCTAGCTCGAGTTATGTAGTGAGTCTATTCGTTAGACATCCTTTTTTGTTTTGTTTCGTATGCCTTTAGTTTGTAATCTCTGGTTGGTCTAACCTAAACTGATCATTGAAGTGCATTGCCTTGCCTTTGTACTTGGATGGTTTGAACTTGATGGTTGGACCTGTTGTGTTCTTGTTGTTTTGAATTTGAAGCTTGTGAATTTTATCCTTGGTCTGGTATATATATGCACTGCCTATATATGTGTACATGCTGTAGCTTGAGATTGATCTTGACTGTCTCGAACTCCATGTCTGGTTTGCTCCTTTGTTTCAGTGCTTATATATGTTCACTGATATATATGTCTTCAAGTGAGTAGCACAGAACCTTTTTGGTCGAGACTTGTTTTTGTTGTCTTGACCATTTTCTTAAACTTGTGCATTTTTAGTTGCACCTGTCCTGAATCTAGCTTGCAGCTCGGGTTTGATCTTGTGTTGATATCGTGACTTAATATTTATTTCACTTGAGTTGAACCCTGATTTTGATTTGGGTTTGACCTTGTGCTCACCTGTCCCTGTAACTTTATCAAGTATATATCGGTGTGCACGGCCTTGTGGCATGTACAGTGATACACTGTGCATGTCACACGCTATTCGTGTATGATGAATTCAAATTTAAATGATGACGAACAGCCCAAATAACTGAGGACCAAAATTACATTTTATTTTATACTGCAAAATTATTTTATTTTCAATTTTACTACGCCAGTGTGTATTTTTGCAGATAGCTCAGATGCTGGATTCAATCTGTAATAGAGTTAAAAATAAATACGAGTGAATGAGTGATATGTAATGAGGTGCATTTATAAATGAAAATTTGTGATGTAATTGAAATTTGTACATATGTATTTAGAGCTCAAATTTGTACTATTCATAATTGTAATAAATATTTGTTGAATAAAATATCGATTTGAATTTAAATTCTGTGTTATTTATTTTATTCAGCAAATACTTATTTAATCTATGAAAATAAAATAGTGTATTAAAAAATACATTTAAATGAATATAATATATATAATATATATATATATATATTATCATCAAACAAAAATCACATACTCGCATATTAAACAAAGCAAGTTTGCATAGCACCACCGAAAGCGTCTACTTAGACTTTTACTCAAGTGGTTCTGGCTTACGTACTAGAGGCAATCCCTAGCTCAAATGCGCATCTAGTGGTGGATAAGGGAAGGAAAGTGGAGGTTGAAAGTATGTTGACCCTTTCCGCTCTATCTATTTAGACTTTATTTGACATTGGGTCTTCGTATTCTTGCATTTCTAGTAGACTTGTTGATGACTTATACTTACACCCTAATATAGTTAAGGCCCTGTAGTTGTGTCAAACCCGAAGGAGGAGCAACCTATTTGTCTATGTTATGTAGGGATTTGAAGTTGTTCATTTTAGGGGAGTATGATTGTTATGCCTTTATATTGGGATTCTCTAGGTTTGAGTTAATAGTGGACATGGATTCGATGATGATGTATGGGGATATTTTAGACTATGATAGGAAGGTCGCTAGATTGGACACATGCAGTAGATGTAGCTTCGAGGTTTATTGAAATTCCCGAGGATCATATATGTTGAGTTACTTATATTCTTTAGACCTATTACAGGATGACCTAGATATAATGCTTGTTGTTAGAGATTTTCTAGATGTTTTTGCTAAGGTTACTGGTCTACCGCCCCAGTAAGAGGTCAAGTTTAGGGTCTATCTTGTTGAGAATTCCAAACCCTTCGCCTTACCATTAAGACATATGGCTTTAGAGGAAAGACACGAGTTGAACAAGTAGGTTAGTGATTTGTTGAAGAAGGTTTTCATCAAGAGGAGCATCTTTAAGTAAGGAGCACCAGTCTTTTCTACCATCAAGGTAGATGGTTCTCTTGGACTCTACGTTGATTATAGAAAGGTAAATAAATTGACAATGAAGAATAGGTATCCACTACCATGTATAGATGATCTCTTTGACTAGGCAGCTAGAGATAAGGTGTTCTCACAGCTTGACTTGGCTATCGAATTCCTCCACTTACGTGTGGTCAAGGACTGTATCCAGAAGACAGCATTACAAACACCTAATGGATTTTATGAGTGGTTAGCCATGCCCTTCGAACCAACCAATTCCTAGTATTTAGGGTGTTGTTAAACTAATTCATTGCGGTAGTTGTGGATGGTATTCTAATATATTCAAGGAGCAAGAAGGAGCATGCATTACATTTAGGGGAAGTGCTTAATACACTCTGTGTGCATAAGTTGAAGGCGAAGTTTTCAAAATGTCACTTTTAGAGGAAGAAGGTATGCATTTTGGTACACATCATCTTAGAAAGTGGATTAGCAGTCGATCCCAGTAAAGTGGCTGTAGTTCAGGATTGGCATATGTCAAAAAGTCCACAAAAGTGAGTAGTTTCCTTGGTTTTGGGGGGCTGCTACCAAAAGTTCATTAAGGACTACATGAAGAACTCTTTCTTTCTGACCCGTCTTACCAAGAAGAATCTAGTTTTCACGTGGTATGCTAAATGCGAAGTTTCTTTTATCAAGGTGAAGGAGGCATTAACTAGTGCACCAGTTTCGATATTATCTGATAGGACAAACCATTTACAGTTTATATTGATGCCTATGGTATGGGGTAAGGTGCAATCTTGATGCAGGAAGGAAGGGTGTGAGTTATGCTAGTAAGTATTTAAAGACCTACGAAAGAAACTACCCTACCCATGATCTTGAATTGGCGGTCAATGTCTTCGCGCTCAAGTCATGGAGGCATTAGCTTTTAGGAAAGCAATCTAGGCTATGTACATATCACAAGTCCTTGAAGTATTTTTTCTCCTAAATGGACTTAAAGTTGAGGCAGTAAAGGTGGATGGAGTTCTTAGCATCATATGATTTTGATATTTCTTATACCTTGGGCAAGGGAAACGTAGTGGTAGATGCTTTGACTAGACATCATGCAGTATTGAGTCCCTTGTTCTTCGAGTGGAGGCATTTAGAGTTCATTTCTACATTCGAATTCTGACCATTATCATATATTACCCTTGTAACACTCGTAAAATGAACCACAAAAAATTGAAGAAAATTTGGAAAGTAAAATAGATAAAAACTTAATTATCTTTCAATAACTCATTCTTTGATACTTCTATTTTTCCTTGTTTATAAACCTAAAGTTCTTTCATTAGAACCCTTTTTAGGGGTTTATAAATAGAAATAACACTATTTTGGGATAGAGAAATAGAAAAAAAGGAATGTCTAATAATACAGAAAGGAGAGCATTCCCATATAAGGTGATGAAGAGAATAATGGCTGGAATTTATGTAATAATAGAATTATGAGTTCTGGTAGATGAGATATTAAAAGGAGTAATAGAGTAAGATAGAAGTTATCTTTCTCTACTCCATCTAGTTTCACTCCATCTAATTTTTATCATATAAAGTTATAAAAGGTATCTTTGACCATTGATTGGATTTAAATGATGATTGATAAATAAGTTAGATGTTTTTGTATAAAGAGAAGCATTTATGTAAAGATGAGAATTTTATATGTTTTTCAAAAGTTGAATACATAAGTTATTTGAATAATAACAATATTTGATTTAATAAAGAAAAGTGTTGCAGGAGATTTTAAGAGTTTTTTAGCAAAGTTACGAGATATATTTCATCGAATAACAGTATATTTTGAGTGATAAGGTAATAAATATTATTATATGCTTTAGAAGGAAATAACTGTTATTTTGAAATTATGATTGTGAAAATTTTACTATTTTGTAAACGATAATTCTTGTAGCTAAAAAATCTTTGAAAAAAAATAGTCTAACGTATTATTTAGGAAAGATAATTAAGTTTAGAATTTTTGTTCTAAAAATCCTATTTTCAAAAAGGAGTAAATCCTTATTTTATTAAATTATTGAAAAGGAAAGTTCTTCATAATTTCTTTTCTAAAAAAATAAGAAAATTTTGAAAGCCATAAATTAGAAAGACTATGAAAAGTTTTGATAAAAAAATTTGAAAAAGGGAGATTATTATATTCCTATTAGGGAACAGAGCAATTTTAAAATCTTTGATAAAGGTTTTTATTAAATTTTAAATTTTCATAGATGGTGATACTGAATTTGAAACTTCATTTTTTAAGTATTGCAAGAAATTAAATAATACATGCTTATTTTTAAATAAGTTTATTTGTATCAAGATATTTTATTTTGTATGCGAAAGTTATGATTTTATGAAATTTTATGGAGTAGATATGGATCATGACCTAGGTACGATAGACTAAGATTTTTTAAGGATACGATTAAAATAGAAATAGAACGTACAACATAATCTGAAAATTTGAATTCAGACCCAAATCTCTATTTGAAGAACTTGGTAAAGTGCAAAGATACTCCAGATATATAATTGAGTTGTGAATTAGGTTGTCCATAGGATATGAATTTCTATATTTTAATTTTTGAGCAATTTTCGTGTAATTTCCATAAATTATCCAATTCCCAAAAAAATTCATAAACGTGAATTATTTAAGTAACAAGGAATAAACTAAAAAGGAAAGAAATGTGTAAGAGATGACATTCTTTTCCATAGTTTACACTGCCTATTTCGATAATAAGAAAAGAAATAATTCCTTATAATTTCAAAAAGAGCAAAAATCTCAATTTTGGTTAATTTATGATGGTAATATTTTTGGAAGGATTGCTTCAATAAGTTAAAATATGAAAATCAGTATTCTAGTTGTAGAATTAGTAGTTAAATATAGATATCATGTAGCTACGCTAAACAACTAGAAAATATATATGTAGCATAGACTATTAGTATATGGTATTATTTAGTAAATGACGGATTAGGACTTATGGATATTAATTACGAGTTTAGTGAGTGATAAATTTGTAATTAATGAGAGGAAAAGTAATCGTATGGGGACCGATTAAGAAGCTTGATATTGCATTTGATGAAGAAAGAAATATGAGTAATGAATGGATTTTGAAAACCTAAAGAAGGTTAGAAGATTGAAGAACGATTAACTAGAAATGGACCAATTCCAACAGTAATGTTCAGTTGTTATGGATATTAATTGAAGTAATTAATGGATCACATTTATTAAACACTGGAAAAAAAGAAAATTAAGAAGATGGGTAGCAATGGAATGAAATATTAAAGATGGCCCATATTAATTTGGAAAGGAGTGTTACGACCTCAACATCATTTTTATTAACTGATAAATGGTAACTTCTAGTAAAAATTTCTTTTGGAGTTCTTGGATTATAGTTACTAGTTGTCTTCCTTAGTTATTGGAAAAGTGGATGATATGGTATAGAATATATTCTCGTTTTATTCCCGTATAGACTTTATGAATGGGAGGCAAACAACTTGATATTTATTGGGAAGCAAAGTAAATAAGGAAATTTTATGGAAACACTTAATTAGAGATAGACCATATGTAAAACTGGAAGTTAATGAGGAAATTAGGTTAGCATTCTAAAGTGAGTAAATATTTGAATCTCGAAACTTTAGATTTTGGAAAACATAAGGGATTTAGCTCACAAAATGCCACCATGCAAGGAAAAGAGAAAATGTAAAGGAAAGAAAATGGAATTTCCTGTTGATCAAGGGTTAAGAAGAAGGTGGTAGAAATTTTCCATTAGAAGCAGTGGAACTACAGCACTCCAACACTGCTTTATGGAGTCGCACTTTACATCACTAGTGAAAGGGACTCTTAGTTTGCTAGCAAATTTGGTGGGGTTTGCTAGTAGCTTTAGGAATTAGCCTTAGGAACTTCGTTGAATCAGAGCATTACTTACCGACAAAAGACTGACGGATAAACCGAAGGACCATAAGGGTAGCGCTTACCCTTAGTAGAATTCACATAGGACTGTAGTCATCAATGGAGGATTAATATGGCACCCTTGAAGCATTTTTTTGGAGGTCGTGCAAATTGTCAAATTGTAGGTGGGAAACCACCAGTAAATTCAAATCGGACCAGATTTGTATTGCGAGACTTTGGAAAGTCGGAATTGATTAGGCAACATGTGAGGGTTGTACGATTTGGGTTTGTGGAAAGTAGGCATTGGATTTATTTGGCCTTTTTCCCAATATGGGTAGAGGAAAAAACAAGGAATTTTTTATATTGGCTGGAGTTCATGACATTTTTGCATTTGAGGAAATATTTTCATAGGATAGCAATTTTTGTGAAGCCTAATCAATTGAGGGATTTTAAGATGGAGCCAATAGCATCCTGTGCCACTACGTGCATCGTAAAGCATAGAATTCGAAGGCTTTGCAAGAAAGAATTAGATTGGTTCGAGTATAATGGTAGGAAAATCTGATGGAAGACTTGAGGACTTTTCATCCTAAACCTTTCTTTGGAAAATTTTCTCTCCAAAATTAGGATTTTGGTTGCATTATAGTTACTAGATTGGGTGGTAGGAGATGGTTGCTACATTTTTTCACAACCGCTTTACACTCGTGTAGAAATTTTTATGCATGTTTAGGTCATTTTCATGCATAATTTCATAAAATGACTACGAACTCATTCAAGGGTTGATTAGATTAAGCTCATTTTAGTATGTCTATAGTATATAATCACATTACACTTTTGGTTGAGCAGATGGTTGTGTAGATAACTTAGTTGTATAACATAGACATTATTGCGTGTTACACTATTCGCCCCTTAGAAGATTTCGTAATGAAATTATTTTTAAGGGAGGAGAATGTAACACCCCATAAGATGAACCATAAATAAATGAAATAAATTAAATTAAATGTGATATGGTAGAAATGAAAACTTTATAAAAGTTAGAATTTGACCACGAAAGTTATATCGTTGCATTCGTGGTGAAATAATGATTAATTTCCGTATATAATATCTAAAAACAGAGCTCGAACAAAGAAGTTAAGAGTGTTTGAATTTTTTAGATTAAAAGAAATTTGAATAGGATTCAAATAAGTAATTAATTCCCTAATTTGAAATTTGAGATTAATTGTGATTAGACTTGAGGATTAAGTAACGATAAAAATTAGCAATTAATTTTAAAATTTAATTAGTGTATGAAATCAATAAATAATCAAGCGACGGTAAAATAAATGAATACCTTACCAAAATAAGGGAAGAAGTCGGCCCAGCACCTCAAGGAGTCGACCTAGAGGTCGACGCAAGGGTCGATCGCTTGGAGCATGGGGTCGACCACTTCCTTGTTGTGGCGCCTATTTTGATGAGTTGTATGTTCCAAATTTATCCGTTTTTAATCTATTCTCATTCAACAGTTCTGGTGTGTTTCCAACCACTATAAATTAAGCCCTAGACCTTTCACTTTTATCCACAAATATTTTGAGAATAATAGTGACACTCTACCATTTTGCCTCTTCAAAATAGATTCAGAAACTCCATACAGAATTCCGGTAAGAATCCAATCTATTTTCTATCCATTTCTTTTTCTTCCAACCTTTTCTTATTCTATTCTCTTCCAACTATTCTGAATCTAATAAATATATATATATATACCTCACCCCTATTGTGTGTGCGTTTATATATATATATATATATATATATATATATATATATCAAAAGAGAAAGATTCTGCAAGAGATTACGAGGCATGCCGATCCAAGGAAGGCGAAGCTAAGGCTATTCAGAGAGTGGAAACTTTATTATTTCTTTTTAGCAATTGTTTAGTGTGTTTCTTTTTGGATTTGAATATGCCCTAGAGATTTTGGGATTTCGAAAACATGATAGATAAAATCCCCTAAAATTCCTTTTTATTTCGATATGTCCATTCCATGTTGAGATTCCCAATATTTACATTAGTTTGATGGAATTTGTTTCTTTTATGAAATTTTTGATAATTTCATAGTCTATCCAATTCTCCTTCTTCTTTGAGTGAAACTGTGATTCTTTAATACAATAAGGGGTTTAAATTATGAATTCTATTCGTAGTTTACACCATTTATTCTTATATATTTCTTTGTAAAAGTGGAGTTGAATAGATTATGGGGTTTAGATTGAAATTCATATTGTTTAAGATATCTCATTGAATTGGTGTAATAAATTGATTTTTTATTTTATTTACAAGTCTGTTATTGCAGTTTTGGTTATGAATATTTAAACCATGTTTTGGATATTAGAATCCCATGAAATCTTGGAAATTTGAAGAAATCGGACTTATAATAATATTTGGTTAGGGAATTGACATTTAACTCTAGTTTAGAGTATAAAATCCACGTGTTTAGAACTTTTTAGACACGAATATTTATTTATCTTTATTTGTGTAATTAATGTATAATTACTACTTATATGGCGCAGTTAATTAGGCATTTTTTATTTATTCCCCATTAGGAAAGTAATTGATTGTTAGGTGAAAATAAGAGGAAACTCTTGTATAGCCTAATTATTATTTTAAGGCATAATAAGGAAGATTTCTTATAAGGTCTTATTTATGAAATGGTGAAACGAGTGTATATACATATGTGTTTGTGTGTAGGGAGAGTAATTGATGTATGCATGCAAGGTCAATAGAGTTACATGATAGAGGTCTGCCCTTCACTTTGAGACTACCAGCAGCTGTGTCCACTTTTATTGATGTGAGATATCCTTATGATAAATATTTGTAATGACGCGAGGTTGATCCCAAACTCTGTAGGGGAAATCTGCATGGCTAATCTGGCTATTAATTCCTACGAATAGCAGACAAATGTTAGACATCATTATGAGTATGGTCCATAAGAAGAAGGGCCTGCTTCGAGCTCTTGAGGTATTAAGTTGTTGGACCCGCCTTTTTCCCCATATGAAGTTTGTATGGCCAAGGGGTTACGTTAGGTAGTATCTCAATGGGGGTCTGATTCTAGAGATAGTTATTAAATGACTAAAGTCTTCATATTTTCTATATGGAAGTATAATGTATCCAAAGAGAATCCATATGATGTCAGCTAGATAGTACCGGTGAGGAACACGCCTTGGAAATAGGTATTAAATGATGGGTCTGCCTTAATTAAGGTATCAAATGACCAGAGTCTATCTGTTTTCCAATAAAATATATTGAGTGGCTTGGGTACCATCTCTTACATTATTAGCGATTTATGACATATCATTGGGATATGGGATTCTGGAAACTCGCTTCTGGAAAAGGAAGGTATTAGGGGTTGGACCCACCTCCTTTCCTTATAAGAAGTATTAAATGGTTTTTATTAGTTTTATGTTCGTAGACATGTTCTTATTTTGAAATATACTGCCCAAGTATTGAAAAGGTAAGACATGAGTTTTTTATTCACCGGACACTTATTATTCCGATTCCCTCCTCATTACAACACAGGTTAAGGATGGAGTGATGGTGGTAACGATGCTTAGAGACAAAGAAGCTTGGCATATGGATGTATTTGTTATTATTACTTACTTTTATGTGTAACCATGTATTTAGACAACTACTATAACGAATATTATGTTTCGCTTTTATGGAATTTTGTATTATGACATCTTTATGGTTTTGAAATAAATGGGTAGACTTAGCTATTATATTTTCTTCCATCCGCCGTGAGTTCTAAAAGTTTAATTATGGCTCTATAATATTATTTACTTAGTTTTACCAACAACTTACCATAGAATGGATCTAGGTTTCGATGAGTCTTTTCTGAGTTGAAATTTAAGCCTGCTCCGAGGTGGATTGTTACAACCCTAGGATTACCAGCAGCTTTAGATATGCAACCTATATTGATGGAGTGTATTGGGTCTAGACAGAAGGAGGATAAGAAGCTAGTAGACATTACTAAGTGGAATTGTAGAGTAGAGTCATCAAGTCATTTGAGAAGTCATGCCATTGACTCAAGAGGATGGTTATGGAGGGACAGTAGGCTTTGTGTTTTTTTTTATATGGATTTGGTGGATACGGTGTTGGCTAAGTCTCACCGTTCTAGGATGACTATTTATTCCGGTGGTGACTGTTATCCCGCCTTTTGGTAAGGCCGAGATAACAAGGCACTGGTTTAAAATCAAGGGTTGTTCGTCTTGTATATCGACAACACACAGGTTCGCTGTGGTTGTCGGTGAATTTTCTCCGAATCTGAATCAGGCTAAAATTAGCAAGACACCATAAGCGAAGCCATAAAAGCCAGCATTCCAAATTTCAGGTCAATCCGAGTTTGTATGCTCAAGTTGTGATCGGTGCAAGTAGAAGGGAAAAGCCATGTTTTCGTATCCATCGATGAGCCCTATTTCGAATCCATCAGCTTCGCATCGACCAGCCTCGTATCCATCAAGGAGCCTCGGTTCGCACCGATCAAGTTCGTATCCATCAACAGAACACGCGTTTCGTATCGATTGGCTAGGTCCTGTTTCGTATCCATCCAGCTAGACACAGTCCGTATCCATGGATGAGCCTCTATTCGAGTACATCGTCTTCGTATCGATCAGGGATACAATACCCTCGTATCCATCTATCTCGAATCCATCAGATTCTGTTAGTTCAAATACATCAGGCAACTGCTCTTCGAATCCATCAGATGAATTTACTTTGCATCCATCAGACGGTGGCAACTTCGTATCCATTAGGGGCTCTTGTTCGAATCCACGTCCAATGGCTTGTTCGTGTCCATCAAGTCAAATGAGCCCAGATTAACGCAACGGTCATCGATACAAACGAGGCGAGATTCATGGAGTCAAAACGGTCAACACGGAGCAAAAAGGGGATCGATGCGAGGAATGCGCGCCGCTTCATCACAGAGGCACGTGCGTCATCGATTCGAAGTTGATCGATTCGAATTGATGGATTCGAACCAAATAGCCAACAAAAAACTCAAGCTCGTATCGATCATAACTCAAGATCAACTGATCCAAATGCTATGAAATTTTCACAGAAGCTTACACACAAGCCAAGGAATGTATCCGCCAAGTTTCAGCTCAATTAGACCAATTCTTGTTCGGTACAAAATCGTTTCGCATTGATAACAGATCGAGTCGAAACTGGGTGGGATCGATCGCATGGGACCACTCACATGCCAGAAGGAGTCCCGCGAAGTTTAAGCGAGATATCAGCCTCATACGGCTATAAATAGCCCCCTGAAGCCTACAGAAAAAGGATCTTTTGATTCTCAAGCACCCAGACTCTGCCGGATCGAGATTTGCATCCTACCCTGCTGTTGAATTCGAATTCCAAGCTGTACTTCACTGTTGTTCGCTGTAATTGCTTGTAATTGTTGAAAGAGAATCAATGAAATCCCAAAAACTTCATAGTGAACGTAGGCAACACGCCGAACCACTCTAATATTGCGTGTCTGTGCATTCGTGTTATTGTTTGCTGGAGTTTTTGTTAGATAATCTTCATTTTACATTTATATTCTTTACTTTAATCTCTTCAAAAATTTCCGAAGAGTGTTGTGCCCATTTTTGGTACAAACACTTTGGTGCTCTCACTGAGAACAAACCCAGATTTTCTCCTACTCCTTGGATCTATCGTCGATACCGGATTGCATAAATCTAAGGGAGAGATCCAGATCACTAATCCGAATTCCTTCCATTCTATTCACATTTGCACAAAGTATAAGAAAGGAATTCAACCCTCAAGATAGTTAGCACAAGGACCGCCTCCAACGTTGGCGATCAGGAAGGCCGGGATAGGCAAAATCCCGCGCAGTTGCCACCAACCAACCAGAACACAGTCGGACCCTCAGACTCACAAGGCCTGGTTACCAGGCAAGAGTTCCAGTTGTTGCTACAGGAACTAACACAGAGTCGGCAATAGTTGACAGAACAGCTGCGTGCAAATGCCGAGCTGACCCACCAGTTAAACCTCCAGAAGCGCAGAAGGCATAGAAGAGATCAAGTCTCCCACTCCTCCACAAAAAGTTCTGCCTCGTTTGGCTACAACCAAAGATCCGTTCGTCCTTGACCAGACGAAGGTCACGCATAGGCCATCGAACACCAGCCCACATTGACTGTTGGACAGCTGAGAGTTGGTCCATCGGCTAGCTTTCATACCGGACGCTCTTCTTGGGGAGGGACTGTTCCTCATTACACCGCAGACAACCATGCCACTACCGTTGTGGTTGAAACAGAGATTGATGTCCGAAATCAACATGGACGTACTCCTAAACCCTACGTCCCAGAAGACATCAAGCCAAGGAGGCGAGATGTGGATCGTCGACAGCGCCCGGTCCACCTTTGCAATGTGGAACCCGACCATACCTTGGCTCCACGTGCGCAGAACATTCAAACGCCAGACCTTCCAGCTATGATACGTCAAATGATCCGTGAAAGTTAGGGTCCTACCGACAACGACTGGAGAATCTCCCGTAGTCACACCCCCTTTACGGACGACATATTCTATGCCGAACCTCCTCGACGATTCAGAATGCCCACTTTACCGGTTTATGAAGGGAATTCAGACCCAAACAAGCATATCCTGAAATATGAATGGTTGATGAACACTGCAAGAGAGGATGATGCGGTAAAGTGTCGTAGTTTTCCTATCTCTTTGGGGGGGATTGCCACTATGTGGTTTACGCGATTGCAGCCCCGATCCATTTCTTGTTTGGATCAAATGGCCACGAAGTTTGTAGAACAGTTTCGTATGCATGTTGCTAGGCCTAAGGATGTTAACACTTTGTCTAGCGTCACTCAAGCTCCCGGGGAGACGCTTAGACGCTACTTGGAAAGGTTCCATGCTGCATGTGCAGAGATCAGTAACCCTAATGACAACTCAATCTTGATGGCCCTAACTAAAGGAATTGACCCTGACTCCGAGTTTGGAAATTGGTTGGCCGGGAAGCCTCCTGCGTCTTTGGACCATTTCTACTCCAAAGCCGCCCAATTCTTAAGGCGAGAGGATGCAAAACAGTCTAGGAAGCAGGACGACGTGGGACCCAGTAGTGAGGGGATTCAAAGCAATGTAGCAGTTAACCAGTCGGGTGAGAGTTCTGGAAAAGTACAGCTGAACATACAGAACAAGCAATCTCAACCAAGAAACAGTGGTAGTTAGAATAAGAAACGGGATCAAAACCGTGGCCCACGACGCAGGGCTCCAATGTTTGATAACTACGCACCATTAAATACGTCGCTAGAGAACGTGTATCTACAAACCTGCAATGCTATGCAATACAAGAAGCCTGCTACGAAACCATCGTTGGAGAGGCAGATTCAAACGGGAAAGTTCTGTAGATTCCATAAGAGTTATGGCCACAATACCAATAGTGTAGACATTTGCAGGACCTCATTGAGAAGTTGATCAGGGAGAGAAAGTTAGATCAGTTCGTGCGGGCGCCGTAGTCTAGTGGTGCGGGCCCGTCAAACCAAAATCGTACTCAAAATCAAGAAAGACGAGAGGAACCCGCTCGTACGGGCGGGTTCCTGGTAATAAATACAGTTAGTGGTGGTCCCCATCCAGCAGACTGAAGCTGGAGGGAGATGGAGTCGTATGCTAGTTCTACCAGGCATGGGGACTTCGAGTGTTGCAGTAGTTTCGATGAAGGGGCTCCAGCCAAACAACAGAAAACAATGACTGATGACATCGTGTTCAGAAGTCGGGATGCTGATAGGGTCGAAGCCCCTACTATTGACCCACTGGTCATATCTTCCCAGGTTGGTCCTCCTTGGATGAAGAGGATCATGGTTGACAGTGGGAGTTCAGTAAATATTTTGTTTAAGAGAGCTTACGATGTGATGAAAATGGAAGCCAAGTATTTGAAACCTTGCCAATCTCGAATTCATGGCTTCGATGGAAGTGCCAATATACCTACTGGAGTGGTGGAGCTGCCAGTGGAGCTGGGAGTTGGGGAGTGCCGGAGAGTCTGGATGTTGCAGTTTGTTGTGTTAGACATTCCATCCCCCTATAATGCATTTTTAGGCCGACCGGCTCTCGCTGAATTTAGGGCAGCAATTACCCCATGGTGTTTAACTTTGAAATTCCCCACCGATCGTGGGATTGGAGTCATCCAAGGAGATCAGGCTGTAGGGAGAGCCTGTTATGTTGCTGAGCTACGCGAGACGCAGCGAAGAGAGAAAGGAAAGGGCGTAGAGGAATCTCTCTGGATCCGCTTTGCAGATAATTGACAATTGGTGCCTGGGCCTCGGCCTGGGCACCACGACCAATTCTAGAGGGATCTTGACCCTAGAGACAATGAAAATAAGGATGAATCTATAAAAAGTCAAGCTTCTCCGGTCGAACTAACGATCGATGTTCCGATCGGTAATGATGATGATGATGATTCGAGAATGTTAAAGATTGGGTCTCAGTTGAACCAAGAGGCATAACAGGAATTGGTTGAATTTCTCCGGGTGAATCTCCACGTGTTCGCCTGGACACATTCTGACATGTGTGGGATCTCGCCGGACATCGCGAGCCACACCCTGAATATTAACCCACGGTGTATCCCGGTCAAACAGAAAAGGCATGGTATGGATCCAGAGAGATCTACCTCCCTTAAAGAAGAGGTCGATAAGCTCAAATCAAACGGATTTATTCGAGATGCTTTATACCCGAAGTGGGTATCCAACCCCGTACTTGTCCGAAAGCCAAATGGGAAACGGAGAACATGTGTTGATTATTCTGATCTAAATAAAGCTTGCCCAAAAGACAGTTTCGCACTTCCTAGGATTGATCAGCTTGTAGATTCAACAGCTGGACACGAATTATTATCTTTCATGGATGCTTATTCAAGTTACAATCAGATACTTATGCACGTACCCGACCAAGAACATACTAGCTTCGTAACCGACCTGGGGCTCTACTGCTACAAAGTTATGCCCTTTGGACTAAAGAACGCCGGAGCAACATAGCAGCGACTAGTCAACCGAATGTTCGCTAACCAGATCAGGTGAACCATGGAGGTTTATGTTGATGACATGCTGGTAAAGTCACGATTCTCCACTGATCACATCAAAGATCTGAAGTTAATGTTCAACATCCTTCGAAAGTACTTGATGAAGCTCAAATCCATTGAAGTGCCACTTTGTAGTCGCATCCGGAAAGTTCCTTGGGTTCATTGTCAACGCTCGAGGAATAGAAGCCAATCCAGAAAAGATCTGGGCAATTAGAAACTTGGAGAAACCAAGAACAATAAAGCAAGTTCATAGTCTCAAAGGGAAGATAGCGGCGTTGAGCAGATTCATATCAAAGTCTACCGACAAATGCATCCCTTTCTTTCATCTGATCCGAAAAGGAAAGCGAAACTTCAAATGGACTACGGAGTGAGAGGGCGCATTCCATTAACATCTTTCCACACCGCCAATTTTATCAAAGCCTATCGACCATGAGCGGTTGTATATTTACCTGGCGGTATCAGAAAATGCGATCAGTGCTACCCTAGTTCGGGAGGAAGACCGAGTGCAGAAACCGGTCTATTATGCTAGCAAGCGACTAACCGGAGCAGAGAGAAACTACCCAAAGCTAGAAAAGTTAGCCTACTTCCTAGTCATTGCCTCTAGGAAGCTTCGTCCATATTTTCAGGCTCATCCTGTCACTATGTACACCGATCAGACGTTACGACAGGTCCTCACGCAGCCTGAGACGTCTGGTAGGTTGCTTAAGTGGAATATCGAACTGAGTCGGTTCGATATCACCTATACCCCAAGAAGAGCCATTCAAGGTCAAGTCTTAGCAGATTTTATAGCCGAATTCACCGTCCCAAAGGACTTGCCTGAGACCAGTAAATCTTCGGATTACATCTGGAAGCTGCATACCGATGGCGCATCCAACGATCGGTGCTCAGGTGCTGGAGTAGTACTTGAAACCCCCGAGGGCCGATCCATATGTTATGTTGTAAAATTTGAGTTCCGTGCGACCAATAATGAAGTTGAGTATGAAGCTTTACTTGCTGGGTTGAAGCTAGCCCGTGATCTGAGAATTGTTGCTTCGGAAGTTTACTGCGACTCTTAGTTAGTCGTATGCCAAGTCCGGGGTGAATATCAGGCCAAGGATCGAAGACTAGCAGCTTATCTAGCTCGAGTCCAGGAAATACTTGATCAATTTGATTATTATGTCGTTTTCTACATACCCCGTGAGCACAACCAGAAGGCTGATTCATTGGCCAAGTTAGCAAGTACGGGCGAAGCACAACAGATGAGACTCGTTCCTGTTGAAACTTTATCTTCTCCCAGCATTGATCAGATGAAAACTGATTCTATATTTGAAATCGCTTCCGATAAGGAGTCGTGGATGACCCCATATCGAAACTATATTGAGCACGGAACACTGCCTGAGCGTAGGAGTGAAAGAAGACAGATTCTCCAAAAAGCCTCGCGGTTCACTATTCAGAATGGAGTCATGCATAGAAGGGGATATTCCATTCCTCTCCTCCGATGTATCGCACACGATGAAATCAAACGAGTGTTATGTGATGTGCATGAGGGAGAGTGTGGCGATCACACCGAGGGGCAAGCCCTCGCCAAGAAAGTAGTCCGATATAGATATTACTGGCCAAATGTGAACCGTGACGCATCAGACTATGCAAGGAAATGTGATAAATGCCAGAGACATTCTCGAATTCCAAGAGTCCCACCTACTGAGATAACCCAAATGGACAGTCCCTGGCCGTTTGTGGTATGGGGCATTGACATCATTGGTACTCTACCTCTTGCCAAAGGTGGAGCGAAATATGCCATTCGTCGCAGTTGATTACTTTACTAAATGGGCTGAAGCTGAACCTCTTGCTACAATAACGGCGAAAAAAGTAATCAACTTCATAGTTCGCAATATCATCTGCCAATTTGGTCTCCCACAAACCATCATCACTGATAACGGATCTCAATTCGATAGTGTTGAATTCAAGAATTTTTGCAAAACTATTCCACATTCACAAGAAATTCTCTACGGTTGCACAACACCTCAGGCAAATGGCCAAGTTGAAGCCTTAATAAGGTTATCAAATCTATTCTGAAGAAGCGACTGGAGAAGGCCGTGGCCAAGTGGGTTGATGAACTACTTATGGCTTTATGGGCTTACCGAAAGACCCACAAGTCCGCGACCGGACACACTCCATTTTCTCTATCTTACGGCTCAGAAGCCGTTATTCCAATCGAAATGGAAGTACCTTCTCATCGTGTGACTTATTATGACCCGAAAACTAATGCCATAATACTTGCTGAATCTTTGGATTTACTGGATGAGAAGCGTGAAGAGGCTGATTTGAGGGCAGCCGCATATCGAAATCGAGTCTCTCAATTATACAATGCCAAGGTTCGGCCATGGACCTTCGAACTTGGTGATCTCGTTCTGAAAAGAATTTATCCGGCTCCTTTACACATGAAGCCAAATTGGGATGGGCCATATGTGATCACACAAAGGCTCGGGGATGGCACGTTCAAGTTATCGACCGTTGACGGTCTTACTTTGTCGAGGGCTTGGAATAGTGAAAGCTTCCGTCGCTACTACATATGACAGGCTTTATTTATTCGATTCATTCTCTTATTTGCAATTTGTTTTCTCATTTCGAAATTTGAATTTGTAATAAGGCAACTGACTTTGCCATGTTTTCTCATTTCAGCAATAAAATGCCATCTCTTCGAGTCAGAGCTGTGAATTTACTGAATATGACGTACAACGTCATGATGCACGGAGAGCTAAGTTCCATCGAATGGTGGAATTTATTCAAATAGCGAGTGACTGTGATATGATCGGTCACTCACTAAATGAAACCCGAGCTCAAGGGCAAGCCACTACACTAATATAAAAAAGGATTGATACACGATAATGCTTAAAACCACTCAATACTCCCAGTGCGCGGGTTGGTGTGTGAAAATTTTAAGTACGGTTTTGGAGAGGGCAGACCCGTCTGCCTAATGACTCCAACCGTATCCTAACCAGTTAGAGGAGGATGGACCCGTCCATCTAACGACCTCGCTTGTTAATTTGGGGTGGATGTGATCCGACCATCCACGGTCCCGATAAATCTATCGTTCCCAGAGTGTGAACGACCTCCTAAAAGGTCCAAACAGGTGTGACTGACCATCTACCGACTAACTCCAAATTCCCGGTGTATGAATTGGAGTATAAACCTCAACTCTAGGTTCCCGGAGTGCGAACCGGAGTATAAACACTAACTCTAAATTCCCGGAGTGCGAATTAGAGTATAAAATCAACTCTAAATACCCGGAGTGCGAATTAGAATATAAACATCAACTCTAGGTTCCCAGAGTGCGAACCAGGGTATAAATGCTAACTATAAGTTCCCAGAATGAGAATTGTGGTATAAATATTGAGTCAAAGTTACCAGAGTGCGAGCTGTGCTACAAACATCGACAACTCTCGGATTCCCAAAGTGCGAACCAGATTATCGATCACAGATTTTCCCAAGTCCCCAGAGTGTGGACATGAGCTCAAGATTTGTGATAGGTGCAATTGACCACCAAAATATAAATACTGATCCCCGGAGTGTGGATGCGATTATTATTAGTGAATGCGTACAACTGAAATCACTCACCCTTCACTTGCTTCAACATTGATTTGACGATCTTAAGCTTGGAAGGCAGAGATAGAATTGCGATCATTAGCCAATCATTACAACTGGTTCCCCGAACTGGGGGCAACGGTTAAGTGTGAAACATTGACTGAAACAACACGACATCGAGTGTCCAGCTTAGTCTTGAGTCGCAGCTTGTATCCATGATTTTAATACTTGTGTATGAAACCGATTCAGCTCCAGAACCGATACTCCACAAGCATACCAAGCTATGATTCGAATGTTACAACACTTAAGCATAAAAGACAGGAAAAGCAGTTGAAGCAAAGAAAACAAAGTTTTATTTCAACTAACTGGAAATAAGAATTTATGCACAAGTTCTTCCAAAAATGCCTTCTAGCGGGGGCCGAATTTGTGTCTATACACGACCTACTAAAGCAAAAGTAAACTCCTATCTATCCAAAAATGTATCTAAGGAATCTATCTATTCCTCCTTCTTCCTCGGCTTTTTCTTCGGTGTGGAGCCGCCGGCACCGTTAACGATCTTTCGTTTCGAACATTTCCTTTTAGGCGGGGAATCTCCGGACGAAGGCATGATATCGATCTCTTCCTTCGAACTTGAGTCTACGGGGATGCTCTCTCCAGGAGGAGTCGGAGGAACTGGATCTGTGACCGAGGGCGGAGTAGACACATTAGTATCAACTAGTGTCCCTCCAGGTGATATCATCCTAAGTGGAGTTGGACCCGGTGTCGTCACTCCGCCCTCAGAATCACCGCCATGAGCCGCTTCCTCCATCTCAGCATTAATTTCAACCAATATCTCTGCTTCTCGAATAGCATGGGCTTCGCTAAGGGCTGCAGTGAACTGTGACGAAGCACTAGAAGTGGGCGGGAACCCACTAAGAATGAACGGTATGTCCACAAAAGGGTCGCTGTGTCGGCCCAGGAGCTCATTCATCATCTGCTCGTCAAAGGAAATTGAGCTCCCCTGTGTAACCTCGATCGGCACGGCCGTAGTCGTGGTGATCGCCTCGGTAATAATGGCCTCCTGCACTTGATGTGATTCTTGGATTGCAGGAGGTGCTATCAATGCAACTTCGGTCACTGGACAAAAAAAAAGAAGTCATTAGGACACACTTCAAAATAGGTATTTCATTTCAAATACACATGAGATTCATTCAGAGTAACTTTGTCAGTTTGGCCTGCAGCTGGCTGAACAGCTTCGGATGAATGCTCCTTGATAGGAGATAGGCGTGGCTGTTCTGGGTCATAAGCCAGGGCGGGCTGAGGCTCGTTCACTGGAACAGACTCGGGTCGAGGCGGAGTAGTAATTTATGAGCTTGTAGCAGAATGCGTAACTCCGAAACCTTCTCCGAGTTCTTGGTGCTGGACGCCGAGTCTTTCTCTTGCGTGGGAAATTATAAAATCATGATGAACCTTCTTCTCATCATCATTTAGTATGCGGTTCTCCAATTCAAACACGACAAAGGATCCGCCCGACTGCCCAGTTTTCTCCTCCTCAACCAGCAAGTTCCAGGCATTATACAGGTGTGTCAGATAATCATCAAGCCAGGCTAAGTCCCTATGCCTCAACACGTTAGCATTATAAGTGACGAGGAGCTCCTCTATGTCAGCCTCTAACCTAGCCTCCGCCAATCGGACCCTCTCACCGACCTCAGCCTCAACCTCGCAGACCTTTTCCATGGACGCATCTCTCTCCCTCTGGAGCACCACCGCTTGATCGTACGCTTCCTGTGCGGCAACGTTAGCAGCATCCTTTTCCTTTATGATTTCAGAAAATTTGGACTTAAGCTCGTTAAGCTCTTTAAGTGTTGCGTCTCGCTTAACGGTAATGATGGTGTTCCTGTGGCCCATGTCCTCCACTGTGGCATAATGCTCCCGCTTCATTCTATCCATCGCTGCTTGGGCCTCGTCAGCTTTCTTAAGAGCCTCAATCTCAGATTGGTGAGAAGACTCGGCCTCGCTATTGAGCGCTCGAATAATACAATCTTTTTGGCCAAGCTCTTTCTCCAGCTTTTCAATCATAACTGCTCGGTCAAAGGCCACCTTCGATGCTTTTTTCGTGGTTTTCGACCATTCTTGATACTGAAAGAATATATCCGTGGCATAATCATGCACACTATGTTCGGCCGATGCTGGAATCCTTTTCAAATGCAGAGGAAAGACGAACCCATCAAAGCATGTATCACGAAAATCCTTTTTCAGCTGAGCAAGCCTCACCGCTCCTTCGCCAGTGGGTTCGACGAGGGCATGTGCAGTAGCGGAAGGGTCTGCAACCTTAGTTCTACGCTGGGACTCAGACCTAGAAGATTGGGAAGATGGTTTGTGTCGTGGAGCTTTCGAAGTTCGCGAAACATGAACTGCGGCGGTGTAGGAGCTCTTGGAGGGGGCGTGCGAGATCGAGACCGATGCATGTAACCTTTATCCCTATCAGACCGCTTCTGACTGGAATAGCCTTGATTATGATCCATATCTCCTTCCCTCCTATATGACTCATAGTATGACGAAGACTTGCGTTTGCTACGCAGACTACCGAGCATTAAACCTCGACTGGACATGGTACCTGCAAGGCAAAAAACAGAAACACAACTAGCAATATGTCACAGCGGACGTATTACATTGAAAAATCATGTAGTGCTGTGAAGTGTGAATGCATGTGCAACCCCCCGACCAACCGGATGTGTCAACCACACTAGTGGGCAGAGATTCGCTTGAAACTAAGGCGTGTTGGAATTCACCCAATCCGGCATCATGCAGCATGGACACATCGTCCGGAATTGGAAGATCGACGAGCCCTTCATAACGATTTTCTGTTCTTGGGGGAGATATCTCTGAAATTCTAATTCCGGAGGCGGGCCGGGACATGATCGCAGATTTCCATCTCCCCTTTTTGGATGGCTTGAAAACGACTGCCTTGCCTTTTCTCTTTTCTTCAGAATTCTGGGCTGCATCCGCAGGTTCACCCAACGATTCATCATCAGTGTGGGTTCTTTCAGAGTCAGCCTTTTTGACTATAACAACTCTAGGCTTTTTACGCTTAACTCGCTCCCTCGAGATAGTTCTTAATGCACCGTCGAGCCTTATACTTTGTTTTCGCTCTATTAGCCAAAGAATTATGAGATTCCTGTCCGTCAGGACCAAGTCAATATTCCTATCTTCGCTTGGGACCTCTTGAAGAACCCAAACTATCTCCTTGTAATATCCGCCTTCGGGTCGCTGAATTATCGCTGCAAAGGAAAAGAGATATGAGTTGGGTTTCATTTACAACTGTCTTGCCAACTGCTCGAGAAGATAATAGTACTCACGCCTAAATAGCCATCACCTGGCAAATCCTGAAGGGCATCTAACATAGAACCACTCCCTCTTGAAGTAGCTCAGCCTGGTCCAAGACCCCGTATTATTTGAGAATTTCTCACGGCCTCTAGAAATGTGAAAGATGGACTGTCTGCCTGACCCTTGAAGTTGAACAAATATCTTATCTCGGTTAGTCGGGGTGGTCGATAGAGGTGCTCCATAAATGCAATAAACAAGCTATTCGGTAAAGCATATCCATTTGGATGTAGTTGAGATGGGGCTATCCCTATAAAAGACAGCACTTCTCTTATATACTGATTGAACGGGGGGAGAGTCCCAGCTGCGCACACATGTCGATTGAATGCGGTATACCCCTCCGGTGGATTGTGTGGTCTGTCATTTGGTCCAGGCAATAGTACGTCGTCCATCGACAAACCGTGCCTTAGGCATATTCTCCCAAGCATATCTTTCGAAATATTGGACGGAACAGAGTCCGGAGGACTATTGATAAGAGACGCGTCAGGTGCCTCGTCCGGGGCTGGATCGATAACTTCGACCTCAATCTCTGGTATTTCAAGCACGGGAGCAATTAAACTCTGAGTTTCCTGTGGCTGCGAGCTTGGAGTTTCCATAACTAGCTAACTCACGAGAAATCATCATTAGACGACAGAGAGCCCGTGTGTTCCCCTCGTGTAAAGTGTGTGTTGTGTAGTGTAGTGTTGTGCATTGCATGAATAAATTTTGCAGAGTTAAAGGAAAATTCGCCAACGACGAAGATAATCGAAATCCAGTCGGAGTGACCGTCATCGCTGACTGTCACCACCATACCAACCAGATATTAGAGATCGGCCCAAATTAAAGTTGTTAAGTTATGGTTCCATCAACGAGCTTCGAAGGGCAGTCAAGTGTGCAGTTTAACAGTCAAGTCCAGATATGCGAGAATGAAGCTCGTCGGAATCATGCTGTCAAGTACTTAAAATTTCATATCCATCATAGGATGGGTTCGAATCGATCATGGGAAGCATATTCGAATCCATCAGGATCCAAGTTCGTATCGATCATCAGGAACGTATTTCGAATCGATTGTCAACACTGGGGTTCGTACCGATCAAGATCAGTAGCTTCGGATCGATCCTTGGTGTTCAGGTTCACATCGGTCAGGAAAGCCTCGGCTTCGCATCGATCATGTTCGAGTCGATACTTTTCGTATCGATCGCGAGTATATGTTTCGAGTCGATCTGAAGCCGAGGGTTTCGCACCAATCGCTCACCCATTTTTCGCATCGATCATTATAGATCGACATGATTTACCACCATCTCGATCAATACGAACTACGTCCTTTACCATATAATCCTTGGGACCAATACGAACTCCAAGGAAAGGCATTATCGCCTGCATCGATTCAAGCATAGGCCCCCAAATCAACATGAAGTACGGATCGAGCCATCTTCATTTTATTTTTTCTTTCTCTGCGCTCCTTCTCCAATTATCAAGGGCATCGCCATGGCCATCCTCAACCGGGCTCCGACCCAGATCTAACCTTAAATATTGCCAGAATTGATAATCGGTGAAGAGGGGATGGATCTGAGATTCAAACTTTGTCGTCGGGATGTAGCTATAACTGATTAATTACCTAAGTTAGAAGTCAAAATTAGAAGAGTTAAGGGACTGTATGTGATCGATTCGAAGGAAGCGTGCAACTCCTCTCTCAAGTTTCTGGGTCGATGCGAAAGTTGAAGGCGGCGGTAAAATGTAAAAAGTGAAAAATGGTCGATTCCATGAGTATTTATATGGACCCAAGGAGAAACAGGGGCAATTCGCCTCCCGGTCCATATGACCGGTCACTACAGGTCAACCCCTAGGTCGAGTCGAACGGCCAGTTCGAATCCATCAGCCAAAACTCCTATCGATTCGAAATGAACAATGGGGTCCATCGGTACGAAGTGTGCAATGAAGTCGATGAAGAAGGCTTTTGGTCTCATCGGTGCGAAACCTTCATTCGAATCGATGATTTTGGAACACCAATCACGGTCCATCGATACGAAGTAGCTGGATGAATCCAACAGCATAATGCTTCATTGATACGAAGGGCTCCATAGGGACCAGTTGAAGTTCGTAGCCATCGATACGAACGGTCATTTCACGTCCATCATGACTCATACATATCAATGTGAAGTGTTAAAATTCACATCCATCAAACGCAAAGACCAATGCGAGAACACTTTCCAAACTTCTATATGGATACAGGAGAGAATCAATACGAAGGAACACCCAAAGACGACCATCAAGCGTTGTTGTAACTCGAGTTACACATCGATTCAGGAGGCGATCGATACAGAATTCGATGCAAGAAAACTGACAGCAACCCATGAACGTGCAACGTTAACGAGAGTCAGGTTAACATATATGCATATATGCCGAGCTAATATTCAATTTTCAGCATTCATAGGAATTGGATGTTCATCAAATAACGATTACGACAAAAAAGTAATAGTTATTCATAATGAAGACTGCAGCTTTTAAAAGCACATCATGTTATCACAAGACGTACTTTGGAGGGCAAATGTTATCCCGCCTTTTGGCAAGGCCGAGATAACAAGGCACTGGTTTAAAACCAAGGGTTGTTCGTCCTGTTTATCGAGCACACACAGGTTTGCTATGGTTGTCGATGAATTTTGTTTGAATCCGAATCAGGCTAAAATCATCAAGACACGACAAGCGAAGCCATAAAAGCCAGCGTTTCAAATTTCAAGCCAATCCGAGTTCGTATGCTCAAGTTATGATCGGTGCAAGTTGAAGGGAAAAGCCATGTTTTCGTATCCATCGATGAGCCCTATTTCGAATCCATCAGCTTCGCATCGACCAGCCTCGTATCCATCAAGGAGCCTTGGTTCGCACCGATCAAGTTCGTATCCATCAATAGAGCACGCGTTTCGTATTGATCGGCTAGATCCTGTTTCGTATCCATCCAGCTAGACACAGTCCGTATCCATGAATGAGCCTCTATTCGAATCCATCATCTTCGTATCGATCAGGGATACAATACCCTCGTATCCATTTGTCTCGAATCCATCAGATTCTGTTAGTTCAAATCCATCAGGCAACTGCTCTTCATATCCATCAGATGAATTTGCTTCGCATCCACCAGACGGTGGCTACTTCGTATCCATTAGGGGTTCTTGTTCGAATCCACGTCCAATGGCTTGTTCGTGTCCATCAAGTCAAATGAGCCCAGATCGACGCAACAGTCATTGATACAAAGAGGCGAGATTCACGGAGTCAAAACGGTCAACACGGAGCAAAAAAGGGATCGATGCGAGGAATGCGCGTCGCTTCATCACAGAGGCACGTGCATCATCGATTCGAAGTGGATCGATTCGAATTGATGGATTCGAACCAAACAGCCAACGAAAAACTCAAGCTCGTATCGATCATAACTCAAGATCCACTGATCCAAATGCTATGAAATTTTCACAGAAGCTTACACACAAGCAAAGGAATGTTCCTGCCAAGTTTCAGCTCAATTAGACCAATTCTTGATCGATACAAAATCGCTTCGTATCGATCATTGATCAAGTCGAAACTTGGTGGGATCGATCGTGCGGCCCCACTCACATGCCAGAAGGAGTCCCATGAAGTTTAAGCTCGATATCAGCCTCCTACGCCTATAAATAGCCCCCTGAAGCCTACAGAAAAAGGATCTTTCGATTCTCAAGCGCCCAGACTTTACCGGATCGAGATTTACATCCTACCCTTGCCGTTGAATTCGAATTCCAAGTTGTACTTTACTGTTGTTCGCTGTAATTGCTTGTAATCGTTGAAAGAGAATCAATAAAATCCCAAAAACTTCATAGTGGACGTAGGCAACACGCCGAACCACTCTAATATTGCGTGCCTATGAATTCGTGTTATTGTTTACTGGAGTTTTTGTTAGATAATCTTCATTTTACATTTATATTCTTCACTTTAATCTCTTCAAAAACTTTCAAAGAGTGTTGTGCCCATTTTTGGTACAAATAGTGACAAGATGTATCGCGAAATAAAGAGTGTCTTGTATTGGCATAGTATGAAGAAGCAAGTAATAGAGTATGTAGCTAGATATACGACTTGCCAAAGGGTAAAGGTGGGGCAGAAGAAGCCGAAAAGATTGTTGCGGTCATTGGATATTCCTCAGTGGAAGTGAGAGAGTATTTCTATAGATTTCATCGATGGTTTACTAAGGACTATGAGAGGGGATGAGAGCATTTGGGTCATGGTCGATCGTTTGACCAAGTGCGCTCATTTCATACCAATGAGGAGTACGAGAATGGTGGCATCGGTGGAAGCTTATACGTGATAAGGGTCATTGGTTATATGGAGTTCCTACTAGTATAGTCAGCAATCGAGATTTACTTTTCACTAGGGAGTTCTGGAGGAGTCTACAGGAGGCTTTGGGTACCGAGTTGAGTTTGAGAACAACATTTCATTCGAAGTTGGACGGATAGATGGAGAGGATAAATCAGGTATTGAAGAATTTACTACGGATGTGCATTTTAGACTTTGGAGGTTCTTGGGAGGATCATTATCCTTGGTGGAGTTTACCTATAACAATAGTTATCGGGCTAGCATTAGGATGGCACTATTCAAGGCATTATACGGTAGACCCTATAGATGACTATCGTGTTAGTGGGACACTATGATTATTATTGGATTGGTTATGGTGAGGGTGGCATCGAACATGGTAGACCTAAACCATAGGAGAATAAAGGCCGCTCGGGATGGGCAAAATTCTTACACTGGTAGGAGATGTACAAAATTAGAGTTTATAGTGGGCAACATGGTGTTTTTGAAGGTTTCACCCCCAGGACATGTTATGGGATTCGGTAGATCAGCGAAGCTAGCACCGAAATTTGTACGGCCTTTCCTAATAGTTGCTAGGGTTTGAAGTTGGCATATAAATAGAGCTTCCAGAGAAGTTAGCGGGGGTGCATGATGTTTTCCATGTGTCAAACTTGTTGAAGAGCTTACATGATACAGCTACCATAGTCGAGCCAAGTCAGCTAGAGGAGGTTGAGATAGGAGCCATGCACCCACTCGTATTCTAGATAATGGTACAAATTGTCTTCGCAACAAGAAGATCAGACTTGTTAAAGTCCACAGGGGAGACGATCCAGTGGAGAGTACATGGGAGCCTGGGGAGAAGATTCACGCGACCCACCCATAACTTATTTTTGGAATGTTTCTAATTAAATTTTAATAGGTATAGACTGTTATCCCGCCTTTTGGCAAGGCCGGGACACTAAGGACTTGACTGGAAACCAAAGATAGTTCGTCCCGAAGATTGGATAAACATATGATAACTATGGATACTAATGAATTTTGCCCATGTCTGAATCAGCTACAATCGATGTGACATAACAAGCAAAGCTAAGGAAGCTAACATTTAAAATTTCGGGTCAATCGGAGTTCGTGTGCTCAAGTTGTGGATCGTTGAAGTTTCATGGAAGGCAAATGTTATTCGTACCCTTATAGTTTGTATCCATCAAAATCAAAAGGGAAAAAACCACGATCGTATCCAACTCATTTGTTACCATCGATTCTCAAGCAAAGCATGATCAATTTTTATCCATGGAGAGAAACAATTCATTTGTATCCATCGAGTTCATGTCCATCACCATCTCCTTCGTGTCCCCTCCGTTCGTGTCCAATGAGTGAGAGAAACCAAACGCGTATCGATCATTACTCGATCGATACGACAGAAGGAGCCAAATAACGATACAAATTCATCGACACGAATTCCCTTCCAGGATCGATACAAATGAGGGATATGATCATCGATATGAGGCAAGCTGCAAGGCTCGATACGAAGGGAGGATTTTGGATCGATACGAACAAGACCTAAAAAGGAGGAAGACTTGGTCCGTTGACATAAAAAGTGGATCGATTCTGGAAGGCACCATGTCATTAACTATCACGTGCCTAGAAGCAATACGAACAGGGTCGACACGAATGGAAGCGATACAAGCTCAGCTATATATTGGAAATCCAAACTTACATCGATTATAACTCGAGAACTACAAGTCCAAATGCCATCAAATTTTCACAGGAGCTTGCCTACAACCTCAAGGATGTACCCGATCAGTTTTAGCCAAAAAGGATAAATTATTGGTCGATATGGATTCCATTCATATCGCTCTAATATCTAGTCGAAATCACCTGAACTTGATCCCATGGGCCCACCCATGTGAGAGAAGAAGTCCTCCACTGGGCGAGTATTTGCTGCCTACGCCTATAAATAGTGACCCTAGACCTATAGAAAAGGGACTTTTGGCTTCTCTACGTCGATACTTTGTCGAAATTGCTATCGTACTTTGATTGTACTGTTGTAATCCACTTGTGACCAGCTAGTTATAATCAATAAACATCAATAATTTCATAGTGCACGTAGGCCATATGTCGAACCACTCTAAAATTGTGTGTTTCTGTACTTTTTCTTATCTTTTGATTGGTGTGTTTGTTAGATCTGCCTCATTTTACATTTACTTTCTTTATTTTATCTCTTCAAACACACCCGAAGAGTGTTGTGCTTAATTTTGGTACAAACACTTTGGTGCTTCCACTGAGAAAACCCAGCTTTTCTCTGATTTAATGGATCTACTACCGCCGTTGGATTGCAAAATCTATGGAGAAGATCCAGATCTCAAGCCTAGAAGTTTTTCCATCCTATTCAGATTTGCACCAAGTCTAGGAGTGAACATCTCTATTCACCATGGTCACTACTAAGACTACCTCAACCGCCGTAGATCCAGAAGGACGGGATAGGCAAAACCCAGCACAACTTCCCTCTACAGACCAGAACACTACTGGACCTTCGGATCCACAAGGCCCTGTTACCAGGGAGGAGTTCCAATTATGCAAGAGTTGATCCAAAGCCACCAGCAGCTTACCGTGCCAACATGGAGTTAACTAATCGGGTGAACCGAGGAAGATGAAGGAGATCTAGACGAGAGCAGGCTTCCTACTCATCTACTGAAAGTTCAGCTTCCTCTGATTACAATCGTAGATCCACTGCCCACGGCTGAATGGAACCTATGCGCAGACTATCGGACATCAGCGCACTTTGAATCTTGGATAAGTGAGAGTTGGTCCATCAACCAGCCACCAGACCGGACCCTCCTCCCAAGGAGGGTCGCTATCATGCAACTGATAACCGCGCTGCTGCCGCTACCATCGACTAGAAAGCTGACACTCGGAATCGATCGGGAATCGAATGGATCCACCCTTTCGTCAACACGACCACACTCTTGAACCCTATATACCCGAAGGCTTGGAGCCAAGGATGCGAGGTATGGACCGCCCGGACCGTCCTCGTATTGAGAAACCCGACCACACCTTGGCCCAGCATGCCCAGAATGTACAAATGCCAGATATCATGACTATGATCCGCCAGATAATCCACGAGATCCAAGGCCTCACCAGCGACGACTAAGGAATCTCCCGTAGTCATACCCCTTTCACCGATGACATCTCTACGCTAAACGGCATCGACGATTTAGAATTCTAACTCTGTATGTTTATAAAGGGAGCTCTGACCCTAACCAACACATTTTCAAGTACGAATGGTTGATGAATGCTATGTGGGCTGATGATGCGGTCAAGTGCCGTAGTTTTCCAATTTCCCTAATGTTATTGGGACCATGTAGTTTACTCGCCTGCCACCCCGATCTATTTCATGTTTCGACAAGTTGGCTACGAAGTTTGTCGAGCAGTTTTGTATGCATGTCATAAAGCCCAAAGATGTTAATACCTTGTCCAGTGTCACTCAAGATCCCAGAGAGACACTTGGACGTTACTTGGAAAGGTTCCATGCCACTTGCGCGGAGATTAGTAACCATAATGATAATTCCGTATTGATGGCACTGACTAAGGGAATTCATCCTGATTTTGAATTTGGCAACTGGTTAGCTGGGAAACCCCATGCATCATTGCATCATTTCTATTCCAAGGCAGCCCGGTTATTGATGAGAGAGGATGCGAAACAGTCAAGGAAAAGGATGATGCAGGGCCTAGTGTGGAAGGAGTGCAGAGCAATGTCACTGTGAAACAAACCGAGGAGAGTTCCGGAAAGGTGTAGTTAAATATATAGAATAAGCAGAATTAGCAGAAAGGCGATGGAAATAAGGGTAAGAAGCAGGATCAGAATCGCGGACCGCGACATAGAGCTCCCATGTTTGAAACCTATGCTCCTTTAAATGCATTCCTTGGAGAATGTGTACTTGCAAACTTGTAATACTATCCAGTAGAAGAAACATGCTCCGTAGCATTCATTAGAGAGATAGATAAAAACTGGGAAGTTTTGTAGATTTCACAATAATTATGGCCACAACACGAACGAGTGTCTTCGTCTATAGGATATTATCGAGAAGTTGATCTGAGAAAGAACGTTGAACCAATTCGTTAGGATGCCGCAGGCTGAAGGTGTCGGCCCATCGAATCAAAATCAAGTATCGAATCAGGTTAGGCCGGAGGAACCTATGCGTACTGGTGGGAGGTTAGTTATTAGCACTGTTAGTGGTGGTCCTCAACTAGCGGGTCGGAGCTAGAGGGAAATGGAGTCGTATGCCAACTCTATTAGCCATGCGAGCTTTAAATGTTGCAGTAACTTGGAAGAAGGGGCTCCGGCCAAATAACAGAAGATGTTGACAGACGACATCGTTTTCTAAGACAGGGATGCCAATAGAATCGAAGCTCATATCATTGATCCATTAGTCATTTTAGCTCAGATAGATGCTGCTTGGATGAAGAGAATCTTAGTGGACAGTGGAAGTTTAGCGAACATACTCTTTAAGCGAGCCTATGATCAAATAAAGATGGAAGCAAAGGATTTAAAGCCTTTCCATTCTCTTGTTCATCGCTTCAATGGAAGTGCGACTATACCCATTGGGATGGTGGAGTTACCGGTGGAGTTGGGAGTTGGAAAGGGCTGGAGAGTCCGGATGCTGCAATTTATTCTATTGGATATTGATTCACTGTACAATGCTTTCTTGAGCCGATCGGCCCTAGCTGAGTTCAGGACTGCTATCGCCTTTCGATGTCTGATTTTGAATTTCCCTACCGACAATGGAGTCGGAGTTGTTCAGGGAGACTAGGCTGTAGGACGGGCATGTTATGTTGCTAAGCTGCGAGAGGCGCATTGAAAAGAGAAGGGAAAAGGCGTAGAGGAATCTCTCTGCGTCCGATTTGCAGATAATTGACAGTTAATGCCTAGGCCTAGGCCCGGGCACCACAACTAATTCCCAGTAGATCTTGACCCAAGTAATGAAGGTAAGGATGAAGTCAATGACAATCAGGCTTCTCTGGCAGAGCTGACCATCGATGTTTTGATCGATAACGATGACAATTGTAGAATGATAAAGATTGGATCTCAGCTAAGCCAATAGATGAAGGAGGAATTGGTTGAATTTCACCGGGCAAACCTCAACGTGTTTGCCTGGATGCACTCCGACATGTGTGGGATCTCGCCGGACATCATGCCACACACTGAATATTGATCCGCAGCATGTCCCGGTCAAGCATAAAAGGGGTGGTATGGATCCAGAGAGATATGCCGTCCTAAAGGAAGAGGTTGATAAACTCAAATCGAACAGGTTTATCCGAGATGCTCTATATCCAGAATATGTGTCCAACCCTGTACTTGTTAGGAAAACTAACGGAAAATGGAGAACTTGCGTTGACTACTCAGACTTGAATAAAGCTTGCACTAAAGATAGTTTCCTACTTCACTGGATTGATCAAGTTATAGACTCAATATCCAAACACGAGCTCTTATCTTTCACGGATGCATATTCCAGCTACACTCAGATTCCCATGCACTTACCCGATCAGGAGCACACCACCTTCGTCACCGATCTTGGACTTTACTGCTAGAAAGTCATGTTGTTTGGACTCAAAAACGCTGGAGCAACTTACCAATGGCTGGTCAATCGAATGTTTGCTAACCAGATCGAAAAAAATATGGAAGTAATGTGGACAACATGCTTTCAAAGTCACGATTCTATACCGGTCATATCAAAGACTTGGAAACGATGTTCAACATCCTCCGAGAGTATAAGATGAAGTTCAACCCATTCAAGTGTCACTTTGGGATCATGTCCAGAAAGTTCCTAGGATTCATCGTTAAGCTCGGGGAATCGAAGCCAATACCGAGAAGATCTGGGCAATTAGGAATTTTGAGACTCCAAGGACCATAAAGAGAGTTCAGAGCCTCAACCGGAAGGTAGCAGCTTTGATCAGGTTCATCTCAAAATCCACAGACAAATGCATTCCTTTCTTCGACCTAATCAGGAAAGGGAAACAAACTTTGGATGGACTGTAGAGTGTGAAGGAGCATTTCAAGCGCTAGTTCAACACCTAACCACACCACTTATACTGTCAATTACATCAGCAAACGACTGACTGATGCAGAGAGAAATTATTCGAAGTTGGATAAGTTAGCTTACTATCTTGTCATTCCCTCAAGGAAGCTTCGCGCGTATTTCCAGGCTTATCGTATCACTATCTACATCGACCAGCCATTACGACAGGTCCTCCCATGACCTGAGACATCTGGTAGGTTACTTAAGTGGAATGCCTAGTTGAGTCAGTTCAACATTACTTACATAACGAGGCGAGCTATTCAAGGAAAAGTCCTAGCGGACTTTATCGCCGAATTCACTATCCCAGAGGACTACGTACTGATGGCGCATCAAAAGACCGCTGCTCAGGCACTGGAGTTGTGCTCGAGACTTCTAAAGGCCGATCTATATGCTATGCTTTGAAGTTAGATTTTTGTGTGACCAACAGGGAAGATGAATACGAAGCCCTGCTCGCTGAACTCAGGCTTGCCAGGGATTTAAGAATTATTTCTGTGGAGATTTACTACGATCCAAAATTAGGTGTGTGCCATGTTCAAGGCGAATTCCAGGCCAGAGACCAAAGACTGGCTGCTTATGTTGCTCGGGTCCAGGAAATGTTGAATCAGGTCGACTATTATGCCATCTATTACATACCCTGAGAACACAATCAAAAGGTCAATTCTTTGGCAAAATTAGCCAGCGCCGGTGAGGCACAGCAAATAGGACTCGTCCCCGTTAAGACACTATCTTCCTCGAGTATTGATTAGATAGAGACAGACTGGGTGCATGAAGCCACACCCGAGAAAGAGTCATGGATGACCCCTTTCAAAAACTATCTCGAGCACAGTACTGTGCCTGAGCGCAGAAGTGAGAGAAGACAAGTTTTTTGGAAACCTCCATGGTTCATTATCCAGAATGGAGTTATGTATAGAAGAGGACTCAATTCCTTTACTATGGCGTATCGTCCACGACGAAATCAAATGAGTGTTACATGATATGCATAAGGGAGAATGTGGCGATCACACTGAGGGGCAAACCCTTGCTAAGAAGATACTCCGATATGGGTATTATTGGCCAACTGTGAATCGGGGTGCACCAGACTATACCAAGAAGTGTGATAGATGTCAAAAACATGCTCGGATACTAAGGGCCCCGTCTACCGAAATTACTCAAATGGTCAGTCCATGGCGGTTCGTCACGTAGGGCGTCAATATAATTGAATCTTTACCTCTAGCTAAAGGTGGTACAAAGTATGCCATCGTTGAAGTTGACTATTTTACCAAATGGAAGAAAGCTGAGCCCTTTGCTACCATCACGACGAAGAAAGTAATCAACTTTTTGGTCTGCAACATCATCTGTCGAATTGGTCTCCCACATACCATCATCACTGACAACGGAGTCCAATTCGATAGTGTCGAGTTCAAGAATTTCTATTGGCGATTCCATATCCAAAAGAAGTTCTCTGCGATTGCACACTCTTAAGTAAGTGGAGAGGTTGAAGTTGTTAACAAAGTTATAAAGTCCATTCTTAAGAAACGATTGGAAAAAGCAGGGGGAAAATGGGTCGATGAACTTCACATGGCTCTATGGGCATGTCAAACTACCCACAAGTCCACAACCGGCCACACTTCATTTTCACTTTGTTACGGCTCGGAAGCCATCATTCTGATTGAGCTAGAAGTACCTTCTCATCGTATGATTTAACATGGTCTGAGACAAATGCTATATTACTTGCCAAATCTCTGGAGTTATTAGATGAGAAGCGTGAAGAGGCTGATTTGAGGGCAGCCATGCACCAAAGTCGAGTCGTTTGATTGTACAATGCTAAGGTCCGACCCTGAACCTTTGAACTTGGCAATCTCGTGCTCAAGATAATTTACCCGGTCCCTTTGCATATAAATCCAACGTGGAAAGGAATGTATGTTATTGAACGAAGACCCAGAGACTGGACATTCAAATTATCAACCGTCAATGGTCTCACTTCGCTGAAAGCTTGGAGCAGCGAAAATCTTCATCACTACTACACATAACACCTTTGTTCATTCATTTATTCTGCTTTTCATTTGCTATTTGTTTATACATTTCAAAATTTGAACTTGTAATAAGGCAACTAACTTTGCCATACTTTCTTATTTCAACAATAAAATGCAATCTCTTCGAGCCAGAGCAGTGATTCTTATTATGCTTCATGCAACCATCACAATGCACAGAGAGCTATGTTCCATCCTATGGTGGGACTTACTTGAATAGGGAGTGAATGTGATACGACTGTTCATTCGCTAAGTGAAACTCGAGCTCGGGGGAAAGCTATCACACTGAAGCCAAAAAGGGTTGATACACGATAATCCTCTAACTAACTCGACTCTTAGAGTGCAAGCTGGAGTATAAACTTACAAATGTGGGCTCGAAGAGGGTGGATCCATCGACTTCGCCCGTCTTCAATCTAAGCCCGAGGAGGATGGATCCGCCTTTCTAACGACCTCACCTTCCATACTCACAAGCTCTAGGAAGGTGGATCCATCCACTTAACGACCTTTCTTGTTAACTCAAGGTGGATGTGACCCGACCGTCCGCGATTTTGATAAATCCATCATTCCAAGAGTATAAACAAAATCCTAAAACTCAAAACATATGTGATCGAACGTCTATCGACTAACTCTAAGTCCCCAAAGTGCGGACTGGATTATAACTTCAACTGGGTGTGACTGACCACCCACAACTAACTCTAAGTCCCCAGAGCGCGGACTGGAGTATAAACTTCAACTGGGTGTGACTGACCACCCATAACTAACTCAAAGTCCCGAGAGCACGGACTAGAATATAAACTTCAACTGAGTGTGACTGACCATCCACAATTTAATCTAAGTCCCTAGAGTGTGGACACATACCTGATAATTAAAACGAGTTTGGCTGACCGCCCACAATTCAATCTAAGTCCCTAGAGTGTGGAAACATACCTGATCATTAAAACTAGTGTGACTAACCGCCTGAAAAATAACTTAAGTCCCCGGAGCATGGGAGTAACTTTAAACATTAAGCAGGCATGATCGACCGTCGCATGCGAGTTCAGTCCCTAAAGTGTGGATGTGATTGTCAATAAGTGAGCGAGTGTAACCGGACCACTCAAACTCATCTCTCTACCACTTAGTTCCGGCTGAATGAAGCTAAAAATGTCGAAGGTGAAAAGCAACCACCATCCGACCACTTCGAATCATCCCCAGGACTGGGGGCATGACTCCAGCACCAACTACTAATGTAGACAGTATAATGTTGAGGATCGACAAGACGTTTGGTTACAACCCGAAGCCGTGACTCTGGGACTTAACAATCGAACATAAGTCCAATCCAGAGACTGATGGTTTGCAAGTGTGTCGAAAGAAAGCTTGAGTGATGCAACACTTAAACGAATAAACTCTAAGTTGTGCAAAGAACAAAAGGAAATTCTATTTTGTTATCCTTTAAAAGAAAAATAGTAACATGGCGTCAGGACAAAAAATCTTATTAGCAAGGGCCGAACCCGCTTCTATACACGGCCTACAAGAATGAAAAAAAGTTCCTAACTATCTGCCAAAAATGGGATGCCAAGATTCACGCCTACTCCTTGGGCTTCTTCTTATGCTTCTTCTCCTTTGACATCGAGCTACTGGAGCTGCCGCTATGATGTTGTTTTGAGCATTTTCCTTTACTAGGTCAGTCCCCGGCCGGTGGAAGTATCGTAGTCTCCTCCTTTGAATTCACCGGAATCAGGATGTATTTAGAATGCATGGTCGAAGGGATGGGGGTAGTTTCCATGTGAAAAGATGCGGGAAGGAACCCCGGTAGCAATAATCATGCCACCCGGAGAGATCATGAATAAAGAGGTTGGACCAGGTCCTACCATTCAACCTCACATGATGCTACCCATTGTTGCACTCGCCGTCTCAGTGCTAATTTCAGCCATTATTGCATCATCATGAGCTGCTTGAGTATCAAACAGGACGTTGGAGGTTGGAGCCGAAAAGCTGGCCACGAACGCACTTCCACTCATAGCAAATGGAAAGTCAGAAAGTGGATCATTGTGGGGGCCTAGGAGCTCATCCACCATTTGCTCATTGAAGGTGAAAGCGCTCACATCAACTTCCCCAACCGTAGCAATAGTAGTGGTTGTCGTCACCTCCGTTACGATAGCCTTCTGCTCTTGGTTTTTTTCTTAGGTTGTAGGGGCATGGTTGGTGTTGCTTATATAACTGAATGGAGATAGGAGAAAATAGTAGAAATTTCCTTTGATAGTACTCCAGACTTTGAATGAGTTCGAGAAGTTTTGAGAATACCTTCTTCAAGTTGGCTCGTGGCGGGGGCCGGGTTCCTTCTGAAACGTGCTCGGGGGCTAGAGATAGCTGTGGCTAATTCGGATCATAGGCCGCCATAGGTAGAGGATCAACTGCAGCAGTGGATTCAGGCTGGGTGGGACAGGGATCCCAAAGCTTGTATCATGATGCTCAACAACAGAGCGCTCTCCAACCTCCAAGTGTTGAGTGGCGAGATTTTCCTTTTCAAATACGATGATGGCGTCATGAAGAACTCTCCTTTCTTCCTCGTTTAACACTCGGTTTTCCATTTCGCATTCATCGAGAGATTCAGTATGATGCTTTTCCTTCTCATCATCCAAAAAACGGTGACAGGCACTTTATAAGTGAGTTGGATAATTGTTGAGCTAGCTTAAGTCATGGTTTTTTAGAACGTTGACATTATAGGTGATTAAAAGACCTTCAATATCGCTCTCAAGTCTGGCCTCCACTGCCCTGGCCTCAACTTCAACCCAAGCCTCGGCCTCTTGAGCTTTCAACGTAGCCGCATCCTGCTCGTTTTGATCCTCCACGGTTTTATTGCAAGCATCTTGGGCAATTTTATTAGCCTCATCTTTCTCCTTAACAGCTTCCTTGTATTTGGCTTCAAGCTCCGCCAGCTCTTGGAGTACCTTATCTTTTTATGCAGTGACTATGGCATTCCTATGTCCCATCCACCAGTTTTAAGCACTCATGTTGCATCCACTCCATTTTCCTGTTGGCCTCGTCGACTTGTTTCGAGCATACTGTCTCAGAATTCTTCAGAGTATCATTCTCTCCAGTAAGCATTGTGACGATTTGATCCTTTTAGGTGATGGTTTCTTGAAGCTCTCCAATTTTCTTGGTCCGCTCAAAAGCCACAGCCGAGGCCTTCTCGGCGGTTTTATTCCGTTCTCAGTATTGGCCAAAAGCATGGTAGATATGATCATGGATAGTTTTTTCTTCTCCGTCCGGCAACACCATCAAATTTGGAGGGAAATGAAAGCCGTTGAAGCATATATTCAGAAACTCTCTTTTTAGTTTATCTATCCAAGCGGCTCCCTCACCTGTCAATTCTGTAAATGCCGAAGTAGCTACAATAGAGGTGTCTGCCTCGATCGTACGGTGATGTTCGTTGGGTCTCGGAACTACTAGAGGTGGTGGTTGGTGCAAAGTTGCAACAATTTGTGTCCCCAAACTGGGAGGTAGCAACAAAACCTTGGGTAGAGGAGAGCGTGATTGGAAGCGGCGTCTATCTCACCTCTTTTTTTCTCTTTCCTATTCCCTGTCCCTTTCCCGAGCTCTCTCTCTCTATTGTAATAATCCCTCTTTTGACTAGAGTGGCGGCATTCATAATCAGAAACATGCTTATGAGATTCCCTATAAGAACTGGAAGATTCATGTGCAGCAGAGAGACTACCAAGCATAAATGGTTTCTTCGACATCAGATCTTCAAAATTAACAAAAAGGCAAAGTTGGTTATCTTCGAAGATTGGACAACTCGTGAATATTGAGTGTGTGATGTCATGAGGTGTATGCATGTATGTGTTAACCCCCCGACCAACCGGGTGTATCGGCCGTACTCGAAGGAGTTGGCTCGCCCAAATCTAAAGCACTTTTAATCCCTTACAATCCAGTATCCTGTTGGAGCAACACATAGCCCGAGATTGGAATATCTACACGTTCTTCAAAGGGGTTCTCCATGTGTGAGGAATAAGCTTTCGAAATTATAACACCAGCAGATGGCAGAGGCACAACCACGGATTTCCCTCTCGTAGATTTGCAAAGTTTATGAGCAACCGCCTTGCCTTTCCTTATCTTTTTTGAATGTCGAGGACTATCTGAAGGTCCGGCTACGGGTTCATCTTTGGTGGGGGTATCCTCTTCGCCGCCCTTCTCAGCGATTACAATTCCGGGAACTTTTCATCTAGCTTGTCTTGCTGGAGCTGCCCTGAGATATCCTTCAAGCCCTATGCTCTAATCTTCGTTAATCATCCCAACGGCCCTCAAATTTTCATCCGTAAGCACCGCTTCGATCCCTCTAAACTAGCACGGTACCTCCTAAATGATCCTAATGATTTCCCTAAATTGAGTGCCTTTGGGTCGAGGAATTGAAGCTTAAAGGTGAAATAACATTAAGCTCTGTGTCAATGGGGTTTAATCAATTAGTCGTCGGAGGAATTGAAACACTTATGTCTATCTGGCCACCATCCAACGAATCTTGGTGGGCACCGAATGAAGGACCACTCGGTTTTGAAGTAGCTGAGTTTAGTCCAAGTCCTAATCATTATTTGACAGTTTTGACTCCCTCTAAGAATATGAAAGAGGGATTATCTCCTCGACTCTTTACATTGAACAAGAATCTGACTTCCTCTGGAGTCGAGGGCTGAAAAAGGTGCTCCATGAAGACGATGAATATGCTATTCAACAAAGCATACCCATCCGGATGCAACTGTGACAGGGTAATCCCTAAGTAAGATAACACTTCTCGGATGTATTGATTGAATGAAGGAAGTGTCCCAGGTGTACACGAGAATCTGCTAAATGTGGTGTACCTTTCTGGAGGAGTATGTGGCATATAGTTTGGCCCTGGCAGCAGGACGTCATTCAACGGTAGCCCATGCCGTAAGCAAATCCTTCCTACCATTTCTTCAGAAATATTAGACGGAATCGAGTCTTATGGATTCCCAATGAATGCTGCTGATGGTAGCATATCCGGAGCAGGACTTACAAATTCGGCAGCAATAGTCGGCATCTCTATTATTGGAAGGGGTGGGCTTTGAGCCTCTTATGGTTGCAAGTTTCCGGGCTCCATAGCTAATCAACTTAGTAAAAACCATCATTATGTAATAATAATCCTGTGTGTTCCCCAGTGTGAGATGCATGAATGTGTTGTGCAGTGAAGTGATGTGAGTTACTTAAGAAAATTCTACGAAGATTAGCAAAAGCGTTTGAACAACGAGACTTCAGAATTCAACCGGAATGACCGTCATTACTGACCGTCACAGCAATGCCATTCAGACTTTGGAGATCGGTCCATGTTAAAGTTCATCAAATGTTGTCGAGTTACAGTTCCATCGACGGGCTTCAAAGGGCAGTCAAATATGCAATGAAAGGTTAAGTTAAACTATGCAGGGAAAAAGCTCGTCGGAGTCATATATTCAAATATGCAAGAGGCTTCGAATTCGTTAAGATTCAACTTGGATCGATCACGAAAAGTCTCTAATTCGTATCAGTCGAGGAAAGGCAACTCGTATCCATCGAATGTGCAAGTTCGTATCGATCAAAACGAGTGCGTGCATATCACTCCTCTAACAAGCAATTCATATCGATTAGGTATGCTTAATTTTATATCGATCGCATGCAACACCATCGTATCGATCAGCAAGTCCAAAGTCTTCGTGTCGGTCGCATCAAATCGATGTTGAACCATATATCAATCGGTACAAAGATATCCACCTAGACGATACGATAACTAACAACCCAAATCGATACAAATACTCCTAATCTAGACATTTTGGCTCGTTCTCCCTCCATCATCAATACGAATTCGAAGCAGGGGCTAAACCAACCCTTCAATAGATCACTTCATATCCCTCTATCGTCTTCCCCGCATGGCCTAGACTCCATTTCCTTCCTCCCTCGTCCTTGCATCGACTCATTCAGGCATCACCATCTTCGAAATTGGCAGTGGCTTTGGAGGGCTAGGCACTAGAATTCAAGTCCCTTCGTCCTAAGTTGATTTTTATGGAAAATTTACCTAATTAGAGTGAATAACTTGAGGGATAATGGATTGAATTAAGTTAAGGGACAAGGACAATTCTCTCTCTTGAGTTTACGAAGGCAGGAATGGATGAGAAAGCAAGAGGAAAAAAATATATTCCAAGCACTAGATGTTTATACCTAGGAGTACTAACCGTTTGTCTCCTAGTTAAGTGACCAGTTAAGGCCAGTTCTTCCCATTCGATACGAAGAGAGGCCACTTCGTAACCATTCTTTGGTTAAATAACTTGGCCATTCATGTCCATACATTGTCTATCTGAAGCAACCATGTTTCGTATCCATTAGAAACCTGCTACTACACTTTTCCATCGATGTGAAGCAAGTGTCCCTACATGTGCCAACATACATCGATGATCATCGATACGAAAGCTACTAAATGACCGAGTTTGAGCCGCGTATCTCTATCGGTGCGAATTGCTGATTTCGTATCCATCCATAACCAACCTGGAAAAAAGCTCTACGAATCCAACCGGTCATCGATATGAAGAACCATATGCTAATCGTGAATCATTAATACGAATTGCTTATTTCATATCCATTAGCTTGAAGACCCTAAGACTCTTATCCATCGATATGAACTAGCTTGGAACATCAACCAAATTCGTATCGATCGCCATCAATTTTTCAACCTTTCACATCGATCCAAGAGAGGAACAATACGAAGAAAAACTTTGAAAACAACCATCAAGCATTGTTACAACTCGAATTTCACACCGATTCAGGAGAGGATCAATACGTAATTCGATGCAAGAAAACTGGCAACGACCCATGAACGTACGAACGTTAAAGCGAGTCAGGATAACATGCATTTATGTGTATGATGAATTAACGGTCATCTTTTAAAATTCACAAGAATAGAATGCTCACATGGTGACAATCGCAACAATGAACAATATATTTCTGGCGTTCAACACTCAATTACAACAATGCATAGTATAATCGTTGGCGTTATCGATCCAAATTTGTATATACTACCAGAAACAACCGAAGGTTACATCTTTTGATGAGAAGGCAACAACTATTCATCATATCGGATAGAACTTTCCAGACAAAAGGTTACAGCTTTTCAAAGCATGTCATGTCCACACAAGACATACTTTGGAGGGAAAATGTTATCCCGTCTTTCGGAAAGGCTGTGACACCAAGGAATTGCCAGAAGATCGGATAAACATAGGTTAACTATGGATATTGATGAATTTTGCCCGAGTCTGAATCAATCTACAATCGATGTGACACGATAAGCAAAGCTTAGGAAACCAACGATCCAAATTTTGGTAATCGGAGTTTGTATGCTCAAGTTGTGAATCGGTGTAGTTTCATGGAAGGAAAATGTAATTCGTACCCATATAGTTCATATTCATCAAAATCCAAAGGTAAAAAACCATGACCGTCCATCTCGTTCGTAACCATCGATTCTCAAGCAAACCATGATCAATTCGTATCCATAGAGAGAAGCAGTTCATTCCTATCCATCGAGTTCGTGCCCATCGCCATCTCCTTCGTGTCCCCTTCATTCGTGTCCATCGAGTGAGAGAAACCAAACTGGTATCGATCACTACTCGATCGATACGATAGACGGAGCCAAATAACTATATGAATTCATCGACAGGAAGTCCCTCCCGGGACCAATAAGAATAGGGGATATAATCATCGATACGAGGCAAGCTGCAAGGCTCGATATGAAAGGTGGATTTTGGATCGATACGAGCAAGACCTATAAAGGAGGAAGACTCGGTCACTCAGCATAAAAAGTGGATCGATCCTGAAAGATAGTACCATGTAATTGACCATCACGTGCCTAGAAGTGATACGAATAGGGTCGACACGAATGGAAGCGATATGAGCTCAGCTATACATTGGAAATCCAAACATGCGTCGATAATAACTCGAAATCTACAAGTCTAAATGCCACCAAATTTTCACAAGAGCTTGCCTACAACCTCAAGAATGTACCAGATCAATTTCAGCCAAGAAGGATAAATTCATAATCGATACGAATTCCATTCGTATCACTCTAATATCGAGTCGAAATCACCTGAACTAGATCTCGTAGGCCCACCCACGTGAGAGAAGAAGTTCTCCGAGATCTGGGCAAGATATTTGCTACCTACGCCTATAAATAGTGACTCAGGACCTAAAGAAAAGGGACTTTTGGATTCTCTATGTCGATACTCTGTCGAAATTGCTATCGTACTTTGATTGTAATGTTGTAATCCACTTGTGACCAGCGAGTTATAATCAATAAACATTAATCATTTCATAGTGAACGTAGGCCATATGCCGAACCACTCTAAAATTGTGTGTTTTTGTACTTTTTCTTATCGGTTCATTAGTATGTATGTTAGATCTGCCTCATTTTACATTTACTTTCTTTATTTTATCTCTTTAAACGCATCCGAAGAGTATTATGTCCAATTTTGGTACAAACATAGACTATTTATGTGTTAAGAACTGAGATGTTGGTTTTGATGACAACATTCTTTTTAACTTATCTTATTATAAAATATATACTAACACTATTGTCGCGATTGATATGTATATGTAGGACCTATGCAGGATATATATATATCTGTGTGTGTGTGTGTGTGTATGTAGGTATTGATTACTGAAGACTGATCAATATAAAGACTCAAGACTTAAGATTCAGAATGAAGATATCAAGATTGAAGACTCTAGAGTATCAAGAATTCAAGATAAATGTCTATTTTTTGTTAAAACTTCATAATAGCACGGAAATCTTCATTCCAAATTTCATTTGGGATGGATTCCATTTCTATCTTCTTAGTGGCTTACAAACCCACGACAAGTAGCTTACAAACCTATGACAAGTGGCTTACACACCCACGAACATTCTGGTTTTGTACAAGTTCTCGAGTCCTGATGTGATGAGATATTCTGTAGGAAGAAGCTTGCAAAACTAATTCAAAATGATTTTCAAAACTGCTTTTCAAAATATTTAGCCTTAAAAATTATCTTTTCAAACGACTTTCAAAACGATATTTTAGCCTTAAAATATTCTTTGTTTTTGTTTTTAAATAAACTCTTATTTTAAACTTCGTTTGTTTTTAAAATTATCTTATGATTTTTAATATTCTTTATAATATATATATACTTGAGATTTAAAATCAAACTTTTATATGCATTCTAAAAATATATTTTTCTACTCTTCTTTATTTTAAAACATAGAAAAATTAGTTTATTTTACTCCAGAATCATTTCATCTGGTTTTCCTTTCAATATCGTTTTCAAAACAAATTTTACGTAGTTTTTTTAACTAAGGATGTCGAGATCATGAGATACCCCATGTCGACATGGTGGCCGTTGAATTCAAAAGTTTCAATTTTCAAAAGAAGTGTCTATTCGTTTAAATCTCTTCACGAATGGTTAAGACCGTTACTAGTCTATATATAGCCTTCACAAACGAATTTTTTAAATAACTATTTTTTCTTATTTTCTTCACACCCTATTCTCCACAAATTCATATTCTAAAATTTTCATATTTTTAAGATCGTGCCGAAGTTCTGCCAAATTCTCAAGTGAATCAAATTAGAATCTCATTCTTGTTTGATTCTCTGCCCTATCTCAAAGATCAAAGTGCTATTCAGAGTTATATGATCAATTTGCAATCAAAGGTTTAATGAGTCACTCTATAAGGTGTGGTTGTGCCTGCAAATCAATTGGGCCATCATGTGTCCCATAAATCAAGAGTTTGCCCTGGACTTAAAGACAGGAGGGTACCTCAAGGCCTTTAGAAATTAAGAATTGTAATCTCGGCATTGGTATAATAAATATCTATATGAGATGTTTGCCTTGTTATAGGATTGGATGTAGGGTATCTCCGAACCAGTATAAAATCCATTGTGTTCTTTCCTTCTACTGCTTTTTACTTACTTTCTGCATCTATGATTAATTATGTGATTGTTTTGTGATTAAGTTTTGCATTTTTTTATATCATAATTTTTAAATTAGTCCATATAAGTCTTAGAATCCATTAAACACTATTCACCCCATCTCCCCTCTAGTGTTAAATTACCTTAAAATCCTTAATTCGCACTCTATTTCAACTGACACATCTTTAAGCACTCCGAACACCATCAGGCTTCCAAAAGCTATCAAAAACTTTCTTTTAATGACCCGAAAGCTATCAAAGCTTACATCAACTATGTAAAATTTGGTAAAATTCATACAGGAAAATTTGCTATTTTTGAAGATTTTCCTTCTTATGAAATTGAAAATCTTTTTCAACAATGTTCAATTCTTAGTTTAGTAGATAACAAACAAAACGATTTTGTATGTTATCCAAATCATGTTAAGATGTTTTATGCGAATTTGAATCGTGGTTTTTATGATGGGCTAGATGGGCAAATTTGGAGTAGTGTTAAAGGAACACAAATAGTTTTGGGTTGTGAAATTTTTAAAAAAAAATTGGGATGCAAGTATACCAGAACAAATCTCTCGGAATTTCAAATAAATGAAAATGATCAATAGACATTTCATTACATCTTTGAAGGGGACGACAATTTTGAATTCAAAAATCGTTATTTTCATCCAAAAGCAAGAATTATTAACCTTTTATTCAACACACCCTTATACCAAGATCGAGAAACTGCAACAACCCAACTTTGAACGTTTTCAAAGCTCTTTTTGCAATTTTTGAAAATTATGATATCAATTGGGCTCAAGTTATTTTAGACGAGCTAAGGCCCAAGAATTTTACTATGGATGAAAACACATTAAATCATGGAGTTTATCTCACTCGGATTTCTAATTACTTTGAATTGATTTCAAAAGAGAAAAATTTATAACTAGAAAAGTGTTCAATCATGGAAATATTTTCCTTATGCAGATTCCATTAGTGTTTCAACCATATGAAACACTTACAAAAAAGGAAGAAAGGCTTGGTCATGAAGAGATGGAAGAAATGGAGGAGGAAGAAGAAGAGGAAGTGGAAGAGGAAGGAATGGAAATTAAAGAGAGGAAGATGAAGATCAAGAAACTTCCTTAAAGAGTATTGAATATCCTACTAATCCCACTAATCCATCCAATAAGACCATTCTCAATAATCAAAGAATTATGGTGGAAAATCAAAAGACACTCAAAAGATCGATGAGTAAGAAAATGGATAAGATTTCAACTAAAATTGACAAGTTCTTTGGGAAAGTTAGTAAAAAAAACTTGGCTATCATCTTCTTTATCTTTATCTAATTAGTTTTAGTTCATGTTATCTAGTTTACTTCAAGTTCTATCCTTGAATTTTCCTTTATTTTAGTTGATATTATTTTATGTAATGTTGACTAGAATCATTAATGAAATCTTTTATTTCATGTTATTCAACGTCACTTGTCTCCGTAATTGCTTGTTTTTATATCATACAAATTTTAGTTGCATAGATTTTTTTATAATATTCAAAACAAAGCAAATTGTCACTTTAGGCAGAGGCATGCCGACATCCCCCATGTCGACATGTAACGGGCAAAAAGTTGTTCACTTTCAAATTTTAATTTCATGTAACTAACTTGTGTCTATTCATTTCAATCAACTTTCTACCCCCATTTACACCCGTTTCTTCTAGAATAAATTATCAAACTTCATTTTCAATCACTCCCTTTCATATTTCTTCCTATTTCTTGAATTATGGCTTCTTCGAATAAGAATCTAAGTGATAATCTTGACGAAACTCTCACTTCCTTCAAGAATATTCTTACATTCATACTTCGTAATCAGTGCCACTTAGAATTGAGTCAAATGCAGATGATCAAGGAGCAAGAGAGACATTTCGATGCACTTCGTTGGATGATCTCAGCTCTTCACAAGGACGATCTCCAAGGAAATCCACCAATCACTCTCGACAAAGATAAAGAAGAATGGGATGCCGCCAAAGCAGACCCTATCTTTGGAGAAGATGGATGGGTGGAAGTACCAATGAATGTCTACTCATTCTGTATGATATCTATTTGATTTGATTGGTGTGTTTAAGCTTGATTGACTTGACTTGTTTAAAACATTTGGTATGGTTTGTATATATGACTGGATTGAATAATTACTGTAAATATGATTGGATGGTGATTGATTTGCTTCTGGATTACACTTATGATCACACTCATGATCACATTTCACATTTATGATCACATTACATACTTATGATCACACTTAGCACTTATTACACTTGTATATGGATTACTCTATTGTATTATGGTTGATTATCTTATATCAAGTTCAGGGAATTTATTAGTAAGAAGTTTTTGTTGATGAAAAAGGGGGAGAAGTTATAAAATAGTAGTTGGCTTGGAGTAAGGGGGAGTTATGATTGGAGTAAGGGGGAGTCATGGAGTAAGGGTAACTTATGGTAGGAGTTATTGTATGGTAAGTATATTTTATAAATACAGTATGTCATCATCAAAAAGGAAGAGATAGTTAGGAACTAAGATGTTGGTTTTGACGACAACCTTTTTAACTTATCTTATTATAAAATATGTACTATTACTATTTTCTAGATAGATATATATATGCAGGAACTATAAAGGATATATATATATGTATATGCAGTATTGATTATTGAAGATTGATCAGTATAAAGACTCAAGAATCAAGATTCAGAATGGAGATATCAAGATTGAAGACTCTAGAGTATCAAGATCAAGATTTCAAGATAAGTGTCTAGTTTTTGTTAAAACTTCATAATAGCATGGAAATCTTCATTTTGAATTTCATTTGGGATGGAACCCATTTTATCTTCTTATTGGCTTACAAACCACGACAAGTACCTTACAAACCTATGACAAGTGGCTTACAAACCCATGAACATCTTGGTTTTGTACAAGTTCTTGAGCCCTAATGCGATGAGCTATTCTACAGGAAGAAGCTTGCAAAACTACTACAAAATGGTTTTTCAAAATGATTTTCAAAACTGCTTTTCAAAATGTTTTAGCCTTAAAAATTATTCTTTCAAATGATTTTCAAAACGATGTATTAGTCTTAAAATATTCTTTGTTTTTAATAAACTCTTATTTTAAATATCGTTTGTTTTTAAAACTATCTTATGATTTTTAATATTTTTTATAATACATATACACACACACTTGAGATTTAAAATCAAATTTATATATACATTCTAAAAATATATTTTTCTACTTTTTTTTGTTTTAAAACATAGGACAATTAGCTTATTTTACTCCAAAATCATTTCATCTTATTTTCCTTTCAATACCATTTTCAAAACAAATTTTACATAGTTTTTTTAAATCAGGATATCGACATCATGGGATACCCCACGTCGACATGGTGGACGTTGAATTCAAATGTTTCAATTTTCAAAAAAGTGTAAATTCGTTTAAATCTCTTCACGAATGTTTATGACCGTTACTAGTCTATAAATAGCCTTCACAAACGAATTTTTTAACTATTTTTCTTCACTCCTTCTTCTCCACAAATTCATATTCTAAAACTTTCATATTTTTAAGATCGTGCCGAAATTCTGCCAAATTCTCAATTGAATCAAATTAGAATCTCATTCTTGTTTGATTCTCTGCCCTCTCTCAAAGATCAAAGTGCTATTCAGAGTTATAAGATCAATTTGTAATCAAAAGTTTATCGAGTCTCTCTATAAGGTGTGGTTGTGCCTGAAAATCAGTTGGGCTATCTTGTGTCCCATAAATCGAGAGAGTTTTCGCCCGACTCGAAGACAGGAGGTTACCTCAAGGCCTTTAGAAATTGAGGATTATAGTCTCGACATTGGTATAATAAAAATCTATGGTTGATTATGTGATTGTTCTATGATTAAGTTATGCATTTGTTTATATCATAATTTTTAAATTAGTCCATGTAAATATTAGAATCCATTAAACGCTATTCACCCCTCCCCCTCTCTAGTGTTAAATTAGCCTTAAGATCCTTAATCCTCACTCTCTTTCATTATGTACAGGTCATGCTTAGCATACCCTTTAGGTACAGACCCTTAGATGGTAGGAACGGTTGTAAACATGTCAATAGGACGTATTGTGGATGATGGATGCTAGTGGATGTATTTGGATGTGTATTATTGGAGTCTTTTCTTTTACACGTTTAGGATATATATCCTCTAGGTATACATACACATTCATACTTTGTAGCATAATTTCACTTGATTATTGTTTTCTTAGTGGATGTTATGCATATGAGTTGTATGATTTTACAGAGATATAGAATTGCAAGTACCTTTACTTAGGATGTTGCATACATTTGGATGCATGGCATGAGCATTTACATGATAGGAGGTCGACCGGATCAGTAAACCACCTACTTTTTGCATTAGTATAGGTTCATGTGCATTTTACATTGCATTTATATTTATATGTTGCATTAGAAAAAATTCTAAGGACCATGATTTTCTCATGGATGATGGATGAGTAGATGGTTGTGGCCATTGGTTGTTGTGTATATAAGTTATAGTTTCCATCCTTTGAGATTTCGGGATGAAATTCTTTTAAAGGGGAGAACGTAACACCCCAAGAATTTAACAAAAATTTAATGAGATATTTTAATTTAAATAAAATAAGGACTAAAAAGAAATTTTCCATTGACATCCAAATTTGGCAATGAAACTTTCATCATTGTGTTCGTAACAATTTTCTTAATGATTTTCATATATAATACTTTGAAATTGGAGTAAGTATGGTGAAGTTACGGGTGTTAGAAGATTTAAAAATAGAATAGAAAATTAAAGGTAAAAATTCACAAAACTCACAAAATTAACAAAGGAACTGGTCGACCCAAAGGGCCAAATAACGACCTATAGTGTTCGACCTAGGTAGAGTAGCATTGACCATGCTGTGTTAAATCAGGCGATGGATGACATGTTCGAACGATGATGATTTGTTGCTTCATTGCCAAATTTTTTAATGAGCATGTAAGATGGCGGTAAAGATTCAGTAGCCTAGATTAACGGCCTAAACTATTTGCTAACCCCTGTAAATTCAAGCCTAAACTAATACTAAAATTCACGTAACAGTTCACTATAATGAAATTATGCCCAATCCTATCTCTCCTCTAAACCTAAAAATTCTTCAAAAATCAAAATAAAATCAACTTAGAAGAACACAAGCAACTAGATCTAGATAGAGCAAGCTGAGCTAACATACAAAGGGGAGAATCTCAAGTAAAGCAAATAGGAAGAGCTTAGCTGATGTGAGTGAGAACAATTTTAATTAGGTGATTATTTAAAAGTACAATTGATCTATTATCTATGATCTAGGATGATGTTAGAAATCCTAAATTGAAACCAGTAATCTAGAAAAGAAATTGAAATCGCTATTAATAGCTAAACCTATTCTTTCTATTTAAAATATAAACCTTAAAGTTAGAAACCCTTAAATCATAATCCCTAGATTTGATAATTGAAATCGAAAAATATGGACTAGTCGAATCAGTAATTAGGGTTCACAAAAATAGTTAACTACGCGAATTAAACCAAAATATGCAATTGATAATTAAAATCAAAAGAACCCTAAAATTTATTCTATGATCGATTGACCCTTGATCCGTGGTAGTCCACCGGTAGCGGTCGACCTGTTACGGTTAGCGGTCGACCGGTAGGAATATAAATTGCAAAATATGAACCTCGGCATAAGGCCCAACTTTAAATTAAAATTAACATAAAAAATGATTATTTGTTGGCCTATTTAAAGGCATTTGGATATATGTTTAGAGTACTAGGGAAGCTAGTTCCCTAGGAGAAGACACTAGGTCATTGCGGTTTTGGATAAATGTTCTTTACCCAATTTAGGATCGAGTAATCGATTAAGGACGATGTATTTTTGCAAATGGAACTCATAGGAGGTTCCAGGCAGATGCGGAGCACTGATGAGGATGTCAGATAGAGTGGACCCGGCATAATGGGAATCCTAGTATCCACAATGCAATGTGATATGGTAAAGATGGAGGATCTCGACGTGTGCAATAAGAGGCCAGCACTACCATCGAGAGGTGGAAGTAGGTGTAGATGATGAGACCTGTGCAGTTAATGTGCTCGGTAGATTCAAAGCGGTGGAGGTGCAAAAAGTCATAGCGAGGATACAGCAAAGATATAGCGGGATATAGCAGATGGCTCTAAAATAGCATATAAAACTCGTACTTAATGTTTTTACAAATATATAAATTGTAATTAAATGAAAAATTATCATTCAATCGAATATAAATAATACATAAATAATTTTGAGTAAAAACATATGCGAATATACTTTAAATAAACGAAAAACTGTTATATAACATAATTGAATTTGGTAGAATATTAGAGTATTTTTACTTCAGAAAATATATTAAAAATTAAATCAAATAAATTGGTTTCATAATTTTATAATATATAAATGCAATTTTTCAATTCATTTTATTAAAAAGCTATAGCAAGAATAGCGGAATATAGCGGAAATAACGGGATATAGCGGAAATAACGGGGATTAAAGCGGAAAGGCTATATTTTGGGGCTATATGGAAAAATCATAGCGGTAGAAATCTTCTATGAGATATAGCGGGGTTGTAGTGGGGTAATAGCAGGGCATTAACTACACAGGATGAGACACCCCATCGAGTTAACATTTTGGTTCTCCCTCTCTTGGCGTAGTGAGAAATGGGTAACCGTAGTTAGGGGAAAATCAATTCTTGAATAGCGTAGTTATGGTGATAGTAGTAGAAAAGCATCCCCACAGTAGCCTAGGGATGATATTTCCATAATTAATAGCCAATATGGCAGTGTTTTGCATATTGTGTAGCTTTAGAAGCGGTGGCTAATAGTTAGTTATGAGGTTCGATCCTTGTAATAGACTACACAAACTATAGTGTAGGCATGTATTAAATAAGAACGCTTGGTTAATGGGCCTTAGGAATTCACTAACACTTGTATCACCCCCTTGGTCATCTACAGTAGCGTTGAAGTAAGTGCACATGATCATCATATATTAAACTTGTACTTATTCACCAGAATTTAGTCTGACTCACCCTTTTCCCTTCTTTTTCCCCACCATAGGTGGATAGGACAACAGGTGATAGGCCCATTCATGGTACTTGGAGAGTAGAGCTTATTTTTGAAGATTAGCTTTTATCATGTTTGCTCTCTATGTATTTATCGATCTTTTTAGTTCATTTTATCTCTCTTATCAGACTTGAAGTGATATTTTATATGTACTCTACAGTGGACCAAGTACTAATTATTTGAGACCATGATTTGGATATTTTCTAAGATTGATACTTTTCTGTTTTATATATTTTTTTCCTTTCGCCGTGAGTTCTAAAAATGTATTATATCTTGGATTATATCTAGTATTAGTCTCTGTGATGTTATAAAAACCTGACAGCTCACATTTCTCCGTACGACCCAAGTTCAGAAGTCACACTAGGTTTCGGATCAGTGTGTCAAGAGGTGCGTGTTGTCGCAAGAATTTACGGTGGTTCCATGGTAAGTGGACTTGACGATGTGTATTATATTGCGATGATGCAGTTTGGCCAATTAAGATTGGTGGTTGGAATGTAGTTTTCCTACATGATTGCTAAGTTATTCCACTAGTGATTCCTTCATCACTACCATGCATACTTGTATAGATCAATCACCAAAATGTTTGGTCAGGTAAGTGGTTTGTACTGCAGTTTTGAATGTGGGTTGATCATGCTCTTGTGTTATGAAGCTAATCTTATTTTGATTTTTATGCGTTTTTGCCTTTGATGTTTATTCATGTTCATATTCTCCTTTCCTGACTAGTAGTCATGATATGTTTGTTCCACATGATTGCTAGGTTTGCTTGTTTTGTTAGCAACCTTTCTTGTTATTATCATGCATACTTGTATGGGATCAATTACCAACAAGTTTAGTTGGGTAAGCAGTTTCTATGACTGATGCATTCCTTGGCTTATACTTTATATTTCTTGTATGAACACTTAATATAAGCACGTATGTATCTTATAGAAATTTTAAATGAAATTACCATACCTAATCAGGAATAATTATTGCATTTGTGTTTGTATGCTTCCATCTTTGCTTAGCCATTAGCTTATTAGCAATTTTTTCATTGCTACCTTATCACTTATACAGGATCAATCAGTGACAAGTTTCGCATGGTGAGCATACTGTTAAAATGGTTCCTTGTTACTTTACTAACTCTTTCGGTAACTCTTCCTTTGTCCTTGGAATATTTACATAGGATCAATCACTGGAAAATTCAACCTGATGAGCAACCTCTGTGAAGTCATACTCTATTATTACGTAAGCTATTTCGATAATATTCACATTGCTAACCCATGTACTTGCACATGATCAATCATTGTTAAGTTCTACGGAGTAAGCGACTTCTGATGGAATGCCTTCTCATTGCTACCTTCCACACTTGCACAGGATCAATCACTATCAAGTTGGCAAAGGAGAGCGATATCTGGTGGAGTGCCTTTGTAATCCAATCCCATGTATCCTTGTTCGTTTTCATGCATATATTCCATATGCGCTTTATACAAGCTTGTTCTAGCGTCAATAAGTTGGTAGCATTCTCTACGATTTTAGCATTCGTTGTTTGTGTTAAACTACCCAACCGGTAGTTATCTTTTACTACGAACGAGCTAAGCTATCCACACTACTAACATAAATCCTAGGCCGATAGTTGACGGTGAACCAACTAGGCGGTGGCCATGTCCGAACCACCGGCAAGTCGGGTTCACTACTACCAACTAAAGGTTTAGAGCCAATAGTCAGTAGCGAACACCTAGTTGGCACTCATGTCCTAACCATGGGCTGACCCAGATCATCACTGTCGGCAAGAACCTTGGGGTCAATCATCATTGGCGAACACCCATTTAGGGTACTTTGGTTCACCATTCCTGACAAGTAGTTTGGTGTCGATCATCAATGGTGAACACCTAATTAGGGTTACTTTGGTTCACCATTACCAGTAAGAATTTTGCAGTCAATCGTCAATGGTGAACACCCAGTTAAGGTTACTTTGGTTCACCATTTTCCAACAAGAAGTTTGGGGCTGATCGTCAATGGTAAACACCTAGTTAGGGCTACTCTGGTTCACCATTGCTGACAAGAAGTTTGGGGCTTATCGTCAATAGTAAACACCAAATTAGAGTTACTTTGGTTCACTATAGCCGACTATGAGGTTGTTCGTCAACAACAAGTACCTATTTAAGGCTGCTCTGGTTCGCTGTTACCAGCCAAAGGCTTGGGGCCTATCGTTAATAGTGAACATCCAGTTGGGGATACTTTGGTTCACTCTTGTTGGCCAAAGGTTTGGGGCCGATCATCAATGGCAAACATCCATTCAATGCTGCTCTGGTTTGCCATTGCTGGTAAAAGACTTTAGGGCCGATCATCAATAATGAACTATCTGTTCCATGATCATGTCAAAATCATGGGTAAATATGGTTAGCTGTTGCCGGTTGAGATCTGTCTAAGGTTTCTATGATGCACCAGAAATGGGTCTCCTAATATGCAGTTGGCCTCGCCCGTATAATCCTAGAAATCGGGGAATTTATTTGGCATGGGACAATTGTTTTTATGGTGGTTTGGTAGCACTAATAATCTATCATGTTTTCGCACACCCTATCCATGGGATTCGATAAAACTATGATGATCAATAGTACACTTGTCCGTAATCTATGTTGTTGCAATAGTCTACGCGCAAAAATAAATAGGAGGTTTTGAGCATTCCATGTTTTCCCGAATACTACTCCATTGATGATGATGATGATGAGAATGTAGGCTCCCTTTCATAGATCCCTGCTGATAAAATATAGTCCTTCCCAAATTGAGTTAGGTGGCCCCGTCCAAGGGGAAATTCGCTCAAAGATTAGGCTTACTTCCTTAAGCGGGCTATGCTTGCATTGTTCACCAATTTTTGCCATAGCACCGCGATTTTCAAAGCAATCTCGTTCCTCTTTTCCTCAATTAGATCTTGGAATATGTTTAGCAATCCCTCGTTCTCCTTTAAGCTATAGTGGATTCTCTTATGAAATGTGACTGTAGCTTCGATGAGAGGCATAACCTACCATTCCTAAACCAAAACAAAAGGAATATGTCCCATTACAGTTGCACAGCAAGTGCAGTAAGCATAAAGTTCCAATGGTAGCTCATTCATCTTACCTTCCTTATCATTTTCCAATCATTCTTTAATGAATGTTTTGAGAACCTTGTTGACTTCATCAACCTATCCATTGGCTTATGGGAGAGGCACCTAGAAAATCTTTTCATGATTCCGTGTTATTGATAGAAGTTGGTGAATTCTTGACTATCAAACTGCCGTCCATTTTCTAAGATCATCTAGAGCAAAACTCGATGCTCGATAAAGTAATCTATAGCTTCTATTGCATACTCAGCTCTACCCATGGCCATTGTAAATTCACCAGTTAGATTGATTCCCTTGAGATTTCCTTTTCTAGCTTCTGTGCCCTAGTGTAGTCTCCTCAACTACCTTGATGTACTTATCCACTATTTCCTTATCCCCGCTTGCAGCCATACATCTTAGCAATGGGTTAGTGAAAACTCTTATGTACAGGATGATATCTGTATGGTGTACCGAGTCACCTTACGCATCACTTTCCTTGCTTTATTCTGGTTTAAGGGTAAAGTTTTTTACTAGGACCAACCCACAAAATGATCCATTTCCTAAGCTAGCCAATTTTTTCTAAATCGTCAAAATCTCAAATTTCCTCCCGTGGGGTGTGCTTAACCACATAGTATTCTTGTGCATTAAGTAAAACCTTCATCCTTTTTCCTTTTTTAACTAGTATGCCAACTATTCACCTTTGACTTTGAACTGCCAAAGTGCATGATTCACATCCATTTCCAAGTTGATATAGATAAATAGTGTCCCAATTTTTAGATATTTTGATATTTTCAATCCTGGTATTAGTGTATTGTATTCTCGTTCAGTCTTGCCTACAAGGAAAGAGGTCTGTCTGACCCATTGGGGTCAAGAACATCCGTTCCTACCTAGTCATTAGTATTTCTCTCACTTCGGTGGGTGTCGCATAATCATATGAGATGGTATTATTATACCTTAAGTATTTTTATCAAATACTATTTAAAATTCATTCATAAAAGCAAGTCATACCATTGCATTTCTAACCCCATATTCTATAAGGGTATCTAGTCTCTATAGTATCATGTTTCACATTCATATGAAGTTGACTCTGTCTCTGGAGCTATTTGAAAAGATTACGCTCCACCATCCCCATAGATGTTTGATCTTGCCTATGGAATTGGTCATGATTACACTCCACTGTCTCTGAAAGAGCTGAATCTGGTCTTTCATTGTCTCTGATGGAGTTGAACCCCATCTCCAGGACTAGGAAGTTTATGGTCCACTGTATAATTAATCAAGATTAACAATTTTCAAGCACGCTATCTTTTGGTATCTAGTAGGGAAGATATGCTCTGATGTCCATAAGGATATTTGACACCATGACCCTAGTGTGATTTATACCCTTCCTCCGCAAGGGTTAAGTTCCATCAAGGGACTACATTCTATAGTTTATAGCACTCTCGCTGGAGTTACCTTAGGTTTTAGCCCAAAGCATATCTACGAGATTTTTCAACATTTGTTTGTCTCATGACTATAAATCTCATTGGATATGTAGTACTTGCCAGTTCTTGTCTCTGTTATAGTTAACTCTTTGGTCCTTGATTCACCATATTCCATGGTTTTCTAGTAACGAGATATATTCTTTTAGGAGTCTCCGTAAGCTATGAACATGGAAACTTTCCATGTTCTCTGACTTTTTTCTTCAGCCTTATAATCTATCTATCGCATGTCTCTATTCTGAGGCTTTTCATCTCTGACATGGTTGACATTTATCAGTCCTGCCTCGATATTAGAATCCTCCAAGAGCATAAATATGCAGGCCTGATAATATAAGTCCTCCAAGTTGGCAGTTGGATTCTTCTTAAGTTCCCTACATAACTCCATTTTCTATTGATTCCTGAAGCAATAACTACAAGGACAATCCATTCATTAAGTTGGTAGAGCGACTGCTATAGCGCTAAACCATGCAAGATTGTTTTATATGTTTTATCCATTCTTTTTCTTGATATCCAAGTTCTAAAGGATTAGTACTCCAAACTACTAAACCAAGTAGTCTCTAAGTATGACATGAATAGAGAAAGCAATGACATCTTCTTCCTTTGAAGCTCCAACTGCTTTCATATGCTAAATGTAGTGCTTCAACTGTGTTTAAGGATTGGTTTTTCTAATGTATTATTCCATAAGCAGTGTCATAAAATCCACGAGTTGACTACATATCTGATGTACGAAGTGAACTGATAATGGTTCCTCCTGCCAAGACCTGGACTCATGCACCGCTTTCCAAACACGACACATTAGCCTAGTGCCTTGCTCCATTGCTATTGGAATGCTTCCTTAAGCTGCTTAGTGGGCTATGTTGTTCCCCTTATGCAAATGGATCAACCATCTATGTGGTAGTTGGTTTGAACTCATGAGGCCCTATTTCGTCAGTCAAGCATGTGGTTCTAGCATCATCATTGATTTCTGGTAGGACATCTTCCCCTGGTTCGGCATGGGCTATACCATTAGTCTTGTACTGATTAGTTCTGCATTGGTCTGATTTGGTTCGAGGCTCAGTCGGTTCTAATTATAGAAGTCCGGATTTCCATAGCCCCTTCGTGCCTTATCTGCTCCCTTGCATCCATTCTTGATGGGTTGCAAATAAAATTCCAAACTTGGTCTCTCTGGACGTGTATTGGTGCTGCCACCATGAGTCTAAGGAATTCTCTATTATCTCCAAATACTTAGCTAAGAAAGCAGCTACCATATTTTTCATCATTATTTGCAGTCACTACTAGACTCTTCTCTAGTGGCTATACCGGGTTGTCTTTTTGATGCAACACGTTCCAACCTCATACACTTTGTCGACTCATGGGCAAACTCCTCCACTGTGGTTGGTATCTCCATTGTCGATCTCTTAGCAATCTTCGTTCCATGGTGTACTCCACTATATAAGTCATCGAGGTGAACCTTTCATCCATGTTTTGAATTCCAGCGGCTGTGGCATTAAACTTAGATAGATACCACCATAGCGGCCCATCTACCTTTTGCTTCACATCAGATAATGAGTATCCATCTTTTGATTGTTTAATATATACCTACAATTGATTGATAGCCTTCTTTTTTAACATTACACAGTAATGAATTGATCTTAGGGTTGGGTAAACCATAAAACCACAAAATGGCTAAGTATGGCATGAATAGAGGAAAGCACTTGCACAAGGCTTCCCTATAGCTTCGCTAATCAACATGTACTGGGTATACCGTTTACAATATACTATGTGGTAAGCTAGTAATTTATTCAGTTTCATTGTAGGCATTCTGAAATCTATGGGGTTCCTGGTAGTTCCATCACTAGGGAGAAGGTACTACGAAACCTAAGTCCAATTCCCCACTCCACTTGTTCACATCGAACACATTATCCAATGATTTGAGCCATCATATCCTCCAATTCTGGTGATTGGCAATGATAGCACATCTTTTCCTTAAGGAGGAATGATTTCCTTCATCTTCCCTATGATAACTTGATCTTCAATTGCAGACATGGTCATGGCTCCTACATCGATCATAATGACCATTTTGTCCACCGTTGACCATAATTCCAGTGAAGGAATGAGCATTTACTACAGCTACCCCCAATTAAGCATCATCCCTGTTTGGTTCGGTGCTGAGCCGTTTCCTGGTCAAGCTTCAAGCTAAAATCTTGCTCGTTTTATCCCTCCAACGTTCTTTCTTCTATCTCTTCAACTTTCTTGATCGGATTCATTATCAGAGTGCGACCCTCTTCACCTTCTGGATCCCTTAGATTGGGATCTCCCTTATGTTCCAATGTTGTGACCAATAGTTTGTGGCTACCCCAACGTGCCATGAGTATATCCATCATTGCTTGCTGTTGGACAGCGAAACAATTTTTTTCTTAGCCACAACTCGATCCGGGTCACCTTTAGTAATTACATCTGCTAAAACTGGACTGCCTGCTGAATGATCATCCTAATTGGTAGTTGCTTGATTGATAGTGGTGGTATTCACTATATTTCCGCCGGTAGCACCAACCTTATTCATTGATCTCAAAGGCATATTAAGAATTAGTTCTCAGTGAAAGCAGTAGTGCTTGGTTCGTCGCCAATCTACTCGGTAACAGTACTACTAGAACATTTTTTTTGACTTACACATTACCAGACCATTTTTGTTGTTTGACAGGTATCAACTATTGGATTGTTTTTGTTGTTTCATACCAGACCGTTTGTATTGTTAGGTACTCGACCGTTTGTGCCAAAAAGAATTCTAAACTTAACCAAACTTTGTCCCTTTATACTTAACCAAACTTCATCCCTTCTCCTGATATTTTTCAAGTTAGCTTTTGATCTTCTTACTTCTTTATTCCACCCATTCGATCATGTGATTGTAATCTTATTACAGACTCTCTAGTTATTTTTATATCTCTTGACATCTTTTATTGTACAGTTCATGCATGTGAAAAAGCCCATGGCACATCTGAATTTCTTATGGAACATGACATGATTACAAATCTCTTTAATCAAATTCATTGATTTATACCCCTAATTTGTTATATGTTTTGTATACTCCTGAATCTAAAACTATATAATATTTTTGGTTTACTTTTATTCCAAAATATTGGCTTAATTTGGGGGGAAATTCACTTTACTTTTTATTTTTATAGTGAAACTTCGAATTTTTAACATTCTACATCTTATGTTGAGAGCTATACTTGTTTTTCCAAAATTTGAACTCGTTCTGAATATTATGCTTTACATTTATTTTTTCTAACATTTTCATTTTTTTTGAAAAGATTATAATATTGATTTTGTTTACCATGTTAAACTTATATAGTAATATTTATCATTTTGATGATTTTGAATTTTTCAGTTGTTTTTGCTAGTTTCTATGAAGATTGACTTCTTATTTTAAATTTTTTGGATTTGATTTAAACTTCAAAATCTAGTTTTGAAGCTTTTAGCTTTTCCAAAATATTTGGATTTTCTTTTGAATTTTTTTGAATTATCTAGGGAACCAAACTTTTCTTATGAACTCCATGAAAGTATGTGTCTGCCAACACATACTTCTGATACTTATTACATGGTTGTTAGTTTTGGGGTTAAAACTCATGACATTTGGTCTTGCGGTCCGGACCACCAACCAACTACGACAACCCTGTTAGTTGTGGAAATTTATTTCTTTTTAAATCGTTGAATTTCCTGTTTCAAGTCTATACCTTTATAATGTTATGCCATATGTTTTAATTTTAGAGCATTGTTAAAGGGGACTCTGAAAGCCGATGAGGGACAAAAAAATCAACTCATACCCATCGAACTTAATTTTTACACTAGTTCAACGATTTCTCACAGAACAAACTAGCTCCTTTACGACGTTGAAAATCACCCTTATTTGTTTTTGAAATCCCTTTAACAATGACCTAATTTTAGGCTTTTAGACTGTGGGTATAATTTACATGTTAATTTCAGTGGAAATTATGGACACATCCATCTTTCTAGAATTTATTTGTTTTACATCATTTCCTTTTGTAAACAATTTTATAAATCCCTCTTTTTTATAAATCTTTCTACATTTAAGAGTGGTTGACAAGACGTGTATTGAAGCAGTTATGAGTTATTGAAAATAATAACATGGACACATGTTAAGATTAGTAAAATTACCTAAATACCCCTCGAATTACACTTTTTTTAAATAGTGATGTATTTTATAAAAGGAAATTGAGATGGACCTAAAACTTAGTTTTTATAGTTATAAGGATGTATGTTAAGAAAAATTAATTTTACGAACTGTAGAAATAGATGTATTATGAAAGCCTTTGTTCAAAGTTTATTAGGCATGATAACATTAAGGGACCTCATCACCCGTCTTCTTACTCAATTATATCAACAAATTTGGAGATGGTTAAAGAGACTTCGGTCTTGGATAAAACATGACCTTATTTTCATCATCCTTCAAATTGTTACGAGAAATACCAAAAAATTCAGCCCTTCCATGACAATTGTTCTATAATTACCCCCTTTTGTAGGCTAAAATGATTGGTAGTGCCATTTTATGCACCTTTTCCACTGTATCTCCATCATTTTATGGTTTTTTTTATCAAACCTCTTCGAATATAGATTTCTGTGACTATCCATTAGTTTCTTTTAATTTCAATAGGGTGTTATCGAATTTATTTTGAATGGGTATAAAAAAACGCTTGATTTGGTTCTATTTATCATGTCACTTACGTAACAGTTTATTTTAAGACAGGGGCCTTCTAAAATTATATCCTTCTATCCAAAACTTGAGTCTTTTTGCCAATTCCATTAATTTACCAAAATTACTACAAGTACAAATTACATGGACGAAATTGTGTAAGAAATCGCAAGATCAGATTTAACCACTACTTCACATCAATGACCCTTGTATTTCTCTAGTTAAAATCCATACCTACATAATCTGAGCTTCATAGCAACGCCCTAGATTATTTAATATAAAAGGGATGTGATTGCTATATAATACCTTGATTTATTTAATATAAAAGGGATATGATTGCTATATAATACAGTAGATACTTTGAAATTGAGAATGTAGGTTGTAATCGATTAAAGACGATTATTACAGTGTGTATTTTTCAAACAAAATATGTATTTGAAAAAGGCATGAAAGAAGATTGTTCAAGGAAAGAAAAATTAGTTCTTGAGTTTCAAAATGAGTATTTGAAAAGAAAATTAATTGTTTTGTTATTAATAACTACGTGCCATAGTAGTAATTATTTGTGTTAGAAACAAATATTAATTGTTATGAATTACTACTGCTGTTCTATGCAGTTGTCGGACGCATAGGACACGATAAATAAATTTGTCAAGTTTACCCCCAACAGGTCAAAATGATGGATCTCATCTGTGAGTTGTCGGACTTCAACATGGGCATACTTTTTACCCGGACCTTAGCTAAGTGGACCAGAAACCTTTTCCAATATAATCAAATGTTTTACTGCGTATGGTCGTGCTATGTGGAAAACAACCTGCACCAAACGTTCACGTTATAGATCAAGTATATTATTATTAAATCATCAAAAGATTTGGTGGATTCGTTTGTACGCTTATTAGACCCAATATCTAATGATTTATTCATCATAGAAAACAATGTATGTGCGCCTTTAGCTTTTATACATGACGAATCATTGAGCACTTATAGTAGTAAAAAGATTAAAACGTGCCTGTATGAACGCGCATTGTAAAACTGCATGATAAGTTTTCTATTATCATATCAATATCAAGCAAGTGGTAATCAATATTGAGCTACATTGGTTTGTGACGATAAAGTTATCATTGTTAACGGTAAACATAGCGGTAAATAAGTGTCAAAACCAGTGTTGATAGTAAATTTATTAGTCATATTAATTTTGTTTTTACATCATTTAAATTTATTCTAACCACAGATGCTATTGAAGTTATGTTAGCTTTTAGTAAGATATTTGTAATATTATCTATGATAATATTTATTTTTTTAGTTTTATTAAGTATAAGTCTAAGACTAACAAATTTACTACTTGATATTTTTGTAAATACTTCGTGATGAATTAAAAGAATTTAGTGTCAACTAAAATACATTAATATGTTGACATAAATTGTAATGGAGTTAAATCAAGAACAAAACATATACTTTTTTTTATCATTATCTAAATTTTAATGTAATAAATTTATAATATTTTATCTAAATTTTAATGTAACAAATACATAATATTTTATGTACTGGTAAATTGTTCGTTAGTGGTCAACGGTTTACCAGTTTATCGGTATACTAACGTTGGTTATTTTTTACATACCAATAACATCGGTACGATAACGATTTCTCGTATCAGTAACAGTTACCATTATACACCCCTACTGTGTGCGTGTGTATCTATAGTGTGTATCTATACATAAGCACATACTCTTTTTTTTTAAACCCAAGAGAACCCGACGGGTCGGTAAACTCATAAGAAGGGTACAATAAAGCCGTCCGCTGGTCCAAGCCCTCAAACTTCCGGATAAATTTATATAGGATGGGGAAGAGAATGGTAGAAATCGAACTTGTGTCTTTTTATCAAAACTCAAGTCTCATTTCCACTGCGCTATACTCACGGCCTTACACAAGCACATACATACACACACACAAAACACCTACACATACGTATCGTATAGTTAACGCGCTAAGCGGTTGTAAAGCTGTGGAGTTACAAAAAATTGAACCACAGGTAAAGGGATATTTAAGAGGAAATAACAAAGGTGTAAAAAACCTCATCACATATAAAACAAAATTTTAAAATTAATTTATTCTCATGCTCATGTAATTTGTGCCGAGAAAGAAACATTGTTTAATTTTATATAACAAAACCAAATAATATTATTATTTACGCATTCCAGATTTGATCGCTACAATAGATTTCTAGCTTATATTGATATTTATGTCTGAAGATTAAACCTCTACTCTAACTTTTTTTTATTTGGTTTCAAAGGAAACTAGTCATATTAACATTTTATATTAAATTTTTAAACCGCATGCTAAAAAGCATTGATTTAGCGGGTGTAACGTAAAATAGATAGGCTTAAAGCAGATCCACTGTTTAATAACATTAAAATAAAGAGCTTAGTGATCGAAAAGCACTATGCGGTATAATAGGGATTAACTATGTGTGCAGTTACCCTCCACATGTATATAAAAATAGGCGAGCTCTATTAGCTTCCAAATATTTGCTCACTGCCTCTGTTTATTTAAAAAATAAATATCGCACTCCCCACATTTTTCATTTATCACCTAGTTTTATTTCATAGAAAACTCTATTTTTCGAAATTCTAACATTAACGTTATTTATAATACAAATCATGCTCGAATTAAAAGTGGATTTGTATAAAACCCCGCTCAGGTCGAGCCGTGTATTTTATGAAACCTCGCTCGACGAGCGAGTTTTATATGAAACTATGCTTGGATTAAGCTATGTTTTGAAAAACCATATACATGGTATATTATTCTTAAAAAATTATGTTAACTATGTTTCAAGTGTGATTTGTTAAGTTTCTTCACTCGATTCAAGGTTGGTTTGTTAGGTTTCCTCATCGAGTCCTAACTTGATTTTTTTGTATTTTCTTACTCACTCGAAGCTTAATTGTTTCGAACTAGATTTTTGTTGTATCAACTCTTATTCCGAGCATGGATTCGTTTCAAATAATGCATATTATTCTGATACAATATCAGTGAAAACTTTGTCTAAATAAATTTTTAAGGTTTACCGAGGATGAAAAGAAAAACTTGCCGTGTTAATATACTCACCCTTCTATGGAAGTGTAATGAACTTAACCAGCTTTAATTTGAATACAGGTTTATCAAAAGAATTTTCAACATTAAAGTAGTAAAAAAATGTAACAGTTATGTAACAAGAAAATAATCAAAATAAATAAATAAAAAGAACATATAGATATCAAAAATATAACGAAGAAAATTAAATATTATTTATTTTTATTTTTTTTGTCTACCTGTTTTAACTTTTAACTTCATTTAGGAATTAAAATTTTCTACAAAATATAAAGCTTAACTTTCATCTACGTTCAATTCCATGGCAGTTACGAGGACCTTTATATACCCCTCTTTTATAGTCTCACATGCTTCCTCTTTTGTTTTAATTTTCGTATTTTATTTTATTTTTTTGTGTTAAAATTTGAATAGATATAAAACTTATGATATGTATAATTCATGTGGCAAAGTTAAACTTGTGAAAATGAGCCCCTATGTCCAGATCGTTACATGCAAAAGTTAGGTGTGAGACATTCAACAGCTGAAAGTTTGGTAGGGATAACATACATATCAAGATAAGAACTTCAAAAGCTTAATAAATTACCATCTACTTTAAGCGCATTGGATCAGTAGGAATAAGTAAAGGCACCCCAGTACATGCTACAAGGACACGTGTAGGAATCTATATATGGGTCGACCAAACCTACATAATGCATGTACATCAAAATCCATGTTAAGAATGTGGTCCATGCTATGGTTTAATTAGTCTTAAAGGCTTTGTGCCTCTACTTGTGTGCTTTATTTATAACATAGGCACTGTATTAGCACCAAAGGTAGCATGTTTCAGTGCTTTTACTCTCTTCTTGCCTGCCCCTGCAGTTCCTAACTTTTGTTAAAAATGAATTTTGAAGGGCTGTGCTTAAACTCAACATACATGTCTAATATCAGTCCAAGAATGATTCAATATAAAGTTTGTCTCCCTGTTTGATATTCTTATGGAGTACGAACCAGTGTTTCAGATTTGTTCGATTATGTTTCTATATTATGATATGAATCTTGTCCTAGTGTATATATAAACTGTGTATATTATATGCCATAGTGGTTGACCTTAATCCTATATTAACTATTGTATATCTTAACCTAAGAGCATTAGGTTGTATGTATAAAACCTAAACAGCACATGAACTATTTAAATAATTTAAACAAAATGGAATAGATAGTAATTAACTATACTCATATTATAGACAATTAATTAATAGCCAAGTTTATCATAAAATGTTAGCAACTCTTGCATGAAATCAAGAAAGGCATAATTTCATGCTCTTTCCCATAGCACGGTCAAAGATACCCAGAATTAAAAATACAAAAGCATGTGGAACTAAGTTCAACTCTTCTGGGCCCGTCAACTATATTATCAACTATGTTAGATTCTACCGAAGCTCCATGTGGCTTAACATAAGAAGTTAACATATGATATATAATTTAATTATCAAATCGACCTAGTTTAGAAGATTTAAATACATCAATTTAGAATTAGAGAAGGTTATCCAAAATGTTGATTCTGGTATGTTAATCGTACTTTGTAACCAAACTTTGGTGTTATGTTTTTGTTAAAACGTCATCGTTCATCCTATAATTAACATGATCGCCCAGATCTAAATTGCAAAATGAAAAATGTGATTTCGCCATAATTGTGTTGTTTTTTCAACCCGAAACTAACACCCATACGCACTAATTAACAAGTTCAAAAAAGAAAGTAAAAAATAAATAAATAAGAGAATAAAAAGAAAAGGTAAAATTGCATACAATCACACGGCAAAAATTAATATTCTAATAAATTATAAATTCAAGTCTAAGAACATCAAACTAAGTGCAATGCAACAATTCAAATTGTTTGTACTATTTAAATTGGCTGGTACAATGCAACAAACAAAAATGTAAGGTTGATAATATATGGAACATTTAGTATGTTTAAACTATGTAAACCGAGAATTTTTGTAAAACTCATCTTTTAAATTTCAAAATACGTGGCCACCTCTCATCAAAAACAAATTTTAAAAATAGGAAAATAGGTTCAAGCAGAAACATTTTTATTTTTTTGGCTAAAGAACACGAGTTTTAAAATCGGGATTTTCATTTAAATGGCTTCTTTGTGCAGAGTAATAAGTTTAAAAACAACAATTCTAAAAAATTAGTTTTAAGGACAAATTTCAGGAAAAAAAGATAAATGAATTTATCATTTTCAGTTATACAGAAATAATGATAAATGAATTTATCATTTTTCTGTATAACTTAAAAAGATAAATGAATTTATCATTTGTCTGTAAATTGTCCTTAAAACTAATTATTCAGAATTGTTGTACTTAAAACTTATTACCCTGAAATAATAAGCTCTCCAACCTAATTTCCACTTTTAAAATATAGTCTGAATTACAACAAAATGCTAAATTAAACTAACATCAAATTGACGTAATGCTAAAGTAAACCAATTACCATAAATACTATAAAATGAATGATATTATCATTCATCTATACTAGTTCATCTGATACTAGTTTATTTTAACATTATGCTCATCTCATGATAGTTTAATTTAATATTATGTTTTATCTCATGCTAATTTAATTTAGCATTCTATTGGCTTCAGACTAGATTTAAAAATAGGAAAAAGGGAAATGGAAAAACTTTAACCATACTTTTGAAAAAACGTTCAAATTTTAAAATCTAGTTTGAATTAAGTAAGATGAACGTTGTATTAATATAATATCAGATAAAATGGATGTTATATTAACTATAAAAGGGAATGCTATAAGAACTTAGTATTATAGATGTATAATGCTATATGAACTTAGCATCATATATGTCTACTAATATATTAATTTTGCATTTCTACAATTGTGAAAATGAATGTCATTTTAGTTCATCTATCGTAGTTCATTCGATTACAACAAAAGTCATTGCCATTAGCGATGGCTAAAAAGCGACGGTAGCCATCGTCGACCGTCGCAAGCAGTCACTAAAAGGCAATGCAAAAACAGTCGACGCCAATAGTTTAACGACGGGATCGTTGCAAGTTTAGTGACGGCTAGTGTCACTAGGTTAAACACGTGGTAAATCCAGAATGGTTGATATGCTGTCACTAACCGACGCAAAGTTGGGTAAAAGGGCCATAGCGAACCGTCGCTAACCGACGCAAGCCAGAACAATTTGGGCGTCGCTAGCCGTCGCAACACTGAGTATGTTTTTAAAATATGCAGTTTCTATTTGAGCCATCCAACCACGCAAATATCATCATATATCTCTATACATCTCATCTTCAACACGTATAAATCTAATTTCGCAATTACAATCATCGCATATCGCCCACAAGCAAGTATATAACGCAAAAATCAATATTTACGTCAACATTCCATCAAACAACGTCTATATTCCATCAAACAACACATTCATAAATCCTTCAAACAATACAACCATATACCCAAAAATACTCATGTTCATCAAACAAAACATCCACAAAACCATCAACCAACACAGTCGTCAAACAAGTATCAAATCTATCAACACATATCAAATAAATATAAACAAAACAAACAAAATCTATCAAACATCACAGTCATACCCATTGATCGTCATCTACCGACCCATCCTCCCCAGGCATTCTCCTGTGCTCTACTAAATACGCTGCAATCCGCTCATCTAGCAGCTGCGTCAATCCTCCAGTTTCTGCTAATCATTGAACTATGCAATCTGTTGTTTCAATTGAGCATTCTTCTTCTCTATCTGGGATCTCCTATAAATCATCCGAGTCATTATCGCTTGTAAAATAGTTAATACCGAGTTATAATTTATGCTCTTAAATAAATTATATATTAGTTAATGAAGCAGTTTACCTCCCGATTTTCGCAACTGTAACGCCTATTTCGCGAAGGAGGGTCAATTAGAGCATCCCATGCATGGTTCGACTCCTCCAAGATCAACTCACGGCCAGCGGACTGTGCCACTCAAGCTTGCTCTGCTTCATATCTTTTCTGCGATGACGAACATAACTTTGCTACAATAAATATTCAATTTTAAACTTATGAAAGGTGAAGTAAAAAAAATTAAGCATGTTTACCATTACGGATTGAGATTTATCATCCGTCCAAACATACAAAACTTGTCATCCTCGTCTATTTGTTCAACGGCATGCATGTGTGTGAAGACCTCTACCATTGTAGGCTCACGATTATACTTCTTATACTAAAATTATATATATGGATAAACAATGTTACCAATATGATTAAATATCAATAATCTATTCGCAATCGCAATCTATAAATTTATCGATTCCTTTCGATGTTGTTGGGAGGATTTAGAGCCACCGTGGTGTACAGGAGAACTTTTATTCCTATTTGCACGATTCCGAGATGATATTTCCTGTAAATTAAAATATGTTATTAACTAAAGTAATGAAATTAATATACAAAATTCAATATAAAATTAAATAAATTACTTTAAATTCAAGAGTATCCCAGAACTAGAGAAATTCAGCCCAAACATCAGCGCTCATCCAAGCGGGTTTTTTACTCGCATTCTTTGTCTTTGAGAGGATGTCCCTATAATTTTTCCACATATGTTTGTTACAATGATTTCTAAAAATATCCATATCTTCCGAATCAATAAGTACCGCAGCCTGCATGTTGAAATTACTTTGAATTATATACATTATATTAACTTTCAACTAAATTATAAATTTATACTTACCATCAAGTCTGCTCATATAGCGTTCATAACATGGTCTGGGATATCGACCCAATAAGCCCAACATCGTGACATCCGACTCTTGAATGCCTTCTTGGAGACTTGAAGAACGTAGTCCGAAGGCACCACCTCAAAAACCCTATATAAATTTTGATGTGGTCATTTAATAAATTTTAAATAATATACATGCAATAAATTTTAGACTTACCATACACTCCTAGGAACGACCTCTGCTACTGGTTGTAAATCCGACGTCGTGCCGCTGGCACCCACTTCAAGAGAATGAGAAGGCCGAGATCTACTGAAATGTCTTCGTAAGACATATATATCTGCGACAAACATATCATTTCATATAATGAAAAAACATATCAATTTATTATTAAAAGACATGTTTGATCAATCATCACATAAAACTTTCAATAAAACATTATAAACGGAACAAGATCTCCTGAATACATATATCGAATTAACAAAACAGAATAATACATAGCTTACAACATAGTCATCATTATTAATAATAGCGAAAACTCAAAACATACATTTTACAACAAGCGATACAAATATTCAGAATTATATGTCTTCGTCATTTTCTGATTCAAACTCGGTCTCATACTCTATATCGTTTTCTTCCGTAGTCTCAAATGCTTCTATAATACATTTTATTTGTCATTCAACGACCCTAAATCAATATCATCGGTTATTATTATTTCACTATTTGACTCAAGATCCGCTTGGTATGTTGTTTCGTCTCGAATATTATTTCCGTCAAACGTAAATTTTGCCTTTGTTTTAAAAACAGCTGATCAAACCACTTTATCTCTATTTAAGGATGGATAAAGAGAAAAATAAACTTCTAATGCTTGCTTCGCTAATACGAAAGGATCGTACTTATAGTAATGTGAAGTATGTTTTATTTCAATTAGCTTATAGTCTTTGTGCACGTTGATTTCAAACTAGTAACATTGCTGAACTAATTGTATTTGAATAAAAAAAAACTTTTTCGTTGTGTATCACGTCAATATTATGTCAAAGTAAGATATCCTTTCCAATAGGGCAATCCCTTAATATACTATGTTTGCACCAATTATGAATGTCTAATTTACTTGGAATTTCAGTCTGCACTCCAGTTTCATGTATCTTTGGATAGACCTTTACAATTTCATATATTTCTTTTGCTTGATAAAGTTTTTTATTTCCTCTAAAAGTATGATTGAGATGGAGAAAACACTAGTGACAATCAAACCAAGAAATTTTCTTTCTATACCGTAGAGAAAATGCTCGTGTTTCTTCCATGCAATAGGGACAAGCTAGACGACCAGTAGTACTCCAGCCTGAATGCATTGCATACGTAGAATAATAACCAATAGTCTATAACAATGAAGAAAACATACAATTTTTTTTTTTAAATTTTTTGTATGTTTCAACTCTTTTATGACACAGTGTTTTCAACTCTTCAATCAATGGTTGTAAATAAACATCGATCCCTTCTGTCGGATCGTCAGGGCCAAGGACGACAATAGTGAGAAACATATGTGGATTTTTTATACAAATCCACGGAGGTAAATTATAAGGAGTAACAATAAAGGCCAATATGAATATTTACTACCAAACTGAAACAATGGTGAAAATCCATCCGTACATAAACCAAGTATGACATTACGGCTCTCTGCAGTAAATGCGGGATACGTCTTATCGAAATGTTTACATTCTTCTCCATCGGATGGATGTATCAAAGTTCCATCTCATGTGTTCTCACACTATGCCATCGCATATGACATGCCTTAGGTGAAGATGTATATAATTTTTGAAGTCTGAGAGTGATGGTAAGTAATGCATTCTCTTGTATGTAACTTCCTATCTTTTCTTTTTCTTGGTTTGTATCTTTTCTCATTACATATTTTGCAGTTTTTAAGGTTACTGTCATCTTTCCAATGTAACACGCGAACTATTATACATATATCTATCTTTTGGTACGGCAAACCGAAAACTGACATAGGTGTTTTCACTTTATAATTACTATCGCACATTAGATTATTGGGTGACATATATCGTTTTGCATTTTGTACAACTGTTGTAAATCCACCTTTTGAAAAGTTGAATTTTGATTTCATAGTGATGTATTCAGTGGTTACTGATAATTCAATTGCGCTTTTACAACTGTCCCACAACGGCCTTTTAGCAGCATCCGATAAGTCATAAAAAAATTTCGCTCTCACATTCAGTTCTTCTTCGATATTTACGTTTTCAAAGTCAACTTGAATGGTAGGAAACATTGATCATGTTACATCTTCCACCATATCTTTTAATGGTTTCATCATAACATAATCATTCTCTGACACTAGAAGATTAGGTGTAAGTGCATCAAGTTCCTTGTAACGATCCCACAAATAATAATTTGGTACAAAACCAGATTTATACAAATGTACTTTAATTGTATCTAATTTCCAATGCTTCAAATGTTGGCACTTACTACAAGGACAACGAAGTACTTCGATACTTCGACTATTAGATGTAACGAATCTAATAAATTCGTGCACATCATTGTAGAAATGTTTCTTTACCGAACTTCTCTTAACCGTTCTGACTTCATACATCCAAGTACGGTTGATAAAATAATCGAACATTGTTCATAATTTAAAAATATATGTTAGTCATTTTGACAATACCTAAATTTTGTCTAAACCAAAACTAAAGCCTTTTGGGACTAAAGACTTCATGCAAGCACACTTCTGTCTAATTTCGACAGCACTTCACTTCACTTCTCTTCTATGCATAATTTTGCATCCGATGGGTGTATTGTTGTTGTTTTATTTTCTAAAATAATTTAAAGCCTTTTGGGACTAAAGGCTTTAATATGTGTACATAGATCTGCATCGACTAGCGACGGCTAGCATTGGCCGCTTATTCTAGCCGTCCCCGACCAACGCAAAAGGCTAGCGTCAATTATAGTAGAATATTTATTTTAATTTTTTTTCAAACTAAAATATATTATTTCACTTCACTTCATTTCTTAATTTTATAATTCATTCAACTACTTAAATATTTTATTAACTAAATCTGGATTTTTTAAACATATTCTACAATTCAGTTAACTATTTAAATTTTTAATTTACCGATTTTGTAAAATAAATTTGAAGTTTGCATAATAAATTAAAATAAATTTATTTTATACTAGCCACTAACAATTATAACTAACACACACTAACTAATTAAAAATTATTACTTATATTTAATCGTACGAATCTAGCAGCATATTAATCAATAATAATACACTAGTTTTCGTGTAAATTATAATAAACATTGTTCTAAACTATAACAAACATTCGTGTAAACTTACCAATAACCATATTAATCAATAATTATACACTAAATGTTGGATTTTAAATCAATTTTAACTTTTAGTTACAAATTAAACAATCAAACCGCTAATTAATATCCCCAAATCAACTAATACACTATATCATCAACTAATACGCAATAATCATCAATTTCAAACCCATAAACAAATAATTTTGAAAATTAGGGGCTTAATGATATCCTAAAATCAACTAATACATTATTATCATTAACTAATACGGAATAATCAACAATTTCTAACACATAATCAAACAATTTTTGAAATTAAGGTTTTAATCATGTCTAGATTAAGTTGAAATTGGAGAGGAATGAGATATCGCGAGCTTTGGTAGGTTTAGGCGGCTCGAGGCGGCTTGCGGTGGTTGAGGAGGGGCAAAAACTCGTTCGTCGTTTTAGGTTTTAGGTTTTGGTGGGAAACTGTAATGCATTCTAGTTCGAGGGTTTGAGCTGTATATTCAAAGCTTGCGTCGGCTAGTAGCAGCCGCTTATTTTAGCCGTCGTCAACCGACGCAAAAGGCAACCGCTATAGGCAGCCTTTCTTGCAGTGGATGCTATTTTAGTTTAGCATTTTGTTTATCTGAAGCTGGTTTAATGTAACATTCTATTTTATTTGATAGTGTGCTAATCTAGCGTTCAGTGTCCTTCAATCTAAATTTTAAAACTTATGTGCTTCAGACTAAAATGGATCTCAAGTTTTTTCTTTAAACTTATTCCATCATTTTAAAACATGTGCCATTGAGACAAAAATTGGTTTCCGGTTTTCTCTTTTAACTAATTCCCTCTTTCAAAAAAACATTCATGTTTAAGTTTTGGTCCAAATGCAAATATTTACACTCTTTCAAGAAAAATTGAAAGATAGTATTGATCATAGAAACACACGATTAAGTTCATGTTCAATTTTTGAAAAAAATGAAAAAAAATAAAGTTGAAAAATAAATAAATTATGTAGAAATTTAAAAAATGTTTTTGAGAAGGGTTTTCATGTACCAAACTTGAAAATAATGGAAGAACCTAATTTTTCACTTTTTTTAAATTGGGCACTCTATTTACGAAAACCAAACAAGAGTACAATTTATAGCATGTAGAGAACAAAAAATGGTATGAGCGTTAAACATAACTCATACTAAGAAACCATCATACGTTTTCTAAATGCTAGGGAAAGAGCTTAAACAAAAAAACAAGAAAATTACCGAAGAGAGAAAAAACAACAAACAATAGCACAAAAGCATCGGCCGTGCATGACTTAAGTTTATCTTTTACCAGACATCAATTAACTTCATTTAACACTAAATACTACATCTAAGCAAGAATTTATGGCGTTTAAAGTGCTTAGCATTCCCTCGATGCTTGTTGATTTTAACACTTATCTCATACCAACGAGTAGATCCACTCCTGCTTCTCTTTTGTGAAGTCAGCGTTATTGCTTCCGCGGCGTGAGAGAATATTCAAGATTGACTCTGTTCGTTTAATTTTCTTACCTTTTGACTTTAAATACATTACCATATTTTGTCATGCAGGGCTATCAATCACACCATCGGGTATTGTTGCAGTAAACTAAAAAGGTATTTCTTCATGTCGATGCTTCATTTTCTTTTTAGACCTTAAATTGTTCCAATGTGACCATTAGAGAGTATTCTGGAAATTCTAGATTGCAAACACTTTTCTTGAATATCTGTCATAGTTTGATCATCATTCTGATCTGGCCCGTTGGTCTCTGCACCGAGTTCCATCGAAGTACTTATATTCGTATCCTAATTTTGATGTGTTGTATTCGTAGTTTCTTCATTCCGAAATGCATTTTTAAACCGAGATGCATTGTTTGATTGATGTGTTTTCTTATTCGTTGTGTCTTGCTGTTGTTCATAAAGATTTGATTTTATAAGCTGCTATTCTGCTAGTAGTTGGACCATTTTGATTCGTATTAATTTATATTATCCATACCTTTTCAAACTAACATAATTTCAATGGATGGCCAAAACACTTATAATTAGGACATACAGGAGGTCTCAATTCATATTATAGGGGTTGAATGAACACCTCGTTGTTCTCATTCACTATCATAACTTCATTTGGGAATTTAAAATAACTATTGATCTCAACTAAAACCCTAGCATGTGAGATTTTAATCATACCTTTAGTGTAGCGATCCATGTTCAATGAATTTTCCAAGATCGAAACAATTCTGTGAATCCCTTCTTCTAACTAGAACTCCAATCGTAGGTCCAGAAGTCGAACCCATGCCGGAATGGATTGCAACATTTCCTTTGGAAGATTGAGATTCAGTGACCACCTTTTCATCATCATCAATTTTTTATCATAGAAATAGGAACCTCCTACTAACATTCGTTCACAGTCTTCCCTATGTATAAATTTGATAACATAAAGTTCATTTCTTTGTTATCGATATAGAACTGTCCTTTATGTTGTCGAACCCTTTCAATATATGATCTAGAATAATGATAGTACGGACATGAACCAACCACATAAATAACTACAGATTTTTTCCAATACCTTTTAGCTGAATCTACCGTTGAATTGATCATTCGAACATAAATCCTTTGATTAAAATCTATTGAGTTATAGAATTTTAAAGGAATAGATACCAAGATATCTTCCTTTGCAATAACCACATTCCATAATCTAATTATTGTGTTCATTAAACTTGTTTTGTTTGGAATCGAGGCTTGTTTGTTGTTTGAAACTCATGCCATAGCATTATTATTGCACCAGTTCTTGCGTGAGACTTGAGTGGAATTACCTTGACTTTGCTTCAATGCTAAGGAATTATTCTTAGATATGTGTATATTTATCCTTAGAGGAACCTTAGGAATTTCGGCAATTACTTTTTCCTGGTGCTGTTTACATGATTTCCTCAAATTCCTCCTAGAAATAACTGGTGCAATACCATCATTGTCCACTGTTTACGTGAATTGTTGATAATGGTTGTAAATGTGTGAATGTATGAATATGTTCATGTGCTTGAATATATACGTGTATGATAATATCCATATGTTCATATAAGCACATTACGAGCAATCTCATATGGTCATAGTGACTATCGAACACGCTTAAGAGAATACTGGGTTGAGGAACCGCTCTAGTAAAGCTTGAAACATGATTTGTGAAGTTTATACATATTTGCATATACATGTGTGTGTATGCATACACAAATAGTTGCATCGGTACACATGTGAGCATCATGTTAGAGAAGATAGGTTGAGTTCATTTTGGTGTTAGGGAAGGCTAGGTCGTTGGAATCGTCTTGTGGAACACTATAAGTAAAAGATTGGTTTTCTTCTCGAAATTAGCTTTTGAACACTTAATAAACCACTTTCAAAATATCAACCAATTGGCTCTAAAGGAGGTCTGACGTGGTGAAGCCGGGGTGTGGGAGCTAAGAAGCTCAATGGGGAAGCTAGGAGGGATCAAAGTGTTAAAAATGTGGATTACTGATCTTAAGGCTAAAATAACACTAGAGGGGGAGGGGGTGAATAGTGTTTATGGATTTTCTAAATCTTTTCGAAACTTATGTAATTTAATCACCAACAAATGCAATTCATAGACACAGATATAATCATAGAATCAGACACAGATGCAAATACTAAATAAAAGCAGTAAAGGAAAGAACACACCAGGATTTTATACTGGTTCGGAGTTACCCTACTGTACAAGCATACAGATTTCTTTTCAAAATAATCTCCCAGATTATATCCTCGGTTTCAAGGCTACGAGGTACACCCTCCTATATACGAGTTCAGGAAAACTATCTTGATTTAACCAGGCCACAAGATTACCTAATTGATTTTCGGGGATACAATCACACCCAATTGATTTCAAGGCTCAACCGCACATTTTACTCCACAATTTGATTTATGAAAGATCCTATAACTTTGAATAGCACTAAGATCTTGTAGAGAGAGTGGCAGAGAATCAAACAAGAGATAATCAAGTTTGATTCACTTGGTATTTCGGTAGAGTATAGTTCAGGATTCTTTAGAATAAATGTGGAAGATGAAGAGGAAAGAAAACAAGTGAAATCTGATAAAAAATTCGTTTAGAACTACTGTTATTTATAGAAGATCAATAGTCATATCTATTCGTGAAAGGATACGACAAATAGACACTTCTTTTGAAAACTTGAATTTTGAATTTAATGGGAACCATGTCGACGCGGGGGGTTGAAGGATGTCGACATGCTCTAGGCAAAATTGGTGATTTTGATTTTCTTAGTAAAATTGGTTTCTATAATTTGTTAAAACAATTTCTAAACTTTGTAAATATACTTAAATATAGTTTAAACATATAAAAGTAATTTTTAATATATATAATCCTAATCTATAAAGTGATTTAAAAAAACCGAGTATATAAATATTTAAAAGCTAAATATTTAAAACAATGGATGGTTTAAAAAACAAGGATAATTTTGAAATCAAAATATTAAAATGATAAAATTAGTTTTGAGGTTAAAATATCTAAAACCAAGAGTGATGTCTTTTTTTGAAAAGAAAGTTTTGAAAACATTTTTTAAAAACAAGTGATATATTTTTTAAAGATATTTTTATAAAATTAGTGGATACCACTATATGTTCCATTAGATATTGTCGTGGGTTCCATCCCATTAGGGTTCCATCCCTTTAACGGACTCGAAGTGGATTCCATTCCACGAATAAATTTCGAATAAAGATGTAAATGCTTTCAAGAAGTTTTAACATAATTCTAGACTCAATACTTATCTTGTATTCTTGAAATCATGAAATCTTGATATCTTGATACTCATGAGTCTTCAATTTTGATATCTACATCTTGAATCTTTATACTGTACAGTTTTCATTCTTGGTACCTGCATGGTTAGATCCTGCATATACATATACATATATATATATATATATATATATATATATATATATATATATATATCTAAACTATAATGTTAGTTTTATATTTTATAACAAGTCTTAAGGTTGTTGTCATCAAAACCATCATCTCAAGGACTAACAATCCTCCCTTTTGATGATGACAACCTATGTTTATAAAATATACTTCACATTCACTATAACTCCTCCTAAAACTAATACCTCCCCCTTAATATAAGCCTAACTACTCTAGCTACTCTATTTTATATTTCTCCCCCTTTGTCATCAACAAAAAACTGATCCTAAACTGATATAACTCCCCCTTAGTCTTACACTAGAGTACCTGTGACAAATTATGATAGAGTATATACAAAATAACATGAGTTAATAATAAAGACATGATAAGTTTAAACCCAATATATACTATGTTTCATATAATTTTATACAAATCATTCAAACCAAATCAGCTTTAATCAAAGCAAATCAAATCAAACAATTCAGAAACATGCAATTCAAATCATAAGGAGATCAAATATTTTTAGGAACCCCATCCTTCTTCTCCAAAGATAGGATCCTTTTTAATGTCTTCCCAATCTTCATTATCTTGAATCAAAGTTCCAACAGGATTTGCATCGAGATCATCTTTGTTTAGGGCAAAAATCATCCAATGGAGGGCATCGTAATGTTTCTCTTGTTCTTTTATCATCTGCATTTGACTTAGTTCTAAGTGGCTTTGATTGCGAAGAATAAAAGTAAGTATATTCTTAAATGAATTGAGAGTTTCTTCATGATTATCGCTTAGAGTTCGAGAAGAGGAAGCCATTTTTGATAAGTAGCTAAGAGATGCAAATAGAGATAAATACAAATGAAGAGATTACAAATTTATGGAAGAAACATGTGTTTAAATAGGCAGAAATTCGTTTAAAATGAATAGACACAAGTTAGTTATTTTAATTTTAAAATTTTAAAAATAACCAAATCAGACAGTTATTGGTCGATATAGAGGGTAGGGGTATGTCAACATGTGTATGTTAATCTATTTGTCTTATTTGTTTTGTGGATAAGTGTGTATATATATAAACTTATATACTATACTAACATTTACTCCAGAGACACAATAAGGTAGAAAAACATAAGATAGTTGATTTTTAAAAATAGATGAGATGATACATAAGATATTACATAATATGATAAAAAAACAAAACAAGCTCACACAAAACAAACTGATACATTACAGCCTAGTTCTTAGAATGTGCTAGAAGATAAGGAGGATGACGATAAGGCAAGTTTCCGACCAACTTAGCAAAGAATTTGTTCATATTAGTGGACATTTTATCCAATTTCTTACTAACGGATCTTTTGAGAATCCGTTGATTTTCCACTATGATCTTTTGATTTTTGAGAAATGTTTTGTTGGAAGGATTGTTAGTATTGGTAGGATATTCAATACTTTCCAAAGAGGTATCTTCATTTTCTTCTTCAATTTCCATTTCCGCTCCTTCTTCTTCTTCTTTCTTATTTTCTTCCTCTATATCTTCATGTGTCAATCTTTCATCCTTTTGGCAAGAGATTCATATTGCTGAAATATGAAACGAATTTTCAGGAGAGAAATGTTGGCATGATTAAACACTTCTCTTGAAAGAAATTCTTCCCTTTTGTAATCAACACCAAAATAATTAAAAATCCAAGTGAGATAGATTCCATGATACAAAGTATTCTCACCCATTTTCAAATTCTTAGGACGAAATTCATCCATAATCACTTGTGCCCAATTAATGTCATAATGACCAAAAATACAAAAAGAGCTTTACAAACTTTTAAAGTCAGGTTATTGAAATTCCCCGATCTAGGAGTAATAGTATATTGCAAAAGAAGATTGACAATACGTACTCTTGGATAAAAGTTACGATTTTTAAATTCAAAGTTGTCATCTCCTTCAAAAATATGATGAAATGTCTCACGATCATGTTCATCAATATTAACAGTAGAAATATCCATTCTCGAATTCTTGCAATTGAGAATGTTGCCCAAAATTTCACAATTTTAAAAAAAATTAGTGCCTTTAACACTACTCCAAATTTCATTTTCATTTCCTTCATAAAAACTGCGATTCAAATTCGCATAAAACATTCAAATTCGCATAAATCATTTTCATAATTTTCAAAAAGACTAAGAATATGGTTCTCTTCAAGAAGAGTATTGATTTCATATGTAGAGAAATCGCTAAAGATAGCAAATTTTCCCGTATGAACTTTTCCTTAATTAGCATAGCTTATATAAGCCTTAATTGCTTTCGGATCATTATAAAGATACTCTTTAATGGTTTTAGACAGCCTCATTATGGATGGAGTGCTTGAAGGAGCCATTTTTGAAGAGAATAGAAAGTTTGAAAGAGTGAAAGAGATTTGAATTTTAAAGTGAAAGTGAAAAGTTATGATAATATAATGGAAATCAATAGATATTCAATAGTCATGTTCTCTGGTCAAGAGGTACCTTTCTTTGGTGAAAAGGTGGAGGGAAGTTCAAAGATTTGAATTCCAATTTGAATTTTAAATTTCTAACAAGAATGTCGACATCATGGATAGGAATATGTCGACATGGGTCAGAGAATTTATATGACTTATCTTTTCTTATATACATTAATATATATATATATATATATATATATATATATATATTAATGTCTATTTATTTTCTAGAGTAATTATTAAATATAATAATACTCTTTTAATAAACAAATTATATAATATTAAAAAAAATTAAAATTCAAACAACACATAATTTCAAAATCAATCAAACAATCAAACAATTTTAACCAAAACAATTTCAACCAATATGTTGTAAACGTATACCTTTTCTAGATTTGTATCTTCACGATCATTGAAATCATGAATAGCCGTAAAGCACATATTTGAATTTTCCATCTTCTGATCATCATCACTTGAGGATGAGTCTAAGTCGTTTAGTGTAGCGATATACACTCTTTTCCTTTTCTTTGTATAATCATTGCTTGCAGAAAACTTTGGTTTATCAGGATGCGTACAGTCTCTTTTAAGATGGCTTGGTTCGTCACAGTTGAAACATTTTACGTGGTTTGGTACTTCAATATGATTTCTAGAATTCCTGTGATCATTCTTTTTGAAGTTGTTCATCTTCTCGTATTTCAAAAACTTCCAAAAATTCTTTGTCATGAAGGCTATTTCTTCGTCGTCATCACTTCCCGACTCTGATCCATCTATTAATCATTGAACGGAATTGAATTCTTTTCGAATGTCTTGTTGTCTCTTCTCCCTTGCATTTGTATATCGAACGACATTAGATTTCCTATCAATTTTTCAATCTTCAAAGTACAGATAGCATCTGCTTCTTCGATAGCAAGACTTTTCTGATCCCATTCCGAAGTAAGAGAATTTAGAATTTTTCCGACTTGATCTTCTTCAGAAAAACTTTTTCCCAATGATATTAGAGAATGCATAATATCTTGAAATCTACTATACATATAAGAAATGGACTCATTAGAATTCATTCTTATAATTGAAACTGATTTGCGAGTATGGATATTTTAGTCTGTTTGACTTTGCTTGTTCCTCCATGAATGACTTGCAAAGTTTTCCAAATATCATATGTGGAATTAAAAAAAGATACTTTATGAGTTCATTTATATCAAGTCAACAAAATAAAATATTCATGACTTTGAATTGTTTTGTGCAATAGTCTTTTGCTCAGCAGTCCACTGTGCAAAACTAGTTGTGGGTTCTAAATATTCAGCTTGTGTGATATTTCAAGTGTCTAATGCTATTGACTGTAAATATATTTTCATTCTACATGCCCAATATGCATAGTTACTACCACTAAAAAGTGGCGGTCTGCTATTAGAATGACTCTCTACATGATAGTATTAACAGAACCAGTGTTGGTAGCCGTTTTTGAAATACTTTTTCAAAATTCAGATAATGAAAACTTTGAAAACCTGGCTCTGATACAAAATGTTAGAAATGCGGATTAGGGATCTTAAGGCAAGAATAACACTAGAGGGGGTGAATAGTATTTTATGGATTTTCTAGATCTTTTTGAAACTTATGTAGTTTAATCACCAACAAATGCAATTCACAGACACGGATATAATCATAGAACAGACAAAGATGCAAATACTAAATAAAAGCAGTAAAGGAAAGAACACACCAGGATTTTATATTGGTTCGAAGTTACCGTACATCCAGTCCAGTACAAGCGTATAGATTTCTTTTCAAAATAATCTCCCAGATTACACTCTCGGTTTCAAGGCTACGAGGTACATCCTCCTTTATTCGAGTATAGGGAAACTTTCTTGATTTAACCAGGCTACAAGATCACCCAATTGATTTCCGATGATACAATCACACCCAATTGATTTCATGGCTCAAGCGCACCTTTTACTCCATAGCTTGATTTACAAAAGATCCTATAACTTTGAATAGCACTGAAATCTTATGGAAAGAGTGGCAGATAATCAAATAAGAGATAATCAAGTTTGATTCACTTGGTATTTCGGCAGAGTATAGTTTAGGATTCTTTAGAATAAATGTGAAAGATGTAGAAGAAAGAAAACAAGTGAAATCTGACAAAAAAATTCATTTAGGATTACTAGTATTTATAGAAGATCAATAGCCATATCTATTTGTAAAAGGATACGACTAATAGACACTTCTTTTAAGAATTTGAGTTTTGAATTTAACGGGTACCATGTCGACATGGGGGTTGAAGGATGTCGACATGCTATAGGCAAAATTGGTGATTTTGATTTTCTTATTAAGATTGGTTTCTATAATTTGTTAAAACAATTTCTAAACTTTGTAAATATATTTGAATATAGTCTAAACATATAAAAGTAATTTTTGATATATATTATCTTAATATATAAAATGATTTAAAAAACTGAGTATATAAATATTTAAAAGCTAAATATTTAAAATAAGAGATGGTTTAAAGAACAAGGAAAATTTTGAAATCAAATGATAAAAATAGTTTTGAGGCTAAATATTTAAAACCAAGAGAGATGTCATTTTTTTGAAAAGAAAGTTTTGAAAACATTTTTTAAAAACAAGAGATATATTTTTGAAAAACATTTTTATAAAACCGGTGGATATCAAAATAGGACCACTATATGTTCCACTAGATATTGTCGTGGGTTCCATCCCACTAGGGTTTCATCCCTTTAACAGGCTCGAAGCGGATTCCATTCCACGAATAAATTTAGAATAAAGACGTAAGTGCTTTCAAGAAGTTTTAACATAATTCTAGACTCAATACTTATCTTGCATTCTTGAAATCATGAACTCTTGATATCTTGATACTTACGAGTCTTCAATCTTGATATCTTTAGTCTTGAATCTTTATACTGTACAGTTTTCATTCTTATTACCTGCTTGGTTATATCCTGAACATATATATCTAAGCTATAATGTTAGTATTTATATTTTATAACAAGTTCTAAGGTTGTTTCCATCAAAACCATCATCTCAAGGACTAACACAAAGTTCGAATAGATGATCGATGTGGATCGGTTGGCATTTTGCCTAGGCTTACTGCTTGGTACAGGCTACCATCGGTCCACTAGAGATTATACCACCGGTGCACCAGTGGAGTAAAGGCCTGAGCAGTGAGACCAAGAAGTGTACTTGTTGATGGGGGTTTCCTCCTCGGTTTTGGATGAGGATTAGCGTGGTGCTCTAGCTTGACTTTGAGAAGATTTTGGGCTACTTAGAAAAGTAGAATATAAGGAGAAGCTCGGGATTTGGATGTAATTTATAGTGATTGTATGATCAGTGATGATCGAATACGGTATTGATGCAGTGATGGTTGCACGATCACATCTTATGAGCATGCACGTGGATTTAGTCCATGCCTCTTGGTTTTGATCGTGGGGGTAGATATGCTTTGATTAATGGTATTGGTCTTACATTAGTAAGCATACTCAGTATCGATCTTATACTAGTGATCCTATGTTGTATTGGCCTTATATTAGTGGTCATACATATTATTAGTCTTGTAGTAGTAACCATACGTATAGATAGGTAATGATGTGATATTGGTCTTCATTTGTGATAGGTGCATTTGATACATGGCATTGTATTTGATAGTATATCACCTTTGCTCAATGAGGGACATGATGAGATCAAAAAGTAGACTAGATATCACATATGCTCAATGAAGGGGCACGGTGAGATACACAGGTGTTTTAGATATCACCATGCTCGATGAGGGACATGGTCAGATCCACAAGTGGGTCATATACCACCTATGCTTAACAAAAGGACACGATGGGACTCACATAGGTTCCAGGAAGCTAGAATAAATCATATATCACCTATGCTCGATGAGGGACACGGTGAGATCCACAACTGGCTTAGATAACACCTATGAGAAATGAGGGACACAGTGGGACCCATATAGGAATTTTTGGATTATGATTGATGTCTATAGTATAGTTCGATATTGATCCTATTTGTATTAAATCCTAGATAGGGATTATTGAATCGATTGGTGTCAATAGCGAACTTCATCCATCAGCAATGATGGTTATTAATTTATTCTCTAATTGTCGCTTATCGTTATGATTGTGCGTGTTATATTAGTTGGTTGATCATTATTATTGTATATTGTGTGTTAGACATATATTGTGATATTTATATTACTCCTGCATCTGTATATTGGGTCACCTTTTTCATGATATGATGTTACTTTTCAATCATATTATGTTGACTCATTGATGACATAAGAAGAGCAAGTTATTATATGATTCTCTGCCTTTGACATGGGTTTACTTTATTTATTTATGGACAGTTCGGGTCATCCCTGTGCCACGTTTTGGAGAGGACCGGTTGTACCTTAATAACATTGTGTTTTATATATGTATATAATTTTGATATAGTTTCCCTCACATCAGGCTTATTGTCTGACTCGCGTTTTGTCTTCGTCTATTTATATCATGACAACTTTTGGATACTCGGTTGAGTAGTTTGGAAGCCATGTGCTTTTAGGGATATGCTTTCAAGACAGCCAAGGCACTTTAGAACCGAAGTCAATACTTTAGATAAATACTTGATATTGTAGTAGTACATGATAGATATGTTATTTATATACAAGACTTGTTGTACTAGATATTATATTCTGACATTTTATATTGATATTTATTTATCAGGTACTTCCATTAGTTTAGTCTCGTAAATATTGATTATCATGTTATGTTCATGTCTATTCGGTATATTATATATTGTCATTCCGCTGTGAAATTCCATTGTTGTGCCTTGCTTTGGTATTTTATCCCTGACAAGCTATCTTTTGTGGTATTCAGTAATCATACGTTGATTGCTAGGTTAAAAAGGGTAGTTTGTTACAATAGGGGTGGCACACGACTAAAAGGAAGTAACTCGATCTTAGCAGATTGGGGAAGCAATTACTATGAGACGTTGTAGCAGTGGAGAAAATTACGGTTGAGAAATGGAATAGATGAGTTGCAAGTGGAAGTGAGGGAGATGTATAGATGAATTGAGATGGAATTTGGGAAAATGAAAGTGGTGGGAAAGAAAACACTAGTCCCCATTGATGAACTTTTGAGTTCGGGAATTGTTATAAATTTTACATGAAATTTTGAAATATTGAACTTGAATAATTGTTAGGTTACTTTAAATCATATATTTCTTTTATCCACTTCAATGAGTTTATCTTTATTAATAGTTTTAATATCTTGGTGTCATATTTTTTGTATAAACATGAACTTCCATACAAGTCCCTGATTCAAATGAGAATCCTAATAAAATTGATAAATTTAGGAGTAAAATAAACATATTACAATTGAAAATAAATAAAATTCAAAATGAAAAGAGGACACATTGACAATAACACAAGAGTGACGTAAAAATTAATTTAACCTTTGGAAATAATATTTTATGATAAATATCGAAAGTAAATAACATACAAAGAACTGAAACATCTTACAATTGAATAAAAAATAACATTTTTCTTTCCTATATATAGAAAAATCATGTCTTGTTAAACATTCTTGCATATCATTATGCACAACTATCAATTTTGGCAATTTCGTTAAAAACCTCTATAAAATTTTTATCACCAAGATAGTTTGTTTACAAAAAAAATTAGCAAACACATTTAAAATACTTTTCTATCCATTACTTTTTAATATCCAACTTTTTGTATGCATAGGCCATTATGTTTGTATTATAGTCGAAACAAGTTAACATTACTTTGGTCCGATAATGAAATTTCCAAAATACACTTACTTTGTACTAGTATAAATCGCACGTATGTGCATCTACTAGCTAAATATATTTATTTTTTATTTAACAAAATTTAATGGGGTGTTGCTATAAGTACAAAAAGTTAGGTGATTACAATATTTTTATTTGAAGCAGTTCTATTAGTAGTGTTGAAATGCAAATCAATAATGAAATTTCGTTCATGGATAATCGAAAAATGGGTAATGATGGAAGCTACACAAATCAATAGTGAGATTCCATTTACGGATGGGATACTATCTTAGATATTTTCGTAATTTTCGAAAGATACGGTGAAAATCCTATTGATTGAATTTTCATTAATAGTAAAAGTATTATTAATAGTAAAGGTAGTTAAACACCTGTTGGATTCTCACTAATGCTAGAATTAAACATTCATAATTATATTGTTTTTCCTTAATCTTTATCGGTTTATGTTTATTAAAATGATATATAATATTAGAATTAATTTGCTTGAGATCATATTGTATTTTATTCAAAGCGCACGTGCCAAAAATCTCGTATTTATGGATGTGCTGGATTAACTTCTTCTTTTCCGTCTCATCATGAACATCATAGAATGTAGCCCTTACATGCAGTTGGAGCAGTGGAGTGGGGCACCTTACATATTGGGTCCAAAAAAAATTAAAAGGTAAAAAAACATCCAACAGAACAACCAATTCATATCCTACGCATGCACCGGGTTAATGGATGTCTGGACCAGTGCATCCAATATAATCTTGAAGCTTCTTGGGCTGGTGGGCTCATGCGGTTCCTATTTTTCCTTGCACACTTCTTCATCTGTAAATGAATTTATTTATTTTCATAAAATAACACCATCTTTTAATAATAAAAACACAAATGAAACCAATGTCAAACCAACACATTCGAGAATTATGGGAATCTGTCACCACTCTAACTTCATCAATAATGTACATATTCCACTAGTTCAACTTTTTAGACACTTACACACAAGTCATCCCCACACGTGCGGGGCCTCTGCTCTATCCTCAACTGTAAAAAAAAAAGTATCAAATCTAATGCCCAAAAAAACCCTCGTCGTCTTACATTCACCTTCCTATCAGATAGCATTGCACCTGTGATCGAAACCACCGACCATTCTCTCCGACAAAATCCAAAGGCGAGCGGCTTCTTCTTCACTGTTAACTAAGGTAGACACTGATGCTTCGTTACAGTCTTCAAAATACTTCCCAGAAACTCCTTCTAAGCTCCTATGTGTTGCAACATAACATGTAGTTGCTGCCGCTTGTGGAATAGTTTTTACTAACTTCGACAGCAAGAAGAACACTAAATCTGCAACCAATATTAATTTCTGTACATATCATATTATGTTATGTACAACAAAGAAAATTTGGAGATTGTACTCATTGTCTAACATTTTACCGACCCCTAAGATATGCTTTATATTCTCTTGTCAGACCTGTGCGAACTATACCAGGATTAACGCAGTTCACCGTCACGTTTGCTTCCATTTTCTGATAAGCTAACCATGTTTACAAGTACGTATACATAATATTACTCAAGTCTGATGAAAAATTGTATACAAATTACCTTCAGTCTTTTTGCCAGTTCTTTGGTATGGAGTAGAGAGGCTAGCTTCGACAGAGCGTATGCCTTTGAAGGATCATAAGGTCTGCTAACGGCCAGTAGATTTAACTTGTTGAAAACAAATGAGGAAAGAAAAGAAAGAAAGGAAATTACTGTTTTTCTTACATTTTACTCTGAGTAACAAGTTCTAAATATTTACATGGATCTCCTGAAAACCAACTGTAAAATCCTGATGATACATTAACTATACGGCCTTGAATCCCTGTCTCTTTTGCTGTTTCAATCATTTTATTCAGCAGAAGTTTAGTCAGCAAGAAATGACCTGCACAATACATGAACTTAAAATCTAGAAATTCATGTAAATTCATATATTATGAAGTAGAATCATATTGCACTTTGATAAAAATTACCCAAATAGTTTGTGGCAAATGTACTCTCTATCCCATCTTCGGTTATTGATATTTTATAGTCCCGAGTGTATTTACCAGCATTGTTTCTATTATTGTAAAGTTTGAAACGTTAATTTATAATTTAACAGAATAATTTAATAAAACTGGATTAGTAACTTACATGAGAAGGTTAAGAGGGAGATTTAGGTCTAGGAAACTGGAAGCAAACTTTTTAACAGAGGACAGAGAGCTAAGATCAAGGGGCAAGATAATGATATCGGATCTTGGAAACTCCGATAAAATCCGGAGTTTTGATTCTTCTGCGTTTTTTAAGTTTCTAGCTGGGAGTATTAATTTGGCTCCTCTTCTGGCAAGAACACGAGCAGTCTCTGCTCCGATTCCTGACGTTGCACCTGTTATGATGGCGGTGATGGATTGGAGATGTAATGATTCTGTAACCTCTTCGGCAGTGGTTTTGGATCCGAATCCGTTATCGTGTTTAGATCCGATAAGGTGCTTGATGGTTTGAAGCATTTTAGAAGAACAGGGAGGTTCGAAGATTTAAGTATGCAGAAGCAGTTGGGTTATGTAACAGAAGAAAGGCTGCACATGTATATTTATAGACAAAAACTGGCTTTCAGAAGAAGTGCATTTTAAAGCCGTTTGAAATCAGCATTAAATGTATATTTATACAATAATGATACTTCCCTAAAAATATGTTTAGTAAATGTCTATATCGAAGATCAAGATAACGCATAGGACCAATAGACAAACTCTTTAATCGTTAACCATAGATTCATTTACTAACAAAAACTCTATAGAAAAAGCTGAACCTGCAACAGACTTTGAGAGACGTACATGACAGAAAAAGTAGGTAGCAACAGTTAAATATTGTTAGATCCAAAAGATTACTACATGACAATATAAGTAGATCGCTTCTCTTCCACCATTTTGTATCTGTCTACACTTCTCCTCTGTCCTCCACCAATCCATCCTTACTCTTAACTAATTATATTCTACATCTGTACCCAATCTTCTCCATCTTGCTACCAAATGCATCATGTATTTTTGTTTTTAGCCTGCATATTTTTCCTTTGCTTTTCAGTGCACGAATGAGCCTGCTGCTTCCACATAATGTGGTCACCTTCATTCTACTAAGCTATATACCAACAACAATTAATCGAGCTATATCGGTATGTCAACGCTTTCAGTATGAGGACCGTAAACTTACCATGTTAATGGTAAAAATAGAGGTAAAAAAATATCAGAATCGTTATTAACGGTAAATTTGACAATTATATTAATTTTGGTTTTAACTATTTAAATTATTCATAACCACGGACATTTTTGAAGATATATCAATTTTTTTAAAAATATTTGTAGTATTATTTATGATGACGTTTTATTTTTAGTTTTGTTAGGTGTAAATTTTAAGATTAGCAAGGTTATTATTTCATATTGTTGCAAACAAATTTTTGATAAGTTAATAAAATTTTCCATGTCAACTAAAATAAGTCAAAATGTTATAACAATATCAAAATTATAATGCAATAAAATTTAAATTTTTTATGTAGTGGTAAATTTACCTTTAATAGAGGTAGGGATATGTCATATGAACAATTATGTAATTCGTTACATATATATATTTAAATCGATAATCAATTTTATTCGAAATAAAAGTTGTTTTTTTTCTTCTATCATATACTTGAATATAATGTGTAATACATTAATTAATTATTTAATTTTAAAGTATAGAAAATCCATAAATTGTATACTTTGATTATAGTTAAATCGTGGCACGATGTCCATCGTGCTACTAAAGTTGAGTCAGATAGAAGCATTGGAAGTGAAACATTATTCAAATGAGGATTCATCTCCATAGTTATATGAGGTCGGTATTACGATCAACTGATATTAACTCAAAGTCAAAGTCTATGGTCAGAGCAATTTGGTTAATAATAATTGTTATTGTTGAACCATAGAGTTGAATATGAATGATAATAGAATTTGACCATTACCAATTTCATAATTTCAAATAGATATAGTTTTGACGAAGAGAATTAGTTTAAATAATAGTTACTATCAGGTACTTCTTATAATACGTAAAAAGACGTGTAAGCGATAAATTCAGCCAAAATGTCACACCACTAGCTAAGGTGACGTGTGAACATTAATTTTTGAATTGTTCGACATTAACCGCTGATTGAATTTACACATTTGAGTGGCACAGCCGTAACGATAAATACTTTGAATAAACCACACGATTTAATTAATTTATAAACTATTGCAAATTAATTAAATTAATTAAAATTTGTGAAATATTAATTATTAAACTTTATTTGATTTGTTCAAATATCATTAGCATTTAATGAAGTGCATCTATAAAAGTTATAAACGCACGTATTTGTATACGATAATATCGATAAAATATTTAAACTGGGTTTAAATCTTTATTAATAGTTGGTTTAGAAGCGCAAACTCTTGTTCTGACCGTAAACTTCCAAAGCTGCCCTTTACATTTATAGAACACAAGACTATAAATAATTTATTTCCGTCATTTGCTTTAAAACTTCCATGTGTCATTTCATTATAATTAATCTTCTGTTCACCTTCTGATTTATATTCAGACCTGTACATACTAATTCACACTTTGGATCAAAATAGATATTTACATTAGAGATAAAATAGCAAAATACAATGCCACTTAATTGGGTCAAATCACATTAACATATTTCTACAGTCGGCTATGCTATATGATTGGGTCAAATCATACTAGATATCCATACCAAAATTCACGTTCTCTGTAGAAATCTTCAAACTTCTATACCACAAACATAGCCTTCTAGAAAATACCATATACCCTAATAAATACCATTTACATTATCCACTGTTATTCATACCTATGCATCGCTATTTCTTTTTCCAAGCTCTCTTCTGCCATTAGCATTCATATCCCTCTCAAGTGCTATTTCCTTCCCCCATCAGGCCCTCACCTTCTTTCCCGTTCGTTTAGAAATCACTTCCTCTTGTCCAAACCTTATCACCTCAATAACTCTAAAATAAATCAAATTAATAACTACAAATTAAATTGGCTTTAAATTTCAGCTTCTCACCACCTCTACACCAAATAGAAATTAAGAAATTTGAGTGTTGGATATCAATTTGAAAAAGGAAACATTCATAGGGAAGAACAGGAGGTTCTGTTCAAGGAGTATCGAAGAATAAGTGAAATTTCATTTCAGGTGTGTAATGCAAACTCGTACGTCAGTAAATGCTTGAATTAATACTGAAGTAGTAATTGCTTATGTGTTCCATTATTTGAATCCAATCTTTGAAACAATGCATATGCTTTGAATAGTGTAGAAACCTTTTATTTTAGCGTATCCCCTGTGCGTGTTTTGCATTGATTTATTTGCATTTAAAATATTGCCAGATTGTGTATATCTGTGTTTTGCTTGAGTTTCGTAAAATATTGAGAATTAAATATGTGAATAATTTGTGCTTTTGGAGATGCATGCATGCCTGTGCATGTACTTTTGTGAAAATAGATAACAGAGCATTAAAAACTTGGCTCATTAAATAAAAGAACTAAGTACATGCGCATTTGTTCAAGCAATGGACTTTCATACAATGACCATTTTTTTCATGCAAAACAAAAACGCAATGCATATTTATATATATGAGCAATTGTATTGTAGATTTTTGGACAATAAATGTATGTGTTTACTTTGTTCTAAACATTAATCTATTTATTTATAGTTTCTATTTTATAGGTGCATGCGTTAATGAACTCACATTAATACTCAAACATGAACTATTGCATAAGATGTAAAGTTATACATGATATCTTATGCATTCACGTAAATTGTATTCTAGCACAACAGCGGGTTGTTGGTCCCACTTCATCGTTAGCAACATTTGTTATTAATTATTTTCATGATTAATTCCTAATTGCCGGTACTGTAACACTGATCGTTTTGTCATAGTATTTATCTTTATACTTATTTCATTTAGTATAGCTAACAAGCATAAAAGAGTTGTGAAGAAAGGACGATATTGATTTTACTAACGATTTGACATTTCGTTCTACTTTTTAAATGTTAATATTATTTTTGCACTGGTATTCAAAATTTTCTAATGATATTATATCTTTACTGCTATATGATGGGCACATAAACTACACCAGTTTTTAATATTTGCTTCAAGTAATTGATAAATCTTTATGACTTAAGATTTTGTTAACATTAGTTGGCAGGGAATTTGAAACTATTTTACCAAGCAATGTTTTATGCTGACAATACCAGGTTAAGTTGCTTGCAGAAACAAAATGGCTAAACTGTTTTTGAGCTACTTAGTATGTGATTTGGTCTGAGGTTTATTGGTTGATTAATAGATGATTGCATGTACAGTGTGTTATTGCTCAGTTCCTTAATCAGTACTTCAGTTGCATGTTGCATTGTCATTGGGTTGCTTAACCGGTACTTCCCAAAATGAAAAATTAGACATAGCCCGAAATGAAAAACTGAACAAAATGAAAATTAAACATTGCATATAAGCTGTCATTGTTTAATTTGGAACGTCATCAATAAAAAATTAAACAAAATGAAAATACCTTTACTTTCTTAGGCACATAAAGTACATACTGTCACTGCCTCCAACTATTTTACTTTCTTAGGTTTATACAGTCAAATGTCTTTTTTTTGCACAATATAGTCACTATAGAATATGTCTATATAAATTCAACTGTATTTGGTTCCAGGTATAAAAATTTCACATATATAAATTCAGAAAGTACGAAGTTTTGTACATATTTCAGGTTGCAAAAGTACAGGGTTGCAGACTTAAAGAAAAAAACTCACGCGTCCATCAACTTATGACGGTGTCTCTTCTTTATTAACTTTATATCTGCTTTGCTATGTCTATACTTATTAGTTATTACTGTATAAAAGATATTAAAAAGTATGGCGCTAGAAACATATCTAATTTATCTATGCAGCCATGCTATAAAAGGTAACACAAAATAAGACCTAGGTGCGATTAAATATTCAACAATAGGACCTAGGTTGCCCCATCAAATTTGCATGTTAGGTATGGTTTGATAAACTATTCTGCTATGTAGGTAAACAATTTTTTCACAGTAGACTGATGTAGTTAATTTTGACCATCTTTATGACTTATTTTACAGTTTTTTTTTCTGATTGTCATTGTATTTTTCATGATATTTTGGATTAATTTAGTTTTCTCCATATTGGAACTTGGTTTGGAACAATTTTGTTCATGACCAAAAGATGACGACAGTCAGATCATGTGCATGACTACCAACTATCAGTAATAACATTATTCATTGCTTACTAAGATTTTATATCAATTTTAGTAACTTCATATGACAGTAAGGGGCATACATGAGATGGTTGGACGGGTACCATGTGCTTTAATATTATCGATTAGTTTATAAAATAAATAAAAAGTTTTATCGATTAAGGAAAATTTATCATATGAGGTTTATTTGACGATATATATTATGTTAATTCAACACAACTATGCATGTACTAAATGTGCCATGTATGTCATATGAGGTTTATTTGACGATATATATTATGTTAATTCAACACAATTTATCAGTCAAAAGATGGATGCTACACACTACAATAAACAAAGGTCAAGTCAAAATGATAATACATCTTCAAAAGCATCTTCAACGTAGGATAGTGCACATGTCGAACAACCAACAAATGCTGATAAAATGTCTCTCTCCACAGATGATTTTTTGAATCATAAATTTATTTCTGAAGTGGTAAGTGATATATCGATCAAGAAATTTGAAAAAATAATATAATTAAATTTTATTGCCTTATCGGTTTTCTTTTCATATTTTTGCAGGTAAAATTTATGGAGGAAAATGGATGGTGATAATTATGCAATAAATATGAATCAAAAGTCACTATGTAGGATAAAAAAATAACATTTGTTAGTAGTACTTTTTAGATGTTGCAGCCCTTATTATTAATAAGGAAATCACTTTATACTTTCTACTTTTATGTTGTGAAATAAAATTCTGATTTATATTAATGTTTGCAAATAGTATAATTACCTTATTTTTATACGGTGTTCGAATTCAGTTTCATTCCAACAATTTTACTGTTGTGGTTAAATGTTATGTGAATGAAAGTATTTGAGATTAAAATAATAATAGCCTAGCCATATTTGCTTTCCAGCCGAATGTACATCAAAGATGCTTAGCCAACGAAGACAAAATAGAAGAACAAATATTTTAAGTGATGAATAAAGAGAAATTCGTCATATGAGAGATAGAGAACGAAGGAGAGCTATGAGTCAGGAACAAAGGGAAAATTATCTAGCTCAGCGTCGCGAAATGTATCGACAAAGAAGAGAAAGATCCCAAACTGCAAATTTAAGAAGAAATATAAATCCTACAAGCAATGAATCTCATATTTACCAGCAAGACATAAATCCAAGAATACAAATTGAACAAACAGAAACAACATCTATTGAGGAAAGAGAACATATAGTACATGACATATCACAATCTACCCAAGAGCAGAGGCAATCATCACAAAATAATAATCAACTATAAAGACGTCATGTGACGACCCGGAATTTTGAGCAATATCAATTTAATAATCTTTGATAAAAATTAAATTGATTTGATCATTTTATATTATAAATTGACAAGTTAAATTTATATTAAAAATAAATGATAATAATTTGTTAATATCTATTAATATTTTTCTTTGCAATATGAATTGGCAAATTTAATTCTTTTGAAAGCTAATAATAATTTGATTTTGAAATATTTATTTTGATAAATAAGAAGTTTTAATGTAATAAAAACTTTAGATTCAAATTGTAATATATATGAATGTATATATTGTGATTTGAAATTTGTTTTAAAATTCAATTTGGAAATTAATAAATTTAATATTAGAATGTTTCTATTTGAAATGTGTATATATATTTGTATATATATATATTTGAAATAGGAATTGCATTAATGTGAATTTAATAAGAGTTTTCAAACTTGAATATATTTAGTTTTGGAATTTGAATTGATAATTGAGATTTAAATTTAAAATAACAAAGTTAATTCCTTATTTATGATAAATATGTACTTTAAGTTTTTAAATAAGATTTAAAATTAAAATAGATGTTTCAAAAAATATATAAACATGAATGAATTAAAAATGTAAGCTACTTGTTTCATATGAATATTACATAATAAATAAATAATTAAGCCTTAAAATACATTACATATATATTCACCTTTCATGTAAAATTTAAAATAAAAATAACATCTAAAAGAAAACATTAACTAAAAATAAAATAACACTTGTAAGCTTTTAATGTATATTAGAGACATGTGTAAGTTAAATAGAACATATAAAGTGACAAATGTCTTCTACATTAATAATTAAATTTAAGATTTAATTGTAAATTATATAATACAAGTTTTACTTCAGCTGAAAAATATTTTCCTAAAACTAAAACAAGAATACATGCAAATCAAAAATGCAAATCTGAAAGGCAAGATCAAAACAAAGTTCAAAAACAGATCAAAGAAAAAAAAAACTGCAAATCTGGAAATAAACTCAATCAAATGCAAGCTCTTCATCAATACAAACATGCAATCTGGAATTTAAATTCTTCAAAAAGCAAGATATGAATCATCAACATGCAAGTTCATTTTCAATACAAAACTGTAAAGAATCTGGAAAATATAAAGAGAGGCAATGGAGCAGCAACAAGTAATCAAAGATCATCTTCAAATGTAACAACCAACTCAGAAATCAACTGCAAGAGGATTGATTTCATCATGCAAGCTGAAAATCAATCATCACTTCAACATGAAAAAGGGGTTTGAAGGTCTGGAATCATGCAACCCTGTTTTCTGCAAAAATTTTCAGGTGAGTAAAACGAATTTTTAAAAACAGTTTAACTTGAATTTCATCATGTTAATATGGTTGGGTATTTAATATTATTGAGTACTTAGTTTAGAATTGAGTGCATGTTTGAATTAAGATAGTTGAATGCCTGGGTAGTTAAAATTTATAATCTGTGTATGTTTAAAATGTACAGTTTCATCATTAAATTCAATAACTTAATTCTGGATTCATATGAGCCTTTGTTGTGTAAATAAAAGATGTTTGTAATCAACTAACATATCGTCTAAAAATATTTGCAAGTTTTAAATTTGAATAATTAGTTGTGAATTGCAAGTTTACAGTAAAATACAGTATTTGGTCAAAATTTGATGAAATCAATTTCAAGTTTTGATTTCATGATTGGATTGTAAATAGTAAATGATGATTTTAGAAGCTGGAATCAAAATTTTTAGTGGAGTATGTTGTGAGAATTTTGGAATTAACGGTTTTGGGTATTTTTGCAAAATTACGGCAAATCACGATGAATTGGTTGTCGCCGTTGAACTCGAAGGTCGAGGGGGGTTTAGAGATCATGCGAAAAATGGTTCAAGAATTTTTAATTGATTGGGTTGGCCATGGATTGAGTATGTAGGGTTTTGTGTGCTGTTGAAGCCGATGTTGCTCTTGGAGTTGTCGCGACATAATGTTGTTACCGGAGGGTGTCGCGAACATTGCAGAGGGTCGAGGGGGTAATCGTGGAGCTAAGGTAGCAACGGCGTGGTCTCTGGTGAGGGAATTGGTCGGCGGTGGTTGATTTTGTTGGGGGTGGATTTCGAACAGGTTGGGGTGAAGGTCGAATTCTTGTTCTCGATCGAGTTTGGGTGTTCTGGGTGATGTAGTTAGATGTGGAGGACGAGAGTGACTTGGGGAGGGTCGGCATGGTGATCGCCGGCGTCCATCGGTGCCGTGCACGTTAACGTGCACGGTGATATGATTTGATGATAGTTCTGGAATTGGGAGTGGGAGAAGAGATAGAAGACTCGAAGTATATCTCGTGTATGTTGAGGGTATGACTCGAAGCAGTGGGTGGGGAAGACTCGGGTACGCGAGGGGAAATGTTCAGGGGTAGCTCGAGTTTTGTACAGGGTTGGTTGGGTTTGCAGTTTTTAAGAATTTAAGTTTTTAAAGGTTTGAAAACAAAGACTTTGAGTTTTGTAAATAATTAAAGTTTTAAACAAAAGAAAAACAAGTTTTTAGTTATAAAACTAAATTTGTTTTAAGGTTAAAATTTCAAACAGGTTTATATATTTTAATATGAAAGTTTTAAAATAAAATAAGTGAATGTTTGAATAAGTTTGTATTAAATTTTTATCAAAGATCTTTGGAAAGGTTTTAAGATTTAAAAGTTCAAATCTTAAAATATGTTTAAATTATAATTGATTTCCAAATATTATATTTTATTTAAATAAAGTTTAATGATTTAGAATTTGATAATCAATTGTAATAAAGATTATCTTTAGTAAGTTTGAATTTGATTTAATTAAAGATAACTAAATTTGTAAAGATAATTGAGATAATTAAATCATTTTTAATTATCAAGTTTTATTTGTTAATAAATGATTTAATTAAGATAAGGGTTCTTAATTAAGAATCTTTTAATATAATAAGATAAAGAATCATTTAATTAATTTTAAATGATTAAGTTAAATAGTTAATTAAGTAATTAATTTGTGATTAATTAAGATAATCACTTTGGATTAATCTAATATAATTACTTAGGGAAGTAATTAAAGTAATTAAGTAGTTAATTACTAAAGGTAATTAAGTAAAAGTGAATTACTTTATGAAAAGTAATTAAGTAATGTGAATAAGGGTTAATCACTTTAGTTATTAATTAAAGACTTAATTAATAATTGATTAAAGGTTTAAATTATGTGATTAATGATTGATTAATTAAAGAATTAAGAGTTATTAATTACTTGTAAAAGTAATTAATTAAGATAGAATTTAATTAATGATGTAATCATTAATTAATGAAAATAATTAATTAATTGCTAATTAATAATTTAAGAATAATTAATTTATAATTTAGTTTTAATTACTAAATGTAATTAGAGTAATTAATCAAAGGTGATTAATTAAAAGTAATTAATTTAATATGATTAATTAAAAGTAATCAATCAATGTGATTAATTAAAAGTGATTAATCAGGTGTAACCGATTAAAGGATAATTAAGAAATAATTATCAGGATAATTAAAGAATAATTAATCAAGGATTGATTAATTTTGAAAGGTAATTAAGGGGTAATTACTTAATATAATTTGGAGGTAATTAATCAGGATGATTAATTAATTTGGTAATTAAGTAATAATTACTTAAGTAATTAAGTGATAATTAATCAGGGAAGATTAATTGAAGTGGATAATCAAATGATGTTAATTAATTAATTTGTAATTAATTAATGAATAAGAAGTTGGATTGAGGATAATCCAAGTGATTTATTAAGGATTAATTTAATTTAAGGATTAATTAAATTAATCAAGTTTAAATCAAACTTGTTTATGAATGGTTAATGATTGGATGATATATGTATCATTGAATGAGTTAATGATATTGGTTGTTGTTGGATGGCATTGATTGATGGATGATGATATGTATATGCTATATCTGATTGTGATATATATGCTGCTTTGTGATATGTATAGATGCATGTGATAATAGATGCTTATCTATCTGTGTAATATGATACATTCATTTGTGTTAAGTGATATTTTCTAAATATCTATTGTCTAAAATCCCTTAAGTACAACTTGGACATTAAAATGGCGTTTGGTTTCGATGAGACCGGGATCGGGTTTCCATATTTGGAATCCGAAAACCACATCGATTCCAATTAAACGTTAGGTCGTTAATCCAAGTGGAGCAAGTGAAGACTCGAGGTGTAAGGGCTATACGTCAGTATAACTCTGTGGGTGATTCCGTAATGAGTTTGACGGAATAGTGCTTATAGATTCGAGATGGTGAATTAGAGTGCAAGGGCTATGGTCGTTGACTCTGAGGTTGATTCCAAAATGAGTGCAACGAGATAGTGCCTTCGGTTTCGTTCGAACCCGGAACGAACTTGTATGGATTGAATGCTTTCAGCACATCGTCAGGCGAACGATGAGCATTCTAACATAATTGGTCCTATAAAGGTAATCGCAGCCTCAAGCCTCATCAACCGGGAATGGCTAAAACAGGGGAGGTGCAGCAAGGCTTCGTGGGTCGCGCCCACTGGAGGGCAAGATACATCCCTGTCTAGAGGTCCCTTTATATTTCGGCTTTGTGGGCGGTTGGAACTGCAGCCAACTGCGGGGTGGTCTTGTTCGGGACTGTTCAGTAAGGAATGGTCCCGGTCTTGTGTTGCAGGGGATGAAGGGAGTAATCCTCGGTACGGTGATCTAGGCCACGTACTGTGACGGGCGGTACCCCAGTAGCCCTGCCATTGTTGGAAACCCATTTTCCCTACGAGACCCTACGGTTTTGTTTGTATTACCCACTTTTGTGGCTAGTAGCTGGAATTTAATGAATGTAACAATTTCGGCTATTTCATATTTATTTGAAAAGCCTAGACACTATTATAATATCACTGGATTTCCTATCAAATGTTTTGGTTAGCGTAAGGTAAAAACTTTTCCATGTTTATGTGTGGGAAGTCTTACGTGATACCTTTTCTTTTCAAAGGTTTTTCTAAAGTTAAGCAATCTTAAACCGTTTACTCACACCAGACCCCTGTCTGACCCGAGTGTTTATTTTCTGTTTTATTAAACTCTTGGGTACTCATATTATATATGAGTAGTCAAGTGATTCAGGTTATCTCTTGACGAATTCTAGAGGAGCTTTGGAGCAGGAGGCTTCAGCGTGTAGATATGATTAGAGTTTCCGCTGTGTTGTTTCTGTATGATGTCTTGTATTGTATTAGACAGAAATGTTATAACTGTCTAATTTGAGATGTTTAGTTGTGTACTCTGATGTATATGATACTATGTATATGTTCTATGTTATATTTAAATCGTTCCGCTGTGAGATTCTGATGTGTTGTTTTCTCTTTCTTCTCTTTCTTTTCTTCTTCTATCCCTTTCTTTCTTAATTAGTGATGCGATTTTCCGGTAGTGGAAAGTTGGGTCGCTACAACTGGTATCAGAGCGTTAGGTTGAGTGAATACCTAGGCTCTGGAGTGGTGTCTATCTTGAGAGAGCGTACTTGTAATTTTTATATAAATATATATTTATATAACTACCTAATCTGTTGGGTTATCTGTTCGGATTTTCCAACATAGGCTATAAAGGTAGATAGGTAGAAGTGTGTGGAACACGACTACCACTTTTGGTTGAGACTCATATGTTGTGGTTGGAGATGTGTCTGTCGGGATTGTAGATCTAATACTGTCTCGAATAAGTTTTGTGGATTGTAGAAAGGATTTCTTTGAGTCCAGAGGAAGTCTTTTTCCAAGAATTGGAGTATATTCTTGAAGTGTGAGGTTGATTTGCTCTCGAGTGAGCGGGATTTCCTTGAGTTGAGTTGTCAGCTGAGCCGAAGCTAGTGGTGGTATCTTGATAGCTTCAAGAAGGAATAGCTGTGTGATGAGATGCAGTATCCACAGATGGTTCTGAAGATGTTTCTTTTGGAGTCAGATTTAGATGGTGTTGGAAGAGCATTGATGTCTGCTGCAGGGAAGGTTCAGATGTTTAGAGATTTTCTGGATCTTAAGTAAGGGTATCTTATTTTTATTGAAGTAGGAGACTAAGGTCGATGAGTTACCTCATTTCGGACATGGTCTCGTTGTTATCCTTATGAAGGTAAGTGGTTGATGTTTAGGTTGGAGCCAAGTTTCTTGAGGAGATGTCGACCCGTCTCAAGAATTTTTAGTGGAATTGAGTGTTAGTTTGGTGTTTCAAGGAGCTTTTGGTTAAGGATGATCTTTTGGTTTAGCTGTATCATTGAAGTGAAGTTTGGAAGCAGCAGTGTGGATCTGTTTCTTCGATGATTCAGTAATCTGTGGGATTCTACTATCGGCAGACCAGGCAGATGGTGGAGCTTATTCTTTTCTTTGGAAGGCTCAGCAAAGCGGGATATCTGTTGGAAGTGATCTATCATTTTTTCTGATAGGTAAGCCATTCTTGAAGATTGATCTTGATTTGGGAAGCTGTTCTAGTTGGTGAAGACAGTTCTTTGGAACCAGAACTGAGTAGGATCGCAAAAGTGACTTGCGATTAGTTTGGGAATTTCGGAGTATTCTTGGTTTGGGATTGAGGCATCTCAAGTAGAGGTGGAAACTATAGAAGTAGTCAGAGATCTCCAGATATTTTGAGAGAGTTTAGATGTTGACTCAAATCGGAGATTGAGTTTTCTAAGAGTAATTTTGATGGTTCAACCTTATAGGAGGATGACTCCTGGAGCGAGAAGAGTTTGGTGTGGCAGCTCAGGATCCTTTGGATTGATCATCTTATTCTAAGTTAAGATTCTGTTGTGATGTTTTGACCAAGTGGAATGGTCGTTGAGATTTTTATGAGTCAGATGAACTATGTATGGAGATAGAGTGTGCTTGAGTTCTTCGATAGCATTCTTATCTGCTCTAGATCAGAGTTGTGCAGCGGAAGCGAGTTGGGAATTATTCTAGTATGGAGCAACCGGATGTTGCAGTAAAGGAATTTCTACTGGAAATTTAAGTATGAAGGAATTTTCTAGATTTGAAGGCAAGGTTGTCAAGTACAACTGTTGGCTATTCCAGATAGGAGAGGTATGTTTGAAGTCCATTGATGTTTATGGTATAGAGCTGTGGAATGGATTTCAGCAGATTATTTTTGGAAAGGCATTTTGTTGAGTAGGACCTGGAGATTTGATTTAAGTTGATGCTGTTGTTTCTTGAAGCAGTCAGCAAGGGTTAGGCTGATCAGGAATATTGAAGGTGACTCAGAGCATCTGAAGAATTGTGCAGTTAAGAACTGAGGAGATTTGGGATGTGCAATTAGAGTTTGGATATTGATTTGGTTTTATCCAATTAAAGGAGATATAAGGTTTGGTAAAACTGGAGAGTTGGCTCCGGAGGTATTTGGAGTTTATCTGTGATCTCTAGGGATTTGATTTTGATCAACAGGATTGAATTGCCAGTTTGGATAGCTGGAATTCATTGTATTTCACATATCTCAGAGGAATATGTATATGATTCTTTGAGTGATAGAATCAGCAGTTCAAAAAGGATCTGGTAGTTGAGTTGGTTTGGAGTTTAGTCTGATTTCTTGTTCAGATTTGTAGAATCAGGTGAGGGAGTTCTTGGTTTTAATAGTATAGTTATTTAAGGTCCTGTAGAGCGAGTATTCCAGTATAGGTACCTGGAAAACTCTAGATAATATTAGAAGGTTCTATTCAGAATTTTGTCTGGATAGATAAATTATTTGTTTGAATTGGTTGCTATGATTGGTAGTGTATGATTGATTGTTTGATTTCTTATAGGAATTTAAATTCTTTAGCTGGGTTATTAAATTATCTTTGCTTTTAATTTCGGGGACGAAATTCTTTTAAGGGGGGAGGAATGTGACAACCCGGAATTTTGAGCAATATCAATTTAATAATCTTTGATAAAAATTAAATTGATTTGATCATTTTATATTATAAATTGACAAGTTAAATTTATATTAAAAATAAATGATAATAATTTGTTAATATCTATTAATATTTTTCTTTGCAATATGAATTGGCAAATTTAATTCTTTTGAAAGCTAATAATAATTTGATTTTGAAATATTTATTTTGATAAATAAGAAGTTTTAATGTAATAAAAACTTTAGATTCAAATTGTAATATATATGAATGTATATATTGTGATTTGAGATTTGTTTTAAAATTCAATTTGGAAATTAATAAATTTAATATTAGAATGTTTCTATTTGAAATGTGTATATATATTTGTATATATATATATTTGAAATAGGAATTGCATTAATGTGAATTTAATAAGAGTTTTCAAACTTGAATATATTTAGTTTTGGAATTTAAAATGATAATTTGATTTAATGACTTTGAATTGATAATTGAGATTTAAATTTAAAATAACAAAGTTAATTCCTTATTTATGATAAATATGTACTTTAAGTTTTTAAATAAGATTTAAAATTAAAATAGATGTTTCAAAAAATATATAAACATGAATGAATTAAAAATGTAAGCTACTTGTTTCATATGAATATTACATAATAAATAAATAATTAAGCCTTAAAATACATTACATATATATTCACCTTTCATGTAAAATTTAAAATAAAAATAACATCTAAAAGAAAACATTAACTAAAAATAAAATAACACTTGTAAGCTTTTAATGTATATTAGAGACATGTGTAAGTTAAATAGAACATATAAAGTGACAAATGTCTTCTACATTAATAATTAAATTTAAGATTTAATTGTAAATTATATAATACAAGTTTTACTTCAGCTGAAAAATATTTTCCTAAAACTAAAACAAGAATACATGCAAATCAAAAATGCAAATCTGAAAGGCAAGATCAAAACAAAGTTCAAAAACAGATCAAAGAAAAAAAAAACTGCAAATCTGGAAATAAACTCAATCAAATGCAAGCTCTTCATCAATACAAACATGCAATCTGGAATTTAAATTCTTCAAAAAGCAAGATATGAATCATCAACATGCAAGTTCATTTTCAATACAAAACTGTAAAGAATCTGGAAAATATAAAGAGAGGCAATGGAGCAGCAACAAGTAATCAAAGATCATCTTCAAATGTAACAACCAACTCAGAAATCAACTGCAAGAGGATTGATTTCATCATGCAAGCTGAAAATCAATCATCACTTCAACATGAAAAAGGGGATTGAAGGTCTGGAATCATGCAACCCTGTTTTCTGCAAAAATTTTCAGGTGAGTAAAACGAATTTTTAAAAACAGTTTAACTTGAATTTCATCATGTTAATATGGTTGGGTATTTAATATTATTGAGTACTTAGTTTAGAATTGAGTGCATGTTTGAATTAAGATAGTTGAATGCCTGGGTAGTTAAAATTTATAATCTGTGTATGTTTAAAATGTACAGTTTCATCATTAAATTCAATAACTTAATTCTGGATTCATATGAGCCTTTGTTGTGTAAATAAAAGATGTTTGTAATCAACTAACATATCGTCTAAAAATATTTGCAAGTTTTAAATTTGAATAATTAGTTGTGAATTGCAAGTTTACAGTAAAATACAGTATTTGGTCAAAATTTGATGAAATCAATTTCAAGTTTTGATTTCATGATTGGATTGTAAATAGTAAATGATGATTTTAGAAGCTGGAATCAAAATTTTTAGTGGAGTATGTTGTGAGAATTTTGGAATTAACGGTTTTGGGTATTTTTGCAAAATTACGGCAAATCACGATGAATTGGTTGTCGCCGTTGAACTCGAAGGTCGAGGGGGGTTTAGAGATCATGCGAAAAATGGTTCAAGAATTTTTAATTGATTGGGTTGGCCATGGATTGAGTATGTAGGGTTTTGTGTGCTGTTGAAGCCGATGTTGCTCTTGGAGTTGTCGCGACATAATGTTGTTACCGGAGGGTGTCGCGAACATTGCAGAGGGTCGAGGGGGTAATGGTGGAGCTAAGGTAGCAACGGCGTGGTCTCTGGTGAGGGAATTGGTCGGCGGTGGTTGATTTTTGTTGGGGGTGGATTTCGAACAGGTTGGGGTGAAGGTCGAATTCTTGTTCTCGATCGAGTTTGGGTGTTCTGGATGATGCAGTTAGATGTGGAGGACGAGAGTGACTTGGGGAGGGTCGGCATGGTGATCGCCGGCGTCCATCGGTGCCGTGCACGTTAACGTGCACGGTGATATGATTTGATGATAGTTCTGGAATTGGGAGTGGGAGAAGAGATAGAAGACTCGAAGTATATCTCGTGTATGTTGAGGGTATGACTCGAAGCAGTGGGTGGGGAAGACTCGGGTACGCGAGGGGAAATGTTCAGGGGTAGCTCGAGTTTTGTACAGGGTTGGTTGGGTTTGCAGTTTTTAAGAATTTAGGTTTTTAAAGGTTTGAAAACAAAGACTTTGAGTTTTGTAAATAATTAAAGTTTTAAACAAAAGAAAAACAAGTTTTTAGTTATAAAACTAAATTTGTTTTAAGGTTAAAATTTCAAACAGGTTTATATATTTTAATATGAAAGTTTTAAAATAAAATAAGTGAATGTTTGAATAAGTTTGTATTAAATTTTTATCAAAGATCTTTGGAAAGGTTTTAAGATTTAAAAGTTCAAATCTTAAAATATGTTTAAATTATAATTGATTTCCAAATATTATATTTTATTTAAATAAAGTTTAATGATTTAGAATTTGATAATCAATTGTAATAAAGATTATCTTTAGTAAGTTTGAATTTGATTTAATTAAAGATAACTAAATTTGTAAAGATAATTGAGATAATTAAATCATTTTTAATTATCAAGTTTTATTTGTTAATAAATGATTTAATTAAGATAAGGGTTCTTAATTAAGAATCTTTTAATATAATAAGATAAAGAATCATTTAATTAATTTTAAATGATTAAGTTAAATAGTTAATTAAGTAATTAATTTGTGATTAATTAAGATAATCACTTTGGATTAATCTAATATAATTACTTAGGGAAGTAATTAAAGTAATTAAGTAGTTAATTACTAAAGGTAATTAAGTAAAAGTGAATTACTTTATGAAAAGTAATTAAGTAATGTGAATAAGGGTTAATCACTTTAGTTATTAATTAAAGACTTAATTAATAATTGATTAAAGGTTTAAATTATGTGATTAATGATTGATTAATTAAAGAATTAAGAGTTATTAATTACTTGTAAAAGTAATTAATTAAGATAGAATTTAATTAATGATGTAATCATTAATTAATGAAAATAATTAATTAATTGCTAATTAATAATTTAAGAATAATTAATTTATAATTTAGTTTTAATTACTAAATGTAATTAGAGTAATTAATCAAAGGTGATTAATTAAAAGTAATTAATTTAATATGATTAATTAAAAGTAATCAATCAATGTGATTAATTAAAAGTGATTAATCAGGTGTAACCGATTAAAGGATAATTAAGAAATAATTATCAGGATAATTAAAGAATAATTAATCAAGGATTGATTAATTTTGAAAGGTAATTAAGGGGTAATTACTTAATATAATTTGGAGGTAATTAATCAGGATGATTAATTAATTTGGTAATTGAGTAATAATTACTTAAGTAATTAAGTGATAATTAATCAGGGAAGATTAATTGAAGTGGATAATCAAATGATGTTAATTAATTAATTTGTAATTAATTAATGAATAAGAAGTTGGATTGAGGATAATCCAAGTGATTAATTAAGGATTAATTTAATTTAAGGATTAATTAAATTAATCAAGTTTAAATCAAACTTGTTTATGAATGGTTAATGATTGGATGATATATGTATCATTGAATGAGTTAATGATATTGGTTGTTGTTGGATGGCATTGATTGATGGATGATGATATGTATATGCTATATCTGATTGTGATATATATGTTGCTTTGTGATATGTATAGATGCATGTGATAATAGATGCTTATCTATCTGTGTAATATGATACATTCATTTGTGTTAAGTGATATTTTCTAAATATCTATTGTCTAAAATCCCTTAAGTACAACTTGGACATTAAAATGGCGTTTGGTTTCGATGAGACCGGGATCGGGTTTCCATATTTGGAATCCGAAAACCACATCGATTCCAATTAAACGTTAGGTCGTTAATCCAAGTGGAGCAAGTGAAGACTCGAGGTGTAAGGGCTATACGTCAGTATAACTCTGTGGGTGATTCCGTAATGAGTTTGACGGAATAGTGCTTATAGATTCGAGATGGTGAATTAGAGTGCAAGGGCTATGGTCGTTGACTCTGAGGTTGATTCCAAAATGAGTGCAACGAGATAGTGCCTTCGGTTTCGTTCGAACCCGGAACGAACTTGTATGGATTGAATGCTTTCAGCACATCGTCAGGCGAACGATGAGCATTCTAAGATAATTGGTCCTATAAAGGTAATCGCAGCCTCAAGCCTCATCAACCGGGAATGGCTAAAACAGGGGAGGTGCAGCAAGGCTTCGTGGGTCGCGCCCACTGGAGGGCAAGATACATCCCTGTCTAGAGGTCCCTTTATATTTCGGCTTTGTGGGCGGTTGGAACTGCAGCCAACTGCGGGGTGGTCTTGTTCGGGACTGTTCAGTAAGGAATGGTCCCGGTCTTGTGTTGCAGGGGATGAAGGGAGTAATCCTCGGTACGGTGATCTAGGCCACGTACTGTGACGGGCGGTACCCCAGTAGCCCTGCCATTGTTGGAAACCCATTTTCCCTACGAGACCCTACGGTTTTGTTTGTATTACCCACTTTTGTGGCTAGTAGCTGGAATTTAATGAATGTAACAATTTCGGCTATTTCATATTTATTTGAAAACCCTAGACACTATTATAATATCACTGGATTTCCTATCAAATGTTTTGGTTAGCGTAAGGTAAAAACTTTTCCATGTTTATGTGTGGGAAGTCTTACGTGATACCTTTTCTTTTCAAAGGTTTTTCTAAAGTTAAGCAATCTTAAACCGTTTACTCACACCAGACCCCTGTCTGACCCGAGTGTTTATTTTCTGTTTTATTAAACTCTTGGGTACTCATATTATATATGAGTAGTCAAGTGATTCAGGTTATCTCTTGATGAATTCTAGAGGAGCTTTGGAGCAGGAGGCTTCAGCGTGTAGATATGATTAGAGTTTCCGCTGTGTTGTTTCTGTATGATGTCTTGTATTGTATTAGACAGAAATGTTATAACTGTCTAATTTGAGATGTTTAGTTGTGTACTCTGATGTATATGATACTATGTATATGTTCTATGTTATATTTAAATCGTTCCGCTGTGAGATTCTGATGTGTTGTTTTCTCTTTCTTCTCTTTCTTTTCTTCTTCTATCCCTTTCTTTCTTAATTAGTGATGCGATTTTCCGGTAGTGGAAAGTTGGGTCGCTACACGTCAAGTGCGAAGAAATGTTATAACTCACAATGTTGCAAAAAAATTCAAAAATCATATTGGATTTCGAAAGCATTTATTGAAACAGCCAACATTTTGTCAACATTGTTTGGGAAAATTATTTCAGTGAGAGAGTGCATCATTGTGTTGTTCAAAAGGGAGAACCATACTCTCCCCCGTGCATTCACCAAATGAGCTCTTGGAGCTCTACAAGGATACAGGTGCTGATGGTTTACATTTCAAAATGAATATTCGATCATATAATCATGTATTTTCCTTCACTTCAATAGGAGTGCATGTCAATGAAAATCTAACAAATGAGGGAGCTGGAATTTACACTTTCCGTGCTCAAGGATGTATATATCACAATATTGGAAGCCTACTTCCTAAAGAAGGAGATAGACCCAAATTTCTACAGCTATATATATATATATATATATATATATGATACTGATCATGAAATTGAAAATTGAATGATTGAAAATGAATAGAAGAATACTAGAAAGGATATAACGTATATTGGATGAGAATAATGATTTTGCTCAATACTTTCATCGAGTGTCACAACTTCCCGACATCCATAATTATAAATTTATAATTAAAGAAAAACCATTGCGCCAACAATATGTGTTGCCTACATCTTCACAAGTTTCTGCAATGATAGTTGGTCAGGATAAGACAAGTCTTATAAATGGCAGGGATATTGTTCTACATACGACGACGGGTTAGCTTATAATAATTCCAGAAACACATGGTTGTTACGACCCTCTACAGTATCCTCTCCTACTACTTTATGGAAGTTATGGTTGGGACCTTAACAGCCATAATATAATTGGAACTCCTCTTACATGCCGTGAGTTCTATGCTTATATTTTGCAGGTACCAAGTAATTTCACATTCAAAAAATAATAAATTTACAGCTAGCATCATTATATTATAAAAATCATTAATTATTAGGCATAAATTTAAACATATTTGATGATATAATGGATTTCATTCTTTTGATTCACACGAGCACTCAAACATAAATATAATAGGTATCAAGATCTAATAGTTTTAATCGACTTAACTACTTATTATATAGATATAATATATATATTCCATTTGCTATTTCTTATTAACTTAAACTTTAGATTCAAAGTGAAGATACTTCTCTCTTCTTACATGGAGAATGTTTATTACAACAATATGTCGTGGATAATTATGTGAAAATTGAAAGTGGTAGAATGAGATGGTTCCATCAGCAACAAAATCACATTAGATTGGAATTTTATGTGGGACTTCAAGATGCATTGAATGCTGGAGAAAATAATGCGAGTATGACACTTTTCCCTTCTCTTTGGTCTGTTTATACCACACACACACACACATATAATTTTATATCAATTTTTTTTTTTTACATAGGTAACATAGGCAGAAGAGTAATATTGCCCTCTTCGCTCAATGGAAGTCCATATAATTCGTATCAACGTTATCAAGATGCTATGGCTTTACAAAAGTTTGGAAAGCCGGATTTATTTATCACAATGACATACAATCCTACATGGGATGAAATCACATCAGAACTTTCATATGGACAAACTTCGCAAGATCGCCCAGATCTTACTACTAGAATTTTTCATGCCAAATATGAAGAATTAAAGCATGATATCTGCGACAAAAAAGTTCTTGGGTTGGTTGCAACACATGTTCATGTCATCGAATTTCGGAAAAGAGGACTACCCCATGCTCACATGCTTATTATTCTAGACAACGAAGATAAATTACATAGCCCAAATGATTATGATGTTGTTGTAAGAGCCGAAATCCCAAATCGTGAAGAAGAACCAGAATTGTACAATGCTGCCACTAAATGGATGCTTCATGGTCCATGTGGAAGACAACGACCAAATGCTTCATGCATGAAAGACAGAAATTGCAACAAAAAAATATCCTAAGCAATTTTCATCATGTACTATTCAAGGTAATGATTCATACCCTATATATCGAAGGCGGGATAATGGTATAAACATCGCACTAGACAATGATGGTGATATTATAATGGATAATCGTTGGGTTGTTCCATATAACCCATGGCTGCTGAAAAAGTATGATTGTCGTATAAATGTTGAAGTTTGTAGTAGTACCAAATCTGTCAAATATTCATACAAATATGTATACAAAGGTCCAAATCGTGTGACAGTGGAAATTCATCCAACATCTGAAAATGATGAGATTCAAAAGTTTTTAGACGCGAGATGGATATGTCCCTAAGAGGCCTTTTGGAGAATTTTTGAATTCTCCTTGCATACAATATATCCATCAGTTCAACGTCCACAGATATACCTTCCAAGCAGGCAACAACTGACTTATCATGCTAACCAAACTGTGTCTGATGTTTTATCGGATGATAACCTCTCTACATCAATGTTAATTGAATTCTTCAACACAAATTCACAAGATTCAAAAGCAAGGCATTTTTTATACCGTGAATTCCCAGAAAAATATACCTAGGTATCAGATATTAAAAAGTGGCGACGAAGAGCATCACATAAAAAGGTCATAGGTCGAATTTACAATGTTTCTCCATCAAAAGGAGAACGTTACTTCTTGCGAATTCTTTTAAATCATGTAAAAGGACCATCATCGTTTGACTATCTTCTAACCATCAATGGTATCAGATACCCAACATTTCGGCAAGCAGCGGAAAAGATAGGATTACTTGAAGAAGACCAAAGTATAATGACATGTTTGATTGAAGCATCAAACACACAAATGCCTTCGTCTTTAAGAAGATTATTTGAAACGATCTTAATTTATTGTGCACCAACGGGGGTAAGAAAATTATGGGAAGAATTTTCTATAATACGGTTAAAGATTATCCAAGTCCAAGTGCAATGGCTCGGCCTATACTTGAAAATCATCTACTGAATGATCTTAATGATCTATTAATGAACCAATATAAACTAATATCTGATTTTAATCTTCCAAGTATTAGAAATGATATAGATGCTAATTCCCTTGCTTTCAAATTAATAGAGGAACAATATTCGATTGTAATGCCTAAAGAGGACTTTGCATTTAATGAAAAGTTGAATGAATGTCAAAAATATGCATATACTGCAATTACTAATGCTGTTTACCATAAGAAGAGCAAAAGCTATTTCATAGATGGCCCCAATGGAACGGGAAAAACCTTTCTGTATCGAGCAATACTTGCAAAACTTAGGCAAGATGGATTGGTTGCACTAGCAACAGCTACATCGGGGATAGCCGCAATAATCTTACCAGGTGGTCGAACAACACATTCACGGTTTAAAATTGCAATCAATCTAAATTCAACATAAATGTGTATGATACCTAAACAGTTTGAAGTAGCTAAACTTATGAGATTAGCAGCCACTTTTATTTGGGATGAAGCAACAATGACCCATAGATATGCTTTTGAAGCACTGGATAGAACTTCAAAAGACAGTGGGAAATGACATGCCATTTGGAGGTAAAATTATAATCATCAGAGGGGATTTAAGACAAGTTTTACCAGTTGTACAAAATGGTACAATATCAGAAATTATTGATGCGTGTATTGTTAAATCGTCCTTATGGAAACATGTAGAAGTGATCTGTAACGACCAGAAAAATTCGATAATTAAATTGGTTAAATTAATATGATTTTCGTAATTATATTTAAAAAGAAATAAAAAAATTATAATTTATATTGAAGTAAATGTTAAGAATGGATTGTGGCAATTGTTATTAAAAAACTAATTTTTGACAATGGAAGTGAAATCACATTGAATGAAATAATGTAAATTGTTGCACCGGGGTATAAAATTGAAATAAGTAAATAGATGTAAGTGAATGGCTAATAACTTCAATGGAGTTCAAATTTATTGAAATAATGGAAACATTATAATTTGTTTATAAGTGAAATATAAGAAAAACAAATGTAAGTATTGAATTAATTAATGAAATAATGCAGTGTTAATGGTAAGTAATAAACTTGTAAATGTAAGTAGGTGACAACTAATATATGTTATTTATTTATTTAGTGTATTAAATAAGATAGGTAATCAAATTGCAATTAAAGTAATAATGTTAATGCAAGTGAATAAATAATTAATTTAGTGCAATCCAAATTAATTGAAACAATTGTAAGGTTATAATTGATTGTGAATAGTAAATTAGGAAATAAATTCAAAGTTATATTAATTGATGAAATAATACGTAATAAACTATAATTTGATAAAATCAATGTTAGATGAGTAATTATAATATTTGTTGGTGGATATTAAAGTATGAATGTGATTGTTGATGTTGATTGAATGAAATTGACAATTGTTAATGTGATTTCAATCAATTGTAATGGTAAAGCTAATTAGGGATGTAATTGTAGAGCTTAAATTTGGAAATAATTGTAAATTTTAATAAGGAAGAAAACAAATGACCATATGAATGTAAATTCCAATTGATAGGAAAAATAAATGTTTAAAAAAAAGAATAATATATGTTTCTTTACTAAACAAAATAATCATATTTTTATTCATTTGAAATGTTGGTAGCGGAAAAATTTATTATAGAAATAAGAAATTTATAGCTTTTGATTTTTATACAATAATTCCGTAAATGCGTTAAATTACTATAAAAAGGAATTGAATTGTCACATTTATTTTTACCTTAGAAATAAATGGCAACTTATGTGATTGGAATATTTTAATTAAAAAGTTGGAAGACGTTAATTGTAAACATATATTGAAATAAATTAGATTGGGTAATTTATTTCCAATTAAATCAGTTCACATTTCAAAATTTAATGCTAGTTTACTGCATATATGTTTATATCTAAATTTAAACTTATGTTTTAGATCCAATTAGATCATTAAAAAGAAAGGATTATTTAGATTTGAAATCTCACACGTTATTGAATTAAATGTTAACAGGAGATGATAAAAGGGGTAAAATAGATTTACACTTGACTATTTCCTTGTCAATTAGATTTTATTAGATTTTAATTGCAACATAACTTACCTTTCCATCTCCACTTTTCTAATTTACTCTTACATTCATTGCCTCCTTATGTGGATTATTTTCATACCTTTTATTTATGGATGTAAACTATAAGCGGCGATAAAGAAGTACATATATATTGTACACCTGTTTATATTGCCTTGCTTATGCTATCATATTTTTGAATGTATGTTAATGCATTCCTAGTAAAACAATCAATCGAAATGTTAATATATTTGTTTAATTCCCAATTTAATAACAAAGAGGAAGAAATGAAAATTTCTTAATGCTGTATATTAATTTATAACACAAATTTGTGTAGAGAATTTATTTTCATTTATTGCGTGTTAATTAAATCTTTAAAGGATGTTAATTTTGGTATGTTTAGGGTTAACAAAATTAATAAAGTAAAAGATTGTTTTGAAATTTGAATTCTAAAAGTTTGTTTACAGTATAGAGTTGGTCCATTCATTCCTTTTCTAATTAATAATTACCGCATTCTTTTCATTATTTCCCAAATTGTTCCATTACTCCTTTCCATTTACATTGTCCGAAGCTTTTCGATTTTGCAAACCTCAACTACTTTTCATATTTTTTAGTTCTTTCTTTTACCTCTTTTTAATACCTGCTACTTTTAGAAAGGTTGTTCATATTTACTATATTTCAATACCAAGTTTGTTCATATTTACTTTATTTTTTCATTCATTTTCCAACTTCGTTTTCTGAAACATCATTTCATTTATTTCTAATTAATAGCGGCCTCTCTTTTCAAATCTCTTTGACCCTAAACCTAATTCTAACCTTATAAATAAGATATGACTCAAATGAAACCACAACCTCCATTCTAATCTTCTTCATTTTTTTTCTTATTTTCTTCTTCAAATCTCCTTATTATCTCTCACTTTAATTTTTCGTTCCTCTTCAAATATTCTTCTTCTTCAAATTTTCTTCTATTTCAAACTTTCTTCTTTCTTTTCAAATCTAGATCTTCTCTTCCATTTTCAGTTCTTATTTTAATCCTTTTCTTTTTCAATTCTTCTTTTTCAAATCTTATTTTTTTCAAACCTTTTGAAAATACACATATATATATATATATATTAATATAATAAGGAGGAAAATTAAAGTAAATTAAAATAAAAGAGAAATTATGGAATAAAGCTAGCAATCAAGAAGGAGACTAAGGAAACATAGATCAGAGCTATTAATTAGAAGTCTATTATTTTCAGAATCATATAAAGGTGAGTGTTTTAACCCACTCACAACTTCTAAAATTTCTTATATGTGTTAAATCAATTTTTGATGTGATTAGAAATTTATTTATGACTGTTTGACATATTTTTATTCATCATCTCAGTTAAATTGAAATTATTGAATTAAGTTGTTATTTAATTTGTTATTGCATATAAACTACCAGATAAATAGTTATTTAATTTATTATTAAATATAAACTATCAGTAACTATCTGTTATTTATTATCTGTTCTGTATTGATGTTATTATTCGAATTGGATGATGATTGTGATAAATGGTGGATGATTGATATTGGATGAATGGATGTTGTATTTTATATTGTTATAAACTGCAAGTTGTTATGCAATTTTATTTCATTCGGGATTGCGCTTTGAAATGATATATAACCGTATTTTTATTTTAAATTACGGATTGAAATGATAAATATCTGTATCACTTGACCATAGGGTAGAAAATTATATACAGACACCGTGGTCTATATATAAAATATTTCGAAAATGATTTCTATGGTTTTGGAATGAAGTATATGGTTTAATGAGATATTGATTTGGATATATATAAATGTTATTTTATATATATAGTTAAATTCTTGGTTTAAGCTATGTATAAAATTGGTTTAAAGTATTAAAGAAGTTTAATAATAAAATTTAATTTTATTAAAATAAAATATGGTTAAGTATTTAAATCATACTTTAATATAGAGGTTATAATGATTTAAATAAATTAAGATTGGAAGGTAAATTTGAAATTTATTTGAAATTGAGCTTATTTAAGAATTAAACTCCATAAGTATATGTAAAATTTATTAAACTTGAAATTTTAAAAGGTATGGTTTTTATAACTAGATTTTTTTCAAGATGAATTAAACGAATATTTCAAGTATAAATAAAGTGAAGGAAATATTTGATTATTTGTAATTTGAGTTTTATTTAAATGATAATGGATTTATTATGCAAATATTTCAAAACTAAATAATAAAACATTGAACTGTTGAATCTTAATTATCAACCTTAGTTTTGAAATTGTTTAATACTCAAAGTTTGAAATATATTGAAATTGAGATGGTTTATTGAAACTGAAAGTGAGTTGAAAGTTATTAATTGAGACTTAATTTAAAGTGAATAAAATTGTGAAGTCGAGGAAGTTATTATACTTTATAAAGTAAATTTAAAATTCAAACTATTTTATTTTATAAAACTGTTTGAATATCCAAACCATTTAAATTTTGGAAGTTATGGTTTAGAAGCTATGAAATTCGAAGTATTGTGTTTTGAAAGATTATATTTCTAGCGTTTGGTTTCGAAATATTTTAAATTTGAAAGTGCTATGACTTTGAAAAAGAGATATATTTGAAATAGAAATGATATTATATTGATTTGGGTTTTATAACAATGATATCATATTGCTTTGGATTTTGAAATGGAAATGATATCGTATTTATGTGGTTTTGAAATGGATATTATATTATGGTTTCGAAGTAAAATTATCTTGAAATGACCACGGTGTTATAATAACGATTATTTGGCAAAGAGACCGGGATCGGATATGCGCATACTCACTGTCGATGCCGAAAACCACTTTGACAATCGTGTACGCGGTGGAGATTATAGAATGAAGTAGGATGGTGGCATCGTTTCCTTTGAGGTAAATATGTGGACCCGACTCCCGTGAGTTGGCATATGGTGGCTAAAACAGGAGCGATCGATGGGATAAGAAGGTGGCATCTTTTATCGGACACATCCCTTCGATATTATACTCTGACTTTTAGATTGATTCGGTGGCCACTTTTGATTTTTGATTTGGAGGTGTGGCTCGAGGTGGGAGATAGCTACGCGCTACGCGTTACCACCGGCCCGGAAGCGTAATTGGTATATCTACCATGACATTGTCTAGTTGTGTCGTGTCACCTACCCTTGCGCGCCTTGTACGATTTTGGATTTCTCCCATAGCCCGTGGAGTATTTAGGGTAGTCTCCCGATCTGAAGATGCGCTGATACTGGATGGACTATTGGGACTATTATTGTGTTAAGGGGGAGATTGGGTAACTCCTTAACGCTATTTAAAAGTAAGTCTATTTTATTAATAGACATTATTATAATAGCGAAATATTACTACATAGTAAATAGTTTAACGGATCCTTAGGAGATGTGAATCCCGAGCATCACTTAAGTTATTGCACTCACGTTTGACACTGGATAGGAGATGTCAAATCCCGTAAACATATCTGACGCCGTTCCACTCATATTATTTACCGTTGATTTAACTTACGTAAGATCTTTTAGTTCTGACTCGAGTGTTTTGTCTTTTCAATTCGCTAGGGTCAGCCTTAGCATTTCAGGATTCGAAGACTTCATTTCTGGAGGACGAAAACAAAGAGTGTATTACCATTATCTATTATATTATTCCACTACACCATTGTATTCCGCTGCATTGTTATTTATTATTCTCTGGTATGTGTAACTCTGATATGTATTATATAAGTATAATCAAATGTTTTGTAAAACAGCTTCAAGAACTGTATTTGATTATTATATTTTGTCGTTCCACTGTAAGATTCTGTTGTTTTATTTCTTTCTCTGCTTTTTCTTATTTACCCCATAACAATCCGTCCTTATGTATGGTTTAAGTCTGATGTGTGTGGTTTATCGTCGATTTAAAGCGTACAGCAAGGCGGGACGTTACATCTGGCATCAGAGCTTTGGTTTAGCGATTTGTGGTGTCCGACTCTTTACTAATAGGGTAGTAATACCCTATGATGAGTCGTTGAGTGTATATATATGAGAGAGCATATTTGTTAGTATTATAAAATGGTTGTAATGTTGTGCTAATCCGTTCCGTTTTGTATTTATAAATTCTGGTTGGTGCGTAGGACGCTATGATATCAATAGGGATTTCTAAACACTTAATAAGACAGACCGACACAATATTTGTTTTGAATATAGGTGAATGAAATAATTTTTCCTATTATATTTTCTATATATATAAAATAAAATTTTATAAATGATATATATATATATATTTGGTTGTAAAATATTGGTTGTTAGGTAATGAAGTTTATAAAAAATAGTTGAAATGAGATTGAAATATAAAATACATGAAATTGGGGAATTTAGAACTTAAGTTTCAGGGTTTTGAAAATTTCTTTCAAATGCTTTTGGGAATATAAGAATAATATGTTAGAAGTATTTTCTGATATAAATATTTCAATATAATTTGGAAGAATTATTTTAAAGAAACTTTGGAAAGAAATAAGTTATGTACTCCCCTCTCCGTCGTTGGAAAATAATTTTGGTGATGAGTGCACGCATCATCGACATCCATTTTCGAGTTTCTAAGTGGGAAGGCCACTGTAGTAGTTTTACTGCAGATTTATTTGGATAAACAAATATAAATTTTAAATTTTTTAAAATATAATTGGATATATAAGTTGTAAGTATATATATTTCTGTTATTTTATAATAATTTGAAATTAAACCCAGTATTTAGTTCTTAAGTTTTCGTTAATTAATAGTTTCAATTATTGTAGTGAAATGTAATGTAACTAATTAATAATTGAAACCTCTAAAGGAAATAAGAGATTTAACGCTAAGTTATAAATGAAACTTCAAGAAAGTTGAAACTGTAACCTATAAAATAAATGATATGATTATTGAGCATTAAATTAATTAAAAGAAATGAGATGAACTTGTATAAATTTCAATTTCATTTATATAACTTACCAGATATTAAAAGTTCTAATGTTTAATAAGAAAATGTAATGGATACAAGCAATAAACTTGAGGTAATGAAAGTATGTAATGAAATCCTTTTTTTAAATAAGAATTTGATGTTGTAATTGTTGTGAACTTAAGTTATAATTGAAATGTTATTGTATTAAAGGTAATAGGAAGCAAGTATTGCAAGTATAAGATTATAAACTTAAGTAAATGAAATTGATATGCAAAAAAAGTGAATTAAACATGAATACTATAAGTAAATGAATGTTAATAAATGAAATTATGTAATAATTAATAAATGATGGCATTAATAAATGAAATAATATTTGTACGTAATAAATGAAAATAAATGAAATGAACATTGAACCAATGAATAGAAGTAAAAGGTTGTAAGAAATAAATGTAAATTTAAGGATGAATCATTATATGAATGAAAAGAAATTTAAACAATAAATGCAATGAAATAGAATTAATAAGAATGAACTTGGTCTATTATTTGTAATTGTTGTTTATTTGGTTTATGAGTTGTTTGGGTAAAAGATAATTTTAATTTCTTAGATGTATAAATAATATATTGAGTTTTACTTAAGACTGTTGAGTAAATGGAATACTTCATAATTATTTGTCATTCTATGCGATTTGAAGTGTCTTAACACGAACCAACCAATTGTCTTATTTTGCTTGAATGGTTGATTTGTTTATGATGTGTATGCCGTTGGTTGCGAATGATTGTTGTTAAATTGATTTGTTGTCGGTGTTTAAAACAACTTTAAATATTTCATTTTATATATTTGTTAACCTTTTTGGATTATATAAGTGAAATACAAGCTAAGAAAGCAATTGCTACTACTTTTGGTTTCATAACTAAGCGTAATTGCCCGACCAATAGGTACGTTTTCAGATTACGGTTTTATAGCGCTATTATATATATATATTTCCCGTTGTTGGGATATATTATTTTGAAATATTGTTATATATTGTTATATTTGATATTATACTTTCTCCCGAGCCTCTCCGTATAAAGGAGACTCTGCCGAAATTTTTCGTAAATTTTGGACTTAGAAATTTTTTGAAAATGTTTTCCAAACTTTATTAATTTGAGTATAAAAAGATTTATTGGTTATAAATTGATATATTTTATGTAAATTAATTAATTTTGTAAATCTATTTGTTTATAAAATTAATATTTTGAATAAGATGTATTGACTAATTAATTCTTTCTTTTCTCATTCTTCTTCCTTTTCGGGGACAAAAAGTTTTGAGTCGGGGAGAGTGTAACGACCCGAAAAATTCGATAATTAAATTGGTTAAACTAATACAATTTTTGTAATTAAATTTAAAAAGAAATAAAAAATTTATAATTTATATTGAAGTAAATGTTAAGAATGAACTATGGCAATTGTTATTAAAAAAACTAATTTTTGACAATGGAAGTGAAATCGCATTGAAATGAAATAGTGTGAATTGTTGCACCGGGGTATAAAATTGAAATAAGTAAATAGATGTAAGTGAATGGATAATAACTTGAATGGAGTTCAAATTTATTGAAATAATGGAAACATTATAATTTGTTTATAAGTGAAATATAAGAAAAACAAATGTAAGTATTGAATTAATTAATGAAATAATACAGTGTTAAGGGTAAGTAATAAACTTGTAAATGTAAGTAAAAGTAAGTAGATGACAACTAATATATGTGATTTATTTATTTAGTGTGTTAAATAAGATTGGTAATCAAATTGAAATTAAAGGTACTAATGTTAATGCAAGTGAATAAATACTTAATTTAGTGCAATCCCAATTAATTGAAACAATTGTAAGGTTATAATTGATTGTGAATAGTAAATTAGGAAATAAATTCAAAGCAATATTAATTGATGAAATAATACGTAGTAAACTATAATTTGATAAAATCAATGTTATATGAGTAACTACAATATTTGTTGGTGGATAATAAAGTATGAATGTGATTTTTGATGTTGATTGAATGGAATTGACAATTGTTAATGTAATTTCAATCAATTGTAATGGTAAAGCTAATTAGGGATGTAATTGCAGAGCTTAAATTTGGAAATAATTGTAAAGTTTAATAAGGAAGAAAACAAATGACCATATGAATGTAAATTCCAATTGATAGGAAAAATAAATGTTTAAAAAAAGAATAATATATGTTTCTTTACTAAATAAAAAGATCATACTTTATTTATTTGAAATGTTGGTAGCTGAAAAATTTATTATAGAAATAAGTAATTTATAACTTTTGGTTTTTATACAATAGTTCCGTAAATGCATTAAATTACTATAAAAAGGAAATGAATTGTCTCATTTATTTTTACCTTAGAAATAAATGAAAATTATGTGATTGGAATCTTTTAATTAAAAAGTAGGAAGACGTTAATTGTAAACATGTATTGAAATAAATTTAGATTGAGTAATTTATTTCCAATCAAATCAGTTCACGTTTCAAAATTTAATGCTAGTTTACTGCATATATGTGTATACCTAAATTTAAACTTATGTTTTAGATCCAATTAGATCATTAAAAAGAAAGGATTATTTAGGTTTGAAATCTCATACGTTATTAAATGTTAATAGGAGATGATAAAAGGGGTAAAATAGATTTACACTTAACTATTTCCTTTTCAATTAGATTTTATTATATTTTAATTGCAACATAACTTACCTTTCCATCTTCACTTTTCTAATTTACTCTTACATTCATTGCCTCCTTATGTGGATTATTTTCATACCTTTTATTTATGAATGTAAACTATTAGTGGCGATAAAGATGTACATATATATTATACACTTGTTTATATTGCCTTGTTTATGCTATCATATTTTTGAATGTATGTTAATGCATTCCAGTAAAACATTCAATCGAAATGTTAACATATTTGTTTAATTCCCAATCTAATCACAAAGAGGTAGAAATAAAAAGTTCTTAATGCTGTATATTCTTTCAATTTATGACATAAATTTGTGTAGAGAATTTATTTTCATTTATTGTGTGTTAATTAAATCTTTAAAGGATGTTAATTTTGGTATGTTTAGGGTTAACAAAATTAATTAAGTAAAAGATTGTTTTGAAATTTGAATTCTAAAAGTTTATTTACAGTATAGAGTTGGTCCATTCATTCCCTTTCTAATTAATAATTGCCGCATTCTTTTCATTATTTCCCCATTTTTTCCATTACTCCTTTCCATTTACATTGTCCGAAGCTTTTCGATTTTGCAAACATGAACTACTTTTCATATTTTTAATTATTTCTTTTACCTCTTTTTAATACCTACCACTTTTAAAAAGGTTGCTCATATTTACTATATATCAATACCAAGTTTGTTCATATTTACTTTATTTTTTCATTCCTTTTCCAACTTAGTTTTCTCAAAAATGTCATTTCATTCATTTCGAATTAATAGCGGCCTCTGTTTTCAAATCTCTTTGACCCTAAACCTAACTCTAACTTTATAAATAAGGTATGACGCAAATGAAACCATAGCCTCCATTCTAATCTTCTTCTTTTTTTTTTCTTTTTTTTTCTTCAAATCTCCTTATTATCTCTCACTTTAATTTTTCTTCCTCTTCAAATATTCTTCTTCTTCAAATTTTCTTCTATTTCAAACTTTCTTCTTTCTTTTCAAATCTAGACCTTTTCTTCCATTTTCAGTTCTTATTTTAATCCTTTTCTTTTTCAGTTCTTCTTTTTCACATCTTTTTTTTTCAAACCTTTTAAAAATACATACATACATACATATATATTAATATAATAAGGAGGAAAATTAAAGTAAATCAAAATAAAAGAAAAATTACGGAACAAAGTAGCAATCTAGAAGGAGACTAAGGAAACATAGATCGGAGCTATTAATTAGAAGTCTATTATTTTCAAATTCATATAAAGGTGAGTGTTTTAACCACTCACAACTTCTAAAATTTCTTATGTGTGTTAAATTAATTTTTGATGTGATTAGAAATTTATTTATGACTGTTTGACATATTTTTATTCATCATCTCAATTAAATCAAAATTATTGAATTAAGTTGTTATTTAATTTGTTATTGCATATAAACTGCCAGTTAAATAGTTATTTAATTTATTATTGAATATAAACTGCCAGTAATTACCTGTTATTTATTATCTGTTCTATATTGATGTTATTTTTCGAATTGGATGATGATTGTGATAAATGGTGGATGATTGATATTTGATGAATGGATGTTGTATTTTATATTGTTATAAACTGCAAGTTGTTATGCATTTTTATTTCATTCGGGATTGCGGTTTGAAATGATATATAACCGTATTTTTATTTTAAATTATGGATTGAAATGATAAATATCCGTATCACTTGACCATAGGGTAGAAAATTAAATAAAGACGCCGTGGTCTATATATAAAATATTTTGAAAATGATTTCTATGGTTTTGGAAAGAAATATTTGGTTTTATGAGGTATTGATTTGGATATTTTATAAATGTTATTTTATATAAATAGTTAAATTCTTGGTTTAAGCTATGTATAAAATTGGTTTAAAGTATAAAAGAAGTTTGATAATAAAATTTGATTTTATTAAAATAAAATATGGTTAAGTATTTAAATCATACTTTAATATAGAGGTTGTAATGATTTAAATAAATTAAGATTGGAAGTTAAATTGGAAATTTATTTCAAATTGAGCTTATTTAAGAATTAAACTCCATAAGTAAATGTAAAATTTATTAAACTTGAAATTTTAAAAGGTATGATTTTTATAACTGGATTTTGTTCAAGATGAGTTAAACAAATATCTCAAGTATAAATAATTTAAAGGAAATATTTGGTTATTTGTAATTGAGTTTTATTTAAATGATAATGGATTTATTATGCAAATATTTCAAAACTAAATAATAAAACATTGAACTATTGAATCGTAATTATCAACCTTAGTTTTGAAATTGTTTAATACTCAAAGTTTGAAAAATATTGAAATTGAGATGGTTTATTGAAACTGAAAGTGAGTTGAAAGTTATGAATTGAGACTTAATTTAAAGTGAATAAAATTGTGAAGTCAAGGAAATTATTTTACTTTATAAAGCGAATTTAAAATTCAAACTATTTTATTCTATATACTGTTTGAATATCCAAACCATTTAAGTTTTGGAAGTTATGGTTTAGAAGCTATGAAATTCGAAGTATTATGTTTTGAAAGGTTATATTTCAAGCATTTGGTTTCGAAATATTTTAAATTTGAAAGTGCTATGATTTTGGAAAAGAGATATATTTGAAATAAAAATGATATTATATTGATTTGGATTTTATAACAATGATATCATATTGCTTTGGGTTCTGAAATGGAAATGATATCGTATTTATATGGTTTTGAAATGGATATTATATTATGGTTTCGAAGTAAAATTATCTTGAAATGACCATGGTGTTATAATAACGATTGGTTGGCAAAGAGACCGAGATCAGATATGGGCATACTCACTATCTATACGGAAAACCACTTTGACAACCGTGTACGCGGTGGAGATTCCAGAATGAAGTAGGATGGTGGCGGCGTTTCCTTTGAGGTAAATACATGGACCCGACTCCCGTGAGTTGGCATAAGGTGGCTAAAATAGGAGTGATCGACATGCTAAAAAGGTAGCACCTTTTGTCGGACACATCCCTTCGATATTATACTCTGACTTTTGGATTGATTTGGTGGCCACTTTTGATTTTTGATTTGGGGGTGTGGCTCGAGGTGGGCGGTAGCTGCGCGCTACGCGTTACCACCGGCCCGGAAGCGTAATTGGTATATCTATCCTGGCATTATCTAGTTGTGTCGTGTCACCTACCCTAGCGTGCCTTGTGCGAGTTTGGATTTCTCCCGTAGCCCGTGGAATATTTAGGGTAGTCTCCCGATCTGGAGATGCGCTGATACTGGATGGAATACTGGGACTATTATTGTGTTAAGGGGGAGATTGGGTAACTCCTTAACGCTATTTAAAAGTAAGTTTATTTTATTAATAGACATTATTATAATAGCGAAATATTATTACATAGTAAATAGTTTAACGGATCCTTAGTAGATGTTAATCTCGAGCATCTCTTAAGTTACTGCACTCACATTAGACACTGGATAGGAGATGTCAAATCCCGTAAACATCTCTGATGCCGTTCCACTCATATTATTTACCGTTTGTAACGACCCGTATTTTTAACACTTTAAAAATACGAATTAAAATAAAAAAAAAAATTTTGTGTTGTTAAATGTGAATTACAAGTTAAAATACAAAACTGAATTCTGAAATAACTTATTTGTAAATGAAATATGGATGTTAACTTATAGTGAATATAGATAATGAATTGAATGTGATTGTAAACCAAATTGGTTATGATTGTAAACAAAGGATAAATAAAATGTTACATTTAATATTGAAGTTATAATATGGAAATCAACGTAAATGAATATAATTTAATATTATTGTGAATTTAAATAAGATGATTGCTGAAGAAAATGAAAGTAAATGAATTATAAACCATTGATAATAATGCATAAGTAAATGGTTGATTCATTAATGAAAGTGTAAATCGAAATAAAAGAATTCATTTGAAATTAAATAACTTGAATTTGAATTACAATATAATTGAACGCTGAATCTAATCTAATCTTTTATATTGGATCTACAATGGAAAACTGCCTTGTAAAAGATTGTTAATTACTGTGAAATTAAAAATAGGATTTGTGAACGATTGAAATTTGATTTAAAAGTTAATAATATAAAATTGGGAATTTTATATTGAAATTAAACAGTCGAATAATTTACTTTTCGAATATTGGATTTAATTAGGTAATTAAATCGATAATTTAATAAGTTAAATTTCAGAAATAATTGAAAATCGAGTTGAATATGATTGAAAATGATTTGTAAAATTTTATCTTATCATATTGGAGTTATAAGAATGTTATAGAAATTTTAAAATTAAATTTTGAGTTAATTTGTGAAAATTGAATATTTTAATATTTAATAATCGACTGTAAAATAGCTAAATTTTGAACAGTCTCAGAACTGGAAGAAACTAGTTCCATTGGATCCATAATAGTTAGTTATTATCGGATTTCAATTTTCGTAGCAATCGGAGTTGTCGTTTGACCGTGGCAGCTCGAAACGCGTTGAAATTGTTTTAATATTAATTTGGCGAGTTAAAATAGTCATTTTTCAAACGGTCTCGGATTTCGACGAAACTAGTTTCATCGGATCCGTAATGTGATATTATTGTAAGGTTTCAAATTTCAAGTCAAACGGATTTACCGTTTGTCCGGGGCAAGCCAAAACGCATAGAAAATTAGTTGAATCGGTTTAATTTAAATTTGATCGTTTATTGCCGTAACTCGCGCATATGATCGAATTAGCCTCCGAAACCTATTCCATTGTGTTCGGAACGTGGGGTAAACCTTAGAAACGCCTGCCGGCACGCTTCGTTTGGAGTTCGAGAATTTTTCGGTGAAAAGTGTTTTTGCAATTTTCTATAAAAGGACCCATCCTCTTTCATTTGCTCAAAACCCTAACTCATTTTGACCAGCCGCCACTTTCATATCAATGGCCACGAAAATTCGAAACTTCTTCCTCATTTTCCTCTCAATCCATCAACAATTAGCAAAAACTCTCAACTACAAAGTTGTAGAGCACGATGAAAGCTTCAAATCCATACGGAGATGATCGAAAACGGAGCCACGGATCAACGGGAAATCGAGATTTAAGCTGCTGCGTTTTTCACGTTTTTCGAGGCAAAGGGGGCAGCCGAGTTTCATGCTATTCACGGTGTAGGTAGGGTTCGCCGAGAGCTTCGCGATGGAGGTGGCCGATCGTCTTCAAGTCGTGTATTTTGGTCGTGAAAATTCGTTGAAGCTTGACGGCTAATGGGTTTCTTTGCGCGATGTTCACTGGGAAGAAGGAAGACGCGTGCAAGGGCCGTGATTTGCACAGGAGAACGAACGGCAGATGTGAGTTGAGGTTTAAAATTGAAATAGAAATCGTAAATTATATTTATATTAATTCGTTCAATCTTTAAAATAGTGTAACTTTTTCGTACGAGGTCGAAAACGCACGAAACGAATTGCGTTGGTTTCGTTTTGTCGAGCACTACGCTATGGAGCTGGATTGGAATCATTTGGAGATAGTGAAAATTTTGGGTAAAATTAAACGCTCGTTTAATTTTATTCGAAATAAAGCGCTGGAACTACATTGAAATCAAAGTGAGTGTTTTATAACGCTCACACTGTACTAAATATCTTTATGCTAGTTAAATTTGATATTATGAAGTGTTATGATTTTATTTGTCGTTGTTTGATAGAATTTAATTGTCATATAGATTGTCACTTGAATTAACCGTTGAAAAATTAAATTGACAGTTAAATTGAAATTAAAATTGAATTGCGATTAAATTACCTGACATTGATAACTATGAAACTGCCATGAATTGTGTTGTTTATTGGATGATGTATTTTGATGGATGCTATTGGTTGATAATTGAATGTTTGGATGTTTATTTGCTTATATAGATCCTGTTATACATACATATGATACTGAGATTTAATTTAAGTAATATATACTCATCCCTGACATTTAATTGAAATAAATAATTACTTGGCCATAGGATAGAAAATTATATACGGACACCGAATTGGCTAAATTAATAATTTTTGAAATCGTCGATTTGAAATTTATTTAAATGTTTCGATTTAAAAGTGATAAATAGAAATCAATTTATAGAAATCGAATTTGTCAAAAATTTGAGTTGGAATGTTGAAATAAATTTTGGTTAAAAGAAATTGGTAAATAATTTAAGTTGTGACTTTAAAAAAAAAATAAAAATTTGGATATGATTGAATTTCAAAAATCTATTTATTTTAAAGATTGAACATTATTTCGAGCTTTGAATATTACTAAGTAAAAGTGATATGAAAATGATATTTTGAAATCGAGTTTGGAATTGAATCATATTTGGAATTTGGATTTAAACTTGAATATTGTTGGAAATTTTGTTAAGTGTTATAAATTGATATTTTGAGAAATCAAGCTCCAAATCGATATAAATTGAAATTGAATTAATTAAAGGTGAATGTAGAATTGAATTGATTTGAAGTAAAAGTTGACATTGTTTTGAATTGAAATCGAAATTGAATCGGTAGAATGGAAATTGAAATTGATTTGAATTGGGAAGTTATAATTGAAATGGATTGATTTTGAAGCTGTTTTAATTTGTTTTCCAAATTACTCTGTTATATAAACCATTTTGAATACTTAAACTATTTTAATCTATTTTAAATCTACTTAACCCAATTTAAATTATTTTAAACTAATTTATCTATTTTAAATCCATTTTAAAGATTTTAAGTGTTTTTAACTATTTTAATTATTTAAAACTACTTTTAAACTACTTAAAACTATTTTTCTAAAATCCTAAGCTGGTCAATAAGGTGAAATGTTTATATTTAAATCTTGAATTTAAATATGAAATCTGATATTTTGAAAGATACGATGATATTTGAAATGGATTTGATTTTTGAAGCGAATATGATATTTTGATATCAATTATGAATCGATTTGAAATGTAAAAGAGCCAACGGTGTAATAATACGTAGTTATTAAAGAGACCGGGATCGGATATGGACATACTCTCTGTCGATACCGAAAACCACTTTAATAACTATTATACGCGGAGTGATGATCCAGAATGAAGTGGATGGTTTGGTGAACGCGTTGACTGAAGAAAGAGAACGATTATTGGATGACCCCTGACATGACTAAAACAGGAGCCGCGCCGGGCCATTGAGGTTCGCCACCTCTAGCGGACACACTTCTTCGATACCATTTCTATTACATTTGTGATGCGATTTGGGTGCACCCCTTGATTTCGGAGTGTTGTTTCGCGGTGTTGGGGTAGCTGCTGGCTATGCCCAACATCAGTCCGGATCACGCAACTACTAGTATCCTAGTTGGTATCGCCTCATGTACCTTGTCATACTGATTATCCTATTCGCGACCACTACGTTTTGATTTGTACCTTGAGTATATGGATTGCCCTCTGGTGACTTCCGGTTTTGGGGAAACTACGGTCTTGTATATGCTTTTGGGAATATAAAATGTGTTAAGGGGGATTATGGTAACGCCTTAACGCTATTTTGATACTTTATATTACTGATAGACATTATCTACTTAGCGTATATTACTATATAGTAGATAGTTTCACGGATCCTTGAGAGATGGAAAATCCCGTAACATCTCTTGAGTTATTGCACGCACGTTGACACTGGATAGGAGATGTCAAACCCCGTAAACATCTCTGACGCCGTTACACTCATATTTATTTACGATTGATTTAACTTTCATAAGGATATTTTAGTCCTGACTCGAGTGTTTTGTCTTTTCATTACGCTCGGGTCAGTCCTGAGTTTTCAGTTTAGGTTGAAGATCATTTCCTTGGAGGACGGAGACGAAGATTTGGTATATTATCTACTACTATTATATTCATTCCATTCCGCTGCATTGTTGTATGATATTTGTTGTGTATGTAACTCTGATAAATGTTGTATAATAATAATCAAATGTATTCATTTCAAATGTATTCATTTAATTAACAGCTTCATGAACTGTTATTTTATTATTATACTTTAGCCTTCCGCTGTGAGATTCTGTGTTGTTTCATTTCCTTTATTTCCCTTCCTTTTCTTTTCTTAATTACCCCAATAACTATCTGCCCTTTTAATGGTTTGAAATCGACATGTGTATTTGATCGTCGGTTTAAACTGTCCAAAAAAGGTGGGTCGTTACAGTTGGTATCAGAGCTTTGGTTTAGCGATAAACCTTGGCTCTAGTGGGGAATAACTCATTGAAATAGAGATAAACTATATGAATGAGTTGAGTGTATATGAGAGAGCGTACTTGTTATTTGATATAAAATGGTTTTATATTGTGTTAATTTGTTCCGTTGAGTATTTATGAATTCTGGTCGATACTTGGGACGCCAAGGCGTCGATAGGAATTTCTAAATACTCGAATAGGACAAACCAACACAATATCGTTTTGGAATATATCTTTATATAAAAGAATTTTTCGAATATTTATTTATTTTGATTGAATTGATTGTTAGGAGGTGATAATATTAGATTATTATCGTTATTGTTTGATTAGTCAATATTTACAACAATTGATTAAATAACAATGGATTTAGGAAAATGAAATCTTGTAAACACAATTGATAATGAATATAAATGAATTTTAACTTGGATTTGGGAATTTAAATTCCGGTGTTTGAAATTGACTTACAAGAACTTGAAAATATAATATGAGTATTATATGATAGTATATTTGAGTTGAAATTGTTTTCGAAGGATTTTTTTTTTATGATAAGTGTTATATTCCCTTCTCTTGACGCTAGAAAATGATTTCGGTGATGAGTGCACGCATCATCGGCGTTTATTTTCGAGAGTCCGAGTGGGGGAGACCACTTACTAGCTTGTCTAAACCTTGTTTGATTCAAATTGAATTTTATTTTGTGTTCTCTATAGTATGATTTGATATATAAATTATATAAGTATATATTATTTCAAAACTTGATTTGAAATGAAACCGGGATTGGAATTCTTAAGTTCTTTAATAATTAATGATTTTTTTTTTTTAATTTATAATTGTAATGAATTAATACTTAAATCATTAAGGAACTTCTGAATTGTGAAATGAGAAATAAACCTAAGAGCTAAGTGAAATATCAATTGAAGTAGAAATCCTCAGAATTAGGAAACTATGAAGTTAAAAATAAAATTGAAACTGTAAAACTCACATAGTATTAAATTTCATTCTATAGCATAGATATAACTTACCAAAATATTTAAGAAGTTCAAAAATGTTATATGAATTGTTAATTGGATAATATACACGAATAAGTTTGAATAATGAAATATGCATTTAATTAATGGTTTGCAAATATAAATAAAATTGTTAGTAAATAATTGGAATTTAAATGACATTAAAGGTGATTCAAAATTATGATGAATATAAAATGGAAATACTATATGTGAATGTAAATGTAAAATTAAATTATAGTGAAATTTAGGTAATGACTAAAGAATTAATTAATTGAAAATTCAACTCTGAATATAAAAAAAAAAGAGTTGTATGTTGTTTAACTACATTCTATTTGCATAACTATAACTTACCAAATATTTTAAAAGTTTAAAGTGCTAATAAGGATAAGTAGAGGAATAATATACCAGTGAGAGAGTAAATAATAAAATGTGAAGATCTATTGATAGTTGTAAATATAAAAGAAATTTAAGCTGTAAAATGAATGATATATACAAGTGTATGAAAAAAAAAAAGTTTAAAATTAATGAAATATAAAAATTTTAAATGGAAAATAATTAAATTTGAATATAACTAAATGTTAATAAACTTGGAAGTGTGTGAAATTAAAATTTGACTTGGATATGTATAATTGATTTTGTGTAGATTTTGGATGGATGTTAATGTTTGATATGCATTGGTTGTTAGATGGATGGTAATTGATTAAGTAGAATTCATTGGTGTTAATGGAATTAAATAAATGAAATAAAATTTTAAAATAATTAAATTCAAATTTGAAGCAAAGTGAAATAGATATGATTGAATTCAATTTAAATTGAAGCAAATTGACTTGAATTTAAAAATGTGAATGAAACAAACTAGAATAAATCGGGAAAAAAAAATTGAATGTAAACATATTGCATGAATGAATAAGAAAATAAATGACTTTGTGGTTAAGATTGTTCTTTAGAAAATTTGAAGTTTTGATGGTTTGTACTTTGAAATAATAAAAGAAAATTTGAAAAAAAAAAAAAAAAAACCAAAATTGTCCAGTATATGCTGAAACGAAAACAACCATAACTTTTAAATGGCTTAACGGAATACGACGATCTCGGACTTTTCGGAAACCCTAGAAACTGTGCTACATCTTTTGTTTAGAATGTTTTGATAAATACCTTCATCCACTAGGCTTAAAACACCAATATTAGTCGCTGGCCTGGGCGAAGTAGAAATCTAAAGCACCTTAGTATTCTCACCATAACTTTTTACTGGTATATCGGATTTTGACGATCTTGCACTTTCTGGAAAGCTTAGAACCTAAGCTCCAACTTTTATTTTATAAGCTTTTCTTATTTCTGTCATTTAAGAGGTCGAAAATCTGAAATTACATTTCAGGCCTGCACTAATTGCTCGGGGCTGAAGCGTATCATTTTAGTAAAACGGCCGTAACTTTTGGACGGATGGTCCGAATTTGATAATTTTGGACATTCCGGAAAGCCTGAAACGAATGCAACAACTTTTGTGTACATTCCATTGTCAAACTTTATCGTTTTGCTGACCAAAAAACTGAGATTCGTTGCTGTCCTGGAATTGGAATTTAAGTTTTGGAGCTAAACATGTTATATGTATGTTGTTTATGCTAAGTATATTGATCTATCTTTATATGCATGGTTCTAACTTGGTTATTGAGCATTTTAGTAGGTAGCAAAGGGGTTGCGCTTCGCTTGTGGAGCTCGCTTCTGCGCTAAAATGCAAAATGTAAGTTAAATTGCTAATAAACGCTTAATAAAAGGTACGTTCTCGGATTTCGGTTTATGTTTTGGTATATTATTGTGTTCCCCATGTTTTGGGATGCCTCATTCTTGTAATGAGATGTACATCATGCAATTTTTACCACTGTGAAATTTTTTCGGTCCTAGCCGCGCAAAGGAGGTGCTGCCGAAATTTTCCGTAAATCCGGGTGTTAGAAAATTTTTCAAGATTTAAATTTTTTTATAACTTGTTTTGATAACTAACTTTTAAAGTTAAAAGGCGTTTGGAATAACTTAGTAAAAGCGTAGTAATGACTTTATAAATGGAATTTCATTATTTTATAAGTAGATAATTTCGAATATAATACATCTAATGTTGAATTCTATACTTAGTTCTTTTCCCTGCTCCGTTCCTTTTCGAGGACGAAAAGTTTTAAGTGGGGGAGAATGTAACGACCCGTATTTTTAACACTTTAAAAATACGAATTAAAATAAAAAAAAAAAATTTTGTGTTGTTAAATGTGAATTACAAGTTAAAATACAAAACTGAATTCTGAAATAACTTATTTGTAAATGAAATATGGATGTTAACTTATAGTGAATATAGATAATGAATTGAATGTGATTGTAAACCAAATTGGTTATGATTGTAAACAAAGGATAAATAAAATGTTACATTTAATATTGAAGTTATAATATGGAAATCAACGTAAATGAATATAATTTAATATTATTGTGAATTTAAATAAGATGATTGCTGAAGAAAATGAAAGTAAATGAATTATAAACCATTGATAATAATGCATAAGTAAATGGTTGATTCATTAATGAAAGTGTAAATCGAAATAAAAGAATTCATTTGAAATTAAATAACTTGAATTTGAATTACAATATAATTGAACGCTGAATCTAATCTAATCTTTTATATTGGATCTACAATGGAAAACTGCCTTGTAAAAGATTGTTAATTACTGTGAAATTAAAAATAGGATTTGTGAACGATTGAAATTTGATTTAAAAGTTAATAATATAAAATTGGGAATTTTATATTGAAATTAAACAGTCGAATAATTTACTTTTCGAATATTGGATTTAATTAGGTAATTAAATCGATAATTTAATAAGTTAAATTTCAGAAATAATTGAAAATCGAGTTGAATATGATTGAAAATGATTTGTAAAATTTTATCTTATCATATTGGAGTTATAAGAATGTTATAGAAATTTTAAAATTAAATTTTGAGTTAATTTGTGAAAATTGAATATTTTAATATTTAATAATCGACTGTAAAATAGCTAAATTTTGAACAGTCTCAGAACTGGAAGAAACTAGTTCCATTGGATCCATAATAGTTAGTTATTATCGGATTTCAATTTTCGTAGCAATCGGAGTTGTCGTTTGACCGTGGCAGCTCGAAACGCGTTGAAATTGTTTTAATATTAATTTGGCGAGTTAAAATAGTCATTTTTCAAACGGTCTCGGATTTCGACGAAACTAGTTTCATCGGATCCGTAATGTGATATTATTGTAAGGTTTCAAATTTCAAGTCAAACGGATTTACCGTTTGTCCGGGGCAAGCCAAAACGCATAGAAAATTAGTTGAATCGGTTTAATTTAAATTTGATCGTTTATTGCCGTAACTCGCGCATATGATCGAATTAGCCTCCGAAACCTATTCCATTGTGTTCGGAACGTGGGGTAAACCTTAGAAACGCCTGCCGGCACGCTTCGTTTGGAGTTCGAGAATTTTTCGGTGAAAAGTGTTTTTGCAATTTTCTATAAAAGGACCCATCCTCTTTCATTTGCTCAAAACCCTAACTCATTTTGACCAGCCGCCACTTTCATATCAATGGCCACGAAAATTCGAAACTTCTTCCTCATTTTCCTCTCAATCCATCAACAATTAGCAAAAACTCTCAACTACAAAGTTGTAGAGCACGATGAAAGCTTCAAATCCATACGGAGATGATCGAAAACGGAGCCACGGATCAACGGGAAATCGAGATTTAAGCTGCTGCGTTTTTCACGTTTTTCGAGGCAAAGGGGGCAGCCGAGTTTCATGCTATTCACGGTGTAGGTAGGGTTCGCCGAGAGCTTCGCGATGGAGGTGGCCGATCGTCTTCAAGTCGTGTATTTTGGTCGTGAAAATTCGTTGAAGCTTGACGGCTAATGGGTTTCTTTGCGCGATGTTCACTGGGAAGAAGGAAGACGCGTGCAAGGGCCGTGATTTGCACAGGAGAACGAACGGCAGATGTGAGTTGAGGTTTAAAATTGAAATAGAAATCGTAAATTATATTTATATTAATTCGTTCAATCTTTAAAATAGTGTAACTTTTTCGTACGAGGTCGAAAACGCACGAAACGAATTGCGTTGGTTTCGTTTTGTCGAGCACTACGCTATGGAGCTGGATTGGAATCATTTGGAGATAGTGAAAATTTTGGGTAAAATTAAACGCTCGTTTAATTTTATTCGAAATAAAGCGCTGGAACTACATTGAAATCAAAGTGAGTGTTTTATAACGCTCACACTGTACTAAATATCTTTATGCTAGTTAAATTTGATATTATGAAGTGTTATGATTTTATTTGTCGTTGTTTGATAGAATTTAATTGTCATATAGATTGTCACTTGAATTAACCGTTGAAAAATTAAATTGACAGTTAAATTGAAATTAAAATTGAATTGCGATTAAATTACCTGACATTGATAACTATGAAACTGCCATGAATTGTGTTGTTTATTGGATGATGTATTTTGATGGATGCTATTGGTTGATAATTGAATGTTTGGATGTTTATTTGCTTATATAGATCCTGTTATACATACATATGATACTGAGATTTAATTTAAGTAATATATACTCATCCCTGACATTTAATTGAAATAAATAATTACTTGGCCATAGGATAGAAAATTATATACGGACACCGAATTGGCTAAATTAATAATTTTTGAAATCGTCGATTTGAAATTTATTTAAATGTTTCGATTTAAAAGTGATAAATAGAAATCAATTTATAGAAATCGAATTTGTCAAAAATTTGAGTTGGAATGTTGAAATAAATTTTGGTTAAAAGAAATTGGTAAATAATTTAAGTTGTGACTTTAAAAAAAAAATAAAAATTTGGATATGATTGAATTTCAAAAATCTATTTATTTTAAAGATTGAACATTATTTCGAGCTTTGAATATTACTAAGTAAAAGTGATATGAAAATGATATTTTGAAATCGAGTTTGGAATTGAATCATATTTGGAATTTGGATTTAAACTTGAATATTGTTGGAAATTTTGTTAAGTGTTATAAATTGATATTTTGAGAAATCAAGCTCCAAATCGATATAAATTGAAATTGAATTAATTAAAGGTGAATGTAGAATTGAATTGATTTGAAGTAAAAGTTGACATTGTTTTGAATTGAAATCGAAATTGAATCGGTAGAATGGAAATTGAAATTGATTTGAATTGGGAAGTTATAATTGAAATGGATTGATTTTGAAGCTGTTTTAATTTGTTTTCCAAATTACTCTGTTATATAAACCATTTTGAATACTTAAACTATTTTAATCTATTTTAAATCTACTTAACCCAATTTAAATTATTTTAAACTAATTTATCTATTTTAAATCCATTTTAAAGATTTTAAGTGTTTTTAACTATTTTAATTATTTAAAACTACTTTTAAACTACTTAAAACTATTTTTCTAAAATCCTAAGCTGGTCAATAAGGTGAAATGTTTATATTTAAATCTTGAATTTAAATATGAAATCTGATATTTTGAAAGATACGATGATATTTGAAATGGATTTGATTTTTGAAGCGAATATGATATTTTGATATCAATTATGAATCGATTTGAAATGTAAAAGAGCCAACGGTGTAATAATACGTAGTTATTAAAGAGACCGGGATCGGATATGGACATACTCTCTGTCGATACCGAAAACCACTTTAATAACTATTATACGCGGAGTGATGATCCAGAATGAAGTGGATGGTTTGGTGAACGCGTTGACTGAAGAAAGAGAACGATTATTGGATGACCCCTGACATGACTAAAACAGGAGCCGCGCCGGGCCATTGAGGTTCGCCACCTCTAGCGGACACACTTCTTCGATACCATTTCTATTACATTTGTGATGCGATTTGGGTGCACCCCTTGATTTCGGAGTGTTGTTTCGCGGTGTTGGGGTAGCTGCTGGCTATGCCCAACATCAGTCCGGATCACGCAACTACTAGTATCCTAGTTGGTATCGCCTCATGTACCTTGTCATACTGATTATCCTATTCGCGACCACTACGTTTTGATTTGTACCTTGAGTATATGGATTGCCCTCTGGTGACTTCCGGTTTTGGGGAAACTACGGTCTTGTATATGCTTTTGGGAATATAAAATGTGTTAAGGGGGATTATGGTAACGCCTTAACGCTATTTTGATACTTTATATTACTGATAGACATTATCTACTTAGCGTATATTACTATATAGTAGATAGTTTCACGGATCCTTGAGAGATGGAAAATCCCGTAACATCTCTTGAGTTATTGCACGCACGTTGACACTGGATAGGAGATGTCAAACCCCGTAAACATCTCTGACGCCGTTACACTCATATTTATTTACGATTGATTTAACTTTCATAAGGATATTTTAGTCCTGACTCGAGTGTTTTGTCTTTTCATTACGCTCGGGTCAGTCCTGAGTTTTCAGTTTAGGTTGAAGATCATTTCCTTGGAGGACGGAGACGAAGATTTGGTATATTATCTACTACTATTATATTCATTCCATTCCGCTGCATTGTTGTATGATATTTGTTGTGTATGTAACTCTGATAAATGTTGTATAATAATAATCAAATGTATTCATTTCAAATGTATTCATTTAATTAACAGCTTCATGAACTGTTATTTTATTATTATACTTTAGCCTTCCGCTGTGAGATTCTGTGTTGTTTCATTTCCTTTATTTCCCTTCCTTTTCTTTTCTTAATTACCCCAATAACTATCTGCCCTTTTAATGGTTTGAAATCGACATGTGTATTTGATCGTCGGTTTAAACTGTCCAAAAAAGGTGGGTCGTTACACCGTTGATTTAACTTACGTAAGATCTTTTAGTTCTGACTCGAGTGTTTTGTCTTTTCAATTCGCTCGGGTCAGCCTGAGCATTTCAGGATTCGAAGACTTTATTTCTGGAGGACGAAGACGAAGAGTGTATTACTATTATCTATTATATTATTCCACTACACCATTGTATTCCGCTGCATTGTTATTTATTATTCTCTGGTATGTGTAACTCTGATATGTATGGTATAAGTATAATCAAATGTTTTGTAAAACAGCTTCATGAACTGTATTTGATTATTATATTTTGTCGTTTCGCTGCAAGATTATGTTTTTTTTTGTTTTCTTTCTATGTTTTTATCTTATTTACCCCATAACAATCTGCCCTTATGTATGGTTTAAGTCTGACGCGTGTGGTTTATCGTCGATTTAAAGCATACAACAAGGCAAGACGTTACATGATCCATCTCACTCAAAATATGAGGGCAAAAGAAGATCCATTCTGTGCAGATTTCCTACTAAGAGTTGGTGATGGAAGTGAGCCACATATATGTGAGAACATGATAAGACTCTCGGATGAAATGGTTATACCATGGGAAAATGAAAAATCAATAACTACTCTAATAAATTCAACTTTTCCAAACTTGTACGTTAATGCATTCAATACAAAATATATTATTACAAGGGCTTTGATCATCCCACTTAATGAAAATGTGGATATGTTAAACGATCAAGTTATAAATCTTTTTCCTGGTGATCATCATGTCTACTACTCTTTCGATTCTGTGGAAGATGATATAAGAAATCTATACCAGCTTGAATATTTGAATTCAATAAATTTGAGTATTTTACCCCCACATAAATTGGTCTTGAAAAAATATGCTCCAATTATGCTACTAAGGAACCTCAATCCAAAAAAATGGATTATGTAATGATGCACGGCTTATATGCCGCACGGCTTATGTGCCACGAACTTTATAGAAACATCATAGATGTAGAGATTGCTATTGGTCACTTTGCTAGAAATCGGGTTTTCTTACCAAGAACACCTATCAAGCCCTTTGAAGATAACTGTTTACCATTTACTTTATTACGTAAACAGTTCCCTACAAGGCTAAGTTTTGCTTTAACTATTAACAAAGCCCAAGGGCAAATAATTCCAAATGTTGGAATTTACTTATCCTAAGATGTATTCAGCCATGGTCAACTTTATGTTGCATTATCAAGAGGAGTTTCAATGAAAAACACCAAAGTTTTACTAAAAACGGTGAAGTTCAAGGACAATCCGGAACCTATGCAAGAAATGTTGTGTACAAGGATGTGCTAATATCTTCAAATGGAAAATTTTGATATCTGTTTTTATTAGTTATTTCCTTTTGTAATGTTTGACATATAATTCGAAAATTTTATATTTAGTTCTTTTTTTATAGTAATACAAGCTTATAGAATAATAATCATCAGTGATGAAATAAATCTTCAATTTATTGATTATTTTATGTATACAAGTACGCTTTCGTGTGTGCCATTCGTGTGTCACTTTACATTTGCAAATCATGTATTTTTCTATTACGTATATATATATATATATATATATATATATATATATATATATTCTTGCATTTCGAAAACATATGTCATTTGTACTTTTTAAAATCACCCGCCGCACCAATATGACTTAAATATAATAGCTTTGGTGTAATACTTTTTTATTACCAGCATGAACTTCCTCAACGTTTCCCTATAGATATTATCAAATGTTAATATCACTTAAAAATAGAAACTCTTAATTTTTTTTTTCAATTTCAAAATGCTCTCTTACATACATTACCAAATTTAATATCACTTAAAAATAGGATCCAAAAATTAAACTTCCTATACATTTTTGTTTTCTGTAAATTGATAACAGAAAAATAAATTAACCTAACAAAAAAATATTAAATGTTCCAACTTAGAAATAAAAATGACTCATGATTTCAATGCAAAAACATACTTAAATATTTATGAGAATCACTTGAATATGTTAAATATATATATATATATATATATATATATATAATTTGTAAAAAAATCAATTTACCCACGCAAAGTGTGTACTATTGTCACGCGCGAAGCGTATAACGTAACACTCGTAGTTAAATTTATGGTGTTTTCAAGATTTTTTTTAAGGCCCAAATGCATGGTGAAAAAGGAAAGAATTTCCAAGTGCAATTTGAAAATTTAAGGAGCAATTAAAGAATAAATTAAATCTCCGTCCATTGCTCCATTTTATGACTCATTTAAATCTCATTTATGAAATTATTTTTGTCCTTCTACATAATTATATTTCTTCTGTGATGGGGAGGGAAATGATTTGATAGGATTTGATTAAGAATTGAATATGGAGGTTTTAAGTGGGAAAATTGAAATGTTTTATTATTCCCTTTAAAACACGTTCTCTCTTATTTAATCCATGTTATTCTTTTCCTGACAAAACATCTTATCTTCTTTCTGTTGCTCTCTCCCCTCCCTTAATGGCATCCATGATAAAAAAATTCCCTAAAATAGATAAAACAAAATCAGCTAATTCAAGGCGGTGTTTACCTCTTGATCCTTGCAAAATCCAAATGTTAATTCAATTGACCCGGAGTTTTATTCTTCATTCAAGGTGCAAATCTTATGCTTCATCTTTAGATAATTCTAATTTTATCCTGTTATATATTGACCATGTTAATGAAGTTTAAATCCTATACATGTTATACCTTATCTTATCATTTGTTCATTATATTAACCCAAAGATCATATTGGATATATGTTAATTAATTTAAATCTATTTTTTTTTGAATTATCTCTTACAACATTACTTAAGTGTATAAATAGTTCATGAATTAAATCTATATTTGTATAATACACTTTTACATCCTAAGAGTATATATACAAACCTAAATTTCAAATTGGTTTTACTTAAATCGGGATGTTTAACAAATTTAAAACTTGTTACTATCATCTCAAATTCATAAGTTATAAAAACTTTATTAGTTATAATTTTATAAAACACTTAGTTCCATTACCCTATCAAATTTTTTGAAAATCCCGACTGTCCAAAATCGTCGAAAATTTCGTTTTATCCTATCAATTTGTGATCTAAAATTATCTTTGGTTTAAACATTTTTATTAAGATGTTTCTTTATTATTAATCAATTTATTACTTAATGATTCACATTATCTCTTAACTCAAGAAAATTATATAGGTCGAGTAACTCCAAAATGATACCAAGGAACTGGATTTTACCAATAGTATCATGTACCCCCTTAACTAGAAGGGTAACAATTAAGAGAAGTGTTTACCATCCGAACACATCTCCTGCCCATTTTTAGTTACTTTTGAACCACTCGTACTAGTTATCCTAAGATATTCTTTTCAAATCCTTTACTTGAAATAATACTATACTTATATTATTTTCTATTTTAACAAGTTATTTACTATTTTGTTGTAAAAACCCCATTTAGAAATCCATTTCTTAAAATCATCGTAACTTCCTTTTAATCGTATTAAAATTTCAAGTCTTTTCCAAAATAGCAGGATTTAAATTCTCAAAACTTATATGAAGTACCTTTCTGTATTTATCTTTTACGAAATCGTTTTATTTGTAAAACATGCTTATAAATTTGTTTACCTCAAATAAATTTCTCAAACTTCAACTAATCTTATTATCAAACACCTTATAGTCAAATCGTGAAACTCAATTCACAAGGTATTTGTACCTAAACTTTGACATCAAACAATAAATCAATTAATGATAATAACTGAATATTATCATTCGTTAACAACCAAATGCTCAATAAATAACTATATCATTTTGAAAAATCTTTTATATCCAAAATATAATTCTAGGTAAAATTATTTCATTTACCAATTTTTCAAAACAAAAATAAATTTTTTATAACATTAACAAATTCGCACTCTCAAATATATAATACTCTCAACTCATTCTAGGGTATCACTTACCTTATCTCTAATGAGTTACTCACCCTAGGGTATTATCAACCCTATCTCTGATGAGTCTTTACCCAACCAAAGCCAAGGTTCTGGTTTTACCTTCATCTTTGATACCAAATGTAAAAAATCGTTTTTTCATACCCTTTGAGTTGAGAATAAACCATGCGTGCCCAACTCAAATTGAACGAAAAAGCGGATCTTTAAGGGTAGAAAAGAAAACAAAAACAGAATAGTATATTACTCGAATGGAATAACATATATTATTTCAGTATAAAATCTTTGCAGCCGAAAATCTTTTAAAACATATATCAGAGTCTAACCTAGGTTCATCTTGGACAATTATAATACTTGTCCTTACACTTGCTAAAAAATAAGCAACACACAATGCAGTAGAAAAAAGAATACATCCATACATTGATGAAGATCTCCAACTCTTCTTTGTGAACTCCAAGCCTCTTCAGCTAATCCTGAAACTACTCGGATCTGACCAAGTATAAAAATATCCAGATCAATCTGACAAACCAGCATGAGAAACTCAAATCATAAATGATAGTGTTATGGATTGGAGGTTGGTAATAAAATCCTTTTGAAAAGAAAGAGTACCTCATAAGATTACACCACACATAAACAAGAACGTATTTACCTTATGATAACTAAAACATTTTGATCAAATTATTTGATATTATTTTTAATGACATTCTTTGAAAAATATTTGCAAATAAACATATTAATGTTAGCCGAAATTATTACCATTATTAAATTCTAGCAGACTAGGCTCTACAAACAAAATATCAAGCTCTAATTGGAGAATGGATTTTCAACAAATGACCAGGTGAAGGGACTACCTTCCGACAGTACATCTCTAGAGGAATGTACCGAGGCTATAGGACATCTCCACCTCTACCAACACAAGACCGATCTACATCTTCCTAGATAGTACCGAATATGTCATCACTCCGGTCCTTGCTGATCTATCTGAGAGCTCTCTTCACATGCATCACATTAATTGAAAACCCGACGTCATAGCAGGAATAGATATATCTAGAAGGGGATGATCATACTCTAACGGTTGTGAACCACATAACCTTGCCGCATCTACCATGTTTTAGTCATTTCCGATTGTGAGGCTTGAGATAGCGATTACCTTTCACATAGAACATCAACTTTCCACTTTGAATGCTACATTTTCATTCCACAATTACACAATTGATTTCTACAAACGCATAAATCTTGAACTCGCACGTCATAGGAAAGGGTGTTAAGCTAAGAGAAGTTGTCTTCTATGCCATCAAACAGATGATACGTTTATAGAGATCAATTAATGTGATTTTAAAATGCAATGTCAGACATTCGTCCATACAAGTTGTCAAAATATATTTTCAAACAACCTTTCGATTTTCGAAACATAGTTTTAAATTTTGAATTTAAACTTTAAATCAATATTCTACTTTTTACTATTAATTAAATTCAAAATTCAATTTATTAAATTAAATTCAACGAAATATCTATTTTAAAATATTAATAGAGATGTTAGAGAAAATGTTTTGAGAACCAATAGGTAGCTGTTCCGCCTACTTCTTTAGAGGATTCAGTCTTCTCTGTCGTTCCTTTCCAGTTCCTTGCCACCATAGTCTACGCATCCTCCTCCCTGTTATTCTGTCTCTTTACCCCGCTTCAACGTAATACCTAAATAGATTTGATAGAAATATAATAAAATAGAAATAGAAGAAACAAATGATAAGAAATGTGAATGAATCCGGGTTTCAAGACCCTAGATTTAAAATAAATGACACACACCCAAATGAATAAAATTGCTTAATTAACAAAGGTACCTGCAAAACATGTTTTTGGATAGAATCATGGATAAAAAAAAGTCTAGGAATTTTGACCAATGATCGAATGAGTAAGCACCAAATTGTTGAAAGAAAGATATAGGTTCTAGCATAGTGGTAATACGAAACACACTCTTGATTTATCCGGACGCATGCTAGGAATTTGCATGTATTTCTCAATGGTTCATTTTAACCGTAAGGACATCGAGTTGATCATATGCATGATAAGAGATCACGTGTTCACGGATGTTGACCTAACAAAATGCGAATTACATTGAAATATGAAGCAACTGTTTTGGGTTCTGTGGATGTTAAAGTTGGACTAATTTTAGCTCAAGCGTCCAAATGATTCAATGAATACCTATCTTCACGGATTTAACAAATATATAAATGAGATATTTACTATCAATGGTTGACTAAGACCATCATTATAATGAGATATGTCACCAATGGTCACTTCAAATTTTCTCACTGATTGTGACTTATCCGTATGTGTAATATTAACAATTTGATAAAGACAACATATACAGGATTCATCATTGATTAATTTTGTATCCAAATGTTCTTCTGTTTTTCTAGCATGTCATTTTTCTTTGATATAAAATCAAGTCCAGAATGATCCATTTCACCTTTTGACAAAAAAGCTTCTTGGAGCACCTTGGTGGTGCCTTGCTCAATAATTCGTTTCAATTTTTATCATATTTTTTGTTTGTAACCGTCAAAATAGGCAAAGATCAACATCAGTTTAACGTGACAATTGGGCATCATTATTACGATGCTAATAATTCTCCACTATTTTGCGATGATTGAGTTTGATATCAACCAAAATAATTCTTATATTTATTTGCTTTTTTTTTCTTCCAATTTAATATTCATCATTTGATAATATTTTCCACAGTTCATATTTTCAACCATTTACAAAGTAAAAACGTATGGCCTTGGCCCCATTTTATTATTAAAGGATGGATTATATTGTGCGTCATTATCTTTAATTTTTAAATTTGCCAATTACATCGAGTTTGATACTTATTTTTACACAACCTTCACGTTGAAACATTTGAACGAAAGTTGCCAATATAAGGCTGACTGAAAGAGATATAACGTAGTGTGTATTTTAAATGGAATCATTATACAAGTTGGTTAGGAAGCGCCCAGCACAGTTTAAATAACACTACAATATTTTTTTCCTGACACATATGTACTGCTCGGTAAAACAAGATCACCTCCCGCCGAAATTACAGCATCCAGACAATGGGTCACTCCATGACTTGCTAATTTTGAAGCCAACAATACAGAAATCGGTAGGGATAATAACAAACTTATCAAGCATTTATAATACCGGATATGACCGCGTTAAACATAGAATGTAGGTATTGCAATTCAGGCGCGATACATCGTGAAATCACAACCATTAGTTTATCCGACATTATAAATGCCAAATAAACTATTTACAGCTTTTCTTCAGTCAGGCTTCTTTTTAGCCGGTTTCATCTTCTCGTCTCATTCAAATCTCCTTTTATATCGATTTTACCCATTTTCATCAAATTTTACTCTACTATTTTACCCATTAACAATTACCATTGCATACAAACTTAACTCAATCATCATCCAACACAAACATGAAAAGAACATTGCATGTCGTTGGGGGCAATGGTAGTTAAGTTGAGCATCATTCATCGTTAAGGTCAATCGTCTCATTTTCGTAGTTTTCGTGAACGACACTAACTTTCAACATTTGGTCACGAGCTTCATTCAATTGATTTTCAAGATTGAACATGTTAAGATCCGAAATCAAGTTTTCAAAAGAGATTTTCATCGAACCGTTACGACAATTGATCAAGGCATTTGAGGTGGCTAAAAATGGTCAGTCCAATATCAAAGTAATTTTACTCGCAGGGTTGGTTACATGTTGTGTTTCGAGAATGATAAAATCAACGGGATATGAATTGCCCTACTTTAATGAGCACGTTCTCAATTTCTCTTGGGCTTCTTAATGGAACGATCAGCGAATTGAAGCATGACCTTTGTGGGTTTGAGCTCACTTAAGTCTAATTGTTCGTAAACAGAGTATGGAAACAAATTGACACTCGCGCCTAAGTCTATCAAGTATTTGTTAATCCTCTTGACTTCAATTGTACACGAAATTTTAGGGCGGTCGGGATCTTTATATTTAATTGGCATGGATTGGAATAAGACTTCACTCAAGCTGTCTGCTAAGAAGACTTTTTTAGGCATTTGAGTGTGTCGCTTTTGGGTACACAAGTCCTTAAAAAATTTAGCATAAGTTGGGACTTGCTGAACGACGTCAAGAAGCGGGATGTTAACTTTTACTTGTTTAAAAATTTTCAACATCTTTTCCATTTGGTCTGAGTGTTCCTTGGGTCGGAGACGATGTGGAGATGGAAGACGATACTCAGAAGGCGGGTCTACTTGAGTAGAAGAAGAATTTTGGTTAGCATTTGATTCGACGTTTGGCTCCACATTTTGTTCAGATTCATTCGTTGATTTAGAAATGTTGAGAGGGTTTGTAACATCCCGCCTTTTCGCACGCTTTAAATCGACACACGTGCCAATTCAAACCATACGGAAGGGCGGATTGCTAGGGGTAAATAAGAAAAATTGGAAAGAAATAAAACAAAACAGAATCTCACAGCGGAAGGATAAAATATAATAATAAATATACAGTTCATAAAATCTTTTACAAAACATTTGATTCTTTTTTTATACAATAAATATCAGAGTTCACATACCAATAAATATCAATGCAGCGGAACAATATGAGTGTAGTGCACTAGTATAAATAATAATAATAATATAAATCTTCGTCTTCGTCCTCCAGAGCTAAATCTTCAAATCCTGAAACGCTCGGACTGACCTGAGCGAATTTGAAAAGACAAAAACACTCGAGTCAGAACTAAAAGATCTTATGTGAGTTAAATTAACATAAATAAATATGAGTGCAGTAACTCAAGAGATGCTCGGGATTTACATCTCCTAAGGATCCGTTAAACTATTTACTATGTAGGATATTGCGCTATTATAATAGTGTCTATTTATAAAATAAACTTACTTTTAAATAGCGTTAAGGGGTTACCCATATAGCCCTTAACGCAAAATATATTCGCATAGTCTATACAGTACCGTAATCTCCCCCGTACTGGGCGTCGTCAGAGGGCACTCCATAGGTATGGTACAAAGCCAAAATCGTATAAGGCGCGCAAGGGTAGGTGACACGGCACAACTAGGCAATGTCAGGGTAGATATACCAATTACGCTTCCGGGTCGGTGGTAACGCATAGCCGCATCTACCGCCCACCTCGAGCCACACCCCCAAATCAAAGAAATCAAAAGTGGCCACCGAATCAATCCAAAAGTCAAAGTATAATATCAAAGGGATGTGTCCGATCAAAGGTGCTACCTTATTAACCCGTCAATCGCTCCTGTTTTAGCCACCTTATGCCAACTCACAGGAGTTGGGTCCACGTATTTACCTTATAGGAAACGCCGCCACCAACTTACTTCATTCTGTAATCTCCACCATGCACACGGTTGTTAAAGTGGTTTTCGGAGTTGCAGAGAGTATGACAACTTCCGATCCCGGTCTCTTCAACAACCAAACGTTATTATAACACCACGGTCGTTTTAAAAATAATTATACTTTCAAAACCAGATTATAATTATCCATTTTTAAAACCCATAAATACGATATCATTTCCTTTTAAAAACCCAAATAAATATGATATCATTTTATTTCAAATATATATCTTTTCCAAAATCATGCCACTTTTAAAATTTATAATACCTCGAAACCAAATATTTGAATTTTAACTTTAAACATAATACTTCGAAATCCATAGTTTTAAAACCATAACTTTCAAACTTAAATGGTTTGGATATTCAACGGTATGTAAAATAGTTGATTTTATATTACTTTATAAAGTAAATAATTTCCCCGGCTTTACAAATTTATTGATTTTAAATTAAGTCTTATCCATACATTTTAAATTCACTTCAGTTTCCAAAACCACTTCAGTTTTATATATCTCAAACTTTAAGTATTACACTTCCAAAATTTAAGATAGGAAATTATTATTCAACAATTAAATGTCCTACCATTTAGTTTTGATATATCGCATACTAAAGCCATAACCATTTGAATAAAACTCAAATTACCTATAACTAAATATTTCTTTTAATCCATTTATAAAAGAAATATTCATTTAATTCATTTTGAATAAAGTTTCGGTTTTACATATCATACTTTAAAATTTCAAGCTATAAGTTCTACATCAACTTATGGAGTTAAATTCTTAAATACGCTCAATTCCAAATTAAATTTCTAATTTACCTTCCAATCTTAATTGATTTAAACCATTAAACTCTATATATATATACACAATATCTTAAAACGTATTTAACCAAAAATATAAATAACCCAACTCCATTACTCAACTTATATATATTTTATTTAACAAAATTATACATAGTATAAATTCAATAGTTTAACCATTTAGGTATATATAGAATAATATTTATATAATATCAAAAATTAATATTTATTAAACCGTATCCTATCCAAACCATGGAATTTTTTTTTTGAAAATAATTTATATACATAGATCGCGGTGCCTGTATATAATTTTCTATCCTATGGTCAAGTGATACGGATATTTATCATTTCAATCCGTAATTAAAATATAAAAATTACGGTTATATATAATTTCAAACCGCAATCCCGAATGAAATGTAATGCATGCTAACTTGCAGTTTATATAAATAATATCCATTCATCCATTAAAATCATACATCCATTTATTAACAATCATCACCCAATTTAAACAACATCAATATAGATCACATAAAATATAACAGATAATAAATAACAGGTATTAACTAACAATTTATATTCAATAATAAATTTAATAACTGTTTAACTAGTAGTTTCTATGCAAATAAATAAATTTTTAACTGTAAATCTATATGCAATAATAAAATTAATTAACAGTTAAATTAAATAAATGCGATTTAACATAGATGATGAATAAAACATGCCAAACAGTCATAAATAAATTTCTACTCATATCTTAAATCAATTTAACAGACATAGGAAATTTTAGAAGTTGTGAGTGGGTTAAAACACTCACATTTTGAATTTAAATCGAATTTAAATCCAATTTAAACCCAAAATTCGACGGTCTTCAAATCTGTCCAAACCAGCGTCAAAAGATCTGGAATTTAATTATGATCCTAACAAAAAAAATCTCGCGTGAAAACGAGGTTGTATGAGAAAGTTATAGCCTTAAAACGATTTGAATTTCAAAAGTTAAATTAAAACAAAACTCACTCAACAACTAATTGCCACGTCAGCATCTTCCTGTAAGTCACGCGTCCAGACACTCCTCCAACTCGTGATATCAACATAGCCGCCACCGAGAAAACCCTAATCCCAAGAAAAGGCCACCTAACCATCAGCCTTCGGCTCGATCGAGCTACGCCGAGGCAACCTCCATCAACGGCCGACCACCCTAGACCACGGCGAGGCGTGCGACGCCGCCAAAACCCCCCAGGCCGAGATGAAAATCCGGCAATTCCTCTCCATTTTGCGGCCAATCAAAACACCATCTCGACATTCTAGCCGTACAGATGCGTGCTGCCCGACGCCACCTTCGCAACGGCGTAAGCCGATCGTCGATTAGCTTCAAATCCACCGTTGGATCAAACAATTTCCCATACGAACGGCCAGCATTATTTGTGATTTCTGGTTAAACAGTGAATCGTTTCGAAAAACGAACAGTACCGGCAGAATATGCTCTTCGAGAACTATGACATATATTTTTTTTAGAATTTTCTGAGGACTTTGATCTTTGACTTTTGATTTGATTTTTTGAAATTTGAAAATGGATCTAGGGTTAGGAGCCATGAGGAAGAGGAGGAGCTGAGGAAATGAACGTACAACAAATGAGAATAGATGGAGTTAGGGTTTATAACCGGATTTATATAGGTAGGTTAGAGATTTGAATAGATGGTTCAGGTTGGATAGACATACGTGCTTCCGCTAACGTGGCCCAAATACCCCGTTCTGACCCCGGAACGAAATTGGATAAAGCCATATATCTAAATAAGTATTTTAAAATATTCAGAACGCGATGGAAAAAGTTTCACGTCCAAATTCTATCGTATGAAGAAGTTATGCTGAAAACAATATTTTCAAATTGATTTCAATTAAATCGATTTCAAGGCATTTCGCGTTCGTACGATCAAACGATAAGTCCGATCGCTACGAAACTTGAAACCCTACAAAAATTCATTGTTAAGGATCCGATGAATCTAGTTTCGTCGAAATCCGGGTCCGTGACCAAAATGGCTATTTTTATATTAATTAAATAAATTTAAAATAAATGAATAGAATCAAATTTTATATTTAGATTCTAAAATTGACCCATTTTATTACTTTTAAAAATTCTTAATCATTTACAAAATTCCAACCAGTTTAGATGTCAAATTAAAGAAGGTAAATTATAAATTTAAATATAAATCCTTAATTTCATTAAATTCGCAAATTATAAATAATATCCTAAAATTTCGTTTAGATAAATAAATTAATTAGTATTCCATTCATTCGTGTCAAATAGATGGATTAAATATTGAATTCCAAATTATCACACAACTTTCTCATATCATTTTTATTTCAAATAACGAATTATTTAACTATATTCAATCTCATTTAATTGTAATTAAATTCAATTATTAGACTTTAAGTTTCCATATAAATAAATAAATTCTGATTCCCATTCTTAAATTCACTATTTATCATAATACCATCCTGGGTACCATTTATTTTAGTATATATATCCAGATACTTTAACATTTTCCAATTGTTTATCTCAATTGCATGACATTAAATTTATATTTATTGTAATGGTTTCTGATTTAATTGAACGAACTAAGTATATAACTCATAATAATTGTTGTAAAACTCTCAATCCCACATTTATAAGTTTGTTATTTCCACTCACATATTATAGATATTTACAAGTATAGGGTTTTTATTCAATCATTATTTATTATATATTAATTAGATAAATTCACTATTTAAGTCCGCTTTAAATTTATTACTAAATATCCATTCACCTTTCCCATCAAATTTGAATTCCATCAAATTAATATAACCAATCAAATTTCCATTCACACTTTATTATAAACCTAAAATTTGCAATTCACTATCTTGTATTAATGTCATCCAATTTCTATTTATTATTAGAGCTTACAATCTATATACATTCATTGATTGATTTCTATTTGCCTTTGTTTCCTTATATTCAGTTCTTAGCTTAGTATGACAAATTTATGGTACTCCATTAAATTGACAATTCATTTCAATTTTTAACATTTAGCTTAAATTTCTACGGTTGCATTTCATTTACACTTCCGTTACTACGATAATAATTAATAACGTTTATATCACCAACACATTATAATTACTTACCCTTTAATGAGTTTGATTTCCAAATAAATTTATTGACCACTTAATTAGGCAATTTATACTAATATGTTATCGTACCCATAAGTCTACGCTTATAACTAATTCCTACATTTGAGTAAATTATTAAATTGAAATGTTCATTAAAGTTTATAAACTATTAACTTGTACTAACATGATTTCTTTAATTTATTCCAATACCGTTTACATTTTCTTTTCGTTTTCTTTTGCATTAAATCAATTTAATACTTTCATAAATTTCTCACAATAAATTTTATATCCAGGCAAGAATCTTTTCTGCTTAATTCATTTGAATTTTATTCAAATTTCTATAAATAGGTTTTAAGTCACCATTTATATAATTTATTTTAGCCTCCATTTTAATATTAATTTACCCCCTTTGTAACGACCCGCCTTTTTGGACAGTTTAAACCGACGATCAAATACACATGTCGATTCCAAACCATTCAAAAGGGCAGATAGTTATTGGGGTAAATAAGAAAAGAAAAGAAAGAGAAATAAAGAAAAAGAAACAACACAGAATCTCGCAGCGGAACGATAAAATATAATAGTCAAATAAACAGTTCATGAAGTTGTTTACTATACTTTGATAATTATTTATACACCATTTATCAGAGTTATACATATACAACAGAACAACTAAAATAATGCAGCAGATAGCATGATGCAAGGGTAATAATAGTAATAGTATACCAAATTTTCGTCTTCATCCTCCAGAATAGATCTTCAAAAATCTGAAAAAACTCAGGACTGACCCGAGCGTAATGAAAAGACAAATACTCGAGTCAGGACTAAAATATCCTTATGAAAGTTAAATAAATCGTAAATAAATATGAGTGTAACAGCGTCAGAGATGTTTACGGGGTTTGACATCTCATATCCAGTGTCAACGTGCGTGCAATAACTCAAGAGATGTTACGGGATTTTCCATCTCCTAAGGATCCGTTAAACTATTCACGATGTAGTAATATACGCTAAGTAGATAATGTCTATCAGTAATATAAAGTATCAAAATAGCTTTAAGGCGTTACCATAATCCCCATTAACACATTTTTATAATGCCATAGTCTATACAGCACCGTAAGCCCCACCGTAAACCGGTGGTTATCAGAGGGTACCCCATAGGTATAACACAAAACATAACGTAGTGGTCGCGAATAGGATAATCAGTATGACAAGGCACATGAGGCAATACCAACTAGGATACTAGTAGTTGCGTGATCCGTACTGATGTTGAGCATAGCCAGCAGCTACCCCAACACCGCGAAACAACACTCCCAAATCAAGGGGTGCACCCAAATCGAATAACAAATGTAATAGATATGGTATCGAAGAAATGTGTCCGCTAGAGGTGGCGAACCTCAATGGCCCAGCGCGGCTCCTGTTTTAGTCATGTCAGGTGTCATCCAATATCGTTCTCTTTCTTCAGTCAACGCGTTCACCAAACCATCCACTTCATTCTGGATCAACACTCCGCGTATAATAGTTATTAAAGTGGTTTTCGGTATCGACAGAGAGTATGTCCACATCCGATCCCGGTCTCTTTAATAACTACGTATTATTACACCGTTGGCTCTTTATATTTCAAATCGATTCATAATTGATATCAAAATATCATATTCGCTTCAAAAATCAAATCCATTTCAAATATCATCGTATCTATTCAAATGTAAGATTCCGTTTCAAAAATCATTTCTCGCCTCAATATCAAATTTCGATTTCAAAATCATTCCGAATTTCAATTTAGGTTGCAACTTCATTTAACCCAATTCGTATTTAAATTCAAGATTTAAACATAAACATTTCACCTTATTAACGAGCTTGAAATTTTTAGAAAATGGTTTTAAGTAGTTTGAAAGTATTTTAAATAATTAAAATAGTGAAAAATACTTAAAATCTTTAAATGGATTTAAAATAGATAAATTAGTTTAAAATAATTTAAATTGGGTTAAGTAGATTAAAAATAGATTAATGTAGTTTAAGTATTCAAAATGGTTTATATAACAGAGTAATTTGAAAAACAAATTAAAACAGCTTCAAAACCAATCCATTTCAATTATAGCTTCCCAATTCAAATAAATTTCAATTTCCAATTTACCGATTCAATTTCGATTTCAATTCAAATCAATGTCAACTTTGACTTCAAATTTATTCAATTTTACATTCACCTTCAACTTATTCAATTCCAATGTATATCGATTTTTAGCTTGATTTTTCAAAATATCAATTTTTAACACTTCACAAAATTTTCCTTCAATATTCAAATTTAAATCCCACTTACAAATATGATTCAATTTCAAGCTCAATTTCAAATATCATTTTATATCGCTTTTATTTAGTAATATTCAAAGCTCGAATTAAGGTTCAATCTTTTAAAACGAATAAATTTTCGAACTTCAGCCAGAACCCAATTTTAAATTTCAAAGTCTCAACTTAAATCATCTAACAATTTCTTTTAACTAAAATCTATTTCAACATTTCAAACTCAATTTTTCGATAAATTCGATTTCTATAAATTGATTTCTATTTATAACTTTTAAATCAAAACATTTAAATAAATTTCAAATCGACGATTTTTAAAATTATTAATTTAGCAAATTCGGTGTCCGTATATAATTTTCTATCCTATGGCCAAGTAGTTATTTATTTCAATTAAATGTCAGGGAGGAGTATATATTACTTAAACCGATCACAGTGTCATATGTATGCATAACAGTATATATAAGCAAATAAACATCCAAACATTTAAATATCAACCAATAACATCCATCAAATACATCATCCAATAGACAATACAATTCATGGCAGTTTCATAGTTATCAATGTCAGGTAATTTAATCGCAATTCAATTTTTATTTCAATTTAACTGTCAATTTAATTTTTCAACGGTTAATTCAAATGACAATCTATATGACAATTAAACTTTATCAAACAACGACAAATAAAATCATAACACTTCATAATATCAAATTTAACTAGCACAAAGATATTTAGTACGTTGTGAGCGTTATAAAACATTCACCATGATTTCAATGCAGTTCCAGCGCTTTATTTCGAATAAAATTAAACGAGCGTGTAATTTTACCCGAAATTTTCACTAGCTCCAAACGATTCCAATCCAATTCCAAAGTGTAGCGCTCGTCAATACGATTCCGGCGCTGCCGGTTTCGTCCAATTCGGACCTCGTATGGATGAGATATGGGTTTACAAAGTTCTATACGAATTTTAATACAAAAATTAACAACTTTTATTTTATTTTTAACCTCAAAATATCACAGCCGCTCACGTATCTTCTTCTTCCCAGGTATTCTCATGCACGCAAAACCCATAGAGGCCGCCGCTAGGGTTGAATTATACTCCTCAACCACGCTACCATCTGACGATCGGGTACCACCAAATCGAAGCCACCGCCTCACTCCTCCATCGCCCAGAAGAGCTTCACGCTCGGCCACCCCCCTCGAGTGCGGAACACATACGAACGGCTCGCTTTGAGCACGCATTCCCATCGATCCACTCACCTTAACAACATCTCAGCCGTACGGATTTAAAGCTCTTGCAATCCTCTACGATATTGTAGTTAAACGTTTTTGATAATTCTTAACGGATTTGGAGATAATTGAAGGGGAAGCATACGAATTTCTGGCCATTGATTGCTTAGGGCCGGCGACTAGGGTTAGAGGGAGAGGGTGTTTGCAAATGAAAGAAGAAGGGATTCCTTTTATAGAATTTCAACGAAAAACACTATTCACTCCAAAATTCGAACTCTGAATCTCGTGCGGTGACCGACTTTTCTAGGGTTTACCCCGCGTTCCGAACACAATGGAACAGGTTTCGGAAGCTAATTCGAACATCTGTGCGAGATACAACAATAAACGATCAAATTTAAATTAAACCGATTAAACGAATTTATATGCGTTTTGGCTCGCCCTGGACAAACGGTAAATCCGATTGACACGGAATTTGAAATCTTACAATAATATCATATTACGGATCCGATGAAACTGGTTTCGTCGAAATCTGAGACTGTTTGAAAAATGAGTATTTTAACTCGTCAATTAAATATTAAAACAATTTCGATGCGTTTCGAGCTGCCACGGTCAAACGAAAACTCCGATTGCTACGAAAATTGAAATACGATAATAACAAACTATTACGGATCCAATGGAACTAGTTTCGTCCAATTCTGAGACTGTTCGAAAATTGGCTATTTTTCAGTTGATAATTAAATATTAAAATATTCAATTTTCACAAATTTACTTTTAATTCAATTTTAAAAGTTCTACACCATCATTCTTACTTTAATATGATACAATAAAATTTTACAAATCATTTTTAATCATATTAAACCCGTTATTCAATTATTTCCAATTTTAAAATCTTATTAACTCTATTATAATCCCGATATAACTTACATTCACTTTGGAAACCAATTTGAATCATATTAAATCAAATTTCGATTATTCACTCTATTTTCATATATTAAATTTCAATACCAAATTAATCATATCAAATTCGGAATTTAATTATTCAAACATTTGTAATATTAAATTTAAACAATTTGATTATTCTTAAATCACTATCTTTTGAAATATTCAAAACGAACTTAAAATTTAACTTTTGAAACGAATTAAGAATATAGAACAACCATTTACATTATACGGTTATTCAATTCCCATTATTAAACTATTCAATAAATTCCAAATATTAAATTTAAACAATTTCCTTTATCCAATAATTCATTATCTTTTGAAATATTGAAATTGAACTTATAAGATTCAACTTCTAAAACCAATTCACAATTTAGAACACTATTTCATTTTATAGTTATTCAATTGTTCAATAAGTTTTAAATATTTAATTTAAACAATTTACTTGTTCAATATTCAATATTTGATTTTAAATAGATTTTACTTATCAATCAATTACTCTATTATACCCAATGAATTCAACATTTATTATCCTATTCAACTTTTGATTGAAAGGCATTCACTAAGTAGCTTTTATTTTTCATTACTTGGATAATTATTGTCACAATTCATTCCAGTTATTATTATTCCAAACGAATTAATAATTTTTTTTCTAACATTAAATCACGAAATCTTATTAAGTTAGCTATTTTAATTATAGGAAATTTACGGGTCGTGACACTCTCCCCCACTCAAAACTTTTCGTCCCCGAAAAGGAAAAAGAAGTGAAAAGGAACTAAGTATAGAATTCAACATTAGATATATTTAATTCAAAGTTACCAACTTATAAACAATGAAATTCTATTTATAAAGTCATTACTACACTTTCGATAAGTTATTCCAAACGGCTTTCTAACTTTAAAAGTTAGTTATCAAAACAAGTAATAAAAAAAAAAAATTAAAACTTGAAAATTTTTCTAACACCCGAATTTAGGGAAAATTTCGGCAGAGTCTTCTTTGCGCGGCTCGATCGGAAAAAAAAATGACAGTATATATATCACAAATATACATCTCATCAAGTGATGAGGCATCCCGTAGGGAAAAATTGTAAAAGTACGGTATGTAATCCGAGATATGTACCTTATATATTATTAGCGAGCATATACGGCTAATATAGCGCGAAAGCGAGCTCCAAATGTGAAGCAAGCGTAATCTGCACCTACTAAACACTCAACAAACCATGAGAAATATGCATATATGAAAATAATATCAATATACATCATATAACAACATAACAACTACATGTACCAACATAGCAAATGCAACAAAACAACAAATGCATCCACCAAATCAATTATTATCCAACTATCATCCAACAAATCCATAATCAATCAGTATAAATTCACTTCTCATTAATATTTATTCACTTGGTTTTCAATTTTAATCACAGTTGATTCATTAACGTTGGATTTTACTAACATTCATTCTCAATTCAATTAGTTAACATTCACAAATTTATATTTACATTAGTTCACTTCCAATTTGAATCAAATTAAATTCTATTTAAATTCATTTAACTTCCAATTTGATTTCAATGATTTATAGCTTCCAATTTCATTAACACTTAATGAATTATATACAATCAACTAACAATCATATAACAACCAAAATCATACCCAACATAACCAAATTATTAATTTTACATTCAATTTGGTTTATCTCTTTCAATTCCAATTTATTCTTAGCCATACCAAATTCTTTTGTTTACATTTACTTCATATTCGGTTTCAGTTAATAACCAATTTATTTGCGGAACATTTTATTAATGTAGAACATTTTATTAGTCATCACTTTAATCTATAGTCATTCCATAAAAGTCTAACTTCTTATATATGACTTTTCTTAGTTAATAGTTATCTCAAAAGTTGCAAATTTATCTTCACATATTTGGCATCTTAAATTTCCAATATTAACTTTTAATTAAGTCCGTAAGCCGTACATATATCATCCGTGAGCAATATCAATCTAATCGCTTATTCGATCACACAATTTCACTTCCAAACTAGTATCGTTCACACGACTCTTTAGTGCGGACTCAGATTTGGTTTCTTAATTGGAAACTGTTACTCTCCTTGCATAGCCATATACTATGATAGAGAATTCCAGAATCAAATTAAAAATCCATATCTAGGGTTCGCCGTCGAAAATCGAGTGAAAAATCCTAACTTGGATCGATATAAATCATCTCGAAATTTTATGCTCGAATTTGGATCAAATCGTTATGCAAATAAAATAATATACGTACAATCTCACGTATTACCTTCCAATGGATTTCTATCCAATTTATCTATGCTAAATTATTTATTGACTTCTTTTTTTTTCAATTAATTATTCACAATCTATTATTCAGTTAGTATATTCATTTCTTTACATAGCATGTTCTTTAACATTATCTTTTCTTAAACATCATATCATAGAATTTTGCTTACTCAAGTTCATTTTAAACATTCTATATAATTTAATTAAATCCAATTTCATTTTCCAATTGATTCTTAGCTATAAAAAATTCCTTTGTTTACATTTATTTTATTTTCAGAATTTCAGTTAATAACGAATTTATTTGTGGAACATTTTATTAACCATCACTTTAGTTATTTAATCATCGTATAAAAGTCTAACCTCTTATAAATGACTTTTCTTAGTTTACAATTATCTCAAAAGTTACAAATTCAATTCCAATTTCTTTGCAGTTTATATTTATTTCCATAACCAATTTACAAAGATAATATGCAATTCGTTTGTCAACTTCCTTTTGAGTTTACCTTACTTGTATACTTAAAATATTTTCAGGTTCTGTTTAGTTGTACAATATCTCATTACATATCCAAAACATCATTTCAACTTCTTAATATTTGGTAAGTCATATTATATGTTATTAGAATGCAAATTTGGTATTATACAAATTTATAGAATTTCATTTTACTTAATTAGAATGTTCATAAATTTGATTTATTTAAATCCTCTTTACCTTTCAACTTTAAAGTTTCCCAACCATAGCTTAGATGTATTAATCCTCTTATTTTATAAATTCTGGTTATTCACATTTTATTCAAATAATTTGAAAACTACTAATTAACATAACTTAGAAATTTAAATGCCCGGTTCTTTCCAAATCGTTTAAAATAAACATATATACTTATATCCTTTTAAATTATCAAATCATACCTTTGGAGTTTAAACCAAAACCCATTTACCCAAAATAATTTCGAAGAAAAGCAAAGCTTTTTAGAAGTCTCCCCCACTTTGAGACTCGAAAATGAACGTCGATGATGCTGCGCAGTCATCACCGAAATTATTTTCCAGCGACATAAGAGAGGAGTAATTAATTCATTCCTTCTTAAAAATCATTTCAAAATATTTCCTATAAATATTTTCCAACTAATATCACAATATATTTTCTTCAAAACTTTGAGAACTATTTTTCAAAATCTTCGGGTCTTAAATTCAATATTTTCCAATTTAAATCTATTTTAAGTCACCTTTATAAAACATTCTTATAGGATTTTCTTTCTTAAAACGTTCCACAAGTTGTTTTATTACTGTTCATTTTGTAATTCATCTTATTTATTAAATTACAATATCCAATTTATGATAATAACTAATATTTTAATTCCTAACAACCAGGTAAGCTAGATGAGTCACAATAAATTTTGAAAATAAATTCTTTATACACAAAATATAATTAGGGCAAAATTATTTAATTTACCCAATTTCAAAACAATACTATGTCGAATTGTTCTATTTAAGTGTTTAGAGATCCCTATCAATGACGTTAATTACTCGTATTGATCAGAATCCATAAGCCACTCCACAAATCAACCGACACAATATAAAACATTTTATATCACTAACAAATACGCTCTCTCATATATATACACTCAGCGACTCATCATAGGGTATTACTACCCTATTTATAAAGAGTCAGACCCCACAAAGCTAAGGTTATCGCTAAACCAAAGCTCTGATACCAACTATAACGACCCGCCTTTTTGGACAGTTTAAACCGACGATCAAATACACATGTCGATTCCAAACCATTCAAAAGGGCAGATAGTTATTGGGGTAAATAAGAAAAGAAAAGAAAGAGAAATAAAGGAAAAGAAACAACACAGAATCTCGCAGCGGAACGATAAAATATAATAGTCAAATAAACAGTTCATGAAGCTGTTTACTATACTTTGACAATTATTTATACAACATTTATCAGAGTTATACATATACAACAGAACAATTAAAATAATGCAGCAGATAGCATGATGCAAGGGTAATAATAGTAATAGTATACCAAATCTTCGTCTTCATCCTCTAGAATAGATCTTCAAAAATCTGAAAAAACTCAGGACTGACCCGAGCGTAATGAAAAGACAGACACTCGAGTTAGGACTAAAATATCCTTATGAAAGTTAAATCAATCGTAAATAAATATGAGTGTAACGGCGTCAGAGATGTTTACGGGGTTTGACATCTCATATCCAGTGTCAACGTGCGTGCAATAACTCAAGAGATATTACGGGATTTTCCATCTCCTAAGGATCCGTTAAACTATCTACTATGTAGTAATATACGCTAAGTAGATAATGTCTATCAGTAATATAAAGTATCAAAATAGCGTTAAGGCATTACCATAATCCCCATTAACACACTTTTATAATGCCATAGTCTATACAGCACCGTAAGCCCAACCGTAAACTGGTGGTTATCAGAGGGTACCCCATAGGTATAACAAAAAACATAACGTAGTGGTCGCGAATAGGATAATCAGTATGACAAGGTACATGAGGCGATACCAACTAGGATACTAGTAGTTGTGTGATCCGGACTGATGTTGAGCATAGCCAGCAGCTACCCCAACACCGCGAAACAACACTCCCAAATCAAGGGGTGCACCCAAATCGAATCACAAATGTAATAGATATGGTATCGAAGAAGTGTGTCCGCTAGAGGTGGCGAACCTCAATGGCCCGGCACGGCTCCTGTTTTAGTCATGTCATGGGTCATCCAATATCGTTCTCTTTCTTCAGTCAACGCGTTCACCAAACCATCCACTTCATTCTGGATCAACACTCCGCGTATAATAGTTATTAAAGTGGTTTTCGGTATCGACAGAGAGTATGTCCATATCTGATCCCGGTCTCTTTAATAACTACGTATTATTACACCGTTGGCTCTTTATACTTCAAATCGATTCATAATTGATATCAAATTATCATATTCGCTTCAAAAATCAAATCCATTTTAAATATCATCGTATCTATTCAAATGTAAGATTCCGTTTCAAAAATCATTTCTCGCCTCAATATCAAATTTTGATTTCAAAATCATTCCGAATTTCAATTTAGGTTGCAACTTCATTTAACCCAATTCGTTTTTAAATTCAAGATTTAAATATAAACATTTCACCTTATTAACCAGCTTGAAATTTTTAGAAAATAGTTTTAAGTAGTTTAAAAGTAGTTTAAATAATTAAAATAGTTAAAAATACTTAAAATCTTTAAATGGATTTAAAATAGATAAATTAGTTTAAAATAATTTAAATTGGGTTAAGTAGATTAAATAGATTAAGATAGTTTAAGTATTCAAAATGGTTTATATAACAGAGTAATTTGGAAAACAAATTAAAACAGCTCCAAAACTAATCCATTTCAATTATAGCTTCCCAATTCAAATAAATTTCAATTTCCAATTTACCGATTCAATTTCGATTTCAATTCAAATCAATGTCAACTTTGACTTCAAATTTATTCAATTTTACATTCACCTTCAACTTATTCAATTCCAATGTATATCGATTTTTAGCTTGATTTTTCAAAATATCAATTTTTAACACTTAACAAAAATTTCCTTCAATGTTCAAATTTAAATCCCACTTACAAATATGATTCAATTTCAAGCTCAATTTCAAATATCATTTTATATCGCTTTTACTTAGTAATATTCAAAGCTCGAATTAAGGTTCAATCTTTTAAAACGAATAAATTTTCGAACTTCTATCATAACCCAATTTTAAATTTCAAAGTCTCAACTTAAATCATCTAACAATTTCTTTTAACCAAAATCTATTTCAATATTCCAAACTCAATTTTTCGATAAATTCGATTTCTATAAATTGATTTCTATTTATAAATTTTAAATCAAAACATTTAAATAAATTTCAAATCGACGATTTTTAAAATTATTAATTTAGCCAATTCGGTGTCCGTCTATAATTTTCTATCCTATGGCCAAGTAGTTATTTATTTCAATTAAATGTCAGGGATGAGTATATATTACTTAAACCGATCACAGTGTCATATGTATGCATAACAGTATATATAAGCAACTAAACATCCAAACATTTAAATATCAACCAATAACATCCATCAAATACATCATCCAATAGACAATACAATTCATGGCAGTTTCATAGTTATCAATGTCAGGTAATTTAATCGCAATTCAATTTTTATTTCAATTTAACTGTCAATTTAATTTTTCAACGGTTAATTCAAATGACAATCTATATGACAATTAAACTTTATCAAACAACGACAAATAAAATCATAACACTTCATAATATCAAATTTAACTAGCATAAAGATATTTAGTACGTTGTGAGCGTTATAAAACACCCACCTTGATTTCAATGCAGTTCCAGCGCTTTATTTCGAATAAAATTAAACGAGCGTTTAATTTTACCCGAAATTTTCACTAGCTCCAAACGATTCCAATCCAATTCCAAAGTGTAGTGCTCGTCAATACGATTACGGCGCTGCCGGTTTCGTCTAATTCCGACCTCGTATGGATGAGATATGGGTTTACAAAGTTCTATACGAATTTTAATACAAAAATTAACAACTTTTATTTTATTTTTAACCTCAAAATATCACAGCCGCTCACGTATCTTCTTCTTCCCAGGTATTCTCACGCACGCAAAACCCATAGAGGCCGCCGCTAGGGTTGAATTATACTCCTCAACCACGCTACCATCTGACGATCGGGTACCACCAAATCGAAGCCACCGCCTCACTCCTCCATCGCCCAGAAGAGATTCACGCTCGGGCACCCCCCTCGAGTGCGGAACGCATACGAACGGCTCGCTTTGAGCACGCATTCCCATCGATCCACTCACCTTTACAACATCTCAGTCGTACGGATTTAAAGCTCTTGCAATCCTCTACGATATTGTAGTTAAACGTTTTTGATAATTCTTAACGGATTTGGAGATAATTGAAGGGGAAGCATATGAATTTCTGGCCATTGAATTGCTTAGGGCCGGTGGCTAGGGTTAGAGGGAGAGGGTGTTTGCAAATGAAAGAAGAAGGGATTCCTTTTATAGAATTTCAACGAAAAACACAATTCACTCCAAAATCCGAACTCTGAATCTCGTGCGGTGACCGACGTTTCTAGGGCTTACCCCGCGTTCCGAACACAATGGAATAGGTTTCGGAAGCTAATTCGAACATCTGTGCGAGATACGGCAATAAACGATCAAATTTAAATTAAACCGATTAAACGAATTTCTATGCGTTTTGGCTCGTCCCTGACAAACGGTAAATCCGATTGACACGAAATTTGAAATTTTACAAAAATATCACATTACGGATCCGATGAAACTGGTTTCGTCGAAATCCGAGACTGTTTGAAAAATGAGTATTTTAACTCGTCAATTAAATATTAAAGCAATTTCGATGCGTTTCGAGCTGCCACAGTCAAACGAAAACTCCGATTGCTACGAAAATTGAAATCCGATAATAACAAACTATTACGAACCCAATGGAACTAGTTTTGTCCAATTCTGATACTGTTCGAAAATTGGCTATTTTTCAGTTGATAATTAAATATTAAAATATTCAATTTTCACAAATTTACTTTTAATTCAATTTTAAAAGTTCTACAACATCATTCTTACTTTAATATGATACAATAAAATTTTACAAATCATTTTTAATCATATTAAACCCGTTATTCAATTATCCAATAATTTCCAATTTTAAAATCTTATTAACTCTATTATAATCCCGATATAACTTACATTCACTTTGGAAACCAATTTGAATCATATTAAATCAAATTTCGATTATTCACTCTATTTTCATATATTAAATTTCAATATCAAATTAATCATATCAAATTCGGAATTTAATTATTCAAACATTTGTAATATTAAATTTAAACAATTTGATTATTCTTAAATCACCATCTTTTGAAATATTCAAAACGAACTTAAAATTTAACTTTTGAAGCGAATTAAGAATAAAGAACAACCATTTCTATTATACGGTTATTCAATTCCCATTATTAAACTATTCAATAAATTCCAAATATTAAATTTAAACAATTTCGCTTATCCAATAATTCATTATCTTTTGAAATATTGAAATTGAACTTATAAGATTCAACTTTTAAAACCAATTCACAATTTAGAACACTGTTTCATTTTACAGTTATTCAATTATTCAATAAGTTTTAAATATTTAATTTAAACAATTTACCTGTTCAATATTCAATATTTGATTTTAAATAGATTTTACTTATCAATCAATTACTCTATTATACCCAATGAATTCAACATTTATTATCCTATTCAACTTTTGATTGAAAGGCATTCACTAAGTAGCTTTTATTTTTCATTACTTGGATAATTATTGTCACAATTCATTCCAGTTATTATTATTCCAAATGAATTAATAATTTTTTTCTAACATTAAATCACGAAATCTTATTAAGTTAGCTATTTTAGTTATCGAAAATTTACGGGTTGTTACACCCGTTATTATTTCTACTAAAAATTAATTACAAAAATCCTATTAAATAAACAAATTAAATTGTCGCAATTTACGGGTCGTTACAGGGTTTTTGGTAAATCGTTTGGATTTAGCGACTTGATTATCGATTTATTTACCAAAACGTAGAGTTGTGATAGCATTCAATTGGGTGACGTTGATATCTATAACAACATGAGCTTGATTCGAACTAGGGATTTGGAACAGGCTAGCTTAGGAATGTGCCTCGTTCACGTCACACATAGGCGTGGCTAATTGACTCATTTGCATTTCAAGTTTTACAATTGATTGACTCGTGTTTTGCATATATGAGGTTAACAAATCTTTCAAATTTATGTTTGATTGGAGGCTTTGAGTGGTTGTTTTAGCCAATGTTTCAAGACTTTTTTCGAGTGAGCTTAAACATTTATTGTTTTGGGGAGAGGGAGCAAGATCTGGTTGAAAATTTGATTGTTGCAGTTGATTCGAGATGGACCCCCAAAATTTGGTTGAAAATGATTGGGTTGAAAGAGAAGATTCGAAACATTATTCGGGAATGCTTGAAAATTGAGACGAACCATATTCGTGTTGGGATTGTTTTGATTCCACACAAAGTTCGAATGATTTCTTCAACGAAGATTGTACGTTGGAGAAAATGAGTCATTTTTAGCTTTGTTGAAAGCATTGATTTGTTCGACAAAATTAGGGCATCGATCGGCTATATGATTAGCATCGTTGCATTTATAACACATGGGTTGGAAAGCTTGATTCATTTGGTTCGATGAGAAAACGTTGTCGAATTTGTTATCATTGCGTTAATTTTAGCTTACAAGGCCAAAGATGATCCTATCGAGTGTGCGCTCGATCGCTAGTAAATTGATTTTTCGTTCGAACATTCCCATTGGAATGACTTTTCAGCTAGGTTTTCAAGAAATTACCAAGCATCATTATGATGTTGGAAAGAAAGTTGCCTCAGCATATTGATTCGAGCATGGTTCGTGAGCTGTTTTTGAGTCCATCGTATAAGATTTGGCAAAGCGTCCATTTTTCGAAGTTATGGTGTGGACATTTTATCGAAAGCTCTTTGAATCTTTCAAAATATTTTCCGAACGGTTCTCCCCGGAATTGATGAAAATTTACGATTTTGTTTCGGATTTTAGATGTTTTTTCCAAGGGGTGGAACATTTTTAAGAAAACTTTCACAAATTCTTCCCAAGTTTTAATCGAGTTAGATGGTAAGCTATAGAACCATTTTTCAGCGTAATTCGTAAGAGCGAATAGAATTTATCGAAGTTTGATTCCGTTATCAGAAAGTTGCTAAAGTTCATGTTTGCGCAAACTTGTTCGAATTTCATCAAGAAGATGTACGAGTCATCGTTTTTATAATTGTCAAATATTGGAAACGTGGCAATATTGTTCGAGCGAATTTCGAAATGGTTGTCCGTAGGGGCGGGTAACGTAATGCAAGATGGAATCGAAACTCTATCGCGAAAGATATTATCCATAGGAGTTCGAGGGGAGTTCTCGTTTGCCATTTCAAGAGGATCATTTGTTCGAGTAAAATGATTAGTTGTTGAATTACGAGTTCAAGCGTTCGTTATTGCGTCACGAGTCCAAGTACTCATGCACAATTAAAAATTGAGCAGAGAAAGAAATTAGAACCGAGTCTAGAGAATGAAACAAGATTTGAAAAATGAAGTGAAAAATTGTTTTTGTTGCTTTTTTATATTTTTTTTTAAAGGAGAAAATATTTACCATGAGAAATTTATTATTGAAAAGAGAAGTTTGATTTATTTTTTTTGCTTTTCAAAAATAATTATGTTATTTTTTTTGTTTATGAATTTTCAAATATTTACTAAAAGGAATTTTTGTAAATTGTTTTTGAAAATGAAAAGGGCGAATTTGATTTTTGTTTTTGAATTTTCAATTTTTTTTTGTATTTGAAAAGATTATATATATTTTTTGATTGAAAATTTTCAAAGGAAAGGATTTAAAAGATTTTTTTAGATTAAAAAAAACTAACTTAAGTTAAATTTACAATATATTTTTTTGGATTTTTGAATTTTTTTAATCTTTTTAAATACACATGAACTAAATGAATGCAAATGACTTAATTACACATTTCTGTCCTCAGTAGCTCCTAACCCAAAATTGTATAATCGCACTTTGTCTTAAATCAACAAAATATTTCTTAGCCAGGTAATGTACATGAGCTATCGATGCATCACAAATCATCATAGTAATGCAACCGAAGGTTTAAGTATCTTCAGAGAAACAACCAGTATAATATTTACGAATCACCATAATATTTATAACTGGTAATTGTTGTGCTGTAGCCTAGACACCATGAAATAAAATTGTTCAAAGAAGACAATTGTCAACATACAATTGAGCCCTTAGTGAGCTCGGACTCCTCTACGTCAAATTTCTAACTATTATTATTAGTCCAAATTCTACTATGAAATGCAATTTGTGGACCAAGGAAAGGATGATGAAGTCTCACACCTTATGTGAATTAGGGTATTGCCCATAGAAAATAAAAATAAGATGAGATGAATGCAAAGCAAAAATTAAATTTGAATTAACAATGCAACAAAAATGAAGTTTTTATTTTTGAATTTTTTTTATATATAAATGAAAATGCAAGATACCAACAATGCAGATAAAATAAAACTAGAAGTTTGAACACAATTCCAGAGCATGTAGAATTATTAGCAAATTTTTTTAGCGGTGATTTTTTTATAAGCTAGCAAAGAAATTCTTTTCCTTACAATTTTTTGCTTTGGCAATCTGAAAATTCGAACAAGATATATACAAAAAAAAAATCTTTTTTTTAAAATACGTACGGATGGAACTTAAAACAACTTAAAACAAAATAATTTTTTTATTAAAAAAAAGGATGAAACAAAGCTAAAAACAAAGTAAACAAAACAGATTAAGCAAACTATTTTCTAGGATTGGACTAAAAACAATTTAATAAAACAAAATTAAAACAAAACGAATTAAAAATAGTTCACTCGGGGCCATCCACAAGTATTATAACCCGACCCGCTTAGTCAAATAAGTTCTATTAAAACAAACTACACAGGCGACCTTCTCAATTAAAATAAACACAACTTTAAAACGAAATATCACGAATTGGAATTGGACTCGATCATCGATTGAGGTAGGCGTGATTGCGAGTTGTTGATTGGATCTGCGTTTTGGGTTTCGGTTCGAGGTTGAAGTGAGGTCGCAGATGACTTAGGTCTGGGTTTGCTGCAGTGGTGTATTTGGAGATCGCGAGGTGGTTTTGGATTATAGTAATTGGGAATTTGGGTGGCGGATTTGAGGCGATTGTTGTTCGATTCAGATTATTGAATTTAGGGATTGAGGTACTGGAGATGCTTTTGGTGTTGCGTGTTCGAGTTCGAGGTGATTCTGTGGAATTGCAATGGTGGTTTATGGTAAGTTGAGGAGGTGGTTGGCAGGGTGGTAATAGAGTTTTGTATTGCAGTGGATATTCAAGTGGGAGGAAGTGCTGTGGTTACTGGCTGGTGGACAATGGTAAGAAATTTGGCGATGAATTTTTTTTCTTTTCAAATTTGGTGGTTTGGTGAGTGATTAAGGGGGAGTTGTGAGATGGTGGCAGTGTTATGCAAGTATGTGATGGTGGAGATGACTACGACAATGAAGTGAAGTTGTAGTGTTCTGGGGTTGGTGATGTTAGTTGGCAGAGAGTTGTATGGTGGTAGAAATGTATGGTGTAATTTGAGAGTTGTATGGCGATTTGGTGAAGCAGGTTGCGGTTGCGATGATTTCGAGGTAGAGTGTTGAAGCAGTTTGTGGATGGTGACTGATGCGCGTTTGGCTGAGGTTGTGGTGGTGGAACTGTTGCAGTGGTGTGAAGTGAAATGTGCAGTTGAGTTGTGTACACAGGTTGAAGCAGTGGTTTTGATGGTTTGGATGATTATTTCTGGTAGTTCGAAGGGAGGATAAGACCACTTTGAATGAGGAAGGATATTGTTTGCGTCAAAATTGATCACAAACCCGAAGGATTGTGAAAGCACCAGTGTATGAATATAAATCAGCAATACTCAAACACAAATCACAAATCTAAGCAGCAAAACAGGAATTATAAACAAGAACACACGATTTATAGTGGTTCGGCTCTCTCCGGCCTACGTCCACTTCAAAGGTTTTCCTTTTTATTGATTATCCTTGCTGATTACAATCAATTACAGCTATTATAGTGAAGTAAATCGTTTAGAACAGTGATGGTTGCGAGTAGAATCAAATCCGGCAGAGTATGGACGTTCAATGGCGGAAGCTCCGAAAGATTCTTTTTCTGTTGGCTCTGTGGCTCTATTTATAGGCGTTGGAGGCTCAGATCTCGCTCAAACTTCGGAAGACTCCTTCTGGCACGTGAGTGGGCCCACGCGACCGACCCCACCAAGTTTTGTCTCGATCTGACATCGATTCGAAGTGATTTCAAACCCATCAAGAAATGGTCCAATCGAGCTGAAACTTGGCAGGAGCAATCTTTATCTTATATGTAACCTACTGTGAAAATTTCGTTGCATTTGGATCAGTAGATTGGAAGATATGATGGATTCAAAATGGGGTTTATTGCATGGCTGTTTGGTTCGAAACCATGCTTTCGAATTGATGGTTTCGAATCCATGGTGGCACGTGTCTTCGTGTCGACGTGGAGCGCACACTTCGCTTCGATTCGGGTTTCGCTCCGAGTTAAATGCTTCGACTCCATATATCTCGACGCATTCGAACCGATGGAAGACACGTCATCATGGTTGGTTGACCCAAAATGTTCGAACTGGACTTCGTGATGGGTTCGAACTGGACTGCGTGATGGGTTCGAACTGGACCTCTGTGAATGGTTCGAACTGGACTTCGTGATGGGTTCGAACTGGACCTCTGTGATGGGTTCGAACTGGACTTCGTGATGGGTTCGAACTGGACCTCGTGATGGGTTCGAACTGGACCTCGTGATGGGTTCGAACTGGACTTCGTGATGAGTTCAAACTGGACCTCGTGATGGGTTCGAACTGGACCTCGTGATGGGTTCGAACTGGACTTCGTGATGGGTTCGAACTGGGCAATGTCCATCCCTCTTAACTCGAATCCATCATAACTTGAGCATACGAACTCGGATTGACTTGAAATTTGAAACGCTGGCTTCTACAGCTTTGCTCATCATGTCTTGTCAATTGTGGCCCGTTCCGGACTCGGACAAAATTCATCGATATTCATGGTTATCCTGCAATGCATGGTCAATATTCATGAATAGTAATCATTGATTTTTAGTAAATTTTGGGTATCTCAACTTTGCCAAAAGTTGGGATAACACTTTGCCCCCCAAAACATGCCTTTTTGCAAAAGGTATGTTTTGAACGGTCTTAAATCGAGTGCAATAAATTCATGTTTCATCGATAGCTGCAGTATTATCAATCAAGTTTGTGGCTGTTCGAAGCCAAATCAGCATTCGTTCCTTACGTAGAAATTGAGAATGAAGTTCCGTAGTCTCTCCGGACTATTAATGGCCACTCTGAACCCTTACTAAGCCCATTCTAGACTTAGTGATTGAATAGAAAGATCCTATTGCACTCTGGCGTTGCCTTCTATCCCCTGCACTCTGGTCCCAGTTAGGACGTATAGCGATGTCATGGTCGTTCTAGACCGATCATAGCCTCTCCGGGCTCTTGCTGGATCCCATCCTGTCACTCTCTGGTGAAGGGGAAACGACGCTTAAGTGAGTTGATCCTGTCGCTCTCCGGCGAAGCAACTCACTTCTTGCACTCCGGTTCAGTGTACCTGAACATTAAGCGATGTCTTGGTCGTTCGGGACCGATCATCGCCTCTCCGGGCTCTTGCTGGATCCCATCCTGTCACTCTCCGGTGAAGGGGAAACAACGCTTAAGTGAGTTGATCATGTCGCTCTCCGGCGAAGCAACTCACTTCTTGCACTCCGAATCCCGTCTCTTTCTGGGTAGGGTCATAAAGCGATCATGTTTATATTGGTATTTAATGTTCATCCTATGACTCTCCGGTCAAAAGGTTTGTTGCAAGAGATTCTAATTTATTTATTAAAATTCGAGTTCTAGATGTTCAATCTCAAACATCAGAAAAAAGCTAAACATTGCCTCTCCGGGCATATCGGTTTATCTCCATCTCAGAGCATGCCTAGGGATCTCTCCGGTTCCCGTACATGTGTAAGTGGAGTAACCGTTTATTCTGAAAATAAATCTAAATAAAATTATTCGACCGAAGTCCAAATCCTGGACTTGGCCCTTGCCATCTTTAATCAGTTGATGACGAGTCGTGATCCCGATCCAGGATCGTTCCTGTTAGGTGGAGGCGGTAGTCGTTCAGGTCTTGCTGCCGTTGTCCGTTCTCTGACAAATTGTGGCAGTCTACCACCCCTAGCATGTTCTTCCACCTCATCCTTTAGGTGGCGGCATTCATCTGTAGTGTGCCCATCCAGCTCATGGAATAGGCAGTATTTTCCAGTCCTGCGCTCCCGCTCAGTGGGATCCCTTATAGGTGGCTTTCGATAGGGGAGTTGCCCCCGAGTTTCAGTGTAAATTCTTTCTAGGCCTGCAGTCAGATCGGTGTACTGCCTGAATCTTGGTTCTCGGAATTTCTTCCGTTTATCAGGACCATCATGTCTGTCATCCTGTTTCCTCTTTCCCTTGTCCGCTTCGGACTGTTCTCTGGCGGTTCCTATGCTTTGTGCGATATTTATTTCACGACTCTCGACTCGTGATTCTTCTAATCGGATGAACTTTTCAGCTTTATGAAAGAATTCTCCAAGATCTTGCGGTGGATCTTTAGTTAGAGAATCTTTAAACTTGGTGCCTTCCGCGACTCCTGCCACTACCGCCATTAAAATCATTGATGGATCCGGGCGATCTACAGAAGTCACTGTCACATTGAATCTCAGTAGAAAATCTTTTATGGACTCTCCGGTCCTTTGCTTGATCGAGGCTAAAGTCATCACACTCTTGGGTCGCGTCACGTGGACCCTAAACTGTCTCATGAAGCAATCAACAAGCTCGCTCCATGTTCCGATTGATCCAGTCTCCAGTTGTCTGAACCATAGTGCAGCTAAATCTGATAAATATAAAGGGAAGCATCGTGCCATCACTTCCTTGGATGCCTCCAGCACTTCCATGTGCCTAATATATCTGGTAATATGCATGGTCGGGTCTGATCTCCCGTCATAAGGTTCTAGCGCTGGTAGTTTGAACTTTGGAGGGTTCCTTGCGTTTCGGATGTTTGGAGTGAATGGACTCCGACTAACTTCTTCCAGACCTCCGCTAGGCAATCCTCCTCTCATGATTCTTCGCATGAGGCCAATCATTCTCTCGTCTCCTTCCAGTGGTTGACCTTTTGTTAAACTTCTATCCTGCCCCCCGAGCCTTGAAGGGAATTCTGGTACGTATTCTTCTGGTGGCTCGTTAGCGTAAACATTGGCTCCAGTCTGTTGAGCTTTGTCTGTTGGTCTTCCAGTATCGGACCCTGAGGGTCTGCCCCCAAGGCCTTGTCGACCACCTTCAACTCCTGTATTCTGGTCTTGGACCTGACCTTCATTGGCTTCTGCTATCCTGATTCCTTGTCCCGCACTCGTAGCCGTTGTAGTTGGTCCAAGGTTTTGCATGTTCGCTGCCCTCATTTGCTCGAGGAAATTTTGCAGCATCTCCTGTTGACTCTTCATCATGCTTTCGCGTAATGAATTAGCCATAGCTTCCATCTCGTCTCTAGTGATGTAGACGGAAGCTTGTCCTTCTCCTGATCCTGAGGATGCTTCTTGGCTTCCTCCTTGTTGGCTCCTATCAACCCTTTGTCTTGTTTGTCGCGTCATTGCTTCTGAATTGGAATTCTTTAAACTTTCGAATCTGAATTCTGAATCTGTTGCAGCGGGTGCTAGTCCTTCTCAGTGAAAGCACCAAAGTGTTTGCGCCAAAATTGGTCACAAACCCCAAGGATTGTGAAAGCACCAGTGTATGAATATAAATCAGCAATACTCAAACACAAATCACAAATCTAAGCCGCAAAACAGGAATTATAAACAAGAACACACGATTTATAGTGGTTCGGCTATCTCCGGCCTACGTCCACTTCAAAGGTTTTCCTTTTTATTGATTATCCTTGCTGATTACAATCAATTACAGCTATTATAGTGAAGTAAATCGTTTAGAACAGTGATGGTTGCGAGTAGAATCAAATCCGGCAGAGTATGGACGTTCAATGGCGGAAGCTCCGAAAGATCCTTTTTCTGTTGGCTCTGGGGCTCTATTTATAGGCGTTGGAGGCTCAGATCTCGCTCAAACTTCGGGAGACTCCTTCTGGCACGTGAGTGGGCCCACGCGACCGACCCCACCAAGTTTCGTCTCGATCTGACATTGATTCGAAGTGATTTCGAACCCATCAAGAAATGGTCGAATCGAGCTGAAACTTGGCAGGAGCAATCTTTATCTTGTATGTAAGCTACTGTGAAAATTTCGTTGCATTTGGATCAGTAGATTGGAAGATATGATGGATTCAAAATGGGGGTTATTGCATGGCTGTTTGGTTCGAAACCATGCTTTCGAATTGATGGTTTCGAATCCATGGTGGCACGTGTCTTCGGGTCGACGTGGAGCGCACACTTCGCTTCGATCCGGGTTTCGCTCCGAGTTGAATGCTTCGACTCCATATATCTCGGCGCATTCGAACCGATGGAAGACACATCATCATGGTTGGTTGACCCAAAATGTTCGAACTGGACTTCGTGATGGGTTCGAACTGGACTTCGTGATGGGTTCGAACTGGACCTCTGTGATGGGTTCGAACTGGACTTCGTGATGGGTTCGAACTGGACTTCGTGATGGGTTCGAACTGGACCTCTGTGATGGGTTCGAACTGGACTTCGTGATGGGTTCGAACTGGACCTCTGTGATGGGTTCGAACTGGACTTCGTGATGGGTTTGAACTGGACCTCTGTGATGGGTTCGAACAGGACCTCGTGATGGGTTCGAACTGGACCTCGTGATGGGTTCGAACTGGACTTCGTGATGGGTTCGAACTGGACCTCTGTGATAGGTTCGAACTGGACTTCGTGATGGGTTCGAACTGGACCTCGTGATGGGTTCGAACTGGACTTCGTGATGGGTTCGAACTGGACTTCGTGATGGGTTCGAACTGGGCAATGTCCATCCCTCTTAACTCGAATCCATCATAACTTGAGCATACGAACTCGGATTGACTTGAAATTTGAAACGCTGGCTTCTACAGCTTTGCTCATCATGTCTTGTCAATTGTGGCCCGTTCCGGACTCGGACAAAATTCATCGATATTCATGGTTATCCTGCAATGCATGGTCAATATTCATGAATAGTAATCATTGATTTTTAGTAAATTTTGGGTATCTCAACTTTGCCAAAAGTTGGGATAACACTTTGCCCCCCAAAACATGCCTTTTTGCAAAAGGTATGTTTTGAACGGTCTTAAATCGAGTGTAATAAATTCATGTTTTATCGATAGCTGCAGTATTATCAATCAAGTTTGTGGCTGTTCGAAGCCAAATCAGCATTCGTTCCTTACGTAGAAATTGAGAATGAAGTTCCGTAGTCTCTTCGGACTATTAATGGCTACTCTGAACCCTTACTAAGCCCATTCTAGACTTTGTGATTGAATAGAAAGATCCTATTGCACTCTGGCGTTGCCTTCTATCCCCTGCACTCTGGTCCCAGTTAGGACGTATAGCGATGTCATGGTCGTTCTAGACCGATCATAGCCTCTCCGGGCTCTTGCTGGATCCCATCCTGTCACTCTCTGGTGAAGGGGAAACGGCGCTTAAGTGAGTTGATCCTGTCGCTCTCCGGCGAAGCAACTCACTTCTTGCACTCCGGTTCAGTGTACCTGAACATTAAGCGATGTCTTGGTCGTTCGGGACCGATCATAGCCTCTCCGGGCTCTTGCTGCCTGTCACTCTCCGGTGAAGGGGAAACAACGCTTAAGTGAGTTGATCATGTCGCTCTCCGGCGAAGCAACTCACTTTTTGCACTCTGGACCCCGTCTCTTTCTGGGTAGGGTCATAAAGCGATCATGTTTACATTGGTATTTAATGTTCATCCTATGACTCTCCGGTCAAAAGGTTTATTGCAAGAGATTCTAATTTATTTATTAAAATTCGAGTTCTAGATGTTCAATCTCTAACATCAGAAAAAAGCTAAACATTGCCTCTCCGGGCATATCGGTTTATCTCCATCTCAGAGCATGCCTAGGGATCTCTCCGGTTCCCGTACATGTGTAAGTGGAGTAACCGTATATTCTGAAAATAAATCTAAATAAAATTATCCGACCGAAGTCCAAATCCTGGACTTGGCCCTTGCCATCTTTAATCAGTTGATGACGAGTCGTGATCCCGATCCAGGATCGTTCCTGTTAGGTGGAGGTGGTAGTCGTTCAGGTCTTGCTGCCGTTGTTCGTTCTCTGACAAATTGTGGCAGTCTACCACCCCTAGCATGTTCTTCCACCTCATCCTTTAGGTGGCGGCATTCATCTGTAGTGTGCCCATCCAGCTCATGGAATAGGCAGTATTTTCCAGTCCTGCGCTCCCGCTCAGTGGGATCCCTTATAGGTGGCTTTCGATAGGGGAGTTGCCCCCGAGTTTCAGTGTAAATTCTTTCTAGGCCTGCAGTCAGATCGGTGTACTGCCTGAATTTTGGTTCTCGGAATTTCTTCCGTTTATCAGGACCATCATGTCTGTCATCCTGTTTCCTCTTTCCCTTGTCCGCTCCGGACTGTTCTCTGGCGGTTCCTATGCTTTGTGCGATATTTATTTCACGACTCTCGACTCGTGATTCTTCTAATCGGATGAACTTTTCAGCTTTATGAAAGAATTCTCCAAGATCTTGCGGTGGATCTTTAGTTAGAGAATCTTTAAACTTGGTGCCTTCCGCGACTCCTGCCACTGCCGCCATTAAAATCATTGATGGATCCGGGCGATCTACAGAAGTCACTGTCACATTGAATCTCAGTAGAAAATCTTTTATGGACTCTCCGGTCCTTTTCTTGATCGAGGCTAAAGTCATCACACTCTTGGGTCGCGTCACGTGGACCCTAAACTGTCTCATGAAGCAATCAACAAGCTCGCTCCATGTTCCGATTGATCCAGTCTCCAGTTGTCTGAACCATAGTGCAGCTAAATCTGGTAAATATAAAGGGAAGCATCGTGCCATCACTTCCTCGGATGCCCCCAGCACTTCCATGTGCCTAATATATCTGGTAATATGCATGGTCGGGTCTGATCTCCCGTCATAAGGTTCTAGCGCTGGTAGTTTGAACTTTGGAGGGTTCCTTGCGTTTCGGATGTTTGGAGTGAATGGACTCCGACTAACTTCTTCCAGACCTCCGCTAGGCAATCCTCCTCTCATGATTCTTCGCATGAGGCCAATCATTCTCTCGTCTCCTTCCAGTGGTTGACCTTTTGTTAAACTTCTATCCTGCCCCCCGAGCCTTGAAGGGAATTCTGGTACGTATTCTTCTGGTGGCTCGTTAGCGTAAGCATTGGCTCCAGTCTGTTGAGCTCTGTCTGTTGGTCTTCCAGTATCGGACCCTGAGGGTCTGCCCCCAAGGCCTTGTCGACCACCTTCAACTCCTGTATTCTGGTCTTGGACCTGACCTTCATTGGCTTCTGCTATCCTGATTCCTTGTCCCGCACTCGTAGCCGTTGTAGTTGGTCCAAGGTTTTGCATGTTCGCTGCCCTCATTTGCTCGAGGAAATTTTGCAGCATCTCCTGTTGACTCTTCATCATGCTTTCGCGTAATGAATTAGCCATAGCTTCCATCTCGTCTCTAGTGATGTAGACAGAAGCTTGTCCTTCTCATGATCCTGAGGATGCTTCTTGGCTTCCTCCTTGTTGGCTCCTATCAACTCTTTGTCTTGTTTGTCGAGTCATTGCTTCTGAATTGGAATTCTTTAAACTTTCGAATCTGAATTCTGAATCTGTTGCAGCGGGTGCTAGTCCTTCTCAGTGAAAGCACCAAAGTGTTTGCGCCAAAATTGGTCACAAACCCCAAGGATTGTGAAAGCACCAGTGTATGAATATAAATCAACAATACTCAAACACAAATCACAAATCTAAGCAGCAAAACAAGAATTATAAACAAGAACACACGATTTATAGTGGTTCGGCTATCTCCGGCCTACGTCCACTTCAAAGGTTTTCCTTTTTATTGATTATCCTTGCTGATTACAATCAATTACAGCTATTATAGTGAAGTAAATCGTTTAGAACAGTGATGGTTGCGAGTAGAATCAAATCCGGCAGAGTATGGACGTTCAATGGCGGAAGCTCCGAAAGATCCTTTTTCTGTTGGCTCTGGGGCTCTATTTATAGGCGTTGGAGGCTCAGATCTCGCTCAAACTTCGGGAGACTCCTTCTGGCACGTGAGTGGGCCCACGCAACCGACCCCACCAAGTTTCGTCTCGATCTGACATCGATTCAAAGTGATTTCGAACCCATCAAGAAATGGTCCAATCGAGCTGAAACTTGGCAGGAGCAATCTTTATCTTGTATGTAAGCCACTGTGAAAATTTCGTTGCATTTGGATCAGTAGATTGGAAGATATGATGGATTTAAAATGGGGTTTATTGCATGGCTGTTTGGTTCGAAACCATGCTTTCGAATTGATGGTTTCGAATCCATGGTGGCACGTGTCTTCGTGTCGACGTGGAGCGCACACTTCGCTTCGATCCGGGTTTCGCTCCGAGTTGAATGCTTCGACTCCATATATCTCGGCGCATTCGAACCGATGGAAGACACGTCATCATGGTTGGTTGACCCAAAATGTTCGAACTGGACTTCGTGATGGGTTCGAACTGGACTTCGTGATGGGTTCGAACTGGACTTCGTGATGGGTTCGAACTGGACTTCGTGATGGGTTCGAACTGGACCTCTGTGATGGGTTCGAACTGGACCTCTGTGATGGGTTCGAACTGGACCTCTGTGATGGGTTCGAACTGGACCTCGTGATGGGTTCGAACTGGACCTCGTGATGGGTTCGAACTGGACCTCGTGATGGGTTCGAACTGGACCTCGTGATGGGTTCGAACTGGACTTCGTGATGGGTTCGAACTGGACCTCGTGATGGGTTCGAACTGGACTTCGTGATGGGTTCGAACTGGGCAATGTCCATCCCTCTTAACTCGAATCCATCATAACTTGAGCATACGAACTCGGATTGACTTGAAATTTGAAACGCTGGCTTCTACAGCTTTGCTCATCATGTCTTGTCAATTGTGGCCCGTTTCGGACTCGGACAAAATTCATCGATATTCATGGTTATCCTGCAATGCATGGTCAATATTCATGAATAGTAATCATTGATTTTTAGTAAATTTTGGGTATCTCAACTTTGCCAAAAGTTGGGATAACACTTTGCCCCCCAAAACATGCCTTTTTGCAAAAGGTATGTTTTGAACGGTCTTAAATCGAGTGTAATAAATTCATGTTTCATCGATAGCTGCAGTATTATCAATCAAGTTTGTGGCTGTTCGAAGCCAAATCAGCATTCGTTCCTTACGTAGAAATTGAGAATGAAGTTCCGTAGTCTCTCCGAACTATTAATGGCTACTCTGAACCCTTACTAAGCCCATTCTAGACTTAGTGAGTGAATAGAAAGATCCTATTGCACTCTGGCGTTGCCTTCTATCCCTTGCACTCTGGTCCCGGTTAGGACGTATAGCGATGTCATGGTCGTTCTAGACCGATCATAGCTTCTCCGGGCTCTTCCTGGATCCCATCCTGTCACTCTCTGGTGAAGGGGAAACGGCGCTTAAGTGAGTTGATCCTGTCGCTCTCCGACGAAGCAACTCACTTCTTGCACTTCGGTTCAGTGTACCTGAACATTAAGCGATGTCTTGGTTGTTCGGGACCGATCATAGCCTCTCCGGGCTCTTGCTGGATCCCATCCTGTCGCTCTCCGGTGAAGGGGGAACAATGCTTAAGTGAGTTGATCATGTCGCTCTCCGGCGAAGCAACTCACTTCTTGCACTCCGGACCCCGTCTCTTTCTGGGTAGGGTCATAAAGCGATCATGTTTATATTGGTATTTAATGTTCATCCTATGACTCTCCGGTCAAAAGGTTTATCGCAAGAGATTCTAATTTATTTATTAAAATTCGAGTTCTAGATGTTCAATCTCAAACATCAGAAAAAAGCTAAACATTGCCTCTCCGGGCATATCGGTTTATCTCCATCTCAGAGCATGCCTAGGGATCTCTCTGGTTCCCGTACATGTGTATGTGGAGTAACCGTTTATTCTGAAAATAAATCTAAATAAAATTATTCAACCGAAGTCCAAATCCTGGACTTGGCCCTTGCCATCTTTAATCAGTTGATGACGAGTCGTGATCCCGATCCAGGATCGTTCCTGTTAGGTGGAGGCGGTAGTCGTTCAGGTCTTGCTGCCGTTGTCCGTTCTCTGACAAATTGTGGCAGTCTACCACCCCTAGCATGTTCTTCCACCTCATCCTTTAGGTGGCGGCATTCATCTGTAGTGTGCCCATCCAGCTCATGGAATAGGCAGTATTTTCCAGTCCTGCGCTCCCGCTCAGTGGGATCCCTTATAGGTGGCTTTCGATAGGGGAGTTGCCCCCGAGTTTCAGTGTAAATTCTTTCTAGGCCTGCAGTCAGATCGGTGTACTGCCTGAATCTTGGTTCTCGGAATTTCTTCCGTTTATCAGGACCATCATGTCTGTCATCCTGTTTCCTCTTTCCCTTGTCCGCTCCGGACTGTTCTCTGGCGGTTCCTATGCTTTGTGCGATATTTATTTCACGACTCTCGACTCGTGATTCTTCTAATCGGATGAACTTTTCAGCTTTATGAAAGAATTCTCCAAGATCTTGCGGTGGATCTTTAGTTAGAGAATCTTTAAACTTGGTGCCTTCCGCGACTCCTGCCACTGCCGCCATTAAAATCATTGATGGATCCGGGCGATCTACAGAAGTCACTGTCACATTGAATCTCAGTAGAAAATCTTTTATGGACTCTCCGGTCCTTTGCTTTATCGAGGCTAAAGTCATCACACTCTTGGGTCGCGTCACGTGGACCCTAAACTGTCTCATGAAGCAATCAACAAGCTCGCTCCATGTTCCGATTGATCCAGTCTCCAGTTGTCTGAACCATAGTGCAGCTAAATCTGATAAATATAAAGGGAAGCATCGTGCCATCACTTCCTCGGATGCCCCCAGCACTTCCATGTGCCTAATATATCTGGTAATATGCATGGTCGGGTCTGATCTCCCGTCATAAGGTTCTAGCGCTGGTAGTTTGAACTTTGGAGGGTTCCTTGCGTTTTGGATGTTTGGAGTGAATGGACTCCGACTAACTTCTTCCAGACCTCCGCTAGGCAATCCTCCTCTCATGATTCTTCGCATGAGGCCTTTGCTGGTGGAGTTGTGATTGTGGTTTAGTTTGGGAGATTAGGTTGCCTATGCGGTCTTTTTCATCCGCTGTTATGATCAGTCGTAGTATCTGTCAATTCCATCTTGAAACTCGTGTGGTACAACGTCTCCAATATCTTATTATTCATCATATTGCCAGTGCAACGTATCATTGGACTCTACGACGAGGGACAAAGTTGTTACGATTCAAATTGCGATCATCGAATCAGCCTTCTAGGATAGATTCTAGCAGTCTAGTAGTTAATACCCTGTATATTTTTCATCAAATTTTAAATTTTAGCTTTTAAAACATTTAGCTACCCAAAAGATTATTATTCCCGAAATGATGTTATATCCCATTTTCATCAAATAATATCATATATGTGCATCTCATAATCAAGCAAAAGTGCATTCAAAGCACCTTAAATCAAACACGACAATTCATCCATTTAGATCAATATTAATGAGATATGATAAACTTGCATATACATCATTGGTGAGAATACACATCATAGTTCTATACTTGTGTTTCTAAAATTAAATAAGTATTTAAAATTACCTAAATTAGGTCATTTCATCCAATTTATCAATTTAAGTCCAAACCAAGCAACTTTTCAATTATATATCTTATCATGAATATTCGAGCATAGCACAGGTCAAATATCGACACATAATATCAAATCAAATAAAAATTCTATTTACCAGACTTTCAAACTTATATCTCATATTTCACAAATAAATACTCATGCTTCTCAAAGTATATACAAAGATACACTCTTGGTTTATCTATTTTAAAAATTATGATATTTCCTTTTAAAATTCAACTAAGTATTATTTAATACCATTCGTATTCAAATTAAAATAAAATACCTTTACTGGTATATAAAACGAATTTCAAATTCATTTATAAAATATTTTCAAACTCACCTCGAATAATTCTCAATTTTATTATAGAAAAGCTTAAGTTTATATATTTAAACCATTCATCGTTCATGGTTTAAACTAAAATTCAAATTCAAATTATTAATCTCATTTTGTAAAAGCTTTTCTTCTTTTAACATCTACAAACTAATTATATTATTCAAACCAACTGGCATTTGAATTATTTAAATAGAGTTTATTCGTTTAATCCTAGTCTAAAATTCAAAATATAATAACATAATTCAAATTTAAACTTCAAAAAATATGGATTTCATTTCATATTACTAAAAATATGCATCTAGTAATTTCTAAAGAATATACTAAGATTTGATCAATTTTTCCCATCCTTCAAAATATTCAAGCCTTTTTTAGGTCAAATTTAAATCCAAAATAAACTCAAATAATCCAAATTTATTTTTTAAATATAAGAGTTTTATTCCAAATTACTTCCAATATGCTTTTGGGATTTTTCAAACAATAACTTGCATTTTTCTCTATATTTCATTTGTAAAATGTTTAAACTTGGAAAGTTCCCCCCTTTTGAATTTAAATTCAAAATGAGCTAAAATATTTTGAGGTTTCCAAGTTTGGTATTTTTAAAATATCATGCATATGTCCATACTATTTTAAAATTTACTAGAATTCAAAAGGCAAAGGTTTTGAAATACTATGGATTTTTGAAAACTTTGAATATTTTATGGAATTTAAACTTTCAATATACACAATAGCTTTAAATATGCTTTTCGTTCATGACAGTGCTTGGATTCCTGCCTCTTGAGCCATTTCAAGTGTGTATAAGGTGTAAAACAAGTTTAGAAACATCATTGTTTAACGACGGTTTTTCTATGAACTAGAAAATCGTCGATAAATTTAAATTAAAAATTAATCGCAAGCGCACAGCGTATAATTCTAGTATGTGGAGAATACGGGTCGACCCGCAGGGAATTAAGTAGATTTTAAAATTTCTATTCGATCAAATTAAACCAAGAGTTGAAGTTTTGATTAGCTAAGAAAAAAATGTAAACAAAAAGCCAGAACAAAAAGTGATGGAAAATATGAGATTAGAAAACAATTTAGAGGCAAATCCACTCTCATATTTTTGTAAATCAACACAAAAATAATCCATGATCTCTATTTTTGATATTAAGTGGAAGTAGTGATGTATTTATCATTAGTATGGTTTATTTATATTATTGATTAACATAACTTAAACTATCAAACTATAATACAACAACCAAAGCCACTTATCAATTCTCCTGAAAATGAAGTTAAAGCAAAAGCTGTTTTAAGTATGATCTATTTACTATTGCATTTTGGAACATAGATCATCAAATTTTGTTTCTACCTTAATTTAATAATCAAAAATCAATTAATAAAATGATGATGTAAATTATGTTTATGTTTGAATAAGAATAGCCTATTTATAAATACAACATAGGCTATCAAATACATTTTTGTAAACTTACATCAACATTTACTTCTCATGAAGTATAAAAGAGACCATAAATCACAAGAAATGTTGAATTTACATAATATTAGAGTGCTTCATTACCCTTATATTGAAGGGGTTTAGATACCCATTTGTGTTATCAAATAAACACATGTAAATTTTAATATTTCAAAGCAAGCAAAAAAGTAAGAGCTAATTAGAATAAAAAGTATCTAAACTAGTTGCGTAAAAGTAAAACTAAGCTACTGACATGAAATGAAAGAGCACGTGAATAAAAATGAACAAGAAAATAAAGTAAGAACAAGGAAGAAGTAAACGAACAAGAGGCTTAGGAAGCCCTTTTTTCATAAAACTTTGAGGCTACAACTTGCATTCTAATTTCCTAAGTAATTAAAAGAAAGAAGATCCTTTACATGCACATAAGAGAGTCATTTATACATGCACAAAACCCTATTCTATATTTTAGAAGGCTTTCCAAAATATCCTTTAGAAAGTGTGGCCACCAAGTAATCATTAGTCTCTAATTAATCCATCATTAAGTATGCAAGCAACTTTAACCTCCACTAACTTGTCCATTAGCTTCTAGTTGTTGATTAAGGTAAGTGGGTAGGTGGGGTCCTCCATGATGCATGAGTTTGAATTATTTCTATCTTCATTTCTTTGTTTTCATCCTTGTACATGCATATTTCATGATAACTTCTTCATAATTCCATTCTAAATTCCTACAGATAAAATAAAATGTGCAAGTGAATATTCTCAAAATTAATACACGCACAAAATTACCATTTTACCTCCAAATTGATATATGAATGATGACTTGAAAGCATTTTTGAGATTTGGTTTCAAACATTTAAAAATACATAATTATGATATTTATTTAATTAACAATAAATTAAATATGGATATAAATATATGCACACTTACGTGCACAGCAAATACCCCCACACTTATCTTTTTATTTGTCCTCGAATAAAGAAAAACTAATATAAATTCGTTTTTGTAGGAAAAACGAATGCATTGATCGTACGCAACAAGGTGTTAGATCTCTAGGTGTTCCTAGTAGGATGAGTGTTGTCTCGTGAGGATTTTCAGTGGATACTACCAAAAAATCCCATTGTAACCTGAAAAATTCCTAAATGCAAGATTCATTTACAAAGGTATGAATGCAAGTTTTTAAAAATATTTACAAATGAAGAATTTACTTTTAAATCGACACGAATAAGTTAAATTTATGTTCTGGTCATTATCAAGAAATTTTAAGTCCTTTTACTCGTCAAAATTTCCAACAAAAACTAAGTTATCATAACAAATAGACTCTTGTTTGGCTAGTTGTTTCGGTTGATAACATAGTGCAACTATGAAATGGATCCTTAGTTGATATTCAAAGTTTATCAAAGTGGTTTTTTCATTTCTTTTGGATATCAAGTCAAATTAAACAAATAAAACTAGTGCTTGGATTTCAATTGCTTATTCTCTCTTTATTTGAAAACTTTATTGGTATTAACAATATTTACATATGCCTAACTCAGAAAACTGTGGCCAGATATATTACCCATGCACTGCCTTTCGGACTTACATGAGGGGAATGCAGAGCATGGCAAGTGAACACATAAGTGTGTGCACCTATCGACTGTAGGCGTTATTAATGAAAGAATTTTTATATACATACACGTAACTCAGATAAACTGAGGCCAGACATACCGATCATGCATTACATTTCTAGATTATGTGAGAAGGGCACAGAGCATGGCGAGTGTACACACTTGCGTGTGAACACATGACTCTATGTATTAATAAAATATATACATATATACAATTTTTTGTTCCTTTTCTCTTTTTTTTATGAAGAGAGAGTTTTATAATATCATCTTGACATTACTTAACCTAAAGATTTAAAATGTTATCGCATTTGCTTTAATTCAACCACTTATTAAACAAAGATTTCAATTAGGATGTACTTCATAATTATTACCCATGAACCTTCTTATATACTAGTTAAACCATCGTCACTTGTAATCAAACTTTATTTTTATTTTTCTTAAGACAAATAAATTTTCAAAAATTCAATTTAATAACCCAAACTTATTTTTATCCTATAGTGTTTCTTCAAAAATAAATCAAAATGCTAAAAAGAAAATATTTTTTAGATTTAGAAATTTTGAGATTTATTTTGTAAAATTTTGAGTTTTGAAAGGAAAACGAAAATTAAAAAAATACCATGAAAATTTAAAAATATGAAGATGAGACTCACCCCACACTTAATATTGACTGTGTCCCCATATTCAATGCATGATATAATGAATGTAGCGGGAAGACATATGTACATATTTACAACAGAGGGTTAACATTTCTTATTAGATGTAGCATGGCTCATGAAGAATCATGAGCTCCTCCTCTTTGTTACTTGGCAAATCGAAGAAAGGTTTCATACGATTACCGTTGACTATAAAAACCGATCCATCCAAGGAGTTTTGTATTTTTGTGGCATCATGTGGAAAAACAATTCATACCACAAATGGTCCGGTCCATCTCGATTTTATTTTCCTAGGGAAAAAAATTAAGTTAGAGTCGTATAAAAGAACTTTCTGGTTTGGTGAAAACATTGTTCTTAGGATTGACTTGTTATGAAAAACTTTTGTTCTTTCTTTGTAAATTTTATCGTTTTCATATGTGTCGTTCCTAATTTCTTCTAGTTCATTGATTTGCAATTTTCTATTTTCACTGGCTTTCTCGAGATCAAAGTTTAAGTTCTTTATTGCCCACAATACTTTGTGTTCGATTTCAACTGGTAAATGACAAGTTTTCCCAAAAACTAAACGAAATAGGGACATTCTAAGGTTAGTTTTGAAAGCGGTACGGTAAGCCCAAAGCGCATCGGTCAATTTTTAAGATCAATCTTTTCAATTTTTTGTTAACAATTTTCTCCAAAATTTATTTTATTTGACGATTTGAAACTTCAACTTGGCCAGAAGTTTGAGGATGATACGAAGTTGATAACTTGTAAATTATCGAGTATTACTTCATTAAAATTTCAAAAGAACGACTGCAAAAATGGATTCTATTTAAGGGTGTAAATCGGTCGGACCGGACACGGACCGGATGAGATTTATGTTCGTATAATTTTTGTTGTCCTAGTTCGTGTCCTACACGAAATCGGACGGACATGTACATACGTTTTTCGAATACGGACTCGAACGGACAAAGATATACATTTCTATTTACATCAAACTGTATATTGTTTAGTAAAATTTCCAACATCTATATTATTTTTATCAATGTGTATTGAAGCTTAAGCATTTTATGAATCCTTATTTAATTCGACCAAATAGTTGTCATATATGTTTTGAGAAACATGGATGATATAGAGAATTATGAGAAATTCGGACGAAATCGAACGAACACGGACCGAACGATATTTTTGCTCATACAAATTTTATTGTCCTAGCTCATGTCCTAATTGAAAATCAAACAAACTCGGACGGAGGTATTTCGGCCACGGACACGAACGTACATCCGACACTCGTACAAAATTAACAGCCCTAGTTCTATTATCACTGATTGTTATGCGTGGTGTGCCGAACCTCGAAAAGGTGTTTTCTTTAAGGAATTTCACAACAATTCTATGGTCATTGGTTTTATATGGAACGGCCTCGAGCCATTTGGAGACGTAATCAACGGCGAGAAGAATGTACAAATTTCCAAAAGAATTGGAAAACGGTCCCATGAAGTTAATACCCCAAACATCAAAGATTTCAATCGTAAGAATGAGGTTTATTGGCATCATATTTCATCGAGAAATTCTTCCAAGCATTTGGCAATGATCGCAAGTTTTGCAAAATTCGAACGAGTCTTCGAAAAGAGTGGGCCAATAGAAACCTCACTGAAGCACCTTTTTCGTAGTTTTTCGAGGACCAAACTGCCCACCGCATGCTTGATCGTGGAAAAACGTAAGAACGCTCCTTATTTCATTATCCGGGATGCAACGTTAAAAAATTTGGTCGAGACAATACTTGAACAAGTATGAATCGTCCAAATAGAAATATTCCCATAGGACATGAATTTTCATTTGTCCTATTTAGACAAAGATGACAGAGTTTCTTTAGTGACTAAGTAGTTCACTATAACAATGGATCGATAGAACTAGAAAGAATTTTTCATTGTTTGGTAAATGCGATGGTGCGTTGGGAAGATGAGACAAGTGATCGGCTATGACATTCGTCCTTAATCCTAAGATCAAATTCTTGGAGTAAAAGGATCCAATGAATGATGTGAGACTTAGCGTCCTTTTTAGCAAAAAGATATAGAAGAGTGGAATGGTCCATGTAAACAGTGATGTGCGAGCCTATCAAATATTGCCAAAAAATTTCGAGAGCAAAAACTACCGCTAGAAGCTCTTTTTCAGTGGTTGTGTAGTTAAGTGAGCTTCATTTAGAGTCATACTAGCAAAGTAGTTAACGTGAAGAATTTTTTTGATGCATTGTCCTAAGATAGCACCAACGACAACGTTCAAAGTGTCACACATTATTTCAAATGGAAGATCTTAATTCAGTGAGCAAATTACAGGAGCAGAAACGAGTTCATTTTTGAGACGTTCAAAAGTAGAGATACAATCAGAGTTAAAGTCGAATGGAACGTCTTCTATAGGAATAGTCATAAGTGGTCGAGCAATCTTACTAAAATCTTTCACAAAGTGTCGATAAAAACCGACATGGCCTAGGAAAGAGCGAACGTCCTTAACGGATTTGGGAATAGGTAGATTTGCAATGACATCGATTTTCGCTTTATCTGCCTCAATGCCTTTATTTTAAATGACGTGTCCAAGGACTATACCTCGAGTGACCATAAACTGGCATTTTCTCCAATTTAGCGTTAAGTATTTATCCTTGCATCGTTTAAGAAATAATTCAAGATAGTGCAAGCACTTAGAAAAAGAGTTTTCAAAGATAGAAAAATCGTCCATAAATACTTTGAGAAAACGTTCGATAATATCATAAATGATGCTGACCATGCATCTTCAAAAAGTAGCAGGAGCATTACAAAGGCCAAAAGGCATACATCGATACGCAAAACTGCCAAAAGGACGCGTGAAAGTTGTCTTCCCTTGATCTTTGGGAGCGATTGTAATTTGGTTATAGTCGGAATAACCATCAAGAAAGCAATAAAATTAGTGGCCGACTAAACGTTCGAGCATTTGGTCGATAAAAGTAAGAGGGAAGTAATCCTTACATGTTGCGGCATTTAATTTTCGATAATCGGTGCAAACACGCCAACTTGTTTGTGTATGAGTTGGAATAAGTCCGTTTGAATCGTTCTTGACAACGGTAAGTGCAGACTTTTTCGGTACAATATGAATTAGGCTAACCCATGAACTATCATAGATTGGATAAATGATTCCATTGTCGAGAAGTTTGATAATTTCATCACGCAACGCATCCTTCATTTTTGGGTTAAGCCTTCGTTGCGCATCATGAATAGGCTTAGCATCGTCAATTAAATGGATGCGTTGTTGAACAAGAGCAGGACTAATTCACTTTATATGGGTGATCGACTACCCAAGTGCTTACTTGTTTTTTGAAAGGATTGAACATAAGGAAGTTTCTTGATCAAGAGAGAGAGATTAGAAGAAATTATGATGGGAAATATTTCGCCATCACCTAAGTATGCATACTTAAGGTGATCGGAAAGGGGTTTAAGGTCCAACCTTGGGGGTTGCTCGGTAAAAGAATTAGGTTGAGATTTGGACTAACTGGAAGCAATTTAAAGAGGATCATGTATTCAATCTCATTAGGGATTTCATGAAACAATCTTTCGTACTCAGCCTCGCGTCCATCATTATGGTCGATCGTCTTGTTTTTGAATTTTTCATGAATGGCACTAACTCCAACATTTGGTCACAAGGTTCATTCGATTGATTTTCAAGGTCGAAAATTTAAGACCCGAAGTCTTGTTTCCAAAAGAGATTTTCATCGAACCGTTACGATAATTGATTAAGGCATTTGTGGTGGCAAAAAATCGTCGGCCCAATATCAAAGGGATTTGACTGACAAGGTTGGTCACAGGTTGTGTTACGAGAATGATAAAATCAACGAGGAATATGGATTGTTTAAAAATTTCCAACGATAAAATCAAAGGCATTTACTTGTTTAAAAATTTACAACATCTTTTCCATTTGGTCCAAAAGTTTCTTAGATCGAGGACGATGTGGAAATGGAACAGGATACTCAGTAGGTGGGTCTACTTGAGTTTAAGAAGAATTTTGATTGGCATTCGCTTCGATGTTTGGCTCCACGTTCTGTTCAGATTCATTCATTGATTTAGAAATGTCAAGAGGGGTTTTCGATAAATCGTTTAGATTAACGACTTGATTATCGATTTGCTTACCGGATCGCAGAGTTGTTATAGCATTGAATTGGGTGACGTTGCTAACTTGAACAACATGTGCTTAATTCGAATTAGCGTTTTGATTTCGGGGATTTGGAATAGGCTGGCTTGGGGATGTACCTCATTCACGTTCACAGACGTCGCTAATTGACCCATTTGAATTTCAAGTCTTGCAATCAATTAGCTCCTATTTTGCGTATATGAGGTTAACAAATTTTGCAAATTACTATTTGATTGGAAGCTTTGACTAGTTGTTTAGCCAATGATTAAAGACTTTTTTTCGAGTGAGCTTAAACGTTTATCATCCTAGGGAGAGGGAGCAAGATTTGGTTGAAAATTTGATTGTTGCCGTTGATTTTGAGATAAACGCGCAAAATTGGGTTGAAAATGATTGGGTTGAAAGAGAGGAATCGAAGCATTAATCGGGAATGCTTTAAAATTGGGACGAACCTTATTCATATTGGGATTGTTTTGATTCCACACAAAGTTTGGATGATTTCTCCAAGCAGGATTGTACGTTGGAGAAAATGGGTCATTTTTAGCTTTATTGAAAGCATTGATTTGTTCGACAGAATTAGGGCACTGATCGACTATATGATTAGGATCGTTGCATTTATAATACATGGGTTAGGAAGCTTGATTCATTTGGTTCGATGAGAAAACATTGTCGAATTTGTTAACCATTGCGTCAATTTTAGCTTCCAAGGCCAAAGATGATCCTATCGAGCGTACACTCGATCGTGAGTAAATTGATTTTTCGTTCGAATGTTCCCTTTGGAATGACTTTTCGGGCAGGTTTTCAAGAAATTGCCAGGCATCATCATGATGTTGGGCAAGAAAGTTGCCTTGGCGCATTGATTCGAGTATGGTTCATGAACTATTTTCGAGTCCATCGTATAAGATTTGGCAAAGGGTCCATTTTTTGAAGTTATGGTGTGAGCATTTTATCAAAAGCTCTTTGAATCTTTCAAAATATTTTTTCAATGGTTCTTCCCTGAATTGATGAAAATTTATGATTTCGTTTCAGATTTTAGATGTTTTTTCCAAGGGGTAGAACTTTTTAAGATAATTTTCACAAATTCTTCCCAAGTTTTAATTGAGCTAGACGACAAGTTGTACAACCATTCTTTTAATCCTAGTTTAATATTCAAAATATAATAAAATAATTCAAACTTAAACTTCTAAAAATATGAATTTCATTCATATTAATAAAAGTATGCATTTAGTAATTTTTAAAGAATTTATTAAGATTTGATCAATTTTTCCCATTCTTAAAAATATTCAAGCCATTTTTAAGTCAAATTAAATCCAAAATAAATTCAGATTATCCAAATTTATTTCTTAAAAATAAGAGTTTTATTCCAAATTACTTCCAATATGCTTTTGGGTTCGAACGATAACTTGCATTTTTCTCTACATTTCATTTTTTAATATTTAAATATGGAAAATTCCCCTCTTTTGAATTTAAATTCAAAATGAGCTTAAGTAATTTGAGGTTTCCAAGTTTGGTATTTTCAAAATATCATGCATACGTCCATACTATTCTAAAATTTACTATAATTCAAAAGGCAAAGGTTTCTAATTAATATGGATTTTTGAATACCGAATATTTTCTGGAATTTAAACTTTCAATATACACAATAGCTTTAAATATGCTTTTCGTTCATGATAGTGCTTAGATCCTGCCTCTTGAGCCATTTCAAGTGTGTATAAGGTGTAAAACAAGTTTAGAAACATCAGTATTTAACGAGGGATTTTCTATGAATTAGAAAATCGTCGATAAATTTAAATTGAAAATTAACCGCAAGCGCACAGCGTGCAATTCTAGTACATGACGAATACAGATCGATCCATAGGGAATTATATAGATTTTAAAAAATTTATTCAATCAAATTAAATCAGGAATCGTAGTTCTGATTTGCTAAGAAAAAATGTAAACAAAAAGCTTGAACAAAAAGTGATGGAAAATATGAGGTTAGAAAACAGTTTAGAGGCATATCCATTCTCCTGAAAATGAAGTTAAAGCAAAAGATATTTTATGTATGATCTATTTACTATTGCGTTTGGTAAAATAGATCATCAAATTTTGTTTCTACCTTAATTTCATAATCAAAAATCAATTAGCAAAATGATGACGTAAATTATGTTTATATTTGAATAAGAATAGCCTATTTGTAAATACAACATAGGCTATCAAATTCATTTTTATAAACTTACATCAACATTTACTTCTCACTAAGCATAAAAGAGACCATAAATCACAAGAAATGTTGAATTTACATAATATTAGAGAGCTTCATTACCCCTAAATTGAAGGGGTTTAGCTACTCATTTGTATTATCAAATTAACACATACAAATTTCAACATTTTAAAGCAAGCAAAAAAAGAGCTAGTTAGAATATAAAAAATTTAAACTAGTCGCGTAAAAGTAAAACTAAGCTACTAACATGAAATAAAATAGCATGTAAATAAAAATGAATAAGAAAATAAAGTAAGAACAAGGAAGAAGCGAGAGAACAAGAGGCTTAGGAAACCATTTTTATTTCATATAACTTTGAGGCTACAAATTGCATTTTATTTTTCTAAGTAATTAAAAGAGAGATGATCCTGTACAAGTACATAAGAGGGCTATTAATACATGCACAAAACTCTACTTATTTTAGGGGGCTTCCCAGAATATCCTTTAGGAAGTGTGGCCATCAAATAATCATTAGTCTCTCATTAATCCATCATTAAGTATGTATGAAAATTTAACCTCCACAAACTTGTCCATTAGCTTCTAATTGTCGATTAAGATAAGTAGGTAGGTGGGGTCCTCCACGATGCATGAGTTTGAATTATTTGCATCTTCGTTTCTTTGTTTCCATCCTTGTGCATGCATATTTCATAATAACTTTTATATAATTTCATTCTAAATTCCTACGAATAAAAAAAAATGTGCAAGTGAATATTTTTAAAATTAATATATGCACAAAATTACCATTTTACTCTCAAATTGATGTATGAATGATCACTTGAAAGCATTTTTGGGATATGGTTTTAAACATGTAAAAATACTCAATTATGACATTTATTTAAATAAAAATAGATTAAATATGAATGTAAATATACGCACACTTACGTGCACATCAATCACATTGGTGTAAAACATATAGTAGGAAGTAAAATAAAGGACATAGAACCAAAGTGTTAAAACCTGGAAACATTTTACTATAGCTTAAAATTCTTTCCACTTCCATTTTTATTCCATCAGTTTGGTTTTAATAAGGTTATGCGATGTAAATCAATCTTCAAATCATCACACCAATGCTAGAGATCAATATTCAAGCAAGGAAGAAGAGGAGAAGAAGAAAGAAGAAAAAGATTGTCCACGACATTTATGAAATTTACTGTAGTTTATGAAATTTGATGCAGTTTAAGTTATTCAGATCCAACTTATGTGTTAAATAGGCTAGGGAAGGAAAAATAAGTTGATCTCTAGCATCGATATTTTGTGTTATTAGGAGATCTGAGTTGTAGATACCAATGGATGTATAGTTGGATATTATTTTATTTAACTTTATTTAAAAGAGTTTTAATTATTTATATTTTATTCAATATAAGGTCAACATAAAATATAGTATGTCAAATATACTCACGTGTGTATGAGTGTGAAACAGTTGCTTGTTTAATTTAATTTAGAAAAGGAACCCTTTCGTTCCCATTAAGAGTAAAATTTAAAGTAACTTTATATTTTGTATAACAATCCTAATTTACGATTCATCTCACCCTAAGTTCTGATAACAATAATGCGGTAAATTGACTGCTATTTGGTGAAAGACTGCCTATACATTTCTCTTCGGTTTTAGAGAGATTAGTATTACTCCTCTTAGTTTTTTTATTCTTATGGTTATTAGTGTTAATCTTCATTTTTATTCTCCCTTATGCCTAGCATCTCCAAAGATACAATAATTCAAGGCATGTTAGTCTACATCGATTTTTTTAGTGAATCAACGCTTCTAGGAGTACTATTAGAAGGGTGAATACTATTAGGATGTAACTTTCTTTGGATGATTTGGTACCCTTTCCAAATAACCTCAACTTTTTCTTGCTCATCTTTCAACCAACTTCTTTGATGTGAATTTTAGGTGATACTTCACTATTTTCTAGAATAGGTGACTCGTTGATGTTAATCCCTCCTAGATTCGCTCTTCTTTAAGTCCATTGGGATTCTGGATTAAAATAATTGTTTCCATCATATAAAGTTTCATTGTCAATGTAATCTCTATAATCAATTTGCATCTGATTAAGTACTACGTCTAAAGAATCAAACTGACGACTAAAATATCTAATTGAGTTGGGGTTTAATCATAGTTCCCTCATTAGTAACCGCTAAAAAAATTTGTGATTGATAATAGGGATGATATTTGACTGTTTGTTGGTTTTTTATTCTTATATCCATGACTCATTTGCTGCAACGATGATAATGTGCTTAAGACTTTGTGAAGGAACCATATCAGCCAAAAGCGGATGAAATAGGTAGATTTAAAAAAAAACCTATTTGGATCTGTTGGGCCTATAAAGTCTAAATAGATATTAGATAAAATAGGATAAATTCTAAATAAAATATTTGTTTTATTTAACTTCATTTAAAAGAAGTTTTAATTATTTATATTTTCTTCAATATATGGTTAATATAAAATAGAGTATATCAAATATATTCATGTGTGTATGTGTGTGAAGTAGTTGCTTGTTTAGTTTAAATAGGGAAGAAACCTTTCGTTCCTCTCTTTAAACTTTTCTAATTAATTAATGGAAGATTTTTTTTTTATTTAGAGAGAGAGAAAAAATTCATTTCTCCCTGTTGAATTAAATTGATTGGTTCATTAAACACATATATGATAAAATTTATACTTGGCATATATAGCGAATATATCTAAATATACTCTAATGTAAAATATGAAAGTACAGCATACAAACAACGTACATGCCAATGTATAGATGTCAGGATTTGTAATGCAATAGACCCATCTGTCCTTTTACATATACCTTTCTTATCCAAGGTTTTGATTCAGTGTGTGTTGGTGTAAGTTAAAATTAAGTTTGATAATTTTGCATTTTTTGAAATCTAAAATTAACAACTATAAAGATGAGTTTGAAATTAAATTTTACAGCTTTAAGCAAAAGTCCATTTTATGAATGTGAGTTAAAGTAACATACACATATAAGTATCCGTATATAAATAATTACAAGTTATGTTTTAGATTTAAAAACAACAAACGTATGTAAAGTTTGTAATTTATTATATTCGTATTTTTTTTTTGAAATTTGGTACTTAGATGGTTGTACATATTAATACTACAAGTCTTAGGTAGCATACACCATACTATATGTCAATAAATACTTGAATCATGCTATGTAAGTTTCGAACATGTGATCTCTCGTACCAAAGTTGAAGCACCTAACTACTGGAACAGTAGTGCTAGTAAATCAAACATTTAATTTAGGGAGGGAACGAAAGATTTAGAATTTTATATAAAAAACCACTTACGAATTCCAAATTGAAATGATCGTTACTCATATGCAAACAATAATCAAAACAATTACATTCAAAACAACAATCCTATAACATAAGAAATCTATTTTTAAGGTAAGTTTACATAAACAACATATTCGGTTTATTTATCTTTGTGTATACAAATGTTATAAAATTATATATTTTAATAAAATTGTTTTTCAAGCAAAATCGCTTTTTTAAACAATAATTTTCGATACAATAATGAAAAAAATTTGACAACTTAGACATATATAAATTCGTTATAAAAAGATTTAGATCTAACTTATGCAAGGATGTAATCTATATCTTACGAATAACATAAACCCTAAGATCTAGAATTACATGATTATCACATATGTAAAGAATTAATAAAACATACCTCCAGACATCTTGTATACGAATCAGCAATGGATGTTGTCGAATGCTGTTTCAATTGAGAAAGGAAATGGTTTCTCTTTCTTTTCCTATATATTTATTTATGTGTTTTATCTATCATTTGTGATGGACAAAGGTTAATATTTATAGGTAGAGAGAGGACCAAATTTTCAGATTTGTAGACTTAATCTTGATCGTCCATCAAGATCAAGATGAGAGAAATTAACGCTCTAGATTATAACTGTTTTATTTGTTTAGCATATTAATAGGAAAAATCTTTAGATTTTATTGACCACATAATGAGGAAGGAAACGTTTGAGGAAGGAAACGGTCCATTAATGTACCGCATAATGAGGAAGGAAACGGTCCATTAATGTTTTCGCATTAATTTCCTTACAAAACAGTCAAATTTCCTTACAGTCTCCCACTTGGTCAATAATAAAATCTATTAATGTTTTCGTATTAAGGTCATAAGGCGCGCATGATATGCTAAACTTTTCTTTAGTCGGTTATCATAAGTGTCTTGGCTAATCTAGTGGTCAATGGAAGTCATGACGTGTATACGTTCATGTACTATGACATTGACAACTTTCATAACTAGACCGTAGATGAGCATAACTTAATGGTCACATAATGTCTTGAAGAAAAAGACTATTTCTGTTATCATTTATCTAAATATATATGTGTACACATTATAAAACAGAAATAAAAGATGTCCAAATTATTAAGAGCTCAATAATTGTTATGTCTAGATAAGTACAAGATAAATGGCATGATAAGAGATAATTAGGAACTATCTGCAAGACCCATGCTATCATTATTTCTCTGAAAGGTCTTTGGAGGTAGTCCTTTCGTGAATATGTCTGTTACTTGTAAGTTTGTACTTATTGATTCAACAATAATTTTCTTTAGTTTAGCATCTTGCTTCAGTAGTAGGTATTTAAGGTCCATGTGTTTGGAACCTTTGGTTATCCTATCATGCTTGGAGAAAAAGGTTGCAGCTTCATTGTTGCAGTAGACGGTTAGTGGCTTAGTGATAAAACTTAAAGTGCCAAATTGTGAGACAAAATTACGCGGCCATGTTCCCTAAATTGAAGCCTCATAACATGCTACGTATTCAGCCATCATGGTGGATCCGAAAAGCATCTCAGATTTCTGGCTTCTCCATGATATTGCACCTCCACATAAGAGGTACACATAGCCAAGAGTGTAGATCCTAGTGTCAGGACATCCAGCAAGGTCTGAATAAGAATAACCAGTTACCAGTAGATAACTTGATTTTCTATAGGTGAGCATGTGATTCCTTGTCCCCTTTAGGTATCTTAGTACCTTCTTTGCAGCTTTCCAATGAGCAATTCCTGGGTTACTTTGAAATCTACCCAGCATACCAACTGCATGACTGATATCAGGTCTTGTACAGACCTGTGAATACATCAAACTCCTTACAAGAGATGCATAAGGATATTCGGTCATTTCTTCTCGTTCCTTAGGAGTCTTTGGGCACTGCTCAAGAACAAGTTTGTCTCCTTTCTGCAGTGGGACAGGACTAGAGGAACAATTCGTCATGCTAAATCTCTCAAGAATTTTGTTAATATATGCTTTTTGAGACAATCCTAGAATTTCTTGTAATCTATCACGAAATATTTATATTCCTATCACATAGGATGCCTCACGCATATCTTTCATTTCAAAGTTCGTTGAGAGATAATCCTTAGTTCACGTAATAAACCAAGGTCGCTGCTAGCTAATAATATGTCATCAACATAAAAAATCAAAAATATGAACTTGCTACCACTGAACTTGAGGTTTATACAAGGGTCAACTATGTTTTCTGTGAAATCGAAAGCGGTAATGATTTCATGAAACTTTAGATACCATTGTCTAGAAGTTGTTTCAGTCCATATGTTGATTTCTTAAGTTTGCAGACCATGTCTTCCTGTCCTTCAATTATGAAGCCTTCAGGTTGACGCATGTAGACTTCTTCTTCCAAGTCTCCATTTAGAAAGGCTGTTTTCACATCCATTTGATGTAACTCGAGATCATAATGAGCTACTAATGCCATGATAATTCTAAGAGAAACTTTCCTGCAAACAGGAGCAAAAGTTTCATTATAGTCAATGCCTTCTTTCTGATTAAAACCTTTGAAAACAATTCTAGCTTTATATCGTTCACTTTTACCATTGCAGTCACGTTTGGTCTTGAAAACCCACTTACAACCGACTGCTTTATGTCCTTGCGGTAATTGAACGATTTCCCAAACTTGATTATTATCCATAGATTTCAGTTCATCTTTCATGGCATCAATCCATTTAATAGAATTAACATCCTTAATGGCTTGTGAATAAGAAATTGGGTAAGTAGTTCCTTCTGATTCTATTAGATAAAGCATGTAATCATCAGGAATAGCTGATCTTCTTTGTCTTTGAGATCTTCTTAATGCTAGTTCCTGTGGTACTTCATCAACATTATGATTGGTGATAATTTTATTATGGAGCTGTTGATCATTTATTGGGTTTTCCTCGTTGTGAACATGTTCAACAATATGATGATTCCCAATATCTTTCGAAATAGAGGGTAAGATAATGGGTACCCTTATTTCATGAATGACCACTTCTTGTTGTTTTGTACTCCCACTGATTTCACCATTCTCATAGAATTTGGCATTTCCGGTTTCAACAATTCTTGTACTATAGTTAGGACAATAAAATCTATATCCTTTAGATTTTTATGGGTAACCTATAAAGTACCACTGACTGTCTTAAAATTCAATTTCTTTTCATTTAGATTGTACAGTCTAGCTTCAGCTGGGCAACCCCAAATTTGGAGATGTCCTAAACTAGGTTTCCATCCTTTCCAAAGTTCAAAAGGAGTCTTTGGAACGGCCTTACTTAGAACTCTATTTAAGACGTAGACAGCTGTTCGTAATGCATCCATCCATAATGATATAGGTAAATTTGCATGACTCATCATGGATCTAACCATTTTCATGTATGTACGATTTCGCCTTTCAGCTACACCATTCTGCCATGGAGATCCAGGCGTTGTGTATTGTGCAACAATTCCAAGTTTTTGAAGAAGTCTAGCAAAAGGTCCAGGATGTTGTCCCGTTTCATCATACCTTCCATAGAATTCACCACCCTTATCTGACCTAATGATTTTCACCTTTCTTTCTAATTACCTTTCGACTTCAGTAATGAACACTTGTACAGCGTCCACTGACTGAGATTTTTCATGCAACAGATAAAGAAAGCAATAACGTGAAAAATCATCGATAAAAGTGATGAAATATTTCTCTCCTCCAAAAGTTGGAACATCAAAAGGTCCACAAATATCTGTATGTATTATTTCAAGAAGTTGTGTACTTCTTGTGGCTCCTTTCGTTGTGTTTTTTGTTGTTTTTCCTTTAATACAATTAACACATGCTGTAATGTTAGCAAAGTCTAGGTCCGGTAGGACACCATCTTTCACTAACCTTTTGATTCTTTCACTGGATATATGACCCGGTTTTTTATGCCACAAGAAGTAAGAATCATTCTTGGATGACTTTCTTTTAGTTTCTTTTCCATGCAGGGTGAGTTGGACTTCAGCATTTTGCTTAAGATGAAGTTTATAAAGTCCATCAATTAATATTCCAGAACCAATAAGACTAGAATTTTTAAATAAACTAAAATTTCCATTTCCAACTTCAAAAGAATATCCAAATTTATCAAGTACACTTACAGAAATCAAATTACAGGAAATAGACGGAACATAAAGGGTTTGACATAAATCTAACTGATAACCGCTATCTAAAATAAGACGAAAAGTTCCAATAGCTTCAACTGGAGCTTTATCTTTATTCCCCATTAAAATGAAATTCTCACTTGGGTTTGTGGTTTGGATCGTAATGAATCCCTGCACAGAATTCGAAACATGAACGTTAGCAGCAGTATCAATCCACCAAGTAGAAGAAGATACATTAGCAAGATTTGATTCGAAATGACTTACGAAACCCATTGGGTTACCTTTCTTTTCGAACCATGCTTTGCGCTTAATGCAATCTTCCTGGAAGTGTCCAGGTTTCTTGCAGAATTTGCAGACATCATCCTTCTTTTTCTTCTTGGATGGTTGAGTGGCGTCATCGGATTTGGGTGGTGCTCTTTTATGCCGTGAGTTGTTCTTTTTGCCAGTTTGTTTTCCAACCCCTTGAGTGAAATAAGCAACTTTAATGCCTTGTGAGCCTTGCCTAGACTCCTCTTGAACCAGTTTGTTAGTCAATTCATTCAGACTCCACTTTTCCGTAATAGTGTTGTAATGAATTTTGAATGGTTCATACTGAGGAGGTAAGCTAGTGAGAACGAATTGGACGAGAAAAGCATCGTCCATAACCAATCCCAAGTTCTTAAGTTTGGCAGCAAGGTTAATCATTTCAATGACATGAGCTTTCATTGAGCGAGAACCATCAAACTTCATGGTTACAAGATCTGCCATAAGTTTCATAGCAAGGGATTTGTCTGCAGTCTTGAACCAATTTTCAATGGATTACAAATATTCTTTTGCGCTTTCAGTTTTGGGTAGAGAGGTTTTGATGTTGGTATCAATCACCATTTATATAAACATCATGCTGAGCCTATTAGATCGTTCTTAATCATTATGGAGTTTGTTTTCCTCAGGCATACTTTTGTCAGTAAGTGGGGCTGGCTTTTCCTTAAGGGGAGCCATGTCCAATTCAAGTACGCCTAAAGAAAACTCAACTTGCTCTTTCCATTCTGAGTAGTTGGTTCCATTGAGTTTGACGATAGACATAGCGTACGAATTAAGATTTGAGGGCATTGCAACTGCAGATATAAAAGAAATGTAGGCCTCTTTATTAGAATAAAACACATGTCATAATAGGAGGTTAGGTTTAGCGCCTCCTGTGGGTAGGCAGTAGAACCAAACTTATGAAAGAATGATAAACATTAATGTTTCATGCGTTATTGTGCAAGCAGCAGCCATCTGTGGACGGGACTGCATGCATCAGACCAGAGGAAACAAGGAATTTAAGCACAGAAGCGTAAAATAAAACAAGAGAGAAAAGAGATAAACTTTAATGTTTTTTTTTGCATAAACATTTGTCATTCTTTCAAGTAATCCACGGCAAGGATAATAAATGTCTAGTAACTCCAAGTAAATTCCATACATGAATTTAACATATAAATAATTATTTTGCAAATCATATATAGACAATTATCTTTCAAGTTTCAGGTCATGAATTTAATGTCAAACTAGAAAACAATTGTTTTCAATATGTATACTTTTTGAAAAGTATTCGCATACAATAAGTTGTTCCATATTATACAGTAGGTCAAATATTAAAGTAGAAAAAAAATAACTTTTGCGAAAATATAAACTTTCCAGATCCAGATTTAAGAATATAGTAAACAGAACAATATTGATAATCATGATTACTGTAGCAACTTAAATAATATGAATATTAAACTTGAATCATATTAACATTAATAATCATTATCATTATCATAGTAAAATTACAAACATCATATCAAAGATCTATGGTGGTTTCGTTTTATATATTGATGGATAATCATGAATTCTAAAACCATGCTCTGATACCACATGTAATCTATATCTTGCGAATAATATAAACCCTAAGATCTAGAATTACATGATTATCACATATGTAAAGAATTAATAAAACATACCTCCAGACATCTTGTATACGAATCAGCAATGGATGTTATCGTATGCTGTTTCAATTGAGAAAGGAAATGGTTTCTCTCTCTTTTCCTATATATTTCTTTATGTGTTTTCTCTATCCTTTGTGATGGGCAAAGGTTAATATTTATAGGTAGAGAGAGGACCAAATTTTCAGATTTGTAGACTTAATCTTGATCGTCCATCAAGATCAAGATGAGAGAATTTAACGCTCTAGATTATAACCGTTTTATTTGTTTAGCATATTAATAGGAAAAACCTTTTATATTCTATTGACCACATAATGAGGAAGGAAACGTTTGAGGAAGGAAACGGTCCATTAATGTACCACATAATGAGGAAGGAAACTGTCCATTAGTGTTTTCGCATTAATTTCCTTACAAAACGGTCAAATTTCCTTATAAAGGAATACTAACAAATAATCAAATGAGATGAATAATCTAAAACATATCAACATAATGAACATATAGTCAATTGAGATAAATAAAAGGGGTATAACTTAAATTGCAAGATGAACATACAAACAAATGATATGTCGCATTTATAGAATCAAAATCATGTGAACATAATGAACATATGATTAAATCAAATCAGAAAATTACCTTAAGACGAGCCAAAAGTTTCACCTTGAACAAGAAGAGAACTCCTTAGATTTGATTAGATAATCTCCATATTTTACAATGATCTGAAGTGCCCCTGTTTATTTATTTTATTTTGATTTTAGTTGAATTTTTTTTGGGAATTTTACTCAATTAAAGCTCTGGAATTTAGGCCATGAGAGGAAGAGCCAAAAAAGAAAGCGAATGAATTTTCCGGAGAGTGAATGAATGAATTAAAGAAAATTCTGTTTTAAAGGAAACCCTAAAACCTTTGTAATTCCCTCCTTTAATACCTTTTTTATTTAATTTCTCATTAAATCTCATCATCCTCTTTCTCTGTCATGCATGTCCGACCATACATGAGGCTATTTGGGCCTTCAAAATTCCCATAAACCACTTAGTAGTTAATTTATTTAAATCAAATTTAAATATTTGCCGATATCATATATCAATACGTGTGTGTATATATATATTATATGCACTTTATTAAATACTAATGGCATTCAAACTAATCGAATAATATTTAATAATTAATATTTCATTAATGTTAATTAATTTACAATGACTGTAAATTAATTAAAGCATGTGGTTTTTTGGAGTATTTATCATTATGGTTGTGCGAATCAAAGGTATAAATTTAGCCAATGATTAATATCGAAGGATTCGAATATTAACGTTCACATATTAACTTAGTTAATGGTGTGACATTTTGACTAAATTTACCAGTTACATATCCTTTCTTTAAGATCTAATTTTACTATTATAAGCGCTACTGGATAGTAACGATTATTTACCCCAATTCTCTTCATCAATACTATATCACATTGGCCTTATGGAATTTGATTTTGATCAAAATTCCAATTCCAACACTGTCTTCATTCAACTTGATTAGTATAGACATAAATCATTTGTTCCATAACAACATTTATCACTAATCATACCGTTCTAGCCAAAGATTTTAATTTTGAGTTGACTAAAGCCGACCATGATACTAACCTCATATAACCGAGGAGGAAAATTCTCTATTTAATAATGCTTCACTTCTCATACTCCAACTGAGATCAAACTAAAGTTGTTTGATTGATGTCATACCATGATTTAACTATAATCAAAGTTTAGCGTCCACATTGAAGTTCAACATTATTCTGAAGTCAAGAGAATTATGTAATATCGTTAGTTTGAGATTCTCTTTTTGACCATAGTTATATTAACCAAAATAAAACACTCGACCGAGTCATTCCATAATCATCCAATAATTATCCATATGCAACCCCTTGGTTCCCCCAACAATAATGAGTAGTACACTATCCTATATTTGAAGAGTGTTCGCACTCTAGTCTCAATGGATGTATCGGTTTCCCATCTCGAAACACTTGATTTGAAGTATTGTAAATAATATGCTATTTTTAATATGATAAATTTCTCATGATTACAACACATTGTGATTACTTTTACATAAAATATCATTTAAGATTCGATTTAATATACCTTAAATTAATTAGTTAATTAACTATATCATAATATAACAAGTATATAATAAAAAAAACCTTTTATTTTGTACAATTTGGTTATTGAGTTAGATATACGTAACAAATTACATGATTGGCCATAAGATATACCCCTAACTCTATCAATATTCCACTCGCTTGGCGTCAATTACGAAATCTTATTCCAAATCCTTTGATCGATTACCATAAAAACCAAATGAGCTAATCCCTCAGTGAATGGCTATGCTATATCGTTTTAATTATCCACTTTACTAATTAACTCTCTTTTTATGCCAATAAACACCATTTATCATATGCAACCTTTTGTACTATATTTTTTGACTTCTAGTGAGGTTTAGGTTCTTTTACAAACTGTATCATAGTATTTTATCACATAACAATGCCATCAAACTCTCAACGTTTGGAATCACATGTTACTTGTCTATTAATTCATGCATTTATTTACACTTTTTTTTATTGCAGTGCTATTCAAGACGATGTACTAAGCCTTTGGTTGAATCAGCCACTACTTATTGTTTAGAATATTTCCAACTTTAAGGTTCTTTACTCAAGATTGAACTTGAATTTGACTTGTTAGACTTGAGTTCACTTATGAAGTTTAGGTCCGGATACTCCTTCATAAGGAGTTCGTTGTTTTTATAAATGATTCTCGTATTTCGTAAATACTCTAGAACACTCTAAACTACTCTGTGATCTTAATTCAGATTTTATACTTTCTTTATTTATCAAATACATAAGTGAAATATGATATTGTAGACAATAGAGCATGTATGATAGTTCTTATTGCCAGTGCATATGGAATTAATCCTACATGCCCCATATTAAACATTTTAATATGCTATCTTTGTATATCGATTGGGCCATTTCCAACATTCTTTATTATTTATAAAAGATGTATTTTCAAATCCTATACCAAGAATTAAACAATCAAACTAAAATTATATTAATATGAGTATATCGTTAACAATCATGAATTTTTCGTTTTCTTATAATTCTAAAAAATATTTGTACCTTTTAACGTTCTTCCTTATAATACACGCTTCCTTTGCATTTTGATTGAAATTTAAACCATTTGATTTCTACGTCAAAATACTTGCTTAACTCCAATGTTCATTGTATAATACATTCGTGTCATTTCTAATATCACCAATAACTCAAAAACTCAAAATCGCTTCCACTGACTTCGAAACACTTTGGTAATTAAGCACAAACAACATATTCTAAATCATTATTTATAATTTCTATCTCAACATACATATACGAAAATTCAAAAATCATATTGAGTGACAAATTTTTGAGTGAGTTTGAATTAACTTTGGTAACTTGAATGATGAATCCGTTGTGATAATTTCAACAAGTGAAATATACAATGTTATTCTATCATTGCAGCTTACTAGATTCCATCTGCATTGGTCTTCTTCTCAGAGACATTACAGTTTATGTATAATATCCCTTTAGGTACAATTATCAAAATCAAAATTTGGTAACTTACTTGGAATCCATTCTAGATTTGTGCATCTACATTGGTGGAAGTTGGTGACTGTCGAGACTTCTAAAGAAGAGATCACTTGAAATCAATTAAAGAAAAGGTTCGAGACTCAATTCATATCTGATTCCCAATGAAGTGTGTTGCTCTAGGAGTTCACTGACTTGAAGTAAAGAGATCTTTCAGTGGAAGATACACCTAGAAGTTAAAGCTTTGGCTAAGTACGACCGAGGGTTCATTAATACCTCATTGAAGAAGAATGAGAAGTTCATTAGGGGTTTGAAGGGGAGTTTAGATAATAAGGGGATGACATATTTGGCATCTCCCTTTGACGAGGATATGACTCAAAGATATGATGGAATGTCCCAAGGGAAGAAGAGAATCGAGAAGAACCCAGAGTGGTGCAAGAAAAAGGGGTTTACCCCCTATGCTACGAGTAAGAAGACTTTTTCAAAGGAATAAAGTACCAAGACTTCTATTGCTGAAGTTTTTTGTTTTAACTGTGGATAGAAGGGGCACTATGCACCTAAATGTCCAATGCCAAGGAGCTAGGGAAAGATAAGTTCTTTAACTGCAATGAGGTAGGACATCAGAAGAAAGACCATCCAAATTTACAAACTGGAGAATTTTCTTTGGAAGGACTAGTAGAGGGACCATCTACAAAAGCGAAAGGCAAGAATGTTAGCTTAGAAGGTTTAATTTTTATTTCTAGTATTTCAGTTAAAGTATTGTTTAATAATGGTGATACACATTCATTTATTGTTAAAGACTACAGACTTTGGTTAGATGTTACATATTTAGTCATCTCTAAACTTCTAGTAAATTCAATAGGGAAATATGTGGCTCTTAGATTTAAGCATACTAACTTAGATATTAAGTTAGGTAGGTCTAAATTTTTTTGTGATCCTTAGACGTTGACTTCATAGGCTTCAGTGTTATTTTAGGGATGAACTTATTGGAGCGTTATAAAGCTAGAATATATTGTATCGAAAGGATTATAGCATTGAGTTACCCTGATTGAAGCATAAGAGTACTTGTAGCTTTAGAAAAGCCAAAATTTAGGTGTAATATTGTAATGTTATCTTTCACTTCGGAGGAAGAAGGTATCAAGGAAGTGCTACTAGTTAGAGACTTCGTTGATATATTTGAACTAATTTCAGGACTGCCCCCGTCCAGAGAGTTGCTGAGTCTCATATCAAGTTGGTGTTGTGAGCTAAGCCAATTTGGTTAACTTCCTAATAGAATGTCGCTAATGGAGATGAAAGAGTCAATGAATAAACTAGTAGAGTTGGAAAGCAAGAGTTTTGTAAGATTGAGTAGCTTGCCTTATGGAGCTTCGGTTGTGTTTGTGAATAAGTCTAATGGTTTGCTAAGATTATGTATTGACTATCGGAAGCTGAATGAGACAACTATGAAGAATAGATATCCCTTGTCAAATATTTTTTATTGGTTTGATCTGTTAAATGAAGCTAAGATATTCTTGTAGCTAAATTTGTCTTGGGGATCCATCAACTTAGGGTTTTGGAGTACATCATTCCTTTGACTGCTTATAAACAAGGCATGGTTCAATGAGTGACTAATAATGCCCTTTGGACTAAATAATGCATCGGCCTTCTTTGTGGAGTTGATGAATTGCATCTTTTAGGAACAGCTAGACCTATATGAGTTAGTGTTTTATTCAAAGGATGAGAGAGACCATGAGATTCACCTTAGGCTTGTGTTGGTGCAGTTGAGACAACATAAGCTAAAGGTAAAAAAATTTAAGTTTCAATTTTTGGAGAAGGAAAGTTAAATTCCAAGGCTATGTAATTTTGGAGAGAGGTTTAGTTGTAGACTCTTCAAAGGTAGAGGTTGCTAATAGTTGGAAGAGACCGAGACTGCTACAGAAATTTAGAGTATTTTAGGATTGGTAGATTACTATCGTAGTTCATTAAGGATTTCTCTTGGATAGCAGCAAAATGAGAAGACGTATTCGAAAGAACAAGAAGTATGTTTGGACAGTGGAGTGTGGGATGCTAATTTGAGAGTTGTTCCTTTGGTTAACAAATGCTTCAGTTTTGGTTATACCGAAGGTAATGGAGATATGATTGTGTTTACTAATGATTTGGGTTCTGTGTTAGGCATAATGTTGATGAAATGAGGTAAAGTAATAGCTTATGCATTTAAGATGTTGCGACCTCACAAGGTTCGATATTTGAATTGAAGTTAGTAGCAGTTATCTTCGCACTGAAGATTTGGAACATTAATTTTTATGAAATAGGTTTGTACTATTTACTGATCATATGTCCTTAAGATACTTCCCTTGAAGGAGTTGAACACGAGACAACCGAGGTGGCTAGAGTTCTGGGATAGAACATACCCTAGGGAAAGGAAATAAAGCGGTCAATGCCTTAAGTCGAAGGCTACATAGTTTTGTTTTGGCTATGCTTGAAAAGCGTAATGTTTTGGAGATACGGGCTTCTTGCAACGTTCACTTTTGATCGGGTACTAGTTGAGTATAGTATCCGAGACACTACCGCGCTAGGAAGCTCAATCAACTCTCAAGGGGAAGATTTTCAAGAAGCAAAGTGAGTATCCACTTTGTGCCAAAAGGATTAGGTACCTATGGGACCTTGACAAGACCAAAGAGTTGAAAGGCTTTGATGTTAGTGAAATATGTTGTTCAGAAGAAAGGAAGGCCATATATTCTGGATGCAGGAGGCCTGTTAAAGAAAGTCTTGTACAATTTCCAGTTTAAAGTTGCTATTCACCGGTAGTTACTAAGATGTACCGAGATGTGAAGAGAAGATTTTACTAGGAAGGAATGAAGTGAGATATCAAGGAATGTGTGAAAAAATATTTCACATACCAACAAGTTACAGTTGAACATCAAAAGCCAACTGGACTTCTGAATCCGTTGGAGTTTCAGTATGGAAATGAAACTCGGTTTCTGTGGATTCAAAAAATGGCTTGCCAAGATTAAGGGCCGGGAATAAGAGAATATGGATCATAGTAGATAGATCGACTAAGAATTTCCATTTTATTCCATTGATGTCTACAAGGATGGCGGTAAGTTTAACCGTGATTTATGCGAAGATTATAGTGCATGGATTTTTTAGTACTATAGCCAGTGATTGAGACCCGTTGCTCATCAATGAGTTTTGGAGAAGCTTATAGAGTTCTTTGGGTTCAGAGTTATGCATAAGTACAACATTCTATCCATGGAGAGATGGGCATACCAAGAGGGTCAATCGAGTGTTGGAGGATTTGCTAAGGGCATGTGTAATTGACTTTAGAGGATCTTGGAAAGGTCACTTACTCTTAGCAGAATTTTCATACAACAGTAGTTACCAGTCTAGTATTGGGATGACTCCTTTTTAGGTGCTGTGTGAAAGACCATGTAAGTTATTCGTATGTTGGTACAAAAGGGGAGATAAGCTCATGTTGGTACCAGATCTATTAAGAGAAGCTTTGGAAAAGGTTGAGATGATTTGACAAAGGATAAATGATGCCCATTCAAGGCAAAAGAGTTATGCCACTAAATGGCGGAAAGATTTGATGTTTGATCTTGGGGATCAAGTGTTTGTTAAAGTTTCGCCGATGGGAGGCACTATGAGGTTTGGAAAGGTAGGAAAGCCAGCTTCAAGATATGTTGGCCCATTTATGATACTCGAGAGGTTAGGAAAGATAGTCTATACAATTGAGTTACCGAATGTTTTTGCTAGGGTCCATAATGTGTTTCATGTATTATATTTTAGGAAGCGTATCCAAGACCAGAATGATATAGTAAGCTCGAGAGCTATGGAGGACTTGGTTGTTAAACCACATGACTTATGTAAGAAAGCCTATTCGGATAGTAGATCAAGATGTGAAGAAGCTTAAAAATAATGTAGTGAAGTTTGTAAGAGTTTCGTCAAGTGAGGATCGAGATGATTGTACTTGGAAAACATAAGATAAAGTGAACAGAACTTATCCCAAATTGTTTCTTTATTTTATAAATTTATGTTTGCTACGTTTTGTTATAGACTCTATATGCGTACATATATTATGGTTGACTTTGTTATGTATAAGTTGACGCACTGGTACATTTTCTTTATGAAGCATGGATTAAAATATTACGTGTTTATGCTAGAGTGGGCACGAGAAAGAGCGAGAATCACTGTTGTACCTTATTTGAATTTTAGAGATAAAATTCCTATGAGGGGAGAAGCCTGTAACACCCAATAAATTAATAAATAATTAATCATGAGAACAAAGGTTTAGTTGATTTAATTATCGAATTAAATAAGGAAACATGCGAATTACGCTAAATAAATATTTGGGGAATGTTTATTTTGAGGTGTCAGGACATGGAATTAAATCAACGACAATGAATTATTAAATTATAATTAAGGGAATTTAATTAAAGAGTTACTTAATGAAAGTTTGATTAATTAAGTATGAGACACTTAAATATGGTTCATTAAATAGACCAAGGATAAGTGGAATAACTAAATTTGGCCATATATGTATAAGGGAATAGATTTAAAGGATTGAACGAAGAAGTGCCTATAATAAGCGAAATAAATCAACAATAATTAAGGCGAGGAAGGATTGAATGAAGAAGACTTATATTAAGAGAAACAAATAATAGAAAAAATCGAGCAAGGAAGGATTTCTCAAACCAAAATCATTAATAGACACAGTTATATAGATATGTATGTATGTAAATAAGTCTATATACACACATATACATATATACATACGTACATACATATATATATATACACATACATACATATATAGATACATATACATATATGTGTGTGTGTGTGTGTGATACACACACACACTTAAACATATTCTTCTCCATTTATTCATTCTCTCTTCACCTTAAAGAAAAAACTCCATCAACCATGGTTGGCCACCATTGCTAAGGAAAGAGGAAGAAGGAGATTAAAAGGCTAAGGAAAACTTAAAGCTCTAAAGCCAGATAAAAGTTTAGGTGGGTTATATCACTTCCAATTTCTGTTTTCATATATGATGGATTACAACTATGATTTATATGATAGAGTTCGTAGTGTATATGAATAATAAAAGCTGATTTAATAAACGTTTTGGGGTAAAATAACATTACTTGGGACATTTGATTATGATTCTCCACTATAATGATTTCAAAATACCATGAAAATTTAATATGCTGAATAAAATATATTTTAAGAGATTAGTGTTAAGTTAGAAAAATTTTCCTTGTCAGCATATTTAATTCTGAATTCTTGAAGGAATCCGTATATTAAATAAATAAGGAAAAATGACTTAAAAGCAGAAATGTTTGTAAAAATGTGTATAAGAATTGATTTTCAAATTTCTAGAATTTCATAAGTGTTTTCCCGAACTTAAACAACCTTTTCCAAAAGCTAGATTTGAATGTCGAAACTAGATATTAAGACAAGCGAGACTAAAATATGCACTCGAATTTCATGATGAACTAATAAGAAGATAAGTTCATATAGAAATGCTGAAAAATCAACATAAAGGACACATCACTAATTAAAAGCGGAGGTAGAACTAATAGGAACGTGACATGTGGAAAGATATGCGCTGGCATGTCTGGTAGTTATCCAAGCTTTATTGCATTCACCGAAGGGAGAGGCGAAGCCGAAGGTGCTACACCATAGGTATAACATTCGAAACATAAACGAACTTTGAAAGACTAAGAAATGTTCTAAGTAAATGAACTAAGCAAGAGCATAACTGAAGGTGAGGATCAAAAGTTTCAGATGAGGCTTCTAAATGAAGTCGATCGCAGAGGAAGACTGCCGAAGGCATTCCAAACGAAAGTGTGAAACATGGTTTCCCTAATATGAAACATGTAGGTAGTGATTGGTTTGTCGTGACCTGACTGACTTTCGGGGAAATTAAATATCGAGACCTAGTAGCATTCCGATGAAAGCTAATACGGAAACCTGGGGATTAAGATAGCCAAAGATAGTTGGGATCCTAACAAAGCTTAATGAATAGTAAAATCCCAGATCTAATCAACGAATAATTAGGTGAAGTATTGAAAGTAAAAGATAACTAAAAAAAGCGAAGTAAGAAATTACTAAATAACGTAGATTTTGAAGGGCTATTGAGCCCAGCACTTGAATGCACCTACATTAAGGGAAGGGTTTAACATTCGACTTCCGAAGGGAGGTGAGACGTCCAAGCGAGATGTCCGCTTTCACAAGAATGGATGTAACTTTCTTACGAGGTTCAAGCTTGTGGCTATACCATGTAATATAATGATAAAAATAAAAAGATTGTTTAGGCGTGTACTTTGTAGTATAAAGACAAATATAAAGTGACTGCTCAGGAATACATCTTGCAGAATAGATTAAAGATAAAAATAACGGAGACTGCCTGGGAATGTACCTTATAGTATAAATCTAAGTAATGAATTATTGTAATTGAGAAGGGATATTCCTTATGACATATACCCAAGAAAAGAATAACCTGACCATATATGGTTGTACCTTATAGTATAAGGATATAATGAACAAGCCTGGTGATAATTTAGGAAGTAGCATTGTCAAAACCTTAATATGATGACATTTCAAGTATCGAGTTTTTCGCCACCCTAAATCTAATTAGTTTTTGGTGTTGTTTATCTGGATGGGATAGGGTTTCGTTTTTGGATTCGGAACGAGAGATGTTAGATTCACTTTAAGAGGGCCTCCGTCTTAAAATAAAATTGTTATGGAGGGTGGATGATAAATGTTACCAAATTAAACAATTTACCGTTTTATGCTCGTTCAAAGCCGAATCGTCAATACTTGTCAAAAATGAAAAGAAAAACGATGACGGTCAATTGAAAATATTTGTGAATAATTTGATTGAAAAGAAAATCATAAAATGGCAGGGTCTGCTTAAAAAATTATCAAACCGACCGTTAGGGAGGTTTGCTTACCGTCACTGGCCAAAATCAGTTTTTCTGAAACCAAAAAAACGTGGATTTTGTCTCATCGCGGTTTTCCTAAAAACGTGAATCTTGTCTCATCGTGGTTTACCTAAACTTCCTTCTTTTATTTCGCGCATCAAAGATTTCAAATTCAAATCTATTATGATTTTCAAATTCTAAAATTTCAATTTCAAATCGACAATTTTGAATACTTTGATTAATATTTAAATTTGAAATTCATATTTTCAGATTCGAATCTCAATTTATTCTTTTCCAACATAGTATCACTTAATGTTTAAGTAATATTAACAAAAATTTTAAGTGTATATTTCTTATCAAAGTTATACAATCGAACGGTCGGTTTCTCCACCGTTGTGCGGTTATACTAGTATAGTGGAGGTAATAACCGGGTTATATTTCAATTGTTACTCCTTGTAGCAATTTTGAGAATATTGAAAAGAAAAAAAAATACATTCTTTCAAAATTGTAGTTCTTTAACAATGTCCTATGTAATTATCCTATTTGTATTTCATTAGCAATCAATTGTGCTAAAGTTTTAGTTTGTCGAAGATCAGTTGACATAAAGGTACATATTAGGTAGCAAGTCAAAGAGCAGAGAGTAATATTTCTTTGGTTCATGAATTTTTAAGTGCTTAATATATTTGTAAGATTCCTGCCAATGTGCCCATATTTTATACAAATGTTGAAACTAAACGTAGCATTATTACTTCATTAAATAAACATATGGAGAAGAGTACCGTATCTAACTGCAATGCACAGCAGTGCTGTAATCATATATAAAGTATGAAATGGCAATTTGCACTGTTATAATCGCATATAAAGTATGAAATGACAAAATCAAGCAAATAAAGTATGAAAGTGGTACTGAAGCAATGGCACGCTTCGACACGACATGGTTGAACATACGGATCATTACAGTACTAGTTTGGTGAAAGTAAATATCAACAGAATAACAAGCTTAAATTCGTCCAAAACTGGCCAAGCCCACATAAAAGCCTATCCTAAGCTCGACACCAATGCCAGATTAACTTATTATACATACATGCATAAAATCAAAGTCATGATAATGAAGTGTTTAAGATATTTGGATTCATGAACACTTCTTTCAGATTTCACCATTATCTGATACATGTGTTATTTTCCAAAATAGAGGTGATAAATTTTTTTATGGGCAAGCAAAATAAAATGTTGCAGATTGGCCCAAATACAGATGAAAACAAATTGCATATGTACAAATCCTCCATGGCCCATTTACATTGCCTTCCAGCATTTCATTACCAACGTCAATGGCTGTAACTCCTCCAGATGTCAGGAATAGGAACTACCTTTAGATGAAACGAGAAACCCTAGAACACGGGCATCGGACAAGTCCCCTGATCCAAGTGATGCTTCTTCCCTGAATTCCTTGCCACTTTACACTCAAGCCAGGTACTAGTTTTCCTGATTGCAAATTTGTTGTTTTTTCATAAAAGAAAAACATTAGGAAATTGCGAAGACTTTCTCCCTGACTTCACATATAAAACGAGATCTTCTCAAAGTATGTGTCAGGGAAAATAAAAGAAAGATATGTTTAACTTTCAATCCATCTAATGAAAACAAGTTCTTCTTAAGTCATTTTGAATTCTTAAGTCAACTTGAATCAAACTTTTCAATTATACTTTCATGTTTTAACATTTTAAATTGAAATCGTCGTCACCTCACAAAATCTTTTACGTAACATTGTAGTTTGAATATAAATTTTTATCAACTTCAATATAGAAAATCTATTTTGTACCAAACAATCATAATCGGTATAGCCAATAAAATTTGAGTCCACATTTTGAAATCCACTCACATCACAATAAAATATTAAAAAAAAAAAAAAGCTATTTGATTTCCTTATTTCCATTGGCAATATACTTTTCAATTGTCTTGATCCAAGAAATAACCTTTTTACCACATATATCATTTTTTTGGTTGTGTTCCAGAAAAACTTACCAATTTCTAACGTTACTTCTTCATCATTTATCTTTAATAATGTTGAATTTCGCATTCAACAAAATTCAAAAACCAAAAACCCTTTTGTAATGCTCATTTTGTACAAACCGACCCTAAAGTGAAGAAAATGCTTAATATATTATACGAATAAAGTAAGTAATTCTAGAATTATCTTTCAAAGATTGACTTTTATGAACATCAACCTCCACATCCTTATCAAATTGCTTTTTTCAACAAATAACTCCTTTTTTATAGCAAATTTAAGTTCAATGACAACTTCATCCTTAAGTTCTATAGCTTCATTTATCATACTTGCAAATCCTTCTTTTCTGATTTTCTCAAAGAAAAGAAGCAATAACCTTGTTTATTTTAATAATTATATCTTAAATATTTCTTCTCATTGAAGTACTCTCTAACTCTTTTCATGTTATCTAAAAAAGTGCAACAGAATCATAATCAATATGGATAAATTTCTTTTCCTATAAGTATATGTAACTGGTAGATCATAAATTTTCATATTCCTTCACTTACTTGTGTGAAACATAGAAATGTTATAAAAAAATCATACCTATTTGCGACGAAATGATCCACTGCAAACATGATAATCAATGCCAAATGGAGACTTCAAAATTAAAGATTCGAAAAAAACATAATCCATAGTTATGCTTCCCAATCATTTTCTAAATATTGTCATATCATCTTATGTGTAGATGTTGCTCCATACATAGTACCAAAATACATATCACTATTTGGCCATAATGATATTGCTAAGCCAATCTAGAAATATTTTTGTAATAAACCGTATTTTTTGATAATTTAAAATAATGAAATAAATTAAATAATTTTATAAAGAAAGGAAAAATCATCATTTTTAAACTCTTGAATTTGGAAATGAAACTAATGCCATTGTGACGATCTCATTTTTTTTATGCGCATCATATATTCATTTGTCCAAATCGAACTCCGGATTTGAGAGATATTGTTGTTTTTATATTTTAGAAATTTGATTTCGAAATTGTGCCGACTCAACTTAAATTTGAAAAAACACCACATTTTCTCTATAAATACCTGTCAGTTTTCCCCATTTGAAAATTTGAATCACTTTTTATACTTTTACTTTTTATCTCTCCTTCTTCCTCTCGACTCAGAAAACCCTTCTCTGAAAATTTCAAACTAACATAACAATTCTCAATGAAAACTAATAATTCAAAACACCAATTTGAATAGCAAAGCTAGTGCTATCATCTATTACTCATTATATTCTCGAAATCATCGTTTTGGAGTAGAGGCCCATTCCGGACAGTGAGCATTTGAGGGCAAATGGAATCATTGTGAGTGGTTTTCGCCTAATTCACTATATAAACTTTTCAGTCTTGCATAGTTCTGGTTTAGGATTAGAAATTGAGATTATATAGATGATTATTGAAATGTTACATAAATTTTGAGTAATATAATCTGATAATTGTGAAACAATATATAAGGATAATTAAAAAATTTATGGCCCAAACAATAAAATAACAGGTTGTATATGAATGATATGAGACCAACGGTCATATTGAAATGCATGAGATATTATAAATTGAGGTTTTATGATGACAATTTATATAGACCAGAAAATATAATTTGAAATTTTGATTAATTTACACACACACATACATACATACATGAATTTAAGTAAAGACGGATATTGGAAAACAAATTTTGAAATATACGTGTTAAATATTACTTAAAACTAGGTTCTTACAACTACCTAGGTAGGATAAGGAAAAAGTTAAGGTTATAAGTGAAATAGCTAAGATGCTCATAGAGTAGCAACAATGAATTCTAGTGGAATATAAGGAATATGATTATGAACTTGTAATGATCCGAAATTTTTAACGTTTCAAATGGGAATATTTAATTTTTCTAAATATTCCCATTTTAATTCAAATATAATAAATAATAAGAAAAACAATTTGCAATAAAATGGCTTGATTTTTAATGACGTATTTTTTTTAAATGAATTTATAGGATTTTTCCTTGAATTTTAATTTGAAAAATATTTAAATTTTCATTTGACGTATTTTAAGGTAAACGTTGGTATTTTGAAACTTCACATAATAACTTAACTGGTGTATTTTGTTGTTGTTTTGTGATCGTGTCGCATTATTGTGCACAATTGTATTTTTATTTTTGTTGTTCTTGGTTCGTACATGAACTTGATACTGTATAGACCCAAAACTAGCCAAATCTTGATTTGATGGTTTCTTAGCTTGGAAGCTTTGTAGCGCTTTATTTATGCATCATATTTCACCTCACCTTCACTTCAATTCATTTCACTCACATCACTATACCTCACTTCACTTTCACTTCTGCATCTCTCTTTCTTCTTCTCCTTCTTTTATTTTTCCATTTCCTCTAAATGAAAACAATACCATCTTTCCCTTCGAAAATCAATGTATCACAATCTATTCACTTTTAACCAAAAGTTCCAACTACAAATTTGTTTGTCTTCACCCCAAGTATTTTCTAAAAATAGTCACTCGTCGTTTCATCGAGTGTGGTGGCAGGAAGTGCTTGATAATAGTGGTAGTCAAATGATGATAGTTTTTCAATGAGAAATCAGAGAGTTGGTTTGTGTTCGTGGCTGCAAGACCATATTTTTGGTGATGATCTCGAGATTTTTAGTGGTCGGGGTTTGCTATGGGTGGTGAATGAAAGTTTTCCATTCATTTAAAGTTTGTCGACAATGTAGTGGTCTAGGGGTGCAATAGTGGTGACGGGAGGCGACGTGGGGTCGAAGTGGAGTCTTGGGTGGCGGTGGCAACTACTCTGGTGGTCGGAAGATGAGGATGAGCTCAAATAAGAGTTTCGGCTGTTCTTTTTTTAGTTCGACTTTTGGGATCGTGAGGGCGGCGTGAAGCCTCAAGCTGGGTGAGGGGTCGGTCGGAGTTGCGTGGGGATGTGGCAGAGCTAATGACGGTAGCGATGGCAGTTGTCGATGGTCGAGGCGGGGGTAGGGGAAAGATGATCGAGCTGTGCTCGATTTTGATTACCTATAACATGTGACTTTGAACTTTGGAAAGGAAAGGCTATAAAGGCAGGTCGGGTTTGGGGTGTGTGAAGTGGACTAGGCTTGTTTGGGTGAGAATAAATTTTAAATTTAATTAAATTATATAAAATAAGTACATTGAATTTAAAATGTCATATCTTGTTCATTTTAAATTCGATTAACGCGTGGATTTTTGCACTAGACCCGTATTGACGAGTGCAACATTACGGTATAAATAGTTGGTAGTTTTGATAAAGTATAAATTTATGATAAAATAATAGTGATTGAATATAATTACGTCGATTTTAAATAATAACGTAGTTACATTAATGATAATTTGCTTGTGATATATATATTTGGCAGAATAATACATCATTTTGCTATAACTAAATTGAATAGATTATTTTGGACATTTATTGCGCAAAATAAATCCCCGTTTTATGCTTGCAAAGTAAAATGATGATTTTTGAAGTTGATTAATATGTGGATTAATTATTATTGGATAAATGATGTGTTAACTATTGATTGTTAATTATTGAGTGCTAAAAGCTTAGTAGCCTAACCATATTGGGTGTAACTTTGATATGTCACAAAAGTTAAATTCTTATTATAGTCAAAACCATGATAATAATTGTTAAGTGTTATAGTAGCTCTAGGACTAATTATAGTATTTTGGAAATACTATTAATTGCATTTTCTGGTTTGAAATGGTTTTAATGCAGAGAATGATTTTAATGTGACTTTTGGAATTTTCCATGGCTTTTTATTGAGAAATGGGTTTTGGACTTCTCTATTTTACTTCAACATTTTTGTTTGTCTTTTTTAACATATGGGGAAATGTTTTAAAAGTATTTTGGGAAGTATTTATTATAATATTTATTATAAAGAAAAAGAGGAATTTATCTTTTATAATAAAGTGATTCTGTTTTAAAATAAGAAAGAAATATTTTAGAATAAATATTTAGGAAACGTTTTATATAAAATCTTGTGTAGAAAGATAGACTTATAAATGGTATTTTATAAATAAAAGATGGATCTATAAATGGTATTTTATAAATAAAAGAATAGATTTATAAATGCTATTTAAATATGGAAATAATACAATTTTGTAATTTAGAATAATAAATCACATTTATGTCTTTACCGCTTTATGGAAAATAATGGATTCTATTTTGAAACTGAAGATTTATGACAAGCATATGAGATAAATAATTTTAGGGATTTATAAAAGGAGTTTTATAAATGATTTTAGAAATTTATAAGATGAGTTTTATAAATAAATTTAGAGATTTATAAAAGGACTTGTAAATATGGAATAAGTTTATAAAAGGAATTTTGTAAAAGGAATGAGATTTGATTTCTATAAATGATCATTTTAACTTATGGTGGTATGGAAAATATTCTTTTCATACTTAACACAAAAAGGAAAGTGGTTTGGGTTTATTGTAAATAATGTTTTAAATAACATTCAATTTTGGCCCATTTGAAATATGAATTTAGAAAAGAGGAAATCTGCTCTAAGATTTGTTAATACACTAATACTGTTGAGATAATTATATGGATACACTTTTTAAGTATTGAAAGTGTAGTGTTTCTGAATATACCTATACTGATGAGATAAGCATATGGATATTTTTCCAAGCATCGAAAGAGTAAAAATGAATAGCAAGTGAGCAGTATATATATGTATATCTTTGTAAAAGTATTTTGATAGAAGTGTTTACAAAGTGATTTTAGTTAATGGAGGATTAATTAAAGAGGCTTAGTGGCTGCTTATGTGCTAATCATGCTTGGTTTCTTATGAGATTAAACCTTTGATTTGATTATTTGTTTATTTGAAATTTAAATAACTTCAAATCTTGATCAAATAATTCTGAAAATATCTAGAAGAAACATGAGAATTATATGGTAAATTTATCTTCGATGATTCTATACTGTACGTATAAACTCGTTGTGTTTTTAGGATAAATGATAAGGAAATCTGTCTGCTTAAATAGTTAGGAGGTGAATTCCACTCTTATGTATTGTCTGCTCATTTCCAAAAGAACCAAAGCTGAGTTTACCGTAATGTATCGATTGGTAAGTGGAGGAGTGTACTTAAATGAGATGACTCGAAACTACAATCACTTCAAAACTATATATGGGTTTTATGCTTTGGAAGATGTTCGAGATATCGGAATCTATGTGGAGATTCGAGATCTAAATGAGATGCTCGAACACATGTAGTTGTTTATCATTTATTTAGGATGTGGGAATCCATGCATGATTCTAAGATCTTTTGAGATTTGGAAATCCATATATGGTTCCGAGATCTGTTCGAGTTGTGACTCATATGCTCGAACGTCGGATGTAGCCTCACCAGCAAAGATGACTAAAACTAGAGATAGGATGCATAGCCAAGGGGTTTAACTGACCCAAGGTTGCAGGTGACTCTACACTAAAGATTCCTACAGTTATGCATGTGTGAGTGGTGCACTCGGCCTCATAAGATGGAGGGGGCAACTGTGTATTTCCTATGTACATCAAGTAGGGACGTATGTTGCTTTGAAAGGATATCTCTAATCCTAGTGGAGAAGGACCGCTCTTGAAGTACTAAAGGCACCTCTATGGAATCCTACACATTAGCGAACGTTCCTTAGCAGGTTTTATTGTATACCTATTATTGTTGTTATGTACGCTCACATACATCACAATTACTTGATTATGTATATTTCACACCTTACACCTTATTATAATATCACTGGATTTTATAATAGAAATGGTTTGGTTATCGTAGGGTAAAACCCCATTCGTGTTTATTACTGGCGTAGTCTTACGATATACCTTATGGTTGAAGGGTTTTATAAATATAAAACTTCCATATGATCCGTGTTTTCTCACGCTGGTTTACCAGATTGATCTAGAAATTATTTTCTTATAATGCTCGGGTCAGCCTGAGCATGTTTCCAGATTTAGTTATGGATGCTTTGGAGCTTCAGGAGACGAGCAAGATGCCTCCAAGACGTATTCACGTATTTTTTATTTCCACTACATTTTTGTTTTTATTTATCAGCATTTGCGAGGACATGCTGTTATAACTGTCAAGGCTGCTGATATGTTAGTTTACTCTGATGAATGTATGTATATTACAGTTTTCTTTTGTAAAGATCATAGGTATATTATAGATTACTTGTCATATTGTGAGATTCTGTTCTATCTTTTCTTTTCTTTCACCCTAACAATCCGTCTTTCCGGCACTCGGATGCTCGGCCCTTGAATACTATGGATATATTAGTGCCGACTTTTGGGGATTAAAAAGGTTTGTCGTTATAGTACTTAGGAGTGTTTAACTTGGTATGTGTGAAAGCCATAAGAAGAATCCACAAAGGAATGATAAATGTTATTAAATACAATTCTACGAGTTTTAGAGTATGTTCGCATGAAAGATCAAGGATAAAAAAAATTAAATACCAAAATTTGATAATACTTTCAAGAGATTTGGATTAAAACAAGATAGTAATAAGGGTAAGGAGATGGCAAACACAAATGGAGGACGTTGGTAGACTCAAGGTTAAGAAGGCAAGATAGATGGTGGAAAAGTTATTCCACCTAGCGAATTTTCCAATAATATATTCTAAATATGCATAGTTTATATTGCTTACCCACTGCAGTATGGGAATGCAGTTTATCCCAGAATCAGGTTTGATAATCGAAGTAATGGATGGAGGTATTTATTAAAGCCAAGAAGGTAAGTTATGGCATATGAGTTATAGTAGAATGACATAATAGAAATGTCTATCTTAGTTAAGCAAGAAGTGAGAGGGTCATAACATCATTAATACCAGTTAATATTGAAGGGAAACTTCCAACAATGGTTTCTTTTAGATTAATTGTGTTGTATGTATTAATTGTCTTTGCTTTATAAAAACGACTACGATATTTTATTAGAAAATTTTCTTTTTATTACCGTATTGATTTTTTGGATTGGCTATATAGATTGTGAAACAATATAAATAAAGAAATCTCATAAAGACACTTAACTAATGCAAAGTACGACTGAAAGTTTATAAAATAAATTTGAAATTTTATTAAATTAACTACTGAAAGTAAATAATGTTAAGCCCCAAAGGCATTAAAATTTTGGGAAAATAATTTTTTGCAAGCAAAGAATAGGGCAAGATTGTTGCAAAACCATAGGTCACTATCCCTATGCCTTAAAAGCTGAAATTTATAAATATATTTATGTGTAGATTGTTGTTCTAAAATAAAAGAAAAAGTTTTTGAAACTTGAAAATTTAATGTGCAATAAGATAGGGCCAATCATAGATGTTAACCCATTGACTAAATCTCGATTGTGTGGGATGCGGCTAATTTGTTTTGAAAAGTTAAGGACATACTTTTAGAAATTTTGTTCAAAAATCTGTGATTTTTAAAATATAAAATACGTTTGTAAAAGTTTTAAAAAATGAGTTTTTGTTTAAAAAAATTCAACTATTTCAAAAATTCAATTGAAAATGATTTTGAACGGAAAAGAGAAAATCTTTTATTTTTGAAATGCCGCAAGCTTAGCCTAGGAAAAGTCTAGCAAATATGAATTTTACTATTCAGCAGAAGTTACAATATGTAAAATACAGTTAATTACGATGGAAAAGTTGTTTTAGTACTGGAATTTCATTTTCCATACTTTGTTGATAGTGGAACAAAACTTGTTTTGAAATAAATCTATTTAACTTTTTTTAAAATAAACTTTCTTGTGCGAAACGTACTTAGAAAAGTTGGAAAGATTTAGGGACAAAAGAGAAGATTCTAAGATACAGCGGAACGGGCACATGAGAGAAGGATGGAAATATAGAATTCTCTATCTAAATTCATTTTTCGGCATAAGAACATAAATTTAGAAAACGGGGTATTTTAAAATTTTTGGATGCTAGAAATTGTGTGCTACGTATTGAATAGTAGAGATTGGATGCAATATTGGTTGAACCGTACTCCTATTTGTGGGAGTGTAGAGAAAATTGTGTGTGAATTGTTTTCTAAAAACTTGCAAACATATAGAGATGCTGGTATATACAGGTTGTTTGCATCGTGTTTTTAAAGTTTTTTTAAAGAATGCATTCATATAAGAGGCGCCGACTTAGTATTCTTCTGCATATATAATGTACATGTTATGATACACTATGCACTTGTACGCTATTGCCTGTAAAATTGGTTGTATACTAATTGGTTGGATAGCTTAGAATGATTGTGCATTATGTTACACGATTTAGTCCTTAAAGAATTTTAAGGATGAAATTCTTTTAAGGAGGAAGAATATAATGTGGGTTACGGTGTAATGGATCTTAAGGCTCCTTCAACACAAGAGAGAGTGAATAGTATTTTTTAACTTTTATGAATCTTTTTAACTTTGTTTCAAGATTTAATCAAATCATAGATTATCAACACACATCTATACTAATCAAGCAGTCGTAGATGCAATTACAGATAAATATAAAAGCGATAACAAAAGGTAAAGTAAAAGAGATGACACTAGAAATTTTATACTGGTATGGATTAGCCAATCCTACATTTAGTCTTGTACAAAATTGTACGGATTTCTTTTCAATTGCCTACTTTAAGATGGTTTTAAGCAAATCAGAATACATTCTTGATTTCAAGGCTATGAGATACACCCTCCTGTCTAACGAGTCCGAGGGTAAACTCTGCTAATTTACCAGGAAAAAGATCATCCACCAGATTTAGATGGGCTGCTAAACACACCCACTTGATTTGAACGATCAACAAGCACACCCACTTGATTTGAACCGGCAATAAGCATACCGAAACAAATTGGAGTAGATTTATTGATTTTCAAATATAATCAGTTATACTTAGGATACAAGATATCCTATATCTCTTCTAAAGCAGTTTGATTTTGAGTTTGTAGAGAGAATGCTTCCAAAATAGCAAATAATTTGTAGAGAATCAATCTAGTAGTGTATGGATAATGTAGTAAATAGTTTTCAAGAAATATTTCAAAGTAGCAAGGAGTTAGAAGAAAGTTAAAGAAATCGATTAGAAAATTCTTTTATGATCCTCTTTATATAATGAACGAACAGATGCATCCATTCATGAAGTGGTGCATCCAAAAGACATTCTTTTCAAATTTTAAGAAACAAACCAACAGTCACTATATTGATATATCTATAAGGCGTATATCGACATATCCTTGTTAAATTTGAAAATTATTTTGTTTTAAATTGTTTTCAAACTTCAATATTTTGTAAAATAATTTAAACATAATTTTTAAATACTTTGAACACATAAAATCTTTAATAAAGTATTTGTTAAATATATTTTGAATTTTCAATAATCTATTTTGATAATCTATCAAAGGTCAAAATTTTGTGATAAGGATTAGAATCTGCTATCAGGGACTTTAACAATTTATTCTAATGACTTGTAACTATATACGAAAGTCTTGAGTTCTTCAAACCTTTGTCTTTAAACCCATGAGTCCTAACCATCTCTACATTTTGAACTTTAGTCTTTATATCGATCTGTCTTCATGTTTAATCATTCTATACATATGTAATATTCTGCAATATATACTATATAACTTGGCAAAACGTTAGTATCTATATTTATATAGCGGTTGTCATCAAAATCAACATCTAATGTACTAACAATCTCCCTATTTTGGATGATGCCAACCATGCAAATATTTATGTATATAAAACATAATATAACTCCCCTGAGTTAAATAACCCCCCTGAGTTAAATAACTCCCCAGAGTATATGCATGTGTTATATTTTATATTTTTCTTCCCCTTGGTCATCAACAAAAAAGGATGAAAAACAAACTCCTCCTAAATATGATATGCTAATGAATTATGGAGTCAAAATCAATATTTTAATTCTAAGCTTTTTTTGAGATTTAAACTTTAAATAACTGTGATTAGATTATATATAAGATACATTTTTATAAAAATAGTAGTCATTTAAATGTGGTATATAACATATATTAAAGACATATATTGAGTAATAATTAAGTTCTAACCCATACTCCAAATATTGAAGGCATCAGACAAGACACGACAAACTTTATTAATAAATCCAACTATTATATAATCAGAACAATCCTAAACAAACCAAGTCAACAAACAATCCAAACCTAGCTATATTTAGTATTTACAAACCAATTAAATTCATGAATATAAGTTTGAAAAAATACACTTAAAAATTCTAAAAAAATTGGAATACTAGATTTTTCGTGGAGCTTCAACCCATCCTTCAGATCCAAAAATTAGATTTGTTTTGATGACATCCCAATATTTTTGTTCCATGTTTGCTTTGAAGTTTGAGCATTTTGAGTTGTTGAGATCATCTTTGATAATGGAGGAAATTAATCATCGAAGATCATCAAAGTGTTGCTCTTATTCCTTTGTCACTTGCATTTGACTTAATTCTAAATACCTTTGATTTCGAAAAATGAAATGGAGAGCATTTTTGAAAGATTGAAGCGTTTCTTCTAAGTTTTCATTAAATTTTTGATGCGGAGAACTCATTTTTGTGGAAAAAAAAATGTTTAGAATGTAAAGAGCGGAAAGATAAATCAATGTATGAGTTTTTCAGAAAGAATGTGGTTTAAATAGAGATCAAAAGATATATTAACTTACTGATTTAAAGTTGGTTATCAATTTTGAATTTTAAAATTTTTCGAAAATGGCTAGTACTTCGACACATCTATGTGCGATATGTCGACAAATGTGCTTTAGTTTGCACCAGTTATGTAACAACCAGCCTTTTCAAGTCTTAAAAGTCGACACTAATACATCCACGATATTCACATGTCGAACACCCAAGTGCAGAAAAGATGGTTCATTAGGATAAAAGAAAAGAAAACGACAGAACAGAATCTCATAGTATGACAAGTAATATATCGTATACCAAGATCTTTACAAAAAGAAAACTTTAATATATATACTATCATCAGAGCAAAACTAACATATCATCAGCATGGACAGTTATAACAACATGTCCTTATAATCGCTAATAAATACAAACAAGGACAAACAGTGGAAGATAAAATACGGTAATATATCTTGGATGATCCAGCTCATCTCCTGAAGCTCCAAAGTGTCCAGATAAATCTAGAAAATATGCTCGGGTTGACCCAAGCATTACAAGAAAAAAAAAGTCTGAATCAGTCTGGTAATTCTAGCATGGGAAACATAATCAAGTGGATTTTAACATTATAATTTTTTTTTAAATAAAGGTATCTTGTAAGACTATGCTGCACATAAACACGGACGGGTTTTTTACCTTACTATAACCAAACCATTTTATAAGAAATCCTATGATACTATAATAATGTTTAAAGGTTGAAAGTAAATATATAAATAGCCGGAATGCTTGCATCTCACATTCCAACATAGTTGGGCATAACTAAGTCTATTAAGGTTTGTATTAGAGGTTGGACTCCCACATGGAAAGGTAAGGGACTACCTTCCGTTAGTACACCTCTTGACCAAATGTACCCAAGGTCGAACCTATGGATCTTGCGAACACAAAGCCAGCTACCACTTTAACATGACGTACCGAATTACATCATCCCTTAGGCACCGAGCTGCTGCAAACATTATCCCATAGTTGCCCCTCGCATGCACCAAAATCCATAAAATCAAATCTTGATTGAGTAATGATGCTCCTGATGGTAGCTCACCACATAGCTCTACAAGCATCCCCTAATTTAGCCATTACCATGTTGTGAGGCTTGCGAGGTTACGCTTTTATCTTTTCCCCTAGCAATTCCCATATGGAATCCTAGCACTGCCCTCTAGGAAAAAATGCAATGCCAACATTCATCCACTCAGTTGTTCAGTATATGAACAAACAGAAGGCACTACTTCTACTACATCCATTTTGGAATCACCCTCAAGATTAATGGCAAGTTTCCCTTACAGTTCAAAGAACTTCGTCTTCGATCACATCATCTCGAATAATTCTCGAGCCTCTTCCAAAGCGTTAAACGTGCATGTAATTTTAGAGTGGTTATAGTTTCGAGACATCTCATATAAGTACGATCCCTAGCTAATCGGTCGCTCTAAAACCATATCGATAGTTCTGGTAAAATTAATTCTCGTTCTTTTGGAAGTAATCAAACAATACATAAGAGCGGATATCATCTCCTATCTATTTAAGCGGACGGATTTCCTTATCATTTGTCCTAGGAGAACAAAACGAGATTTATACATACGGTACAACATCATCAAAGATGACTGTACCACATAAATTCTGTGTTTCTCCTAGATATTTCCATAATTATATTCTGGCCAAGATTTAATAGTCGGTTGTTTAACTGTCAAATAAACAAATAATCAAACATAGATTAAATTTCATGTGCGATCAACTAAGCTTCTATTAATTAATCTTTCTTTAATTAAATATCTTTTCAATTATTTGATTCAAAATTCTTTCACCAAAGATATATTCACAGACCCTTTGTATTCTTTTCAATACTCGGGAAAACATTCATATACTTATCTTTGTGGTATAAATATGGTACAAAACATTATACTTTCAATGCTTAGAAAATATATCAATATATTCATCTCAACGGCATAAGTATATTAATAAAACCTAAGGAAGATTTCCTCTTTTTCAAATTCATATTTAAATGGGTCAAAACAAATATCATTTAAAACATTACTTCCTTTAAAGCCCAAAGCATTTTCCTTCGGTGTTAAGTATGGAAAGAATCCTTCCATACCATAATATTAACAAGGATTATTTATCAAAATAAAATCTCATTCCTATCATAAAATTCCCATTTTACAAATTAATTTCATATTTACAAATCCTTTTATAAATTTCCAAATTAATTTGTAAAATTCTTATATAAATCTCTAATACTATTTATAAAGTTCTTTTATAAAACTCTAAAATTATTTATAGAACTTCTTTAATAAAACTCCTTTCTATTTATACATTCCTTTATAAAAATCCTTTTACAAATCCAACTCGTTTTTTTCTTATATGTTTTATACTAGTCTATGTTACCTTTAAAATATCATTTATAAATTCATTCTTTTGTTTATAAATTACCGTTTATAAATCTCTCCTTTGTTTATAAAATACCATTTATCAATCTCTCTTACAAAGCATCGCCTATACAACTCCTTTACAAAATATTGCTTATAAATCTTCTTTACAAAATATCATTTGTAAATCTCCTTTAAATAAATAAGAATATAGTGTCGAGGACAAAATTTCTCAACATTTTAGTCTCGAGGACCGACTTTCGGTTATTTAGCATGAATGTCAACTTTTGAAGTTCAATTTGGAGGCAGGACAAGAAATTAGCAACCAGGATAAACACACAAATAAGTCTGAAGTGGCATCAAGCTTAGGCAGCGTTGTCGGCGAGGGCGGTTGCTATGATGGCGTTGGCTGCAAGGGTGGTTGGTTTGACGGTGGATGGCAACGACTAGGGTTTCGAAGTACCTCGATCTGAAGTCATCTAATGATGGAAAATTGATTACTCTGGTGGTAGGGACGCCATGGTGAAGTGGTATTTTAGAAGAAACAACAATTCAAGGAAGAAGAAGAGCAAGTCATGGAAGAATTAGTGAAGAAAAATTGGTATCAGCTGTTAAGTATCAGTTTTTCAGTTTGTAAGTATCATTTTCGAAAATATTTATTATTTTTGAGTTTGTGATTTTGTTGTATAACAAAATTATTATACTGTAATAAATCCACATTTTGAAGCAAACATTTTTTAATTGTTATTTTGTTTTTTTTGCACTCATATTGGTTTGACTGATAGTATATTGCTGTGTTGAGTTTAGTGAGGATCAGTTTTTAGGTATCATTTCTATTTTTTTAGTATCATTTTTTAAAATAATGTAGCGTGGAAGTTTTTAATTACATTATTTGTTTGATTATATAAAAAAATAAAGTTATTACATAGTAAATATGATGATTATTGAGTTAAAGTAGTGTTTCGTTAGTATCAAATGTTTAATGATTTTGTTTGAGTATCAGTTTTACTATTAATTTGTGCATTAGTTTTTAGGTATCAGTCTTAGTGACAGTAAGTATCATTTTTTGTAAAAATTGTTTTATTTTTTTGCCTCGAGATGAACCTTTGTCATGCTCGCCATTGTGCACAATACCTTCGTTGAATGGAATTCGTGCTTATGCTAGAGCCGAGCCACTCGATCTGGCCTGCATCGGAGAATGGAGATGCTTGAGTCAAAGCATCGTTATACGAGATAACGATGCAATTTCATGAGCCTGATAGATGTTGATTGTGGGTGGTCTTTTTGTGCTTTAAATATGATGATGAACTGCTTTTCTATAAGGATGATTATTATGATTGAAATACTTGTTCAAGAATAAACTGTAAACTTAGATAACCGTGATTGTGATTGAATTTGATAAATTCGAGAACCTAGGAGATTATGGTTTGGTTTTTGAGTATCAGCTGTTAGGTATCAGTTTTAATTGTTGGAAGCAGTTTTTAGGTATCAGTTTTTAGGTAGGAGTTTTATGTATCAGTTTTTAGTTACCATTAGCAGTTTTTAGGTATCAACTTTTAAATTAAGAGTTATCGGTAGAATGTGATGGCCGCGGGTGGTGTTGGGGATGGCGGCGAGACTGGTGGCGCAGGTGACGGCCGTGGGTGGTGGTGCGATGAGTGGTGGGTGATAATTTTGGCAGTTTGTCCTTACGATTAATTTTTGAAGAGTGTTTGTCCTTATCACTAATTTTAGGAGAATGTTTGTCCTTGTAGCTAAAAATTGAGGTTGTGTCCTTGAGGCTAAAAAAATACAAATTTTTGTCCTTCATACAAAAAACCTCTTAAATAAACCTTTTTCATTAAAAAAACTCATTTATACAACAATTAATTAACTTTAAACATCATCAATAAAATTATTAATTGACTTAAAACATCATTAATAAAATAATTAATTAACCTTAAACAATAGTAATAATATAATTAAATATCTTTAAAACACATTAATAATACAAGTAAATATCTTTATAATTATATAAACACTTAACCTCGAATTGTTATAGAATGAAAGTTAATTTAAAATCCATAGCTTTTCAAATTCGAGAAGAGGCTTAGAGACCATAATGGTACTTTGATGAGTAATCATTTGTTAAATTCCATTTTTCAAGTCAAACTTTGGTATTTACATGAGCAAGCACATATGTAAATAAAATCAACAATTATCAATCAATAGCTAATATGTCACTTATCTAATATTAATCAACTGGAAAATAATTAAAATGACCAAATTAATATGATAGTAGAAGGTGAATTTATTCTGCTAAACAAGTGCCCAAATAATCTAATCAATTTAAATATAGCAGAGTAGTGTTTTATTCTACTACCAGACGACGTCAATGGGGTATAATCAGTGTAATTATAACCAATCATTGTTATATAATCATCAAGTCATAACATAACAGAACTATCAACTATTTACACCTAAGTGTTATACTCGTCAATATGGGCGTAGTGCAAAAATTCGCAGGTCAAATGGATTGAAAACATGCGAGTTATAGCATTTTTAATTCAATATATTAAAGTGATAATAAACTAAATAAATTATTTTCTCGCGCACACCATCAAGCTCAAATCCCACTAGCAACCCCAAATCAAAATGATGTACACGTAAATTTGCATATTTACTTTCATATTTAATTGAATTTAATTAACAAGTTTAAAACAAAATTCAAATTATTTGCAAATCATCATTTATTCATCTTCATATAGGGGATAAATGGTCATTTTTGTGTATATATTAATTTGATAATTTTTACTTGGACATTTTTATTTTATTTTATAGAAATTTGAATTCAAATGGAAGAGGTTTTCATGGAAAATATGCATGCACAAGAGAATACAAGCAAATGAAGATATAAATAATTAATTTTACGAATCATGGAGGACTTCACTTATCCATTTACCATGATCACCTATTTAGGAGCTAATACACATGCTAATAAAGCTTAAAATTTCATGCACATTTAAGTGGAGGATTATCTCATGCTAATGATAACCTTGTGACCGAGGGGTGGTTTGACTAGTTTCCAAAAATACGGATTAGAGTTTCAAACTTGTATAAATACCTCATATATTCATTTAATTAGCCTCTTAGCCTCCTTTGAGCCTCCTCTTTAGTTAGTTTAGTTTTAGGCTCAAAAATAAATCAAAACTTTCTTTTCTTTTTCACGGCTACTTAACCATTTTCTTTCATGTATTTTTCTTTTATGCAAATTTTAATTTATGCTCTTTTCTATTTACATGCTCTCTTTCCTTTCATGTCAGTAGCATCATTTTATTTCTTATGCAAGTAGATTAGCTTTTATTTCATTTTAATTATCTCTCTTTTTAATTAGCTTGAATTTTCTTCTTGTTTTTGTTTCATGTTGCAATTTACATTTGTTGAAGTGATAAGAAATATGAGAGGCTAAACCCCTTCAATTTAGGGGTAATGAAGCTCTTTAATTATGTAGATTCAACATTTTGATAACTTATGTTCTCGTTTTGTGCTTAATGGAAAGTTGTATATTGATGTAAGTTTATTAATGAATTTGACAGTCTATGATGTTAATCACATATATGCTATTCTTACTCAAATAAACATAATTTACATCATCATCTAACTAATTGATTTTGGTAATGAAAGTGAATTTAGAATCAAAATTTGGTGATCTATATCTCTAATCAATAGTTAATATGTCATTCTTAAAATAGATTTTATTTTCAAGTTCATTGTCATTTTTATGAGAGTTAAGAAGTGGTTTAATGAGTGTATTATAGTGATGGTTTATTGGACTAATTAATAACAAAAATATTCCATACTTAAGATAAACACATCAATTAAATATCTAATGACCAAAAGAGAGATAATAATTTCATTTTGTTGATTTATGTGATCATGAGAACGACATTGCTTCTAAATTGTCTTCAACCTCCCATATTTTTATCCATTCTAGCTTTTGTTAGTTTTTAAGCTTAATACAACTTCAAATTCTTGGTTTAATTTGATTGACTAGAATTTTAAAATCTAAACAATTCCCTATGGTCGACCCGTACTAACATTATACGCCGTGCGCTTGCGGTTAATTTAAATTTAAATTTGATCGGCTATTTTCTAACTCGATTGAAAATTAACCGTGAAACAAGTTTTTGGCGTCGTTGCTGGAGAATTTGATTTGATTTGATTTTCTATTCTTCGGATTATTTATTGTTTGATTTTTGTGTGTTTTCATTTTGTATGTTAATTAGCAATTAAAAAAAATGTCGAGCTGTGTATTTGTTGTTTGATTTTTGCGTTCATTGTGTTGTGTGCTTGTTTTGTAGTCTGTTTTCATTTACATTTGCATATTATTATTATTTTTTAAAAAAAACACAATTTCAAACAAAATTAGTTTATTGCATTTACACTTTTACATTTACATTTCATTTCATTTTCTTCTTTTGTTTACATTCACAAAAAAAAAAGAATTTTCAAACTGTGCATATTTATCGTGCACACTGCCTCGGCACTACCCTTCTCTGCATCCACCGTCTCATTTCTACAATTCCTGTTCCTTCACCATTACAATTTCCCTTCTCTGCAAAACTACAACCCACTTTACCTAGTTTTCTGCTGTGTACATATCTTCAAACCTCTGTGCACAAATTTTCTGGTCTGGTCACATGTTCTCTGGTCATTGATCTACAAGTTTTCTGATTCAACAAGTGAAACCATCTACATAACTCCTCACTTCTTCTAAACATACTCCCCCCACACTTTTCAACATATCTGCAGTCACATATCCGTTGCATTGTGCATGTCACAGACCTATCAACAACCTGCCTACACCATTTAACCTGTCTTCATCACTGTTTCAAGTGCATACGACCCCTACTTCAATATAAATATCCATTCAGCACCGAGCAAACTCCTAACATACTGCTGCTAAATCATCAAATTCCACCACAGTAGCACACGCTTCACCTACAAATACAATCTTGAACTAATCGCCACCTCCTCTACCAGAAACCGTTCCACTGCTTTTTTGCCAATACCTCCAACATTCACAATAACACTCTCTAGCCATTCACTACTACCCCTCAATCAAAACATTACTGCACCCCATCACCTCTCTGCAAAAGCCCCACCATCACAAAACTGTGCTCAGCCTGCTCCTCCTATCCTCTACCCTTCTCCCTGTTAAAATTGTGTGCCTATTTCAACAAAAAAAACACTGCACCGGTTCACTACCTTGCATCACACTATCGACTGAAACATCCGACTGCAAGCAACAACAATCAACAAATACAACAGTCACAAACCCCTCAATCCTACACCTTTTCATCATCTCTAAACCATTCAGCCACCTGCAACCACTTCAAATAACCCCAACAACACTTTGTAAGCAACCCACCGGCAAACTCACAACCAGCATACAACACCACAGTCAAATACCCACCAATCCATTCATCATCCCTGCAATCCGACCACAACTTCTCCCCTACATACACTTGCTACCAACTACACACTTCTACCATATTCTCCCCCAGAAGTACAATAGATATCAAACTGTGTATACTACACAACTGCAATAACTTCATATCAGAGGAACCACAATCACTCCTCTAGCTTCATCAACTTACTGTCAACTCTGTGCCTCCACCACAACACATCAACATACTTCCTCAAAAATAAAAATATAAATATAAAAAAACATCTGCACAACATTCATATCCTTTAACCACTCACCTCTTTACTGTTGAACTACAGCCACTTATCACAACCGAGCACCTACCACCGAGCTACCACCAGCAACCATCTCCACCTCCAACCAGCACCCAAATCGCAACCTTCCCAATCAACCCGCAATTGCAACAGCGCCTCGAACAACCCACTATCCAATCCCAAACTCCTCAAATCACGACCCCGCCAGCAATCCACATCGACTAACTGAAATCCCCTAAATCGCCGATTCATCGAATTCGAACCGCCAGCAACCCAATCCTTATCGCAGCTTATTCGATCAAGAAGAATTTGATTCATACGTCTTTGATAAACCAGTGCGATTTTGAATTGCATAATTCTGAATTGTACGTAGAGAGAGTTTTGATAAAGCAGAAGTCATCATTTTGTTCGATATAAAGATAATTGAGAAAGGGGTAGTTGTTCAATTGTGGGCCGGGTGCGCTCCGTGTTTTTTCTTTTCGTTTTTTTTTTCCATTTTGTTTTCCCATTCTCCTTTTTGTTCCTTTTGTTTTCTAAAGAAAAAGGAGAGATAAAAAAAGAGAGAAGATAAGTTGTTTTGTTTGTCTTTGTTTTCAATTGACCATTGTTTGTCTATAAAAAAAACAAAAAACAAATTTCAATTTGTTTTGTTTTCACTTGTTTTTTTTGAATTGTTTTGTTCTTCTTTGATATTAAAAAAACTGTATATATCTTGTTTCTAATTTCAGATTGCAAAAGCAGAATATTAAAAAGAAGAATTTGTTGTCAAAAGTAATTGCTCTGCTTGCTTGCTCTCTATAAAAAAAAATTCTGCTTTTAAAATAAATTGCTAATAAAATTCTACATACTCTTGTATTATGCCTTTGTCCCTTGTTTTCAGTTTGCATTGCTGGTTGCTTGCATTTGCGCGCGCACACACACACACACATATATATAGTTTCAAAAAAAATTCACTTGTAGTTGCATTGTTAATACACGTTTACTTTCAGTTTTGCATTTCATCCTAGAATTTGCTAATAGTAACGATTAGATATTGAACTTAAGGGCGTCAAGAGCTCACATATGGTTTAATTGTACGTTGATAAGTTGTCTTCTTTGAACAATTTAAGTTATTCGTGTCTAGGCTACGACAGAGCAATAATCAGTTATAAATATTACAGTGATTCGTAAATGTTATACCGATTATTTCTCGGAAGGTACTTAAACCTTCGGCTGCATTGCTACGGTGATTCGTGGTGCACCGATAAATCCTGTCTGTTATCAGGCTGAGAATTATCTTGTTGAATTAAGCCAAAGTGTGATTATATAATTTTAGGTTAGGAGCTACTTAGGGTAGAAAATTTGTAATTAAGCCTTGCATTCATTTAGTTGCATTAGATCATGCATATTAACAAAAAAATTCAAAATGCAAAAAAAAATAAAAAAATTGTAAATATTTCTTAACTTAGTTCATTTAAATATTTTCATTTGAAAATTTTCCATCAAAATCAAAAGTAAAATTAAAAAATTTGAGTTAACTTTTATTTAGAAAAGCAAAAATCCAAAAACTATATAACCTTTTCAAAAAAAAAAAATTGAACAATTCAAAAACAAAAATCAAAATTCCTTTTTTAAATTCTCTTTGATAAATATTTTTCCTTTAAAAAAAATCAAAAAAAAACATTCTTTAAAATGTCTGAGTTTTCTTACTCACGTAAATTTTACAACAGTTGTGAAAATCAATATAATCCATATAATTTCACAAGGATTTTTATGGATATTTTAGTGACAACTATTGTACAAACTATTTGAATTTTGAACAGCAAAATTTTCAAAATGATGGCCAACCTTCAAATCTTGAAAAATGCATTGACACGATTTCATCTTTACTTGAATTCTCTACACAAAATGATCAAAGGATAATTGATTTGTGTAATTCATATTTGTGCAACAGCTCAAGTCCAGAATTTCAAAATAATTAAAATTAGAATTCACCTAAAAATTCAAATGATTTCGATTATAACCCATGCCAATTCAATTTCGAACATCAAAATGAATTTAAAGTCAAAATGTAAATGGAACCAAATTTTTAAATGATTTTGGCAATGGAAATAATCTCGACTACAATGTGATTGATAAATTTTGTTCTCAACCAGTTCAAATTGAGAATTCTCAAATTAATAATTATAAATTGGATTTTGTTGAGCAAATGAATGAAATTTACAAAGATCACACGGATTTCTTGTTTGAAACATATACGAGACAACGTGAGCAACAAAATCAAAACCCAACGATTGACGAGCCAAATAATAATCATCTTTTATCAAAATCGATGATTTTCAAATAATAAATTTTGAAATTGAAAACGACAATCTTAATGAAATTTTTGAAAATTCGGTAACTGAGTTGGATTTCAATTCTTTTAAAAGTGTGAAACCAAATTTAAAATTCAATCTTCCTTTTTCTGATTTTGAAAATTTGAATACAACTTTGGATTTTAAAGTTGACAAATGCAATGAAGTTGTGAATAATTCAACAAAGGAAGATGAATTTTTTAAACATAAATTTTATGGACTTTTCGATGATGAGTTGTTGAATTCTGAAGGGGAAGATTTAAATCACCATTTTAATTTTGAAATCAACAATTTTGAAGAAATTGTCAATGGTAAGTTTGAACTTCAACAAATCGTTCTATCAACTCTGAAAATCATTGAAAATAAAACAACTCATACGATTTTTAAGAAAATGACATTCGTTTTTCCAAATCAACATCCAATTTTGAAATCTTTTATGATTTGGTTTTCTATGCTTAATCTGTGTCTCTTGTAGTTGACAAGACGAATTGGTCTTGGAAAAACCGTTTCATTTACTCTTTAACCGTATATTTTCTGATGTCGTGTAAATAATAATCTTTTCATTTTCATGTAAAATAGCTCATATTTTTATTTTTTTCCCCTTTCACTTGGGTTTGACTGTGGGGACACAGTCAAATCGAGTGTGGGGGGAGTCTCATCTTCATTTTTGATTTTTCATGTTGTATTTTTTTTCATTTTCTTTCCAAAACTCAAAAAAATTAAAAAAATAAAGCAAAAGGATTCCCAAAAACAATTTTTCGTAGTCTTTTGATTTATTTTTGAAGAAACACAATATGATAAATATACGGTTTTGGTTATTAAATTGAAATTTTCAAAAATTTATTTGTCCTAACAAAAATAGAAATGAAGTTTAATTGCAAGTAACTATAGTTTAGCTAGAACATATGAAGGTTCATGGGTGATAATTATGAAGTATATCATAATGGAAAAATTCTGTTTAAAAAAGTGGTAAATATAAAGTAAAGGCTATAACAATTTTTTACTTCCAAGTTAAATGGTGCTAAGATGAATTTGCAAAACACACTTTTCAAAAAAAAAACAAACAAAAGAAAAATATTTATATTTTTATATATGTATGTATTTTATGAACAACTAGAGTCATGTTTTCACACGCAAGTGTGTTTACTCGCCATGCTCTATACCCTTCTCATGTAAGTCCGAAGGCAGTGCATGATCGATATATCTAGCCTCCTGTTTATCTGAGTTAGGTGTATGTATACAAAAATTCTTTTATTAATAATGCATACAGTCGATAGGTGTTCACACTTGTGTGTTCACTCGCCATGCTTTGTATTCCTCTCACGTAAGCCCAAAAGGCAGTGCATGGATGATATATCTGGCCTCGGTTTTTTGAGTTAGGCATATGTAAATATTGTTAACATCAATAATTTTTTAAAAAAAGTGAGAGTAAGCAATTGAAATCCAAGCACTATTTTCACTTATTTGATTCGATTTGATATTAAAAAGAAATAAAAATATCACTTTAAAAAACTTTGATAATCCACTAAGGATCTATTTCATAGTTGCATTGTGTTATCAACCGAAACAACTAGCCAAACTAGAGTCTATTTGTTATGATAACTTAGTTTTTATTTGAAAATTTAACGAGTAAATGACTTAAATTTTCAAGATAATGATCGAAACTTATATTTAACTTATTCATGTTAATTTAAAAGTAAACTCTTCGTTTGTGAATATTTTCAAAAACTTGCATTCATATCTTTGTGAATAAATCTAGCATTTAGGAATTTTTCACATTGCGTTTGGATTTTGTGGGTAGTATCCACTGAAAACCCTCACGAGACAACACTCGTCCTACCAGAGACACCTAGAGGTTTAGCGGCTTATTGCATATGTTAGTCCGTGAGATGATGGTTTTGATGACAACAACCTTAGAATAGGATTATAAAATATAAAACTAACATTATAGTTTAGAAATATATGTATATGCAGGATTTAACCATGCAGGTACCAAGAATGAAGACTGTATATTATAGAGATTCAAGATATCAAGATTGAAGACTCATGAGTATCAAGAATATCAAGATTATCAAGATTTCAAGATTTCAATTAATTTATTTTTTAATTAGAATTTTGTTATAACTCCTAGAAAAGCACTGACATCTTAAAATCCAATTTATTCGGGGAATGAAATCCACTTCGAGTCCGTTAAGAGATGGAACCCTAAATAGGAAGGAACCAACGAAAAATCTGGTGGAATATTGTTTTGCATCCGCTAATTTTTTATTCAAATGATTTTACAAAATTATCTTGTTTTCAAAATGATTTCAAACCTTCCTTTTAAAAGAATAAAAAACATCTGTCTTGATTTTAAATACTTTTAGCCTCAAAATAATCTTTATTTTCAAAATCAAATTATCTTTAGTTCTAAAACTATCTTTAATAATAATATATTTAACTTTTAATATTTATACTTAGATTTAAATATAAAATTATAGTAAAATTTTATATACATTATTCTCTATATTCATATATGTATTTTAACTATAGTTAGGTATATTTATAAAAGTTTAAAATAGTTTTAATAAAAGATAAAAGTTATTTTCAAAGAAAAACAAACCACCAAAATTTCCTTTGGGATGTCGACATACTCAATATACCCATGTCGACATAGTGTCAGTTAATTTCAAAATTTAAATTTCAAAAGAAGTGTCTATTCATCATATCTCTTCACGAATGGACATGGCTGTTGTTCTTCTATAAACAGGAGTTGTTTTCAACGAATTTTCATTCATATATACTGGTTTTCAATTCTCTTTTTATTCCATATTTCTTTATACACATTCCTACCATTACTCTATTGAAATCAACATTGAATCTAACTAGATTATTTCTGGTTTGATTCTCTATCACTATCTCAACAAGATCCCCAGTGCTATTCAGAGTTATAGGCTTATTTGTAATCAATTAAACGAGAAAAGGTGTGTTTGTGGCCTTGGAAATCAATCAATCGAGAAAAGGTGTGATTGTAGGCTTGGAAATCAGTTAGGTGAACTTGTTGTCTGAGAAATCAAGTATCTCTACCCAGAGGATTGTGAATCTGGAGGGTGTACCTCGTGGCCTTGAAATCGAGGGTATAATTATAAAGATTATTTTTGAAAGGAAATCCGTACTTGTGTGCGGGACTGGATGTAGGGTAACTCCGAACCAGTATAAAATCCGGTATGTTCTTTCCTTTACTGCTTTTACTTTATTTCTGCATCTGTGTTTGATTCTGTGATCATATCTGTGTCTGAATATTGCATACATTTGTGTTCAAATTAACAAAAACTCAAAAAGATTTAATAATTCCTTAAAACACTATTCACCCCCTCTAGTGTTTATCCTAGCCTTAAGATCCGTAATCCGCATTTCTCACATTTGGTATCAGAGCAAGGTTTTCAAAGTTTCATAACCTGAATTTTGAAAAGTTTTTCAAAATGGCTACCAACACTGGTACTGTTACTAACACACGTATCCCTGTCACTAGTTCATTAATAGAAGGCCAGTCTACTATCAGACCACCATTTTTTAGTGGCAGTAACTATGCATATTGGGCATGTAGGATAAAAATATATTTACAATCTGTAGGATTAGACACTTGGAATATCACATAAACTGAATATTCTGAACCCACAACTGATTTTGCGCAGTGGACCGCTGAGCAAAAGACTGTTGCACAAAATAATTCTAAAGCAATGAATATTTTGTTTTGTTCACTTGATAGGAATGAATTTAATTGAGTATCAATTTGTAAGTCTGCATATGAAATCTGAAAAACTTTGCAAGTTACTCACGAAGGAACAAACAAAGTTAAACAGACCAACATTTCCATGCTCACAAATTAGTTTCAATTATTTAAAATGAATTCTAATGAGTCTATTTCAGATATGTATAGTAGATTTCAGGATATTGTGCATTCTCTAATATCCTTGGGAAAGGAATTTTCGGAAGAAGATCAAGTCAGAAAAAATCTTAATTCTCTTACTCCAGAATGGGATCAAAAGACACATGCGATCGAAGAGACAAATGACATCAGTACCTTAAAGACAGAAGAATTAATTGGAAATCTAATGTCATTTGAAGTCCAAATGATCGGGAGAAGAGAAAGCAAAGCATCTGAAAAGAAATCAATGGCATTTAATGCATTAACTGATGGATCAGACTCAAACAGCGATAATGATGAAGAGATAGCCTTTATGACCAGGAATTTTCGTAAATTTATGAAATACAGAAAGATGAATAATCTCAAGAGTAACAACTATAAGAACTCTGAAAATCAGAATGTAGTGCCAAACAATGTCAAATATTTCAACTATGATGAAACATACCATATCAAAAGAGATTGTTCGTATCCAGATAGGCAAAATTCTCCTATAAACAATGATTCAACAAAGAAACGGAAGCATGCATTTACTGCTACTCTAGATGACTCAGACTCGTCCTCAAGCGATGATGACCAGAAGACAGATAATTCAAATTTGTGTTTCACGACGTTTCACGACTCTGACGAATTCAGAGAAACAGACTCAGAAAAAGGTACACATTTACAATACAATTGATTGAAATTGCATGCTTAGAATTAGATGCTTGATTGATTGATTTTGAATTGGTGTGTTATTTTAATTTTAAATTTTTTACTATTATATTATTATTTTATTATTATTTTTAATAGTATAATAATATATTATGGAATATACTACAATTCTAATAATATTCCAGATTATATATAGACACTAAAAATAATAAGTGTGTGTGTATATATATATATATATAATAGAGTACCTAAGAAAAATAAATCATAGAAATTCACAGGCACATGTCGACATGGTCCCTACCATGATGTCGACATGGGTACAGAATTTGAAATTCAAAATTTGAGTTCAAATGGTTGAATTTCCCTCCACCTTTTCACTTAATTCAATTCTCTGAAAAGACATCTTTTGACAAGAGAACATGTCCTTTGAGAATATATTTATTTACTATCTTTTATCACATCTTTTCACTCTCATTTTCAAATTCAAACTCTCTCTTCAAAACTCAAGCTCTCTACTCTCTACTCTAATGGCTTCTACAAGCAACCCCTCCACCATGAGAATTTCCAGAAAGATAAAAGAGCAACTCTTCAATGATATCGAGGCAATAAAAGCATACATCAATTATGCTAACTATGGAACAGTCCAACCCGGAAAGTTTGCTATATTTCAAGATTTCTCTTCTTATGAAATTGATTCTCTTTTTGCAAACAATCAAATTCTTAGTCTTATTGATGCTTCTCAAAATGATTTCGTTTGTTATCCAAATCTTGTTAAAATTTTCTGTGCAAATTTAAACAGTGGATTTTATATGGAAATGATGATCAAATTTGGAGTAGTGTCAAAGGCACTAGAATCGTTTTAAATTATGATCTTTTGGGTACCATTCTCAATTGCAAAAGCACGGGAATTGATCTTTCTAATTTTAAAATCGATGAAAATGATCGTGAGACATTTCATCACATTTTCGAAGGAAATAATGATTTTGAATTCAAAAATCGAAATTTTCGACCAAGCTAGAATTGTTAATCTTCTTTTACAACATACTTTGACCCCGAGATCGAGAATTTTAACAATTCCACCTCAAAAATTTGCAAAGCACTTTTTGCTATTTTTGGAAATTATGATATTAATTGGGGGCAAGTTATTTTGGATGAACTTCGTCCCAAAAATCTTGAAATGGGTGAGAATACTTTGTATCATGGAATTTATCTCACTCGGATTTTTAACTATTTTGGAGTGGATTTCAAAGGAGAAAAATTTGTTTCTAGAAAAGTTTTCAATCATTCCAACACTTCGCTTATGAAAATTCCATTTGTTCTTCAACCTTATGAGACTCTTGCCGAAAATAAAGAGCATTTGGCTCATGAGGAGATGGAAGAAGAGGAAGAGGAAGAAGAAGGGGATAAAATGGAAATTGAAGAAGAAGAAGAAGGTGAAACTTCTTTGGAAAGCATCGACTATCCTCCTAATCCATCCAACAAAACCCTTCTTAAAAACCAAAAGACCATTGTCGGGAATCAATGGATTCTTAAACGATTCGTTAGTAAGAAGTTGGATAAAATTTCATCTAGGATGAACAAGTTTATTTCCAAAGTCTGCAAGAAGCTTGGATTATCTTCATCTTCATCACCCTCTAACTAGTTTTACCATTTCATTTCATGTTGTATTAGTTTTAGTTTGTTTTAATTTGAAAGTTCATGTAGTTCTTTATGTTTAATCGTTGAATCATCTTAGTATGAAATGAAATGGAATTTCTTTTCTGTTATCTAGCTTATCTTACCTCCAGAATAAATGTTAGTATATTATATCAATATATACACACACAATTATTCACAAAATCAAAATAAGTCATCAAAATTCACTGGACGATGTTGACATCCCCCCATGACCATGTCGACATGTACTGGTCAAAAATGACATTTCATTTTGAATTTTAAATTTGAATAACTACCTTATGTCTATTCATTCCAAATGAATTTCTACACCTATAAATACCTATTTCTTCTAGAATTCATCACTGAATATTATTTCTTATCCACTTTGTCTCTCACTCTTCTCACAAACTCGAATATGGCCAATCCAATTCATAATTTATCCGAGAATCTTGAAGAAACTCTTAATTCTTTCAAGAATATTCTTTCGTTCATTCTTCGTAATCAGCGACACTTAGAATTGAGTCAAATACAGATGATCAAGGAGCAAGAAAGGCATTTCGATGCAATACGATGGATGATTTCCTCCCTGCACAAGGATGATAACGAAGCACATCCTCCAGTCTCTCTAACCAATGATAATGAAATTTGGGATGCCATTAAAACAGACCCTATATTTGGAGAAGAAGGATGGGTGGAAGTTCCTCCTAATATTTGATTTTATTTGATTGCTTTGTTTGAATTGTTTGCTTGGTTTGATTTGATTTGATTTGATTTGATTTGCTTTAAGTTGATTGATATAGATTGATATTTGGTGTGGATTGATGTTTTAATTTGGTTTGATGTTTGTTGTACAAAACATGTACAAATACACATTGATGTGTATAAGATCTTTAATTAATTATCATGTCTATCAGTATAATTATCTCTTAATCTATTTATTATATACTCCATTGTATAGTTTATTAGTGCAGGTATTTAGTACAAGAATGAGGGGGAGTTATATAGTTTGGAGTTATTTTTTGTTGATGACAAAGGGGGAGAAGTATAAAATATGATAGTTAGGCATAGATTAAGGGGGAGTTATTTGGATAGAAGTAATATTTTATAAACAAAGGTTGTCATCATCAAAAAAGGGGAGATTGTTAGTCCGTGAGATGATAGTTTTGATGACAAAAACCTTAGAATAGGATTATAAAATATAAATACTAACATTATAGTTTAGAAATATATGTATATGCAGGATTTAACCATGCTGGTACCAAGAATAAAGACTGTACAGTATAGAGATTCAAGATATCAAGATTATAAAGAGTTCAAGATTTCAAGTAATTTATTTTTTAATTAGGAATTTTGTTAAAACTCCTAGAAAAGCACCGACATCTTTCCAATTTATTCGTGGAATGGAATCCACTTCGAGCCCGTTAAAGGGATGGAACCCTAAGTAGGATGGAACCTACGAAAAATCTAGTGGAACATTGTTTTGTATTCGCTAACTTTTTATTCAAATGATTTTACAAAATTATCTTGTTTTCAAAATGATTTCAAAACCTTACTTTTAAAAGAATCTAAAACATCTATCCTGATTTTAAATACTTTTAGTCTCAAAATAATCTTTACTTTCAAAATCAAATTATCCTTAGTTTTAAAACTATCTTTAATAATAATATATTTAACTTTTAATATTTATACTTAGATTTAAATATAAAATTATAGTAAAATTATATATATATTATTCTGTATATTTATGTACGCATTTTAACTAAAGTTAAGTATATTTATAAAAGTTTAAAATAGTTTTAATAAAAGATAAAAGTTATTTTCAAAGAAAAACAAACCACCAAAATTTCCTTTGGGATGTCGACATACTCAATATACCCATGTGGACATAGTGTCGGTTAATTTCAAAATTTAAATTTCAAAAGAAGTGTCTATTCGTCATATCTCTTCATGGATGGACATTGCTGTTGTTCTTCTATAAATAGGGGTTGTTTTCAATGAATTTTCATTCATATTTTCTGGTTTTCATTTCTCTTTTTCTTCCAAATTTCTTTATACACATTCCTACCATTACTCTGCCGAAATCAACATTGAATCTAACTAGATTATCTCTGGTTTGATTCTCTAACACTATCTCAACAAGATCCTCAGTGCTATTTAGAGTCATAGGCTTCTTTGTAATCAATTAAACGAGAAAAGGTGTGATTGTGGCCTTGGAAATCAATTAAGCGAGAAAAGGTGTGATTGTAGCCTTGGAAATCAATTTGGTGAACTTGTTGTCCGGGAAATCAAGTATCTCTACCCAGAGGATTGTGAATCTGGGGGGTGTAACTTGTGGCCTTGAAATCTAGGGTGTAATTGTAAAGATTGGTTTTGAAAGGAAATACCTACTTGTGTGCGGTACTGGATGTAGGGTAACTCCGAACTAGTATAAAATCCGACATGTTCTTTTCTTTACTGCTTTTACTATATTTCTGCATCTGTGTTTGATTCTGTGATCATATTTGTATCTGAATATTGCATACATTTGTGTTCAAATTAACAAAAACTCAAAAAGATTTAATAATTCCTTAAAACACTATTCACCCCCCTCTAGTGTTTGTCCTAGCCTTAAGATCCGTAATCCGCATTTTTCACAGCATACGCTCAATACAATCGTGTTTCCTATGAAAATGGATTTATCTTAGTTTTTCTTTATTCCAGGACGAATAAAAAGGTAAGTGTGGGGTATTTGATGTGTATGTAAATATGCATATTTTTACTTCCATATTTAAACAAATTTAATTAAGTAAATGAGCATATTTGGTGTTTTAACAAGTTTAAACCAAAATTCAAATTATTTTCAAATCATCATTTATTTATTTTTATATAGGGACAAAATGGTCATTTTCGTGCATATATTAATTTGAGATTTTTACTTGGACATTTTTATGTCATTTTATAGGAATTTGATTCAAATGGAAGAGGTTTTCATGGAAAATATGCATGCACAAGAGAATACAAGCAAATGAAGATGGAAATAATTAATTTCATGAATCATGGAGGACCCCACCTACCCACTTAACATGATCACCTACTTAGGAGTTAATGCACATGCTAATGAAGCTTAAAGTTTCATGCACATTTAAATGGAGGATTATCTCATTCTAATGATAACTTGGTGGCCACACTTCCTGGAGGGTTAGTTTGGATAGTTTTAAAAGGTTAGGGTTGCAAACTTGTATAAATACCCCCATATGTTCATGTAATTAGCATCTTAGCCTCCTTTGAGCCTCCTCTTTAGTTAATTAAGTTTTAGGCTCAAAAATTAATCAAAATTCTCTTTTCTTTTCCATGGCTACTTGGCCATTTTCTTTCATGTATTTTTCTTTTATGCAAATTTTAGTTCATGTTCTTTTTTATTTGCATGCTCTCTTTCCTTTCATGTTAGTGACTTAGTTTTATTTCTTATGCATGTTGATTGGCTTTTATTTCATTTTAATTTGCTCCCTTTTTAATTAGCTTGGGTTTTCTTCTAGTTTTTGTTTCATGTTGCAATCTACATTTGCTGAGGTGATAACAAATATGAAAGGCTAAACCCCTTCAATTTAGGGGTAATGAAGCTATCTAACCATGTAGATTCAACATTTTGATAACTTTTGTTCTCCTTTTGTGCTTAATGGAAAGTTGCATGTTGATGTAAGTTTATTAATGAATTTGATAGTCTATGAAGTTAACCACATATAGGCTATTCTTACTCAAATAAACATAATTTACATTATCATCTAACTAATTGATTTTGGTAATGGAAGTGGAATTAGAATCAAAATTTGGTGGTCAATATTTCTAATCAATAGTTAATAGGCCATGCTTAAAATAGATTTTATTTTCAAGTTCATTGTCATTTTCATGAGAGTTAAGAAGTGGTTTAATGGGTGAGTTATAGTTTGATGGTTTAAATTGGGCAAATTAATAGCATAAATATTCCACACTTATGATAAACACATCAATTAAATTTACTAATGACTAAAAGAGAAATCATAATTTCATCTTGTTGATTTATGTGATCATGATAAGGACATTGCTCCTAAATTGCCTTCAAACTCTCATATATTTATCCATTCTAGCTTTTGTTGATATTTTACATTTTTTTAGCTCAACACAACTTCAAATTCTTGGTTTAATTTGATTGAATAAAATTTTAAAATCTAAACAATTCTCGGCTGCTCGACCCGTACTCGCCACGTACTAACATTGTACACCGTGCACTTGCGATTAATTTAAATTTAAATTTGATCGACATTTTCTAACTCAATAGGAAATTGGTCATCAAACACGAAACCCACTTCTTCTTCCCCCTCTAATCAAAAATCCTAAAATTCAATACCTATTCTAAGTGTACACGTGCACAACGTGCACATTATGCAACATGCACCTCCAACCACACCGCCGTTCGCTTCTCCAAGGCCACTTACAAGTCCACCATCTCAAGCTCTACCTTATGGCAACATTGCCTTAAACCTAGACCATCTCCTCGAATTTCGAACCTTCAACCCTAAAAAAAAATGCGCCCAGGCACTCAAATCAAGACGAATGCGACTCCTTCACCATCACCTCTCTCATCGTCCACTCTGCCACCATGACCAGGGCATCCACTGCTAAAAGCCTCACCTTTCAACCGCACCTCGATGAATTCGATGCATCACATCACCGCCACCTCCATTTTCAAATGTATAAACAAACACAGCTGAAAACCCTATATTATCTTGTTGTCACCACCATGGTCCATCGTACTACCTTCGATCACATCTATGCCTCGACCATGTCCCAACACTCCTTCCATCACTGCCCATAGCTCCCATATCCTCTAGATCGTCGGAAATTAATTTACGATCGAAAATGTTTCATCTCACCACTAGCATTGATTTTGATCATGAGACCTCCCCTAAAAATCTCACCTCGCTACCATGAACACGACCATGAACTCCTTTCATTGATTCGTAATGGTCGAAAAATGGTCGTCACTTGACCATTCACCGAAATTAACCGAATTATCGCACTCTACTCAACTAAACAACACACGACTATTTTAAATAAAAAGTAGAGACTAAAACTAACAACTTTTGGTCAATCGTTTTGGCTAATTTTAAACAAGGAAGGAGATGTTGATTTTTGAAAACAAAAAAGGAAATTTTGTTTCATTAGAGAGGAAAGAAAATAATGGGAGAAGAGAATACCGTTCTTAGTTTTGCCTATGCATTCACCTTCTAGTGCCTATGTACATGTATATGTGCATATTTGTTTTACAGCAAGTGTGACATAAGATTTCAAGCAAGATCCCAAACATAACGTGATTTAACAAATTATTTTAAACAGGATTTTCATCTCAAAATCACTACCAAGCCACTAATAATGCAACATTCATTTCATCAAGAATATCAGATAAGAATCGGAGAATTCACAACATTTATTATTTTCCAAAAGTTTGTAATAAGGGTTTAGTGATCTCACCTTACCGGATTAGCAAAATTCAAGCTTTAAGTTCAAATCTTTTGAGTGTAGAGATTATGACAACGGTTAAATGTTTTATATTTAAAATTTTCAAGATAAAACGAGTTGGTTTTTCTAATTATAAAAGGCGAATAAGGTGGAAGAATAGAAGTTAGAAAGTAGATAAGAAGGTGGAAAAATGAGATATGCACGTATATAAGAAGGAATAAAATATATAAAAAATATAAAGATAGAGAAGGAAAAAGACAAAAATGACCTCGAACGAAAATTTTCAACTCTCCCATCTTTTCAAGCCACCAAAATGTCAAGCTCATGAAAAAGATAATGGATATTAAAGTGGCTCGTGTACCTTTGTTAACTTGTTCGCTTAAAAAATCAAATCATCATTTCAAAATTTAAATTTAAATATATTTTATATTTATAAATTCTTCTTCTTATTATTTTATTTACTTATCTTATCTTAACATTTCAAAATAAAGTTTCCTCTAAACATTTGAATATTGTTTTAAAGTATTTGCATGAGTATTACAATTTTCTACAATTTATCGTTCGATAAAAAGCTGAAAATACAAAAAGCCGGTTTCGGTCAATTTTCAGTTTTTCACCGGACTACCTATTTTTGTAAACCAAATTCAAAATGAATTTTATACCATTATTTATTTAATTAAAAGTGGGTTATTTAATTATTTTAAATATTCTAAAATCAAATTGATAAAATTCTGGGTCATTACAATTTATATTTTTGTTCTAATTTTTGTTTATACTTAATAACTATTATATGTAACACCCCGTTATTTTTATAATAATTAATTTAAATAAAATTAATGTTTAAATAATAACATGAAAAATTAGAATTACAAACATCTAAATTTGGGTACAAAACTTACACTATTAGGTTCATGGCGATTTTCTGATCAATTTTTGTATATAAAGTTTTTCGATCGGAGTTCAAACAGAAAAGTTATTAATTCTTAAAGATTTTGTATCGAAATTAATTATATACTTAGTTATGGTAATAAAAGTTAATTGACGTTAATAATAACGCTAGTGGAAACTAAGATGTTTAGAAATGTTAACTTTAAATCAAATCCGTGAGAATATATATAAGCGGAAACAAATCATAACAATCAGTTTTAAAAAGCAATAAAACTAACAATTATCAGTCCTAATTAATCATCATTAGAAACATGAGCAATCTTGACCCGAAATGCCTTCAGATTGACCGGTAGCGGTCGACCCAAGGCATGGAGCGATCAACGTTGCTTGTGTAAATGCCGTAATAATATGTAGCCAAACGACCCAAATTCAATACCGTTTAATCTAACGGCTGACATTGATTTAAAACTCTATAAAAACAGACTTAGACCCACACTTCTGAACTCATATTTACGAAGTGATGTCGAAGCTCTATCATTTTTGCTTATCCTCCAAATCCTAAATTCTTAGAAATAGTTATAAATTATACATATATACAATTAGAGAACTGTAGAAGATGAATAGGAAGAAAAATAGGGCCAAATCAAATCATCAAAGTCAAGGTAAACTGTAAATATGGATCTAAAATGCTAATCAAAATCAAAATTACTTTTCTAATATAGATTTCTAATAGATCTGTATATGCTTGCAGTGTATATAATATTCGATTTATATCTTTATATATATTTTCCTATATGCCTGATATATAAAATGGAGTCGTGGGCTAAAAATTGTATACTTGAATGAAAATTGTTAACCCTGCCTACATATTTTATTATTGATAACATAAAATTGGATATTGCACGTATATGGAAAATACTAGGTATTAATAATCACTGAAATTGGTCTTCGAAATTTATAGAAATGTGATAGTTCTAGATTTTCGAATTTAATATGACTTGTGCAAATAAAATGGTAAATTGAGTTATCACAGTTAAACAAAGGGATTTAAGTAGTTCTAATTTGTTGGATTATATTGCATATTGCAATTTGATGTTCTATACATTATCGGGCTTCAGATTTACAAATAAAAGGTTAAAATTACAAGAAATTCACCTAAAGGAAAGAGACGTATAAAATAGGGATATTTATCATGTTTTATACTATTATTTCAATTCGTTATAATTATAAAAGTAATACAAATTCCCTTTTTGGATAAGATATAGAAATTTATAGTGTTAACCATTTATTTTGAAAGAAATGTAGTTTAAATGCATTAATATACAGAAATCCTAAAGGATAAACTAAAAGAATTATAAATGCAATAAAAACGGTCTAAGAAAAGAATATGCGTAAAATAAGTAAAATGGAAGTGAAATAAAAAGAAATGAAAAGATAAACAAGTTATAATAGTTCTCTAAAACAAGGTAGGAAATCATAGTTTAAAAAGTAATTAAAATGGGAAGTTAAAAAATAAGGGAAGGGGGAAAGCAAATTAGAAAAGATATTTAAAAGAAAGCGGTGGATGACCTTACATTAAATCAGATGTAAATCCGTAGAAAACATATTTAAAAGAAAGGTGTAAAGGATCTTATATTAAATCAGATGTAAATGCATAGAAAAGATATTTAAAAGAAAGCGGTAGATGACCTCATATTAAATCTGATGTAAATGCACAGAAAAGTAAAGAAATACTATCAACAATGAACAGTAGACGCACAATAATTAAATGAGAATGAATGATGACATACACACACACACACATAGAGAGCCTCAAGTATGCATTTTAGGGGATGTGAATATATAAGTATCATAAATGGATAAGGATGGCATAATCATTAGAATGTATTGGAATGCTAGGTTAGTAAAGTTACACAATAGAATTCTATCGACCACAAGGGACTACTGACAGTTGTGTATACATTATACTAATGTGGGGACAAGTCCAACCATAGGACCCATGAAGTATATACAGTTGCGTATAGATGAAGGAATACCCCAGTGGAGTCTACTTAAATAAAATAGAAAGTGGGGTATTGCCTTGATTGCAATAGGAAATCTAAATAGGATGGTGAGCGAAGAATGACTCTATGTTAGTATATGTTAGTACTAAATTTAGGAGTAGAGACTGTACATAGATCGAGAATGTCATGATTTCTAAGCGGTTGACGAGAAAGACAGGGGTTACACCTAACGGGCTACACTCTCTACTAGTGTACAGTCCAGGTTAGATTATGCATCGCCATAGCTGTTCACTGGTTTGTTTATTAGAAGGCAAGGCTAGCTAACTATTTCAGATGGGTCTTTCAAAAGTGCATGGGGTAGTCCATGGAGCTAAGTCCATATCACGTGGTGGTGAGTCCACCTTTATCTATAGTTCGTAGAGCCGAGTCTACAAAGCAAAAGGAAGACAGGTCAAAAATCCCCAAAAGCGAGATGGTGAGTGGCTAGATTTTTGAAAAGTCATTACTAGGCACTGTGGGAGTTCCTCGGTATGCACAACATTGAGAACGTGGTACATCGAGGATGATGGATGCTGACGGGGTGCTGAGAGATGGATGTTAGCGTGACAGTATCTCGGTCCAATGGGGGACTATGGTACTTATATTTTTATATATATGTACACAGTTATAAACAACTATAGGTAGATGGGATGTATTGTACGCGTACATAGAGTCGAGATGACTAAATAACAAAAAAACAACATGTGATGGAAGTCAATTGGCATAAACCAGTATTATGTATGCATGTATAATTTACCCATCGCTAGAATGTTGTTCTGACCCTTCCTTATTACAACTCACAAGATAACATAGACATGAAGGTACTAGCATAAGGTAGAAACAGTGAAAGGACAAGTTCCTTATGCATGCTCGACGCTAACAAGGGCACTGGTCATTGGAAGAGTCAATCTTGGTTACTAACTATGCGACTTATTACATTTTATCATTCCTCTATGACTTTTATCATTAGTACTCGCATTCGTTTAGGGGATACCAAACTAATGATTCGTACTTTGGTGGACTTGGGTTTTCAATTTTGCAAAAATTTAGGCCTATGGGGTGCAGGTTGTTACATTAGGTATCAGAGCTTAGGTTAATCGATCTTAAAAGAAAATAGGATTGAATGAACGTATTTGTATTCTACCTATAAATATAAATATATTATATGCTGAATCTTATAGATTTCGACTATAGAGTAGTTGCAATCATACACTAAAGTATGTATAAGTTGATTATGAGTCAAAATAATGGAAAGAGTTGAAGATGTAAACGTATCCCAATTACCTCACGGAAATAGGTCTACTCTTAGTTGACTATCTCCTTAATTTAAACCATCATAATGCATCCGCCTATTGCTTTATTTCGGATTCTTATCTTATTTTCAATTCTTTTTACCTTGTTTCAAATTTGTACCACGTCCTATTATCCATCACTAAAAGAATTTTTAAACTTAAATATTTTCATCTAAGAAAAATCAACGAGCCACATATGTGTTAGCGCCAAAATTGGTCACTAACACCCTTAAAGAGTTTGTGTAGAGAGATTAATGAAGAAGATAAATTAAAATAGAGAAGATAATATATATTAAAATGCGGGAGACGAGAACACAGGATTTATAGTGGTTCGTCGTTGTAGCCTACGTCCACTTTGAAGTTGATCCTTTATTTCTTCACTTTAAACTTGATTACAGATACAATCCGTTTTTAAGTATTCGAATACAATTGTGAAATAAAAGTAGAAGTCTTGGATGAGGCAGAGTCTCCCCTGTGTTCTCTGAAATCTGATCCCTTTTTCTGTGCCCCTGCCTCCCTATTTATAGACGATAGTGGGTTGGACTTCCCTGGTGGGCTAGGTGGCTGAATAGCTCGGTCCAAGTAGCGTAAGTACTATGCGCCGAACCAGAGAGGCCGAACGAGGTATGCCGAGCCTTCCTCTTTATATCGAACGAGGTATGCCGAGCCTTCCTTTTCGTGCCGAACGAGGTATGCTGAGCCTTCCTCTTTGTGTCGAACAAGGTATGCCGTTGAGTAAGGGATGTAGGTTGAATGAGGCTGGGATGCCGAACAACTTGGGAATGTCGAACGTTCCTTGGAGGACGAACGTTCATGGATGCCGAACGATCGCATGTCGAGCGTCCTCCTTTGGCCGAACGGTATTCAATACCGAGTGCTTCTTGATGCCGAACGCGATCCCATGCCGAACGATCGTTTGTATGCCGGACGCCCTTTGACCGAGCGTTTACTTCAGCTGAATGTTCACTTCGGCCGAACGTTCACTCTGGCCGGACGTGTTCTGGATGCCGGGTGTCCTTCGAATGCTGAACACACTTTACACCGAGTACTCCTTAGAGGCCGAACGTTCACTTTGGCCGAACGTTCTTGGGTAGCCGAGTACCCTTTGGATGCCGAACCTTCCTGGGAGGCCGAGCAGTGGTCAAGCCGAGTACTAAGTTGCCTGGTCAATCCCTTGGGAAACACTTGCCCCCCAAAGTGTGTTACGTGACCGAACGTGATACGCTTTGATCAAACCTTGGTCATCATCCTTGTTTTAAAGCTCTCTTGGCCGAACGCAGTAGGGAAGGCCGGGCGTAGTAGGAAAAAGCCGAACGATATACATTACCCTGTATGACTTTGTACGCCGACCAATCGAGCCGAACGAGACAAGTGCTGGAAGATCCAAGTTGGCCCAAGCCGAACGAACTGAGGTGGTCGATCGATATTGTTTTGACCGGTAGAGCCGGTCAGAACCTCTTCGACTTCCTCTTCCCCCTATAAAACCCGTCTCCTTCTTCTTCCTCCTCTTTTCTTTACTTTGCTTCCACCACTGCAATTTCGAAATACCCCTGCCATTTGACTCTTCGTACTTCTCAGCCCTTTCTAACGTTCGATCCACGAATTAGGTAAAATCCCTTCATCTAACTTCTTTCCCAGATAAGTTTCGAACAATTGGCATAGGCTAGAATGGAGGTTGTACGGGCTATGCGGGTGGATGATCCAAACCTTGATTTGGATATTCCCATGGCCGAGCAACTTGAAGCAGGGAGGAGTGGTGAGGGATGATCACCTCATAGGGTTTGTGTTGTTTGGGAGAGACGTTGTAGTTCGGCATAATTTTCCTGTGCCGAACCAGGTGGAAGAAGGAATATGGGAGGAGTGCCGAGCGTTGGAGGATGCTGAGTGTTGTTTCGACCGAAAGGGAGTTTGGCCGAACGATTGCTTTGCCGAACAACAATTTGGCCGAACGGACAGTACCGAACCATGGCAATGCCGGACAACCATAAATGTCGAACCAATCGTGCCGAGCGATATTAGCCGAACAATACATAAGTGCCGAACATACTCTACCGGCCGAACATGACTTAAGCCGAACAAACATAGATGCCAAACTGACCATGCCGAACCAAACATAACTGCCGAACATAACTTAGGCCGGACAAACATAGATGCCGAGCCAAAAATAACTGCCGAACATAGCTTAGTATGCCGAACATAATTAGGTGCCGAGCACACATAAATGCCGGACATATACAAATGCCGAACATACTCTCCTTGCCCAATTTCATAACTGGTCTTTACTTGGCATAATCAGATAATTACCTCTAGTGTCTTACTGCAGTCGTTATTCAGAAGGCTTTCGGAGACGGTCAGCGATGACGTTTTTCGGAAGCGATGTTTTTAGGCTTGACGTTATATTAAATGCTTATGCACGATTGATTGCACTAGTTCACACACCACACGGGGGGGTTATCTGCGTTGTTAATTCTAACGTCGATCATTTTTCGAGTATAGTTCACACAGGTGCTTGGTTGGGTCTGCTATTTATTCAAGATGTCCAAAAGATCCAGTTCTGCTACACTTTCCGACAAACCTGGGCCGTCTTCTAAGCGAACGGCTCCCGACACAACTGACCCGTCAGTTTCTCCCGCTCATGACTGGGCTCCCGATACTTTGGAATCATCGATTTTACTGGATGACCTAGTTGACTCGCAGGCTTCGAGAGTCACTGAGGCCGCTCTTAAGCGGATATGTTCTATTCATGGCATTCCGTTTGCTGACGTGCTCGTTCCGTCGGGGCATGACCGCCCACATCTGCCCCCAGTGGGATATACGGCGTGTAGCAAGTTCATGTGCTGGGATGGTAGCGTGCCACCTTTCAATCTATTCCTTCGCGACGTGCTGCAGTATCTGGACGTCGCCCCGTCTCAACTTCATCCAAATGGTCACGCTTTCATTTATGGCATGTACATGCTTTTCATGGCCGTCTTCTCCAGGCTTCCAACTCTCGGCGATATAAGGTACATCTATATGACCAAGAAACGGGGAGAAAGCCCCTCTTATATGTTTCTTGAGCCACATCGAAAGTGCCAACTTTTCACTAGCGCGTGGAGTAGCAAATTCTCCCTGTACAAACAAGAATGGTTTTACGTGCGCTGCCCCCAAGGCTTTGCGAGGCGGTGGGTTGAAGGAAGTAAGTCTTTTCTCTGAGTTGATGTCCGTTCCCGATTGAGGTTGAACTTCTCCTAACTCATTGTTCTATTTTTTCAGATCTCGTCCCCCGTCCCGAGGGCCGGGGGTACTCCGATGTCGTCGACGCCATTAGAGCTCTTCCTGCTGAAGAGCGAGATATCCGAGCCCTCATTGCCAATGAGTCACTATCAAAGTTCGGCTTGCTAGCCCCTGGCCGTCGGGTTAGCCTTCCAGAGGGCGTATCGCTTCCCAAGTCCGTTCCCGTCAGAGGGAAAAAATTGCCTGAATCATCGGTTCGCCCTTCTCTTGAAGCACCGGAAGAAGGGGAAATTCTAGGCGGGCCACCTAAAAAGCGAGGTGAGGATTTAGGTCCTGCAGCTGAAGTTCATGATATCGAAACGTCATCTTCCCCTTCGAAGGGGAGAAAGGAGCTGGCGCGCAAGTTGAGGAAAGAGAAGGTTGGTGGGACTTCCAAAGCTACGCCTGTTCAGCCAGAGAAAGAGGCATCTTCACAGCGCGTTGGAAGTTCTCTGAAAGGCTTATCGAACCTCTCCATTCCCGACGACTTGCTCGACTATGATTTCGATGACCCGGAGCTGTTTAAGTTTCGCTCACTCATCAGGGGTGATGCGGGCGTCCCGGGCCCGATCCAAGGGGAAAAAACTCCCGTTAGCAAAGCCACTGGTCCGTCGGGGGGTAGCACTAGGACACACACAGGCACATGCATTTCACTTTGCACCTACTTTTCTTTCACCATTCTGCTCTCTCGCTAATTCGCTATTGTTTGATTGCAGGTGACATGGGGCGCTCTCACGGATACGACCGCCTTCGCGGTTCGTCGACTTTACGCCAGTCTGGTCGGGACTCGGGCCTCGGGAAGCGCCGAGACAGAGACAGCGACAGCGACCGAGATTATCATGCCCGGGACTCGTCATCCCGGAAGAAAGCTTATTATCAGCCCGAACACCGCCAGGAGACCTCTTCTTATCAGGAGCAAAGCAAAGACAAACGTGGCCATAAGAGGTCGCATTCTGTTGCTCCCCAGGACCAACACTCTGACTCTTCTTCTACCCGGCACTCCCGAGATTCTCATAGGAAGGGCTAACTTTCAAAGCCGTCTCCTCCCGCTCCCGTAACAGACCCGACAGTGTCGGAGAGATTGAACGAACTTAAGGCTAAGTTTCTGAAGATTTGTTTTGATGGGTTAAAGTTCCTCCCGGCGATTCATCCTATTCCCGGAGATGTCAAACAAAATGCTATCGCCTGTACCAATGACGTCTACGTGCAACATGACGCGTTCGTCCATCTGGCTGAGAAACTTTCTGAAGTCTCTATGGAGCGCCAGCGCGAAATCGATCGTCTAAAACTCAAGGCCATCCATGACAGGGATATCATTAAGGCCCAGGACGAAGAGCTGGCTACTTACAAGTCCGAGCTTGATGCTGCTCGTCTGAATGCTAAAGATACCGCCGAGGCAGTCTCTCGGCTAGAATTGACTCATAAGAAAGAGCTTGATGAAGCGGTTCAACGGTGTGGGGCATTAGCTTTGGAGAAAGACTCCGTTCAGAAGGAGTGAGATGTGCTTAGTAGGCGAGTTAAGGAGCTCGAGGAGCAACTCAATAAGGAGAAGGAAGAGAAAGTGGCCGCCCAGGTTGAGGCACAGCACTATTGTGATGAGATCGTCGCCACCCGGCTCTTAAAGGGGAAACTTGAAGACGTCTCTCCAAAATCGAGGCACTGAGGAATGAGGCCCGTGAGAAAGGTAAAAGGGCAGCAACTGTCGACATCGACTCTCACCTCGAGGCGGCCAGGGAAGAAGGCAGGGAGGAGATAAAGACCGAATTCGACCCGCTCATCGCTGAGTTCAATGCCCGAGTTCTCATGCATCGAGATCTAACTTTTCTGGGCGACGGCTACCTTGAGTCATTGGTCGAGGCATGGGAGACCCTGATTCAGATCAGGAAGGTTGAGAGCGGCGCCGATGAGGTCGACGAAGAAGCATTGATAAAAGAATTCCTGAGGGGGAAGGAGCCTTCAGATTTATCGGCGGCTAAAGCCCTCTACAGCAAAGGTTCTCCCTCCAGGAAAGGGAAAGGGGTGGCTACCGACTCTTCCGGCTTCGTGCCCCCAGTTCGCATGCCTACTCAATCGGCCAGTCGGCCAATACTTGACCCCTTCGAGCAGCACGTTGGCTATGACCCGGAAGCCCCCGGGCTTGGCATTCATGTTTTATCTCCCATCCCGGAGGGTGAGACCCCCCTGATGACCGAGAACCCACCGGCATCTGGTGAGTAACCTCTGTGCTTCACAAAGATCTTTCTCGTTCCCCCAGAAGTTGTTGTGTTCTAACACTTGTTCTATTTTTTCGTGATTTCTGCGCAGGCTGTTCTGACCCCGAGCCCACTCCGAGGAGCGATGCCGCCAAGGAGGTGGAGAAAAAGGCGAGTGACGCTACTCAAGCTGGCGGGGATCCTGGTCCAGATGCTCAAGTAATCGGGCCGCTTGATGAAGGCAAATCCAAATCTTCCTCGGAGAGTTTTGAAATAGAAATCACAGGCGCCTCTGAGCACACATCCGAGTTGAGCATAAAGGAACGGCTCGAGAAAGAGAAAAGAGATACGACCTCAGTCAAGGTCGAGCCGCGTGGAGTGGACCTGGACGATCCTCTGAACAAACCATTGAAGGTCATTCTTCCTGGCAAGTCCCAGCCCATGGATGTTCCCCTTACGTCTTCGGTCGTCACCCCTCCGTCAGGGAAGGATTCCAAGAGTAAGCTCTCTGGGAAGGAACCATCCGGGAAGAAGTCAAAGAAACACAAGAAATGACCGTCGTCCCCGTTCAACGAGAACTAGTTTAAGTCATGTACTAATTTTTGTAGACTGTGTAAATAAGCTTTTTGTGAATAAAATTTGATCTTCACTTTTGTCTTCTCAAAAGACTTTTATTATTCAGTTTCTTTTATGGTTGTGATTGAAATCTGAATTGTTATGGGTAACTTAGACTTCTTGGTTCGTCTTTACATGGCTTGGGAGCTTCCCTGGATTCGATCAATCTCCACTTGGTGCTTCAAGCACTTAGAATATTTCATAGCCCGTATGTTGGGGACTTGACATATTCAAGTCATTTGCGTCGTAGTTCCTATTCAAGGAACTCGAAGGTCTGAACTGCTTGTAATTAAGTCTACACACCGGACTTCGAGTACTCCAGTCCGTGCTCCGGGGACTTGGAGATTTCGAGTCATTTGTATTCGAGTCCGCGCTCCGGGGACTTGGAGATTTCGGATCGTTTATACTCGAGTCCGCACTCTGGGGACTTAGAGTACTCCAGTCCGCGCTCCGGGGACTTGGAAATTTTTGTCGTTTATACTAGAGTCCGCACTCTGGGGACTTAGAGTATTCCAATCCGCGCTCCGGGGACTTGGAGATTTAGAATCGTTTATACTCGAGTCCGCACTCCGGGGACTTAGAGTACTCCAGTCCACACTCCGGGGACTTGGAGATTTTTGTCGTTTATACTCGAGTCCGCACTCCGGGGACTTAGAGTACTCCAGTCCGCACTCCAGGGACTTGGAGATTTTGAATCGTTTATACTCGAGTCCGCACTCCGGGGACTTAGAGTACTCCAGTCCGCACTCCGAGGACTTGGAGATTTTTTGTCGTTTATACTCGAGTCCGCACTCCGGGGACTTAGAGTACTCCAGTCCGCACTCCGGGGACTTGGAGATTTTTGTCGTTTATACTCGAGTCTGCACTCCGGGGACTTAGAGTACTCCAGTCCGCACTCCGGGGACTTGGAGATTTTGAATCGTTTATACTCGAGTCCGAACTTCGGGGACTTAGAGTACTCCAGTCCGCACTCCGGGGACTTGGAGATTTTTTGTCGTTTATACTCGAGTCCGCACTTCGGGGACTTAGAGTACTCCAGTCCGCACTCCGGGGACTTGGAGATTTTGAATCGTTTATTATAAGCGTTCGTACGCTAGCCAGGATATCATAACTTTTAATTGCGCGTCATAGGAATATCATATGAAGAGACATTGGTCATTCATGGAAAAGATGGCTTTAAGCCTTTATTGATGAAAACAAGCTAGATTATCTTATTACATGCCAAGAAGAAAGCACATTGGAAATAAATGCAACTACCGCATAAAGGAAATAGACTAAGTGTAATAACGCCGCAAATGCTCGCTGTTTCATGCTCGGGGGAGTGTCGCACCATCGACGGTCGTTAGCTTGAAAGTTCCTTCTCCAAGCCTCCGTTCGATGACGTATGGACCTTCCCATGCAGGATTCATGTGCGAAGGGGTTGGAAAGACTCGTTTCAAAACGAGATCTCCCACACTAAAGGTTCTTGGCTGGACTTTTCCATTATAATATTTAGCGACTCGGTGTCTGTATGAGGCTGCTCTCAAATCAGCTTCTTCGCGTTTCTCATCAATGAAGTCTAATGATTCCAATAGGAGATCCTGGTTTGACGCAGGATCGTAATAGGTTACCCGGTGTGACGGAACTTCAAGTTCTACGGGTATGACGGCTTCCGTGCCGTACGCCAGTGCGAATGGTGTATGGCCAGTCGCGGTCTTGTGAGTAGTTCTATAGGCCCAAAGCGCTGTTGGGAGTTCATCCACCCACTTGCCTCTAGCCATTTCCAAACGCTTCTTCAATATGGACTTGATGATTTTATTGACGGCTTCTACCTGCCCATTCGACTTCAGGTGTGCAACTGCCGCAAACCTTTTCTCAATGCCATACCTCTGACAGAACTCTTTAAATTCCTTGCTTTCGAATTGAGTTCCGTTGTCCGTTATGATGGTCCGTGGGAGGCCAAAACGACATATGATATTTCATACAACGAAATTAGTGACTTTCTTGGTGGTGATTGTGTCCATTGGCTCTGCTTCCGCCCACTTGGTGAAATAATCGACTGCCACTATTGCATATTTCGCGCCTCCTTTGGCTATGGGCAGAGATCCAATTAGGTCGATTCCCCACATTGCAAATGGCCAGGGACTAACCATTTGTGTGAGTTCCGTTGGCGGAGCTCTCGGAATCTTTGCATATATCTGGCATTTGTCGCATCTTCTCGCATAGTCTGCTGCATCCCGATTTACAGTCGGCCAATAATATCCATAGCGGAGGATTTTCCTCACCAAAGTTTGCCCCCGGTATGATCACCACATTCTCCCTCATGGACTTCTTCCAACACCCGTTTTACCTCGTCATGGGCCACGCACCGGAGTAAGGGGGTCGAGAATTCCCTTCGATACATTATCCCGTCTTGCATTACATAATGCGAAGCCTTACGAAGGACTTGGCGTCTTTCGCTTCTTTTCTCAGGTAAGTCCCCGTATAGCAAGTATTGTTTGATCAGGGTCAGCCATGATCCCCTTTCAAGTTCGGTCTCCAAGACGAGATCTATCTCCATCATGTCTATACTTGGAGTAAGCAGAGTCTCGACAGGGAACAATCCCATCTGCTGTGCATCGCCGGTACTCGCGAATTTAGCCAACGAATCGGCCTCCCTGTTCTGTTCGCGCGGGACATGCGAAATGTCATAATATTCCAGGTTTACTAGTAGCTCCCGGACCCGAGCAAGGTAAGGAGCCAGTCTCTGTCCTTTCGCTTGGTAGTCTCCCCGTACCTGATATACCACCAGTTGCGAGTCGCAGAAGATTTCGATGGACTTTACCCTCAGTTCATTGGCAAGTCTTAAGCCAGCAATCAGTGCTTCGTATTCGGCTTCGTTATTTGTCGCTGTAAATTCGAGCTTCAAAGCGTAGCAAATCGATCGGTTTTTGGGAGTTACCAGAACTATCCCAGCTCCCGACCAACGGTCGTTAGATGCCCCGTCAGTGAACATCTTCCATCGGACAGGAGGGATTACTTTGTGATTTTCACTCGGTTCATCCAGAATGGTGAACTCAGCAACGAAGTCAGCTAATGACTGCCCTTGGATGGTCCTTCGCGGCAGGTAGGTGATATCAAACTGGCTTAACTCGATGTTCCATTTTAGCATCGTACCGGAAGTTTTCGGTCGTTGGAGTACCTTTCGCAAGGGTTGGTCAGTGTAAACACTGATTGAGTGCGCCTGAAAGTAGGGACGAAGCTTGCGTGATGCAATCACCAGGCAATAGGCAAGTTTCTCGATCTTTGGATAATTCTTTTCTGCCCCCGTCAGTCGTTTACTAACATAGTACACTGGCCTTTGAACCTTGTCTTCTTCGCGAACTAGGGCTGTACTGATAGCGTGTTGAGACATAGCCAAATATACGTACAACGTCTCGTGGTCTTCTGGTTTTGACAACATTGGAGGACTTTCCAAGTGTCTTACCAGGGCTCGGAATGCTTCCTCGCAGTCATTCGTCCATTCGAAGTTTCTCTTTCCTTTCTTTATGACATCGAAGAAAGGAACACACTTATCTGTGGCTCTGGATATGAATCGACTGAGCGCAGCTACTTTTCCGTTCAAGCTCTGTACCTGTTTTATGGTTCTAGGTGCCTGTATATCTCGGATGGCCTGGATCTTTTCCGGGTTAGCTTCAATTCCTCGTGCATTCACAATGAATCCCAAAAACTTCCCTGATGCCACGCCGAATGAACATTTTGAAGGATTGATCTTCATCCCATAGTGCCTTAGTATATCGAACATTTCCGCCAAGTCTCGAATGTGGTCGTTTGACTGCCGTGACTTCACAAGCATGTCATCCACATAGACTTCCATTGTTTTCCCAATCTGATCTTTGAACATTCGATTTACCAGACGCTGGTAAGTTGCTCCGGTGTTCTTCAGTCCGAAGGGCATCACTACATAGCAGTATAACCCAACATTTGTGACAAAGCTGGTGTGTTCTTGGTCTGGGATGTGCATCGGAATTTGGTTGTATCCATAGTATGCATCCATAAATGACAATAACTCATGCTCTGCAGTTGAATCGACCAGTTGATCAATTCGTGGTAGCGAGAAGCTATCCTTCGGGCATGCTTTGTTTAAATCAGAATAGTCAACGCAGGTTCTCCATTTCCCGTTTGCTTTCTTTACCAACACAGGGTTGGACGCCCATTCCGGGTAGAGGGCGTCGCGGACAAACCCATTGGCTTTGAGTTTATCCACCTCCTCTTTGAGAGCTGTAGACCTTTCCGGGTCCATGCCTCTCCTTTTTTACTTCATAGGTACGTGTTTCGGGTCTATATTCAACATATGGCTCGCAATTGCAGGGGAAATCCCACGCATATCAGAGTGTGTCCAGGCGAAGACATCAAGATTCGCTCGGAGGAAATCAGATAAATTCTCTGCCATTAGGGGATCGAGCTGTGACCTAATTTTAAGAACTCGTGTCGGGTCGCTGTGGCTAACTGGAATATCAATTGTTAGTTCGGCCGGTGCTGCGTCTGATTCCCTGGGTTCCCCTTTGTCATCTCTCGGATCTATGTCTCCAACGATCCGAGAATGTCGCCCGAGCCAGGGCTCAGGCGCTAATTGTCAATCATCAGAATTCGGGATGCGGACGATGCTGTCCGCAGTCTTACCCTTTTCTCTGCGTTGGGCCTCTCTCAGCTCAGCCACGTAACATGCACGTCTGGTTGCTTGGTCGCCATGCACTACGCCAACTCCTTTGTCCGTCGGGAATTTCAGTGTGAGACACCACGGGGCCAAGACTGCCCTGAAATCTGCGAGGGCTGGTCGTCCCAAAAACACGTTGTATGGTGAATCAACATCCAACACTATGAATGGTAGGATTCACACTCTCCTGCGTTCCCCTTGTCCCAGTTCAACTGGTAACTCCACATATCCTACTGCGTCTGTGGCTGCGCCGTTAAAGCCATGGATTCGGGCTTTAGATGGCTTCAAATCCTTAGTCTCCAGCTTCATTTGGTCATACGCTTTCTTGAAGATGATGTTAACGGAACTTCCGCAATCAATTAGGATTCTCCTTACGATTGCCGGTCCGATGGTTGCGGATATGACCAATGGATCGATGGTGGGAGCTTCCACCTTATCCGCGTCTCTATTCCTGAATACAATATCGTCGTGCATCGTGCGCTGCTGCTTTGCGGGAGTTCCATCCTCCACATTTGAACATCACTCATGCTCTGTATGTCTCAAGGAATTAGCATATCGCTCCATTTCCTGCCAATTTTTATCCGCAGGATGAGGTCCACCAGCAATTGTGTTAATAATCAATCTTCCCACAGTTCGAGTAGGTTGCTCTGGTTGGTGTAGAGCTGGGCCACGTCCGGGGTCTGAAGTCTCTTGTCTTCCTTCTGGCGTATCTTTGACGAATTCCCACAGCTTCTTCTGCCTAATCAATTTCTCAATAGCGTCATGGAGATGCCTGCATTCGTCTGTGTTGTGCCCATAAGATTCGTGAAAGCGACAATACTTTCCAGTCCGCTTTTGCTCCTCTGTTGATTCCTTAGGGCGTGGTTTTCTGTATTGAAAAGTGTTGCAGGTCGATAAGTAGATGTTTTCAAGAGACGCATTCAGTGGAGTGTATTCGTTGTAGGTTGGGATTCTTGACTTCCATCTCCCTGTTTCCTTCTTCTTTCCAGGATTTCCACTTCCAGTTCCCTTAGGCTGCCCGGGCTTATTTTGGACGCTGGCCTGAGTCTTTCCAGGGTTATCGTCGGTTGCTTTCATGGCGATGTTTCCCTTTGCAGACTCCTGAACGGACCCTGGTGCCTTGTCTTTCCTTATCCACCGAGCTTCTTCCCTCCTTATGAACTGGTGGGCTTTCGAATAGAAACATTCCAACGTAGCTGGTGGCTTTCCCGCCAACCAATCCCCAAATTCAAAGTCTGGATCCACTCCACGCATTACTGCCATCAAAATCGCGTGGTCGTTTGGATTGCTCACTTCAGTAGCGGCAACATGAAATCTCTGCAAGTATGCTTTCAGTGATTCTCCAGGAGCTTGGGTCACGCTTGATAAGGACATCACATCCTTGGGTCGAGTGGCGTGTATCCTGAATTGTTCTATGAATTTCCTTGCTAATTCGTCGAAGTTTGAGATTGACCGTGGAGGAAGTCGAGTGAACCACATGGTGGCAATTCCGGACAGAGTTATTGGAAAGCACCTGCACTTAGTTACGTCGTTGGCCCTTGCTGAATCCATCATCCATCCATACCTCATTACATGTTGTCTAGGGTCAGTTTTTCCTTCATAGGCGGGTATGGTGGGCATGTTAAACTTCCTTGGGTATTCAGCCTATAGAATGGTATCGGTGAAGGGAGTATGACTCTTAGACATTCCCCAATCTTCATTAGTCAAACCTTGATTCTCTCTCATCAACTGCCTGACCATAGCTGTCAAATCCGGGGTTTGTATGGTATGAGGAAGGTTGGGTTCCGCTCCACGGGCTTGATTTCTAGTAGAACGTTCAGTGGCACCTGCTTGGTCATCTTCATCCTTGCGGCGTCTACGCCTGGGAGGTTCATCAGCTGAAGTTGAGCTATCATCTTCAGAGTAGGGGACAGGGCTACCTCCAGCATTCTGATGCTGCTGTTGAGCAAGTTGGGCCATGAGGTCAGCATTAACTTGCATTTGCTCAGCGAGTTGCCTTCTGCTTTCCGTAAGCTCTTTTATCAAGTCATTCAATTCTGCTCGTGAAACAGCTTCCGCTTGGTTTTGGCTGGAGGGCCCCGTGCCTCGAATTGCTTGTTGATCGTTAGGTCCAAGTTGTTGAACACTAGCGGTTTCGCGGGCATCTACATTTTGGGAGGTCGATCTTGTTCGTGGTCTTCCCATGGTAGAGTCGTTGGTTGTAACTCTGAGTAGAATCAACAGATGCCTTATGGATAATTACGGATCTTCTTCGGGGGATTTATGCAATCCAGTAGCTACAAAGTAGATCCTCACAACCTGAGAATTCGGTTCTCAGTGAAAGCACCAAAATGTTAGCGCCAAAATTGGTCACTAACACCCTTAGAGAGTTTGTGTAGAGAGATTAATGAAGAAGATAAATTAAAATAGAGAAGATAATATACATTAAAATGCGGGAGACGAGAAAATAGGATTTATAGTGGTTCGGCGTTGTAGCCTACGTCCACTTTGAAGTTGATCCTTTATTTCTTCACTTTAAACTTGATTACAGATACAATCCTCTTTTAAGTATTCCAATACAATTGTGAAATAAAAGTAGAAGTCTTGGATGAGGTTTGGATGAGGCAGAGTCTCCCCTGTGTTCTCTGAAATCTGATCTCTTTTTCTGTGCCCCTACCTCCCTATTTATAGACGATAGTGGGTTGGACTTCCCTGGTGGGCTAGGTGGCTGAATAGCTCGGTCCAAGTAGCGTAAGTACTATGCGCCGAACCAGAGAGGCCGAACGAGGTATGCCGAGCCTTCCTCTTTATATCGAACGAGGTATGCCGAGCCTTCCTTTTCGTGCCGAACGAGGTATGCTGAGCCTTCCTCTTTGTGCCGAACAAGGTATGCCATTGAGTGAGGGATGTAGGTTGAATGAGGCTGGGATGCCGAACAACTTGGGAATGTCGAATGTTCCTTGGAGGACGAACGTTCATGGATGCCGAACGATCTTATGCCGAACGATCGCATGTCGAGCGTCCTCCTTTGGCCGAACGGTATTCAATACCGAGTGCTTCTTGATGCCGAACGCGATCCCATGCCGAACGATCGTTTGTATGCCGGACGCCCTTTGACCGAGCGTTTACTTCAGCTGAATGTTCACTTCGGCCGAACGTTCACTCTGGCCGGACGTGTTCTGGATGCCGGGTGTCTTTCGAATGCTGAACACACTTTACACCGAGTACTCCTTAGAGGCCGAACGTTCACTTTGGCCGAACGTTCTTGGGTAGCCAAGTACCCTTTGGATGCCGAACCTTCCTAGGAGGCCGAGCAGTGGTCAAGCCGAGTACTAAGTTGCCTGGTCAATCCCTTGGGAAACAATATGCGTTGACTTAAAAAGAGCTTGAGTGCAACATGTGGGAGGTCCTTGAAGCTGGATAGTACGTGACTCCCTAGTTGGGCCCCTAATAGCCGAATGATTGTAGATCTTCGTATGATGCTAATCGATGATGTAGAGAAGGTCCAAATATGGGAAAATAAGAGACATACGTTATATATATCTGAAAGCAATTGAGTTCCCGAAGAAAGGTGTGAAGTAGTCACTCCAAGATGATAGGAGGATTTTAATATTTGGGAAGGAGATAGGTCAAAATGTAAGTAGAAAAGTCCAAAAGAAGAGACTAATAAAATCTATTATGAATCCGACCCCATATGAAAGAATTTAATATAAAAGTTGAAATGATTTTAATATAAAAGTTGAATTTTTTTACAAATGATATATTTGAAATGAATCTCAATGTATTTATATAAAATAGAGAAACACTAGGGAGTAAATGTTAGAATTTCGAAAATTTAAAATACCTACATTTTATTTAAATACAAAATTCTAGTGGAAATTAAAATAACTAAAATTTCAGAAAAAGGGATTTTTATAAAATAGAAATGTTTTTCGGTTTTAAAAAAAGTATAGCATTAGCTCATTTATTTTTCTAAGATGAAATATTTTAAAGTCTAAAAGTTCTTTTTAGGGATGGAATAAGAGGTGGTACAAATTTGAAATGGGGTAAAAAGAATTGAAAAGAAGATTAGAATTCGAAAATAAAGCAATAAGCGAATGCACTGTGATGGTTTAATTTAAGGAGATAGTTAATTAAGAGTAGACCTATATAAATATAAGTAATTTAAATAAAAGCAGTTTAGGTAGGAGAAAGTTAAATAGTAGTAATGCTAAGAAATAATGTTAGAAATTCATATAAAATAATTTTTGTAATTAGAAATAACATTAGCAGATTATGTTGAAAATAATGCTAGTAATCTAATTAGGAGCAACATAGGAAATTAAAGACGAAACAAAGGAAAATGGACTTTTCAATTATTGTGCGCATTTATTGCAAGTATCTTTTGAAAGTTCCCTCATATGATATTAAGGACTCTACTAAAGATTGGAAGTGGAGATAGTCTGAGTGATAAGAAAATGATAGAGTGAGAGTTATTCTTATATACTCCAGTTTTTATTGTTAAAAAATTATAAAGGTATTTTGAAATACTGTAAAGTACAATTTTGAAAAGAAATTATTTAGTATAATAATTAAGTTTTAAAGAAGAAAAAATTAATAAACGGTTTAAGTTAAAAATCACAAATTTTAAGAAGAAAAAAATTAAAGAAGAATTTTAAAAGGAAAAGAACTTTAAAAAAATTAATTGAATTTTTAAAAGTTAAGACACTAAGGTACTTTTGAATTTGCTCTTTGTGTGTTTTCTGCATCAACCACAATATCATTGAGAAAACAATAAAAACAAGGAAATTTTAGGAAAGACATTTAACTAATGCAAAAGAAATAAAAATAAATAAAAGGCCGAAAGTTTATGAAATAAATAGGAAAATTTATTAAATTATCTACTAAAAGAAAAGTAAAGTCAAGTCCCAAAATCCGTAAAGTTTTGGAAAGATAAATTTTGACGAGCGAAGGACGGGAAAAGTTTGTTGCAAAGCCATGGATCAATGTCCTTATACCTTAAAAGCTGAAATTTTGTAAATAAACTAGTGTGTTGGTTGTTAATATAAATAGAAAAAAGTTTTTGAAAAGTGGAAATTTAAGTTAGATGGGGTCCAGTATAGGCATTAAACTATTAACTAAACCCAGATTTCATGTGGTGTGGCATAATTTGTTTTAAAAAAATATGTATACTTTTTACATTTTTGTTCAAAATTCTTGGTTTTGGAAAATTAAAAACCTTTGTAAAAAGATTTATAAAAATTTTCCGATGAAAATTTAAAGATTTAAAATTGCTACTGATATTTCAAAAAGTTATATATAAAAAAATTGAAAAGAAAAAGGAAGGAATTTTCTAATTATCGGAGTGCCACATACTTAGCATGGAGAATAGTTAACAGGTTAGTTAGTATGGATTTAATCGTGCAATATAAGTGGTGGTAAAATAAAATATGGTTTGAGACAAGGGAGAAACTATTATAGATATATAGTCACTTTCTCCATAACTTATCGGTAGGAAAACTAAAACTAGTTCAAAGATAATTCTGTTTAAATTTTTCAAAGATTTTCAATTAAATTTATTTGTGAGGACTGTACTTGGAAAAGTGGAAAATAATTTGGGGCAAAAGAGAAAGTTCTAAGATACAGTGGAAAATGGCATATAAGATAAGGACGGAGATATGAAATTTTCCATCTAGACCCTTTTCCGACATAAGAATATAGGTTTAGAAAATTGGATTTTTCTAAATTTGGATGTTAGCAATGGTATGCTAAGATTTTGGATGGTAGGAATTGGATGACAAATTGGTTGAACCATGCTTTGATTTGCTGAAGCATGGAAAAATTTGGACGTTAAAACAAGTTTTTGATTTTTAAAAGTTACATTCATTCAGAACTACCAGTATACTAAGGATGTTTGCAGCATATTTTCAAATTTGCAGCATATTTTCAAATTTTATTTAAAAAAATGCATCCATATATGAGGTACTGGTTAGAATTATTCTAAATACATATCATATATATCACGATACATCGTGCACGAGTACGCGATTGGTTGCAAAATTGTTTGTATATTAATTGGTTTGTTAGTTTAGAATGGTTGTGCACTATTTTACATTGTTCAGTCCTTGAGGAATTTCGGGAACAAAATTCTTTTAAAGGCGGAAAAATGTATTAATTTTTACTATAATTGATTTAAAGAAAATTAACCAATAAATAATAGGGTCAAAAATAGATTTTTTACAAGTGTAAAAATTTGGCTACGAAAGTTACGCCATTAGGTTTATGGCGATTTTCTGATTAATTTTCATATATAAAGTTTTCGGTCGGAGTTTAAAAAAAGTTATTAACATTTAAAGATTTTGAATCGGAAATAATTATATATTTAATTATGGCAATAAAAGTTAATTGAAGTTAATTATTACCGTTAGTAGAAATTTGACATTAAGAAATGTTAACGTTAACTCGATTCTGTGAGAATATATATATATATGTGTGTGTGTGTGTGTGTGGAAACAAATTATAGCAATCGGTTTTAAAAAGGAATAAAACTAAACAATTATCAACATCTATTAATCAACGCTAGAAACACAAGCAAGGTCGACCCAAGGCATGGAGCAGTCGATCGTTGCTTATGTAAATGTGGTAATAATACTTAGCCAAATGGCCCGGATTTGATACAATCTAATCCAACGGTTGTCATTGATTTAGACCCCTATAAATATCTTAGAACCTCACTTCTAGACATATATTTTCGAAGCGTCGCCAGAGCTCTATCATTTTCTCTTCTTCTCCTTATCCTAAATTCGTAGAAATAATTATAAATTATATGTATATATTACCAGAGAATTGTAGAAGGTGAATTTGAATAAGAATAGAGTCAAATCAAATTGCCAAAGCCAAGGTAAATAGTAAATCCGGATCTAAAATACAAATCCAAATCCAAATCACTTTTCTAGTCCAGATTTCTAATAGATCTGTATATGCATGCGGAGTATAAATTAGAATAGGGAAAAAGGAGAGTCAAACTGGAATAATAAGGTTTAGATCTGGAGATTTCCAAATCTAAAAATGTGAGAAGGAAATTTATATTTTTATATAATATCAGATTTATATCATTGTAGATCTATTCTTATATGCTTGAAATGTAAATTGGAATTAAAGGCTAAAAATTGTGTACTTAAAACAAAATTGTTAACCCTGCCAACATATTTTATCATTGGTAACCTAAAATTGTATATCGCATGTATCTGGAAAATATTGTGTATTAATGGTACCCTGAATTTGGTGTCTGAAATTTATAGAATATATGATAGTTCCAGATTCTGGATTTAATATGACTTATGCAAATAAATGGTAAATTGATTTATCGTAGTTAAACAAGGGGATATAAGTAGTTTTCTAATTTATTGGATTATATAGCATGTTGTGATGTGAGTTTTTATACAGTATTAAGATTCGGTTTTATAAATAAAAGTGCAACGGCTGAAATAACAAAGAATACACCGAAAAGAAAGAGATTTATAAATAGGATATTTACCATATTTTATACCATTTATTTCAATTATTATGGAAAGATAATTCCTTGTAGTTTCAAACATAACACAAGTTCTCATTTTGGATTACAGCGTTAATCATGCGATTTGGGAGAAATATAATTCTAATGTATTAAAATATAGAAATCTCCAAGGATAAAAAAAGAATTTTAAATGCAATAAAAATGGTCTAAGAAAAAATATGCACAAAATAAATAATATGGTAATGAAATAAAAAGAAATGAAAACATAAACAAGTTATAATAGTCCTCTAAAATAAGGTAAGAAATCAAAGGTTAAAAAGGAATAGAATTAAGAAGTTAAATGACAAGGGTAAGGGAAAGTAAATAAGAAAAGATATTTAAAAGAAAGCGGTAAATGACCTTAAATTGAATAAGGTGTAAACGCATAGAAAAGTAAAGAAATGTAATCAATAATGAACAGTAGAGGCACATTAATTAAATAGTAATGAATATACGCACGCGCGCACACACACACACACACAAATACATACATACACACACAGCCTCAAGTATGCTTTATGGCGGGTGTGAATTATACCAGTATTGTATACAACTTAAATTGATAAGAACGATATAGTTATTATAATGGGTTAGAATGTGAAGTCGGTGGTGTGACACGGTAGAAGTCTGCCCAAGGCAAAGGGCTACTAATAGTTTTGTACACACTATACCGATGTGGGATATATCCAACCACAGGTCCCAAGAAATATACACATGCTTGCACATAGATAAAGAAATACCCCAGTATTGCTCTCTTCAATAAATTAGAAAAAGGGGCATTGTCTTGTGTTTGCGCCAAAAATGGCCACAAACACCCAATTGTATGTGAAAGTCGTAATTTTCAAAAACGATATCAAATAGAAAGATAAGCATGCAGATTATAGAATAAATAGCAGGAAATGTAAAGGAATACACGAGTTTATAGTAGTTCGGCAAACTTTGGCATACGTCCACTCCAATAATCATCTATTTATACTATAGGGTTATAGGTACATTTGTTTTTTCCAAAGAAAATTAATGGAGGAAGAGATAAAAAGTGATGAAGGAGAGCCAGTCGAAAAGTTTCCTTGCAATAAGCCAATTTTGTTGTATTCACAGGTGAAGACATGCATGGATCGGGCTGAAATTTCAACAGAAGAACCTCCAATGGGCTATGAGCATTTTTATGGATTCCCCATGCTTCTCTAATCTGTGCTTCCAAAGTTTCACGCCATTCCGACATACCGTTTATGAGATATAGATCTTCGTTGTTTTGACTAGAAATTGGATCATAGGCGATCCTTCCATGCTTCATCCTTTTGAGCTGCGAGCGATCACGTGGGTTCCCTTTGATGTTAGCTACTTGATATTCAAATTTTTGTGCAATTTCAATGTACTGTTTGTGAGATATCGCATTTTCCATTAACTATGGATCGTTATGCCAATTTTGTACGATCGTTATTGGAACGATCAGTATGTTTTTTTTAATATTTGTGGGTTTTGACGCACGTTCGATTTTAGGGACTCCATTCTTCAACATATTGATATTCCTAATGTTTCATGGGTAATGGAGTTGTAGAACTTGAGTTATTGATCCATCTTCGTCGATTTATGATGTTTTATGAATAGTTCTATATGGATCATGACCAATCGATCCAACTTTAACGTAGGGTCCGGTGATCGATGGTGTGGGTCCCTCATCGTATATGTAGTTGTCCTCCAATTTCATGTGATCTCCTTTGTAAATTTTGAGTTATAGACCGATCGTCATAGAAAATTTCCAAAACGATCGTCGAAAAACCCACTTCAGAGCAGACCTAAAGCGTGATCCCAAGTAATTACCTTTCTAACTCAAGCCAGGTGCTGAAAATTCTGGCTTGGGGATAGAATTAAGTAAGATTGCAATTTTCCCAAAGCAAACATGATTCTGACTCCAAGCATGAAAAAAGATCGGGGCCGATCATTTTTCCCAAGAACCGATCATTCTGGCTCCAAGCACAAAATTCGATCGGGGACGGTCGTTTTTCTCCAAGCACTGCTCGTTCTAACTCCAAGCATAAAAAAGGATCAGGGCCGATCATTTTTCTCTAAGCACCGATTGTTCTGACTCTAAGCCGACACCATGCAATCATGTGTCCGACACCAAGCATGATCCAACACTTCAAATTCCTACAACTCCAAGCGAACCCGGCGCCGACTCTAAGCAAGTAGCAAATTTTCCTAGGTCTGACTCCAAGCAATAACCACTGATCCGTCGATACTGATCCATCTTCTTTTGTCCATAACTCGAGCATTCGAACTCCGATCGATTTGAAATTTAAAATGTGGCCTTATAAGGTCTTCCTTGTCACCCCATACTGATTGCACCTTGATTAGACCTAGTTCGAATCTGCCCAATCCAAATCAACCCAACTATTGTCCATAGTTTCAAATATCATCGATTTTCGAGCCTGATGACCATCTTCCTGGGTTTCCTGCCTTGAGATCATAGAAGCCATTTAGCTAATTTTAATGATATATTGCCCGGTCAAAAATGTCGGTATAACATTTGCCTCCCAAAAACATGCCTTGCAGCAAGAAGGCATGTTTTGAATTGACTTAAGTCCAATGTTCAAAAGCCATTGATGGCCTGTGAAAAAATCTGTGATCTTGCCTGACTGTTAGTAAAAGCCATTCGGGACCGTAAATAAAATTTATATAGCCATCCTAGGATGATGATGATCGCATGGGATCGAGTGTCTATTTGAGGTGAAACGGGATTGTTCGAGATCGAATGTCCATTGGAGGCGAAATGCGATCGTTCGAGATCGAGTGCCTATTCAAGGCATAATGGGATCATTCGAGATCGAGTGCCAGTTCGAGGCGAAATATGATCGTTCGAAATTGAGTGCCATTCGAGGCGAAATATGATCGTTCGAGATTGAGTGCCATTCGAGGTGAAATGTGATCGTTCGAGATCGAGGCGAAATGTGATCGTTCGAGATCGAGTGTCGTTCGAAGCGGTATACTTGTTTTTTACATTTAAGTAAGTTCCGAAATAATTTGTTATGGCTGTTTATTGCCATCTCAAAGCATGCCTAGGGACAGACCTCGGTACCATACATGTGTAAGTAAATTAGCCGTGTTAATGTGGAGTTTCTTTTACTTCTTGCCATCCTGATCAAGAGATGTTGACCTCTGCCCTTAAGCCGGGCTCGTTCCAATTTGTATCAAATGATGGCTGCTCCTATTTCTTTACCGCTATCCATGTTTCTTACAAAGACATCCAAATCCATTCCCCTAGTTCCATTGGGTGTAGTGCTGATCCATTCTCCTTGGCCTGGGTTTTGTAACATCCCGCTTTTGGAGGCTCAAAACTGGCTATCACGGATGCTGCAGTCATCCATAGTTGTTAATTTTGAATGACTGAAATCAAAATCTTGAAACTATTGGCAATACAGAAACACAAGAATATGAAATTTTTTAAACTTTAACGAATTTCTCATTTCTTGTGAATTTCAGTTTAAGATTCAATTACATAATCCCATATGGTACCCACATTCAGATCACATATACATGTACAAAATACGATAACACCGAGATATGAAGATGTCCCCTTATGATCATCAGAGAACTAATAAATATGAACTTCACAGTTCTTAGTACATCACAGCGGAAAACATAAAATAACTCCTATATTGCTAACACTACCTCCTGCACGTCTCCAAAAGCTTATTCGTCCAAAAACCCAAAAGTCTCCCACTCTTAGACTAGTCAAATTAATTTTGAGTACCCGAGAGTTTGTGGAGAAACACAAACTTCGAGTCAGGCAATACGTCTGGCATGAATAATCCCCTATCATCTCTTATAATAAATAGATAGCTAGTGAGACCATGTCGCTTAGCGGAATGGGTTTTCGCCTCACTAGTATCCAACAAAACATGCAAATCATTTATTATGCCCCTGCACCCAAAATGATTAGTTTTAACATAATATGAAATAAAGCCAAAAAATCATATATATTGGATATCCCATCAACTCATTCATTAGATATCCATCTAAAAGAAATTTATTAGATTTTCCCTCTAAAAGCAGTTTATTAGAGTTCCCTTTAAAACCTTTAAAATGTCCATCCATCATAATTTAATAGGACATCCATCCAAATCCATTAAAAATAAATGTAGATTATGCATCGTACATTGTTTTGTAAAATTTGGTGTGAGCTATCCACAACATACTCTATAGTTTTCCTAGGATGGCTATGAACTTTTGGGTGCCAAATCCCGAGGCTAACCACCTCTGGAAAAACAATCCTTACTTTATAAATTTGATGTGGGCTATCCACCGCACATTTCATAGTTTCCTAGGTAAACCAAGAACCCAACACTTGGCCAATTAAAATATCATTATCCCTATGATTAGTTATTTTTTCTAGGTATACCACCTGTTTACTTATCCCCATTGGTAGCCCCAATTAGGTTAAATTAAACAAAAACACATTGATAGCCCCAATGTATATTTTTGAAAGCATATTTCTGTTTGTAACTCCAAACTATGTGTCGAAAACATTAAACCCACCCCGATGACCTCAATGTTCATTACCATTCATTTTATATAAGGATCCTTTACATATTCAAACAAAGATAAGTATATTATGCTATAACCTTTCGAATTAGCCCCTTCGAATTAGCAAAACTTTACTCAAGAAAAATGGCTAAAAACAGCCCTTTATAACACTTCAAATAAAGTCCCATTCGAAAGCAAATAACCCTCTAAAGTTAGTCCCTTCGAAAGCCTTCCTTTTTGAATGCATCATAAACCATACCCTTGATCTTGTGGTAAGGTACTATCTTTCGACATTTTCGGACAGTTTCTTTTCGAATTGGACAAAAGATCTGCCTTTCGACCTTGTCGAAAGCCTGGGTTATCCCCCTCTCCTTTATAAAGCCATTTAAAACCCTTTCAAACTCAATGAAACTCAAAACCTTTCGAAATCATTGAAACTAAAAACTTTGCAATCATTTAAGGTAACCCCTTCAAAACCTTTCGAAATCAAACCTTTCGAAATCAAACCTTTCGAAATTAAACCTTTTGAAATCAATAACTTTCAAAATCAAACCTTTCAAAACCTTTCAAAAACAATGAAGTGTTGGTATTGGAACCAACCCTTTGAAAGTATACTCCCGACCTTGTCAGAAGGTTTACCCTCTGACTTTGTCGAAGTCATTAGAACTATTACTTTAAAAAAACAATGGGAGGTTCAGAAGTAACCCCTTATTCTTCCCTTTCTTTCCTTTCGGCTTTTTCAAAGACATCCCTTCGACTTAGCCGAAGGGATTAAATATATTTTTAGAAAAACATTTAAAAACCATTCTCTTAAAGGTTTAAACTTTCGAAGATTCTTGTAACGACCCGTCTTTTTAGACAGTTTAAACCGACGATCAAATACACATGCCGATTCCAAACCATTCAAAAGGGTAGATGGTTATTGGGGTAAATAAGAAAAGAAAAGAAAGAGAAATAAAGGAAAAGAACAACACAGAATCTCGCAGCGGAACGATAAAATATAATAGTCAAATAAACAGTTCATGAAGCTGTTTACTATACTTTGACAATTATTTATACAACATTTATCAGAGTTATACATATACAACAGAACAATTAAAATAATGCAGCAGATAGCATGATGCAAGGGTAATAATAGTAATAGTATACCAATCTTCGTCTTCATCCTCCAGGATAGATCTTCAAAAATATGAAAAACTCAGGACTGACCCGAGCGTAATGAAAAGACAAAACACTCGAGTCAGGACTAAAATATCCTTATGAAAGTTAAATCAATCGTAAATAAATATGAGTGTAACGGCGTCAGAGATGTTTACGGGGTTTGACATCTCATATCCAGTGTCAACGTGCGTGCAATAACTCAAGAGATATTACGGGATTTTCCATCTCCTAAGGATCCATTAAACTATCTACTATGTAGTAATGTACGCTAAGTAGATAATGCCTATCAGTAATATAAAGTATTAAAATAGCGTTAAGGCGTTACCATAATCCCCCTTAACACATTTTTATAATGCCATAGTCTATACAGCACCGTAAGCCCCACCGTAAACTGGTGGTTGTTAGAGGGTACCCCATAGGTATAACACAAAACATAACGTAGTGGTCGCGAATAGGATAATCAGTATGACAAGGTACATGAGGCGATACCAACTAGGATACTAGTAGTTGCGTGATCCGAACTGATGTTGGGCACAGCCAGCAGCTACCCCAACACCGCGAAACAACACTCCCAAATCAAGGGGTGCACCCAAATCGCATCACAAATGTAATAGATATGGTATCGAAGAAGTGTGTCCGCTAGAGGTGGCGAACCTCAATGGCCCGGCGCGGCTCCTATTTTAGTCATGTCTGGGGTCATCCAATAATCATTCTCTTTCTTCAGTCAACGCATTCACCAAACCATCCACTTCATTCTGGATCAACACTCCGCGTATAATAGTTATTAAAGTGGTTTTCGGTATCAACAGAGAGTATGTCCATATCCGATCATGGTCTCTTTAATAACTACGTATTATTACACCGTTGGCTCTTTTACATTTCAAATCGATTCATAATTGATATCAAAATATCATATTCGCTTCAAAAATCAAATCCATTTCAAATATCATCGTATCTTTTCAAATGTAAGATTTCGTTTCAAAAATCATTTTTCGCATCAATATCTCATTTCGGTTTCAAAATCATTTCGAATTTCAATTTAGGTTGCAACTTCATTTAACCCAATTCGTATATAAATTCAAGATTTAAATATAAACATTTCACCTTATTGACCAGCTTAGAATTTTAGAAAAATAGTTTTAAGTAGTTTAAAAGTAGTTTTAAATAATTAAAATAGTTAAATTACTTAAAATCTTAAAATGGATTTGAAATAGATAAATTAGTTTAAAATAATTTAAATTGGGTTAAGTAGATTTAAAATAGATTAAAATAGTTTAAGTATTCAAAAATGGTTTATATAGCAGAGTAATTTGGAAAACAAAAAAAAAACAGCTTCAAAACCAATCCATTTCAATTTATAACTTCCCAATTCAAATCAATTTCAATTTCCATTCCACCGATTCAATTTCGATTTCAATTCAAATCAATGTCAACTTTGACTTCAAATTTATTCAATTTTATATTCACTTTCAATTAATTCAATTTCAATTTATATCGATTTAGAGCTTGGTTTTTCAAAATATCCATTTATAACCCTTAACAAAATTATCCATCAATTTTCGAGTTTAAATCCAAATTTCAAATATGATTCAATTCCAAGCTCGACTTCAAAATATCATTTTTATATCACTTTTACTTGGTAATATTCAAAGCTCGAATTAAGGTTCAATCTTTAAACAAATCAATTTTCGAAATTCAATCGTATCCCGATTTTAAATCCCAAAGTCTCCACTTTAATTATTTAACGATTTCTTTTAACCAAAATTTATTTCAACATTCCAAACTCAATTTTCGATAAATTCGATAAATTGATTTCTATTATAACTTTTAAATAAAAACATTTAAATAATTTCAAATCGACGATTCCAAAAATTATTAATTTAGCCAATTCGGTGTCCGTATATAATTTTCTATCCTATGGCCAAGTAATTATTTATTTCAATTAAATGTCAGGGATGAGTATATATTACTTAAACCAATCACAGTGTCATATGTATGCATAACAGTATATATATAAGCAAATAAACATCCAAACATTTAAATATCAACCAATAACATCCATCAAAATACATCATCCAATCGACAATACAATTCATGGCAGTTTCATAGTTATCAATGTCAGGTAATTTAATCGCAATTCAATTTTAATTTCAATTTAACTGTCAATTTAATTTTGTAACGGTTAATTCAAATGACAAGCTATATGACAATTAAATTTTTATCAAAAGACGACAAATAAAATCATAACACTTCATAATGTCAAATTTAACTAGCATAAAGATATTTAGTACGTTGTGAGCGTTATAAAACACTCACCTTGATTTTTACGATTTTAAATCAAATCGAACGGCGTTCGATTTTACCCAAAATTTTCTCTAGCTCCAAACAATTCCAATCCAATTCCATAGCGTAGTGCTCGTCCATACGAACCCAACGCAATTGATTTCGTCGAATTCCGACCTCGTATGAAAGAGATATGCATTTCTAAACATTTGAATGAATTATAAATATAATAAACAATAATTTCTTTTAGTATAAACCTTCATCCAATATGGGCCGCACGATTTGAATATGCAGATCAGGGCCGTGCGCGATAATCCCTTCCCCCCTTCCTCTCTCACGCGAACCCACGACCGCCCATCCAACCCTAATTCACGCAACTAATACAAGCATCTTCAACACGATCAGGATACACCACCTCGAAGGCCTTCATCAACTCCATCATCGGCTGGAATAGGGTAGAGCTCGGCCATCCATAGGCCTCGGGATACGTGTGCGAACGTATGGCGTTCTCGGCCCAAATTCTCCTCCAAACGACGATGATTGCTCGAATCCACCGTTGGATGGATAGGTCTTGATGTCCTCCACACTTTTGCTTTAGAACTCGAAGGCTAATTCTTTGCGGATTGAGAGATCGGAGGGGAAGAACGAAACTAATTTCTGGCCGTGAATATGATAATGGCGGCTGCGCATTTGAAACCCTAGTTTTTTTATTTTTTTGCAAAAGAATGAAATAAAGGGCTTATTTATAGAAATTTATCGAACACTATGCATCCCGGGTTTTTCGAACTCCGATTTACGCGCGATGACCGGCGTTTCTAGGGTTTATCCCGCGTTCCGGACACAATGGAACAGGTTTCGGAGGCTAATTCGATCGTATGCGCGAGTTACGGAGTTAAACGATCGATTTTAAATTAAACCGATTTAAACTAATTTCTAGGCGTTTTGGCTTGCACCGGACAAACGATAAATCCGATTGACTTGAAATTTGAAACCATACAATAATATCACATTACGGATCCGATGAAACTAGTTTTGTCAAAATCCGAGACTGTTTGAAAAATGACTATTTTAACTCGTCAAATTAATATTAAAACAATTTCGATGCGTTTCGAGCTGCCACGGTCAAACGACAACTCCGATTACTACGAAAATTGAAATCCGATAATAACAAATTATTACGGATCTAATGGAACTAGTTTCGTCCAATTCTGAGACTGTTCGAAAATTGGCTATTTTTCAGTCGATAATTAAATATTAAAATATTCAATTTTCACAATTTTACTTTTAATTCGATTTTAAAAGTTCTACAACATCATTCTAACTTTAATATGATAAAATAAAATTTTACAAATCATTTTTAATCATATTAAATCCGTTATTCAATTATCCAATAAATTCCAATTTTTAAAATCTTATTAACTCTATTATAATCCCGATATAACTTACATTCACTTTGGAAACCAATTTGAATCATACTAAATAAAATTTCAATTATTCACTCTATTTTCATATATTAAATTTCAATATCAAATTAATCATATCAAATTCGGAATTTAATTATTCAAACATTTGTAATATTAAATTTAAACAGTTTCGCTTATCCAATAATTCATTATTCTTTGAAATATTTAAATTGAACTTATAAGATTCAACTTTTAAAACCAATTCACAATTTAGAACACTATTTTCATTTTACAGTTATTCAATTATTCAATAAGATTTAAATATCTAATTTAAACAATTTACCTATTCAATATTTGATTTTAAATAGATTTTACTTACCAATCAATTACTCTATTATACCCAATGAATTCAACATTTATTATCCTATTCAACTATTCATTGGAAAGGCATTCACTAGTAGCATTTATTTTTCATTACTTGGATCACTATTGTTGCAATTCATTCCAGTTATTATTATTCCAACGAATTACAATTTTTTTTTCTAACATTAAATCGCGAAATCTTATTAAATTAGCTATTTTAATTATCGAAAATTTACCGGTCGTTACAATTCTCTTCGAAAGCCCTTCTTGAATATATAAAAAAATTAGTCTTTTATAAAATGATAGATTCAAAGGATCCCACTTCAACTTATTCGAAAGCAATTATGTTTCTATTAGAAAGCAAAGGATGCAACCTCCTCATCTCTTCGCCGCTCTTTCCTTCGACACCGTGCCTGCCTATCGACTTAGGTGGAGGGTAATTGTTTACCTTCCATCTTACAAAAATTACCTTTCGACTTCTTTGAAAGGGTAAAAGCGGGCATGTTGGAGTCGATTGTAGAACTAGGCCTGCTGAAGTGATGTTTTATCTTGCTTGTCTAATTTTGATTGGCTGAGGAGCCTTCTCCTGTACTTCCAAATAGTAAAAAGTATACAAAAGTAAACATTTTTCTTAAAACACTTTCTTCTTTCCCAGTTAAAATTTTAAGTTGCAGCCTTCCCTCTGAATCGACTAATTCGAAGAAAATTTTGTTGTTTATCCCTTAGGCTTAAATAATTTAATTACCTTAATAAATCACTATGGAAAATCCCCAAAAATCACCAAAAATCCGATAAATCATACACTTCAACATATTAAAATTTCAAAGCATATGAATATCAAAACAACTCAAAATTTAACCAAAACTGAATAAAAACGTGTTTATTAGCTCATTAACCTTTAAAACACCTATGTTTTATACTAATAAAGGTTAAAATGGTTATATCCTAACCAAAACCACAAACATGAATCGGGTATAACCCATAACATATCCAAACAAAGAAAAATGAGATGATAAACATGGTTATTCACCTTAATTAGTTAATTGGAGTATGAGACAATTTCCTTGCTTTAATTCCTTGGCTTTATCTTCAATTTATTGCTCTTCCTGGAGCTTTTAATGGATGAACAGAATATAGGCAAGGAGTTATAAATGAGAAAGTGAAAATTTGTTAAGGTGAAGGAAGAGATAAATACTAAAAAATGTATCCCCATTTCCAAGTTTACCCCATAGGAAATTCCTCCTTCTTAATTTAGTTAAGTCTTATTTTAGTTCATTCATTAAGACACGGCCATTGGATTTATTATCCCATCTCTCTAGTCATTCACATTATTCTATTTAATTTATCTAATTAAAATCCCAAATAATGTTAATAAAAATTCAGGGGCATTACAGACCCCCCCTCTTAAAGAATTTTGTCTTCGAAATTTCAGAAAGGACATAGCAACAAGCACATAGCCCATGCAAGCAAAGCTAGTATAATCTACCAGCCAAATTCCATATAAACCCTGTATAGAACATACCATCTAAAACAACCAAGGAAAAGTAGCCCTAATCCTATCTTCTATCTCCCATGTACAGTCCTTCATGTTGTCGCTCCACTGAACTTTCACCAACCTGACTGTCTTGTTCCTTAACCTCGTCTCATCTTTTGCCACAACACAAACTAGTTGCCTCATAAAAGTCATATCTGGTTCCACCACTAAGTCCTCCAGTGCCGTCGGAGCGATAGAAGTTTCTAGATCATGAACGTACTTCCTAAGATGAGAAACATGAAACACATTGTGGATCCTAGCCAAACTGCCTAGTAAATCTACTCGGTACGCGAGTCTCCCAATCCTCTCTGATATAAGAAATTGTCCAACATATCTTGATGATAGCTTCCCGGTCTTCCCGAATCGAGCCATACCTTTCATCAGTGATACCTTAATGAAAACTCTATCTCCAACTGAGAATTCTAGGTCCTTATGCCTTTTGTCTGCGTAACTCTTCTACCTAGACTGAGCTTCTTTCATTCTTTCCCATATCAACTCGATCTTTTCCATCATTTGGACCAAGGACCAATCTGTCTCCGGTCTTTAACCAACCTACTGGTGATTTGCATGGCCTATCATACAAAGCTTCAAGATGCCATTCATATAGTAGTTTGATAACTATTATTATAGGAAAATTCCACCAAGTGCAGGTGATCTTCCCAAGAACCCCTAAAATCCAGCACACAAGCCTTCAACAGATCTTCCGGTACCTTGTTGACTCTCTTTGTCTGCCTATCCGCCTGAGGATGATATGCGGTACTCATCTTGAGCTTAGTGCCTAACACACTCTGCAGGCTCTTCCATATCGCTAGTAAACAAAGAATCTCTATCATTGATGATACTATTAGGAATTTCATGCAGTCTAATGATGTTCTTCATGAACAACTTAGCCAAAACAGGTGCCATCCTGGTTGACCTAACTGGAATGAATTGGAAACTCTTGGTCAATCTGTCCACTATGACCCATATACTTTCATTACCCCGGTTTGGTCTTGGTAACCCTTTAATAAAATCGATGGATATCGAGTCTCATTTCCAACCTATAATATGCGAAGGTTGAAGCAAAACACTTAGCTTTTGATGTTCGTCTTTTACTTGCTGACAGTTTAGACACTATTTTACCCATAAGCCAACATCCCTCTTTATTCCTTCTCAGAAGAAACTTCTCTTCATATCCTGATACATCTTGGTTCCTCTAGGATGAATCGTAAATTTCTATTAATGACATTCCCCTAGAACTTCCTTCCTAAGGTCTCCAACATCTGAAACATATAACCGTTCCTTATTTCTCAACCAACCGCTGTGGTCAAGAATAAAATCCTTCAAATCATCAATCTTGGTTCCAGTTTCTAACCTTCTAGTCCTCTCGGCTAATAGTGGATCCTCTTTTTGCCAAAAAAAATTCGTTCAATCCTAACTGGTCGAATTTCCAACCAAAACATCATGGTGATATTCCGACTAGATTCAGCAATCAACCTTAACTGCACATTGCAAGCAGCCAACGCTTCCAAGTCTTTCCATACCACCAACATAGCTAACACGATATTCTGATGTTTTCCGCTAAGCGCATCCGCCACCTTATTTCCTTTTGCCGGTGTAAACTCGATGCTAAAATCATAAGCTGCAATAAACTCCAGCCATCTCTGTTGTCTCATCTTTAGCTCCTTCTGAGAGAGAGAGGCTTATGATCCATGAATAGCTCAAACCTTCTTTCAAAAGATAATGCCTCCACACATTCAATGCGAAGATTACCGCTGCCAACTCCAAATCATGAGTAGGGTATCTCACTTCATGCAGTCTTAGTTGTCTAGAAGCATTAGCAATAACCTTCCCATTATGCATTAACAAAGCACCTAACCCAGTACCACATGCATCGGTGTACCCTGATTCTCATCAGGAACTACTAACACGAGCGCATTAGTTAACAAATATTTCAACTTAAGGAATGCCTCCTCACATTTGTCAGACCAAACAAACTTCACGTCCTTCCTGGTTAGCATCATCAAGGACGCCACTGTCCGTGAGAAATCCTTAATGAATCTTCGGTAGTATCATGCAAGTCCAAGAAAGCTTCTAATCTCACTTACCGTCTCTGGTCTTTTCTAATTGTTAACAACTTTGATCTTATCTGGATCAACGGCTAAACCTTCCTCGGAAACTATATTACCAAGAAACTTCACTTCCTTCTTCCAGAAATGACACTTTGAGAACTTCGCTTTCAGCTGATGTTGCCTTAGCATCTCCGACATTATTCTAAGATGATCCACATGTTCCTTCTCATTCTTAGAATAAATAAAAACATCATCAATAAAAGCCAATATGAACCTATCCAAGTACTCTCGGAAAACCCAGTTCATCAAATCCACAAAGAAAGCTGGCAAATTAGTAAGCAAGAATGGCATAACAAACCATTTGTAAGACCCATATCAGGTCCTAAATGCCATCAAAGGAATACTGTCCTCTGCCACTCTCAGCTGATAGAAACCTATTGCCAAATCTAGCTGGGAAAACATTCTGGCTCCACTCAACTGATCGAATAAGTCGTGGATTCTTGGCAAAGGATACCTATTCTTGATCTTCCTCTCATTCAACATACAATAGTCGATTCACATCCTTAACGACCCATCTGGCTTTTTCACGAATACCATGGCCATTCCCCAAGACGAACTGCTTAGCCAGATGATAATCTTTCCTTCTAATTCCACTAGCTGCACCTTCAATTCCTTCATCTCGGTTGGTGACATCCTGCTAGGTGCTCTACTTACAGGTTCAACACCCGGTAAGAGATCTATTCGAAACACGATTGCTCTCTTTGGAGGCAAGCCCATAACTAGTTCAAACATATCTGCAAACTCTCTTACAACATATAGCTACTTTAACTCTGCTTCCATTCCCATAGCACCCAATAACGCATAAGCGTTTCCGTTCGAACTCCTTACCAAGTTAATGACTCGGTTATGGCTATTAGGGTGTTTCAATGATATTTCCCACTCCTAGCAAAATATCCTAGCATCAAATCTATCTAACCAATCCATACCTAATATGATCCCAAAACCCACGAAATCAAAAACATATAAACTGCATGTAAACATATGACCTAACATATCAAGTTCTAATTGGTCACATTTCATTCCTAGAGTTGCATACCCTCCTATAGGATTCACAACCCTTAAAAGAGTAATAAGGTATAAAGGTTCCAGACATAAGCAATCTACAAAATACCGAGATATAAATGAGTGTGATGCACCGATGTCAAATAGTATCCTAACCGGAGTACTATGAATCATAAGCTTACCTTCCATCATAGCTTTTCCTTTCTCAGTAGCCGTTGATCTAGAGGATGATGGTTCCAACACAAAGACCTTTCCCTTTCCAGCCTTAGCAGCCTCGGGACATTTTCCCTTGTAATGCTCCATTTGGCCACTATTGTAGCACTTCAAATTCGGCCTCACTACAACTGCTCTTCCATCACCCGAGCAGCACCCATAAGCATAGCGTCCTTTCTTGTCACACTTGTAACAGACAATATCAACCTTGCTCTTCTTAGCTGTTACCCTTGACTGGTCTTCTTGAAGAACTTCCACTTCTTACCCTAAAAATTCTAAACCTTTCCCTTTTCCAAAAGTAGAAAGCATCTCTTCATTCCAAACAGCCATCTCAGCAACAATATGACACGGATTCTGGAGGTTTGGCATGGTTGCTCTGGTGATCTCAGGATTCAACTCCCTGTTAAACTTATCATTCCTCTGAATGACTGTATCCATAGTAGCATATCTGTAATGGGACAACTAATCAAATTGCATAGCATACTCAATCACCGATTTACCCTTGCCTAAATCTGTAAATTTCTTGAGCAATGCTGACTTGGCAACCTATGATAGAAATCTTTCTTTGAACCTCCTTCGAAATTCAGCCCAGGCCAGGTCTTCCTTTGGCTCTCCCATGGTAACTCTGTTCCACCAAAATAATGCTGCTCCCTGCAATTGCCTTGAAGTAAATCTTCTCTTCTGCATATCCGTCAAGCCGAGATCTACAAATATTCTTTGACAATGCAATAGCCAGTTCTCCACTCCTACTACATCCTCAGTTCCTAGAAAAGGCTTCATCCAAAGACTTGCGTAATCCCTGGTTAGGTTAGCACAATTATTGCCAATTAGGGCCACCAGATTAGCTCCTCCAGCAGTATCTACAGCCGCTCCCGCAGCTGCTCCAGCTTGCATCATATTCACGAAGAACTGATACATTATCCCTACATCATCCGATGGAATCTCAACACCAACATTAGCATTTTCATATGGGTTTGCATTTGCCTGTCGACCCTGGTTGCTCCTAGTATTGGGTCGAACATTACAACTGGTTACGGTGCGTCTTCCACCTTGATTCACTCTTCCTTTCCTGCCTTCATATCTTACTTTCTTAGTACCTGAAATCCAATCTTGGTAAGGTACAGAAGAATGATCTAAGAGAGTGGGGAATACATACTTAGGTATTTTTAACAAAGTACACATATGTTACTATAACACTTACCCAAGCCTAACTATATTTTAGATTCATTATATTATGCTTTAAAATCTTTTAAGGTTTAAATTCCTTTTAAGTACATAACTCATGCTCAGATACCAACTTGTAACTTCCCACTTCCTGAGGCTCAACCGCGGATGCTGCAGTCATCCATAGGTGTTATTTCTGAGTGAGCGAAATCGGAATGTTAAAATTATTGGCAATACGAAAACACAAGAATATGAAGAAAAAAAATTAAACTTCAACAAAACAGAATTTCTCATTTCCTATGAATTTTCAATTTAAGATTTAATTACATAATCCTAGACGTTAACCACGTTTAGATCACATATATATGTACAAAATACGATAAAAGCGACATATGAAGATGCCCCCATATGATAATCAGAGAACTAATAAATATGAACTCCCCAGTTCTTAGTACATCATGGTGGAAAACACAAAATAGCTCCTATATAGCTAACATTGCCTCCTACATGTCTCCAAAAGCTTATTCGTCCAAAAAACCCGAAAGTCTCCCGTTCTCAGACTACTCGAATTAATTCTGAGCACGCGAGAGTTTATGGAGAAACACAAACTTCGAGTCAAACAATACGTCTGGTATGAATAATCCCATATCATCTCTTATCATAAATAGATAGCTAGTGAGACCATGCTGTTTACTGGAACGGGTTTTCCCTCACTAGTATCTAAGCAAAACATGCAAATCATTTACCATGCCCCTGCACCCAAAATGATTAGTTTTAACATAATATAAAACAAAGCCATAAATCATATATATTGGATATCCCATCCACCCATTCATTAGAATCCGATCTAAAAGCAATTTATTAGATTTCCCATCTAAAAAGAATTTAATCGAGTTCCGCTATAAAACCTTTTAAATGACTATCCATCGTAATTTAATAGGACTATCCGTCCCAAATCCATTTAAAATAAATGTAGATTATCCATCGCACATTTTTTTATATAAAAGTTGGTGTGGGCTATCCACTGCACACTCCATAGTTTTCCTAGGATGACTATGAACCTTTGGGTGCCAAATCCCATGGCTAACCACCTCTGGCAAAACACTTTAGAAATTTGATGCGGGCTATCCACCGCACATTCCATGGTTTTCCTAGGTTAACCAAGAACCCAATACTTGACCGCATAAAATATCATGATCCCCATGATTAGTTATTTTCCCCATGTATACCACCTGTTTACCTATCCCCATTGGTAGCTCCAATTAGGTTAAATCAAATAAAAACACATTGATAGCCCTAGTGAATATTTTCGAAAGCGTATTTCTATTTGTAACACTAAACTATGTATAGAAAACGTTATACCTACCCCGATGTCTCCAAGTTTTATTACCATTCATTTTGTATAAGGTTCTTCCTTACATATTCAAACAAAGATAAGTATTTTATGCTATAACCCTTCGAAGTAGTCCCTTCGAATTAGTAAAAGTTTACTCAAGAAAAATGGCTAAAGACAGCCCTTTACAACCCTTCGAATGAAGTCCCATTCGAAAGCAAATAACCCTCCGAAGTTAGCCCCTTCGTTAGCCTTCCTTTTTGAAAGCATCACAAAATCATACCTTCGACCTTGTGGAAAGGTCCTACCTTTTGATATTGTCGGAAGGTTTCTTTTCGACCTTGTCGAAAGATTTTGCCTTTCGACCTTGTCGAAAGCCAGAGATATCCCCCTCCCCCTTATAAAACCATTTATAACCCTTTCGAAAGCAATGAAATTCAAAACCTTTCGAAATCATTGAAACTCAAAACCTTGCAATCATTGAAGGTAATTCCTTCAAAACCTATCGAAATCAAACCTTTTGAAATTATATCTTTCGAAATCAAAACCTTTCGAAATCAAAACTTTCAAAACCATTCAAAAACAACGAAGTGTTGGTGTTGGAACCAACCCTTCGAAAGAATATTTCCGACCTTGTCGGAAGGTTTACCCTTTGACTTTGTCAAAGGCATTAAAATGTTTATATAAAAAAACATTGGAAGGTTCAGAAGTAACCCCTTATTATTCCCCTCTTTCCCTTCGGCTTTGTCGAAGTCATCCCTTCGATTTAGTCGAAAGAATTATTTCAAAACCATTCCCTTGAAAGTTTAAACTTTCGAAGATCCCCTTCGAAACCCCTTCTTGAATGTATAATTTTTTTTAGTCTTTTACAAAATGATAGATTCGAAGGATCCCCCTTCAACTTATTCGAAAGCAATTATGTTTCTATTTGAAAGCAAAGGAAGCAACCTCCCCATCCCTTCGCCCCCTTCCCTTCGACACCATGCCTACCTTTCGACTTAAGGAGAGGGTAATTGTTTACCTTCCGTCTTAGATGAAAAGTACCTTTCGACTTTGTCGAAAGGGTAAAAGCGGGCTTGTTGGAGTCGAAGGTAGAACTAGGATACTGAAGTGATGTTTTATCTTTTTTGTATAATTTTGATATCCTGAGGAGACTTCTCATGCACTTTCAAATAGTAAAAAGTATACAAAAGTTAACATTTTTCTTAAAATACTATCCTTCTTCCCTAACTAAATTTTCGAATTGTTGCCTTTCCTCCGAATTGACTAATTCGAAGGCAATTTTGCAGTTTAGCCCTTAGGCTTAAATAATTTAATTACCTTAGTAAATCACTAAGGAAAATCCCCAGAAATCACCAAAAATATTATAAATCATATAATTCAACATATTAAAATTTCAAAGCATATGAAGATCAGAACAACTCGGAATTTAACCAAAACCGAATAAAAACGTTTTAGTTAGCCCAATAACATTTAAAACACTTATGTCTTATCCGAACAAATGTTTATATGGTTATATCCTAACCAAAATCACAAACATGAGTCGGGTATAACCCATAATCGATCCAAACACAGAAAAATGGGATGATAAACATGATTATTCACCTTAATTAGTTAATTGGAGAATGAGATAATTTCCTATCTTTAATTCCTTAGCTTTATCTTCAATTTATTGCTCTTCCTTGAGCTTTTAACGCTCGGCGGAAATATAGATGAGGAGTTATGAATGAGAAAGTGAAGGTTTATTAAGATGGAGGAAGAGATATATACTAAGAAATGTCGCCCCATTTCCAAGTTTACCACTTAGGAAATTCCTCCTTTTTAATTTAGTTAAGTCTTATTTTAGTTCATTCATTAAGACACGGCTATTGGATTTATTAATCTCATCTCCCTAATTATTCACATTATTCTATTTAATTTATACAATTGGATATCCCGAATAACATTAATTAAAATTCAGAGGCATTACAGGTTTATCTTCGGTTCCTCCAATCCATATCCAAGTTTGCTAGTTTCTGCTCCAAGTCCTAGATTCTAAGTTCTAAGTGTTCCGGCATTGGTAAGTGGTCTCTGATCATCATTTCCATCCTACCCCACAAGTCTACGAGGGAATCCTAGAATATCCTCTTTCAAACTTGCATCCAATTCTGATTGACACCAAACTGATTAGCATCGCCTGGTATCCCACTTGGGATCGATCCAACGTGAACCAAGGGCGTGCCCCCAATTATGGATCGATCGTCACTAATTGTTCTAGAACGATCAGACTGATCGTCCTTGGTTGGTCAGGGACCGTTCCTGGCTATTCCATACCATTCTGCATCCTATTAGCTTCATTTCCTTAGTCCTGATTCTTGTTGTCCTTAGTTCCTTTTGCTCCAACTCTATGACCCATACTGATTGCGTTTCTTGCTACTCCATTTCCTTAGATTTGCGCTCCAGCTTGTCTAATCCATCAGAGTAGATCCTGCATAATATCCTCCTGTCTCTTCAGCATCCTTTCCAGCATAACATCCATCATTGTTACCATTTCAACGCTGATGATGTAGATAGATGTTTGATTTGCTCCAGCTCCAGAAGAAGCATCCTGACTCCCACCATTGTGACTCATATCTACTAATGGTCTCCTTGTTGATTTCTTAGCCTTTTCTTCCAAGATCGAAGTATCTAAGCTTCCGAATCCAAGATCCTAGCTTCCACATCCACTGCAAGCCCTTCTCAGTGAATGCACGAAAATGTTTGTGCCAAAAATAGTCACAAATACATAGTTGAATGTGAAAGCACCAATTTCTAAAACGATATCCAAATAGGAAGATAAGCACACAGACCATAGAATAAATAGTAAAAAAAGTAAAGGAACACACGAGTTTTATGGTGATTCGGCAAATTCCGGCCTACATCCACTCTAATAATCTTCTATTTATACTGTAATATTACAAGTAGTTTTTTCCTAAGAAAATTAATTGTAACATCCTCTATTTTGAGGGTCAAAGCTAAGCGTATAGATGCTGTAGTCCTCTATCGTTTTAAATTTCGATGACAAAATGCGGTAATGTTAATATTATCCATAATATGAGAAACACATGAATATGAAACAAAAATCACATAGATTTGTTCTTTGATTACATTTCAAATCAATATTTTTGATATTTGGATATATAATCCTGAAATGATTCCTAAGTTTTGATCAAATATAATTATTACAAATTACGCTAAGAATGACATATGAAGATGCCCCCTTGGATGATCAGATTACTAAATAGACATATCAGTCTTAAATACATCAGAGCAAAAATAAAACTATATACTCCTATATAGCTAGCTTCGCCTCCTGCACGTCTTCGGAATCTAATTCGTCCACCTACTAGGCCTTTAAAACCTTAACTCTTAATCTACTCAAATTAATTTTGAGCACCCAAGATTTTAAGGGGAAATCATAAACTTTGAGTCAGACATAATGCCTGATGTGAATAATACTATTACATCTAAGTTTTTAATATTAAGTGAGACCACACCGCTTAGTGGAACAAGTTTTCCCTCACTAATATCCCTTTTAAAACACAACTTTTGCAAACCAGATCTTATAATCAAACCGATTAAAGCAATAATAGCAATATTATATATGCACATAAATTAGATAATCAATGGAGTATCTGTCTGAACAATATAGTTTTATTTGTCTAACTACTAACTATTGGTTGACTCGGGCCTACCAGACAAAATAAATAATCTAACTTCTATTAGACACACTCCTAGACAGTCCTTTCTTAACTTACTTCTTTTAGGGTCAACTGGTCCTAATAGTTTTGCGGGCTCAACTGTAACCTATTTTTCTCTGTAAATTCCTTTTTGTGTGTAACATCATTTTAGCCTTGCCTAAGACAAATCCTTACACACTGGAATTTTGGACTTATATTAGCTTGTGGCTATTAGCTAATGTATAGGGTGTGACCCTATACCAGTCTCATATGTTCTTCTAATATCTGAGTCATTTACTTAGGGTTAACTACCCCATCAAATTTTCCTTGAAAACATTTCTTTCAAATTGATTTAACTCTTTAAATCATACTTAAATAAGGAAAATATACTTTTTGCTTTACTCGAATATCTTTCCCATGATATATGCTTTAAAAAAAATGTTGATGAAAACCTAAATCAATAGGGTTATTTATCTTTTTAAAACAAGTTAAAGCTCTTCCTTAACTTAGAAAACATTAGGTTTTAAATCCAAGATATCACCTTCGAAACCCTTGTTCAAAAACTTTAAACAGTTCCTTTAAAATCCATTAAAAATACCTCTTTCAAAATAAGCTCACTACTTTACCTTGAAATACTAAGCCGAAAGGCCAAAACAAACCTTTCAATACCTTTAAAAATAGACCTTTTAAAATCATTGAAAGTGTCCATTCAAAAGCTTTATAAAATCTTAGACATCCTCTATTCAAAACACTTAAAACTTGCCTTTCGAAAGTATTGGAAACCTTCCATTCAAATACTAAAAGTAAACCCTTCGAAAATATTGGAGAATCTCCCCTTTGAAACTTTCATTATATATCTTTCGAAGGCATTAAAGTCCTTTACTTAAAACAAACCTTTTGAAAGCACTGGGTTCAAGCAAAAGTTTATGGAACATAACTTCGAAACCATTAATACCATTCCTTTCGAAACCTTAGGTTTATCTTTTAATAGAACAAAGGGTCTTAAGAGAACTGGGGCAGTAGCATTGCTTTCTAAAGCCTTATTCCTTGGTAAAAGAAAGTGGATGGTTTCGAAACCAACCCTTTTGAAAGCCTGGAGAAGCGGCTTCAAATTTTAAAGGCAAAAGTACCCTTTCAAAAGCATTGATTCAAAGGGTTGAATGCAGCAATAGGGGTTTCAACCCCCTTGAAAGCTTGTTTTAAAACAAAAGGCAGCAACCCATATGAAAGCCCTTTCTTTATATAAACAGAAGCATGTTGGTTAGGTCGAAAGCAAACTCCAACCCCTTTTGAAAGCTTCATTTGTAATTAAAATAGTTCCAAATTTATAGGAGCTACTTCTACCCCTTCGAAAGCATGTTTCGACTCTATACCTTTAGCCTTTCTACAATCCACCATGTACCAAGGCATTGATACATGTGTATTGGTTTCGTCTTGGTAAGAAGCAGATGTATGGAGTCGAAAGGTGGTTGCTATAAGTAGCGAAGCCGTAATCCTTTACAAAACTGATTTTTAACCTTTTAAAGTAATATCTTTCCAACTAATTTGCCTTATTTGTTAACATGTAATTGGTTGCCACTTATTTTACAAAAACTTTTTCTAAAAGTGCTACCAAATTCAGCAACTATCAATTTTAAAACATTTAACAAATTGCCCCTTCTCATTTTCTAAACATATAAAACATTTAATTCCTGTACCTTAAATAATTTTATATCATTAATAAAATACTTGAGAAAATTCTCCAAAAATTCCCATAATTCACTTTTAATATGTTTTCTAACATATTTAAATTTATAACCCAATGGTAACATATAATAGCCAAAAATAATTTAAACCAGGTTTAAACATTTTCTATACTAAAAAATTCATAATAAATGCACAATAACTTAGAAAATTATGAAACTTGAAAGCCATCTCTAAAATAATGTTTTTGACCTTATACAAAAAATTCAAGCCATTTGGATGTCATATAATAGGTTTTTCAAATCAAATCTTATCATAAAATCTATATGAAACAACATAAATCATCAGCAAGCATCTATATCCATCTAAACAATCAAAACATGGCATTTTTCTTGTAAAATAAATTCGAATTTCATTTAGAAACCGAAAGCAATAAAAATGAGATGCAATATATTATTTTCTTAGCTTGTTATTAAGGATTTTGAGATTGCCCTTGAATTGATTTGATCGAACTTCCTTCTTGAATTCTTGCTTATCTTCCCCTTGTTTTCTTCTAATGGTTGCCGGCCAAGCTCGAGGTTTGGTCTTTTGTTAGTGAATATTGTAAATGAAATTGGAATAAGAGTTTAGGTATAAGAACTTAGTTTATTCCTATTTTGCCCTCATATTATTACCTCTTCTTTCTTTATTTTAATTCTCTTTGGCTTATTGATTAGTTAAGGCATGATTACCCTATACTCATACAAACCTCAATCCTTTAACCGTTTAACTTATTTCATTTAAATTATCTAATTAACTGTCCTAAATAATGTTAGTTGAAATTAGGGTCATTACAGACTCCCCTCCATGGAGTATTTCGTCCTCGAAATTTTGATAAGGTACTCATAACAATCAATCATAAAGGTAAAACATACCATGGAATAAGTCGGGATACGTATCTGTAATCCTGTTCTCAGTTTCCTATGTACAATCTCTCTCGTCGACACTCCAATGGACTTTGACTTGTCTAACTATCTTGTTCCTTAACCTCTTCTCATCCCTCATGACTATATGAATTGTTTTTTTAACTATAATCAAATTCGGTTCCACTACTAAGTCATCTAACACAGTCGGTGCTATACTAGTCTCTAGATCTCAAATACACTTCCTTAGATGAGAAATATGAAAAACATTATGGACTCCTGCCAAACTACTTAGTAACTCCACTCTATAGTTTCCCAATCCTTTTTATAATAGGAAATGGTCCAACGAACCTCGATGCCAATTTTCTTGATTTTCCAAATCGAATTACACCTTTCATCAGTGATAACTTGATGAAAACATAATCTTTAACTGAGAACTCTAAATGATTCCGTCTTCTATCATCATGTCCCTTCTGCCTAGACTGAGCTTCCTTCATATTGGCTCGAATGAGCTCAATCTTTTCTGCAGCTTCTCTAACTAAATCTGGACTAGGAACTAACCTCTCCCTAGTCTCTAACCAAAAAAATAAGAGATTTTCATGGCCTTCCATACAAAGCTTCAAACGGTGCCAACCCCATACTAGCTTAGTAACCGCTGTTACACGAAAACTCATCTAAGTGTAGATGGTCTTCCCATGACCCCCCAAAATCTAATACAAATCTTCTAAGACTTAACTCTTTCTGTTTGCCCAACTATCTACGAATGGTAAGCGGTACTCATTATGGGCTTCGTACCCAAAGTCTCCTATAGAATCTTCCAAAACTCGCTAGTGAATAAGAAATCTCTATAACTTACTATACTACTAGGAATTCCATGCGGTCTAACTATATTCTTCATAAACAACATAACTAAAATAGGTGCCGTCCTTGTTGACTTCACTGAAATGAAATGGGCACTCTTGATCAACTGTACACTATAACCCATGTGCTTTCACTTCCTTTACTCGAACTTGGCAACTCATCTATAAAATCCATTGAGATAAAATTTCATTTCCATACTGGAATATCTAAAGACTGAAGTAACCCACTTGGTTTCTGATGTTCAACTTTTACCTGTTGATAGTTTAAATGTTGTTTCACCCATAAGCCTATATCTCTCTTCATGCCTTCCTAGAAGAAACTTCTTTTCATGTCCTGGTATGTCTTAGTTCCTCTCGGATGAATGGTGAACTTTGAACGATGGTATTCTCCAAGAACTTCCTTCCGAATGTTTCCCACATTCAGAACACATAGTCTTCCTTTCTTCCTTAACCACCCACTCTGGTCGAGACTAAAATCTTTTAGGTCATCGCTCTCTTCTCCATCCCTTAACTTTCCGACCTTCAACTAATAATGGATCCTCCTTCTTCTAAGAAGCAATCTTTTCGATCATCACCGGTTGAACTTCTAAACATGACAACATAGCGGTTTCCTTACTAGATCTAGCTTCAGATATCCATTGTACTCTGCATGTAGTCAATGCTTCTTATCTTTCCGCTCGGCAATCATTGCCAATACTGAATTCTGATGTTTTCTCATAAGTGCATCTGCGACCTTGTTGCATTTTCCTAGTATGTACTCAATACCAAAGTCATAAGCGACTAAAAACTCTAACCACCTTTGTTGCCTCATATTCAACTTCTTCTGATAGAATAAATATCTCAGTGACTTATGATCCGTATATAACTCGAATCTCTCTTCCAAAAGGCAATGTACCACAACTTCAATGCGAAAATTACTGCAGCTAATTTCAAACAGTGAATTGAATATCTAACCCGATCCGAGCTGTCGAGAAGCAAAGGCAATCACTCTACCTCTTTGCATTAGCATAGCTCCTGACCATGTTCCACATGTATCTGTGTACACTAATAAATCATAATTCCCCTCTGGAATAACTAATACAGGTGCTTTCACCAATAAGTGTTTTAGTTTCTGGAATGCCTCATCATAATTATTAGTCCAAATAGATTTCACATATTTCCGCATTAATTTATCATCAGTGCCGCTATCCACGAAAAATCCTAAATGAATCTTCGACAATAACCAGCTAGTCCAAGAAAGCTCTTTATCTCAGTCATTATCTTGGGTCTTTTCCAACTATTCACTACCCTGATCTATGTCGGAACTACAAATAACCCTTTCTCTGAGGCTACACGACCAAGAAACTTCACTTCTTTCTTCCAGAAATGACACTTCAAAATTTTCTCTTTCAGTTGATGCCGCCTCAACGTCCCAAGACCACTCTAAGATGAACTTCATGCTCTATTTTATTTTAGAGTATATCGAAATATCATATGTTATCCCGCTTTTTGATAAAGCCGTGATACCAAAAGATCGGTCAAAAAAAAAGACAGTTCGTCTCAGAGATTGGTTGTACTTCACTTCGCTATGGATATCGATGAATTTTGTCCGAGTCCGGATTTTGACAAAATTGACAAGACATGATGAGCAAAGCTGTAGAAGCCAGCGTTTCAATTTTCAAGCCAATCCGAGTTCGTATGCTCAAGATATGATGGATTCAATTTGAGAAAGATAGCCCTTGTTCGGTTCGAACCCATAGGATACCCCATAGTTTGAATCGATGGCCAGAAATTATGTTCGAATCCATTGATTCGACTCCACCTACTTCGAATCCATCACTTTGGAATACTTCGAATCCATGAAGTTCGTACCCATCCTCATGCCTCATCTCGACTCCATCTAGTTCGACTCCATGCTACTTCGTGTCCATTGCGTTCGCACCAGTTAGAAAGGAATTAGCCTCGCGTCTACCTAGTTCGAATCCATCATCCTCGCATTAGTTCGAACCCATGAGATATAGCCGTGCCTCGAATCCATCAAGATAGCAATAGTTCGAATCCACCCTCGTATGCCTTAGTTCGAATCCATCATGTATATATTGCTTCGAATCCATGAGAAGTTCCTCTGCTTCGACTCCATCGGGCAAGCCCTCACTTCAAATCCATCCTCGCATGTCTATGTTCGAATCCATCCAAAACCCTCCCTAGTTCGAATCCATCAGAGTATTCCTATCTTCGAGTCCGTCAAGATGAAACCCTTCGAATCCATGCAGTTGTAGGGACTTTGACTCCATCTAATAACTGTCTTCGAATCCACCCTGTTGAGGCAAATTCGAATCGATCAATAGTGACTTGCCCTGATCGATTCGAAGGAGCATTGGTTCAATTAATACGAAGGAGGCACGTCTTTGAATCGATCACCTCGAATCCACCAAGTCCATGCAGCTAAAACCAAGGATTAGACCCAGTAAACTCGGAGGAAAAGGAGGATTGACCCGAAGCACACGGACCACATCATCATCTTCACATGCAGAAGCATGGATTCGAACCTATGGATTCGAACCATATCGATTCGAACGAATCCATAGGACGAGGAGCACCATCTTGAATCGATCATAACTCGAGATCTACAAGTCCAAATGCTATGAAATTTTCACAGGAGCTTGCTTATACATAGAAGAATGTCCATGCCAAGTTTCATCACGGTTGGACACTTTCTCGATCGATTCGAACCAAGGGTCGAATCGATCCCAAAGTGGGCCCAGATCTCCAGAATTCAGCCGTATGGGCCCCCTCACGTGCCAGAAGTGGTCCTCCCGGATTTTAGGCGAAATATCAGCCTTCTGCAGCTATAAATAGAGCCTCAGGTCATTCAAAAAAGGGGAGGGGAATTATGAAGCGCCAAGACTCTATCGGATTCAATTCTACACCTTATCATCGCTGTTGCACTCAAGTTTCAGAGCTATAGTCCATTGTAATTTGCTGTAACTAACTATAATCATCAAGAGAATATCAATAAAGATATAAACTTCAGAGTGGACGTAGGCAAGATCGCCGAACCACTATAAATCATGTGTTTGTGATTGCTGAATTGCTCTGATTGTTATTGCTGAGATCTGAGTCCTATATTGATTATTGTTGATTTGTGTTCATAAACGGGTGCTTTCACGATATTGGGGTTTATGACCAATTTTAGCGCAAACATCATCTATGAATACCAATACGAACCTATCCAAGTGCTCTTAGAAAACTCGATTCATCAAATCTATAAAGAATTATGGCGCATTAGCTAATCCAAATGTCATTACTAACCATTATACGATCCATACGCCATCAAAGGAATACTATCCTTAGCCACTCTAAGTTGACAGAACCCTGTTGCTAAATCCAATTGGGAAAATACTTTGGCTCCACTCAACCGATCGAACAATCGTAAATTCTAGGTAACTGATATCGGTTCTTTATCGTCTTTTCATTCAACTTATGATAATCAATACATAACCTTAACCATCCATCCAATTTCCCTACAAATAATTCAGTTTCTCCACATGGCGAACTGCTTGATCTGATAAAGTTCTTATTTTCAAATCCACTAACTGCACCTTTAGCTCCCACATCTCGGTAGGTGTCATTCTGCTTGGTGGTTTACACACCGGTTTTGCTCCCAATACTAAACCTATCTGAAACTCAATAGCTCATTTTGGCGGCAGTTCTACTACGTGTTCGAAGACATCTGCGAATTCTCTAACAACTAAAACTCGATTTAACTCACCTTCTTCCCCTACAACACCCAAAAAAGTATTATCCTCAAAACTAGGGTTTTCTACAGGGTATATTGTCCGATCACTACAGTCAGGGTGTTTAAGTGATATTTTCCTATCGTGGCAAAATTTCTAGCATCGTATTTACTTGACCAATCCATACCCAAAATAATTCCGAGCCCTACAAAATCAAACACATGCAAACTGCAAACAAATGTATGACCTAACAGTTCAAAATCTAAGTGATCATATCTCATCCCAAGAGTCACATAATCTCTTGTCGGATCCGCAACCCTTAAGGAAGTAACTAGGTATGAGAGTTCTATGTTAAGCATACCTATCAAATGATGAGATATAGAAGAATGCAATGCATGAGTATCAAATAGAATCCTAACTGATACACCATGAATGTAAAGCGTATCTCCTAACACAACTTTCCCCTTCTCCTTTGCAGTTGGTCTCGAGGTAGCTGGTTCCAATGCAAACATCTTGCCTTTTCCATCCTTGGATGGATCCTTGCACTAGATCTTATAATGCCCAATTTGATCAAAGTTAAAACATCTCACTCCTTTCTTCTCAGCAACTTTCTTCCCTTTGCCTGTTCGACACTCACGAGCATGGTGTCCCTTCTTATCACACTTATAGTAGATAACTTTCGCCTTTCCCTTCTTGGTAGCTCCACTCTTCTGAGTTCCCTTCTTATGGAAAAACTTCCTCTTCTAGTTTTGCCATCCTTGAACCCCCCGCCATGTTACCCTCAAGATAAATAAGCATTTCTTCCTGCCTTAAAGCCATCTCAACAAATACATCGCATGGATCTCTAATATGCGATAACATGGCCTTAACAAGTTCAAGGTTCAACCTATGGATAAACTTCTCATTTCTTTTGATAACAGTATCAACCGTATCGTATATGTATCTCGGTAGCTCCTCAAATCTGGTTGCATACTCAAGCACTGTCATATCTCCCTACTCTAACTTTGCAAACTTCCTGAGCATAGTTGACTTAGCAATCTCTGACAAAAATCTTTCTTTAAACCTCCTTCTGAACTCATCTCAAGTCACGGTCTCCTCGTTGACTCCAACCGTAACACTGTTCCACCAATATAGTGCTGCTTCCTGTAATTGCCTGGTAGCAAGCCTCCTTTTCTGCTCATCATTGAGCCCCAAATCAACAAAAATCCTCTTGCAATGAGGTAACCAGGTCTCCACTTAAATTGCATCCTTAGTCCTGATAAACGGTTTTCCTGCTAGTCTGGCATAACTCTACTCAACACAGCATAATTATTGACCATTAGGGTTCAATGATTTCCCCCTTCAGCATTTTGTCCAACTAACCCCGCAACAACTCCAGCCTACATCACGTTAATAAAGAACTAACATATAGCTCCCAATCAACTTGTAGCATTCCAACACCCATATTAGCAGCTGGTGCCTGACCTGGATTCCTTCTAGTGTTTGGTCTGGAATTCCCATTAGTTATGGTGCTTCCCCCACCAATGTTAACTCTTCCACTTCTAGCATCCATATCTTACGTCCATAAAATCTGCATTCGATTCTTTGTAAGATACAGAAGAATAGCCTAAGAGAGATGGAAGAATAGAGATAAAGCGTATACTTACATATAGCAAATACAAGTATGTTACTATAGAGTCATCCCATACCCCAATCTTTTCTCTAATTCCTTAGGATTATGTTTTAAAAATCATTTTAAGTTTGAAATTCTTTTAAGTTTTCATAAACCCGTGCTCTGATACCAAGTTGTAACATCACCTATTTTGGGGCCCAAAGCTAAGCACTATAGATGATGCAGTCATCTATAGTATTATCTTTTAGTGACAAAATACAGTAATGTTAATGGTATGCATAATATCAGAAACACATGAATATGAAATAAAAATCAACACAGATTTAGAAACCAAATTTTCTGATTACATTTTAATCAATATTTCATACTTAGATACATAATCACAAAATGATTAGCAGGCTTTGATCAAATATAATTATTACAAATTACGCCAAGAGCGGCTTATGAAGATACCCACTTGGATGATCAGAGTACTAAATAAACAAACCAATCTTAAATATATCACAGTGGAAATAAAAATAATTACTCATATGTAGCTAACTTCACCTTTTGCATGTTTTCAGAAGCTTTTCGTCCACCTACTAAGCCTGTAAAACCTTAACTATCAATCTGCTCAAATTAATTTTGAGCACCCGAGGGTTTAAGGGGATAACGTAAACTTTGGGTCAGACATAAAACCTATTGTGTATACTACTATTACATCTTAGTTTACTGATATTAAGTGAGACCACACTGCTTAGCGGGACGGGTTTCCCCTCACTAATATCCCTTTTAAATCATATCTTTTACAAATCTGATCCTGCAATCAAACTGATTAAAGCAATAATACCAATATCATATATGCACATAAATAAGGCAAACAATGGATTATTTGTCCGAACAATATAGTTTTGTTTGGCTAACTACTAACCATTGGTTGACTTAGGCCTACCAGATAAAATAAATAATCTAACATCTGTTAGAGACACTCCTGGACGGTCTTTTCTTAACATACATCTCTTAGGGTCAACTGATCCTAATGGTTTTGCGGGCTCATCAATAACATATCTTTCTCTATATATTCCATTCTTTGTGTAACATCATTTTAGTATTACATGTGACAAAGACCTACACATTGGAATTTTAGACTTACATTAGCTAGGGGCAATTAGCTAATGTATAGGGCAAGACCCTATACCAGTCCCATTTCGTATTCTAATATCTGAGTCATTTGCTTACGGTTAACTACCAAATCAAATTTTCCTTGAAAATATTTCTTTCAAATTGATTTAATCCTTTAAATCATACTTAAAAGATGAAAATATACTTTTTGCGTTACTCAAATATCTTTGTCATGATATATGCTTTACAAAAAATAATGTTGATGAAAACCTAAATCAATAGGGTTATCTATCCCTTTAAAATAATTTAAATCCCTTCTTTAACTTAGAAAGCATTAGGTTTTAAATCCAAGATGTCACCTATAATACCCTTCTTTAAAAACTTTAAACAGTCCCTTTCGAATCCATTAGAAGTACCCCTTTCAAAATAAGCTCACTACTTTACCTTGAAACACTAGGCCGAAAGATCAAAACATATCTTTTGAAACCTTTGAAGATAGACCTTTTGAAATCATTTAAAGTGTCCCTTTGAAAGCTTTATAAAACCTTAGACATCCTCTTTTCAAAACACTTCAAACTTGCCTTTCGAAAGTACTAGAAACCTTCCATTCAAGTACTAAAATTAAACCTTTCAAAAACATTGGGGAATCAACCATTCGAAACCTCCACTATATATATTTTGAAATCATTAAAGTCCTTTACTTAAAGCAAACATTTCGAAAGAACTGGGTTCAAGCAAAAGTGTGTTGAACATAGCTTCGAAACCATTTAAATCCATTCCTTTCGAAACCTTAGGGTTTATTTGTTAATAGAATAAAGGGTCTTAATAGAACTAGGGTGAAAGCATTGCTTTCAAAAGCATTATTCCTAAGTAAAAAAAGTGGATGGTTCCGGAACCAACCCTTTCGAAAGCATGGAGAAGCGGCTTTAAATTTTAAAGGCAAAAGTACCATTTTGAAAGTATTGATTCGAATGGTTGAATGTGGCAGCAGGGGTTTCGCCCCCCTTGAAAGCTTGTTTTAAAACAAAAGGTGGAAAACCATTCGAAAGCACTTTCTTTATATAAACAGAAGCAAGTTAGTTAAGTCGAAAGTAAACTCCAATCCCTTTCAAAAGCCTCATTTGTAATCAAAATAGTTCCAAGTTTATAAGAGCTACTTCTACCCCTTCGAAAGCATGCTTCGACTCTATACCTTCTGCCTTTCTCCAATCCACTACATACCAAGGCATTGATACTATATGTATTGGTTTTGACTTGGTAGGAGACGGATGTATGGGGTTGAAAGGTAGCTGCTCTAAGCGATAAAGCAGCAATCCTTTACAAAACTGATTTTTAACATTTTAGCTTACCTTATTTGTCAACATATTATTGGTTGCCACTTCTTTTACAAAACCCTTTTCTAAACGTACAGTCGAATTACGTAATTAATAATTTTAAACATTTAGCAAATTGTCCCTTCTTCCTTTTCTAAACATATAAAACATTTAAGTATCGTACCTTAAAATAATTTTATGTTTTTAATAAAATACTTAGGAAAATTCTCATAAATCACTTTTAATATGTTTTCTAACATATCTAAATTTCTGACCCAAAGACAACATATAATAATCAAAACTAATTTGAACTCAATTTAACCATTTTCTTTACCGGAAAATTCATAATAAATCCATAAAAACTTATAAATAATAAACTTGAAACCCATCTCTAAAATAATGTTTCTGACCTTATATAATAAATGCAATGATTGTTCAAAATGTCATTCTGACCTCAATCCCTTAATCATTTATATTATTTCATTTAATTTAAATAATTAAACGTCTTAAATAATATTAGTAAAAATTAGGGTTGAAACATTAATGGAGGATGAGATAAGAAGCATCGAAGGAGAGCCAGGCGAAAAGTTCCCTCGCAATGAGCTAAGTCCATTGTATTTATAGGTGAAGACGTGCATGGATCAGGCTGCAATTTCAGTAAAAGAACTTCTAGACCCATACAACCTAACCCATAAAATTAGGGATCGATCGAACACCAAAAATAATTTAGGCCGACCATTACATACTAACTCCAATGGATGCGATCATTTTTATGGGGAGCCCCATGCCTTTACACCATGCTTCTAATGTTTCGCTCCATTTCGACTTACCGTTTATGAGATATCGATCTCGTTGTTTTAACTAGAAATTAGGTTACAGGATATCCTTCTATGATTCATACTTTTAAGCTACGATCGATCATGTGGGTTCCCCCTAATATTAGCTACTTTCTCTCCAAATTTCATGCAATTCCGACATACGGTTTGTGAGATATTGCATTTCCCATAAAAGATGGGTCGTTATGCTAATTTTGCACAATCGTAATTGGAACGATCGGTTTGTTTTTATGATATTTGTGAGTTTTAACACACGATCAATTTTGGGAACTCCTTTCTTCAATATGTTGATTTTTCCAATGTTTCATGGGTAATGGAGTTGTAGATCCTGAGTTATTGATCGATCTTCGTCGATTTATGTTGTTTTATGGATCATTCTATATGGATCCTGACCAATCAATATAACTTCATCATGGGGCCCGACGATCAATGATGTGGGTCCCTCATGGTATAATGTAGTTTTTCCCTAAATTTCGTGTTAATTGCCTTTGTAAATTTCGAGTTATGAATCAATTGTCATCGAAAATCACCAAAACAATCGCGGAAAACCCACTTCAGGGTGGACCCGAAGAGAGACCCGAAGTAATCACCTTTCATACTTGAAGAAGGTGCTAAAAATTATGGTCTAAGGTTAGACTTAGGTAAAATCAAAATTTTCCCAAAGTAAATGTAATTCTAACTCCAAGCACAAAAAATGATCGGGGTCGATCAATTTTCCCCAAGCACCGATTGTTCTGACTCCGAGCACGAAAAATGATCGGGGCCTATCATTTTTCCCCAAGCACCAATCATTCTAACTCCAAGCATAAAAAATGATCGGGCCGATCGATTTTCCCCAAGTACCGATCATTCTGACTCCAAGCATGAAAATGATCGGGATTGATCGTTTTGACTCCAAGCGACTCCAATAAATCATGTTTACGATGCCAAACGTGATCCAACAATTCAAATTCTTGAGAATCCAAGCGAACCATGCACCGACAACCAAGTAGAAAATTTTCCAAGGTTCGAATCTATTCAAGTTACCACTGATCTATCGATACTGATCCATCTTCTTTTGTCCATAATTCGAGCATTCGAACTCCGATCGACTTGAAATTTGAAATATAGCCTTATGAGGCTTTCATTGTCACTCCATATGGATTGCATCTTGATTGGAAACCATTATGAATCCGCCCAAGTATTGTTCATACTTCCAAATATCATCGATTTCGAGCCCGATAATCGTCTATCCGGGTTTCTTGCATTGATGATCACAGAAGTCATTTAGCCAACTTTTATGATATACTGCCTGGTCAAAAGGTAGTATAACATATTGATTGCAATAGGAAATTTAAATAGGATGGTGTGCGAAGAATGGTGTCTATGTCAATATGTTGATATCAAATTAAAGCAGTGTGGACTGTACATAGGTTGACAACGTCACTAGTCTTGAGTGCTCAACGGAAGAGACATGGGTTACACCTAACGGGATACACTCCCTACTACTGTATAGTCCATATGAAGTCATGCACTTCCATTGTTGTTTGCTAGTTTTTTTTGTTATGAGGCAAGGCTAGCCAACTCTTTTAGAGAGGTCTTTCAAAAGCGCATGCGGTAGTCCATGGTGATGTGTCCATAGCCATGGCGCTAAGTCCACCATTATCTGTAGTTCGTAGAGCTGAGTCTACAAAGTAGAATGCAGACAAGTCAAAAATCCCCAAAGGTGAGATAGAGGACGACCAAATTATTGAAAAGCCATTATTAGAGACTACGAGAGTTCCTCGATATGCACGACATCGAGAACGTGATTGTTAACCCAAAAAATAGATCAATGACGGGAATGAAAGAACCAGTTCGCTTTAAATAAAAGCAAAAGTAGTAAAAGGAGACATAATTTTTATGGTGGTTTGGCATGATCTCAGACCTAGTCCACTTCAATCTTTTTTTAGTTGTTCTCTCTCTTTGCTAGATTTCCATTAATACACAAACATGAAGCTTCCATTAGACTTTCTGCACTTCTATTTTCCATAAAATACTCTCTTGATACCATTGTTAATCTGAGATCCATTAGATTGTGAAAATTGACATGTACACATAGAAAAACATAAGGAAGGCTTGGCAAAGTTTCACCATATTTAGGCCAAGCACTTAAACTCAACCTGAGTTAAGAACCTTAACTCATCCTGAGTTAAGAAGAACATCGAGACAGAATCAGCATGACTTGAAATTTGACGAGAGCACATAGAAAAGGCAAAAGAAGGACTTGGGAAAGTTCCACTATGATTGGGCTAAGCATATAAACTCAACCCCGAGTTGAGGACCTTAATTTGGCACGAGTTTCTAATTCGACCCAGGTCAGCCTGGCTCTTCTGGCATGGCTTCGCGCTATCTCTTGAACTTCATTGCTATTGGACCTTTGACTCTATGCTGCCCTATTCCTCTATAAATACCAAACTACCCGCTACCAAAAAAGGATCTTCTCTCTGCTGGATTTCCATTAACACTCTCAAACCTAGAGCTTCCTTTAGACTTTCTTCACTTCTATTGTCTACAACATACTCTCTTAATACCATTGTAAAATTGAGATCCACAAGATTGTAGTCAGATCTGGGATAACTAGTTGTAATCCAAAGAGAGAACTATTTATAAAAAGATTGAAGTGGACATAGGCTGGGGATGTCGTCGAACAACTATAAAATTTGTGTCCTCTTTTATTGCTTTTTCTTTTATTTAAATCAAACTAATGCTTTCATTCGATTTTTAGATGTTGATCCATTTTTTGGTTTAATAGTGATTCAACGAATGTGTGGGTCCTGATGGGGTACTGAGTTACAAATACTAGCGGGGATAGTAACTTGGTCGAATGGGTGACCATTGTACTTATATGTTTATATATATGTAAATAGTTATTGTCTACTATGGGTTGATGGGATGTACGTATGTGTATATGGAGTCGAGATGACTAAATTATAAAAAAACATAACATGTGATGGAATGCAATCGGCATAAACTAGTGTTATGTATGAGGAGTATAATATAACAATCTCCAGAACGTTGTTCTAATCCTCTCCTAATTACAACCCACAAGATATCTTAGATGCAAAAGTACTGGTACAAGGTAGGAACAGTGAAAGGAAAAGTTCCTTATGCATGCTTGACACTAACAAGGACACTAGATATTAGAAGCATCAATCTTGGTTAGTAGCTATGTGATTTATTATATTTCATTATTCTGCTATGAGTTATATCGTTAGTTCTTTGATATAAGTTCATTTATTTTATATGTAGGATACCAAACCAATGATTTGTACTTTGGTGGACATGGGTTTCGATATGGCGAAAATTTGGACCTACTACAATGCGGGTTGTTACATCTATTTTAATGATTTAAGAAGATTAAGGTAACATTATTGAATAGCAAGAAGTGAATTTCATTAATTAAAATAGGAAGATACATGAATACAAAGAAAACTACAGGAAAATAAAATGAAATAAAACTAGAAAAACTTACAAATACGGGATACAAAGGTATATAAAAGATTCAAAAAGAAGATGAAGAAGAAGAGTTTCCACCAAGCTTCTTAACAATCTTCCAGAGTAATTTTCTGCTTTGTTCGAGAGAGAAATAAACTTTTTAGAAAAGGAACGTTTAAGTTTCTTTTTGTTATTGAGAAAATTTTCTTGGTTTATTAGGATTTCTTTGGTGGAACAACGAGAAAGTTTGTCAAAGATTTCTACGGAAGTGTCCATCTCTTCCTCTTCTAATTCTTGCTCTTCCTCCTCTTCAGTTTTTCTGCCATCACTTTATTATTCTTCTTGAAGAATATCTTGCTCCTTTTCCTTTGCAAGTATCTCTTCCTTTTCAGAAAGATATTCGTAGGGTTTGATCTCAAGAGGAATTGTGCATGAGAGAGAGGTTGGTTTTGTCGAAAACTTTATGAGGCAAAGTGTTTCACTCTTAGATTGATACCAGAGTAATTGAAAATTTTAGTAAGATGCACATCATGGTAAAGCGTGCTCTCGTGCATAAAGATTTTCTTTTGAAAAAAGTCATTCAAAATTACTTCAGCCCAATTTATAGCATATTTTCCAAAAATAGCAAAATGAGATTTGAAAACATTTTCAGTCGGGTTATTGTAATTCCCCGTCTTTGGTGTAATACTTTGTTGTAAAATAAGACTCATTAGTCTTGCTTTAGGTGTAGAATTTTTGCCTTTGAAAACATACTCTTCACCATTAGAAAATAAATCATGCATAACTTCTCTAAATCAATTTCAGAAGTGGAGAGGTCACAACTTTTACAACCAAGAATTTGACCAAAAATTTCACAATCTAAAATAACAGTAGTATCTTTGACACGATCCAAATTTGACTTCTTCTATGTGAAAAATATATTTTCATTTAAACCTGCATAATTTTTTAGCCAAATGAGGATAGCAGTTAAAATCATTTTGAGATTAATCAGTTAAATCGGCAATAATATTTTCTAAAGCAAGGTCTTGTAAACCATAAGAATAAAATTCATTAAAATTTGTAGACCTTTCCAAACATACTTTTCCATAAGTAGCATACTCAATATATGTTTCAGTGGACTCTTAGCTTTTATGAAGTTGACTTTTGATCTTTTCGGTAATCCTAATGGCTTTGAATGAGGAGGATTGGTTTGAGGAAGACACTGCTGAATTGTTTTTTAAAAAGAGAATGAAGAATAATTTTGAATTTTGAAATTATTTGTTTATAGAAGATAAGATAGGATAGAGTAAATATATAAGGGTTGAATAGTCATGTGACAGCTGAAAAGGTGGCAATTCAAAATTTGAAATTAATGCAAGATAGGGAATTTCAAAAGTTTGAATTTGAAAAGATTCCTTAGTTTTCTAACTGGTATGTCGACATATATATGTAAACTTTGTCGACATATAGGTCGAAAATTCCAAAATTAAACTAAGGTACAAAATTCCTACACACACACAAACACACTCATATACACTCATTAATTTTATTAGTTTTTATTCCTAAATTTGATAGTTCCAAATAAATGAAAAAAAGATTAAATGTCTGGTTTATTTTCACTCGAAGTTGTATTAGAATCATCTAAAGTTGCAGTGTAAGTCCTTTTTGTCTTTTTGGACGAGTCAATGATAGGTGTGACATAATCTCTTCTAATATGTACAGGCTCTTTGCAGGTGACCAAGTTCATCACAATTGTAACATTTAATCACAATCCCATCCTAAATTTTTTTATTTTAGGTCTGTGGAAGTTATTCATCTTTCTGTACTCCCTGAATTTACGGAAAGGTCGAGTCATAAGAGCAATCTCATCATCATTATCATCCTTATGTGAATCTTGATCGTCAGTTGTAGTTGTAGAATATGCTAGTGTACTAGTCTATGATTTTTATTTGATGATAATAAACATATATATATATATATATATTCATTTAAATGTATTTGTTATTGTACTATTTTATTTTTCACATAATTAAATAAATATTTGTTGAATAAAATAAATAACACAGAATTCATATTCAAACAAATATTTTATTCAAACAAATATTTTATTACAAATTCGAATAGTACAAATTTAAGCTCTCACTATACATCTACACATTGTCAATTACAATACAATTTCAAGTACAGCATGATTTTAAATATAAATTTTTTCATACATGGTTCACCTCACTACATAATTCACTAAACACTCATATTTAATCTTCAACTCGTCTGTATCCAGCATCTGAATTATCTGCAAAATAAACATTGACGCGGTAAAATTGAAAAAAGAAAATATATTGCAGTGCAAATTAAAGTGTGTGTTTCGAAAATGTTATTTGCCTTAGTTAATTGGGTTGTTCATCATCATTTCTTTTGAATTCATCATACACGAACAACTTGAGACATGCACAGTCTATCACTGTACATGCCACAAACCCGTGCATACCGATATATACTTGCATGTTAAAACTAAAGGAATAGGTGAGCACAAGGTCAAACTCGAGTCGAGGCTGGATTTAACACAAGTGCAAATACACACATGTACAAATCAAGTATAAATGGATACGACACAAGTATTACACAATTACACATATATACATGCATATGTATGCATGTATATACATGAGTATGTATGCAATGAGAGAAAATTAACATGACTATATACATGAAGACACAATTCAGTTGAACAAAATAGAGGCAACACTGCAGTGGTCGGAGTAGAGCAAACAAGCTATATGAAAACTAGAGGATTGCAACCAAGACTAGACTCGAGGCATATAATGGCATAAGACAGTGAACGATGAAATGCAACAGCAAATTCATATGCAACCAAGTCACATGAACATATACACACCAAACATAGATGCAAGAGCAATTCACCAGATAAGTACAATCAGTTCAAAAATTCAACAACAAACTTCAACATCTACAACAGTAAACAAGGAAAGACCACCAGCTCAACAAACTGTACAAGCCCATAAAACAAAGGCATAAGAACAGACTTGATAGTGAAGCTATGAACAATCAAACGAACCAGACTCAATTGCAACAGAGACCAGTGTCATATAGACATGTGTGTGTATATATATGCATATATATATATATACACATATGTATGTATGTATACATGTATATAGTTTCAGAAACTCACATATGGAAAGCTTTAACAAACAAACTAGTCATCACCAATATGAAACAAGACTGTACACTAAAGTGCAAACCACAACACACAACACAATGCAAAGATTTTACCAGACCATAATGCAAGCATTCAGACATGTGTGCATGCAACTATAGCAACATCAGTTTAGGTATGGAGTACTGTAACCAAACCGAACCACTATAAACAGACAAGGTCATCGTTGAATCCAAACATCGGTCAGAGCAATACAATATGAGAATACATAAACACATGTATACATACATATATGTATATGTATGTATATATATGTATATGTATATGTATATGTATATGTATACACATGCATATATATTGATAAAATAGACCAAATCACCCAGTGGTACAAACTGTGCGTTCAAGCAAACAAATGGTCAGGTGCAAAGCAATGGAGCAACAAGTAAATGACATGAACTCAATGAAGCAATGGACTAACTAAATCTTTCATCGTGTAGGTGTGGTGGCAGGCTAAGGAACAACAATAGTGTTCTCTGGATTTTTGGTTGTTCCAGAAACACAACGGACGACGAAGCAAAGTTCCTTAGCCTAGTATAAAGGTGACAGAATCACAACAGACAACGACGAAAAATATCGTAAAGGTAAAACAGGTAATGGTATGTTTTAAACGATATATTAAATGTGATAATCTGCACCATATTCTGAATTAAAATCAGCCAATATTGAGATTGATGAAAAGATGATGATTTTGATTCTGACTTATTCAAAATAGTTGGCCAAATTATATTCTTATGCCAAAAACACTATAAAATTCTCTAGATTCTTTGAATTACTTCATATATATTAGTTTGGATTAAAAATAGTGTTTTGTTGAATAATACATTTGGTTATAATACGGCTAACTCCTTATTCACGGTTTTGTGATTATTTACACGACTTCATTTCAAATTCAAAAGAATGTCATTTAAATTGTTGTTAAAATTGAATTTGAAATTTTTCGTGCACACTTCATGTTTTGGTCTATAAAATTCAATTGATGATAATTTTTTGAGTGAAAGAGAAATTCAGATGCAGATTTCACTGGTAATCTAGTTGATAGAAAAATTACTAGTGAAACGTGATTTTTGTTGAGACATTTGGTAACTGCATCGTTTTTCAAAAAAAATATCTGCATATTTTTCATTTCAAATAATTTTCAAATTGCAGAAAATTTTCTTATAAAACCCTCTCGAGAAAATCATTTTTGACCATAGTTTCAGATTAGTCATTTTTGAAAAATTAATTTCATAATTATTTTTGAATTTGATTTTAAATGACTATTTTGACTAATCTGACTCCCTAATGTTTATCGAAAAGAAAAATAGTGATTGAAAAAGTGATGAGTGTTAATATTGATCAAATATTATGACTCGAGACGGTATAATTAATAAATTTCTTTAGAAATTTAAACAAGAGTTATAAAACTTTTTGTTGGTAAAAATTCCATGACCATCTCTATATCTATCATATTTCTAACGACCATCACTCATCAAAAATTCTATATAGTTCGTCGATATGTGGTACTTTAAACAGGAATCGTTCGTTTTTCATTTTTCACATTTTTAAAAAAAAAAGGTAATAATAATAGTAATAAATACCAAAGTATTCACTCTCATTTAAAAGTCCTCACGGTTATGCATGGATGAATTACTTGGAATTTGTTATGTGCTTTCATGCTCATTTAAAAGTCCTCACGGTTATGCATGTATGGAACGCATATCAAAAGTTGATTTTTAAAATAAACAAGTTGATTCTAATCCCATTTAAAAGTCCTCACGGTTATGCGTGGTTAGAAGATACTTGAATACATTTTTTTAAAAATAAAATTGGAATACTACTAATCTCATTTAAAAGTCTTAACGGTTATGCATGGTTAGTAGATATTCAAATTCCTGATATAAATATACCACAAATAGACATAACTATATGGTCTTATATGATGACATCATTTCCATCATTTTAAAAGTGGAATATGCGCCTAACAAAATATTTATGATTTTTGTTTGATTTTTTATTGAAATTTAATATTTATATTCAGTTGAGTTTTAATGTTGGATTAGTATCGATAACTTTATCTCTATTTTCTCTAACACTATTATTCTTTTGCTGATAACAAAAGGGGGAGAGAAAAGTTAAGATTTTGTCAAATAAAATCAAGCAAAGGTCAAATAATTTTCTATTTGCATCTAGGATCATTTGCATATTATTTATTTGTATGCATATATATAGAGGGAGTATTGTGTAGAGAGGGAGCATTCAAATAGGGGGAGCAAATTGAACGATCAAATACATTTAACATATTCAAAATCTTAAAACAACATGGGATCTCTACGAGATGAAGAAGGTTGGGAGGAGGTGAGGAGGAAAAGGGGCAAGATCCCTGCTCCTTCGGGTCTAGACGCCAGGATCAATTTTGGGAGGAAATCTGAGATCTGGCAAAAATCCAGTAGGGAATTCAGGGGGAAGGACTCAGGAAGTTGTTGGCGGCCGATCGTCCTTTAAGTCAATGAAATCAACTAAACCAATTTTAGGTCAAGCAGGAACTAAAATTAAATTTACTATGTCTGAAAACGCAAAAAAATTCTCATACAGTGAGGCAGTCAAAACAGGAGCAGTTGGCGAAATAGGGAACCTAGATCTCGAAAATATTGAGCCTAAGATAGTTGATGGTAAAAGGATTGGTAATCTAACAACAGAAGCTATTAAAGAAGCGGAGGATGGATGGGATTTATGTATTCTGTTGTATGTGGTTGGTTATAAACCATGGCTGAAAACATTTGAAGGATATGCTAACAGAGTATGGACAACACAGAAGCCGTTTTCAGTCCACTCTAGGGACAACGGTTTTTTTGTGGTCAGGTTTGGTTCTGAGGAAGACTGCAACAAGATATTGAAAACAGGTCCTTGGTTTATGGACCGGAACCTGATTATAATGAAGCGTCTCTCCCCAGATATGAAAACAGATAGGGATCTTCTTACGTCCCTGCCTATATGGGTTAGACTCCCAGGATTAAGTTTTAAACTGTGGGGTAATAAAGCAATTAGTGCCTTGACAAGCACTATAGGAGTTCCTATTAAGATGGATGAGGCCATGAAAAACAAATCCAGATTAGCCTACGCTAGAGTTCTAATTGAAGTCAATGCTGCCTATGGTATGCCAAATATCATTGAAGGCATGGATGACAAAGGAAGAAGTTTCCTTCAGGAGGTGGCATATGAGAACCCCCTTCCCATATGTGGTAAGTGCGTGTGCTTTGGACATGTAACAGCAGAATGTCCAAGACCAAGTCTTGGGTTCCGAAACAGACGCCATCGGAAGAAGCAGATAGAGAAAACCCTGTGAATCTAAGTTCAGTGGGCTGTTCGGAAATAACGAGAGAAGGAGGAGCATGCAGGCGAATGAAGAGTTTTCCCCTAATTCTCAAGTTTCAGAGCCTGTGAATGACAGTCCTATACCCGAAGGAGAAACCAGACACATCGTGGAGGAGGTTCCAAGTGGAGAGGCTAAAACTCAGGAAAACCCAGAAAAAAAGGATCAGCATGAAAATTGCATTAATAAAGCCGGATCTCCAGAAGACAATCAGAATGATTCTTATGATCGGGAGACAGAAAGGGGAACAGATATCTCCGTGCCCTTGATCTCATCGTCTCATACACCACCGGACCTTCCCCTTTTCTCTAGCTCTTTACATTCTAATGATATTTGTATTGAAGATAGTATAATTAATAATGTTAGTTATATGAGAGGATCTGAACCATGTTTTGATATACAGGTACAGGAAAATTTGGGTCAAGATACAGGATCAACAGAAGAAGCAGAGGGAAAGGTTACATATGATAACGAAGTTCAGGAGGAGCGGCAAATTCCCAGGTCCCAAGATAAAAAATTTGAGGATATTCAGAAGGATAAGCTTGTTCGTAAGAATCCTAAGTGGGTTCAAATGTTAGGCATCTCTGTGGAAGAAAAAGGGGAGTCCACTAGCAGCAGACTGCAGAGGACTCGCAACAACAAAGTTATATAATGTCGATAGCATGTTGGAATGTTAGGGGGTTCCACAACCCTAACAGAATGAAAGAAGTGAAAAGCCTTATAGATAAATATGAAATTAGTTGCTTCGGTGTTTTGGAAAATAAATTGTTGCATTAGGACATCATGAAGCTTGAAAAAGTTCTGGATGACGAATGGAAAATAATTAGTAATGTTTCCTGTTACTATAAATGTAGAATTTTTGTTCTCATAGATGGAAACTCTTGGGAGTACAACTTTGTAAGCATGAGTGACCAACACATCACTATAGAACTGATTAACATCTGGAAATTCAAATCCAATATATCCTTTGTATATGCTCAGAATCATGCTACACTAAGAAAAAGATTATGGAATAATTTACAGGAGGATGCTATCAGTATTTATAGACCTTGGCTAGTTCTTGGGGACTTCAATTGCATAAGTAACCCCTCTGATAAAAAGGGAGGAAGCCCAGTGAGGTTTGGTAACCTTTTCGAGTTAGACGAAATATCCAAATACACAGGGCTGAATGAGGTTAATGTCAAAGGGTACGATTTCTCTTGGTGGTCAGGCCCCAGTCGAAATATATTTTCTAAGATTGACAGGGTCTTTGCTAACCTAGATTGGATTAATTTATTTCCAGACCTTTCGGCTGAATATCTTCCTCCTTCGGTTAGTGATCACAATGCTATTCATGTTTCACTCTCTTGCAAACATAGGGACAAAAACAGACCTTTTAGGTTTATGAATCACTGGCCTTTATGTGACCAATATTTCCCTTTGGTTGAGAAATTCTGGATTGCTAATCAAGATAACCGTCCCCTTTACCAAATCTTGCACATTCTTAAGAGTATCAAGAGAGAACTAAAGATTTGGAGTGCTAAAATTCGCAATACCAAATTGGATGTTAAAGTTCAAAGTGAGAATTGTTCTAGACTTCAAAAACTTCTGGAAAAATCTGATGATCTCAATTTAGCAATGGAATTTCAAAATGCGAAAATCAATCTGGACTTGGCCATTAAAAAAGAATTCCTGGACACCAAACAAAAGGCAAAATGTGATTGGTTGATGATGGGAGATGAGGCCTCTTCATTTTTCTATGCGAAGATGTCTAGTAGAAGAAGCAGCAAATTCTTAACTAGAATAGAAATAGATGGAAAAGAGATCTTGGAAGACAAGTTTGCAAAGTTAGCCATAGATTATTATAAAGGGGTCTTTAACCGCCCTTTTAATGAGAAGTTTCCAGAAGTCACTTGCAAAACGATCATTTCTGAGTACGGAGCTAATTTTTTGAATGACATTATTTCTTTAGATGAAATTAGATTTTCATTGTGGGATATAAAAGATACTACATCTCCAGGCCCAGACGGTTTTAATTCAAAAATTTTCAAAATTCATTGGAATACTTCGAAAGATCTAATTCACAAAGCCTTGAATGATGTTTTTCATAAGGGTCTAATTATTAAGGAATGGAACCATACATTCTTGCATATGATTCCTAAAAAAGCCAATTCCACTAGAATCCAAGATTTTAGACCCATTGCCTGTTGTAACACCTTGTACAAGGTTTTCACAAAAATACTTTGCAATAGACTTGTCCCATTCCTAGATGAGTTGGTGTCCCCTAATCAAACGGCATTTATTAAAAGTAGGTCTATAGGGGATGGAATTCTATTTGCACATGAAATTATCAGGGGACTTGGAAGAAAGGAAAATAAATACATGTGCATTAAAGTTGATTTAAAGAAAGCTTATGACTCGATAAATCGATCTTTTGTTATTCACATGCTAAGAAGCTTGGGCTTCCCGGATAAATGGGTAAAAATCATTGATAACATCATAACGTCACTTGTGTTTTCCATTATCGCAAATAGGGAAGCGCACGATTACTTCAAGAGTTCAAACGGACTCAGGCAAGGTGACCCAATTTCCCCGATCCTTTTTACGCTGGTGATGGAGTACTTCTCGCTTTTGATGGACGGGAAAGTACGAGACGGCTCAATTTCTCCTATTTCAGATTTTGATAATAAACTGACCCATCTTATTTACGCTGATGACATACTTATTTTCACTAAAGGAAATACACAGACGGCAACAGCGATTAGGGATGTGTTCAATAGTATGAGGAAAGTGACGGGACTGGAGTTAAGTTGTGAAAAATCCAATGTTTTCTTTGGCAAAGGTGTGGAGCACTGTACTGACATTAGCAATATCCTTAATATCCAGCATGCGGATCTCCCAGTAAGGTATTTGGGCATCCCTCTGTCGAATGCTAACTTAGGGGATAAAGATTGTGCCACTTTAATAGAAAAGATTAAAATTAGACTTGGGGGATGGGAAACAAGAATGCTTAGCTTAGCTGGTAGACTTGAACTCATCAAGTCTACAATTTACCCAATAATTCAGTTTTGGATGCAATGTTTTAGACTTCCAGTCTCCACTGTCCAAAAAATAAAGCATCTGATTCTCAATTTTTTATGGAAAAGCCGTAGCAGTAAGATACCCTGGGAAATTCTGTGCAGACAGAAAGAAGAGGGAGGAATGGGATTGAGAAATCTCGAAGAGATGAATCGAGCGTTATATATTAAGTTGATATGGAAAATAATTAACGTAGAAGTATTTGGGCGAACTTCATGCATAAAAAGTACATTGGGTATAAAAGTTTTTGGGAAATTTCTCAGAGTATGGACGACTCGGGAGTGTGGAAATACATTTTGGGAAATAGACACGAAGCTCTGAAATGTCTTTCCCTTAACATTGTAGACGGTAAAACCACCTCCCTATGGTATGACCCTTGATTGAATGGAAGCTTTATTATGGATCATATTGGTAGAGATGCGGCCTTTAGAACTGGAACAGAAAACATGTCCCTTTGCAAGATTATAGAAAATGGTGAGTGGAGATGGGATAAGGTTAGTTTCTTATTCCAGTTACACACAGAAATTGAAGGAGTAGTGATCCATAAGGATAGGAAGAGGGATTACTGGGCTTGGAAGGGCACTAAGGATGGACTTTATCAATTTAAAAAGGTTTGGAATTCGGTGAGAACCAGTTATGAATTTAAAGACTGGTCGTCCTTAGTTTGGAACAAAATTCACGTCCCAAAAATGGCGGTTTGCCTTTTCAAAGTTATTAATGATTTTTTACTCACTAAGGATAGATTACTGCAGAAGCATATAGTCGTGGACCCTACTTGTGTTTTGTGCAATAAACACATTGAAACCATAGACCATATATTTTTTCAATGTGACTACACAGGAAAGATTTGGATGTGGAGTAATAATTTTTTTTTTACTTCTCCAAGAAGTTTGCTCCCGTTTACTTTGAAGAATGATTTACAGGAAATAGTCTCATTATCTAGAGTTAAAAATTTAAACTCAGATTTGTTACAACTTTCGTTGTCCACTTGTGTTTGGCATATATGGAGAGAACGTAATAACAGAATCTTTCAGAATCAATACACTGATCATTCGCAGTTATGTAAACAGATTTTCCAGACTATAAACATCAGAATGACTAAGTCTAAACATTTCAGGCACATCACTGGCATGAATGACATAATAGCAAAGAGATGGGGTTATACCTCCCAATGCTGAATTGGGACTGCATCTTTATTATCATATGTAACCTCCTCCTGGTTGCTCCTAGTATTGCTGTTTCTAGGCTGAGATTTTTCCTGAGTACCTGTATTATTTACATTTTCCTCACTCCCCCTCATTTAAGTTACATTACAATTAAAAAATCAACAATACTAATTGATCTAGTTTGTAAGTGCTTCAGATTGCAGGTCCTGTTGAAGCACAATGTCCAAAAGACTGCTGAAGACAATAAAATCACAAACATTAGTCACTTTTTTATTGAAATATCAGTTACAAAACTACTGTTTGGGTGTGGAGACTTAGCTTATGATATCATTCGTTACGCTTCAGCTAATGACACATTTCGCAATCAACCCAGTTGCAGTAACTTTGGAAATTTGAGACAGCTGTCTGGTATCAATGTTCTCAACCGAGTCTCGAAGGTGAAGTCTACTTGCTGCAGATCTGTTAGAAAAGTAAATTAAGAGGATTATTTTCTTGAACAAGGGTTAAAGACATCATTTTTAAAAGATGTTGAGACTTATCTTGCTCGGATCTTTAGGGATCTTTGCGATGGAGTTTGCAGACACTTCGGTGACCGTTTTAACATAGAAGTCAGTTTATTTGACTTCTAGTTTTCGATGAGAAACCTCAAATTACGAAAGCATGCTGTTAGTTACTTTAACGAAGCTAAAAGAATCCCTTTTGAGAGAAAGAGGCTTACCAGTCAATTAAAGTGAAGTTTTGAAAGACTAAAGAGTAGAATAGACTGGATCTGGCAATAGAAGAAAGGAAGATGAGAAGACTTAAGCTTCTTCTTTAGCGCCGCCATTAAAGTAATAAAGTTTGGAGCTTCGGAGATTGTCTTTTATTAATGAGAAGCTGAAGTAAGTTAGGTTTTACATTGCCTTTTTTGATCGAGATTTGTCTCGAATCTTCGGGCATGTGGGCCGAAGAAAGGAAGCTGGCCTTACTTAAATGGGCCTTGTTTTCGTATCAGATGTTGATTGTTTTTAGCTAATATCTTTTGCACTGTTTTGTATTGCCTTTGATTAGGCTTTTGTAAATACTTTACGAGTATTCTTCTTAATAGAAAAGTTTGAACCAGTTTTCAAAAAAAAAAATCTTAAATATATGTTTGTTATCATCAAATGGGGGAGATTGTTGAATATGCGCTTATATGATTTTTGTTTGATGATAATAAACATATATACATTCATTTAAATGTATTTGTTAATATACTATTCTATTTTTCACAGTTTAAATAAATATTGGTTGAATAAAATAATTTACACAGAATTTGAATTCAAACAGATATTTTATTCAAATAAATATTTATTACAATTTTGAATAGTACAATTTCAAGCTCTCACTATAACTATACAACTTTGATTACAATTACATCACATTTCATATTTACATTTCACCTCACTACATATCACTCACACTCGTATTTTTATCTTCATGCATTCCAGTTTGAATCCAGCATCTGAGCAATCTGCAAAAATATAAACTAACGCAGTAAAATTGAAAAGGAAATATTTTTGCAGTTTAAAATAAAATAAAATGGATTTTGAAAATAAGATTTGCCTCAGTTATTTGGGTTGTTCGTCATAATTTAAATTTGAATTCATCATACACGAACAACTTGTGACATACACAGTGTATCACTGTATATGTCACAAGGCCGTGCACACCGATATACACTTGATTGATTTACAGGGACAGGTGAGCACAGGTCAAACCCAAATAAAAAGCCGGGTTCAACTCACGTGCAATAACATAAAAGTCACAACTCTCAGCACAAGGTCAAACCCGAGTTTTAAAACTGGATTCAACTCAGGTACAACTCAAATGCACACATGAATGCTATGATCAAAGTATGCATGTATATATATCGACCAGGCAGCAACATGCTTGAAGACCACAGCAAAACCAACAGTGGCAGTTAAAGCAACATCAAGTTGAAACAGTTTCATGTAACAGATAATGCACAGGATACATGATTAGTACACAAACAATAAGCTGTGGTAAAGCATGAACATGTGTGGACAATGAAAACCAAAGCCATCAGGTCAGAGACAACATTCAAGCTAAATGAAGTACAGTATGCAACAGCAATTCCAAATGTCCATACCACTGTAATAAAGCAACATGTATAACAAGTCCAATGAACAAAGATCCCAAGATCAACTCAGCAATGAATTTAACCAAGATGCAAATGTACAAATGCTAAAACTCAGTGGCACATGAATACAAGAAGGTCAGTGTGCCAGAGAAAGAAAGGATGGAAGCAGTGATACAAGTATGCAACAACAGTAAAACCAAAGTATCTGCAAACCAGTTTGGATATCACATGAAATTCAAACAAACATGATCAAGAAATATAACATGCAGTTTGCTGTGATACGAGCTGAAGACAGTACAACTACAACTCGATGCAACTGACAGCAAACACAAATGGAATGCAACAGTGAAGTTCAACATCATCAGAGATAGGTACAAAGACAAATGAAGACTCATGAACAACCTGAACCAAACCCAGTACATCTAAATCAAACCAGAGTGCTGCAGTGTACAGTGAGCCCGAGCACAAGTGACCCATGGAAAGGAGACTACAACAGGGAACACATGCCAACAACTAATACATCAGTACAGGAAGCAAGCATGAACAACACCATGTGTTACTGAACGAAGTCTAGCATAAACAAAATCAACATTTTTAAAATGCACAAATATGCTATGCAATGAATATCAAGCGATACAACTGCAAGTATCAAAACCAAAGTGTACAACTAAAAGATCAGGGAAGCAACCAGAATGGAGCAGAGACAAGTCAATGTAGACTCGAGCACACAAACAAAGACTACAAGTTTGCATCCGGACACAACAAAGAAAATGTCAAGTCACGTTCATGTTAAATTTGACCAGAGAAGATGGCCAGAGACGAAGACTACGAGATGGACGAAATCAATTTCAAAAATCAAGTGCATATCATTATTCTTTGAAATAGTCAAAGTCAGAAACAATCAAGTCGTGGTCATCATGAAAATGAATTAAAGCTGTGACCACCAAGCAATGAATATACAGGAATTGAAAAGATCAGAAAACATCTCAATCATCGAAACAAAATCAAGTGGCCGAGGTGAATAATATGACAAATTCAAATAGAGAATATACGACGCAAATCTAGGATTACAAACCCTATATAATCAAATTCACATCATCGGCAATAGGTATGGAGTTCAATGAAGCATAACAGAACAGCATAAACAAAAATAACATACCGAATCGAAGTTGAATTCCATCAACTCGAAGTAGCCAGAGAGAGAGCAACGAGAAATCGATCGAGCAAGGCAATTCTCGAACAAACACAGATTCGATCGAAGCAATAACGGCTCTTCGAATAACCCTAAATTGGATCGCATGAGGAAAAGCCCTAATTTTGCTTCAAAGTGGAACGGCCGGCATCTCCAAATAAACGAAGGAAGAAAATAAAAGAGACGGGCTAGAAGATAAAAGGGGCCGGCATTTTTTTAATGAGGGCTTTAAATTTTAAATTAGGGTTATTTTGTTTTAAATTGTTTTTAATTTGTAATTTTCTTTTTTAAACCGTTTAAATTTCTAGTCGTGTGACTAGGGGACAAGCTACGTGGCGTAGCTTGAGAATTCGCAACTCGGTGGCTGAGTTGTGGCAAGGTTTTGAGCGTAGAGTTAGATTAGTCAATAACGGGTATAGCGAGTTTACGTGTGTAAGCGAGGGACTACCTAATTTCTAGTAGAAACCTTGGGGGCAGCACGTAGGCAGGGTTTTGCCGAAGCTGGGTAAATTCTGTGTTGTTCTGTTTTTTCTGTTATTTATATTCTGCGATATCTGTGCTGCTATTCTGTGATCTGAATTGAATATTTTATAAGCTTCCGCGATTAATTTTAATAATTAACACTATCACCCTATTCACCCCCCCTCTAGGGTGAAATCGATCCTACAAGTGGTATCAGAGCTAGGAACAAAAGCCGTTTTTGTTTTAATTTTTTTTACAAAAATCAATTTTTGTTTCAAAAATTCGTGTTTTAAAAATTGGTTTTTGTTTTAAAATTTTGAATTTTTGAAATGGCTTCTTTTATTAATACTTCTGTTGAGGGTTGCCCCAATATTATTCCTTCAATTTTCGATGGAACAGATTTTTTGAATTGGAAATTAAAAATGGAATTTTATTTAAAATCTGTTAATACTAAATGTTGGGATATTATTGAAAATGGGTGTGATATAACAGATAAGAAAATTATCTCGATTAACGCTCTTGCTATGCATATAATATATTCTCATATTAATCAAGATAATTTTAATTTCATTTCTCATTGTGAAAATGCACAGGAAATCTGGAATACTTTCGATGCAATATATGGTGCAAAAGTCAACAACAATGAGAAGTCCTCCACAACTGACTCAGTTAAAGAAATATGCTTAACATGATTGGTAAATAGCAGTTGTGATGAGGATGATGATGATGGAGCAGCCGAGCTGGCATTAATAATGAAGAAATTCAAAAGGTGGAATCACAAATACAGAAATCCAGCTCTAAATCAAAAATTAAAAGGCAGAATAATCAAAGCGCTAGACAACTCGGAAGAACACGGGATCATTTGCAACAAACCCGGTGATATCAAGCCCAATTATCCCCGATTTCAACGCGATTTTGAAAAGAAATCAAAACGGTGTTTTGCAGCCACGTGGAATAAAAGCGATAGCAGTGAGAGTGAGAAAGTAGATATGTGCCTTCATGGAAATATAACTGATACCGACGATGACAAGCCAAGCGAGGTATCAAAACTTACTCACTCTGAATTACTTATTTATTTCCACGAAGTGAATGGCTGTTTTGAACGGCTTAGGGATAAGCATGCCAAACTTGAATCACAAAAAGATACTTTGATAGATTTAAATAAACAACTTGATCAATTAGTTAAAACCTATCAAAGTAGGATCCCTAAGTGTGATAAGTGTCCAACATTCGAAGAAGAAATTAGAAAATCAGAAATCAGAATAAAATCACTTGAAAATGAAATTCTGATTTTAAAAGAGAATGAAAATACTAGGAGAGAAAATTCTATCAAAAAGTGCACACAATTATTGAACGAAAATGAGTCTCTCAAAACACAAGTCCAACAATTGTCAATGACTTTAGATAAATTTTCAAAAAGTGAAAAATCATTGAATATGCTATTAGGAAAACAAACTGTTAATACAGTTAGACAAGGACTTGGATATAATAGTTCAAAAATTGTTGAAAGCAATATTAATCAAGTTAATTCTATGTGCACAATTTGTAGAAAATATGGACACAATCACAATAATTGTTGGTATAGACCCAAACATGTGAAAACTATACCTATTTGGGTTCCAAAAGGCACAAATATAAAAACTCTCAAAGTTAAACAAATTTGGGTGCCAAAGGGAACAATTATAAATAGCTTTGGGTCTTCACAAAATTATTTTTGTAAATTTTCTGCCACTAACAACCATGGACCTATAAAAACAAATAGGTCACATAAATCTTTCATCGTGTAGGTGTTGTGGCAGGCTAAGGAACAACAATAGTGTTCTCTGGATTTTTGGCTGTTCCAGAAACACAACGGACGACGAAGCAAAGTTCCTTAGCCTAGTATAAAGGTGACAGAATCACAACGGACAACGACGAAAAATATCGTAAAGGTAAAACAGGTAATGGTATGTTTTAAACGATATATTAAATGTGATAATCTGCACCATATTCTGAATTAAAATCAGCCAATATTGAGATTGATGAAAAGATGATGATTTTGATTCTGACTTATTCAAAATAGTTGGCCAAATTATATTCTTATGCCAAAAACACTATAAAATTCTCTAGATTCTTTGAATTACTTCATATATATCAGTTTGGATTAAAAATAGTGTTTTGTTGGATAATACATTTGGTTATAATACGACTAACTCCTTATTCCCGGTTTTCTGATTATTTACACGGCTTAATTTCAAATTCAAAAGAATGTCATTTAAATTGTTGTTAAAATTGAATTTGAAATTTTTGGTGCACACTTCATGTTTTGGTCTATAAAATTCAATTGATGATAATTTTTTGAGTGAAAGAGAAATTCAGATGCAGATTTCACTGGTAATCTAGTTGATAGAAAAATTACTAGTGAAACGTGATTTTTGTTGAGACATTTAGTAGCTGCATCGTTTTTCAAAGAAAATATCTGCATATTTTTCATTTCAAATAATTTTCAAATTGCAGAAAATTTTCTTATAAAACCCCCTCGAGAAAATCATTTTTGACCATAGTTTTAGATTATTCATTTTTTGACAAATTAATTTCATAATTATTTTTGAATTTGATTTTAAATGACTATTTTGACTAATCTGACTCCCTAATGTTTATCGAAAAGAAAAATAGTGATTGAAAAAGTGATGAGTGTTAATATTGATCAAATATTATGACTCGAGACGGTATAATTAATAAATTTCTTTAGAAATTTAAACAAGAGTTATAAAACTTTTTGTTGGTAAAAATTCCATGACCATCTCTATATCTATCATATTTCTAACGACCATCACTCATCAAAAATTCTATATAGTTCGTCGATATGTGGTACTTTAAACTGGAATCGTTCGTTTTTCATTTTTCACATGTTTTTTTTATTTAAAAAAGGTAATAATAATAATAATAAATACCAAAGTATTCACTCTCATTTAAAAGTCCTCACGGTTATGCATGGGTGAATTACTTGGAATTTGTTATGTGCTTCCATGCTCATTTAAAAGTCCTCACAGTTATGCATGTATGAAATGCATATCAAAAGTTGATTTTTAAAATAAACAAGTTGATTCTAATCCCATTTAAAAGTCCTCACGGTTATGCGTGGTTAGAAGATACTTGAATTCATTTTTTTAAAAATAAAATTGGAATACTACTAATCTCATTTAAAAGTCCTAACGGTTATGCATGGTTAGTAGATATTCAAATTCCTGATATAAATATACCACAAATAGACATAACTATATGGTCTTATATGATGACATCATTTCCATCATTCTAAAAGTGGAATATGCGCCTAACAAAATATTTATGATTTTTTTTTGATTTTTTATTGAAATTTAATATTTATATTCAGTTGAGTTTTAATGTTGGATTAGTATCGATAACTTTATCTCTATTTTCTCTAACACTATTATTCTTTTGCTGATAACAAAAGGGGGAGAGAAAAGTTAAGATTTTGTCAAATAAAATCAAGCAAAGGTCAAATAATTTTCTATTTGCATCTAGGATCATTTGCATATTATTTATTTGTATGCATATATATAGGGGGAGTATTGTGTAGAGAGGGAGCATTCAAATAGGGGGAGCAAATTGAACGATCAAATACATTTAACATATTCAAAATCTTAAATATATGTTTGTTATCATCAAAAGGGAGAGATTGTTGAATATGCGCTTATATGATTTTTGTTTGATGATAATAAACATATATGCATTCATTTAAATGTATTTTTTTAATATACTATTCTATTTTTCATAGTTTAAATAAATATTGGTTGAATAAAATAAATTACATAGAATTTGAATTCAAACAGATATTTTATTCAAATAAATATTTGTTACAATTTCAAGCTCTCACTATAACTATAAAACTTTGATTACAATTACATCACATTTCATATTTACAGTTCACCTCACTACATATCACTCACACTCGTATTTTTATCTTCATGCATTCCAGTTTGAATCCAGCATCTGAGCAATCTGCAAAAATATAAACTAACGCAGTAAAATTGAAAAGGAAATATTTTTGCAGTTTAAAATAAAATAAAATGGATTTTGAAAATAAGATTTGCCTCAGTTATTTGGGTTGTTCGTCATAATTTAAATTTGAATTCATCATACACGAACAACTTGTGACATACACAGTGCATCACTGTATATGTCACAAGGCCGTGCACACCGATATACACTTGATTGATTTACAGGGACAGGTGAGCACAGGTCAAACCCAAATAAAAAGCCGGGTTCAACTCACGTGCAATAACATAAAAGTCACAACTCTCAGCACAAGGTCAAACCCGAGTTTTAAAACTGGATTCAACTCAGGTACAACTCAAATGCACACATGAATGCTATGATCAAAGTATGCATGTATATATATCGACCAGGCAGCAACATGCTTGAAGACCACAGCAAAACCAACAGTGGCAGTTAAAGCAACATCAAGTTGAAACAGTTTCATGTAACAGATAATGCACAGGATACATGATTAGTACACAAACAATAAGCTGTGGTAAAGCATGAACATGTGTGGACAATGAAAACCAAAGCCATCAGGTCAGAGACAACATTCAAGCTAAATGAAGTACAGTATGCAACAGCAATTCCAAATGTCCATACCACTGTAATAAAGCAACATGTATAACAAGTCCAATGAACAAAGATCCCAAGATCAACTCAGCAATGAATTTAACCAAGATGCAAATGTACAAATGCTAAAACTCAGTGGCACATGAATACAAGAAGGTCAGTGTGCCAGAGAAAGAAAGGATGGAAGCAGTGATACAAGTATGCAACAACAGTAAAACCAAAGTATCTGCAAACCAGTTTTTTGAGCTCCACAAATCATTTTTTAAATTCATGTGTCGTGATCATCTATGAACATTGAACTTTAGTCTTTATACCAATCAGTCTTCAAGTTTAATCATCTGTTTTTGTGTAGTATTCAACAATATATACTAAACAACTTGGCAAAACATTAGTATCCATATTTATGTGGTTATTGTCATCAGAATCAATATCTGAGGTATTAACATGTACCACCCCGTTAATTAAATAGTATTTAGTTAAAAAGAATTAATAAATAATTATTAAAGTCTAAATATGAAATTTTTTCCAACGTCAAAATTTGCCTACAAAACTTGCACCATTGGGTTCTTGACGATTTTATGATCAACTTTCATATAATTTTTTTATAATCGGAGTTCAAACGAAAAGGTTATTAACGTTTGAAGATCTCGAATCGGAAATAAGTAGAAATGTATTAAGAAAATAAATATTATTAGTTTAACATTAAATTAAGTTAGACGAAGACTTAGTTAAAGTATCATTAACTAAATTAAACTAAATTAATTGCACAAGGAAATAAACCAAATAAAATCAACAATTAACATAAAATGGCGACCAATCGACCCCTTGTTGGGACTGGTCGACCGCTAGCAGTTGATCGTGGAGGTAGAGTGGTTAATTGATGGTAGGCTATCGATTGGCAATAATCCTAAGTTGAGCGGTCCAGATTTAATATATTCTAATCTAACAAATAGAATTGATTCAAGCGCCTATAAATACAAGCCTAGTCACTTAATTTTCTTCTCATATTTTCTGAGTCATGAGCAAATCTCTCCATTTTCTCTTCTCCACAAATTCTAACAATTGTAAAAGGTATAGAATATTATTATATATAAGTAGAGAACAATAGAAATCGCATATGAAGAAGAATAGGGTTGAATCGATTTGCCAAAGTAAAAGGTAAATTGTAAATCTAATTCAAATCACTTTTTGATCTATAATTCTAATAAATATGTATATACTTTTGATACATATTTTATTGGAAATAAAGGGAGTCAATTAGGAATAATGTATTTAGAAATGGAGATTTAGAAGCTTGAAGGTAAGTGGAAATTTATATATTTTTATACAATATTGAATTTATTTCATTGTTGATCCGTTCCTTTTATGCCTAAATATAATTTTGGAATTGCAAGCTTATATATATATATATGTATGTATGCATGCATGCATGTATGTATGTATATGCAATGAACCTGAGAACTTTGCCTACATATTCTATGAATTGTTAACTGATCAAATGTTGTATATAACTAAATCTGGAATGTAAGGGTGAAAGCAATCCCTAAGTTATGAGATAATTTCTTAATAAGATTCAATGTAATTCCAGATTTGTTATTTGAATTCTATAATTTACTGAACATGAATTAAAGATTGTTATCAATTTGATTGGAGTTTAATTTAATATTTTAATTCATTGGAATGAAGAATATATCTATGTAAATTTCTATAAATTATCCAACTTTATAGTTATATATTAAGGTGTATTGTTTAAAATAACAAGGAATGTGCATAAAAGAAAGAGATGTACAAAATAGATATGTTTACCATATTTTTCACCGTCTATTTCAATAATAAAGAAAAAATAATTTCATGTAGTTCCAAATTCAACACAAATCCCCTTTAGATAATTTATAGGAATTTACAGTGTTAATATTTACTTTTAGGAAGATATAGTTACAATGCCTTAAAATATAGAAATCCCTATATGTAAAACCAAAGTATTATAAATAGAAATAGTAATAGTAATTTCGTTATCAACTTAATGTACATGACTTCAGGGAAATTAAGAAAGTTATTGTGATCAGGAAAGGTATTAATTAAAAGGAATCAGTGAATTGTACTTATTTGTAATAGTTGAAAAGGAGCAGTAAATTACATCTAATTATATAATTATATTAATTAAAAATGAAGTATAAAATGGTATTTAATCTAATAAACTTAAACTAAGTGGTAAATGACATTTGGTGGCATTAATGAAATGAAAAGTAAGTTCATGTAAAAGTGTACTAATGCTAATAATTGAACTTAAGAGGTGAAATAATTCTCCAACTAAATTTATATAGCCTTAAAAATAAATTTACGATAGGTATGAATTATTATATCTAGCCAATATCTTGATTAACTATAGAGATGCAGTCGTTATTAAGGGTTGGAATGCGGGGTCAGTAATGTTACACAACAGAAGTCTGCCATCCGCAAGGGGCTATCAGTAATTGTGTATACAGTGTACTGATGTGGGACATCTCCAATTGTAAGACCCATGGAGATGTACATAATGTATAGATAAAGGAAATATACCACAAGTGGGTAGCCTTGTTTTTGAATTCCTAAATGGCTAGTTAGGGTCTGCTTCAATCCCAATACGGGGTACTAAATAACCAAATGGACGTTTCCTCGATTTGCATTTGGCAATTTAAATGGGTTGGTGGGTATATGCTTGGAGCTATGTCAGCAAGGTTGGCGCCATATATTTTAGGAGTAGGGATGTGAAAATAGGTCGTGAGAACCACCAGTCTTGAAGCGGTCATAAAGACTTTCGCTAGAGAAGGACTACACCTCCTACTAGTGTAGGTTCTATATAGGATATGCGATTGGCTTAAAGTTTGTTTATTTTTTGTTTCTTCGATATGAGGCTGGCTAGATAACTCTTGGATGAGTCTTTGAGAAAAATTAGAATATGGCTAAATAGTCGTAAGTCCCTTATTAGGCACTAACGGGAGGTACCTCGATGTTTGCGGGTAACTCGGCTTAGACACTATTGGAGACGTCCGACATGGTGCGGAGTTACGAATACTAGCAGGGAATGTATCCTAGTCTATGGTGGAACTGTGATACTTATATATATATATAGCTATCATATACCTTGATAAATTTGAGTTTATCACACACATATATGAAGTCAAAGTGACTAAGCTTTAAATAAAAAACATAACATGTAATGGAAAATAATCGCATATAGTAGTGCTGTGGATAAAGTATGTAATTTACTAGTCACCAAAATGTTGTTGTAACCTCCTCCTCAATATAACCCACATGATAGAGGAATGAGTACTAGTACAAGGAGGAAACGGTGGAAGGACAAATTTCCTTATGCATGCTATGCCCTGAAAAGGGCATAGGATACCAGAGGTATTAGCCTTGGTCAGTGTATATATATTTATATATCTGTATGTGTGTATTTTGTTAAACTTTATTGTTCCGCTATAAGTTATTATCTATAGCTCTCTGATATACCTTTGTTCATCATAGGATACCAACACCAACAATCCATTGCAAACGCACCAAGTATACAACAATCTATGGCCTACCAAAGTATTCATATAAACTTCTTAAAGAAGTCGTTTAACCTAAAGGTAAAGAAGTCGTTTAACAATACAGCTCCCATATAGGTTCAACCACTACCTGGTCGTATAACCATACTATAGCGGACATCTCCTTCACCTTCCTTTTATCTAACACATTAAAACATGCGATCGAGAGCGCTATAGTAATGATAAGAGCGTCTAGTAGCGATATAATCGCATGCCTTATTGAGTACCACGTTACGCACACCAGAAGTGTGAATCCATGTGCATCTCTAACTGTGAAACCATGTCGTACAGCTCCATGTATCTACATGAACACCCACAAGTTAAGAAAATACGAACTAGCTTTGACCCGATCCATCCTACTTGGCTTGCTTAGGTCCAAGTTCAACTTGGACTTGATTCATCCACTCAAAGGCTTGAGTTTTAATTCAAACGTCCGTTACTCTGTATAAAATTTATATAAGAGGCATTTAAACGTTTAATCCGATATTCAGTCATCTGACTTAGATTCTAGATGTCTGAACAAGGGTTCAGAGGTCTGAATGTAGCCAATTTTGAATTGATTCCTTTCTGTTTCATATTTTTAGCATTTACACGTCTGATTACAAATTCAAATGTCTAAGTGTGCATTTTTAGGTCTTGTAACTTATTCATTTTATTTATTTAGTTTGTCATTTTTGCAGATTCAAGTATACATATTAAATTCGTTTTCAGTAAGAGTTTGTCTACAGTTTTCATTTTGTTTATAAACAGCTCTAAGTAGTTTTTTCCCGTCGATTATATACAGTATTCTAATTCAGTTACCTACGTATACTTCAATCGATTATCTATGTATATTCAAAGTTGATAGATCCAAAGCTAGATAAATATAGAAGAATGTATTCATCTATTTTTCATTTCTTAAATCTGTCCCAAGTTGTCATATTAAAATCAGGTCTATAAAATTAGAACAATTTCAACCAAATTTACCTTGTTCTTAGTTTCATTAATTTATAGTTATTACGTAGGGTATCTCCAACATATGTAATCATGTTTGAAATATCCCGCACCCCATAGTATATCCAAAAAGAACAAACTAAAAGATGTGGTGCATTGTAGGTATAACATAACCATTAAGAGGCTAAGATTCACAAGACAAATAAATAAAACAATAGAAACATTTAAATGGTAATTCATTATTCAAAATAAAAATTTATAAATAAGTTTGAAAAACGTTACATGTCTCAAATACCAAATACACGTGTCTTATGAAATATAAATTTCAGTCTCATAAAATTAGTGTAGAATAACATAATCATCTCTCTCATATAAGTATCAGTACATTTAAAACCAAATGAAAAGAAAACTGAAAAGAAGAAGAATACATGAAGAACTCTTGGAATGTATCTCTAAGAAATCTAAATCAACTATCATTGCCTCTACTGGCCTATGGGGGAAAAGGGGAAATAGAGGAGTGGGTTAGACTATAAGTCTGGTGAGTGAAAGTAACTACTAGTATTTAAGAAAGATAAAGATAATAGACTTAGCAACAGTTCTACTATAAAGAGGAAATAGAGAAAAGATAAAGCCGGAAAAATACTGTTTAACAGATTCCGTTTGCTTTGATTGTGATAGTTTGCACTTGTCGTAGATTACTGTGATTAAGCTGAAATCCTAATCCTATTTGAATTTGGCGGAATCGTAATTCTACCCATTGGTTAACTTTTTATCTCTGTTGTGCCACTGTGAGCTAATCTCAGCATGTGGATCCTACAGCAAAAGACACCTATTTAGCGCTTGGAACACAGTAGCGACCTATCTACCCTAATCAATGTCGCATGCATGGTCATCGCCGGTACATGCTAACTATCGCTTCCTCTTCTGACCTCTTACTTACCCTAATCAACATAGGCGTGCCCAGCCTTACCTAATCTGTTATGAGATCATCATCCCTAGTTTGAAAGGGTCCTGCCTAACTTTGCCTAAGTTGTTTGTGAGACCATCAGTCCTAGTCTGAAAGGGAATGCTGCCGGTATGGGTCCGAACAAACAAAATCTAGTTGCGCCCCTTGCCCAAATCCCCCGATTTGAGCTTCTATCTATTGGCAACTTATTTACCATATGTCTTAGCCTCATCTGTAACGACCCAAAAATTTCGACAATTAAAGTGGTTAATTAAATAGGATTTTGTAATTGAAATTTTGTAAAAATAAAAAAAGGCGATAGATTAGTATGGAATTGAAATCCAATTGAAGAAATAGTGGAAACCATTATAATTTGTTAATTAAATTTGATTTGTAAAATTAATACCGGAAGAAATAAATTGGAAATAGTATTAATGAAATTATAACTGAATTGAATTACAACTATATAAATGAAAGTAAATTCTTTTAAGTGGATGTCAACATTGAGTAAATTAATTAAAATAAAATCTAAATACATGTTGGATAGAATCAATAATTGATGGATTAAATGGTAAGTAATTAGAATTTAATTCTATAAAATTTTGAAACTGTATGTAATGTAAAGTAATAAGGTTAGTGCAATACCCACTAATGAATGGAATGAAATGGGACTAATAAATGTACATTAGGTTATAAATCAATTTAAATGGAAAAAAAACGTAAATATTGATTGATAAATAAATATACAAGTATATTAAAGGTTATAATAGTGGGTTACTAGTAAATTCACTCATTTACCAATAAAGATAATTAGATGTGCCTTGATGATAATTAGTAACATAACGGAAAAGAGTAAATGTATTCATTAGAATATTAATTGCAATTGGATAGAGATTTTAAGTAACAATGTTAATGCAAGGTAAGTAATGCTAAATTAAAGTCAATAATAATGAATAGTGATTAATTAAAAATTTGTAACATATATTATAAATTACCTGCTTATTTGTTAATGGAATTAGAATTTGTAATAAGTGATAATAAAATAAATGAATGTTACACTAATGGAAAATGAAATAACGTTCATTTAAATGTTGAGTAATTATAGGGTCGTATTTATTATAGGCGTTACTTTAATAATTTTGATTAATTGAGAAATTAATACGAGAAGTATGTAAATAACTATGAAAGTAACACGTTATAAATTGATTTGGACCTAAACTTAAGTGTAAGTTAAAGGTTGAAATTGAATATAATCTGTTAAATTGGAAATTTATTAAAATTAAATGGGTTAAATTTATAAAAAGGGGTTATTTTAAGAAATTGAAATAAATTCTATAATAATGAATTAAGTTACTTTAAAATTGAGATGAGAATTGGTTTAAAGAATTATAAATTAATAAGTAAATCAAGATGATGAAATTTATGAATTATAGAATTTGAATCTTTAATAGTGAGTTAATTTATTTAACTTATAATAGTTGGATTTATTGCCATTGAATGAAATCAAATATTTAATTATTACGTTAAATTAAAAATTAAGCTGAAATTGGGAAATATTTATGTAATAATTTTAAATCCAATGGTAAACCGTTCTATTTGAAACTAATGAATGGAATAATTATGAATTAATTCAATTTAATGGAAATTTTACCTATAATTTTAGATTTTATGAAATTGAAGATTTATATTGGTTAATCTTTAATAAATTGACTTTTAATAAATGGTTAAATCATTTTAAATGTTTGAGAATTATTAAGTGATAAAAATTTCCAGTTCTAAAACTGAAATATAATAATTGGATTTATTTACTACTACTTAATCTATTTAATTAATATAAAAATAACCATTTTGGTCACGGACTCGGATTTCGATGAAATAAGTTTCATCGATCCGTAACAGTGAATTATTATTGGGTTTCAAGTTTCGTAACAATCGGACTTGTCGTTTGATCGTACGAACGCGAAACGCCTTAAAATCATTTAGTTGAAATCATTTTGAAATCAATTTGAAAATATTGATTTCAGCATAACTTCTTCATACGATGGAATTTGAATGTGAAACTTTTTTCATCGCGTTCAGAATATTTTAAAACACCTATTTTGATATATGGGTTTACCAAATTTCGTTCCGCGGACAGAACGAGCTTTTTGGGCCACGTTAGCGTTAGCACGTATATCCAACCGGATTCATCTACTCTATTTCTAACATACCTATATAAACCCAGTTATAAACCCTAGCCTCCATCTATTCTCATTTGTTTGTGTATACAATCACATCAGCTCCTTCTCTTCTTCCAATGGCTGCAAACTCTAGATCCAGTTTCAATTTCAAAAACCAAATCCAAAGCCTAAAATTCAAAAGCCTCGGAAAAATCTCAAAAAAATATATATTAATGCTCTCGACGAGCGTAATTCAATGGGGCTATTCGGTTTTCATTTTGATTCATCTTCTGATCAGTAAAAATCAGAGAATTCCGACCGTTCATAAGAATTTGTGACGATTCAACGGTGGATCGTCGATTTGGGGACGATCAGAGGGCATGGTTGCGAAGAGGGTGTCGAGGCAGGCCGATCTATAGGGCTATCTTCTTCGATGGGTTTTTGGATTCATATTAATTGGAGGGTAAAAGGGGGTGGCTAGCGTTCAGTTTCTGGGAAATAGGATTGTCGCAGGTGGCGCGGTGGTGACCAGTGGGGCGTCTCAGGTCCGAGGTCTCACGGGCAGTGTCAGATCGAGCTTAGGCGTTGGAGGTGGCGTTGTTTTTCGTGGGTAGAAGTGGCGGCTCCATTCGATGTTTACTGCAAATTAGGGTTGGGAGGCGCGTGCGCTACTCGAGGGAGAATGCGCAATGATGATGACGTGTGAATTAACGTGAGGTGTTTCTTTATTTTTTTCCTATTTTAAATAAAGTTTAATTTTCAACACGTTAGAATTATCGTAACTTTTCCACACGTGATCCGTTTCACGCGCGATTTTTTTTATTAGGATCGTATTGAAATTCCGGATCTGTTGACTCTAGTTTGGATGAATTTGAAGACTGCCCAATTTATGGGTTAAATTGAATTTAAATTCAATTTAAATTCAAAAGGTGAGTGTTTTAACCCACTCACAACTTATTAAATTTCTTATGTTTGTTAAATTAATTTAAGATATGAGTAGAAATTTATTTATGACTGTTTGGCATGTTTTATTCATTATCTCAGTTAAATTGCATTTATTTAATTTAACTGTTAATTAATTTTATTATTGCATATAAATTGACAACTAAAATTTATTTACTTGCATATAAATTGCTAGTTAAACAGTTATTAAATTTATTATTGAATATAAAATGTTAGTTAATAGCTGTTATTTATTACCTGTTATATTTTTATATGCTCTATATTGATGTTTGTTTAAATTGGATGATGATTGTAATAAATGGTTGATGATTGATATTTGGATGAATGGATGCGATAATTTATATTATATAAACTGCAAGTTATTATGCATTTTCATTTCATTCGAGATTGCGGTTTGAAATGTTATACAACCGCATTTTTTTATTTTTAAATTGCGGATTGAAATGTTAAATATCTGTATCACTTGACAATAGGATAGAAAATTTTATACAGGCACCGCGGTATATATGTAAAATTATTTTTGAAATGATTTTTATGGTTTGGATATGATACGGTTCAATAAATATTAAATTTTGATATTATATAAATATTATTTTATAGTTATACATATATAGTTAAATTTTGAATTTAAGCTATGTATAATCTGCTAAATAAAATAAATACGTGGAATAATGGAGTTTGATTATTTTATATTATATGGTTAAATACATGTTAAGATATTGAATATATATAGAGTTTTAAATAATTTAAATCAATTAATATTAGGAGTTAAATTGAAAATTTATTTGGAATTGAGCTTAATTAAGAATTTAACTTCATAAGTTGATGTAGAATTTATTGACTTGAAATTTTAAAAGGCATGATATTTATAACTAAATTTTTATTCAAGATGAATTAAATGAATATTTCTAGTATAAATAAAATTGAAGGAAATATTTAGTTATAAGTAATTTGAGTTTTATTTAAAGGATTATGGATTTATTTTGCAAATATTTAAACAAAACAATAGGACATTAAATTGTTGAATAGAAATTTCCAACCTTGGTTCCAATTGTTTAATATTCAAAGTCTGAAATATATTGAAACTGAAATGGTTTATTGAAACTGGAAGTGAATTTAAAATTTATGGATTTAGACTTAATTTAAAGAAAATAAAATTCTAAAGTCGTGGAAATTATTTACTTTATAAAGTAAAATTTAAATTCAAACCATTGTATTTATATACCGTTGAATATCCAAACCATTTAAGTTGGAAGTTATGGTTTTAAAGCTATGGATTCGAAGTATTACATTTTGAAGAGTTATAATTTAAATGGATGGTTTCGAGATATTATAAATCTTAAAGTGGTATGGTTTTAGAAAATATATATTTGAAATGATATCAATATTGATTTGATTTTTAAAGAGGAAAATGATATCGTATTTATATGGTTTTAAAAAGGGATATTATATTCTGGTTTTAAGTATAAATTATTTTTAAAAAAAGACCGCGGTGTTATAATAATGTTTGGTTGTTAAAGAGGCCGGGATCGGAAGTTTATCATACTCTCTGCCAACTCCAAAAACCACTTTAACAACCGTGTACGCGGTGGAGATTCCAGAATGAAGTAGGATGGTGGCGGCGTTTTCCTTTGAGGTAATTACGTAGACCCGACTCCCGTGAGTTGGCATAAGGTGGCTAAAACAGGAGCGATTCTCGGGCTAATGAGGTCATTCCTCTGATCGGATACTCCTCTTCGATACTATACTCTGACTTTTGGATTGATTCGGTGGCCACCTTCACTTTTGATTTCTTTGATTTGGGGGAGTTTGTCCGAGGTGGGCGGTAGTAGCAGCTACGCGTTACCACCAACCCGGATGCGTAATTGGTATATCTACCCTGGCATTGCCTAGTTGTGCCGTGTCATCTACCCTATCGCGCCTTGTACAAGTTTGGATTTCTCCCGTAGCCCGTGTGGCATCCTCTGGTGGCTTCCCGATCAGGAGGGACTATGATATTGGATGGGCTACTGGGACTATTATTGTGTTAAGGGGGAGATTGGGTAACTCCTTAACGCTATTTAAAAGTAAGTTTATTTTACAATTAGACACTATTATAATAGTGAAATATACTACATAGTAAATAGTTTAACGAATCCTTAAGAGATGTGTATCCCGAGCATCTTTTAAGTTACTGCACTCATATTTATCTTTGTTGATTTAACTTACATAAGATCTCTTAGTTCTGACTCGAGTGTTTTGTCTTTTCAATTCGCTCGGGTCAGTCCGAGCGTTTCAGCATTTGAAGATTTAGCTCTGGAGGACGAAGATTTATATTATTATTATTTATACTAGTGCACTACACACTGTTCCGCTGCATTGTTATTGGTATGAGTAACTCTGATATGTATTATATAAACGGTTTTGTAAACAGATTTATAAACTGTATATTTGATTATTATATTTTATCATTCCGTTGTGAGATTCTGTTTTCTTTTTATTTCTTTCTTGTTTTCTTATTTACGCCATAACATCCGCCCTTTCTTATGGTTTGAATTGGCACGTGTGTCGATTTGAAGCGCGCGAAAAGACGGGATGTTACATCTGGTATCAGAGCTTTGGTTTAGCGATAGACCTTAGCTTTGTGGGGTCTGACTCTTTACAAATAGGGTAGTAATACCCCATGGGAGTCGTTGAGTGTATATATATAAGAGAACGTATTTGTTAGTGTTATAAAAAGGTTTTAATATTGTGTTAATATGTTTCGTTTTGTATTTATAAATTCTGGTTGATGCATGGGACGCTATGACATCAATAGGGATTTCTAAACACTTAATAGGATAGACCAACATAATATATTTTTTAATATAGGTGAATGAAATAATTTTGTCTACTATATTTTCTATATATAAAATAAAATTTTTCAAATGATATCTATATTTGGCTGCAATAGATTGGTTGTTAGGTAATAAAGTGTATAAATAATAATAGAAATAAGATTGAAAAAAATAAAATAAATGAAATTTGGGAAATTTAGAACTTAAGATCCGGGGTTTTGAAATTTCTTTCTAATGAATTTTGGAATATGATAATATTGTTTATAAGTATTTTCTGATATAAATATTTTAATATAATTCAGAAGAATTTTTTAAAAAAGATTTTGAAGAAAATAAGTTTTGTACTTTCCTCTCTGTCGCTGGAAAATAATTTCAGTGATGGCGGCCGCATCATCGACTTTCATTTTCGAGTTTCGAAGGGGGAAGGCCACTGTAGTAGTTTTACTGCAGATTCATTTTTGAAAAATATATAAATTTTGAATTGTTTTAAATATAATTAGAGATATATAAGTTGTAAGAATATATTTATCTATTATTTTAAAATAATTTGAAGTTTAACCCGGTATTAAATTCTTAAATTTCCATTAATTAATTGTTTCAATTACTGTAGTGAATTGGAACGTAGGTAATTAATAAATTAAAACATCTAAAGGAAATAAGAGATTTAATTATAGGTTATAAATGGTATTAAATGAAATTTGAAATTGTAGCCTATGAAATAAAGAATATTATTATTGAACATTAAATTAATCATAGGTAATGTAAAAACTTGTATAATTTTTCAATTACATTCTTAAAGCATATATATAACTTACCAGATATTAAAAGCTACAATGTTAATAAGAAAATGTAATGGGGAATCTTACAAGTAAAGCTTGAAGTAATGAAAGTATTCAATGAATTCGCTGCTATGAACTTGAAATGTACCATAATAAAAATATGGTAGAAAGTAAGAAATTATAAACTTAAGTAGGTAAGTAGAAATTACTTTTGAGTAAAAGAAGAATAAAAGATGAATACTGATATGAAAATAAACTTAAGTAAACGAAAGTGAGAAATGAATACATGAAATGCAAATGAATGAAACTGTAAGAAATAAATGTAAATTAAAAAGATAAATCACTGTATAAACAAAAAGAAAATCAAACAACAAAGGTATGAAATGAAATTAATAATAAGTTAAGTTGATTGTTGTTTGGATTTGTTGTTGTTTAGTTGATGGTTGTTTGGGCAAGGATACTTTAAAAATTAGATTTGGGTGTATGAATAATCTATTTAGTTTTATCTAAGACTGTTGAGTAAATGATGCGCTAGTAGTTTATTCTTCATTCCGTACAGTTTAAAAGTTCTGAACCCGAACAACTATTTGTTTGTTTGATTGAATGGTTGCTTTGTAATTGTTAGGTATGCTGTTTGTTGAAATTGAGGGTTGTTGTATTGATTTGTTTTTAGTGATTGAAGCCACTTAAATATTTCACTTTGCATAAATCGTTAACCCTTTGGATTTTATAAGTCAAATGCAGGTTATGGAAGAAATTGCTACTGCTTTTGGTTCCATAAATCGAGAGTAAATTGCCCGACAAATAGGTACGTTTCAGATTACGGTTTATAGAGCTATTTTATATATTTTCCCGGGTTGGGATATAATATTTTGGAAAATATATGTAATATAATTGTTATATTTTGATATTATATTATCTCCCGAGCCTTTCTATACAAAGGAGACTCTACCGAAATTTTTCGTAAATTTTTGGACTTAGAAATTATTTTGAAATGTTTTTCCAAACTTTATTTATTTAAGTATAAAAAGATATAATGATGATAAAATGGGTATATTTTATTTAAAGTAATAAATTTTGTAAATTATTGTTTATAAGTTAATATTTGAATAAGATGTATTGTTTATTAATTCTTCCTTCTCCCTTTTTTTTCCTTTTCGGGGACTAAAAGTTTTGAGTGGGGGAGAGTGTAACGACCCGAAAATTTCGACAATTAAAGTTGTCAATTAAATAGGATTTTGTAATTTAAATTTTGTAAAAATAAAAAAAAGTGATAGATTAGTATGGAAATGAAATCCAATTGAAGAAATAGTGGAAACCATTATAATTTGTTAATTAAATTTGATTTGTGAAATTAATACTGGAAGAAATAAATTGGAAATAGTATTAATGAAATAATAACTGAATTGAATTACAACTATATAAATGAAAGTAAATTCTTTTAAGTGGATGTCAACATTGAGTAAATTAATTAAAATAAAATCTAAATAGATGTTGGATAGAATCAATAATTGATGGATTATATGGTAAGTAATTTGAATTTAATTCTATAAAATTTGGAAACTGAAAGTAATGTAAAGTAGTAAGGTTAGTGCAATACCCATTAATGAATGGAATGAAATGGGACTAATAAATGTACATTAGGTTATAAATCAATTTAAATGGAAAAAAAACGTAAATATTGATTGATAAATAAATATACAAGTATATTAAAGGTTATAATAGTGGGTTACTAGTAAATTCACTCATTTACCAATAAAGATAATTAGATGTGCCTTGATGATAATTAATAACATAACGGAAAAGAGTAAATGTATTCATTAAAATATTAATTGCAATTGGATAGAGATTTTAAGTAACAATGTTAATGCAAGGTAAGTAATGCTAAATTAAAGTCAATAATAATGAATAGTGATTAATTAAAAATTTGTAACATATATTATAAATTACCTGCTTATTTGTTAATGGAATTAGAATTTGTAATCAGTGATAATAAAATAAATGAATGTTACACTAATGGAAAATGAAATAACATTCGTTTAAATGTTGAGTAATTATAGGGTCGTATTTATTATAGGCATTACTTTAATAATTTTGATTAATTGAGAAATTAATACGAGAAGTATGTAAATAACTATGAAAGTAACAAGTTATAAATTGATTTGGACCTAAACTTAAGTGTAAGTTAAAGGTTGAAATTGAATCTAATCCGTTAAATTGGAAACTTGCTAAAATAAAATTGGTTAAATTTATAATAAAGGAGTTATTTTAAGAAATTGAAATAAATTCTATAATGATGAATTAAGTTACTTTAAAATTAAGATGGGAATTGGTTTAAAGAATTAAAATTAATAAGTAAATCAAGATAATGAAATTTATGAATTATAGAATTTGAATCTTTAATAGTGAGTTAATTTATTTAACTTATAACAGTTGGATTTATTGCCAATGAATGAAATCAAATATTTAATTATTACGTTAAATTAAAAATTAAGTTGAAATTGGGAAATATTTATGTAATAATTTTAAATCCAATGGTAAACCCTTCTATTTGAAACTAATGAATGGAATAATTACGAACTAATTCAATTTAATGGAAATTTTACCTATAATTTTGGATTTTATGAAATTGAAGATTTATATGGATTAATCTTTAATAAATTGACTTTTGAAAAATGGTTAAATCATTTTAAATGTTTGAGAATTATTATGTGATAAAAATTTCCAGTTCTAAAATTGAAATATAAAAATCGGATTTATTTACTAATTCTTAATTTATCTAATTAATATAAAAATAACCATTTTGGTCACGGACTCGGATTTCGACGAAACAAGTTTCATCGGATCCGTAACAGCGAATCATTGTAGGGTTTCAAATTTCATAACAATCAAACTTGTCGTTTGATCGTACGAACGCGAAACCCCTTAAAATTGATTTAGTTGAAATCAATTTGAAATCAATTTGAAAATATTGATTTCAGCATAACTTCTTCATACGATGGAATTTGAGCGTGAAACTTTTTCCATCACGTTCAGAATATTTTAAAACACCTATTTTGATATATGGGTTTACCAAATTTCGTTCCGGGGTCAGAACGGGCTTTTTGGGCCCCGTTAGCGTTAGCACGTATATCCAACCGGATTCATCTACTCTATTACTAACCTACCTATATAAACCCAGTTATAAACCCTAGCCTTCATCTATTCTCATTTGTTTGTGTATACAATCACATCAGCTCCTTCTCTTCTTCCAATGGCTGCATACCCTAGATCCAATTTTTTCAAAAATCAAATCCAAAGCCTAAAATTCAAAGGCCTCGGAAAAATCTCAAAAAAATATATGCTAATGCTCTCGACAAGCGTAATTCAATGATGCTATTCGTTTTTCATTCGATTCATCGTCTGATCAGTAAAAATCAGAGAATTCCGGCCGTTCATAAGAATTTGTGATGATTCAATGGTGGATCGTCAATTTGGGGACGATCAGAAGGCATGGTTGCGAAGAGGGTGTCGAGGCAGGCCGATCCATACGACTATCTTCTTCGATGGGTATTTGGATTCATGGCAATTGGAGGGTAAAAGGGGGCGGCTGGCGTTCGGTTTCGGGCGAATAGGATGGTCGCAGGCGGCGCGGTGGTGGCCAGTGGGGCGTCTCGGGTCCGAGGTCTCACGGGCAGTGTCAGATCGAGCCTAGGCGTTGTTTTTCGTGGGTAGAAGTGGCGGCTCCATTCGATGTTTATTGCAAATTAGGGTTGGGAGGTCGCGTGCGCTACTCGGGGGAGAACGCGCAATGATGACGACGTGTGAATTAACGTGAGGTGTTTCTTTATTTTTTTTCCTGTTTTAAATAAAATTTAATTTTCAACACGTTCTAATTATCATAACTTTTCCATACATGATCCGTTTCACACGCGATTTTTTTTGTTAGGATTGTATTGAAATTCTGGATCTGTTGAGGCTAGTTTGGGTGAATTTGAAGACTGTCCAATTTCTGGGTTTAAATTGAATTTAAATTCAATTTAAATTCAAAAGATGAGTGTTTTAACCCACTCACAACTTCTTAAATTTTTTATGTTTGTTAAATTGATTCAAGATATGAGTACAAATTTATTTATGACTGTTTGGCATTTTTATTCATTATCTCAGTTAAATCGCATTTATTTAATTTAACTGTTAATTAATTTTATTATTGCATATAAATTGACAGTTAAAATTTATTTATTTGCATATAAACTGCTAGTTAAACAGTTATTAAATTTATTATTGAATATAAACTGTTAGTTAATACTTGTTATTTATTACCTGTTATATTTTTATATGCTCTATATTGACGTTTGTTTAAATTGGATGATGATTGTAATAAATGGTTGATGATTGATATTTGGATGAATGGATGCGATAATTTATATTGTATAAACTGCAAGTTATTATGCATTTTCATTTCATTCGGGATTGCGGTTTGAAATGATATACAACCGCATTTTTTTATTTTTAAATCGTGGATTGAAATGATAAATATCCGTATCACTTGACCATAGGATAGAAAATTTTATACAGGCAGCGCGGTATATATATAAAATTATTTTTGAAATGATTTTTATGGTTTGGATATGATACGGCTTAATAAATATTAAATTTTGATATTATATAAAAATTATTTTATAATTATACATATATATTTAATTTTAAATTTAAGCTATGTATAATCTGCTAAATAAAATAAATAAGTGGAATAATGGAGTTTGATTATTTTATATTGTATGGTTAAGTACATGTTAAGATATTGAATATATATAGAATTTTAACTGATTTAAATCAATTAAGATTGGGAGTTAAATTGAAAATTTATTTGGAATTGAGCTTAATTAAGAATTTAACTTCATAAGTTGATGTAGAATTTATTAAACTTGGAAATTTTAAAGAATGATATTTATGACTAGATTTTATTCAAGATAAATTTAATGAACATTTCTAGTATAAATAAATTGAAGGAAAATGTTTAGTAGTTAGTAATTGGATTTTATTTTAAATGATTATGGATTTATTATGTAAATATTTCAAAACTAAATAACAGGACATTAAATTGTTGAATAGAAATTTCCAACCTTAGTTCCAATTATTTAATATTCAAAGTATGAAATAATATTGAAACTGAAGTGGTTTATTGAAACTGAAAGTGAATTTAAAATTTATGGATTTAGACTTAATTTAAAGAAAATAAAATTCTAAAGTCGTGGAAATTATTTACTTTATAAAGTAATTTTAAACTCAAACCATTTTATTTATATACTGTTGAATATCCAAACCATTTAAGTTGAAGTTATGGTTTTAAAGCTATGGATTCGAAGTATTATGTTTTGAAGAGTTATAATTTAAATGTATAGTTTCGAGATATTATAAATTTTAAAGTGGTATGGTTTTAGAGAAAGATATATCTGAAACGATATCAATATTGATTTGATTTTTAAAGAGGAAAATGATATCGTATTTATATGGTTTTAAAAAGGGATATTATATTTTGGTTTTAAGTATAAATTATTTTGAAAAGACCGTGGTGTTATAATAACGTTTGGTTGTTAAAGAGACCGGGATAGGAAGTTATCATACTCTCTGCCAACTCCGAAAACCACTTTAACAACCGTGTACGCGGTGGAGATTCCAGAATGAAGTAGGATGGTGGCGGAGTTTCCTTAAAGGTAAATACGTGGACCCGACTCCCATGAGTTGGCATAAGGTTGCTAAAACAGTAGCGGTTCTTGGGCCAATGAGGTCATTCCTCTGATTGGATACTCCTCTTCGATATTATACTCTGACTTTGGATTGTTTCGGTGGCCACTTTGATTTCTTTGATTTTTGGGGGAGTTTGTCCGAGGTGGGCGGTAGTAGCAGCTACGCGTTACCACCTGCCCGGATGCGTAATTGGTATATCTACCCTGACATTGCCTAGTTGTGCCGTGTCACCTACCCTATCGCGTCTTGTACGAGTTTGGATTTCTCCCGTAGCCCGTGTGGTATCATCTGGTGGCTTCCCGATCAGGAGGGACTATGATGTTGGATGGACTACTGGGACTATTATTGTGTTAAGGGGGAGATTGGGTAACTCCTTAACATCATATAAAAGTAAGTTTATTTTACAATTAGACACTATTATAATAGCGCAATATACTACATAGTAAATAGTTTAACGAATCCTTAGGAGATGTAAATCCCGAGCATCTCTTGAGTTATTGCACTCATATTTATTTCTGTTAATTTAACTTACATAAGATCTTTTAGTTCTGACTCGAATGTTTTGTCTTGTCAATTCGCTCGGGTCAGTCCGAGCGTTTCAAGATTAAAGATTTTATTCTGGAAGACGAAGACGAAGACGAAGATTTGTAGTATTACTATCTAATATATTATTCCACTACACTATTTATTTCCGCTGCATTGGTATTTATTGGTATGTGAACTCTGATATTTATTGTATGAAGAAGAATCAAATGTCTTGCGAACAATTTCATGAACTGTATATTTATTATTATATTTTATCCTTCCGCTGTGAGATTCTGTTTAGTTTTTTTTCTCTTCTCTGTTTTTCTTATTTACCCCATAACAATCCGCGCTTCCGTATGGTTTGAATTGGCACGTGTGTCGATTTAAAGCATGCGAAAAGGCGAGACGTTACATCACCTAACTATCGTAAGACTATCAGTCCTAGTCTGAAAGGGTCCTGCCCAGCCTCACCTAATTTTTTGTCAGATCGTCAATCCTAGTCTGAAAGGGAATGCTGTTAGTACAGTCTCCATTTCTATCTTTTTTTATTAACTTAGTGCAAGTTTTAAAATAAGCCTCTTCTGTTATTTCTGCTCTATTTGCTTATTAACTTAATCTAAGTCTTTAAATAAGCCTTTTCTGTTATCTCTGCTATATTTGCTTATTAACTTAATTATAAGTTTGAAAATAAGCATTTACTATTCAATCTGCTTAATTATAACCTACATTATAATTATTACTCTTCTGTTCTATCTTTTAGTTATAACCACTTGTTATAAACATGCTTGCAAATGTCTTAAATTTGCCTATTTCGGTCTATCTTCGTTTTATTATAGTTTTTTTTACATCCGATTTCTGTAATTTAATGTTTTCTATTTTAATCCACATTTATGAATTATTCTTTTGTTTTAATATTCTTCTATTTTATTCCTGCAATAAGGAATAAAAAGAAACTAAAATTTACAGGCTAAATTTTAACGTAAATCTGATGCAAATAAATGCAAATAACTGTAAATAACTGTAAATAACTGAATAAAATAGCTGAATAAAAATAAATGAATAAAATATACTGAAAAGAACTTTAAAAATTTAGCTATAAATAACTTATATAGAAATTATCTCAAAATTGCAGAAAAACACTAACTATTTAGAACCCTGTTATTTTAAATTGCTTAAAAATCTAAAATAATTACTAAACACTCACCTATGGTCCTTAGCTTTAGTCCTTAGTCTTCCTTGATCCACTTTTAGAGCGTATAATATTTTTATCAAAAAGATTTTCTCCTTAGACATATTTTATATTTAGGGTCTAGCCTCTGGCAATGAACTCAAATAGGAGAAAATCTGAATGAGAAAAATAGCTAGGCCTAGGGTCTTATTTATAGTGTAGTTTAGGGATATCAGACCATTGGATTGGAAGATTAAATCTGGTGCAACCACGTCATAGGCTCACTGGGAAACATCGGATGGAAGAATGAAGGCATAGGATTGAAAAGACATTGCAAAATGACGTGTTCGAAAGAAACTGGACGAAGCTACATACAAAACAAAGGTGGGTCGACCTATAACACATGAGGGTCAACCTACAGGTTGACCTAAGGCTTTGGGGTTCAACCCTAGGCTCGACCTTGCCTTAGTCTGGGTCAACCTGACCCTTTGCATATATATATATATATATATATATATATATATATTATTTCAATTCTTGTTTAATTCGTATCTTCTTCACATTAACTAGCATTTTGACAAACTATATATGGAAATTGATCAGAAAGTTGCCACGGACAAAATAGTGAAACTTCCACAGCTTGATTCTGATAACTTCATAAAATTATTTTATTATTTAATTAATTCTTTAATTAATTATTATAGCTCAAATTTTGTGTTGTTACATTCTCCCATCCTTAAAAGATTTCGTCTCTGGAATCTCCAAGGATAGGTGAATGAAATAAATATTTTCATCCCAATTCTACAACCGTATATTCAACCACCATTGATTACATCCATTATCCTTAAGTTTTCTAATGCAATTTATGACATATGCAATAATGTAGTGTCAATGTCCCTAACTAATGCAAAAATTAGGCGGTCTACTGATTTAGTCGACCTTCTTTTTATGCAATCATGTACGTGCTATGTATTCAAATGAATGCAAATTTCCTAATGACAACTGATAGTTCTGCATGCGCACTACAGTCATCATCCAAATGCAACAATCATATGCTAATCGTCAATTTATAGCAACCATGGAAATAAAATAAAATACAAATGAGCATGCATCTATATGCATATGCTTTAGTGACCTAGTTAGGCCGATTCCTAAAAGATAATAGTGCCTAGTGTGTGTATATGCGTCCATTAGCATCTACTCGCAAACATTTGCAACCACCAGCATCCATCATACATAACATGTTCTAGTAACATGTTTGCATTCAGTCCTACCATCCATAGGTTAAATCCTAAGATTGACCCTCCTAAAGTATACTAAAGGAAAGAACCTATTCAAAACTAAAGGTGGAAATAAGAAATTCAAAACGTTGCATCGTAAAGACACGAATAAGAGGTACGTTTTTTCTCTTCAGCCTCCCATGTAGTGTCCTTAATGCTATCTCCCTACTACACCTTAACCAAAGGGATTTCCTTATTCCTAAGCTTCTTAATATCACGTCCAACGATCTTGAAAGGAATGCGACGAGCCGCTGCTTCTTTCTCCACTTCAACTTCCTCAAGTTGACTAGGTTCCACTACCTCTGCTAAATCATGTAAGCACTTTCTCAAGTGTGAAACATGGAAAACATCATGAATTCCCGTGAGCCTCTTCGGTAGCTTTATCCAATATGCCATCTTCCCTACCCTTCCACCATGGGGAACGGTCCTACGAACCTGGAAGCAAGTTTCTCACTTGATCCAAATCTTACTACATTTCTTAGCGGAGACACCTTAATGACAACCAAATTTCCTACCTCAAACTCAATATCCCTTCTCCGCTTATCCGCATAAGATTTCTGCCTATCTTGAGTCGTTTTCATTCTCCTTCTGGTTAAATCAATCTTTTGCGTTGTCTCTCTAATCATGTCGGGAATAAGTAGCAATCTTTCTATATACTCCAACCAATACAAAGGCGACTTGTAAGGTCTTCCATAAAGAGCTTCAAAAGGTGCCATCCTAATGCTAGCTTGAAAACTTTTACTATAAGCGAGTTCCACTATAGGAAGATGCTCCTTCCAAGTTCCTCCAAAATTAAGAATACACATCCTCAGCAAATCCTTAAGAACTTTATTAACTCTCTCCATTTGGCCATCCATCTGAGGGTGATAAGCTGTAATCAATCTAAGATGTGTTCCTAAAGCCTCTTGCAAGATTCTTCAAAACTCGCTAGTAAAGATAGGATCACTATCACTTACTATGCTAGAGGGATCTCCATGAAGTCAGACTATCCCATGAATACATAAGGATGCCAAATAAGGTGCTGTCCTCTTACTCTTAAGCAGAATGAAGTGGGCGCTCTTAGTAAAACGATTTACAATCATCCAAATACTGGTATTCCCTTTCCTAGATCGGGGTAAAACATCCATGAAGTCCATCGAAACACTATTCCGCTTCCATTCGAGTACACCCAATGGTTAAAGCAATCCGTCAGGCTTTTGCTGCTCCACCTTAACTCGTTGGCATACAAGGCACTTGGCCACAAACTCTGCTACATTCTTCTTCTTGTCGCTCCAATAAAACACTCTCTTCATGTCCCTATACATCTTTTCACCACTCGGATGAATAGTCATTTGAGAATGATGTACTTCTGCTAGAACTGCTCTCATCAAATCACTAGTACGAGGGACACAAAGTCTTCCATCTCTCCTTAGCCCCCCTTTACTATCTATGGAATAATGTTGGAGATGTCTAGAGATCTCTCCTTTGCTAATCCTCTCTAGAATATCCATAAGCTCTGGATCCTCTCACTGCATTGAGCCAATCTGATCTATGAGGGTAGGCTTAACCTCAAATGCTGCAAACAATACAGGAGTAATGTCCATAGAGGGCTTAAAATCAAAGGTGGAAATAAACTCTAGGCTTTTCCATTCTACGAACATTGGGCTAAGAGTTTCTCTCTTTCTACTTAATGCATCCGCAATCATGTTTCCTTTGCATGTGGTGCAAGCTAAGTCGAAGTCATATGATGCCAAAAACTCCATCCAACGCTGTTGCCTCAAGTTTAAATGCTTTTGTAAGAATAGATACTTCAATGATTTATGTTCAGTGAAAATCTCAAACCTCTCCCCTAGCAAGTAATGTCGCTAAGACTTGAGGGTGAAAGCAATAGAAGCTAACTCCAAATCATGGGTAGGATAGTTCTTCTCATGAGTTCTCAACTGTCTACTCCCATAACATAGTACCCTCCCTTCTTCAATCAATATTGCTCCAAGACCTATCCCACATGCATCAGCGTATACTTTGAAAGGCTTAGCTCTATCCTGTAAGACTAACGCTGGTGCTCTAGTAAGGGCTCTCTTAAGCATCGTTAAGGAATCCTCATAATCTACATCCCACACAAATGTCGCATTCCTCTTATTGAAGCAAGTAAGTTATGTTGAAATCTTAGCAAAATTTCTAGTAAACTTCCTATAATAGCCAGCCAAACCTAGGAAGCTTCTAACTTCGGTAGCGTTCTTGGGGACCTTCCAATCTTGCACTGCTACTACCCTAGCGGGATCAATAACTAATCCTTCTCTTGAGGCTACATTCCCCAAGAAACGCACCACCTCACATCAAAAGTGACACTTCGAGAACTTTGCCTTCAACTGATGAACAAGAAGCATACGAAGAACCTCCTTAAGACGAATAACATGCTCTTCCGTACTCTTGGAGAACGCCAAAATGTCGTCCACAATTAATACAACGAACTTATCTAGAACATCACAAAAAACATGGCTCATGAAATATACAAAATTGGTTGGGGCGTTGGTCAGCCCAAACGGCATAACCAACCACTCATAGAATCCATCAGGTGTCCTAAATGCTGTCTTATCTATGCTATCTTCAGCGACCCTAAGCTGATGAAATCCAGTAGTTAAATTAACCTGAAAAAATGCTGAAAAGATCATCTATCCTAGGAAGTGGATAACGGTTATTATTTGTTAGCTTATTCAACTCTCTATAGTCTAGGCAAAGTCGAAGGGAACCATCCACCTTTGTAGCGAAGACGATTGACGCTCCCTACTCAGATATGCTCCATCTGATGAAGCCTTTCTCTAATAGCTCACCAATTTGCTTGCTTAACTCTTTCCTCTCCCTATAAGCCATATGTCTCACGGGCAATCCCACTAGCTTAGCATTGTCATTCTTGTAGATCCTAAAGTCGATTTCTCTTTTAGAGGATAGTCCCCTAACCTTCTCAAAGATGTCTAGGAAATCTCTAGGGACTGGAACAGAATCTAACTCTCCTAGTGATGAATCAAGGGAATAAAGGAAGCTCAACATGACTGATCCCTAAGCGTCGCAAGAAACCTCGAGAGTCCTACCGTTGCATGTCTCTAGTCAAACGACTCTCCTCTCATAGTCCAATATCGCTCAGTAAGTAGATAGCCAATCCATCCCCGAAATCATCTCATATCCCGAAATCCCAGTATATCGGCTCATAATCAAACTATGCGCCTAATATAAAAAAATTCAAATCCCTACGAATCATAGATAAATGTGTCGATCCTCCTATGGGGTTTGAAACAACTATAGGGTCTGCTACTAGTGAAATATCTACGTGTAAACAATCAACGAAGGAACTAGAAATGAAAGAATGAGATGCTCCAAAATCAAAAAGAGTCCGAATGTGAAAATCCAAAATAGAGATCAAACCTTCTACAGAGACTTTCCTACCTCGATCTGTTTCACTACAAGAAGGTGCTGCATGCAAAGCCTGTGCTTGCGATGTCGGTGCGCCTGCTCTCTGCCCCGTACTTTGAGGACAAGCTCCAATAAGGTGACTAGGCTGTCCACAGTTGTAACACCTCCCCTTCATCGTGTCCTTCTTACAGTCCTTTACGAAAATCCCAACAAATAACACTTCTCGCCTTTATTGATCTGCTTTTGAGGTCCTCCTCCTTTCCGCTTGTCCTTATCCTTCTTATTCTTCCATCATTGCTTAGAGTTTTCAGATTTAGGAACCTCTTTAAGCTCTCCCTTCAACAGCTAAGACGCAAGTTGAACTCTCTGTCGGTCTTCCAATCCTAACAGCCCAAATATCTGCTCCGTATCCCTCAACCAAGCTCATGCCTCCATGAAATATTCTGTGCCGAAAAACGTTCTACTTTCTAGACTAGCAGAGTCCTTGCATAGCTTAGAAAAATTTGCTGCTATAGGTGATTAACGGGATCTCCACCTACTGGTACTGTATTGGGCACTTTCTCTTACACCTCTGGTACCGTAGCATTACGGAACCAGTCGGTCGTAGTATGAAAAGAAAAGAGAATTTAGGCTCGAAAGAATTGAAAGAAGGTTGAACTAGATTACGAGGGGATTTTTATAAAAACTCTTTTATACTTGAAAATCATTTCCAAGAGTTTATTTTTGAAAAATACTTTTAAAATAGGTTACCTTTGAAAAATACTTTACTTTTAAAACAAGTTGTTTTAGGTATCCTGTAATCTTAGGCTCTGATACCAAGTGAAACACCCCACACTCCTTAGTATACCCGAAAAGGACACAATAAAAGATGTGTTGCGTTATTTGTATAACTAAAACATTACAGAGACTAAGATGCACAAGATAAATTAATATAACAGCGGAAACATTTAAATGGTAATTCATTATTCAAAATAAAACTTCATAAATAAGTTTAAAAAATGTCATATGTGTCAAATACCAAATACACATGTCTTATGAAAAATACATCTCAGTCTCATAAAATCAGAGTACAATAAAATAACCATCCCTCTCATAAGTACCAGTACATCAAAAACCAAATGAAAAGAAAACTAAAAAGAAAAAGAATACATGAAGAACTCTAGGAATGTATCTCCAAGAAATCTGAATCAACTATCCTTGCCTTTGCTGGCCTATGGGGGAAAAAGGGAAATAGAGGAGTGGGTCGGACTATAAGTCTGGTGAGTGAAAGTAAGTACCAGTATTTTTAAGCAAGATAAAGATAATAGAATTAGCAACAGTTTTAGTATAAAAAGGAAATAAAGAAAAGGTATAGCTGGAAAAATACTATTTAACAGATTCAGTTTGCTTTGATTGTGATTGTTTGCACTTGTCTTAGATTGCTGTGATTAGGCTGAATCCTAACCTTATTTTGTTAGGATGAATCCGAATTCTACCCGTTGATCGGCCTTCCGTCTCTATTGTGCCACAGTGAGCTAGTCTCATCCTATGGGTCCCATAGCAAAAGACAAACGTTTAGCGCTTGGAATATAGTAGCGATTTATCCACCCTAATCAATGCCGCATGCATGGTTATCGCTAGTACACGTTAACTATCTCCCCCTCTTGTGACCTCTTACTTACCCTTATCAGCATAAGCGTGCCCAACCTTACCTAATCTGTTGTGAGACCGTCTGCACTAGTCTGAAAGGGTCCTATCCAGCCTCACTAAGTGTTTTGTGAGACCATCAGTCCTAGTCGGAAAGGGAATGTTGTCGGTAGGGTCCTAATAAACAAAATCTACTTGCGCCCCTTGCCTTAATCCCCTGATTTGAGCTTCTATCTATTGGCCACTTATTTACCCTATGTCTCAGCCTCACCTAACTATTGTGAGACCATCGTCCTAGTCTGAAAGGGTCCTGCCGAGCCTCACCTATTCTGTTGTGAGACCATCAGTCCTAGTCTGAATGAGAATGCTGTTGATACGGGACCTATTTCTATCTTTGCTTATTAACTTAGTGTAAGTTTTAAAATAACCCTGTTCTGTTATTTCTGCTCTATTTCTTATTAACTTAATCTAAATCTTAAAATAAGCCTTTTGTATTATCTCTGCTACATTTGCTTCTTAACTTAGTTATAAGTTTTAAAATAAGCCTTTACTGTTCTTTCTGCTTAATTATAACCCACGTTACAATTGTTACTCTTCTGTTCTATCGTTTTAGTTATAACCACTAGTTATAAACATACTTGCAAATGTCTTAAATTAGCCTATTTCAGTCTGTCTTCTTCTCATTACAGTCTTTATTTGACATCTAATTTCTATAAATGTAAGGTTTTCAATTTTAATCCATATTTGCGAATTATTCTTTTTTTTAATATTCTTATATTTTATTTGTGCAAAAAGGAAGAAAAAGAAACTAAAGTTTGCAGGCTAAATTCTAATGTAAAGTAGATGTAAATAAATGCAAATAACAGTAAATAACTATAAATAATTGTAAATAACTGAATAAAATAGCTTAATAAAAATTACCGAATAAAATAGACTGAAAAGAACTTTGAAAAAAGTAGCGGTAAATAATTTATATAGAAATTGTCTCAAAATTGCAGAAAAACTACAACTATTGAGAACCCTATTATTTTAAATTACTTAAAAATCAAAAATAATTACTAAACACTCGCCTATGTCCTTAGCTCTAGTCCTTGGTCTTCCTTGATCCACTTTTAGAGCGTAGAATATTTTTATCAAAAAGATTTCCTCCTTACAAATTTTTTCTATTTAGGGTCTAGCCTCTGGCAATGAAGCTAAATAGGAGAAAATCCGAATGAGAAAAATAGCTAGGCCCATGGTCTTATTTGTAGTGTAGTTTAAGGATCTCAGACTGTTGGATTTGAAGATTAAATCTGGTGCAACCACATCATAGGCTCATTGGGAACCGTCGGATGGAAGCACGAACGCAGAGTATTTGCAGAATGACGTGCTCAAAAAAAAGTGGACGATGCCACATACAAAAAAAGGCGGGTCGACCTGTAACTCATGAGGGTCGACCTATAGGTCAACCTAAGACTTTGGGGGATGACCCTAGGGTCGACCTTGCCTTGGTCTGGGTCGACCTGACCCTTTTGTGTACGCACGCACACACACATACATACATACATATATTTCAATTCTTTTTTAATTCGTATCTTCTTCATGTTAACTCGGATTTTGACAAACGATATATGGAAATTGATTCGAAAATCGCCAAGGACACATTGGTGCAACTCTGGTAGCTCGATTTTGATAATTTCACAAAATTATTTTATTATTTAATTAATTCGTTAATTAATTAGTATAGCTCAAATTTTGGGTTATTACAATGTTTACAAATTTCAAATTCAAAGTTACTAATTCAATTACAATTACCCATTCAAATCCAAAATTCATATATCTAATTTAGATAGATGTATGAAAGAAATTTAATCACTTATTTGACAACATAAACACATCGACTTACCTTTCAAGCTTTCCCTTCCCTTAACCTGATTTGAATTGGCGTATTCCTTCCTCTTAACCTTGATTTATTTATTGCACTTCCTCTCTTTCTCTTTTAATTAATTTATTTCATTTTCTTTTTTATGTAGAAATTTAGAGAAGAGGATAAAAAAGTGTTTTGATTTGAGAAGTTTTGAATAAGAAGGAAATTAGAATTTTTTTAGTCGCACTAGTGTTTTGAGTGAAGAGAGGTGTTAGTGACATTTTTCATCTCACAACACCAACTTAATCTTTTGAAATGATTACGATGCTGGATGCTTTCACAATTGGGGATTAACAAATCTAATTAATATTAGAATTGCCTTAGAAGAAGTAGTTATGTTGTTATAGCTAGCACGATCATGTCGATGCATTTTAAACGTTTGTTAAATATCAATTTTTATTTTGACATTTATTTGGCATAACTACAGTAAAATTAAGCACACAAAGAAAGATGCTAAATAGTAAAGTGACACAAAGATTTGCATGGTTTGAATTTCGAGGAATCCAACTTCTACGTACCAACTACTTCTTCTTCTTCTTATTCATGATACAATCTTACATCCTTTCATGTCAAAGAATATTATTTTTTTACCACATTAGGTAATTTAGAAATAAAAGATACCATCCCCTCTTATTGCTCAGTGCCATCCCTTTTATAGTAGAGCTATCTCATGGATTGATGATGTCATTCCTCGATGCTCTTCCTTTTTCGTTAGATATTCACATGTCTCATCCATCAGTTGCCCGCTTTAAGCATGTGTGGGTTAATGACATGGCTTTAGGCAAGAAAGCCGGCTTTTGGGACAGAAGATTGTGATTTTAGGTGGGATGGTTTGAATTTGAAACACCGTGTTTGGAATTAATGAATTGATTAGTTCATGTTTGCTTCGGTACCCTGCGAAGCCCAAAGAGAGTGTCGTACTTCGTACTTGGATTATTGGGTCCTGTTCTAATATGAGGTGGTGGCGTAGTTTCAAGTTGCTGTGGTAATGCATTTCGGACTGGGTTCGGGTATTGTGATCCAATTTATGCATTGTGACACAATCCAATTTCGGTGTGGCAGCACAGTTCAAAGTTGTGGTGGTATGACACGCCTTCAAAGGTGTTGGTGCAGTTTAAATGCCATGAAATTAGTCTTGTATGTCTCATGTGTGAAATATATTTTATGGATGCAGTGCATTTCCCCTGCTTTGGTTTGTTTCCGTTCATTTTTTCAAATATTGATACTAGCAAGCTTTACACAGGTTGCTATATCATGATGGCCTGATTCTACACTTAGTATTTTAGGTGACCAAGTGAAATATAACTATGATAATATAGAGCTGTTTAGCTTTGTTTGGCTTAGTTATCCTGCGACTGTGTATATTAATTTGGTTTGGACTTTACATATTTTATAAGCATTGTCGGTAAAGTTGAGCTGTTCAACTTGCTTGATGTGATGTGATAGATTTATACATTGCGGAGATGGCACAATTTTTTCAAGCATTATAACACGTTTCACTTGTACGATAAAATGATTTTAAAACCGACAGTGCAGTAGGCTTGCCACTGAATGCAGTTTCTATTGTTACATTATGGTTTGAGATCAGTCCAATTGAGTTGACTTCTTCATTGGATTGAAGAGTTTTTTCGATCTCATTATCTTTGCATTTTACTATGGCATATTAGAGTGGTTGTATCTTATGAAAATGTCCTTTTCCTTTTGCTTTAGAGTTACTGTGCATTTGATTATGTTAAGTGCTTTGGTTTTGCACGGCCCATTTCATGGTACTGCTAGCTTATTTTTTAAAGAAACTATTGTACTTTAGGTTAGCCGTTTTATTGCACCATGTAGTTCCTTGGATAACTAGTGTACATGTCTTATTGCACAAACTAAAAAATGGATGTAACATTCATCTACTTCCTGAAGTCTGCGCTAATGTATATTAGGGCGGACTTGTCAATTTGTACCCAACTTTTAGAATTTTCTAATCAATCATTTTGCATTTAGTTTTTTTACATGCATTCTACCATGATTGGCTGCTTTTTTGACCATTGATATATGAATCGTTTCGTGTCCCAAGAATTTATATTTTAGTTTTTTTGAATGGCGCTTGCCATCATTATATCTAACTATTGTGGGTTTTTTAATGTTCTTTGGGATTTTAACATTGAGATCTAACCGGCTAAATATTTTATCTTCTCTCAATTTTTCCCTTATTTGTACAAGAAGGAAAGAAATATGTACGAGATATCTCAACTCCATATTTTTTTAATCTCAACTCCATATTTTTTTTGTCTCAACTCCATATTTTTTTTGTTCATAAGTTGCAATCACACTTGCCTATAAGTTATACCTTTCTGCTTATAATATATATTTTAGTTGTTAAACTGATTTCAGTTAATTTTCTTTTTGTTTGAAGTGTGAATTTTGGTTTTAAGTCGTTCAGCGGAGTACTTGATTGATATTGTTTTATTAATTTATTTATAACATAATTAGGATTCCTTTCTATGTTAACTCGAGGTTGATCTTTGATATATGAAACTAATTCATTTCTTATTAGTTTAATTTTAATGGCCTTGATGATCATCCCTGTTCATTTAATCGCGTCTCATCCTTTATTGAGTTATCTTCAACCATTAGAGAGAGAAGCTAAGCAGAGGGAATTTCGCTAATTTCGGTTTTTGTGGCTACTAGTCTAGAGTTCCTTTGTCTTTAAAACTCATTAATTTACCCTTTGGAAGTATGTTTCTATGTCGTTAAAGCATACTAGATGTGGCCTCTATTTGCCTCCCGCTTCTCAAAGAATTGCTTACAACATTTGCTTATCCCTTATTCAGTTAGCCCCGGTTTCTTATTATCTCTTGACCTACACTTACATATTGTACGCTGAAAATTTGACTCCCTCTTCTAATCGAGAATTAGCTTTTTTATATTCCGTATGAGAGAATCGTTCTTCAAGTTACACTGGTTTTGCTTTGTTTAGGCTAAGAAATCCCCATTTCCTCTATTTCTTGTAAAAATTTTCGATGGGCAGATCAATTCTTTTATATTTTAAACCTGGATGGTTTCCTTTCTTCCTTTCAAAAACCTGGCACTGCTCCTAATTTTCTCCTTTTCCTATTCTTTAGCTTTCTCTTCGACACTGATTTGAATCTTCTTCTCTTTTAGCTCATCGTCATGAGTTCACTAAAGTCGAGAAGGAGTTATTTACACTACATAAAGTGAATGCACTGATGCTTGCCGATGATTCCAACCAGGACTTGCATCTCTTTATATAGAAGTTTTACTACTCAAATATATTTTCCTAAGCCCATACCATCATTTTTCTATATCCATTTTTACATATGATTTTGATACTTTTGCTTCGCATGGTATACGTTTTGTTGTTCATTCTTTACTTAGATTTATCAACATTCAAACTTTTATGTGTTAAATTTATTGCATATGAAAAAATGTAGGTTCAACGTCCATGCTTGTGGCTGTATTAGTTCAACGAAAAAAGGTGAGAAGAAAAGACGGGGAGATGACCTTATTGCGCATGAAAATGTGAACAAACAATTGAAGATAAATGATCCACTTTCTCCTCCCCCAAGCTCTTCAACCGCTACTGTAGTTCATGTACCACCCATCAATATGCATCCTTCCTCCTCTTGTTTCTTCGTTATTCTAGCAGAAGGTGCAGTTTTTGATTTGACAGAAATGGCGAGTCGTTTACATATTGATGACTATATTGCACCAACTCCTTCACTATTACTCTTTCTTAGTTCACCTTCTGGGGAGGTTTTCTCTAACTGGCATCATCACGGGTTTCAAGTTATCTGATGCAGCGCATCAGGTGTCGCATTCTTATGATTGCCAGCGACCTAAGAAAAGTTGCGAATGACCTAGTGATGCAGAGATATGTCGCGAACGACCTAGTGATGCAGCGCATCATGGTTCACAAGCTTATTGTTACCAACGACCTAATATACGTCGCGAATGACTTAGCGAGTTAAGCCTAGTTTCTTTAGGTCGCTCAAGCAACATAAACGACTTAACAAGGCCGCATGAAGCTTATACCGCTTACAGTTCTTAGGTCGCTCGACCTTATACCGCATTTCTTAGGTCGCTTAACTTAAGCCGGAGTCCTTAGGTCGCTCCTGGAACTGCGTATTCATGATAAGTCACCAAAGATTGTGTTCTTAAGTCGCAGGGTCGTGGGTCGTTGTATATGTTGTTGTGTCTTAAGTTGTTTGTTGGTGTAACTTTGTTAAGTCGTATTCCTTATGTCATAAGCTTCTGTATTTCATTATGTTGTATATATTGTTAACTCGTGTGTTTTAGGTCGTAGGTCGCAAGTACCTATATCTATTAAGAACTTGTATTGTGTTGTGCTTTGTGACGTTAGGTCGTAGGTCGGCACCTGTTAGGTGGGCCGTGTATGTTGTGTTGTAATTTCCCTATAAATAGGGGAGAGGGGTCATTTGTAAGGTGGCTGATTTTGAATAAACTTTTGTTTGAGTGCTTTGTGCTTCTTTAAAATTGGAAGTTGAGTGTTATCTCCTTTCTCCATTTTCGGTTATTCGAGTGCGCTCGAATCAACGGATTTGAAGCCGATTCACGGAATCTCGTGCACGAGATCAACGTAGAAGAACTATAGATCTTTTAACATGGTATCGTGCGCGGTCAACGTGTTGGAGATAGCTAGAATCCGGTATCTCTTGAGATCAACGGATTTGGGCACTTGGGTATTTTTAATCCACCGATTCTACTTTTCATCGTTACATCCATTTTTGGTATATCCGCTGCGTCAATTTGGTATCAAAGCTAGACTTAGTCAATTATAGCTAAGTCGAGCCTATTGGGAGAAGATTTGAAGTGTTGAAGTTAGATTCGAGCTATTAGTGGAGGTGTACATCACTTGTGTAGATCAAGGCCGAGAGTTAAAACAGTTACAGCCGAGAGTTAGAGAAGGTTGAAAATTGTTGTTTGATAATCATGCCGCCGAGACGAGGTAACGATTTTCAAAATGTTGAAGATGTGTATAGAAGACAAGAAGCTGAGCAAATGGAATAACGTATCAATGAAAAGTTTGATGAAGGTATTGGGAAGTTAGAGAAATTGATGAATGACATGAATCAAAGTCAAAGGAGAAGGTCACCAATCTCGAACCATGGAGGAAATAGAGTTTCGCCATCGGTTGAGGAAGCGAGGAGGGTGTCACCACAATCTTGTCGAGAAAGAAGAGAATCATTAGTTTCAATGAGAAGAGAATACCATGAAATACAGAAATGAAGAGAGAAGAACCCCATGTGGATTTGAAAATGAGCCATATCGTGATGTGGAAAGACATAGTAGAAGAGATACGTATGATCGTAGAGATGTTGATGGTCGAGATCGATATCGAAGTACATTTGATTATGATGAAGATGGTGATAGATGTAGTGTTCATTATCGAGATCGAGACCAAGTACGAAATCCATGTCGAGATGTAGAAGATGATCGCAAATGGGAGTCGGGAATGAAAACAGAGATTCCAGAATTCAAAGGGGGAATGATAGCGGAAGAGTTTATGGATTGGTTATCGAATGTTGAAGAAATTTTTGACTTCAAGAAAGTACCTGAGCATCGTAGAGTTAAGTTGGTTGCTACTCTATTAAGGGGAAGAGCTATGGCATGGTGGCAACAAACTAAACTTACATGGGAAAGGATGAGAAAGTCGAAGATTGTTTCATTGGAGAAGATGAAGAAATTGATGAAGGCTACTTTCTTGCCTTATAATTATCAGTCTCTTATGTATCAGCGCTTACAGAATTTGAGACAAGGGACAAAGTTGGTTAATGATTATGCAGATGAGTTTTATCAACTGATTGCTAGAAATGATATCATGGAGACCGAGGAACAGTTGACAGCTAGATTTGTTGGAGGGTTGAGAATGCAAATTCATGATATGGTGAATATGTTTGATCCAAGATCCGTTGCTGAAGCACACCAGAAGGCTGTAGCTTGGGAGAAGCAAGGTAGAAGAGGAGGTGGTGTGTTTACAAATTCCAACAATCAAGTGAAAGGGGCTAGTAGCAATACGAATGTTTCCAAGGCTGTTAGTAAACCGATTGTCAATGAAGTTGCTATGACCAGGGTCAACAACAATTTCAAGTGTTATAATTGTCAGGAGTTTGGTCACACGAGCAATGAATGTCCGAAGCCTAAGAAGCGAGTGACGGTTGCTGAGGTTGAGGATAAGGTTACAGAAGTAGAATGTTCCAATTCACCACAAGTTGAGGAGGAAGAAGAATTATTGGCAGGAGACGAAGGATATTCTTTAATGATGAGGAGATCTTGCTTGACGCCAAAGCAGGAAGAGGAGACTAGCTGGTTGAGGAGTAACATCTTTCGGTCAACGTGCACTATTTTGGGAAGGGTTTGTAAATTTGTTACCGATGCAGAAAGTTATGATAATATCATCGCTACAGAAGCTATAAATAAGCTGGCGCTAAAGACAGAGAAGCATCCCAAACCCTACAAGTTAGCTTGGTTGAGGAAAGGTGGGGAAGTGAAAGTTAGTCGAAGAGCTTGCGTAACTTTTTCCATTGGAAAGAAGTATGAAGATGAAATTTGGTGTGACGTGGTAGATATGGACGTATATCATTTGTTGTTGGGGAGACCATGGCAATACGATAGAGCTATGCAACATGATAGGAGGACTAACTGCTATAGTTTCATGTTCGAGGGCACCAAAATCACTTTAGTTCCTAAACATCGACAACAGAGTGAAAGCAAGTTGGAGGAGATTGAAGAACTAAAGACTCTGTTATCTTTGAAGGAATTTGTCAAGGAAGTGGAGGATGAGCCTGAAGTATTTCTGTTAATTGGACGTGAAAGTAGTGAAGCAGTTGAAACTCCTGAAGAAGTTAAACCAGTGTTGAAGGAGTTTGAAGATGTATTTCCTGAAGAATTGCCAAAAGAATTACCACCGTTGAGAGACATACAACACTAGATTGATCTTGTTCCGGAAGCTATGTTACCGCACAGACCACATTATAGAATGAGTCCAAAGGAGCACGAGGAGTTGAGAAGGCAAGTGGAGGAGTTACTTGAACAAGGGCACGTACAAGAAAGTTTAAGTCCTTGTGCAGTACCAGCATTGTTAGTGTCGAAGAAGGATGGAACTTAGAGAATGTGTACAGTAGTCGAGCACTAAACAAGATTACAGTGAGGTACAGATTTTCGATGCCTAGATTGGATGATTTGTTAGACCAGTTGAATGAAGCTGCTATCTTTTCAAAGATTGATCTGAAGAGTGGCTATCATCAGATTCGAATTCGACCAGAGGATGAATGGAAGACCACATTTAAGACACAGGAAGGGTTGTATGAATGGTTGGTCATGTCGTTCGTCTTTCGAATGCACCTAGTACTTTTATGCGAGTGATCAACCAGATCTTTCGATCGTTTATTGGAAAGTTTATAGTGGTATACTTTGATGATATATTGATATACAGTGGGAGCACCGAAGAACATCTACTACATTTGCGGGAAGTGTTGATGATACTTCGTCAGGAGCAATTTTATGCTGCAACAAAGAAATGCGTGTTCATGATGCATAGTGTTTTGTTTTTGGGGTATGTATTATCCAAGAAGGTATCTAGGTGGATCACAGTAAAGTTGAAGCAATTAGAAATTGGCCACAGCCAGGACTATAACTGAAGTGAGAAGTTTTCATGGTTTAGCATCATTCTACCGAAGGTTTATTCCACATTTCAGTAGCGTGATGGCATCTGTTACTGATTGTATGAAGGACAAGCAGTTTTCATGGTCGAAGGAAGCAGGATTTTCTTTTGAGCGAATTAAGGAACTTTTGACAACAGCACCAATTCTAGTATTGCCAGATTTTCAGTTGCTGTTTGAGTTACATACTGATGCATCTAAAGTTGGAATTGGAGGAGTGTTAAGTCAAAGGGGTCGTCCAATTTCTTATTTCAGTGAGAAGCTTTCTGGAGCAAAGATGAGATATAATACTTATGATGTGGAATTCTATGCTATTGTCCAAGCCATCAAACATGGGAGACACTATTTGTTTCATAAAGAATTTGTTTTGTATACAGACCTTGAAGCTTTGAAGCATTTGCAGGGACAGGATAAGATTGCAGCCAGGCATGCTTCATGGGTCGCATACTTGCAAGAGTTTACATTTGTAGTAAAGCATAAGTCGGGAGTTACAAACCGCGTGGCAGAAGTATTGAGTAGGAGAAATCATTTGTTGACTACGATGAGAGTTGAAGTAACGGGGTTTGATGTACTTCCAGAATTGTTTGTTGAGGATCCTTACTTTGCGAGGATTGTAGATGAAGTCAAGAAAGGGAAGACGGATGAGTATGTGTTGGTGGATGGTTTTCTATTTAAAGAAAATCGATTGTGTATACCAGAATGCAGTTTGCAAATGAAGATTGTGAAAGAATTTCATAGAGATGGTCATGTGGGAAGAGATCGTACTTTGCAGTTAATTTCTCAATCATATTTTTGGCCTTCCACGAGGAAAGAAGTTGAAAGATTTGTGCAGAGATGTCACATATGTCAAGTTTCCAAAGGGACAGTTACGAATGCAGGATTGTATATGCCATTGCCCGTGCCTACTAGACCATGGGTTGATATTAGCATGGACTTTGTTTTGGGTTTGCCAAGAACTCAACGAGGAAATGATTCTATATATGTTGTGGAGGATGAATTTTCGAAGATGGCACATTTCATAGCTTGTAAAAAGACCGCCGATGCAGTCCGTGTTGCTCAATTGTTCTTTAAAGAAGTTTATCGACTACGTGGACTACCGAAGACCATTGTTTCTGACCGGGATACTCGATTTCTAAGTCATTTTTGGTTGAGTTTGTGGAAGATGGTTGGAACTAAGCTAAATTTTAGTAGCGCCTATCATCCGCAAACTGATGGGCAAACGGAAGTAGTGAATAGATCTTTGGAAAACTTGTTGAGATGTCTCGTGAAGGATAATTTGAAGAGCTGTGATGTGAAGTTATTCAAGCTGAATTCGCACACAACCATGCAGTTAATCGAAGTACTGGATTCAGTCAATTTCAAGTAGTATATTCAGCAATGCCGAAGGGACCGTTGGATTTGTCGATAGTTCCACTTCAGAAAGGGGTTTTTAAACGAGCTTCTGATTTCGTGACTGAATTGCAGGAGTGTCACCGGATTGTTCATGAACGATTGCTTAAGTCAAATGAGAAGTATAAGCAACTGGCAGATAAGAAGCGAAGGAGTGTGGACTTCAAAGAGGGTGATCTTGTGTACGCAGTATTGACAAAAGATCGTTTTCCAGTTGGCACTTACAACAAATTGAAAGCTCGAAGGATTGGTCCAGTAGAAATTTTGAAGAAGATCAATGATAATGCTTATCAGTTAAGGTTGCCGGATCATGTCCATACTGCCGACGTTTCAATATCAAACATTTGATTCCGTATCATGAAGATAAGTTTGTCGAGGAAGAGGAAAGTGTGAATTCGGGGTCGAATTCTTGTCAACCGGGGGAGGATGATGTAGCGCATCAGGTGTCGCATTCTTATGATTGCCAGCGACCTAAGAAAAGTCGCGAACGACCTAGTGATGCAGAGATATGTCGCGAACGACCTATTGATGCAGCGCATCATGGTTCACAAGCTTATTGTTACCAGCGACCTAATATACGTCGCGAACGACTTAGCAAGTTAAGCCCAGTTTCTTTAGGTCGCTCAAGCAAGATAAACGACTTAACAAGGCCGCATGAAGCTTATACCGCTTATAGTTCTTGGGTCGCTCGACCTTATACTGCGTTTCTTAGGTCGCTTAACTTAAGCCGGAGTCCTTAGGTCGCTCCTGGAACTGCGTATTCATGATAAGTCGCCAAAGCTTGTGTTCTTAAGTCGCAGGGTCGTGGGTCGTTATATATGTTGTTATGTCTTAAGTCGTTTGTTGGTGTAACTTTGTTAAGTCGTATTCCTTATGTCGTAAGCTGTTGTATTTTTTTATGTTGTATATATTGTTAACTCGTGTGTTTTAGGTCATAGGTTGCAAGTACCTGTATCTGTTAAGAACTTGTATTGTGTTGTGCTTTGTGACGTTAGGTCGTAGGTCGGCACTTGCTAGGTCGGCCGTGTATGTTGTGTTGTAATTTCCCTATAAATAGGGGAGAGGGATCATTTGTAAGGTGGTTGATTTTGAATAAACTTTTTTTTGAGTGCTTTGTGCCTCTTTAAAATTGGAAGTTGAGTGTTATGTCCTTTATCCATTTTCGGTCTTTCGAGTGCGCTCGAATCAACGGATTTGAAGCCGATTCACGGAATCTCGTGCGCGAGATCAACGTAGAAGAATCGTAGATCTTTTAACACGGTATCGTGCGCGATCAACGTGTTGGAGATAGCTAGAATCCGGTATCTCTTGATATCAACGGATTTGGGCACTTGGGTATTTTTAATCCACCGATTCTACTTTTCATCGTTACATCCATTTTTGGTATATCCGCTGCGTCACTATCCTTTGCTTGGTTACGATTTTGAGCGCGTTCTCATTTATCATAATTTTTATACCTTTAGGTCATAGCTCTTGAACTGGAGCTATACAATCGGCTTAGAATATTAGAGCCGGCTTTGACCAATGCTCAGAAGGAAATTTCTAAATTAAAGCAAGATAATTTAAAGTTGAAACGAGATTTGGATTCTGTTTCTTTAGATATAGAAATAAGAAATAAAATGGAGGTGGATTATAAAGCACAACTGGATGCATCCTCTAGAAAAGTTAGGGAGATGGAGCAGCATGCTACGAAATTAAGGATAAGGGTGAAAAGTTTGGAATGGAAGTTTACCAAAGTAGCAAAAGAGCTAGATAAAACCACCTATAATGTTCTTTATAAGATTTATGTTTAAGTAAAGGGGCGGTTCTTTGCAAATATGCTTGATGTAGAAGACACAAAGGTAAGTTTAGATTTTTTTAGGAGAACCGACCTGGTCAAAGACACCTAGGGATACTATAGAAAGAAATGGTTTAGGAGTGTGGTGGTGGACTACCAGTTCCTTTGAGGATGATCCTAACGAAGAAGAGGACCCCATCACCGAAGAAGTGCAGTCCAGAGCTGTCCCAACAGGATCTATTACTACCGTAAAAGTAAATACCTGAACCCTCCAGCTCTATGCTACTAGTTTTTGTTTTTATTTTTAGGGAGTTTTTTTTGTTTTTGTATAGAAAACATTTTTTCTAGTTATGTTCCTAACTGCGAACGATACTGATGCTACTACACGCATTTTATTTCCTATCATCTTTGGTGATATTTTGTAAATATTGGAGTTCACGAATGAAACCTTTCTTTTGATGTTTATGAATCTTAGTTTTTTCATAGTAGTTATCCCTTTTTCATACGACGTTTTAACTCCTGCCTCATTCTTTTAGGTAAATGCTGTAAGTATTGGTCAACCCCTTTCATCAAAGTTGTACGATGGATGAAGTTTTGTTCAATAATTAAAGTGTCTAGAACAGCAGTCCATGGAGAGACTATCAACGGAAACAACCTTAGCATGCAAGAGGGAAAATGAATTGAAAAGACAATCACTCGATTGAAAAAAGACACCTATGGACTTTTATTTGAAATTTCACAAGTTATTCATAAAAGAGAGGAATTACGCGACTTTGTACCACGTAGGTTGGTCTTAACCTTAGAAAGTGATTAATTCCTTTAGGATATCCAAACTTTCTATGGTTTAAGGATAGACATAGGAGTGGTAAAAAATAGTGCCCTTCTTTATGTACATTTAACTTTTAATTAGATAAGATATTTTTGCTTATCATGCATATATACCCATGTATATTTATTATTTTTAATTATTGTTATTATTATTTACTTTTTGTTAATTGTCCATTTATTTCTTGTTTGATCATTTCATATTCAAAGAGTGCGCTCATTTCTTCCATTGAGGTAATCTCACCTGATTTTTTTAAGGCAGCCACCCTTTACGCGTCCTTCATACTTCTTGTTTGTAAGAACCAAGTACTACAATCATTATTGAAGATTACGAGACCTAGACTAAATCCCTCGCGTGAGGCTGCTAACGCAGATCTTGTTAAGAAGAAATGAGTTTGTTACAAATGGCATTTGTGAGGAATTGCATTCTCGATTTATTGAACAAGAATGGAATTGGAAGAGTATAAGCAAGCAAATGTTAGGTAATATAATTGTATCACCAAATAACATTTTAAAATAGAAGGGTTGGAAAAGGAACTTAAGTTTGCTTAGAATCGTATTATTGAGTTGGAGGGTCTGTTGAAAGATGCCAAAGGTGTATATAGGGGTTATATATGTAGATGAGATCAAGGCATTGGAGGGAAAAGTTGAGGAGTTATCTTTACAGATCGCCATGCAAATTAGTGCAGAAAAGGATCATATTGTGGTTTTAACTCCTAGCGAAGTTTCAAGGCCTAGCATCGCTCATGTGCCTCCACTGCGGACATATCTTAATGTTGTTTTTCAGTGGAAGGAGGATTTGAAGCACTATTATGAGGCCAAGTTTCATGAGTTGAAAATTTATTATAAAAAGGAGTCGAAGATCCCTAAGGGTAGCCATTCGCATGCTACATCTATTACACATAAGCCTTTTAGCTGCTTTTCTAGAGTAACCAAGAAGACTAAGAATCAACTGTTGAACGAGATCGAACGGGTTAGAGGGTGGTTATAGAGCGTGTGAATTTGCCCTTGAAAATAAATATTTGCCTTAGAGTCTCATTCCAATTCGCAGGCCCTTGGTCAAGTTCTTGCTACTGCATTATTCAAGATCCCCACCACTTATCTAGATAGTATGTATAAGGCTTCCTTGTATAAGCAACTTCATAAAGAGAGGGTTAGGTAGGTCATGGCATATATTGTTGTGAAGCTGCAATCGACGTTTTTACTCGCTTTTTGCTAGAACTTGATTTAGCCTTCTTATATAATCGTAAGGATATTGTTCACAGCTTAGGAGCCTTGGCGACGTTTAGGCTGGTGCGAATTACGATCCTAAAGTCACTTTGGCGGCATCGCTCCTCATCAGTCATCACTGATTATTACTAAATTAAACGATCCATCCCCATCTTCTCGGCTAGTGTCCTATGTTGAGCGAATGCAGATCTCAATTGTATAGAAGAAGCATAATCGATGATTGTTTTGACTATGGGTCAGAATCATGAAGTAGTTTGTCGTTCTTTAAGCCAAAGTTTCCTGGTTTAGTTTTGATGTAATTTGTGTGATGATTCTTATATTTCTACTTATAATATACGTATAAGTGTGGGGAATGTGCAATTGTGAGTAGATTTTAGTAAATATTAGTAGATCTTAGATTTTATTGTTTATCTGGCAAGTTTGATATAGTTTTTGAAATTGTAGTTGATTTGTAGGTTGTACTGCATTCCATGCATTGTCTTTTCTTGCCACTTTTTATTGATTCCTTAAACAGTTCATGCTTTTTGAACTTGGTCTTTGGTTTCATGCTTTGTTGTGTGCTTGGCATGGTCCACTCCGCTATTTGGAGGTAGACTATCTTTTTATTGTAAAGTCATATTGTGTAGTTACAACCTTTTTTAATTCATGCACATGGTTATTAATAGCTAGTTTCGAACGTCCAAAATCTCTAGGTCTAGTGCAGTAATTTGGCTGAAAGTCGGACTGCATATATACAGTTCCATTTTGATAGCTAGTTTGGGTGGTCCAATATCCCTACTTCCAGCATAGTCTGGTTCAGGCCATCCAATATCCCTATGTCCAATTGAGTAATTTGGTTAAAAAGTTGTAACAACCTGAAATTTAACCCGTAATAATTAATTCGTTAATTAACTAAATATTAAAATAATGTAACGTCCCGATATTTTCAACCATTCGTATCCACATGCGTCGGAATTGAATTGCTCAAAATATCGGATTGTTAATTTATATTTAACAAAACTCAGCATATACAGTAAATAAATCAGTCATAGAATCGCAGACACATAGTAATATATTAAAAATGCAACGAAATAGATAAATAGTAGTTCATGAAGCTACTATATAAACATCAAAGTTAGAAAGAAAATACAACAGAACATCTCAAAAATAATTGAGTCTCGAATACAAACTGATGACATCTCTGAACTAAGCAATTGGAAAAGCTGAAAGCTAAATCGATAGTTGGATCTACAAGCGAAGCTCCAACTCCAAAGGTGAGTCTCAAATGCTGTATTACTCAGTCTGACCCGAGCATAAAGCAAAACACAAAACACTCGAGTCAGGAATAACATTCTTATATCAATAAATCTAACTCAAGTGAAATATCAACTGAAATACCATTAACTTAAAGGATGTTGGGATACTCATACTCTAAGGATCTGTGGAACCAGCTACTATGTAGAAATATGCACGGTTAACAACTAAACGTCATTATAACACAGTGGTCATTTCAAAATAATTTATAATCAAAACCAAAATATCATTTCCATTTCAAATAAATATATTTCCAAATTATAGCACTTTCAAAAATTAAATTGATAACTTCATATTTATCTCATTTTAACTTCTTATTATTTATTTTCTGAAATATTCACTTAATAGATCCATTATTATTTAAATAACCTTAAATTACATTTTTCCAAATATTTCCTTCATTTTATTTAAACGTGAAATATTCAACAAAATCAAGTTATAAAATCATATCCTTTAGATTCTCAAAATCAATAAATTTTAAATCGATTTTAATTTAATAATTTTTTTTAATTAATTAAAATTTCAATTAAATTCAAGTTTATCTTCCCAACCTTAACTTATAAAATCATTTAAAAAATCTATTTTTAAAACAATAATTTAAATAATCCATAAACATATTTAAATCAGACTTTACTAAATTTAAAGCTTATTATTAATTTTATTTATATCAAAGTTTATTCATATACACAATATTTTCAAATTTAAATAAAATCAAATATATTTCCTTTCAAAAACGATCGAAATCATTTTCAATATATATATATATATACCAACAGTGTCTGTATAAAATTTTCTATCATATGGTCAAGTGATACGGATATTTATCATTTATCCGTAATTTAAGCATATACGGATATATATCATTTCAACCCGCAATCCCAAATTCAATTAAATGAAAATCACTTGGGTCTATCATTTCAACCCATAACGATTTTCTCCTATTCTACAGATCGTTCGGGTGTGTATCATTTCAACCCATAGGGAATTCTATACTAACAGGGAACTTGTAGAGTGATAACAGATATGATAATAATAACAGACAAATGTCATCAATAACAATTTAATATAAACAACAAGATATGGTGTCATATCCTATAGGTGAACAGTTACAGATGATAACATATATAACAATTTAAATAACTACAACAGCATATTTCAATTATCGTTTCAATTGAAATCAAATTTAATAAATATAAGAACGTTAATCGTGAGTGATTGCTCACCTTTCGAGGCTGAAGAGATTTGAAATGGTTATGAATCCAAGAACGAATTTCCAAACGAACAAGATCGACACAAATAGGACGAACAGAGCTGATAAATAGAGATCGATGAAAATAGATCAGAAATAGCTTGATGTAGACCGAAACAAATATATATATATATATATATATATATTATTCTAATATATTATTTTCTTAACCAGTATTAATTTTGAAACTCATTAAAATTATATATACATACGTTTTCAAAAATCATAGTTTTGAAACAAACTATAGACCACACGTTATATATAAATCAACTTATATACATTATATAATTTGAAATAAATATTTATGTATATATACCTATTAAAATCAACATACTTAAAATATGTATATTCCTATAGAAAACAAACTCATATAAATACATGACTTATATACTATTTTGTATTCTATATTCTTTTTCTCTCTGTGATAGAACTGCTACCTAAAAATTGTATAACCGATTATATTATATAGCATCAACATATTATAAAGTACTATATAAAATTTATATATATACTACTGTAAATACAATATAAATACGTCTTATTTACTTTAAAAGGAGGAGCTGGCCACACTATACTGTATTAAATAAAATATGAAAGCAGTAATTATTATATACTTAAAACAACAGTATTATATTTATAAGGTATGAATACATAATATATATAATACTTCTTTGATCAAAATATACGGTAACATCTACATAAAATAAACACATGTAATTTTTCTTTCAGGATATAATATATCTATATAAACTGATATATAAATTATATGTACTTATACTTATTATATTCAAAAAGTAAATATTATTATAAAGTCGGTATAAATTTATTTTATTTCAATACATATAGCTAACACACATACACTAACTGTAACTTATCTTACCCAACTCTATATCTTACTTTATAAAAGTATACGACTCAATCGATTATGTATAACTTCTGTAATCCCATAGATACAAACAAACATGTAATATATCAATTATATAAGCTTATACATGTTACAAAAGATTATATACATATTATATATACTTATACGTAAAATGAGATGGCTTAAATATATAACACAATGGCTTATATATAAATACTTATACGAATCATCTATATATATATATATCAAAATTCAAATTATCTATATATTAAAGAAAAAATCAAACACATTTAAAAATCAATATATATATATATATATATATATATATATATATATGAGCAGTAAGTTTTAAAACCAGACAACTTATAACAAGTATCATATATATATATATATATATATATATATATATATCTGCATGTTCACCTAAAGCAAGGGAAGGCGAAGCTCGGTCTGGACGAAGGAAGACTGGCGACGGTCATGGATGCAGTCAGCGAAGCCTCAGTTGTGGGGTTGATGGTATAGGCCCGGCAGGGATTTAGTGGAAGGGAAGAGGAAGAGGGCGAAGGGCTGTTGTGTTCGGTTTTGGGAAGAAAGCGGGAATGACGAGGCCGGAGTGAGGTCAGCTCGGCCAGAGGGGATGAGGTAGGAGCAGAGTTGCATAGGTATGTTGAACGGTGGAGGCTCGGTTGAACTGAAGGTGGCTCGAGGCCGCTATACGGTGGAGGAAGGTGCACGACAGCTGAGGTTGATTGGTAGGTGGCCGAGCGAAGTGGAAGAGGAATAGAAGGCGGTCAGTGTGAGGGTAGGGAATGGTTGGAGTATTGAAAGAGAGAGAGGAGGCGAAGAAATTGGTTCAGGTGAAAAAGGATGGGAAGTGGAAGCGCATGAAAATGGAGGAAGGAGTGCAGGCAAGCAAACAGACACACGCAATCTAAACAATATATATATATATATATATATATAATATTTTATGCGAAGGAATGTGAGCAACCAAGAGTATAATATGAGAACAGGTGGAAAGTGTAAAGGCACGAAACGTCGATTCAGAGAATAATAATACCAATGACTATTTATTTCAACCGTTTCCAATCAACTGAAAAAAACAATGTATGCAAATTTATATTTTTGATTTTCAAGACGACTATAGCATGGCAACGGCTAACCATTAATTCAGAAAAATAATTATAGCAATTCATTTGTTGCTTGGCACTCACAGTTCAAGTTTGAAAAGAAAATAAAAGGTCACGGATCGACCGATACGATTGCCAATTTCGCAGATTCCAGTGCATACCGGACTTCAAAATACAGAAATAAATATACCGCAGAGATTAGCACGATGATACGATCAAAACGGTATACGGATATTAGTGGTACGATCATTCGATCGAAAGCCGATAATCGGTACTGATATACGTTGCTATTCCGTATGGAAAAATCCAACAGAGCTAGAAAGGTCCGAATTTCACGAAACAAATTTCGCAGTCAGATTCAGAGTGTTCTTAATAAATTTTCTCATGTTGACATATTTAGGTTTTGGAATACTTTTAAATTCAACTGTTATTAACTGATTTAAATTGAAATGAAACTACTCAATAAAATAAAATTCAATATTATCAGATGAAAATTTTCCAGTTGCTATGTTTAAATAGACATATTCCTTTATTCTAAAATTTTATTTTTTAAAATTTCACAAAATTTCAATTAATATAAAAAATAAAATCACTAAATTTTTGGGACGTTACACTCTCCCCCACTCAAAACTTTTCATCCCCGAAAAGAAAGGAGGTAAGAAAATAAAACAACCAGACATAAAAGTGGATTGAAAGTCAAGATTAAACAATTAATTTGAAACTTTATAAATTTTACTTGAAATATTCATTTGAAAACTTCATTTATAAATCAATTATCTTTAATACTTTAATACTTTTAAGAACCCATTTGTAAAATTTCTTGCTTCCTTTATAAGTACCATTTATATGTTTAAATAACTCCTTTATGAATATATGACAACTATTTGAAAACAATTATTTACATTATTGCTTATATTTACAAAGAAGCTATTTGAAAACATTTAATCCATAATTCATAAATTTATTAATTTATCTCAAGACACTTTTCAAACATTATTAATAAATCAATAATCATTTTCTCTAAATATTTTTTATTTAATTAATAACTTATAAAATATTAATAATTTTCTATTAAACCATGTAGTATATAAATAAAAAATATTTTAAAAGGATATATTCAAAAAGGAAAGAAGGTAGATTCAGAAACAGAATATAGGTGAACAAATAAAGCTGAGCAGATAAGATAGGTTCAAAAGAATAGTATCGGGCATGAATAATTAATTCAAACCATGAGAATTTCAATTTCAAACATTAATACAAAATTTCTTTGTTGGAAATAATTTTATAATAAAATACCTTTTTAATTAAATACTTTTATATCGAACAAAATTTCTTTTCGAGAATACTTTTATAACTCGATGTTTCGACAAGTTTACCCTCGTTCTTGTAGACTCTGGTTATGCATTGTTCAGACGAAAAGCTAGAATTCTTCAAGTACTTAGTAGACCTGTTTCAACACCCAGTGAAAATACTTGAAAAACCTTTAAAACCGATATGGAATGTACAATCCAAACAAATCAACCGAATCATGGATCGCAGATACACAATGGTTACGCCTAGATCCCCCAGAAAACATCTGTACCTTTAAGCAATCACTGCAGTGCGAATTTCGCCGTGATGACCAAACAACTGAAGACCGCGGATACACAATAGTTACGCCTGGATCCTCAAGGAAACATCCGTACCCTTTAAGCAATCTCTGCCTTGCGGATTACGCCACGACAACAAAACTGGTATGCAGATACACAATGGTTATGCCTGGATCCTCCGGGAATATTCTGTACCCTTTAAGCAATCACTGCCTTGCGGATTACGCTACCAAATGACTATGGGTAATGCCATGGAAGAACATTCGAGTATCATATCCGAAAGACCAAATCAGAGAGAATAATATCGATAGAATGAATCCACAATGTGGCCACAAAGCGGAATCAAGCAGAAGGCACTTTCCATATCTTTGCTTCGAAAATCTGTATCATATAGTGCCCTTTCAAATCAATTCCAAATATCATACTTATATAAAGTCCATTATATATAAGATTTCATTTTCAAATCGAATGCTTTCCAAAATCAATGGTATATCAAATTACGCTTATATAGACTTTGATTATATAAGATTTCACTTTTCAAATTGAGTACCTTTCCAAATCAATAGTTTCTGAACCAACTTCATACTTATACAAATCAATTTTTATATAAGTTCGATAACTCCCAAACCAAGTATTTAGTAAAACAAGGTTCTCAATTTCAACTCGTTTCAGTTCCAGTTCAGTTTCAAAAATCATATACGATTTCACCAAATTTTTTGTCCCAAATTAAATATTTTCAATTTCAAAGTTTCCAAATCAACAAAATTTAGGTCAAACCAATTCATTTCCAAAATCATCATACAAACACTGGGATTTAAATTCCAATATATTTTTGAAACCAAATGTTTTTCTCAAAATCAATCATACCCAAAGATGATTACCAAGTTTATAATCATCCCTTTAAAACCTTTAAATACTTATTGCTATTTGAAAGATCGAATTTACCCTTTTTGAAAATTATTATTCTATATATATATATATATAGTTTTATAGAGGATGTTACTTAGTTAAAAATATTTAAAACTAAATTTCGTTCAAAACATTTCAAACTAAATTTCATATTAGTATAATTCAAAATAGTCTAATTCATTTACTTAACAAGCAGTTTCAAACTTATTTAAATCATATTACTTAATACTTTAAACATACAAAACTAAACGTATATACTTTATCAAATATTTATCTCCTTTGAAATTACTTAGCTTTGAAAAATTAAACCTCAATTTGGAAGTGTTCGAACATTCAAAATAGTCGGTGAAATCAAATTTCAAATCCAAGAGTTGGAAATCAGCAACAAATCAATAAATCAATTTTAATAGATAGGGTTATATCAAATCCAAAACTCGAGGACTGAACACCGGGCTCGCTTCAAATCATTTCAAATATATATATACATATATCTTTCGAATATCAAATCGTACTTCGGAATTTGAAATCAAAGTCAGTTTCACAAAGTCAATCGCATAGCAAAGCTACTAAAGTAGCCTCTCCCCCACTTTGAAACTCGAAAATCATCGGTGATGCGTGCACTCATCACCGAAATTATTTTTCAACGACATAAGTGAGTTCTGGACTTCTATTTTCTTGAAAACCTCTTTGAAATTTCTTCGAAATCATTTGAACTCATTTGAAGTCATTTGAAACATTTCTTATTAAGAAAATACGTTCAAATCGTATTATTATATATTTTCAAAATCTTAAATATCAATTTCAAAGTATCGAAATTCAATTTCTCGAGTTTCCAATCTAAAACCCTTCGGTCATAAATTATTTATATAAATCAATTTCTTATAAAATTTTCAAAATTTCAAACCCATTCGAAACTTCAATTTCTCATTTTAAAAGGTATATAATCCTTATCGAAAACATTTTCAGTTTTTAACAAAATAATAATTTCGATATATAAAACAATTTCCAAAATACAAACAAACACGATTTTTAAAGGATGATTCAAGAATGGATTTCAAAACAAGATAGAGACTTCAAATTAGAGGAACTCTATTCAAACAGAATTCTGATTCGAAGATAGGCTCGAACGTAGATGAGATAATTATATTACAAAATAAAAGATGGACATCCTTATTTAAATCGCGGGCGACCTTAACCGGGTAAACCATGACTTCAGGAATATGATCGATGTGGAATTCTAAGGCAAATCGACATTCGATCGCCAGAGATAGAATTCAACATAGCAAGAGATAGCAGCATCTTAACCAAGGTTATAGAAATCTCCGGTGAATCGATGCCAATGGTAAAGAAGTTTCACCTTTTTACAAATCATTCAAAGATTGGTGGGATCACCGATTTTTATAGAGATCATTCGAAGTAGAGTTATGGGATCCTCCAGAATCAAAAGAGTGCAAATAGGGGAGACAAGAGTGGATTTCACAACAAGTCTGAGCGTTCCAAAATTCAAAGGAAATCGAATCAAATAGGAAGAGGTTCAAGCACGAAAGAAAGTAATTCTGTAATTAAATCTACTACATAAGCTAAGTTTTGCCTAAAACCAAAGCTTTGATACCAACTGTAACGTCCCGATATTTTCAAACATTCGCATCCACACACGTCGGAATTGAATTGCTCAAAATATCGGATTGTTAATTTATATTTGGCAAAACTCAGCATATACAGTAAATAAATCATAGAAACACAGACACAGAGTAATATAATAATAATGCAGCGGAATAGATAAATAGTTGTTCATGAAGCTACTATATAAACTTCATAGTTAGAAAGAAAATACAGAAGAATATCTCAAATACAATTGAGTCTCGAATACAAACTGATGACATCTCTAAACAAAGCAGTTGGAAAAGCTGAAAGTTGAATCGATAGTTGGATCTCCAAGCGAAGCTCCAACTCCAAAGGTGAGTCCCAAATGTTGTATCACTCAGTCTGACCCGAGCGTAAAGCAAAACACAAAACATTCGAGTCAGTATTCACATTCTTATATCAATAAATCTAATTCAAGTGAAATATCAACTGAAATACCATTAACCCAAAGGATGTTGGGATACCCATCCTCTAAGGATCCGTGGAACCAGGTACTATGTAGAAATATGTGCGATTAACAAATAAACGTCATATAACACCGTGGTCATTTCAAAATAATTTATACTTCAAAACCAAAATATCATTTCCATTACAAATAAATATATTTCCAAATTATAGCACTTTCAAAAATTAAATTGATAATTTCATATATATCTTATTTTAACTTCTTATTATGTAGTTTTTGAAATATTCACTTACTAGATCCATTATCATTTAAATAACTTTAAATTACATTTTTTCCAAATATTTCCTTCAATTTATTTAAAAGTGAAATATTCAACAAAATCAAGTTATAAAATCATGTCGTTAAGATTCTCAGATTCAGTAGATTTCAAATCGATTTTAATTTAATAAAATTCCTAATTAATTCCAATTTCAATTAAATTCAAGTTTATCTTCCTAACCTTAACTTATAAAATCATTTAAAAAATATATTTTTAAAATAAAAATTTAAATAATCCTTAAACATATTTAGATCAGACTTTACTAAATTTAAAGCTATTATTAATTTTATTTATATCAAAGCTTATTCATATACACAATATTTTCAAATTTAAATAAAACCAAATATATTTCCTTTCAAAAAACATCGAAATCATTTTCAAAATATATATATAAACCAATGGTGTCTGTATAAAATTTTCTATCCTATGGTCAAGTGATACAGATATTCATCATTTCAATCCATGATTTAAATATATACGGGTATATATCATTTCAACCCTCAATCTCAAATTCAATTAAATGAAAATCGCTTGGGTCTATCATTCCAACCCATAATGATTTTCTCATATTCTACAGATCGTTCGGGTATGTATCATTTCAACCCATAGGGAATTCTACACTAATAGGGACCTTGTAGAGTGATAACAGATATTATAATAATAACGGACATATATGATCAATAATAATATGATATGAACAATAGGATATGGTGTCATATCCCACAGGTGAACAGTTACAGATAATAACATAAAAACAATTTAAATAACTATCACAGCATGTTTCAATTATCGTTTCAACTAAAATCAAATTTAATAAATATAAGAACGTTAATCATGAGTGATTGCTCACCTTTCGAGGTTGGAGAGATTTGAAATTGTTAAGAATCCAAGAACAAATTTCCAAAACGAACAAAAATCAGCATGAATAAGACGAACAGAGCTGATAAATAGAGATCAATGAAAATAGATCAGAAAGAGCTTGATGTAGACCGAAAGAAGTATATATATGTATTATTCTAATATATTATTTCCTTAACCAATATTAATTTTGAAACTCATTAAAATAATATATACATACACTTTCAAAAATCATAGTTTTGAAACAAACTATAGACTACACGTTATGTATAAATCAACATGTATGCATTATATAATTTGAAATCAATATTTATATAAATATACCTATTAAAATCAACATACTTAAAACATATATTAGTAGAAAAAACAAACTCATATCAATATACAACATATATTCTTTTTTTATATACTATATTCTTTTTCTCTCTCTGATGGAATAGCTACCTAATTTTTTTATAACCGATTATATTATATAGCATCAACATATTATAAAGTACTATATAACATTTATATATGTATATATACTACTGTAAATACAATATAAATATGTCTTATCTACTTTAAAAGGAGAAGCTGGCCATACTATACTGTATTAAATAAAATATGAAAGCTGTAATTATTATATACTTAAACAACAGTATTATATTTATAAGGTATGAATACATAATATATATAATAATTCTTTGATCAAAATATACGATAACATCTATATAAAATAAACACATATAATTTTTCTTTCAGGATCTAATATATCTATATAGATTGATATATAAACATATATACTTATACGTATTATATTCTAAAAGTAAATATTATTATAATGTCAGTATTAATTTATTTTATTTCAATACATATAACTAACACACATACACTGACTGCAACTTATCTTACCCAACTCTATATTTTACTTTATAAAAATATATGACTCAACCGATCATGTATAACTTCTGTTATCCCATATACACAAACAAACCGGTAATATATCAATTATATAAGCTTATACATGTAACAAAAGATTATATATAGATTATATAGACTTATACGTAAAATGAGATGGCTTATATATATAACACAATGGCTTATATATATAAATACTTATACGAAAAATCTATATACATTTCAAAAATCCAGTTATCTATATATTAAAGAAAAAATCAAACACATTTAAAATCAAAAAATATATATATGAGTAGTAAGTTTTAAAACCAGACAACTTATAACATATGTCATATATATATATATATACATATATATATATCTGCATGTTCACCTAAAGCAAGGGAAGGCGAAGCTCGTTCTGGATGAAGGAAGACTGATGGCGGTCATTGATGCAATCAGGGAGGCCACGGTTATCGGGTTGATGGCATAGGCTCGGCAAGGATATAGTGGAAGGGACGAGGAAGAGGGCGAAGGGCTGTTGTGTTCGATTTTGGGAAGAAAGCGGCGATGACGAGGCTGGAGTGAGGTTAGCTCGGCCAGAGAGGATGAGGTAGGAGCGGAGTTGCATGGGTAGGTTGAATGGTGGAGGCTCGGCCGAATTGAAGGTGGCTCGAGGCTGCTATACGGTGGAAGAAGGTGCACGATAGCCGAGGTTGATCAGCAGGAGGCCGAGCGAGGTGGAAGAGGAATAGAAGGCGGTCGGCGTGAGGGACGCGAATGGCTAGAGTATTGATAGAGAGAGGGGAGGCAAAGAAATGGATTCAAGCGAAAAATGATGGGAAGTGGAAGCACAGGAAAATGAGGAAGGAGTGCAGGCAAATCAAACAGACACAGGCAATCTAAAGGAAATATATATATATATATATATATATATATATATATATATATAATATTTCATGCGAAGGAATGTGAGCAACCAGGAGTAACATACGAGAACAGGTGGAAAGTGTAAAGGCACGAAACGTCGATTCAAAGAATAATAATACCAATGACTATTTATTTCAATCATTGCCAATCAATTGAAAAAAACAACGTATATAAATTTATATGTTTGATGTTCAAAATGACTATAGGATGGCAACGACTAACCATTAATTCAAAAAAATAATTATAGCAATTCATTTGTTGCTCGGCATCTGGTTCAAAGTTTGAAAAGAAAACAAAAGGTCACGGATCCGGTACTAATACGGTTGCGGGTTTCGTGGATTCTGGTGCATATCGGACTTCAAAATACAAAAATAAATATATCGCAGAGATCAGCACGACGATACGATCAAAATGGTATACGGATATTAGCGCTACGATCACCCGATCAAAAATCGATAATTGGTACCGATATACGTTGTTATTCCGTATGGAAAAATCCAAATGGAGCTAGGAATCTTCGTATTTTGCGAAACGAATTTTGCAGTTAGATTAAGAGTGATCTAAATAAATTTTCTCATGTTGACATATTTAGGTTTCGAATTTTTTTTTAATTCAACTATTATTAACTGATTTAAATCGAAATGAAATTACTCAATAAAATAAACTTCAATATTAAATTTTCCAGTTGCTATGTTTAAATAGATGTAAATAATAAAATTTTATTTTCAATTTTTATTGTTTAAAATTTCACAAAATTTCAATTAATTTAATAAATAAAATCACTAAGATTTTTGGGTCATTACGAATAACCTTGTGAAATTATCAGTATTGAGCCATGGGAACTACACCATTGTGTTCGTGGTAATTTTTTGGTCACTTTTCATATATAGAATGTCAGAAACCAAGCTAATATGACCGAGTTACAAAATAAACCTAATAAGCGAAATAAAAGATATATATATATATATATATATATATATATATATATATATATATATTATATAGGCAGGTCGACCGGACAGTCGACCTGGGCGCCAAGGCGGTCGACCGCCCGGTCGTCCCGCCTTTGTTATTTACGAACGAATGAACGTTTGTTCGTTCGATCGTTCCAGAGCCTATTTGTGACGTGTTTTGCATTCTTTATTTTAATCCGGTCCTTCCATTTTTGCATCTGATGGCTCCTATTCAGCCTATGACGTGGTTGTGTCCTATTCAATCCCAAAATCCAACGGTTTGGTATCCACTTCTACCCCTACAAATGGACCCCTAGACCTAATACTTTTTTATCATTCTAGGTTTTTTCCAATTGGGTTCACTTTTCTATGAAGGACCCTAAACGGAATAATTTTTCCAAAGGAGATAATCGTTATAAATTAAATTATTTTACATAGCCCAATGGATTCGGGAAGACTACAGGAAGAGCTTAGGACCGGAGGTGAGTGATTGTAATTTTTTTAAGATTTCTTTAAGTAATTTAAAACAATAGGGTTTCCATAGTTGTAGTTTTACCATGATTTTTGGAATAGCCTTTTTCAGTAGTTTATTTACAATTTTTAGAACTATTTTTAGTCTATTTTCTTTCAATTATTCTTTTCAGTAATTTTAGTTTATTTCTATTAATTATAGCTTTTCCATTTATTTACAATTTATTTACAGTATTTTAGTTTATTTACTGTTATTTATACGTTATTAACATCTTCTTTCTACTCTTTGGATCTTTGTCCATTTTCATTTTTAATTTATTCCTACTTCGCGTATGGATAATAGGATTAATGCGAATATGGATAAATTGTAAGAAAACTGAAATAATGGAATATAACATGTAAATTTCAAAGACTGTAATACAAATGGAATTGAACTGAAATTATGCCTAATTATGACGTAAATTGGACTAAATTAAAAAGGTTGGCCTATTTATAACTTAAAGTTATAAATAAAAAGAGCAAAAGATAAAAGAAGCTTATTTTCACACTTAGACCTTGGGTTAAGTAATAAGCATGATTATAACGTAGGTCATAATAAGAGAAAGAACAGAATAAGGCTTATTTAAGACTTAGGTGAAATTAATAAGCATAGATAGTAGAGAAAAATGTAAAGGCTTATTTGAATAACTTACTTAAGATAATAAGCAAAAATGAAAGTAGGATCTGTACCAAATAGCATTCCCCAAAACGGTGGTCTCATATTAGCCTGAAGCGAGACCAGGGCACACTTATGCGAAAAAGATAGTAATTGATCAATTAGAAGTCCAAATCATGAAGGACTTGGATAAGGGGCACAACTAGAGATTGTTTGGACGATGGACCAGTACCAACAGCATTTTTCCTATTTTCTATAGACACACGATGATCTCAAGTTAGCCTGAAATAGGATGAGGGGCATGTTTACGCTAGAGTTTGAGGTAATAAGAAGATCCAATAGGTGGAGAAAAATATAGCATGGACATGGTGGTAGTTATGCATGCGACTTCCATTCGGGTGCTCAGTAATAGCTATGAGTTCCAAGCGCTTAGTATGAGTGTCTTTCGTAGACACCATTTCCTTTTGTAGGGAGCTATATATGTCGTCTGATCCACAGTAACATTCTATGTATAGTGTCTGGTCCACAGTAAATAAATGCCTTCTGTGTAGGGAGCTATATATGTTGCCTGGTCCACATAAAGGTACTATAGAGTAGCAGGCCGATCAAAAAGGGTAGGATTAGGGTTACATCCTAATTACAGGATTAGGAATTCAGCCTAATCAAAGCAGAAATCAAGGAAGTGCAAGCAATCAAAATTAACCTATCTTATAAATTAAGCAATAATTAATCGTGCTTATTTCCATTTTATTTCTTTCCTACTTCCTTTGTTATCCTTATTGATGCTAGAACTATTGTAGAGTCTATTACTTTTACTTTACTTAAAAATTCTAATAATTACCATCATTCACCAGACTTTTAGTCTGACCCATTCCTCTATTTCCCCCTTTCTCCCCTATAGGCAATTAGGGGCAATGATAGTAGACCGCAGCTTCGTGGAGGCTTATTGGAGATTCTATCGTGTATTTATTTCCTTCAGTTCCAGTTTTTAGTTCTTTTGCTGAGCTGTCATTTTGAGAGGGATGTATTGTGCTCTAATATTATTTGAGGCTTTTGGTTTTTGGATTTATGAGACTTATATGGGTATTTTTTCATATGATGTATTGGGTATTTGGTGACTTATTTTTATCATCTTATATTATGGAATTTGATTTTTAGCAAAATACTATAATTGTTTCTACTACGTTATTATTGTTATTGTTATTATCATCTAATTTTTGTCTTGTGAATCTTAGTCTCTGCTAGTTTTAGTTATTCCTACAACGAACCATGCCTTTTAGTGTGTCCTTTTGGGTATACTAAAGGATGTGGGACGTTTCATTTGGTATCAAAGCCTAGGGTTATAGGATTCCTAAAAATTTATTTTAAAAATAAAGTATTTTTCGAGAATTTTTAGAAACCATTTTCAAGTATGAAAGAATTTTATAAAAATCCCTTTATATGTCCAGTTCAATCTCCCTTTGACGCTTTCCTAAACCATCATTTTCTTTTCGTAGAATGACTGATGCCCCGAACCTTCCCAAGGGCATTTCAATCACAGCCTGGTTTCATAGGCACTTACAAGCCATGACTCTACAGGTGTGCAGGCCTGCGCCCAATCCCACAGTAGCGGGTGGGAATCCCATCAACCTACCTGCCGCCATCAATTTCTCTAAGCTTTGTAAAGATTTTGCGAGTTCGGGCGGGACGACTTTCTCTGGCAAGGAGACTTTTGTAGAGGATAAAGCTTGGCTTAGGGACACAGAGAGGATTTTTGGTCTTTTGGGATTGGGTGGTTAGCAACGAGTTCAGCTAGCCGCTTGGCAGCTAAAGGAGGAGGCATCTTATTTGTGGGAGGTGATCGAGTTTGAGGGTAGAAATGTTACTTGGGATGGATTCCAAGAGCTATTAATTAGGAATTTTCTATCTTAGGCGAAAGAGAGTGTTTGGCTGGAGAGGTTTATTAATTTGAAGCTAGGGAGTTTGTCTATTAAGGAATACATCAATGTTTCAATGAGTTGTCACGGTTTGGTATGTATTTAGTGAACACGCCACACAAGAAAGCTATAAAGTTTGCAAAGGGATTAAATCAACCCCTTCAGGGACTATTGCCGACTCTTGTACCGATGGGAGCTACTTATCAGTCTTTAGTTGAGATGACACTTATGTCAGATACAGTCAAGGAAGGAGAGTCTAAGAAAGAGGTTAAATCAGAAGGTTCAAAGGTGAAGTGGTGGGAAAATAATAAGTAGAAGAAGAAAGATGATGGTCCTTAGAAGCAGATTAAGACGAGAATAAAGTGCCATAGTTATGGGAAGGTTAGACATATAGCCAAGGTTTGCTGGAAGGAGAAGATGAAGGGTAAGTGCTGTACTTGCGGGCAGCCCGGTCATATGAGTAGGAGTTATCCCCAGGGGGCGAGTGCACCAGATGCGCAAATTCAGGCGTTAGACGTAGCACCTTCCATTAGCATTTCAAATAGAGGCAGGAAAGTCACAGTTGAAGGTTTGATTTCAATATCTGATTTTCCCATTCGGGATTTATTTTATTCTGGAGCATCACATTCTTTTATCACTAGTCCTCTAGTAGATTGTTTGCACTTGGACATACCATTAGTAGTAGACCCGTTTTTGTTTCAAACCCCATGGGAGGATTGGCACACTTATCTATGGTTTATAGGGGTTTGAAAATCCTTATCCTAGGTGTGGAATTTGACTACGATGCCTATGTTTTGGAATTCTGGGGGTATGGGATGATCTTAGGGATGGATTTGTTATCCACATATGGAGTTATATTAGACTGCGAGAGGAGAGTCGTTAGACTTGAGATTTGTAGTGGTAGGACTCTAAAGGTATCTTACGACCTGCAATGGTTAGTCATGTTGAGTTTTCTCTACTCCCTCGGGTCATCGTCATCAGAGTTGCATTCAGTTCCTGTCGTTAGAGATTCTGTAGACGTCTTTGAGGAGGTTAGGGGACTGCCCTCTTAGAGAGAGAGAGAGTGACTTCAGGATTTGTTTGACCGAGAATGCCAAGCCAGTAACATTACCTATGAGGCACATGGCACCTAGGTAGAGGAAAGAATTGAGCAAGGAGATTCGTGAGCTTTTAGAGAACAAATTCATTAGAAGGAGCATATCGGAGTGGGGAGCACTAGTCCTCTTCGCCACTAAAGCGGATGGTTCTTTCCGACATTGCGTGGAGTATAGAGAATTAAATAAGCTCACCAAGAAGAACCGATATTCACTCCCTAGAATTGATGATCTTTTTAACCAGTTGGTAGGTTCTTCGGTTTTGCCTCAGCTTGATTTAACCACTGGATTCCATCAGCTTAGAGTCGTTGTTGACGGTATAGATAAGACTGCCTTTAGGATATTAGATGAATTCTTCGAACGGTTTGTTATGCCTTTTGGGCTAACCAATGCTCCAACCAATTTCATTGATTTGATGAGTTGCGTCTTTAGGGATGTCCTAGATAAGATTGGGGTGGTATTCGTGTATGATATCTTGGTATTTTCCAAGAATATAGTGGACCATGCTATTCATTTGGAAGAGATTCTTAGCACACTTTGTAGTCATCATTTAAGAGCTAAGTTTTCGAAGTGTCATTTTTGGAGAGAGGAAGTTCGTTTCTTGGTGCACGTAGTCTCGAAGGAATGTTTGGCTGTTGACCCCGCTAAGGTTATTGCCGTGCAAGATTAGAAGTCCCCCAAGAAAGTTAACGTGGTGAGGAGCTTCCTAGGATTGGCTGGCTACTATAATATGTTCATTAGGGACTTTGCCAAGATTTCAGCACCACTCACGTGCCTTACTAAGTGGAATAAAGCTTTCGCGTGGAATATGGATTGTGAATATTCCTTCATGAAGCTTAAGGGGTCCCTTACTAGTGCACCAGTGTTAATTTTACCCAAAATGAGCTAAGTCTTTCACTGCATACGCTGATGCATGCAGAACGAGTCTAAGAGTGGGTTTGATGCAAGAAGAGAGGGTACTGTGTTATGGTAGTAGGCAGTTGAGGACGCATGAGAAGAACTGCCCTATCCACGATTTAGAGTTGGCTGTTATAGTTTTTTCACTTAAGGCTTGGAGGCACTACTTGCTTGGAGAGAGTTTTAAGCTTTTTACCGACCACGAGTCATTAAAGTACCTATTCTCGCAGAAGGACTTGAACAACAACGGTGGACGGAGTTTTTAGCCTCGTATGATTTTGAGATAGCTTATATCTCTGGCAAGGGTAATATGGTTGCGGATGCATTGAGTAGAAAGAAAGCAACCCTTATTCCTTTGTTCTTAGAGAGGAGGAGCTTGGAGTTTATTTCTACGTTTGATTTTAAGCCCTCTGCGGACATTACTCATGGGTTGTTGGCGACATTAGAGGTGAGGCCTACCCTCATGGATCAGATTGGCTCAAGGCAGCAGAAGGATTTGGAGCTCATGGGCATTATGGATAGGGTTAGCCAAGGAGTGGTCTCGAGACATCTCCAATGCTATTCCATAGATAGTAGGGGATGGCTTAGGAGAGATCGGTGGCTTTGTGTTCCATGCGCCAGTGACTTGTTGAGAGCAGTTTTGGAGGAGGCATACCATTCCCGTAAGATTATTCATCAGGTGGTGACAAAATGTATCGAGATATAAAGGGGATGTTTTATTGGGGTGCATGAAGAAGGACGTGGTGAAATTCGTAGCTTATGTCTCATACGCCAAAGGGTAAAAGCAGAGCAGTAGAAGCCCGGTGGGTTACTTCAGGCCTTAGATGTGCCGGAGTGTAAGTGGCACAGTATTTCTATGGATGTAATTGATGGTTTACCCCGTTCTAGGAAGGGGGACATTATCATTTGAGGGAATGCTGATAGATAGACCAAGAGTGCTCACTTCATCCCAATTAAGAGTAAGCGTACGGCTTTATATTTGGGATCCTTGTATATTCGAGAGATGGTCAGTTTACAGGGAGTTCCTTCCAGCATTCTTAGTGATAGATATCCCATTTTCACTAGTAATTTTTGAAGAAGCTTAGGGGAGACGCTACGGACGCAACTTAGGTTGAGTATGGCTTATCACCCCCAGACAAATTGCCAAATGGAGAGGGTAAATAGGGTGCTTGAGGATTTGATGTGGATGTGCATTTTGGACTTTGGAGGAACTTGGGAGGAGCATCTTCCATTGGGTAGACTTTGTAAGTTCCCATCACGTTGGGTAGAGTCTACAGAGAAGTTATTACTTGGATCCGACATGGTTAGGGAGACCATTAAGAGGGTGGATTTGATTCGATAAGGGATGAAGATGACTCAAGATAGACAAAAGTCATATGCAGACAAGTGGAGGAGAAACTTGAATTTCGAGGTTGGAGACTTAGGTTTTATCAAAGTATCCCTGCTTAGGAAGGTGGTAAGATTCGGGTCAAACGAAAAATTAGTGCTTAGATTTGTTGGACCATTTCCTATCACACAGAGAGTTGGGAAGATTGCTTACCTAATAAGGCTACCTTATAGACTTGTAGGAGTGCACGACGTTTTCCATGTTTTGCACTTGCGAAAGAACTTACATGACTCCATGGAGGTTGTAGAGCCTCGTCGGTTGGAGGAGGTGGAGGTAGAAAGGGAAGCTTCTGTTCGGTGCATCCCTACAAAGATTGTTGGGAGAGACACCAGGCGACTAAGGAATAAGGTGGTTCCACTGGTGAAGGTGCAATGGGGAGACGATGTTGCAGACGCCACTTGGGAAGCAGAATAGAAGATTCGCACTTCCTATCCTCATCTTTTTGATAATAAGTTTTATAATTCCTTTTTTCGTCTTTGTATTTGAATACCTTTATTACCCTTTGGAAGGGTAGAAATTAGGATTTAACCCATGGATGGTAGGATTTGATGTAAACATGTTAATAGAACATGTTATGAATGACGTATGCTAGTGGTTGCAAGTGTTTGCTAATGGATGCTAATGGATGCATATGGGTACACTAGGCACTATTATTCTTTAGAGATCAGCCTAACTAGGATACTAGAGCATATGCATATGGATATGTGCACATTTTTTATTTATTTCCATAGTGCTATAAATGGATGTTTTTCACATGATTGTTGCATTTGGATGATGTTTGTACACGCATATATAATTCTCAGTTATCATTAGAATTTTTTTGCATTCATTTGGTTACATGGCACGAACATGATTGCATAAAGGAGATCAACTGAATTAGTGGACCGTCTAATCTTTTGCAGTAGTTAGGGACGTTTATGCTACACTAATTGCATAAGTATCATAAAGTTGCATTAGAAAAACTTAAGGACAATGGATAATTGGTTGATGATTGAGTATTTGGTTATAGAATTCGATGAAAACATTTAGTACATTATTTTATCCTTAAAGACTTCGGAGATGAAATTCCTAAGGATGGGAGAATGTAACAACTCGAAATTCAACCTGTAATGATTAATTCGTTAATTAACTAATAATAAAATAACCTTGTGAATTGTCAGAACCGAGCCACGCAAACTACACTATTGTGTCTGTGGTAATTTTATGGTCGATTTCCATATATAGAACGTCATAAACCGAGTTAATATAATCGGAGTTATAAAATATAATAAATAAGCGAAAGAAAGAAAATATATGCCGGTCGAGTTGGGTATCTGGTATCCTGCAAATAGACAAAGATAAATATATCCGAGCTCAATAATTTATCTCACGGCGAGATTGGCTATAGTAAAATAGTAAGTAAATACTCACTCAAATAATAACACTTTCTAAGCATGTGACATAAAGCTGAGAAGTCTTTGCCATCTACCTAACCTGTAGGATGTTATGAGGAGGGGTTCAGAACAAAAGTTCTAGTGAGTGAATAAATTATGTACTTCTAGGCTTAATTCTACTATATCGTTTTATTTCCATTTACTCTTATATTAGGTTCATTGGGTTACAATACTCTCACCTCTATTCGTGAACCGTGCCCATCTACTCCATAGTAGATTAAAACCTAATAACTAATGTATACATATATGTAGCTATATGACCAATGACCATATTAGTCCTAGATACGACCCATGGTACCTTCCGTATCCTCTTCGAAAAGGGATCCATCGTCTTGCTTCGAAAGCGTTCCATAACTATATCTGTAAAGGACTGCTTCGTACGGCCTACAATACAGATGCTTCATCGTCGTTCTCTATAGCTATATCTGAAAGGACTGCTTCGTAAGGCTTACAATACAGATACTCCATCCTCTTGCTCCTTAAGTGTTCCGTAGCTACATCTGTAAAGGACTACTTCGTAAGTCCTATAATACAGATGCTCCACTACTTACTATGAAAATGTAAATCGCGTCCGCGCTAATCTATGCCAGTGCTTGGACATCCACAATATACCACCCAGTGTGTACATTGAGGACTACATTGTTCTGTCTACTATTTGAATCCCGCCAACAAGGTCTACCTTGTACGGAATTTGTTGGGGATTTTCTATATCTGTAAAGGAATGCTTCATTGGCCTACAATACAGATATTCTAGTTGGTCTGTCTCTTTTCTCGTTGTGGCTATGGCCCCACGCAACCATCCCTCAACTAAATTGAAAGACCTCTAAAGAGTTAATTGGCCGTGCCCTATCGTAAACAATCTAACATCCAATTGGCGGTGCCCCCCATCCAATGTCTCGATGGTGAAAGAATCATTAACTTATTGGTTTAACTCTAGCCTTTTCCGAAATCGCTCTTAGTCTTGATGCTGACCGATATCCATATGTGACTATCCTTAAACTTACTTGTAAGTACTGGACATATGAATAACCTACTCTGAACACCAAGCCCTTTTAACTGCATACAAAGGTATGCTTCGTCGGGCCTACAATACAAAGCGGTCAAGACACACTCTCTTGATGGCACACCTACAGACTTGCCTCTGGGGGTGCAACTTCGTTAGGCCTACCTAGAGGGACATCCTAGCGTATCCTCACGCCTCATTGAAGTCTCGTACTTCATTAAAGCCCAAAAATACTAAGTTCAACATGCTTCTCCATTTCTGAAATCTATGATAAACTGCTTCATTAGGCGCTTTATCCTTTGGGCTGCTCCAAACGCTTCTCAATTCTTTTATTGGGCCCTAAGTCTAATCTTTTATTTTGCGTTTAGTTTACTTTTCTTATTCTTTTTGCTACTTATTTACGTAATTAGCGTATTCTTGTCCTCTCCCGCTTCTGGCTATTGTGAGACCACCATTAATCTAATAGGGGATGCTATTGGTATTGCCACTTCTTGCTTATTAACCTAATTTAAGTCTTAAGTTTATTAAATAAGCATCTTTTGTTATATTTGCTTATTAATTTAGTAGAAATCTAAAGTAAGCTTTTGCTATTTATCTTTGCTATCATTGCTTATTTATCCTAAGTTCCCAAATAAGCCTTTCTATTCTTTTACTTAATTATAACTTATGTTGTAATTATACTTGCAACTGTTACTATTATTTTGTTTAAAATCAGTATATAATTACAAGTATTTCTTTTTTGCACTAGTCTATCTTCCTTTATTATGATATAGAATTCTTTTTAATTCTCTTTTATTATATAATTAACTTATCATAATAACTGTCTTTTTATATAGTCTACGCGGTAAATGTAGACCTAGGTTTATTTATTGTTCGCAACCTTAATTTCTTATCTAATAATTTATTTGATTCATTCTGTACTCTACTTTAATTTCTTTTATTCTAGCAAGTAATTCTATTTTATTTGGTCGGTTGTGAAAGCTATTTCCATAATTTAATACTAAGAATACTATAAAAAATAATTCGTAATTGCGAGGTATTTCTTTTATTATTTTGGAATTGTGTAAAATATATTGTTTCTCTATTTTACACTTGTTCCCTTTTTCTTTTTTTATTCTTGCAGTTACGTTTATCGTTATCTTTTAAATATTAAATTATAGAAATGTATCATATTTTCTAAACCAACCAATTAATCTATTACTTACTTCCAAATCAAGTTTTTAGATCAATTTATTATTCTTGTTTTTGCGTAATTTATTGCAGAATTCCATTTTTCTAGCTTTATTCTAACTTTTCTTATTTTACATCTAATCTAGTATTTTCTCATTTTAATCCATAATCACGGATTTTCTTTTTAACTATATTATTCGCATGTAAAGAGAATTAAAAGAAACTAGCATTTAGACTAAATTATAACTTTAAATTAGATGTAAATAATTGTAAATTTCTTACAGTTCAGCATAACTGACTAACATAATTAATTACTGAAATACTGAATAAAATTATTAATGGGAATTTAACGATGATATATCATAAACACAAAAGATATAATTAAATCCACTCACATTGCTAGCTTTCCAAATATTCCTATTTTTATTTCAGATCTGTCCCTAACATCTATATTCACCTCTCTTGTAATCCCTATTTGGAATTACAAACGATATATTTATAGATCTATAATATTTGAAAGAGAAAAGGAAGAGATTTGAATTAGAAATAGTAAATAAAACTCTGATCTAGAGTTTTACCTTTGACATAACCTTCTGATTTGAACTAACTCCTAATTCCCTAATTAATTCTATTCTCTTTCTATTTAGATCTAAATTCATATAAATTAGATCTAAAATTTTGTTATTAAGAAAGTGTAGAAGAGATAGAAAAATGGTAGAGCTTTTGTAGGCAAAAGAAAAATAATAAGAATAAAAATGAGGCTTTGCACCTATATTTATAGTGGTTCAAATCAGTGCTAACCATTAGATATAAAACCCTAAAATCTAAAGTGCACACTCAGTTTATGGACACTAAATTAACATGTTTTCTTCTGAATTTGCTTTTATCTTAAATTGATTCTCCAACAATCTTTTCATTAATCACTTTCCCCTTCTCTCTCGCAATCTATGGAAACATATATTTTTAAATGTGATGTTTCTTTTAAACAAGATTCCCCCATTAATCAACCAATTAATAGATTTCATATATACCTAGAATTAATTTACTATCCAATTAATCCTTTCCTACACTGTGATTTCTTACCAAATTAATATGCCAATCAATACTGTATTAGTTCATCACATATATGCATAGTAATTTATTTTATTCCCAAGATTGTTGCATTCATATATTCTACAATTGAATTTTGAATCACATTCTTACTTATATATGTTACCATAAGTCTTCATGTTTATTAATTGACAATTGATTACTTGCATAAATTACTCTTCCCTCATTTTATTCTCTTGCACTAACATATATGTTTCTCATCATATTAATTACTTGCTACGATATATGTTACCTTTCTTGTCAGTTCCTGTCAATTAATCACGTTTACTAATTAGTTGAATATTAATTTCCCTTTTAAACAAGTACTGCCAATTAATCTTCCCTATTAATTGATTTTATATAATTTCTCTCTTTAATTTATTTGTTACACAAATATATATATGTATTCCAAATAATATTAATTAGTTGCTCCATTTACAAACATTTTCTTGTTTTAAAATTTCAAATGTATATAATTAAATTAAATTATTTGCATATATAATTGTAATTTAACGTTGCGTGTTACAGAGATTATTTCTAAAGGTTATCTTTTCTTTTGCAAAAACTTAATTATGATCTTTTTAGAGCATCTGAGCTTTTCCTTCTATCTGTTCCACCCGTCGCCTAGAAAGAGAAATAGAGGGCAGGTTAGTTCATGGTATTTGTTGCTTCATTCCTAATATTAGGTACACACCTTTGTTTTATCTTTCTAGATCTCATAGGAGAAGTCATTTCCACATACTCCTTTTGTTATTGCAAGGAAATGATTTCAATTATATTGTTTAAGTGTTATAAACAATTTCTCTAAACCATTCAATTAAACACTTACTAAAACTTCCAAATCATCTTTAAAATATTAAATTTTTTATTCAAAGACATTTAGAAAAGACTCAAGAAAAAATTGTTAAATTTAAATTTATACTTGTAAAGTTTACTAAAACTGTTGTAGAAAAGTGCTGCGAAAGGTGTTTTAAAAACTTATTCAATTAAAACAACTTTTCTATCATTTGGAAATCCACAGTTATAACTCAAATCTCTTTTAAAACATTTTATCATATTTATCAAATTTATTTCATATTTTAAACATTTGAATGTATTAATTTTAAAGAATTTCATACTTTGGCAACTTAATTGCAAAAGTGCGGTTTTCCAGAAAACTTGATTTGGACATATTTTAAATTCTTTTAGATGAAATCTTGATTTTTATTTTCAATTTGAAAACTATAGTGGGAAGAGTCCGAAAAATTCTTATTTTAAAGAATTCTGATTTCGAACCCATCGTATAAATGGATTTAACTTTTGCGACACAGAATCACGAACTACCGTTACGTGATGCGCCTACGACACAGAATCACGAACTACCGTTACATGATGCGCCTATTTCTAGTTGTTTTCCAACTCTTTTCAAATCTTTTTACAAAATCATGTTAAATACTTTTAAAACATTTCTAAGTCATTAAATTCATTTTCTCATGTTTTTAAAGAGGTTCACAAGTTGTGCACATTTTTGAATATAAATGAGGAAGTGATTCCTTTTGTGATTTTTTGACGTGTGATTTATCGTGACTTATTATGATATCAACCAGACAGTCATTCAATATCCATTTAACATCTAAAGATGATATCAAGCAACATAACAAGTACTAAAGCATGTCATAACAAAGAGTAGAGAAGAAGTAGAGTTTTCTCACAATTTTGCTACCTTTGTCACTATGGATTTGACTATAGCTTCGCTACTACTTCCTGAAACTTCTTGAAATCCGGTTATAGCTCGCTATCCTGGAAGTTGAGATGAAAAAAGAGGTGGAGATGGCTTCTAGGTGAGCACGGCCTTGGGTGGAGGGGCGGATGGAACTTACTAACCTGAACTTGACTTAAGCGGTTTACTTTTTTTGTTGATTATTTTGCCATAACTTTGTTATGCTTTTGGAAATTTTTTTAAGAGAGGTATGGAAGCCATTAAAACTCTAAGAATGCAGAAGAAGAAGCAAAGAATGGAAGGAAGTGTGAAGAAATGATAAGGAAGCTTGGGTATTTATAGCCTTGAATTACTTATGGATTAAACTTTGTTCTTTTACATTTTTACCCCTCCCATCACCTCATTACACATGGCCCAAGGAGTCTCTATGTGCTTCCATCATGTCATGTCCTCTTTTCTTACTTTCTTATTTCTTAAGGGATGTATTTGGATGGATTTATGGCTTAAACTGAAGATTACATTGGTTTTGGTGTGATTTTATTGACTTTTAATAAAATGTCTTACTTTCCTTTACTTTAAAATTTATTACATAATTATTTATTTATATTTGTTATATATATGTATTACTAAGTGTATTAGTATATTTTAAAGTGTTTTAACTTCCAACGTTGTGATATTTGAATAGAACTTTTGACCATTAAGTCGTTTTGAATCCGAAATCCGATTTCCGGTCACATTTTCACGTTTTTGTTAAATTATTTGTATTTGTAAACAAAACTTGAAAATAAATTTATATATTTTTATTTAATAATAAAAAGGCCTTATTTAAAAATTAAAATAATCTATTTAATCATTAAAACTTAATTTTACTGAAAACTGACCTTTGTCACTGTTTACCGGTATAAGCAAAACTTCCTATTTTTGTGTAAAAATATATCTTAAAATCTTCCATTATAGTATTTGTGTTATAAAAACTTATATTTTAATATTTAAAATCCATTAAATACTATATCTTAGTGTAATCAATCTTGGGTCATTACACTCATTAGTCCTTAGAAGAATTTCGTCCTGGTAATTTAAGATAAGATGAAGATAGCTAAAAGAGAAATATATTCAGTATGATGAAATTATAAAAAAGTATGAATAAGTGAATACACCACAGGTAGTGAGTACACTATGATGATACTATGTATACTGTCTATACATAAATCCTAAACTCAGGATATGCCTTCCTCATTCTATTCTCTGTTTCCTAAGTGCAATCCTTAGCATCTCCACTCCATTGAACTTTGACTAACCTTATCACCTTTCTCCATAATTGTTTCTCATCATGGTCAATGATTCGAATATGCCATCTAATAACTGCCAAATTTGATTCCACCTCCAAGTCTTCCTAAGCAGCCATTTCTACGATTTTTTTTTTCCTCATGCACATGTTTCTGCAAATGAGATACACAAAAAACATTGTGCATTCCTAACAACCTTTCTGGCAATTGCATCGATAAGCTAGTGGGACGATTCATTCAAGAATGGAAAAATGTCCCATATATCGAGGTGATAACTTTCCAGCCCTTCCAAACTTTACTACTCCTATCATCGGAGAGAGTTTCATAAAATAGAATCTCCAACTAGGAATTCCATATTTCTACGTCTTTGATATGCACAACTCTTCTGCCTGCTTTGGGCTTCCTTTAACTTCTTTCTAATCATATCAACTTTCTCCGAGGCTTTACTTATAATGTCTGGACCAAGTATTAACTGACCTTCGGTTTTTATCTAACATGCTAGTGACTTGCATGGACGATCATATAAAGCTTTATATGGTGCATGTCGATACTGGCTTGATAGCTGTTGTTATAGGAGAATTCTACGAAATTCAAATGATTTTCCCATGAGCCTCCAAAGTCTAAAATACGTGCTCTCAGAAGATCTTCCAAAAAGTGTTTGACTCTTTCCATTTGTCCATCAGCCTGAGGATGATATGCAGTGCTTATACTCAGCTTCATTTTCAAAGCTGTCTGCAATGCTTCCCAGAATTGACTAGTAAAGATTGGATTATGATCTCTTACTATACTGCTTCGAACTCCATGCAATCGGACAATCTCCCTCATATATATCCCTGTAAGGCTTGCAGCGGTCTTTGCTGGCTTTGTTGGAATAAAGTATTCACACTTGGTAATCGGCCAATGATAACCAAAACATCTTCATTTCCCTTCTTCATTCGAGGTAAGCCATCAATGAAATAAAATGTTATTTGATCCCATGTCCAACATGGAATCTCCAGAGGTTGAAGTAACCCTGCAATCTTCTGTTGGTCGCTCTTGGTTTGTTGACAGTTTGTGTATCGGGTAACATAAATGGATATGTCCCTTTTCATACTTCTTCACCAGAAGGTTAGTTTTACGTCTTTCTACATTTTCTTAACTCCCGAATGAATGTTAAATTTGGATTCATGACATTCAATCAATACTTATTACCAAAGATTTCCAATCTTTGGAACACAAATTCGCCCATTCAACCACAATAATCCATGGTTTTCCACTTTAAAGCTTGAATTTTGCCTTCTATGTATTTCTTTAATAACCTCCTTTAGGAATCGATATTATTTTTATTTGCTAACTATTTTCCCTAATAGAGTTGGAGTCACTACCAGATAAGCTATAACGATATGCTTCCAATTTAACGCATCTGCTACTACATTGGCTTTCTTGGGTGTACGTAGAATATCTGGATCATAAGATGCGACAAAATTCTAGCCAACGCTGTTGTCTCATGTTTAAGTCTTTTTAGGTGAAAAATGCTACAAAGATTTATGATTCATGAAGAGCTCAAATTTTCACCCAGCAAATAATACCTCCATATTTTTAATGTGAACATAATGGCTAATAATTCCAAATCATGTGTTGCATAATTCTTCTCATGAGTCTTTAGCTACCTACTTGCATAAGCAACACCTTTCCTTCCTACATTAGAACTACACCAACTCCTTACCCACATGCATCCGTATAAATGGCTATCTCACTATTTCCATTTATAATTGCTAGGACTGGGGCGGTAGTTAACCTCTTCTTAAGTTACTGAAATGCTTCTTTATATTTAGGAGTCCGGATAAATTTAGCATTCTTCATTGTCAACTTCATTAAGTGATAGACAATCTTTGAGAAGTCTAGAAGGAATCTTCTATAATATCCTGCCAAGCCTAAGAAACTACAAATCTGTAACAACCCGAAAATTTCGATCCCGAAAATTCCAGATAGTTAGGAAAAGAAGAAAAGAGAAAGAAACAGAAACCGGTCACAGAAAACTCACATTCGCAGCGGATCAAAATATAATATCACATAAATAATAGTTATACAAAGGAAAACTATACTTGTCAAATTACACTTTAATATATCAGAGTTACAACATATTTACAAACACGGGACAGATAAAATCAATCTGTTTTAGATACTATAATATATCACAGTAGAAAATCTCCATACGTTCCTGCCAACCAGCTCGTCTCCTGAGCACCAGAACATCCTTACCTGAAAATCTGTAATACTCGAGCATTACATCAAAGTAACACCAGGGTCAGGTTGGAAACCAGCGTGAGTAAACCTATATATCATGAAATACAAAAGCATACAACTTATATAAACCCGGGGTAACTTAATTTACAACTTCACAAGTTGTTATAGATATCACCAATTTCACACATCCATTTCTAAGTGTCAAAACTTATATTAAATGGTCCAATTTACTTAAATCATTCCAAACCAGCTTATCGATTTCACATATCAATCTATAAAGAATCGAAGTGGTTTCGGGTATTTACTAATGCCCGACTACGGTCTCCTCGAATTCAATACTATTTTATCCCAAAATATTCAAATGAAACACAAATCAAACTTCAAATACAGGGTGTCACCTATACACATTAATTCATCATTGGTAGATAACCACATTACCTCAGTTTTATACTCAACCAATCTTATCACAAGAACATTTCATTTCACAAAGCATCACAATCACAACTCAGAAATAACAAAAAATCCAAGGCGTTGAAATATCATTCATAAGCAAGATAAATTAGTCATATATTTCTGATTATTTAATTAACTACCAATGTATTTAAATTAATTACTTTATTATTTAAACATCTTGCTTATTTAACATTAATTAAATTATTCAATGAATAAATCATCCCTTAATTACTCATCTTGATTAATCATCCTTGATTAATCAATCCTCTAATTACATTATGTAATTATCCCTAATTAATTATATAAATTTAATTATTCCCAAACAAATATAGTAATTAACCTTTAATTACTCCTAACAATTACATTAATCCTTAATTGATTCTTTAATTAATTAATTTTTTTTAGTTTTTTTCTAATTAATCAAATCCTATTCATTAATCCGCTTGATTAACCCCATTGAGTAATTAATTATCCTTACTTAATTACATTACTTAATTTATCCTTAATTAATTACTTTACTTAATTAACTTCTAATAAATAGTAATTTATTGACTACTTTCATCAATCTCAATCATTCATTACTCATTAACTGATCATATTCAGAAATTAACTAACCCTTAACAAACCATATTTTAATTAATTATTGAATTAATTACTTTAAGTAATTAACCCTTTTTAATTACTCAAGTAATTATTCTTTGATAGATCCCTAAACAATTATACTTATTTAATTATTAAGTATCTATCACTTGATTTATTATCCTTAAGTTTTTAATTAATTAACCCAAGGTTAATCATAAATTTAAATCATTAATTATATTTAATAAATCTCTTAATTTAATTTCCTTGTATAATTATCCCAACCAAAGACAATTTAATTTCAAAGGCATCTTCCTTAAAAATTTAAACCCTGGTGACTAGCTTTTAAACCCGCTGGTTATTTTATATTGAACCAGTGAGACCCAAAGGTTCACCATCTCTAACGTTTTAATCAATACATAATTCCTTACCCACTTCACGACCCAACAAGCAAAATAACCCGAGTAAAACCCCTTCTTCCTTGAACCCCTACCCGAGTCAATCCCATCTCCTCAAACATAACACTACTAATACAAGAGGCCCACGTGCACATGCACATCTGATCGCGATTATTCCGACCATCCAAACCACAATCGATGAGTCATCCCTGACCAACTCTTCCGATCCCCGTCCACCCAAACTGAGAACGTGGTCGAAAACGAAATCGAGCTCATCAACAAATCCTGGAACGGAACATCATCCCATAATCATCCCCGTACCACCATCTCCAGCCTCCAGAAACGTCAACTCTCCGACTATCCCTTCGCCATACGCCCACGCACCAACCCTCCTCCTGTGATCAAACTCGATTCACCCATGTCGGAGCAATTTATTCGAAATCAATGACAAACCCAACAGGACTTGAAACCCTACAAACCTCCTCACTTCGATGTACGGCTAACAGAAAAATGTGCTTCCATTTTTCTCGTGATCTCCTACCTTCGATCCTACTCTGATCACAATCCTGAAGCCTCAGGGTCTCGCGAATGCCAACAATCGACAAAAACCCCAACAACTTCAATATCTCATGAATTACTTAATTAAAATTCTTGATTTCAATTTTAAAAATCATCATTTTTGATAACAATTCAAACCATATACTTGAATTATCCAATTATAAAGATCGAAAATTTTGACATGAATCAAGTCTTACCGATCTTCCTTCTTTTATTCAAACTAGCTTCAAAAATTAAATTAGAAATACTATAAAATTTGTTAACTTGATATAACAACCAATATTTGTTTATATATTGAAGCCTAAATAATATCAGATAAAGAGTATTTAATTTATTTGAATTCTATTTGCAACCTGGAAGATGAAGAACAACACAAAAATGCTGAAGCACAGATATACACACAAATGTCTATATACCTATATTCATGTATTTATTTTAACACCATCATGCAATCATTTATGCAAAAGATTTACTACAGTCTTTCTTCATGAAATTTCCACATGCATCAAAATTTTAAGCTGTTTAAGGCTTTAATTTACTCACAATTTGCAGAAAACAGAGGACAGTTGATCCCCTCTGTATTTTTCCTTGAAACTGAGATGATCTGACTGCTGTCTCTTTTAATTTCAATTAAGGTTTTAACTTACGGATCTTTGTTTATGGTTTTGCTACTTTTGTTTGAATATGAAAAAGAAAATAAGTAAGGGTGGAGATATGTTTATATTTGGTTTTATTATTAAATTTATTCCTAAATTTGAAAATAAAAGAGCTAGTGCCCCTTGTTTTATCTCATAATGAAATTGTTACAAATGGTTTTGAAGGCATGATAATATCTTAACACTTGTTCAGTTATGCTAGAACTCATGCACTTGTAAATATGCATGTATAAATTAGTTTTTAAATAATTCATAAAACTTTTTATAATAAATCTCCTAATTAATAAATCTTTTTTTAATTTATATAAATAAAATCTTTAGAATAAAATAATATAAATCAATTATACTCTAAATAAAAATCATGTATAATATATCCTTATATCCAAAATATTTTTAAGATATCAATCTTTTAAGTTTCAAATTATATCAAAGTTTTAAATTTAAATTTTAAAATCTAACTTGTAATAATGATTCTCTCTATCATATTTATATACACATAAATAATCAATTATTATTCATTTTGAAATAAATAACAATTTTTTTTACCAATTTTAAATAATTTATAAAAGAGATTATCATAATTGAATTTGCTTGAAGTTTCTGGGATATCACAGATATCCTTTATTATACTTATTTATTATTATTATTTTATTTTTTTTAATCCATTTTCACATTCAAAAATCATTTATTATTAGAATTTATCTGATTAACATATAAATTAATATTTTAAAAAAATTTAATCCTGTCAGATACCCGGAAATTTGGGTTATCACAGTCCTCCCCCCTTTGAATCTTTTCGTCCTCGAAAAGGAACGAAGCCGGAATTTATTCAATAATTTAAAATCAGATAAATTATTCTTTGATCATTTTTTAAACTCTTTTAAAATCTATATAGTATTACAAAAATAGTTTTTATGAAGATAATTTTGTAACATGATGTTTCAACCAGTCCATCTTTGTTCTCACAGAAATTCGGTCATCCGTTGATCAGACTTAGGACTGAAGATCTATAAGTACTTAGCAGACCCATTTTCAACATCCAGTGAATATACTTTGGAAATTAATTTCATTGAAAATATAGAAAACGTTTTTGAAATCAAGGAAATATCTTTGGTGAGAATGCTCTGGAAATCATCACCCCCTTCCACGGTCGCAGTTACATTGCAGGATTACGTTGCCATCGCAGCAAAAGTCCATGTAACTGTAGGCACTTCGCGCCCCTCGATTATGCCATGGAACCCATAATAGATCACAGTTACATTCCAGGGTTACGTTGCCATCGCAGCAAAAATCCATGTAACTGTTGGCTCTCAGCGGCACACACGGTTTTCGCTGTCAAAATGAAACTTCTCCACTCCTTCATAGGTCGCAGTCTACCGATATATAAAATAAAACATAGACTGTTGGCCCTCAGTGGCACACACGACTTTCGATATGTTACCATAGGTCGCAGTTTACCGATATAAAATCAAACGCAGACTCTTAGTTCTCAGCGGCACACACGGCTTGCGCTATGGTATACTCTACTCATAATCCTTAGGAACTAGTTTTGTCCGGACTCCTCACAGGATCAACTTTAGAACCCCCCCCCCCCCCCCTGGGGCTCAAGGCAGCACCACCCGGTGGAACTCCTGAGAAGTTCATTTCAAGGGAGTGCCTTTTTCCCCAGAGCCATCATCATCAAATCACTTTATACTATACACGTATAGTATTTTTCAAATCATGCACCTAGTATGATCTCATACAAAACTCCTTTACACAAAATCGATTATCCCAAAATTGATAATTCTCAAGTTAGGCTTTCAAGTTCTAATATTGATTTTACCCAAAAATCAAAAAGCCTTTCCAAATACAAAGGTTTCAAAAACCATTTCCTAAAATCATTCTCATAAGATTCTTTACATCATTATATATACAGATATATAAATTTTTTAAAACTTTGGATCATTTCAAACTTGTATAAAACTCCTTTTATACTTCAAAACACCTTCAAAATCCTTTTCTTCTAGCAATAGATTCAACAAGGGGAGATTTATCTTATATAACAAAGATATATAACTTTATTTACTCCAAATTAAATATTCAAATTTGGTTACTCTATAAAGTCATTAACCATATTACTTACTTCCATAAAGTAAATTTCTAACATAGGAATACCCAATTTCTATTTTATTTCCTCATAAATTACACAAAATATATTTTCACTTCAAAAACCATTTCACATTTCTTATCCACAAACTTCAATATCAATCTCATTCCAATCCGTACGATGTACGCATATCATATGTATGCTATACCAATCCGATCGCTCACTCGATCATACAATTTCACTTCCGAACTACCATCATCCACTCGACTTCCTAGTGTGGACACAGGTCTAGTTTCTTGATCAGAAACCATCATTCTCCTTTCATAGTCATAACTATGATAGAGAATATCCAGAACCAATCAACCATCCATATCCAGGTTCGCCTTCAAAAATCGAGTGAAAAATTCCAACTCGGATCGATATAACTATCTCAAAATTCTGCGCTCAAATCTGGATCAAATCACTATGCGGATAGAATAATGTACGTACATCCTACGTATTTATCTTTATTGGTTATTAGCCAAATCAATTTCTCTTTCTATTCACATTTCCTTTAATTTCTATCCACATAACCATAATTTTTTCTCAATTCCATTGGATTATCACTTCAATCCTTATCTCAGTTGGGTATTTAGTCAATAACAGTTTGAACTCCGACCAGTTTATATTTAGAAAATAGCTTAAAAATTCTAAAAATAGATAAGTAGTTGAAAAATAATTATTAGTTTGCAAAATAGCTGTGAAATAGTTGACTAATTATAAAATAGTTGGAAAATGGTTAAATAGCTTCAGAGATTTTTGATAATTGTAAAATAGTTGTAAAATAGTAATTATTTTGTGAAATAGTTGGAAAAAAATAGTGATTAGGTTATAAAACAGTTGAAAAATGGTTAATAGTTTCTAAAATAAGTGTAAAACAAATATAAAATAATTTGGCTTTTTTTTTAAATAACTTTGGAAAGATAAGTTTATATTAAAACATTTTATATTGAAAATAGTCCAAGGTCAAATTGTTCCATCCCCAACCTCCATTTCCAATCAATTCAATTTAAATTTCCACCTCCATTTAAATTGACTCAATTCCAATTTGAATTGATCCCAATTCCAATAAATTTTAACTTTCAATTTAAATTAAGTTAACTTCCATTCTCATCCCAAATTCAAATCAACTTCCTATTTGAATTTGAACTCATTCAACATCAATTCCGGTTCAGATTATCCAATTCAAATTTCCATTTGAATTTTCTAAACTTATCCATCTTTAATCATAATTCCAATTAATTCAAATAAATTTCAAACTGGACCAATTTTAAATTTTCAATTCTTTTCAACACCAGTGTGAATTTAATCCCACTTCAAGTTGAATTATCCTTGATTCTTTCGAAATTCAAATCAAATTCCATTTGGATTTATCTATTCAACTTTAATCACAATTCCAATTTATCTAAATCAATTTGGACTAATTTCAAACTGAATCCACTTCAATTTCAAATCATTTCAATTTCATCTCAAATCAATCCAATTTGAACTAATTCAATTCAAACTTCAAATTTAGACCATCTCGAATTATATAATTTGAGCTAATTTTTTTTATGTTGATCTAATCCTTTAAATCAAATCAACTTATATCTTTAAATCATTTAATTCTGAATCCAAATTCTATTTTTAACTTATTTCAAAGTTCAAATAATAATTCAAATCTCTTTTAAACAACTAAATCTTCGAAATTCAATTTATCATCAAATTTCAAATTTGAAACCAAACTTTTGAAGTTTTATCTAAAATATTCAAATCTTAAGTCTAAAATGGTTCCATTTTACCCTAATAATGGATATATTACCACACCCTATTTCTTTAAACAAATCCTATTCACAGTTTAAATATTATTAATAACAATAGGGTAATATCATCCAATTATTTTAAAACATCATCCATTTCCAATTTTCGGATCTCAAACCCAATTTGAGATCACTTAAACTCTCAATTCCAATCAACCATTTAACTTCCCAAGTTAATCTTAATTTCATCTTGAAATTTCCAAATCAGGTTGATCATTCAAACTTATTTAACTTCTTCCAAGTTAAATTCAATTTACTTAATCTAGCCAATTTACAAAATCTGAATTCCCATTCAAATTTTAAACTTCAGATTAATATCCTTCCCACTTAAATTTAAAACCTACTTCACTTTGGGTTCACATCACATTCCAAACAAAATTCAAAACTCAACCTTAGAATTTATTTCCTTTACACACTTGGTTACTTTTAAATTTTAAACCGCCTCTGGTTTCAAATTCAAACAAATTCCTTTAAAATTCCAAACAACCCTTGTTTGAAATAAGACCCTTTCATTCAAATACATTAAATAACATCTCTTATTTTAAAATAAGATAATATTCAAAATAGTTTGAATTATATTTTTTCCTTTAACATTTTGAAACCAATTCATATGTCTAAATTTAGAATTCAGAACTTCACAATTTGAAACCCACTTTAATTTACATATTTTCAAATTTACAAGTTACTCTCTTTAAATGGTTACTTCCTTAAAACATTTTATTCTTTATTGGAAAACAATAATCCTATTATTAAACACAATGATCATTTTATTTCTCTAGTTTGACACCAACTCTAGTTCGTCTTTTTTAGAAATTCTTCCCCAACTTCAAGATTTAATTTCAGTTTGAATCAATTTCAAACTTATTTTTATTTAATTTCAATTTGGTTGTAATTCTGTTACCACTAAATTTAATTACAATATTTAACATCAAATTACCTTAATATTTATTAGAAAGATATATTGCTTTATATATCAAAATATATTCTTATATAAAATCATTTAAAATATTTATATAAGAAAATAACAAGTACGCTCTTATATATTTATATACACACACACACTCAACTCATTCTAGGGTACCACTGACCCTATCATTGATGAGTAATCCCACCAGAGCCAAGGTTCTCGCTTAACCTTCTGCTCTGATACCAAATGTAACGACCCGAAAATTTCGATCCCGAAAATTCCAGATAGTTAGGAAAAGAAGAAAAGAGAAAAAAAAGAAAAAGAAACCTCACATTCGCAGCGGATCAAAATATAATATCACATAAATAATAGTTATACAAAGGAAAACTGTACTTGTCAAACTACACTTTAATATATCAGAGTTACAACATATTTACAAACACGTGACATATAAAATCAATCTGTTTCAGATACTATAATATATCACAGCAGAAACTCTCCATACATTCCTGCCAACCAGCTCGTCTCCTGAGCACCAGAACATCCTTACCTGAAAATCTGTAATACTCGGTCTGACCCGAGCATTACATCAAAGTAACATTCGGGTCAGGCTGGAAACCAGCGTGAGTAAATCCATATATCATGAAATACAAAAGCATACAACTTATATAAACCCGGGGTAACTTAATTTACAACTTCACAAGTTGTTATAGATATCACCTATTTCACACATCCATTTCTAAGTGTCAAAACTTAGATTAAATGGTCCAATTTACTTAAATCATTCCAAACCAGCTTATTGAAGTCACGTATCATTCTATAAAGAATCGAAGTGGTTTTGGGTATTTACTAATAGCCGACTCCGGTCTCCTCGAATTCAATACCATTTTATCCCAGAATATTCAAATGAAACACAAATTAAACTTCAAATACAGGGTGTCACCTATACACATTAATTCATCATTGATAGATAACCACATTATCTCAGTTTTAAAACCCAACCTATCTTATCACAAGAACATTTCATTTCACAAAGCATAATAATGACAACTCAGAGATAACAAAAAATCCAAGGCGTTCAAATATCATTCATAAGCAAGATAAATTAGTCATATATTTCTGAATAATTTAATTAACTACCAATGTATTTAAATTAATTACTTTATTAGTTAAACATCTTGCTTATTTAACATTAATTAAATTATTCAATGAATAAATCATCCCATAATTACTCATCTTGATTAATCATCCTTGATTAACCAATCCTCTAATTACATTATGTAATTATCCCTAATTAATTATATAAATTTAATCATTCCCAAACAAATATAGTAATTAACCTTTAATTACTCCTATCAATTACATTAATCCTTAATTGATTCTTTAACTAATTAATTTTTTTAATTTTTTTCTATTTAATCAAATCCTATTCATTAATCCGCTTGATTAACCCATTGACTAATTAATTGTCCTTAATTAATTACACTACTTAATTTATCCTTAATTAATTACTTTACTTAATTAACTTCTAATAAACAGTAATTTATTAATTACTTTCATCAATCTCGATCATTCATTACTCATTAACTGATCATATTCAGAAATTCACTAACCCTTAACGAATTATATTTTAATTAATTATAAAATTAATTACTTTAAGTAATTAACCCTTTTTAATTACTCAAGTAATTATTCTTTGACAAATCCCTAAACAATTATACTTATTTAATTATTAAGTATCTATCACTTGACTTATTATCCTTAAGTTTTTAATTAATTAACCCAAAGTTAATCATATTTTAAATCATTAATTATATTTAATAAATCTCTTAATTTAATTTCCTTGTATAATTATCCCAACCAAAGACAATTTAATTTCAAAGGCATCTTCCTTAAAATTTTAAACCCTAGTGACTTGCTTTTAAACCCGTTGGTTATTTTATATTGAACCAGCGAGACCCAAAGTTTCACCATCTCTAACGTTTTAATCAATACATAATTCCCTTACCCACTTCACGGCCCAACAAGCAAAATAACCCGAGTAAAACCCCTTCTTCCTCGAACCCTTACCCGAGTCAATCCCATCTCCTCAAACCTAACACTACTGATACGAGAGGCCCACGTGCACACGCACATTTGATCGCGGTTACTCCGACCATCCAAACCACCATCGACGAGTCATCCCTGACCAACTCTTTCGATCTCCGTCCACCCAAACTGAGAACGTGCTCGAAATCAAGCTCATCAACAAATCCTGGAACAGAACATCATCCCATAATCATCCCCGTACCACCATCTCTGGCCTCCAGAAACGTCAACACTCCGACCATCCCTTCGCCATACACCCACGCACCAACCCTCCTCTTGTGATCAAACTCGATTCACCCATGTCGGAGCAATTTATTAGAAATCAATGACAAACCCAACAGGACTTGAAACCCTACAAACCTCCTCACTTTGATGTACGACTAACAGAAAATGTGCTTCCATTTTTCTCGCGATCTCCTACCTTCGATCCTACTCTGGTCACAATCCCGTAGCCTCAGGGTCTCGCGAACGCCACAGTCGACAAAAACCCCAAATTCCGATCAACTTCAATATCTGATGAATTAATTTATTAAAATTCATGATTTCAATTTTAAAATCATCATTTTTGATAACATTTCAAATCATATGCTTGAATTATCCAATTATAAAGATCGAAAATTTTGATATGAATCAAGTCTTACTGACTTCCTTCTTTTATTCAAACTAGCTTCAAAAATTAAATTAGAAATACTATAAAATTTGTTAACTTGATATAACAACCAATATTCGTTTATTATTGAAGCCTAAAGAATGTCAGATAAAGAGTATTTAATTTATTTGAATTCTATTTGCAACCTGGAAGATGAAGAACAGCACAAAAATGCTAAAGCATAGATATACACACAAATGTCTATATACCTATATTCATGTATTTATTTTAACACAATCATGCAATCATTTATGCAAAATATTTACTACAGTCTTTCTTTAAGAAATTTCCACATGCATCAAATTTTTAAGTTGTTTAAGGCTTTAATTTACTCACAGTTTGCAGAAAACAGAGGACAGTTGATCCCCTCTTTAATTATTTTTTCTGGAACAGAATGTTGATCTTTGTTTTGATTCAATTTGCACCTTATCTTGCTTACTGATCTGTATTTTTCCTTGAAACTGAGATGATCTGACTGCTGTCTCTTTTAATTTCAATTAAGGTTTTAACTTACAGATCTTTGTTTATGGTTTTGCTACTTTTGTTTGAATATGAAAAAGAAAATAAGTAAGGGTGGAGATATGTTTATATTTGGTTTTATTATTAAATTTATTCCTAAATTTATTCCTAAATTTGAAAATAAAAGAGCTAGTGCCCCTTGTTTTATCTCATAATGAAATTGTTACAAATGGTTTTGAAGGCATGATAATATCTTTAACACTTGTTCAGTTATGCTAGAACTCATGCACTTGTAATATGCATGTATAAATTAGTTTTTAAATAATTCATAAAACTTTTTATATTAAATCTCCTAATTAATAAATCCTTTTCTTAATTTATATAAATAAAATCTTTAGAAGAAAATAATATAAATCAATTATACTCTAAATAAAAATCATGTATAATATATCCTTAAATCCAAAATATTTTTAAGATATCAATCTTTTAAGTTTCAAATTATATCAAAGTTTTAAATTTAAATTTTAAAATCTAACTTGTAATAATGATTCTATCTATTCATATTTATATACATATAAATAATCAATTATTATTCATTTTTAAATAAATAACAATTTTTTTTACCAATTTTAAATAATTTATAAAAGAGATTATCACAATTGAATTTGCTTGAAGTTTCTGGGATATCACAGATATCCTTTATTATACTTATTTATTATTATTATTTTATTCCATTTACACATTCAAATACCTTTTATTATTAGAATTTATCTGATTAACATACAAATTAATATTTTAAAATTTTTAATCCTGTCAGATACCCGAAAATCTGGGCTATCACAGAATCTCTTTAGGATTTTGCGGTTGCTTCCAATTTTGAATAGCTATAACCTTAAAAGGACCTACTAAAATCTTGTCCTTTGACACTATATGCCCAAGGAACCTTACCTCCTTTTCCCAAAAGTGACACTTTGAGAATTTGGCTTTAAGTGGATTATTCCTTAATATCTCGAAAACAATTTCTAGATGCCTTGCGTGTTCTTCTTCTATCTTAGAATAAATAAGGATATCATCGATAAATACAAACACAAATTTACCGAGTACATCTCTGAATACTCTATTCATAATGTCTACAAAATAAGCAAGTGCATTGGCCAGCCCAAAGGCATAACCAACCACTCAAAGAAAGTATTCGGAACTTTAAATGCATTTAAATGGATGCAATCTTCCATGATCTTTAGTTGGTGGAATCCCGTCGATTGATCCATTTTCGAGTATACCCGAGCACTATATAACTGATCAAGCAAGTCATATATTCAGGGTAAATGATAATTGTTCTTAATTGTTCGTTTATTCAGGTTTTGATAGTCTACATAAAGCCTCAAAGACCCATCCGACTTAGCAAGAAAACTACCGTCGATCCCCAACTTGAACGACTAGGTCTCATCAATCCTTTCTTCAATAGCCCTTGGGTATGGATATGCATCTCATCGCTCTCCTTTGGAGCCATCCTTCGATCAGATTGTTTAACCAGCCTTGGACAATGGATCAAGTCGGTACGAAATTCAATTTCCTAATGTAGGGGTAAACTCTTCACTTCATCAAAAATGTCAGGAAATTCTTTAACAATATGTATCGTTTCTAGTCCTTTCTAGAATGAATCTAAGGCATAAAGAAAACTATCTCTCCTCGAACTAGGATCTTCATAAGATATTTCTATAAACTTACCCAACATCGTTTGTACTAAAACTGTACTTTTTACACAATCTAGAATAGCTTCGTGGTTCATCAACCAATCCATAACGAATTAAATTTCAAATCTAATAAAATCCAAGACAAATAGGTCATAAAGAAATTTATGGGAAGAATGGGAAATTTGGGCCTTTTCACAATTCATGCAAAGGTTAGTGGTGCCACCTATAGGAATTGTTACGTAGATTGGGGTATCAACTAATTTAGGGATAATTTTTAATTCATCTACTCATTTTTTTAGCAACAAAACTATGAGTAGATCCTTTATCAAATAACATTCTGACTAAAATAACTTTGATAAAAATATTGCCTTTCAAAACTCCTACGCCCTTCACATTCTGAGAGGTTGAAGGTTTATCCTTTATGGCATAAACTCTAGCTTTCTCTCCCTTCCTCATTATTGGACAATCCTTTATTAGGTGCCTTGATTGATGACAATTGTAATAGTTCCTTGGTGGTGGCCTCTGAACCTTTTGTTCTTGTAATTAGATGCTAGGCGGTCCTTTTTTGGCAACTATAAAAGTAACATCCTTCAAATAGTTACCTTGCCATCCTCCACCTGATATGCCTTGCCCTGGCTTTTTCCCACTATAATTAAGCTTCCTCTTATTCCTGTTGTCATCCTGAGCTACCATCGGATTCTTCTTATCCAATGTATTATAATGAAATCCCATATCCACCGAGTCTACAAACAATTATTTCACATGAGCAGTCATCTTGCTCTGGTACTTCTCGTTCACCACAGAAATAAACTTCTCGTTTTTCTTTAAAGGGTGTCAATCAGACTTGGCCCAAAACAAGACAAATCATTGAACTTATTTGCATACTCCTTAATAGTCATTTCGTCCTACTTTAGATCCATAAAGCTTCTGTAATGACGAGATTTTCCGGCTGTTGGCGTATACTGCTTCTCCAAGACTTCCTAAACCTTTTCTATGAGAAATTGTCTTCCGATTCATTTAGAGTAATAGACTCCCACCAAGCCAGAGCTCCTTTCTGCAGTTGCCAGGAGGCAAAAAACCTCTTCTGCTCATTACTAATATCTAATGCCTTAATGATACTTTCGCATGATTTCATCCAAGCCTGAGCTTCAATGATAGTTTCTGTGCCTTTGAATGGTTTTTCCCTAAGCTGGTATAACATTTTAACAGGGTGGTAAGTTAACCCGGGGTTGTATGGGAGCTATTTCTTCTACTACATCATCAGTTGGATGTTGACCAATGGTTGTTATGGTGCTGTCATATCTCCATCTTCGTCCTCTATGAGTGCTCATGTCATACTACCAGAATATAGTAAGATAACTTTAGAATACAAAGACGGAATTATCTTGAGGAATGGGTATTCAAGCATAACATAGTTTGACTTTATTCAGATAATGGTTTTAAATGTGCACCCTCATAAATTAAACTCATTCTAGGGTATTACTAACAATATTTCTAGTGAGTCATACCCCACCAAAGCAAAGGTTTTCACTTAACCTTCCGTTCTAATGTCAAATATGATGACCCGTCTCCTCAACCCTTGAAAATTGACACTAGTTCATCTATCGTATTCACGTGCCGTAATTCCAAGTGCCGGGGGGGCATTTTATCAAGGGTAAAGTTAAATAACAGTCGAAGATAGAAACACAAATTCTTACATTGCATTTAAATATATAGATAGATAGTACATGCAACACTCTCACATGGGTACATCAGAGTTATGGTATGAACTAACCAAGCCTGGAATAATTATAACTACCTGCTTCCACACTTGCTGGTATAAACAAACTAGACATAGCGAAAAATAAAAAGATAGATAGATGTTCATATAAGATGCTCCAGCTCCATGCTCCAAAACTCCTCCCAAAATGCTTCACCAAAATACTCCTAAAATGTTCCTGACTGCTTGGCTGGCCGAGAAAATGGGGCAGACAAAGTTTACGTAAAAGAAAATAACTCTAGGTCAGTCATGTGACTAGTGTGAGAAAACTTAAAAGAGCATATACTATTAAAATCAAAGGTATCGCATAAGACCATGCTGCAGGTAAACACGGGCGATATTTTTCCCTTATGATAACGAAAACATTTGCTATGTAAAATCATTTAATATTATCTTTAATGACATTCTTTGAAAACATTTACAAGTAAACTTACTAATCTTAGCCAAAATTGTATAGCTGATTAAATATCGGCATACTAACTACAAAGTTGGTTCTACAATCAAAATGGCAGGCCCGTATTAGCGAATTGATTTCCAACAAATAACTAGATATGGGATTACATTCCGGCAGTACATCTCTAGAGGAATGTAACGAGACCCAACAGATGGTCCTCTACCAACACAAGACAGGCCTACCTCTAATTAGACAATACAGAATATGTCATCACCTCGGTCGTTACCGACCTATCCGAGACGTCTCTTAGCATACTTCCACAATAACTAATATTTGAACATTATAGTAGGTAGAAATATATTAAGAAGGGGATGATCATACCCTAATGGTTGCAAACCACATTACCTTGCCGCATCTACCCTGTTTTAGTCATTTCCGGTGGAGGCCTAAGGTAAGAATTTCCTTTTACATAGCACATCATCTTTCCTCTTTGAATGCCACATTGTCATTCCATAATCATGGAACTGATTTCTACAAATGTATAACCCCTCAGCTCATACGTCTTATGGAAAGGGTGTTAAGCTAAGAGAAGTTGTCTTCTCCACCTCTAAACATATGATACATTTATAAAGATCAATCAATGTGATTTTAAAATGCAATGTTAGACATTCATCGATACAAGTTGTGTAGGAATAGGACAAAACAAAAGCACTTCTCCTACCGAATCCTATTTAGGAATCACCCCTAGGATCAGTACCGAGCAGTCCTTGAAAATCAAAGATTTCATAACGGTGCACTACTGTTAAATATATGATATGCTAAAATCCACCTGGAGGGACTAGTGGCAATCAGCCCTACATTATAAATATCCTCATCTTCAATGATCTTATATTCAACATCTTTTACTTTGAAACGTAAATTTGTTCGAAGTTGTCTTCGGATAAGAATTAATGAAATTTGATCCTGGTCTCTTCGAATCCAATTTCGAAAAAAAATGTTAAGCGTGGGTGATTAGTGAACAACATTTTAATTCAGTAATATCTTTAGAGATATAAATGTATCTCTAAATTCATTTCAGCATATATGGATTTATTAAACCTCTCTTTAAATCATTTCCATTTATTTCTAGGAAATTATTTTCAAAGGGTATCTTTTCTTTTGAAAAACTTAAATAGGATCTTTTTAAAGCATCCAGACTTTCCCTTTGATCTATTCCACATCTTGCCTAGAAAGAGAAAACAGAGGCCAAGTAAGTTCAGGCACTATTTGCTCCATCTCTAACCTTAGTTACACACTTTTTTTATCTTTCTAGATCTCACGGGTGGGATAAATTTACCAGTCATTTTCGCATACTCCTTTTGTTATTACATTCAAATAATTGATTTCAATTATATTGTTTAAGTGTTATAAAAAATTCATCTCGACCATTCATTTAAACTCTAATTAAAATTTCCAAATCATCTTTAAACACTAAATTTTTTATTCAAAGACATTTATAAAAGACTTGGAAAAGAACAGTTAAGTTTAAATTTATACTTCTAAAGTTTACCGAAACAGCTGTAGAAAAATGCTACGGATGGTTTTTCAAAAACTTGATTAAAACAACATTTCCATCATTTGGAAATCCACGTTTATAACTCAAATCTGTTTTTAAACATTTTATCATATTTATCAAACTTATTTCATATTTTTAAACATTTAAACATATTCATTTTAAAGAAATTTATACTTTGGTGACTTAACTGCAAAAGTGCTATTTTCTAGAAAACTTGATTTGGACATATTTTACATTCTTTTAAATGAAATATTGATTTTTTTTTTTTCATTTGAAAACTATAATGGGAAGAGTTTGAAAAATTCTTATTTCAAAAAATCCTGATTTCGAATCCATCGTATAAATGCATTTAACTTATATGGTGTGAAATCACGAACTACCGTTACGTGACGCGCCATTTTCTAGTTGTTTTCCAACTCTTTTAATATATTTGCCCAAAATCACGTTAAATACTTTTAAATCATTTCTAAGTCATTAAAATTTATTTTCTTATGGTATTAAAGAAGTTTACAAGTCGTATACACTTTCGAATTTAAATAAGGAAGTGATTTCTTTCGTTATTTTTCAACGTGTAATTAATTATGACTTGTCACGATATCAACCAGACAATCATTCAACATCCATATAACATACAAACATGATATCAAGCAACATAACAAGTACAAAAGCATGCCATAACATAAGAGTAAAGAAGAGGTAGAGTTTACTTACAATTTTTCTAACTTTGTCACTACGGGTTTGATTATAGCTTCGCTACCATTTCCTGAAAATTCTTGAAATCCGGTTATAGCTCCACTCTCCTAGAAGTTGAGATGAAAAAAGAGGTAGTTATGGCTTCTATGTAGGCATGCCTTGGTGGAGGGGTGGAAGAAACTTACTACCTCGAATTTGACTTAAGTGTTATACTTTTTTCGATTATTTTTTCATAACTTTGTTATGCTTTTAGGGGAAAAAAATTAAACCGGCATGGAAGCCATTAAAACTCTAAGAAAGAAAAAGGAGAAGTTTAAAAAAGAATGAGAATGAGTGTGAAGGAATGAGTAGGAAGCTTAGGTATTTATAGCCATGAATTACTTAAGGATTAAGCTTTGTTCTTTTACATTTTTACCCCTCCCATCATCTCATTGCACACGGACCAAGGCATTTCCATGCGCTTCCATCATTTCATGTCCTTTTTCTTACTTCCTTAGTTCTTAAGTGATGTACTTGGATGGATTTATGGCTTAAAGTGAAGATTACATTGGTTTTGGTGAGATTTTGTTGACTTTTGGTAAAATATCTTATTTTTCTTTACTTTAAAATTGGTTAAAGCAAATTTTTATTTATATACGTTATATAAATATATGTATTACTAAGTGTATTAGTATGTTTAATGTGTTTTAACTTCAAATGTTGCGATACTGGAATACAACTTTTGACCGTTGAGCCTTTTTAAATTCGAAATCTAATTTCCAGTCATATTTTTGCATTTTTGTTAAACCTTTTATATTTGTAAATAAAACTTGAAAATAAATTCGTATGTTGTTATTTAATAATAAAAAGGCCTTATTTAAAGATTAAAATAATTTATTTAATCATTAAGCTTAATTTTAGTAAAAAATGACTTTGTCACTTTTTGCCGATATAAGTAAAAGTTCCTATTTTTGTGTAAAAATATGTCTTAAAATCTTACATAATATTATTTTTGTTATAAAAACTTATATTTCAATATTTGAAATCCATTAGATATTATATCTTAGTATGATCGAATCTTGGATAGTCACATTTAGGCCTTCCTTCTAGCGCCAAATTGTTAGTGAGATTTTTTGTTTTTCAACACTAACTTAATCTTTTGAAGTAATTAAGATGTTGGACGGTTTAGTAATCGAGAATCAAAAAATATAATTAATAACAGGACTGCCTTAGAAGAAGAAATCATGTTACTATAGCTTGCATGATCACGAAGATGCTTTTTTACTTTGACATTTATTTGTTATGACTCTAGTAAAATTAAAAACACAAAGCAAGATGAAGAATGCCAAATAGTAAAGCGATGCAAAGATTTACGTGGTTCAGATTATGAGGAATCCTATATCCATCGAGCAACTCATTCTTCTTCTTCTTATTCAAAATCCAATCTTACATCCTTTCATATCAAAGAATGTTACATTTTAAAATACTAGGTTTTTCAAATATAAAAGATACGATCCCTCTATACTGCTACAATGCCACCCCTTTTATAATAGAGGTTTCTCATGGATTGATGTTGTCATTCCTTAATGCTCTTCCTTCATCATTAGATATTCACACCATTCATCCATATGTTGCCTTCTTTAACCATGTGTAGATAGTAACGTGGCTTTAGGTGGGAAAGCCTACTTTTGGGCTGGAAGATTTGGATTTAGGCTAGATGGTTTGAATTTGAAATGTTGTGTCTAGAATTAATGAATTGATCAGTTGTGTTTCCTTTGGTACCTTACAAAACCCAAGTAGTTAGCGCCGTACTTTGTCCATGGATTATTTGAGTCCTGTTCTAATATGAAGTTGTGGTGTAGTTCCAAGTTGTTGTGGTAGTGCAGTTGAACTTGGTTTGGGTGTTGTGATCCAATTTCCACATTGCGGCCCGATCGGCACAGTTCATCATTGTGGTGGTACGACATGACTTCAAGAGTGTCTATGCAGTTCGGATGCCATGAATTTAATCTTGTATACCACATATGTGCAATATAGTTTATGGGTACACCGTAGTTCCCTGCTTTGACTTGTTTTCATTTATTTGGTCAGATATTGATACTACAAGCTTTGCGTAGGTTGCTATATCAAGATGGCCCAATTCTACACTTAGTATTTTGGTGACAAAGTGAAATATAACTATGATAATATTGAGTTGTTTAGCTTCGTTTGGCTAGGTTAACCTACTACTATGTACATTGTTTTGTCTGGACTTGACATATCGTATAGGAGTTTGTGTGTACAATTGAGTTGTTCAACTTCTTGATGTGATGCGATACATTAGTACATTGTGGTGATTATACTACTTTTTCAAACATTATAGCGCCTTTTACTTTTACGTTAAAATGATTTTATACCCGCTAACACATTAGGCTTGCTATGGAGCATAATTTCTATTGTTACATCGCAGTTTGAGCTTAGTCCAATTGAGTTGACTTCTTTGTTGGACAGATCGGTTTTGTTATCTTTGCATTATACTACAGTATATTGGCAGAGTTGTATCTTATGGAAACATGATCTGCTTTTTTTCTTTAGATTTACTGTATATTTGACTATGCTAAGTGTTTTCGTTCTGCATAGCCCATTTCATGGTATTGCTAGCTTATTTTTTAAAGAGACTATTGTACCTTAGGTTAGCCATTTTATTGCACTATGTAGTTCCTTGGTTAACTGGTCTATGCGCCATCTTGCACAAATCAAAAAATAGGTGTAACAAGATTTGAGGATTTGGTCTTTATACAGTTGAAAATTATGGTTATTAGGCTTTATCCCGAAATCATAATTTTTGAAAATGTCTCTGAATCCAGTTTTTGAAAGTTTTGACATGTTTTATCAAATTCAATAAGTATCTATGTTTTTTGACTATAAATGGCATTCCAGACACAGTGGAATTGTTTCCAAAACCTAAATCCAAAGTTTGTGAAAATTTACGATTTTTCTCTTTTGTGTAAAATTACAATTTTATCCTTGTTATTATTTTTGATTTATTATTAAAGTATTTGGATTGTTACATTTTTCGCTTTAAAAGAATTTCATCTCTAAAATTTCTAAGGACAAAAAATTACAACTTACTTATAAAAACCATCTGTTCAACCATCAACAACTTGCAAACATTGTCCGCGGATTCAAAATTTCTAATGCAACATGTATATATAGGCATGGAATGCACATGAACATATGTGTAATGTAAAATTAGGTGGTCTCCAGAAGTAGTTGACGTCCTAAAATGCAAGTGCACATGTTATGTATCCACAATGTATTTAACATCTTGTATACTTGTAATTCTATATGGATTAGCAACCATTCAATACATATGCAAAACCACAAAAATCACTACGCATACAAATGACATAATGAAATAGAAAAAGTAATGTGTGTCTTAGGCCAACATGAACATATCATCCCTTATGTGCATTACTAACTAATAAATACACCCATTAGCAGCCTTATACAAAACATGTCCCATTGACATGTTCACGTCCAAGCCTAACACTTATACCCTTACCTATGGAATATACGAAGTTAGATAATATGTGTTCAAGCAATCATACTAACTTAAATTGAAACTTACTAGAAAAGATCTCAAGATGGGTAGCTAGCTTTTATCATCAGGCTCCCAAGTACTCTCATCCAGATCATCTCCCCACTAGACCCCGACTAGCTTAATTACTTTATTAGACGGTCGTTTTGCCCCCATGTTCAACAATAAGAGTAGGTGCACCTTGAATAAGTGACTCTCTCTACCTTAAATTCTTCTAACTCAGTTCGACCATAGTTGTTGAATCATGTAAACACTTCTGCAAGTGTGATGCATGGAAAACATTGAACACTAGCCAGCTTTTGAGGAAGCTCCATTCTATAAGCCAACTTCCTTACTTTCCAAGATTGAAAAAGGCCCGACAAACCTTGATGATAAATTTCCTGAATTACCAAACCCATAATGTGTCCAACTAGCGATACCTTCATAAAGACCATGTCGTCCACTACGAACTCCAATTCCCTGTGCCCCCAATCAAAATATGATTTCATCATATCCTGTGCAGTCTTCATTCATCTACGGATCAAGTCTACTTTCTCCAAGTCTCCCCAATCATGGTTGGCCCAAGAATGATTCTTTATGCAGCATACAACTATAACATGCAGATCAACACGGTCTTCCATACAATGCTTCAAATAGTGCCATTCCCATACTCGACCAATAGTTGGTATTACATGCAAACTCTTTTAATGGCATGTGTTCCTCTTAAGAACCTGGTCCAAAATACACATCCGTGGAAAATCTTCCAACACCCTATGCACCCTGTCGGTTTGTCTGTCTGTCTATGGGTGATATGAGATACTCAAATTTAGTTCGGTTCCGAAGGCCTTTTGAAGATTTCTCCAAAATTTTCTACTTAAAAAGAAGATCTCGAACGCTGATAATACTAGAAGGAACTCCATGCAAATGAACTATCTCCTTCACATTTAAGGTCCACAAAGATGCAGATGTTCTTGTACTCATAACTAAAATAAAATGAGCGCATTTGCTCGGTCGATCGACTATGACCAAATACTCTCATTCCCTCTTCTTCTCCTATGTGACTCATCAACATAATCCATAGAAATGCACTCCCATTTCCACTTCAGAATATCCAAAGGTTGCAACAATCCAATAGGCTTCTTCTGCACAACCTTTACTCCTTGACAAGTCATACATCTGAAAACAAACCCTGCTATATGTCACTTCGTACTTGGCTAGTAGAATACACCCTTCATATTGTAGTACATTTTGTCACCACGGGATGAGTAGTCATCCAAAAATGATGGGGCTCTCCTAGTACCATATCCACTACATCCCTAATAAGAGGAACATACAACCTAACATTTCTTCATAGCTATCCTTTCAAATCAATGGAATAGCGGGTCCAAATGAATCGAATGCTCTCCTCCATTCAACTTCTTGAATTACGCTATATCTTGCCTCTAGCTCGAACCAATATAGTCATAGGTGAAGAATGAACATCTAAAGCTTCCAATAGATCCGATGCAAAGTCCGGTGAAGGTTGAAAATAAAATGTAGAAATGAAGTCCAACTAAGTCCATTCCAAAAACATTGGGCTTAGCATCGCATGCTTTCTACTCAAGGTATAGCAACATCATTGCCATCGCCCAAAGTATATAAGATGTTGAAATCATAAGATGCCAAAAACTCCATGCACCACTACTGCCCTCAAATTCAGATTTTTTAGGACAATAAATATTTTAGAGACTTATGATCTATGAATAACTCAAATCGCTCCTCCAATTGGTAATGTCTCCAAAATTTTACTCCAAAAGCAATAGCTACTGACACAAGATCATGGATTGGTACCTATAGCTGTCGACCGGCATAACAAACAAATCTACCCTCCTGCATCAGAACAGTCCCCAAGCCTGTACCATAAGAATCAGCACATACTATGGAAAAATGGGTGTCTATAACAAAATGCAGAATGAATCTTAAGGCTATTTATATACTAGAGGGGTGAGATGTGAATTTCAAGTATTTAAAATTTACTTATGAATCTAAACTTTACCTTCTCAAATTGCAAACTGAAACAAATAATTAAGGAATAAGTAAGCAGTAAAGTAAGATGTAGTAAATTAAATAATTTCAGGAATTTTTATACTAGTTTGGATTGACCAATCCTACATCTAGTCATGAACTGCACCATAAAGAGTTTCACTATTACCACTTGCTTTTCATATGTGGAAAGAACACCTTTACAATTTTGATTTCATGGGCTACAAGATGCACCCTCTTAATTTATCGAGAAACAAGACCACCCTCTTGATTTACAATTATCTTCAATATAAATTTTCATATTTCAAATTTCTTCATATTTGTGGATATTTTTTGATTCGATTAAAGTTAATGGTTGATGATATTTAAGTATAATTGCCATGGGGTCTTTAGCAAAAATTCTAAGATTCAAACAACTACTCATCACTTCAAATATCTCTGTCATTACATCATTTGCATTTCATTCTTCTTCAATCAGTTTTGTTCTTCCACTTGTTCTGATTAATATTCATATATATATATATATATATATATATATATATATATATAATTCATTTTCTTCTTCTTGTTTATCTCTATAAAATATTTCCATAACATACCTAAAGTTACTGCACAACTTGAAGATATGTTAGTAGTAATATTTATATGGTTGTTCACCAAAATCAATACATATGGTATAACTTATACCGCGGATGCTTTTGAACCATCAGGGAGTACTAAGACAAATGCACTTGTCAACAACTCCTTTGGCTTAATGAGAGCATGTTCACACTCCATATTCCATGAGAAAAACTAATTTTTTCTTGGTTAGGGTGTCAACGGTGCAAAAATGTTAGCGAAGTCCTTAATGAACTTCCTATAATAGCCAGCCTGTAACGACCCCAGATTTTTATGAATTTAAATTGATAATTTAAATGGATTTTTGAATTAAAATTTGCAACAATTTATTCTAGATAGATAGATTGATGCGAGTTTCCCCGAATCAAATAAAAAGTATATTAAGTCATATGGGTTTGAAATTTTGTATATACAAGTATATATATGTATATATTGGATTTTAAATAAATTCTTAAATAAATGATTTTTAAATAATAAATAATATACTTTGGACACAAGTATAAAAATAAATAAATAAATTGATTTAAAAATTTATAAATGATAATTTGAGTTATATAAAATATATATAATAAATACAAGACGAAAGTAATAAGAGTAAAATAAAAATAGAAGTAAATTTAAAATGCAAGAATAAAGCAAATACATTTAAGTAAGCAAAATAAAAATATATATATATTTTTACATAAATAAACAAATGCATAAATGAGAAACAAAACAAAGTAAGATATATAAACAAAGTAAAATAAGTATTAGCAATAAATGTTTCAAATAAATATATGGTTATAAAAAAATGACCTAGACATGCATATAAACTTATAAGAAACTCTTATAAAAAAAAGAAAACAATATATATGTCAAAAACAATATTCATCATAACCTTACATAAACAAAGGTATGCAATACAAAATAATACAAACAAATACAAATATAAGCATAAACAAATACAAGAGCTTGTAAATTTAATCAAGCAAGTTATGTTATATAAAATAGAAATTTATTTAAGTTATTAAAAGCAAAGTAAAAGAAAAGAAAATACAAGATACATTCAAGTATTCAAACAAAAGAAATAATCCAAACCATACCTTTACATATTTGTACAGCCGAGACAAGAAAGAAATAAACAAAATAATTGAATAAAAGCAAATAAAATAAAAGAAATAAACAAAATAAAATAGAAGAAGCCACATCAAACTAACATCCTACAGCTGAAACTAAAGAGAATCAGTGACAATATCTCCAGGCATGTTTATAAAATAAAAAGTACAAACAAAAACACCTCTGCTAAAATCCAGCATCACTGCAGCCATACTGTTACACACCTCAACATGGAAAAAAGACCACTTCAGCATACTTTAGAATTGTACAAAAAAAAGTATAAAGCAGTCTGTAATCTGCCACTATATATAAACCAATTTCTTCAATTCATTTCGATCATCTCAAACTTTAACAAGAAAAAAAAAACTGAAGCAACTTACATAAACCAAACATCTGAGAACAAAGAAGAAATTTAAGATAACAACTTTCACCCAGTTTTCAACTTTGCAAAGTTAAAAAGGATTTCAGTTTGAAGACTTCTGGACATCAAGAAGCAAAGGAGCTTCAGATCAAACAAACTCTAACTTGTAAACTCCTGGATTTAAGCAATGATTTGGAAGGTGAGTAAACATACTTTCTTCGATTTTAAGTATGACAATTAGCTTCTGATGTTTTGGGTTGTCATATATATATCGAAAATAAATGGAAATATATGGATCTGTATTGATTTATGCATTGAAAGTTTCTATTCCTGATTATTGGCAAGTTTTGAGTAAAAGAAGTAAAGGATATTAATACCTATACATTTAAATAAATTTTAAATCTAGAAATGTAAGTAGTACAGATTGTTTAACTGGAATTAGAGCTTGGGATTGAAATTGAAGCATTACAGTAAGGAATAAACACTGTCTATTTTAAGTTACAGGTGAAGAAATCAAATGATTAAAACTCGAATGTTTAAATTTGTAAGTTCAGTAATATAACTAGATTTCATACACATAATTGTGATTTTTAGCATAAGAATTATAATTTTTACGCAAGAGTATTAAGAGCAGTTTTGAAATGAAACAAAAATGGGTTTTCGTCAAAATTGGATGATCAAGCTAATTTTAGATTCTGAAAATTGATATGAAGAAAGTGTGTAATCCATTTAACACCAGAAAAATGCTAAAAAATTTATTTAATGAAGGGATTGTGAGTTCGAATCAATAGTAGGGTTTTTGGTTCGATATTCTAGGCTCTGTTTTCTTTCGATGATCGCGCCGCCTATGGGTGACCGAGTGTGAAGCGGCGCTGGGTGATGGCAGAGGGGTAGTTGGCGATGGCGTGGCCGAGAGTGCGTGATGACTGGTGGTCAGAATCGCCTATACGAAGTGCTTTTAGGTGGCTGTGTTAGTTCCTGATGGTGATGGATGGTCTCGATTTTGACCTAGGGCGAAGCTAAGGGATTTGGGTGATCTGGCGAGGTGAGTGGATCATGGGTGACTGGTGGGGATCGGCGACAACGATCGGAGTCGCTCCGATCGCGTGTACACGTGCACGGCGGTGGTGATTTGTTGTCAGTGCAGTGGGGATTCAAATGGCTCGGGTTGTGCTCGTGTAAAGTGGAGTGTTGCTTCGGGTTTTGTCTTCAGGCCGTTGGGTGTGTGTGGCTACAGCAGTTTGATTAAATTTAAAGATGACGAGAATAATAAAAGTTACAGGGAAAAAAAAAAAGGGAAACAGGGAAGGAAAGAACAGGGGAAGAAGAAGAGAGGAGATCCAGGGGAAATGAAAAAGTATCTCGAAGTTTAACGCGAGTAAGCAGAAGGATATTCTCGGGTTTTGTTTTCTAAGTTTAGCTGATAACATTCTTTTTAGTTAAGTTAATAATGTTAAGCAAAATCTCTGTTTTAGGGAAGTAATTAATGTTTTGAAATTTAAGTAAGAATTTACTATGAGTTTTAATTATGAGAATATTTTGGAATGTTTTGAATCCTAATTAATATTTTAATTAAGTAATAAATTAAGGTAAATGTTAAATTTAATTAACATTAAAACTTTTTAAGCTAGAAGTAATTTGATTTCAAAGTTAATTAAGAAGATTTTTAAATGATAAATCAGAAGGTAATTTAGATAAATGATTTTCGTTAAATAAATCCATTTGTTTGGAAAGAAATTAAGAATGATTAATTAGTAATTATAACTAACTAAGTAATTAGAGGTCTATAAATTGGTAACTAAAGATTGGTTAATTTATTAATAATTATGTGTCTAATAAATTGGTAAATAAGAATTGCTAGTTAGATAATTAAAGTTAATTAATTATGTAATTGATTTAAAGGTTGATATAATTAATATGATTAATTTAGGATAATTTAATTAACTAAAGTATTTGATAAATAAATTAGTATCAAATGATTTGTAATTAATTAATCAAGATTGGATAATAAATTCATAAGTAATTAATTTAATTGGAGATAAATTAAATTACATAGGATTAAACGATAAATAAATCCTGTTTATAAATGATTATTGGATGCTTGAATTACTTATGAATGATCGTATTATATGTGATGTCTTAAATTGATTATCCTATCTGATTTGTGATAATTTGTTGTATGGGTTGTGCTATGTATAATTTATTCACTTATTGATGATACATCTGTATATTATCCGTGAATCTGTACATGAAAGATAAGCGTTATAGTTTATATCGCTTATCAACTATATTTCTGTGTTTTGAATCTATGATGATTGAATGTTGTTGCACTATTGTGTTAAACCCCTGGACCACACCATACACACACAAATATGGATTTCACGAGGAAATCGATTAAGTCGCAGATTTTTGAAACAGTTAAATTTGAATCTTTTAATTCAAATGTTTTGGAAATGGAATCGGAATAAATGTGAAAAGCTTTTGGAATGGAATTTCAAAATAAAATTTATTATTTTTAAATTACTTGATTAGGTTTTGAAATTTAAATAATTTAATTTAAATTTAAATTCAATACTTGAAATTGAATTCTATGATTTGAAATTAGGATTAAAGATGTTATATTGGTTATATAGGGATTAAACCACTTTTAAGTATTGTTTTTTGGGAATTTGAATTTAACCCAAGGATTTAAACTCGTATAAATGAATCAGGTTTCCAAAATGAAAATTGTTGTTTTCAAATGATAAACACTTTTAGATAAGAACTGAGATTCCAGTTAATTAGGGGGATTTCAAGATTGAATAGGGAAATGATTTTCCTAAGTTATGAATAAATTCTTTTTGAAAGCTATGAATTAAATCTGTTTATTTTTAACAGATTTAAATTGATGATTTGTTTAAAATCAAATTGAAATGAGATTGTTTTGAAAGCTATAAGTTAAATCTTTGATTTGAAGATTTAACGAGTTAAATTGAAATGGAAATTGATTCGAAAAATCTGTGAATGAATCTTTTGTTTAAAAGATTAAAATGTGAAAATTGTTTAAACCGTTAAAGGTTGTGAAAATGAATCTTTTTGTTTAAAGATTGAAATGGTAATTGGATTAAACCATTTGAAATAAAGTTTTGAATTATTAAGTTGTGACTTAATTGAAATCCCATTATCCATTTGTTTTTGAAATATCATGCTCACTATTCGGTTTAGCCGGGAAAGGACCGTTGTGTCGTATAACCCATTCCGAATATGTGATTCGACGTTATGGATAGCATTTGAAGACCGGTGATGAAGACCGGGTATTTGCGAAAGCGATAGGATGACCTATCGATTGTTCTGCACCGAGTCGCGCTGGTATAGAAACTCCCTAAGTGATGGGAAATCCGATCGGGATTGTGAATATCCGGATTTCAAGGACTTCTTTGGAAGTGCCTTCGGTTCTGTTCGAGCCCAGAACAGACTTGTATGGATTGTTATGTCTGACATTACAATTTGAGATATAAAGCAGATTTCTTTCAAATATATTTCTGTTGGTGGCGGAGAATTTATTCTCTTAGCTTAACACCCTTCTCTGAGACGTACGAGCTCAGAGGTTATATAGTTGAAGTTATCAGCGATATATTCCCAATTTGGTAATGTGACATGCTGAGTGATGCTGAAATGATCATTGTGTTGATTATTTGTGATAGGATCATTTATTTGATCGTCTATCTTAGTGATCATTGTGTTGATCATTGTTGACCCAAAGCACGGCTTTTGTATAAAGTGTGTTTTTGTGGACGAGACTTCGTCGAGCCTCACACCCCGGAAATGGTCAAAACAGGAAAGATGCGGCAAGGTTATTGGGGGTAGCACCCTTTAGGGTATGTACATTTCCTTCTGGATAGAAGTGGTATCATGGTATGGAGCCCAGATACTTAACTTATGTTGATATCGCAGATATATATATGATTTTGTGATTTGTTGCTGGGGCCCCGGTTAAAGGTTGGTTACGACCGGGAGGTGGCATACTCGTGTCAGTAGTTACCCAGTTAGGGGTAACCCGGCCTTGTGTCGGCAGAGATCCAGTTTGGTTCTCGGGGACGTCCTTCCAGAGGCGTTCTCATGTGGCAATGGGAAGTTCCTTGGCCTGACCATTTGTTGGAAATCCAAAGAAACAATACGAAACCCTGTACGGTATTAGTTGTATAACCTGCCATGGAATGTGGCGGTAACCTGCTATTGAACATGGTTAGCTATAGTAGGCATACGATAATGGTCGTATGTTGGCTAAGATTAATATTCTATTTTCGAAATGATTTTTACTACACTATGCACTAGTAATAATATCAAAAGTTTCTTTTAATACGTATCAAGCATCTTTGACTATCATAAGGAGAAATCTCCTCCGATTCTGCGTTTGCATTGTGTGTGTGTGCGGGAGGCCTTATGGTAGTCTCATTTTTAAAAAGCATTGCGAATTGACTTTGAAAATCTTCTGTTGAATGTTTTAAAAGATAAACTGTTTTTGTTGCTCACACCAGTCCCACGACTGATCCGGAGTTTATTGTTTTCTTTCCTAAACTCTGGATGCTCATTATTTTCTACACGAGCAGTCTATAGTTGGGTTTTTCAGATAGTCAGATTTAGTAGATTATCTGGAGTTAGTTCAGTCTTTGGATCGCACCAGTCTTGGTTATCTTGGTGCATCGTTATTGGAATTTCAAGCTATTACTGGATTAGTTCTTGGAAATGGAGTTGCAGTTTCTGGAGTTCTTCCTTGAAGACTATCTTAGAGTTATATTGTTCCGCTGCTAGTGTTATCTATTTTCTTTTCCGCTGCTATTTATTGTATCATATCTCTGATATATATTGATATCTATTGGATCATCTGTTATATCAGATATTGTATCAAAGCTGTATATCAATATATTATTCTTTTATTCCACTGTGTTATTTACTTAATGTTGTTATAAGCTCCGGCGAATCGGATTTGAACGGTTGAATCTACGGCATTCGAATACGAGTTGAAGTATGGATGTCGATTTTTGAGCGGGCAAAATCCGAGTCGTTACATGTGGTATCAGAGCTAAGGTGAAACTTTAGCTCAGGAGTGTAACACGTTAAGTAACTCATTATAGATAGGGTGAAGTATCCCTAGAATGAGTAATCCTTAAGATATCCGTTTGAATGCCTCAGTAAATTCTCTTACTATCTACCGATAGTAAGTATGAGTGCAAGAAGAGAACGAGATAGGGGACAGGGAAATACGACTATAACACTACAAGAAAAAGGCAGAATACCGACAGCCAAGACCGACGGCTTCCGACGGCCATTTTCCGACGGCTTTCGACGGGCCGTCGGCGGCCGTCGGAAGCCGTCGCAAATTTGCGATTATACCAGCCAGCCGAGCCCTTTCTTCCTCCTCCATTTCATACGAAAAAAACCCAAAAAACCCCCCAAATTCAACCCCTAAGCTTCCAATCCCTAATTTTTAGCTTCCGGATCTTCCAACGCACTCTAATCAAGCTTCAGTACTCTTAATCTCAGGTATAATCTCTTATTTTTATGAAAAATTCAGTTTTTACCCTAATTATAGATTTGCATAAATTGATAAATTAGGGCGAATTAATGATTGCAATTGTTTCCACTAGCGTAATAACGGTTTATAGCATCACATGGTATACCAATTTCATCTTTTATCGTGAAATTGTGATAAACACGTATAATTTGTGCATGTTCATGTATATGTATTTTGTTGTGTATGCCTTGATTCGACGATTGTATACGTTATTTGGAATAAGATAAAATGATTGAATGAACTAGGAGTATTATATTGTGCACGTTTTTACTTATGACACAAAAAAAATGCATTACTCTAAATTATAATTGTGTGTATTGAAAAATGACAAAATGTTAAACCAGCCCTAAGTTGATGCGTAATACGTCGAATAAATGTGTGAAATTAATATATAAATGTGAACAGTGAGTAAAACTGTATTTTTGAGTAAAATGCGCGCATGTTAACCGACAAATGTCCCTTAGAGAGTTTTTGGCCCCGTCTGACGAGTGTTGTACATGATCGTTGTATAAATAGTCGTTTTTTTCGAAAAACGACCATTTATATTCATCTGGTACAATGTTTGTCGGATTTGTCCCTGTATTGGACAAGTTATGAACACAGTAAGAATTTACATTTTGTATACTACTTCGTCTCAAACGGTTCATAAAATTTCGCCCTAACTTTTCTTTTTTGTTTCCTGCGTACACGCATTTGTGTACAATGCAGGGAACAAAAGGGAAATGCTGCCGAAATTTTATTGAATCGTTTGGGACGAAGTAATATACGAAATGTAAATGCTTACTGTGTTTGTAATGGGAGGTAGGATGTCTGACCAATGAAAAAAAATTATATATTTTTAATCGTTACGTACGTTAAAAAATGAAATGTGCCCTATTTGAAAATATTTTTAAATTTGTGAAGTTGTTCTTTAAATTCAAAATATTATACGAACATGGAAATATGGCTAGACGATAGAGATCTTCGTGTAGCACACACTTATATTCTTCTAAATTGTGCCGAGGTTGCACCGTTTGTTAGGTAATCTGAAATAATAATTTTTGTTTTATTCTTTTCTGTAATGCATGCGCGTGTATAACCTAATGTAATAATTTGTTTATATAAACAGTGTTTATGAACGGGAACATCCGAACGGAGATCTCAGTAAAGAATTTTCCCGTTGGTTTTCAAATTACGTTTATGAGCCGAAAAATTGTGTTGTTGACGAAGGGTTGAAACATCTTGCAATGGGACCAAAAAGAGTGGTCAAGACATATCCAATATATTTCGTCAATGGATACAAATTTAACACTAAAGAATACGGTGCAGAAAAATTAACAAATAATACTGGTGTATTTGTTAAAGGTAGTGACGATCCAGAAAACCATTTAAATGATTTTTATGGCGTTCTAACACAAATTTTGCAACTGACATATTTCTCAAGACCCGCGGAGGAGGTGTTTCTATTTAGATGCAATTGGTTTAGCAATGTTCCAGGTTCTGGAATTAATGTGCATAAGGATTATAATCTTATCGAAATAAAGCATACATCGCACTATCACAAGTATGATCCTTTTGTACTAGCCAAACAAGCATTGCAAGTTTATTACGCTCCTTATCCGTCTCTAAAAAGAGATAAAGCAGATTGGTCTGCAGTTTTTAAAACAAAGGCCAGATTCACATTCGATGGGAAGAATATTCCGGACGAACAAGCTTATCAGGCAGATCTTGAGCAAAATAACGAAATAATAATTACAGACGATCATACAGATTTTGGTCCTTTGATCGATGAATCAAATGTTTTGGTAGAAGCGTTTGACAGTGCAGAGGAAAATATCGTCGAAAACGAGACCGAATCTGAATCAGAAGACGATGATGACTGATATAAATTTGAATCTGTTTTTTTGCAATTGATGTAACTATGTTGAATTCTTGATGTATTATGAAATTGATGTAACTATGAAACTAAATCCGTTTACTATTGTTTTATGTTATTTCAATTTGTCATTTATTTAGCAATTTTTATTAAAAATGCAATGAACTCTGCTTATCGTAGGAAGAGTACACCCATCATGAATCAGGTATAACAAACTTACATGTCTATTTACATTTCAGTCATTATAATTAAGCAATTTATACCATTGATGTCATGTTCATATGAAATATATTTCATTATCATGTTTTTATTCTCTTATATAATGATGTGTAAACGTCACAGGTTTATCATTATGTCACATAGAGGGAGGAGCTCTTCCCGTTCTTCAGGAGGCGATGGCAGTGGCCCATCGCAAGCGCCACACCGTCCAGTTGTTACGTTAGCCCCCAAAGCAGATGGGTAAAAATTAAATCTTATTCATCATCTTATTTTTTCTATACTATACGTATGTACTTATCTGTATCGTACTTAAAAACAGGGGGTTCGAGCTACTACCCACTAAGGTAGTGTTGGACGTCTCCAGAGCAGCATATCGTAGTAGGATGAGTGCGTGCTGGCCAAAGTGGGATACCATCCCTCCGCACATCATAGAGTGCATATGGCAGGATGTCCTAGTATGTGTAATTTTTATGTTTTCCATTTTTAATTCGTTTTTGTCGTTTTTCTACCGTTTATCGTTTAAAGTGTAATCTTTTTTTAACACAGGCTGAGATAGACATCCAGACAGATGATATGCAGCTGGCACGAGCATACTGGATGAGGAAGATGCGAAAGAACTACAGAGACACGATATCTGAGGTTAAGAAATCCGGGAAGAGACCACGGTGGATGGGGGAGAGCGTGTGGCAAGCTTGGTTGAGCTACTGGGAGACGGACGAGGCGAAGGCAAGTATACTAATTTTTTTTCAATTATTAATTTAACGTGATTGAAAAATAATGTATCAAATTTTGAATGTACAGGCAGAGTCAGATAGAAACTCTGCAAATAGAAATAAGAATCCCGTTACTCATCGCGGAGGATCGAAGTCGTTTCAGCAGTATCGGCAGGAGTTGGTAAATTTAATTACTGAATAATAAATGTAAATAGTTTATGCTATATGATTTTAAATGTATAATAATTGTATGTAACAATCAACTTCAGGAAGCCGAGGCACATGGTCCTGTCAGCTATATGGACGTGTTCACCCGTACGCATGCTGTTGAGCATGTTAATCCAGACGGGACTGTTTCGTACACATGGCAGGACGATAAATCCAGTAAAAGCCATGTAAGCATATTTCATTTTATTCAGTATTAGTAATTGTTTTAGTTGTCAAATTATTATGAAATAAGATATGATATTATTAATTTGTCAATGCAGGAGATGTTTATGGAGCAGCGACAGAAACTCCTTTCTGATACGGGTCGAGAGCAGCTGACGACCGATGAAGAGGACATTATTTTTGAGTCCGTTATGAGTCCACCAGAGCATGGTCGACGATACGGATTTGGCAATTTAGCGGTAAATAATTTAATTTTTCTTAAAATACTTAAAATATGATATTCTTACCTTTTCAAAACAATAAACTTTGATTTTATTTATTTTTCAATTATTGCAGTCCAGTAGTCAGAGTAGGAGACGGCGGAGTAGACCTCAGAGCGAGCTAGCAAGTATAGAAGAATTACAGACTAGAGTTCAGCAGTTGGAGGAGCAGAACCGCCAACAGGCCATGCAGACGGCACAGTTATTTGAGTACATGCAGCAGTTTGGTGGCCGCTTCCCTTCATCGGCTGGCTCTGGATCTGGGGCAGATTGATTCATTGCTTTCTAATTCGTTCGTGCAGGTATGTTTAGTTTTAGTTTACAATGATTTGGTAGAAGGAACAATTAATTGTTGATATGTATAATTATGTATAATACACTTGGTTCTGTAGCTGTATCAGGATATGCATGATTAGAACAGTTATTGTTAGTATTATTGTTAATGTTGGAATGTTATGTATATTTTGTATTTTATTTTTATTCTAATTTAGTTTATTTCTGTGTCTATTGAATATTTTGGAGTATTGGTTTGCATGTTTGGTTGGATTATTGTTTATTTGATTGTGCAGTATTGATATTGTAGTGTTTGGAAGAGAAATGTGGTTGGAAGGCTCTATTTGCAGCAGATTTTAAAAAAAAACAACAGGTTTCCGACGGCTTCCGACGGCTCTCGACGGCTTATTGGTCGAAATTTTCCGGCGGTTTCCGACGGGTTCCGACGGCTTATTGGCCTGATTTCCGACGGTTTCCGACGGTTTCCGACGGCCGTCGGAAGCCGTCGGAAACCGCCGGAAACCGCCGGAAACCGTCGATAATGTATACGGCATCACCCGTCGGTAGCCGTCGGAAATACTGCTCCCCGACGCCTTCATTTCCGACGGCTTTTTCCGACGGCCGCCGACGGCTTCCGACGGCCGCCGACGGTTTTCAGCCGTCGGAAATCCCCCCTCCCCTTGTAGTGTAATTGGTTGATACTCTGTAACAACAGTGGAAAAAAAAGAAGTTTTGGTATAATAAGATGCCTTAAGAATTGTTGTAGAAAATCTTTACTTCGTATTTCATCAATTTCTTATCATTTTTGGATTTAAACCGTAATAAATAAGAATATGATTTGAAATTTGAATAAATTGAAAATTTCAATTTGAGTTGAAATTGGTTAATGAAATATAATGATAGATTTGAATTATAACGATAGAACGATTTTGTTAAAACCAAATTTTGGATTTCTGTTATAACTTCTTGGGTAGAATAAAATCTGAAATATAAACTTGTTGTATTTCTCAACTTATAAAATTCTAAACTTAAGATCTTAATATTTGGATTTTGATTTTAATTGTAGAGAACAAACAGCGTTAGCCGAGGAGGAAAGGTCAGGAGAGTGGGTGATTATGCTTCATCCAGTAGGGTACGAGATGATGAAGGTGAGTCATCAGTTCATAGGGAATTCCCAGTGGAGCCTGTAGTGCAGCCCCAACCACCAGTGAAAGAAGAAGAAGAAGAAGAGGAGTTCGAAGAAGAAAATGAAGACGAATTCAAAGAAGAAGATGAAGAGGAGTTCGAAGAAGAAAATGAAGACGAATTCAAAGAAGAAGATGAAGAGGAGTTCGAAGAAGAAAATGAAGACGAATTCAAAAATGAATATGAAGGGGAATTCGAAGAAGAAAATGAAGAAGAAAATGAAGAAGAGGTTGAGGTAGAAGAACCTGAAATGGAAATAGGTTCCGATGGTGATGAAGAATTCATTGGGATTTGAATAATGCCATAGAAGGCGAGGAGCTGAATGGTGAAGGTTTTATTCAGATAGACTCTGATCCAGAGTATGATTACGTGACTGACAATGACGTGGAAGTTAGAGATCTGTCAGGGCCCGAGAGAGAGAGCTCTGATGGTGATGATTTGTAGTTGGTTAGATTAACTTCTTTTTGGGTATGGTGTATCTATGTACGCATTTTTAGCCTAGAATCTTAGTGAATGTTATGTTTACTAGTAAGAATATTATAAGTAGCAGTTAATATGGAATATATTATGAATTACCTAAAGAACCCACTATGTTTACTAGTATCATTTAAATTGGCTTTAGTCTATTCTGTGTATGTATAATTCATGAAATGAGCTGTACAATTTCGAGGACGAAATTCATTTAAGGGGGGAAGATTGTAACGACCCCAGATTTTTATGAATTTAAATTGATAATTTAAATGGATTTTTGAATTAAAATTTGCAACAATTTATTCTAGATAGATAGATTGATGCGAGTTTCCCCGAATCAAATAAAAAGTATATTAAGTCATATGGGTTTGAAATTTTGTATATACAAGTATATATATGTATATATTGGATTTTAAATAAATTCTTAAATAAATGATTTTTAAATAATAAATAATATACTTTGGACACAAGTATAAAAATAAATAAATAAATTGATTTAAAAATTTATAAATGATAATTTGAGTTATATAAAATATATATAATAAATACAAGACGAAAGTAATAAGAGTAAAATAAAAATAGAAGTAAATTTAAAATGCAAGAATAAAGCAAATACATTTAAGTAAGCAAAATAAAAATATATATATATTTTTACATAAATAAACAAATGCATAAATGAGAAACAAAACAAAGTAAGATATATAAACAAAGTAAAATAAGTATTAGCAATAAATGTTTCAAATAAATATATGGTTATAAAAAAATGACCTAGACATGCATATAAACTTATAAGAAACTCTTATAAAAAAAAGAAAACAATATATATGTCAAAAACAATATTCATCATAACCTTACATAAACAAAGGTATGCAATACAAAATAATACAAACAAATACAAATATAAGCATAAACAAATACAAGAGCTTGTAAATTTAATCAAGCAAGTTATGTTATATAAAATAGAAATTTATTTAAGTTATTAAAAGCAAAGTAAAAGAAAAGAAAATACAAGATACATTCAAGTATTCAAACAAAAGAAATAATCCAAACCATACCTTTACATATTTGTACAGCCGAGACAAGAAAGAAATAAACAAAATAATTGAATAAAAGAAAATAAAATAAAAGAAATAAACAAAATAAAATAGAAGAAGCCACATCAAACTAACATCCTACAGCTGAAACTAAAGAGAATCAGTGACAATATCTCCAGGCATGTTTATAAAATAAAAAGTACAAACAAAAACACCTCTGCTAAAATCCAGCATCACTGCAGCCATACTGTTACACACCTCAACATGGAAAAAAGACCACTTCAGCATACTTTAGAATTGTACAAAAAAAAGTATAAAGCAGTCTGTAATCTGCCACTATATATAAACCAATTTCTTCAATTCATTTCGATCATCTCAAACTTTAACAAGAAAAAAAAAACTGAAGCAACTTACATAAACCAAACATCTGAGAACAAAGAAGAAATTTAAGATAACAACTTTCACCCAGTTTTCAACTTTGCAAAGTTAAAAAGGATTTCAGTTTGAAGACTTCTGGACATCAAGAAGCAAAGGAGCTTCAGATCAAACAAACTCTAACCTGTAAACTCCTGGATTTAAGCAATGATTTGGAAGGTGAGTAAACATACTTTCTTCGATTTTAAGTATGACAATTAGCTTCTGATGTTTTGGGTTGTCATATATATATCGAAAATAAATGGAAATATATGGATCTGTATTGATTTATGCATTGAAAGTTTCTATTCCTGATTATTGGCAAGTTTTGAGTAAAAGAAGTAAAGGATATTAATACCTATACATTTAAATAAATTTTAAATCTAGAAATGTAAGTAGTACAGATTGTTTAACTGGAATTAGAGCTTGGGATTGAAATTGAAGCATTACAGTAAGGAATAAACACTGTCTATTTTAAGTTACAGGTGAAGAAATCAAATGATTAAAACTCGAATGTTTAAATTTGTAAGTTCAGTAATATAACTAGATTTCATACACATAATTGTGATTTTTAGCATAAGAATTATAATTTTTACGCAAGAGTATTAAGAGCAGTTTTGAAATGAAACAAAAATGGGTTTTCGTCAAAATTGGATGATCAAGCTAATTTTAGATTCTGAAAATTGATATGAAGAAAGTGTGTAATCCATTTAACACCAGAAAAATGCTAAAAAATTTATTTAATGAAGGGATTGTGAGTTCAAATCAATAGTAGGGTTTTTGGTTCGATATTCTAGGCTCTGTTTTCTTTCGATGATCGCGCCGCCTATGGGTGACCGAGTGTGAAGCGGCGCTGGGTGATGGCAGAGGGGTAGTTGGCGATGGCGTGGCCGAGAGTGCGTGATGACTGGTGGTCAGAATCGCCTATACGAAGTGCTTTTAGGTGGCTGTGTTAGTTCCTGATGGTGATGGATGGTCTCGATTTTGACCTAGGGCGAAGCTAAGGGATTTGGGTGATCTGGCGAGGTGAGTGGATCATGGGTGACTGGTGGGGATCGGCGACAACGATCGGAGTCGCTCCGATCGCGTGTACACGTGCACGGCGGTGGTGATTTGTTGTCAGTGCAGTGGGGATTCAAATGGCTCGGGTTGTGCTCGTGTAAAGTGGAGTGTTGCTTCGGGTTTTGTCTTCAGGCCGTTGGGTGTGTGTGGCTACAGCAGTTTGATTAAATTTAAAGATGACGAGAATAATAAAAGTTACAGGAAAAAAAAAAAAGGGAAACAGGGAAGAAAAGAACAGGGGAAGAAGAAGAGAGGAGATCCAGGGGAAATGAAAAAGTATCTCGAAGTTTAACGCGAGTAAGCAGAAGGATATTCTCGGGTTTTGTTTTATAAGTTTAGCTGATAACATTCTTTTTAGTTAAGTTAATAATGTTAAGCAAAATCTCTGTTTTAGGGAAGTAATTAATGTTTTGAAATTTAAGTAAGAATTTACTATGAGTTTTAATTATGAGAATATTTTGGAATGTTTTGAATCCTAATTAATATTTTAATTAAGTAATAAATTAAGGTAAATGTTAAATTTAATTAACATTAAAACTTTTTAAGCTAGAAGTAATTTGATTTCAAAGTTAATTAAGAAGATTTTTAAATGATAAATCAGAAGGTAATTTAGATAAATGATTTTCGTTAAATAAATCCATTTGTTTGGAAAGAAATTAAGAATGATTAATTAGTAATTATAACTAACTAAGTAATTAGAGGTCTATAAATTGGTAACTAAAGATTGGTTAATTTATTAATAATTATGTGTCTAATAAATTGGTAAATAAGAATTGCTAGTTAGATAATTAAAGTTAATTAATTATGTAATTGATTTAAAGGTTGATATAATTAATATGATTAATTTAGGATAATTTAATTAACTAAAGTATTTGATAAATAAATTAGTATCAAATGATTTGTAATTAATTAATCAAGATTGGATAATAAATTCATAAGTAATTAATTTAATTGGAGATAAATTAAATTACATAGGATTAAACGATAAATAAATCCTGTTTATAAATGATTATTGGATGCTTGAATTACTTATGAATGATCGTATTATATGTGATGTCTTAAATTGATTATCCTATCTGATTTGTGATAATTTGTTGTATGGGTTGTGCTATGTATAATTTATTCACTTATTGATGATACATCTGTATATTATCCGTGAATCTGTACATGAAAGATAAGCGTTATAGTTTATATCGCTTATCAACTATATTTCTGTGTTTTGAATCTATGATGATTGAATGTTGTTGCACTATTGTGTTAAACCCCTGGACCACACCATACACACACAAATATGGATTTCACGAGGAAATCGATTAAGTCGCAGATTTTTGAAACAGTTAAATTTGAATCTTTTAATTCAAATGTTTTGGAAATGGAATCGGAATAAATGTGAAAAGCTTTTGGAATGGAATTTCAAAATAAAATTTATTATTTTTAAATTACTTGATTAGGTTTTGAAATTTAAATAATTTAATTTAAATTTAAATTCAATACTTGAAATTGAATTCTATGATTTGAAATTAGGATTAAAGATGTTATATTGGTTATATAGGGATTAAACCACTTTTAAGTATTGTTTTTTGGGAATTTGAATTTAACCCAAGGATTTAAACTCGTATAAATGAATCAGGTTTCCAAAATGAAAATTGTTGTTTTCAAATGATAAACACTTTTAGATAAGAACTGAGATTCCAGTTAATTAGGGGGATTTCAAGATTGAATAGGGAAATGATTTTCCTAAGTTATGAATAAATTCTTTTTGAAAGCTATGAATTAAATCTGTTTATTTTTAACAGATTTAAATTGATGATTTGTTTAAAATCAAATTGAAATGAGATTGTTTTGAAAGCTATAAGTTAAATCTTTGATTTGAAGATTTAACGAGTTAAATTGAAATGGAAATTGATTCGAAAAATCTGTGAATGAATCTTTTGTTTAAAAGATTAAAATGTGAAAATTGTTTAAACCGTTAAAGGTTGTGAAAATGAATCTTTTTGTTTAAAGATTGAAATGGTAATTGGATTAAACCATTTGAAATAAAGTTTTGAATTATTAAGTTGTGACTTAATTGAAATCCCATTATCCATTTGTTTTTGAAATATCATGCTCACTATTCGGTTTAGCCGGGAAAGGACCGTTGTGTCGTATAACCCATTCCGAATATGTGATTCGACGTTATGGATAGCATTTGAAGACCGGTGATGAAGACCGGGTATTTGCGAAAGCGATAGGATGACCTATCGATTGTTCTGCACCGAGTCGCGCTGGTATAGAAACTCCCTAAGTGATGGGAAATCCGATCGGGATTGTGAATATCCGGATTTCAAGGACTTCTTTGGAAGTGCCTTCGGTTCTGTTCGAGCCCAGAACAGACTTGTATGGATTGTTATGTCTGACATTACAATTTGAGATATAAAGCAGATTTCTTTCAAATATATTTCTGTTGGTGGCGGAGAAATTATTCTCTTAGCTTAACACCCTTCTCTGAGACGTACGAGCTCAGAGGTTATATAGTTGAAGTTATCAGCGATATATTCCCAATTTGGTAATGTGACATGCTGAGTGATGCTGAAATGATCATTGTGTTGATTATTTGTGATAGGATCATTTATTTGATCGTCTATCTTAGTGATCATTGTGTTGATCATTGTTGACCCAAAGCACGGCTTTTGTATAAAGTGTGTTTTTGTGGACGAGACTTCGTCGAGCCTCACACCCCGGAAATGGTCAAAACAGGAAAGATGCGGCAAGGTTATTGGGGGTAGCACCCTTTAGGGTATGTACATTTCCTTCTGGATAGAAGTGGTATCATGGTATGGAGCCCAGATACTTAACTTATGTTGATATCGCAGATATATATATGATTTTGTGATTTGTTGCTGGGGCCCCGGTTAAAGGTTGGTTACGACCGGGAGGTGGCATACTCGTGTCAGTAGTTACCCAGTTAGGGGTAACCCGGCCTTGTGTCGGCAGAGATCCGGTTTGGTTCTCGGGGACGTCCTTCCAGAGGCGTTCTCATGTGGCAATGGGAAGTTCCTTGGCCTGACCATTTGTTGGAAATCCAAAGAAACAATACGAAACCCTGTACGGTATTAGTTGTATAACCTGCCATGGAATGTGGCGGTAACCTGCTATTGAACATGGTTAGCTATAGTAGGCATACGATAATGGTCGTATGTTGGCTAAGATTAATATTCTATTTTCGAAATGATTTTCACTACACTATGCACTAGTAATAATATCAAAAGTTTCTTTTAATACGTATCAAGCATCTTTGACTATCATAAGGAGAAATCTCCTCCGATTCTGCGTTTGCATTGTGTGTGTGTGCGGGAGGCCTTATGGTAGTCTCATTTTTAAAAAGCATTGCGAATTGACTTTGAAAATCTTCTGTTGAATGTTTTAAAAGATAAACTGTTTTTGTTGCTCACACCAGTCCCACGACTGATCCGGAGTTTATTGTTTTCTTTCCTAAACTCTGGATGCTCAATATTTTCTACACGAGCAGTCTATAGTTGGGTTTTTCAGATAGTCAGATTTAGTAGATTATCTGGAGTTAGTTCAGTCTTTGGATCGCACCAGTCTTGGTTATCTTGGTGCATCGTTATTGGGATTTCAAGCTATTACTGGATTAGTTCTTGGAAATGGAGTTGCAGTTTCTGGAGTTCTTCCTTGAAGACTATCTTAGAGTTATATTGTTCCGCTGCTAGTGTTATCTATTTTCTTTTCCGCTGCTATTTATTGTATCATATCTCTGATGTATATTGATATCTATTGGATCATCTGTTGTATCAGATATTGTATCAAAGCTGTATATCAATATATTATTCTTTTATTCCACTGTGTTATTTACTTAATGTTGTTATAAGCTCCGGCGAATCGGATTTGAACGGTTGAATCTACGGCATTCGAATACGAGTTGAAGTATGGATGTCGATTTTTGAGCGGGCAAAATCCGAGTCGTTACACAGCCAAACCAAAAATACTTCTCACCTCCGTAGCAATTTTTGGTACATGCCACTACTATACTGCAACAACTTTACTAAGATCGATTGCGAGTACAAGCTTAGAAAAATCATGTCCTAGATAGCAACCTACTTGTACCAAAAAAGATATTTGGAAAATTTTGCCTTTAATTTATGTCTACGAAGAGTATTGAACACTTCTCTTAAATATAATGCTCTTTCTTACTTTTCGAACATGCAGGTATGTTATCAATGAATACCACCATGAACTTATTCAACAACTTCTGAAGACTCGACTCATGAAGTTTACAAGATATACTAGTGCATTACTTAGTCCAAATGGCACAACAAACGCTCGAAAAGTCATTAGGTGTACAATAAGTAATTTTTGAATACTATCCTCATCCACATGTAATTGATGGAATTCGATAGCTATGTCAAACTAAGAGTATACCTTTGCTCCAACTAACTAATCAAAGAGATCTCCTATACGCGGTAGATAATGATTCTTCTTTGTCAACTTATTCAACTCATAATGATCGATGTAAATATCAAAAAGAGTAATTTGCTTTGGTAGCAAAGACAATAGGTGCTCCCCATTCAAAAAGGCTCTTCGAATAAAGCTCTTCTTCAATAATTCATTCACTTGCATATTAAGCTCGTGTCTCTCTATAGCAGCCATATGCCCAGGTGGTAAGGCAGCAGGTCTAGCATTCTCTTCAAGATAAATTAGAATTTCGTTCTCCTGATGAGGGGGAATACTAGAAACTTCAATAAAGATATTTGGAAAGTCACAAACTATCGGTACCAAAGCTAACTCCTCATGTGATAGGTCTAGGGAGTATAAGTAATCGAACGTAACTAAACTTTTGGGATCGTATTAAACCTCGAGGCTATGCCCACTACAAGTACCCAACCGAACCTCCTTCCTATCATAATCTAGTGCTGGTCCATACATAGTTATCCAATCCATCCCCATAATTAAACAAAACCCAGAAAATCCCAAAACCGAAATAATCACAATCAAATTCAACACTCAAAATTTACAATTTCAAACCCTTACAAATCATGTATAAATGAATTGATCCCCCAATAGGGTTTGGTACTATAGAAAGTTCTGTAAATACACAAGTCTCTAGGTGTAATTCATCTACTAGTTTACTTGACATAAGCAAGTGTGATGCTCCGGTGTCAAATAAAATGCGAACAGATAAAGCAAAGAGGGTCACCACTCCTTCTATGGTAATCTTCTTTCCCTTTTCCATAGTTGGGGCTGCCCTCAAGCTAGAAGCAACATCAAATGTGTTGTCTGGAACAACATGGATAAATGTTTTAGCTGTAGTAAGTCACTCTCTCCTTAACTGCCTAAATAGGTTGAAATTGTAGCACTTTGTAACGGCCTGTAAATTTATCACTGGAAAAAATATATTTATTTATAAATATTAAAATGTAATATTTTATAACACAAATTATAATGTTGTAAATAATGATTAATGATGGTGAACTTCTTTTAAAATTATATTTACAAATATAGATTTTTGGGATTTCCTCATCAAAACGACGAAAATCAATTTTCGGTAACATTGAGATCTTCTCAATTAGATGATACGAAATTGGATACGTACACTTATTTCTCCATTTAAGAAAAAATATATAATAAAATTATTTCCCCATTTAAACAAAATTATATTATAAAATTATTTATTTTATTTTAGAAATAAATGCCTTTATGACATCATCAAGGATATCATCACTTTTATATATTTTCTGGAATTTTGAATTAAGTTTAAATACCCAAATAATTGTTTTAAATGATGAATAATCCATATTAATTATTATATAATAATGATAAGTGATTTATAATATTTTATAAATATATAAACCTGTTTTTATAAAAATATATAAACTTCGTCACATTTTGATAGATCGACTTCATATTTCATAAATGGACTTTAATATTATTTAATATGGTTTTGTAGCTTAAATAATCTTATTTTAACTATTCTAAGTTAATAAAAAATATACTTTCAAGATTAGTTCACAAATATATGTAGTTTAACAGAGAAGTAAAAATATGACCAGAAATCGGATTTCTAATTCACAACGGCTTAACGAATGTAGGTTGTTTAAAGTGGTTACAACCTTGTTTTTGTGTCATGTGCACATGTATACATGTCATATATGTACATATACATGCAAATGCACATACGTACATACTTAAATATATATAGGAACACACACATACACACATACACCTAAAATATCTAAGATATTTCATATTACTTCATCCTTAAGCTAAGATAAAGAAAACCGCCCATAAAATATCACTTCTATCACCATGACAGGGAGGAGGACAAAGGGGGGCCTAGTCACATGGATGAGGGAGTGGCCATGCGTATGGGGTGCGTGTGAGGGTAGTTTTCTCTTTATACCATAAGATACTTGTTTACATATTTTTCCTATAAATAATCACCCGAAGGCTTCATAATTCTCACATTAAAACTCTTCTTCTTCATTAGCTCCTTAATGCTCTTTAATGACTTCCACATCCTCATAAATTATTCCATGGTCTTAGTGAAGTTCTATTGAAAATACACTTCCCGATATAGAAATATATTGCCTTAGCTTGAAATCAAAGTGAGTTATCACCTTCTCTTCTCCCTTCTTACTTGGTTGAGCTCGTCCAGGCATCTCCATTCTCTCTTGTATAAGGCTGAGCACACCTAAGGGTCTTAGGTCAATTTTAGTACATTTAGAGACAAATGAAAGTGAGAATTACTACGCTAGTTTATTAAACTATATGATGATATGATATGTTTGTTATGCATGTTTTCTATGTTTTATCACCATGTTTTTAATGTGATAATATGTTTTCTTGGTTGTAGAAATAATTCATGCTAAATACACGTTGAATTTACACAAAGAAAACACTTTCTCTTATGAATTATGAAAGTGTTACGGCATTGTTAAACCTCTTTACACATGAATAAAAATGGTTTAAATAATTTATATATGTTTTATAAATATTAAAACTCATTTTAGAGAAGTTTTGAAAAGATATGAAATTAGAGTCAAAATAAGCCACTGCGTTTCGGCGGTTCGCGATTTCGCGATATGAAAAGTTAAAACGAATGTATAGGTGGATTATAAGTTACAACTCTTTGATATAAGAATTTTATTGACCTTGGGGTAATGGTTTTCAAATGAAAAAGAAATATTGAGATTTTATTTAGTAAAATTTGAGATATGTCCAAATCAATTTTTCAAAACATCACGTTTGGACAAATCGAAAACCAAAGTTTCAAATTCTTTTAAATGGATATTTAAAATCTTTAAAAATATATAATAAATTATAAAATTATGTTAAAATATTTTAGAAGAGTTTTGAATGAAAAAATTGGATATATAAGAGGTTTAAAATGGGATTTGTGATATGAAGCCCTTAAAAGCACTATTCATCGGACATTTAACAAAGGAATTTGAAAATTTCTGAAATAAGATTTAGACTTAAGTTTTCTTCCTCAATCCTTTATAAATGTTTTTAAATAATAAATCAAGTATTTTAAAGGGTTTAGAGTCGATCAAATAACTTGGCCGTCTTATGGTTGATAGAGACATAGTCTCTAGGTTGGAGTTCGGGAAAAAATTGCCTGCTCCCTAGCTATCCAGATTGGTCTGACGAAGGGGATAGTTATTTGATTTACTCGGATCATAATAGAAAAGAGATTTAGAATTTTTCATAAATATAAACAAGATTTCAAATAAGATTTTGATGGTAAAGAGAACGTTCTAGTTAAACTCTATATTAAATCCAATGAAGAAACTTATACTATCCGCGAGAATTTAAAAGGAGAGTTCATCATTATTTGACAAATAGCACATGTTAAATGTAGAAATGAGTATTGAGTATAATCAGTCTAATTTACATAAATCTCTCTTTACTCAGTGCTAACTTATTTAGGTATGCAGTAAATGCTGTTTCAAATAACACAGTTTTGACCCTATTTTAGAAATGTGAAACCTTCATTAAGATTGGAATCATACTAACAACCGAATATGGAAATATTCTTCCTAAGTAAAAGATGAAATTTTTTGGTATTTCCTAAGTTAAAAAAGGATTTTAGTTAACTAAAATATTTGATAAAAGAAGTTTAATAATATCGTGTATGCTGAAAAAGAAATGGTTTAAAGACATATATCTCCAAGAAGATATTTTCTTGGAAAAAAGATATCGACGAATTGAATACTATTATTCATCCATATAGTTGACATCTTTTATCAATAATTGCTTCGGATAAACCGAGATGGTTTGGGTGATTCCAATCCAAAACAATCCGAACCAATATACGCGTTCGAAAGTGAAGGCAATGATTTTGAATTTGGAGATCATCATAATGTGGGGCTGCTTGCCATTAATCACGGGGAAAATTATTATATCATATATATGGTGCCAGTGGTATCTTCATTGAAATCTTCGATGGAAAGACTACTCGCTACTAATCCTAGGGGTGATTCCCAAATAGGATACGGTAGGAGAAGTGCCTTCAGTTTATCCTGTTCCTGGACAACTTGTATAAACGAGTGTCTGACATTGCATTTTTAAAATTACATACATTGATTTTTACAAAAATACATCTGTTTTGTGATCAGGAGGTGACCCCTCTTACACTTAACACCCTTCCCTGAGATGTATGAACTCTGGGGTTGTATTTTTTTTGGAAATCAATAATGTGTTACTAGGAATGGCAACGTGGCATTCAAAGTGATATTTTTTTGTAAAAGGTAATACGTTACCTCAGGCCTCGCACCCGAAAATGGTTGAAATAGGATATGCCATATGGCTATGTGGGTCACATCCATTAGGGTAAGGTCATCATCTTTCTATATTACTGAATATATATCGGGTTTGCCATGTATCATACAATACGCCTCGGATAGGTCACGAATGATCAGGATGATGTCATATTTGGTACTATCCAAGACCATTGTGTTAGTCACCGGAAAGGGGTAGGCCGGTCTTGCTAGAAGCAGTAGACTGTCGGTGGGTCCTCAGTACATTCCTATATAGATGTACTATACGGACGGTAGTCCCTTATCTATCATTATATGGAATCCATTCTCCAATCAGTGCCTTTAGACTCAGTTGTATAACTATTATGCTGGAATTTGATCAATGTAACAATTTTAGCTAAGATTAATATGCATTGGTAATCTAAAGTCTATTATAATATTGTTGGATTTTGCATAGCAATGCTTTGGTTATCAAAGGTAAAAACCGGTCCATGTTTATGTGAGTCGTGATTTTATGAGATACTCTTTGTTTTCAAATATATCTGTGTTTTGAGTTTTTCCACACTAGTCACATGACTAACCTGGAGTTTCCTTTCTTTTCCATTAGACTCTGGGTGCCTATTTTTCTAGGCAGCCAAGTAGTTAGGTCTAGCATCGAGCATTTTGGAGGTGCTTGGAGCAAAAAGTGGGGTTTCTTCTATAGATAATTATCCATTTTAATTTCTACTTCTTTTGTTTGCTGTGTGAATTCAGCATTAGTAGGGACAAAGATTTATAAACGTCTGGACTGAGATTAGGATAGACTCTTGTATGTATTTAAAAATTTCCACTGTAAAGATTATATACTAAATAATATATGTTTATCCATTCGTGTAAGATTCTGTTCTTTCTTTATTTTTCTTTTTTGCCTTGATCGATCTGTCTTTCTGGCATTTGGATATTTGGTACATGAATACCATGAATGTATTAATGTCGATTTCTAAGAGTCGAAAATGTGGGTCATCACACTTGGTATCAGAGCTTAGGTTGAGCGAACACCTGAGCCTGCTAGGGGTCAAGTCTCTTCATAGATAGGTTAGTTATATCCTAGGATGATTGACTCATTAGAGATAGGGTAAATGATACCCTAGAATCAGTTTGATCATATTATATATGAGCACGTATTTGTTAATGTTATATAAAAATTATTTTTGTTTGGATAAGTGGTAAACGAAATAATTTTACCAAGATATATATTTTGAATATAAAGGAATACCTTTAAATGATATATTTATTTTATGTAGTGTTTGGTTGTCAAGGGAATGATAATATTCCGTTATTATCATTGATTGATTGGTTGTTTGATTTAAAGTTTAAAATACGAACATCTTGTGAATTTAGTTTCACGGTTCGACTATGTGGTGTTTAATAAATAATACTGGTTAAGGTTAAATAAGTTTATTTTATAAATTGGATAATTATTTGAAATCGGGTTAGTTAAATCTTACTATGAACACCTTATGATTAGAATTTCACGGTTTGATTATAAGATGTTTAATAATAATGCTGAGAAGATATAGAATATTAACTAATGAGGGATATAAATAAAACCTAGTAAGTTGGATATGTTTATAAAATGAGAATTTTTAGAATATTAATCTAAAAGGATTTTTGAAAAATAGTTTTTCAAAGATTTTTAAAGGTGATAATAGTAATTTTTAGGTAATATTTTAGCAAAGATTTCAAAAGATTCTTGGAAGTAATAAAACATTTGGACGTGGAAATCATGGTAAGAGATCTAACTTAGAAAAACTATCCTTAATAATTGGTTGAACAAGAGTCTTGATTTATTTTGTGATATTCCAGTTAATCTTCTAAGTATTGATAGAATATTAGTTTGGGGAAACAGTATCAAGTGCTTAGTAAATTGTTCTTTTTATCATTGTGCAGTCAAAAAAATTATGTTAAGGTAAACTTAAATTAATAACCGATAAACAATTGGTAGAAATGTTAATAATCTGACATTAGATTAGGTTAGGATATTTAAAATGCTTATTATTTGCCTCTAAGTGTTAGTTGTTTATATTTTTAGAAGCCTTCTAGTTACGGGAGGAGTTATTCCAAGGGGGAATCCTCAAGGGTCAATTAGGGTGAAAAAGATATTCTAATAATTCTTTCTAGTGACAAAGAGGAACCTGAAAGATAGCCGTCTAGCAATGGTTGGCCTATATAAAGGAAAAGCTTGATCAATATACTCTTCTAGATGAGGATGGTTATACTATGGCTGAGACACTTATATCACCAAAGGCTTCGTAGCTTTTTATGATATCCAGTGATAAAGAGACAACCCAGGCATCAGACGATGTAGAGATAGTCATGGTGTTAGAACCCGTAGAGTTGCAGCAAGAATCCTCAAATGGAATGTGGATAATAGATCCAGAAAGTTCAGAACCACAACAAGATGAGGAGGTAATTCATGAGGACATAGCCATAGAGGAAGAATTCGAACTGAAGGAAGATCCAGATACCACAATAGATAGCCAAGAATCTGCTACATGTTATGCGTGGATGGATGAAATATCGAATGAAGTAGATAATAGTATTAATGATAATGATAATGTTAATGTTGTTTGGGAATAAAAGTGTCTAGTTTCAGGCATCAACAGGGATGATATGGAAGAGTTTAAGGAAGAGTTTGAGAATCATTGGGAGGAGGAAGGTCAAGGTCTAGAGGAGTTAGCTGAGGGGGATGTTTTACCAGGAACTCCGACTGGATTTGATCATGTTCCATGAGTCCTCAAGGACGGCATTGGTAACCAATGGGATGGAATTCAATTCATCAAAATGAGGATGGAATTGAAGTAGACGACGAGTTGGAAAGTGAATATAAATACGATATGAGGAAAATTATGGTATATGAGTTTGGGAATTTAGGTGGACCATCGGCCTCGGAATCAGAAGGATAGTCTGGTATTATGATGAGATTTGAAGATTAGTTGATATAGTATTTTAAGTAGTAGTGTATGGTGGCTTAAGTATGTTTGTAATATGGTTATGTATTTTCAGTATGTATCATACCTAAGTATGGTGTGGATGATTTATGTAAGATAAGGAAATAAAATTTAAAAGGAGAATTTTCTTTGTAAGATAAAACTATATCTTTATGAAATATTTAAGAATTTAAACCAAAATTTTGCAACAAAAATACGTAAGAATTTTGGAAAGGATAAAGAGCATGTGCGTTATACAAGGGTTAATTCGTCGCACACTTTGGCCTAAGATTTGGATATAGGACTTTGATGTTCGAAAAGAATTTATCACTCGATGCTTTATGGGGAACATTAGTGAGGGTTTATAGTGGGATACTTATGTTCTCTATCATAAAAGTTTCCGAGCCTGATTAGAGTCTGCATTAGAGAATCGGAGAATCAATACTAGTTCGAAAGGTCTATTTGAATTTAAGATCGAATCAGATATACCATACTGATAATATGTGTTTATAACATGGGGTTGGGTAAGTATTATCGGGTTTTAGGTGTGGTCAATTTCGAAGACAAAATTCTTTTAAGGGGAAGAATGTAGCGACCAGTAAATTTATCACTTTGTAAAATAATATTTATCTTTAAAATTTTCAAATAGATTTTATAACACAAATTATAATATTGTAGACAATAATTAATGATGGTAAACTTATTTTAAAATTGTATTTACAAATATAGATATTTGGATTTCCTTCAGAAAGCGACGAAAATCAGTTTTCAGTAAAATTAAGATTTTCTTAACTAGACAATACGAAATTGGATACATACACTTATTTCTCCATTATCATCACTTTTATATTCTTTTGGAATTTTAAGTTAAGTTTAAATATCCAAATAATTGTTTTAAATGATGAATAATCCATCTTAATTTTTATATAATGATAATAAGTGATTTATAATAGTTTTATAAATATATAAAGTTCGTCGCATTTTAATAAATTAACTTCATTTTTTATAGATGTATTTTAAATATTATGGAATACGGTTTTATAGCTTAAATAATCTCGTTTTAATTATTCTAGGATGATAAGAAATATATTTTCAAGATTTATTTGCAAATATATATTGTTTAACAGAGAAGTCAAAATATGACCGGAAATCGGATTCTAGATTCACAACGGTCTAACAAAATAAAATTGTTTAATGTCATTGTAACCTTGATGTTATGTCTTGTGCACATCTACACATGTCGTACATGCATACGTATATGCAACTTCACAACATACACACACACATATACACCTAAAATATCTAAGATATTTTACATTACTTTATCCTCAAGCTAAGAAAAAGCATATCTCTCATCAAATATCACTTCCACCACCATGGCAAGGAGGACGACAAGAGGGTGGCCGAGCACATGGAAAGAGAGGAGCGATTGTGCGCATAGGGGGTGTGGGTAGTTTGGTCTTTGTACATAAGATATTTGTTTACATATTTTTTGTATAAATACCTATCTTTATGCTTCATAATTATCACACCAAAACTCTTCTTCTTCCTTCTTCTTGGGCTCCTTATTGCTCTTTAAATGGCTTACATGTCCTTATAAATTATCCCGTAGTCATAGCGAAGCTCTGTTGAAAATATACTTCCTAATATAGAAAGATATCGCCTTAGTTTGAAATTAAAGTGAGGGGTCACTTTCTCTTCTTTCTTCTTGCTTGATCGAGCTCATCTAGGCATCTTCACTCTTTCTAATATAAGGCCGACCACACCAAAGGGTTCCAGGGTAGGATTCACAAGCTTCCATGCTGTGATAGCGGAGCTATAGTCAATTTTAGTACATCTAAGATAAATGAAAGTGAAAATTACTTCACTAGTTTATTAACTATACGATGATATATTATGTTTGATATTCTTTTTTTCTACGTTTGATCATCATGTTTTGAATACGATAATATATTTTCTTGTTTGTAGAAATAATTCAAGGTAAATACATGTCAAATTTACATAAAGAGAACACTTTATCTTCTGAACTATACAAGTTTTACGACATAATTAAACCTCTATAAACATAAATAAATGGTTTATAAGTGTTTTATAAATATCAAAACTCATTTCGGCAAAGTTTGAAAAGACATGAAATTAGAGTCAAAATAAGCCATCGCGTTTCGGCATTTGCGATTTCGCGACCCGAAAAGTTAAATGTGTAGTGTGGATTATAAGTCGGAATTCTTTGAAATAAGTATTTTTCAGACCCTTAGGTTATAGTTTTCAAATGAAAATGAAAAATCTAGATTTTGTTAGTAAAATTTGAGATATGTCCAAATCAAGTTTTCAAAAACATCGTGTTTTGGCAGTCGAAAACTAAAGTTTCAAATTCTTTTTAAATGGATATTTTTAATCCTAAAAAATATGGAAAAAATTCTAATAATGTGTTAAGATATTTTAAAAGATTTTTAAATGGTAAAATTGAACATATAAGAGATTTAAAATGGGATTTGTGATACGAAGCCCTTAAAAGTACTATTCATCGGCAATTTAACAAAGGAATTTTGAAATTTCTAAAATAAGATTAAACTGGAGTTTTCTTCCCAAATCCTTTATAAATATTTTCAATTAATAAATCAAGTATTTTAAAGAGTTTAGACTTGATCAGATAACTTGATTGCCTTATGAGTAATAGGGAGGTATTCTCTATGCTGGAGTTTGGGAAACCAGTTGACTGCTCCCCTTAGCTATCTAGACTGAACCGACGGAGGTGATAGTTAATTTTGACTTACTTGGATCATAAAATAAAAGAGACTTGGAACTTTCCATAAAAAATAAACATGAGTTCAAATAACATTTTGATGGTAAGGGGAATGTTCTTGTTAAACTCTATATTAAATTCCAAGGAGGGAACTTATACTATCTGTATGAATTTAAAACGTGAGTCTACCATTATTCGACGAATAGTACATGTTGAATATGGAAACTAGTATTGATTATAATTAGTCTAATTTTTATGAATCCCTCTTTACTCAATACCACTGGTTTGAGTTTACAGTAAACAATGTCTTAAATAACATTGTTTTTCACTCATTAAAGATATGTTTTGGAAATATGAAATCTTCATTAAGATTGGAATCAAACTAACAACCGAATATGGAAATATTTTTCCTAAATAAAAGATGAATTTTTTTAGTATTTCCACAGTTAAAAAGGGGCTTTAATTGACCAAAATATTTGATAAAAGAGGTTTAATAATCCCATATATGCTGAAAAAGAGATAGTTTGAAGACATATATCACTAACAAGATATTTTTCTTGGATAAAAGATATTGATTAATTAAATAATAGTCACCCATATACTTGACATCTTCTATCGATAATGGGTTCGAAGAAACCGGGATAGGATCTGGGTAATTCCTATCCGAAGAATACTTCGAACCAATATGCACATTCGAAAGTGAAGACAATGATTTTGAAGACGGAAGTCTTCGTAATGTAGGGATGCTTTCCACTAACCTCATGAGAAATTCCCATATCATATATATAGTAACAGTGGTATCTTCATTTTGAAATATTCAATGCAAGGACTGCTCGCTACTAATCTTATGGGTGATTCTCAAATAATATATAGTAGGAGGAGTGCTTTTGGTTTGTCTTGTTCCTAGACAACTTGTATGGACGAGTGTCTAACATTTAATTTCTAAGGCATTGTACATTGATTTTTACATACATCTATATGGTGGGGTAGGAGGTAACCCATCTTATACGTAACACCCTTCCTTAAGGCATATGAACTCTGGGTAATACTTTTATGGAAATCAATAATATGTTATTAGAAATGGCAATGTGGTTATCAAAGTAGGACTTTTGTAAAAGGTAATAAGTTACCTTAGGCCTTACATACGGAAATGAATGAAATAAGGTATGTCGTATGGCTATATGGGTCGCACAATTTAGGGTATGATCATCACCGTTCAAGATTACCCTCTATATATTGGGTTTGTTGTCTTTGCTATGTGACGTCTCGGATAGGTCAGGAATGATAGGGCATGTCATATTCGGTACTATCTAAGACCATTGTGTTGGTCAGCGTAAAGGGGGTAGACCAGTCTTTTCAGATGCAGAGGACTATCGGTGGGTCCTCAGTACATTACTCTGGAGATGTATTGTATGGAAGTAGTCCCTTACCTGTCATTATATGGAATCCATTCTCCAATAAGTACCTTCGGACTTAGTTATATGCATATTATGCTAGAATTTATTCAATGTAACAATTTCGGCTAGATTAATGTGAATTTGTAATTTAGACTCGATTATAATATCACTGGATTTTGCGTAGCAACGTTTTGGTTATCATAAGATAAAAACCCGTCCATGTTTATGTAAGGCTGGTCTTATGAAATACCTTGCAAAAATATCTGTATTTTGAGTTTTCTCACACCGGCCCATGACTGATCCAGAGTTTATTTTCTTTTCCCTTAAACTATGGGTGCACTATTTTTTGGGTCTGCCAAGTAGTCAGTTCTAGCTTGGAGCATTTTGGAGGAGCTTGGAGATGGAGCTAGAGTTTCTCTATAGAAAGTTATCCATTTCCATTTCCGTTGCATTTATTTACTGTTTGCATTTAATATTAGTAGGATAGAGATTTATAGCTATCCAGGTTGAGATTAGGATAAACTCCGACGTGTGTATTTTAAAATTTCCACAGTAAAGAATATATGTTGAAATAATATATGTTATTTCATTCGTGTAAGATTCCGATCTTTCTTTATTTTTCTTTTTACCCTTGATCATCTGTATTTCTGATACTTTGATACTTGGCACATGAATATCGTGGATGTATTAGTGTCTATTTCTAAGGATCGCAAAGGTGGGTCATCACACACTTAATCTTAGTAATACTCATTTTGCAATCCTTTGTCATATGCTCCTTGCCTTGGCACTTCTTACAATTAAACATCAGTTTCTTTATTCTACCTTATGCTCCAATTCTGCCTTTGTGGTGGTACTACTGAAGGCTTTCCTTCTGCTTTATTAGATCCTTCCTTCCTAATTTAATTCTGTAATGACGTCTTAATCAAGCTCTTAAAGATAGCACTAGTAAGTACACAACTCAAAGTGATATCCCTATAAGATGGATTTAATCCTCCAGGAAACTTTTTCTATGTTTTTGCTGGTGTATTAATAAGATTTAGGTTATATTTCGTTGGACGATTAAACTCGATGATCTATTACTTAATATTGCGATCTCCTTCTTCCTAGTGGATGAACTTTTCTAGCTCCAACACAACCACATCCCTCACCCCCATTCAGACTCTGATATAAACTTAGTCTCAAAGCGCCCCATCAAATCAATCCAAGTAATTCTAATGTCATATGTTTTTGCAACGACAATCTTCGACCAGTACAAGGCATCCCTTTGTAAGGACCACGAACTCGGCTGTCTCGTTATTACATCATCCATACCTATATTAGTAAATATCAAATCATGGTTCCTTAACCATGCTCGTGCCTTAATAAATGAGTTAATCCCAAAATAATTATTTTCACCTACACTGTGGAAATCCTAGCACTGCTTGGTGAAATCCCAAGTAAGCAGAGGTGCTTGGTTGTACCTTGAGCTTGTGTTATGGGTCCTCCATTGGGGTTAGGTTCAGTTTGTCCCCTTGCTTGAAGATATCGATTGAACCATATAAGGATTTTCACACTCGGAAGCTCAACTTCTTCACCAGAACTGTTATCCTGGTTTTTAACCCAGCAGGATCCAAGTAAAGATGGAACAACTTGATGGAGTAGGAATAGCTCAGAAGTTAACCAAAAGAGTCTGAATATAAAACAAAACGAGAGCCAAGAAAAAAGAATGAAAAATCTACTAGGGACATAGATTGCTAGTGATCCATGGCCTATGGATTGCTAGCAATCCATGGGGATAGTTCAATGTTCAAGCGAGTCTCTTTCATCGTGATCCAATCCATATTACTGAAGTAGAGACTGAATTTGACGAGATTCTGAGTTAGCTAAGCCAAGAGACAAGCATCCGTCCAGTCCAATCAGCAACTAAATTCAACTAGTAAGAAAATCGTCATAAAAAAAGCGATGTGCAATGAGATTACATGAACAATATCAATACAAGGCAAAGGAAGCATTCCAGGCATCGAAGACTAAAAATATGCTAGGTGCATGGACCGCTAGCGATCCATATACTATGGATTACCAGCGATCCATACGTTATCGTAGTATAAGCACGACCTAAACTAAGTGCAGAAGGGGAAAGAGGCTAAGTAATTAGCTCGTGTTTGAGCTAATTCTATGGATCGCTAGTGATCCATGATTTTGGCTCGGATCGCGAGCTAAGCTCCACTACGTCTTCCTGTGTCCATCAACAAGCATTCGCGAACATGCTTGGCCTAATAACTCTTCAATCTTTATAAATACCATCCCGCCTGCAACATAAAGAGGATCTTCGCGAGACTGGTTGCTGAGACTCTACTGGAAGCTTTCTTAACTCTTTACCTCCCTCACAATAATCTTTAGACGAGTCCATTATGATTCTCCAGTGGATTCTAACTTTGGAAATTTAGTCCAGCTAAGGATAATTATAAGCGTTGTAATCAAACACTTCTTGTAATAGCAATTAGTCTATAATTAAAACTATAAAGTGGATGTAGGCTTCGTTAACAGCCAAATCACTATAAAAATCTTCTTGTCTTCTTTCCATACTGCTTTTTCCTATATATATTATCTACATTATTGCTCTATGAAAATAGGGCTGGTGCTTTCATACTCAAACCAGGGTGTTGATCCATTTTTTGGGTTAACATTTTAGTGCTTTCACTGAGAACCCAACTTAGGTTCTAGATCTAGCTATCTACTTTGGATCAGAAAGGTCTACAAGTTGGATCCTCAATTTTGCTTGAAAAATCTACTGCTTGGAATCAATTGCTCCTGGAAGACGGGGAACTGCCTTTGGAAGGTCCATAGAGGCAGTAATAGCTGGAGAAGATGTTAGTCCCCAACAAACTGAAGTAAACAGTTCTAACTTAGGAAATCAGACGCCATCACCCTCCAGTCGGCACGAAGTCGTCACTAGGGATGAGTTGAATAAGATGGTTGATGAAACCAACAAAAATGGAAAGTAGCCAGAAGGCTCTGATAAATAAGATTAGTGCTCTCTTAATCTTACAGATAAATCCTTCCCTAAGAACCATGCCTGAACCCACGGCTATTATAGAACAAGAAAATTCTTCCGTTTCTGGTCTAAATAGAAGAAACGGAAAACAGCCGCAAAAAGGTGTGACAACAGAAACCATGGGTCTCAACATCAAAGGAAATATGAGCACCCTACTCGCCATGAGGCAACCAATTCCAAACTTGAATTAAGGGGCAAAGACCCGCAAGAAGATATAGCAATGGGCCTCTCCGACTTAGAATGTCAACACATTCGATGATGCTAGGAACGTCCAAACTACCCCAGTCAGGCTAACTTTAACCCAATGGGATCCCACGGAAGTGGCTCTCCCAAAGATAGGAGAGCCTAGGCTTTAACCCACTCGCCAAGACTATTTGCAAAGCCAAACACTTGGTGTAGTGACTAGCTGCCACGCCTAGGATTACCAGCCATTAGAGGCATACATAGTAGGCATGGTCAAACGATTAATGGACGAGAGTAATAATAGGAGAGATGATGAATGGGAATCTGCACCAAGTCGGACTCCCTTTGCTGATGAAATCTTGAATGAGAAGTATCCGAAAAAATTCATAATGCCTACTATTCCATCCTACGATGGGACAAAGGACCCAAAACCCAATTTGTATAAGTACAGTTGGTACATGGATGGAGCTAATGCCTCTGAAGCTGTTCGGTGCAGGTGTTTTCCCATCTTTCTAGAGGGAATTGCATCTATGTAGTTCGCTAGGCTTCCGCCGAGATCTATCTCTACTTTTGACCAATTAGGAACAAGATTCCTCGATCAGTTCTGACTCCATATCGTGTAACCAAAAGATGTCATGTCCATATCTAGATTATTCTAAGGACGCAACAAACCACTGAAATCTTTCATGAATCGGTTCAACACTGCAGTGACAGAAGTAAGCAACCCCAACAAGGACATGGTTTTTATGGCATTAGTCTGTACCATTCACCCGAAGGCTGAATTCGAAAAGTGGATTAAGATGAAGAAGCCCATTGAGAGGAAAGACTTCAATCTTAATCTAAGTCAATACTTAAGGTTGGAAGAAGCGCAGGAGTTGGAGAGGAAGTCTACCGGTGTGCAACCGATGAACGTCGGTCATAGTGATGCAGCAATGAATCAAAACACACATGCTTCTAGAACTGCTGAAGGGGTCACAGGGAAAGATGGAAATAAAAAGAGGAAAAATCAAAATTCTAATAAAAGAAATGGTAATGGCAATAATAAAAGGCTTAAAGGGTTTAGGCCTGAAGACCACATCCCTCTAAACGACACTCCGCAAAATATTTATGTCGCCACACAGGGGACTGAGGAATGCAAAAAAAAACCCTAGGAAGGAAGCAACTAAGCAACAAAAGCGCTTAGGAAAGTTCTCCTGCTTCCATGAGACACACAGTCATAATACAAACGAATGCCGCCATCAAAAGAATCTCATTGAAGAGTTGATCTTGAAAAATGAATTCCAGTAGTGCGTGTGGAAGTCATAGAACGCTGATCAACCTAAGACTCCGTAGCCTCCTAGGGAATGAAGGAATCAAGCCGAAACTAGTGAAGAAGGGTCAAAATGAACTGACCAGTGGCATATTATTAGAAAAATATTTTGGGGACTACACATCGTGCAAAGAATTTAAGGAGAGATGGAGTGGTATGCAAGTTCGTTGAAGCATGCTTCAAAGGAATCATGTCTCACAATAGAAGATGAAACTCCAGCTAAGATGTAGAAATTTTTGAGTGATAATATAGTGTTCCAAAATCGGGACATCGAAAGAATCGAAGCTCCATCTCTCGATCCAATGGTGATAATGATGGGAATCGGTCCGCTATTGTTCAGTGACTGTTGGTCGATAGTGGCAGCTCAGTTAATATACTTTTCAAACGTACTTTGATCAAATGAAAATCGGCATGAAAAGTGTGTCTGCATGCCAAACAAAGATCCAAGGGTTCATGGGCGAATCCAAGCAACCGTGGGGACGATCGACCTACCAGTGGAACTTGGAGAGGGCGGTCGAAGAGTCACTCTCATTTGGACTTTCGTAATAGTGGATGAAATGTCCGCATATAACCCCTTCTTAGGACGGCCTGCACTAGCAGATTTTAGAATAGCTCTAGACCAATAATGCCTAACTACGAAGTTCCCTACTGCAAGCAGAATTAGAGTGGTGAAAGGAGATCAATGCACCACTAGGGAATGCTACATTGCAGAATTACATGAATCCAGAGGGAAAGAAAAGGGAAAGGATGTAGGGAGAACTCTCCACATCCGTGAACCGTATGAATAGCAACTATAGAGCCTCCCCTGGCTTGGGGAGCATAGCCGATTCAACAAGGCTTTGGACCCTTGAAAGAAGAGTTCAGGGGAGGAACCGGCAGCACCAACAGAATTGACGTTGTTTGTCCCAATTGATATGGACGACCCAACTAATGCCTTGAAAATTGGATCGCGCCTTGAAACCAAGATGTGGTTAGAACTTACTAAATTTCTTCACACCAACTTGGATGTATTTGCTTGGACACACTCCGATATGTATGGGTATCACTAGAAATCGCTCACCATGCGCTTAATATTGACCCTAAATTCACACCAGTAAAGCAGAAGACGCACAGTCTGGGTCCTGAACGGTCCAAGATGTTGAGAGAAGAGGTGAATAAACTAATGGCCAATGGTTTCAAACACAATGCAACCTATCCTGAATGAGCATCTAACTCGGTCTTAGTCAAAAATTCCAATGAAAAATAGCAAACTAGCATTGACTATTCGGACCTAAACAAAGCTTGCTTGAAAGATAGCTTCCCTCTGCCTAGGATCGATTATCTTATGGATGGTACAATGGGACAAGAATTGTTGTCATTCATGGATTAATATTCGGTCTACAACCAGATCCTGATGCATGAGCCTGATCAAGAAAACACCAGCTTCATCACCGATCTGGGACTATGCTGCTGTAGGGTTATGCCCTTCAGTTTAAAGAATGCTAGGGCAATATACCAAAGATTAGTGAATACCATGTTCAAACGCCAAATCAAGAAGACTATGGAAGTTTACATGGACAACATGTTGGTCAAATCACGAGTAGCTGCCAATCACTTGGATAATCTCGCTGAAATATTCGAAATACTCTAATAGTACAGAATGAAACTCAATCTGCTTAAATGAAACTTCAGAGTAGCCTTCGAAAAATTCTTAGGATTCATCATAAGTGCCAAGGGCATTGAAACATACACAGAACCAAGCTTTGAAGAATAAGAAGGAACTGCAAAGCATGAATGGAAAGGTCGCAGCACTAAGTCGATTTATCTGAAAAGCTACCGACAAGTGTATACCATTCTTTGATGCACTGAAGAAAGGAAAGAAAAACTTCAAATGGAGTGAAGCTTGTCAAACAGCATTCGAAGAATTGCTGCGGCATGTGGCTCCGCCAATTCTGTTAAAGCCTGTGGATGGAGAAGATCTGTTGATTTACTTAGCAATCTCGCTTCATGCATTGAGCACCACCATTGTGTGTGAAGAAGCAAAGATCCAATGATCGTGTATTACATTAGCAAGTGGTCTACTGCAGTTGAGAAAAATTAGCCAAAGTTTGAAAAGCTAGTGTATTGCCTCTTGATCGCATCTAGGAAATTATGACCATACTTTCAGGCAAATCTAATCAAAGTACTGACCGATCAGCCGCTGAAGCAAGTGTTGTATCGATCTGAAACTTCTGGAGGACTTCTCAAGTAGAACATCAAAGTGAGTTAATATGATATCACATACCATCAAAAGAAGGCCATTAATGGGAAAGCACTAGCAGATTTCATCGTCGAATTTACTATATGAGATGACGAGGAAGAAACACTGCTAGAAGTGGAAACTCAAAGGAGAATCTTTATTGATGGCGCATCTAACAACCTCTATTCGGGAGCAGAAGCAGTGCTTGAAACTTTCGAAGGACGAGCAATTTGCCATGCTTTACGCTTGGAATTCCCTGCTATAAATACTGAAGCGGAATACGAAGCATTGATAGCAGGATTAAAAATTGTGAAAGAGCTCAAGGTAAAATATGTTCTCATCTACAGCAACTCCCAGCTAGTTGTCTGCCAAGTGAAAGGAGAATACTAGGCTCGAGGAGAGATCCTTGTGTTGTATCTATCTAAAGTGCAAGAGTTTCTAAACGACATCAAGCATTATACCATAATCCACATTCCACGGGAGCAAAACACCAAGGCGAACTATTTGGCTAAACTAGCAAGCTCTGGAGAAGCACAGTCATCGGGATTAGTCACTGTCTAAACTCTAACCACCCGGAGCATAGACGCAATGGATGTCGACTGGATCCTCGAGCTCGCCATCGAACCAATTATGTGGATGACACTGATAAAGGACTATTTACTTGCAGGGACCCTTCGGACTGACGGAATTAATGGAAAAAGCTTCTACGAAAGGCACCACGATTCATAATACAAGATGGAATACTCCATCGAAGGGGATTCTTAACCCCCTCCCCCTCTTTAGATGTATGTCCGATGATGAAGCCCGACGAATCCTCGAGGAAGTGCATGAAGGCGAATGCGGAGACCACACTATTGGGTAGACCCTTGCGAAAAAGCCCTTCAGTACGGATACTTCTGGCCGACGATTAACTACGACATTGCAGAGTACGCCCAAAGATGTGGTCGTTGCCAAAGATTCAGTAAAATTAAAAGAACTCCTTCAACAGAGCTAACGTAGATGGTCAGCCCATGGCCATTTTCAGTATGGGGAATCAACTTGACTGGCTCCTGCCAATAGTAAAAGGAGGGGTCAAATATGCTATAGTTGTCGTTGATTATTTCAGGCAATAGGATGAAGCGGAACCGCTGGCCACCATAACCATAAAGAAAGTCATTAATTTTGTTTCTAAAAACATTATTTGTAGGTTTAGTGTGCCATAGAAAATCATCAATGACAATGGAACTCAATTTGAAAGCATCGAGTTCAAAGACTTCTACAAAGGCTTCTAAATTGAGAAGAGCTTTTCCACGGTAGCTCATCCGCAAGCAAATGGGCAGATGGAAGTAATAAACAAGATCATCAAGTTCACTATCAAAAAGAGACATAAGGCAAAAGGGAATTGGGTTGATGAACTTTCACTTACACTTACGGAACTACTCACAAAGTGGCAACTGGACATACTCCGTTCGCTCTAGCATATGGCTCAGAAGCAATGATTCATATTGAATTAGAAGTCCCCTCGCACCGAAGGCAAAAATTTAATAAAAAACAAAACGAGCATCTCCTACTTGAATCACTAAATATGATTGACGAAAGAAAGGAAGAGGCTGAGTTAAGAACTGGCTCCTACCAAAAAAGATCGAACGATACTTCAACTCCAAAATTTACAAACAAACCTTCGAAGTAAGAGATCTTGTGCTCAATTGAGTCTACCCCGTTCTTGGGGCCTTTGGACTGAACTGGGAATGACCATATGTCATCCATCAAAATCTAAGAGACGGAGCTTTCAAGTTAGCAACCGTCGACGGAATCCAAATTCCCAAGGCATGGAATAGCGAATCACTCTGTCATTACTTCGTCTGAAAACTACCTTATGTACTCTCTATTTTTCAGCAAATAAGCCGTCCCAGAATGTCGTGGGCATTGTAAACAGGAAAAATCTGTCCTGCTTTCCTTAATTAAATTGATTCGCTATTTAAACCAATAAAAATGTGTTCATAATAACTACCTGCTGGGTCGACGGAAGCAAATCGACTCAGACTGTTAGATCGGTGGAACCCAATTTCTGCCTTCTAAGAACTGATGTTGCCCTTGCAACATCAGGAAGGTCCAAACTTAAACTCCTCTTCTTGCTGAAGGTAGGAAACATTAAAGAATATCAAAAGCCATGCATCCCATAAGCCATGCACTAACTTATAAAACTTAAACTCCTCACATTGCCCGAAGATAGGCAACACCGAGGAGTATGAAAAGCCGTGCATCCCATAATTCGCTCACTAACTTTTAAAACTTACACTCCTCACATTTCTCGAAGATAGGCAACACCGAGGAGTACAAGAAGCCATGCATCGCATAAGCGATGTACTAACTTTTAAAACTTACACTCCTTGCGTTGCCCGAAGATAGGTAACACCGAGAAGTATCAAAATCGACTTGGATCGATGGGAATATCGATCCTAAAAGTCGCGCATTCTATTAGCCGCGCATGCTTCTGAAAAACACCGCATCTCATAAACTGCGTGCACTTTTAAGTACCAAAATTGACTCGGTTGTACCATGAAACTTATCTGCCATAAGAATAACAAGAATAGACCCACTTCCATCATTGAAAGCAATAAATCGGAGTGCTAAAAATCAACAGGAAACTTCAACTGCTGAGGCTCAACGACTAACTATAACATTTAATATTGATCATGTCTAAACGTCTGCGGTTAACTTATACAGTGTGCACATTTCAAACATGCATATGTTGCATACTCACCAGAATATTACAAAAAAGTTGGACTACATGCCACAGTTACAAAACTTCCAAAAAAAATTAAGTGGTGACTTGGTCAAATTCAAGTTTTAATACACAAACTATTTAAACCATAAGTTACCGGTCATTTTTCAATTGTTTGAAGTAAACAGCCCTTGTGAACTAGGGCTGACACACCGACACTTAAATAAAAATTCTTAAAAACAATAATTTCACAAGTTCTATTAATCTAGACAAAGAATTTGGGCAATAATCACAGGACTGGATAAAGTGAAGTGAAAGTATATAGAGTAAAAATAAGTGCACAGAATGCATATAAGCAGATAAGTGTAAACAAAATGAGCACAAGTGCATAGAACACACATGAGCAGATAAGTAAGAGTATAGTAAAAATATCAACAATGTATACTTATAACTTTCTTTTATACAAGGTCAAAACATGGGTGCCATACCCACACAATGTCGGCCAACAAAAGAAAAATATAGACACCACAACAAAAATAATAAGTGCGGACTCTACACTTGAACAAAACTACACAAAATGAATCAAAATCAGATTAGTCACCACCCAAGCTTCTCAGCGCTTCTTTCCACCACTCCCCTTTTTGCCTTTTGTTCGATGTTTTTGCTTCGCCTCGGGAGTGGTGTCACTGCCAATGATGTCAACAATATCCTCAGCACTAATGTCCTCCTCCTTCTCTGCAACCTTCTTAGAAGATTCGCCCTTGCGAGACCTCATAGAGGCCTTGATTGCTTCAACCTTCTCCTTTTTGACGACAACTAGCTGTTCCTAATATCTGTGTGGCTGATCAGTTTGGGATTCTTGCTCCCGAACTTTGATTGGTGTTACGTCGCGTTCCAAAGATATGGAAGGGTCATCTAAGCTATGAAGTGCGGCGATCTTCTCGGACACCAATCTCGGTTGCGAGCCAGACATGGACACGATGAACGGAGCAGGTAATGAAATAAGCACATAAGTGGTGGAGATAGCAGCTGGTCCAGGCACTGAAGAAATAGGCAAATCGACAGAAAAGGAAGATGGACCTATAAGATCAAAAATGAGAGCATTGAATTCTTCCTACTCTTGCGGCGTAAGTTGAAAGCTCCCGAACACGAGGGAAACAAGAAGATTACCTACACTAGAAGAATGACCAAGAATGTTAACTTCGTACTCACTGCGTTCACCCTTCGCTGACTCTACAATCCAAGGGGAAGCCCTTAGCCTAGAACTTGCCAACGTATTGCGGGGCTGCACCGATGGTTCATCGGCGCCTGAAATGAAAGGCTCCGTAAGCGCTTTGGCAGCCGCACTCATGGTGACATCAACAACTTATTTCTCTTCATCGATCCATAAAATCTCTTGGCCCTCTAGTAACGCCTACTTTGATTCTTCATTTAGGTAATGTTCTCTAACTTTTGCTCGATGTAAATGTCACCGCTGTCGTGAAAGCGGGACATAATTTCCTCCCAAACCACAGCGAGAGTGTGTGGGAATTTAGGGCCTAAGTAGCTGAGACTCCTCTGATGTAGTAGAGAGTTGATACAAAAATTCAAGATATTCTCATCCATCTTCTCCATCTTCCTTTAAAAATCATTCCGAAGCTCCAGATAATCCTAGAAACGGCGGCCTTTTCAACTTCGATGCGAGACTTATTCACACCTGGAAATTGTCTCATCCTAGTCGGAGATGGTCTTATTATGCCTCTCTATGGTAAGGTCATGATCGAAGATGGTCTTCTTTCGAGCCTCAATAGTGCGCTGTGAGTTGCCACCTCCTCTTTTAATTTCGCCTCTTCTGCACGAGCCTTCTTAATTTCATCCCTATAGACGATATCTATTCTCTCATGGGCTTCTTTTAATTCCTTCAGAAAGCTGGCATTCTTTTAGCTTTCTCGAAGCGCCGCATTTTCTCCTCCTCTAGCTATTTGATCCTGGCATCGCGTTTTGTCAAAGCCCTTCAAAATCGTCCTTCCCTGATTCAAAAGAAAGGATTTCCTCATAGTTGTTGCAGTTCGTATCTACAAGTTTTTTGCATAATTTCTCCCACCCTACGCCTTGTTCTAAATCATTCTAGATAGCCTGAAAATGTGGCATATATGAATCTCTATGAACCGGATGGAGACCACGATCGTAATTAACCCCCCTAAGAATCACCCGGGGAGCGCCGCCTCAAGCCAGGGTGGACCAGATTGAAGAATATATGTGGATCTTTAGTAGGAGCGTAAAGCATCGGCGAAAAATAATAAAAGATGATGGAATGTAAGTTGAAGGCGGAACGGGGATATAAGTAACTGGGATATCCTGACCCGCTGAAGAGAGCGTCGGAACAAAGGCTTGTTGTTCTGAAGAGTGGGAACCACAACCGAATTTAGACCTCTTCTACGACTCCTCTCTCGTCAAAAGTCTTTCCCTTTTCATACATACCTTTGTATATTCGGCTCCGCTCCCTCTCGTCTCGGCAATGAGTTTCGGCCTCTAAATCTTTTCTTCTTCAATACTCTTCCTCCGTCATATGGGGCTAGTGACGGCCGAAATAATGCTTGGACCAACGCTGAGGGCCGGTGAATTCTTCAAAATCATTATAGAGGTCGCGTCCTCTCATCATACCTAACATGAATCTTAAATAAAAGGTTTTAAAAAAGGAAATAAACATGAAAAATATGTGTCAAGTGAGTGTAACCCTAGTGAAATGTGTGATGTGTTTGGAAGGAGAGCCTAAGACGATGCCACAACCCGGATCAGGGATGCATCGTAGAAGGAATCAGACTAATTTAGGGTGCAACATGGTTCGAATGAGGAAGCACCTCCTCAAATTTGAAATCTTCCCCCATGAGTGCATCAAAATCGATGTAAACATCGCTCAAATCTCCAAAGTGTACACCAGCATCTTTACTGGAAGAATCTCAGCATCGTTTGATCTTCAGGGCGTCATCTTTATCGCCCATGTCTAGAGGGGGTGAACCCGAAATAACAGGACTCATCCCTGGAATCTCATCGCATGATTCAGAATCCTCATCATTGGATTTTGCATAGAAATCATCACTAGAAGTGGACTCGTCTCTACTACTCCCAATCCCCCCTCCTTTTTCTCTAAGTCCATCACGGCTTTGACTTCCCTCTAATTAAAATCCTCTTCCTCTTCTTCTAAAATTGGAGGCATTGTGACCGAGCAACCAACTACGGTCGCGACAGCATCTCTTTTCTCGCGAGTTTCTCCTACCGACTCACCGTACAAGCCTTCTTTTTCTTCAGAAGTATCCTCTTTAGAATCGTGAGAAGAGCAGGTGGATCCCGTGCGTATTCTTGATCGAGAAGGAGAAGGGACCTCAATTGGAACCACTGATCTCCCCGGATGCAATAATCCATATGGAAGCACGTTTTCGTCAATCTGCTAGACTTTAACAGGTCGAAAATTCAGCAAGGGACGAGTCCCTGTTCGGCCTCAAGATAACTGCAGAAGTATTCGATTTGTTAAAAGCTTTATAGCGACGCGTCGGAACTTAATAAGTAAGAAAGAGAGCTTATCACTCGTTGTCCAAAGACGGTTAAACCCCTCGAGGCATCTAATGAAGAAATACTGAGTCTTGAACTGGGATAGATTGCTCTGCAGTCGTAATATAATTTTTCAATTCCTTTGAGCTTCGATTACAATCAATGATGGAAAATCGTCTCTTCTCTTGAATGAAAGAAAGAACCGCAAATCGTCAAAGCTTGGAGCACGGTTGAATGTACGCATGTAAAGGACATGCAAGCAAGTTAGGATGGCATATCCGTTAGGATGAATCTAGAATGGCTTGATTGCTAAATTTGAAAAGGTTTCGTGCAAATTTTTTTTAAAGGGGAGCACAGCTCCATTCAGGCACATATACTGATGATAAGCGGTATATTTTGGAGGTGGCATGTGAGCAAACTCATCCTTCTCTAGAAGGCGCATGTCTTCCTCTGGTATGCCATGTTGCATGAAGATATTATGCAAGACCTTAGCAAAGATTACAGAAGAATCTCTCTCCGGTAGATTGAGAAGAACTCTAAAATTAGGGGGAGTATAATCCAAGGTCGGACCAACCGAAACTAACCGGCCATACTCAGCCTTTGAGGTGAAAGGAGAAAAGGCGATGAACAATGACTTGGCTTCAAAAAGTGTCGGACTTCCTTCGCTCGACTTACGACGGGAAGATGGATGCTTCATTCTAAACAACAGAACTTGCATCCAAAATGGTCGGATAATTCTATTCTAAACTAATAGTTTCCCCCTACAACACTTGAATTATGGAAAGATATTGATTCATGCTGACACATCAGATTTCAAGTATGTATCAGGGCAAGTGCGATGTGTTGTCTATATGGAATGAGCTCGGTGTCCGAAACACTACAAATGCTCTGTCCTGTGTAGATAGTTTGCTCTCCGCGGGAAAAAGAAAAGGACTTCCCATATCATTTTCTTTTGTTTTTGTTTCCTCTACACCTACCGGTTATCGATCAACGATCGATAACGGATCCGTTATCTAGAGCAACGTGGAAAATTCTTTTTAGTACAGGGGCACCGAGCATATAAAAGCAAGTAACAAAAGTCTAAATTCTCAGGAAGAGCCGGGACCAACTCACAATGTGTCGTGCAATTCAGCTATGGGACTTAGCACAAGTCGATTATGGCTCAATGAACGAAGACGGCAAAACATGTCAAGCGCCGAGGCAAGGCCTGAATGTCATTCTAGAAGGAACTCAAGACTCAATTTACTATCTTCCTCCATTAAGCCGCAATCGACTTAGACTCCTCATGACAAACATTATGAATGCAACTTCACATTAAACAAACATTGTAATCAGTGAACCCACCTTGGATTAACGATTTAAATGCAAAATTGATAGAAGCTTTAGGATTGATGTACTACAATCGTGCTGATGGCGATCTAGGGATGAATCGATGGTGGTCAAAGGAACATGCGAACTAGGGTTTTGGTCAAAAGTGATCTAAGAAGGCAGTGGTGTTGCTTCGGTGTTGTCGACGTAGAAGGAATCACAGTGGAGGCTTAGGACAAGGTTAAATTTCTGGAAATGATGGGTCGAAGTGATCAAAGCAAAGGTCGAATGGCCATTGCAAACTTGGATCAAATATCTGAGAAGCCTAGTATCGCTGGAAGGAAATAAAGCTCGGGTCATGTAAAAGTGATGGGTTAGGTTGGCTCGACTGCTTATGGGGAATGAAAAATGCCAAAAATCTTCTAAGTACTCAGGTCGCTAGCAATCCAATATCTATGGATCGCTAGCAATCCATGAAGCTGCATGGACTTTATCTCCAATTTGCCTAGCGATATTTACATAACATTACAGGACATATCGAGAAGCTATAGAGAGAAATTTGATATGTTATGACAAGTAATGGTAGTCGAAATCAAAACTAAGCGAGCAACAACATGACCTAGCTTACATTCGCGAAACTCTAACACGATCACTTAAAAATTCAACAAATAAGGAACAAAAGTGATTACTTCCAAAGCATGCCATGTTTACAACGAAGATGTACACTAAAGGGCAAATGTTATCTATGTTTTTAACCTAGTAGGATCCAAGAGAGGGCGGAACAAATTGATGGGTCAGAATAGGTTAGAAGTCAACCAAAAGTGTCAAATAACAAGCTAAAAGAGGGCCAAGAAAAAAGAATAAAAAACCTACTTGGGACATAGATCGCTAGCGATCCATGGCCTATGGATCACTTGCAATCCATGGCCTATGGATCGCTAGCGATCCATGGTGATAGTTTAGTATTCAAGTGAGACTCTTGCATCGTGATCCAATCCATATTACTGAAGCAGTGACTGAACTTGACGAGATTCTAAGTTAGCTAAACCAAGAGACAAGCATCCGTCCAGTGCAATCAGCAGCTAAATACGACTAGCAAGTAAATCGTCACTAAAATAAAATAACGTGCAACAAGATTACACGAACAACATCAATATAATGCAAAGGAAGCATTCCAGGCATCGACCAAAAAAAATGCTAAGTGCATGGATTGCTAACGATCCATAAACTATGGATCGTTAGTGATCCATACATTATCATAGTATAAGCACGACCTAAACTAAGTGAAGCAGGGGAAAGAGGCTAAGTAATTAGCTCGCATTCAAGATAATTCTATGGATCGCAAGTAATCCATTATGTTGGCTTGGATCGCGAGTTAAGCTCCACTGCATCTTCCTATGTCCATCTACAAGCAATTGGCGAATAGGCTTGGCCTAATAACTCTCCAATCTCTATAAATACCATCATGCCCACAACATAAAGAGGCTCTTCTCCAGACCGGTTGTTGAGACTCTACTGGAAGCTTTCTTCACTCTTTACCTCACTCATAATTATCTTCAAAAGAGTCCATAGTGATTCTCCAGTGGATTCTAACTTCGGAGATTCATTCCAGCTAAGGATAATAAGAGCTTTGTAATCAAACATTTCTTGTAATAGCAATCAGTCTATAATAAAAACTATAAAGTGGACGTATGCTTCGTTAACAGTCGAATCACTATAAAAATCCTTTTGTCTTCTTTCCTTCACTACTTTTTTCTATATCTATTATCTACATTATTGCTCTGTGAAAATAGGGCTTTTGCTTTCATACTCAAACCAGAGGTGTTGATCCATTTTTTGGTTTAACAAGAACTAGTTTCGGTTTGATTGCTCATCTCACTTATCTATAATTAGGAATTATTAGAACTTTCCTCAGACAATGGTAAGTATTACCGGAGTTTAAGGGGTGTTTTGGTGTTATGCACACTTATATATATATATATATATATATATATATATATATAATTTTGGAATTACACAAGTACATTTTCTCAATATGCGTCCATTTCCTAAGGAATCCTAAACTAAGCTTTAATACTAGCTGTAACAACCCGCACCTCTGGACAGACCAATCCAAAGCCCTAAAATGGCTTTTGAACTCTAACTGTGCCAGAAAGTATGAATCGTTAGGTTTTAAAGTTATATGAAATAAAGACAGATACAAATTTTAAACATCCTACACATTCAAATCTCAAGGTGGAAGGAATAAACTATAAATTTTGAAAATAACCCAATCAGATAGTACTTTCAAATAAACATGGTCCGTATAGTAACTGGAAAATAGTGTCTCGAAATGTCAACATAGTAAGAGTATGATAGGATAGGTAGATATAATATGATATAAAGCACATAGGGGAGTTAATATGTCTCTATGGTGCTAAGTCATCACCTCCATGCACCGTATCATGGCCAAATAACCTTCTAGCCTTTCCACCTATAATCGAGATAAAGTGGGAGAAAGGAGGGGATTAAACAAAGTTTGGTGAGTAAAAAGTATATCAATAGTGGAATGGTGTTGAAAAATAACTAAATTGCAGTCATAATCGATCAATCTTGGGTGTTCATTTGTGTTTTTGTGCTATATAAGAGAAGTTGTCAATTTGCATGCTATGGGGTAATCATCGCTAACATACCTTAACCTAAATACAACCGATGAGAATTTCCACCCAAAGGTTGGACATTTAGAAATCAAGTAGACCTAGGAATATTCCTGCCATACAGTCTTAACAATAAACTGTCTAACAATATATTGAGTTAACCTTCTCAATGCTGAACCGCTTAAGCCACAAATACACACTGAGCAAATATCGCAATGCTTGGGCATGCACCAAATATACAATCCCGATGATTTATGGCCTACCAAAGCATTCGTGTAAACTTCTCAATGATTAACATGTCATACGCTCTATATCATTCAAGCTAAAGCTAAAGAAGTCGGTTAATAATATAACTCCTTCGTAGGTTCAAGCACTACCTAGTCATATAGCCCTACTATCATTGATGTCTACATTTCCCTTCCTCATTGTCCAATATGGTAAAAAGTGTGAGGGGGAACGTTATAATTATGTTAAGAGCATCTAGTTATGATATAATCACAAGCCTTGTTGAGTACAATGTTATGCATGCCATAAAGTGTGAACTCATGATCATCTCCAAGTATGAAACTACCCTGCTTGTCCCATAGCTTTATACAGCTACATGAACTCCTGCAAGTCAAGAAAAAAGGAACTAGTTTTTCCTCGATCCATCCTACTTGGCATGTACCAGGTCCAGGTTCAACCTTGGCTTGCTTCAGCCATGCAGACATCTAAGTTCTAATTCAAACGTTTGGTCTCCACTATAAAAATTTAGCTACAAGCATTCAGACATCTAACCCTATATTAAGATGTCTGACTTAGATTCTAGACATCTGAATTTAAGATGTCTGAATCTAGATAGTTTGGAACTGATTCCTTTTTGTTTTGCATTTTCTGAAATTCAAATATTTAATTACAATTCACTTTTGAATATGTATTTTCAGGTCTGGTAACTTTTTCATTTTATTTATTTTGTTCATCATTTTCACCGGTTCAAGTATACATGTTAAATTCATTTTTAACAATTGTTTGGCTATAGCTTTCATGTTGCTTGTACACAAATCCAAGTAATTTTATTCCATGGATATACATAGTATTCTAATCCAATTACCTCGTATACTTTAATTGACTATCTATGTAAATTTAAAGTTGATAGAATCAAATCTAAGTAAATCTAAAATAATGTATTCATCTACTTGTTATTTATAAAATCAATCCAAACAAAGCATATTAAAATATTGTCTATAGAATTAGAGGCAATTTTAATCAAATTTACCTTTTTACTTAATTTCATCATTACAAAGTTATTACTTAGGATATTTCCAAAATATGTAATCATATTTGTAGATCCAAATTCAAAGTTACTAATTCAATTGAAATTACCCATTCAAATTCAAAATTCATATGTTTAATTTCGATATATATCTAAACGAAATTTTATTGCTTATTTCACAACATAAACACATCGTAATTGATTCACTCACCTTTCTAGCTTTCCCTTCTCTTAATCTGATTTAAATTGGCATTTTCTTCTTCTATCCCTTGATTGGCTTGTTACTCTTTCACTCTCTTTCTTTGAAACTTTATTTATTTTTTGTTTTTGATTCAGAAATTTATAGAAAAAGATATAAAAGTGTCAAGATTTGCCATCTTTTGAGAGGAAGAAAGAGATCAGAATTTCTTAATAGCAGCTAGGGTTTTTATTGAAGAGAGGTGAGAGTACATATTTATTTATAGTTGAAAATTAGGGTTATTAGGCTTGATTTTGAAATTATTATTTATGGAAATAACCCTTGTCTAGTTTTCGGTAATTTTGACAAGCTTTATCAAATTCAATAAGTTATATATGTTTTCTCACTGCAAATAGCATTTTGGATGTAATGGGATAGGTTCCAAAGCCTAATTTTAATGTTTGTGAAAATTTACTATTTTTTTTCCTTTTATGTAAAATTATAATTTACCCTTATAATTATTTTACTTACTATTAAAATTTTCAAGGATGTTACAATACACGCACACATATATATCATACAATAGAATTTTTGCACAATAGTATCTTTCTAGCTCTAGTACATAAAATCAATAATAAAAGTTCTCAAGAATGGATTTCCAATGATAATAATTTACGAAAACATTATACTACCAATACATAAATATCATTAAATTCATGTTTCTTTCTTAATTTGCACTTGATAAATATCACTCTATAAATTAATAAATATAAAGTCTCATTAATCAGATTTAACTTCGACTTATTATTATTTGCCCTTTTGATTCGCATTCTCTTAAAACATTAAATAACTTATTAATATCACATAAGTTACTTCTACAAATAAATCATAAGTCAATTATATGATCTAATAATTTGAATAAAACTAATGTGAACCCATTGTGCGCACACAGGTTTGGCTAATTTAGTAGATCATATAGAATTCATAAAATTTATTTATATTATTATGTATAAAGAATGAGAAATTTATTGTATGATATAGTTGTAAAAACCTTTAATAATAATAGAAGTTTTATTTACTAAAACTTGTGCCATAATTGCCATTGTTCATAGGAAGAAGGATTGAAGACAATCATGATAGAAGAAAATTATACAACATATACAAATTTCCTACATTGTTTTTAAATAATATATTAATTCTAAAAATGGTCAGAAATATAACATATTCAGATTTTAGGAAAATTGTGACTTTGTTGAAGGATATATTGACATTTAGGAAACCAATTACCAATGAGCATGAAAGTAACCAAAAATATTACTTGCATTAAATTAAATGTTTAAAATGTAAAAAACATAAAAAGATATCAATCAATAGAGGTAAAAATGAGTCATTATTCGGTTAGATGTCTCAAATTTTGTCACGTTCCATGATCATGCTATCATAAGTGCATAAAGCTTTCAACTTTGTTAGATTGTTTATTTCTAACAATATTAATCCTATCCATCGAAGCTAACAATTCTTCTCTCTCTGAGAGTCTTAAATTATAACATTTCACGGTCTTATGGAAACCATATATAACTGACTATAGCTTTACTAAACAATAATGACATAAAATACATTCCACGTCTCTTTAAGTTTTCTTCAATAGATCATTGTTTGCACCTGGAATTATTGAAATTCTCAATACTAAAATCTAAAGTACTTTGGCAGTAAAAAAAGGCATTAATACTTGGTAATCAGATGATGTAAAATAAAAATAAAATGAACTGATACAAATGAGATTGTTGCATATATTATCTGCTATGTTTTAGCTATGGGTTGTGAGTTATACCTTCGGCCCAACAAGCGTTATACTAGTTATATATAAATAGAGAGTGTAAGACTTTTTGATCAGTATCTCTGTATATACAAAAGTAAAAGCAATAAAGTCGTTTACATTTCCTTCTTCAAATCTTTATATGGTATCAGAGCTTAACCATGCCTAACAGCAAAATGCCATGCCATTGATCCAAATCAGATCTAAAGTCATCATATCCAGATCAGACTGCATCCTTTGAATCATCTGAGAATCAAGAGAATTCTCATCATCGTTATTTCCTCTGTTTCAATCAAGATCATATATAATATCATCGTATCAAGATCGAACTGTATCTCATCTGAATCATCTGAGAATCAAGACAACTCTCATCATCAACTTTCTGTTTTGATCAAGATCAGATTTAGCATCATCATATCAAGACCAAACAGCATCTACTTGGAATCATTTGAGAAATATAATATTTCTCATCATCATAGTTTCTTTTTACATACCTGTCTCAAGATTACTGATCAAACTCTTTGCTGTGCCTCGCCTAGGAACTTCCATTAGTTTTTTCATAACCAATCAAGAATTTCCTGGCTTCTCGGTTCTTTTGCCTTACAGTAATTTTTTAGTAACTTTTCTTTATTTCTGAATCAATGGCTGAAGGAGAACAAGATATCTCTGCCTCCTCCAGCACCCACATCAATGCCAGATTCAATCCCACTAAAGAACTGTTGAAAGAGATTGTCAAGCCTTAAAGTCAGTTGCTGTCTATCCAACTTAATGAAACAAATTTTCTTGCTTGGAAGTTTCCAGATGAAACTGCAATAATAGCATATGGCCTGGAGCAATATATCTAAGGTAATATAATCATACCACCAAAGTATACTACGGACAAGGATGGAAAACTCATTAGTAATCAAGAATTCATAACACATCAAAGACAAGATAGCTTAGTCAGTTCTTGGCTAATATCATCTATAAGTGCTAATCTACTTCCACAGTTAATTGAGTTAAATTCATCACATGAGATCTGGTCCATAATAGAATAGATCTTTAGTACTCAGTCAGCAGCCAAGATTATGTACTGCAAGAGGCAATTGCAAAATGTTAAAAAGGAAAATCAATCAATGAGAGACTCTCTTGTAAAGATGAAAACCTTGTGTGATCACTTATCTTCTACAGGACACAAAATAAGTGGCACAGAGCATATTCTATCAATTCTTGGAGGGTTAGATGGTGGATATGAATCAGTGGTAGCTGTTATATCATCAAAGGAAACTCTACCCTCAATTCAATATGTTCACTCTACCCTTCTAGCTCATGAGGGTAGATTGGAACAAAAGAAATCAACTATATCAGACATGTCTCTGAACTTCATCACAAACAACAAAATCAAAAGTCAAGAAAAAGCTTCTAACAACAGAAACCAATAGTATACCAATCAGAAGGGTGGTCAGTCCTCTAGATCAAGAGGAAGAGGTGGAAAATGGTTTAACAACAATGGAAACAATAGACCCAGATGTCAGATCTGTGAGAGAATTGGCCATATTGCTAGTACATGCTACTTTAGATTTGACATTAATTACACTCCATCTCAACAAAATAAAAACAGTGCTAGAAAGTACAATCCCGGTGAAAATGTGATAAGTGCTCAAGAAGAAATCAGAGGTTAAAGTGACTGCAACAACAATGACAATGCAAAAGTTGAAGACATTCATGATAGCAGTTGGTATCCTGATTCTGGTGCAACAAATCATGTCACTAAAAACTTGGAAAACTTAAACCTCGACAACAAGGAATATAAAGGTACACAATCATTACTTTTGGGCAATGGTAAGTCTGTGAAAATTTCATATACTGGAAGTGCATATATAACAGGAAAGAAACGGTTCTTATTAAGACTACCATCTGTCGAAAAAAATTTATTAAGTGTGTCTCAATTTGCCAAAGATAATAATGTGTTCCTTGAATTTTTTCCAAGTTACTGTTTAGTCAGAGATATTCTAACAAAAGATATTCTCTTATTGTTTAGTCAGGGATTGTATACTTTCAATGTTGCTAATTCAAGAACATCTGGATGTAAGGAAAAATGGTGTAATAACTCTGAAATCAAAACTGTGAATGACTGTAAGAGCTTTGATATTTGGCATCGTAAAATTGGACATCCTCATGTAAATATTGTTAAACAAGTGTTGAATGAAAATAATATTTATTTTAACAATATTTCAACTCCATATATCTGTACTTATTGTCAAATGGGTGAAATCCACTATTTTCCATTTGTGGACTCCAAAGTCGGTTACAACAAACCATTAGAACTTGTTGCAGCTGACTATGGGGTCCAATACCCATATCAACTGACTATGGGTACAAATATTATATTTTCTTTATTGATGCATATTGAAGGTATGTGTGGATATATTTTTTGAAAATAAAATCTAAAACATGCTATGCACTTTAACAATTTATAGTGCAGGCAGAAAAGCAGACAAACTGCCAACTAAATATACTGCAGACAGATAATGGGGCAGAATTTTCACCCTTGAGAAAATTCTTTCAGGAAAAAGGTATCATACACGAGATAGCTTGTCCTTATACATCAGAACAAAATGATTTGATTGAAAGAAGGCATAGACATATAGTGGAATAGGCTTAACGTGGTTGGCAAATGCACTATTACCACTCAAGTTCTGGCCAGATGCATTTGCTACTGCAGTTTTTTTAATTAATAGATTGCCTACAAAAGTTCTAAAACTAAAGTTTCCAGTAGAAATTCTTTACAGTATCAAGCCTGACTATCATAGTTTAAAGGTATTTGGTTGTCTATGCTTTCCTTATCTCAGACCATATAATTCTCACAAACTAAGTTACAGATCATCACCGTGCACATTTTTAGGCTATACAGCTTATCGAAAAGGTTACAGGTGTTTATCTAGTAATGGTAGAATGTTTATTTCTAGACATGTTGTTTTAATGAACAAGTGTTCCTTTTAGCAACTCTGCAATTAAAACTTCACAGAAGGTTTACAATGCTAAGTATTCTTTAGTACCAATACCTGTGGTAATTGACAAAGCAGCTCATATTTCTAGAGAGAAAGATCAAGGCAATGAAAGTCCACAACACACAATGCTCTCTTCAGAACCAGGTCATGGGCAAACTGAATCATCTAACACATCATCTCAAATGCAACAGTTAGGCAATCAAATGCAGCAAAGCTCAAGTCACACATTAGATGATTCACAATCTTCTAATGAGTCATAAGAGACTGAAGTGAATAACAATGATCATCGAAAAATTCCTGAAAGAACTAGACAACATATGATCACAAGGGAAAAAAGTGGTATATTTAAACCAAAACTATACAATACAGCTCTAGAAAATGAAGAACCAAGCACATACTATCAAGCTACACAAAGTGACAAATGGAAAGCAGCAACGAATGAAGAATATGATGCCCTCATAAAGAACAAGACTTGGGATCTTATTCCTCAACCTACTAATAAAATATAGTAGGCTGTAAATGGACATACAAATTAAAAAGAAATGCTGATGGGTCAATTTCCAAATATAAGGCAAGACTAGTGGCAAAAGGATATTCACAACAAAGTGGTTTTGATTTTACTGAAACATTCTCTCCAGTTGTTAAACCCTCCACTATTAGAATTGTTCTCAGTATTGCCTTATATAGAAATTGGAATATAAAGCGACTAGATGTAAATAACGCATTCTTAAATGGTGTTTTTCAGGAAGAGGTTTATATGGAGCAACCGTATTGTAACAACCCGAGATTTTCGATAATAAAATCATATAAATTATTTATTCAAGGTTAATCGGGAAATCAAGACAAGATTGAAGTGGATTGAAAATTAAAAAGTCAAAGGTGAGTTAATCTCACTCATCTGGTTGCTATTTAAATTTAAATGGTTAAATTTAAATAATTGAATTGATTTGATGTACTATATTATATATAGTAGTATATAGTATATATTGTAATGATTGATTTCCCATATTATATAGCGGATGAGACCCTATGCGCCGCATAATAGCGGATGATATTATATAAATCCCATATACCGCGATATTCTACCTCGAAGTAGAATTGGTATTGTGCTAACATCTCTGGATGCAGGGAAACAGGTTGGAGGGATCCAACTGGATTCCTCAAAATTATTTAGATTGTTTAATATTCTGTGTTATGAATATTTGATATTCTGTGATGAATTATATTGATAATTGGATATCGAATATTATGGTTTGCTTGAATATATTTCGGTACGCTAAGTTATCAAATATGTAGAAATGGATTTTTGAAAAAGAAAATATAAGAATGAATTGAAAAGAAATAAAAGTGATTTTTAAAAACTGAAGTTAAATTGTAAAGTAGAGATTTAAAACAAGTTTTAAATCAAAGTTAAATTTGGAATTCAAGTTAGTGAATCTCAGTTTTTAAACAAATAAAATTTTTAAAATTTAAATTGTTTTAACAACTTGAATGTTAAAGTGCATTTTTTTAAATTGATTTGAATTAAATAATGTCAAGTGAAGGAATCTAAGTGACTGAGGTTAGTAATTCAATTCGAAGTGATTAAATTTATTTTGAAAGTGATCAAGTTTGCTTATGGATGATTGAAAGGTATAGGATGCCTTGAATGAGTTGACATATCTGATATGAAATGTTTTGTAGTATCATATGTTTGGACGGACGGGATATTGTGTTATTTATCAATGATGTATGGTTGTGAAAGAGGCATCCTGTATTTAAAGTTTGAAGTGTATTTCACTTGGGTAACTTGGGATAGGATGACATGAGACGTGAAGAGACCGGGGTCGGGTATTAGAAAATACCCAAAACCACTTTGATTCTTTATAAATTGATATGTGAAATCAATAGGCTCGTATGGAATGATTTAAGTGAATTGGACCATTTAATCTAAGTTTTTTGGGACTTAGAGATTTGATGTGTGAAATTAGTGATGTCTATAAAAAATGTGAATTTGAAAATTGACATGAGTTAGCCCGGGTTTAAATGAGTTTTAGCTTTGGTATTTCATGTTAGGTGAGTTTACTCACGCTGGTTTCCAGCATGACCTGGGTGTTACTTTGGTATAATGCTCGGGTCAGACCGAGTATTACAGATTTTAAAGTAAGGACGTACTGGAGCTCAAGAGGCGAGCTGGATGGCAAGAACGTATAGAGTGTCTCCGTTGTATTATATTGTTGTATATCTGAGACATGATGATTATGTATATCCAGTGTCTGTATATATATGTGTAACTCTGATTTATTATAAATGTATTTGACAGATACAGAATTCTTTTGTAAAATGTTATTATTTGTTATTATATTTTATCCGTTGTGAATGTGAGATGTTGGTGGTTCTGTTCTTCTTATTCTTCTATCTCTTTCTCTTACTAACTATCTGGAATTTTCGAGATTGAAAATTCTGGGTTGTCACACCCATGGATTTATGAAAAAGGAAAATGAAAAACTCGTATGCAAGCTGAACAAAGCAATTTATGTCTCAAACAGGCTCCAAGGGTTTGGTTTGAAAAATTAAAGACAACTTTATTTAGACTGGGCTACAACTGCACAAAATCAGACAACTCTCTTTTTACAAAATTTAATTCTGGTACTACTACTTATATACTAATTTATGTTGATGATTTTATTATTACAGGTAGTGATGATCTGGAAATCAACAGTCTTATTCAACACTTAAACAAAGAATTTTCAATCAAAGATCTTGGGTGTCTAAGCTACCTTCTAGGAATTGAAGTAAGACCTCAAAATCTTTGATTCACCTTAGTCAGAAGAAATATGTCAATGAAACTCTCATTAGAGCCAAAATGGATCAATCAAATCCAATCTCAACACTCATGATAACAAATGCTCACTTATCAAAGACTAAAGGAGAAATGATCACAAATGACAAACAATACATGAGTATAGTAGGTGCACTTCAATATGCAACAATCACCAGACAAGAAATTTCATCCAGTGTAAATAAAATGAGTCAATTCATGCAATGTCCAACATATGAGCATTGGAGAGCAGTCAAAAGAATACTAAGATATCTTAAAGAAACATTAAATTATGGGCTAACTACTGAAGCATGTAAAGCCATTAGTATTACTGGATATGCAGATGCAGACTAGGCAAGTGATATAGATGACAGAAGATCAACAAGTGGATGTTGCATTTACTTAGGCAAAAATCCAATTTCATGGTGCTCAAAAAACAGATATATGTGTCCAGATCTAGTACAAAAGTTGAATACAGAAGTGCGGCTAATGCTGTGGCAGAAACAATGTGGACAGAGTCACTATTGAATGAATTACAAATCAAAACCGAGAGCAAGACTACAATATGGTGTGATAATCGTAGCACAGTGTCACTCACTGCTAACCCAGTTCTACATTTCAGAACTAAGCATATGGAACTATATTTGTATTTTGTTCGTGAACAAGTTGCTAAGAGAAAATTAGGTATTAACCACATACCTGCAACTTACCAAATTGCCGATATTCTAACAAAGCAACTGTCAAAGATGAACTTTACTCATTTCAGAGAAAAGCTTAGGGTCGCAGACCTCGAAATTCAGGCGAAACATGACGCTTCCTACCACTCTGTGTCAAAAAGGCAGCAAGCATCTCAAGCAGAACAATAACTGTTCATACTTCAACAGCATGTCTTTTTATAAGCACGTTTACCAAGCAAAGAATCGATCTTTATTTCTTCGGAATCAGATCTCAGTAATTCGAACAACTTGGAACCTGATTTCTATTCTCGATTTGAAGGCAGCAGGAATACTTCACTCAGATCTCACAAGTACAACAACTTGAGGCTTCATTTCTATCTCAATCTGAAGGCAATAAGAATATTTCGCAAGAACATCTCATGAAATATACTCGAGCCAGCTAAAACTTTCATAGCCACTCAAGCGAAGTAGGAAAGAACTCAACTTTGTGTCGGATCTGAATTATCCTTGGTAATTTTTTGATGGCGGTGCGTTTTCTTTTGTTTTCTGGAGAAGATCGCAAATCCTAGCAGGAGAGCTAGGTTTGAGAGGGTTGTAAAATGAACCGATACAAATGAGATTGCTGCATATATTATCTACTATGTTTCAGCTATGGGCTGTGAGTTATACCTTCGGCCCAACAAGCATTATACCAGTTATATATAAATAGAGAGTGTAAGCTGTATGATCAGTGTCTCTGTATACAAAACTAAAAGCAATAAAGTCGTTTACATTTTCTTCTTCAAATCTTTATAAAAAAAATTGTGTATGCATAATGATAGATAAATAAATAGACATGTAAAATTTTCAACTTACGGCTAGAGTTATACATCTAGCAGTTAAAATGATAGTGAAACATAACCAACTTTGAAGTTAACATGTGGTCCAAGCAATAGATAACATTGAGAATGCCTTAAAGATATGTCAGCCGATGTTCTTTGTAAAGTTAAGCAAACCTTGTGCTAATATACTTTATCTTTCAGTAAAATATAGCAATTAAGAAACTTAACAATATTAAGCCAAAGGATGCAATAAAGGTGATATACTAAGGCACATGGAAGTAAGGACTGATGAAGTAAAGAATATTGGATGAATCCATGTACAAACGTTTAGAGATATATTTTCGAATACCATAAACCAAGAATTATTTAATGTTTTTGAAAATTGATTAAAATATATACTAATTTTTGAGACATGATACTTTGATTAAACATTCAAATGCTTTTTAAATAGGCTGTTGGGTTTCATGTTATACCACCTTTCGTAATGACACTAAAATCAAATTGAATGATTCATTGATAAACCATAACAGAAAAACCGGATTAAGGGAACCAAGGGCATGATGAAAAGTGCACACCAAACTTAATAGATTGTAGTCAAAGAACGAAACTTGAAATGATCCACAAAAAATGAGAATGAAATTCGTAAGGCATGACCTTACTTTAGAAAACTTTTTTTTTTTTATGAAATTGATGAGTTTAATCATAAGTATGACATCCTAGGTTCGTAGATAGTAGCACCAACAACTACATACTACGTACAGGGAGTTGCTCAATATATTAAGATTAATGTAGACTCTCTCTCCATCCTTTTATATTACTTTATAAATTAAATATTTGTTTTCAAGTATTCAACGTACATTTGGGAAAAAGAAAGGATGATGAAAACGACGATTGACTGAATAAAGGTCTACTGTTTTTGCGTACATTATGATAGCCATCTCAATTTAAGTACCACAAATTCAAGCACCAAAGTAGTTTACAATACATTTTTAGTTGAAAAACTTAATTTATATTTTGCATATTATCAGCATAGAATCAGAACTTTGTGATGTAATACTCGATAAGAAACATCATAAATCACATAAATGGAATAGAGCATGACATGGAAAACAAAATGCTCACGACAATAAGAAATTCTGAAAGAAAGAAAAAAAAAAAAAAAAATCTATTCAATGGTTTTATAAATGTGTTGACTATTGTTATGTAATAAGCTGGGATTACTGTAAACAGTTGGTTATCACACTTAGTGAAGTATGATTGCTTCTAGACTTCTAAAAATGATGTAATACTCATACTTGTCAAGAAATGAAGTACACGAATTCTTCTCTCTTTAATCTCTATATTTTATATTTTTCCCTTGACAGCTTCATTCCTGATTACAAAAAATCACATGCTAAAATTATTACCATATAGAAAAAGGAATATTTGCACTAGCATTAGAAGAATATTGTTCTTATCTCTTACTACTTTAGTTAATGAATGAGAACCTTATCTTAATTAACACTGAATTGAAAATTTATCATCCTAATCTACGAGGACTACAACCAATAAGAAACTCTTCTTGTTTCTAATCGTATTTGAAATCCAACTTGGAAGAGACATTTCTATCGTAATTTATGAACAAAATTGTAGGAGAATAGATACAGCTCTAATCCATTTTCTAACATACTTAGTTAACTAAACTTTTGTACCTGCGAGCCTAGCTTGCCAAAGACAAAATATTAGTGCCTATAAAAAATTCTACTAAAATACCTAGACGGAAATATGTGTGTGTAAACTGTTATGTTCTTGATGATGAAGATTCCACAATTGAGCTCTACAGCAACTCTTACCCTAGTATGTAGTAGAAACTACAGTAAAGAGAAAATAAACATAATATATTAACAAATCATCAAAAACCAGTTTCATCTCATATAGGGAAGTAAAAAAACTAAATTAATGCTAAATTCACATGATACATGGTTATATCACCTAATATAATGGTAGCATGCTTTACACATTGTAATTATATAAACATTCAATACCTTAATATGTTTTGCAATATTCATGAAATTTAGAACTTCATTGTACCAACATACACTTGTCATGTTTGTAATAATACTTCGCTATTATTAGTTTGGGGGTTTATTTTTTAGATTGAAGAACACTTTCTAGTGTAAATCACAAAATGATACTTGTAACTATCATTTTTTGTTTACACTAAAAAGTGTCATTCACGCTAAAAAGTAAACTTGTTGTATCTGAGTTTTAATTTTTTTGCAACTTCTTCCCTATGCCTATTTTCTATATTAGTTTCTTAATGTAAAATGTAGTAATTTTTTGTAGCAAATTGGGTCTAAAATCGAAAACTACGGTTACTTCAATTTATTGAGTACCGAATTTATACGGCTAAAAAAATCTACATGTTAATATTAGGTAATTATAACACTTATCGAATCCCAATTTATTGAGTCCCAAATTCTTTAAATTTCCCGAATGTCATATTTATTGAGTGTCTTTTTTTAAAAATATTTAGTTTAATTATTAGTAATATAGTGTCTAGTTTATTTCGCAAACTTTCCATTCTTAATTCTAATAAAGGCTATAAAAAAAGGTGTAACCACCCAACAATAAAGTGACATTCCAAGTATTTCATTTAAACTATGGTAAAATCATAAAAGAGCTAAAAAATAATTGATATATTTTAGGATGTATATATGAACTGTGAGTTGACGTTCTATTATAGATTATTTTAAGAAATCCCATAGAAAATTGTTCATAGACTTGCACCTCTTCCTATTATATCCAAGCGCTTCCAATATAGCAATATCTAATTTAAGTTTTATTGTGCACACTCATACATGTAGGGCTCTTAACCCTATAAAAATAGCTTATTGGATTAGTGCTGCAGCACACCATGCTAGCTTGGTTGTTTTAGGTCGCTTGCGACCTAACGACATAGATGATGCGGTAAAACAGGATGCAGCGCATGAGTTATGCCATAGGTCGCTAACGTGCTATGACCTAACGAAGTCTCGACCTACCAAGCCACGACCTAACAAGTCATGTTATCTGATGCTGCAAGCCTTAGGTCGTTCTGAAGTTAGGTCGCTAACATGATAGTTTGAGTTGTTCGAAGCTTAAGTCGTCATTTTATCATAGGCCGCATCATTTAAGTCGCTTGACCCTATGCCGCATCAATCTTAGGCCGCGTGAAGATTTCCAGAAGCCATTTTCTTGAGTCGCTGATCTTTAAGTCGCTCAAGCGTCCCTGTAGCTGTGCTATGTCGATGAGCCACATTGTGTAAGGTCGCATGATGTGTGCATGGTTGTAATATGTTATGTCGTTATGTGTTGTATATATTGAGTCGTATGTTGTAATGTTGTAAGTCGATGGATGTTAAGTCGCATTGTCTTTAGGTCGTGTGCCATAAGTCGTAGGTCACTGAAGTTGTTTAGGTCGGATTTTATTAGGTTGGGGATATGTGTGGGTTGTAACTACTATAAATAGGGGGTGTTGGTCATTTGTAAAGGGAGTTGATTTTGAATAAAATTTTGTTTGAGTGCATTGTGCCTCTTTGAAATTGAAAGTTGAGCGTTATCTCCTTTCTCCATTTTCGGTTATTCGAGTGCGCTCGAATCAACGGATTTGAAGCCGATTCATAGAATCTCGTGCGCGAGGTCAACGTAGAAGAGCCGTAGATCTTTTAACACGGTATCGTGCACGATCAACATGTTGGAGATAGCTAGAATTCGGTATCTCTCGAGATCAACGAATTTGGGCGTTTGGTATTTTTCAATCCATCGATTTATTTGTTTCATCTAATCGTTTCATCGATTAGTTTGACACGAAATCTTCATTTCGCTGTCATTTGTTAATATCCGTTGCGTCAGTTTGGTATTAGAGCGAGACTTAGCCAATCATAGCTAAGCCGAGCCTATTGGGAGTAAAGAGGAAGTTTTGGAGTTGTGCATCACTTTGTTTGATCAAGGCCGAGAGTGGGAGTCGTTGTTTGTTTGATCAAGGCTGAGCTAAGTACATGCCAAAAGTTCAGTTGTTGAAGTGCAGGCCGAGTTAAGTGCAGGCGAGCCTAATCCTTTTCAAAGCTAAGTGTTGAAGTGTGTGTTTGAAGATTCTACAATGCCGCCGAGAAGAGATAATCGTCATCAGAATGTTGAAGATTTGTATAAAAAAGAAGATGCTGAACAAATGGAACAACGAATTAGCAATAAATTCAATGAGAAGTTGGATGAGGGAATTAGTAGATTGGAGAAATTGATGATCGATATGAATCAACCTCAAAGGAGAAGATCACCAATCTCGAACCATGGAGGAAACGGAGTTTCGCCATCGGTTATGGAAGCGAGGAGGGTGTCACCACAATCTTACCGGGATCGAAGAGAATCATCAGTTTCAACAAGGCGAGATCACCATGAGTATAGACACGAAGAGAGAAGAAATCCACGTGAGTTTGGAGATGAGCCATATCGTGATGAGGAAAGACATAGTAGAAGAGATATGTATAATCGTAGAGAAATTGATGGTCGAGATCGATATCGACGTACATTTGATTTTGATGAAGATGGTGATAGAGGAAGTGTTCATTATCGAGATCGAGGCCAAGTACGAAATCACTATCGGGATGTAGAAGATGATCGTAAATGGGAGTCGGGGATGAAGACTGAAATTCCAGAATTCAAAGGTGGAATGATTGCGGAAGATTTTTTGGATTGGTTATCTAATGTTGAAGAAATTTTTGACTTCAAGGAAGTTTTCGAGCATCGAAGAGTTAAGTTGGTTGCTACACGATTGAGAGGAAGAGCTTTGGCATGGTGGCAGCAAACTAAACTTACACGGGAAAGAATGGGAAAGTCAAAGATTGTTTCATGGGAAAAGATGAAAAGGTTGATGAAGGCTACTTTCTTGCCTTATAATTATCAGTCTCTTATGTATCAGCGCTTACAGAATCTGAGACAAGGGACAAAGTCGGTAAATGATTATGCAGATGAGTTTTATCAACTTATTGCTAGAAATGATATCATGGAGACGGAGGAACAGTTGACAGCTAGATTTGTTGGAGGGTTGAGAATACAAATTCAGGATATGGTGAATATGTTTGATCCAAGATCCGTTGCTGAAGCACACCAGAAGGCTCTAGCTTGGGAGAAGCAAGGTAGAAGAGGAGGTGGGTGTTTACAAATTCCAACAATCAAGTGAAAGGGGCTAGTAGCAATACAAATGTTTCCAAGGCTGTTAATAAACCGGTTGTTAGTGAAGTTGCTAAGACCAAGATCAATAGTGGTATCAAATGTTTTAATTGTCAGGAGTTTGGTCACAAGAGCAATGAATGTCCGAAGCCTAAGAAGCGAGTGATGGTTGCCGAGGTTGAGGATGAGGATGCAGAAGTAGAATGTTCCAATTCACCACAAGTTGATGAGGAAGCAGAATTATTATCAGGAGATGAGGGTTGTAATTTGATGATGAGGAGATCGTGTTTGACACCGAAGCAAGAGGATGATTCTAGTTGGTTGAGGAGTAATATTTTTCAGTCAACGTGTACTATCTTGGGAAGGGTTTGCAAGTTTGTCATTGATGCAGGAAGCTGTGACAATATTATCTCTTCAGAAGCTGTAAAGGAGTTGGCGTTAAAGACAGAAAAGCATCCCAAACCTTACACGTTGGCTTGGTTGAGGAAAGGTGGGGAAGTGAAGGTTGGTCGAAGAGCTCGTGTAACTTTTTCCATCGGAAAGAAGTATAAAGATGATATATGGTGCGATGTTGTGGATATGGATGTATGTCGTTTGTTGTTGGGGAGACCGTGGCAATATGACAGAGCTGTACAACATGATGGTCGTACCAACAGTTACAGTTTCATGTTCGAAGGTACTAAAATCACTTTAGTTCCTAAAAAGCGACAACAAAGTGAAAGCAAGCTGGAGGAGATTGAAGAACTCAAAACTCTGTTATCTTTGAAGGAAATTGTCAAGGAAGTGGAGGATGAGCCTGAAGTATTTTTGTTGATTGGACGTGAAAGTAGTGAAGCGGTTGAAATTCCTGAAGAAGTTAAGCTAGTGTTAAAGGAGTTTGAAGATGTATTTCCTAAAGAATTGCCAACAGAGTTACCACCATTGAGATACATACAACACCAGATTGATCTTGTTCCGGGAGCCGTGTTACCACATAGACCATATTATAGAATGAGTCCAAAGGAGCACGAAGAGTTGAGAAGGCAAGTGGAAGAGTTGCTTGAACAAGGACGCGTACAAGAAAGTTTAAGTCCTTGTGCAGTACCAGCTTTGTTAGTGCCGAAGAAGGATGGAACTTGGAGAATGTGTACAGATGGTCGAGCACTAAACAAGATTACAGCGAGGTACAGATCTCTGATGCCTAAATTGGATGATTTGTCAGACTAGTTGAATGGAGCTTCTATATTTTCAAAGATTGATCTGAAAATTGGGTACCATCAAATTCGAATTCGATGAGGGGATGAATGGAAAACCGCATTCAAGACTCGGGAGGGGTTGTATGAATGGTTGGTTATGCCGTTTGGTCTTTCGAATGCACCTAGTACGTTTATGCGGGTGATGAATCAGATCTTTAGACCATTTATTGGGAAGTTCGTAGTGGTGTATTTTGATGATATACTGATATACAGTGGAAGCCCAGAAGAACATTTGCATCATCTGAGAGAAGTGTTAATGATACTGCGACAGGAACAATTTTATGCTGCAACGAAGAAATGCGTGTTCATGACGCATAGTGTTTTATTTTTGGGATATGTTGTATCAGAAGGAGGTATACAGGTGGATCAGAATAAAGTGGAAGCAATCAGAAATTGGCCACAACCCAGGATGATAACAGAAGTTAGAAGTTTTCATGGTTTAGCATCGTTCTACCGAAGGTTTATTCCACATTTTAGTAGCGTGATGGTGCCTGTTACTAATTGTATGAATGGCAAGCGGTTTTCATGGTCGGAGGAAGCATGATTTGCTTTTGAGCAGATCAAGGAACTTTTGAAGTCAGCGCCCATTCTAGTATTACCAGACTTTCAGTTGTTGTTTGAGCTACATACTGATGCATCTAAGGTTGGAATTGGAGGGGGGTTAAGTCAGAGGGGCCGTCCTATTGCTTATTTTAGTGAGAAGCTTTCGGGAGCCAGGATGAGATATAATACTTATGATGTAGAATTTTACGCTGTTATGCAAGATGTGAAACATTGGAGACACTATTTGTTCCATAAAGAATTGGTTTTATATACTGATCATGAAGCGTTGAAGCATTTGCAAGGGCAGGACAAGATTGCAGCTAGGCATGCCTGGTGAATTGCATACTTACAACAGTTTACATTTGTTGTAAAGCATAAGTCGGGAGTTACAAACCGTGTGGCAGATGTATTGAGTAGAAGGAATATTTGTTGACTACAATGAGGGTTGAAGTGACAGGGTTTGATGTATTGCCAGAATTATTTGTTGATGATCCTTACTTTGCCAAGGTTGTAGATAAAGTCGAGAAGGGAAAGACGGATGAGTACGTGTTAGTGGATGGTTTTCTTTTCAAGGGAAATCAATTATGTATACCTGATTGTAGTTTAAGAATGAAGATTGTGAAGGAATTGCATGGAGAAGGACATATGGGAAGAGATCGTACTTTGCAGTTGATTTCTCAATCTTATTTTTGGCCTTCCATGAGAAAAGAAGTTGAAATATTTGTGGAGAGATGTCACATATGTCAAGTTTCCAAAGGGACAGCTACGAACGCTGGATTGTATATCCCATTACCCGTGCCTACTAGACCATGGGTTGATATTAGCACGGACTTTGTGTTGGTTTTGCCAAGAACTCAGCGAGGGAATGATTCTATATATGTTGTGGTGGATAGTTTTTCGAAAATGACACATTTCCTAGCTTGTAAGAAGACCGCTGATGCAGTCCGTGTTGGTCAATTGTTCTTTAAAGAAGTTTATCGACTACATAAGCTACCTGGGACCATTGTTTCTGACCGGGATACTAGATTTCTAAGTCATTTTTGGTTGAGTCTATGGAAGATGGTTGGGTCTAAGCTGAATTTTAGTAGCGCCTATCATCCACAAATGGATGGGCAAACGAAAGTGGTGAACAGATCTTTGAGAAATTTGTTGAGATGTCTTGTGAAGGATAATTTGAAGAGCTGGGATGTGAAATTGTGTCAGGCAGAGTTCGCTCATAATCATGCCGTTAATCGAAGCTAGTATATTCAGCAATGCCGAAGGGACTGTTGGATTTGACGACAGTTTCACTTCAGAAAAGGGTTGTTAAACGGGCTTGCGATTTCGTTAATGAGTTGCAGGAGTGTCACAGGACTTTTCATGAACGTTTTCTTAAGTCAAATGATTAGTATAAACAACTGGCAGATGAGAAGTGAAGGAGTGTGGACTTCAAAGAGGGTGATTTTGTTTACGCAGTATTGACGAAAGATCGTTTTCTAGTTGGAACTTACAACAAATTGAAAGCTCGAAAGATTGATCCAGTAGAAATCTTGAAGAAAATCAATGATAATGCTTATCAGTTGAAGTTGCCGGATCATATCCATATGGCCGATGTTTTTAACGCCAACACTTGATTCCGTATCATGAGGATAAGCGTCTTGAAGAAGAGGAAGGTGCGAATTCGGGGTCGAATTCTTTTCAACCAGGGGAGGATGATGCAGCACACCATACTAGCTTGGTTGTTTTAGGTCGCTCGGATGCCTTAGGTCGCTTGCGACCTAATGACATAGATGATGCAGTAAAACAGGATGCAGCGCTTGAGTTATGCCATAGGTCGCTAACGTGCTAAGACCTAACGAAGTCTCGACCTACCAAGCCACGACCTAACAAGTCATGTTATCTGATGCCGCGAGCCTTAGGTCGTTCTGAAGTTAGGTCGCTAACATGATAGTTTGAGTTGTTCGAAGCTTAAGTCGCCATTTTATCATAGGCCGCATCATTTAAGTCGTTTGACCCTATGCCGCATCAATCTTAGGTTGCGTGAAGATTTCCAGAAGTCATTTTCTTGAGTCGATGATCTTTAAGTCGCTCAAGCGTCCATGTAGCTGTGCTATGTCGATGAGCCGCCTTGTGTAAGGTCGCATGATGTGTGTATGATTGTAATATGTTATGTCGTTATGTGTTTTATATATTGAGTCGTATGTTGTAATGTTGTAAGTCGTTGGATGTTAAGTCGCATTGTCTTTAGGTCGTGTGCCATAAGTTATAGGTCATTGAAGTTGTTTAGGTCGGATTTTGTTAGGTCGGCCATGGGGATATGTGTGAGTTGTAACTACTATAAATAGGGGGTGTTGGTCATTTGTAAAGGGAGTCGATTTTGAATAAAACTTTGTTTGAGTGCTTTGTGCCTCTTTGAAATTGGAAGTTGAGCGTTGTCTCCTTTCTCCATTTTCGGTTATTCGAGTGCGCTCGAATCAACGGATTTGAAGCCGATTCATGGAATCTCATGCGCGAGATCAACGTAGAAGAGTCGTAGATCTTTTAACACGGTATCGTGCGCGATCAACGTGTTGGAGATAGCTAGAATTCGGTATCTCTCGAGATCAATGAATTTGGACGTTCGGTATTTTTCAATTCATCGATTTATCTTGTTTCATCTAATCATTTCATCGATTAGTTTGACACGAAATCTTCATTTCGCTGTCATTCGTTAATATCCACTGCGTCAATTAGCATATAAATGGGATGATGAGTGATGGAAAGATAGGTAAACATCTCATTACACACACACTCAGGCACATATTTAGTAAGAAATGAATATGCTATCTGCCTATAAAATCTACAAAAGGAATTGAAAATGCAGGACATAAATCATGTATGTAAATTCTTGATAAATTTTACTGTTTAACATATAATTAGTTTTCATGTAAAAGGTCTCCTTATGGATATTCCATATTTGTTTGCAGTATTAAGCTTGGATTTGTAGTACTGTTAGTCGTATCAAAAATACTAGATAGAAACTAAGTTTATGTTGACTCATGGTATGATTTGAACATTATACTATTATAGTGACAAAAAGTTTTATAATTTGAAGGATGCTAAGTATATTAGCTGGTCGGCTGAAGCTGAGCCACACATTTAATATGTACAATGTTGTACTGAAATTATTTAAGAGTAATATTTTGATTTAGCTTGGTAGGTTCATTACACTACAAAACAAGGCTTCGTTTAGCGATGGTAGCTAGCGACGGCTAAAAAGAGGCCGACGCTAACCGTCGCTAGCCGTCACTAAATGCGTATGTACAAGCAAAGCTGCGAACCAGAAAATACAATCCCCTTCCCCTAAATAAACTCAGCAAATCCCCTTCTCTCCCACTTCGTCGACGCCCCAACCGTCGCCTCCCGACGCAAGCCGTCGATCTCCCCATCGCGAAAGCTATAGCGCTCCAAAGCTCGAAGGTATGTTATTTCTCTCCAATTTCTGCTTAATCTAGGTTTAATCAAAACCATAATTTTGAAAGTTGGTTGATTATATGTGATAGAAATTGATAATTATGTGGTACTAGTTGTTGATAGTAGCATACTGATTGATTTTGGGATATGTAGAGAATCCTAATTTGGCAAATTAGTTAATTATGGATTTGTTATTGTATATTAGTTAATGATAATATTGTATTTGTTTAGTTAGTGATATTGATTAGTGGTTTGATTATTTAATTTGCAATTAAAAATTATGGTTTATTTATAATCCAAAAATTAGTGTAAATTAATGATTGATATACTAATGGATATATAATTAAGTTTACGCCAATATTTGTTACAGGTAAAAATAGGCACAAGGAAGAAGTTGCAAAAAAAATTAGTCTCAACGACAACAAGTTTGTTTTTTAGTCTGAATGACACTTTTTAGTGTGAATTGAAAATGATAGTTACAACTATCATTCTGTGATTTACACTAAGAAGTGTCCTTCAGCTTAAAAAACAAACTTCTTATCGTTGAAACCAAATTTTTCTATAATTTTTTCCTTGAGCCTAAAAACCCATATTTGTTACAGTTAATTAAAACAATGTTAACTATAGTTTGCGCAAACATTACTGTACAATTGTGGATTAAGATGCTGCTAGACTGGTACGGTTAAATAGAAGTAATATTTTTTTATCTAATTAGTATGTGTACATTATAAGTATTAGTTGTTAGTATAAAATGAAATTAATATAGTTTATTACAAGTTCTAACATCTAATTTTCGTTTACAAAATCGATAAAAAAAATTAAATTGTTAAACAAATTTTAAAATACGTTATGAAATATCAGATGTATTAAATAAAATATTTAAATGGTTGAACGAATTATATAATTTTGAAATGAGCATAACCAAAAAAATATTATACTAAAATCAATTTTTGTAAAAAACTAAGAAATGAATGTAACAACAATAAATATCTAATAAAATCGTTTTTGTAAAAAATGTGGAAATGAATATAATAACATTAAATATTTTTCTAAAATCGATTTTGTAAAAAAATGAAGAAATGAATTTAAGAACATTAAATATTCTTCTAAAATCGATTTTTTGAAGAAAAAAATAGGAAATGAATATAAAAAACAACAAACATTCTGCTAAAATTGATTTTGTAAAGAAATTAAGTGTTTGCACCAAAATTGGTCACACACTCTTCGGGAGTCGTTGAAGAGATAATAATGAAGAATGTAAATTCAAAACGAATATTATCTAACAAAAAATCCAATCAACAGTAAAGTAAATGCGTAGACAAGCGATTTACAGTGGTTCGGCTGTTGCCTACGTCCACTGTGAAGTTTTTTACAGTTTTATTGATTCTCTTTCAATGATTACAAGTTGTTACAGCGATCAACAGCAAGTTACAGCTGGAAATTCGAAATCAACAGCAAAGTTATGATGTAGGAAGATGGAGATCTCGATCCGGCAGAGTCTGGGCGCTTCAGAGTCCCAAGATCCTTTCTCTCTTGGCTCAGGGGCTCTATTTATAGGCGTAGGACGCTGATATTTCACTGAAAACTCGGGAGAGCACTTCTGGCACGTGAGGGGGCCCACGCGCCTGGCCTCAGGAAATTTAGGCCCACTTTGGGATCGATTCGAACTCCATTCGAATCGATCAGAAAATCATCCAATCGAGGTGAAATTTGGTGTGGACATTCTTATACATGTATCCAAGCTTCTGTGAAAATTTCGTGGTATTTGGATCAGTAGATTAAGAGTTATGATGGATACGAGATGATGCTCTTCGATGGTGGCACGTGCCTCTGTGATGACGAGGAACGCAAACCTTGAATCGATCCGGTCTTCACTCCGAGTTGACCGCGTCGACTCCATATATCTCGGCGCGTTCGTACCGATGAATGACACGTCACCATGGCTAGTTGACTTGGTGGACTCGAACGAAGCTTCATTGATGGGTTCGAACAAGGCTTCATTGATGGGTTCGAACAAGGCTTCGTTGATGGAGTCGAACGACCGATGCTTGATGGATACGAACTTGTGTTTCTCTGATGGATACGAGCTTTGTAACTTCTCCATGGATACGAAGTCAATTGATGCGAACTTTAACCCTTCGATGGATTCGAAGGACGATGATCTGATGGATACGAAGCAAACACTGGCTGATGGATACGAGGTCCATCGATACGAACATGATGGATTCGAAGTTGATGGAGTCGAATCCGAGGCACTTCGATGGATTCGAAGTTGATCGATACAAAGGTGATCGGTTCAAACCAGTGTTCGATGATGGATTCGAAATCTAGGTTTCTCCCTTCAAATTGAATCGATCATAACTTGAGCGTATGAACTCGGATTGACTTGAAATTTGAGATGCGGACTTCTATGATCTTTCTTGTTATGTCCTATCAATTGTAGCTCAATCTGGACTAGGACAAAATTCAGCGATATCCATAGCGAAACGAAGTATGACCAATCTCTGAGACGAACTGTCCTCCGTTTTCGATCGATTTTTTGGTATCACGGCTTTGCCAAAAAGCGGGATAACATTAAGAAATGAATATAAGAACAAATATGGTATTAAAACCGATTTTCCAAAAAATTGATAAATAAATATAACAAGAATAAATACTTTACTCGAATCGATTGTTAAATTTTTTTGAAATAAATATAATGTTGATTTGAAAATAAGCATTAAATATTATTTCAACAAATAATTGACTCAAAAAATTAAAGCTTTTAGTCGCAAAATGATTTAATTTAGTTTAGAAAATACAATGACAAAAATACACCCCTTGGATGCAAAGTTATGCATAGAAGAGAAGTGCTGTCGAAATCAGACAGAAATGTGGTGTACGAAGCCTTAATCCCAAATGGCTTTACTTTATTTTAGAAAATACAACAACAGTATACTATTTGAGTGCAAGTTATGTGTAGAAGAAAAGTGAACTGAAGTGCTGTCGAAATTACTAACATATATTTTCAAATCAGGAAAAATGTCCAATCATTTCCTCGACCGTACTTGAATGTATGAAGTCAGAACTGGTAGGAAATGTTAAATAAAGGAATATTCCTATAATGGTGTACACGAATTTATTAGATTTGCTAAATCTAATAATCAAAATAACAAAAAGATTTGTTGCCCTATTAGTAAGTGCCAACATTGGAAGCATTAGAAACCAGATATATAGTTTCGTGTTGAATTATTATTTTTGGGATCGTCATGAAGAACTTGTTGAACCTACACCTAATTCTGTAATATTAGAGGATGATAATATTATGACGAATCTGATAGAAAATATGATGGAAGATGTAGCGCGATCAATGTTTACTACCATCAAGCTAACGATGAAGACGTAAATGTCGAAGAAGAACCGACTGTAGAAGCTAAAAGAATATATGATTTATTGTATTCTGCTAAGAGGCCATTGTGGAACAATTATAAAAGCGGAACCGAACTATCAGTAACCGTCGAATATATTACTATGAAATCAAATTCAACCTTACATAAGTTGCATTTACAGCAGTTATACAGGCTGCAAAACTATACATGCCACTCAATAATCTGATGTGTGATAGTTATAATAAAGTGAAAAAACTAATGTCTGCTTTCGTTCTACCGTATGAAAAGATAGATACATATGTAAAAAGTTGCATGTTGTATTGAAAAGATCACGTTGACCATAGAAAATGCAGAACATGTAATGAGGAAAGATATAAACCAAGAAAGAAGAAAGTAAAAGAATTTCCGTACAAGAGACTGCATTATTTACCCATCACTCCTAGACTTCAAAGGTTATATGCGTCTTCTACTACGGCATGTCATATGCAATGGCACAGTATGAGAACACTGGAAGAAGGAACTTTGATACATCCTTCTGACGGAGAAGCATAGAAACATTTCGATGAGACTTATCCTCCATTTGCTGCAGAAACCATAATATCAGACTCTATACGGGTGAATTTTCACTATTCTCTCAGTTTGGTAGTAAATATTCATCCTGACCAATTATTGTTACTACGTATAATTTATCTCTATGGATGTGTATGAAAACGTCATATATGTTTCTCACTATTGTCATTCCTGACCCTCATGATCCAACACAAGGAATCAATATTTATTTACAACCACTGATCGAAGAGTTGAAAAAACTATGGAATGGAGGAGTTGAAACATACAACATTTCAAGAAATTCTTTTTTTCGTATGTCCGCTTCTTTATTATGGATTATTAGTGTTTTTCTTGCATATGGGATGCTTTCTGGTTGGAGTATGGCCGGTCGTCTAGCCTGCCCTTATTGCATGGAAGAAACACGAGCATTTTCTTTACAGCATGGGAAGAAAGCTCCTTGGTTTGATTGTCATCGGTGTTTCCTCCATACCAATCATACTTCTAGAAGAGATAGAAAAAACTTTATAGCTAACAGAGAAGATAATATGCAACCATCAAAGATTTGGTCAAGTGAAGAATTATATGAAATTTTAAAGGACCATCCAAAGATACTTGAAACTGGAGTACATATTGAAATTCCAGAAAAATCGAACATTCATAAGTGGTGCAAACAAAGTATATTTTGAAAGTTACCATAATGAAAATCTCTTACTCCGACATAACATTGACGTGATGCATAATAAAAAACGTGTTTGATAATGTGTTTAATACAATTTTGAATGTAAATGAGAAAACTAAGGACGATGTGAATTCAAGACTTGATATAGCACACTTTTGTAAACGTCCTGAACTTCATATGAAGCCCGATGACAATAAAAAACCTAAAGCATGCTATGAGCTAGACGGCAAACAAGTAAAACTCGTGCTAAAGTGGGTGGAAGAACTAAGATTTCCTGATGGGATTTCTTCTATTCTTCATAGATGTTTGTCTTTAGAAACAGTAAATTGAGTGGGATGAAAAGTCACGATTGTCATATCATGATGGGATATTTACTACTCGTGGCTTTCAAAGAACTGTTGCTCGTAAAAGTATGGAGTGTTATAACAGAATTAAGTATGTTTCATAAACAACATTGTTCGACGACATTAAAAGTAGATCGTATACGTAAACTTGAACTAGAAATCCCCATATCGCTCTGCAAACTGAAGAAAATATTTCCGCCAGGTTTCTTTAATGTAATGGAGCATTTACCTACTCATCTTCCATCTAAAGCACTTCTTCGAGGTCCTATGCAATATTGATGGATGTATCCATTAGAGAGGTAATATTGGATATCTGCAATATTTATGTCAGTTTAAAATTCAGATTTCTGTATATAAATATAAATTAAATTTATTTTGTAATAAGTACTTGAATCATCAAAAGAAAAAAGTTAGACAAAAAGCACGAGTTGAATGTTCGATTTTCAAATCATATCTTAAGAAGCTTCATTCTTTTTCTCTCATTACATCAGTGATGATTCGAACTTATCATTTGTAAGTGTTCCTCGTAATGATGAAGTCATTGAACATGATTCTTCTCAAACAATGTTATCTACTTTTAGAAAACTTGGTCGACCTGTTGGAAAATGTGTAGAAATATAGTTAGACGATAAAAATTACCATGTAACACACACATATGTTCTTCTAAATTGTGTTGAAGTTGCACCATTTGTTAAGTAATAATAAATTCATATATGACTCACTTTAGGTACATATTAATTATATGCCATATTACATATTTGTAGTATCTACAAATCACAGCATTCATCTGGTGATCTCAGTAAAGAATTTTCTAAATGGTTTTCTAACTACGTTTATGATCAAAGAAACTGTATCTTTGATGAAGGTTTACGGCATCTTATGATCGGACCAAAAAGAAATGTACAGACTTATCCAATATTCTTCGTCAGTGGACTTAAGTTCAACACGAAAGATTAAGGGGATGAAAAATTAACATATAACAGCGGTGTATTTGTCAAAGGTAGTGATGATCCAGATGAGTATATAAAATATTTTTACAGTGTCTTAACACATGTTCTAGAATTGACTATTATGTAGAACCTATAGAAAAAGTTTTTAATTCAAATGCAATTGGTTCGGCAATGTTCCTGGTTCTCGAATCAACATGCACAAAGATTATAAGCTCATTGAAATAAAGCATATCTCACATTACTATAAGTATGATCCATTCATATTTGCCAAGCAAGCATTACAAGTTAATTTTGCTTCGTATCCATCCTCAAAAAGAGATAAAGCGGATTGGTCGTTTGTTTTTAAAAGATAGCCAAGGTTTACATTTGATGGAAATAATATTCCAGACGAAGCAGCGTATCAAGTGGATCTTGAATCAAATGCAGAAATAATAATAACTGATGACATTGATTTACGGCTATTGAATGATGAATCGAATGTTTATTAGATGCATTTGAAAGTACTGAAGAAAACAAGATAGAGTACGAGACCGAGTCTAATCAGAAAATGGCGAAGACTGAAAACTCGGAATATTTGCAGCGCTTGCTGTATAATGTATTATTCTGAGCTGCATATTATTCTGAGCTATGTATTAATGATGATGACTATGTTCTGAGCTATGTACTATTCTATTTTGAAATTTCTATATATGTATTCATGAGATCTTGTCCCATTTATTATGATTTAGTGGAAGTTTTAAATGATGATTACTGAAACATGCTTTGTACTAATAAATTTATGTCTTTTCATTTTGTGATATTATTATTCCATGGTAGATATGTCTGGCAGGAGATGTAGTCACATATCCGAGCCTTCTCCATCTCTCGGTGCGGGTGCTAGTGGCACGACACTGGGTTTACGCGCACTGGCGGAGGTAGTTCCGAAAAGCGCTGGGTAAGTTGCAAATTGGGTCTAAAATCGAAAACTATGGTTACTTTAATTTATTGAGTACCGAATTTATACGACTAAAAATATCTACATATTAATATAAGGTAATTATAACACTTATTGAATCCCAATTTATTGAATCCCAATTTATTGAGTCCCAAATTCTTTAAATTTCCCGAATGTCATATTTATGTCTTTTTAAAAAATATTTAGTTTAATTATTAGTAAGTTTATCTCTCAAACTTTCCATTCTTAATTCTAATAAAGGCTATAAAAAAAGGTATAACCACCTAACAATAAAGTAACATTCCAAGAATTTCATTTAAACTATGGTAAAATCATAAAAGAGCTAAAAAATTATTGATCTACCTTAGGATGTGTGTGTGTGTATATATATGAACTATGAGTTGACGTTCTATTATAGATTATTTTAAGAAATCCCATACAAAATTATTCATAGACTTGCACCTCTTCCTATTATATCCAAGCGCTTTCAATATAGCAATATCTAATTTAAGTTTCTTGTGCACACTCATACATGCAGGGCCGACCCAAGGATAACTAATGCCCTAGACGAATTTTTTTTTATTCTTGCGATTTTGTTGCTCCATTTACATAAATTATATGCAAAAAATCAAATACACTTTTAATAACAAAATTTAACATTGATCACTAAATATTGTTCATTGATCACAAAATATTGTTTAAGTAGTCATTTCAATTACATCTCAAAATAAATTGAAATCCGACATGATATCATAAAAATTAACACGCACTAACGGAAGCAACTTCTTCGTGCATTCTTCGAAGAAAACTTGTCTATTATCTCTTCATAATTGATTGTATCTAAATAATCGTTTTCAATTGAAATAATAACTAATCCACTTAATCTCTCTTGTGACATAGTGGTTCGAAGATATGTTTTTATCAACTTCAATTTTGAAAAACTTCTTTCTGCAGAAGCAACTGTGACCGAGATAGTTAACAGAATTCGATAAGCAACCCAAGCATTTAAAAATCCACTAACATCACGGTAAGACCTCAAGAAATTAAGAATATCAATTGATCTAGTCATCCCCAATGGTAGAATATTTTTTAATTGTTGAAGCTCAAAAAATAATTCTATACCATAAATATCTTGTTCTTCATTGTGTCCCAAAAATTCTTCTAATTTCATGCAACGTTGCTTCAAATTTTTATCATCAATATTCCTAAATCTTGAGTTTAACAAAAAGCCAAAAGTTTCTTCATAAAGTTTGAATTGCTAAAATCGATCTTTAAGTGAAGTCAAAGCTTGGTTTATTATGAGAAGAAAATAAGTAACTCTAAAATTTTCTTCAGGAGATTGTCTATTGTCATTCTCAACGATATCTGCATCAAATTGCCTTTTTCTTCGTACGACTCTCTTTTCAAGAAACTTTGGATCAATGCCAACTTCATCTGCAATTTCTTTTGCCCCTTCATCATGGTTTCAAATCCTTCTTTTCTAAATTCTTCAAAAAATTTCTACAAGCCCTTTACTTTTTTTAAATTGCATCTTCAACATCAATCTCCTCTCATTGAAGTATTTTACTTACTTGATTTATTTTCTAATATTGTGTACAAATACATAAACTAATTAAGAACTCAAAATTTTCCAATGCATTTTAACACAATCCTTTGGCCTCCATCATTACAGCAACATCTTTTGAATTATTTTGCAATATCAATTAAAGCATCTCTTAGCTCAGAAGTTTGAGTTCTTATTGCTTTAATACTTTTAATATGGCTTTCCCAACGTGTTGCTGATAATGGTTTGGGAATTAAACCCTTCAAATAGCTTCGAAGTATTTCCCATCGTTGAACTGAACCAGAAAACAATGTATAAATTGTTTGCACATATGCAAAAAAATCCTAGCTTTCAGACACGATTTTGCCATATCACATAGAGCAAGGTTGAGACTATGGTACCCGCATGAGATGTAAAAAGCTATAGGATTTATATCAAGTAGTCTTTTTTGTACACCTTGATGTTTACCTACATAAGATTTAATCGAATATATAATAATATAATCAATAGTCTTTATCAAGAATAAGATAAATTTTAATTTAAAATTATACCTTTCATGTTTGAACCATTATCGTATCCTTCACCTCTCACATCATTAATATCAAGTTTGAAATCAACTAAAATATTTTAAGTTCCATAAAAAGACCAAACTCAGATGTATCATCAACCGTTATGAAACCAAGAAAAATATTCTTCTACTTTAATATCATTTACATTGTCAACATTCACACATCTAATGACAATGGACATTTGCTCCTTACGGCTCAAATTTGGAGTACAATCAAGGATAACAGAGAAATACTTTGCTTTCTTTATTTTCATAAGCATTGTCACTTTGATCTTGTTAGCCAATAAACTTATTAATTAATTTTGAATTTTATGACTAAGAAATGATTATTAATTTCATTATTTTTCACCCGCCTAAGATGTTCTTTCATAACTGGATCAAACTCAGTAATGAATTCAATAAGTTGATAAAAAAAGTCCATTATTCTTCTCATAAATCTTCTCATTTGATCCATGGAATGGTAAATTATTCCTAGAAAGTGTTTTGACAATACCAATTATCTGCATAAGTACTTTTTTCCAACGTTGCTTCTCTTGATCAATTTGAGCTTCCATAGCTTTATCATTTTGTCGCTTTCTGTTGAAGTCCTCTAACCAAATCGACCCATTTGATAACATTGACATTGTGCAATGGGTTACTTTCATGCTCTCTTAGGTTAGTAGTTAAATTTTTCCAATCATTAATTCCTTTATCGGCTAGTTTCGATGTGAATTGTGTACTCTTAAATAATTTGCAACAGAAACAATAAACTTTATCGTATTCATCTGAATACACAAGCAACTTCCGTTCATGCTTTTCTACACGTGGATGGCCACCAATATAATGTTTAGAAGTAAAGTTTCTGCCATTAACTTTATTTCTTGGAAATGCATCATTTTCTTTCAAAATCTTAATGGGACCACGTTGAATTAACATAATTCTTTTTGCATCGGTAATTTTTCCCCATAAACCTAGATCATAGTTGATATCAACATCTTTCTCAAGATCAAGTGTAACTACATCATCAATGCCTTCATTAATAGTAATAACAACTACATCATTCACATCCTCCATATGTTCATCTTCAATCTCTACTTCCACAATTTCAATTATAGGCTCATTGTCTTCATGGATATCAATATTAAAATCATTGTTCTCATTTATCAATATAGCTTCTCCAACTTGACTTGAATTTGAAGTTTGAGTTCTTTTATTCCTTGCTTCAAATAAATTCGAAATAGAACCATCTAACGATTTTGCTTTGTCGTCTTTCCATTGCTTTTTCTTCTTATTTTGAAATTCGGAATTTTTTTTTCGATTCCTGTCTCAATTTTAAATTCACCATAACATTTTTAATGTATAAATACTAGCAACAATAAAACTAGCTTTTAATGATTTCTTGTTCATTCAGAAGTTAGCACATTTCATTAATCAACCACAATTTCTTTCAATCAAAATTTAATTAGTATGTAATCAACGTATATATATTAAATAAAGGAAATAATCTTTAAAATGTAGAGAATTAAATTAACAACGATGAAAGAATTTGTCGATTTTTCAATGAATAATAAACTGTTAATTTAAAATTTTAAAACTCTTACATTTTTTGGTCTTCAAAGATCAAATCTAGCAACTTCGCTCTTTCTCCTTCAACAAAAGTTATGCCTGTTAACAAAAAAAATCAATGAAGACACAACATAGCATGAGTTGCATTTAAATTCATGATACAAATCAGTAAGTCAGACACACAACATAGCATAATTTATATGAACCAGCATGCATTTTTGAAAAAGAAAAAAGAAATAAAAAAATGCAAGCATGCTTCTAATAACGTAACAATTAAAATTGCAGCTTTCATTTCAAAGATAATTGTAATACGGTAACAAATACATACAAGAAACAAGTTAAAGTTGGAAAATATAATTTATATGAATATGTGTTCCTTTCGTTTAAACTTACCTTAACAACTTATTTGTAAGATATATGGTTATTGTTTTCACATAGTTCTTAATTATCTATTTTATCTTCTATTAATCTATTCTATTAATTAAACTTAAAATAAGGAACTTACGTTGTTTATAGTAAACAGTTTATATAGCATCATCATTATACTTTCATTTCAAAAGTATAAAATCGATGTGCCCTCCCACTAATTTGTTCCTACCTCTAGGTCATTCAGCATCTAATCATACTCTTTATTCTAATTTCCCTATTTCATCATCGAGCGACATCAGTCGGGAGACCAATTAGCCGTCATAGTCGAATGTGTATTCTTGTCTATTTTGTTTACAAATCAAAATCAAAACTAATTTCAAATTAAAAAATTCGAAAAAAAATTAGGGCTATGGAAATGGGATTATCTGATTGAATGAGGCTACCTTATTATCGATCGTTGATTGCACGCGCGTGAGCTGAGAGGAAGGGCACATCGATTTTATTCAGCTTTCTTCGTGAGATGAGAGGGCATACTTGGATATTGAAACTATTCACAGTGATTTTTTTTCCCTAGGTTGTTTGCTGCACTAGACATATGTCTGGTTTGCTTGGGCCTTGGGCCAGCTCTGCATACATGTAGGGCTTTTAACCCTATAAAAATAGCTTATTGGATTAGCATATAAATGGGATGATGAGTGATGGAATGATAGGTAAACATCTCATTACACACACGCTCAGGCACATATTTAGTAAGAAATGAATATGTTGTATGTCCATAAAATCTACGAAAGGATTTGAAAATGCAGGACATCATGTATGTGAATTCTGGATAAATTTTACTGCTTAACATATAATTAGTTTTCATGTAAAAGGTCGCCTTATGGATATTCCATATTTGTTTGCAATATTAAGCTTGGATTTATAGTCCTGTTAGTAGTATAAGAAATACTAGATTGAAACTAAGTTTATGTTGACTCATGGTATGATTTGAACATTATACTATTACATTGACAAAAGGTTTTATAATTTGAAGGATGCTAAGTATATTAGCTGGTCGGCTGAAGCTGAGCCACACATTTAATCTGTACAACATTGTACTGAAATGATTTAAGAGTAATATTTTGATTTAGCTTGGTAGGTTCATTATACTACAAAACAAGGCTTCGTTTAGTGATCATAGCTAGCGACGGCTAAAAAAAGCGGCCGACGCTAACCGTCACTAGCCGTCACTAACAAGCAAGGTTGCGAATCCGAAAACATAATCCCCTTCCCCCAAATCAACTCGGCAAACCCCCTTCTCTCTCCCTCCGTCGACGCCCCAGCCGCCGCCCCACGACGCAAGACGCCGATCTCCCCATCACGAAGGCTACAATGCTCCAAAGCTCGAAGGTATGTTATTGCTCTCTAATTTCATCTTAATCTAGGTTTAATCAAAACCCTAATTTTGAAAATTGATTGATTATATATGATAGAAATTGACGATTACGCGGTACTAGTTGTTGATAGTAGCATACTGATTGATTTGGGGATATGTTGAGAATCCTAATTTGGCAAATTAGTTAATTATGGGTTTGTTATTGTATACTAGTTAATGGAATATTGTATTTTTTTAGTTGGTGATATTAGTTAGTGGTTTGATTATTTAATTTGCAATTAAAAATTATGGTTTATTTATAATCGAAAATTAGTGTAAATTACCGATTGATATGCTAATGGATATATAATTAAGTTTACGCGATATTTGTTATAGTTAATTAGAACAATGTTTATTATAGTCTTTGCAAATATTAGTGTACAATTGTGGATTAATATGCTGCTAGATTGGTACGGTTAATCAGATGTAATTTTTTTGTTTAATTAGCATGTGTACATTACAAGTATTAGTTATTAGTATAAAATAAAATTAATATGGTTTATTACAAGTGCTAACATCTAATTTTCGTTTACAAAATTAATAAAAAATTAAATTATTAACTGAATTTTAAAATACGCTTTGAAATTTCAAATGTATTAAATAAAATAGTTAAATTGGTGAATGAATTATATAATTTTGAAATGAGCATAACAAGAACAAATATTATGCTAAAATCAATTTTTGTAAAATAAACAAAGAAATGAATGTAACAAAAATAAATATCTACTAAAATCGATTTTGTAAATAATATAGAAATGCATATATAATAACATTAAATATTTTGCTAAAATCTATTTTCTAATAAAAATTAGGAAATGAATATAACAACTAATGTTATACTAAAATCTATTTTGTAAAAAAATTAAGAAACAAATAGAACAACAACAAATATTCTGCTAAATTCAGTTTTGTAAAAAAATGAAGAAATGAATTTAAGAACATCAAATATTCTTCTAAAATCGGTTTTTTAAAGGATAAAAATTAGGAAATGAATATGAAAACAACAAATATTCTGCTAAAATCGATTATGTAAAGAAATTAAGAAATGCATATAAGAACAAATATTGTATTAAAACCGATTTTCCAAAAAATTGAGAAATAAATATAACAAGAATAAATATTTTACCCAAATCGATTTTTAAATTTTTTGAAATAAATATAATGTTGATTTGAAAATAAGCATTAAATACTATTTCAACAAATAATTGACTCAAAAAAATTAAAGTCTTTAGTCCCAAAAGGATTTAATTTACTTTAGAAAATACAATCACAAAAATACGCCCCTTGGATGCAAAGTTATGCATAGAAGAGAAGTGAAGTAAAGTGTTGTCGAAATTAGATAGAAATGTGGTGTGCGAAGCCTTTAATCCTAAATGGCTTTACTTTATTTTAGAAAATACAACAATAATATACCATTTGAGTGCAAGTTATACGTAGAAGAAACGTGATCTGAAGTCTATCGAAATTACTAACATATTTTTCAAATCAGGAATAATGTTCAATCATTTCCTTGACTGTACTTGAATGTATAAAGTCGGAACTGGTAGAAAAGGTTCAATAAAGGAACATTTCTATAATGATGTACATGAATTTATTAGATCCGCTAAATCTAAGAATCAAAATAATGAAAAAATTCGTTGCCTTAGTAGTAAGTGCCAGCATTTGAAGCATTAGAAACCAGATTTGTTGAAGTACATTTGTATGAATATAGATTCATGCCGAATTATTATTTCTGGGATCGTCATGGAGAACTTGTTAAACCTACACCTAATCATATAGTGTTAGAGGATGATATTATTATGACGAATCTAATAGAAAATATGGTGGAAGATGCAACACAATTAATGTTTACCACCATTCAAGCTAACGATGAAGACATAAATGTCGAAGAAGAACCGACTTTGGGAGCTAAAAGAATATTTGATTTATTGTATTTTGCTAAGAGGTCGTTGTGGGATGGTTATATAAGCGGAACCGAATTATCAGTAATCGCCGAATATATTACTATGAAATCACTATTCAACCTTGCATAAGTTGCATTTGCAGCAGTTGTACAGGCTACAAAACTATACATGCCACTCAATAATCTAATGTGTGATAGTTATTATAAAGTGAAAAAATTAATGTCCGCTTTTGCTCTACCGTATGAAAAAATAGATACATATGTATAAGGTTGCATGTTGTATTGGAAATATGACGTTGACCATAGAAAATGCAGAATATGAAATGAGGAAAGATACAAACCAAGAAAGAAGAAAGGAAAAGAAGTTCCGTACAAGAGATGCATTATTTACACATCACTCCCAGACTTCAAAGATTATATGCATCATCTGCTACGACATGTCATGTGCGATGGCACAGTGTGAGAACACCGAAAGAAGGAGCTTTGATACATCCATCTGACGGAGAAGCATGGAAACATTTTGATAAGACTTATCCTGCATTTGCTGCAGAAACCATAATATCAGACTCGGTTTATGTATGGATGAATCACCATTCTCTCGGTTTGGTAGTAAATATTCATCCTGACCAATTATTGTTACTCCGTATAATTTACCTCTACGGATGTGTATGAAAACATCATCTATGTTTCTCACTATTGTCGCCCTGGACCTCATGAACCAACACAAGGAATCGATGTTTATTTACAAGCATTGATCGAAGAGTTGAAAAAACTGTGGAATGAAGGAGTTGAAACATACGACATTTCAAGAAATTCTTTTTTTCGTATGTTCGCTGCTTTATTATAGACTATTAGTAATTTTCCTACATATGGCATGCTTTCTGGTTGGAATACGGCCGGTTGTTTAGCCTGCCCTTATTGCATGGAAGAAACATGAGCATTTTCTTTGCAGCATAGGAAGAAAGCTTCTTGGTTTGATTGTCATTGGTGTTTTCTCCATCCAATCATACTTTTAGAATAGATATAAAAAACTTTATAGCTAAAAGAGAAGATAATATGCAACCATCGAAGATTTGGTCAAGCAAAGAATTATATGAAATTTTAAAGGACTATCCAAAGATACATGAAACTGTAGTACATATTGAAATTCTAGAAAAATCAAACATTCTTAATTGGTGCAAACAAAGTGTATTTTGGGAGTTATCATATTGGAAAGATCTCTTACTCCGACATAATATTGACGTGATGCATAATAAAATAACGTGTTTGATAATGTGTTTAATACAATTTTGAATGTAAAGGGAAAAACTAAGGACGATTTGAATTCAAGACTTGATATAGCACACTTTTGTAAACGTCCTGAACTTCATATGAAGCCGGATGACAATAAAAAACCAAAGCATGCTATGAGCTAGATAGGAAGCAAGTAAAAATCGTGCTAAAGTGGGTGGAAGAATTAATATTTCCCGATGGGATTTCTTCAAATCTTCGTAGATGTGTTGTCTTCAAAAACAGTAAATTGAATGGGATGAAAAATCATGATTGTCATATCATGATGGAATATTTACTACTCGTGGCTTTCAAAGAACTGTTGCTCGTAAAGTATGGAGTGCTATAACAGAATTAAGTATGTTTTATAAACAGCTTTGTTCGACGACATTAAAAAGTAGATCGTATACGTAAACTTGAAGTAGAAATCCCCATACTTCTCTACGAACTGGAGAAAATATTTTCGCTGGGTTTATTTAATGTAAAGGAGCATTTACCTATTCATCTTCCATCCGAAGCACTTCTTCGAGGTCCTGTGCAATATGGATGGATGTATCTATTTGAGAGGTAATATTGAATATCTGCAATATTTAGGTCGGTTTAAAATTCATATTTCTATATCTAAATATAAATTAAATTTATTTGTAATAAATATTTGAATCAATTGAAGAAAAAAGTTAGACAAAAAGAACGAGTTGAGTGTTGTATTTTCAAATCATATCTTAAAGAAGAGGCTTCATTATTTTTCTCTTACTACTTCAGTGATGATGTGAACTTATCATTTGTAAGCATTTCTTGTAATGATGAAGTCATTAAACATGATTCTTCTCAAAAAGTGTTATCTATTTTTAGAAAAAATGGTCAACCTACTGGATAATGTGTGAAAATATGGTTAGACGATAGAGATTTTTATGTAGCACACACATATATTCTTCTAAATTGTGCTGAAGTTGCACTATTTGGTAGGTAGTAATAAATTCATATATAATTCACTTGTACGTATATATTAATTATAAGCCATATTACATATTTGTAGTATCTACGAAGCACACCGTCCATTTGGCGATGTCAATAAAGAATTCTAAATGGTTTTCGAACTACGTTTATGATCCAAGAAACTATGTCATTGATGAAGGTTTATAACATCTTGCGATCGGACCAAAAAGAAATGTAAAGACTTATCCAATATTCTTTGTCAGTAGATTTAAGTTCAACATGAAAGATTAAGGGGCTGAAAATTTAACATATAACAGCGGTGTATTTTTCAAAGGTAGTGATGATCCAGATGAGCATATAAAAGATTTTTACAGCATCTTAACATAGGTTCTAGAGTTGACATATTATGTAGAACTCGTAGAATTTTTTTTATTCAAAGCAATTGGTTCAGCAATGTTCTTGGTTCTGGAATCAACGTGCACAAAGACTATAAGCTTATTGAAATAAAGCATACCTCACATTACTATAAGTATGATCCTTTCGTATTAGCCAAGCAAGCATTACAAGTTTATTTTGCTTCATATCCATCCTTAAAAAAAGATAAAGTGGATTGGTCGGTTGTTTTTAAATCAAATCCAAGGTTTACATTTGATGGAAATAATATTCCAGACGAAGCAGCGTATCAAGTGGATCTTGAACCAAACGCAGAAATAATAATAATCGATGACATTTATTTAGGGCCGTTGAATGATGAATCGAATGTTTTATTAGATGCATTTGAAAGTACTGAAGAAAACGAGACAGAGTACGAGACTGAGTCTGAATCAGAAAACGACGAAGACTGAAAACTCGGAATATTTGTATCGCTTGTTGTATAATGTATTATTCTGAGCTGCATATTATTCTAAGCTATGTATTAATAATGATGACTATGTTTTGAGCTATGTAATATTCTATTTTGAAGTTTCTATATATGAATTCAACAGATCTTTTTCCATTCATTATGATTTAGTGGAAGTTTTATGTGATTATTACTAAAACATGCTTTGTACTAATAAATTTATGTCTTTTCATTCTGTGATATTATTATTCTATGGTAGATATGTCTGGCAGGAGATGTAGTCACAGATCCAAGCCTTCTCCATCTACCGGTGCGGGTGCTAGTGGCACGACACCGGATTTATGCCCGCTGGTGGAGGTAGTTCCGAAAAGCACTAGGTAAGTATCAAATATATTTGAAGTATACTTTTTAAAATTTATTAAATATCTACATCAAAATTTATACAGGGGCATTGAGGTGGAGCCTTCGGATTTCATCCTATAAGATTCCAGGAAGGCATTAATGAGTAAGATGTCCAACTATTGGCCTCATAGGGACGACATCCCACTGCATATCAAGAATGCTATATTGGCTGATGTACTTATAAGTATACGTTTGAATTTCAATTGAAAATTAATATAATGCACATAATTCAAACTAATTTCAATATGCAGGCTGTTGTACATGTAGATCTAGGGGATATGGATATTTTTACCAACCACTAGAATAAAAGGATGAGAAAAAGTTATAGGGACACTTTGTCTAAGGCTAAAAATGCAGGTAAAAACCCAATTGGATGGGCGCTGATGTGTGGGCTAAGTATCTCCAGTTTTGGGACACTCTAGAAGTGAAAGTAATTTATATATTTTTGCATTATTGTTAAAAAAAATTAAATTTCGTATGTTAGTTGCCGAAATTTAGTTAATCGTGTATCTTATTTTGTGGAAATTACCTACCCAGAACCATGCAAATAGGAATAAAAATCTTGCTTTGCACCATGGCATCTCCAATTCCTTCCAAGAATATAGGAGAGAGTTGGTAAATTTATAAATTATGTTCATAAAAATCTGAAATATTGTTTAATCATATTTGTAACAATGTTTATTTATATGTATATATTTTCAGGCAATAAGGTACAATCGCGAGCCTACTACAGCTGAGGTATTCAAGGCCACGCATGTTGTTGAGTAGACAGACGAGGAAGTTAACATTTCATATGGGTGGACGGAAGATAAATCTAGACCCGTAATGGTAAACATGCTTATCCTTAATGATAATGTTTCATATTCCTTTATTTCACATTTAATAAACTTTAAATTGAATACTTATCATGTCAACCTATTATTTGTAATCGTAGGAGAGATATGAGCGGAGCAGGCATGAGTAGCGCAGTCCACCAACCGGGCAGAGTTAACATTTGAGGAGTCAAACCATATTTAGGATGCTATTATTCATCCGACTTCGCGAAATAGGAGGTACAGTTATGAAATCAGGAGGTAAACTTCTTTATTTACTAATATATTAATTTATACATGCAAATGAATCTAGACTTAAGTGAACAAATTATAAATTGAATAAGGAACCTGAATAATTGAAATAAATAAATCACAACCAATGTATAATAGTATCATAAATATTGGTTGCATAATTAATCAACATTTTTGTTCATATTGTTTATAATGTTCATAATTATAACTAGATATCAATTATTTTACAGGCGTTAATGTCTCAGAGGGCTTACAGGAGATCCAAAGCTGAGGAGGAGATTCCTCAAATGAAAAAACAGCTAGAGGAGATAAGGATTGGAGGAAGAGCGTATTGGTGCACCAGCTAGACGAGCATATTGTAGCCTACTTGGATAGCATGGGATGATGCCCGAAGAGGACGGGTCGGGCAACGACGATGAGTGGGCATGCTTGTGTTTCTGTCGGATTTTCATCATCTAGTTTTGCAGTCATGTGACGTTTATGTATATATTTGAAACATGTTTGTTGGTTGTTGTGTTTGATGGGTTAGTGGACATTTGTGTATACATGTGATTGATGGATAGTATTTGTACGTATGGTTACATTGTTTGATGGATTTTGAATGTTTCATTTGATTGGTGTGATATATTTGTAAGATGGTGGTGAAATGTCTATGTAAAATTATATATTGAGTTGTACGTATGATCATTTGTGATATGTGTGAGATTATATGATGGATGGAGTGGTATTAGTTGTGACATTGAATGTATATGTGTTGAAAGAGATACGAATTTGGTTGTGTGGTTGGATGGATTGAATGGCGGTTTGGAAAATTTGTCCCAGGTTAGCGGCGACCAAATGACCCAGATTAGCGACGGCTAGCTGGTTCAGGTTAGCGACGGCTAGTGACGACTTGAGGCGCCATCCCTATGATAACTAATTTTCCACATGTCCAAAAAGGCATCGCCAACCGTTGTAATTTTGGTGATGGAGCCGTCACTTTACTATATGGCGACCGGCTAAATAGCTACGGCTTTTAACGATGGGTTTTAGCGACGGCTAGCGACGGCCTAGACTCTTTTTGCCCTCGCTAAAGCCGCCTTTTTTTGTAGCGATTATGTAATCCTAGTAGGTCATGTTTTTGCAAATCCAATTACTACACTTATTTTACAACCATGAAATATATATGATTTTGTAGCTTGTAAATAATTGATACCATATTAAAAATATGCCTTGCTCAACATGAATCGTAACCAATAGGCAATACTTAACACCTATTTACTATAGGAACTACAATATAAACATCACTCATTTTATAATATGTAAGCTACCAATAGTTATTGTGGTAATTTATATTGTGAATTGTAGGTAAACCAAAGTTGGAAGAAAGATAATAAAAAAAACTAACCTTTCACGTCAAGAATCATATTGATGAGCATTGTAACATACGCCTGGGACCAAAAGTGCCTGTTAAGAAGTATATGTTGTCTTCAACCGCATGGATATAAGAACTAAATACATAGATTTGGACATATATAAACAAAGACAAACACACACACACACATGGATATATCTATATACTTGATAACAAAATTATAGAGCTTTTGGATGTCGTCACCTTTTGGTAATGCTATTGGTCCTACTGATTCATAATGTAATTGTTATCTGGGTTTTTAACCCAATAGGATCTAGCAGAATACAGAACAATTCCATCATATCAGGATGGCTTAGAACTTAACCAGAAAGGCTAAGACAAGGAGTTGACGAGAGCAAAATCATGTTACTAAAGCAATGAACAAGTTCAACCGAACCAAGAAGCTAGCGTCGGTTCAGTCTAGTCAGCAATTAAAGCACAATTAGCCAGAGGATCGTCATCAAGACGAAGTAACATGCAACGATACCACACAAACAACTACGATAAAAGACTTTGAAAACATCTTCAATTCTAGACACTAGAAAAATACTAAGTGCTTGGATCATTAGCAACTCATACTTCTGCTCAAACCATCAAAGAAACTAGATATGGAACATTATCAAAAAGATGCAAGACATGACCTACAAAATGAATCAAGCCTATGGGTCGCTAGCGACACATGGTTTTGGCTTGTTTTGTGAGTCAAAGCCCCCTAGGTCACCTGTAGCCTACCTGGGAGCAGCTGAAGACATGCCTGGTCCAGAAGCCTTTCGACCTCTATAAATACCATCCCACCTGCAATACAAAGAAGACCTTCTCAGGACTGATTGTTAAAGCTCTACTGAAAACATCCTTCACCCTCTGCCTTCCTCGTAACAATCTCTAGAGGAATTCACTATGATTCTCCAGTGGATTCCAACTTTGGGGATTCAATATATAGAGAGATAATTAATGTCTTGTAGTCAAACACGTCTTGTAACAACAATCAGTTTATAAAAAAAATATAAAGCAGAAGTAGGCTTCATTACAGCCGAACAACTATAGAAATTCTCTGTCTTCTTTCTTTTACTATTCTTTTCTTATATCTGTGATTTGTGATATTGCTCTATCAGAATTGGGATGGTGCTTTGAAACTCAAACCAGGGTGTTAATCCATTTTTTGGGTTAACATTTTGGTGCTTTCACTGAGAACCTTGAACGAGATCTGAAAAATTGAAGTTTGAATCCGAGATTCAAAGAAAAATGAAGAGGCCTAACATCAGATCTAAAAATGAAGCAAGTCAACTAGAGCTTAGGGGTAGCCAGGAAATATGTATGCTCAAATTCTCGTCAACCTGCTATGTGATTAGAGAGGAGATGGAAAGGATAATGAAAGAGATGCAGGATGGACACTTAGCTAGAAAATAGGAGATGATGGACGGATTCTTATATAGGATGGAGCAACAAGGGATGGATAGATCTGCAGGGAATAGGAATTAAACTCCAAGGAACAATGCAGGGATTGCCGGATTTGGATTGGAGCAAGGTGGAGTCTTGCCCTCATGCCTAGAGCAATCGACACATGGGGGTTGAGCTGGAATCAACGTGAGAATTAATATCAATGCCGAAGCGACTGTTGAAACACTAGGGACTCGTGGCACGTGAGCTGATTTGAATACTAGAATGCAGCCGACAGAAGGATATGTACCAGAACTTCCTCAAAGGAATGGAGGAATGAATGAAGCTAGAGTTGCAAATTGATACATAGGTATGTTGCCGGAAGAGTCCATCCCGAGATTCCCCAATGGGGCAGGAACAAAGTATAGCTTTGGGACTGAGACCTTCGTTGGATGATAAAGTAGCTGAATTGGCATGGAGATTCATCAAAAGAGGCCCCCCAAATCAGGGTCTAGAAGATGTAAGTAGAAATCCATTTATTGCTAATATCTAGAATGTGGGAAACCCTCCAGATTTCAAGCTTCTGACACTGGAAATGTGTGACGGGGAGATAGACCCGACGATCCATATGATGCAATACATCCAACATATGGAGGTGTTGGGTGCTTATAAGGAAGTAATGGGGCGATGCTTTCCCTTATTCTTAACAGATTTGGTTGCAATGTGTTTCAGACAATTGGAAAATGGGTCCATAAAGCACTTGGACCGAGTTAGTGAGCAGATTCTTGAGACAGTTCAGGATTCATGTCTTACAACCAAGGAATGTACTTACGTTCTCAAACGTAAAACAAAGGCCTGGAGAGTCCTTAAGAAGTTATTTAATAAGATTCAATGCGGGACAACCATGGTGGAAAAACCGGACCCATCTTTATCCTAATGGAAGAAGTATCTGGAGTGGCGAATAAGACTGATTTCAAAGCCGCATTGAAAAGAGATCCATCGATGGATCTTGTAGATTCTATTGCGAAGCTAAGAGGTACTTGTGTCAGGAAGATGCCAAGGCCGAAAATTAGGATATGGATGCTGAAATAAATGTCGTCGAAGGAGAAGGACCGTTTGGAGTTGGAATGAAAAGAATAAGGGAAGAGAAAAGCTGATGACAACATCAAAGACCCAAAACGACAGAGAAACGAGCCAAGATTCTCCTCATACACCAACCTGAATGAACCCCTGAAGAGTATATACCTGGATACAGGGGGCAGAACCTCTACCGATGGCCGCCTAGGAAGGAGCCCACTGATCGAGAGGAAAGATCTGAAAAGTTTTGCATCTTACATGAGTTGAATGGGCATGAGACGAACGAGTGTCGACACCTTCGTGATCTGATAGAAGAACTGGTCCGGAACAACCAGCTGCCACAATATATGAGGAACGGAAATGCGGTGGAATTGCCAGGACAACCGCCATCCGTGGAAAATGCATCAAGAAACACCCAAGGACAAGCGCCAAGACAATTTATCCCATGATCAGGGTAAACAGGAATTGGATTCGATTCCAATGCTTTGTTTTATCATTTCTTTTCTCGCACTTTTCTTTTGGTATGTAGACGATAAAAATCGAAGGTCGTTTACAAGTGTACGGATCCCGAACAGTCCCTAGGCATGCTCTGGGTTGAATGCCTGATAGAACTTAGGATACTAACAATCGAAGGCCGTTTACATGTGTATGGGATCCCGAATGGTCCCTAGGCACGCTCTGAGTCAGACGCTTGAGATGAACATTTAGGACTCCTGGTTGTTTAATTTCAATTTATTTGTTTTGATTTAAATATTTGAACTTTGATAACTGATATTGATCATTGTAGATTCCCACCATGAGACCAGAGTACAAGGTGCAATCCCCTTTTCCAAAGAGCGAGTGGATGGACTCATATGATATTGATCGCCTTAGAGACCTATCACGAGACTGGAGTGCAAGAAGTAAGTCCCCTTACCGGAGAGTGAGCTGATGAGCTTACTTAATCCCCCTTGATTTAACAAACAAACAATCTAGAAAGGTCGTCCCTTAACTTAAAACATTAAACGATCTAGAGAGATCGCACATTAAACTAAACATCATACGATCTAGAGAGATCGCATATTAAATAAAACATTAAAACGATTCGTAGAGATCACGCATTAAACTTAAGCGGTCCAGAATGATCAGACCTTAAAATAGATTTGGTTTTGCAAAAAAGGATCTGAATGCGTTATAAATAGAACAATACGGATAAATCCTGGATGAACACAGGATGAATTTGATATATGATGTGATACAATGTGATTTTGATATATGTTGTGACATGATGCGATTTTGAGATATAATGTGATTTTGATATATGATGTGATATGATGTGATTTTGATATATGATTTGATTTGGATATATGATGTAAAAACTCTGAATAAAAAACAAAAACGTATGGTGATGTAAATCCCAAATGAACGTAGGATGATTAAAGATGTGTAATGTAATTAGAGACATGTGATGTAATAACCCCGAATGAAATCAGAATGATTGTGAAGTATAGATTATACCTAAGCTGAGTCTAATCTTAGGCTATAACAAGTTTGGAGTGGCTTATGATTGGAAAGAGAATCTAAAAGAACTGGACGATACACCAAGACTAAAGCTACTGGAAAGCTCAACAACCGAAAACATGTTGCCATGACTTGTTCTAGAGCAAAGTACATCTTTCATTCAAAAGGCGTACTTTAGGGGGGCAAATGTTATCCGGGTTTTAACCAAATAGGATCCAGCAGAATACAGAACAATTCCATCACATCAGGATGGCTTAGAACTTAACCAAAAAGGCTAAGGTAAGGAGTTGACGAGAGCCAAAATCATGTTACTAAAGCAACGACCAAGTTAAACTGAACCAAGAAGCTAGCATCGATTTAGTCCAGTCAGCAATCAAAGACCAATCAGCTAGTAGATCGCCATTAAGATGGAGTAATGTGCAATGATACTACACAAATAACTATGATAAAAGACTATGGAAACATCTCCAATTCCACATTCAAAAAAATACTAAGTGCTTAGATCATCAGCAACTCATACTTCTACTCAATCCATCAAACAAACCAGATATACAACACTATCACAAAGAGGCACTAGCGACCCATGGGCCATGAGTCGCCAGCGAATCATGGGTTTTGGCTCGTTTTGTGAGCCAAAGCGCCCCTAGGTCGCCTGTAGCCTACCTGCGAGCTGATGAAGAAAGGTCTGGCCCAAAAGCCTTCCGACCTCTATAAATACCATCCCACCTACAACACAAAGAATTCAGACCGATTGCTAAAGCTCTGTTGGAAACATCCTTTACCCTCTGCCTCCCTTACAACAATCTCTAAATGAATTCGCGGTGATTCGCCAATGGATTCCAACTCCAGGGATTCAATCTATGGAGAGATAATCAAAGTCATGTAGTCAAACATGTCTTGTAACAGCAATCATTCTATAAGAAAAATATAAAGTGGACGTAGGCTTCATTAACAGTCGAACCACTATAAAAATTCTCTGCCTGCTTTCTTTTACTCTTCTTTTCTTATATCTATGATCTGCAATATTGCTTTGTCAAAACATAGCTGGTGCTTTCAAACTCAAACCAGGGTGTTGATCCATTTCTTGGGTCAACACAATTATACTTGAAAATTTTATAGAAGATTTGGTGTAGTGAGTGTGTAAACATGAAAATTTATAAGCATACCACTCACCTGGGGGTTTGCGTCAAGTAAAGTGAGCATTCTCACACTGAAATCAATTATTACAAGTAATATCGAATCTAAACTATATACGAAAATGAAAACATTATCAGTCTTTAAAGCCATTAGTAATCATATTCTTTAATTGAAGCACCTATTTTCCTAATTTTTTAGTTACTATTTTGATTGAAATAATTAAAATATTTTGTTCATTTCTTTCCACCATAACTGATGTCATTTTTCCTCGGTAGAATTCATGAAAGTGTATCGAATGTAACAATTGAAAAGAACAAATATAATTACCATATATGGAATGCAACGACTCGAAATTTCAGACACTTCGTATTTAAATATCTAAATTATTTAAATATTTGAATCTTGGATTAAATGATATTAAAATAATTTAATAAGCTTCTTAACCCCCTTTTAATGCATAACTAATAATGGTAAACTTGTTTCGGAAAAATGTACAAAAATAAATACTTTGAAAAATGATCAATAATGTGATCGAAAATCGTTTTATCAATAAATGTCTATTTTCTCAATAGAAGTTTTTTAAACCTTTTACTCATGTCTAACTAATTACCAAGGAGCTAGTTAGCAACTAAAAATATTTTCATGTTTAGGCTAACTAAATAGGAAAGTGAGCAAATAAGAAAAATGAGCAAAAATGGAAATAATTAACTCTTTAGCTAATATCTAATGAACACATTAGCCACTAATTAAACACTCTCCTCTTCATAAAGCATGGAAGATTCTAGAAAGTTCTATTAAGATAAGAGATGATATTATGGTAAGGGTATAATAGTAATTAGCCTAAAGGAGAGGCGACATAAAGTGAAAGTAAGCATAAATGGAAATGCTTAAGTGTTAAGCAAATGATAAAGTAGATGTGATGGGAGGTAAGCCTTCCAAGGGGGTGAGAGTAAGCTTATACTTAACCATTTGAAACCTATAAATAAAGGGGATACGTTTACTTAATAATCACACTTAAATTCCTAAGTTTGAGATGAATTAGGAGGGTTGAAAATGGTGGAAGTGCTTAAGCACTAACCCACAAATTACTCTCTAACTTTGTCAAAAGTTAACCAAATATTCTCTACTTTCTTTTAGACTTTAAATTTAGGCCTAAGACATCATAGAAAGCATGATTAGAAAGTAATAGGTGGGAGGAGGTAAGAGGAAGAGGGGGATCCATGGTGGGCTGTGAGCATGAGGGAGGAAGAAGAAGGTGGTGGCTTTGGTTTAGAAATGTTAAAGGTTGGACCTTTAGGCAACTATTGATGGAAGGAGGTGGTTCTTTGTTTCTTATAGCTTTGTGCTTGGGTTAGGTATGTATCTAAGTGAGCTATCCCACTATATATTAAGTATATTTTGTTTATATATATGTTGTGTTTAAATTATAAAGTTAAAAATGACATTAACCAAGTCAAGTTACAAACTTTGGACACCTCTTGCATTTGAAAGAAAATAATAACTATATATTGTATAACGTCACTTTTATTATCTTCTTAAACATGTGTCCTTGCCTTGACATGATGTTTAAATAGTTGTTTGACTTGTGTGTTAAATTGAAGTAAGTTTGAAAGTGTTTGAAGCTAGAATGGTAGTTATAAGTGCACTTCAAAATCCTCTGTTTTCAGGAATTTTTATAAAGAAATGGAAAAATATTCATAGGGATTTCTTTCCATGGTTTTTAAGTACCCTATTGGTAGTACTTACTAGTCGCAAAGATTGTGCTTTTAATGTTGTTTTAACAAGGACTTTTAATATCACTTATAAATGCAGTAGTAAGTCGCTTATGGTTTTAAGTGTTTAAAATGCGACTTTTTGGCTAGTTTTCATGATTTAAATGGTTTCTAATTTATTTCATTATAAAATCTTTGATGTAAGTTCTTATAAAATGTATTTGTGTATGAAAAAAAGAATAGAAGTTTACACATAATCTTCATGATTATTTAGGAATTTTGAAGGTAAAGTGCTGCAAAATATAAAACATGTTTTTAATCAAACTTCTAAATTAGTTATTTTCAAGTAATATTTTACGTAGATATTTAAACACTATATGTAAGTATTTTTAAAGTGTTATTTTATATATAAGTTTTGACAAAGGTGATTAACTAGCTTAACACTAATAAGACGACGAGTAAGCTTATCTGTTAGTGGGATTCAAGAATGAGGTGTCCAAGCAAGGCTTGGAGCAACAAGTGCCCAAACATACCTGACTTCACCCTTGAATGAGTTTATGTGTAAGTTGAAATGTCGAAAACGTGTTAATCTTGTTGTTTACTTACTTGTTTAAATAAAGGTAATTAACTTTTCTTAGCTCTAAAAGGCAACGAAGTAGGTTTTTCTATTTCTAAGAGTTAAAAATTAATGTCGAGTAGGGACTGAGCAATAGAGCTCTAAACTTCCGGGCTTCCCTCTTGAACAAGGAATATTTAGGTCGGGAATGTTTGAAATGAGCTAAGTATACAAACATTGATTTGTACAAGCAATTGTTTTAACTAGATCATCATTTAATCCACGATCGAACTTAACTTATTATTAAACTTAGACCTTTGAAAGAATGTTTTAAAGATAAGCATAAGTGAAATGGTTTTGGGTTTATTATGACAATGTGTTAGTCACATTCATCTTTAACCCTTTTTTATCATATTAAGAATGTAAATAGATCTTTAAAAGAATGTTATAAAGATAAACTTAAGTGAAATGGTTTTGGGTTTGTTGTGACAATGTGTTAACCACATTCCTCTTTAACCCTTTTTGATTATACTTATGAATGTAAATTAATCTTTAAATAATATTTTAAAGATAAGCTTAAGTGAAATGGTTTTGGGTTTGTAGTGATAATGTTTAAATAATATCGGTCTTAAACCTTTTGAATGAATCTATGAAAGTACTTAGATCCTTAAAATGGATATATTGAAGGAAATTATAAGGAATCTTTTTGAAAAAGATAGAAAAAGCAAAGATTCAAATTAAGAATCTTGTTAATGATTTGTGAATATACTTATACCATTTGAGATAAGTATATGAATACTTTTAGAAGCATTGAAAGATTACAAATGAATAGTAGGAATGGATAAATGAAGTTTTATTAGATAAAAGGAATTTTACTAATAAAAGAGGTTTAATTAATAAAATATTAATTAAATAAAAATGGGATTAGAAGTCGCTTATGAGACTTGATCGTGTTTTGCATGACTTAATTATGCTCCGTTTGCTTCCTCGTTTATGGAAAATGTTTATTCGTATACTTAGCACTAAAAGCCAGTGAAGTGGGCTTATCTATATTTGAGAATTAATACCAATGTTCATGTAAGGATATGAGCAATAGAGCTCTAACCTATCGGCTTCATTCTTGATCGAGGGATAGTGTGAGAGGGAAATATTGGAAACGTGATAAGTATGAGACTTGGCTTCCATATGCGATCATTCTCATTATCATTAAATGAACAAAATTCATCGATTCAATATTGGAGGGACCGGGATCAGTAAGTGTTTTACTTATCAAAACCACTTCAAGGCTAAGATACAGGTTCAATCTCTTGGAAGTAGATTGATTCTAGATGTAGGAATCTATATGGAGATTCGAGACCTGTTTAACATGCTCGAACACATGTAGTTGTTCATGACCTATTCAAGATGTGGGAATCTGTGTGTGATTCCGAGATCTGTTGAGATATGGGAATTCATGTGTGGTTTCGAGATCTATTTGAGATGTGAGGATCCAATTTGGGATTCGTTTTCTATTTGAGTGATGAAGACTCGTGTGAAAGATGTCGAATGTAACCTCTACATAGGAAATGGCTAAAGACAGAGTAGGATACACGACCTGGGGTTAGCGATCCATGTTAAGATGTTATCACATCCATATCTTGAGATACTTATCGGTTGTTGGTCGGTAGGAGTTGATGATATTTGGTTCACATTGTTCATGTTTATGTTCAAACGCTGGGCCTCTTGTGTTTACCTTTTAGTATATCATATCTAAAGATATACGATGCTTGGAAGGTATTTTCTGATCCTTGTACGTGGAGTTTGGATTCGGCTTCTCCGAAGAGATCTCCACGGAGAATCCATTATGCGAACTTTACTTATTGGATTTGATTGTACTCCTAATATGCTGCTGAATGTAACCAATTTAACCATTCCAGCTGCATTATACTATTTATATTCTACATCCTAAACATTATTATCACATTACGTACCTATTAGATGGTGGTTCTTTTAAGCGGATAATCGTTATGGCATTCCATGTGGTCACAAAAGTGTACTGTTGTATGTTGTACATATATTTCTTGAGTTTCTCATACTAGACTTATGTCTGATGCTTGATTTTTTGTTTTCCCTAAACCCTACGCATGCTCTTTCGAGTAATTTGGGAAAGGCGGTTTTTGTTGGTGTTCTTGCGAGCTCGAGAAGATGAGCTGGATGTTTCACTTACTGTAGTATTCTTATTTCCACTACATTACTATATTGTACGTATCAGCATTTATGAGAACAGGTTATTATAACTATTCAGGCTGGTGGTAGTACTTATATTTTTAACTTCAAAATTTCTGTATTGAAGTAACCCCTTTGTATTGTTCCTTTGATGTTATATATTATCGTTCCTGCATTGGACTTTGTGCACATGCTAGAAGGTTCTCACATTGGTGGACGTGTGACAAAGCTTTGTCTCTTACCACTACATGTCCCTTTGCGGGTTGGTTGTAAGAAGTCGAGAGGCTAGCAATAAAATCAGGAATGAGGTAGCATCAGTATTCATCATTTGAAATAGGGTGAACCGTTAAATGTGTTATCAAAGCTAAAGGTTAAGCTAGAACCTTGGCTTTGGTAGGCATGACTCCTCAAACGATAGGGTAATGGAATGCCCTAACATAGGTTGAATGTATTGACATACGAGAGCGTATTTGTACCTATTATAAATGTATATCTTAATGGTAATTATAACAGCGAAAATTAAAGATCTTATATAAGTGAAATGTCAAAGTATAGTTTAATTAATGCAGGGTTTAATGATGTTTATCTTTTATCCCTCGTTAATTAATTTAGTTACGCTCGGACTGTTTATGGCCATTAACTACCATTTATTAATTGTTGATTTTTGGTTAACCAATTTGTGGGAACTTTTTACTGCGTGGGTTGGGTAAACAGTAAATTATGGGAACATTAAAACTAACGTCTTGTGAATTTAGTATCACAATTTGACTATAGGCAGTCGATGATAATGTTGGGTTAAAAGTTTAATTTAAAAAAAGATGTTTATATTTATCTAAGCAAGATAAGATATTTAGTAAATAAACATTTGCGAAAAGACTTTATATTAAAAAAGTGAATTTTATGCAAGCATGGTTTATAAAACATGATTTATGAACAAAAAGATTTAACTGATATTGTGAGAAATGTATTTCAAGATTTTGAAAAAATAATAGTAGTATTATTTGAAAGTATGTATTTGGAGAATTCAGTTATAAAATCAAGATCATAGTAATTAGTAATATTTACGGAATATTTGATAAACATTTTGAAATGATTTTGGTTAAGTCCAGAAGGCATGAATTGGATGTACTGAACTGACTCGTATCGCTTGAAAATAATTCTGGTGAAGACATAAACATCATAGACGTTCATTTTTGGGTTTCTAAGTAAGGGATGCTATAGGATTGTTTTAGTAAAATGGATTTCGACTTGATTTCGAAAGAACGATTTGATATAAAAAAGTTATATGTTTATATTATTATTTCAAAATGATTTAAAATAAAATCCAGGTGTTTAGTTCTAAAATTTTCTTTGGAAAGAGATTTGGTAAACTTTTTAATGTAGAAAAGTTTTATATGTAGGGTGCTCGAGTGGTAGTGGCATAGCCCAGAGTAAATGTTGAAACTTTTCTTGTTTTTCCTTTTTGGGTGAAGTGTGTTTAATAAATTATTAAAATTTGTTAAAATATTTTATGGACACATGTAGCCTATGCATTAGTATTGTATAGTGTATGCATCTTGTTATGATATGTCATTTGGTGGTTTTCAGTTGTCAAAATGAAATGGGATTTTCGATGATTTTGGACAGGTGAAATTTCCAAAACATTATAGAATTTGAAATTAAGTGTTTTGTGAAAATATAAAGATGAGTTTATATAACACTTGAATTGAGAAGTTATTATGTTAAAACAAGTTTAATTGGTTAAACATATTTTCTAAGTAAAATGAATTTAGTATTTCATATATACTATTTGGATGTCATGGAGTATTATACCAATATGAACTTAAGTTTTATAACTACTAATAAACTTGAAGTTATGTTTTATGAAATGGTTCATAAATGATCTTAGTATGAATAACAAACTAAATGGATAAATGAATGTGATAAAAAAAGATATTGGTGTAGTTAAGAAACCAATAGGATGAATACGTATATTGTACGTATATCGATTTATTCGCATGACCATTCTTGATCCAGTATTCCAGTACATGGTTTTGATGTGGTTTACACGAGTCCGAACAAGGATTTTTCACTAGATTCTTAATAACGAACACTTAATACAGATTCTTGATAAGATCCCAAAGTTTTCTATCATAGTATATAGCTATGTAAGGAGAACATAAGTTTCTAATCAAGGAACCTGATCGGAGTCCACACTAAAAAGGTCAATTGATCTATACTAGTTGGAAAGTAAAGTTAAAGTAATCAAGCAAGTGATCGGATTTAATATTGTGTACAGATGGCCCATGTACATCGTACGGGATTTAGTATATTTGCATGCTAAGTTTTGTTGTCTTATGGGGAGTTTAGGCGACGACTCTTCGATTTTCTATGAGGTAGCATGAATAGTCTACTAAGTAAATACTTGAGGTTATTAAGCATAAAGTAGGCTTAGTAATTGTTTATCATCCTTGTGCGATGAGAGGATTTTGAAACTGAGCAAACCATGAGTTTTGTTTGCTAGTGACTGAATACCGTTAAGTATTGCTATGTGATTGTTTCTTTTTTTGCTCGTGTTGGAATTTCGAAAACGAAATATTATAAGTGAGGGAGAATGTAACGACACAGAAGTTCAAACACTTCGTATTTAAATATCTGAATTATTTACATATTTGAGTCTTGGATTAAATGTTATTAAAATGATTTAATAAGTTTTTTAACCCCCATTTAAATCATAACTGATAGTGGTAAACTTGTTTCGAAAATATGTTTACAAAAATAAACATTTTGAAAAAAATATCGATAATGTGATCGAAAATAGTTTTATCAATAAATGGCTATTTTCTCAACAGAAATTGTTCAAATTTTTTACACATATCTAATTAATCACTAAGGATTTAATTATTTACTAAAAAATAGTTTCATGTTTATGGCTAACCAAATAGGTCAATGAGCAAAAAATGAAAATAATTAACTCTTAAGCTAATATCTAATGAACACATTAGCCACTAATTAAACACACTCCTCTTCATAAATCATGGAAGGTTCTAGAATGTTCTATTAGGATAAGAGATGATATTATGGTAAGAGTATAATAGTAAATAGCCTAAAGGATAAGCGACATATAGTAAAAGTAAGCATAAATGGAAATGCTTAAGTGTTAAGCAAATGATAAAGTATATGTGATGGGAGGTAAGCCTTCCAAGGGGCGAGGGTATGCTTATGCTTCACCATTTGAAAACTATAAATAGAGGGAAGATGTTCACTTTATAATCACAAATAAATTTCTAAGCTTGAGATGAAGTAGGAGGGGTAAAAATGGTGGAAGTGCTTAAGCACTAATCAACTGATTACTCTATAGCTTTTTCAAAAAGTTAACCAAATCTTCTCTGCTCTCTTTTAAACTTTAATGTTAGGTTTAAAACATCATGGAAAGCATGATTAGAAATTGTAAGTGGAAGGAGGTAAGAGGAAGAAGGGGATCCATGATGGGCCGTGAGCATGAGGAGGAGGAAGAAGGTGGTAGCTTTGTTTTGGAATGCTAAAGTTTGGACCTTAGGCATGTGTTGATGGAAGGAGACGATTCTTTGGTTTTTATAGTTTTGTGCTTGGATTATGCATGGATCTAAGTGAGTTATCTCACTATCTCCTAAGTATATTTTGTTTATATATATATATATATATATATATATATATATATATGTTGTGCTTAAATTATAAAGTTAAAAGTGACATTAACTAAGTAAAGTTATAAACTTTGGACCCCTCTTGCTTTTGAAAGAAAATGATAACTTTATATTGTATAACATCACTTCTATTACCCTTTTACATATGTGGCATGGCCTTGACTTGATGCCTAAATGTTTTTTAACTTATGTGCTAAAGTGAAGTAAGTTTGAAAGTATTTGAACCGAGAATGGTCGTTATAAGTGCACTTCAGAATCCGTGTTTTTCGAGAATTTTTATAAATAAATGAAAAGATATCCTTAGAGATATCTGGCCATGGTTTCTAAGTAGCCTAACGGTAGTACTTACAATAAAAATTTCAAGTCTTAAATCATTTGTTTAAGTGGTTAAAACTAGTCGCAAAGATGGTGCTTTTAATGTTGTTTTAACAATGACTTTTAATAGCACTTATAGATGCTGTAGTAAGTCGCTTATGGTTTTATGTTTAAAATGCGACATTTTGGCAGTTTTTCATAATTTAAATGGCTTCTAATTTCTTTTCTTTATAAAATCTTTTAATGAAAGTTCTTAGAAAATGTATTTGAGTATGAAAAAAAGAATGGAAGTTTAAATATAGTCTTAATGATTATTTACAATATTCGAAAGTAAAGTGCTGCAAAATGTAAAATATGTTTTTAGTCAAACTTCTAATTAGTTATTTTCAAATAATATTTTATATAGATATTTAAAATCTATTTATAAGAATTTACAAAGTATTATTCTATATATAAGTTTTGACAAAGGTGATTGACTAGCATAACACTAATAAGACGCCGAGTAAACTTGTCTGTTTGTGAGATTCAAGAATGAGGTGTCTAGGTAACGCTTGGAGCAATTAGTGTCCAAACTTTCCTGGGTTCACTCTTGAACGACGAAGAATGTAAGTTGAAATATCGAAAACATCTTAAAAAAGGTAATTAACTTTGCTTAACTCTGATAGTCAATGAAGTAGGTTTATCTATTTATAAGAGTTAAAAACTGATGTCGAGTAGGGACATAGCAATAGAGCTCTAACCTATCGGATTCCCTCTTGAACGAGGAATATTATGTCGGGAATGTCAGAAACGAGTTAATTATACAAATATTGATTTGTATAAGCAATTATTTTAACTAGATAATCTATTAATCGACCATCGAACTTAACTTATTATTAAACTTAGATCTTTAAAAGAATGTTTTAAAGATAAGTATAAGTGAAATGATTTTGGGTTTATTGTGACAATGTGTTAATTGCACTCGTCTTTAACCTTTTTTGATTACATGTATGAATGTAAATAAATCTTTAAAAGAATATTTTAAAGATAAGCATGTGTGAAATGGTTTTAGGTTTGTTGTGACAATGTGTTAATCACGTTCATCTTTAACCCTTTTTTATTATTCTTATGAATGTAAATAGATCTTTAAAAGAATGTCTTAAATATAAGCTTAAGTGAAATGGTTTTGGGTTTGTAGTGACAATGTTTAAAAAACATTAGTCTTAAACCTTTTGAATGGATTTGTGAAAGTACTTAGATCCTTAAAATGATATATTAAAAGAAATTATAAGTAAGGAATCTTTTTGAAGAAGATAGAAAAAACAAAGTTTTAAATTAATAATCTTGTTCACGATTTGTGAATATACTGATACCATTTGAGTCAAATATATGAATACTTTTTGAAGTATTGAAAGAGTACAGATGAATAGTGGGAATTGATAAATGAAGTTCTATTAGATAAAAGGAATTTTACTAATAAAAGAGGTAATTAATAAAAGATTAATTAAATAAAAGGGGATTAAAAGCCGCTTATTAGACTTGATCGTGCTTTGTTTGCTTCCTCGTTTATGGAAAACATTTACTTGTATACTTAGCATTAAAAGTCGATGAAGTAGGCTTGTCTATCTTTGAGAATTAAAACCGATGTTCGTATAGTGATATGAGCAATAGAGCTCTAACCTATCGGCTTCATTCTTAATCGAGGGATGGTGTGAGAGGAATATATTGGAAAATCTATAAGTATACAAGACTTGGTTTCCATATGCGATGGTTCTCATTACCATGGAATGACTGAAATTCGTCAATTCAATATTGAAGATACTAGGATCGGTAAGTGTTTTACTTATCAAAACCACCTCAAGGCTGAGATATGTGTTCAATCTCTTGGAAGCGGATTGGTTCTAGATGCAGGAATCTATGTGGAGATTCGAGATCTGTTTAAGATACTCGAACATGTAGTTGTTCGTGATCTATTCTAGTTGTGGGAATCCACGTGTGATTCCGAGATCTGTTGAGATATAGGAATCCATATGTGGTTTCGAGATCTATTTGAGATGTAAGGATCCAATTTTGGATTTGTGTTCTGTTTGAGTGATGAAGACTCATGTGAAAGATGTTGAACGTAACCTCTACATAGGAAATGGCCAAGACAGTGTAGGATGCACGACCTAGGGTTAGCAACCCATGTTAGGATGTTTTCAACTCTATATCTAGAGATACTTATTGATTGTTGGTCGGTAGGAGTTGATGATATTTGGTTCACGTTGTTCATGTTTATATTTGGATGCTACGTTATAATATTTGTATTCTACACCCTGAACATTATCTATTATATCACCTTAAGTACCTATTAGACAGTGGTTCTTATGAGGGGATAATCATTATGGCATTCCATGCGGTCTCAATAGTACTATTATATGTTGTACACATATTTTTTAAGTTTCTCATATCAGACTTATGTTTGACGCTTGGTTTTTATTTTTCCTAAATTCCTCGCGTGCTCTTTCGAATAGTTTGAGAAATGTAGGTTTTTGTTGACGTTCTTTGGAGCTCGAGAAGATGAGTTGGATGTTCTACCGTAGTATTCTTATTTTCGCTGCATTATTATATTTTATGTATTAGCATTTGTGATGACAGTTTATTATGACTGTCCAGGCTGATGATGACATTTAGGTTTTGTAACTCCGAAATTTCTATATCGGAGTAGCCCCTTTGTATTGTCCCTTTGATATTATATATTATCATTCCATTTTGAGATTCTGATATCGTGTTCTTTTTTTACTTGTTCTATTTCCTTTTCTTTTTATTTCACCCTAATAAGTCATCATTTCCGGCATTTCGATGATTGACACACGAATACCGTGGATGTATTAGTGTCGACATTTGGGGGTCGAAAATGTGTGTCGTTACATGGAAGCAAATCCATGGTTCTCCAACGGAGTCTTGGCTTTAAACTAATCTTAGGGTTTTATGATTACCCTTTCATTGACTTGTTATTTTGCTCTCAGATCTTTTAAGGAAAAATAAGTTTATGAAGATAATTAGATGTTTAGTTTCATAGTAGGGATTTAAAGGAATTTGAATGTAAACATGATTTAACCAAGTAATTATGAATGAAATGCGATATTTACTGCATAGCATGTTGAAATTTAATCGACCCAAAAATAAGCAAAGTAGATGTTTATGTTTTTGTTAGAATCATTAAAATAATATTAAAAGTTTATCAATATCATCTTCAAACTAAGCAAAAATTTCAGATGATGGCTTTTTCAATGCATTTTATTGAATCCCCTTGCTTCAAAGTAGTGCAATGTTTAAGGGTAGCTCGTCATATATCAAAATAGTTATTGTACGCACACGGGTCTATCCACATGATTTATATGCACTCAACTTTTTGGTTGTCTCTCTTTTTTTTATAAACTAAATCTAAAACTTGAACTGAACTACTCCTCCATTCTCAACGTATGATAACTTTGATCCTGGAACCATTCCTCTTTCAATGCTAATAGTGTATTAATCAAATGGATTTATGAACTCGTTTTCTGCTTACAAAGTCCCTGTAACGTGGAATAATGTTCTAGTTTTGAGATGAATTTGTTAGACTTAGGAGGCTGAATTAAGTCCACAATACATCATTTGTTTCATTTTTCCAAAATATATAGTCCTGGATGCATTTAATTTTTCATCTAATGTCACTTCTCGATGAAAATTGAAAAATACTGCCGAAATTGAAATTACTTTGTTTCAACAAATTCATTTGAAATTATACTGCAATCATATACACATATTTTTGACCCATAGTGCCTAACTGACTATCTCAGGCAGTCTTTGGCTCAAATTAGTGTGAGCTTCTTTTTAATAAATGTAGTCTATAATTTACTGACTAAAAGTTATCATGATTATTCAGTAGAACTTACATGGTTAATGCTGGTAAAATATGTGGCCTAACCTTAGATGTAACGAAACTACTGTCTAACTTAGATGATCTAGTATCATTTTAGTATAGTTTTGGTTAAACTAGTTGAATTTAAATAATTTATTAACAAACAAATTAGGAAGACCTTCTAGCTAATTACACCTTGCATACAACAACTTGTTCATACCAACAAAAAATGTATCTTTAGTCACTTGGTTCAAAAACACTTGATTCGCTCCTTGGAATTTAAATGGATAAAACTTAAATTTATTTTGTTAGCATTTTGAAAGTTGGGTCAAAAGTCCTTCCTACCAAAAATAAAATGCTGCTCTTTTCAATTCAAAAGCCCCTGAACAACACAATGCAAGTTTACTGACCAATTGCACTAAATGAATCTACCATCTTGTAAATTTGTCAGGTACTAACGCCTATGCAATCAATAAGCGGATAATATTTGTATATTTTAATGAACAACCATAAAAAATAGCACTCGTATTTTTAAACTACACACACATATACACACATATGTGTATACACACACATGTATGTGTAAGACTACTACATACTTGGCATATGCTCTCATGAAAGAAACTTGAGAGGATGATAATATTTTATTCAATCTCGGTTGCAGCAATTCGAATACAACACATATATATTTTCACACATGCAAAATATGCTGCTTTACATTGTATTTATAGCGGTAGTATGATATATTGTTTTGGGCATCAATAACAAGCCCATATTCAACCCGTATTAAGTTTGTACCCACATTCCTGTGGTAATATCAGCAGCCGACTTTGGTTATTCAAATACTTTCATTTGCCTCCCTCAAACCCAACTTCTAGGGTTAGGGTTTGCACGCGATTTCCCAAATCGTTGTCAATCTCTACTTTATTTGCAAATTACTTCAAATTAGCCAGTGCGCACTACAATTCCGACTTTAATATAACTCTAAGCTCTATTCTTCTTGTTAGAGATGCAATCAGCGTGAGATTATGATGCTGGAGTTATTCGTTTCCATTTGACAGCTTGAGTTGTGAGAAGAATAATAGCTTTGGCTTGAGTTCTCTTGAGCTTACATGGTTTTACTCTGATATGATCGATGATAACTAGAATGGTTTTCAATTTGCTTAATTCCAAGATCAGGTGTGAATCCGATGTAATTCTTTGCTGACAAAGCCTTAGTAAGGGTGTCTGCCCTTTGGTATGTAGCAGGTATATGATTGATTTCTAAGTTTCCTTTTAATACTTGTTCATGAACGAAAAACAAGTCTATCTCAATATGTTTGGTTCTTGAGTAAAGTATATGATTTGCAGTCATGAGCACTGTACTCTGATTGTCACACCACAGGAATGGTTTAGCTTTTGATTTTAGCTTTAATTCCTTTGGTATTGATCGCAGCCACATTACTTCTGTTGTAGCATTAGCTACACTTCAATATTCGGTCTCAGTGCTAGATCTAGAAATTGTTGTTTACTTCTTTGAGCACCATAATACTGAATAGTTTCTAACATATATACAATATCCAGTCACTGATTTTCTATCATCTGTATCTGTAGCATAGTCAACATCAACAAATCCTGCTATGTTTAGATTGTTACAAGCTTTGAATGATAAACCATAATTCATAGTTCCTTTGAGATATCTGAGATTTCTTTTTATAGCTCTCCAATGTTCATCTAAGGGGTTCTGCATAAATTGAGAAACCTTGTTAACACAAAATGCAATATCTGGTCGTGTTATAGTAGCATACTATAATGCCCCTATATTGTTTAATATTAGTTTTACTCCGCTATTATTGAATAAATGGTGATTACTTATCATTGGTGTTGGTTGTGGATTTGCGCCACCCATTTTTGTTATTGCCAGTAGCTCTGAAATGTATTTCCTTTGACATAGCATTATTTCAGAATTTTCTTTTCTTACAACTTCTATTCCCAAGAAGTAATTAAGGCTTCTAAGACCTTTAATTGAAAATTGTTTGCTTAGGTAACAGATAATGCCATTGATTTCATCCTTGTTATTGCCTGTAATAGTTAGATCATTAACATATATTAGTATATAAATGGCTAATGAATCACTGATTTTAGTGAATAATGAGCTATCTGATTTGGTAGACTGATATCCCATATTTATCAATGCTGCTTTCAGTTTATCAAAGCAGACTCTTGGTGCATGTTTAAGGCCATATATTGTCTTGTTTAACTTGCACACATAATTTGCACATTCATTGTATCATATGGTGGCTGCTCCATATAAATCTCCTCCTGCAAAACATCATTTAGAAATGCATTATTGACATATAATTGTCTGATACACAAGCTTTTATGCAGTGCAATAGTAAAAATGATCTTATGTTTGTTGGTTTGACTATTGGAGAAAATGTTTCATTGAAATCAAATCCATATTGTTGAGTGTACCCTTTGGCAACAAGCCTTGCTTTCTATCTAATGATTGAGCCATCGGGATTTCTCTTTATCTTATGGTCCATTTATATCCAACTATGTTCTTACGATTTGGAGGACGTACAACATCCCATGTTTTATTCTTTATGAGTGCATATTATTCTTCACCTATTGTTGCTCTCCCATTTTTGTCTTTTACAGCTTGCCCATAAGTTTCTGGATCATCCGGACTTGAGCTTACATTATATATATTTGGTTTAAAAATTGCACTCTTGGCTCTAGTAATCATGGGATGACTTGATCTTACTTGAGTTCTAGTGTGAGGTAAGTCTCCAACATTGACATGATCTGGCCTATTTCTTGAGTTGCCCTGTTGTATATTCCCTTCATCTTGATCTTTGTTATCCATTGATTGTACAAGTGAATGACTGGCATGACTGGGATCATCTGCCCATTCATAATTTTGTTGAGCAGATACTACGGGCTGAGCATTATGATTCCTAGTAGACCTCCTCACTTCCACTTGATGCTCATTTTGAGAATATATAGGTAATTTTGGTATTGAGGTCTTGGATTGTAGACTTTGTTTGTAGTGTTTAGCTCTGGATTGCAATAGCGAAAAATGTTTTCATTAAAGACAACATGCCTACTAATGAAAATTCTTCCACTCATTAAGGCACTTATATCCCTTCTAATTTTTGCATATCCTAGAAAAGTACATGGCTTTGATCTGAAGCTCAATTTGTTTGCATTATATGTCTTAAGTAAGGAAAACATACACATCCAAAAAAAAAATTTAAACTATGGTAATCTAATTTTACCCTATATAGTTTTTCTACAGGATTGATTTCTTTAAGCACCTTTGTTGGTGATCTATTAATTAGATACACAGCGATATTAAAGGCTTCAGGTCAAAATTTTAAGGGTAATGATGCATGAGCTAAGTCCAGATTCTACTACGTCCTTTCAACTAATCCTTCAGATGTATATGGACATGTGGTTTCATGAACTATTCCAATTTTTTAAAATAACCACTTTGTGCTTTATATTCATTTCCTCCATTTAATTGCATAATCTTAAGTTAAGAATTGATTTGCTTTTCAACCATGATTATAAAATTTATTACTACATTATATGCCTTGGATTTTGTTTTTAAAAAATATATCCAAGTGTGTCTTGTGTGTGCATCAACAAACAAGATATAATATTTGTATACAAAATCTAAAGATATAGGTGCTAGTCCCCATAAATCAGTGGCAACTAGTTCTAATGCTTTTGAGTATTCTGTTAAAGAATCATTGAATGCTAACTTATGATTCTTACCCATCTGACAATAAGTACATATATAAGGTGGTATAAAATGATATTTTATTTTTTTAGTAAGAACTTGTCTTACAACTTTTACACTTTGATGACCAAGTTTACAGTGCCAAAGATCAAATACATTCTTGGAGTTTTGCTCCTCACACGAATTACAAGATTCTGTTCTGTTGCAAGATTAATATTGTTGACATATTTAAATTTGTACAGTCCTTTTTCTACATCACCCTACAAAAGAATACCTTTAGTTAGTATATCTCTAACCAGACAACATTTAGGGTAGAATTCAAAATAAACTTTATTGTCATTAACAAACTGAGGCACACTTATAAGATTCTTCTTTATTTTCGGTACTCTTAATAAATTGTGCAAAAATAATTTTTTCTTGCCTTTAATAAAAGTATTACAAGTATGAGAAATCTTGATACACTTACCATTTCCCATGAAAATTGACTATTTACCTCTATACTCCCTGTTGCTAAGATTAAAGTTATCAAGATTATTAGTTATATAATTAGGTGCTCCAGAGTCAAGGTACCGGCGGTCATCTTGTATGTGTTCTGGCTTTACAGTCTTAGTTGAACTATGAAGTTTATTGCTGTCTGTTTGATTGCTTGGATTTTCTTAGACCATATTTGCACTAACATTATTATTCCTTTGGTCATTACTGTTTTGATTTGAGTATCCGAAATAACATTTTACTGTTGTATGACCAACTTTCTCACAGATTTATCACCTTAGTCTATTACTATTGTTCCATTTGCCTCTTCCTCTGGACCCCTTTGTGCTGATTGATCTGCTCTATTATTGTTTTGACTTTTGTTTCTGAGATTGGTAGTGTAGTTGATTGCAAATTTCAATTCCTGTGGTTTCTTATTATCAGTTCTTGCTTCATGTGCAAGCAAGATTGAGTGAACATCATCAATTAATGGTAAGGTCATTTGAGAAGATATAACTGCAATAACCACTTCATATTCATCACTTAATTCATTCAGGATAGTTAAAATTTGTTTTAAATCTGACACTTTATGATCTACAGCCTCCAAGTCACAAGTTGTTTTGATCTTGGATAGATATTCCCTCGTAATTCTATTGTCTTTCCTTATATTATGAAGTTGTTTTTTATGATACACGACTTTGGCTACAGATTGAGTGTTAAACACTTTTTACACAGTTGTCCATATTTCATTTGCAGATGTGCATCCAATCACATGAGATAACAAATTTTACTTATTGAAGAAAGCAATCATGAACATATAAGTCTGTCTAGTCTATGGTGCTTTACATACACTTCATTACCAACTACTTTGTTTTCTTGATCAGTAATGCATTTTTGAGGAATTGGAATGGCTCCAAGAATGTAACCTTCAAGACCATATCTTAAATTGCATATTCTACTTGAAGTTTCCACAAAAGATAGTTATCTTCATCTAAGTGCATCGTGACAAGTTGGCTTTGTGAACTGATGACCGTCTTCACCAACTCTCTGTTGTTGCACCAGTTTGATAAGTGCTGCTACATTGGCAGAAGTTGTTGGGTTTGTTTCATCGCATGATGATCTTGAATCAGATAGAGGATAAAAAAATTGGAGGAATTTAATCAATCCCTATCAAGGTCTGAATTATTGAAGACAGAAGTTGTTCACTAACAGGTTTATTGCAACCATGAGTTTAAGATGATGATCATCTTCAGTCTGATCTGATAGACCTTGCTGATAGACCTTGCTGATGGCACTTCCTTTAAGTTTTGTGATATGTCTCTTGTCTTCTTTGTCTGATTTTGAGATTTTTGATTGATTTCCTCCAAGGTTTGATGCAATAATCTTAATGCAGTCAAATTTCTTGAATTCAGGCACGACACAAGATTACTTTATTGAATCTGCTTCTCAGATGATGAAATTTGTGTTTCTGATGAAAAGAAGTAGCTCCAATGATGAGATTATTCTGATGAGTCCGATTCCTAATAAGATATTATTAAGCTATGTGGCTCCAATACCATGAAATAAATTTGAGAGAATGATGATATTTTATTTAATCTCAGTTGAAATAGTTTGAATACAACTCATATATATTTTCATACATACAAAATATGCTGCTTTACATTATATTTATAGCAGCAGCATGATATATTGTTTTGGGATTCAATAACAAGCCCATATTAAACCCGTATAATGTTTGAACCTGCATTCCTTTGATGATATCAGCAACCGACTTCGGTTGTTCGTACACTTTCATTTTCTCAGTAAGCTGAAACACATAATTTAATCCAAAGTATACTTGGACTTGTGTAATACAAAAGTGTACATACGACATACCTTGGTAGCTTAAAAAAGTAGAATGCAATTTCATGGAAGCAATCAATATAACGTGCATACCACCCATTAAGAAATTCAATAGTGTACTGACACACTTGCAGTCGCGCAACGTATAAATAAATCTCTCAGTTGAATTAAAATCTACAACCAAAAATGCAGTGAATCATTTTTTCAATAAAGTTATTTTGTGCCAAACTACTATCTAGCTACGACATAAACTTGAGGTTATCCAATTGGAATTAGACATGTTTACCAAATGGAAATGGACACTTTAAAAGTCATTTATCCAAACGTCACCCTTTCTATATATTTTGTAAAGAAATTGTTTTTCCAAGTGATTTTTGAAAGGAAATGCACAATATCTGTTACCTGTCATAATTCAAAAAAAATTGAATATGCAAACTCTACTAAGACTTTATCTTCATGAAAGGTTCATTAGTAGCATCAAGTAGAGATCTGATATGCAGACCGAGGTTCAAAGTTTCGTTTTCCATTTCCGTTCCGGTCTTTGGAAAATTTTAAATTTTCGGTTCCGTTTCGAAAATTCCGAAAATTCCGGTTTACAAATTCCGGTACTTTCCTGTAAATATGCCAATAAACATACAGTGCTAGAAATTCATTCAAATTATATAGAAGATGTAACGACCCGAAAATTCCGATCCCGAAAATTCTAGATAGTTATGAAAAAGAGGAAAGATATAAAAAAAGAAGAAGAAGATCAGAAACACCAACATCTCACATTCGCAACGGATAAAATATAATAATAAATAATAATAGATTACAAAAACATTCTGTATCTATCAATTACATTTATAATACATCAGAGTTACATATGTATATATACAGACACTGAATATATACAATTATCATGTCACAGATATACAGTAATATAATACAGCGAAAATACTCTATATGTTCTTGCTATCCAACTCGCCTTCTGAGCTCTAGAACGTCCTTACCTAAAAATCTATAATACTCGGTCTGATCCGAGCATTACACCAAAGTAACACCCGGGTCAGGCTGGAAACCAGCATGAGTAAACCCATCTAACATGAAATGCAAAGCATATAACTTATATATAACCCGGGGTAACTCAAAGCAATTCACAAAGCCACAATTTATTGTAGACATCACTTATTTCACATATAAGTTTTCTAAATACCAAGTTTTAGATTTAAAATAATCCAATTACTTTAAACCACTCCACTCCAGCATATAGATTTCTTATATCAATCTAAAAAAATTCGAAGTGGTTTCGGGTATTTTCTAATACCCGACCCCGGTCTCTTCGAGACTCATGTCATCCTAATCCAAGTTATCCAAATGAAATACACAACATTTCATATCAGAGATATCAACTCATTCAAAGCATCCAATACCATTCAATCATCCATAAGCAAAGCTTAATCACATACAAATTTAATTTAATTAATCCTGATTGAATTACTAACCTCAATCACTTAGATTTCTTCATTTGACATTAATTAATTTCCAATAAATTAATCAATCATCCCTTCATTATTCATCTTAATTAATCACCCTGGATTAATTATCTTTCAATTACATTCAAGTAATTAACTTTAATTAATTCCACGATATTAATTCTTCTTAACCAAAATCAATAAGTAATCTTAATTACTTCATGAATTAATTAACTATTTAAATTACATTAATCCTTAATTGCTTATGTTAATTAATTTCTCATAAGTCACTTATTATTGATTTGTAAATCATAATTAATCAAATCTTTAATTACATCATTAATTATATAAATTAATGATTTCCAATTATATTTCAATTTATCTTAATCTAAATTAATTACATTAATTAAACCACGATATTAATCATTCTTGATTTATTTCAACCTGTAATTATCTACCTTTTTATTTACTTCATTAAATAAATTAATTACTCTGTAATTAACTATCTTAATTAATCTCTTGATTAATTTCACAAAGTAATTATATTTTATTAATTACATTAAGTAATTACCTATCAACCCATCTATTGACTATTCTAAATTAATTAAACTTAATTAATTAACTTAAACCATCATTAATTAATTCAAACCCTTAATTACTACATTGATCAATCAAAATCATTAATTAGAATTAATTAATTATCCATTTTAATTACCCTACTAATTTAATGAATCACAAATCATTTAGTCTTTATTAACATTAAAATGAAAACATTCTCTTATTTATGATTTAAGTTCAAAACAACCTAAAACCCAAATGCTTCGAGTCAAGCCATAATTAGCACGGGAACCAACCACAACCAAAGTTACCCGATCATCAATTCACAGTGCACATCAATCAATTCAATCATGCAACCAAATACTTAAATTGAACCATTTAAATTTAGATAAAATCCAAAGGAGTGAGATTTACTCACCTTTGCTTTGTATGCAATCCAATCCAAATCAGCTTGTTCTTCATTATTTTTGACCTTGTATAAACATTATACAATTTATTAATGTTTGAATTAATTTAATAATCAATTTCTATGTAATAAATTCTGGTTGACTATTAATTTCCCTTTTCGAAATTATTAAATAAATTATAGATTTCAAAAAAACTCTACTTTTATAAATTCCTTAAACCTTTAAAACTCCCTATATTTAAGTTAAAACATAATTGTTTTATATATATCTAACTGCAAATTTTAACACTTATAAATATATGTGTGTATTCATTCTCCTGGAACTCGTATATCTATATAATAGAATAAAATTAACTAAATACCTTACTGTAAAATTACAAAATCAGATTCTTTTTATTAAACAAAAACAGGATTACTTTTATATCTTACTGTGAGTTAAACATCTTATCTACAACCATTCCTGCTTAATTTAATTCTTATATCTACAAAATAAAAATTTACAGAAGAAGGGAAAAAAAATTCGAACCTAACTTCCCCGATGCCCTATCGCCAAAGCCCTAGAGGACTACTCGAACAACTCGCGACCTTCCTCTTAATTGTCGCGTCGACTACTCACCATCGCCAATCCACCCGCGTCCCGAACATCCACACACGGTCGCGACCCCGAAACCATTGCCGCGCACGCCCCAAACTACGCACACGAGTGAACCCTAGAATGCGACCCAAATCCATTGACGTGCCTCCACCATCGACGCTGCTTCGTTCGCTCGACGATTCTCTTTTTATTTTCATACGGTAATCGATTTGAAGACTAAGGAGGATTTCGTTCGAAGGAAGAGGAAAAGGAAGGGCCGTGTTTGTTTGTTTTTTTATATAATGAATTCGGCCATTAGAAATTGGTTTCACCTCAGCCCTAATTTTTTCTTTTCGTTTGATTTTGGTCTGAAAACTTAAGGGAGACGGAGACATATTAAAACTTGAGAATGGCTTCTTGCGTGTGATTGTTTATTTATAAAAATATCTTTGACTAATTGATTTTATTATATTATAAAACTTCCAAACGTCTCGTTAATTGCCATTTAAAATTTCGAACTCCTCTTAAGGAGTGCTACTAGGAATTTATAACGTTTTACCCGCGTTCCAAACACAATGGAACGTGTTTCATAGGCTAATTTAATCGTATGCGTGAGTTACAGAAGTAAACGATCAATTTTAAATTAAATCGATTAAAATAGTTTCTATGCTTTTGGAGCTGCCAGGGTCAAACGACAACTCCGATTGCTACGAAAATTGAAATCCGATAATAACTAACTATTACGGATCCAGTGGAACCAGTTTCATTGAATTCCGAACTATGCCTCGGAAGGCTATTTTTAAATATCGATTTAAACGATATATTTTCAAAACTGAACAAATCACCTTTAGATTAAATTTCAACCATTCTATTATCTTCAGTATCATCATTATAAATTTTATGAGCCTTCAAATTATTTTTAACGGCTTAAAATTCCATATTCAACATCTTACCCAATTTTGAATTATATAATTCAATAATTTAATTATCAAGTAAATATTAATATTTGGAATTCAAGTTAAAATTAACCTTTAAATATTTAAAATCAATTAATTATTCCATTTTAAATTGTCAAAAATTCCGGGTCGTCACATCTCTCCCCCCTTAAAAGAATTTCGTCCCCGAAATTACTAGTTAGGAAGAATGGTCCAATACCCGTTACTTTCCCCAAAACCAACAGTTTCATCAACTTGCCACAATATATCTTTTATTAAAGACCCACTATTACTTCAATCAACTTCCCAAAACCTTCTATAGGTTCTAACAGCATTATTTACTTCACTTATTCAAATCTAAATTTAAATCCAAATTTAAATTATCAAAACTTTCTCAAAAAAATTTCTAACTCCCTAAATTTTCGAAAAATCTTGTCTGCGTCTCCTTTGCATGGCTAGCTCGGTACAATTACAAAATGCCCTACGGGCTCTCAAATTCCAAAATAAAACAAAAGGCCAAGTGGCTAGATCAAAAACCCAATCCAATTTCATACAGAAATTTAAATAGATACCTTTTAGTCCGGCAATTCAAATTTATCTTCTGATATCAAATCCAATTTTATTTTTCTCTTTATAATACCTACATAACTTTCCTAGCAATAACATCCAATCATAGCCTTTTAAAATCTTTTCATACATTTCCTTACAGAAGTTTTCATATCTATTTCTATTCAAATTTTTTTCCCCATTTTTATATGAATTCAATTTATTTTCAATTTTGAATATTGAATTTTATCTTTCATTTATAACTGATTCATATCATTATTTTAAATTAGTTTCATCCACTAATTTATTTCAATTTTCAATTTTGAAATCGTTTGTCGCTAACAAAAATTTTCCAAAAATTTTCTAACTCCCAAAATTTTCGAAATTTTTTGGCAGAGTCTCCTTTGTACGGAGGAGCTTTTGCAATTTGACAAGAGATATAAATATATATACATCGACCCACCCGGTCGGAAAAAGCAAAAACAGTTCATATTTCATATTTTTATTGCGTAGGCGTACCTTTATTTAACATTTTAAGCAAGCGGCTTATTTATTTAAGCAATTGGCGCAACCAAATCCAGCCAAACGGCCTTCAGGTACCTGTACTTACTCAATTTAAATATGTAAGTGCCATATATAGAAAATCTATTTGCATTTCACTTACCTTTAAAGGCCAAACACAAGCATTTCAAAGGCAACAAACACCAAACGCTTACCATAAGCGATTTATATGATTTAAAGCTAATTCCAATTGCTTCCAACCAAATTTATATGCCATTTCATTTAATTTTAATGGTTTACAACTCAAGTGCTTACATTCAATTTATTTTTTATTCCAAACAAGCTCATATTCACTTAAGTTTATTCTAAAACCAATTTATTTATTCTTTATCAACTCATAAAATTTAGTTACATTTGTTTACGTCAAACGACAACTATTTTTATGTAAATTTGGCGATATTTGCTTAATAGAGTATCCATTTTAAATTTATAACTACTTCAAATTAATTTCAACTCATTCTGTATGTAATTCCATTTCATTTCTAATTTATTCACCAACCACACATATGCATTTCATCTCATCTCTGCATTGGTTTCATTTTAAAACTATTTCATTGAGCTTGACAACATTCGATGCTTATATTAATATCCATTTTCCAAATAAATTTGACCCAAATTTTTATTTAATGGTCTTCCATTCTACTCGAAACCAAGTTTTATTTAAGCAATTTTACTTCAAATTAATTCGCCTTAAACTTAAGTTCATTCTGATAAACTAATTCCAATTGAAACTTTGATTAAATTTTTTGTTCAATCAAACTTCATCGATTATTATTTAATTAAATTAACCCATTTATTCACCCTATTTTAAATTTTAAATTCATCTATTTAATTCATTTTCGAACTTATTTTATTAATACAAAGCCATTCTCAATTTATTTCTACCCACTTGGGTTTTGTTTGCAACTCAAACCATTTCTATTATAATTCACTTTCATTTCATTCGACAACATTTCCATTATATCAAATTTACTTGCAAATTACGTTAATATTATTTATAACACACTTGAATTTTTATTTGTAATTCAAACCATCACTATTTGATCCAACTCTATTTTATTTAACTCAAGTTCATATCCAAACTCCATTATTAACTTATAATCCATTTATTTAACCGGGTTAAATTTTATTAACATACTCTATCAAATAATTTATTTAGCTAATTAGCTTACTTCCAATTTTTATTACAAAAATCGCTTCATTAAATTTTCCTGAGTTAAATCTTATTTATAATTCCAGTTTGGATTTTCCTTCATCTTCAAAAATTCCAACTCTTTTATTTTAAAATTTTAGAAATACTTTTAAATTCACATAATATTATTGAAATAGCTTTTTATAAAAATACTTCTTATAACTCGATGTCTCGACCAGTCCATCCTTGTTCTTATAGAAATTCATCCATACGTTGATCAGGCGTAGGACTGAAAATATATAAGTACTTGGTAAACCCGTTTCAACACCCAGTGAAAATACTTGGAAAATAATTTTACTAAAATTACAGAAAACAGTTTTTGAAAATAGAGGATATATCTTTGGTGAGAATGCTCTGGAAATCATCACCTTCATCCATGGTTGCAGTTACATCCTGGGTTACGTTGCCATCGCAGCAAAAGTCCATGTAACTGTAGGCACTCCGCGCCCCTCGATTACGCCATGGAACCCACAACAGATCGATGTTACATTCCAAGGTTACGTAGCCATTGCAACAAAAATCCATGTAACTGTAGGCATCAACGTCCCTCGATTTTTGCTGTCAAAATGAAACTTCTCCACTCCTACATAGGTCGTAGTCCACCGATGTAAAATCGAACACAGACTGTTGGTTCTCAACAGCACACACGAATTCCGCTATGTTACCATAGGTCGCAGTCTACCGATATAAAATCAAACGCAGACTGTTGGCTCTCAACAACACACACGAAATGTTAAAATCAAACGCAGACTGTTGGCTCTCAACAACACACACGAAATGTTAAAATCAAACGCAGACTGTTGGCTCTCAACGGCACACACAACTTTCGCTATGGTATACACTACTCATAATCCTCAGAAACTAGTTTTGTCCGGACTCCTCACAGGATAAACTTTAGAACCCCCCTTGGGGCTCAAGGCAGCACCACCCGGTGGCACTCCTGAGAAGTTCATTTCAAGGGAGCGCCTTTTTCCCCAGAGCCATTATCAAAACACTTTATACTATACACATATAGTATCTTTCAAATCATACACCTAGTATGATCTCATACAAAGCTCCTTTACACAAAATCGATTATCCCAAAATCGATAATTCTCAAACTAGGGTTTCCAAATTCAATATTGATTTTACCCAAAAATCAAAAGCCTTTCCAAATCCAAAGATTCCTAAAAACCTTTTCCAAAATGCTCATAAGATCCTTTATATATATATATATATATATATTCATATATATATAATTTTTAAAACTTTGGATCATTTCAAACTTGTATAAAACTCCTTTTATACTTCAAACACCTTCAAAATCCATTTTCTTTCGTCAATAGATTCAACAAGGGGAGGTTTATCTTATATAACAAAGATATATAACGTTGTTTATTCAAAATCAAATATGCCAATTTGATTACTCTTTCCAATATCAATTTCATTCAAATCTGTACGATGTACGCTTATCATCCATATGCTATACTAATCTGATTGCTCACTCGATCACACAATTTCACTCCCGAACTAATATCGTCCATCTGAATTTCTAGTGCAGACATAGATCTGGTTTCTTGATTAGAAACCGTCATTCTCCTTGCATAGCCATAACTATGATGGAGAATATCCAGAACCAATCAACAATCCATATCCAGGTTCGCAGTCGAAAATCGAGTGAAAAATCCCAACTCGGATCGACATATCTATCTCGAAATTCTGTGCTCGAATCTGGATTAAATCACTATGCGAATAGAATAATATACGTACATTTTACGTATTTAACTTCATTGATTATTAGTCAAATCAGTTTCCTTTCCATTCATATTCACTTAAATTTTCACTCACTTATTCACGTTTGCCTTAATCCCCATTTGGATTATCACTTCAATTTTTATCTCAATTGGGTATTTAATCAATAACAGTTTGAATTCCGACCAGTTTATATTTAGAAAATAGCTTGAAAATTTTAAAAATAGATAAGCAGTTGAAAAATAATTATTAGTTTGCAAAATAGCTGTAAAATAGTTAACTAATTGTAAAATAGTTAACTAATTGTCAAAAAGTTGGAAAATAGTTAAATAGTTATAAAATAGTTAGATAATCACAAAATAGTTTAAAATAGTAATTAGTTATAAAACAGTTGAAACACAGTAATTAGTTTATAAAACAGTTACAAAATAGTTAAATAACTCCAAAAGTAGTTATAAAATAAGTATAAGATAGTTTTTGGTTTAATAAGAAAGGTTGTATATATAATAAATAACTTGAATAAATAGATTTGTACTAAAACAATTTATTTTAAAAAAAATAGTCTAGAGTCAAACTGTCCAATTCCAAATCTCCATTTCCATCAATTCAATTTAAATTTCTACTTCCATTTAAATTGACCCAATTCCAATTTAAATAACTCTAATTTCCATTGGACTTGATTCATTCCAAATTCAAGTTGAATTAATTCTCAATTTCTTTCCAACTTCAAATCAAATTCCATTTGATTCTTACTTATTCAACTTTATTTACAGTTCCCAATTATTCAAATAAATTTTGACTAATTTCAAATTGAATCCATTCCAATTTCAATTCCTGCTTGAATTTAATCCCAATTCCCATTCAAATTTTAAACCTTCAGATTAATAACCTTTCCATTTAAGTTTAAAACTTGCTTCACTTTGGGTTTCACATCACATTCCAAGGAAAATTCAAAACTCAACCTTAGAGTTTGTTTTCATATTTATTTCCTTTATACACCAGGCTACTTTTAAATTTTAAACCCCCATTGGTTTTAATTTCAAAACAAATCCCCTAAAAATATTCCAAACATTTCTTGTTTTAAAATAAGACTATATTCAAAATAGTATGAATTATATTATTTGTTATTTTCTTTAACTCTTTGAAACAATTGATTGTTTCTAGACTTAGGTTTTAAAACTTCAAAATTTTAAAACCTACTTTAATTTAGAAGTTATACTCATCTTATAAATTTACTTCATTTGGTTTATTTAATAACAAATATATCATTAATAAATACAATAACTATTTATGATAATACCCAAGGTAATCATATCTAGATACCAATTCCTTTTTATATTATTCTTACTTCTATAAATTCAAGATTAAATTTCAGTTTGAATCCATTTCAAACTTACCTTTATTTAAGGTTTTTAAACAATTTAATTTCTGAGCTCAAATTCTCGAATTTCATTTCAATCAATTTAATTTTAATTTGGTTGTTTTTCTGTTACCACTTAAGTTAATTCCAATTCAAGATTTCAATTTGGTTGTATTATATTACTACTTAACTTAATTCCAATGATTTAACAACCAATCACCTTAATATTTATTAGAGGGAAATATTGCTTTATATATCAAAATATACTTTTATATAAAATCATTAAAAACCTTTATATAAGAAAATAACAAGTACGCTCTCATATATATATATATATATTATATATATATATATTCAACTCATTCTAGAGTACTACCGACTCTATTTAATAAGTAATCCCCACCAGAGCCAAGGTTCTCGCTTAACCTTTCAGCTCTGATACCAACTAAAACGACCCGAAATTTTCGATCCCGAAAATTCCAAATAGTTATAAAAAAGAGGAAAGAGATAGAAAAAGAAGAAGAAGAAGAAGATCAGAAACACCAACATCTTACATTCGCAGAAGATTAAATATAATAATAAATAATAACAGTTTACAAAAGCATTATGTATCTATCAATTACATTTATAATACATCAGAGTTACACATGTATATATATAGACACTGAATATACACAATTATCATGTCACAGATATACAGTAATACAACACAGCGGAAATACTCTATACGTTCTTGCCATCCAGCTCGCCTCCTGAGCTCCAGAACGTCCTTACCTGAAAATTTGTAATACTCGGTCTGATCTGAGCATTAAAGCAAAGTAACACCCGGGTCAGGCTGGAAACCAGCGTGAGTAAACCCATCTAACATGGAATGCAAAGCGTACAACTTACATATAACCCGGGGTAACTCAAAGCAATTCACAAAGCCATAATTTATTATAGATATCACTTATTTCACATATAAGTTTTCTAAATACCAAGATTTAGATTTAAAATAATCCAATTCCTTTAAACCACTCCACTCCAGCATATAGATTTCTCATATCAATCTATAAAAATTCGAAGTGGTTTCGAGTATTTTCTAATACCCGACCCCGGTCTCTTCGAGACTCATGTCATCCTAACCCAAGTTATCCAAATGAAATACACAACATTTCATATCAGAGATATCAACTCATTCAAAGCATCCAATACCATTCAATCATCCATAAGCAAAGCTTAATCACATACAAATTTAATTTAATTAATCCTGATTGAATTACTAACCTCAACCACTTAGATTTCTTCATTTAACATTAATTAATTTCCAATAAATTAATCAATCATCCCTTCATTATTCATCTTAATCAATCACCCTGGATCAATTATCTTTCAATTACATTCAAATAATCACCTTTAATTAATTTTACGACATTAATTCTTCTTAACCAAAATTAATAAGTAACCTTAATTACTTCATGAATTAATTAACTATTTAAACTACATTAGTCCTTAATTACTTATGTTAATTAATTTCTCATAGGTCAATTATTATTGATTTATAAATCATAATTAATCAAATCTTTAATTACATCATTAATTATATAAATTAATGATTTCCAATTATATTTCAATTTATCTTAATCTAAATTAATTACATTAGTTAGACCATGATATTAATCATTCTTGATTTATTTCAACCTGTAATTATCTACTTTTTTATTTACTTCATTAAATAAATTAATTACTCTTTAATTAACTATCTTAATTAATCTCTTGATTAATTTCATAAAGTAATTATATTTTATTAATTACATTAAGTAATTACCTATCAACCCATCCATTGATTATTCTAAATTAATTAAACTTAATTAATTAACTTAAACCTTCATTAACTAATTCAAACCCTTAATTACTACATTGATCTATCCAAATCATTAATTAGAATTAATTAATTATCCATTTTAATTACCCTACTAACTTAATGAATCAAAAATCATTTAGTCTTTATTAACATTAAAATGAAAACATTCTCTTAGTTATGATTTAAGTTTAAAACAACATAAAACCCGAATACTTCGAGTCAAGCCATAATTAACACGGGAACCAACCACAACCAAAGTTACCCGATCATCAGTTCACAGTGCACATCAATTAATTCAATCATGCAACCAAATACTTAAATTGAACCATTTAAATTTAGATAAAAATCCAAAGGAGTGAGATTTACTCACCTTTACTTTGTATGCAATCCAATCCAAATCAGCTTGTTCTTCATTATTTTTGACCTTGTATAAACATTATACAATTTATTAATGTTTGAATTAATTTAATAATCAATTTCCATGTAATAAATTCTGGTTGACTATTAGTTTCCCTTTTCAAAATTACTAATAAAATAAATTATAGATTTCAAAAAAAATCTACATTTATAAATTCCTTAAACCTTTAAAACTCCCTATATTTAAGTTAAAACATAATTGTTTTATATATATCTAATTGGAAATTTTAACACTTATAAATATATATGTGTATTCATTCTCCTGGAACTCGTATATCTATATAATAGAATAAAATTAACTAAATACCTTACTGTAAAATTACAAAATCAGATTCTTTTTATTAAACAAAAAAAGAATTACTTTTATATCTCACTATGAGTTAAACATCTTATCTACAACTATTCCTGCTTAATTTAATTCTTATATCTACAAAATAAAAATTTATAGAAGAAGGGAAAAAAATTCGAACCTAACTTCCCCGATGCCCTATCGCCAAAGCCCTAGAGGACTACTCGAACAGCTCGTAACCTTCCTCTCGATTGTCGGGTCGACTACACACCATCATCGATCTACCCTCGTCCCGAACATCCACACACGGTCGCGACCTCGAAACCATTGTCGCGCATGCCCCAAACTACGCACACGAGCGAACCCTAGATTGCGACCCAAATCCATTGACGTGCCTCCACCATCGACGCTGCTTCGTTCGCTCGACGATTCTCTTCTTTCTTTTTTTTTCATATGGTAATCGATTTGAAGACTAAGGAGGATTTCGTTCGAAGGAAGAGGAAAAGGAAGGGCCGTGTTTGCTGTTTTTTTTTATATAATGAAATTCGGCCATTAGAAATTGGTTTCACCTCAGCCCTAATTTTTTCTTTTTGTTTGATTTTGGTCTGAAAACTTAAGGGAGACGAAGACGTATTAAAACTTGAGAATGGCTTCTTGCGTATGATTGTTTATTTATAAAAATATCTTTGACTAATTGATTTTATTATATTATAAAACTTCCAAACGTGTCGTTAATTGCCATTTAAAATTTCGAACTCCTCTTAAGGAGTGCCGCTAGGCGATTATAAGGTTTTACCCGCATTCCGAACACAGTGGAATGTGTTTCAGAGGCTAATTTGTATGCACGAGTTACGGAAGTAAACGATCAATTTTAAATTAAATCGACTAAAATAGTTTCTATGCGCTTTGAGCTGCCAGGGTCAAACGACAACTTCGATTGCTATGAAAATCGAAATTCGATAATAACTATCTATTACGGATCCAATGAAACTAGTTTCATTGAATTCCGAGATTGTGCCTCAGAAGGCTATTTTTAAATATCGATTTAAACGATATATATTCAAAACTGAACAAATCACCTTTAAATTAAATTTCAACCATTCTATTATCTTCAGTATCATCATTATAAATTTTATAAGCCTTCAAATTATTTTTAACAGGCTTAAAATTCCATATTCAACATCTTACCCAATTTCGAATTTATATAATTCAATAATTTAATTATCAAGTAAATATTAATATTTGGAATTCAAGTTAAAATTAACCTTTAAATATTTAAAATCAATTAATTATTCCATTTTAAATTGTTAAAAATTCTGGGTCGTCACAAAATATACAAAACATACAACATAAAAAATTTAATACTAAAAACCATTTCTTTGAGCCTCATACGAATTATGCTCATCGTTATCTTCGTTTTGTGTTCGATTACAATAAGGTAAAAAGGCATACTACTGCATTTGATCTGAATTTAGAAATGCCATCATCATGTTATCAAATGGTGAGGGCTCATCTTGGCTACTTAATGCATCAGTGTTATTTGTTTGATTTACCCGTAATACGAATAACCTCCAGTGTAGTCAGATGCAGAATACCTATAACCAGCAACATTATTATATGTGTGCATGTCTTCATAATTACGTTGATCTTCATTTTCAACATTCAAAATTCTATCTCTTCGTCCACTATAATCATCTGCATCTTTTGTAGTATAATTTTGGTTAGGTATTTGAGAATCACCATAAGTAGAGTAAACACCATAACCACTAGAACTAATACACATGATCACTAGCATTACCTGAGTCATTATTTGATGAACTACTGTTTTCACTATTATGATCTTTTGTTCTTTGTGCAGATATATTATCATTATCTGACCAAGGATTTCCGCTTCTATCATCAAGCAGTGGATTCTCAACTTCTCTAATCCATTCTGCTAATGGATCTTCCTCATAAAAGATGTAATCTAGATCAATAAGTTGATTGGTTTTTTATTGTCATTTAACATGTCGTACTCTCAACCGCATATTGTAATGTACAAATACCAGTTTTTCCAAATTTTCCATTTTTATTCTGTTTCTCAGCTTTGTATGAATCATTGCAAATGTTGTCCAGTTTCTTTCACAGTTTGAAGAAGAATCTGTTTTGCTAAGAATGCACATTACTAAATGTGTTAAATTTGAAGCAGCTTCTCTGCTAATTATTGACCATCACATAGAGTGAAGACATGACTTAACTGCTTGTTTTTCTTTTGCAGAACCAAGCACACTAAGTTTCATTCTGTATTTTTCCGCTTACACAACATTTATTAATAGACATAATTTGAAAAAGAATCATAAGTAGTTGAGTATTATGTTTTATTACCTCTTTCGAAATTTCAATTTTCATCACAATATCTGGTACCATTCTTTCAAGGATGTTTGTCCATACATTTAAACTTCATCATCATTTGTTGCTTTATCTCCATATTGAATATGGGGATTGAGAAAATAACCTAAAAGAATTGAATGGTTAAAAGAAGGTATTGACATGATATGCATTCGTATAATTTTGTAATAGCTAAAAGAATTACCTGCTGCATGAATAGGTCGATGCAACTGTTTTTCCCATCTTTAATCGATTATATTCCACCATCTTTGATACTGCCTTGAACTAACATTTTTCTTACTTAATTCCTTCGCTCGATCCATTGCTTCATACAAATATCTCATCTCTGCTTTATCATCATTGTCCACCATTGTTAAAATTTTACAAGTGGACCAAATACGAGAATAATAGCAGCAATGTTAGCCCAAAATATATCGCTATGTATCAAGTTATAGACAAGAATTGCTGTTTTTTGTCTTTAGGACCGAGTTTTGGAATCTTTGCACTCCACTCCCCCGAATAGATCATCCTTCTCAAATTCTCTTTATGTGTGTATATGGATTCTAATGAAATAAAGTGAGTAGAAAACCTGGTTACCGCTGGTCGAATTAATTCTTTGTTGTTTGTTTATTTCCTCATTATTGTAAGTAGCCATCCATGATCGTATATGAATCCTGTTGTTGACTAGCAATTTGATTTAATAATTTTTACGTCAACTTCATTTGAAATATCCTCTAAAATCAAATCGATGCAATGTGTTGCACATGGTGTCCAATATAGTTGTTTTCTTTTTTCCATTAGTAATTGACCAGCAGCTTTATAATTTGCTCCATTGTCAATTACTATTTGCACAATTCTATCTTCTCCAATAAAATTAACGACATTATCCATTAGACCACAAATATACTCAACACTTTGAAATTTGTCAATGGCGTCTACAGATTTAAGAAAGACGGTTCCTTGAGTGGAGTACACAAGTAAATTTATGATTTTTCTTCTATTTTGTGTGCTCCAACCATTGCACATCAATGTGCAACCATATTTGTAACAACCCGTATATTTGAACCATTTAAATTGACGATATGAATCATACATGTCAACTTAAATAATACAAAACACGAATTATTAATGGAGTGTGTGTATATATATATATATATATATAAATGAGAATCATCACAGAATCACAGAAATATAACATCACAGAATAGTGCAGCAGAAATACAACATAGTCATAAGAGTAGTTCATGAAGCTGCCCATAAATACAACAATGTCTTAGATAAAATAAAATAGAATAACATAAATGTCCAATAGTCCAAATAGAAAGAGCAATACTGATAAGATAAGATAATGATAGTCTTCGGTCTTCAGCTCCAAGTAGAACAGCAACAGCAATCCTCAATCTGATCCGAGCATAAGCACAAACAAACACTCAAATCAGGACATATATTCTTATACAGATGATATGGTTCAAATTCACAATAACAATAACTCAAAGTTGAATGGAATAACATCTTTCAGGATCCGTTAAACTATTTATACATAATAGTGTACGATACATAGATAATGTCTAACAGTAAAGTAAAATATCAAAATAGTGTTAAGGCATTACCATTGTCCCCCTTAACACATTTCATATAGCATTATAGGCTATACAGCATTGTAAACTCCACCGTAAACTAGTGGGATATCAGGGAGTACTCCATTGGTATAATACAAAACAAAATCGCAATGGTCGCGTATATGGGAATACAAGTATGACAAGGCACATGAGGCAATACCCAAGGTAGTGAAACTACCGTTTGCCTGATCCGGACTGGTGAGAACGCGTCGCCGCAACGATCGCAACACCGCGAAACAACACTCCAAATTCTAGGGTGCGCACCAATCAATACAAAGTAATGAGTAGTTTACGAAGAAGTGTGTTCGTTCGAGGTAGCTAACCCCATTTGGCCTGGCACGGCTCCTGTTTTAGTCATTTCCAATTTGACACAAGTGTCAAGGCTATCCATTATCGTTCTCTTTCTTCAGTCATCGCGTTCATCAATCCAACCACTTCATTCTGGATCACGCTCCGCGTATAGTTATTAAAGTGGTTTTCGGTTTAGACAGTGAGTATGTCCCTAACCGATTCCGGTTCCTTTAATAACCTTCGTAATTGTTTTACCGATTGGTCGTTTAATATATTTCAAAACCAATTCAAATTCAGTTTCAATTAAAATTCGTAATTCAACATTTTATTTGTCTTTCCAAAACAATTTTCAAAATTTACGTTTCTTAACTTCCCAATTTTGTTTCAGAATTCTATAATTCAATTTCAAAAGTTAAATTTAAAAAATTCAAATATACACTTAAATTTGTATATAAGTTCCATTCCATAATCATTTAAACTTAATTTGACGTTCAAATCGATTTAAACTCATTTATCGATTCCATTCGTTATTCATTAGATTAATTATCATTTAAACAATTTCTGTTAAATTTCTAATTCATTAAATTTACTTCTTAAGTTCAACTTCATTATCAAAGCTTACAACTTTAAGTTAAATTAAATTTGTCAAATCCAATTCTTTTCAAGTCTTTCATTTGTTTCGATAAAACCCATTTTTATTTCTTGTTAAAGACATAAATAAGAAGCTTAGTTTCACTTATTCAAGACGTTCAATTTCACTTAATAAAATTCAATTCAATTTAATTATTTAATAATTCAATATCATCCATTTATCAATAGTGTCAATTTCTTAATTATTAATCATTTCAACTCATTCATTAATAATTCCAACTTAATTATTAATAAATTTTAAAACCTAATTATTAAAAATTTGAAAACTTAATTATTAATAATTTCAAACTTAATTATTAATTATTTCAAAACTTAATTATTAATAATTTCAAAACTTAATTATTAATCATTAAATTTTTAATAATGTTCTTTTGTCAATTACAATGTTAATATTTGGTTAAATTTCCAATATTCACATTTCCTTTCATTCAAATTTAAGTTCAAATTTTATTTCAAAACTTTATTATTCTTCAAATAAAATCTTTATTTTATTTAAATCAAAACATTGACCAATCGGGTTTAATTTACTTTTCTATCCTAGGTCAAGTTATTTGGGTATTTATCATTTCAACCCTATTCCATTTCAATTCAAAAAAAAAATCAAAACATAGCAAAGGGAACTTGCAGTGTGATAACTGGGATGGTGTCAAAGTGAATAAACAAGCAATAACATCCATTCATAACAATTCAACAAATATTCAAATAATCCCGAGTCGTATTAATTTACATTTGTTATTAATGTAAATTAATATAATTATTCCTAGAATCTACACTATCATTTAATGTAGATTAAAGATTATTACATTACGGTTTTTCACTTGTCGTTCAATTATAATTTCAATTTTAATACTGCAACAATTAGTCCAATACACATTCAAAGGTTCAAAGTGTAATTTATCAAATTCTACGTGTCAATTAACTTAACAATTAAAAGGGGTCATATTTCTAATCAATATTCATCATATAAAGGGGTCAAGTTTAACAAATCAAAATTCGACATATATAATCCATTTTAAATTGTTGACTATCCTATGTCAACTTCAACTTGCATATTATTCATCACTTAACAATAACAATTAACATCCAATTTAACATCACATAGAAATCATTCATCAACCAAGCTTGTATAAGAATATAGTCGTGAAAATTAATTCACCTTTCGTGGATAAATAAATTGACGGCGAAGCGAAATGAAGTACGAATGAGGTCGGTACAACACGAACAACGATCACTGTAAATATCGACAAATGAGATGATATTAATTCACTGAACGTTAATTTATAACTTATAAATTATAGATGCGCTTACCAGTAACAGAGAAAAAGAGAAAGCTGAGAGATCGATGCTGCCGCAAAAAGAAGCTCAAACGGTTGCTTTTGCACACGACAAGCAAAGAAAAGTTGGTTACTATTTTTGGCAACCAAATAGGTATTTGCGTAAATACTCTTCTGCAATATCTAAAAGCTATTTGAAAATCTCAGTTTCATTTTTTTTTATAATAGCCGAGACTTCATAAAGACCAATCGAATTTCTTTCCCAACTCATGCTATAACACGCACGCACACTAGAACACGACACACAACAACTCACGGCCCCTGACCCATGCACGCCCAGTTTCACTACCCTCCCACCTGCATGCTATCCACAACTTCATCCATACTCTTTTTTTTATAGGTCGAGTCCTCCTGCACCAATTCTCAGCACGCACGGTTCGCACCTCCTCCTTTTTTTTCTTCTACTACATGCCCATTCTCCCGCATGAATCCCCCTTCATGCAGTCACCCCTCCCCTGCACACAACATAATACACGCACGCCTTCACATACTGCCCTCACACTCACGTACACATCTCACAATGCACACACCAAGGCGTGCACGCACACCATCATTTGCACACATGCATGTGCACGCTATGGCCGAGCTGGAGAGAAAAAGAATATGAGTAGGACAGGAGAAATATGACCTCCGACCATGGCTGGGGAAGGCGGTAGTTCAAGTGAGTTTGGAGAGGGTTGCAACTGGAAGCTCGGCAAGTGGAGAGGAAGGAGAGTAAAGAAGTGGCGAGGTGGACTGTGGGGTGGCTGGAGTATGAATTAGCGGCTGAGGTGTGTGAGTGGACGCGACAGTGATAGGTGGAGAGGAAGCGATGAAGTGGAGAATGGAGAGGGAAGGGTCGGGTTGCAACTGGAAAGGTGGTGAATGGAGAGGCGTGCTGGATTTCGGCCATAGGTGAAGGGAAATGGTGTGTTTGTTCGGCCATGCTCTCATTTGTTTTTTTAATGTTTCAAAAAGAAGTATGAAGGAGAAGAAAGGAGGAGGAGAGGCGTGCATTACCTAATGCGACGCAGATTGAATGAACAGTGAATGAGAATGAAGTGTTGGTTTCTTTAAACTTTGAAATTTTGCAGCAGTAAATTCGTTGTGAATTACGAAAAGCCATTCCACTTTTCAAGACAACCACTATTCTTCCAAGTACCGTAATAATTCCATCAGATGAGATTTTACTTCCAAACTTTCTTTTGTAAACAGGCTAAAGGACTTGGGTTGAAATTTGGTTAACGGGTCCGTTCGGAACGGTTAAATTATCGCGACGATTCCCGTCGAACTCCGATTAGCACGAATAAATATACCGTTTTGAACAGTGCGACGATGTGTTTCCAACGGTACACAGATTATTGAGATACGATGGTTTTATAAAAACTCAAATTTACGCCGCTTAAACTGTATGATTTGCAAAACAATTTAAATCGAACTGGCGATGACAGTATTTGACGAAACGAATTACATCATCTTGATCATAATAATTTTTACAACATAACTGTGTAAAAATATTTGGATTTGAAAGATAAATTTTATGCAGCTTTATATGAACTGATATACGGTAAAACGCGAACGAAATTTACTGTAATATTTTGCGACAAAACTTTTTCTATACTCATATTTAATTAGACGTATCTCATAAATAAAGTTTGGACGTGAATTGAGATCGTTTATAAATTTCAAAATTTACATTAAAACGATGGATTTTAAAAAAAATTAATTGGTTCGGAAATTCAGGGTCGTTACAATCTCCCCCACTCAAAACTTTTCGTCCTCGAGAAGGAACGAGACGAGTGAAGTAGGAATGAAATAAGTAGAAAAGTCAAGATAGATTTGGAGAAATTTGAATTATACCTAAAATTAGTAATTCGGGGTTTGAATCCCGAATACTATCCTCAGTTTCCCATGTGCAATCTCGCTCATTTGCACTCCATTGGATTTTGACGAGATTTACCGACTTCCTTCTGAGTTGCTTTGTCTCACGACCGACTATCCGAAGCGGTTTTCGCTCAATAGTCAAGTCTGGCTCGATAACTATCTCTTCCAATTGAGCTGTGGGGATGGTCATAGATGGATCGTGCACAACTTTGCGGAGATGTGAAACGTGAAACACGTTGTGCACACCGGCTAACTTCTCTGGTAATGCAACCCTATAGGCCAATGTTCCAACTCTTTCTGTAATCTCAAACGGACCAACAAATCTGGGAGCTAGCATCACTTTTCTTCCAAATCGAATAATATTCTTCAAAGTCGACACTTTCAAAAATACTTTGTCTCCAACGCTGAATTCGAGATCTCTTCTCCTTCTGTCAGCGTAGCTCTTCTGTCTATCCTGTGCCGTCTTTATCTTCTTCCCGATTTCTTCGACTTTTTCAGAAGCTCCTATAATTATTTCTGGACCAAGTACTAATCGATCGCCAGACTCAATCCAACAAGCTGACGATTTGCACGGCCGTCCATATAAGGCTTCGAACGGTGCCATACCAATGCTTGCCTGATTTATAAAGGATAATTAATTCAAATTCAATATACTTATTCAAATTTGAAATTCAAATTTATTTACCTGGTAACTATTATTATAAGTGAATTCGACCAAATGAAGATGGTCTTCCCAGGATCCACCAAAGTCAATAATACAAGCTCGGAGAAGGTCTTCCAAAATCTGATTCACCCTCTCGGTTTGGCCATCTGTATGAGGATGATAAGCTGTGCCCAGATTCAGTTTGGTGCCCAAAGTATCCTGAAATGCTTTCCACAATTTACTGGTGAAAATAGGATCTCTATCGCATACAATACTGGATGGTACACCATAAAGTTTAACAACTTCTCTCATATATATCTCGGGCAAACCCGAAACTGTACGAGTGGACTTGACTGGAATAAAGTGAGCGAATTTAGTCAGTCTATCGACAATCACCCAAATGCTTTCGTTACCCTTTCTAGTCCTTGGTAGCCCATCAATAAAGTCCATAGAAATCTGCTCCCACTTCCATCCTGGAATCTCTAATGGTTGAAGCAAACCTGCTATCTTTCTGTGGTCGGCTTTAACTTGTTGGCAAGTTGTGCATCTGCTAACATAGGTAGAGTTATCGCGCTTCATCCCACTCCACCAATATAACTTCTTCATATTATGTTACATTTTAGTCACACAGGGATGAAATGAAAGCGACGATTTATGGTTTTCTCTCAGCACTTCCTGCCTAAGACCATCAACATTAGGGACACAAATGTGTTTATCAATTCTCAAGACTCCATTACTATCCACATGTGCACCCAATTTATTGTCAGCATTTCCAACTCTTCAACTATTTCTTTGATGCGATAAAGCAAAGTGTCTTCGTATTGCTTGGCTATAATACGATCCATCAGAGCTGGGGAGACGGAAAGCTGGAATAACATTCCTTCAACAAGATTACATGTCATTGCTTGATTTTTGCTCAAAGCATCGGCTACGGCATTTTCTTTCCCTGGAGTGTAATTTATATCAAGATCATATGCAGCTAAGAATTCGAGCCATCGGACTTGTCTCTGATTCAAATCCTTTTGCAAGAAAATATATCTCAACGACTTGTGGTCAGTGAATAGCTCGAATTTGGTTCCCAATAGATAGTGCCTCCATAGCTTAAGAGCAAACGCAACCGCAAGAAGCTCTAAATCGTGAGTTGTGTAATTTGCTTCATGGGTCTTTAACTGACGACCCGCATAGGCAATAACCTTTCCTTTTTGCATTAAAATTGCTCCTAATCCATCGCGGCAGACATCAGTATAGACGGTCAATCCTTCACAACCGTCAATAACCGTAAGAACCGGGGCAGATGTCAATCTTCGCTTCATCTCATTGAAAGTCGCTTCGCACTTTTCACTCCAAATAAATTTCACATTCTTTCTGGTCAGTGCGGTAAGTGGGGCAGCAATACGAGCAAAGTTTTCTATAAATCTGCGATAATAGCTGGCCAAATCGAAGAAACTGCGGATATCTGTAGGAGTTTTGGGAGTCTTCCAATCCTGCAAATTCAAAGGATTCGAATTTAGATATTGATAAGTTGTTTAGATAGAACTGACGAGTAAGAATAGAACTTACATTGATTATGGCGATCTTAGCTGGATCGACCGAAATCCCATTCTCCGAAACAATATGGCCAAGAAAACGAACTACATCTCTCCAAAAGTGGCATTTTGAAAACTTGGCTTTAAGCTGATGTTTGCGAAGAGTTTCAAGTACAAAAGCCAAATGTGACCTATGCTCCTTCTCATCTTTAGAGAAGATGAGAATATCATCGATGAAAACAAGAACGAACTTGTTAAGAACATCCCGAAAAACTTTATTAATTAAGTCAACGAAATAAGCTGGAGCATTAGTGAGGCCGAACGGCATAACTAGCCATTCATAGGATCCAATTTCAGTGCGGAATGCTGTTTTAGGAATGCTATCCTCAACGATTCTGAGTTGGTGAAAGCCGGTAGCCAAATCAAGTTGGGAGAAGACTTTAGCTCCATGAAGCTGATCGAATAGATCGTTGATGCGAGGCATCGGATACCTGTTCTTGTGTGTGAGCTTGTTTAGCTCTCTATAGTCAACACACATTCTGAGAGAGCCATCGGATTTTGTGACAAATACAACTGCAGCACCCCATTCTGAATGACTGCGCCGAATCAAGCCTTTAGAAAATAAATCTTCGATTTGAACATTAAGCTCTGCCTTTTCTTTAGGAGCCATTCTCCTGGGAGGGAGAACTGCTGGTCGTGCACCAGGAATAAGGTCAATGCGGAATTCGATTTCCCACGGAGGTGGTAGAGAATTGACTTCTCCAAACACATCAGAAAAGAATTGAACAACTGGAGTGGAGCTAAGTTCACTTGGATGAGAGTCAAGAGAAAATATAAAACTCCCAGCACATTCTTGAGGCGATTTGCCTTTAATAACTAAAGGTAAGCTCTTGTCGTCGATAAGAGAGACGGTTCGAGCTTTGCATGAGATAACAGCTTCGAAGTTTCGCAGCTAATCAATACCTAATAGGATATCGAATGCCTCGAATCCAAGTACAAAGAAATCCCAAGTAAAACGATGCATGCCATACATAAGTGTGACATATTTGCAAACCCTTTTGAGGTTAGCGGGCCCTCCAATAGGGTTAGATACACATAAGAAGGTAGATGCAAGAATAGGTTCCAATCCAAGTTTGTTACATAAATCAATAGATATGAAACTATGTGTAGCTCCGGTGTTAAATAGAACTCTAACAGGTGAAGAATGCAACATAAAAGTACTCTTTAAAGTACCTTGATTATCTGGAACTTCTGGGGCAGGTGTGGAAATAGCAAAAACTTCAGATGGGGTACCTTTCTTCTATGTTGGGCAGTCTTTCTTAAAGTGTCCTGGCTGTAAGCAGATGTGACAAACGTCTCTCTTGGCCATCTGAGCCGGTGGCGGAATAGCTGCACCCTTTGGGGATGGGCAACTACTGGCATAGTGACCTTTCTGGTTGCAATTAAAGCAGGTGATAGATGAGATATCTATGGGCTTCTTCTGAGAATAGCCAAGCCCGGATTTCTTCTGCCAGTTCTTCTTCTGTTGCTTAAAATTTGGCTTCCTCTTCCCAGTCTGACTAGAGGATGGCTGAGTAGCTGGAGCCTTAGTAACTGATGCTCCTTTTGGCTTTCCTTTATATCTAAGAGCAAAATCCATTAACTCAGTGAAAGTTCCATCGACATAAGTGGTGAGGAGCTCGTAATACTCAGCGCGTGCGCCATGTATGAACTTCTCATTCTTAAGCAGAGGTGTGTCGATCAAACTTGGTCCGAACTTAGATAGTTCGTTGAATTTCCTTTCATACTCGGTGAAGGTCATGTTGCCTTGCTTGAGATCCATAAAAGACCGATAGAGTTGGGCCTTCCCAGCTGCTGGCATCCACTGAGCCGTGAAGGAATCCCTATTCACAAGTGATATAAAGATGTGTCAAAATTGTTAACGAGATAGAAGAAATTTTATTTAGATGAAATTTTAGATAGATTACTACCTAAACTGGGCCCAAGTGATGGTTTCCTCGTCAGTATGAAAAGCGACTGACTCCTACCAATCCCGTGCAGCATCCTGAAGCTGCCAAGCGGCCAACTTATGCTTTTGGGCGTCTGTGATCTCCAAGCCAGTAAAGATCCTCTCCAAACTCTTTAGCCATTGTTGTGCTTCGATGATACTCTCGGAGCCAGTAAATTTGACTCCGCCAAGCTAAGTCTATTCCTTGCTAAGAGTGGAGAATTTGACTGCGGGAGCTGGGGCACGTGGTTCGGGAACGTTTCCCCTACCCCTGCCTCTAGCATTTCTTCTAGTAGCCATCCTGGAATACCAAAAGTGGTTTTAGAATCAAAGATAGAGATTTATGGAACTTAAAGAAATTCAAATCGAATGGATTCAATAAGAAGAATGGAATCAAAGGATATGGATTCTGAAATGATTCTCCTCATTCTAGGGTATGTTTACCCTATCTCAAATGAGCTTTAAACTCCACAGGCTAAGGTTTCAGGAACCAAAGCTCTGATACCAACTGTAACAAACCGTATATTTGTACCATTTAAATTGACGATATGAATCATATATGTCAACTTAAATAATACAAAACACGAATTATTAATGGAGTATATATATAAATGAGAATCATCACAGAATCACAGAAATATAACACCACAGAATAGTGCAGCGGAAATACAACATAGTCATAAGAGTAGTTCATGAAGCTACCCATAAATACAACAATGTCTCAGATAAAATAAAATAGAATAACATAGATGTCCAATAGTCCAAATAGAAAGAGCAATACTGATAAGATAATATAATGATAGTCTTCGGTCTTCAGCTTCAAGTAGAACAGCAACAGCAGTCCTCAGTCTGATCCGAGCATAAGCATAAACAAAAACTCGAATCATGACATATATTCTTATACAGATAATATGGTTCAAATTCAAAATAACAATAACTCAAAGATGAATGGAATAACATCTTTCAGGATCCGTTAAACTATTTATACATAATAGTGTATGATACATAGATAATATCTAACAGTAAAGTAAAATATCAAAATAGTGTTAAGGCGTTACCATTGTCCCCCTTAACACATTTCGTATAGCATTATAAACTATATAGCACCGTAAAATCCACTGTAAACTAGTCGAATATCAAGGAGTACTCCATAGGTATAATACAAAACAAAATCATAGTGGTCGCGTATATGGAAATACAAGTATGACAAGGCATATGAGGCAATACCCAAGGTAGTGAAGCTACCGTTTGCCCGATCCGGACTGGTGAGAACGCATCGCAGCAACGATCGCAACACTGCGAAACAACACTCCAAATTCAAGGGTGCACACCAATCAATACAAAGTAATGAGTAGTTTACGAAGAAGTGTGTTCGCTCGAGGTAGCTAACCCCATTTGGCCTGGCACGGCTTCTGTTTTAGTCATTTCCAATTTGACACAAGTGTCAAGGCTATCCATTATCGTTCTCTTTCTTTAGTCATCGCGTTCGTCAATCCAACCACTTCATTCTGGATCACACTTCGCGTATAGTTATTAAAGTGTTTTTCGGTTTAGACAGTGAGTATGTCCCTAACCGATTCCGGTTCCTTTAATAACCTTCGTAATTATTTTACCGATTGGTCGTTCAATATATTTCAAAACCAATTCAAATTCAGTTTCAATTAAAATTCGTAATTCAACATTTTATTTGTCTTTCAAAACAATTTCCCAAATTTATGTTTCATAACTTCCCAATTTCATTTCAAAATTCTATAATTCAATTTCAAAAGTTAAATTTAAACAATTCAAATATACACTTAAATTTGTATATAAGTTCCATTCCATAATCATTTAAACTTAATTTGACGTTCAAATCGATTTAAACTTATTTATCGATTTCATTCGTTATTCATTAGATTAATTATCATATAAAAAATTTCCGTTAAATTTCTAATTCATTAAATTTACTTCTTAAGTTCAACTTCATTATCAAATCTTACAACTTGAAGTTAAATTAAATTTGTCAAATCCAATTCTTTAAAATTTCAAGTCTTTGATTTGTTTCGATAAAATCCATGTAAATTAATATAACAATTCAACAAATATTCAAATAATCTCGAAATAATCGTATTAATTTACATCTGTTATTAATGTAAATTAAAATAATTATTCCTAGAATCTACACTATCATTTCATGTAAATTAAAAATTATTACATTACGGTTTTTCACTTATCGTTCAATTACAATTTCAATTATAATACTACAACAATTAGTCCAATATACATTCAAAGGTTCAAAGTGTAATTTATCAAATTTTATGTGTCAATTAACGTAACAATTAAAAGGGGTAATATTTCTAATCAATATTCATCATATAAAAGGGTCATGTTTAACAAATCAAAATTCGACATATATAATACATTTTAAATTGTTGACTATCCTATATCAACTTCAACTTGCATATTATTCATCACTTAACAATAACAACTAACATCCAATTTAATATCACATAGCAATCATTCATCAACCAAGCTTGTATAAGAATCTAGTCGTGAAAATTAATTCACCTTTCGTTGATAAAGAAATTGACGGCGAAGCGAAATGAAGTACGAATGAGGTCAGTACAACATGAAAAACGATCGCTGTAAATATCGACAAATGATACGATATTAATTCACTGAACGTTCATTTATAATTTATAAATTATAGATGCGTTTACCGGTAACAAAGAAAAAGAAAAAGCTGAGAGATCGATGCTGCCGCAAAAAGAAGCTCAAACGGTTGCTTCTGCACACAACAAGCAAAGAAAAGCAGGTTACTATTTTTGGCAACCAAATAGATATTTGCGTAAATACTCTTCTGCAATATCTAAAGGCTATTTGAATATCTCAGTTTCATTTTTTTATAACAGTCGAGACTTCATAGAGACCAATTGAATTTCTTTCCCAACTCATGCTATAACACGCACGCACACTAGAACATGGCACACAACAACTCACAGCCCCTGACCCATGCACGCCCTGTTTCACTACCCTCCCACCTGCATGCTATCCACAACTTCATCCGTACTCTTTTATTTATTTATTTTTATAGGCCGAGACCTCCTGCACCAATTCTCAGCACGCACAGTTCACACTTCCTCCTTCTTTTTTTCTTCTACTGCATGCCCATTCTCACGCATGAATCCCCCTTCATGCACTCACCCCTCCCTTGCACACAACATAATACACGCACGCCTTCACATACTTCCCTCACACTCACGTACACATCTCACAATGCACACACCAAGGCGTGCACGCACACCATCATCTGCACACATGCATGTGCACGCTATGGCCGAGCTGGAGAGAAAAAGAATATGAGTGGGACGGGAGAAATATGGCCTTCGGCCATGGCAGAGGAAGGCGGTAGTTCAAGTGAGTTTGGAGAGGGTTGCAACTGGAAGCTCGACAAGTGGAGAGGAGGGAAAGTAAAGAAGTGGCGAGGTGGACTGCGGGGTGGCTGGAGTACGAATTAGCGGCTGAGGTGTGTGTGAGTGGACGCGGTAGTGATAGGTGGAGAGGAAGCGATGAAGTGGAGAATGGAGAGGGAAGGGTCGGGTTGCAACTGGAAAGGTGGTGAATGGAGAGGCGTGCTGGATTTCGGCAATAGGTGAAGGGAAATGGTGAGTTTGTTCGGACATGCCCTCATTTGTATTATTTTTTATTCCAGAAAGAAGTATGAAGGAGAAGAAAGGAGGAGGAGAGGCGTGCATTACCTGATGCGATGCAGATTGAATGAACAGTGAATGAGAATGAAGTGTCGGTTTCTTTAAACTTTGAAATTTTGCAGCATTAAATTCGTTGTGAATTACGAAAAGCCATTCCACTTTTCAAGACAACCACTATTCTTCCAACTACCGTAATAATTCCGTCAGCTGAGATTTTACTTCCAATCTTCTTTTGTAAACGGGCTAAAGGACTTGGGCTGAAATTTGTTTAATGGGTCTATTCGGAACGGTTAAATTATCGCGACGATTCCCGTCGGACTCCGATTAGCACGAATAAATATACCGTTTTGACCAGTGCGACGATGCGTTTCCAACGGTACACAGATTATTGCGATATGATGGTTTTATAAAAATTCGAATTTACGTCGCATAAACTGTACGATTTGCAAAACAATTTAAATGGAACTGGCGATGACAGTATTTGACGAAACGAATTACATCATCTTGATCAGAATAATTTTTACAACATAACTGTGTAAAAATATTTGGATTCGAAAGATAAATTTTACGCAGCTTTATATGAACTGATATACAGTAAAACGTGAACGAAATTTACTGTAATATTTTGCAACAAAACTTTTTCTATATTCATATTTAACCAGACATATCACATAAATAAAGTTTGGACGTGAATTGAGATCGTTTATAAATTTCAAAATTTATACTAAAACGATGGATTTTAAAATTTTTAAATTGGGTCGGAAATTGAGGGTCGTTACAATACTCATCCCAAAATGTGGAGAAGTATCAATATGTTGTTTGATTTCAGTGCACTCTAAATCTAAATAAGTTTTCGAAAGTTCCCCTGGAGTGGGTGCTTTAACTCCAGGACCAGCTTCTGCAATGGCATCAACCATTGTTTGATAATAAGGACTACTTGCAGCATTATGGGCAATATGGTTAAAATAAAAAAAAATTAGATATTGCACGTCCTGTATGTTTTTTGGCATCTTTAATGCCTTTTATTGCAGTTTTAATTAAAGGTTGAGATCTACCTTCTCGTGTTTGGACATATGAATCTATCCTGGAAGCTGCACGTATCTCAAAATCATTATCCACTCTTGAAGATTTAGAACGATCGGTGCGCTTTACTCCGCTGGATCCTATGCATGAACATCGTCTTTCATCACTAATATAAGATTCCTTACTTGCTTGAAAGGCATGTTGAATATCTCTATCATCTTCATTTCCATCACTTCCAATGTTTGAATTTTGTTGTTCGGGCATGCTCATCAATTATTCTTGCACACATTGTTTTTCAAGCTTCCCCTAGCTTCATTCATTTCTTTTTTTGATTAGATGTTCTCGTACCAGTTTTCTGACTTCTTTAGGAATATTTGGACATGGTGCAACATCGCCAGCCATTACTTCCAAATGTTCTTTCATACGTGTTACACCTCCACCAGAAATTTCTTTATTGCAATAATTGCACTTCGTTTTCTTTTTATTGATACCGACTACCGTACAGTAATTCTAGACAATATCATGATTTTCCATATTCAAGCACCTAAATAATAAACAAAAATTATACAAATTATATAACATAAATTTGTTAATATCAACTTCAATTAGCTAAAAAAAGTTATAATAAAAAATAATGAACATATGCTCATATTTAAAGTAATTGTCCACTAACCTAATTCTAAAGGCTAGGTAAACAGCCAATTAAAGCCCAACCCACTTTATTATTTCATCCCTAAATCATTTGCCCTAAGTGTTTGCCGCTCGAAGCCGCCTACTTATTCACGTTTCCAGACTTCAAATACCAGACACGAAAAAGGAAAAGAGAAAAAAATGGATACCTGCTTCTAGTCGCGCTTTAATTTGATCGAAGCTATCCACATGGTCGCGAATTCCAGTCATCAAATACCTTCTTCCAGAGTAAATTTGGTTACTCACGGGTTCAAGTTGGTGGGTTTCTGTGTATTGTTCTGAGACTGTTACGCTTTTTATAGCCTAATATTTGATTCCTTTGCAAATTTGAAAGTTGAGATCGTGATTTGTTGTCTGATATTTTGAGCAAGATGTTAAACTTAAATTGATTGAAGCCTGCTAAGATTCTTGATTTACGAATGAAATGATTTAAAGCTGTTTTTCTTTTTTCAGTTTCTACTTTACTGTTTTTTACTGATGATTCTTTAACAGTAAAATGATTTTTTTTTTTACTAATGATTTAAAGCCTGCTAAGATTCTTTAACAGTTTTTTTTGTATGCTGATGACGGAACGGGTTTTTTTAGCGATTTCGTTTCGGTCACTGCTAGAATCGGGCCAAGATGGCTGGAGTTCCGGCACGCCGGACGGAATGTGGAATCTTGATGCAGACATCAAGAAAAGCCACTTTCGAAGACGATAAATAACAAAATTGAAATTTGTAATGGGAAAATAATGAAATGATTTAAATTAATAACACATCAAATATATTTGAATATTTAAATATCAGGTAATACATAACAGAAAATATTTGAATATTGTTGATAACTATAATTAAATAAAAGAAATAGACCTTTATATGTTACTAATAATAGCTTGCTTAAAACACAAATGTTATTTACTTGTATAGCAGCATGATGAAAACCATATGTTTAGACACTATAATATTCACCCATGGCTCTATTAGTCTAGTAGGTACGATGAGAAGGAAAGCAGAACACAAACTAAAAATCTTTACTACATATACAAATTTATATATCCATATCTCATAGTCAAAATGTTAGAGAATTAAAAGTATACTTTACATATGTCAACTATGAGGCCACATAAGCAACTAATACTTTAGAAGAGAAAAATCGATTCTTCAAAAAATGATAATATGAACTATGCACTTATACTATAGCAAAATTTTCAAATAAAACACATTGACTTGAATGTGCATATGTCCTTGCTAGCAAAGCTATCTTGACTGAAATTGATTTAGCATATAGATTGAGAATATCAATTACCATGTGTAATAGTATGCCTTAAGCACATTAGTTCATAAAACAAAATAATAGATCAATTATTACATTTAGAAAATCATGTATTGTTTTATATTTATGCTAATAGAAAGTAGATAACATAATGATTTGGAAATACACAATAAATTAAGACCAAAGATGGCTAATCAAAAATAAGGGAACATTTGGCATACATTCTTAATAGGTTTGAAAATACACAAAACATCCCTCCGTTTTAATTATAAGTTTTCCGTCCTTATTGTTAAATGCGACAAAAATATTTCCCTAAATACCCTTACGTCTTCTTCGAACAAAACCTAGAACCTTTCAAATTCTTTTCATCGATCAACATTTTAAAAAAAGTAAACCCTAACCGCCTCAATTATAAATTGAAAGTAGTTGGTACTTCAAAAATCGATGTTTGAATCGAGTCCAGAACTGAAAAATTGAGATTCAGAAGATAAATACAACTCAAATCGGAAAATCGAAGGTTATCTATTAAGAAGTTTCGTCGTTTCGATTTTTATTCTATTTTAATAATCAAATTTGATAAAATTTGCTGATATTTGTTAGAAAAGCTCAAAAACTTTCACATACAAACAATATTATCCCTAATTTAATGCATCGAAATAGTTACATGAAAATTTAAACATATTTTTCCAAATCAATATACAATATTCTGAATTAATATAGAATTTTCCACAGATTGTTTACAGTAGTATAATTTTATATAACTGCACTCTTCTATGCAATTATAAGCATGTCTGATATGCATCTTAAAAATATAGCTGTTATTTGCAAATTTTAACTGCATATGAAATATGCAGTTAAAACATACAATTGAATGATGCAAATTTTAAGTGCATTTCACTTATACAGTTAAAAGTCATAAAATTTTTGTCATACTTGCAGACATATATGCAATTATTATAAATAGTTACATACATGTTTGCAATTATTTATGAACAACTGTATTTTTAACTGCATTTCACTTATGCAGTTATAAATTGCACCATTTTTAACTGTATATTTGTTATGCGGTGAAAAATAGCATTTGTTAAATGCAATTTTTAACGGCATATAACATATGTAGTTAAAATATACGCTTGAATCATGCAAATTTCGAAGTGCATTTCACTTATGCAGTTAAAAATTCATAAGATTCTTATTATACTTACATACATATTTAATATAAAGTTATTGATTGCATTATTTTTAACTGCATATATGTTTTGTAGTTAAAAATTGCAGCTGTTAAATGTGTTTTTTTAACTTCGTACTTGATATGCAGTTAATAAAAATAGTTATTAAATGCAAATTTTAACTGCATTTTACATATGCAGTTAAAAACTAAAAAGATCCTTAAAAAATATTTTCCTAAATTAAATATAATATTCCGAATTAATATCAAATTTTCTACAAATTGTTTATAGTAGTTGAAGTTTTATATAACTGCACTCTTCTATGTAATTATATGCATGTCTGGTATGCATCTTAAAAATACAGCTATTATATGCAAATTTTAACTGCATATGAAATATGCAGTTAAAACATACAATTAAATAATGCAAATTTTAAGTGCATTTCACTTATGCAGTTAAAAGTCATAAGAATTTTGTTATATTTGCAGACATATGTGCAATTATTATGAATAGCTGCATACATGTTTGTAATTATTTATGAACTACTGTATTTTTAACTGCATTTCACTTATGCATTTATAAATTGCACCGTTTTTAACTGCATATCTATTATGCAGTGAAAAATAGCACCTGTTAAATGCAATTTTTAACTACATATAACACATGCAGTTAAAATATACCCTTAAATCATGCAAATTTTGAAGTGCATTTCACTTATGCGGTTAAAAATTCATAAGATTATTATTATACTTGTATACATATCTAATAAAAAGTTATTAGTTGTATTATTGTTAACTGCGTATATGTTATACAGTCAAAAATTGCAGCTGTTAAATGTGTTTTACAAACTGCATAGTTGATATGCAGTTAATAAATATTGCTGTTAAATGCAAATTTTAACTGCAATTTACATATTTAATTAAAAACTAAAAAGATCCTTAAAAGATCCTGCTACTGAACTGCTACATTTTGAGACTACATATGTATTACACAGTTAAAAATTAATGAAAAATGTAGTTAAAATCTATACTAAAATACAGTTTTTAATTACAATAGTATTAATTTCAAGTAATTGCTTATTTGTACGCACGTATTTAAGTTTTTTTAGCTTTGCAATTATTTAAAATAGTTATATAGAAAATGCAATTATTATAAAAATCATACAATGTCTATTTGTATAATTTTTACAGAGAAAAGCTGAGATGGCAATAGAAAACGAACACGGGTTTCCCCCAAAAAAACCCATAATTTTTGCTGGAGAACTTACTGAAGAAAAGATTGATGTAAAAACAAAAAGGAACTGATCTACAAAATAGTTTTGCCAAAGAAGAAACTTAAAGGAATAGTTTGAAACCTTTTCTTGAGATATTAATGAGGATTAAGATAGAAAATTTGTTGAACAAATCGCACAATGAATATCTAAAAAGATTACCTCTCTATATGTTCATAAAAATGATTTATGATGAAGTGATTTTAATTGAAGAAATCCTCAAAAATTCTACAACTATTGATATAATTGTTAGAAATTACGAAAAGAATTTCAAGTATTTTTGGTTTGGAGATCTGAGAATTAAATTATTAGAAGATGATATAGCACAACTGCTTGGTGCTCAAATAGAAGGTCAAATTGTCAAAGTTTCAGGCCACATCAAAAAGAAAGAAAAATGTGATTCTGAATTCAATTCTTTATGGATGGACATTTTAAAGATGACATTAGTGTCAACAAAAAAAGATTGAATAGCAAATATTTTCTACAATTAGAGGAACCACTGAACAAGATAAAGAAGATACAACAAAACTTCTCTTCCTACATTTTGACTGCAACATTTCTTGTACCAAATTCTAACTCAAGTGTATCATCAAATTTGGTTCCTTATTGCATATGCAACAAAAAAATGTCAACGATATCATGGCCAAAGACAATACGCAAAAATCTTATGGATCAAACTGAAAAGTATGTTGAAAAGTGTAACAACCCATAAATTTTAAACGGTTTTTAATAACGTATTCAATTAAATTTTGGAGAAATTTTAAACAATAATATTTTGAAATAAAAATTTAATGTTTGGATTACGTATAATTAAATATAAGAGTCAATAGATAAGAAAACATATAAATTTAGATTACGTTACTGGTTAATTAATTTGGGCGTACGTTCGTTTTAATTATTGTATCTATTGTACGCACTCTTTTATTTCATATCTTAGCTGTTAAAAATCTTTGATTTCCTAACCGTTTCAAAATCTCTTCCCATCTTCATTTTTGCAACGCGGTTCAGATCTGAAAAAAAAAAGGTATAATGGGTAACGATCTGAAATTTTAGACCAATTTAAAATTCTAATTTTATTAAAATATTGAATAAAATTTGGTAGAAACAAAAATGATGAGAATAATAATAGTTTATATGAGATTTACAATTTGAATTAAAACAACAAACGTTAAGAATTTAATAATAATTGTTAATTGTAAATATTGATCTATTGAATAAAATTTAAGAGGAAACAATAATTTAATTGTATTGTTGTAATTCAAATAAGTTAACCTCTAACAAATGAACTAAAATTAGTAACTAATGGATATGTTGAGTTATGTGAAATTATTAAATAATGTTTGATTTATTGTTAATAAAAAGAAGAAAAAAAGGAAAAATATTATGTTCTGTTTATACATCAAATGGTGGTTTTGAAATTTAGTTTTGAAAGCAAGTATGGATTTTTGATTCAAATAAAAATTTGGTCTTAATATACATATATATACGGAAAGTTTAGTTTGGGTATAGGGTCCACTAATTATTGTGTGAATTCTAGTAGGTATGTATATATAGGTTATGTTAGTATTTTCAAATATATTACTCATTTCCTTGAAGTTTTGAAAGACACTGTCCAATCAACCCATCAATTGCTCTAATAATTTATTTTGGAAAATTCAAGGCACAACTGTTTTATTTTCCATCGTTTCTTTTATTTTGTTTCCAAACGGTTCATTTTGCCTTTATAATGTATCCTTCAATTCCATACTTATCCTTTTCCTTTACGTTTCAAATATGGAACGTGCTGTCCAATTAGCAATTAATTGCTTTAATTTCTCAACTAAATCTAGGGTGACTGTTGCCATCCTATACTTATTTTGAATATCAAAACATATAAATTGTATACGTTTACGTTCATTTTTGGTCAGTTCTTCTATTTTAAAGTAATATATTTATTTCTTAAAAACGGTTGCATTGTGAAACACGTCTCTTCTAAATCTTCACCGTGCAACCCAAGCAATATAATAAATTGCTTTAATAACGTTGCTGAATCAACGGTCATTTCAATTTATTATTTGTTGTACGTTTCCTTTTTGCTTAAAAATTGGCTACGTAAACATTAATTCAAAAATAGGAAGAAATCATTTGTTTCCTGTAGCCACTTCATTTGCTTTAATTATTTCACGTGATTCAAGCAGGTGACCGTGTCCATTCACTCAACCTTTATCTATATTTTTATTTTAAATTTCTTTCCTCTGTTCACTAGGGTAACTATGGTATGATTCTCAGCCTATTGGTCTGCCTTTCCTTCTTTCCTTCGGTAATCAAAAAAAAATTTAATTATTATCTCATTTCTTGCTTGCACGGTTACAGAGAATCAATTAGTTAATTGCATGTTGTAGTCTGTTCATGCCTATTTAGTTCATAAAAATTATTAAGCATTTTTACCCAGAGCAGCGAACTCACCAACATCGTTCTATATCTATTTATTCGCGTACAAGTTCAAACTTTTCCATTTTCTTTGATTGATAGATTTGTTGCCTTTATCTATTCTTTCTCTCCCTGTCTTTATTGCTTAAAGGAAAGCAATCCATCAAAACGTGAATATTTGATTATAGCCAGCCGTTACCTATACCCAAATTTCCATTTTTATGACCATCATTCGAATATCAAACTTATATAATTTTTGCATTCATTTCGCTCATTCAATTTTACGTTTCTTATTCCAGCTTTTAAATATTGAGCTCATCCCATATATTTCTCTGTGGCCTTTACTTCTCTTCTCTGTTTCTTTTTTTTTTCTCCCCCTCTGTTAGCTTCTCAAAACCATCACTCCGCGGCTCCTCCCTGATCTTCCACCCCTCGTGCTCCTCTGTAGCCACTTAGACCGTGTACTCCTTCTTTTGCGTAAGTATATTTTTTTATAAACCTATGGTATATTATAATATATATAGTGTACGTTAGTTTATATGCTTATATATATACGTTGCTGTATGTTTAAGAAAGAAAATATGTATATATTACACACTATATTCTCTGTTTTGTTTTAAAATATATAAGTGTTATAGGGTATAAGGTACACATATATAAAGTTATATGTTGTATAAGAATATAAGTGGATTTGTACAGATAAAGCATGGGTTTATTGATATTATAATTACGTAAATACTGATTTTATATAAACAGTTATATGATCTATTTTTATATATTATAGAAATAGGAAAATCTGGTTCGACAATGAATATATGTTATATGGTTTATATATTTACAGTAATATATATTGATTTTGTTTAAGTATGATATAGACAGTGTTTATAAGTTTTTTTTTGAAAAATTAGTTATATTAGTTTGGATTTTACCTGTTGGGTTAGATAGGGTCAGTGAGTATACATATGTATATATTTATACCTTATGTACATTTGTATATATATTTGTTAATTATATTTTAAGTTATATGTTAGTTATAATATATTATGGTTTGTAGTAGTCCTAATATTTTGAAACGGAAAATATATATAGTTGGAAACTTGTAATACAATCGCATTTGTATATTTTCTATTTAAGTTTATATAACTTTATATATATGTGTGTCTATATAATATAAAATTTTGTTCGCAAATGTCTATATGAGTATACATTAATTGGTTTTAAAAGATATAAATATATGAAGACTTTGTTCGAACTGTTGAATTAAATTTTAATTTGAGGTATATGATTAAATTGATTTTAATAATAAATAATAAAATTATATACATCATTTTCTGTCATATCAAGATGGTTCTAATTCATTTTCACCAAATTCTTATCTCTCAGCTTTGTTGAATTCATGCCAATCTAGCGTTGCTTTGAAATTCGTAGCTTGTTGTGTTGTCTATCTTTTCTAGCCTCTAGCCTCGAAAGGTGAGCAATCACTCACGATTAACGTTCTTTTATTTATTAAATTCGGTTTCAATTGAAATAACAATTGAAATATACTGGTGAAGTTAGTAAATCTGTTATATATGCTATTATCTGTAAACTATTCACCTATGGGATATGACACCATATCCTATTGTTTATACTTTATTTCATTACTGTTGATATATGCCTGTTGTTATATTATTATCATATCCTGTTATATTATTATTATCTGTTATCACTCTGCAAGTTCCCTGTAGTTTATAATTCACTACGGGTTGAAATGATACATACCCGAACGGACTTTAGAATAGGAGAATTTCGTTATGGGTTGAAATGATAGACCCAAGCGATTTTCATTAAATTGAATTTGGGATTACGGGTTGAAATGCTATCCACCCGTATATATTTAGTGTACGGATTGAAATGATAAATATCCATATCACTTGACCATATGATAAGAAATATATACAGACATTGTTGGTCTACATATAAATATTTTGAAAATAATTTCTATGGTTTTGGAAAGAAATATATGGTTTAATAAATATAGATTCTTAAGACATTAGATAAATGATAAATTTTATATATAAATTTAGTAGTAATATTTGATTTAAATTAGATGGATTTAATACGTAGAATATGGTTAAGTATATATGTAAATCTATATTTCAATAGATTTTCTTATAATAAATTGAATAAGCAAGGTTGGGAAGGTAAATTTGGGTTTATTGGAAATGGTATTTAAATAAGGATTTTAATTAATCGATTTGAAATTATTGAATAGGAAATGTAAAGGTATGATTTTTTAACTGGATTTTGATTTAAGTGATTTAATGAATATTTCACATCTAAATAAAAAATATATTTAGTAAAATGTAAGTTAAGGTTACTTAAATGATATTGAATCTAATGAGGGAATATTTCAAGACTAAATAATAATGGGGTTAAATCGAGATCTATATGAAACTGCCAATTGAACTTTGAATTGTAGAATATTAAAGCTTCAAACTATATTGGAATTTAATTGGTTTATTTGTGATTCAGCTCTGTATTTGAAATCAATATAATTCGAATTTATTATTTAGAAATTTTAATTGAATAAAAATTTAGTTTGAAACATTGAATATTTAAAGTTTTGAAATAATACTAATATGTAAAAGGGTATTTTGTGATTTCAAATCCGGATTTGAGATCGATAAAATGTGAAATGGTTATTTAAGAATTGAGTTGAATTTTAAATTAATAAATTGAGATTGGACTAAAATTTGAATTTGGAATTTGAATAGATTTGAATCGCAACTTTGAAAGTGATAAAATTTGTATGTATATATATATATATGTATATATATATATATATATTAGATGAAATGATATTTTGGTTTTGAAGTATAAATTAAATTGAAATGACCATGGTGTTATAGTGTATATTTCTACATTGTAGATAGTTCCACGGATCCTTAGAGAATGGTTATCCCATACATCCTCTAAGTTACTTGCATTTCAGTTGATATTTCACTTGAGTTGGATTTATTGGTATAAGAATGTTAATCCTGACTCGAGTGTTTTGTGTTTTGCTTTACGCTTGGGTCAGACCGAGTGATACATCATTTGAGACTCACCTTCAAAGTTGGAGCTTTGCTTGAAGATCCAGCTATTTATCCTTTCAGTCATCCGATCGATTGGTTCAGAGAAGTCATCTGTCCGTACTGGAGACTTCACTGCATCTGGGATATTCTGATGTATTTTATTTCTAACTTTGTTTATATAGTAGCTTCATGAACTACTATTCATTTATTCCACTGCGTATTATTGTACTACTATGTATCTGTGATTCTGTGATTGATTTATTTACTGTATATGTTTTTCCAAATTTAAATTAAGAATTCGGTATTTTGAATTATTCAAGTTGGACATGTATGGTTTTATTTTTGATTTGAATGGTCAAAAATAGCGGGTCGTTACAGTTGGTATCAGAGCAAGGCTCTAGGAAAAACTTAGCGTATATGGTAAATTTATTTACAGAATCACTTTCGTTCGAGTTGAATCTCTTCCTTTTTGACTCGATTTCCTTTGAATTTTGGAATGTCCCTCGATTCCGAAATTCATTCTTGTCTCTTCTATTTATATTCGTTTGATTCTGGAGTATTCCATAACTCCACTGAATGTTTTGTAAAGGTGGTGAAAACTCCTTTACAACCGGCATTGATTCACCGAAGATTTATATATCCTCGATTTAGATGCTGCTATCTCTAGTTATGCCGAATTCTATATCTGATGATCGAATATCGATTTTCCTCGGAATTCCGCATCGATCATGTTCATGAAGTCACGGTTGACCCGGTTAAGGTCGCCCGCGATTTATATCCATAATCTATTTTGTAATTCAATTATCTCATCTTCGATCGAGTCTATCTTCGAATCAGGGTTCTATTGATTGGAGTTCCTCTAAATTAAATCTCTATCTTTGTTTTGAAATCTATTCTAGAATCATCCTTTGAAAATCGAGTTTTGTTTGTATTTTAAAATTGTTTTTTATACCGAAATTTTTATTTGGGTAACTATGATTTTATTCTATATATAAGAGAGAAAATGTTTTCGATAAGGATTATATACCGTTAAAAAAACGAGAATTTGAAGTTTCGAAAAGATTTGAAATTTTGAAAATATTATAAGAAAATTGATTTACATAAAAATGATTTATAACTGAAAGGTTTTGAATTTGAAATTCGAGAGATTGGACTACGGTATCTTTGAAATTTGGTTTAAGATTTTGAAATATATAATAATAAGATTTGAAAGTATTTTCTGAAAAAGAAATGTTTCAAATGACTTCAAATGAGTTCCAAGGATTTCGAAAAAAAAATTCAAAGAAGTTTTCAAGAAAATAGAAGTCCAGAATCACTTATGTCGCTGGAAAATAATTTCGGTGATGAGTGCACGCATCATCGATATTGATTTTCGAGTTGCAGAGTGGGGAGAGTCCACTTTAACAGCATTGCTATGCGAGTGACTTTGTGAAACCAATTTTGATTTCAAATTGCAAAGTATGATTTGATATTCGAAAGATATAGGTATATATATTTGAAATAATTTAAGGTAAGCCGGTGTTTAATTCTCGAGTATTCGATTTGATTTAGTATAACTCTATTTATAAAAAAAATTGATTTACTGATTTGTTGCTGATTTCCAACTCTTGGATTTGAAATTTGATTTCACCGACTATTTTAAAGGTTCGAGCACTTCCAAATCAAGGTTTAAAATTTTAAAACTAACAAATTTCGAAGAGTATAAAATATTTGATAAAGAATATAAGTTTAGTTTTGTATGTTTAAAGTATGAAGAGTATGGCTTAAGTAAATTTGAAACTTTTGTTAAATAAATAATTTGAAAAAGGAAAATTGGATTTTTCATATAGAATTAAATAGTTTAAAGGTTTTAAAGGGATAATTATAAATTTAGAAATCATTTTGAGTATAATTGATTTTGATAAGAATATTTGGTTCTGAAATTAGATTGGAATTAAAACCAGTACTTATATGGTGATTTTGGAAATGAATTTGTTTGACCTAAATTTTGTTGATTTGGAAATTTGGATTATTTTCTAAACCTATTGTTTAAGAAACTTTGAAACTGAATATATTTAATTTGGAAAATTTTTTGGTGAAATCATATATGATCTTGAAACTGAAATGTTATTGAAACGAGAAAAAATTTGAGAACCTTGATTTACTAAATACTTGATTTGGGAGTTATAGAACTTATATAAAACTGATTTGTATAGTATGAAATTGATTTGAAACCTATTGATTTGAAAGGTACTCAATTTGGAAAGAGAAATTTTATATAATCGAAGTCTATATAAGTGTGATTTGATATACTATTGATTTGGAAAGTATTCGATTGAAAATGGAATCCTATATATAATGGACTTTATATAAGTATGATATTTGAAAGTGATTTGAAAAGGTACTATATGATACATATTTTCGAAGTAAAGATATGGAAAGTGACTTCTGCTTGATATCTGCTTTGTGGCCATATTGTGGATTCATTCTATCGATATCATTCTCTCTGATTTTTGGTTTTCCGGATGTGATACTCGAGTGCCCCACCGTGGCGTAACCCATGGTTTTTTTTTCTTGCGACTGCATAGCGTAACTGACTGGCTGAGACGACCTAGGGGTACAGATTGTTTCTTAGGGAATCCAGGAGTAACCATTGTGTATCCTACAATCTATGTAGGTCGCTTAGTAGCGAAACTGCCTGGCTGAGACGGCCTAGGGGTGCGGATTGTTTCCTGGGGGATCCAGGCGTAACCATTGTGTATCCTGCACCCTACTAGTCATCATGGCGTAACTCGCAGGGCTGAGAAAGCCTGTGGATACAGATTGTTTCCTGGGGGATCCAGGCGTAACCATTGTGTATCTGCGAACCATGGTTAGACAAAGGTTTTGGTTTGGTTATTTTGGTTGGATTGTACTTTCCATATCTGTTTTTAAAGGTTTTTTAAGTATTTTCACTGGTTGTTGAAACAAGTCTACTAAGTACTTGAAGAATTCTAGCTTTGCGCCTGATCAACGCATGGCCAATGTCTGCAAGAACGAGGATAAACTTGTTGAAACATCAAGTTATAGAAGTATTTTCGAAAGGAAAATTGGTTTCGACATAAAAGTATTTTTTTTTTTTCTGAAAAGGTATTTTATTATAAAACTATTTCTAACAAAGAAATTCTGTATTAATATTCGAAATTGAAATTCTTATGGTTCTAGATTAATTATTCGTTCCCGATACTATTCCTTGAATCTACCTTATCTGCTCAGTTTAGTTATTCACCTTGATTCTGTTTTCTGAATCTACCTTCTTTCCTTGTTGGATATATCCTTTTTAAATATTGTTTGTTTATATACTACATGGTATAATAGAAATTTTTTAGTGTTTCAGAGGTAATTAATTTATCTATAATGTTGGAAGTATCTTGAGGAATTTTTTTTTATAAATTTTGGATTTAATATTTTCAATAGCTTCTTTGTAAATATAAGTAATAATGTAAATAATTGTTTTCAAAGGAGTTTTGAAAAGTATTTAAGTATTAAAGAAAATTAAATTTCAAATGAAGTTTTTAAATGAATATTTCAAGTAAAATTTGTATAGTTTTAAATTAATTGTTTATCTTGTACATCAATCTATTTTTTTCTTTCTGTTTTTGCTATTCCCCTACCTCCTTCCTTTTCGGGGATGAAAAGTTTTAAGTGGGGGGAGTGTAACAACCCATAAATTTTAAACGGTTTTTAATAACGTATTTAATTAAATTTTGAAGAAATTTTAAATAATAATATTTTGAAATAAAAATTTAATGTTTGGATTAAGTATAATTAAATATAAGAGTCAATAAATAAGAAAACATATAAATTTAGATTACGTTACTGGTTAATTAATTTGGGTGTACATTCGTTTTAATTATTGCATCTATTGTACGCACACTTTTATTTCATATCTTAGCGGTTAAAAATCTTTGATTTCCCAACCGTTTCAAAATCTCTTCCCATCTTCATTTTTGCAACGCAGTTCAGATCTGAAAAAAAAGTGTAATGGGTAACGATCCGAAATTTTAGACCAATTTAAAATTCTAATTTTATTAAAATATTGAATAAAATTTGGTAGAAACAAAAATAATGGGAATAATAATATTTTATATGAGATTTACAATTTGAATTAAAACAACAAATGTTAAGAATTTAATAATAATTGTTAATTGTAAATATTGATCTATTGAATAAAATTTAAGAGGAAACAATAGTTTAATTGTATTGTTGTAATTCAAATAAGTTAACCTCTAACAAATGAACTAAAATTGGTAACTAATGGATATGTTGAGTTATATGAAATTATTAAATAATGTTTGATTTATTGTTAATAAAAAGAAGGAAAAAAGGAAAAATATTATGTTCTGTTTATACATCAAATGGTGGTTTTGAAATTTAGTTTTGAAAGCAAATATGGATTTTTGATTCAAAGAAAAATTTGGTCTTAATATACATATATACACGGAAAGTTTAGTTTGGGTATAGGGTCCATTAATTATTGTGTGAATTCTAATAGGTATGTATATATAGGTTATGTTAGTATTTTCAAATATATTACTCATTTCCTTTAAGTTTTGAAACACACTGTCCAATCAACCCATCAATTGCTCTAATAATTATTTTGGGAAATTCAAGACACGGCTGTTTTATTTTCCATCATCTTTTTTATGTTTTTTCCAAACGGTTCATTTTACCTTTATAACGTATCCTTCCATTCCATACTTATCTTTTTCCTTTACGTTTCAAATATGGAACTGCTGTCCAATCAACAATTAATTACTTTAATTTCTCAACTAAATCTTGGGTGACTGTTTCCATCCTATAATTATTTTGAATATCAAAACATATAAATTATATACGTTTACGTTCATTTTTGGTCAGTTCTTCTGTTTTAAAGTAATATATTTATTTCTTAAAAATGGTTGCATTATGAAACACGTCTCTTCCAAATCTTCACCGTGCAGCCCAAGCAATATAATAAATTGCTTTAATAACGTTGCTGAATCAACGATCATTTCAATTTATTATTTGTTGTACGTTTCCTTTTTGCATAAAAATTGGCTACATAAACATTAATTCAAAAATAGGAAGAAATCATTCGTTTCCTGTAGCCACTTCATTTGCTTTAATTATTTCACGTGATTCAAGCAGGTGACCATGTCCATTCACTCAACCTTTATTTATATTTTTGTTTTAAATTTCTTTCCTCTGTTCACTAGGGTAATTATGGTATGATTCTCAGCCTGTTGGTCTGCCTTTCCTTCTTTCCTTCGGCGATCGGAAAAAAACCTTTAGTTATTATCTCATTTCTTGCTTGCACGGTTACAGACAATCAATTAGTTAATTGCATGTTGTAGTCTGTTCATGCATATTTGGTTCATAAAAATTATTAAGCATTTTTACCCAGAGCAGCCAACTCACCTACATCGTTCTATATCTATTTATTTGTGTACAAATTCAAACTTTTCCATTTTCTTTGATTGATAGATTTGTTGCCTTTATCTATTCTTTCTCTCCCTGTCTTTATTGCTTAAAGGAAAGCAATCCATCAAAACGTGAATATTTGATTATAGCCAGCCGTTACCTATACCCAAATTTCCATTTTTATGACTGTCATTCGAATATCAAACTTATATATTTTTTGCATTCATTTCGCTCATTCAATTTTACGTTTCTTATTCCAGCTTTTAAATATTGAGCTCCTCCCTTATATTTCTCTGTGGCCGTTACTTCTTTTCTCTGTTTCTTTTTTTTTTCTTCCCCCTCTGTTAGCTTCTCAAAACCATCACTCCGCAGCGCTTCCCTGATCTTCCACCCCTCGTGCTCCTCCGTAGTCACTTAGACCGTGTACTCCTTCTTTTGCGTAAGTATATATTTTTTTTATAAACCTATGGTATATTATAATATATACTGTGTACGTTAGTTTATATGCTTATATATATACGTTGCTGTATGTTTAAGAAAGAAAATATGTATATATTACACACTATATTCTCTGTTTTGTTTTAAAATATATAAGTGTTATAGGGTATAAGGTACACATATATAAAGTTATATGTTGTATAAGAATATAAGTGGATTTGTACAGATAAAGCATGGGTTTATTGATATTATAATTACGTAAATACTGATTTTATATAAACAGTTATATGATCTATTTTTATATATTATAGAAATAGGAAAATCTGGTTCGACAATGAATATATGTTATACTGTTTATATATTTACAGTAATATATATTGATTTTGTTTAAGTATGATATAGACAGTGTTTATAAGTTTTTTTTTAAAATAAGTTATATTAGTTTGGATTTTACCTGTTGGGTTAGATAGGGTCACTGAGTATACATATGTATATATGTATACACTACTAGAAAATACTGCAGTTTCCTACACAAAGTTTCCGACGTCTTTCCTACGCCAAAAGACGGGACGTAGGGCAGGCGTAGGAAACTGGTAGAAAGTGGTAAAAATGTAGGGAAGACGTAAGGAAATTTCCTACATCTCTCCTACATCAACTTCAATACGTAGAAAAAAAATCGAGGCGTAGGAAAGGCGTAGGAAATCGCCTACACTAAAATGATACTGTAAAAAAGGCGTAGATAATCTCCTACGTCATTTCCACGCCTCTGTTAATTTTATACAATTGCACATTAGCGTAAGGAAGGCGTAGAAAATTTCCCACGCCATCCTGCACATGTACTACACCAAAAATAGTTTTTTTATTTTTACATTAATCACGGCATACTTACATTCCCCTAACCTCACTTTTTCGCCCATTCAAGAAAAAAAAAACCCTAATTCTACATTCGTCGAAGGCTGAAATTTCAGGTAATTTCATCTTGGTGCGCACCTGTACTCTACTTGTTTCGTTGTCAGCTCCCTCTCCGTAACTCGTAAAACCATCTCTTTCAAAGCCCTAATCTTCCTATTTCATCTTCATAATCTATTAGTTTCAGAGCTAAGCACGATGATTGACGCGAATTTACAAATCCAATCTCCAATTGAAGGTTCGAACTCCAAGATCGAAGATTTAGTTCTCCTCCTCACCGCCTATGCCTCCTCCTCGACGCCTTCGCCTATGCCTTCTCCTAGCCATCGCATGCTCGAGCATCATGAGCAGCACGGCAACCTCCAGCTTCGATTTCGTGACATGGCTTTTCATATTCTTGGTAAATACCTTTTTTTATGCCGCTTTTAAACATTTTGATTAGGCGATTGCTGCTGAATGTTTTATTACAAAAAAGATAAAGATGTCTGTTCGTTTTTTCTTCTAATAAAAGGCGGACTTAATTAGACTTACCAATGAGTTTAAAGTCAATGTATCCGGCTTTAGATTCATTCTTTACGCCTTGTAGATGTTGATTGGTGTAGTCAGTGTATTTTGTTTCTTTTGAACATTGTCAAACATTTTCTATTAAAGTCCGTGCCATGAATGAGATTGTGCTCATATTTGGAGCATTCCTTCTAATTTTAGCTCAAATTCCATCCTTCCATTCCTTAAGGCATATCAATCTTATTTCCCTGCTCCTCTGTCTTGCTTACAGCGCCTGCTCGACCATTGGAACCATTTATGCAGGCAAAATATATATAACCTTCTGCTAATTTCATGCATAATTTCCCTACTTTTTTTCAGTATTTATTATGACTACATATTTCATTTATCAATTTACAGGACATTCCAGTCGAGCACCAGCTAAAGATTATACGATTTTAGGTGATCATCAAGATCGTGTATTTGGAGCCTTCAATGCTATTGCAATCATAGCAACTACATATGGAAATGGAATCATTCCTGAGATTCAGGTTTATTTCACTTTAATATATGCAAATATTTCACTTAAACTCACGAGGAAAAATATGCACAACCCACAACATATGCTGTGTTAAGTGTATATGCAAATATTTGCCACTAATTTGAAAACTAATATAATTTTCATAAAAATATAAGGCAACGGCAACACCTCCAGTAACAGGAAAGATGTTCAAAGGGCTGTGCCTATGCTATGTAGTAGCAGTAGCAACCTTCTTCAGCGTATCCATATCGGGTTACTGGGCTTTCGGCAATCAAGCCCATGGCTCCATTCTCACAAACTTCATGGTGGGTAACACCACTTTGATTCCCAAATGGTTCCTCATGATCAGCACCAACATCTTCACCCTTCTTCAACTCTCCGCGGTCAGCGTGGTAATTATCATTCGCACCTTCAACAAATGTATTTCACATATATTTATAGTTTTAAAAATTCAAAATTCAATTACAGGTATATCTGCAACCTACAAATGAAGTATTGGAAGGAATGCTTTCTGATCCAGTAAAAAAGGCAGAACTCTGTGAGGAATGTAGTGCCCAGGTTGATATCTAGATCACTGTCAGTCGCAGTAGCAACATTGGTCGCTGCCATGTTTCCATTTTTCGGAGATATCAATGCAGTTATTTATATTTTCATACTATTTTTAACACATACACTTGCAATTTTTGTTAGTAAAACACCACATGCTATTGATTGATATAAGTGTACGTAAAACCTTGTTGTATTTTACTGCATACTACCAACGGGATCTAAGTGTTTTTTAATGACCCTTGGCGTTAAAGAAGCTTAAGCAAAATTTCACACAGACACATCTGCACAAATTGATTGTGGATACCATGTAAACTACTGGGTGCATGAAAATGTGTACATGTTGAATCAGATCCCATCCGCTGGAAGTAGTATGGTGTTTGTTGCTGCTGCTGGCATTGGGAATCGTCCTGTTGTTTTTATAACTCATAGGTAAGTATTCTGATTTCAGTTACTCGTCCTATTTTCTTCTATGTTCATTTTTGTTGATGAAATTTTTGTGGAAGGCTTTATGTAATGTCCTCCAAAGTTTTTTAAAGGATCTCTATCATTGTTCTTTAAATTAAGGATCTATATTTTTGTAGTTGAGGACCTCCTTTGTTTATGAATTTTTTACATGATAATGTGCCATTAAAACTAAATTGAAACCATTAGTTTAAACAAGAAAAAATGGACCAGTCAAAATATTGATTGATAACATGCATCATTGTGCACGGATCTGTGAAGATCAGTGCGGTATACTTGATAATTCGACACCTATCAATTCACGATGAAGTGTGGTGAGATAGACAATCACACTATTGCTTACGTACATTATTTTATGTGTAACAGCCCAATTTTTTTTAACAAGTATTTTTCACTTGTATTTTTCTAAAAAAAAAAAACTTTGGGGTTTATTTAAAGTGATTAAAAATAATAAAAAAAAAATTGACCAAATTTTTAATTAAATAATAAGATCTCTGAAATTTTGACATGGTTAAGAATTAACTTTAATTTGGTAATTTGGGTTTTTGTCGAGGATGGTAAATAACTTAATTTCTAGCAAAATCAAGTTTTAATTAAGAAAACATTAATAGCTTAGGTGGTTAAGACATCTGGGCTATTCACGATAGGTCACGAGTTCGAGTCTCGGCATGGTCAGAATTTCGAATTTTTTGTGTATAAATGAACTAGGAAATTACGCGTTAAAAAGGGCACGTAAATTTAGGAAATAAATACTATATATATATAAGATTATATATAAGAAAACGTATAGAATTTTAATCCGTTATTTTTCTCTTTCCAGTAAAATTTACTTCCCAATTTATATACATATATAATATGATTTAAATCATTTCCCTAAAATACTAAATATGGAAATTTAAAGTTGTGAAACGGTTAAATTTGTTAAAAGACAACTCCATTTGAATTTTAATAAAAGGAATTTTGTATATATATATAATATGTGAAAACCAATTAAGTTTGTTAAGTAATAATTTTGAAGAATTTAGTGTATTAATGAACTGTTGGATTTCGCGTTTATAGGACGCGTAAAATTTATGGTACAAGTAACATAATAAACGTATAAATTTAAAACGTTATTTTTATATAAATCTTGGGTGTTTTATATTACGTCAGTTTGGCGTATTTTAAAAATCATATTTCAACATCGATATGTATTTAAAATATCGTATCAATGGTCTGTATACAAAATCAACGCTTGCTTTAATCACGCATATAAAGTATAGAATCCAAAGCTTTGTATAACTGGCAATTAATATTTTCGCAAGCCTTATCTCAAATCCAGAGGAATAACGTGCATATCCAGGCATCAAAGAAAAAAAAAAGCACGCAAATCTGAATTTAAAAAAAAGAAACGTTCAAATCTGTTTGTAACTGTTCTTTAAAATATAATGATAATAATCAACTCTTCCTTTTTTGATTTAAACATACCATATATTTCTTCTTAAATCACGCATATATCATTTGAGAGAAAATCAATTTTGCATTCCTTTGCGCGTGACACAAAATTTTATTCTTTTAACATTTTTGGCATTTGCCTCTTACCTTTTTGTTTCTTGAGCATGTCACTGTATTCATTTATTCACGCAACCTAAATGGACCAATATATTTGATTGCCTAAAATCAACTCATGCATTCAAATTTAACCTTGCCTATCTTTTCAAATTCTCACATTCCTATTTATATCTCTCTGTTTCCACTGCCTTTATTTTGCAAGATAAAATTTTTCATTCCTATAATCACGCATATAAAGTAAAAATCATATTTAAATATACTTATCGATTAAAATATCAGTTAGTGATTTTTATAACAAACGTTACTTTTGTTTTAACTGTCAAAATTTATTTTAAACTTTTGTATATACCTTTTCATCCAAATATCTTTTGTCTAAAATCAATCTCTTGCCTAATATCAGTTCTTCCAAATGTCGTTTCTTCAATCTACAATCACGCAACTATCAAATAAAAAAAAATGTTGAAATCAAAACTCATAAACTGGCAATGAATATCACGCATATAAATCAAATCTAATTGCTAACCGTGGTCCCTAAAATCACACGAGCCTTATCCATTCAAACAAGATAAAAACTGGAAATAAATCACTGAGCTCTGCTTGCTTTTTCTTTTTCCATTGATTTCGCCTCAAATCAATTCTTTATCTGCAAAACGTTCAATCTTCTATCAATGCTGCCGTTTTTTTTTTCAATCTCTTGCCAAGGTATTCACATTCAAACTTTTGAACGTACGAAATTTTGCTTTATCAATCAATTGTTTAGGCATGCCAAGATATGTTGCCATTTTTGTACCGAGCCCTTTTGATTTTCTTCACGTATATATGTTTTCTTGCATCTAAAGAAAACTCTCCCCTCTATAAATATATTAGCCTGGTTCGTATTTTATCTCCTCATCTTGCATAACATCATCCACAAGGAGAAAAGCTTCTATCAGGTAATATTACTATTCCTCTTCTTCTTTTGCCTCCTCTCCGTTTTCCTTCTTCAGTTTTTTTCCTTTGCTTTCCCATCTTTTGGCTCGGCCACTCCAACCCTGACTACCACTCTAGTGCTCAGCCGAGTTTCCTATGAGACATATATTTTGAAGAAAAAAACCTTGTTTCTAGTAGCAGTGGATATGTGTGTTGATGATGAGGTCTTAAGAGAAATACATTACCTTGCAAATTCATTCAAGTCAGGTCAATAACCTGTAGGAAGCTAGGTTATGGAATTAGTGTAGTTATGATGTAGTAAGTGTTATTCTGGATGTACTTATCACTAATGATCTGTGCATGTTTTACCATCTTGTAACAGTAGATAGCAGAGAGACGCAAGTTGTAGGCAGAGAGTTGCGTGAGTTTTGTTTTGCATAGGATGTTAGACATGTTTAAAAAAAATAAAAAAATAAATAAAAAAATATAAAACGAGAGTAAAGAAGAATATAACAGAGGGAGAGAAAGAGAGTTTTCAGGGTTCATCAGAATATAACATGTTGACATAGTGAGTGAGCCTTCAGTTGCATATAGGCATATCATATAGGCAGGCTTTTAGTGAAATCTTGACCGTGTTTTAGGTAACTGACTTGGGTAGTTATTCGTTGATGATAGTAAAAAATTTAAAGAAGAAATGATGTATCCGTGCATGTTTTATAATATATATATATATATATATATAAGATTCGGTTGAAAAAAAAGGGAGAAAGCCTGTAATACTTCAGATAACAGAGAAGATGTTAGGTGGAAATGTTTAGTTGCATATAAAAGCATATAACTGCAATATGCTTTATAGTTGTGTGGGACAGTGCATAAGCCTGTAGGTAGTAGAGTATTGGATGCACTTGTACATGCATATATCACGGCCTATAGGATAAAAACTTCACCATTTTGTTTTAGATGGCCTTTAGGTAAATTTTACCTTGATTTTTGAAATGGCATGGTTCAGTAATGGGTAGGAAAAGTTTCGTTATGTTTTGACAGTATACCCAGTGGAGTGGTCGAGCAAGTCGAACTAATTCTCGTCCTATTTTTAATTTTTGCTTTGACCGTAAATTTCTAAAGTCACGTATCCGGTATTTGGATCTTGTTATAGATTTGAATCTAGGCGTGACATCCGGGATATTTGATCGTTACTCTCTGTTCGTTTCTTTTCCGGTGGATTTTCGTTTTGAATCAAAAAATTTCTGCAGCCTTCAGGTGAGTTTTTCTCACCAGACAAACATGCCTATATTTCTGTGAATTATCGCAAGTGTATGTGTAAATTATTATTTAACTGTTATCTGTCTGTAATATAACGTAGGATGTTAAACTCCATTTAAATTGACACCTCATCAGTTATTTATCTGTTGTAATATTTCTGCAGTTATATTGTTAAATGTTTATTTACTGATTTAAATCATCACTGCAAGTTCCCTATAAATTTAAATCGTTAAGGCTGAAATGATAGGCCTAAAACGATGATTATTATGCATTTATTCAGTTAACTGTTTAATTTTAACTTGGGATTGCGGGTTTGAAATGATAGAACCCGGGGTTTGTAAAATTGCGGATTGAAATGATATAAATCCATATCACTTGACCTAGGCTAGAAAATTTTATACAGACCCGTGGTTCCTATAATATTTTTCTGAAATATTTTAAAATTATTTTTAAATGGAAGTTTATAATATTGTGGTTTAATGTATTTAAAGGATTTTTATAAAGATTTAAAAATGATTTTTGAATGAGTTAAGATTTTAAATAAATAAATATAACTTATTTGGAAAAATTCTGGATTTTTGTTAAGATGAGATTTCAGTTAAGAAATAATTGATAATAAGTTGTATTTGGAATTTAAACTAAATTGATAAGTTAATAACCTATTACAGCATTTAAATGCTGTCTTTTAAAATTGGACTGTTTAACCCATAAACTTTAGGTAGCATTTCATAAGTGCTGCAGAAACTGGAATTTGATTGTTTTAAAATGTATGGAAATTAATTTTGGGAAAAAGGTGTAAATTTTGGAATTTAATATGAAATTAGAAAAAAAATTAAGAAATTGATTTTTTGATGGATTTAAAGGAAGAATTTAACTTTAAAAATTGGTAAAGGCAATAAATTCCAAATAAATTGAATAAATTTAAAAAGTATGTATAAAGTGGAAAGTTTAAATCAATATTTGATATTGAAGGAATTTGAGATATATTTTGATTTTAAAGTACGAATACCATTTTAAACTGTAACCACGGGTTATAATAACGCTTGGTTGGCAAAGAGACCGGGATCGGATATGGACATACTCTCTGTCGATACCGAAAACCACTTTGACTAACCGTGTACGCGGTGGAGATCCCAGAATGAAGTAGGATGGTGGTGACGGTTCCTTTAAGGTAAATACGTGGACCCGACTCCCGTGAGTTGGCATAAGGTGGCTAAAACAGGAGCGATTCTCGGATTAATGAGGTAGCACCTCTGATCGAACGCACTTCTTCGTATGCCATTCTATTACTCCTGTGATTGTTTTGGTGCGCACCTTTGATTTGGGAGTGTTGTTCGAGGTGGGCGGTAACTGCGGCTACGCGTTTCCACCGGTCCGGATAGCAATTGGTATATCTACCCTGGCATTGCCTAGTTGTGCCGTGTCACCTACCATAGCGAGCCTCCTACGAGTTTCTATTTGTGTCGTACCTATGGAGTATCCTCTGGTAGCTTTCCGATCAAGAGGTATTACGGTACTGTATAGACTATTGGCATTATTTGTGTTAAGGGCTATATGGGTAACCCCTTAACGCTATTAAAAAGTAAGTTTATTTTACAATTAGACACTATTATAATAGCGCAATATACTACATAGTAAATAGTTTAACGGATCCTTAGAGGATGGGCGGTCCCAAGCATCCTTTAAGTTACTTGCTCTATATTACAGTACACTTGAATTAGCTTACACTATATAAGTATGTATGTCCTGACTCGAGTGTTTATGTTTTATGTTACTCTCGGGTCAGCCTGAGTTGCAGTTCAGTTTTCATCCCGGAGCTAGGATTTCTGTAGATCACTTTCAAGCTGCTGGCAAACTTCCTTTCCAGTTCTTTATCTAAAATTTTGAAATCAAGACTAGTGGACATTTGGACTGTTTACTGATAAGTTAAAACTATATTTGGATTTAAGACTATGTAAATTTTACTTGAGTAAGAATATTTATAGTGGCTTCATGAACCACTAAGTATTTTTAAATTCCGCTGCGAGTATTCTGATTCTGTGTCTGTGATTCTGTGATTAATTATTTACTGCATATTCTGAGTTCTGCCAAATTTATTTCTATAACGCGGTATTTTGAACAATTCAAGTCCGACATGTGCGGATGCGAATGGTTGAAAACACCGGGTCGTTACATCATGTTTATGGTTTTAAAAGTTTAAACCGTTTAATCATTAAATTAAATGGGATAAAATTAATGCTATTTAAAACTATTCACCTCCCATAGTATTGGAGAGCCCATATCACCAAGTTTAAATTTTTAACTGAAACGGGTTCTTAAGCTGGGTACATTAATGTGGTAATGTCATCATTTGCTTTTTGTGTCCCATATCATGGCCAGTCCAACTTATTAGTAAATAGATGTTTAAACTTTGAAATAATTTAATGAGCTCAAAGTTTTTTTTACATGAATGTTAAATTCCTCTTCTCTTTTATACTTAAAAATCTGATAATTGTACTGGATAAATTTACTTTTTGCAGCATAGGAGGTCTCGTAGTGAAACATATGCTCTTTCAAGCGAAGATGAGTAATCTCAGCAACTTTGTGAATAACACTGTTGGTGTGGTATGCTATTGAATTATCATCTTTTTACTATTTTTAATCCTCTGCTATATATATTATAAATTAAAAGTTTCATTTAATGTACAGGTGTTCTATAGCTGCCCACATTTTGGTAGCAAACTTGCAGACATGCCTTGGCGCATGGGCATGGTTTTTCGTCCCATGTTAAGTTATCATTGACATCTAAGATACTGTGCAAAACGGAGTATGTAGATTTAAAGTATGCACTTAGCTGTCCTACACCACATCTTGACTTATACGTATATCTAATAAAATTTATTTGAAAAATTACAAATACAGGCACAATATCAAGCTAGAATCGAAGAATTGAAAAGTCAAGGCACAGTAATTTCATATAAAGTCGAGGAAGAAGTATTCGACATGCTTACCGATGCTATAGCTAAAAAAAAGGATCGTAGGCCATATTATGGCAATATCCCTGGAGTAAGTATTTAAACTTCAACAAAACATTATTTTAGTTAGTTTAAAATGTAGAAATTGATGCAATATTTGATAAAATGCAGAAATACAAAGACGCCACTTATAGCATCAATAAGGGAGAAGTGCAGACTAGAGCCAACTAGAGGAAAATGTGGAGCGTCAAGAAGGGGAGATTCAAATGCTGAAGATGCAGTACGAACAACTCACCGAGATGCTTCAACAGAGATTTGATGGAGAGCCGAATGATCGTCGTGAGGGATGAGGGTATTGAAAACTTTCTTAATGGTAGTATGATGTCATGTATCATGAACATATTATCGTATTATTTTGACATATAGGAACTTGATTAATATTGTTTGACTTTGTACTATGAATGATATATTTGTTTTTTGAATTAAAGATGAATGGTTTGATGCTAATCTTTTTGTTGGAATGTGTGTATATATAAAATAAGTTGATTTTAGTTTCTATTTAATGTGGTGAAATGAAATACAATAGTAATATATCAAAATTGCTTTAGAAAAGACGTAGGGAAGGCGTATGTAAATCGAATATTAATACAGCAAAAAGTCGTGTGTATGGCGTAGGAAAAACATTAAAAACATAGGCGTAGGTAAACCGTGGATAAATGAATGACGTAGAAAATTCGTAGGAAACGTAATATGTAAGAATGGCATGGGAAAAGCGTAGGAAAACTCGGCGTAGGGAAGACATAGGTAAATGAATGACGTAGGAAATACGTGAGTAGCTAACAAAGTAAAAATGTCGTAACAAAACCGTAGGAATAAAATGGCGTGGGGAAGGCGTAGAAAAATTATGGCGTAGGAAAGACGTAGGAAACAACTCCACGGACGGCGTAGGTAAGATGTAGGTATTTTATTAGCTACGCAGATTTTACCCACGGCATGATTGACGTAGGGGTTACGTAGTTGTTGTATTTACCTACGCCCCGCTTACGCCATATTGGCGTAGGTAAACCGCAGTTTTCTTGTAGTGATACCTTATGTACGTTTGTATATATATATTTGTTAATTATATTTTAAGTTATATGTTAGTTATAATATATTATGGTTTGTAGTATTCCTATTATTTTAAAACGGAAAATATATATTGTTGGAAACTTGTAATACAATCGCGTTTGTATATTTTCTATTTAAGTTTATATAACTTTATATATGTGTGTGTGTATATAATATAAAATTTTGTTCGCAAATGTATATATGAGTATACATTAATTGGTTTTAAAAGATATAAATATATGGAGACTTTGTTCGAAGTGTTGAATTAAATTTTAATTTGAGATATATGATTAAATTGATTTTAATAATAAATAATAAAATTATATACATCATTTTCTGCCATATCAAGATGGTTCTAATTCGTTTTCACCAAATTCTTGTCTCTCAGCTTTGTTGAATTCGTGCCAATCTAGCATTGCTTTGAAATTCGTAGCTTGTTGTGTTGTCTATCTTCTCTAGCCTCTAGCCTCGAAAGGTGAGCAATCACTCACGATTAACGTTCTTTTATTTATTACATTTGGTTTCAATTGAAACGACAATTGAAATATACTGGTGAAGTTAGTAAATCTGTTATATATGCTATTATCTATAAACTGATCACCTATGGGATATGACACCATATCCTATTGTTTATACTTTATTTAATTACTGTTGATATACGCCTGTTGTTATATTATTATCATATCATGTTATATTATTATTATCTGTTATCACTCTGCAAGTTCGTTGTAGTTTAGAATTCACTATGGGTTGAAATGATACATACCCGAACGGACTTTAGAATAGGAGAATTTCGTATGGGTTGAAATGATAGACCCAAGCGATTTTGATTAAATTGAATTTGGGATTACGGGTTGAAATGCTACCACCCGTATATATTTAGTGTACGGATTGAAATGATAAATATCCATATCACTTGACCATATGATAAGAAATATATACAGATACCATTGGCCCATATATAAATATTTTGAAAATAATATCTTTGGTTTTGGAAAGAAATATATGGTTTAATAAATATAGATTCTTAAGACATTAGATAAATGATAAATTTTCTATATAAATTTAGTAGCAATATTTGATTTAAATTAGATGGATTTAATACATAGAATATGGTTAAGTATATATGTAAATCTATATTTCAATAGATTTTCTTGTAATAAATTGAATAGGTAAGGTTGGGAAGGTAAATTTGGGTTTACTGGAAATGGTATTTAAATAAGGATTTTAATTAATCGATTTGAAATTATTGAATGGGAAATTTAAAGGTATGATTTTTTTGACTGGATTTTGATTTAAGTGATTTAATGAATATTTCACATCTAAATAAAAAATATATTTAGTAAAATGTAAGTTAAGGTTACTTAAATGATATTGAATCTAATGAGGGAATATTTCAAGACTAAATAATAATGGGGTTAAATCAAGATCTATATGAAACTGTCAATTGAACTTTGAATTGTAGAATATTAAAGCTTTGAACTATACTGGAATTTAATTGGTTTATTTGTGATTCGGATCTGTATATGAAATCAATATAATTCGAATTTATTATTTAGAAAATTTAATTGAATAAAAATGTAGTTTGAAACATTGAATATTTAAAGTTTTGAAATAATATTGAAATGTAAAAGGGTATTTTGTGATTTCAAATCCGGATTTGAGATCGATAAAATGTGAAATGGTTATTTAGGAATTGAGTTGAATTTTAAATTAATAAATTGAGATTGGACTAAAATTTGAATTTGGAATTTGAATAGATTTGAATCGCAACTTTGAAAGTGATAAAATTTGAATATATATATATATATATATATATAAATATTTGATGAAATGATATTTTGGTTTTGAAGTATAAATTAAATTGAAATGACCACGGTGTTATAGTGTATATTTCTACATTGTAGATAGTTCCACGGATCCTTAGAGAATGGTTATCCCATACATCCTCTAAGTTACTTGTATTTCAGTTGATATTTCACTTGAGTTGGATTTATTGATATAAGAATGTTAATCCTGACTCGAGTGTTTTGTGTTTTGCTTTACGCTCGGGTCAGACCGAGTGATACAGCATTTGAGACTCACCTTCGAAGTTGGAGCTTTGCTTGAAGATCCAGCTATCTATCCTTTCAGTCATCCAGTCGATTGGTTCAGAGAAGTCATCTGCCCGTACTGGAGACTTCACTGCATCTGGGATATTCTGATGTATTTTATTTCTAACTTTGTTTATATAGTAGCTTCATGAAACTATTCATTTATTCCGCTGCGTATTATTGTACTACTTTGTATTAGTGCTTCTGTGATTGATTTATTTACTGTATATGTTTTGCCAAATTTAAATTAACAATTCGGTATTTTGAATTATTCAAGTCGGACATGTATGGTTTTATTGTCGATTTGGATGGTCAAAAATAGCGGGTCGTTACAAAAAGCCAAGAGAAATCACATCTTGTGTGACTCTACTTTTGGTATTATATTTGAACTATAAATTTATCACTTTTACATTTATTTATACATGTTTTGTCTAATATTAATTATATTCTTTTCAGTGGTGGACTTGTGAGAAAACATCTAATAACTAGTCATTTTTAATTTCTATTTTTTGAAATGATTGAAAACGTCTAGAAGAGGCTTCAAACTACATCTATAAGCTTGTCTTATTTTAAAATTTTCTTTTTTAATTTCTTCTATTCTTTCAACGGAATCTTGATGCGTATCTTCTTTAGAATGTATGTCATATTCAGAATCTTCAACAACAGATCTTTGAACAACTTTCTTAGATGCTTCCAATAAAATAAAACAATAAACTAACTAATACCCATCATAACTTTAAGACAACACTCAAAGCTAATACACTTATAATACTTACTATAATAACGCAGTTAAATATTAACGGCAATGCACATTAAAATATTTGGCATACATAAATTTGTCTTTAAATTATATGCCACACAATAATGAATCATTGTATTTTTAAAATTTCTCTCATCCAAATTTTTCTATAATCATTAATGGAATCACATAACTATAACTACATCAACTAGCATTAAATATAAGTGCGTACCTATAACTTCATATTACAAACCATAACAGTGTAACCATAATGCATTCAAACACGAATAACAATAACCACGATTGCATAACCAAAATGCAGTTAAATACATGCATTAATAAGTGTAATTTTTAACTGTATTTCAATTGTGTAGTCAACATACTGCACTGCTAGAAGAAGAAAATTCTTTAACTGCATTTCACTTATGCCGTTAAATATTGTACCATATAGATCGACGTTATACCGCACCATTTGAATGAATTTTTTAACTTTATTTCATTTATGCAGTTAAATATTGCACCATTTAGATTGATTTTTTTAATTGCATGTGAAACATATATTAAATCTTTAAAGACATGTGACATATTCAGATTTCAAAGTCAGCAAACATATGTACAAAAGCATAACTGCACAACAACATAATTAACACAATCACATAACTATAGCTACATAAACTAGTTATAAACATAATTGCATAACAATAACTACATAAACTATTATAAACCATAAATGTCTAACCATAATGTAGTCAAACATGAAAAATAATAACCATGACTGCATAACCGAAATGTAGTTAAATAATTGCACTAATGTGTGCAATTTTTAATTGCATTTCAATTATGCTGTCAAAATATTGCACTATTAGAATAAATTTTTAACTGCATTTCATTTATGCAGTTAAATATTGCACCATATAGATAGACGTTTTAACTACTACATATGTGATATGAAAATTATGCAGATAAATATTGAACCATATAGATCAATAGTTTAATTGCATATGTGACATGCACCATATAATAATTTTATAATAAGAACTATCATCATAACTGTATAACGATAAAGTAGATAAACATAAACAAATAAACCAATTTAACTGTCTACATAACCTAAACGAGCAAAAAAATTATAAAAAACCTAAAATAACTGCATAATCATGTCCTTATTTAACTAAAACACAGCTGTATGACTAAAATTGATCATACTACATAAAATAAAAACAACATCAAACAAAAATATGTGCATAAAATAAATGAAATACGGAACAATCATACCTTCTTAGAATCGAAAAGTTTTCCATGTTGTGCACAGAACAAAGAACCTTCTTCTGTTTTTTCATCACATTTTTTAATATTACATTTTCAAACACTATGCTGAGAACTCTCAATTTCATCTATAGCCTCAGCACCCTTATTCTTTGTCACTTTTATTTCAAATTTAATTTTCATTTCAATACTTGAAAATATAAATCGCTGATAAACGTGGAAATTCTTAGGGTTTAAAAAGGGTTTTACATTGAAAAGAAAATAAGTGGAAAAAAAGACTATTCGTATTACATAAACGAGAAAGTGTATATGTGTAGGAAAAAAATGAGGGCAGATAAATAAATTTACGTCACACGGACTAAATTTACAATAAAAAACAATTGTATCAAAAATAACTGCAGACATTTCTGATATTATTCTAAAAACTTGTGTAGTTGTCTGCTTTAATTCTTGTAACTAATACACACAATAGTTTATAAAAACAACACATAAGTCGGCAAATAACATATATTATTGCTAAATTATTAGTGTAAACTTCATAATAATAAATCATGCTAGCAGAAAACAAACAACATACAATCATTCAAGAAAACATGCATATATAACAGCAATAATACCGAACGATCATAAAATATTCTACATTTATAAACTAAAATTTGGTGTTTAATTATTACATTAAAAAACAAAAACAAATTGTGACATCTGTTTCGAAGGATAAGTCCTTTTATTGTAACCCAACTTCTTGCATAAACTGTATCTAATAGTCTTTGTAATTTCACCAGCAGATTTAATTCTATTAGAAGCAGATGGACGACCAGGCATTCTTCTACCTTTAGGCGGTGCTATATCACCATCTTCAAGCAAGACATTCTCCTTCATTAAGTTTATAATTAGATTGATTGGACGAGAATAAGCTGATCGAAAATACACCATTTTGTAATAATCTTCAGTGTAATCATACAAAATCAGCTTTTCACAACTCAAGACACATTTAACAGCATGAGCACAAGGAAAGCCATAGATTTGCCACATATTACCAGACCAAACTCATTTATATAAGTCAACAACTTGACGAATTGGTGAATGAACTTCAAATATATGTTCGCAAGATTAATAACAAACCATCTAAATCCCTTCAAATGAAGATTTCTTAGCCAAGTCTCATTCACTGGACATAAAATACTATTCCAACCACTAACAAGTTCTCGATATTCACACATAAGCTTCATTAACTTGACTCTAATTTTATCCAAACAAATAGTGGTTGGTAAATGTCTTTCTTCCAAAATCCATTTGTTAAAATTCTCAGAGCAATTAGATAACATTTCACCATAACGACATTCAGGAAAAAAAAACATTAGCAAACTTTTCAAAAGGAATTCCATTCAAAAAATTTGCAATAGTGTGGCCACCAACATCCTTAAAAGTTCTCAATGCTATATTGAAATCATCCAAATTAGAAGCATAAGCAACGCGTGTAAATAGATCTATAAACATCTCTTCTTGCATTTGGAAAATTCAGACTTTAAAGCAACTTTCAAATTATTGCTCAAATGATACAAATAGGGACCATATGCTGAATTGGTAAACACTTTCGGAACAGCAATAAGAAAATCAGGATGACGATCAGAGATGAAAACAAAATTTCTAAGATCATATTTCAAAAAGTCTTTAAGTTGTTTACAATACCAAATTCAATTATTTTCATCTTCTCAAGAAACAATTGCAATAGCTATAGGGAAGAAACCTAATAAAATAATAAACAAAATAAATAATTAAGTAAAAAAACATGTTATTGTTTAGTGTAAAAGAGAAATGATTGTCAACAAGTAAAAAATAATAAAAAATAATTTACAATATACGTTTATTTACAATCAGTACAACCTTGTTTGTATTTACTTAAAATAATTACATACAAACTGCAAATATTGCATCATCTAAGAGCATTTTTTACTGCATTACATTTATGCGGTTAAAGATTGCACCTTTTAAATGTATTTTCTAACTGTATATGTTATATGTAGTTAAGTATTTCATGAATTTTTAAACAACATAACACATGCAGTTTTGAAAATCGATAGCTCTCTATCTGCATTTCATAAGAGTAGTATAATTTTCTAATTGCATGAACGAAATGCAGATAAAAATTAGACGATCTAAGAGCATTATTTAACTGAACATGTGATATGCACTTAAAAATTACATAAATGATATGTTGTATCTATTAACTGCATATCCAATATGCAGTTTAAAAATGCACTTACATGATGCAATTTATAATCGCATATCAAAAATCAAATAATTATAATGATATATGCATCTATTCTAAATATTTGCATGTATGTATACAATTCTGATATGTAACTATTCTGAATAAATGCATTTATTTCTGCAAATATAGTTAGATCATAAATTTATTACTAAATAAGTGATATTTGCAAAAAAAAAAAATCTGCAAAAAGTGAGAATAGTTGCATAAATACTGCAAATATTATCAATATTTGCAGTAAAGCATATAATTGTAAATAATTGTAGTTTTTCCTATAATTATTCTTAATATTTGTAGAAATGTCAGCAAATATAGAAAATACATGTATAAATTATTTCAATTATTATCAACGTTTGCTGTAAAACATCGAGTTGTACATATAAAAATGTAAGAATTTTTTCAAAAAAATATTTTATTTCTATGCTAATTTTGAATATTTGCAGTTATTGCTGCAATGATTGTCAAAAATTGTAGAAAACTCTGAAAATATACAAAAATTTTCTAAAATTTGTGCACATATTATCAAATTTTACAACAAAAAAGTGTATAAATATATGTAGGAGCAAAAAGAGTTTTTTGAATGGAAATAAAATAGCAAATTTTAAACTAAATGCACATATATCAGCAATAAATTAGAATAACTGCACATAATAATACACATAAATAATAAACTTAAAGCAAAAAACATACCTTCATTACCATTTTTACCAGTAGCAGCCATTAAACAACCATGAGCTCTTCCCTTCAGAAAAACAGCAACAACAAATATTAATGGCCGACAAAATTGAAAACCATAAGCACAAGCTTCAAAACCGATGAAAACTCTCTCAAATTGACGGGTACTATAGTTTTGTTCCAAAAAAAACATTACTACCGAGATTAGTTTCAAGAACAGAATCAGAAAAAGACATCAAATGATGATATGACATCATATCACTGTAATGTAAATCCTCTAAAGCCAACATTTTTCCACTATAAGCAAAATAATACTTCAAAATAATACTATACTCAGTTTGAAAAAGATTAATAATGCCCTTGGTCTTCATCAATGGATTTGCTTGAATATGATAATAAACCAACAATTTAATTAATTCATTACTAACAGGAGGAACATTTAAATCTGAAATTTTAAGGTCACAAGAACGCTCAGGTTGGAATATCTTTATAATAAAATACCCAGGAAGATTAAACTTAAGAGAAGCATGTATCCTAAAGCCATATTTAGATCAAGAACAAATAACAGCAACTCTTTCCCTGTCATTCTTTATCAAATTAAGCTTATACCCATTCTTAACGCTATATATCATCAAATGAAGCCTAAATTCAATAGCACCACCTGCATATTGTTGACCAATACCCATAAAGACAGATCGATTGGAATCATTTCTCAGTAACTGCCTAAATTGAATATTAGAATCACCAGTGGTACTAATTGATGAACTACTACTACAACTAATAGCATCTGATCTGATACTATCAACATTGTTTGTTGAAGAACCAGTGAGAACTATATCGATAAAAATAACAAAGTAATCCTCGTGATTATGAGCAGAAAATAACAAGACATATTGAGGATCAAAATTAGTTTCAATATTCCTTCTCATACCATCTCTAATATGACATAAGTCAAATGTCTGTAAACTTAAATCAGACCATCTTTCACAAATAGCTTTTCTCAGCATAACAACCGTTATCAAAATGAACACATAAAGAAAAACAATTGTGTTTAAACTTCAACAACACTAGAACACCATTCTTGTCAGCAATACTATAAAATAAAATATTAAAACATCAATACAAAAACAAAATAATAAACAATTCCATTAAAATAAAAATAAAAATAAAAAATACAATTATATATAATGGGAAACTCAACTACAATTATTCACATTGATTGCAGAGAAATCTTCAATCATTTACAATAATTGCGAACAACACTATAATTATATGCACAATACAGAACAGTTAAAATCACAATGCTATACATGAAATCAAATTTTCCACTATTAACTATTGTTCATAACTACTATTCTATTGTAGCTGTTATTTAACTATATTATAAACATATTACAAATAATGCTATTATGATTGCATTTCAAACAAACCGTATAAATATATTTTTTTAAGTTCATTATAGTAAAACAGTTATAACTATATTTCGATAATGCAGTTAAAAATTATATTAAACAGATATATATTTAAACTGCATATCAAACATGCAGTTGAAAAATGCATTTAAATTGTGCAATTTATAACTTTATAAGTAAAATGCAATTAAAGATACAATTATTTCTGATATTGAAAAGATGTATGCATGCATTTATTCTAAATAATTGCATATATTTCTGCAATTATGATAAAAATATTTTGAATTTCTAAGTCTATAACTAAATTGCAACAAAAAAAATTTACTATTTAAATGCATTTTTTGACTGCATGTGTGAGATACAATTAAAAATTACATTTAAAAACTACCTTTTTAACAGTAAATTGTTCTACGAATTTGAACATTTTCAATATTTGCAAATTTCTCTGCTATTATTAAGAATAATTACAGAAAACACAATAATTATTTGGAAAAATTGTTTACTTATAAGCTATTATTCACTTAAAACCATTTATATTCTTCAATGCATGTCTACATTAATTCAATTCAAAAAACTATTGCAACTCCAAAATATATTATAATATTTTTTACTAAAATATAGAACATATTTACAGAATTTTAAGAAGAAAGAAAATCTCAATACTTTCAAAATTTTAAGAAATTATGTTTTAAAGGACAATTCATTCTATTAAAGTGATGGTCAAAAGTGCATGTGATTGATGCATAAAAAGTAGTTACATCCTTATTTATTTGTAATAAACAGACAAAAATGTTCAGTATTCATGTGATCGACTCTGTTTTTAATTCTATATTTTGACCAAACATGTGTGATTTGACCAGTTACATCTACGGTTGAGATTTTTTCATATGTTTATATATTCTTCTTTACTCTATATATTCTTCTTTAATAAAAAGTTATATCTTCGTATTTTCTTCAATGTACATCTACAATTATATTCTATGTTTTCTTGTCTGGTTGACAATCCCTTTTAGTTTGAATATTGATGGTAATATTTATATATTATTCCTTAAGTACTCAAACAAAAATGAATGCAACCTTGATAGCCTTTGTAATTACTAGCTCTCCACAATCCGTTTCTTTATCTTCGGGTTTACTTGTACGGTTATCAAGTGTTAATCCTTAGATGTCAAATAAGCTTTTAGAAAATTCAATGTCTAAATTGAACAAATCATGGAGCAAATTGAAGAAAAGAAGGCTATCATAGAGGAGTTAATGGTACAAATTGAGAAGGAAAACGAAGCCCATAGAATAGCCATAGCCAAATTCCAGAAAAGAGAGGATAAACTGAAGATACATATAGAAGCAAAAAGATCAAGCGTGGGAAGCTTGTTCCATAATCTCAAACTTTCAAGTACTAGTTAAATGATACATGTTCACACCTTGTATCTATTAGTTTCCAACCTCGAGTTCTCAAACTAGAACTGAAATTTATTGGGCAAGCTTTGTCTATAAATCAAAATCATGATCAAGTGCGGGAAGCTTGTTCCACAATCTCAACCTTTCAAGCACTAGTTAAATGATACATGTTCACATCTTGTATGTATTAGTTTTCAAATTCGAGTTGTCAAACAAGAACTGAAATTTGCCGGGGAAGTTTTGTCTATCAATCAAAATCATGAAGAATTTGAAATAGTGGGAGCGATGTAGCTGAAAAATATAAAGTATTAGAGAACAAAAGTTATGGTGAGGAAAAAATGAAGAAAATAATGAAGATATCGAGAAGGACAAAAAAAATTATTCAACAAAAAAGATAATAGTAAAAAGGAAGATCATGAAAATCATGCTGATAATGATCGCAATTAATAAAGTATTAAAGACAAAGATGATTTGAATAACTGCATAAAAGTCTACAACAATTCTAAATAATTGCATATGACTCTGCAATTGTTTTAAGTTAAAATCGCACTTACTCCTAAAAATTACAAACATGTCTGAAAATATCCTGAAATAATTGTATGTATGTATGCAATTATGTAAATAATTTCATGAACTTATAACTGTATAACTGAAATACACTTAAATAATTCAGCATTTAATAATTTTTTATAAATGTATATATGATGAGCAGTTAAAAATTTCATTCAACAACAGCAATTTTTAAGTGCATAACAGATATGCAGTTAAAAAAAGTACTTAAATGATGTAATTCATAACTTCATGAGGGAAATAAACTTAACAATACATTTATTAATACTATTTAGAATAATTGAAAACATATTTTCAATTATAATGAATAGTTGCATCCATTTATTCAATTATTATAAATAGTTGCATACATCATATCAGCCATTTCTACACTTATTTAATATAACTATAAACCAATCTACAATAATTTAAATAATAATACAAAAAATTGAATCTCTTAAATTTGTTAAATCACTTTAACCCATTTATAGTAATTACAGAAAAATCTATCATTATTTACAATAACCGTTGATAAGTCCGCAATTATATACAAATCAAAATATATACAATCGCACCGCTATAAATAGGACCAAACTTCTAACTATAAACACACAGTAATTATACAATAATTCACAATAATTTCTCAAAAATATAAATATATTTATATTACTAAACCTTTTTGATATATACAACCATAATACAATTATCTATAGTGATTGCAGCAAACTCTGCAATTATTTTACTTAACTGATGGTCAAAATTGTCAGTGATTGACTCATAAAAAGCAGTTACATCCTTATTTATTTGTAATAAAGAGACAAAAATGTCCAGCACTCATTGTAATTATTTTACATAATTGCACACAACTCTACATTTACATACAAGATTAAAAATAAAAATTATTTGAACAGGAAACAAAATTGTAATTAATCGTTCAGTATGATAAAGTAGTTATAACTGCATTTTACACAAATTTCATTTGAATAAACCATTGTACATCCTGAAGTAATACATAAATGTATTTAAATATCATACATTAATGTATTTAAGTGCATAAATGAAATATACTTAAAATAGCATCATTTAAATGTATTTTTAAACTACACATTCGATATACAGTTAGTAATTGCATTCAACGGCTGTAACTTTTAACTGCATATCAAATATGCAGTTAAAAATGCAATTAGCTGATACAGTGTATTTAAATGTCATACGTTAATATAGTTAACTACATATCAGATATGCAGTTAAAAAACACATAAATATAAATTTTTAACTTCATAATTGAAATGCAGTTAAAATTGAACCATTAAAGTGTTCTTTATAACTACATATATGATATGCAGTTAAAAACTGCAATTAACAGATGAAATCTTTAACTACAAAAAACATATGTAGTTAAGAAATGCAATTAAATGATGTAATTATTTTGAATAATTACAGAAAAATGGAATTATTTTGAATAATTGTTTACTTATTATCGATTATGCACTTAAAATAATTTACATTCTTTAATACATGGATGCAGTTATTTCAATTTAAAAAACTCTTGAAACCCCAACATACATTATTACATTTCTCACTTAAAAAAATTGATAATATTTAAAGACTTTTAACCAAAAAACATCAATACTGTCAAAAGTTTCTTGCAGCGTTATCTACAAACATTCAAAATCTCTCCATAAAAATAAGCAAATATTTACTTAAAAAATTCTTACATTTTCAACTGAAAATATTTGCAGATAAAAGAGCATATATGATACATTTAAGCACTTCAATGAGCACTCATCAAATATGCGGTCATAAAACCCATAGTTTTAACTGCATAATTGAAATGCAGTTAACATTGAACCATTAAAGTGTATTTTATAACAGCATGTATGATGTGCACTTAAAAACTTTTAATACGCTAATAATTCAGAATAAAATTATTTTCGTTATATTAGTTTTACTTAATTTATAGCCCATTGTTGTATGAATTTAACTGCATTTTAAAACTACAGCCTCAGAGTTTTGCAGAATGAATAAGACTTAAAATACTTTAATTGCATTTTATAAACCATTCAGCTTTCACGTCATTTATGAGTTATAAAAAGAAGATATATCTTTATTTGTTTGTTATAAAAGGACAAAAACATTCAGTATTCATGTGATTCTTTTAGCTTTTAGTCCAACATCTTGACCAAAGTTATATTCCTTGACCAGTTTTATCTACGACTGAGATTTTTTTCTATGTCTATATATTCTATCTTTCCTTCTTCTTCGTTCTACATCTTCTTCTTTAATAAAAAATCATATCTTTAGTATTTATTCAATGTCTATGTACAATTATATTTCATATTTTCTTATCTATTTGGGAACCCTTTTTAGTTTGAGTATTGAAGGTGATTTTTACACATTATTACATTAGTACTCAAACTAAAATGAGTGCAACTTGATAGTTGATGCACTTAAGAGGTGAAGACGATGAGTTACAAGATAAAATTCAATAGTCTTATCTCTGATTTCAAATGGGATATTAAAAGTAAAACGCAATTCAATAGTTCTCCACAATCTGTTTGTATATCTTTAGGTGTACTTGCATGGTTATCAAGTCTTAATTCCTTAAATGTCAAGCAAGTTTTTAGAAGATTCAATATCTAAATTAAACAAATCATGGAGCAAATTCAAGAGAAGAAGGCTATCATTGAGGAGCTAATGGTAAATCGTCAGACGATACGATAAATACACATTGAAATTGAGGGGTTTCTAGAAGAAAAGCTCCTCACAAGAAACGACTCTAGGATATTGCAAGACGACACTATAGTCAAGAAGAATAATCAAGATGGTTAAGATACCATAGAGAAAATTCCGTTGCATGCTCTTTAACCGCAATTTGATATTCTTTTGAGTCACTGAAATACTCTAGAATCGTCGCACTGATGCCAACTATAACAACTGTGACTTTGACTGTGAACCTACAGGCCCCTTATAAACAGAAGACACATATGGAAAGAAAAACTGAAGACATGTATAGAAGCAAGAAGATCAAGCGTGGGAAGTTTGTTCCACAATCTCAACTTTTCATGCACTAGATAAATGATACATGTTCACACCTTGTATGTATTAGCTTTCAAACTCGAGTTCTCAAACTAGAACTGAAATTTGTTGGATAAATTTTGTCTATAAATTAAAATCACGAAGAATTTGAAATAGTGATAGTGATGAAGCTGAAAAATATGAAGTATTGGAAAACAAAACTTATGTTGAGGAAAAAATGAAGAAAATAATGAAGATAATTGAGAAGGACAAAAAAATTATTCAAGAAAAAAAAGATAATAGTGAAAGAAAGATCATGACAATCATGCTGATAATGATCATAATCAATAAAGTGTCAAAGAAAAAAGATGATTAGAATAATTGCATAAAAATCTGCAATAATTCTAAAAAATTACATCTGACTCTGCAATTGTTTTAAATTAAAATCACAATTACTCCTAAAATTACAAACATGTCCGAAAATATCCTGAAATAATTGCATGTATGTTTGCAATTATGTAAATAATTTCATGAACTTATATCTGTATAACTGAACTTAACATTTCTCACTGAAAAACATTGATAGTATTTAAAGAGTTTTAACAAAAAAAACATCAATACTATCGAAAATTTATGCAATTTTTAAGAATAATTGCAGCATTATCTGCAAACATTCAAAATCGCTCCATAAAAGTAAGCATACATTACTTTAAAAATTCTTCTATTATCAACTGAAAATATTTGTCGATAAAAGAGCATATATGACACATTTAACCACTTTTAAACGGGATTGAAATGCAGTTAAAATTCAACCATTAAGTGTATTTTATAACTGCATATATGATATGTAATTAAAAAATGTAATTAACAGATGAAATCTTTAGCCGCAAACAACATATCTAGCCAAGAAATGTACTTAAATGCTACAATTATTTTGACTAATTACAGTAAAAATGGAATTATTTTGAATAATTGCTTACTTATTAGAAATTATTCACTTAAAACAATTTACATTCTTCAACACATGTATGCTATTATTTCAATTCAAAAATCTCTTGAAATTCCAACATACCTTATACATTTCAAATTATCAACATACATTATGTGGTTATTAACAAATCAAAATACAACATATACAATCACACTGCAACGATTAAGACTAGACTTCTTATTATCATCACATATAAAATTCTACTATAATTCTCGATAACTGCTGAAAAATACACATTTATTTAGATAACTAAAGATTTTAATAAATACAGTCATGAATGCAATTACTTACAATAATTGCAGTAGTGTATGCAGTTATTTTACTTAACTGCATACAACTCTACATTTACATACAAGATTAAAAATAAAATTTCTTTGCATAAAAGATCATATTATTCGATTAACTTAATATAACTTGTACTTGTTATGCATAGTTATACAAAAAAACATTACTAAGTTATCAAAAAATTGCAAAAAATAATAATACGAAGTCGATTGAAAATTAAACCAAGCGTGTACCTATAAGATGATGAATCCATAATGAATCACAAAAAAAATCGAACAGTGGATCGAATTAAATCTGATTTCCCTACAAAGATTACAATCTTAATCGCCAATACAATCACACAAGAATGGTCGACATGAAATAAACAGGGATAATTAGGGAAACAAAATATTGTAAGAAAAAAATAGGGATCTGATTTATAATTTTAAAATGGAAGGAGTTTTGGACTATTAAATTTGATTTTAGGGACATGGGCCTAATTTTTACTAAGAATAATGTTAAACAACAACTTAAGCATGCATATAATCTCATTGCATTCCATTATTTCACTGCAAAATAAACATTTTTTTGATATGAAATCTGAAGTCATGAATTCAAACTGAAAATTTAAAAGTAAAAATAAAGTCACTCAAACCAAGTCTAAAATTAGGAAAAACTAATTTTTTTTGGTTATTAGTTAATTGCATAATATTAGCATGGACATTTTAGGGATCTAATAAAAGCTTCACCAACATCAATTTTTTTGCTTATTAGAGTTCAAAGATGGGAGAGTTTGAGGTTCCTGAAATTCTATACGGAATGAGTAATATGATTATACCTACTAAATAAAAACTTATATCAAACTAGCGGTATATGTAACGACCAGGTATCTTAAACCGTTCACATCCACACATGTCGGGCTTGAATTGCTCAAAATGTCATATTGTTAATTTACATTTGAAAAAACATAGCATATACGGTAAATAATTAAATTATAGAATCACAGACACAGTGTATTACAACAATAAGCAGCAGAATAGATGAATAGTAGTTCATGAAGCTACTATATAAATATCGGAGTTAAAACAAAATACAATAAAAATCTCAAATATAGAATAATCTCAAGTACAGAAGCAACTGACAAGTCTAAACATAGGTGGCTGGAATAAACCGAAGTAGCTGAAAGCTGGATAGATAGATCTTCAAATAAAGCTCCAATCTCCAAAGGCGAGTCTCAAATGCTGTGACACTCAGTCTGACCCAAGTGTAAAACAAAACACAAAGCACTCGAGTCAGGATTAACATTCTTTATTAATAAATTCAACTCAAGTGAAATGTCAACTTAAATACAAGCAATTTAAAGGATGTTTGGGATTTCCATGCTCTAAGGATCCATGGAACTATCTACTATGTAGTAATATATGCTAGTATAATATGTCTATAGTAAAGTAACTATTAAAATAGCGTTAAGGCATTACTCATATCACCCTTGACACATTTTATATATTCCTATAGTCTATACGGTACTGTAACTCCCCCGTAAACAAGAGGGCTATCATAGGGCACTCCATAGGTATGGTACAAACTAAACTCGTAGAAGGCTCGATAGGGCACGCGACAAGGCACTCGAGGAAATGCCAGGGTAGATATACCGTTTGCAGATCCGTACTGGTGGTAACGCATAGCAGCTACAACCGCCTACCTCATGACACACTCCCAAATCAAAGGATGGCCCAATCAAATCACAAAAGCAATAGAATGGTATCGAAAATGTGCCCGATCGGAGGAACGACCTCACTTGGACAGGCGTGGCTCCTGTTTTAGCCGCATCAAGCTACTCACGGGAATTAGGTGTATGTAAATACCATATGGAATTGTCACCAAACCATCCTACTTTATTTTGGAATCTCCACCACGTACATAGTTGTTAAAGAGGTTTTCGGTATTGGAAGAAAGTATGAAAATATCCGATCCCGGTCTGTTTAACAACCAATTGCTTATTTCACACCATGGTCATTTCAATTCAAATAGTTCATACTTCATATCAAAATATCATATTCATTTCAAAAACCATATCAGTTCGATATCATTGTTCACTTTAAATAATATTCAATTCCGAAATCGTAACACTTTCAAAATTATAACACTTTCGAAATATAACACTTTTGAAATCATAGCACTTTAGAAATCATAACATTTAGAAATCAATAACAATTCCATAATCATAATACTTTTCCATCTAAACAGTTTAGATGTTGAAAATAGCATATATATTAAAATGGTTATAAATTAAAATAGTTAAAAATACTTTATATTATAAAAATATTCCTCCAATTTCATAAATCAATTCAAATCATCTTAAATTCCAAAGTTCAATTTAGATCAATCTAGTTTAACCATTTCCAATTTTAAAAGTCAAGATTCAATTCAAATTCTCAATTAAACCATTTCAATTTGAATCGATTGCAAATCCGGGTTCGAACTATCTCTTCTATTCCAAAAAGATTCAAGTTTAGATATTCAAACATTCACAATATAAATTTCATTTATATTTCAACATTCAACTTTACCTTTATCCAAATTGGAAAGTATTCACTTAATCATTTAATAACAATTTAATAAAATCCCAATTTATAAATTTAAATCAATATTAAATATTCAATCTCAGTTTTATTTAAAAATTGAGAATATTCATTTATTCACCTTTTTATCACATCAAATTAAAAATCATATTTTTCAAACATCTAAAAATCAAAAAGTTCAAATAATTTTTTTATTTAAATTTGCTTATTAGCTAATTTAAATTCCAAGTCAATATTAATTCATCTTCCCAACTTTATTATTAAAGTTAAAAAAAATCTATTTTTAAAATATTAATATAAATTTAAATAAATAGTAAAACATATTATACATCACAACACCAGAAAGGCAATTTCATCACGGTTATAAGCGTGACAAAACTAAATTGTTACGGTTATAACGGTGAAAATAGGTACCATGGGCAAATTCAATCACACTTTTGCTCACGTTTATAACCGTGATAAAAAATAGTAATTTCTCACGCTTATAACCGTTATAAATTTAGATATTATCACACTTATAACCGTGACAGAACAGTATTTACTCATGGTTATAATCGTGATAAAATGGTTATTACTAACGCTTATAACCGTGGGAAATTTAGATAGTATCACACTTATAACCGTGACAGAACAATAGTTTCTAACATTTATAACCATTACCAAAAAGGAAACTCTAACACTTATAACCGTGACAAATGCAAATTATATCACAGTTATAACCATTACAAAAGGTTATTTTCTAAAACTTATAACCGTGATAACTAAAACAATATCAAACAAACTATATAGCACCAATATTTTATTACAGCTACAAACATCTACACAAAAAATATATAGTATTAAAAAATTTACTGCAACATATTAGGAACCATATATATCAACATATAACAATTTCATTTCCTAAATCATGTATATCAAAAAATAACAATTCATTTCCTAAAGAAAAATTAATTTCAAAATTCATCATACAACCATTCACCATAAATAACAATCATAAAAATACTATATTACATTAAAGTATCACAACATAGTGCAAACTATACCAACCTAGAAATAAATTAAGAACCTTACAACCTAGAAATAAATTAAGCTACGCATAACTGTAAAGTACCAACAGCTTTGAATACTTTTTCTTTGGAGGGGGAGGAGCATAGTCTCGATGAACAATTTTTTCATCCACCACATCTGACAAGTTATTGGCATCACCGAAAGAAATTTCAGAGCATTCACAGTAAGATGTTACGAGTTTCTGAAAATGGAATATAAATCAATTTCTCTTGGCATATTTTCTCACCAGAATGGTACTCCCAGTTTAGTGCGTAATTGCACAATCTCAACAATCATCCAGCACTCCTTATAGCCTATCTTCCTGCACCATACCCACTAAAGCCCACTTAAAACAATAAACAACATAACATAAAATAAAAGAAGACTTGCTCGTAAAAAAAGAAGTGAGGAAAAGGGATTTGAATTCAATGCAACTAGCATAGAGGATGTCATAACAAACCATAATGGGATAAGTATGCCTTACAACTCAGAACTTGTTCGGGAAAATCTAAAAAAAGGAAAATCTAAAGCAGATCCATGATTAGGAGTATAAATGTAGATTAATGTTGTATCTTCTATGGAATGTGAGAGGGCTCAACTCTCTCATAAGAAAGCAAGATGTATTACATCTTCCTACAAATCAAAGATCTCAATTGCAAGTTTACTATAACATAAACTGAATGAAGGAAACATCTTTTCACCTGAAAAGAGAAAAAAAATATAATGGAATCTTCTACGTTTGATGAAGCATTGCAAACCGATATCAAGTTTAATCAGCCATTTACTATTTTTATGTAGACGACTAGCAAATGACCGTTGGTCCACATGCACTGTACAACATTCTAAACAGAGTTTAATACATAAATACAAGTGTGCAATGACTTAGTAAACCAATTGAGCAAAAGCTCTACAACCTATATGTTTGAAGCTAGCTAGTCTTGAAACTCTACAAGCTTTATTTCGAAATCAAAAGAGCATTGATAGACTGGAAATCATCTATAAAAAGAGTCTCGATTGCACAGGCAACAATACAAATAAGGACGGCCCTATATTAACAGCATATATGCAACATCCACGAAGACCTTCGCCTATTATCATGGAAAAAGTGAACTATAAAGTGATTTATAAATTTTAGCGGCTACGGTTAAATATTTCCGAAGGGTCCCTATGCAAATCTTAGAAATGTCAAGGCATGAAATTGTAGATGCATTTTACCAAATACAGCTCAAGTAAAATTAAACCAAGTAAAAGAATAAATGTCATTGACCACGGTTAATTTCGTAGAGAGAACATATATGAACTAGGAGGTTCATTATTCAACTAAAATACAAGACTGTTGTCTTATTGAATTTGAAATAGCTCTAAGTATAGATTTTCCATAAATATAATCTATAATATTATAGTCTTCATTAGTTGGAATAATCCTATTTTATGTAATTTTATCTTTATTTCCAATTGAATGTTCACTTCCATATTTGAAAGGATCCATGCATAATTTCAATAACACTTTTCTTTTAGGGGTACAAATTCACTTTCCATTTCATTTCTTTTTTTTAGTTTTCTAAATTGAAATAGTTATCGGAAAAAATTATGGTCTGACTTGAAAACAAATGAGTGTCTTATATTTTGATAAATGATTGTTCAAGTAAAAGAAGATGATCGAATATGCAATAAAAAAAGAGCAAGTGCCAATTCTTGATTCATTAAGATATGCACTGCGAAGTTCGATCTACAATAAAGAATAGTGCATAAATATATATATGCATACCAATATCGTCTTCCACTTTTTGGGTGCAGTGAGATGAAAGTTCCACAAATGTCAATATCCAAACTTCCTGCCCTAACAGAAAAATGGTATATGAAAGGTTAGTATCCTCATTTTCATGCATTTAAATTAGTAAATAAGAGATGAATCCATTCATATCTTCTTCATAAACAAAACAGAATCCCTATAAACTATTCTAATAGATTAAGAAATACATATTGCTTATCTTCACGATAATTTAAATTGATGTCGGGGAGAACCAGTTAACAAAAACTTATTTTGTGTATATTAGTATATATGTGCGTATAGCTACTATTGTAATACCGTAAGTTTTAGAAATATAAAGTAGATACATTCAATGCATATGGATTCATGGTGTATAAATCAGTGAAAAGCTGGCTCAACTTCTCCCTCGTTTGTCTCTCTTTCACAATGTGTTTCCTAATGTACCTTACAACGCTGCAAAGCAGTTGCCCACAAGGAGGAAATGGGAACACATTGAAAAATCTTGATAAAACGACCCCTGATACATTTGACAACAAATACTATGTCAATCTACAAAACAATGAAGGAGATATAATCCTACTTGCTTAGCTAGCTTAATAAATCTCACCAAATCATATCTCCCACCAAAATATTACTAATAAGAAACCTAAAATAAAAAAAAAATCAATTGCAGAAGCAATCTACATAAAAATGAAATTTTCGAATTTTGTAAATTGCATACCTGGCCAGGAGAAGGTTCATGCCCATTCCAAAACACGTAAGTTTGTATAACGTCCAAACCACCATATTTTGCCTTTTGAATCAGAATAGGCCACTCTGTAAAAAAACGTCCATTCAATCAAAACCAGTTATTAGTCACAATAATTACATAAATGAGCGAAACTTAGAAAACTATGTGTTTGCACCAAAATTGGTCACAACACTCTTCGAAAGTTTTTAAAGACATAATAATGAAGAATATAAATTGAAAATGAGTATTATCTAACAAAAACTCCAAATAACAGGAAAGTAAATGCGTAGACAAGCGATTTAGAGTGGTTCGGCGTGTTGCCTACGTCCACTATGAAGTTTTTGCAACTTTATTGATTCTCTTTCAATGATTACAAGCAAGTACAGCAAACAACAGCAAGTTACAACTGGAAATTCGAATTCAACAGTAGTAGGATGAGTGAGATCTCGATCCGGCAGAGTCTCGGTGCTTCAGAATTCCCAGCCCCTTCTTCTATAGGCTCTGGGGCTCTATTTATAGGCGTAGGAGGCTGAGACTTCGCTCAAACTTTGGGAGATTCGCTCTGGCACGTGAGGGGGCCCACACGACCAATTCCAGATAGTTTCGTCTCGATCTGTGATCGATACGAATTCATTTTGTATCGATCAAGATGATGTCCAATCAAGCTGTTGGTGTGACGTTCCTTGTCTCGTATGCAATTTCCTGTGAAAATTTTATGGCATTTGGATCAGTAGATCTCTAGATATCATCGATACGAATTGAGTATTCTCAAGTGGCTGTTTCATTCGACTCCACGGCTTCGTGTCCATCCCTTCGAATCGATGGCTGCACGTGTTTCTGAGGTAACGTGGCGCGTGCATCTCGAATCGATCCACCTTTTTCTCCGGTTTGGTCGCGTCATCTCCATGTATCTCGCCCCATTTGAATCGAAGGTTGTTGCGTTAAACCAGGTCCACTTGTCCTTATGGATACGAACGAACCATTGGTCATGGGTTCGAACAACAGCCTTTAATGGATACGGAGCAAGGTCGTCTGATGGATACAAAGAGCAGTGGCTTGATGGATTCGAGATAGATGGATGCGATGAAATCATACTTCTATTCGATACGAAGACGGTGGTCTCGAATATAGGTTTGACCATGGATGCGATCTGTACCTTGTTTGATGGATACGAAACAATATCTGGCCAATCGATACGAAACAAATACTCTGCCGAGGGAGTCGAATGAGATCGAGTCAAATGTAGGCTCCCTGATGGAGTCGAACACGACCGAGGCGAAGCCGATGGATACGAAGTGGGCTATCTGCCAATGGATACGAAGTTGGGAGATGCCAATGGATTCGAATAAGGAGGAGCCGATGGACTCGAATGAGATCAAGCCGAACCGAGGCTTCCCGATGGATTCGAATGAGATCGAGTCGAACCGAGGCACTTCGATGGATTCGAACTTGATCGATACGAACTGCGGCACTTCGATGCATATGAAGTTGCTGGAACCCGATCGATACGAACGTGATCGATTCGAACCGGAGTTTGATGATGGATACGATATCAACCATAGCGATGGATACGAAAGCTGGGCCGTTTCCTCTAGATTGAATCGATCATAACATGAGCATATGAACACGGATTGACTTGAAATTTTAGATCCTGACTTCTATGGCTTTGCTTGTCATGTCCTATCAATTGTAGCTCAATCTGGACTCAGAAAAAATTCATCGATATCCATAGCGAAGCAATGTATAACCAATCTTTAAGGTGAGCTGTCTTTTGTTTTCGATCGATCTTTTGGTACCACGGCTTTGCCAAAAAGCGGAATAACATTTGCCCCCCAAAGTACGTCTTGCGGAAACACGACGTGCTTTCAAAAGTTGATGTCTTCATTCTGAATAGTCATTGCTCTTTTGTCGAAGGTTGTAACCTTGCGTTGATATAACTGATCACTGTATGATAGTGCTTAGCTGTTTGTCGTCGTAATCATAGTGAGATGAGTATTCGATCCCTGTGAATGTTGAAAACCGAATATTAGTCCGACATATATGCATATATGTTTAACTTTACTTGTTAACGTTGCGTGTTCACGGGTCGTTGTCAGTCTAGTTTGTTATCGAATTTCGTATCGATTCTCTCCTGAACCGATCTGAAATTCGAGTTGAAACAACGCTTGATGGTTGTGTTTGACTATCCTCTTGCATCGATCCTCTTCTGAATCGATGTAAAAGGTTGTAAAGTAGTTTTTCATATCGATGCAAGTCGAATTGATGGATACGAAATGTTCATTTTTATCGATGAGTTTTGATGTATACGAAATATTCGTTCGTATCGATGAGCTTGCACTGTCGTGAGTTGATGGTTACAAAATAGACACTTCGAATCGATGGAGTTCGATGCTTTTAGTGCAGCCTTCGTTTTGTACTTCGAAATGATGAAGTCCTATGGTAACTTCGTCTCGATGAAGAAAAGGTCTGATGGATTCGAAAGCAGCATTCGCATCGATCTATCATTTGACCGTTTACGACCGGTCACGCTGACTGGGAGGCGAAACGACCCAGTCACCCTTAAGGCTTCATATAAATACTTTGGACTTAGCCATTTTTTCACTTTTTACTTTTACTGTTGGCTTATACTCTCTGTGCTTTCATATCGATAGAGAGAACGGAAGAACGAACTACTCTAGCCTTCAAATCGATTCAATCCTTCAAATTTAAACATTAAAATCAGGTAATTAATGGATAGAATCATGTTAAAAACGATGAAACTCGAAATCTCAACCATCCTTCTTGCTTTTACGACCGGTTTTGATGAATTTGAGATCTGGATGAGTGAGAGAAAGATTGTGGATGGAGCGTGGCCATGGAGTTGAGGCCCTTTTGGAGAAAAAGGAGTTGTGGAGGAACGACTCTGCCTTCGTTTCGTGTCGATCTGTAATGGGAGTTTTCGAATCGATCCAGATTATATGATTTCGTATCGATACGAATACGAGAGCGGCGATCGATGTGAAGCCAGTGTTTTCAGATCGATGCGAAATGGTGTGCTCTCGATCGATACGAAACATATCGTTTCGAACTCGATCGATACGAAATGAATCGAGTCGAACCTGATCGATACGAATGTATCGATTCGAACACGGTCGAACGAAAAATGATGCATCTCTGACTCGATACGAATTTGAACTGCGGCGACCGATTCCAAGTTGAAATTAGACGAATTTAGAGAACTTTTGCACACTCGAACACTTGATTCCGATGAGTTTCTGCCTTGCATGATTGAACTACCTTTCGAAGCTCGCCGATGGAACCGTAACTTAACAAAAATATAACGAACTTTAATTTGAATCAATCGTTAGCATCTGGATGGCACGGTTGTGACGGTCAGCGATGACGGTCATTTCCGGTCTTATTTCCAGAGTTTTGTCGTTCACACATTTCAGTCTATTCCGTAGAATTTACTCAAGTAATGCACGGTACTGCATGACACATTCACGCACTTTACACGTGGGGAACACATGGGCTCTTCAGCGTCTAACGATGATTTCTCGTGAGTTAGCTAGTTATGGAAACTTCAAGTTCGCGGCTGCAAGAAACTCAGAGTTCGGTCCCTTCCGTGCTTGAAGTACCGGAGATTGAGGTTGAAATTATCGGTCCAGCTCCGGACGGGTTACCTGACGCATCCTTCATTAGTAACCCATCGGATTCTGTTCCATCCAACATTTCGGAAGACATGCTAGGAAGAATATGCTTAATGCATGGTTTGTCGATAGACGACGTATTATTGCCAGGACCAAATGATAGGCCGCACAATCCTCCGGAGGGATATACCGCATTCAATCGCCACGCGTGCGCAGCTGGGACACTCCCTCCGTTTAACCAGTATATAAGAGAAGTATTGTCTTTTTTGGGGATCGCCCTATCTCAGCTACACCCGAATGGATATGCCTCACTCAATAGCTTGTTCATTGCGTTTATGGAGTATCTCTATCGACCGCCACTTTCGAGTGAGATCAGATACTTGTTTAACTTCAAGAGTCGGACTGATAGTCCATCTTTTACATTTCTGGAGGCGGTAAGAAACTGTCAGGTGGTGACGGGATCTTGGACCAAACTAAGCTACTTCAAGATGGAGTGGTTCTATGTTAGATGCCTCCCAGGATTTGCTAGGCGATGGCTATTTAGACGTGAGTATTGCTATCTTCTTGGGTAGTTGATAAAACTGATGTAGATGAAGTCGAACTCACATCTCTTTTTCTTTTCAGCCATAATCCAGCGACCCGAAGGTGAATGTTTCAAGGAGATAGTTTGGGTCTTCCAAGAAATCCCAAGCGAAGAAAGGAATATAGAGTTGCTTTTGACAGATAGGAATCTTAGGATTCTTAGACTGATTGAACGAAGACAAAGTATAATGCTTGACATTGCTTTAAGGACTGCCTCGAAAGAACGAGTTAAACGAAGAAAGCCTAAAGTTGTTATAATAAAGGGAGCTGACTCCGAAAGAACTCACACCGATGAGGAACCGTTGGGCGAACCTGCAGATGTAGCCCAGGATATCAAAGAGCAGAGAAAAGGCAAGGCAGCCGTTTTTAAGTCACCTAAAAAGGGAAGATGGAAATCGGTTGTCACGTCCCGGCCTGCCTTCGGAATTTGAATTTCGGAGATGTCTCCCCCAAGAACTGAGAATCTCTATGAAGGGCTCGTTGATCTTCCAATTTCGGATGATGTGTCCTTGCAACACGATGTCGGATTGGACGAACTTTCAGAAGCCTTAGTTTTAAGCGAGTCTCTGCCCACTAGTGCGGTTGACACATCCGGTTGGTCGGGGGGTTGCACATACATTCACACTTCACGACACTGCCCGATTTCTGAATGTAGTACGCTCACTGTGAGAGATTACTAACTTTTGTCTTCGTTTTGACTTGCAGAAACCATGACTGGACGAGGTTCAATGTTGGGAAGTCTTTGACAGGCCCGTAGATCTTCTGCATATTATGAGTCGCATAGGAGGGAAAGGGACAGAGATCACGACCGTGGATACTCTGGATACTCCAGCCAAGAGAAATATGATAGAGACAGGGATTACAGACATCGATCTCGATCTCGCACTCCTTCTCCCAAAACTCCTGTACAACCTCCCGTTTATGTTTCTCGTCCCCCTGAATCCTCACGGCACAAGTCGGCTTCCCAGTCTTCCAGGTCTGAGCCCCATCATCCCAGAACGGAGGCAATAACTTCCGTAGTTGCAGAACAGGCCCCTACGGAAATTTCAGAGGAAGGGGCGATCAAACTTGCTCAGTTAAAGAAGGATTTTCCGAACATAGGTTTCGATAATTATATGTTTCCTCTTCATTTAAAAAGAATCCCGTTGGAAGCTGAGCAGATGGCGCATGACTATATACATGACTTCTATGTCCAGTATAAGATGTGGGCTAAAGCGGCCGAGAAAGCATCATCATTGGCCTTTGAGCGGGCAGCTATCATTGAGAAACTACAAGCCGAGCTAGCTCAAAAGGACTATATTATACAAGTGCTGAACACTGAAGCCGAGTCATCTCAGAAATCAGAGATGGAGGGCCTTAAGAAAGCTGATGAAGCCTAGGCGGCAATGGACAGGATGAAGAAAGAGCATTATGTTACGATGGAGGACATGGGCCACCGAAACACTATTGTAACCGCCGAACGGGATGCAGCCTTGAAGGAGCTAAATGAGCTTAAGGCCAAAGTTTCGAAAATCATGAAGGAGAGGGACACCGCCAACATTTCTGCACAGGAGGCATGTGATCAGGTGGTGGAGTTTCGGAGGGAAAGGGACGCGGCCGTGGAAAAGGTCCGCGAAGTGGAGGCTGAAGTTGATGAGAAAGTTCGGTAGGAATAGATCAAGCTCGATACGGAGATTGAAGAGCTTCTCATCACTTATAATGCCAATGTGCCGAGGCACAGAAATTTGACGTGGCTTGACGATTACCTGACACACTTATTCAATGCCTGGAGTTTGTTAGTTGAAGAAGAGAAGGTAGCACAGCCGAGTGAAGCTTTTGATGAGTTCGAGTTGGAGAACCATATATTGAATGATGATGAGAAGAAGGTTCTCCACGATTTTATGATCTCCCATGCTAGAGAGAGACTGGTTACCCAACACTTAGAGGTTGGTGAGGGTTCTGGCGTCGCACACCCAGCTACAAGTTCTGGGATGATTACTTCATCTGGACCCGAGCCGACGCCAGCGATCGAGACGCAGCTGGTCCCAGGCTACGAACCTAACCAGCCATGCTTATCCCTCATAAGGGAACATCCTTCAGAAGCTGTTCAGCCAGCCACGAGCCGAGCTGATGAAGGTACTATGTACAAATCTTGTGTGTATTTGAAGTGAAGGACTTGTTCTTGTAGTGTGTTCTGACAACTTCTTTTCTTTCTTGTACAGTGAGCAAAGTTACACCGACAGCGCCTCCTGCAAGCCAAGAATCGCATCAAGTGCAGGAGGCCATCACTACTGAAGCGGTTATCATGACTACGGTCGTGCCGACGGAGACGGCACAGGGAAGCTCACTATCTTTGGACGAGCAGATGATGAACGAGCTTTTAAGTCAAAGCAGCGATCCTTTTGCGGACATGCCATTTGTTCTTGGTGCGTTCCCTCCTGTTTCTATTGTTTTGTCACAGTCCACCACTGCCTACCGTGAATCTAGTGCCGCTTGTGAAGCTGAGCTACTTGCTCAAATCAACGCAGAGATGGAAGCGGCGGCACGCGGTGGTAGTTCTGAGAGTGTTACGACAGCGGTCGGCCCCACTCCTCTTATGGTGGTATCTTCCGGGGACACGTTTGCCGGAACTGACATGCCCATTCCGCCTCCGGTTGTGGATCAGATTCCTCCAACTCCTCCAGAAGAGAATATTCCTTTAAGTTCAAGTTCGGAGGAAGATGTCGATATCATGCCATCATCAGAGGATGATCCGCTAAAGGGTAAGGGCTTGAAGCGAAAGACTGTTAGCGGTTCTAGTAGTTCCGCGTCGAAGAAAAAGCCGAAAAAGAAGGTAGATAATCCCCCTCTGGCGCATTTTTGGCAGTTAGGAAGGCACTTTTATTTTTCTTTCATATGCTATGTAAAGGTGCAGGCTTGACCCCCTGCTAGTAGGAATTTTTGGAATAACTTATTCATGAATCTTCACATACAGTTAGTTGAAATAAAATTTAGTTTCTTTGCTTCAACTCTCATTTCTTTTGTGCTTAAGTATTTTCAGTATTTGCCTTTCAGTCTAATGTACTTGTGGTGTTTTTACCGTCAAGTAGAGTTCGTTTTATTTGCCAAGTCCAAAAATCTTGATCACAAGTCGTAATCGATGAATGGGTTGAATTTTGGACATTGTATCGCTTCGGTTAGTGATTAACACTTAAGCTTTTTACCCCTAGTTCCGGGAAACAGCATTTGTATTTTGGTGGTTGATCGCACCTACTGCAAATCTTGAGCACGTGTCCACTCTCCGGGGACTTAGGATAATCTATGATCGATAATCTGGTTCGCACTCTGGGAATTCAAGAGTTATCGATGTTTGTAACACAGTTTGCACTTCAGGAACTTTGACTTGGTATTTGTACTCTAATTCACGCTCTGGGAATTTGGAGTCAGCATGTATATTTCGATCCGCACACCGGGAACCTGGAATTGATGTTTATACTCCAACTCGCGCTCTGAGAATCTGGAGTCAGCATGTACGTTTTGGTTCGCACTCCGGGAACCTGGAATTGATGTTTATACTCCAATTCGCGCTCTGGGAACTTGGAGTTAGCATTTTTATTTCGGTTCGCGCTACGGGAACCTGGAATTGATGTTTATACTTCAATTCACGCTTTGGGAACTTGGAGTTAGCCGATACATGATCAGTCACACCTGTTTAGGCTTTTTACGAATTCGTTCGCACTCTGGGAATGATAGATTTATCGGGATCGTGGATGGTCGGATCACATCCACCCCAAGTTAACAAGCGAGGTTGTTAGACGGACGGTTCCATCTCCCTCAAACTTGGTTAGGATACAGCCGAAGTCGTTAGGCAGATGGGTCCACCCTCTCCGGAACTGCATTTACATGTTTATACTCCAATTCGCACTCTGGAAGTTTAGAGTTAGTGTTTATGTTTCGGTTCGCACTCTGAAAACTTGGAATTGATGTTTATACTCCAATTCGCGCTCTGGGAACTTGGAGTTAGCATTTGTATTTCGATTCGCGCTTCGAGAACCTAGAATTGATGTTTATACTCCAATTCACGCTCTAGGAACTTGGAGTTAGCTGACAAATGGTCAGTCACACCTGTTTGGGCTTTTTAGGAATTCGTTCGCACTCTGGGAACGATGGATTTATCAGGATCGTGGATGGTTGGATCACATCCACCTCGAGTTAACAAGCGAGGTCAATAGACAGACGGGTCCATCCTCCTCAAACTTGGTTAGGATACAGCCGAAGTCGTTAGGCAGACTGGTCCACCCTCTCCAGAACTGCATTTATATGTTTATACTCCAACTCGCACTCTGGGAGTTTCGAGTTAGTGTTTAGGTTTCGGTTCGCACTCTAGGAACCTAGAGTTGATGTTTATACTCCAATTCGCACTTTGGGAAAGTGGAGTTAGGGTTTATACTCCGGTTCGCACTTTGGGAACCTAGAGTTGAGGTTTATACTCCAATTAGCACTCTGGGAAAGTGGAGTTAGTGTTTATACTCCGGTTCACACTCTGGGAAAGTGGAGTTAGTGTTTATACTCTGGTTCGCACTCTGGGAACCTAGAGTTGACGTTTATACTCCAATTCGCACTCTGGGAATTTGGAGTTGGCGTTTATACTCCGGTTCGCACTCTGGGAACCTAGAGTTGATGTTTATACTCCAATTCGCACTCTGGGAATTTGGAGTTGGTGTTTATACTCCGGTTCGCACTCTGGGAACCTAGAGTTGATGAGAATACTTCAATCCGCATTCTAGGAATTTGGAGTTAGTTGTAGGACTGTCATGTGTCGGTCCAGTTCAGCCTTTGATGTGATGGCTTGCCCCCGAGCTGAGGTTTCACTTAGTGAGTGTTCGGTCGTATCATAGTCACTCGCTATTTGAATAAATTCCATTGTTCGATGAAACATAGCTCTTCGTGCGTCGTGATTGTTGAATGTCGCATTCGGTGAATCACAGCTCTAGCTTGAAGAGATAGTAATTTATTGCTGAAACGGAAAAACATGGCAAAGTCAGTGCCTTATTACAAATTCAAACTTCAAAATGCAAAGAAAGTTGCAAAGTATTCATAGATTGAATAAAGCCTGTCATGTGTAACAGTGATGAAGATCCTCGTCATTCCAGGTTCCTGACAAAGTGGGTCCGCCACTGACGGTGTTTATCACCAATCTCCCGCCGGGATAGGTAGAGTCCTCCCGTCTCGGTCGATCAGGTTCATTATTTTGATTTGATGGGCCCGCTCCTCCAAGCTGCGGCGCCCGCACAAACTGTTCCAACTTCCTTTCTCTAATCAATTTTTCAACGAGATCTTGCAAATGACGACATTCATTCGTATTGTGCCCGTAGCATTCATGAAACCTGCAAAATTTTCCTGTCTGGATTTGCCTCTCTGACGACGGTTTTGGAGCATGTTTTTTGTATTGAATTTTATTATAGGTTTGTAAATACAAGTTCTCCAGTGATGTACTCAAAGGAGTGTAACTGTCAAACATAGGGTTCTTGCGTGATGGGCCACGATTTTGATCTCACTTTCTATTTTGATTCGCGCCCTCTTTCCGTTGAGTTTGTTTGTTTTTAACGTTCAACTGAACTTTTCCGGAGCTCTCACCGAACTGCTTGATTGCGACATTGCTTTGGATCCCTTCCGTGCTTGGCCCTACATCGGTCTACTTCCTAGACTGTTTCGCATCTTCCCTTCTCAGGAATTGAGCCGCCTTGGCGTGGAAACGGTCCAATGATGCAGGTGGTTTTCCAGCCAACCAGTTGCCAAACTCAGAATCGGGGTCAATCCCCTTAGTCAACGCCATAAGGATGGAGTTATCGTTCGGATTGCTGATTTCCGCACATGCAGTATGGAATCTCTCTAAGTAGTGTCTGAGCATCTCTCCAGGAGCTTGGGTGACGCTAGACAGAGTGTTGACATCTTTTGGCCTTGCGACGTGCATGCGGAATTGCTCAACAAATTTTGTGGCCAACTGGTCGAATAAAGATATGGATCGAGGTGGCAGTCGAGTGAACCACATGATAGTGATGCCCTCCAAGGAGATGGTGAAACTACGACACTTCACTGCATCATCAGCTCTGGCAGCGCTCATCGACCATTCATATTTCAGAATATGTTGGTTGGGGTCGGAGTTTCCCTCGTACATGGGTTGAGTCGGCATCCTGAATCGCCACGGGGGTTCAGCAGTAAAAATATCATTCGTAAAAGGAGTGTGACTTCTGGAGATTCCCCAGTCATCATTCGCGAGACCCTGGCTCTCACGGATCATCTGACGTATCATGGTCGGAATATCCGGCATTTGTATGTTCTGTGCAGCTTGTGTCGGAGTATGATTGTGTTCCATATTATGAGGTTGGACCGGATGCTGTCGACAGTACACGTCTCATCTTCTTGGCTCATAGTCCTCTAGGACATATGGTTCAGGAGTACGTCCATGATGACGACGGTCGAGGTTCAACTGATTTTGGGCATCGACTCCTTGTTCAACTGCGACGTTAGTGGCGTGGTATTCTGTGGTGTAGTGAGGGATGGCACCTCCTCGGGAGGAGGGCCCAGTTTGAAAACTGGCCGATGGACCAACTCTCAGTTGTCCAACGGTCATTGCCGGTTGGTATCTAGCAGTTTGTATGTGACTCCCATCTAGCCGGGGTCGCGGAGATCGATGATGATAATCAGAAGAGGAAGAACTTTCGCTGGAGGAGCGAGAAGCATGATCTCTCCTAGATCTCCTTCGCTTCTGGCGATTCAGCTGGTTGGTCAGCTCGGCGTTAGCGCGTAGCTGTTTTATTAATTGTTGCCGACTCTGGGTCAGCTCTTGAAGCAACAGCTGAAAATCTTGTCAGGTAACCGGACTTGATGGTTCCGAGTCTCCGATAGCGTCTTGGTTAGATGGAGGTAGTGGCGCAGGATTCTGTCGATCCTGGTCTTCTTGATTGACAACATTGGAGGTGGTGCTTGTGCTAACCATCTTGAAGGTTGAATTCCTTTCCTAAACTTTATGAAAATCTGAATAGAAGGGAAGGAACTTGAATTAGATGATCTGGATCTCTCTCTTAGATTTAATCAATCCGGTATCGACGAAAGATCCAACGAGCAGGAGAAAATCTGAGTTCAGTTCTCAGTGAAAGCACCAAAGTGTTTGCACCAAAATTGGTCACAACACTCTTCGAAAGTTTTTGAAGAGATAATAATGAAGAATATAAATTGAAAATGAGTATTATCTAACAAAAACTCCAAATAACAGGAAAGTAAATGCGCAGACAAGCGATTTAGAGTGGTTTGGCGTGTTGCCTACGTCCACTATGAAGTTTTTGCAACTTTATTGATTCTCTTTCAATGATTACAAGCAAGTACAGAAAACAACAGTAAGTTACAACTGGAAATTCGAATTCAACAGTTGTAGAATGATGGAGATCCCGATCCGGTAGAGTTCGGTGCTTCAGAATCCTCAGTCCCTTCTTCTGTAGGCTCTGGGGCTCTATTTTTAGGCGTAGGAGGCTGAGACTTCGCTCAAACTTTGGGAGATTCACTCTGGCACGTGAGGGGGCCCACACGACCAATTCCAGAAAGTTTTGTCTCGATCTATGATCGATACGAATTCATTTCGTATCGATCAAGATGATGTCCAATCAAGCTGAAATTTGGTGTGAACGTTCCTTGTCTCGTGTGCAATCTCCTGTGAAAATTTCATGACATTTGGATTAGTAGATCTCTAGATATCATTGATACGAATTGAGTATTCTCGAGTGGCTGTTTCATTCGACTCCACGGCTTCGTGTCCATCCCTTCGAATCGATGGCTGCACGTGTTTCTGAGGTGACATGGTGCGTGCATCTCGAATCGATCCACCTTTTTCTCCGGTTTGGCCACGTCATCTCCATGTATCTTGCCCCATTTGAATCGAAGGCTATTGCGTTAAACCAGGTCCACTTGTCCTTATGAATACGAACGAACCATTGGTCATGGGTTTGGACGAGAGCCTTTAATGGATATGGAGCAAGGTCGTCTGATGGATACGAAGAGCAGTGGTTTGATGGATTCTAGATAGATGGATGTGATGCAATCATACTTCTATTCGATACGAAGACGGTGGTCTCGAATATAGGTTTGACCATGGATGCGAACTGTACCTTGCCTGATGGATACGAAACAATATCTGGCCAATCGATATGAAACAAATACTCTGTCGAGGGACTCGAATGAGATCGAGTCGAATGTAGGCTCCCTGATGGAGTCGAACACGACCGAGGCGAAGCCGATGGATGCGAAGTGGGCTATCTGCCGATGGATATGAAGTTGGGAGATGCCAATGGATTCGAATAAGGAGGAGCCGATGGACTCGAATGAGATCAAGCCGAACCGAGGCTTCCCGATGGATTCGAATGAGATCGAGTCGAACCGAGGCACTTTGATGGATTCGAACTTGATCAATACGAAATGTGGCATTTTGATGGATACGAAGTTGCTGGAACCTGATCGATACGAACGTGATCAATTCGAACCGGAGTTCGATGAAGGATACGAAATCAACCATAGCGATGGATACGAAAGCTGGACCGTTTCCTCTAGATTGAATCGATCATAACATGAGCATATGAACTCGGATTGACCTGACATTTGATATGCTGACTTCTATGGCTTTGCTTGACATGTCCTATCAATTGTAGCCCAATCTGGACTCGGACAAAATTCATCGATATCCATATCGAAGCAATGTATAACCAATCTTTGAGGTGGGCTGTCTTTTGTTTTCGATCGATCTTTTGGTATCACGGCTTTGCCAAAAAGTGGGATAACACTATGAAACTGCATTCTACCTCGGGGGTGCTTCTTGGATAATGAATAGAACCAGAAATGAGATTTCTAATTTAGTATCACTACACTTTAGTGCCAAATTTTATTATCAAAGCATACAGACAAAAAATCTGTTATTATACTTTCTTAGGCACTTCACGATATCCTAATATAAAAAAAAGTAAAAAGATAACAAATCGATATATACTAAGCATCTTAACAAAATAGACAGTTGAAGTTATACTTTTTGAGATTGCATTTCTTAAATTATCAATATGGATAGCTTCAGCTAAGAAATTATAAAAGTTTTTTTAATTCTTTTCTTCAAACAAATTATTTAAATAAATAAATAAATAACATTTCTGGCAAACTTGACTAAGAAGTTGGGCAAAGTGGGAAAAATAATCCTTAAATTTTATTAATTTAAATAACTGGCCAAGTTACGTGGAGAAACCAAAAAAATTATATATGAAAAGAAGCAGAAAAATGTAAAAGAAAAGGATATATATTCTAGTAACATATAGTGAATATGTAGATCAGGTTAAACACGTACCCACCAACTTCTAGATCAAAATAGAAACTGATATCTAATTGTCTTGAAATTGTCAATTGAACTAGTCCATGTCTCTTTGCAATTGGGATTCCAATTGTTCAATGAAACCAATGGTACAACTGATATAAAAAAAATTTACATGAAAACATAAATAACATATCAGAAGTTGTAGTTATAGCTTAGTCAAATTAGAGTTAAAAAAAAAGAATTACATTTGTAATAAGAGAATAAGAGATATTATATTCTGATGTCTTACTTATGTCTAAGAACTCTCACTTTAGTTCGAATTTCTTCAAATCAATTTAACTGTTAACCCTATTAACTCTTCAATTCAACAGTACATATGATATCGTCGTTAAAATCTTAGTCATATGGTATTAGTTCTTAAACCAATATTTTCAAAATTAATTTGCATGTATGGTAGAGTTGGAGATTACAAATTGTTGTGAATGGTATAAATTACAAATAGTTTGTTTGCCTTCATAACAGTTCGTGAATTTTGCCACTATGAATTTAAGTCTTAGTGAAATGGTTTGGTAATTGCTTTGAATTTGTCACTATAAAAGTGCTCCTGCTCTACTATGTATTCATGCTCATTCAGGTCAATATGTTCATTAAAGTAATCGTGACAATATATCCATTAAAGTGCTTCCTCAGGTTAATAATGTCAACAAGTTCATGAAAGTGCCCGCAAATGCGACATTTGTAGTATAACTTAAAAGCTTCAACTATATGCGCTCATTCATATTAAATCACATATGTATTTGATCATAGAGTTCAAGGTTGGTCTTAAGTGATAGAAATGTGTTATATACTTCTATCTACAAATATTAGCTACGGTTTCATTTCAACCAGCCAAGGAAGATGGCTGAAATAAAATTTAAACCAAAACTGACAAAGAAAAACAAAAGCCCATAACGAGAATTGCATGAGCATGTTATTGACTAACGGAATGATCCGAAAAAGCACATCAATATGTTCATTATTCCTCCGATGACACAAAAGAAACCATTTTCAAGAAATTCATCTTTAAATTTCAACTGACTTTTTGCTGCTTAAGTTTATATTCCACTTCCTCCTCCACTGTAATATTGCAACCCACACAATAACAAGATCGATCAAATTTCACAATTATGCTTAAGTTGTTTTCCTTTTGTTTGAATGCATTTAGCAAAAGATCATGACATAAGTTAGTTACAATCTACACCAATAAACGATTGCTTACTTGATATGAAAGATTCCAATAATGAAATGTATCTGTAGCTAGTGGCATAATTTCTATATGTGGATATTAAAGCATTGTTGCTGCTCAAATGGAAGAGGAATTGACTTGCTTTATTCTATTATTGTGGTGGAATTGACGTGAAGCTGCTGCTGCTTCTCGTTGTTTAGCTTGCTTGACTGAGCATTAAAACATTTACTTGGTCGAATGTCATTATATTACCCACTGTTTTAGAAACTTATGGACACTATCCTATAACCTATTTACGTTAATGTTTAAAAAAAGGCACTTTGAATGTTAGTGAAGAAATTTTACACACGATATTTCTGACTTTTAGAAATATGCTGCTGCATTGGTGCATGCATACAAGTATATAACATAAACCTAAATTGGTGGGTGGAGAAAACATCAAATCATATTTTCTGTATACATAAGTTTGCATGTCGTATGTATTAAGACAAAAAACAATGTGATGATATACATGGCTTAAACAATAAATTTAGACTGCATCGAGTCAACTTCATTGATATGTTAGATTATCAGGATTCAACGAAAACTGATCTATATAAGATTTGTACATTCTTTGTCGTATAAACTTAATTCTTTAATTAGGTATATATTTCTTATCATGTCCTTCTAACTAAAACCACTACCACATTCAGTTACTGGAAAGGTTTTTCTACAGTAATTGAAAGGCATATTTGTTGAATCAAAATGAAATCTAATAGTTTGTTTCACGTTTAAATTGTAGTGTCATGGGAACTCGCTAAAGGGGAAAGAAAGGAGGGAAAGGCAAACTGAAAACTAGATGTTGTTTATTTAAAGTGTATAGTTGAATAGAAACTGTTAAAACGTGATAATTTTTAAATGCATGAAGCATCATGATCCAAAATTGTTTTTGAAGAAAAAATATACCCGTTGATTTTTGATTCTTGGATCCAGCAATCGATCTGCGTCCCTTATTTGACTAAAAATTTGTACAATAATTGAAATAAATATTGCCAGTCAACTCTTTTGTTAGGTAAACGTGCACTGATATGCTAGCTGGCTGGTATGAAGTAAAATTGAAGAAAGAACGCATGACAGCGTGACGCAACATTTTTATCCTTAGAATGCAACCGCAGTCAGATCTCTAATAATCCTAGACCTCAAAACTCCATTAGACCTCATTTTTGGTGAACGATCAAAACCAATGTTTCAGCCGTCTATTTTATCTTGTTGAAACATGATTATTTTTTCTTAATTTCTGATCTAACTACTGCAGTTGACCATTGCCATCTTTCTTGTACCAACGAGAGAAGATAAAGATGCTTACAATTGTCTTTGGAAATTATCAATTCAGTGCAAAGTCAATTTCTTAAACATCAATGCATAGAAAATGAAGTATCAGTACCTAAACCGAATCTATACACAAATAACCACTTCAGTTGTACGTAATTACATATTCAACAGATAGTTATATAGAACCTATTTTCACTTTAATTTAGGCCCAATAGCGTATAGCACCGTATTGAACAAAGAACAACTTAATCAATACCAACTTTTGCAAAGAAAAAAAATTCATAAATCTGATTTAAAACATTGCCAAGCTTAAATTCGAAATTTGTATGTAAGAAAATTGATATGAATTTGAAAAAAATGTTCATACCTGAGTAAACGGAGGTGGAAAAGCGAAACCTAGATTTGTAGTTCGCAACCCAGATCTTGCTTCATCTTCGATGATTTAATAGGACAAAGGAGGGAGGCATTGGCAGAAGATGGAAGCGGTGGCAGACGGCGGAGGCAGTGGCAGACGTGAAGGCGATGGCAGACGGTGAAGGCGATGGCAGACGAAACCATTATGCAAAGAGAAATAAAACGTAACCGTGAGAAATGGGATAACGTTTGATGAAGGTAAATTTACGATCTTATCCATGCTGCTTTTAATTATTTACGAAATTACCATGTTTACTAACGGTAATAACCGTTGTAAATGATTGTAACGGATATAACCGTTAGAAATTTGTAACGGTTATTTGTGTTGTAAACTGAAAGCGGAAAAGTGTTATAAAATGGGTTTCTTAGTGTAGTGCATTGAATTTTATTAAATTAAATCTTATTATTAATGTATATTTTATATTAGATATTATTTTATATGTTTTTAAGAAAATAAAATTATAAGAAAAATAATAATATTTATAATTTCAAAACTAACTAATTTAAAAAAATTCAAAACATATAAAAAATCTAAAATTTAGACATATATAGAGATAATGTTTATATATTATATATTTAAAAAACCAATATTTATTAAAACCATATATATTTCTTTCCAAAACCTTCAAAATCATTTTCAAAATATATAGATCAACGGTGTCTGTATATAGTTCTCTATCCTATGGTCAAGTATCATTTCAATCCATAATTTAATTATTTACGGGCATATATCATTTCAACCTGCAATTCCAAATTCAATCCAAAGAAAATCGCTTGGGTTTATCATTTCAACCCATAATTATTTTCCTATATTCTACTAGATCGTTCGGGTATGTATTATTTCAACCCAAAGGGAATTCTATACTAACAGGGAACTTATAGAGTAAAAACTGTTATGATAATAATATAACATATCGATAATAGGCATATATCATCAGTGATAAATTAAGTAAAATATCAACAACAGGATATGGTGTCATATCTCATAGATGAACAGTTATAGATAATAGCATATCATATATAGCAAAATTATAAAATTAACAGTTTAATTTAGCAACATATTTCAATTGTCGTTTCAATTGAAATAAAATTTAATAAATATAAGGATGTTAATCATAAGTGATTGCTCACCTTTCGAGGCTAGAGAGACTTGACAATGAAATGGGTTACGAATCCAAGGACGAATTCCAAAGCAAAGCTAAGTGAAGCAGGCATGATCCTCACTCAATGGATCCGATGGAACAATTTATATATCTCTATATGGTCAAAATTCAAAGCAAGAATTCAAAATAAAATCTTTATAATATATATTTTTGAAAATTAACATTTTAATTTAAGACAAATATTAAAAATAAAATATATATAATTCAAAACATTATTCTTAAAACACAAATATTAAAAATCAAAGATATTTATGTTGTATCTAAAACCCAAAACTTATATCTACCTCAAAAGTGGGATCAAGGTATACTTTTATTTAAAATACATATACTTTAACCTATGTACACAGACATGCATAATATAGTTTTAAACTTAAAAATTATATTATACTTCAAATCTGAAATACCCAAAATATTGAAGTTGTTATAAACATATATATACATACACTCTTCAACACCAATACTTTAGAAACACAGATTGTCATTGACATTATACAAACTTATATAGCTTTATATATTAACAACAGATTGTATATATCCTTATAAAGACTTGTATATAATCCAACAGATTAGGCGAATAAACTTATACAATAGAAAGAAAAAACTAATATACATAAATCTCATATATTTTAAACATATTATAATTATACTTTCCATATACGTACTACTTCTCACAAATATAATAAAACCATATTACTTTTAAACATAAAAAATGAAACAGAATATGAATCTGTAGGATTCTCATATAAACAGTATATAAAAAAAATACATATCTACTTTAAACAATATATATAAAAACTTATATAAACATAAATATATAAACTGACATAGACTACTTAAACTAATATATATTTGTTAACCTTTATGCTGACTAAAATATAGCGTAACCAAACATATATACTAATATAACCTATACATTGAAACTTTATATATATATATATCTGTACACACACAAAAATTCTGCAAAATATATAAACAAACCTTTTACGTATAACAAATAAAGTAGATAGGAGAGGGGATAGGTAGAGCATGCTTCGGCTACACATTGGTTAGCGAGTAGGGAAAAAGGTTACAGAGCTGAAGGGGTGCGACCATGGAGGCAAGTTGTGCTCGGCCATTGGTGCTGCTGGGTTGTGAGAGGCTTCAGTCTGGAAGCTTCGGCGGCAAAGCAAGCAATGATGAGGGAAAGGAGAAGGTGGGGCCGAGGTTTTGGCGAATGGCTATGCTTGGCCATGGTTTGGTTGTGGTTAAGGGAGGCCGTACATGGATGTTGATGCGGGGATGGATCGGTTGAAGCTTGATGGTGTTCGGGTAGGGCGGTTGAAGGCTTTGGCTTCAGTGGTGGATGTGTGGTTGCCAAGTGGGGTTAGGTGGAGTGATGAGCAGGTAGATGTGAAAATGGGTAGTTTGGCAGAGGAGAAAGAAAAAAAAATGAATAAATAAAAGAGAAGGAAGGAGACGAGTAGGTTAACCGACCAAAGAATGCAAGCATGTACATAATAAATTTATATATTTTTCTTTTAAAGCAAACCAACAAACGAAAATAAAATGACAGACTAACCAGTAATAAATCAAAATCAGGAATGGAAAAGGCTAGGCACAACGTTCAGGAGATAATAAAAGCAAATGACTGTTTGCTTTCAACGGTGGATAGCAGAATGATCACATCGAAACAAAAAGACTCAAATAGGTACCGATACGGCGAACCATTTTTCAAATTCTGCCACGTAACGGATGTCGAAATGCACAATTGAATATATTGTGGAGATCACCATGACGATGCGAACAAAATGGTACACAAATATCAGCAATATGAACATCTTATCAGAAGTCGATATTTCGCTGCTAAACTACTGCAAATTTCTTGGAAATAGGACAAACGGAGCTAGATAAGATCAAATTTGACAAAACGAATTACGACGTCTCACTCAGAAAATGATTTACAAATTTTCTTTATAAAAATATTCAGGTTTGAAAAATATTTTATTATCATCTAATATTAACTGATTTAAATAATATTACACAATAACATAAACTTCCATATTATTCGATGTGCTATGTTTATGTAGACGTGTTTCAAATATCAAATTTTCATTTTCAAATTCAATTATTTAAAATTTCACAAAATTTCAGTTATTTACGTTTTAAAAACCCGTTAAAATTTTCGGGTCATTATACTCTCTCCAACTCAAAACTTTTTCTCCCCAAAAAGGAAGGAGATGGGAGAATAGAAGCAACCAGAAAGAAAAATAGATTTGAAATATAAAATAAAACAATTAATTTAAAACCACATAAACTACATTTACTTTGAAATTGGTTTACATTCAATTAGTTTATTCCAATTCATCTTATTTAATCAATCAAATTTATTGTGTTCACATATTATTGATTTAATTTCCATATGTTTTTATTCGATTGATTTGTTTCCCATTTATAACATTTATTACAAAAAAATTCATAACAAAATTTGTTTTATTTTACTCATTCATTAAATCAATTTGATCATCCATAGTTAATTCCACCTCATTCAACTTCAACTATTCAAAGCCATGTAGATTTCAATTTTAAATAAATTAATATTCAACAATTTGATTTAATCCATTTTATTCAACTAATAAATAGTCATTCAATTTAAAATTAATTTTCTTTCATTTTATCAACATTTCTTTCAAACGAATTCATTTTTAAATTAACTCATTTTTTGATCCATTTATCCTCAGCTAAGTTGATTCCACTAAAATTCAAGTTCGCTATTCTTAAGTTCATATTTATCTTCTTAATTAGTCTTCTTTTTATTTATTTATTTATTTTATTTCACTTAACATATTTTGCAACATATATTAGGTGTATACATTTTACAACCATATATTATTCGACAAATAAATTTTCCTTTAATTATCCAATTTATTGTTACTGAATTCCCTTAACAAAATTTCATTTTTGGTATCCTATTACTTACATCATAATGTATATTATCCAATTACATTCTGATTACGTTTAATCTTTACAGGTAAATTATATTAATGATTATGCGTGTAATTAAACACTATAGTAATTTTCTTTTATCAACATTTATATTAAGCCAGATTTTGGTTTGAACAATATATTACTTAAGTTTTCTTCGTGTACAACTCTTTATTATGCCCTAACATTTCAACTTTTTGAATATTTTAGGCCAGTTATATATATTAGAATGCAAATTAGTAGTATACAAATAATTTTTTATTAAAATTCAACTATTTCAAATTGGCCAATTTAATTTATCATTTTCGATATTCCACTTATTCAAAAATTGCATTTTATTTCAACAATTGTAACCATTTCTTAATACAAACTTAAGATTCAAATTTTTCGGTTTCACTTCAACTAGTTTGAAATAATTATATACATATATATTTTATAAATCAAATCATATTCAAGAAATTCAAATCAAATTCTTTTTCAAAAAAAAAGTGCAGCAAAGCTACTAAGAGGCCTCTACACTTCGAGACTCGAAAATGAATGTCGATGATGCTGTAGTCATCACCGAAATTATTTTCCAACGAAGAAGAGTATATTGATCTACTTCTTTTAAGATTCTTTGAAAACAATTTATATTCTAAAATACTTTCAAATAATATATTCTTTCAAAACTCTGAAAACTAAAATTCGAAAAGCATCGGGAACTTAATTCTCAAATCCCTAATTTAAATTCATTTCAATTCAAATCAAATTTATATCCACATTTTATAATTTAATTTATTTTATCTCATGTTACAATAGTCGATGGTTTACAAAACAATAAATGAAAATCAAATACTATCATTTCTAACAACTAATTCATTAAACTATCTAATTTTAGAAAATTATATCTTTACATACGAAAAATATAATCATACATAAAATTATTTCATTTTCCAGTTTTGAAAACAATACCGTGTTAGTTTGCTCTGTTCAATTGTTTTGGAATTCCTATCAATAACGTTAGCTAGATGAATCGATCAAAACCCAAAATTCAAACTTAACATCTCAAACAACACAATACAAAACATTTTTATACTAATTTCAAAGAAACTCCCTTACTCGATGATTCAAGAGTGGATTTCAAAACAAGGATAGAGATTCAAATTAGAGGGATCCTAATCAAAAAGAATTCTAACTACGAGGAGAGACTTGAAAGGAAGATAAGATAGATAGACTGCAAAAGAGAAAAAAATGGATAGACTTATATAAATCGCGGACGACCTTAACCGTGTCAACCGTGACTTCAAGAGTAAGATCGATGCAGAATTCTAAGGCAAATCGACATTTGATCACAAAAGAATTTCCCCTTGGTCGTCTTCTAGAGAAACATTAGGGTATAGTATGAGATAGCAGCATCTAAACCAAGGATACAGAAATCTTCGGTGAATCAATACATGTTGTAAAGGAGTTTCAATCCTTTGTAGATCATACAATGGAGCTATGGGATGTTCCAAAATAAAAAAACACGAATAGGGAGAGACTAGAATGGAATTTAGAATAGAGGGGAAAGTTCCAAAATTCAAAGGAAGACCGAATCAAAGAGGAAGGAATTCAAGCTCGAACGAAGGCGATTTTGTAATTAATTCTACTACATATGCTAAGTTTAGCCTAAAACCTGGCTTTGATACCAATTGTAACGACCTGGTATTTTGAACCGTTCACATCCGCATATGTCAGACTTTAATTTTTCAAAATGTCAGATTATTAATTTATTGGCAAAACTCAGCATATACGGTAGATAAAAAAAATCATAGAATCACAGACACAGAGTATTACAACAATAAGCGGTAGAACAGATAAATAGTAGTTCATGAAGCTACTATATAGACATCAAAGTTAAAACAAAATAAAATAGAAATTTCAAATACAAAGTAGTCTCAAGAATAGAAGCAACTGACGAGTCTGAACATATGTGACTGAAAAAAACCAAAATAGCTGAAAGTTGGATAAATAGATCTTCAAACAAAGCTCCAATCTCCAAAGGTGAGTCTCAATTGTTGTGACACTCAGTCTGACCCAAGCGTAAAGCAAAACACAAAACACTCGAGTCAGGACTAACATTCTTGTACTAATAAATTCAACTCAAGTGAAATGTCAATCGAAATACAAGAAACTTAAAGGATGCTTGGGATTTCCATCCTTTAAGGATCCATGGAACTATCTACTAAGTAGTAACATACGCTATTATAATATGTCTATAGTAAAGTAAACTATTAAAATAGCTTAAAACATTACCCATATCACCCTTAACACATTTTATATATTCCCATAGTGTATACAGTACCGTAAACCGAAGGGCTATCAGAGGGCACTCCATAGGTATGGTACAAACCAAACTCGTAGAAGGTGCGATAGGGCATGTGACAAGGCACTTGAGGCAATGCCAGGGTAGATATACCGTTTGGGATCCGACTGGTGGTAACACATAGCAGCTACACTGCCCACTTTGTGCCACACTCCCAAATCAAAAGGTGCACCCAATCAAATCACAAAAGAAATAGAATGGTATCGAAAAAATATGCTCGATTGGAGGAATGACCTCACTTGGCTAGGCGTGGCTCCTGTTTTAGCCGCATCAAGCCTACTTAAGGGAGTCAGGGCTACGTAAATACCATATGGAATCGTCACCAAACCATCCTACTTCATTGTGGAATTCCACCACATACACAGTTGTTAAAGAGGTTTTTAGTATTGGAAGAGAGTACGACAATATCCTATCCCGGTCTCTTTAACAACTAAATGCTCATTTCACACCGTGGTCATTTCAATTCAAGTTCATACTTCATATCAAAATATCATATTTATTTCAAAAACCATATCAGTTCGATGTCATTATTCACTTCAAATAATATTCATTTCCAAAATCGTAACACTTTCAAAATTATAACACTTTCGAAATCATAAAACTTTTGAAATCATAGCACTTTAGAAATCGTAACATTTTGAAATCAATAACACTTCTGTAATCACAACAGTTTTCCATCTAAACAGTTTAGATGTCGAAAATAATGTATATATATTAAAGTGGTTATAAATTAAAATAGTTAAAAATGCTTTATATGATAAAAAAAGTTTCCTCCAATTTCACAAATAAATTCAAATCATCTTAAATTGCAAAGTTCAATTTAGATCAATTCTAGTTTAACCATTTCAAATTTTAAAGGTCAAGATTCAATTCAAATTCTTAATTAAACCATTTCAATTTAAATCAATTTCAAATCCGGGTTCGAACAGTCTCTTCAATTCCAATAAGATTCAAGTTTAGATATTCAAACATTCACAATATAAATTTCATTTATATTTCAACATTCAACTTTACCTTTATCCAAATTGAAAAGTATTCACTTAATCATTTAATAATAATTTAATAAAATCCCAATTTATAAATTTAAATCAATATTAAATATTCGATCTCAATTTTGTTTAAAATTTGAGAATATTCATTTAATCGTCTTTTTATCCCATCAAGTTATAAATCATATTTTTCAACATCTAGAATTCAAATAAATTCTTATTAACCAATCAAAATTCCAAGTCAACATGAACTCATCTTCCCAACTTTATTATTAAAGTTAAAAAAAATCTATTTTTAAAATATTAATATAAATTTAAATAAATACTTGAACGTATTATACATTGAATTTTATTAAATTAAATCTTATTATTAAATGTATATTGTGTATTAAATATTATTTTATATACTTTTAAGAAAATAAAATTATAAAAAATCGTAAAATCTATAATTTCAAAACTAACTTATAAATTAAAAATTTCCAAAACATATAAAATATGTAAAATTTAGACATACATAGAAATAACATTTATATTTTATATATTTAAAAAAATCATTATTTATTGAAACTATATATATTTCTTTTCAAAACCTTGAAATCATTTTCAAAGTATATAGAACAATGGTGTTTATATATAATTCTTTATCCTATGGTCAAGTGATACGGATATTTATCATTTCAATTCGCAATTTAAATCTCTATGGGTATATATCATTTCAACCCGCAATCCCAAATTCAATTCAAAAGAAATCGCTTGGGTTTATCATTTCAACCCATAACGATTTTCTCATATTCTACTGTATCATTCGGGTATGTATCATTTCAACCCATAGGAAATTCTATACTAACAGGGAACTTGTAAAGTGAAAACAGTTATGATAATAATATAACATTCAATAATAGGCATATATTATCAGCGATAAATTAAATAACATACCAACAATAGGATACGGTGTCATATCTCACAGGTGAACAATTACAAATAATAGCATATCGTATATAGCAATTATAAAATTAACAGTTCAATTTAGCAGCATATTTCAATTGTCGTTTCAATTGAAATCAAATTTAATAAATATAAGGATGTTAATAGCAGCATATTTCAATTGTCGTTTCAATTGAAATCAAATTTAATAAATATAAGGATGTTAATCGTGAGTGATTCCTCAACTTTCAAGGCTAGAGAGATTTGACAATGAAATGTGTTATGAATCCAAGCACAAATTCCAAAGCAAAGCAAAGTGAAGCAGGCACGATCCTCACTCGATGGATCTGATGGAACAATTTATATAGCTCTATATAGTCAAAATTCAAAACACGAATTCAAAATAAATCTTTATACTATATATTTTTGAATATCAATATTTTAATTTAAGACAAATATTTAAAATAAGATATATATATATAATTCAAAACATTATTCTTAAAACGCAAATATTAAAAATCAAAGATATCTATATTATATTTAAAACCCAAAACTTATATCTACTTCAAAAGTGGGATCAAGGTATACTTCTATTTAAAATACACATACTTTAACCTATGTACACAGACCTGCATAATATAGTCATTAAACTTAAAAATTATATTATACCTCAAATTTGAAATACCCAAAATATATTGAAGTTGTTATAAACATATATATTCATACACTCTTCACAACCAATACATTAGAAACACAGATTTTCATTGACATTATACAAACTTTTATAGCTTTGTATATTAACAACAGATTGTATATATCCTAATATAGACTTGTATATAACCCAACAGATTAGGTGAATAAACTTATACAATAGAAAGAAAAAACTAATATACATAAATCTCATATATTATAATATTTTAAACATATTATAATTATACTTTTCATATATGTACTACTGCTCACAAATATAATAAAACCATATCACTTTTAAACACACACAAAATGAAACAGAATATGGACCTGTAGGATTCTCATATAAACAGTATATAAACAAAACATATACATATCTACTTTATGTTATACGTCTAGTATAGCAAAACAGAGAATAATCAATTATAAACTCGTCGCACAAGTTTATAACTCAGATTTCCACTAAACTGGAATTCTGTCGTAATTATTATAACAGTATGAATGTTGTAAATAAATTACAACAACAGCGTTATACTATTTTGAATAAATAGTATAACCAGAATAACGGATAGGATATAGAATAATGTATATAAATATACAATCAGACTAGAATTCTAACCGGATTATGTCTGAGGCTCGTCGTAACGATTTCCTTAAGAATTTTATTTCAAAATTCTCCCAAGATACAACAGACGTATTCTGCTCGAGATTGTAATGAGTATATCACTCTATGATTTTGATTATAAGAACAACAGTTATTAGAAGAGAAGGGATAAGAAAATTCAGTGAGGAAAATGATCAGTCTTCCTCCTTATTTATAGTTGGTTCATACCCCTTTGAACGGTCGCGTCTGCACCCGTTTGTCCAAACGGTCGCGCCTGTTGCTTTTCATCCCACAAGCCTACTGTTCGGCCGCGTCTCCTCAGTCGGGTCGCACCTGTTCGTTTGCGCGCGCTTCAGAAGTCGTGTCTCTTCAGTCTCCGCGTCCGCTTTTACCCGCCCGCTGCTTCTCTTTATATTCCAGGCCCAGCCCAGTTTCAGCCGAAGCCCAAAAAACTGTTAAATAATGGCCTAGCAAAAGAATGGTCATTTTAGACCCGTACCCGGCCCGGTTCGGTTCGGTCGGTCGGACGGACGGCGGCGGCGCGCGTGTGTGGTGGAGATGCATGATCTCCCTCCTCACAACGAAGCATACATTTGGGAGCCCTAGGCCCCCAACCTCCTCATGAGAAAGCTATATATAAACCACTATAGCTTTCATAATTTGGAGATGTGGGACTTTGTATATTTCATTCATCTTGTTAAGGAATTCCAACAATCCCCACATGAATGATAATATACATATCCCCCACACAAAGCGAAATATCACAGAGTATATATGGAATTTATGCTTTAGCGTGGATAAGTAGATATTTCACTTTGAACTTTCCCTAGTTAAACCTTATCGGATCTACTTGGCTAATCGGTGAATTATTTCATCTTGAACCGTCGACCTTTATTGTATATCCAGACAATAAGTTTTACGAAGCATTGATTCCCTTCTCATCCAATCTCTTGGTTGTGTTCATTTTGGCCCCGAACAATTTTTGGTTCTGCGAGTGTTTTAGAGAATAAAAGCCTTTTAATATTCTCATAGAGCCGACCCAGCTCACACTAACATAGGTGATCGCAACCATTAAGAGTATCCTACATATACCCCACTTGTTATTCCCAAGATATGGTCATCATTAAAAAAACATAGTTTTAACCTTTACATACTTCTGTAGGCATGCATTTATGTTGTGCACCATAGGAATGGAGTTGGACTATGTCCATGCAAATGCATTGCGTCTTGAGTTATTCAGAACTGGTTTGCCTATTGATCCTAGTCCGTGGGATCTCCAGTCGCTAGGATAGGTTTTCGTATAAGATAACTTTTGTGGTTTAGGCTTTTAAACCCATTCCCCTCGATGCGCAGTCAATTTTCTCTCTTGATAAACCTTTAGTAAATGGATATGCTAGGTTATCATTTGTTCTCACATAGTCTATGGAAATTGTTCCATTTGAGAGTAACTGCCTAACTGTGTTATGGCGACGACGAATATGTCGTGACTTTCCATTATACACAAAGTCCTGCCTGCTGTTCGGCCGCGTCTCCTCAGTTGGGCTGCACCTGTTCGTTTGCGCGCGCTTCAGAAGTCGTGTCTCTTCAGTCTCCGCGTCCGTTTTTTCCCGCCCGCTGCTTCTCTTTATATCCAGGCCCAGCCCAGTTTCAGCCGAAGCCCAAAAAACTGTTAAACAATGGCCTAGCAAAAGAATGGTCATTTTAGACCCGTACCCGGTTCGGTCGGTCGGACGGACGGCGGCGGCGTGCACGCGCGTGTGTGGTGGAGATGCATGATCTCCCTCCTCACAACGAAGCATACATTTGGGAGCCCCAGGACCCCAACCTCCTCATGAGAAAGCTATATATAAACCACTATAGCTTTCAATAATTTGAAGATGTGGGACTTTGTATATTTCATTCATCTTGTTAAGGAATTCCAACACTTTAAACAATATATATAAACTTACATAAACATAAATATATAAACCGACATAGCTTACTTATATATGTGTGCGCGCGGGGGGGCGCGCGCGTGTCAACCTATGTGCTGACTAAAATATAACGTAGCCAAACATATATACTAATATAACTTATACGTTGGAACTTTATATGTATATATAGACACACACCCGCACAAAAATCTACAAAATATATAAACTAACCTTTTACATAAAAAAAATAAAATAGATAGGAGAGGGGATAGGTAGAGCATGCTTTGGCTGGACATTGGGTAGCGAGCAGGGGAAAGGTTGCAGAGGTGAAGGGGGTGCGGCTATGGAGGGAAGTTATGCTCGGCCATTGGTGCAGTTGGGTGGTGAGAGGCTTCAGCCTGGAAGCTTTTGTGACAAAGTAAGCAAAGATGAGGGGAAGGAGAAGGAGAAGGTGGGGCCGAGGATTTGGCGAATGGTTGTGCTTGGCCATGGTTTGGTTGTGGTAGAGGGAGGCCGTACATGGTCGTTGATGTGGAGATGGATCGGCTGAAGCTTGCGGGTGTTTGGATAGGCCGGTTGAAGGCTTTGGCTTCAGTGGTGGATGGGTGGTTGCCGAGTGGGGGTTATGTGAAGGGATGAGAAGGTAGATGCAAAAATGGATAGTTTGGTGGAGGAGAAAGAAAAATACTGAATAAATAAAAGATGAGGAAGGAGACGGATAGGCTAACCGGCCAAAGAATGCAAACTTGTACATAATAAATTTATATGTTTTTCTTTTAAAGCAAACTGACAAACGAAAATAAAATGACAGATTAGCCAGTAATAAATCAAAATAGGGAATGGAAAAATCCAGGCACAATGTTCAGGAGATAATAAAAGCAAATGACTGTTTGCTTTCGGCTAGTGGATAGCTGAGTGTCACACCGAAACGAAAAGTCTCAAACGGGTACCGATACGGCGAACCATTTTTCAAATTTCGTCGCGTGCCAGACGTCGAAATGCACAATTGCATATACTGTGGAGATCAGCATGACGAGGCGAACAGAATGGTACACAGATATCAGCAATAAACAAAAGTCGATATTTCGCTGCTAAACTGCAATAAATTTGTCAAAAATAAGACAAACTGGGTTAGAGAATATCAAATTTGACAAAATGAATTATGACGTCTCCCTCATAAAATGATTTACAAATTTTCTACATAAAAATATTTAGGTTTGAAAAATATTTTATTATCATCTAATATTGACTGATTTAAATTTAAATAATATTACACAATAAAATAAACTTACATATTATCAGATGAAAATTTACCATTTACTATGTTTAAGTAGCCGCATTTCAAATATCAAATTTTCACTTTCAAATTCAATTATTTAAAATTTCACAAAATTTTAGTAATTCACGTTATTAAAACCGTTAAAATTTACGTGCTGTTACAATATAAATATTGCCAAAAGTAAAGTACGTCAGAGATTTTAATACTGGTCCGAACTTTCTGTTCTACATCCTGTCCCAAACTCCTTTTGGATTTAAGATTATACTTCACTTAATCCGGAAGAATAGGTTTTACAAACCGCCTGAGCTTCCAAATAGGACTTCAATATTACAAACCGCCAATGTTGCCGAATAGGACTTCGTGCCTAAAAAAATCAAATAGGGCTTCAAATACAAATGGTAGTAAGTTTCTTGACTGGTTGTGTTATAGATGACATGGATAAGTCTATTAAATACACTATTCATATAATCTCCTTGAAATGATGATTTGAACGGGTAATTGTAGGAAGTAAATTGTTGAGAATATTTGTAATTCACAAGTGCATATTGATTAGAAAGGCCGAAAAAATTGATTCTTGGTTGTTGGTAAGAATAAAAGTAAATTCTCAACTCTATTCATAGATATGAAAAGTTATAAATCAATAGTTGCAACCATTTGAATGATTTCAACTCTTGAGAAAGAAGTTGACTCTTCAAAGTTTGAATTTCATTGAAGATTCATCTATGCTCATCAAGTCCAGACGTCTGAGCAAAAGCGCCTAGATGTCAAAATGAACATAAAAAATTCCAAAAAAGAATTTTCCAAACGTCTGAATTTGAATTAAAAAGTACGTTTTCGTTTCAATATGATTAAACGTCTATGATGAAATGTCAGATGTTGAACTAAAATGTTCCTCGAACATCTATGGTGAATGTTAGTCTACTGGTTTTGAATTGAAATGTTCTTCTTCCTTTTAAATGTTATATTTTATTATAAAATAATATTTTGACTATTTTCTTTTGAATATATATATTATAAAATATTTATATTGTAAAAGTAGTTTTCAAAATATATCTGTGCGTGTGTGTATGATCGTCAAATTGGAGATTTAGATCGACAAAAATAATATACAAACTCTATTTATTTTCTTCAGTTTTAGCCCAATTTTGATGTCGATCGTCTTATCTCCTTGTATATATTCCTACAGAATATAATGATCGAGTATATATATGGAAATATAAAGTTGTCTCATTGATACCGAAAATGCGAGATCTAACATTCTTTCCCTTTTTGATGATAACAACTATATATTTCAAAAATAAGTACGCAAAATAAATATAACCCTCCTATCAATATGCCGGATTTTCTCTCTCTTTGTCATTAACAAAAAGGAATACATCGAGCATATGGAATAACTCTAGGACACGATATAAATAATTGATATCATATGGAATAATTCCATAGCAAGATGCAAACAAATGATAATATTATGATTTTAGAAAATATGAACACTTTCATAACAAAAACAGAATGCCATAAGTTTTAAAACTTTCACAACGGTCATAACAAAACATTCATCACAACATTAATTTTTCTTGTTCAATAGCATAGCAGACGTCTGAGCCAAAATTTTCAAATGTCTTATTTAGAACTAGAGAGTATTGGAACACTTTGAACAATTTTCAGATGACTGGAAATTTCGACCTAGACATCCGGTTTGGATAAAACATGAGAATTTTATGATCTTCAGCATTCTAGATGTCTGGACTGATATTTTCAGACGTTTGATATGCTGCATTTCTCTAACATGTATTCTTTAGTGTTCAGAATTAATTTTTACCCTTTGTATTAGACTTCCAAGCTTAATTTATGATAAGACAAATAATTTTATTAACTAAAGATTATCCTATTTATTAATTACATCAACGAATATATATATATATATATATATAGTTATATGAGATAAACATTGATACAAGCTTTACATATTTTCCTTGAATTAATTTTTCACACTTATTTAGCATAATGGAAAATGTTTTAAATATTTCTAGCACTTTTGAAAGCAACGTCCTATATTTAAAAAGAGCATCTAATTTTTTTTATTTCAAAATTTGTACTTTGTGATAGTCTAAGTTTAACAATAGCAATCCTAAACTATTTATAAAAAGAAAAAATGAATTAGATATATGGAATTTGTTGTGGTTTCATTATCCATAAATGCTTGGTTTTCTTTTACGGAACATTCGCTATTCAAAATCTATCTCATATTTTTGTCTTTCTTTAGTACCTACAAATAATAATAGTTTTTGGTACCCACTCACTATGTTAGGGTCCAGGAGTTAACCAAAGGGTAAAAACCTTACCAAAATAGAAGTGGTTATACCTTCTAAAAAAAGAAGATAATGAAACAACCAAATAGTAGTTACTTTTGAATACTTTTGAATGCATTAAAAATAATAGTATTTTAATCATAGTGTGGTAGAGAATCTTACTTTTTATAGCATTTCACCGCTATGTTTTGGCATATAAGTAGGTCTGCCAATTATTAATTAAATAACTACTATTTGTAAACTAGGGTATTAGTAAAGAAATTAATATTTAAAGCATGTGATACCCAAGAATATTATAATTTCTTAAGTTTCAGGACCACACCCATTTGGGTGTGGTTGAACCTTATAAATATAGTTTTCATTACAAATCACATTCTTATAATATTTGCTGATGTATATTTATCTTTCATGATTAGTTAGATTAGCAGGAACCTATATATTAATAGTCATCGATTTAGTATCCAAAGGATGTTTTCTATTTTCAAGTAAAATAATACCATTACATGAAGTGGTTTTAGTAATATCTCTATTTTTAGTATTATTATTAAAATGTGTATACAATGTATATCCAATACTATTTTTATGTTTATTGCACTTATAGCCTGAACCACTTTTATTATTGTGAACTTTAGTGTTTATCATTAAGGAAGATAATTTCTTTTATTGAATTTTGTAACATTCTCACCTAATTTGTCAAAATTCGCTTAGTCACAAATTCCTTTTGCAAAATAAAATTGTTTTCTTTTAAAAGCTTGCATTCTTTTATTAAATCTAAATTTCTAGTATTCAAAGCACTATTCTCTTTTTCAAGAAAAAAAATTTAGAATTAGATTCATTAAAAGAATTTACCAAAAATATAATTTCATTTTGAAAAGATTCACATTCCTTTAAAAGGGTAACATTATTATCAATCAAAAGCTCATTTTCTTTTAAAAGGAAATTATTTTCTGAAACAAATTCTTCAATAGTAGTTTCAAAAATTCTACTTTGTTTCATTAAGAAATCATTTCTTCCTTTAATTTATCGTATTTAAGTTAGGAATCCTTTAATTTCTATAAAGAAACATTATTGACCTTTCGTAACAATTTAATTTTTTTGAATAAACTATCTTGTGGTACTAAAAGATCATTATATATAGAATCACTATGTACCATTTAGGATCTGAGTGTAGCCACATTACGGATGTATTGAGATTCTATTTCCAGTTGCTTGCTAAGTGTCTTTGAGATCTGACCATATCTTCTCTTTATGGCTATTGTTCTAGGATGTTGTTACGATCTCTAGAATCCCTTGCTCCGATACCAAATGAAAGTCTATGCGGATCAAGTAATATGATTATATCTACTACATAAAAACTTATACAAACTGGCAGTATAAAAATTGTAATAAGCTAAGTGCACCAGAGAGTCCAAACTTCTCATTTTATGTCCAGTCCCAGACTTCTTCTGGATTTACCACAGCACCCTCACTTAACCCAAAGAAATAAATTTTACAAACCTCTTGAGCTACCGAACTGGATTTCTATATTACAAACCGCTTATGCTTTCGAATAGGACTTTGTGTCCGAAAAACTCCAATAGGATTTCAAATATAAATGGTAGTAAGTTTCTTAACCGATTGTATTCTTGATAACATGGGTAAGTCTACTAAGTACACCCTTCCTATAATCTCCTTAAGATGATGATTTGAGCGTGTGATTGTAGAAAGTAAATTGTTGAGGATATTTGTAATTCACAAGTGCATATAGAATAGAAAGATAGAAAGAATTGATTCTTGGTTGTTGGTAAGAAGAAAAGTGAATTCTTAACTCTAAATATTGATATGAAAAGTTATAAATCAATAGTTGCAACCATTTTAATAATTGCAACTCTTGAGAAAGAAGATGTCTCTTTAAAGTTTGAATTTCTATAAAGGGTTGTCCCTGTTCGTCAGGTCTAGACGTTTGAGCAAAAGTGCCCAGATGTCTAAACGAACATAAAAAATTCCAAAAAACACAAGAACAAAAAAAGGTCATTCAAATGTCTAAAATTTTCTTGCCAGACATCGTTGTATGAATCTAAACATCTACGATGAATTTTCTAAACGTCTAGATTTGAACTAAAACGTACGTTTTTATTTCAATATGACTAGACGTCCGTGATGAAATGATAGACATTTGATGATGAATTAAAATGTTCCTCAGACATCCATGATGAAATATAGACTTGTGTCGACCCAGTTTTGTGAACAATTTATAGTTGAATATGGAAATCATTTAAATATTAAAATCTTGGTCCAATGTGTACAAAAAAAATGATTTTGAAAGCTTATTTAAATTCTATTTAAATAATAAAGGTTATTGTAAATTTTAATTTCTAATTTAAGTGATTATAATTGTTATAATGATTATTTGTTTTAATTAAGCTGTAAAATTATCATTTCGGAGAACTGTCTTGGATTTTGACGAAACTAGTACCATTCGGTCTGGAATAATGAATTGTTGCACGTCGACGAGTTTCGTGATGATCAGACATGTTATGTGATCTTACGTGCTCAAACGCATAATTTTGAAATTAAAAGAATAAAATATATTCTAATTTTCCTGTAAATACACCTTAAAAACTTAACCTATTTCTCTTTCTTCTTCCACCAGAAACTTAGCCGCCACCATGTTCTTTCATTCTTTCAATTAAATCGGATGCCACAGTTAACAGATTCAAGAAATTTTGGACTAAATGGCTTCATGTGGACGACTACTTAGTATTGGTGCGTTTTTTTTTGGTTGCGGTGATGGATTGTCATGTTCAACCACGTATAGGTCATACTAGGGCTGGAGATGATCACTGATAGATGGGGTGAGGGACTATGGCGAGGGGGTGTTACACTTGTTGTTTGTATGCGAGTAAATTAGGATAAAGGAGAGATGGTGTGGCTACAAGGTGATGGTCGTGAATGTCAGTGTCTTGTAGTGAGGAGAAGGTCGTGATTTAATGAATGGTCTGGAGTCAAAATAGAGGCTACGGTTGGATTCGTGATGACGAAAGGAATTGGATGGCAGTGTTTTGGTAGTGTGCAATGCTTCGGAGTGAAATAGGACTGTAGGCATGATTGAGTTAGTGCATCGATCCCATTGTATTCATTAGGTCGACTTCGAAGTGGAAGTGACTAGGGTAGGAGATCACGGTGTACGATGCATTGGTGGAATCAGTTGGTCGAACTATCATGAATTGATCAAGGAATCAAAGGAGGGAAGAGTGGCGATGGTTTTGTCCATATACGTGTTCATGCATAGTGATATGGAGGGAGAATAGATGATTTAAATCAAGGTGATTAAGTTTAATTAAATTATTAAGGTCAATTAGTATAAGTTTTTAATTCACAAATCTTATAAAAATCTATCTTGTTCATACGAGGTCTGATCGATGCATTGTCTTTACGTTCGAATTGTATCAATAATATCGATGCATTGGAGATGGATTCATCGAGTTTGGAGCTCATGTGAATTCTAATCATTTGGACTATTCGAAAATGCAAAAACGTTAACTAGAGCTTGGGTGAGTTTTACTCACCAGTTTTACAATTATTGTGTATATAATTTTTATTATACTAAAAATGTAAACTGTATGATGAATAATGCAAGTTATTACTTTTAGACCACACCTAGTTTTGTAAAACAAGTGATAACATTATATTGGAGTATAATCTCCTTCTGATTCTATAAACATGTATCATGGCCCAAACTACTTGTTTACATATTTGAGATTGATTTATGAAAAGTTATAGTACGTTATGAATGTTAGAAACGATATAGTCGTTATAAACATGCTTTGAAATCCTTGATATTTTGACATACGTTAAATTGGATAAATTAGGTAAACAGTGGAATGTGTGTGTATTAGGTTGTTCTACACATATTTGGGTGTGTTTGGCATAAAGGAATTGGTTTGGACATTTAAGGGAAACTGCAAATGGTAGAAGCGAAATGATCGTGATAGATGCACTTTGAAATTGATGTGATCTGCGATTTTAAAGTTAACTTTGAAAGACATCCTATGACTTCTTCGTATTGATTAATAAGTATTGTTAGTGTACTTAATATGGGTAAGTAACAAGATTTGAATATATTGTTGAAAATCGCTTTTGGATTTTTAAAGTAATGGTTTTAAATTATAAAACAAGTTTTACATGGTGTTTAAAAAAAGGTTTTAATGTAATAAATATACTAAAATATACTTTTAATGTATATATATGGTTTTTGGAAACTGTTAAAGGTTTGATTTAAGAAAAAAAAGGATTTTATATTATAATATTTACAAATGGTTTATAGTATTTTATTAAATATCTTTGTTTTATAAACAAATTAGTACATGTAAATATCTATCTTGTTAAAAGTATTTTAGTATATTTAGAAGTTTTAAAAAGGAAGTTTTAATATTTTGTAAAAAGATATAAGGATTTTTGTGATTAAAACACTTATGCTATAGTGGACTGTTTTGTAAAATTGATTAAAAAGGTATATAACATTATTTAATGAAATGAAGAAGTACTTAGAACTTAAAATAGATATCTTAAAGTAAATGGAAAGTATAAAAGTGATTTTTGGATTATAGTATCAATGTTTGTACAACATCTGTTTTAACCTATTTGACTGTACTTTTGAAAAGTGTGGATCTTTAAAACAGAAATTTAAAGAAAACGGAATAGTAAAGTGTTTTAGATTTTGTCATAAACAATGGTTTAGTAACATTTGTTTTGAAACCCTCGGGTAATATTTTAATGTGGTAAAATGTTATTAAATGAGTTTGGAAAATACTTATGTCTTAAAATGTTAAAGAGAATAACGAGTATGAATTGGTTTTGTGTTTGTTGCGGCAATGTGTTAATAACATTCGCCTTTAGCCTGTTTTGATCATGCTTACGTATGTAAATAGATCTTTAAAAAGAATGTGTTAAAGATAATCATAAGTGAAATGGTTATGAGTGTGTAACGACAGTGTTCGATATCATTTTCGAAATCAGAATATTCTTATATCATAAAAATGTAAATCATTTTCTAAGTGAAACGTCGTAATTCGTTTCGTTCAATTTTGATTTCTATAGCTCCGTTTACCTTATTTTCTACGTTTTAGCAGCATTTTAGGTAGCAGAAAATTCGAGTTTTTATAATTTGATCGTATCGCTAATATCTGTATACTACTCCATTCGCCTCATCATGCCGATCCTCGCGGTATATTTGTTTCTGTATTTTGAGGTCTGTTACGCGACAGAAACGATAAAACGGTTCATCATACGAGTACCATAATTGTGAACTTTGATTTTCCTTGCTTTTCGAATTCAAAACCATGCAATCCAGCCACAATTAATTGTTTTAATTTTTCAGCTGAATAATAGGGTGACCGTTTCCATTTCATTCATCCAATATTTATTCATTTTTGCCTGTACTTTTTTTACTCTGCAACTCATTCGAAAAGGTACGTTCATTCTTTCCTCTTTTTCCTCTGTTCTTTCCCATTCCAAAGCTCATACTCGCATTCTCCTCCTACCAAACTCGAAGCATAGCACGTCCTCCCTACCCAGATCAACGCCAACACCACCACGCCCAAGCGCCGCCTTCGCCTCGACTAACAGCATCCAATTCCTCCCTCTGAACGTCAGTCACACAACCCTTCAACACATCGAAACCCACCCTTTCACTGAGCGTCGCTTCCACCTCTTTGGCCGCCACATCCACTACCATTCCCTCCAAGCACCTGTTCCTGGCAGAGCAACATTTTTGCTCATCATTCTTTCTTTCAAAATTTATGGGCTGTGCTCCAATATAAGCTTACATATGATATATATGTTTATATATACTGCGCATATATATATATTGGAGGGTAGAAGTTATATTTTTCGTTCGGCATCCAAGCTGATTATTCTTTTTTTTTTTTAACCAAAATAATAGCTTCCGTATAAACTCAACCAAAAGCTGTCAACATGCCTGACAGGTAACCAAAATAATCGAAAAAGAAATACAACATCGAGAACTCACAGCATAGAAAAGAAAGAAACACCCAGAAGGGACAAATAGAACCTTTCAAGAGGCAAGGCGAAGAAGCTCTGGCCCAGCCAGACAACACACCCGATGAGCTCCCGGTTTCAACCGCACATCCAACACCGTAATCGAGCTCCGGCAAGGCCACCGCCCGACGACGATGTTGATGGATCAACACCCAAAAAAAAGCAAGCCCAACCACCGCTCCTCCAAACTAGAAGGAGAAAACAGACAGCACCCCTAAAACTGAAAGACCGACAACTGGAAAGCGATAAAGAGATCCTTGAAGCAATCTCCCAGCAGAAGAAGAATACAGAGGAACAATCCACCATGGAAAAGCAAGATCCTGGAAGCAATAGACATACCGTGAGAAATCAAGGGGGGGTTGGGGAGATGACGGTCAAGGGGAGACTAGGAAGCCAGAACCACCAGTCTCCGGATAGTCAATCATCCAATTCCCGCTCTATACGAAGATTGAGAGCAGGATATAGATAGAAGGTTAACTAATCGGCCAGAGCGAGCACTGACTGATCCTCTGAATGGACGACTCCGAAAAGCTAAGAAAATCCAAGCTGATTATTTGTTGTTGTTTCATTTTTTTATTTGGCTTGTCTTTTGTTGCGTGAACCTCTTGCCTGCTCGATTCATTTTGGCTGTAACTTGAATTTTGTTCTCTGTTTCATATGAAACATATATATATATATATATATATATATGTATGTATGTATGTATGTATGTATGTATGTATGTACGTACGTACGTACGTGTACGTACGTACGGTGAACATGGATTGATTTTTCTTTGTCTGTGTAGTTATGTGTATACTTGGCCGAGTTGAATACATATACATTACATACATCTATCGTATACATATATCCAGTCTGAGCCATATGGATACACTTACATATACAGTCGGCTGAGGTAATTTTTTTTGGAATCTAAGCTTAAGTTTGTAGTGCATTTAGTGTACACATATATATACTTGAAGTCATATCTGTTGTATTTTATTTGTTGATAAAATTAAGGTATATTGCATATACATATATGTATGTATGTATGTATGCATGCATGCATGCAAATTAGTTTAGCTTGCTTGCTTTATATCATCGTCTGTGATGCAAGACTATTCAATGTTTGAAGAAGAAAAAACAAATTTGTGTATATATATTTGTTTGTTTCCATTGACTTATTGTGCTAAAATCTGTTTCGTGCTTATCGCGGCTAATTGATTTGTCGCGCCTGATTCATGCCAGTGTCTATTGCATTGTTCTTTGCCCGTTGTTGTTTTCCATCATCTCTAGCCACGAAAGGTGAGAAATCACTAACAATCAACATTCTTATGCTCATTAAATTGACTTCGTAGGAAATGACAATTTGAATGTACCGTTAAAATTGAATTGCTAGTTATTAACTATTAAATATGATAAGTTGTTTTCAAATTGATCGCTTATGTAAATTCACACCATTATATGTAATTGATTATTTCATAATTGTTATTATTATCGATCATATATGCCAGTAACTGTCATTTATTGTTCTTACTCTGCAAGTTTCCTTAGTTTAGAAATCACTATGGATTAAAATGATACATACACGAACGGACTTTAGAATAGAAAAAATTCATTATGGGTTGAAATGATAAACCCAAGCGATTTTAGTTATTATTGAAATTTTGGGATTGCGGGTTTAATGATATAAACTACTAAATTTTAACTATTACGGATTGAAATAACAAATATCCATATCACTTGACTATAGGATAGTATATACGAACATCGTTGGTCTATTTTGAAAAATGATTTCCAAATGTTCGAAAGGAAATGTATGAGTTTGATTTTGAAATGTAATAAGTACTCTATTTTATTATTGTAAAATTTATAACCTTAAAATGTTAAAATGTTGATTTTAGAAATATAAAAATTATGAGTTTAATTTAAAAGTAATTTATAAAAATTTACTTATAGTTTATTTTCTAAAATATATAAAATAACATTTTAAAGAGATAAATAAAAAGGTTTAATTTATTTCAAAATTTGTATAAAATTAATTTTTATTTAATATATATAATATTTTGAAAAGATTTATATAATTTATTTTTAAAATAGATTTTTATAAATTTAATAAATAAAAAGATTGGAAAGGTACATTGGAATTTTATTGATAACTTAAATCGGTTATTAATTGAATTTAAATAAAGATTCATTCGGAACTTAATGAATTTTGGGATTTATAACTTCTTTTAATATAAGGGTGATGAAAAGAATACTTTAAAATTTGAACAGAATTAAAATTGAATATTCGTTTTGATTTAAATTTGTATTTATGATTTTATTTAAATATTTATAAAGTAATTTTGTAAATGACCATGGTGTGAAATAAGCGTTTGGTTGTTAAAGAGACCGGGATCGGATATTGTCATACTCTCTGTCAATACCAAAAACCACTTTAACAACTATACGTGGTGGAGATTCCCGAAGGAAGGAGGATGATTTGGTGAATGATTCTGTATGGCATTTACATAGCCCTGACTCACGTGAGTCAGCTTGATGTGCTAAAACAGGAGCCACGTCGGACCAAGTGAGGTCGTTCTTCCTATCAGGCACATTTCTTCGAAATCATATCTATTTCTTTTGTGATTTGATTTTGGTATGCACACCTTTGATTGGGAGTGCGTCTCGAGGTGGGCGGTAGTAGCTTCTATGCATTACCACCAGTCCGGATTTGCAAAACGGTAATCCTACTCTGGGCATTGCCTTGTGTGCCTTGTCACGTGCCTTATCACGCCCTCTGCGACTTTGTTTTGTACCGTACCTACAGAGTGCTCCCTGAGTATCACATTAGTTTGGTGGGGGCTTGCAGTATCTGTATAGACTACATGAATATATAAAATGTGTAAGGGGGATATAGGTAATGCCTTAACGCTATTTTGGCATTTTACTTTACTGTAAACATTACATATGTAGCATATTGTAGTATGTAGATAGTTTATCGGATCCTTAAAGGATGGAATCCCAACATCCTTTTAGTTATATTGCATTTTCTTGACATTACACTTGAACTTGATTTATCTGCATACGAATGTTAATCCTGATTCGAGTGTTTTTGTTTTGCTTTACGCTCAGGTCAGCCTAACTGTCACAGTTGAGATTCCTCTTTTAGAGCTGGAGTTCGTTTGGAAAATCTAGCTTATCTATTTCAGCCTTCAGTTTATTTCTGTTATTTGAGTTGTATGTCTCAGACTAGTCATTTGCTTTGAATTAGAAACTTCTTTGTATTGGGATTTCTATTGCATTCTGTTTGGGATTATGTTATTTTCTGTTGTAGCTTCAAGAACTATAATTTATTTATTCCGCTGCTTAATCTCTATGGCTGCAATTCTATGATTGATTTATTTATTGTATATGTTAAGTTATTCCAAATAAATATATCAACGATTTGTTGCTTTGAGCGATTCAAGTTTGACATGTGTGGATTATTGTCGATTTGAATGGTTCAAAATAATAGGCGTTACACCATAGTTAACGGATCAAGTAATTTTAGATCACTACAAGAAAATAGGGTTTATATAGCATTATATGATAGCCTTGTAATTAAAGTGCTATATAAAACAATTTAAGTTAAAAAAATATAACTACAAAACGAGCTATGGAAACAACACGCCGCTATATTACCCTACCATTTTTAACAAAAGCGGGGAAAAGAACAAGGCGCGCGGCATCTTTTCTAACTTAGTAAAAAAAAGCCGCGTAAAATCCAATTCCCTCCGTTTCACTTTCCTCTTCCCTTTCCCCGTCGACCAAAATTCTCAAGCATTACGACATCGATTTCGCTTCAGCAACTATTACGACATCGATTTCGCTTCAGCCGGTTGGATTCACATCGATTTCCGCGTCATTCCTCTGGCAACTGTCGTTGATTCCGCATCGATTAACGCCAATACCCAAGGTTTGTTCTTCGGAGAAACTCTATGTACAGTAATGCTTTCTCTTCTTTGTATACGCGAGTTTGATTTGAGAGCGATGCGTGCTCTTGCACGTGCAATGTGCGGTGAGCTTCTTGTTGTTTCTGAGTTTGTGGTTCGGTTTTTGCTATGCTTTTCTTTCACTCTTCTTGCTACTAGTTCGGTTTTTCCGTAGTAAGGTTTTTCCTTTTGATGGAGTCTGGAGTTTTTGGAACATTGAATGATTTTGTGTTTGGTTTAGGGAATTTAGAGGTGATTTCTTTTGTGAATTTACTTGCTTGTAGAATTTCATTTACTGTTTCTTCTAGTATTCTTGCTGGTATTGACATTTTGATGAAGTCTGGAGTTTTGGAACATTTACTGGTTTCATTTACTGAATTTCATTTACTGGTTTTTCCTTTTGATGGAGTCTGGAGTTTTTGGAACATTGAATGATTTTGTGTTTGGTTTTGTGAATTTAGAGAAGATTTCTTTTGTGAATTTACTTGCTTGTAGAATTTCATTTACTGTTTCTTCTAGTATTCTTGCTAGTAAAACATGATGTTATTGCAGTTTTACAATAAATATATACTTTAAGTTTATGATATGTCGCTACAAATTTGAAGAAAACTTCATATACAACATCACATCATTCTTTAAGTCATCTCGTTTTAGTTTCCCAGTAGTAGTTAAGGGCAACGGCTTTTTCCATGGTATGAAAATCTTTGGTATCTTAAACCTGTTATTCATCAGACAAAATTGGGTCAATCAATACAAATCAAAGAAACATAATCCAGTATTAAGAATAAATGAGGTAACAAGTAATTACGGAAATTCACACGCACAAACAATCTATATGATTTTATGTCAATACCATAAATTATGAGATTGGAATGAAAAGTTTATCTATTTACCTGCTTAGTTTTTGTTGCTGACAATATTTTTGGAGAACCTCAGTCGATAAATCATTTACTTCTATAGCATTCGAGGAATTTATGTCAAATCATTTGCAGCTGTCTCGAATTGTAGAATTTCATTTACTGTTGCTGGACTACTAGTTGTAGACTTAAGTTTAAACCTGGCAAGCTCATCAGTATAAGTTTATCGCAACTCACATTGACATAGGGCTATATCATTGAATCATCTTTCTAGTATGATTGTATCCAGCAAAACACAACTAACTAAATATTGTTTTAAGTTTTAGAAATTTGCTTGCTTAAGTAGTATCGCATCTCAAGATGGATAAGGATTGGGTGCATCTACACAGGTAAACTACCAGTGACTGTGAGCAAAGATATGTTTTGATTTTGAAAAAATATATGTATTTTTTGTTAATTTTGCAATTGCAGAACTAGTAGTGAGTACGAACAAGGGGCTTGGAATTTTGTGAATTTTGCAAAGAAAAGTTTAGAAAATATGGAAAAAATGTTATGCCCTTGCTTGGATTGTCGAAACCTCAATCACCAATTTGGAGTCACCACTGTCGAGCATTTGATTATAAGGGGAATGGATCCTAAATATAAAAGAGGTAGATGGTACAATCACGGCGAGCAAATAGACACAGGGAAAAAAATTAAGTTGGATGGTGCATATGATTTATTCAAAGGCATTCGCTACGAAGATGAAGATTTCATCAATCATTCTTTTTTTACTAATGATAACGATGAGGATAATGTGCAGAGACGAGAAGATGATTTATTAAAAAATTTAGAAGATGTGGAAACCCCATTATATCCTGATTGTCCAGATCAAACAAAGTTATCTGCCATTATTGCCTTATATAACTTTAAATGTGAGACTGGGTTATCTGATAATGGTTTTGATAAGCTTCTAATCGTGCAGCAGTCGTTGTTACCAAAGGATAATGTACTTCCTAAAACCATATATGAAGTGAAGAAATTTCTTAAAATTTTCGATATGGGTTTTGAGAAAATTCATGCCTGTGAGAATGATTGTTGTCTTTTTAGAAAAGAGTATAAAGATTTGGATAGTTGTCCAAAATGTGGATTTTCGAGATGGAAGACTAATCAACGTACAGGAGAGGTTATGCAAGGGATCCCGGTAAAAGTATTGCGATATTTTCCAATAGTTCCAAGATTTATAAGAATGTTTAGATCGCAAACAATGGCAGAAGATTTAAGATGGCATTTTAATAACAAAAGTAACGATGGAAAAATGCGCCATCCGGTGGATTCTATAACGTGGAATGTAGTGGATGAGAAATGGGAATCATTTTCAATGGATCCACGTAATCTCAGACTTGGTCTTGCTACTGATGGTTTTAATCCATTTTCTATGTTAAATTCTGAATATAGTTGTTGGCCAATAATGCTTGTAACATATAATCTCTCGCCTTTGTTGTGTATGAAGAAGGAGAATATTATGTTAACATTGCTAATTCCTGGTCCGAAGCAACCGGGGAATGATATTGATGTTTATTTGGCGCCATTGGTAGAAGATTTGCATCATTTGTGGAATAATGGAGTTGAAGTTTTTGATGCATTTACTAAAACAGCTTTTAATCTGAAAGCAGTTTTGTTATGGACGATAAATGATTTTCCAGCTTATGGAAATCTCGCCGGATGTTGCGTAAAAGGTAAAAAAGCATGTCCATCATGCGGCGTGAATACTCACCATCGGTGGTTGAATCATAGCTGGAAGACTGTTTATATGGGTCATAGAAGATTCTTACATCCTTCTAATCAAATGAGAAAACAAAAGGTTTGGTTTGATAATACTGTAGAGAATGGAAGCAGGCCTAGAATTTTAACTGGAAGGAACATCTCTAATATTTTAAAAGACTTTCCAAATAATTTTGGAAAAGAAATTAAAGATGAAAAAAACAATAAAAAAGGGAAGAAAAGCAAGCAAAATAAAAAGAGACAAATGAAGAAAAGGAAGAGTTGCCATAATAGAGAAACCGAAGCTAATGATCCTATGAAAATGGAGCTATCAAGATGGAAAAAAAGATCAATATTCTTCGATTTGCCATATTGGGAGGTTAGTGTGAAGTTTTATTATTTTACACTTGATTAACATTAAAATATTATATCGTTGAAGTATTACACTCTTGGTTTTTCAGGAGCTTCCCTTACGTCATAACTTAGACGTGATGCATGTAGAGAAAAATGTCGGTGAAAGCATTTTGGGCACGATGCTGCATGATAAAAAGTCAAAAGATGGAATTAACTCGAGAAAAGATCTAGAGGATTTGGAAATTCGACATGGACTTTATGCACAACCTCGCGGAAAAAAAACATATCTTCCGCCGGCTCCATATACATTATCAAATTATGAGAAAAAAACCTTCTGCAATAGGTTGTATAATTTCAAGGGACCTGATGGTTATTGTTCAAATTTGAAAAATTGCATTTCATTGGAGGATTACAATGTTAGTGGTTTAAAATCTCACGATTACCACGTTCTAATGCAACAGTTGTTGCCAGCTGCAATAAGAGGACTATTGCCAAGGAAACCAAGGGAAGCAATAGTTCGTTTATGTTCATTCTTTAATAAAATATATCAACGCGTGCTTGATAGAGAAAATCTGCAACAACTTGATGATGAGATTATTATAATATTATGTGAACTTGAAAGATATTTTCCTCCCTCTTTTTTTGATATAATGATACATTTGACAATTCATCTTGGAAGAGAAGCACGGTTGTGTGGGCCAGTTCATTTTCGTTGGATGTATCCTTTTGAAAGATATATGAAAACACTTAAAGATTATGTAAGAAATCCCGCACGACCTGAGGGGTGTATTGCTGAATCCTATCTTGCTGAAGAATGTATGAGATATTTTGGTGATTTTTTGAAAAAAACAGGACATATAAAAGAGAAAGGTGTTCGAAATGAGGACTACGAAAATTCTGTAATACTTGAAGGACGTCCAATTTCTGCGTCTAAGACAGTTACATTATCTTCTAATGAGAAAAAAAATGCTCATTTGGCCGTGTTAATGAATATGGCAATGGTTGAACCATTTTTAGAGTAAGTGAATTTTATAGTATGTCTATATTGTTTTGATGTACTTAATTGCAAGTATAAGTCGACACAACTTTTTCTTTTTCAGTTTGCATTTGAAGGAGTTGCAAGATTCAGACAAACGTATAGGAAGAAGCGCAACCTTACTTTGGAAAAAACATACAGATAACTTTGCCGATTGGATTAAAAAGAAGGTTGGTTAAATTTTATAATAAACTAACATTGGTTTCAGAACATTGTGACATATATATTAAATATTTTTTACAGATACCTATTAGCTCAGAAGATCATGATAAATTGTTAAAATGGATTGCATACGGTCCAAAGAATGACGTCTTGTCCTATAAGGGATATATCATCAATGGACAACGTTTTCACACAAAAGACATTGACAGAGAAACTCAAAATAGTGGGGTTACATATGATGCCACTACCATGTGTAGAGCTAGTGCAAAAGATATATCTCAAGTGGTTGACGTAGTTACTTACTATGGGATATTGACCGATATATTTTTGTTAGATTATCATGTGTTTTATGTTCCCATTTTTAAATGTCATTGGGCAAATGTCGGAAACGGTGTAAAGGTTGAAGATGGATTCACTCTTGTAAATTTACATCAAAATCAAGCTTCATTTTCAAAAGATCCATATATTATTGCATCTCAAGCAAAACAAGTTGTTTATTTAAAAGACAATGATGACTCTAATTGGTATGTGGTAATGAAGACACCACCAAGAGGCTTTCATGAGTTAGAGACAAATGAATCGGTTGATGAAGTTAACTATGTTGGGGAAGATTACAGAGAAATCGATATGGATGTTGATGATTCTAATGACGATGTTAGCTATGTTAGAGAGGATTGCGAAGGCATATTTGAGTAGTTAAAACAAGGTTTGTTAATTCATTTATAGGATCAGTAATAATTAACACAAGATGTCATTCGGTAATATGCATATGTTAGATCTTAACCATCTGAATCATAATAGATAAATATACAGAAGTAACAGGACATTTGAATAATATATCAGGATTAATTATGCTATATCATAATCCAAAAATTAATAGACATTAAATGCATTAATTAGTATATTTTGAAAAGGGAAATTGAATATTAGATTATATAATGTAACCTCTCCAGTAATTGTGCTTTGTGATTTTCAGTTGTCTATTGTGAAATTTTGTAGCATGCTTGCCTATTTTTTCAAGTGATTCGATCCATTCAGTACTCTAATTTTTTTCCCCTTTTTCACTTTTATAGTCTGTCGATGTTTGCTGACAGAATAATTCTAGTGCTACTGCAGAAGTTAATGAGATGTGACATAAATAGCGAACCATATGGAACAAAGACTGTTAATGTGATGACTGATAATCTTGCATGACTTGTATTTTTTGGGTTTTTTGGTGTTATGCCTCTATTAAAAGCAGACGAGGCTTTGTGGCTGTTAACTCATCATCCACTAGTTTAAATCCTATTACCATTAAAAATAAATCATAATGGATCATTAACCTATGTAATTAGTGGGCATTTTATGTTTTCATAGTCATCAATCTATGTTTGACGTGTGCTCAAAAATTAAAAATAGGTTATTCTCACTAAAGTTTGAACCAGGTTAAAAAATTATTGGATTAAATGTAACATTACATCCGATAGATATATAGTTAGAGTTACAGTCTATAACAAATATCCATAACAAATTAAGTTAGGTTGAGTTAGGTTTATATGAGTTGAGTTGTCTAATATCGATTGAGTGCAGCTCTAAGATTGAGTGCAGCCCTAAGCACTATTACTCTTTGTAAATATTATGTATACAGTATGTTGCTTCTAATACTATTACATCAACTTAACTCTTTATTTATTTTTGTTTGCAGAATAATGGCAAAGAGGAAGAGAGGAAACGTCAAACAAAAAGAAACTGAGGTACCAAAAGCTGCGTTAAATCAGTCTACAGTCAGGGAAGAGCTTATCCACCGTAGCCATTTGAATGTGATGGAAGATGAAACAGTAGCTAAAGCACTTGAGGACAACGTGCAAGCACCTGAAGACAATGCAATGCAAACTGGCGAAAATTATGAAGCTTCATTGGAAGATGATGGACCGGTTCATGAAAATGCAAATCCAAGCGGGAAAAGAACTACTAGAGGTCCAACAAAAATGAAAAGGCTTCCTTCAGATGCTATGAGTAGAGTTGAAGTAGAATTTAATTCGACGGCAGAGCCAATAGGACCTGGATCAGTTAGTTTATCTTCATATTTAGGACTGCTAGTCCGAGGGGTTGTTCCGTTTACACTTGATGATTGGAGGCTACTCGATGATGATAGAAAATTTGTTTTGTGGGAATCCATTAAGGTACGAGACAATGATTTTTTAAATTTTATCTTACACTTGACTGTTTTTTTTGACTAATCTTTTGTACACTTGACTGTTTTGTGGGAATACCATATGACTTCTAATACTGTCAATAGTAACAAGTTCTACTATATTTCTTGGACTATAAACTCAGTTGGAAAAATAAATCGAAACAGTTTGAATTCATGAATCATAATTCATGAATACTGAATATTTGTACTTTGAACAATTAAAATAGACAAAGAAGAAATTATTTTGCTGAATATTTTTAATGTTTCGATGTATTGTCTTGCTGATGTCCATGTGTTTGTGTGTTACCTGAATTATTTTGCTGTGACCAAAAAAGTTGCAATTTGTATGTACATAACTATCTTGCTTTCATTTTTCATAAATCACAGCAGTAGGCACTTTACAATCAGTTTAAGCAATTTATTATATTTACAATACTGAATATATTTACAATCAGTTTATGCAATCAGTTTATATTTACAATCAGATTATGCAATACTGAATATTTTCATACTGATATTAGGCTAGATTTAAATTAGACGAAGACTGGCAAAAAGTGTCTATATTTCGTCAAGTGGGAACTATTTGGAGGGCCTCGAAAAGCAGATTCATTAGGGAGTTAGGAAAAGCAAAAACCAAAGAAAAAATGCTTCAGTTAAAACCAGACAACATCGACAGTATGAAGGAGTGGAGAGATTTTGTTAAGTTGAAAACAAGTCCAGCCTTTAAGGTAAAAAAAATATATTTAATCATTAATCAGATCCTTATTATTGATTAACAATAATCACATTTTATTGTAGACACAAAGTGAGAAATACAAAGCCATAAGACGGAAGCAATTCCCACACACATATAGCCGCAAAGGAATGGCTCGATTAACTGAAGAAATGGTGAGAAATTATTTTGGATTCAAAATTATACGACTTAGACTTCTTCGTTCTTTCATTTTTTATCAATGTTAAAGATATCTCACTAATAAATTAGTCTTCGTTTTAATGCAGAAAGAGCAGAGTGAAGATCCATCTTCCATCTCTAGAGTTCGAGTTTGGATTAAATCTCGCACTCGAAAAAACGGTGAACCGGTGAATACAACTGTTGCAGATGTTATTGTAAGGCCTTTTGATACTTATTGATATATTTTGGAACCTGCACGAATAGTTTGGAACCTACACGAATAGTATATACTTAACAATATCTTTTATTGTGTTCACATGGAAACTGCTAAATAATATGAAATTAGATTTTTTGCACGTGAGGTTTCGGTTATGTTATTAATATAGTTCCTTTAGACAAGCTGACAGCTCATTGTGGTCAATTTTGCACACTTTAAATTGAGAAAAACTGAGTGAATAAAAGCAGAACTTATTAGTGGAACCGATGTGTACATGCCAGTGTGTAAACACTGCTATGTCTATGGCCATATAGTTATAGCAGAAGCAATGCCAATATTGAAATCTGAAAAGAATTGCTTGAATTCACCCTGGGATTGCTAGTACATGAATCAATAAAAATTTCTTACATGGGCAATGCAATTTGAGTGTTCATTGTATGAGTATTCATCGTGTATTATGTGAATGCAGAAAGCTAGCTATTTTTATAATTTTTGTCTAGCTTTTAGTTTTCATTTTTTAGATGAAAAGCAACTTTCTTCCATTTCAAGCTTAAAATATTCTTACTGCCGAGCCTCTTTAATTCAAGAAGTGAAAGGGCATCCGCTTTTGATGGTTGATTTACATGATTGTGATTATGTATGTTTTTCTGTAAAACATGCATTTTTGTTCGAAATACATGCTTGTGATTGATGTACACTAGACAAATTTACTATGTTCACATCAAATTATTCGGGCAGAAGCCTTATTTTCATCAAGTATTATATGAACAGATAAAACTAGTTTTTATCTTTATTTAACAGGATATGAACTGCCTTAAAATCTTATGGTCATTGTAATGGCAAGGCTTGATTAAGTTGTTGCTAGAGTTCATGAGTTCCAAGATTCAAAGTCCACCCTTTTACATAAAACTGTTTCTGTCCTCATCTGTTCTACTTTGTAAATCATCTTTTATCAAATTAATGCAATATAAATTGATCGTAGCTTTTATTTTTTGTTATATTTTAATTTTTTGGAACTTAACTAGATTATAGTATATACTAGTGTCCAATACTTCAGATGCAGCATCAACTTGACCTTTTTCTGGTTGTATTCTACCAAAAATGAACTAATAACAACAATCTGAGAGCAAAAACAACTCATGGATCACTTTAAGCATTGTAATGCAGATGCAGGCTTTTAATGTTGACATTGTAACTTGGTCGGCAGACCACACAAGTTCTTGTTCCCTGGAAGTTAAAATTCATCATTTTGAATAAAGAATAAAATAATATAAAAAACGATAGTTCTATATATATTTTTAGTTGCTTTTGCTTCGTGCAATTACTTGTGAGGGCAGAATGCATCGTTCACTGGTACTTGTTAATAATAAGAAAAAAAACTGGTATGAAATTCCTCACATATAATTAGTGTAGTAATACCAAGTAATAGTTGACTGAGAATATAGGCTATTAGCATTTTAAAAAGCATTATCGAACCTCAAAAAACTTTTTACAAAGGAAGTCATTATATATGTCAGTAAGGCTATTAGTATAAATTGACACTCGTATTACAGGAGAAGATAAAAAGTTGTGAAAGTGAATCACAATCTAGCTCACCAAGTAACGAGGCTCTTGCACAAGTGCTAGGACAAGACAAACCTGGGCGACTAAGAGCAATGGGAAGAGGAATGACTCTCACCAAGTTTATTTTATCAAGGGCTAATGATAAGAAACTAACTGAATGCCAGAATACAATTATGGAATTAAAGTAGATGATTCACATGCTAGTGAAGAATCAGGTATATTCTTTTTATTTGTTTTAACTTGGTGAGAGTTATCTTTTCAGTAAGTCATGTTATCTTTTCAACTAAGAAATATACACTTGAATCTATACTTATATATATACCGCTAACAACAATGAGAACAATTTAGCATATGGAGATTTCAAAGTACATGTCAGTTTTGTCAAGGAACAAAAAAACAATGATATGTGTTTAACTCCAAGCAGCATGCTTGCCCCCGAATTATGGTTTTTATTATAATTTAGTGATAAAATGCTAACTTATTTATTGGTTTACCAGGGTAAAGAAAATCGAATTGTTGAAGGCACATCTAAAATGGTAACATTGAATTACATTGCAACATTTTGTTTTTTATATATAATTCAATGATTACTTGGTTTTTAATTAATCGTAGGGTATTTCGGAGAAAATACATGAAAAATGTGATTTATTGGATTGTAATGGGTGTGATGAAATAGTTGCTGAAGGAAGAGTCTTATCAAGTGATTTGAATGAGCTTGTACATCAAATTCCTTTAGGACCAAATGCTATGAAAATTTTGATAGAATTTCCAAGGATAACGGATGCTTATTTGTGGAGGACTGCAGCTACTATGACACGTGTTGGAGAAGCTAAGGACATGATAGTAGCATGGCCAGCTGATAGAGTAGTTGTACGCACGATTGAACAAGAGAAAGAAGACAATGTGGTAGCATTTTAATTTAATTTCTTCTTATTTTTCTCTAGTTTTAGTGGTAGCTGTACCTTAGCAAATGAGACTGGAAATATAGAGTAGAGCTTGATATGGCATATATGAGTATGAATATTATTTTTTGTAGAGTGGAAGCGAAGATAACAAATGCAAGCTTTTTGATTGGTTGGGAAGTGAAGAATTAGTTGCAGAAGGACGAATATGTCATAGTGATCCAAAACAACTTGTTAATGGCATTCCTCTTGGACCATCCGCCAAGCTAGTGTTGATAGACAATCCCAAAAAAGTGAAGGCATTTTTATGGAAGCCAACTGCTAATATGAGATATGTCAAAGAAGCGGTTGGTGGCAAAGTAGCTTGGCCAGAATCTAAAGTAGTCATTGATAAAGCAAACACCGAAGCATCTTTCAGTCCTTCGACAAACTGTGTATCAACTCCTATGGTAATATATTATTTATTGTTCAAATAAATAGTTCAAGTTTGTTCGTGAGGCAATATGTTTCAAATACTTCATATAATTTATAGTTGAAAACAATTATTTATGTTACTTGGTAGGTTGCAAATTCTGCATCGAATAAATGTAAGTTGATTGTTGTTTTTGGAACGGGAAATATTGTTGCCGAGGGACGCGTAGCTTCAACTGATCCAAACATTACGGTCCATTTTGTTCCATTGGGAGAGGGTGCAGCTAGAGTTTGGATTGATGTTGCAAAAGTTCCAACCGCACGTTTGTGGAGACCTACTACCGAGTTTGAATGCATTGAAGATGTCGTTGGCTCTACAATAGCTTGGCCTACGATGAATCTTGTAACGGAATCAACTTATAGTAAGCATATTTTATTACTGTTTAATTAGGTTGAAAATGAATGCATACTTGGTTATCAAATTCATGGTTCATATGAAATTTTAGTATACAAACAGCAATACCGACAGGCATTGGGGTATGGCTGTGATTTGCACAGTATTTTGGTTATTTGGTGACAAAGTTTGTATTGGCAGAGGAAGGTGCAGTAGCAGGCAAGTGGTTGTTCGGTGATGGAAGTGGCAGTTTTGTGATGCACAGAAATGCATAGGGGTGGTACTATGGATGGATGTGTAACTGTTTTGGTGGTGATTTTGTGGAGAGGTAAGTGACAGGAAGGTGTAGTGCAGTGGATGGAAGGGAAACTTGATGTTGGTATTTGATTGAGCGAAGCTTGAAAAGATGCAAAGTTGTTGTTGGATGTAGCAGTAGATGAAGTTTGTCAGTAAGTGTGGGATGGAGGTGCAGGCAGTAATGGAGTGATGTGCACAGAGAAGTAGCTCTATAGGCAGTGGCAGTGTAGAATTTGAAGTAGTGAATGCTGTGAAAGGATTGTTAGGTGGTAAGGCAAGTAGCGATAGGGAGTCTTGTGTTTTTGCACTGTGATGGGTCTGCAAGTTGTGATGGAGTTGTTTGAAGGAGATGAATGGATGGTTTTAGGGTGATGAAGGGAAGTATATTGGTTAGTGGTAGTGGTGTGCAGGGGAAGTAGTAAGATGACAGTTTGTTTTGTTGGCAGAAGTTTTGCTGGGGTATGTGAAAAGTTTGATAAGTGTAATTGTGATAATTATGATGGTGTTGTAACTGTGGTCAGTGAGGTGTGATGATGTTTGGTTGACGGTGGTTGTTTGAGAGGTGAATTTGTAGGCTAGTGGTGGTCAGACAGGTACGTGGCAGGGAAGTAATGATGCACAGTGCACAATGGAAGATGGTTTGGTATGTCTGAATGTAGCAAGTATTGGATTGTTATTTTGGTGGGTTCAGGTGGGGAAAGTGGAGCGAGGTAGTGCAGAAGTCAGGTTATGTTGACATAAGTGAGATGAGGTTGCATATGTAGGATAATGTGCGTTTGAAGATGAAAATATGGCTTGTTGTCGTATGAAATGGTGGCAGATGGTCAGTAAGGGTTAGGTGACGTATTTGTAGACTTTTTTGAAGTATGTAGTTTTGCGGCTGCTGTGGGTATGTTTGTTTAGAGGTGGGAGGTTTTTTTGAAATGGTCTTGGTTGAAACAAAAGGCAAGGGGATGGTCGGAGAAGAGGTTGACAGGAAATTGTATGGTATGAAGTGTTGAATTGAAGTGCATAGATGGTTTTGGCAGTGATGGTTGAAGGAATTTGATAGTTGCAATGTTGAGAGAACTGTTTTATTGGCTGGATGGGGAACTTTGTGGGAAAGGAATGCAGTGATGAGTATGATGTGCAGCAATGAACGTGGGGAAGTCGGAGTTGAACAGAGGCAGATATGGGGTAGGCAATTGTGCAGTGTATTGATGTTTTGATGGATTGGATGTTGTTTTTTTTGAACAGGGAATAATATGTGCACACAGTGCACAGTGTCGAGTGGCAACAACACAGTAGTGAACAGTTTGAAGTGTGAGTTTGTATGTTGATGGGTTTGTATGTATGTAGTGATGCTTGTGTTGTTGGTTTTGAACTGCAACAACCAATAAGGCAGTTTTGACGTGTGACTGAATGTGGAGCTGATATAGGGTGCTGTCGCAGTTTAAGGTAGGGATGAAGTTGAAGCGTGTTGTGATTGAAGATGAATATGAGATGTGAAGTAAATTGAAGATGTGAAGTGCAAGTAGAGGTTGAAGATGTGGAGTGACTATGGGCAACAATCGAGAAGTTTGTAGAGGTATGGTGATGGAGTGTTAACGGTGAACTGTAGATTGATGGGGGCAGTGAGGTTTTGTTTGGAAATGCATGGGTTAGGGAGCAAGCAGGTTGTAGATGATGGGTATGTGATGATGTGCACAAGTGGTCAGGGAGGTGTGAACAAGCTCAGAGAAGGCACAGTGAGATGGTGGTTGTTGTAGTGGTCAGGGAGGTGTGCACAGGTGGTCAGTGAAGTGTGTTTGTTGTATTGGTGATGTTGTATCTAAAAATTTGATTCAACAGCAATGGGCACAAGGATAATTTTGAGATTGTTGTTCTTGGTATCATTGTTATTGTTTGCTAGATTTTTATTCCCTCCATATAAGTTTTTGAAGCATGATAGTAGAATACTAGTATATATGAACAATACCATCAAATGTTTATTTCAATTTTTCTTCATTTCATTGCAGGAAGTGGTTTGATGCAGGAACACTAGCTGCTTCAAATTTTTTGCGTTGGTGCTTCAAATTACTAGTGATTACTCTTTGCAGCTTTGATGTGCATGAGCTGACAAGCGGAAGACCAAGGGATATTGTTTTTTCATGTAATGTTTTGTTTTGAAATTATGTACTCTAAACTTATGTATTCATTATCAACTATGTAAGATCATATATATTTTGTCATTTGCAATCAAATATGCTTTGGTAGTATATTATTTTGCTATTACATTTTTGGCTTTTGATTTTTGGTTTTAGAAATGTAGTTTTGTATTCTGATTACTACTGAAATGAGCAATTCAGATAAGATGAAAGATAGCTTTTGTAGGATGCTATAGAAAGTACATCATAATAATAAAATTAATAGCGCAAAAAAGGTGCTACGGAAACCGAAAGTAAAACGCTATAGAAACAAATAAAAGCGCTATAGGAAATAATATAATAGCACAGGAAAAGAGCTATAATAATGGCAAACGCTATGGAAAATAAATTTTATAGCGTTTAATCCATGCTATGACAAATATGTAATGCTATAAATTAAAAATTGAGATTTTTAGTAGTTAAATAAAATTGCATGAAAAAAACGCTATGAAAGTCGATATAGATAAAACGCTATCAAAAGGATTCAATAGTGCTGAATAAGTGCTATAAAATATTCTTTTCAATAGTGTATAACATCGTGCTATCAGATCTGTCAGGGCTATTATAACATGTCGTTATATAGCGTCATCAATAACGCTATGAAAATCTATATTAGCGTTTTTCGTGCGCTGTTAAAAGGTAAATCTGTTGTAGTGGATTCAATGGCTTCATGTGGGCGAGTTATCGGTATTGGTGTGTTTTGTTTTGGTTGTGGTGATGGGCTGTCGTGCTCGACCATGTACAGGACGTATTAGGGCTGGAGATGAATGTCGATAGAGGGGGTGAGGGACTATGGCGATGGGGTGTTACACTTGTTGTTCGAAGGCCAGTAGATTGGGATAGGGGAGGGGTGGTGTGGCTACAATTTGATGATCGTGACATGTTAGAGTCTTGTAGCGAGGAGGAGGTCGCAATTTAATGGAATGCTCCGGAGTCAAAATCGAGGCTACGGTTGAAGTCATGATAATAAAAAGAGTTAGATAGTGGTGGTTTGGTAGTGTGCAATGCTCCGATGTGAAATGCGATTGTAGGTGTGGTTGAGTTAGGGCATCAATCACATTTTTTTGTTTAGTTGGTCGACTTCGAAGTAGAGGTGAGTAGGGCATGGAGATCGAGGTATGCGATGCATTAGTGGAATCAGTACGTCGAACCATTGTGAATTGATCAAGGAATCATGGGGGGAAGTGCGATTATGGTTCTATGAATATCCATGTTTGTATAAGTGATATGGAGGAAGGGAAGATGATTTAAATCAAGATGATTAAGTTTAATTAAATTACTAAGGTTAATTAATTGAAATTGTTAATTCACAAGTCTTATAAAAATCGTATCTTGTTCATACGAGGTCCGATTAAGGCATCGTCTATTGCGTTGGACTCATATCGATAATATCTATACATTAGATTTGGATTGGTCGAGTCTGGAGCTTACGGGAATTTTATTCAAAATTAAAGGGCATTCGATTTTGGACTATTCGAAAACGTGAAAGTGTTAATTGGAGCTTGCGTGAATTTTACTTACCAGTTGATTGTACATTTATTGTATATATAATTGTTATTGTACTGAAAATATAAACTATAACGAACAATGTAATTTATTACTTTTGGACCCTCCTTATTTTGTAAAACAAGTGATACCATTATTTCAGAATATAATCTCCTTTTAATTCTGTAAAACACATATCATAGACCAGACTACTTGTCTACATGTTTGAGATTGCTTTAGGAAAAGTGATAGTATGCTTTGAATGTAAGAAATGACATAGTCGTTATAAACATGCTTTGAAATCTCTAATATTTTAACATATGTTAAATTGGATTAACTGGATAAATTCTAGAAATATATATATATATATGTATGTATATGTATGTATGTATATACATAGGGTTGTTCTACACACGTTTAGGTGTGTTTGGCATAAAGGAATTGGTTTGGACATTAAAGGGAAATTGTAAAGCGTAAAAGACGGTCGTAATGCATGCACTTTGAAATCGCCGTGATCTACGATTTTAAAGTTAACTTTGAAAGACATCCTAATGCTTCTTCATACTGATTAGTAAGTACTGTTTGAGTTTTATTATGGGAAAGTAATGAGGTTTGAATATATTGTTGAAAACCATTTATGGATTTATAAAGTGATGGTTATAAATTATAAAACAGGTTTTAGGTAGTGTTTTAAATAAGAGGCTTTAATATAATATAAGTATTTTAGAAGTATATTTTTAGTATATATATGTTTTTTTGAAATTGTTAAAGGTTTGATTTACGAAATAAAAGGATTTTATATTATAATTTTTATAAATGGTTTATAGTATTTTATTAAATGTCTTTGTTTTATAAATGTATTAGTATATGTAAATATCCATCATTTTAAAAATATTTTAGTGTATTTATAAGTTTTAAAAAGGAAGTTTTAATACTTTGTAAAAGTATATAAAGGAGTTTTGGGATTATAACACTTATGTTATAATGGACTGTTCTGTAAAACTGATTAAAAAGGTATATAACCTTGTTTAATAAAATGAAGAAGTATTTAAAACTTTAAAATGATATTTTAAAGTGAATGGAAAGTATAAAAGTGATTTTGGGTTATAGTATCATCGTCTGTGCAACATCAGTTTTAGCTCATTTAACTATACTTTCGAAAAGTGAGTGCATCTTTAAAACAGAATTTTAAAGATAACGAAAGTGAAGTGCTTTGGGTTTTGTCATAAACAATGTTTTAGTAACATTTGTTTTTAAACCCTTGGATAATATTTTAAAGCATTAAAATGTTGTTAAATGAATTTGGAAAATACATAGATCTTTAATAATGGAATTTTAAAGAGAATAACGAGTATGAATTGGTTTTGGGTTTGTTGTGGGAATGTGATAATAACATTCACCTTTAACCTATTTGATTATACTTAGGTATATAAATAGATCTTTAAAAAGAATGTTTTAAAGATAATCATTAGTGAAATGGTTTTGGGTTTGTGGTAACTGTGTTTGAGTAACATTTTTCTCAAGCCCTTTGAAATTGACATGTGAATATACTTATACAATTGAGATAAGTATATGAATACTTTTGAGAAGTATTGAAATGTGTCAAAATGAATAGTGATGTTTTAATTACATGGTTGAGTTTTATTAACAAATGGAGTTTCATTTATAAAAGTTTTATTAAATAAATATGAGTTTTACTAATAAAAGAGGATTTTATATAATAATTGAATATTAATTAAAACAGGGATTAGAAGTCATTTATATGACTTGATCGTGCTTGTTTGTTTCTATCGTGCTTTGTGTGCTACTTGCTTATGGACAATATATGGGAACTAGTTTCCCGTATGCGATTATATTCATTATTATTTGATTTGCCAAATATAATTTGTAAATATCTAGAAAAAACACGAGGATTATATGGTACGGTTATCTTCGGTGATACTATACAGTAGTATAAACTCGTTTTGCTCTTCTAAGACAATGGTATGAAAATCCTTCCGCTTAAACGGTTAAAAGGTGATCTCTGCTCTTACGTATGTCTATTTATTTCTTACAAAACTATGGTTGAGATTTTGGGGAAATGGGTTGATTGGTTTTGTAGCATCCAGTAAGCGGGGGAGTGTACTTATATGAGGTGATTTGAAACCGTAACCACCCCACACCCATATACATATTCTATGCTTTGGAAGATGTTAGTGAGTGCTTCGTGATTGGTTCATGATTGTTGGAATATATATGGAGTTTTGAGTTCTGTTTGAGATGCTTAAACATATATAGTTGCTCATGATCTATTCAGGATATAGGGATCCATATGTGATTCGAAGACCTGTTGAGGTATGGAAATTCATGTTTGATTCCGAGATCTATTAAGGAATCCATATGTGTTTTCGAGATCAGTCGAGACACGAGAATCCATGTGTGGTTCTGTGATCTGTTCAAGTTGGAGCTCGTTTGGAAGATCTGTTCAAGGGGTGACTCGTGTGTTGGAATGCCGGACGTTGCCTTATCAGTGTATATGACTAAAACCAGAGATAGAAGATATAGCTAGTAGGGTTGGTAAACCTATAGCATGCATGCGACTCCATTTCTAGAGATACTTATTGGGATATTCATATGGAAGTGATGCATCAGGTCTTAGTAAGACCAGTTATGGTTTTCCTATGGTACATTCACTAGAGATGTACGAAGCTTCAGAAGGATATCTCTGATCCTTGTGCAGTAGTTCGGATTCGGCTTCCCAAAGAGATCTATTTGGAATCCTACACAATTAGCGAATGCACCTTAGCAGTTGGGATTGTATACCTATTATTGTTGTGGTGTTCACTCACTTGCATTGCAGCTATGTAATTATTTATATTTCACGCCTTAGACATTATTTTATTATCACTGGATTTTATAATAGAAATGGTTTGGTTATCATAAGGTAAAAACCCATCTGTGTGTATTGGCGGCATGGTCTTACGGGTTACCCTTATGTTGAAGGGTTTTTAAGATGTAATAAATTAATATGATTTGAGTTTCTCACATTGGTTTACCAGACTGATCCGAGTGTTATTCTCTTATAATGCTCTGGTCAGCTCGAGTGTATTTTCAGATTTGGCTGTGGTCCACTAGAGCTCTTGGACAGGAGCTGGATGATTTCCTACCGTATTTATTTCCATCTCATTACTTGTTTTGAATCTATCAGCATTTGTGAGGACTGGTAGTTATAACTGTCCAAGCTGATGATAGGGGAGTTTACTCAGATTAATGTATGTATATAAAGATTTTCTATTTTATAAAGACCTTTTGAGATATTGTATATTATCGTTTCACACGTGAGATTTTGATATTATGGTCTCTTTATTCTTGTTCCTCTTCTTTTTCTACTTATTTTACCCCAACAATTCGTCTTTTCAACACCTGGATACTCGTGAATACCGTTGATATATTAGTATCGACATTTGGGATTCGAAAAGGCTGATGTTACAATACTACTGATTTTGAACTAAAATGTTCTTCTTCCTTTTAAATGTTATCTTTTGTTTATAAAATAATATTTTAACTATTTTCTTTTAAATGTATATTATAAAATAGTCATATTGCAAAAATAGTTATCAAAATTATTTTAGTATTTGTATGATCATCAAATTAGAGATTGTACATATAATGTAGACCGACAAAAATAATATACAAACTCTGTTTGTTTTCTTCAGTTTTACCTCAATTTTGATGCCGACCATCATATCTCTTTGTATATATTCTTGCACAATATAATGATATAATATATGTATGGAAATGTATAGTTTTCTTATTGAAGCAGCAAATGAAGGATCTAACAATTCTAACATCGCTACAAGCATCTTATTCTCATAAATGTAACAACCATTCTAAATAGTAAGAAAACGGACTCATGTATCTTAATCATTTGAAAAATGGAACTTAAAATTCATTAACCAACCATTAGCATGCTCTGTACAATTTTCAGAAATGAAAAGAGAAAAAAGCAACAAAATTAACCTCCTTAAGTATTGTGTAGCTTAATGAATTTGGAAAAATTGTGCTTGAAATGCCCAGGAAGAATACTTCTAGGAAAAGTCATCAAAACCCAAACAATGAAAATTGTAACTTCAGAAGCCTAACAAATGATTGGATGCAACATTGAATCATCCACTGAATCATGATTGGAGTTTGAGCACATAATTAACTATAATGTCCATTGTTATGATCAGTTGTTACCCTTTCCCTTAATATTTTTAAAATGCACATTGGTTTTAGTATGAACTACCTATGATGCCACTTGCCCACCTTTGTGATAAAATTGACAGACAATGCATACGCATCAATTAAAATTAAAATTTCCATCATAAAAGTAGCACATGGTCGACCTCAATAATAGAAAATTTAAAGGCAGAAAATAATCAAAAAATTTGAAAACTTACTTGAGATAAGATGAAAATGTCAAGTTAGAAGGGAAGTAATTTCCTCATCTGACTATTTGATTTGTGATTAAAATATTGAATAAAAGAAATGAAAAAACAGATTAACTTTTTACCCTTTTCAAAGGATGCAACCTAACAGAAGAGAGAGGTGAAAACGGATGGACGGAAGAGGTAAAACTATTTTTCTAATGGAAAGTAAAATTGTGTTAGGTGGATGGAGATGAGAAGGAAATAAAAAATTCTTTGCTCCAGCATTTAAGTTTCCAATTACATGTGTCAAGACCATACTAGATTTCAATGAGAAATTGAAAGGGGATTCAGAGCTAAGAAAGCTCTACTCAGTATTAACAGAATAGTACAGATACTTTTAGTTCTCATAAAATTCTTAATAAAAATAATTAAAAGTAATCAATATATTTACCATTTGTACTTTGACAAAACCTCTATATCGATACATTAAGTTTTCATATAACTAAACTCATTCATTTACTTTTCTGTTTGTAATTTTTTCATCGTTTTATTCCAACTCATAAATATGTTGAAACAAACATCTCTTTTTATATTCAACTCATAAATGGTTGATTTATTTCTTCTTAAAAGAACATCAAGATATATATAATTACTACTTACACTTGGAATCCCAAAGGTCATCATTCTATGAACGTTTTCATCTTGTTTCCTTTATAAATCCAATGTTATAAGTAATCACTAAAATGTTTCCTTTTCGGTAATTGATTATATTATTTGGATATAATTAATGGCTAGATCATTTTGTCTGCATCAATAACTCAGTTGGTCAGGGTAGCCTCACGATCATGGAACAAAGTTCCTTGAGGTCGTAGGTTCGAGTCCTAACAAGCTGCTCTGTGTGACTGGCTAATAAAGGGGGTCAGTTGTGGTGGGCCATATGAGACCCCTGCTCTACTCTTCGGGGTATGGTTTTAATAATGGCTAGATCATTCATTCAAATTACTAAATATTTTGAAAATAACTTAAACGCATTTTCCTAAATTAAAATTCATATGCATGACACTGACTACCATTGTACGACTTCTTAGCATATTAGTACACTAATTAATACCATGTAACTTATAATTATACACTTATTTCACAAACCATTAAATTTTGTTCTTCTTCAATTACCAGTTGTTTCTCTAATAACCAATGGACATTTATATATACTTAAGTAAAATTTTCATTTGGTAATCTTTATAAAATTTAATTTAGCTACACAAATAAATTTATTATTTCTAATAAGAGTTCCATCACTCATAATTACAAAGGTCTCACACTATTAATTTTTCATTAAGTTCTTACATTTCACATTAGTAGCTTAACATTGGAATTTGTAAAACTTTACTACTCGACGTTTGTATACATGAAAAATCTTTAATTCAGATAAATATGTGTTTGCAAAACATATAATTTGTATGATTCTTTATTATGTTCCATAATAGAATGCAATAATTTAAACTGAAAGCTACACCATTACACTGTCTGAACTGGCACATAAATAATCTCGATTTATATATTTCATATACTCATGCATTTATTTTCAAATTTCACTATGACCTTAATAAATAATTTTTAACACAAATGTATATTTTCTATCAATATTAGCATTATACATTCCCAAAGATATCAATGAAATGAGGCTATAATTCAATTAAAAGGTAGAAGGAAATTGTGCAACGTACCTTAGAGTTGTTACCTTTTCTGATATCCTGAATAGCTCGGATTCAATTCTAATTTACTCACCAATTGTCATAATAGTCCAAAGTTTGCTCTAAACCCAAATAGCCTAGTTCAAATGAAAGATGGATTTAATTTTTGTTTCAAACTGTTGGAAACTAATGAGTATGACGATTAACAAAAAGAGATGGGACTTGTTGTGTCGTGGATGAGGCTACTTCCTTAAAAGAAAATTTTGGTACGACCATGCTGCAATCTATAATCATCACCCGCTCCTCAATGTTAACACGTCTCTTCAAATATATGCACTCAATGAAAGAATTTGGAAATTTTTAGAAGTCGCTACTGAGGAGATTTAAGTGTACTTGGAAGATTGATTTTATTTTAAATGAATTCGTGGAGAGAAAGATGAAAAAGATGAATTATGTTTATTGTATTCTTCCTCAAAGAAGACAGGGAAAAATGAGAGAGAATAAAAATGATTGTATGTTTTTTTACTTTTCTCTTGAACAAATCAATTAGAAGAAATAAACAGTCCACAAACGAAAAGATCTTCTCATTAATATAGAATCAAAAGGTCGGACGATGAAAAGATTTTGATTTTGTTATAATTATTCAACAAGGAACCCTTTTAGATGTTACATTTGATGCAGCTTTTCCACCAAACACTAGGCTACACAATTCACGTTATAAACTTCAATAGAGTTTCGATGACTAGATTGCTTGTACAGCAATGGAAGCTAGAATTATTTGAATTTGAATAAAAGTTGATGACTAGTTGTTTGTGTCTGTTATTTATCATTTGTACTATTATCATAAAAAAACGCCGCAGTCATAAAATTGTTTTATTTGTAATCTATGCACTTACAAACATTTGTAGTTGTTAAATAAATAATAATTTATTTAGACATAGTAAAAAAATACTAAATAATACATAATAATGAAATGATAAATTAGAATATTATAACTAGACTTAACTAACACAAATATTAACGATTAATTATTTACTTGATGATAATAAATAACTATTCAATTTTAAATAAAAGAAAAAATATGATCACTAAAAGTTATATTATGTAAATAATTACGTTTACTATCATATGTGTAACTTTACATTTCAATTTTAGCTATAGTTCTTCCTTTAAATATACAAAGTCAGTGAGTGTAGTTTAGTAAATCCTTTTCCGTAGAAAACGTTTTGAGTGTTTATAAATTCTTATATATATCATCTCCAACAATTTACTTAAATCATTTTCCACATACTAGGACATCCCCAACTGGATCTAAATTCGACCCATATTGTTCGATTTTGGTAAAAAATCATCTCCAACATAATTAAGGGATTGAACACTCTTGAATTTTACGAATTAGGTTTAGGAAGCTGAATCCAATTCGAATTCGCCTTGAGTACACAAGTTGAGTGCTTATTACATAAGCATCCAACACTAAGCATGTTTGCACCAAAATTGGTCACAAACACCCAATTGTCGATGAAATCACCCGTTTACAATCACTGATCACAGATAATAAGTATGTAGAGAATTAAAAATGAAGAACGCTCAGAAAATTAAGAAGAAAGCAGTTAAAAACATAGAGTTTATAGTGGTTCAGCAATCCGGCCTACGTCCACTTTGAATTTGATTATTTTATTGATGTATAATTGCTGGTTATGACAAGTTACAACTGATTACAATAGAAAAATTCCAGTACAATGATGTATCCGGCGGACTCTAAACATAGAAGAAAAAAAGTCCTTTCTCTGTAGGCCCTGTGGCTCTATTTATAGGCGTAGGAGGCTGATATCTCGCTCAGATCCACGCGATCGATCCCATGAAGTTTCGGCTCGATCCGTGATCGATACAAACGTAATACATATCGATCAAGATTTTGTCCAACGGAATCGAAATTTGGCATGAACATTCCTTAGCTTATACGTAAGCTCCAGTGAAAATTTCGTAGCATTTGGACTTGTAGATTGTGAGATATGATCGATGCAAGTTCGTATTTTTCGAAGGATGTCTCCTTCGCATCGATCGATGTTGCACAGTTCGTACTCGATCGATGTTGCACAGTTCGTACTCGATCGATGTTGCACTATTTGTACTCGATCGATGTTGCACAGTTCGTACTCAATCGATGTTGCACTGTTTGTACTCGATCGATGTTGCACTGTTCGTATCGATCACCATTGGTTGATGGATACGAACAGTGGAGACTTGATGGATACGAACAACAGAGGATTGATGGATACGAACAGTGGAGGCTTGATGGATACAAACAGTAGAGGATTGATGGATACGAACAGTGAGGGTTGATGGATTCGAATAGTGGAGGCTTGATGGATACGAAGAAGACCCTTTACTTGATGGATACGAACAAGACCCTTTACTCGATGGATACGAACAAGAACCTTCACTTGATGGATACGAACAATATCCTTCACTTGATGGATACGAACAGTGGATTACTTGAATTGCATTGATCATATCTTGAGCATACGAACTTCGATTGACCTAAAATTCGGAATGTTGGCTTTCATGGTTTTGCTTGTCATGTCTTGTCAATTGTAGCCCGATCCGAACTCGGACAAAATTCATCGATATCCATAGCGAAAGTGTATAACCAATCTTTGGGACGAATTGTTCTTGATTTCCTGTCAACTTTTTGGTGTCACGGCTTGACAAAATTCATCGAGTGTCGTTCTAGACGAATTGTCCCATTCGCGATCGAGTGACGTATGAGGCGAATTGTGATCGTTCGCGATCGAGTGACATTCGAGGTGAGTTGTGTGTGCTCGGGGGGGAGGGGGGGGACTTAGTATCATTATTGTCATATTTCACATTCTGTGAGTTTCTGAGTTATTGGTTATGGTGGTTTATCGCCATCTTAGCACGTGGCTGAGGACCGTTCGCGATCCCTTACATGTGTAAGTGGCTTAGCCGTTATGGAATCACAAATAGTATATTTACATTCAAAATAAGTCTTTCAACAGAAATGTCTAACAAAATCAAGTCCAAACATGAGAAATAGAAAACAAAAGCAAAACAGGGACGTCAAAGTGCAAACACCTACACTACACTGATGTGATTTGTAGTCGTATCAGAGCATGCATGAGGATCGTTCGTGATCCTATACATGTGTAAAATGACTTTATCATGTCGGTGTGGAGTTTTCCCCTTATTCTCATTATTTAAATCAGTTGATGATAAGACGACTCCTTGATCCTGAGTCGTCTCCAGTTGGTGCAGGTGGTGGTCATTCTTATTCCACCGCCGTGGCTCCCCTTCTCACATTCCGCAATAGCAGACCACTCCGGATATGCCTCTCAACCTCATCCTTCAAGTGCTTGTAATAATTCGTGTTATGACCATTCAGCTCGTGGAATAAGCAATACTTGTCGGATCTTCTTTCATTGTTGGTCGTATCCCTTCTCATTGGCTTTCGGTGAGGATTCTGCCCCCCAGTATCCTGGTAGATTGGCTCCAAACTCTCATTCAACTCTGAATAAGTGGTGAAACGCGGCTCCCTCCACGGTCGCTTTGACCTATCGTCGTTATCTTCCGTTTTTCGCTTCCCTTTATCCTTTCCAGATTCCTTTCTGGGTGGGTCTCCACCTTTTACTGCATAAACATCAACTCCTTCTCCTTCCTCTCTTTCAGCATTAGCATCCTCCAATCGTAGAAAATTTACGGCTTCATGATAGAACTCTCCCGGATCCATAGGTGGATCTCTAGTCGACGAATTCTTGAACTCTGTGCCATCATGATACAGCTGCCATCATAACCATGGATGGATCTGGTCGATCCACTGATGTCGCCGCTGCGTTGAATCGTGTTAGAAAATTCTTAAAGATTCTCCTACCTTCTGCTTCAATATTGTCAAACTCATCACATTCTTGGGCCTTGAAATATTAACTCTGAACTGTCTCATAAATTTTCCAATCAACTCGGTCCATGTTCTAATGGAACCGCTCTCTAACTGCCTGAACCATAGAGCCGCTATGTCTGTCAAATATAATGGGAAACACCGAGCCATGACCTCCTCTGATGCCTCCATTACCTCCATATGCCTCATGTATTTGGTCAGATGAACTGTAGGATCTGTCCTCCCATCATACGTTTCCAATGTTGGTAGTTTGAATTCTGGTGGATTTCTAGCCATTCTAATCACAGGAGAGAAAGGACTCTTGTTCACATCTTCTAGATCTCTGTTTACTAATCCGCCTTGCATGGCTCGTCTGACCATTTCTGCCAAGCTATCACTATCTCCAAACTATAATCCTTGTACATTGCCTCCGATCTGCCCCCCGAGTTCGCGAGGGTTTGCTGAAATCCGCTCTTCTAGACGAGCATCCGCTCCTCTGTTAGCTCATTGCGGTCTAATCTCTACTGGTATCCTGCCTAAGGTTGGATCAACGCGCTTCTGGGGGGGTGCCCCCTAATTCAGGGGTTGTCCCAGATGGTCCCACTCTATCTGGTTCCCGGTTTGGTCCTTCGGGTCTTGCTTCGTACGTCTGAACTCCAATAGCTCCAGCTGATCCTGCTTGCTCAATTCGTCTGAAAATGTTATGCATCATCTCTTCTTGCCTTTTGAATAGCTCTTTATGCATGGCCCCCATCATCATCTCCATCTCATCCTTGGTAATGAAAGCTGAAGTCTGATTAGCCCATGAGGATGCTTCTTGACTCCCTTCATGATGACTCCTCTCCAATTTTTTGTCTTCTTGCTGAATGCCTCGTCATAGTTGTCTAGATCTAAGTCTCTAAGCCTTCAAATTTGAAGTCCAAGCAGTAGAATTCCTGAATGCTAGCCTTCTCGGTGAAAGCACCAAAATGTTTGCACCAAAATTGGTCACAAATACTCATTTATCGATGAAAGCACCCGTTTACAATCACGGGTCACAGATAATAAGTATGTAGAGAATTAAAAATGAAGAACACTCGAAAAATTAAGAAGAAAGCAGTAAAGAACACAGAGCTTATAGTGGTTCGACAATCCGGCCTACGTCCACTTTGAATTTGATGATTTTATTGATGTATACTTGCTGGTTATGACAAGTTACAACTGATTAAAATAGCAAAATTCGAGTACAATGATGAATCCGGCAGACTCTGGACGTAAAAGAAAAAAAGGTCCTTTCTCTGTAGGTCCTAGGGCTCTATTTATAGGCATACGAGGCTGATATCTCGCTCAGATCTCGGAATACTTCTTCTGGCACATGAGTGGGCACACGCGATCGATCCCATGAAGTTTCGGCTCGATCCGTGATCGATACGAATGTAATTCATATCGATCAAGATTTTGTCCAACGGAGTCGAAATTTTGCATGGACACTCCTTAGCTTATACGTAAGCTCAAGTGAAAATTTCGTAGCATTTGGACTTGTAGATTGTGAGATATGATTGATGCAAGTTCGTGTTTTTTGAAGGCTTCCTCCTTCACATCGATCGTTGTTGCACCATTCGTACTCGATCGATGTCGCACAGTTCGTACTCGATTGATGTTGCACTCTTCGTACTCGATCGATGTTGCACTGTTCGTATCAATCACTATTGCGTTGATGGATACGAACAATGGATGCTTGATGGATACGAACAGTGGAGGATTGATGGATACAAACAGTGGAGGCTTGATGGGTATGAACAAGACCCTTCACTTGATGGATACAAACAATGAATTGCTTGAATTGCATCGATCATATCTTGAGCATACAAACTCCGATTGACCTGAAATTTGGAACGTTGGCTTTCATAGTTTTGCTTGTCATGTCTTGTCAACTGTAGCCCAATCCGAACTCGGACAAAATTCGTTGATATCCATAGCGAAAGTGTGTAACCAATCTTTGGGACGAACTGTTCTTGATTTTCAGTCAACTTTTTGGTGTCATGGTCTTGCCAAAAAGCGGGATAACAGAGCACTTATCTATAAGCTTTCGGTTTTGAAAGATTGTTCAATAAAGCCCAAAACCCAATTACTATTACACCTACAAACCTCATTTTAAATAGTAAATCTTCTCTTTGTATGCCAACTACATACAAATATCACACATGTTTAGTATATCATACAAGCATGTATATATTTGTATACATAAACATCACATATTCACATATAAGTATAATGAGACAACAATATATCATAGATGCAAATACATGATCATATGCATAAACAACACACATACAATGAAGAAAAATACTATCATACAAGCATGTCCGTAAGTAGATACATAAACAATACAGATACGTATAATGAAGCAACCGTTTGCCGTTTGTTGCTCGTTCGCCACTTCTTCTTAATCTCCTAATTCTTCTCCATTAAAGTCGCTGGGGAAGCAACTGTTTGCTGTTCTAGGATTTAGATCGGTAACTCCCTTGCGCTAGTATCCCTCAAATCAGTAACCAATAACATATAAAGTGGACGCAGATCAGATATTGTCGAACCACTATAAAATTCTTGCGCGTTCTTTTATTTACTTACAGTTTCTGCTAGATTTATTCCTAAAACAGGTTATCTTTGGATGTTGTACCACTTTTGACATCAACATCTTATATATAGAAATAGACAAGACTATTCTGTAATCTATCAAGTATAGTGTGAGCAAGCGTGCCGTAAACATGGTAAATGCACTTAGGCCAACAAACCCGAACACTAACGTACCTCACATATTTGATAAATACGAATGTTATAACAGATGTTAAATTACCATATATTACTATAACAACAGATTCTACCATACTTGATAACTACTTTAGTATACATCATTCTAACAAAAAGTTTGCCTTTTGCGTGACCATGTTGACATTTTAGCATATTTGAATAAAAACAAAAAAATTGAAGGGGGCAATGGAAAATGACAAAAGCGCTTATGTCAACACCTAAGACCGAACTTTTGCTGAATAAGCCCATAACTTTTGTTGGCGAAAAGCTTGATGCTTAATTAATACACAGCCCACACTGAGTGCTTAAACACGCCTTAGTTTTCAAAGTTGAAAATTCAGCACTTGAACAAATAAGTTCAACACTGAAAACACATGCAGCTCTTATGTCATGACAGAGAACGCGTGATCTGATAAAACCTCAGCCCAAACATGTCCCTACTGGATTTAAACCCATCATGACTTGAACACAAACTATACCATCTGTATCCTCTTCAAAGCAGCGAATAAATAAATTAGTTTCTTACTGTTGTTTACAAAAGAATCATCCACGGTATCAGCAAATTAACACTGTCCCAACAATACAATTTCTTATATACGAACAACAAAAAATCAATACGAGTATGATGCAATCTTCAACTAATTACAATATGAAGAGCATCTATCAGACTAATGACTCCTTATTTCTCCCTCAATACATCTCCCCTTACCGAAACATCATTCCCTATAAATGCCAGCATAATTGAAGGCCTGATGACATGAACATCAACAGATGAAGAAAAAACGTATATATATATATATATATATCACCTAATCCAAAGCAGCTTTGTTCTTTCTACCGCTAACTGGCTTTGGCAGCCCATCAAAAATCGGCCTAGATATAACATCAGCCTTCAGAGACCACTTACTTGTAGGCCATACAAACAAAGAGCCACCGTTATTCTCCGATTCATCTAAGTTAGAAGTGCTAGACGATTTTCTTATGGCAACAAATACATCGTTAAAAAATTCTCCAATTTGTGAAGAACCCGAGCATTGCCTGTTTGCAGTATCAGATTCATTCCTACTAGTTACTTTGGGTCTCAATTGAAGACCTTTCCCTATTCTCCCTAAAAAGCCTCTCTCGTTGCTCCCATCCTTTATTAATATTTCTGGTGTTGATGAATCGACAGCATCGCATTTTTGACGTCGCCTAACAGAGGTATCGTTATCATTTGTATCTCCATTTTCTTGGATGTTTTCTAATGAGACCAGGCTTCTTGATTTACGGTGTTTGTTTAGCGCTGAATCGGAAAATGGTGAATCCTTGGTGTCTTCAAAAGAGAGACCTCTACTACTTCTGTATGTAGACAATTCAGTTTCTCCTATCAATTTGAAATTTTTAGGTCTAGGGGTTGTTTTCAAATTGTAGTATCCTTGTAGATTACTCATGGCTGGCGATACTCTTCGAGGTGGTTTCAGTTTGAGAGATTGGAGTGAATCTAAAATATCATCTTCCGGCCTTCTGGATGGCGTCTGATGGCCTCTGCATTAGCAATGTAAGTATGAGAATAAGGCACTGCAATTAAGAGAAACTCAATGCAAGAACAGTCCTATTAGATTGTTCAAGAAAATGAATTATATAATTTTAGTTATTGATGGGTATAAGGAAACTTCGAGCACACATAGATCGTTGCCTTACCCAGTACATTATACTATGTACGTTGTTTATACCAACAAGGAAGCCAAAAAGGGGGCAAGTGGTGGCCATGACCCCTCTTGACTTGTGTATCCTTTTACAGTTAGTTATTTTATATGTATTATGTACTAGCATAAATGCACGCATTTGTGTGAGCCCAATAATTAAAGATCTTTACTTCTTATTTAAGAAATATTTAACATGGAAAAGCAATTTTATTACAATAATGTCTTTTTATTACGTGCGCTATACGTAAAAAAACCTTTAGCGGTCACAAGACGCTTTTATTTCAAACAGTCTTTGGTGATGGAGGCTGCAATTACGAGATTCCGTTAATGGGTGATCAGAACGGGAACGGTGATGGATGCGACAAATCCATAGAGATATTACGTTGATGAGTGATTGAAAAGAAGCTGAGAATTTCAAAAAATACTCTGTCGAAATCCTATTTATTGAACAGTTAGAGATATAATTTGGTTATGCTGACTAACATCAAGCATTTTTTACCACATTACAGCACTAACTCCTATTATCGTAATAACTTATATATCATATCAAAATATTTCAACTAAAATATAATCCTTTTAAGCAATGCACTCAAAAACATTGTTTTTGGACTTTGATGCAAAATTGTAAATGTTATTCTCATGTAAAGAATAATTATGTGATACATTTTGAAAATGCTAAAGCTTGTATGTTAATTCTTTCTTCAAGTAAGGTATCTTTATTATAATTTGACCCCTCTCGACAAATTTCTTCAAGTACTGAACTACAAGCTCCTTTTAAAACCGTCTTAGCGGTTTGATAATAAAAGATATAAAGTGAGTTGATAATGTAGTATAACATTGCAAAATTATTTCCTCGATTCTACTGTGGCTTATAGCAAGTACTCATTTATCCCAACTATAAGATGTGAATCATTAGCTAATATTCATCGTGGTTCTTATAAGGAACCGCACAGAGGTAAGCGCAGTAACCGTAGTTTTATTATCGACTGTGTATAACGCTGAAAATCAAAAAAAAAAAAAAATTGGGGTAAATTGTGCTGAAAGAAATCATAACAGTGTGAGTTTTTCTTTAATTTAACGGGTGTGATAGGAAAAAAGCAGAAAAGCGGAGTGTTAATATATTCAGCCATTATAAGTTTGGTTATTTAACAAATGGGCTTGATAATAGAAAATTCATGTTGCATATACTATATACCATTCATCTATACCACTGTTTCTTGCATACATAATTCACTAGCTTTCTCAGCATTAGATAGTCGAGTGTACAAAGACAACAATATCTAAGATCCACCTCCTTATGACATCTAACATCTGTATATGGAACAACTCACAACCAATTCATGTGCATAATAATCAGCTGTAGCTATTATCATCTATTTACTTCAATAAATCCCTACCTGGTTAAAATATTTCAGACAAGAGAATCCTCAACCACTGAACTCGGCTTACTTGACCAAGGTTAAGAAGCCTGAATTTTAAAAAAAAAAATTCCCCCCTTCTTGATTAGCACAAAGAGGTGAAGCCTTGGCGCAACGGTTAGATCAGCCGCATTGTGATATGGACGTCCAGGTTCGAATCCGAAAACAGCCTCTTCGCAATGCGAGGGAAAAGCTGCGTATATTATTGACCTTCGCAGAGCCCGCTATCGTGCGGGAGCCTCGTGCACTGGGTTTCATCTTTTTTTTTATTAGCACAAAAAGCAGTGAACCACAACACAAAAAGTTCACTCCAAACTTGATAAAAACACCACTTTCAATGAATGCAACATAATTTGATTATGTTTACTCCCTTGGGCGTTAAGGCTACCCATTTTTTGGACCCCAACTACAACATCATGGATGACTGCAGAAACCATGCGATGTTATTGAGCTTCCAATTATTTGAAAGGGGCTCCCAACTGAAGGTCCCAAACACTAAGGCGCTAACGAGTATTAAAAGGCACTCCTTAGGGTTTTTACATTGAACATTTTCATTTAGTGTTTGTTCAATAGGAAATTATTGTCAAAGACAAAATTTCTCAGTGTTTTAGCTTCAAAGACGGACCTTCAGTATTTTAGCCTGAATGACAAATTTCTTTAGGTATCAGTTTTTAGTTAGTGATAGCAGTTTTTAGATATCAGTGTGTAGTTTGGTAGCAATTTTGGAAGAATGTTTGTCCTCGTGAATAATTTTGGAAGAATGTTTGTCCTTATGATTAATTTTTAAGAGAATATTTGTCTTTGTGGTTCAAATATTGAGGTCGTGTTTTTGAGGCTAAAATTATACAAATTTTTGTACTTTAAATTAATTCCTCCCTTGTTCAATCCTCCCTTGTTCAATCTGTATGAATTACATAAGTTGACATTCTTGCTTTTTTGAGTAGTGCAACTGTGCAATGTTTGTTGGATATGTTGGCTGCGCTGAAATTGTTAGAAAAGTCATCTATTTGAATGTCATAAATACATATTTGAATGAGTGATGCAAAAGGAATTTACAATTGATTAGTTGAATACCAAACCATCTTGTTTAATTTTAATAATTATTATTTAATAATAATAATATAATTACTAATTAATTAATGTGATATTTGGCATGTTGGAATCACGTGAATTAAAAACGAGCATAAAAATATCCATGCATATACAAGAATATTTTAAATGTATATTAGTAATAATGAATATTATAAACGTCATTATCACTACAAGGTAATGTACAACAAATTGCTTAAATTAGCGTTCATGGTATGTCGGAAGGTCTAACAAACATGATTTCAATTATTTGGAAAATATTGTGTTTTGTCATTTTGTTTTCTAAAAACATGTTAATTGTTGCATGACCACTATGAAATTTTCTTGTAACTCTTATTCTAAACTGTTAGATTAATTGTTGGCTCGCTTCTTTTACGGTCCGTTATTTTTTTCCCAGCTTAAAATTTGTTAGTCAGTTTAGTTTTTGGATATTATTTATTTTCATATTTCTCACTTTATTTTGCTCCTTTTTCCTTGTGCGGCAATTTTTTAACATGAAGTATTAGGAATTATAGACGGTATCATTTAGCATCAGAATAAGTTTGAACGTTTTCTTTACAAAAGTAACGTGAGTCTCCGGCTAATAGTATAGAGAACATAATATAGAGCTTGTCTAGGTTGGGTGGAGCTTTGTTTGGAATTTAAAGGCATCAATGCCAAAGAACGAACCACTACCTTCTAACCAGCATAAGAGCCTAACACTTCATAAGGCTACACTTAAGGGATACGTTTTTGTATCATTTTCCATATTGTCAACAATATAAGCTGATTCTCAAGTTCGGTTGGCACAAACAAGTTAAATTATGTATGGCTCATACAGGTATCAGACACCAAAAATTGTTTTCCCTAACATTTTAGTCATTAAGATAAAGCCTGTGTATAATACAACGAACACGAGAATTCATTGATAGTCCATTACAAATGAAGCATGTACATCACACTTTGAATTATTATTGTTATTGTTAATATCTTCTAAACCAGAGCTTTCGCATCATATCTTAAAGCAGTTGGTTGTCGGTGGTTTGCTATCATAGGTTTCCAACATCTACCTAACACAATAGCTTCTCATTTCGTTAGTATTTTGACTTCCAATCCATGCTAGTCTCAAAACTAATCAAACACTTGCATAATCCATCATTCGTGAACGTTATTCTGATTTCCATTGGTGTAAAACAACTAAAAGATACTCCCGACCAAAAGCACATATAGGTAACTTGGTTGCCTGGTTATTTGAATATCATAACATGGTTTTAAATTGAATTACATGTCCGTCTATCTTGTTTTTTGGTACAAAACAAAGTTAAACCATAAGAGGACAAAATAGCTCTAGTTAAAGTTGACTAGATCAAAGGCAAAAAGGAGATGAGATTTACAAAAATAATTATATTGCATTACAGTGGTAAACTTTATCCTAAAACTCCAACCATCAAATATTCTTTCTTCTAATTTAATGACAGAAAACATAGGGTCAAGGAGTAAAAACCAAAAGACACTAGAGCAATTTGTCATGTCCATACGGACGAATACAACATGGCAGTAACACGATGATTTATTTATTTTTGGTGATTATCTTGTATTAGTATAAAAAATCAACTATCACAAAGCTTAAGTAGCGACTTATGCAAATTCAGGATTCAAAATAAAATATTATTATTAAATATATTATTAGATATGACATGTTATCGGCACGACGAATGAGTCGCTAACCACTTTACCGCCTAATAAGTAAAATAAGTCTATGATAAATGTTATTTAGCAAACGAATAGGCTTAGAGCAGACTCGTAAAGGCTTGATTGACAAGATTAATAAATCGATAACACAACTTGAAATTTGAAATCATGCAATTTTCAAAAAATAATTCATAAAATTACATAATGATGGAAAAGTTCAAAATTAATAGCAAGGATCATCCTTAGAAACCAAAACCAGTTAAGAGACTGATTTTTCATAGTAAGAATCATCTAACGACGTTCCTCCCTTGAAATGTTGATGAAAACATGTGTTAAACTTGCGGAAGCACATTTTGAAGTAGATGGAAACACATTTCGGAGTAATGAACCTTTTGATAGGTGTTATTGAGATTTATATTCAGAGTTATTTAAAAGTATATGTATTTGATAATTACTATACATGTATAAAATTGTACGAGTACAAGAATATTATTCTTTTTTTTGTTTATCAAATAAACCAGAATGTGATTACTATAATTTTTCTAAAATCACGTCTCTCTTTGAACTTATCTAAAATCACGTCTCTCTTTTTGTTCATGTTATTAATTTATAAAATCTTGTCTATTCGATTCAAACCATACCACAATATCTAAGTAGATTTGGGATTGTCTTTGAAATTTGTTGGTTTGTTTATGACGTGTACTCGATATTTGACGACAAAGGCATATACGCTTACTACATTACCTTTGAACAAATAAATAATGCACTTATAGAAGCAAAATAATAAAGAATAGTGATCCAACAAAAATAAATTGTGATTCAAGGTTTTGTTTAGAAACCCAAATGAAATAAAATAAAATTGTGAGTAATGAAGAGCTTTAAGGATTAAATTTTGGAATTTTCTGAAATTATTTCGCAACAACTGAAATATTAAACACAACTTAACAATATTTATTTTATTAGGACATCGTTATTATAAATTTGTTTGGGAATAATAGGTTAGTTGTTGTATTGCTATTATAAATTTGTTTATGAATAGATAATGTTTAAGAAAACTTTAATAAAATCAACTTTATTTTTTCTATACGGTATAGATTGTTATATTCACCCGCAACAAATGTGCCCTCTCTTTTCTTGCTTTTTACCTGATAAAGCAGCATGTGAGATTACATTCTAAACAAAACATAACATAATTCTACTAAATTTGGTGGCTAGAGACAGTAATTACAAATTGTTTGCCCCAAAAATTAATAATAGTTAAAAGTTGACCCATTGTTGCTTAAATATTTCAACTGAATGATATGTTTGAAATATGAAATATATGTTGAATTTGACCGCACAATTTATTGAATATATGACGATAGCGGTTCCAATTTGCTTGGTTGGACCATAATGATTACCATACTACCTACAACCATAATTGTATCTGAAAATAAAACCAAAAAGTCATAAATCGAGATTTAAGATTGACATTTCTAGTCAAGATGATGGAGTAAATCCAAGTAGATGGAGATATTTATGCCAAATGTTTTGAGCGGAAAACTTGAAAAGGAGAGTAAAGGGAAATTAAAACAATATAATCTAGGATAAGTGCTAAAGCAATTTCCAATGATATCTCGGTCTCAAAATACTTATAAAAAAAATAGCTAAAATTTATTGCACTTCCCCTTAGCTAATTTTTTTGTGCCAGATAGTACTGAACCTAGTCAAAGTGACATTGCATCCTTTTATTAATATATCCATTGTCCAAACATTTGGATTGAATATTTTATAAATATAGATGTACTTTTGAAAAGTTAAAAATAAAATTAAGACATGAAAGAGGCCGTCTAATATCCCTATTAGCATGAGTTGTAAAAAAAAATTCTAACACTAGTATGACTTGAAATTATAAATTTGAACTGGTAACTGTAGGCTTTTATCATCTATTAGGTTAGTTTTTATGCATTGAGTCATCGATTAGGCAGCTTTATAAGCATTTTACCAACTAAGTAATTTATTAGGATGTTTCAAATCAGAATTGGTATATCATATGACAAATTACGCGATGGTATTACTCATGTTTTACATTGTAATAAATATTATTAATATATTATTGTTTGATATCACAAGTACAGTGTAATTGTGAAATTTCATCATTAGGTTTACTAATAAAATTATTTTTATTTGAACCCATATCATCATTCGTCGCTAACATGTTTTTTTCTTAATAATGATGTCAATTATATACTATAACAATAACCATAAGAAGAAAGAGATACATTTAGAATGATATCTTTATCATACTATCAAGTGAAGAAACATTGCTTATTCATTTAAAGATTCTGATCTAATTCTTACTGCAGGGTAGAAACTACCAATTTAATTCTCCACACAATATATAGATTTGATAGTGTTACCGAATAATATCACACAAAAACCGAGATATAATGGAAAATCAAGTTACCCATTATCAGTTGTTCCATTTGACAATATAGGGGATGGGGGATGCCTCCCTGGAAGTGGAATTCGCAAAGTATCAAGTGCAAACATTTGAAGATCTGTAGCTAATCCATTCATCCTTCTTACATCTGCTACCTAAACCACAGTACAAACTAAATTTGTAACAGTGTTCCATGGAAAACATATGTCGAATTGAAAATGTTCAGACCATATGAAAACACTCGATAAAATACATCCAAAGGGCACATAAGACTTGTGATAAAAATCAATTTCCATTGAAGATATATGCTACAAAATATCCATTGACTCACAATGCCTTAAAATTACTTGAAATTGATTGCAGTAATGCAAACAGAAAATGCTTTTGTCACAGTCCATGGTATTTTTGCGATGTGTTGACTTCATTTTTTTGAAAAAGGTTCAGATTGGTTAAAGGGTGGTTATATTCATAGACCGTATTTTGTTTTACATACTCCCAAATTTTTCACAAAACAGAATACATCATTTATTACTTTACCTACACCCTACAATTTCCAAATCTACCCTTCCAGTAAAACCATTTATTATTGAAAAGTCAAAATTCCACATAAAGCAAGAGCGAGATGAGAATAACTACAATGCATAGGCCATACGAGGTAAAATTTAGTCTCACAGAGCATCTGCATACTTAAAATACAAACCCAGGGTTGCCTCTATGGGGTTGTTATTTTTTCCTGAGGGAAATTATTTACGGTAATTTGGTCTTTGCATTTTTTTTAAAAGGACTGGTGGTGTACAAACAGAATTACCCTTGTGAAATTCTCGAGGACGTTGTAATAGTTGAATATGCACAAGTAGTAATCAAGCCTTTAACTTCTTTTTGATCCTCAAAGATCATGTCACACATCCCACGTGCTGCATTTCACTTAATGATATCAATTAAATCCTAGTTTAGGAACAAATTACGAAAATTCCTAGAGAAAAAATATAATAAACTATTCGTGCCTGATCAAACTTCATTTTCAAAATCAGATCACCAAATGAATAAATTCCAATATAAAAGGCTTAAATGAAGAGATAATAGACTTACTTCCACTCCATATTTAATTGCGACACCAGCAAGGGTGTCCATCTTGGAAACCCGATGCTCAATATAACCCGATCCAGAATACGAAGGAGGCGAACAATTTGAATTTACAGGCGAAGAATCCACCGATGACGACGACGCTAAAATCGTTGCGTAACCCTTACCAATCGACCCATTACTGTATCCATTGGAATAATTATCCGAAGAATCCAAATAATTATCACATAGAGCTCCGTTCGCCATCATCTTCATGCTTTCTTCATCCAAACCCTAAATACGATTCTAGAAATCTTTACTCAACATTCAAACCAAAAAGTACATCGATCAATAGATCTAAGTCCCTAGATTACAAAAACGAGACCAATTTGAGTCGATTTTCACAGAATTTGTCCAAATGGATAGTCGAGGAAATCGCACAATTTTCTGTGATAAAAATATAACTTAAAAATGAAATTACCAGTTATAGAAAGGGACAGAAATGAAATTGAAGCTGATGGGATTTTATTGAGTTTTGACGCGGTTTCAGCATCCTATGCCACCTGGATTTGTTATTTAAATAAAGACCTGGTAAAAATATGTATTTACATGACGCGAATACCCGCCGGTCCTTGATGAAAGTTACACACCGACATGCACTTTCTGGACGCGTATGAGGCGATTTTATACCCAAGTCGTTGTTGTTAAATTTGTAATAAAATAGAAAAAGTGGAGTTTTTAGTAACTAACCGCAGTCAAATGGAATATGGAATTGCAACAGAAAATTATGTAGGGTCGGGAAGTAAATTAGGCTGGTGCACGTCAACCACTAGTTAGGTGGGTTTTCAGAAATGTAGAATTTCGGTTCAATTACATCTTTTCTCCGTATATACACCCACATATATATATATATTAATTATTGGTCAACTGGTAAGTAAGCTTTTTTGGATTTTTCAAAATAACCATGTGGATGTCTTTTAACAATTGACTATGTTGAGTTATATATGTAAACATATATTAATTATTGGTCAATGGGTCAAACGGTAGTTTTTTTTGGATATTTCAAAATAACCATGTCAATTCATTTTTAACAATTGGCTGTGTTGAGATATATGTAAATTCTAAAGAACTAGATGGTGGACATAATCAGTTTTTACGTTCTCCTCTGTTGCTTGCATTATTTTCTCTCCCATCTGACAATAACTAAGGAAAGAAATCAACGGCAATGAACGTTGAAAAAGTTGCAACGAGGCTACTTCTCAAAAGTGAGATTTCTAACTTGCTTTATTAATTTGGTTTCTAGATTTTTGTTTTCGTTCTCGTTGAATCAATTTTAATTAATTTGTTGATTTTCCAATTTGGAGATTTACATTCAAAATTGGACTTCTTTTTGTCCATTTCTTTTTCTTTCAAATTTTAGTTTTAGATTCTAACTACAGCTTTGTTTCTTCTTCATATTTTATCGGAAAAAATTTTAAATTTCAAAAATTATCTACTGATTTTTTGATGTTATTACAAGAAGTTTATTTCATTTTGGTTGTACGTGTGTGTATATAGTTTAGTCATGTGTGTCTATACACACACATATATACAGGTACATATACATATATGTGTGTGTGTGTACACACACATCCCTATTCTTTAAAATTAATACAAGTTTTTATTTATAATGTTGCATGCCTGTGTTATTTCTATAGTGTATGTGTTCTATGTTGTTAAGATAAATGGACAGTTGTATTTATGCATTATTCGTTTTTTGCGTTGTGTATAAGATTAATAGATTCCATACATGAAAAGGTAAGAGTCTACCTTCCATACAGTACAACTTTAGAGAAAAATGTATCGAGGTTGCGTTAATTTGCACCTCCATACAGTACAACTTTATATCACACCCCATCCCCTCCCGGGTGTCAACTTGACAAACCATTTCTGTGGCCACAAGCATACATAATCAGAAAATGTCGACCTAGATACAAGTGATGATCATACCCTAATGGGAGCGACTCACTTAGCCCTACGGCGCGTCCTTGCTTTAATCATTACCGGTTGTGAGGCCTAAGGCAACGATTTACCAGTTATGAAGCAATCTTAGTTGGAATGTTAACAATGTCAACATGCATCCATGTAAGTTGTTCAGGGAACAAAACAAAGGCACTACTTCTACTACATTCTTTTTTGGAATCACCCTCATGATTAGTAGTAAGTAGCCCTTGCACTTCAAAAAACTCCATCTTCGATTTTATCATTTTTAAGATGTCTTTAATTCAAACGCTTATGTCTGTTCGAAGTAGCTTTTGGATAACTCATGTTTATTCGATCCCGGTCTCTCCGAACCAACAATGATAGTTTTAAAACCTGGCCAACATTTGATAGTCGGTTATTCAACTATCAAACACTACAAGAAAGCACCCAATTTCCGACTGCTTAAATCCGTTAGCAGCCGATGGCAGCCGTCGGAAAAAACCATTGGAAATAAAGTCATCACCAAACAGTGGATTTAACGGCTTTCCGACGGTGCTGTCAAATGCATTCCGACGGCTTTCCGATGGCTCGTGTACACGTGCAAAGCCATGATTTAACTGCACTTTTAACGTTGTCGAACAAAACTCTTTATAAAATAAACTAAGTTCCGTTATAACCGTCCAAACTTTAATGGGCAATAGTTCTTTGAAAGCAACGGATAATAAATTTTCCATCATTACGTTACAATCCTGGTTTTTCATCCCACTCAGTTTACTATTTTTATACTTGACACATCTACGAAGATTAGAAGAAATCTCATCAGGAAATCTGAGTCCTTCCACCCATTTTAATAGAACTGTAATTTGATTATCGTCTAACTCATACATGCTTCGGGTTTTTAGTGTCATTTGGCTTGATATTAAGCTCAGGATGCTTACATAATTCTTGTATATCACATCTTAATTTCAATTCGTCCTTAGTCTTCCCCTTAACTTTCAAAATTGTATTAATCACATTATCAAACACGTTTTTCTCAGTGTGCATCACGTCAATATTATAACAAAGTAGGAGATCTTTCTAATAAGTCAACTTCTAGAATATATTTTGTTTGCACCAATTATGAATTGTCGATTTACCTGTAATTTCAATTATTACCCAATTTCATGTATCTTTGGATAATCCTTTAAAAGTCCATATGTTCCTTCGATTGACCAAACCGTTAGTGGTTGCATAGTCTCTACTCTATTAGCTATAAAGTTTTTTCTATCGTTTCTAAAATGATGATTAATATGGAGAAAATACCGATGACAATCAAACCATGAAATTTTGTTCCCATGTGGTAAAGAAAATGCTCGTGTTGCTTTTATGCGATAAGGACAAGATAGATGATCGATCGTACTCCAACTTGAAAGCATTGCATATGTAGGAAAATCGCTAATTGTCTGTCACAAAGAAGTGAACATATGCTTCTTTTTGAATGTTGTATGTTTCAACTCCTTCATGCCATAATATTTATAACTCTTCAATCTACGATTGTAAATAAACATCGCTTCATTGTGTCAAATCATCAAGGCCAAGCACGACAAAGTGCGAAACATATATGGATTTTTCATACACATCGAAGTAGATAAATTGCAAGGTGTAACGATGATAGACTAAGATGAATACTTAGAACCAAAATAGAGAATGGTGAAAATCCATTCGTATATAAATCGAGTCTAACATTACATACTTTCTACCTATGTTCTCACACTGTGTCATCTCATATGGAGCGCGGTTATAGAAGATGCATATAATCTTTGAAGCATAGGAGTGTTGGTAAGTAATGCATGCGCTTGTACGGAACTTCATTTCTTTTTTTTCTTAGTTTGTATCTTTTCTCATTACATATTCTACACTTCCTAAAGTCGATGTCTTCTTTCCAAAACAACATGCAACCATTTAAATATGTATCTATTTTACGACAAACCAAAAACAGACATAAATTTTTCTACTTCATAATAATTTTCGCACATTTAATTATCGAGTGGCATATACCATTTTATAGCTTATACAACAGTTGTAAATCCGACTTTTGTGAAGTTATATTTTGATTTCTTCGCAATGTATTCTGTAGTTACTAATAATTGGATGTCGCTTTTACAACTATCCCAAAGAGGTTTCCTAGCATCATTTAATAAATCATAGATTTTCTTTACTACGATATTTGGTTCTTCTTCGACATTAGCATTGTAATCATCAAGAACATTGATCATGATGCATCTTCAACCATATCCCCTATATGATTCGTCATACCAATATCATTACCCAACTCCTCCTTTGACTATATAAGATTAGGCGCTACGAGTTCTCCATCACGATCCACACATGATAATCCGACACAAACTCATATTGACACAAATGAACTTTAGCCATATCCAGTATCAAATGCTTGAAGAATTTGCACCTACAATACATACAACGAATTTCTTCGCCATTTCCATTATTACTTAAAGCGAATTCAATAAATATGTATACACCATTATAAAAAATTTCCTTTATTGAGCCCCTCGATTTTCTTCATGGTTGATACATCCAACTCTGATCAACAAAATAATATATCATTTTTCCTATTTAAAAAATATGGTATAAATTAAAAAAAGTATTGATCATATTATGGATTGACATTTTATTTTTCAGTTCGTTTATACAGATTGATGTTTTATTAATTATATAATATATTATACCTTTTCTATTATAAACACAATAATAAGTACGCTTCGAAAATCGTTTTATTTTAAATGATTCAACAAAATTTCGGCAGCACTACCGCTTTGTTCCATGTATCATACACAAACGCGTGTGTACAAGGAACAAAAAGTAAGTGCTCTCGAAATTTTATGAGCCATTTAAGTTGAAATGATTTACAAAACGTAATTACTTTACTGTGTTTGTAACTTGTTCAATACAGAAACAAACCCGACAGATATTATATCAGATGAATATTGAAGTCCGTATTGTGACAAAAGCAAATATCCATATAACAATCATATATAATTCCTATTTGATGGGGCCAAAAACTCTCTAAAAGATTTTAAAAACAAAGCACATTATGCACCAATTTGTTTATATATTACCGTTATACATATACATTATAATTTTTTATTAATTATATAACATATTGGCATTTGTACAATAATTTGTTCACGTTCTGATGTTTTATTAATTATATAATATATTATATAATTTTTACCTTTTTATAAAATCTTTTATGTTTTCAAATATAACGAATTATGAATACAATATGATCTTATAAAATATAAACTACAATATACACCGGTTTACTGCATGCCGCACATTCTAGTGAACTAGGTTTTATACATAATCAAGGCTCTAAACTAATAAATGATTATATAAATAAATTATTGATTTTGACATTTTAGAAAACCCACACTAAATTATGTGCATATACACTAAATAACACAAGTTATCCCTAATGAACATATACACTAATTAATGCATATACGCATACACTAAATTATACATTAATTTTTGAATTTAAACGATAATAATTGTAATTAGCATTCAATGGGGTATTATAAACAACTAGAATCACAAATTAACCATATTCAGCAAATTAGAAGGTTAGTGGAAAATACGTAATTCGAGCTGAATTAATGGCCTAGGCTCGTTGAGATTAGAGGATGATGAATTTGATGATGGTCGGAGAGATGTATGAGCAGCTGGCGATGGAGAGTGGGTGGGACAGGAACTAGGGTTTTAGGGGAACAAACGAAATGAAGCAGCACTCGGCCTGTTGGTTGAATAAACGCGACATCGCGACGGCTTTTGACGGCCATCGACGGCTATACTTAGAGACGGCTTCCAATGGTTGTTATTTTTTTTTCCATTTTCACACCTTTTAAAATAAATTTAATATAAATTAGTTTTTTTTTAATTTTAATTTGTAAAAAAAATTGAATAGTTTATATTAGTTATAAAATAAATATTAATGATTACAACCTTTCTTACTTGCTTTTTCAAATTAATTTAATTTTTTTAACTTATAGTTGTACACAATTACAAAATAAATTCATAAAACTATTAGTATCGTAACTTTCATCAAAATGTTATAATTTATAGACTAAAACTTGAAGAAAAAGATTGTTTGTGTTCAATTTTCAATAAAGTTAATTAACGAATATAATTATGAAACAAAAAAGATTATCGACGACACTAATTTAATTAATCGGAAGCTTTCACAAATTTAAATAATTGAATAGAAATATCTTCACAAATTCTTAGGATTTGAATTATTATGTATTTAATCAAATTTCAAACTCATATATAACAATAAAGTAATAAGTTTAAATAAATATAATGAAGGGTCGTCGGCAGCTGTCGAAAAGATGATGACGGGGCCTTCGGAAGGCTCTGCCGCAGTTTACACCGTTTGTTATAGTGAAATAAACAAACCATTCAACTAGAGATTTAATTTCATATGGAAACCAATACTGGTTAAGCACAAAAGCAACCATTAAGCCTCTTTAATTAATCCTTTTGGTAACTAAAACATCTTTGTAAAATCTTGTATTAAAATACCTTTATAAAGATATATTCACAAACATTCTCTACTATTCAATACTTAGAAAATATTTATATACTTATTTCAGTGGTATAAGTATACTCACAAAACATTTCACTTTCAATTTAGAAAGCTTTTCTATATACTAATATAAATGGTATAAGTATATTAACAAAACACACACCTTCAATACTTGGAAAATATACGCATATATTTATCTCAACTGTTAAAGTATATCAACAAATTTTAAGAAAAAATTCATTTTCAAAACCACACTTAATCGGGTTAAAAAAATGTCATTTACAACATTGATAATAATAAACCCCAAAACACTTTCCTTTTGGTGTAGGTAAATAGATCGTATAGAAACCGGACAAATATATCTAACACCACTTTTCGATTTCAAACAATATTATCCCTTGATTAACAATGAAATTAGTCAAGCTAGAAAACTACCCTTGCCTCAACATACACTCTTAATTATCAAGATAGGGACAAGTTTTCATACATCGAAATTTGGTGTTAAGTATAAAAAGAATATTTTCATATCACCATATTTAAAACAATCATTTGTGAAAATCAAATCTCATTACTTACAAACACCATTCATAAATCTCTTTATAAAACTTCATTTATAAATCTCCTTTATAAAATATCATTTATAAATCTTCTTCTATAAATCTCAAAGTACAATTATAAAACTCCAAATTCATTTATAAAATATCTTTTTTAAAACTCATTTCTATTTATAACTCTTTTATAAATCTCCTTTATAATTATAAAAATCCTTTTAAACACTTCTTTCGTATTTGTAAAATCCTTTATAAAAATCCTTTTATCACTGCAACAAAACTATCCTTTTACAACGTCTGTTTTACAACGGGCCATAAACAATTGTTGTAATAGATACCTTTTACAATGATTTTCTTAAGTCCGTTGTAATAGGTGCAACTTTTTATCATCTAATACACCTATTACAACATTGCCACCTTGCCCGTTGTAATATGGTCTTATTACAACAGTTTTTGGCCCTTTGTAATAGATACTAGCTTTCAGCTCTATTACAACAGTTTTGGCCCGTTGTAATATAGATCTATTACAATGGTTTTCGGTCCATTGTAATATAGTTCTATTCCGACGGTTTTCGGCCCTTCATACTAGATACTAATTTTCATCTCTATTTGCCCGTTGTAATAGATGTCTATTACAACCATTTTCTTTTACCCGTTGTAATAGATGCCAATTTTCACAAATCTTTTTTTTGCTACTTTTAATAGATACATATTTCAAACTTTTAATGTACTAGTTGTCATAGAAGGTTGTAAAAACATTATTAATTTATAATTTATAACCAATGATTATTAATAAATAATTTATAATTACTAATTATTATCTATAATCAATAATTATTTTCTGTAGGATAATAGAAATGGCTACAGGCGATTTGCTTTTAGCGATTTTTCGTTCTGAACCCTAATTCGTCTTGCCCCCTTTTCGTTCGCCTCCGCCTTCCTCTCCTCCTCTGCCTTTCGATCGATGCTCGTGCTTCCTCTCCTAGCTGTGAAACCGGGCTTTTTCAAACCATTGAAGGTCGCATCCACGACAAGATCTAGCAAGAGATGCGTTAAGCCTCTACCTCTAGCTTCTTCATCAACAGTCTGTTCGCCTCCGCCAGAGTCGTCCTCCAAGTCTCCATATAACTTCCCAATTCCAGGTTCTCTTCAAGCAATTTTCGACGCCTATGGACCCTTGATTGCTGGTGATGAAAGCCGTCGTGTTCTCTTTTTCGGTGACAATAACGTTGCTATTGCTATTGTGAATTCCCCTGTTTCTCCAGTTGTCGCTCGCATTTAGCCTGATATTGCTTTGTCGAGTGCAGCTACTACGGTCCTATGCTCAGCTGCAGTTTCACAACCAAGTTCATGCGCCAAGTGTGCATCTCCCAGTCTGGGTTTGGTGGCCACTACAAGTGTAGTTTCCTCTGCTGATGTTGCTTGCACGAAGACTCTCCCCTCTTGGAAATCTCTTTTCACAAATAAACCCCACAATGCTGGAAGGTATATCTCTAAACGTTTTGAGATTGTTGGAAATAGTGATGAGTTAATTGTGCCGCCTCTTGAGGTAGTTGAGGCAAGTATCATGTTTTGGAAAGACACACTGGTTGGTTTTTTCCTTGACGAGGGGCTAAAGTACTCTATAGTTAGGAATTACCTTAAGAACAAATGGTAGATTCAAGGTTCACTAAAAGTTAGGTTTGATAAAAATATGTTTCTTTGAATTTTGCAAATATTTTTCTATATCTTTCATTCGTATTCAGGTAAGAATAGAACAGGGCAGGGAAGAGAAAAGGGGTAGGAGGTTAAGATGAGGAGAAAGAAATTACAGAGGAAGGAGGAGAAGCCATTCGAGAGAGAGAAATTTGCAAATATTTTTCTATATCTTTCATTCGTATTCAGGTACATTTATAACAACTTTTCCCATTGCTACTGTAGCTACCTATACCTATACCACCCATTTGTAACCGTTTGCTTTTTTTTCCTAACAGAATGCAAATATTAATTCTCTAAATACAAAATATGAAATAAAGTGAGTGCTAAAGCTTGTCTGCATGTGCTTTTATTTCTGCAACCATTTGTCATGATCTTTTCTGCATCAGTCCAGCAAACGTTTTGGTTTCTGGTTAATTCTTTTGGGTCTAGCATTTCCTTCCTGATTATGTACACCTGATACAGTAGTGTCACCGTGCATATCAACACCCACGCCTTCAAGATCGACCTTGTCCTCAAGGTCATTTGTAGCAGTGTTGGCTGGAAGTGGTTGGACAGTAGCCTGTGATGGGTTTGGGCAAAATTTCAGCATTGAAATATGAAATACAGGGTGAATTCGTGAATCCTGTGGCAATGCTAACTTATATGCCACTGCTCCAATCTTCTCTATGATTTGATACGGCCCAAAATATCGTTTCGACAGCTTGTGATGATTTGTGCGAACTGAAGTTTGCCTATATGGCTGAAGTCGAACGTAAACCCAAGTGCCAGGATCAAATTGTTTGTCTTGCCTGTGTCGATCAGCTTGAGTTTTCATACGTGCTTGAGCCTTCTGCAAATTTTCTTTAATGATGTTAAGCAGCTGATCTCGAGAGGCAGCCCAGTCATTGAGCTCTGAAATAGGGGATGGGGCGTTGATATAGTTAGCTAAAACTGGTGGTGGTCTGCCGTAAACCGCCTGGAATGGTGACATCTGTAGCGATGAATGCTTCGTAGTGTTATACCATAGTTCAGCCCACGGTAAACATTTTACCCACTTTGCTGGAATGTCGCCCACTACTGCTCTTAAGTAAGTTTCGAGACACCTGTTTACAACTTCGGACTGTCCGTCGGTCTGTGGATGGTACGCACTACTCATCCGAAGCTTTGTACCATGTAAGCGAAATAGTTCTTTCCAGAACTGACTCGTAAATAATCGGTCGCGATCCGATACTATTGAACGCGGAAAGCCGTGTAATCTTACATATTCTTGTAGAAAGTGGGATGCTAGTTGTGTTGCTGAGACGGAGGATGGTAGTGCGCAGAAGTGTGCATACTAAGATAATCGATCAACAATTACCCATATTGTTGTTTTTCCCGCGGATGGTGGAAGATGAGTGATGAAATCCATTGATATATCTTGCCAGATCTGTAGCGGAATCGGTAGTGGTTGCAACAGTCCTTTAGGGGGTGAGTTTTCTGGCTTAGTTTGGAGACAAATATTGCATTGCTTCACGAATTCCTGTACATCATTGTTGAGCCTGGGCCAAAAAAAATTGCTGGAAATTCTGGCGATGGTTCCTTTTATGCCCGAATGCCCCCCGATCTTGGAGTTGTGTAGCTCATTGATGATTGCATGTTGCAACTCAGGTATGCATGGCACATAAATTCTGTTTCCCCAAAATAGTAAATCATTACGAAATTGGTACTTAGGGTTTTGACATGTACCTGCTATTAGTTGCGAGATGATGTCTTGAGTTGTTGGATCGGTTCGGATTGCCCGTCGTATGTCTTCAATCAGTGGAAATGAAGGTGCAGAAAATGCTAGCATGGCGGCTTCGGTCGTGAATCGTGATAACCCGTCGGCGACGACGTTTTTGTTGCCTGGGCGATATTGGATTGTAAAATCAAATCCGAGCAATTTAGTAAGCCAGCGTTGTTGCTCTGGAGTCTGGATGGTTTGTGATGTCAATTCTCTCAAACTCTGGTGATCTGTGATTATGGTGAAGGGTCTGCCTAACAAATAATGCCGCCACTTTTTTATTGAGGAGGTAATTGCAAACATTTCTCTCGAATAGGCTGAAGCTTTGTGGAGGTGGGGTGGGAGTTTAAGGCTGAAGTAGGCTATAGGGTGGTCGGATTGTGATAAAACGGCACCAATGGCCATGGAAGAGGCGTCCGTGGTTAGGGTGAAAGGGGAATTGAAATTGGGAAGTGCTAGAATTGGGGTAGAAGAAACTGCTGTTTTTAATGAATCGAAAGCCTGTTGGGCTTGTGGGCTCCAGATGAAATTATTTTTTTTGAGCAAGTCGGTTAGTGGTCCAGCTATCGCTGCATAATTGTGTATAAAACGACGATAATACCCAGTTAGGCCCAAAAAACCTCTTATCGCGGTTATTGTTTTTGGCGCTGGCCATTTAATCATCGTGTCTATTTTGGACGGGTCGACACGGACGCCTTGGTGAGAAATTAAATGGCCTAAGTAATCAATTTCTTGGAGGCCAAATTTGCATTTAGATAAGTTGGCGAAAAATTTATGTTGATCGAGGATTTGTAATGTAGTGGTGAGGTGGTTGATGTGATCGTCCCATGTCGAGCTATAGATGAGGATGTCATCGAAGAAAACAAGAATGAATTTGCGTAGGTATGGACGAAAAATATTGTTCATAGTCGCTTGGAAGGTTGATGGTGCATTTGTGAGGCCAAAGGGCATAACTAAGAATTCATAATGGCCGTCATGGGTTCGGAAAGCTGTTTTTGGGATGTCGGGACGGTGTACGCGAATTTGGAAATATCCACTTCGTAGGTCGAGTTTGGAGAAAAATAATGCACCATATAGCTCGTCCAATAATTCGTCGACGGTGGGTATTGGAAATCGGTCTTTGATAGTGATTGCGTTGAGGGCTCGATAATCGACACAAAATCTCCATGATCCGTCTTTTTTTTTTACTAAAAGGACCGGAGAAGAGAATGGGCTAGTGGATGGTTGAATGATTTTTGAATTTAGCATGTCTTGAATTTGGCGTTCGATTTCGTTTTTTTGGTAGTAAGGGTAGCGGTAAGGTCTAGTGTTAATTGGATTGGCGTTTGGCAATAGGTTAATATGGTGTTGAAGGTTACGGTTTGGCGGTAAAGTAGTTGGTGTGGTGAAAACATGTTTGAATGACAATAGGAGCTGGTTAATTTGAGGATCGGTGTGTGGTGAAGTAGGAAATTCTGGTGTAACGCTCGCTGGTTGGTACTGAAGGTATAAAAAATTGGATATAGCGGACGTGCTATCAAGACGTTTTAATTGCTGCAGAGAAATTGGCGATGGGCCCAAAGATGGGTCAAGCCCAGTGAGGCATATGCGGCGGCCTTCATGAGTGAATGACATGGTTAATTTTTTGTGATCCATTGTGATGGGCCCGAGTTTCTCCAGCCATTGCACTCCAATTACACCATCTGAGCCCACGATTTCGAGCAAATTAAAATCAATATCGAATTGATGACCTTGAATTTCAACACGCACTTTAGAACAAGTGCCTGAGCTTTTCAGTTTCTCGCCATTTCCCACCGTTACAACGAATGCATTTGCGGAGTCAATTTCGAGGCCTAGGAATTTTGCTGTTTTGGGGTGAAGGTAATTGTGGGTGGAGCCGGAGTCTACGAGGATGGATATGGTGTGTTTGTTGATCAAGGCTGGAAGACGGAGCGAACGAGGATGTGAGGATCCCGTGAGAGCTTGGAAAGAGATTTCTTGAGGGTTTGCGGTTGTTATGTCATTGGTGTCAGGTATGGTTATTTCCTGTGTAGTATCGATTGGGGATGCGGTGGAGGTTGGTTCATCGTCTGGGTTAGTGTCTGGGAGGATCATAAGGATATGTGTGGGTTTGCAGCGATGGCCAATTTGATATTTCTCATCACAATTGAAACACAATCCTTGTTGCTTCCTGGTGTTCATCTCGACTTGTGTTAACTGTTTTATGGGGACCGAAAGTTTAGGGTTGTGTACGTTTGGTGTTTGATGATTTGATTGTGTGAGTGGGGATGAGGTAAATGGTTTTTGATATGGCTGGGTTGGTTTGGTGAATGGTGGTTTGGCTAAATCGTTCAGTTTTCGTTCGATTAGCTTAGCGCCATCGACCGCATCAACTATATTTGTGGGTTTGAGGATGTAGAGCTCATTTTGAATGTTGGTTTTGAGGCCCGATATGAAACAGTGCAGTATGGAGTTATTGGATAGTGTTGTAATGCGATTGCACAGGTTCTCAAAAGTAGCTAGATAGTTGTCCACCGATGTTAACTGTTTAAGTTTAAACAAAGCGGCCTCCGGATTAAGAAATGTTGGCGGTCCAAAGCGCTTTTCTATTGCCTTTGTGAGCATTGTCCATGTCGAGATTTGATTGGTGCGATGCATCCATTGGAACCACGATAGAGCCAGGCCTTGCATGTGGAAACTAGCGAGCTCTATTCGTTGGTCTTCGGGTGTGGAGTAATAAGCAAAGAATCTATCGGCCTGGAATATCCAATCATGCGGATTGGTGCCGTCGAAAGTTGTTAGAGAACATTTTGGGGTGCGAGTTGGTGTTGGTGTGGCTAGCAAGGGGGGTTGTCGGACTATAGGTGGAGCTTGGTATGTGGATGAAGACTGGTTGGTGGATGAAGTGGGTTGTTGGGTGTCCAGTTTGCGGTTTATCTCAGCCAACGCAGCTTTGATGTCAATGTTATCTGTTGTTAAAGTTTCCAGCATGGCCTTGTGGGTATTTTGGGTGGCTTGAATGGTATTGATAGTGTTTTGTTGGTCAGCGAGTTGGTGGAGAGCGTCGTCGAGTTTTGTCATGGTTAGCTGGTGTGATGGATCAGGCGGTTGACGTCTTAGGGAAGGAGGCGGAGAGAAGCTCAGTGAAAGCACCAAATGGTAAGAATAGAACAGGGCAGGGAAGAGAAAAGGGGTAGGAGGTTAAGATGAGGAGAAAGAAATTACAGAGGAAGGAGGAGAAGCCATTCGAGAGAGAGAAATTTGCAAATATTTTTCTATATCTTTCATTCGTATTCAGGTACATTTATAACAACTTTTCCCATTGCTACTGTAGCTACCTATACCTATACCACCCATTTGTAACCGTTTGCTTTTTTTTCCTAACAGAATGCAAATATTAATTCTCTAAATACAAAATATGAAATAAAGTGAGTGCTAAAGCTTGTCTGCATGTGCTTTTATTTCTGCAACCATTTGTCATGATCTTTTCTGCATCAGTCCAGCAAACGTTTTGGTTTCTGGTTAATTCTTTTGGGTCTAGCATTTCCTTCCTGATTATGTACACCTGATACAGTAGTGTCACCGTGCATATCAGATTGTTGGAAATAGTGATGAGTTAATTGTGCCGCCTCTTGAGGTAGTTGAGGCAAGTATCATGTTTTGGAAAGACACACTGGTTGGTTTTTTCCTTGACGAGGGGCTAAAGTACTCTATAGTTAGGAATTACCTTAAGAACAAATGGTAGATTCAAGGTTCACTAAAAGTTAGGTTTGATAAAAATATGTTTCTTTGAATTTTCATGCCCCAAAGAGAGACGTAGGGTGTTAGAGGCTGACCCTTGTGTGATTAATGGAAAAGTCTTTATAATCACCAAGTGGAGTCACTCTGCAGACTCTGCCTGGGAAAATGTTCTTTCTATTTCTATTCGGGCTAAGTTTTCGAACATACTGTCTTCTCTACAGTCTCTAGAGGGTCTAGACTGGTTGGCATGTCATACTGGGGAGCTCATCTGTTTTGATGAATATACGGAGTGTAGTGATAAGCTCGGTTTTGCTAGGGCTATGATTGAGATAACCTCCTTACGCCTTCTCCCACTCACCTCTCTATTGCTCTTTCCGGAATAGAGTTGGTCGGATTGATATTGAGTACCAATGGTCTCCTCCTATATGTACTTTCTGCCACTCATTTGGGCATACTTCTCCTGATTATAGCCATCGTCCTACTATAGGTGATGCCATCTCCCTCCCCTTAAAGCTCCCATTCAGAAACTTCCTCCATGCAGTTGGCAAGCCAAATCCTTTCCTCTCTCGAAAATCCCGTCCAATCCCCATGTTTCTCCCCCTGACCCCAAGGCCCTCGCTATGCTTAAATCCTTTGTTGCTTCCGCACCTTCAACCTTTACCGATCCTCTTTCAAATATTGCTGCTGTTGACTCTCTCCATGCCGATGCTGTTTGAAGTTCTTTGATTGCTAACGTAAGCCCTTTATTGCCATCTTTTCCCTCCAATTATAAGGATTCAGTGAATTGGGATTATGGTATAGAGTTTGGGATAGATGACTTGTTCCCAGCATAATTTGTTATCTTGTGCTATACTCTTCTATGCATTGATTATATGTAACTTTCCTTTGTATGGGTATGTAAGTTTTGCGTGAGTTTGTAGCCGATGAGGCACCTTTGCCTCTCGCCTGTTTAAAATTCTATAAAATTCAATGGACGGTCCACTGTAAAAACCGGCTTGCCTTGCAAAAAATATTATTATTTTCTATATCTAATACAACAATAACTAAGCCATTATTCCTAAATAAGTTGAGGTCGGCTAGAGATGAAACCTAAAACTAAATGACAACGTCAATTTAAAAGTAACAACAACAACAACAACAACAACAACAATAATAATAAAATAAATAAACCAATCATTAATATGAAATAAGTACTGTTGAATAAACTTATTAATTACAGTTAATATTTATAATAACTACTATTAAACCATAACTAATTAATAATCAACAAATAATAATTTATAACAGAAACTGTGAATAATATTTATTATTTAATATTGAATAAATAATAATTGATAATAATTAATTAAAAATAAAAAATTATTAATTATAATTAATAATTAGTAAATTATAGTTAAATTTACTAATTACATTTAATAATTAATTATTAATATCAAATAATAATTATTGAATAATTAATAACTAATGTTCATTTATAATTAAAAAGTAATAAGTTGTAATTACTAACAAATAAATAGGAAATAATAATTAATAATTACTAATAAATAATTAATATTTAATAATTAATCTACAATGATTAATAAAAAATATTTACTATCTAGTATTTAACATTTAATGACTAATAAGTGCATTCGTCTTAGTTCGTGCATGTCCAAATACCAATAAGTAATGATTAAGAATTAATTATATGAAGGTAATAATTAGTATTTAATAATTAATATTCAATTATAGTTAACAAGTAATAATTAATAATTAATAATTAATAATTAATAATTAACAAATAAGGATCAATAATCAATGATTACTATTAAATAATTTCTATTAAATAATTTCTACTAAATAATTACTTTATAATCAATAATTACGACAATGTTTGTTGTTCCTCTCTATTTGATCTTCCTTGAAATTAATTGTTAGCGCAATAGTTTAGTTGTTTGGCGCCTTCATTTCACGGTAATTTTCATTTCTCGCCACCTATTTTCCTTATCCTAAATTCCAAATCCCAGAATGAGAGATCAAACCATTCCCTTTCTCCACTTTCTCCTCCAAGTTACATAGTCTGGACCCCCTTTCTCTGCATCCGACCACAATCCCCTTTCTCCACAGGTCGAAGTGTCGATCATCATAACCAGAGACGCTAACACTTCATCCACGGTCAAGCTGCATACTCTCGAGATCCCCATGACCATGACGTCATCTGCTCCCTCCTGGACTTCTCTCGTCAAAAGAACCTTAGCCTCTGCATCCTCGCCGCCTCCGGCGCCATCACTAACCTTATGTTGCGTCAACCTCCGCATCCCACTTTTTCCGTCGCATCCTCCATCGCCGTCGAGAAGGTTGTTCCCTCATCTTGTGCTATAGTTTCCTTATGTTTTCATGTAGGACCTTTAAATTCTTCGAATTTTCACTACTAAATCCCAAAGATCAAGCAAAGACCTGGGTGATCAATCGACTATAAGCTAAGCGTAGGAAAAAGTGCTCGACATTCTGGAGGCAGATCCTGATGTATTATATGTTATACGATCAGTATACCAAAACAGAGACCAATATGTTATAAACTCATCATACAAGTTTACAAATCAGATTTCCACTACTTTGGAATTCTGTATTAGTTATTTTGAACAATAACTATTTTGTAATTAATTTACAAGAACAAATTATATGAATTACAACAACAAATTGTTGTATTAAACTATAGCGATAAACAAGCGTTGTACTACTTCATAGAACAACATAATGTCGAAACAAAAAGATTACAGAATGATATATATAAATATATAAGTAAACAAAAATCTAACCGGATGAAGAAGGAAATTACGTCTGAGGCTTGTCGTAACAACTTCCTTAAGACTTTATTTAAAGTCTCCAAAAGATACAACAAACATGATCTGCTCGAAATTGTGATGAGTATGATCTTTTGCTTGACATATAGATGGGCACGGATTTGGAGATTAAGAAATAAAGAGGAAGAAGAGAAAATTTGGAGTTATCTACTGATCAGGTTTCCTTCTCCTTTTATAGGCTAATTCCCAATGGTTATGTTTGTTGGGAACAGCCGCATCTCTTCGTCTGCAACGGCCAAAAACTGTCACGGTTTGCAATAGTCGCCTCTCTTCATTCGCAACGGCCAAAAATTTTCGCGGTTTGCAACAGCCGCACCTCTTCATTTGCAACGGCCAAGAACTGTCGCGATTTGCAACAGTCGCGTCTCTTCATTCGCATCAGCTAAAACAGCTTTGCAACGCCTATTTTGAAAAGCCGCGTCCAATCCACTAGTCGCTTCTATTTAAATTTAAATAGTAGAAAACTTTTACTTCTGTGCAGCAAAAATATAACACGGTCCATTCTTATTGTACTCGCACCCGACCCAGTTCGGTATGGGACGGTAGGCGGCGTGCGCGCATGTGTGTAAATTCATAGCTATATAGGTCCTCCCCCTCGCACGAAATTACCTGATCCTAAGGGCCAATATAGGTTTGAGGAAAGTAGTATATAAGTATGAACATTAACTTATTTTTGGCGATGTGGGACAATATCTCATTCACTATATAAGGGTCCTCTAACAATCCCCCACATTAATGATAATATATGTCTCCCCCATACAAAGTGTAATATCACACAGTTCATATGAAAATAATGCTATATCGAGGATAAGTAGATATTTCACTTTGAACTTTCTCTAATTAAAACTTATCGGATATACTTGGCTAACCGGTGAGTTATTTCATCTTGAACCGTAAGCCGTTTGTGCATAACCAGATAATAAGCTTTACAAAGCATTGTTTCCCTTCGCATTCAGTCTCTTGGTTGTGTTCATTTTGGTCCTGAAAAAATTTGGTTTCGCGAGTGTTTTAGAGAATTTAAGCCTTTAATATTCTCATAGAGCAGACCGAGCTCACACTAACATAGGTGATCGCAACCATTAAGAGTATCCTACATATACCCCATTTGTTAATTTTAAGATATGGTCATCATTAAAAAGCATAGCTTTATCCTTTTAATACTTCTATAGGCATGTATTCCATGTGCACCAAAGGAATGGAGTAGGACTAAGTCCAAAACGCGTTACTTTTTGAGTTACTCAGTACTAGTTTGCCTGTGATCCTAATCCGTGGGATCTCCAATCGCTAGGATAGGTTTCCAGATAAGATAACCCTTGTTGTTTTAGGCTTTTAAACCCATTCCCCTTGATGCGCAGTCAATTTTCTCTCTTGATAATCCTTTAATAAATGGATCTGCAAGATTATCAGTAATTCTCACATAATCAATGGAAATAGTTCCATTTGAGAATAATTGCCTAATTGTGTTATGGCATCGACGAATATGTCGTGACTTTTCATTATACACTAAATTTTGCGCTCTACTTAACGTTGCTCGATCATCACAGTGTATGTATATGGCCGATACAGGTTTAGGCCGAAATGGAATGTCTTCTAAAAATAGACGAAGCCATTCTTCTTCTTTGCCTGCTTTATCTAAAGCGATGAACTCTGATTCCATAGTGGATCGAGCTATGCACATTTGTTTAGTAGATTTCCATGATAGTGCTGCTCCTACTAGGGTGAAGACATAACCACTAGTTGATTTAGATTCCTCTAAATCAGAAATCTAGTTTGAATCACTATATCCTTCTAAGACCGTGGGATATTTTTCGTAATGTGGGGAAAAGTTCGTGGTACTCTTTAAATATCCCACACTCTCATTAGTGCTTTCCAGTGTTCCTTCCCTAGGTTGCTTGTATATCTACTCAGTTGACTTACTGCATAAGGTATATCCGGTCTTGTGCAGTTCATGAGATATTAGACATCCTATTACACGAGAGTATTCCAGTTGCATTACACTCTCATTAGTTTTTTTGTGCAGTACTTCCGATGGATTAAAAGGTGTTCTTACTCCTTTAATTCCGTAATTTTGGAATTTTTCAATCACTTTTTCCATATAGTGTGACTGAGATAGATCAATTCCATTAGGTTTTTTTTATTATTTTGATTCCCAAAATAACGTCTGCAACTTCTAAATCTTTCATGTCGAAATTGTTGATTAACATTTTCTTTATGGTCTCTATTAATTTACTATTTAGACCAAAGATTAGCACATCGTCTACATATAAACAAATCATCATGTATGATTGTCCAACTTGTTTATAATAAACACATTTATCAAATTCATTTATACGGAAATCATTTTTAATCATGACACTATCAAATTTTGTGTGCCATTGTTTTGGAGCTTGTTTTAGTCCGTACAATGATTTTACTAATCTACATACTTTGTTTTCATTTCCTTTGAAAATAAAACCCTCGGGTTGCTCCATGTAAATCTCCACATCAAGATTTCTATTTAAGAATGTTGTCTTTATATCCATTTGATGAATCTCTAGATTATATATGGATGTAATTTCTATTAACATTCTTATAGAGGTTATTCGTGTAACCAGTGAATAAGTATCAAAGAAGTATAAACCTTCCTTTTGACGATATCCTTTGGCTACCAATCATTCTTTATATTTGTCAATAGAGCCATCTGGTTTCGTCTTCGTTTTGAAGATCCATTTGCAACCAATCGGTTTTATTCCAGGCAGAAGATCAACTATTTTTCAAGCTTATTACTTAGAATCGAATCAATTTCACTTTTGATTGCTTCATTCCAACATGAAGATTGAGAAGATGACATTGCTTCTTTATATGTTTGAGGTTCGTGTTCCAACATATATGTTAGAAAATCTGAACAAATGTCACGTTCTTGCTCTTACGCTTCTTCTTAGTTCAACTTCCTCAATTTCACGATGAGTTTCATCGTCATGTAGCTTGCTTGATTCTTCTCTTGTCCTTTTAGGGACACAATTCCTTCATTCCTTTTATGCAAAAACATATCTTTAAAGAATAAGGCATCTCGAGACTCTATGATTGTATTGACATTAATATCAGCTATATCAGACTTGAAGACCAAAAACCTATAGGTACTACTATTTTGGGCTGGTCTAAATAGTAACAGTCTACAGTTTTTGGTGCAGGTTTGACTTTCTTGGAAGGCGGAACTGGAACTTTTTCCAAGCACCCCTACACTTTGAGGTATTTGAAACTTGGTACGTGGCCTTTTCATAACTCATATGGAATTGTTCCTGTTTTATTATGAGGAACCTTATTTAATATGTGATTAGATATATTTAAGGCTTCCCCTACAAGTTCGTCGGTAGACCAAAGGTCAATAGCATTGCATTTATCATATCTTTTAATGTTCTATTCTTTCTCTCGGTAATACCATTTTGTTGTGGTGAATATGGAGCTATTGTTTGATGAATTATACTAGTATCTACATAGAATTGTTCAAATGGTGATTCATATTCTCCACCTCGATCAGATCTCAATATCTTGATCTTTTTATTTAACTAATTTTCTACTTCAGCCTTATACTTTGTAAACGATGTAATTGCTTCATCTTTACTGTTCAAAAGATATACATAGCAATATCGTGTATAATCGTCAATAAAAGTTATAAAGTATTTTTTTCCACCTCTTGTAGGTAATGATTTAAAATCACATAAATCAATATGAACCAAACCTAGTGGTTTTATACTTCTATCAACAGTATGAAATGGTTTTTTAACCAATTTTGCTTCTACACATGTCTCACATTTATAGTTTTTATCTACTTGGAATTTAGGAATTAATCCTAAGTTTGCTAATTTTTCATTTTTCGAAAATTTATGTGTCCTAATCTATCATGCCATAGTAAAATTTCATGCTCAATCAAATAAGAAACTTCCTTTCTATTAATAGCACAATCAGAATACATAGTTTTATTGCCGACTACGGGTACATTTACCTTAAATAAGCCATTACATAAATAACCTTTCCAATATAAATTTCAGCCTTAGACAGAACTACTTTACATGACTCGAAGACTAGACGGAAGCATTTTCTTGAGAGCATGGGTCCAGAGATAAGGTTCTTATGGTTATCCGGAATACGAAGAACTTCACTTAGTGTCAAAGTTTTTTCGGATGTAAATTTAAGGACGCCGATGCCGTTATCTTCGATCATGAAAACTACAGAATTACGCATGTAGAGTTTTTCTTCCTGATCGTATTTCTTGAAAGTGGAGAACATAGATATATCAGAACAGACATGACGAGTAGCGCCTGTATCTATCCACCACTATGCAGGGTTCTGTACTAAGTTGCATCCTAAAACAACTCCTAAATAGTTCATCTCCTCAATCGTTGAACTCAAATTTTCCACTATATTTGCCACCGATTTGTCATTCGTCTTCTTGTGCCTGTAATCTTTAGCTGCGTGCCCAGGCTTTCCGCATATCCTACATTCGCCTTTTAACTTCTTGGTTTGCTTATCTTTGGATTGATTATCTGATGCCTTTCTCTTTTTCTTTTTGTTGTTGAAGTGTCCTTTCTTCTTTGACCCTTCTGTAACAAGCATCTCTTCGCCTTTGGGTTGTGTTATTCCACGATTATCTGCCTTAATTTTTAATCTGACAATGAGATCTTCTTAGCAAATCTCCCTTTTCTTATGTTTCAGATAATTGCGGCTGTCTCTCGAGGATGGTGGTAATTTTTATATTATTGTTTCAACAAGGAACGATTCTCCAACTTGATGTCCTTCTACTTCAAGTTCTTGAATTATAAGTTGGAGTTTGTGCACGACTAGTTATGGATTTGGAATCCACCATTTTGTATTCCATAAATTTATCTACTATGAACTTCTTCAAACTGACATTCTATATCTTGTATTTATTTGCAAGTGCAGTCCATAGGGATTCTACTGTCTGGTGTGGCTGATACACTTTATATAGTACTTTATCCAGATAGTTCTGAATGTAATTTCGGCATAAGAAGTTTGATGCTTCCATGAGTCAATTCCAAAAAAAAAACAGATGCGTCTTTTTCTCTAGTTTGTCCGTCTTTAGGCATTGGTTCATCCTCCTTAATGCACTTCTTTAGCCCTAACGTGGTGAGATAAAACAGCATTTGATTTTGTCATGTTATGAAGTCATCACCATCTCCTTTAAACGGATCAATCCTGTTGTAAGTAGCGCTTTTTGCTGATAGTTCAACTGTCGCCATCTCTGGTTTAGTGAAAACAGGAAAGTCTAAAGATGTTATACGATTAGTATACTAAAACAGAGACCAATATATTATAAACTCGTCACACAAGTTTACAAATCAGATTTCCACTACTTTGGAATTCTATATTAGTTATTTTGAACAATCATTATGTTATAATTAATTTACAAGAACAAACTATAGCAATCACAACAATAAATTGTTGTATTAAACTATAGCGATAAACAAGCGTTATACTACTTCGTAGAAACAACACAACACTGAAACAGAAAGATTACAGAATGATATATATAAATATATAAGTAAACGGAAATATAACCGGATGAAGAACGAAATTACATCCGAGGTGCACAGATCTGGAGATTAAGAAATAAAGAGGAAGAAGAGAAAATTTGTAGTTATCTACTAATCAGGTTTCCTTCTCCTTTTATAGGCTAATTCCCAATGGTTATGTTTGTTGGGAATAGCTGCATCTCTTCATCTGCAACGGCCAACACTGTCGCGGTTTGCAACAGTCGTCTCTCTTCATTTGCAACGACTAAGAACTATCGCGGTTTGCAACAGTCGCGTCTCTTCATTTGCAACGGCCAAGAATTGTCACGGTTTGCAACGGTCGCGTCTCTACATTCGCAACTGCTAAAAATAGCTTTGCAACGCTTATTTTGAAAAGCCATGTCCAATCCACTAGTCGTTTCTATTTGAATTTAGACAGTAGAAAACTGCTTACTTTTGTGCAACAGAAATATAACACGGTACATTCTTATTAGACCCGCACCTGCACCTGCACCCGGTTCGGTACGAGATGGGCCGGCGGCGTGCATGTGTTAGTTCATGGCTATATAGGTCTCCCCTTCACACAAAATTACCTAACCCTAAGGCCAATATAGGTTTGAGGAAATTAGTATATAAGCATGAACATTAACTTATTTTTGGCGATGTGCGACAATATCTCATTCACTATATCAAGGTCCTCTAACATTATACTGTTGCTTGTCTTCTAGATCTACAGTTGCTGCAACATAAGATAACACTAAGTAATATTGTAGAGGCGGGCTATGATTTTATGTTCGCTTCTAAATCGTCTTTTAGAAAGGCAGTAGAAAGTTTTGAGGTTGAGGCATACAATAGGTTTGAAGTTTTGACTATTGATAACGAGCAAGATAGTGAGTCTATTTTGGGATTTTGTTGATCGAGCATGATGATGCAGGAGGTTGTTGTCATTGTTGTTGTGCCTAGTTGGTCTTCGACTAGTCACAACTTCCTCGTCAAGTTTGTTAAATGTCATGCTCGCCAAGTGCTTGTTGGAAAGCCTAGTTGAACTTTGGTCACTGTTTCATTGTTGTCTAACTTTAACATTTTTTTCTTTGATAAAAGGTTCCAGATATTTTTAGGATGCTTGCCTAAATCGTAGTCGAAGCTGATGCCTAAGGAGACGTGTTCGACTCATAATGTTGGGATATCAAAATCTAAATAGGCTTTTTCAGGTAAGATCAAGATATGGCGTATTCATTACTCCTGCAATTCCTCAACTTAGACTTTTTATTTTTTTATTTTTTTGATAATTGTACAAACTATTTAGTTCTGGAAAAGGAAGCAGAGGTACAAGACCAATGATCAATTATGTCTATATTCTAATGCTTTTCTCATATTATTTACTGTAATTGCATTTTTCCTTTATAGGGGTGGCATGTATGTGATGATCCGAACTCGATGTCCGACAAACAAAAACAAATTCGTATCGCCGGAGCTTGCAACACCATCAGATGATAAATAACACAGCGGAATAAAAGATGATATCACTGATACAACATGAATATAATATCTGATACATCAGTTTGATACAATGATAATCATCAATATCAGAGAATATACAACAGAAAATACAGCGGAACACGATACAATATGAGATGAGTCTTCACAGAATCTAATACTGCAATTCCAATCCAAAACTCCAAAGCTAGAACTCCAAAACTTCAAGCTCGATCCACCATCACCATTGCACAAAGATAAGCAAGCAAGGTCAGTCGTCCAAGGACTGAACTAGCTCCAGATAATCTACTAAACCTGACTATCTGAAAAACCAAACTCTAGACTGCCCGTGTGGAAAATTGTGGGCACCCAGAGTTTGGGAAGGGAACAATAAACTCCAGGTCAGTCATGGGACTGGTGTGAGCAAACAAAAACGGTTTGTCTTTAAAAATAATCAAAAGAATTTAAATTTGAAATCTGCAATGCTTTTGGAAAATGAAACTATCATAAGGCCTCCCGGCACACACACCATGCAAACGCACACATGGGGGAGATTTCTCCTTATGATAGTCAAACATGCTTACTACGCAAAAAATTCTTTTTGATATTATTATTAGTACATAGTGGAAAACATTTCGAAAGTATAATATTAATCTTAGCCAGCATAGGTACCATTATATTATGCCTGCTATAGCTACCACCTGAGGTGGCAGGTAATACAATTGCAATCGTAATGGCTCGTATTGTTTTGTTTGGATTTCCAACAAATGGTCAGGCCAAGGAACTTCCTATTGCCACATGGGAACGCCTCTGGAGGGACGCCCCGAGAACCTACCCGGCTCTCTGCCAACACAAGGCCAGTTACCCCCTTCCCGGGAAGTAAAACCTAAGATATGCCACCCCCGGTCGTTTGCGACCTTTATACGAGGATCCTCTACACCAACAACATCACACAGTAATAACAAATATACTACAGTGCCCACATGAGTAACTATCTAGGCTCCATACCATGATACTACCCTTTTCTAGAAGGAATGGTCACACCCTAGGGGAGCTACCCCTGAAACCTTGCCGCATCTTTCCCGTTTCGACCATTACTGATTTGTGAGGCTCGATGAGGTCTCGTCCACAAAGCTACGCTTTACACGAAAGCCATGCTTTGATCACAAATGGTCAACAAATGATCATCAACATACAACAACACTTAGCATGCCACACTACCAATTTGGGAGTATATCGCTGATAACCTTCAACTACATAAGCTCTGAGATCGTACGTCTCAGAGAAGGGTGTTAGGCTAAGAGAATAAATTCTCCATCACCAACAGATATGTATTTGAAAGAAATCTGCTTTATATCTCAAAGTGTAATGTCAGACATACAACCATACAAGTCTGTCCTGGGTTCAAACAGAACCGAAGGCACTTCCGAAGAAGCCCTTGCAATCCGGGTATTCACAATCCTGATCGAACTTGCCATCACTTAGGGAATCTCTGTACCGTAGCTACTCAGTGCAGAGACAATCGATAGGTCATCCTATCGTTCTCGCAAATACCCGATCTTCACCACCGGTCTTCAAATGCTATTCTTAACGTCATATCATTATTCAGAATGGGTTATATGACACAAAGTCCTCTCCCGGTTAAATCGAATATTGAGCGCAATATTAAAAAACATATGAATATGGGATTTCAATTAAGTCACAACTTTAAAATTCAAAACTTCCTTTCAAATGGTTTAAACTAGTTACCATTTCAAATCTTTTAAACAAAAAGATTCATTTCACAAAGTTCACCCAGTTTCACAAAGATTCATTCACGGATTTCAAAATGATTTCCATTTCAGTTGGATTAATTCATTTAAATCTTTGAATCAAGATTTATCTCATAGCTTTCAAAACCCTTTTCCAATTATCCTTTCACAACTTGGGAAACCATTTTCAATTCAAACTTGAAATCCCTTTAATTGGAAATTCATTTCTTATATGAAAGTTTTAATCATTTGAAAACAACAGTTTTTTTTTATTTCGAGAAAATTCGATTCCATTTATACAAGTTAAGATCTTGGATTAATTTAAATTCCCAAAACGACACTTTAAGAATAGTTTAAAACTCATATAAACTTATATAACCTTTAAATCCATAGTTTCCAAACATAGAATTCAATTTTAAAATTTTGAATTCAAATTTAAATCCATTTATTCAAATTTCAAAACTCAACCAAGTAATTGAGAATAACTTTTATTTTTGGAATTCCCTTTTAAAAGCTTTTTATATTTAATTCAATTCCATTTCCAAAACTATTTGAGTTCCAAAATTCGATTTAAGAATTATTTCTAAAATCTGTGACTTAACCAATTTCCACGTGCAATCCATATTTGTATGTGTATAGTGTGGTCCAGGGGGTTTTACACAATAGAAGTGCAACATCATAAATCATCATAGATTTAATCATATCAATCTCGATAAGCGATATAATCCATAACGCTTATCTTTATTCATAGATTCACAGATAAAGTAAATTTATCAATCACAAAGATTCACCATTACAATTCGATGTGGGTTTCAGATAACCAACTGGGTTCCGACTCCCTGTCGCATCGAAATTCAAATGCCATTTACGGGCAAAGGGTTTTCACATACATACAGAAACAAATTACAAACCACAGTTCAGCATAAAGCAATTCACATCACACAGTATCACAATCACAAACAGAAATATCAATCCAGTACACACCATCTGATGATAGTCAATCATCTTTAATTTAAGGTGAAGGTGATTAAAAAAATTAACCACATAATTATTTTTATTGATTTATTTAAATCAATGATTAACTATTCTTAAAGATAATTTAATTAAATTTTAGTTAATTATTCCTTAATCGATTACCTTAATTGACTACTGATTATAAATTTATTAACTTTAATTATCTAATCAACATATTTTAATTACAAATAAATTAAACACTTAATTGTGAATTAATCAAATCTTAAATTTCAAATTGGTTAATCTCTAGTCACTTAGCAAATTACAATTTTTAAATAAATTAACCATTCTTAATTACCCTTTTCTTTTTAAACAATTAATAATAATTATTTGTCTTAATTAACATTTTAAAAATCTTCTTTAAACTTTGAAATCAATTTATTACTAATTTGAAAACTTTGATGTTAATTAAATTCCAACACTTGTTTTATATTAACTACTTAATTAAGGTATTAATTGGATTTTTAAACTTTGTTGAGTATTTACTAAATTCATTAACTTGTAATAAAGCGTTGACTTAAATTTGTCATACATTAATTTGTCATCACCACCTAATTTTTTTTAAATAGTTTACCTAACATACTATTATTAGTTTGCAGGTTTGGGAATCACACTCAAGCAATCCCCCCTGTTTACTCGAGTAAAACTCGAGTTACTCTCATCCTTTTCCCGAGTCCCCCTCTCTTTCTTCTCGTACGCTTCTTCTTCTTCTACTTTTCTTTTTTTCTTTTTTCCAGTTGAGTTAAGTTTAAGTTTTAAACGAAAGTATCAGGTAACCAAGCCCGCGTACTCGAGTACGACCCCGAAGCAATCACTACCTTTCTCGAGTATCACTCGCGTCAATCATCACTCAGTGTTTTTGCTGACACCATTCGCTGCCGTGCACGTGCAGCAGAGTTCTGGCGAACTTCGATCACTGCTGTGATGACCGATGAGTCGGCAGCAACTTTCCCAAGCCACCAGATCACCCAGAAACTTCGAACGACGGTGAACTCAAAATATCTCCACACAACCAAATTCTGGAACAAAGCTGAGCCATCAAGATCGCCTCATTCTCTCCCCTCAGACCATCAGAAATCATGCGATCATAGCCAAAGCCTTGCCGACGTCTGATGCTCCGATTGGCCCCAGTGCGATCGACTTCGATCGACAAACGACGAGTCAGCAGTACAATTTCCTACTAAGAGTAAATGTGGGTTTCTAACCCTAAATCGACAATTTTCGATCGCCACAACGATTTATAAATTTATCCAAGAATTTCCTGATAATCCCATGTAACGACCCGAAATTTTAGGCAATATCTATTTAATAATTATATTGGTTTGATAATTTTTCTTTATAATTTTAATTTAAATTGGTAAATTTAATCTTTTAAAGGTTAATAAATATTTAATTTGGTAATATTGATCAATATCTTTTGAACAATTTAATATTGATGAGATTTATTTTTCAAAGCTAATAAAATTCTATTATATATATATATTTGGTATATATATTGTGAGTAGAAAATCTTTTCTTCAAAATAAAAGATTAAATTTTCAAATTGTAATATATATAAGTATATGTTATAATTTAGAATTGTTTTGAAATTTAATTTAATCTATTGATAATTTATATATGTATGAATTATAATTTAAAGCTTTGTTTTAAAATTAATATTTTTTAAAAGATAATTTAAGATGTATTCAATTATTTTCAAAATATAAGATAATTATTTATTTTAAATATGATAGTTTAAAAAGTATTTAATCAAAGTTTTATTTTTGTTTTCTTTAAAAGTGTTTAAATTTTAAATGGTTATAAATGTATGTATAAAATTATTAAAAATTATTTCTTAAACACTAAAAATAAATGTTCTAGATTTTAAATTACATGTATAAGAAATATATTTATATTATAACTAGTTTCATAATATTTTCTTTAAAGATTAAATTTATGTATATGTAAGTATTTAGTAATTTAGTAAATTAAATAAGTAAGTTATATTATCATTTAAATTAAATAAAAATTTATTAAAAATACTTAATAACATGTGTAAACATGTTAGGACATCTGTATAACACATGTAAGGCAAATGAAGCAATATGAATGACATTTGTTCAATTATCAACAAGTGGCAACATATTCATTTTAATTTTTAATAAATGTTTTAAGAAGAAAATTAGTTTTCACAAACACTTTTTCCTTTGTCTTCATTTCTTAACTCAAATTAATGGCAACTAGAAAACTATTTTTTCTAAACCTGGAATTGAATTCAAAAAGCAAGTCTGAAGTAAATTCTGAGAATTTAAAATTTGCAAAATCAAGTTTGAAAGTAAAGCTGCAAATTGAAATGGAACTGAGATCAACTCTGCAAGTCAGATCTGTTCAACATTTTTAACATCATATTGAGGCACGCAAAGATTTTCAACATTTTTAATCAATCAATTGAAAGCATGCAAAGGGGTTCATTTTCAACAACAAAGCAAAATTTGATCTGCAAGTTGTTCAAGCCTGGAAAAATAAAAATTGAAACTGCTCTGCAATTTATCAGGTGAGTAAATCTTCATTTTTAAAAACAGATGTGAACCTGTTATTTAATCTAGATGTGTGATGAATTATACAGTGGTTTAGTTACAAATGTTAAGTGAAGTTGATTGCATGTTTGAATACAAAGAAGATATATGGTGACTGTTAGATATGCTCTGTCATTTACAGCTTTGATCTTACAATTTAATTCAAATCTTCCCCCTAACACCATTATTTGATTCCGATGATTAAATGAAAGTTGTGTATTAATATTTGATAGTAATTTTAAGAATGGTTTCTGTAAATTTAAGTTTACAAATAATGTTTAAATAGGATAATACAGTGAAAACACAGCTGCATGTCAAAAATTGATTTCCTTAATTCATGTTTTGGATAGTATGAATGGATTAGATGTTAGAAATTATGAATTTTAACATGCAATTCATAATTTTTAAAGTGATAATCAATTGGGAATTTAAGTTGAACTATATCGGCAATTTGACGAATTGTCGATGATCTACTCAATAACTGTAGTCGAATTTTTGATCGAAGCTTGTTCTTGTGTTGTGGATGTTGGGAAAAATGCTTTTGGATTTTTCCAATGGCCAATTTGTTTTGGATCGATCAAAGTAGGGTTTTGGTTTCCTGTTTTGAAGGCGTTGCATCTGTGGGTTTTGCGATTTGGATTCGTGACCGGAGTCGTTCGCTTTTGGGGGTGTTGAAGTTCATGGACGTGGCATCTCGATGGTGGGGTCGGCGAGATATAACGACGTCATGGTGGTTGGCCGTGGGAGGATTTATGGAGATGATCTGCTGTAGTATTTCGAGCGTTTGGTCGAAATTTTGGTTCGAGTGTGATTTGTTGGATCTGGGTTCGAATTCAGGCTCGCACGCGGTTGAGTGATCGTCGGCGATGGCCGCGACGAACTACGGTGGCTGAAGGCGATGGGGCATGTGCACCGTGTACGTTTTGTACACTGGGAGTTTGAAGCTTTTGAGGAAGACGAGTTTCGCGCGAAGTAGTTATCGCGTTTTCATCGAAGACGACTCAAAGTTGTCGATCTGGGGTTAGTCTTCAGGGCTGACTCGTGTTATTTAGGTGATTGTCTCGAGTACTTTGTTGTGGGTTTCGGCTTATTGTATAATGATATAGGTTGTTAAGTAACTTGTGTTTGAATAAATGAAGTAAGCATTATATCATAAACAAGTTTTATAAGAAAAACAATATACTAAGTTAAAACTTGTTATTTTGGAAAAAAATGTAAATCAACCCTTTAAAAGTGATAACTGAATTTATTTCGAATTTAAAATGTTCTAAGATGATTGTTTTTGAAAGTAATTATCTTAATTTAATTTTGAATTTCAATTTAAAAGAATGTCTTGAATTTAAATATTAAATCAAAAGTTTAAAGTAAATTTTTAAAGAAATGTTTTAATAACTAAGTTTTCAAATTTATATTGAAAATAAATAAGTTTATATTAGATAATTTAAAGTGTTTTAAATTTTAAACTTGATTTCTTAATGCCTTATTTTCAAATAAGGTTATTGATATAATTTTGTAAACCAAATTGAATAATTTGTTTTTAAGTTGTTAAAATTTGATTAATTCTAAATAATCTATTTATGAAGATAAATAAAGTTAAATTATTTGGATATGAACTTAAAAATACTTAATTAAAATATGATTTGTTAATAAGTAAAGAATTAATTAAGATAAATGATTTTCTTAATTAAGGATTTTGAAATATAAGAAGTTAGTTAATTAATTATTTAATTTTAAATAATTAGTTAATTGTTTATTTAATTTTAAATAATCACTTAATTATGGATTAATTAAGTGTAATTACTTAATGAAGTAATTAATGATTAATTATTGAATGTAATTTAGAATGGAAGTAATTACTTATGGAAGTAATTAATAGGAAATTACTCATGGGAGTAATTAAATGGAAGTGATTAATGGATAATCACTTGATGTTATTAATTAAGGAATTGATTAATATAATTAATTTAAGTTAATTAATTATGGAGTAATTAATTAATTAAAGAATTAAGAATTATTTAATGATGGGATTAATTACTTGTTAAGGCAATTAATTTAAAAGAATAATCATCTAATGAAGTAATTAGAAGATAATTACTTATGTAAGTAATTAAGGGTTAATTACATAGTTAATTTTAGTTAATTAATTAATGTGATTAATTGATTAATTAATGAGATTAATTTAAGATTAATTACTAAGGGTAATTAATTCAAAATGTAATTAATTAATAAAGTAATTAATTAAGGATTATTTATTAATTCTAATTGGTTAATAATTACTTAATGATGTAATTAAAGATTAATTAATTATATTTCTAATATAATTAATTAAGAAGTTAATTAATTAAGATAAGTAATTACAAATTGTTAATTACTGTTTATGATTAATGAGATGATTAATTACAAGTTAATTGTTTAATTAATTAAAAGAATTATTAATTAATAAGGATTATTAGTTAATATAATTAATTAATCAAGGTCGATTAATAAAAGTAGTTAATCTAAGTGTGATTAATTAATTGCAATTAATTGAGGTTTAATGTAATTAATTATAGTTAATTAATTAATGGAAACAAATGAAGGATCATTAATTATTATAATTAATGATAGTAATTAAAGGTTAATTACTGAATATGGTTAAGAATAATTACTTGAATGCAATTAAAGTATATTTAATCAAGGAAGATTAATTAAGAGATCATTAAGAGATGATTAATTTATTTATTTGGAATAAACAAATAAAGAAGGATTTTGGTAATCCAATTGATTAAGAGTTAATCAATTTTGTTTATTGATGATTGATTGATATTGGGTGATTTATATTTGATGATTGATATTGGGTGTTTGGTTGAAACTGGATGATTTGGATATCTATGATATGTGATATGCTGCTTTATGAGATGAATGGTTGTTATGAATTATCTATTGTGATAATGTGATTTATCTATCTGTTTATATCATTCTGAATATAAGTTAATTGTTTAAACCCTTAAACAACTTAGACATTAAAATGGCGTTTGGTTTCGATGAGACCGGGATCGGGTTTCCATATTTGGATATCCGAAAACCACATCGATCCAAGTTAAATGTTAGGTCGTGAATCCAAGTGGAGTGCAAGTGAAAACTCGAAGTGTAAGAACCATTCGTCAGTATAACTCTGGGGGTGATTCCGTGATGAGTTTGACGGAGATAGTACTTATAGTTTCGAGATGGTGATTTAGAGTGCAAGGGCTATGGTCGTTGACTCTGAGGGTGATTCCAAAATGAGTGCAATGAGATAGTGCCTTCGGTTTCGTTCGAACCCGGAACGAACTTGTATGGGTTGAATGCTTTCAGATGATCTCAGGTGGACGATGAGCATTCTAAGATAGATATATTCTATAAAGGTAATCGCAGCCTCAAGCCTCATCAACCGGGAATGGCTAAAACAAGGAAGGTGCAGCAAGGCTAGGTGGGTAGCATCCATTCCAGGGTGAGGTCATTCCTGTCTAGATGTCCCTTTTATTTCGGCTTAGTGGGTGGTTGGTCGCGCTAACCATGGGTGATCCTACTCGAGACTGTTCAGTAAGGAATGGTCCCGGCTTTGGGTTGCAGGGGATTGGGCGTAATCCTCGGTACTGTGATCTAGGCCACGTACTGTGATGGACGGTACCCCGGTAGCCCTGCCATTGATGGAAACCCATTCTTCCTACGAGACCCTACGGTTTTGATTGTATTACCCACTTTTGTGGCTAGTACCTGGAATTTAATGAATGTAACAATTTCGGCTATTTCATATTTACTTGAAAACCCTAGGCACTATTATAATATCACTGGATTTCCTATCAAATGTTTTGGTTAGCGTAAGGTAAAAACTTTTCCATATTTATGTGTGGGAAGTCTTGCGTGATACCTTTTCTTTTCAAAGGTTTTTCTAAAGTTAAGCAATTTTAACCCGTTTACTCACACCGGACCCCTGTCTGACCCGAGTGTTTATTTTCTGTTTATTAAACTCTTGGGTACTCATATTATGTATGAGTAGTCGAGGGATTCGGGTTTGCTTGATGAACTCTGGAGGAGATATGGAGCAGGAGGCTTCCACGTGTAGATATATTATGGTTCCGCTGTATTTGTATGATATCTGTATCATGTGATATCTTGAGTTGTATAGTTAGACAGATGTTTATAACTGTCTATTATGTGTTTTATAAGTTGTGTACTCTGATGTAATATGATACTATGTAATATTTTATGTGATATATTATATTTCATTCGTTCCGCTGTGAGTTATCTGATGTTGCCGTGTTTCTTCTTTCTTATCTTTTCTTCTTCTATCCCTTTCTTTCTTAATTAGTGATGCGACTTTTTGAAGTTAGAAAGTTGAGCCGCTACATCCCAGAACTTCATACTTGCTACTGCCTCGATCACGTGATGGAATAAGTCGCCGATCATCAGAATTCCATAAAAACTCGTGTCACGTTCATCTTCAATTTTCTCATTGAATACGTAGTTAAAAATCTTGATTTTAACCTTAAAAATCAATATTTTCAAAGGTAATTTAGATTATACAATCACATTGAAAGATCAAGGAAATCAAATTTTAAGTAGAGATTGAGCTCACAGTACTTTTTCTTGTTCCAGACCCATATTCTTGATATTAATTTATAAAATTGTTTTCAAAATTCAGTTTTAGTGAACTTGAACACTTTTTATTTTAACACTTCATCCTAACAAAAATTAGAAGTAGGAATTTTTAGTTTTGACAGGTTTGTTTGAAAACCTGGAACCAGAAAATAGGGTGAAAGATCCCTGTATATCAACATGCACAGGGATATCAACACATAAACACACATTTTATATACATGCGACAAATTTAAGTTCAAGCATGATCTCAACCCATATATGAATTTCATAGTTTCAAAGTTTACTCACTGGTAAAAGAAATAAAGAACCCTGGTTTAAAAATAAGGTTTTGCTCACAGTTTTGAGAAGATGACAGAGAACTCTTTGTTGTTGAAAACCGCAGTTTCGATTTTCTTTGAATCCTGTTTTGCTTTCTTTAAGTTGAATGATGTTTCTTATTTTCTTTTTCTTTTTTTTCTGGTATACTAGGTTATGGACGAACTGGAATACAAAAAGAATGGTGTACATATATAAAGAAAAAAAAATGATTATAGGGAAGGTCATAACTGGTAAAACATTTTGGGTCAGAGATTTTTTTTCTTTGACTAAAGATTTTTATAAACTGAAATGACTTTAACATTTTTTCGGCTAAAAAGATTTTTTTACATATTTCGACTGAGATGTTTTCCATTTGTGCTTGAGAAGAAAGCATTAAATGCTATGTCTCCATTTTTGTTTACATACAATCTTATTTGAATTGTATATGCAGTTTGCTTTGTAGATATTTATTTTTCTTTGTTTCTTCTATTTGCTTTGTACATAGATGTTTCTTTTCCTTTCCAACATATCTAAACTTCATATATAAGATTCTTTTGCGTGGTCATGCTCTTATACTCTATGTATATAATACAAAGTTGCTATAGTTATTTGTATTGGTTTATTACTTAATTTATGTCCATATACTTTAAAACTTAAACAATTTACACTTTTATCTTTTTTTTTAAACTTAAACTATTCAATACTTCATTTACTTATTAATATATATATATAGATAAATCTTAAGAAATAAAATAAAGCCAATTATATAAAAGCTTATACAATTATCTTTAAATTCAAAATATCTAAATATTTATCCTTTGAACTTTAAATTCAAATTCAAATCAAATTCTAAAATCCAATTTATTTTGAACACATTTTGAATTTCCAAATCAAAATTTTATTTATAATCCAATTCAATTGAAAATAATTATATACATCTTATTAAATTTGAAAAATTCAAATAAATCCACAATTTAACCCAAAAATTTAATTTAATTACAAACTTAAATTCATCTTTAAATCAAGATCGTTATAATGTATCTATATAATGTGTGTATGCATAATATATTATGTATATGTATGTGTGTGTACATATACACACATGAATGAGCAATAAAAAACTGTTAATATATAAGCTACATGTGAGTAGTAGAAGTATGATGATAATACTTTAGTGTCCTATGTTCCATCGAACTCACTAATTTAATTATGATTTGTTGCATTATTTTGGTTCATTATTTTACCATGTAAACTTCCGGCTAACCAGTCGCTCATTTGCATAAATTTTCCTCATAACTCTTCCATTTTTTATTACTTTTTACAACTCTTATTTAAGCACTTGATTTTTAAAGATTAACTCACAAATCATAAGAATGCATGTTCTTGTATTTTGTTGCATGAATGTTTTACCACGTAATTATATTGTATATATTCATATCGGGTTATATATGTTATCCCACCTTTTGGCAAAGCTGAGATACCTACAAATTAACTGAAAATCAATAATAACAAGTCATGAATATCAACTATACATTGCAGGATGACCATGGATATTGATGAAATTTTTCCAAGTCCGGATCGGGCTGCAATTGACAAGACATGACAAGCAAAGCCATGGAAGCCCGTGTTTCAAATTTCAGGTCAATCCGAGTTCATATGCTCAAGATATGATCGATGCAAGTTGAAGGAAAAAGTCACATTTTCGTATCCATTAGACAACATTAACTTCGTATCGATGGAATCTGTATCCATCATCACGTCTCAATTCGCATCCATCAACTTCACATCGATCGAGTTCGAATCCATCGAGGAACCTCGGCTCGCACCGATCATGTTCGTATCCATCAACAGGGCATGCACTTCATATCGATCGACTATGTCCTGTTTCGTATCCACCCAGCTAGACACGGTCTGTATCCATGGATGAGCTTCCATTCGAATCCATCGTCTTCGTATCGATCAGGGATACAATTCCCTCATATCCATATGTCTCGAATCCATCAGATGACTTCGCATCCATTGGACGGTGACCACTTCGTATCCATCAGGAGTTCTTGTTCGAATCCATGAATAATTACTTGTTCGTACCTATCGAGTCAAACAGGCCAGAGATGACGCATTATTTATGGAGGCGAACGCGGCGAAATGCTCGGAGTGACTCGATCAAATCGGAGTGAAAATCAGATCGACATGAAGAGCGCGCGCCACGTCAGCTTGCTCACGCGCGTTATCATCGAGTTGAAGTGATCGATTCGAATCAATGGATTCGAACCAAACAGCCACCGAGAAGCCCTAGTTCGTATCAATCATATCTCCTAAACCGCTGATCCAAATGCTATGAAATTTTCACAGCAGCTTGCGTACACGCTAAAGAATGTCTCTGCCAAGTTTTAGGTCGATTGGACAATTTCTTGGTCGATATGAAATCCATTCGTATCAATCACAGATCGAGTCAAAACTTGGTGGGGTCGGTCGCATGTGCCCACTCACATGCCAGAAGGAGGCTCCCAAAGTTTGAGCGCGATATCAGCCTCCTACGCTAATAAATAGCCCCCTAAAGCCTACAGAAAAAGGATCTTTTGGCTATTGGACGTCTAGACTCTGCCGGATTCAATTCTACACCTTACCATCGCTGTTCTACTCAAATTACTTCATTGTAATCGTTGTAATCATCTGTAACTAGCAAGGATAATCAATAAAAGATAAAACTTTGAAGTGGACGTAGGCCGGAGATAGCCGAATCACTATAAATCTCGTGTTCCTGTTTGTTGTTTCTGGATTATTGTTCATTGTTTACTTAGATCTGAGACTTTTGTTTGGAATATTGCTGATTTGTATTCATAGTTGGTTCTTTCACGATACTTGGGGTTTGTGACCAATTTTGGCGCAAACAATATACATTGGAAAGGCGTTACAAATGATAATTTTTTTGGCTGCTATGCTTTGCTTGATGTTAAGTGTAATATAAACACTAACTTACTATTAGAAATGAATGAGTTAGAGGAGAGATTTGGGAAGAAGAAAGCATTATACAAAGTCCCACATCGGGGAATACTTGTACCAATTCCTCTATATATACTACAATCCAACATAATATATCAAACAAAAGGAGAATTAGGACAAAGTTTGGAAATGATGAGGCAATGTGGCATGTAGGCCTCATATTAATATTAATATGTCAAAGATAGGGCCTTGGGCCTTCGGGCTCTTGGGGGTCTTGTGATTAAATGGGCCATAGACTGCTGCATGGGCCTGCATGTGCCAAAACGGCTATTTTCGATCGGACGTGTCTGTTCGTTTGAACGGTAACCAGATACGGCCATTTTCATCCAGACGAGTGCATACAATGATCACTGCTGTTGGTTTAAGAGTCGCAACCTTTCCAACAGTCATGACCGCTCCGATTAGGCACCTCCACCAGCCTATAAATAGGCGGCCAGAATCCAAGAATTATTCATTTTCAATTGATTCTCGAATTCTGTTCCTTCTTCCTGCAAAATCTCTGTTCTAGTTACTATAATCTCTTCAGTTCATCGACGCTCCATCTGCAACCACCACGCTATGGGGCTAGTCTGTTTCATCCTGGTAAACAAATTGCTAACACCCGTAAACTACGTACGTTCGGCAATATTGTTTTAAGGAAACAGTTTCTACTGGACTCGGACGCTTTAACCAGTAATACCTTTCATACTGATCTAGTCACGCATTCCGGTGTTACAATTTCTCAAAATTAATTGACAAATTAGTGACTATTTTTGCCGTTGCTATTTCTGCATTATTTTGTAACTGTTATTGAAGTTACAATTGGTTTCGTAACACTTTTCGGTAGTTGCAGATATCATTCTTGAAACAATATTGATTATTGTAGACGATGATGTCTCAAAATAGCAACAACAGTAACGTTGCACCAACACAGACGGTGACAAATGCTCAGCCAGCACCTCTGCTTCCGACAATGGCATTGTCTCATGGAGAAAGGTCAGAAAAGTTCAACGGGACGGACTTCAAGCATTGGCAACAGAAGATATTTTTTTATCTAACAACATTAGGCCTAGCCAAGTTTCTAACCAAAGATGCTCCTGAAGTTGGCAAACTCGAACCCCATGCAATCAAAGTGGAGGCCGCAAATGTTTGGAAAAATTCGAACTTTATGTGTAAAAACTATATTCTGAATGGTCTGGATAATAGCCTCTACAATGTCTATTGTACTATTGCAACATCCAAGGAACTCTGGACGGCCTTGGACAGAAAGTACAAAACTGAAGATGCATGCACGAAGAAATTCATCACTGACAAATTTCTCGACCTCAAGATGGTAGATTCAAAGACTGCGATCAACCAAACTCAAGAACTACACTTGATCATCCGTCAACTGCAAGATGAAGGGATGATACTTAGCGAATCTTTCCAGGTTGCCGCAACCATTGAGAAACTTCCTCCATCATGGAAGGACTTCAAAAATTACCTTAAGCATAAGCGTAAGGAAATGACAATGGAAGAACTCATAGTTCGTCTGTAAATTGAGGAAGATAATAGAAATTCTGAGAAAAAGATATCTCAGAGTATGGCTGCCAAAGCAAATGTTGTTGAGTCAGACAAATCTAACAAGAGAATGTGAGAATGCGCCTCAGAAGTCGAAGAAGAAATTTCAGGGTTCTTGCTATAGCCGTGGAAAAAAGGGACATAAAGCAGCCGAATGTCGTGCTCCCAAAAAGAAGAAATCAGAAGCAAATACGGCTGAAGTTACAAATGGCATTTCTGATATGGACTTATGTGCAGTAATATCAGAATGCAACCTTGTTGGTAATTCAAAGGAATGGTTTGTAGACACAGGTGCCACTCGACACATATGCGCTAATAAGTGGATGTTTACAACCTATAAAACTGCAACTGATGATGAACAACTTTTCATGGGCAATTCATCTGCATCAAAGGTCGAAGGCAAGGGAAAAGTTGTGCTGAAACTAACTTTTGGAAAAAGCTTACTTTGAGTGATGTTCTTCACGTTCCAAAATCCGCAAGAATTTGATATCAGGGTCCTTGCTTATCAAGCATGGTTTCAAATTAACATTTGTAGCCGATAAGTTTGTATTATCAAAGAATGGAGTGTATGTAGGAAGAGGATATGTATGTGATGGTTTATTCAAAGCAAATGTAGCAACTATTATACCAAACACTGATATGAATAAAGGTGAATCTTCTACTTATATTGTTGACTCTTCTAACATATGGCATTCTAGATTAGGGCATGCGAATTTTGATACACTACGAAAAATGATTAATCTAGAATGTATACCAAAATGTAACATAGACTCCAACTATAAATGTCAAATTTGTGCAGAAGCAAAATTGACCAGAACCTCGTTTCATCATGTTGAATGAGAAACTGAACCTCTAAACCTTATACACACTGATGTATGTGATTTGAAAATGTGGTAAACTAGAGGTGGAAAAATGTATTTCATTACGTTTATTGATGATTGTACGAGGTACTGCTATGTGTATCTCCTTAGAAGCAAGGATAAAGCATTCGACATGTTTAAACAATATAACGCAGAAGTTGAGAATCAACTCAACAGGAAAATTAAAGCTTTAAGAAGTGATAGAGGAGGAGAATATGAATTTCCTTTTGAGGAATTCTGCGCTGAGCACGACATTATACACCAAACTACAACACCACATTCACCTCAATCCAACGGTATAGCCGAGTGGAAAAATAGAACTCTTAAAGAAATGATGAATGCTTTATTAATCAGTTCTGGCTTGCCAGATAACTTTTGGGGAGAAGCTATTCTTTCGGCAAAACATATTTTAAATGAAATACCATGAAAGAAAACATCCAAGTCTCCTCACGAGCTATGGAAAAATAGACCGGCATCCTAGAAATACTTAAAGGTATGGGGGTGTCTTGCCAAAGTAGAGATACCTAAACCAAAGAAGGTCAAAATTGGACCAAAAACAATCGATTGTGTATTCATTGGATATGCACAAAACAGTGCCGCTTATCGATTTCTAGTACACAAATCTGAAATTGACGATATTCATGAAAATACCATCATCGAATCGAGAAATGCAAGATTTTTCAAACAAATATTCCCTTTAAAACAGGGTACTGACAATGATACTCAAAAGAGACCAAGAGAAGATGAATTTACCGATTCTCTTGAGAATACTGAACAAAATAAACTTTGGCAAACTAGTGCTGATCAACAAGTGGAGGAACAAAGAAGGAGTAAAAGGTCAAGGACCTCTAGGACCTTTGAACCAGACTTCTACACTTTTATGTTGGAAGATGATCCACTGACATACAAACAAGCTATGTCCTCCGGCGATGCCCCTTACTGGAAAGAGGCTATTAACAATGAGATTGAATCCATTATGGCTAACCATACCTCGGAGTCAGTTGATTTACCTCATGGATGCAAGACTTTAGGTAATAAATGGATATTTAAAAAGAAATTGAAACCCAATGGTTCAATAGACAAGTACAAAGCTCGTTTTGTACTCCAAGGATTCAGACAAAAGGAAGACCTGGACTATTTTGATACATATTCACCAGTGACGAGAATAACATCAATTAGGATGCTTATTGCAATCGTATCCATACTTGATTTAGAAATACATCAAATGGATGTAAAAACTGCATTTTCGAATGGTGAACTAGAGGAAGAAATATATATGAAGCAACCTGAAGGGTTTCTTAGCTCCGAAAATGAGAATAAAGTATGCAAATTAGTAAAGTCGCTTTATGGCCTTAAACAAGCTCCAAAACAATGGCATGAGAAATTTGATGAAACTATGTTATCAAATCGATTCACAATAAGTGAATCGGATAAATGTGTCTACATAAAACACACACATGTTGGATATGTCATTGTTTGTCTTTATGTTGATGACTTACTAATCCTAGGCAATAACAAGGCCATAATAATATCTACAAAGAATATGTTATCCTCTAGATTCGATATAAATACCTAGGACTGGCTGATGTGATATTGGGTGTCAAAATTTTGAGAACACCATAAGGATATGCATTATCCCAATCACATTACATCGGTAAGATACTTGAAAAATTAAAGCAATATAATATAACTATTGCAAAATCACCAGTAGATATGGACCAAAATTGGTTAAAGAACACCAATGATAGTATCAACCAGCTTGAATACTCTCGTATACTAGGAAGTATCATGTATGTTATGAACTGCACTAGGCCAGATATCGCATACACTATAAGTAAACCGAGTAGATTTACCAGCAATCCTGGTAAACATCATTGGAAAGCGATAATCAGTGATGCCAATTGGATAACTGGTTCATAAGATACGAAATCTACAAGTGGATATGTGTTCACATTAAGAAATGGAGCAATATCATGGAAATCACCCAGACGGACTTGTATGCTAGATCTACGATGGAATTAGAGTTTATTGCACTAGATAAGACTGCAGAAGAAGCAGTTGGCTTCGAAGTTTCCTGGAAGACATTTCAAATTGGAGCAAACCTGTGCCTCCAATATGTATACATTGTGATAGTCAATCAGCAATTGGAAGAGCTAACAGTACACTATACAATGGTAAATCTAGGCATATTCGTCGTAGACATAAAACAATAAGACAACTTCTCTCAATGGAATTATCATTATAGACTACATAAGGTCTAAAGATAACATAGTGGATCCACTAACAAAAGGCTTGCCAAGAGAGAAAATTCAAACCTTATCGATAGGAATGGAGTTAAGGCCCATAGAATAAAAGTTTCTTTTTAATGGAAACCCTACCTAGTTGACTGGAGATCCCAAGATCTAGGTTCAAAGGGACAACTAAGTTTAAGAGAAACTTGACGGCACTGTTAAACATAAACCATTCCTATGATAAAGTCAGGGCTTTATTTGTTGGAAAATAGGATAAGTATTAATACTTTTGATGATGTCTGTACTTGAGGAATTATGAATACCCTTTACAGAATCACCTACGTAAGTGCGAAGGCGCCGCTTCAAAGAGAATTATGAGGCCAAATTCTCTAAAGCACTTATGAGACCAGGCAGGTGTTCCAGGCAAAAACGAACACATACAGAGAACGAAGGATTATAAGAAACATTTGTCGTGTGTTATCTATTGTAGAATTGCACAAAAGGCTTATAGTTCAATGACATTCTATGTCTACTGATTCGCCTGCAATTCAAATAGGTAAACACTAGGAAAGTTCAAGGCCCCGGTGCTACTTTAACCGATACGATAAATGGTTCATGAAACTAAGAACAGCTGCTCATTCATGTAGGGGATTGTTAGTAATGAATGAGTTAGTGGAGAGATTTGGGAAGAAGAAAGCGTTATACAAAATCCCACATGGGGGAATACTTGTACCAATTCCTCTATATATACTACAATCCAACATAATATATCAAACAAAAGGAGAATGAGGACAAAGTGTGGAAGGGACGAGGCAATGTGGCATGTAGGCCTCATATTAATATTAATATGTCAAAGATAGGGCCTTGGGCCCTGGGAGTCTCATGATTAAATGGGCTACAGACTGTCGCATGGGCCTGCATGCGCCAAAATGGCTATTTTCGATTAGACGTGTCTGTTCGTTTGAATGGTAACCATATGCAACCATTTTCTTCCAAACGCGCGCACAACGGTCACTGCTGTTGGTTTAAGGGTCGCAACCTTTCCAATAGTCACGCCCGCTCCGAATAGGCACCACCTCCAGCCTATAAATAGGTGGCCAGAATTCGAGAATTATTCAATTTCAATTGATTCTCGAATTCCGTTCCTTCTTCCTGTAAAATCTCTGTTCTAGTTACTATAATCTCTTCAGTTCGTCGACGCTCCATCTGCAACTACCACATTGCGGGGCTGGTCCGTTTCATCTTGGTAAACAAATTGTTAACACCCATAAACTACGTATGCCGACAATATTGTTTCAAGGAAACAGTTTCTACTGGACTCTGATGCTTTAATCGGTAATACATTTCATACTGATATAGGCATGCATTCTGGTGTTACAATTTCTCAAAATTAACTGAAAAATTAGTGATAATTTTTTCCGTTGCTATTTCTGCATTATTTTATAACTGTTACTGAAGTTACAATTGGTTACGTAACACTTTTCGGTAGTTGCAGATATCACTTACAAAATTGTAAAGTGTAATATCAACGGTCATTGCCTTATCTTTTGATCCATTATAACTAAACCCTTTTGTTGCTTACTTGGTTCAACCTCTGTTGAACCTATCTAACCCTGAATCTAGTGCTATAGATGGAGTTAAGTCAATTGAGAATGATAAGCTGGATCGCTTTTATACTCTAAATAACTTCTTATTATTGGTGAAACTAAGGGAAGATGATGAATACATAGGTGTCACTCAAGGATTGGGCTAGCATGGGTGATAAAAACACAAATGGGTATGCATTTAGCTATTTGGCTTTGAAAGTTTTATTTATTTGGTAAATATATTTTCAGTTAGATTTTGCTACGAGTAGCATTTACTGCTCATAGTTTGTCCATCAAAATATGGTTTTGCTGGTTAAATTGTGCCTGTTAAAACAAAAGCACTTAACTTTCACTTGGTTTGACCTATTTTTTATTCCCTCTGTAAAGGTTGACTCCGCTAATAGGAGATTTGTCATGGAGGAATGATGGTTTTAATATTTTTAGGAAGAAAAAGCATGGATGCTCGGAATGAAGAATTTAATTGCCTATTTAGTTTGTTAGCAGATGCACCCAACTCTATGGTCCAATAGGTATGATCAGTTGGTTATGTTTATTTTGTGCAATTGATGATTATATGTAGGTAAAGTTCATAAGATTCATATCCTTAGCAGTTTATGAATAGTGAAACCGTTTAAAGAGTAGAGAACATATATATATATATATATATATATATATATATATATATATATATATATATATATATACACATACATACGTATGATAGAAACATGCATATTTTTTGAGTATTTGTTACATGGAATTCCCAACAACTAAGTGATTAGTGCTTAAATGCTTATATCTTATCTATGGTTAAATAATTATTTATTTTTTCAAATAAGTGAGATTCTTAAAATATAAGCAAATATCGTGTAGCCCATATTGGAAGCAAAAGCAATAGCAGTTTGTTTGGACAGAAACTATCAACATATGCATCTTCCATCAAAAGTCAAAGCAAAGTTTATGTGGTATTACTCAACTTTGAACTATGGCCGATATTCTTATTTATCATGGAGTACGTTCTTCGTTAATTGGTTTTATAAACGTGAGACAATATGTATGAGCTGGGTTTTGTAAACATGTGACAATATGTATAAGAAGAATTAAATGTGCAATTTGATAAATGATATGTATGTATAATTTATTTTGTATTTTTAGCAATTGTGCGTATGATCTGTATACATGTTGCATTAATGGTCTATTTTTTTTAATTTCGCATATTTTTTTAACAACGGGTAATAATAGTTGTAATAGACATCTGTTATAATGGTTAATGCCTGTGTGGCTAGGGAATATTGCAACGGCCCATGATCATTGCAAAAGGCTCTTTTGCAACGGCTCTGGTCCATTATAAAAATGTTTACTACAATAGTATTAAACCGTTGTAAAATCTATTGAGTCTATTACAACAACGCATAATAAGACGGGCGCTTGCCCGTTGCGAAACCCTTATTATAACGAGTATTGCCCGTTATAAAAAGGGTATTTTGTTGTGGTGTATAAATCCCAACCTATTTTTTTTATAAATTCTATGATGAGTAAAATTCCTTTTATAAAACAATTTATTATTTGTAAACATCTTTATTCATCACCCTTTTGGGTCATAGATAAAAAAATAACTAACCTTTCAACATCACTAACAAAATAATTAACTAACTTTAACATCATTAATAAAATAATTTATTAACTTAAACATCATTAAATAAAATAATTAATTAACTTTAAATCATCATTAATATAATAATTGATTAACTTTAAATCATTTAATATAATAATCAATTAACTTTAAAATACTATTACTAAATAATTAACTATCTTTAAACACTACAATAAAAATGATTAATTCTTTGAAACATTATTATCAAATATAGATGAGACTTTAATTCAAAAGATTGTAAGTTAAAGTTAATTTAAATCCATTCTTTTCAAATTTGGAAAGAGGCTTGGTGATCGATATTGTTTATAAACAAATTAGCACTTATTTTTAGTCCAACATTCCAAATCATATCATCAATATTTACATATGCCAATATACATGTAAATAAATTCGTAATTAACCATCAATAGCCAGCAAATTACTTTTCTAACATTAATTCGCGTACAATTAAATGTCCAAATTAATATAATAGAAGAACATGGATTATTCTGCTAAACATATGTCATCAATAATCTATTTAATTTAATTATGGTAGAACGGTGTTTTATTCTGCCCAGTGGATGTCCAAAATAATCTATTCAATTTAATTTATTAGAATGTGTTTCATTTGGCCAAATACATATTACCAATGAAGTAAAATTAACCTAAACATGTTATTATTTAAAATAACTTAATTATATTCAATACTATTATTTTATCATAAATTTAAACTTCATTGAAACTAAACGACTATTTATATTAAAGTGTTATACTCGTAATACGAGTCAAATGCAAAAACCCATGGGTTAAGCGGATTTAAATGAATGAGATAACTCATTTTAAAGGTAACAATTTAGAATATATAAGATTTAAACGAATATATCAATATTAATTCTCATCCAAGCAAACCCGCTTCGGCCCAAAGCCCAACATCACCAACCCTACTCGCTGCTACATCAACCATTCTCCCCAAAACAAAACCCTACATTGATGCTAAACCTATGGAGGAATGCACACATGTGCATGCCTCCCTCACCTACCGTTCAATGAACCACGACCACCAATTGAATCCCCATCTCCACTTCATCACACCGATACCTTCCACCTTTCCTACGACCATCCTTAGCAAAATCCGACCCTTCCACCTCAATTGAGCTTCAGGAAATTCAAAAGGAAACGATTCCACCCTCGACCAATCGACCACCGCCATCACTCCGATCACAACCAGCCCTCGCCATTTAAGCCAATCAACTTGCCATCACCTGACGTACCTTCCCTCCACACCATGGCTAACTTAATGGCACATCGTCCCCGTCCATGTCCAAAAACCTAAGCGCCAAAACAACAGCCACTAAACCCTAATCTAAGCTCCCCATGCCACCACCGGCCATCACACTTCTAGCGGCCACCACCACAGTTCCACCTTGACCCAAGACAACTCTTTGACACCACCACTGACCCTCTCGACCTCTACCTTGCCGGAAAAAAAGTTGATCAGAAAATAATAAAATATGTAACGACCCGCTATTTTCAACCACTCGACATTCGACCGCCAGAGATAGAATTCGGCATAACAAGAGATAGAAGTATCTAAACGAGGGTATAGAAATCTCCGGTGAATTAATGCCAATTGTAAAGGAGTTTCACCCCCTTTACAAATCATTTAGTGGAGTTATGGGATACTCCATAATCAAAAGAATATAAATAGAGAGAGACAAGAATGAATTTTGGAACCGTAGGGAACGTTCCAAAGTTCAAAGGAAATCGAGTCAAAAGGAAGAGATTAAACTCGAACGAAAGTGATTCCGAAACTAAATTTACCATATATACTAAGTTTTGCGTAGATCGAAATCCCTGATACCAACTGTAACGACCTGTTATTTCAACTATTCGCAACCACACATGCCGGACTTGAATTGCTCAAAATATCAGATTGTTAATTTAAAATTTGGCAAAACTGAACATATACAGCAAATAAATCAATCACAGAATCACAGACATAGAGTAATCCAATAATACGCAGCGGAATAAATAAATAGTAGTTCATGAAGCTACTATATAAACATCAGAGTTAGAAATAAAATACAATGGAATATCTCAACTACAGTGAAGTCTCCAATACGAACCGATGACTTCTTTGGACCAATCAACTGGAAAAGATGAAAGCTGATTCGATAGTTGGATCTCTAAACGAAGCTCCAAACTCCAAAGGTGAGTCTTGAATGCTGTATCACTCAGTCTGACCCGAGCGTAAAGCAAAACACAAAACACTCGAGTCAGGATTAACATTCTTATATCAATAAATACAACTCAAGTGAAATATCAACTGAAATATAATTAACTTAAAGGATGTTCGGGATAACCATCCTCTAAGGATCCATGGAACCATCTACAATGTAGAAATATACACTATAACACCATGGTCCTTTCAAATTAATTCATACTTCAAAACCAAAAATATCATTTTCATTTCAAATAGATCTATTTCCCAAAATGGTATGTATATATTAAATAATTTATAAAGTAAGGTATTTGCAATTTCCTCAAAAATCAACTCGACTTTCCCACTCAAATTAATTCAATCTCAATTTATCAATTTCCATTCAATTCAGTTTTCTAAATAATAAATTCAAATTATATTGATTCCGAATACAGATCTGAATCATAATTTTACCATTTAATTTCCAGTATATTTCAAAGCTTTAATATTCAGCATTTCGAAGTTAAATTTAATAGTTTTCTACAGATCTCGATTTAACCTCATATTTTTATTCTTGAAATATTCACTTGATAAACTCAGTATTATTAAATAACCTTAATTTACCCTTAGATTAAATATTCCATCCGATTTGTTTAAACTTGAAATGTCATTTAATAACTTTAAGTCAAAAAAATCAACTTATAAAATCAAATCTTAAACTTCAAATTCAATAGTTCAAATCGATTTAATTAAGTAGAATTCTTAATTAGGTATAGTTTTACTTAATTCAGCTTTATCTTCCTTAACTTATACAAATCCTCGAAAATCTATTCAAAGATATAATACTTATGCATATTATATTAATTAAATCAAACTTTATTAGATTAAAGTTTATTATTAAATCTACTTTATATAAAAAATTAAGGATATTTCAAATATTAAATAAAACCATATATATATTCCCTTTCAAAATCATAGAAATCATTTTAAAAATATTTATATATAGACCAACGGTGTATGTATATAATTTCCAATCCTATGGTCAAGTGACACGGATATTTATCATTTCAATCCGTAATTTAAATATATACTGGTAGATATCATTTCCACCCGCAATTCCAAATTCAATTCAAATGAAAATCGCTTGGGTCTATCATTTCAACCCATAACGAAATTCTCCTATTCTAAAGTCCATTCGGGTATGTATCATTTCAACCCATAGTGAATTATATACTAACAAGGAACTTGCAGAGTGATAACAGATATGAAAATAGTAATAACAGGCATATATCGTCAATAACAATATAATATAAACAACAGAATATGGTGTCATATCTCATAGGTGAACAATTACATATAAATGCATAACATATATATAACAATTTAAACAATTAACAGTTAAATTTTCGCAACATATTTCGATTTCCATTCCAATTGAAATCAAATTTAATAAATAAAAGAACGTTAATCGTGAGTGATTGTGCACCTTTCGATGCCAGAGAGAATAGAAAATGAAGTTAAGTTATGAATTCCAAAGCAATGCTAGATAGATACGATTCGATGAAGAAAACATGCACGATGAACAAGATGATAAATGGAAAAATCGGTGAGAACTAATTAGAATCAATCTTGATAGAGACAGAAATGAAATGTACGTTGCATTATTATTATTAATCTCAAATCAATATTTCGAATTAAATATATACGTATTTCAAAATCATTGCTTTTAAATAAAACACATATAAAACAACATATATTTTCATAGTAAAATTTGAAATAAATGAATATATATACTCATAAAGATAAACAACATATTACATGTATATATATATAACATACACAAAATCTTATATAAACTACATACACACACACATATTCTATTTTAAAACGATACTCATAAATATAAACTGATAGGCAGCTATATATAACTAACTTACATATCAAATTATTCAGTATTAAACATGTATGTTACCAGAACTAATACATTGTATGTTATACGAACAAATACACTATATTACATGCTTTAAAAATGCAAGTTATTAAAATATCTATATTAACATATTTCATTATATTGTAAACAACATACCAATACAGTGACACAAAATTTACTTCACCTATGTTATCACATACAGTTAACAAAACTTTCATCATTAAACTTTATATACTATACAACATATAAGTATCAGTTTATGTAAAATAATATATATGACTATTATATAACATAACCTTTAAAAAAAACAGAGACTAGTATAATAAAATCTTTAAAACAAACAAACTAGTATATAAACAACTTAATTTTTTTTATAAACTTTAAAACTGTACAATAGAGGACACATATATATACTTAACTTATGCAATCAAACTATAAATATAACTATAGCTAGTAATACCCAGTATAATATAAACTAACATAATAATATAAAAATACATATTAGTAACCAAAATAACTTGTATTGCCTGCTTTATAAGAATACACACATATAAGCATCAGAACATAACTGGTATAATATAATGTATATTAACATACCATTAATAACTGAAATCAGCAAAACAAAATAAAAAAAATTAAACAATTAAAGTAAAAGATATATATATATATATATATATATATAAATTAAAATTAGTATTTAAAACACATTTTAAAAATCAAAATCTCTAGATATTAAAATCAGTATTCATTAAACATGTGTATTGGGACCAATATATTTGTAAATAAAAAAAAGATCAAAGACTAGAACCCAATGTGTATATATAACACGCGACCCGAAAATGTAAAACAGCTAATATATAACTGTATACTTTATATAAAAATGTAATAAGAGAGCTGTAGGAAAGGTAAACCATATAAAGAAATTTTGAAAGCTGTGGGAAAATTTGTACTTAAACAGTAATATATATAATTTACTATCAACAGTCTTTAAACTAAAAAAAACAAGAAAGAAGAACAAGAAAATACAAAGAAAAACAAACAAAAAATATGTGCGGCCACTACCTTCAGGAAGAAGCACGTGCGAGAAGATGAAGGCAATATGAGATGCGGATGAAATTGTGTACGTTGGTTTTTGTTTTTAACATAGGCTTGCGTTGATTTGGTGTATGAAAGACAAGAAAATAATGATTTGAAACGGTAGAGGAATTATAGGATCTTATTCTTGTTAAATACAAATAAGCAAAAGGCATGTGTAAAAGAGATGAAATAATTTACACGTGAAGTGTGAGGCAAGATTTTTCATTCCATTTAAAATGCACGGCTGATGATTTTAACAGCTAAGGTAAGAAATCAAAAGTGTGCGCATTAGAGAGGCAATAATTAAATCGAAACGTACGCGCAAAATTTATAACAAAGTAACGTACTTTGAATTTATTTATTTCGTATTTATTTAGTAAAATATATGCTAAAGTATATTTCAGAAGATAACGTATCATTATATAACGCCAAATAATTTAAACAAGAATGGATATAAAAAGTACCAAATAAAACATATAATTAAATAGCTATTTACACATTATTTATTTATTAATTTAAAATTTGATTTGTTACATCCATTTGATTTGTTTACTACTTTACTAAGAAAACGGATGTATATATGTATAAAAGAAACGTATAAATTTATTTCTTTTTACACATTATTTATTACTTAATTTAAAAGTATATAACCAATTTAAAAGAAACAAAATTGGAACAAATGTTGTACAAATATATACAGTTTAAATAAAAGATTTGGAAGTTAAAATTTAAAATTTCAATTAAAGTTAAACTTTAACCCAAAATCAAAATTACAGAAATGGTTTATATTTATTACAATTTGGGCAAATGATTTACAATCAATTCAAGAAATTTCTAAAATTAAAATTTTAAAGTAATCAAACACCAAAGTTTTATATAAGATGAATAAAAATAAAAAATTCAATTAAATACGTAAATAAAACCATTCAAAATTATTAAAATTTTACGGGTCGAAATTATTAAAATTTTATGGGTCATTACACTCTCCCCACTCAAAACTTTTCGTCTCCGAAAATGAAGGAGGTAGGTGAATAGAACAACCAGAAATAAAAGTAGATTGAAAGTTAAGATTAAACAATTAATTTAATCATATAAATTTTACTTGAAATATCCATTTGAAAACTTCATTTGCAAATCAATTATCTTTTATCCTTTAATTCCTTTCAAAACCCATTTGTAAAATTTCTTGCTTCCTTTATAAATACCACTTATATGTTTAAACAACACCTTTATAAATATATGAAAACTATTTGAAAACAATTATTCACATCATTAGTTATATTTACAAAGAAGCTATTTGAAAACATTAAATCCATAATTCATGAAGTTATTAATTTATCTCAAGATACCTTTCAATTATTATTAATAAATCAATAATCAATTTCTTTAAATATGTTTTATTTAATTAACAACTTCTAAAATATTTAAAACACTAAATTTTTTCTATTAAACCATGAAGTATATAAATAAACAATATTTTAACAGGAAATATATTAATAATGTAGTATATAAATGAACAATATTTAAAAATGATGTAGTCAACAAGGAAAAGAAGGTAGATTCGGAAAAATAGAATATTGGTGAATAAATAAATTGAGCAGATAAGGTATATTCAAAAGAATGGTATCGGGCACGAATAGTTAATTCAATACAAAATTTCTTTGTTGGAAATACCTTTATAATAAAATAACCTTTATATCGAAACAAATTTTCATTTCGAAAATACTTCTATAACTCGATGTTTCAACAAGTTTATCCTCGTTCTTGTAGACTCTGGCCATGCGTTGATCAGGCGCAAAGCTAGAATTCTTCAAGTACTTAGTAGACCTGTTTCAACACCCAATGAAAATACTTGAAAAACCTTCAAAACCGATATGGAAAGTACAATCCAAACAAATCACCTGGATCGTAGGATACATAACAATGGTTACGCAAGGATACCCCAGGAAACATCCATATCCTTTAAGCAATCTCTGCCTTGCGAATTTCGTCATGATAACCAAAACTGTGGACCGCAGGATACATAACAATGGTTACACCTGGATCCCCCAGGAAACATCCATACCCTTCAAGCAATCTCTGCCTTGCAGATTTCGCCACCACAACAAACTGTAGACCGCAGGGTACATAACATTGGTTACGCCTGGATCCCCCAGGAAACATCCATACCCTTTAAGCAATCTCTGCCTTGTGGATTACTCTATCCAAAAAAAATGACCACGGGTTACGCCATGGTAGGACACTTGAGTATCACATCTGGAAAACCAAAATCAGAGAGAATAATATCGATAGAATGAATTCACAATGTGGCCACAAAACGGATATCAAGCAGAAGGCACTTTCCATATCTTTACTTCGAAAATATATATCACATAGTACCTTTTCAAATCAATTTCAAATATCATACTTATATAGAGTCCATTATATATAAGGTTTCATTTTCTAATCGAATACTTTCCAAAATCAATAGTATATCAAATCACACTTATATATACTTAGACTATATAAGATTACACCTTTTAAATTGTGTACCTTTCCAAATCAATAGTTTTCAAATCAACTTCATACTTATACAAATCAATTTTATATAAGTTCGATAACTCCCAAATCAAGTATTTAGTCAAACAAGGTCCTCAATTTCAATTTGTTTCAATATCAGTTCAGTTTCGAAATCATATATGCTTTCACTAAATTTCTTCCAATTTAAATATCTTCAGTTTCAAAGTTTCCAAGTTAATAGGTTTAAAAAGTCATCCACATTTCCAAATCAACTTAACTTATGTCCAACAAATTCATTTTCAAAATCATCATATCAATACTAGGTTTGAGTTCCAATCTACCTTCGAAACCAATAATTTTCTCAAAATCAATTATACCCAAAATGATTACCAGTTTAAGCACTCCCTTTTTAAACCTTTAAACTATTTATTTCTATTCAAAAGATCAATTTACCTTTCAAACTATTTAAAACTAAATTTTATTCAAAACAATCCAAACTAAATTCCATATCAGTATAATTCAAAATAGTCTTATTCATTTACTTAACGAAACAGTTTCAACTCATTTACCTAATCGAATGATTTATATTTTTCTAGGATTACTTAGCTTTGAAAATTAAATCATGATTTGGAAGTGCTCGAACATTTAAAAATAGTCGAAGAAACCAAATTTTCAAATTCAAGAGTTGGAAATCAACAACAAATCAATAAATCAATTCCAATAGACAAGGTTATAGAAAAACAATCTGAAACTCGAGGACTGAACACCGGCTTAGTTTAAATCATTTCATATATATATACACACACATATATCTTTCGAATTTCAAACCATACTTAAAAATCTGAATCAAAATTCATTTCACAAAATCGCTCGCATAGCAAAGCTACTTGAGTGGCCTCTCCCCCACTCTGAAACTCGAAAATCAATGTCAATGATGCGTGCACTCATCACCGAAATTATTTTCCAGCGACACAAGTGAGTTCTGGACTTCTATTTTCTTGAAAACTTCTTTGAAATTTCTTTGAAATCATTGGAACTCGTTTGAGTCGTTTGAAACACTTCTTATTCAGAAAATACTTTCAAATCGTATTGTTATATATTTTCAAAAATCTTAAAACCAATTTCAAAATACCGGAATTCAATATCTCAAATTTCAATTTAAAACCCTTCAGTTATAAATCATTTTTATATAAATCAAATTTCTTATAAAATTTTCAAAATCCAAATCCTTGCAAAACTCCGAATTCTCGTTTTTAAAAGGTATATAATCCTTATCGAAAACATTTTCACTTTTATATATGGGATAAAATCATACTTATCAAAATAATAATTTCGATATATAAAACAATTTCAAAAAATACAAACATACCCGATTTTTCAAATGGTGATTCAAGGATGGATTTCAGAACAAAGATAGAGATTCAAATTAGAGGAACTCTAATCAAATAGAATTCTGATTCGAAGATAGGCTTGATCGAAGATGAGGTAATTAAAATTTTAAAATAGAAGATGGGTATACTTATATAAATCGCGTGCGACCTTAACCAGGTCAACCGTGACATTAGGAATATGATCGATGCGGAATCCTAAGGAAAATCGACATTTGACCGCCAGAGATAGAATTCGGCATAACAAGAGATAGAAGTATCTAAACCGAGGGTATAGAAATCTCCGATAAATTAATTCCAATTGTAAAGGAGTTTCACCCCCTTTACAAATCATTCAGTGGAGTTATGGGATACTCCAGAATCAAAAGAATATAAATAGGGAGAGACAAGAATGAATTTTGGAACCGTAGGGAACGTTCCAAAGTTCAAAGGATATCGAGTCAAAAGGAAGAGATTAGACTCGAACAAAAGTGATTCTGTAACTAAATTTACCATATGTACTAAGTTTTGCCTAGATCCAAAGCTCTGATACCAACTGTAATGACCTGCTATTTTCAACCATTCGCATCCACACATGCCAAACTTGAATTGCTCAAAATATCATATTATTAATTTAAAATTTGGCAAAACTGAACATATACAGTAAATAAATCAATCACAGAATCACAGACATAGAGTAATCCAATAATACGCAGCGGAATAAATAAATAGTAGTTCATGAAGTTACTATACAAACATCAGAGTTAGAAATAAAATACAACGGAATATCTCAACTACAGTGAAGTCTCTAATACGAACCGATGATTTCTCTGGACCAATCAACTGGAAAAGCTGAAAGATGATTCGATAGTTGGATCTCCAAATGAAGCTCCAAACTCCATAGGTGAGTCTCGAATGTTGTATCACTCAGTCTGACCCGAGCGTAAAGCAAAACACAAAACACTCGAGTCAGGATTAACATTCTTATATCAATAAATACAACTCAAGTGAAATATCAACTGAAATATAATTAACTTAAAGGATATTTGGGATAACCATCCTCTAAGGATCCATGGAACTATCTACGATGTAGAAATATACACTATAACACCGTGGTCCTTTCAAATTAATTCATATTTCATAACCAAAAATATCATTTCCATTTCAAATAGATCTATTTCCCAAAATGGTATGTATATATTAAATAATTTATAAAGTCAGGTATTTGCAATTTCCTCAAAAATCAACCCGACTTTCCCACTCAAATTAATTCAATCTCAATTTATCAATTTCCATTCAATTCAGTTTTCTAAATAACAAATTCAAATTATATTGATTTTGAATGCAGATCTGAATCACAATTTTACCATTTAATTTCCAGTATATTTCAAAGCTTTAATATTCAGCATTTCGAAGTTAAATTTAATAGTTTTCTACAGCTTTCGATTTAACCTCATATTTTTTTAGTCTTGAAATATTCACTTAATAAAATCAGTATTATTAAATAACCTTAATTTACCCTTAGACTAAATATTCCTTCCGATATGTTTAAACTTGAAATGTCATTTAATCACTTTAAATAAAAAAAAATCAACTTATAAAGTCAAATCTTAAACTTCAAATTCAATAGTTCGAATCGATTTAATTAAGTAGAATTCTTAATTAGATACAATTTTACTTAATTCAACTTTATCTTCCTTAACTTATACAAATCGTCGAAAATCTATTCAAAGATATAATACTTATACATATTATATTAATTAAATCAAACTTTATTAGATTAAAGTTTATTATTAAATCTACTTTATATAAAAACTTAAGGATATTTCCAATATTAAATAAAACCATATATATTCCCTTTCAAAATCATAGAAATCATTTTTAAAATATTTATATATAGACTAATGGTGTTCTTACATAAATTCCTATCCTATGGTCAAGTGACATGGATATTTATCATTTCAATCCATAATTTAAATATATACGGGTAGATATCATTTCCACCCGCAATCCAAATTCAATTCAAATGAAAATTGCTTGGGTCTATCATTTCAACCCATAACGAAATTCTCCTATTCTAAAGTCCATTCGGGTATGTATCATTTCAACCCATAGTGAATTATATACTAACAGGGAACTTGCAGAGTGATAACAGATATGACAATAATAATAACAGACATATGTCATCAATAACAATATAATATAAACAACAGGATATGGTGTCATATCCCATAGGTGAACTATTACATATAAATGCATATCATATATATAACAATTTAAACAATTAACAGTTAAATTTTAGCAACATATTTCAATTATCATTCCAATTGAAATCAACTTTAATAAATAAAAGAACGTTAATCATGAGTGATTTCTCACCTTTCGATGCTAGAGAGAATTGAAAATGAAGTTGAGTTACGAATTCCAAAGCAACGCAAGATAGAAACGATTCGATGAAGAAAACATGCACATGAACAAGCTGATAAATGGAAAAATCGGTGAGAACTAATTAGAATCAATCTTGGTAGAGACATAAACGAAATGTACGTTGCATTATTATTATTAGTTTCAAATCAATATTAATTTAAACACATATTAAATTAAATATATATGTATTTCAAAATCATTGCTTTTAAATAAAACACATATAAAACAACATATATTTACATAGTAAAATTTGAAATAAATGAATATATATACACTCATAAAGATAAACAACATATTACATGTATATATATAACATACACAAAATCTTATATAAACTATATATATACACATATTCTATTTTAAAACGATGCTCATAAATATAAACTGATAGGTAACTATATATAACTAACTTACATATCAAATTATTCAGTATTAAACATGTATGTTACCAAAACTTATACATTGTATGTTATACGAACAAATACACTATATTATATGCTTTAAAAATGTAAGTTATTAAAATATCTATATTAACATATTTCATTATATTGTAAACAGCATACCACTACAGTAACACAAAATTTACTTCACCTATATTATCACATACAGTTAACAAAACTTCCATTATTAAATTTATATACTATACAACATATAAGTATCAGTTTATATAAAATAATATATATAACTATTGTATAACATAACCTTTAAAAAAACAGAGACTAGTATAATAAAATCTTTAGCACAAACAAACTAGTATATAAACAACTTTAATTTTTTTATAAACTTTAAAACTATACAATAGAGGACACATATATGTACTTAACTTATGCAATCAAACTATAAATATAACTATAGCTAGTAATACCCAGTATAATATAAACTAACATAATAATATAAAAATACATATTAGTAACCAAAATAACTTGTATTGCCTGCTTTATAAGAATACGCACATATAAACATCAGAACATAACTGGTATAATATAATGTATATTAACATACCATTAATAACTCGGCAAAACAAAATAAATTTTTTTGAACAATTAAAGTAAAATATATATATATATATATATATATATATATATAAATTAGTATTTAAAACACATTTTAAAAATCAAAATCTTCAGATATTAAAATCAGTATTCATTTAACATGTGTATTGGGACTAATATATTTGTAAAAAAAAGGGATCAAAGACTAAAACCCAATGTATATATATAACACGCGACCCAGAAAATGTAAAAAAGCTAATATATAACTGTATACTTTATATATAAAAATGTAATAAAAGAGCTGTAGGAAAGGTAAACCACATGAAGAAATTTTGAAAGTTGTGGGAAAATTTATACTTAAACAGTAATATATATTTTACTATCAACAGTCTTTAAACTTAAAAAAACAAGAAAGAAGAACAAGAAATACAAAAAAAATGTGCGACCATTACCTTCAGGAAGAAGCACGTGCGAGAAGATGAAGGCAATATGGGATGCGGATGAAATTGTGTACGTGAGTTTTTGTATTTAACATAGGCTTGCATTGATTTGGTGTATGAAAGGCAAGAAATAAATGATTTGAATGGTAGAGGAATTATAGGATCTTATTCCTATTAATTATAAATAAGCAAAAGGCAAGTGTAAAAGAGATGAAATAATTTACATGTGAAGTGTAAGGCAAGGTTTTTCATTCCATTTAAAATGCACGGCTGATGATTTTGAGAGCTAAGGTAAGAAATCAAAAGTGTGCGCATTAGAGAGGCAATAATTAAATTGAAACATACGCCCAAAATTTATAACAAAATAACGTACTTTGAATTTTTTTTTTTTTGTATTTATTTAGTAAAATATATGCTTAAGTATATTTCAGAAGATAACGTATCATTTATATAACGCCAAATAATTTAAATAAGAACGGATATAAAACGTACCAAATAAAACGTATAATTAAATAGCTATTTACACATTATTTATTTCTTAATTTAAAATTTGATTTGTTACATCCATTTGATTTGTTTATTACTTTACTAAGAAAACAGATGTATATACGTATAAAAGAAACGTATAAATTTATTTCTTTTTACACATTATTTATTACTTAATTTAAAAGTATATAACCAATTTAAAAGAAACAAAATTGGAACAAATGTTGTAAAAATATATACAGTTTAAATAAAAGATTTGGAATTTAAAATTCAAAATTTAAAATTTCAATTAAAGTTAAACTTTAACCCAAAATCAAAATTACAGAAATGGTTTATATTTTTTACAAATTGGGCAAATGATTTATAATCAATTCAAGAAATTTCTAAAATTCAATTTTTTAAGTAATCAAACACCAAAGGTTTAGATAAGATGAATAAAATTACAAAATTCAACTAAATACGTAAATAAAACCATTCAAAATTATTAAAATTTTACGGGTCAAAATTATTAAAATTTTACGGGTCATTACAAAATAACTCATAGTAAGAATAATAATAGTAATAATAGGAAGTTGTAATGACATAATTAGTACATAGTAGTTGCTTGTATGGTAGTTTTGAGTATCATGAAAGTCATTAAAATAAAACAGAATTCAATATAGGCTCGTATCTATTAAGAAAAATATAAAACCCTTATTACTATGAAAACTAACTCAAAAGGAAACTACAGGTTTTCAACAAACTGATGTTTCTTTACTAATTTTAACCTAAGTTTTGATTGATGCCCTATTATTAGCTCAATTAGTCATATGTAGCATTTAGAAATGTGTATTAATAACATACATAGCTATTAGCATATGTTCAATATACTATTCAGTCTATGGGAGTAAATGTGCATTTAGAGTACATATTGTTTTGGTGATGTTAAATGCTTTTATAGTATTACTGCATTTACTAATAATTGTAGGCTATAACATATCCATGGCTGGTGTAACGACCCGAAATTTTCTAACTCGAAAATTCCAGATAGTTATGAAAAAGAAGAAAGAGATAGAAGAAGAAGAAGAAAAGAAACATCAACAGCTCACATTCGCAGCGGATAAAATATAATAATAAATAATAGTTTACAAAAGAATACTATATTTGTTGATTACATTTAATATACATCAGAGTTTTCACATTATATATACAGACACTAGACATATAAATCATGTCCCAGATACACAATAATATACTGCAGCGGAAATACTCCGTACGTACTTGCCATCCAGCTCGCCTCCTGAGCTCCAAACGTACCTACCTGAAAATCTGTAATACTCGGTCTGACCCGAGCATTACACCAAAGTAACACCCGGGTCAGGCTGGAAACCAGCGTGAGTAATCCCAACTAACATGGAATACCAAAGCAAACAACTTATATAAACCCGGGGTAACATATATCAATTTAACCAATCACAATTTGCTATAGAAAATGCTTATTTCACACATAAAGTTCTAAGTACCAAACTTAGATAAATATTCTAGTCTACTTAAATCATTTCAACCCAACCTATTGATTTCACAAATCAATATATAAATATTCGAAATGGTTTCGGGTATTTCCCAAATACCCGACCCCGGTTTCTTCGAGACTCGTATTATCCTAACCCAAGTCATTCAAATGAAATTCACAACATTTCATATTAAAGATATCAACTCATTCAAAGCATCCAATATCATTCAATCATCCATAAGCAAAGCTTAATCACATACAAATTAATTCAATTGATTTCAATTGAATTTCAAAATCCCAATTGTTCAGATTCCTTTATTAATTAATTCCAACCCAATTAATCAATCAACCATTCTCTATCCATTCATCTCAATTAATCATCTCGGATTAATTATGTTGCAATTAGAATTCAAGAAATTTTCTTTAACAAATTTCACGATATTAATTATTCTTAACGCAAATAAATAAGTAATCTTAATTACTTCATAAATTAATTAACTATATTAATTACATTAGTCTTTAATTACTTAAAGTCACTTATTTGGATTAATCAATCATAATTAATTAATTTTTTTATATTACATAATTATTTATACGAATTGATGGTTTTCAATTATAGTTTACTCTAATTCGACCACAATATTATTCATTCTTATCATCCTCAACCTGTAATTAACTATTTTTATTATTTACTTTATTAATACATTAATTACTCCTTAATTTGTTATTTCAATTAATCTCTTGATTAAATTCACAAAGAAATTATATTTTATTGATTACATTAAATAATTATCTATCAAACCATCCATTGTTTATACTCAGTACATTAATCTTAATTAATTCATTTACATCTTACTAAATTAATTCAAATCCTCAATTGCTAAATAAATTGATTTCGATCATTGATTTATTGGATTAATTACTTATCCTTCTTAATTACTCTACTATTTGAATGAATCACAATTCATTTAAATTTAACTTGAAACCCTTTTCTTATTTATGATTTAAATTTAAGATCGACTTAAAACCCCAACACTTCGAGTTAATCAACAATTTACTCGAGAATCAACCAAAACAAAGTCAACAGATCATTAATTCACAATGCACATCAATTCAATTCAATCATTCAACCAATTATTAAATTTAACCATTTAAATTTTAAATAATACCAGACGAGTGAGATTTACTCACCTTTGTCTCATAAAGTTTACCACCCACTTTATTTGATTAATTATATCCAGTGATTATCAATTGATTACATTCCCGGTAATTATTAATTCCTTTCTTCCTAACTATCGATTATTAACCTTTATTGTGAATTTATAAACCCAATTACTCATTTGTAAATCACTGGTTACAAATTATTCAATCACTAATTCAAATCAATTACTTCATAAATCTTTATCTTATTTCCTGAATTACCAAACCTTAATTATACTTAAGGTAACTCTTTGTTAAATATTAAATCACATTAACATTTAACGTTAATTGTGAAAATTTAAGTTTTAAGTATCCTTTAAGTATTTAACATACTTATTTTAAAATAAATCAAATTGTTCTTGAACTTAAATTAAACAAAACAAACGAAGCAGAAATAAAATACTCACTGAAATTCGATTTCGATCCCAGACAGTCGCTACTTCGCCTCGAGCCCAAGCCGTGCGACATCGAGTCACGATGCCACTACCTTCCCAATTGAGTCGCCGCTACCCCCACCTGAAGAAACCGTAGCTCACGCGCGCGACTCTCATGTCGAGAGTCCCCTCCTTGAAAACGCTGCTTCGAAAACCCTACATCGTGAACCCCATGAACCCGAGCTTTGCCCAAGACGTGCGCCATGCCAAGACCAATCGCCAAGCCCAAATCGCGACTTCGAGTGCGGTGACGACTTGCCTCTAACCATGCTTGCATCCAGGCCTTGACATAAATCGCATTCGATGATTTCATCTGCCTCGTCCCTGATAATATTTTTTTCTTCGAATTAACTAGGAACAGAGGAGATTCGCTCGGCCATTTTTCGTTCATCTCTTTTTTTTATTTTTATGGGTTCGATCTATGGCCTATCGAATAGAGAGGGGAAGACGTGAATAAAATTAAAGGAGGGTGGGAAGCTTCCTGAACACGACATGGTAAAGGGAAAAATATCTTGTTAGTTAAATTAAATTATATTGTAAAACTTCAAATCGTCTCGTTACGCGCCAGTTAAAATCTGAACTCCTCTTAAGGAATGTCGCTAGACGATTATAGGGTTTTATCCACGTTTCGAATGCAGTGGATCGTGTTTCGGAACCTAACTCGGTCATATGCGCGAGTTACGAAATTAAACGATCGATGTTAAATCAAATCGATTAAAATATATCTAAGCGTTTCGAGCTGTCAGGGTCAAACGACAACTCTGATTGCTACGAAAATTGAAATCCGATAATAACTAACTATTACGGATCCAATGAAGCTGGTTTCGTCAAATTCCGAGACTTTGCCTCAGAAGATTATTTTCAAGTTCCAATTTAAACGATATATTATTAAAATTGAACAAATTACCTTTAAATTAAATTTTAACCATTCTATTATCTTCAGTATCCTCATTATAGATTTTATAAGCCTTCAAATTATTTAAACAGGCTTAGAATCTCAAATTCAACAATTTACCCAATTCCGAATCATATAATTCCATAATTTAAGTATCAAGAAAATATTAATATTTGGGATTCAGGTTTAAAATTAACTTTTAAATGTTTAAAATCAATTTACTATTCCAATTTAAATCGTTAAAATTTCCGGGTCGTCACAGCTGGCCTGGGAGCAAGTCCACTAAACCCCTAGGTTGGGGCAACCCACCTAGGGGCGGGCAAAGAATTTTTTTTCTAACCAAACCTACCAAGAAAAATTACAAATTTAAAATCACGTTAATCGATTCATCAGCTTATCAATTCGCTGAACCTAGGGCTTCCGTCCACAGTCACTCCATTGTCGCAAGCCTACAATTGTCACCCGCCTCCGCTTACCTATTGCAGCCTCTGCCTGCCTTCGCCTGCCTGTTGTTGTCTAGAGACCAAAATCCAATATTGCTGAAAGCCTGAAGCTCTTGCTTCTTCTTGCCAAGTTAGGTGATTTTGATTTTATTTTATTTAGCGAAACCCAATGTTGATTTGCTGAAACTATTGTAATCTGTATATGGGTTTAAGTCTTTGACACAAGATTACAATTGCACTAACCGTTTTTATATTGCTGAAACCCAATATTGCTGAAATAATGAAACCCAGTATTGCTAAAATCCAATTTAGTGAATCCCAATATTACTGAAACCCAACATTGCGGAAGCAATTGACCATTTTCATTAATTTTAAATTAGTGGCTGGAATTGCAACATCCCGCTTCCGGAGGCTCAAAACTTACTGCTACGAATGCTGCAGTCATCCATAGGCGTTATTTCTGAGTGACCAAAATCGAAATCTTGAAACATTGGCAACACAGAAACACAAGAATATGAAAAAAAATTAAACTTCAATAAAACAGAATTTCTCGTTTCTTGTGAATTTTAATTTAAGATTTAATTACATAATCCCAGTCGTTAACGATGTTTAGATCATAAATACATGTACAAAATACGATAAGAGTGACATATGAAGATGTCCCTTTATGATGATCAGAGAACTAATAAATATGAACTTTACAGTTCTTAGTACTTCACAGCGGAAAGCACAAAATAGCTCATATACAGCTAATATGGCCTCCTGCACGTCTCCGGAAGCTTATTCGTCCAAAAACCTAAAAGTCTTCCACTCTCAGACTACTCAAATTAATTTTGAGTAGTTAAGAATTTGTGAAGAAACACAAACTTCGAGTCAGACAATAAGTATGGTATGAATAATCCCCTATCAAATAGATAGCTAGTGAGACCACACCGCTTAGCGGAATGGGTTTTCCCCTCATTAGTATCCAAAACAAAACATGCAAATCATATACTATGTCCATGAACCCAAAATGATTAATCTTAACATAATATGAAAAGAAGCCATAAATCATATACATTGGATATCACATTCACCCATTTATTAGATATCCCATCAAAAAGTAATATACTAGATTTCCCATCTAAAATAGATTTATTAGAGTTCCCCTCTAAAATCTTTAAAATGACTATCTATCAAAACATTAATAGGACTCTCCGTCCCAATTTCATCAAAATAAATGCAGAATAACCATCATACATTGTTTTATAAAAGTTGGTGTAGGCTATCCACCGCACACTCCATAGTTTTCCTAGGATGACTATGAACCCTTAGGTGCCAAATCCCAAGGCTAACCACCTCTGGCAAAACACTCTTTACTTTAGAAATTTGATGTGGGCTATCCACCACACATTCCATGTTTTTTCTAGGTTAACCAAGAAACCATCACTTGGCCAATTAAAATATCATGATCCCTATGATTATTTATAAAAATTCATGATCCTCATGATTAAATATTTTCCCCAGGTATACCACCTATTTAACCTATTTCCATTGGTAGCCTAATTAGGTTAAATTAAATAATAACACGTTGATAGCCCCAATGTATATTTTCGAAAGCATATTTCCATTTGTAACCCCAAACTATGTATCGAAAACATTAAACCCACCCCAGTGTCCCCAAGGTTTTATAACATTCAATTTAAATAAGGATCCCCCTTACATAATCAAACAAAAATAAGTATTTTATGTTATAACCCTTCGAAGTAGCCCCTTCATTTTAGCAAAACTTTACTTAAGAAGAATGGCTAAAAGCAGTCTTTTACCACCCTTCGAATGAAGCCCCATTCAAAAGCAATTAACCCTCCTAAGTTAGCCCCTTCAAAAGCCCTCCTTTTGAAAGCATCACAAAATCAAACCTTTCGACCTTGTCAGAAAAGGTTCTACCTTTCGACCTTGTTGAAAGCCTGGAGTATCCCCCTTATAAACCTTTCGAAAGCAATGAAACTCAAAATCTTTCGCAATCATTGAATATAACCCCTTCAAAAGCATTAAAACATCCAAAGATAGCCCCTTCAAAAGACTTGCTCCTTTTTGAAACATCCCTACCCTTCGACTTAGTCGGAAGGCGAGGGCTCACCTTTTGACCCTTTCGACTTTGTCGAAAGGTATAAGATGGTGGCTAAACCCTTCCTTCGAATATCTCATTCGAAGGGATATAAAACATAAAGCGGAACGAAGTCAGAAGCTTCCCTTCGATTTTGTTCCTTTCGAAGTTTTGAATCGAAAGCATACATCTCCTTCGAAAGCATGGTTTTCGAAGGCACTAAAAACTTAACTTTTAAAAAAAGGGAAGGTTCGAAAGTAACCCTTCCTTTTCCTCTCCTACGTTTCGACTTAGTCGAAAGGTTCCAAAACATATTTTTGGAAAACATTTAAAACAATTCTCTTGAAGGTTTAAACTTTCGAAGATCCCCTTTGAAACCCCTTCTTGAGTACAAATTTTTTTTCTTTATAAAATTATGCAATCAAAGGATCCCCTTCGAAACCTTTTAATTCGAAAGTATTTATATTTCCATTTGAGAGCCAAGGAAGCAGCCTCCATCCCTTTGCCTCTCTTTCTTCTGACACCATTCATATTTTTTGACTTAGGTGAAAGGTAAATGCTTACCTTATGACTTAGAAAACTGTACCTTTCGACTTGATAGCCCCAATTTATATTTTCAAAAGCATATTTTTGTTTGTAACCCTAAACTATGCATCGAAAAAGTTAAACCCACCCCGATGTACCCAAGGTTTTATAACATTCAATTTAAATAAGGACACCCCTTACATATTCAAACAAAAATATGTATTTTATGCTATAACCCTTCGAAGTAGCCCCTTCGAATTAGCTAAACTTTACTCAAGAAAATTGCTAAAAACAGCCCTTTACAACCCTTCGAATGAAGTCTCATTCGAAAGCAATTAACCCTCCGAAGTTAGCCCCTTCGGAAGCCTTCCTTTTGAAAGCATCACAAAATCATACCTTTCGACCTAGTCAAAATGTCCTAGCTTTCGACCTTGTCGGAAGGTTTCTTTTCGAGCTAGTCGAAAGGTTTTATCTTTCGACCTTGTCGAAAGCCTAGGGTTTTCCCCTTATAAAACTATTTATAAACCTTTCGAAAGCAATGAAACTCAAACCTTTCGCAATCGTTGAAGGTAACCCCTTCGAAAGCACTAAAACATCCAAAGATAGCCCCTTCGAAAGCCTTCTGCCTTTTTATAATATCCCTACCCTTCGACTTAGTTGGAAGGGTGAGGGCTCACCTTTTGACTTTTCAAAAGGTATAAGATGGTGGCTGAACCCTTCCTTCGAATATCCAATTCAAAGGCACATAAAATGTAAAGCGGAACAAAATCGGAAGCTTCCCTTTGCCTTCATTCCTTTCAAAGCTCTGAATCGAAAGCATACATCTCGTTCGAAAGCATGGCTCTCAAAGGCATTAAAAACTTAACTTTTAAAACAATGGAAAGGTTCTGAAGTAATCCCTTCCTTTTCCTCTCCTACCTTTCTAATTAGTCGAAAGGTTCTAAAACATATTTTTGGAAAAACATTTAAAATAATTCTCTTGTAGGTTTAAATTTCGAAGATCCTCTTCGAAACCCCTTTTTGAGTATAAATTTTTTGGCTTTATAAAATGATGGACTCGAAGGATCCCCCTTCGAAACCTATTAATTCAAAAGCATTTATATTTCCATTCGAAAGCCAAGGAAGCAGCTACCATCCCTTCACCTCTCTTCCTTCCGACACCCTTCCTACCTTTCGACTTAGGCAAAAGGTAAATGCTTACCTTCCGACTTAGAAAAAAGGTAATGTTCGACTTAGTCAAAATGGTGAAAGCGGGCTATGTAGTCCGAAGCAAGTTCTGGGCCTACGAAAGTGATGGTTCCTCTTGCTTGTCTAAATCTGATTGGTCAAGAGGCTTCCTCCTGTACTTTTGAACAGTAAAATACTAAATAATCAACCTTTTTCTTAAGACACTATTCTTCTTCCCCAAATAATTTTCGAAAGCAATTTCCCTACGAATTGACTAATTCGAAGGAAATTTTGCAGTTTAGCCCTTAGGCTTAAATAATTTAATTACCTTAGGAAATCACTAAAGAGAGTCCCCAAAAATCACAAAAAATCTAATAATTCATATACTTCAACATATTTAAATTTCAAAGCATATGAAGGTCAAAACAACTCAGAATTTAACCAAAACTGAATAAAAACGTGTTAATTAGCACATTAACATTTTAGACACCTATGTCTTATCTAAACAAAGGTTTAAATGGTTATATCCTAACCAAATCATAAACATGAATCAGGTATAACCCATAACCAATCCAAACATAGGAAAATAAGATGATAAACATGATTATTCACCCTTATTAGTTGATTGGAGAATGAGATAATTTCTTGGCTTTAATTTCTTAGCTTTATCTTCAATTTATGCTCTTCCTGGAGCTTTTAATGGCCGGTCGAAATATAGGTGAGGAGTTATGAATGAGAAAAGGTGAAAGTTTATTAAAGTAGAGGAAAAGATATATACTAAGAAATATAGCCCCATTTCCAAGTTTATCCCTTAGGAAATTCCTCCTTCTAAATTTAGTTAAGTCTTATTTTAGTTCATTAAGACACGACCATTGGATTTTATTAATCTCATATCCTTAAATATTCAATTTAATTTATCCAATTAAATATCTTAGATTTTGTTAATTAAATTTCAAGGGCATTACAGACTCCCCCCTTAAAGAATTTTGTCCCTGAAATTACAGTAAGGACACAACAACAAGCATATAGCCCATGCAAGCAAAGCTATTATAACCTACCAGCCAAATTCTATATAAACCCTATATAGAACATACCATCTAAAATAGCTTAGCAAAAGTAGCCCTAATCCTATCTTCCGTCTCACAAGTATAGTCCTTCATGTTGTCGCTTCACTGAACTTTCACTAACCTGACTGTCTTGTTCCTTAACCTCTTCTCATCTTTTGCCACAACAAGAACTGGTTGCCTCACAAAAATCATATCCGGTTCCACCACTAAGTCCTCCAGTGCCGTCGGAGCGATAGTAGTTTTTGGATCATGAGCATACTTCTTAAGACGAGAAACATGAAACACATTGTGGAACTCGGCCAAACTGCTCGTTAAATATAATTGGTAAGGGAGTCTCACATTCCTCTCTGATATAGGAAATTGTCCAACATATCTTGGTGCTAGCTTCTCGGTCTTCCAAAACCGAACCACACCTTTCATCGTCGATACCACGAAGAAAAATCTATCTGCAACTGAGAACTCTAGGTCCTTATGCCTTTTGTCTGTGTAACTCTTCTACCTAGACTGATCTTCCTTCATTCTTTCCTATATCAACTCATTCTTTTTCGTCACCTCTCTCACCAAATCTGGACCAAGGACCAACCTGTCTCCGGTCTCTAACCCACATGCTGGTGATTAGCATGGCCTTCCATACAAAGCTTCAAAAGACGTCATCCCTATAGTAGTCTGATAACTATTATTATCGGAAAACTCCAGTGAGTGCAAGTGATCTTCCAAAGAACCACTAAAATCCAACACACAAGCTCTCAACAGATCTTCTAGTATCTTGTTGACTCTCTCTATCTGCCCATCCATCTGAGGATGATATTCAGTACCCATCTTAAGCTTAGTGCCTAACACACTTTACGGGTTTTTCCATAACTCACTAGTAAATAAAGCATCTTTATCACTGACGATACTACTAGGAATTCCATACAGTCTAACGATGTTCTTCATGAACAACTTAGCCAAAACAGGTGTCGTCCTGGTTGACCTTATCGATATGAAATGGCAATCTTGGTCAATCTGTCCACTATGACCCATATACTTTCATTACCCCGGTTTGGCCTTAGCAACCCGTCAATAAATTCCATGGATATATAGTCCCACTTCCAAACTGGAATATCCAAAAGCCGAAGCGAACTATTTGGCTTCTGATGTTTGGCTTTTACTTGTAGACAGTTCAAACACTATTTTACCCATAAGCCAACATCTCTCTTCATTCCTTCCCAGAAGAAACTTCTCTTCATATCCTGATACATCTTGGTTCACCCAGGATGAATCGTAAACTTCGATCGATGACATTTCCTAAGAACTTCCTTCCTAAGGTCTCTAATATCCGGAACACATAACCGTTCCTTCTTCTCAACCAATCTTTATGGTCAAGAATAAAATCCTTCAAATCATCAATCTTGGTTCCAGTTTCTAACCTTCTAATCCTCTCGGCCAACACTGGATCCTCTTTCTGCCTAAAAGTTATTCGTTTGATCAGAACTGGTCCAACTTCCAAACAAAACATCATGGCAGTATTCCGACTAGATCCAGCAGTCGATCTCAACTGCACACTGCAAGCAGCCAGTGCTTCCAAGTCTTTGCATTCCACCAACATAGCTAATACCACATTTTGATGTTTCTTGCCAAGCGCATCCGCCACCTTATTTCCTTTTCCCGGTGTATAATCAATGCTAAAATCATAAGCTGCAACAAACTCTAGCCATCTCTACTTTCCCATGTTCAACTCCTTCCAAGAGAATAAATACCACAGAGACTTATGATCCGTAAATAGATCAAACATTTCTCCCAAAAGATAATGTCTCCACACCTTCAATGCGAAGATTACCACTGCCAACACCTAATCATGAGTTGGGTATCTCACTTCATGTGGTCTAAGCTGTCTAGAAGCATAGGAAATAACCTTTCCATTCTGCATTAGCATAGCATCTAACCCAATATCACATGCATTGGTGTAAACTACCAACCCCTGATTCCCATCAGGAACTACTAACACGAGCGCATTAGTTAACAAATGTTTCAACTTAAGGAATGCCACCTCACATTTGTCAGACCAAACAAACTTCACGTCCTTCCTAGTTAGCATAGTCAAGGATGCCGCTATCTATGAGAAATCCTTAATGAACCTTTGGTAGTATCCTACAAGACCAATAAAACTTCTATTTTCACTTACCATCCCTGGTTTCTTCCAATTGTTAACAGCTTTGATCTTATCTAGATCAACTGCTAAACCTTCCTTGGAAACTGTTATCCCGCCTTTTGGCAAGGCCGTGGTATCAAAAGATTAATCGAAAACCAAAGATAGTTCGTCCCGAAGATCGGTTATACACTGCTTCACTATGGATGTCGATGAATTTTGTCCGAGCTCGGATCAGGCTACAATTGATAGGATACGGAAAGCAAAGTCATGAAAGCCAATATTTCAAATTTCAAGTCAATCTGAGTCCATATGTTCAAGTTATGATCGATGCAAGTTGGAGGAGATAACCCTGTTATTGCATCCATCACTAACCCATAGTTCGAATCGACCGCGTTCGCCTCGATCAGAATAGCCTCGTCTTTGTGTCCATCAGTGATCCATGCTTCGAATCGATCATTTTCGTATCCATCATCGTGTCATAGTTCACATCGATCTACTTCGTATCCATCCTAAAGCACTAGTTCGTATCGATCGACTCCGTCAACAAGTAACTCGCTTCGTATCGATTGATCAATATATAGTTAGTATCCATAGAGGATGCGTTTGTTCGAATCCATCAGATGGCCTTGGTTCATATCATTAGATGGCCTTGGTTCGTATCCATCACAAATATCACCTTCCATTGATACGAACTGCGCCACCTTCATCGATACAAGCTAAGCCATCTTCTTCAATTCAAACCAGGTATGCTACAAATCGATATGAAGTGCACGTTGTTGATAGGTTCGAGCTATGTAATGGCCCTTGATACAAAGGAGGCGAAGTTCAAGGAGCGATCTGATCGTTTCGGCATAAGAAGTGGATCAATCCGAGGAGTGCGTGCCACGTTGTCTCGAAGATACGTGCATCCATCGATTCTAAGACATGGATTCGAAGTGATTGACTCGAAGCAAACAGCCAACCGAGGAACTTCAACTCGTATCGATCATATCTCACAAACCAATTGTCCAAATGCAACGAAATTTTCACAGAGCTTGCATACATGCTAAAGAATGTCTCTGACAAGTTTCAGCTCGATTGGACAATTTCTTGATAGATACGAAATCAATTCGCATCAATCACAGATCGAGTCAAAACTTAGTGGGACCAGTCGCGTGGGCCCACTCACATGCCAGAAGAAGTCTCCCAAAGTTTGAGCGCGATATCAGCCTCCTACGCCTATAAATAGCCCCCGAAGCCTACAGAAAGGGGATCTTTTGGCTATTCGACGTACAGACTTTGCCGGATTCAATTCTACATCTTCCTATCACCGTTGTACTCAAACCCCCGAGCTATAACCTACTGTAACCTTCTGTAATAGATTGAAATCATCAAGTGAATCAATAAAGTTATCAAGTTCAGAGTGGATGTAGGCAAGATCGCCGAACCACTATAAAATTTGTGTTGTTTACTGCTTTTTTTTGAATTTTTCTGAGTGATCTTTATATTTGTTATTCATTTGAGACCTGAGATTGTGAACTATCAACTATCGGGTGTTTGTGACCAATTTTGGTGCAAACATTTTGGTGCTTTCACTGAGAGGGATAATTCAGGAGTTCTGTTGGTTGAATTTGAAAGTTTAGAGATTCAGATCCGAAGAGTCATGACAAGGCAATCTAGTAGAAGGCAGAGACTAGAGAGAAGCCAACATGAAGGGAGTCAAGAGGCTTCCTCAGGAGTGAACCAAGCTTCAATCTTCATCACCAGGGATGAGATGGGGGCAATGATGAAGAGACAAGAGGAAATGATCCAGAATTTGTTTCGACGGATTGGGCAACTTGGAGTGCAGAATCGAGGAGCAGATGGAGTTCAAAATGGAGCAGGACCTTCTGAGGCGGCACCAGAGCTAGGGGGCACTCGCCTAGAGCCTGCTGACCCAATACCAAAAAGAGCATCGGGTGGATTCGAACAACACGGCATTGGCAAAGAAGAGGAAGCTCATCCAGGAGAACAGATTCCAGAATTCCCTCGTGAACTCGGGGGGCAGGCCGAAGGCCATGAACGAGGACTACATCTTGGAGACAATGACAGATTGACAGATATGGCCAGGCGAGCCATGAGGGGCGGATTAGTAAATAGAGATCTTGAATATGTAAACATGAGTCACTTTTCTCCTGCGATTAGGATAGCTAGGAACCCACCAGATTTCAAGTTACCATCAGTGGAGATATAAGATGGGAGGACGGACCCCACGGTCCATATGACAAAGTATATGAGGCACATGGAAGTGCTAGGGGCATCATAGGAAGTCATGGCCCGGTGCTTTCCGTTGTATCTGACAGATATCGCAGCACTATGGTTCAGGCAGTTGGAGAGCAACTCCATAGGAACGTGGGCTGATTTAGCCGAGAAGTTCATGAGGCAATTTAGGGTTCACATCGCAACACCCAAAAATGTGATGAGTTTGGAAACTTTAAAGCAGAAAGACGGGGAGTCTTTGAGGAATTTTCTGACGCGATTCAATGCGGCAGCAGCATCGGTGGATCGACTAGATCCATCCATGGTTATGATGGCAGTTGTTTTCGGAATAGCTGATGGCATATAGTTCAAAAATTCATCAACTAAAGATCCGCCTATGGATCTAGGAGAATTCTATCATGAGGCTGAAATGTTTTTACGATTGAAGGATGCTAATGCAGAAAGAGAAGAGGGAATCGATGTTTATGTTGTCAAGGTTGGAAACCCATTTGGAAAAGGTGCAAAGATTGGTAAAGGGAAACGAAAGGCTGAGAATAATGATGATAGGTCAAAGTGGCCGCGGAGGGAGCCGTGATTCACCACTTATTCAGAGCTGAATGAGAGTTTGGAACGAATCTATCAGGATACCAGAGAGCAAGTTCTCTATCGTCGACCAATGCGAAGGGATCCAACTGTTGACGAGAGGAAATCGGACAAGTATTGCTTATTCCACGAACTGAATGGTCATAACACAAACGACTGTAGACACCTAAAGGATGAGGTGGAAGGGCATATCAGGAACGGTAGGCTACTTCAGTGTGTGAGGAGGCGAGCTCCAGCAGTGGAGCCAGAACGACCACCATCTACATATGCTAGGGGTGACCCTGAACCGGGATACCGAATGGTTATCAATAGTTGAAATAACGATGAACAAGTCGTAAACTTCTCACTAACACAGTTAAATCATTTACACATGTATGCTATCGCGAACGATCCACAGGCATGCTCTGAATGACTACTGACCGCATCATAGCAAGAGTTTACACTTTGACATCCTTGTCCTGCTTCTGTTTTGTTTTGGTTTGAACGTTTGGACTTAGATTGTTTGGACATTTCTCTTATGGAGTTCATGTGAACATTGCTTTAATATTTGCAATTATGTGAAAGAATTTACTTGTATACCCATTGGATCGCGAACGGTCCACAAGCACACCTTGTATGGTGACGAACCGCCGAAGTCACTAATTCAGAAATTCACCCAAACGTGATATCTGACTCTAGTAACGCTAAGTCCCCCTCAACATTCGATCGCACTCCGCCTCGTGCGTCACCCGACCACGAACGGTCACAATTCACCCAATATGACATCCAATCGCGAACGATCACATTCTGCCTCGTGCGGCACTTGACCTCGAACAGTCACTATTCGTCAAGAACGACGCCCGATCGCGAACGATCGCAAAATAATCTAAAAAGACGTCCAACCTCTAACAGCCTCCCTTTGTTTGAAGTGGTATCTCGACCTCGAATGGTTACCATTTGCCGCGAATGGCATCCGACTGCGAACGGTCCCATTTTACCATTTGCCGTGAATGACATCCGACCAAGAACGGTCCCATTTCACCATTTGCCGCGAACGACACCCGACCGCGAACAGTCCTATCCCATCATTTGCCGCGAACGGCATCGACCGCGAACGGTCCCGTTTCAGCTCAAATGGCCTACGGTCCCGAACGATCGTCATTTGAGGTCGTATGAAACTATCGAGTTCTTTACAGGTTGTTGACAGGATATGAACATCCAGCTTATGGCATTACAAAACATACCTTCCTATCGCAAGGCATGTTTTGGGGGCAAGTGTTATCCCGCCTTTTGGCAAGGCCGTGATACCAAAAGATTAATCGAAAACCAATGACAGTTTGTCCCGAAGATCGGTTATACACTGCTTCGCTATGGATGTCGATGAATTTTGTCCGAGCCCGGATCAGGCTACAATTGATAGGACACGATAAGAAAAGTCATTAAAGCTAATGTTTCAAATTTCAAGTCAATCCGAGTCCGTATGCTCAAGTTATGATCGATGCAAGTTGGAGGAGATAACCCTGTTTTCGCATCCATCACTAACCCATAGTTCGAATCAATCGCGTTCGCCTCGATCAGAATAGCCTCGTCTTCATATCCATCAGTAAGCCATGCTTCGAATCGATCATTTCCATATCCATCATCGCGTCACAGTTCGCATCGATCTACTTCGTATCCGTCCTCAAGCACTAGTTCGTATCGATCGACTCCGTCAATAAGTAACTCGCTTCGTATCGATCGATCAATATATAGTTAGTATCCATAGAGGATGCGTTTGTTCGAATCCATCAGATGGCCTTGGTTCGTATCCATCAGATGGCCTTGGTTCGTATCCATCACAAATATTACCTTCCATCGATACGAACTGTGCCACCTTCATCGTTATGAGCTAAGCCATCTCCTTCAATTCGAACCAGGTATGCTGCAAATCGATATGAAGTGCACGTTGTTGATCGGTTCGAGCTATGTAACGGTCCTTGATACAAAGGAGGCAAAGTTCAAGGAGCGACCCAGTCGTTTCGACATAAGAAGTGGATCGATCCGAGGAGTACGCGCCACGTTGTCTCAAAGACACGTGCATCCATCGATTCGAAGACATGGATTCGAAGTGATCAACTCGAAGCAAACAACCAACCGAGGAACTTCAACTCGTATCGATCATATCTCACAAACCACTGGTCCAAATGCAATGAAATTTTCACAGGAGCTTGCATACATGCTAAAGAATGTCTCTGCCAAGTTTTAGCCCGATTGGACAATTTCTTGATCGATATGAAATCAATTCGCATCGATCACAGATCAAGTTGAAACTTGGTGGGACCGGTCGGGCGGGACCAGTCGCATGCCAGAAGAAGTCTCTCGAAGTTTGAGCGCGATATCAGCCTCCTACGCCTATAAATAACACCCTGGAGCCTACAGAAAGGGGATCTTTTGGCTATTCGACGCCCAGACTCTGCTGGATTCAATTCGACATCTTACTATCACCGTTGTATTCAAACCCCAGAGCTATAACCTACTGTAACTTGCTGTAATAGATTGAAATCATCAAGTGAATCAATAAAGTTATCAAGTTCAGAGTGGACGTAGGCAAGATCGCCTAACCACTATAAAATCTGTGTTGTGTACTGCCTTCTTTTGAATTTTTCTGAGTGATCTTCATATTTTTTATTCATCTGAGACCTGTGATTGTGAACTATCAACTATTGGGTGTTTGTGACCAATTTTGGCCCAAACAGAAACTATATGACCAAGAAACTTCACTTCTTTCTTCTAGAAATGACACTTTGAGAACTTTGCTTTCAGCTGATGTTGCCTTAGCATCTCCAACACTATTCTAAGATGACCTGCATGATTCTTCTCATTCTTAGAATATACCATAATGTCATCAATGAAAACCAACCCACAAACCTATCTAAGTGCTCTCAGAAAACCTGGTTCATCAAATCCACGTAGAAAGCTGGTGCATTAGTAAGCCTGAATGGCATAACCAGCCATTTGTAAGAACCATATCTAATCCTAAACGCCGTCAAAGGAATACTGTCCTCTGCCACTCTTAGCTGATGGAAACCTGTCGCCACGTCCAGCTGGGAAAACACTTTGGCTCCACTCAACTGATCGAATAAGCCGCCGATTCTTGGCAAAGGATACCTATTCTTGATCGTCCTTTCATATAACATATGATAGTCGTTAAACATCCTTAATGACCCATCTGGCTTCTTCATGAATACCACGGTCGTTCCCCAAGGCGAACTTCCTGGCCGGATGCAATTCTTTCCTTCCAATTCCACTAACTGCACCTTCAATTCCTTCATCTCGGTTGGTGACATCCTGCTAGGTGGCCTACTTACGGGTTCAACACCCGATACGAGATCTATCCAAAACTCGATTGCTCTCTTCGGTGGCAAGCCCAAAACTGGTTTAAACACATCCGAAAACTCTCTTGCAACATAAACATGCTTCACCTCTGCTTCCGTTCCCATAGCACCCAATAATGCATAAGCATTTCCGTTCGAACTCCTTACTGAGTAAATGACTTGGTTATGGCTATTAGGGTGTTTCAATGATATTTCACCCTCCTAGCAAAATATCCTCGCATCGTATCTATCTAACCAATCCATACCCAATATGATCTCGAAACCCATGAAATCAAAGATATATAAACGGTATGCAAACATATGACCTAACAAATCAAGTTCTAACTGGTCATATCTCATTCCCAGAGTTGCATACCCTCCTATAGGATTTACAACCCTTAAAGGAGTAATAAGGTATAAAGGTTCCAAACATAAGCAATCTACCAAATACCGAGATATAAATGAGTGCGATGCACTGGTATCAAATAGTATCCTAACTAGAGTACTATGAATCATAAGCATAACTTCCATCATCGCTTATCCTCTCTCAGCAACCGTGGGTCTAGAGAATGATGGTTTCAGCGCAAAGATCTTTCCCTTTCTAGCCTTAGTAGCCTCGAGACGCTTGTTCTTGTAATGCCTCATTTGGCAATAGTTCTAGCACTTCACATCCGGCCTCACTACAACTGCTCTTCCATCACCCGAGCGACAGTCATTAGCATAGTGCCCCTTCTTATCACACTTACAACAGACAATATCAGCCTTGCTCTTCTTAGCTGCTACCCTCGACTGGGCACCTTTCTTCTTGAAGAACATCCACTTCTTACCCTAAAAATTCTGAACTTGATTGGTTTCCCTTTCCCAAAGGTAGAAAGCACCTCGTCATTACGAATAGCTATCTCAACAACAATATAACACGGATCGCGAAGGTTTGGCATGGTTGCTCTAGCGGTCTCACGATTCAACCCAGATAAACTTATCATTCCTTCGAATGGCTATATTCAAAGTAGCATATCTGTAACGGGACAGCTCATCAAATTCCATAGCATACTCAATCACCGATTTGTCCCCTTGGAGTAAATCTGCAAGCTTCCTTAACAGCGCTGACTTGGCAACCTCAGATAGATATCTTTTTTTGAACCTCCTTCAAAATTCATCCCAAGCCGAGTCTTCCTCTGTCTCTCCCACGGTCACTCCGTACCACCAAAACAATGATGCTCCATGCAGTTGCCTTGAAGAAAGTCTTCTCTTATGCATATCTGTCAAGCCGAGATCTGCAAATATCCTCTCATAATGCAATAGTCGGTTTTCCACTCCTACTGCATCCTCGGTTCCTAAAAAAGGCTTCCCACCAAGACTAGCGTAATCCCTGCTCAGCTTGGAATAATTATTGCCAACTGGGGCCACCGAATTAACTCCTCCAACATTCCCTACAGCCACTCCCATAGCTACTCTAGCTTGCATCATATTCATGAAGAATTGATACATTATCCTCATATCAACCGATAGAATCTTAGCACCAACATTGGCATTGGCATCTAGGTTGCATTTGCCTGTCGAACCTAGTCGCACCTAGTATAGGGTCAAACATTTCCACTTGTTGCGGTGCGTCTTCCACCTTGATTCACCCTTCCATTTCCTGCCCCCATATCTTACTTCCCTACTACCTGAAATCCAACAGTAGAATGATCTAAGAGAGCGGGGAATACATACTTAGGTATTTATAGCAACACTGAAACACAACATACATGAATATGAAAATTTTTAAACTTAAACAAAACATAATTTCTTATGAATTTCAATTTAAGATTTAATTACATAATCCCAAACGTTAACCACATTTAGATCACAAATACATGTACAAATACAATAAGAGCGACATTGAAGATGTCCCCTTATGATGATAAGAGCTCTAATAAATATGAACTTTACAGTTCTTAGTACATCAAAACGCAAAACACAAAATAGCTCCTATATAGTTAACACTGACTTCTATACGTCTCTGGAAGCATATTCATCCAAAAACATAAAAGTCTTTCACTCTCAGAGTACTTAAATTAATTTTGAGTACCCGAGAGTTTATGGAGAAACACAAACTTTAAGTTGGACAATAAGTCTGGTATGAATAATCCTCTATCATCTATTATCATACTAGCGAGATCATGCCGCTCAACGGAACGAGTTTTCCCCTCACTAGTATCAAAAACAAAAGATGCAAATCATTTACTATGACCTTGCATCCAAAATGATTAGTCTTAACATAATATGAAATAAAGCCATAAATCATATACATTGGATATCCCATCCACCCATTTATTAGAAACCCATCTAAAAGCAATATATATTAGATTTCCAATCTAAAATCAATTTATTAGAGCTCCCTACTAAAAACTTTAAGATGACTATCCGTCAAAACTTTAATAGGACTATCCTTTCCAAATTCATCAAAATAAATGCAGATTATCCATCATACATTGTTTTATAAAAGTTGGTGTAGGCTATTCACCCCACACTTTATAGTTTTCCTAGGATGACTATAAACCCTTGGGTGCCAAATCCCGAGGCTAACCACCTCTGGCAAAACTTCTTTACTTTAAAAATTTGATGTCAACCGCACATTCCTTGGTTTTCCTAGGTTAACCAACCCATCACTTGGCCAATTAAAATATCATGATCCCCATGATTATTTATAAAAATTCATGATCCCCATGATTAATTATTTTCCCCAAGTATACCACATGTTTAACCTATTTCCACTGGTAGCCCCAATTAGGTTAAATTAAATAAAAACGCATTGATAGCCCCAATTTATAATTTCAAAAGCATATTTCTATTTATGACCCCAAACTATGCATTGAAAACATTAAACCCACCCCGATGTCCCTAAGGTTTTATAACATTCAATTTAAATAAGGATCCCCCTTACATATTTAAACAAAAATAAGAATTTTATGCTATAACCCTTCGAAATAGCCCCTTCGAATTAGCAAATCTTTATTCAAGAAAATTGCTAAAAACAGCCCTTTACAACCCTTCGAATGAAGGCCCATTCGAAAGAAATTATCCCTCCGGAGTTAGCCCCTTTGGAAGCCTTCCTTTTGAAAGCATCACAAAATCATACCTTTCGACCTAGTTGAAAGGTCCTACCTTTCGACCTTGTCGGAAGGTTTCTTTTCGACCTAGTCAAAATGTTCTACCTTTCGACCTTGTCAAAAGCCTAGGGTATCCCCCATTATAAAACCATTTATAAACCTTTGGAAAGTAATGAAACTCAAAACCTTTCGCAATCATTGAAGGTAACCCCTTCGAAAGCATCGAAACATCCAAAGATAGCCCCTTCGAAAGCCTTCCGCCTTTTTATAATATCCCCACCCTTCGACTTAGTCGGAAGGGTAAGGGCTCACCTTTTGATTTTTTGAAAAGTATAAGCTGGTGGCTTAACCCTTCCTTCGAATATCCAATTCAAAGGCATATAAAACATAAAGCAGAACAAAGTTAGAAGCTTCCCTTTGAATTTATTCCTTTCGAAGCTCTGAATCAAAAGCATACATCTCCCTCAAAAGCATGGCTTTCAAAGGCATTAAAAACTTAACTTTTAAAACAATGGAAAGGTTCGAAAGTAATCCCTTCCTTTTCCTCTCCTACCTTTCAAAATAGTCGAAAGGTTCTAAAACATATTTTTGAATTTTTTTTTTAAATAATTCTCTTGAAGGTTTAAAATTTCTCTTCGAAACCCTTCTTGAGTATAAATTTTTTTGTCTTTATAAAATGATGGAGTCGAAGGATCCCCATTCGAAACCTATTAATTCGAAAGCCAAGGAAGCAGCCTCCATCCCTTTGCCTCTCTTCTTTCCGACACCCTTCCTACGTTTCAAATTAGGCGAAAGGTAAATGCTTATCTTCTGACTTAGACAAAAGGTACCTTTCAACTTAGTCAAAAGGTACCTTTCGACTTAGTCAAAAGGTACTTTTCAACTTAGTCAAAAGGGTGAAAGCAGGCTATGTAGTCGAAAGCAAGTTCTGGGCCTACGAAAGTGATGGTTCCTCTTGCTTGTCTAAATTTGATTGGTCAAGAGGCTTCCTCCTGTAGTTTCGAACAGTTAAAAGTACTAAATAATCAACTTTTTTCTTAAAATACTATTTTTCATTCCCCAATATTTTTTGAAAGTAATTTTCCTCCGTAATTAACTAATTCTAAGGCAATTTTGTAGTTTTGCCCTTAGGCTTAAATAATTTAATTACCTTAGTAAATCAACAAGGAAAGTCCCCAAAAATCACCAAAAATATGATAAATCATATACTTCAACACATTAAAATTTCAGAGCATATGAAGATCAAAACAACTCGGAATTTAACCAAAACCGAATAAAAACGTGTTAATTAGCCCATTAACATTTAAAACACCTATGTCTTATCAAACAAAGGTTTAAATGGTTTATCCTAACCAAAATCACAAACATTAGTCAGATATAACCCATAACCGGACCAAACACAGAAAAATGAGATGATAAACATGATTACTCACCTTGATTAGTAGATTGGACAATGAGATAATTTCCTAACTTTAATTCCTTAGCTTTTTCTTCAATTTATGCTCTTCCTGGAGCTTTTAATGGCCACCTAAAATATAGATGAGGAGTTATGAATGAGAAAGTGAAAGTTTATTAAAGTGGAGAAAGAGATATATACTAAGAAATGTAGCCCCATTTTCAAGTTTACTCCTTAGGAAAATTCCTCATTCTAAACTTAGTTAAGTCATATTTTAGTTCATTCATTAAGTCACGACCATTAGATTTTATTAATCTCATCCCCTAGTTATTCACGTTACTCTATTTAATTTATCAAATCAAATATCCCCAATAATGTTAATTAAAATTTAGGGGCATTACGGAACATAATTGAATTTATGCTAATGTTTTATTCAATTCGTTAACTAAAAATCTCTTGTATACTATATTAAATAATTTTAATTTTAGTTTGAAATATTTTTTCATGTGGAAAAATTAATACATGTTTTATTAATAGATAATATGTCGAAAAAAGAAGACGATAAAACTCGAGTGAGATTTAATTCTGGAACTTTTAACCGAAAGGTAAAACAATGTCATGATGCAATGGCTTCATCAATGGTAGGCTCAATCTCTAAACTCTTTAATTCAAAAACAAAAAAATCACTAAATTCTCATCTAGTTGAAGAAGATAGTGAAGCTATTGATGAAAATATTGATAATGTTGTTGAGGATGAAATTTAAAATGAGGGCATTGATGTTGATGAAATTGAAAATAAGGGCATTAACGTGGATGTAATTAATGAAGAAATGGATAATGAAGAACTTATGAATAATGAGATAAATGATGAAAGTATACTTGATTTTGATAAAGATGCGGATGTAAATCATGACTCGGGTTTGTGGGTACTATAAGCGATACAAAACGAACAATTATCGTTCAAAGAGGTCCCATGAAAATATCCAAATTAAATGATAAATTTTCGAGTGTCATAAAGGATGGGAGAAATAGAAGCTTTTCTTCTAGGCATTATATTCATCGTTTTCCAAATGGAGAGGAGCATGAAAGGAATTGGCTTGTATACTCAAATGCATTGAATAAAGTATTTTGCTTTTGTTGGAAGTTATTTAAAAATAAAGTGATTTTGAGCAAATTGTCGGAAGATGGAATTGATGATTGGAATAATCTTCCATAAAAACTTAGAGACAACGAGACTAATCCGGAACATTGTGAAAACATGGTGAAGTGGGTTGATTTGCAAAAAGGACTACAATTAAAGGCAACGGTTGATAAAAATATGCAAGCTCGAATTGGTAAAGAGAAAGATTATGAAAGATGATATTGATTCGAATAATTGAGGTCATTAAAACACTTTCTCGAAATAGTTTACCATTTTGTGGAAGTAATGAGAAGATTTATGAAAAAAATAATGGACATTTTTGCCAACTTATTGAGTTTCTTGCAGAGTTTGATCCCATTATGAAAGAGCATATTCAACGTGTGATGAAAAAAAAAATTCAACATCATTATTTTAGTCATAATTCAAAATGAGGTAATAATTTTATTATCTAATGAGATCAAAACAAAAATAATAAAAAAGATCTCAAAAGAAAAATATTTCTTAGTTATGCTTGATTGTACTCTGGATATTGGCCACGCAGAACAAATGTCAATTATCATAAGGTGTGTTGATATTGAAGATTTAGATGGGGTAAAGGTGAAAGAGTTTTTTCTTATATTTATAGTTGTTGATGATACATCGGGGATTGGACTTTTCAAGCAACTTGAAAATATTTTGATTGAACTTAAACTTAATATTGATGATATAAGAGGCCAAGGTTACGATAATGGGTCTAATATGAAAGGTAAGCATCAAGGTGTACAAAAAAGACTTCTTGATAAAAATCTATGAGCATTCTATATGCCATGCGGATGTCATAGTTTAAATCTTGCGTTATGTGATATGGCTAAATCTTGTGTTAAAGCTAGATATTTTTTTTCATATGTGTAAAAAATTTATACATTATTTTCAGGCTCCACCATTAATGGGATGTTCTTAAGAAATATGTAAAAGGTTTAACACCAAAATCATTGTCAGTTACACGATAGGAAAGTCATGTTGAAAGTGTGAGAGGTATTCGATTTCAAGCGCGATGCTTTGGTTGAAATTGCCAAGAGTTCTAAAGTGGATATTGTGATGGCGAAAGCTAAATGTTTATGTTTGAATGTTTTAGAGAACTTTGAGTTTTTGATTAGCCTTTATATTTGGCTTAGGTTATTGGATATAGTGAATCAAGTTAGTAAAATACTTCAACATGAAGATATGAATTTATAAGACGCAATCGTAAGATTAAAAGAACTTACTCTATTATTTCAAAACTTTAGAGAATACGGTTTTGAAGAAATGATGAAATAAGCCAAAGAAGTTGCAATCGATGTTGATATTGAACCAATATTTGAGGTGAAAAGAGTTTCTCGTAGGAAGAGGCATTTTGATGAGGATCTTGAAATTAATGGCGAAGAAGACCAATCACCGAAAGAGAATTTTAGAGTCACATACTTCATTCACATCATAGATCAAGCTCTTACACTTTAAAAGACTGTTTTGAACAATCAGAGCTTTAAGATAAAATTTTTGAATTTTTATTAAATGCAAAGTTCATGCATATTAACAAAGATGAGTAGACGAAACATTGTATTTGCTTAGAAGGTTATTTGAAACACGACCAACAATGCGATATTTATGGAAAATATATATTTCAAATTCTAAGAGCTTGCAAAGTATGTTACCTAAGGAATTAACTAAGTCGGTTGACATTCTTGATTTTATAAAATCTTATGTAGATGATGGTGGTTTTCAATGTGCATGGGTAGCTCATTGGATTTTACTAACAATTCTGGTTACCATTGCTTCGGTGGAGAGAAGTTTTTCTAAATTGAAATTAATAAAAAATTATCTTCGAAAGACCTTGTCGCAACAGAGATTGAATGGATTAGCAATGATCTCAATTGAAAGAGAGTTATTGGAGAAACTAGATTATGACAATTTGATTGAAGAATTCGCTACAAAAATGCAAGGCGAAGTATATTTCATTGAACAAGTTTTATATTTCGTATGGAACTTTGTATTTCTTCGCTTTATATAGTGGTTTTTGTATGAAAAGTTAATTTAACTTTATATAACTCGACAAGCACTATTGTCCTAGTGGTTAAGTGATTTGACTTTGATGCGAGAGGTGACAAGTTTGAAACCCACATAGCGTGATTCGAACGTTTGTTGACATGTGATACGTTGACATAGTGATTTGTTGTATATAAAGTATCATTTCAAAAAAAACTTTATATAACTCCATTTGTTTTAGTGGTTTTTATATGAAAAATTGTAGCGTTGTATGTTGTATCTTTTTTATTTGATGACATGCTTAATTTTAAACACAAAAAAATTTAAAAAAAAAAATCATTTAGGGGCAACTGAAATAATTTTGGGCTAGGGCAACCCAAACTTAGGGCCGACCCTAAACATATCCTTATACCTAGAACTATATTAGTGAAAAGACACACACATACATAGTAGTTGTATTATTGCTTGTAATCATTGTATTTAGATGTGCATAAATGTATCATATAGCAAATCAGTTCTTTATTGGTTGATTTTTTCCTCAACTTACCTATGTTTTTGGTACATTAAATAATAAAATGAATGATATGCATGGTTGGTATTTTCTCATATAATTAACGCTTTGTTTACACTTTCCATAACTATGGCTGACATATAATTTTCTCATTTTCCACTCTATCTCTACCCTTAACATCAATTTCCCAATTTAAATTATATGTTACAGCATAACTTAATATTTCACGATGGAAATGGATGAGTATATAAATAAGATTTATATTATAACTAATCTTATAGGCTTAATTGTGGAAGAACTTTCGACGAACTAGACATGAAATCTTGATTATGAAACAAAAAATGTTGAATTTTTTCTATTTTGTCAACAATTTTTTATTTTAACCTATTTTGTTATATGGCTTTGTCTATTGAAAATTATCAAGAAGAACAAAGATGCAACAATTCATTTACTGCTAGGCAAAAATTCAAAGCACCACCGATATATGAAATAGACAAGCAAAGCACGCTACTATAAATTATGAATGCCTAAATTAATTTTGGACAGATATTATTAATCTTATCATTTACTCTCCAAGTGCAGTCATCCTTATTTCCACTCCACTGGACACACAAAAGCCTAGTTACTTTGTTCGTTAACTCCTTTATATGTCGACCTAATATCTCTTTCGGTCTTCTAACCATTTGATCCTAGTCGACTGACGGGATTGAAATGGGTGAATTTCAAAAAATATTCCCTATTTAGATCTTAATGAGCGTATGAAGCCTATTAAATAACACTATATTCAATTTATCTATTTAACTAAAATCATATTTTATTTAAAAATGTTTTATATTTTATTAATTAATCATATTAATTGATTTTATTCAATGATTACTTTGAATATATCTCATATATTCATACCATGAAATGATAAAATGGTGATGCATAAACATGTGTATAACTACACATAGACATACATAGAGAGAGATATAGATACTGGGATTTGTATCTATTATACATACACACACATATATATGTATATATTATAATTACAAATGTATATGATAATTTCATATGAATATCCAAAATATAAATGCCTAAGTATATATAAATATGTGTTTATTGTTTGTATATGAATATTTAATGTTTTATATGTGTATGTGTATATATGTGTGTGTATGTGTGTTCGTATGTATATATGTATGCGTGTGTGTGTATTGTGAATTGCCATCAATTTGTTTACATACATAGTTAGAAAATAAATATATATATTAAGTTAGATATCTTAAGATATATAGGAAGATTTAGTAATTGAATAGAAAAGGGAAAGCATCTAATGCATTCCTCATTTGAAATATTCAAATTAAAATAATATATTAGTGCGAACCTGTGCTACATATATGTTTCACCATATAGTTTAGATGGTGCATTTTTTGAAATTTTAGTTATATTATACTGAAAATACATGTTTATAGGTATTAATTTATTAAATTAGTTTTTTCGTGAACACTATCGACAAACATTTTTTGATAAATTTTCTTAACAAATCTTAGAGCACATAAACTATAATTAATATTTTTGAGCGTAGTGGTTTTATACAACAAATGATAACATCAACTTTAGTTGTTCCTAATTTGTTAAGAATTACTTTACTTTGCATGCCTATTAATAAATTCTCAAATGTGAGTGTTATAAATCAACAAAATTTTACTCAGTACTTAACATATAAATTTTAAATACATACACATTTTGTTTGATAATGGTGTTCTAAACTTGGATTAGAGAAATTGTGTTCACGGTGAACTAATGTTTAAATTGGTTCAAAGAAATCACATTCTAATATTTTCATTGTTGAACTTTTATAACATTACACAATACTAATTAAATTAGAGAAAATTTACAACGAATTTGAACTAATGCACATATTGTAATTCGACATGAGAATTATGCATAATATATACGTTGTGTGCTCAAATTTTTAGAATAGCCAAACAATTTTCCCTTTTACATTAAATATTCACGTAAACATAGCAATTGAAATAATATGATAATAAGCATAGTGAACTGTAAATTAATTTTACTATTAAAAAATATATTTGTAAAGAAATATACTTTACATGTCATCTCATTGAAGGTAAAATTTAGGCCATATAGGGTAGAGAAACAAAGTCGACGTGGCAAATTAATGAAAAATAGATTATCATTCTATTTATAAAATAGGCACCCATATATGCATAAGGTATTTAGATAAAGGTAGGTATAATATGTAGTAAATGATGAGGGATTATAATTGAGAAAATATTATTAGCTTAATTAGAAATAATAGCTAACAGTAAGAGGTTTATGCAATTTCAGTAATTATGTCCTATTTATTCGAAAAGCATGATCAAAAATCTCCAAGAGTAAGTGGAGCTAGTCATTTCACACTTTTCCTCCATTAAAGCTTCTCTTGGGAATCATTCTATCGGATAGATATATCATACATAATCTTTAATATAATTACTAATAATTGATCGAATTGGAACAAAGTAGAATAACATCTTATGGTGCTACAGTCATGAGATTTTTAAAATTTGTACTGATATGTATCTGTTAGGTTGCAGCTTTAATGATATGTTGAAATGAAATAAAAAGGTCCAGTTCACCTTCACACTAACAAAGTTCAGATTTAACCCTAATCAATTATAAATCAGCTCAAATTCAAAGAAAAAAGGGTCAATAGTTAATTGTTTATCGGAATTCTAGGCTTAATTTATGTTTATATTATTTAGGTTGCAACATCATTATTATGAAAAAAATGAAAATAAGGTCACTCTACTTTTAACTAACATCGTCTAAATTTAATTTTGCGTTGTCATTAATTCAAGTTAAAATGGAAACAGAAGACGGAGAAAATGAAGAAGGTAAAATATACATATATAAGATTAATAATTAAACAATCATGATGTAACATCCCGCCTTTTCGCACACTTTAAACCGACACACGTGCCGATTCAAAGCATACGCAAGGACGGATTGTTATGGGGTAAATAAGAAAAAACAGAGAAGAAATAAAACAAAATAGAATCTCACAGCGGAAAGATAAAATATAATAATCAATATACAGTTCATGATAACTGTTTACAAAATATTTATTTTACTTATACAATGAATATCAGAGTTACACATACCAATACAATCAATGCAGCGGAAATTTAGAGTGTGGTGCAATACTATAAATAATATAATACAGATTCTTCGTCTTCGTCCTCCAAAGCTAAAATCTTCGATCCTGAAACGCTCGGACTGACCCGAGCGAATTTGAAAAGACAAAAACACTCGAGTCAGACTAAAAGATCTTATGTGAGTTAAATTAACAGAAATAAATATGAGTACAGTAACTCAAGAGATGTTCGGGATTTACATCTCCTAAGGATCCGTTAAACTATTTACTATGTAGTATATTGCGCTATTATAATAGTGTCTGTTTATAAAATAAACTTACTTTTTAATAGCGTTAAGGGGTTACCCATATAGCCCTTAACACAAATAATGCCAATAGTCTATACAGTACCGTAATACCTCCTGATCGGGAAGCTACCAGAGGATACTCCATAGGTACGACACAAATAGAAACTCGTAGTAAAGGCTCGGTATGGTAGGTGACACGGCACAACTAGGCAATGCCAGGGTAGATATACCAATTGCTATCCAGGCTGGTGGAAACGCATAGCCGCAGTTACCGCCCACCTCGGACTAACTCCCCAAAATCAAAATATAGAAGTAGCCACTGAATCAATCCAAAATCAAAGTATAATATCGAAGAGGAGGGTCCGATCAGAGAATGACCTCATTGGCCTGAGAATCGCTCCTGTTTTAGCCACCTTATGCCAACTCACGGGAGTCGGGTCCACGTATTTACCTTACAGGAAACGTCGCCACCACCTACTTCATTCTGGAATCTCCACCGCGTACACGGTTAGTCAAAGTGGTTTTCGGTATCGACAGAGAGTATGTCCATATTCGATCCCGGTCTCTTTGCCAACCCATCGTTATTATAACACCGCGGTCATTTAAAAATAGGTTATACTTTAAAAATCAGAATAAACATTCCATTTCATAACCATGAATACGATATCATTTCAAAACCCAAAACCATATTTTATCACTTATCCCAAATATAATTCTTTTCCAAAATCATAATGCTTTAACTTCATAACGTCTGAAAATCAAATATTTCAAAGCATAATATTTTGAAAATCATAATTTAAAACCATAACTTCTAAAACTTGAATGGTTTGGACATTCAACGGTGTATGAATTAAATGGTTTAACTTAAATGTTACTTTGTAAAGAAAATAGTTCTCATGGCTTTACAAATACATTTCTTTATTAAAGTCTAAACCAAAATTTATATTATCTCTCTCAAGTTCCAAACCACTTCAATTTATTTATAGATACGTATATCCATTTTGAGTATCAACATTTCAAACTAAAGTCGGATTTTATGCTTTCAACAAATCAATTGTTCTATTAATTAGTCTTGAATATTCATATAAAATCCATAAATAATAAGACTTCAATTTCTAGTAATAATATATATATATTTTTCCCAATTCAAATTATACTAGAATATTCATTTCAATTTATTTTGGGAAAAATCCAATTATAAATATCATATCTTAAAATTTCCAAACTTAACATTTAAACATATGATATAAATTATTAAACTCCATTTTCTTAATTTTCTTCCATTTTTAATAAAGATTTTTATACGCCTTTTAATTTCAAAATTTTCAACTTCATATGTATATATATATGGAAGAAAAATATTTATACAATATAAAATTTAAGATTATTATAAACCGTATTCCATCCAAACCATAGAAATCACATTAAAATAGTTATACATATACCGCGGTGCCTGTATATAATTTTCTATCCTATGGTCAAGTGATACAGATATTTATCATTTCAATCCGCAATTTAAAAGATATAAAATTTTGCGGTTGTATATCATTTCAAACCACAATCCCGAATGAAAGGAAATATGCATGATAATTTGCAATTTAATGATATACAATAAAACATCCATCAACACCACCCATCATCCAATCACAATCATCAAGCAATATCAATCAATAACAATTTATATTTGATAATATATAACAGGTAATAACTGGCAATTTTATTCAGATTAAATTTAACAACTATTAATCTAACAGTTTATATTCAGTAATAATCTATATAACTGTTAACTAGCAGTTTATAGGCAAACAAATAAATTCTAACTATCAATTAATACGCAATAAATAAATTAAATTAACAGTTAAATTTAATAAATGCATTTCAACAAATATGAGTGAAATAAACATGCCAAATACTCATAAATAAATTTCTATTTATTTCTAAAATTAATTTAACAAACATAAAAGCTTCTAGTAGTTGTGAGTGGGTTTAAACACTCACCTTTGGAATTTAAATCGAATTTAAATTCAATTTAAACTCAAAATTTTGACGGTCTCCAAATCCTTCCAAACCAGCGTCAAAACGTCAGAAATTCTGGTACGATCCCAGCAAAACAAACCGCGCATGAATCCGAGCTCGTATGCAAAAGTTATGAAAATTTGAAAAATGGAAAATTCTGGTCCTGGGTCGACTTCGGGTTCGACTTAGGTGCGCCGCCTCAATTCCCCGATGCTTGCTTGGAGTTTTCGCCAAAACGACCCGGATCGACCAGAGTCATTTTCTTCCTGACCCGAAGTTGCTCTAGGGTTTTCTCCCCTGAAACCCGAAGCGCGACCAGAAGCTGCTGCAGATCCGAAATTTTTTATTTATTTATTTATTTTTTATTTTTTTTGAGCTGACTGGATCTAGGGTTAGCCCCCATTGAAGAAGAAGAGAAGCTTGAAGAAGATGAACGTACAGCAAATAGACAATAGAATGGAGCTAGGGTTTATAACTGTATATTCATAGGTAGGGTTGGGTTAGAGTAGATAGACTAGATAGATGAACGTACGAAACAAACTAAGGCCCAAAAAGCCCGTTCTGACCCCGGAACGAAATTTGTCAAACCCATATATCCAGATAGGTATTTTAAAATATTCTGAACGCGATGGAAAAAGTTTCACGACCAAATTTGATCGTATGAAGAAGTTATGCTGAAAACAAGGTTTCCAAATTGATTTCAAATTGATTTTAATAAAATTGATTTCAAGGCGTTTCGCGTTCGTACGATCAAACGACAAGTCCGATCGATACGAAACTTGAAACCCTATAATAATTCACCGATACGGATCCGATAAAACTGGTTTCGTCGAAATCCGAGTCCGTGGCCAAAATGGCTATTTTTTATATTCATTAAATAAATTAAATAAATTATAAAAATCCAATTTTATATTAATATTCTAAAATTGTCTAAATTTTATTGCTTATAAAATTTAATCAATTTCAAATGATTTAACAAGCTTAGATGTGAATTAAAACTTTAAGTATATCAATTTGCAGTGTTAATTTCTGCACTTCCTTATATCTAGAAAATATAAATTAAATTCTCCAAAACCCCATATATTAGATTTTTAACCTTTATATTCTCACTTTCACCTAAAATAAAGATGCTACTAACATTAGCTCAAGATTTCACTTAAATGTTCACAAATTCCATTTTAAATTCAATAACGTAACATTTTACGTTTAATTCCATTTTATCTGAAATAAATACCATTTGTTGAATTTAATACTCAAATTAAATCCATAAATCCTGCTTTCTATAATCTATATCAATAAGTGGTCCAACCCTATAAATAGAATTAGCATTTACTTCATCTTATAAAATTAACTACTGAAATTACAAAACAAAACTACGCTAACTGCATGGTTTAAGTCAATTTATTGAGATTGAGTCTACACCAAATGTTATAAATTAAAATTGCAAATCTCAATAAATTCATTTGTTGATTTAGACTTTTTCTATACAGTGATTAAACATTTTGTGGGTATAAATAACCCTTGAATTTATATACATTTCATTTGTGCATTCTTTATTTTAAATAAATTCTCCTTTATTAACTAGACCCATTAACAACCAAAATAATTAATTTAGATTTATTTCAATCTATTTTCATTCTTAACTAAATAAAATAAATGGTTGACCTAAACACTTGTTATCCTTTCATATTCAAATTCACTTACAACATTTATTAACAAAATGTTGCCATAGGTTTGGATTTACATAAATAAATTAGATGAATAGGTAACCTTGTAATTATTTCCAATGTCCAAAACATATGCATTAATTACTACTTTATTATTAGTATTCATTTATTAATTTACCAATTTCCATAGTCTTCTTAATTTCTATTCACTACCAAACTTTCTATTATATTATAGTTCCAATATATTAACATTTAGGCACATCAAGTGCTAGTTTTATTATTCTGCTATTTAAATTAAATCAGGTAGGCACAAATAAATTGTATATTAATTTATTCCTACAATAGAATTAAATTTTAATTACTTACCACTTAATCCATCCATTATATATTCAATCCAAACATGCATTTAAATCCTTTTTATTCTAAATAACTTATTCAATGTGAACATCCACTAAATAAAATTTACTTCCATAAATATGGTTGCACTTAAATTCAGTTATTATTTCATAAATACTATTTCAAATTTTATTCTTTTAGTATTAATTAAACAATCGTATTAAATTGAGAGATTATAATGGTTTCCAATATTTATATACACTCCATTAAAACCCAACAGTCGTTTCAATCACCTTTGAATTGCATTATATTGGTTATCCATCACTGCCTCTTTATTTTTCTACCTAGATTCACATATAGCTACAATTTTACCAATATGTATAAACACATAGGAAATTTAAATTCTTGTCATAAATCCTTAAATTTATATATTATTCAAGTGTAACAATTACGCTATTTCCTTATTTATATTTCCAGCATAAATTCCACCACCAATTAAATCTTATAACCACAACTCAAATTTTATGTTATTCTTTCTATTGTCATATAAACATTTCAATTGTTAACCTTTAATCCCAATTACTATATCTAACTCCTACATTTATTCTAAATTAGATTGAAAATTATATTAATTTAATTCATTTAATATTACCAAATTTAACGGGTCGTTACAATCTCCCCCACTCAAAACTTTTCGTCCCCGAAAAGGAAAAAGAAGGGAGAAGGAAGAATAAAACAGTACATCTTATTTCAAATATTAACTTATAAACAATATTTTACTAAATTAGTTTTCTTAACTAAAATATACCTATTTAAAATCATTATATTCTTTTATACTTAAATAATTAAAGTTGGGAAAATAATTTCAACAAAATTTTAAGTCCAAAATTTACGAAAAATTTTGGCGGAGTCTCCTTTGTACGGAGAGACTCTGGGGAAAATATAACATCAAAATATAAGAAATATATTACAAATATTATCAAAATATTATATCCCAACACGGGCAACTATATAAAATAGCGTTTTAAAACGTAATCCGAAAACGTACCTATTTGTCGGGCAATATACGCTTATTATTTTGGAACCAAAAGCAGTAGCAGTTGCTTCCATCACCTGTATTCACTTATATAATCTAAAAGGTTAAATATTTATTTTAAAGTGAACTATTCAAGTGGATTCAATCATTAATCAACCAAACAATTCAACAACCATCAACCTTACAAACAACATACATACACAAACGAAGCAACCATTTAATCCATCAAACAAATAGTTGTTTGGGTTCAAACTTGAAATTTGTATGAAATGAAATTAACTATCAAGTGCATCCTTTACTCAACAGTCTTAGATGGAACAAAGATAGATACTTATTCATTTAACCACTTCAAATTTCTTACCCAACAACATAAATCAAACAACACAATTCAAACCAAAACCCAAATTTATTTATTATACATTTATCTCATGCTTCAATGGTTTGATTTTCTTTCTTTCATTTATGGAGTGATTTCTTTATTTCTTACAAATTTTCATTTTCCATTTATCACAAAATTCATTATATTTGTATTCCAATTTATTTACTAAAGTTTCTATCATCTATTTATACTACTTACCTTTACTTATAGTAAAATTTCCAATTTAACTTAAGTCTATACAATTAATTCTCATTAATAATAGCAAATTAATAGGATACCTTTATTACCTTACTCTTCACTTGTAAGATTTCCCCTTACATTTTCCTACTAACATTGCAACTTTTTATTATATGGTAAGTTATGTATGTTTTAAGAATGTAAGTGAAAATTTACAAGTTTCTTCTCCATTCCTTTAATTAATATATATTTGTTTTATAAATTACAATTTCGACTTACCTTTAATCTCATTCATTTATTTAATGTTGAAGTTTCCATTATATTTAATTACAGTAACCCTCTACTTACACTTAATTTATTAACCTTATAACTTGCATTCCTATAAGTGAAAGATTTTACTCATTCATTAACTATGGATTGCAGTCATTTATATTTTTCCTACTTTCCATTATATTAGAATAGGGGGAAATTAAGGCGTACTTAAGTTAATAACCCTACAATCAAACTTTATAAATTAAGGAATTTCATTTTTTACTTTCTTAAGGTTAAAATCACCTTTTAATAGTACAACCTTTAATTTTAGTAAAATTCCAATCATCACTTAAGTTAATACCATTAAATTCTTATTTATAACAGTAATTTATTGAATACTTCATTATTTCCAAAAATTCTACTTGCATAATATTCTATTCCACTCTTAATTTACATTTCAACTTTTTATACTTGGTAAGTTATTTATGTTAAAGAAAAAGCAAAAGAACTTATGCAAGTTTAATCTCAACTCTTTTAATTCATTGATTACTTCTTTTATTTCACTAACCTAAATTTTTACAACTAATTAATGGAAATTCAAGAATTAATACCGGGTCAAATTCCAAAAATTCTTTAAAATAATAGATAATTAATTTCTTACAACTCTTATATCTCAATTATATTTAAAACAATTAAAACTTTTAGATAATTTCAAAAAAGATCTGCAGTAGAATTTTACTACAGTGGTCTTTCCCCTTCGAAACTCGAAAATGAAAGTCGATGATGCGGCCGCCATCACCGAAATTATTTTCTAGCGACAGAGAGGAAAGTACAAAATCTATTTTCTCCAAAATCTTCTTTTAAAACAATTCTTCCGAATTATACTAAATATTTATATAAGAAATTACTTATAAACCAAATCATTATATTTCATAAATCCTTTGAAAGAAGATTTTCAAAAATCCCGGACTTAAGTTCTAAAATCTCCAATTTGATTTATTAAAATTTCAACTTAGCTTTAATTTATTATAAATATTTTTATTACCTAACACCCAATCTATAGCAACCAAATATATATCCTTACAAAAATATTTTTATATATAGAAAATATAATAGGCAAAATTATTTCATTCACCCATGTTAAAAACAAATGTTATGTCGGTCTGTCCTATTAAGTGTTTAGAAATCCCTATTGATGGCATAGCGTCCCATGCATCAACCAGAATTTATAAATACAAAACGGAACAGAGTAACATAATATCAAAATCTTTTTATAAAACTAACAAATACGCTCTCTTATATATATACACTCAGCGACTCCCATAGAGTATTACTACCCTATTAACAAAGAGTCAAACCCCACAAAGCCAAAGTTTATCGCTAAACCAAAGCTCTGATACCAACTGTAACATCCCGCCTTTTCGCACACTTTAAACCGACACACGTGCCGATTCAAAGCATACGCAAGGACGGATTGTTATGGGGTAAATAAGAAAAAACAGAGAAGAAATAAAACAAAATAGAATCTCACAGCGGAAAGATAAAATATAATAATCAATATACAGTTCATGATAACTGTTTACAAAATATTTATTTTACTTATACAATGAATATCAGAGTTACACATACCAATACAATCAATGCAGCGGAAATTTAGAGTGTGGTGCAATACTATAAATAATATAATACGGATTCTTCGTCTTCGTCCTCCAAAGCTAAAATCTTCGATCCTGAAATGCTCGGACTGACCCGAGCGAATTTGAAAAGACAAAAACACTCGAGTCAGACTAAAAGATCTTATGTGAGTTAAATTAACAGAAATAAATATGAGTACAGTAACTCAAGAGATGTTCGGGATTTACATCTCCTAAGGATCCGTTAAACTATTTACTATGTAGTATATTGCGCTATTATAATAGTGTCTATTTATAAAATAAACTTACTTTTTAATAGCGTTAAGGGGTTACTCATATAGCCCTTAACACAAATAATGCCAATAGTCTATACAGTACCGTAATACCTCCTGATCGGGAAGCTACCAGAGGATACTCCATAGGTACGACACAAATAGAAACTCGTAGTAAAGGCTCGGTATGGTAGGTGACACGGCACAACTAGGCAATGCCAGGGTAGATATACCAATTGCTATCCAGGCTGGTGGAAACGCGTAGCCGCAGTTACCGCCCACCTCGGACTAACTCCCCAAAATCAAAATATAGAAGTGGCCACTGAATCAATCCAAAATCAAAGTATAATATCGAAGAGGAGGGTCCGATCAGAGGAATGACCTCATTGGCCTGAGAATCGCTCCTGTTTTAGCCACCTTATGCCAACTCACGGGAGTCGGGTCCACGTATTTACCTTACAGGAAACGTCGCCACCACCTACTTCATTCTGGAATCTCCACCGCGTACACGGTTAGTCAAAGTGGTTTTCGGTATCGACAGAGAGTATGTCCATATCCGATCCCGGTCTCTTTGCCAACCCATCGTTATTATAACACCGCGGTCATTTAAAAATAGGTTATACTTTAAAAATCAGAATAAACATTCCATTTCATAACCATGAATACGATATCATTTCAAAACCCAAAACCATATTTTATCACTTATCCCAAATATAATTCTTTTCCAAAATCATAATGCTTTAACTTCATAACGTCTGAAAATCAAATATTTCAAAGCATAATATTTTGAAAATCATAATTTAAAACCATAACTTCTAAAACTTGAATGGTTTGGACATTCAACGGTGTATGAATTAAATGGTTTAACTTAAATGTTACTTTGTAAAGAAAATAGTTCTCATGGCTTTACAAATACATTTCTTTATTAAAGTCTAAACCAAAATTTATATTATATCTCTCAAGTTCCAAACCACTTCAATTTATTTATAGATACGTATATCCATTTTGAGTATCAACATTTCAAACTAAAGTCGGATTTTATGCTTTCAACAAATCAATTGTTCTATTAATTAGTCTTGAATATTCATATAAAATCCATAAATAATAAGACTTCAATTTCTAGTAATAATATATATATATTTTTCCCAATTCAAATTATACTAGAATATTCATTTCAATTTATTTTGGGAAAAATCCAATTATAAATATCATATCTCAAAATTTCCAAACTTAACATTTAAACATATGATATAAATTATTAAACTCCATTTTCTTAATTTTCTTCCATTTTTAATAAAGATTATTATACGCCTTTTAATTTCAAAATTTTCAACTTCATATGTATATATATATGGAAGAAAAATATTTATACAATATAAAATTTAAGATTATTATAAACCGTATTCCATCCAAACCATAGAAATCACATTAAAATAGTTATACATATACCGCGGTGCCTGTATATAATTTTCTATCCTATGGTCAAGTGATACGGATATTTATCATTTCAATCCGCAATTTAAAAGATATAAAATTTTGCGGTTGTATATCATTTCAAACCACAATCCCGAATGAAAGGAAATATGCATGATAATTTGCAATTTAATGATATACAATAAAACATCCATCAACATCACCCATCATCCAATCACAATCATCAAGCAATATCAATCAATAACAATTTATATTTGATAATATATAACAGGTAATAACTGGCAATTTTATTCAGATTAAATTTAACAACTATTAATCTAACAGTTTATATTCAGTAATAATCTATATAACTGTTAACTAGCAGTTTATATGCAAACAAATAAATTCTAACTATCAATTAATACGCAATAAATAAATTAAATTAACAGTTAAATTTAATAAATGCATTTCAACAAATATGAGTGAAATAAACATGCCAAATACTCATAAATAAATTTCTATTTATTTCTAAAATTAATTTAACAAACATAAAAGCTTCTAGTAGTTGTGAGTGGGTTTAAACACACTCCTTTGGAATTTAAATCGAATTTAAATTCAATTTAAACTCAAAATTTTGACGATCTCCAAATCCATCCAAACCAGCGTCAAAACGTCAGAAATTCCATAACGATCCCAGCAAAACAAACCGCGCGTGAATCCGAGCTCGTATTCAAAAGTTATGAAAATTTGAAAAATGGAAAATTCTGGTCCTTGGTCGACTTCGGGTTCGACTTAGGTGCGCCGCCTCAATTCCCCGGTGCTTGCTTGGAGTTTTCGCTAAAACGACCCGGATCGACCAGAGTCATTTTCTTCCTGACCCGAAGTTGCTCTAGGGTTTTCTCCCCTGAAAGCCGAAGCGCGACCAGAAGCTGCTGCATATCCGATTTTTTTTTTTTTTGAGCTGACTGGATCTAGGGTCAGCCCCCATTGAAGAAGAAGAGAAGCTTGAAGAAGATGAACGTACAGCAAATAGACAATAGAATGGAGCTAGGGTTTATAACTATATATTTATAGGTAGGGTTGGGTTAGAGTAGATAGATGTAACAGCCCAATTTTTTTTACAAGTATTTTTCACTTGTATTTTTTTTTTTTTTTTTTTGAAAAAAAAACTTTGGGGTTTATTTAAAGTGATTAAAACAAAATATGAAAAAAAAAAAATAGGACTAACTAATAAGATCTCTGAAAAAATCAAGTTTTAATTAAGAAAACATTTATAACTTAGGTGGTTAAGACATCTGGGCTATTCACGACAGGTCACGAGTTCGAGTCTCAACACGGTCAGAATTTCGAATTTTTTTTATGTATAAATGAACTGGGTAATCACGCGTTAAAAAGGGCGCGTAAATCTAGGGAATAAGTACCGTGTATATATATATATATATATATAAAATATGAAGAATGTAAACCAATTTAAATTTTAGTTAAGTATTATTTTTGAAGGATTTAGTGTATTTATAAACTGTTAAATATCGCGTTTAAAAGGACGCGTAAAATTTATGGTAAGTAATGTAATAAAACGTGTAAAATTTAAAACGTTATTTTATATATATATTTTTGATGTTTTGTATTACGTCAGTTTGACGTACTTTTAAAATCATATATAAACACCTTTATGTATTAAAACATCAGTTAGTGATTTTTAAGACGAACGTTACTTTTGGTTGTAACTGACAGTTTGGTTTTAAATAAAATGTGTATATACGTTTCCATTTCCAAAAGCTTTGAAAAATTATTGCCGTCATTTAATTAAATCAAACTAAAAAAAATAATATATCAATTCTCATATAATTGGAACGGTTCATATTTTGCCATTCCTCTGATCACGAAACCTTATCTGCCTAAATCTACAATCACGCATATATCATTTGAAAGAAAATCAATTTTGCCTTCCTTTGCGCGTGACACAAAATTTTATTCTTTTAACATTTTTGACATTTACCTCTTACCATTTGTTTCTTGAGCATGTCACTGTATTCATTTATTCACGCAACCTAAATGGACTAATATATTTGATTGCCTAAAAATCAACTCATGCATTCAATTTAACCTTGCCTATCTTTTCAAATTCTCACATTCCTATTTATATCTCTCTGTTTCCACTGCCTTTATTTTGCAAGATAAAAAATTTTTCGTTCCTATAATCACGCATATAAAGTAAAAAAATCGTATTTAAATATCTTTATGGAGAAAAATATCAGTCAGTGATTTTAAGACGGACGTTATTTTGTTTTAAAGGACCGTTTGATTTCTTTTAATAAATGGTATACGTTCTTTGCCTAAAGCTTACATAAATATTCACCTTTTCATTTATGGGTATCAAACTAAAATCAAGATTTTAGCTAAAATAAAATGGATCACACGTGAGCAACATTAGTGCATTTGTATATATGTAACGTTCGCATTTTTGCTTATTCCTCTTACCCTCTGTTGTCATCAGCTTTACCAAACATCACGCTTGCCCTTCCTTTGATCAATATTCCCCTTAAGTAACGTACAAACTTTATAAATCAAACCATGTATCACGCAAGTCATTTATTTCCCATAATCCAAGCTGCCATTTTCTCTGCCTTTTTGTTTACAAATTTTCGAATACTGATCAAACTTTATACGTTGGAAAAAAAAAATTTATCCTTTTGCAAAACTGAAATGAGTTAATCACGCCACATCCCTTGATCACTGCCTTGCCGTTTCACAAATTCGTGTATAAATATGCCAGAGATCCACATCTCAAAAAAAAAAAGAAAAAAAAACTCACCACTCTTCAAAGCATTGCAAATTTTTCCTCTGGCAATTTCGTTCGAAGCATCAGGTAATTGTCTTATTGTTTTCTCTTTCTTTTCCTTCCAGTTTTTCCTTTCCTCAGTTTTTTTTTGTTCTCATTTGATATGCTCGGCCACTCCAACCCATCTACTTCACCCGATCTAGTTGACAAACTTTGGAAATTTATGAGTCATCACATCTGTAGAAATCTAATATGTGTGTGCAAAGAGATGGTGTAGTTGACCCAGATTTAATTTAATGCTAGCTTAAAGTTTACGCGTACTATCACTACGGAAAAATGGGTTATTCATTGTATATATCATACTTAGTTTTGGGTATAACAAAATAGAAAGTCAATAATGTTCATTGAAAAAAAAAAAAAAAGAAAAAAAAAAAAAGAAAAAAAAAAGAAGAAAGAAATATATATGTAAAACAGAGGAAGGAGAGGAAGGGAAGAGGGAGAGGAGAGATTTGAGGGTACCTGTACATGCGTGTATCAGTGAGAAGCTTTGCCTTTTTGCATATATTAGATAATTTACCTGTACTAAATGCATATCATATAGGAAGCAGTGCCTGCATATTTTTAACATAAATATAGTTCAGACCATATAGTGTGTGTGCAAGCATCTATTAAAAAAGATCCATGCATTTAGTCGAAAGATTGGGCGAATTGTGCATGTGATATATATATTTATAAAAAAAAAAAAAAAAAACACACACACTGAATTAAATGCTTACAATTTATAAGCTTTCATTCCAAACAATATTTCAATTTGTACCGGACATTGATTTAATTTAATTTACTATTTAATATTATTAATTCATTAACTAAATTCACTACTTACCTTTGTTCTCTTATATGCAACTCTTAGCCTAATATAACAATTTACATCACTTCAATTTATTCGTCATTTTGTTTCAACTGTAAATACTTAGCCTTATATTCCCATGGTTTCATTTCCTTCTCAACGTTTGCTTCATTATTAATTTTAAAATCTTTATTTCTTCTAAAGTAAATTTGCGTAAATCTTATTAAAATGACAAATTTAATTAACGAAAATGACAGGTCGTTACACATATATATAAAAAAAAAAAGAGAATATTTATAATTTAGAAATGATATAATAAAATTTTATAAAGGAAGTAACGTGCAGATCAAATAATGTACTATCCATGCATTAGTTTGTAGTATAGGCTGGGTGAAAACTTTTGCATGTGTACACGCAAATCTAGTAGGAAATAGGCAGTGTGTTTTTGCGTGAAGGGGAAAATTAAGGGAGTGAAGTATTTGCATTTCTTTGGGTTACAGTGAGCGTACATTCTTAGTTGATATAGGCTTGGGCCGTGACCTTATGCATACTTCCAGTTGAAGTTTAGTAATGTGGTGGTTGTGCGTTTTGTTTAATTAAATAATAGAGTATATATATAAAAGGTAGAAAAAAAAAGATTTTATTTTGGGCCGAGTTGTTCGTCAAGTAGGGTGGTGTAGTGGTCGAGCGTATCGTGCCAAATTTCTTTGACTCTATTCGTTCCAATTGTTTCAAATATTTGCGTTGACCATAAATTTTAAAAGTCACGTATTCGGTATTTGGATCTTGTTATAGATTTGAATCTAGACGTGACATCCAGGGAAATTTGATCGCTACCCTCTGTGCGTTTCTTTTTTTTTGGTGGATTTTTCATTTTCGCTTGAATCAAATTTTCTGCAGCTTTCAGGTGAGTATTTCTCACCAGACATACGTATTTATATTTTGGTAAATTATTGCAAGTGTATGTGTAAAATTGTATTTCACTATTATCTGTCTGTAATGTAATATAGAATGATGGACCCCATTTAAATTGACACCTCATCAGTATTATCTGTTATATTATTTCTGCAGTTATATTATTAATTGTTATTTACTGCTTAAATCACCACTGCAAGTTCCCTGTTAAAGTTGGATTGTTATGGGCTGAAATAATGATTATTGTTAAACTAGTCTGTTAACTGCTTAACTGATAACTTGGGATTGCGGGTTTGAAATGATAGAACCCGGGGTTTTGTAAATTACGGATTGAAATGATATAAATCCGTATCACTTGACCTAGGCTAGAGAACTATATACAGGCCCGTGGTCCTTATAATATTTTCTGAAATATTTAAAATTATTTTGGAAGTTAAATATTTGATTTAATATCTTTAAAGGATTTTATATTGATTTTGAATGAGTTATAAATGTTAATAAATAAATAAATAAATATTTGAATAAAATTTTGGAATATAACTTATTTTGGAAATTCTGGATTTTTGAAAGGATAAGATTTCAGTTAAGAAATATATATATATATAAGTTATATTTGGAAATATTTATTAAGTTAAACAATCTACTAAAGCATTTAAATGCTGTCTTTTGAAATTGGACTAGTTTTACCCGTAACTTTAGGTAGCATTTCCTAAGTGCTATAGAATCTGGAATTTGATTGTTTTGAAATTTAAGGAATTTGATAAATTATATTTATGTTTAAGTTTTGGAGACCTTTAAGATATGAGATTTATAACTGGATTTTTCTTAATAAATTTAAGATGAACATTCTAGTGTTAAGTAAATTTTGAAATTATTTAATGGCATAATTTTGGAGTTTTATCTATGGAATTTATGGGAATATTCAAGACGAAATAATAAACACTAATTTGTTGAAAGAAAAAATATCCAACCTTAGTTTTGAATATTAATACTCCAATTGGATATATATATAGGAATTGAAATGGTCTTGGGAACATGAAGTGATATTTAAATTATGGTTTAAAATAAAGAAATATATTTGTAAAGCTATGTAAATTATCTTCTTTACAAAGTAACCATAAAGTTAAACCATTTATATCCAAACCATTTGTGTTTTGGGAGTTATGTTTTTTTTTAAAGAAAAATTTCCAATATATTATGGTTTAAAGGTATAATTCAAATATTTGGTTTCCAGATATTATAAATTTTAAGTAGTATGGTTTTGGAAAAGAATTATATTTGAATATAACGATATCATGTTGTTTTGGGTTTTAAATGATATCCTATTTATAGTTTTGAAATGGAAATGTTTATACTGGTTTTAAAGTATAAATTGTTTTTAAATGACCACGGGTTATAATAACGATGGGTTGGCAAAGAGACCGGGATCGGATATGGACATACTCTCTGTCGATACCGAAAACCACTTTGACCAACCGTGTACGCGGTGGAGATTCCAGAATGAAGTAGGTCGGTGGTGGCGTTTCCTGTAAGGTAAATACGTGGACCCGACTCCCGTGAGTTGGCATAAGGTGGCTAAAACAGGAGCAATTCCAGGCCAATGAGGTCATTCCTCTGATCGGACGCTCCTCTTCGATATTATACTATGATTTTGGATTGATTCGGTGGCCACCTCTATATTTTGATTTTGGGGAGTTAGTCCGAGGTGGGCGGTAACTGCGGCTACGCGTTTCCACCAGCCTGGATAGCAATTGGTATATCTACCCTGGCATTGCCTAGTTGTGCCGTGTCATCTACCATACCGAGCCTTGTACGAGTTTAGATTTCTCCCGTAGCCCGTGTGGTATCCTCTAGTTGCTTCCCGATCAGGAGGAGCTATGATATTGGATGGACTACTGGGACTATTACGTGTTAAGGTGGAAAATGTAAAGCCTTAATGCTATTTAAAAGTATGTTTATTTTATAAATAGACACTATTATAATAGCGCAATATACTACATAGTAAATAGTTTGACGGATCCTTAGAGGATGGGCGGTCCCAAGCATCCTTTAAGTTACTTGCTCTATATTACAGTACACTTGAATTAGCTTACATTATATAAGTATGTATGTCCTGACTCGAGTGTTATGTTTTATTTTTCGCTCGGGTCAGCCTGAGTTGCAGCTTCAATTTCTTCTCCGTAGCTAGGACACTCAGTAGATCATTCGCGCTGCTGGAAGTTGTTTCAGCCTTTATCTTTTCTGGAATTCAAGACTTTGAAGACTCTATCTCTATTTATGTCTTAAAATTTGTATTGAGGATTATAGACAATGTAAGTTCTGTTTTGTTGAAGTTATATCAGTGGCTTCATGAACCACTAAATTTTTAATTTCCGCTGCGAGATTCTGATATCTGTGTATGTGATTCTGTGATCTATTTATTGTATATTCTGAGTTTTGCCAAATTTATTCTACAACGCAGTATTTTGAACAATTCAAGTCCGACAATGTGCGGATGCGAATGGTTGAAAATATTGGGTCGTTACATTTGGTATCAGAGCTTTGGTTCTAGGCAAAACTTAGAATGTATGGTAAATTTGATTTACAGAATCACGTTCATTCGAGATTGAACCACTCTCTTTTCGAATTTTGGAACATTCCCTACGGTTCCAAAGCTCATTCGTATCCCTCACTTTTTCATCTGCTTTATATTCTGGAGTATCTCATAACTCCACTTCGGATGATCTTTATTGTAAATTGGCGGTCTCGCCATTATTCTAATAAAGGGGTGAAACTCCTTTACCATTAGCATTGATTCACCGGAGATTTATATTTATCCTCGGTTTATATGCTAGTATCTTTGGTTATTCCAAATTCTATCTCTTCGGATCAAATGTAGATTTACCCCAACCACATCGATATGGCTCTTTAAGTCACGGATGACTAGGTCAAGGTTGTCCGCGACTTATATAGACTTACCCAGTTTCCTTATTCTGATCTTCTGATTTCAATTTATCTTGAATTTTATTTGATTTGAGTTCATCAAATTTGAGTCTCTATCCTGGTTTGAGAAGTTTATTCCTATATTTGAAATTAAAATCTAATATTATATATATGAGTATAATTTTCAAAATTTTATAATTAATTTAACTAGTTGTCAAGAGATAATAGTTTTGATTTTATTTATGGTGTTGTAAGCCATGTGTTTGTCTAATAAATAAGTGAATATAAAACAATGGTTATAAATTAATTTGGAAACAGAAATGAATTTAAAACTAAAACTTGAGAATTAAATTTCTGATGATTTCAAACCTTGTGTTTAAATTTTAAAAGGATGTAATAAGTATTTTTGTATAGAAATTTGTTTCCAAAGAAATTTTAAAATTAGTGCTTTTCTCTTTGTCACTGGAAAATAATTTCGGTGATGACTGCAGCATCATCGACATTCATTTTCGAGTTTCGAAGTGAAAAGACCATTCTGTAGTCTGGCTACAGTGTTTCCTTGAGATTTTAATTGATTTGAATTTCTAAAGTATGACTTAATATATATAGATATATAATTTAAATTTGATTTGACATATTAGGTATATATATTTAGTTATCTCTAAATGGTTTGAAGGGAATCAGGAATTTAATTCTTAAAGTTATCTTGAGGAAGGAAAATAAATATAATAACAAAAATTTGAATAAAAAGGTTCCAATTGGAGATAATTAAATTGAAAGTTTTATTTGTATAACACCCAATTTCATTTAATATAACTTACCTTGATTTTCAAAAGTTAACATGTAATTGGATAATATACAATATAAAAGGATTTTATGAGTGGTTATAATAAATATTATACACTTAAATTTTAGTTATAAAAGATTAATGGGGATAAATAAGGAAAAGGAATTTAAGGAATTTTATTCAAATGTCTTAATAATCAAATTAATTTAATATGGATCCGTAAATCTAACCAAGAGATTTTAATAAAAGGTTATTTCCTGAAATGAATATGTTTGTGTAATAAACAAGGTATCTTTGAATAAGGAAAATATATTTGAAAGGGATATTTTTGGAGTAAGGATTATATATCTTCAAATCATAGTTTAATTGATGTCTAAATAAATAGTTAAGACGTATTCTAATATCACTAAATTTTGATAATTGAGAATTGGTTTTCAAATGGAAATTCAAGGGTAACTTATTGAAGGAATATCTTATTTATAAGATAAGTATTTTTAATAAAGTGTTAGGTTATTTGTTAAAATTCAGAGTTAAGTACATAATAAACTGATTAGGAATACTATTATATCTACTATAGCATATTATGAGTGCTGCTGTTTCTAAAAATAAAATGTTTTGGAAATTTTTTTAAATGAACTTAGGAATATTTCAACCTTGAAATGAATATTGTTTGGCATTGAATTTAAAAGGTATAAATGAAGATTATTTTAAAGGTATTATGATTTTAGTAGCATGATTTCCAAATGATAATATTTATAAATTTAATGATTTCAAAGCATTATGATTGCAAATTTATTATCTTATTTGTTTTCAAACTATCTTTAAGTGTCCTTGGTTTCCCTATCTGCTACAGAATGAGGAGGCTATTGCTTATACCAGTCTATTTAGAAATCTTTTCTATAATCTTTAAAAATCTTTGTTACTCATCGGGGCCTGAGCACCGCTTACCACCCATAGACCGACGGTCGAACTGAAAAGAGTAAAACCGATTCTAGAAGATCTTCTTCGTGCTTCAAATCCGGAACTATTCGTTTAAAGTTCTTGTTTATCTAGCTTATCTTCCTTTGTTTCTTTTCTTTTGTTCCTTTTCGAGGACGAAAAGTTCTTAAGTGGGGGAGAGTGTAACAGCCCAATTTTTTTTACAAGTATTTTTCACTTGTATTTTTTTTTTTTTTTTTTGAAAAAAAAACTTTGGGGTTTATTTAAAGTGATTAAAACAAAATATGAAAAAAAAAATTAGGACTAACTAATAAGATCTCTGAAAAAATCAAGTTTTAATTAAGAAAACATTTATAGCTTAGGTGGTTAAGACATCTGGGCTATTCACGACAGGTCACGAGTTCGAGTCTCAACACGGTCAGAATTTCGAATTTTTTTTATGTATAAATGAACTGGGTAATCACGCGTTAAAAAGGGCGCGTAAATCTAGGGAATAAGTACCGTGTATATATATATATATAAAATATGAAGAATGTAAACCAATTTAAATTTTAGTTAAGTATTATTTTTGAAGGATTTAGTGTATTTATAAACTGTTAAATATCGCGTTTAAAAGGACGCGTAAAATTTATGGTAAGTAATGTAATAAAACGTGTAAAATTTAAAACGTTATTTTATATATATATTTTTGATGTTTTGTATTACGTCAGTTTGACGTACTTTTAAAATCATATATAAACACCTTTATGTATTAAAACATCAGTTAGTGATTTTTAAGACGAACGTTACTTTTGGTTGTAACTGACAGTTTGGTTTTAAATAAAATGTGTATATACGTTTCCATTTCCAAAAGCTTTGAAAAATTCTTGCCGTCATTTAATTAAATCAAACTAAAAAAAATAATATATCAATTCTCATATAATTGGAACGGTTCATATTTTGCCATTCCTCTGATCACGAAACCTTATCTGCCTAAATCTACAATCACGCATATATCATTTGAAAGAAAATCAATTTTGCCTTCCTTTGCGCGTGACACAAAATTTTATTCTTTTAACATTTTTGACATTTGCCTCTTACCATTTGTTTCTTGAGCATGTCACTGTATTCATTTATTCACGCAACCTAAATGGACTAATATATTTGATTGCCTAAAAATCAACTCATGCATTCAATTTAACCTTGCCTATCTTTTCAAATTCTCACATTCCTATTTATATCTCTCTGTTTCCACTGCCTTTATTTTGCAAGATAAAAAATTTTTCGTTCCTATAATCACGCATATAAAGTAAAAAAATCGTATTTAAATATCTTTATGGAGAAAAATATCAGTCAGTGATTTTAAGACGGACGTTATTTTGTTTTAAAGGACCGTTTGATTTCTTTTAATAAATGGTATACGTTCTTTGCCTAAAGCTTACATAAATATTCACCTTTTCATTTATGGGTATCAAACTAAAATCAAGATTTTAGCTAAAATAAAATGGATCACACGTGAGCAACATTAGTGCATTTGTATATATGTAACGTTCGCATTTTTGCTTATTCCTCTTACCCTCTGTTGTCATCAGCTTTACCAAACATCACGCTTGCCCTTCCTTTGATCAATATTCCCCTTAAGTAACGTACAAACTTTATAAATCAAACCATGTATCACGCAAGTCATTTATTTCCCATAATCCAAGCTGCCATTTTCTCTGCCTTTTTGTTTACAAATTTTCGAATACTGATCAAACTTTATACGTTGGAAAAAAAAAATTTATCCTTTTGCAAAACTGAAATGAGTTAATCACGCCACATCCCTTGATCACTGCCTTGCCGTTTCACAAATTCGTGTATAAATATGCCAGAGATCCACATCTCAAAAAAAAAAAGAAAAAAAAACTCACCACTCTTCAAAGCATTGCAAATTTTTCCTCTGGCAATTTCGTTCGAAGCATCAGGTAATTGTCTTATTGTTTTCTCTTTCTTTTCCTTCCAGTTTTTCCTTTCCTCAGTTTTTTTTTGTTCTCATTTGATATGCTCGGCCACTCCAACCCATCTACTTCACCCGATCTAGTTGACAAACTTTGGAAATTTATGAGTCATCACATCTGTAGAAATCTAATATGTGTGTGCAAAGAGATGGTGTAGTTGATCCAGATTTAATTTAATGCTAGCTTAAAGTTTACGCGTACTATCACTACAGAAAAATGGGTTATTCATTGTATATATCATACTTAGTTTTGGGTCAAACAAAATAGAAAGTCAATAATGTTCATTGAAAAAAAAAAAAAAAAAGAAAAAAAAAAAAGAAAAAAAAAAGAAGAAAGAAATATATATGTAAAACAGAGGAAGGAGAGGAAGGGAAGAGGGAGAGGAGAGATTTGAGGGTACCTGTACATGCGTGTATCAGTGAGAAGCTTTGCCTTTTTGCATATATTAGATAATTTACCTGTACTAAATGCATATCATATAGGAAGCAGTGCCTGCATATTTTTAACATAAATATAGTTCAGACCATATAGTGTGTGTGCAAGCATCTATTAAAAAAGATCCATGCATTTAGTCGAAAGATTGGGCGAATTGTGCATGTGATATATATATTTATAAAAAAAAAAAAAAACACACACACTGAATTAAATGCTTACAATTTATAAGCTTTCATTCCAAACAATATTTCAATTTGTACCGGACATTGATTTAATTTAATTTACTATTTAATATTATTAATTCATTAACTAAATTCACTACTTACCTTTGTTCTCTTATATGCAACTCTTAGCCTAATATAACAATTTACATCACTTCAATTTATTCGTCATTTTGTTTCAACTGTAAATACTTAGCCTTATATTCCCATGGTTTCATTTCCTTCTCAACGTTTGCTTCATTATTAATTTTAAAATCTTTATTTCTTCTAAAGTAAATTTGCGTAAATCTTATTAAAATGACAAATTTAATTAACGAAAATGACAGGTCGTTACACATATATATATAAAAAAAAAAGAGAATATTTATAATTTAGAAATGATATAATAAAATTTTATAAAGGAAGTAACGTGCAGATCAAATAATGTACTATCCATGCATTAGTTTGTAGTATAGGCTGGGTGAAAACTTTTGCATGTGTACACGCAAATCTAGTAGGAAATAGGCAGTGTGTTTTTGCGTGAAGGGGAAAAATTAAGGGAGTGAAGTATTTGCATTTCTTTGGGTTACAGTGAGCGTACATTCTTAGTTGATATAGGCTTGGGCCGTGACCTTATGCATACTTCCAGTTGAAGTTTAGTAATGTGGTGGTTGTGCGTTTTGTTTAATTAAATAATAGAGTATATATATAAAAGGTAGAAAAAAAAAGATTTTATTTTGGGCCGAGTTGTTCGTCAAGTAGGGTGGTGTAGTGGTCGAGCGTATCGTGCCAAATTTCTTTGACTCTATTCGTTCCAATTGTTTCAAATATTTGCGTTGACCATAAATTTTAAAAGTCACGTATTCGGTATTTGGATCTTGTTATAGATTTGAATCTAGACGTGACATCCAGGGAAATTTGATCGCTACCCTCTGTGCGTTTCTTTTTTTTTTTGGTGGATTTTTCATTTTCGCTTGAATCAAATTTTCTGCAGCTTTCAGGTGAGTATTTCTCACCAGACATACGTATTTATATTTTGGTAAATTATTGCAAGTGTATGTGTAAAATTGTATTTCACTATTATCTGTCTGTAATGTAATATAGAATGATGGACCCCATTTAAATTGACACCTCATCAGTATTATCTGTTATATTATTTCTGCAGTTATATTATTAATTGTTATTTACTGCTTAAATCACCACTGCAAGTTCCCTGTTAAAGTTGGATTGTTATGGGCTGAAATAATGATTATTGTTAAACTAGTCTGTTAACTGCTTAACTGATAACTTGGGATTGCGGGTTTGAAATGATAGAACCCGGGGTTTTGTAAATTACGGATTGAAATGATATAAATCCGTATCACTTGACCTAGGCTAGAGAACTATATACAGGCCCGTGGTCCTTATAATATTTTCTGAAATATTTAAAATTATTTTGGAAGTTAAATATTTGATTTAATATCTTTAAAGGATTTTATATTGATTTTGAATGAGTTATAAATGTTAATAAATAAATAAATAAATATTTGAATAAAATTTTGGAATATAACTTATTTTGGAAATTCTGGATTTTTGAAAGGATAAGATTTCAGTTAAGAAATATATATATATAAGTTATATTTGGAAATATTTATTAAGTTAAACAATCTACTAAAGCATTTAAATGCTGTCTTTTGAAATTGGACTAGTTTTACCCGTAACTTTAGGTAGCATTTCCTAAGTGCTATAGAATCTGGAATTTGATTGTTTTGAAATTTAAGGAATTTGATAAATTATATTTATGTTTAAGTTTTGGAGACCTTTAAGATATGAGATTTATAACTGGATTTTTCTTAATAAATTTAAGATGAACATTCTAGTGTTAAGTAAATTTTGAAATTATTTAATGGCATAATTTTGGAGTTTTATCTATGGAATTTATGGGAATATTCAAGACGAAATAATAAACACTAATTTGTTGAAAGAAAAAATATCCAACCTTAGTTTTGAATATTAATACTCCAATTGGATATATATATAGGAATTGAAATGGTCTTGGGAACATGAAGTGATATTTAAATTATGGTTTAAAATAAAGAAATATATTTGTAAAGCTATGTAAATTATCTTCTTTACAAAGTAACCATAAAGTTAAACCATTTATATCCAAACCATTTGTGTTTTGGGAGTTATGTTTTTTTTTAAAGAAAAATTTCCAATATATTATGGTTTAAAGGTATAATTCAAATATTTGGTTTCCAGATATTATAAATTTTAAGTAGTATGGTTTTGGAAAAGAATTATATTTGAATATAACGATATCATGTTGTTTTGGGTTTTAAATGATATCGTATTTATAGTTTTGAAATGGAAATGTTTATACTGGTTTTAAAGTATAAATTGTTTTTAAATGACCACGGGTTATAATAACGATGGGTTGGCAAAGAGACCGGGATCGGATATGGACATACTCTCTGTCGATACCGAAAACCACTTTGACCAACCGTGTACGCGGTGGAGATTCCAGAATGAAGTAGGTCGGTGGTGGCGTTTCCTGTAAGGTAAATACGTGGACCCGACTCCCGTGAGTTGGCATAAGGTGGCTAAAACAGGAGCAATTCCAGGCCAATGAGGTCATTCCTCTGATCGGACGCTCCTCTTCGATATTATACTATGATTTTGGATTGATTCGGTTGCCACCTCTATATTTTGATTTTGGGGAGTTAGTCCGAGGTGGGCGGTAACTGCGGCTACGCGTTTCCACCAGCCTGGATAGCAATTGGTATATCTACCCTGGCATTGCCTAGTTGTGCCGTGTCATCTACCATACCGAGCCTTGTACGAGTTTAGATTTCTCCCGTAGCCCGTGTGGTATCCTCTAGTTGCTTCCCGATCAGGAGGAGCTATGATATTGGATGGACTACTGGGACTATTACGTGTTAAGGTGGAAAATGTAAAGCCTTAATGCTATTTAAAAGTATGTTTATTTTATAAATAGACACTATTATAATAGCGCAATATACTACATAGTAAATAGTTTGACGGATCCTTAGAGGATGGGCGGTCCCAAGCATCCTTTAAGTTACTTGCTCTATATTACAGTACACTTGAATTAGCTTACATTATATAAGTATGTATGTCCTGACTCGAGTGTTATGTTTTATTTTTCGCTCGGGTCAGCCTGAGTTGCAGCTTCAATTTCTTCTCCGTAGCTAGGACACTCAGTAGATCATTCGCGCTGCTGGAAGTTGTTTCAGCCTTTATCTTTTCTGGAATTCAAGACTTTGAAGACTCTATCTCTATTTATGTCTTAAAATTTGTATTGAGGATTATAGACAATGTAAGTTCTGTTTTGTTGAAGTTATATCAGTGGCTTCATGAACCACTAAATTTTTAATTTCCGCTGCGAGATTCTGATATCTGTGTATGTGATTCTGTGATCTATTTATTGTATATTCTGAGTTTTGCCAAATTTATTCTACAACGCAGTATTTTGAACAATTCAAGTCCGACAATGTGCGGATGCGAATGGTTGAAAATATTGGGTCGTTACAATAGACTAGATAGATGAACGTACGAAACAAACTAAGGCCCAAAAAGCCCGTTCTGACCCCGGAACGAAATTTGTCAAACCCATATATCCAGATAGGTATTTTAAAATATTCTGAACGCGATGGAAAAAGTTTCACAACCAAATTTGATCGTATGAAGAAGTTATGCTGAAAACAAGGTTTCCAAATTGATTTCAAATTGATTTTAATAAAATTGATTTCAAGGCGTTTCGCGTTCGTACGATCAAACGACAAGTCCGATCGATACGAAACTTGAAACCCTATAATAATTCACCGATACGGATCCGATGAAACTGGTTTCGTCGAAATCCGAGTCTGTGGCCAAAATGGCTATTTTTTATATTCATTAAATAAATTAAATAAATTATAAAAATCCAATTTTATATTAATATTCTAAAATTGTCTAAATTTTATTGCTTATAAAATTTAATCAATTTCAAATGATTTAACAAGCTTAGATGTGAATTAAAACTTTAAGTATATCAATTTGCAGTGTTAATTTCTGCACTTCCTTATATCTAGAAAATATAAATTAAATTCTCCAAAACCCCATATATTAGATTTTTAACCTTTATATTCTCACTTTCACCTAAAATAAAGATGCTACTAACATTAGCTCAAGATTTCACTTAAATGTTCACAAATTCCATTTTAAATTCAATAACGTAACATTTTACGTTTAATTCCATTTTATCTGAAATAAATACCATTTGTTGAATTTAATACTCAAATTAAATCCATAAATCCTGCTTTCTATAATCTATATCAATAAGTGGTCCAACCCTATAAATAGAATTAGCATTTACTTCATCTTATAAAATTAACTACTGAAATTACAAAACAAAACTACGCTAACTGCATGGTTTAAGTCAATTTATTGAGATTGAGTCTACACCAAATGTTGTAAATTAAAATTGCAAATCTCAATAAATTCATTTGTTGATTTAGACTTTTTCTATACAGTGATTAAACATTTTGTGGGTATAAATAACCCTTGAATTTATATACATTTCATTTGTGCATTCTTTATTTTAAATAAATTCTCCTTTATTAACTAGACCCATTAACAACCAAAATAATTAATTTAGATTTATTTCAATCTATTTTCATTCTTAACTAAATAAAATAAATGGTTGACCTAAACACTTGTTATCGTTTCATATTCAAATTCACTTACAACATTTATTAACAAAATGTTGCCATAGGTTTGGATTTACATAAATAAATTAGATGAATAGGTAACCCTGTAATTATTTCCAATGTCCAAAACATATGCATTAATTACTACTTTATTATTAGTATTCATTTATTAATTTACCAATTTCCATAGTCTTCTTAATTTCTATTCACTACCAAACTTTCTATTATATTATAGTTCCAATATATTAACATTTAGGCACATCAAGTGCTAGTTTTATTATTCTGCTATTTAAATTAAATCAGGTAGGCACAAATAAATTGTACATTAATTTATTCCTACAATAGAATTAAATTTTAATTACTTACCACTTAATCCATCCATTATATATTCAATCCAAACATGCATTTAAATCCTTTTTATTATAAATAACTTATTCAATGTGAACATCCACTAAATAAAATTTACTTCCATAAATATGGTTGCACTTAAATTCAGTTATTATTTCATAAATACTATTTCAAATTTTATTCTTTTAGTATTAATTAAACAATCATATTAAATTGAGAGATTATAATGGTTTCCAATATTTATATACACTCCATTAAAACCCAACAGTCGTTTCAATCACCTTTGAATTGCATTATATTGGTTATCCATCACTGCCTCTTTATTTTTCTACCTAGATTCACATATAGTTACAATTTTACCAATATGTATAAACACATAGGAAATTTAAATTCTTGTCATAAATCCTTAAATTTATATATTATTCAAGTGTAACAATTACGCTATTTCCTTATTTATATTTCCAGCATAAATTCCACCACCAATTAAATCTTATAACCACAACTCAAATTTTACGTTATTCTTTCTATTGTCATATAAACATTTCAATTGTTAACCTTTAATCCCAATTACTATATCTAACTCCTACATTTATTCTAAATTAGATTGGAAATTATATTAATTTAATTCATTTAATATTATCAAATTTAACGGGTCGTTACACATGATATTGTAGTTAATGATTTTACAAAGCTCCAATTTTTCTTTCACCAAATAAAATCATGGTACTAAATGAAATAATGAATTTGGCCTAAATCATGCCTTAATTGTTGAATTTTAAATAAGTATCAAGTGTACAATAAACCTTATGTTGCACTAAATTAAAATATATGCAAAAAGTAAATTAAAAATTGGTTACGGTTTATCTTTTACCTAATTTAATAGGTGCATTGTGTATGTATTTTCTAGATTGTAAATTTGTTGCAACGAAAAAAGGAAAAAAAAACAGAGATTTATTTATTTTTATACTGACTTTGGCCAAATTCAAATCCAATTTACATTAATTAACTCAAAATTAAAATGGATGGTGAAGAAATAAAATAAAATTATTTTTGAATAATAATTATTATTATTAGATAGTCATTGCATCCTTATTAAAGTTTCACAAAGCTCCAGTTTAACCTTTTCATTTAAAAACCCATATGTAAAAGTTATGTTTTTTCTTTGGAATATTTTATAAATACAAAAAAAATCTTCAGCCTTTTCAAATTATGGAATACACCACTGGAATTTATGACGATTCAACGCATACCTTTTGTTTTTAACCTTTATTTAAAATGGAATATTAAAATATGTTGAGTTATGTAAGTAAAATAGCGTTCAAAATAAAACTAAATCTATATATCTATACTATTATACTATTAGGGCCCATTACAAGGGGAAAAACGATTTCCGACGGCCGAAAACCGTCGGCAACCATCGGAAGCCGTCGGCCGCCGTCGGAAAATAGTGCGTCGGGGAGCAGTATTTCCGACGGTTTCCGACGGAGGCTGCCATACATGATTCCGACGGAATCCGACGGCTTTCGGCGGTTTCCGACGGATCCCGACAAATGTCGGAATCCGTCGGAAATAATGTGCTACAGGCCGCCGGTAGCCGTCGGAAATTTTGACATGTAAGCCGCCGAAAACGGTCGGAAATCTGCTGTTTTTTTTAAAATTCGCTGCAAATATAGCCTTCCAACCACATTTCTCTTCCAAACACTATGATATCAATACTGTATAATCCAATATATAATAATCCAACCAAATATCAAAACTCAAACTACAAATTTCAATAAACACACAAATAAATAAAATTACATCAAAATAAAATACATAATATACATAACCATTCCAATATTAACAATAATCCTAACAATAAGTGTTCTACCATGTTATTAATATACAAATTCATCAACATACTCATCCACATCCTCATACAACCATAGAACCAAGTGTATCAAACATAATTATACATAAATCAACAATTACCTACGCCGTCTACCAAATCATTCTAAACTAAAGCAAAACATACCTGAACGAACGAACAAGCAAGCAATGAATCAATCTCCTCCATATCCAGATCCAGCCGAGGAAGGGAAGCGGCCACCAAACTGCTGCATGTACTCTAACAACTGTGTGGTCTGCATGGCCTGTTGGCGGTTCTGCTCCTCCAGCTGGGACACTCTAGTCTGCAATTCTTCTATATCTGCTAGATCGCTCTGAGCTCTACTCCGCCGTCCCCTACTATGACTACTGGCCTGCAATAATTGAAAAATGAATAAATCCGAGTTTATTGTTTGAAAAGGTCAAAATATCATATTTGAAGTATTTTAAGAAAAAGTAGATTATTTACCGCTAGATTGCCAAATCCGTATCGTCGACCATGCTCTGCTGGATCCATAACGGACTCAAAAATAGCGTCCTCCTCATCGGCCGTTAGCTGATCTCGACCCGTATCAGCAAGGAGTTTATGCCGCTGCTCCATAAACTTCTCCTGCGTTAACAAATTAATAATATCATATCTTATTTCATTATAGTTTAAAAATTAAAACAATTACTAATACTGAATAAAATGAAATACGCTTACATGGCTTTTGCGGGATTTATCGTCCTTCCATGTATACGAAACAGTCCCACCTAGATTAACATGCTCGACAGCATGCGTAAGGGTGAACACGTCCTTATTGCTGACAGGACCATGTGCCTCGGCTTCTGGAAGTTGATTGTTACATAAAATTATTATACATTTAAAATCATATAGCATAAACTATTTACATTTATTATTCAGTAAATTTACCAACTCCTGCTGATACTGCTGAAACGACTTCGATCCTCCGCGATGAGTGACAGGATTCTTATTTCTATTTGTAGAGTTTCGATCCGAATCTGCCTGTACATTCAAAATTTGATACATTAATTTTCTATCACGTCAAATTAATAATTCAAAAAAATTTAGTATACTTGCCTTCACCTCGTCCGTCTCCCAGTATCTCAACCAAGCTTGCCACACGCTCTCTCCCATCCACCGTGGTTTCTTACCAGATTTCTTAATCTCAGATATCGTGTCCCTGTAGTTCTTGCGCATCTTCTTCATCCAGTATCCTCGTGCCAGCATCATATCGTCTGTCTGGATGTCTATCTCAGCTTGTGTTTCACGATAAAAAGTAACAAAAAGATTACACTTTAAACGATAAACTGTAGAAAAACGAAAAAAACGAATTAAAAATGGAAAACAGAAAAATATACATACTAGGACATCCTACCATATACACTCTATGATGTGAGGTGGGATGCTATCACACTTCGGCCAGTAAGCATTCATCCTACTGCGATAAGAAGCTCTAGAGACATCCAACACAACCTTCAAGGGAAGTAGGTCGAACCCCCTGTTTTTAAATACGATAAAGATAAGTACGTATGTATATCATAAAAAAAATAAGATGCTGTATAAAATTTAATTCTTACCCCTCTACTCTAGGGACTAACGAAACTACTGGACGCTATGGCTCTTGCGATGGGCCACTGCCATCGCCTCCTGACGATCGGAAAGAGCTCCTGCCTCTATATGACATAATGATAAACCTGTGACATATACACATCATTATATAAGAGAATAATAACATGATAATGAAATATATTTCATATGAAAATGACATCAACGGTATAAATTGCTTAATTAATGACTGAAATGGAAATAGAAATGGAAGTGTGTTATACCTGATTCATAATGGGTGCACTCTTCCGACGATAAGCAGATTTCATTGCATTTTTAATAAAAATTTCTAAATAAATGACAAATGGAAATGACATAAAACATGTAAACAATGGTAAACGGATTTGGTCTCATAGTTACATCAATTTCATAATACATCAAGAATTCAACATAGTTACATCAATTGCAAAAAAAAACAGATTCAGATTTATATCAGTCATCATCGTCTTCTGATTCAGATTTGGTCTCGTTTTCGACGATATTTTTCTCTACACTGTCAAACGCTTCTACCAAAAAATTTGATTCATCGATCAAAGGACCAAAATCTGTATGATCGTCTGTAATTATTATTTCGTTATTTTGCTCAAGATCTGCCTGATAAGCTTGTTCGTCAAGAATATTCTTCCCATCAAATGTGAATCTGGCCTTTGTTTTAAAAACTGCAGACCAATCTGCTTTATCTCTTTTTAGAGATGGATAAGGAGCGTAACAAACTTGCAATGCTTGTTTGGCTAGTACAAAAGGATCATACTTGTGATAGTGCGATGTATGCTTTATTTCGATAAGATTATAATCCTTGTGCACATTAATTCCAGAACCTAGAACATTGCTAACCAATTGCATCTAAATAGAAACACCTCCTCCGCGGGTAATGAGAAATATGTCAGTTGCAAAATTTGTGTTAGAACGCCATAAAAACCATTTAAGTGATTTTCTGGATCGTCACTACCTTTAACAAATACACCAGTATTATTTGTTAATTTTTCTGCACCGTATTCTTTGGTGTTAAATTTATATCCATTGACGAAATATATTAGATATGTCTTAACCACTCTTTTTGGTCCATCGCAAGATGTTTCAACCCTTCGTCAACAACATAATTTCCCGGCTCATAAATGTAATTTGAAAACCAATCGGAAAATTCTTTACTGAGATCTCTGTTCGGATGTTCACTTTCATAAACACTGTTTATATAAACAAATTATTACATTAGGTTATACACGCGCATGCATTATAGAAAAAAATAAAACACAAATTATTATTTCAGATTACCTAATAAACGCTGCAACCTTGGCACAATTTAGAAGAATATAAGTGTGTGCTACATGAAGATCTCTATCGTCTAGCCATATTTCTACACATTTTCTAGAAAGCCGACCATGTTGTCTAAAAATAGATAACATTGCTTGAGAGTACTCTTGTTCGTCGCCTTCATCATTACGAGGAACACTTTGAAATGAAATATTCACGTGGTCACTGAAATAGTGAGAGAAAAAGAACGAAGCTTCTTTTTCGATGTAAGATTTACATATCGAACCTTCAACTCGTGCTTTTTGCCTCACTTTTTTCTTCAAATGATTGAAATATCTATGCAAAATTAATTTATATTAACTTCATCTTTCAAATGCAATTAAATTATGTTATAACATATTACATACCTCTCAAATGGATACATCCATCCATATTGGACAGGACCTCGAAGTCGTGCTTCTGATGGGAGATGAACAGGTAAATGTTCCATTACATTAAAAAAACCTGGCGGAAATATTTTCTCTAATTTGCAAAGCAATATAGGAATGTCCACTTCAAGTTTACGTAAATGTTGCACTTTTAAAGTAGTCGAACAAAGCTCTTTGTAAAACATACTAAGCTCCGTTACTACCTTCCAAACTTTTAACGGCAGTAGTTCTTTGAACATTACGGGAAATAAATTTTCCATCATTATGTGACAGTCATGACTTTTCATTCCGCTCAATCTACCATTTTTAAAATCAACACATCTACAAAGATTTGATGATATCCCATCAAGAAATCTTAACCCTTCCATCCATTTTAACACAGCTTTAACTTGATTATTATCTAATTCGTAACATGCTTTGGGTTTTTTACTGTCATTTGGTTTCATATGAAGCTCAGGACGTTTGCATAATTCTTCTATATCACGTCTTGATTTCAAATCATCCTTCGTCTTCCCTTTCACATTCAAAATTGTGTTAAAAACATTATCAAATACATTTTTCTCATTGTGCATCACAACTATGTTATGGCGAAGCAGAAGATGTTTCCAATATGGCAACTCCTAAAAAATAGTTTGTTTGCACCAGTTATGAACAACTGATTTGCCTTCAATTTCTGTTTGCTCGCCAGTTTCATATATCTTTGGATAGTCCTTAACAAGTTCATATATGTCTTCGCTTGACCATATCGTCGGTGGTTGTTTGGTTTGTACTCTATTAGCTAAAAAGTTTTCTTGTCTCCTCTAAAGGGATGATTTACATAGAGAAAATATCGATGACAGTCAAACCATGAAATTTTCGTACCATGAGGTAAAGAAAACGCTCGTGTTTCATCCATGCAATATGGACATGCCAGACGACCGGCAGTACTCCACCCCGAAAGCATTGCATAGGCAGGAAAATCACTTATTGTCCATAACAAAGAAGCAAACATATGAAAAAATTTCTTCTTGGACACATCGTATGTTTCTACTCCTTCGTTACACAGTATTTTTAACTCCTAAATCAACGGTTAGAAATATACATCGATTCCTTGTGTCGGATCGTCGGGGCCAGGAACGACAACAGTAAGAAACATATATTGCGTTTTCATACACATCCATGAAGGTAAATTATACGGTGTGACGATAATGGGTCAGGATGAATATTTAGAACCAAATTGAGAAAATGGAGAAAAACCGTCCGTACATAATCCTAATCTAACATTTCGACTCTCCGTTGAAAAATTTGGATACGTTTTATCGAAATTCTTCCATGCTTCTCCATCGGCCGGATGTGGCAACGTACCCTGTTCCTCCGTTTTCACCCTATGTCATCTCATATTTGATGCAGTTACAGAAGATGCATATAATCTTTGAAGTCTTGGAGTTATGGGTAAGTAATGCATACGCTTGTACGGAACTTCCTTCCCCTTCTTTTTTCTTGGTTTGTATTTCTCCTGGTTACAAACTTTACAATTTCTAAGGTTTGCGTCTTCTTTCCAAAACAACATGCAGCCTTTTAAACATGTATCTATTTTCTGATAAGGTAAACAAAAAGCCGACATAAGTTTTTTAACTTCGTAGTGATTTTCACACATTAGATTATCGGGTGGCATACGCATTCTTGCAGCTTGTACAATAGCCGTAAACCCAGCTTCAGTGATGTTGTATTTTGACTTCATGCAAAGTATTCTGCGATTACTGACGGCTGAGTGCCGCTTTTACAACCATCCCAAATAGGTTTCTTAGCAGCATCTAGTAAATCATGAATTTTTTTGCTTCAATATTTGGTTCTTCAACATTTCATCATCGTCGTCAACTTCAACCATACGAAACATTGATCGTGCTGCATCTTCAACCATATTTTCTATACGGGTCGTCGAAACTATTTCGTTAACGACACTTTCAGACTCTACAGAAGTATTTGCTACAACTTCTCCATGCCAATCCCAAACATAATACTCGGGTGCGAAACCGTGTTGGCACAAATAAACGTTCACAATATCTGATAACAAATACTTCAAATGTCTACACCTACTACACGGACAACGAATTTCTGGATCGTTTCCGTTATTATTTAAAGCGAATTCAACAAACACGTTTATACCATTATAAAAATCTTCTTTTATTGAGCCCCTCAATCCTTTCCTTTGGTACATCCATCTCCTCCGATCAACAAAATAATCAATCATTTTTCCTATTTGACAAAATGAGAAGTTAAAATTTTAATATTTATTTTGAAGAATACAAATTCAAAAAATATTATTTTCATGGTCGTATAATATTTGATTTAAAGAACAACTTCACAAATTTAAAAATATTTTCAAGTAGGGAACATTTTATTTTTTAACGTATTGATATAAAAATTTATATAAATATTTTTTTCATTGATCAGGCATCCTGTTTTCCATTACAAACACAGTAAGCATTTACATTTCATATATTACTTCATCTCAAACGATTCAACAAAATTTCGGCAACATTTTTCTTTTGTTCCCTGCATTGTACACAAATGTGTGTACGCAGGAAACAAAAAAGAAAAGTTAGGCCAAAATTTTATGAACCGTTTGAGACGAAGTAGTATACAAAATGTAAATGCTTACTGTGTTCATAACTTGTCCAATACAGGGACAAATCCGACAAACATTGTACCAGATGAATATAAATGGTCGTTTTTCGAAAAAAACCGAATATTTATACAACGATCATGTACAACACTCGTCATACGGGGCCAAAAACTCTCTAAGAGACATTTGTCAGTTACATGCGTGCATTTTACGAAAAAATAGTTTTACTCACTGTTCACATTTACAAAAATATATATTAATTTAACACATTTATTCGACGTATTACTCAACTTAAGGCTGGTTTAACATTTTTGTCATTTTTCAATACACACAATTATAATTTAGAGTAATGCATTTTTTTGTTTCATAAGTAAATACGTGCACAATATAATACTCCTAGTTCATTCATTCATTTTATCTTATTCCAACTAACGTATACAATCGTAGAATCAAGGATACACAACAATTTACATATACATGAACAACCACAAATTATACATGTTTTTCACAATTTCACGATAAAAGATGAAATAGGTATACCATATGATGCTATAAACCGTTATTACGCTATTGAAAACAATTGCAATCACTAATTCGTCCTAATTTATCAATTTATGCAAATATAGAATTAGGGTAAAAACTGAATTTTTCACAAAAATAAGAGATTATACCTGAGATTAAGGATAATGGAGTTTGATTAGGCAGCAGTGGAGGATCCGGAAGCTAGAAATCTCGGATTAGAAGCTTAGAGAAGGGATTTGGGGGTTTTTGGGTTTAATTTTCGTATGAAATGAGGAGGAAGAAGAGCTCTCGGCTGAACCTATAATCGCAGGTTTCCGACGGCTTCCGACGGCCGCCGACGGCCCGTCGAAAGCCGTCGGAAATTAGCCGTCGGAAGCCGTCGGTTCGAGCTATCGGTATTAAGGCCTTTTCTAGTAGTGGTCAAGTTCTTATAATTGCTTTCTCCTTCATTCTTAACTCTCTCCTAATGCTGACATATGGCACTCATTATGCATTCAGAATGCAAAGAGTTCTTTTCACATTTCCTTTACATTCATCAATAAGTTTTCTCATAATATTCAATAATCTCCAATCCATACTGTGTTTGCATGACTAAATTCCATGCTCGCTTTTTTTCCAACAAATTCACTGGCAATAGTGGAATCGTACTTGAAAATTTCAATTTTTCAATCAAGTAAAGAATTGCTATTGATTCAAATTTTCATTTTTCATTTTTTCTAGACTTTAACTTAGGTTGCTGCTATTGGAACCTAGTTTTTTTTTCTTCCGACTACAATAACTAAAGGCCACCCCAATAATCTTTGTTCCATGGCCCTTAACACCAAACATTGTTATTTTTCATTAACTAAACACATAAGCATTTCAAAGTCTCCATCCTAAACCTTAAATCAAACCAAAACAAGTCTCTTTCTTTAACGATCATCTCGTTCATCTCAACCAAATCTCGACCGCACATGAAAAGTAAACCAACCACTTTGTGATCATTACAATTAGGATTATCTACTGAATCTTTATTATCATAACAATTAGGGTTATCTACTAGATCTTCGCATTTCTTAATCTATTAGGAAAAAAGGAAGTTTTTTTAAAGTTTAAGGGCTTGGAAATTTTGAGACAAAGTGAAATTTTTCTCAAAGAGATAGAAATAGACAACTGTTTAGCACTAAGTGAAATAATAGTATATGGTGGCCAGAAGTACATAAAAATATTGATGTCTAATAAAATTATAATGGTGGTCGGAAGAAAAAAAAAAGTAGGTGCCAATAGCAGTACACTTAACTTAACGAAGTATATTGTTAACCATTATAATAAGAGTTTTACTTTCTATAAGTTACGTTAGATTTATTATTTTTGTGTATAAAAGAGAACTTTTAAATAACATCATCATTATTTATCATAATAGGAAAAATGTCCTTCTTACTTTTGATGTTATAAACTAAGCCCCTAACATTTGTAAAACTAAAACCACGTACAAATTCATTATAATACAAAATTAGTAATCTAAATAAGAAATCTTAAATTCAAATACAACAAATAATGAATCAAATAACTTGACTTTATAAAATGTAACATTCAATGCAATAAAAAAAAGGAATTAGAATTTTGAACAAACAATATGTTTTTTTCGTTTGATTTCATGAAGTATAATATTTTTATAACTATAACATAAGTTACATTAGCAAAGACATACAAAATTTAAAATTATTATGTATGTCGTACTATTGTAATGCAATAAAATGAAGCAATAACAGATTGAGCACTGTAAATAATGATTGTTGCACTGTAAATGGTGCAGCATGTTGTAAAAGCAATTAAGTTGAATAAAAACATATTATTATCAACCCTTTGTTTTAATGCATTATAACAGTACCACGTGCATAATAATTTTAAATTTGTATGTTTTTTCTAAAGTAACTTAAATTATAGTTATAATAATATAATACTTTATGAAATTAAATGATAAAAACGTATTATTTGTTCAAAATTTTGGTTCTTTTTATTTTTATTTACTGCATTAACTATTAGATTTTAAACCATGCAAATCACTTGATTCATCGTTTTTTGCATTTGAATCTAAGATTTTTGATTTGAAATTTTGATTTAGATTACTAATTCTGTATTATAATGAATTTATACATGATTTTATTTTCGCAAAATTAGGGGCTTAGTTTATAACATGAAAAGTAAAGACATTTTCCCTATTATAATTAATAATGATGACATTATATAAAAATGCTCTTTTATAAATAAAAATAATAAATTACTTATAAATCAAGCCTAAAGTAAAACTCTTATTATAATGGTTAATAATATGATTCATCAAGTTAAAGTCCGGAAGAAATGAAAAATGAAAATTTGAATCAACAGTAGCTCTTTACTTGATTGAAAGATTGAACATTTCAAGTAGGATTCCACTATTACTAGTGAATTTATCGAGAAATAAAACAAAAGGTGAGTTTTGAATTTAGTGATGGAAACAAATTATAGATTGGTGATTATTGAATATTATGAGAAAACTTATTGATTAATATAGAGGAAGTGTCAAGAGAACTCTTTATATTTTGAATACACGCTGAATGCCACATGTCAACATTGGGAGAGACGGTTAAGAATGAAGGAGAAAGCAATGATAAGAATTCATCTTTAATAGTACAACCATTGCGAACCCATGTAATGCGCAGGGGGTTCACCACTTAGTTTATTTAATAGCGTGCTTTTGGATTTGTTGTTATATGATGATGAAAGCATATGCTTTTGAATTGTAATTATTTCATAGCTTATCGTTACATAATACATCTACTTAGGTGATCTTTAATGCAAATATTTATACTTAATATTTTTGGACTCTAGTGACTTTATAAAAAAATGTTAACATCAAGCATTTGTTATTCTAAACTTCATAAGTATTACATTACTAAGATTGAATATTAATTTTCAAGTTAAGATAACATAAATTTAATATGGGTTTATCCTATGTTTAGCATATAAATTTTAATATGTACATTTTCCGCTACAATAATACATTCTAAACCAAGAATGTATAAAATATTCTTTAAGTGAAATAATGTTCAAAATTTGGTTCAAAAAAATGGCATTCCAAAATTTGCATTACCGTATTTTCTAAAATGGGTACTTAGGTGGTAGAATATAGTTGCATTTCTCTACATTTTTACATGTACAATATTAACTAAATTAGAAAATAACACAGTATCTAGGAAATGCCATATTTTCTAACTCATATAACATAATATGACATGCCAATAATATATAATATTTCATTAAAGATGGTAATTAGATCAAATGATGTAAGAAAACACAATCCACTATAACAAATTGGGGTTTCGATAGTGTTTGAAAAACGCTATTATAGTTACCATAGCAGTTCAGAGAATGCTCTGGAATGACATGCTATAGTAAATCATTGAACTGTAATAGCAAAAACAAAATGCTATAAAAAAATCATGTTTCCATAGCGTTTTAAAAGGCTATTAAAGTAACGTTATATTTGACCACCGACTTGTATTAGCAAAAGTAAAACGCTATAGAATGTCTTATTTCCATAGTAATTTGTATTTTAAGATAGTGGTTACTTTTCTAAGCATTTTCATTCTGATAGCATTTATAAAACGCTAAAATGTAATATCATTTATATAAGTTTATTTATTGTTGTTTTAGTTTTCAAAAGAATCAATTAATTGTAGAATATATAAATATTATAGATTTCACTTATATAATATCATTTCTTTGTTGCATATAATATAACAGATTTCATATACATAATATAATACAAAAAAAAAAAAAAACTCATGATATTTCATACATATTGTTCAAACTGTTGATACATATATTTCATTTTTATTACATATTTGTAGCAACTTCCTAAGATGTAGGTTTCGTATTTATGTCCTAGCAAATGATGCACCATAGCAACTCACCTATCAAAATGATACACTATAGCTATGTGATATTTCCCTCCTCGCTCAATTCCAATACCAGCTATCAACAAACTTAAACGATTCCTGCATGCCAAAAAAATACGTAAGTAGATGTTATCCGTTGTATGCTGAATCTATGTATTTACAGATATTAACAAGTATAAAAACATAGTGAACACGTTTACATATATAAACATAGTGAACACGTTCACGGATATATAGGTTGCATTAACAAGTATGAAAATATAGTACACACATTTAATGATATAAATATAGTGCACACATCTACAAATAAACCAAATCAATCAGAATGAATATTACCAATATTGAATAACCATGACTATAACCTAATCAATCTTATTCCACTGATTGATTGTATAAGATTTATGCAACACAATGCATGCATGCATTGAATAATCATCTAGATAATTTTTTATAAAATTTCTTAATTTTTTGAAGAAAATTAATTTTATAGAACTTGGTTAACTTAGTTAAAAGTTTAAAGAAATTAGTTTTACAGACTTAGTTACTTCTACAAACTTAGTTATTTTTGTTAAAACCTTGTTAATGTTTATAAATTTAGTTATTTTTAGAAACTTACATAATTTTGTAAATTAGTTAAATTTTTTTAAAACTTAGTCAACATGGTTAATTTTTTATAGAACTTCTTAATAGCTAGAAAGGTAAATATTTGACCTAATACACTAAATTTACATGAACAATAAGCAAACCAATAGCCATATAAAAAACACTAATTATATATTTCGAATCAAAAATAGATTACCAATATTTTCTTTCAAACTGTACCTTTTTTTACTTACTTACTTACAATATCAAATGAGCTATTACTTACTTATCTTTTTTTTTTTACTTATTTACTAATATCAAACGAGCTATTACTTAATTACCTTTTTTTACTTATTTACTTACCCATATGTACTTAAAAAATTGTCACATTCAAACATTTGTTTTTTTACAGTAACCGCATTGCTAATTATAAATGGCTTTAATTTTTGCTATAGATTTTGTAATGACTTGGATTTTCTTTAATTTGATTTTGAACATTTAATTTATTTTACATGTTGGATTTGGAATATAAATTGATTTTTGAATATGAATATTTTGGTTAAATTTATCGAACGAATTTAAATTTCGAATATAACGATCATCATAATATGGTGATAGTGCAAATAATTGAATTAAGTTGATTATGAATCGAAACGATTTCTAATGTTGATATAAATTCTATTTGAATTAGAATTGAGTTAGCAAGTTTTTAAAACTGGAATTTCAAGTGATTTCGTCAAATTTTGAGATCGTCGATTTAATCGACGAGTTAATATAGCGATCTAGGGCATAGTCTCAGAATTCGATGAAAACTATTCCATTAGATCCGTAATAGTGTTTTAATCCGCCAATTTCAAATTTCGCGGCGATTGGATTCACCATTTGTTCATTGGAGCTGAAACCGCACAGAATTAATTTAATTTAAAATCGTTGATTTAAAAAGCTATCTTCTGCACACGACCGAATTAGGTCTCGAAACTTGTTCCATTGCGTCTGAAATAGGGGTTTAACATTAGGAACGCCAGGCGGCATGCCTCAGTAGGGGATCAAGATTTCGAGTTATGCAAAACGAGATATTTTGAATACATACGTACGTACGTACGTACATACATACATTTATATATATATATATATATATATATATATATATCAATCAAAGGTCCAACTCTTAGCCGACATAGCACTCTTGAGCCACCCTACATCTGATCGCGCCGCTTTCCTTCTATTTAAAAACGCAAGGCTTCCCTTTCTTTTTTCTCTTCAGTTCGACATCACGAAAAAAAATTACGCGATAAATCACGATGGTCGAGGACTGCAGGCGCGAGGCGAGAGGTGGAGGATGATGCACGGCGGTCTTTGGTGGCAGTGTGGTGGTGTGCTAGGTTTCGAAGGTCGGCGGTGTCCAGATCTAAAGGAGGGGGTTCGGCGATCACGGTAATGTGCACGCGTGAGGGACTGTACCAAGGTGAGATTAATGGCGCACGACTGTGAGGAATGGCATGCTTGTAGGCAACGATCAATGGAAGGGGCGGCCTGGGTTGTTTGTTTGCGAACTAGATTTTGGGGAAGATAGTTAACGCAGTTATGATGGTAATTAATAACATGATTAAGGTAAGCTAATTATGTTTAAGTATAGAAAATTATATTATTTAAAGTTGAATGTTTATAAAATTCATATCTAATTCGTTTTAGGTCGAAATCGAAGGAAGCCGGTGACATTGGACTCATAATGATATGAACTACAACTTGGAATTAATTCGAGATCGATTAGAGATAACTGGAATTTAGGTTAAATCGAATGTCGGTTCGTTTTAATCTAAAATTAGCATTTAGCAAATAAAAAATCAAGATGAGTAAAACTCACTCATTTTGGATTTTAATTTAAAACATTAAAATTGTTTATTGGTTGATTAGATGAATTTATAAATTATTATAGGTTGGATGTCATATTATATATAGTAGTATATATATATATATATATATACACACACACTTGTAGTTGGGTATATTCCCGTCGTTGGAGAGGATGAGACACTATATCCTCCGCATAATAGCAGATGACCCTATATTACCGCGATATCCCATCTCAAAGTGGGATTGGTATTTTATGTTATATAACATCTGTGGTTGCAGGAAAACAAGTTGGATGGATCCAACTGGATTCCAAAAATATATTGATTGTTTCACATATAGCGATATATGATGTGATTAAATAATCTGTTATGGATCATTATGTGATTTGAGATATTGGATGCAATAGTAGCACTGGCCCTAATTTTGGTATTTTAAATACCATAAATAATATTTTTGAATGTCGAAAAGGAATCCAGAGGTTATTTTTGGAAATAGAAATGTTTATATGGAAATTGGAATATTGAATTAGGAATGGTTTTGATTAAATAAAAGATTTGATTTTGGAAATATACTTAACTATTACGTAAGGACTTTTCAAAAATAAATATATTTTTGAAATATATATACAAGGAAATTGAAACAAGGGATTTTGATAATATTTCTTAATTTATAATTGAAGTTGAAATCGAGTTTTTGAATGGGTTTGGAATACAATTGGATTTATTGGAAAGAGATTTCCAAACGAGATTTTAAATAGAAATTGAATTAAATCGGCTTTTGAAATATGGATCTGTTATTAATAGATAAAAAAAGAATGAGTATGAATTTATTATCGATATTTATAAATGAAGTGAAATAGTTATAGATGGATAAAATTTGGGAGGATATTCGCAGTATGGATTTAAAACATGATATGGGAATTTGGTTTAGGAAAAATAGATGATTCTTTTTTTGGAAACTGGAAATGGTTATGGAATTTGAATTGTAAATCGAGGTGTATAAATCGAGGGAGATTATAAATTGAAATCAATTATATTGGAATTTTAAAAATAGATTCTTAGAATCAAGAAGTAAAATCTGTTTAAAAGGAGATTATTTATTAAACGGTGTTGTTTTAAAACTTTTATTTGTATTTAAAATATTTTGAAAAAGTTAGCTATTCAAATAGATTTAATTTATTATAAATAACCCTTGTAGGTCAATAAATATTATTTATAATGAATTGGCGATAGTTTCCAATGTTTATTTAGGAAGTGTTTTGATCTTTTAAATAATTATTTAAATGCCATTTTGGAAAATAATTATTTCCTTAAAATACTTATTATTATTATTATTATTATTATTATATATATAATTTAAAAGTAGGTGATTGAGATTTGTGACCAGATTTTATTGAACAGAAGTGATTTTATAAGAGAAACCTTATAATGAAATTTTTGAAACTTAAGTTGTCGAAATGTTAGAAACAAGAACTTCGAGAATGAATTTGAATTCATAAAGAATTTGTAAACGGTTAAATGAGATTATAAGTGAGCATATGATTTTCGTAATTGTAAAAGGAATTAATATACATTCCGAAGATTTATGAAATAAGTTACGAAATATTTCCTAAGTTTGATATTAAAATGATTTTGGAGAATATGTTTATAAATATTTCCTAAGTATTGGAAAAAGGGTTTTGGAAATATTTTAAGTATGAAATGAATGGTATAGAAATATTTATTCTAAGTATTATAAATTGAATTCGAATATAGAAATATTTAGTCTAAGTATTATAAATTGAATTCGAAAATATTTCTGTGTTGAAATGGTTTAAAATGTCCTATTATGGATATAGGAATTTGAAATTGTTTTCAAGTATTGAATTATTGAAAGGAATTTGAATATATATAGCTTTGTAAAGATAATTGAAATAAATGTTTGAAAGATTTATAATATGGGCCTAGTGACTGCTTATGTGTATAATCTGATAGCTAAATAACTGACTATCAAATATAACCAATTTCGTTAATCGTTTCGAAGAGACCGGGATCGGATTTAATTATCTGAAAACCACTTCCATCCAATATGTGCATTACAAATTGTAATATCTCGAAGATAATGGAAATGGCAATCTTGAAGGAGATTCGGTTTGTTCAGACCCAGAACAACTTCTATGGATGAATATTATCATTGCATTGTTGCTTGGAAGGCAGTGTTAGCATTCCAAGCGGGATTGCTATTCCAAAAGGTAAATGTAGCTATAAGCCTCATCTCCAATACGTTCCTTTATGGTTTTGATTGTAAAGCCTAGTGTGCTAGAATTTAATTAATATAACAATTTCGGCTATTTTAATAAGTATTTGTACTTAGACATTACTATAATATCATGGATTTTATATAAAAATGTTTTGGTTATCATAAGGTAAAAACCCATCGAATTTATATGTGGCGTGGTCTTATAAGATACCTTTGTTTCCAAAGGATTTTGATATCAGTAATAATTCAAATTGAGTGTGTTTTTTCACAATGGTTTTTCAGACTGACTTGGGTGTTATTTTATTATAATGCTCGGGTCTGACCGAGTATTATAGATTCAGGTTAGGATGCTATGGAGCTCAGGAGATGAGCTAGAGGATTTCAGGCGTATTACACGTACTTGGTTATTTTCCGCTGTATATGTTAAACTGTATATTCGGTACTTGTGAGGACAAGTTATTATAACTGTCCAGATTGCTATGTTGACTTTGTACTCCGATGATTGTATGTATATTAACAGTTACATTTTATTTTTGCATAAAGATCTGTATTTATCTATTATATTGTGATGACCCGGGATTTGTAAGCAATATCAATTTAATAATCTGAATTAAAAATTAAATTGATTTGATAATCTTTGTTAATAAGATTTGAATTAATTTAATAATCCAATAAAAATAAATATGTAATTGATATATTTTATCTTTTAAAAGTTAATAATTGTTTTATATTTAAAATGTATATAGGATATGTATACATTAGAAATAGATATTGCTTTAAACTAATAAATAAATATGATTTTGAATGCATAAGATAAATATTGAAATGATTTAAAATATGTTTAACTCAAGTTTAAATAAATAAGAATAAGGTTTATTTTGATTTCTTAAAAATATAATTTCTTTTATAAGTTATTTATAGTTATCAAATGTTGTTACTTTTAAAATATAATAATACATTGTTTTTGACAGAAAGATTTTTATATAAAAATAATTGTTTTTCAAAACTTAAATTGTGTAGTTATATTTGTAATTAAAATGGGTTTCAAAATTTAATTTGAACGTGAACTCAAAGCTTTGAAATCTAAAAGTATAAATGTTTTTAATTTGCTTTGATTTTGAAATATTTGTATAAGCTTCATTTTATAAACTAAATTTGATTTATTCATTTTAAAATTTATATACATGCAAGCATGATTAACTAATTCATTTAAACATAAGTTTACATTCATCTTATAATAACATACTAAATTAATACTAATTAACTTTTAATAAATACTAAGTAAGCTTTTAATTAAATACTAATTGCTTTTATAAGACAAGTGTAATACATAAACATGATAAAGTGACAAGTGTGTAAATTGTAAGACAAGTGTCATTTATTTGTTTTTCTTTTATTTTTATTTCAGTTTTTACATATAAACAAATTCTCTTCCATTTTTATTTCTTTTTTTTTCTAAAAACTAAGAAACAATGGAAAAACCCAAATCTGAAACATCTTCAATCCACTCCACAAATCTGAAACAAAGCTTGCATGCAAATTCTTCTTACAAATCAATACAAAATCATTTTCAAAAGCCTCCACATTTTTATGTTTAGAAAACATATCTGTCACATTTTGAAATCAAGAAGAAAATCACCTGCACTTCTGGAATTAGCCTGCATGCAAGCCAAAAAGCAATCTGCATTCAAGTAAACCTACATCAAAACTTTGCATTTCCTCCTTTCAAAATATGGAAATCCTGTAGTAGCTGCATGCAAAGCAAACCTGTCACCTTCTTAAGAAAAATCAAATTTCAATTCAATTCTGCAATCTCAAAGCCTGCATTTCATATGCAAGCAATACTGCATATTGTTGTTCAAATATAAAAGCTTCTGCATAGTTTCAAATATAAAGGCATCTGCATCATTTAGCATCTGGAATCCTAGCAACTGCAGTTTCAAAATTAAAGAAACAAAGCATGCATACAAGAGCTCTGTAACAAGCAACTCAAAGTTTTAAAGCAAGCATTGGAATGAAAAGTTTTAAAAAGAATAGGGGTTTCCAGTTTTAAAAGCACTTCTGCAAAACCAAACTTTCAAACCTATGGAGGCTCTGTTTTCAAATTTAACAGGTGAGTAACATTCTATATTAAATAAACTTAAGTATAGATTTTGGGTTGCTTTCTTTACTTGTGAATATAAATGTTTGCATGTCATTTACAAGTTCATTGCTGGTACTTATATATATATGTGAATATGGACATAGTTGTGAATGCTTTTGTGATTTTGTGTTGCCTGCATTTTTTGGGAAGCTTTTCCAGAAAATAAGTTTACTCTGCCCCTAAAAATTTGTGCGTGACTTCATAACATAAATGGTTTAAGGTATAATTATGTTGCATGTTTTATCACTGAAACAAAATATGTTTGAGAATGCAATATAAGTTTGTCTCTGAATATTTATATGGATGTGTGGATGGGTATGAAGTGTTTCTGTTCAATCTCTGTTACCAGTTTCAAGTTCATGTTTTGATTCAAAAATTTATATTCTCCTAAAAATCCATTTGGATTAGTACTTAACATTTGAATAAAACTGTTGTTATATCATCAAAGAGTTTTAAAGATTTGTTAAGTTAAATTTTAAATTGAAAGGTTCACTGGAAATATAAAAAAATAAAAATAAAAATAAACATCAGTGGATGTCAAATTAGGTGTAAATTTAAACTGAATAATTTATGAATTCAGTATTATGAAATGAATACACAAACCAAATCAAGATTTTTAACATTCAAATCACAATTTTTAAACTTGAATTGAGGGAGCAGTTCTGAAATGAACTTAAAAGAGAAAATTTTGACTTTCTGGTGATCCACGAAGGTGTGGAGTTAGGGGTTCCTCATGTAGTTAGAATGGTGATGGGTGATGATGGGAAAAATGGTTGGACAGTGATTAATGCTAGGGGTTGTATATAAGTGAACTTTGAAATTTAGAACCCTAGATATTGTCTGGGTTGTGTTTTGATTGGCACGACCTACTCAGTGGATCGAGTGCCTTGTAACTTAAGGGGATGTTTGAGGATGAGTCGATGGTGGAATGAACGGAGGCGCAAGCATTCAGATGGTCGGAGGAAGGTGGTGGAAGCTTTGACAGGTTTGGGTGGATTTGGTCTTCTGTTTCCAGATTTTGGGATTTGAACTCGAATTCAAATTCGAGTTGTAAATGAGCATTGTGATGTTTGTAATGGTTTGAGGGTTTGATCGATGATGTGAGAAGGTCACTGGAGGCGGGTGATGTTTGCCGGAGGCACGGTGCATGTGCACCGTGCACTTTAAGGTTCAGGGGATTGTTTGGGATGCTCAAGGGAAACTGGAGAATAACTCGAAGCAGATAGTATGTTTACTCGAAGGAGAGAGCTTGCAGACTCGAAGTGGATTTAGCAGTGCTCGGGTTTAGGCATGTTAACAGGTTTAGTCCTGCAACCTGTAGCTCTGTTTTGATTTTTAAACTACAATTTAAACTGAACTTTAATGAAATAAAGATTCAAATGAGATTTAAATGTAGTTTTGAAATCTGGAGTAAGTTTAAATTCTAAAAAAAAAAATATAGATTCAAGTTTGAATTTGAATCTAGTTGAAAAAAAAAAGAAGAAGAAAACTTGGCAGTTTTTTGAAAACTAAAATTTCATTTTTGAAATCTGGAAGTTAATTTTAAAACAGCAGTTTAAATTTAAACTTAAGTTCAGTTTCTTAAAGATATTTAAATCTGCAGGTTTTCAAAAATGAATTTGTATTTTAATAAAGAGATTTAAAATCAAGGTGTAAAGCAAGAGTTCAATTTCAAGTTTAAATTCAAGTGATTTAAATAGGGAACAGTTCAAATGTATTGAATTTAAAAATCTGGATAATTGAATAAGTTCAAAAATTTAGATGTTTCCAAACAAGTTTAAATTTAAATTGTTTATTAAAAGTAAATTTGTTTTCAAACAAATATTTTAAACTTGTTTTCCTTTTGAATAAAGTCATTATAAAAGATTTATAAAAGGAAGTCAAATGATGTGTTAACTTGAATTTGAAATTTGACAATAATGTATTTAAACTTATTTTTAAACTAGATTAAGCAAATTAAGACTTATCTTATATAAGCTTTAATTATAAGTAATGAATGTTATTGGCATTTGTTTTAGAAAGAATATAAATGGAATCTAAATTGGTTTATGCTTAAATAAATATCATTTTGAATTTTAGATTCAAAATGGAATTTGAATTTAAATATAAAATGCAATGTTCTAAGTACACTTTAATATTAATAAAATTATTAATAAGAAATGGATTTTTCATAGAAATTATTAAGGCGTTAAGGCAATTAAATAAATAAGTTAATTGAGGAGTGGCTTATTTATTTAATTTATATTTAATAATTTGGATTAAATTATTTTATAATTAATCAAGGGATTAGTTAAAGAAATTAATTAAGAAGAAATTAATTTGATAAGTAATTAAGGGTAGTTAATTACTAAGTGTGATTAATCAAAGGTGATTAATAATTATGGTTTAATTAAGATTAATTACTTGATGTAATTAATTTAATTTAAGATAATTAATTAAATAAAATTAAGGATCATTAATTAAATAATTAATGATGTAATTAAGATTTAATAATTAAGATTAATTATTAATAAATGATTAAAGGTAATTAATTAATTGTAATTAATTAAGGTTTAATGTAATTAGTTATAGTTAATTAATGAAGTAATTAAAGGTTAATTACTAATTATGGTTAAGAGTAATTAATTTGTGAAATTAATTAAGGATAATTACTTAAATGTAATTAAAGAATAATTAATCAAGGGGATTAATTAAAGTGATTAATAATGGATAATTAATTAATTAATTTGTAATTAATTAATGATGATGTAAGCAAGATTTATATTTAGGTAAGTAATTAATTTAATTCATTTTAAGTTAATTAGAGAAGATGTAATTAATTTAATTAATTTTAAATTAATTATAGATGGTATGATTATAAGTCATTGCTTATATGAATGGATAATGATTGCTTTGAATGGTTTGAATCTCAGAGATGAGATTAGTAATGTTGATTGATATGGATGCATTGGTTGCATTGTGATATTAATATGGATTATCTTTTAATAGTGATAATGTAGATTATCTGTGGTTTGATAATGATAATTATCTGTTGTGAATCTATGAGTTATCTATCTTTGTGTATATAGATAATGTTATTAAACTGTTTTAAACTCTAAAACAACTTGGACCTAAAAGACACGCTTGGATTTCGATGAGACCGGGATCGGGTTTCCATATTTGGATATCCGAAAACCACATCGATTCCAATTAACGATAGGTCGTTAATCTAAGTGGAGTTTAGTGAAGACTCGAGGTGTAAGAGCTATACGTCAGTATAACTCTGTGGGTGATTCCGTAATGAGTTTGACGGAATAGTACTTATAGATTCGAGATGAAGAATTAGAGTGCAAGGGTTATCGTCGTTAACTCTGAGGGTGATTCCAAAACGAGTGTAACGAGTTAATGCCTTCGGTTTCGTTCGAACCCGGAACGAACTTGTATGGATTGAATGCTTTCAGAACATCGTCAGGTGGACGATGAGCATTCTAAGTGATGTGTCCTCTAAAGGTAATCGTAGCCTCAAGCCTCATCAACCGGGAATGGCTAAAACAGGGGAGGTGCAGCAAGGCTTCGTGGGTAGCCCCCACTTGAGAGCAAGATTTTCCCCTGTCTAGAAGTCCCTTTTTATTTCGGCTTAGTGGGCAGTTGGAAAGCGCGCCGACTGCGGGGTTGTCTTGTTCGGAACTATTCAGTAAGGAATGGGTCCGGCCTTGTGTTGCAGGGGAGTTAGGGTGGCTCCTCGGTACGTTGATCTAGGCCACGTACTGTGACGGGCGGTACCCCAGTAGCCCTGCCATTGTATGGAATCCAAAATCCAATAAGTGCCAACGGTTTTGATTGTATTACCCACTTTTGTGGCTAGTAGCTGGAATTTAATAGATGTAACAATTTCGGCTATTTCATATTTATTTGAAAACCCTAGACACTATTATAATATCATCGGATTTCCTATCAAATGTTTTGGTTAGCGTAAGGTAAAAACTTTTCCATGTTTATGTGTGGGAAGTCTTACGTGATACCTTTCTTTTAAAGGTTTTTGAAAGTTAAGCAACTTTAACCTGTTACTCACACCAGACCCATGTCTGACCCGGAGTTTATTTTCGTTTTTCATAAACTCTTGGGTACTCAAATTTTTACGAGTAGCCAAGGGAATCAGGTTTGCATTGACGAATATTGGAGGAGCAGATGGAGCAGGAGGCTTCTGCGTTAGATAGAGTATTCCGCTGTGTGTTCTGTGTTATCTCTAATTGTATTATGTTGTAAATACTAGACAGGTGTTTATGACTGTCTAGTATGTGTTGTATTATCTGTGTACTCTGATAGTGGTTGTAAACTATGTAATATTATGTTATTAATATAATTTATTCGTTCCGCTGTTTAGATTCTGATGTGTTGTTTCTTCTTCTTCTCTTTCTTTCTCTTTTCTATCCCTTTCTTTCTTATTAGCGATGCAATTTCCTGGTGTATGGAAGTTGGGTCGTTACAGTGGTATCAGAGCGTTAGGTTGAGTGAATACCTAGGCTCTGTAGTGGTGTCTATCTTGAGAGAGCGTATTTGTAATTTTATATATATTTATATATATTTATCTATTTCTACCTATCTGTTGGGTTACCTGTTCGGGTTTTCCAATATAGGTTATAAAGGTAGATAAGGTAGTAGTGTTTGTAACACAATTACTACCATTGGTTGGAGTCTGATGTGTAAGGTTGGAAGTGTATGTGTCGAGACTGTAGACCTAATACCGTCTCGAGTAAGCTTTGTTATGTTGAAGTATTTCATCGATCTCTGAAGGAAACCTGTTAAGGTTCGGAGACATTTTTGAAATGAAGAGTTTGGTGAAGAGAGTTTGATCTGTTCAATTTGGGCTGAAGTAAGTAATGGTATCGTGATACCTCAGGAATTTGTAACTGCGTGATGAGATGCAGTGACTATGGAGTGTTTCCGAAGATGTTTTCTTTGGAACAAATTTGGGAAGTGTGGCTGTCCCGAAGTTGTGGTTGGATTCAGCAGGATGTGTGGTGTTTCTGTCTGCTTTGGAGTCCGAGTTTCTCGAAGGAGTCTGGATTAAGAAGTTTGGATTGGTGTCAGCAGTGCAGCTCGGAGTGTTCTGTGTGCCGACAGGAAGGTCTTAGCGGAGTAGTTTTTTCTGAAGATGGAGTTTAGAAGCTGCTAAGTGAATCTGTTTCTTCAATGGATTGATTAGACCAGTGTAAGTTGTTCTGTTTGGTAAGGAGAGAACAGTTTTCTTTGGAAATTTATCTGGATTGATCGCAAAAGTGACTTGCGATTGTTTGAATATTCTCTTGGACTATTGGAGATTTTCTGGATGTCTTCTGGAAAGACAGAGTTTTTCTGCATCTGGAGTTTGAGCTTTTGAATCGTCTAGAATTCCAGGAGTGCAACCGGTGGTTCAGCATAGTAGAAGGACGATTCCTAGAGTTAGAGGTTGGTGAAGCAACTCAGTTTTTGGAGGAATTTCTGAGTTCTTCTTTGTGGATCTGTAGAACTATATTTCTAGGAAGTGATGTCCAGTGGTGCTTGTGTTCTTCATCAGCATTTTCTTATCTACTTCGGATCAGAGTTGTGTAGCGGAAGCAGTTTGGGAGTGCTTTTGATTTATCTTTTCCGGATAAGGAGAAGTAAGTTCAGTCTTCTACTAGTTATGGAGTAGAATTGTGATTTGGTTTTGGGTTGATCTTGAGATGATCGTTGTGTTGGGTTATTTTTAGTTCTGATTGTTTCTAGAGGAATCAGCAAGGGTTAAGCGGATCAGTTGAATGTTGGCAGTCAAGATTGTCCGAAGACTTTTGTGGATATGAGACAGAGAAATTTGGAATTCGAAGTTGGAGACTTCGTTGTTGTAGGAGTTTTCTCTGATCCAAGGAGCTATAAGATGAGGTAAGCTGGAAAATTAGCTCCGAGATGTTTGGATCTCTTCTCTGTGTTTTTGTTGGATCAGTATTTGGTTTTCAGGATTGAATTGTCAGTTTGGATAACTGGAATTCAATGAGTTTCACGTATCTCTGAGGGAGTACGTGTATGGTCTATCTCTAGTTTTAGAACCAGCAGTTATGGAGTTTGGTTGTTGAGTCAGACTCGTCTGTAGTCTGATATGCTGTCTAATTCTGTAAGATATAGATGAATAGGAGCTCTATAGTTTAATAGTATTTATTGTTTGGAATTTATAGAGCGAGTATCCCGATATTTTTATATACCGGGGAAACTCGTGGAAGTTTTTATCCAGAATTTGTCTGGATAATTAGATTTGTTTGATTGATTGAATTGATTGCTATGGTTGTTAGCATATTATTGGTATATGCTTGTGTTTTTTTTTTAAATTAAATCTTTAAATAGATTATTAAATTACCTTTGTTTTAAATTTCGGGGACGAAATTCTTTGAAGGGGGAAGGAATGTGATGACCCGGGATTTGTAAGCAATATCAATTTAATAATCTGAATTAAAAATTAAATTGATTTGATAATCTTTGTTAATAAGATTTGAATTAATTTAATAATCCAATAAAAATAAATATGTAATTGATATATTTTATCTTTTAAAAGTTAATAATTGTTTTATATTTAAAATGTATATAGGATATGTATACATTAGAAATAGATATTGCTTTAAACTAATAAATAAATATGATTTTGAATGCATAAGATAAATATTGAAATGATTTAAAATATGTTTAACTCAAGTTTAAATAAATAAGAATAAGGTTTATTTTGATTTCTTAAAAATATAATTTCTTTTATAAGTTATTTATAGTTATCAAATGTTGTTACTTTTAAAATATAATAATACATTGTTTTTGACAGAAAGATTTTTATATAAAAATAATTGTTTTTCAAAACTTAAATTGTGTAGTTATATTTGTAATTAAAATGGGTTTCAAAATTTAATTTGAACTTGAACTCAAAGCTTTGAAATCTAAAAGTATAAATGTTTTTAATTTGCTTTGATTTTGAAATATTTGTATAAGCTTCATTTTATAAACTAAATTTGATTTATTCATTTTAAAATTTATATACATGCAAGCATGATTAACTAATTCATTTAAACATAAGTTTACATTCATCTTATAATAACATACTAAATTAATACTAATTAACTTTTAATAAATACTAAGTAAGCTTTTAATTAAATACTAATTGCTTTTATAAGACAAGTGTAATACATAAACATGATAAAGTGACAAGTGTGTAAATTGTAAGACAAGTGTCATTTATTTGTTTTTCTTTTATTTTTATTTCAGTTTTTACATATAAACAAATTCTCTTCCATTTTTATTTCTTTTTTTTTCTAAAAACTAAGAAACAATGGAAAAACCCAAATCTGAAACATCTTCAATCCACTCCACAAATCTGAAACAAAGCTTGCATGCAAATTCTTCTTACAAATCAATACAAAATCATTTTCAAAAGCCTCCACATTTTTATGTTTAGAAAACATATCTGTCACATTTTGAAATCAAGAAGAAAATCACCTGCACTTCTGGAATTAGCCTGCATGCAAGCCAAAAAGCAATCTGCATTCAAGTAAACCTACATCAAAACTTTGCATTTCCTCCTTTCAAAATATGGAAATCCTGTAGTAGCTGCATGCAAAGCAAACCTGTCACCTTCTTAAGAAAAATCAAATTTCAATTCAATTCTGCAATCTCAAAGCCTGCATTTCATATGCAAGCAATACTGCATATTGTTGTTCAAATATAAAAGCTTCTGCATAGTTTCAAATATAAAGGCATCTGCATCATTTAGCATCTGGAATCCTAGCAACTGCAGTTTCAAAATTAAAGAAACAAAGCATGCATACAAGAGCTCTGTAACAAGCAACTCAAAGTTTTAAAGCAAGCATTGGAATGAAAAGTTTTAAAAAGAATAGGGGTTTCCAGTTTTAAAAGCACTTCTGCAAAACCAAACTTTCAAACCTATGGAGGCTCTGTTTTCAAATTTAACAGGTGAGTAACATTCTATATTAAATAAACTTAAGTATAGATTTTGGGTTGCTTTCTTTACTTGTGAATATAAATGTTTGCATGTCATTTACAAGTTCATTGCTGGTACTTATATATATATGTGAATATGGACATAGTTGTGAATGCTTTTGTGATTTTGTGTTGCCTGCATTTTTTGGGAAGCTTTTCCAGAAAATAAGTTTACTCTGCCCCTAAAAATTTGTGCGTGACTTCATAACATAAATGGTTTAAGGTATAATTATGTTGCATGTTTTATCACTGAAACAAAATATGTTTGAGAATGCAATATAAGTTTGTCTCTGAATATTTATATGGATGTGTGGATGGGTATGAAGTGTTTCTGTTCAATCTCTGTTACCAGTTTCAAGTTCATGTTTTGATTCAAAAATTTATATTCTCCTAAAAATCCATTTGGATTAGTACTTAACATTTGAATAAAACTGTTGTTATATCATCAAAGAGTTTTAAAGATTTGTTAAGTTAAATTTTAAATTGAAAGGTTCACTGGAAATATAAAAAAATAAAAATAAAAATAAACATCAGTGGATGTCAAATTAGGTGTAAATTTAAACTGAATAATTTATGAATTCAGTATTATGAAATGAATACACAAACCAAATCAAGATTTTTAACATTCAAATCACAATTTTTAAACTTGAATTGAGGGAGCAGTTCTGAAATGAACTTAAAAGAGAAAATTTTGACTTTCTGGTGATCCACGAAGGTGTGGAGTTAGGGGTTCCTCATGTAGTTAGAATGGTGATGGGTGATGATGGGAAAAATGGTTGGACAGTGATTAATGCTAGGGGTTGTATATAAGTGAACTTTGAAATTTAGAACCCTAGATATTGTCTGGGTTGTGTTTTGATTGGCACGACCTACTCAGTGGATCGAGTGCCTTGTAACTTAAGGGGATGTTTGAGGATGAGTCGATGGTGGAATGAACGGAGGCGCAAGCATTCAGATGGTCGGAGGAAGGTGGTGGAAGCTTTGACAGGTTTGGGTGGATTTGGTCTTCTGTTTCCAGATTTTGGGATTTGAACTCGAATTCAAATTCGAGTTGTAAATGAGCATTGTGATGTTTGTAATGGTTTGAGGGTTTGATCGATGATGTGAGAAGGTCACTGGAGGCGGGTGATGTTTGCCGGAGGCACGGTGCATGTGCACCGTGCACTTTAAGGTTCAGGGGATTGTTTGGGATGCTCAAGGGAAACTGGAGAATAACTCGAAGCAGATAGTATGTTTACTCGAAGGAGAGAGCTTGCAGACTCGAAGTGGATTTAGCAGTGCTCGGGTTTAGGCATGTTAACAGGTTTAGTCCTGCAACCTGTAGCTCTGTTTTGATTTTTAAACTACAATTTAAACTGAACTTTAATGAAATAAAGATTCAAATGAGATTTAAATGTAGTTTTGAAATCTGGAGTAAGTTTAAATTCTAAAAAAAAAAATATAGATTCAAGTTTGAATTTGAATCTAGTTGAAAAAAAAAAGAAGAAGAAAACTTGGCAGTTTTTTGAAAACTAAAATTTCATTTTTGAAATCTGGAAGTTAATTTTAAAACAGCAGTTTAAATTTAAACTTAAGTTCAGTTTCTTAAAGATATTTAAATCTGCAGGTTTTCAAAAATGAATTTGTATTTTAATAAAGAGATTTAAAATCAAGGTGTAAAGCAAGAGTTCAATTTCAAGTTTAAATTCAAGTGATTTAAATAGGGAACAGTTCAAATGTATTGAATTTAAAAATCTGGATAATTGAATAAGTTCAAAAATTTAGATGTTTCCAAACAAGTTTAAATTTAAATTGTTTATTAAAAGTAAATTTGTTTTCAAACAAATATTTTAAACTTGTTTTCCTTTTGAATAAAGTCATTATAAAAGATTTATAAAAGGAAGTCAAATGATGTGTTAACTTGAATTTGAAATTTGACAATAATGTATTTAAACTTATTTTTAAACTAGATTAAGCAAATTAAGACTTATCTTATATAAGCTTTAATTATAAGTAATAAATGTTATTGGCATTTGTTTTAGAAAGAATATAAATGGAATCTAAATTGGTTTATGCTTAAATAAATATCATTTTGAATTTTAGATTCAAAATGGAATTTGAATTTAAATATAAAATGCAATGTTCTAAGTACACTTTAATATTAATAAAATTATTAATAAGAAATGGATTTTTCATAGAAATTATTAAGGCGTTAAGGCAATTAAATAAATAAGTTAATTGAGGAGTGGCTTATTTATTTAATTTATATTTAATAATTTGGATTAAATTATTTTATAATTAATCAAGGGATTAGTTAAAGAAATTAATTAAGAAGAAATTAATTTGATAAGTAATTAAGGGTAGTTAATTACTAAGTGTGATTAATCAAAGGTGATTAATAATTATGGTTTAATTAAGATTAATTACTTGATGTAATTAATTTAATTTAAGATAATTAATTAAATAAAATTAAGGATCATTAATTAAATAATTAATGATGTAATTAAGATTTAATAATTAAGATTAATTATTAATAAATGATTAAAGGTAATTAATTAATTGTAATTAATTAAGGTTTAATGTAATTAGTTATAGTTAATTAATGAAGTAATTAAAGGTTAATTACTAATTATGGTTAAGAGTAATTAATTTGTGAAATTAATTAAGGATAATTACTTAAATGTAATTAAAGAATAATTAATCAAGGGGATTAATTAAAGTGATTAATAATGGATAATTAATTAATTAATTTGTAATTAATTAATGATGATGTAAGCAAGATTTATATTTAGGTAAGTAATTAATTTAATTCATTTTAAGTTAATTAGAGAAGATGTAATTAATTTAATTAATTTTAAATTAATTATAGATGGTATGATTATAAGTCATTGCTTATATGAATGGATAATGATTGCTTTGAATGGTTTGAATCTCAGAGATGAGATTAGTAATGTTGATTGATATGGATGCATTGGTTGCATTGTGATATTAATATGGATTATCTTTTAATAGTGATAATGTAGATTATCTGTGGTTTGATAATGATAATTATCTGTTGTGAATCTATGAGTTATCTATCTTTGTGTATATAGATAATGTTATTAAACTGTTTTAAACTCTAAAACAACTTGGACCTAAAAGACACGCTTGGATTTCGATGAGACCGGGATCGGGTTTCCATATTTGGATATCCGAAAACCACATCGATTCCAATTAACGATAGGTCGTTAATCTAAGTGGAGTTTAGTGAAGACTCGAGGTGTAAGAGCTATACGTCAGTATAACTCTGTGGGTGATTCCGTAATGAGTTTGACGGAATAGTACTTATAGATTCGAGATGAAGAATTAGAGTGCAAGGGTTATCGTCGTTAACTCTGAGGGTGATTCCAAAACGAGTGTAACGAGTTAATGCCTTCGGTTTCGTTCGAACCCGGAACGAACTTGTATGGATTGAATGCTTTCAGAACATCGTCAGGTGGACGATGAGCATTCTAAGTGATGTGTCCTCTAAAGGTAATCGTAGCCTCAAGCCTCATCAACCGGGAATGGCTAAAACAGGGGAGGTGCAGCAAGGCTTCGTGGGTAGCCCCCACTTGAGAGCAAGATTTTCCCCTGTCTAGAAGTCCCTTTTTATTTCGGCTTAGTGGGCAGTTGGAAAGCGCGCCGACTGCGGGGTTGTCTTGTTCGGAACTATTCAGTAAGGAATGGGTCCGGCCTTGTGTTGCAGGGGAGTTAGGGTGGCTCCTCGGTACGTTGATCTAGGCCACGTACTGTGACGGGCGGTACCCCAGTAGCCCTGCCATTGTATGGAATCCAAAATCCAATAAGTGCCAACGGTTTTGATTGTATTACCCACTTTTGTGGCTAGTAGCTGGAATTTAATAGATGTAACAATTTCGGCTATTTCATATTTATTTGAAAACCCTAGACACTATTATAATATCATCGGATTTCCTATCAAATGTTTTGGTTAGCGTAAGGTAAAAACTTTTCCATGTTTATGTGTGGGAAGTCTTACGTGATACCTTTCTTTTAAAGGTTTTTGAAAGTTAAGCAACTTTAACCTGTTACTCACACCAGACCCATGTCTGACCCGGAGTTTATTTTCGTTTTTCATAAACTCTTGGGTACTCAAATTTTTACGAGTAGCCAAGGGAATCAGGTTTGCATTGACGAATATTGGAGGAGCAGATGGAGCAGGAGGCTTCTGCGTTAGATAGAGTATTCCGCTGTGTGTTCTGTGTTATCTCTAATTGTATTATGTTGTAAATACTAGACAGGTGTTTATGACTGTCTAGTATGTGTTGTATTATCTGTGTACTCTGATAGTGGTTGTAAACTATGTAATATTATGTTATTAATATAATTTATTCGTTCCGCTGTTTAGATTCTGATGTGTTGTTTCTTCTTCTTCTCTTTCTTTCTCTTTTCTATCCCTTTCTTTCTTATTAGCGATGCAATTTCCTGGTGTATGGAAGTTGGGTCGTTACAGTGGTATCAGAGCGTTAGGTTGAGTGAATACCTAGGCTCTGTAGTGGTGTCTATCTTGAGAGAGCGTATTTGTAATTTTATATATATTTATATATATTTATCTATTTCTACCTATCTGTTGGGTTACCTGTTCGGGTTTTCCAATATAGGTTATAAAGGTAGATAAGGTAGTAGTGTTTGTAACACAATTACTACCATTGGTTGGAGTCTGATGTGTAAGGTTGGAAGTGTATGTGTCGAGACTGTAGACCTAATACCGTCTCGAGTAAGCTTTGTTATGTTGAAGTATTTCATCGATCTCTGAAGGAAACCTGTTAAGGTTCGGAGACATTTTTGAAATGAAGAGTTTGGTGAAGAGAGTTTGATCTGTTCAATTTGGGCTGAAGTAAGTAATGGTATCGTGATACCTCAGGAATTTGTAACTGCGTGATGAGATGCAGTGACTATGGAGTGTTTCCGAAGATGTTTTCTTTGGAACAAATTTGGGAAGTGTGGCTGTCCCGAAGTTGTGGTTGGATTCAGCAGGATGTGTGGTGTTTCTGTCTGCTTTGGAGTCCGAGTTTCTCGAAGGAGTCTGGATTAAGAAGTTTGGATTGGTGTCAGCAGTGCAGCTCGGAGTGTTCTGTGTGCCGACAGGAAGGTCTTAGCGGAGTAGTTTTTTCTGAAGATGGAGTTTAGAAGCTGCTAAGTGAATCTGTTTCTTCAATGGATTGATTAGACCAGTGTAAGTTGTTCTGTTTGGTAAGGAGAGAACAGTTTTCTTTGGAAATTTATCTGGATTGATCGCAAAAGTGACTTGCGATTGTTTGAATATTCTCTTGGACTATTGGAGATTTTCTGGATGTCTTCTGGAAAGACAGAGTTTTTCTGCATCTGGAGTTTGAGCTTTTGAATCGTCTAGAATTCCAGGAGTGCAACCGGTGGTTCAGCATAGTAGAAGGACGATTCCTAGAGTTAGAGGTTGGTGAAGCAACTCAGTTTTTGGAGGAATTTCTGAGTTCTTCTTTGTGGATCTGTAGAACTATATTTCTAGGAAGTGATGTCCAGTGGTGCTTGTGTTCTTCATCAGCATTTTCTTATCTACTTCGGATCAGAGTTGTGTAGCGGAAGCAGTTTGGGAGTGCTTTTGATTTATCTTTTCCGGATAAGGAGAAGTAAGTTCAGTCTTCTACTAGTTATGGAGTAGAATTGTGATTTGGTTTTGGGTTGATCTTGAGATGATCGTTGTGTTGGGTTATTTTTAGTTCTGATTGTTTCTAGAGGAATCAGCAAGGGTTAAGCGGATCAGTTGAATGTTGGCAGTCAAGATTGTCCGAAGACTTTTGTGGATATGAGACAGAGAAATTTGGAATTCGAAGTTGGAGACTTCGTTGTTGTAGGAGTTTTCTCTGATCCAAGGAGCTATAAGATGAGGTAAGCTGGAAAATTAGCTCCGAGATGTTTGGATCTCTTCTCTGTGTTTTTGTTGGATCAGTATTTGGTTTTCAGGATTGAATTGTCAGTTTGGATAACTGGAATTCAATGAGTTTCACGTATCTCTGAGGGAGTACGTGTATGGTCTATCTCTAGTTTTAGAACCAGCAGTTATGGAGTTTGGTTGTTGAGTCAGACTCGTCTGTAGTCTGATATGCTGTCTAATTCTGTAAGATATAGATGAATAGGAGCTCTATAGTTTAATAGTATTTATTGTTTGGAATTTATAGAGCGAGTATCCCGATATTTTTATATACCGGGGAAACTCGTGGAAGTTTTTATCCAGAATTTGTCTGGATAATTAGATTTGTTTGATTGATTGAATTGATTGCTATGGTTGTTAGCATATTATTGGTATATGCTTGTGTTTTTTTTTTAAATTAAATCTTTAAATAGATTATTAAATTACCTTTGTTTTAAATTTCGGGGACGAAATTCTTTGAAGGGGGAAGGAATGTGATGACCCGGGATTTGTAAGCAATATCAATTTAATAATCTGAATTAAAAATTAAATTGATTTGATAATCTTTGTTAATAAGATTTGAATTAATTTAATAATCCAATAAAAATAAATATGTAATTGATATATTTTATCTTTTAAAAGTTAATAATTGTTTTATATTTAAAATGTATATAGGATATGTATACATTAGAAATAGATATTGCTTTAAACTAATAAATAAATATGATTTTGAATGCATAAGATAAATATTGAAATGATTTAAAATATGTTTAACTCAAGTTTAAATAAATAAGAATAAGGTTTATTTTGATTTCTTAAAAATATAATTTCTTTTATAAGTTATTTATAGTTATCAAATGTTGTTACTTTTAAAATATAATAATACATTGTTTTTGACAGAAAGATTTTTATATAAAAATAATTGTTTTTCAAAACTTAAATTGTGTAGTTATATTTGTAATTAAAATGGGTTTCAAAATTTAATTTGAACTTGAACTCAAAGCTTTGAAATCTAAAAGTATAAATGTTTTTAATTTGCTTTGATTTTGAAATATTTGTATAAGCTTCATTTTATAAACTAAATTTGATTTATTCATTTTAAAATTTATATACATGCAAGCATGATTAACTAATTCATTTAAACATAAGTTTACATTCATCTTATAATAACATACTAAATTAATACTAATTAACTTTTAATAAATACTAAGTAAGCTTTTAATTAAATACTAATTGCTTTTATAAGACAAGTGTAATACATAAACATGATAAAGTGACAAGTGTGTAAATTGTAAGACAAGTGTCATTTATTTGTTTTTCTTTTATTTTTATTTCAGTTTTTACATATAAACAAATTCTCTTCCATTTTTATTTCTTTTTTTTTCTAAAAACTAAGAAACAATGGAAAAACCCAAATCTGAAACATCTTCAATCCACTCCACAAATCTGAAACAAAGCTTGCATGCAAATTCTTCTTACAAATCAATACAAAATCATTTTCAAAAGCCTCCACATTTTTATGTTTAGAAAACATATCTGTCACATTTTGAAATCAAGAAGAAAATCACCTGCACTTCTGGAATTAGCCTGCATGCAAGCCAAAAAGCAATCTGCATTCAAGTAAACCTACATCAAAACTTTGCATTTCCTCCTTTCAAAATATGGAAATCCTGTAGTAGCTGCATGCAAAGCAAACCTGTCACCTTCTTAAGAAAAATCAAATTTCAATTCAATTCTGCAATCTCAAAGCCTGCATTTCATATGCAAGCAATACTGCATATTGTTGTTCAAATATAAAAGCTTCTGCATAGTTTCAAATATAAAGGCATCTGCATCATTTAGCATCTGGAATCCTAGCAACTGCAGTTTCAAAATTAAAGAAACAAAGCATGCATACAAGAGCTCTGTAACAAGCAACTCAAAGTTTTAAAGCAAGCATTGGAATGAAAAGTTTTAAAAAGAATAGGGGTTTCCAGTTTTAAAAGCACTTCTGCAAAACCAAACTTTCAAACCTATGGAGGCTCTGTTTTCAAATTTAACAGGTGAGTAACATTCTATATTAAATAAACTTAAGTATAGATTTTGGGTTGCTTTCTTTACTTGTGAATATAAATGTTTGCATGTCATTTACAAGTTCATTGCTGGTACTTATATATATATGTGAATATGGACATAGTTGTGAATGCTTTTGTGATTTTTTGTTGCCTGCATTTTTTGGGAAGCTTTTCCAGAAAATAAGTTTACTCTGCCCCTAAAAATTTGTGCGTGACTTCATAACATAAATGGTTTAAGGTATAATTATGTTGCATGTTTTATCACTGAAACAAAATATGTTTGAGAATGCAATATAAGTTTGTCTCTGAATATTTATATGGATGTGTGGATGGGTATGAAGTGTTTCTGTTCAATCTCTGTTACCAGTTTCAAGTTCATGTTTTGATTCAAAAATTTATATTCTCCTAAAAATCCATTTGGATTAGTACTTAACATTTGAATAAAACTGTTGTTATATCATCAAAGAGTTTTAAAGATTTGTTAAGTTAAATTTTAAATTGAAAGGTTCACTGGAAATATAAAAAAATAAAAATAAAAATAAACATCAGTGGATGTCAAATTAGGTGTAAATTTAAACTGAATAATTTATGAATTCAGTATTATGAAATGAATACACAAACCAAATCAAGATTTTTAACATTCAAATCACAATTTTTAAACTTGAATTGAGGGAGCAGTTCTGAAATGAACTTAAAAGAGAAAATTTTGACTTTCTGGTGATCCACGAAGGTGTGGAGTTAGGGGTTCCTCATGTAGTTAGAATGGTGATGGGTGATGATGGGAAAAATGGTTGGACAGTGATTAATGCTAGGGGTTGTATATAAGTGAACTTTGAAATTTAGAACCCTAGATATTGTCTGGGTTGTGTTTTGATTGGCACGACCTACTCAGTGGATCGAGTGCCTTGTAACTTAAGGGGATGTTTGAGGATGAGTCGATGGTGGAATGAACGGAGGCGCAAGCATTCAGATGGTCGGAGGAAGGTGGTGGAAGCTTTGACAGGTTTGGGTGGATTTGGTCTTCTGTTTCCAGATTTTGGGATTTGAACTCGAATTCAAATTCGAGTTGTAAATGAGCATTGTGATGTTTGTAATGGTTTGAGGGTTTGATCGATGATGTGAGAAGGTCACTGGAGGCGGGTGATGTTTGCCGGAGGCACGGTGCATGTGCACCGTGCACTTTAAGGTTCAGGGGATTGTTTGGGATGCTCAAGGGAAACTGGAGAATAACTCGAAGCAGATAGTATGTTTACTCGAAGGAGAGAGCTTGCAGACTCGAAGTGGATTTAGCAGTGCTCGGGTTTAGGCATGTTAACAGGTTTAGTCCTGCAACCTGTAGCTCTGTTTTGATTTTTAAACTACAATTTAAACTGAACTTTAATGAAATAAAGATTCAAATGAGATTTAAATGTAGTTTTGAAATCTGGAGTAAGTTTAAATTCTAAAAAAAAAAATATAGATTCAAGTTTGAATTTGAATCTAGTTGAAAAAAAAAAGAAGAAGAAAACTTGGCAGTTTTTTGAAAACTAAAATTTCATTTTTGAAATCTGGAAGTTAATTTTAAAACAGCAGTTTAAATTTAAACTTAAGTTCAGTTTCTTAAAGATATTTAAATCTGCAGGTTTTCAAAAATGAATTTGTATTTTAATAAAGAGATTTAAAATCAAGGTGTAAAGCAAGAGTTCAATTTCAAGTTTAAATTCAAGTGATTTAAATAGGGAACAGTTCAAATGTATTGAATTTAAAAATCTGGATAATTGAATAAGTTCAAAAATTTAGATGTTTCCAAACAAGTTTAAATTTAAATTGTTTATTAAAAGTAAATTTGTTTTCAAACAAATATTTTAAACTTGTTTTCCTTTTGAATAAAGTCATTATAAAAGATTTATAAAAGGAAGTCAAATGATGTGTTAACTTGAATTTGAAATTTGACAATAATGTATTTAAACTTATTTTTAAACTAGATTAAGCAAATTAAGACTTATCTTATATAAGCTTTAATTATAAGTAATAAATGTTATTGGCATTTGTTTTAGAAAGAATATAAATGGAATCTAAATTGGTTTATGCTTAAATAAATATCATTTTGAATTTTAGATTCAAAATGGAATTTGAATTTAAATATAAAATGCAATGTTCTAAGTACACTTTAATATTAATAAAATTATTAATAAGAAATGGATTTTTCATAGAAATTATTAAGGCGTTAAGGCAATTAAATAAATAAGTTAATTGAGGAGTGGCTTATTTATTTAATTTATATTTAATAATTTGGATTAAATTATTTTATAATTAATCAAGGGATTAGTTAAAGAAATTAATTAAGAAGAAATTAATTTGATAAGTAATTAAGGGTAGTTAATTACTAAGTGTGATTAATCAAAGGTGATTAATAATTATGGTTTAATTAAGATTAATTACTTGATGTAATTAATTTAATTTAAGATAATTAATTAAATAAAATTAAGGATCATTAATTAAATAATTAATGATGTAATTAAGATTTAATAATTAAGATTAATTATTAATAAATGATTAAAGGTAATTAATTAATTGTAATTAATTAAGGTTTAATGTAATTAGTTATAGTTAATTAATGAAGTAATTAAAGGTTAATTACTAATTATGGTTAAGAGTAATTAATTTGTGAAATTAATTAAGGATAATTACTTAAATGTAATTAAAGAATAATTAATCAAGGGGATTAATTAAAGTGATTAATAATGGATAATTAATTAATTAATTTGTAATTAATTAATGATGATGTAAGCAAGATTTATATTTAGGTAAGTAATTAATTTAATTCATTTTAAGTTAATTAGAGAAGATGTAATTAATTTAATTAATTTTAAATTAATTATAGATGGTATGATTATAAGTCATTGCTTATATGAATGGATAATGATTGCTTTGAATGGTTTGAATCTCAGAGATGAGATTAGTAATGTTGATTGATATGGATGCATTGGTTGCATTGTGATATTAATATGGATTATCTTTTAATAGTGATAATGTAGATTATCTGTGGTTTGATAATGATAATTATCTGTTGTGAATCTATGAGTTATCTATCTTTGTGTATATAGATAATGTTATTAAACTGTTTTAAACTCTAAAACAACTTGGACCTAAAAGACACGCTTGGATTTCGATGAGACCGGGATCGGGTTTCCATATTTGGATATCCGAAAACCACATCGATTCCAATTAACGATAGGTCGTTAATCTAAGTGGAGTTTAGTGAAGACTCGAGGTGTAAGAGCTATACGTCAGTATAACTCTGTGGGTGATTCCGTAATGAGTTTGACGGAATAGTACATATAGATTCGAGATGAAGAATTAGAGTGCAAGGGTTATCGTCGTTAACTCTGAGGGTGATTCCAAAACGAGTGTAACGAGTTAATGCCTTCGGTTTCGTTCGAACCCGGAACGAACTTGTATGGATTGAATGCTTTCAGAACATCGTCAGGTGGACGATGAGCATTCTAAGTGATGTGTCCTCTAAAGGTAATCGTAGCCTCAAGCCTCATCAACCGGGAATGGCTAAAACAGGGGAGGTGCAGCAAGGCTTCGTGGGTAGCCCCCACTTGAGAGCAAGATTTTCCCCTGTCTAGAAGTCCCTTTTTATTTCGGCTTAGTGGGCAGTTGGAAAGCGCGCCGACTGCGGGGTTGTCTTGTTCGGAACTATTCAGTAAGGAATGGGTCCGGCCTTGTGTTGCAGGGGAGTTAGGGTGGCTCCTCGGTACGTTGATCTAGGCCACGTACTGTGACGGGCGGTACCCCAGTAGCCCTGCCATTGTATGGAATCCAAAATCCAATAAGTGCCAACGGTTTTGATTGTATTACCCACTTTTGTGGCTAGTAGCTGGAATTTAATAGATGTAACAATTTCGGCTATTTCATATTTATTTGAAAACCCTAGACACTATTATAATATCATCGGATTTCCTATCAAATGTTTTGGTTAGCGTAAGGTAAAAACTTTTCCATGTTTATGTGTGGGAAGTCTTACGTGATACCTTTCTTTTAAAGGTTTTTGAAAGTTAAGCAACTTTAACCTGTTACTCACACCAGACCCATGTCTGACCCGGAGTTTATTTTCGTTTTTCATAAACTCTTGGGTACTCAAATTTTTACGAGTAGCCAAGGGAATCAGGTTTGCATTGACGAATATTGGAGGAGCAGATGGAGCAGGAGGCTTCTGCGTTAGATAGAGTATTCCGCTGTGTGTTCTGTGTTATCTCTAATTGTATTATGTTGTAAATACTAGACAGGTGTTTATGACTGTCTAGTATGTGTTGTATTATCTGTGTACTCTGATAGTGGTTGTAAACTATGTAATATTATGTTATTAATATAATTTATTCGTTCCGCTGTTTAGATTCTGATGTGTTGTTTCTTCTTCTTCTCTTTCTTTCTCTTTTCTATCCCTTTCTTTCTTATTAGCGATGCAATTTCCTGGTGTATGGAAGTTGGGTCGTTACATATATATTGTTCCGCTGTGATTTTTGAGATTCTATGTGTTGTTTCTGTTTTCTTTTACCTCTTCTTCTTTCTTTCTTCTCACCCTCTCTTCTTTTCAACCACCTTCTATCATTCTATACTTTTTGGGTCAGACATGTGTGATTTATTGTCGATTCAAAGGGTATGGATTTGCGGGTCGTCATAGATTTATTCCAGTAATTACTCATTTGATGGTTTGAATTATAAAGTAACACCTTTTTGTAGAGGAAGATTGCACACAACACCGTTGGTATAGTTTTTTCTAAATGTCTTAATTAGCTCAACTGGCAACATTAGACCTCATAGTTTTCTATCATGTGAGCATCGGAAAATTGATAATACCTATATATATCAGCACAAACAACACATATTCATGTGTTATTTGAGTAGGTGATTAGGTTATGAGGATTACTAATTAAATTTATCATGGTATAACTAGTTCAACAAAACTTAAATAACTAATTTTTGCTATCCAAAGTTTAGGATAAAATTATTACAGTTAATAATGGTTTACTTCAGTGTGGAATAATGAATGCCACAGAGTGAAGACAATGCCAAAACTATTAAAATCTATAACAACAATAATAGGAATATTAGAGAACGAAATACCTAAACGTTGGTTGCTTTTCTTCATTTATAGACTATACACCATGTTATTTCCCTCCCCGTGCGAGCAATATACAATGATCCAGTCTAGTGCAATTGTAGAGAATCATGTCTATAAGCTTAAGATTAAAGTGACATTACAAATAAAGAAATGTTAAATTCACTTCACTTCTCAAATACAAACTTAATTATTTAATTAAATATCAATTTATCGTTTAACTTACACACAAAATTGGATAGCAACGGAAATGGGTATAACAGTTTCCTATGTACAATGCCCAAGATGATATCATATATGCACAGTCGGTTCAACTAAACAATTACATAGAATAAACCTTTTGCTGAAAAGAAGTATAGGTAATAACTATCTCATTGATAATTATAATGCAGGACAGACATACAATAATTTGAATTAATTTATTTATGCTTAAAGGCAAGCGGCGATGATTCAAATACTACGATAGTATTAGAAAATTACCAACTAAATAGCAAGTAGTGGTGGTGCGTTTGGAGTCGGAGTTAAAGTTGGATTCTAAGAGCATGCATAGTAGCAATTTGGTGATTTGATAGGTGGCACTAATTTGATGGAGTCTGAATAGGGGGACGGGGACATAGCGAAATTTGGGTGGTAGTGGAATTTTGTGGAGAGACAGATGCTGGTGGCAATGCATAAATGGAATTTGGGGATTAGGTTTAGAGGTATATTGAAGTAAAGCATCTAATGGAGGGAAATGAATAGCTCACAGGTAATTGTCTAAAGCAGCATTTTAGCGAAAATACTTGATATTATATAAGCTTTAAAACAAGAACTAACAGCGTATTGTAGTAAAACGCTGACAATAAAGGCTGTTAAAAGGCATATTTCTTATAGTGATGATTAAATTCTATGGTGAGCGCAGAGGAAAAATGGGACGTATGATTTTTGTGTAATAAAAGATATGCATCCCAAAATAAGCACTTGTATTATGGGAACTAAACCGAGATGTCGGAATAATGGAAAAAGGAGAAGAATGTTTCATTTTTTTTTTGGTTTTTAGTTTGGATTAGGATGACTACCTGTTCATTCATGAAGAAAAAATCATCCTTATAAGCATTATCTTTCTATATGAAATCAAATAATTGTGTGTAAAATAAAGAAAGTATTTTCTTTTCAAGTTCGACAACAAAATATTAAATGTACTAGGAACAAATAGTAATGATTGAAAACATGTAAAATAAAAATTAGTTGAATTCAAAGATGAACTCTATGTTTATGATGCACAAGAGCTGCTATGTCTCTGCATAAAATGTTCTTCCTTATCCCTAAATCCAATGCACCAGTCAGTAACAGGGTACACACTCGTGCTACATAAACTCAAGGAAAGATATAAAAGTACTGGAATAACAAAATTTAGTGAATATAGAAATAATATGAAATTGACTAAGAGAACTTACTATAAATTAAAGTGCACTTTGAACTAAAGAATGATGTATCTAGAGGTAAATAAAAGAAGCTAATATCAAAAAAATTCGGTTGCTTGACATATAATGAGTGAAAAATGATTGGTAATATAACTTTTGCATAACCATAGGCAGTTTTTATTCTCCTTACTGCTAATTATGACGACCCGCCTTTCTAACCCCAGAAAGGCGTTTCATCATTAAGAAAGAAAGGGATAGAAATAGAAAAGAATAGAAAGAAAGAATAACAACACCAGAATCTCACAGCGGAATGGAACAAAATATAAACATCACATAACTATTACATAGTTATACATACATCAGGGTTATACAATATCATATAACAGGACTGTCATATACATGTATGTCCACTCATACATCCAAAATACAGCATACACTAACTACACATCGGACTACATATATAGATACATACGTCTAGTCTTCTTTCCAAAATAGCTTTTTCAGAAAATCAACACTTCCAATACCTATCTCTTGGCTACTCATAAAATTTGAGTACCCAAGAGTTTATGAAAAACAAAATATAAACTACGGGTCAGACATGGGTCTGGTATGAGTAAACAGGTTGAAATTTCTTAACTTTGAAAATCATTTGAAATAAAGGTATCACGTAAGACTTCCCACAAATAAATATGGGTAAGTTTTTACCTTACGCTAACCAAAACATTTTTATAGGAAATCCAGTGATATTATAATAGTGTCTAGGGTTTTCAAGTAAATAGAAAATAGCCGAAATTGTTACATTCATTAAATTCCAGCTACTAGCCACGAAAGTGGGTAATACAAATCAAAACCGTAGGGTCTCGTAGGGAAAATGGGTTTCCAACAATGGCAGGGCTACTGGGGTACCGCCCGTCACAGTACGGGTCCTAGATCACCGTACCGAAGATCACTCTCGACCGCCTACAACACAAGGTCGGAACCATTCGTTACTGAACAGTCCCGAACAAGATAACCCCGCAGTTGTGGCCAACAACTGCTCACACAGCCGAAATAAAAAGGGACATCTAGACAGGGGAATATCTTGTCTTGCTTGGGCATGACCCACCTAACCTTGCTGCATCTCCCCTGTTTTAGCCATTCCCGGTTGGTGAGGCTTGAGGCTGCGATTACCTTTATTGAACATTATTCTTAGAATGCTCATCGCCCGTCTGACGATGTGCTGAAAGTATTCAATCCATACAAGTTAGTTCAGGGATCGAACGAAACCGAAGGCATTTTCCCGTTACACTCATTTTGGAACCACCCTCAGAGTTAACAACGATAACTCTTGCATTCTGAAATACCATCTCGATCTCCAAATGACAAGTCACGACCTATCGTTTAATTTGGATCGATGTGGTTTTCGGAGAATCAAAATTGATTCTTCCGATCCCGGTCCCATCGAAATCCAAACGCCATTTTAAGGGCCAAGTTGTCTATTTAACTTAACATTTCAATTTAATATTAGAATTCACATAACAGATATAACAGATAGATCATACACAGTTATCACAGATATCCATAATATATTATAACATATCACAGAAATATCATCAACAGATATCAATGTCAATCAAACAGAATTACCAATTCATATCAAAACAGTTTGGTTTTACTTAACTAAATTATTTGCTTAAGAGTAAACTACTTCATTTTGTTTAATTAATCACCGATTACTTAACTTATTAATGATCAATTAATTACTTAGTTAATCATTAATTATTAATTTATTAATCATCTAATCTTTGATTAATTATTTAATTAATTAACTTTTATCCATCAATTGTTACTTAATTACTCAGTTAATTAATTTATTTTTAACTGTTAATTAATAACTTACTTATTAATAATGAATTACTTATTTAATTACTTTAATTAATCAATTTTTATCAATTAAATTAATTATAATCCCTAATTAATCACTTAAGTTAATTACCATTAATTAACCTTTAAGTAATTAGCTAACATTCTTAAGTTTTAAATTGATTTAACACATGATTTATTTTTAATTTACAAAATTAATTTAGAGTTATCAATTTAATTTCAAATATAAATTAATTTACATTTTAATTACTTTATATTAATCAACTATCTTTACATCACTTACCTTATTAAACCTTTAAAACAAATATTAACCTAACTAACTAATTGCTTAATTAACTTAGTTATAAAACTACAAAAACAAAATTATGCACGTTCAATTGGTAATGGACCCGAGACAGCTCCTCTTTCTACTCGAATCGGTCTCGAGTTTCCCCCGTGCTTCTCCTGCGTCTCTCTTCCCATCTTCTTCTCCTCTTCCCTAGTTTCTTTCTTCTTCTCATCATATTTTTTTTTAGTTTAAGTAAAAAAACAACAGAACACAACGACTAACACGCGCGTCCCAAATAAAGAACTCGAAGCATTTCTCGAGAGTCCCGAGCAAAACGCACGCGAAAACCCAAAAAGGCACTTCAGTGGTACTGATCATCACCGTGCACGTGCACGGTGGTTCGCTTCGCCACCGGCGACTCGCGTCACCTCCAGCAAACTCAAATTTGACCGAGCACTCAAAATCGAAACCCAAATTTTCAAATACAAGACGAAAACAAAATATGACCTGAAGCTCGACTGGCCGTATGTACATACTGGAACAAAACGTCTCGGCCCATCAACGGTGACCACCAGAAGCGATGGTACTTCACCCAAACTTCAACCACACTCACCCCTCACCCCTCCTGGAGTCGCGTTCAACTCGGTTGCTTAATGGAGCCGCAAACAATTTTTTTACAGAGCATTGAAAACATAAGCACTAAACCCTACATTTGATTCAAACTCAAGATTCCTTCATTGAATGAATTTTTCAGCATTTTTCTTGTGTTAAATGGATTACAAGCTTGTTTCATATCCAATTACAACAATTAAGATTAACCCGGTGATCCAGGATTGACAAAAACCCATTTTAGTTTCATTTTAAAACTGCTCTTAATACCCTTGCTTAAAAATCATAATTTTTATGCTAAAAATACAATTATGTGTATGAAATCTAAATATGTTATTGAATTTACAAATTTAAACATTCGAATTTTGATCCTTTTAATTATTTTACCTTTGTAACTTGAAATAAGTATTTATAAAATACTGTAAAACTCTAACAAAGTTGCAGGCCTTGATTTGGGTAAACAACTTAAATTAGCATTAATATCCAAGTTCAAAATATTTATATGAAGAAGTATTTACAATTTCTTTGCTTTACTATGTTCAGAAACTTGGAAACAAAAACTGAAGAACAGCCATATCAAATTTTCCAGAGCAACAGAAAATACTCAAGGCTACTTATTTAAGCAAATATCAAAACACACACCATTTATAAGCTAAAGATACAAGTTTAGATTGAAAATAGGTAAGTTTACTCACCAGAACAAGATTTGAACAGAAAGTGATGTGTTGATGAAATTGCAAAAGAATTTTCCTGAAAGCCTTCTTTTTCTGCTTTTGAAATAAATTTATGTTTGCAAAGCAATAATGTTTCTCAGGTTTGCTTTAGGTTTTGTTCAGTTTTATAAACGAACATAATATATAGGTGGATATATATAGAAGCTTTGAACGGTAGGTTATAACTGGACAGTTTTATTTGTTTGTATTGCCATGCTCTTTAATTGGCTATGAAGTTAATTCCCTGCAGAAAGAAATTATCATAGAAATTCGACTGTAGTACTTGCTTGAACAAAATGTTGTGCTATTAAATGTATGTGCTTTCATTTATGTTTACATCTAATTAATGTTTGCTGATACTTACTTATGTGTTGTACAAAGATATTTATTTTTATTTCGGCCGAACATATTTTGTATAAGACACAGATTTTGTTTTGTTATATTGAAGTGAAAACTTTGTTTTTCTTATGCATATAAACTTACAGCGTCACCTAAGTTTTATTTTTAGTTTATATTTTTTTCTCTGGTCAAAACACTTGATTGTTTTACATATGTGTATACAGATTATGCACAAGATTTTTTTACATGTAATTTGTATACTTGTTCAACAACATCTTGATATGATCTTTATTAAAATTTATGTACTGTATAAATGGGCTTCACAGGCTAATGTTTTGACTTTATTGATTGCAATCTATTTGTACTTTAGATTTTTTTCAAGCATTTGTATCATAATATTGCATTTGCAAATTTTATATTCCTAGTTATAACTTATATTTGTATATTTATATTCTTAGTTAAATTTTATATTTTATAATTATGGTTTATACTTAGGTTCATAATTATGATTTATACTTGTTTTGTATGTTTATGTTTATAATCATTTATATTGTTTTATACTTAAGTTTTAAATTTCCATGTTTATGTTTAATATTACTATGTTTGTTTATTTTAAACATTATTATTTCAATTTCATTTTATTAGATTAAATATCAACAATATAAAATCTTTGATTTTAGTGTATAAGACATATTTTGTTTTAAATGATTTTGAAACATTAATTTTTTTTCAAATCAAATTTTCTTTACAACACATATAACTATTAAATATCAAAGATCTCATCATTTTAAAAATTTAAAAGCTTGTATTTAATTTAAATTAGATTAAATATTTATTAAAATATGCTGTTAAAAATTCCGGGTTGTTACATTCCTCCCCCCTTAAAAGAATTTCGTCTCCGAAATTTAAACAACAGTTAATTCAAAAGCTTATATATTAACAATCCAAACATACATATCATTCATACAATAACAAAATCAAACAGTCTACTCTAACAAACATCACTAGTTATCCGAACATAAATCCGGATAAGCATTCTTAAAACTATCGAGAGTTTCCCAGGTACAATCTCTAGGATCCTCACTCCATTGCACCTTGACGAGTTTCACCACTTTGTTCCTGAGTTGCTTCTCGTCTCGATCCACGATCCGAACTGGATTTCTGACTACAGTTAAATTGGGTTCAATTTTCAAATCTTCTTGAATTACCGATTCTACAACCAGTGATGGATCATGAACAAATTTCCTCAAATGCGATACATGAAACAAATTATGAATCCCAGACATCCGCTCTGGCAATTCAATCCTGTAGGCTACATGTAACGACCCGTTAAATTCGATGATATTAAATGAGTTAATTTAATATGATTACTAATCTAATTTAGAATGAAATAAAAGTCTTAAGATTTTATTTGAGTAAATGTAGGAATTAGATATAGTAATTTGTAATTTAATGTTAAACAATTTAATATTTATATGGCAATAGATTTGAATAATGTAAATTGTCCTACTTAGTTATAAGTTAAATATAAGAAACCAATATAAATATTGAATTAGTGAATATTAATAAAAATATTAACTAGAATGGGATTCATTAATATAGAAATCAATAGTGGAGATTGTACATTTGGTTGTAAAATAGATAGTGACTAAATAAAGGTGACCGTTGAACAAACAATGCAATAAGTGTAGATAAGTAATTTTAATGAATGTTGTCGATAATAAACGTACTTAAAATGGTAATAAATTGTTTTGCCTAGATGATTATATATTGATAAGCTATAACTAAATAGGAAGTTTGGTAGTAAATAGGAAATAAGAAGACAAAGGCAACTAGTAAATTTATAAATGAATTCTAATAATAGGTCGTAATTAATGCATATATATTGGGCATTTGTGATAATTACCAATTTTTAATCATTCATTTATTTAATTAAATCTAAATCTATGGCAACATTTTTGGTATTAATAGTTGTAGGTGAATTTGAATGAAAAAGGGTAACAATTATTTAGGTTAAGCATTTAGTGAGTATATTAAGTTAAGAAGGGCAATCGATTTAAATAAATCTAAATTAATTATTTGGTTGTTAATGTGTTCTAGTTAATAAAAGGGAATTTATAAGAATAAAGAATGCACTAATGAAATATATTATAATTCAATGTTATTTATACCCATAAATGTCTATTCACTGAATAGAAAGTTTTAAATCAATAAACGAATTTATTGAGGTTCCGATTTTAATTTATAACTTTTAATGTAGACTTAATTACAATTAATTTATTTAAAAGGTGTAGTTAGCGTAGATTTTGTTTGTAATTGTAGAGGGTTAATTTTATAAGACTAAATTTATGCTAATTCTACTTATAATAGGACCATGGGTTGTTTTAGTACAGAAAGCAGGATTTATAAATTTAATTAAAGTATCAAAATTCAACAATGGTATTTATTGCATAATAAAATGGAATTAACGATCGGACCTGTCGTTTGATCGTATGGACGCGAAACGCCTTGAAATCGATTTAATTAAAAATCAATTTGAAATCAATTTGAAAATTTTGTTTTCGGCATAACTTCTTCATACGATCGAATTTGGACGTGAAACTTTTTCCATCGCGTTCAGAATATTTTAAAATACCAATTTGGATATATGGGTTTAATAAATTTCGTTCCGGGGTCAGAACGGGTTTTTTGGGCCAACTACCGTTTAGCACGTTCGTAATTCGTGCCCACCTAGCCTACTACAGTTTGTCTATAAATAGACAATGATAAACCCTAGCCTCCATCTTCTATCATTTGTCTATACGTTCATTTTCTTCATCTCTTTCTCTTCCTCAATGGTTGCAAAACCTAGATCTATCTACAGTTCAAAATCAAAAGTCAAAAATTCAAACTCTCCAGAAAAATTCCAAAAATTTATATGTTAACGCCCTCGAAATGCGAAATCCGCTGGTGCAATCTGTTTTTCAATTCGAGTTATCGTTTGCTCTGAAATTAAAGGTTTATCCACGACCGTTCATCATCGCCGCGATCAACTTCGTCGGATCGAGAAACTGTTTCTGGGTTTTGGAGAGGGAGCCGAGGGGATCGCATCTATGTGGTTGGTTTGGCGTTTCGACGGTCAGATTTGCGGCAAAAATTGGCTAAGGTTTTATGAAATCAGGTGGCGGCTGTGCAAATTCTGTGCTTCGGTTGGTTCATCGCGTGTCGTGTTCATAGGGGAGGTCGGCAACGATTATGGTAGTCGAGGTGGGACCAGAGACGATCGAGTTTTCCAGGCGGCGCGTCAAGTTTGCCGTGCGCGATTTGGGTTTTCCACGTGCTCGTTTCAGTTGCGTGCGTTCTACCTGTAGCGGAGTGATGGAGTGGAGATGAATGACGTGGCAATGGTGGGAAGGGTGAGTTTTGTGTTGTGTTCTTTTGTTTATATTTTATTTAATTGAATTCAATCGCATTTATGGCTATATCTCACGCATACGAACTCCGATTCACGCGAGATTTTTTTTGTTAGGATCGTAATAAAATTCCAGACGCGTTGACGCTGGTTTGGACAAATTCTGAGACGGTCAAATTTTTGGGTTTAAATTGGATTTAAATTCAATTTAAATTCAAAAGGTGAGTGTTTTAACCCACTCACAACTTCTAAAAGTTTTTATGTTTGTTAAATTTATTTTAGATATGAGTAGAAATTTATTTGTGACTGTTTGGCATGCTTTATTCATCATATCTGTTAATTCGCATTTATTTAATTTAACTGTTAATTTATTTTATTTATTGCATAAAAATTTACAGTTAGAATTTATTTTTGCACATAAACTGCTAGTTAACAGTCATTAAATTTATTATGGAATATAAACTGTTAGTTAATATCTGTTATTGATTCCTGTATAATCCATATGCTCTGTATCAATGATTGTTTAAAATTGGATGATGATTGCAATTGATGATTGATGATTGATATTTGGATGAATGAATGCTATAACTATATTATATAAATCTGCAAGTTATCATGCGTTTCTTTTCATTCGGGATTGCGGTTTGAAATGATATAAAACCGCATTTTTATTTTTAAATTGCGGTTTGAAATGATATACAACCGCATTTTTATTTTTAAATTGCGGATTGAAATGATAAATATCCGTATCACTTGACCATAGGATAGAAAATTATATACAGGCACCGCGGTATATATATAAAATTATTTTTGAAATAATTTCTTTTATGGTTTGGATATGATACGGTTTAATAAATATTAAATTGGATATGATATAATTATATTTTATATATACATATAAAGTTAAATTGTTGAATTTAAGTTATGTAAAAAATCTGTTAAATAAAACGAATAAGTCGAAAAATGGCATTTGATAATTTATATTATACGATTAAGTACAGGCTTAAGTTCTTATATATATATATATAGAGTGTAAATATTTCAAATAAATTGAGATTGAAAGATAAATTGGAAATTTGATTGGAATTGAGCTTATTTGGAAAATTAACTCCATAAGTTGATGTTAACTTATTTAAAATTTGGAATTTTAAAGGTATGATACTTATAACTGGATTTAATGAATAAACGGAAGGAAATTTGAGTGTTAATAAATTTAGTTATTTTAAAGGTAATGCATTTATCATATAAACCTTTTAAACTAAATAATAGGAAATGAATTGTTGATTTGAAGTTTCCAACCCTAGTTTTGAAATTCATTAAATGCTCAAGGTTTGAAAATAGTGAAATCGAAGTGTTTTATTTAAAACTGAAAGAGAATCTAAAAGTTATGGGTTTAGACTGAAATTAAAATGAATAGAAATCGGGAAAGGGTGGAAATTATTTATTTGAAAGAAATTTTAAATTTAACTGTTTATTTTATATACTGATGAATATCCAAACCATTTAAGTTTTGAAAGTATGGTTTTGAAACTATGGATTTCGAAGTATTATGTTGAAAGTTAAAATTCAATTATTTGGTTTCGAGGTATTATAAATTTTAAAAGTGGCATGATTTTGGAAAAGAAATATATTTGAATAAAAATGATATTTTCGATTTGGGGTTTTATAAAATAATATCAAAATGAGTTCGTTTTGAAATGAAAAGGGTATCGTATTTATATAGTTTTGGAATGAAAAATTTTATTCTGGTTTTTAAAGTATAAACTATTTTTAAAGACCGCGGTGTTATAATAACGTTTGGTTGTTGAAGAGACCGGGATCGGAAGTTGTCATACTCTCTGCCAACTCCGAAAACCACTTTAACAACCGTGTACGCGGTGGAGATTCCAGAATGAAGTAGGTTAGTGGCGGCGTTTCCTGTAAGGTAAATACATGGACCCAACTCCCGTGAGTTGGCATAAGGTGGCTAAAACAGGAGCGATTCTCGGGCCAATGAGGTCATTCCTCTGATCGAACGCACTTCTTCGATATTATACTCTGACTTTGGATTGATTCGGTGGCCACTATTGATTTCTTTGATTTTGGGGGTGTTTGTTCGAGGTGGGCGGTAGTAGCAGCTACGCGTTTCCACCAGCCCGGATAGCAATTGGTATATCTACCCTGGCATTGCCTAGTTGTGCCGTGTCACCTACCCTAGCGCGCCCTATACGATTTTGGTTTTGTACCATACCTATGGAGTGCCCTCTGACGACGCCCAGTACGGGGGAGATTACGGTACTGTATAGACTATGAGAATATATTTTGTGTTAGGGGCTATATGGGTGACCCCTTAACGCTATTTAAAAGTAAGTTTATTTTACAATTAGACACTATTATAATAGCGCAGTATACTACATAGTAAATAGTTTAACGGATCCTTAGGAGATGTAAATCCCGAGCATCTCTTGAGTTACTGTACTCATATTTATTTCAGTTAATTTAACTCACATAAGATCTTTTAGTTCTGACTCGAGTGTTTTGTCTTTTCAATTCGCTCGGGTCAGTCCGAGCGTTTCAGGATTTGAGGATTTAGCTCTGGAGGACGAAGACGAAGATTTGTATTACTAGTATCTACTATATTATTCCACTACACCATTTAATTCCGCTGTGTTGATATTATTGGTATGTAAACTCTGATATTTAATTGTATAAAGAAGAATCAAATGTTTTGTAAACAGTTTTATAAACTGTATATTTTATTATTATATTTTATCCTTCCGCTGTGAGATTCTATTTTGTTTTTTTTCTTCTCTGTTTTCTTATTTACCCCATAACAATCCGCCCTTTCGTATGGTTTGAATCGGCATGTGTGTCTGTTTAAATCGTGCGAAAAGGCGGACGTTACAGTTGGTATCAGAGCTTTGGTTTAGCGATAAACCTTGGCTTTGTGGGGTTTGACTCTTTACTAATAGGGCAGTAATACCCTATGGGAGTCGCTGAGTGTATATATATGGGAGAGCGTATTTGTTAGTGTTATAAAAAGATTTTATTATTGTGTTAATCTGTTCCGTTTTGTATTTATAAATTCTGGTTGATGCATGGGACGCTGTGTCATCAATAGGGATTTCTAAATACTTAATAGGACAGACCGACATAATATCTGTTTTAATATAGGTGAATGAAATAATTTTGCCTATTATATTTTCTATATATAAAAAAAATTAAATGATATTATATATATATATATATATTGTTGCAATAGATTGGGTGTTAGGAATAAAATTTATATATAATAGGTAAATAAGATTGAATTTAAAATCAATGAAATTTGGAAATTTTAGAACTTAGGTCCGGGATTTTGAAATTTGCTTTCAAAGGATTTTGAAGTATAATAATATTGTTTATAAATATTTTCCGATATAAATATTTCATTATAATTCGGAAGAATTGTTTTAAAGAAGATTTTGGAGAAAATAAGTTATGTACTTTCCTCTCTGTCGCTGGAAAATAATTCCGGTGATGGCAGCCGCATCATCGACTTTCATTTTCGAGTTTCGAAGGGGAAAGGCCACTGTAGTAAATTCTACTGCAGATTTATTTTGAAAATATCTAAATTTTAATTGTTTTAAATATAATTAGAGGTATATAAGTTATAAGAACATACTTATCTATTGAAATTTAACCCGGTATTTAATTCTAAATTTCCATTAATTAATTGTTTCAATTATGGTAGTGAAACAGAATTTAATTAATAATTGAAACCCTAAATAAAATAAGAGACTTAAATGCTAAGTTATAAAGGAAGTTAAAATTTTAACTTATAAGAAGAAAAAAAAAGTAAAGATTTATTGAACAATGAATGAATTAAAAGAATTGAGATAAACTTGCATAAGTTCAATTTCATTTTCTTTAACATATATAACTTACCAATTATGAAAAGTTGAAATATTAAATAAGAGATTGGAATAGAATATTATACAAGTAGAAATTTTGGAAATAATGAAGTATTCAATGAATTGCTATTATAAATGAAAATTAATGTATAAACTTAAGGATAAAAGAAAGGAAAGCAAACAACTTAAGTATGAAAGGAAATTATATAAGTTAATTTGATTTGTTGGTTTAAATCGACATTGTTTGATCTGTGGTTGGTTGGGTAAGGAAATTTGAAATTGTTGGATGAATAAATAAGCTATTTTTGTCCCATCTAAGACTGTTGAGTAAATGATGCACAGGATAGCTATTTTTCATTCCGTACAATTTCAAGTTTTGAACCCGAACAACTATTTGCTTGTTTGATTGAATGGTTGTTTTGTTTGGTTGTGTATGCTGTTGTTGAAATTAATGATTGTGTATTTATTGTTGTTAGTAGTTGAAACCATGAAAATATTTCACTTTATATAAATAGTTAACCTTTTTAGATTATATAAGTGAAATGCAGGTATGGAAGCAATTGCTACTGCTTTTGGTTCCATAAATTAAGCGTAATTTGCCCGACAAATAGGTACGTTTCCGGATTACGTTTTGTAGCGCTATTTTTATATATTTTCCCGTGTTGGGATATACTATTTTGAATATTCTATATGATACTTTGTTATATTGTGGTATTATATTTTGCCCGAGCCTCTCCGTACAAAGGAGACTCTGCCAAAATTTTCCGTAAATTTTGGACTTAGAATTATGTTGAAAATGTTTTCCAAACTTTAATTATTTAAGTATAAAAGGATATAATGATTATAAAACGGGTATATTTTGTTTAAGCTAATAAATTTAGTAAATTACCGTTTATAAGTAAAATATTTTGAACAAGATGTATTGTTATTTAATTCTTTCTTCTCCCTTCTTTTCCTTTTCGGGGACGAAAAGTTTTGAGCAGGGGAGAGTGTAACGACCCGTTAAATTCGATGATATCAAATGAGTTAATTTAATATGATTACTAATCTAATTTAGAATGAAATAAAAGTCTTAAGATTTTATTTGAGTAAATGTAGGAATTAGATATAGTAATTTGTAATTTAATGTTAAACAATTTAATATTTATATGGCAATAGATTTGAATAATGTAAATTGTCCTACTTAGTTATAAGTTAAATATAAGAAACCAATGTAAATATTGAATTAGTGAATATTAATAAAAAAATTAACTAGAATGGGATTCATTAATATAGAAATCAATAGTGGAGATTGTACATTTGGTTGTAAAATAGATAGTGACTAAATAAAGGTGACCGTTGAATAAACAATGCAATAAGTGTAGATAAGTAATTTTAATGAATGTTGTCGATAATAAACGTACTTAAAATGGTAATAAATTGTTTTGCCTAGATGATTATATATTGATAAGCTATAACTAAATAGGAAGTTTGGTAGTAAATAGGAAATAAGAAGACAAAGGCAACTAGTAAATTTATAAATGAATTCTAATAATAGGTAGTAATTAATGCATATATATTGGGCATTTGTGATAATTACCAATTTTTAATCATTCATTTATTTAATTAAATCTAAATCTATGGCAACATTTTTGGTATTAATAGTTGTAGGTGAATTTGAATGAAAAAGGGTAACAATTATTTAGGTTAAGCATTTAGTGAGTATATTAAGTTAAGAAGGGCAATCGATTTAAATAAATCTAAATTAATTATTTGGTTGTTAATGTGTTCTAGTTAATAAAAGGGAATTTATAAGAATGAAGAATGCACTAATGAAATATATTATAATTCAATGTTATTTATACCCATAAATGTCTATTCACTAAATAGAAAGTTTTAAATCAATAAACGAATTTATTGAGGTTCCGATTTTAATTTATAACTTTTAATGTAGACTTAATTACAATTAATTTATTTAAAAGGTGTAGTTAGTGTAGATTTTGTTTGTAATTGTAGAGGGTTAATTTTATAAGACTAAATTTATGCTAATTCTACTTATAATAGGACCATGGGTTGTTTTAGTACAGAAAGCAGGATTTATAAATTTAATTAAAGTATCAAAATTCAACAATGGTATTTATTGCATAATAAAATGGAATTAACGTTTAAATATTACGTTATTGAAATTTAAATGGAATTTGTGGATATTAAAGTGAAATCATGCACTAATGTTTGTGGCACCCTTATTTTTTTTGGATATTAGGTGAGAATATAAAAGTTGAAAATTTAATAAATTGGGTTTTTATAATTTATTTTAATTGATTTAATGAATATAAAAATAGCCATTTTGGCCACGAACTCGGATTTCGACGAAACCAATTTCATCGGATCCGTATCGGGGAATTATTGTAGGGTTTCAAGTTTCGTAACGATCGGACCTGTCATTTGATCGTATGGACGCGAAACGCCTTGAAATCGATTTAATTAAAAATCAATTTGAAATCAATTTGGAAATTTTGTTTTCAGCATAACTTCTTCATACGATCGAATTTGGACGTGAAACTTTTTCCATCGGGTTCAGAATATTTTAAAATACCTATTTGGATACATGGGTTTAATAAATTTCGTTCCGGGGTCAGAACGGGCTTTTTGGGCCAACTACCGTTTAGCACGTTCGTAATTCGTGCCCACCTAGCCTACTACAGTTTGTCTATAAATAGACAATGATAAACCCTAGCCTCCATCTTCTATCATTTGTCTATACGTTCATTTTCTTCATCTCTTTCTCTTCCTCAATGGTTGCAAAACCTAGATCTATCTACAGCTCAAAATCAAAAGTCAAAAATTCAAACTCTCCAGAAAAATTCCTGTTTGCGCAAAAAATGGGCAAACACCTCCAAGTCGTGTGATTTAGTTGATTTTATGTGATTCTTAATGATTCAGATGAGTTATGTAAATATGAAAAAAGCAGGGGCTGAAATGTAAAAGACACGCAGATTTATAGTGGTTCGGCCAGAACGTGCCTACATCCACTTTATATGTTATTATCTTCTTTGTTTCAGATTACAAGTACAATGCTTTGTGTACAAGTATGTGAAAGTAGTTTGAAAGTTCCTTCCGTGTTTGAGCTCTCAAACTTGTCTACCATTGTTGTACCCCTGCCCCTCTATTTATAGAGTGAGGTAGGGGGCAAGGGCCTTGAATGTATATAGCTGCTGGTGGGTCCGGGCTGAAGCAATCTGGACTGGCAATTCTGGTTCAGCGAGGCTTCATTCGGCACGGAGCTTGGACCGGTGGTGGTGTGGACCGGTGGTAGGTGTGTATTCGGTGGTTGTTTGGACCGGTTGGGGAGGAGAGAGGTTTGGGTTCGGTACGTTGTTGGTCCGGTTGTAGGTTGGTTGTAGGTTGGTCCGGCTGTAAGTTGGTCTGGTTGTAGGTTGATTCGGTTGTGACCCTGGTTCGGCACGCATGGGGGAGGCCGAATGGAGCTTGGAGAAGGCTGGTTCGGTTGCCGAATGGGAATGCCGAATGGTCTTCCACGAAGGCTGGTTCGGTGGCCGAATGGGAATGCCGAATGGTCTTCCACGCTTGTATTGAGCCTTCCGTTTGTCGAATGAAGTGGAGGTTGTGAGCCCGGGTGAAACTGTGACTTCTTGGTCTCGAGATCTTCTGGGTGAGAATTCGCCCAACATTTGCCCCCCCAAAGTGGGGCATGTGTTTGCATGTGTCGCGCTTTGTTTCCTTGTTGTAGGAAGGCTTGTTTTGCAATGCCGTGGGCTGGTCGTTCATATCCTGTTGGCGTCCTGCAAAGGAACTTATAGTTTTAGTGTGGTTTCAAATGACGACTGTTCAGGATCGAAATATTTGAGATGAAGTGAATTGTGTCGTTCGGGACGAGGTGTGTGTGCCCCGAGGGGGCTTAGCATTATCAATGCCAGGTTCACGTTCGAGTGGGTTCCTGGATCGTTTGCCAAGGTGGTTTATCGCCAGCTCAGAGCATGCCTAAGGATCGTTTGTGACCCCGTAAATGTATAAGTGGCTTAGCCATTTCCTAATTATTAGAATCAAATATCCATTTAACCGATGAGCTTAAAAAGGGATGTCAAAGTGTAAATTCTCACGATGATAGGGTTAGCAGCCATTCAGAGCATGCATATGGACCGTTCGTGGTCGCGTAAACGTGTAAATGATTAACCCATGTTAGTGAGAGATTTATGACTTGTTCATTGTTATCATAACCTCTATTTTATTAGTAGGTCCTAGAGTTCGGTACTTATCTGAGTGAAGCGCTCTGCATGCCCCCTGTTTCCGGTCTTTGCTGGTAGAGATGGTTTCGTTCGGTTTCTTGGTTGGTCCGGTATTCTGGTCCGGTAGGCCGAACCAGTTGGTTCGGCAATCCTGAGCTCGCCTATATATAGAGGCTACACCCCCCTTAGTTTCTTCTTACCGAACCAGAGAGAGCCGAATCAACTGACCACCGAACCAAATCTTTGCCGAATCAAATCTTTACCGAATCAGGTATATACTCTTTTGTTGAATGATTTTTATTACCGAATGGGATTATGCCGAATGCACGCGAGGTGTCTTAGTTTGCCGAATGAGCCTAAGGCCTTAGTGCCGAACGACACGTATACCGGATGAACTCTTAGTGCCGAATGAACTTATTATCTCCCTGCCGAATGAACTCACTTGCACTGCCGAATGAACTTGATATTTTAGCAGAATTCCGGACTTATGCATTCTTTTTTGCTTACATCTCTGTATTCTTTGTTCTAACAACCTGTCTTTTCACTTTTGTGTATGCAGATAAATGTCTCGCAAGGCGGAAACACGATCAGACGGACGGAAATCCAAGGATGGAGGAGAGTCTTCTTCCGTGCCCCCAGCCCAACCAGGATCCGGGCAACATTGACCTGTTCCGAGGTCGTTAGTGGACGGGTACGGTCCCCAGGAACTTCTGGTCTCCCCTCCCGATTGCTTTCCTAGCTCCCTAAGGGAGGAGCAACTTGATGTCATCTCTCATTCATTTGGGATAGACAGGGCTCTCATGCTGCTGCCGGGAGAGGGAGTGATGCCGTATAATCCCCCCGAAGGTTACTTCGCTTACAGCAGGTACCATTGCATGTGTGGTGCTATCCCTCCTATCAATGCCTGGATAGTCAGCTTTACCACATATTTGAAGGTGGCTCCCTTCCAGCTTCAGCCGAACTCTTATGCCATTTTGGTAAGCCTTTTCGTCATCTTCCAGAGGAGGTACGGGCGCCCTCCTTCTAACCGGGAAATTCGATATTTGTATAACCTGAGGGGCTACAAGAAGGGGTCTCCGTATATTAGTCTGGAGGCGGCCGTGCCCTTCAAACCGGTCTTGGACTTATATTCAAAGTTCACCATGTTCAAGAAGGAATGGTTTTTTGTCAAGGACAATTCTGTTTCTTTCCGCCTTTTCACTTCCGGCTGTAAGATTAATTTCATTTATATTTTCCATGTTCTGACTGTAGTGCTTCTTCTGACACGCTTCTATTTCTTGCTAGCGACAGGTGGCATTGCTGTCGTGGAAGATGATTCTTTGGCGCGGATGGCTGCTGGAATAAAGGCCATTCCTGCGCGGGACAGGTCGGCTTCGTTCCTGATCAGGAACGCTACCCTCCTGGAGTACAATTTGATCCAGCCGCACCAGTCCGTTGTTAAGCAGAGGGACACGGCTGAGGAGAAGGCTGCTAAAGCTAAGGAGGGGGTCACGGTGAAGAGTGGCAAGAGAAAACCCTTTGCACAGCATCCCGTCGCGGGGGGCAAGAAGCTTAAAGAATCGGAGGGCCCCTCTCCTAGTACTTGCCCGATCATTCCGGAGGAGGAAGGTGTGGAAGAGGGCGAAGGAGGCGATATGGAAGGAGAGTCGGAAGGCGGAGGAGATGGAGATGGTCAGGGTGGTAGTGGTGCTGGTGCCTTAACTTTTGGGCAAGACTCTGAGCTGGATGAGGCCCTCCGCCAGGCCTTCGGGGAATCGGAAGGGGAATCGGGAGCGGAGAAGGCGAAGGAGACTGACAAGGTCGGGGCTGGTGCCGATCTATCCCCCAGGGGTTCCTCAGCCAGGGTGACTTCGGCGGTGCAAGGTGAACTTTTGTCCTCTGTCGATTCCATTTTCGATAAGAACTTAGAAATATTTTATGGTTCACTCCCGTCCTGGAATGAGATTCAGGACTTATTGCAGTACCCCACTCCTCCGCAGGGTTTGTATAATAGACGTGCCTTCACACTTTTCTTTCTTTTTACTCAACATGTTTCCTGAATTGTGGACCATTGTATGTTCGTAACACTTGTTCTTTATTCCAGGGGCAGGCCAGGTGGTTAAAACGTCAGACGTTCGACACCGCCTCGAACAGTTCAAGTTGATGAGAGCTTCTGCAAAGCCTCCCACTGGTCGTACTGGGGACGTGGTCAAATACCGTCCTCTTCTTGGGGTCATCGAAGAGGGCATTCAGAAAAAGAAGAGGAGTCGTTCTTTATTTGAGCCTTCCCCTGGTCCGCAGCTTCCTGTTCAGCCTCCTCGTGATGCCACGGAGGGGAGCACGGAGTTTATCCCCCTCCACCTCCTTCCAAGAATCCCACAGTTATCCGTATAAGGCGTCCTGACGTGCCTCGTGACCCCTTTGCTGGTCATCCTGATTTAGACCCAAGCTCTCGGGATATTTCATTTGATGAGGCCACGGGTGAACATCTCCTTCCCCGCAACCCCATGGTACGAGTGTTAGACGAGGCTAAGTCCCTAGATCTTGATCTGCTTACCACTCGGGTAGTAACCATGGGAGACGAGGCCAAGGCTAATATCGATCGGGTGGCTGAAGAGACCAAGAAGTTAATGAAGTATCATGCTCAATTGGTCAAGGCCGGGGAGGAGATTGGGAGTGCCAATATTCGGTTGCGGCTGAAGGTGGCTGATCAGGCCGAACAGCTTGCCGGTCAAGACGTTCAGATTTCTCGGCACGAGGAAGCCTCCAGGCGTCTGAAAGAGACCATGGAAAAGGCTAGTAGGGCGGAATTACGGAAGATGGAGGCCGCTTGTAAGGAGCGGATTGACATGGCCATTGCGACAGTGGATGAGGTTCGGAATGCGGATCTCGAGCAGGTAGAGGAGTTGTCTGGAAGGCTTGAGGCCGCGGAGATGGCTCAAGTCAAGTTAAAGGAGAAGATGGAGGAGATGGAGGAGATGAGGAGGTCTCTCTAGGCTGACTGCTCGAGATACCGATCAGAGAGGGATGTCGCTGTCGCCAAGTTGCAGGCTTCCGAAGCCCGGTTGAGGGAGTTCGAGGAGAATGAGGGGATGATGGACGAGATGCTGCAGGATATGTACTTCCGCACTTGGAAGGAGGGCAGCTTGTCTTGGATGGATGACTATCCCCGGGTCATGGCCAAGATATATCTTCGGGCTTTAGAGGAGGCCAGGGTCGATGCGGGTAAGGAAGGTGGAGCGGCTTTTAGCCTGGATGTGGTCACTGCTCAGTTCTCGAAAGAGGAGCAAGCGGCGGTGAATGAGGGGATGCGGTTGCTTGCTGCGGAGGAAGCGGGTGTGCAACTGGAGGATGAAGATCAAGCGGCGGACGCTGGTGAGTCATTCTTCTCTTTTCCTTTTCTTTCTGGGTTTCCATAACTTGATCGTTTATCGTTTGTTTAATGGATTCCTCTTCTGAATTGGATAGGTGGAACTTCCGATCAACATGCCGGGGGTTCCGGCCCTGCGGCTAAGTAGACTTGGGAAGTTGGTGATGGAGTGCGGATGCAGCTGGTTACTTGTCCGGATTCGGCCGCTTTTTATTTCTTTTTGCTGTTGTTTACGTTAGTCCAAAACATTGATGTGACTGTAATAATATTATTTGCAGAGAATAACTTGGTGTAATTTTATAATATAAGCTGATTTTGTTATGTTTAAACGTTGCTGTCATGTTGATGTGCTGCGTGAGGAGTATAACTATGTATATGCCTGTGACTAGTTGTGTTTGACGTTAAGCCTTTGCTTGAAATATAATTTCATGTTTTGCAATGTTAGTGTGACATATGAATAGGCTATAGTTATGTATTTATGTACAAGAGAAGAGAGTACCGCCTTTCATGTTTTATTTGCAGGCGGTAGTTTTGAGCGTCTTGTGTAACTGATCATGAATATATCTGAGTACCTTGCCACCCAGTACGCAGGTTTAGATTCTCATGAGTGAATGCTCCCTATTCGGTTTCCTGTACTTTAGAGTTTGTTATACAGGATAGGAGAAAAGTATTTAAATGAAATGGAAATATAGAAAAAGTAAAACTTCCAGTCACGGAAGGCCGTCGATGTGCTTTAGTTCGTAGCAAACGGGTTTTGTAGTCACTTTCCCTAGCTGTGGGTCTTGGAGACATTTGTCACCCATCTTACGCCTCCGCGGGGAGTTTTCTTTTTTACCACAGCCGCACTTAAGACACATCGGAGCCGAGATCGCGCACGGTAACTACCCGAACCATTATGGTCCGTAATCGTGGGTATTATTCGATTTACCGTGGCCGGCTAGCGTGGGTGCCGTTGGCCGTGAACTACCCCTGCCTGGCCACACCTTATGTTGGGGCTTAAAGTAGGTTCACAGTTGCCGGCGAGCCGAACGCCGTAATGAGCCGCCATCGGCTATAATCGGCCTTTATGATGACTTATAATCGGCTCATTACAGTTGGCTTTGAGGGCAGGCGCGAGCAATGAGTTAACCCGCAGCAGAGGGATGCTGGAGCAAAAGAGTCTCATTGGCGAGTGCATAGAATCGTAGCGTACCTATTAGGCCTTGTCCAGATGAGGCCGTGGTGCGTCTTGAGTGGAGATGCCATAAGATTTTGTTCAACAGAAAAGGATAAAGCTTAACGAGCAGCCAAGATATAAAGGAACAAGTTAAAAAGAGACAAGATTTTTTAAAGTGGTTCGGCATGAAAATGCCTACGTCCACTGATTCTCTTTGTTAATTCACTTCATATGGGCAGTACAAGTTAAGAAAAGTATCGACGGAGGTGTCGGATGTTCCATGCCCTCTGGAACACCTCTCCGTCTACTGTTGACAAAATATAAGCTCCGTTGTGGAGGTCTTTAAGAATTACATATGGTCCGTCCCAGATAGAGTCCAGTGCCTCGGGGCGCGGAAAGATTCGCCTGAGGACAAGATCTCCTTCTTGTAAGATGCGATGTTTGACTTTGGAGTTGTATAGTGCTGCCACCTTTTGTTTGTGAGCTGCTGCTTTGAGAGCTGCATCGTTTCTCCTTTCCTCAATCAGATCCAAAGACATGAGGAGGAGTTCTTCGTTTTCTTCTGGATTGTAGTGGATCCTACGATGGGAAGGAACAACAGTCTCAACAGGGAGCATTGCCTCCGATCCGTATGCCAAAGAGAAAGGAGTATGTCCCGTTGATGTTCTGAAAGATGTGCGGTAGGCCCAAAGTGCCGTAGGAAGTTCGTCCACCCAAGCGCCTTTTGACTTTTCAAGTTTCTTCTTGATTAGGGTTTTGAGAATTTTGTTGACAGCTTCGACTTGTCCGTTTGCCTGAGGATAAGCTACTGATGAGAAGCTTTTATGAATTCCATGCTCTTGGCACCAGTCAGCGAATTCTTCGCTGTCAAATTGGAGTCCGTTGTCTGATATGATCTTGAGTGGTACTCCGTACCTGCACAGAATATTTTTGATCAAGAAGTTGATAACTTTTGCTGAAGATATTTTATTTAGGGGTTCCGCTTCCACCCATTTGGTGAAATAATCGACTGCCACTATAGCATATTTGGCCCCGCCCCTGCCCGTTGGCAGTTCGCCAATTAAATCAATTCCCCATACAGCAAAGGGCCAAGGGCTGGTCATTTGAGTAATCTCATTTGTGGGTAGTCGAGGAATCTTGGCAAATTTCTGACATCTGTCGCATCTCTTGACGAAGTCTAAGGCATCTTTGTTTAGTGTGGGCCAGTAATATCCATATCGGAGTATCTTTTTCGCCAGAGTCTGCCCTCCAGTGTGATCTCCGCAACTACCTTGATGGATGTTGAATAAGATTTCCTTGGCTTCCCTTCCAGCGACGCATCTGAATAAGGGGCTAGAGAAGCCACGCCGATAGAGGATGCCTTCTTGTATTGTGTAGTGGGGAGCTTTCCTCAAAATTCTCCTGACTTCATCACGTTTGTCTGGTAGTGTGCCGTCCTGCAAATATTTCCGGATAGGAGTCATCCAAGTTGCTTCTTCAATTGCAGTTATCAGATTCACTTGTTCAAAACTTGGGGCTAGCTGCCTTGAGATGGCTAGTGCTCCGGAAATGGTGCTATTCTTCATACTGGCTTGCTTTGCTAGTTCATCGGCCTCTTGGTTATCTTCTCGAGGAATGTGTTTGATTAGATAATGGTCCAATTGGTCGAGCAGCAGTTTGGTTTTCTTTAGATATGCTGTGAGTCGTTCTCCTCGTGTCTGGAATTCTCCTAGTACTTGGTTTACGATAAGTTGAGAATCACTATGAAGACATAAAGAATTGACTCCAATTTCTAAGGCAAGCTCCAATCCCGCTATTACTGCCTCATACTCCGCATCGTTGTTAGTGGTTGCGAATTCTAACCTTAATGCATAGTACATCTTTCTTCCCCTGGGGGTGATTATCACAATACCTGCCCCCGAGCCTTGTTCGTTCGATGCTCCATCTACAAAGAGGTTCCACTTGATGTTTTTTGCTATTTCAAACTGATCCTTGCCTTCGTTGGTAGTGAATTCGGCAATGAAATCCGCCATGGCTTGGCCCTTGATAGCGGTGCGAGGATGGTAGGTGACGTCATACTGACTTAGTTCAATGCACCATTTGAGGAGTCGTCCAGATGTGTCGGGACGATGGAGCACCTGTCTTAGTGGCTGATCGGTTAGAACTCTGATGGAGTGAGATTGGAAGTAGTGTCGCAGTTTTCGTGACGCGATCAATAAACAATACTCCAATTTCTCAACTTTAGGATATATGGCCTCTGCCCCCGTAAATCTCTTACTTATAAAGTACACCGGGCGTTGTGTGCGGTCTTCTTCTCTTACCAGGGCAGCGCTTAGAGCATGAGATGATACAGCGAGGTATAGGTATAGCTCTTCGCCTTCGTTCGGAGTTGAGAGTACTGGTGGTTTCTGAAGGTGTTCGATCAGGTTAAGGAAGGCTTTTAAGCATTCATCGGTCCACTCGAACTTTCCTTTGTCTTTCTTGAGAGCTTCGAAGAAAGGGACGCACTTGTCAGTTGCTTTGGAAATGAATCTGCTTAGGGCGGCCACCTTTCCGTTTAAGCTCTGCATTTCTTTTCGAGTGGAAGGTATTCTAATTTCTTTTAGAGCCCGGATTTGTTCAGGGTTTGCTTCAATTCCTCTGGAATGGACAATGAATCCTAAGAACTTTCCCGATGACACTCCGAAGGAGCACTTTAGAGGATTCAGCTTCATTCCATATCGGCGAAGTACCTGAAACATCTCGCTCAAGTGGCTTACATGATCGTCGGCTCTCCTGGACTTTACCAACATGTCATCTACATACACTTCCATAGTTCGTCCTATTAATTCCGCGAACATCTTGTTGACGAGGCGTTGATAGGTAGCTCCGGCATTTTTGAGTCCAAAAGGCATGACTTTGTAACAATATAATCCCCGGTCAGTGATGAAGCTAGTGTGGTCTTGATCGGGAGCGTGCATGGGAATCTGGTTGTATCCGGAGTATGCATCCATAAAAGATAAAAGTTCGTGCCCGGCAGTGCTGTCCACAAGTTGATCGATTCGGGGGAGCGGGAAGCAGTCTTTCGGGCAAGCGTCATTTAGGTTGGAGAAATTAATGCATGTTCGCCACTTCCCATTAGCTTTCTTTACTAGCACCGGGTTAGCTATCCATTCTGGGTAGATGGCTTCTCGTATGAAGTCATTAGCAAGTAGGTTCTTTACTTCCTCATCGAGGGCTGCTGATCGTTCTGCTCCCATGCTTCTCTTTTTCTGCTTTATCGGTACTTTGGTGGGATCGATGTTCAGCATGTGGCATGCTATGTCCGGGGAGATTCCTGTCATATCGGCATGTGTCCACGCAAATACATCTAAGTTGTGGCGGAGAAAGTCAATGAGTTGATCCTTCAATTCTGTTTTTAGCTGAGATCCTATTTTTAATAGTCTGCTTGAATCATGTTTGTCTACAGATACGAATTCCATGGCCTCTGCAGGCTCAGCGGTAGCCTCCTCCTCCTTATCCCTGGGGTCTAGTTCATTGAAAGGATCGCTGGTGTATAGAAGAGGAGGGGCTTTCTTTAGTTGCTATGCTTCCAAGCTTTTCATGCAGAGAGTGGTCTCTGCATCTTTTCCTTTATTCTTTCTATGGTTATTGCGAAGTTCAGTTACATAGCAATCTCGAGCGGTGTCTTGATCTCCTTCAACTTCTCCTATTCCGTTATCTGTTGGGAATTTCATCTTTAGGCACCACGGGGCTAGGACAATTTGGAAGTCAGATAAGGCTGGTCTTCCTAAGAAGGCGTTGTAGGCCGAGTGGTTTTCTATTAGTACGAATGTTTGTTTTCGCACAACGGAGCGGGGATGACTTCCTATTTCGACGAAGAGGTCAAGTTGCCCGAGGGGCATTTTCGCATCTCCAGTGAAATCGTGCAGGGGTTTGTTGCAGGGAGACACATCCTTCATTGACAGTTTCATTTTGTCGAAAGCATGCTTGAACAGGATATTCACGGAGCTTCCTGTGTCTATTAGAATTCGGAAAACTTTAGCTGGACCGAACCAGGCAGAGATGACCATGGGATCCATATGCGGATATTGTCTTCCTTTTAAATCACGCCTACTGAATATGATGTCGTCACTCTCTTTCCGTTTCGGGTGGCGTTCTTCCATAACGGAGTTAACATAACCTTCAGCATTTCTAAGTGACTTGCCGTATCTTTCCATCGCTGTCCAGCTTCTGTCGGCGATGTGTGGTCCTCCCGAAATGGTATGGACCACTATCTTCTCTTGACTAGAGCCACTGGTGTTGCGGTTCCCTCCGCCTACTTCTAGGAGGGGTCGCTTTGAGTTCTCATTGGCAGGGGTTGGAGTCCTGTTCTGGCCTTTCACATAGCGTTCCAGCCTTCTTCTTCTGATGTGTTCTTCGATCAGGTCCCGGAGATGGTGGCATTCATTGGTGTCATGTCCGTGGGATTCATGGAAGCGGCAGAACTTTCCAAACTTGAGTGCGTTATCAGATTCTTTCTTGTGCGGGGGGCGCTTGTATCCGAGTTCGCCCTGAGTGGCTAGAAAGATGTTTTCGATTGTTTCATTCAAAGGAGTGTAGGAGTCAAATCTTGGTCCTGGTCTATATTGGCGTTTTTCAACCTTCCTGCCCCCAGCATTATCTCTAGATTCATTTCTTCGAGTGTCCTTAGCTGCAGCGAGAATCTTGTCCGAAGTCGTCTTACCTTGTTGCCCTGACTGCCTCTCAGTGGCGGCGTCTTCAAGTCTCATATACTTTCCAGCTTCATGGAAGAAATCAGGTAAAGTAGCTGGTTTTTCCTTAGTTAGTCTTCTAGCGAACTTGGTATCTGGGTGTACACCACTACAGAGGGCCATTAGGGTGAGCTTCTCATCGGCATCTTGGACTGCGGCCGCTGCGGCGTTGAACCGGGTTAGATATTGTTGCAGTGTCTCTCCGGATTTCTGTTTGACATTGGATAGAGAATAAGCATCCTTGGGTTGCTCTACATGGATGCGGAACTGGCTAATGAACCTTTCTTTCAACATCTCTCATGAGCTGATAGATCCTTGGGGTAGATGGCAGAACCAGCAGGTAGCTAGATCTGCTAGGAATAGCGGAAAACATTTACACAGTACCCCTTCTGTTGCTCCGCTCATGAGCATATGCTGGGTGTACCTCTGTAAGTGTATGATGGGGTCGGAAGTTCCCTTGTAATGTTCCATGGTTGGCATTTTCCACTCCCGGGGGGTGATGGCAGTTTCGATATTGCGGGTGAAAGGGCTGGTGACCCTAGCGCCTATTCCTCGGTCCCTTTGCTCCCGTTGGACGCATTCTCTGAATAATCGTGTCATTCTTTCATCAGAATTTGGAGCGGATAGAAATGAACTTGGTTCTTCCCTGCGGGATCGATCTCGTCCAGATGACCTGTAGGGATGGTATAGTCTATCACTTCTGACGCTATCCAGTGGTTGCCTCTGGCTGCTCGGATGCACGCTAGGACCGGCTACAGTTGCCCCCTGCCTTGATCTTCCCCTGTGGGGTTCTGTTTCGAGCATTTCCATGGGGTCAACTTCGGGCTGGGTTCTAGCTCGGCTCCGTTCAGTGGGGTTTCTATGATTAGGTGGCATGACTGGCTCAGCTACATCCGGCCCTCGCCTGGCGCCTCCCCCACTGGGTTCGGTTCCAAGCGCTTCCTAGAGTCGGAGTTCGGGCTGAGTCCGGGCGCGACCCCTATCATTGTTATTCCTGTTGATGGCTTCCTCGAAGAGGGAAGACCTTTGCTGTCTCCGAGATCCTCCAGATTGAGATTCATCCCATGATTCAGTGTTGCGGTTAGATTCTTCGACATCCCTCAAGCGTGACATGAGTTGGTTCACCAAAGCTTCTTGTTGGAATGTGAAGCGGTTAGTCACTTCCACCACAACTCTGTCTAGGTCTGCTCTAGTGATTACTGCCGGTTGTTCCGCGGCAGGGGCTGTTGGAATTGCCTGATCTACATGTGGCACTGCTGCTGTAGTGGGATGGTTCTCTTGATCTGGATCCACTGGATTTGGAGCGCTGCTAGTTGCAGCGTTCTTTCCCTTGTTGGCGTCTTTTCTTGGCCTGAAAGTCATGTTTCCTAGGCAATGAAGGATGCTTTTGGGAAAGAAGGTTGAATGAGGGAAGCTGAAGCCTGAGTTCAGTTCTCAGTGAAAGCACCAAAAATGTTTGCGCAAAAAATGGGCAAACACCTCCAAGTCGTGTGATTTAGTTGATTTTATGTGATTCTTAATGATTTAGATGAGTTATGTAAATATGAAAAAAGCAGGGGCTGAAATGTAAAAGACACGCAGATTTATAGTGGTTCGGCCAGAACGTGCCTACATCCACTTTATATGTTATTATCTTCTTTGTTTCAGATTACAAGTACAATGCTTTGTGTACAAGTATGTGAAAGTAGTTTGAAAGTTCCTTCCGTGTTTGAGCTCTCAAACTTGTCTACCATTGTTGTACCCCTGCCCCTCTATTTATAGAGTGAGGTAGGGGGCAGGGGCCTTGGATGTATATAGCTGCTGGTGGGCCCGGGCTGAAGCAATCTGGACTGGCAATTCTGGTTCAGCGAGGCTTCATTCGGCACGGAGCTTGGACCGGTGGTGGTGTGGACCGGTGGTAGGTGTGTATTCGGTGGTTGTTTGGACCGGTTGGGGAGGAGAGAGGTTTGGGTTCGGTACGTTGTTGGTCCGGTTGTAGGTTGGTTGTAGGTTGGTCCGGCTGTAAGTTGGTCTGGTTGTAGGTTGATTCGGTTGTGACCCTGGTTCGGCACGCATGGGGGAGGCCGAATGGAGCTTGGAGAAGGCTGGTTCGGTGGCCGAATGGGAATGCCGAATGGTCTTCCACGAAGGCTGGTTCGGTGGCCGAATGGGAATGCCGAATGGTCTTCCACGCTTGTATTGAGCCTTCCGTTTGTCGAATGAAGTGGAGGTTGTGAGCTCGGGTGAAACTGTGACTTCTTGGTCTCGAGATCTTCTGGGTGAGAATTCGCCCAACAATTCCAAAAATTTATATGTTAAAGCCCTCGAAATGCATAATCTGCTGGTGCAATCCGTTTTTCAATTCGAGTTATCATTTGCTCTGAAATTAAAGGTTTATCCACGGCCGTTCATCATCGCCGCGATCAACTTCGTCGAATCGAGAAACTGTTTCTGGGTTTTGGAGAGGAGCCGAGGGGATCGCATCTATGTGGTTAGTTTGGCGTTTCGACGGTCAGATTTGCGGCAAAAATTGGCTAGGATTTTATGAAATCAGGTGGCGGCTGTGCAAATTCTGTGCTTCGGTTGGTTCATCGCGTGCCGTGTTCATAGGGGAGGTCGGCAACGATTATGGTGGTCGAGGTGGGACCAGAGACGATCGAGTTTTCCAGGCGGCGCGTCAAGTTTGCCGTGCGCGATTTGGGTTTTCCACGTGCTCGTTTCAGTTGCGTGCGTTCTACCTGTAGCTGAGTGATGGAGTGGAGATGAATGACGTGGCAATGGTGGGAAGGGTGAGTTTTGTGTTGTGTTCTTTTGTTTATATTTTATTTAATTGAATTCAATCGCATTTATGGCTATATCTCAAGCATACGAACTCCGATTCACGTGAGATTTTTTTTGTTAGGATCGTAATAAAATTCCAGACGCGTTGACGCTGGTTTGGACAAATTCTGAGACGGTCAAATTTTTGGGTTTAAATTGGATTTAAATTCAATTTAAATTCAAAAGGTGAGTGTTTTAACCCACTCACAACTTCTAAAAGTTTTTATGTTTGTTAAATTTATTTTAGATATGAGTAGAAATTTATTTGTGACTGTTTGGCATGCTTTATTCATCATATCTGTTAATTCGCATTTATTTAATTTAACTGTTAATTTATTTTATTTATTGCATAAAAATTTACAGTTAGAATTTATTTTTGCACATAAACTGCTAGTTAACAGTCATTAAATTTATTATGGAATATAAACTGTTAGTTAATATCTGTTATTGATTCCTGTATAATCCATATGCTCTGTATCAATGATTGTTTAAAATTGGATGATGATTGCAATTGATGATTGATGATTGATATTTGGATGAATGAATGCTATAACTATATTATATAAATCTGCAAGTTATCATGCATTTCTTTTCATTCGGGATTGCGGTTTGAAATGATATACAACCGCATTTTTATTTTTAAATTGCGGTTTGAAATGATATACAACCGCATTTTTATTTTTAAATTGCGGATTGAAATGATAAATATCCGTATCACTTGACCATAGGATAGAAAATTATATACAGGCACCGCGGTATATATATATAAAATTATTTTTGAAATAATTTCTTTTATGGTTTGGATATGATACGGTTTAATAAATATTAAATAGGATATGATATAATTATATTTTATATATACATATAAAGTTAAATTGTTGAATTTAAGCTATGTATAAATCTGTTAAATAAAACGAATAAGTCGAAAAATGGCATTTGATAATTTATATTATACGATTAAGTACAGGCTTAAGTTCTTATATATATATAGAGTGTAAATATTTCAAATAAATTGAGATTGAAAGATAAATTGGAAATTTAATTGGAATTGAGCTTATTTGGAAAATTAACTCCATAAGTTGATGTTAACTTATTTAAAATTTGGAATTTTAAAGGTATGATACTTATAACTGGATTTAATGAATAAACGGAAGGAAATTTGAGTGTTAATAAATTTAGTTATTTTAATGGTAATGGATTTATCATATAAACCTTTCAAACTAAATAATAGGAAATGAATTGTTGATTTGAAGTTTCCAACCCTAGTTTTGAAATTCATTAAATGCTCAAGGTTTGAAAATAGTGAAATCGAAGTGTTTTATTTAAAACTGAAAGAGAATCTAAAAGTTATGGGTTTAGACTGAAATTAAAATGAATAGAAATCGGGAAAGGGTGGAAATTATTTATTTGAAAGAAATTTTAAATTTAACTGTTTATTTTATATACTGATGAATATCCAAACCATTTAAGTTTTGAAAGTATGGTTTTGAAACTATGGATTTCGAAGTATTATGTTGAAAGTTAAAATTCAAATATTTGGTTTCGAGGTATTATAAATTTTAAAAGTGGCATGATTTTGGAAAAGAAATATATTTGAATAAAAATGATATTTTTGATTTGGGGTTTTATAAAATAATATCAAAATGAGTTCGTTTTGAAATGAAAAGGGTATCGTATTTATATAGTTTTGAAATGGAAAATTTTATTCTGGTTTTTAAAGTATAAACTATTTTTAAAGACCGCGGTGTTATAATAACGTTTGGTTGTTGAAGAGACCGGGATCGGAAGTTGTCATACTCTCTGCCAACTCCGAAAACCACTTTAACAACCGTGTACGCGGTGGAGATTCCAGAATGAAGTAGGTTGGTGGCGGCGTTTCCTGTAAGGTAAATACGTGGACCCAACTCCCGTGAGTTGGCATAAGGTGGCTAAAACAGGAGCGATTCTCGGGCCAATGAGGTCATTCCTCTGATCGAACGCACTTCTTCGATATTATACTCTGACTTTGGATTGATTCGGTGGCCACTATTGATTTCTTTGATTTTGGGGGTGTTTGTTCGAGATGGGCGGTAGTAGCAGCTACGCGTTTCCACCAGCCCGGATAGCAATTGGTATATCTACCCTGGCATTGCCTAGTTGTGCCGTGTCACCTACCCTAGCGCGCCTTATACGATTTTGGTTTTGTACCATACCTATGGAGTGCCCTCTGACGACGCCCAGTACGGGGGAGATTACGGTACTGTATAGACTATAGAAATATATTCTGTGTTAAGGGCTATATGGGTAACCCCTTAACGCTATTTAAAAGTAAGTTTATTTTACAATTAGACACTATTATAATAGCGCAGTATACTACATAGTAAATAGTTTAACGGATCCTTAGGAGATGTAAATCCCGAGCATCTCTTGAGTTACTGTACTCATATTTATTTCAGTTAATTTAACTCACATAAGATCTTTTAGTTCTGACCCGAGTGTTTTGTCTTTTCAATTCGCCCGGGTCAGTCCGAGCGTTTCAGGATTTGAGGATTTAGCTCTGGAGGACGAAGACGAAGATTTGTATCACTAGTATCTACTATATTATTCCACTACACCATTTAATTCCGCTGCGTTGATATTATTGGTATGTAAACTCTGATATTTAATTGTATAAAGAAGAATCAAATGTTTTGTAAACAGTTTTATAAACTGTATATTTTATTATTATATTTTATCCTTTCGCTGTGAGATTCTATTTTGTTCTTTTTCTTCTTTGTTTTCTTATTTACCCCATAACAATCCGCCCTTCCGTATGGTTTGAATCGGCTTGTGTGTCTGTTTAAATCGTGCGAAAAGGCGGACGTTACACTACAGCTCCAATTCTTTCCAATACTCGAAATGGTCCAATGTATCTCGGAGCAAGTTTTTCCGTCTTTCCGAATCTAATAGCACCTTTAATTGGGGAAACTTTGACAAAAACCAAGTCTCCGATCTCAAATTCCAATGGCCTTTGTCTTCTATCCGCATATTTCTTCTGACAATCTTGAGCAGCTTTCATCCTTTTCTTGATAAGCTCAACCTTCGTAGAAGCTTCTCAAATAAGATCGGGTCGAGCACAAGACGATCCTTCGATTCAATCCAACAAGATGGGGATCTACATGGTTTTCCATATAAAGCTTCATAAGGAGCCATCTTGATACTCGCTTGATAACCGTTATTATAAGAGAATTCTACTAGATGAAGATGGTCCTCCCAAGATCCTCCAAAATCTAAAACACAAGCCCGCAGCATATCCTCAAGAATACGATTAAGCCTCTCCGTCTGTCCGTCCGTTTGAGGATGACAGGCTGTACTCAATCTCAAATTTGTTCCCATTGCTGATTGCAGAGCTTTCCAAAATTTGCTAGTGAAAATAGGATCACGATCACTTACTATGCTGACTGGGACACCATGCAATCTAACTATCTCCTTCAAGAAAATTTCCGCCAGAGAAACTGCAGTACGGTTTGCCTTTACCGGTATAAAATGGGCACTCTTAGTTAAACGATCTACAATAACCCATATACCATCATTTTCTCTCTTGGTTCTAGGCAAACCATCAATAAAATCCATTGAAATCATTTTCCATTTCCAATTCGGAATTTCCAAAGGCTGCAATAACCCGGCAGATTTCTATTGATCACCCTTAACTTGTTGGCAGATGGCACAACTGTTCACAAAAGCAGCTACATCTTCCTTCACGCCCTTCCACCAAAAGACTCTCCTCATATCTTTGTACATCTTCGAAATTCCTGGATGAATATTCAATTTGGAGTGATGACTTTCAGACAACACTTCCTGCCTCAACTCCTTATCATTCGGAACACAGATTCTCCCATTAATCCTTAGTGTTCCTTGGCCATCGATTTCAAAACTGGGACACTGATCCTTCCTAACTTTTTTAATGATCCTCCTCAACATCTTATCAGATTCTTGCTTGCTTGAAATCCTTTCAATAAGAGATGGAACCACTTCCAGAAGAGATAGAACCGCGTTCCTACTGAGAGCATCAGCTACGACATTCGCTTTCCCTGGAGTATACAAAATATCCAAATCATAGGATGCAAGAAATTCAACCCACCGCTGTTGTCTCATATTAAGATCTTTTTGAGAGAATAGATATTTCAATGGTTTGTGATCCGTGAACAATTCGAATTTCTCTCCCAAAAGATAATGTCTCCAGATTTTCAAAGCAAAAACAATGGCTAGCAGTTCAAGATCATGCGTAGCGTAATTTTTCTCGTGAGGTTTCAATTGCCGACTAGCATACGCAACAACCCTTCCGTTCTGCATCAGAACTGCTCCCAAACCAATTATACAAGCATCAGTGTAAACCTCGAATTTGCTCTTCCCATCCGGAATGGCAAGTACTGGTGCACTAGTTAACCTGATCTTCAATTCTTGAAAAGCTTCTTCACACTGAGGTGTCCATTTGAATTTGGCTCCTTTCCTAGTCAGCTTAGTCATATGTGAAGAAATCTTGGAATAATCCCTGATAAATTTCCTGTAGTAGCCAGCCAATCCCAGAAAACCGCGAACTTCCGTCGGTGTCTCTGGCTGTTTCCATTCCAAAATAGTTTCAACTTTCGCTGGGTTTACAGAAATGCCTTCACCAAAAACAATGTGCCCTAAAAATTTAACTTCCGATTTCCAGAAATGGCACTTTGAAAACTTCGCCTTCAACACATGCTTCCTCAGAGTCTCCAACACAATCCTCAAATGCTCCCTGTGCACTTCTTCGGATTTGGAGTAGACCAAGATATCATCAATGAATACCAGCACAAACTTATTCAACACATCCCTAAAGACTCGGTTCATGAGGTCAACGAAGTAGGCAGGAGCGTTGGTTAATCCGAACGGCATAACCAACCACTCATAGAAACAATTCGGTCCCCTAAATGCAGTCAAGGGAATACTGTCTTCAGCTGCCCTCAACTGGTGGAAACCTGAAGCTAGATCCAATTGATAAAAGATAGAAGCACCATGCAACTGGTCAAAAAGATCATCGATGCGAGGAAGAGGATATTTGTTATGGATAGTCACTTTGTTCAATTCTCTATAATCCACACAGAACCTCAGTGATCCATTCGATTTGGTCACAAACACTGCTGCCGAACCCCAACAAGAAAAACTGGGTCTAATCAACCCTTTCTCTAAAAGATCCTGCGTCTACTTAATCAACTCTTCTCTTTCCCTAAAAGCCATTCTCCTACTGGGCTGAATCACTGGCACAACTCCTGAAATCAAATCAATACGGAACTCTATTTCTCGATGTGGTGGCAGACACTTAACTTCTTCAAATACATCAGCAAAATCTTGAACCACATCGATGTCTTCAATCTTCTCTTCAGAAGTCTCAATTCCATGCAAAAGACTGCTCAAGTGAATTCTAGAATTATCACACGACACTCTGGCAATTCTACCCAGATCAGTTTCCAACGAAACTGTTCTTTCATCACAATTCAAGACGGCTTTATACTTATCCAGCCAATCCATTCCCAAAATAAGATCAAATCCTTTAAAATTCAACACATACGGGTCACAAGAAAAACTGTGGGATAGATAAGAGATCTTCAAGTCCTTACAGATAGTGTCTAATTTGGTCACCCCTCCTATAGGATTAGATACCAAGATAGGACTGTCTACAGAACTAGGGGCAAGAGAGAACTTTTCAACAGAGTCCAAAGAAATAAAACTCAAGGAAGCACCCGAATCAAACAAAACTTTAATATATTTTCCATCTAAAAGTAAAGTACCTTCTAATACTCCTTTGCCCATCGAAGAAGAAAATGGTCCGGCTTCCAAAACAAAAACTTTATTCTGAGGCGCCCACTGGAGAAGTGGACAATTCTTGATCATGTGTTCTGGCTGATGACAATTAAAGCACAATGATCTCTGCACTATAGGTGATCCTGGGCCACTCTGATGCGGTTGCTGTTGCTGCTGGAATCCTTTTCTAGGACATTTATTTGCCAAATGCCCTTCCTGTTGCCAAATGTAGCACTTTCGGGGTCCGTTGTTATTCCCAGGTTTCTTCTTATTCGGCTTTCTCCATTTGGGATCGAACTTTCGCTTATTTGAATTAGTGAAATTCCCACCTGAAGCTGCAACTGGAGCCCCCGATTTCTTACTTACCAAACTTTCATATCTCAATGCCATATCAATCAAATCAACAAAAGATCCCTTTAGAAGCACTGTCAATTTTCCATGAAATTCAGGCCTCAACCCTTGCACAAATTTTTCATTCTTTTTAAGAGGAGTATCGATGAGTCCTGGTCCATAACAAGAGAGCTCGTTGAATCTGGTTTCATACTCCGAAATAGACATATTACCCTGCTTCAAATACAGAAAATCCTGATACAACTGGGTTCTCCTTGCCGTTGGCATAAACTTCTCTTCAAATAACTCCTTAAATCTGTCCCATGAAATGTCATCCTCAGAAATATTTGCAATAGTTGAATCCCACCATGCTGCTGCACCAACCTGCAATTGCCACGATGCCATATGCCTCTTACGCTCATCAGACAATTTCATGCTCTTGAAAATACGTTCACAAGAGCGTAGCCAGGCTTGAACTTCAATTATTGACTCCGAACCTTTGAATGGTTGGCCTCTGAGATTTTTGAAATCTTTGCATAAAGCTGCAAAACTAACTTGAGGTGGTACTAGATTGACAGCCTCACTAGCATTTTGACTCCGTCCATCATCTATTGAAGTACTGACCCTAACTCTACCTCTTCTTTCGGAACTCATGTCGGTCACCTGAACAGGTAACTCATCAAATTTGGATAGATACATATAATTATATGAAAATACAAATACGCACTCTCAAGATAATAATAACACAAGAGCCTAGGTACTCGCTCGACCTAGCGCTCTGATACCAACTGTGACGACCCGCCTTTCTAACCCCAAAAAGACGTTTCATCATTAAGAAAGAAAGGGATAGAAATAGAAAAGAATAGAAAGAAAGAATAACAACATCAGAATCTCACAGCGGAATGGAACAAAATATAATACATTGCATAACTATTACATAGTTATACATACATCAGGGTTATACAATATCATATAACAGGACTGTCATATACATATATGTCCATTCATACATCCAAAATACAGCATACACTAACTACACAGCGGAACTACATATATAGATACATACGTCTAGTCTTCTTTCCAAAATAGCTTTTCCAGAAAATCAACACTTCCAATACTTATCTCTTGGCTACTCATAAAATTTGAGTACCTTAGAGTTTATGAAAAACAAAATATAAACTCCGAGTCAGACATGGGTCTGGTATGAGTAAACAGGTTAAAATTTCTTAACTTTGAAAATCATTTGAAATAAAGGTATCACGTAAGACTTCCCACAAATAAATACGGGTAAGTTTTTACCTTACGCTAACCAAAACATTTTTATAGGAAATTCAGTGATATTATAATAGTGTCTAGGGTTTTCAAGTAAATAGAAAATAGCCGAAATTGTTACATTCATTAAATTCCAGCTACTAGCCACAAAAGTGGGTAATAAAAATCAAAACCGTAGGGTCTCGTAGGGAAAATGGGTTTCCAACAATGGCAGGGCTACTGGGGTACCGTCCGTCACAGTACGGGGCCTAGATCACCGTACCGAGGATCACTCCCGACCGCCTACAACACAAGGTCGGAACCATTCCTTACTGAACAGTTCCGAACAAGATAACCCCGCAGTTGTGGCCAACAACTGCTCACACAACCAAAATAAAAAGGGACATCTAGACAGGAGAATATCTTGTCCTGCTTGGGCATGACCCACCTAACCTTGCTGCATCTCCCCTGTTTTAGCCATTCCCGATTGGTGAGGCTTGAGGCTGCGATTACCTTTATTGAACATTATTCTTAGAATGCTCATCGCCCGCGTGATGATGTGCTGAACGCATTCAATCCATACAAGTTCGTTCCGGGTTCGAACGAAACCGAAGGCATTATCTCGTTACACTCATTTTGGAATCACCCTCAGAGTTAACGACGATAACCCTTGCATTCTGAAATACCATCTCGATCTCCAAATGACAAGTCACAACCTATCGTTTAATTTGGATCGATGTGGTTTTCGGAGAATCAAAATTGATTCTTCCGATCCCGGTCTCATCGGAATCCAAACGCCATTTTAAGGGTCAAGTTGTCTATTTAACTTAACATTTCAATTTAATATTAGAATTCACATAACAGATATAACAGATAGATCATACACAGTTATCACAGATGTCCATAATATATTATAACATATCACAGAAATATTATCAACAGATATCAAAGTCAATCAAACAGAATTACCAATTCATATCAAAACAGTTTGGTTTTACTTAACTAAATTATTTGCTTAAGAATAAACTACTTCATTCTGTTTAATTAATCACTGATTACTTAACTTATTAATGATCAATTAATTACTTAGTTAATCAATAATTATTAATTTATTAATCATCTAATCTTTAATTAATTATTTAATTAATTAACTTTTATCCATCAATTGTTACTTAATTACTCAGTTAATTAATTTATTTTTAATTGTTAATTAATAACTTACTTATTAATAATGAATTACTTATTTAATTACTTTAATTAATCAATTTTTATCAATTAAATTAATTATAATCCCTAATTAATCACTTAAGTTAATTACCATTAATTAACCTTTAAGTAATTAGCTAACGTTCTTAAGTTTTAAATTGATTTAACACATGATTTATTTTTAATTTACAAAATTAATTTAAAGTTATCAATTTATTTTCAAATATAAATTAATTTACATTTTAATTACTTTATATTAATCAACTATCTTTACATCACTTACCTTATTAAACCTTTAAAACAAATATTAACCTAACTAACTAATTGCTTAATTAACTTAGTTATAAAAATACTAAAACAAAATTATGCACGTTCAATTGGTAATGGACCCGAGACAGCTCTTCTTTCTACTCGAGTCGGTCTCGAGTTTCCCCCGTGCTTCTCATGCGTCTCTCTCCCCATCTTCTTCTCCTCTTCCCCAGTTTCTTTCTTCTTCTCATCATATTTTTTTTAGTTTAAGTAAAAAAAAACAACAGAACACAACGACTCACACGCGCGTCCCAAATAAAGAACTCGAAGCATTTCTCGAGAGTCCCGAGCAAAACGCACGCGAAAACCCAAAAAGGCACTTCACTGGCACTGATCACAACCGTGCACGTGCACGGTGGTTCGCTTCGCCACCGGCGACTCGCGTCACCTCCAGCAAACTCAAATTTGACCGAGCACTCAAAATCGGAACCCAAATTTTCAAATACAAGACGAAAACAAAATATGACCTGAAGCTCGCTTGGCCGTATGTACATACTAGAATAAAACGTCTCGGCCCATCAACGGTGACCACCAGAGGCGATGGTACTTCACCCAAACTTCGACCACACTCACCCCTCACCCCTCCTGGAGTCGCGTTCAACTCGGTTGCTTAATGGAGCCGCAAACAATTTTTTTACAGAGCATTGAAAATATAAGCACTAAACCCTACCATTGATTCAAACTCAAGATTCCTTCATTGAATGAATTTTTCAGCAATTTTCTTGTGTTAAATGGATTACAAGCTTGCTTCATATCCAATTACAACAATTAAAATTAACCCAGTCATCCAGGATTGACAAAAACCCATTTTAGTTTCATTTTAAAACTGCTCTTAATACCCTTGCTTAAAAATCATAATTTTTATGCTGAAAATCATAATCATGTGTATGAAACCTAAATATGTTATTGAATTTACAAATTTAAACATTCGAATTTTGATCCTTTTAATTGTTTTACCTGTAACTTGAAATACAGTATTTATAAAATACTGTAAAACTCTAACAAAGTTGCAGGCCTTGATTTGGGTAAACAACTTAAATTAGCATTAATATCCAAGTTCAAAATATTTATATGAAGAAGTATTTACAATTTCTTTGCTTTACTATGTTCAGAAACTTAGAAACAAAAACTGAAGAACGGTCATATCAAATTTTCCAGAGCAACAGAAAATACTCAAGGCTACTTATTTAAGCAAATATCAAAACACACACCATTTATAAGCTAAAGATACAAGTTTAGATTGAAAATAGGTAAGTTTACTCACCAGAACAAGCTTTGAACAGAAAGTGATGTGTTGATGAAATTGCAGAAGAATTTTCCTGAAAGCCTTCTTTTTCTGTTTTTGAAATAAATTTATGTTTGCAAAGCAATAATGTTTCTCAGGTTTGCTTTAGGTTTTGTTCAGTTTTATAAACGAACATAATATATAGGTGGATATATGTAGAAGCTTTGAACAGTAGGTTATAACTGGACAGTTTTATTTGTTTGTATTGCCATGCTCTTTAATTGGCTATGAAGTTAATTCCCTGCAGAAAGAAATTATCACAGAAATTCGGCTGTAGTACTTGCTTGAACAAAATATTGTGCTATTAAATGTATGTGCTTTCATTTATGTTTACATCTAATTAATGTTTGCTGATACTTACTTATGTGTTGTACAAAGATATTTATTTTTATTTCGGCCAAACATATTTTGTATAAGGCACAGATTTTGTTTTATTATATTGAAGTGAAAACTTTGTTTTTCTTATGCATATAAACTTACAACAGCACCTAAGTTTTATTTTTAGTTTATATTTTTTTCTCTGGACAAAACACTTGATTGTTGTACATATGTGTATACAGATTATGCACAAGATTTTTTTACATGTAATTTGCATACTTGTCCAACAGCATCTTGATATTATCTTTATTAAAATTTATGTATTGTATAAATGGGCTTCACAGGTTAATGTTTTGACTTTATTGATTGCAATCTATTTGTACTTTAGATTTTTTTCAAGCATTTGTATCATAATATTGCATTTGCAAATTTTATATTCCTAGTTATATGTAACAGCCCAAGTTTTTAGCTATTTATTTCTTTTAATTTTTTTGTTTTTAGAAATATAATTTATATAAATTGTGTTTACCAATATTGTTTAAATATTTAATTTAGAGAATTAAACTCGTTAATTTAATATGATTTTTGTAACTAAATTTAAGAAGAAGAAAAAAAAAAGGAATTTTTATAATGTATAATGAAGTGAGTGGTAACTAAATGTTTTGGATATTATCATAATATCTGTTGTTATACCCATTCCCTAAAAATAATGAGAAGGAGAAAATTTGTAACATATTAAAGTAGTTAATTAATTATGTTAATTTGGTAGGTTATGACATGCAAATCATGTTGGTGGAATATTCTCAATTTTGACATATTAATTATGTTAGCAGTGAACATTGTTAAGCGATTTAAAACAATGAAACTTACAATCAATTTATTTGATAAATCTACCTTATTCCTAGTTAGCAATTCAAAACTTGAATAAAGGCACATACGGATATTTTAAAATGGAGTTAATGACAATTAATAGATATTTCAAAAAGAAATTTATGACAATTAATAGAGAAATTAATTGTAAAATTTCAGTAGTTGACCAGAATTAATTTATTGAATAATTAATGCAAATTAATAAAATTGATGAAAGATAAATAAGTTAATTCTTTTGGTTAATGGCATGAGGACACGAGGTTAATCCCCATTTTGTAGGAGAAATCTGCCCTTGTAACCAGTCCGGCTACCAGTGCCTACAAAGCGGACGGATTAATGTGAGACGTCGCAGGATTGATAATTAACAAAAAGGGTTAATTAACTAATTAAGTTAGTAACCAAATTTGAGTATGTAATTAAAGGAGGATAATTAATTGGTAATATGGTAATTAATTGAAATCAATTAAGGAGGGTAATTAAAAGGGATAAGGTAATCAATTGAAATCAATTAAAGGCAATTAAAGGGGAATTAATTGATTAGAAGAATATGGAAATCAAATTTGCCTTCCTTTGCGCGTGACACAAAATTTTATTCTTTTAACATTTTGACATTTGCCTCTTACCATTTGTTTCTTGAGCATGTCACTGTATTCATTTATTCACGCAGCCTTATCCACAAAAATATCAACTCTTCCAATTGCCATTTTTCCTCTCACCTAAATTAAATGCATTCAAAATTTAATCTTGCCTATCTTTGCAAATTTTCACATACCCATTATATCTCTCTGTTTCCACTGCGTTTGTTTTGCAATAAATAAATTTTTCGAACCATTGATCAAGTAAATATTTATGTAAGCATTTATTACTTTTGCCTTTTCAGTTAAAAGCTTTTTCATTGCTTATCATAAATCACGCAAGAGCTCAAGTTTTGCTTCCTCAATCAAATCTGTTCAAATTTGCAGTAACGCATGCTTTAAATTTAGATTATAACTGGTATAAATCACGCAAGCTATCTAAAAAAAAAAAAAAAATCCAAAAGAGTGATATCGTTCAAACATAAAACTGGAAAGAGAAATCAACGCATGCATTTATCACAATTTTCGTGTAGCGTTCAAACAAGAAGAACTGGAAATAAATCTCTTGCCTAAACGCATGCACTCAAAAATCAACGCTTGCATTTATTTCTTACGTTTTCAAACCTGCCTATTTATCTCCCCTTTTTATTTCGCAAGTTTATCTATAAATACTTTGCCTCATTCACATAAGTTTTCATATCTCCTTGTTTGTCCCTCTCTGGTACAAGCTTCTATCAGGTAAATAATTTGCATTGTTTATTTCTTTGCTTCTTCCAATTTTCCTTCCTCCTTCTTGTGTTCTCTGATTTCCTTGCTCGGCTACTTCCCCATCATGCCGTGCCATTTATAAATACATATAGAACTTTGTTAGTAGTAGGCTGGAAGAAATGATATAAATTGATTGTAGGAAGCTAGACTATGGAATTAGTGTAGTTATGATGTAGTTAGTGGTATTGTGGATTTGGATAAGTGCAGTTTGAAGAGGAAGGCATAGAAAAAAAAAAGAATTACAATTTAATAATGGAGAAGATAAATTGATAAGGAGAAAATGATATGAAATGTTGTTTAATTCAAATAAACAATATTGTATGAATAAATCTTGGGTGAATATAATAAAATGACATTTATTTCAACTTTTAATGGTTGAAATAAATTTAAGATGGTTAAAAATAAATTTAACTACTTATTTGAGAATTTGGGTGGATAAATATCAATGGATTGTATTTATTATGGTTAATAAAAGGATATTGGTGATGTATACCAATAATCACCTTTTAATGTTTAATAATAAAAGTAAAAGAAGAAATAATTTGCCTAAACATGATGAACATGTATGATAAAGTATTATTTAATGAATTCGAATGTAGTTAGTGGCTACATTTGATTAAATCGAATAATTTGAACAGTATTGTGTTTGTTGCCAATATTGTCATTTTATTTAAATAAATATATATGAGAATGAAAATAATTGATCATGATAAATATGATTAAAAATGTGAGAAATAATTTAATAATGTCTAAACATGTATTTGTTTTGTTTGGGTGCATAACATCTTTTTATTCAATCAATTGTATTAAATTGCAATTTATTTTGCAATTTATTCAATTTATTTTATGCATGCGTACGGTTGAAGTATGGGCCTAGGATATGTTGAGACGGTTAGCGGGTTGTAGTAGTCGAGCAAGTTGAACTAAATTTCTTTTATTCTATTCGTTCCAGTTGTTCTGAAATTTTGCTTTGACCGTAATTTTTAAATTCGCATACTTGGTATTTGGATCTTATAGATTTAAGTCAAGGCTTTGCATCCGCCGAAGTTTGATCGTGCTTTCCGTTTTTTTTTTCCGAAGTAGATACCGTGTTTGATTTAGATCCACTGCAGCGTTTAAGGTGAGTATTTCTCACCAGACATATGTACATATATTTTGTGAATTATCGCAAGTGTATGTGTAAAAATTTTATTTAAATATTATCTGTCTGTAGTATAACGTAGAATGATGAATCCCATTTAAATTGACACCTCATCAGTTATTATCTGTTGTATTATTTCTGCAGTTATATTATATTATTGTTTATTTACTGCTTAAATCACCACTGCAAGTTCCCTGTTAAATTTAGATTGTTGTGGGCTGAAATGATAGGCCTAAATGATGATTACTGTGCTATTATTATGTTAACTGTTTAACTGTTAACTTGGGATTGCGGGTTTGAAATGATAGAACCCGGGGTTTGTAAATTACGGATTGAAATGATATAAATCCGTATCACTTGACCTAGGCTAGAAAACTATATACAGGCCCGTGGTCCTTATAATATTTTCTGAAATATTTAAAATTATTTTGGAAGTTAAATATTTGATTTAATATCTTTAAAGGATTTTTATATTGATTTTGAATGAGTTATAAATGTTAATAAATAAATAAATAAATATTTGAATAAAATTTTGGAATATAACTTATTTTGGAAATTCTGGATTTTTGAAAGGATAAGATTTCAGTTAAGAAATATATATATAAGTTATATTTGGAAATATTTATTAAGTTAAACAATCTACTAAAGCATTTAAATGCTGTCTTTTGAAATTGGACTAGTTTTACCCGTAACTTTAGGTAGCATTTCCTAAGTGCTATAGAATCTGGAATTTGATTGTTTTGAAATTTAAGGAATTTGATAAATTATATTTATGTTTAAGTTTTGGAGACCTTTAAGATATGAGATTTATAACTGGATTTTTCTTAATAAATTTAAGATGAACATTCTAGTGTTAAGTAAATTTTGAAATTATTTAATGGCATAATTTTGGAGTTTTATCTATGGAATTTATGGGAATATTCAAGACGAAATAATAAACACTAATTTGTTGAAAGAAAAAATATCCAACCTTAGTTTGGAATATTAATACTCCAATTGGATATATATATATAGGAATTGAAATGGTCTTGGGAACATGAAGTGATATTTAAATTATGGTTTAAAATAAAGAAATATATTTGTAAAGCTATGTAAATTATCTTCTTTACAAAGTAACCATAAAGTTAAACCATTTATTCTATATACCGTTGAATGTCCAAACCATTGTGTTTGGGAGTTATGGTTTTAAAGTAAAATTTCCAAAATATTATGTTTTGAAGATATAATTTAAATATTTGGTTTCCAGATATTATAAATTTTAAGCAGTATGGTTTTTGGAAAAGAATTATACTTGAATATAACGGTATCATATTGTTTTGGGTTTTGAATGATATCGTGTTTATAGTTTGAAATAGAAATGTTTATTTTGGTTTTAAAGTATAAACTGTTTTAAAAGACCACGGTGTTATAATAACGATGGGTTGGCAAAGAGACCGGGATCGGATATGGACATACTCTCTGTCGATACCGAAAACCACTTTGACTAACCGTGTACGCGGTGGAGATTCCAGAATGAAGTAGGTTGGTGGCGACGTTTCCTGTAAGGTAAATACGTGGACCCGACTCCCGTGAGTTGGCATAAGGTGGCTAAAACAGGAGCGATCGACGGGTTAATGAGGTCATTCCTCTGATCGGACACTCCTCTTCGATATTATACTATGACTTTGGATTGATTCAGTGGCCACTTCTATTTTGATTTGGGGAGTTGTTTCGAGGTGGGCGGTTGCTGCGGCTTCGCGTTACCATCGGCCCGGATGCGTAATTGGTATATCTACCCTGGCATTGCCTAGTTGTGCCGTGTCACCTACCATACCGCGCCTTGTACGAGTTTAGATTTCTCCCGTAGCCCGTGTGGTATCCTCTAGTTGCTTCCCGATCAGGAGGAGCTATGATATTGGATGGACTACTGGGACTATTACGTGTTAAGGTGGAAAATGTAAAGCCTTAATGCTACTTAAAAGTAAGTTTATTTTATAAATAGACACTAGTATAATAGCGCAATATACTACATAGTAAATAGTTTGACGGATCCTTAGAGGATGGGCGGTCCCAAGCATCCTTTAAGTTACTTGCTCTATATTACAGTACACTTGAATTAGCTTACATTATATAAGTATGTATGTCCTGACTCGAGTGTTATGTTTTATTTTTACGCTCGGGTCAGCCTGAGTTGCAGTTTCAGTTTCTCTCCGGAGTTATGTCATCCCGTAGATCATTCATACTGCCGGAAGCCTTTCAGTCTTTATCTTATTTGCAATCAATCAAATTGGAAGACTCTGTTTCTATTTATGTCTACAGCTGTATTGCAGATTCTAAACTATGTAAATTCTATTTGGTTAAAGTTTTATAGTGGCTTCATGAACCACTGTATATTTTATTTCCGCTGTGAGTTCTGATATATGTATGTGATTCTATGATTTATTTACTACATATTCTGAGTTTTGCCAAATTTATTTTACAACGCAGTATTTTGAACAATTCAAGTCCGACATGTGCGGATGCGAAGGGTTGAAAATACTGGGTCGTTACATTATAACTTATATTTGTATATTTATATTCTTAGTTACATTTTATATTTTATAATTATGGTTTATACTTAGGTTCATAATTATGATTTATACTTGTTTTGTATGTTTATGTTTATAATCATTTATATTGTTTTATACTTAAGTTTTAAATTTCCATGTTTATGTTTAATATTACTATGTTTGTTTATTTTAAACATTATTATTTCAATTTCATTTTATTAGATTAAATATCAACAATATAAAATCTTTGATTGTAGTGTATAAGACAGATTTTGTTTTAAATGATTTTGAAACATTAAATTTTTTTCAAATCAAATTTTCTTTACAACACATATAACTATTAAATATAAAAGATCTCATCATTTTAAAAATTTAAAAGCTTGTATGTAATTTGAATTAGATTAAATATTTATTAAAATATGCTGTCAAAAATTCCGGGTTGTTACACTTATACCAATGTACAGTTGATTACACAAAAAACTACAGGCAAAATATTTATTTTAAAGAAATCACCATAGGTTTTCAACCATGAAACAAGTCTAGAATGTACATATTTTGCACAAGATGTGTCAGGCCAAAACTTTATGTCCCCTGCTTATTTGGGATTTTTTTTTAGAAAGGCTACTTCTTGAAGTTTGTCAAACAGTATAATAGTCCAAATTTAATCGAGCCCAAACTTAAAGGTGGTACTTGGAGACCACTATATAGGTCATGACCTCCTATTGTTTCTTATTTATAGTTATGTGTTTCTAATTCAGGTAACACAACCTTTAGTATTGCGTAGAATAAAATAAATAAGAATACACCATATGCATTGAATCTTTTTATATTTAACAACTTTATATTTGATCTAGGCTATCTGCTGTAATAACATAGAAAAATACATAATAAACTACCAATCATAACAATATATAGCTTAAACCAATCAAATGGAATAAATTTGCATTAAAAAGTTGAGATAACCATTCAAAAAAGAGAAAACTCTATTGCGTAGGCCCATTATGTGGGAACAAAATAATTTATTTTCTTTACAGTAGAGAAATCAACATTTCCAATGGGTCAGTTAACCATATACTACGACAAATAATAATTTAAGCATGGACTGAAAGATGATTCTAGGTAACATGAATATGATAATGTTATTCAATTTCAACTTTTATTAGCATCAGTTGGAGAAAAGAACACGCACCTCCAGTTGACCAGCTTGGCAGTTATGGCTCATTTAACAATATAGCATTCTACACCTTCTCTACAATCAAATCCTTTATTACAATGTTTATGAGTTTGGTTGAAGTCATCTTCCACAACATTGAAAATTAAGAAGCATTAGCTACCACAACTATATTTTTCGAATATAAGTGAATTCAACTATAAATCAATCACAATCTGAACATGAAAATGAAAATGTAAACAAATAGGTGAAGCTAACACAATGTGGACATGAAAATGCCTAATATAGTTTATTGAGAAACTGAATTGAGTGAAATTGATGATTTAAGATTGGATTAAATTTGAATTTAGGAATTCGAGTTGATTTGAAATTGATTTGTGAAATTTGAGACAGCTATTTTATTATATAAAGTATTTTTAAATTATATTTAAAATTAGTTTTTATTTTACTTTATAAATTACTTAAATATAAAGTATTTTAATATAAATCATTTTTAATATAAACTATTTTTACTATAAACTATTTTTAATATAAACTATTTTAATATACTAACTGTTTTAATGTAAACTATTCTAACTTATAACTCTTTTATATAAACTATTTTACTTTATAAACTATTTTATTATATATATTATTTTAATATCTAAACTGTTTAAGTGGTGGAAGTTATGTTTTCAAAGTTATAAATTTCAAAGTATTATGTTTTGAAAGTGTTATAATTTCAAGTGTTTGGTTCGAAAGTGTTAGAACTTTGAAAGTACTATGATTTTGGAAATGAATATATATTTGAAATGGAAATGATATCGTATTTGGTTTTGAAAAGGAAATGATATCGTATTTGGTTTTGAAATGAAAATGATAGCGTATTGATGTGGTTTTGAAGTGGCAATGATATTTTTGTTTTGAAGTATAAACTATTTCGAAATGACCGTAGTGTTATAATAACGCTTGGTTGTTAAAGAGACCGGGATCAGATATTGTCATACTCTCTACCAATATCAAAAACCACTTTAACAACCGTGTATGCGATGGAGATTCCAGAATGAAGTAGGATGGCGCCGACGATCCTATATGAGGTATATATGTGGACCCAACTCCCGTAAGCTGGCATAAGGTGCCTAAAACAGGAGCAATCGACGGGCCAAGTGAGGTAGCTCCCCCGATCGGACACACTTCTTCGATACTATTCTGATTTTGTAATTTATTTGGTGGCCACACTTGATTTTTTATTGATTTGGGAGTGTGTTCCAGAGTGGGCGGTAGTGGCTGCTATGCGTTACCATTAGCCCGGAAATGTAATTGGTATATCTACATTGGCATTGCCTAGTTGTGCCGTGTCACCTACCTTATTGAGACCACTATGAGTTTGTTTTGTACCATACCTATGGAATGCCCTCTGACGACGCTCAAAACGGGGGAGATTACGGTACAGTATAGACTATGGAAATATATAAAATGTGTTAAGGGGGATATAGGTAACACCTTAATGCTGTTTTAATAGTTTATTTTACTTTGGGCATTATTATAATAGCGTATATTACTACATAGTAGATAGTTTAATGGATCTTTAGAGGATGGTTATCCTAATCATCCTTTGAGTTACTTGTATTTCAGTTGTTATTTCACTTGAGTTGGATTTATTGATATAAGAATGTTAATCCTAACTCGTGTATTTTGTGTTTTGCTTCACGCTCGGATCAGACTGAGTGATACAGCTTTTAAGACTCACCTTTGGAGTTGGAGCGTCGTTTGGAGATCCATCTACATCTTTTCATCTTGTAGTTATTCAGTTGATTCTAGTGATGTATTCTGATCTTGTATTTGACTATTGTATTTGAGACTTCTGTTGTATCTTATTTAAATCTGTTATATATAGTAGCTTCATGAACTACTATTCCTTTGTTTCCGCTACATTATTGTTATATTACTCTGTGTCTATGATTCTGTGATTATTTATTTACAGTACATGTTGAATTTTTCCAAATATAAATTAACAATCTGGTACTTTGAGCAATTCAAATCCAGCAGGTGTGGATGCGAATGGTTAAAAATATCAGGATGTTACATGTGTGGTTTACTGTCGATTCAAAGGGTATGAATTTGCGGGTCATCACAGATTTATTCTAGTAATTATTCATTTGATGGTTTGAATTATAAAGTAGCACCTTTTTGTAGAGGAAGATTGCACACAACACCTTTGGTATCTTTTTTCTAAATGTCTTAATTAGCTCAATTGGCAATATTAGACCTCATAGTTTCCTATCATGTGAGCATTAGAAAATCGATAATACCTACATATTAGCACAAACAACACATATTCATGCGTTATTTGAGTAAGTGATTAGGTTACGAGGATTAGTAACTAAATTTATCATGGTATAATTAGTTCAACAAAACTTAAACAACCAATTTCTGCAATCCAAAGTTTAGGCTAAAATTATTACAGTTAATAATGGTTTACATCAGTGTGGAATAATGAATGCTATAGAAATGAAGACAATGCCAAAACTATTAAAATCTATAACAACAATAATAGGAATATTTGAGAACAAAATACCTGAACGTCGGTTGCTTGTCTTTATTTATAGACTATACACCATGTTGTTTCCCTCTCTGTGCAAGCAATATACAATGATCCAGTCATGGTGAAGTTTTAGAGAATCATGTCTGTAAGCTTAAGATCAAAGTGACATTACAAATAAAGAAATATTAAATTCACTTCACTTCTCAAATATAAACTTAACGATTTAGCCGACTATCAATTTATCGTTTAATTTACACGCAAAATCGGATAGCAACGGAATGGTTTCCTATGTACAATGCCCAACATGATATCATATATGCACAATCGGTTCAACTAAACAATTACATTGAATAAACCTTTTGCTGAAAAGAGTATAGGTAATAACTATCTCATTGATAATTATAATGCAAGGCAGACATACAATAATTTGAATTAATTTATTTATGCTTAAAGGCAAGCAGCGATGATTTAAATACCACGATAAGATTAGAAAATTACCGACTAAATAGCAAGTAGCGGTGGTGCGTTTGGAGTCAGAGTTAAAGTTGGATTCTAAGAGCATGCATAGTAGCGATTTGGCGATTTGATAGGTGGCACTAATTTGATGGAATCTGAATAGGGGGACGGGGACACAGCGAAATTTGGGTGGTAGTGGAATTTCATGGAGAGACCGATGCGGGCGGCATTGCATAAATGGAATTTGGGGATTAGGTTTAAAGGTATATTGAAGTAAAGTATCTAATGGAGGGAAATGAAGAGCACAGTGGTAATAATCTAAAGCAGCGTTTTAGCGAAAATACTTGATACTATTTAAGCTTTAAAACAAGAACTAACAGCGTATTGTAATAAAACGCTGACAGTAAAGGCTGTTAAAAGGAATATTTTTTGTATCGATGATTAAATTCTATGGTGAGCGCAGAGGAAAAATGGGACGTATGATTTTTGTGTAATAGAAGACATACATCCCAAAATAAGCACTTATATTATGGGAACTAAATTGAGATGTCAGAATAATGGAAAAAGGAGAAGAGTGTTTTAAATTTCTTTTTTGGTTTTTAGTTTGGATTAGGATGACTACTTGTTCATTCATGAAGAAAAAATCACCCCTATGAGCATTATCTTTCTATATGAAATCAAATAATTATGTGTAAGATAAAGAAAGTATTTTCTTTTCAAGTTTGACAACAAAATATTAAATGTTTTAGGAACAAATAGTAATGAATGAAAACACGTAAAATAAAATTTAGTTGAATTCAAAGAAAGAACTCTATGTTTATGATGCATAAGAGCTGCTATGTCTCAGCATAAAATGTTCTTCCTTATCCCTACATCCAATGCACCAGTCAGTAACAGGGTACACATTCATGCTACATAAACTCAAGGAAAGATGTAAAAGTACTGAAATAACAAATTTTAGTGAATATAGAAATAATGTGAAATTGACTAAGAGAATTTACTATAAATTAAAGTGCACTTTGAACTAAAGAATGATGTATCTAGAGGTAAATAAAAGAAGCTAATATCAAAAAAATTCGGTTGTTTGACATATAATGGGTGAAAAATGATAGGTAATATAATTTTTGCATAACCATAGGCAGTTTCTTATTCTCCTTACTGCTTATACCAATGTATAGGTTGATTACACACAAAAAATACACAGGCAGAATATTTATTTTAAAGAAATCACTGTAGGTTTTCAACCATGAATCAAGTCTAGAATGTATATATTTTGCACAAGGTGTGTTAGGCCAAAACATTATGTCCCTTGATTATTTGGGAATTTTTTTAGAAAGGCTACTTCTTGAAGTTCGTCAAACGGTATTATAATCCAAATTTAACCGAGCCCAAACTTAAAGGTGGTACTTGGAGACCACTATATGGGTCAAGACCTCTTATTATTTCTTATTTATAGTTATGTGTTTCCAGTTCAGGTAACACAACCTTTAATATTGTATAGAATAAAAAAAATAAGAATCTACCGTATGCATTGAATCTATTTATATTGAACAACTTATATTTGATCTAGGCTATCTGTTGTAATAACATAGAAAATACATAATAAACTACCAATTATAACAATCTACAATTTAAACCAATCAAACGGAATAAATCTATATTATAATATTATTATTGAGTTGGATTTCAAGAGCACACAGACCTCCTTCATATTTTGGGAAATGAACAGTCATGTTTTTAATTTCTTTCTATTTCAAACTTTGAAATGTGATAAATTTTTCTACATTAATTGGATTTAAGAATCGATTTCACTATTAAATCTCAAATTTAATATGCTTTCCAATGATATCCATTGTTGATAGCTAAAAATAAATTTTTTAAAATCATAGTTTTTTGGATTATTCATATTATTAAAGTTATTAAATCTGTTTGACTTTATTTCTTTTAACTAATCTATGTCGTTGATTGTTTTGAAAATTTCCAACCATTGATTCTACTTTCACAAATTGCAGTCAAGTCTGGTGAAATCCAACATTACCAAAATATAGCAACAATATTAGATGGAATTTGAAATGGAACCAAAAAGCTCAAAAGTATTAAATACAATTATATGCTTTTTATTATATTGAATTTGTTTTGACTGTAAAAGAATACAATGATATTCTTTACATTAAAATAAATATTGTTGAATAATGGTTGTTAGTTCTTATACTTCAGACATAAAATATGTATGCTTTAGATATAGCATATTTTTCACAAGAATCGTTTAAAACAGAAATAAATCATCTTTATCCTCTAATCTTATCATTCTAAATAATATGATGCTGCATAATGTGTTCCTAGACATAGTCAGTTATGAGATCATCATCAACACTTGCATTCTCATGAATTATGTCAACGTTGCTTTTGGCATTTTTGGATCAATGGTTAAGTGTAAACCAAATGTTGTTACCTGCACTACTCTTATAGATAGTTATTACCGAAGCAGCAAATGGAATCAATGACATCAAGTATTAAAGGAAATGATTGATAAAGGTATCTCACCAAATGAAGTTACATATAATACAGCTGATCATGGAGCAATAGCTGATGCACACAATAAATTTATATGTGTATAATTTAATGTGTATTGTGTGAAAATTTTATCTTTGAAATCATTTTTGCTCGATATTTTGCAATTGTTTATCAAGCATTAGTACTATCTGCATTACTGTTTTCAAAGATTTGTACACAAGTTTTAGACAAAATGCAAACTTATTTGAAAATTGATCAAAGAAGATCACTATTTCTTAATCAATGAATGATATAAATCATTTAAACATGTTATGATGATAAGAGGTTGAGTGCGGTCTGTATGCGAAGCACGGGTTCGCACTAGTTTGCATTAAAAACTGAGATAACCATCCCAAAAAGAGAAAACTCTATTGCATATGCCCATTATGTGGGGAACAAAATAATTTGTTTTCTTTACAGTAGAGAAATCAAGATTTCCAATGGGTCAATTAACCATATACTATGAAAATAATAATTTAAGCATGGACTGAAAGACGATTCTTGGTAATATGAATATGATAATGTTATTCAATTTCAACTTTCATTAGCAGCAGTTGGAGAAAAGAACACACACCTCCAGTTGACCAGCTTGGCAGTTATGGGTCATTTAACAATATAGCATTCTGCACCTTCTCTACAATCAAATCCTTTATTACAATGTTTATGAGTTTGGTTGAAGTCATCTTCCACGGTATTGAAAATTTAGAAGCATTAGCTACCACAACTATATTTTTCGAATATGTGAATTCAACTATAAATCAATCACAATCTGAACATGAAAATGAAAATGTAAACAAATAGGTGAAGCTAACACAATGTGGACATGAAAATGCCTAAAATAGTTTCAGTTGGCTAATCCTGCTGCATTAATTCTACAGCAAAATATAAAAACTCATGAGAGTGTTTGTGACTTCCAAGATTAAGAAACATTAAGACACAAATGTTACCTTTATTATTTTTGCAGTCTCCATGGTTTTATCAATCAATATATAGCCTTGATATCGATATCATTTGAACCTGTTTTCCAAGCGAACCAGATGGTAAATAAAAAGCCTAAGTTGGATAGGGAATAGCTTGGAAACAAAAAATCAAACAACAATTAGGCAATTATGATGAATTCACTAGTTATACTGGAGCCAAATTACCAAATATTTTGAAAATAATTCATTTATAAGATATTTCTTTAAGTAACTAATAGGCTACACACACATACTGTCTCCGTGTGTGTGCATGTTGATTGGAAATAATAAAGGATATTATCGATCTACCATCAGTTAAGCCAGTCAAATCATGGACTAGAGCCTATGCCTGTATTCAGAGTTTATTGGTTAACATATTATCACTGTAATATTTTTGTTTAGCTTGCAACTGGGACAATGAATTTTCTTTCCATAATGTATAAAAACTTAATTGGAAAGTAATCAAAGATACAAAATCCAAACTTTACAGTACAAAATCAAATTTCCCACGGAATTGGAGAAAGTTAAATATTCCTATAAAACAGCCAACGTAATACATATCTAAGACGAGAAAGGAAATAATTCTAGACAAGTTAAGCTAAGATTTTCTACGGCGTGACAGCAAGAGCAAAAGAATACCATTGATTATATGATATTACCTCAAACAGGTGATCATGGAAGAGAATAATCATTCCATGAAATCTAGCAATGTGTTATTGGACGAGAATAATCATTGATAAAGAAGTTTACAAAGTTCATAGAACCGCTTTAGCGGGTACATAATTCACAGGACAACCTTAGTGAGTACATCCGGTTTTGTACCACCTAAGATTCTAGTGATGTACAGAAGCTAACAAAATTTAAATCATTGACTGTTAACATAACTATCAAAGTAAATGACTTAATACATGGACATATGTCAATCCAATACAACAACTCACCAAGATCAAGATAAAACATCCATCTGCCTACAAAGAAAATCTAGTTCTAGTAGCCAATTGGATGCTGACCAATAAGTAAATAGTGTAGCAATTTTCATAGGGTTCTTTTAGTGTGAAAAAAAATGATGCAATTGATTAGTTGTGGCGCAGCGGATAATGACGATGACGACGAAATGAAGATTTCATGTCAAACTAATCGAAGAACGATTAGGTGAAGCAATATGAATCGATGGATTGAAAGATACCGAATGCCCAAATTCGTTGATCGCCAAAAGATATCGAATTCTAGCTATCCCTAACACGTTGATCACGTACGATACCGTGTTAAAAGATCTATGATTCTTCGACGTTGATCTCACGCACGAGATTCCGTGAATCGGCTTCAAATCCGTTGATTCGAGCGCACTCGAATACCGCAAATGGAGAAAGGAGATCAAACTCAACTTCAATTTTCCAGAGGCACAAAGCACTCAAACAAAAGTTTATTCAAAATCAACCAAGTTTACAAATGACCCAACCCCCATATTATAGGCAGTTTACAACTCAACACTATACTCAGCCGACCTAACATAGGTTGCGACCTACGACCTAACATAGGTCGGTAGCGACCTATCAACACGCGACTCAACACTTACAAACACAACACACAACCTACGACTTATATACAATCGAGTTAACAAATACAAGTTACAACAATAACGACCTATGAATACAACACACACGACCTAAAGACTCAATATTTACAACACAGCACGAGTTAGCCAGAAAGCGACCCAACATTGGGAGCGACTTAGGCTTCAACGGTTTAAGGAGGAGGCTTGCGACTTAACTTCTCGCGACCTAAAGGAACTAGTCTTAACTCGCTAGGTCGTTCACGACCTATCTTCGGTGAACCATGCCGTGCTGCCTCACTAGGTCGTTCGCGGCCTAAGAAACCCGAGCGACCTAAAGCATTTGCGCGAGATAAGGGCAATGCGACTCCATTTGTTAGCTCGTTAGGTCGTTTTTCCCGACTCAAATCCATTGGTTGTGCTAGGTCGTGAATCAATTGAACGCTACTAGGTCGTGCGCGACCTAAGGCCTTTGAGCGACCTTCACTAGGTCGTGAGTTGGTAGATTGCGCTGCATCATCCCTCCCCGGTTGACAAGAATTCGACCTCGAATTTGCACTTTCCTCTTCCTTGACAGGCTCATTCCCATGAAATGGAACCAAGTATTTGACACCGAAAACATCAGAAGTATGAACATTATCCGACAATCTCAACTGATACACATTCTCATTGATTTTCTTCACGATCTCTATAGGACCAATCCTTCTTGCGGCTAGCTTGTTATATGTTACAACTGGAAAACAATCTTTCGTCAAAACAGCGTAAACCAATTCACCTTCTCTGAAGTTCACACTCCTTCGCTTCTTATCCGCCATTTGTTTATACTTCTCATTTGATGCAAGCAATCGTTCATTAACAACTTTGTGACATTCCTGTAACTCATTTACGAAATCACAAGCTCGCTTAACAACTCCCTTCTGATATGGCACTGTCGTCAAATCCAACGGTCCCTTCGGAATTGTTGAATAGATAACCTGAAATGAACTGAAACCAGTACTTCGATTGACAGCGTGATTATGTGCAAATTCTGCTTGACATAACTTCACATCCCAGCTTTTCAAATTGTCTTTCACAAGAAATCTCAATAAGTTTCCCAATGATCTATTCACCACCTTTGTTTGCCCATCTGTTTGCGGATGATAAGCGCTACTAAAACTCAGTTTCGTTTCAACCATCTTTCACAAACTCATCCAAAAATGATTTAAGAATCTAGTACCACGATCAGAAACAATAGATTCAGGTAACCCATGTAGTCGATACACCTCTTTAAAGAATAATTGAGCAACACGGATGGCATCAGCTGTCTTCTTACAAGCTATGAAATGTGCCATTTTTGAAAATCTATCCACCACAACAAATATAGAATCATTTCCTCGCTGAGTTCTTGGCAAACCTAAAACGAAATCCATGCTGATATCAACCCATGGTCTGATAGGCATAGGTAATGGAATATATAATCCCGCATTCGTAGCTGTTCCCTTCGAAATTTGACAGATATGACATCTCTCCACAAATCTTTCAACTTCTTTTCTCATGGAAGGCCAAAAATATGATTGAGAAATCAACTGCAAAGTACGATCTCTACCCACATGGCCTTCTTCATGTAACTCCTTTACAATCTTCATTCGCAAACTTCCCTCGGGTATACATAATTGATTTCCCTTGAACAGAAAACCATCCACCAAAATATACTCATCCATCTTCCCCTTTGTGACTTCATCCATAACCTTAGCAAAGTAAGGATCATCCACAAGCAATTCTAGCAACACATCAAACCCGGTCACTTCAACTTTCATTGGAGTCAATAAATGATTTCTCATGCTCAATGCATCTTCCACGCGATTCGTAATTCCCGACTTATGTTTCACTACAAATGTAAATTGCTGCAAGTATGCAATCCACGAGGCATGCCTAGCTGCAATCGTGTCCTGCCCTTGCAAATGCTTCAACGCTTCATGATCAGTATAAAGAACAAACTCCTTCTGAAACAGATAATGCCTCCAGTGCTTCACAGCTTGAACAATCGCGTAAAACTCCACATCATAAGTGCTATATCTCAACTTGGCTCCAGACAATTTCTCACTGAAATAAGCAACTGGTCCCCCATTCTGACTCAATACTCCACCAATTCCAACCTTCCATGCATCAGTATGTAACTCAAACAACAACTGAAAATCCGGCAAAACTAGAATTCGTGCTGTCGTCAAAAGTTCCTTGATTCGCTCGAAAGCAAATCCTGCTTCCTCTGACCATGAAAATTGCTTCCCCTTCATACAATCAGTAACTGGTGCCATCACGCTACTGAAGTGTGGAATGAATCTTCGGTAGAATGATGCTAGCCCATGAAAACTTCTCACTTCAGTTATGGTTCTGGGTTGTGGCCAATTTCTGATTGCTTCAACTTTACTTTGGTCCACCTGGATACCCTCCTTAGACAGAACATATCCCAGAAACAAAATACTGTGCGTCATGAACACGCACTTCTTTGCTGCTGCATAGAATTACTCATGTCGTAGAATAAACAGCACTTCTCGCAAATGCTGGATATGCTCTTCCATACTCCCACTATAGATCAAGATGTCATCAAAGTAAACTACTACGAACTTCCCAATAAATGGTCTGAAAATCTGATTCATCACTCTCATAAAAGTACTAGGAGCATTTGACAAGCCAAACGGCATAACCAGCCATTCGTATAGACCTTCCCTAGTTTTAAAAGCAGTCTTCCACTCATCACCTGGCCTAATACGAATCTGATGATATCCACTCTTCAAGTCAATCTTTGAGAACACAACAGCCCCACTCAACTGATCAATCAAATCATCGAACCTCGGCATAGGAAACCTGTATCTCACAGTGATCTTGTTTAGAGCCCGACTGTCCGTACACATCCTCCACGAACCATCCTTCTTCGGTACCGATAAGGCTGACACTGCACAAGGACTCAAGCTCTCCTGAACACGCCCTTGTTCTAACAACTTCTCCATCTGCCTTCTCAGTTCCTCATGCTCCTTAGGACTCATCCTGTAATGTGGCCTGTGAGGTAATACCGCTCCTGGAACAAGATCTATTTGGTGTTGTATGTCCTTCAATGGTAGTAACTCTTTTGGCAACTCTTCAGGAAACACATCTTCAAATTCCTCCAACACTGGTTTGACTTCTTCTGGAACTTCAACCTCCTTACTACTTTCACGTCCGATCAACAAAAACACATCAGGCTCATCCTCCACTTCCTTGACAAATTCCTTCAAAGATAACAAAGTCTTTAGTTTTTCAATTTCCTCTAACTTGCTTTCTTCTTGTTGTCGTTTCTTAGGAACCAAAGTGATTTTAGTGCCCTCGAACATGAAACTGTAGCTGTTAGTACGACCATCATGTTGCACAGCTCTATCATACTGCCACGGTCTTCCCAACAATAGATGACATACATCCATATCCACAACATCACACCAAATTTCATCTTTATATTTCTTCCCAATCGAAAAAGTTACATAAGCTCTTCGATTAACTTTCACTTCTCCACCTTTCCTCAACCAAGCTAACTTGTAAGGTTTAGGATGCTTCTCGGTCTTTAATTCCAACTTCTTTACAGCCTTTGTAGAGATGATATTGTCACAACTTCCCGCATCAATAACAAACTTGCACACCCTTCCCAAGATAATACACGTTGACTGAAAGATGTTACTCCTCAACCAACTTGAATCATCCTCTTGCTTTGGTGTCAAACAAGATCTCCTCATCATGAAATTACGTCCCTCGTCTCCCGACAATAATTCTTCCTCCTCAGCTTGTGGTGAATTAGAACATTCTACTTCTGTACCCTCATCCTCAACCTCAGCAACCATCGCTCGCTTCTTTGGCTTCAGACATTCATTGCTCTTGTGACCGAACTCTTGACAATTAAAGCATTTGATACCACAATTGACCTTGGTCTTAGCAACTTCATTGACAACTGGTCTCGCAACAGCCTTGGAAACATTCGCATTGCTACTAGCCCCTTTCACTTGATTGTTGGAATTTGTAAACACACCACCACCTCTTCTGCCTTGCTTCTACCAAGCTAGAGCCTTTTGATGGGCTTCAGCGACAGATCTCGGATCAAACATATTCACCATATCTTGAATCTGCATTCTTAACCCTCCAACAAATCTAGCGGTCAATTGTTCCTCTCTCTCCATGATATCATTCCTCGCAATCAATTGATAAAATTCATCCGCATAATCATTCACCGACTTTGTTCCCTGTCTCAAGTTCTGCAATCGCTGAACATAAGAGATTGATAGTTATAAGGCAAGAAAGTAGCCTTCATTAACTTCTTCATCTTCTCCCATGATTCAATCTTCGATTTGCCCATTCTCTCCCGTGTAAGTTTTGTTTGCTGCCACCATGCCATAGCTCTTCCTCTCAATCGAGTAGCAACCAACTTAACTCTTCGATGCTCGGGAACTTCTTTGAAGTCAAAAATTTCTTCAACATTATATAACCAATCCAGAAATTCTTCTGCTACCATTCCTCCTTTGAATTCTGGAATTTCAGTCTTCATCCCCGACTCCCATTTACGATCATTTTCTACCTCCACATATGGATTTCGCACTTGACCTCGATCTCGATAATGCATACTACCTCTATCACCATCCTCATCAAAATCAAATGTGCTTCGATATCTATCTCGTCTATCCACATCTCTGTGATCATGCATGGTCCTTCTACCTTGTCTATCAATATCGGTATGTGATTCATTTTCAAACTCACGTGGAGTTCTTCTCTCTTCATGTCTATACTCATGATGATCTCGTCTCAATGAAACTGATGATTCTCTTCTTTCTCGATAAGATTGTGGCGACACCCTCCTCGCTTCCGTAACCGATGGCGAAACTCTGTTTCCTCCATGGTTCAAGACTGGCGACCTTCTCCTTTGACTTTGATTCAAGTCATTCATCAATTTTTCTAACTTCCCAATACCTTCATCAAACTTTTCATTGATGCGTTGTTCCATTTGCTCAGCTTCTTCTCTTCTATACAACACTTTAACATTCTGATGACGGTTAGCTCTCCTCGGCGGCATGATTAATCTTTCACAACTTAACACGGCTCGGCTTTGAACTCTTCAAAGTGATGCACGTCTCCAACTTTAGCTCAGATCTGAACTTGAACAAATCTCCCACAAACTTGAACAAGCTCGGTTTCAACTTCAACTAGCTCTCGGCCTTGACTCTTCTAACTCTTCTCCTTGGCTCCAAAGACTCGGCTTAGCTATGATTGGTTAAGTCTAGCTCTGATACCAAAACTGGTGCAGCGGATAATGACGATGACGACGAAATATAGATTTCATGTCAAACTAATCGAAGAACGATTAGGTGAAGCAATATGAATCGATGGATTGAAAGATACCGAATGCCCAAATTCGTTAATCGCCAAAAGATATCGAATTCTAGCTATCCGCAACACGTTGATCGTGCACGATACCGTGTTAAAAGATCTACGATTCTTCGACGTTGATCTCGCGCACGAGATTCCGTGAATCGGCTTCAAATCCGTTGATTCGAGCGCACTCGAATACCGTAAATGAAGAAAGGAGATCACAATCAACTTCCAATTTTCAAAAGGCACAAAGCACTCAAACAAAAGTTTATTCAAAATCAACCAAGTTTACAAATGACCCAACCCCCATATTTATAGGCAGTTTACAACTCAACACTATACTCAGCCGACCTAACATAGGTTGCGACCTACGACCTAACATAGGTCGGTAACGACCTATCAACACGCGACTCAACACTTACAAACACAACACACAACCTACGACTTATATACAATCGAGTTAACAAATATAAGTTACAACAATAACGACCTATGAATACAACACACACGACCTAAAGACTCCATATTTACAACACAGCACGAGTTAGCCAGAAAGCGACCCAACATTGGGAGCGACTTAGGCTTCAGCGGTTTAAGGAGGAGGCTCGCGACTTAACTTCTCGCGACCTAAAGGAACTGGTCTTAACTCGCTAGGTCGTTCACGACCTATCTTCGGTGAACCATGCCGCGCTGCCTCACTAGGTCGTTCGCGACCTAAGAAACCCGAGCGACCTAAAGCATTTGAGCAAGATAAGGGCAATGCGACTCCATTTGTTAGCTCGTTAGGTCGTTTTGTCCCGACTCAAATCCATTGGTTGTGCTAGGTCATGAATCAATTGAACACTACTAGGTCGTGCGCGACCTAAGGCCTCTGAGCGACCTTCACTAGGTCGTGAGTTGGTAGATTGCGCTGCATCAAGTTGTTACTTATGATGGCTGTAGTCAAAACTTTTAATTATTAAACATTATGTTGTGTTAGCAGTTTAATTGTACTGCTCAGTTAAAAAGAAGTGCTATTGACCGTCAACAAATACGAAATTCACATTCATTATGCACGTGAATTGGCATTTCCAAAAACAAACGCTTCCATTCCATGATGAACAGACCGAAAGAAGAAAAAAGAAACTGGCACTTGCCAGACACATCCATCTAAATATCAAACTGAATCTATTAATTTCGATTTGTGTGTGTGTGTGCGTGTGTATATCCAAAAGTGCCTAAAGCAACTTGTTCCAATTTAATATGATAATTTTAAAACATATTGCTTGCTGTTTACCAAATTTCCATTGCTTTCAGCCTTTTTACAACAATCCTAAAACAAAATAGGAAAATATTACATGTTTGACATAAAGAACTTGTATTTCTTTTTTTCGATGATATTTCGATATCCGACAAAAGTGGAATTTCAAAGCTGATGCAAATGGAGAATGTGACCATAAATGCAAATAAATCTAAAGAAGCAAAGATTCAGAGTTGAAGCAAGTGAAAAATGAGGTTGACTCTCACAATAAAGGAAATCAAGTTTCAAAGGAGAATGAAACACCAAAAATTAGCAAGAACAAGAGTGAAAAATGGATCAAAGATACAATGAAATGTGATATATTTCTAGGGCAGTGGGTAAAAGATAATTTGTATCCTTTGCATATAGAATGCTCTTGTCCTAATATTGATTAACCTTTTGACCGTATTTGAACGGACGGCCAGATCGATCTTACCAAAAGATGCGATGGTAGCCAGATCGAAATAAGGCTCAAGTATTTTTGGTGTTTTATTAATTCAATCATACATTGCCTAATCATCACACTAAGAACTATTTTAGTAGAAATGCTTTTCTTTGATGGAATTTTCAATTTTTATTGTTAATCCTTGTATTAATTTTGATGTTTTATTAATATGCTAATCCTTATATTAATTGTTTTCTTGTAACTTATTAATATGGAGATGAATAAACAAGTGATGTTTTGATCACCATAAAAACAAAACTACTTTATTGAACTCAAATCTAATACATTCCTAATATACCAAGTAACCACACAGAAATACCATTAAACTTGTTATGATAAAAACTACTAGTGGGACTGAAGTGGCTTTCTGCACAAACACTTATTTTGATCATAGTTCGTTCAACCAAACTGCTTCATAACATCTCCATCAGGCATATAGACCCATGCAAGCAGTGAGAATGGTAAAAGTTAAGTAAAATAAGTTGAAACATCAACGACTTATCCTAGTAATCAATCCATATTTACTCATTTCCATATCTACCCTTGTTTGTAACACTAAATAGGTAGAAAATTAAAGATAGAATAAGGAATTAGATGCTTAAGACTATTTTGTAAAAACTAATCATGGAAAAAGTCCAGAAAAGTGGATAAATGACATGTTCATCCATCAGAAATGGCAATGGAACCCACAAGTATTTATTAGCCATATAATCACAGTATATCATTTACAGTGCATTCACAAGTCAAACGGATAATTTCTACCAAGTCATTTGAGATAACTTGAACTTTCCTAAAGGTGGCACTTAAAATGAAAACATGTCTTGTTATATACTTTCCACATGTACTTATCCTATATAGAAATATGCTTCAAGTGACAACCTTCAAAAGCATATTATGGTCTAAATGCATTATTTATACACATAAGTGTGTAATGTATGTATGCAACTATGATGTACAGGTGAGTAATATAAAGAATAATTCCACACGTGCAAGCGCGCGCGCGTGCGTTCGCACACACACACAGATATATATATATATATATATATATATATATATATATATATAAACAACATGATGTTTGTATTTTGAAAGTCGTAGGTAGTAATCCATCATAAGACAAACATATATTCTTATGAGAGTGAACTAGTTAATTTTTCTTTGGTAAAATACAAGTGAAATGAGAGTTCGTAAGTAGGTTTATACTTATGCTAGAACTTATAAACAAAATCTTAAGTAACCACTGGCATAAATTAAACAATTTGTTAGTTGTTCCTAAATAAAAATTCATAGGTAATCTCCTTAGAGTGCAAATTCTTCTACTACAATAGACCCATTTAAAATGGCATAAGTGATGAGGGTTTAAACAACTTAAATCTCACAGCCTTTAAGCATAATGAAGCTATACAGGAGGTTGCCTTTTATAAGAACATGATGAAAAGAAGTCCCTTTATTTTGTCTATGCAAGACTCATGCTGTATATATATTTTCACTCTTTTCATAAGTTTTAAACTGCTTTTCAAATGTATACTGCATATTATGTATTGTATTTATAAGCTTAGAAAACATCGTGATAATTTAACTGTTGATTTACGCAAAGTATGTTTTAATACAAAACTACAAACTAATGCTAAAAAGGTAAAATTAACTTTTTTGTGTTAATTTACTTTAACACATTTTTATAAAGAAATTTTTTGTATATATAATTTTTTGTACTAATATATATAATTATAGTTAAAATATAAAAACTAACACGGCTTTAGAGGTTCGAAATGTTTAACCTCCATGGTTCAGTTTGTACTCACATTATGATAACTCCGATAATAAAGAATGTAAAAACGAATAAAATAAAAAGTTTGGATTACCCCTAAATATATAAACATATTAACTGAGAGTCGATACTAGCTAGTCACCTTCTCCCGCTTTACATTTTTGATACTCTTAATCAAGTATGTTGTATGAAATAGATGGACAAAGCTGATGGCACACTAATGTACTTAAGGTTCTTCCCCTAGAAACTACACATAAAAAAATCCAATGACATCCAATAAAGGAAATATATATGTAAAAAGTATCCTTCAAATAGAAACACATACCAATCCAAACCTCCTTAAATAATAAATATGAATAAAATAGAAACAATACTAGGTGCACATGGACTCGGTGCTATTTTTTAACATATGCACCAAAATATAATCACATGCAATCTTCTTTCAATTGGATAAAATATCTCAAAGCTACTTTTAACATATGCACAAAATTAGAATTCAAGAACTTAATTTATTTTCAAAAGTTTTCATTGTTAAATGACAACATCTAAACTTAGCTCCTAAATAATGGATTTAGACGTATGTAAAACTGGGTTTTAGTTCCACACGTTTCATCTTTAAGTGGAATGAATAACAACTAATCAACATAATATATTTCTTAATTATGTTCATTGGAAAAATATATAAAGTTTATCCAATCTTAAACTAAATTGATTAGCTATACCATTGACGTAAAATATTTAAGAAAAAGCATATGTTATATTGTTGAAGTATAATAAATAGTATTTATTATGCTATCATTCATCTTATGCCTTAAATTATCTAGGCAAAAGATAATTTACCTAAAAGAAGATCTTTAATTAATTTACATTGTCTAGTACTATAGTCTAAATGCTTGATTTTGAGCCTCGACCTCTTAACCTTAACAAAGAAACTTGTGATATATAATCGTTTAGTTATTGCATAATGGTAACAGTGTTCAACGTCAATGAAGATACATAAATATATCGTTGACCTAGGTTTCATTGTGGAGAAAACTGAGTGGTATCAAAGTACATATTTGTACAGACATCGCATTGATTCCAATGCAAACGTGAATTTCCAAATCTACATGTACAGACAGCTTACTAAATATAAGGAGAACAAGATACTAAATTACCTTAGGACTATTCAATTAGGTTGAAACTTGCTGATGGTCCTTGGCGTTGGAATTAGGGTTCCAAGCAGTCAAAATAAGAGGAACATGATTGAGATCGATGGTGGATTTCGGTTGGTTGGATTTAGGGAACTCTACTAAAGATTGAGATCCAGCAGATTTCGATTGGCCCGCCAGTTGGAATTAGGGTTCTAGGTTTGTTGTCAGATTTCGATTTTAGGTACTACAGTAAGCAGAAGAAAGAAGCGATGGAGAGGTTGCAGGTTTGGATTTAGTATTTTAATGCTTACGAGTTTTATTTGTCTTCTGAAAGTGATGAAGGAAATGTAAGAAGAGGGGGACGTCTGCGAAACGCGTCTTTTTGTTCCTACGATAATAAAATATTTCCCACCCTTTGCATAGCATTGGAAAAGAGGAGGAGGTAATTGGAGAAAATGACAATTTTTGATAAAAAATTAGTCCTAAGGACATAATTTATTTTTTGACTGAAGGACAAACTTTGAAAAAAATCAGGCTGAATGACAATGCTAGTTCTAACTAACATTATATTCAGTTTTTACACTATACAAAATGCTAGTTCTAACTAGCATTTAATTCAGTTTTTACACTATACAAAATGCTAGCTCAACCTAGCATTGTCCTTCAGCCTAATTATTTTCAAAGTTTGTCCTTCAGCCTAAAAATAAAACTTGTCGTCCTTCAGCCTATTTTCCACATTGGAAAATTTATATTTATTTATTTTATTTACTTTTGAGCTACAGCGCTATGTAATAATGTTATGGAAAGGTCAGATTGTTGTAGTTATCAATGAAATAAAGCACTAAAATTAAGTTGTTATTATTAGAATAAGTTATAGTAAATGCTTATATTACAATATAGAACAAAGTATTTTATAAAATCGGCACCTACATATGCATAGAAGCAACAAATATTGAAATGAAAATAAGAATGTTGTGTGGTAAAATAACGATTTTATAAAATATAAGAAATGGATTAACTTGTTTTACTGTGAACTAAAATCTGTAGAAACTATTTTTTTAGAGTTAAATTATTCATTTTTACACAAAAATCATAAATTAAACTTGCATTTTTATTACGTGCATTAAATACATTTGTTAGTTTTCTCAGAATTCTTTATAATAATTTATTGAATAGAAACACATATTATATCTATCCACCTTCAACAAAAGCAATGTCACTTAATACCTAACTCTACGTTCAAACATATTTTTAATTTAATTTTGACTTTTTTATTCTATAATTTCTCATTTTTACCTTATCATTTTTTCTATACGTGGCTGCAAGCATTGACCATAAGTTTTCATCAATGACTCGATCAGAAATTGACATAAACTTTTCTAGAGTTTTAATCCAATATCGATTCTAATGCTTTTAATATTATTTATTTAAACATAAAATTATCAACACGATATGTGATTTATAAACATAATCAAATTGTTATTCGTGTTACATAAAATATATAATTGTAGCGATCTTGAAATTGAACACTTCGACTTCGAATATCGAAACATTCTGAAATATAATTATGTGTAACAAATATGATTTTATAACCTTATTAGACATCATTTAATTAGTGAATAATGATAAGAAACTTTTTTCTAATTTTTTTTTACAAAAATACATTCTTCAAGGAAAATCGATAGTGTCACCAAAAATAGGTTTACCAATGAACAGCTTTTCGATTGATATAAGTTGCTCGAACTCTTTGGAACCTGACTAATGGTCAAATAAATATATTAGCAACTAATTATAGCACTCTCTTATTTATAAATCTTGGAAGGTTCTATAATGTTCTAATGGATAAGAGATATTATCATAAGAGGGGTATAATGGTGATTAGCATAAAGGGGAAGTGATGTAAAAGAGAAGTGATGGAAGGTGAGTCTCCCATGGCATGGATGGGGGTGAATGCAAGCTTAAAGAGTACCATTCATTACCTATATAAGGATAGGCACACATTTTTCACAAATTCACAAAGCTTAAAATAAGCAAATTCATAGCTTCTTCTTCTTCTTGCTCTTTATAATTTCCTAAAGAAAAATATTTCTAAATCAAATCCAAATCAACTCAAACTTGGAGTTAAGCCTTACTACCACGTTACAAAACATTCTACCTAGTTAGAGGCTGAAGAAGTGAAGCCACACTCCCTCTATCAATAATGGCCACCAACACTTTATAGTGGCGGAAGGCAAAAGCAAGTGAAAAAGGGTAGAAGGAAGGAAGGGAAGGTAGTTACAAAGTTGGTTTGGACTTGGGTGAAAATCTATAGGATATAGTGGAAATCTATAGGATATTTATATAATGTAACTTATATATAAGTGTGAGAGTTTATATTACTAATTACACTAAGTAGATAATAATAATTAAATATAAAGAAGGTAAAGAATAAAAGCGAGCACACTAGATATTTTATACTAGATAAGACCTCCCATCCGACGTCCAGTCTCGAAGCTCCCCTTCGGTGTTCCTTCTAACCAAATAACCCTCACTTCGTCCAAAGGAATAAGCTAATACAAAAGATATTATTTGACAAACATTATATTCCTACTAACATAGATACTGACTGTTGGTACAATTCTTCCTATAATCTCCTTAGTAATGTGGAAGTGTATAGTTTGTGATTGTGGAAGCAGTTTGAGTGAATATTGAGAATTGAATTGCAATGAGTACTAAGAGATCAGAGAATATAGAAATAGCAAGTAAGTAGGATTTGGAATTCTGATCTTGTAGTGTATTTAGAGAAATTGAAGAGATGGAGCAGAAGGTTGCAATCATTTGTAGATGATTATTACTATTAGAAAGGTTGCAACTTTTCAAATTGACTCTTCGAAAAATAGTCGTTGTACAACGTTCAGTCAGCTGAGTATAAAATTCAGTCTACTGAATAAGAACAGAAGAGTACATGCTAAAAATTCAAAAAATTAGAAGTGTAGTAAAATAATAAGGTCTAGTAGACTAAGATGTTTTCTCAGTCGACTACCCCCAGTCGATTGAGAAAATACCTTAATCGACTGAACTGGGTACATTCAGAAAAGTATGAGTTTTGCTTTTTGAAACATAGATACAAACAATCTCTTTGTAAACGGTTATATATGCAGGCATGTATATGTGTATATATGAGATACCAAGGAGATTTTACATATAATTCTATGACCATATACATACTCTAGTTTGACGATCATTGAATTGCTTGAATGTAATTAATCCTTCTTGGTGGTAGTCATATTGTCTTCGTTGTAGCTCTTACTGCTATAATATAGTTATATACTAGAAATATACGATGATGTAGTTGTCATTATTAAAACACTAGAAGCCGAGATTTAACAATCTTCCCTTTTGACGATGACAACTATATATATAAATGAGTATAAAAACGAGTCTCCCACTACGCGTATGCTCCCCCATCACAAATCTCTCCCACTTTGTCATCAATAAAAATATTTTGACATACATACCTAAAGATAACATGAACTAGTATGCATAACAGAAGAGAGATTTCATACATAAACACTGAAACAGAAACATAAGTTCACAAATACGTAGTTTGAGACAATTTCAATAACAACCAAACCAATACATAACAAAATACTAAAAGAGTTCCAAATATCACATAGTTTATGAAAACAAACACTTAGATAAGCATGAAACATAGAGAAATCATGGAATATAGAAAGCTATAATAGTATATAGTTTACCCAAGTATCTAAGATTTCGGCTCTGTACTTGATGGTGAAGAAGAATGAGAACACGAAGCATGGTTGTTCTAAATCTTCTTCGAGAACCCGAGAGTAGTCTTTTCAAAAGTTCGTTGGCGTTAGATCAATTTCTTTTGTTGATTAAAGATTATTTTTAAATTTTTGTGAATAGTGTCCGAAGCGGTTACATTTCTAGATGGTTTGAACAAAGTGATTCCTCGATCACTATCCATGTTTTATTGAGTTTTTTCTGGATTTTCTTATGAAATATCCTCTTTTTCCGCTTGTCAAGTTGAAGATTGTCCTATAGTGTCATGTAAAAGACGAGAAACATATTCTTGATATGGAGGAAGAGTCTCCATTTCAGATGGAAGCTTCATTATAGAAATAGATTTTTAGTCCATAATCTTTGGAAGAAGAAAGTCTTATAGCATGTCAACATTGATTCCAAAATGAGTGAAGATCTTCATTAAGTAAGCACCATAAAATATCGTATGACGAGTATGGGCGTGAAAGCTTTTTATTTCATCGTGAATGATTCGAGCCAATTCAAATTTTGATTTACCTAAATCACATAGAAAATTTTATAGTTGCTGTCATACATCTTTTCACAACGTCCAGTTCAAGGTAGAATAGTTTGAAGGATTATTTTGTTAATTACAGGTGCTTGAGGTCGTAAATTGACCGAAATGTTTTCTTTCTTTTCGGTTCGAAAAAGATAAATTACTTCATCATAAGCCATGTTATGGTGATTGATATCCTCTAGTTTTGCACCACTGTTATTACAATCAAGAATAGCTCCTAAGTCATGGAAATCTAAGACTATATTAACCCCTAAAACTCTACTCTATAATTGCCTATCATCATTACCATATGGAGGTTTGTAAAAATAACCCTAAAAATTTGCATGAACAGTCTTACTAAAAAGGGTAGATTTTAACCTTATTCTCTTTAGCATCAATTAGTCATAGAAATCCATGTTCCCGGGCCAAAGCTTCAATATTGAATTGCAAGAAATCAGACCTCTTGTAAAAAAAATCTTGAAATATACGCTTATCATGCAATTCATTGAAGTGTTGAAGAGATTTTTTACCTCCATTCAACCATTTTTGCAATTGTTCATCCAGAGCAAATTTAGGATGAGATGTACCAGCCGGTTCTTTGCCTTTGTGTGCTCTCTTCTTTGAAATGGGATTTGTTGGACATGGAGCCATTGATTTTGAGGAAGAAGAATTTAGAGATTATGATTTAGGAAATAAATTTGGAGAAGGCAATGAAGAGAAGTGACGGTTTGGGAATTTAAAAAGCACGTTGGCCCGATTCATTCGATTGTGGACAATTTTCAATCGACTAAAATAGGGCAATTTCGATCCAGAGAATACTGGCTTTTTCAATTGTCGACTGACCCATGATTTCAGTTGACTAGAGAGGGTCAATTGATACATACGCAACATAACTCATTTGATTTAACTTTTTTCTAGTTGATACTTTTGTATTTAAATTACCGATAATATTATTGATTGGATGGTCTTTCAGTATTTTAGGTGGTGACGTCATTACATTATCATTATTGTTATTACCGTTATTTTCATGTGTAGGTACATTCTTTTTATTATTATTTATAACTTCTTCATCATCATCATCATCTTTATTATTTTCATCAAATGAAACATGGAGACTTTCTTTTATAATGTTTGTTTGTTTATCAAAAATTCTATATGCTTTACTTTGATTCGAATAGCCAACAAAAATTCCTTCATTAGCTTTAGAATCGAATTTTCCTAAATATTCTTTTGTGTTTACAATAAAACATTTTGATCCAAATACTTGAGAATACGATACTTTAGGTTTCTTTTTGAAAAATATTTCATAGCATGTGTTTTCAGTCATTGGTCTAAGTGGTGCGTGATTCAATACATAACATGTAATAGCAACAGCTTCGGCCCAAAACCTTTTTGGTAGGTTACTATTATTTAGTAAAGTTTGTGCACATTCTTATAAAATTCGATTTTTCCATTCTACAACACCATTTTGTTGTGATGTACATGAAAATGAAAAATTATGACTAATTCCCTTTTTGTTGCAAAAATTGCAAATAGTTCATTTTCAAATTCACCTCCACGATCGCTTCATATACTTTTAATTTTAAATTCATCACATTTTTAATTCGTTCAGCAAAAATATAAACATTTCAAAATTGTCACTTTTATGTGTTAAAAATAATGTCCAAGTATATCCTCAAAAATCATCAACAATTACAAAAATATATTTGTTATAATTTATTAAATGTACTTGAGTTGGTCCGAATAAATCTAGATGGAGTTGTTTGAGAGGTTGTTTTGTGAAAATTTCCTTTTTAGATCTGAAAGAACTTTTCTTTGATCTACCAAATCAACAAGCGTCACATAGGTTTTTAACCTTGTAATTGATTTTTGGTAATACTAATTCAATTTTAGCTAGTTTGTTGATATTCTTAAAATTTATGTGACAAAAACGTTTATGCCATAACGATGGATCATCATGATTTGCGCTTAAGCATAAGTTAGTGTTTTTTTTGGACATTCATGTTTGAAACAAATATGTTTTGATTTCTAAATCCTTTAAAAATTAGATTTTTATTCTAGTCAAAGATATTGCATTTGTTTTTCTTGAATCAATTTTAAATCCTTTATCACATAATTGACTTATACTTAATAAGTTATGTTTCAAATTTTGTACCTATAAAACATTAGTAATAACAGGAGAATTAGAAATACCGATATTGATAACTTCTCCAACGCTGATAACAAATCCTTTTGAATTATCTCCGAATGTCATAGTGCCACCATCGATATATGTTATATTTGATAACATATAAGCATTTCCAGTCATGTGCTTGGAGCAACCGCTATCGAGTATCCACTTCTCTTTACTTTTAATTTTAATTTTGGGTACCTGTAAAATAAGAAAATTTTAATTAGTACCCTCATTTTTGTTTAGGGTTTTGCGTGTCATTGGATGAAAGTAGCCATATCCACGGGGATTTGGTTCCTTTAGAAATGTAATTATTGTTATACATAATTTTCTTTAAATATCGATCAATATGCTTTTGTCTAATTAGTTTATTATTCATTTAGGTATCCATATTTTGACCATATTTATGTATGAATTCTTAATCGTAGTTCCTAACTTTGGCTTTTTGAATTTGGTGTATAATGTGCTAAAATTCTTTGACTTTTGTTTGCTTTTAAAACCCGATCCATTTCGATTTCCAGGTGGTTTAGATATTTTAATCAAATTTTCTAAATTTTGTTTTCCTTTGTTGAATTTTGTCACACTATTTGTCATTTTATCTCACTTGCTTTTAAGATCACAAATTTCAATATTGCTAGAATCTAAAGTTGCTTGTAATTGTGGTTTATCTTTTTCAAAATTAACCTTTTCTAACTTATAATTTTCTAAATCATGTAATAAGATGTCATTTTTAAATAATAACATTGCACATTTTTTTGAGTAATTTCTAATTCTTCTTCTAAGATTGTCTTTTCATCTTTTAATAATCCAATTTCTAATTTTGCTCTATTTAACTTTCCTATATATTCCTTTTTTTATTCTCTATACTTATCATCTAATTTAGTGCTAATTATCATAAGTAAGTTCAGGGCGTATCTCATAGGTGTTAGATATAAAACACACATTTGCTTATTCCGAGTTGATTTCGCTGTCACTGTCAGATGAAGAAGATGAATCTGAATTGTCCCATGTTACTTGAAAAGATCTTTTCATTTTCTTGAATATCTCAAACTTTCTTTTCATTTTATCATTATTGAGCTGTAGACAATCCTTCTTCATGTGGCCAAATGTGTCATACTCATAATATTTAATCGATGTTTGATTTGAGGAGTTTGGTTTGCCTTCATTTTGAAATTTGGCCATCTTCTTGAGCTTCTTGAATTTGTTGTAGTTCTTGGCCATAAAAACAATCTCTTCTTCATATCAGTATGAATCTTTGTCACTTACTTGGAAGACTATGTTTTTCTTTTCATGATTTTGATCCGTTCTAGCTTGCAAGTTAGCTTCATACGACATCAGATTTTCTATTAGCTCTTCAACTTTGAGTTGAGACAGATCATTAGCTTCTTCGATGGCTAAAACGTTTTTCCCCATTCATTTGTCAAAGAGTTTAAATTCATGTGACTAAATCAAAATCTATGAATTTGAATCCAAGTGCCATGAGATCGTGTTGAATGGTTTGAAATCTAGCATACATATCAATAATTAATTCATTTTCTTTCATATTGAAAGATGAAAATTTCTTTTGTAAAATTGAGATTTTAGTTTGCTTGACTTTAGTTGTACCTTCTTGTATGATTTGTAAAGTGCATCATATATCATATGCAATGTTGCAACACATGACATGTGAAAACTCTTTTTGTCAAGTGAGCAAAACAACACATTCGTAGCTTTGGAATTGGTAGATGTTATTAACCCAAAAAATGGATCAGCACCCTAGCTTTAGTATGAAAGAACCAGCCTTATATTGTCAAGGCAAATAGAATGAAGATAAGAAGTAATAACTTCAAAATAAAGTAAAAAGACAAGAGATTTTTATAGCAGTTCGGCTGTTAACGAAGCCTACATCCACTTTATAACATTTGTTATTGATTGACTGCAATAACAAGTTGAATATGATTACAATTTGCTTGGATCTTATGAGTTGGATAAAGTCACCAGTGTTATAATTCACTAAAGAATCACAGTGAATTCCTTTGATGACTGTTGTATGGGATAAGAAGAGTGAACAATAAATTCTGCAGAGTTTCATCAATCAGTCCAGAAAAACCTATTTATATTGCAGGTAGGATTGTATTTATAGGGGTTGGATAGTACTTGAGTCAGAAGTTTAAGTGTGGAAGAGTCCAGTTTTTATGCCAAGTAGTCACCGGTAATATCGAATCAATACTAGTCATTTCTATGGATCGTTAGTTATCCATAGAGGATGGATCGCTAGCTATCCATCAACTTAGCATATTTTTCTACCAGAAGTCTTTACTTAGTGCTAGGAATGAGCTCGTAAAGTTTGAGGATGATCTGACCTATCTTAATGGATCGCTAACTATCCATAAGGGATGGATAGCTAACTATCCATAGAGGATGGATCGCTAGCTATCCATTCGCCTAGCATATTTTGAGTGACCGTAGTTTAATTGTCTTCCAATCTTTTATTTAAGTGCCTTGTCCAAATATCAAGTCGTTTGAAGTTTGTTTGATCATCCGTTTTCATGGATCATCTAGTCTAAAAGAATCATCAATACTTTCTCAAAACTTAACGAAATCAGATAAAACTTTGCGGGTACACTTTAGAGGGTGTCTGGGACCTACCTTAAAAATTTGAGATAGTGGGGCTTAATCTACATGGATCGCTAGTGATGCGTCTAGTTAGGTCACTAGCGATCCATCTAGCCTTATCCGATCAAGCTTAATTTTGACAAGTGCCTTCTTTTATGTCTTTTAAGTGTTCTCCCAAAATTTCAAGTCAATCCAACTTCATACGAGTTCTCTAGTTCTAGTTTAAGTTAGCTACTTTAGTCAAAAAGCAGGTAAACAGATTGAATCAAATGGGTCTTTACTTCTTGAACTACACTGCTTGGAATGCTATGATACTTGGTAATTATTCTTAGAAGAGGTAATAAATCAAGATGCAATAGGCTTTGATAACTCATGATGCTTCCTTTTGGATTCCTAGCAATCCATGGATGACGTATCACCAGTGATCCATCTACTCAAAGGATTTTTGTCTTGTTTCTCTTAAGTTCCATTGGCATGTTCTTTTAGATGCCTTCTTCAAGTTTAAGTCATTCTGGCTTAGTGTGGATGTTTTAACTTTTGTTGAATTCTACCGGGTTAAAACTCAGTTAATATTTACCCCCTAGGGTACGCTATCATTGGACATAAAGTGTGCTCTAGAACATGACAAGTTTCGTATTGCTATTCTGTGAATTTCAGTGATTCGTCGATGTCCACCTCAAGATACTATTTTGAATTGACTAACTTCTGATAGCCATTCATTTTTTGATTTCGATCTAAATTTCAATTCCTGGTATTCACGATGCAATCTTTGCTCCGTAGTTTGCACGAGGGTTGAGGTCAGTAAGTGGATGCACGACGTAGGTTTGGAGTCGACTTATATAGTTTCAACTCGACTAGCGGTTAAGCTAAGTTTTGTGTCGAACAATTGTACGCTGTTCTGGAGCAAAGCCTTGCTCTTTTTCTTTCACCTTTTCTTTCCGAGGACTTGGTTAAGTTCATATTGCCGTTTTGAATTCTAATGCGATGATTTATTCCAAAATAGATATAGTGTATGATTCAATTATATCGCTCTTCTCGTTTCTGTACTCCAGTGATCTTAAAAAGAAAAGCTTCTCACGTTGCTTCAGAAAGCGGCTCAGTTATCGATCCTTGATCGGTAACGGGTAAGTGTGGAAAAGATAATATCCAAGGAAGATACGGATTTTTTTCCAAATGTAAGAAATCTATCTACACTATATTGTTAGTTTGCAGTATTCGGGATACTGGATTCTTCTCATGTAGATAACACGCTGCATCTACCCCGGTCAACGCTCGGAACCCTACTGGTCAACATACGCCGACTTCTCTTGGATTTTAGGTGTTAGTTATACGAGGATATTATTTAAAGTAAAACATACCCGATGGGGTTTAATACCAAGTTTTATTGTTGAAAATGACTTTTCGATCATCCAATCTTTAGTCCGGCGGAGGGACTTCCACTCCTCTAGAAGCTAGGTCCTTTGCAACTTAGGCTTCGCTTATTATTCCTGTCATATTAGGACGATTGATTACAATTAAATTACAAGATTACAAGGCACAGTTGTTATTTTAGAGTTGTAGTTGAAGTTCGATCAGGCACAATTTCAATCTTTGGAAACTAGCGCATGACTTATTCGATAGCGATTATCCTTCCTTTGCATTTTTTCGAAATTCAACCTGCACACCAGCCTCTATCTTCAACGATTAGTTTAATTGCTCTATTCCGAGCATTGCTTTTTCTCACTATTGCGCCTCTTATGTTCATATGCAACATACTCGTTTACTATAATTTTACACATATAAGTAATACTTTTGCGGTCATTTAGGCATATTCTATTTCACAGCTTTGTTACCTTGGTCTAGCCAGTTCTGTAGCTAATCCCTACTCATGCTTGATTAAGGTCGTTTCAACAAAGTGTTGTGTATCTGCCTAGTCCACAAGGATGATTTTTTTGAACATTAAGTCCATATGTCTTCGGAAGACTAGATCTCCAGGACAATACGTTCAATTACCCCAATTTGTTTGAGACGATAGCTCCTATCTTCAGGAACAAGGGACTTTGCTACTTAATTCCAAGCTCTGAATTTTTCAATGATGTTTGTTTTTTTATTATAATTGAATTCCTCTAAGTTGACATCGTCATCCAATGTCATTCTGGGTACATGTACTGGAAAGACACGTCGTCGTCGTCTCTTGCTAGAGTAAACTCTTCCAGGTTCAGTGTAGAGACCTTATCATGTATTAGTTCCTATCTTCAGAAACTCGTGCATGGATGACTCAACTCAGTGGATTTTTCCTTAATTTTTTTGAATCTTTTGATAGCATGAGATGCCAAAAGGTCGGACTGAAGATTCAATCAAGCTCTTGCTTCTATTTTCGAAAGCCAAAGTGTTGATAGTTTCATTCTTAGGGTTTCTTCTTAGCAACACCAAACTTCGGGTAATGGCATATTCCTGCAAGTTGGAACCAAATGATCTATTTACACCGTAACTAGGTCATCGATCTATCTCATCATCGCCAGACTATGAGCGATGGGATTTTTGAACGTTAAATCCTTTATTTCCTTTGTTGGCGATTTTGTTGCCAGAATTCTTTGTTTTGCAATACAGAACCGTTATCTACCTAGCCTCGTAGTTATTTGTGCTTGGACTTTGCAGCATTTCTTTCGATCAAGTATCTGTGCGTCAATCCACACTCGTGGGACTGGCTGTTTCGAACGCATGTATTTGAGTGATTGTGAGAGATGGAGAGGTTTGGTGCAAATGATTTGATTGCCCCTGGTCTGGCTCTTAATCCTATTCAAGGATTGAGGAAATCTGATGGTTTTAGTTCCGATCTTCCATGATTGTCCCTACATTTCCTAAGTTATGCATGCTTTACTTGATTGTTATCATCATGGAAGTTCTATTCATACGCCAATTCTTGTTTTGCGGAATTGATAACCTTTCTTCTTGGTTCCAAGCAACATTTCCTAGAGGCTGCCTAACTTTTGGCCGTATCTAAATTCTTTCTAAGTTGAATTTAAGAAATTCGGTTGTGCTCAGCTTTCATCCCTAGGAATTATCACACGACCAATGCAATCTTGGGATTTCCTCTTGGTGTTGCTCGATTCCTGTGCAGTGACTGATTCCTATGATGAAAGGTCGTCTGATTGGCCTATGAAAGGTTATGTCTTCCTATTGTTGCCTATTTTAAGGCAACGATAGTTTTCTAAAGACAATGGTAGAATCTCAGTTAAGGACCAACTTCTATCTCCGGAAGCTAGTGCATTGATAGTTTACTACAATGAGTGTTTCTCGTTAAACCTATAGTTTAAAGTTTTTTTGGTATTACCGAGGCAACACCGGTACATAGTGAATAGAAAATTTTCCAGCATTACCAGGGCAATGTTGGTACTTAGCAAAATATAGGGTTTCCTGGTATTACCGGAGAACACCGATACTTATGAAACAGAAAGTTTCTCGATGTTTCTGGGGTAACATTAGTACTTAGGAAATAAGAAAAGGCCTTAAGCATTGCCGGGGCAACACTGACACTCAAAAGGTTGGGATCGATTTGCCCCATCGATCCATCAGTGCTTTTAATCTAGGTGGGCACTACTTTCGATCTTCGAAAACTTGCACTTCAATGATTGGATTCTAGAAGTCTTTTCTTAGTGCCGCCTATCTTCGGGCAATGTTAAAGTCTTGTTGATTAAGATTAAATCATTCATCTGACTTGCATTGTTGAGTAGATCCTATTGAACCCATGTGGTTATTTTTCTCAACGTTGCTTAACTTTGGGATATGCCATGTTCTGGAAGGATGGGAGTCCCATGCATTTTCTTTTCCTAGCCTTGTTTATCACCGTCAAGTGTTACCCTTGGAAATGCAGGGTTGTTGCTTAACCAATTCCATGGTTATTCTTATTCACGAAAAATCAGATTTCCTCCAATCGATTTTTGTTATGATCTGACTTCTATCTGCAGAATCCTTCATTTCTAGGTCTCAAATTCAAGATTCTGATAGAAAATTAGAAATTGTGGAGCAAGTCATCACATTACCCCTGGTACGACCTTAATCATTCCTATCCTGATCACAGACCGGTAGAGTTCAGTAATGTTTATCTTGAATCTGTGACACTTAACTTTGCTTGTCTCAGGCCATATGCATTATTGTATGCCAATATCATTGTTTCGGATATCAACCTTATTCGTTACTTCCATATTTTGGAATCAATGATTTTACTACTCGATTTCGAGCATTCTCTCCTTGCCATTGTCTTTCTTCGAATAACAGCTGGTTTTCTACAAGTTACGATTTGAGACCTCAGTCAAGCACCTGCTTCTATATTTGGAAACTTGTACGTTGATTATTTGATTCTGAAAATGCCTTCTGTCGACGTCTATCTCTAGATGACGGTAAGTTCCTTCTTCTATTGCAAGTGGAGTGATTTTATATCATGACCAAGTGTTAATGTGTTATGTTCCCCTCAATCCATAAGGTTGGTTATTCTGAACAATTGATGCGAGACTTGATGCTCTAGGCGGCTCCGTGGATACCCCCAGACTAAGATATGTTGTAGCACCTATCTTTGGGAACTCGTGACTTGGATGTCTTGAATTTGGACATTTTGTACATTAACTTTGGTCAAGGATCAAAATCCTTTGTCGAATTCTTGGTTTGTGAACTTTTTAGCACACCGGAGCAATGTTGGTTCTTTTGGGTAGCAGGAGTCGATCCCTGTTAATCCTGCAATAGACAAGTTTCTAGGTGTTGTTGGGACAAAATCGGTACTTAGAAAATTTTAACGGTTTGCTGATGATGCCGGAGCAAAATCAAGCAGTACTTGCACATTTTTTAAGATGTGTGGCTTTTGAGAGTGCACGGCTTACTAAATGCACAACTTTTGAGAGGGCACGACTTATGAAATGTGCGGCATTTGAGAGTGCGTGGCTTACGAAATGAATAGCTTTTGAGAGTGCACGGCTTACCAAATACGTGGCTTTTAAGAGTGCGTGGCTTACCAAATTTGCGGCTTGTGGGATCGATACGACCCGTCGATCCAGAATGGTTTGGAACTTCTTAACGTTGCCAACCTTGGGTAATGTGAGGAGTTCTGCTTCGAGAGTGTGGTTCCACAGCTCAAGAAGTAATGCATAGCTTATGGAAGTGCATGGATTATGAGATCGATATGACCCATCGGTCTGGAATGGTTTGGAACTTCTCGATATTGCCAATCTTCGGGCAACATTAAGAGTTCATGCTTCGAAAGCGCGATTCCACAGCTCAAGAAGTGATGCGCGGTTTATGGGAGTGCATGGATTATGAGATCGATACATCCCATCAATCTGGTATGGTTTGGAACTTCTCGATGTTGCCAATTTTGGGCAACGTGAGGAGTTTGTACTTCAAGAGCGTGGTTCCACAGCTCAAGAAATGATTATGACTTATAGGAGTGCGTAGCTTATAAGATAGATATGACCAGTTGATCCGAAGCTGTTTGGAACTTCTTGAAATTGCCAATCTTCGAGTAACGTGAGAGTTTGTGCTTCAAGAGCGTGGTTCCATGGCTCAATAAGTGATGCATGGCTTATGGTAGTGCACAACTTACAAGATGTGCACAATGGTTTGGGCCTTCCCAGTGCTGGAGGAGCAATACCAGTTCTTAGAAGGTAAGGATCGATTTTTCCATTAATCCGGTGATTTGACTCCATGGGAACGCAATTTCGTTAGTTCTAAGAGATAAGTCATTTTTGGATCGGGTAACCGTGGCTTAGACGATCCTTTAATATTCGGGAAGATGTGCACGACCAAATAGATAAGATTGTGTAACGACCCATAATTTAAACACTTTGAAAATAGGATATTTAATTATTTTAAATATTAAAATGTAAAATTTTCAAACATAAACAATCATATTTTGATATTGAATAAAGATTTTGGATTCCCATTGTAAAATTGACAAAAGTCGGATTCCGATAAAGTAGGATAAATTTCGAGAAATTTATTTAAAGGATAAATAATTCCTTTTAAATATATATATATATATATAATCGATATTAAACTCATTTGATAATAATAATAATTTAATTCATAATGGTCTGATAAATATATAAAACTTGTTTTGTAAAATTGACAAATTTCGTCGCATATGGATGAATCGATGTTGTATTTTTATAAGACGATTTGGATATTGTTATAGATTATTTTATATGTCGAATATGCTAACTTTAATTATTTAAAGATAACAATAAATTTATTGTAAATTTGGTTTACATGAATAAATAGTTTATCAAAAATGTCAAAATATGATCGGAAAACGTTTTGTCGAAAATCAACGTTTGTTCAAAATAATTTATCGCAACGTTATCGCACCTTTGTTAACATGTTTTAACATATATATTACACATTTTAATAATTAAGCATGTTTTCTTTTACTAAATAGGATTAGAAAACTTTTAGAAGTCATTATTAAAAGTAAGTAAGAATTAACAAAAGTATGAAAACTAAACATCAAATCACATCAAATTAAAATCGAATGAAATAATTATTTTTCTTTACTTAATCTTTTGATGACTAAGACATAAAGTAAGAAGTGAAAGGATGATGTTAAGTATTGAAAAGTGGATGTTGCTTTAGGTTGAATTAAGGATAGTTTGGTAAGAGGTTATTTTGATAAATTTACCACTTCTTTCTTTTTCTATAAATACCCACCTCCTCCTTCACTTTCATTCACATTTCTTCTTCATCTTTTCTTAAGCTTATTCATCTTCTTCCTCTTCTCTTTAATAGCTTCCAATTCATAGGAAAAATTTAGAAAGAAATAATGTCAAAATATTTACAAAATATTCAAAAGAAATCATTATTCATCCTCTTCAAATCAAACTCATATTTTCTCTATATTTTACCTCTTTTCTCTCGGCCACAACTTCTTAAAAACAGAACCAAAAAGCAATTTTTTTAAAACCATGTATTTTTCCAGTGGCTACAACTTTCATGTTGAGCACTTTGTCCCATTCCAAAATTAACCATGTCAGAAATCCACTTCTTTTCAGTGCATTCTCTAGCCCAGTTTTTAAGCTAGAGAATAGACCATTTTGTTTGATCATAACTCGATTATAACTGAATTTAATTAAGAATTTTTTTTTTCAACCCATATAAAATTCTAGTGGCTACATTTTATATGTTGATCATTTTTTTCCATTTTGAGGTTTTCTATACTTAAAACTCAATTATTTGAAGTACATTTTTCGGGCTTTATATTTGTGAATCCGAGAATAGCTCCTTTTCTTTTGACTAAATCTTCCTCAAAACTAATCAAAATCAAGTGAATCTTTTAATTAAATTTAAGATGAAAGAATTTTCAACAACTTTCAGTTAATAAGTTTTTCAAATTTTGAGTGTAAGAGAGTCAAAAACAAGAGAGAAGATAACCTATTTTTCGGGTCTAATTTCGAGAATTCAAGTTCAAAGCACTACCACTTCTTCTCCATACTTTCGGCCAATCTCCATTTCAAGCCTTGGCCAAGCATTAGGAAGGAGGAATTTGGGATTATTTTTATTTGGTTCCAAAGTATGGTAGGAAGTATGCATTAGATCTTAAGTTCCTTGCCTTAAAGTTTGACGGAGTGGAATCCAAAGTAAATTATTTCTTATTTTAATTTCGTTAAAACCATTGCTATGTTGAAAGAACTTTAAGTATTAAGTGTTGTTTGAAAACCCTTGTTGAATGCTTGTTTACTTTGTTTTCTTAAACAATGGTTTGATTTCCTTACTCGATATTATGTTTGGATGGTTAATTGACTAATTCAAAATTTAGAAGTTAAATACTTAATGGGGTAGGCGGAAACGACTAGTACATGTGTTTCGTCTGTGAGATCCAATAAGACTTGGGTGAGGGACGGAACATGTCAAAGGGAAAGCCCTGATGCTCTAAAATAATATCAAACCTTTTGAACCCAAGTTAAAATAAAGTGTTATAAATATTTGATAAAATGAAGCATTGATTATCATTTATTGTTGCGTTTATTTCATTGATTAATTGTTTGGGTTGCGCTCGGCCAGTTTACGAGTACTGATTATTATTTATTGATTGTTGACTACATTGATTATTATTTATTGATTGTTGACTTTACTCGACCGGTTTATGAGAAATTAATTATCCATATGCATGCGTTGGGTAGAAAATAATTGTAGGCTAACACCCTATGATTTGTTTCACGATTTGACTATAAGGTGTATAGTGGTAATATTTGGTTCACTTTAATTTAATGAATTGTTTTGAAGGTTGATTTTAAAGTTGAAATGCTATGAAATGTTTTTCTTTAAAAGAGAATAAAAAGAGATATTTGAGAATAAATATTTTGAAGTGATTTATATAAAGAATGGTTTTATAAATATGTTTTATGAAAGCAAAGAATTTCGAGGACTAAACCCAATGGTTTTAAGATGATTTTTGAACGAATTTAGGAAATGAAAATTATTATAGATTTGAAAGTACTATGAATATTAGTGTGAAATGATTTATCACTTCGGGATATAAAATGATTTGTTATGTTATTGATGATTCGCGTAACCCATAACTAAAAAGTGGGCACATGTTTTTGGTATATTCCACTCTTGGAATAGAAGGATGTACTTATTTATCGATTGTATGAAGGCTGGGACTCAGTTGCCTTGTTATTGGGAGAAACCTCCCGAACTGGTTGCATATGGTTTGATATGTTTTTATTACAGTTTTGGGATTTTCAAATAAACTTTTCAAAAGTGATTTGATTTAAGATCCTGATAAAGTATAATTTGAATATAAAAGATATATATTTCAAAAGTTTTGAAATAAGAATTCGAGAATAAAGTCCAAAGAGATAATTTCCATAAAGGTGATTAGATTTGAAAATCTAAAATTGAAGATTAAGCCTAAGTGAGAAAGTTTGGGAATTGTATATTGTCTGTTGCATCGTAGGCTCCATGAGTCCTATTTGTGGTAGGAGAACTACGTTAGCTTGATCCTGTATCTAATTGAGTACCCAATTACATAGGGGTACGTAAGCAGTCACAAGTGGTAGTGATGTAGTCCCTAAATAATATAACCCTTTCATGTTTATCTATTATTGGTTGTTGTTCATCTTGTGTTATCGTATCTTTCCTACTTACTATTTTATTCCTCATTTACATTGTTTACTAAGTTCGCTGGTAGTGATAGCGCTGTCTCTCTCATCAGAGTAGTGTAGTGGCAGATTTATAGTCATTGTATTCGTATAAAGCACACTTTATAGAATTAATAAATAAATAAATTACTCTGATAAGTTGTATAATTGAAATTGTATCCTATATATTTAGTAATATTGAATATTTATCAAATATGTTGTATTAAGTTGGTATTTTTCATTAGTAGTTTTAGAACAGACGGATTTTTCGGCAATTTTTACTTGTCCGAAAATCCGGGTCATCATAGGTTTGCCATGGTTGAGAGATCTACAGCCGAACGCATAGAGATGATTATGAATAGGGCTGTCAACGGATGCTTTCAGATATGGATAGTGCCATATCCGTATCCGTATCCGAAATCATTTTCGGATATCGGATATCCGTATCTGTTTAATTTTCGGATATCTGTATCCGCTTAATTTTCGGATACGGACGGATATCGGATATTTATCCACTCCGCCAATAATTGATAAAGTTAAAGGTGTAAACGAAAAAGTTTAGATCAACATAAAACATTTTTTGTACTATTGTTTATAAAAAAACAAAGAAATAAAAATTATGGTGATAAAACATTGTTTTATACTAATATATGTGTGTGTATCCGAAAATGTTCAAAAGTTAAACACTCATAGCCCTATTTTCCTATTTTAAATTATATAAATATGCATCAGTTAATCGAACGGATATTTTTCGGATACGGATACCACTATAACCATATCTGTATCCGAAAAGCTTTCCGGATATCGGATATCCGTATCCGCTTTTCGGATAACGGATATTTTTCATATTTTCTGATACGGATTCGGACGGATATCGGATTTTTCGGGTACCCATTGACAGCCCTAATTATGAAGAAAGAGCTTATGGGAGTTCAGAGCAAGACTCTCAGTTTTTTTTATCCAAACCGCTTTTAGAGAATTGGGCTTCAATTGACATGTAGTCTAATAGGAAAAGAAACTGGTCACCAAGGGTGGTAGAGGAGGAGTCGTGAAGAAGCAAGAAAGTATTATGCTTCTATTTCATTTGTTGCGCTAGCCAGGTCATTAAGTCCGCAGTTGTCAGAATGACAGAATTTTCGATCGGGCGTAATGGAACTGCGGTATGATTAGTGATGGCCTTCTTTATGGCTATTCAAGTGTGCATTGTGTCCCTATACCATAGGGTTATTCACGTGGTCGAACTGTATCCATGGTTTCCTCATAACTTGTTTGGTTGCCTCCAGTCCAGTGGATGTAGTTATGTATTCTAGATGATTAAAGGATGGGAAAGCCTCTATCTTTGGAGACCCATATGTTAGGGATCGTAGATACTTAGTTCTCCCAAGTTTCGAATCTTGGATTGATTCAAATCGACCTCTGATTAACCATAGGGTCGGCTCAGTTTTGATGCAGTTCTCTTTTTGAGCGACTTCGAAGCTCTGGAATTCAACACTATTTGTTTCATCGATCGTTATTAATTCTGTGGAGTGACTGAAGTGATTGTTGATTTTGGCCTTTGAGCCTGACTTTTTTGACTTCGGGGAGCTCTAGATTAGATGGCTTCTAATCTTCCAGTTTGCCTTTACAACTTTTTAGTTTGTGGAGGATTATTTTGGATCGAATGACCGCCAGTAAATCGGTTCGCCATCATGACGCTTTAGTTCATGAAGGACTTTCACGTTAACGAAGTATTATTGGATCAGACGACCGTCGATCTACCTGTTCTCCTTCATGAAGCATTAGTTCATGAAGGAACTTCACGTTCGCGAAAGGTTTTTGAATTAGATGACCGCTGATCTTCCGGTTTGCCTTCATGAAGCTTTAGTTCATGAAGGTCCTTCACGTTTGCGAAGAGTTTTTGGATCAGATAAGCAATGATCTACCAGTTCGCCTTTATGACGCTTTAGTTAACAAAGGACTTTCACGCTCGCGAATGGTTTTTGGATCAAATGACCACTGATCTACCGGTTCGCCTTCATGACACTTTAGTTTATGAAGGACCTTCATGATGCTTTAGTTTGTGAAGGATTTTTTATGGTCGGATGTTTGGCGACCAAATGGCCTTGGAGTGATAATTTATCGATTTCGAGATGAATTTTGGTCGGATACCTAGCGACCATACGACCCTAGAGAAATTATTCATCGACTCCAAGAAGTGTTTTGGGTCGTGTGTCCGATGGCCCAATAGTTTTAAAGCGATGATTCATCGACTTTAAGAGGAATTTTGGTCGGATGTCCTGCTTTCAGACGGCCTTGGTGCAATAATTCATCAACTCCTAAAAGAGTTTTGGGTTATGTATATGATGGCTCGATGGTCTTAAAGCGATGATTCATCGACTTCAAGAGGAATTTTTTGGATTCAGCTCGTGGGAACACAGTTTTATCAATTCTTGGAGACTAGAGGGTTTGATCTGTTTGTTAGATGATCCTTTGGACAAGACTTCTCGACGCTACCAGAGCAACATCGGTTCTCAAAAGGGAGATCGACATTACTCATCAAGGGCATAGAAGCATTTCTTCGACATGCTGTCTGCAATTCCCCCATGTCCCGGTACGGGTCTTGGTGAAGGAAAGTAGACAAGGATGGATGAGAAGGCATCGCTTTAGGTTGCTACCCCATTCCTTAGTTTCTGGCTAGCTAGAGTGTTATTTGATAATCACCCTTTCATCTGATTTCGTCAGTTAGCTAGGGCACTTTTTTACTAGGTCTTAATAGCCTTGCATGGGCAGAAAGTCCCTGAGGTTTTGTAGCTCTTTCACTGTTTGGTATGTTCTTTGGAAAATTGTAGGGTTTCCTTCTGCAATTACACTACCTCTAGTCTTTAGAATCAGTTCGTCTTTCTATAGAATTCTTTTATGGTAGTAGGTTGTTTCATCCTTTAATGATTCCTAAGGGCCTTGCAGTAGACTGCATCTGTCGCCCTCGCTTCATCCATATGCTAATTGAACCTGTAAAAAAGCATTTTTCAGTCAGTTGTAGAAATGTATAGTTGGAATGATAAACTTCTTTCAATATTCTGCAAGTTGAACAACATCGGTGAATGGGTTTCGGATTGGGGAAGATGCTCTAATTGTTGTCAGACCAGTCTGTTTCAAATTAGAGTTGTTTATAATGCTTGAGAATGATATATGCATGATTGTCCTATGCTTAAATGATTAGAAATGATGATTAAATGACAAATCATTTATGATGGCGTCATGGGTCAGTGATAATCCTCAAAAAAATTCAAACTAGGCGAGATAGGTCTTGGGTGACAAAGAAGGTCATATAAGGTTGCATTCTAAATTTCAAGGTATTTGGAGTTTGCATGTTCGAGTTATGAGAAAAAGAAGATGGACCAGCATTGATGGATTGGTAGTATTTTACTTGGAGTCAGCACATGATTCGTTTGGAGCCACAGAATTTGAAATGTTGGGTTGGTGACAAATGTAGCACTTGGAGCCATTTGAGTGTTTGCTTGGATAAAATCTTGGTTATACCCGAGTTTAATTTCGGGCCAGAATTTCTTAGGTTTTCTTTGAGTCAAATGGGTGATTACCCTAGTTTGACTTTGAGTTAGGACTTTAAAAATCTACTTTGAGTTAAATAGGTGATTACTCGAGTTTGATCAAGTCAACCTTGAAGTGAGTTTTTCAACGACCATTTTGACAATTTTTGATGACAACCATTCGTGATTCGACAATGGGAGCTCCATGATGGGATTGGAAGCTAATCGGTTGGGAGTGGTCATAATACACCATAGGAGCTTGTCCTTGTAACCGATCTCGGTTTGCATCATATCTTCTTGTTCTCCTACCTCTAGGAGTACCATTTGAGCAGTAGTTCCTCGTCCATTGCTTGGAACTATGCTTTGGCATGGGTTTTAGAGCTTCTTCTATTGTTTTGCACATTGGCATTTTCATCCAATTTGTCTTCCTCAAAGTTTATCATCTTCAGTGCCGGAGAGAGCCATCGTCAAGTCCTTTCATGGGGTTTTCACCCCTAAGTTCGGGTTTGTAGCAGGTGCTTTTGCAGTGGCTGGAGCATTAACGTTTTCTTCCGTCATGATTCTTGGAGCTCCGCCCATTGCTTCCTTCTGCTCTTGCCTTCTGTTTCTTCCATTCAAGCCAGAAACAAAAGAATGCTTTTGCTCTGTAGCAACCATGGCTTCAGGAACCGTTATGGGAGTAGTTAATGATTGGAGCGCTAAGAGAGCAACTATCTTTTCCATAAGAGATTTTTTTTCCTATTTTCCATTTTATCGTTAATTTTATCAACCATCTTGTTCAATTTTCCCTTAGTCACAAATTCATGCTATGTGGAGGATCCTGGAACCTAATCTCTAGAGTTAGGCCCTAAAATCAGGTTGTTGGGGTTATTGACTTCAATTTGCTAAGGGTTTGTTTCTTCTCCAGCAATGGTAGCTTCTATAGATCTTTCGGAGGCAGTTCTCTTCCTTCCTGGCACCATTGATTCTCAACAACAAATCTTCTAAGCAGAGATTGAGGATTTAACTGCTGAACCTATCTGATCTAAAGTAGATAGCTAGATCTAACCCGAGTTGGGTTCTCAGTGAAAGCACCAAAATGTTAACCCAAAAAATAGATTAACACCCTGGATTTAGTATGAAAGCACCATCCTTGTTTGTCAAGGAAAATAGAATGAAGACAAGAAAGAATAACTTGCAAATAAAGTAAAAGGATAAGAGAGTTTTATAGTGGTTCGACTGTCAACGAAGCCCACATCCACTTTATAACTTTTATCATTGACTGACTGCAATTACGAGTTGAATATGATTACAACTTGCTTGGATCTTCTACGTTACATCAAGCCATCGGTGTTAGAATTCACTGGAAAATCACAATGAATTCCTTTAATGACTATTCTGTAGGAGAAGAAGAGTGAAAAATAGATTTTGTAGAGTTTAGCAGCTAATCCAGAAGATCCTATTTATGTTGCAGGTAGGATTGTATTTATAGGGGTTGGAGAGCACTTTGGCTAGAAGTTTAAGTGTAGAAGAGTCAAGTTGTTATGCCAATTATCACAGAAAATCTCAAATCAATCTTAGTCATTTCTATGGATAGCTAGCTACCCACAGAGGATGGATCGCTGTCTATCCATCAAATTAGCATATTTTCCTACCAAAAGCCTTTGCTTTGTGCTACAAAGGAGCTTGGAAAGTTTAAAGGCGATCCAACATATCTTGATGGATCGCTAGCTGTCTATAGGGGTTGGATAGTTAGCTATACATAGGGGATGGATAACTAGCTATCCATCCATTTAGCATATTTTTGAGTGATCTTAGTTTGGTTGTCTTCATATCTTCTATCTAAATACTTTATCCAACTATCAAGTCATTTGGATTTTGTTTGATCATCCATCTGCATGGGTGATCTGCTCCTAAAGAATCATGCATAACTCACTCAAAACTTAATAAAATCAGACAAAACTTTGTAGGTACACTCTAGAGGGTGTCTGGACGTACTCCAAAAATTTGAGGCAGTAGGGCCCACTCCACATGGATCTCTAGCGATCCATCTAGTTAGTCGCTAGCGATCTATATATCCTTATCTATTCAATCTCATTTTTGGCGAGTGCCTTCTTTTATGTCTTCTAAGTGTTCTCCTAATTTTTCAAGTCAATCTGACTCCATATGAGTTCTCTAGGTCCGTTTTAAGTTAGCTGCTTTGGTCAAAAAGCGGGTAAAAAGCTTGAATCAAATGAATCTTTATTTCTTGAACTACGCTGCTTGGAATGCTTGGTAAGTATTCTTAGAATAGGTAGTAGATCATGATGCAAGAGGCTTTGACAACTCATGATGCTTCCTTTTAGATCGTTAGCGATCAATGGATGATGGATTGCCAACGATCCATCTACTTAGTGGATTTTTAGCTTGTTTCTCTTAAGTTACATTGGCTTGTTCTTTTAGATGCTTTTTCAAGTTTCAAGTTATTCTAGCTTAGTCTATGTGTTCTAACTTCTATTGAATTCTGCTAGGTTAAAATCCACTTAACAGATGTCGCTGCTTTTTATGCATTAGTACAAGTGCTAATGTCGGTGCTAAGTGCTTCATATTTGTTTTGAGTTGCAAGTCATTTTTCTAACCCATTTTCTTCCATAAATATTCTCATATGAGTTGACCGGTAAGCATAGTTAGAACCAGTAAATAGTGGAGGATGAGCAGTTGATTGACCTTCTTGAAAAGTGCTTGCCGTATTATTGACTTTCAACTATGTGTTACAGTAAATTGAAATGACCATGCTCTGATACCAAATGAAAATCTGTAGAATATAATGAAAATCTATAGGATATTTTTATAATACAACTTATATGTAAGTGTGAGGATGTTTATTACTAATTACACTACGCTGAGAATAATAACTTAATATAAAGAAGGTAAATAATAAAAGCGAGCACACTAGATATTTTATACTGGTTCAGATCTCTCATCCTACATCCAATCCCGAAGCTCCCCTTTGGTATTTCCTTTAACCAAATAACCCTCATTTTGCTTAGAGTAATAGGCTAATACAAAATAGTTCCTTTGACAAAATTTGTGTTCCAAATAACACAGATATTGACTGCCGGCACAATTCTTCATTTAATCTCCATGGTAATGCGGAAGTGTATAGTTTGTGATTATTGAAGTAGTTCGAGTGAATACTAAGACTTGAATTGCAATGAGTACTTAGAGATAAGAGAATATGGAAATAGCAAGTAAGTAAGTTGGATTTGGAATTCTGATCTTGTAATGTATTTATAGAAAACGGAGAGGTATAGTAAAAGGTCGCAATCGTTCGTAGATGATTATTACTGTTAGAAAGGTTGCAACTTTTCAAAGTGACTCTTCAGAAAATATTCTTTATATAGCGTTCAGTCAGCTGACTACAAAACTCAGTCTACTAAATAAGAATAGAAGAGTTCGAGCTAAAAAATAAAAAATCTGAAGTATGGTAAAATAATAGGGTTTAGTCGACCGAGGTGTTTTCTCAGTCGACTACACCTAGTCGACTAAGAAAATACCTCAGTCGACTGAGCTGGGTAAATTCAGAAAACTATGAGTTTTGCTTTTTGAAACATAGATATAAACAATCTCTTTATAACTAGTTATGCGTGCAGGCATGTATATGTGTATATATGAGATACCAAGAAGATTTTACATATAATTCTATGACCATAAACATTATCTAGTTTGAAGATCTTTGAATTTTCTGAATGTGATCAATCCTTCTTGGTGGTATTTGTAACACCCTGATATTTTATGGGAAATATAATTAAAAAGAAATTAAAAGTGCATTTGGCACAGTGGTAAAGGCACATGTTGACTTCCTTAGTGATCAGGGATCAAGTCCCGTTGTCGCTCAAAATCTAGAGGGATGTTTTTTCAGCTGGTTCGTTTCCAGCGATTTTCCTACGTATTTTAGTGTTGTTTCCGACATGTGACGGCTTTCCATTCGCTCCAGTGATGTAATAGGATGAGATGGCTAAATTTTATTGGTTGAGTGATGTGTACGGGCTAGAATGGACTACCATTGAGTGTATGAAAGAACCAAATTCAATATAAAATAATCTAATGGATTATATTCACTCAAACAATCTATATATAAACCATCTAAACTAAACCTAATCTCTTATTCGGCCATCGCATAATTCTACAGTCAAATTAGGGTGCATTATTCTTCCTCCTTTTCTGTACTAGATAAACAAATCTCTACCAAATTAAATTACCTATATATATATATTCAAGCAATTTTGGGAATTTAGAAGATTCAAATGGAGAAAGATAAAAGCAAAGCCTTTCCAAATTCATATAAGCTCAAGTGATGGGTGAGTGGGAATTAATATAAAATAGAAAGATAAACTTGTTCAATTTCAGTTCTTTTCTGGAACGTTACTATGAATTAATTTCTGTTATTAATTGAGAATAGATGTAAATTATTGCAACTTCTTCTTCTTCTTCCACTTCTCAAATCTAATTCATGTTTGGTTTAAAATACAGGACATATAAATTGTCTATTCATGTTTTATGGCGTAAATAAGATTGAAATTTATGTAAATTATTGTATCTTCTTCTTCTTCCATTTCTCAATTCTAATTCATGTTTGGGTTGAAATTTGGAACAAACAAATTATTGTTCACGTTTTATGGTGTAAACAAGATTGGTTTAATCAAATTAAACTAGAATTGTTATTCAATTTTAATGGTAGAACAAGTTAGTTGAATAAAATTCAGAATATGTTACTTGAATAAAATTGTGGTTTTGATTGATATAATTACATAATTTGAATATGGTTTTGGAACAAAATTAGGAAGTCTAATTGGCATAATTTTTTGTTTCATAAGTGGCCTAAAAATGTAAAAGTGGAATTTTGTGTAATTAAATGGTTTGTGGCTATAGGATAAAATTTTTGTACAGATTAAATCTCTAAAAGGAGAACATAAATTAGGATGGAAAAAATATAAATTAAATAGACCCTAAAGGCTCGTGTAAATCTATAATAAAATTGTATAAAAATTATAGACAAACCATACGGACTGAACGAACGTGAAATTGAAATACCATTTATGTAAGAAAAAGGGAAATTGTGAAATAACCAACTTAGATGTAAAATGGACTAAAACAGATCAATGGAAATAAATAGTATGTAAACTGTAACAAGCAAAATTAATTATTATGGAAGCGATTTGGTAGGCAACCCTTGTAAAGGTCTGGATAGCTATTTCATGCAGTTAAGACCAAAATATAGTTTTGGCTGTACATACTAGGAACAAGCAAGTAGGTTTGCAAGGAAGTTTGTTACCTTTCATAGGTTGCTAGCATGTAGGATAGATAGCATCTGCAATTGTTGGCTTCTTCCGACAGATCGATGCGGACGGAACAGGACAAGTGTGCTCCGACGTTGGCTTCTTTAGGCAAATCGTTGGAGGATTTTGTGCAGCTGATGCAGCTACGGGTGCTCTTTCGGAGGAACAACTCTTTGGATAGGGGCAAGTCCATGTTGGTGATCGGGGAGACAAGAGGATAGGAGTCCAGTTTGATAGAGCCTGAGCGCAACTTCGGGGTCCTGCGAGGTTGTTTAAGTCGGCACCGGTCAGACTTTAGAGGCATTTAGTTACAATGCACAGGTGAAGATCATGACTTTTACGCTGTAGCATGTGGATAGGTAAGGACAGTAGGTCCGATAGGCCGACTGACGTTTAGTATTACTGTATGGTTAACTTCCTTAGAGTGACCATGGACTTTGGCTTCTTAGGAACTGTATCTAAGAAGGATTCACTGCATTACATTATTCACCCTCTACGATATCCGAGGAAGACCTGGAATTTATCTATTTTATTCTCTCCGCTTCATCTTATTTCTCATTCACCAGACTTTATGTCTGACCTATTCTTATTTTTCCTATTCTCCCCAAATCACAGGAGGGAAGGTCTAGGTTGCAGTTCTTTGTAGCTTGTAGGGTCATTGGAGCAGTTGTTATCTTCAGCTTTTGTTTCTTTTGTTTCATGTACTTCGTTTCTCTTTTTCGTACTTTACTCTATATATAGGGTCCTATATTGTGAACTTTGTTATGTTTTATGTTTTGGTGGAGACAATTTGGTACTTTTGGTTTCAGAAATAAATTTGGGATAATGTTGTTTTTAATGAAGCTGTTTTGCTATTAATTTATAACTAGCGAAAGTTTTCTTTCACTATAATATTTTAATCATTTTATGTTGTTGCCTTAGTCTCTATGCTATGTTATGGATTCTTATTTCCCCCAACCACTTATGCTTCTAGTCATGTTCGATTTTCGGGGTGCATAGAGGTGCGAGGTGTCACAGTTGGTATTAGAGCTAAGGTTTCGGTAATCCTAAAAATATTCTAAAAACATAAAGGTTTTCAAATAATTTTTAAAGGCTATTCCAAATAAGACTTTTAAAATATATTTTGGAAAGAAAAGAAATTTTAGAAATGGATCCCTCATATCTCTTCCTCCCTATCTATTGAAATATTTATGGAGTAACTAATCACATCTTTTTAACATCCTTAGATAGAAATGTCTGAACTGCAAGATATCCTCGAAGTTCCAAGCCTTAATATGCATGCTTGGTTCAGACGTTATTTGCAGGCTACTACACGAGCATAGCCACCAGCTTGCGATGTTGCTTCGGTGGGAGGGGCTCCAGCCCGTCCGCTAGGCATTCTTAATTTTCCTAAGTTATACAAGGACTACACCAACTTAGAAGGCAAGCCGTTTCTTGGCACCGGCTCATATACTGAGGCGAGAGCTTGGATCTGTAGTTGTGTGCGGATATTTGGACTTATGGGATTGGAGGACTTGGCTCAGAGGCAGTTGGCTTCATGGCAATTGTAGGGATAGGCTTTTTGTTGGTGGGAGATGGTGGAGGCCGAGGTTGATAATTTGACTTGGGCGGATTTCGTACAAGGTTCGAGAGGAAATTCTTATCGCAGGTTGAAGAGGGAGTGCAGCTAAAGAAATTTATATAGCTCAAGCAAGGGGGTATGATAGTTAAGGAATATGTTAATCCATTCAATGAGGTTGCCAGATTTGGACTAGACCTGATCAATACTCCTCACAAGAAGGCGCTGAAGTTCGCTAAGGGTTTGAGTCAGCCACTGCAGAGTTTGGCGATGAGCCACATTCCTATGGGAGCCACTTTTGAGGGATTGGTAGAGATGGCTTTAATTGCTGATACTGAGAAGAAAGGAGATGTGGCGCAGAAGAGCGATGGGAAGAAGCAATGGAAAGGAAAGAGGAGAGGAGGAGGAGGGTCAGGTGGGAAAAGGAAAGCTCCAAGGAAGGACTGGAAGTGCAATACTTGTGAGAAACCAGGTCATCTTGCTATGGATTGAAGAGGGACATGAGAGAAACCGAGACTGTGGTGCTATCTTTGCGATCAAGTAGGGCATATGAAGAAGAACTGTCCGTCGAAGCCCAAGGACAGTTCACAGACACCTTCATGGCCTGCTAAGGCTTATGCTTTAGAGGCAGCTCCTTCCTCTAGTACTCGTCCGGTTGTGGACAAGGGAAAGAAGGTGATCATCGAAGATGTGTTATCCATCTTTGATTTTTCTATCTGTAACCTATTTGATTCTGGAGCTTCGTACTCTTTTATATCTAGTACCCTTGTAGAGAGTTTTGATCTTGATGTTGGCTTAGCGACTGACCCGGTAATAGTATCAAATCTCGTATGAGGATCGACAAATTTGTCCATGTTATGTCAGGATTTGAAATTTTTTATTTTTGGGGTTGAGTTTGACTGTAGTGCCTTTGTATTGGGCTTTTCTGGGTTCGGGTTGATTCTTGGTATGGATTGGCTATCCATGTAAGTTGCTGTTCTTGATTGCGATAAGTGGGTAGTGAAGTTAGGGACTTGTAGTGGACGTACCTTGGAGGTATCTTGTGATCCTAGAGGATCAGTCATGTGGAGCTACCTTTATTCTCTTGACTTATGGCTCGATAGTTTGAGTTCTGTACTCGTTGTTAGACCAGATGTGTTCGAGGACGTTGTCGACATTCCACCTCGAAGAGAGATCGAGTTCAAGATTTATCTTGTCGATAATGCCAAACCGATTGCTTTACCAGTGAGGCATATGGCTCCTAAGGAACGTCGTGGGTTGAGCAAGAAAATTAGAGAGCTTTTGGAGAAGGGCTTCATTTGTAAAAGCATTTTTGAGTGAGGCGCACCCATCATCTTTGCCACTAAGGCAGATGGCTCTCTCAGACTTTGCGTCGATTATAGGGAGCTTAATAAGCCGATAAAGAAGAATCTTTATCCTCTTCTTCGTATAGACGATCTCCTTGACCAGCTAGTAGGAGCCAAGGTATTTTCGCAGATGCTCCATCATATTTTATGGACCTGATGAGTCCAGTATTTCGTGAATTGTTGAATAAGTTTGTGGTGGTGTTCGTCAACGACATTTTTGCTTATTCACGAATCAAGGAGGAGCATACTGTTCACTTACAAGAAGTGCTTAGGACCCGCAAGCACATAAGTTGAAGGCAAAGTTCTCCAAGTGCTACTTTTGGAGGGATGAGGTTCGCTTTTTGGAACACACCGTTTCGGAGGATGTATTTGTAGTAGATCTGACGAAAGTGGCAGCGGTCCAGGATTGGAAGACCCCTAAGAATGCCAAGGACATAAGGAGTTTCCTTGGTTTTGCGGGTTACTATAGGAAGTTCATTAAGGACTTTGCTAGGATATCATCTCCGCTTACCCGCCTTACCAAGAAGAACTCAGCTTTTGTTTGGGATGCCAAGTGTGAGGATGCCTTTGGGCGATTGAAGGAAGCTTTGACTACCGTGCCTATATTGGTATTGCCGAATGGAACCAAGCCTTTCTCAGTTTATACAAATGCTTGTGGTACGAGGCTAGGGGTGGTATTGATGCAAGAGGGGAGGGTAGTGTGCTATGCGAGTAGACATTTGAAAATGCATGAGAAGAACTACCCGACGCATGATCTTGAGTTGGCAGTTATAGTTTTTGCTCTCAAGTCCTGGAGGCACTATCTCTTAGGAGAAAGATTTGAGCTTTTAACAGATCATAAGTCTTTGAAGTATTTATTCTCTCAGAAAGACTTGAATTTGAGATGGAAAAGATGGATGGATTTTTTAGCCTCTTATGACTTTGAGATCTCTTATACCCCTGGCATGGTTAATGTAGTGGCAGATGCATTGAGTAGATGCAAAGTGGTTTAAGTCCTCTGTTTTTGGAATGGAAGCATTTGGAGTACATTGCTACCTTTGATTTTAAACCTCCATCGGATTTAGTTGCGGGATTGTTAGTAGCCCTTGACGTCCAACCTATTTTGATGGAGCAAATTTGAGCAAGGCAAGGTGAGCACGAAGAGTTAAATGACATTTCATATAAGCTTGGTATGGGAGAGTCATCACCACATCTTAGGCTCTATACCATGGACACTAGGGGAGTGGCTTAGAAGGGATGGTAGACTCGGTGTTCCCGTAGTGAGGATTTAGTAGATGCGGTGTTGGCCGAGTCACGTTATTCTAGGATGACAGTGCACCCCAGTGGTGATAAGATGTACCGAGATGCGAAGAGGATATTCTATTAGCTCGGAATGAAGAAGAGGGCGGCGGAGTATGTATCGAAGTGCATCACTTGCCAAAGGGTAAAGGCGAAACAGAAGATGCCCGAAGGACTGTTGCAGCCATTGGATATTCCATTATGGAAATGGGAGAGTATGGACTTCATGGAAGGATTGCCAAGGTCATGAAGAGGGAATACGAGAATTTGGGTCATTGCGGATAGACTGAAGAAGACTGCTCATTTTATACCCATTAAGAGTAATAGGACAGCAGCTTCTTTGGCGAATCTTTATGTAAGGGAAATAGTTTGGCTTCATGGAGTTCCCGCCAGCATTTTGAGCGACAGAGATACATTATTCACCAGCGAGTTTTGGAGGAGTCGTCTGCAAGCCTTGGGAACAGAATTGAATCTAAGCATGGCATATCACCCTCAGACAGATGGACAGACTAAGAGGGTAAATAGGGTTTTGGAAGATTTTCTCAAATTGTGCATTACTGACTTCAGAGGCACTTGGGAAGACCACCTACCCTTGGTGGAGTTGGCGTATAATAATAGTTATCAAGCAAGTATTGGGATGGCACCGTTCGAGGCCCTCAATGGAAGAACTTGTAGATCGCCAGCCTTTTGGTGGGATACCACCGATAGGATCTTGCTTGGACCAGACTTGGTAAGGGAAACTTCCAAGAAGCCGGATTTGATTCGCAAGAGGTTGAAGGCTGCACAAGATAGACAAAAGTCATATGCCGATAGAAGACGTTCAGATTTTGAGTTTAAGGTTAGAGATATGGTTTTTGTCAAGGTTTCTCCTCTAAGAAACGTTATGAGGTTTGGCTTAGTGGGTAAGTTGGCACCGAGATTTGTAGGATCCTTCTCTATTGCCGCATGGATTGGAAAAGTGGCATTCAGAGTTGATCTTCTAGATAAGTTGGCAGGAGTTCACGATGGTTTTGTTGTTTTGCATCTAAGGAAATGTCTACATGATTCCACAGTAGTTGTAGACCCCGATCAGCTAAGGGATGTGGAGGTAGAGTGTGAATCAATTATACATCGTATACCCACCCATATATTGGAACATGACGTTAAGAGATTACGCAACAAGGAAATTTGTCTAGTGAAGGTTCAGTGGGGAGATGACCCCAAGGAGTGCACATGGGAATCTGAGGAGAGAATTCAAACTTCTTATCCTTTTCTATTTGAGGGTACACTGCAAATATCCTATCTTTGATCTGTGATCTTTCCTTAGTTAGGGTCTTTTCGATAATCTTTAGTTGAAACCTATGGATGGTAGCATGGTTATAAACATGTCATTAGGGCATGTTATGTTTGATGGATGAAAATAATTGCAAGTGGATGCCAATGTTTGCAAATGGATGCATTGCTACACTAGATAGATATTTATTAGGATAATCGACCAACTAGGTACACACACCTGCATATGCGTGCCAGTTATCTATTGCATTTGCACATGGTTGTGTGTGTGTGTGTGTGTGTATATGTGTGTGTGTGTGTAAATGGATGTTGTGTATGGATGGTGCATTTAGGTGAATGATTGAAACATACATAATAGAATTATCAATTATACTAGGGTAATTGCATGCATGTGGTTGCATGACATAAGCATACTTGCATTAAAGGATGTCAACTGAGTCAGTAGACCGACTACCTTTTCGCATTAGGAAAGTTCATATGTATTTCACTTTTCATAAATCGTAAATTGCATTAGTTAAAAATAAGGACAATGATAGAAATGGATGATGGTTGAGTAGAAGGATGTGGTTATTGGATGCTGATTGTTAATTACGTTCTTCCATCTTTGGAGATTTCGGGGACAAATCCTTTAAGGGGGAGAATGTAACACCTCGATATTTTATGAGAAATATAATTAAAAAGAAATTAAAAGTGCATTTGGTACAGTGGTAAAGGCGCATGTTGACTACCTTAGTGACCAGGGATCAAGTCCCGTTGTTGTCCAAAATCTGAAGCGGTGTTTTTTTAGCTGGTTTGTTTCCAGCGATGTTCCTACGTATTTCAGCATTGTTTCTAACATGCGACGACTTCCCATTTGCTCAAGTGATGTAAGAGGATGAAATGGCTAAATTTTATTGGTTGAGTAATGTGTATGGACTATAATGGATAACCATTAAGTGTATGTAAGAACCAAATTTAATCTAAAATAATCTAACGGATTATATTCATTCAAATAATCTATATATAAACCATCTAACCTAAACCTAATCTCTTATTCGGCCGTCGCCATAATTCTATAGTAAAATTAGTGTGTACTGTTCTTCCTCCTTTACTCTACTAAATAAACAAATCTCTACCAAATTAAATTATCTATATATATATATATATATCCAAACAATTTCGATAATTTAGAAGAATCAAAGGAAGAAGGATTAAAGCAAAGCCTTTTCAAATTCATACAAGCTCAAGTGCCAGGTGAGTGGGAATTAATATGAAATAGAAAATTAAAGTAGTTCAATTTCAGTTCTTTTCTGTCACGTTAATATGAATTAATTTGTGTTATTAATTGAGAATAGATGTAAATTATTACAACTTCTTCTTCTTCTACTTCTCAAATCTAATTCATGTTTGGTTTAAAATACGGGACATATAAATTGTCTATTCATGTTTTATGGCATAAATAAGATTGAAATTTATGTAAAACACTGTATCTTCTTCTTCTTCCACTTCTCAATTCTAATTCATGTTTGGATTGAAATTTGGAACAAACAAATTGTTGTTCACATTTCATGGCGTAAATACGATTGGTTTAATTAAATTGAATTAGAATTGTTATTCGGTTTCTAATGGTAGAACATGTTAGTTGAATAAATTCAGAATATGTTACTTGAATAAAATTGTGGTTTTGATTGATATAATTACATAATTTTGAATATGGTTTTGGAACAAAATTAGGAAGTCTAATTGGCATAATTGTTTGTTTTATATGTGGCCTAAAAATGTAAAAATGGAATTTTGTGCAATTAAATGGTTTATGGCTATTGGATAAACTTTTCGTATAGATGAAATCTCTAAAAGGAGAATGTAAATCAATGTGGAAAAAATGTAAATTAAATGGACCTAAAGGCTAGTGTAAATATGTAACAAAACGGTATAAAAATTACAAAAAACCATACGGACTGAACGGAGATGAAATTGAAATACCATTTATGTAAGAAAGCGGAAAGTGTAAAATAACCAAATCGGATGTAAAAATGGCCTAAAGAAGATTAATGGAAATAAACTGTATGTAAAATGTAATGGTAAAATTAATTGATCTGGAAGCGATTTGGTAGGCAGACCTTGTAAAGGTCTGGATAGGTGTTTCATGCAGTTAAGACAAAAATATATTTTTGGCTGTACGTACTAGAAGCGAGCAAGTAGGTTCACAAGTTTGTTACCTTTCATACGTTACTAGAACATAGGATAGATATCGTCTGCAATCGTAGGCTTCTTTAGGAAGATCGACGCGGACGGAACATGACAAGTGTGCTCCAACGCAGGCTTCTTTAGGCAGATCGTTGGAGGATTTTGCACAGCCGACCCAGCTGCGGGTGCTCTATCGGAGATCGACACTTTGGATAGGGGTAAGTCCATGTTGGTGACCGAGGTGACTAGAGGATATGAGTCCAGTTCGACGGTGCCTGAGCGCAACTTTGGGGTTCTGCAAGGTCGTTTGAGTCGTCGTCGGTCAGACGTAAAAGGCAGTTACTCATAGTGCACGGGTGAAGAGCATGTCTTTCACGCTGTTGAACGTGGATAGGAAAGGAGGTAGGTCCGAGAAGCCGATTGACGTTTATTATTACTGCATGGTTAACTTCCCTAGAGTGAACATGGACTTTGGCTTCTTAGGAACAGTATCTAAGAAGGATTCACTGCATTATATTATTCATCGGAAGACTTGAAATTAAACTGTTTATTCTTTCTGCTTCATCTTATTTCTCATTCACCAGACTTTATGTCTGACACATTCCTATTTTTCCTATTTTCTCCAAATCATAGGAGGGCAGGTCTAGATTGCAGTTCTTTTTAGCTTGGAGGGTCATTGGAGCAGTTGTTATCTTCAGCTTTTGCTTATTTTGTTTCATGTACTTCGTTTCTTTTTTCCGTACTTTACTCTATACATAAGGACATATATTGTGAACTTTGTTATGTTTTATGTTTTGGTGGAGACTACTTGGTACTTTTGGTTTTATAAATAAATTTGGGATAATGTTTTTTATAAAGAAGTTGTTTTGCTATTAATTTATGATTAGCGAAAGTTTTCTTCCGCTATAATGTTTTAGTCATTTTATGATGTTGCCTTAGTCTTTGTGCTATGTTATGGTTTTTATTTCACCCGACCACCTGTTCTTCTTGTCATGTCCGATTTTTGGGGTGCCTAGAGGTGCGGAGCGTCACAATATTCATATTTTCTTTATTATAACTATTTATCCTGCAATATAGTTAAATACTAGAAATATATGATAATATGGTTGTCATAATTAAAAACCTAGAAATAGAGATTTAACATTGGGTTCTTTGATCTTGGTTGTTAGTGAAATTAAAGGTGAGTTAACACCTCACTTTGAATGGAAAATATAATATTTATATGTTGTACATTGATTTTGTTTAAATTGTTGAATTGTTGTTGACATATGTAAAAACATTGATTTGAACTCTTGCTTTGAAAGTAAGTGACACATGTGATCCATGTATATGGACATGAACAAACTTTGAATGAACTTGTATGACATGTAACAAGGCCTTGGAACAAAGCACATAGGGTATATATTGACTTTGGTTTAGACTTGACTAGGATTTGAAAGTGCATTTATAGCGATAGTCGTTACAGATGCAGTTCGTAATTGCATTGTTTTTGGTGATTTATATGGAACTCTGCAAAGAGGTCCTTAGGGTTTTTTGGCCTATTTATAATTTTTTATATGTATGTTTATTTCCATAAAAAGTTCGGATAGCAAAAGGTTAAGTAACATCTCAAAAATAACTAGAACTGGGCTTGTGTAAAACTGTCCCGTTTAGACTTGATTTTTTGGACTTAAAAGTTTTGAAAAGATATTTAAATTTAAGTATTTTGTTTCATTCTTTTTATTAATATTTACTAACTATAATTAGAATATCTTAAAAATAGTTTGTGGTCTTTATGAATTTTCAAGAATTAATTATGAATTTTTAAAGAAGAGGTTTATATAATAAAACATGTTTATCCCAAGTTTATAGATTTTCCAAACTTGTTATTTTAAGGTAATATTTTGGATAAATGTTTTAAAAAAATTATAAGTATTTTCAAGAATTTTAAAAGAATATGCAAATGTTTTCAAAAAGGGATTAAGAATTTCTTAGTGGCTAAATGGTTAATTATTTGATTACTTGTTTGAAAAGTAATTAACTATGCTTAACACTAAAAGTCGTTAAAGTAAGACATATTTATTTGTGAGAGTTAAGATTGATTAAGTAGGGATGAAGCAATATAGCTCTAACCTACCAGGTTTTCTCTTAGCCAAGGAATAGTATGTCGGAAAATATCGAGAACGTGTTAATCGTGTTGATTTCTTACTTGTTTATGGAAATCATTAATACTATACTTAACACCAAAAGCCGATGAGGTATATTTATCTATTTGTGAGATTCAAGAATGAAGTGTCTAGGCAAGGCTTTGATGCAACCAACGCTCTAACTTACCTGGCTTCACTCTTAGACGAGAAATAGTTAAGTTGTAATGTAGGAAATGAGCTAAGTGTAAGAATATTGATTTATATAAGCAATTTTTTTGACTAGATAATCGATTATCAAACTTAACCTAATATTGACTTAAAAGTTATCAAATGGATTTACGATTTTATACCAATAAGAAACCCCGGGGATGTGTATTGGTACAAAATGTCTCTAACTTTTGCTTACTTCTGGTATAACCGAAATTAAGTTAGTTGGAAATTCATCGTTTGGTTTTGCAGAGTCCTCTTAGAGGGAAGAGTGTATTTATATGAGATGACTCAAAACCCATAATCACTTCAAAACCATATATGCGACCTATGTTTTGGAAGTGGTTGTGAAGTGAAATGTAATAGAGTTGAACTGTCAATCCTAAAGTTAAGTCAACGGGGGAGGTCAGCTTAACATTTTAAATGATGTCATCGGGTGGGACTATCTACCTTGAGGAGTATTACAAGAGAGAGGATAGTGTTAGCATTTGTCGACTGACTTATGCAGGGAACCTATGTGGAGGTTCAAGATCTGTTCGAGATGTTCAAATCCATGTAGTGATTTGTGATTGTTCGAGATGATGGAATCTATTTAGGGATTCTTGATCTATTCGAGTGATGCCGACTCGTGTAAGAGATGTCGAACGTAGCCCCGACATCGAGAAAATAACAGAAAACAGAGAAGGAGAATGGCCGGGGATTTAGCTGACTCAAGGGTATATCAGCCCCATATCTATAGATGCTTATCGATTGTTGCTAACGGGAGTTGATATGACTCAGATCACACACCAAGGGTGGTCCAGTTATGTTTACCTTAGAGTATTCCTATCTAGACATATACAATACTCAGAAGGTAGTTTCTGATCCTTGTCATGGAGATCCGCTTCAGTTTGCTGGAGGCTTCTCCAAGGAAAACAATCCATATACAAGTGTGCCGTAGCTATATTGATTGTATACCTATTTGTGTTGTGGTGTTCACACAACAGCTGTTTGATACGATTTATATGCTACGTATTAGACGTTATATGTCCTATCATTCTATGTTAAACTTAATGAATGGTTAGTTTCATTTGAGTTTACAGTAATCTGTATGGTATCTAAAAGGTGCTATTATATGTCATTCTTATTTCTTGAGTTTCTCACGCTAGTTTACCCAAATGATCCAGATATTCTTTTCTTATAATGCTCGGTTCAGCCCCATATATGTTACCAGATTTAGCTACGGACGCTTTGGAGCTTATGGAGAAAATCTGGATGATTACCTTCCGTATTATTCTTATTTCAAATGCATTTTTGTATTGTATATATCGGCATTGTGATGACAGGCAGTTATAACCGTCCAGGCTGATGATAGTACTTAGGTTTTTGTAACTTTAGTTTTCTGTATTTAGAGTAACCCTTTGTATTGTTCCTTTGATATTATATATTATTGTTCCATTATGAAATTCTGATGTTGTGTTAATCCTTTCTTGTTCTATTTCCATTTCTTTCATTTTACCCTAACTTTCTATCTTTCCAAAACTTGGGTGTTCGACACACGAATATAGTGGATGTATTTTGTGTCAACATTCAAGGGTCGAAAAGTCGGGTCTTACAATAATTCTCCATAATATATTAAATATATAATGTTTTCTTTCAAGTATAAACAAAAACGTAAATATAGTATGGCTTTTAAGCCATAAAAATATATTAGTCTTCTGTAATATCAATTAAACTAAAAAAATAAACATGTTAGGCAAATTATGCATATAATCTGTAAAAATTAAAATTTTAAACTAAGCTTGTTTCTGATAAAATACAAAGTATCATCATTTTGACATTCATGCATTTTGAGAAATAAGCATCTATCATACAAAAGCTTTTTAGTTTGCAAACAGTTAATGAAAATGTTGATCATTATAGTGTTAACAAAAAAATACCCCTATATTATCCCATGTATAGATATGTGAATAGATACCACATGAGATTGAATTTATCTTTAATTTCATATTGAGTTGAGAGTAGAAGTAAATTATGATACAGGTATTTAGTAATTCAAATAAATTTAGAATAATTTACAATACAAATTCATGATACATTTGATTCCAAATTAAGTTGGAGAATTGATTACACGTTAATTTTTGAGTTGGCTCTCTTTAATGCTTGTTAAATGAATTAATTTCCATTAATTTGGGAATTCAACTACATTTAATTAATGTAGAATTAAATACGAAAAAATATGAAAACATACATCAAAATTTAAGCTTAGACTAAAATCATTAATAATATAGAAAATCAACTAAACAAAATAAAAATTTGTGGAATTTTAAATTAACCAAATTACATAAATTCTCTAATAATTATATATACACACACATACGTACATATAAAGAAAATCTAGATGCACTTTTCTAGGGTTTAAGAATTGGCTGGAGTTGAAAGTAAGACTTTTAGAATATTTAAACAATTGAGAAAACCAAAATTAACATTATACTTAAAACCGAAAGCATAGATAATTTATGCTTCCACCAGTTGACATTTTTGCATTTGAAAAAAGTGTACAATTTAAGTTTATAGATGTTATAGACACTCAATTTGCACCAATATATTAAAAATAAAGAAATAAATTACATAAGGCTCATTTAAATTTATGGATGATTAGATCGTGTAGAAAAGTTTCACAAAGAAATAAATATAAAAATGGATATATTTATGGTTATAAATAAATATAAAATTGTATACACAAACAAGTGAATGTATATTTATTTATACATGCAACAAAAGGTTGAAATGACTATAATAAATACATGTACTATTTTATATATTCTAATTTGAACTAAGTAGAGAATTAATATTTTTATTCTAACTCATTTCACTTTGTTTTGATTTAAATTATTAATTTGAGAACTAATTACAATAAATTATTAAACTAATTCTTTCTGATGCTAATTAATGAATTCATTATCACTAATGAGCATATTTATCTACTTATAATTTAATAACCAATACTAAAGAATAGAAAATATATACACACTCATTTGAAATATTAACAACTAAACTAAATAATAAACATGTTGTTAAATTTTCAAATTAACCAATATAAAGCATACACATTGATGAATTTGCAAAAAATAATCTGTTTTTAAAGTTAATAATTTTAATTAAAACTAAGAGCATAAAAAACTAACCCTAAGATCATTTTTTGAAACCGAAAGCATAAGTGAGACTTAATAGTTTCACCACTTAACCAACTAACTTTTAGAATATTAGATTAAAAAAATTGACTTGTGATGTAACGATCGAGGTTTTTCGATCCTCAAAATGGATACTAATACGCCCACTGTATTGCGTGCCGAGCAATCGAATGGCGGAGAAACCCGATTGGTAGGGAAAAAGAAAGAAGGAATAAGATAAGAAGAAACTAAACAATTTAGAATCTCATAGTGGAACGAATAATCTATAATATGCAATAAATCTTTACAGAAGAAGAAACTGCAATATATGTGTATACAAATATCAATCAGAGTATACTAACCTATTTCAACCAGACAATTATAACAACCTGTCCTCATAATTGCCAATAAATACAATAGCTAACAAATTGGAAAAATAACCATATACATGAATACGTCTCTGAGTCTCCAGCTTGTCTCCTAAAGCTCCAAAACATCTAACTAAAATTTGTAAATATGCTCGGTCTGACCCTAGCATTATAATAAAATAACATCCGAGTCAGTTTGGAACATCAGCCTGAGAAAAACACACCCAACTTGATTTTAGAGTCATGAAAACCTTCGAAATTAAAGGCATCTTGTAAGACCACACCGCACATAAACATGGATGGGTTTTTACATTATGATAACCAAAGAATTTTCTACAGAAAATCCATTGATATTATAATAATATCTAAGGGTAAAAATAATAATGTCAAGTAGTCGTGATGCTCGTGAGTGTACGTCACAGCAGTACTAGGCATATAATCAAAAACCGATAAGGCATGTTCGCTAATTATGTGGGTTTCCACGGAGGTGCCCTCATTACTTTAAGAAACGATCCTCCTATACAAGGATCAAAGATATCCTTCTAAAGCAGCATACATCCCAATAATCTACGATAGGAAAAACATAGCTGGTCTTGCTAAAAACGAATGCTTCACCCATACATGCATAACAACTGTAAGTAATGTTAAGATGGACCCAACTGCACCCTATGGATTTGCCAACCCTGTTGGCCATGCCTCATATCTTTGGTTTTAGTCATTACCACTGATGAGGCTAAGGCTACACTTGGCATTCCAGCTCACGCATTGCCACCAACATAGATCACGGAATCCCATATGGATTCTCATACCCCAATAGGTCTTGAAATCACACATGGATTCCCATATCTCAGTATATCATGAAACATCTCCATAGAACCATATAAGGATTTCAGAGTGGTTACAATTTTCGAGTCATCTCTTACGAGTCCACTCTTTTGCTTCCCTAGCGCTTCAAAAACTAATCGTCGATTTTTCAAAATGCTCGATACTGGTTCTTTAGGAAATAATCTGACAATACACAAGAGCGGGGATCACCCTCTAACCATTTAAGTGGATGGATCTCCTCATCATTTTCCCTAGAAGAACAAAACGAGTTTATACGTACATTATTGCACCATGTATAGTAACTGTACCATATAATTTACTTGTTTCTTCTAGATATTTCTAAGTTAAAATCCTTTGGTGTCAAGTAGGGAGTATTTCCTACCACCAAAATTAAGCATGATTACATATTTAGGCCAAGATTTGATAGTTGGTTACTTAACTTTCAACAAACACACATTCAAACAAAGATTTATTCCATAGGTGAAAACCAATACTGCACCTAAGCACCACTAGCCTCCTTTAATAGTTCATTTATTAAAATCATTTTGTAAATTACTTGTATAAAAACACTTTTACAAAGTTATATCCACAAATCCTTATATTTTCAATAGAAAATATTCATATACTTATCTCAACAGTACAAGTATATTCACACACATCACACTTCGAAACTTAGAAAATGTACTCATATACTTACCTCAATGGTATAAGTATATTTACAAAATTGAGAAAGATTTTCTTTTTATTCGATTCTCAAATCATTTATAAATTTCAATAATTCTTTAAAACCATTTATAAACCATTTTATAAATCTCCGAAAAACCATGTATAATCCCTTTGTAAAATTCAATCTCTATAAACTCTTTTGTACATTTTCTAAAATCAAATCCATAAATCATTTATAAACTCCTTTCATAAATCTATAAATCCATTTCTTAAGCTCGTTTATAAATACCTAACCACTTAAAAACTTTTTCATCTTTTAAATAACCTTCCTTTATGTTTCAAACCATTTTATAAATTTCTCTCATAAAATTCAAGTCCATTTATAAAACTCGATTTATGAGTATCGAACAAATTTATAAACAATAAAGACCATTTACTTCTTACGGTATTATATAAAAATAATTATTAATCTTAAAACATCTAAAAATAAAAATAAATCATTTCAAAAACAATAATAATTATTCTTACCCTTTATTATAAATATAATAATTTATTTTCCAAACCTTATTAATAAATCCTTATTATTAATTTCAGACCATAATTATCCTTAAAATAATTAACCTCTCAAAATATTAACATTTTTATAAATGCTTTAAAACAATACTATAAGAAAATAACTTTAAAATAAAACTAATATAATTAAATAGATTTAAAACAATATTAATATAATTGAATATTTTTAAAACCATATTTATATAATTAAATAACTTTTAAAAAATATCAGTATAATTAAATAACTTTAAAACAATATGAATATTATTAAATAACTTGAAAAAAATATTTTTTTGAAACCCAATTTCAAATTTAAAATCATTTCCTGTCTTAAAAACCAATTATAACTCAATGGCAATTTATAATTTTTAAAAAATGCTAATTTGAGGCCAGTAGCTAAGAAACGCTCAAATAATATTGATACTGATTTCCTATCACTATCAGTTAGTTTTAGTTTTTAAACATGTAATAATGTCATAACCATAGTGTCCACAATCAGCTTCATTATTTAATAATTCATATAAAAGAAATATTATGGAAACAATCCAACAATAGCATGGAATCCCGTTGGATCCCTCCAACCGGTCCTCCTGCATCACAACTCATATATATCAGTATATATATGTAAATAAAATCAACATTGGTGAGGAATCCCGTTGGATCACTCCAACCTGTTACCCTGCACCACACGCAATATATAATCAAATAATATAAAACAACTGCTTCAAGGCGGGATCGTATACAAAGGGTCATCCACTCTTACACAGGAATGTAGTAGAGTCTTATCTGCTCCAGGGGCGAGAATATATTCAAACCAGCTAATAAATATAGTAAATCATCAAAATAATCATCCAATTTTTTTTATTAACTATATATTATACTAGCTAACCAAAAAAGCGAGTTTGACTCACCGAAATTTTTTGTTGTTGCCGAGGCGTTCATTTTGAAACTAAAAACGAACGATGACCGATTTTATCCCAAATTTCAGTTATCTCCAAATTCATCTAAACCAGTTCTATATCGTTGTTCATGCCAATACGATCCTAAGCAAAATCTGCGTTCACATTCGACCTAGTATGAACACGTTATGCACTATATAAGAATTCAATTTTATGGTCCAATTAATTACAAGCTTAACATAAGTAATTACCATGTTTAAATAAAGAAACGCCCAATCTCATATAAGTTTAAAAGCCTACGTCCCTTATTTTGACCACCTTCCTCCACTTTTGACCGCATCCAGACACCGCCGTACACCCCCACCTTTCGCCGCAACCACACTTGAGATGGCATGATACTTCCCATCCTAATGGCCCCAGTCCGATCCCCTAGAGCTCTGCCTAACTCTGCCCCAAGGCCCAAAGAACAAGCTTCGGTCATCTTAAACCGACGTCGCCACACTACATTGCGACCACCGCATCTCCTCCCTTATGCTCACCTAATCTCGAGCTACCCTCGCCCCAACCCGCGTAGCCTAAGATGTCACTAAGCTCCTCCAGCGACCAATAATGACTTCGTCGTTCATCCAAGAATTGACGTCACCACACCACGTTATAGTCATTCTCCACCATTCGATAAATCGAGCTTCTCCTTCACTGCAACTTCCTAGTTGTCACTTTCCCTTGGTATGGCCTTGGATGGTCCAAATTGATACGGGCCATTAGATGAGGATGTTGTTTAATTATTATTATTGTTATTTTTTATGCTTGCATTCAAACGAAGAAGCTTTAGTTATGAGATGAAAAATCTCTTCTACTAATAACGAGAATTCATTATATAGAAAATCAACTGTGTCTTTTGGAACTACCTAAAATATCCTTGGTAGATTCTCCGCTTTTCGCTTCTTCCTCTCCTCCCAAACTAAGAAAAACTCTATAAAACCCTAAATCCATTTCCGTCCATCCCACTTTCGAAAATCATAAGTTGGGTTTGTTTATCAAACTGCAATTCCCGATCTAAGTCTTCTCAAACTTTGACAATTAATTAACCCTTTTGACCCTCATTCAATAGGATAATGTTCCTCTTCCACTCTAATGCTCAAAAGAGATAGGCGGGATAGATGACTTCTTTACCAATTTTAACAATTCAAGCTCTATAGGCCAAATTTCAAGCTATATATGTTAACCACTCTTTTTCATATTAGTTATTTGGCACTAAAGGTTTATCTTTAAAATTTAGTACATTCACAAGTCTCAGTCGAACAATTTTGTAACTCTGCTGCAGGTTTTATTTAGCTTTGAATATCTGCATTTATCACACAAATGCAGAATTTTCTATTTTGATACTTTTGATCTTTATCTTCTGATTTCAATTTAGGTATGATTTTCTCGAATGATCATCCTACTTTTAATTGTAGGTGGTTCTACTTTTTTACTTTTTACCATGAAACTTTCATCGAACAAATTTTTTCTTCTTCGATTCTTTACATCTGATTTTAATTTTTGATATGAATTTTTATAAGATGTTTTTGGCTGTTATCTTCAGTAGGTCTGATTTTGTTTCTTTACCATGAAAGTTTCTAAAATTGTTGATATTTTAGTTTAAAAGAAATTAGAATGTAGTTGGATAGTATACACTATGATAAGTAGTAGGATGCCTAAAATGATATTTTGTTAAGGGAAACCAACTTAACTAGGGTCAAATGGATTTGATAAATGGGTAAATAAATGAGTTAAATCAAATAAATTTTGTTTGAAAAGGGAATTTTTGTAACAAATGCTAATAATTGGAATCAAATCTATTGATTTAAATACATTAAATTGAATCAATAATATATGGATATAATAAATAAGTTATTGATTTAATAAAATGGATTAAACCAAATTGTTGAATATTAATTTATTCAAAATTGAAATTTATATGGTTTTGAATTGTTAAAGTTGAATGTTGAGGTAGAATTAACTATGGTTGATCTATAAATTTAATAAATGAGTGTAATAAAAAAAAAATTTGTTGTGAAAGTTTTGCAATTAATGTTAATAAATTTGAAATAAAACAATTGAACAAAAATGTGTGGAATGAAACCAATCAAAATGTGAACATAATAAATTTGGTTGATTAAAGAAAATGAATTGAAAACAGTTAATTGAATATGAGCCAATTTTTTTTAAATGAATTAAATTTTTATGGTTTTGGGAACAAATTGTGGTATCTGGTATTTGGTATTTCAATCTATTTTTCTTTCTGGTTGTTTCTATTCTCCTACCTCCTTCCTTTTCGGGGACGAAAAGTTTTGAGTGGGGGAGAGTGTAACGACCCATAAATTTTAATGGTTTTAGCAACATAATTAACTGAATTTTTGTAAAATTTTAAATAACTAAATTTGAAAATAAAAATTTGATATTTAAATACATCTAACTAAGCATAGCAGATGATAAATTTTCATCAGATAATATGGAATTTATTTTATTGTGTAATTTTATTTCAATTCAAATCAGTTAAATTAGATGGTAATAAAATATTTTCCAAACCTGAATATTTTTCTATAGAAAATTTGTATATCACTTTTGAGTGAGACGTCATATTTCATTTCGTTAAATTTGGACTGTTATTACTCAGTTTATCTTAATTCTTACGTTTTTGTAGCATTTTTGGTGCCGATTATCGACTTTTGATAGGATGATAGTACCATTAATATCTGTATACCCTTTTAATCATCTTGTCGTGCTGATCTCCGCGGTGTATTCAATTATGTGTTTTGAAGTTCGGTAGGCAGCGGGATCTGCAAAACGATTAACTGTATCGGTTCCGTGTTTTGGTCTTTTGAGTTTTCAGACCCTCCAAATTTTCGACCATTTGAAAATCAATGGTCAGTTGCTTTAATTGTTTCATGAATTCAGGTACATGGCTTTTTCTATTCCAATGGTCATTATTCTGGTTGCTGTTCTTTCAATCTTGTTCTAATATATATATATATATGTGTGTATATATATATATATCATATCTATCTTCTGCACTTGTTTCTTTGTCTGCTCATATTTTCTTCATCCTCCTTCTTCCATTCTTCCCCAAATCCACACGTTTTCCTCCACACAGCCGAGCCTACCTCCCATCCCCATACCTTGTTCTGCCCAAGCACGCACAACCCGACCCACCTCAATTGCCATACACGCAACAGAGTACAACCCTTACTTAGCCTTCCCTTAAGTGCCACCTCCTAGCTGCTTATTCGAAAAGGAAAAAAATTTGAAGCTTGCGTATGTGTATTGACACGTGGTCACGTGTCCATCATGTTGCCAAACCACAAAACCCAAGCGGCTTATTTTGTAAAGTAAGTTTTATATAAATCAACAGTTTGTTCATATATATAGATCTATATGTATAAATTTTTAATAGTATTTTTTTGTTTATTATCGGTTTGTATAAATTTTAATAGTATTATATATGATTTGATTGTATATCAGATTTTATTTATAATACATATGATTATATTTGCTTATAAAGAGTGAATTGGTATTTCTGTTGCTAGATATATATGTAAATATGTACGTAATATAACTATGTTCTCCAAAGATGGCTGACGTGTTCGTATATATATCATAACAGTCTAGACTTTTAAGGTAATTATAATGTAATGAGTTCAAATTTCTATATATTATGTTTATAGGCATAGATATTTAGTATGTCATAGTATTCACTCAACTTACGTTAATACATTGACAGAGATTTGTAACAGCAGTAATATATCATAAGGTAGTTCATATTTACATTTATGAAAGCATTTGTCTAAACTAGGGTTATATACACTGGTATATATATATAAGTTTGTATATATACATTGATTTACAAACATAAACTGCATATGTTAAATAAAGTATAATTTGTTCTGGTTCTTAGATGTTGGCATATACATAAGTATCTATAAAATATGTCAGTATATAAAATTGGTTTGCATGCATATATTTTATTTTATAACCGTATTATATGGTATGTTGGTTATATATTAGTCTGTATACATCAGTATACGAGTTTGGGTTTCAGATATATGGAGATTTTAGTTTTTATGTGTTTGTTTATATAAATTTGTAATATGCGAGTCTGCACATGTAGATTCAGAGTATATATTTACATATTATATATATATATTACATAATGGGTAGTAATACATAGTTATAGATGCTAGTCTATGCAGATTTATCATATATGTTTTATAGTTTACAGTTATATAGATTATAATAGTTGTGGTTATAGAGTTCACCGTTATAAATATATATATATATATAGTGTTCATCGGATAAGTTATAAAAGTTTATACAGTCTATAATTTATAAAGTATATAAAGTGTGTTCACATTCCACATTAGGGGTATATATATTATATATATTTCTGATTTTAATACATACGAACATAAAATGTTAGGGTATATTTAATTTTGGTTAACATCTGAAAATAGCCTTGTAATAGTTCAATATATAAATATACCTTTGAGTTTGAATACATGATTTTTAATTTATATATATATAAGGAGTTCATTTTAATATGTCTTCAAAATTAAATATTGATTTTAATTTTTTTTAGATATTTAGATTTTATTTTATGCGTGTTTGAATTTAATATTGGTTTGAAATCTATGCATATAGTTTTTTTGTTTTATTGGTGTTCAAATTAAATTATTGATTTGATATATATACACCTTATTTCAAATATATATTTAAGAATTGGTTTTAGAGAAAATTTATAATATATTTGTTTCAGTTATATCCAAATAGTTCTGGTTAGTTTCATCAATTCTTATCCATCAGCCTTATCGAATTCGTGCCAATATAGCTTTTCTTCACAATTCGTGCCTGGATTTGCAACCATTTCATTGTCAAATTTCTCTAGCCACGAAAGGTGAGCAATCACTCACGATTAACGTTCTTATTTTATTAAATTCGATTTCGATTGAAACAACAATTGAAATATGCTGCTATTGGTTAATTAAATTGTTATATATGCTATTATCTGTAATTGTTCACCTATGGGATATGACACCATATCCCGTTGTTTATATTTTATTTAATCATATGTTATATTATTATCATATCTGTTTTCACTCCGCAAGTTCCCTGTTAGTATAGAATTCCCTATGGGTTGAAATGATATATACCCGAATGATCTGTAGAATATGAGAAAATCGTTATGGGTTGAAATGATAAACCCAAGCGATTTCCATTAAATTGAATTTGGGATTGAGGGTTGAAATGATATATACCAGTAAATATTTAAATTGCTGATTGAAATGATAAATATCTGTATCACTTGACCATAGGATAGAAAATTATATACAGACACCGTTGGTCTATATATAAAATATTTTAAAAATGATTTCTATGATTTTGAAAGGAAATATATATGGTTTTATTCAAATTGAAAATATTATGTATATGAATAAGTTTTAATATAAAATAGATTCGATAATAAGCTTTAAATTTAGCAAAGTTTGACTTAAGTAAAACACAATATGTTCAAGTATTTATTTAAATATATATATAAAGTAGATTTTATAATGATTTCTATAAGTTAAGATTTGAAAGATTAATTTTAATTTATTCGAAATTGTATTTATTTAAGAATTTTGTTGGATTAAATCGATTTGCGAAATTTGAGGAAATTATAAATATTTTACTTTATAAATTATTTAATATATATATATATATACTATTTTTAATATAAAACTATTTTGAATATAAACTATTTTAATATACTAATTATTTTAATATAAACTATTTTATTTTATAAACTATTTTATTATATATACTATTATTAATGTCTAAACTGTTTAAAGGAAAGTGTTTTGGTATCGAAAGTGCTATAAATTTGAAAGTGATATGATTTTCGGAAATGGATATATTTGAAATAGAAATGATATTGTGTTGATATGGTTTTGAAATATATATGATATTCTGGTTTCGAAGTATAAACTATTTTGAAATGACCACGGTGTTAATATAAAGTTTGGTTGAAATGACCACGGTGTTAATATAAAGTTTGGTTGTTAAAGGGACATGGATCGCATATTTTCATACTCTCTGCCAATGCTGAAGACCAATTTAACAACTGTGTACATGGTGGAGATTCCAGAATGAAGTAGGATGGTTTGGTGATGATTCTATATGATATTTACGTAGCCCTGACACCCGTGAGTCAGCTGGATGCGGCTATAACAGGAGCCACGCCGGGCCAAGTGAGGTCATTCCTTCGATCGGGCACATTCCTTCGATTTCATTCTATTACTTTTGTGATTTGATTGGGTGCACCCTTTGATTTGGGAGTGTGTCATGAGGTGGACGGTAGTAGTTGTTATGCATTACCACCAGTCTGGATACGCGAACGATATATCTACCCTGGCATTGTCTCGAGTGCCTTGTCGCATGCCCTACCACGCCTTCTACGAGTTTGTTTTTTACCATACCTATGGAGTGCCCTCTGACAGCCTTCCAGTTTATGGGGGGAGTTACGGTACTGTATAGACTATGGAAACATATAAAATGTGTTAAGGGGGATATGGGTAACGCCTTAATGCTATTTTAATACTTTTACTTTACTATAGACATATTACAATAACGTATATTACTACATAGTGGATAGTTCTACGGATCCTTAGAGGATGGTTATCCCAAACATCCTTTGAGTTACTTGTATTTCAGTTAATATTTCACTTGAGTTGGATTTATTGATATAAGAATGTTAATCCTGACTCGAGTGTTTTGTATTTTGCCTTACGCTCGGGTCAGACTGAGTGATACAGCATTTGAAACTCACCTTTGGAGTTTGGAGCTTCGCTTGGACATCCAACTATCGATTCATCTTTCATCTTTTCTAGTTGATTTGTTCAGAGATGTCATCGGTTTGTATTTGAGACTTCACTATATTTGAGTATTCTGTTGTATTTTATTTCAAAATCTGAATTTTACATAGTAGCTTCATGAACTACTATTTATCTATTCCGCTGCATTATTGTTATATTACTCTGTGTATGTGATTTTGTAATTATTTATTTACTGTATGTGCTGAGTTTTGCCAAATATAATTTAACAATTTGATATTTTGAGCAATTCAAGTCCACATATGCGGATGCGAATGGCATGAAATGCAGGATATAAGGAGTTCATTGTAATAGTTCGATATATAAATATACCTTTGAGTTTGAATACATGTGTTTTAATTTATATATATAAGGAGTTCATTTTCATATGTGTTCAAGATTAAATCTTGATTTTAAATTAAATTATTGATTTGATATATATATATATATATATATATATATATATATATATATATATAGACACACACACACCTTATTTCAAATATATGTTTAAGAATTGGTTTTAGAGAAAATTTATAATATATTTTGTTTCAGTTATATCAAAATGGTTCTGATTAGTTTCATCAATTCTTATCTATCAGCCTTGTTGAATTCGCATCAATATAGCTTAGCTTCGCAATTCGTGCCTGGATTCATAACCCATTTCATTGTCAAATTTCTCTAGCCTCGAAAGGTAAGTAATCGCTCACGATTAACGTTCTTATATTTCTTGAATTCGATTTTAGTTGAAACAACAATTGAAATATGCTGCCGTTAGTTATTTAAATTGTTATATATGCTATTATCTGTAATTGTTCACCTGTGGGATATGACACCATATATCGTTGTTTATATTTTATTTAATCATATGTTATATTATTATCATATCTGTTTTCACTCTGCAAGTTCTCTGTTAGTATAGAATTCCCTATGGGTTGAAACGATATATACCTGAACGATCCGTAGAATAGGTGAAAATCATTATGGGTTGAAATGATAAACCCACTAGATTTCCATTAAATTGATTTTGGGATTGCGGGTTGAAATGATATATACCCGTAAATATTTAAATTGCGAATTGAAATGATAAATATCCGTATCACTTGACCATAGGATAGAAAATTATATACAGACACCGTTGGTCTATATATAAAATATTTTGAAAATGATTTCTATGGTTTTGAAAGGAAATATATATGGTTTTATTCAAATTGAAAATATTATGTATATGAATAAGTTTTAATATAAAATAGATTCGATAGTAAGCTTTAAATTTAGTAAAGTTTGACTTAAGTAAAATACAACATATTCAAATATTTATATAAGTAGATTTTATAATGATTTCTATAAGTTAATATTTGAAAGATTAATTTGAATTTATTCGAAATTGTATTTAATTAAGAATTTTGTTGGATCAAATCGATTAGCGAAATTTGATGAAATTATAAATATTTTACTTTATAAATAAATTAATATATATACACTATTTTCAACATAAAAATATTTCTAATATAAAATATTTTAATATACTAATTATTTTAATATAAACTATTTTATTTTATAAACTATTTATTATATATACTATTATTAGTATCTAAACTGTTTAAAGGAAAGTGTTTTAGTATCGAAAGTGTTATAATTTTGAAAGTGATATGTTTTTTGGAAATGGATATATTTGAAATAGAATGATATTGTGTTGGTATGGTTTTGAAATGGATATGATATTCTGGTTTTGAAGTATAAACTGTTTTGAAAAGACCACGGTGTTATAATAACATTTGGTTGTTAAAGAGACCGGGATCGGATATTGTCATACTCTCTGCCAAAGCCGAAAACCACTTTAACAACTATGTACGCGGTGGAGATTCCAGAATGAAGTAGAATTGTTTGGTGACGATTCTATACGTTATTTACATAGCCCTCGCTTCCATAAATCAGCTAGATGCGGCTAAAACAGGAGCCACGCCGGGACAAGTGAGGTCATTCTTTCGATCGGGCACATTCCTTCGATACCATTCTATTACTTTTGTGATTTGATTGGGTGCACCCTTTGATTTGGGAGTGTGTCATGAGAGGGGCGGTAGTATCCTATGCGTTACCACAAGTCCGGATACACGAACGGTATATCTACCCTGGCATTGCCTCGAGTGCCTTGTCGCATGCCCTATCGCGCCTTCTACGAGTTTGTTTTGTACCATACCTATGGAGTGCCCTCTGATAGCCTTCCAGTTTACAGGGAGAATTACGGTACTGTATAGACTATGGGAATACATAAAATGTGTTAAGGAGGATATGAGTAACGCCTTAACGCTATTTTAACACTTTTACTTTACTATAGACATATTATAATAGCGTATATTACTACATAGTAGATAGTTCCATGGATCCTTAGGGGATGGTTATCCCAAACATCCTTTAAGTTACTTGTATTTCAGTTGATATTTCACTTGAGTTGGATTTATTGATATAAGAATGTTAATCCTGACTCGAGCGTTTTGTCTTACGCTCGGGTCAGACTGAGTGACACAACATTTGAAACTCACCTTTGAAGTTTGGAGTTTCGCTCGGAGATCCAACTATCGATTCAACTTTTAGCTTTTCCAGTTGATTTGTTCAGAGATGTCATCGGTATGTATTTGAGACTTCACTATATTTGAGATATTCTGTTGTATTTTATTTCAAACTCTGAATTTTATATAGTAGCTTCATGAACTACTATTTATCTATTCCGCTACATTATTATTATATTACTTTATGTCTGTGATTTTGTGATTATTTAATTACTGTATATGTTGAGTTTTTCCAAATATAATTTAACATCTGATATTTTGAGCGATTCAAGTCCGACATATGCGGATGCGAATGGCACGACATACCGGATCGTTACAAACAGTAATGCCTGGTGAAGCATGTACATGATGACACGTAAATAAAGACATGTACAAGCTACTGCCGTTGACATCAACTTTGAAAAAGCTTGTAGAAAAAATATTACATTAACCCAAGTCTTTCAAATTTTTATTACATCAACTCAAGTCTTACAAATTTTTATTACGATACTAGTGTAAAGGAAAATTCAAAATCAATACTCTAGCACCAAGTAGTTTTACACTTTAGCAAGTATTGAAGTTTATGAGGACGTTAGAATCATGGGAAGTCCAATCTTTATGGATGACCTAAAAAAATTCTCTATATATTACTATGGTGGTTTAATACTTCTTAAAAAAGACATGAAGCAAGTTTTTCAAATTCCAAATTACTAAAAGTGCTAATTTTAATATTCGTTACATTTCTCTAGATATTTATGTAATAGTTGATTACTTTCTTTACTTGTTTGATGATTTCTTAAAATAACATAGACTTATTCACTTTTTGATATACGATTGGTTTGTGCCCGTACATGCATAAAAAAAGCAACATTATGTAAACGTCAAACTCATTCTTTAAAATCAAAAAACCTTACAAATGTCATTTTCTACTGCTAATTCTTCTTGCACACGTGCATCGCACGTGCCAAAGTACTCGTATATATAAGAGGAGTGGCTGCAGTGAACATTGATGAGGTATTGGTTGTGGACGTGGGTATGGGCTACGGTATGTGGTAGTATGGTGCATGAATAGTAGGAAGGTATGGATTAGTTATGGAATATATATATATATATATATATATATATATTAGAAAATATCCAACTTTACACATCCAAAAATATTGAACTCCAATCGAGGCGTGCCACCTGACTTTCTATATGCAATACCCCTATTTATGTGATAATCCGGATTTTAGGCATCTTACAGTTGGTAATTATCAGATTTTAACTATTGAACACTGATGCATAGGTTAAACAAATAAAGTTCTGATAATTAAATATATGGAAATAATAACTCCTATAGTAAATTAATAAAAATATATAAATAAATATATGCAAATTTTATGATATTAAAATTGTAAGCGTATACATATACAAGTTAAGAGTGTGTGTGTGTGTGTGTATTTGTGGTTGATAATTTAAGTGTTAATGACTTAAGCCTATAAGAATCAAATTAATAAAGGGGTTTAATTTATTTCTTCTAAGTAATATCTTAGAAATAAATATAGAACTAGTATGTATAGATATTTTGTTATTAATTAGCATATAATTAAGTTTTATATCATTTTCTCTTTAAAAGTTACCAAAAATAAGTTAATAGAAAATGTATTAATGGAAAAATGTAAACTCAAAATTAAATAAAACACAAAGCACTAAAAAAAGACTAATATTTAAAATAGGATTTAATAAGGTTCATACTTTCTTTAATATAAGTATTAAACATAAAAATATAAGAATAATATAAAAACACATATAAAAATAAATAGCAAATATAATTTAAATTTTTTATAAAGACATTTGTAAGCCTTATAATACATGAAATTAACAATTCACTCTAGAGTTAGCATGCAAAGCAACATGTGGCACTTTTGTTTTCTTTTCAAAATTTTAAGGTAAATAAATATAAAAGAATTAACCAGGCTTTATACAATTCAAAGTACTTTCATCTTCTTTCATTCTCTCAAAATAAACTGAAAAATTGAATCAAAAGAATTAAAGCAAACCAGAGAAAATTATACAACTTTTTCCAATCTAAAACTTAATCAAGAAAATTCAACTCAGTTAGATCAATATCAAACAAATTCAAGAATCAAGGAAACATTCAAGTTGATCAAAAATCAGTTCCAAATCAAGCCCAGTTTTCCATTTGGCTCTGTCCTCTGTTTTTCCAGATTTCTGTGAGTAAACTTTCTTTAAAAAGTTTAACTTTGCTTATCTAAATATTATGTTTAAAGGTTAAGTGAAAAGCATCAGTTTTGGATATGTATTCATGCCTGTATATGGGTACATGGATGCCTGTATATATATTGCTTTGCTCTGTTCTTGCTTCTGAAAGTTTCAAAACTTTTCAAAAAAATTCAAATGCTCTTAATCCAACCAGTTATAATGTACGATGTTTGAAGCAAATATGTTTATATGTGAGAAACCTTAGTTTTAACCTGGAAATGAATTTGTTCTATTATCTGTTCAAAATGTGAAAATTCTGCTCATACCAGTGTTCAAAATTCTTTATCTCATTATCTAGTTCATAATTGTGGATGCTATAAACTAGGGAAGTGTTTAATTTTGGGTATAGTCTATGTGAAAAATAGTATGTGAGTAAACTTTGCTGTGTAGATCGTTAGACCTCTGTTTTACAGTAAACAATGTAATTTAGGTGAAAAATAAATGTTTTTAATTCTAGATTTTAAACAGGCAGCCTTGATAGTTGTAGGAAAATATGAATTTTAATGATAAAATTATAATTTTTAGTGTCGCATTTAGTGAGATATAATTAGACGAACATTTTTCGTTTAAAAAATTATTTCCGTCGAACTCATCGACGAGAGGTGATGCGGCTTGCTCCGGAGGAGGCTGGTGGTCGTAGGGGAGAGGTCGACCGTGGCAGAATATTGAAATTGAGTTTGGATTAGTCGTACGAGTTGATTTTAGGGTTTAGTGATGGCTTCGACTATGATGAAATCGCGATCATTTGGAAGTTTGTGGTGTGACTGGGTTGAATGATTTTTGGCAGAGGCGAAGTGCCAGAGTAGGGCCTTCGATCGGCAGTGGAGTTGATTCGATCGGAGGAAGTTGGTGAGCGCAGTTCATCGAGTTTTGGGCCGGGGTTTTTCTGATGGTTTGAGCGAGGTCTACTATTCGTCTTGGATGGATTCAAGTCATCGTCGAGGAGGTGATGTTGATCAGTGGATGAAGGGACGATGACTCAGTGGTTCGCGAGGCCAGATAGATCATCAGAGTGTTGGTGCACGTGCACCATGCACACAGATATCGGCATGGCTGTTTGCTTAGACTAGAAGATGTGTTTCGTCTGGGCAGGGTTAATCCATGGTCTGGGTCAATGATCGAAGTGACGATCGGTTGCGAACGAAGTTGAGAATGATTCTAGAATCAATCGATGATGATTGTTTCGTGTGGATTTGGGAATGATTCCTGGTAGCAGTGAGGGTTGTAGAAGAAGATGGGGTGTTTGTTCGATGCTTTGGGATCTCCGGGTTCGTTCCGATGCAAACTCGTTTGGGCTTCGGTCCAACTTGTTTCGTTTGGCTTGTTCGATTCTAGTGCGGGATTGTTTTATTTTGTTTGGGTGGTGGGCTTCGTTCCAATAAGTCTTGTTTATTTAAAAGCAGGGTTTCGTTTATGAATTGAATTTGGATTTGAAATATAACCAAATCTAAAATAAATTTACCTTCCAAAAGTTTTAATAAACATGTTATTTTTAAATGAATATTTTAATCCCAATTTACTTTAATACGAATGTTTATTTAAAAAATTTATATAGAAAAAGAAATTTGGAAATAAATTTGAATTGCTTTGATATTTTTTAAAATTTAATCTGGGAATTTAAATAAGTTATTTTATCATTAAGTAAGCAAGCTTTTAAAATAGTTTAGTTATAAATCCTTGGGTTTTTGAATAAGTGAAGTTTAATTGAAATAATTAAAGAAAAACAAATGTTTATACTTGAAAATAATTCAAGTTCTTACATGATATTATATTTATAATAATTATTTAATTTCACATATGATAATGTGTTATAAAGGAGATGGTTCGTATCGACGGATGGTACACCGTCATACGACCAGTTGTGAAGTTAAATAAGAAAATTTATAAGCTTGTGCATATATAATTTAATTACCAAATTAGAAATGAATGCCATTGAATAATTTTATAAGGCCAAACGGTTGAAATGTTCCCAACTGAATCAGATGTGGTTATTTTAGATTATTTTAATTGGTTGATACTTGGACAGCGGAAACAGACACCATTCCGCTGAATAGTTAATTTAATGGAAGTAATTAAAAGAATAATTACTTAAAGTAATTAATCAAAGGTTAATTAATGTAATTAAATAAAGGGTAATTACTTTATGTGATTAATTATGGTAAATTAATTAATGAGGTAATTAAAGGCTAATTAATTTTAGTATAATTAATTAATGATAATAATTAAAGGTTGATCTGTTAATTTCATTAATCAATTAAAACAATGATAAATGGTTCGTAATTAGTTAATTTTAAGCATGCAGGATTAAAAGGTAATTAATTTAATTTATTTGGAGATTAAATTGAATTAATTAGAAACTGAACAACCAATTAGTCTTGCTTATGGATGATTGATTATATTGAATGCCTTGGATTTATTTGATATCTCTGATATGTGATTTGTAATGCTATGTGAGATAATATGTTTGGGTTCAATTGTAACAATATGGGTTATCTATCTATAATGAAATCGCTATGTGAATATGTTACTTCGAATATGAATTGAATTGTTTTTATTTTCATTTAAACAACTTGGATAAATAATGACATTGGATTGAAGAGACCGACGTCGGGTATCAGCAAATACCTGAAAACCACTTCGATTTGTAATCTTCAATACTTCTTTATTTATTTGATATGTGAAATCGATAGGCTGGAACAGAATAGTTTTAGTAAACTAGACCTTTGAAACTAAGTAAGGGTACTTAGGGATTGTTTGTGAGATAAGTGTTGGCCTTAACAAGTTAAGAACTCATTGTGAGGTACGAGTTACTCGGGTTTTCAAATAATTTTTGTACCTTAAATTTCATATTATGGTTTTACTCACGTTGGTTTCCAGCCTGATCCGGGTGTTACTTTGATGTAGCGCTCGGATCAGACCGGGTATTACAGATTTTCAGGTGAGGATGTTCTGGAGCCATGAGGCGAGCTGGATGGCAGGAAGTATGGAGTGTTTCCGCTATGATATATTTTAGTTTGTCTAGGACATGTTGATTGTATCTGTCCAGTGTTTTGTGTATATGGTTGTAACTCTGATGTATTGATGTAAATTAACTGATACAGTTTTCCTTTGTATAACTGCAATTTTATTTGATATTATATTTTGATCCGCTGCGAATGTTAGATTTTTGTTTCATTTTTGTTTCTTCTTTTATCTTTTTTCTTCTTTTATCTTTTTTCTTCTTTTTCTAACTATCTAGAATTTTGGGGATCGAAAATTCTGGGTCGTTACAGTTGTTATCAGAGCTGAAGGTTAAGCGAGAACTTTGGCTCTGGTGGGTGTACTCATTAAGGATAGGGTCAGTGGTACCCTAGAAGGAGTTGAGTGTGTGTGTATATGAGAGTGTACTTGTTATTTTCTTATATAATGGTTTTAATGAATGATTTTTATATAAGCCTATATTTTATATATAAAGGAATAATTGGTTGTTGTATATTGTAATTGAATAAGAATTTAAGTGGCATATTTATATATATATACACACACACATATATATATCCAAATAGGAATTGAATAGAATGAACTATAGAAATAAGATAAATGGATCCAAACTGAAATTAAAATCCTGAATTTATAGAAGTATTTTCAGAAGGTTGAATTAGGTGACCTTGATTTTATTTTCCAATAAATTATAAGATAATATATAGTGAATTGGTTTTCAAATATGATAATCTTGGTTATTATCCTAAAATGTTTGTTCTGTTTAATAATGAAATGTTTGTTAATGATTAAGCAAAATGAAATGTTTTAGGGAAGCAAACATTTAGGTGAGTATGACTTATAAATTGGAATTGAAGAAAATTTAAATTGTAAAGCTTTAAATCTAAGTCTAGAAATTTGGAATTTGTTTCAAAGTGATAAAGAAATAATACAAATATTATTTAATGTATTTGAATAAAAGGGTCCTTTTTCAAACAAGAGTTGTTTGAAAATTTAGAGGAATTTGTTTTGAATTTAAAAGCAAAGGTGGTTTAAAATTTAAAGTAACCTGGTGTGTAAAGGAAATAAATATGTATATTTGAAATAAACTCTAAGGTTAAGTTTTGAGTTTCCTTGGAATGTGATGTGAAAACCAAAGTGAAATAAGTTTTTAAACTTAGGTGGGAAGATTATTAATATAAAATTTAAAACTTAAAATGGGAATTCAAATTGAGTAAATTTGACTAGATAAAATTGAAGTGAATTTAACTTAAGGAAAGTTAAATAAGTTTAGAACAAACAACCTGAATTGGAAACTTCAAGATGAAATTGAGATTTAACTTGGGAAGTTAAATGGTTGATTTGAATTGGGAGTTTGTGTGATCTCAAAATGGGTTTGAAATCTGGAAATTGGAAATGGATTGAGGTAATATATCCATTATTGAGATGAAATGGAAATTAAACTTTAATTTGAAATCAAGACTATGGAATCACTTTGAACTTAAGATTTGAATATTAAGAATTGAACTTGTAAAATTTAAATAAATTAAGAATCGGTTTCAAAGTTTGTAGTTAAAAATGGATAATAAATTAGAATCTGGAAATTAAATTGTTTTTGAACTCTTATTTGAACTTTGAACTAAGTTAAGTAAGATAATTTAAAATGGAAATTAGATTCAGAATTAAATGGTTTAATGATATAAGTTGTTAATTTAAAAGTAAAGGTTAATTTGATTTAAAGGATTAAATCAACATTTAAAAATTTAACTCGAATTTGTATAATTTGAGATGGTTTAAATTTGAGATTTAAATTTAATTAGTTCAAATTGAATTTGATTTTAATTAATTAGAATTGTGATTGAAGATGGATAAGTTTAAAATTCAAATAGAAAATTTGAATTGGATTAATTTGAAATGAAATTGAAGTTGAATGAGTTCAAATTCAAATGGGAAGTTGATTTGAATTTGGGATAGGAATGGGAGTTAACTTAATTTGAATTGAAATTGAATCAAATTTGGAAATTTAAATTTAGTTGATTGGAATGAGAGATTAGGAATTGATCAGTTTGGCTCCGAACTATATTTTTCAAATAAAATTGTTTTAATATAACTGTTTTTAAATATATTTTTCCTAGCTATCTACTATACAACTTTTCTTTTTAAAACCCAAAACTATCTTTTACTACCTTTGGAACCATTTAACTATTTTGCAACTGTTTTATAAACTAATAACTATTTTACCACTATTTTGCAATTATCTAACTATTTTACAACTATCTTAAAATTACTCAATTATTTTACAGCTATTTCACAAACTAATAATTATTTTTCAACTACTTGTCTATGTTTAAATTCTTCAAGCTATTTTCTAAGTTTAAGCTAGTCAGAGTGCAAATTTTTTATGATTAATTACCAATTGAGATAAGAATTGAGGTGATAATCCAATGGGGATTGAAGCAACTATGAATAAGTGAATAGAATCATAAGTGAGGATGAATAGAAAGGGAATTGATTTAACTAATAATCAATGAATATTATTACATAAGATGTACGTATATTATTCTATTCGCATAGTGATATAATCCAGATTCGAGCATAGAATTTCGAGATAGTATATCGATCCAAGTTGGGATTTTTCACTCGATTTTCGACGACGAACGTGTATATGGATTTTTGATTGGTTCTGGAGTTCTCTATCATATTTATGACTATGCAAGGAGAATGACGGCTTTTGATCAAGAAACCAGATCTGAGTCCACACTAGGAAGTCAGGTGGACGATACTAGTTCGGAAAAGAAATTGTGTGATCGAGTGAGCGATCAGATTGATATAGCATACGGATGATATGTGTACATCATACGGGTTTGAATGAAATTGATATTGGAAATTTTTGGATAAGAACTGTAAAATGGTTTTTGAAATGGAAAGTATATTTGTGAAATATATGATGAAATAAAGTGGAAATTGGATATTTCTATGGTAGAAATTTTACTTTATGAAAGTAAGTAATATGGTAAGTGATTTTATAGAGTAATCAAGTTTGAATATTGAATTGGCATAAACAAAGTGATGAATATATAATTGATAAACTCCCCTTGTTGAATCTATAGCCCGAAGAAAAGGGTTTTGAAAATATTTAAAGTATAAAAAGGGAATTTATACTAGCTTGAAATGATCCAAAGATTTTCAAAGTTATATATATCTATATATATGTGTGTGTATGTGAAGGTTCTTATGAGAATGATTTTGAGGAAAGGTTTTTGGTACCTATGGATTTGGGAAGGCTTTTGATTTTTGGGGAAAATCTGTTTTGGAAATTTGAAAAGCCTAGTTTGAGAATTGTCGATTTTGGGATAATCGATTTTTAGAAATTAGATTTATATGAGATTCATACTAGGTGTATGATTTGGAAGATACTATATGTGTATAGTATAAAGTGTTTTGAAAATGGCTCTAGAGAAAAAGGCGCTCCCTTGAAATGAACTTATTAGGAGTACCATAGGTTGGTACTGCCTTGAGCCTCAAAGGAGGAGGCTCTAAAGTGGATCTTGTGAGGAAGTCCGGACAAACTGGAGTTCCTGATGATTATTGGGTAGCGAAAGTCGAGGGTGCTAATGTCTATAGAGGCATTTGGGCTATGCTATGACGATAGTGTAACTCGATGTCGCTGTGATCTACTATGGACCATAGAGGAAATTGTATGGAGGTGAGTGTCAACAGTCTACATTTGATTTTGCCAGGATGGTAATGTAACATCGGTAGACTGCGATCTATGGTCGAGTTGAATGGAGAAGTTTCATTTTTTTTGTAGCGGAATTCGAAGGCGCTGATGCCTACAGTTATATGGGTTTTTGCTGTGATAGCAACGTAACCCCAGATGTAGCTGTGATCTGCAGCAGGTTCCATGGCGTAATCGAGGTGCGCGGAGTGCCTATAGTTATCTATGGATTTTGCCAGGATGACAATGTAACCATTGGGTTAAATGCGACTGTGGATGGAGGTGATGATTTCTAGAGCATTCTCACCAAAGATGTTTCCTCTATTTCAAAAAAACTGTTTTCTATATTTTCACAAAGTTTTCGAAAATGTTTTCCAAGTATTTTCATCGGGTGTTGAAAATGGGTGTGCTAAGTACTTATAGATATTCAGTCCTACGCCTGATCAACGATGACCAAATTTCTGTCAGAACAAAGATAAATTGGTTGAGACATCGAGTTATAAAAGTATTTTTATAAAAACTATTTTATAGTATTAAGTGGATTTTAAAAATGTTTTAAAAATGATCAAAGAATAATTTATCTAGTTTTAAATTATTATATAAATTATGGTTTCGTTCCTTTTCGAGGACGTAAAGATTTAAAGGGAGAAGGAATGTGATAACTCAGATTTTGGGCATCTAACAATTGGTAATTATCAGATTTTTACTATTGAACACTGATGCATAGGTTAAACAAATAAAGTTCTGATAATTAAATATATGGAAATAATAACTCCTATAGTAAATAAATAAAAATATATAAATAAATATATGCAAATTTTATGATATTAAAATTGTAAGTGTTTACATATACAAGTTAAGTGTGTGTATATATTTGCGGTTGATAATTTAAGTGTTAATGACTTAAGCCTATAAGAATCAAATTAATAAAGGGGTTTAAATCATTTCGTCTAAGTAATATCTTCGAAATAAATTTAGAACTAGTATGTATAGATATTTGGTTAGTAATTAGCGTATAATTAAGTTTTATATCATTTCCTCTTTAAAAGTTACCAAAAAATAAGTTAATAGAAAATGTATTAATGGAAAAATGTAAACATAAAATTAAATAAACATAAAGCACTAAAAAATGGCTAATATTTAAAATAGGACTTGTAACGACCCAGAATTTTTATAAATTAAAATTTGAATATTTAATTAATTTTAAATATTTATAAGTGAATTTTTAAGTCAAATAAATTTTTATTTGAATTTTTGGATTTAATTGGATAATTAAATTAATAATTTAATATGTGAAATTATGGAGATAATTGAAAATATAGTTAAATATGATTGAAAATGATTTGTAAAATTTTATTTAATCATACTGGAGTTATAGAGATATTTTAGAACTTTTAAAATCGAATTAAAAGTTAATTTGTGAAAATTGAATATTTTAATATTTAATAATCGACTGTAAAATAGCCAATTTTTGAACAGTCTCAGAATTGAACGAAACCAGTTTCATTGGATCCGTAATAGTTAGTTATTACCGGATTTCAATTTTCGTGTCAATCGGAGCTATCGTTTGATCGTGGCAGCTCGAAACGCATCGATTCGTTTTTAATTTAAATTTGGCGAGTCAAAATAGCCATTTTTCAAAAAGTCTCGGAATTCGACGAAACCAGTTTCATCGGATCCGTAATGTGATATTATTGTAAGATTTCAAATTTCAAGTCATTTGGATTTACCGTTTGTCCGGTACAAATTAAAACGCCTAGAAATCGACTTAAATCGGTTTAATTTAAATTGAGCGTTTTCAGCCATAACTCGCACATACTTCCGAATTAGCTTCCGAAACTTGTTCCATTGTGTCCGGAACGCGGGATAAACCCTAGGTACGCTGGTTACGGCGTCTAAATCGGAGTTCGGAATTTCCGGGTGAATAGTGTCGATCGGTTCCTTATAAATAGCCCTACCCCTTCACAAAAATAAAAAAAAAAATACAAAACCCTAGCCAAAAAACTGCAGCCGCCACCCCATGTTTCAATGGCCAGAAATGATCTTCCTCTTCCCCTTGATTTCTCCAAATCCATCAAGAATTAGCCTTAGGTCTCAACTACAAAGATGAAGAGCACGACGAGGGCTACGATGTGAACGGTGGAGATCGCGAATGGAGCGATGGATTGTGAGTTATGTGAGGCCGTTCGTGGGCTGTAGGGGGGGCGTGCGCGTGCATCAAGGCATGGCCGAGCCTGACATGGTGGCTGGTGGAGATAGCTTGCGTCGTGTGCTTCGTCATGGCGTTGGTGTGATCGGATTTCGTCGAGTGTTGATGGAGAATAATTAAACCCTAGTTGAGCTAATGGGTTCGACCTCCATTTCGTTCACCTGGAGATGATACGTGATGTAGGAGAAAGGAGGGGAAGCGTTGGATCTAGTTTGGATGGTGGATGATAGATATAGGTTATAAATTATAAAGTTTAAGTGTAATTATTAAGTTTAAATTTGTGTAAACTTCAAAAATTCATATCTTTTTCATACGAGGTCGAAAAAATGCAAATCCAGTTGCGTTGGAATCGTATCGACGAGCACTACGCGATGGAGTTGGTTTGGAGTCGTTTGGAGTTAGTGAGAATTTCGGGTAAAATTAAACGCGCGTTTAATTTTATTCGAAATAAAAGCTAAAACGGAATTTAAAACCAAGGTGAGAATTTCTCACTCAATCGAATAGATTCCGATTTTATTTTAAATAGTTAGATTTAAAATATTTGAATGCATGTTTGAATGATGACTGTAAATTATTGATTGTTAAAATAGACATTATGCGCCGTTAGTAAGCGGATGTTATTTATTAAAAACATATACCGCGAATATTTCATAAACAGTGAAATTGGTATTATATATAATATCAATATATATATATTGGCATATGTATATATTGCAGTTGTTGATTTCCCGCATTTTTTGTTTAGCGGATGAGACCCTATTACGCCGTTATTAAGCGGATAATATTTAATAAGAACATATACCGCGATAATTTCGTACTGGAGCGAAATTGGTATTGTGCTAATGTTTTTGGATGCAGGAAACAGGTTGGAGGGATCCAACTGGATTCCTCAACAGCTTTTATTTGATTTCAGATATTTTGATATTTGATGGATTGTCATATTGATATATGATATCGTTGTTAGTCGTGTTTGACTATTTGGTGTGTAGCATCATTGGACCCAGATTTTGGGATTTTTAAAATGATTTTTAAAGTGATTTTTGAAAATATACTTTATTTCTGGAATTGATCCATTATAAATAAATAAAAGTTATAATTTTTAATGTTATAAAAATTATGGTTTTTGTGAAATATAGTTAAAAAGCTAATTTTGAGAAATACGGTTAAAAGTTGATTTTTGAAATTATGGAGTTAATAATTTTATAAAATGGTTTAAATTGAGAAATTTGAATTTATTGTGAAAAGTTTAAATATAGGATTTATAAAATTTAATTATTTTATAAATCAAGAGAATGATGAAATTATAAAGGAATTTAAAGACGTTTTAAAGAATAATATAAATTGATTTATATTAAGAGATTTATAAATGGATATTTATGAATTGAATTATGGACATTATAAAACGAGTTTTATAAGTGTTTGAATGTAGTGGAAATGAATTTCCTAAATGAATGAAATTTATAGAATTTTAAACTGTGAAGTTATAAATGAAATTTTATAAGCAGTAGGTTTATAAAATTTATAAAGTTATCGAAAGAATGAATTTTGGATAAATAAACAATCTTATAAGTTAAGATTAATAATTTGGGAAGTTAAATGAACGATTTTGTAAAATAATCGTTTTATAAGTATTTAACTTATAATATAAACATTTAGTTTATAATTGAGTTATAAACTGAAATATGTTAATAAAGGAATTTATAAAAAAAGAAGTTTTTATAAATAAATAGAAATGGAATTCATAAACGTTGTTTTATGAATTCGCAAACGACTTATTTTGATAAGTTAATTGTTATAACTTATAAATGGAGTTATATTCACGTTTTAGACTGTGAATAATCCTTTAAGTTAAAAAGTATAAAAAGGATGAAATTTGTTAACATAGTATATTCACGTTTTTGAATAGTGAATAACATGTTAAAGAAATTGTTTTAGAATATGATATTTTAAATAGAATTAAAACGATCTAACGATGGTTTAAAATGTGTTGAGATTCGAAACCATAGATTTCAACATTTATTGTTGAAATAGACGTTTTCGAGAAATAAAAGGAAATGGTGGACTATAACACTGTTGTTATAGTAAATGATTTCCGAAAGAAAATGTTTTGTATAGTATTGGGATTTATATATCTATTTTAATTTCGAATCCCTATACTAATGATTTTGGGTTGTCGTAACGATGTTTTACGTAACATTCGTTTTGGCCCAAATAAATATGTTTAAGAGAATGATTTCCTTAAAGAATGAATTATATACTTAATTCGATTTAAGTATATTGAATACTTTCTAAGTGTTGAAAATAAAAGAGATTTGTGAATTACTTATAAATAAATAAGTATGGAAATGTTTTCCAATAAGAAGTGAATATTAGAATTTATCTTTTTGAAGATAAATCGAAATGAATTATTGAAATCGTATATGCATAGATATTTTGGAAATATAAATTCATTATGGAATTTATACGTGAAAAGTGGAATTTGTATAAAAATAAATATTGATTTATTTTTGAAGTGTTGAAATAATATATCTTGTAAAGATATTTTGGAAAATAAATAATTTGGAAAATTATTTGGAATCTGGTGATGTATGCATATCCATTGATAGTTCAATAGCCGACTATCAATATTTCCCTTTGAATGGGTATTTGATGTGAATTGATTGAATTTGAATGCACACTTATTTTTGAATAAGCGCTCACTATTCGGGTTAACCGGGAAAGGACCATGGGGTCGTATAACCCATTCCGAATATGTGATACGTCGTTGTGAATTGCATTGAAGATCGGTGTTGAAGACCGGCATTTGCAAGAGTGATAGGATGAACTATCGATTGACTCTGCACCGAGTTGCTCCGGTATAGAGTTCTCCATATGTGATGGTGAATCTGATCAGGATTGTGAATATCCGGATTGCAAGGACTTCTTTGTAAGTGCCTTCGGTTCTGTTCGAGCCCGGAACAGACTTGTATGGATTGTATGCCTGACATTACAAGTTGAGATATAAAGCCGATTTCTTTCAAATATATTTCTGTTGGTGGCGGAGAATTTATTCTTTGCTTAACACCCTACTTTGAGACGTACGAGCTCAAAGGTTATATAGTTGAAGTTATCAGCGATATATCCCATTTTGGTAATGTGACATGCTGAGTGATGCTGAAATGATCATTGTGTTGATTATTTGTGATAGGATCATTTATTTGATCGTCTATCTTAGTGATCATTGTGTTGATCATTTGTTGACCCAAAGCACGGCTTTTTGTACAAAGTGTGTTTTTGTGGACGTGACTTCGTCGAGCCTCACATCCCGGAAATGGTCAAAACAGGAAAGATGCGGCAAGGTTATTAGGGGTTGCTGTAGCTCCCCTTAGGGTATGTACATTTCCTTCTGGATAGAGGTTGTATCATGGTATGGAGCCCAGATATTTAACCTATGTGGTTACTACGAGTTTATTACTTTGTGGTTGTTGGTTATCGGGATCCCGTGAAAAAGGTCGTTTACGATCGGGGAATGGCGTGCTCGTGTCAGTAGTTACCCAGTTAAGGGGTAACCCGGCCTTGTGTTGGCAGAGTTCCGGTTTGGTTCTCGGGGATGTCTTTCCAGAGGCATTCTCATGTGGCAATGGGAAGTTCCTTGGCCTGACCATTTGTTGGAAATCCAATTCCCAATACGAAACTTGTACGGTATTAGTTGTAGAACCTGCTATTCACTTATGGTGGTCACCACTGTTTGGATAGTAGCTATAGTAGGCATAGTTCGAAATGTCTATGTCGGCTAAGATTTATATCTTTATTTTTGAAATGACTTTCCTACACTATGCACTAGTAATAATATCAAATGTTATCTTAAATGCGTATCAAGCATCTTTGACTATCATAAGGAGAAATCTCCTCCGATTCTGCGTTTGCATGTGTGTGTGTGCGGGAGGCCTTATGGTAGTCTCATTTTTAAAAGCATTGCGAATTGATTTAAAAATATTCTTCTATTTTGATTTTAAAGTAAATAAACTGTTTTGAGTTCTCACACCAGTCACATGACTGACTTGGAGTTTATTGTTTTCCTTCCTAAACTCTGGGTGCCCACCAATTTCCACACGGGCAGTTAAGAGTTAGGTTTATCAGGATATTCTGGATATTCTGGAGTTGCTAGAGGCAAGCTGGATGGCATGGCGTATTACTAGTTTATATAGTATTTCTTTTCCGCTGCACTGTTTATTGTTGTATGTTGTTGTACACTCTGATGATATGATATGATGTAATGAAATATAATGTGATGTAATAACTGATATAGTTCTTTATTTAAAGATTATTCATTTATTATTATATGTTGTTCCGCTGCGAATTGTGAGATTCTGATGTGATTCTGTTGTTCTGTTTTCTTTCTGTTTTCTTCCATTTTAAAATATTCTACCTTCTTTTCTCTCTTCTCTCTTTTTTTCTATCTTCCTCTCCCTTTATTTTCTGTTATCTTCTTCTACTTCTCTCTTTTTCCTTTCTTAAAATTCTTTTTAAAACCCATAACTTCTCGGTTTTCGGCCTTCGATATTCGGCAGTCGATAAAGTGAGTGTCGATGTTGAATTTTCGAAAGTCGAAAATTCTTGGACGTTACATTTGGTATCAGAGCTCTGATGGTTAAGCGACAACCATGGTTCTGTAGGGTATTACTCATTAAAGATAGAGTCAGCAGTACTCTAGAATGAGTTGAGTGTAATAATAGCTATGAGAGCGTATTTGTTAGTGAATATAAAATTGTTTTATATTGTGATGATTGGTTTATTGAGTGGTATATGAACTTTCGTCAGCACAGCCTCGAAACTGAGCCGAAGGGGTTTCTAAACACTTGAATAGAACAATTCGGCACAATATTGATTTTAAATTGGGTGAATGAAATAATTTTACCTTGATTATATTTTATATATAAAGGAATAATTTTTCAGAATTATTAAAGTGTATGTAAGTTGATCGTTAGGTTGTTTGAATAATCTAAATGAAAGAATAATTGTATAAGCAAATGAATTATAAGGATTGAATTATAATTAAGGTGATTTACAATTGTGAAATAAACTTATATGTATAAGAAGTGAAATTATATGAATATATTTATGAATATGAGTTGTAAATAATCAAATAGATTAAATGAATATGAACTTAAGTTATATAAATGAAATTCAACTTTGGAAATTGAATTGAATGAATAGCTTGAATGTTAAATCAACTAAATGTAAATTAAGTTGATATGGACTAATGGATTGAATGATAATCAATTGAATGTGAATAATTGATATGGAATAATGAATGTAAGTGATAATTCATTAAAATCTAATGTTACTAGAAGTTAAATAAATTGGAATGGAAATCAATTTAATGTTAAACCAAATTGAATGAATATAAGTGAAAAGAATTTGGTTGTAATTAATATACATTGGTTGTTATTTGATTGTTGTTGATTGTATATAATTCATTAAGAGTTAATGAAATTGAATTAGTGAAATTTAAAGCTATGAAATTGAATTCAAATGGAAAGTAAATAAATTTGAATAGAATTGAATGTAAATTGGATTTAATTAGTAATGTAAACTAATTGAATTGAGAATGAATGTTAGTAAATCCAATGTAAATAAATCAAATGTGATTTAAATTGAAAACCATTTCATTGAACATATAATGAGAATAAGAATATGAATGAATGTTTATTTGAATATGGATGGTAATTGGTTGATGGTTGAATATATGTTGTTTTGAATACATTTGCTATGTGACATATATTGTTATGTTGCTATATGTTGTATATTGAGATTATTTGCATATGTGCATGTTCTCATGTTGTTTGTTGAGTGTTTAGTAGGTGCGGATCGCGTTTGCTTCGCATTTGGAGTTCGCTTTAGCGCTATATTAGCCGTATATGCTTGCTAATAAAATATAAGGTACATATCTCGGATTAAATATCGTACTTTTACACTTTTTTCCCTTCGGGATGCCTCATTACTTGATGAGATGTATATTTGTGATATATATACTGTCATTTTTTTTTTCGGATCGAGCCGCGCAAAGGAGACTATGGCGAATTTTTCCGGAAATTTAAGGCGTTAGAAAAAAAAATTTTGAGAAAATTTAGAAAATTTTGGAAACTTTAACTTTGTTTTAAAGTTGAAAGTTAAATGATATAATTGTTTTTGAAAAGATAACTAAGTATGATTTGGAAACTTAGTAAAGATTTGTAAGGAGTTTAACTATGAATTTGGAAAGTTAATAAATTCTGTGACTTTTCTTACTTGTAATTTCGGGGACGAAATTCTTTTAAGGGGGAAAGATTGTAACGACCCAGAATTTTTATAAATTAAAATTTGAATATTTAATTAATTTTAAATATTTATAAGTGAATTTTTAAGTCAAATAAATTTTTATTTGAATTTTTGGATTTAATTGGATAATTAAATTAATAATTTAATATGTGAAATTATGGAGATAATTGAAAATATAGTTAAATATGATTGAAAATGATTTGTAAAATTTTATTTAATCATACTGGAGTTATAGAGATATTTTAGAACTTTTAAAATCGAATTAAAAGTTAATTTGTGAAAATTGAATATTTTAATATTTAATAATCGACTGTAAAATAGCCAATTTTTGAACAGTCTCAGAATTGAACGAAACCAGTTTCATTGGATCCGTAATAGTTAGTTATTACCGGATTTCAATTTTCGTGTCAATCGGAGCTATCGTTTGATCGTGGCAGCTCGAAACGCATCGATTCGTTTTTAATTTAAATTTGGCGAGTCAAAATAGCCATTTTTCAAAAAGTCTCGGAATTCGACGAAACCAGTTTCATCGGATCCGTAATGTGATATTATTGTAAGATTTCAAATTTCAAGTCATTTGGATTTACCGTTTGTCCGGTACAAATTAAAACGCCTAGAAATCGACTTAAATCGGTTTAATTTAAATTGAGCGTTTTCAGCCATAACTCGCACATACTTCCGAATTAGCTTCCGAAACTTGTTCCATTGTGTCCGGAACGCGGGATAAACCCTAGGTACGCTGGTTACGGCGTCTAAATCGGAGTTCGGAATTTCCGGGTGAATAGTGTCGATCGGTTCCTTATAAATAGCCCTACCCCTTCACAAAAATAAAAAAAAAATACAAAACCCTAGCCAAAAAACTGCAGCCGCCACCCCATGTTTCAATGGCCAGAAATGATCTTCCTCTTCCCCTTGATTTCTCCAAATCCATCAAGAATTAGCCTTAGGTCTCAACTACAAAGATGAAGAGCACGACGAGGGCTACGATGTGAACGGTGGAGATCGCGAATGGAGCGATGGATTGTGAGTTATGTGAGGCCGTTCGTGGGCTGTAGGGGGGGCGTGCGCGTGCATCAAGGCATGGCCGAGCCTGACATGGTGGCTGGTGGAGATAGCTTGCGTCGTGTGCTTCGTCATGGCGTTGGTGTGATCGGATTTCGTCGAGTGTTGATGGAGAATAATTAAACCCTAGTTGAGCTAATGGGTTCGGCCTCCATTTTGTTCACCTGGAGATGATACGTGATGTAGGAGAAAGGAGGGGAAGCGTTGGATCTAGTTTGGATGGTGGATGATAGATATAGGTTATAAATTATAAAGTTTAAGTGTAATTATTAAGTTTAAATTTGTGTAAACTTCAAAAATTCATATCTTTTTCATACGAGGTCGAAAAAATGCAAATCCAGTTGCGTTGGAATCGTATCGACGAGCACTACGCGATGGAGTTGGTTTGGAGTCGTTTGGAGTTAGTGAGAATTTCGGGTAAAATTAAACGCGCGTTTAATTTTATTCGAAATAAAAGCTAAAACGGAATTTAAAACCAAGGTGAGAATTTCTCACTCAATCGAATAGATTCCGATTTTATTTTAAATAGTTAGATTTAAAATATTTGAATGCATGTTTGAATGATGACTGTAAATTATTGATTGTTAAAATAGACATTATGCGCCGTTAGTAAGCGGATGTTATTTATTAAAAACATATACCGCGAATATTTCATAAACAGTGAAATTGGTATTATATATAATATCAATATATATATATTGGCATATGTATATATTGCAGTTGTTGATTTCCCGCATTTTTTGTTTAGCGGATGAGACCCTATTACGCCGTTATTAAGCGGATAATATTTAATAAGAACATATACCGCGATAATTTCGTACTGGAGCGAAATTGGTATTGTGCTAATGTTTTTGGATGCAGGAAACAGGTTGGAGGGATCCAACTGGATTCCTCAACAGTTTTTATTTGATTTCAGATATTTTGATATTTGATGGATTGTCATATTGATATATGATATCGTTGTTAGTCGTGTTTGACTATTTGGTGTGTAGCATCATTGGACCCAGATTTTGGGATTTTTAAAATGATTTTTAAAGTGATTTTTGAAAATATACTTTATTTCTGGAATTGATCCATTATAAATAAATAAAAGTTATAATTTTTAATGTTATAAAAATTATGGTTTTTGTGAAATATAGTTAAAAAGCTAATTTTGAGAAATACGGTTAAAAGTTGATTTTTGAAATTATGGAGTTAATAATTTTATAAAATGGTTTAAATTGAGAAATTTGAATTTATTGTGAAAAGTTTAAATATAGGATTTATAAAATTTAATTATTTTATAAATCAAGAGAATGATGAAATTATAAAGGAATTTAAAGACGTTTTAAAGAATAATATAAATTGATTTATATTAAGAGATTTATAAATGGATATTTATGAATTGAATTATGGACATTATAAAACGAGTTTTATAAGTGTTTGAATGTAGTGGAAATGAATTTCCTAAATGAATGAAATTTATAGAATTTTAAACTGTGAAGTTATAAATGAAATTTTATAAGCAGTAGGTTTATAAAATTTATAAAGTTATCGAAAGAATGAATTTTGGATAAATAAACAATCTTATAAGTTAAGATTAATAATTTGGGAAGTTAAATGAACGATTTTGTAAAATAATCGTTTTATAAGTATTTAACTTATAATATAAACATTTAGTTTATAATTGAGTTATAAACTGAAATATGTTAATAAAGGAATTTATAAAAAAAGAAGTTTTTATAAATAAATAGAAATGGAATTCATAAACGTTGTTTTATGAATTCGCAAACGACTTATTTTGATAAGTTAATTGTTATAACTTATAAATGGAGTTATATTCACGTTTTAGACTGTGAATAATCCTTTAAGTTAAAAAGTATAAAAAGGATGAAATTTGTTAACATAGTATATTCACGTTTTTGAATAGTGAATAACATGTTAAAGAAATTGTTTTAGAATGTGATATTTTAAATAGAATTAAAACGATCTAACGATGGTTTAAAATGTGTTGAGATTCGAAACCATAGATTTCAACATTTATTGTTGAAATAGACGTTTTCGAGAAATAAAAGGAAATGGTGGACTATAACACTGTTGTTATAGTAAATGATTTCCGAAATAAAATGTTTTGTATAGTATTGGGATTTATATATCTATTTTAATTTCGAATCCCTATACTAATGATTTTGGGTTGTCGTAACGATGTTTTACGTAACATTCGTTTTGGCCCAAATAAATATGTTTAAGAGAATGATTTCCTTAAAGAATGAATTATATACTTAATTCGATTTAAGTATATTGAATACTTTCTAAGTGTTGAAAATAAAAGAGATTTGTGAATTACTTATAAATAAATAAGTATGGAAATGTTTTCCAATAAGAAGTGAATATTAGAATTTATCTTTTTGAAGATAAATCGAAATGAATTATTGAAATCGTATATGCATAGATATTTTGGAAATATAAATTCATTATGGAATTTATACGTGAAAAGTGGAATTTGTATAAAAATAAATATTGATTTATTTTTGAAGTGTTGAAATAATATATCTTGTAAAGATATTTTGGAAAATAAATAATTTGGAAAATTATTTGGAATCTGGTGATGTATGCATATCCATTGATAGTTCAATAGCCGACTATCAATATTTCCCTTTGAATGGGTATTTGATGTGAATTGATTGAATTTGAATGCACACTTATTTTTGAATAAGCGCTCACTATTCGGGTTAACCGGGAAAGGACCATGGGGTCGTATAACCCATTCCGAATATGTGATACGTCGTTGTGAATTGCATTGAAGATCGGTGTTGAAGACCGGTATTTGCAAGAGTGATAGGATGAACTATCGATTGACTCTGCACCGAGTTGCTCCGGTATAGAGTTCTCCATATGTGATGGTGAATCTGATCAGGATTGTGAATATCCGGATTGCAAGGACTTCTTTGTAAGTGCCTTCGGTTCTGTTCGAGCCCGGAACAGACTTGTATGGATTGTATGCCTGACATTACAAGTTGAGATATAAAGCCGATTTCTTTCAAATATATTTCTGTTGGTGGCGGAGAATTTATTCTTTGCTTAACACCCTTCTTTGAGACGTACGAGCTCAAAGGTTATATAGTTGAAGTTATCAGCGATATATCCTATTTTGGTAATGTGACATGCTGAGTGATGCTGAAATGATCATTGTGTTGATTATTTGTGATAGGATCATTTATTTGATCGTCTATCTTAGTGATCATTGTGTTGATCATTTGTTGACCCAAAGCACGGCTTTTTGTACAAAGTGTGTTTTTGTGGACGTGACTTCGTCGAGCCTCACATCCCGGAAATGGTCAAAACAGGAAAGATGCGGCAAGGTTATTAGGGGTTGCTGTAGCTCCCCTTAGGGTATGTACATTTCCTTCTGGATAGAGGTTGTATCATGGTATGGAGCCCAGATATTTAACCTATGTGGTTACTACGAGTTTATTACTTTGTGGTTGTTGGTTATCGGGATCCCGTGAAAAAGGTCGTTTACGATCGGGGAATGGCGTGCTCGTGTCAGTAGTTACCCAGTTAAGGGGTAACCCGGCCTTGTGTTGGCAGAGTTCCGGTTTGGTTCTCGGGGATGTCTTTCCAGAGGCATTCTCATGTGGCAATGGGAAGTTCCTTGGCCTGACCATTTGTTGGAAATCCAATTCCCAATACGAAACTTGTACGGTATTAGTTGTAGAACCTGCTATTCACTTATGGTGGTCACCACTGTTTGGATAGTAGCTATAGTAGGCATAGTTCGAAATGTCTATGTCGGCTAAGATTTATATCTTTATTTTTGAAATGACTTTCCTACACTATGCACTAGTAATAATATCAAATGTTATCTTAAATGCGTATCAAGCATCTTTGACTATCATAAGGAGAAATCTCCTCCGATTCTGCGTTTGCATGTGTGTGTGTGCGGGAGGCCTTATGGTAGTCTCATTTTTAAAAGCATTGCGAATTGATTTAAGAATATTCTTCTATTTTGATTTTAAAGTAAATAAACTGTTTTGAGTTCTCACACCAGTCACATGACTGACTTGGAGTTTATTGTTTTCCTTCCTAAACTCTGGGTGCCCACCAATTTCCACACGGGCAGTTAAGAGTTAGGTTTATCAGGATATTCTGGATATTCTGGAGTTGCTAGAGGCAAGCTGGATGGCATGGCGTATTACTAGTTTATATAGTATTTCTTTTCCGCTGCACTGTTTATTGTTGTATGTTGTTGTACACTCTGATGATATGATATGATGTAATGAAATATAATGTGATGTAATAACTGATATAGTTCTTTATTTAAAGATTATTCATTTATTATTATATGTTGTTCCGCTGCGAATTGTGAGATTCTGATGTGATTCTGTTGTTCTGTTTTCTTTCTGTTTTCTTCCATTTTAAAATATTCTACCTTCTTTTCTCTCTTCTCTCTTTTTTTCTATCTTCCTCTCCCTTTATTTTCTGTTATCTTCTTCTACTTCTCTCTTTTTCCTTTCTTAAAATTCTTTTTAAAACCCATAACTTCTCGGTTTTCGGCCTTCGATATTCGGCAGTCGATAAAGTGAGTGTCGATGTTGAATTTTCGAAAGTCGAAAATTCTTGGACGTTACAGGACTTAATAAGGTTTATACTTTCTTTAATATAAGTATTAAACATAAAAACATAAGAATAATATAAGAAAACATATAAAAATAAATAGCAAATATAATTTAAAAAATTTATAAAGACATTTGTAAGCCTTATAATACATGAAATTAACAATTGTAACTTGAGTTAGCACGCAAAGTAGCATGTGGAACTTTTGTTTTCTTTTTAAAATTTTAAGGTAAACAAATATAAAAGAATTAACCAGGCTTTATACAATTCAAAGTATTTTCATCTTCTTTCATTCTCTCAAAATAAAACTGAAAAATTGAATCAAAAGAATTAAAGCAAACCAGAGAAAATTATACAACAACTTTTTCCAATCTAAAACTTAATCAAGAAAATTCAACTCAGTTAGATCAAGATCAAACAAATTCAAGCATCAAGGAAAGATTCAAGTTGATCAAAAATCAGTTCCAAATCAAGCCCAATTTTCCATTTGGCTCTGTCCTCTGTTTTTCCAGATTTCTATGAGTAAACTTTCTTTAAAAAGTTTAACTTTCCTTATCTAAATATTATGTTTAAAGGTTAAGTGAAAAGCATCAGTTTTGAATATGTATTCATGCCTATATATGGGTATGTGGATGCCTGTATATATATTGCTTTGCTCTATTATTGCTTCTGAAAGGTTCAAAACTTTTCAAAAAAATTCATATGCTCTTAATCCAACCAGTTATAATGTGCGATGTTTGAAGCAAATATGTTTATATGTGAGAAACCTTAGTTTTAACCTGGAAATGAATTGGTTCTGTTATCTGTTTAAAATGTGAAAATTCTGCTCATCCCAGTGTTCAAAAGTCTTTATCTAATTATCTAGTTCATAATTGTGGATGCTATAAACTAGGGAATTGTTTAATTTTAGGTATAGTTTATGTTAAAAATAGCATGTGAGTAAACTTTGCTGTGTAGATCGTTAGGGCTCTATTTTATAGTAAATAATGTAATTTAGGTGAAAAATAAATGTTTTTAATTCTAGATTTCGAACATGCAACCTTGATTTTTGTAGGGAAATATTAATTTTACTGATAAAATTATAATTTTTAGTGTCATATTTAGTGAGATATAGTTAGATGAACGTTTTTCATTCAAAAAATTATTTCCGTCGAACTCGTCGACAAGAGGTGATGCGGCTTGCTCCGGAAGAGGTGGGTGGTCATAGGGGAGAGGTTGACCGTGGCAGAATATTGAAATTGGGTTTGGATTAGTCATGCGAGTTGATTTTAGGGTTTAGTGATGGCTTCAGCTATGATGAAATCGCGATCGTTTAGAAGTTTGTGGCGTGACCGTGTCGAATGATTTTTGGCAGAAAGAAGTGTCAGAGTAGGGCCTTCGATTGGCAGTGGAGTTGATTCGATCGGAGGAAGTTGGTAAGTGCAGTTTACTGAGTTTTGGGCCGAGGTTTTTCTGATGGTTCGAGCGAGGTCTACTATTTGTCTTGGATGGATTCAAGTAATCATCGAGGAGGTTATGTTGATCAGTGGGTGAAGGGACGATGACTTAGTGGTTCGCGAGTCTGGATAGATCATCAGAGTGTTGGTGCACGTGCACCGTGCACATGAGATATCAGCATGGCCGTTTGTTTAGACTAGAAGACGTGTTTCGTCTGGGCAGGGTTGGTCCATAGTCTGGGTCAATGATCGAAGTGACGATCGATTGCGAACGAAGCTGAGAACAATTCTGGAATCGATCGATGATGACTGTTTCGTGTGGATTCGGGAATGATTCCTGGTAGCAGCGAGGGGTTGTAGAAGAAGATGGGGCGCTTATTCGATGCTTTGGGGTCTTCGGGTTCGTTCCGATGCAAACTCGTTTGGGCTTCAGTCCAACTTGTTTCGTTTGGCTTGTTCGATTCAAGTGCGGGATCGTTTTATTTTGTTTGGGTGGCGGTCTTCGGTCCAATAGGTCTTGTTTATTTAAAAGCAAGGTTTCGTTTATGAATTGAATTTGGATTTGAAATATAACCAAATCCAGGATAAATTTACCTTCCAAAAGTTTTAACAAACATGTTATTTTTAAATGAATATTTTAAACCCAAATTGCTTTAATATAAATGTTTATTTAAAAATTTTATGTAGATAAAGAAATTTGGAAATAAATTTGAATTTCCTTGAGATTTTTTTATTTTAATATGGGAATTTAAATAAGTTATTTTATCATTAAGTAATCAAGCTTTTAAAATAGTTTATTTATAAATCCTTGGGTTTTTGAATAAGTGAAGTTTAATTGAAATAATTAAAGAAAAACAAATATTTATACTTGGAAAATAATTCAAGTTCTTAAATGATAATATATTTATAATAATTATTTAATTTCACATATGATAATGTGTTATAAAGGAGATGGTTCGTATCGACGGATAACACACCGTCGTACGACCAGTTGTGAAGTTAAATAGGAAAATTTATAAGCTTATGCAGATATAATTTAATTACCAAATTAGAAATGAATGACATTGAATAATGTGGAAATTTGTCAAAGGGCCTCTTTAGCTAGCGCAATTAGTTTCTAGGACACACAACTGAAATAATTATTTTTAAGGAAAAAATGCAAAATAATTAGTTTCTAAGGCCTAAAAACCTATGAAATTATGTTCTTGAAAATAATTGGACTGCTGACTTCGTCCTTAAAAGTAATTATTTTGGTAACTGTGGCCTTGAAATTAATTTTTGTGAATGTGTGTCCTAGAAACTAATTAGACTGCAAAGTTTGTCCTTTTTTTAAAATGCCCTTTGAATAATTTTATAAGGCCAAACGGCTGAAATGTTCCCAACTGAATTAGATGTGGTTATTTTAGATTATTTCAACTGGTTGACATCTGGACAGCGGAAACAGACACCATTCCACTAAATAGTTAATTTAATGGAAGTAATTATAAGAATAATTACTTAAAGTAATTAATCAAAGGTTAATTAATGTAATTAAATAAAGGGTAATTACTTAATGTGATTAATTATGGTATAATTAATTAATGTGGTAATTAAAGGCTAATTAATTTTAGTATAATTAATTAATGATAATAATTAAAGGTTGATTAGTTAATTTCATTAATTAATTAAAGTAATGATAAATGGTTTGTAATTAGTTAATGTTAAGTATGCAGGATTTAAAGGTAATTAATTTAATTTATTTGGTGATTAAATTGAATTAATTAGAAATTGAACAGCCAATTAATCTTGCCTATGGATGATTAATTATATTGAATGCCTTGGATTTATTTGATATCTCTAATATGTGGTGCTATGTGAGATGATATGTTTGGGTTGAACTGTGATAATATGGGTTATCTATCTGTAATGAAATCTCTACGTGAATATGTTACTTCGAATATGAATTAAATTGTTTCCATTTGGACAATTTGAATAAATAATGACATTGGATTGAAGAGACCGGGGTCGGGTATCAGCAAATACCCGAAACCACTTCGATTTGTAATCTTCAATAATTCTTTATTTACTTGATATGTGAAATCAATAGGCTGGAACGGAATAATTTTAGTAAACTGGACCTTTTAAACTAAGTAAGGGTACTTAGGTATTGTTTGTGAGATAAGTGTTGGCCTTAACAAGTTAAGAACTCGTTGTGAGGTACAAGTTACCCGGGTTTTCAAATAAGTTTTGTACCTTAAATTTCATGTTATGGTTTTACTCATACTGGTTTCCAGCCTGACCCGGGTGTTACTTTGATGTAATGCTTGGATCAGACCGAGTACTATAGATTTTCAGATGAGGATGTTCTGGTGCCAGGAGGCGAGATGGATGGAAAAAACGTGGAGTGTTTCCGCTGTGATATATTTTAGTTTGTCTGGGACATGTTGATTGTATCTGTCCAGTGTTTTGTGTATATGGTTGTAACACTGATGTGTTGATGTAAATTAACTGATACAGTTTTCCTTTGTATAACTGCAATTTTATTTGATATTATATTTTGATCCGCTGCGAATATAAGATTCTGTGTTTCGTTTATGTTTCTTCTTCTACCTCTTTTCTTCTTTTCCAACTATTTGGAATTTTCAAGATCGAAAATTCTGGGTCATTACAGTTGGTATCAGAGCAGAAGGTTAAGCGAGAACCTTGGCTCTGGTGGGTGTACTCATTAAGGATAGGGTCAGTGGTACCCTAGAATGAGTTGAGTGTGTGTGTATATATGAGAGCGTACTTGTTATTTTCTTTATAAGGGTTTTAATGAATGATTTTTATAAAAGCCTATATTTTATATATAAAGCAATAATTGGTTATTGGATATTGTAGTTGAATAAGAATTTAAGTGATATATATATATATATATATATATATATCCAAATGGGAATTGAATAGAATGAACTATATAAATAAGATAAATGGATTTAAACTGAAATTAAAATTCGGAATTTGTAGAAATATTTTTAGAAGGTTGAATTAAGTGATCCTGATTTTATTTTCCAATAAATTATAAGATAATATATAGTGAATTGGTTTTCAGATATGATAATCTTGGTTATTATCCAAAAATGTTTGTTGTGTTTAATAATGAAATGTTTGTTAATGATTAAGCAAAATGAAATGTTTTAGGGAAGTAAACATTTAGGTGAGTATGACTTATAAATTGGAATTGAAGAAAATTTAAATTGTAAAGTTATTGTGAGGACCCGCAAATCCGTACTCCTTGAATATACACTAATCTCCATAGATTAACTCAAGATGAACAGAAATACGAATTCTCATTGTTTAAGAAAAAGAAAAAGGTAGAAGAAGAGAGAAAAAGATAGAAAATAGAGAGAAAAGAAAATAGAACGAAACAGAAAGAAAACAACAGAACAACATCAGAATCTCACAATCGCAGCGGAACAACATATAATAATAAATGAATAATATTTAAACAAAGAACTATATCAGTTATTACTTTACATTTCATTACATCAGAGTGTACAACAACAAACAACATCAAACAGCGGAAAAGAAATACTATATACTAATAATACGCCATGCCATCGAGCTTGCCTCCTGCAACTTCTGAATTCCAAAATATCCTGATAAACCTGTCTCTTGACTGCCCGTGTGGAAATTGGTGGGCACCCAGAGTTTAGGAAGGAAAACAATAAACTCCGAGTCAGTCATGTGACTGGTGTGAGAACTCAAAACAGTTTATTTATCTTTAAAATCAAAATAGAGGAATATTTTTAAAGTCAATTCGTAATGCTTTTAAAAATGAGACTACCATAAGACCTCCCACCACACACACAATGCAAACGCAGACTTGGAGGAGATTTCTTCTTATGTTAGTCAAAGATGCTTGATACGCATTAAAAAGAAACATTTGATATTATTATTAGTGCATAGTGTAGGAAAAATCATTTCGAAAGTAGAATATAAATCTTAGCCAGCATAGGTACCATTATATTATGCCTACTATAGCTACCTCCTGAGGAAGCAGGTTCTACAACTAAAACCGTACAAGATCGCATTGTTTCTTTGGATTTCCAACGAATGGTCAGGCCAAGGAACTTCCCATTGCCACATGAGAACGCCTTTGGAAGAACGTCCCCGAGAACCAAACCGGATCTCTGCCAACACAAGGCCGGGTTACCCCTAATTGGGTAACTACTGACACGAGTATGCCATCCCCCGGTCCTTTGGGACCTTTAACCGAGCGCTCGTAATCAACATCACACCATAATAAATAAAGTGTTTCAACATGAGTAAGTATCTGGGCTCCATACCATGATACCACCCTTTTCCAGAAGGAAATGTACATACCCTAAAGGGAGCTACCCCTCATAACCTTGCTGCATCTTTCCTGTTTTGACCATTCCGGGGTGTGAGGCTCGACGAAGTCTCGTCCACAAAGCCACGCTTTATACAAAAGCTGTGCTTTGGGTCAACAAATGATCATAGAAATGATCACAAAGATAAGTGATCAAACAAATGATCATATCACAAATGATCAAACAATGATCATTTCACAGCAACACTCAGCATGTCACATTACCAAATTGGGAATATATCGTTGATAACCTTCAACTACATAACCTCTGAGCTCGTACGTCTCAGAGAAGGGTGTTAAGCTAAAAGAATAAATTCTCCGCCACCAACATAAATATATTTGAAAGAAATCAGCTTTATATTTCAATTTGTAATGTCAGACATACAATCCATACAAGTCTGTTCCGGGCTCGAACAGAACCGAAGGCACTTACAAAGAAGTCCTTGCAATCCGGATATCCACAATCCTGATCGGATTCCCCATCACATATGGAGAACTCTATACCGGAGCAAATCGGTGCAGAGTCAATCGACAGGTCATCCTATCGCTCTCACAAATACCCGGTCTTCAACACCGGTCATCAAATGCAATCCATAACGACGTATCACACACTCGGAATGGGTTATACGACCCCAAGGTCCTTTCCCGGATAACCCGAATAGTGAGCGCTTATTCAAAAATAAGTGTGGCATTCAAATTCAAGCAAATCACAACAAATACCTATTCAAAGGTAAATATTGATAGTCAGTTATTGAACTATCAATGGATATGCACAACATCACCAGATTCCAAATAATTTTCCAAATAATTTATTTCCCAAAAATATCTTTACAAGATATATGTTTTCAATACTTCAAAAATAAATCAATATTTATTTTTAAAAAAAATTCCCCCTTTCTTTTATAAATTCCATAGTGAATTTATATTTCAAAATATTTATGAATATACGATTTCAATTTTTCATTTTCAATTTATCTTCAAAAAGATAAATTCTCAAAACGTTTCATTTCACATTGGAAAAACATTTCCACACTTATTTATAAATAAGTAATTCACAAATCTTTTTATTTTCAACCTTTGGAAAATATTCAATATACTTAAATCGAAATTAAGTATATATTTCATTCTTTAAGGAAATCATTCTCTTAAACATATTTATTTGGGCCAAAACGAATGTTACGTAAAACATCGTTACGACAACCCAAAATCACTAGTATAGGGATTCGAAATTAAAATAGATATATCAATCCCAATACTATACAAAACATTTCCTTTCGGAAATCATTTACTATAACAACAGTGTTATAGTCCACCATTTCCTTCTATTTCTCGAAAACGTCTATTTCAACAATGAATGTTGAAATCTATGGTTTCGAATCTTAACATATTTTGAAAACATCGTTAAATCATTTTAATTCTATTTAAAACATCACATTCAAAACATTTTCTTTAACATATTATTCACTATTCAAAAACGTGAATATACTTCGTTAACCAACTTCATCATTTCTATTCATTTTATTTTAAAAGATTATTCACTGTCTAAACGTGAATATAACTCCATAAATAAGTTATAAAAATTAACTTATCAAAATAAGTCGTTGAGAATTTATAAAACAATGTTTATAAATTCCATTTCTATTTATTTTATAACAACTTCCTTTTATACATCTCCTTTATTAACTTATTCAATTTCATATCCCAATGATATACTAAAAGTTCATATTATAAGTTAAATGCTTATAAAACGATTATTTTATAAAATCGTTCTTTTTAAGACTTTCCAAATTATAAATCTTATAACTTATAAGATTCATTTATTTACCCAAATCTATTCATTTAATAACTTTATAAATTTTATAACTTACTGCTTATAAAATTCCATTTATAACTTCACCATTTATAATTCTATAAATTTCATTCATTTATGAAATTCATTCACAATTCATTCTAACACTTATAAAACTCGTTTTATAATTCAAATATTTTAATTTATAAATATCCATCTTATAATTCTTTTATATAAATCAATTTATATTATTCTTTTAAAACGTCTTTAAACTCCTTTATAATTTCATCATTCTCTGTGATTTATAAAATAATCAAATTTCATAAATCCTATATTTAAACTTTTCACAATAAATTCAAAAATCCCGATTTAAACTATTTTATAAAATCATTAACCCCATATTTTCAAAAATCAACTTTTAACTATATTTCTCAGAAATCATAATTTTTTATAACATTAAAATTTATAACGTTTATTTATTTAGAATGAATCAATTCCAAAAATATTTAATAACGTATACTCTTCAAAAATCACTTTAAAAATCCTTTTAAAATTCCAAAATTTGGCCCAATGATGCTACATACCAAATAGTCAATCACGACAACAACGACATCATATATCGATATGATAATCAATCGAATATCAAAATATCCAAAATCAAATAAATACTGTTGAGGAATCCAGTTGGATCCCTCCAACCTGTTTTCCTACATCCAAAGATGTTAGCACAATACCAATTCCGTTCCAATACGAAATTATCGCGGTATATGGGATTTAAAATATTATCCTCTTAATAGGCGGCGCAATAGGGTCTCATCCGCTATATACTGCGGGAAATCAATTCCAAGTACATAAATAATACCAATTTCACTGTTTATGAAATATTCGCGGTATATGTTTTTAATAAATAACCTCCGCTTACTAACGGCGCATAATGTCTATTTTAACAGTCAATAGATAACAATCATCATTCAAACATACATTCAAGAATTTTAAATCTAACTATTTAAAATAAAATCGAAACCGATTCGATTGAGTGAGAAGTTCTCACCTTGATTTCAATTTCGTTTTAGCGATTTATTTCGAATAAAATTAAACGGACGTTTAATTTTACCCGAAATTCTCACTAACTCCAAACGACTCCAATCCAATTTCATAGCGTAGTGCTCGTTAATACGATTCCAACGCAACTGATTTCGCGTGTTTTTGACCTCGTATGAAAAAGATATGAATTTTTGAAGTTACACGAATTTATTACTTATAAATTACAACATTTATTTTTATAACTTTTAACCTACATTCAATCACAGCCACAAGATCCCATCTCCTTGCATCATGACGATCCCCTGCTTCCTCCATCTTCACGCGACTCCATCCCCAGTAACAACACGCGAATACAACCCATGAGCCATCAAGTTAGGGTTCCATTTTGCGACCACCACATCAACTTTCAGGACGATCAACGACCTTCATTTGGAAGCTCTAGCTCCCCTCTACCCACGCCTGCCACCACGTCGAGCTCGGTCGTGTATGTTGCTGGGAAAATGTGCGCATTTGTGCAACTTTGAATCCCAATTCCCATCGATCCGCTTCGAATTAAATGATCATAGCCGTTGGATATCAAGATCTCAACGTGCTCTTCAACTTTGTAGTTGAAAGTTTCTTGAAACAATGCTTAGATTTGAAGAAAATGAGGAGGAAAGACAAGAGATTTTCGGCCATAGGTTTATTGGAGGTGGCAACCTGCAGAAAATTGACCTAGGGTTTTATTTTTGTGAAAAAAATGAATATTGGGGGCTTTTATTGAATGAAAGGGTCCTATTTCAAACAAGAGTTGTTTGAAAATTTAAAGGAATTTGTTTTGAATTTAAAACCAAAGGTGGTCTAAAATTTAAAGTAACTTGGTGTGTAAAGGAAATAAATATGTATATTTGAAATAAACTCAAAGGTTGAGTTCTGAATTTTCCTTGGAATGTGATGTGAAAACCAAAGTGAAATAAGTTTTTAAACTTAGGTGGGAAGATTATTAATATAAAATTTGAAATTTGAAATGAGAATCCGAATTGAGTAAATTTGACTGTATAAAATTGAAGTGAATTTAACTTAAGGACAGTTAAATAAGTTTAGAACAAACAACCTGAATTGGAAACTTCAAGATGAAATTGAGATTTAAATTGGAAAGTTAAATGGTTGATTTGAATTGAGAGTTTGTGTGATCTCAAAATGGGTTTGAAATCTGGAAATTGGAAATGGATTGAGGTAATATATCTATTATTTAGATGAAATGGAAATTAAAATTTAATTTGAAATCAAGAATATGGAATCACTTTGAACTTAAGATTTGAATATTAAGAATTGAACTTGTAAAACTTAAATTAATTAAGAATGGGTTTCAAAGTTTGAAGTTAAAAATGGATAATAAATTAGAATCTGGAAATAAAATTGTTTTCGAACTCTTATTTGAACTTTGAAATAAATTAAGTAAGATAATTTAAAATGGAAATTGGACTCAGAATTAAATGGTTTAAAGATATAAGTTGTTAATTTAAAAGTAAAGGTTAATTTGATTTAAAGGATTAAATCAACATTTAAAAATTTAACTCGAATTTGTATAATTCGAGATGGTTTAAAGTTGAGATTTAAATTGAATTAGTTCAAACTGAATTAGTTCAAATTGAATTTGATTTTAATTAATTAGAATTGTGATTGAAGATGGATAAGTTTAAACTTCATATAGAAAATTTGAATTGGATTAATTTGAAATGAAATTGAAGTTGAATGAGTTCAAATTCAAATGGGAAGTTGATTTGAATTTGGGATGGGAATGGAAGTTAACTTAATTTGAATTGAAACTGAATCACTTTTGGGAATTTAAATTGAATTGATTGGAATGAGAGATTGGGAATTGATCAGTTTGGCTCCGAACTATATTTTTCAAATAAAATTGTTTTAATATAACTGTTTTTAAATCTATTTTTCCTAGCTATCTGCTATACAACTTTTCTTTTTAAAACCCAAAACTATCTTTCACTACCTTTTGAACTATTTACCTATTTTGCAACTGTTTTATAAACTAATTACTATTTTACAACTATTTTGCAATTATCTAAATATTTTACAACTATCTTAAAATTACTTAACTATTTTACAGCTATTTTACAAACTAATAATTATTTTTCAACTACTTGTCTATTTTTAAATTCTTCAAGCTATTTTCTAAGTTTAAGCTAGTCAGAGTGCAAACTGTTTATGATTAATTACCAATTGAGATAAGAATTGAGATGATAATCCAAATGAGGATTGAAGCAACTATGAATAAGTGAATAGAATCATAAGTGAGGATGAATAAAAAGGGAATTGATTTAACTAATAATCAATGAAGATAAATACGTACAATGTATGTATATTATTCTATTCGCATAGTGATATGATCTAGATTCGAGCATAGAATTTCGAGATAGTATATCGATCCAAGTTGGGATTTTTCACTCGATTTTCGATGGCAAACCTAGGTGTGGATTTTTGATTGGTCCTGGAATTCTCTATCATAGTTATTACTATGCAAGGAGAATGACGGTTTCTGATCAAGAAACCAGATCTGAGTCCGCAAGAGGAAGTCGGATGGACGATACTAGTTCGGAAAAGAAATCGTGTGATAGAGTGAGCGATCATATTGATATAGCATACAGATGATATGTGTACATCATATAAGTTTGAATGAAATTGATATTGGAAATTTGTGGATAAGATCTGCAAAATGATTTTTGAAATGGAAAGTATATTTGTGAAATATATGATGAAATAAAGTGGAAATTGGATATTTCTATGGTAGAAATTTTATTTTATGGAAGTAAGTAATATGGTAAGTGACTTTATAGAGTAATCAAGTTTGAATATTGATTTGGCATAAACAAAGTGATGAATATATAATTGATAAACTCCCCTTGTTGAATCTGTAGCTAGAAGAAAAGGGTTTTGAAAATATTTGAAGTATAAAAGGGAATTTATATTAGTATGAAATGATCCAAAGATTTTCAAAGTTATATATATATATATATATATATATATATATATATATACGAAGGTTCTTATGAGAATGATTTTGAGGAAAGGTTTTTGGAACTTATGGATTTGGAAAGGCTTTTGATTTTTGGGAAAAATCTATTTGAAAATTTGGAAAGCCTAGTTTGAGAATTATCGATTTTGGGATAATCAATTTTGAAAAAGGAGATTTATATGAGATTCATACTAGGTGTATGATTTGGAAGATACTATATGTGTATAGTATAAAGTGTTTTGGAAATGGCTCTGGAGAAAAAGGCGCTCCCTTGAAATGAACTTCTTAGGAGTACCATAGGTTTGTTCTGCCTTGAGCCTCAAAGGGGGAGGCTCTAAAGTGGATCCTGTGAGGAAGTCCGGACAAACTGAAGTTCCTGAGGATTATTGGGTAGCGTAAGTTGAGGGCGCTGATGCCTACAGAGGCATTTGGGTTATGCTGTGACGACAATGTAACTCGATGTCGCTGCGATCTACTATGGACCATAGCGGAAATCATGTGGAGGTGAGTGTCAGCATTGTACGCTTAATTTTGCCAGGATGGTAATGTAACATCGGTAGACTGCGATCTATGGTCAAGTGGAGTGGAGAAGTTTCATTTTTTGGCAGCGGAATTCTAGGGCGCTGATGCCTACAGTTATATGGGTTTTTCTTGTGATAGCAACGTAACCCTAGATGTAGCTGCGATCTGTAGTGGGTTCCATGGCGTAATCGAGGGGCGCGGAGTGCCTACAATTATCTATGGATTTTGCCGGGATGGCAACGTAACCATTGGGTTAACTGCGACCATGGATGGTGGTGATGATTTCCAGAGCATTCTCATCAAAGATGTTTCCTCTATTTCAAAAAAAATATTTTCTATATTTTCACAAAGTTTTCGAAAATGTTTTCGAAGTGTTTTCGGTGGGTGTTGAAAATGGGTCTGCTAAGTACTTATAGATTTTCAGTCCTATGCTTGATCAACGTATGGCCGAATTTCTGTAAGAATAAGGATGGACTAGTTGAGACATCGAGTTATAAAAAGTATTTTTATAAAAACTATTTTATAATATTAAGTGGATTTTAAAAATGATCAAAGAATAATTTATTTGGTTTTAAGTTATTATATAAATTCTGGTTTCGTTCCTTTTCGAGAACTAAAAGATTCAAAGGGGGAAGGAATGTGATAACCCGGATTTTGGGCATCTGACAATTGGTAATTATCAGATTTTAACTATTGAACACTGATGCATAGGTTAAACAAATAAAGTTCTGATAACTAAATATATGGAAATAATACCTCCTGTAGTAAATTAATAAAAATATATAAATAAACATATGCAGATTTTATGATATTAAAATTGTAAGTTTATACATATACAAGTTAAGTGTGTGTGTGTATTTGTGGTTGATAATTTAAGTGTTAATGACTTAAGCCTATAAGAATCAAATTAACAAAGGGGTTTAAATTATTTCTTCTAAGTAATATCTTAGAAATAAATTTACAACTAGTATGTATAGATATTTGGTTATTAATTAGCATATAATTAAGTTTTATGTCATTTTCTCTTTAAAAGTTACCTAAAATAAGTTAATAGAAAATTTATTAATGGAAAAATGTAAACATAAAATTAAATAAAACATAAAGCACTAAAAAAAGACTAATATTTAAAATAGTATTTAATAAGGTTTATACTTTCTTTAATATAAGTATTAAACATAAAAATATAAGAATAATATAAAAACACATATAAAAATAAATAGCAAATATAATTTAAGAATTTTATAAAGACATTTGTAAGCCTTGTAATACATGAAATTAACAATTGTAACTTGAGTTAGCATGCAAAGTAACATATGGCACTTTTGTTTTCTTTTTAAAATTTACGGTAAACAAATATCAAAGAATTAACCAGGCTTTATACAATTCAAAGTATTTTCATCTTCTTTCATTCGCTCAAAATAAAAATGAAAAATTGCATCAAAAGAATTAAACAAACCAAAGAAAATTATACAACAACTTTTTCCAATCTAAAGCGGAATCAAGAAAATTCAACTCAGCTAGATCAAGATCAAACAAATTTAAGCATCAAGGAAAGATTCAAGTTGATCAAAAATCAGTTCCAAATCAAGCCCAATTTTCCATTTGACTCTGTCCTCTGTTTTTTCAGATTTCTATAGTATACTTTCTTTAAAAAAAATTAACATTCCTTATCTAAATATTATGTTTAAAGGTTAAGTGAAAAGCATCAGTTTTGAATATGTATTCATGCCTGTATATGGGTATGTGGATGCCTGTATATATATTGCTTTGCTCTGTTCTTGCTTCTGAAAGGTTCAAAACTTTTCAAAAAAATTCAAATGCTCTTAATCCAACCAGTTATATTGTGCGATGTTTGAAGCAAATATGTTTATATGTGAGAAACCTTAGTTTTAACTTGGAAATGAATTTGTTCTATTATCTGTTTAAAATGTGATAATTCCGTTCATACCAGTGTTCAAAATTCTTTATCTCATTATCATAATTATGGATCCTATAAACTAGGGAAGTGTTTAATTTTGGGTATAGTTTATGTTAAAAATAGTATGTGAGTAAACTTTGCTGTGTAGATCGTTAGGGCTCTGTTTTATAGTAAACAATGTAATTTAGGTGAAAAATAAATGTTTTTAATTCTAGATTTCAAACATGCAGCCTTGATAGTTGTACGAAAATATGAATTTTAGTGATAAAAATATAATTTTTAGTGTTGTATTTAGTGAGATATAGTCACATGAACGTTTTTCTTTCAAAAAATTATTTCCGTCGAACTCGTCGATGAGAGGTGATGCGGCTTGCTCTGGAAGAGGCAGGTGGTCATAGGGTAGAGGTCGACCATGGCAGAATATTGAAATTGGGTTTGGATTAGTCATGCGAGTTGATTTAGGGTTTAGTGATGGCTTCGGCTATGATGAAATCGCGATCGTTTGGAAGTTTGTGGCGTGACCGGTCGAATGATTTTTGGCAAAGGAGAAGTGTCAGAGTAGGGCCTTAGATCGACAGTGGAGTTGATTCAATCGGAGGAAGTTGGTGAGTGTAGTTCATCAAGTTTTGGGTTGGTGTTTCTCTGATGGTTTGAGCGAGGTCTGCTATTCGTCTTGGATGGATTCGAGTCATCGTCGAGGAGGTGATGTTGATCAGTGGATGAAGGGACGATGACTCGGTGGTTCGTGAGGCCGAATAGATCATCAGAGTGCTGGTGCACGTGCACCCTACACATGAGATATCGACATGGCTGTTTGCTTAGACTAGAAGATGTGTTTCGTCTGGGCAGGGTTAGTCCCTGGTCTGGGTCAGTGATTGAAGTGACGATCGATTGCGAACGAAGCTGGGAACGATTCTAGAATCGATCGATGATGATTGTTTCGTGTAGATTTGGGAATGATTCCTGGTCACAGCGAGGGGTTGTAGAAGAAGATGGGGTGCTTTTTTGATGCTTTGGGGTCTTCGGGTTCGTTTCGATGCAAACTCGTTTGGGCTTCGGTCCAACTTGTTTCGTTTGGCTTGTTCGATTCAAGTGCGGGATTGTTTTATTTTGTTTAGGTGGTGGGCTTCGGTCTAATAAGTCTTCTTTGTTTAAAAGCAAGGTTTCGTTTATGAATTGAATTTGGATTTAAAATACAACCAAATCCAAAATAAATTTACCTTCCAAAAGTTTTAACAAACATGTTATTTTTAAATGAATATTTTAAACCCAATTTGCTTTAATATAAATGTTTATTTAAAAATTTTATATAGACAAAGAAATTTGGAAATAAAATTAAATTTCTTTGAGATTTTTTATATTATAATTTGGGAATTTAAATAAGTTATTTTATCATTAAGTAATCAAGCTTTTGAAATAGTTTATTTATAAATCCTTGGGTTTTTGAATAAGTGAAGTTTAATTGAAATAATTAAAGAAAAACAAATGTTTATACTTTGAAAATAATTCAAGTTCTTAGATTATATTATATTTATAATAATTATTTAATTTCACATATGATAATGTGTTATAAAGGAGATGGTTCATATCGACGGCTGGTACCCCCGTCGTACGACCAGTTGTGAAGTTAAATAAGAAAATTTATAAGCTTGTGCAGATATAATTTAATTACCAAACTAGAAAAGAATGCCATTGAATAATTTTATAAGACCAAATGGTTGAAATGTTCCCAACTAAATTAGACGTGGTTATTTTAGATTATTTCAACTGGTTGACATCTGGACAGCGGAAACAGACACCATTCCGCTGAATAGTTAATTTAATGGAAGTACTTAAAACTGTGATTGCTTAAAGTAATTAATCAAAGGTTAATTGATGTAATTAAATAAAGGGTAATTACTTAATGTGATTAATTATGGTATAATTAATTAATAAGGTAATTAAAGGCTAATTAAGTTTAGTATAATTAATTAATGATAATAATTAAAAGTTGATTAGTTAATTTCATTAATTAATTAAAGTAATGATAAATGGTTTGTAATTAGTTAATGTTAAGTATGCAGGATTTAAAGGTAATTAATTTAATTTATTTGGAGATTAAATTGAATTAATTAGAAATTGAACAACCAATTAATCTTGCTTATGGATGATTAATTATACTGAATGCCTTGGATTTATTTGATATCTCTGATATGTGATTTGTGATGCTATGTGAGATGATATGTTTGGGTTGAACTGTGATAATATGGGTTATCTATCTGTAATGAAATTGCTATGTGAATATGTTACTTCGAATATGAATTGAATTGTTTTCATTTAAACAACTTGGATAAATAATGACAATGGATTCGAAGAGACCGGGGTCGGGTATCAGCAAATACCCGAAAACCGCTTCAATTTGTAGTCTTTAATAATTCTTTATTTATTTGATATGTGAAATCAATAGGCTGGAATGGAATAATTTTAGTAAACTGGACCTTTGAAACTAAGTAAGGTACTTAGGGATTGTTTGTGAGATAAGTGTTGGCCTTATCAAGTTAAGAACTCGTTGTGAGGTACGAGTTACCCGGGTTTTCAAATAAGTTTTGTACCCTAAATTTCATGTTATGGTTTTACTCACGCTGGTTTCCAGCCTGACCCGGGTGTTACTTTGATGTAATGCTCGAGTCAGACCGAGTATTACAGATTTTCCGGTGTGGACGTTATGGAGCCAGGAGGCAAGCTGGATGGCAGAAACGTATGGAGTGTTTCCGCTGTTATATATTTTAGTTTGTCTGGGACATGTTGATTATATCTATTCAGTGTTTTCTGTATATGGTGGTAACGCTGATGTATTGATGTAAATTAACTGATACAGTTTTCCTTTGTATAACTACAATTTTATTTGATATTATATTTTGATCCGCTGCGAATGTAAGATTAATTGTTTCATTTCTGTTTCTTCTTCTACCTCATTTCTTCTTTTCCTAACTATCTGGAATTTTTGAGATCGAAAATTCTGGGTCGTTACAATTTCAAACACAATGGAACTTGTTTCTAGACCTAATTCGAACTTATGCAGAAGATAGCTTTTCAAACCCATTTATAATATAATATTTTTGAAATTAATTTATACGCCTTTCGATCTCGCATGACCAAATGATACATCCAATCACCACAAAATTCATCGGCATACAATAACTCACTATTACAGATCCAATGATACTAGTCTCATTGAAATCCTAGACAGTGCTTTGGAAGGCTATTTTCATAATTTAATTAAAAAATATTATTATTAAAACTAAATTAAACACTTTTAAATTTACATTAAAAGTTTTGCTAACTTTTGCTTATTAAATGGAATTTAAATCAACTTTCGAAATCATTTTTTTCCACATTAAATTTCGGATTTAATTATCTAAACAATCCCAATATTAAATTCAACAATTTAATTACTAAATAAATCACCATATTCGAAATTCGAGTTACTTAACTCATAAAATTAACTTTTCAACAATTAAGATCAATTAGATATTTCAAATTCAAATGACTAAAATTCTTGATCCTTACATTATTCCCTCCTTAAAAGAATTTCGTCCCCAAAATTGCCCAAACCCGTTACTTTTTTTAAACCAATTAGTTGAAATAACTTGCCAAATCATTTTAAGTCTTTAACTTTTCCCAAAAATCAACTCATTGAAACTTTTTTATTACTTTCATTCATAGATTTCAACTAATATCTTCACATTCAATCATTTCAGGTTATAACTCAAAATCAAATTTTAGTTATTAAAAATGTAACGACCTGCAATTTTCGATAAATAATTTGTTAATCAAATAAGTTTTGGAATTTAATGTTGTGGAAAAATTAAAAATTTAAGATTTAATAATAAGAAAATAACTAGGGTGAAATTTAATAGTGTCAATATAAGGTCATTGGTGATAACTATAGTGCAATTTCAATTAATTAAGATGATTGTAATTATAATATTTGGTTTTAAATTGTAAATGAGGTAACAGATTAAATGTTGAATTAATTGGTGAAATAATGTGTAATAAATTGGAACTAGATAAAAATCAATGTTATGTAAGTAGTTATAACATTTGACGACAGACAATAAACTTGTAATTGTGATTAAATTAAGTAAAAGGTGACAATTGTCATTGGTTACCTATTTATCTAATCTGTTGAACTAAATTTGAAATTAATCGCAATTAGATGTAATAAAATATTGCGTTAATATGAATTAAGATAATAATTGAAGAAAATTAATGTAATAAGACATAAACCAATGTTAAATATATACACAGACTAATGAATGATTGAATAAAAAGGATTGAAATCTAGTTTAATCAATTTATTTGAATTCAAATTATAGTTAATGAATTTATTACAATTGGAATTAAACACTGTAATTAGTAAAGTGATTAATATTGAATTGATATGGAAATTTGTTTTAAAAGATTCTAAATGTCTAGGAAATCAAAAATGACAAAAATTGTTAGTTATTAAATTTGAAGTCGAAAGCGATTTAATTAATTTAATATTAATTAATTTAATTAACGTGAAAATAGCCATTTTGTCCACTGCCTGGGATTTTGACAATACTAGTTTCATCGGATCCGTAATGGTGAATTATTATAAGATTTCAAGTTTCGTGGCGATCGGGGTTGTCATTTGATCACACGGCCTTGAAACGCGAAGAAATCAATTTAATTGAAATCAATTTGAAGTTAGCTGATTTTAAAGTTATCTTCTACATACCATGGAATTAGGACTTGAAACCTGTTCCATTGAGTTTAAAAATATCAAAATTGTCTATTTTGATATATGGTACGATCCACTTTCGTTTTGAAGACAGAACGGGCTTTTGGGTCGTTATTCGTCGTTCGTACAAATTCGTTATGTGTTTATTTTCTTATCGGGCTTTGTTAGTATAAATAGTTTTATTTCCCAAAACCCTAGAAGTCATTTTCCCATTCCTGCATGTATAACTCTATCTGTCTATCTCTTTCCTCAATGGTAGAAACCCTAATTTCCAAAATCAATTGCAAATTAAAAATTAAATCGAAAATTAAACCTCCTCAAACTATATCATATTATATATCGATTCGAAACTCTCGATGAGCGCAATCTACTGCAGTGATTTGTTTCTCGAATTGGATCATCATTTTTCTAGAAACCAAGGAATTAATCTCGACCGTTCATCGTGTTCAGATCAACTTCGACTGATCGTCGAATCGATGGTATGGCTTTGTGGAGATCGTCGAGGGGAGTTCATCTGTATCGTTCGTTACACGAGTGGTTGGCCGGTAGCTTGGTGGCAGCGACTTCTAGCTTGCGTGCTAGGGTTTTGATTGAGGAGCTGTGTCGCATGTTAAGGAAGGGGTATACGAGGTTCATGTGCATTAGGGGTTCTCTAAGTGTAGGGTATGGTGACATGTATCGTATTATTTTTATTTTATTCAATTTTCGATTTCAAACCGTCTAACGTTGATACTTTTTGCATATGAACTCGGATTTAGGCGCGGTTTATTGCATTGGATTGTATCAAAATTCTAGACATTTCGAAACCTGTTTGGATGAATTCTAAGTGGGCCTTATTTTGGATTTCAAATCGAGTTGAAATAAAAGGTGAGTTGTTTAACCCACTCACAACTACTAAATTATCTTATGTTAGTTAATTGAATTTATGATGTGATTGGAAATGATGTTTGGTATATTTAAATTATCGTTCCAGTTAAATATGACTTTATTGCATTTAATCGCTATTTAATTTAATGTTGAATTTAATTGTCAATTTAATACATGTTGATGATAAACAGTTAATTGGTGTTATTTATTGATTGATTGAATGATGATTGTGATGCATGTTTGATTGTTGATATTGGATGTTATATTTCTATATATTTTTAATACTGCAAGTTCCCCATGGGTTAAAATGATACATACCCGAACGATCTATAGATTAAGGAAAAATCACTATGGGTTAAAATGATAAACCCGAGCAATTTTATGAATTTTGAATTTTATTCGGGATTGCGAGTTGAAATGATATATATCCGTAAATATAAAATATTGAGGATTGAAATGATAAATAGCCGTATCACTCGACCATAGGGTAGAAAATTAAATATAGACACCGGATTGCTTCAATTAAATGATTTTAAAACCTTAAATTTTTAAATCCAGTTAAATGATATTTTGAAATAAAATTTTGGATTTACATAAACTGAATTATTTTCGAAAATCCAAGTTTTAATGTTGAAATTGAATTTGTTTAAATGTATTGTTTAAAGATTTAAATTGAATTTTGAAGTTGAATTTGAAGTAAACCAAAATTTATCGGAATTGAGTTATTGAAAACGATTGAAATTATAACTTTGAATCTATTGAAATCAGAGTAGCTTAAATTAATATTTCAAGATTTGAAATTGGGTAATGATTTGAAATCTGGATATGGTCCAGATTTGTTGAAATGGAAGAAATAGTTAAAATTGACGTTAATTTCAAATTTATTATTTTAATATAAACTGTTTGAAAATATATTATTTTAAAAATTCAGATTTTTAAACTATTCTAGACTATTTAACCTATTTAAAACCCTTTAAACTATTTAAAACTATATTAAACTACTTTAATCTATTTTTAACCTAATTTAAACTAATTTATTCCATTTTTAACTATTTTAATCTATTTAAACTATTAAATCTATTTTAAACTAATTTAATCTATTTTAAATTATTTAAACTCTCTTTAAAGTATTTTAAAGTATTTAATCTATTTTAGACCTAAACTATCTAAAACCATTTAAACTATTTTTAAAGTACTTTAAACCCTTCAAACTATTTTAAAACTATCTAAACTATATTTTAAATTTCAAACGATGCAAGGTTAAATTAGCTATATATAAATCCTTGATTTAAAAGTGAATATGGATTAGATGTGTTATAATCTAAGTTGGTATTTGAAATGATATTTTCTAGTGAAATAACATATTCTGAGTAAATATGATGATTTTTTAATGAGGATTTAATTAACCTATATTATCGATATGATTTTGAAAGTGAAAATGATTTTGAAAGTGAATTTAATTTCGAACGTGATATGGTTTCAGTTGAATACGATATTTTGATATCAATTATGAATTGGTTTTGGAAATTTAAAAGAACCATCTGGTGTGAAATAAGCATTTGGTTGTTAAAGTGACTGGGATTGGATATTGTCATACTCTCTTCCAATACCTAAAACCAATTTAACAACTGTGTACGTGGTGGAGATTCCAGAATGAAGTAGGATGGTTTGGCGAACGATTCTCTATGAGGTATTTACATAGCCCGACTCCCGTGAGTTAGCTTGATGTGACTAAAATAGGAGCCATGCCGAGCCAAGTAAGGTTGCACCTCCGATCGGACATGCTTCTTCGATACAATATTATGACTTTGTGATTGATTTGGTGGCCACCTGTTGATTTGATTATGGGAGTGTGTTTCAGGTGTGCGGTAGTAGCTGCTATGCGTTACCACCAGTCCGGATCCGCAAAACGGTAGTATCCTACCCTTGGCATTGCTTCGCGCGCCTTGTCGCATGCCTTATCGCGCCTTCTACGAGTTTGGTTTGTATCGTACCCATGGAGTGCTACCTCATAGCCCACTAGTTTACTATGGAGTTTACAGTACTGTATAGACTACGACATTATATAAAATATATTAAGGGGGATATGGGTAATGCCTTAACGCTATTTTAATGTTTTACTTTACTGTAGACACTATTATAATAGCGTATTGTACTATGTATGTAGATAGTTTAACAGATTCTTAGGAGATTAAATCCCAAACATTTCTTAAGTTATTACACTCACGTTAGACACTATATAGGAGATGTCAAACCCCGTAAACATCTCTGATGCCGTTAAACTCATATTTATTTACTGTTGGTTTAACTTACATAAGACCTTTTAGTTTTGACTCGAGTATTTTGCATTTTCAATTCGCTCGTGTCATTCCGAGCTTTTCAGTGCATCGAAGACTACTCTTAAAGGACGAAGATGAATATTTAGTACTATTATTATTTATTTTATTTATTCCGCTACATCATACTATTCCGCTGCTCTCATTTATTTAATCCTATTGTATGTAACTCTAATCTGTATTGCAAAAGTGTAATCAAATGTTATTTGTAAAACAGCCTCATGAACTGTTTATTTGGTTATTATATTTTGTCATTCCACTGTGAGATTCTGTATTTGTTTTCTTTCTTTCTTTGCTTTTGCTTATTTTCCCCATTACAACCCTCCCTTTTGAATAGTTTGAGTCTGACGTGTGTAGTTTATCGTCGATTAAAACCATCCAAAAAGGTGGGTCGTTACAAAAATTTCTTCAAAATTTCAAAAAAAGTTAACGCCTTAAATTTACGAAAAATTTCACCAGCATCTCCTTTGCGCGGCTAGATCAGAACAAATACAAACTGCCTCTACGGGCCTAATTCGACAAAAGAAAACAAAAGCCAAGTGGCTCAATCATAAAACCATCAAAACTAAACATGTACCTTTTAATCGGGCAATCAAACTTTGCTTATGAAACCAAAGGCATCAAACTAGCTCGTGCTTCTATATACCTACATCTTACTTACCAATGATATTTAATCATATAATTCATAATCATATTACTTTGTATTTTCAATTGTCAACATATTTGCTTTACCAAAGCCCGTACGATATACATATATCATCCATACACAATACTAAAACTGATCGCTCGCCTAATCATACAATTTCATTTCTAAACTAGTATCGTTCCCACGACCACTCTAGTGTGGACACAGATCCGGTTCCTTGAATGGAAACTGCCATTCTCCTTACATAGCCATATACTATGATAGAGAATTTCATAATCAACCAAAATCCATATCCGGTGTTCGTCATCAAGAATCGAGTGAAAAATCTCAACTCGTATCGATGTAAATCATCTTGAAACTATGTACATGAATCTGGATCAAACTATTATGCGAATAAAATAATATACGTACAACTATATATTTATTTCTATTGATTTCTTAAATATACCCAAAAAAATTATTGACGTTCATTTCATTCTCATTCATTTTATTTACATTCAATTTTTCACATTGCATTTTTTACGTTCACTTATTACTTAGTATATTCTTTCAATACCAATATCACTCAAGAACCATTCCATTAAATTTTCTTTAGTTATTATAAACATATTATACAACACTTCTCATGTTTACTACCACTTCACCACTTAAGTCCATATCCATTTCACTAATCCATTACAAATCAAATTAAATTCCATTTAACTTATTTCATTAATTCGTACCATCTTTCAATTCTATCACACAGCATCCTAGACTATATCCAATCCACTAATTCATTTAATTAGTTCATTCAGCAATTCATTTCAAATCATAATCAATTCCATTTAGCCTAACTCAGGTTGATTTCTTTTCAAAATTCATATTCATTTCAACTTTTCTTTTCTCAACATTCATATTCAAAAAAAATTGAAAACTTTATTTTACTTACTAATCCGCAAAATATATAAGTTATAAAACTCTTTTTCTCATATTTTCATAAAATATTTAATGAAAATTTTCAGACTTTAATCATCTTGTTCTTATTTCAAATTATTCTAAAACAATGCTATAAATAATTTCTTTGTAATTCAAGTCATACCGTTGAATTTTAATATCAAAATTATTTTTACCAAACCAAACTCCAATGGTAGCAATTCCTCTTTTGGAAACCCGAAAATAAACGTCGATGATGCTGCAGTCATCACTGAAGTTATTTTCCAGCAACCGAAGTGAGTTTACTGCTTTTATTTCTTTTAAACCTTTCAAAAATATTTTTAGTCAAAACATTCCACAACAACACCATTATTATTTCTTCAAAACTTTGACAACAATTTTCAAAATCATGGAATATTAAATTCTAAAATTCTCAGTTTTTAAATCCTTTTTAATTATAAACCACTTTTATAAATCATGTTTATATAATTTCACTATGGTTATATAAAATCAATTCTTAGTTGTTTATCTTCGTTTACATTATAGTAATAACAACACCTTTTATAACAACAAATGATAACAATCAAATATTACTATTCACTAGCAACCAAACACACCATATATACTATAATAATTTCAGAAAAATTATCCCTTTATATATGAAATATAATCAAGGTTAAATTATTTCATTTACAAAATATCAAAATAATGCCATGTCTGAATTGCTTTGCTCAAGTGTTTTAGAGACCCCTATCAATAAAATTTATTACTCGTACTGACTAGAATCCATAAGTTACTCAACAAATCAACCAACACAATATAAAATATTTTTCACTAAAAAATACGCGCTCATATACACACACACTCAAACTCATTCTAAGGTGCTGCTAACCCTATCCCTGATGAGCACCCCACCAAAGCCAAGGTTCTGCCTAACCTTCGGCTCTAATATTAAATGTATAACAACTGAGGTTTTTCGACCCTCGAAATTGACACTAATACGCCCACTATATTGTGTGTCGAGCAATTGAATGCCGTAGAAACTTGAATAATAGGGAAAAAGAAAGAAGAAAGAAGATACTAAACAACACAGAATCTCACAGTGGAACGAATAATCTATGATATACAATAAATCTTTACACAAGAAGATACTATAATATATGTATATATAGACATCAATCAGACTATACTAACCTATTTCAGTCTGGACAGCTATAACAACCAGTCCTCACAATTGCTGATAAATACAACAATGAACACAGCGGCAAAATAACCATATACGTGAATACGTTTTTGGGCCTCCGGCTCGTCTCCTAAAGCCCCAAAGCATCCAAGTAAAATTTGTAAATATGCTCAGTCTAAACCCAAGCATTATAACAAATAACACCCAAGTCAGTGTGGAAAACCAACGTGAGAAAAACACGCCTAACTGGATTTTAAAGTTATAAAAACCTTCGAAATTAAAGATATCTCTTAAGACCACACCGCACATAAACATGAACGGGTTCTTACCTTACGATAACTAAACCATTTTCTATAGAAAATCAATTGATATTATAATAATGTCTAAGGGTGAAAATAATAATAGTCAAGTAGCCATGATGCTCGTAAGTGTACATTACAATAATACTAGGTATATAATCAAAAACCGAAAAGGCACGTCACTAATTATGTAGGATTCCATGGAGGTGCCCTCATTACTTCGAGAAATGGTCCTCCTGCACAAGGATCAGAGATATCCCTCCGATGCAGCATACATCCTTAGTGATGCACCATAGGAACAAACATAGTTGGTCTCGCTAAGACCGGATGCATCGCCCCATATGAGCTGACTGCCACCTATGGGTTTGCCAACCTAACTGGCCATGCCTCCTATCTCTGGTTTTAGTCATTACTACTGATGAGTCTATGTTAGGCATTTTAGCTCACGCACCGCCACCAAAATAGATCATAGAATCCCATATAGATTCCCATATCCTAATAGATCTCGAAACCACACATGGATTCCTATATCTCAATATATCATGAAACTCCACCATAGAACCATATATGATTTCAGAGTGGTTACAGCATTCGTGTCATCTCTTACAAGTATCTCTTCCGCTTCCCTAGCGCTTCAAAAACCAATCGTCGATTCTTCGAAATGCTTAATACTGGTTCTTAGGAAATAATCAGACAATACACCAGAGCGAGGATCACCCCCTAACCGTTTAAGTGAACAAATCTCCACGTCTTTTATCCTAAAATAACAAAACGAGTTTATACATACAGTATAGTACCACTGACGATAACTATACCATATAATTTCCATATTTCTCCTAGATATTCCAAGTTAAAATCCTTTAGTGTTAAGTAGGTAATATTTTCTTACCACCAAAATTAAGAAGGATTGCATATTTAGGCCAAGATTTGGTAGTCAGTTACTTAATTGTCAACAAACACAAATTCAAACAAATATTTATTCCATAGGTGAAAACCAACATTGGTTAAGCACCTAAGCAACCATAAGCCTCCTTTAATAATCTTTTATTCATTAAAATCACTTTTTAAATTACTTGTATAAAAATACTTTACAATGGTATACCCGCAAATCCCTATATTTCCAATACTTAGAAAATATTCATATACTTATCTCAATGGTATAAGTATATTCACATACATCACACTTCGAAACTTAGAAAATGCATACATATACTTATCTCAATGGTATAAGTATATTTACAAAAATTGAGAAAGATTTTGTTTTTATTCGATTCTCAAATCATTTATAAATTCCTTAAAATTCTTTAAAACCATTTATAAACCATTCAATAAATCTTTGAAAAATCATCTATAATCCCTTTATAAAATTCAATCACCGATAAACTCTTTTGTACATTTTCTAAAATCCTTTATAAATCCATAAATCATTTATAAACTCCTTTCATAAATCTATAAATCCATTTATTAAACTCATTTATAAGTACCTAACCATTTATAAAACTTTTTCACCTTGGAAATAACCTTCCTTTAGTTCTCAAACCATTTTATAAACTTCTCTCATAAAATCCATGTCTGTTTACAAAACTCGTGTAAACAAATAAAGATCATTTACTTCTAACGGTATTATATAAAAATAATTATTAGTCTTAAAACATCTAAAATATAAATTAATCATTTCAAAAACAAAAATAATTAATCCTTACCCTTTATTATAAATAATAATAATTTATTTTCAGAACCTTATTAATAAATCCTTATTACTAATTTCAAACCATAATTATTCTTAAAATAATTAACCTCTCAAAATATTAACATCTCAATAAATACTTTAAAACAATATTAACTATAAGCAAATAACTTTAAAAAAATAAAAATATAATTAAATAATTTTAAAACAGTATCAGTATAATTAAATAACTTTAAAACAATATCAATGTAATTAAATAACTTTAAAACAATATCAATATAATTAAATAACTTTAAAATAATATTTATATAATTAAATAACTTTAAAACAATATTTATATAATTAAATAACTTTTAAAAAAATATTTTTCGAAACCTATTTTCGGATTTAAAATCATTTTTTGTCTCAAAAACCAATTCCAACTCAAAGGCAGTTTATAGTATTTTTAAAGTACTAATTTGGGGCCAATAGCTAACAAATGCTTAACCCATATTGATACTGATTTCCTATCACTACTAAGTTTTTATAGTTTGCAAACATATAACAATGTCATAACCATAGTGTCCATAATCAGGTTCATTATTCAATAATTCGTATAAAAGAAATATTATTGACAAAGCGAGGAATCCCATTAGTTCCCTCCAACCTATCCCCCTTCATCACTGTTCATATATATGAGCACATATATATATATATTATGTATGTATGTATGTAAATAAAATCAACATTGGTGAGGAATCCTGTTGGATCCCTCAACTTATTACCCTGCATCATACACAATATACAATCAAATATTATAAATCAACCGCTTCGATATGGGATCGTATACAAAGGGTCATCCGCTCTTACACGGGAACGTAATACATCTCATTCGCTCCAAGGGCGGGAATGTATCCAATCTAGCTCAAAAATATAGTAAATCAACCAAAACAATCATTCAACGGTTTTTATGAACTACATATCTACTAGTTAACCAAAAAGGCGAGTTTAACTCACCAAATTTTATGTTGCCGCCAAGGCATTCCTTTTTTGATTTAAAATCGAAAGACGTTCGATTTTAGCCCAAATTTTATTTGTCTCCAAATTCATCCAAACCTATTATATATCATAGTTTATGTCAATACGATCCTAACGTAAAAATCTGCATCCATATTCGACCTAGTATGAACGAGTTATGCATTGTATAAGAATTCGATTTTATAATATAATTAATTACATGCTTAACATAATTAACTACCATGTTTAAATAAATAATCGCCTAATCTCGTATAAGTTAAACCCAGGTCCTTTATTTTAACCGCCTTCCTCCATTCTTAATCGCCTCCGAAAGCCGTCGTACACTCCAATCTTCCGTCGCAACCACACCTGAGATGGCGTGAGACTTCCCGGTCCCAATAGCCCCGGTCTGATCTCCTGTAGCTCCGCCTAACTCTGCCCCAAGGCCTAAAATATGAGCTCCATTTATCTATAAACCTCCACCGTCATACTATGATTTTGACCACCGCACCTCCTTCCCTATGCACACCCGACCTCGAGCTACCCTCGCCCCAACCCACATAGCCTAAGACGCTGCTAAGCTCCTTCAGTGACCAACAATGATTTTTTCATTCATTCGAGAATTGACGCCACCATGCCAAGCTACAGCCAATCTCCACTGTCCAAAAAGTCAAACTTCTCCTCCTCTACGACTTCCTAGTTGGCACTTTCCACCGATGTGGCCTTGGATGGTGCAAATTAATACGAGTCGTTAGATAAGGGAGTTGTTTTATTATTATTATTATTATTTTATGCTTACATTCAAAAGAAGAAGCTTTAGTTACGAAATGAAAAATACATACAAGGGAAGGGGCTAGGGTGAACAGTGATGAGATATGGGTTGTGGACTTGGGTATGGGCTACGGTATGGGGTAGTATGGTGCATGAATAGTAGGAAGATATGAGTTCATTATGGTGTGTGTGTGTATTCGAAAATATCCAACTTTACACATCCAAAACTATCAAACTCCAACTGAGGCATGCCGCCTAACGTTCTATATGTGATGCCCCTATTTCAAACACGATGGAACTTGTTTCGAGACCTAGTTCGATCATATGTAGAAGATAGCTTTTTAAATCCATTCATAATATAAATTTTTAAAAATTAATTTATACACCTTTCAATCTCGCAGGACCAAAGGATACATCCAATCACCACGAAATTCATCGGCATACAATAATTTACTATTACGGATCCAATGACACTAGTCTCTTCAAAATCCAAGAAAGTGCCCTAGAAGGCTATTTTCACAAGTTAATTAAAACAATTTATTATTTAAAACTAAATTAATCACTTTCAAATTTACATTATAATTTTTATAATCTTCTTTCTAATTAAATAAAATTTAAATCGATTTTCGAAATCATTTTTATCCACACTAAATTGAGGATTTATTTTTTTTTGAGAAAAATGTGTGACCCTCTAAAATAGTGGAGAGCACACATGATAATATATATCACAAGATAAGACGCTGCCAATATGCCTAGCAGGTAGCTAAATACAAAAATCAAAGGAAAAGCCCAGGTGCCTAAAATTGGCTCCGGTAAGGCCACCGCCCATTACAGCCCAATACTGAGCTCCGGCATGTCCACCGCCCAATACTAAGATGTTAGAAGTACCTGAAAAACTAAGAAAAAACCAATGAAACTGGATGCCAGCTCTAACTAAGAAGGCAACTCCATGCTGCTGACTCTGAAGGCATGGAAAATCGAATGATCTAAAACTGAACTGCGAATGATCTGGAATGGAATCGCCACTTTGAAGACTCAATAAACTGGAAGTAGTGCATAGCTGAATAGTAAATCCTACTGAAAATAGAACTCCATAATGAAGATGAAGATGTACTGAGAAGAACCCCTCCCTGCATACAACAATCTGCAAGTCGCAATCCTGTGTACCTGCAATAAGAAACTAACACCAAATCTAGCCCGAGACCTGTATCTGATACGGAACTAAAGAAAATAGTTAGAATTATACACATACATGTATATAAATGAAATTTATATACACATATATGTATAACCTGCCTTTTGGACAAAGCCGGGATATCAACAAATTAGCTATAAAAGGAAGGATATAAGGATTGGAGATCGACTGGAAACAACGCTATGATCGATACAGTCAATATTGGACCAAGCTCCAATCAAGGTGAGATCGATTGCAAAGGATGAACAGGGCTTGGAGAAGCTACATTTCAAATTTCAGGTCAATCAGAATTCATATGCTCAAGTTATGAATGGATCAACATTGGAAGGGAATGGTCTCGTATTGATACTTTTCGTATCGATGTAGTTCGTATCGATCAGTAATTGACTGAGCAATTCACTTTGGATTGATGGTATCGTATGTATCGATATGGACATGGATAGAGGAAATGCACTTTGCACTTTACTTTGGATTAGTTATAGTGCGTATCAATCACTTTCTAGAACGAAACGAAATGCTATACTAGTGATCGACACAAATAGGGAGGCAACCGATGGATACGAAGGAGCAAAGCTCGGATCGATTCGAACAGTGTGGACACAAACATGGCATGGATCGATTGAAGAAGAAAAATAGGGGATCGATACAAATAGCATGGACATGAAAGTCTATAGGTTGATGGATACGAACAACGTGGGATACGAAGCATGGATACGAAAGGCTACAGATCGATAGGTACGAAGAGAGTCAAGGCATACGAAGCAGTCAGTGAGCATGAAAAATGGATCTATATGCAATTATCTCTCTATGTCTTCGATCCAAGAACGATCGATACGAAGAGGATCGAGGTAAAATGATTGATACGAAGATGTCAGCTTACATTGGTAAACACCAACTTGGATCGATCATAACTCTGGTCTTACAAGTCCAAATGGGATGAGATTTTCACAGAAGCTTGCTTATGCACTCAAGAATGTTCATGATTGATCTCGTCTAGGTTGGACCCAATTCAGATTGATAAAAATTGTACCTAGATTGATCCAAAATCACTTCGGACCGATCTTGCGGGTCCACCTGCGAAAGAGAAAAAGTATTCCAGGTTTTGAGGCGGACATTTTCAGATCTACACCTATAAAATAGCAGTCCTATGGCAACTAGAAAGGGATCTTCTTCTTCTTGGCTAGGCGACACTATCATTTTGTTTATTGATTTCCAAGGCTTGTAATTGTAATCTCAATATAAAAGGAATAAAAGGATCGATTCAAAGTGGACATAGGCCGGAGATAGTCGAACCACTATAAATCTTGTGTCTTCTCTTACTTTCTTTTCTTTTAATTTTGTCATTTCTTCATTTTTACTCCCTACATTATCTGGATTAGATCTGTGTTTGATATTAAGGATTGGTGTGTAAACATTGGTGCTTTCACTACGTTCAGGGTTTGTGACCATTTTTGGAGCAAACACTTTGGTGCTTTCACTGAGAATGACTAGCACCCGCTGTATCGAATTTAGAGTTTAGATTTGGAAAGCTAGGGGATTGGATATGAAGCTATGGCTAAGAAATCAACAAGGAGATAGTGGACAGGAAGGAGTCAGCATGAAGGAAGTCAAGAGATATCTTTAGGATCAGACCTCAATTTTCATCACCAGAAATAAGATGGAGATGATGATGAATGCTATGTAGGAAGGGATGCTGAAAAGGCAAGAGGACATGATATAGAACCTACTCCGATAGGTTGGGCAAGCTGAAGTGCTAGGTCAAGGGAATGGAATTGCAAGGAATGGTAGAAAAGAAGAACACGAAGCTGGAGTAGTAAAAGAAGAGGCAACTCAGAATCAGGACCGAGAAAACGCAGCTAACAGGATGCAACATAGACCAGGACCATCAGGAGCAGCTCCTGTACTCGAGGGCATGCCCCTAAATCATGTTGGCTCGTTTCCAGGAAGGATACCAGGTGGCGATTTGCAGTTTGGAGTTGATTGGGTTATGGATGCTTAACCAGAAGGACAGGCTTCAGGATTACCTCATGGACTCATGGGGCAGGTTGGAGATAGCAGGCAAAGGTTACCACTTGATGACAACGACAGGTTAGCGAATGGGATCAGATGTGCTATGAAGGGAGGGCTGGTGAATAGATATTTGGAGGATGTGAATAGGAGTCCCTTCGCTGCTACGATCAGGCAAGCTAGGAACCCACCTGATTTCAGATCATCATTGCAGGAGATGTATGATGGGAGAACGGATCCCGCTGTTCACTTGATAAGGTACATGAGACATAGAAGTGCTAGGGGCATCGGAGGAAGTCATGGCACGGTGCTTCCCTCTGTATGTGATGGATATAGCAACATTGTAGTTTACAAAGCTGGAGATGGCTCTATTTGCGCTTGGACGAAGTTGATTGAGAGGTTCATGAGGCAATTCCAAATCTACATAGTCAGACCCAAGAACGTGATGACTTTGACATCAATGAAACAATGGAAGGGGAATCACTAAGGGACTTCTTAACTAGATTCAATGCAGCAGTGGCTTCGATGGATCGACTCGATCCATCGATGGTGTTGATGGCGGCAATCTCAAGAATTGTAGATAATTTAGATTTCAAGATATCGTTGGAACGAGATCTATCGATGGATCTCGGGGAGTTCAACCATGAAGTGGAAAGATTTTTAAGGCAGTAAGATGCATGGGCTGAGAGAGAGGAGGGAGAGGCTGAAGCTTATGTAGTGAAAGGTGGAGGTCCACCCAGGGATGATTCTATTAAAGACATTAGAGGCAAAAGAAAAATGAACGACAACGACAACACTTTGAAAAGGCAATGGAGGGAATCAAAATTTATTTTACATAGATTTAACTGAAACTCTGGAAAGAATTTACTTGAATTCTCGAGGGCACCTCCATTATCGAAGGCGGGCAAGAAGGGAACCCTCTAAAATACGAGCGGGCATCGGGAAAGCATTGCCTATTCCATGAGAATGGATTGGCACAACACGAACGACTGCAGGCATTTCAAGGATATCGTTGAGGAGCACATGAGGAATGGTCATTTGTAGTAATACATAAGGAATCAAGTCGTGGCAGTGGGACAAGAGCAGCCACCGCCCACCTTGAACGAAGATGGCGCTTGATTTAAGCATCGTCATTAGCTTATTATCAACTGATTGGATTTGTGGAATGGAATAAGTAATAGACCTCAAAGTAATATGGCTAAGTCGCTTACACATGTACGGGTTCAAGGACGGTCCCTATGTATGCTTTGAGATGATGATAAATTGTGATGCTTGGGTCTACGAAATCTTGTTTTCATTTATTTTTTTGCAAACTTTGGTTTCTTCCTTAGTTGTACGGACTTTTATTTAGTTTTTCTTGGTTGTAGGGACTTTTATTTTATCAACTAAACTCTATGATATTTGGAATCATGTAGTAAATAATACAGGTCATGCGATTATGACCCCGACTGGAGAGACGGGGCGGTAATCGCAAGTTACAAGTCCCTTCGCCGGAGAGCGATGGAATGGACTCAAACGTAATATAAAAGTCCTCGACCGGAGAGTCGAGCTTGGAGAATATAAAAGTCCTCGACCGGAGAGTTAAGGCCGGAGAATATAAAAATCCTCAACGGTGAGTTAAGACCGGAGAATATACGTCCTTTGAAGAGTCGAGGACGGAGTAGGCTAAAATGGACCCGTAGAGGTCCCGGCTTTGGATTTGGACCCGGTGAGGTCACGGATTTGGATTATAGGACTCGGAGAGGTCCCAGACCCGGATTACCCAAAGAGGTCAGGGATTTGGTTATTGGATTCTAGATATGGATGGATTGGAACTCGGTTCACGGGTTCGGATGACAATGGAATTGGCTAAGGATTTGGATATTGGATTCGGAATCGGATATCGACTCGGAGCAATCGTGGATTTGGACAAGGACATGGCTATGGCACTTGGATACGATGGCTTGGCAATGGATTGGATTATGGATCGGTTGATATGGCTATTGAAGGAATATGGACTTTGGATGATGGATTTAAAGCTATTCAAAACACGCCTTCCTACCGCAAGGCTATTTTGGAGGGCAAATGCTACCCTGCCTTTTGGACAAAGATGGGATATTAACAAATTAGCTAAAAAGGATGGATATAAGGATTGAAGATCGGTTGGAAACAATGCTATGATCAATACCGTCAAAAGTGGACCAAGTTCCAATCAAGGTGGGATCGATTGGGAATGATGAACAAGACATGGAGATGCTACGTTTCAATTTTTAGGTCAATCGGAGTTCATATGCTCAAGTTATGGATGGATTAACATTTTAAAGGAATGGTCTTGTATCGATACTTTTCGTATCGATGCATTTCGTATCGATCAGGAATGGGCTCAACAATTCACTTTGGATCGATGGAATCATTTCGACGATATGGACATGTAAGGGAAACGCACTTGGCACTTTACTTTTGGATGGGTTATAGTGCGTATCGATCACTTTCTTGATCGATACGAAATGCTACACTTGGGATTGACACAAATAGGGAGCCAGCCGATGGATACGAAGGAGCAAAGCTCAGATCGATATGAACAGTGTGGATATGAACATGGCATGGATCGATATGAAGAAGCAAAGAAGGAGATCGATACTAACAATATGGACACGAAAGGCTATGGATTGATTGATACGAACAATGTAGGATACAAAGCATGGATACAAAAGGCTACGGACTGATGGGTACGAAGAGGGTCAAGGAAAATTAAACGGTCGACAAGCATGAAAAATGGATCTACATGCAATTATCGCTTTACGTCATCGATCCAAGAACGATTGATACGAAGAGGATCGAGGTAAAATGATAGATACGAAGATGTCAACCTACATCGGAAAACATCAACTTGAATCGATCATAACTCTCGTTCTACAAGTCCAAATGCATTGAGATTTTCACAGAAGCTTGCTTATGCACTCAAGGATGTTCGTAATCGATCTTGGGTTGGTTGAAGCTAATTTGGATCGATACAAATTGTACCTGGATCGATCCAGAATCACTCCGAATCGATCTGACGGGTCCATCTGCGCAAGAGAAAAGGAATTCCAGGTTTTGGGATGGATATTTTTGGATCTACACCTATAAATAGTAGTCCTACGGAAAGTAAAAAGGGATCTTCTTCTTCTTGGCTACGCAAAACTTTGTCATTTTGTTTATTGATTTCCAAGGCTTGCAATTGCAATCTCAATATAAAAGGAATAAAAGGATCGAATCAAAGTGGACGTAGGCCGGAGTTAGCCATAAAACCGCTATAAATCTTATGTCTTCTCTTACTTTCTTTCCTTTTAATTTTTTTATTTCTTCATTTTTACTCTCCACATTATCTAGATCTGAGATCTATGTTTGATATTGAGGATTTGTGTGTAAACACGGTTGCTTTCACTACGTTCATGGTTTGTGACCATTTTTGGCGCAAACAGAAATAGAAATAGGATGTTATTTTTGGGAGAAAAAACTTCTATAATTAAAGCATCCTTAAAATTACAGATATCATATAGCTCTTTAAATTCTATCCTAAGAGGAGTAATGGAAATCAATAATCGAATGAACCTAAAGATCTAAAAACTAAAACAAATGAAAAATAAAACGATATCTAAAACAAAACAAAGATATACTTATGGTCCTTTGATCAATATGATGTTATGATACACAGTGAAATCATCGTTTAAGTTTGAAAAATATTAATACTACAATTATTAAAGTCAAAAATATTATTTTTATATTCAAATAGATTAATATTATTAGTAACCTTAGTAAGATATTCTTTAAATAGATTATTTTTAGCTAATTTATATTTAGGATTAGAAATCCAATTAAAACAAAATGAAGAAATTATAAAAATCAATTTATTAAAATGACTATAATTATTTTTAAAAATTCTCTGATTTCTTTCAAACCAAATATACCAACAAATTATAATGAGTAAAGTGTTGAGTAAAAATCTATTTTACCTTTCAAACTTAAATCAAAAACTATTCCAATAATATTCACAATCATATATTTTAGTTGTTAAAGTTAAAGATTTTAAGGATATTATTCAAAATGAAATAAGTATCCATGCAGTTATAGTATATATGTTTAATATCTTCAAAATGTTGATTACAAAAACAACATTTATTATTGATTTGCATATTTTTTTTCTTTTTAGAAATTCTATAGTATTTAGTTTTCTATGCATAATTAATCACATGTGAATTTTTGATTTAGGAGGAGCATTTGATTTCTAGATAAAATTAAAAGAGTTATTGGTTACACCCGAAAAATTAATAAATCTATAAAAAGAATTAGAAGTATATTTCTTTCTCTTGTCCGATTCCCAACTATTATTATCATTATCATTATCATTATCAATGTTATATAGATCTAATCTAGCATAAAGAAAAGCAAGCTACTTAAGAGTTAAACCTACTGAAATTCTGATAAAACTAAAATTCCAAGGAGGGTCATTTTCGAAAGAAAAAATTCTATAATTAAAGCATCCTTAAAATTACCGATATCATATAGCTCTTTAAATTCTATCCTAAGAGGAGTAACAAAAATCCAACGATCATGCCAAAAAGAAGCACTACTACCTGAATGAACTATAGTATTAGTGCCTAAGCTAAAAGTCTCTTGACATTTTAAAATAGATTTCCAAAAATGGACAATTTACATATAACCGTAGGAGTAAGTTGATATAAATTATTACAACCATTATAGTAATATTTAGAAATGATTTCTTTCCAAATAGGATTATCATTAATATCCTCAAACTTCCATAATCATTTACCTAACAACGATAAATTCATATTGTGCAAATTAATGACTCCTAAACCACCTTCCTTTTTGGACTTACAAACAGTTTTCCAATTTACTCTACATTTTAAACTATTGTTAGGGTTATCCTCACTCCATAAGAAGTCCTTTCTAATTTTATCTATTTTGTCGATCACCAAATATGGAAAAATATGCATAGACATCCAATAGATAGGGAAAGCCGATAAGATCGAGTTAATTAGAACTATCTACCCGCTCTCGATAAAAATCTCTTATTCTAATCAGACATCCTATTTTTTATTTTATTTATGATTATAAACCAGTCATCATGTTTTAGTTTGGTAGGTCTAATCAAAAACCAAGATAGTCAAAAGAAAAATTCATAGTTTTACGATTAAACGTATTAGCAACTAAATTTTTAACTTTTTTCAAAATCACTTATACTAAAACTGAACTTTTATCGAAATTTATTTTTAAACCTAAGTAACTCAAAGCTATATAAAATAAACTTAAGAGAAATAATGTGTCTAGGTAAATGGGAAGAGAAAAGCAAGGTGTCATTTGCAAATTGAAGGACAGATATACCGTTATGTGATATATCGATACCTACATTACCCAAAGATCCATTATCAACTGCTTTTTTAATTATCTTAGCGAAAACATCTGCAGCTAAGTTAAAAAAAGAGGCCGAAAAGGATCATCTTTCCTTAAACCATGCTTAGATTGAATTTTATTGCCTAAAATACCATTAACTATAATACTAGAGTTACCAGTTCTATGTACTAAACAATCTCAATATTAAATTCAACAATTTAATTACCAAATAAATTGGCATATTTGAAATTCAAGTTATTTAACTTATAAAATTAATTTTCTAATAATTAAAATCAATTAGATTTTTCAAATTCAAATGACCAAAATTTTAGGTGGTTACATGTGAACACCTATGGTGATTCTAGCCAGTTGAACACGATCCTAGTTTGTTAGAAAATGTGCAAATAATATGGATGGGAACAACACAAAATTATTTAATAAAGATAAATTTAGAGAAGGTGGAGTTAAATATTATGGTGATAAAAGTGTGGTAATAAAATTATGATTATTCATGAGTGTTGTAGATGGGAATAAGAATATTGTAAGGAGAAACATGAAAAATAAAGAGATGATCTTAATTTTGACATTACTCTATAATATTCGAATTAGGAGAATATTACCATAGCTTAAAATGTCAAGTTTTTCAATACATAAACCTTGTGGAATCTAATTTTTGAAACAACCAAGCAATTTTTCCTTTACTTCAAATATAAATGCTGACATCATTACTGAAATAATACAAAAATTGACATCATTCAACATGAATTAATGAACTACCATAAAATTTCCAACACTGCCATTTTAATAATTATGCACTATGACATTAGACCATGAGACCACATATTCAAATCCTTTATAGTTCATGATTCAAACCACTGGGCATAAAATATATTAATTTTGAAATTACATGGTAATAATATTCGATATTATCTAACCTATTTAAAATAGTTCATTTATAATCATTAAAAATAACTTCACCTCTAATGTATATAAATTACTACCACTTGGGTACTCAATTTATAAAAAAAACACCACGTGTGAAGGATACACATAAAATATATTAATTTTAAGGAATCACTTATGGAAATAATTAGGAGGAATTAATTGATTGCAATTTAATTCAATAATTGATAAGCATTAAATAGAATAAGTATGCAATTATTTTTCTCATTAACTTGAATTGTAATTAAAATAGAATTAATTATGATTGATTCTTTAATTACTTTGAATTCATTTGGATAAAAACTAAAAGCAACTAATTTGGTTTAATAATTGCATGGCAATAATATTCGATATTATTGTATTAGTTTAAAAATAGTTCACTTATAACCACTATAAACAACTTCATCTCTAATGTATAGTTATTTATGAACATTTCCATTTGCATAAAATTATTGTAACATAAATAACATTTCATAAATAATCACTGATAATTGTCTCATTGTTTCGTAATATCACTAGGAAATTAGTGGAAGCCATGAATGTAAGTTTTTTATGAATATATCATACCATAGTAAGCAACACAAATGAAAAATATAAATGCAGGTTGGTTAAGAAGGATAATACACAAATTCACAAAATATGAGTTTAAATGACTAAGATTACAAAATAAATTTTAAATATTGAGTTTGTAGTATATGTATTCAAAACTAAAATTTTCACCAAAATTTAAAAGTTACCCACTTAAGATAAAAGAAAATATGTTTTGCGTATTTATATTTTTTTTCCCTTGATTATTTTGTTACAAATTAATTTTTTTATATATACTTTTATTTGAAATGTAATTTTTTTCTCCAAACTTGATTTTTCTTATATATTTATGTTTTAGAATGAAAAAAACCAACTTTACCTCTATTATAGAACAACTTGAGGTTTTTAAGTATATATATGTTAATAAATATTTTTTTTTACTAAATAAGTGGAAGAAACCAAATTCATAATCTTTAACAATAATTCTCTGTAGAAAAATATTACCATAGCATAAATTATCGTGTTTTTTTAAATAAATATAGCATAACATAACATGAGAAACATATGTAGAAAATAAACCTTGTTGTAATGGCCCGAAATTTTCGACCCTCGAAAACTGACGTCAATGTGTTCACTGTATAGCATGCTGAGCAATCGAGTGCCGGAAATACTAGATCATTAGGGATGAATAAGAAAGAGATAGAAAGAATTAGAAACAACAAAGCAGAATCTCATAATCGCAGCAGAACAAAATATAATATATAGTAATAGATTTTTATACAAAAGAATCTGTAGTGGTTAATATATATACAATCATCAGAGTACAAAAATCAATAATCAATCTGGACAGTTATAACAACTTGTCCTTACAAATACTGAACATTCAATTTGACACACAACGGAATATAAATCAAGTACATGAAATGCGCCTGAGTCTCCTCCAGCTCATCTCCTGAGCTCCATATCATTCTAACGTGAATCTGTAATACTCGATCTGACCCGAGCATTATAATAAAATAACATCCGAGTTAGTCTGGAAAAATCAGCATAAGAAAACACACTTGATTTGAACTATTACTATTATCAAAATTCTTTGAAAACAAAGGTATCTCATAAGACCACCTCACACATAAATATGACAGGTTTTTACCTTACGATAACCAAAACATTTTTATATCAAAATCATCTGATATTATAGTAGTGTCTAAAGAAAGTAAATTAGAAAGTTGTTGAAGTGCATGCATCTCATGTTTCAACATAGTTGAGCATAATCAAAACTGTACGGGCTCGTAGTGGATGTTGGATTTCATACAATGATTGGGCTACTGGGGTACTGCCCGCTACAGTACACCTCTAGAAAAATGTACTGAGGACCTTGCTTGGATCCCCTGCCAACACAGAACCGGCCTACTCCTGACCTGGATAGTACCGAACACATTATCACCCTGGCTGTTCTAACCCCATTCGAGTGCTCTCTTTTCCATGCACAACCATATCCATAATTATATTATATCCAAGGATTCTTGAAAAGTGATAACATACCCTACTTGGGTGCGACCCACTTAGCCCTATTGTATCTCCCCTACTTTAGTCATTTACAGTTGATGAGGCATGAGGCTACATTCTACCTTTAGAATAACATTCATACTTGGAATGCTAACACTGCCTTCCTAAAAAGCAATGCAATGACAGCATTCATCCATACAAGTTGTTATGGGTCTAGAGAAATCGAATCTCCACGATCGTCGTCTTCATTTTCTCCATGATATCATAATTCATAGCGCTCAAATTGGATAAAGGTGGCTTTCGGATAATTAAATCTGATCTCGGTCTCTTCGAAATGATCAACGAATTTGTCCAAATTTGATAGTCGATTATTTAACTATCAAATAACATCCATAAGCAGTGACTAGGCCCCATTTTATAAATTTTCCAGACACTAATTTCAAAATATCTTTACAAAGATATATATTTAAATCTCTTAGTATATTGAATAATTGAAAACAAATTCGAATTCTTATGTAACGACCCAAAATTATCGACCTCGAAAATTCGACACTAATACGTTCACTGTAGAAGTGCCGAGCAATCGAACGTCGGAAATCTTAGATTGTTAGGGTAAATAAGAAAGAGGTAGAAGAAGAATAGAAAACAAAACACAGAATCTCACATTTCGCAACGGATCAAAATATAATATCACATAATAGCATTTATACAAAGAAAACTGTAATTATAAATTTATAACAATACATCAGAGTTACATACAATTTATCAGAGTATACAACCATTCACAAATAGACTAGACAATTAAAATTTAACTTGTCCTAGATAAACAACAATATACACAGCGGAATACTTCATACGTTCCTGCTATCCAGCTCGCCACCTGAGCTCCGGAACGTCCCTACCTGAAAATTTGTAATACTCGGTCTGACCCGAGCATTACATCAAAGTAACAACCGGGTCAGGCTGGAAACCAACATGAGTAAACCCATATAATTTGAAATACCAGGTTTAAAAACATAACTGAAAACCCGGGGTAACTCGTACCTCACTACGAGTTCATAATTTGTTATAGTCAACACTTATTTCACAAATCAATCCCTAAGTACCCTTACTTAGTGTCAATGGTCCATATTATTCCATTCCAGCCTATTAATCGCACATATCAAATCTATAAAGAATCATTGTAGGTTACAAATCGAAGTGGTTTCGGGTATATACTGATACCTGACCCCGGTCTCTTCGAATCCAATGTTATTATTGATCCAAGTTGTTTATGTGAAAACAATTAAATTCGTACTTAGAGTAACATATTCACATAGTGATTTTATTACAGATAGATAATCCTTACCATCACATTTCAACCTAAACATATCATCTCACATAGCATCACATATCACATATCAGAGATATCAAATAATCCAAGGTATTTAATATCATTCAATCATCCATAAGCAAGATTAATTATTCACACCATTTCTAATTAATTTAAATAAATTAAATTAATCACTTCAATCACTTTTAATCCTGCTTACTTAACATTTATTAATTATAAACTAATTAATTAATAATCCTTTAATTATCATTTTTAATTACATTAAGTAATTAGCCTTTAATAATTAACAATAATTTATTACATTGATTCTTAATTAATTACTCAAATTAATTATTCTATAATCACTTACATTGGTTAATTATCCTTTAATTAATCACACCCATTAATTAACTAACCCTTAATTAATTTTCGTAATTAATCAACCCTTTAATTAATTACACTAAGTAATTAATCCTTAATTACTTCCATTAAGTAATTTCCTTTAATTACTTTCATTAAGTAATTATCCTATTGGTTAATTATCCTTAATTATGTAACCTTTGATTATTAATTAATTTAACCTTTAATTACTAATTAAATTAATTAACCCTTAGCAAATTAATCCTTTAATTACTTACAGTAAGTAATTATCATTTAAGTAATTAATCTCTAATTACTTACATTAATTAATCTCTAATCACCAATTAATTAATCTCTAATTACTAATTAATTAATCTCCAATTACCAATTAATAAATCTCTAATTAATTAATTTATAATTCTTAACTATTAATTAACTAATCTCTCTTAAATTACTTCATTAATTTATTTAATCTATATTCACCCAAAATCTTAATTAAATTCAAGATAAAACATTTATCTGTATCAATTACTTAATTACTTCACTAAATTACATCTAGAAACATTTAAAGATATAATTTAAATAATTAGCATAATATAAACTTATTCAAATCAAAATAATAAATTTTAAAACATTTGACTTAAAATTTTGAATCTCGAAACATGTTTGATAATTGATCCCTACCATTTGCTTTGAAAACACTTTAACATTTGCTTTGAAACCTTTGAACTTATACATTTCCTCTACCTTAAATATGACTAACATAAAAGAACTCGAGCCTACAGTAGAAGTACCCGAGCCACAATTCGAGCTAACCACTCATCTCTCCCCTCTCGATCAAAACATGAGATCGACTTCGAGCCTGAATTCATCTTCCCCAATGCCTCAATCAACACAGCGAACACCTGATACCAACGCAAACTCGTGCACATGCACATGAGCTCGCCATTGTTCCAATCGACCTCACCGGCATCTACAAGTCGTTGGAGATAATCCTGACCCAATCGATCACCCATAAACTCGAACCACCTCACAGAACAAAAACTAACGAATTCCAACCCTTCAGGCTAAGAACTCGATCATTAATCACCTCATACCTCCCATCTCCGTCCACCGAAGGCTACAGCGTCGTACCTGGACCTTCGCCTAAGTTCCTCGTTTTCTTCCTCGGAACTCCAACCCAACTCGACACGACGTCGCGCCGCATTGTCCTTGAAATCAAACACGACCCAAGCCATAACTTAAACCCTAGTTGACCATCGACCAGCGACACCGATGGTTAATAAACCCTCCGGCTATTTTCCTACCATCCTCGATCTACGAGCTATCTCCAGCATGAACCTCGACCTCTTCGGAACCTCCATTCGCCAGAGGTTAGTCAAAATGCAATTTCTGATCAATCAAGAAATTCTCAACATTCCCGATATTAAAAATTAAGAAATCTATACTAAAAATCATTGTTTTGAATAATGGTTCCAAATATAAAGTCAAAACTTGAAAATTCAACAACTTAATTTTTGACTTGAATTTTTATTTCACTGTATATTCCTATTTCCTATTAATTTTCCTTCTAATTATACTTATGAATATTTTTAAAAACAAGATTAGGTTGATACAAACAGCTTCCCTTTGAACACCATAATCTAATTTAGCTTATATGAAGAGATATTGAAATTAGAGTATGCTTGGTCTGTTGAAATTAAACAGAGACATGTTTACAGATATACACACAATACTCATCTATATATATATAAGTATATTCAAACATTCTTGCAAACATTTCACAATCAATATTTCAAGAATTCACCACGTGCATTATTTTAATAAGTAGATTTGGTCAAAGGGTGAATGTTTACTCACCTACAAAAGATGATAATAGAGAACTGTTGATCTGAACTATAGTTTAAACTGAAGCTTGAATTTGATACTTGCTGTTTTGAATTTGAATTGATCTGATTTTATAGTTTGAGTTGAATTTGCTTTGATTATTTGATTTGCTTCAGGTTTTCAGGTCTGAGATTTGTTCTTTGATCTTGATCTTGCTTTTGGTCAGATTTAAACTTGAATTTGAAAAAGTTTTGTTTGCAAATCTTATTTCTTATGGTTTGTTGTGACGCCCCACCTCTATACCCACGCTAGCCAAGAACACTACGGTGTAGTGCTGTCAACTAGCACGGAGAATAAGGCTGTTGAGGAGCGACCATCCATGTGATTGCTTATCACACGGTGGCTATAAATAATCTTCGGAAACAAACATAGAAATAAGCATAACACAAATCAGTCACAGACATCCATATCACAGAGGCGGAAGAAGATATGAATATATAACTAGCACATGAAAGTGTACATCAGAGTAGTGGTCAAAAAGATCCACAATAATACAAAAGAATAGCAACACGTGCTATACAAAAGAATGCAACTATGAGTCTATGTCTCAAGTGTATACAACAAAAAACTGCTAATCTAAATAGTTAGCCAAAAGTCAGAGTAGCAAATCCCGGGAAGAAGTCAAGCAGAAGCACCTGTAACATCTCGGTCTGACCCGAGTATTATTTAAGAAAATAATAAACGGATCAGTCTAGCTATAAATATCAGATGACATGGTATAAAATAAAAGATATGGCATAAACATAAAATATCCATACTGACATACTACTATAAGTATGCAAATGATGATCAACAGAAGATCAATCAATAAGAGATAAATCGATATCACAAGAATCTTCTCAAAGATTCAAAGAGGGCATCATACCCTAAACTTGTACTCATAACAAGTCAATGACATAAATTCCAGAAATCAACACAAGAAATCCAAAAATCATAGAAAAAGGGAAAGAGGCCTATCACGTGATGGTCCGAAGACCATGGGGAGCTACCCCATATGGGTGAGTCGGAATCACCCAGATGAGGTCTAGGCTAACCAAAAAGCATAAAGGTATGTGTGAGTGGAATCACACAAATGGTGTCTAGCCTAACCTCGCAACAAAAAGGTATGTGTGAGTCGAATCACACAAATGGTGTCTAGACTAACCTTGCGGACAAAGACATATGTGTGAGTCGGAATCACACCAATGAGGTCTAGTCTAACCTTGCAAACAGAGAGACATCGCACAATTGCTAGTCTAAATCATAAAATGATCATCATGATCAACGAGAAGTGTCAATTACACTAAGTTAGCAAATATAAAAGTTTAGTTTCATGTCCCATAACCACTAGCTTAACTTAAATATTTACGAACATACAGTAAATCTTCGCTAATAAAATTATCACTAAAGGTTCAATCGAACAAGTCCAAGAATTAACCGACGAAGCAAACGCAAGCATTTCATACCACTTGTTTTACTAAGCCGTTTAGTTAGATTTCTCATCCGAGTGAGGTAAAGGTTTGTATATACTAATAGATTGGTAAACGGGTTAAGAAAAGAGCTTTGTTATTAAAAATAGAGTTGAAATCATTTTGTTGAAAGAGTTTTGATATTTACCACTAGTATTGAAACCTTTATATTTTAAAGTGACAAATCACAGAAGCGATTGTAGAAACAATCAATCACAAAGATCACATTCGAAGATGTGATGAAAATCCAAGGAAATCAGCTCAACAAGTTCTGTTGAATGTTTTTCAGATAAGATCCCCTACGGAGGGGGGTTCCATGGGTGGTGGCAACCCCCCAAGGTGGGGGTGTAGGGGCAACGCCCCTGCTATGGGGTTCGACCTGCCCGGTCAGGTCGTGGGGGTCCAGGGGGCAGCGCCCCCAGCGGGGTGCGGGGCAGCGCCCCGTCCAAAACGGTACGACCTAGTGAAGACAAGCGGCCTACGACCTAAAACAAAAATGAGGTCTAACGACCTAAAGGGGTGTGCGACCTAAGAAGGTACTCGAGCTAAGGATGAGCGACCTAACAAGGTTCACGACCTAAGAAAAACAAGGTCACGCGACCTAACAGGAAACAAGGTCAAGCGACCTAAGGGGTTACGCGACCTAACGTAACACGGGTCAAACGACCTAAGGCATCACAGGTCGAACGACCTAACTGCTTAAGGGACAGACGACCTAAAGAGGTTTGCGACCTAATGGGGTTCACGACCTAAAGGTATTCGCGACTTAACGGGTTATAGGTGTAACGACCTAACGACATAAAGGCCTAACAACCTAAAGGTGATAGGGTTACGCGACTTAGGGACAGAAGTAGGATCGAGCGACCTACGACCTAGGAGACTCACGACCTACGACCTAAGTCCCGCGCGACCTAGTCAAATAGAAGAGGCAATATTAGGTCGGAGATGACCTACGACTTAAGGCCAGCGCGACCTAAAGTTTTAACTCGCGAGCGACCTAACGTTATAAAGGCCAAACGACCTAAGGCTTAACTCGCGAACGACCTTCGGCTTAAGGCTTAACTCGCGAGCGACCTAGACCTAACGTCCAGACGACTTTTCCACGCGCGCAAGCCACGAACTCGAGCGACCTAAGGGTCCAGAACGACCTAAGGCTGGAAATTCACCAAAAACACTAAAAAGGGGAGTTTTTCGCCAATCCAATCCAAACCAAATGCAAATGTGCATGTTAAAGTGATAGGAAACCATTCCCAATAGTCCAAGATAGTTATAAGCAAGAGTGTGAGATAAAAAATCTCACCTTTTCACTAAAATGGATGAAGATGAAGCTTGAAGCCAATGGAGAAGCAATCCAAAGCTTGAATCCAATATCTTCTACTTGAATTTAGAGTTGAATGTTGGATTAGCAATTAAATTTGAGCTTGGAGTTTTAATTTCCCATTCTCTTCATCATTAATGCAAATTTCAAGTTAGTTAGGAATTTATGAAGAGTGAGGAGAAGGGGGTTGGAACTTGGGCTTAATAGGCTAAACTAACCCAAAGTCCAAAGCGGGAAAAGTTAGTGAAATTCCACTAACTCCAAACCTATTAATGTTTATACTTAAAAAAGTTGTAAACGACATTTCGAACTCAATGGAAGTGGTCTCGAGTCCTAATTTGACCGTTTGCAAAAAGTAGCTTTTCGGACCAATATCCGAGTAACGATAAAATATTTAAATATAAAATCGATAAATATGCGGGTTGTTACATTTGTATTTTCAAATTTTGTAGATTTGTTCCTTAAATGAAGAAAACGAAGCGATGAGGTAGGGAGATATGTATATATAACTTGTTTTTAATTTTATTTATTATTTTTGAAAAAAAATGACACCTGCATTATTATCTAACATTTGTCATTTACATATGCTAATTAACTTACATTTGTTAAATTATATGCTAATATCTCAACACTTGTATTTTGCATGTGTAAAGATATTTTTAATTTTTTTATAAATCTTTATATTTAATTTCTACTTAGTTAATACTTTTCTTAATTTATATTTAGCAAATCTTTTAAATGAAAATAATATAAAACTAATTTTTTATACTAATAAAAATCATATACATATATTTTTAAATCCAATTTATTTTAAGATATTTATTCTTTGAATTTCAAATTCAAAATCAACTTATATATACACACACACTTAAACAAACCCATATTCAAATTTGTTTGAAAATAATAATTTAGCTCCTTTTAAATAATATATAAATAAAATTATCACATATTTATTTGCTTGAAATTCTGGGATATCACATCTTATATTCATAACAGGATATTTAAATCTATATAAACACTTAGAATATTTCTTTCAAATCCATTTATAATTCAACATTTTGAGAAATATTTCTATAATAATAATAATCTCGTAGTTAAATATTTCAAATCCTTCCAGTTCAATACTTAGGAAATATTAATAGTATATTTTCCTGAAAATCATTTAGTTTCCAATACTAAGGAAATATTCTATTATTTCATACTTCTCCAAAATCATTTACCACTTATTTGTAAATTTCTTAACTTGTTTATAACGGATTCTATAAGTTTCGAAATTCCTGAATTAATTTCCTTTAAAATTTCCAAAATCGATTACATTTGTCTATAATTCCAAATACCCATTTCTAGCTTCCTTCCTATGAATTCTAATTCATTTTCAAAGTTCTCGTTTTTTAACATTTCGTTAGTTTACTTCGATTTCCGAAATTCCATTACAAGATTTCTCTAAAAAAATCATATTTGTTAAATAAACCCTGTTTTCAATTCTCGAGAGAATTTATAAATAAATTTCAATCATTTCAAAACTCTGTATATATATAATAAGTATTTTTAAAGAATAATAAATTATTTTTTATATAGATTTAAGTAATCATTTAAAATATCAAAACACTTTAAATATACATCACTACTCAGTTTTCACTTCATTTTAAAATAAACAAATTGATTCACAAAGCTTATTTTAAAATTAGGATTTATTTCAATTTAACATTAGATATTTGAAAATCCATTTCTCTAAATATTTCAATACTAAAACAATTTTAACTATATAGTTTAATAAATAAAAATCCCATTTAAAAAAACTTAAATTCTCGACAAAAATCAATTTTTAAAATCCAATATTACCAATTTCAATTTATAAATCCTTCTCAATTCGTATCACATCGATTACATTTCAATTCATAATGATTCTCACATTCCAAAAATAGAATCCACTTGTTTTTTTCCAAATCCAATTTCCATGTCTCGATATAAATTCAAACTGTAAATTTACATTCCCAATTTATCAACAGATAATCATTTCCTTTTATTTTTAAACTTATTTATAAATTTATAAACTCATTCAGATTTCACTTATTTATAAACATTCTCATTTATAACTTCATTCTAAATCTCTCATTTTATAAATCCCATTTATTTTCTAAATCTATTTTAAATATTGATTTAAAACTCTTTATCCAAAATTCTAAAGAAATATCATTTAAAAATCCGTGGTTAAAATATTTTATATAAATCATTTTAAAATCTCTATTAAATATATTTTATGCATAGTTAAGTACAAACCCAAAATCAATTCATTTTTTTATCCAACTTGATTTCCTTTAAGATAATCCAATCCCAATATAAATATTTTTATATACAAAATCTCCTTTTAATTCCTTTAAATTAAAAAATAATATTTATGGAATTTAAATTACCAAAATTAAGGTCGTGCTACTATAACATCCAATAATTCAAATCATTACATAATCTATATTATATTATTCACACAAATCATATATCACTATATACCAAATTAAAATCAAATTTTTTGAGGAATCCAGTTGGATCCTTCTAACATTTTTCTTTGCACCCACAGATGTTAGATAACATAAAAATTCCAATCCTACTTCGAGGGGGGTATTATGGTAATATAGGGTCATCCGCTATTACGCGGGATGCATAGTGTCACATATGCTCCAATAGACGGGAAATATAACCAACTACTAATATATATACTATGATATATATATATATATATATATATATATATATATATGTATATGTATATGTATATATTTAATAACATTCAACTAATTGTAATATATAAATTCAACCAATCATCCAATAATTAATTTTAACTATTTAAAATTAAAATAGCAATCCAAATGAGTGAGATTTACCCATCTTGATTTAATTTGCAATCTATTCCAATTTTAAATTAAATTGAACAGCGTTCAATTAAATTTAACATTCGAGCTATCTTTAATAAATTCCGAACCAATTTTTATTGCGTGATTGCACAACTACGAACTAATCTCGACTTGTTCATAATTTTTAAACCTCGTACGCAAAATTTATAAAATCTTATTAGCTATCCCGATTTAAGTTCTTAATTAAATTTTATTACAGTAATACCTCTTCTCCTGTCCATCACTCACAATCGAAAACCAGCCTCCATCATTCTTGCTTGCCGCCGCCAATGACACACCATCCTCCACCAGTCTCCATCTCCGTGGAATGAAGCTCGATCATTAGGATTGAATTTCGACCTGGCGGCACCCCCTTGCAATACCCAAATGTCGCGATCCCTAATGCTTGATCAAACCTCAACAAAAATCTACAAATGAAAGCCCTTCATGTGACACACACAAAGCACTAATGCTGCATCCTATCGTCACCGATTCCCCTCCAACCTCTGTGACTTTCACTTCCACATGCCACTCCTCTACGTCGATGCCGCCCTACGCCACCATCCCCAACCGCTTCGTGCCACCCAAGCACTTAAGACGACGTTCCAGAACCCACTATTGCTCGAGTACAACCTCGCGACCCTGTCATGATTTTTTTTCCTTCTTAAATTTGATTTCGTTTTGGAGAAGACAGAGGGAAATGGGGAATGCACGACTTATAAATTAAGGAGCGTAGGCCGGCTATGTTCAGAGATTAGGGTGGTGTAACAACCTGCCATTTCGTACCATTCAAATCGACAATAATCCACACACGTCGGACTTGAATGATGCAAAATAACAGATTGTAAATAAATTTGGAGCAAATGAAATCAGATACATAGAATCACAGACACAGAACAATCAGAATAACTCGCAGCGGAATATAAAATAACATAGTAGTTCATGAAGCTACTATAACAGTGTCTAAAACCAAATACATAATATCAGTCTAAAAACAACATAATAGAAATCCCAAATACATAGAAGTTCACTAATACATGAGATAAACTAGAACAGCTGAAATAGAAATAGATATATAAATAGATAGGCAGGATCTCCAGTAAAGACCAGCTCTAGAAAGAGAATCCAAAGCTGTGAATACTCAGGCTGACTCGAGCGTAAAGCAAAACACAAAACACTCGAGTTGGGACAATATATACTTATATAATGTAAACTACCTCCAGTGAACTATAATAAGGTACAAGAAACTTAAAGGATGCCTGAGACCGCCCATCCTCTAAGGATCCGCCAAACTATTTACTATATAGTAATATTGAGCTATTATAATAACGTCTACAGTAAAATAAACATACTTTAAAATAGCGTTTTGGGATACCCATATCACCCTTCACACATAATAATCCCAGTAGTCCATCCACTATCAGCATATCTCCAGATCGAGAGACTACCTTAAATACTTCATGGCTACGGAAGAAAAACAAACTCGTAGTAAAGGCTCGGTATGGTAGGTGACACGGCACACAAGGCAATGCCAGGGTAGATATACCAATTAAGCACACAGGCTGGTGGTAATGTAGCAGCCACTACGCCCACCCCGAACAACACTCCAAAATCAAGGGGTGCACCCAATCGATCACAACAGTAATAGAATGGTATCGAAGAAGTGTGTCCAGCCAGAGGTGCTACCTCCTTTGGCCCGAGATCGCTCCTGTTTTAGCCACCTTAAGCTAACTCACGGAAGTCAGGTCCACGTAATGTACCTCAGGAACGTCGTCACCATCCTACTTCATTTTGTAATCTCCACCATGTAAACAGTTGTTAAAGTGGTTTTCGGTATCGACAGAGAGTATGTCCATATCCGATCCCGGTCTCTTTAAAATCCAATCGTTATTATAACCCGTAGTTATAAATTTAAAAATGGTATTTATATATCAAAAATCAAATATCATTTAACAATTCGATATCATTTCAAAACCATTTCAAAATATCCAACTTATCATATCATTTCAAAACCACATTCATTTTATTCAATTTAAAATACCATTTCAACTCACATTTTAAAATAGTTTATATTTCAAATCGAATTACTTCATTTAAATCATTAAAAATAAAGTTATTACATTTAATAATTAAATTATTCAATTTCCAAAATTTTAAACTCTTTAAAGTTCATTCATTTGCTTAAATTTATCAAAACAGTGAAAATTCGCCTTTCGTAGCATTTGGAAAATGCTACAAAAAGTTACTTTCAATACAGTTCAATTTAACAAAAGACAGCATTTAAAATGTTGTAATACGGTTAGTTTAGCTCCAAATAAAACTTAGTTAAATTTAGCAATTACAGCACTTACAAAGAGGTATAATAACCCTTTATTAAAATTTAGCCATTTGGTTCATTTATAGCAACTACAATATTTACAAATGCTGTAATATCATTTACATTAGAAATAATAGCATTACGAAATTGCTGTTCATTAACTTTCAAATATCCAATATAATTTCATAACCATTAAATTTTCATTTAAACCATTTCAAACTTATAAAATCATATATTTTTCACTTTTATAACCATCATTTAACTTTCCTTAAATTCATGATTTTATAAAGTTAAATTTCCATTCAAAAATCAATATTTAATAATAATTCACTTATTAAATTCCAACATTCAATTTCAATCCATATAATTAAATTTTTAACTTAACACTTAAGCTTAAATTTCAAAATATAACTTAATTTCATTATATTTACTTAACTTAAAAATTCACTTTTAAACCAAATTCACAAATTTCCAATTTAAGTTATATTTCAAAATTCAACGCAGTATTCAATCATTTAACATTTTAACTTTATTTAAAAATCATTAATTATTATGAAATCATTTAAAATTCATTTAAATTCAAAATATCCTAAATTTATCATAATTTACAACTTAAATTTAGATTCCAATTATCACCAAATTATAATTTCCAAAATAACTTACATTTCAGATTTTCTAACTTTACCATTAATTTATTTCACTTATAAATTTTCAGAAAATCAATATAACTTTACAAAATCATTTTTAGTTAAGTTTAATTCAAAATATTATAATATTTACATTTATAAAATATTTTAAAATTTTGAGAAAAACTTATAATAACTACGGGTCTGTATTTCATTTTCTAACCTAGGAAAAGTGATACGGATAATATATCATTTCAATCCGTAATTTACAAAGAAAACCCGGGTTTTATCATTTCAAACCCGCAGTCTCAAGTAAAATGAAATAGTTGAAAATCGTTCAGGCCTATCATTTCAGCCCATAACATTTTTCCTTATTCTAAAGTCCGTTCGGGTATGTATTGTTTTAACCCATAGTGATTCTAATCTAAAGGGAACTTGTAGTGTGATAAACTGATATAAATAATAGAACAGCATAATATAACAATAACATATGATATAACTGGTAAATAAGTATGGGTGAACATCATATGATCATAACATAGCAAATATAATATGGTGATGCATTTTACAGATTCAAATGAAATCAGTTTACAAGTCATATAAGTATAAATCCTGTCTGGTGAGAATAACTCACTGGTATAAGCTGGAGACAACAAACGAATGCACAAACTGAGATCCACAAAAGCACGATAGCACGAATAAGATTTGAGAGTGAGAGAGACAAAGGCTAATTGCCTTGAACACATTCAAATGAAACAATATAAACAATATAAGTTTTCAACCTAATATAATAAAACGATGTTAGAATTGAATGCACGAAACATCCCCAAAGTATTTGCACTTGCTTCCAACCACTTGTGCTTCAGCCTTGGGTCAGAAACACACGGCTATGTTGAGAATTTGGATCTGGTTTTGGGTTTATAGGGTCAGCCAAGCATGGGAAGAAGATGGTGCAAAGTGGTGATGCATGAAACTACAAGCCAATGCAACAAACAAGGTTTCAATGCAACAATGGGTCACGGACAAAGGCACAAGGGCACGGCCAGGTTCAGGTGGGGTCAGGGGATGATGTGTCAGTGGTGTCATGTCAGGTAGGGGCTGGAGATGGTGGTGAAAGTGGCGGCCAAGGTGGAGTTTGAGGTGGTGGAAGACTATGGTAATCGGCTATGGACATTTAGGTGGAGTTTGGTGTATTTTCATGTGGATCTACCACCTAGGGTGGCTCGACTTGGCAAGGGGGCTGGAGAGGAGGTGGTGATGAATGGTTCAGGTGGTGGTGGAGGTGGCCAAGCTGATGGAGTGGTGGGGCCGAACCTAAAGATGAAGGCAAGTGCAAATTAAAAAGAACAAAACAATGAAAAATGAAAAAGAAAAGAAAGAGAAGTTTACCAATTTTTCTCAAGGATGAGGCCGAATTTTTTTTCAGGTTGAGAAGAAAATTTTTATGTGTGAATGAAATCGGAGTGGTCGGCTGAAAGAATGGAGTTAAGGCAGCCAATTGAATTAAGGTGTTGGATGAAATGTGAAAAGACAAGAATATAAAAAGGCTTAAGCAAATCAATGGTCACAAATCTCTTCAAATAACCATATTTCTTTTTCAAATTTTAGATAACTGAAAAATATATATAAATTCAAATAAAAACATGAAAATTTAGTAAATAAACAAAAATAAATAAATAAATATTAATTATATATAATTAAATTAAGAAAAATAGCAAAAGTTACAAACTAGTCTTAAAAATATGAAAATAAATGCAACAAGTTTTGGAAAAGTTTTATGTACTTGAAAAATATTTTTATAAATAAAGATAAGAATGCAAAAATAAAATGCATGCATAAAAATAAATAAATAAATTTTAATTAAATATAATTTAATGAAGAAAATAGAAGAAAAATGGAAACTAGGCTTTAAAAATAGAAAATAAATGCAATAATTTTTGGAAAATTTTTATTATCACTTTAAAAATATTTAGAAATGAAATTTCACAATTAAAAAAAAATTAAAATAATTTCAAACAAAATAAAGTCAAATTTAAAATTATATTCAAAAATCTAGGGTTGTTACACTCTCTCTCACTCAAATCTTTTCGTCCTCGAAAAGAACGGGCAAGGAAAATAAGGAGAAACAAGATAGAAAAACAAAATAGTACCTGAAACGAATAATTTCAGATTCGAAGCATGAATGCTCTCCTCCGTTTCCCAGGTACAATCTCGATCGTTAGTACTCCACTATACTTTGACCAGATTAACAGATTTCCTTCTGAGCTGCTTCGTACCTCTGTCGACAATACAAAGTGGCTTCCTCTCAACAGTCAGATTAGGCTCAATATCCAAACTATCAAGAACAGAAGGCTGGACAATAAGAGATGGATCATGAAGATGTCGACGAAGAAGCGATACAAGGAATACATCATGCACTCCAGAATACTTCTCGAGCAAATCCAGACGATAAGCCAAAGAACCAACTCTTTCCATAATGCGGAAAGGACCAATGAACCTAGGAAAAAGCTTCCCTCTACGACCAAAGTGAATGACATTCCTCAGGGGAGAAACCTTAAGGAACACCTGATCGCCAACAGAAAATTCCAAATTCCGCCAACGCCTATCAGCATACTTCTTTTGCCTATCCTGAGCGGCTCTCGACCTCTTCTTAATCTCCTCAACTTTCTCAGAAGCTTCCAAAATCACATTAGGACCAAGAACCAAATGATTACCGGATTCAATCCAACAAGATGGGGATCTACAAGGTCATCCGTATAGAGCAACAAACAGAGATATTTTGAGACTAGCCTGAATGCAAATATGGAATGAGATAGATAAAAACATTAAGAATAGACTGAAAAACAGAAGATAAGATTATACCTGATAGCTATTATTGTAGGTGAATTTGGCAAGATGGAGATGATCTTCCCAGGATCCTCCATAATCAAGCACACAAGCACGAAGAAGATCCTCGAGAACCTGATTCACTCTTTCCGTTTGACCGTCGGTATGTGGATGGTAAGCAGTGCTCAGATTCAGATGAGTACACAGAGATTCCTGAAAAGCTTTCCAAAACTGACTGGTAAAGATAGGGTCATGATCATAAACAATACTGAGAGGAACACCATGGAGATGAACAATCTCTCTCATGTAGATCTCAGATAAGCTAGAAGCAGAACGAGTAGACTTGACCAGAATGAAATGAGCGGACTTGGTCAGTCTATCAACAATAACCCAGATACTTTCATTACCCCCTCCGAGCCCTCAGTAAACCATCAATGAAATCCATGGAAACCTGTTCCCACTTGTAATTGGGAATCTCAAGGGGCTGCAACAAACCAGGGGTTTCTGGTGATCGGCTTTGACTTGCTGACAAGTCGGACACCGACTAACAAAGATAGAGATATCCCTCTTCATCCCCTTCCACCAATAAAGCTTCTTCATATCCTGATACATCTTGGACACACCAGGATGAATAGAAAGCCTGGATCGGTGATTCTCCTGAAGCAACTCCTGCCTCAAACCATCAACATTCGGGACACAAATCTTGTCATTAATCCTCAAAATCCCTCTATCATCAATCTGAGCTCCACTACAACTACCACTACTACCACCAACCCTGCTACGAACACTCTCCTTCATCAATCTAAGCATCTCATCCTCATCCTGCTTAGCCATGAAACGATCCAAAAGAGGAGAAGAAGAAACAACAAGCTGACACAACAAAGCCTTCTTCCGACTGAAAGCATCGGCCACAACATTAGCTTTATCGGGAGTATAGCTAATATCGAGGTCGTAAGAAGCCAGAAACTCAAGACAACGAACTTGCCTCTGATTCAAATCTTTCTAGGAGAAGATATATCTCAGAGACTGATGATCGGTGAAAAGCTCAAACTTGGTTCCAAGAAGATGAGCCTCCAAAGCTTCAAAGCAAAAACAACAACAAGTAACTCTAAATCATGAGAAGCATAATTTACCTCATAGGTTTTCAACTGACGGCTGGCATAGGCAATGACCTTACCATCCTACATGAGAACAACACCCATACCCTCACGACTAGCATCATTATATACCGCCAATCCCTCACTTTCGTTCGGAACGGTAAGAACTGCTGTGGAAGTTAGCTTGCTCTTTAACTCATTGAATGCATTCTTACATTGATCACTCCAGATAAACTTGGCATTCTTACGAGTCAAAGCTATAAGAGGTGCAGCAATCCGAGCAAAATTCTCAATGAATCTTCGGTAGTAACCGGTAAGGCCTAGAAAACTATGAATATAAGATGGAGTCTTTGGAGTTTCCCAATCCTGAAACAGAATAGGGAGAACATAAGGACAATCGAAAAGATAGAATTATTAAAATGTTAAAGAAGAAGAGAAAGAAAGACTTACATTGATCGCAGCGATCTTGACTGGATCAACTGAAACTCCATTACTAGAAACAATATGCCCGAGATATCAGACTTCATCCTTCCAGAAATGGCATTTAGAAAATTTAGCCTTCAACTGATGATTTCTGAGAGTCTCTAGAACATATTTCAAATGCGACTCGTGCTCTTCCTTGGTCTTAGAGAAGATAAGGATATCATCAACAAAGACTAGCACAAATTTATTAAGCACATCACAAAAACACGATTCATCAACTCAACAAAGAAAGCAGGAGCATCTGTCAAACCAAAAGGCATGACTAACCATTCATAAAAACCATTCTCAGTACGGAAAGCAGTCTTGGGAATGCTATTCTCAGCAACCCTGAACTGATGAAAACCTGTGGCAAGGTCAAGATGGGAAAAAACAGTGGCACCATAAAGCTGATCAAACATATCATTGATACGAGGCATTGGATATCTGTTTTTCATATTGAGCTTGTTCAGCTCCCTACAATCAACACACATCCGATGAGAACCATCAGACTTGGTGACAAAAACCACCATGGCTCCCCATTCAGAAAATCTAGGCCTAATCAGACCTTTGGAAGACAAATCCTCAATTTGCTTGCCCATCTCAACCTTCTCGCGGGGTGCCATTCTTCTAGATGGAAGAACAATAAGTCGAGCACCAGGAATGAGATCAATCCGAAAATCAATTTCCCGCTTAGGAGGTAAAGAAGTGTCTTCACCAAATACATCGGGATATAATCAAACCACAGGAGTCGAATCAAGATCACTGGGAGGAGAATCCAGAGAATAAATAAAGTTGCCAGCAGAATCCAAAAGCATGCGGCACTGAATAATCAAGGAATTCCCTTGATCATCAACAAGATGAACAGTCCGGGCTTTACAAGAGATATGAGCATCATGATTCACTAATCAGTCTTGACTAAGCAATAAATCAAAAGCATCGAAGCCCAGAGCATAAAATCATCATAAAAGCGATGATCAGAATGGAGAAGTTTCACTTGCTTACAAATCCGATTAAGGTTAGCAGGACCCCCAATAGGATTTGAAACACATAATGGAACAGAAGCATACTCAGGAGAAAGGAGACGCTCAAACTTATCACATAAAGCAATAGAAATAAAACTGTGTGAAGCTCTAGTATCAAATAAAACACGAATAAGATGATGGAATAGAGTAAATGAACCCTGGAGAGTACCTTGGACTAGGAGCAGGAGCAGGTGGAGGAAATGGAGATGAGGCAGAAGTGACAGCAAAAGATAAATTAAGATAAGACAAGAGAATTCACTTGGATGAATATCCTAAAGAAAGAAAAATCTAACAAGGTAGATACGAAAGGAAGGAAGTTAGAAAACATTTGAAAATCCTTTAAAACAAGAAAAATTTATATATCAAAGTAATCTTTGAAAAATCTTTCGAAAACATTTTGAAAATCATTTTATACTTTGAAAATACGTCTCTCACAAAGATATGATTCTGAGATTGATTTCACTCATTCTAGGGTAGAAATACCCTATCTCTAATGAGTTTTGCACCGCAGGGGCAATTGTTTGCCAAAAACCAAAGCTCTGATACCAACTGTAACGACCCTCCATTTCGTACCATTCAAATCGACAATAATCCACACATGTCAGACTTGAATGATGCAAAATAACAGATTGTAAATAAATTTGGAGCAAATGAGATCAAATACACAGAATCACGGACATAGAACAATCAGAATAACTCGTAGCGGAATATAAAATAACATAGTAGTTCATGAAGCTACTATAACAGAGTCTCAAACCAAATACATAATATTAGTCTAAAAATAACATAATAGAAATCCCAAATACATAGAAGTTCACTAATACATGAGATAAACTACAACAGCTGAAACAGAAATAGATATATAAATAGATAGGCAGGATCTCCAGCAAAGACCAGCTCCAGAAAGAGAATCCAAAGCTGCGAATACTCAGGCTGACCCGAGAGTAAAGCAAAACACAACACACTCGAGTCGGGACAATATATACTTATATAACGTAAACCAACTCAAGTGAACTGCAATAAGGTACAAGTAACTTAAAGGATGCCTGGGACCGCTCATCCTCTAAGGATCTGTCAAACTATTTACTATATAGTAATATTGCGCTATTATAATAATAATAATGTCTACAGTAAAATAAACATACTTTAAAATAGCGTTCCGGGCTACCCATATCACCCTTCACACATAATAGTCCCAGTAGTCCATCCAGTATCAGCGTATCTCCAGATCGGAAGACTACCATAAATACTCCATGGGCTATGGGAGAAAAACAAACTCGTAGTAAAGGCTCGGTATGGTAGGTGACACGGCACACAAGGCAATGCCAGGGTAGATATAACAATTATGCACACGGAATGGTGGTAACGTAGCAGCCACTACGCCCACCCCCGAACAATACTCCAAAATCAAGGGGTGCACCCAATCGATCACAACTGTAATCGAATGGTATCGAAGAAGTGTGTCCAGCCAGAGGTGCTACCTCCTTTGGCCCGAGATCGCTCATGTTTTAGCCACCTTAAGCTAACTCATGAGAGTCAGGTCCACGTAATGTACCTCAAGAAGGTCGTCACCATCCTACTTCATTCTGGAATCTCCATCGCGTACACAGTTGTTAAAGTGGTTTTCGGTATCAACAGAGAGTATGTCAATATCCGATCCCGGTCTCTTTAACAACCAATCGTTATTATAACCCGTAGTTATAAATTTAAAAATGTTTTTTATATATCAAAAATCAAATATCATTTAACAATTCAATATCATTTCAAATCCATTTCAAAATATCCAACTTATCGTATCATTTCAAAACCACATTCATTTTATTCAATTTAAAATACCATTTCAACTCACATTTTAAAATAGTTTATATTTCAAATCGAATTACTTCATTTAAATCATTAAAATTGAAGTTATTACATTTAATAATTAAAATTTTAAAATTTTTAACTTTTCAAAGTTCATTCATTCACTTAAATTTATCAAAACAATGAAAATTCACCTTTCGCAGCATTTGGAAAATGCTACAGAAAGTTACTTTCAACACAGTTCAATTTAACAAAAGACAACATTTAAAATGTTGTAATAGGGTTACTTTAGCTTCAAATAAAACTTAGTTAAAAGTTCGGGTATAGGTCCGATTTTTTGAGAGCTCGGGTACTCTTTTTTTTTTTTTTTTTTTTTACTGTTGTTGGTCATACAATATTAAAAGTTCTTCTATCATATTTACGACTAGACCAAAAACATAACCAGCAATATAAAATATAATTACTCGTAGTAAAGAGATCAAGAAATACACCAAGCCAAGGATATCCATACCTGGTTTTTTCCTTGTTTGAATAGAGTCGAGAAAGCCTTAGCTTCTATGCGGCGGAGGGTAGTAGTTCTGAAGATGCGCTTGTGGATGCGGAAGCAAATAGATTTAGATTTTTTTTTTTTTTGAGGAGGAATGAGTTTTTAATTTAGAGGAAGCAAGAAGATGAACAGGAGGAGCTTAAGCTGCCATTAATTTGCAGAAAGCTTAAAGATTTTATATATTCACTTCGATACATTACAACTACATACATAACTGCCTTATATAGGCCATTCAGCCGGTAAGTCCGGTTATTTATTTACCTACACCTACTAACTTTACAGGACACTTCATTTCATAAAAGTACAAAGCTGGCAAAATACATTATTGCAAAGGTACAATGCTGGCATAATAAATGACATAAAATTGGACAGGTGTTTACTTTATTTTAGTGCGGGAGTCTTCTGCATGTGCTGGATTTAGTGTTGAAACTTCTAATACTTTATGCTGCTCTATGGGTGGATGGTATGGATAAATCATCAGACTCATCATCCATGATGTCACTTATGTCCTCCAAGGCTTCTAGATCACTATCCTCTGCAAATCTGATTACATGTCTCTGTGGGTCAAAACTGTCAATAGGATAAAACGGTAGTAAATATTTAAAACCTGTGGAGCCCCATATTTGTTTTGTGGTTGTTTCAGCATACAGATAGAGTTCACGCCAATGGGGTGGCGGTGATAATAATTCTTCCCTCTGGTGAAATTCCCATGGTCTATGACTGTGGAACCAGATTGGCTTCCGTTCATAAATCTGTGCTCCTTGAGGAACTGCATAAGGCTGTGAATTTTTATTAACAAAAATGGAAATTCTGTGTTTAGCTGGCCTTTCTGTGTTTTTGTTATCAAACAAAAACTTCGGGCAAGTGGAATTTATGCACAATGTAACTGGATTTCCAAACGAAAGCATGCTGTGAAGTATTAGGCTGAGCTTCCATCCGAACATATCTAGGTATTCTGTATTACAGTCTATATTGAGTTTAAGTCTTGAAAGCATACCATGGTCGAACAATGTTATTATAGTGTCAAAGCTTATTGGAGTTAGGTCAAAATCTGTCCTTGCTCTTAGCATATTGGATCTACAATCCTGTACCACCTTGCATCCTCCTGGCGAATTCTCTGACCATTCTTTTAGCTTGTCTTGTAACATCTGCATTTGCTCTTCCCATCTTTGTGCTACTAGTTCATTGATTCTGATCTCTAGATCAGGGCATTTATCATATAATGGTTTTAGTGCTTTTCTAGGTTTGAGTTTGAGCATAGCTTGGAGCTGGTCATAGGATAAAGTTGTACTATGGATGCCTGTTTCCTGCTTTAGCTGTCTTACTTCTTTGGCTAGAGTAAAGATTCTGGTTTCATAGTGTTGATTTGTTTGTTGTATATAGGCTAGCTCTCTTCTACAGTCTTCTAATTCTTTAATTTTGTTCTGGAGCAAAAACGACTGCTGCTGGCTTTGGTTTAACTGAGCTTGCAGGGCATAGATTTGCGCCGCCTGGTCATTCATTATATGTTCTGGAGATCTTGGTATTGAGGTTGTAACTTGGGAATAAGATTGTTGACATTGTGGATCTATGTAGAAATTTAGACCTAGTTGCTGTCTGGCTGCCTCTATAGCTTCGTTTAAAGAGTAAAATCCTCTAAATCTTGGATTAGGATAATTTTGGACTGAATTCTGAACCTGACTAAAGTGTTTAAAAATACCAACATATAGCCCTTCAAAGACTACGTAGCAGGAAAAGTTCTTTGATAATGGCTTTTGTTGAATTTTCAAAAAATAATTTGCAAAACAATTTGCCAAAATCATTTTGTGTTTACGCTCTGTGTCTACTGTTTTTAAATTCCATAAATGGTCTAACAGGCATTGTTGTGATTTGTCTGTAATTCTAACTATAGGCCTGAATTTTCTCGGGTCATTATCTTGGAAAATAGCTATATTATATTGACCAAAGGTCATTGTGGGAATTTTGAAAGCATTTGCTGGTGTTATATTTGTTTGTGAGCTACCTGGCATTTGTGAACTACTTGGTATTGTAGGGGTTTTAACCTCCTTTTCTGTTCTTTGAATATCTGGAGTGGTGTTAGCTTCTTTCTCTGTTTTTATTTCTGCATTCATCATTGTTACCTGGAGATAATGCAAAAAACATTTAGCTAATTGCCTGGAAAGTAAATCCGCTAAATGGTTGTCTTTTCCCTTTATGTGTTCAAAAATTATTTTATAGCCGCATCCTTGGATTAAATTTTGTAAATTTAACCATCTAGTTTTGTTTATCTTTTTTGAATTTTCATTATTGATGAATTTAACTATGGCTTCACAATCTGTTCTAACAGTAAATTCTTTAGTTAAATGTATCTTAAATTTGTCTAATGCATTAATAAGGGCTTGTATTTCAAAGTCTATACTGGTCCAATTTTTCCCAATTTTACTGAATGTGCCACTAGCGTATGATGCTATTTTTTCTTCTGATTTTGCTGAAAATTTGTTTGGTTTGCAAATAAGGATAGCACCCCATCCTTCTTTGCATCCATCGCATTCAATTATAATATAATCTGTGGTTAATGGAAGTTCTAATGGTTTAATCCGTTTAACTTCTTCTTTGATTGTTCTTATTAACTTAATATCTTCATTATTGAATCTTCTTTCTCCATTTTTGGATATTTTACCGTATAATGGTCCTACTAGTTTGGCAAGATTTGGGATAAATTTTCTGGCATAATTTACTAATCCTAAAAATGCTTGGATCTTTTTTATACTATCTAATTTGTCTGGAAATTCTAAGATTTTTTGGGAAATATGTGGTTGTAATTCTATTTTACCATTTTCGATTTCTAGTCCTAAAAAAGAAAATTTTCTTTTAAATAATTCCATTTTCTTTTTAGAAATTACTATTTTGTTTTTCAATATTTCATCAAAGATTATTTTTAAATGATACTCATGTTCTTGAATTGTATTACTAGCTACTAGGATGTCGTCAATATATACTAAACAAAAATCATATTTTTTAAATATACTGTCCATAAATCTTTGGAAAACTGCTGGGGCTGTTTTTAATCCGAAGCTTAGAACATTCCATTCGAAATGTCCTTCTGAACATGTAAATGCAGTCCATGGTTTAAAGGTTTCTTCTAACTGTAGCTGATTATATCTTGATTTTAAATCGAATTTGCTAAAGATCCTCTTGTTTTGGATTAAATTTATTAAAGTGTCTTTATTTGGAATATTATAGCCATCATCTTCCGTATTGTCATTAAGTCTTTTATAATTGTATACTATTCTAGGTTTTCCTCTGCTAACTTCAGCATGATTTCTAACAATAAAAGCTGCTGATCTGTGGGGACTTTCTGATTTTCTGATTAAGTTTTGGTTTAACATTTCTTGTATTTGGATTTTAAATTCTGTAACATCTGCAGGCGAATATTCTATATTTGTTGTTCTTATTGTTATATCTGGGTTTTTTATTTTTATTTTTGCTACATATTGTATTTTGCTTTTGGTAATGTCATCGCCTATAAGGCCTAGTTTTTCTAATTTTTGAATTAATGGGTAATTAATTGAATCAAAAATATCTGGTCCTTTTTCTAATGTTTTTGCTTTCTCTTGTGCTAACAGACTAAAGGCTTCTAGTTTTTCTTCATTTGACAAGAATTTTTTGTGGTTAGGTTGTTTGTAAAAATCTAATTCAGGGGTACCACCATGCTTGTGCAGCAACTCTGATTTGGTTTGGTAAAAGTTGGTGGGTAAAGTATATGTATTTTTATTAAATGTAATGCTATTTTTACTAATGGAAATACTACCATTAAGATTTAAAATAAAATTGAGACCTAACAAAAATTCAGAACTATGTATTTCAGGTGGAGTAATATTTGTTTGTCCTAAATCATATTTACTACTGTAATTACCAGAAAAATCTTTAAATTGGATTTGCGTATGATCAGGTAATTTATATTTTAATTGCATAATACGCTGTTCAGCTGTTTTAGAAAAAAGTTTATATGTTAAAGGTACTTGGAATTTTTTAGGAATTAATTTATGTGCTATTAGGCTTTTTGTACTTCCGGTGTCGATTATAGCTGTTGTAGTTATAAAATTTTTGTTATCGAACCATAGTTTACATTCTAGGGTTAGTAGGGTTGTGGAAAACTCTTTTACTTGAATTATTTCTGTTGTTTGTTGGAAGTTTTCTTCGTTTACTTCAGTTATTACTTCTTTTTCTGTATTTTTCTCTTTTTGTTTTAAGTTTGCTAATTCTTGTTTTATTTCATTTAATTCATATTGGAGTAATCTTATTTGAACTTCATGCTTGTCTACTCTTTCTTGTAAGAATTTTTTTGTTGGTACTTCTATTTCTTTTTTGGTTAATTCTATGTTAAAAATTTGTTTAACACATAAAAAAAATATTTCTTTGTAACATTCATTACATTGAAATCGTTTATTAATTGCTGGATATCTATTGCAGTTGTAGCAGGGTATGTGATCGCTTCCTTTACTTTGTATCCATTCATGTGAACAGTTTTCTCTATTCATTAGGGTATAGGTTATAGGATCAGGATGGTTATTATCTTCTTCTGAAACTATACTATAAATAGATTCATCGTCAGAATTATCGTTTATACTCTGTAGATCGTATTCTCCTAATTCGTCTACTAGATTAGCTCTATATTGATTATTTGCTCTATTTGGACATTTGTTGGCTAAATGATTTGGATCGCCACATATATAACATGTACATTTTTTAGTATATGGTCTCCGTTTTTTAACATATTTACTATGCTTATGCTTGTCATATTTCATTGGTTTTCTTAAAAACTTTTTTCTCTTTTTGTATCCATAGGCTTGTGGTGTATATATTGCTGTTTTACAAAATGCCCATGCTTGTCTTTTGATTTGTTCTTGCATAGTGGCTTCCTTACATAGTTCTTCTAATTTTCGGAAAACAAAAGTGATTCTAATTGCTATGCCTAATCCGTGTTCTGTTCCATGATTATCTTTCCATTCTTTATGTATATTTCGTCCTAGATCTCCTGGTAATTTTGTAAAATATCTGTCACATAATTCGTCATCAAAGGCCTTACCTGTTTGTGCTATCATTGTTGCAAAATCTTGGCTAAATTCTTTAATATATTTGAAATCACTAATGCTTAATTGTTCTAGATTTCTTATGGTTGTATCTTGTAACGTTGTATTTCCTTTAGCTGGATCTATACCAATTATTATTGTTCGGATCATTGATGTAAAATTATATGGATTATCTCCTAATGATTTTTGTATAATTATTTCTTCTGGATTTATTGCTTTAAAACTTTGATATATGCCTAGGGCCATTAGGCCTAACGTGGTTTCTAGTACTGCAAACATGTCCATATCTCCTCGTTTATTAACTTCCCAGTATCGTATGACATTTTGTTCCCAAATTAATATTTCATCTGGCCACAATTGAGGGCTTTGATTTTCTAATAGTAGCATATTAGAACTATAAATCTTTGTATATGATTTTCTACTTCCTTTTCCTATTTTGGTGTTTCCTTCTTTGTAACTAATACTAGGAGGATTCCATGGTTCTCTTTCAAATGTTTTTTCATCATATCCTACTCCTGGTCTTGTGAATTCACTTCTTGGTCGTTTACTTGATGATGCTTCTGTAATCATTGAATCTTGATAATTTGTTTTGTTTTTTTGCGTATATATGTCGCTTAAGGGAGTTTTTCCTATACTTATGTCATCTACTAGTACTAAGTTATAGTATTCGCTTAAGGTGTTAAATGCTGTTTGATAATCCATTTGGAGGTTCATCATACATTGTATTATCATATTATCAATTTCTTCTCTTATATTTTCAACTGTTAACTTTTTATTCATTATTTCTACTAGGGATATTTTTGTTTCTGTTTTAAATCCTGTTTCCAATTTTTCAATTTCTTTAATAAAATCGTCTTCTATTTGAGTTTCATCTATTTGTTGTATTATTTCTTCATCGATTGGTAGGTATCCGATTACGTCTTCTAGTTCATCATATTCTAGATCTATGTCGCTATCATAGTCATCATAAATTGGTCCTTCTTCCCAATTTAAGTTGTTATATTCTGTCTCTTCATCACTATGTTGTTCTATTTCAGATTGTTTTGTTTTATAACTATTAAACCTAATGCTTGGTTCGTTAAATTGATTTTTATATATAATGTGTGATTCTGGAACTAGTAATGTTTTATCATTAGTGACAAAATCTTTTAGAGACCATTCAAGTCCTGCCAAATCTTCTGGATTAATTTTTCTAGGTTCTATCATTTGAATGCCTTTACTTGCTATGTTTTGTACTATTCCTGTTAAATTTAACTTAAACTTCATACCTGATCTATTTGATGCTTTTCCTAATAACCCTATACTGATAATAAAATTCTTTCCAATATATCCTTCAAATCCTTTTGCTTGAAATCCCATTTTTAGATTTCCTAGATTATCTATACTTTTAATGATATCTGGTACACAATATATAAGAGCGGAGTTATTGTTTAAGTCTACTTCCATTCCTGATATGAATGCTTTTTCTATATCGGAAGTCCATGATTTATCTAGGATTAAAGTTAACAACTTGGTTCCTAAGCCTTTTCTAGTTAATGCTTTTATTCCTATTACAATTAGACCTAAATGGAAAAATCTTTTTCCTGTATTCTTTAACTTTTCTATTGTTTCTAGGGAAATTATATTAATCATTTCACTGTTATCTACTATTCTGAGTTCTTCTTCACGAGTACTCCTTATTAGAGTAGTGTTTAAGTTCATTATTCCTGTTTGATATAGCACCTTTGGATTTAGTACATCTAGCTGACGGTTATTGTATATTTCTAATTTTTTGTCTACATCTATTTTTTCATCAAGTTGTATTATTTGTTTATCTTTCCTTTTATTAAATATAGACATGATGTTTGATATTTCATCTCTAGTCATACTAGTGGAATTACGTCTTGTTAAGGCTCTACTAGATCCTGCTTCTGGTTGTAAATTCATTGTCTTGGTTTCCAAAATTTGTAAAGCTGTTCTGGCTTTTTTGTTATTATTTGTAAATGTTGACAGTCTCTTCCTACTGATAAACTATTTACCTTTTCTGTTAGTTGATTGACCTTTTCAATTAACTGAAGATTTAGGCTTATTAAAATGTTGAATAAATGTTGATATTCTTGATCCGATTGACTATGTCCGGAATATCTAGAAAAGCCTTGGTCGGGGACTGGTCGTAAGTTATTTTCTGCTTTAAATTCGTCCGCTTTCTTTTTTGCTTCTATTAGCTCTTTGTTCATTAACTTGCTACTACCCTTTTTATTTCGTCTATTACTTGTTCTACCTTTTTAATCTTATGATCAAAGTTACTTGTCTGTCTTTGTAAATCTTCTAACATTCTTTTTGATTCGATTTCTAAATATTTTGGTTTATTAGTTTGTAACAAAAATTTAAGCTGGATTATATCGTCTTTAGTAGGTATACTCTTTTTTATATGAACTAGCTGGTTTTGAATAGTATTGTTTTGATCTTTAAGAAAGTCTAAATTGGAACTAATCTGTTTTAAAATTTTGTTTTTCTCCTTAGTGGTTTCTGTTAGGTTATTTATTGCCCTAGTTACTACGTTATTATGAGTTTCGAGATTACCTGCTTGACTGATTAGAAAGTCTATAATACTATTTAGTTGGATGTTATTACCATGTAACAGATGACCAAATTGCTGTTCAAAGTAGCAAGAAAACTTATATTTGTCAATACTGGCAATATTTCTTTCTTTAAAAGAGTCTTCTAGATTTAAATATTGCAGGCGTTTAGCTGAGTGTTGAAAATCTATTTTGAAAAGGGTCACCTTCTTAACTTCATAAATTAATTACTCATTCCTCAGTTTTTTATTCAAAAGAAATAACAACTTAAAAACATATCGTAAAATACGCCATTAACTATGTTTTGATTTTGAGCCTGATTATTTCCTTTTGGGTAAGCAAAGTTTTATATTAGCCGTTATCTAACCTTATTAGGATTTACGCTCTTCGTGGCTACCTGAGTTAGAGTTATTAGCAATACCAAACTTGTTTTACTGTGTAAGGATAAACCTTGCTCTGATACCAAAACGGGGTATAGGTCCGATTTTTTGAGAGCTCGGGTATTTTTTTTTTTTTGCATGAAATGAATTTTTTAACTATCTGATACATGAAACAAAATTCGACCTTGAATTAGGACTGAAATCAAAATTGAAAATCAAATTGATAATAAAACTACAATTTTACAATTGAAAAATGAAAATTACTTGAAAGATTGAAGAGGCAGTGACGGTTACCCTAGACGACGTGATGGTGGGTTGATAAGGCGGCAACCCTAGAATGAACGCAGGAAGGAGGAATTCACTTATTAAATTCCAACATTCAATTTCAATCCATATAATTAAATTTTTAACTTAACACTTAAGTTTAAATTTCAAAATATAACTTAATTTCATTTTATTTACTTAACTTAAAAATTCACTTTTAAACCAAATTCACAAATTTTCAATTTAAGTTATATTTCAAAATTCAACTCAGTATTCAATCATTTAACATTTTAAATTTATTCAAAAATCATTAATATATTATAAAATAAATTTAAATTCATTTAAATTCAAAATATCCTAAATTTATCATAATTTCCAACTTAAATTTAGATTCCAATTATCACCAAATTATAATTTTCAAAATAACTTACATTTCATATTTTCTAACTTTACCATTAATTTATTTCACTTATAAATTTTCAAAAAATCAATAATACTATAAAAAATCATTTTTAATTAATTTTAAATCAAAATATTATAATATTTCATTTCTAAAATATTTTAATTTTTTTAGGAAAACTTATATTAACTAGGGGTCTGTATTTCATTTTCTAATCTAGGAAAAGTGATATGGATAATATATCATTTCAATCCGTAATTTACAAAGAAAACCTGGGTTTTATCATTTCAAACCCGCAGTCTCAAGTGAAATGAAATAATTGAAAATCGTTTAGGCCTATCATTTCAGCCCATAACGATTTTCCAATATTCTAAAGTCCGTTCGGGTATGTATCATTCCAACCCATAGTGATTCTAATCTAAAGGGAACTTGCAGTGTGATAAACTGATATAAATAATAGAACAGTAACATATGATATAACAGGTAAATAAGCATGGGTGAACATCATATGATCATAACATAAAAAATATAATATGGTGATCCATTTTACAGATTCAAATGAATTCATTTTACAAGTCATATAAGTATAAATCCTGTCTGGTGAGAATAACTCACTGGTATAAGCTGGAGATAACAAACGAATGCACAAACTGAGATCCAAAAAAGCACAATAGCATGAATAGGATTTGAGATTGAGAGAGCCAAAGATTAATTGCCTTGAACACATTCAAACAAAACAATATAAACAATATAAATTTTCAACCCAATATAATAAAACGATGTTAGAATTGAATGCACAAAACATCCCCAAATATTTGCACTTGCTTCCAACCACTTGTGCTTCAGCCTTGGGTCAGAAACACACGACTATGGTGTGAGTTTGGATCTGGTTTTGGGTTTATAGGGTCGGCCAAGCATGGGAAGATGATGGTGCAAAGTGGTGACGCATGAAACTACAAGCCAATGCAACAAACAAGGTTTCAATGCAACAACGGGTCACGGCCAAAGGCACAAGGGCACGGCCAGGTTCAGGTGGGTTCAGGGGATGATGTATCAGTAGTTTCAGGTCAGGTAGGGGCTGGAGATGGTGGTGCAAGTGGCGGCCAAGGTGGAGTTTGAGGTGGTGGAAGACTATGGTAATCGGCTATGGACATTTAGGTGGAGTTTGGTGTATTTTCATGTGGATCTACCACCTAGGGTGGCTCGGCTTGGCTAGGGGGTTGGAGAGGAGGTGGTGGTGGAGGCGGCCAAGCTGATGGAGTGGTGGGGTCGAACCTAAAGATGAAGGCAAGTGCAAATTAAAAAGAACAAAACAATGAAAAATGAAAAAGAAAAGAAAGAGAAGTTTACCAATTTTTCTCAAGGATGAGGCCGAATTTTTTTCAGGTTGAGTAGAAAAATTTTATGCATGAATGAAATGGGAGTGGTCGGCTGAAAGAATGGAGTTAAGGCAGCCAATTGAATTAAGGTGTTGGTTGAAATGTGAAAAGACAAGAATATAGAAAGGCTTAAGAAAATCAATGGTCACAAATATCTTCAAATAACCATATTTCTTTTTCAAATTTTAAATATATTAAAAATATATATAAATTCAGATAAAAACATAGAAATTTAGTAAATAAACAAAAAAAATTAATTATACATAATTAAATTAAAAAAATAGCAAAAGTTGCAAACTAGGCTTAAAAATATGAAAATAAGTGCAACAAGTTTTGGAAAAAAAAGTTGTACTTGAAAAATATTTATAAACAAAGATAAGAACACAAAAATTAAATGCATGCATAAAAATAAATAACTAAATTTTAATTAAATATAATTTAATGAAGAAAATAGTAGAAAAATGGAAACTAGGCGTTAAAATAGAAAATAAAATGCAATAAATTTTGGAAATTTTTTATTATCATTTAAAAATATTTAGAAATGAAATATCATAAATAATACAAATATAAAATAATTTCACACAAAATAAAGTCAAATTTAAAATTATATTCAAAAATCTAGGGTTGTTATAGGTGGCGAAGATAGGTTAGGGTGCGACTCAACGGTTGATTTGATTTCACTTTTATTAATTTTTCATTCTATATATCTCAAATCACATACCGTGAAATCTCGATCTCCTATTGAGGTGTACCGCCTATCGTTTCCAATGTTGTACCCTTATTTTGGATGCAATGGAACAAGCCTCGAGCCCCAATTCGATCATATGAAGAAGATAGCTTTTTTGAAATCAATTATTATATTAAATTCCCGATATCAGTTTCAATGTATTTCTATCTCATGCGATTAAACGGTACCAAAACTATGAAATTTTCATCGAATTTCGATAATGTGCCCCGGATCGCTATATTAACTCGTCGATAAAATTTGACGATTTCAGAATTTGAAGATTTCAAAATTTGAAGAAATCACTTGAAATTTTAATTTTAAAAACTTACTAACTCAATTATAATTCCAATAGAATTTATATCAACATTAAAAATCATTTTGATTCATATTCAACTCAAATTCAATTATTTACCGTTCTCGCATTTTGATAAATCGCTATATTTGAAATTTGAATTCATTCTAAAATTTTAACCAAATTCTTAATATTCAAAAATCAATTTCTATTCCAGATCCAATATTTAAAACCATTTAAATATTCAAAATCAAATGACGAAAAATCCGTATCGTTACACTTGTGAAGTCTAATTTTTGGAATAGTCAAATTGCCTTTATTTCAAATATAAATGCAAACATTATAACGAAATAGTACGCAAATAAACATAATTCGAAGAAAAATAATGTATTACCATAAAATGTCTAATGCCACTATCCTAGTGGTTAGACCCTCTTACTAACCCATGATGTCTCGAGTCATGCATATCGTGTGATTCGAACCGCTAGACGTATGTTGACTTGTAATATGTTATATACTATTTGAGACTTGTAGTATAATTATTTGCTACCACCTAAGTATTCAATTTTAAATTACTTGTATATATACATATTAGATGTTAATTTTAATGAATTACTTCTGGAAATAATTAGAAGGAATTAAAGGAATTAACCGATCGAAGTTTATTTCTATAATCCATTAGTACTAAAGATAATTAGTACGTAATTATTTTTCTCATTTATTGGATTACAATTAAAATAGAATTAATTTTAATTATTTTTTTAGTTATTTTAAATTCAAACAAATCAAAATTAAAAGAATAATTCACTTTTAACAATTATATGATAATAATAGTGTGCTGCTAAAAGTACCCATAAACCCTCTTTCTAATACCATAATTTTTTTAATAAAAATTAATAAAATAACATACTTCGTAATACCACATTTAGTTTTCCAATGATCACATCATCGAAGTCCATATCTCAACTGCCTTCCTAAATCCATCTCCATATATTATCATTGACTATTAAAACTTCATCAAGATTCACTAAAACCAAAATTACCTCGAATTCTAATCAGAACCTAACATAAATTCATAATCAGAAACCGAACAAAATTTACCTCAACGCACATAAACATAGGATTCAAAATATAAATGAAAAAGCAAATAATTTAATTAAAAATAATGATATGCAAAGGAATTGCTTCTGATTGAGATTAGATGATTGTTTCATCTTTGATTTGGGATTTAGAGTTTTTAAGTGTTTTTTACTGCACCATGATGTTGGTGCTCTTCTAGTTGATTTTGGACGATTTTCTCATCCCTTGAGGAATTAAGAGTTTTTAGAGGAATTGCAATTTTCAAATTAATGAAATTGAATGCGACTTGATGATGGCAATCCATTGAGAGAAGCATGGTATTAATAAGTGAATGTGATATTAAGTTATGGTATTTTTTAGTGTTAGTAATAGGAAGAAGGTTTATGGGTGCTTTTAGTAGCACACATAATAGTATTCCATATTATCATACTTATTCAAAAATTGTTCGCTTATAATCGTTATAAATAATTACATCTCTAATATATAGTTATCTATGAATATTTCCATCTGTACAAATATTCGAAACATTGTAACATAAATTTCATATAATATCATTGATAATTACCTCATTGTTTCGTAATATTATCAAGAATTTAGTGGAAACCGTGATATGAGTTCTTTTATGAATATTTCATAGTATATTAACCAATAGAATAGAAAAATATATAAAGTGTAAATTAGTTAAGAAGGATAATGCCCAAATTCATAAAATATAAGTAAAGATAACTAAGACAACAAAAAGATTTTAAAAAATTAAGCTTGCGATATACGTATTTCAAACTGAACTTTTCACAGCATATTAAAGTTGTCTATTGAAGATAGAACAAAAGTGTTTCTTGTGCATATATATTTTTCCCTTCGCTATTTTATTACAAATTAATTTTTGTCCATTCCTTTTACTTTAGATGCAATTTTTCTCTCCCAACCTTTTTATAGAGTAAGAGTGGCCTTTATCTATATAGATGACTCTTTTTGAAGTCTCGAAGGCTTGAATTCATGACCTGTAGAACCTTAGTCTAAAGCGGCATACCTCAAGCCACTTGAGCTAAAGATCCTTTACTGGATTTTTCCTGTATACTTATATTTAAAAATGAAAGAAAACCAACTTTACCTCTATTCGATTATAAAAAAATTAAAGGATTTCTGTATCTATATATGTTAATTAATATAAAAAAATTCTTCAGAATAAGTGAAAGAAAAAAAATTCATAATATTTAAGAAAAACAAAAATAAATTGAAAAATGAATGTTACAAAATATGAAGACTGAAAAATAGCTCAACTTTACCAATAACATTTTTGTCACAATACTTGAAGATTCCAATATGCTTATGCATAGACGTAATAAACTCCTATAAAACAAATGGAGAAAACCAAATTCAAAAACATTCTACTTGAAACAATAGGAAAATGAAATTTGGATTGAACTAGAGACCGAAGCTAGAAGTTTATTACGAAATCAATGAATTTAAACTCGAATTAATAGAAAAATAAGTAATAAAATAAAGATCTAAACTTTAATTCGAATTCATCGATGCACTAAGCCAAGGTTATTGCCGGCTTTCAAATAATTTTTCAATAAAACTATGGAACCTAAATACACTAGTTAGAAAAATAATCGTTGCAGAATATGAATAAGGTAAAAAATAATTAAGAAGGATACAAAGGTGAAGAAAAGAACTGAATTTTTCATATAATAAACTGGGGATGTGGAAGAAACAATTGTTATAGGAGGATGAAGAAAGTGAAGATGTGAAATAAAAAGGAAATAATATGTTTTTTGGTACACCGTACGCATGGAAAAGAGGAAGAGAACGTCGCTTGAATTATTTAAGAATAATGAATATAGAGAGTATGGTAGATGTGAAACTTAAACCAAGTTATAATACATATTAAATAAATTATCTTACAATGGAAGTAAACTTGATTTTAAATGAGTGCATTTAATTTTATGGAGATAAATGATTTTTTTCTCATAAATTAATGATAGAAAGGTATTTTTAGTGAGAGTGACTAAGAAATGAGAAAATAAAGACTCACCTTTCTTCTTTTTTATATAATAGAATGGATAGATAAAATAGATAAGAATTTATTTTTTTATATAAAAACAAAGACATGAAAAGTGGAAAAGACATGAAGCAATGATAGAACTCATAGAGGAACTCGGTTTTAATAATATAGCATAGATATAGACAATCTTTTAAATTGAAAGGAAAATAAATTTTCAAATATCCATAAATGAAACTATTATGACATTAAACTTCTTAGATTTGAAATATCACATAAATATTTATAAACCAAACCACCTTTTAAGCAATGTACAACTAAGATTATCCAAACATTTGAAATTTCATATCAATATTTATAAAAAAAATTCACCATTTAACAAATATGCACAAAACAATAAACAAATTCTAAATAAAATAAGGAATTAAATTAAACATGAAATATTTCAAATTGACACATACGCATAGTTATATATATGAAATAATATTAATCATAGCAAAACTTAACATAACATATTATATTAAACGTATATGAATGTTTGTATGTATGTGCACACATACACACTTATACTTGACAAAACAGATTTTTCTTTTGAACCAAATTTATATAAATGTAAATCTAATCTTACAAATAACTGTTCAAATCCAAAAATCAATAGTAAACCTGTATATATTTTGTTCATTTGTAATTGCAGTAATTTACAATTCAAAACATGTCAAATGTTACAATAAAATTTCAACAATCGAAGAATCACACAAATAAGTATTTGACAATAATAATATATGTTAGGGTAGGTGACGTATTAAACTAAGAGATAGATATTCACCTCACTAGTGTCAGCACTTTATAACCCTTGATTTGTGAAATGCTTCATATACTCCTTGGATCATCACTCGATTTTATTAGAATCAAATGAACCACCTTTATTTTTATTTTTATTTTGGATGAGATTTTTTTGATCGTGAGATATAATGGGGGTGGTAGCCATGGATGAAGGAGGAAATGAAGAAAATAAAATTTAAAAACAAAAAATGAATGAGATAATATTGTTTTATGGAGATAATATAAATCTTTCATATTCTCTCTCTAAAAGTTACCTTTTTAATTTCTAATTAGTTCTCAATTAAGTCAATACCCCCTCTCTCCTTCGTATGGTCGACGAAGATTTTCCCCTTAAAAGGATTGATTTTTCATAAGGCTCCCTAAATAATTAACTATTTTTAAAGCTCGTTCTAATATATACCAATAACATATATTGATACATGCATATATAACTTTTATATATACATCCAAAACTTCAAATGTATCAATAATTAATATTTCTTAAACATTAATTTAATTAATTTATAACACTTTCTAAACTAATTAAATTGTGTGGTTTTTGAATAATTTGCAAATGTTGTTATGTGACTTAAAGGTGTGAATTTAATCAGTGATTAATATTGAATAATTTAAATATTAACGTTCAAAAGTCACCTTAGCTAGTACTATGACAATTTGGTAGAATTGATGGCCTATAGATCTTTTAGTAAAAATCATATTTCATATTATCTTAAGTGGTACCAATAGTGAAAATAATTTACACATGTTCTATTCGCCAACATATAACATTTTAGGATGTATGGAATTTGGTATTGGTCAAAATTCCTTATTATCCACATAATACTCGATCAGTCCACAAAAAAAACCCTTGGTTCAATAAAAACATTTATTATTAACCGTTCTACAACGGCCAGTGATTTTGACTTTGAGTTGCCTACAGTTGACAATAATACTAACTTTACAATTAGGGTGGCGAATTCTCTATTGAATAGCACTTCAAATGCTTCAACTCGGACCTAACTATAGTTGTTTGTTGAATCATCATGCCATGATTTAACTATAATCAAAGTAGAGTAATCATATTGAAGTTCCATGATTGACCAAGAATATTTAAAATAATATGTAATTCCACATTGTTATAATTTTCTCATGATTACAGCTCCTCGTAATTATTATCACATAAAATATCATTTAAGGATTTTGTGTTAAAAATATTTAAATTAATTAATTACCTAAAATATCACAATATAATAAATTTATATAAAGAATGGAAGCAAACACCTTTTATTCTAAATGAGATTTTACTACATAATAAATAATTTACAATAAATAATAAAATTTTCCATAGGGCATACGGCTAACTCTTTCAATTTCGATAAAAGATATTGATACATTCGTTGAGACCATAGTATGTAATATTCTCTAAATATTGGTTAGTCTATTACTCATGGTTTCCAGAGGACTATGAGGTTGCGTATTAATAGTTATTAGATAACTATGGAATGACTCGTCTAAGAGTTTCGTAGGTTTATAACAACTAGGTCAAACAAGAAATCTCGAGTGACCATATTGCACAGTTTTCTGATTTGAGAGTACTGTTGAACTTCAATGTGGACACTCTTCTTTGATTATAGTTAAATCTCAGCTTGAAGTCTATAGAACTACTATAGTTGAGACTGAGTTAAAGCCTTGGAAGTGGGGCACTATTAAATAGAGAATTTGTCTCCTCCGTTTATGTGGTTAGTATCACGGTTAACTGTAGTGAACTCAAAGTCAAAATCTCTAACCAGAGTGGTATGTTTAATAATAAATGATATTATACCAAGGTTTTGTTTATGGACCAATCGAGTGGAATGTGGATGACATTGGAATTTTGACTGCAAACCAAATTCCATAGTCCTAAAAGAGATATAGTATTAATGAAAAGAATATGTGTAAAGGATACCGCCTAAAGTTGTAAAAAAATTTTACCGATAAAAATGTATAAGTTATAAATTCGGCCAAACTGTCATACCACTAGCGAAGGTGACGTGTAAATGTTAATATTCGAATTATTTGATATTAACTGCTGACTGAATTTAGCACTATGAGTCGCACAACCACATTAATAGATTCTCTAAAATATCGCACGATTTAATCTATTTATAATCGTTATAAATTAATTAAATTATTTAGTATTTATTAAATAGTAATTATTTATTTATTTGATGTATAGGGTGCTATTAATATTTTATGAGTGTCATTAGTAATTAAATTTAAATGCGATTAATTGCTAAACAGGATTGGAACATTTTAAGGCATGTATGGCTACAGACCTTATAATATGGCATACCAAAGGTAAGAAAGGAAGGAGGAAAAGGTCTAAAAGTTGGATCTTGAAACGGTAATAAAGGAGTAAATAAAGAAGAGAGTACCTCCTTTACTCTCCTTATAAAAGCCATACTACCCCTCCTTCTTTCTATGGCCTTTTGCTCTTTGTATCCTCTATTATAACCATGACCTCCATTCACCCTAGACCAAAAATATCATATCCAAATAACATTAAAATAAAATCAAAGGTAGTATTTCAAGCTGTTGCAAAGCTAGGAGCTTGGATCAGGATCAGTTCCAAGACTGTCTACCAATAAAGGTGCAAATCTTAGGCTACATAAAAAAGGTAGCATCCTATTTTTATAATCTATATTATATCATGTTAGTGTATATCTATAGTATTGTTTGAACGAATTTATATGGATACTTTTTGTCCCCTTATCAACATACTATTATACAAATACCCTATACACACGTCTCTAAGTTTCATTGTATATATTTTATCTTTGGTTTGGTTTGAAAATGTGCACACACAGACACACATATATAAGACGTAGAAATTTTATATAAAGAAATTTTATTTTTTAAAAATTGAAACTAATTTCAAAATTTATCTCTAACTACAAATATAAATTCATATGTACATATAAATTTTAAATTATTTTATGCTGCTCATATATATATATAAGTATGAATATGTTCATAAATTTTTATTTTTATTTTTATAAAGATATATTGTATTGCATATGAATTTAAAAAATTATTTGGCCGAAAGGCTTTTTTTTAAATATATCATATTTAATTTTAATAATTATTTTAATATGAAAAAATTAATTTATACATTAAAAGAATTATAAACTAAGATAAAAATATCATATATTATTTAAAATATTATGATAATTTTATCTTAGTTTTTAGTATATTATATATTTTTATCAGGTTCAATTTATAGATTCAAAAATGTTTTTGAACTATTTTACTAAGTCTACAACTAAAGATATTTTGAAAATATTTTTGAATTTCAAAATTATTGACTATGTCAAAATAATTTATTTTATTTAAAATTTCTAATTATATATAATATTTTATGACAACAACGTGCATACAAAGAGTCAATGTGTCCTATGCATTGTAAATTACAACATTGATATACGTTCACATTAACCATGTACATTATGTTACATATGCACAACACATATATATGTATATTTAGATTTACTCATATAAAATAATAAAATATAAATTTAATTAAAAATAATTTAAAACTTAAATGATGAAATTAAATAAAAACTGATTTTATTTAATTAGCTAGATCAAATCTAGATAAACTAGTTAGACTTCATAGGATCAATATGATCCAAAATAGATTTCTTTTTTAAATCTAACATTTCACTCACTTCTGACTAGTTGGTTTCCAACAATCAGAGCTGTGATGGTCTATACGGTCTAAATTAGCAACTTTAGGGCCAACTAATGAAGCTATCTATCATTTAGGTGTCTAGAATAGTAGCGTCTAGGCTTGAGGTTGGCTAATAAAGTATTCTCTCCTCCCTAACAGCTAGCCTAGTTCAATGATGGGGTAAGTCTAAAAGGTTGACCCGATTGTACAGGCCCAAACTAATTTAGGCTTTAGGCTAATTTTCAAAATTCATTTTGAAATTTTAAATATATACATTGAATTTAAAAGTTGAATTTAAAATATATATTAAATTTTATACTAGTTATAAAATATTTTTCAAAAAATAAATATTTGAAAATTGATTAATATTTTCAAATATTTAATACTTTTGTTAATTGGATTAATTAAATAATTTATAAAAATTATTTTTAAAAAATAATCATATTGACATACGTGGATACACACACACATACATATATAAATATATATACATATATAAATATACATACATACATATATATATATATATGCTATTGTTGAATAATATATATATATATATATATATTTATATATATATATATATATATATTTATATATATCTTAAATTGTTTAAAGTAAGTTATAAATAAATATTTTCAAAATATTTAATTAAAATATGTTTTAATTAAATAAAAATGATTATTAAGTAAATAAATTAAATGTTAATTAACAAAATTAAAAATATATACATATATAAAGATATATGTATTTAAAACTTAAAAGTTATAGTTAATATTCACCTTAAATTGTTTAGGATGAATAAAATAAAAAATTATTGTAAAAAATTAATTAATTAGCTAATTAAATTATTTAAATATGATTTAATTAATAATATACATAATAGTATTATATAAGTTCAAAAAATTATAATAGGTTATAAATAAATTAAACTTGTATAATATGTATGCGTAATATAAGAGGAAATGTAAGAAACCCAACTAAGGTTTAAGGAACGAGTACATGCGCATCGTACGTATACAGTGGTTTTAGATGTGTCCTAATAGAGTTAAGGAAATGCCTTAGGGGTAATTCTGTAATTTATTTTAAATTATTAACTCTGTAGTAAAATCTCGTTCGAAATAAAAGATGTTTTTCTTTCTATTATGTATCTGTCATACTATGTTATGCAAATTAATTATTTAGTTTAAGTATGTTAAGTAGAAAATTATTAATATGTTATGTGATAGTAATTATAATGTGTTGTAATTATGAGAAATTTGTCTCATTAAAAATAGCATGTTGTTTTAAATATTCCTAGTCAAGATGTTTTGAGAGAGGATATTGATACATCCATTGAGACTATAGTATGTAACGCTCTCCAAACTTTGGACAGTTTATTACTTATGGCTAATGGGGACATCAAGTTGTAACGTACTGGTAACTATTGGATAACTATGAAATGATTCGCTCTAGAGTTTTCTATTGGTTAATATAACTAAGGTCAAATTAAAGATTCTAAAGGGACGATATTACACAGTTCTCCGGACTTGAGAATATTATTGAACTTCTATGTGGACACTCCACTTTGGTTATAATTAAATCATGACATAACATCCATCAAAAGACTATAATTAGGTCTGAGTTGAAACATTGGAAGTTAAACATTATTTAATAGAGAATACGTCTCCTCGGTTATATAAGGTTAGTATCATGGTCAATTGTGGTTAACTTAAAGTCAAAGTCTTTGAGCATAGTAGTATGATTAATAATAATTGTTATTATTAAACCAAGGACTTTGTGTTAGGATTAAAACAAGTTGAATGTGGATGAAAAATAATTCCATAAGTCATAAAGTGCTATAGTTTTGACGAAGAGAATTGGTATAAATAATCGTTACTACTAGGTACCACTTAAAGTAACTAAACTGTATTTTACTGAAAAATGTATAAGCGATAAATTTGGCCAAATCGTCACACCACTTGTTAAGATAATGTGTTAACGTTAATATTTGAATTGTTTACTATTAATCATTGATTGAATTTACACCTTTGAGTTGCACAACCATAATGTTGAATACTCCACAATACCATATGATTTACTTAAATTATAATTGTTATGATTAATTAATTAAATTAATAATTATTATAATAATTATTGAATTTTATTTGATATATTTGAATTACTATTTAATAGAGTACGTATATAAAAGATATATGTGTTCGTATCGATATATGATATCGAAAAATATTTATTTACATTAATTAAATACTGATTGGATCTGAAAAAAAATTTGCGCCCATACGACCCATGTATTGGTGACCATAAGGAAGGGAGGAGGGGTGAGTTTTGAGTGCTAAATCTGTTTTTGCATTGGCTAAAAGAATGAGTAAATAAGAAAATCTAGATCTTCGCTTTTTACATAGTTCTGGTGCCTATCTAAGTCTCACCTCCTAACTTATTTATTTTACTTTATAGCTCCTCTCCTACCCAACTTGGCTGCAAGATTCTAAGGGGTTTCCTTTTATTTTTCCAAATTAAATTAAATCATTTCAAGGAGTGGTATTCTCTTCTAATATGCTGCAGTTTCTAAAGGAGTTTAGATCGGGTCTAAAGAAGCTTTACTCAATATTCGAGGTACTATTCGTTGGTTACAGATTATTGGTAACTTCCTTTTTTATATGTTATTTATAATCACATATGACGATCATCTTATTCATGTTGTTTATATATAAGTTTATCACTATAACAAATTTATTAATATAATTCATGTCCAACATTATACACAAATATGCATATCTGAATTGTTTTAATTTTTTTATACATATTTAAATTATACATTTTCCAACCATACACGAGTACTTGGGCACGTGCGATGCATGTGCACGTGAGGATTTGTTTGTAAGAATTATTTTGAACTTACAAAATGACTTTGTCACGTACATAATGTTGTATTTTTTACGCGCATGCATGCACGATTCAAATCTTCCTTTACATTAATATTGTTATGAAAATTTGTAGGACGTAAATTAATGTAATAATTTGGTTGTAGTCATTTTAAGGAGTGTAGTTGTATTCTTCATATGATTAGTGGATAGCATTGCTATACTCTATGTGATTAGTATTGCTAATAATATATAGATGGTATCAAAGACTATTTGAATGTTTACGTCTTGCCTGATTGGTGTTACTGTTACATATATAGTCCCCCATAAATTAAACATGCAACTCACATAGCAGTATAAATAGTTGTTGACTTACCGTGCTTTGCCCATTTTGGCTACTCAAACCATTATTTTATTTGTCCGATATAATTCAATATGCAATAATATACTTATAGATGTATATAACCACGTTGCTCCCATGACAATATAGAAATAAAAATAAACCTTACCAAATGTGACTTGTAAACAAATAAGCAGGCAAAAGATTGTATTTTGGTGATTAAAAGGTTTAAAATATCGATTAGTATAAATGGAAAAACCATTGTTTCTAGTAGAATTGCCCACATATATAAATCAGTAAATCCTTGTAGAAATAGTTTATTGAAACTTCTGTTCATTTTTGCCACTAAATTTCAAAATCATTGTATTTCTTCTGATATATTTTTTGATTATTTTCCAATTCCTGGTTGAACACTAACTAAAAATGTATTGCACATAATATGATTGCCATAATTCAAGCATTATAAGTAAATGTATATGACAATAAACTATAAAATAGACAATAATAAAGGAAAGGAGAATATATTATTGATAAAATTTATGATAAGAATGCTGAAAAGTTCAATAGATCCAATAACAGCACAACTCATAAACATATTTCGGTAGCATGCTTGTAAGTTGTAACAACATAATGAGTCATCCAGTATCCTTTCTTTCTTTCTTCCTTTAATTAGAAGCATTGCTCAAAGATCCAACAACAGAACAAAGCATCTAAACTGTAATTAGCAAAGTTTTTGTTAAGCATAACCATTCAGATTAACTAAAAGCTAAAATATTAAAAATATTGTTTGTAAGGTTTTTTGGATCATTACTGGAATTTTAGTAAAGGTATAATCTACCACTAATATATACACTAGCATAAATGAAAGAACACGTACAACCGTATAGTTATGCACCCTTATACCAAAATAAGTTAAACTGAATAGCCACCAATGAAGGAAAAATACATAACAAATCCCCATTGTAGCCTGCAACTGCTGAAAACGAATGTTATCCGAGTAAACATTTATGAGGAATTGCTGTCTCTATACATGAATAAGAGGATAACATAGTTAAGAGGCAAAAATACTGCTAGTAAATTTCTAAATATAGCTTCTTACTTTATGCAACAGATATGATAAATATTTACCAACAATTATGCAAATATCTTTTTTTAATGATAGTACATTCAGTTCAGTGACGACCTCACAGGTACGCACCATTTAATGGATTGAGCAGACTCGAGGGAGCCTGAAATTAGAACAATTTAAGCAATATGATGCGATCCCTAGATGCATTAATGAGTTTGAACTCCGTAGTGCATAAACCTAAGTCACTTAACCATGACTCAAATATAATGGGAAATAACTATAAAACTTCAATTTTATGTAAGTTAATATAAAAATGAATGGAAAAATAGTATTAATATTAAATAAACAAAAAAATATGCATCCAATCTTTCTTTATAGTAAAACAGTTGTACAACACTTATTAGTCATTTCATCCAATAGTTTTAGTGTAAAATCTACAACATAAAATTGTACATGTAGGGCGCAAGTCTTTTGAAAAACAAATAATTGCAACATGCACGTAAGTAAACAGCAAGAAAATTAACACATGATGGCACAAAAGAAGACCAAAAGTTCATAAAACGTAAAATGGTACCAATTCAATTCCTTTGGTTCAACCAAAGCGTGTAAAAAGTCAACATGCCTACCTCAATTAATCATCCACCGTGTCTTCTTTGTCAAAGAGTGTGTTGGATGTTGAAGCTAATCCTCCATTCATGATTTATGTGGAGAATTTTGAGTGTTTATCCTACTGTGAACGCCAATGTTCCTTTCAGTTAATAAAAATACCGCACTAAGGAAAAGAGTGCTGCAGCTATTTTTTGTTGAAAAATAGATCTGAAAATCATGTTAACAAAGAATAATCACATGAGAGATGCAATCTAATTAAAATGCCCATAATATGAAATTTCGAAACATATGAATTATAAGGGTATAATGCAGCCTCGCTTCACCATATTTGCTACATTTCCACTTCTCTACCATGTCTAGCTAGGCTGCAGTTGTAGTTATTATTAGAGGAAATTATGCAAATAGTAAATAATAATTCTTGTGGCAACCTCAACCAAATATATTCTAACAATCTTTATTTTTGTGTTTACTCATATATCTAGACTTTGGCATAAAAGCATAACAGGCGCATAACTTTATATTTGATCATATAACAGTGCACTAAAGGATATTTGCATACATAAAATAGTAAAAGCATCCCAAAATGAATCTATTTGACAATAATAAGAATAACAACTCAATGTAACTATGCAAGCACTTGCCTACAATCACATGATATAACAGTTAAACAATCGTATTTAAGAAACGAAACTCATTAGGATAAGCAATGAGTATAATTGGCAGATACGAAAGAAACTTTGAGTAATAATAATAATAGATAACCTTGACAATATGGATTTTTTTTAATAGAAACATGAAGAAGAAATAAATTGTATTCGATCTTAATGGAATGAAAACCAAACCCTAGAAACCAAATAATTAAAGTAAGTTGGAGATCTTACGGTTCAGAAATATCTTAAGCGCCAGTTGCAATTTTTCTAATGTTGTCCACCATTGATTTCTCGATGCGGTTATTATCGATTAGGAGAGAAGGTAGCGTATGTCCTAATCATGCCATTAGAAAGTCGAAAATACGTACCGAATTGCATAGTGGTCGAATTGCCAATATATCAACGAGAATAACTTGTGCTGACCATTTGAGAAAATCTAAAGCAATACAAAAGTAAAAAATTGCAAATATGGTTTCTCATCAAGCATCAAATGAAATCTGAAATTGAACATCAATAAACTATGAAAAATCAACAAAACATATTACTGTCTAACATGTATTGTAAAATGGAACTAATGAACAAAGAATCCATGCAAAGAAGAAGAACTAAAAATCGAAAGCAAGCGGACGAAAAATACAAACCTGAAATCTAGATCTTTGATTAAAACAAAGAATCTAGTTTGCATTGTGAAGATTGAGAAGAAGAAGAAATCGTGGTTCCTTTGGATTCGTGGATTGTAATATGAAAAGGTGGCCTTTTGGTCTGTGAGACAAGTAGAGGAGAATGTGCAGACATCAAGTGACTTCCACTAATTTATTTTTCAAGCAACAGAAATAGCCTTACAGAAAAGTTTGGAAATGATGGAAAAAAGGTTATTTTGGGTAGTACGAAAAATGCTTCAGTTTGACTTGTCGACTGAAGGTTTTTCTTTATAGTATAAGATATATATATATATATGGGCGACTATTTAGACACAAAATTAGACACAAAGTGGAGACACAAACCATCTTTGCCGTTGGATAATTTTATCCTTGTATGGAATGTGGAATCAGGGGGCAATCTAATGGTGAAAATCAATCGTGTCACCAAATGTGTCCATATTTTATGTTTAAATAGACTTTCCCTATATATATATGTATGTATATATATATATGTATGTATGTATGTATGTATGTATGTACGTACATACGTATAGACCTGTCAACGTATACTTTTGGATGCGGATAGTGCCATATCCGCATCCGAAATGATTTTCGAATCTCGGATATCCGCATCCGTGGATACAGACGGATATCGGATAATTATCTTATCCACTAACGACTGATAAATCAAGAAAAATAAATATAAATTCGAAGTTTAACTTACATTTTTTTCAATCCAATTGATTATAAAAGTGTTAAATATAAATAAATACGACGATAATAAATAGTATTGAGCAGTTAATAAGCATTAAGTGCATATAATATAAACTATTAACTTAATAAAACAATAAATAAATATCTTTCATTATACTAAAATACATATAATTTATACTATAATCTTAACAAAGACCGGATGGATAATTTTCAGATGCGGATTACTTCGTAACCGCATCCGCATCCGCTTTTCCAGATATGGGATATTATCCGCTTTTCGGATACGGATGCGGACGGATTTCAGATTTTTCGGGTATCCATTGACAGCCCTACGTACGTACGTATGTACATACACATAAAAGATATATTTAAAGTTAATCCTTATGTGTTTATATATTTGAATTAACAAAATAAATTTATACGTATATTTACATGTATATATATTACGAAACATATTTAATAATATAAATACATACATACGTACATATATATTAAAAAAATTTAATTACTAAGGTATGTTTAAAAAAATTGTTTTTAATGTAAATCCTTGCATTATAAAAAAAACAATTTTTTTTAATATAAATCCATACAGATTTGTAAAATAAAAAAATATTAAAAAAAATTATGGCCTAAAGTTAATTTTTTTTAATATGCGCCCTTACATTTATTAGTAATAATTCCATAAATAAATTAATCAAAAGAATTCCCAATTTCAAAATACATACTCTGAAGTCAATGGCTTCCTGTCCTGAGTCATAACTGGCATTCCTCTTCGTTAGGTGAGTGATTTTGTTAATATTTAGCGTGAACAAAAGACCGGTCTCCTATTGGAGAAATAAGGGTCCACATGTGACTCCAAGTTCCTCCAAACAAAAGAAAGCCGTTCTCTCCCCCATTTCACTCCCCTCATTGATTCTTACGACCTCGTCGCTTTCGCTCGCTCATCGCCTTCGCTCGCTTTTCTTCCCTTCCATTTCACGCTGTTGTGAAGTTCTTGTGCCGCTCGATTTTTTGGCATCTGAGACCAGACCTGGGCATACATTCAGTGCCCCAATTCTTGCAGCCCCTGGTCTTCCTCTTGCAGCTGCTCCGATCATTTTTTTTTCGCCGTTGGGTTCTTCTCCTTCCGATCCTGGTACGTGTTAGATTCTATGGCTACGGTGTTGGATAATTTGTAGACTAGGTCTTATTCAAATGCATCCCCGATCTCTGGCATTGTCGACAGCCATATTCAGGTTAATTCTCCCCTCTTTCACCTTTAATTCTGGCTGCAACTTCTGGTGTTATATGCCAATGGTCTGAAATTGATATGCCTATTTTTGGTGCTAAGAATAATAAAGTAGACTGTTATGTTGGTGCTGTTTTGGTCGTTGGATATGTTGGAATGATGTTGTAGATGGAAATGTGGCCAGTAGTTTAAATGTTGTATACACGTGAGATGTTTGCGATATTTCCAATATACTACCCCCGAACCAAATATTTCTAATTAAACCGAACGTTAGGGAGGTTTGCTTACTGTTACTGAACAAAATCAATTTTTCCGAAGCCAAAAAACGTGGATCTTGTCTTATCGCGGTTTTCCTAAAAACATGGATCTTGTCTCATCGCGGTTTCCTTAAACTTTCTCCTTTTATTTCGCGCATCAAAGATATCAAATTCAAATCTATTATGATTTTCAAATTCTGAAATTTCAATTTCAAATCGACAATTTTGAATGCTTTGATTAATATTTAAATTTGAAATTCATATTTTCAGATTCAAATCTCAATTGATTCTTTTCCAACATATTATCACTTAATGTTTAAGTAATATTAACAAAAATTTTAAATGTATATTTCTTATTAAAGTTATACAATCGAACGGTCGGTTTCTCCACCGTTGTGCAGTTATACTAGTATATCTAACAGCATCCCTCCTGCTCCTTCTGTCAAAAACAATAGTTGGTCCTCTTTATTTCGCACACTGCTGCCTAGGAACGCTGGTGTTTATATGCCCCGTTCTTTTGAATTGTCTGAAGCATACAGAGTTATGGTTCCCCTTCCGGAGATTATTCAAGCAAGTATTAATTACTGGTCGGACTATTTGGTTGATTTTTTTTCTTTATTCCAACCCGGTTTATTATGCGGTTAATGAGTGTTGGGCGAATTTTCACCCAGAAGATCTTAAGACCGAGAAGCGTCAGTTTCACCCGGATTTGCAACCTCCATTCCATCCGGTTCCTAAGTCCATTCGGCAATGAGGGCAAGATCTCATCCGGTTCAATCTCATTCGGCGTACCCCATCCGGTCCAAACGCATTCGCCCCATCCGGTCACAAGCCTCCACTGCCGAGCCAAGCTCCATTCGGTCACCGAGCCAACCTTCTCCAAGAACTCAACACGGACTCTCCCATGCATGCCGAACCAAGCATCCACTACCGGTCCACCATACTTCACCACTAAGACCGGACCAACCCTCACAGCAACCACCATCACCGGACCGAACCATCCACAACCGGACCGAGCTCCAACCTCTCCAAGCACGGCCGATCCAAGGCTTCGCCGAACCAGAACGCTACCAGGCCAGATTGCTCTAGCCCAGGCCCACCAGCAGCTATATACATCCAAGACCTCTGCCCCCTACCTCACTCTATAAATAGAGGGGCAGGGGTACAACAATGGCAGACAAGTTTGAGAGCTCAAGCGCGGAAGGAACTTTCAAACTACTTTCATATACTTGTACACAAAGCATTGTACTTGTAATCTGAAAGAAAGAAGATAATAACATATAAAGTGGACGTAGGCACGTTCTGGCCGAACCACTATAAATCTGTGTGTCTTTTACATTTCAGCCCCTGCTTTTTTTATATTTACACAACTCATCTAAATCATTAAGAATCACATAAAATCAACTAAATCACACGACTTGGAGGTGTTTGCCCATTTTTTGTGCAAACATTTTTGGTGCTTTCACTGAGAAATTCGAACTCGAAGCTAAAGCTTCCCTCATTCAACCTTCTTTCCCAATAGCACCCTTCATTGCCTAGGAAACATGACTTCCAAGCCAAGAAAAGACGCCAACAAGGGAAAGAACGTTGCAACCAGCAGCGCTCCGAATCCAGTGGATCCAGATCAAGAGAACCATCCCACTACAGCAGCAGTGCCGCATGTAGATCAGGCAATTCCAACAGCCCCTGCCGCGGAACAACCGGCAGTAATCACTAGAGCAGATCTAGACAGAGTTGTGGTGGAACTGACTAACCGCTTCGCATCCCAACAAGAAGCTTTGGTGAACCAACTCATGTCACGCTTGAGGGATGTCGAAGAATCCAACCGCAACACCGAATCATGGGATGAATCTCAATCTGGAGGATCTCGGAGACAACAAAGGTCTTCCCTCTTCGAAGAAGCCATCAACAGGAACAACAATGATAGGGGCCGCGCCCAGACTCAGCCCGAACTCCGACTCGAAGAAGCGCTTGGAACCGAACCCAGTGGGGGAGGCGCCAGGAGAGGGTCGGATGTAGCTGAGCCAGTCATGCCGCCTAATCATAGAAACCCCGCTGAACGGAGCCGAGCTAGAACACAGCCCGAAGTTGACCCCATGGAAATGCTCGAAACAGAACCCCGCAGGGGAAGATCAAGGCAGGGGGCAACTGTAGCTGGTCCTGGCATGCATCCGAGCAGCCAGAGGCAACCACTGGATAATGTCAGAAGTGATAGACTATACCATCCCTACAGGTCATCTGGACGAGATCGATCCCGCAGGGAAGAACCAAGTTCATTTCTATCCGCTCCAAATTCTGATGAAAGAATGACACGATTATTCAGAGAATGCGTCCAACGGGAGCAAAGGGACCGAAGAATAGGCGCTAGGGTCACCAGCCCCTTCACCCGCAAAATCGAAACTGCCATCACCCCCCGGGAATGGAAAATGCCAACCATGGAACCTTACAAGGGAACTTCCGACCCCATCGTACACTTACAGAGATACACCCAGCATATGCTCATGAGCGGAGCAACAGAAGGGGTGTTGTGTAAATGCTTCCCGCTATTCCTAGCAGATCTAGCTACCTCCTGGTTCTGCCATCTACCCCAAGGATCTGTCAACTCATGGGAGATGTTGAAAGAAAGGTTCATTAGCCAGTTCCGCATCCATGTAGAACAATCCAAGGATGCTTATTCTCTATCCAATGTCAAACAGAAATCCAGAGAGACACTGCAACAATATCTAACCCGGTTCAACGCCGCAGCGGCCGTAGTCCAAGATGCCGATGAGAAGCTCACCCTAATGGCCCTCTGTAGTGGTGTACACTCAGATACCAAGTTAGCTAGAAGACTAACTAAGGAAAAACCAGCTACTTTACCTGATTTCTTCCATGAAGCTGGAAAGTATATGAGACTTGAAGACGCCGCCACTGAGAGGCAGTCAGGGCAACAAGGTAAGACAACTTCGGACAAGGTTCCCGCTGCAGCTAAGGACACTCGAAGAAATGAATCTAGAGACAATGCTGGGGGCAGGAAGGTTGAAAAACGCCAATATCGACCAGGACCAAGATTTGACTCCTACACTCCTTTGAATGAAACAATCGAAAACATCTTTCTAGCCACTCATGGCGAACTCGGATACAAGCGCCCCCCGTACAAGAAAGAATCTGATAACGCACTCAAGTCTGGAAAGTTCTGCCGCTTCCACGAATCCCACGGACATGACACCAATGAATGCCACCATCTCCGGGACTTGATCGAAGAACACATCAGAAGAAGAAGGTTGGAACGCTATGTTAAAGGTCAGAACAGGACTCCAACTCCTGCCAATGAGAACTCAAAGCGACCCCTCCCAGAAGTAGGCGGAGGGAATCGCAACACCAGTGGCTCTAGTCAAGAGAAGATAGTGGTCCATACCATCTCGAGAGGACCACACATTGCCGACAGAAGCTGGGTAGAGATGGAAAGATACGGCAAGTCACTTAGAAATGCTGAAGGATGTGTTAACTCCATTAGGGAAGAACGCCACCCGAAACGGAAAGAGAGTGACGACATCGTATTCAGTAGGCGTGGTTTAAAAGGAAGACAGTATCCACATATGGATCCCATGGTCATCTCTGCCTGGTTCGGTCCAGCTAAAGTTTTCCGAATTCTAATAGACACAGGAAGCTCCGTAAATATCCTATTCAAGCATGCTTTCGACAAAATGAAGCTGTCAATGAAGGATGTGTCTCCCTGCAAAAAACCCCTGCACGGTTTCACTGGAGATGCGAAAATGCCCCTCGGGCAACTTGACCTCTTCGTCAAAATAGGAAATCATCCCCGCTCCGTTGTGCGAAAACAAACGTTCGTACTAATAGAAAACCACTCGGCCTACAACGCCTTCTTGGGAAGACCAGCCTTGTCTGACTTCCAAATTGTCCTAGCCCCGTGGTGCCTAAAGATGAAATTCCCAACAGATAACGGAATAGGAGAAGTTGAAGGAGACCAAGACGCCGCTCGAGATTGCTATGTAACTGAACTTCGCAATAACCGTAGAAAGGATAAAGGGAAAGATGCAGAGACTACTCTCTGCATGAAAAGCTTGGAAGCATAGCAACTAAAGAAAGCCCCTCCTCTTCGATACTCCAGCGATCCTTTCAATGAACTAGACCCCAGGGATAAGGAGGAGGAGGCTACCGCTGAGCCTGCATAGGCCATGGAATTCGTATCTGTAGACAAACATGATTCAAGTAGACTATTAAAAATAGGATCTCAGCTAAAAACAGAATTGAAGGATCAACTCATTGACTTTCTCCGCCACAACTTAGATGTATTTGCGTGGACACATGCCGATATGACAGGAATCTCCCCAGACATAGCATGCCACATGCTGAACATCGATCCCACCAAGGTACCTATAAAGCAGAAAAAGAGAAGCATGGGAGCAGAACGATCGGCAGCCCTCGATGAGGAAGTAAAGAACCTACTTGCTAATCACTTCATACGAGAAGCCATCTACCCAGAATGAATCGCTAACCCAGTACTAGTAAAGAAAGCTAATGGGAAGTGGCGAACATGCATTGATTTCTCCAACTTAAATGACGCTTGCCCGAAAGACTGCTTCCCGCTCCCCCGAATCGATCAGCTTGTGGACAGCACTGCCGGGCACGAACTTTTATCTTTTATGGATGCATACTCTGGATACAACCAGATTCCCATGCACGCTCCCGATCAAGACCACACTAGCTTCATCACTGACCGGGGATTATATTGTTACAAAGTCATGCCTTTTGGACTCAAAAATACCGGAGCTACCTATCAGCGCCTCGTCAACAAGATGTTCGCGGAATTAATAGGACAAACCATGGAAGTATATATGGATGACATGTTGGTAAAGTCCAGGAGAGCCGATGATCATGTAAGCCACCTGAGCGAGATGTTTCAGGTACTTCGCCGATATGGAATGAAGTTGAATCCTCTAAAGTGCTCCTTCGGAGTGTCATCGGGAAAATTCTTAGGATTCATCGTCCACGGCAGAGGAATTGAAGCAAACCCCGAACAAATCCGGGCTCTAAAAGAAATAAGGATACCTTCCACTCGAAAAGAAATGCAGAGCCTAAACGGAAAGGTGGCCGCCCTAAGCAGATTCATTTCCAAAGCAACTGACAAGTGCGTCCCATTCTTCGAAGCTCTCAAGAAAGACAAAGGAAAGTTCGAGTGGACCGATGAATGCTTAAAAGCCTTCCTTAACCTGATCGAACACCTTCAGAAACCACCAGTACTCTCAACTCCAAACGAAGGCGAAGAGCTATACCTATACCTCGCTGTATCATCTCATGCTCTGAGCGCTGCCCTGGTAAGAGAAGAAGACCGCACACAACGCCCGGTATACTTTATAAGTAAGAGATTTACAGGGGCAGAAGCCATATATCCTAAACTTGAGAAATTGGCATATTGTTTATTGATCGCGTCATGAAAACTACGACACTACTTCCAATCTCACTCCATCAGAGTTCTAACCGATCAACCACTAAGACAGGTGCTCCATCGTCCCGACACTTCTGGACGACTCCTCAAATGGTGCATCGAACTAAGTCAGTATGATGTCACCTACCATCCTCGCACCGCTATCAAGGGGCAAGCCATGACCGATTTCATTGCCGAATTCACTACCAACGAAGGCAAGGATCAATTTGAAATAGCAAAAAACATCAAGTGGAACCTCTTTTTAGATGGAGCATCGAATGAACAAGGCTCGGGGGCAGGTATTGTGATAATCACCCCTAGGGGAAGAAAGCTGTACTATGCATTAAGGTTGGAATTCGCGGCCACTAACAACGATGCGGAGTATGAGGCAGTAATAGCGGGATTGGAGCTTGCCTTAGAAATTGGAGTCAATTCTTTATGTCTTCATAGTGATTCTCAACTTATCGTGAACCAAGTACTAGGAGAGTTCCAGACACAAGGAGAACGACTCACAGCATATCTAAAGAAAACCAAACTGCTGCTCGATCAATTGGACCATTATCTAATCAAACACATTCTTTGGGAAGATAACCAAGAGGCCGATGAACTAGCAAAGCAAGCTAGTATGAAGAATAGCACCATTTTCGGAGCACTAGCCATCTCAAGGCAGCTAGCCCCAAGTTTCGAACAAGTGAATCTGATAACTGCAATCGAAGAAGGAACTTGGATGACTCCTATCCGAAAATATTTGCAGGACGGCACGCTACCAGACAAGCGTGATGAAGTCAGGAGAATTTTGAGGAAAGCTCCCCACTACACAATACAAGAAGGCATCCTCTATCGGCGTGGCTTCTCTAGCCCCTTATTCAGATGCGTCGCTGGGAGGGAAGCCATGGAAATCTTATTCAACATCCATCAAGGAAGTTGCGGAGATCACACTGGAGGGCACACTTTGGCGAAAAAGATACTCCGATATGAATATTACTGGCCCACGCTAAACAAAGACGCCTTAGACTTCGTCAAGAGATGCGACAGATGTCAGAAATTTGCCAAGATTCCTCGACTACCCACAAATGAGATTACTCAAATGACCAGCCCTTGGCCCTTTGTTGTATGGGGAATTGATTTAATTGGCGAACTGCCAACGGGCAGAGGCGGAGCCAAATATGCTATAGTGGCAGTCGATTATTTCACCAAATGGGTGGAAGCGGAACCCTTATATAAAATATCTTCAGCAAAAGTTATCAACTTCTTGATCAAAAATATTCTGTGCAGGTACGGAGTACCACTCAAGATCATATCGGACAACAGACTCCAATTTGACAGCGAAGAATTCGCCGACTGGTGCCAAGAGCATGGAACTCATAAAAGCTTCTCGTCAGTATCTTACCCTCAGGCAAATGGACAAGTCGAAGCTGTCAACAAAATTCTCAAAACCCTAATCAAGAAGAAACTTGAAAAGTCAAAAGGCGCTTGGGTGGACGAACTTCCTACGGCACTTTGAGCCTACCGCACATCTTTCAGAACATCAACGGGACATACCCCTTTCTCTTTGGCATACGGATCGGAGGCAATGCTCCCTGTTGAGACTATTGTTCCTTCCCACCGTAGGATCCACTACAATCCAGAAGAAAACGAAGAACTCCTCCTCATGTCTTTGGATCTGATTGAGGAAAGGAGAAACGATGCAGCACTCAAAGCAGCAGCTCACAAACAAAAAGTGGCAGCACTATACAACTCCAAAGTCAAGCATCGCATCTTACAAGAGGGAGATCTTGTCCTCAGGCGAATCTTTCCGCGCCCCGGGGCACTGGACCCCATCTGGGACGGACCATATGTAATTCATAAAGATCTCCACAACGGAGCTTATATTTTGTCAACAGTGGACGGAGAGGTGTTCCAGAGGGCATGGAACATCCGACACCTCCGCCGATACTTTTCTTAACTTGTACTGCCCATATGAAGTGAATTAACAAAGAGAATCAGTGGACGTAGGCATTTTCATGCCGAACCACTTTAAAAAATCTTGTCTCTTTTTAACTTGTTCCTTTATATCTTGGCTGCTTGTTAAACTTTATCTATTTCTGTTGAACAAAATCCTATGGCATCTCCACTCAAGACGCACCACGGCCTCATCTGGACAAGGCCTAACAGGTACGCTACGATTCTATGCACTCGCCAATGAGACTCTTTTGCTCCAGCATCCCTCTGCTGCGGGTTAACTCATTGTTCGCGACTGCCCTCAAGGCCAACTGTAATGAGCCGATTATAAGTCATCATAAAGGCCGACTATAGCCGATGGCAGCTCATTACGGCGTTCGGCTCGCCGGCAACTGTGAACCTACTTTAAGCCCCAACATAAGGTGTGGCCAGTCAGGGGTAGTTCACGGCCAACGGCACCCACGCTAGCCGGCCACGGTAAATCGAATAATACCCACGATTACGGACCATAATGGTTCGGGTAGTTACCGTGTGCGATCTCGGCTCCGATGTGTCTTAAGTGCGGCTGTGGTAAAAAAGAAAACTCCCTGCGGAGGCGTAAGATGGGTGACAAATGTCTCAAAGACCCACAGCTAGCGAAAGTGACTACAAAACCCGTTTGCCACGAACTTAAGCACATCGATGGCCTTCCGTGACTGGAAGTTTTACTTTTTCCATATTTCCATTTCATTTAAATACTTTTCTCCTATCCTGTATAACAAACTCCAAAGTACAGGAAACCAAATAGGGAGCATTCACTCATGAGAATCTAAGCCTACATGCTGGGTGGCAAGGTACTCAGCTATGTCCATGATCAGTTACACAAGACGCTCAAAGCTACCACCTGCAACTAAAACATGAAGGGCGATACTCTCTTCTCTTGTACATAAATATGTAACTATAGTTTATTCATACGTCACACTAACATTGCAAAACATGAAATTATATTTCAAGCAACAGCTTAACATCAAACACAACTAAAATCACAGGCATATGCATACTTCTCACGCACCACATCAAAATGACAACAACATTTAAACATAACAAAATCAGCTTATGTCATAAAATCGCATAAAGTTATTCTTTGCAAATAGTATTATTACAGTCACATCAATATTTTGGACTAACATAAACAGCGACAAAGGGAAATAAAAAGGTGGCCAAATCCGGACAAGTAACCAGCCGCGCCCACACTTCGCTCTTATCCTACCAACTCCCCCAAGCATACTTGGCCGCAGGGTGGGAGCTCCCAGCGTGTTGATCGGAAGTTCCACCTGTTCAATCCAGAAGAGGAACTCATTAAACAAACGATAAAACGATCAAGTTATGGAAACCCAGAAAGAAAAGGAAAAGAGAAGAATAACTCACCAGCGTCCGCCGCTTGATCCTCATATTCCAGTTGTACACCCGCTTCCTCCGCAGCAAGCAACCGCATCCCCTCCTTCACCGCCGCTTGCTCCTCTTTCGAGAACTGAGCAGTGACCACATGCAGACTAAAAGCCACTCCACCTTCCTTACTCGCATTGACCCTGGCCTCCTCTAAAGCCCGAAGATATATCTTGGCCATGACCCTGGGATAGTCATCCATCCAAGACAAGCTGCCCTCCTTCCAAGTGCGGAAGTACATATCCTACAGCATCTCGTCCATCATCCCCTCATTCTCCTCAAACTCCCTCACCCGGGCCTCGGAAGCTTGCAACTTGGCGACAGCGACATCCCTCTCTGATCGGTATCTCAAGCAGTTAGCCTGGAGAGACCTCCTCATCTCCTCCATCTCCTCCTTTAACTTGACTTGAGCCATCTCCGCGGCCTCAAGCCTCCCAGACAACTCCTCTACCTGCTCGAGATCCGCATTCCGAACCTCATCCACTGTCGCAATGGCCATGTCGATCCGCTCCTTACAGGCGGCCTCCATCTTCCGTAATTCTGCCCTACTAGCCTTTTCCATGGTCTCTTTCAGCCGCCTGGAGGCTTCCTCGTGCTGAGAAATCTGAACGGCTTGACCGGCAAGCTGTTCGGCCTGATCGGCAACCTTCAGCCGCAATCGAATATTAGCACTCCCAATCTCCTCCCCGGCCTTGACCAATTGAGCATGATACTTCATTAACTTCTTGGTCTCTTCAGCCACCCGATCGATATTAGCTTTGGCTTCATCTCCCATGGTAACTACCCGAGTGGTAAGCAGATCAAGATCTAGGGACTTAGCCTCGTCTAACACTCGTACCATGGGGTTGCGGGGAAGAAGGTGCTCACCCGTGGCCTCATCAAATGAAATATCCCGAGAGCTTGGATCTAAATCAGGATGACCGGCAAAGGGGTCGCGAGGCACGTCAGGACGCCTTATACGGATAACAGTGGGATTCTTAGAAGGAGGTGGAGGGGGGATAAACTCCGTGCTCTCCTCCGTGGTATCACGAGGAGGCTGAACAGGAAGCTGCGGACCAGGGGAAGGCTCAAATAAGGAACGACTCCTCTTCTTTTTCTGAATGCTCTCTTCAATGACCCCAAGAAGAGGACGGTATTTGACCACGTCCCCAGGACGACCAGTAAGAGGCTTCGGCTTATCATAAGCTCTCATCAACTTGAATTGTTCAAGGCGGCGTCGAACGTCTGACGTTTTAGCCGCCTGGCCTGCCCCTGGAGTAAAAAACAAGTATTATGAACATACGACGATCCATAATTCAAGAAACATGTTAAGTTAAAAAGAAAGAAAAAGTGAGAATGCACATCTATTATACAAATCCTGCGGAGGAGTGGGATACTGCAATAAGTCCTGAATCTCATTCCAGGACGGAAGTGAAACATAAAATATTTCTAAGTGCCTATCGTAAATGGAATCGACAGAGGACAAAAGTTCACCTTGCGCCGCCGGAGTCACCCTGGCTGAGGAGCCCTTAGGAGGTAGATCGGCACCAACCCCGACCTTGCCAGTCTCTTTCGCCTTCTCCGCTCCCGATTCTCCCTCCGATTCCCCGAAGGCCTGGAGGAGGGCCTCATCCAGTTCAGAGTCTTGCCCAGAAGTTAAGGCACCAGCACCACTACCACCCTGACCATCTCCATCTCCTCCGCCCTCCGACTCTCCTTCCATATCGCCTCCTTCGCCCTCTTCCACGCCTTCCTCCTGCGGGATGATCGGGCAAGTACTAGGAGAGGGGCCCTCAGACTCCTTAAGCTTCTTGCCTCCCGCGACGGGATGTTGTGCAAAGGGCTTGCTCTTGCCACTCTTCACCGTGGCCCCCTCCTTAGCTTTAGCGGCCTTCTCCTCAGCCGTGTCCCTCTGCTTAACCACGGACTGGTGCGGCTGGATCAAGTTGTACTCCAGGAGGGTAGCGTTCCTGATCAGGAACGAAGCCGACCTGTCCCGTGCGGGAATGGCCTTTATTTCAGCATCCATCCGCGCCAAAGAATCATCTTCCACGACTGCAATGCCACCTGTCGCTAGCAAGAAATAGAGGCGTGTCAGAAGAAGCACTACAGTCAGAACATGGAAAATATAAATGAAATTCATCTTACAGCCGGAAGTGAAAAGACGGAAAGAAACAGAATCGTCCTTGATAAAAAACCATTCTTTCTTGAACATGGTAAACTTTGAATATAAGTCCAAGATCGGTTTGAAGGGCACGGCCGCTTCTAGACTAATATACGGAGACCCCTTCTTGTAGCCTCTCAGGTTATACAAATATCGAATTTCCCGGTTAGAAGGAGGGCGCCCGTACCTCCTCTGGAAGATGACGAAAAGGCTCACCAGAATGGCATAAGAGTTCGGCTGGAGCTGGAATGGAGCCACCTTCAAGTATGTGGTAAAGCTAACTATCCAGGCATTGATAGGAGGGATAGCACCACACATGCAATGATATCTGCTGTAAGCAAAGTAGCCTTCGGGGGGATTATACGGCATCACTCCATCTCCCGGCAACAGCATGCGAGCCCTGTCTATCCCGAAGGAGCGGGATATAATATCAAGTTGCTCCTCCTTTAGGGAGCTAGGAAAGCAATCGGGAGGGGAGATCAGAAGTTCCTGGGGACCGTACCCGTCCACTAACGACCTCGGAACAGGCCCATGTCGCACCGACCCTGGTTGGGCTGGGAGCTCGGAGGAAGATGACTCTCCTCTACCTTTAGACTTCTTTTTATCCGATCGGGTTTCCGCTTTGCGAGACATTTATCTTCAGCACAAGAAAAACACGGTGTTAGAACAAGAAGTATAGAAACATAAACAAGCAAAGTATCTAAAGCAAGCGTATAAAAGCCTAAGATTTCGCTCAAGATTCAAATTTCCGAGTCTCATTCGGCATATGCCTCATTCGGTAGTTCCATTCGGCATTGGAAGTTCATCCGGTATATGAATTCGTTCGGTAGTACAGTGCAAAGTTCATCCGGCACCAAAATCCCATATTCATTCGGTACAAAAACCATTCGGCATTAACAGCCTTACGCGTGTATTCGGCAGTCAGATTCATTCGGTGGTAAAGGTCATTCGGCATAGGAACATATACCTGATTCGGTGAAAGCTTGGTTCGGCAGAGAAGTTGGTTCGGCTAGAGATCGATTCGGCACTCGTTGGTTCGGTAAGGAATAACTAAGGGGGGTGTAGCCCCTATATATAGGCGAGGGCAGAAGCACCGGTCCAGCCGGTTCGGCATACCGGACCAACCAAAAACCGAATGAAACCATCTCAACCAGCAAAAGCCAGAAACAGGTGGCATGCAAGGCGCCTCACACAGATAAGTACCGAACTCTAGGACCTACTAATAAAATAGAGATTATGATAACGATGAACAAGTCGTAAATCGCTCACTAACATGGGTTACCCACTTACACATGTACGCGACCACGAACGGTCCACAGGCATGCTCTGAATGGCTATTAACCCTATCGTTGTGAGAATCTACGCTTCGACATCCTTTTAAAATTCATCGGTTGGATGGATATTTAGCTCTGCTAATTCTGAAATGGCTAAGCCACTTAAACATGTACGGGGTCGCGAACGATCCTTAGGCATGCTCTGAGCTGGCGATAAACCATCTTCACAAACGATCCAGGGACCCACTCGAACGAAAACCTGGCATCAATAATGCTGAGCCCCTTTGGGGCACACCTACTCGCCTCGAACGGCACCCGACCTCGAATGGTCACATCTCGCCTTGAACGGCACAATTCACTTCGCCTCAAATATTTCGATCCCGAACGGTCGTCATTTGAAATCACATTAAAACTGTAAATTCCTTTGCAGGAAATCAACAGGATATGGACATCCAGCTCATTGCATTACAAAGCACGCCTTCCTACCGCAAGGCATGAGGACACCGATAGGACATGAACATCCAGCCCATGGTGTTACGAAACGAGCTTTCCTACCGTAGGGAAACAAAGCGCGACACATGCAAGCACGTGCCCCACTTTGGGGGGCAAATGTTGGGCGAATTTTCACCCAGAAGATCTTAAGACCGAGAAGCGTCAATTTCACCCGGATTCGCAACCTCCATTCCATCCGGTTCCTAAGTCCATTCGGCAATGAGGGCAAGATCTCATCCGGTTCAATCTCATTCGGCGTACCCCATCCGGTCCAAACGCATTCGCCCCATCCGGTCACAAGCCTCCACTGCCGAGCCAAGCTCCATTCGGTCACCGAGCCAACCTTCTCCAAGAACTCAACACGGACTCTCCCATGCATGCCGAACCAAGCATCCACTACCGGTCCACCGTACTTCACCACCAAGACCGGACCAACCCTCACAGCAACCACCATCACCGGACCGAACCATCCACAACCGGACCGAGCTCCAACCTCTCCAAGCACGGCCGATCCAAGGCTTCGCCGAACCAGAACGCTGCCAGGCCAAATTGCTCCAGCCCAGGCCCACCAGCAGCTATATACATCCAAGACCTCTGCCCCCTACCTCACTCTATAAATAGAGGGGCAGGGGTACAACAATGGCCGACAAGTTTGAGAGCTCAAGCGCGGAAGGAACTTTCAAACTACTTTCATATACTTGTACACAAAGCATTGTACTTGTAATCTGAAAGAAAGAAGATAATAACATATAAAGTGGACGTAGGCACGTTCTGGCCGAACCACTATAAATCTGTGTGTCTTTTACATTTCAGCCCCTGCTTTTTTCATATTTACACAACTCATCTAAATCATTAAGAATCACATAAAATCAACTAAATCACACGACTTGGAGGTGTTTGCCCATTTTTTGTGCAAACAATGAGCGGGAAAAAAGAAAAAAGAGAAAAAAGGAAGCTTAGAGATGGTTTGCAAGTGCATTTTGATAACTCAATGTTTTATTTCAAATTCTCTAAGCCCAAGGAGAGGTTTCATGTTCTAGACGCCGAGTCTTCTCTCATGGAAGGAAAGCCCTTTATTACTACCACTGGGAGTGCATCTATTGACAATGCCAGAGAGCAAGTCTTATCGAATCCTGTATGGACTCATTTTTCTCACATTTTCTTTGTTTTGCAACCGATGATTAGTTTAGACTGGCTGGCGAGCCTTGTAGGCTAACTGAAATGCTTTGATGTTAATACAGTTGCTACGAAAAAGCTTGTTTATGCTAAGACATTGATTGAAATTACTCCGATAAACTATTGCCATTTAAGCTTAGAGTCAGTCTTGCTTCTAGTCATGTGGCTATTATTGATGTTCACCATAGTCGAAAGCCTGACATTTGCACGACGTGTTGCTCTTTCGGTCATATAGTTGATTTATGTAAGCATGGTAATTCTGTTGTTTCTCCACCGGTGGAAGATTTTCATCTTCCTTTTATTGTTGAGGTCCCTCTTCCTCGTTCATCGATAAGAAAGTGGGTTCCGAAGTGTAGGTCTGTTGAGGCGGATCCTGCTGTTCTTGTTTCTAAGCTGGAGGTCCCACTAGAGCAATCTATGCCGATTGTATTCGGTTCCCCGATGAATCCGGTGGTAGCTCCCCTCCATATTATCTGGAATTCGCCCGAGCAAGCCCGGTCCATTACTTTAGGAAATGAGGTTTGAAACATCGGGTGGTTAATTTTACAAGTTTGTAGGCGTTGATGGTGAGAATAGGAGACTATTCTATTAGGTGGAAGATGAAGTGCTTTCTCTATGTGTGTTGGACGAACTTGGGGACTATAATAGGTCCGTATTGGCAGATGTCTCTTAAAATATGAAGCATTTATATGGTGTTGATTCGGTAGATTATGTTCCTTTTCTAGTTTCTCTTTTTTCTGGGTACGTTCATATCATTGCCCTGCCTCTTCTGAGGACGGGAATAGCTCCATCCCTCCAGAGGGGGACTAGTGTTGTCATTGTTGTAGTAATATATGTATTTGCCTATCTTTTGGGATTATTTTTTTATTGAATTGTTCCAATGCATGTACCGAACATCTATTCCTTATTTTGTTTATAAATAGTAGATGACCCAATATAAAGCCAACTATCATTGCTAAAAGTTTTTATAAATAAATATTTTAAAATAAAAAATATTTTAATGATCATTCCAAATACATGCACACACATTTATATTTGAATTTAAATTTAAATTAGATTTTAATCTAGATTTGGTTTTAAGTTTAAACCGCCATAAGATAATTTACGTATTAATTTCAAACCATTTTGAATAAATAAAATTATTATAATCATTTCAAAATATAAATACATGCATATGCATATAAATATTATATTAAATCATGGATGTGTGTATGTAAAAAGAATAATGTGTCCATTGCTGTATAAATCCTACTACTTATATCGAGAACAGTAAGCCATACATATGTCATGTATGTTGCACGTGCACAACACACATTGTGTATTTGATACACATACATATTATATATTATATAAATTAAACCATACTTTTGTATAAACAGGTAAAATAAAATAAAGATTTTATTTAAAATATTTGTAGCGACCCGCCATTTTTAACATCTAAAAATAATTATAAATGCCAACAAAATACACTTACAACTAGTTTCAAACTTTAAAGATAGGGAACCGTGGGTATATAAAATTAAAGAGAGTCTACAACAGTGAACACAAAAAAGAGACCTCATAGCGGAATAAAATTACTAATGTACATATCACTATAAGACATAAAATGTATATTAAATAAATAAATCATCTCAATTTTTCTATACATTAAGCATTTATAAAGCAATACAACACTGATACATAGAAATAATCTTAGGCAAACAACATGTGAATGCAGCATACAACCTAAGCTCCTTCCTTTTCCTTTTTCCTTTCCTTTTTCTTTCTTTCACCTGCCAACTTTACAAATATGTACAAAAAGAAAAAGGTTGCAACTGTGTTTGGACTGCGCCTAACCCTATACATCCCAGCCCAACCTAAGGGATCTGTTGGCTATTGCATATGAAAAGACTGCTTACACACCCCTTTTGGGGATCAAACCCACACGGTTCTATTTTCCACTCTTCTCATGTGTCTAAATACTTGTTGGTACATTGCAACCATAACATCCATGCAGCCATTGCAGCTATCACAAAAAATGCAATCAATGCAACCATCACAACCAATGCAAATAGTAGAAGCAAAAAAATATTATTCCTACTCATTCATTTCAATAAATCATCATATTAGGCAACCACAACAGTAATAGTACACGGTTTTCAAACATCGACAATATTTAATGGCATCCACAACCCATCAATTAAGAAAATCACAACACATAAATATACTTACATAAATCATCATCAATGTAAATATAAATCGTCAAATATATACTAGTCAAATCAACATTAGTAACACAACACCCATCATTAATTTACCATAATTAACTACCCATCAACTAGTAGCAATAATGGTAAAATATCACACATTCATCAAAATGCAATACAATTATCAAACATCAAACATATATGATAATTACAACAAAAATTCAATCACACATTCAATAACCATCAAAGTAATATATTTACATCCATTATTCTCTTAAATCATTTTATTATAGTTTATTGTAAATCCACCTTTATTAATTTATCTTCAAAAACAATAAAAATTCTTCCAAAACATTAGTACGCTTCAAATTCCTTTGTTTTACTCCATTTCATACCCCCGAAACATCGTATTTTAAACCAAAAACAATAATATTGTAGTTTAAATCATCATAACTACTTTTCGTTTATGTTCACCTCTGAATAGAACATTTGTGGAAAATATTCCTTTATCACTACTGTTATTATTATTCAAAGAACATTCCCTTATTATTACTCAAGCAATAATAATAATATTTCTCATCATAAACATAGCAAAATTAATTATTTTGTCATTTACATTAAATAATACCATTTTATCCAAAATCATAATATTTTTATTTACAATCTAATTTTATTTATTAATAACAATAACCCCTCAGGTCTCAGTCTAAAACTAATTCATGTTATTATTTATCAATTTCCTCATAAATTCATAAATTGTAACTTTATTTAATCCATAATTTTAGTTTTGGTAATTTGTTAAATCATCGTTATTTACAGAAACAACATAAAATCTGTAGATAACTTTATGTATTATTTATTTATCTAATTCTCTTATTATTATTTTTTGTCAAGATGATAATATTCAAATTGAATCTCTTTAATGTACTCCAAAACCAGTTCCTTACTATTTAGCGCAAAATAGTATAATTTTCACAAAAACTATATTAATATTTATAAAATCTCACTCTATTGAATAATAATAGTAAATATTCCAAAATAAATTTAAAGTATATTCTCCATAATCATATTTATATTTCTCTAGAAATCCATAATAATAACCATATTAAATTTCTCCAGTTAATTTCTTTTTATTTCAGTCAAACACTATGCAAAATCCACAAATCTCATTACTTATAATTTATTTATCCAACCTAACCAATTTCATCCATTTTATATCAATTACATCCAAAACTTGATAACAATCCATTGCAGTTAAATACCCAATAACACAATAATCAATAATAAATAATTAACATGGCAAAACGTATACAAAATAGTCATAATATCAAACCATATTCAGCATATCACAACACATCAATAATTATGATTTTCCATCGATAAATATCTACCTTATAATGAAAAATTCAATTAACTAAATTAAATAAATCATACCAAAGCACTTTTTTCCAACATTCTTCAAACTATGCAAACCCAGCGTCATATGTCTGGAATTCCACCATGAGTCCAATGGAAAACACTGTACATGAATTGGAGTTCGTATGTAGAAGATACGAAGGTTAGAAGATATAGGGTTAACATAATAATTTAAAAATTAGATTAGGGAAACATTATTCTATTCTCACTGCTATAGTCCCCTAATTTACAGGATGTCCTCCCATTGACTCCTCATTGCCATCACCTTAGTCACCTATGCCGCCGTCGTTCACGTCCATTCGCCACCACATCACTAGATGCACAGACCTAAACAAAGGCTGCTTTCTACGGTGCTCCTCCGCCATGCCTTGAAACTCATGAGTGCCAAAGTTTTAGGCCAAATTCAGCCCAATTACAGTGTCAATTGATGAAATTCCAATTACCATTCCACTCTACTCATCGAGGGCTACAAATCAATGTCCTTAATTTTGCCGAAAACTTCCAAATAGGAAGTGCCCAACTTTAGAACTAGGGTTTCTCCGATTTGAACTTTGACCGTGATTTTTAGTCGACTCAAGCGTCTTTTCAAATAGAACACTTGCCACTGGCTCCATTCATCCAGAGCTTCGCAGCGACATCTAATTCGATAGGGTTCGACCGTTTTAATTTTTAATCACTTTTAATTAATTTGCTAATCACCATTAGAAAGCAGTTAGGGTTGATTTTGGGGTTGAGGAAGAAAAGCGAAGATAGAGGTAACAACTAGGGTTTTGTAGCCTCACTTATATAGTTGTTAGGTTAGGTTATGGACTGCGAATCCAGTTTGATCCGAAACATCTACATACCAAGGAATGAGGTTTCGGCCGGTACCCCGAAATTTCGGTGGTACCGGACCGTTATCGCTCGAGCACGATCCGAAACCGACAGTCAAAATCGGTTTCGGATCTAGGGCAAAAAAAAAGGAATCGAATCATTTTTGCTCAGAAAAATTAAAATCATCAGTGCGCATGTGAAGAAACAGTGGGATGTCGACCGAAAGCAACCAAAAAGCAAAAGAAATCGAATAATGTATCAAATCAGAAACTTTATTCACCGAGCGTGAATCAACAATGAAAAGCGAATGATTAATTCAAGTTGAAAGCCTATAAAATACCGTGCTTCAATTACATACTCACAGCATCGAAGATTACAGTGCTTCAACGAATTTCTTCTGCTCGCGCTTCAATTACATACGCACGGTAGCTTCTTCTTCCCCACGGTAATTTCTGCTCGCCTTCAATTACTCACGGTAATTTCTGCTCGTCGCGATTCCTGATGCTTTTTTTTTTAATCGAAAATTGGAAATCACGTTTTCGTGTTATTTTTTACTCGAGAACTGTAAATCGCGATTTAGGGCTGGGGAATGGTAACGTGAATTATGAAAGAGGAAGGGGGGAATGACTGTTAATTAAATGGGTGGGCTGCTTGTTTTTTTTGTGACAGTAAAGGATTACTGGCTCTGATTTAATTAAATGGGTTGTTAGGTGTAAACATATATTGGGCTGTTAGGTTTAAACTTTAAACGTATATTGGGCTGCTTGTCATTTAATTTACTTCAGCATGTTTTTTTTACAGTAATTGGCCTGCTTGTCATTTTTGTCATTTAATTTACTTAAGCATGTTTTTTATTTTGGGCTATTTGGAGCTTAATTTAAGTTATATTGTTCACAATTTATAGGTACGCTATGGAAAATCAAGCAAACACTACAGAGATCGGTTGGAATTATGGCACCCCAATCGATGGAAATGTTCGAAAAACAAAATGCAGTGTTTGTAGTAAACAAATCAACGGTGGCGGTATAACGCGTTTGAAAGAACATTTGGCAGGTGTAGGCGGCAATGTAATGGCATGTCCAAACGTTCCTCAAGATGTCAAAAAATTAGTACGAGCTCATATTGTTGGAAAAAAAAATGACCGTGCTAAAGGAAAACTAGAGAAACAATGCGTACAACAAGAATTGATGAGCAGACCTCAACAACACGACTCGAACAGTGAAGATGATGAAAACGAAGATGATAGAGATGTTCGTCGTGCTATGCGAGAAAGCAGTGATACATTTAGAGAACAGGAGATGCAAAGATCTTACAAACAATCAGGTGTCGGTTCTAGTCAACCAGAGCGGAATGTACGTAGTAGATCTACGAGACTAGAGGATGATTTTGAAACTCGCTCTGTTGCAAGGATTGATTCATACATGCAGAAAAAAGGAGGTATTTCTCAACCTTCTATTAAGTCTGCAATGAAAGGTATTAAAAATGCTAAAAAGCACATAGGTCGTGCAATTGCTAAATTCTTTTACTTTAATCACATTCCACATAACGTTGCAAATAGTCCTTATTATGCAACGATGGTTGATGCGATTGCGGAATGCGGTCGTGGAATAGATCCACCTACCGCATATGAATTATCACATTCATACTTGGAAATGGAATTAGAAGAAGTTCGATCATATATTACCACTTTTCATAATTTTTGGGATGAATATGGTTGTACGTTGATGTGTGATGGTTGGAGTACTCAGAATCGACGAAAAATTATAAATTTTCTTGTGTACTCCACCCATGGGACGATATTTCTCAAATCTGTAGATGCTACTAATAAATTTCAAAGCAGTGAATATATATGTGGATTGATGAACGAAGTTGTAGAGACTATTGGAGAAAGTAGAGTAGTGCAAGTAGTGACAGATAATGGGGCCAACTATAAAGCTGCCGGTCAATTGTTAATGCAGAAAAGAAAACATTTATACTGGACGCCATGTGTAGCACATTACATTGATCTGATCTTAGAAGATATTTCGAAAGAACCGGAGGTAACATCTATCATCTCAAATTGTCAATTAATAATGACATTTATATACAATCATGGTTGGTTACTTTCCATAATGAGAAAAGAGACAAATGGCAAAGAATTGATCAGACCGGCAGTGACTAGGTTTGCCACTCATTTCATTGCATTAGACTCTGTTTATAAACACAAAAATGAATTGAGAAGAATGATTGCTACGAGGGAATGGGCATCTAAATTGCCTAGACTCGCTGTTAAGGACAAAAGAACTGCAACCAATGTCTCCGACCTGATTTACAATGATACTTTTTGAACTGCCGCTGCTTCCATCATTCTTGTATTTGAACCACTAGTCAAAGTATTAAGAATGGTGGATAGTGATGATAAAGCAGATATGGGCTACCTTTATGAAGCGATGGATCTCGCGAAAGAGTCAATTAGGAAAAACGTTGGCTCAAGGCAATCAAAAAAATGGTGGGACATTATAGATAAAAGATGGGAAAAACAACTACACCGGCCAATTCACGCGGCAGGTATTTTAAATTATTACCTTACAATAGTTAAAATTCATAACATTCATGTTCCAACTGTTTAAAATATAGGTTATTTTCTTAATCCTATCATTCAATATGGTGATGCGGTAAACGATAGTGAAGTGTTAAATGGATTCAACAACGTTGTTGAAAGAATGATCCCAGACATATTAACACAAATCGAGAATGGAAAAGAGGTAAATTGCATCAAATGTTTTATTTAAAATATAAATCAGATATTTAATTTTTATATCCACAGGTGGACAATTACAGAATGAAAGTTGGCGCATTTGGCTCTCCAAAAGCAAAATCAGCTATAAATAGTTGTTCTCCTGCTCAATGGTGGTCAATAATTGGTAGAGAGGATGCTCCAAATCTAACACGCTTAGCAATGCATATTCTAAGTCAGACTGTTTCTTCTTCAAACTGTGAAAGAAATTGGACTACATTTTCCATGATTCATACAAAATTGAGAAATAGAATCAAAATGGAAAATCTAGAAAAATTAGTATATGTACATTACAATATGAGATTACGAGCAAAGAATGTTAAACGTCATGATACAAATGATCAATTGATTGATCTGAATTATATATTTCATGAGGAGGTTCCGTTAGCAGAGTGGACTACTGAAGTTGAACCACGGTTGCTTGATGACGATCCATTGATGGTTAATATGATGAATGATGCCGTTGCTGCAGTGGATGGCATACCTGCACAAACAATGGCAAGTCAAAGCACTGAAAATAGTAGTGGCTCATCAAATGGTGATAATGGCAATACTGGTGGTAATGGTATCAGTTTAGCAAGTAATTATGGCCTTGGTTCTACTGATGGTGGTGGTTCGCATAGACCAACTATACCTTACGTGAGAAGAAGAGGTGTGATGGGCAATCGTGACAGAAGAGAGAGTAATTTGAATGTTGAATATGGACAACAACAAAATTATGATTATGCTAATAATCCGTATACGTCAAATGATCCACCTAACTATAGACATTCTACTTCTGACTACACCGGTGGCTATTATTATCACGGAGCAAACGAGGTATATAACAGTGATATATCAAGCGATCAAAATAGTCAGACTACATGTACAACACAGAATGACGAACCCTCCTCATTTGATAACATGTTGGCAACGTTTCTAGGCACATGACAAATACAATATGGTTATCCACCATACCATACGACACAAGTGGATGAAGAAAATTGTGAGAATAATCCATATACAGCACCGAGAAATAGTTTTTGGATGTGGTAAATTTATGATGTTGTATTCTATTTCTTTGTACACTATAATTATATTTTATTGATTGTTCACAAGTTTATTAACAAACTACTGAAAACCGAAATTTGGACCGAAACCGAAACAAAACCGAAACTTCCGAAATTTACAAAATCATCCGAAACTAACAAAATTTCAAATGACCGAAACCGAGACCGAAACCGAGTTCTCGAACCTTGCTACATACGCTGTTTAAACATTATAATGCCTCTATTTCGCAAACCGTAACTCCATATATATCAAAATTATATATCAAATCGATCAACTCGGAAAGACCTTCAAACGGTTATAAATACAACACTTAATTCACTCTTCTATTAAAAATTTACTTTTAATTACATTAACATTAAAAGCGTAAAATTTGTGGATCGTTACATTCTTCCCTCCTTAAAAAAATTATGCCATCGCAATTCCTAAAATAGAACTCTCAATCAAAATTAATAAAGTATTGGTCTAATCACAAAATATGAGAAGTACACCAATCGCAAGATAATTACCTATGAAGTATTATATAACCACATAACATTAACTGCGTTATAAACAGATTCATCCATAAACTGAATCTAAATTTCCACCCACACATACTATAGTATCATATATACATTCTTGACCACACAATTCAAACTATTATATGTAAAATAACACTTTATTAATAAAGGTGAACAATATCAACCATAGATTAATTCATCTAATGTATCTTAATAATTCGACCATAATTGACTACAACAAAGCATATGTTTATTCAAACATGGATGTACAATAAATATAAATCAATAGTCATCATAACTTAAAAGAAAACACACATTCAAAATAGTATGGTATTATGACAACATTAACCTATCAAACAATAACATGTGTGTGTATGTTAATTCCTATGCTGAATAGACATCCTACATAGTATGCATATCCTTAAAACTATCAATGATCTACCTCTTAGTCTCATCCTCAAGATAACTGGTGTACTATCTCATATCTATACCAACCAAATATCATGTACACCTACTTATGGTCACAACCTCATAGCAATATGGTCTTCCACTCATATTACAGTTGCATCAACCCTCATATCGTTTGTATGCATTGGATATATGATGTAATGCCTCACCTTTATATTTATATTACCTAAGAATATTACAAGTAATATTGTCGAGTGATACGGAGAATAAGGCTGGATAGAAGAGGCCATTCATATTTATTTCCCTATGCTAACATTGTCACGTTTTTACCTTTTAAGTTTAAAGAAATATAGTGACATGACCAATCTTGGCACAAAGCAATAGACGCATTAGCTTATCTAAAATATAACAATATATTACATATTCAAAACATAGAATCACATATTGCAACGAAAAATATATAATATAGACTATATCATATCACTTAAGGTAAGCCAACAAGGAGAGTATTGGATCGACATACACACACAAACACACACACACACTGTAACATCTCGCCTTTTTGTATGCTTTAAATCGATGATAAACCACACACGTCGGACTTAAACTATACAGAAGGGTGGATTGTTATAGGGTAAATAAGAAAAAGCAGAGAAAGAAAAAGAACAAAACAGAATCTTGCAACGGAACGATAAAATATAATAATTAAATATACAGTTCATGAAGCTGTTTTACAAATATTCGATTATACTTATACAATACATATCAGAGTTACACATACCAGAGAACAACAAATAATGCTGCAGAACAGTATGAATGTAGCGGAATACTATAATAAATAATAATAAATCTTCGTCCTCGTTCTTCAGAATACGGTCTTCCAAATCCTGAAATGCTCAGGCTGACCCGAATGAATTGAAAAGACAAAACACTCGAGTCAGAACTAAAAAATCTTATGCAAGTTAAATCCATAGAAATAAATATGAGTGGAACGACATCAGAGATGCTTACGGGATTTGACATCTCCTATCCAGTGTCTAACGTGAGTACAGTAACTTAAGAGATGCTCGGGATTCACATCTCCTAAGGATCCGTTAAACTATTTACTATGTAGTAATATACGCTATTATAATAATGTCTATTAGTAAAATAAACTTACTTTTTAATAGCGTTAAGGGATTACCCATATAGCCTTACCACGTAATAGTCACAGTAGTCCATCCAGTATCAGCGCATCTCTAGATCGGGAGGCTACCCTAAATACTCCACGGGCTATGGGAGAAATCCAAAATCGTACAAGACGCGCTAGGGTAGGTGACACGGCACAACTAGGCAATGACAGGGTAGATATAACAATTACACTTTCGGTCCGGTGGTAACGCGTAGCAGCTACTACCGCCCATCTCGAGCCACACCCCCAAATCAAAAGAATCAAAAGTGACCACCAAATAAATCTCCAAGTCAGAATATAATAGCGAAGGAGTGTGTCCAATCAGAGGAATGACCTCATTAGCCCGTCAATTGCTCATGTTTTACCCACCTTATGCCAACTCACGAGAGTCGGGTCCACGCTCATACCTCAAAGGAACACCGCCACCATCCTACTTCATTCTGGAATGTCCACCGCATACATGGTCTTCAAAGTGGTTTTCAGTATCGACAGAGAGTATGTCTATATCCGATCCCGGTCTCTTTACCAACCAATCGTTATTATAACACCGCGGTCATTTTAAAATAATTTTACTTCAAAACCGTAATATAATATCCATTTCAAAACCATATAAATACGATATCATTTCCATTTTAAACCCCAAATCAATATGATATTATTTTTATGAAACCCAAATCAATATAATATCACTTTTATTTCAAATATATCATTTTTCCAAAATCATAGCACTTTCAAATTATACACTTCGAAACCAAACATTTGAAATTTTAACACTTTTAAAACATAATACTTTGAAATTCATAACTTCGAAACATTTCAATTTCGTTATATTTCAAGGCTTTAAATATTCCAGAATTTCAATACTAAATTTGATAATTTCGATTCAACAGTTAAATTTTCTATTATTTAGTTTGAAATAATTTACATAATAAATCCATTATAATTTATATATAACCCAAATTTCAAATAATTGAATATTTCCTTAAATTTAATTATACTTGAAATATTCATTTAAATCACACTAAACCAAAATCAAGTTATAAGAATCATACCTTTTAGAATTTCAAATTTAATAAATTCTACATCAACTTATTGACTTTAATTCTTAATTAAGCTCAATTTCAAATAAATTTCCAATTTACCTTCCAACCTTAATTTCTCGAAATCTGAGAGGGGAGTACAGAACTTATTTCTTTTCAAAGTTTCTTTAAAACAATTCTTTCAAATTATATTGAAATATTTATATCAGAAAATAATTACAAACGATATTATTTTATTCCAAAAATCCTTTGAAAGAAATTTTTAAAAATTCCGGAACTTAAGTTCTAAAATTTCCCATTTCCATCTATTTTATTTCCGATCTCATTTCAATTATTATTTATAAATTTCATTACCTAACAACCAATACTTTGCAACCAAATATAACCTTTATAAAAAATTTATTTTATATATATAGAAAATATAATAGGCAAAATTATTTCATTCACCTATATTAAAAACAAATATTGTGTCGGTCTGTCCTATTAAGTGTTTAGAAATCCCTATTGATGTCATAGCGTCCTATGCACCAACCAGAATTTATAAATACAAAATGGGATAAATTAACACAATATTAAAACCTTTTATAACTCTAACAAATACGTTCTCTCATATATATATGCTCAGCGACTCCCCATAGGGATTACTACCCTTTTAATAAAGAGTCAGACCCCTACAAAGCTAATGTTTATTGCTAAACCAAAGCTCTGATGCCAGATGTAAGATCCCGCCTTTTTGTACACTTTAAATCGACGATAAACCACACACGTAAGACTTAAACCATACAGAAGGGCAGATTGTTATGGGGTAAATAAGAAAAAGCAGAGAAAGAAAAAGAACAAAACAGAATCTTGCAGCGGAACGATAAAATATAATAATCAAATATACAGTTCATGAAGCTGTTTTACAAATATTCGATTATACTTATACAATACATATCAGAGTTATACATACCCGAGAACAACAAATAATGCAGCAGAACAGTATGAATGTAATGGAATACCATAATAAATTATAATAAATCTTCGTCTTCGTCCTCCAGAATACGATCTTCTAAATCCTGAAATGCTCAGGCTGACCCGAGCGAATTGAAAAGACAAAACACTCGAGTTAGAACTAAAAAATCTTATGTAAGTTAAATCCACAGAAATAAATATGCGTGGAACGGCGTCAGAGATGTTTACGGGATTTGACATCTTCTATCCAGTGTCTAACGTGAGTGTAGTAACTTAAGAGATGCTCGAGATTCACATCTCCTAAGGATCCGTTAAACTATTTACTATGTAGTAGTATACACTATTATAATAATGTCTATTAGTAAAATAAACTTACTTTTTAATAGCACCAAGGGGTTACCCATATAGCCCTTATCACGTAATAGTCATAGTAGTCCATCCAGTATCAGCGCATCTCCAGATCGGGAGACTACCCTAAATACTCCACGGTCTACGGGAGAAATCCAAAATCGTACGAGGCACGCTAGGGTAAGTGACACGACACAACTAGGCAATGCCAAATTCGATATACCAATTACACTTCCGGGCCGGTGGTAACGCGTAGCAGCTACTGCCGTCCACCTCGAGCCACACTCCCAAATCAAAAGAATCAAAAGTCGACACCAAATAAATCTCCAAGTCAGAATATAATAGCGAAGGAGTGTGTCCGATCAGAGAAATGACCTCATTAGCCCGTCAATTGCTCCTGTTTTAGCCACCTTATGCCAACTCACGGGAGTCGGGTCCACGTTCATACCTCAAAGGAACACCGCCACCATTCTACTTCATTCTGGAATATCCACCGCGTACACGATTGTCAAAGTGGTTTTCAGTATCGACAGAGAGTATCCCCATATCCAATCCCGGTCACTTTGCCAACCAATCGTTATTATAACACCGCGGTCATTTCAAAATAATTTTACTTCAAAACCATAATATAATATCCATTTCAAAACCATATAAATACGATATCATTTTCATTTTAAACCCCAAATCAATATGATATCGTTTTTATAAAACCCAAATCAATATAATATCATTTTTATTTCAAATATATCCTTTTTCCAAAATCACAGCACTTTCAAATTATACACTTCGAAACCAAACATTTAAAATTTTAACACCTTTAAAACATAATACTTTGAAATTCATAACTTCGAAACATTTCAATTTCGTTATATTTCAAGGCTTTGAATATTCCAAAATTTCAATACTAAATTTGATAATTTCGATTCAACAATTAATTTTTCTATTATTTAGTTTGAAATAATTTACATAATAAATCCATTATAATTTATATATAACCCAAATTTCAAATAAATGAATATTTCCTTAAATTTAATTATACTTGAAATATTCATTTAAATCACTCTAAACCAAAATCAAGTTATAAGAATCATACCTTTTAAAATTTCAAATTTAATAAATTTTACATCAACTTATCGAGTTTAATTCTTAAATAAGCTCAATTTCAAATAAATTTTCAATTTACCTTCCAACCTTAATTTATTTAAATCATTATAACTTTTATATTAAAGTATGATTTAAATACTTAACCATATTTTATTTTAATAAAATCAAACTCCATTATTAAACTTATTTTTATTAAACAAATTTATACATAGCTTAAATTCAAGAATTTAACTATATATAAAATACTATTTATATAATATCAAAAAATCAATATTTATTAAACCATATATTTCTATCCAAAACCATAGAAATCATTTTCAAAATATTTACATACAGACCGACGGTGTCTGTATATAATTTTCTATCCTATGGTCAAGTGATACGGATATTTATCATTTTAATCCGTAATTTAAAACAAAAATACGGTTATAAATCATTTCAAACCGCAATCCCGAATGAAATAAAAATGCATGACAACTTGCAGTTTATTACAACATAAAATACAACATCCATTCATCCAATATCAACCATCAACTATTTATCACAATCATCATCCAATTTAGCAATGACATCAATATAGAACAGATAATAAATGACAGGTATTTACTGGCAGTTTATATTCAATAATAAATTAAATAAAAAATTTAACTGGCAGTTTATATGCAATAATAAATTAAATAACAATTTAATTCAATAAATTCAATTTAACTGGGATAATGATAAAAATATACCAAACAGTCATAAATAAATTTCTATCACATCAGAAATTAATTTAACACACAAAAGAAAATTTAGAAGTTGTGAGTGGGTTAAAACACTCACATTTGAATTTAAATTGAATTTAAATCCAATTTAAACTCAAAATTTGAGCAGTCTCAGAATTCGTTCAAACCAGCGCCAAAATGTTTAGAATTCTAATACGATCCTAACGGAGAAAACCGCGTGTAAAACAGATATCGTAAGAGAAAGTTGTTGCGATCAGAACAAGTTGGAATTGAAATAAAATAAATAAAAAAATAAAACAAAAGAGTACCAATCAGGGACACGTCAGGGTCTCCCTCTTTCACGCGCACAGACACGTTCGAACCCGAGAAAAATAAGAGCAGCTTCCCCCCTTTTGACCGACCGTTGACCACGCAAATCCCACCGCCTCCGGCCCCTATAGCGCCGCCGACCACAACCGAAGGCCACGCCTTCCAACGCCGCACACGGCCAAGCCAACGACCCCACCTCCGGTTGCCGTAACTCGCCACGCCGCCGAACCCATGCAAAACCCTAGTTGAATTTTTCCGCCCAATCCAATCGTCAATTCGTGAAACGAAGCATACCGATGAACTCCACTCAGTGATTTCGACAAAACCCACAAATCAATTTGGCGATCGGTTGCAGTCGATCGCGATGAAAAGAACGGCTGAGAATAAATGAGCCAATTTCGGCTACACAGAAACCCGGATCCAAAAACGAATCATATATTTGACTTGCGCCCGTCGAGAGCTTCAAATCCATATATAATTCGATATAGTTTGTGCAGTTTGAAATTTTTGCTTTGAATTTTATTTGAAATTGCAATTGGAATTTAGGGTTCTGTCTGCCATTGAAAGAGGAGAAACAAATAGACTTGTACGTACAGAAATGAGGAATAAGAAATATGCTAGGGTTTATAACGACATATATATAGGCTGAACAAAATAGAATTGAATGGGCTCAAATGGGTTTGGAAATTGAACGATAATGGTCCAAAAGCCCGTTCTGCATCCGGAACGAAATTGGGTCAACCCATATATCAAAATAGATGTTTTAAAATATTTTAAATGCGATGAAATAGGTTTCAAGTCCAAATTTCATCGTATGAAGAAGTTATGCTAAAGTCAAGTTATTTCAAATTGATTTCAATTTCATTGATTTTTAGGCGTTTCGAGCCCGTACGATCAAACGACAAGTCCGATCGCTACGAAACTTGAAACCCTACAATAATTCACCGTTATGGATTCGATAAAACTGGTTTCGTCGGAATCCGAGTCAGTGGCCAAAATGGCTATTTTCCAGTTAATTAAATAAATTAATATTAAATTAAACTAAATCATTTCCGTTCAGTTATCATTACTTTCAATTTTTATCATTTTGGATTACTTAATAATTTAAAATCCTTTGAAACAAATTCTTTTATTAACTTATTATTGGACATTTCAAAATTTACAACAGTTAATTTCAAATTTCAATTAATTCAGTAATCAAAATTTAAATTCACAATCAAATCCATACATTTGATTTATAAATACTTCTATCGAACCAATTTATCATTTTATGGGTAAAATTATCATTGGTTTATTTTGTTACATAATATTCTCCATTTTCAACATAATTTCCATTAACGTATTATTTAATTATTATTTTTTCATTTGAATCACAATTGATTTCCAATTAAATTAAATGGACCACACAAATAGGTAACTTATAAGAATTGTCACTATTCGCTTTCAAATTTATTTACAAGTTTATTACTTACAACCAATGTTACCATTAGTTTTATTAAACAAGTTTCTTTCAATTACTATTAATCACAGTATTATTTCCTTGGTTAATTCAATATTTACTTTATTCGCTTATGTTCCATTTATAGTCAAGCATAACATATTTTCATTAATTGGGATTTCATTCAATCCATTAATTATTAACTTTAATTAGCATTGTTTACCTTGCATTCTCGTTATTATTTCATAAATATGATTCCCAATTTTTTTTCTTTCAGTATTAGTTACACAATCATATTAAATTAACAAATTTCAAATTTTTTTTATTTCAGATTTTAATTACCAAAATCTTATCAAATTAACAATTTTTAATTATCGAAATTCGTGGGTCGTTACACAGACACACATATCAAAATGAGACGCTATCTCATACAAAATATTATAAGCACACATACGAGTCTAACATAAATTAAGGACACACTAGATATATACGTATATAGATCATCTGCCAAAGCATAACCTACCCATATCCATAGTCAATAAGTCCTTATACCTATCAAATCTCGATCTGACCCGAGTATTATAAAATAAATGGATCAGACCATCTCTAATATCATAAAGGGTGAGATTACCATACTGAACATGCAAATGACACAGTGACATAACAAACACTATATAATATATGTAAATATCTCATCAAATATGCATAGCATAACCAATCACCATGTCATAAAATTATTTCATGCCAAACATTGACAACCATCTCAAATATGGTGAATAATGATCAAATCAATCAAATGACATCATGACAGCAAGTCAAATAAAATACATGTGACTGCATGACTGCTAATTGACACGAAAAGACAAGCACAAAGAAAATCGGGGTAAAATAACCGATTCTATAAAGATATCTTAACTATAAGGGAATTCTTAATGCGAGTCAATCTATTCCAATGGAAGACTGACAAGACATGCTTTAGGAGTTTCACAAGGATCGACACCGATAAACTCCTACAGCCAATATATACCCGATCCTCATAACATGAGGTGTGCCTGTAATACTGACTGCTGGCTTTTGTAGTATTGGACTTATAACCGACAAAGATACCACGACTCGGGTGCAACCACCGCGGTCAGCCACTAGGGTGATTAGTAGCCTACAAGGTCGAGCGAAAGAATGCACTAACAAACCTGGCGAGCTATAGAAATAGCCTGATTCCCTAAGATACTATTGAATCAAAGAGTGTTGCTTGCTTCCAATTAGTAATCACTTAAGTAACTTTTTGTGTGTTCTGTATAAATCTCCGTTGCTTGAATATTAACTACAAACTAGTAAATTCCACTCACTCAATATTCTACACAACAAGTAGCATAATCAAATGAGGAAGTGGTATCGAATGTCCTAAACCACTCGTACTACTAAATCGTTAAATTATATTTCTTATTCCATATAAAGAATAAATAGTCTAAATGCAAAAGCTCAAACAAATACTAAAGGAGAAATTATTGTTTATAAAGCATAAGTTTTGACTTTACAAATACATGGAATGGTTTTCAAAATATTTTATACACCTATCACAGATAAATGAGATCAGTTAACAAATCTAACGGGAAAAGTCAACCACTTTAAGACAAGTCACTAAATTTCATGGTTTAAATAGCAAAACAATTATGCCCTTCACGTGGAAGATGGGTGGAACAAAATAATGCATATCACGTAACATAGAAGTATAAGATTTTAGTGCAATTAGATATAAGTTAGCCCAAGAAAAGCACCAAGCAACGTATGCCTACATAAATTGAAGAAGATGACCATGAATAGGCATCACAAAAATCCTTGAACGAGTGTTTATTTCATTTTTTTTCTCTACACAATTAACTGCATCTTCCACTATATTTTAAAGGTTATCATATTATATCCTAAAGGTTAACTAACATATTCAAAGCACATATGGCCAAAGAAGTTTGAAGGTTAAACCAAATGGGTGCTACTAATCTTGGTATAAGTTTCTAGAGTATGTGTTATATGATCAATGTATATTCTTTTAGGACTGGTTAGACAATGTGCAGTTCAACTTGAAATAAAAAATGTACGGTAGTTTATATGAGAAAATATCTCGATGAACACACAAAATACAATAGTACTAATATCATTGCGGACTTGATATCCAAACTAACATTACAACTTTTGCGGATGAAATCAACCAAACAAAGAGCACAAGATTAATTAACATAAATTCAAAATTGCAGAATTCCCACATATACACATTGTTCCACAATGTGATACCAACATCGCAAATGGCGTTGGCTTGAAAAAATTTCTAATAGGGACAATCATTACATTTTTTTAGGTTAAATAATTAATATTTGCTTTTTATCTTAAACCCGTAGGTTGTTTCAATATGAAATAAATAAAATGTAGTCTCAAGCTAGGTCAATTCAGTTAAAGGCCTTTGGGCAATCAAAGCATTTTCTCTCGTATAGAAGAAAATAATTATGCCGGCTCGTTCTTCAACTCATCATCAACCTTGGGAAGACATGGGATAAGCTTTATCTTGTTGCAAGGATTATTGTTGCTAATGAGAAACCTTAGGATATAATTGTTGATCAATCTGCAAGGTCATATGGTCATAGGGTTGTTCTAAAGTTTGCACAATACACAGGAGCTCACCCTATATCTGGGAGATATACACCGCGCACCTTCACTAATCAAATATAGACATCTTTCAGTGAGCCTTGACTGCTTATTCTTTCCGAGCCTAGAACTGATCATCAGCTAATCAAGGAATTAAGCAGTCCTTGGAAATATCTCAACTATTGCTTTCACTACAAGAACGGCACCTGATAGCGACGGCTTTTAGCCGTCGCCGGCCGTCGCTAGCCGTCGCTAACCGACGCTAAATGCCGTCGCTATTTACCTCGTCGCCCAATAGAATCGCGACGGTTTTAGCGACGGCTCGCGACTGCAAATGTGTCACGTGGAAATTTTCCAACGTCTAAATGCCGTCGCAAGCCGTCGCTAATCTGAACAAAATGGCCGTCGCTAACCATCGCTAATCTGAACAAAATGGTCGTCGCCAGCTGTCGTTATACTGAACAAAATTCTGTGCACTTGCACAACCCATATACACTTCAAACATTAACCATCAAATACCATCATCACAGCCACTATACACTATATTCATCAACTATAACCATCATATAACATCACTATACATTCAAACAATATAAAGTCCAACAAAACCAAACAAAATCATATACAATCCCAACAATAATACATATCATGTCAACCAATACATGTCATCAAAATATTTCCATAGTTTCCCAACCAAAATGTGTGCATAGTTCTCCAACCACAACTACAAACCGTTAACCCAAACAAGCCGTTAACACAACTACAAGTCATCAAAATATGTACATAATATTCTGAAATATATATACACCAAACCAACCAAAATATGTATATACCAAACTGAAACATGAGCAAACAAGCATACCTACTCCTCACCATCGCTGCCATCCTCTCTAGGCATCCTCCTATGTTGTTGCAAATAACCTGCAATCCTCTCATCCAGCTGTTGCTCGAAGAAACTCTTCCTCCAATCATTTTATTTCATCCACTGTTTGCTTCAACTGAGCAATCTCCTCTTCTTGCTAGGACCTCCTGTATGCACACTGCAATCTCATCGCCTGTAAAATAGTTCGTAATTATTTATATATTAGTGTATATATATATATATATAATATTATTAAAATTATTTAACTATTCATATGCATGTGTAAATTTATATATTAGTACATGTCAAAATTTACCTCTAGATTTCCATAGCTATATCGTACATTGGTCCGAGAAGGCGGGTCAATAATAGCATCCTAAATATTGTTCGCCTCCTCTAACGTAAGCTCTTCCCGACCAGTGGACTGTGCTACCCGAGCCCGCTCAGCTTCGTACCTCTCCTGCGATTACAAACAATTGTTTTACACGATAAAAACCGAATTTCAAGTTTTAGAAAATAAAATAAGAAAAAATATTGTTATTCACAATAAATTAGTTTACCATTACGGATTGGGATTCGTCATCCGTCCACTGGTACGAAACATTGCCTTCTTCATCAATCCTCTCCACGGCATGCATCACCGTGAACAACTCGGCCATAGTGGGCTCGCGGTTGTATCTCGCGGTCTGAAAATATATAAATATTATTGCTAATCTGATTATAAAATATTTTAATAAAATATTTACACAGCTTATAAATTTAATTACCAGCTCTCTCTTATGCTCCTGCAAGGATTTGGAGCCACCAAGGTGCAATGCAGGATTTTTATTCCTGTTAGCCCGGTTCTGCGCAGATAATTCCTACAAATTAAGATAAATTATCACGTATATATTTTGCGAGATTTATATTAGATTTAAATAACAAAGCAAACATATATTACTTACTTTTGCTGCCGGAGTGTCCCCAAGACGAAGAAAATCAGCCCATACACCGTCACCCATCCAGTTTGGCTTTTTGCCTGAATTCTTAGCCTTGGACAATGTATCTCTGTAATTTTTCCTCATTCTTTTGTTCCGTTGATTTAAGAAAACGTCCATGTCGTCAGGGTCAACGCGGACTGCAGCCTGTAAATTAAAATTATTTTAAGTTATATAGATTATATTAATTTACAACTGAAATTCAAACTACTACTTACAAGTAAATCGGCCTGTATTACGTTCTTGACATGAAGGGTAATGTCGTCCCAGCGAGGCCAACAACCATCCATTCGGCTCTGAAAAGCCTTCCTCGAAACTTGTAGAATATAATCTGATGGCTCCACCTCAAAGCCCCTGCAAAAGTTATGATATACATGTTTATTGCATTTTAAAACTTATACTTTAAATAAAATTGATACTTACCCGGCACTTTTCGGAACAACTTCTGCCATCGGACGTAAGTCCGGTGCAGTGCCACTACCACCTACACCGGGAGATGGTTGTGGCGTGCCTGTCATACTTCGTCTCCTGCCAGACATATCTACTATAGAAAAACAACATCATCACAGAACAATTATAGAAATTCACTACTACATAGCATGTTTCAATCACTTTCACAGAAACAATTATAAAAATTTATTAGTACAAAACATGGATAATAATTAAATAAATGATCATCATAGAACAATAATAGAAATTCACTACTACATAGCATATTTGAATCACTTTCACAGAACAATTGTAAAAATTTACTAGTACAAAACACGGATAAAAATTAACTAAATGATCATCGCAGAACAATTACAGAAATTTACTATTATATAACATGTTTCAATCACTATCACATAACAATTATATCAATAACGATCAGTCTTCATCGTTTTCTGATTCAGAGTCAGTCTCGTATTCTTTCTCATTTTCTTCGGTACTTTCGAATGCATCAATTTAGACGTTCGATCCATCGTTCAAAGGCCCTATATCAATATCATCAGTTATTATTATTTCTGTATTTGGTTCAAGATTGGCTTGATATGCTGCTTCATCTGGAATATTATTTCCATCAAACGGAAACCTTGGTTTTGTTTTGAAAACAGCAGACCAATCCGCTTTATCTCTTTTCAAAGATGGATATGGAGCAAAATAAACTTGTAACGCTTGCTTGGCTAATAGAAAAGGATTGTACTTATAGTAGTGTAATGTATGCCTTATTTCAATAAGTTTATACTGTTTATGCACGTTGATTCCAGAACAGGAACGTTACTGAACCAATTGCACTTAAATAAAAAAACCTTTTCTAAAGGTTCAACATAATATGTCAACTCTAGAATCTATGTTAAGACGCCATAAAAATCTTTTAAATGCTCATCTGGATCATCACTGCCTTTGACAAATACCTCGCTGTTATATGTTAATTTTTCAGCCCCGTAATCTTTCGTGTTGAACTTAAACCCATTGACGAAGAATATTGGATAAGTCTTCACATTTCTTTTCGGTCCAATCGCAAGATATCTTAAGCCTTCATCAACGACACAGTTTCTTGGCTCATAAACATAGTTCAAAAACCATTTGGTAAATTCTTTACTGAGATAGCCAGATGGATACTGTGATTCATAGATACTGCATATATGTAATATGTGTTATAATTATTATGTACGTACAAGTAAATTGCAAGTGAATTAATTATTACCTGACAAATGGTGCGACTTCGACACAATTTAAAATAACATACGTGTGTGCTACATGGTGGTCTCTATCGTCCAACCATATTTCCACACATTTTCCACCAGGTCTACCATGTTGTCTAAAAACAGATAACATTGTTTGAGAAGAATTTTGTTCAACGACTTCCTCATTTCGAGGAACAGTTACAAACGATAAGTTCACATCGTCCTTTAGGTAGTGAGAGAAAAAAATGAGGCTTCTTCTTCAAGATACGATTTGCATATCGAACCCTCAACTCGGGCTTTTTGTCGAATCTTCTTCTTCGGATGATTCAAGTACCTATTAAGATATTTATTACATATTTAGATATACAAATTTGAATTTGAAATTGACATGAACATTGCACATGTTAATTTACCTTTCAAACGGATACATCCATCCATATTGCATAGGACCTCGAAGAAGTGCTTCGGATGGAAGATGAATAGGTAAATGCTCCATTACGTTAAAGAAACCAGGCGGAAGTATTTTCTCCAGTTGGCATAGAAATATGGGTATTTCTACTTCAAGTTTACGTATACGATCCACCTTTAATGTTGTCGAACAAAGCTGTTTTAATAAAACAAACATAACTCTGTTATAACGTTCCATACTTACGGGCAACAGTTCTTCGAAAGCCACGGGTAGTAAATATTCCATCATGATATAACAATCGTGACTTTTCATCCCACTCAGTTTACTATTTTTGAAGTCAACACATCTACGAAGATTGGAAGAAATTCCATCGGAAAATCTTAATTCTTCTACCCACTTTAGCACGAGTTTTACTTACATATTGTCTAGCTCATAGCATGCTTTCGGTTTTTTATTGTCATTAGGCCTCATATGAAGTTCCGGATGCTTACAATAGTTTGCTATATCAAGCCTTGAATTCAAATCATCCTTGGTTTTGCCCTTTATATTCAAAATTGTATTAAACAGATTATCAACATGTTCTTTTCGTTGTGCATCACGTCAATATTATGTCGGAGTAAGAGATCTTTCCAATATGCTAACTTCCAAAATATACTTTGTTTGCATCAATTATGAATGTCTGACTTTCCGGGGATTTCAGTGTGGACTCCAGTTTCATGTATCTTTGGATAGTCCCTTACAATTTCATATATTTCCTCGCCTGACCCAACCTTGAGTGGTTTCAAATTCTCTTCTCTGTTAGCTATGAAAATTTTCTTATCTCTTATAAAAGTATGATTGGGATGAAGAAAACATCGATGACAATCAAACCACGAAACTTTCTTCCCATATCGTAATGAAAATGCTCGTGTTTCTTCCATACAATAAGGGCATGCTAGACGACCAGCCGTACTCCAATCAGAAAGCATCCCGTATGCAGGAAAATCATTAATAGTCCATAACAAAGAAGCGAATAGCTGAAAAAAATTTCTCGTTGATACATCGTAAGTTTCGACTCCTTCATTCCACAGTTTCTTCAACTCTTCGATCAATGGTTGTAAATAAACATCAATTCCTTGGGTTGGATCATGAGGGCCGGAAACGACAGTGGTGAGAAACTTATATGGTGTCTTCATACACATCCATGGAGGTAAATTATATGGAGTAACAATAATTGGCCAGGATGAATATTTACTACCAAACTGTGAAAATGGTGAAAATCCATCCGTACATAAACCAACTTTGACATTACGGCTTTCCACAGCAAATGCGGGATAAGTCTTATCGAAATGTTTCCATGCTTCTCCGTCGGATGGATGTATCAAAGTTCCTTCTTTCGCTGTTCTCACAATATGCCATCGCATATGACAGGCCGTAGCAGAAGATGCATATAATCTTTGAAGTCTGGGAGTAATGGGTAAATAATGCATTCTCTTGTACGGGACTTCTTTCCCTTTCTTGTTTCTTGGTTTGTATCTTTCTTCGTCACATATTTTGCATTTTCTAAGGTCAACGTCGTCTTTCCAATACAACATGCAACCTTTCACACATGCATCTATCTTCTCGTATGGTAGACCGAAAGCGGACATCAATTTTTTTACTTTATAATGACTATCGCACATCAGATTATTGGGTGGCATGTGTCATTTTGCAGCTTGTACAACTGTTGTAAATACAGCTTCCGTAAGGTTGAATTTTGATTTCATAGTTATGTATTCGGCGGTTACTGAAAGTTCGGTTCCGCTTTTACATCCGTCCCACAACGGCCTCTTAGCAGAATCTAACAAATCGTATATTTTTTTAGCTCCCGCAGTCGGTTCTTCGACATTTTCGTCTTCATCGACAACTTCAGTTGTAGAAAACATTGAACGTGCTGCATCATCCACCATATTTTCTATCGGACTCGTCATCATATTAGCGTCCTCTAACACTTCGGTATTAGGTGTAGGTTCAACAAGTTCTCCATGACGATCCCAGAAATAATAATCAGACACGAAACCATATTGATACAAATGTACTTCAACTATATCTGGTTTCCAATGCTTCAAATGTTGGCTTTTACTACACTGGCAACGAATTTCTGTGTTGTTTCGGTTATTAGATTTAGCAAATCTACTAAATTCGTGTACACCGTTGTAGAAATGTTACTTTATTGATCCCTTCTTTCCAGTTCTGACTTCATACATCCAAGTACGGTCGAGAAAATAATTGAACATTTTTCCTGATTTGAAAATGTATGTTAGACAATTTAAATCATTAATTTTCAACCATTCTCCATTGTAAACAGTTCATCGTTGCAGAAAATTCAAAATAAAAACTTCACTTTATTTTTTTATTTTTTGGTATTTTGGTTTTCACTTCGGTGGTCAGTCATCTTACTTCCCATTACAAACACAATAATGTAATTACATTTTATAAATCATTTCAGATTAAACGGTTCAACAAAATTTCGGCAGCACTTTCCTTCTGTTCCCTGTATCATACACAAATGCGTGTACACAGTGAACGTAAAGAAAGTGCTGTCGAAATTTTGTAACCGTTTAAAATGAAATGATTTATAATATGTAATTACTTTATTGTGTTTGTAACTTGTCCAATACAGGGACAAATCCGGCAAATATTGTATCAGATGAATATAAATGTCCGTTCCATTACAAAACGAACATCCATATAACGATCATATACAACACTTGCCAGACGGGGCCAATGCCAATCTAAGAGATAAAAAAATTTCTTTAAATTTTATCAAATATTGTTGTTCTTTTCAAATTTTGACAATGTTTCAACTATTTAAATTTTATTTCATAAATTTGTGTATTTAAATTTTAGTTTAACATTCAATTAACAATTTTAGTTCAATATTCATTTTTTTATTTTTTTACGACATAGATTTTAGCGGAATATTTGTTGTTGTTATATCCATTTCTTAATCTCTTTACAAAATCGATTTTAGTAAAATATGAGTTGTTTTTAAAGTCATTTCCTTTTTTTCATAAAAAATTAGATATTTGCAGAATTTTTAATGTTCTCATATTTATTTTTTAATTTTTTGTATAAACTTTATTTTTGTACAATATACACAACCTTTTGCATTTTGGCCGTCGCTAAAATTATTAAAATGACCGTCGCTAAATCAACAAGATAAATAGAAGAATTATCAATGAAGATAATTATAAAACAACAAAATCTAATTATCAAATAGATAATTAGAAAACAATAAAAATCTAATTATTAAATAAAAAAATTCAATTTAAATTCACTTAACAACTTAAATTTGTAAATTATCAATTTCATAAACTATGAAATACTTTCATGTAAATTTATCAATAACCAAGTTAATCATTAATATAAACTAATTTTTCACCTAACACAACTAACCATGTTAATCGCCAACACTAATTATCTACATCAACCATTTATTCAACTTCATGATAAACTAATTAATCTAATACCTAATTTAACTTCATGATAATAAACTAATTAATCTACCAAATCAACATACAACACTACTAATACCTAATTTAACAACACTACTAATACCTAATTTAACAACAAATCGTAATTTAACAACAAATTCTAATTTAATTAAGGTTTAAACTAAACCTAAAAAACATCAAATTTACATTCAAAATAGAGATTAGAAGCATACCTAGGCGAATTTGGGTGATTTGGAGGCGGCGGAAGGCGGGGCGACGGATTGGGGAAAGGATGGTTTAATTTTGGTGGGAAGAATGAAAGTTCTGCTTGCGGGAAGCAGATCTGCATATTTCGTATAGCGACGGCTAGCGACGACCGTATTTTTTTAGCCGTCGCTGGGTTCCGTCGCTATCTGAACCGTTTCTAGCAGTGTTTTTGTGATACCGATTCACCAATGAGGCATGGCGATATCGGCATACCAGTAAATAACAAGGGTTAGCACAACATTGGATGTCTTTTCTGGTTGTTAGCTAGAATGGTGCTTCAGATGTGTGGTACTATAGCTTTTGGATGTAAGTGGGATGTGATGGTTGATCTTTTCTTCTATAGACGCCCATGAGGCAAAGGAGAATGAAGAAGCTATGGCAGTGTTGCCTGGTCCTGATTAAAGTGCCGTGGCAGATAATCTAGGGATGGGAGCAACATATCAGTGGGGTGGTGCTGGCGCAGATTGGAATGATCGCTGCACTAGTTCCAGCTCCAGTTCCTGCACCTGCTAGTGGGGCTAACTGGGCAAATCCAACGCCTGTTGTAGGTGGATGGGATACAGTAGCAGATCAAGTAGAAGTTGCTGCTCCAGCTTCTGATTGGGATGAAACTACTGCAGGTGTTCCCCCTATAGCCACAGGCTAGTAAAGATATCTTGCATCACTTTTCCATAGTTAAATTTTCCACCTCTCTCTAAATCACTCCTACAACAATAAGGGGAGTTTGTTAAATGACATTTCTTTTTTTCCTATAAATAAGATTCATTTATGCACTAATAATTTTTATTGCATACCTGGTAGGGGCGGAAGCTACCGCACACTCAGTCCCCATGATCAAATTGGAAATCACCTGAGCATTAACAAAGATTGGCAAGCGACAGTCAACATCAATAATGTTTCCAACATTTCTCGCTCAGATAATAATTACATGTTCCTTAATAAACACTTATCTGAAAAGGGCTACATAGATCGAACAGACAACCATTATAGCAGTCCCCTCTAGAATATTAAAATGTCAACTGCTAAAAATAAAGGAAGCACCAAGGCTCCTTTTAATTCCAAAGATATTAACTTCAATATTTTAAATTGTAAGTGTTCTTTGTGCTTACCTGACAATTCTGGAGGATACTATATGAACTGCAGCCTTCAAGAGCATGACAAAAAGCTCCATTTGGCTATCGAAGAGCAAAAATTTGGCTACAATCATTATCGTAGCAGAATCAATAATCAATTATTCCACTTATCTAACTGGGGGAGAGGAGAAAGCAGCTGGATGATCAACTTTGTTAACCCAGCCATTATTAGCAAGCCGCTTGAGGAAGCTGAAGCAAAAACCAATTTAACGAAGGATTTTCACCTCACGCCAAAGCTTCGAAATGCTCAAAGACCAGCTATGATGAACTGGAAGCCTCCAGAGGCCGTGCTTAGGGCTTAAGCGCGTCGATCTATAAGATATTTCCAAATTTCGCTTCTGGCTGTTCACCATTTTTGTGTTTTTTGTGTTTTGTAAATGGGCGAAAGTTATGCCCTAATTTGCTAGGGTTTTGAGTTAGTATAGGGTTTGTTTGGTGATTCGGGTTATGTTTGTCTTACCTGATATCTTTCTGTATTTTCTAATTGGGCTTGGGCCTTTACTATTTCAAAAAAAAACTCGTGAACCAATACTACTTATTGGTTTGGTTTCTTCTTGACTTGATTCCGAGCTTTTGTTAATGCCTTCGTTAATTTATGATATTTATGGAGACTACAATGTTATTTTAAGAATCCTATTCAGTAATAAGTTTTGAAGCAAGCGCGTAAGTTTGCACTTTGCACATGATTCATATGTTAATTTCCTGAATGATTGGTTGTTTTCTCCTCCTTTTTAAATAATGCAAATAATGTGCTAATAATGTAATTTTAAACCGTTTAAAATTGGAGATTAGTTTGGTGACAATCCTCCAAGCATCTTGTGATTGTCATACAAACTGTTACACAAAGCAACTATACAGTTATCTATTTTAATGTAAACATTAAATCGACATTAGTATAATCACAGACATAAACATGGGAACATAGACATAAATATGGCCAACAAAATGACAATTTCTATTTACTGCCTTGGAGAGAAAAGTTTAGAAAATATTACACTATGTGAAGCATGTTCATCCTTTTTTCAGAAATGAAACTAAGGCTCTGTTTGTTTGGAAAAGTTGAATGCTAAATGTTGAACGCTTATTAAAAGAAACATCATTTGATTGTTTGTTAGAATACTGAATTATTTAGTAAGTTTTATTTTGATAAAACCACCCCTACATTTTTTTATATTTATTCTCTTGAAGTACTTATGATGCGTACGCATGAAATATGTAACGACTAGGAATTTTATCACTTTGATTTGTGAATATTTGATAAATTTTAAATATTCAATAAATGCTTTTTAGTGATCAAACAACCCTTTTTAACTAAAAAATAATAGTAAACTTGTTTTGAAAGTTTGTTTACAAAAATAGATATTTCGATTAAAAATTGAAGACATGACCGAAAATCGTTTTTCGGATTGTCAACTTTTTATCAAACGGAAGTTGTCGCAACGTTATTTCACATATATATACATTTTGTAACATACATATACATTTAATAAAAAGTTAAAAGTATAAAAATGGATTAATTAAAGTTAAGAATCCTTAAATGCTATTAAATTAAAATTAAAAGTCATTAAAGTAAAAAGTGAACATTTCCTTTCATATTTCAAGTGCACTAGTACTAACTAGTATATGGAAAGGATGTACACATGGCTTATTATACTTTGTCATATGAAGGTAGCTTAGCATGAAAGGGTAAGGAGGGTAATTGTGTAATTTGGCTTAAGGGTATGTGACGTAATTTTCTTTTTTTCAAATTCTATAAATAGAACCTCGTTACATTTTTTCCCACTTCATTTCATTTTCATCTTTTGCTTTCTTTCTTCATCCGCTTTTGCATGTCTTCCTCCTTAATTCATAACTCAAATCCACATCAAAAACGCTTCTTTTCTCCTCCAAACTCCTCCATAACATTAAAACAACATAGCAATCACCACCACCTTCTCAAAGTCGCGAGCTTCGGAGCGCAAAGCCCATAACACCATTAGGCCGTACGCGAGTAATGAAGAGAGGAGGCTTGGAACGTGAGAAAAGGGAAAGAAGGTGGAAGCTTTGGCTTTGGGGTGATGATAGGAGGAAGTAGTAGCTTGTTCTGAAGATTCGCCGCATTTGGAAGTGAGAAAACTTACTTTAAAATGAATTTATTGGTCGTAATAATTATTCATTAATTTGCTTATGATATTTACGTATGTACGTAATATGCATACTTACTTGTTTGGATTTGATTCTCGCTTTTAAGCGAACGTCATATGTAACTTTGTTTTGTAGAGGACTGAAAACAAAAGGAAGTCGGAGTTTTCCATAGCGTATAGTCGTTATGAAAGCACTTCGAAGAATAGAAATTTTGTAGAGGGATCCTAAAAGATTCCTCGCCATGCTGATTTTATTTTACATTATTACTTATTATATATGATGTAATGAAGTGGATATTGTTGATAATCGACTTGTTTTGATGATTTTTTTTATGCGACATTGAAATCCTGTGCTTTCTTTTAAGCGGTTTACCACTTTGTTTTCAAAAGTATTTTGAAAATGATTTTCGAACTTGACTTTTGTTTTCAAACTTATTTACAAAAGTATTAAAGTGGTTTAACATATAGAAAGAAAATGGAGTTTAAAAGCTATTTGATTTAAAAATAAGTTTTAAAAGTTATGCACCATATAACGATAGTCGCTATGAATGCAGTTTGAAAATCTATGTTTTTTGTAAAGTATAAATGGTTATCTACTTTAGATATTTTGTAAATTCTTTTCGAAGATGTCTTATAAAAGTAGTATAAGTATTTAAAAAGGGAAATCGAAGTTTTAAATATATTTTTAAGAATTTATTTAGTTATTTATATAATGTTTCAAAAGTCAAGTTTTGTTTAGAATGACCGTCTTTAAAGGGATGTTTTAAATATAAGTTCCAAATTATGGTTTAAAAAATTTTAAAAGAGGAAGGAAACATGAATTTCAATATATTGTTGTAATAAACATTTTTGAAAAAAGGGAAAGAAATTATGGGATATAACATTCTTGTATAGTAAATGATTTTCGAGAAATTGGAAAGGAAGATTGATTCAAACGTTTATTGACGTATAATATGTTATCCCGGTGACATGTCGTATATAAAGTACTATTTCAAAAAAAAGTAACACTTTTGTTATTATTTAATAAGTTGTTTATTTTATACGAAGAAAAAATATTGTCTTTTGAAATCAAGCCTTGGTTTGTCTCTAATAACTAGTTTGAAATCAAAGGCTGCATTAAGTTTTATGGAATTGGTTTTCCGATTGTTTAAAAAAAAGACTTTTTTTAATGCTAAAGATTTATTTGTCGATGCCATTAAGTAACATAAAATGTATATGATAATTAATGCTAAAATATTGACAAGTTTATGGAATAAAGTAAGTCATATTATATTTAGCACTAAACCGATCGTAGATTTTCCTCTATATGCAAGCAAGGCTGTCAATTTGGGATTTAAATTGAAAATCGTAATGTTCGTATTTTGAATCAAATCGGGATTTAAATTGCAAAATCGTAGATTTTAATATTTTTATATGTGACATTGAGTACATACATGTTACATTTCAGTAAAATAATATACACTAGCTAATCACCTACTACCAAACAAACATAATTAGAATAATGCAAAAGAAAAGGCTGCTATGCTATGTCTTCTGAATGACAACCATACCTAATTTGACTTCAAATTGTTTTTGTTGGACAAGGGGAGACATGTCATTTAATAGAAAGTCATTCAACATATTAAAATATAATTTATACATCTAATTTGTTCACACTTGCAAACTCCTATCCAAAGTAACAAAAAAAGAATAATGAAGCAAATGAAATAGAAGGAAGCATCGAAAGCAAATAAGAAGCTATAGAAATAAATTAAAACAATAAAATCTTTTCTTACATTTCAATCCGCAAACAATAGTAAGTTGATTTTTCTTTTCTTCTTTTCTATCTTTGATTTTGCTTCTTCTTTTTTCCTTTACATTACTTTGATTTTGTTGTTTTGATTTTACAGCTTATTGATTTGGTTTTTACAATTTAAATAGCAAATTCATGTGTAGATATGTGTTTTTTGATTTTTCAATTGAACAAATGTTGCTTTAGTTTTGGATGCGAATGAATAAATGTGAAAAGTTAGGGTTTTCCAATAATTGCGAGGAATCATCGATTCAAATTTGCAAATGATATTTTTGATTTAGGTTTAGATCGTACGATTTTTATTGGCTATGATTTTTTTCCTGTTTTGAATCGGTAAAGGCGCGATTCGAATTGGACCGCGATTTAAATTGTACGGTTTTAGGATTTTTGGCAGTAGTGTATGTAAGATCTTGAATTGGAGTGTCCAAGCAAGACAGGGAGCAACCAGTGTCCTGACTTACCTGGCATCTACCTTGGGCCTGGGATAGAGAAGTCGAAATGTTGAAAGTGTGATAAGCATAAGAGAGTTAATTTCAATAAATGGGTCATGATTAATTAAGTATATGAAAGGTATTTCATCTTATACTTGATACTAAAATTCGAGGTATGGAAGTCTGTTTCTATCTGTGATGTTAATGTATGTCGATGCAATCTTAGTTCTCTAACCTGTCCAACTTCACTGTTAACCGAGGAATGGTACGTGGTTGATCGAAAAGTGATGATGAGTATAATGTCTGATTTTCCATATGCAAACTATGTACTTACACCAGATACCGGTTTATCCACTATCGACAACTTGATCTTTTTTGACTTATGAAGTATATGAAAGCTTCACGAGTTCATATAGTTTGACATTCTTTTAGGAGAACTCATTTCGGTGAAACATCTCTCGCTTTAAGGGGTATATTAGAGATCCCTTTCGGACTCTTATATCATCCACTAATTTTGGAAGAACCGGGATTGAGTTAACTGAAAGGCATCGATTGTTGGTTTGGAAAGACCGGGATCGGATAAGCATGAGCTATCCGAAAACTACTTCGAACTGGCATAGTGTTTGAATTGAAGATATCTTGAAGATGATGCAATCGAAGATGGATTTCTTTGAAATGCGAGGACTGCTTGCTACTAATCCTGAGGGTGATTCCAAAAAGGATGTAATAGAAGTAGTATCTTTGGTTTGTTTGTATCCTAAAAACTTGTATAAACGAATGATAATATTGCATTGTTGCTTGGAGGGCTATGTTAGCATTCTAAGAGGTATTTGCTAAGTGAAAAAGGTAATCGTAGCCTCACAAGCCTCACAACCCGGTAATGGCTTAAATCAGAGAAGATGCGACGGGCTATGTGGGTCGCACCCATTAGAGTGGTCATTACCTTTCCATACCATTATTAATGGATTTTCTATGTGCATGCGAGCTTATGAAGAAAACATTGTAAAGCAACTGGAGTGATGTCATAGTCGGTACTTTCCAAGAAGAGGTTGGCCGATTATGTGTTGGCAGAGGTTGCAAGGTTTGTGATATCGGTACATTTTATATAGAGATGTACCGTGGTAGGTGGTACCTCGGTCCTTATCATTGCTGGAATCCATTTTGCAATACGTGTCTTACGGTTTTAGTTGTAGAACTTACTACTTTGAATATAATTATAGGTAACAATTTCAGATATGTTGTATATTTATTTTAACCCTAGACATTATTTTAATATTAATGGATTTTCATATAAAATGGTTTGGCTATTGTAAGGTGGAAATCCGTCCGTGTTTATTTACAACGTGGTCTTAGGAGATGCCTTTATTTTTGAAAGGGTTTGATTATTGTAAGTAAAAATCCGTCCATGTTTATTTATGACGTAGTCTTAGGAGATACCTTTATTTTTGAAAGGGTTAATATAACTATCCGTATGATTTGAGTTTCTCATGCTGGTTTACAAGACTAATCTGGGTGTTATTTTCTTATATTGCTTGGGTCAGATCCAAGTATTTTTTCTGAGTTAGCTTTGGACGCTTTGGAGCTTCAGAAGATGAGTTGGATGCTTCCAAGACGTATTCATGTATTTTTCTTTCCACTGTATTTATTGTCTGAATTTATCTGTATTTGTAAGGATGAGTTGTTATAACTATCTAGACCGATGATAGGATAATTTACTTTGATTGTTGTATGTATATTAAATTTTCTTTTGTAAAGATCATTTGTATATTATACATTACTCGTCACAATTTGAGATTATGTTCCGTCTTTTCTTTCACCCCAACAATCTATCTTTCCGGCACTCGGATGCTTGGCATATGAATACCGTGGATGTATTAGCGTCGACTTTTGAGGGTCGAAAATGCTGATTGTTACAAAATATATACTACAGAAAATTAAAACATAGATTCGCTCATTTATTTGTAAATAATTGTAAGTATAAAAAGGAAACTGGAGAAGATCAACAATTTCATCATGTATATTTGCCATAACAGCTTGCGATTGAGATGAAAACACTTATTTATGATTCAATGGAGCTTGCACAGGTCTTCATTGCCAAACTCATTGTTTGTTTCTCAAAGATATTTTGACAATAATCTATTTGACTTGTTGAAATAACTAATCACAAAAAGAAATGCGACGTAGAAAATTGTGTACTGCCATACATGCAATAACTATATCCCTTTGAGTAGAAAATTGTATGGAGGCATTTAAACCAACATGATAAATCTTTTTTCAATACATCGAAACTTCGTTTAATGACATTTCTTATTTTATGTGCTTGATTGAATCTCTACTTTTTCATTGCACTATCAATTTTATAGCTTTTCAACGTATAACATGTGTTGCGGTGAGTAAGAAACCCTCAAGTATTTGTAGATGCTGCATCAAAAAGGTAGCACACATCTGTGAAAAAACTAAATCAGCATGTTATCAATATATGATATGAAACTAAAATATTAACTTTATTTATATAAAGGAGGAATAAAAAAATTATTAGCAGGATTGCGAATAGTTTTGTTAAGAGCCCTTGAATCATGTGTTATTCCCTCCCATCGAGCCATTAAAAGGTGGAATCCAGCATACGAGACTTCCGCACAATAGCGGGCTCTGAGAAGGTTGATAATATACGTAGCATTTCCCTCGCATTGCAAAGATGTTATTTTCGGATTCGAACCTAGGCACCCAGATGACCATGCAGGTGACCTAACTGTTGCACCAAGACTCCATAACATTCTGACATCAATTTACCTAATCTCTACCTCCAATTGGAAATTGATCGCAAATTGGTATATTTGCATCTATTAAGGTACCATTTAATGCCCCAACCGCTCCTTTTATAGGTTCATCTCTTAGCTTAAAAAGAGACCTATATTTTCACGAGGTTTGTTAAAGTTTGGCAAAACTATCATTTCTCGAGTGAATTCTTTCATGACTATCAAAACTTCTTAGAAATACTTGCTTACCATTTGACCCGAATGTTGGTAACGATATCTTGCCATTCGATTTCTATCATTATGATTATGATGTTGCTCTACATCATTATATACTTATTATCTCGAAGCCAATTTTTTTCTTGAAAGCAATGACATAACTCTACAAATGATGATTTGTCCATTCTTAATTTTTCATACAATGGATTGACCTTTTATTAGCTCTTCCATGTAATTTTTGCCAGAAAGAGATGAAGTCAAAATTTTTGATGAATAATTATATGATTCTACATCTTGAGTGATATCAAAAGAAATAACAATCTCACTAGTAAAATATTTTTGGCATCATCCTATAAAATCATAAAATATGTCAAATATTTCTAAGATTAAATAACATGTTTATAGAAGCGAAATACCTGAATTATAGAATGGGACAATTTAGCTAAGATCGCTATTAACTTTCAAAATACACAAAACAACCTTGCCAAAAAAATATAAACTAGGTCCCTCTTTTTCGAAAATCATCAAAAAAAAAATGAAAAATACTTTTAAATTTCAAAACTTATCTCAATTTATATCTATCTTCATATTTATGTCAGAAAAGTAAATAAAGTGGATGGAAAATGAAAAAAACGAAAGCATTAACTCCAAAAAAACTTGCAGAGATGTATGTAATTATTCAAAATATTGTCGATATACAAGCAATTATGGTTAATAATTGCATGCTTTTATGGAATTATTTGATGTATATTTCAAAATTTCAAATTTTATTTCAAATTATATTCAACATCATATTTATTGCAAAAAAGCAAGAAAAGTTGATGGAAAAACAAAAACAAAACATACAACTTCCAGTGGAAAATTGCAGACATGTGTGCAATTTTATAGAATAATTGCATAAACATTTATGCAGTTCTTTTTATGTCTGCAAATATTGCCTTATTGAGTGAATATTTGAAGATATATCTGCAATTATTAAGTTAATATTTGCATATATGTCTGCAATATTTCTCAATAAGTGCAGACATATCTACACTTATTCTACTCAATAAGTCAGTGTTTGCAGACATCAAAAAATTACAGAAATGTCTGTGCAATTATTCTAGAAAATTGCAGACAATAAAATTGCACACATGTCTGCAATTTTCTACTAGAAGTGGTCTGTTTTGTTTTCGTTTTCCATCAACTTTTTCTTGCTTTTTGTGTAATAAATATGATGTTGAATATAATTTGAAACAAAATTTTGAATTTTGAAATATACATCAAATAGTTGCATAAAAACATGCAATTATTGGCTATAATTGCTTGTATATCAGCAATATTTTAAATACTTGCATATATTTTTACAAGTTTTCCTGGGGCTTACTGTTTTCGTTTTCCATCCACTTTTTTTTTTGATATAAATATGAAGATAAATATGAACTGAAATAAGTTTTGAAAATTTAAAGTTTTTTCATTGTTTTTTGATGATTTTCGAAAAAGAGTGACCTAATTTAGATATCCTTTTTTGGCACTGATGTTTTGTATTTTTTGAAACTTAATAGAGACCTTAGCTAAACCATCCTTTATAGAATCACATAATATCGAATATAAAATATAAAAGTCAGATAACATATCTAATGCAAATTTGTTGAAACAAACTACACTAAACATAGATTCGTACAACATGTCAACTAAGCCTACGTAACTATTATTATTCATCTAGTTATTTGATAAGCCACTAAACATAACAAACCCCTCCTCAAGTGAGTACTTATATTTTACACGCCTTGACCATAGTTCAAGAATTCAATTTTTTCAATTATCCTCTTTTCGTCTATAAAAGCTATCCTTAACTCTGGTTTTTGACCAAATAACAATTTAGCTTTAACATATCCTTGCTGTGATAATACTCTCATGTTCTTTAATTCTTTTAAAATAAGGAACCATTTGCTAGCCTCATCTTTGTCAATTTGATTTTTTATAACTCCAACAATATCTTCAACATGTTTCTTTATTGTTTCACCATTAAAACTTTTCATTCTTTTCTTTTTGGAAGGGTGGAATGTAGCTTTAAGCAGACCGTTATCTTCCATTTCACCATCCAATTGTGTATTGTGCTCCTTGGTAGTTGTCACCTGTTAAAAGAACTCATTGACTCCATAGTTATACAAACCAGCTTCTTTTACTTTTACTTGCCTGACACCTTCGACTACTACTTGATCATCTCCTTCATCATCATCATTATTGTTTTTATCATTATTAGGTAGAGCATCTACTACTGCAGACGATGACCATGCAAATGTTTCACGTGCAAGCTTGTTTACAAAAATCCCCTTAACATGTCAATGTTTTCTAAGGATTATTGTGAAATTTGTCTACTTTAGGATATTTGTGCTTATTGAAATGAATATAATAAATTAATATATAAATATCGAGATATTAATCATATTAAGAGTGATATAATAATGTATAATCATATAATAACAGATTTGCTTGGATGACCTCATTCCATTTTTCCAAGGGGCCAGAGTATTCATTTCAGCATTAAATCCATATACAGATAGTCCGGTTATTTTCACCCAAAGTCCATAATTAACACTCAAATAATCGTAATGATTTCTGGACTTCTTATATTCATAGTTAACACTCCACTTTGTATTGAAATAATTTTCCAGCCTTTTCCATGATTCCTAGGTAAGTGAAACTCCTCGCGTCCTTGAGTATTAGCTTCCCTCAAATACAACTCAAAGAAGTATTATCCATTTCAGTATTTCTTGAAAAAGTGACCCTACCCTCAAAAGTGATATTTTCTTCATTTTCAAAGGTTTCTTTTAGAGTTTCTACTTGAGGTCATTCATGTTACTTCACAAAAAATTCTTAAGAAGAAAATAGGTAATTGTTTAAATATAGTTTACTCATCATACTTATAAGTTATAATCACACTTCAAAAACTATACCGTACAATGAACAGAAACAAAATGTGCTTCTTACAAATATACTTGTAAGTTTTAACCATTGGTTAATAATGTGGTAAATTTCCAATCATGTATGCTATCATTTAATTCATTAGTAAAGTAAACAATATTCAATTATAAATTTACATAATGCAAACTTGAACAAGTAATTTAAAACGTCCAAAAAGCATCTTCCCCATTCTACATATAAAATTCAAGTACAAATTATTAACCATTGGTATATGTTTCGGCTAACATGTATTAATCTAGTTTGGTAACAATGATGTATCCAATACATATTGCCATTTTATAATCATACCAGTACCACTAGGCAAGGTGAGAGCCTTGACGCAACGGTTAGATCAGCGCATAGTGATTTGGATGCTCAGATTCTAGTCCGGAAACAACCTTGTGCACTGGGTTCTACTTTTACTAGTACCACTGGGCATAGTAGTCAGTTTCATAGGTAGCATTGTCATGCATCACCCTACTACGGGTACTGATATAAAGAGAAGTGAAATAGTTTTTTTTTTACCTTATTTAAAAAATAATGTACATCAATTTGTATGACATAGTAAGTAGGTTTTAGAATATTTTAGCGCTATATGAGAAAGTTTATGTGTATAACAATAAATAGTTCGATTTGATACAGAGGAATGCATAAAATAATAGGTTGATAGTACGTAACTTTCATTTAATAAAGCTGCACATACTAAAATAATAGAGCGAACTTTATTTGAGAAGAAAGATACACAATTCCTTGTCTTTCTTTTGCTTATATAAGCAATACGAAAGGGTATCATAGATAGTGCAGTGCAAAGTGCGCCGCATTTTATGCCTTGGACACTTAGTTTTTTTACAATGCGATTGGCGGTCAACCGTCAATCAAACTCTATTTCGTCGGTGGTCAACCGCCGATCGTGGTATCTCAAGCAACCAAGGTGGTTCCTTTAGCATCAAACAATAGATAAATTACATCTATTCGAATCTGTACCTTGTGAAAAGCAATTTCAGTTGGCTGGCTAAAAAAGTATTGAATTTATCTAATTTAGCTGATTACCGGTTCAAAGCAACGGTAATATTTTGACTAATCACTTACTTTTATTGTTTATCGAATTCAGAAGATCATTTAGAACTATTTTTTCAAAAAATGACATTTCTGCGAGAATATATTGTGAGGAAAATAATTTCCTGTTCGAACTGGAGTTGTATATGTGTTAGAATGGTTGGTTACACAATACAAAATGCACAACGTATCATCTTTAAATGCCAAACAGCTGAAAATCGATTAATTTTTCTAGCAATAACCAAATTGTGGATTACACATAATAGTAAGGATTAGAGTAATCATTTTTTTTACTTCACACTTCAAATTAACTGCGATTAAGGTGTAGAAATTGGTGTCAGAATCCAACTAGTAGTGCATCAGATAGAACGTCGAAGACATCAATTTATAATCAAAAATCAACCATTATCCTGATGAGCACGGTTAACAGTCATCCAGAGTGGATTCGGTGGAACAAAACTCCTATTAAACTCCCACGTAGATATATCATAGACAGAAAAGGATTGTTTGAAGCGAATTTTGGAACTGGGAATTACAGTGCATCATAAGATGTGATGTGTAGATCTGATAAACTTATGGTTGTATACTTGTATTTCTTTTTAGTTGGTTCTAAATGTGAAGAATGATTCTATATACAGGTTTCCTATTTATAGATATTAACAGATAAACAACTTGCCTACCTTATTCGTTACAGACCTATTCTTATGTTACATACTTGTTCTTACCTTATTTGTAGAGAGTCCTATTCTTACGTTACAGATCTATTCTTCAACTAGTAGTTAAATTAAATACAAAGATTTCTGACGTCAACTTATATTCTGAACTGTCAATACCCCCCTCAAGTTGGAGCGGGAGGATTCTCTGAACGAACGCCTAACTTGCTAACCAGCCTCCGAAATTGATCTGCTCCAAGTGATTTTGTGAATACGTCAGCTAGTTGATGTGCGGATGGAATATGAATTGGTTTAATTAAACCGGACATGATTTTCTCACGAACAAAACAACAATCGATCTCAATGTGTTTTGTTTGCTCGTGAAAAACAAGATTCTATGCAATATGAATTGCAGCTTGATTATCGCAAAATACAGATATAGGTTGTTGAAAGGAAACCCCTAAATCCTTAAAAAGATAATGTAACCATTGTAGTTCAGAGGTTAACTTTGCTAGAGCTCTATATTCTACTTCTGTTGAGGACAAAGACACAGTTGGTTGTTTCTTTGATTTCCAGGAGAGTGGACTAGAACCAAGCATTGTGAAATAACCAGTCGTTGATCGCCTGGTGGTTGGACATCCTGCCCAGTCTGAGTCTGTGTATTCTTGAAGAGTGAGACGACTTGAAGAGGATTAAAAAAATTCCGTGGTTAATGGTGCCCTTCAAGTAACGAAGTATGCGTATTGCAGCATCTAAATGAGGTGTACATGGATGTTGCATGCATTGACTAAGATAGTTGACGGAGAAAGTAATATCTGGTCGTGTAACTGTAAGGTATAATAGACGACCAATGAGACGTCGATATTGACTAGGATTAGATAAAGGGATCCCAGCATTTGGAAGAACCTTAAAATGTTGTTACATGGGGAAAGAAGACGGCTTGGCATTAGTAAGGTTTGAGTCCTTGAGGATATCTAGCACATATTTGCGTTGACATAAGAAAATGCCAGATGAAGATCTAGAGACTTCAATACCAAGGAAATATTGAAGACGGCCTAAATTTTTAATTGAGAATTTGGATTCTAGACGTTTCTTGAGATCATTAATCTTTGAGTCATTATCTCCAGTAATGGTGATATCATCAACATATGCTAGTACAAAAATTGAAAATGTCGTAGAACGTAAAATAAAAAGGGAGTAGTCTGCATGAGACTAAGTAAAACCTTCATTGAGAAGGACTGTGGAGAATTTTGCAAACCATTGCCGAGAGGCTTGTTTAAGGCCATACAATGACTTATTGAGTTTGCACACACGGGTTTCACCATTTTTTTGAAAACCCGGTGGGATCTTCATGTATACATCTTCTTTAAGGTCACCTTGAAGAAATGCATTATTTACGTCAAGTTGATGAAGAGACCAACCATGAATTGCAGCAAGAGATAGTAGTACTCGTACAGTAACTAGCTTGGCTACAGGCGCAAATGTGTCATGAAAGTCAATGCCCTATTGTTGTGTATATCCTTTTGCGACCAAACGAGCTTTGTATCTTTCAATTGATCCATCTGCTCGGAATTTGATTTTATAAATCCACTTGGAGCCAACAGTGGATTTATTAGGAGGAAGAGGTGTGAGAGTCCAAGTATTGTTTGCCTCCAAAGCTGAAATTTCTCGCGCCATGGCATCACGCCAGTGAGAATGTTTCATTGCTTCAGTGAATGTTCTAGGCTCCTCAGACGTGAGTACAGTACATAAAAAAGCGCGGTGTGCTGGACTGAACTTGGAAAGAGAAAAATGATCAGTTAGCGGATAAGGAGAAGAGGAGGTACACTGTCGAACTGCGCATATATAATCATCCAAATATGTAGGAGGGTGCGTCACTCTCTCTGACCTGCGCAGGGGAAGTTCATGTTGAATGGGTGAATCGGTAGGAGGTGCAGGGATATTAGAAGCTTGGGCTGGTTCATTATGAACATACTCAGACCCAACATGAGGAGGTGTCGATGTGCACCTTTCAGATGGTGATGGAGATTTAATACATGAATTGTGTATTGTGTGATCATGTGGAGAAGAAGGGGTTCCATCAGATTGGACATTTGAGTGTGGAGTTGATTGATGTTGCACATAAGGTGAGCTTGTGGGAGTGATGTAGTCATCATCATAGAAAAAAAGAGGAAGATTAACATCAGTAGAATTTAAAAAATCTTCACTCATATTTGAGGAATCTTTAAAAGGAAAGAGATTCTCATGAAAAGTTACATCTCGTGAGATATATGTTTGTTTTGTGTCAATGTCAAGAATAATATAGCCTTTATGATTGTAAGGATACCCAAGGAAAATTCCTGGTTTAGCTCTTTGATCAAATTTATCTTTGGTATATTTGTTATGAGCATAACAAAGACACCCGAATATGCGAAGATGTCGATAATCAGGAGGGGAGCCAAGAAGTACTTCATGTGGGGATTTGTGGCCTAGTACTGGAGTAGGCAACTTGTTAATTAAATAAGTGGCAGTGAGTATACATTCACCCCAATACTCAATAGGAACATTAGCTTGGAAGCGAAGAGTGCGAGCTACAGTTAGAAGGTGTCGATGCTTACTTCTACTACTCCGTTTTGTTGAGGAGTGTAGACGTAACTTCTTTGATGATGAATGCCATTTTCATAGAACCAAATTTGCATTTCTCGAGAAAGGAATTCCTTCCCATTATCTGATCTAACACATTGGAGTTTAGGGAGGAATAAGGTTTGTGCACCAGTTGAGATTTTAGCAATTTTCGTAGAATATTGTGTGATAACATGTTGAGAGAAATATTTGAGAAATTTGAATGTTTCAGATTTAACATGCATTAGATATACCCAAGTACACCGTGAGTAGTCATCAACAATGGTTAGAAAATATTTAGCACCAGATAGAGATGGTGTACCAAACGGTCCCCATATATCACAATGCACTAGTTCAAAGCAATGAGTGGAAGAAATACTACTTTTATTAAAAGCTAGACGAGTCTGTTTTGCTTGTGGACAAACATCACAAGTAAATTTAAAACTGGAATGAACATAATTGAAAGAGCGACAAATAAACTTAAAACGATCTAAATTTGGATGGCCAAGTCTGCAATGCCATAGATCTACTGGAGTTTTATTGAAAAGAAACTTTGGTGAAAAGGTCAAGTCTGGTGGTACATGGAGAAGGTACAGACCAGCTGCTAATGTCCCATTACCAATCACTTTCCTCGTTACTTGGTCCTGAAAAATACAATAATTGCGAGTGAATTGCGCAATACAATTGAGAGAACGAGCTAACTGACTTACAGAAATCAAGTTAAACTTAAAATTTGGAATGTGATAAACATTCGAAAGAGTGAGAGATGGTGAGAGAGGAACATCACCAATATGCTTAACATCAGCATATGAACCATCCGGAAGTTCTACGGAAATATGTTGTGAAAGTTTCTTAAAAAAAGAAAATTGATGTAAAGAAGGGCAAACATGATTTGTCGCTCCACTGTCGATGAACCAAGAATCTTTACTAATAATTTTATTATTACCTGACAGGTTGTTGACACGAGGCTCTATGTTAACATCTTCATTTGGTGGAGTGATTAATGCTAAGAGGCGTGCATATTGTTCAGCAGAGAGAGACGTCAATGGATTAGGAGTGGCTGAAGCGGAAGATGATGAAGTGACAGCAGCATTTGCGTATGCTGGTGGCTGATCAGGACGCCCATGAAGATGATAACATGTTGCTCGAACATGGCCATAGCGATTACAGCGATCACAATATGGTCGTTGGCGCTTATATGTGGCATTAGAATGGCCATTGTTGTGACGAGACTGGCGAGAATCACCCTTATTGACACTAAGGGCTACAGACTCAATGACTGGATTTGAATGAGCATTGATGATTTGTTGTTCTTCCTCTTGCTTGACGAGATTAAATATGCGCTGAGCAGAAGGAAAAGGCTCAATTAAAAGAATCTGACTTCGAAGACTAGAATACCTGTCATGAAGTCCCTGTAGAAATTCCATGGTGCGATCTCTTTCATGACGCTCAAGCAAGAGTTTCCCGGAACCACAGATACATGGCTCAGTAGGAGTGAGTGAATCTATTTCATCCCACAATGCCTTGAGTTTGGTGTGGTATGAAGTCACAGAAAAAGAGTCTTGCTTGAGACCAGAGACAGTAGTGCGCAATTGATATAACTTTGGTGCATTGGAATGACTAAATCGTACTTTTAGATCTTGCCATATTGCGTAAGAGGAGTCTGCATACATCAGACTAGCACGGAGCTCCTTATCAACCGAATTTGTAATCCACATTCCAACCAAATCATCACATTGTTTCCAACAGGCTTGCTGATCTGGATCTGTTGGAGATTGAAGAGATCCATCCACGAATCCTAATTTCTTCTTTGCATTCAGCGCCTTTGTCATACCACGCACCCAGGTTGCATAGTTATTACCTTGAAGCAGAGGAGAGAACAACACAGTGGTTGGGTTGTCGGAGGGATGAATGAAATAAGGGTCTGTTGCTGATGAATTGGGTGTAGGTGGAGTTTCTTCTGAAGGAGCCATTATGAAGACGAGGAAGGAAGAATATCAAGAATTACCGTTGAGCTCTAATACCATGTGAAGAATGATTCAAAAGATTTTGATTATTTCTCAAAAATTAAAATTACAATCTATATACAGGTTTCCTATTTATAGATATTAACAGATAAACAACTTGCCTACCTTATTCGTTACAGACCTATTCTTATGTTACATACTTATTCTTACCTTATTTGTAGAGAGTCCTATTCTTACGTTACAGACCTATTCTTCAACTAGTAGTTAAATTAAATACAAAGATTATATTGAAGATAAATTTCCCTCCTTGCTGATGCTTTATCTTCTCTGGCGTCAACTTATATTCTGAACTGTCAATACTAAAAGAAGGATGGTAGGAGTATCATGCATGGGACCAAAATTTTAATGTTTCAAATCCAACATGTTATAATAAAGCGGAAGAATTTCCTGTTTATTCTAGGGATTTTATGCTCTCTATCTCTAAATACATTATTTTAAAATCCCTACCATTTACCATAATTATTTACAAAATTATGTTATTTCACTCCATTGCCGTTTTTACACTGAAATATCAAAATTTTATAACTTCTCCAATTATTTACAAAATTCTTCTCAGCTTTATCATATTACTTTACATTCAAGTCCATATATTTAAATTAATTAAGTGATATAAAACTTCAACATTTAAAATAAATCAAATGAATTAATATTTATCATCTATTCTGATAAATCCTAAAAATGACAATTCAATGAATACCAAAATTATATTGACAAAAATTTTCAAATATTCATTCAAGTCCATATAACTTAAAATTTACAAAATTAAGTTATTTTAATTATTCCACATTCAACTTTACATAATTTATTTCTTTCTAAAATTAGTAAAAATATAGATAATTTTTCTTTCTAAAGTTGGTGCTTTATTTTAATCCGATATGTACACAAGTTTTTCTGGCTAAGATAATTAAATATATTACACATATACAAGTTTTTTCTTTTTAAATTTGGTACAACAAGTGAATCATTTATCATTAATAATTTTTTTTAAAGAATGTCACTAAATTAATGACAAGTGATGAATACTATAGTTTATAATTTTAAAAAATAATGAATATTTTTAGTTAATATGTTTTGTGAAAATGTTAAATTTAGTTATGTATATCCGTAATTTACGTTAATAAATAGACAAAAATATATGATTTTTTTATAAGAAACATTTTTCTTCTATATTTTTGTAACGACCCGCCTTTTTTACCATCGAAAATCGACACCGAATACTATTACTATGTTTAAATATTGAGCATCAAAATGGCAAATTTTTAGGGTAAAATAAAAAGAAAAGAATAGAGAACATGAAAACAGAATCTCATAGCGGAATCGACAACATACAATATAACAAGGATAGTAAAAACTGTCACTCCAAACTATAGAGTACATCAGAGTTCAAAACAAACCTTATCAGCTAGACAATTATAAAATCTTGATCTAACAATTGCTGATATGGATACTATATAATACAGCGGAAAATAAAACACTATCCTAGGTGGACCTCCAGTTCCTCTCTAGGATCTCCATAACACCAAGCCAACCTGGAAAAATACTCGGTCTAATCCGAGCATTATAATAAAATAACACCCGAATCAGTCTGCAAATACCAGCATGAGAAAACTCAAATAATTGGGAACATATACGAGTTTTGTGAGACAACGCCGCTAACGCAGAATGAGTTTTTAACTCACAAGTATAACATCCATACAGGAAAGAGCAGAGATAAATAAGGGGAAAAAATCCAAATAAGAATGTGCATATATAGTATTAAAAAACCAGACTTGAATGAATGAAGATAATCCAAGCAAAATCCAAAGTGGATAGAATGGGTAAAACAAGATAACAGTTCAAACTTGATAGAATGGACCAATAATTAAACACCACAAAGAGTGATTGAATCTTCCCGTTGCAATTAAAGAAAAACAGATTCAAAGATTCGAATCAAATAAAGAAATGAAAATTTCCAACAAATGACTAGAAAGGTGCACCCCCTTGATGTATACCTCTAGTAATATACTTTTGAGAAGCACATTTACTCTGTGACACTTCTCCGAAACCTCCAAGCAGAAACCCGCCAAACCTTACCGAGTATCCCAATATTTCACATCTAAGTGCACAACCAAATCCAATCTAGATGAGATGTGAAAGTATCATAATGGGAGCAACTCCATATAGCTTGGCCCCCTCTCGCGCTTTTTATTTAGTCATTTTCCGATAAAGGATAACAAAGCTCAAAAGAGCAGCAAATTGTTTTTAAGGTGAAGATACACTATGAAGAAAGGTAGATCCGATAGTTAATAAATCAACCATCGGAGATAATTAAAATGATCCTATATGAAAATTAAATATCATATATTTAACACTACTCATCGATTCCAAACAAGTGTTATCTTTCGGTTGAAAATGAAGTCAGGTAAGTTGAGGTAGTGTTACCTCTAGGCATCGCCTTGACGTCATTTTTAACCTTCAAGGTAGTAACGAGTCCAAGTCTTAATATTTGGCATTAAAACTGTAACTAAATCCTTTCCATAATCGAATTGAACTTTATTTTTAACACTGAACTTGTGCTTGATTTGCGTATTATAAATATTAGTAAAAACACTTTGGAAATACTCTTCAAAAATATTCTTTTAAAAGACAAACTTATAATCCTAAGTGTGTTAAAAAAAGGGTAAAAAAAATCATTGAAACATTATTTACTATAAACCCATAACAATTTACACTTAGCTTTATTTATAGTTAATTCCTTTAAAGGATTTTCTCATTTGAAACCATCGTTTGTAAATTTTAAAACAATATTGATTATCCCAAAAGATATTAATTATCCTAAAAGAAAATAAAGCAATTTAAATACCTTTATAAATTTAAAACAATATTCATTATCTCGAAAGATAATTAATCACATTTATAATCTCTTTTACATAAGCAAATCAATTATTTAAAAAATAGTTAATTATTTCCAAAAAAATTTATATCATCGGTAAATTAATTTTAGAATCTTTACTAAATCATTTTATTAATTTTAAATCACTAAATCAGTTTATTAACTTTAAAACACTTTCATTATATTAGTTAATTTACTTTAACCACTTTTATTAAATCAATTAATTAACTTTAAGTATCATTAATTAAAAATATTTATTGAATTCAAATAATCATGAATTAAAATGAATAATTAATCTCAAACATCATTAATTAAAATGATTAATAAATTCTACATACCATTAATCAAAACAATCAATTAAGTTCTAATAATCATAAATTAAATGGATTATTTAACTTCAAACATCGTTAGTTAAAATGATAAATTAAAACATCATTTATCGTAAAACATCGTTAATTAAAATGATTAACTAAATTTCAAAAATCATTAGTTAAAACAATTAATTAAATTTAAAACAGTCATTAGTTAAAATGATTAATTACAGTTCAAAATCATTAATTGAAATGACATAGTTAATATTCAAATCTCATTAATCAAACAGATTAACAAATTTCAAACATTATTAATTAAAATGGTTAATTACATTCAAAGATCCAAAATTAGGATGATTAATTAAAATAAAATATCATTAATTAAAATAATTAATTAAATTCAAATATCATTACTTAAAATGAGTAAATAAATCCAAATCTCATTAATCAAAAAGATTAATTAATTTCAAACATCAGTAACAAAAATTGTTAATTAGATTCAAGTACCATTATTTGAAATAATTAATTACTTTTAAACATCATTAACTAAAATGATTATTAATTTCAAAAATCATTAATTAGTATAATCAATTAAACTCTATTACCATTATAAATAATTAATTAAAATCAAATAATCATTAGTTAAAACGATTAATTAAGTACAAAACATTATTAGCAAAAAAATGGTTAATTAGATATAAAGATAAACCAATTTTAAACACCATTAACTAAATTGGTTAATTATTTCAAAATCATTAGTTAAAATGATTAATTAATTTAAATAACCATTAATTAAAATCGATAATTAATTTAAAATATCATTAATTAATTTGATTAATGAATTTAAAATTGTATTTAGTGAAAAAACGAGAAGTTCAAAACACAAACGACTGGGTTTTGGGGATGAAAATCAATAAATGACAGTATAGTGAAAATCAGTATAACGATACTTAAACAATTTAAATGAAATATCAAGATTTTCAATTAAATATCAATATAATAGCAAAATGATGTAAATAAATAGTTATGGGGAAAAAACCCTCAAGGTCTCTGTACAAATTCTCCCTGCAAAAGAATGGTTAAGGACATCATAAATAATCATATGGCTTCATAAAAATCAAGTTAATATATCATCCATTTTCCAAACGAAAATTCAACCAAAAAATCAATAAAATAATTTGATTAACATCCAAATAATCAATAATAGTTTATAACATTATAGATATGATATAGTAAAATTTAATGTGAGTTAAACTCATATTGGTTCCAGTTTTCATCGAAGCGTCTGGTTTTTGAACTAAAATCAAATGGGCATTTGATTTTAGCCAAAATTTCCACTAGCACCAAATCCAACCAAACCAACTCCATTATGCAGCCATTGTCGCTATGAATCCAGGCAAAAGACGGTGTTCAAATCCGACCTTGTACGCAAAGTTATTCAAATTATAAGTTTTTGAATTTAATTATATAATTAAATAGTTAATTACGTTACTTAACTTAATCACCCACCACTAACCACTCAACTAACCCATCTTCCCCATTTGGTAAATGCACAGTTGTGCACCTGATATACACAAACCAGCCTCTTCAAACCTTCTCACTCTTCCTAACTCGATACTCAACGGAACGAAGATCCGCCACCACCGGCGAACTCCACTACGCATCCGCTTCGCCTCCATAAACTAAAACCTACACCCCTAGGTCAAAATCCGACTTGATGGCTCCCTAAGCAGCCCCATGATGTCAAACATCCCCAATGCATCACCCTTCACAAAACTTTGGCCCTAGGTGCTAAACGGCAAGGCGAACTCAACCGTACCCTCCGATTTAGCCATCTCCTATCCCATCACACATAATAGTTAACCCTAGCTTCATATCCATGGATGACCTCCACCAAAGATGATGACGCAACCCAAATCGAGACCATGGAAAGGTAGCTCTCAAGCATACGAACCCAGTGAATCTAACGGTGTGATTTTTCGTTGAGAAATGATTTTGCTTTCAATTTTTAAAGAGGGAAACCTTCTTATTAGAAGGTTACAAGCAATGTTAATATAGAGGAGAGGAGGATGGGAGGATGTGGGGAGGTAAGGAGATAGGTATGGGTCAGAACGTGTGAGGGGTAAGGTGAATAAAGTAGGGTATATATTATTTTATATTAAAATATTTGACCTTACATACTCGAACTCTAATGGAGACATGCTCGCTGGCGTTCTATATTAAATACCCCTACTCCGAATTTAATGGAAATATTTTCGTGACCCAATTCTGAAGTATATGGAAGTTGGCTTTTTAAATCGATTTATTAATATAAAAAATTAATCGCTACGCGTTTCGATGTCGTAGGACCACATAATTAGGTTAAGGGTAGAGATTAGTGTTGTCAATGAGTAACCCAAAAATTCAAAATCCATCCATATCCACATCCGGAATATAAAAAATTATCCTATATCCAAAAAGGGATACGGATATGGATATTTCTATATTCGTATCCAATATTTAACTGTGTAGTTTTATCAAGATTATAGTTATTTTTTATGTATTTTAGTACACAAAATGATTGTCGTTTACTATTTTATCCATGTAAAAAAGTTAATATGTACATAAAAATTAATTTTTACCGCTTAAAATTATTTTTCCTACCGTATTTACTATTATATATATATATATATATTTATTAAAAAATGGATTTATAATAAATCAAAATTCTCTATTTATTTATTTATTTATTTAGATTTATTAGTTATGAACTGGTCGAAGAATATCCGATATTCATTCACATCCGTAGATACAAAAATCTGTACCTGAAAATGATTTCAGATATGGATACGGATATGGCACTATATATATATATCCAAAATTATCCATTTATAGGCCTAGTTGAGATATGTTATTCTATAATTTCTGGCATGCCGCTGCATAGAATTTTGCTCACATACGATCCACGAATGACAAAAAAAAAATATAATCGCGTACAAAATTGTGTTACGGTCTCAAAACATAAGTATTATACACCGATTATCTAATTCTATAAAATTTTAAAAATACCATCATTTGCCGAAAAATCATCACACGATAATTTAAATGTTTTATAAATTAAAATTTATGGAAAAATTAAATAAAATAAATAAAAATCGAGTTCTTATATTAATAACTGATTTTCTTCTTATTTATTAGATCCGAATTAAATTTGAATATTTAAATAAATGAAATATTTCCATTCAGAACATTAAAAATTTCGGGTTGTTATTTTGCATATAAAAAATAGGACATCTTATACTTATTCCCACTTTTCAATTTCAAACAGTACTATCTCTCGATTAACAATGAAGTTGGACAAGTTAGAAACTAACCTTGACTTGACATACATTCTTACTTTTCGTGATAGTACAACCTACGTACAACCTATGTACCACATTTTCAAAATACGTAAATTACCTACGTTTTCCCCATCAAATCTCACTTGTAATGCTAAAACTACCCTTTAGACAACAGTGTAATGTCATCATTCAACCATACAAGTTATTATGGGTCTGAACAAACCGAAAGCACTACTTCCTCGAGATTAGTAGCAAATAGTCTTTGCACTTCAAAGAACTCCATCTTCGATCATCTTCAAGAGTATATATACAAATTTCAGATTGGTTTTACTCAACCAGGATGTTTTACACATTTAAAAATTGTTTTAACTTTCTGTATATCTTACCGACTATCCAACGAGCTGATTTTTGGATTTTTTATAAAAAGAGTTGTAAATAAATTTGAGAAATTATCAAATGAATTTTATAAATGATATTTTATAAAATAGTTTTATTAATATAATAAAGGATGTTTATAGAGGAGTTTATTAAGTAAATTTACAGACTTATAAATGAAGGTTTGTAATTATGTTTAGATATTTATAAAGGGATATTTTGATTTATAAATAATATTTTATAATGGAGTGTGTAAGTGTAAAAGAGGTTTATAAAAAGGAATATGGTAAAAGAAATGAGATTTGATTTCTATAATGATCATTTTAAATTGCGGTGGTATGGAATGTATTCTTTTCATACTTAACACCAAATTCCGAAGCATGAAAACTTGTCTCTATCTTGAGGATTAAAAATGTGTGTCGAGGCCAGGATAGTTTTCTAACTTGTTTGATTTTATTATTAATCGAGGGGTAATATTGTTTGAAATCGAGAAGTGGTGGTAAGTATATTCGATCTAATTTCTACTCGATCTATTTACTTACACCAAAGGGAAAGTGTTTTGTGTTTATTCTTGTTAATGTTTTAAAATGACATTTGTTTTAACCCAAATAAGTATGGTTTGGAAAAGGAGATCTTTCTTAAGGTTTGTGGGCATACTTATACCATTGAAATAAGTATATGGGTACATTCCCTAAGTATTGGCATGTGGTGTTTTATGAATATACTTATACTGTTGATATAAGTATATAAGAAAGTTTTCTAAGCTTTGAAAGTTAAATGTTTCTGTGAGTATACTTGTAACATCCCCCTACTTGGAGGCCTAAAACTAATGGCGACGGATGCTGCAGTCATCCATAGTTATTAATCCTCGGTGACCAACTACGGCGATGTTAGATTTATTGACACACATAAACACATGAGTATGGAAAAAAAATTTAAACTTCAAACAAGTTCACATTCCATTCCAAAACATTTCCAATTCATTACATAATCTTGTAATCGTAAACCACGTTTAAAGAAAATATATTTATTACAACATATGCTAAGAGAGACATATGAAGATGCTTCCTTGGATGATCAGAGTATATACATGCAATATAACAATTTTGCCATTACAAACAACATATAAGAATCAAAATAAAAAAGAACTCTATATAGCTATCATGCCTCCTTCTCGTCTTTAAAAGCTTTATTCGTCTAATGAGGAACCTGAAAACCTCAACTCTCAAACTACTCAAAATCAATTAAGTACCTAAGAGTTTAAGGGCAAAACAAAAACTTCGAGTCAGGCACAAAGCCTGGTATGAGTAATAACCTTCCATCTCAAACAATTTAGATATCTAGTGAGACCATGCCGCTTTATGGTATGGGTTTTTCCCTCACTAGTACCTTAAAACCTTTATAAAGCCATATACTATGCTCCTGCATCCATAATGGTTAAAACAATCCAAAACATTATAATATGATGATATGCAAAACAAATGAATCAATTCTGGATTACCCATCCTCATTCATTCTAACTATCTGTCTCAATTATAGTTTCTAGATCACTATTAACCTATTAGTTTTCATGGCTGACTAATAGCTGGTAAAATATTTAAGGACTCCCTGTCCAATTACATAGTTTTCATGAGATCACGATGGACCTATTGGTAACTCCAATATCTTTACTCTTAACCTAGTTTTCATAGGTTGACTAGGTACCCATTGGTGATTCTAATATCCTCTCTTCTTATCCTAGTTTTCATGGGCTGACTAGGAACCTATTGGCATCTGTTAATATCTTAATCCGGATATAATTTTTCATGGGATAACTACAAACCTACTGGCCCCTGCCAGTATCGAATCATAATTTTCACGGGCTTATTATGAACTTATCTTTTTGAAATCTTCATTTATACATAGGTTTCGTGGACTAACTATGAACCTATTGACCCCTGCCAATATCTTTTCCTATACATGATTTTCATGGGCTTACCAAGAACCTATTGGCCGCTGCCAATGTATTTTCCATTAATATTTTAGCATCCTATATTCTGGTCTTCCTGACTTCCTGGATGAAATTCTACTCATTCATAAGTTATCTTAATTTATATTAACTACTGGGTCAATCTAACTGGTTATTATGCCCTTCTCCAAAATACAGTTATGGATCCATTACAATGTGAACATATATATGAAGAAGCATAATAACTTGTTTAATCCCTTTAACCTTTTAATCAAAGAAAACTTCTTTAAAAACTCCTTTTCAAAATACTTTATACATTTATGTCATGGATTTCTTTCAAAAATAAGATTGGGTTATTTATTTGAAAAACTAAGGCTGTCGAAACCTTCAAAATCTTGCTTTCGACTTCAATGAATAACCTTCGTCGAAAGAATATAAATCTTTTTTCAAAACATTAGGCCATACCTTTCAAACCACTTTAAAACTTCTCTTTCGAAACCTTTCGAACATATTAAAGTATTACTTAATATCACTTAGAAGCTTAGCTTCGAAACCAATGAAAGTACCATTTTCGAAACCATTGGAGTGACCCTTCCGAAACCATTGAAAGTTCCCTTTCGAAACCATTGGTTTTATAATTAAAATATTATTTTGGTCAAGGTGAATATAAACGAAAGTATCTCTTTCGAAACCAATCCTTTATCATATAAAAATAGTGGGGAAAACATGATGGCGTCGACCCATCCCTGTCGAAAGCTTCAAATCATTTAAACAAAATATTGAAGGATAGCGTCGAAACCCCTTTCGAAGCCATTGCCTTCGAAACTCTTGGACCCTTTCGAAATCATTTATGAAGTGGCTTAAAACATCTTTGAAACAAGCACTTCCTTTCAAAAGCATTGACGACTTCAATACACTCGAAAGGCTAAAGAACAGCAACAGGGCTTCGACTAGGTCGGAGCCCCTTCTTTCAAATGCATTATTTTAAAAATAAAGGAACCTATTTGAAAGCAAACATAAGTTGATGGTAACCCCTTTGAAAGCATTTGGAAAACCTCTTTTAAAAAAATATGCTTCGACTCGTTCGAAGGCTTTAATGAAACAAAGGCAGACGCTTCTCTTTCTAATACAAACAAAGGTATCGACCGCATCGGAAGCAATGTTTTTGGCACATAGCCTTCCACCTTTCTCCAATCCACTACATACAATCTAAGTGATACCTTGTGTATTGGTTACGGCTTAGTAAGTTTCGAACTAATTGAAGACGGAAGCTCTGAGTCGAAAGGTACTTCTAAAGATGGTGGAACCAACTTTTCTGGGTAAACCTGATTTTATAATAATTAAAGAAAACACTTTCTAACTAAACTGTCATGTGTAAACATAAGATTGGTTGCCTTAACTTTTTAAATTCTTTACTAAATTAGCTGCCGCTAATTTTAGATCTATACCTTGGTTAAGTTAACAAATAACCCCTTCCATTAAGCAAAACCAACATTACAAAAAAGCCCCTCTTCCAAAATAATTTAATTTGCATGGCAAATCACATTGAAAAAATCCCCAAAAATTCTAAAAATTCACATTAATCGTGTTATCCTACATGTCAAAATTTCAGACCCAAATTTTCAATATATTTTCCGAAATAAATTTATGAACCCAATTATCCATATTTTGCTTTAAAAATTCATAATAATATTTCCACAGCTTGAAAAATTATCAAAATTAAAAACCAACTCCAAAATCATGTTTTACATGACATAAAAATTTTCTATGGCATTTAAACATCACCGTAAATCAGCTTTGCCCTAAAACTATTTATAATCTTATTTAAACATTCCTGTTTAAATCAAACAAATTATAATCCATGCATATCTTCATCCATATCATTATACAATGAATTTACCCTTAAATCAAAAAAAATTATTATAAAACAAAATATACATGGAATTGTAATTCACCTTGATTAAAATAAGGAGATTGGATTGAGATTAATTTTCTCTAAGCTTGAATCCCTAGCTTTACTTTGATTTCTCTTCTCTTAATGGCCGCCTCCTCTTTAAATTTTTGTTTTGCATTTTCAAAATGATGTGAATGAGAAATAAAATGGTAGGAATGAAAATATATAGGGGTAAGGGTTATGTGCCACAAATACCCAATATACCCTTATGTAAATTAATTAACTTATAACCCATTCTTAAGCCCATTTAATTATTTAAGTGAGCACGACCTTATTATATTTATTCAAATCTCAACCCCCTTACCACTTAACATTTACATTATTCTATTTAATTTATCTAATTATATCTCCTGAATAATGTTATAAAAAATTAGGGGTGTTACAATACTTATACAGTTGAGATAAGTATATCAAATTTTTTTAGTATTGAAAGGAGTAGAGAAGGGTTTGTGGATATATATTTGTAAAAGTATTTTAATACAAGAATTTACAAAGCGGTTTTAATTTATGAAAGAACTAATTAAAGAGGATTGATGGTGGCTTGTGTGCTTAACTAGTGTAATTTTCCTTATGGTATTAAATCTCGAGTTGAATTGTTTGTTATTTGATAGTTAAATAACCAACTGTCAAATCTTAGCCAGTTTTAAACTATCATTGCGGGTTTGGAGAGACAGGGATCAGATATATTATCCGAAAACCGCTTCAAATCGGTATGCATGTACAAATCAGAGACATCTCAAAGATGATCGAAGATATAGTTCTTCGAAGTGCAAGGGGTACTTGCTACTAATCTTGAGGATATAGTAGAAGTAGTGCTCTTGGTTTGTTCAGTCCCAAAATAACTTGTATGGATGAATGCTGGCATTACATTGTTGCTTGGAGTGTAGTATTAGCATTTCAAGTGTGATTTCTATATAAAAGGTAAAACATAGCCTTAAGCCTCACCACCCGGGAATGACTAAAATAAGGGATATGCGGTAGGGCTATGTGGTTCATAACCACTAGGGCATGTCATTACCCTTCTAGATATATATTCATGGATTTGGTATGTGCATGAGAGCTCTCAGAAAAAGGTTGCAAAGCAATCGAGGTGATGACATATTTGGTATTATCCAGTAAGTGGTAGGCCGCTTTTGTGTTAGTAGGTGCGTAGGATGTTCTTGATGACCTCAGTGCATTTTCTAGAAGTGTATTGTGATGGGTGGTACGCCGGTTTCTTGTCATTGATGGAATCCATTATCCAATAAGTGCTTTACAGACTTAGTTGTGCCCAACTATGCTGGAATGTGAGATTCAAGCTTTGCAGCTATTTTATATATTTATTTTAAACTCTAGATATTATTATAATATCAGTGGATTTTCTATTTGAAATTATTTGGTTATCGTAAGGTAAAAACCCATTCATGGTTATGTGCTGCACGGTCTTATGAGATACGTTTATTTTGAAAGGCTTTTTATAAAATTAAGAAACCATTCGATGTGTATTTCTCACGTTGGTTTACAGACTGAACCGGGCATTAGTTTCTTTTAACGCTAGGTCAGATCGAGCATGTTTTTCAGATTTAGTTTGGATGCTTTGGAGCTTTAGAGGACAAGCTGGATGCCTTCAAGACATATTCATGTATATTTTATTTCTACTACATTGGTTGTTTATATTTGTTAGCATTTGTGAGTACATGTTGTTATAACTGTCCAAACTGATGATAGATAGTTACTCTGATTGATGTATGAATATTACAGTTTTTCTTTTGTAGAGATCTGTTGTATATTATATATTACTCGTCACGATGTAAGATTTGTTCAGTCTTTCTTTCTCCTAAACAATCTATCTTTTTGGCACTTGGATGCTCGGCACATAAACAACATGGATGTATTTGTGTCAAATTTTAAGGGTGGAAAGGGTGGGTCGTTACAAGTGGTACCAGAGCACTTATTTTGAAAATATGGCATGTAGGTTGTATATAAGTCTTTTTTTTTTGAAAATGTGGTACGTAGGTTGTACTATCCTGATTTAAGTTGTACGTAGGTCATTTTATTCGCATATTCATCCTTTATCCATATTCGAGTACATGATTTCGAGGTGATTTATAACAGTACGAAGAAGTATTTTCACTTGATTCTTAATGTCAAACACTTGATAAGGATTTTTGATATTATTCTAAAGTTTTATATCATAGTATATGACTATGCAAGGAGAACAGAAGTTTCTAATCAAGGAACCTGATCAGAGTCCACACTACAAAGGTTGAGTGAGTGATACTAGTGCAGAAATAAAATTTGTGTGATCGAGCAAGTGTTAAGGTTCATTGTGTATGGATAGCATATTTACATCATACGAGCTTTAATATGATTATCTATTTTGACATTAAAAATGCAAGTTATATGGTTTGATGACATTTGTAAGTGAGATACAGGTTCATGGAAGCAAAGGCTAGCTTGCTGCTTTTGGTTTCGTGAGTATAGTTTGATTGCTCAACTAATAGGTACACGTTTCTGTTGTTGATGAGTTTATGCCCCAGATATGAGAGGCCACTTTTAGGCTTTTATTTTCTTTGTCGATTTAGGGCAATTATGGCGAGTTGTAGTTTTTCCAATCAAGCTACGTAAAGGAGATGCTACCGAAATTTTCCGTAACATATAAGATTTTAAAAGGATTAATAACTCATTTTAAGTAAGGGATTTTATCATTTTAAGGGTTTGGTTAGTTTTTTCTACCTTTAGGCAGGGATGAAATCTTTTAAAAGAGGAAGAATGTAATAACCCGAAATTTTTAATGTTTCAAATGGGAATATTTAATTCATTTAAATACTCAAATTTAATTTATATCTAATAAACAATAATAAAACCCATTATTAATATACTGACATGATTTTTAATGACATATTTTTAATTTAGTTTATTTGATTTTTCCATAATATTTAATTTAGAAAATATTTAAATTATCGTTTGATAGTTTTTCAGCAAATGATGCTATTTTTAAAATTTTACAGAATAAGGTAACCGGCGTATATTATTATTATTTTTGATCGTATCGCATTATTATATGCAATTATATTTTTGTTTTGTCATTCGTGGATCTTACATCCACAATATTATGTGCAGGATGTGTTGGAAATTATAAAATAATATATATCAGTCCTTAACCTAACTTTTCACTTTCTCTCTTCTCTCTCTTTCATATTTCATTGTAAACAAAATAAAAGAAATGGCCTCGCATCTTCAAAAATTAAAATCTCAAGTAATACTCAACTAAAAATTATAAAGCTTGTTTGTTTGAGTTTGTAACGGAGAACCTTTGATTCTGTATAAGTTTTGTGGTGTGCGGTTAGGTTTAGTGGTGATCGATAGTTTGATCGTGGCTAGTTGTAAACTAGGGTTGGATTTTGCTAGATATTGGGAAGGCATGAGGCTAAACGAAGATTGGATTTGGGATTGGCATGGCGAATAACACCAATGGGCCAAGTTTGGGCAAGCTCGGTGCTCAATAGGGAGATGCGACGTTCTTTAGGTCGCGTACAGGTGTAGGTGGTTACAAATTTCAAGAAGCGATCGACTATCTTGTGTTTGAGTGCATTGCGGAGAGGAAAAGAAGAGAAAGTATGTAATGAAGGCAGATTGGAGTTTCATGGAGTGTCGTGGAAGGATAGTCGTTCATGTACATAGAGGAGGAGGCTACGGTGATGCGTGTTCAGGGGATGGGTAATTAATGTTTGGGAGGGAAGAGATTAGCTTGGTAATTAAAAGTTTGAAACATGATTAAAATGTAAATCAATTATTTAAATTAATTCAATAAATTATAAAATATATATATCTCTCATATGAGGTCCAATCGAGATGCTGTCTTTTGCATTCTCTCTAAGGAATGTTAGCTATGTGCTGGAACCAGTTTGGTCGAATTTGGGGCTAGTAGAATTTTGGACTAAAATCGAATGTCGTTCTATTTTAGTTCAAACACTGAAATGCCTAAGCGACTGAAATTTTGATGAGTTTGTACTTTTCAAAATACCATAATGATGTCAATTGTTACTATAGTACTTAATCAATGTTATTACTACCTTTTCCACTAAAAAAGCTCGACTTTTAACATATGTCAGTATAACATCCACTATGGCCAAACTATCAAAATTTAGCATTTAACAATCTATAACAGCTATATAACTAAAATTAAAATTAACAGGTATATAACTGAAAATAAAAAAATCCCAACGACGAGAAATCCAGTTTTCTTTATAAAGTTTCCTTGTTTTTCATTTTAAATGTTATTCACTTTTTAAAGTGGATATTTAACCCAACCAAGTCAATAATCATTCAACATGAAAACAATATTTTATTTCTAACATATATCATATCGTTTATCCAAAAAGGTATGTTAATTACTATTTGACCTAGAAATGGTTTCGATTTGGAAAAATAATTTTAAATCCGAACTTTTTTGAATTTTCTAGGATATTTTATACAAAAATAATTTTTATACTTTTCTATTTTACTTCAACTTCTTGTATTATACTTTTGTAATAAATGTATATATGTAAATGTTTTAAAATTATGATGAAAAAATCTATCTTTATAGAAAATTATTATAATAATGAATATTTATTTTAAAAGAAAAAAGGGGGTTCATCTTTTATTTTAAAGTGATTTTTGTCTTTAGGGGAAGATAAAAATGTTTTAGAATAAATATTTGTGAAATATTTTATAAAATGTTGCAACAAAAGAACAGATTTACAAATGGTATTTTATAAATTAAAGAGAGGTTTGTAAGCTGTATTTTATAAATAAAAGAATAGGTTTACAAATGGTATTCTGTAAAAGGGAAAATATTATCAATTTGATAAATTGGAGTAATAAATCATTGTTGTGAATTTACTGTAATATATGGAGTGATCAGGCTATGAAAAGTATACGAGTTTTATAATTGCATTTGGAGTTCCCTTTTATATTTAAAGTTTGGTTTACGTTTGGAGTTTTGTTTATAGAAGGAGTTTGGTAATTATATTTAAAATTTATAAAATGAGTTCTATAAATGAATTTGGAGTTTTATAAAACGAGTTACTAATAAATTTGGCGATTTATAGAAGGAGGTTTATAGTTATGTTTAGATATTTATAAAAGGAATTTTATAATTTGTAAATAATATTTTATAAAAGGAGTTTGTAAATATATGCAGTTTATAAAGGTATTTTATGAAAAAGGGATTTATAAAAAGACCGAGACCTGACCTCCATAAATGATTATTTTTAAATTATGATTGTACGGAAATTGTTCTTTTTATACTTAATAACAATTTTCGACGTATGGAAAAACACATCTCCATCTTGAGAATTAAGAATGTGTCTCGAGGCAAGGATAGTTTTCTAGCTTGTCCAATTTCATTGTTAATCAAGGGATAGAAATCGGAAAGTGGTATTAAGTATATTTGGTCTAGTTTCCATATGACCCGTTTACTTACACCAATAATGTTTTAGGTTTATTTTTATAAATGTTTAAGTTACATTCATTTAACCCAAAATAAGTATGTTTAGTGAAGTCTTTCTTAAGATTTGTGGATATAAGTCTATACTTATACCGTTGAGATAAATAAATGAGTATATTTTTTAAGTATTGAAAATGTGGTGTTTCGTGAATATATTTTACTCTTGATATAAGAATATGGAAAAGTTTTCTAAGTTTTTAAGTTAAATGATTTGTGAGTATACTTATACAGTTGAGATTAGTACATCAATATTTTTCAAAATATTGAAAAGAGTAGAGAAGATTTGTGAATATATCTTTGTAAAGGTAATTTAGTACAAATGTTTACAAAGCAGTTTCAATGAATGAAAGGATTAATTAAAGAGGCCTAGTGTTCGGAGAAATTTGCTCCGAACTTTGATAGTTGTAAAAGTCCTTCTACATCTGATCATGGGTTTCTTTTTGTTCTGAAATGTACGAACTCAAGCGAATTTTGCTAGACCATTTATGGATTCAGAGGAATGATGGAATCATATTTTTGGAGGACTTGTTCATTCATTTTGATGCATCAACACAGTTAATTTTGGTAAAAATTATAGAAAGAAATTTGATGTTCCTGAGGAGTATTTTGGTAAATCTAATTTTTCTTTGGATGGTGATGGTTCAACTGTAGTTTTAGGAGCAGTTTCTAGCTTGAAGGATGTTAATTCGAATAGTTTTGAGGTGGTTAATGAAGCTTTTGTTATCGCTAATTCAATCCAAATGGAAGAACTGAAGTTCTTTGATCCTTTTCTCTTAGATCCTTTTATTCTACATTGTAGTTTAGGTTCTCAATCTCTGAAGATCAATGACGCCGTACTTGATTGCAAGAATGCATATCTTTCTAAGGAAGGTTCTGACTCTGATGTTTAGTTGAGTGTTTCGAGTAATGAGTTTGTCAATGTTCGTTATACAAAATCCAGAATAAAATTTCGTGAAATGTGATGTTTTGAGTTAACCATTGCTAATATATTTGGTTGTCTTAAGTTAATGGAAGAAATAGGAAAGAATTTTTATTTGATTGAAGGTGCAGATGTGAATTATCAGTGTGATGTTGTTAATACAGTGGATCCTTCATCTGTATATGATAGTAGAATTGATTAACAAGTTCAGGTATGCTTTTGTTGATAAGGTGGAGAAAGTTATGGTTGGAGATGTGAATTATCAGTATGATGTTGTTGATACTGTTGCTTCTGACAGTCAATTAGAGAAAGTTTTGTTTGGAGATGTTAGCAAGGTGGTTGATTATTGAGTAGGAGGTACTATAGTAAATAGATATTAGATGCTCTCGTCTCAGATGATAGGATTGTCTCATGTGACTGTTTGGAAAATATAAGTATCCATAGTGATAATAGTGTATTTCGTGATGATGCACATAAGACTTATATTTCTCTTGATGTTGATATGCACATGGTAAATGAAGATATATCAAACTGCTTGGTTATCTATGGTGATATGGTTGGAGAATTAATAGATGTGAATGAGAACAGGTTGTCTAACACAGATGTTTTGCTAGATGGGATTGATTTGCTTAGGAGTAATGATGTCGTTATCAGTGATGATCATTTATGTGTTGAGGTTGGGGTTCTTGATGATAAGGAAGTGAGAACATGTCAATCTCTGGTGATGTGGTATTTCAATCAGAGTTTGTGGGGGTGCCTATGTGACAATGTTGATGAGGTTGCGGATATTGTCAACTTTCATGACATGGTTGGAAAAATTGTTCACAAAGGCGAAGTTGATTTCATAGTAAATAATGATATATATGCTAAGTTAGTTTCTGATGCTCAAGATGATGTGGATATGGATTTTAGAGCATTTATTAAAGTTATTTTATTGATATTGCTCTTTTATAGCAAACAAAAATAAACTGTCTCGATATTCATTTTTATAAAAGATCAGGTGGCTACCGCTTTAGAGACATTGGGCCTATTTACCTTCTATTGGAGCTTCTGGGGGTTTACTTACTAGGTGGTGTGATAATTCATTTAAACTTCTTCAAACTATTACTAAGCAACACTCTTTACATATTATTCTCATTAACCTTACTGATAACTCTTCATTAAATATTTCTAATGTTTAAGGACCAAACTCCAAAATTGATCGTCGAGTTTTTTGGAACGAATGTCTAGAATTTAGATCATTCGCTCTTGGATCTTGGATTATGGGTTGACTTCAATGTTACGCGTTTCTAGGGGAACGTTCACCCCGAGAAAGGGATTTCTCTTCTATGATATTATTTGACCAATTTATTATTAATACTAATTTGATTGAATTACCACTTTCTAATAGGGAATTCACTTGGAGTAATAGCAGAGAGTTCCCTTCTATGGCCCTTCTAGATAGATTTTTCATCAGTGACGAAATTGAGGATAAATTTCCTATTCGCAGAGTCTTTGGTTTGCCTTGTGCTTATTCTGATATTGCTATATCATTATTACTTGTGACCATCAAAAAATTGTTAATAAAACTTTTAAATTTGAAAAATGTGGTTTGTGATATCCTAGAAATTTCAAACAATTCAAAAGTGCTAATCTCCTTTATAAATTATTTAAAATTGGTAAAATTGTTATTTTCAAGCAATAATAATAATGTATTGTTTTATATAAATAGATTTTAAGTAGAATTATTATTTACAAATTGAATTTCTGTTTGTTTAAATATATATATAAATTTGAGTAGATTTTAAATTAAATTTGACTTTGAATTTGGATTTAAATTTGAAATTTAAAAGATAAATATTTTAAAAATACTCTGGGTTCAAAAACATACGTATAAGATTTTTATTTAGAATATAATTGGTTTTTATTTTATTTTCTTTAAAAAAAATATTTATAAATTTAGAAAGTTACTTATTAATTAGGAAAATTTAATATAAAAGCTTTTAAATCATTTTAAAAATTTATAAAACATACATAATTACAAGTGTTTAATTTTAAAAGCTTGTGATAACATGTGTAAATTAATAAAGGATTATAAGTGACAAATGTAAGTTGAAATAACAAGTGTCACTTTTTATTTTTTTCCTTTAAATTTTAATAAATCATAATTTAGTTCTATATAAATTCCTATCTACTTTCTTCATTCTTTTTTTCTCTCTTCTCATTTCAAAGCAAAGAAAAACCTGTAACACAATCTAGTTAAACAAAATCAAAGAATTCAAACAATCTCTCCATAAGTTTAAGTCAAGTAGCAAGCTCAAGCGAATCAAAACAAAGCTGCAAAATTCAACAATTCCAGATCCAAGCAACAGGATTATTTCATGTGTGAGATCCAGATCATAATAAGTTTCCAGATCTTAAAAAGGGTTTCTCTGTTCAAACTGAAAATAGTGAGTAAACAAAATTTTAAAAGTTTAAAACTGGTTGAATATTGCAATGCATGTATTAAACCTATAAAGTAAGGATATAAGTATGGTTTTCATGGAAATTTTAACTGATTTTAGTTGAAATACAATATATATATATATATATATATATATATATATATATATATCTTTATACATGGCTGTATGTAAGTTTGCTTGTCACTGTTGTGTTTCCAAGATCTTGAATAACAATAAAAATTCATATCTACCTATACAAATAAATTTAAGATTTGATCTTCAAATAGAAAATGACTTTAACATTATAATTTCAATTTTAAAAATAGTTTCAAATAAATATTTGGGGTGTGTATATCAAAAATGGAAATTTTGCAGGTTCGATTCAAAATAAGTTCAAATTCCATGGTCTGGAATTCTTGATCCTATATTCTGATTCCAATTTGTAAATGATGAATTTAGGAAGAGCAATCATGATTTTTAGATAGATAATTGTTGAGATATTTGGGGTTGACCAGAATTTGTATTTTTGCTAAATTTTGGCAATCGACATGGAATTAGTCGACATAGTCGATGTCGAGGGAAGCCTGAAGGTCGATGATCTCTGGAAAAATAGTGGGAGGAAAAATCATTCACCGTGGTGGCTAGGGGATGGCAAGGTGTGGTTTGGAGTGCTGTTTGGTGGTGTTGGGTAGTTGTGACGATTCCGGCGTCACTGGATCATCAAAGGAAATTGCGATGGGGGAAAACGATGCTGGGTTACGAGACGAAGCTGGGATGAGGTTGGCAGGAGTTCTCGAGGTCAGGTTCGTCGGTAATAGGGATTTTTCCGAGGATGCTATGGTTTCCGGTTTGCTCGAAATTGTTCGAATTCGACACACGGCGAGATCAACAAAGCTGGGTGGTCGAAACGTGGGTAAGGGTCGTTGTCGACTTGTAGGCATCGTCAGAGGTGATTAGAACGGCGGCAGTTGCGTGTGCACGTGCATGCGAGCAATGGTGTTTGGGTGTTGTTTTGAGTTTGGGGAAGAAGCTATGTTGCTCGGGTCGATTTCGTTTTTGTTGCACGTATGACTTGAAGCAGGGACGAAAGTGTGTGTCTCGGGGATCTTGAGGATTTAGCTCGGGAATTTATTTGATAGTCTCGGGTTGATTTTGATAAGTGTCTAGGTTTAAATTTTATAAGGAAATTCATGTTTTCAAGTAAAAAATAATTAAAAGGATGAAGTGATTTTAAATCTTTAATTTAACTTAAAGGTTTAAGTTAATAAAATGGTGATAAATTATTCTCAAAGTTTATTTAATAAGGATTTAAAAGATAATTAAATAAAAAAAAGATAAAATGGATTATCTTTTAAATCAATAAAGATCTTAAGTAATTAATGATTTATTAACTAGTGTAAGTAATTAAGGAATAGTTAATTACTGAACGAGATAAATTAAGGTTAATTAATGAATGTGTTTAATTTAAATATTACTTGTTAAATGTAATTAATTAAAACAATAATTAATTACTGGAAGTGATTAGAGGATCATTAATGAATGTAATTAATTAATTAAGGAGATTAATTAAAAGATAATTAATGAGAATGGTTAAAGCTAATTAATCTGTGTAGTAATCAAAGGTTAATTACTTAATGTGATTAACGGTTAATTAATCAAGGATGATTAATTAAGATAAATGATTAAGGAATGATTAATTAATTGGGTTGTAACTAATTAATGTTAAGTAAGCAGGATTAAGGTAATCCAAGTAATTAAGTTGGTAATTAATTTAATTGGAGATTAATTTAATTAATTAGGAATTATATATCCAATAAATCTTGTGTATGGATGGCTGAATTATTTTGGATGATTTGGATTATTGTCTCTGATGGACAATTGAGATGTACTGTGATATGAGTGGGTTGAGCTGTGATAATGTGGGTTATCTATCCGAGTTAAATTATTGTGTGGTATGACATCCTGAATATGAATTGCATTGTTTTAAAACTTAATAATTTGGATTAGAAATGATATTGGATTCGGAGAGACCGAGGTCGGGTATCAGAAAATACCCGAAACCACTTCGATTTGTAATCTACAATAATTCTTTATGGATTTGACTTTGGAATTAATAGGCTGGAATGGAATAAATGACGTAAACTTGATCACTTAATCTGAGTAATAATGCTTAGATATGATTGCAAGATGTGTATTTGACTATGGCAAGTAAAGAACTCGTTGTAAGATACGAGTCATCCCGGGTTTTAAATAAGTTTTATGCATTAAGTATTTCATGTTTGATGGGTTTACTCAAGCTAGTTGCCAGCCTGACCCGGGTGTTACTTTGATTGTAATGCTTGGGTTAGACCGAATATTAAAGATTTTCAGGTAAGAACGTTCTGGAGCTCAGGAGGCGAGCTGGATGGCAGAAACATTTGGAGTTTACTGCTGTGTAATAGAGCTGCATTGATAGTAGTCTGGACAGGTTGACATAATTGTCGAATTATGTGTATATGGTTGTAACTCTGATGTATTGAATGTAAAGTAACAATTACAGCTTTTCTTTGTATAAATGCTATATTTGTTATTATATTTTGATCCATTGCGAATGTGAGATGTGTTTCATTTCTGTTTCTTCTTCTATCTCTTTCTTCTTTTCCTATCTATCTGGAATTTTCGGGATCGAACATTCCAGGTGGTTACATTTTGGTATCAGAGCAGAAGGTTAAGCGAGAACATTGGCTCTGGTAGGTTTACTCATTAAGGATAGGGTAAGTAGTACCCTAGAACGAGTTGAGTGTAGTATATATGAGAGAGCGTACTTGTTATTTCCTTACAAAATGATTTTAAAAATGATTTTTATATAAGTTTATATTTTGAATATATATTAAGCAATAATTTTTCCAATATATAAAGAAATTGGTTATTGATTATTGGAATTAAATAAAATAATGAGAATTAAGTCATACAACCAAATTGAAAATGAATGAAGATAAGTTTGAAATGGAACCAAATTGAAACTAAAATCCTGAATTTGTAAAAGTATTTTTAGAATAAGATGATAATGAATTGGTTTCCAGATATGATAATCTTGGTTATTATCATAAATCGTTGTTGTATTTAATAATGAAATGTGTGTTAATGAGTACGCAAAATGAAATGTTTTAGAGGAGTAAACATTTAGGTGAGTATGACTTATAAATTGGAATTTAAGATAATTTAAATTGTGAAGTTTTAAATCTAAGTCCACAAAATTTGGAATTTGTTTCAAAATGTTAAAAGAAATTTGTTTTGAATTAAAACCAAAGGTGGTTTAAAAATTTGAAGTATAACTTGGTGTGTAAAGGAAATAAGTATGCATAAATAAGTACATACATAATATCAAAGATGATATGAAATAAACTCTAAGTGTTGAGTTTTAAATTTCCTTGGAATGTGATGTGAAGATCCATAGTGAAATAAGTTATTAAAACTTAAGCGAGAAGATTATTAATATGAATTTTAAAATTTGAAATGGAAATTAAAATTTAATTGAATTCAACTTAGGGAAAGTTAAATAAGTTTAGGACAAACAACCTGAATTGGAAATTTCAATATGAAATTGAGGTTTAACTTGATAAGTTAAATGATTGATTTGAATTGGGAGTTTGCGTGATCTCAAAATGGGTTTGAGATCTAGAAATTGGAAATGGATGGATGTTTTAAAATAATTTGGATAACATTATCCTATTGTTATTAATAATCTTTAAACTGTGAATTGAATTTGTTTAAATGGATGAAGAAATGGATTGTGGTAATATATCCACTATTGAGATAAAAGGGAAATTAAACTTTAATTTGAAATTAAGGATATGGAATCACCTTGAACTTAAGATTTGAATGTTAAGAATTGAACGTGAAAATTAAAATTATTTAAGAATCGGTTTCAAAGTTGGAAGTAAATTGTTTTTGAACTCTTATTTGAACTTTGAAATAAGTTAAGTAAGATAATTTAAATTGGAATTTCAAAAATTGGACTTATAATTAAATGGTTTAAAGATATAAGTTGTTAATTTAAAAGTAAAGTTTAATTTGATTTAAAGAAATTAAATCAACATTTGAAATTTAACTCGAATTTATATGATTCGAGATGGTTTAAAATGAAATGGAATTTGAAATTAGTTCAAATTGAAATTTGATTTAAATGATTTAGAATTGTGATTAAAGTTGAATAAAATTCAAATGGGAGTTGATTTAAATTTGGGAAAGAAATTGAGGTTAATTCAACTTGAATTGGGATTGAATCAATTTAACGGGATGAGAAATTGATTGGAAATGGAGATTTGGAAATTGAACAGTTTGGCTCTGAAACTATTTTCAAATAGATTATTTTAATATAAATTGTTTTAAATCTATTTTTCCAAGCTTTTTATTACATACAAATTCTTTTAAAAAAAGCTAAACTATTTTATACTTATTTTACAATTATTTTTGAAACTATTTAACTATTTTATAACTACTTAACTATTTTATAGCTATTTACAAACTAATAATTATTTTTCAACTACAAGTCCATTTTTAACTTTTCAAGCTATTTTCTAAATATAAGCTGGTCAGAGTGCAAACTGTTTATGATTAATTACTAATTGAGATAAGAATTGAAGTGATAATCCAAATGGAAATTGAGGCAATTGTGAATAAATGTATAAGAATCTAAGGGAATGTGAATAGAAAGGAGAAATTGATTTAGCTAATAATCAATGAAGATAGATACGTAGGATGTACGTGTATTATTCTATTCGCATAACAATTTGATCTAGATTCGGGCATAGAATTTTGAGATAGTTTATCAATCTGAGTTGGGATTTTTCGCTCGATTTTCGATGGCGAACCTGGATATGGATTGTTGATTGGTTCTGGATATTCTCTATCATAGTTACGAACTATGCAAGGAGAATGATGGTTTCTGATCAAGAAACCAGATCTGAGTCCGCAGTAGGAAGTCGGGTGGACGATACTAGTTCGGAAGTAAAATTGTGTGATCGAGTGGGCAATTAGATTGATATAGCGTATGGATGATATGTGTACATCGTACGGGTTTGAATGAAATTGATATTGGAAATTTATGGATAAGAACTGTAAAATGTTTTTGAAATGAAAAGTATATTTTGTGAAATATATTATAAGTAAAATGGAAATTGAAAATTTCTATGATTAAATGTTCACTTTATGAAGAAAAGTAATGAGAAATCAAATTTGAATATTTGATTTGGAATAAACAAAGTTATGTATCTTTGTTATATATATGATAAAACTCCCCTTGCTGAATCTATAGCCAGAAGAAAAGGTTTTTGAAAGTATTTATTGTATAAAAAAGGACTTTATACAAGTATGAAATAATCCAAAGATTTTTCAAGGTTATATATATATATATATATATATATATATATATCTATATATATAAAGGATCTTATGAGAATGATTTTGGGAAAATGGTTTCGGGTACCTATGGACTTTGGAAAGGATTTTGATTTTTGGGGAAAAATCAATTTTGGAAATTTGGAAAGCCTAATTTGAGAATTATCGATTTTGGAATAATCGATTTTGAGGAAAGGAGATTTATATGGGATTCATACAAGGTGTATGATTTGGAAAATACTATATGTGTATAGTATAAAGTGTTTTGAAAATGGCTCTGGAGAAAAAGGCGCTCCCTTGAAATGAACTTCTTAGGAGTACCATAGGTTGGTACTGCCTTGAGCCCCAAAGGGGAGGCTCTAAAGTGGATCCTGTGAGGAAGTCCGGACAAACTGAAGTTCCTGAGGATTATTGGGTAGCGAAAGTCGAGGGCACTGATGCCTACAGAGGCATTTGGGTTATGCTGTGACGACAATGTAACTCGATGTCGCTGCGATCTACTGTGGACCATAGCGGAAATCGTGTGGAGGTGAGTGTCAACGGTCTATGCTTGATTTTGTCGGGAAGGCAACGTAATATCGGTAGACTGTTCTATGGTCGAGTGGTGGGGAGAAGTTTCATTGTTTTGGCAGCGGAATTCGAGGGCGCTGATGCCTACAGTTATATGGATTTTTGCTGTGATTGCAACGTAACCCCAGATGTAGCTGCGATATGTGGCGGGTTCCATGGCATAATCGAGGGGAGCGGAGTGCCTACAGTTATCTATGGATTTTGCCGAGATGGCAGCGTAACCATCGGCTTAACTGCGACCATGGATGGGGTGATGATTTCTAAAGCATTCTCATCAAAGATGTTTCCTCGATTTCAAAAATGTTTTCCATATTTTCAATAAAATTATTTTCCAAGTATTTTCATTGGGTGTTGAAAACGGGTTTACCAAGCACTTATAGATTATCAGTCCTACGCCTGGTCAACGTATGACCGAATTTCTGTGAGAACAAGGATGGACTGGCTGAGATATCGAGTTATAAAAAATATTTTTGTAATACTATGTAGATTTTAAAAGTGTTTTAAAAAATTCTTAAATAAAAGGGAGTTTATAGTTTAAAAATGTTCAAAGAATAATTTATCTGATATAAGTATTTTAATAAATTCTGGCTTCATTTCTTTTCGAGGATGAAATGATTCGAAGAGGGGAGGAATGTGATATCCCGGAAATTTCAAACTATTTAAAATTGACAATCTCATTTATAAATTATTTAAAATTGGTAAAATTGTTATTTTCAAGCAATGATAATAATGTGTTGTTTTATATAAATAAATTTTAAGTAGAATTATAATTTACAAATTGAATTTGTGTTTGTTTAAATACACATATAAATTTGAGTTGATTTTAAATTTGATTTTTAAATTAAATTTGAATTTGAATTTGTATTTAAATTTGAAATTTAAAAGATAAATATTTTAAAAATACTTTGGGTTCAAAAACATATGTATAAGATTTTTATTTAGAATATAATTGGTTTTTATTTTATTTTATTTATAGATTTAGAAAGGTACTTATTAATTAGGAAAATTTATTATAAAAGCTTTTAAATCATTTTAAAAATTTATAAAACATACATAATTACAAGTGTTTAATTTTAAAAGCTTGTGATAATATGTGTAAATTAATAAAGGATTGTAAATGACAAATGTAAGTTGAATAACAAGTGTCACTTTTTATTTTTTTTCTTTAAATTTTAGTAAATCATAATTTAATTCTATATAAATTCCTATCTACTTTCTTCATTCTTTTTTTCTGTCTTCTCATTTCAAAGCAAAGAAAAACCCATAACACAATCAAGTTAAACAAAATCAAAGAAATCAAACAATCTCTCCATAAATTTAAGTCAAGAAGCAAGCTCAAGTGAATCAAAAAAAAGCTGCAAAATTCAACAATTCCAGATCTAAGCAACAGGATTAATTCATGTGTGAGATCCAAATCATAATAAGTTTCCAGATTTTAAAAAGGGTTTCTCTGTTCAAACTGAAAACAGTGAGTAAACAAAATTTTAAAAGTTTAAAACTGGTTGAATATTACAGTGCATGTGTTAAACCTGTAAAGTAAGGATATAAGTATGGTTTGCATGGATGATTTTAACTGATTTTAGTTGAAATACAATATATATATATATATATATATATATATATATATACATACATATATATATATATACGTGGCTGTGTGTATGTTTGCTTATCATTATTGTGTTTCCAAGATCTTGAATAACAATAAAAATTCATATTTACCTATATAAATAAATTCAAGTTTTGATCTTTAAATATAAAATGATTGTAACATTATAATTTCAAATTTAAAAATAGTTTCAAATAAATATTTGGGGTATGCATTTCAAAAATGGAAATTTTGCAGGTCTGATTCATAATAAGTTTAAATTCCATGGTCTGGAATTCTTGATTTAATCCTATAATCTGATTCCAATTTGTAAATGATGAATTTAGAAAGAGCAATAATGATTTTTAGATAGATAATTGTTAAGATATTTGGGGTTGACTAGAATCGCGCCAAATTCTGGCGATCGAAATGGAATTAGTCGACATGGTCGATGTCGAGGGAAGCCTGAAGGTGGATGATCTCTAGAAAAATAGTGGAAGGTTTAATCATTCACCATGGTGGCCAGGGGACGACAAGGTAGGGTTTGGAGTGCTATTTGGTAGTGTTGGGTAGTTGTGACAATTCCGGCGTCATTGGATCATCGGAGGAAATCGCGATAGGAAAAATTGACGCTGGGGTTCGAGATGAAGTTGGGATGAGGTTGGCAGGGGTTCTCGAGGTTAGGTTCGTCTGTAATAGGGAGTTTTTCGATGATGCTATGGTTTCTGGTTTGCCCAAAATTGTTCGATTTCGACACACGGTGAGATCGACAAAGCTGGATGGTCGGAACGTGGGTAAGGGTCATTGGTGACTTGTAGGCATCGTCAGAGGTGATCAGAATAGTGGAAGTTGTTGTGCACGTGCACGGGTGCAATGGTGTTTGGGTTTTGTTTTGAGTTTGGGGAAGAAGCTATGTTGCTCGGGTCGATTTCGTTTTTGTTGCGCGTATGACTCGAAGCAGGGACGAGAGTGAGTGTCTCGGGGATCTTGAGGATTTAGCTCGGGAATTTGTTTGATACTCTCGGGTTGATTTTGATAAGTGTCCAGGTTTAAATTTTATAAGGAAATTCATGTTTTCAAGTAAAAAATTTTAAAAGGATGAAGTGATTTTAAATCTTTAATTTAACTTAAAGGTTTAAGTTAATAAAATGGTGATAAATTATTCTCAAAGTTTATTTAATAAGGATTTAAAAGATAATTAGAATAAAAAAAAGATAAAATGGATTATCTTTTAAATCAATTAAGATCTTAAGTAATTAATGATTTATTAATCAGTGTAAGTAATTAAGGAATAGATAATTACTGAATGAGATAAATTAAGGTTAATTAATGAATGTATTTAATATAAAGATTACTTGTTAAATGTAATCAATTAAAAGAATAATTAATTACTGGAAGTGATTAGAGGATCATTAATGAATGTAATTAATTAACTAAGGAGATTAATTAAAAGATAATTATGAGAATGGTTAAGGCTAATTAATCTGTGTGGTAATTAAAGGCTAATTACTTAATATAATTAAAGGTTAATTAATCAAGGATGATTAATTAAGATAAATGATTAAGGAATGATTGATTAATTGGGTTCTAATTAATTAATGTTAAGTAAACAGGATTAAGGTAATCCAAGTAATTAAGTTGGTAATTAATTTAATTGGAGATTAATTAAATTAATTAGGAATTATATATCTAATAAATCTTGTGTACGGATGGTTGAATGATTTTGGATGATTTGGAATGTTGTTGTCTCTGATGGACAATTGAGATGTGCTGTGATATGAATGGGTTGAACTGTGATAATGGGGGTTATCTATCTGAGTTAAATTGTTGTGTGGTATGATATCCTGAATATGAATTGCATTGTTTTAAAACATATAATTTGGATTAGAAATGATATTGGATTCAGAGAGACGTGGGCCGGGTATCAGAAAATACCCGATACCGCTTCAATTTGTAGTCTACAATAATTCTTTATGGATTTGACTTTGGAATAAATAGGCTGGAATGGAATAAATGACGTAAACTTGATTACTTAATCTAAGTAATAATGCTTAGATATGATTGTAAGATGTGTACTTGACTATGGCAAGTTAAGAACTCGTTGTAAGGTACGAGTCACCCTAGGTTTTAAATAAGTTTTATGCATTATGTATTTCATGTTTGATGTGTTTACTCACACTGGTTTCCAGCCTGACCCGGGTGTTACTTTGATGTAATGCTCGGGTCAGACCGTGTATTAAAGATTTTTAGGTTAGGACGTTCTGGAGCTCAGGAGGCAAGCTGGATGGCAGAAACGTTGGGAGTTTACCGATGTGTAATAAAGTTGTATTGATAGTAGTCTGGACAGGTTGATATAACTGTCCAGTTATGTGTATATGGTTGTAACTCTGATGTATTGAACGTATAGTAACAATTACAGCTTTTCTTTGTATAAATGCTATTATTTGTTATTATATTTTGATCCGCTGCGAATGTGAGATGTGTTTCATTTCTGTTTCTTCTTCTATCTCTTTCTTCTTTTCCTAACTATCTGGAATTTTCGAGATCGAAAATTTTGGGTGGTTACATGGTTATTAGAATCCAATTTCTCTAATCTAATTAAAAACAAATGGATTTCAATAAATTTTATAATATCAAAAATATGGATAACTCTGCGAAAATTTTTGTTTTAAAACTTAGGGGTCTGATGAATTTCTTAAAATTTGGAGCAAGAATGTTTTTGGCAGTACTAAAATTAAAAAAGAAAATTTACTTTCCGAAATGCTTAATATTAAAAGAATATAAGAAACTAGACAACTAAACATTGGAGAGCTTATTGTTCTCGCTAATTTAAAAGAAGAGCTTAATTCAATTTTAGAAAAAGAAGAGGTTATGTGAAAACAAAGATCTAAAATTCAATGGACTAATGAAGGTGATAATAATACAGTTTTTTTTCGTAATATGGTTAATGGTAGAAAACGTAGCAACACAATGAATTCTATTTTTGTGAACAATGTTGAATTGGTTGGTCAAAGGGATCTAAGTAAGACATTTACTGATTATTATGGGGATATTTTTGGCAATGAGAAATAGCGTAGAATAAATGTTGGATGGAATGAACTTTATCCTATTGAATCTAGAACTAACCTTACTGACTTTGATAATCCTTTTTCTGAAGAGGAGATTTTGAAAGCTATTAATGACATGCCCAGCCATAAAGCCCCAAGTCCCGATGGGTTTCCTATTTTATTTTTCAAATTATTTTAGGATTTTTTAAATTTTAACTTAATTAGTATGTTTAATGACTTTATAATGGGAAACTGCAATTAGGAAGACTTAATTTTGGTAACATCAGTATGTTACATAAAAAGATCGGTGCTAATAATTTAAAAGATTCTAGACCAATTTCTCTAATTAATTGTTTTGTTAAAATTATCTCAAAAGTCTTAGCTAATAGACTTTGCACAAGAATGAACGATCTAATTGATTGTTCACAAACCGCTTTCATTAAGGGAAGAAATTTCACAGATGGACTGGTTGCTGTTCAAGAATACATTAATTATTTTTGTAAAAATAATATTACATGTACTCTTCTAAAATTGGACTTTGCGAAAGATTTTAACTCGATTGATTGGAATTTTCTAATTGATATGTTATTGGCTAGAGGTTTTAGTCGCAAATGGATTGGTTGGATTATGACTTTGCTTAAAACTGGTAATTCTGGCATAATGGTTAATGGTATTTTAGCGAATGAAATTCAATCTAAACGAGGCTTAAGGTAGGGTAATCCTTTATCGCCTCTTTTGTTTAACTTAGCTGCAGATGTTTTTGCTATGATTATTAAAGAAGCCATTGGTAATGGTTCTTTGAGGTATGTTGGTAGTGAAATCCCATGCAATGGTCTCTTTTTTCTTGAGTGTGCGGATGATACCTTGTTATTTACTTCTCATTTGCTTAATCATTTCATTACCCTTAAATTTATTTTATATAGCTTTGAACTTTTTTCAGGGCCAAAAATCAATTTTGATAAAATTTCGGTTTTAGTATTAAATGATGTTGATAAGGTTGAAGTTTAGTTGCTAGTACATTTAATTGTAAAACTATGAATTTCCCTTTTGATTATCTTGGTTTTTTGGTTAGACCAACTAAACTTAAGCATGTTGGCTCGCTAATTATTATAGATAAAATTAAAAATAGAATTTTTAATTGGAATGGTAGGTTTTTATCAGGAGAGGGTAGGTTAGTTCTCATCAATTCTGTTTTGTCTACTCTTCCGATCTATTAGATGTCAATGCATCTTTTCCCAGATTGGGTGATTAATAAAATTGATAAAATAAGAAGGGATTTCTCATGCAGCGGTGATAATTCTAATATTAGTCTTAAATGTTTAGTTAATTGGAAAACAGTTTGTATCTCAAAAAGGAAGGTGGCTTAGGAGTTATTGATTTACATAACATGAATTTGTCTTTATTAGGGAAGTGGTTATGGAAATTTAAGGATATAAATGATAACTCTATTTGGAAAGAAATTATTTCTAAACATTATTATACTGGTAGTAATAATTTATACAAAATTACACCTTCTGTTACTAATAAATTGTCTAATTTTTGGAAATCCATTTAAAAATGTCATGAGATTTTTAACCTTGGTACTGATACGATTATTCATTAAGGAAATAATACTTCTTTTCTGGCGTGATTATTAGATATCTATCATTCCTCTTAGGGTAGAATTTAAAGATCTTTATGAAATTTGTAGCTTTAAGAAATCTTTAATTTTAAATGTTTTTTGTCAGGATAATGATCCGCCTTGGAACTTTAGTTTTAACAGAATATTAGAAGGTACAACTCTTAGATAATTTTCTTTATTATGTGCAATATTGAATTTATATAATATTGATAACGAAAATGATATAATTAGCCGGGAATGGGATAAAAGTAAGAAATTAAATTCTAATTATTTATATTAATATCTTAATTTCTCGGGCGTTACTAATAACTCTTTCAAACTTATTTGGAAAGCAAACGCTCCGCCTAAAGCTAAGATTCATATGTGGTTAATCATGCATGTGAAACTAAATACCAATGAATTTTCAAAAAGAAAGAATATGCAAATTGATAATAAATGTGCTTTTTGTAAATTGTATTTTGAAGATATTAATCATGTATATTATAATTGTATGGATACTTGCTACATTCTTAATAATACTCTCAAAATCTTTAACTTTATTCTTACAACTGAAGTTGCTAAGTATGATTTTTACTGGAATAATTTAAGATTTAAATTTAGAATGGAAAATAGATTTTTACTAGATATTTTATTCATTATAACATGTTGGTATATTTGGTTCGAGATAAACTAGATACTTTTTTATAATAATGATAGTCATATTAATAGATTGATATTGTAACGATGCATAATTTTCCCATATTTGATTTATTAAATTTAATAAGGTTTATAATTTAATATTGGAAGAAATAAAAATTTGTGACTTAATTAATGTGAGAAAATTAAAATTTAAGATTTATTAACGGAAATAATAACTAGAACGAAATGTAGCAAGGTTAATTGAAGTAAATTATTAACAATTTTATTGAAATTCCAATTAATTAAAATGATTTAAATGTTATACTTGGTTATAAATTGGACATAAGGAAATAAATGTAAATCTTGTATTAACTAATGACATAATATGTAATTAATGGTAATTGAATAATATTAGTGTTGTGTAAATAATCATAACATTTGTGTAGACAATCAACATATAAATATGATTAAAAGTTAATGGTGACAATTATTATCTGTCACCTATTTATTTAGTCTGTTAAATTAAATTGAAAATCAATTGCAATAAATGTAATTAAATATTATATTAATGAAAATTAAGATGATAACTATGAAATGTTGGTGTAATAAGATATAAACAAATATTAATTATAGCCTTGAGATGACAATTGATTGAATAACAAGATGAAAAGGCAAATAAATGGATTTATTAGAATTTAAAGTAATAATCATTGTATTTATTTCAATAGAAATTAAATATTGTAATTCGTAAAATAATTAACATTGAATTGACATGTAAATTTGTTTTAAATTATTGTAAATGTCCAAGTAATAAAAAAATGATGAAAATTGTTGCATATTAAATATGAAATTAAAAAATGATTTAATCAATTTAATAATAATTTATTTAATTAACGTGAAATTAGCCATTTTGGCCACTGTCTCAGATTTCGATGAACCTAGTTTCATCGGATCCCTAATAGTAAATTATTGTAGGATTTCAAGTTTCGTAGCGATCGGACTTGTCGTTTGATCGTACAGACTCGAAACACGCAAAAAACAATTTAATTGAAATCAAATTGAAATAAGCTTATTTTAAAGTTGACCTCTTTACATGATGGAATTAGGACTTGAAACCTGTTCCATTGGATTTAAAAATATCGAAAACATATATTTAGATATGGGATGACTCACTTTTGTTTCGGAAGCAAAACGAGCTTTTTGGGTCGCTATTTGTCGTACGTACCAATCTGATATGCGTTACTTTCTTATCGAGCTGTGTTAATATAAATAATCTCTCCAAAAACCCTAGCAGCCTTTTTATTCCTCATTACTGTACGTACAAGTATCTCAAGCTATCTCCTTTTTCTAATGACAGAAACAAAATTCCAAATACAAAACATACAATTCAATATCCAAACCAATCTCAAAATCAAACTCCTCCAAACCCTGCCATATTATATACTGTTTCGAAGCTCTCGACGAGCGTAATTCACCGATGCAATTCGTTTTTGAAATCGAAGCACCGTTTGTCCAGAAATTGTGAAGAACCTGGCTGTCCATATTTGGGCTTACAATCCAACAATGGATCATCGACCATAGGATGACTGGAGGGTATGGTCGCAAAGAGGATGATTTATGGAATCGATCTTTATGGTGGGTTCAACTCAGAGACATCAGGGTTACCAGATCTGGCCAGTTTTCCACGGCGGCGGTGAAGCATAGATTGGTGGCCGGAGGAGAGCGCGAGGGTGGCCGTGGAGGCACCTGGTCGAGGCAAGGTCGGCGTTGGCATAAGATCATGGTCTTACGATAAGTGGAGGCGACGATATTCCTCTATAGCACGGCGATTGATGGTCGAGGAGAGTTCGCGTGCGTGACCTAGTTTCTGACGTGTAAGCTTCGTATATTTATTTTATTTAATTAAATTTTAAAATTTTCAATCGTTCTAATGTCATAACTTTTGCATACGAGGTCAGATTTACCCGCATTTTGTTCTGTTGGGATCGTATTGAAATTCCGGACATTATGGAGTTTGTTCAGATGAATTCTGAGACCGTTGAAATTTGAGCCTATATTTGGATTTTAAATCGATTTGAAATCAAAGGTGAGTGTTTTAACCCACTCACAACTACTTAATTTTCTTATGTTAGTTAAACTAAATTTATGATGTGACTAGAAATTAATTGATTGATGTTTGGTATGTTTAAGTTGTCATTCTGGTTGAAATTTGACTTTTATTGCGTTTAATCATCATTTAATTTAATATTGAATTTAATTGTCAATTTAATACCTGTTAATAATAATCGGTTATCTATTGACATTTATTGGTAGATTTGGATGATGATTGTGAAGGATGTTTAATTGTTGATATTGGATGACTGGATGTTATATTTTATATTGTTATAACACTTCAAGTTCTCTATAGGTTGAAATGATACATACCCGAACGATCATATAGAATAGGGGAAAATCGTTATGAGTTGAAATGAGAAACCCAAGCGATTTTCATTTAAATAAATTTGGAATTGCGGGTTGAAATGATATATACCCGTAAATTTAAATATTTGCATATTGAAATGATAAATATCCGTATCACTTGACCATAGGGTAGAAAATTATATACGGACACCAGATTGGTTAAATCGAATGATTTTAAATCTTTTAATTTTGAATTCAGCTAAATGATATTTTGAAATAGAATTTGATTTATATAAACTGAATTGTTTAAACGAATTGTTTAAAAGATTAAATTTGAAATTTTGAAATTGTATTAACTAAATTGCTTCGAGGATTTAATTGGAATTCTAAAGTTGAATTTGAAGTATAAACGAAATTTATCGAAATTGAGTTACTGAAGACGTTTGAAATTGTAATTTTGAAATCTATTGAAATTGGAATAGCTTAAATTGATACTTTAAGATTTGAAATTGGGTTTTGATTTGAAATCTGGATATGTTCCAGATTTATTGAAATGGAAGAAATAGTTAAATTTGATGTTAATTTCAAATTTATTATTTTATTTTAAACTGTTAAAAATGTTATTTTGAATTCAAATTATTAAGATTTTCAAACTATCAAATTAAGTTATTCCATTTTTAAATATTTTAAACCATTTAATCAATTTATATTATATTAATTTATTTTAATCAATTTTATTTATTTAATCCAATTTTATCCTATTTTAAACTAATTACTCATTTTAATCTATTTTAAATCTATTTAAACTATTTAAATCTATTTTAATTCTACTAAAACTATTTTAAATCTATTTAAACTATTTTAATCCACTTTTTAATTATTTTAAAGTATTTTAAAACATTTAAATTGTATTTTCAAACTATTCAAACTATTGTATTATCTATACTATTTTCTAAATACTAAATTGTAAAGTGGATGTGGTTATATTTAAATCCCTATTTCAAAAGCAAATATGGTCAAAATGATATTATAACCTAAATTGGAATTTGAAATGATAGTTGCTAATGAAAGGACATTTGAGTAAAATGATGATGTTGAAATAAAAATTTAACTAATCTATCTTATCGATAATTTCAAAAGTGAATATGATTTCGAAAGTGCTATGGTTTGAATTGGATATGATATTTTGATAACAATATGAATTGGTTTTGGAAATGTAAGAGAACCATCTGGTGTGGAATAAGCGTTTGGTTGTTAAAGTGACGGGGATCGGATATTGTCATACTCTCTGCCAATGCCGAAAACCACTTTAACAACTGTGCACGTGTTGGAGATCCCAGAAATGAAGTAGGATGATTTGGCGAACGATTCTGTATGAGGTATTTACGTGTCCCGCACTCCCGTGATTCAACTTAGATGTGACTAAAACATGAGCTATGCCGTGCCAAGTGAGGTTATTCCTCCTATCGGACATGCTTCTTCCCTATCATATTATGACTTTTTGATGATTTGGTGGCCACTCCTTGATTTTGATTATGGGAGTGTGTTCCGAGGTGGGCGGTAGTAGCTGCTGTGCGTTACCACTAGTCCGGATCCGTAATTGGTAGAATCCTACCCTGGCATTGCCTCGAGTGCCATGTTCACATGCCCTATCACGCCTTCTACGAATTTGGTTTGTACCATACCTATGGAGTGCCCTTTGAGAAAACCTCATGGAAGAGCTTACGGTACTGTATAGACTATGGGAATATATAAAATGTGTTAAGGGTGATATGGGTAATGCCTTAATGCTATTTTAATACTTTACTTTACCGTAGACACTATTATAATAGCGTATTGTACTATGTATATAGATAGTTTAATGGATCCTTAGGAGATGGAATCCCAAACATCTCTTAAGTTATTGCACTCACGCTGACACTGGATAGGAGATGACAAACACCATAAAAATCTCTGACACCATCACACTCATATTTATTTACTGTTGATTTAACTTAGTAAGATCTTTTAGTTCTGACTCGAGTGTCTTGTCATTTCAATTCGCTCGGGTCAGTCTGAACTTTTCAGTGTATCGAAGATTGCTTTCTGAGGACAAAGACGAATATTTAGTATTATTATTATTTATTACAGTTATCCCACTATGTCATTTTATTCCACTGCATTGTTTAATTATTACTGCTGTATGTACTCTAATTCTGTATTGTAAAAGTATAATCAAACGTTATTTGTAAAACAGCTTCATGAATTGTTTATTTGATTATTATATTTTGTCATTCCACTGTGAGATTTTGTATTTTGTTTCTTTCTTTCTCTGCTTTTTCTTATTTACCTCATAACAATCTTCCCTCTTTAATGGTTTGAGTCTGATGTGTGTGGTTTATCGTCGATTTAAACCGTCAAAAAGGCAGGTCCTTACAGATATTTATAATATCATCATTTTTCAATTGGATCTCAAATTCTAAATATATATTAGCTAAAAATAATCATTTCAAAGAATATCTTAATAAGGTTAGAAATAGCATTAACCTATTTAAACAAAACACAATATGTTTAACATTAATAATTATAGCACTAACAGTTTCTCAAATTAGAATGATGATTTTACTGAATATCATAATCATCTTTTGATTAAAGGAGTATAAGGATTTTTTTTTCATAATTTATAGGTTTTTAACTTCATATTTTGTTTTTTTATATTTCGAAATCTCTATTTCACATATTTAGAGTTAGTTAAGATGTTGTGTAATGAGCTTTGATCCTTTTTTAGTCTATCTCTTATTTATTTTCTTTACTATCTTATAATTTTAGCTTTAGTTTTATTACCTTTTCTTCATTGATACATATATATGTATACAAATTTCATTTATATATATGTGTATTATTTATATATTTTTATATAGTTCCATCTTCACATACAAGTTTAGGCCGAATATGGTGCTAGATTGCTGTTTGTAGGTTTTCGGGGTTACTGTCGTCAAGATTGCAGTAAGGGGTTCATTCAGGATCTTCCATATTAGCAATGAGGCATTCATTCTGGATCATCTACATTTGTGGCGAGGCGTTCTTTCTCTAGTTGAGCTGCTTGTCGACCTCATTTATGCACTTGGTCACATCATGGATCATCCACGTTTGTAGTGAGACATTCATTCTAGAACATCTGCATATGCAGGGAGGCCTTCTTTATGATTCATCTACATTTGCAGTGAGGCGTCCTTTCTCTGGTGGTACTGCTTGTATATCTCTTTTATTGATCTTGTTTGGGTACTTCTAACACTTCATTATCAGGCGGTGGCTTTGCTGGAGTTTGATATTAAGGTATAATGAGCAGTGGCATTGCTGGAGCTCATTCAAGTTTGCTGAATTTGTTTTGTTTGATTTTTCTGTATTATGATTTGTCATCTGCCAAGCATGTTGGTAGCTCCTTTGTTATCGGTGACACACACACATACATGTATGTATGTATATATGTACATGTGTGCTCTCCTCTACTTTAGAGGACCACACATTTCTCTCAAAATTAAAGAGCCCTAATGGGTCTTTATGCTTAAACATACTTGACTAAATCTCTGGTTGAATCGTTTGTCTATTTGATAGTTAAATAATCAATTATCAAATGTTTGTAAGTTTTTAAAACTATAATTGTCGTTTTAGAGAGACCGAGATTAGATATATTATCCGAAAAGCACTTTGAACTGGCATAAGCGTTCGAATTGAAGACTTCTTAAAGATGATCAAAGATGGAGTTCTTTGAAGTGCAAGGCCTACTTGCTACTAATCCTGAGGATGTAGTAGAAGTTGTATATTCAGTTTGTTCAATCCCAAAATAACTTGTATGGATGAATACTAGCATTGCATTATTGCCTGGAGGGAAGTGTTAGCATCCAAGTGGGATTACTGTATACAAGGTAAAACATAGCCTCAAGCCTCTTCATTCGGGAATGACTAAAATAAGGGATATGCGGTGGAGCTATATAGTTCGCAGGAGAGCTCTTGAAAAAAAGGTTGAAATGCAACTGGGGTGATGACATATTCGATACCGTATGTCATTATGCTTTTAGACACACACACACACATATGGATTTGGTATGTGCAGGAGAGTTCTTGAAAAAAGGTTGAAAAGCAACTGAGGTGATGACATATTCGATACTATCTGGTAAGGGGTAGGCCGATTTTGTGTTGGCAAGGGTGCCAGATGTTCTTGTTGATCTTGATACACGTAACACCCCATAAAATGAACCATAAATAAATAAAGTAAATTAAAATGGTAAGGGTTGGATATGGGAATTTTATAAAAGTTGTAATTTTACCACGGAAGTTATTCCGTTGCGTTCGTGGCAAAATTCTGATCTGTTTTCGTATATAATATGCTGAAAATGAAACTCAAGCAAAATAATTATGAGAATTTGAAATTCTCAAATTTAAATTAATTTAGTTTGAATTCATATTCAAATAAGAAATCAAATTTAGGATATAAATTTCAAAAATTATTTGGGGGCTAAGCAAACGATTAATTAAGGCATAAGGTTAAAAAATTTAATTACGAAACCAAATAATTTGGCAATGGAAAGTATAATAAACACCCCTAAATTAGATAGCGGTCGACCTGGATAGGTCAACCGATCGACCACAGCTGTCGAACGGTCACCCAAGGGTGCTCGATCGCTTGGCAATGAAAGTTGCCAATAGTGGCTAGGATTTTATGCTATGTTCTATTCGATTGTGCACTCTAGATTTACCCGTTTTCTACCTACTTCCATACTATGGTACTAGTGTGTTTCAACCCATATAAAAGGACACTATCTGCTTCACTTTTATTCGTATTATTTTGGGGAATACGACAAAACTCCACCAATTCTATGTCTATAACAATATTTAGAAACTCCATAGAAAATTCAAGTAAGGATTTAACTTATCTCTTCCTCCATCTATTCTTTTCTATTCTTCTTCAGCTATTCTCGATCTAATGAATATATATACCTCTTCCCTATTATGTGTATATACCTTATTATGTGTGTGTGTGTGTATATATATATCAAAAGAGAGAGATTCTGGAAGTGATTGGAAGGCTGCAAATCCATTTGAATAAAGCTAAGGCTAAACTGTGAGTGAAAATCTTAGTATTTCTTTTTGGCAATTGTTTAGTGTATTTCTTTTGGATTTGAATATACCTTAGGGATTTTGGGATTTTTGAAAATATGACGGATAATGTGATGATCTACCTTTCTTACACCTAAATATGACACTTAATACATCCTTGGTATTCTTGTGCTGATCATTCAAGTGTCCGAAAGACAGGTCATAGGTTATAGAAATGACTGTCAAGAGAAATAAAACACAGATTCATTACAACATGAGAGTCATACACAACACCACTAAATAGTTAGTAAAGTTACTACAAAATATTACATCAAATTACAAAAAGTACTACTCCAAATCCAAGTCTTAAGACAGCTAGATCAGACTGCTTATTAATATTACATAATATACACAACACAACGGAAATACAAATATAACTACTAGATACTGGGAGGACTCCTGCTCCATCCTTCTCCAAAATGCTACTTTAAATGTGACTACTTAGCTACTCCAAAAAATTGAGTACCCAATTGTTTAGGGAAAATAAAAATAAACTCCATGTCGTACATGGGTCTGGTGTGAATAAAGCATAGTTTAACTTTATAATTACCATTAAAACAAGGTCCCTCGTAAGACCACACCGCACATAAACACGAACGGGTTTTTAGCTTACAATAACCAAAAAATTTCATATTAAACTCAGCTAATATTATCATAATGTCTAGAAATAAAGTAAAATACAAAATCTTAGCTAAAATTGTTAATTAATTAAATTCCAGCATACTAGGCTCTACAACCAAAAATCAAAGGTTTATAGCGGATAATCTATTCCAACTATGAAAGGGTAAGGGTCCACCCGCCAAATTCATACACCTCTAGATAAAATGTATGGGAGGCCACAACATGTTGCACCTCTTCTACTCAGGACTGGCATTACTTCCTTCTCGAGTAGCACTAAATATGATGACCTCTAGGTTGCGATCAACAACCATACAGTAGGATCCCGAAGCATACATAGATATCACTCTAGATTTGAGATGATCATACCCTACTTGGGTGCGACCCACTTTGCGCTACCGCATGTCCCTTCTTCATTCATTTCCCAGGTAAGAGGCTCGAAGAGGCTATGCTCTTACCATTTCCTCTTAGCAAACCATCTTGGAATGCTAATATTGCCCTCCAGGCAACCAATGCAATACTAGCATTCATCCACATGAGTTGTTTTGGGATCAAACAAACAATCACAAATTATTATCTTCCATATTGGTATCACCCTTGGTAATAATAATATAGGTCCATAACATACTTCATAACGATCCAACATGAACATTGTTAGTTTAGAGTAGTTCGAAATAGTCATATTATCTGAAATCGACATCTCCAAACTAAGCGATAATTCCGACTAACTCAATTCCGACTCTCTTAGAAGTATGCAAATGCATTCGATTCCTTACAGATGAATTCGAAGTCACAACCATACTCCTTGAGTCAAAAAAGTCAAGTGATTAATAGTAAACAATTCCCTATTTAAAGGTGATCATACAAGGTTAATATATAGATAACCATATACTTACTTAAATACGGTACAAATTAAATCTCCTATATCCATCATATTTTCTACATTTCGACCTCATCCTACCCTCGCCTAGAGAAAAACTCTAGTTCTCACAGGTATACGGTCAGCCTACTCATCATCTTAATGCTAGCTACGGGATGACTTACTTCCTATACATGTGTCACCACATTACATGGGTTTTGATATTTGTTCAAGGTTACTTAAGGGGAAACGACATAGAAATTCCTTGGTTAAAACATTTGAAAAAAGAAAGCACTTTCAAAGGGAGAATAAATCGGTATTTGAAATCAACTGATAATTAAAACTCCTATTCTTTATTAATTAGTTAAGTAATCAAATTTAAACCTTCCTTAAATAGTAATTAAACATCATTAGACTGTTAGCAAAACATGGTTATACTTAATCAGAAATTAATTAGTATTATACCACATTTAAATAATAATTAATTAATATTAAATAAAATAATAATAAAATAATAAATAAATTAATCCTTAATTAAATACTTAATTAGTAATTATCTTTAATTACTTTACTAATCGTGATTAACTTTGTTGATTAACAGTTAAGTATAAACAACTTTTATTTACTAGTGATTAGTGCTATTTACCTTAATTAATTAATTAAATAATCATTAATTAAATAATTAATTAAAACTTACTAATTACCTTCAAATACTTAATTGAAGTCGGAAATACATTTACTATAAAGTTTGTAAGGGTAAACACTTAAATTTTGTAAATTAGTTCGTTTTAATGAACTAGTGTATAGTGACTATCGCTACACGGACCTGAAATTCTAACTTTTGAGATTCTTAAGTTATATGGACTTCAAATTTGATCGCTCTTTTCTTTTAAAAGATAAAGATGAACTTTTGGAAGAAAAACTATAGTTTAAAATTTGAAAAAAGTTTCACTTTTGAAAACAAATTCAAACCTTTGATAAAAGTGGATTTCTACATCGCTTTTGGCTAGCTAATCGCTAGCTTCATGTCACGAACCCATATGCAACAAATAACTCATTTCAAACACCATACCACAATATACATCATAACACTAACATAAGCAATAATATTTTTTCCACAATCGCTAACTAACTTTTTCCCATAATACAAGATAGAGACTTTCTTGCCTACTCAAAGTAAACATTTATCAACAAATCATCACATAATCAAGCACACATCATTTCTAACATTCATACACCAATGTACATCATAAATTTGCTAACTTTAATAAACTTGACTAATATTTTAAAAAGCATTAACTTTACTCACAAAAACGTGCTAAAACAAGGTTGAATATCACTGGAATTTGAACACGACCTAAACAAGCCTCCTAGCTTTGAAATTTTTGGACTTTAGGCTCGACCTAGTGATGTTTGGGCTCGGCCTGTGGGAATGAGTGTTTGTTTTGCTTGAGTATTGGAAGAAAAGTATTGTAGAAGATGTAGAAGTGATTTTGTGGATTAAAAAGGAGATTTTTGGCAAAAGGAAGTTGTTCTTCTCACTTTAGAAATTATGAAAAGGAAGCCATGGCTAAGTTTTTTTAAGCTCATAGGAAATTGAAATAAAGAAGAACGTTGTAAAAACGAGAACACGAAGATAAAGGGGTATTTATAGGCTTAGGATATTAATTAAAAATTATAGAAGTGTTTAATATAAAATATATACATGCGTGCACTACCATACTTCCTTCCTCCCCTCAAATCCGTCCACTACTACCCCATCGCTTTCAACTATTCAGGCTATGTTCTCTAGTGTACTTGTGTTGAAAATGTGTATTTTTGTATGCTATGCATATGTATACATACATACATACATATATATATATATATGTATATATATTAAATAGATCTTACTTTAACTTATGTGTTCATAAATTAAAGGAGAAGCACACACATGCATATATAAACATTTACACACCATCTTAACTTAGTTTACATTGTGTGCGTGTATGTTTGACAAAGTGTTATAACCTTTTGAATAACTTTTAACCAATGAAAATAGATATTTTGAAAAATAATTTTTGGTCATAATTTCTATTTCTCTATTAACTATATATTTTAGTAAACAAATTTTGAAAACGATTTTATTACCATTAGTAATTATTTAAATTAGTTTTATTTGTTTATCATGTCGAAATAGCGTCAAAATATCTTTTAATTGGCTCCCCTCCACCTGACTTTTCCCGCCCTTTCCAATCAAACCGTCAGCTCCCTCTTTCTCCTCGTTCAACTACTTCTGTCCTTCCCGTTCCTCCGCTTGTCCTTTTTGTTCCTCCGCTTTCCCTTCCCCAGCTTTCTCCCTTGTCCTCCTTTTCTTCCTCCTTTACCCCTACCTTTTTATTCAATCGCTCTTTCTTCATCTCCTCCTTCCACTTCCTCAACCTCTCTTTCTTGGTTGAGTCTTTTCAAATCCAAACCGATAAACTCTAGTAAGTACCTTCTAGTACACTTTGACCTTCAATATAGTGGTTCACCTCTGTCACCACCTAAGTCTGTAACTGATAAAAGTACAAAAGTATGTTCTGGTTATCTAGTTATATTTTTCCTTGGAGGAGCTGTTAACTACATGGAAGTTACCATACAATTATCTAAGCTTTGGAAACTAAAAGGTGATTATCAGGTTTTATCAGATGGTAAAAGATGTTTCTTTAAATTCAATTGTAACGAAGACAAAGAGAAAGTGCCTAGTGTAGATCCTATATTTATTAGAGGTCAATTGATGATTATTTTAGAATAGAACCCTACTTTTGCATTAATAGAATCTAAGATTAATGTTGTTCTTGTCTTGGTGCATATGTTTAATATACCACTGTTTACATGGACTTGGAATAAATTGATTGGCCTGTCATGTTGGAACACTTGTATGTTTTGATGAAAATACAAAGAAAATGAGGAGATTCGAGTATGCAAAGTGTTCAGTCGAAATTAGCCCAGATAAAGACTACCAGATATGATTAGAGTAGGAGATGATAATGGATATTGTGTCCACCTATAGTATTCATGGAGACCACTGATATGCATGGTGTGTAAATTTTTTGGTCATGCATCAATTTCATGTGACATGAAAGCTGACCATAGTGACTCGAAGGAAAATCATGTTGACTTAAAGGAAACTCATTATGAATCGAAGGAAACCCATAAAAACACCGAGAAAATGCATGCAAAACTTGAAGTTCCCTACAGAGGTAAAACTGGAAAAAACCCAAGCAGTCAAAAATGGCAAAAGATCATACAAAAATTAAATCCAAAGGAAACAAATAAGGATACTGAAATAATACATGATTCATGCATAGAGATTGATAATACACAGCATGAAGTAGAGAATGATCAGGTTGTAAATGAATCACTTGAAAAGGAAATTGCAGAACATCATGTTGAGGTATGTACACAAGAAGGAAATGAGAACATTTTGAGTAACAACAAATTCAATGTACTCTCTACATTAGAAGAAGGTGAATGTTTAACCAAACTGCAAGACAAATCTCTACCTGTTGTATTTCTACCAGATGATCTTCCTGAAACAATAAATCATTCTTTAAATATGATTACCATCTCTTCATATTCAATCCATACTCCTTCTGCACTTAATCTAGTCTATAGTCAACCCATCCTTCCTTTTCCATCTCATGTTTCCTTGTTGACTAACATGCACACTGCTATGCATATATCTGATACACGGTCTCTCTCTAATACAACCTCCTCATCTGCTTCCCCTTATTCTCTTTTAAAACCTCATGATCACTTAGTTGTCTCCTCCATTCAATCTGATGTAAACACTCATCTTTCTCCACCTCCTAGTAACTCTTTACCATGTCCTTTCAGCAAATCCAATGCAACTGATATTGACAAAGGCATCAACTATTCTATAGATCAAATTCAAATTCAATGCCTGGCTTCTGCTGATTGTAAAATTTCTGGTGTTGTTATTAGGCTATCTGCCAGCAAACTCAAAAAACCAAATGTAAGATAAAATAGGTATGTGGAATATTCGGGGAGCACATAATATTGCCAAACAACTTAAAGTCAAAAATTCGATTGCCATGCGTAATCTACAATTGATTTGCATTTGTGAGACTAAACTCAATCATTCTCTTACCCATGAAAGCTCTGCTATAATTGCTCCTTCAAGGAAAACAATACACAATCTCTCACAAGCTCCTTGTGGGAGAATTTTAATTCTATATAACCCTACAGTCTTCACTGTCTATAACGACACTGACTCGACCTTCGAAAATCGGCACCGAATACGACACTCGTATTCAAATGCCGTAGATACAAACGTCGAATCTGGTTCGTCGGAGCTTATAACACATTAAGTACAATACAGCGGAAGAAATGAATAGCATATATCAATATACAACATTGATACAATATCTGATACAATATGACACAATGATGATACAATGAATATCAATATACATCAGAGAAACAAGAAATAACAGCGGAAAGGAAAGATAACACCAACAGCGGAACAATATCTCCAAGATGGTCTTCAAGAAAGAACTCCAGCATCAGTAATCTCTCTCCAAGGCACCAATCCAGAAATAGCTCGAACTCCCAATAACGATGCACAAAGATAAGCAAGTGCAGTCCTGATCCAAAGACTGAACTAGCTCTAGATAATCTACTAAACCTGACTATCCGAAAACCCCAACTCTAGACTGCCCGTGTAGGAAAATAGTGGTCATCCAGAGTTTAGGAAAGGAACAATAAACTCCTGGTCAGTCGTGGGACTGGTGTGAGCAAACAAAAACAGTTTGGTCTTTAAAACAAACAATAAAAGAATTTAAAATAAATCCGCAATTCTTTTTAGAAAATGAAACTACCATAAGGCCTCCCGCCACACACACAATGCAAACGCAGACTTGGAGAAGATTTCTCCTTATGATAGTCAAATATGCTTAATACGAGAAAAATGCTTTGATATTATTACTAGTGCATAGTGGAAACCTTTTGAAAGTATAATATTAATCCTAACCAGCATAGGTACCATGATATTATGCCAGCTATAGCTACCACCTGAGGTGGAAGGTAATACAATTGCAATCGTAAAGGGATCGTATTGTTTTGGTTGGATTTCCAACAAATGGTTAGGCTAAGGAACTTCCTACTGCCACATGGGTACGCCTCTGGCGGGACGTCCCGAGAACCTAACTTGATCTCTGCCAACACAAGGCCGGGTTACCTCTGTAACTAGGTAACTACCATTCGAGTATGCCATCCCCCGGTCGTTTGGGACCTTTATCCGAGGTACCTCTAATCCAACATGCACAAAGCAATCACAAAGTAATAGATCTGCGGTATCCACATAAGTGAAATATCTGGGCTCCATACCATGATACCACCCTTTTCCAGAAGGGAATGACACACCCTAAAGGGCGCGACCTCGTAACCTTGCCGCATCTTTCTTGTTTTGACCATTTCCGGGGTGTGAGGTCCTGATGCAGTCTCGTCCACAAAGCTACGCTTTATACAAAAGCCATGCTTTGATCAACAAATGATACACAGCAACACTCAGCATGCCACACTACCAAATTGGGAGTATATCACTGATGAATATCAACTACATAACCTCTGAGCTCGTACGTCTCAGAGAATGGTGTTAAGCTAAGAGAATAAATTCTCCGCTACCAAACAGAAATGTATTTTATAGAGATCGGTTTAATATCTCAAAGTGTAGTGTCAGACATACAACCATACAGGTCTGTCTTGGGTTCGAACAGAACCAAATGCACTTCCGAAGCATCCCTTGCAAATCCGTGCATCCACAATCCCGATCGGACTTCCCGTCACTTAGGAGAACTCTATACCCGAGAAACTCAGTGTAGAGAGTCAATCGATAGGTTATCCTATCGTTCTCGAAGACACCCGGTCTTCAACACCGGTCTTCAAATGCAATCCATAACGTCGTATCACTATTCGGAATGGGTTATATGACACAAGGTCCTCTCCCGGCTAAACCGAATAGTGAGCGCAATATTTAAAAACATATGGATATGGGTTTTCAGTTAAGTCATGACTTATAAATCCAAAGCTTTTCTTTCAAATGGTTAAACAAATTACCATTTCAAATCTTTTAACAAAAAGAATTATTTCACAAAGTTCACCCAGTTTCATAAAGATATATTCATAGATTTCCAAAAATAATTTCCATTTCAATTTGGATTGACTCAATTTAATCTTTAAATTAAAGATTTAACTTATAGCTTTCAAACCCGTTTCCAAAGATTTATTCATAACTTGGAAAACTATTTTCATTTCAAACTTGAAATCTTTTTAACACAATTCGGAAGTTCATTTCTTATGTAAAAGCTTTTGTTCTTTGAAAACAAATAGGTTTCGTTTTGGAAAATTCCAATTAGATCTATACAAGTTAGAATTTTGGGTTAAATTTAAAGTCCCAAAACAACACCTTTAAAATGGTTTAAAAACCCATGTAAACCCATTTATAAGTTGGATAACCTTTTTAAACCATAGTTTCCAAATCATAGAATTCAATCCCAAATATCGAATTCAAATTAAATCAAATTATTTAAATTTCAAAATTAAATCAAGTTATTAAAAAAATAACTTTTATTTTTGAAATTCATTTTTCAAAAGCTTTCAATTCTAATTCCAAAACTATTTTGGATTCAAAAATTCAATCTTTAAAACTATTTCAAAATATATGACTTAACCGTTTCCACATGCAATCCATATTTGTGTGTGTATAAGTGTGGTCCAGGGGTTTTACACAATAAAAGTGCCACATCATCAATCAGCACAGATTCAAATACAGCAATATATTTGATAAGCGGTATAAACTATAACGCTTATATTTGATAAGCGGTACAAACCGTAACGCTTATCTTTTATTCACAGATCATAGATATATATCACATAAATAGATAACATCAAACACAACTCAAATCAAAACAGAGCATCACAATCAGGGATATCAAACAGTTCAATCATCCAATAGAATCCAAACATTCATTAGTAAGATCAATAATTGTCTGATTAATTCAAATCAGATTATCTACTTATGACTTAATAATCCTGGTTAATTAACGTTAATAAATTACAAATCATTTTGATTAATTATTCTTTAATCATTTATTAATTAACCACTTACTAATAATTTAACTAATCTTTAATTAAAATTAATCAACCTTTAATTTTTAAATAACTAACCTTTAATTACTTAATTAACCATTTAATTAATTTTCTTTAATTGATTAATTAACCCTTAATTAATTAGTTACCATTAAATTAATTATCCTTAATTAATTACGATAAGTAACTATCCCTAATCTTAAAACAATGTTAATTACTTGATTAGCCCACCTTTAATTATTAATTAATTACTTTTAATTAAGTAATTATCTTTAAGCAATTAATTACCTGTGATTGTTCTCCTTAATTTAATCTTCATTTATTAATTATATTAATCAACAAATCCTTAATTATAAATTAATTAACCTTATATTAATAATTAATTATCTTTAATTTGTTACAATGATAAATTAATTAATCCTAAGTTGATAGTCATTCCTTAATTACTTTCATTAATTAATTAACAGTTGATTATTTAATTAACCCGATCCATGTAATTATTTTACCTTAATTCTTAATGGATTTGTAAAATTTAAAAAATCACTTTGATTAAACAAATAACCCTTTAATTTAATTATATTGATAATTAATCACTTATCCCAATAATGAATCATTAGATTCTGTTTGAAAGCATTAAAAATAAGATACATAGTATATATATATTATTTTAAAAAAACAATCAACTTTTAATGTTTAACTTAAAAATTAAATTTGGTAACTTTGTTAAAAACTCATTTAATTTTCCTTTTAACTTCTAAAATATGATTAATAAATTTGAAAACTTGATTAATTTCATCACTACCCAAACTTGCTTTAAACATTTAATAGTTTAAACCTTGTTAAATATTTAACTAAAAAAATTAGAAAAAAAACTTGCTGTATTCACACTTCCCCAGCCACACGTTCATCTACCTGAGCCAAACCAACGAATTCACGAACTCGACTTCGAGTTCTTCCCAGAACAACCCGAGTAGAATCAAATTTCTCAAAACTTAAGTTTCTAACTGTTAACCTAGTATATCAAAAACTTACTCGAGTTGAAACTCGGGCTATCTTCACGTTTTCTCGAGAGTAACCCCGAGCCATAGTTACCATCGTCCCACCTTTCTTCTTCTTCCTCCTAAATTTCCTGATACACGAAACACACGCATGCATGATGCACACAATTCTAGCCATCTTTGGTTGCCATCGAGGCCATCCCCACCTCACCGTTGATCGCCTCTACCAACCTCGACCACCCATCTCCGATGACCACGTCAGAAACGAAATTTTGTAACTCGACCCCCTTCCTGGATTTGAACCACCATCAGAAAAACTCGTCTCCACACCATGTCAAGCCACCAGAATCGGCGCAATCCTGGCTACAGCTTCGCCACACGCCAAACCTTCCATCCCCCCCTGACCGATCGCCTGAAGCACTTCGACGGCGATGCGATGATATGATTTCCCAACTCGACCAAATTAACAGTTAAAACCCTAAATCCATATCATTCCATTGCCCTAATCATTAATAAATTCGATTTGTATTTTTTTATTGATCCTTGATGCTCCAGCTAACTTTACCAATGATCACGATCTTCACTTCATCGTGGATCATCGGGGATTGACAGAAGTAGGTTTTCTGATCATCATACAATTGCTTGCCATTTACTCATTTTAAAAAAAAGATTTAGTTATCAAAATTCATCAATTCGTAACCTTTATCAGATTTCAAAGTCCATTTATAAAATTAAAAACATTGTTTTTTCTGAAATTAATGGATTTTACCGTAAATCCCTTTCTTTTTAAATATCTGCTAATTACAGTTACTTAGGACCATTTTTGAAATTTTCATTTTGATGTTATGATCAATTTACTTCTGATGATCTAAGCTTAATGCTTACTGGAAAGGAAGATAAATTTTTATTTTTGTTCAGTAACCTGATCCCTAACAGAGAGATACCTCTATATAAATATTCACACAGATATTCAATCAACAGTATATGTATATAGTCAAACATACATGCATGTTAACATTCATGCAAACAACTTCAACATCATATCAGAATCAAATTCAAGAGGGGTAGTTTGCTCAGCTTTTTTTCCTGGAGGCAGAAGGTTTCAGAAAGACAGAGCTTTGCCTGTAAAATTTTTCCTTTAATTTCTTTGATCTGCAAAAGTTTATTAATACAAAACTTTGTTTAATTTTCTATTGTATTTGTTTACTTACTCAATAATAACAAACAAAAGAATCTATTTACTTATAGTTTTGAATTTGTTTAAAGCTTCAAACTTGTTTTATTTTTTCTGGGCTGCGGACTTCAATTTACATTTGCTTTCAAGTTGAATCTGCATTTTGATTTTTTGTTTCAATTACTTTAAACTTATGCTTTATCACTGATTAACAACATTAAATTCGAATCTTTAAAAAAATTTACTTACCTTTATTTAATTCTAGGGAGAACTGCGCTTCTCTAATTTATTTCTGGTTGAAGCTTTTGCATTCTTGAATTTTTTTACTGCAATTTTATTTTCTGGTTTCCTTCTGTTTCCCAGATCTTTGAAATGCTTTAGTTTGTTTGCGATCTGATCTTCTTTATATTTGCTTCAGGTTGATTTGCTTTCAGATCTTTGGATTGTAGTTTTGATCTTTGTTTCTAAACTTATACTTCTTCTTCTACTTTTTTTTCCTGATTTTTTTTCTTCCTTTCTACTTTAATCTTTTCTTAGGTGTTGAGATACCCAATCCTTGTTACTGTATATACAGATTTGCTGAGATAATAATTTCATACGGGGAACTGAAAAGTTTTCATAATTTTAAATTCCATTATTTTATTCAATTAAATAATTTGAATGCCATGTGTAAAAAATTGATTATGAAACCTAAATGCATGTTGATTGCCTTTACTTCCTTATGTATGTTTACATTTGTAATTTTCAAAGGTAAAAGAAACTTTTTATATAAAATTTTATATAATATTCGTTCTATAAATAAATGTACTTTTTTTTATATTTATATTTGCACAAACAAAATTCTATTCCAATTAATTTCTTACATTTAATTTTTGTTTAACATGTTTATACACTAATATATTTATACAATTTACATTCATACATTTTTTATTTATTATTGTACAATTTTATAAAAGGAAAAGAATGAATTTTAAATACTTAGATTCCACATTAACAATTTGTTACATTTATTTATATGAAGAAAATTTATCTTAAAAATAACATTTCAAAAATAAGTGCACTAATTTTTATTACAACCTCCAAATATTGATATAATTAAAAATTTAGGAAACAATTATCATTAACTTTTTATAAATCTCAAGTTTTTAATTTCTATTTTATTTTTAATACATTTTATTTTGAAATTCAATATTCGTTTATAAAATACTTATTCTTATATTTAAAATCAAATTTCTATTTATCCCCAATACATTTATTTTTTTTCCTAAATCCAATATTTATTTGTAAGATACTTATGCTTAAATTTCTAATTAAATTTCTATCTATAATCTAAAATTATTTATTTATACTAGAAATTTCTACTTAATTCACAATTTGTTTTCAAAAATAAATTTAATTGCCAAATTAAACTTGGTAAATTTCAGGAATGCTACACCGTCTCTCCTCTGCTTTTTCACAAACAGTTTATTCACTCAAAAAAAATTCACATTTCTTCATCCTCAGACTTCCTTCTAACTAATGTATATGCTGAAAACTCAATTACTGCTAGACAGCTTCTCCTTGATAGTATCCATATATTATCTTTCTCTTCTCTGCCTTGGATATGTTTAGGAGACTGGAACTGTATGCTACACAATTCTAACAAATCTAGTGGCACCCCTCTCTCCTTGAGAGACACTTCACCTCTTAATAACTCAATCATAAATGCCAACCTCTTTTTAACTCCTACTACTGGAAAAAAATATTCATAGAATAATTGCAGTAGATCAGGAAAACTAACTCTTTGTAACCTTGAAAGAACTTTCTACAATATGAATGCTATTACCTTATGGCATACCCAATTTACTCATTTTCCTCCCCCTCTTTAAGATCATTCTCCTCCTCTTGTCTCATGGGGTTTGGTTCCTATTAGAAGCTATCCTCGTTTTACATTTTCAATGAGTGGACGAATCATAATGATTATGAATTTTTTTTAGAAAAAGAATAGAACACTAATACTTTAGGTAATCCAATGTTTGTTTTGCAGGGAAAACTCCTAAAGTTAAAAAAGCTCTTAAGATATGGTCATCATCAAAATTTGGAAATGGACAGAAGTTTTCTGCAGTAATTCGAACTGACGTTCTTGCTTGCTAACAAGATATGCTAAAAAATTCTCTAAATGGTCAAAAGACCCTGAACTAGCCTTACTCACTGAACACAATATGATGACACAAAAATACAAGGTATTATGGGACTCTCGTGTGATAAAAATTCTACTATATTTCATAAGTCCTTAAAAATCAGAAATGCAAATAGAGATCTTCATGCTTTGAAAGACTCAAAAGGAGTTGTTGTTACAACTTTTTCTGGGATCAAATCTGCATTATTAGATTACATCTATGAAACACTATCGACTGCTGCTCCTCTTAAACCAGATTTTGCTACTATTATGGAAATTCCTTTGGAAGGTATCTCTTTGCCACAAAAACAGGTATGTATTCAAGAGATTTCCACATATGAAATAAAAGATGCTATATTCTCTATGAACTCTAATAGCTTAGCAGGCCCTGATGGTTTTAAGCCCACTTTTATAAGCATGCTTGGGATATTGTCAAAAATGATTTAATTGCTGTAGTTAAGAATTTTTTTATAAACAATCATATGCCTAAAGCAATAAACTCTACCTAGCTTGCTCTTGTTCCAAAGATAGAATTTCTAGATAATGTAATCAGTTTAGACCTATAGCATGCTGCAATGTTGTTTATAAACACGTAGAAAATATCTTAGCCTCGAGAATGAAAAATGCATTGAACATAATTATTTCCAAGAGCCAAAATGCATTCCTTCCTGGTTAAAGTATATCAGATAATATCATTCTTACTCATGAACTTATGAAAGGCTTGATAGGAAGAATATATCACCAAGATGCTCTCTTAAGCTAGACATCCAAAAAGATTTTGATACAATTTAATGGTCTTCTATTACCGTCATATTGCGAAAAATGAACTTTCCACTTCCTTTTGTTGCTTGGATATATTCTTGTATCTCTACTCCTTATCACAACTTATCCATCAATGGAGAAACTTTTGGATACTTTAAGGAATCTTAGGGCATAAGACAAGGAGACTCGATCTCTCCTTATTTATTAATAGCTGTTATGGAATGTCTAACAGTGATGTTAAATATGAGAGCAAATTCTCGTGCCATTAACTTACATCCTGGTTGTAAAAATCCAAGGATTGTCTCTCTACTTTTTGCCGATGACTTAATCATTTTTACAAAGCGTAACTTCAAATCTATAACTAATATTAAAAAAGTTCTCAACACTTTTTACATGATGTCTGGATTAGAGATAAATTATAAAAAATCAGAGATCAACATTGCTGGATTACCTTTTAGAAAATTGTATGAAATTTTTTCTCAAGCTGCCTTACCTTATATGGACATCAATAGCATGTATCTTGGAATTCCTTTAACTTCCAACAAAATATCCACTACATAATATATGCTGCTTTTGAAAAAATTGTCAAGAAACTTACTACTTGGCCTGCTAACAATGTCTACTGCTGGTAGGATAGTGATAGGCAAATCGATTGCCACTTCAATGACTATATATTACTCCAATTCTTATATTCTTTATAAAAACCCAAAATTTTCAACCTCGAAAATTCGACACTAATATGCTCACGGTAGAAGTGCCGAGCAATCGAACGCTGCGAAATGTGAGATTCTATGTTTTTTCTTTTATTTCTTCTACCTCTTTCTTCTTTACCCTAACAATCTAGGATTTCTGGCGTTCGATTGCTCGACACTTCTACAGTGAACATATTAGTGTCGAAGTTTATGGATAATTAAGTTAGATTGATAATTAAAGAATGGTTAATTAGTGATTGTAATTAATTAATATTAAGTAAGCAGGATTTAAAAGTAACAAAATTAATCGGCAATGGTACAATTAATTTATCTTGCTTATAGATGATTAAGATATATTGAATGACTTAAATTATTTGATATCTCTGATATGTGATTTGTGATGCTTTGTGATATGAGATACTTTGGTTGAACTATGATATTGTGGGTTATCTATCTGAGATGAAGTGCCGTGTGAATAGGAAATCTTGGATATAAATGTATTGTTTAAACGTAAACAATTTGGCTTAAAGAATAGCATTGGAATCGAAGAGACCGGGGTTGGGTATCAGTAAATACCCGAAACCACTTCTATTTGCAATTTACAATAATTCTTTATAGATTTGATATGTGAAATCAATAGGCTGAAATGGAATAATATGGACCATTGAAACTAAGTAAGGGTACTTAGGGATTGATTTGTGGATAAGTGTTGGTTTTAACAAGTTAAGAACTCATTATGAGGTATGAGTTACCCTGGGTTTTTTAGTTATGTTTTAAAACTTAGTATTTCAAATTTTATGGGTTTACTCATGATGGTTTCCAGCCTGACCCGGATGTTACTTTGATGTAATGCTCGGGTCAGACCGAGTATTACAGATTTTCAGGTTAGGACGTTCTGGAGCTCAGGAGGCGAGCTGGATGGCAGGAATATATGAAGTTTACCATTGTGTAAATGAGTTTGATTTGATTATAGTCTGGGATAAGTTAATTATAACTGTCCAATTTATGTATGTATGATTGTACTCTAATGTATTGTTGTAAAAGTAACAATTACAGCTTTCTTTGTAAATGCTATTATTCTGATATTATATTTTGATCCGCTGCGAATGTAAGATGTGTTGTTTTCTGTTCTTCTTCTACCTTCTTCTTCTTTTCTCTAACAATCTGGGATTTCCAGCATTCGATTGCTCGGCACTTCTACCGTGAGCGTATTAGTGTCGAATTTTCGAGGCTGAAAATTTTGGGTTGTTACATTCTTCCTGGTAGACTTATCGGTATGATTAATAGTGCCATCAATCATTTCATTTGGTATGGAAACCTCTTTTTCGAAAAGCTTAGTCCTATAGCTTATAATAAGATTGACAGACTAGTAAAATATAGTGGACTTGGAATCCTTAACTTGAAAATGTGGAATAAAGCAGTGGTTTCTAAACATATTGAAAGACTACAGCAAAGAAAAGATGACCTTCTCTCTGTTTGGATAAATGGAAACTTGGTTAAAAAACAATCTTTCTGGATTTGGTTAAAAACCAATCTTTCTGGACTATGCCTGTTCCTGGCAACTATAGTTGGTTTTAGAGGAGCTTATTAAATGCTAGAAAATGGTTTCAGCCTATGTACAAGTCTGACATTACTGATAGCACTTCCTTTTGGCATACTCCATGGCAAGGAAAGGCTTAATTCTATCTGATATCATCAATTATAATTTAAGAAACATCAGTGGTATTCAGGACATGACACAGTGCACAAATATGTTTCTAAAGATCGCATTTCCCTTCCTTATTATAGTTCTTACCTTGTCAGACAGACATGGAATATATTGTAAACATCTACTATTTCTGCCATTAGTTCTACTCTATCGAATGATAAACCTCACTCAGCCAAATTTTTCTACAATTCTTTGAATACTGATTCTCCTATATTCCCTTGTCACTCTAGAATATGGACAGCTAAATTGAAACCAAAGGAAATTTTACTTCTATGGAGGGTGGTTAATAATGCAAAACATACTATGGATAATTTATGTTACTAAAGTATACCGAATCACTCTTGCTGCGTCTTTTGCAACAATGCTTCCAAATCTAATGAGCATTTGTTCTTTGAATGTTCTTTTACTTATCATGTGTGGAAATATATTCTTCGAAGCTTCTGCCTGCATAATCCTGATACTAACTCCAAGCTTGAGTGGTTTAATATCTTCAAATGTATGAGATGGAATTGCGGAGCTTTATATTTACTCCTCAAGCTACTAAAGAAAATGCTTTATGTGATCTGGGAAGAATGAAATAAATGGGTGTTTCTACATGAGGCAAGATCCAGTACTATAGTCATTAGGACTATTCATAATGGCTCCTTGTAATGTAGTAGTGTTATTGCCTTTTGATAAGTCATTTGGGCTTGATGGGCCTTAAATGATATTTTAATAGGTATTTACTGTTTTGGTTTCCATTGTACATCTCATGTTATGATAGCCTGTTATCGTAATATTTCTTCTATCTATACATCAGGTAGGGGCCAATTCCTCCCCATTAGCTTTGCTAAAAAGATATCCATTTATTAATTATTTAAAATATAATTAAATATTGATTTAAGTAGCGACCAAATTCTAGGTCGTTACAGATACAATCCCCTAAAATTCCTTTTTATTTCGAAATGTTAATTCTATATTGAGATTCTCAATTCTTTACATTAATTTGAAGAAATTTGTTTCATTTATGCAATTTTTGATAATTTCATAGTCTATTTCACTACTCCTTCTTTGCGTTGATTTTTGATTCTTCAGTATAATAAGGGGTTTAGACTATGTTCTATTCGTAGTTTATACCACTTATTCTTATATGTTTCTTATGAAAGAGGAGTTGGATAGAATACGAGATTTAGATTGCAATTCTTATTGTTTAACATACTCCATTGAATTGGTGTAATACATTGAGTTTCTATTTTAATTACAAGTCTATTATTGCAGTTTTGATTATGAATATTTATTCCCTGTTTTGGACATTTAACTTCCATGAAATCTTGAGAAATTGAAGAAAAAGGACTTGTAATAATTATTGGTTAGAGAATTTACATTAAACGCCAGTTTAGGGCGTAAAATCCATGCGATTAGAATTTATTAATCATGAATTTTTATTTATTTCTATCAATGTAATTAACATATAACTATTTAATTAGGCATTTATTTATGTTTATTTTCCCCCATTAGGAAGGTATTGATTTTGAGGTGAAAATAAGAGAAAACTCTTATATGGCCTAATTATTATTTTAAGGCATAATAAGAAAGATTCCTTACAAGGCCTTATTTATGAAACGGTGAGATGTGTGTGTGTATATATATAAAGTAACTAATTATACCTAAGTCCTAAGGACGCGAGGTCAATAGAGTTGCATGACAGAAGTCTGCCCTTCACTTTGAGGCTACCAGCAGTTGTGTATAGTTTTATTGATGTGAGATAGCCTTATGATAAATATTTGTAATGACATGAGGTTAGTTTCAAATCTAGTAGAGGAAATTTACCCAGCTAATTTGGCTACCAATTCTTATGAATAGTGGACTAATATTAGACATCATTATAGGTATGGGTAGTAAGACGAAGGGCCTGCTACGGGTTTTGAGGCATTAAATGGCAAGGAGTTATGAAAGTAGTATCTCTACAGCGGTCCACTTTTGGAATTAGGTCTTAAATATAGAGTCGGTCTATTTTCCACTTGGAAGTATTAAGTAGCCTATAAGATTCCATATGATGTCAGCTAGATAGTACCATTGTGGAGCATGCTTTTTAAATTAGGCCTTAAATGATGAGGTATGCCTATTTTCCACTGGAAAGTACTAAATGGCTTGGGTACCGTCTCTTACATTATTAGCCATTTATAGTGTATGATTTGGATATGGGATATACTTATGGAATGGAAGGTATTAAATGATTGGACATGCTTCTTTTCCTTATAAAGAAGTATTAAATGATTCTAATGATTTTATGTTCGTAGATATATTCTTATTTTGAAATATATTGCCCAAGTATTGAAAAGGTAATACTCAAGGTTTTTATTCATCAGACACTTATTGTTCTGACTTCTTCCTCATTACAACATAGGTTAAGGATAGAGTTATAGTGGCGACGATGCTTAAAGGTGAAGAAGCTTGGCCAGTGGAAATATTTATTATTATTTTCTTTGGTGTGTACCCATGGATTTAAATAATTGTTGTAATGGATATTATATTACGATTTTTATGGGATTTTGTGTTATGACATTTTTATGCTTTTGAAATAAATGGGTACACTTTACTATTATATTTTATTCCATATGTTGTGAGTTCTGAAGGTTTAGGTATGGTTCTGCAATATTATTTCTTTTTATTACCAACAACTTATATTAGAATGGATCTAACTTTCGATAGGCCTTTTCTTGGTCAAAATTTAGGCCTGTTTCAGGATAGGTTGTTATGATTGGTATCAGAGCTCTAGGTTACCCAATCAACAAGGAAAAAATATATGTATGGGAGATGTATTTGTTTTTTAGAAGAAGGGTTTTCAAAAAGAATTTTCAAAATAATTCTTACTATATAGACACACACCTATACCCCCTCTTTCTTGAACATATGCATTAACATTAGGCAAACTTTTCTTCTTTCGGCATGTAAATACTATCTTAGGAAATTAGCACTAAAGGTTTAACCTATAGACAATCGATATGGCTTCTAATTAATCTTCTTCCAAACAAGGGAACCCTACCATCGAAAGACCATCCATTCATGGAAATCCCGATTGATTTAAACAATATCTTAGGACCGTCGCGTAGATTCCTATTCCTCCAGCTGCACTGGTAGCACCCAATGCATCGGCCGCTGATGTAGCACCAGGTCATGCTAACTTCCCTAACTATGTAAGGACTTTCTAAATATGGGTGGAAAGACATACTTTAGAACTGAAGGATATTCTAAGGCTAAAGCAAGAATTGGTAACTACGAGACGATATTTAGAGAGTTAGGGTGGGATGATCAGTTAAGAAGGAGAATGGTAGCTCTATACCTTAAGAAAGAAGCTTTCAAATTGGTAGAATTTTGTGCTCGATGAGCACCCGGGCATGATATTCTCTTGGGATGAATTTAAGGACCAATTCAAGATAAGATTCATGTTAAGAGCAAAGGTTAGCTTGCAATTTGAAAAGTTCATTCAGTTGAGACAAGGAGATCCTACCCTTAAGGAGTACATAGCTAATTTTACTGAATTGGCTAAATTCTAGATGAACCCGATAGATGCAGCAATGAAAAAGGCCATGAAGTTCATGAACGGATTGAATTCCCCTCTAAAAGAAATATTGTTGGCCCAAGTACCTATGGAGGACACGTATGAGATGTTGGTAGAAATGGTAATGTTGCACGTGGTCAATAAGGAAGATAAGACAGAGAAAGAAAAGTCCGCAAAGACGCAAAAATCAGATGGGTCTAAGAAAGGGAGCTTTTGGGGGCAAGAAGAAGTCATATGGAAAGTTTAAGAAGGAAGTAAATGTGTGTAAGAGATGCCAGAGGAGGGATCATAGAGCTAAAGGTTATAGGGTAAGTCTGATGATGGAAGCCTTTAAAGGAAAATGCTTTAACTGCCACAAAGAAGGACATCACAAGAATCAATGTCCCAAGATAGCTATGGAAGAACCAAGCGGACATGCCTACATTACTGAAGCTATCCCTATTGCCAGTAACCCACCAAGGTACCAAGAAAAAGCAGCTCTAGAAGGTATAATTCTTATTTTTGGGGTTACTATTCGTACCCTATTTGATTCAGGGGCATCACATTCCTTTATAGCTAGGGATGTAGTAAGTTCCTTAAATCTAAAACCCAAATGGTCAACAGCCCAATAGAGGTTTCCAATCCCATTGGGGGTTTCACCATCTTTCTCTTATTTGCAAAGACCTAGTGTTTGACATATGCGATGTTGATTTCATATGTACTACATACGTTCTAAATTTCGAGGTGTATGGACTTATCTTGGGTATGGATTGGTTGCCACATTATGAAGCCATTCTTGACTGTAAAAAAAGGGTAGTATGATTAAAGAGTCGTCGAGGTTGTGACATAGAAGTTCTTTTTACACCCAAGCTTTAGTTGAGTTAAACCATTTATACTCATTAAATTTATTTGTTGATCGAGAACCATTACCTGTACCCATAATTTGTGAATTTCTTGATGTCTTCGAGGAAGTCTCGGGTCTCCCACCCCACAGGGAGATTGAGTTTCGAATCTATTTGGAGAAAGACGAAAGACCCGTTCATCAGCCTTTGATACATATAGCCCCCAAAGAAAGAAGAGAATTGGACATGCAAATCTCAAAGCTATTGAAGAAAGGATTCATCTTCGGGAGTACTTCTAAGTGGGGAGCCCTTGTCATTTTTCTACTAAGGCATATGGTTCCTTATGACATTGCGTCAATTATAGGAAGTTGAACAAGTTAAGAAGGAAAAACAAGTACCCTCTACCTAGAATAGATGACTTGTTCGACCAACTTGTAGGAGTTAAAGTCTTTTTCCAATTAGACTTATCAATGAGATTCCAATAGTTAAGGATTGCAAAGGAATGAAAGCCGAAGACCGCATTCCGTACACCAAATGGACTTTATAAGTGGGAAGTAATGCCTTTATGACTGACATCCAGCATATTTTGTGGATTTGATGAGTAGAGTATTTAGAGGGCAACATAATAAAATTGTCATGGTGTTTGTTGATGATATCTTGGTTTCCTCCAAAGCAAAGAGGAGCATGAGGACCACCTTAGAGAGGTTTTGGAGACCTAGAGAAGAAACCAAATCAAATCCAAATTTTCTAAATGCCACTTCTGAACAAATAAATTTATGTTCCTTGGGCATATTGTTTCAGATAAAGGATTAGCAATGGACCCTGCTAAAGTGGAAGCTGTCCAAGGATGGAAGGCTCTTAATAACGCATCAAAGGTTAGAAGCTTTTTAGGGTTAACAGGTTACTATAAGAAGGTTCATCATAAGCTTTGCACAAATAGAAACCCCTTTAATAGAATTAACGAAGAAGAATATACTCTTTGTTTGGGATGATAAGCACCCCAAGGTATTTGACTTAAGGAGTCATTGACTAGTGCACCCAAGCTCACTATTGATGATGGGCCAAGCCATTTACAGTTTTCACGGATGCATGTGGCATAGGATTGAAAGCAGTTCTATGCAAGAGGGGAAGGTAGTTGCCTATGCTAATAGGCAACTAAAAGATCATGCGAAGAGTTATCCAGTGCATGGTTTAGAATTGGTAGCCAATGTTTTTGTCTTGAAGATGTGGAGAAATTATCTCTTGGGCGAAAGATTTGAGCTATTTACTGATCATAAATTACTCAAATGCCTATTTTCCTAAAAAGATTTGAATCTTAGGCAGCAATGGTAGGTTAAGTATGTAGCATCCTTCGACATTGGTATTCAATATATCACCAGAAAAGGGAAGGTAGTCGTCGATGCCTTTAGTAGGAGACACGCTACTTAGATGCTATATATGAACGGAGATAGTTGGAGTTTCTCTCAAATTTTGCTCTCCAACTTCCAACAGAACCCGTCCAAAGTTTTCTGCTAGTCATAGAGGTTAGATAAGCCAAGATCGTATAGGGAAGGAGTAAGTAAAAGTAAGGAGTTACTAGATATTTTGAAAAATTTAAGGAAATGAGAGCATTTTTCCCATCCCAAGAGATACTCAGTTGATGAGAAGGGATATTTGAGAAGAGATAGATGTCTTTGCACCCCGATGATTAATGATGAGAGATGTGCTTATGTAGTGTCGCTACTCAAGCATAACCATTTATCTCGAAGGCGATAAGATGTACATGGACATGAAGAGAATTTTCTTTTGGAATGGAATGAATAGGAGCATAGCTGAGTTTGTTGCTTAGTGTTTGACATGCCAAAAGATAAAAGCCAAGCAAGGGAAGCTCGGTGGATTATTATTACCTTTGGAAGTTCCGACTTGGAAGTAGGTGCATATTTCCATGGATTTTGTGGAATGATTGCCTAAAAGTCAGAAGAGCAATGAGGCTATTTGGGTTGTTGTTGATAGACTCACCAAGAGTGCTCATTTTGCTCCAATTAGGATAATAGAACTAGCGACTCTTTTGCACAGATTTATATTAAAGAGGTTGTTCATCTACATGGAATTCCTATAAGAATAGTTAATGATAAAGACCCCTTATTCAATAGCGAGTTTTGGAGGAGCCTACAGACAGCTTTGGAAACTTGTTTGAATCTCAGCATGACATATCACCCGCAAACCGATGGACAAACAAAGAGGGTGAATAAAATTTTTGAAGACTTATTGAGAGTTTGTGTTTTGGATTTTGGAGGACATTGGGAGAAACATCTACCCTTTATTGAGTTTGTGTATAATAATAGCTATCAAACTACGATTGCTATGGCCCCTTTTGAAGCACTGTATGGGCGGCCATGCAAATCGCCTAGTTGTTGATGGGAAACCATCGATAAAGTATTGCATGGACCCGATCTGATACATAATACCATAGAAAAAGTAGAGTTGATTAGGAAAAGGATGAGGTGGTGCAAGACTGTCAGAAATCTTATGCGAATTGAAGAAGGAAAGAACTTGAATTTGAGGTTAGGGATATCGTATTTGTTAAAATCTCCCCTCTTAGGAAAGTTGTTAGATTTGGCAAATCTGGAAAATTGGCACCCAGATTCATTGGGCCATTCAGAATTCTGGAAAGAAAAGGAAAATTGGCATATTGTGTGGAGCAGCCTGATAAGTTGGCAGGAGTCCACAATTTTTTCCATGTTTCTCACCTTAGGAAATACCTCCATGACACCGCTAGAAAAGTTGATCCTGATCGGTTGTGGGATTTTATGATGGAACCGATAGTTCCCCATGCCACTGCGTGCATTATGGAGCATGGTACTAGGAGACTTTGCAAGAAAATAATCAAGTTGCTCCAATTACGATAGGCGACAATTCGGTGGAAAACACATGAGAGACCAAGGAGAAGATGAAGAACTCTCATCCAGAGCTTTTCATCAGTTATTTTTCTCCTTAAAATTAGGATTTTGATTGCACGGGGTTGCTAGATTGGATGGTAGGAAATGGTTGTTACACTTTATCAAAATCACTTTGCACTCATATAGAAATTTTTGTACATGTTTAGGATATTTGCATAACAAGATTACATACTGACAATAGGGTTGAGCTCATTTTAGCATGTCTACAGTACATAATACATTGCACGGATGGTTGACTAAATGGTTGTGTAGAGAACTTGGTTGTATAACATGGATGTATTGCGAGTTACACTGTTCGCCCCTTGGAAGATTTTGGGACGAAATCATTTTTTAGGGGGGAAGAATGCAGCACCACATAAAATGAACCATAAGTAAATTAAGTAAATTAAATACGATAAGGGTTGGATATGGTTATAAAGTTAAAATTTGACCATGGAAGTTATTTTGTTGCTTTCGTGGTGAAATTCTAATTTTTTCCACGCATAATATGCTGAAAACGGAGCTCAAACAAAGAAGTTATAAGCATTTGAAGTTCTCAGATTTAAATTAATTTAGTTAGAATTCAAATAAAAGAAATCAAATTTAGGATTTAAATTTCAAAAATTACCTTTAGGGCTAAGTAAACGATTAATTAAGGAAAAACATTAAAAATTTAATTAGGGAATAAAATAATTCGGTAATGGAAGTAAAATGAATGCCATCAAATAAGATAGTGATTGACCTGAATGGGTCAACCGATCGACCGTAGTGGTCGATCGGTCGTTCAAGGGCCATCGACCGCTTGGCAACGGTTGCCAGTGGCAACTAGGATTTTATGCTATATTCTATTCGGATGTGCACTCCATATTTACCTTTTCCTACCTACTTCCATCCTACGGTTCTGATGTGTTTCAACCGCTATAAATAGGACCCTACACTCTCCACTTTTTTTCTTATTATTTTGGGTAATACGATGAAGAGCCTGCTTCGGGGTTTGAGGTATTAAGTGGTTGGACCCACCTTTTTCCCCAAATGAAGTATTAAGTGACCAAGGGGTTATGCTACGTAGTATCTTTACAGAGGTTTACTTCTGGAATTAGGCCTTAAATGATGCGGTCTGCCAATTTTCCACTTGGAAGTATTAATTGGCCTAGGAGATTCCATATGATGTCAGCTAGATAGTACCATCGAGGAGCACGCTTCTGGAATTTGGCCTCAAATGACGGGTCTGCCTATTTGCCACTAGAAAGTATTAAGATGCTTGGGTACTTTCTCTTATGTTATTAGCTATTTATGACATATGATTGGGATATGGGATATACTTCTGGAATGGAAGGTACTAAGTGATTGAACCCACCTCCTTTCCTTATAAAGAAGTATTAAATGATTTTAATGATTTTATGTCCGTAGACATATTCTTATTTTGAAATATACTGCCTAAGTACCGTAAAGGTGAGAGTCGTGGTTTTTATTTACTAAACACTTGTTGTTTTGACTCCCTCCTTATTACAACACAGGTTTAGGACGGAGTGATGGTGGTGACGATGCTTAAAGGGGAAGAAGCTTGGAAAGTGGTAGTATTTATTATTATTTGTTTTTATGTGTACCCAAGGATTTAAACAATTGTTGTAACGGATATTATATTATGGTCTTTAAGGAATTTTGTGTTATGATATCTTTATGGTTTTGAAATAAACTAGTACAACTTACTGTTATATTTTGTTCCACGCGCTATGGGTTTTGAAAGTTTAGTTATGACTTTGCAATATTATTTCTTTTTACTACCAATAGCTTACCTTAGAATGGATCTAAGTTTTGATGGGCCGTTTCTGGGTTGATATCTAGGCATGTTCTAGGTTGGGTTGTTACGGTACATTTTTCTAGAGTTGTACTATGATAAGTGGTGCTCCCGTTCCATGTCATTAACAGATTCTATTCTCCAATCAGTGCCTTGTGGACTTAGTTGTGCCGAACTATGCTGGAGAGATGCAAGCACTCCAGCTATTTTATAATTTATTTTAAACCCTAGACATTATTATAACATGTGACGACCCAAACTCGATGTCCGATAAACGACATCAAATTCGCATCGCCAGAGCTTATAACAACAATTAGATGAATATAAAACAGCGGAACAGAATGAATATCATAAATATCATCACAGTTACAACATCAACATAATATCCATACTACATCAGAGTATATAATACATACACCACAACTCCAAATACAACATCATGATAATACAACAGTGATCATATATCCAAAAGTCCTCAAATGAGAGAGGTGATAACGAACTCCCAAAAGCTAAACACCTGCGATCTCCAAAAAATCCTAAGATATCTCCAAGATAAAGGCTCCAAAATACTGCTACTCCAAAATACAAAAACCTGCTACTAGGCTGCCCGTGTGGAAATAATGGGCACCCAGAGTTTAGGAAAGAAAACAATAAACTCCGGATCAGTCATGGGACTGGTATGAGTAAACAAAACAACAGTTACTTTCAAAGAACTAGATTTATAAAAGAATTTTTGGTATGCTTTTAAAAATGGGACTACCATAAGACCTCCCACCACACATACAATGCAAATGCAGAATTGGAGGAGATTTCTTGTTATGATAGTAAAAAATGCTTGATACGAGAAAATTTATTTGATATTATTACTAGTGCATAGTGTGGGAAATCATTTCGTAAATATAATATAAATCTTAGCCAGCATAGGTACCATTATGCTATGCCTACTATAGCTGTCACCTGAGGTGACAGGTTATACAATTTGAAATCATAAAGGGCTCATATTGTTTCTTTGGATTTCCAATAAATGGTCAGGCTAAGGAACTTCCTGGGCCACATGGGTACGCCTCTGGAGGGACGACCCAAAAACCTAACCGGATCTCTGCCAACACAAGGCTGGGTTACCCCTAACTGGGTAACTACTGACACGCGTATGCCATCTCCCGGTTGTAACCAATCTTTAACCGGGGACCCAGCAACAAATCACAAAGTAATATATATATATATATATATATATATCTGTGATATCAACATAAGTTAAGTATCTGGGCTCCATACCATGATACCACTTCTATCCAGAAGGAAATGCACATACCATAAGGGGTGCTACCCCCAATAACCTTGCCGCATCTTTCCTGTTTTGACCATTCCAGGGTGTGAGGTTCGACGAAGTCTTGTCCACAAAGCTACGCTTTTCACAAAGCCATGCTTCGATCAACAAATGATTAGCAACACTCAGCATGCCACCTTACCAAATTGGAAATATATCGCTGATAACCTTCAGCTACATAACCTCTAAGGTTTTAAGCTAAGAGAATAAATTCTCCGCCACCAACGGAAATATATTTGAAAGAAATCTGCTTTATATCTCAATTTGTAATGTCGGACACACAATCCATACAAGTCTGTTTTGGGTTCGAACAGAACCGAAGGCACTTCCAAAGAAGTCCTTGCAATCCGGATATCCACAACCCTGATCGGATTCCCCATCACATATGGAGAACTCTATACCGAAGCAACTTGATGCAGAGTTAATCGACAGGTCATCCTATCGCTCCCGCAAATACCTGGTCTTCAACACCGGTCTTCAAATGCTATCCATAACGTCGAATTACATATTCGAAATGGGTTATACAACGCAAAGGTCCTTTCCTGGCTAAACCGAATGGTGAGCTTCAATTTTAAAACACAAGTGGATATGTCGTTCACAAAAATTCACAGGTTCGATGTGGGTTTCGGATAACGAACTGAAATCCGATTCCCTGTCGCATCAAAGTTTAAATGCCGTTTTACAGGCAACAGGGCTTTCACATCAATACAAGAACAAATCACAAATCACTGTTCATCACAAAGCAATCACAGTCTCACAATAGCAACATCAATCCAGTACAGAATATTTGATGATAGTAAATCACCTTTGATTAAGGTGGTCGTGATTAAAGTGAATTGACCATAAAATTATCTTTATTAATTATTTTAAATCAATGTTTAAAATTTCACTTAATTATAAATTTATTAAATTTTAACTGGCTTTATTAATTATTTAATCTTTAATTAACTATCTTAATTTATTAATTCTTAATGGTTAATTTACTAAATCTTAATTACTTTTATTTGATAATTATTCTTTAAATTAATCAACCATTAATTACAAAGTAATTTTAATCATTAATTATTAAATCATTATTTAACCATTATAAATATATTTGTTTTAAGTTAATAAATTTGAATATATTCTTGAATATTTTATAAAAAAAACTTTACATTAGATTAACCAACTACCATTATTTATGAAGAACAAATTAGAAAATCATTTAAACTTTATTGCAAAACTGGAATTTGTTATCTTCAGGTCCAACCCGAGGGGGTCTTCGAGTCATCCCCGATCAAAACGGCACCCTGCTTCGAGTTTAAGCTAAATCTGACCCGAGTATAAATTTTTCAACCAAAATTTGTATAAGTCCCAAATCCTTCACGATACAACCCTGAAACCACTCGAGTTCCCCTTCGAGTTTCTGCTCTATTTCCCCCGAGTAAAGCTTCGAGTCACCGTGCTACTCTCCCAGACTTCACAACCGACACACGACCAAAGCACGTACACGTGCACGGCCAACTTTGCCAACGTGGGTCGGTGCTATGGCCGTCCACGAGTCGTATTCCATCTCCTAAATCGATTCGAACACCCATAAACTTGAATTGACCTCGAGAATGCAATTGAGTCATCTCGATCAATTGAACCCAACAACACACCACCAGGAAACGATCCCGCGCCACCTCCTCTGGCCATCAGAGGCCGCGAAAACTCGGCTGAAGCTTCGCCTTGACCAGATGCTCCTATCCTCACCGGAGGCTCGAAGTCCGATCGCCTATTTATGGCGCAGCACCATCCTTTCTGACACGAACGCGAATGGGTTCTTAAACCCTATTTCCATCTCGTGATCGAATTCCACCAAACAAAAAAAAATTAATTTACACTTTTCCTAACATCATGAATGGTTATACTTGCTTCAACTCAAGTTTCAGCAATTTAAATTGATTCACTTACAAGAAATTGGTAAAAATTCAGTTTTTATTCAAATGCAAATTGCTCTTTAAATAATAATATAAAATTCTTCATTTTTGTTTTAAAAATCATAAATTTAAGTAGAGATTCTAATTAGGATCTTGAATCAACTTTTTATAACAATCAAATTTATAACTTTTTTTTTACTTGATTTCCTGTAAACTATGTTGCCTGCAGTAATATTTACTAATAATGTTTTAATCTACTTCTAAAAACTTGTCTGATGTTCTAACATCTTGTTTGATAAAAAAATAATAATAAAATCTTTACAATGATTTAGTTGAAAACAACTTAATTTTGAATATTAACTGTGTTTCATCATCTCCAGGAAGAAAGAGTTATATATACTTGTTTTTAATTCATTGCTGACACACAATATAGAGTTAAACCATAATTTTATTTTATTTTAGCTTGTTTAAAATCATTTCCAGAAATAGAGAGGGAGAGAGAGAGATTCAAAACTTTGGTATAGTTTACTTTGTAAAAACTGATACTTAAAAATGATTCTGTTTCCAGTAAAGACAACTACAAAAACTTGTTTTGATTTATTACTGGGACATGATGTAAGTTCAAACAAAAAGACCCCAACTTGTTAACTGAAACATCATGCATAACCAACCAGAGTTTATTACACAGATCAAATAGAAATAGAGGGAAAGGAAGGGGTTTGACAGGCTTTGTTTCCCTGAGCCAAAACAGTGATTAGCATTTTGTGAAATCAACATGCATAGTCAACATTCATTCATATATTCAAGATGCAGACCAAAGTTTAACTTCCCTATATCATTCTAACATCCACACAACAACAAAGAGATTGGAAGAAACAAAAGTTTACTCACTTGGAAATATCTGAAAACAGAGAACGCTTTTGTTTTTCTTGTTTTTGAAATCTGTAGTTAATCTTTTTCTTTGTTTTGTTTCTTCAGTAAATTGTCTTTCAACTTGAATACAAAGTGATTTCTTTTCTTCCTTGTATTTTATTTTCTGTTCTTTGTTAGGTTTTGCTGAACGAATTAAAGAAGTAGATTGATGTGTATATATATATAATAGATTGTGCATACTGCATATAGGTAGGTATAATATTTCTTTTTATATTAACTAACCCATGCTTGAATTGGCTGATGTATGTTTGTGTATGGGCTGAGGAGTAATAGCATTTAATGAGAGCATTATATGAAGCATTAATGACCCACTCTTGCTTGTATGTTTAAACAGGTAATGTTACTTTATTTTTGTAAGTACAAAGTTTATTTTACTTTATAGATTTTTTCTTTGCTATGGACGAATGGATATGATGTAAATGAAAGATAATGTACAGGTTTTATTTTATATCGAGGCTTGCATACCTTATTTTCCTGGTTTGTATATTCCTTTTGCAACTTGTTTGTCTACTTTGTTTTTCTGGTTTATGAATTCCACTTGCACATGTATGTCATATGTCACTTTATAACAATGTGATTTTATTTTATAATTTTTATCACAACTTACATTCATAATTTCTTTTTAGTTCTATTCAAAGGTTTAAAAATTTAAATTGTACATATTTTAAATTATTGTTTAAAAACAATTTCTTATTTATAAAATGTTCTTTTCTTTCTTATTATTATTTGTTTTTTTATCATTTATTTAAACTTAACCATCAATATTTCTTTTTATTTAATTCTATATTAATGTGTAATATTAATATCTATAATTTTTATTTCTTTTGGAATTCTCAAATTAATTTTTTTTAAAAGTTCTAACAATTTAACGAATTTAATTTAACAAAATTTTCGGGATGTTACAATATCCTCTCCTTAAGAAAATTTCGTCCTCGAAATTGAAAGAGAGAGAAACACAAACAAAGAATATACGAATTTAGAAAAACAAGGAAATGACTTATAGATTAAGCCAAGATGTCTACTCTGCAGTTGGGATATGATTTCTTCATATTATCTTCATTCTCCCAAGTACAGTCCTTTTGATCGCCGCTCCACTGAACTTTGACCAATTTCACAACTTTGTTCCGCAATCGCTTTTCATCACGATCAACAATTTTTATCGGCTCCCTTTTAACTGCCAAGTTAGGAGGGATCTCTAGATCCTGTTGAGCAGCATCTTCAATAATATCATCTGGATCGTGCACATATTTCCGAAGATTAGAAATGTGGAACACATCATGCACGCCAGACAACCAGCTGGGTAGCTGCACTCGATATGCTAGAGGACCAATCCTTTCCAGAATAGAAAAAGGACCAATATAACGCGGTGCTAACTTTCCAGTTTTCCCGAATCTCAATACACCCCGCATCGGAGATACTTTCAGAAATAAAGAATCTCCAACTTGAAATTCCAATTTCTTCTTCGGCGGTCATAATAGCTCTTCTGACGGCTTTGGGAAGTTAATAATTTCTTTCGAATAAAGTCTACCTTCTCCGTGGCTTCTTTGATCATGTCTGGTCCAAGGACGAGTCTATCACCTGATTCAATCCAGCATGTAGGTGATCGACACTGACGACCATATAAAGCTTCGAAAGGAGCCATTTCTATACTGGCATGATAGCTATTATTATAAGAAAATTATACCAGATGTAAATGGTCCTCCCAAGAACCACCAAAATCATGAACGCAAGCACGCAATAGGTCTTCTAGGATTCGGTTGACCCTCTCAGTCTGCCCATCAGATTGTGGGTGATAAGTAGTACTGAAATTTAATTTCGTTCCCAAAGCGTCTTGGAATGCCTCCCAAAATCTACTGGTGAAGATCGGATCACGATCACTCACTATACTGCTAGGAATACCATGGAGGCGAACGATTTCCTTTATATATATACCTTCCAAGCTTGCTGCAGTCCGAGTGGGTTTCACTGGAATAAAGTGGGCAGTTTTGGTTAGACGGTCCACTATAACCCAAATCGCTTCATTGCCTTTCTTGGTTCGTGGCAATCCGTCGATACCTGATCCCATTTCCATTTCGGTACTTCCAAAGGTTGAAGTAAACCGGCCACTTTCTTTTGGTCGCTTTTGATTTGCTGACAAGTAGCGCAGCGACTCACATAAATAGATATGTCTCTCTTCATTGTCTTCCACCAGAAAGTTCTTTTAATATCTCTATACATTTTGTTAACTCCTGGATGGATGCTGAGTTTGGATTTGTGACATTCATCTAAAACTTCACGTTTCAGATCAGGGAAGTCTGGAACACAAATCCTGCCTTTTAGTCTAATAATTTTATTTCGTCAACTTCAAAACTCGTGTCTTCACCATGACGTATTTTCTCATAAATTTGATGAAGGAACTCGTCCTCTTTTTGTTTACTGGCGACTTCCTCAAGAAGAGCAGGAGCAATGATAAGGTAAGCAAGAATAGCATGTTTTCTGCTCAAAGCATCGGAAACCACATTGGCTTTTCCCGGCGTATACAGAATATCCAGGTCATACGATGCGAGAAATTCCAACCAACGTTGTTATCGCAAATTTAGATCTTTCTTGGTGAAGAGATATTTCAAGGATTTATGGTCGGTGAATAATTCAAAATTTTCACCTAAAGCAAAGAGAGTTTATTAAGTAGATTGTTTAAGTTAAGTTCATAAATTGTTAAGAAAGCTGAAAAGATTCTTACCCAGAAGATAGTGTCGCCATATTTTTAAAGCGAAAACAACAGCCAAAAGCTCCAAATCATGTATTGGGTAGTTCTTCTCACACGGACGTAATTGTCTACTCGCGTAGGCAACTACCTTTCCATTCTGCATTAATACTGCACCTACCCCATCACCACACGCGTCTGTATAGACAGATAAGCCTTGGTTCCCGTTAATAATAGCGAGAACAGGAGAGGTGATTAATCTCTTCTTCAACTCCTGAAAAACTTCTTCACATTTTGGAGTCCAAATGAACTTTACATTCTTCATTGTTAGCTTAGTCAGCGGACTAGCTATCTTAGAAAAATCTTGAACAAATTTCCGGTAATAGCCTGCTAAACCCAAAAAGCTTCGAACTTCTTTTGGAGTAGTGGGTCGTTTCCAATCAAGAATAGCGGAAATTTTGCTAGGATCTACCGAAATTCCTTCTTCATTAACAATGTGGCCAAGGAATTTGACTTCTTTGACCCAAAAGTGGCATATGGAAAATTTTGCAAATAGAACATTTCTCCTCAATATTTCCAATACGATTTTAAGATGTTCGGCATGCTCTTCTTTAGTCTTAGAATAGATCAAAATATCATCAATGAATACGAGCACAAATTTATTCAAAACTTCTCGAAACACACGAGTCATAAGATCTACGAAGTATGCTGGAGCATTGGTTAGCCCGAAAGGCATAACTAACCATTCATAGAATATATCAGGACCTCTAAAAGCGGTCAAATGGACACAATCTTCGGCGATTCGTAGTTGATGGAATCCTTAGGCTAGATCCATTTTTGAAAAGAAACGAGCGCCATGAAGTTGGTTGAATAAATCATCAATTCTGGGCAGTGGAAATTTATTCTTGAAGGTTTCCTTATTGAGATCGCGGTAATCTGCACACAATCTCAAAGATCCGTCCGATTTAGCAACAAATATGACGGCTGAGCCCCATTTAGAAACACTGGGTCGAATTAATCCTTTTGCTCGTAGTTCGTCAGTTTGATGAACCAATTCAATCTTTTCCTTGGGTGTCATCCTGCGACTTGCGTGAACAACATGACGAGCATTGGGTACTAAGTCGATTCGGAATTCTATTTCTCGGTGAGGAGGTAAAGATTTCACTTCTTCAAATACGTCGGAAAATTCCCGAACAACAGGTATAGACTGCAAACTAGGTTCAGGATATCCCAAAGTATACATCAATCTATCTCTCCTTGGACTCGGATCCTCACAAGAGATTTCAATAAAATTTCGGAAACTTGTTTTGACTAAAACTGTCCTATTATTACAATACAATATAGCTTCGTATTTCGATAACCAGTTCATACCGAGTAAGATTTCAAATTCATTAAATTCGAGGACAAAAAGGTTGATAGGAAATCGATAGCTAGCATATGAAATAGGAACTCTCTTACCATATAAACAAAGATTTGCAGGACCTCCAACCGAATTTTTCACGCAAATAGGATCGTCAACAAATTTAGTTTTAAGTCCTAATTCATTTACGGTTTGTTGAGAGATAAAGCTATGTGAAGCTCCTGTATCAAATAAAAGTCTAACAGTTCTATTATAAATAGTAAGGTTACCTTCCATAACACCTTTTCCTTTATCAGCTTTCGAAGTTGAAGGGTCTTTCTTTATCGCATAAACATTTGCCACCTGTGCTGGCTTCATCGCTGGGCAATCTTTAATAAAATGTCCAGGCTTGTGACAATTATAACATTCTTTTGCACCTTTAACAGTTTCTTCCTTCATAACTTGCTTCTTCAGTTTTGGGCAGCTATTTGAATAATGGCCCTTCTCTTTGCAGTTGTAACAAGTGACATTTTCTGCCACGCTTCCCTGAATGCTCCTCTTTTTCTCGTTGCTCTGCCATGGTTTCTTGCCTCTAAATTTCCGCTTCTTCCAATTTTGATTGCCCGAATTTTCTTTCTCCACCGGGACTTCTTGTATATCAAGGGTAGCATATCTGTACCCCATATCAACTAAATCTGAAAAAGATTCCTTAACGTGGTCCGTCATTCTTTCGTGGAATTTCTTATTCATCCCGCGAATGAAACTCTCGCTCATCTTTAAAGGCGTATTCACCAATTCGGGACCAAAACGAGACAATTCATTAAATCTGTTCAGATACTCTTCGAATGATAAACTTCCCTGCTTCAGGTCCATAAATTCCTAATACATTCGAGAAATTCCAGCTGATGGCAGATATCGCTTCTCAAACACTTCTTTGAATTTTTCCCAAGAAAACTCGTCTTCTGGCTTATCTACCGTGATTGTCTTCCACCAGGCTGAGGCTTCATCTTGAAGTTGCCAAGAAGCTATGAGTCGCTTCTGATCGTCTTCCAATTTTAGCCCTCTGAAGATTTTCTCACACGATCTTATCTAGGCTTGAGCCTCAACAATCGACTCCTTGCCGTTGAACGGCTTACCACTAAGTCTTGAGAAATTCTTATATAAGTCTGCCAGATTCGATTGTTGCTGAGCTGCCGCTATTGGCGTTGAGGGATCTTGATCAGGTGTTGTGGCACATCCTTGACCTCTAACTCTTCCCCTTCGTCCGCTCATTTCTTACTATCTGTAATTAGTAAGAAAATTGATTTAAATACACGAACGAAATATCTTAAGGAATATCAGCAGTAAAAGAAATAAACTAATAAAATTTAGAGTTTCAGTCTTGGTTATACTCATTCTAGGGTATACTTCACCCTATCTCTAATGAGCCATCTAATGTGTTATACTCCGTAGCTAAAGTTCTTACTCAACCAACAGCTCCGATACCACTTGTGACGACCCAAACTCGATGTCCGATAAACGACACCAAATTCGCATCGCTGGAGCTTATAACAACAATTAGATGAATATAAAACAGCGGAACAGAATGAATATCATAAATATCATCACAGTTACAACATCAACATAATATCCATACTACATCAGAGTATATAATACATACACCACAACTCCAAATACAACATCCTGATAATACAACAGTGATCATATATCCAAAAGTCCTCAAATGAGAGAGGTGATAACGAACTCCTAAAAACTAAACACCTGCGATCTCCAAAAACTCCTAAGATATCTCCAAGATAAAGGCTCCAAAATACTGCTACTCCGAAATACAGAAAACTGATACTAGGCTGCCCGTGTGGAAATAATGGGCACCCAGAGTTTAGGAAAGAAAACAATAAACTCCGGATCAGTCATGGGACTGGTATGAGTAAACAAAACAACAATTACTTTCAAAGAACTAGATTTATAAAAGAATTTTCGGTATGCTTTTGAAAATGGGACTACCATAAGACCTCCCACCATATACACAATGCAAACGCAGAATTGGAGGAGATTTCTTCTTATGATAGTCAAACATGCTTGATATGAGAAAATTTATTTGGTATTATTACTAGTGGATAGTGTGGGAAATTATTTCAAAAATATAATATAAATCTTAGCCAGCATAGGTACCATTATACTATGCCTACTATAGCTGTCACATGAGGTGACAGGTTATACAATTTGAAATCATAAATGGCTCATATTGTTTCTTTGGATTTCCAACAAATGGTCAGGCTAAGGTACTTTCTGAGCCACATGGGTACGTCTCTGGAGGGACGACCCAAGAACCTAACCGGATCTCTGCCAACACAAGGCTGGGTTACCACTAACTGGGTAACTACTGACACGAGTATGCCATCTCCCGGTTGTAACCTACCTCTAACCAGGGCCCCAGCAACAAATCACAAAGTAATACATATATATATATCTGCGATATCAACATAAGTTAAGTATCTGGGCTCCATACCATGATACCACTTCTATCCAGAAGGAAATGCACATACCCTAAGGGGTGCTACCCCCAATAACCTTGCCGCATCTTTCCTGTTTCGACTATTCCGGGGTGTGAGGTTCGACGAAGTTTCGTCCACAAAGCTACGCTTTTCACAAAGCCATGCTTCGATCAACAAATGATCAGCAACACTCAGCATGCCACCTTACCAAATTGGGAATATATAGCTGATAACCTTCAACTACATAACCTCTAAGGGTGTTAAGCTAAGAGAATAAATTCTCCGCCACCAACGGAAATATATTTGAAAGAAATCTGCTTTATATCTCAATTTGTAATGTCAGATACACAATCCATACAAGTCTGTTTTGGGTTCGAATAGAACCGAAGGCACTTCCAAAGATGTCCTTGCAATTCGAATATCCACAATCCTGATCGGATTCTCCATCACATATGGAGAACTCTATACCAGAGCAACTCGGTGCAGAGTCAATCGACAGGTCATCCTATCGCTCTCGCAAACACCCGGTCTTCAAATGCTATCCATAACGTCGAATCACATATTCGAAATGGGTTATACGACACAAAGGTCCTTTCCCGGCTAAACCGAATAGTGAGCGTCAATTTTAAAAACATGTGGATATGTCGTTCACAAAAATTCACAGGTTCGATGTGGGTTTCGGATAACGAACTGAAATCCGATTCCCTGTCGCATCGAAGTTTAAATGCCATTTTACGGGCAACAAGGCTTTCACATCAATACAGGAACAAATCACAAATCACTGTTCATCACAAAGCAATCACAGTCTCACAATAGCAATATCAATCCAGTACAGAATATTTGATGATAGTAAATCACCTTTGATTAAGGTGGTCATGATTAAAGTGAATTGACCATAAAATTATCTTTATTAATTATTTTAAATCAATGTTTAAAATTTCACTTAATTATAAATTTATTAAATTTTAACTGGCTTTATTAATTATTCAATCTTTAATTAACTATCTTAATTTATTAATTCTTAGTGGTTAATTTACTAAATCTTAATTACTTTTATTTGCTAATTATTCTTTAAATTAATCAACCTTTAGTTACAAAGTAATTTTATCATTAATTATTAAATCATTATTTAACCACTATAAATATATTTGTTTAAGTTAATAAATTTGATTATACTTCTTGAATATTTTACAAAAAAAACTTTACATTAGATTAACCAACTACCATCATTTATAAAGAACAAATTAGAAAATCATTTAAACTTTATTGCAAAACTGGAATTTGTTATCTTCAGGTCCAACCCGAGGGGGTCTTCGAGTCATCCCGATCAAAACGGCACCCTGCTTCGAGTTTAAGCTATATCTGACCCGAGTATAAATTTTTCAACCAAAATTTGTTTAAGTCCCAAATCCATCACGATACAACCCTGAAACCACTCGAGTGCCCCTTCGAGTTTCTGCCCTATTTCCCCCGAGTAAAGCTTCGAGTCACCCTGCTACTCTCCCAGACTTCACAACTGACACACGACCAAAGCACATACACGTGCACGACCAACTTTGCCAACGTGGGTCGGTGCTGCGGCCGTCCACGAGTCGTATTCCATCTCCTAAATCGATTCGAACACCCATAAACTTGAATTGACCTCGAGAATGCAATCGAGTCATCTCGATCAATTGAACCCAACAACACACCACCAGGAAACGATCCCGCGCCACCTCCTCTGGCCATTAGAGGCCGCGAAAACTCGGCTGAAGCTTTGCCTTGACCAGATGCTCCTATCCCCACCGGAGGCTCGAAGTCCGATCGCCTATTTATGGCGCGGCACCATCCTTTCTGGCACGAACGCGAATGGATTCTTAAACCCTATTTCCATCTCGTGCTCAAATTCCACCCAATAAAAAAATTAATTTACATTTTTCCTAACATCATGAATGGTTATACTTGCTTCAACTCAAGTTTCAGCAATTTAAATTGATTCACTTACAAGAAATTGGTAAAAATTCAGTTTTTATTCAAATGCAAATTGCTCTTTAAATAATAATCTAAAATTCTTCATTTTTGTTTTAAAAATCATAAATTTAAGTAGAGATTCCAGTTATGATCTTGCATCAACTTTTTATAACAATCAAATTTATCACTTTTTTTAACTGATTTCCTGTAAACCATGTTTCCTGTAGTAATATTTACTAATCATGTTTTAATCTACTTCTAAAATCTTGTTTGATGTTCTAACATCTTGTTTGATAAAAAAATAATAATAAAAGCTTTACAATGATTTAGTTGAAAACAACTTAAGTTTGAATATTAACTGTGTTTCATCATCTCCAGGAAGAAAGAGTTATATATACTTGTTTTTAATTCATTGCTGACACACAGTATAGAGTTAAACCATAATTTTATTTTATTTTAGCTTGTCTAAAATCATTTCCAGAAATAGAGAGGGAGAGAGAGAGATTCAAAACTTTGGTATAGTTCACTTTGTAAAAACTGATACTTAAAAATGATTTTGTTTCCAGTAAAGACAGTTACAAAAACTTGTTTTGATTTTTTACTGGGACATGATGTAAGTTCAAACAAAAAGACCCCACCTTGTTAACTGAAACATCATGCATAACCAACCAAAGTTTATTACACAAATCAAATAGAAATAGAGGGAAAGGAAGGGGTTTGATAGGCTTTTTTTCCCTGAGCCAAAATAGTGATTAGCATTTTGTGAAATCAACATGCATAGTCAACATTCATTCATATATTCAAGATGCACACCAAAGTTTAACTTCCCTATATCATTCTAACATCCACACAACAACAAAGAGATTGGAAGACACAAAAGTTTACTCACTTGGAAACATCTGAAAACAGAGAACACTTTTCTTTTTCTTGTTTTTGAAATCTGAAGTTAATCTTTTTCTTTGTTTTGTTTCTTCAGGAAATTGTCTTTCAATTTGAATACAAAGTGATTTTTTTTCTGTTCTTTGTTAGGTTTTGCTGAACGAATTAAAGAAGTAGATTGATGTGTGTATATATAACAGATTGTGCATACTGCATATAGGTAGGTATAATATTTCTTTTTATATTGACTAACCCATGCTTGAATTGGCTGATGTATGTTTGTGTATGGGCTGAGGAGTAATAGCATTTAATGAGAGCATTAAATGAAGCATTACTGACCCATGCTTGCTTGAATGTTTAAACAGATAATGTTACTTTATTTTTGTAAGTACAAAGTTTATTTTACTTTGTAGATTTTTTCTTTTCTATGGACGAATGGAGATGATGTAAATGAAAGATAACGTACAGGTTTTATTTTATATTGAGGCTTGCATACCTTATTTTCCTGGTTTGTATATTCCTTTTGCAACTTGTTTGTCTACTTTGTTTTTCTGGTTTATGAATTCCACTTGCACATGTATGTCATATGTCACTTTATAACAATGTGATTTTATTTTATAATTTTTATCACAACTTACATTCATAATTTCTTTTTAGTTCTATTCAAAGGTTTAAAAATTTAATTTGTACATATTTTAAATTATTGTTTAAAAACAATTTCTTATTTGTAAAATGTTCTTTTCTTTCTTATTATTATTTGTTTTTTATCATTTATTTAAACTTAACCATCAATATTTCTTTTTATTTAATTCTGTATTAATGTGTAATATTAATATCTATAATTTTTATTTCTTTTGGAATTCTCAAATTATTATTTTTTAAAAGTTCTAACAATTTAACGAATTTAATTTAACAAAATTTCTGGGATGTTACATAACATCACTGGATTTTCTACATGAAATTATTTAGTTATGATAAGGTAAAAACTCATTCGTGTTTATGTGCAGCGTGTCTTATGAGATATTCTTATTTTGAAACTTTTTTTTATAGCATTAAAAATCCATTTGATGTGTGTTTCTAACACTATTTTATTGGACAGATTCGAGCATCATTTTCTTATAATGCTTGGGCTAGACCGAGCATATTTCCAAATTTAGCTTTGGATGCCTTGGAGCTTCAGAAGATGAATTGGATGCCTCTAAGAGATAACCACGTATATTTTATTCCCACTGCATTGGTTGTTTATATTTATCAACATTTATGAGGATATGTAGTTATAACTGTCCAGGCTAATGATATGTTAGAGTTTTCTTTTATACAGATCTATTGTATATTATATATTACTTGTACAATGTGAGATTCTGTTCTATTTTTTTATTTCTCTTCCTCAACAATCTTTCTTTCTAGCACTTGGATGTTTGGCATGCAAAAACCGTGGATGTACTTGTGTCGACTTTTGAGTGTCGAAAAGGCGGGTCGTTACATATAAGGAATTTTAAATTTCTTAATCCTTCTTTGTGCCTCTATAGTTAAAGTGCTAGTGGTTTTATGGCGATGAAGGTGGAAATAAATTATAGCAGGGATAAAACGGGGATGTAGCAAAAAATAGCGGAGGCGAAAAAATCTTTATTAGATATAAAACCAAATATTTAAAGTTGATCTATTCTCATTCTTACATCATTTTTATAGGAAAAAGAAATATTATTTAATCTTATATTACGATACCAAAAAATATCATGAATTATGCAAACTAGAATTGGTAATTACAATAAATTTCTAACTTATATTGAGCATTTATGCCTTAAAATTAGGTCTTTGCCCTAATTTTTTTGATTGGTTTAAAGGAGAACTAGTCAAGTCATCTTTTATATATTAATATCGCTAAAGTGGATGCTAAAAAGATTTTATTTAGTGAGGGGTAGCGAAAAATAATGGGGCTTAAAGTAGATCTACTGCTCAGGAGCGCTAAATTGAAATAGCATAGCTGTCAAAGAGCGCTATGCTCAATAGCGGAGATTTTGTAGGGCTTTAACTGTATTGTTTTGTACATATAACCATGATTCGTTTCATGTTATCAAGCTTAAGTAATAGTTAGATAGATTCTTCTTCCATTTCCATTCTCTATCTTGCTCTTGTCTCACACATCCTTCATGATCCTTTGCTAATATCGTTGAAGATTCTCTCCTTTATGCATCATTATGCATGATGTAGTAGTGTCTTCGTAGTCAAAATCATCTTTCATGTCTCTCACATCCTTAATAATCATGTTGTATAAAGTGACACACATACACATTATTTTTACCATTTTATGGATGATAATAGTCCACACAGATTGTTGACTATGGTAAATCATGATTAAAGAACACCAAATGTTCTTTCAACATCCTTCCTCTTTCTTTCTTACATTGCCGCAAACTTTTCTTATTTATTACTTAATGGATTATGAATGGTTTTATGGTACTCCATTTAGGATATATATACCATCATCAAGATAATATCTATGATCAAACGTGTTTTTTTTTAAAGTGAAGGAACATGGAGTTGATTTACCATAAGATAAACCATTAAATAAAGTATATTGCTCTACTCTGTTAATGTCATTACTAGAATCTAACATTTTGAAGAAAGCATGCAAAAATCCATAAGTCTTCTTAAGCTATCGCTTCAAGAATAGTTGTCCACCTATGGGACTTACCCTGATAAGCTTAGACATATGCCTTTGGATAGTTTTTTCACTACCAATGCATACAGCCTATACCATCAAATATTCCAGGCCATCCTCTACTGCCATGCATCTCCATTTATTTTGCTATGTCATCTTTGTTTTGTCTTCGTAAGTATTGATCACATGTCATTGATAATTTGTAGAAATAATTCAAAGCTTCAAGAACCATGCTTTCCCTCAAGCACAATTTCTCATTGAGAGAGTCTGTCGATCCAACATGTGCAAGCATTCTTAATGCAGTAATCTTTTTTTAGTACTAGTCCAACCCCAAGTATGAGATACAGTTGGGTTTGAAGACAAAGTACGTGTGATGTATTTTATCATATTATATAATCCTAAGGAATATAGGCCGTCGCATTTGAAATCTACATCTGAAATCACCTTCGGTTGAAGTAGGATTTGGAATAAATATTCTTCCATCAGTCTTTCATTATACATTAAATGATTGTAGTTTTGTAACGACGACCAACAACTAATCCAACCTGTTGACAATTGGATTGGCCAGATTGTATTACAGACATTGCTAGTAGATCTCTTTCATAAAGAATATGACCTTCCTTCATTCCATTGAAACTATCATCGCTATCGTCTAAGAATGTAAGTTCTTCGGTTGACATTGTTATTATGCTGTTGAATATAAATAAAGAAGCAACAAGGCTTTAAATGTGTGAGAATGAAAAAGATCTATGTGGATGTTTGTGGTTGCTATATATATGATTCAACATCATGAATGATTGAGATGTTGTCCTTCTGTCTGCATGCCAATTAGTTCATTGTTGTCAAAATAGCTTAGTGTCATGTCATGTCAAATAGTATATGAAACAATATGTCATTTATGATGCCTAAATTCATGCATAAATGGATGTGATCATCGTGGACGTTATATATGGTGGATCATTTTGAAGTAAAATATAGAAATAAACAAATCATAGGGCTATCAACAATATTCGACACTTTATATAACTCAAGATAGAAGAAATAAAATATAATAGTAATCAATAACATAATCCTAGACAAGCAAAATAATATAATATCAAATAAACTACACCTAAAACATCTCTCCATACTTGTAAGGGAAATAACATAATGTCTGGGAATAAATAAAATAAAATAGTAGATAATTAGTAAATAAGTGCATGTATCCATCATTCCATCACACCACTAAGTCACCCCTTATCCTCTATATCGACCTATCAGAGTATAACTAAAAAGAAAAAAAGAGCAACTATAACATGATTGGGCCCAAAGCCTGAACTTGGCATCACCTAAAGTTATGCGCACTATTAAACTCAAGGTCCTAACTTGTGTGACAAAACAACAGGAACACTTGTGACGACTACCCTACATCTCCGATACCCAAATACCTTGTAGATTACGCTCTAACGGTATCCTTCCGATGTAGGACTATTGTCAAGGGTGAAATAACTAAAAAATAATAGAACTTGTCATATATCTCATAATGCACAAGATAAAATATAATAACAACATATACATAAAATTGATCAGATAGTGATATAATCAAACGATCATAAATAAGAACATCAGAGTGCATCGGATTCACAAGATTATACAAAGTAGATATAATAGAGTTTACACTTCCAGCTCTCCTCCATAAACTCCACAAACTATCTCTAATAATACTATGTACTGATATAGCTCCATGGTACTACACATCAGAATATAAGCGATAGTAAGCTCTAAGTATAGATATATGAAAGTGTAGCCTTCTGGTCATCCACCAAACAACTCCATGTGCTATCTTAGACTTGCTATATAGTCTACTCATTTAAAAGTACCCAATAGTTTGGTGTGAGCGATAAACAATCCCTAAACACTATAAAATCCATATATAGTAATAAGGACATATGGTATATAAACCATACCCGACCTCTCTATGCATCCAACAAATTAGTACACAATAATTTATATATGTTATACTACCAACATATATAGGTCTACTATACTAACTATAATATGAGTATTAGGGTACTCAACTCTGAATACCAATATCGCAAGACATCCATCCATCAAATACCAATCAAACCAATCATAACAACCAAAACGAACATAAAGCAAGCAAGCAATGGAAACCAACCTCGTGGTCCCGTGTCGCCATATCTACCACCAAGTCCTCACCTCGCCACACGTCGCTCTAAGGTCTCATGTCACCATGATTATCACTGAAGCCTCGCTTTACCACACTCTTCGCCGAATTCTTACTTCATCACAGTTATCACCAAAGTCTCACTTCACCATAATTATCACTAAAGCCTTGCTTCATCATGTCCATCAACAAGGTCTCTTGAATATGTAATAACTCACATAATGACCTCTCAGGCTGGTGACATTTCATGTCACAATCGGATTTGGTGTTCGATCATGTATCCATCTCATAGGTCCTAACCTCTCACGGCAGGCAAGATTATCTCATAGTCTAGGATACACGTGTGAGCATCTTCATATGCCCATGCCGCATGATACTCACATCACATCCTGAGTTATCAACAATCCCTTCAGCACCCAACTCGACGTAGAACATCTCATGTCCCATCACTTCGCTTCACTTAGTTGAACGTGCCCCTTCAGAGTACTCTAGTCCCATGCAAATCCTATCCACTAGAAGTACTTAATCAAACACCTTGCTTTGTCGAACGAAACTCCAAACTCATCTCGGAGTCATTTACCTCTATTTCAAGTAACTCTTAAGAACCCACGAAGCACCTTTATACCTATCCTGAAGTTCCCCTCGAGTATCCCCTCACTATAGCTCTGTCCGGTACACCCTATCACCAGCCTAAAGCAATGCATCTATCGGACCGAAGCACATCATTGGATATCTTTTCTTATCTGGTTAACACGAAAACAAACACCGTGCATCCTCACAACTCCAACCCGAAGTCTCCTTATTACTGAAATGAAGCCATCCCACATCGGACATGAGCTCTTATCTGGTACCTTCACTACTGGCTAGCTATCACTAGACCGACAACCACCAAACCAACAACCACCATTTGCTGAACACTGCTCCTGGGCATTTCCAGAACTCCCAATTTCATGTCGGTTGGTAGCTGTACTTACAATTTTGATCGGTATGGAATTCCAATGCATCCACACAACCTCAAATGCACTATAGTTGATCAATTGCAACCTACATCCTATGTTTACCACTGCTAACTTGCTCCAATGAACATTTACAACCATTCAACGTATAAAATAACATCCATACACTCGCTAAACGACATTCAAGCATATAAATCCTACAAACGTATATCAGTACATGGCAATTCATCTCGAAACACATTTATTACAAAGCCTAACATTCATATAAAAAAATCAAACATCAAAATAACATGTTTAAATCCTTTGAAATTCGTTTATAATTTAGGTTTAATTTAAAAACAGTGGAAAAAACATACTTTTGTCTTTAAAAATGGATTCAAAATATATAGATACATATACAACAGGTTTGGAGATGAAAAAGTACTCACCGAACACCTAAAAATTGAGTGATTTGCATGAAAAACGAGGAAAACTAAAGAATAAACAATAAAGCCTCATTCAAAAATGTAGATTTCTACGTCTCTAGTTGATCCCTTTATTAGTCTACCCTTAATATATGAATTTGGATGACTTAGAAGAAATCAGAGGTGGTTTTGGTTAAGGAAATGTTTAACGGAGGTTTAGATCTTATTTGGGAAGATGGAAAATGAATTAGAGCTATTAAGAAAGGCTGGTATCAAACCTAATCCCTAGTTGGGTTAGCAGGCCTCACTAATCACTGCTAATTTGCCTAAAATCACTCAAAACTTCAAACAACCATATCTCCTAAACAGTAAGTCCAACACCCTATTATGACCACTTTACAGAAAGGAAAACCATCATATCTATCAATTGAAATTGATCCCAGACCATAATTCGGCTTCTGCCAAAAGTTATGGTCGATAAAAGTTTTTAAGGGTAAAATTATCTTGTATAATTCCTATGATTTAAAATGTCACTACTCACACTTTTTGAAGTTATAGCATCAAGCGGCCCATATGATTTTAAAAATAATATTTGATGATCATATGAGATGTGAAATATGGGTCGTTAAACCACTATTGGGCAAAGTCCTTACTCACCGTCGCCTGCTATACACACAATATTGAGCTCAAAGTCCCAATCATGTACCTCTGACTACAACGCTGTTGGGTTCAAAGTCCCAACTTGCCATCATAGATGTCGTTAGCCCCATCAAAGTGCACTTGATGCCTACCATTCACCATGCAAGTGATCTCAAAATATCAACTCATGTAGCATATATGCAAAACTATTAAGCTAGAAATGTCAACCCACTCTCGTGGATATCGCATGTGATTATTGAGGTCATGTCCAAGCTAGTCATTCAACAAATAATTTATGACACTATTGGGATCAAGACGAAAAATCATCATCACGCCACCGTTCACAAAGCTACTGGATCAATCGCCAACCTGTAATCATAAAGTCGTATTATAAACCTAACAAGATAAGGAACTTTTTTGAAACAATTCAGAATATAGGAAACAATGTACCAAAACATTCATTATCTTGCCACAATCCTGATGACGTTAACTACATATGAAATGGAGGTCATATGCAAGAGATGGGCATCTTCGTAATTTATCAAATTATTTTATTATTATGTTATTATTGCTTTTTCCTTTTCTGTATCACTTTAGTATTTTGCATATCCCGATATCGCAACCCTCAACAACCAGATACCACCTTCCATTCGTATCCACAATGGTTAAAACATAACATAATATGATGATATGCAATTGTACAATATATCATGGATGTTCCATCCTCATTCATCTGATTATCTATCTCAAGTTATAGTTTCTAGGGTCACTGTTAACCGATTAGTTTTCATATGCTAACTAATAACCTGTTCCAAGCTTACTGACTATCTACCCGGTTTCATAGTTTTCATGGGATTACTAAGACCTATTGGTGTCTACCAATAACATCACCCAAACATAGTTTTCATGAACTGACTATGAACCTATTGGATTCTCCAATAACATTTCTGAGGTCATAGTTTTCATGGGCTGACTATGAACCTATAGATCTTTATCAATAACCTATTTCAGACTTAATTTTCATGGGATCACTAAGAACCTATTTGCCTCTGCCAATAACATTTCTCAAGGCATAATGTTCATGGGCTAACTAAGAACATGTTTAAATCAATAATCTTTTAATCAGTTTTGGGCATCCTATGTTCTGGTCTATCTGACACCTTGAATGCAGTTCTACTTACACAGGGGTTATATAAATGTATATTTACTACTGGGTAAACTTAGTTGGTTATCCTTCTCTTAGCATATCATATGTAGTTATGGGTTGTAAATGAAGTGAATATGACTACCCAAGCATACATACCTCCTTTATAAGACATACATAGGTGTCCACTATTGTAAAAGACAAAGTTTTACAATCATTAGTGTCCCCAATTATAGTATCAACTTTATTAAAATATGCCTTAGTGTCCCTAAGGTCCAAAGGCAACTTTTATAAATTCTAGGGCTATCCACTCCTTCGTTTGTTTATTAAAAACAAGGCGATAAGAAAATAAAACCTTTGTTTTAGGCTATTTTTTTATAGGTGTAGAATTAGGGTCTCTAACCTATTCCGTTGCATTCGAATGATTATTTTCCTTTTCGTAGAGTGGTCATAATAGAGAAACAGACATATGGTTAGAAAGTTATGCATGTTTTAAGTTTTGACAACATAGTTGATGAAAGGGTACTAAAGCAACAGTGGCAAAATGGGGGTCCTCCGACATTTGAGAAAGGGGTTCCACGGAAATGGGGTTCCACCAATATAGGAGAAAAGGGTTCCATCGGCATTGGAGAAAGGAGGGGGGTTCCACCGATATGGGAGAAAGAAGTTCCACCGACATTGGAGAAAGGGGTTCCTCGGACATTGGAGAAAGGGGTTCCACCGTCAATGGAGAAAGGGGGTTCAAGCGACATTGGAGAAAGGGGGTTCATCTGACATTGGAGAAAGGGTTTCCTCTGACATTGGAGAAGGGGGTTTCTCCGACATTGGAGAAGGGGGTTCCACCGCCATTGGAGAAGGCGATCCTCCGACATTAGAGAATAGGGTTCCACCGACAGTGGAGTAGGGGGTTCCACTGACATTGGACAAAGAGGGGTTCCACCGACATTGGAGAACGGGGTTCCTCCGACATTGGAGAAAGGGGTTTCCGCCAACATTTGGGAAAGGCGATTCCAGCAACATTGAAGAAAGGGGGGTACATTGGAAGATTCATAATTAACGTAAAAACTGCTATTTTGCTAAATAAAGTATATTCTTTTTCCAACTCCTATTCTTTGTCGAATTTCTATTGGTGGTGACTTCTTTATCCACTTGCTTTTCAAAAAAATGACATAGTTCAGATTTTAATAATTTTAAATTATTTGCAACCATTCAATATTTATTATTCTTTTAATATAATTATTAAGCTTTTCTAGCTTAGAAAATACATAATAAATAAAAACACATGGGAAATATCTCAAAAATTCACCGAAATTTGAAATAATAGTTTATTTACGAATAAATATTTCAGAGCCAAATTCGTTATTTTATTATTTTTAATAATTAAAATGTGAAATAAATGCCCCTTTCAACTTAAGAAATTCATAAAATATTCTTACTAGTTTCAAAAATTATGAAATTAAAAACACATCTTCGAAATTTTGTATTACACAACATATCCAAGTAATAAGTTGTTTGGAGGTCATTCACTAAGTTTTTTCCTTTGAAACCTATCACAATAATTTCATAAAAAATCCAATAAATCAACGTTCATGCAAACAATGGTAAAATCAACCCTATCATCATCAAACAATGTGGAATACATCAAAAATCTGAAATTTAACATATATAAATTAGATGGATACTGTTATTTACCTTGATCTGAGAAAAAGAGTAAAGATTTGAGTTTTTCATTTGATTCCCCTTAGCTTTAGCTTGGTTTTCTAACTTTTCTTCCTTTAAAAGCTTTAGCAATAGCCTCTACTTTATTCATATTTTATATTGATGCAAAAATGAATAAGGATAAGTTAAAACAATCTTACATGTTTATTAGTTAAGGCTTAACCCAATTAATTATTAAATCTGATCTCCTTTTCATGTCATGCATTATTCTAATTAATTAGTCTAATTATATTTGTTGAATAATGTTAAAGAAAAATTAGAGGTGTTATAGGCTCCCCCTTAAAGAATTTCGTCCTCAAAATTCAGCATGGACTACAAACAAGCATATCAATCATGCAAACAAAGCTAGTGTATCCTACCAGTGAAAAATCTATGTAAAACAAATATAGAATATACCTTTGTCACAACCTAGGATAAGTATCCCTAATCATGTCTTCTATTTTTTAAGTACAGTCCTTCTCATTGTCGCTCACTGAGCTTTCACCAACTTGACTGTCTTGTTTATTAACCTTTTCTCATCTCTCGCTACAACCCGAACTGGTTGCCTAACAAAAGTCAGATCCAGTTCTACTATTAAGTCTTCCAGTGTAGCTAGAGGGATAGTAGTCTCTGGATCATATACATATTTATAAAGATGAGACACATGAAACACATTTTGGACACCTGCCAAACTGCTCAGTAACTCTACTCTGTATATGGGTTTTCCGATCCTCTCTATGACTGGGAATGGTCCAACATATCTCGGTGCCAGTTTCCCCAATTTTCCAAATCGTACAACACCATTCATCTATGATACTTTAAGGAAAACCATATCTTCAACTAAGAACTGTAGATCCTTACGCCTCTTATATGTATAACTTTTTTGCCTAGACTGAGCTTCCTTCATCCTATCTCGGATCAACTCCATCTTCTCTATTGCTTCTCTTACCATAACTGGACCAAGGACGAATCTGTCTCCGGTCTCTAACCAACACACTGATGATTTGCATGGCCTTCCATAAAAAGCTTTGAAAGGCTTTATCCCTATACTAGACTAGTAGCTATTATTATAGGAAAACTCAACCAAGTGCAAATGTCTTTCCATGACCCATCCAAAATCTAATACACAAGCTCTTAATAGATCCTCGAGCACCTTGTTGGCACTCTCTGTTTGCCCATCCCTCTATGGATGATAAGAGGTTCTCGTCTTAAGCTTGGTTCCTAACATTCCTTGTAGATTCTTGTAGAATTCATTAGTAAACAAGGCATCTCAGTCACTAACTATGCAGCTAGGAATCATATGTTGTCTAACTATGTTCTTTATAGATAGTTTGCCCAGCACAGATGCCGTCCTGGTTGATTTAACTTGAATAAAATGGACAATCTTAGTCAATCTATCCACTATGATTTATATACTTTCATTTCCCCGATTTGACCTTGGTAACCCATCTATAAAATTCATGGATAGCGAATCCCATTTCCAATGTATCTCCAATGGCTGAAGCAACCCACTCAACTTATATGTTTGACCTTCACTTATTGATAGTTCACACACTTCTTTACCCACAAGCCAACATCCCTCTTCATACCTTCCCAATAAAAACTCCTATTCATATTCTGATACATCTTGATCCCCGCAGAATGAATGGTAAATTTTGATCGATGACATTCCCTCTGAACTTTCCTCTTAGGTTTTCTACATTCGGGACACACAATCGTCCCTTCTTTCTCAACCACCCTTTCTGGTCCAAACTAAAATCCTTTAGATCATCAATCTCGATTCAGACCTCTAGCCTTCTAATCTTTTAAGCTAACACTGAGTCATCTTTCTGCTTAGATGCAATCCTAATGATCAGAACTGGTCAGACTTCCATGCGGGATAAGATGCCAGTACTCCAACTAGAAATAGCAGTCGATCTTAACTGGACACTACAAGTAGTCAAAGCCTCTAGACACTTCATGGTTAGCTTAGTTAAAGGCACCGCTATCCGTAAGAAATCCTTAATGAACATTTGATAATAGACAACTAGTCCAAGAAAACTTTTAATCTCAGTCACCATCTCTGGTTTCTTTTAACTGTTAACAGCTTCGATCTTATCTGGATTGATTGATAAACACTTCTCTGAAACAACATGATCAAGAAACTTCACTTCTTTCTTCTAGATATGACACTTCAAAAACTTTGCCTTAAGCTTATGTTGTCTCAACATCTCAAGCATGATTCTAAGATGAACTTCTTGATCTCTTTCATCCTTAGAATACACCAAAATGTCATCAACGAATACCAATACGAACTGATCCAAGCACTCTCGGAAATCCTGGTTTATCAAATCCAAGAAGAAAGTTGGCGCATTAATTAGCCCGAATGGCATCACTAACCAATCCTATGATCTACATCTGGTTTGAAACATCATCAACATAATACTGTCCTCTGCCACCCTTAGCTTATGGAAACCTATTGCCAAATTCAGTTGGAAAAACACTTTGGCTCCACTCAACTAACTAAATAAGTTGTAGATTCTTGGCAAAGGATAGTTATTCTTGATCGTCCTCTTGTTCAACTTACGATAGTTGATACACATCCTTACCGACCCATCCGGTTTCCTCATGAACACTACGACAGCTCCCTAAGGTGGACTGCTTGGTCCGATAAAATTCTTTCCTTCTAGGTCCACTAACTGCACCTTTAACTCCTTCATCTCAATAGGAGTCATCCAGCTAGGTGGTCTACTTACAGATTCTTCTCCTAGCATAGGATCTATCCGAAACTCGATAGCTTGCTTTGGCGGTAGCCCTAACACTGGCTAAAAAATATCTGCAACCCTTTTTGCTACCAACACTCGATCTAATTCTTCTTCCGCTTCCATTGCATTTGGCAAAGCTCAAACACTTGAGTCTGACTTCTCCATCGATCATATAATTCTATGAGTGCTGTTGGGGTATCACAACGATATTTCGCCATCCCGGCAAAGTATTCTTACGTCGTATCTACCTAATCAATCCATAACCAACATGATCCCGAAACCCAGGAAATCAAAAACATCCAAACTGCATGCAAACTTATGACCTAATAAGTTAAGTTCTGACTGATCACATCTCATTCTCAGAGTTGCAAAACCTCCTATTGTATTCTCAACCCTTAAGGAAGTAAGTAGGTATGATGGTTCTAAATATAATCTATCTACCATATACTGAGATATAAATGAATGTAATGCAATGGTATATTGTACCCTAACAGGTATTCCACAAATCAAAAGCGTACCTTCAATCACAGACTTTCCCTTCTTAGCAGTAGTTAGTTTAGAGGATGATGGTTCCAAAGAGAATACCTTTCCTTTTCCTGCCTTGGCAGCTACTGAAAACTTGTTCTTGTAATGCCTAATCTGGTCACAATTATAGCATTTCACATTCTGCATCCCCACAACCACATTTACATCACTCGAATGACACTCATTAGCATAGTGCCCCCTTTTTTTCAACTTGTAGCAAACTATATTTTCTTTCCCTTTCTTTCTACTCCTCTCTTCTAAGTATCCTTCTTCTTGAAGAACTTTATTTTCTTGCTTTAATAACCTTGAGTCCTTATTTGTTTTTCACGTCCAAATGTCGAAGCATTTTCTCCAACCAAACCAGCCGCAATTCCAGCTTGCACCATATTCAGAAAGGGCTGATACATCTTCCTATATCTACTAGTGAGGCTCCAGAACCTACGTTGGCACTTGCATTTTCGTTAGCATTTGCCTGTCGACCAAGTTTCTCCTAGTAGTGGGTCGAGCATTTTCGTTAGTTATGGCGCTTCCTCTATCTAGATTTATTCTTTCGTTTCCTACTTCCGTACCTTGCTTTCTCGATACCTATATACGAGCCTTAGTAAAAAAGCAGAACGGTCTAATAGAGAGGGGAATACATACTTATACATAGAGAAAATACAAGTACGTTGCTATAGCGTTAACCCAAACCTCGGTCTCATTCTTTGATTCATTATGTTATGTTTTGAAACTCTTTTGGGTTCAAATTTCTTTTAAATTGACATAAACCTATGCTCTGATACCAACTTTTAACATCCCCCATTTGGAGGTTCAAATCTAATTGTTACGGATGCTGCAGCCATCCATAGTTATTAATTTTTGGTGACCAAGTGCGGTTGTATTAGATACATTGATATACCATAAACACATAAATATGAAAAAAATCAAATTCAATTTAAAACAAGTTTCTCATTTCATTACAAACAGCATTTTAGATTCGTTACATAATCCCATACGTAAGCCACGTTGAGAGAAATTACAATTTATAACAAAATGTTTCAAGAGAGACATATGAAGATGCCTCCTTAGTTGATCAGAGTCTAAATATAGGCAATTAATCAAATTTTCCCTTACATCCAAATAACATAGTGGACAATAGATAGAATCTTCAAAATGGCTAGTTTCCCTTTTGCACATCTCCGGAAGCTTATTTGTCAAGTAATAACCTGAAAACCCTTACCTCAGCCTACTCAAATAATTTGAGCACATGAGAGTTTAAGGGGAAAAACATAAAATTTGAGTCAGACAAAAAGTATGGTGTGAATAATAATATACCATCTCGGACCAAATAGATATCTAGAGAGACCATGTCGCTAACCGAAATGGGTTTTCCCCTCGCTAATAACTTAACCAAAAATTATTAATCAAATACTATTCACCTGCATCCACAATGGTCAAAACATAACATAATATGATGATATGCAATTATACAATATATCTTGGATTTCCTATTCCCATTCATCTGACTATATGTCTCAAGTTATAGTTTCTAGGGTCACTATTAACCTATTAGTTTTTATGAGTTAACTAATAACACGTTTCAAGCTTACGGACTATTGACCCGGTTTCATAGTTTTTATGGGATTACTAAGAACTTATCGGTGTCTACCAATAACATTATCCAAACATAGTTTTCATGGGCTGATTATGAACCTACTGCATTCTCCAATAACATTTCTCAGGTCATAGTTTTTATGGGTTGACTATGAACCATTAATCTTTATCAATAAACTATTCTAGACATAGTTTTCATGGGATCACTAAGAACCTATTGGCCTCTGCCAATAACATTTCTCAAGGCATAATTTTCATGGGCTAACTAATAACCCGTTTAAATCAATAATCTTTTCACCTGTTTTGGGCATCCTATATTTTGGTCTATCTGACCTTCTGGATAAATTTCTATTAATATAGGGGTTAAATAAATGTATATTCACTACTGGGTAAACCTAGCTGGCTATCCTTCTCTTAGCACCCCAAATGTAGTTATGGGTTATAAATGAAGTGAATATGATTACCCAAGCATACATACCTCTTTTATAAGACATACGTTGGTGTCCTCTAATGTAAACGATAAAGTTTTACAATTATTAGTGTCCCTAATTATAGTATCAAATTTATTAAAATATGCCTTAGTGTCCCTAAGGTCCAAAAGCAACTTTTACAAATTATAGGGCTATCCATCCCTTCGTTGGTCTATTAAAAACAAGGTGATAAGAAAATAACAACTTTTTAGGCCATAACTTTTTATAGGTGTAGAATTAGGGTCTCTAATCTATTTTATTGCACCTAAATGATGGTTTCCCCTTTCCTAGAGTGGTCATAACAAATAAATGCACTAATGGTTAGAAAGTTGTGCATGCTTTAAGTTTTTAAAAACATAGCTTGTGAAAGAGTACTATGGCAACATTGGCAAAATGGGGTTTCTCCTACATTAGAGAAAGGAGTTCCATCGACATTGGAGAAAGAGTTTATACGGACTTTGGACAAATAGGGTTCTACCATACGGAAGAAAGGATTTCCACCGACATTGGAGAAAGGGGTTCCACCAACATTGGAGTAAAGGGGTTCCTCTGACATTGGAGAAAGGGGTTCCACCATCATTGGAGAATGGGGGTTTCTCCGACATTGAAGAAAGGGGTTCCACCGTCATGGGAGAATGGGAGTTCCTCCGACATTGGAAAAAGGAGTCCCTCCAATATTGGATAAAGGGATTTCCTTCGACATTGGAGAAGGGGGTTCCACCGATATTGGAGAAAGGGGGGTTCCTTCGACGGTGGAGAAGGGGATTCCACCGACATTTTAGAAAGGGTATTCCACCGACATTGGAGAAAAGGGTTCCTCTGACATTGGAGGAAGGGGAGTCGAATGGCAGATTCATAATTAACGCAAAACTGCTATTTTGGTAAATAAAGTACATTCTTTTCACCAACTCCAATTCTTTATCAAATTTCTGTTGGGTGGTGACTTCTTTATCCACTTTCTTTCAAGAAAAACTGACATAGTTTAGTTTTCAATAATTTTAAATTATTTGCAATCTTTCAGTATTTATTATTATTTTAATATAATTATTAAGCTTTTCTAGCTTACAAAATTCATAATAAATCAAAAACACTTTGGAAAAATCCTAAAAATTCACCAAAGAAATGAAATAACATTTTATTTACTACATAAAAATTCCAAAGAAAAATTCATTATTTTTAATAACTAAAATTCGAAAAAATGCCCTTTTCATCTTAAGAAATTCATAAAATATTCTTATTAATTGTGAAATTAATATCCCATCTCTATAATTGTGGATTACACAACATAACGAAAAAAATAAATCGTTTGGAGATCATTCACTAAGGTTTTTCCCTTGAAACCTATCATAATAATTTCATAAAAATTCCAATAAATCATCATTCATGCAAACAATGGTAAAATCGACCCTATCATTATGAAATAATGTGGAATACATAAAAAATCTAAAATTTAACACATATAAATTAGATGGATACTATTATTCACCTTGATTTGAGAAAAAGAGTTGAAATTTGAGTTTTTGATTTGATTCCCCTTAGCTTTAGCTTGATTCTCTAATTTTTCTTCCTTTAAAAGCTTTAGCAGTGGCCATTACTTTATTTATATTTTGTATGGATGTAAAAATGAATGAGGATATGAGGGTGGAAGAGGTTTTGTTTAGGAAATGAAGCTTATTCCTATTTGTCCCCTCTAAAATATCCGCCTACTTATGTTTAAGTTAAAAAAACTTATAGTTTATTGGTTAAGGCCTAACCCAATTGATTATCAAATCTCATCTGCTTTTCATGTCACACATTATTCTATTTTGTTAATATAATTAAATCTCCAGAATAATCTTAAAGAAAAAATAGGGGTGCTATATGGCAACCCACTCGACACAACCTTTGCGTTCTTGTCTAATGACCGTCATGTCATCATCGTTTCACCGTGGTATCAAAACAGATGGTCTATGTTAATTATATCCTCCAACATGTTTTATTATTAATTTGTTAATCCAATCAACAAACGAACGCTATTAGTGTATTTATGTAATCAAGAAATACAATTTTGTGTATAATATGCTTAATTTGGAACATTTTTTATTTCGCACTTTTTAGTTAGAGTAAATTTAACTTCGGCTAATGACAATTGATAAAAATTCTAAGTACATCATCCAATCATGTGTACTACATCCAATCATGCATACTGCAACCAATCATCCAATCACTTTATTTTTATTTAGCCATGGCATATTACATCCAATCATGCACACTACATCCAATCATCCAATCACTTTATTTTTATTTAGCCATGGCATACTACATCCAATCATGTATATAATAGAAGAACATTTTAATTTCCACTTACATCATTTATAATTTGGTTTAAGACCATAAGGGTGAATTACTACGTCTTATCAATATATATGCAAATATGAAGAGTCCTACTCACTGTTTAGCTGTACATCTTCTTCGATTTGAAGTAGACCCTCTTTCTCCTTCGCCATCCAAAATTTCTCGGGCTTCAAAACTTCACATTTATCAACAGTTTAGATTTATTTGCATAGATCACTTCATGATGTTTTGTGACGACCCATAAATACGACCCATTTAGAGCTGACAATAAACCACACATGTCCGGCCCAAACCGAATGGTAAGATGGATGATCATGAGAAAGAAAGAAGAGAGAAGAAGAGAAGAGAAGAGAAAGAGAAGAAACTAAAACAATTACATAATCTCACAATCACAGCAGAAAAACATATAACATAATATTAATGATCTTTATAAAACTGAAACTATAATATACATATATCCATCAGAGTACAACAATCAATCACTAGTCATCAGGGCAGTTATAATAACTTGCACTTACAATTGCTGATAATTTAAACAAAGCAGCAGAAAATAAACATATATGGGAAGAACGCCCGGATCAATCTAGTAAACCGTGTGCAAAATAACACCTCAGTTGAATTTTAAAGTTATAAAACTTTTCCTTTATCAAAACAAAGGTATCTTGTAAGACCATGCCCACACATAAACACGGACGGGTTTTTACCATACGATAACCAAAACATTTCATTTCCAATCCTGTTATATTATACTAGTGTCTAGTTTACAAACAATAATTCAAATAGCTGAAATTGTTACCATTATTAAACTCCAGCATACTAGGCTCTACAAAAAAAATGGCAGGCACGTAGTGGATAATGGATTTCCATACAAATGACTAGGTGAAGGGACTACCTTTTGGCAGTACATCTCTAAAGGAATATACCGAGGCCCAACTGTCGGTCCTCTACCAACACAAGCCTAGCCTACCTCTAACTAGGTAGTACCAAATATGTCATCACCCCAATCATTACTGACCTATCTGAGGGCCCTCATTGCATACATCCATAATAATTTAAAACTCAAATGTCATAGTGGGAATAAATATATCTAGAAAGGAATGATCGCATCCTAATGGTTGCGAACCACATAGCCTTGCCGCATCTACCCTGTTTCGGCCATTTTCGGATGTGAGACTTGAGGCCACGTTTACCTTTCACATAGCCATCATCTTTCCTCTTTGAGTGCCATACTGCCATTTCATCAATCACTATTGACTTTCAGAAACATACAACCACTAAGCTCGTACGTCTCAGAGAAGGGTGTAAAGCTAAGAGAAGTTGCCTTCTCCACCACCAAATAGATGTATGTTTATAAAAGTCAATGATGTATTCTAAAAATGCAACGTAAGACATCCATCCTTAGAAGTTGTTCAGGAACATGACAAACCGAAGGAACTCTCCTACCACATCCTGTCAGGAATTACCATTAGGATTAGTAGCGATTAGTCCTTGCATCAGATATTTCATAATAAAGAGACGTATATTAGGAGTTTATCCCCAAACGATCAACTAGTAGTCCTTCATTAAGAAAACCCCAAATATCATTGTCTTCCAAACCAGCACGTTCGAAAGCATATAAGTTAGTCCGAAGTGGTTCTTGGATAAATCTGACTCCGGTCTTACCGGATCGACAACGATAAATATGCCAAATATTTGATAGTCGGTTATTTAACTATCAAAGCAAACAAACAACATCTAACACTTAAGAAATCACTAATAAATCTTTTATTAATTAAATTCATTTCCATATATTTACTTCAAATCATCTTTAAAAAATATATTCCCAAAAAACCATTTAAAGCTTCTTACATTGGAAAACATTTCCATATACTCAAATCAACAGTATAAGCATATTCACAAATCATTTTATTTTCAACACTTAGAAAATATTTCCATATACTTATATCAACGTATAAGCATATTCACAAATTATTTCATTTTCAACATTTAGAAAATATTTCTATATAGTTATATCAACAACATAAGCATATTCGAAAATCATTTCATTTTCAACACTTAGAAAATATTTCCATATACTTATATCAATGGTTAAGTATACTTAATTAACACCACCATTTGGAGGCACGCCAAATAAATTTTTATAATCGTACAACTCCAGAGTTTGTACGCCTCTAGAAGGGTGTTAAGTATAGTAAGCAATGCTCCTACACCACTAAGCCTTTAGTACGATCATAAGAATAATTCGTGTATTTCACGATGGAAGATCAAAACATGATTTATTTGGGTCAAAATGAATGTTGCGTAAAACATCATTACGACAACCCAAAAACATCAGTATAGGAATTCAAGTAATTAACATATATATATATATATGTATGTATATATATATATATATAAATCCCATATACAATATAAAACATTTCCTTTTGGAAATCACCTCCTATAACAACGGTGTTATAATCCATGCCTTCCATACTTTCTCGAAAACGTATATTACAACGATAAATGTCAAAATCTATGTTTTCGATATTTATCACATTTTAAAACATTTTCAAAACCATTTAAATTCCATTTAAAATTTATATTTCCAAAACCTTTACTTCCAAAAGATAAATTACTTCCAAAACTACTTTAAATAAAAATTCATATTTACTTCACAACATAAAACATTTCAATATTTATAAAATCATTTTTATAAATCTCCTTCCTATTTTATAAAAATTCTATTTATTAAAATTCTTTTATTTACATAATTTTATTTATAAATCCATTCATTTATAAAAATTATTTCTACTATCAAAATCCACTTATAAATCCATTTTTTTATAAAATCTATTTCAAATCCATTTACAATATAATTTTAAACCCTTCTACTGTACATTTATAAATTACATTTATAAATAAACTTCTTTATTTTTAAAAATATCACTTCTATAAATCTTTTACATAAACTTATTTAAAAATCTCAAATCAAAGTATTTCTCACAACTATATTTTTATAACATCGAAAGTCATAACTTTTATTTATTTAAAAACAAATTCATTCCTTTTAATAATTAAAATTGTAAGATCACATATACCTCCAAAATCACTTCGAAATTCTTTTTAAATCAAAATCATCATTTCAAGCATTTCAAAATATCAAAAATTAGGCCCAGTGCAACCATAGCACTGTATAAATCAAATCGTATCAAAGAAATCAACATGACATCCAAACATCATTTATTAATATATATATATATATATATATATATATATATATATATATGAAAAGTAAATCAACAGTGGTGAGGAATCCTGTTGGATCCCTCCAACCTGTCCTCCTGCATCACAACAACTATAGTCATAAAAATAAAATCAACCGCTCCGAGGTGGGATTCGTATATAAAGGGTCATCCGGTCTTACACGGAAACATGGTAGGATCTCATCCACTCCAATAAGCGCGAATATATCCAAACCAACTAATATATATAGTATATCATCCACACAAGCAACAACTAATATACATAAAATTATTCCCACTTATATAAAAATATAAGCAGGCCAGGGAGGTGAGTTAACTCATAAAAATGCTAGAAACCGCCTAAGCGCTCTGGTTTGAATTAAAATTGAACGGTCGTTCAATTTAACCCCAAATTCCAACTAGCTTTATTTTTGTCCAATCCAACTCCGTAGCATACTGTCCGCTGACATAAATATAACGCAACTCGTCACGCTCGAAACGGACCGTGTACGAATAAGTTATGAATTAATAATCCTTCAGTTAAATTTAAATTAACTTAAAATTAAAATAACTTAAACTTATAACCTTTCTTTCTTTCCCTCCCTTACGCTCCTTGTTCAAGCACGCGCCTAGGTGTATATTTTTTTATACTTTCGTTCAAAATTGGTCGCCCCTCCATCACCACGAACACCACACCGTCGCCGCCTGACCTCGCCGTGACTGCCGCGAATGTTACCTGCTCCAGTTGGCGACCACCCGCGCCTCGCGCCTTCCTCTTGCATGCACCTGCCAACATCTTTTTTTGAATTCCACATTGCCATTCCATCAATCACTATTGACTTTCAGAAACATACAACCTTCGAGCTAGTACATCGCAGAGATGGGTGTTAAGCTAAGAAAAGTTGCATTCTCCGCCACCAAATAGATGCACGTTTATAAAAGTCAACGATGCAATCTCAAGAATGCACCGTCTGAAATTCATCCATAGAAGTTGTCCAGGAACAGGACAAACCGAAGGCACTCTCCTACCATATCCTGTTGGGAATTGCCCTAGGATTAGTACCGATTAGTCGTTGCATCAGATATTTCATAACGAAGAGACTACTACAAATATATGCATATTGAAAGTTTATCCCCAAACAATCAACAACTTCATTACAAAATCCTACATATCAATATCTTCCAACACATGCACATTCGAATGCATATACGTTGGTCCGAAGTGGTTCTCGGATAAATCCAACACCAGTCTCTTCAAACCAACAACGATAAAGAGGCCAATTTATTGGATAGTCGATTACTTAACTATCAAAACAAATAAACAATATCCAACACCATAAGCAATCACTAGGCCCATTTAATTAAATTTTTTATTAATTAAATCAAATCTTCAAATATTCTCTTCTATTTACATTTAAAAAGATTTATCCTTGAACCATATCAAAATTTCCTATATTGGTAAGCATTTCCATATACGTATATCTTCAGCATAAGCATATCCTATAACACTACCATTGGAGACACGGCAAATAGATTTCTATAACCATACAACTCTAGAGTTCATACGCCACCGGACGGGTGTTAAGTATATGAAGCAATGCTCCTACACCATCAAGCCTTTAGTACGATTATAAGAACCGATTCATGTATTTCACGATGGAAGGTCAAAATATAATTTATTGGGTCAAAACAAATGTTGCGTAAAACATCGTTACGACAACCCAAAATAGTTGTATAGAGATTCGATAAATAAATATATCCCATATACTGTATAAAAAAATTCCTTTTGGAAATTATTTACTATAACAACAGAGTTATAGTCCATACTTTCCTTACTTTCCGAAAAGGACTGTTATAACAATGAATGTTCAATGTTTCTGTCACATATCTCATTTTAAAATATTCTCAATCTGTTAAATCCATTTAAAACAATTCTTCCCAAAAGACAAGTTACTTTTAAAACATTTAACACCATCAAAATATCACTTTCACATTTCTTTAAATAAAACTCCATATTCACAAAAGTTTATATAAATCTCCTTTCTATTTTATAAAACTTCTATTTATATAATTCCTTTATTTACAAAAACCTCTATACAAACCCAACCTTTTGTAAAACTAATTTTACTATTAAAATCCACTTATAAATCCATTTCTTTATAAATAAAATTTATTTATAAATTTCATTTATAAATCTATTTACTAAATCAACTTCAAAACCATTTACTATCATTTATAAATTTCAATTACAAATCAACTTCTTTACTTATAAAAATATCCCCTTTATAAATCTTTTATATAAACTTATTCAAAAATCTATTTTTAGAGTATTTCTCAGAACTATATAAAAAATTATATCTTTTTATTTAAAAACCAATTCAATCCTTTTAATACATTAAAAATCATAAAACATACATATACTTCTCAAAATCACTTCAAAATCCACTTTCAATCAAAATCATCATTTTCAAAATTTCAAAACTTCAAAAAATAAGGCTCAGTGCTACCATAGCAATAAATAAGTCAAATCACATCAAAAACATCATCTCCAAACTGGATCATCTTTTATCACCTTTTATAAAATTGCAAAAATAAGGCCCGGTGCTACCATAGCATATATATGAAAATAAATCAACAGCGGTGAGGAATCTAGTTGGATTCCACCAACCTGTCCCCCTGCATCAAATACAACATATAGTCATATAATAAAAATCAACCGCTTCGAGGCGATATTCATATGCAAAGTGTCATCCGCTCTTATACGGGAACATGATAGGGTCTCATCCACTCCAATAGGCGGGAATATCTTCAAAACAACTAATATAAATAATATAACATCCAAACAAACATCAATCATCATACATAAACACTTATATAAAAATATAAGCAAGCCATAGAGGTGAGTTTACTCACGAAAATGCCAGAAGTCACAAAACCGCTCTGGATTGAATAAAAATTGAACGGACGTTCAATTTAACTCAAAATTTCTACTAGCTCTGAATTCTTCCAATCCAACTCCATAGCGTAGCGCTCGCTAATACGAATGCAATGCAACTTTTCGCGCTAGAAACGAACCTCGTATGAACAAGTTATGAATCAATAACCATGCAATAATTAACTTAAATATAAAATAATTTAAACTTTATACCTGTTTAATTTTCGTTTTTCCCTCCAGGCTTCATTCTTCCCGTGCCACTTTTTTTTAATACGTGACTTTAGAAATGCGTGCCCACCTAGAAATGCCGCCACCTCGCTAATTAACCTTCGACCACGCCTAGCCGCGTGTGCCTCCAACTTAGCCTCACGCCTTCACACACGTAATCTAATCGCTCGCGCTGGAACATCGCATGTCGCCACCACATCGATCCCCTCGCCTAGCTCCTCCGCACACCGCCACCTCCACCTGCGAATGCCCCACCTTCACGTGAACACCCAGCCTTGCGTCTGCATGCGTCACACGCCCAAAAAGCAAAATCAAACCCAATATGGATGATGCGAACGGAGGTGATTTCATGCCGCCTCGGAAAGCTGTTTGATGATCCATCTATTGAATAAGCTCGTATGGTCGCCCTCTAAGTTTGCCTAGTTGAAGTCGTTAGCTAATTTTGCTTCTAGTGGCTCCGATCAATTACGATCATCGGATGGAAATGAATAAATGGCGGTTGGAAATTTATTCCTAGGGTTGGGTTAACAAATGAATGAAGTTGAGAGCTATTTATATAAGATTTTGCTTGGCACTATTCATCAATGAAAATTTCAAACTCCAAATGAAACGTGCCCTCTGGCGTTTTATATGTTATACCCATATTTCGAACACAATGGAATATATATCGGGAGAAAATTCCATCATATATGGAAGATAGGTTTTCAAAATAAAATTATTTTAAAAAAATCCTTTAATTAATTTCTACACGTTTTGAGTTCCCACGATCAAATGATAAGTCCAATTGCCATGAAATTTGACAGCATACTGTAATTCTCTATTACGTATCCAATGAAACCGGTTTCGTCGATATTCGAGACAGTGTCAAAAATGACTATTTTTTACATAGTAATTAAAATATAAAATTTCCAATTTTAATTAAATCGCTTTTAAATCAAATCTAAAACTTCACTAATTCCATTCAAACTTAAATAAATTTTAAATCAACTTTATAAATCATTTTCATTCATATTAAATTCAAGATTCAATTATTTAATTAATTTCAAATATTAAATTAAACAATTTAATTATCAATTAAATCGCTATATTCGAAAAATAAGTTACTTAACTTATAAAATTAACTTTTAAATATTTAAAATCAATTAAATATTCCAAATTCGGATTACTAAAATTCTTGGTCGTAACACCGTCCGATGTTCTGTATGTTATACCCCTATTCTGAACACAATGAAATATATACATCGGGAGCCAATTCCATCACATTCAGAAGACAGCTTTTCAAAATCAGATTATTTTTATTAAATTCCTTTAATTAATTTATATGCATTTTGTACTCGCATGACCAAATGATACGTTCAACCACCATAAAATTTGACAATATGTAATAATTCACTATTACGGATCAAGTGAAACTGGTTTCGTTGAAATCCAAGATAATGCCAAAAATGACTATTTTTACATGCTAATTAAAATATAAAATTTCCAATTTCAGTTTATTCACTTTTAAATCAATTTTAAAAATTCACTAACTCCATTCTAATTTAAATTGAACTTAAATCAACTTTAGAAATCATTTTAATTCATATCAAATTCAACATTCAATTATTTAAACAATTTCAAATATTAAATTCAACAATTTAATTATAAAATAAACCGCTATATTTGAAATATAAGTTATTTAACTTATAAAATTAACTTTTCATTATTTAAAATCAACTGAATATTCCAAATTAGGGTGACTGAAATTCTGGGTCATTACTTGTTTAGTTTCATGTATTAATTTGTTTAATTTGGATTTGATTCAGGCAATTTATAATTGATTTTGGCACTAGCGTTTTAGAAGCGGATGCAAGATTTTTAGAGGCAAAGAAATATAGTTGGAGATTTATTTATAGGCTAAAATCAATAATATATTGGCTGAAATTTTGTGATCAATATACTACAAAAATGCCATTAGGTTGGGCATCTTTTAATTTCTTGCTTGTTTAAATAAATTCAGCAAGTTATGTATGTGTTTTGAATATAAACGGTATTCCGGATAGAATATATTGGTCTCAAAGCCTAATTAAAGATTCTATAAAAATATAATATTTTTTCCTTAATGTAAAATTATGATTTTACCCTTTCAATTTAATTATTTGATTATATTAAATTATGGAGTGTTACATTCTCACCCTTAAAAGAATTTCGTCCATGAAATTCCCAGAGATGGACAATGCAACTCACTTTACATCTTATGAACATGGCTACATCCATCCAGCATCCATCATATAACACGAGCCAAAACATAACTAAAGCAATACTTCTAATGGATAAAAATAGAATAATATGATGTGGGATGGTGTTAATGCAACTAAATCAACCTCTTATATGAATGCACACGTCATGACAACCAATATGTATGTAAACATCCTAATGCATGCAAATATATATATATACTTATACACACACACATTTATATATGTATGTGCACATTTCTATATGTATGTGCATTCATTCATCCATATGCAACATCCATATCAAAGTGCAAGTAAATAACCACACACTTGAACGACTAATAAGTGCATACATAGAGAAAGAATAAACAGTATATATAATCATACAACATAAATTAGAAGACCTAAATATAGGTATCTATCATAGGTTGGAATGTATATACATGCAAGCCATATTATATAAACTAAACTGGTATAATTCAAACAATGCAACCATCACAACTAAAATACCTCACAAGGACGTGCATATAATCAATCCTAACATACATACATTCATGTCTAGGTCAACTAGCTAGCTAAAGAAACCTGCAAGAAATAAAACTCCCTAACGAGCCAACTAACCTATAAAATGACTAAAATATTAACTTATTGGAAGAGAGCTTATGATGGGAAACTTGAATCATTTTCTCGAGTTCCCTCGTACTCCCATCCAAAGCTTTTCCTCATCGTACTTGAACCAATTCCATTTCTGAATTTTCATGCTGTATGACATTAAACTCTAAGATGTGAATATGCCTACATGGTATTCTTGGCTTTGCCTCTATATTTTCCTCATTAAGCAGACTAGTTTATACCGTAACCACTAAATCATCAATATGTGTTTGTAATTATGATAAACTGAATGTGTGTGGACACTTGCCAACTTTTCAATAAGCCTTCTCAAATGTGTTGATTCCCCAACTCTCTATAAAATTGGGAAATTCCTAGAAGTTAATGGTGTAGGCTTTCCTATACAACATATCTTAATAGCAAGTCCTTCACCTACATCATGTCATCCACTCCAAACTCTTTGTTTATGACTATCCCATGTAGTTTCCACTCCTTTGTATAACACTTTAACTTTCACTGAAATGTCTCCAATGATATAGCGTCCAAGCATGACTTTAATTTAAGCATACTTCACTACTATCATATCTCCATCATCAAATACCTCGCAACATAATCTACCCTTGCTTCTTCATCCTCGACCAATAGAAAACCCTATTTGTGTCTTGTTACATTTTATCACTATTTGGATGAATAGTCATCCAAGGATGATGATACTAATTAGGTATCTCATTCATCACATCAATAACCACAGGCATACCAAACCTTCCACCCATCCGCAGCCTTCCTTCATAATCAATGGAATAATGATCCACAAAGAGTCGATTCCTTGTCATTTCAAACTGCTAAAAATACTAACCAACTCCACATACTTTCACATGCCTTGCTAAGCTTCCTCTTTAGGTCCAAAGGCATGACAACATAATTACAAACGGTCTCTCTACTCTAGGTGGACTGACATTTTGAATTCTTAGGAGAACTTTATACTCCATCGCCATATAATTTACAAACATCACAAATGGATGATGCCTACCTTTTGGTGGACATAATATTACTTTAACTAAGAAACTAATAAAAAATTAAAAGGACAAACCTAACAAGTCCTAAATAAAATAAAAAGAGGTACAATTCTATATTATCCCAAAATTTAACCTAGTAATTATAATAACAAAGACATAGACTAAGTTATCCATTTTTCGCTTATTTTTCATATGTGTCTGGCAAAGAAAATAAGTTATGCACACAGAGATCACTACTTCAAAGTATTGACTTAATAAGATAGTTATTTCAATCTAATTGATGACTGAAAAGAAATAATCCCACCTCTTTGCCAATTTTCTACCAAATCACCAAATGTCATCTTCCTTAAAAAAAAGGGCCTTCGTACCGTATTTCGTGCAAGTCAATACATTTACTTTCTATCTTGAAATCCCATCGTACTTAATACTTTGAAAACTATATCAACTCCATATGTTTGTGAAGTCCCATAAACTAACATATGGCTATAATATCTTTATGTACATTGCCGTACTTCAAAAATACTTTACTTATGTTCGCTAAATGGTATCTTCTTTAACAAAGAGCTATGATAAACTCACTTCCAATGTTTAATGGATGATGGAACCAAATATCAAATAGTTCCTCACCCTACTAACTGAATAATATACTACTGAATCACAAAATAACATAACCTCCATATACTCCACGAACTTGATCTAGGAACATCAAAAAATGGATCGACGTCTTAACATTGCAAACATGACATCGAGCTCCTATCAAACTCAACTATTCATAAGTGATATCAAGATCACACCATAATGGTACACAACTAAATGCTAAACGATGACTCAAACGAAACTGTTTTTGCACTTTGGATACTCCATACCTAATCATTACTCAAGAAAAATATACATGCATTTGTAATAATGACCTAAGTATAGAATATCACAACAATAAACTAGGAGCTTCTACTTGAAATAACTACCAATACACGGACGTACAATAAACCAAAACAAGCACATTTATCTTCAATCTAACCAATACGTCCGCATAACGACACTCTCTAAAAACAAATATAGCCATCCTATGTCGTCGATTGCCTTATGTAGAAAATCTATTATTATTCAACATTTAAGAGAAACTTCATATTCTACTGCATTGTTATGCTTCAAAAAGTTTTACGTGAGTGTGTCCAATTCCATTTTATTTAACATCTCTTCTCTATGACTATACGACAATGTATTTTAGCTTAGTCTTACTTTTAAATTTAATATGTTTTAGCCTATTTTAGCCAAATTTCATCTCTCAAGCCATCTTGTGCTAAGCTTCGATGACTCGAACCATATTAGAAGGGTGAAACTACATGAAATGATATTTATCTCTTATTAGTATGGAAAATCAATGTAGTAGTTTCTTCCAACTCGAACGTTGATTGAAAAGGCCACTAAATTTCTGTGCTAATTTTTCCATCACTCAAATCTTCCAACACTTCATGAATCAATTACGTTCAATACTAGCAAGTTCTTACCACACTAGCATATGAACTATTCTAGCCAGTTCACTATAATTACTTTAAATTTTTATAGGCTATGTAATTCTTTTCTGCCTCCAATCCAATTTCAAGTGAAAATATCAATAACTTTCTCAATTTATTTTTTAGATCAAAATTTTTGATTTCCAATTTCATTTTTCATACGACTAGCATATTTAATTATAAATTTCTCTATTTAATAAATGTGAGTAAAAACCATAACACATTTTTTCGAATTAAATTCTACTTCAATAAATTTTCAATTTTTTTTATTTTGGACATTTCATGTTAAATCATTGTATAGGAAAGTATAACCCAAATTTATTTTAATTTCCTAAGCTAATTTCTTTTCAATGATTCTTTAAAATATCCATTTTTAAAAATATTTAACTTCCAAAACTCAAGCCATTATAGCTTTACCAAATTCAATATTAATTACTCAAAATGTAATTAGGTTTGAAATAATTATGGTTATTTCCTAAAGTAATCCTACTTCATTTTTACCACATTATTTCATATAATCAATAACCATTTTACTATACACACATGCACACGTATATAGTAATTTATTTATAATTAGCTAGTTTCCAACACCTGAAAATAATACAAAATATAATTTCTAAATTCGATTTTAGCTAATAACTATTTTTATATTGAATCCATAAATAGTTTCCAAAATTTTAAATCATTTAAGAATGCATATTTTCAAGAGTTATATCATAAATTCTTCAGCTTCCGTTCAAAATTACATGCATATTAAAACTGAAATTTTTTCGAAGTATAAAATAATAATTTTAAATCAGTTTTTCCTTATTTCAAATTCTATCCAAAATGGTTCAAATTTGACTTAGAAAAATAAATGAGTAAAATATATCATTTTAAATTCTACCTTTATAAATTAGAAATTTTCACAAAACCATAATGAAATGTTTTAGAAAAAAATCCAAAGTGTGAGGATAGGTATTTACTTGTCAATTTACTTAAAAATTTCTTTATCAAAAGAAAAGTACACAACAAAATATAAGGTTAACAATGTGCCTTATATAAAAAAATTCAAAAATAAAAGCTTAAATATGGAGGTAATCATTTCCATACGTTAAACAAATTTCGACTTATATATTATTTCCTAAAATCTCAAACACTATTATTTCTAACTTTTTGGAGAAAATATTCCAGTTTAATTAAATACTCTAATTTGATTAGATAACATAACTTACACAAGGCTAGCTAGGTCATGTTATTTGACAATGCTTCAAGTACCTCCATCACATGTATTTTCTACGGACTCAAGTGTACTTCTCTTCTGTTTAATCGGCCTTGGTCCCATAATTTACTTTATTACTAGTTGGTACAAAGTCCGTCTATTATTAATTCTTCATGGAGTAAATTATAATAAATGTGATGGATTAATTTTTCATTCCAAAACTATTTTTAATCTTAATACTTGTTTGGCTCATTGTTGTTTACTTCTATAAGGGATTAACCGACAACTACCGTAACAAGTAAAAATATATTTGGTATGGCATATAAACACACGCACACTCACACACACACACACATAAAATACGCTCTCTCATAGGCCCATATTTAGTAAGAATCATCTAACCTAAGCTCTAATACTGAGTGAAATAACATTATCTATGATGCCTTGATTCATACATAAATTAATGCGGACATCATTGACCTCGTAGATGGAAGACCGTTTTGAAGTAAAATATAAAAATACATAGATCACAGAGCTATTTACAGCATTCTACACTTTTTGAAACTCACAACTGAAGGTATAAATATAATAGTATTCAATAATACAATACATGACAAACAAAACAATAAAGTATCAAGTAAACTCCAGCCACAACATCTCCCTATATTGGTAACAGAAACAGTATAATGTCTATGAATAAATAAAATAAAACTGTATATAGCCAATATATATATATATATATATATATATATATATATATATATGCATCTTCATCATTCCATCATGCCTCCAAATCACCTCTCATCGTATTTATTAACCTATCAGCGTATCACTAAAAAGAAGAAAAAATAAAGGGGATCATACATATGTTTGGTGAGTGAAAGTGTATAATAGTAATAAGCAAGTACAAAAACACTTATACTCAAAAAGCATACCATAACATGTGTCACCTGCATCCAATGAGTCAGCTAAAAAATATGATACTATAGTGACATCATATGCTAAGGTCTCACTAAATTCTATCTTCTGTCTAATCATACACATATTACTAATCTTAGGGTCTCAACTAATATGCTGAAAAAACTACAACACAATTAGGCCCAAAGCCATAACTCATCATCCTTTAAATGTATGCACACTATTAAACTCAAAGTTCTAAATTGTGTGTTAAAAGACCGTGACACTGTTGGGATCAAAGTCCCAAATCACCATCACTTAACATATGTACACTATTGAGCTTAAAGTCCAAACTCGTGTACTGCCAACTGCGACGCCATTGGGCTAAAAGTTTAAAATCATTATCGCTAGATGTCACAAGCCCTACTAAAGTGCAATTCAAATCATTTGGCCTATATATGACATTATTGAGCTTGAAATCTCAACTCGTCGCCGTGGATATCACATGTGACTATTGAGGTCAAGCCCAAGCTAATTATTCGCTTAACGATTTACGATATTGTTGGGATCAAGCCCAAAACTCGTCATCACCCTAGCATTTATGAAGCTACTGGATCACGCCTAAACCCATAAGCGTAAATCCGTATAACGAACCTACATGCACTTTTTTGAAATAATTAAGAACATAACAGACAACATATGAAAACATTTCTCATCTCGCCATGATCTTAATGCCATGAACCGCACATGAAATAGAAGTCGTATGCGAGAAATAAGAGCGTTAAAGATAAGGAATCTTCGTAATTCATTAAATGATTTAATTATTATATTATTAATTTTCCTTTTTGCATCGTTATAGCATTTTGCAAATTTCGATATTATGACCCTCAACATCCATTTTCCACCTTCCGTTCACCAACACCGCCACTAAAGAGATTCATTCGTCGATCAAAAGGAACCACTAGAACTCCTGTAACATCGTTTTCAACTCGCTGCCAGCAACATTGCGTTTCCTATAGCCAAACTACTTCACTGATGCTGCCCTAGATCATCATATTCTTGTTATTTCTAATCATATCTAGTTAATCAGTCAACTGAATGGCAACCCACTCGACTTATCCTTCATGTCAATGTCGTTCGATCATCCTATTGTCGTTGTTTCATTATTGGGTTAAAATAGACGGTCTACATTAATTGAACCTTCCAACGTGTTTTCTAATCAATCCATTAGCTTAATCGACAAGCAGATTCCACTAGTGGATTCATGCCATCGAGAAATATAATTATATATATTATCCCTTGTTTAGAACACTTTTGTATTTCGCACTTTTTAATTGGAGAGCGATTAACTTTGGCTATAAAAAATCACTTTTTTCATCTAGCCATGGCATACTACATCCTAATCACACACACACACACAGATATATATATATATATATATATATATATATATATATATTCTTATCCCGCCTTTGGCAAGGCCGAGATATTAAGGAACTGATTGAAAACTAAGGATCATTCGTCCCGAATATTGTGTATGCATTGGTTCGTTATGGATATCGATGAATTTGGTCCGAGTCCGGATCAGGCTATAATCAGCAAGATAAGACAAGCAATGCCGTGAAAGCCAGCATTCCAAATTTCAGGTCAATCTGAGTTTGTATGCTCAAGTTATGATCGGTGCAAGTTGAAGGGAAAAGACATGTTATCGTATCCATCGGTGAGCATATTTCGAATCCATCAACTTCGCACCGACCACTCTCGTATCCATCAAGAAGCCTTGATTTGCACCGATCAAGTTTGCATCCATCAACAGAGCGTACATTTCATATCGATCGGCTAGATCCTGTTTCGTATCCATCCAGCTAGACACAGCTCGTATCCATGGTTGAGCCTCTATTCGAATCCACCATCTTCGTATCGATCAGGGGTACAATGCCCTCGTATCCATCTGTCTCGAATCCGTTAGCGCACAATCATTTGCAACCATCCAGTTCGAAACCATCAGTAAGTGATTACTCGAACCCATCAGGTTCTGTTAGTTTGAATCCATCAAGCAACCGCTCTTCGTATCCATCAGATGACCTTGCTTCGCATCCATCAGACGATAACTACTTCGTACCCATTAAGGGCTCTTGTTCGAATCCACGTCAATGGCTTGTTCGTGTCCATCAAGTCAAATGAGCCTGGATTGACGCAACGGTCATCGATGCAAATGAGGCAAGATTCGTGGATGCGAAACGGTCAATTCGGAGCAAAAAGTGGATCGATGCAAGGAATGTGCGCCGCGTCATCACAGAGGCACATGCATCATCTGTTCGAAGGGAATCGATTCGAAAACATGGGTTCGAACCAGACAGCCACCAGGACACTCAAACTCGTATCGATCATAACTCGAGATCCACCGATCTAAATGCTATGAAATTTTCACAGAAGACTACATGCAAGCTAAAGATTATTGTCGCCAAGTTTCACCTCCATCAAATGCAGTCTCGATCGATACAAATTGTGTTCGTATCGATCACCAAACGATTCGAAACTCTCCGGGATCGATCGCTTGGGCCCCCTCACATGCCAGAAGGAGTCACCTGAAGTTTGAGCGAAATATTAGCCTCCTACAACTATAAATAGAGCCCCATAACCTATAGAAAAAAGGTTCTTTTGATTCTGAAGCGCACAGACCTGCCGGATCAAGATTTGCATCCTACTCTTGCTGTTGAATTCAAATTCTAAGCTATAGTTTACTGTTGTTGGCTGTAATCACGTGTAATCGTTGAAAGAGAATCAATAAATCACAAAAACTTCATAGTGGACGTAGGCAACACGCCGAACCACTCTAAATTGCTTGTCTGTGCATTTATGTTATTGTTTGCTGAAGTTTTTGTTAGATAATCCTCATTTTAAATTTATATTCTTCATTTTTTATCTCTTCATAAACTTCCGAAGAGTGTTGTGCACATTTTTGGTACAAACACTTTGGTGCTTTCACTGAGAACCAACCCAGATATTCTCCTGCTCTTTGGATCTATCGTCGATGCCGGATTGCATAAATCTAAGAGGCAGATCCAGATTCCTAATCCGAATTCCTTCCATCCTATTCAGATTTACGCAAAGTCTAGGAAAGGAGTTCAACCCTTAAGATGGTTAGTACAAGGACCACCTCCCACGCTGTTGATCAAGAAGGCCGGGATAGACAAAATCCCATGCAACTACCTCCATCCAATCAAGACGCTGCCGGACCCTCCGATTCGTCGGGCCCGGTTACCAGGCAAGAGTTCCAGCTGTTGCTGTAGGAATTGACACAGAGTCGTCAATAATTAATGGAACAGCTGCACGCGAATGCCGAGCTGACCAACCAGCTAAGCCGCCAGAAGCGCAGAAGATCTAGAAGAGATCAGTTTTCTCACTCCTCCATAGAGAGTTCTGCCTCGTCAGGCTACAACCACATATCCATTCATCCTCGACCGGAAGAAGGCTACGCACAGGCCGTCGGACATCAGCCCGCATTGACCGTTAGGCAGCTGAGAGTTGGCCCATCGGCCATCTTCCAAACTGGACCCTCTTCCTGAGGAGGAACTATTCCTCATTACATCGCAGATAACCGTGCCACCACCGCTGCAATTGAAATAGGGATTGATGCCCGAAATCAGCACGGACATGCTCCTGAGCCTTACATCCCAGAAGATGTTGAGCCAAGGAGGCGAGACATGGACCGTCGACAGCGCCCGATCCAACCTCGCAACGTGGAACCCAATCACACCTTGGCTCCACATGCGCAGAACGTCCAAATGTCGGACCTTCCAGCTATGATACGTCAAATGATCCGTGAAAGTCAGGGTCTTACTAACGACGACTGGGGAATCTCCCGTAGTCACACCCCCTTTACGAATGACATACTCTATGCCGAACCTCCTCGACGGTTCATAATGCCCACTTTACCGGTTTATGAAGGAAATTCAGACCCAAACCAGCATATCCTGAAGTATGAGTGGTTGATGAACGCTGCAAGAGCGGATGACGGGTAAAGTGTCGTAGTTTTCCAATCTCTTTGGAGGGATTGCCACCATCTGGTTTACGTGATTGCCGCCCTATCCATTTCTTGTTTTGATCAAATGGCCACAAAGTTTGTAAAACAGTTTCGTACGCATGTTGCTAGACCCAAAGATGTTAACATATTATCCAGTGTCACTCAGGCTCCAGGAGAGATACTTAGACGCTATTTAGAGAGGTTCCACATGGCATGCGCAGAGATCAGTAACCCTAATGACAACTCAATCTTGATGGCACTAACAAAGGGAATTGACCCTGACTCTGAGTTTGGAAATTAGTTAGCTGGGAAGCCTCCCGCATCGTTGGACCGTTTCTACTCCAAAGCCGCCCAGTTCCTAAGGCAAGAGGACGTGAAACAGTCTAGGAAGCAGGATGACATGGGACCCAGTAATAAGAGGATTCAAAGCAATGTGGAAGTTAAACAGTCGGGTGAGAGTTCTGGAAAAGTACAGCTGAATATACAGAACAAGCAATCTCAACCGAGAAACAATGATAATCAGAATAAGAAACGGGATCAATACCGTGACTCGCGACATAGGGCTCCAATGTTTGATAACTACACACCATTGAATACGTCGCTAGAGAATGTATATTTGCAGACTTCCAATGATATGCAATATAAGAAGCCTGCTCTAAAGCAATCGTCAGAGAGGCAGACTCAAACAGGAAAGTTCTATAGATTCCATGAGAGTTATGGACACAATACCAATAAGTGTGGACATTTACAGGACCTCATTGAGAAGTTGATCAGGGAGAGAAAGTTATATCAGTTCGTACGGGCACCGCAGTCTGGTGGTGTAGGCCCGTCAAACCAAAATCGCGTGCAGAGTCAGGAAAGACGAGAAGAACCCGCTCGTACGGGCGGGAGGTTGGTAATAAATACAGTCAATGGTGGTCCCCATCCAGCAGACCGAAGCTGGAGGGAAATGGAGTCGTAGCCAGCTCTATCAGGCATGCGGACTTTGAGTGCTGCAGTAGTTTTAATGAAGGGGCTCCGGCCAAACAGCAAAGGACAATGACTAATGACATCGTGTTCAGAAGCCGGGATGCTGACAGGGTCGAAGCCCCCACTATTGACCCATTGGTCATATCTTCCCAGGTTGGTCCTGCCTAGATGAAGAGGATCCTGGTTGACAGTGGGAGTTCAGTAAATATTTTGTTTGAGAGAGCTTACGATCTGATGAAAATGGAAGCCAAGGATTTAAAACCTTGCCAATCTAGAATTCATGGCTTTGATGGAAGTGCCAATATACCCACTGGAGTAGTGGAGCTGCCGGTGGAGCTGGGAGTTGGGGAGTGCCGGAGAGTCCGGATGTTGCAATTTGTTGTGTTAGACATTCACTCCCCCTATAACGCTTTTTTGGGCCGATCGGCCCTTGCTGAATTCAGGGCAATAATTGTCCCATGGTGTTTAACTCTAAAATTCCCCACCGATCGTGGGATTGGAGTCATCCAAGGAGATCAGGCTGCTGGAAGAGCCTGTTATGTTGCTGAGCTGCGCGAGGCGCAGCGAAGAGAGAAAGGAGAGGGCATAGAGGAATCTCTCTGCGTCCGTTTTGCAGATAATTGACAATTGGTGCTTGGGCCTCGGCCCGGGCACCACAACCAATTCCAGAGGGATCTTGACCCTTGAGACAATGAAAACAAGGATGAATCTATAGAAAGTCAAGCTTCTCCGGCCGAACTGACGATCGATGTTCCGATCGGTGATTATGATGATTCGAGGATGTTAAAGATTGGGTCTCAGTTGAGCCAAGAGACACAGTAAGAATTGGTTGAATTTCTCCAGGGGAATCTCGACGTGTTCGCCTGGATACACACTGACATGTGTGGAATCTCGCCGGACATCGCGAGCCACACCCTGAATATTGACCCGCAGTGTATCCCGGTCAAACAAAAAAGGTGTGGTATGGATCCAGAGAGATCTGTCGCCCTTAAAGAAGAGGTTGATAAGCTAAAATCAAATTGGTTTATTCGAGATACTTTATACCCGGAGTGGGTATCCAATCCCATATTTGTCCGAAAGCCGAATGGGAAATGGAGGACATGTGTTTATTATTCTGATTTAAATAAAGCTTGTCCAAAAGACAGTTTTCCACTTCTCAGGATTGATCAGCTTGTAGATTCAACGGCTGGACATGAATTATTATCTTTCATGGATGCTTACTTCGGCTACAACTAGATACCCATGCATGTACCCGACCAAGAACATACCAGCTTCGTAACCGATCTGGGACTCTACTGCTACAAAGTTATGCCCTTTGGAGTAAAGAACGTCGGAGCGACATACCAACTTCTAGTCAACCGGATGTTCGCCAACCAGATCAGGAAGACCATGGAGGTTTATATAGACGACATGCTGGTGAAATCGCAGTTCTCCACTGATCACATCAAAGATTTGGAGTCAATGTTCAACATCCTACGAAAATACGGGATGAAGCTCAATCCGTTGAAGTGTCATTTTGGAGTCGCATCCGAAAAGTTCCTTGGGTTCATTGTCAATGCTCGAGGAATAGAAGCCAATCCCGAAAAGATCTGGGCAATCAGAAACTTGCAAACTCCAAGAACAATAAAGCAAGTCCAGAGTCTCAATGGGAAGATAGCAGCCCTGAGCAGGTTCATTTCAAAGTCCACCGACAAATGCATCCCCTTCTTCGATCTGATCTGAAAAGGAAAGCGAAACTTCAAATGGACTACGGAGTGCAAGGGTGCATTCCAAGCACTGGTTCAACATCTTTCCAAACCGTCGATTTTATCGACGCCTATCGACCATGAGCAGTTGTATCTTTACCTGACGGTATCAGAAAATATGATCAGTGCTGCCCTAGTTCGGGAGGAAGACCGAGTGCAGAAACCGGTGTATTATGTTAGCAAGCAACTAATCGAAGCTGAGAGAAACTATCCAAAGCTAGAAAAGTTGGCCTACTGTCTAGTCATTGCCTCGAGGAAGCGTCGTCCATATTTTCAGGCTCATCTTGTCACTGTGTACACCGATCAGCTGTTACGACAGGTTATTACGCAACCTGAGACGTCTGGTAGGTTGCTTAAGTGGAATATCGAACTGAGTCGGTTCGATATCACCTATACCCCAAGAAGAGCCATTCAAGGTCAAGTCCTAGCAAATTTTATAGCCGAATTCACTGTCCTAGAGGACTTGCCCGAGACCAGTAAATCTCCCGAATACATCTAGAAGCTGCATACCGATGGTGCATCCAATGATCGGTGCTCAGGTGCTGGGGTAGTACTTGAAACCCCCGAGGGCCGGTCCATATGCTATGTTGTGAAATATGAGTTTCGTGCAACCAATAATGAAGATGATTATGAAGCTTTACTTGCTGGGTTGAAGCTAGCCCGTAATCTGAGAATTATTGTTGTGGAAGTTTACTGTGACTCTCAATTAGTCGTATGCCAGGTTCGAGGTGAATACCAGCCAAGGATTGAAGACTAGCAGCTTATCTAGCCGAGTCCAGGAAATACTTAATCAATTCGATTATTATGCCATTTTCTACATACCCTGTGAGCACAACCAAAAGGCTGATTCATTGGCCAAGTTAGCAAGTATAGGCGAAGCATAGCAGATGGGACTCGTTCCTGTTCAAACTATATCTTCTCCCAGCATTGATAAGATGGAAACGGATTTTATATTTGAAATCGCTCCCGATAAGGAGGCGTGGATGACCCCATATCGAAATTATATCAAGCACAGAACACTGCCTGAGCATAGGAGTGAAAGAAGACAGATTCTTCGAAAAGCCTCTCGGTTTACCATTTAGAATGGAGTCATGTATAGAAGAGAATATTCTGTCCCTCTCCTCCGATGTATCGCACATGATGAAATCAAATGAGTGCTACATGAAGTGCATGACGGAGAATGTGGCGTTCACACCGAGGGGCAAGCTCTCGCCAAGAAAGTACTTCGATATGGATATTACTGGCCGACTGTGAACCGTGATGCATCAGACTATGCAAGGAAATGTGATAAATGCAAGAAACATGCTCGAATTCCAAGAGCCCCACCTACTGAGATTACCCAAATGGTCAGTCCCTAACCGTTTGCAGTATGGGGCATTAATATCATTGGTACTCTACCTCTTTCCAAAGGAGGAGCGAAGTATGCCATCGTCGCAGTTGATTACTTTACTAAATGGAATGAAGCTGAACCTCTTGCGACAATCACGACAAAGACAGTAATCAACTTCATAGTTCGCAATATTATCTGCCGATTTGGTCTCCCACATACCATTATCACTGATAATGGAGCCTAATTCGACAGTGCTGAATTCAAGAATTTCTGCCAACGATTCCATATCCACAATAAATTCTCTGCGGTTGCACACCCTTAGGCGAATGGCCAAGTTGAAGCTGTTAATAAGGCTATCAAATCTATTCTGAATAAGCGACTGGAAAAGGCCTGGGGGCAAGTGTGTTGATGAACTACCTATGGCTTTATGGGCTTACCGAATGACCTATAAGTCTGCGACCGGACACAATCCATTTTCTCTATCTTACGGTTTAGAAGCCGTTATTCCAATCGAAATGGAAGTACCTTCTCATCGTGTGACTTATTATGACCCGAAAACTAATGCCATGTTACTTGCTGAATCTTTGGACTTACTGGATGAGAAGCGTGAAGAGGCTGATTTGAGGGTAGTCGCATATCGAAATCGAGTCGCCCGATTATACAATGCCAAGGCTTGACCACGGGCCTTCGAACTTGGCTATCTCATTCCGAGAAGAATCTATCCGGTTCCTTCACACATAAAGCCAAATTGGGAAGGACCGTATGTGATCACCCAAAAGCTCAAAGATGGCACGTTCAGGTTATCGACCGTTGACGGTCTTACTTTGCCGAGAGTTTGGAATAGTGAAAGCCTCCGTCGCTACTACATATGACAGGCTATATTTATTTGATTCATTCTCTTATTTGCAATTTTTTTCCGCATTTCGAAATTTGAATTTGTAATAAGGCAACTGACTTTTCCATATTTTCTCATTTCAGCAATAAAATGCCATCTCTTCGAGCCAGAGCTGTGATTTATTGAGTATGACGTATGACATCACGATGCACGGAGAGCCAAGTTCCATCAAATGGTGGAATTTATTCAAATAGGGAGTGACTGTGATATGACCGGACACTCACTAAATGAAACTCGAGCTCGGGGGCCAGTCACTATGCTAAAATCGAAGAGGATTGATACACGACAATCCTTAAAACAACTTCAAACTCCCAGAGTGTGAGTCGGAGCATAAAAATCCTGAATACGGTTTTGGGGAGGGCAGGCTCGTCTGCCTAACGACTTCGACCTTATCCTAACCAAGTTAGAGGAGGATGGACCCGTCCATCTAACGACCTCGCTTGTTAATTTAGGGTGGATGTGATCCGACCATCCACGATCTCGATAAATCTATCGTTCCCAGAGTGTGAATGACCTCCTAAAAAGTCTAAACAGATGTGGCTGACCATCTGTCGACTAACTCCAAATTCCCGGAGTGCGAATTGGAGTATAAACATCAACTCTGGGTTCCGGAAGTGTGAACCGGAGTATAAACACTAGCTCCAAATTCCTAGAGTGTGAATTGGAGTATAAACATCAACTCTAGGTTCCTGGAGTGCGAACCGGAGTATAAACACTAACTCCAAGTTCCCAGTGTGTGAATTGGAGTATAAATACTGAGTCCAAGTTCATGGAGTGTGAACTGTGCTACAAACATCGATAACTCTCGGATTCCCAGAGTGCGAACTAGATTATCGATCATGAATTATCCTAAAGTCCCCAGAGTGTGGACGAAATATAAAAATAACTCGGGTGCGGATGGCCACTCGTAAATTAGCTTATGTCCCCGGAGTGTGGACATGTACTTAAAAACTTCAATAAATGTGATCGACTGTTGAAGTGCAAAGCTGATCCCCAGAATATGGATGCGACTATTCATAGGTAAGCGAATGCGATGCAATCGCTCAACTTACGCTTGTTTCTGCATCAATATGACGATGTTAAACTCTAAAAGTAGACAAAAATACGATCGCTAGTCGATCATTACAACTTGTTCCCGAAACTGGGGGAAGAGATTAAGTGTTAACCGCTGGCTGAAGCAGTACAATGTCTAAAGTCCAACTCGATCTCTCGTTACAACCCGTACTAGTGATTTTTGGACTTGGCAAATAAAGAGAACTCAAGGGTTAAAACCCTCCGTGAGTATATGGAACCGAGATCGAAACTCTACGACGCTTAAGTATAAAAGACAGAAATAAGAGTTTAAGCCACAAAAACAGAATTTTATTTCAACTAATCAAAAGCAAAGAGTTGTATACAAGTTCTCCCAAAAAATTCCTACTAGCAGGGGTCGAACCCGCATCTATACACGGCCTATAAAAGAAAGACAAGTTCCTAGCTAACAAAAATTTGCTCCGGAAGGGCCTATCTACTCCTTAGCCTTCTTCGGCTTCCTCTTAAGTGTAGATCCACCAAAGCCACCAATAATTTTTCGCTTTGAGCCTTTAGTCTTTGGCGGATCATCTCTAGATGGAGGCATAATATCAACATCTTCCTCCGAACTTGAGTCTATGGGAACGCTCCCTGCAGGAGGAGTCAGAGGAACTGGATCTACGACCGGGGGTGGAATAGACACACTAGTATCAACAAGCGTACCCCGAGTGATATCATTCTAAGTGGAGTTGGGCCAGATGTCATCAATCCACCCTCAGAACTACCGCCATGAGCCGCAACCTCCATCTTTGTGTTGATTTCAGCTAGTATCTCTGCTTCACGAGCAGCACGGGCTTTACTGTGGGTAGCGATGGTCTGTGTTGAAGCACAAGAGGCAGGTGGAAATCTAGTAAGGACGAACGGTAAGTCCGCAAAGGGGTCGCTCTGTCGGCCCAGGAGCCCATTCATCATTTTCTCATCAAATGAAAGAGAGCTCCCCTGTATTACCTCAATAGGCACGGCCGTGGTCATAGTAATCGCCTCGGTGATAATGGCCTCCTGCATTTTTTGTGATTCCTGTATCGCAGGTGGCACTGTTGATATAGCTTTAGTCACTGGACAAGGAAAAAGAATAAGTTGTCAGTACACACTTCAATACAAGTACTTCATGTTAGACACACACGAGGTTTGTGCAGAGTATCTTCCTCAACTTGACTCGTGGCTGGCTGAATAGATTTTGAAGAGTGCTCCCTTATAAGAGATAAATGTGGCTATTCCGGGTCGTAGGCTAGGACCCGCTGCCGCTCAATTGCTGGCACCAGCTTGGATCCAGATGAAGTAATCATCTCAGAACTTATAGCTTGATGTGCGACGCTAGAGCCCTCGCCAACTTCTGGATGCAGGGTGCCCAATCTCTCTCTTGCATGAGAAATCATAGAGTCATGAAGAACCTTCTTTTCATCTTCGCTCAATATGCGGTTCTCCACCTCAAATTCATCGAGGGCGCCACCCGACAGCACCACCTACTCTTCTTCAACCAGTAAATTCCAGGCGTTGTATAGATGTGTCGAGTAATCGTCAAGCCAAGCCAAATTCCTGTGTTTCAGCACATTAGCGTTATAAGTGACGAAGAGCTCCTCTATCTCCGCCTCGAGCCTGGTCTCCGTCGATCGGACCTTTTCATCAACTTCAGCCTCAACCTCACGGATCTTTTCCATAGCCGCATCTCTCTCCCTCCGAAGCACCACCGCTTGATTGCACGCTTCTTGTGCGGAAACGTTAGTAGCGTCTCTCTCTTTCATGATTTCTGATACTTTGGCCTTAAGCTCGTTTAGCTCTTTCAGGGCTAGATCCCGTTCAGCGGTGATGATGGTGTTCCTGTGGCCCATATCCTCCACTGTGGCGTAGTGCTTCCGTTTCATCCTATCCATCGCCATATGGACCTCGTTGGCCTTCTAAAGAGCCTCAATCTCGGATTTGTGAGAAGACTCGACCTCACTATTGAGCGCTTGAATGATCCGGTCTTTCTGGCCGAGTTCTTTCTCCAGCCTTTCAATTGTGGCTGCTCGGTCAAAGGCCACCTTCGATGCCTTTTTCGCAGTTTTCGACCATGCCTGATATTGGAAGAATATATCCGCGACATAATCGTGCACTGTATTTTTGGCCGACGCCGGGATCCTTTTCAAGCGCGGAGGAAAGACGAACCCATCAAAACAAATGTCAGGAAAATCCTTTCTTAGCTGAGCGAGCCTAATCGCTCCTTCCCCAATGGGCTCGACGAGGGCCTGTGCAGTAGTGGAAGGGTATGTAACTTCAGTTCTATGCTGAGATTCAGGCCTAGATGATTGGGAAGATGGTTTGTGCCGTGGAGCTTCTAAAAGTCATGAAACGTGAACCGGCGGCGGTACCAGAGCTCTGGGAGGTGGCGTACGAGATTGAAACCGATGCCTATACCGCTTATCTCTGCCAGACTGTTCCTGATTAGAGTACCCCTAATCATAGTCTCTATCTCCTTCTCTCCTATGCGATTCGTAGTATGACGAAGATCAACGTTTGCTGCATAGGCTACCAAGCATTGAGCCTTGACCGGACATGGTATCTACAAAGCAAAACGGAGACAAAAAGTTAGCAATCTTTCATAGTGGGCGTATTACAGTCAGAAATCGTGTAGTGCCATGAAGTATGAATGTATGTACAACCCCCCGACCAACCGGATGTGTCGACCACACTAGTGCGCAGAGACTCGCTTAAAACTAAGGCGTGTTGGAGTTCATCCAATGCGGCATCATGCTGCATGGACACGTCGTCCGGAATTGGAAGATCGACGAGCCCTTCATAAAGATTTTCCGTTCTTGGGGGAGACATCTCCGAAATTCTATTTCCGGAGGCGGGCCAGGACATGACCACAGATTTCCTTCTCCCCTTTTTAGATTGCTTAAAAACAGCTGCCTTGCCTTTTCTCTTTTCTTCAGAATCCTGGGCTACATTCGTAGGCTCAGCCAAAGGTTCATCATCAGTATGGGTTCTTTCGGAGTCAGCTTCTTCAACTATGACAACTCTGGTCTTTTTACGCTTAACTCGTTCCCTCGAGATAGTCCTTAGTGCACCGTCGAGCCTTATACTTTGTTTTCGCTCGATTAGCCCAAGAATCCTAAGGTTCCTATCCATCAGGACCAAGTCGATGTTCCTCTCTTCGCTTGGGACCTCTTAGAGAACCCGAACTATCTCCTTGTAATATCTACCTTAGGGTCGCTGAATTATCGCTGTAAAGAAAAAGAGATATGAGTTTGGCTTCATCTATAACTATCTTATCAACTGTCTGGGAAAATGGCAATACTCACGTCTAAATAGCCACCGACTGGCAAATCCTGGAGGGCATCTGACATAGAACCACTACATCTTGAAGTAGCTCAGCCTAGTCCAAGACCTCGTAACTATTTGGCAATTCCTTACCGCCTCCAAGAATGTGAAAGAAGGACTGTCTGTTCAACTCTTGAAGTTAAACAAGTATCTTATCTCAGTTAGACGGTGTGGCCGATAGAGATATTTCATGAATACAATGAACAAGCTATTCAATAAAGCATATCCATTCGGGTGTAGCTGCGATGGGGCGATCCCTATAAAAGACAACACTTCTCTTATGTATTGATTGAACGGGGGAAGCAACCCAGCTGCGCACGCATGTCGATTGAATGTTGTATACCCCTCCGGTGGATTATGTGGCCTGTCATTTGGTCCCGGCAATATTACGTCATCCATTGACAAACCGCGCCTTAGGCATATTCTCCCTAGCATATCTTTCGAAACGTTGGATGGAATGGAGTCTGGCGGACTATTGATAAGAGATGCATCGGTGCCTCATCCGGGGATGGATCGATGACTTCGGCCTCAATCTCCGATATTCAAAGCATGGGAGGAACTGAACTCTGAGTTTCCAGTGGCTACGAGCTTGGAGTTTCCATGACTAGCTAACTTACGAGAAATCATCATTAGACGACAGAGAGCCCGTGTGTTCCCCTCGTGTAAAGTGTGTGTTGTGCAGTGCATTAGTCGAAAAGATTTCGCAGAGTTCAAGAAAAATTTGCAAACGACGATGATAATCGGAACCCGGTTGGAGTGACCGTCACCACCATACCATCCAGATGTTGGCGATCGATCCAAATTAAAATTTCTTATCATGATGTTAAGTTATAGTTCCATCAACGAGCTTCGAAAGGCAGTCAAATATGCAGTTCTACGGTCAAGTCCGATTATGCAAGGCAGAAGCTCGTTGGAGTCGAATGTTTAAATGTGCAAAAGTTCTCTAGATCAATCAAACTCCAGCTTGGGATCGATCACCCTAGCTCAAATTAGTGACGAGTCAGGGGACTCTTTTTCGTATCGATCAAATTCGAAACGATATGTTTCATATCGATCGAATTCGAAACGGTACGTTTCGTACCGATCGAGTTCAAAGCGATACACTTCGTATCGATTAAGTCAAGCCAACTTCGTATCGATTACGACTCAGGGACTTCGCAGCGATTACATTCACAACTATCGAAAACGACAGAGTTCGTATCGATCGCCTGCTCAGAATTTCGTATCGATCATGCTTCTAACGGTTTCATATTAAATACTTTAAATCGATACGAAATGTGTCCACCCAGGATCGATAAGGACCCCATTGCTCCTCAATCAACACTACATCGATGTGAACCCCACGACCGGTCGTCGATACAAGATCAAGCCACGGTCTTTCTTTCCATCGGTACGAAATGGAGGCCGAACAACCACCAATCGATTGCTCCATATCCTTAACCCCTTCTTGTCCAACCTACATGAGCGTCGCCATGGCCACTCAACCAAACTTTGGCCCAGATCTGGCCATAGCGCTTGCCAAAATTGGCAATCGACAGATGTAGGATGGATCTGAAATTTAAACTCTATCGCGTGGATTTAGTCATATCTGATTGATTACCTAGATTGAAGTTGAAATTCGAAGGATTGAGGGAATGAATCTGGTCGATTCGAAGATAGTATGCAGTTCCTCTTTTTTCTCAAGTTCGTAGATCGATGCGAAAGTAGAAAGAAGAGGGAGCGATAGTAAAAAGTGAAAAGTGAAAAATGGCCAAGGTTCGAAGTATTTATATGTATCCTAGGGAGAAACAGGGCCGATTCGCCTCCCAGTCAACATAACCGGTCACTGTAGGTCAACACTCCGATCGAGTCGAATGGCGAGTTCGAATCCATCAGCCCAAGCTCCTATTGATTCGAAATGGTAAATAGATCCATCGATACGAAATACACTATGAAGATAGCTCTGGAGGCAATTGAGTTCCATCGATTCGAAGTCTTTATTCGTATCGATAAGTCCACAGCCATGGTCCATCATTACGAACTACTCTGTTCGAACCCATCGGTTTTATCGATACGAACATCAGTTTCGAATCCATCAAATCATGTACACATCGATGTGAAGTATCCATATCAGATCCACCAAGGAAAAGTCCATCGATGCGAGAGAAACCTTTCAAGCTTCTATATCGATTCAGGAGAGGATCAACATGAAGGATCATCCTAAAGCAACCGTTAGGTGTTGTTACAACACGAACTTCTACATCGATTCAGAAGAGGATCGATACGGAATTCGACACAAGAAAACTGACAACGATTCGTGAACGTGAAACGTTGACAAGAGTCAGGTTAGCATATATACGTCTGAGCACTATCATACAGTAATGCAAGGTTACAACCTTCAACAAAGAAGCAATAACTGTTCAGAATGAAGACTGCAGCTTTTCAAAGCACGTCATGTTATCACAAGACGTACTTTGGGGAGCAAATGTTATCCCGCCTTTTGGCAAGGACGAGATATCAAGGAACTGATTGAAAACTAAGGATCATTCATCCTGGATATTGTGTACGCATGGGTTCATTATGGATATTGATGAATTTTGTCCGAGTCCAAATCAGGCTATAATCAGCAAGACATGACAAGCGATGCCGTGAAAGCCAACATTTCAAATTTCAGGTGAATCCAAGTTCGTATGCTCAAGTTATGATCGGTGCAAGTTGAAGGGAAAAGCCATGTTTTCGTATCCATCAGTGATCCCTATTTCGAATCCATCAACTTCGCACTGACCAGTCTTGTATCCATCAAGAAGCCTCGATTCGCACCGATCAGATTCGTATCCATTAACAGAGCATACATTTCGTATCGATCGGCTAGATCCTGTTTCGTATACATCCAGCTAGACACAGCTCGTATCCATGGTTGATCCTCTATTCGAATCCACTGTCTTCGTATCGATCAGGGGTACAATACCCTCGTATCCATCTGTCTCGAATCCGTTAGCGCACAATCATTTGCATCCATCCAGTTCAAAACCATCAGTAAGTGATTACTTGAACCCATCATGTTCTGTTAGTTCGAATCCATCAGGCAACTACTCTTCGTATCCATCAGATGACCTTGCTTTGCATCCATCAAATGATGACTACTTCGTACCCATTAGGGGCTCTTGTTCGAATCCACGTCCAATGGCTTGTTTGTGTCCATCAAGTCAAATGAGCCCGGATTGACGCAACGGTCATCGATGAAAATGAGGCGAGATTCATGGATGTGAAACGGTCAACTCGGAGCAAAAAGTGGATCGATGCAAGGAATGCGCACCGCATCATCACAGAGGCACGTGCGTCATTGGTTCGAAGGGAATCGATTCGATATCATGGGTTCGAACCAAACAGCCACCGAGACACTCAAACTCGTATCGATCATAACTCGAGATGCACTGATCCAAATGCTATGAAATTTTCACAGAAGACTACATCCAAGCTAAAGATTATTGTCGCCAAGTTTCACCTCCATGGATGCAGTCTCGATCGATACAAATTAAGTTCGTATCGATCACCAAACGATTCGAAACTCTCCAGGATCAATCGCGTGGGCCCCCTCACGTGCCTGAAGGATTCTCATGAAGTTTGAGCAAAATATCAGCCTCCTACACCTATAAATAGAGCCCCAGGGCCTACAGAAAAAGGATCTTCTGATTCTGAAGTGCCCAGACTCTGCCGGATCGAGATTTGTATCCTACTCTTGCTGTTGAATTCAAATTCTAAGCTGTAGTTTACTGTTGTTCGCTATAATCATGTGTAATTGTTGATAGAGAATCAATAAAATCACAAAACCTTTATAGTGGACGTAGGCAACACGCCGAACCACTCTAAATTGCTTGTCTGTGCATTTATGTTATTATTTGCTGGAGTTTTTGTTAGATAATCCTCATTTTAAATTTATATTCCTCACTTTTTATCTCTTCAAAAACTTTCGAAGAGTGTCATGCCCATTTTTGGTACAAACACATATATATATATATAACCTTTTAATTTTTAGTCACATTGTTTATAATTTGATTTCAGATCAAACGGGCAAATCACTACGTCTTATTAATATATACGCAACCGTTTAGTCATGCATCTTCTTCGACTTGATGTAGATGCTCATTCTCCTTAACTTTCCAAAATTTCCACGGCTTCAAAACTCCAAATTTATCGATAGTTTTGATTTATTTATATAGCTCTCTTCGCAATTTTCAATTTCACATATTAATTTGTTTAATTTGGATTTGATTTAGGCAATTAATAAGTGATTAATGGATTAGGGTTTTATAAGTGCAAGGTAGATTTTTAGAGCCAAAAAATAGAGTTGGAGATCTATTTATAGGTTTAAATCAATAATATATAGGCTGAAATTTCATAATTAATATACTACAAATGTCACCGAGTTTGACTTCTTCTAATTTCTATCCCATTTAACCAAAATTCAGAAAGTTATATATATTTTCTGACTATAAATGACATTCCGAACATAATGAGATAGGTATTGATACCTAATTCCAGCTTTGTAAAATGTACTATTTTGCTCTTTATTTAAAATTATGATTTTACCCTTTCTAATTTAATTATGCGAAAACGTAAAATTACTGGGTTTTACTTATAGTCATGTTGTCCTTCTATCCATATGCCAATTGGTTTAGTGTAGTCAGAAAATGTCATGTCATGTCAAATATTGTAGCCATGATGTCCTTCTATCCGCATGCCAATTAGTACAATATCATCATAATAGCTTAGGTTCCTATCATGTAAAACATTGTAGACACGTTGTCTCTCTGTTTATTGTGGTATTATTTATACCATATTGCTTACTCTAATTCTCTACACTCATATCTAATCACTATAATATAGTATATAGAAATAGTGGATTGCAACCATTCTTCTCTACTCTCATATCAAATCACTATAATATAGTATATAAAAATGGTGGATTACAAACATACTTCTCTGCCCTCATCATACTCATATAAAGGTCCTTTAAGCATGGCGTCCCATCGAATCTGTCATCCCCCTAAATTCCAACTGAGTGATATTAAAATGGAGGAAAGAGATTATGAAGATTTAAAAGGTTATGTGAGAGAACTACAAGAGGTTGACTCCAGGTGGATGGAAGAAATAAAGAGAAGAATCGAGAAGCCATAATGGGAGAATGCAAAGAAGCACGAACTCGATAATCAACTACCTCGAGTAGAAGAAGAGGCTAATTCTCAACAAATCCACTATAACTATGGCATTTCTATTTTGTTTTCCATTATAAGAAACCGAAATGACATTGGTTCATGCCACTATAGATGTTACAACTTTCTAGATGGTTATGGATTTTGGCTTTGAGTCATATCCTTGAAAAGTACATACAACTTACTTAACTTAAATAACTTACATAATTTTTGAAAATCACTCAAATTGTCTAACGTAGTTGATTCAAAGATCATATGCAACATGACTAATTAACTTAGAACGATACTCCTAAAAATATCAGGAGTCAAATATAGATTGAGATAGTAGAAATAAGTCTTCCTTTTCAGCTTTATTTACAATGCTTATGTGCATTCGATAAGCTCTAGTAAATATGACGTAAGTAGTTCGAGTTTCCAAACCCTTTATATTAACCTACAATCAAGATGATTAACAAAAGCTTCGTTAAAGGTAACCCAGAAATCTTGATCAATCTCCTCTTTTATATGTCTGCGGTCGGCATTACGTATGCTTTTAGCAACACCAAATAGTCATTAAGAGTCTAAGTTTCACTTTCCATTAGGAGTGTTATGAATTTTCAATATAAAAGTTTCACTTAAATATAAAGTTCAAAATCCACATCACCCAAATCAAGTGCCATCTAAATGTCCGTATGTTGGCCGTCCACGGCGTTGAAACAAATGAACACAAGTGTGTTTGTTTCTATTAGATGACCTGTGTAACTCGTGTTTGTTTGTTGCTTTCCAAGGGTGTTTTTAATGTACTAAACATTTGTTTCTTTTATTTATGTTATGAACATAGTACAAAATAAAAAAATATGAATCACCATCATAAGGCCAATACAAGAATATGTAAACCAACGTACACAAATAACATCATAATCATATGAACACCTTGAATATAATAGTATAAAATACATGTACATCATCTTCGATATAGACATATAGAAATATGAATATAAACTATAATACGTCTATTGTGCATAAAAACATCGATGTCCTCGAAGTCACGTGGGTAGACGGCAGATGAGGCTGCTGTTGAAATTACTGACTCTATACGTGATAATCATTTATCTATCCCTTATATTGAGCTGACTAAGTCTGATGCACCAGGTGATACTTAGCTACTCAAGCCTTATATTGATTCTGGTGCTGATGTAAGGTGGTTTACTAAGCCTTATATAGAGTCTAAGAATAATCAACAGTAATGCCTTTAAATGCCGCAATCACCCATTGATCATGATCCATATACAGAGCATATTACGATGCAAAAAAGAACATTATACGTATATCATAGCTATAAATGGCAGTCAACCATATGAAAATTAAGCAATCATGCATACATCATATAGATGATATAAACCAGCAGAAGGTAAACCCCAAATGAACTCATATATAGGATACTGTACTGGACACTCAACCATTTCACCTTGTAAATCATATGCTATGAATGCATGCGGAGGGGAATCATACATAGACAACAGAGGCTCAAAAGTAGTTAGTGGAATAGGAACTCTACCAAAGAAGATATGAGGCCAAACATGTTCAGAGTTCAATCCCCATATATAGTCAGGTAATAAGCACGTGAGGCTACTCAAATCTAGTATGCATCAAAATCTCCAGCTATTCAAGAAGGCCCACTATCCACCCATCCAATTGCCCTCATTTCAGCTACAAAATTCAACGTGGGGAGAAGAGTGAGAGAGAGGAGGTTTGTAGGAGCGACCATGCTAAAGAGAGGAATTCGAAAGAGGTGGGAGTTTGTTGTGGAAGAAGGGTTTTGTTTTAAAATGGGAAATTAGTTTTAAATTTGAAATTAAGGGATTATTTATTATAATTTAGAATTCGTTAACTTATAAATTGAATAACTTGTTCATAGGAGGTCCAGTTGAGAAGAGACCTTTTGCATTGTGCTCGTAATGGCAATGGATAGCGATGGAACTAGTTTGGTTGAATTTGGAGAAAGTGGAAATTTGGGTTAAAATCAGACGTTGTTCGATTTTAGTTAGGATTTTAGTAAAAAATATAAAGCTTCAGTGCCAGCTGCAATTTTGGTAAGTATAACTTACCTCTTTGGATAAATCTGTATGTTATATAGTAGACAATTTCACCGTTTGAGTTTGTTTGAAATCATTGGCTGATTATTTAAAATATCCGCTTTTAAAGTGATTGGAATTTAAAATTGAAATACAGGAATTTTATTGAGAAATCTGGATTTCTCAATATTATTACTTATAGTTTCTAGTTATTTACCTATTGATTTATTCCAGTTATGTATTTATTGTATAGTTTGATAAATGCCGAATTTTATTATTGGCCATTTTGGATTTGACACTAACATATGTGAAAGTCGATCCTTTTTTGTAGAAAAGGTAGTTATGGCACCGGTTACGTGCTATAGTAACTATTTGGCCTCGATATAGTATTTTCGAAATACTATAAATTGTTGATTTGGTTTGTAAATGATTTTCGATTTGAAAAAATGATTTTAAATCTGATTGTTTTAGAATTTCTATGATATATTAACTTAAAAGAGCTTTTAAACTTTTCTACTTTATTTCAACTTCTTTCAGTTTTCTTTTCAAATGTATATATTATAATTAAATGTTTTTAATAATTATTTTTGGAAGATTTTGTTTTAATAGAAAATAATAATAGTTGTATTCAAAAGTAAATTAAAAGGGGTTATCTTCTATTTAAAAGTGATTTTGTTCTAAAGACGACGGAAATATTTTGAAAATAAATATTTGTGAGACATTTTATATAAAATTTTGTAAATAAAAGAATAGATTTATAAGTGGTATCTTCTAAATTTGAGGAGAGTCTTAGAAGTGATATTTTACAAAAAGAGAAGACATTTCCATTTAATAAATTTAAAAAATAAATAACATTTGTAGATTTATAATAATATGTGGAACGTTTATTTTAGAGAAAGCTTGGATCTAATTGGGAAACTGAAAGTGTGATAAATTTAGAGTTGCATAAGCGATATTTCATAAATTGAAACGATTTAAAAAAGGAAATTAATATCATTTTGATAAACTAGACCAATAAATTCAACTTGTAAATTTGTTAAAATATATGGAAAGATCGTGCTATGGAAAGCTTATGAGTTTTATAATGATATTTGGAGTTTTTTTGTATTTGCAGTTTGGTGTTATATTTGAAGTTTGATTTAAAAAGGGAGTTTTGATAATACAGAGTAGAAAATTAATAAGAGGAGTTCTATAAATGAATTGAGTTTTATAAAGAGTTGCAAATAAGTCAGAAATTTATAAAATAAATTATGAGTGGTATTTTACAAAAAGAGTTTTTACAAAAAAAAATTACAAAAAATATAAAAGGTGTTTATAAAGGAGACTTCAAGTAAAGTTTGGGAATTTATAAAAGCAGGCTATAATTCTGTTATATATATATATATGAAGGAATTTATAAATGATATTTTTTGAAAGGAACTCTAGAATGAGTTATAAACGATTTTGGATATTTATAAAATAAGTTTTATAAATGATTTTGGATATTTGTAAAAAAGTTTATAATTGATTTTGGACATTTATAAATGAGTTTTATAAATAAACTTGGAGTTTATTAGGAGTTTATAATCGGATTTGGAATTTGAGTAAAGGAGGTGTTTATAAATGAAAGAGATTTATTAAAAGGATTCACTGAAGAAATTTATAAAAGAAACTGACATTGGATTTCCCCAAATTGACTTTCTAAATTTTGGTGGAATACATTTGTTCGATGCTTAACACGGAAGGAAAAATGTTTGGATTATCCTTATCCCATTTCTTTAAAAATATTTATTTTAATCCTTTGATATGATTTTGAAATAAGAAATGTTTTATAATGTTTTGTGAATATACTTATACCATTGAGATAAGTATATGAATTCATTTTCTTAGTAGGGAAAGTGTAGTGTTTTTGCGAATATACTTATATCGTTGACACAAGTATACGGATATTTTCCAAGTATTGAAAGGAATATAAAGGGTTTGTGAATATATCTTTGTAAAGTATTTTGATACAAGTAATTACAAAGTGATTTTAATTAATGAAATGATTAATTATAGAGACTAATAGGTGCTTTATGCTTAACCAGTGTTATTTTCCTTTGGAAATTAAATCTCTGCTTGAATTGTTATTTTTTGATATAAATTATCGACTATCAAAAGTTGTCCTATTTTAAACTATCATTGTCGGATTAGAGAAAACGGGATCAGATATGTTTGCAAAGTTGCTTTAACGTGTTATGGGGTTCTCACTTGTGAACTGGGCCGAAGCTTAAATTCTTACCCGTTCACGTCCCTGAAATTAATGGATTGATTTGCTTCGTGCTTACAGCCAAGAGGCTGCTATAAAATTATATTCGCAGTACCAGTTGTAGGCACCACCTATTTAGGGGAAACATTACAACATGGTATCAAAGCTTACGTTGAGCAAACACCTAGGTTTAGTGGGGTAAACTCATTTGAGATATGGTAAATGAGACCCTAGGATAGGTTTGAGTGTATTGTATATATAAGTGCATATTTGTTAGTGCTATAAAATGATTTATATTGTGTTGATTATCAGTTGAGTGGATTGTGAATTCTAGTTGGTACAGAAGGGACAACTTTATCGATAGGGGTTTCTAAACACTTGAACAAGGAAAACCGACACAATATTGTTTTGAAATTTGGTAAACGAAATAATTTTACCTAGATTATATTTTGTATATAAAAGAATAATTTTCAGAAATTAATATTTTAAATATGCTATGTTTGGTTGTTAAAAATGATAACATTCAATTATTATCATTTATTGTTTAGCAATTGAATTTTTGTGCTTAGATAGCTTATAAGCATTTACTATTTTGGTTAAACTAAATACAAACACCTTGTGAACTAAGTTCATGATTCGACTATAAGGTTGTCAATGATAATGCTCGGTTAAGACTAAATTTTAATAAAGGTTGTTTATCATAATCTAAGAAAAGAACAATTGTGAAATGTTTTATGAAAACGAAATTATAGAAGTATTATTTATAAGTATGGCTTAAAAGTAAAATGGATTAAAATTAAGAATTTGAGAAATTTAATCTCGATGTTTTTGGAAATTACTTTTTAAGGTTTTGGAGAAAATAATAATGATATTATTTTTAAAGCATTTATGAATAAAGATATTCAAAAAGGAATTTTAATTAAGATAAAAAGTAATAAACCCACTTTGGTCGCTAGAAAATAATTTGGTGATGACTGCAGCATTGTTGGTGTTCATTTTCGAGTTTCTAAAGCGAGGAGTTGCTACCATAACATAAATTGGTTATAGAGTTGTTTTGGGTAAAAAAAAAAATTGTTTAAAATTCTCAAAGGAAGATTTTATATATAAAAGAGATATACATGTTATTTCAAATAATTTGAAATCAAATCGGGTGTTTAAATTATAAAATTTTAGTTAAGTGACATTTTATACTCATGTATGCTATCCATTAGGATAGATTGGTTTGTGTATCTCATTCTGGGATATTGTTTGGAAATTTTCATTAATTGAAATAAAAAGGAATTTTTGGCTATTTTGGATGGTGGAAAACTCTCGAGTTAAATTAGAAATAAAAGTTAAGTCTTTTTGGTGAAAATATAAGATAATAAGTTTTTGTAACTTATAAATTTGAGAAAATAATAAGCTATTTTTTTTTAAATTTGTTGGATATTTATGCTAAGTGAAAGAATTTAAAAAATAATTGTATATATACTCCTAGATTGTAGCAGAGTGTTATTATAACAACCAGAAAATTAAGCTATAATAATTGATTAACGAATTAATTAAATGATAAAATAACTTTGTGAAATTATCATAATTGAGCCTTTAGAGTTGCGCCATTGTGTCCGTGGTAATTTTTTGGTCAATTTTCGTATATAAACGTCCGAATCCGAGCAAAAACAAAGAAGATACGAATTAAACAAGAACTAGAAAAGACGAATATATATATATATATATATATATATATATATATAGGGTTAGGTCTACACCTAGGTCGACCTACCCACTGCCTAGGTCGACTGCATGTCGATCTAACAGGGCGGCGGTTGACACCTAGGTCGACCCGCCTTGTTGAATGAACGAAGAATTTATTTCTTCGTTCTTGTAAGCTTCGAACATGTCATTTTAGGTTATTTCCTCTCATCCGGTTCGTCCGTGCTTCCATCCAACGGCTCCTGTCCAGCCTATGACGTGGTTGCACCAAATTCAATTTCTAAATCCAACGGTTTGAGATCCACAGGCACCACTATAAATAAGACCTAAGGCCTAGCTGTTTTTCTCATTCTAGATTTTTTTCAATTTGTCTCAGCAAGACCTTAAAATGAATAATTTTCCAAGGAGGCGATCATTTTAAATTAAAATATTAATACCCTTAAGTGGATCCGGGAAAATCAAGGGAAAAGCTAGGGACTACAGATGAGAGATTACTAATTATTTTAGATTTTTAAGTAGTTTAAAATAGTAGGGTTTCCAATAGTTGCAGTTTTTCTGTGATTTTGGAATAATCTTTCTACCTGTTTATTTTCAGTTTTAGATTTATTTTTCAGCCTATTTCCTTTTATCTATTCATTTCAGTTATTTATAGTTAATTACTGTTAACTATTGCTTTTCCATTTATTTACAGCTATTTACAATATTTATAATTTACTGGTATTTACATTTTATTTACATCTTTTCTACGTTTGGGATTTTTTCTATAATTCTTAATTTCTTTCTATTTTTCCTTTTTACGTGAATGGAATAGAATAGATTAAAACATGAATATGGACTAAATAATAAGAACATTGAAATTACGGAAAATAATATGTAAAATGTGAAGACTATAATAAATTGGACTTGGACTGAATTTAAGCCTAATTATGATGTGTAATTATGATTAAGAAGTGTAAAAAAAGAAAGTGGCTTATTTTTATACTTAGACATTGGGTTAAGTTAATAAGCAATATTATAACATAGGTTAAAATTAGAAATAGAATAGAAAAAGGCTTATTTTGAGACTTAGAATAAATTAATAAGCAAAGACAACAAGGATAACAGTAGAGGCTTATATAAACAATTTATACCAAGTTAATAAGCAAAAGTAGGACCTGTACCAACAACATTCCCAATTTTCTATAGACATAGGTGTCTCACAATAAACTAAAGTGAGATGAGAGCACACTTAGGCTGTTTAAAGTAGATAAAATGTCAATAATTAAAAGTCCAAATCACGGGAATTTGGACAAGGGGCACAGCTAGATTTTTTTTGACAGGGACCAGTACCAACAACATTCCCTATTTTCTATGGACACAGGTGTCTTACTATAGCCTGAAGTGAGATGAGGGGAAGCATATGCTGTCTAGGGTAAATAAAAAGTCAAAAAAGGGAGCAACAGACGGGTAGTATGAACCCAACGGTGGTCGAGCATGCGGCCTCCGTGTAGGGGATATAATTCGCTATTGAGTTCCAAGCGCTTAGTAGGTGCCTTTCTAGGCACTGGTGTCTAGCTCACAGTAGACACATTAGTAGAAGGCCGATCAAAGGGTAGAATTAGGACTTCAACCTAATTAAACTAGGATTGGGAATTCAGCGTAATCAAAGCAGTTATCTAAGACAAGTGCAAACAATCGAAGTTATCCAATCAAATTAATCTAAATCGTATTTATTTCCAGCTTTACCTTTCCTCCTATTTCTTTATTTCCTTTTATACTAGAACTATTGCAAAGTCTATTATCTTTACCTTGCTTAAGAGTACTAGCAATTACTATCATTCACCAGACTTTTAGTCTGACCCACTCCTCTATTTTCCCCTTTTCCCCCATAGGCCAGAAAGGTAAGGACAGTAGATTACGGACACTTGGAGACTTCAGTGACAGAGATTTTCTCATGTATTTATTTTCTTTATATTCAGTTTTTATCTTATTTGATGTATTGGTAATTTTTGAAGGATAGTTTTGTACTTTGATTTCTATGAGACCGAGGTTATGATTTTCATAAGACAATATTGGCATTTTGAGACATCTTACGTATTTAGTTTTATAACTCTATCTTATCATGTTTGATTTTTGGTAAATTATTGTCTTAATTGTTTCTGCTGCTTTTATTTGTTTTGTCTTGTGAATCTTAGTCTCTATAAGTTTTAGCTATACCTACAACGCACCAAATCTTTTAGTATGTCCATCTGGGTATACTAAGGGGTGTGGGGTGTTTCATTTGGTATAAGAGCCTAAGGTTACAGATTCGTAAAAATTTGTTTTAAAAGTAAAGTATCTTTCAAAATATTGTTTTAAAAGTATTTTTCAGAAAGGAACTCTTATAAATAGTTTTCAAGTATAAAAGAGGTTTTTATAAAATCCCTTTAAAATCCTAGTTCAGTCTTCCTTCGATTCTTTTCTAAATTCTCTTTTCCTTATGTAGAATGGCAGATGCCCCTAATCTTCCCGAGGGTATTCCAGTCCCAGGCAAGTTTCGTAGGTATCTACAAGCCACGGCTCCAAAGGTGCACAGGCAAGCGCCCAATCCAGCACCAGCAAGTAGGAATCCCATCAACCCACCTGCAGCAGTCAATTTCTCTAAGCTTTGTAAGGATTTTGTGAATTTAGGAGGAAAGAATTTTTCTAGTATGGAGACTTTTGTAGAGGCACGGGCTTGGTTAAGGAACACTGAAAGGATATTCGGGCTATTGGGATTGAAGGATCAGTAGCGGGTTCAGCTAGCATCTTGGCAGTTGAAAGAGATGGCTTCTTAGTGGTGGGACGTTATTGAATTGAATGGAAAAGACGTTAATTAGAATGGGTTTTGGGAGCGATTTGATAGGAAATTTTTATCTCAAGCGGAAGAAAATGTCCAGTTGGAGCGGTTTATTAGCTTGAAGCAAGGAAGTTTGTCTATGAAGGAGTATATCAATCAGTTTAATGAGTTGTCATGTTTTGGAATGGATTTGGTGAATACACCACATAAGAAGGCTATGAAGTTCGCAAAGGGATTAAATCAGCCCCTTCAAGGGTTGTTTTTGACTTACGTATCGATGGGAGCTACCTACGTATCATTGGTGGAGATGGTGCTTATGTCTAATGCAGCTAAGGAGGGGGAGTCTAAAGAAGTTGTTAAATCGGAAGATCCTAAGAAGAAATGGTGGAAGAACAATAAAGAGAAGAAGAAAGGAGAAGGCCCTCAGAAGAAAATCAAGAAAGGAGTGAAGTGCCATAGATGTGGGATTGTTGGACATATCTCCAAGGACTGCCGGAAAGAGAAGATGAAGGGAAAGTACTATAATTGCGGGCAACACGGTCACATGAGTTGGAATTGTCCCCAGAAGATAGGGCGGGGAGTGAATGTACTGGCAGCGCAGATTCAGGCATTAGATGCAGCACCATCTAGCAGCGTTCCAGAGAGAGGTAGGAAAGTCACTGTGGAAGGTTTGATTTCTATTTCTGATTTTCACATTCGGACCCTTTTCGATTCTAGAGCATCACAACCTTTCATCTCTAGTTCTTTGGTAGATTGTTTGCACTTAGATATCTCTTTAGCAGTAGACCCCGTTGTTGTTTCAAACCCCATAGGAGGATCGGCATACTTGTTTATGGTTTGTAGGGTTTTTAAATTTTTTATCCTAGGCATAGAATTTGATTGTGATGCCCATATATTGGGATTCTCGTGGTATGGGATGATTTGAGGGATGGATTAGCTATCCACATATGGAGCTATATTAAACTGCGTGAAGAGAGTCGTGCCTTTAGGATAACCAATGCTCTAACCTATTTTGTAGATTAATGAGTTGTGTTTTTAGAGATGTGCTAAATAAGTTCGCGGTGGTATTTGTGGATGACATTATGGTGTTTTTCAAGAGCACGGAGGAGCATACTCTTCATTTAGAGGAGGTTCTTCGCACACTTCGCGATCATCAGTCGAGGGAAAAGTTTTTAAAGTGTCACTTTTGGTGAGTGGATGTATGTTTCTTGGGGAATGTAGTCTCGAGAGAGGGTTTGGCTGTTGACTGCGCTAAGGTGATGGCGGTGGAAGATTGGAAGGCCCCCAAGAACGTTACCGAAGTTAGAAGCTTCCTAGGATTAGCTGGCTATTATAGGAAGTTCATCAAAGATTTTGCCATGATTTCAGCACCACTTACTTACCTCACTAAGAAGAACAAAGCATTCATGTGGGACGTGGATTATGAGGATTCCTTCACGAAGCTTAAGAGAGCTCTTACTGGTGCACCAGGGTTAGTTTTACCTGATGGAGCTAAGCCTTTTACAGTATACATTGATGCATGTGGTATGGGTCTAAGGGCGGTGTTGATGCAAGAAGAGAGGGTAATATGTTATGGAAGTAGGCAGTTGAGGACGCATGTGAAGAACTACCCTACCCATGATTTGGAGTTATCCGCTATAGTTTTTGCACTCAAGTCTTGGAGGCATTACTTGCTTGGAGAGAGATTCGAGCTTTTCACCGACCATAAGTCATTGAAGTACCTATTCTCACAGAAGGATTTGAACTTGAGGCAGCAGCGATGGATGGAGTTTTTGGTGTCGTACGACTTTGAGATAGCTTATACCTCTGGCAAGGGAAATGTGGTGGCGGATGTGTTGAGTAGAAAGAAAGCAAACCTTAATCCTTTGTTTGTAGAGTGGAGGAGCCTAGAGTTTATTTCTTCTTTTGATTTTAAGCCCTCTAAGGACATTACCCCTGGATTATTAGCAGCACTTGAGGTGAGGCCCACCCTTATAGATCAGATTGGCTCGAGGCAGTGAGAGAATTCAGAGCTTATGGATATTATGGACAAGATTTGCCAAGGAGAGGTCTCTAGACATCTCCAACGTTATTCCATTGATGGAAAAGGGTGGCTTAAGAGAGATGGATGGCTTTGTGATTCTCGCATTAGTGATTCGTTGAGGGCGGTTCCAAAGGAAGCACACCATTCTTGTATGACTATTCATCCGGGTGGTGATAATGTGTATAGGGACATGAAGAGAATGTTTTATTGGAGTAGCATGAAGAAGGATGTTGCGGAGTTTGTAGCTAAGTGTCTTGTGTTCAAAAGGGTTAAACCGAAGCAAGAGAAGCCCGGTGGACTACTTCAGCCATTAGATATACCCGAATTGAAGTGGGATAGCATTTTGATGGACTTCATAGATGGTTTACCCCGATCTAGAAGGGGAATACTAGCATTTGGGTGATTGTAGGTCGTTTTACTAAGAATGCCCACTTCATTCCGGTTAAAAGTAAGAGGACGACATCTTATTTGGCATCCTTATATGTTCGCGAGGTAGTTCGACTTCATGGGGTTCCCTCTAGCATAATGAGCGAGACCCTATTTTTACTAGCGAGTTTTGGAGAAGCTTGCAAGAGGATTTAGGGACACAGCTTAGATTGAGTATGGCATATCACCGTTAAACGGATAGCCAAATGAAGAGAGTTAATAGAGTGCTTGAGGATTTGTTACGGATGTGCATTCTAGACTTTGAAGGAACTTGGAAGGAGCATCTTCCTTTGGTAAAGTTCGCATATAATAACAGTTTCCAAGCTAGCATTGGGATGGCACCATTTGAAGCTCTATATGGGAGACCTTGCAAATCACCCTCATGTTGGGTAGAGTCTACCAAGAAGTTGTTACTTGGTCCTGACATGGTTAGGAAAACCTCGAAGAAGGTGTATTTGATTCGAGGGAGGATGAAGACATCCCAGGATAGGAAGAAATCTTATGCGGACAAGCGGAGGAGAGACATTGAGTTTGAGGTTAGAGACTTAGTTTTTTTTTAAGGTATCCTCGCTAAGGAAGGTGGTAAAATGTGGTTCGAATGGGAAGCTCGACCCCAGATTTGTAGGACCATTCCCTATCATAGAGAGCATAGGGAAGAGGGCATATCGAGTGAAGCTCCTAGAAAGGCTCGCAGGAATGCACGACGTTTTCCATGTTTCGCACTTGAGAAAGTGCTTACATGACTCGGTGGAGGTTGTGGAGCCTAGCTAGTTGGAGGAAGTGGAAGTAGAAAAGGAAGCATCAGTTCGTCATATTCCTATGAAGATCATTGGACGAGACACCAAGAGACTTAGGAATAAAGAAGTTCTGTTAGTAAAGGTGTAGTTGGTGGACGACATTGTTGACGCTACATAGGAGGCTGAAGAGAAGATTCATACTTCCTATCCTCATCTTTTCAATAGTAAGTTTTAGAATTTCCTATTTCCATCTTTACTTTTGAATAGGTTCTTTCCTTTATTATCCTTTAGGAGGGTAGAACATAGGATTTAACCTATGGATGGTTGGATCTAATGTAAACATATTATTAGAACATGTTATGTATGATGGATGCTAGTGGTTGCAAGTGTTTGCTAGTGGATGCTAATAGATGCATATACTTACATTAGGCATTATTATCTCCTAGTGATCGGCCTAATTAGGACAATAAAGCATATGAATATGGATGTATGCGCATTTGAAATTTTATTTTATTTTCCATATTAACTATAAATGGTTGATTATTGCATTAGGATGATGATTTTTACACACATATAAAACTATCAGCTTTTATTAGGGAATTTGCATTCATTTGGATACATGGCACATGCATGATTGCGTAAAAGGGGGTCGACTGAATCACTGACTACCTAATCTTTTGCATTAGTTAGTGACATTGACACTACACTAATTGCATAAGTATCATAAATTGCATTAGAAAGACTTAAGGACAATGGGTATAGTGGATGATCATTGAGTAGTTGACCGTAGAATTTGGATGAAAACATTTATTTCATTCTTCTATCTTTAGAGATTTCGGGGATGAAATCCTTAAAGAGAGAAGAATGTAACAACTCAAAAATTAAGCTATAATAATTAATTAACGAATTAATTAAATGATAAACTAATTTTGTGAAATTACCAGAAATGAGCCATGGAAGTTGAATCATTGTGTCTGTGGTAATTTTCTGGTCAATTTCCATATATAGAATGTCAAAATCCGAGCTAGAACGAAGAAGATACGAATTAAACAAGAAATTAGAAAAGAAGAATACACACACACACACACACACACACACACACACACACACATATATATATATATATAGGGCTAGGCCGACACCTAGGTCGACGTACTCACTGCCAAGGTCAACCGGCATATCGACCTAGCAAAAGGGCGATCGACACCTAGGTTGACCTACCTTGTTGAATAAACGAAGAATTTAATTCTTTATTCCTATAAACTTCAAACACGTCATTTTAGGTTATTTCCTCTCATCCGCTGCGTCTATGCTTCCATCCAACGGCTCCTATCTGGCTTATGATGCGGTTGCACCAAATTCAACCTTCAAATCCAAGCGTTTGAAATCCACAAGCACCACTATAAATAAGACCCTAGGCCTATCTGTTTTTCTTATTCTAGATTTTCTCCATTTGGGTTCACCTAATCAGGCAGGACCCTAAAAGGAATAATTTTCCAAGGAGAAGATCATTTTAAATTAAAATATTGAATACTCTTAAGTGGATCTGAGAAGACCAAGGGAAGAGCTAAGGACTGTAGGTGAGTGATTAGTAATTATTTCATATTTTTACGTAATTTAAAATAATAAGTTTCCAACAGTTGTAGTTTTTTCTACGATTTTGAATTAACCTTTTTACTTGTTTATTTACAGTTTTAGATTTATTGTTTAGCTTGTTTCCTTTTAGCTGTTCTTTTCAGTCATTTGTAGTTAACTACTGTTAATTATAACTTTTTCATTTATTTACAGTTATTTACAGTATTTATAATTTACTATTATTTACGTTATATTTACATCTTTTCTACGTTTGGGATTTTCTTCTATAATTGCCAGTTTCTTTCTATTTTTCCTTTTTACATGAATGAAATAAAATAGATTAAACGGCGAATATGGACTAAATAATAGGAACACTGAAATTACAAAAAATAAGATGTAAAATGTGAAGACTGTAATAAATTGGACGTGGACTGAATTTAAGCCTATTATGATGTATAATTATGATTAAGAAGAGTAAAAAGAGAAAGTGGCTTATTTTTATACTTATACAATGGGTTAAGTTAATGAGCAATATTATAACATAGGTTATAATTAGAAACATAATAGAAAAAGGCTTATTTTGAGACTTATAATAAATTAATAAGCAAAGACAACAATGATAATAATAGAGGATTATTTAAACAATTTATTCTAAGTTACTAAGCAAAAGTAGGACCTGTACCAATTGCATTCCATATTTTCTATGGATACATGTGTCTCACAATAGCCTGAAATGAGATGAGAGCATGCTTATGCTGTTTAGGGTAAATAAAAGGTCAATAATTAAAAGTCCAAATCATGGGGATTTGGACAAGGGGCACAACTAGATTTTGTTTGATAGGGACCAGTACCAACAACATTTCCTATTTTCTATGGACACAGGTGTCTCACTATAGCCTGAAGTGAGATAAGAGCTTGCTTATGTTGTCTAGGGTAAATAAAAAGTCAAAAGAGGGAACAATAAATAGAGTGAACCTAATGGTGGTCAAGCGTGTGGCCTCGGTGCAGGGGATATAATTGAGTTCCAAGCGCTTAGTAGGTGCCTTTCATAGGCACTGGTGTCTAGCTCACAGTAGACAAATTAGTAGAAGGATGATCAAAGGGTAAAATTAGGACTTCAACCTAATTAAACTAGGATTGGGAATTCAGCCTAATCAAAGCAGTTATCTAAGACAAGTGTAAACAATCGAATTAATCTAATAGTTAAATCATATTTATTTCCAGCTTTAACTTTCCTCCTATTTCTTTATTTCCTTTTATACTAGAGCTGTTGCAAAGCCTATTATCTTTACCTTGTTTAAGAATACTAATAATTACTATCACTCACCAGACTTTTAGTCCGATCAACTACTCTATTTTCTCATTTTTTCCCCCATAGGCCAGCAAGGGCAAGGACAGTAGATTACAAACACTTGGAGACTTTAGTGGCTGAGATTTTCTTATGTATTCCTTTTCTTCATTTCTATTTTTAGCTTATTTGATGTACTAGTACTTTTTGAAGGATAGTTTTGTACTTTGATTTTTATGAGACTGAGGTTATGATTTTCATAAGACATGTATTGGCATTTTGAGACATCTTATATATTTTCTTTTATAACTCTATCTTATGAAGTTTGATTTTTGGTAAATTATTGTTTTAACTGTTTCTGCTGTTTTTATCTATTTTGTCTTATGAATCTCAGTCTCTATAGGTTTTAACTATACCTACAACGCACCAAATCTTTTAGTATGCCCATATGGGTATACTAAGGGGTGTAGGGTGTTTCAGTTGTATAAATGTGAACTTAAGTTTTAAAGTGATAAAGAAACATAAGTGGTGCTCTAGAAAATGTTTATAAACTTAAGTAAAGGTAAATGAAATGATTTTATGAAATGGTTTGTAAATGACTTTTAATATTAAATGAAATATTAGTGGTTTAAGAAGTTTTGATTTAAAATTAATGTGAATAAAATAAATTTAATATAGTTACGAACCAATTGGAACAAGTACGTAAGTTGTAGGTAATTCATTTTGTTCGCATAATTATTTTGATCCAGATTCGAGTATACGATTTCGAGGTAATTTACACAAATCCGAGTATGATTTTTCACTCGATTCTTGATGGTGAACACTTGATACAGATTTTTTATTTGACTTTGAATTTTTCTATCATCATATATGGCTATGGATAGAGAACGGAGGTTTCTAATTAAGGAACCGGATTGGAGTCCACACTACAGTGTTCGAGTGAGCAATACTAGTTCGAAAATGAAATTATGTGATCGAGCGAGCGATTAGATTGGTATTGCGTACGGATGGCATATGTAGATCGTACGAGCCTCAAATAATTGTGTGCTTCTTTATTTGCAAATGCAAAAGTATATGGTTGGATATTATTTGTAAATGAGATATAGATTCATGGATGCCAAGGCTAATTTGATGCTTTTGGTTTGATGAGTACAGTTGGTTGCTCAACTAATAGGTACATGTTTATTTTTTTGGATGATGATTTTATGCCCCAGATATGGAAGTCCACTTGACCTTTTGTTTTCTTTTGTAGGTTTGGGATCATAGTGGCGATTTGTAATTTTTTCTATCGAGCCACGCAAACGAGATGATGTTGAAATTTTTCATAACCTTAACAACTTAGAAATTTAAATCCTTTTCAACTGAAATGAATTTTGAAAAGTTAATAGGCTTGGTGGCATTTTTCTTACTTAGGAAATTTCGAGGACGAAATTTTTTCAAAGGGGAGAATGTAACGACCAGGAATTTTGGTCGTTTGATTTTGAATATTGAATTAATTTCAAATATTGAAATAATTGGTTTTTAAGTTAATAGTTGGAATTCAAATATAGAGACTATCTTAATAAATATTTGAATGGTGAATTTAATATTTGAATTGTGATTTAAATATCTGGATTTGAATTGAATATTAAATTTATGGATTTTATGGTCTTATTTTACTCCTTTTAATTAATAAATAATAACCTTGAATTTATTTTGTAAATTTATTTTCAGTAATAAATAGTTCAGATAATTAAACAGAAATTTATTTTTATTTTAACGACTTGATTTTTATTAACGTATTTTTAATTTAATTTATTTATTTTTCGTAATTTTTAATTTGGGAATTATTTAAATTATTCATTTGATAATTTATTGGCATACGAAAGCGTTTTTTAATTTTATAGAATTGAATAACCGATATATATTATTTTTATTTTGGGGTCGTGTTGCTTTTCTGGGCGTGCCTGCATATTTGTTTTATCATTTGCAGTTCATACACACACACAAATTTAGATTGCGTGATGCCAGAAATGGGGCTATATCTTAGACTAACACATAGAAAAATCTCATTCCCCATGTTTTCTTTTCTATTAGCTATTCCATCCAAAGTGAGTATGTTAGGAAAAAAATCAAAGGAAAGGTAAACTCTAAGATTTCAAAAATCCTAATCTCATGATAAACTAAACTAAAATTACAAACAAGCGTCTTTGAACTCATAAGCTGAGAGCATTAATTTAGTATAAGATTTGGGTGTATTTGGTTGAGTTTAGAGACTCGACAGTGCATTTTCATAGGCTAATTTAGCAAAAGTTTGGATTTTTGGAAAATTGGAAGTGTATTTGGAAAATGAAAGCTTTGATTCGGGTTTATGGTGGAGTTTGACATCTCTGGCTGAGTTTCTAGAAGGTGAGGTCGAGCCTAGGTTGGTCGACGTTTGCGTACAACCATGGTAGTGCAGTAGATCACAATTTGTTAGAGTAGATCAGCCTTAGGATTTTTGGGTCGAGCTGATGGACCATGCGGGGAGGAGGAGTTTGGCGATGGTGGGACGTCTTTCCATGGGGAGATGAGCGAGATAGAGGAGGTTGTAGGAGCGATCATGGTGAAGAGAGGAACTGAAAAGAGGTGGGAGTTTGTTAAGGAAGAAGGATTTTGTTATAAAATGGGTAATTAGTTTTAAATTTGAAATTACGGGACTAATTTATATATTTTAAAATTCGTTAACTTATAAATTGAATAACTTGTTAATATGAGGTCCAATCGAGATTAGACCTTTTGTGTAGCGCTTGTAATGGCAAAGGCTACACGATGGAACTAGTTTGGTTGAATTTGAAGCAAGTGAAAATTTAGGCTAAAGTCGGACGTCGTACGATTTTAGTTCAAACTAGAACGCTTCGGTGCCAAGTGCAATTTCGGTGGTTATAATCACCTTTTGGGATAAGTCAATATCTTATCTAGTAGATAAATTATAATGTTTGAGTTTTTTTTTTGAAATTATTGGCTGATTGGTTAAAATATCCGTTTTTAAAGCGATTGTTATTTTAAACTGAAATACGGGTATTTTATTGAGAAATCCGAATTTTTTGACATTGTTATTTTTAATTTCCAGCTATTTTCTTGTGGATTTCTATCCGTTAAATACGTATGATATAGATTACTAAATGCTGAATTTGATTGTTGGTCATTTTGGATATGACATCAACATATATGAAAATTGAACCTTTGTAGTAGAAAAGATAGTTATAGCACTAGTTAAGTGCTATAGTAACTATTTGGCCTCGATATAATATTTATTAAATACTATAAATTGTTGATTTGGTTTGGAAATGATTTTTTAATTGGGAAAATGATTTTAAATCCGATTGCTTTTGAATTTCTATGATATGTTAATTTAAATTTTTTTTAAACTTTTCTATTTTATTTCAACTTCTTTCATTTTTCTTTTATATATATATATATATATAAGTAAATGTTTTAATAATTATTTTTGGAATTATTTGTTTTAATAGAAAATTATTATGATAATGATAATTCTATTCAAAGTAAATGAAAAGGGGTTATCTTTTATTTAAAAGTGATTTTTGTTTTAAAGAAGATGGAAATATCTTGAAAATAAATATTTATGAGACATTTTATATAAAATGTAGTAAATAAGAGAATAGATTTATGAATGGTATCTTATAAATTTAAGGAGAGTCTTATAAGTGATATTTTATAAAAAGGGAAGATGTTTCCATTTGATAAATTTGAGACATAAATCACATTTGTGGATTTATAATAATACATGGAATCATCGTTTTAGGGAAAGTAGTTGGATCTATTTTGGAAATTGGAAGTGTAGTAAATTTGAAGATGTATAAGTGGTGTTTTATAAATCGAATTGAATTTATAAAATAAAATCAATATCAATTTGATAAATTGGAGCAATAAGTTTAATTTGGAAATTTGTTGAAATATATAGATTGATCGTGTTATGGAAAGCTTATGATTTTTATAACGGTATTTGGAATTTGTTTGTATTTGAAGTATGTATTATATTTGAAGATTGATTTAAAAAGGGTGTTTTGGTAATTTCATTAAGAAAATTTATAAAAGTAATTTTTATAAATGAATTTGGAGTTTTATAAAGGGTTGCAAATAAGTCAAGGATTTACAAGATAAGTTATAAATGGTATTTTATAAAAAAGAAGTTTGTATAAAAGATTTTATAAAAAATATAAAAGGTATTTATAAAGAAGACATTAAGTAAAGTTTGGGAATTTATAAAAAGGAGGCTATAATTATATATATATATATATATATATATGTATGTATATATGTATGTATGTATATTTATAAAGGAATTTATAAATGATATTTTCTGAAAGAAATTCTAGAATGAGTTTAGAGCTTATACTTATAAAGGGTATTATAAGTTGTTTTAGAGATTAAAAAGGGAGTTTTATAACTTGAAAAGAGATCCTGATATTTGGAAAGAAGCTTATAAATGATTTTGGATATTTATAAAAGAGTTTTATAAATAAACTTGGAGAATTATTAAGAATTTTACAAATGGATTTGGAATTTTGTAAAGGAGATGTTTATAAACAAAAGAGATTTATGAAAAGGATTTACTGAAGAAATTTATAAAAGAAATTAAGATTGGATTTTCCTAAATTGGCCTTCTTAATTTTGGTGGTGTGGACGTTCGTTCCATGTTTAACACTAAAGGCATAGTGTTTGAGTTTATCCTTATTTCTGTTTCTTTTAAACAATATTTATTTTAATCCTTTGATATGATTTTGAAATAAGAAATCTTTCATAATGTGTTGTGAATGTACTTATACCATTGAGCTAAACATATGAATATATTTTCCAAGTAGGGAAAGTGTAGTGTTTTTATGAATATTCTTATGATGTTGATATATGTATATAGATATTTTTTTTCAAGTATTGAAAGGAGTATAAAGGGTTTGTGAATATATCTTTGTAAAAATATTTTGATTCAAAGTATTTACAAACTGATTTTAATTAATGAAAGGATTCACTAAAGAGGTTAATTGGTGCTATGTGCTTAACCAGCATTATTTTCCTTTGGAAATCAAATCACTAGTAGAATTGTTTTTTATTTGATAGTTAAATAACCGACTATCAAATGTATGCATATTTTAAACTATCATTGTCGGTTCGGAGAGACGAAGATTGGATATGTTATTCGAAAACCACTTCGAATCAGCATAAGTGTTCGAACTAGAGACATCTTGATGATGGTTTCGAAGATGTAGTTCTTTAATGTGAATGGACTACTTGCTATCTTGAGGGTGACTCCAAAATGGATGTAGTAGAAGTAGTGCCTCCGGTTTCTTTTAGGCCTAGAATGAACTTGTATATATGAATGGTGGCATTGCATTTTTGCCTAGAGGGAAGTGCTAGAATTCCAAGCGGGATTGCGATATAAAAAGTAAAATGTAGCCTTAAGTCTCATCAACCGAGAATGACAAAAACATGGGGTATATAGAAGGACTAAGTAGGTCACACCTATTAGGATATTGTCATCGTCTTTCAAGATATATACATTTATGGATCTGGTTGTACATGAGAGCTCTTTGAAAGATTACAGTAGCAACCGGGATAAAAAAATATTCGGTATCACCAAGTAAGGGGAAGGTCGGCCTATGTTGGTAGGGAGTCCATGTGTGGCTCTCGGTACATTTTAAGAGGTGTATTGTGGCAAGCGGTACCCTGGTGCCTTGTCATTATATGGAAATGCATACTCCATAAGTGCCTTCGGACTTAGTTGTATACCCATTATGCAAGAATTTAATTAATGTGACAATTTCGGCTATGATTCAATATTTATTTTAAACCCTAGACATTATTATAATATCAGAAGATTTCCTATAAAATGTTTTGGTTATCGTAAGGTAAAAACTCATTTTCGTTTATGTGCACGTGGTCTTACAAGATACCTTTGTTTTCAAATGGAACATTATAATTCAATTGATGTTTGTTTCTCATGCTGGTTTACTAGAATGATCCAGAAGTTATTTTTCTTATAATGCGTAGTCAAACCAAGCATATTTTCAGATCTAGTTTGGACGCCTTAGAGCTTCAAGAGATGAGCTGGATGTCATGACATATCTCTTGTATATTTTTGGTTTTCACTCCATGTATTGTTTCATTTGTCAGCATTTATGAGGACAAGTTGTTATAACTGTTCAGGTTGATGATTACTGATTAAATGTGCTTGGATTATGATGTATGTGTATTACAGTTTCCTATTGTAAAGATCTATTGTATATTATATATTACTCAGCATGTTGTGAGATTCTATTCTGTCTTTTCTTTCTTTTTCCACAACAATCTGTCTTTACGTCACTTGGATGCTTGGCACATGAATACCATGAGTGTATTAGTCTCGACTTCCAATGATTGAAAAGGGGGTCATTGCACTATCTCCTCTAGCTAAGAATCCTAAATGCAAAATTATCCAAATACTAATTGAAAATGGTTGCATTCGTCTTGTTGCAAATTCGACTGGCGGACCGAAGATCCTAAGAGTCAATTATGGATTGAAGTGTTATGATTGGCAAGATCTTCTAGGTAACAGTTTATTTTATTTTGAATCTATATTGTAACAACCGGATATTTTCAGCCATTCGCATCCACACAACCCGGACTTGAATTGCTCAAAATATCGCATTGTAAATAAATTTGGAGCAAATGAAATAATCACAGAATCACAAACATAGAAATATTAGAATAACTCGCAGCGGAAATTAAAATACCATAGTAGTTCATGAATCTACTATAACAAACTCTCAAAACATTATACATAAAATCAGTTTGAAAAACATATACAATAGAAATCTAAAATACATAGCAGTTTATAAATACCAGAGCTGAAATAGAACAACTGAAACTGAAATGGAACAGATAACTAGACAAGCAGAATCTCCAGCGATTCCTAGCTCCAGAAAAGAAATCCAAAGCTAAGCTGTAAATACTCAGGCTGACCCGAGCATAAAGTAAAACACAAAACACTCGAGTCAGGACATATATACTTATATAATGTAAACCAACTCAAGTGAACTGTAGTAGTAATGTATAATAACTTAAAGGATGCTTGGGATCGTCCATCCTCTAAGGATAAGTCAAACTATAAATTTAAATACATCCCGTGGTTAAAATTTCAAAATGGTATTTATACTTCTAAATCAAATATCATTTAAAAATTTAATATCATTTCAAATTCATTTAAATATTAAAATATCATATTCTTCCAAAACCTCATTCATTTTTATTTAATTTAAATACCATTTCAAATCACATTTCAAAATGGTTTACATTTCAAATCAAAATATTCCATTTAAATCAATTAAATATTCCAATTAAACTAATTAAATATTCCATTTAAATCATTTAAAAATGAAATTAATTATATTTAATAATCAAATATTCAATTCTCAAAATTTTACCATTTTCAGAATTCATTTATCCACTTCAATTTATTAAAACAATGAAATTTCAACTTTCGCAGCATTTAGAAAATGCTACGGTAAATTTACATTTGAAAACAATTCATTTTAACAAAGATAACATTTACAAAAATGTTGTAATAGGTTTTAGTTTCAAATAAAAGCTTTAGTTCAATTCTGCAACTACAGCACTTACGAAGTGCTATAATAGCCTCTAGTTCATTTTTCCTTATAGTTCATTGTATCAGCTACAGCATTTACAAATGCCGTAATATCCTTTACTTAAAAAATGATAGCATTTTAGAAATGCTGTTAATTAAAATTTAGGGTTTTCAATACAGTTTCATAAACAATTATATTTTAATTTAAACCATTTTTAACTAATAAACATCATAATTTCTCACTTTAAAACAATCATTTGAATACCCTTATATTCATGATTTTATAAAGTTAAATTTCCATTCGAAAGTCAATATTCAATAATAATTCACATATTAAATTCAAACATTAAATTTCAATTCTTTATAATTAAATTTTAACTTAACACTTAAGTTTAAATCTCCAAATATAACTTATTTTCATTTTATTTACTTACCTTCAAAACAATTCACTTTTAAACAAAATTCATAAATTCCAATTTAAGTTATATTTCAAAATTCAACTTAAATATTCATTCATTTCACATTTTAACTTTATTCAAAAATCATTAACATATTATAAAATCAATTTAAATTCATTTTAATTCAAAATATCATAAATTTAACATATTTCATATTTAATTTAATTCCATTTTTCACCAAATTATAATTTCCAAAATAACTTACATTTTAGATTTTCTAACTTTACCATTAATTTATTTCACTTATAAATTTTCAGAAAATCAATAATACTTTACAAAAATTATTTTTAATTAAGTTTAAATCATAATATTATAATATTTACATTTCTAAAATATTTTAAATTTTTTAGAAAAACATATTTTAACCATGGGTCTGTATATCATTTTCTAACCTAGGTAAAGTGAATACGGATAATATATCATTTCAATCCATAATTTACAAAGAAAACCCGAGTTTTATCATTTCAAACCCGCAGTCCCAAGTAAAATGAAATAATTGAAAATCTTTCAGGCCTATCATTTCAGCCTATAAAGATTTTCCCCTATTCTAAAGTCCGTTCGTGTATGTATCATTTCAACCCATAGTGATTCTAATCTAAAGGGAACTTGTAGTGTGATAAACTTATATATATAACAGAATAGCATTATATAACAGTAACAGATGATATAACAGGTAAATAAGCATGGGTGAACATCATGTGATCATAACATAGTAGGTGTAACATGGTGATGCATTTTACAGATTCACATGTGATCGGTCTACTAGTCATATAAGTATAAAACTGTCTGGTGAGAATAACTCACTTGTATAAGCTGGAGATGACAACAAAAATACACAAACTGAGATCCACAAAGGCACTATAGCACGTCAATGATTCGAGTGTGGGAGAGCCAAAGCTAGTAGCCTTGTTACATAACAAACAAAACAAAGTACAATACGTAAATTTCAAACAAAACTATCGTAACCAAAGCTAGGAATATAAGCACAATACATAGCTAAACTTTTGCACTTGCATTCAACCGTATATGCTTCAGCTATGGACTGGAAAGGCACTGCAAAGAGATGGTTTTGGATCAAGTTGGATCAGGTTATGGTCATGTTGTGGTCGGCCAAAGCAATACAAAGGAGATGAAGGCATATGTGTGCTTGAATTCACAAAAACAAGGCAAACACAAGAGGGTTCAAGGCATAAATGTTTCGGCCAAGCATGGATTTGGGCATGGACATTATGGTGAGTGCATGTACAGGTGTGGCATGGTCTGAAACTCAGGTTTGTGGCTGGAGTAGGTGGTGTTTGGTCGGCCAAGCATGGTGGTGGAGCGGTGGATCAAGTAAAGCTCGGCCATGGTGAATCAAGTGGTGTTTGTTCATTTTTTTAGTGGATCTACCTCATGGATGACTTCGGCCATGGGATTTCAGTGGAGAGGAGGGTATGGTGACTGTAATAGGTGGTGGTAGAGGCAGCCAAGGGGCTGGAGATGGCAGGCCGATCACAAGGAAGATGGAGGCAAGTGCAAAAATCCATATAAACAAGTATAAAATGTGAAAAAGAAGAAATTTTTACCAAAATTCTTGTGCAGGGGATAGCAAATTTTTTTTAGGGTTGAGAAGGTTTATTTCACGTGAAAAACTAAAGAGAAAGTTGGCAGAAGCAAGGAGTAATGGCAGCAAATGAAGTGGTGTTGATTGATAATGAAAATGTAGAGTGAATATGAAAGTGCTAGGAATAAAAATGGTCACAAACTTTTCATATTTCCATATTTTCTTTTAAAATTTTAAATACCAAAAAAATACTTATAAATAAAGATAAAAACACGAAAATATAGTTAATAAACAAAAATAAATAAATAAGTATTAATTAAATATAATTAAATTAGGAAAAATAGCAAAAAAATTGGAAACTAGACTTAAAAATTTGAAAATAAATGCAATAAATTTTTGGAAATTTTTTATGTACCTAAAAATACTTATAAATAAAGATAAAAACACAAAAATAAAATGTATGCATAAAAATAAATAAATAAATTTTAAATAAATATAATTAAATTAAGAAAATAGCTTAAAATAGAAACTAGGTTATTAAAATTGAAAATAAATACACTAAGCTTTGGAAAAATTATAACATTACTTTAAAATATTTTAAAATAAAAATATATACCTAACATGTCATATAACACATATTAGAACATAATATGACAAATAAAAATATTATTTATATAAATTAAAATAGACAATTTTATTAAACAAATCAATTTACATACAATATTGTAAAAAGCATAACTTTCACAATATAAATCGGATTTCAACGAAACAAAAAGCAGTATTCTTGAAATTTAATATATTTTCATAATAAAAGATAAAATTCAAAAATTCAAAATTTTAAATTTTAAATTTAGAAGTCAAAGTTTGACCTGATTGACCAAAAATCCACTTTTATAGAAATATCCTATTTATTCAGGTTTGAAATTATAGTTCACACAAAATCAAAATATACTTTTAAAATAACAAAATTTAATCATTTTAATAAATAAAATAAATTTTTTAAATCAGGAGTTTCAATTTAAATAATTTAAATAAATAATTAAAATAATCACAAAATACTAGGTTGTTACACTCTCCCCCACTCAAATATTTTCGTCCTCGAAAAGAACGAACAAGGAAAATAAGGAAAAGCACGATAGCCAATAGATAGTACCTGGAAAAACAATATCGGATTCCAAGCACAAATTCTCTCCTCCGTTTTTCGGGTACAATCTCGATCATCAGTACCCCATCGTACTTCGATCAAACTAATAGATTTCCTTCTTAGCTGCTTCGTACCTTTATCGATAATACGAAGTGGCTTACTCTCGACAGTCAGATTAGGCTCAATATCCCAACCATCAATAGCAGAAGGCTGAACAAAAGAGATAGGCCAAGAAGAACCAGAGAAGAAGTGAGACGTGGAATACATCTTGCACTCCAGAATGCTTCTTGGGCAAATCCAAATGATAAGCCAAAGAACCAACTCTTTCCACAATGCAGAAAGGACCCTCGAAGAGGACAAAGGTAGAAATGGCTAGAAGGGAAAATAGGTTAAAAGACAAGGATGAACCATTATTTTAAAACCATATAAATTTCAATTTAAAATTTTATATTTACAACATTTTAAACATTTTATAATATGATAAATAGTCATTTGATTCAAATTTGTTAGTTTGAAGTAAAAAAAACTTAAAAACATTTTAAATTATTAAAACAAGTAAAATAATGATCAAAATATCCTTTATATAATACACTATCAATATACTTTTATAACTCGATGTCTTAACAAGTTTACTTTCGTTCCTGTAGACTCTAGCCATGCGTTGATCAGGCATAAAGATAGAATTCTCCAGGTACTTAATAGACTTGTTTCAACACCCGGTGAAAATACTGGCAACCTTTTAAAAACAACAGACATGGAAAGTACAATCCAAACAAATCAACCAAACCAAACATGTCGATCATGGATCGCGGATACACAATGGTTACACCTGGATCCTCCAAGAAACATCCATACCCGTAGGCTGACTACCGCAGCCCTGCGATTACGCCATAAAGACGGGTAGTACCGCAGATACACAATGGTTACGCCTGGATCCCCCAGGAAACATCCTTACCCTTAGGCTCTCGCAGCCCCTGCAGATTACGCTACTAAGCGACCCAATAGATCATAGATACACAATGGTTACGCCTAGATCCCCCAAAACATCTATACCCTTAGGCTCTCGCAGCCCCTATGAATAACGCTATGCAGTCGCGATCATGAGACAATGGAGATCGCCATGGAATTCGATGGACACTCGAGTATCATATAAGATAACCCAAATCAGAGAGAATAATATCGATAGAATGAATCCACGGTGTGGCCACAAAGCGGATATCAAGCAGAAGGCACTTTCCATATCTTTACTATGAAAATATGTATCATATAGTACCTTTCAAGATCACTTTCAAATATCACACTTATATAAAGTCCATTATATAAAAGATTTCATTTTCAAATCAAATACTTTCCAAATCAATAGTATATCAAATCATACTTATATAGACTTCGATTATATAAGATTTCTCTTTACAAATTGAGTACCCTTTCATATCAACAGTTTCAAATCACTTCATACTTATACAAATCAATTTCATACTTATACAAATCCATTTATATAAGTTCGATAACTCCCAAATCAAAGTATTTAAATAAACAAGGTTCTCAATTTCAAACCATTTCAATAGCAATTCAGTTTCAAAATCATATATGATTTCGCTAGATCATTTCTTCCTAATTTCATATATTCAGTTTCAAAGTTTCTTAAAATAATCCAAATTCCCAAATCAACAAAAACTTAGGTCAAACATATTCATTTCCATTTCAAACATATATTCACTTTCAAACAATCATAATACTTCCAAAGTTATAAATCTTTCGAAACCAACATACTTGTAATCATTGCACTTTGAAAATCATAACATTTCGAAATCATACATTTGAAATCATAAAACATTCCTTTAATTCTTGACATTTCACAAATTTATTCAATTAACCCCAAATCTAAAATTTCCAATTTTAATTCAATTCAAACCATCAGTTTCAATTCAATTTAGTTTTTCAACAAAACCATTTCAAATATTATCAAATTTCAAATAAAGATTTTATCCATAAAATAAACTATTAAATATTTAATATATTTCAAAGCTTAAATATACCATATTCCAAAACTAAATTTTATAATTTCATATATCTCAAATTTTACTTCATTATTACTTAGTTTTGAAATATTCATTTCATAAATCCATCATTTTTAAATAAACTCAAATTACAAGTAAACCAAATATCCTTTCATACAAATATAAACTTCAAATGTTCATTTATCAAAATCAATTATCATTCCAAATTCACATTCTTTATCAAATATAGATTATATCATTTCCAAACCATTTCAATCATCAAAATATCTAAAATGGTTACTAAGTTTAAAACCTTCCCTTTTTAAAACCTTCAAACTATTTATTTCCATATGAAAAATCCAATTTACCATTGGAAAGATTATTATTCTATATACATACTTTATTCAAAACATTTCAAATCTATATTACATACTAGTATAATTCAAAATAGTCTTGTTTATTTCAGTCAACAAACAGTTTCAAACTTATATAAATCATTTTACTTTATACTTTAATCATACCAAACTAAACTTATATTCTTTATCAAATACCCTATACCTTTCAAAATTACTTAGCTTAGAAAAGTTAACCTTGATTTAGAAGTGCTCGAACCTTCAAAATAGTCGAAGAAATCATATTTTCAGTCCAAGAGTTGGAAATCACCAACAAATCAGTAAACCAATTCCAAAAGATAGGATCATACCAAAACAAATCTGAATCTTAAGGACTTAACACCGGCTTACTTTAAATCATTTCAAATATATATATATATATATATACATATATATACATATACATATACATATATCTTTCGAATATCAAACCATACTTCAAAATATGAAATCACAATTTGGTTTCTAGAAATCACTCGCATAGCAAAGCTACTAAAGTGGCCTCTCCCCCACTCAGAAACTCGAAAATCAATGTCGATGATGCATGCATTCATCACCGAAATTATTTTCCAGCGACATAAGTGGGTTCTGGACTTTTATTTTCTTGAAAATTCTTTGAAATCTCTTCGAAATCATTTGAATTCATTCGAATACATTTGAAACATTTCTTATTCGAAAAATATCTTTAAATCATATTATTATTATACATTTTCCAAAATCTTAAAACCGATTTCAAAACACCGGAGTTCAATTCCTCGAAATTTAAATTCAAAAACCTTCAGTTGTAAATCATTTATATATAAGTCAAATTCTTATAAATTTTCAAAATTTCAAATCCTTTCAAAGCTTCAATTTTTTCAAAGAAAGAAAAATATATAATCCATATCGAAAATATTTCACTTTTATATATAAAATGGGGTAATCCTTATCAAAAAAAATAATAATTTCGATGTATGCACATTTTCAAAATATAACCAAACACAAATTTCCAAAGAATGTTTCAAGGATGGATTTCAGAACAAACAGAGATTCGAATTTAGAGGAACCTAATCAAATAGAATTCTGGTTCGAAGATAAGCTCGAACAAAGATGAGATAAATTAATTTCCCAATAGAAGATAGATAAGCCTATATTAATCGCGGGCGACCTTAGCCGGTCAACCATGCCTTCAGGAATATATCCAATGCGGAAATCTAAGGCAAATCGACCATCGATCGCCAGAGATAAAATCTGGGCAGAGCATGAGATACATAGCATCGTAAACCGAGGATAAAGAAATCTCCGGTGAATCAATGCCAATTGTAAAGGAGGTTCACCCTTTTACAAATCATTCAAAGATTGGCGGAATCACCGATCTTTAGAGAGGTCATTTAATGTGGAGTTAGGAATGCTCCAAGGTCAAAAGGGTACAAGATTGGACTTCAGAACGAGTCGGAGCGTTCCAAAGTTCAAGGAATCCTTATCGATAAGAATCCTAACCAAGAGATTTCTAACAAGGTGGATACCGAAGGGATAAAGTTTAGAAAAATCTTGATTTCAAAATAAGAAAAACTTTATATTAATATAATCTTTGAAAATACTTTAAAAATCATTTGGAAATCATTTTATACATCAAAAATACGTTCTCTCACAAAGAAATGATTCTGAGATTGATTTCACTCATTCTAGGGTATTTCTACCCTATCTCTAATAGTTTTTGCTCCGCAGGCTACGGTTTGCCGAAAACCAAAGCTCTGATACCAAATGTAACAACCCAATATTTTTAGCCATTCGCATCCACACATGCCGGACTTGAATTGCTCAAAATACTGCATTGTAAATAAATTTGGAGCAAATGAAATAATCACAGAATCACAGACATATTAATATCAGAATAACTCGCAGCGGAAATTAAAATACCATAGTAGTTCATGAAGCTACTATAACAAACTCTCAAAACATAATACATAATATCAGTCTGAAAAACATATACAATAGAAATCTCAAATACATAGTAGTTTATAAATACCAGAGCTGAAATAGAACAACTGAAACTGAAAGGGAACAGATAACTAGACAAGCAGAATCTCCAGCGATTACTAACTCCAGAAAAGAAATCCAAAGCTAAGCTGTAAATACTCAGGCCGACCCGAGCATAAAGTAAAACACAAAACACTCGAGTCAGGACATATATACTTATATAATGTAAACCAACTCAAGTGAACTGTAGTAGTAATGTACAATAACTTAAAGGATGCTTGGGATCACCCATCCTCTAAGGATCAGTCAAACTATAAATTTAAATACATCCCGTGGCTAAAATTTCAAAATGGTATTTATACTTCTAAATCAAATATCATTTAAAAATTCAATATCATTTCAATTTCATTTAAAATATTAAAATATCATATTCTTCCAAAACCTCATTCGTTTTTATTTAATTTAAATACCATTTCAAATCACATTTCAAAATGGTTTATATTTCAAATCAAAATACTCCATTTAAACCAATTAAATATTCCAATTAAACCAATTGAATATTCCGTTTAAATCATTTAAAAATGAAGTTATTATATTTAATAATCAAATATTCAATTCTCAAAATTTTATCATTTTCATAATTCATTTATCCACTTCAATTTATGAAAACAATGAAATTTCAACTTTCACAGCATTTAGAAAATGCTACGGTAAATTTACATTTGAAACAATTCATTTTAACAAAGATAGCATTTACAAAAGTCCTGTAATAGGTTTTAGTTTCAAATAAAAGCTTTAGTTCAATTCTGTAACTACAGCACTTACGAAGTGCTATAATAGCCCATAGTTCATTTTTCCTTATAGTTCATTGTATCAACTACAACATTTACAAATGCCGTAATATCCTTTACTTAAGAAATGATAGCATTTTAGAAATGCTGTTAATTAAAATTCAGGGTTTTCAATACAGTTTCATAAACAATTATATTTTAATTTAAACCATTTTTAACTTATAAAAATCATAATTTCTCACTTTAAAAAAATCATTTGAATACCCTTATATTCATGATTTTATAAAGTTAAATTTCCACTCAAAAGTCAATATTTAATAATAATTCACATATTAATTTCAAACATTAAATTTCAATTCTTTATAATTAAATTTTAACTTAACACTTGATTTTAAATCTCCAAATATAACTTATTTTCATTTTATTTACTTACCTTCAAAAAAATTCACTTTTAAACAAAATTCATAAATTCCAATTTAAGTTATATTTCAAAATTCAACTTAAATATTCATTCATTTCACATTTTAACTTTATTCAAAAATCATTAGTATATTATAAAATCATTTAAATTCATTTTAATTCAAAATATCATAAATTTATCATATTTCATATTTAATTTAAATTCCATTTTTCACCAAATTATAATTTCCGAAATAACTTACATTTCAGATTTTCTAACTTTACCATTAATTTATTTTACTTATAAATTTTCAGAAAATCAATAATACTTTACAAAAATCATTTTTAATTAAGTTTAAATCATAATATTATAATATTTACATTTCTAAAATATTTTATAAATTTTAGGAAAACATATTTTAACCACGGGTCTGTATATCATTTTCTAGCCTTTAAATATTTGAATTTTTGAATTTTATCTTTTATTATGAAAATATATTAAATTTCAAGAATACCGCTTTTCGTTTCGTTGAAATCCGATTATATTGTGAAAGTTATGCTTTTTACAATATTGTATGTAAATTGATTTATTTAATAAAATTGCCTATTTTAATTTATATAAATAATATTTTTATTTGTCATATTATGTTCTAATATGTGTTATATGACATGTTAGGTATATATTTTTATTTTAAAATATTTGAAAGTAATGTTATAATTTTTCCAATGCTTAGTGTAATTTTTTTTCAATTTTTATAACCTAGTTTCTATTTTTAAGCTATTTTCTTAATTTAATTATATTTATTTAAAATTTATTTATTTTCTAACGGGTCTGTATATCATTTTCTAGCCTAGGTAAAGTGATACAGATCTTATATCATTTCCATCCGTAATTTACAAAGAAAACCCTGGTTTGATCATTTCAAATCCATAATCCCAAGTAAAATGAAATAAATAAAAATCGTTCAGGCCTATCATTTCAGCCCATAATGATTTTTTCTTATTCTAAAGTCCGTTCGGGTATGTATCATTTCAACCCATAGTGATTCTAATCTAAAGGGAAATTGCAGTGTGATAAATTGATATAAATAAACAGAATAACAATATATAACAGCAACAGATGGTATAACAGGTAAATAAGCATGGATGAACATCATATGATCATAACATAACAAATATAGCATGGTGATATGTTTTACAGATTCAATTGTGATCAGTTTACTAGTCATATAAGTATATATTTGTCTGGTGAGAATTACTCACTGGTATAAGATGAAGACAACGACCAAAGTACACAAACTGTAATCCACAAAGGCATGATAGCACGACAATGATTTGAGAGTGGGAGAGACAAAGATAATTCCCTTGTTACATAACAAAAAAAACAAAGTAGAATACATAAATTTCAAACCAAACTATTATAAACAAAGCTAGAAATATAAGCACAATACATAGCTAAACTTTTTGTACTTTCATTCAACCACTTATGCTTCAACTATGGACTAGAAAGACATTGTAATGGGATGGTTTTGGATCAAGTTCGGATCAGGTTAAGGTCAAATAGGGGTCGGCCAAAGCAACATAAAGGAGATGAAGGTATGTGTGCATGCACTTACAAAAACAAGGCAACTACAAGCAACAACATGGATTTTAAGGCCTAAATGTCTTCGGCCAAGGGACTATTGTGTAACGACACAGAATTTAATAGGTTTTGAATAATTAATTCATTTTAAATGTTGAATGGGAAATATAATTTGATTTTGAATAAAAAGATTTTGATTAGATTAATGAAATTAGTTAAATTTTCAATATGGAAATTCAATTGAAATTTGAATAATAATAATTTAATATTGGAATTGGGATAATTGGTGATTCTGGGTGTAAATAGATATAAAAATAAATTCTAAAATTTATTTTAAGTCTATTTGGATTTGAATTATAATATTGAACTGTTGGATGGAATTAAAAGTCGATAGGTTGAATTTGGGATTTTATATTAATTTAATAACGGAATTTAATATAATATAATAATGTAAATCATCAGATTTTGTTTTAAAATGAATCAGAATGATTTCTGATGTGAATATAAATTCTTTATGATTTATAATAAAGTTAGAAGAGTTTTAAAAGTGAAATTTTAAGTGATTTTGACAATTTCGGAAATCGCTCGATTTAATGGACGAGTTAAAATAGCCTTCCGGGGCACAGTCTCGGAATTCGATGAAACCAGTTCCATTGGATCCGTAATAGTTAGTTATTATCGGATTTCAATTTTCGTAGCAATCGGAGTTGTCGTTTGACCCTGGCAGCTCAAAACGCGTAGAAACTACTTTAATCGATTTAATTTAAAATTTGAGTGTTTATTTCCATAACTCACACATATGATCGAATTAGCCTTCGAAACACGTTCCATTGTGTTCGGAATGCGGGTAAAACATTATAATCGCCTATCGGCACACGTCGTTTGGAGATCGTGTGAAAAAGTTGCTTTAAAATGAATTTAATATTAAAATAATATTTATACACGTATATATATGCGTTATCGACCAAACCCTAGCCCTAATTCACGAGCTGCCGTTGTATATTATTCAATGGCCGTAAACGAACGACTTTTCCCCCTCAATTTCTCTCTATCCATCGACTTTCAACGAAAATCATCAACTGGAAGATCGGAGAGCTTGACGAGGGCTTTCAATCCATATGGTCGCGATCGAGATTTGCGAATCATGGAGGGCGGTAGGCTACTGCGTTCATCGCGCGTACATGTTCAGATCTTGGAGCCATGGGAGAACCGAGCTTCACTTCGTTTTGGCCGTAGGTGAAGTTTTCGAGGGGCTTCAGCGTAGAGGCATTGGATCATCGCCGATTGAAGTGAAGAGGGAGCGACGATCAACCCTAGAGGACGACAATGGGTTCGGCAACAACCTATTGCGCGTGAGGGAGAAGAAATGGACGGCTAGACTTGGTTTGTGTAAATTATAAAAAGAAATTTTGTTTTAAAATTTGTTCCAAACTTTAAAATTCTATAAATTGTGCGTATGTTATCAGATTTCGACGAAACTAGCGACCCCGGAATTGCAGCGACGAGTACTACGCAGTGGAGCAATTTTGGGATCATTCTGAGAAAATAAATTTTTTTGGTTAAATCGAACGCCATTCAATTTAATTTAAAATTTGAACGCTCTTCGGAAATTCAAGGTGAGTTAATCTCACTCACATCTGGATACCAGTTAATTTAAATAGCTAATATTTAAATGTTTGATTGGTTATTTAGCTGAATATGATAATTATTATCAGATTGAATTGATATTTATTGGTTGTGCTAATATCTGTGGATGCAGGAAAACAGGTTGGAGGGATCCAATAGGATTCCTCACAAATAGAAATTTTATTTATATTTTGTGATATATCTCATTGATATCCTGTGATAAATTGATTTAGATCTCATTATTCTGCGTTCTATTTATATACTGTGATAGATTAATTTGAAAATTAAATTGTGTTGTGCTATGATTGGGTGAATACAATCTGGGAATTTAAATATAAATCAAATAAATTGGGTTTAAAAGGAAATAAAAGAAATTCTTAACTAAAGAATTTAAAGGGATTAAATTCAAGAAATTGGTTGAAAATTTGAAGTGTTTGAAATTGTGATTTATAAAGGAAATGTGAATTGTTTTAAAATAATAACGAGATTTATTTTTAAAGGATGGGAAGTGTATTTTTTTCCTGGAAACTAAGCATGTTTTAAAGAAAGATTGTCGAAGTATAAACTGGAAAGTTTTGTAAAGGTGTTTTTAGAATATTTTAGAAAATTATTACTTTTAATTGTTTTTAAGTGGAAGTAAATATTTGTTTAAGTAATTATGGTATTTAATTATTAAAAAGGTAATTCAAAATTATGTTTCTAAAGGGAATTAAATATGAACATTTGATAATAATCTCATATAAAAAGAAATTTTTTGATTAAATTACTTGAGGAACATTTATAGATTTTCAAAAGTATAATTTGAATAAAGAATTTAGTAATCATATTTTGAATACTTTAAGTACATTTTTAAAGTGATTCCCAGGAAATAGCAATGTGTTTAAAAATAAAAGGAGTTTATTTTTAAAGTATGGAAAGGAATTTACGGGATGAACGTAAAATTGAATTTGGATAAATCGTGTAGGATTTATAAAAAGAATTCTTTTGGGTTATCCTAAATTGGAAGTGTATTTCCCTGAAAAGCCAAGTATGTTTTTAAAGCAGATTTTTTTTGAAAAAGTTAGAAGTTTTGAAGTTGTATTAAAAAAATGGTTTCAAGAAATTATTTAACTTGTAAGAATTTTAAAAGCGAACATTTATCAAGTTAGTTATAGAAGTAATTATTTTAAAGGGGTAATTAGTATTATGTTTTAAAGAATATTATTAATATTTATACTTTATAAAATGGTTTTATTTTAAAGATAATTAATTAAAGCTTTATTTGAAACATGTATAGGATTTCATAACTTTATTTTAAAATTTAGTATGACTTAACTTTAATTTGAAGAAAATAGTTTATATTTTTTAAAAGTATATATATTTTAAATCAAGCATGTAAGAAATTTTAATATAAATGTTTCAATGTATTTTCAAGAATAAAGAATTTAAATTGTTTTAAATCTTAAGTATTGATACTTGGATGTTTTCAGAGGAAGTAAAGCTTTGGGAATCTATTCCATGAGAAGAGTTGGGCTTGAAAACTGTTTCAAAAGGATTTGAAAATGGAAATATATCTTGCAAAGATATTTTTGAGGAAAATAAATAATGTGGGAAATTATTTATTGTGTGATGGATACTTATGGATGTTAATTGATAGTTGAATCACCAACTATCAATATTGGCCAATGCGTTGATCGTTTCGAAGAGATCGGGATCGGGATTAATTTATCGAAAACCACTTCGATCCGGTTTGTACGTTTTCGTGGGAAAAACGAGTTCGGAGTCAAAGTTGGAGCAGTGAAGTGCAAGGGCTAGTCGCTACTAATCCCGAGGATGTTTCCAAAATGGATGTAGTAGGAGTAGTGTCTTTAGTTCCGTTCGAACCCGGGACGGACTTGTATGGATGAATGCTTTCGGAACATCGTCTGGTGGACGATAGGCATTCTAAGTAAAACGTTCTAAAAGGTAACGCTTAGCCTCAAGCCTCATCAACCGGGAATGACTGAAAATCATGGGTTATGCAGCAAGGCTAAGTGGGTAGCACCCATTTCAGGGTGAAGTCATCCCTATCTAGATGTCCCTTTTTATTCGGCTTAGTGGTGCGGTTGTTGATCCCAACCGTGGGGTGATCTTACTCGGGATTATCCAGTAAGAGGTAGTACCGACCTTGTGTTGCAGCGGATTGGGAGTAATCCTCGGTACACTGATCTAGACCAGGTACTGTGACAGGTGGTACCCCAGTGCTTAGTCATTAGTTGGAAATCCATTCTCCCTTACGAGTTTTGTTTGTATTACCCACGATTGCGGCTAGTAGCTGGAATTTAATGAATGTAACAATTTCGGCTATTTTAATAAGTATTTGTATATAGACCCTATTATAATATCAGAGAATTTTTATAAAAGTGTTTTAGCTATCGTAAGGTAAAAACCCGACATGTTTATTTGTGGCGTGGTCTTACGAGATGCTTTTGTTTTCAAAAGGATTTTTGAAACTTTAATAATCAATTTGGGTGGATTATTATCAACTGGTATTCCAGACTGACTCGGGTGTTATTTCATTATAATGCTCGGGTTAGACCGAGTATTATATGTTCAGGATAGGATGCTATGGAGCAGGAGAGGAGCTGGAGTCCGAGACGTATTATTCGTACTTGTTTATATCCGCTGCTGCGCTCGTTTGAAATTGTCAGGCTGGTAATGGTTGTTTGTTTGTGATACTCTGATGATATATTATATAAAACAAATATAGTTTTCATCTTGTGTAAAGATCTGATATTATATATTATATTTTGTTCCGCTGCGATTGTGAGATTCTGATATTGTTTAGTTCCTTCTCTCTTCTATCTTTTTTCTTTCCCTTAACAATTTGTCTTTTCCGGCACTTGATTGTCAGCATATTATACTGTGGAGTATTTTGAATCGATTTTCGAGGATCAAGAAGGACAGGTCATCACATATTAGGCATGGCCTGATCTGGAAGGATCAACTACAGGTGTGGTAGAGGTCCATGGCTCAGGTTGTGGCTGGTGGTGGTGGTGAATGGTCGGCCAAAGTACGATAGTGGAGTGGTGGATCAATGGAAGGCTCGGCTATGAAGTTTAAAGAGGAGTTTTCATCAATTTTTGGTGGATCATCATCCTATAGGGCTTCGGCCATGGATGGTCAATGAGAAGGAGGAGATGATGGATAGAGTAGGTGGTGGTGGAGGCGGCCAAAGTGCTAGAGTTGGTAGGCCGAACTACATTATGGTGAAGGCAAGTGCAAAATCAAACAAAACAAGTAGAAAAAGTGAAAAAAATGAAAGTTTTTTACCAAAAATTTGCTTCAGGAAATTGCCAGACTTTTCTTAGGGTTTGGAATTTTTTTTTCACATGAGAAAGTAAAGAGAAAATTGGCTGAAGCAAAGAAGTAAAGGCAGCAAATGAAGTGGTGTTGATTGATAATGAAAAGGTGAAGTGAATGTGAAAAGACTAGGAATAAAAATAGTCACAAACTTTTCATATTTCCCTATTTCTTTTTGAAATTTTAAATACATGAAAAATATGTATAAATACATTTAAAACACATAAATATAGTAAATAAAAAATATATTACTTAAATATAATTAAATTAAGAAAATAGCAAAAATTGTAAACTAGGCTTAAAAATTTGAAAATAAATGCAATAAACTTTGGAAAAATTATAACATTACTTTAAAATATTTTAAATAAAAATATATACTTAACATGTCATATAACACATATTAGAACATAATATGACAAATAAAAATATTATTTATATAAACTAAAATAGACAATTTTATTAAATAAATCAATTTACATACAATATTGTAAAAAGCATAACTTTCACAACATAAATAAGATTTCAACGAAACGAAAAGCAGTATTCTTGAAATTTAATATATTTTCATAATAAAAGATAAAATTCATAAATTCAAAATTTTAAATTTTAAATTTAAAAGTCAAAGTTTGACCAGATTGACCAAAAATCCACTTTTCTGGAAATATCATGTTTATTCATGTTTGAAATTATAATTCACACAAAATCAAGATATACTTTTAAAATAACAAAATTTATTCATTTTAGTAAATAAATTAAATTTTTTAAATCAGGAGTTTCAATTTAAATAATTAAAATAAACAATTAAAATAATCACAAAATACTGGGTTGTTACAATCTCCCCCACTCAAATCTTTTCGTCCTCGAAAAGAACGAACAAGGAAAATAAGGAAAAGCACGATAGAAAAAAATAGTACCAGGAAAAACAATTTTGGATTCCAAGCACAAATGCTCTCCTCCGTTTCCCAGGTACAATCTCAATCATCAGTATCCCATCGTACTTCGATCAAACTAACATATTTCCTTCTTAGCTGCTTCATACCTCTGTCGACAATACGAAGTGGCTTACTCTCGACAGTCAGATTAGGCTCAATATCCCAACCATCAAGAGCAGAAGGCTGAACAAAAGAGATAGGCCAAGAAGATACCGGAGAAGATGTGAGACATGGAATACATCATGCACTCCAGATGCTTCTTGGGCAAATCCAAACATTAAGCCAAAGAACCGACTCTTTCCACAATTGCGGAAAGGACCCTCGAAGAGGAAGAAGGTAGAAATAGTTAAAAGGGAAAGTAGGTTGAAAGACAATGATGGACATTATTTTAAAACCATACACATTTCAATTTAAAATTTGTATATTTATGACATTTTAAACATTTAATAATATACATTTTATAATATGATGAAGAGTCATTTGATTCAAATTTGATAGTTCAAAATAAACAATATTTGAAACTTTTTTAAATTATTTATAAAAGTAAAATAGATGATCAAAATATCCTGTATATGTTACTTTATAAAAATACTTTTATAACTCGATGTCTTAACAAGTTTACTTTCGTTCCTGTAGACTCTGGCCATTCGTTGAACAGGCGCAAAGCTAGAATTCTCCAGGTACTTAATAGACTTGTTTCAACACCTAGTGAAATTACTGAAAACCTTTTAAAAACAACAGATATGGAAATTACAATCCAAACAAATCAACCAAACCAAACATGTCGATCATGGATCGCGGATACACAATGGTTACACCTGGATCCCTCAAGAAACATCTGTACCCATAGGCTGACTACCGTAGCCCTGCGAGTACACCATGAAGACGGATAGTACCGCAGATATATAATGGTTACGCCTGGATCCCACAGGAAACATCTGTACCCTTAGGCTCTCGCAGCCCCTGCGGATTACGCTACCAAGCGACCCAATAGATCACAGATACACAAAGTTTACACCTGGATCCCACAGGAAACATCCGTACCCTTAGGCTCTCGCAACCCCTGTGAATTACGCTATGTAGCCGCGCTCGTAAGACCATGGAGATCGCCATGGAATTCGATGGACACTTGAGTGTCATATCCGGAAAACCCAAATCAGAGAGAATAATATCGATAGAATGAATCCATAGTGTGGCCACAAAGAGGATATCAAGCAGAAGGCACTTTCCGTATCTTTACTTCAAAAATATGTATCATATAGTACCTTTCAAAATCACTATAAAATATCATACTTATATAAAGTCCGTTATATATAAGATTTCATTTTCAAATCAAATATTTTCCAAATCAATAGTATATCAAATCATACTTATATAGACTTCGATTATATAAGATTTCTCTTTACAAATTGAGTACCCTTTCATATCAACAGTTTCAAATCACTTCATACTTATACAAATGTATTCGAATAATATGATTTAAAGATATTTTCTGAATAAGAAATGTTTCAAATGTATTCGAATGAATTCCAATGATTTTGAAGAGATTTCAAAGAAGTTTCAAGAAAATAAAAGTCCAAAACTCACTTATGTCGTTGGAAAATAATTTCGGTGATGAATGCATGCATCATCGACATTGATTTTCGAATTTCTGAGTAGGAGAGAGGCCACTCTAGTAGCTTTGCTATGCGAGTGATTTTGTGAAACCAATTTTGATTTCAGATTTTAAAGCATGATTTGATATTCGAAAGATATAATAAATATATATGTATGTATGTGTATATATATATATGTATGTATGTATGTATGTATTTGAAATGATTTAAAGTAAGCCGGTGTTCAGTCCTTGAGTTTCAGATTGTTTTGGTATAACCTTATCTATTGGAATTAATTTACCAATTTGAGGGTGATTTCCAACTTTTGGATTTTTAATACGATTTCTTCGACTATATTTTAAAGTTCGAGCACTTCCAAATCAAGTTTTAATTTTCAAAGCTAAGTAATCTCGGAAAAATATAAATCATTCGATTAAGTAAATGAGTTTGGAACTTTTTTGTTAAGTAAATGAATCAGACTATTTTGAACTATACTGATATGGAATTTAGTTTGGAATGTTTTGAATAAAATTTAGTTTTAAATAGTTTGAAAGGTAAATTGATCTTTTGAATAGAAATAAATAGTTTAAAGGTTTTAAAAGGATAGTTATAACTTGAAAGTTATTTTGGGTATAATTAATTATGAGAAGATATTTGATTTTGCAAATTAATTTGGATAGTAAAACCCATTATTTATATGATTTTTGGGAAATGAATTTTTTTGACAAAAATTTTGTTGATGTGGAAATTTGGATTATTTTCTAAATCTCTTATTTTGAGAAACTTTGAAACTGAATGTATAAATTGGAAGAAATGATTTGACAAAATCATATATGATTTTGAAACTGAATTGATATTGAAAGGAAGTGAAATTGAGAACCTTGTTTTACTAAATACTTTGATTTGGGAGTTATCGAACTTATATAAAATTGGTTTGTATAAGTATGAAGGTTATTTGAGACTGTTGATTTGAAAGGGTACTCAATTTTGTAAAGAGAAATCTTATATAATTGAAGTCTATATAAGTGTGATTTGATATACTATTGATTTTGGAAAGTATTCGATTTGAAATGAAATCTTATATATAATGGACTTTATATAAGTATGATATTTGAAATTGATTTGAAAGGTACTATATGATAGATATTTTCGAAGTAAAGATATGGAAAGTGCCTTCTGCTTGATATCCATTTTGTGGCCACAATGTGGATTCATTCTATCGATATTATTCTCTCTGATTTGGTTTTTTCGGATATGATACTCGAGTGTCCATCGAATTCCATGGCGATCTCCATGGTCTTATAAGCATGACTGCATAGCGTAATTCGCAGGGGATGTGAGAGCCTATGGGTACGGATGTTTCCTGGGGGATCCAGGCGTAACCATTTTGTATCTGCGATCTATTGGGTCACTTGGTAGCGTAATTCGTAGGGGCTGCGAGAGCCTAAGGGTACGGATGTTTCCTGAGGGATCCAGGCGTAACCATTGTGTATCTGCGGTGCTACCAGTCTTCATGGCGTAATCGTAAGGCTGCGGTAGTCAGCCTACAGGTACGGATGTTTCCTGGGGGATCCAGGCGTAACCATTGTGTATCGGCGATCCATGATCGACATGTTTTGGTTTGGTTGTTTTGTTTGGATTGTACTTTCCATATCTGTTTTTAAAGATTTTTCAACTATTTTCACTGGGTGTCGAAACAAGTCTACTAAGTACCTGGAGAATTCTAGCTTTGCGACTGATCAACGCATAGCCAGAGCCTGTGGGAACGAAAGTAAACTTGTTAAGACATTGAGTTATAAAAGTATTTTGATAAAGTATTATATAAAGGATATTTCGATCATCTATTTTACTTTTCTAAATGATTTGAAAGGTTTTAAACATTGTTTACTTCGAACTATCAAATTTGAATCAAATGACTATTCATCATATTATAAAATGTTTAAAATGTTATAAATATAAATTTTTAAATTGAAATTTACATGGTTTAGAAAATATGGTTCATCCTTGTCTTCCAACCTATTTTTTCTTCTGGCTATTCCTACCTTCTTCTTCTTTGAGGGTCCCTTCTGTAGTATGGAAAGAGTTGGTTCTTTGGCTTATTGTTTGGATTTTCCCGAGGAAGTTTCTGGATTGCATGATGTATTCCACTTCTCACATCTTCTCTGGTATCTTCTTGACCCATCTCTTTTGTTCAGCCTTCTGCTCTTAATGGTTTGGATATTGAGCCCAATCTGACTGTCGAGAGTAAGCCACTTCGTATTGTCAGCAGAGGTACGAAGCAGCTAAGAAAGGAATCGGTTTGTCTAGTCAAAGTACTGTGAAGTACTTATGATCGAGATTGTACCTGGAAGACGGTGGAGAGCACTCGTGCTTCGAATCCGGAATTGTTTTTCCAGGTACTATTTGTTTTGTCTATCTTGCTTTTCTTTATTTTCCTTGTTCGTTCTTTACGAGGACGAAAAGATTCGAGTGGGGGAGAGTGTAACAAACCTGAATTTTATGATTTATTTTAATTGCTTATTTTGATTATTTTATTTGAAACTCTTGATTTAAAAACTTTATATTATTTATTAAAATGGATAAATTTTGTTATTTTAAAAGTATATTTTTATTTTTGTGTGAATTATAGTTTCAAACCTGAATAAATAGAATATTTTCCAGAAAAGTGGATTTTTGGTCAATCTGGTCAAATTTTGACTTTTAAATTTAAAATTTAGTATTCGTATTATTGAAATTTTATCTTTCATTATGAAAATACATTTAATTTCAAGAATACTGCTTTTCGTTTCGTTGAAATCCGATTTTATTGTGAAAGTTATGCTTTTTACAATATTGTATGTAAATTGATTTATTTAATAAAATTGCCTATTTTAAATTATATAAATAGTATTTTTATTTTTCATATCATGTTCTAATATGTGTAATATGACATATTAGTTATATATTTTATTTTTAAAACATTTTAAAGTGATGTTATGATTTTCCAAAGCTTACTATGTTTTATTTTCAATTTTTTAAACCTAGTTTCTATTTTTAAGCTATTTTCTTAATTAATTTATATTTATCTAAAATTTATTTATTTATTTTTATTCATACATTATTTTATTTTTTTATTTTATTTACTTACATTTTTCATGTGTTTAAAAATGAATAAAGAAAATTAGAAATATGAAGAGTTTTATAACCATTCACATGCTTTTGACTTTTCACCTTCTTTTTACCTTTTCATTTGCAAATCAACACTTGTATTCAATTTGGCTGACCATATCCTTTCTTCAGCACATCGCCTTCATTTTTCATGAAAAAATAAGTTTCTCAACCCTAAACTTCCAGCCATCAACTTCTGAGCAAAAAAAATTGGTAATGTTCTTTCATTTTTTTCATTTTTTTTCCTTGTTTCATGCATTCATCCTGCACTTGCTTTCACTTTGGATGTTCAGCCTGTAGCCTCCACCATCACCACCACCTCCCCCACCATCATTCTTAGCTGTCATCACCTCCATCTCCTCTGACCTACATGGCCGTGGCCATCCTTGATGAGAAGCTTCATAAAAATTAGCAAAACATCACCTTAAACAAGCATAGCCGATCACCAATGCCTCCACCACTTCACCACACCCCTTGTCCACCTCATGCATCACTTCCACCTGCCCCTACCTGACCCAAAGTCACTGCCACACCATCCCCTAGCTTCCACCAGGCCTGGCCGAGCCAATACATGCAATGGCAGAACCTTGTAGTGGTGATAAAATTCATTTTTATGCCTTGGCTTGTGATGTTCATGCATTACAACTTCCACTCCTTCACTTCCTCATTTTGGCCGACCCCATGAACCATACCTGACCCAAATTCATAGCTTAGGCCATGCATTTTTATACCTAGGATGAGCATAGGATGGGTGAAAGCAAGTGCAAGTGATTTGGTTCTTGGTTGTGCATTATTTCTAGTCTTGTTTAATGTTATATTGTGTTGTATATTTATGTGAAATATGTTGTTTTGTTTCATATGTACAAGACAACTATTTTGGCTCTCCTCTCACTTGTATCTATAATCGTGCCTTCGTGCTTTCCAGGTGTTTGTTTGTGTGTCTGAATCGGTTATCTCCAGCTTGTAGAGGTGGGTATTTCTCACCAGACATTCCGTACGTATATAAGTAGTAAATTGACACCCTGTGAATCTGTAGACTAAATTATCATGTTATACTTGCCTATGTTATGATTCATATGATGTTCACCCTGTTTATACACCTGTCATATCATCTGTTACTGTTATATAATGCTATTCTATTTATTTATATCAGTTTATCACACTGCAAGTTTCCTGTAGATTAGAATTACTATGGGTTGAAATGATACAAACCCGAGCGGACTTTAGAATAGGGAAAAATCATTATGGGCTGAAATGATAGGCCTGAACGTTTTTTATTTTATTTTTATTTGTACTTGGGATTGCGGGTTGGAAATAATAGTACCCAAATTTTCCTTTTTAAATTATAGATTGAAATGATATATTATCCGTATAATTTGACTTATGTTGGAAAATTTTATATACAGACTCGTGGTTATATATATTTTTCTAAAATTTTAAAATATTTTAAAAAAATTATGATATTTTGATTTAAATTTAATTAAAAATGATTTTTTTAAATATTAGTGATTTTCTATAAGTTAAATAAGTGAAATAAATAAATGGTAAAGTAGGATTTGAAATATAAGTCAATTTTGGAATTTATGATTTTGTTTATAAATGAAGTTTAATTTAAGTAAGAAAATATGATAATTTGATTTAAATTTAAATTTAAAAACGATTTTAGGAAGTGTTATTGATTTTTCTAAAGTAAATAAATGTTTAAATTTGAAATTTGAAATATAACTTAACTGGGAAAATGTGAAATGGGTTTTAAAAATAAAAGTTAAGTTAAGAAAAATAAATGGAATTTAAATTTAATTTATGAAATGGTAAATTAAGTTTAAATGTAAAGTAAATGAAATTTTATAAAATTGGACATTGATTTTTATAAGTGAATTATTAAAATTTGATAATTATTTGTGAAATTTCACTTTATAAAATCATAAATTAAAAAGTATTTAAATGATCATTTTTAAAAGTGTGAAAATATGATTTTTATAAGTTAGAATTTGTTTAAATAAAAATTTAATTATTTATGAAATTGTATTGAAATTTGGAATTCAATTTACAGCATTTTTGAAATGTTATCATTTTTCTTAGTAAAGGATATTACAACATTTCTAAGTGTTGTAGTTGATACCAATGAACTAAATGGCTAAAATGAACTAAGGGCAGTTATAGCACTTTGTAAGTGCTGTAGTTGCTGAATTTAACTAAAGTTTTTATTTGAACCTAAAACCTATTACAACATTTTAATGCTGTCTTTGCTAAATTTAATTGTTTTGAAACATAACTTTCCGTAGCATTTTCTAAGTGCTGCAAAAGTTGAATTTTCACTGTTTTAATAAATTTAAGTGAATAAATGAATTCTGAAAATGGTAAAATTTTGAGAATTGAATATGTAATTATTAAATATAACAACTTCATTTTTTTATGATTTAAATGGAATATTTTGATTTGAAATTAAACCATTTTGAAATGTAATTTGAAACGGTATTTAAATTAATTAAAATGAATGTGGTCTGGGAAAAATATGATATTTCAACATTTTAAAAATGGATTTTTGAATGATATTGAATTTTGAAATGATATTTGATTTCGAAGTATAAATTACCATTTTGAAATTCTAACCACGAGATGTATTTAATTTATGGTTTAACTAATCCTTAGAGGATGGGCGATCCCAAACATCCTTTAAGTTATTGTGCATTACTACTACAGTTCACTTGAGTTAGTTTACATTATATAAGTATGTATGTCTTGACTCGAGTGTTTTGTGTTTTACTTTACGCTCGGGTCAGCCTGAGTATTTACAACTTAGCTTTGGATTTCTTTTCTAGAGCTAGGAATCGCTAGAGATTCTGCTTGTCTAGTTATCTATTCCCTTTTAGTTTTAGTTGTTCTATTTCAGCTCTGGTATTTATAAATTTCTATGTATTTGAGATTTCTTTTGTATACGTTTCAGACTGATATTATGTATTTTGTTTTGAGAGTTTGTTATAGTAGCTTCATGAGCTACTATGGTATTTTAATTTCCGCTGTGAGTTATTCTGATATTTCTATGTCTGTGACTCTGTGATTGTTTTCATTTGCTCCAAATTTATTTACAATGTGGTATTTTGAGAAATTCAAGTCCGACATGTGTGGATGCGAATGGCTGAAAATACCGGGTTGTCCGTAATTTACAAAGCTTAAATATACCATATTCCAAAACTAAATTTTATAATTTCATGTATCTCAAATTTTACTTCATTATTACTTTGTTTTGAAATATTCATTTCATAAATCCATTTTGTTTTTAAATAAACTCAAATTGCAAGTAAACCAAATATCCTTTCATACAAATATAATCTTCAAATATTCAATTATCAAAATCAATTAACATTTCAAATTCACATTCTTTATCAAAATAAAGATTAAATCATTTCCAGACCATTTCAATCATCAAAATATCTAAAATGCTTACTAAGTTTAAAACCATCCCTTTTTAAAACCTTCAAACTATTTATTTCTATATGAAAAATTCAATTTACCATTGGAAAGATCATTATTCTAAATTATTAAATTTCCCAAATATAAATCTTCAAAGTTCATTTATTTACTAAAATTTATTAAAACAATGAAAATTCAACTTTCGCAGCATTTAGAAAATGCTACGGAAAGTTACTTTTAAAACAATTCAATTTAACAAAAGATAGCATAAAAAAATGCTGTAACAGGGTTACTTTATTTCAAATAAAACCTTAGTCAATTTCAGCAAATACAGCACTTACAAAGTGCTATAATAGCCCTTAATTCAATTTGGTCATTTAGTTCATTTCTATCAACTACAGCATTTACAAATGTTGTAATATCTTTACATTAGAAATAATAACATTTCAAAATGCTGTTAATTAAATTCCAAATATTCAATATAATTTCACAAACAATTAAATTTTTATTATTTTAAACTTATAAAATCATATATTTTCACTTTTAAAACAATCATTTAAATACCTTTATATTCATGATGTTATAAAGTTAAATTTTCATTCAAAAATCAATTTATTAATAATTTACTTATATAATTCATCATTCAATTCCAATTCTTTAATTAAATTTTTAACTTAACACTTAAGTTTGAATTTCCAAATATAACTTATTTTTCATTTTATTTACTTAACTTAAAATTCATTTTAAACAAAATTCACAAATTTCCAATCTAAATTATATTTCAAAATTCAACTTAAATATTCATTTATTTAACCTTTTAACTTATTTAAAAATCATTAACACTTTATAAAATCATTATTAATTCATTTTAATTCAAATTTTAAATCTATTTATCATATTTCCTACTTAATTTAAATTCCATTCATAACCAAATCATAATTTCCAAAATAACTTATATTTCAAATTTCTAACTTTACCATTAATTTATTTCACTTATGAATTTTTATAAAATCAATAATACTTATAAAAATATTTTTTTAATTAAGTTTAAATCAAAATCTTATAATATTTACATTTCTATAATAATTTAAACATTTTAGAAAAATTTATACTAACCACGGGTCTGTATATCATTTTCTATCCTAGGTAAAGTGATACGTATATTATATCATTTCAATCCGCAATTTACAAAGCAAACCCGGGTTTTATCATTTCAAACCCGTAGTCCTAAGTAAAATGAAATAATTAAAAATTGTTCAGGCCTATCATTTCATCCCGAAATGATTTTTCCTTATTCTAAAGTCCATTCAGGGTCTGTATCATTTCAACCCATAGTGATTCTATCTACAGGGAACTTGCTTAAATATACCATATTCCAAAACTACATTTTATAATTTCATATATCTCAAATTGTACTTTATTATTACTTAGTTTGACCAGATTGACCAAAAATCCACTTTTTTGGAAGTATCCTATTTATTCAGGTTTGAAATTATAATTCACACAAAATCAAAATATACTTTTAAAAGAACAAAATTTAATCATTTTAATAATTATAATTCACACAAAATCAAAATATACTTTTAAAAGAACAAAATTTGTTCATTTTAATAAATAAAATAAAGTTTGTAAATCAGGAGTTTCAATTTAAATAATTTAAGTAAACAATTAAAATAATCACAAAATACTAGGTTGTTACATATATGCTTATGTCCCTTACACTAGTATATATAATACTGCCTTACATATGTACAACTATATGCAATGGTTCGGAAACTAAATTATAGTTCATTTGAATTAATTTTAAATTATAACATATTAAAATCGCAAATGGATAAATTAATACTATGTGTATGCGTGCAACATTAATTTTCGCCCATATGAATTTTTTTATAATTTGTTTAAAGGTTAGATTTAATTTCAGTATAAACATAATTTTATCTAAATTAAATATAATTTTTGGCAAGATTTATGTATGTGTGTCTATTGTAAACATGATTTTTGTTTTCGAGTTTATACAAAATAATTCAATTTGCTCAGGAATTTATAGTAAACAAATTATGTGGAAAATAATTTAATTACTAATTAATAACTGTATTATTTATCATGTATGTACGTACATATATATATATATATATTGGTCAAAATTAATATTATAAATACATATTTTATAATTAATATATTTGAACTAATTATCATATTAGATATTTATTTTCATATTTTGAATGTTAAAATATTTCGAAATTGTATATTTTATTTTAAAATTTAAATATAAAATCGTGGAAATTAGGTTTCGTCCCTTATTTTCAATCATAATACTTGAAAACCCTTCTCAAAAACAAGTTTCGAGAAACACCAATATCAATGTTTGCAGCGAATATGTGCATTTGGAACTGCATATATTTGCAGTTTAAAATGCTGATTTGTACAAATTAAAATGCACATATTTGGAAAATAAATGCTTATAGTGTGCACTATAAATATTGTAGTGTAGAAAGCAAATATTTGTAGTTCTAACTACAAATTTTCAATTTAAAAAAAGTGCTACTAGAATTAAAAATATTTTTAGTGTATAATGCAAATATTTGCAGTTCTAACTGTAAATATATGTAGGTTAAAATACACATTTTTACTTGAAACTTTGATGGGATTTTTTGTAAGACGTATTCTTGACATGGGACAGAACTGAATTTTGAAAGTTTTAAAGGGTGTTTGAATAAAAACATCCCTATAATTTTTTTTGTTTAGTCAACATCATATTTGAATTAAGAAAATTTTAAACATTTAATTTTGATTCAAATTAAGATATTTTTACTTAGTCAAATAAATTTTTAATAAATTTTATGTTAAATTATATATATGTGTGGCAATATATAATATAAACATATATATGTCTAAACTATCTCTATAGTACTAATAATATATACAAAAAAAAACCCATACATGCATCTTAGTATACCTAAACATATGTATAATGTGAACATTTATATTTTTTGATACGTATATGAAATTATATATATATATATAAATGTAATATATATATATATGCATATATAATAGATATAAACCAATATATATTTGTATGTTTGTGCACATACATACATGCATGTACACACATTAAAATAAAACAAGATGTTATTTTGAAATGTAATTGGATTTAGTGCTTCCTAATGGTTTGCATAGACCCATTATGTTTCGAGCATAGATTTTTTTTTAATTTTTTTTTTTTTACCCATTTCGTCCATTGCCAAATGAGTTAAATCCAACTTACTTAGACCAAAATTTCCATTTAAACTTTTAAATTTGTAGATGGTAAACGAAAGATAAATTTCCAATATCCATTCGCTATTCAAGGATTGAGGTAATCATTATCCACAGATAGAGTTATCTGATGTATGAACGTTATTTTGGATGTAAGTGCAGATGCGATAATTTTGTTTACTTAGACGAGTACAAATCCTATGGACCCATTTTAAGCATTCCAATATGTCAATTTAATCTCAGCCACTCACAATTAATATTCTAATTGTATAAAACAAATTAAAATAGAAAATGAGCTATGGGTACCAATCTAGTATAGTACTGGGACAAGGTAAAGACCAACAATAACGATACATACATGCTAAAAGCATGTTTGACAACTTCTTAAAAGTAGTCAAAACTACTTAGAAGTAATTTATTTCATTTTGCCAACTCATATTAAGGAACTTGTAATAGTTATTTAGAAGTCGAAATATAAGAAGCTGCTATTGTTGCTTATCACTTATGATGAAATTTCTGTAACATCCCGTATCTGGATGCCAAAAGCTAAGCTCTATGGATGCTGCAGTCATCCATAGTATTAACTTCTGATGACGAAATACAGCAATGTTAATGGTATCAATAATATCAGAAGCACTTGAATATGAACAAAATGACCAATTTCCAAAAACAATAATTTCAATGGTTGCATTTCGAATAAATCATATCAACTTACAAAAATCCCAAAGGTAATCCCAAGCATTGATCAAATATAATTTACAACAATACATCAAGAGCGACATATGAAGATGCCCCCTTGGATGATCAAAGCAATATAGACATAACTGTCTTAATACACAACGGAAACAATTTTAAAATGAAATTCCTTAATTAGCTATCCGTTAGCCATCTGCTCGTCTACAGATTCTTTATTCGCCAAATCTTCTAAAACCTAAAAACCAAAACCATAAAAATTTAGAGATGTAAACATTATTCACCTTTTGCTTTAATGATTAAGGAGCTTGAGATTTGAATGAGTTTGTTTTGAATTTCCTGTCCTTAAGCTTTTCTTTTGTTTCCTCTTCTTCTTCCTTCGTTAATGGTGGTCCGCCAAGCTTTTCAAATTTTAAAAATGAGAATGAATGTGTGTTTTTGAAATACACGGCCTAAGGAAGGTGATATAGGAATGACCTCTTTCCCATAATATCCCTCCTCTAATTCATTTTTAAACCCTTCTTTTAATTCATTAGTTAAAAGGCACAGCTACCTTAATTAAATCAAATCTCAATCCACTTATCAACACATTATTATTTAGTTTATCTAACTAAATCTTCTAAATAATGTTATCAAAAATCTGGGGTGTTATAATTTTATAAGTAATTTGACCAAACAAATTGCCAAAATTACCATAATGGTTTCAAACAGTTAAAAGAAATGCTATTATTTTGAATTCATAGTGGTAGCACTTTATGTACTTTAGTAAAACAAATTTCATCTTTCCAACCACCCCACCCTCTCAAACAAATATTTACCAATCGTTATTATTTTATTTACAGCGCCGTATAACCATAGTAAAATACCATCATACCTTACTAGTTTATTTACTTCCGTAAATAAAACTATGTTCATCCTTTATACCCCACTTTTCTCAACCACCATATTAAATATTCACCGTCTATAAAAGTCAACTATATTTACCAAAATATGCATTATATGGATAAACATGTGAGCTTCATTTTATATACCGTTTTCGATCTATTTTCATTTTAGCTTCACTGTTTAGATAAATGTTGTTTTTAGTTTTCGATTACAAATTAGCTTAGTTTAAATAATTAATTTTTTCTGAAGTATTTAGTTTTTTATTATATGGATATCCTAGTTATTCAAAATCTGACAATAAGAGGTAGTAATGCTGGTAGTGAAGGCAAGAATTTGAAAATTGCAAAATGGGATGATGAAGCTAATAAATTTTTCATTGACCTATGTGTGGTGAAAGTTACAAACATAAAAGCGATTTGGTGTGCTCTGGGAATTCTAACTCGAGACCACTTAAATCAAAACCCCAAAGCATAACGAAAAACGAGATCATGGTAATAAGTGCAAAAATAAACAATCAATATCTCAATCTAAATCTCAATCCAATCCAAAACTAATCACAATCACCAAACAAGCAATAGAGAAACAAAGCAGTAACGATAAAATAAATTACACAACGATTTATAGTGGTTCCACCAACGTCTTGTTAGTGTACATCCACTTTGAGAGAAAGATTTTATTAATACCAATGAGAAGAGTACAAGTGGTTGATTACAATGACCAATATTCAAATAGAATAGATTTGTGGAGAATAGAATTGAAGAAAACTAGGTTTTGACAAACCCTAATTAATGGAGGATAAGACCCTTAATTAAATCCTTGGAATCCTTAAGTCATCTTGCTTTGAATCCCGAATATGACTTATATAGTGAACCATCCTTCAATGAAAAATACCCGATTTTCCCCTTGAAACCCAATAAGCAAATTCACAAATTTTGGGCGGAAAAACAAAGCTACACCATGTCAGACGTCTGTCACAACCTCTAAGATGTCTGTCGCAACTTTCGGGCTGTAGTAAACATGTTGTCATACGTCTGAGTATTCATGTTAGATATCTGACACAACTTTCAACCTATGCATCTTCAAATCGCGATAAATTGAGTATCCGAGCTCTAATTTGTGCACCTTTTTCACTATTATCAAGCTATTCTCGACCTTTTCGATCACCATATACTATTGCCAAAATTCAACCCCGCCTTGACACTATATCCTCTCTATCACCAACAACCGATACTGCCAAACTATCACCACTTCTACCTTCAACCAAATAAGCTTGAATACTTTCTCAATAAGCTCCAACAAAGCCACTACCCATTGCACTCCATCAAGAGCTAAGCCAAAGCCCCCGCCTTCTAATGAAATGTTGAAAGCATCAAATCCAAAACCACCTCACCAAAAGAAAAAAAACAAGGGAATGTAAACTAGTACTCCCAAAAAAATGGAACCATAATCTCTTCTTGATACTCTTCGTCATCCATAACCAAGTTCTCCCCTCAATCGTGCTACAGTGTGGCACCTAACACTTTAACAAGTGAATCAAGTTCAAACAATGCTTGAACTTCCCAACCGGCAATGTCTTAGGGAACATATCCATCACGTGATCCTTTGTGTGCACTTTCCAAAGATATACACTCTTATCTTCATCCATGGCTCCTAAAAATGACTCGCACTTTAATATGCTTAGTCCGTGAGCTAAATACCAAATTCACTGCCAAGCGAATAGCACTCTGGCTATCACATCGAACATTGATACTATCATGCTCGAATCCCAAGTCACACAACAATCGCCTCAAATAAAGTGCCCCCTTTGCCGCCTCAACTGCGGCTATCAACTCTACCTCTGTAGGGGATAAAGGAACTACGGTCTTCAATCTCGATCTTCAACATAAGGCGTACCTCCAAGTGTGAAGACATATTTGAAAGTTGATTTTCTCAGTCCTTATCGTCGACATAGTCCGAATCATAATAACCAACCAATTTGCAATTCATCCCCTTAGTACCTCCATAAACAAGACCATGGGATAATGTACCTCTAAGGTATCTCAATACAAGCTTCACAACTTCCCGATGCAATTTCGCTGCTGACTAACCATCCCGATGGCATTTGCAATATTGGGCCTTGTACACACCACAACGTACGTTAAACTTCCAACTGCATTAGCATATAGCACCTTTGCCATATAAGCCTTGTCTTTCTCCAAGATAAGTGATTCCTTACTCAAAATCTTCATATGCGAAGGTACAAGTGTGTATTTGACCTTTGCATTCTCCATGCTAAACCAGCAAAGCACTTTCTTTTTGTACTCCTTTTGAGTCAATTTCAACTCAAAACGCTTTCAATCCGTCTGTATTTCCATGTCCAATATCCTCTTTGCTTCTCCAAGCTCCATCATTTCAAATTCTGATTTTAGACTCAATTTTAACTTGTTGATTTCATTCTTAACTTTACAAGCAATAAGCATGCCGTTCACATACAAGAGAAGATACACCCAACAATCATTTTCCAACCTGTTGGAAATACAAAAGCATCCTTATTACTTCTATCAAAACCATTTTCAAGCATAAAATGATCAAATCTCTTGAACCATTGTCTAGGTGGTTGCTTCAAACCATGTAATGATTTCTTTAACTTATAAATCAAATTTGACTTACCATCTACAACAAAGCCTTCCGGTTACTCCATGTAGATGTCTTCTTCCAAGTCATCATGCAAGAAGGCAGTTTTCACATCAAGTGCTCCAACTCTAAGTCTTGAATATCAACTATAGCAAGTAATATCCGGATTGAAGTATGTCTCATAACTGGTGCAAATATCTCATCATACTCCTTTCCCTTCCTTTGTACAAATCCCTTAACCACTAATCTAGCTTTGTATCCTCCATCGTCCTTCATCTTTTAGATCCATTTGCACCCTATAGCATGGTCTCCTTTAGGAAGTGGAACCAAATCCCACGTTTGATTCTTCATTAACGATTTCATCTCTTTCTCCATGGCATAAATCCACTTCGAGCCATCACTCGAATCCATAACGTCATCAAGTTCCGTCGGCTCATTTTGGACTACATGAAGAGCATATCCCAAATTATCATAAAAGCTAAGATAGTTTCAATCACCATGTCCATCAGCTGGCCTTATAGCAGGTCGACCCATCGGAATAGAAACCATTACCCAAACTCCTTTTGGCTCCACTTTGAACTGAATCCTCTCTAGAATCATGTACACTACCAACACTACTAGAGGAACCCTATGGACTATGTAATGTAACATCAACCGCTTCCTCCTCACAAGCATCTTCAGCTACTCTACTTCTTGGACGAAAGATGAGAATAACTTTCTTCTGCTTTGATTCACCATGAACCAAATCCGGAACATCCGTATAACAAGCAAAATCCTATTGAAAGCTCTAGGCTCAAGCTTATCATGTCTCGGATCATGCATATAAACAGGACTACCAAACACATGAAGATAACTCAAGTCAATGCTCTTTCCCTTACACACTTCCTCCAGAAATCTTTTACCAATAACCGAGCAAGGAATTCGATTAACAATATACACCGCGGTTGATAAAGCTTTGGCCTAAAATCCTTAAGACGAGCCCATTGTCAATATCAAGCGTCGTGCTTTCTTAAGCAGAGCACGGTTCATCCTCTCCGCAATTCCATTTGATTGTAGATCTCTCGATGTATTAAAATGGCTTCGAATACCATGATGCTTTCCAAACTCTAAGAACTCTACGGAAACTTACTCCCCGCCATTGCCGGATCTTAGAATTTTCAAAGACATGCCACTCTCATTCTCAATGAGAGCTTTCCATGCTTTGAACTTTTCAAATGGCTTCATTACATACACCCATAATTTTCGAGAAAAATAATCGATAGAAGAAATATAATGTCAAGCTCACCCAAAAAGGCTACTAGTGTCGGTCTCCAAACATCCGTGTAAACATATTCAAGAACCCTTCTCAAATCATGTTTTTGTTTACTGAATGAAACTTTAGTTTGCTTTCCTATGACACATTCCTAGAAAAACTCTACTTTGTTGAAACTTTCTCCATCGATGATCTCCTCTATCAAAGAATATCCAAACTTCTCTTCGACACATGACCCAACCTTAAATGCCACAACCTAGTCACATCCAAGCCACGAGAACTATCAAAATCCACACAATTTTCACCTTTTATAGTTACACCTCGAAGCAAATAAACACCATGAGTCCTAGAACCCTTCATTATAACAAGTATACCCTTCAAAACCTGCAAACTATCACTCTTAATAATGATATTACATCCTAAAGAATCCAGCTGCCCCAAAGAGATAAGGGACTTCTCAGAACATAGCATACAGTAGTGAGAGTACGAACTATTCCATCAAACATCCAAATTTGCACATAACTAATGCCTTTTGACTTATAAATAGCAGCATTACCATAACAATTGAATTTCCTTCTTTGTCGACATAAGAAGAAAAATAATACCCATTCGACGTCGTATGATAATACGCCCCTAAATCAAGTAACCATTTGCTACCCGAAACAATCGATGCTACCGTTGCTAAAACATCTACGTCTCCCTCGTCCACTTCACTCTCTACCACTATGGATGAAGATGCTACTTCCTTCTTTGCCTTCTCCTTGTTCGGACACTCATTCTTCCAGTGTCAAAATTCTTACTAATAAATCACTTGCCAATTCTTTCCATTGACTTTCCTCTCCAACCGGGCATCCTTGATCTAGAACACCCCCAGTTCCCTTTCATCTCATATATCCCCTTCTCCACAAATAAACCATGACCACTACTAGCACCACTACATCCATCACCTAACTCCTTCATTTGATCTCACAACTTCTCGCTAAGAAGACACGTTTTGACTCATCGAGAGTTAAAGTGTGATATCCCGGAAATTTTGGCAATATAAATTTAATAATCTGTATTTAAAATTAAATTGATTCGATAAATCCTGTTAATCAAAATTTGATTTGATTTAATGATCCAATTAAATAAATATTTAATTGGTGAATTTTATCTTTTAAAAGCTAATAAATTGCTTTCTATTTATAATGTGTGCGTGTGTGTCTATATATATATATATATATATATATATATATATTGTAGATAGATAAATTTTGATTTAAAGATTAATGAACAAATAAAATTTTAAATAAGATAAACAAAAGTTTATTTTATTTCTTTTTGAATATAGCTTAATAAATATAATTTGGAATTTTATATGAAAATTTAAAATACCATATATATATATATTAGACATTAATTCATTTAATTAAGATAAATAAGATAAGTAATTTATGATTTCTTTTATAAATGATTTAAAATTGATAAATGAGTTATTTTTAAATAATAAATGTATAAGTATAGATAGATTTTAAAAGACAATATTATTATTTTAAAATTAAAATATGTTGATAAATTAGTTTTAAAATTGGAATTTTTAAATGTATAAATAGCATTTAAAATTTAATTTAATTTTGAAATTCAAATTAATAAACATATATAAATCTTGTAAGTAAGCTTTCATCTTTTATATAAATTGTTTTTTGTCATTTTCTTTAAAAAGTGATGCATATACATTTATTTATGAAATTACTTTATATATATGTATTTAATAAATAAAGAGGATTTCAATTACCTTTAAAATAAATAAATAAAATAAAATAAATTTAAAGACACATGTTATTAAACTAAAGGGTATAATGACAAGTGTAATTGAATTAAATGACTAATGTAACAAATGTCTTCTATTTTTTAATTTTTCTTTTAATTTTTAATAAATCAACTTCACTTATAAAAACATGTTTTTCCAATCTTCTTCTTTTCTAATCTTTAATTTTTTTCAAAAGTTTAGAAGATAAGATTTCAGCTGAAACAAATTTGTTTCAGAAACTCTCAAAAAAAACACCAAATCAATATCCTATAATTCTTTTTCAAAATCAAACATGAAATCTATAATTCCTTTCCTCTGTAAAATCATTTTCAAAAGCAAAATGAAAATCTGCATGCATCTTCAATCTAGTTTGTCTTCAACAAACTTCATTTGCATACAACTACAAAATTTTCAAATTTAAAGCATTCAAATTCAAGAGATTTAAATGCATATTGAAGCTAGCCTGCAGTCCTCTGTTAAACATTTTCAAATGCAAAAGAAATAACCTGCATGCAAGTCTAGAACAACAGCAAACAAATCAAGTCTGCAACTCAGTTTTCAAAATTCCATAAGCATGCAACTGCAAGTTTAGATCGACAAGTTCAAGTTTCATTAGCATGAAAATTGCAGTTTCAAAACAAAGAGGCACTCATGTTTTATCAAAAGTTTTTCAAAAATATAGGCTTTGTCCTCATTTTCCCTGGTGAGTAACTTTTTCTTCTCAAAAATTTAAGTATTAAAATGTTGCTTGATTTATGATTTGTGTATGTTTACCTGGATTTCATGTTGATTTGTATGATTAACCTCATTAGTTTAAAAACTCAAGTATAGTTATGATGATGTATGTTTGTTCCTGTAATAAAGATTGTATTGTGTATATGAGTATAAGATTGTTGTTTTATGATCATTACAGTTTTTTTTCTAAGTACCAGATTCATGTTTAGTAAACTTAAGTATTCTTGAATAAATCTGTAAGAATACATGAGACTCAAACAATGTATGTATAAATTATAGTTAAGATTTGTTCATGAAAGAAAGAGAAAAAAATCAGTAGTTTACTGGAAAATGAAGAAAACAACAGAGTAAACTCAAACAGGTGGAATTCAATTAAATTGATTTTTAGTTTCAGGTGCTTGAATCAAAATCTAAAACTAAATTGTGATTTTTAAAACCAAAATTACAATTTTTAGTGTTGAGATTTATGTGCATTGCTGTTTTTCTTCTAGAAAGTGAAAAGGGGAAGTTGTAAACCTAGTTTTTAGGCAATGCAATGATTTGATCGGTGGGGAGACTACAGGTGACCGAGCGCCTTTGTTTTTGGAGAGATGGATGCTGGGGTAGTGAAGAGGAGATGGCCGGAGTCCCAGAGCCTCCGATGGCCGGAGGAGAGAGGATGGGCGATTTCCAGGTTTGGGGTTTGAAGTTTAAACTGTTACAGTATGCTTCAGTTTTGGGATTGGGGGAAACTAATATTTGATCTCTTGATGTTTGTGGAGTTTTGGATGATCTTTGGGCAAGTGTCGACTTGTTTGCTATCTGAGTGGTGGCTGGAGGTAGTGAAGACCATCGTGCATGTGCACGGAGAAGAAATGGTGACAGGGAAGGTTGGGTTTTGCAGTTTTATTTTTGGCTCGAGTCATACTCGGGCAATTCGAGCTTTTGCTCGAAGATAATCTTAGTTTTACTTGAAGTAAAACAGGGGGAGACGCAGGTTTTTTCTCTATAGTTACAGGTTTTGGAAACCTGTATTTTTCCAATTCAAGATTTTATTTAAAATCTGAAGCAGTTTTAAACAAGAATTTAAAACTTAAATTTAAAAGGGTATGGTTTTCAATCTGAGTTAAATTCCAGTTTTTAAATTTAATTCATATTTTCTAAAATTAAAATGTTTGCAGGTTTCTTTGGGAAACCTGTATATTTCCAGTTCAAAAGGAAATAAAGTTCTAAAAATTTGGAGTAGGGTTTTTAAAACAGAAATTTAAACTTAAAATTAAAGTATGAATTTCAAAACTAGATTTGAATTCAAGTTTTAAATTTAATTTAAACTTTTTAAATTTAATTTAAACTATTTAAATTAAAATGTTTAAACAACCTTTAAAAGGGTTTAAATAGTTGAATTTTAAGTTAAAGCTTTAAATTTAAAGTAGAAGATTTAAACATAAGTTTTAAATCTAGAGTCAAAGTCCAAACTTGAATCATAATTCAGGAATAAAGGAAGTTTTTAATTTAAGTTGATTTAAAACAATTTTGAATGTTTAAGGTAATTTAAAATTGGATTTGTATTTAAAATGAATGTGGGTTTAAATTTCCTCTAAGCTTATTTATAAAATAAGAAATTATTTAGTATAAGTTTTAAAGGGTTTTAAAATGTTTTTAAACTTTGATAAAGTTAAGTTTGACTTCATTTAAAATTTAAAATGTAATTTTGAAAATTTTTTTTAGAGTAAGTTGTTTTAAATTTGTTTGTTAATGATAATGTAATCATTAAAAAGAATGTTTATATTTTAAAATAAATCAAAGGTTTAATGTTTTTGATTATTTAAATAAGTAAGGTATTAGATGGTCAATTAATTAATTAATTAAATTAATTAAATAAGGATTTTGAATTAATTTATTAACTAAGGTTAAGGTTAATTAATTAAAATTAATTAATTTGGGAATAGGATCATTAATTAATTTAGTTATGATTTTAATTAATGATTAGAAATTAATCAAGAGGTTAAGCTTAATTAAGTTAAAAACTTAATTAATGAAATAAATAGTGATTAATTAAATGATTATTAAAGATTAATAAATTTATGATTAATTTTTATTAATTTAAGTTAATTACTTAAGTAAGGTAATTAAGAAATTGTTGATAAGTTAATGAAGGTCATTAACTTGGAATTATTTATTAATTAATTAATTAATTAATTTTGATAATTAATTAGATTAATTAAATTAGATAATCATTATAGAATTTGGTTAAGTATGATTACTTTGTGAAACTAATTAAAGATATTAATTACTCATTGTAATTAATTAATTAATTTGATTAGTTTAAATTAATTAATTAAGTTTAATTAATTAGAATAATCATTTGATGGTTGATAAGTGATTAATTACTTAGGAAAATAATTAAGATGAGTATTGTAACGACCCAGAATTTTAATTTATTAAAATTTGAATATTTAATTAATTTTAAATATTAATAAGTGAAATTATAAGTCGAATAAATTTTATTTCGAATTAATTGGATTTAATTGGATAATTAAATCGATAATTTAATATGTGAAATTATGGAAAATATTGAAAATCAAGTTAAATATGATTAGAAATGATTTGTAAAATTTTATTTTATCATATTGGAGTTTGAATGATATTTTAGAACTTTTAAAATCGAATTAAAAGTTAATTTGTGAAAATTGAATATTTTAATATTTAAATCGACTAGTGAAAATAGTCAATTTTTGAACAGTCTCAGAATTGGACGAGATCAGTTCCATTGGATCCGTAATAGTTAGTTATTACCGGATTTCAATTTTCGTGTCAATCGGAGTTACCGTTTGATCGTGGCAGCTCGAAAACGCGCGAAACAAGAAGCGTTGGAATCGTATGGACTTGCACTACGCGATGGAATTGGATTGGAGTCGTTTGGAGTTAGTGAGAATTTCGGGTAAAATTAAACGTCCGTTTAATTTTATTCGAAATAAATCGCTAAAACGGAATTAAAATCAAGGTGAGAACTTCTCACTCAATCAAATCAGTTTCGATTTTATTTTAAATAGTTAGATTTAAAATATTTGAATGCATGTTTGAATGATGATTGTTATCTATTGATTGTTAAAATAGACATTATGCGCCGTTAGTAAGCGGATGTTATTTATTAAAAACATATACCGCGAATATTTCATAAACAGTGAAATTGGTATTATATATAATAGCAATATATATATATATATATTGGCATATGTATATATTGGAGTTATTGATTTCCCGCATTTGTTTAGCGGATGAGACCCTATTGCGCCGTCTATTAAGCGGATAAGATTTATAATTATGAAGTTCAAAGAAACGATTTTGTAAAATAATCGTTTTATAAGCATTTAACTTATAATGTGAACCTTTAGTTTATAATTGAGTTATAAATCGAATAGATTAATAAAGGAATTTATAAAAGGAAGTAGTTATAAAACAAATAGAAATGGAGTTTATAAACGTTGTTTTATAAATTCAAAAACGACTTATTTTAAGAAGTAAATTGTTGAAACCTATTAATGGAGTTATATTCACATTTTTGACTGTGAATAATCCTTTAAAATGAAATGTAATGTATAAAATGTAATAACTGATATAGTTCTTTGTTTAAAGATTATTCATTTATTATTATATGTTGTTCCGCTGCGAATTGTGAGATTCTGTTATTGTTCTGTTATTTTTCTGTTCCGTTCTATTTTCTATTTTCTCTTCTCTCTATTTTCTATATCCTTTCTCTCTTCTACTCTTCCTTTTTCCTTTTCTTAAAACCCTAAGTGTTCGGTTTTTCGGCATTCGATTTCTCGGCAGTCGATAAAGTGAGTATCGATGTTGAATTTTCGGAAGACGAAGAATCGGGTCCTTACAAGTAATTACTAGAATCTAATTTATTTTAAGTATGAAGAGTTGGGGATATTTGTTTGTATAATTATTATGGAGGATAATTTCCTTGTGAAAGAAATTAATAATTAGTTACTTGGTAAAATTAATTTAAGTAATTATTTATTAAGTCATTTAGAAAATGTTAAGTGTTGTAATTAATTAAGGATAATTAATTACTGATAAAATGATATAATTAATTTGTAACGACCCGCTATTTTGGACTATTCGCATCCGCACATATCGGACTTGAATAATTCAAAATACCGAATTGTTAATTTAAATTTGGCAAAACTCAGATATACGGTAAATAAATAATCACATAATCACAGACACAGAGTAATAATATGCAGCGGAAGTAAAAGAGATAGTAGTTCATGAAGTTACTATATAAATATATAAGATACATCAGAGTTAAATAAGTTACAACAGAAGTCTCGAATACAACAGTCAAATATAAGAATCAGAATACATCACAGGAATCATCAAATATCTGAAAGCTGGATAGATAGCTGGATCTCCAGGCGAAGCTCCAATTCCAAAGGCGAATCTCAAAAGCTGAACCACTCAGTCTGACCCGAGCGTAAAGCAAAACACAAAACACTCGAGTCAGGATTAATATTCTCATATCAGTAAATCCAACTCAAGCGAAATAGCAATCGAAATACAAGTAACTCAAAGGATGTTGGAATCACCATCCTCTAAGGATCCGTTAAACTATCTACTATGTAGTAATGTACGCTAAATAGATAATGTCTATCATTAATATAAATATCAAAATAGTGTTAAGGCGTTACCATTATCCCCCTTAACACATTTTTATATAAATGTCATAGTCTATACAGCACTGTAAACTCCACCGTAAACTAGTGGGATATCAGGGATACTCCATAGGTATAACACAAAACAAATTCGTAGTTGTCGCGTATATGGGAATACAAGTATGACAAGGCACATGAGGCAATACCCAAGGTAGTGAAACTACCGTTTGCCTGATCCGGACTGGTGAGAACGCATCGCCGCAGCGATCGCAACACCGCGAAACAACACTCCTGAAAGTACGAGGGTGCACCAATCAATCACAAGTAATGAGTAATAGTTACGAAGAAGTGTGTCCGCTCGAGGTGGCTACCCCATTTGGCCCGGCACGGCTCCTGATTTTAGTCATTTCCAATTTGACACAAGTGTCAATGCTATCCAATATCGTTCTCTTTCTTCAGTCATCACGTACACCATTCCAACCACTTCATTCTGGATCATCACTCCGCGTATAGTTATTAAAGTGGGTTTCGGTTTAGATAGAGAGTATATCCATAACCGAATCCGGTCTCTTTAATAACTTTCGTAATTATTATCCCGATTGGTCGTTTAATATATTTCAAACCAAATCAAATTCAATTTAAATTTCAATTCGTAAACCAACATTTCATTTGTCTTTCTAAATCAATTTCCAAAATTTACGTTCAAAACTTTCAAATTACCATTTCAAAATCTTATAATTGTATTTCAACTTTTATTTAAACAATTCAATTATAGATTCAAATTCATATATAAATTTTATTTCGAAATCATTTAAATAAATAAATTTAACACTCAAATCAATTTCAAATTCTTTTATCGATTTCATTTAATATTCGTTAAGTTAAATTATCATTCAAACGATTTCTATTAGATTTCCAGTTCATTAAATCAACCACTTAAGTTCAACTTCATCGTATCAAATTCAAATTCAATTAGATTAAATTCGTCAAATCAAATTCTTAAATTCAAGTCTTATATTTATTTCAATAAAACACATTTATTTCTGTTAAAGAAATTCAGTTTCATTTATTTATTTCTTAGTTACAATTCAAAACTCAATTAAATAAGAAACTAAATTTCACATATTCAAGAAATTCAATTTCACTTATTAACTTACTTAAATAATTTTCCCAAAACTTTAATAAATAAAGAAACTCAATTTCATTTATTAACGAAGTTCAAATCCATTATTCAAAAGTTCGATTTCTCTTATCAAAGAATTCAATTTTTATTCAATTATCAAATAATTAAATCTTATTCATTTATTAAATAATTTCAGTCTTAATTATTAATAATTTCAAAACTTAATAATTACAATCTTGATCATAAATTCAAAATTAATTATTAAATCATTTCCGCTTAATTATGAATTCAAACTTAATTACCAAATCATTTCAACTTAATTATAAATTCAACTTAATAATTTCAAACTTAATTATAATTCCAAGCTTAATTATAATTTCAAATTTAATTATTAAATGATTTCAACTTAATAATTTCAAAACTCAATTATTACTAATTCCAAATTATTTATTAATAATTCCAAATTTAATTTATTAAATAATTAAATTTCAAACAACGTCCTTACATCAATTATTACGTTAATATTTGTTTCTGATTTCGATCTTTACATTTTCTCTTTCAAAATTCAAATTCCAACTTCATTTCAAAACTTATTCTTTATTCAAATAAAATCATTATTTTATTTTTAAATCAATTTATTGACCAATCGGATTTTATATTTAATTCTCTATCCTAGGTCAAATTCATTTGGGTATATATCATTTCAACCCGATTCCATTTCAATTCAAAATCAAAACATAACAAAGGGAACTTGCAGTGTGATAACTGGGATGGTGTCAAAATAAATAAACAAGCAATAACAACAATCAAACACAATCCAATAATCAATTCAAATAATCCCGAAATAATCGTATTAATTCGCATTGTTGTTTGTGCGAGTTAATATAATTATCTCTAGAATCTACACTATCATTTCATGTAGATTAAAGATTTCTACATTACGGTTTTTCCACTTGTCGTTCAATTTCAATTATAATTTTACAACAATTTATCCAATATACGTTCAAGGTTCAAAGTGTAATTTATCCAATTCTATGTGTCAATTAACTTAACAATTAAAAGGGTGATATTTAACTAATCAAATTCAACACATATGTCGATTCAAAATTTTAAACTATCCTACGTCAAATTCAATTGCATAATATTTATCACTTTGTACATTACAATTTTCATCCAATATTAACAGCAAACAATCAATCAATTATCAACCAAACTGAATTATTATTGCATACATAACAGATAACGGTGTCAGATGTCAAAGGTGAACTGATACAAAAATAACAGTGCAATAAATAACAGCAGTATATTTCAATTGTCGTTCCAATTGAAATCAAATTTAATAAATAAAAGAATATTAATCGTGAGTGATTACTCACCTTTCGAGGTTAGAGACGAACGAGAATAAGATGAGTTACGAATTCCAAACACGAATTCCAAAGTATAGCGAAATGGGCGTGAATTGACGAACAAAGCTGATCAATAGAAATAGACGAAATCAAATCAGGCTGGATTGACGAAGATAATTGATATAAGTAAACTTGTATATATATATATATAAAACCATATTCTAAATTTAAACACACATTAAATTAAAACATACATGTTTATTTTTAAATCAGAAGTTTAACTTAATATAAATAACATCTATGTATACAAAACCAATTTCCGATATACTTGTATGTAGACCGAAATGGCCAATGTCTTTTTTTTTTTTTTTTTGCCGAAAGTGGACAGCCAGGCCAACGCAAAAATCCAAACAAAATACTAACATATCAACTAACTGTAGCATACAGATCTTGTCAAATATCATATCTAAACACATAAACTTCGTATGCATGCGCACATATATAAATAGCATAAAAAAAAACTCATACAATATTCCATTCCAAAATAATAGAAAATAACATACATGCTACAAGTTATAATATATATATGTTAACAAACAAAACTTAAAACAAACAACAAAGCACAAGTAAAAATATAGATATAAATATGTGTTGTACGTTCTCTGTAACCAATATACTATGTATGTAACTCTTAGTACTCAAAAGAAAAATTAAAGTCTTCATCATTAATGATATATGCTATCATAACTTTATACAAACAGATACTAAAATATAAAATACTAATATAACTCATTCATATAAACTCCAATATGAACCACAAAATAGATTATACAACTCACAGACCTTAATCTCAAAACATATATATACGTATTATATGTATAACTCAATGCAACGATATACTAAAAAAAATGCAAGATGCCTATATGTAGCAATATACAAAATGCAATATTACCTAAAAAAATGCGGATGGAAGCTTGGTCTGTTGGCGAGGCTAAGTGAGATTGAGGAGAAGTCTGAGGCGAACGCGCGGGAGGCTCGGCCAGGAGGAAGAGGCTGTAGCCAAAGGCTGCGTAGCTTTGTGGGGTCCACACGCTGGATTCATGCGAGGAGTTTTAGTTGGAGGCGGCTGAGGCCGAGCGGTGACGAGACGACGGCGATAGGCCGCGGACGTGATGGAATGACGTAGGGAGAGGGAGGAAGGTCGTGCGCGTTCGATTGTGGACGCGTTCTATTTCATTCGAGAAGATGGGTAGGGGATCTGAAGGAAGGAATTCAAGCTACAGGAAGATTTTGGTTCTTATTTGGAAAAACAGTGAAGGGCAGCCAACAAAAATGAACAGGTCAGAGAAAGGCAAGCTATATTTTGAAACTGGGAAAAGCAAAAGTTACGCCATAAATTATGGAAATAATAAAAGCAAATGTGAAAAGGGTAATGCCAACGGTCTCAAGTGGTCCAGCTGAAAAGACTCCATAACACTTTATTACTGGCGGTTCAAATTTGAAAGCAAAGAAATCAAAAGGTCACGGATCCGGTACCGATACGGTCCAATGTTATACAGATTTCGCCGTCACCCGAACTCCGAAATACACCAACAAATATACCATAAAGATCAGCGCGACGAGACGATCAAAACGGTATATGGATATCAGTGATATGATTAAATTATAAAAATTCGAATTTTTAACTAGCGGAAAATGCATGAAAAACACAGAAAAATAAGATCGACGGAGCTAAAGATGTCCGAATTTGAAAAAACGACAAACTGACAACTTGCTCAAAAGATGGTTTAGAATTTTTCTATGTAAAAATATTTAGGTTTCGAAAATGTTTTATTTTCATCGCTTTTTAACTGATTAAATTGAAGTAATTTTACGCACGAAATAAACTTCCGTATTTTCGGACGAAAATTTACCAGTTGCTATGTTAAACTGGACGCGTTTCAAATATTGAATTTTTGTTGCGAAATTTTATTGTTTATTGTTTATTATTATTTTTTTAACGAAAATTTTCATTTAACGCAAAACGCACGTTTCTTACGTTAAAATTATTAATTTGGTTTCTGTTATTGGTTACGACTATTTCATATTATTACATTACGTTTTAATATGTATTACATTATTGGTCTTATCGAAATTGGTCGTCTACGGATTTAGTTTTGGATTTGTAACATATATACAAAGAGATTTCCATTTAATAAAATGTAAAATTTTATTTCTATCGGATTTTAATTAAAATTTTATTTAATTTAGTAATTTAAAAGCGTTAAAATACAGGTCATTACAATCTCCCCCACTCAAAACTTTTCGTCCTCGAAAAGGAAGGATGTAGGAGAATAGAAACAAACAGAAAGAAAATAGATTGAAAACAGAGTAAAACAATTAATTCAAACCATATAAATTTCAATTTAAATAAATTTATATTCAACAATTTGTTTTAAATTCAAGATTTTCATTAAATTGATTTGATTTCTCATTTATTAATGTTAGGTACAAAAAGTTTCTTTCAAATGAAATTCAATTTAAATTCAATTAATTCAAGATACTCTCTTAAGTTGGTTTAATTCAGTTTATTAACTTTCAGAGAGAATTTTTTTTCACACTTTATTATTCTATTTATCTCCATAAACATTTTAAAATTTTTAAATTTAAGTGAATAACATTTATCATACGCGCTCACATTTTATTTATGAAGACAATTTTATATTGTATATTATCAAAAAAAAAAATTTAATTAACAATTTCAAAGATCATAAATTTGAATAGTCATTTATTATAATCATATTTTATTCGACAAATCTAATTTTTCTTTATTCCAAATTATTATTAAATTTATTCTACTTAATATATCCTATCACATATATATTAAGTATATTTACATTTATTATAACTACTCAAATTTATTTAAGATTCTTTCGATATCATTTTCTGTTGTATAATATTCAATTACCTAATTAACTTTTGAAGATTTAGGTAAGTAATATATAATGCAATTGAGTATTATCCAAATAAAATTTTACAATTCAATTATTTCAGATTAAGTATTTATATAAAAAGAATTTGCTTCATTTATAATTGAAAATCATCCTTTTACAATTTTAAGAATTAATTTCCGATTAGCTTCAAACAGCTTAGAGATAAAATAAATATACTTGTATATCATAATATATCAAATCAAATAAAATTTAAAATAATATACCAATATATATAAATCAAATTATCCTTACGAAATTTAAATCGATTAAATTTTCAAAACAAAACTGCAGCAAAGCTACGAATTAGTCTCTCCACTTCGAAACTCGAAAATGAATGTCGATGATGCGGCCGTCATCACCGAAATTATTTTCCAGCGACAAAGGGGAAGAGCTCAAATTTAATCATTTAAATTCTTTGAAAACCATTTCTATTTGAAGATATTTTAAATAATATACATTTTAAACTTGAAAACCATAGTTCGGAATTATCGGAAATTAAATTCTCAAATTATAATTTTAATTCACATCAAATTCCAAATAAATTTATAACCAAATTTTTATATAAATTCATTCATTTATATTATGAAATAGTCAATGATTTATAAACAATAAATGAAAATTAAATTTTAACATTTCGGACAACAGATTCATTAACATTTTACTTTCACAAAAATTTATACTTATTATAATATAATCATACAAAACTATTTTGTTTACCAAATTTGAAAACAATATTGTGTCAGTATGCTCTGTTAAAGTGTTTTGGAAATTCTATCGATAGCGTTGATCAGATGAATCGATCGAAAATCCAAATCAACATCAACAACTCAAACAACACAATATATAAAACATTTTGGATATAAATTTACAAATACACTTCTTTGCTTGACGATACAAAGATGGTTTTCAAAATAAGAATTGAGATTCAAATTTGATGGAAATCAAATCAAAGAGAATTTTGATTTGATAATAAATTCGAGACATAAGATAAGATAATTCAATTAACAGAACCGGGAGATGGACAACTTATTTAATTCACGGGCAACCTTAACCGGTTCGACCATAACTTCAAGAATAAGATCGATGCAGAATTCCAAGGTAAATCAACATTCGATCTCAAGAGATGGAATTCAGGTATAGCAGGGAATAGATAGTATCGTAAACCGAGGATACAGAAATCTCCGGTAAATCGATGTCTATTGTAAAGGAGTTTCACCTATTTTCAAATCATTTGAAGGTTGGCGAGACCACCGATTCATTATAGATCATTCGAAGTGGAGTTATGGAATACTCCAAAATTGAACGAAGACGAATAGTGAGGGGCAAGAATAAATTTCGGAACCGAGGGAACGTTCCAAAATTCAAAGGAATTAAATCAAAAGTAAGAGATTGAAACTCGAATGAGAGTGATTCTGTAAATACATTTACCATATATACTGAGTTTTGCCTAGAGCTACCAAAAGATCTGATACCAACTGTAACGACCCGCTATTTTGGACTATTCGCATCCGCACATGTCGGACTTGAATAATTCAAAATACCGAATTGTTAATTTAAATTTGGCAAAACTCAGATATACGGTAAATAAATAATCACATAATCACAGACACAGAGTAATAATATGCAGCGGAAGTAAAAGAGATAGTAGTTCATGAAGCTACTATATAAATATATAAGATACATCAGAGTTAAATAAGTTACAACAGAAGTCTCGAATACAACAGTCAAATATAAGAATCAGAATACATCACAGGAATCATCAAATATCTGAAAGCTGGATAGATAGCTGGATCTCCAGGCGAAGCTCCAACTCCAAAGGCGAATCTCAAAAGCTGAACCACTCAGTCTGACCCGAGCGTAAAGCAAAACACAAAACACTCGAGTCAGGATTAATATTCTCATATCAGTAAATCCAACTCAAGCGAAATAGCAATCGAAATACAAGTAACTCAAAGGATGTTGGAATCACCATCCTCTAAGGATCCGTTAAACTATCTACTATGTAGTAATGTACGCTAAATAGATAATGTCTATCATTAATATAAATATCAAAATAGTGTTAAGGCGTTACCATTATCCCCCTTAACACATTTTTATATAAATGTCATAGTCTATACAGCACTGTAAACTCCACCGTAAACTAGTGGGATATCAGGGAGTACTCCATAGGTATAACACAAAACAAATTCGTAGTTGTCGCGTATATGGGAATACAAGTATGACAAGGCACATGAGGCAATACCCAAGGTAGTGAAACTACCGTTTGCCTGATCCGGACTGGTGAGAACGCATCGCCGCAGCGATCGCAACACCGCGAAACAACACTCCTGAAAGTACGAGGGTGCACCAATCAATCACAAGTAATGAGTAATAGTTACGAAGAAGTGTGTCCGCTCGAGGTGACTAGCCCCATTTGGCCCGGCACGGCTCCTGATTTTAGTCATTTCCAATTTGACACAAGTGTCAAGGCTATCCAATATCGTTCTCTTTCTTCAGTCATCACGTACACCATTCCAACCACTTCATTCTGGATCATCACTCCGCGTATAGTTATTAAAGTGGGTTTCGGTTTAGATAGAGAGTATATCCATAACCGAATCCGGTCTCTTTAATAACTTTCGTAATTATTATCCCGATTGGTCGTTTAATATATTTCAAACCAAATCAAATTCAATTTAAATTTCAATTCGTAAACCAACATTTCATTTGTCTTTCTAAATCAATTTCCAAAATTTACGTTCAAAAATTTCAAATTACCATTTCAAAATCTTATAATTGTATTTCAACTTTTATTTAAACAATTCAATTATAGATTCAAATTCATATATAAATTTTATTTCGAAATCATTTAAATAAATAAATTTAACACTCAAATCAATTTCAAATTCTTTTATCGATTTCATTTAATATTCGTTAAGTTAAATTATCATTCAAACGATTTCTATTAGATTTCCAGTTCATTAAATCAACCACTTAAGTTCAACTTCATCGTATCAAACTTCAAATTCAATTAGATTAAATTCGTCAAATCAAATTTTTAAATTCAAGTCTTATATTTATTTCAATAAAACGCATTTATTTCTGTTAAAGAAATTCAGTTTCATTTATTTATTTCTTAGTTATAATTCAAAACTCAATTAAATAAGAAACTAAATTTCACATATTCAAGAAATTCAATTTCACTTATTAACTTACTTAAATAATTTTCCCAAAACTTTAATAAATAAAGAAACTCAATTTCATTTATTAACGAAGTTCAAATCCATTATTCAAAAGTTCGATTTCTCTTATCAAAGAATTCAATTTTTATTCAATTATCAAATAATTAAATCTTATTCATTTATTAAATAATTTCAGTCTTAATTATTAATAATTTCAAAACTTAATAATTACAATCTTGATCATAAATTCAAAATTAATTATTAAATCATTTCCGCTTAATTATGAATTCAAGCTTAATTACCAAATCATTTCAACTTAATTATAAATTCAACTTAATAATTTCAAACTTAATTATAATTCCAAGCTTAATTATAATTTCTAATTTAATTATTAAATGATTTCAACTTAATAATTTCAAAACTCAATTATTACTAATTCCAAATTATTTATTAATAATTCCAAATTTAATTTATTAAATAATTAAATTTCAAACAACGTCCTTACATCAATTATTACGTTAATATTTGTTTCTGATTTCGATCTTTACATTTTCTCTTTCAAAATTCAAATTCCAACTTCATTTCAAAACTTATTCTTTATTCAAATAAAATCATTATTTTATTTTTAAATCAATTTATTGACCAATCGGATTTTATATTTAATTCTCTATCCTAGGTCAAATTCATTTGGGTATATATCATTTCAACCCGATTCCATTTCAATTCAAAATCAAAACATAACAAAGGGAACTTGCAGTGTGATAATTGGGATGTTGTCAAAGTAAATAAACAAGCAATAACAACAACCAAACACAATCCAATAATCAATTCAAATAATCCCGAAATAATCGTATTAATTCACATTGTTGTTTGTGCGAGTTAATATAATTATCTCTAGAATCTACACTATCATTTCATGTAGATTAAAGATTTCTACATTACGGTTTTTCCACTTGTCGTTCAATTTCAATTATAATTTTACAACAATTTATCCAATATACGTTCAAGGTTCAAAGTGTAATTTATCCAATTCTATGTGTCAATTAACTTAACAATTAAAAGGGTGATATTTAACTAATCAAATTCAACACATATGTCGATTCAAAATTTTAAACTATCCTACGTCAAATTCAATTGCATAATATTTATCACTTTGTACATTACAATTTTCATCCAATATTAACAGCAAACAATCAATCAATTATCAACCAAACTGAATTATTATTGCATACATAACAGATAACGGTGTCAGATGTCAAAGGTGAACTGATACAAAAATAACAGTGCAATAAATAACAGCAGTATGTTTCAATTGTCGTTCCAATTGAAATCAAATTTAATAAATAAAAGAATATTAATCGTGAGTGATTACTCACCTTTCGAGGTTACAGACGAACGAGAATAAGATGAGTTACGAATTCCAAACACGAATTCCAAAGTAGAGCGAAATGGACATGAATTGACGAACAAAGCTGATCAATAGAAATAGACGAAATCAAATCAGGCTGGATTGACGAAGATAATTGATATAAGTAAACTTATATATATATATATATATATATATATATATGTATAAAACCATATTCTAAATTTAAACACACATTAAATTAAAACATACATGTTTATTTTTAAATCAGAAGTTTAACTTAATATAAATAACATCTATGTATACAAAACCAATTTCCGATATACTTGTATGTAGACCGAAATGGCCAATGTCTTTTATTTTTTTTTTTTTTTTTTTTTGCCGAAAGTGGACAGCCAGGCCAACGCAAAAATCCAAACAAAATACTAACATATCAACTAACTGTAGCATACAGATCTTGTCAAATATCATCTCTAAACACATAAACTTCGTATGCATGCGCACGTATATAAATAGCATAAAAAAAAACTCATACAATATTCCATTCCAAAATAATAGAAAATAACATACATGCTACAAGTTATAATATATATATGTTAACAAACAAAACTTAAAACAAACAACAAAGCACAAGTAAAAATATAGATATAAATATGTGTTGTACGTTCTCTGTAACCAATATACTATGTATGTAACTCTTAGTACTCAAAAGAAAAATTAAAGTCTTCAGCATTAATGATATATGCTATCATAACTTTATACAAACAGATACTAAAATATAAAATACTAATATAACTCATTCATATAAACTCCAATATGAACCACAAAATAGATTATACAACTCACAGACCTTAATCTCAAAACATATATATACGTATTATATGTATAACTTAATGCAACGATATACTAAAAAAAATGCAAGATGCCTATATGTAGCAATATACAAAATGCAATATTACCTAAAAAAATGCGGATGGAAGCTTGGTCTGTTGGCGAGGCTAAGTGAGATTGAGGAGAAGTCTGAGGCGAACGCGCGGGAGGCTCGGCCAGGAGGAAGAGGCTGTAGCCAAAGGCTGCGTAGCTTTGTGGGGTCCACACGCTGGATTCATGCGAGGAGTTTTAGTTGGAGGCGGCTAAGGCCGAGCGGTGACGAGACGACGGCGATAGGCCGCGGACGTGATGGAATGACGTAGGGAGAGGGAGGAAGGTCGTGCGCGTTCGATTGTGGACGCGTTCTATTTCATTCGAGAAGATGGGTAGGGGATCTGAAGGAAGGAATTCAAGCTACAGGAAGATTTTGGTTCTTATTTGGAAAAACAGTGAAGGGCAGCCAACAAAAATGAACAGGTCAGAGAAAGGCAAGCTATATTTTGAAACTGGGAAAAGCAAAAGTTACGCCATAAATTATGGAAATAATAAAAGCAAAGGTGAAAAGGGTAATGCCAACGGTCTCAAGTGGTCCAGCTGAAAAGACTCCATAACACTTTATTACTGGCGGTTCAAATTTGAAAGCAAAGAAATCAAAAGGTCACGGATCCGGTACCGATACGGTCCAATGTTATACAGATTTCGCCGTCACCCGAACTCCGAAATACACCAACAAATATACCATAAAGATCAGCGCGACGAGACGATCAAAATGGTATATGGATATCAGTGATATGATTAAATTATAAAAATTCGAATTTTTAACTAGCGGAAAATGCATGAAAAACACAGAAAAATAAGATCGACGGAGCTAAAGATGTCCAAATTTGGAAAAACGACAAACTGACAACTTGCTCAAAAGATGATTTAGAATTTTTCTATGTAAAAATATTTAGGTTTCGAAAATGTTTTATTTTCATCGCTTTTTAACTGATTAAATTGAAGTAATTTTACGCACGAAATAAACTTCCGTATTTTCGGACGAAAATTTACCAGTTGCTATGTTTAACTGGACGCGTTTCAAATATTGAATTTTCGTTGCGAAATTTTATTGTTTATTATTTATTATTATTATTTTAACGAAAATTTTCATTTAACGCAAAACGCACGTTTCTTACGTTAAAATTATTAATTTGGTTTCTGTTATTGGTTACGACTATTTCATATTATTACATTACGTTTTAATATGTATTACATTATTGGTCTTATCGAAATTGGTCGTCTACGGATTTAGTTTTGGATTTGTAACATATATACAAAGAGATTTCCATTTAATAAAATGTAAAATTTTATTTCTATCGGATTTTAATTAAATTTTTATTTAATTTAGTAATTTAAAAGCGTTAAAATACAGGTCATTACATAATTATTAAATATAATTAATTTAGGAGTAATCAATTTACTCAATGCAGTAATTAAGAATAGTTAATTGCTGAAAGTTAATTAATCAAAGATGATTAATAATTATAATTAATTACTTAATAAAGTAATTAATTTAAATGTAATTAGGAATCATTAATTAATATAATTAATGATGTGATTAAGATTAATTAATTGAGATTAATTAATTAATGATAAATGATTAAAGTAATTAATTAATATAATTAATTAAGGATAAATGTGATTAATTCTAATTAATTATTTAATGATGTAATTAGAGGTTAATTACTGTATTTAATTAAGAATAATTAATTTGTGAATTAATTACTTGAATGTAATTAAAGGATGATTAATCAAGGGTGATTAATCAAGGATGATTAATTAGTGGTTAATTGATTAGTTGATTAGTTTGTAATCAATGGTTATAATAGCAGGATTTATAGATTGAGATAATTGATCTAATTTACTTCAAATTAATTAGAGATGATGTAATTAATTTAACTCATTTTAAATTAATTATATATGGCATGATTATTAATCCTTGTTTATATATGGATGACATAGATTTCCTTGGATGGTTTGAATCTCAAATATGAGATTAGTAATGATGTGTGATATGGAAGCATTGGCTGCATTGTAATGATTATTTGGATCATCTTCTGATAATGATAATATGGATTATCTATGGTGATGATTATCTATTGTGATGATGTGAATTATCTATGTGTGTGTGTATAGATAGTTTAATTGAATTATTTTAAACTTAAAACAACTTGGACCTAAAAGATGGCGTTTTGGATTTCGATGAGACCAGGATCGGGTTTCCATATTTGGATATCTGAAAACCACATCGATCCAAATTAACGATAGGTCGTGAATCTTAAGTGAAGGTGAAGATTCACAGTGCAAGGGTTATCATCGTTAACTCTGAGGGTGATTCTAAAATGAGTGTAACGAGATAATGCCTTCGGTTTTGTTCGAACCCGGAACGAACTTGTATGGATCAAATGCTTTCAGAACATCGTCAGGTGGACGATGAGCATTCTAAGAGATGTGTTCTCTAAAGGTAATCATAGCCTCAAGCCTCATCAACCGGGAATGGCTCAAACAGGGGAGGTGCAACAAGGCTTCATTGGTAGCTTCAACTGGAGAGCGAGATTTACCTCTGTCTAGAAGTCCCTTTTTATTCGGCTGTGTGGGCGGTTGATTCGCGATAACTGCCGGGGTTGTTTTGTTCGGGACTGTCCAGTAAGGGATGGTTCCGGCCTTGTGTTGCAGGGGAGCGGGTGTACTCTACGGTACGGTGATCTAGGCCACGTACTGTGACGAGCGGTACCCCATTAGCCCTGCCATTGTATGGAATCCAAAATCCAATAAGTGTCGTACGTATTAGTTATGCCCAACTATGTTGGAACGTGAGATGTAAGCATTCCAGCTATTTCTGTATTTTACTTGAAAACCCTAGACACTATTATAATATCATTAGATTTCCTATCAACTGTTTTGGTTAACGTAAGGTAAAAACTTTTCCATGTTTATGTCTGGGAAGTCTTACGTGATACCTTTCTTTTAAAAGGTTTTTGAAAGTTAAGAAACTTTAACCTGTTACTCACACCAGACCCATGTCTGACCCGGAGTTTATTTCTGTTTTCTTAAACTCTTGGGTACTCAAATTTTTACGAGTAGCCAACGGATTCAGGTTGCTTTTGATGAATTATGGAGGAGCAAATGGAGCAGGAGGCTTCTGCGTTGTAGTTATCTAGTATTCCGCTGTGTTGGTATCTCTGAGTCATTGTTTGAGTTGTTTGTACTGTGTTGTAATAACTAGACAGGTGTTTGTAACTGTCTAGAATGAGATGTATAATCTGTGTAACTCTGATAGTTGTTATATATCTATGTAATAACTATGATATTAATATAATTTATTCGTTCCGCTGTTGAGATTCTGTTGTCATTTCTTCTTTCTCCTCTTTCTTTCTCTTTCTATCCCTTTCTTTCTTAATTCATGATACGTCTTTCTGGTTAGAGAAAGACGGGTCATGACAGTTGGTATCAGAGCATTAGGTTGAGTGAATACCTAGGCTCTGGAGTGGTGTCTATCTTGAGTGAGTTGTGCAATGGTGTAGAGGTTTCATCGATCTCTGAAGGTAACCTGTAAAGGTTCAGAGTTCGTCTTTGAAGTTGGATGAGTTGAGTTTGGATCTGTCGGTTTGACAGAAGTGTGTGATGGTATTTTGATACCTCAGGAAGTAGTAGCTGCGTGATGAGATGCAGTGAATATGGATGTTTCCGAAGATGTTTTCTTTGGAACAAGTTTTGGGAAGTGTGTCTGCTTCGGTGATGTGGCTGAGTCCGGCTGGTTGTTTGTGTTTGGCTTTGAGGTCCGAGTTTCTCGAAGAACTTTGGATTAGGTAGCTTTTGGCTTTGGAATTAGTAGTGCAGCTTGGAGTATTCTGTGTTGGCAGGAAGGACTTCTGGTTAGCAGTTTCTGGAAGTGAAGTTCAGAAGCAGCAGAGTGGACCCGTTTCTTCGGTGGATTGGCTAGTTACAGGTAAGCTGTTCTGTTTGGTAAAGAGAGAACAGTTTTCTTTTGGAATTGGTCTGTGTTGTTCATAAAAGTGACTTGCGATTGTTTGAGTGATCTTTTTGGTTACCAAAGACTTTTCTGGATGTCTTCTGAGAAGTCAGATGTTTGTCTGTATCGGGAGATTGAGTTTTCTTATCGTCTGGATTCCAGGAGTGCTACCGGTGTATCAGCTAGTAGAAGCATTATTTCTTGAGATAAGATTTGGTGAAGCAGCTCAGGATTGGTGGAACTTCTGAGTTTTCTTTTATGGATCTGTTGAACCATATTCTGGGATGTGTTATCTAGATTGTGCTCGTGATCATCATCAGCATTTTTTTCTATTCCAGATCAGAGTTGTGCAGCGGAAGCAGTTTGGGAATGTTTCTTATTTGTCTTTTCTTAGAAGAAGTGAGTTATTCTTCTGAGGTTTGAAGTGTAGAGTTGTTTATTTCATTTTGGTTGATCTTGAGGAGATCATTGTGTTAGATTATTTTTGGTCCAGCTTGTTTCTTTTTGGGGCATTAGCAAAGGTTGAGTTGATCAGAAAGGTTATAGACAACCCAGGATCATTCGAAGAGATTTGTGGTTAAGAAACAAAGGAATTTGGATTCCGGAGTCAGAGATTTGTTTTGGATCTCTTCTGTGTTTTGGTTGGATTGGTGTTTGGTTTTCAAGAGTTGAATTGCCAGTTTGGATAATTGGATTCAATGAGTTTCACGTATCTCTGAGGGAGTACGTGTATGAGTTATCTCTGGAAGTGGAACCAGCTGTTCAGGAAGGTTTGGTTGTTGAGTCAGACTCGTATGTAGTCTGATATCTTGTTTAGTTTTGTAGATCTGGATGAGAAGGAGCTCTGTAGCTTCGTAGTTTTGATTGTTTAAATTCTGTAGAGCGAGTATCCCGGTATATATAAACTAGGGAAAACTCGAAGATTTTTATCCATAATTTTGTCTGGATAATTAAATTTGTTTGATTAGATAGATTGGTTGCTTTGGTTGTTAGCATATGATTGATATATGCTTGTGTTTTAAATTAAATCTTTAATGGGATTATTAAATTACCTTCGCTTTTAAATTTCAGGGACAAAATTCTTTTAAGGGGAGAGGAATGTGATATCCCGGAAATTTTGGCAATATCAATTTAGTAATCTGTATTTAAAATTAAAATGATTTGATAAATCCTGTTAATAAAAATTTGATTTGATTTAATGATCCAATTAAATAAATATTTAATTGGTGAATTTTATCTTTTGAAAGCTAATAAATTGCTTTCTATTTATAATGTATATATATTTATCTATATTGTAGATAAATAAGTTTTGATTTGAAGATTAATGAACAAATAAAATTTTAAATAAGATAAACAAAAGTTTATTTTATTTCTTTTTGAATATAGCTTAATAAATATAATTTGGAATTTTATATGAAAATTTAAAATACCATTTATATATTAAACATTAATTCATTTAATTAAGATAAATAAGATAAGTAATTTATGATTTCTTTTATAAATGATTTAAAATTGACAAATGAGTTATTTTCAAATAATAAATGTATAAGTATAGATAGATTTTAAAAGACAATATTATTATTTTAAAATTAAAATATGTTGATAAACTAGTTTTACAATTGGAATTTTTAAATGTATAAATAGCATTTGAAATTTAATTTAATTTTGAAATTCAAATTAATAAACATATATAAATCTTGTAAGTAAGCTTTCATCTTTTATATAAATTGTTTTATGTCATTTTCTTTAAAAAGTGATGCATATACATTTATTTATGAAATTACTTTATATATATGTATTTAATAAATAAAGAGGATTTCAATTACCTTTAAAATAAATAAATAAAATAAAATTAATTTAAAGACACATGTTATTAAACTAAAGGGTATAATGACAAGTGTAATTGAATTAAATGACTAATGTAACAAGTGTCTTCTATTTTTTAATTTTTCTTTTAATTTTTAATAAATCAACTTCACTTATAAAAACATGTTTTTCCAATCTTCTTCCTTTCTAATCTTCAATTTTTTTCAAAAGTTTAGACGATAAGATTTCAGCTGAAACAAATTTGTTTCAGAAACTCTCAAAAAAACACCAAATCCATTCCTATAATTCTTTTTCAAAATCAAACCTGAAATCTGTAATTCCTTTCCTCTGTAAAATCATTTTCAAAAGCAAAATGAAAATCTGCATGCATCTTCCAATCTAGTTTGTCTTCAACAAACTTCATTTGCATACAACTACAAAATTTTCAAATTTAAAGCATTCAAATTCAAGAGATTTAAATGCATATTGAAGCTAGCCTGCAGTCCTCTGTTAAACATTTTCAAATGCAAAAGAAATAACCTGCATGCAAGTCTAGAACAACAGCAAACAAATCAAGTCTACAACTCAGTTTTCAAAATTCCATAAGCATGCAACTGCAAGTTTAGATCAGCAAGTTCAAGTTTCATTTGCATGCAAATTGCAGTTTCAAAACAAAGAGGCACTCATGTATTATCAAAAATTTTTCAAAAATATAGGCTCTGTCCTCATTTTCCCTGGTGAGTAACTTTTCTTTTCAAAAATTTAAGTATTTAAATGTTGCTTGATTTATGACTTATGTATGTTTACCTGGATTTCATGTTGATTTGTATGATTAACCTCATTAGTTTAAAAACTCAAGTATAGTTATGATGATGTATGTTTGTTCCTGTAATAAAGATTGTATTGTGTATATGAGTATAAGATTGCTGTTTTATGACCATTACAGTTTTTTTTCTCTAAGTACCAGATTCATGTTTAGTAAACTTAAGTATCCTTGAATAAATCTATAAGAATACATGATACTCAAACAATCTATGTATAAATTATAGTTAAGATTTGTTCATGAAAGAAAGAAAAAAAATCAGCAGTTTACTGGGAAATGAAGAAAACAACAGAGTAAACTCAAACAGGTGGAATTCAATTAAATTGATTTTTAGTTTCAGGTGCTTGAATCAAAAGCTAAAACTAAATTGTGATTTTTAAAACCAAAATTACAATTTTTAGTGTTGAGACTTATGTGCATTGCTGTTTTTCTTCTGGGAAGTGAAAAGGGGAAGTTGTAAACCTAGTTTTTAGGCAATGCAATGATTTGATCGGTGGGGAGACTACAGGTGACCGAGTGCCTTTGTTTTTGGAGAGATGGATGCTGGGGTAGTGAAGAGGAGATGGCCGGAGTCCCAGAGCCTCCGATGGCCGGAGGAGAGAGGATGGGCGATTTCCAGGTTTGAGGTTTGAAGTTTAAACTGTTATAGTATGCTTCAGTTTTGGGATTGGGGGAAACTCATATTTGATCTCTTGATGTTTGTGGAGTTTTCGATGATCGTTGATGATCTTTGGGCAAGTGTCGACTTGTTTGCTATCTGAGTGGTGGCCGGAGGTGGCCAAGACCACCGTGCATGTGCACGGAGAAGAAATGGTGACAGGGAAGGTTGGGTTTTGCAGTTTTATTTTTGGCTCGAGTCATACTCGGGCAATTCGAGCTTTTGCTCGAAGATAATCTTAGTTTTACTCGAAGTAAAACAGGGGGAGACGCGGGTTTTTTCTCTGTAGTTACAGGTTTTGGAAACCTGTATTTTTCCAATTCAAGATTTGATTTAAAATCTGAATCAGTTTTAAACAAGAATTTAAAATTTAAATTTAAAAGGGTATGGTTTTCAATCCGAGTTGAATTCCAGTTTTTAAATTAAAATGTTTACAGGTTTCTTTGGGAAACCTGTATATTTCCAGTTTAAAAGGAAATAAAGTTCTAAAAATATGGAGCACGGTTTTTAAAACAGAAATTTAAACTTAAAAATAAAATATGAATTTCAAAACTAGATCTGAATTCAAGTTTTAAATTTAATTTAAACTATTTAAATTAAAATGTTTAAACAACCTTTAAAAGGGTTTAAATAGTTGAATTTTAAGTTAAAGCTTTAAATTTAAAGTAGAAGATTTAAACATAAGTTTTAAATCTGGAATCAAAGTCCAAACTTGAATCATAATTCAGGAATAAAGGAAGTTTTAAATTTTAGTTGATTTAAAACAACTTTGAATGTTTAAGGTAATTTAAAATTGGATTTGTATTTAAAATGAATGTGGGTTTAAATTTCCTCTAAGCTTCTTTATAAAATAAGAAATTATTTAGTATAAATTTTAAAGGGTTTTAAAATGTTTTTAAACTTTGATAACGTTAAGTTTGACTTCATTTTAAATTTAAAATTTAAAATGTAATTTTGAAAACAAATTTTAAAGTAAGTTTTTTTAAATTTGTTTGTTAATGATAATGTAATCATTAAAAAGGAATGTTTATATTTTAAAATAAATCAAAGGTTTAATGTTTTTGATTATTTAAATTAGCAAGTTAATTAGATGGTTAATTAATTAATTAAATAAGGATTTTGAATTAATTTATTAATTAAGGTTAAGGTTAATTAATTAAAATTAATTAATTTGGGAATAGGATCATTAATTAATTTAGTTATGATTTTAATTAATGATTAGAAATTAATCAAGAGGTTAAGCTTAATTAAGTTAAAAACTTAATTAATGAAATAAATAGTGATTAATTAAATGATTATTAAAGATTAATAAATTAATGATTAATTTTTATTAATTTAAGTTAATTACTTAAGTAAGGTAATTAAGAAATTGTTGATAAGTTAATGAAGGTCATTAACTTGGAATTATTTATTAATTAATTAATAAATTAATTTTGATAATTAATTAGATTAATTAAATTAGATAATCATTATAGAATTTGGTTAAGTATGATTACTTTATGAAAGTAATTAAAGATATTAATTACTCATTGTAATTAATTAATTTATTTGATTAGTTTAAATTAATTAATTAAGTTTAATTAATTATAATAATCATTTGATGGGTTGATAAGTAATTAATTACTTAGGAAAGTAATTAAGATGAGTAATTACTAGAATGTAATTTATTTTAAGTATGAAGAGTTGGGGGTTATTTGTTTGTATAATTGTTATGGAGGATAATTTCTTTGTGAAAGAAATTAATAATTAGTTACTTGGTATAATTAATTTAAGTAATTATTTATTAAGTCATTTGGAAAATATTAAGTGTTGTAATTAATTAAGGATAATTAATTACTGATAAAATGATATAATTAATTATTAAATATAATTAATTTAGGAGTAATCAATTTACTCAATGTAGTAATTAAGAATAGTTAATCACTGAAAGTTAATTAATCAAAGATGATTAATAATTATGATTAATTACTTAATAAAGTAATTAATTTAAATGTAATTTGGAATCATTAATTAATATAATTAATGATGTGATTAAGATTAATTAATTGAGATTAATTAATTAATGATAAATGATTAAAGTAATTAATTAATATAATTAATTAAGAATAAATGTGATTAATTCTAATTAATTAATTAATGATGTAATTAGAGGTTAATTACTGTATTTAATTAAGAATAATTAATTTGTGAATTAATTACTTGAATGTAATTAAAGGATGATTAATCAAGGGTGATTAATCAAGGATGATTAATTAGTGGTTAATGATTAGTTGATTAGTTTGTAATCAATGGTTATAATAGCAGGATTTATAGATTGAGATAATTAATTTAATTTACTTTAAATTAATTAGAGATGATGTAATTAATTTAACTCATTTTAAATTAATTATATATGGTATGATTATTAATCCTCGTTTATATATGGATGATATAGATTTCCTTGGATGGTTTGAATCTAAGATATGAGATTAGTAATGATGTGTGATATGGATGCATTGGCTGCATCGTAATTATTATTTGGATTATCTTCTAATAATGATAATATGGATTATCTGTGGTGATTATTATCTATTGTGATGATGTGAATTATCTATCTGTGTGTATATAGATAGTTTAATTGAATTGTTTTAAACTTAAAACAACTTGGACCTAAAAGATGGCGTTTTGGATTTCGATGAGACCGGGATCGGGTTTCCATATTTGGATATCCGAAAACCACATCGATCCAAATTAACGATAGGTCATGAATCTCAAGTGAAGGTGAAGATTCAGAGTGCAAGGGTTATCGTCGTTAACTCTGAGGGTGATTCCAAAATGAGTGTAAGGAGATAATGCCTTCGGTTTCGTTCGAACCCGGAACGAACTTGTATGGATCGAATGCTTTCAGAACATCGTCAGGTGGACGATGAGCATTCTAAGAGATGTGTTCTCTAAAGGTAATCATAGCCTCAAGCCTCGTCAACCGGGAATGGCTAAAACAGGGGAGGTGCAACAAGGCTTCGTGGGTAGCTCCCACTGGAGAGCGAGATTTACCCCAGTCTAGAAGTTCCTTTTTATTCGGCTGTGTGGGCGGTTGATTCGCGACAACTGCCGGGGTTGTCTTGTTCGGACTGTCCAGTAAGGGATGGTTCCGGCCTTGTGTTGCAGGGGAGCGGGTGTACTCCTCGGTACGGTGATCTAGGCCAAGTACTGTGACGAGCGGTACCCCAGTAGCCCTGCCATTGTATGGAATCCAAAATCCAATAAGTGCCGTACGTATTAGTTGTGCCCAACTACGTTGGAACGTGAGATGTAAGCATTCCAGCTATTTCTGTATTTTACTTGAAAACCCTAGACACTATTATAATATCACCGGATTTCCTATCAAATGTTTTGGTTTGCGTAAGGTAAAAACTTTTCCATGTTTATGTGTGGGAAGTCTTACGTGATACCTTTCTTTTAAAAGGTTTTTGAAAGTTAAGCAACTTTAACCTGATACTCACACCAGACCCATGTCTGACCCGGAGTTTATTTCTGTTTTCTTAAACTCTTGGGTAATCAAATTTTTATGAGTAGCCAAGGGATTCAGGTTGCTTTTGATGAATTATGGAGGAGCAAATGGAGCAGGAGGCTTCTGCGTTGTAGTTATCTAGTATTCCGCTGTGTTGGTATTTCTGAGTCGTTGTTTGAGTTGTTTGTACTGTGTTGTAATAACTAGACAGGTGTTTATAACTGTCTAGAATGAGATGTATAATCCGTGTAACTCTGATAGTTGTTATATATCTATGTAATACCTTTGATATTAGTATAATTTATTCGTTCCTCTGTTGAGATTCGGTTGTTGTTTCTTCTTTCTCCTCTTTCTTTCTCTTACTATCCCTTTCTTTCTTAATTCATGATACGTCTTTCTGGTTAGTGAAAGACGGGTCGTGACAGTTGGTATCAGAGCATTAGGTTGAGTGAATACCTAGGCTATGGAGTGATGCCTATCTTGAGAGAGCGTATTTGTAATTATATATATATATATATATATATATATATATATATATATATTATTTCTACTTATTTGTTGGGTTACCTGTTCAGGTTTTCCAATATAGGTTATAAAGGTAGATAAGGTAGTGGTGTGTGTAACACGACTACTACTATTGGTTGGAGTTTGAATGTTGAGATTGGAAGTGTATCTGTCGAGACTGTAGACCTAATACCGTCTCAAGTGAGTTGTGCAATGGTGTAGAGGTTTCATCGATCTCTGAAGGTAAGCTGTAAAGGTTCAGAGTTCGTCTTTGAAGTTGGATGAGTTGAGTTTGGATCTATCGGTTTGACAGAAGTGTGTGATGGTATTTTGATACCTCAGGAAGTAGTAGCTGCGTGATGAGATGCAGTGAATATGGATGTTTCCGAAGATGTTTTCTTTGGAACAAGTTTTGGGAAGTGTGTCTGCTTCGGTGATGTGGCTGAGTCCGGCTAGTTGTTTGTGTTTGGCTTTGAGATCCGAGTTTCTCGAAGAACTTTGGATTAGGAAGTTTTTGGCTTTGGAATCAGTAGTGCAGCTCGGAGTATTCTGTGTTGGCAGGAAGGACTTCTGGTTAGCAGTTTCTGAAAGTGAAGTTCAGAAGCAGCAGAGTGGACCCATTTCTTCGGTGTATTGGCTAGTTAAGGGTAAGCTGTTCTGTTTGGCAAAGAGAGAACAGTTTTCTTTTGGAATTGGTCTGTGTTGTTCGCAAAAGTGACTCGCGATTGTTTGAGTGATCTTTTGGGTTACCAGAGACTTTTCTGGATGTCTTCTGAGAAGTCAGATGTTTGTCTGTATCGGGAGATTGAGTTTTCTTATCATCTGGATTCCAGGAGTGCTATCGGTGTATCAGCTAGTAGAAGGATGATTTCTTGAGATAAGATTTGGTGAAGCAGCTCAGGATTGGTGGAACTTCTGAGTTTTCTTTTATGGATCTATTGAACCATATTCTGGGATGTGTTGTCCAGATTGTGCTCGTGATCATCATCAGCATTTTTTTCTATTCCAGGCCAGAGTTGTGCAGCGGAAGCAGTTTGGGAATGTTTCCGATTTGTCTTTTCTTAGAAGAAGGGAGTTGTTCTTCTGAGGTTTGAAGTGTAGAGTTGTGTATTTGATTTTGGTTGATCTTGAGGAGATCGTTGTGTTAGATTATTTTTGGTCCAGCTTGTTTCTTTTTGGGGCATCAACAAAGGTTGAGTTGATCAGAAAGGTTATAGACAGCCCAGGATCATCCGAAGAGATTTGTGGTTAAGAAACAAAGGAATTTGGATTCCAGAGTCAGAGATTTGTTTTGGATCTCTTCTGTGTTTTGGTTGGATTGGTGTTTGGTTTTCAAGAGTTGAATTGCCAGTTTGGATAATTGGATTCAATGAGTTTCACGTATCTCTGAGGGAGTACGTGTATGAGTTATCTCTGGAAGTGGAACCAGCTGTTCAGGAAGGTTTGGTTGTTGAGTCAAACTCGTCTGTTGTCTGATATCTTGTCTAGTTTTGTAGATCTGGATGAGAAGTAGCTCTGTAGCTTCGTAGTTTTACTTGTTTAAATTCTGTAGAGCGAGTATCCCGGTATATATATACTTGGGAAAACTCGAAGATTTTTATCCAGAATTTTGTCTGGATAATTAAAGTTTGTTTGATTAGATAGATTGGTTGCTTTGGTTGTTAGCATATGATTGATATATGCTTGTGTTTTAAATTAAATCTTTAATGGGATTATTAAATTACCTTTGCTTTTAAATTTCGAGTACGAAATTCTTTTAAGGGGGGAGGAATGTGATATCCCGAAAATTTTGGCAATATCAATTTAATAATCTGTATTTAAAATTAAATTGATTTGATAAATCCTGTTAATAAAAATTTGATTTGATTTAATGATCCAATTAAATAAATATTTAATTGGTGAATTTTATCTTTTAAAAGCTAATAAATTGCTTTCTATTTATAATGTGTGTATATATATATTGTAGATAGATAAGTTTTGATTTGAAGATTAATGAACAAATAAAATTTTAAATAAGATAAACAAAAGTTTATTTTATTTCTTTTTTAATATAGCTTAATAAATATAATTTGGAATTTTAGATCAAAAATTAAAATACCATTTATATATTAAACATTAATTCATTTAATTAAGATAAATAAGGTAAATAATTTATGATTTATTTTATAAATGATTTAAAATTGATAAATGAGTTATGTTCAAATAATAAATGTATAAGTATAGATAGATTTTAAAAGACAATATTATTATTTTAAAATTAAAATATGTTGATAATTTTATTATTTTAAAATTAAAATATGTTGATAAATTAGTTTTAAAATTGGAATTTTTAAATGTATAAATAGCATTTGAAATTTAATTTAATTTTGAAATTCAAATTAATAAACATATATAAATCTTGTAAGTAAGCCTTCATCTTTTATGTAACGACCCGTAAATTTTCGATAATTAAAATAGCTAATTTAATAAGATTTCGTGATTTAGTGTTAGAAAAAAAATTGTAAGTCGTTTGGAATAATAATAACTAGAATGAAAAGCAACAAGATTTTATCTAAGTTAATTATTTATGAATTGAATGAAATCCCAAATCAATCAAAATGATATGTAGTCAAAGGTAATTGAATGAATTTGTATTGTATAGGTAATTGTGACGCTTGTTTGTAAATAATAAACTTATAAGTAATTAACGGTTAACGGTGATAATTATTTAAGTTACCTATTCATTTAGTTAGTCGAATTGAATTTGTGAACCAATTGAAATTGAAATGAAAGTTCATATATTAGTTGAGTGCATTATCTCTAACTGTTGATTAATAATAATGTAGAGTTCATTTGATGTAATATAGTAAATTGACTGATAATGAAATTTTTATTTAAAATCCAATATTGAAATCCATCAAATATTGAACAATTAAATTGTTTCAATTTACTATTTGAAATCTATTGAATTAATTGAATAACGGGAATTGAATAACTGTTTTAATGAAAATGGTTGTTCTATAATTTGAATTTGTTAAATTTTATAAGTTCGTTTGAATATTTCAAAAGATAGTGATTTAAGAATAATCAATTTGTTTAAATTTAATATTACAAATGTTTGAATAATTAAATTCCGAATTTGATACGATTAATTTGATTTTGAAATTTAATATATGAAAATAGAGTAAATAATTGAAATTTGATATAATATGATTCAAATTGGTTTCCAAAGTGAATGTAAGTTATATTGGGATTATCATAGAGTTAATAAGATTTTAAAATTGGAATGATTGGATAATTGAATAACGGGTTTAATATGATTAAGAAATGATATGTAAAATTTTATTTTATCATATTAAAGTTAGAATGATGCTGTAGAACTTTTAAAATCGAATTAAAAGTAAATTTGTGAAAATTGAATATTTTAATATTTAATTATCGACTGGAAAATAGCCAAATTTTGAACAGTCTGAGAATTGGACGAAACTAGTTCCATTGGATCCGTAATAGTTAGTTATTATCGGATTTCAATTTTTGTAGATCGGAGTTGTCGTTTGACCGTGGCAGCTCGAAACGCGTTGAAATTGTTTTAATATTAATTTGGCGAGTTAAAATAGTCATTTTTCAAACGGTCTCGGATTTCGACGAAACTAGTTTCATCGGATCCGTAATGTGATATTATTGTAAGATTTTAAATTTCAGGTCAATCGAATTTACCTTTTGTCCGGGGCGAGCCAAAACGCATAGAAATTCGTTTAATCGGTTTAATTTAAATTTGATCGTTTATTGCCGTAACTCGCACAGATGACCGAATTAGCTTCCGAAAGATGTTCCATTGTGTCCGGAACGCGGGGTAAACCCTAGAAACGCCGGTCACCGCGCGTAAATCGGAGTTCGAAATTTCCGGGATGAATAGTGCTCGTTATATTTTTATAAAAGCATCTACCAAATTCATTTTGCAAAAAAAAAAACCCTAATTTCTTGCTTCAGCTGCCACTTTTCTGTTAATGGTCGAAAATGATTCTCCTTTCTCCTCAATTATCTTCAAATCCACAAACAATTAGAGGAAGTTATCAACTACAAAGTTGAAGAGCGTATTGAGATCTACAACTTCAACGGTTGTGATCGATTTTGAGTGAGTGGATCAACGGCAAATGGAGCTAAAAGGCAGCAGCTCCTCTCACATTTTACAGCAGTAGGTGGGGCCGAGTTCAACTTTCTTGGGGCCGTGGGTAGGGCTCGGCCGTAGCTTCGAGGTGGCGCTAGTTGATCGATGCAAAAGTGATCGTGGTGGCCGCGATTTGGAACCCTAGGCCGCGTTTGATGGGTTCTATGTTGCGTCTCTAACCTGGGAGAAGAACGTGAATTGGAGGGAGAAAGAAGATGCGGTCCAGATTGTTGAAGGCAAGAATCAACGGCTCTGATTGAGTTGGGTATATAAAATATAAAAGAAATTGTAAAATTGATTATATTAAAATTGTACAAACTTTAAACGTGTATAACTTTTTCATACGAGGTCCGTTTTGGACGAAACAAATTACGTTGGCTTCATTTTGTCGAGGACTACGTTATGGAGCTGGATTGGAATCGTTTGGAGCTAGAGAAAATTTCGGGTAAACTTAAACGCTCGATTAATTTTATTCGAAATAAAACGCTGGAACTACATTGAAATCAAGGTGAGTGTTTTGTAACGCTCACACCGTACTAAATATCTTTATGCTAGTTAAATTTGACATTATGAAGTGTTATGATTTTATTTGTCGTTGTTTGATGAAATTTAATTGTCATATAGATTGTCATTTGAATTAACCGTTGAAATTAAATTGACAGATTAATTGAAATTAAAATTTAATTGCGATTAAATTACCTGACATTGATAGCTATGAAATTGCTATGAATTGTATTGTCTATTGGATGATTTATTTCGATGGATGCTATTGGTTGATATTTAAATGTTTGGATGCTTATTTGCTTATATATAACCTGTTATGCATACATTTGCCACTATGATTGATTTAAATGATATATATATTCATCCCTGACATTCAATTGAAATAAATAACTACTTGGCCATAGGATAGAAAATTATATACGGACACCGAATTGGCTAAATAAATAATTTTGAAATCGCCGATTTGAAATTTATTTAAATGTTTGATTTAAAAGTTATAAATAGAAATCGATTTATAGAAATTGAATTCATCGAAAAAATTGAGTTTGGAATGTTGAAATAAATTTTGGTTAAAGGAATTTTGTTAAATAATTAAGTTGAGACTTTGAAATTTGAGATTGGATGTGATTGAATGTCGAAAATTGATTTGTTTAAAGATTTAACCTTAATTCGAGCTTTGAATATTACTAAGTAAAAGTGATATAAAAAAAATGATATTTTGAAATTGAGTTTGGAATTGAAGCATATTTGGAATATGGATTTAAACTTGAATATTGTTGGAAATTTTTGTTAAGTGTTATAAATTGATATTTTGAGAAATCAAGCTCCAAACCGATATAAATTGAAATTGAATAAATTAAAGGTGAATGAAAAATTGAATTAATTCGAAGTAAAAATTGACGTTGATTGAATTGAAATCAAAATTGAATCGGTAGAATGGAAATTGGAATTGATTTGAATTGGAAAGTTATAATTGAAATGGATTGATTTTGAAGCTGTTTTATTTTGTTTTCCAAATTACTCGGTTATATAAACCATTTTGAATACTTAAACTATTTTAATCTGTTTTAAATCTACTTTACCCAATTTAAATTATTTTAAACTAAATTTATCTATTTCAAACCCATTTTAAGATTTTAAAGTATTTTAACTATTTTAATTATTTAAAACTACTTTTAAACTACTTAAAACTATTTTTCTAAAATCCTAAGCTGGTCAATAAGGTGAAATGTTTATATTTAAATCTTGAATTTAAATACAAATTGGTTTAAATGAAGTTGCAACCTAAGTTGAAATTCGAATTGATTTTGAAATCGAAATGAGATATTGATGCGGAAAAAGATTTTGAAACGGAATCTTACATTTGAATAGATACAGTGATATTTGAAATGGATTTGATTTTTGAAGCAAATATGATATTTTGATATCAATTATGAATCGATTTGAAATGTAAAAGAGCCGACGGTGTAATAATACGTAGTTATTAAAGAGACCGGGATCGGATATGGACATACTCTCTGTCGATACCGATCACCACTTTAATAACTATTATACGCGGAGTGTTGATCCAAAATGAAGTGGATGATTTGGTGAACGCGTTGACTGAAGAAAGAGAACGATATTGGGTGACCCCTGACATGACTAAAACAGGAGCCGCGCCGGGCCATTGAGGTTCGCCACCTCTAGCGGACACACTTCTTCGATACCATTTCTATTACATTTGTGATGCGATTTGGGTGCACCCCTTGATTTGGGAGTGTTGTTTCGCGGTGTTGGGGTGGCTGCTGGCTATGCCCAACATCAGTCTGGATCACGCAACTACTAGTATCCTAGTTGGTATAGCCTCATGTACCTTGTCATACTGATTATCCTATTCGCGACCACTACGTTTTGTTTTGTGTTATACCTATGGGGTACCCTCTGATAACCACCAGTTTACGGTGGGGCTTACGGTGCTGTATAGACTATGGCATTATAAAAATGTGTTAAGGGGGGTTATGGTAACGCCTTAACGCTATTTTAATACTTTATATTACTGATAGACATTATCTACTTAGCGTACATTACTACATAGTAGATAGTTTAACGGATCCTTAAGAGATGGAAAATCCCATAACATCTCTTGAGTTATTGCACACACGTTGACACTGGATAGGAGATGTCAAACCCTGTAAACATCTCTGACGCCGTTACACTCATATTTATTTACGATTGATTTAACTTTCATAAGGATATTTTAGTCCTGACTCGAGTGTTTTGTCTTTTCATTACGCTCGGGTCAGTCCTGAGTTTTCAGATTTTTGAAGATCTATTCTGGAGGACGAAGACGAAGATTTGGTACACTATTACTATTATTATCTGTGCATCATGCTATCTGCTGCATTATTTTAATTGTTCTGTTGTATATGTATAACTCTGATAAATGTTGTATAAATAATCGTCAAAGTATAGTAAACAGCTTCATGAACTGTTTATTTGACTATTATATTTTATCGTTCCGCTGCGAGATTCTGTGTTGTTTCTTTTCCTTTATTTCTCTTTCTTTTCTTTTCTTATTTACCCCAATAACCATCTGCCCTTTTGAATGGTTTGGAATCGGCATGTGTATTTGATTATCGGTTTAAACTGTCCAAAAAGGCGGGTCGTTACAGTTGGTATCAGAGCTTTGGTTTAGCGATAAACCTTGGCTCTAGTGGGGAATAACTCATTGAAATAGAGGTAAACTATATGAATGAGTTGAGTATATATGAGGGAGCGTACTTGTTATTTGATATAAAATGGTTTTATATTGTGTTAACTTTTTTCCGTTGAGTATTTATGAATTCTGGTCGATACTTGGGACGCCAAGGCGTCGATAGGAATTTCTAAACACTCGAATAGGACAAACCAACACAATATCGTTTTGGAATATATTTTATATAAAAGAATTATTTGAATATTTATTCATTTTGATTGAATTGATTGTTAGGAGATGATAATATTAGATTATTATCGTTATTGTTTGATCAGTCAATATTTACAACAATTGATTAAATAACAATAGATTTAGGAAAATGAAATCTTGTAAACACAATTGATAATGAATATAAATGAATTTTAACTTGGATTTGGGAATTTAAATTCCGGTGTTTGAAATTGACTTACAAGAATTTGAAAAATATAATATGAGTATTATATGATAGTATAATTGAGTGGAAATTGTTTTCGAAGGATTTTTTTTAATGATAAGTGTTATATTCCCTTCTCTTGACGCTAGAAAATGATTTCGGTGATGAGTGCACGCATCATCGGCATTTATTTTCAAGAGTCCGAGTGGGGGAGACCACTTAATAGCTTGTCTAAACCTTGTTTTGATTCAAATTTTATTTTATTTTGTATTCTCTGTAGTATGATTTGATATATAAATTATATAAGTATATATTATTTCAAAACTTGATTTGAAATGAAACCGGGATTGGAATTCTTAAGTCCTTTAATAATTAATGATTTTTTTTTAAATGATTGAAATGAATTTAGACTTGAATCATCAAGGAACTTTTGAATTGTGAAATGAGAAATGAACCTAAGAGCTAAGTGAAAATATCAATTGAAGTAGAAATCCTTAGAATTAGGAAATTATGAACTTAAAATAAAATTGAAACTGTAAAACTCGCATAGTATTAAATTTCATTCTATAGCATAGATATAACTTACCAAAATATTTAAGAAGTTCAAAAATTTTATATGAATTGTTAATTGGATAATATACAAGTATAAGTTTGAATAATGAAATATGCATTTAATTAATGGTTTGCAAATATAAATATAATTGTTAGTAAATAATTGGAATTTAAATTAACATTTAAAGGTGATTCACAATTATGTTAATATAAAATGGAAATACTATATGTGAATGTAAATGTGAAATTAAATTATAGTGAAATTTAAGTAATGACTTAAGAATAAATTAATTGAAAATTCAACTTTAAATGAAAAGAAGTTGTATGTTGTTTAACTACATTCTATTTGCATAACTATAACTTACCAAATACTTAAAAGATTTAAAATGCTAATAAGGATAAGTAGAGAAAAAATATACTAGTGTGAGAGTGAATAATAAAATGTGAAGATCTATTGATAGTTGTAAATATAGAAGAAATTTAAGCTGTAAAATGAATGATATATCTAAGTGAATAAATAAAATTTAAAATTAATGAAATATAAAATTGGTAAATGGAAACTAATTAAATTTGAATATAACTAAATGTCAATAAACTTGGAAGTGTATGAAATTAAAGTTGACCTGGAAATGTATAATTGATTTAGTGTAGATTTTGGATGGATGTTAATGTTTGATATGCATTGGTTGTTAGATGGATGATAATTGATTAAGTAGAACTCATTAGTGTTAATGGAATTGAATAAACGGAATAAAATTTTAAAATAATTAAATTCAAATTTGAAGCAAAGTGAAATTAATTATAATTGAATTCAATTTAAATTAAAGCAAATTGACTTGAATTTAAAATGTGAATGAAATAAACTTGAATAAATCGAAAACAAATTAAATGTAAACCTGTTACATGGATGAATAAGAAAATAAATGACTTTGTGTTTATGATTTTTCTTTAGAAAATTTGAAGTTTTGATGGTTTGTACTTTGAAATAATAAAAGCAAATTTTGGAAAAAAATCCAAAATTGTCCAATACATGCTGAAACGAAAACAACCATAACTTTTAAATGGATGAACGGAATTCGACGATCTTGGACTTTTCGAAAAGCTTAGAAACTATAGCACAACTTTTGTTTAGATAACTTGAGAAAATTCCTTCGTCTACTAGGTTAAAAACTTGAATGTTACTCGCTGTCCTGTGTAAAAATAAGTAAAATCAGTAGTATACACCCTTAGTATTTTCGCCATATCTTTTGACTGGTTTATCGGATTTTGATGATCTTGCACTTTCTGGAAAGCTAAGAACTTAAGATAAAACTTTTGTTTTAAGTGTTTTGTGTTTTGATGTCGTTTAGAAGGTCGAAAACGCGGATGAACGTCGCTGACCTGCGCAATTCATTGCCCAGGCTGAGGCGTATCCTCTAAGTAAAACGGCCATAATTTTTGAACGTATGGGCCGAATTCGATGATTTTGGATATTCCGAAAAGCCTGAAATGAATGAAACAACTTTTGTTTAGATTCTATTGCCGAATTTTATCGTTTAGGTGTCCTAAAACTAAGATTTGATTGCTGTCCCGAATTGGAATCTCAGTTTTGAAGCTAAATATGTTATATATATGTTGTGTAGGCTAAGTATATCGATCTATCTTTATATGCATGGTTCTAACTTAGTTATTGAGTGTTTATTAGGTGCGGATTTCGCTTGCTTCGCATTTGGAGCTCGCTTTCACGCTATATTAGCCGTATATGCTCACTAACAATATATAAGGTACATATCTCGGATTACATATCGTATTTTTACACTTTTTCCCTACGGGATGCCTCATCACTTGATGAGATGTATATTTGTGATATATATACTGTTATATTTTTTTTCCGATCGAGCCGCGCAAAGGAGACTCTGCCGAAATTTTCCGTAAAATCCGGGTGTTAGAAAATTTTTGAAGTTTTAAAAATTTTATAACTTGTTTTGATTACTAATTTCTAAAGTTAGGAAGCCGTTTGGAGTAACTTAGTGGAAGCGTAGTTATGACTTTATAAATGGAATTTCATTGTTTTATAAGTGGATAATTTTGAATAAAATATATCAAATGTTGAATTCTTTACTTAGTTTCTTTTCTCTTCTTTTTTTCCTTTTCGGGGACGAAAAGTTTTGAGTGGGGGAGAGTGTAACGACCCGTAAATTTTCGATAATTAAAATAGCTAATTTAATAAGATTTCGTGATTTAGTGTTAGAAAAAAAATTGTAAGTCGTTTGGAATAATAATAACTAGAATTAAAAGCAACAAGATTTTATCTAAGTTAATTATTTATGAATTGAATGAAATCCCAAATCAATCGAAATGATATGTAGTCAAAGGTAATTGAATGAATTTGTATTGTATAGGTAATTGTGACGCTTGTTTGTAAATAATAAACTTATAAGTAATTAACGGTTAACGGTGATAATTATTTAAGTTACCTATTCATTTAGTTAGTCGAATTGAATTTGTGAACCAATTGAAATTGAAATGAAAGTTCATATATTAGTTGAGTGCATTATCTCTAACTGTTGATTAATAATAATGTAGAGTTCATTTGATGTAATATAGTAAATTGACTGATAATGAAATTTTTATTTAAAAATCCAATATTGAAATCCATCAAATATTGAACAATTAAATTGTTTAAATTTACTATTTGAAATCTATTGAATTAATTGAATAACGGGAATTGAATAACTGTTTTAATGAAAATGGTTGTTCTATAATTTGAATTTGTTAAATTTTATAAGTTCATTTGAATATTTCAAAAGATAGTGATTTAAGAATAATCAATTTTTTTAAATTTAATATTACAAATGTTTGAATAATTAAATTCCGAATTTGATACGATTAATTTGATATTGAAATTTAATATATGAAAATAGAGTAAATAATTGAAATTTGATATAATATGATTCAAATTGGTTTCCAAAGTGAATGTAAGTTATATTGGATTATCATAGAGTTACTAAGATTTTAAAATTGGAATGATTGGATAATTGAATAACGGGTTTAATATGATTAAGAAATGATTTGTAAAATTTTATTTTATCATATTAAAGTTAGAATGATGCTGTAGAACTTTTAAAATCGAATTAAAAGTAAATTTGTGAAAATTGAATATTTTAATATTTAATTATCGACTGGAAAATAGCCAAATTTTGAACAGTCTCAGAATTGGACGAAACTAGTTCCATTGGATCCATAATAGTTAGTTATTATCGGATTTCAATTTTCGTAGCAATCGGAGTTGTCGTTTGACCGTAGCAGCTCGAAACGCGTTGAAATTGTTTTAATATTAATTTGGCGAGTTAAAATAGTCATTTTTCAAACGGTCTCGGATTTCTACGAAACTGGTTTCATCGGATCCGTAATGTTATATTATTGTAAGATTTCAAATTTCAGCTCAATCGGATTTACCGTTTGTCCAGGGCGAGCCAAAACGCATAGAAATTCGTTTAATCGGTTTAATTTAAATTTGATCGTTTATTGCCGTAACTCGCACAGATGACCGAATTAGCTTCCGAAACATGTTCCATTGTGTCCGGAATGCGGGGTAAACTCTAAAAACACCGGTCACCGCGCGTAAATCGGAGTTCGAAATTTCCGAAATGAATAGTGCTCGTTATATTTTCTATAAAAGCACCTACCAAATTCATTTTGCAAAAAAAAAAAGAAAACAAAACCCTAATTTCTTGCTTCAGCCGCCACTTTTCTGTTAATGGCCGAAAATGATTCTCCTTTCTCCTCAATTATCTTCAAATCCACAAACAATTAGAGGAAGTTATCAACTACAAAGTTGAAGAGCGTATTGAGATCTACAACTTCAACGGTTGTGATCGATTTTGAGTGAGTGGATCAACGGCAAATGGAGCTTGAAGGCAGCAACTCCTCTCACGTTTTACAGCAGTAGGTGGGGCCGAGTTCAACTTCCTTGTGGCCGTGGGTAGGGCTCGGCCATAGCTTCGAGGTGACGCTAGTTGATCGATGCAAAAGTGATCGTGGTGGCCGCGATTTGGAACCTTAGGCCGCGTTTGATGGGTTCTATGTTGCGTCTCTAACCTGGGAGAAGAACGTTAATTGGAGGGAGAAAGAAGGTGCAGTCCAGATTGTTGAAGGCAAGAATCAACGGCTCTGATTGAGTTGGGTATAAAAAATATAAAAGAAATTGTAAAATTGATTATATTAAAATTGTACAAACTTTAAACGTGCATAACTTTTTCATACGAGGTCCGTTTTGGACGAAACGAATTGCGTTGGCTTCGTTTTGTCGAGTACTACGTATGGAGCTGGATTGGAATCGTTTGGAGCTAGAGAAAATTTCGGGTAAAATTAAACGCTCGTTTAATTTTATTCGAAATAAAACGCGGGAACTACAATGAAATCAAGGTGAGTGTTTTATAACGCTCACACCGTACTAAATATCTTTATGCTAGTTAAATTTGACATTATGAAGTGTTATGATTTTATTTGTCGTTGTTTGATGAAATTTAATTGTCATATAGATTGTCATTTGAATTAACCGTTGAAATTAAATTGACAGATAAATTGAAATTAAAATTTAATTGCGATTAAATTACCTGACATTGATAACTATGAAATTGCTATGAATTGTATTGTCTATTGGATGATTTATTTCGATGGATGCTATTGGTTGATATTTAAATGTTTGGATGCTTATTTGCTTATATATAATCTGTTATGCATACATATGCCACTATGACTGATTTAAATGATATATATATATTCATCCCTGACATTCAATTGAAATAAATAACTACTTAGCCATAGGATAGAAAATTATATACGGACACCGAATTGGCTAAATAAATAATTTTGAAATCGTCGATTTGAAATTTATTTAAATGTTTGATTTAAAAGTTATAAATAGAAATCGATTTATAGAAATTGAATTCAGCGAAAAAATTGAGTTTGGAATGTTGAAATAAATTTTGGTTAAAGGAATTTTGTTAAATAATTAAGTTGAGACTTTGAAATTTGAGATTGGATGTGATTGAATGTCGAAAATTGATTTGTTTAAAGATTTAACCTTAATTCGAGCTTTGAATATTACTAAGTAAAAGTGATATAAAAAAATGATATTTTGAAATCGAGTTTGGAATTGAAGCATATTTGGAATTTGGATTTAAACTTGAATATTGTTGGAAATTTTTGTTAAGTGTTATAAATTGATATTTTGAGAAATCAAGCTCCAAATCGATATAAATTGAAATTGAATAAATTAAAGATGAATGTAAAATTGAATTAATTCGAAGTAAAAATTGACGTTGATTGAATTGAAATCGAAATTGAATCAGCAGAATGGAAATTGGAATTGATTTGAATTGGAAAGTTATAATTGAAATGGATTGATTTTGAAGCTGCTTTATTTTGTTTTCCAAATTACTCGGTTATATAAACCATTTTGAATACTTAAACTATTTTAATCTATTTTAAATCTACTTAACCCAATTTAAATTATTTTAAACTAAATTTATCTATTTCAAATCCATTTTAAGATTTTAAAGTATTTTAACTATTTTAATTATTTAAAACTACTTTAAAACTACTTAAAACTATTTTTCTAAAATCCTAAGCTGGTCAATAAGGTGAAATGTTTATATTTAAATCTTGAATTTAAATACGAATTGGTTTAAATGAAGTTGCAACCTAAGTTGAAATTCGAATTGATTTTGAAATCGAAATGAGATATTGATGCGGAAAAAGATTTTGAAACGGAATCTTACATTTGAATAGATACGATGATATTTGAAATGGATTTGATTTTTGAAGCAAATATGATATTTTGATATCAATTATGAATCGATTTGAAATGCAAAAGCGCCAACGGTGTAATAATACGTAGTTATTAAAGAGACCGGGATCGGATATGGACATACTCTCTGTCGATATCGAACACCACTTTAATAACTATTATACGCGGAGTGTTGATCCAGAATGAAGTGGATGATTTGGTGAACGCATTGACTGAAGAAAGAGAACGATATTGGATGACCCCTGACATGACTAAAACAGGAGCCGCACTGGGCCATTGAGGTTTGCCACCTCTAGCGGACACGCTTCTTCGATACCATTTCTATTACATTTGTGATGCGATTTGGGTGCACCCCTTGATTTGGGAGTGTTGTTTCGCGGTGTTGGGGTGGCTGCTGGCTATGCCCAACATCAGTCCGGATCACGCAACTACTAGTATCCTAGTTGGTATAGCCTCATGTACCTTGTCATACTGATTATCCTATTCGCGACCACTACGTTTTGTTTTGTGTTATACCTATGGGGTACCCTCTGATAATCACCAGTTTATGGTGGGGCTTACGGTGCTGTATAGACTATGGCATTATAAAAATGTGTTAAGGGGGATTATGGTAACGCCTTAACGCTATTTTAATACTTTATATTACTGATAGACATTATCTACTTAGCGTACATTACTACATAGTAGATAGTTTAACGGATCCTAAAGAGATGGAAAATCCCGTAACATCTCTTGAGTTATTGCACGCATATTGACACTGGATAGGAGATGTCAAACCCCGTAAACATCTCTGACGCCGTTACACTCATATTTATTTACGATTGATTTAACTTTCATAAGGATATTTTAGTCCTGACTCGAGTGTTTTGTCTTTTCATTACGCTCGGGTCGGTCCTGAGTTTTCAGATTTTTGAAGATCTATTCTGGAGGATGAAGACGAAGATTTGGTACACTATTACTATTATTATCTGTGCATCATGCTGTCTGCTGCATTATTTTAATTGTTCTGTTGTATATGTATAACTCTGATAAATGTTGTATAAATAATTGTCAAAGTATAGTAAACAGCTTCATGAACTGTTTATTTGACTATTATACTTTATCGTTCCGCTGCGAGATTCTGTGTTGTTTCTTTTCCTTTATTTCTCTTTCTTTTCTTTTCTTATTTACCCCAATAACCATCTGCCCTTTTGAATGGTTTGGAATCGGCATGTGTATTTGATCGTTGGTTTAAACTGTCCAAAAAGGCGGGTCGTTACATTTTATATAAATTGTTTTATGTCATTTTCTTTAAAAAGTGATGCATATACATTTATTTATGAAATTACTTTATATATATGTATTTAATAAATAAAGAGGATTTCAATTACCTTTAAAATAAATAAAACAAATAATGTTAATTTAAAGACACATGTTATTAAACTAAAGGGTATAATGACAAGTGTAATTGAATTAATTGACTAATGTAACAAGTGTCTTCTATTTTTTTAATTTTTCTTTTAATTTTTAATAAATCAACTTCACTTATAAAAACATGTTTTTCCAATCTTCTTCTTTTCTAATCTTTAATTTTTTTCAAAAGTTTAGAAGATAAGATTTCAGCTGAAACAAATTTGTTTCAGAAACTCTCAAAAAAAACACCAAATCAATATCATATAATTCTTTTTCAAAATCAAACCTGAAATCTGTAATTCCTTTCCTCTGTAAAATCATTTTCAAAAGCAAAATGAAAATCTACATGCATCTTCCAATCTAGTTTGTCTTCAACAAACTTCATTTGCATACAACTACAAAATTTTCAAATTTAAAGCATTCAAATTCAAGAGATTTAAATACATACTGAAGCTAGCCTGCAGTCCTCTGTTAAACATTTTCAAATGCAAAAGAAATAACCTGCATTCAAGTCTAGAACAACAGCAAACAAATCAAGTCTGCAACTCAGTTTTCAAAATTCCATAAGCATGCAACTGCAAGTTTAGATCAGCAAGTTCAAGTTTCATTAGCATGCAAATTGCAGTTTCAAAACAAAGGAGCATTCATGTATTATCAAAAGTTTTTCAAAAATATAGGCTATGTCCTCATTTTCCCTGGTGAGTAACTTTTTCTTTTCAAAAATTTAAGTATTAAAATGTTGCTTGATTTATGACTTATGCATGTTTACCTAGATTTCATGTTGATTTGCATGATTAACCTCATTAGTTTAAAAACTCAAGTATAGTTACGATGATGTATGTTTGTTCCTGTAATAAAGATTGTATTGTGTATATGAGTATAAGATTGTTGTTTTATGATCATTACAGTTTTTTTTTCTAAGTACCAGATTCATGTTTAGTAAACTTAAGTATCCTTGAATAAATCTGTAAGAATACATGAGACTCAAACAATGTATGTATAAATTATAGTTAAGATTTGTTCATGAAAGAAAGGAAAAAAATCAGCAGTTTACTGGAAAATAAAGAAAACAACAGAGTAAACTCAAACAGGTGGAATTCAATTAAATTGATTTTTAGTTTCAAGTGCTTGAATCAAAAGATAAAACTAAATTGTGATTTTTAAAACCAAAAATACAATTTTTAGTGTTGAGATTTATGTGCATTGCTATTTTTCTTCTGGGAAGTGAAAAGGGGAAGTTGTAAACCTAGTTTTTAGGCAATGCAATGATTTGATCGGTGGGGAGACTACAGGTGACCGAGTGCCTTTGTTTTTGGAGAGATGGATGCTGGGGTAGTGAAGAGGAGATGGCCGCAGTCCTAGAGCCTCCGATGGCCGGAGGAGAGAGGATGGGCGATTTCCAGGTTTGGGGTTTGAAGTTTAAATTGTTACGGTATGCTTCAGTTTTGGGATTGGGGGAAACTCATATTTGATCTCTTGATGTTTGTGGAGTTTTGGATGATCGTTGATGATCTTTGGGCAAGTGTCGACTTGTTTTCTATCCGAGTGGTGGCCGGAGGTGGCCAAGACCACCGTGCATGTGCACAGAGAAGAAATGGTGACAAGGAAGGTTGGGTTTTGTAGTTTTATTTTTGTCTGGAGTCATACTCGGGCAATTCGAGCTTTTGCTCGAAGATAATCTTAGTTTTACTCGAAGTAAAACAGGGGGAGACGCGGGTTTTTTCTCTGTAGTTACAGGTTTTGGAAACCTGTATTTTTCCAATTCAAGATTTGATTTAAAATCTGAAGCAGTTTTAAACAAGAATTTAAAACTTAAATTTAAAAGGGTATGGTTTTCAATCTGAGTTGAATTCCGGTTTTTAAATTTAATTCAAATTTTTTTATATTAAAATGTTTACAGGTTTCTTTAGGAAACCTGTATATTTCCAGTTCAAAAGGAAATAAAGTTTTAAAAATCTGGAGCAGGGTTTTTAAAACAGAAATTTAAACTTAAAATTAAAGTATGAATTTCAAAACTAGATTTGAATTCAATTTTTAAATTTAATTTAACTATTTAAATTAAAATGTTTAAACAACCTTTAAAAGGGTTTAAATTGTTGAATTTTAAGTTAAAGCTTTAAATTTAAAGTAGAAGATTTAAACAAAGTTTTAAATCTGGAATCAAAGTCCAAACTTGAATCATAATTCAGGAATAAAGGAAGTTTTAAATTTAAGTTTATTTAAAACAACTTTGAATGTTTAAGGTAATTTAAAATTGGATTTGTATTTAAAATGAATGTGGGTTTAAATTTCCTCTAAGCTTCTTTATAAAATAAGAAATTATTTAGTATAAGTTTTAAAGGGTTTTAAAATGTTTTTAAACTTTGATAAAGTTAAGTTTGACTTCATTTTAAATTTAAAATGTAATTTTGAAAACAAATTTTAAAGTAAGTTGTTTTAAATTTGTTTGTTAATGATAATGTAATCATTAAAAAGGAATGTTTATATTTTAAAATAAATTAAAGGTTTAATGTTTTTGATTATTTAAATTAGTAAGGTAATTAGATGGTTAATTAATTAATTTAATTAATTAAATAAATAAGGTTTTTGAATTAATTTATTAATTAAGGTTAAGGTTAATTAATTAAAATTAATTAATTTTGGAATAGGATCATTAATTAATTTAGTTATGATTTTAATTAATGATTAGAAATTAATCAAGAGGTTAAGATTAATTAAGTTAAAAACTTAATTAATGAAATAAACAGTGTTTAATTAAATAATTATTAGAGATTAATAAATTTGGGATTAATTTTTATTAATTTAAGTTAATTACTTAAGTAAGGTAATTAAGAAATCGTTGATAAGTTAATGAAGGTCATTAACTTGGAATTATTTATTAATTAATTAAGTAATTAATTTTGATAATTAATTAGATTGATTAAATTAGATAATCATTATAGAATTTGGTTAAGTATGATTACTTTGTGAAAGTAATTAAAGATATTAATTACTCATTGTAATTAATTAATTTATTTGATTAGTTTAAATTAATTAATTAAGTTTAATTAATAGAATAATCATTTGATGGGCTGATAAGTAATTAATTACTTAGGAAAGTAATTAAGATGAGTAATTACTAGAATGTAATTTATTTTAAGTATGAAGAGTTGGGGTTATTTGTTTGTATAATTATTATGGAGGATAATTTCTTTGTGAAAGATATTAATAATTAGTTACTTGGTATAATTAATTTAAGTAATTATTGGTTAAGTTATTTGGAAAATATTAAGTGTTGAAATTAATTAAGGATAATTAATTACTGATAAAATGATATAATTAATTATTAAATATAATTAATTTAGGAGTAATCAATTTACTCAATGCAGTAATTAAGAATTGTTAATTACTGAAAGTAAATTAATCAAAGATGATTGATAATTATGATTAATTACTTAATAAAGTAATTAATTTAAATGTAATTTGGAATCATTAATTAATGTAATTAATGATGTGATTAAGATTAATTAATTGATATTAATTAATTAATGATAAATGATTAAAGTAATTAATTAATATAATTAATTAAGGATAAATGTGATTAATTCTAATTAATTAATTAATGATGTAATTAGAGGTTAATTACTGCATTTAGTTAAGAATAATTAATTTGTGAATTAATCACTTGAATGTAATTAAAGGATGATTAATCAAGGGTGATTAATCAAGGATGATTAATTAGTGGTTAATTGATTAGTTGATTAGTTTGTAATCAATGGTTATAATAGCAGGATTTATAGATTGAGATAATTAATTTAATTTACTTTAAATTAATTAGAGATGATGTAATTAATTTAACTCATTTTAAATTAATTATATATGGTATGATTATTAATCCTTGTTTATATATGGATGATATAGATTTCCTTGGATGGTTTGAATCTCAGATATGAGATTAGTAATGATGTGTTATATGGATGCATTGGCTGCATTGTAATGATTATTTGGATTATCTTCTGATAATGATAATATGGATTATTTGTGGTGATGATTATCTATTATGATTATGTGAACTATCTATCTGTGTGTATATAGATAGTTTAATTGAATTGTTTTAAACTTAAAACAACTTGGACCTAAAAGATGGCGTTTTGGATTTCGATGAGACCGGAATTGGGTTTCCATATTTGGATATCCAAAAACCATATCGATCCAAATTAACGAGAGGTCAATCTCAAGTGAAGGTGAAGATTCAGAGTGCAAGGGCTATCGTCGTTAACTCTGAGGGTTATTCCAAAATGAGTGTAACGAGATAATACCTTTGGTTTTGTTCGAACCTAGAACGAACTTGTATGGATCGAATGCTTTCAGTACATCGTCAGGTGGACGATGAGCATTCTAAGAGATGTGTTCTCTAAAAGTAATCGTAGCCTCAAGCCTCATCAACCGAAAATGGCTAAAATAGGGGAGGTGCAGCAAGCTTCGTGGGTAGCTCCCACTGGAGAGAGAGATTTACCCCTGTCTAGAAGTCCCTTTTTATTCGGCTGTGTGGGCGATTGATTCGTGACAACTGCCGGGGTTGTCTTGTTCGGGACTGTCCAGTAAGGGATGGTTCCGGCCTTGTGTTGTAGGGGAGCTGGCGTACTCCTCGGTACGGTGATCTAGGCCACGTACTGTGACGGGCGGTACCCCAGTAGCCCTGCCATTGTATGGAATCCAAAATTCAATAAGTGTCGTACGTATTAGTTATGCCCAACTATGTTGGAACGTGAGATGTAAGCATTCCAGCTATTTCTGTATTTTACTTGAAAACCCTAGACACTATTATAATAACACCGAATTTCCTATCAAATGTTTTGGTTAGCGTAAGGTAAAAACTTTTCCATGTTTATGTATGGGAAGTCTTACGTGATACCTTTCTTTTAAAAGGTTTTTGAAAGTTAAGCAACTTTAACCTATTACTCACACCAGACCCATGTCTGACCCGGAGTTTATTTCTTTTTTCTTAAAGTCTTAGGTACTCAAATTTTTATGAGTAGCCAAGGGATTCAGGTTGCTTTTGACGAATTATGGAGGAGCAAATGGAGCAGGAGGCTTCTGCGTTGTAGTTATCTAGTATTCCGCTGTGTTGGTATCTCTGAGTCGTTGTTTGAGTTGTTTGTACTGTGTTGTAATAACTAGACAGATGTTTATAACTGTCTAGAATGAGATGTATAATCTGTGTAACTCTGATAGTTGTTATATATCTATGTAATACCTTTGATATGAATATAATTTATTCGTTCCGCTGTTGAGATTCTGTTGTTGTTTCTTCTTTCTCCTCTTTCTTTCTCTTTCTATCCCTTTCTTTCTTAATTCATGATACGTCTTTCTGGTTAGTGAAAGACGGGTCGTGACATAAAGTATCCTGGCTATAGATTAAACTGTTTGAGAAACCAGTATAACAGTCCGACAACGAACAAGATAATATCATCGCCATTTGTTCTTCCTCAATCTTAGAATACCACCTTCATATTCATTAGCAAATCATCAAAGATATTCAAGTGCATCTTAAATGAAGTGCCCTCCTTCAACTTATTGGTAAAGAACGTTCGCAAAAAGATCAAATGATTAGTTAGTGACTTCCTCATATACAACTCCTCCAACTTTTCCCAATTACCCTTAGTGGTAATCCCACCACTTATTTTGGAGATAACATTCTCCTCCATAGCAAGTTGAAGTATAGTGAATGCCCACCCTTCCGTTTCCTCTCTCTCAACATCCGAGATGTCCACCAGCAACAAATTTGTAACAAACACTACCTGATGCAGTCGATTCCGCCTAAGAATCGCTTTCATCTTCCATTGCCACTTTTCAAAATCATTATCTCCATTCTACTTGTCTATAACCAATTGTAATCCTGAAGCCGTGTATGAGCCATGTACATACGACGCTATGCCACTTGGACTAACCATTGGGGGACCACCTATGGTATTATATGAATCTGGCATTTCTACAACCACTTACCAACACCAAAGCTCTAATACCAAATGTTATTTCCAACTCAAGACCACTCAAATCAAAACCCCAACGCATAGTAGAAAATGAGATCATGGTAAGAAGTAAAAAACAGCCAATCAATATCTCGAGCCAAATCTAAATACAATCCAAAACCAATCACAATCACCAAATAAGCAATATAGAAACAAAACCATAATGATAAAATAAATCACACACCAATTTATAATGGTTCCATTAACGTCTTGCTAGTGTACATCCACTTTGAGAGAGAGCCTTTATTACCAATGAGAAGAGTACAAGAGATTGATTACAATGATCAATATTCAAATTGAATAGATTTATGGAGAAGAGAATTGAAGAAAACTAGGTTTTAACAAACCCTAGTTAATGGAGGACAAAACTCTTAATAAACATTTGGAAACTTTAAGCCATATTGCTTTGGATCCTGAAAATAGCTTATATAGTGAACCAACCTTCCATGACAAATACCAGATATGACCCCTGAAGCCCTACAAGCATAAATTTTTGGCTGAAGAAACAAAATTGCACCACGTCGGACATCTGTCATAACCTCTCAGATGTCTGTCGCAACTTCTGGGCTATAGTAAACCTATCATTAGACGTTTAAGGGTTTCCGTCAGATATTTGACACAACTTTTAGCATATGCATCTTCAAATTATGATAACTTGAACATTCGAGCTCCGATTTGCATGTCATTTTCATCGTTATCAAGCTATTCTCGACCTCTTCAATTCACCGTATAGCGTCGTCAAAATTCAACATGTTGGACATTTCAATAAGTTTAGACGGGAATCCATCAAAAATAAGTTTAGAAATGGGTGAAAAGAAATTATACATACAAACAGATCAAAGTTCATTAGACTCAAATGAAATCAGAATGGTCAAGTGGGCACAAATTGAGTAAAGAAACAAGATTGGGTTATAACAATGGGAAAATAACATATACTACCGATAATGAATGGGGGAGAAAGATTAATGCATTTTTCTATACTATCTGAGTAAAAAAATTGTTTCCTTCAAAAATACAGATAAATGCTTATTTTTTGTTAGATATACAAGATTATGCTGAGTTTCATGATAAATATTATATACTACTTCAAAAAATATGGTTACTTACTTTTGGATGTTGTTGCTATGGGTGAAAAAGTAGATGCCTCTAGTCAAGGTTTTAATCCAACAGTGGTTTGTACTGAACGATCATGTGTTGGATTTTATGATCATTATTTTGATGTTATTGTAGAAGAACTATAAGATGATGGACATGAAGGCGGTGGGGATAGTGATAAATTTACGATCGTAGTTGAAACATCTCATGCAGTCTTTGAACATCCTAAAAAGAGATTGTCATATGATGGTTACAAAGGCGACTCAAACAAGAAAAGGACTTCGACTCAAGAAGAGCTATCATATTAGATAAAAGCATTAAACATCACATGTCAAATAGAACTACTTGATCGGTTCAATATACTTAACCTAAATCATAACTATAGAATATCGCACAAATATGTTAAAAGAACTACTTGGAGTAAACCCAACTACTCTATTTTGGAATAATGCATGTACCTTTTTTAATGAAAAAGGAAACGAGAAGGATATTTGCATTACAACCTGATGTGGAGGCACATATGTCATTCATTCAGTAACTTATTGATCATTAGAACTCAAGAAAGATATGACCTACCAACTATTTACAACCTTTTATTTCAACCGGCTTTTGTACTCATTATTTTTTCTACTTTTCAGATTTATGGATGCTCTCCAATATTATAATTATTGTTATGCTTGTTATAAATATCTAATAAATTAATATATTACCTTTATTTACCACTATTTTTTGTATAAATAATATTTTTGATACAAATGAACCATTACCGTTCTTTAATATATGATAGTAAAATGGATATTGATGATATTATGAAATTGAAAGGCGAAGAATTTTTCAATTTATTTGCTAGCAAAGAACAAAGCTATGTTGATTTTTTTGCTATGTCATAAGTAGCAGCTCTTGGGATATCTATATGCTATGCATACTATTATCAAGGAGTCATGTTGAAATCCTTTGAGAATCAGATATATGTTGGTAATAGAAATATTTCATGGTAATGATGCATGTTGTTATCAAGATTTTTGTTTAAAAAACATGCTTTTATACAATTATGTAATGACCTTAAAGCTTGCGATTGAACTCCAACTCGTAATTTCGTTATTGAAGAGCAAGTAGCCATGTTCTTATTAGTTATCGGTCATGAACTGTAAATAGATTGGCACAAGAAAACTTCCAACATTCAAGAGTGACCATCAGTAGACATTTTCACAAATTGTTGAATGTAGTTTTGTGTCTCTTAATCGATAATATATGACCGAATCATAGGAGTGCACAATACCATGTATGGATGAAAGATTGTCATCTTTCATTTTTCAAGCAAAAAAATATATTAAATTTGCAACAATTAGGGTTGAATTTAGTAATTATCTTGAATGAGACATTTTTGTAGGATTGTATTGGAGAAATAGATGGGACGCATGTCAAAGCTCGTATACTCTAAGGGAAAGGATTTTCATATTGGAAAAAAGGTGTTCCTACACTATAACGACCCGAATTTTTAAGCACTTTAATTAAGAATATTTTATTTATTTTAAAATTTTAAATATGGATTATTTTCAGAAAATAATCCAGTTTTTTGAAATGAATGATAATTCATTTAAATAATTATAAAGTGAGAATAAATCATTTGTAATAGTTTTATGAAGATATATACTTGATTTGAAATATAAGAAAATTCATATCGCTTTATCGATATAATAGCGATTTTTGTAAATATTTGTTAATATTAATTTATATGGTTTTAAGTTAAAAAAGATCATTTTAATTAATTAATAATGATGAGAAATTTATCTACAAATTTTGTTTACAAATATTTGTGTAATAGCTAAGAAGTGAAAATGTGACCGAGAATCAAAATCGGAATTCATAGCGGTTCAATTTGTAGAAGTTGTGCAATGTTGTGAATTATATATGACATACATATGCAAATATACATGTATGCATACATGAAGACATTCACATGCACATTGATACACACATATATACATATACATTTTTATATAAAATAACCAAAAATATTAAGATATTTTATTCAGTTTCCTTAACCCTTAAGCACCCCAAAGTCAACACTTACACTCACAAGTACAAGCACATGGCATTGCACATAAGAAGGGGGTTTTGGCCGAACATCATGATGATGGAGGGTGGTGTGATGGTGGTGAAGTAATGATGTATTTGCACTTAAAAAATTAATATTTTATTCCTCCGATTTACCTATAAATACCCCCCATCCTTCATCACTTCAATTCACTTCTTCTTCTTCCTATTCTTAAATCTTTTCTATCTATTTTCATGTCTTCCATACTTAGAGAAATAACGTCAAAAGTATTTGCAAAAGAAAATTAAATTATAGAAAACATATACACATATAAACCACTTCAAAAACTCAAGCAAACTCAAACTCTCCCCTTAAAATACCCATGGCCACAACCTTGCAGCCATAGGCCGTGAGCCTCCCTCCTCTCTAAGGTCAAGGCCGAGCCTTCCAAGGCAAAAGTCCGAGTGTCCATAAACGTAGAATTTGAGTTAGTAGAGCTATAGCCGATTTAAAGTTATCCGATCAAAAATCATGTAAGAAACTCTTACTTATATTATATTTTTGGATAGTGATATGTTGTTTGCAATGGATACTATGCTTTGATCATCAAGTTTGGTTGTTTAATACTGTTATTGAATATACACACACACACATATACAAGTCATGTTTAAATACACGTCGATAAGCACAAAGGAAATCACTTTCCTTAAATAAATGAAATGGTGTATATGAGAATGTTTAAACCACTTAAAAATGGTTTAGAAATGTTTTATAAACATCTAAAAGTGTTTTGGAAAATTTCAAATAAATATTGGAAATTTAGTCAAAAATAGGAACATCGCGTAACGACACTTTGCGATTTCACACTAAAAGTTAAATCCATTTATTAGATGGTTTCGAAGTCAGATTTCTTTATAATAAGAATTTTCCGAACCCTTATAATCATAGTTTTCAAAGAAAGAAAGAAATTTGAGATTTCATTTAGTAGATTTTGAAATATGAGCAAATCAAGTTTTCAAAATAGTCGCGGTTTGGCAGTTCGAAAACCAAAGCAATAATTCTTTAAAATTGATATTTTTAAATTCTTTAAAAATATGGAATAAATTCTACAAATATTTTAAGATGTTTTGAAGAGATCCGAGTTATAAAAATGGATTTTCAAAAGATAGAAAAGTCGTTTTGACCAATACAGCTCTTAAAACACTATTTATCGAACTTTCCACAGCACTTTTTACTAACTTTTGAAATATGAATTTAAACTTAACAATTCCTTTCCAAATCTTTTATGAATGTTTTCAAATAAAAATTAAGTAATCTAAAGATGATTAAGAGATTAAAAAAATGAGTATGTAGAAACGACTAGTGCATTTATTCCATTTGTGAATGTCAAAGAAAATCCAACCACGGAATGAAATAGATTGAAGGGAAAGCCGAGATGCTCTAAAATAACTAAAATTTAATCAAGTATGTTAAAAGATTTAGATTCAATTAAATAACTTGACCACCTTATGCGTGACAGAGAGAAAGTCTCTAGGCTTGGGTTTGGGAAACTATTTGCCTACCCTCTATAGCCACCCAGACTGGCCCGATGGTGGGGATGGTAAATTTATTCTACTTGGATCAAATTTCCCAAAGTATAAAAGTTGTAATTTCCCAAATTCAAATAACTTGTGCTACATAGAAATAATATTCTTATATTTGGTGTTAAATTTCGAGGAGGAAACTCATACTATTCATGGAATTTAAAAGGTGATTTCACCGTCATTTGGCCCATAGTACTTGTTGAATACGAAAACTGATATTGAGTAGAATTAGTATAATTTCCATGATCCTATTTACTCAATAATGTTTTCTATAATTCCAAAGTTAAAGAGAGGTTTATTGATTCTGCATATACCGAAAAGAATGTTTTTAACAGATATATATATATATATATATATATATATATATATATATATAAGATATTTTGATTATACTTACCCATTTTCAAAAAAAAGATATTTTGATCAATCAATCAAAGAATAATTCCCTATTTATTTAACATCTTTTTATCGATGATTGGTTCGAAGGAACTAAGGTCGGATTTGGGCGATTCCTATCCGAAGACCACTTTGAATCAATTTACACATTGAAGTAATGACATGAAATGGTTTGGAAGATGGAATGTAGGGTAGCTTGTCACTAACCCTCGGGGGAATTTCCCATATCATATTTATGTGACAATAGTTCTCCATTTAAGATCTTCAATGCGAGGACTTCTCATTACTAATCATAGGGGTAATCCCCGATAGGATGTAGTAGGAGAGTGCCTTCGGTTTGTCATATTCATGGATAGTTTGTATGGACGAATGTTTGACGTTGAATTTCTAATTATATTGATTGATCTCTATGAACATATCATCTATTTGGTGGTGGAGAAGGTAATTCCTCTTAGCTTAACACCCTTTGCTGCGACATACGAGCTCAGGAGTTATAAATTTTTAGAAATCAGTTGTGTGATCAAATAATGGCAATATGGCATTCAAATTCGAATGTGCTATGTAAAAGGTAATCATAACCTCAGACCTCATCCACCATGGCTTAAACAGGGAATGCCGTGAGACTAAGTGGGTTGTGCCCATTAGGGTATGGTTATCACCTTTTTGGATTACTCTTTATTTGTCGAATATGTTGTGTATGCTATGGGATCCTGATAGGTCGGTTACGACCAGGGTGATGTCATATTCGGTTCTATTCACTACCAGGCGAGTCTGCTGCCAGTCTTGATAACTACAGAGGTTTCAAAGACGTCGATCTTCGGTACATTCCTCTGGAGGTGTACTGTACTAAAGTAGTCCCTTACCTGTCGTTATATGGAATCCATTCTCCGAACGAGCCTTGTAAGTATTTTTTTAGAGCCTAACTTATCTGGAATTTAATAAAGTACCAATTTTGGCTAAGATTAATAAGTTTACTTGCCAATGTTTTCAAAAGAATGTCATTGAAAATAATGTCAAATGATTTTGCATAGCAAATGTTTTGGTTATCATAAGGTAAAAATCATTCTATGTTTATGTGCATGTAGTCTTATGAGATGTTCTTTGTTTTCAAAAAGTGTATATTGAGTTTCTCACACAAGTTCCATGATTGACCAATATTTTATTTTTATTTTCTCTTAAACTCTAGGTGTCCTATTTTTATGGGCAGCTAAGTAGTTAGATTATTTAGAGTATTTTGGGATGGAGCATGAAGCATGGAACATTTTGGATCTTTTTGTTAAAATTATCTATCACTTTCCGCTGTGTTTGTGTTATATATAAGTATCTACTAGCACCTGTAGGGATAGGCCATTATAACTATCCTTGCTAGGTTAGTACTTGCTATGACTCTGATGTCCCATTTTGAGAGTGATTGTATATACTATCTGTATGACTATAATTTGTTAAATATGATGTGAAATTCTATTATTGTTTTGTCTTCTATCTTAATTTTCTTTTATCTCATGAAAATCTGGCTCTCCGGCACTTGGATTTGTGGCATGAGAATCTGAGGTTGTATTAGTGTCAATTTCTAGGGATCGTGGAGTGGGGTTGTCACATTTGGTATCAGAACTTATGGTTAAGAAAATGCCTATGCGTTGATGGGATCAACTTATAAGTGATAGGGTTAGTAATGCCCTAGAATGAGTTTAGTTTGAGAGAGCATGCATTTGAATTTTTTTCTCTGAATAAGTATATTCGAATTTTATGCCATTCCCTAAGATAATCTTGTCTATAATCTTAAAGATATTTCCTAACTATAGGCAAATTATTAGAAATGTGTGGAAAAAGAGGACAAGGAAGGGAAAGGGGTGGTAGTAGTGCCACGACTACAAATGGTCGCACTCCAACTGCTACAGTGATTGAAGAAGTAATGGTTCCAATACAACCTCAAATTAACTTCGCTACCTTATATAAGAACTATCCGAGTTTACGTGGTAAACCATTTAAGGGAATTGAGTTCATTAAAGAAGTTCAAGCTTGGATCCACTCTTGTGAAATTTTTTTAAGGGGTTGAATATTGGAGATGAGAAGAAGAGACTCTTGGCTTATTGGCAACTATTAGATGGAGCTCTTGCCTGGTGCAAGTTCGTTACTATAAATGAACCAATGGATAATTTTTCTTAGACATGATTCAAGGAGGTTTTGGAAGAATAATATATGCCAACAGCTGGAAAATCACAGCTTTATAAGGGATTTATGGATTTAAAACAAGGAGGGATCTCTGTAGAGGAGTATTCTAACAATTTCAATGAATTATCATGATTTAGACTGGGTTTGATAGACGTTCCTCTAAAGAAGAATGTAATGGTTATCTTTGAAATGAAGGAATAATATCAGGAAAGGATGACAGCGCATGTTAAAGGGAGTTTTGCAGATTTTGTAGACATGGGCTTCTGATATGAAACTCTGGAAAAGAAGAATCCTCCTGCAACTCAGTACAACAACAATAATTGGAAGAAGAGGAAGTTTAATCAGTAGAGGAAGAAGCCAGGGTAAGGCAAGCCAGAAGGAGGATTCCAGGGAGAACGATTTAAAAATGTCACTTGTTTTAATTGCCGACCAAAGGGCCGCTACTCCAACAGCTGTAAGAATCGTAGGGTGCAAGATGGAGCTTGCTACAATTGTCACAAATTGGAACACCAGAAGAAGGACTGCCTACCAATAAAGAAAGAAGAACATGTCTGAGTTTTTGCTATGAAAGATGAACCCTCAACTTCGACCGATGTAAAGGAAAGAGAATCTAGAAGGTAATATCTACATTAATGAAAATCTATTAGGGTATTATTTGATACCAGGGCTTCCCACAGTTTTATATCTAAAGAATTGGTTGATAAATTGAAACTTACCACAAAGATATTAGACATCCCTATCTATGTATCCTATAGGTGGTAAAACTAATCTCGGTATAGTTTGTGAAAAGGTACAAGTTGCCTACATATCCCAAAACCTTTCATGTGATCCAATTTTCTTCGATTTTATTGAATTTGATATTATACTCGGTATGGATTGGTTGTCTGAGTATAAAGATATTTTAGATTGCGTCAAAAAAATAGTACGATTATGAAAAAAGAGGTGGACCTTTTAAAATAATTTGTGAAGAACCAAGTCCACAATGGATAGTTTTATATATGCCCTAATTTTATTTCAAAAATGTATAGGGAAAATACCAATCGTTAAGGAATTATTAGATGATTTTAAGAAAGTTAAAAGTTTACCCGCATAGGAAAATTGAGTTTAGAATTGATTTGATTCCCAGTGTAAGACTTGTTTTTCACTCATCTTGAAAGATGGCCCCTAAATAAGAAAATGTATAAGGAAACAAGCTGATAAATCATTAAAGAAGGACAAATAAGACCAAGTCGCTCAAGTTGGAGTTCAGCAGTAGTTTTCGTTGCGAAGTCAAATGGTTCCTTGGGACTGTGTGTAGATTACCGAGACCTTAATAAATAAACAATTAAGAACAAGTATCCGCTACCACATATTGTTGACATGTTTGATCGTCTTTATGGTGCTCGGGTATTCTCCAAAATGGACCTAGCAACTGGATTTTATCAATTAAGGACAGTAGAAGACTGCATTCCTTTAACCGCATTACGAAGACAAATGATTTCTACGAATGGTTGGTTATGCCTTGTGGGCTGACCAATGCGCCGATTAATTTTGTGGACCTTATGAATAGAGTATTTAGAGAAGTTCTCCACAAGTTCGTATTGGTTTTTATCGATGACATTCTTATCTATTCCAAGGGCGAGAAGCAACATGATAGGCTTTAGAGATTATGCTAGAAATATTAAGGATAAGTGTACTCAAAGCCAAGTTCTCTAAATTGCACTTCTGGGAAGAGAAGGTAAGGTTCCTGGGGCATGTTTTGTCAAAGGAAGGAATCTCAGTTGATCCAGCTAAAATTACAACCATTTTGGATTGGAAGCGACCACAAACAATGAATGACATTTGTAGTTTCTTAGGATTGGCAAGATACTACTAGAGTTTTATACAGGACTTCTCCAAAATTTCCTATCACCTAATGAAGCTTACTATGAAAGATGCCAAATTTGAATGGACCTTGAAATGTGAAGAAGCATTCCAAGAACTCAAGAAGAGGTTGACTACAGCTCTAGTCTTGACAATCATTGATGAAAGCGATTGTCTATCCGTTTATGCTAATGCCTATGGAGATGGAGTGGGTGTTGTATTAATGCAACATAGGAAGGTTATCGATTATTCCATAGACAATTAAAGACTCATGAGAGAAATTATGCAACACACGACTTGGAGGTATTAGCTATGGTGTTTGCATTAAAAATATGGAAACATTATTTGATGGGTAAGAATTCCTTAAAGTTTAATTTAATAAACTTTAATTGAGCCAAGTAAATAATATTACTTTAAATAGGTGAAAAGTTCGAACACTTCACAAATCATAAATCTTTAAAATATCTTTTCACTTAAAAGGACTGAATATGAGATGGCAAATGGCTAGAATTTCTCGCATCATACGGCCTTGATATCTTATATACACCTAGGAAAGCCAACGTAGTAGCGGGTGCATGGAGTAGAAAGCATGCTGTTGTAGCTTATCTTGTAGTTACCCCCACTCTTCTAGAAAGAATCGCCAGTAAGCAAAAAGAAGATCAAAAACTAAGAGGGATTTTTAAAAGAGTGCGTAAGGTAGAGTTCAAGATTTGAAATCGATAGTCGTGGGATATTACGGTTAAAAGGAAGAATTTGTATGCCGGAGGTTGACAATTTATGACAAGAAATATTGACAGAATGTCATCAATCTAAACTGCATATCTACCCAGGAGTTAACAAAATTTGTAAGGAGTTAAAATGGACATTTTGGTGTTAAATCATGGAGAAGGACATCTCCATCCATATTAGCAGACGTGTGAATTGTTAATGGATCAAGAGTGATCAAAAAGGTTGCAGGACTACTCCAGCCTCTTGAAATTTTGACTTGAAAATGGGACCAAATATCGCTGGATTTCATCGATGGATTACCTTGATCAATAAAGGAAAAATGAAGGCATTTAGGTTATTATAGATCGATTAACCAAGAGCATACACTTTATCCTTGTAAAGCCAGCACGAACTGCTGCAAGTCTTATTGAAATATACATGAGGGAAATGGTTTGATTACATGGTGCCCCAAGTAGCATAGTCAGTGATCGAGACCCAATATTTACTAGTAAGTTCTGGGAAGTATTGTAGACAGCTTTAGGAACGAAGATAAACATAAGCACGACATATCTCCCAAAGACCGATGAGCAAACTAAAAGGGTTAATAGAGTGTTGGAAGATGTTCTAAGAGACCGTGTTTTAGATTTTGGAGGATCATGGGAAAATTATCTTAATCATGTTGAGTTATCTTACAACAAAAGTTATCAGGCTAGTATTGGCATGGTCCCATATGAAGCTTTGTATGGTCATCTGTGTAGATCCCCAGCATGTTGGATCGAAATCGGAGATCAATTAGTACTAGGTCTTGACATCAATAATGAAGCTTCAGAAAAAGGTTGGCATGATCAAACAGAAGATGGAAGAAGTCCAGAGCAGGTAGAAGAGCTATGTTGATTAAAGGCGGAGAAACTAGAGTTCTCAGTTGGAGATTATGTATTCTTGAAAGTTTCTCCTACAAGAGGGGTGATAAGATTTGGTCGAGTGAGGAAGTTAGCTCCTCGATTTATTGGACCTTTTCCCATTCTCGAGCAGATTGGTTCATTAGCTTATCGTATGGAATTGACTGGGAGGTTGTTTGGTGTGAATAATGTCTATCATGTATCTCACCTACGAAAATATGTGCAAGATTCAAAGAAAAATATAGAAATAGCTACCCAAGAAGATTTAAAAGTTGAACGAAATTCGATGGTTATCAGGTGACCAGTGCCAATCATAGATCACGATGAGAAGCGATTAATGAGGAAGGTTGTAAGATTGGTTAAAGTCTAATAGAGTGGTGATGTAGCAGACTGCATATGGGAAATAGAAGATAGAATGCGGGAAATATATCCTGAGTTTAGGATTGATACATAGTTTTATGTTGTATCGATGTAATGTACTCAACGACCTGTGGTGTTGTCACTTGCCATAACCTATATATGTCATCTTGTTATATATATATATATATGTATGTATGTATGTATGTATGTATGTATTCTTTTTCGAGTTTCTTCTTCTCATCCTTAATTTCGAGGATGAAATTCTTTTAAGGGGGAAGTATGTAACGACCTAAATTTTTGATCACTTTAATTAAGAATATTTAGTTTATTTTAATAATTCAATTATGGAATATTTTCAACAAATAATCAAGTTTTGTGAAATAAATGATGATTTATTTTAAATAGTTGTAAAGTGAGAATAAATCATTTGTAATAGTTTTATGAAGATATATACTTGATTTGAAAATATAAGAAAATTCGTATCACTTTATCGATATAATAGCGATATTTATAAATATTAATTTATATGGCTTTATAATTCAAATAAGATCATTTTAATTAATTAATTAATAATAATGATAATTTATGTACAAATTTTGTTTATAAATATATGTATATTAGCTAATAAGTGAAAATGTGATCGAGAATCGAAATCAGAAATCGTAACGATTCAATTTGTAGAAGTTGTGCAACATTGTGGATTATATGTAACATACATATGCACATATACATGTACGCATACATGAAGACATTCACATGCACATGGATACACACATATATACTTATAACATTTTAATATAAAATAACCAAAATATTAAGATATTTTATTCACTTTCCTTATCCCTGAAGCATCCCAAAGTCAACACTTACACTCACAAGTACAAATACATGGCATTGCACATGAGAAGGGGAGTATCGGCCGTACATCGTATTGATGGAAGGTGGTGAAGGAATGATGTATTTGCACTTAAAAAAATTGATATTTTATTCCTTCCATTTACCTATAAATACACCCCATCCTTCTTCACTTCCTTTCACTTCTTCTTTATATTCCTAAAGATTTTCTATCTACTATCATGTCTTCCATACTTAGAGAAATAATGGAAAAATGTTTGCAAAAGAAAATTAAATTGTATAGTATATACATATCAACCCACTTCAAAAACTAAAGCAAACTCCTACTCTCCCCTTAAAATACCCATGGAAAAACCCTTGCAACCATAGGCCGTGAGCCTTCCTCCTCTCCAAGGTCAAGATCGAGCCTTCCAAGGCAAAGATCCAAGTGTCCGTAAGCATAGAATTTGAGTAGCGGAGCTATAGAAGATTTAAAGTTAGTCCGATCAAAATTCATGTGAGAACTCTTACTTAAGTTATTTTTTTGGATAATGATATGATGTTTGCAATGGATGTTTACTATTCTTTGATCATCAAGTTTGGTTGTTTAGTATTGTTGTTGAATACACACACACACACACGCATGTCACGTTTATATATATGTCGATAAGTACAAAGGAAATCACTTTCCTTTAATAAATGAAATGATGTATATGGGAATGTTTAAACCTCTTAAAAATGGTTTAGTATGGTGTATAAATACTTTCTATACATCTAAAAATGTTTTGGCAAAGTTTAAATAAATATTGGAAATCTAGTTAAAAATAGGCGCATCCGTAATGGTAGTTCGCAATTTCGTGTCTCAAAAGTTAAATCCATTTATAGGATGGATTCGAAGTCGGATCTCTTTATAATAAGAATTTTCGAACCCTTATAATCATTGTTTTCAAATGAATAAAGAAAATCGTGATTTCATTTAGTAGATTTTGAAATATGAGCAAGTAAAATTTTAAAAATAGTCGCGGTTTGACAGTTCGAAAAACGATGCCACAATTCTTTAAAATTGATATTTTTGAATTCTTTAAAAATATGGAATAATTTCTATAATTCTTTTAAAATATTTCAAAAGAGATTTGAGTTGTAAAAATGGATTTCCAAAAGATAGAAAAGTCCTTTTAACCAATATAGCTTTTAAAACACTATTTGCAGTATTTTCCACAGCACTTTTTACTAACTTTTGAAATATGAATTAAACTTAACAATTCCTTTACAAATCATTTATAGATGTTTTCAAAAAAATAAATAAGTAATTTAAAGGCGAATAAGAGATTAAAAAATGAATTATGCAGAAACAACTAGTACATTTTTCCATTTGTGAGTGTCATAAATAATTCGACCGAGCAATTGAACAAATCGATGGGAAAGCCCATAGGCTCCAAAATAATTAAAAGTTAATTAAGTATGTTAAAAGATTTAGAATCAATCAAATAACTTGGTCACCTTATGGGTGATAGAGAGGTAGTCTCTAGGCTAAGGTTTGGGAAACTAGTTGCTTGCTCTCCCTAGCTACCCGAACTAGCCAGACGAAGGGAATGGTAAATTTGATTTACTCGGATCAAATTCCCCAAACTATAAAAGTGTAATTTTCCAAACTCAAATAACTTGGATTACATAGAAATAATCTTCTTATACTTGGTGTTAAATTTCGAGGAGGGAACTCATAATATTCATGGATTTTAAAAGGTGCTTTCGTTGTTATTCCACCCATAGTACTTGTTGAATACATAAATTAATATTGAGTAGAATTAGTACAATTTCCATGATCTTATTTACTCAACAATGTTTTCCAAAATTCCAAATTTAAAGAGAGGTTCAACGATTCCGTATACACCGAAAATAATATTTTTAAGATATATATCTCTAGAAGATATTTTGACTAATCAATCGAAGAATAATTCCCTATTTACTTAACATCTTTTTTTAGATTATTGCTTCAAAGGAACCGAGGTTGGATTTGGATGATTCCTATGTGAAGACGACTTTGAACCAATTTACGCATCGATGTAAAGACATAAAATGGTTTGGAAGATGGAATGTAGGGATGCTTGTCACTGGCCCTTCGGGAAAATTTCTCATATCTTATTTATGTGGAAGTAGTTCTCCATTTGAGATATTCGATATAAGGATTTCTTACTACTAATCTTAGGGGAAATCCCCGACAGGATGTGGTTGGAGAGTGCCTTCAGTTTGTCTTATTCCTAGAACTCTTATATGGATGAATGTCATATTTTGCATTTCTAATTACATTGATTGATCTCTAAGAGCGTATCATCTGTTTGGTACCGAAGAAGGAAAATTCTCTTAGCTTAATACCCTTTCCTATGACATACGAGCTCCAGAGTTATACATTTTTAGAAATCAGTTGTCTGATAAAGAATAGCAATGTGGCATTCAAAGCAGAATGTGCTATGTAAAAGGTGGTCGTTACTTCATGTCTCGTCAACCAGAAACGGCTTAAACAAGGCATGTCATGAGGCAAAGTGAGTCACGCCCAATAGAGTATGGTCATCACCTTTCTAGATTACTCTCTGTATGTCAAGTATGTTGTGTGTGCTATAACATCTCGAATAGGTCGGTTACGACCGGGGTAATTTCATATTCGGTTCTATCCAGCACTAGGCGGGTCTATGTTTAGTCCGGGCTTGCCAAGTGCAGCTTTCGAAGACTTCGATCCTCGATACATCCCTCTAGAGGTGTACTGTATGAAAGGTAGTCTCTTACCTGCCATTGTATGGAATCAATTCTCCGAACGATCCTTGTTAGAGTTTTTTTTGTACGGCCTAACATATCAGGAATTTAATGATGGTAACGATGTCGACTAAAATTAATAAGTTTAATTGCTACAAATGTTTTCAAAGAATGACATTTAAACAATGTCAAATTATTTTTTGTAGCAAATTTTTTGGTTAATATAAGTTAAGAACCCGTTCTATGTTTATATGTAGCGTGGAATTATGAGATACCCATTGTTTCAAAAGGCATATTTTGAGTATCACACACATGTCCCATAATTGACCTGGAGCTTATTTTTCTTTTCCCAAAAACTTTGGGTGCCCTATTTTTTCAGGCTGCTAAGTAGTTAGATTATTTGGAGAATTTTGGATGCAGCATGGAGCATAGAGCATAGACTATTTTGGATCTTGTTGTTAAAATTATCTATTACTTTCTATTGTACCTGTAGAGATAGGCAATTATAACTATCCTAGATGGGTTAGTACTCGATATGACTCTGATGTCTCATTTTACGAGTGATTGTATGTACTATCTATATGATTACAAGTTTTTAAATACCATGTGAAATTCTATTATTATTTTGTCTTCTGCCTTTATTTCCTTTTACCACATGATAATCTGCCTCTCTAGCACTTGGATTTGCGGCATATAAATACCAAGGTTGTATTAGTGTTGATTTCTTGGGATCATAGAGGTGGGTTGTCACATTCAATATCAAAACCTATGATTGAGTGAATACCCATGACTTGATGTGGTCAATATAGGATTGATTTCAACCTAGAGGGGGGTTGAATGGGGTGATACTATCAATTATAAAAATTGTTCCAGAAGTTTATATAAAATAATTTCAGCACTGATCACAGCAGAATAATAGCAGCACAGATAATAGCAATATAAAGAACAGAAAATAGAAGACACATATTTACCCAGCTTCGACAAAACCCTACCTACGTGCTTCCCCCAAGGTTTCTACTAGAAATTAAGTAGTCATACACTTACACACGTAAACTCACAACACCCGCTATCGACTAACCTAACTCTACACTCAAAATCCTTCCACTACTCAGCCACTGAGTTACGAGTTCTCGAACGACACCACCGTAGTTCGTCCCCCTAATTACATGAAAACTTAAAAACAGTTTAAAAATAAACACCCTAATTTTAAAAATAGAAGCCCAATGATAATTTAAAGCCAGCCCAAATGTAAAAGAAACCCACTTTTCTTTCTATTATGTTATGTCGACCTGCTTTCTTCTTTGTTTGTGAAAATGGCTTCTTGCTCGTTCATTCTTCTATGCGAAAACAAGGGCTTGTGAAAAATTGATGAAGCTAACTGATTTTTTTTCAATTACAATTGCTATTCCTCTGACTTTCTTCGGCAACCGACTGTTTCTTCGATTCTAACATGGCTCCTTCAATTTGGTCGAGTTCGACTATGAATTGGTATGTAATTTTCTACTTTTGCTCTACTGTTTAGCTTGCTTGAACTCGATGAACTATCTGCCGATGATGTTAACGGTTAAATAGGATTCGATGTCCTATAAATTCGTTCGTATATAATCATTTGAATTTGTCAATTGCTATGCTTTGGCCATTCGATTTTGTATGGATGCTTGAGATGATTACTAACTTGTTCAAAATCGTATACTTTTTTCTTGGTTGTCACGGCTTTGATTTCTGACTTGGTTCCGTTCTTTTTTTTCCTTGATATTCACGGCTTTGTATTTGCTGGCATTTAGACTTTGATTCTGTTGACTTAGGTTTGAAATCTACTGTTGACATCGGTTTCTTAATTTTGCTTTGTTCGAACTTGTACCGTGCTGTTCCATGACTTCGACATTTAACTTTGTTCTGGTTTGAACCGTGACTTGATTACTGCATTAGTTATATAAGTCTACGACATCTTGCTTTGTTGATGTTACACTTGTTGTTCACTGGTCTTCGAGCCAAATCATGTAGTGTCTACTCTTGATTACATATAGATGGTCTGCTTCATCGACTTGTATTTGGTTGTATGCATAAAGTTGTAGTTTGCATTTGGTTTTGCATATTTGTACATGTCTCCAGTATCACTGTTTCATTAAAGTATGTGCATTCTTCTCTGGCTTGATGTCTTGGCTTATCATATTGTTTATAAGTTTTGTAGCTCTGGCTTTGACTCAAATTGATACTCTGTTACTTGACCATATTTTGTTGTTGATCTGGTTGGAGCATTGGTGTTGACATTGACCATTTGTTGTTTGGTTCATGTATGGTGTGCCTATGTTTTATTGTTGCTAGGTATGGTGGTCTGCACTTGTGTACTTCTGATCATGCTACTTGCTTCGAGGTGGTTTGCATACAATATTTGTTGGTCTTGGCCATTCACGTGTTAAGGCGCAGCTGCTTCGAGCCATTGAGTTACTTGTCCTTTTTATTGTGTATACTTGTGTCTTTTTAAACTCCCCTTGGTTCTGCTAACATGTTCTACATATATGCTAACTTACATGCATTGTTTGGTCTTGAGTCATATGCAAGTTCACTACTATTGCATTGAGTTTGTACATATTGTACTTGAGTTTGAGTACATTTGTATTTTGATCCATTAACGATGATGATGTCTGGTTTTGGATTCTTTGTTTCTTGTGCATCGAATCACTTCTACTTGACAGTTTTGTATTGCACCCGAGTTGAATCTAGCTTATAGCTCAGGTTTGACCTTATGCTAATGTCGTGGCTTTATTTGTATTGCACTTGAGTCGAACCCGGCTTCTAATTTGGGTTTGACCTTGTGCTCACCTGTCCCTGCAATCTTGTCAAGTGTATATTGGTGTGCATGGCCTTGTGGCATGTACAGTGATACACTGTGCATGTCATAAGTTGTTCATGTTTGATGAATTCAAAATCAAATGATGACGAATAACCCAAATGACTAAGGCAAATAATATTTTCAAAATACAAAATTTATTTTACACTATACAAATATTTCTTTTTCAATTTTACCGCGTCAATGTGTATTTTGTAGATAACTCAGATGCTGGATTCAATATGGAATAGAGTTGAAAATCAAATTCGAGTGAATGAGTTATATATAGTGAGGTGCAAAGTAAATGCAATTGTGATGTAATCAAATTTATATTGTAATGTGAAATGTTGTATATACAGTGAGAGCATAAATTTGTACTATTCAAAATTGTAATAAATATTTGTTTGAATAAAAATTCTGTGTTATTTATTTTATTCAGCAAATATTTATTTAATTTTGTGAAAATAAAATAGCATATTAACAAATACATTTAAATGAATATATATATATATATATTATCATCAAACAAAAATCATATACTTGCATATTCAACAGTCTCCCCTTTTTTATGAAAACAAACATATATTTAAGATTTTGAATATATTAAATGTATTTGATCATTCAATTTGCTCCCTCTATTTGAATGCTCCCTCTCTACACAAAGCTCCCCTTCGTATACGCATGTAAATAGATAAAAATGAATAAATGAACCTAGATGCATATAGGAAGTAAGATATTTGACCTTTATTTGCTCTTATTTGACATAATCTTCATTTTTCCCTCCCCCTTTTGTTATCAGCAAAATAGTAATAGTGTTAAAAAAAAAGAGATAATGTGATAGACATTAATACAACATTAATACCCAATAGAGTGTAAATATTAAATTCAATAGAAAAACAAACAAAAATCATAAATATCTATTAGGCGCATATTCCACTTTAGAATGATAGGGATGATGTATTCACATAAAACCATATAGTTGTGTCCATTTGCGGTATATTTATATAAGGAATTTGAATATATACTAACCATGCATAATCATTAGGACTTTGAAATGAGATTAGTAGTATTTTCAATTTTTTATAAAACATAAATTCAAGTATCTTCTACCCACGCATAACCATGAGGACTTTTAAACGGGATTAGAACCAACTTGTTTATTTAATCAATCAATTTTGATATGCGTTCCATACATGCATAACCGTGAGGACTTTTAAATGAGCATGGAAGCACATAATCAAAAAAGTCCATGTAATTCGCCCATGCGTAACCATGAGGACTTTTAAATGAGAGTGAATACTTTGGATGTTTTTATTGCTTAAAAATATAATAAATTGAAAAACAAATGATTTTCCATTTAAAATACTACATATTGACAAACTAAATTGGATTTTGATGAGTGATGGTCGATAGAAATATGATAGAAATAGAAATGGTCATGGAATATTTACCAACAAAAAGTTTTATAACTCTTGTTTAAATTTCTAAAGAAGTTTACTAAATATACTGTCAAGTTATAATATATGTTCAATATCAACATTCATCATTTTTTCAATCACTATTTATCTTTTTGATAATCAATAGTCAGTCAGACTAGTTAATTTAGTCATTTAAAATCAAATTCAAAAATAATTATAAAGGTTTTCCAAAAATTACTAATCTGAAACAAGGTCAACAAAAATGATTTTCTAGAAGGGGTTCTAGAATAACGTCTGCTATTTGAAAATATTTCAAGCAAAAAATATGCAGATACTTTATTTCAAAAACGATGCAATTACTGAACATATCAACATAAATCATGTTCCACTAGAAATTTTTCTATCAATTAGATTACCAGTGTAATTTGTATCTGAATTTCCCTTTGACTCAAGATTATCATTAATTGAATATTATAGACCAAACCGTGAAGTTGCAACAATTTCTTGAAATCCTTTTTACAACTTTTTAAATGAAAATCTTTTGGATTTTAATTGAAGCCGTGCCAAAAATCGTGTATATAGAGTCGGCCATAAAGTAACCAAATGTATTATAATCCAACAATAAAACACCATCATTAATCAAAACTAATATGTATGAAGTAGTTCAAAGACTTTGGAGATTTATAAAGTGTTCTTGGAATAAGAATATAATTGGACAACAATTTTGAATAAGTCAAAATCAAAATCAACATTCATTTCTTCATTAATAACTGGCTGAATTAAATTCAGATTATGGTGCAGATTATCATATTTAGTAAATCGTTCAAGGTAATACACCGTTACCTATTTTACCTTTACGATAATTTTTCATTTATCGTCCACTGTGATTCTGTCACCGTTGTACTAGGCTGAGAAACTTTGCTTTGTCGTTCGTTGTGCCCCTGGAGCAGCCAAAATCCAAGTAACACTATTGTAGCTCCTTAGCCTGCCACCACACCTACATAATAAAAGATTTTTGTGACATATTTGTTTTTATAGGTCCATGGTTGTTAGTGGCAAATGATTTTGAAAAATATGTCTGTGTAGACCGAAAACTATTTATATATGTTCCTTTTGGCACCTATATTTGTTTGACTTTCAGAGATTTTATATTTGTGCCTTTTGGAACCCAAATTGGAACAGTTTTGATATTTTTGGGTTTATACCAGCAAATATTGTGATTGTGTCCAATTTTTCTATAGATTGTGCACTCGGATTATATTTCTAGCCAGTTCAGAATGATTATACCCAAGTCCTTGTCTAACAATATTAGTTTGTTTCCCTAATAACATATTTAACGATCTTTCTCCTTTGGAAATTTTTCTAAAGTTGTAGACAATTTTTGAACTTGTGTTTTAAGTGATTCATTTTCATTTAATAATTGAGTGCACTTTTTAATAGAATTTTCTCTTCTAGTATTTTCACTCTTTTTCAAAATCAAAATTTCATTTTCAAGCGATTTAGTTTTAATTTTTGATTTTTTAATCTCTTCTTGGAGTAATGGACACATATCACACTTAGGTATCTTACTTTGATAATTTTTAACTAATTGATTAAGTTTTTTATTTAAATCTATCAAAGTATCTCTTTATGATTCAAGTTTAGCGTATTTCTGCTTAAGTCTTTCAAAAAAGCTATTTACTTCGTGGAAATATACAAGTAATTCTGAGCGAGTGAGTTTGATACCTCGCTTGGCTCACCATCATCGCTATTTGTTATATCACCTCGAAGGCACAGATCTCGTTTCTAGCTCTCACTGCTAGTACTTTTATAATCATCATCACTTTTATTCCATGTGGCTGCAAAACTTCCCCTTTTGAATTCTTTTCTTGGTCGTGTCGATTTCAAGGACAATTGGGCTTGATGTGGCCAGATTTATAGCACTTGTGGCAGATGATCTCGTGTTCTTCTGAGTTTGTCTGGTGCTTTGATTATTCTACTTTTCAATTGTTGATTTAGAACTGGATTTCCGTATCTGTCGTTCCACTTTTTGAATCTCTTCATTAGTAGCCCCAGCTCAGCTACTCCATCATCATCCTCATCACTACTGTCTTTTACCAATCCCATTAAGCACGTTTCTTTAACTGAGTCGATTGTGGAGGATTTCTCAGTGCTGCTGTTGATTTTTGCACCATATATTGCATCAAAAGTATTCCAGATATCCTGTCATTTTGACAATGAGAGAAAATGTTAAAATTATCTTGATTAATATGAGAATATAATATATGCATAGCAAGAGCATTAATCGAAGTAATTTTTTCGTATGTATCACAACCATTTTCAATAATATCCCAACATTTAATATTAACATATTTTAAATAAAATTCCATTTTTAGTTTCCAATTCAAAAAATCTGTTCCATCAAAAACAAGAGGAATAATATTGGACCGACCCTCATCAAAAGCATTATTAAAAGAAGCCATTTTGAAAATTCAAATTTTATAAAAAAATGGTTTTTGACAAATCAAAATTGTAAAAAAATGGCTTTGTTCCTAGCTCTTATACCGCTTATAGGATCGATTTCACCCTAGAGGGGGGTGAATAGGGTGATACTATCAATTATAAAATTTATTATGGAAGTTTATATAAAATAACTTCAGCACTGATCATGGCAGAATAACAGCAGCACAGATAATAGAAGAATATAAAGAACAGAAAATAGAACACACAGATTTACCTAGCTTCGGCAAAACCCTGCCTACGTGCTGCTCCCAAGGTTTCTACTAGAAATTAAGTAGTCAGACGCTTACAAACATAAACTCACGACACCCTCTATTGACTAACCTAACTCTACGCTTAAAACCCTACCACAACTCAGCCACTGAGTTGTGAATTTTCGAACTACACCACCGTAGTTCGTCCCCTAGTCACACGACTAGAATTTACAACCGTTTAAATGAAAAATACAAACTCAAATTTTTTTAAAAATAAACACCCTAATTTTAAAAATAGAAGCCCAATGATAATTTAAATTCGGTCCAAATGTAAAAGAAACCCCCTTTTCTTTCTATTATGTTATTTCGGCCTGCTTTCTTCTTTGTTTGTGAAAATGGCTTCTTGCTCGTTTATTCCTCTATGCAAAAACTAGGGCTTGCGAAAAATTGATGAAGTCGATTGATTGTTTGTCGATTACAATTGCTATTCCTCTGATTTGCTTTGGCAATCGACTATTTCTTCGATTCGAACATGGTTCCTTCAATTTGATCGAGTCCGATTATGAATTGGCATGTAATTTGTTACTTTTGCTTTACTGTTTAGCTTGCTTGAATTAGATGAACTATCTGCCGATGATGTTAACGATTAAATAGGATTCGATGTCCTATAAATTCGTTCATATATAATCATTTGAACTTTTCAATTGCTATGCTTTGGCCATTCGATTTTGTATGGATGCTTAAGATGATTACTGACTTGTTCAAAATCGTATATTTTTTGCTTGGTTGTCAAGGCTTTGATTTCTGACTTGGTTCCGTTCTTTTTGCCTTGATCATCACGGCTTTGTATTTGCTAGCATTTGGACTTTGATTCTGTAGACTTGGGTTGGAAATCTGCCGTTGACATCGGTTTCTTAATTTTGCTTTGTTCGAACTTGTACCCTGCTGTTCCATGATTCTGGCATGTAAATTTGTTCTGGTTTGAACCGTGACTTAATTGTTGCACTAGTTATATAAGTCTACGGCATCTTGCTATGTTGATGTTACACTTGCTTACTGATCTTCGAGCCGGTTCATATAGTGTCTGCTTTTGATTACATATAGATGGTCTGCTTCATCGACTTGTATTTGGTTGTATGCATGAAGTTGTACTTTTCATTTGGTTTTGCATATTTGTGCATGTCTCTAGTATCACTGTTTCATTCGAGTCTGTGCATTCTTCTCTAGCTTGATGTCTTGGCTTATCGAATTGTTTATAAGTTTTGTAGCTTTGGCTTTGACTCGACTTGATACTCTATTACTCGACCACATTTTGATGTTGATCTAGCTAGAGCATTTGTGTTGACATTGACCATTTTCTTTTTGGTTCATGTATGGTATGCCTGTGTTTTATTGTTCTAGGTATGGTGGTCAGCACTTATGTACTTCTAATCATGCTACTTGCTTCGAGGTAGTTTGCATACAGTCTTTGTTGGTCTTGGCCATTCACTTGTTATGGCTGCAGCTACTTCGAGCCTTTGAGTTACTTGTCCATTTTGTTATGTATACTTGAGTCCTTTTAAACTCCCTTGGTTCTGGTTACATGTTGTACATATATGCTAACTTACATGCATTGTTTGGTCTTGAGTCATACGCATGTTTACTACTGTTTCATTGAGTTTGTACATATTGTACTGGAGTCTGAGTACATTTGTATTTTGATCCATTGATGATGATGTCTGGTTTTGGATTCATTGTTTCTTGTGCATCAAGTCACTTGTACTTGACAATTTTGTATTGCACCTGAGTTGAATCGAGCTTATAGCTCGGGTTTGACGTTGTGCTAATCTCGTGACTTTATTTGTATTGCACTTGAGTTGAACCCGGCTTTTGATTTGGGTTCGACCTTGTGCTCATATGTCCTTGCAATCTTGTCATGTATATATTGGTGTGCACGGCCTTGTGGCATATACAGTGATAATTTGTGCATGTCACAAGTTGTTCTTATTTGATGAATTCAAAATTAAATGATGACGAACAAACCAAATGATTGAGGCAAATAATATTTTCAAAATACATATTTATATTTATTTTACATTGTACAAATATTTATTTTTTAATTTTACCGTGTCAATGTGTATTTTGCAGATAACTCGAATGTTGGATTCAATCTGGAATAGAGTTGAAGATCAAATTCGAGTCAATGAGTGATATGTAGCGAGGTGCAAATGTAATTGGAAAATTGTAATGTAATCAAATTTGTATTGTAATGTGAAATGTTGTATATATAGTGAGAGCACAAATTTGTACTATTCATAATTGTAATAAATATTTGTTTGAATAAAAATTCTGTGTTATTTATTTTATTCAGCAAATATTTATTTAATTCTATGAAAATAAAATAGTACATTAACTAATACATTTAAATGAATGTATATGTTTATTATCATCAAACAAAAATCATATACTTGCATATTCAACAGTCAACTCATAAGCGATATGGTTATGCCCTAAAATGAGTTTAGTCCGAGAGAGCACGCATTTGAATTTTTTTGTCCGAATAAGTATATTCGAATTTTATGCCATTCCCTAAGATAATCTCGTCTATAATCCAAATGATATTTCCTAACTATATACGGATACTAGGAAATGAGTGAGGGGAAGGGGTGGTAGCAGTGCCAAGACTACGAATGGTCGCACTCCAACTGTTATAGTGATTGAAGAAGTAATGGTTCTAATACAACCTCAAATTAACTTTGCTACCTTATGCAAGAACTATACCAGTTTGTGTGGTAAACCGTTTAATGGAACAGGGTCCATTATAGAAGTTTAATCTTGGATCCACACTTGTGAAAAAAATTAAGGGGTTGAATATTGGAGATGATATGAAGAGATTGTTAGCTTCTCGGCAACTATAGGATTGGGCTCTTGCCTAGTGGGTGTCCGTTACTATGAACGAATCAGAGGATATTTTTTTTTTGGACACGATTCAAGGTGATCTTGGAAGAATAGTATATGCCAATAGCTTGAAAATTATGCCTTTATAGGATTTTTATGGATTTAAAAGAAGGAGAGATGTCTGTAAAGGAGTATTCTAAAAAGTTTAATGAATTATCACGAATATGGTCGGGTCTGATAGATACTCGTTTGAGGAAGAATGAAATGTTTATCTCTGAAATGAAGGGACAATACCAGGATAGGATGGCGGTGCATATAAAGGGGAGTTTTGTAGATTTGGTAGACATGGGTTTCCGATATGAAACTATGGACAAGAAGAATCCACCCACAACTGAGAAAAACGACAATAATTGGAAGAAGAGGAAGTTTAATCGGCAGGGGACGAAGCTTGGGCAAGGCAAGCCAAGCCAGAAAGAGGATCCCTGGGAGATCGGTTTAAGATGTTATTTGTTTTAATTGCTGGCAGAAGGGCCATTGCTCCAACACCTGTAAGAATCCTAGGGTACAGGATGGAACTTACAACAATTATGACAAGCTAGGACACCACAAAAAGGATTGCAGACTAATAAAGAAAGGAGAATGGGTCAGGATTTTTGCTATCAAAAGTAAACCCTAGACTGCGATCAATGTGAAGGGCAAGAGAGTCCTAGAAGTTAATATCTGCATTAATGGAAATCTAGTTAGAGTATTATTTGATATTTGGGCTTTCCATAGTTTTATATCTAAAGAATTGGATTAAAAATTGAAACTTACCATAATGATATTAGACACCCCTATCTATGTCTCCAATCCTATAGGTGGTAAAAGTAATCTCAGTATAGTCTGCCATAAATTACAAGTTTCCCACCTATCCCAAAACCATTCATGTGATCTAATCGTCCTCGATTTTATTGGATTGATATTATACTTGGTATATATTGGTTGTCTGAGTATAAAGCTATTTTAGATTGCATCAAAAGAACAGTACAATTACAATATAAAAGAGGTGAACCTTTTAAAATAACTTGTAAAGAATCAAGTCTAGTAATTGATAGTTTTATGTATGCCTTAAATTTGTTTCAAAAATGTCTAGAGGAAATACCAATTGTTAAGGAAGTTTCAAATGTTTTGAGAAAGTTAAAGTTTACCACGCATAGGGAAATTGAGTTTAGAATCAATTTGATTCCCATTGTAAGACATGTTTTTCACTATTCTCAAAGGATGGCCCCCAAAAAAGAAATGAATTAAGGAAACAAACTAATGAATTATTAAAGAAAGGAATAATAAAGCCAAGTCGCTCAAGTTGGAGTTCAGCAGCAGTTTTCGTTGTGAAGTCGGATGGCTTCTTGAGACTATGTGTAGACTACTGAGATCTTAATAAACAAACAATTAAGAACAAGTATCCTCTATCATGTATTGATGACTTGTTTGATCATCTTCATGGTGCTCGGATATTCTCCAAAATGGACCTAGCAACTGGATTTCACCAATTAAGGATAGCAGAAGATTGCATTCCTTTAATCGCATTTATGGGAAATAATTTGTACTAATGGTTGGTTATGCCTTTTAGGCTGACCAATGTACCGGCTTATTTTATGGACCTTATGAACCGAGTATTCAGAGAAGTGCTCTATAAGCTTGTACTGGTTTTTATCGATGACATTCTTATCTATTCCAAGGGCAAGAAGGAACATGAAAGGCATCTAGAGATTGTCCTAAAAATGTTAAGGAGAAATGTACTCAAAGCCAAGTTCTCAAAATGCCACTTCTGGGAAGAGAAGGGAAGGTTCCTGGGCCATGCTGCGTCAAAGAAAGGAATCTCAGTTGATCTAGGGAAAATTACAGCCATTTTGGATTGGAAGCAGCCACAAACTCTGAAGGACATTCATAGTTTCTTAGGATTGGAAGATACCACCGAAGATTTATACAGGCCTTCCCCGAAATTTCCTATCTCCTAACGAAGCTGACTATGAAAGATCCTAAATTTTAACGGACCTTGAAATGTGAAGAAGCAGTCCGGGAACTCCAGAAGTGGTTGACTACCACTTCAGCCTTGACTATTATTGATGAAAGCGATGGTCTAATCATTTATACTAATGCCTGTGGAGGAGTGGGCGCTGTATTAATGCAACATGTGAAAGTTATTGCATATGCCAGTAGGTGATTAAAGACTCATAAGTGAAATTGTGCAACACACGACTTGGAGCTATTAGCCGTGTTGTTTGCATTAAAAATATAGAGACATTATTTACTGGGTAAGAATTCCTTATAGTTTAATTTAATAAACTTTAATTTAATATTCCTTCTTTAAATAGTTAAAAAGTTCGAACTCTTCACCGATCACAAATCTTTGTAGTAACTTTTCACTTAGAAGGACCTGAATATGAGACAACAATATTGGCTAGAATTTCTCGCTTCGTATGACCTTGATATCTTGTATACACCCGGGAAAGCCAACGTAGTAGCGGATACATTGAGTAGAAATCATGCCATTATAGCTTATCTTATAGTTACCCCGACTATTCTAGATAGAATATCTAGCAAGCAGAAAGAAGATCAGCAGCTAAGAGGGATTTTTAAAAGAGTGTGCCAAGGGCAAAGTTCAAGCTTTGAAATCGATTACCGTGGGACATTATGGTTAAAAGGGATAATTTGTGTGCCACAGGTTGATAACTTAAGACAAGAAGAATTGACAGAATTCCAACAATCTAAATTGAACATCCACCCAAGAGTTACCAAAATTTACAAGGGCGTAAAATGGACATTTTGGTGGAAAAGCATGAAGAGGGACATCTCCATCCATGTTAGCAGATGTGTGAATTGTCAACGGGTCAAAAGTGATCAACAAAAGGTTGTAGGACTACCCCAGCCTCTTGAAATTCCAACTTGGAAATGGAACCAAATATCGATGGACTTCATAGACGGCTTACCTCGATTAAGAAAGGAAAATGAAGGCATTGGGGTTATCATAGATCGATTAACCAATAACGCACACTTTATCCCTGTAAAGCCAACATGAACTACTGCAAGTCTTGTAGAAATATGCATGAGGGAAATGGTTCGATTACATGGTGTTCCAAACAGCATATTTAGTGATCGAGAACCAATCTTTACCAGTAAGTTATGGGAGGCATTATAGATAGCATTGGAAATGAAGCTAAACATAAGCACCACATATCACCTCTAGACTAATGGGCAAACTAAAAGGGTAAATCGAGTGTTAGAAGATCTTCTAAGAGATTGTATCTTAGATTTTGGAGGATCATGGAAAAATTATCTTCATCTTGTTGGGTCTCCTACAAAATAACTATCAGTCTAGTATTAGCATGTCCCTGTATGAAGCTTTGTATGGTCGTCCGTGTAGATCCCCAGCATGTTGGATAGAGATTGGAGATCGATGAGTACTAGGTCCAGACATGATTAGAAAAGCTTCAGAAATGGTTAACATGATCGAAAAGAAGATGAACGGAGCCCAGAGCAGGCAGAAGAGCTATGCTGATTAAAGGTGGAGAAATCAAGAGTTCTAAGTTGGAGATTATGTATTCTAGAAAGTTTCTCCAATGAGAGGAGTGGTAAGATTTGGTTGGACAGAGAAGTTAGTTACTCGATTTATTTGACATTTCCCCGTTCTCAAGCAGAATGATCCATTAGCTTATCGTGAGGAATTGCCTAAGAGGTTGTCTGGTGTGCACAATGTCTTTCACGAATCTCACCTACGTAAATATGTCCATGATCTGGTGCAAATTATAGAAATAGATGCCCAAGAAGATTTAGAAGTTGAACCAAATTTGGCAGTTATCAGGCGAGTAATGTGAATCATAGATCACGATGAGAAGCGATTAAGGAGGAAGGTTGTAAGATTGGTTGAAGTATAATGGAGTGGAGATGCACCAGTCTGCATATGGAAAACAGAAGATAGAATGCGGGAAACATATCCTGAGTTTAGGATTGATACATAGTTATATGTTCTATCGATGTAGTGTACCCATCGACCAATGGTTTAGTCACTTGCCATATCCAATATATATATATATATATATATATATATATATATATATATATTTCATCTTGTTATAATATATATATATATATATTGTAACGACCCGTATTTTTACGGATCGAAGAATCATAGAACTGTTTTCATTAGGTCGTTAGTGTTGTTAAGTCGTTTAGAATTTAAGTTGTTTGGAGCTTATGTCGTCCAGAGATGAGTCGTGCAGGGTTGGGTCGAGTTGTAGCATGAGTCGGTGGAGCGACTTAGAGGATGGAGCGACTTAAGGAAGGTGACCGACTTAAAGAGTAAGCGACTTAAGAGATTGGCCGGTTTAAAATAGTGAACGACCTATAGGATTTGACCGACTTAGGGATTTGGCCGACCTAAGGGAACCAACGACTTAGGAGTTAACGGCTTAAGTTAGTAAGCGGCTTAATGTTTAGCGACTTAAGGGAAACTAGCGGGTTAACGACCTAAGAGGGAGATAGGTTGGTTGGACGGCTTAAGGAAGATGGCTTAGGTCATTAAAGTTTAGGTCGTGAGACCCTGTGTTGGTAGTTAGGTTGTTCGAGCGACTTAAGACAATAGGCTTAAGTCGTAGGTCGCTAAGCCGTGTGTGTTGATAGGTCGGTAGGTCGTCCCCTGTGTTGAGTGTTGAGTCGTTGAGTCGTCCAAACGACTTAGGGAGAAATGCGGCGGTGTGTTAGGTCGTAAGTCGTATGGGCTTGAGTCGTTAGGCCGTGTCTAAGTTAAGTCACGCGCATGTGTTAAGTCGCGCATATGCTTGAGTCGTAAGTCGTGGGCTTTGATGAGTCGTGAACGACTCATAGGGGTGAACGACTTAAGGATTTCAGCCTATAAATAGAAGTGCTTATCTCTCTTTTTGGGATCCGGATTTTGAAGCGACGAAGTGCTGCTATTTTGAGAGCTCGACTACAACACTTCTTGACTTCTTTTCTCTACTCTAACCTAGTGCTTACATCCATCCAAGATTGAAGAGCAAATCGAAGATCCAAGAGCCAAAGTTGAAGATCTCCATCCATTGAAGAGGAATTTCATCATTTGAAGGGAAATCTTGTCGGATCAAGCTAGATCCTTCGCTGTCCAGATCTGAAGTTAGTTCCTTTTGAAGTGTTTAGGTGATTCGGTGAGTGGTGGTTATCTCTCACACGGACCCAAAGGAGTATATTGGATCGGTGGCTTGTTTGTGTGTTAAAGATAATGATTTCATGCATTTTTCTTAAGGCTGCATGTAGATCCATCGTTCATAAAGTTTCGATATCCATCTTACTACATGTTAACCTATGTTAGTTCATTCATCACGATATTACTTAGAATTCATGCTTGTTAGATTTGGACTCTTTATTTACGAAATTTCCATTATTGTTATAACTTTTTATTTAGATCTTGTTTGAATGATTGATTACATGGATTAATGATTGATTTGATTGATTAGTTGATTGATGATTTGATTTGGACAAGTTGGTTGAAGATGATTCAAAAGCTAAGTGGAAAGGCACTTGAATAAGGAAAGCTGCTCGTGGCATATGAAGCGGATGGTAAAGCTCATATGGATAGATTTGATGATGACGTTGAGATGGGACTTTGCTATAATGCGATGAGGCAAAACATGATGTTGAGATGGGACTTTGCTATGATGCGATGAAGCAAAGCATGATATGAGATAGTCTTGGTTTAATCCAGACGGGATCATCCCAAGCATGTTGATAACTCGGTGATATGGTTCGAGTTTGTGGATAATGGTTGGCTCGAGAGGCGCTTGAGCTAGTATGAGAATAGTCGTCGAGGAGGATGACTAGAAGGCTGAGATTTCACCGTTGTTGAAGGTTCTAGCATGCTCAAAGCAAGAGTACGCTGGGCAGATTCGATAGTCCCAAGATGAATAGTTGATGGTCTAGTACTCTGGGCAGATTCGATAGTCCTAGGCACGGGTCACGATGACGTGCGGAGTTATGTCTAGAACCGGGGTTACCATTAGCCCTTGACGGACAGATGAAAGAATGAGTCGGTCATTCAATTAACGGTGATATCGAGGCAATGATAACAGTGATAGCCAGAGTCATGGATGTTTGGATGCTTTGGTTGTATCGTCACTCGGTCTCAAGAGCGATGTTTTGTGGGTGCTTATCTGATCTTGGTTTAAGCCTTGGGGGTTTGTACTTGGAAAACATCGACCTTGACTCGAGTGATAATTGCTTTACTTTAATTGTCTGCTTTGCTATGTTTGCTTCTGCTTAGTGGGTCTGGGGGCTATCACTGTAGAAAGAGGTGGAGTGGGATGGTTGGGTTCCTATTCCTTTTACCTTTATGCTCTTTTGGTATGTTTGATAGTTGATTTACTGCTCACTAGGACTTTTGTCTGACTCAAGGTTTTATGTTCAACTCTTATTACCTTGGGCTGTTCATCCATGTTGGGATGGGCAGACTAGGTAGCAGGTGACAGGTGCTGTTCTTAGTGACCAACGCTGTTGATGACGAAGACGGGCTGGAGGCTTTTGCATATTGTTTTTCTTACTATATGTACTGGATGTTCCGCTGTTTGTATCTACTCTGAGTGATATGTAGTGAGGCTTGCTGTATTGACTTTTCAGATTGTTGTACCAAACTATTATGAGTTTATATGATGAGATTCTATTCTATGGAGCTTCACTATGTATACTTTTCTATTGTATTTTATCCATGCGCTGTGAGTAATACGATAGACTATTCTGTGTTTACCTTACCTTGATGATCATCCATGGCTGCCAGGCACTCTTTACAGCGCACTATTTCCTTGTTTAGTGCAGGAGTCATGGGCGGTCGTCACATTTGGTATCAGAGCTTTGGTTAATCGATTTTAGCCAACGCTCGCTGACGTAACTATGTATGAAAGACGTAATTGTATTTTGATGGATGATTACTATATATAATATAGTAGCTTAGAAGGATTTGAACCCTTTATGCAGTTGTTCTTAAGGTGTATTAATCATTTCTTTTAGATATTAGGAATGAGTCGAAGAGGGAGACCAGCTGCTAGGGAAGGCTGTGCTGTTGAGGGGGCTGCTGATTATGCTTCTATGTTCGAGGCCATGATGACTTCGATCATGAGAAGGATGCCAGCTCCGGGGCCATCAGTAGATGTTGGAGTTCAGGTTCAAGCCCCAATACCAGTGGATTTTGCTAAGTTGTGTAAAGACTATACTGCTCATGGAGGAAAGGTTTTCTTGGGGACCGAATCAACCATTGAAGTCCAGAGATGGATTGATGCTTGTAGAAGGATCTTTGGTGATTTGGGAATTGAGGATGCAACTAAGAGGAAGCTTGCATCAAGACAGCTTCAAGGGAGAGCTTCTGATTGGTGGAACTCTATCACCATTGATACTCCAGAGGAAGAAATCACTTGGGAGCAATTCCAAGCTAGATTTGAGGCTAAGTTCATTTCTACATCTCAGAAATCTGTTCTGTTCAAGAAGTTTATGGAACTCAAGCAAGGTGGAAGACCAGTTCTTGAGTATGTTTCTGAGTTTGAAGCTTTGTCCAAGTATGCTCGGTCGTATATTGAATCTCCCTATCAGAAGAACGAGAAGTTTGTGACAGGCTTGGACAGTTATCTTGGGAGACAGTTGGTGGATCATTTGGACAATCCGTTTGAGAAGCTTGTGGAGAAATCTCTCAGGCGTGAGAATTTGTTTCCTAAGGAAGGATCTGTTGTTGCTGTAACCAAGGAAGGGTCTAAACCACAGCAGGGTGGAAACAAGAAGAGGAAGCAGCAGCAACAGAAGGGTAAGGATGGCCAGAAGAAGCCAAAGGGTGAAGTGACCTGCTACAATTGTCAGCAGAAGGGCCATTTGTCTAGAGATTGTAAGAATCCAAAGGTGCCGGTGAGGTGCTACAACTGTGACAAGCTGGGGCATATTAGGAAGAATTGTCCAGAACCGAGGAAGGACAAACAGATTGTGCAAGCTTATGCTTTGGGGGCTGTGCCATCGTCTTCGAAAGCTCCTGTGGCGGAAGAGAAAGGAAAGAGTGTGGTAGTTCAAGGTACTCTTTCCATTTTTGGTGTTCCAATTAGAGTGTTATTTGATACTGGGGCGTCGCATTCTTTTGTTTGTAATGAACTTATAGGCCGGTTGGGTTTGGAACCGGATATTGTTGATAGACCATTGGTTGTGACCAATCCAGTTGGGGATTCGTCTTGTTTGTGTATGGTATGCCGTGGTCTGGTTGTATCGAGTCATGATTGCTCTTTTGTTTGTGATTGTTTTGTTCTGAACTTTGTGGGGTTCAGAATTATTTTGGGTATGGCTGGCTTAGGAAGTATGCGGCAAGGGTTGATTGTAAGAGGCTGGAGGTGACAGTCGAGAATGTGGAGGGGCGAAAGGTTGTGATACGATGTAAGCATGAAGAAGGCGTCTTCATGAGCTTCATGTATTCGCTAGTTGTTCCACGGGATGGACTGTCATCGGTGCCTATTGTGAATGGATTTGAGGATGTCTTTGACGAGGTCAAAGAGTTACCGCGGCATAGAGAGATCGAGTTTCGTATCGATCTAGTTGAAGGAGCCAAACCCATTGTGATGCCTCTTAGGCGGATGACGCCTAGGAAACAGCAAGAGTTGAAGGTGCAAGTTGATGACCTTTTACAGAAAGGATTCATTCGGTGTAGTGTGTCCGAATGAGGTGCACCAGTTGTGTTTGCAACCAAAGCAGATGGATTGTTGAGGTTGTGTGTGGATTATCGTGAGCTGAATAAAGTGACTAAGAAAAACAAGTATCCATTGCTGAGAATAGATGACTTGTTTGATCAGCTTCATGAGGCTAAGGTGTTTTCTCAGATGGATTTGGCAACGGGATTTCACTAGTTGAGAGTGGCAAAGGATAGTGTACCGAAGACTGCTTTTAGGACACCATCCGGTTTCTATGAGTGGCTGGTAATGCCGTTTGGATTGACCAATGCACCAGCGTATTTTGTGGATCTTATGAATAGAGGGTTCAGAGATCAGTTGAACAAGTTCGTACTTGTGTTCGTGGATGATATTCTGATTTATTCCAGAACTGAAGAAGAGCACAAGACGCACTTGCGGATTGTTTTGGAAATCTTACGGAAACAACAACTGAGGGCTAAGTTTTTGAAGTGTCACTTCTGGAAGAGTGAAGTGAGGTTCTTAGGCCATATTATCTCTGGAAATGGAATAGCGGTTGATCCCGCCAAAGTGGCAGCAATCCAGGATTGGGTTAGACCTAAGAATGCATCTGATGTGAGAAGTTTCCTTGGATTAGCAGGATATTATCGTCGATTTATCAAAGACTTTTCCAAGATAGCTGCACCATTAACAGGATTGACGAAAAAGAACCAAGTGTTCAGGTGGGATGCTAAGTGTGAACAAGCTTTCGTTATCCTGAAAGAGCGACTGACAAGTGCTCCTGTTTTGACTATCCCAAGTGGAAATGATGAGATGGTGGTTTACACTGATGCATGTGGTACTGAACTTGGAGCAGTATTAATGCAGAAGGATAAAGTTGTTGCGTATGCAAGCCGACAACTGAATCCGCATGAAAGGAATTACCCGACTCATGATTTGGAGTCAGCGGCGATTGTATTTGCTTTGAAGATGTGGAGACATTACCTATTGGGAGTTCGATTCGAGTTGTTTACAGATCATAAGTCATTGAAGTATCTTTTCTCCCAGAAGGATTTGAATCTTCGACAGCAACGATGGCTAGAGTTTTTAGCATCATATGATTTTGGTATAGCCTATACTCCGAGAAAAGGTAACACAGTGGCAGATGCGTTGAGTCGAAGACATGCAGGATTGGGAGCCATGTTTTCAAAATGGAAGAGTCTCGAGTTTTTGGCTGGATTTGATTTCAGGCCCAGATATGAATTGGAACCTGAAATGTTGGCAAACTTATCGATAAGACCTACTCTGGTGGAAAGAATTGGCGAGAGCCAAAAGCGAGACGATAAGCTTGTCAAGATTATCCGTGATTTGGAATCTGGATTGGATCCAGAGAAGGATAAAGGATTCGAGGTCGATCTAGAGGGTTGGCTTCGGAAACAAGGACGACTGGTTGTTCCCGATATAGATGAATTGAGAAATGAAGTTCTGAAGGAGAGTCATCACTCGAAGTTGACAATTTATCCAGGTGGAAATAAGATGTATCGGGATATGAAGAGAATCTATTTTTGGGAAGGTATGAAGAAGGATGTTGGAAATTTTATCTCCAAATGCATGAACTGCCAGTTGGTAAAAGCCAAGCAGAAGAAGCCAAGTGGATTGCTTCAGCCATTAGAAGTTCCTACGTGGAAGTGGGAGCAAATATCGATGGATTTTATCGATGGGCTAGCTAGAACCAGAGCAGGAAATGAAGGGATTTGGGTCATCGTAGATCGTTTGACTAAGAGTGCAAGATTCATTCCTGTTCGATCAACTAGGACTGCATCGAAATTGGCCGAGCTATATGTTAAGTGGATAGTTCGATTTCATGGTATTCCGAAAAGTATAGTGAGCGATCGAGACCCATTGTTCACTAGTGGATTTTGGAAGAGCTTCCAGGAAGTTTTGGGAACCGAGTTGTGTTTGAGTACAGCTTATCACCCTCAAACAGATGGTCAGACTGAGAGAGTCAACCGAGTTTTGGAAGATCTCCTCAGAGCATGTGTTTTGGACTTCGGAGGATCATGGGAAGATCATCTTCATTTGGTGGAGTTTTCATATAATAACAGTTACCAGTCAAGCATTGGTATGGCACCGTATGAAGCATTGTATGGAAGACCATGTAACTCTCCGACATGTTGGTTGGAAACAGGAGAAAAGTTGATACTTGGGCCAGAAATGATTCGACAGACTTCGGATTGTATAGAGATCATTCGGCAACGAATGAAGGCAGCCCAAGACCGTCAGAAAAGTTATGCCGATAAGCGTCGTAAGGATTTGGAATTCGACGTAGGAGATATGGTTTTTGTGAAGATTTCTCCACTGAAGAATGTTATTCGATTCGGGAAGAAAGGAAAATTGACTTCGAGATTTGTTGGACCATTTCCGATCGTCGAGCGAATTGGAAAGCTCGCGTATAAATTGGAGTTACCGGAAAAGATGTTGGGTGTGCACAATGTTTTTCATGTATCGTATCTACGGAAGTATGTGCACGACTCGAATACAGTGGTTTCTGCTGATAGCTATGAAGATTTAGAAGTTGATCCAGTCGTTGAGAGACCTCGTAAGCCGCTTCGTATTGTGGGAACTGACACGAAACGGCTTAGGAGGAAAGTAGTCAAGTTGCTCAAGGTACAATGGAGTGATGATGTTAACGACTGTACATGGAAGGAGGAAGAGAGGATGAAGGCAGCTCATCCTGAACTCTTCGAGGTATGGCCCTAAGGTGTCGTGACATCTCATGAATTTGTAACTTGTTCTAGTCTTAGAATTCTGCATGCTAGGCTAGTAATTGGATGCATGGTTTGTTGATTGCTATGGATGGTAAGCATGCAGAATAGTTTTGGCTGCTCTTGTTTGTTTGGAATTTCGGGGACGAAAATTCCTAAGAGGGAGAGAATGTAACGACCCGTATTTTTACGGATCGAAGAATCGTAGAACTGTTTTCATTAGGTCGTTAGTGTTGTTAAGTCGTTTAGAATTTAAGTTGTTTGGAGCTTATGTTGTCCAGAGATGAGTCGTCCAGGGTTGGGTCGAGTTGTAGCATGAGTCGGTGGAGCGACTTAGAGGATGGAGCGACTTAAGGAAGGTGACCGACTTAAAGAGTAAGCGACTTAAGAGATTGGCCGGTTTAAAATAGTGAATGACCTATAGGATTTGACCGACTTAGGGATTTGGCCGACCTAAGGGAACCAACGACTTAGGAGTTAACGGCTTAAGTTAGTAAGCGGCTTAATGTTTAGCGACTTAAGGGAAACTAGCGGGTTAACGACCTAAGAGGGAGATAGGTTGGTTGGACGGCTTAAGGAAGATGGCTTAGGTCATTAAAGTTTAGGTCGTGAGACCCTGTGTTGGTAGTTAGGTTGTTCGAGGGACTTAAGACAATAGGCTTAAGTCGTAGGTCGCTAAGCCATGTGTGTTGATAGGTCGGTAGGTCGTCCCCTGTGTTGAGTGTTGAGTCGTTTAGTCGTCCAAACGACTTAGGGAGAAATGCGGCGGTGTGTTAGGTCGTAAGTCGTATGGGCTTGAGTCGTTAGGTCGTGTCTAAGTTAAGTCACGTGCATGTGTTAAGTCGTGCATATGCTTGAGTCGTAAGTCGTGGGCTTTGATGAGTCGTGAACGACTCATAGGGGCGAACGACTTAAGGATTTCAGCCTATAAATAGAAGTGCTTATCTTTCTTTTTGGGATCCGGATTTTGAAGCGACGAAGTGCTGCTATTTTGAGAGCTCGACTACAACACTTCTTGACTTCTTTTCTCTACTCTAATCTAGTGCTTACATCCATCCAAGATTGAAGAGCAAATCGAAGATCCAAGAGCCAAAGTTGAAGATCTCCATCCATTGAAGAGGAATTTCATCGTTTGAAGGGAAATCTTGTCGGATCAAGCTAGATCCTTCGCTGTCCAGATCTGAAGTTAGTTGCTTTTGAAGTGTTTAGGTGATTCGGTGAGTGGTGGTTATCTCTCACACGGACCCAAAGGAGTTTATTGGATCGGTGGCTTGTTTGTGTGTTAAAGATAGTGATTTCATGCATTTTTCTTAAGTCTGCATGTAGATCCATCGTTCATAAAGTTTTGATATCCATCTTACTACATGTTAACCTATGCTAGTTCATTCATCACGATATTACTTAGAATTCATGCTTGTTAGATTTGGACTCTTTATTTACGAAATTTCCATTATTGTTATAACTTTTTATTTAGATCTTGTTTGAATGATTGATTACATGGATTAATGATTGATTTGATTGATTAGTTGATTGATGATTTGATTTGGACAAGTTGGTCGAAGATGATTCAAAAGCTAAGTGGAAAGGCTCTTGAATAAGGAAAGCTGCTCATGGCATATGAAGCGGATGGTAAAGCTCATATGGATAGATTTGATGATGATGTTGAGATGAGACTTTGCTATAATGCGATGAGGCAAAGCATGATGTTGAGATGAGACTTTGCTATGATGCAATGAAGCAAAGCATGATATGAGATAGCCTTGGTTTAATCCAGACGGGATCATCCCAAGCATGTTGATAACTCGGTGATATGGTTCGAGTTTGTGGATAATGGTTGGCTCGAGAGGCGCTTGAGCTAGTATGAGAATAGTCGTCGAGGAGGATGACTAGAAGGCTGAGATTTTCACCCTTGTTGAAGGTTCTAGCATGCTCAAAGCAAGAGTACGCTGGGCAGATTCGATAGTCCCAAGATGAATAGTTGATGGTCTAGTACTCTGGGCAGATTCGATAGTCCTAGGCACGGGTCACGATGACGTGCGGAGTTATGTCTAGAACCGGGGTTACCATTAGCCCTTGACGGACGGATGAAAGAATGAGCCGGTCATTCAATTAACGGTGATATCGAGGCAATGATAACAGTGATAGCTAGAGTCATGGATGTTTGGATGCTTTGGTTGTATCGTCACTCGGTCTCAAGAGCGATGTTTGTGGGTGCTTATCTGATCTTGGTTTAGGCCTTGGGGGTTTGTACTTGGAAAACATTGACCTTGACTCGAGTGATAATTGCTTTACTTTAATTATCTGCTTTGCTATGTTTGCTTCTGCTTAGTGGGTCTGGGGGATATCACTGTAGAAAGAGGTGGAGTGGGATGGTTGGGTTCCTATTCCTTTTACCTTTATGCTCTTTTGGTATGTTTGATAGTTGATTTACTGCTCACTAGGACTTTTGTCTGACTCAAGGTTTTATGTTCAACTCTTATTACCTTGGGCTGTTCATCCATGTTGGGATGGGCAGACTAGGTAGCAGGTGACAGGTGCTGTTCTTAGTGACCAACGCTGTTGATGACGAAGACGCGCTGGAGGCTTTCGCATATTGTTTTTCTTACTATATGTACTGGATGTTTCGCTATTTGTATCTACTCTGAGTGATATGTAGTGAGGCTTGCTGTATTGACTTTTCAGATTGTTGTACCAAACTATTATGAGTTTATATAATGAGATTCTATTCTATGAAGCTTCACTATGTATACTTTTCTATTGTATTTTGTCCATGCGCTGTGAGTAGTACGATAGACTATTCTGTGTTTACCTTACCTTGATGATCATCCATGGCTGCCTGGCACTCTTTACAGCGCACTATTTCCTTGTTTAGTGCAGGAGTCATGGGCGGTCGTCACACATATATATATATATATATATGTATGTATGTATGTATGTATATATATATATATATCTTTGTGTGTGTGTGTATTTTTTTTTAAGTTATCTTCTTCTCATCCTTAATTTATAATAGTTTTATGAAGATACATACTTAATTTATAATAGTTTTATGAAGATACATACTTGATTTGAAAATATAAGAAAATTTGTATCACTTTATCGATATAATAGCAATTTTCGTAAATATTTGTTAATGTTAATATATATGGTTTTTCAATTCAAATAAGATCATATTAATTAATTAACGACGATGAGAAATTTGTTTAAAAATTTTGCTACAAATATATGTATATTAGCAAAGAATGAAAATGTGACTGAGAATCGACATCGGAATTCGTAACAATTCAATATGTAGAAGATGTGCAATGTTGTCGATTATATGTGACTTACAAATGCACATATACATGTACACATACAGGAAGACATTCACATTCACATGGATACACACATACATATATACTATAATATAAAATAACCGAAAATATTAAGATATTTTATTCACTTTCCTTATCCCTTAAGCATCCCAAAGTCAACACTTACACTCACAAGCACAAGCATATGGCAGTGCATATGGGAAGGGGGGCTTCGACCGAACATCATGATGATGGTGGGTGGTGTGATGGTGGTGAAGTAATGATGTATTGGTACTTAAAATTTGATATTTTATTCCTTCCATTTACCTATAAATACCCCCACATACTTCTTTACTTTCATTCACTTCTTATTCTTCTTCTTCTTCAGATTTCTAATGCTTTTCTATCTGCTGTCATGTCTTCCATACTTGGAGAAATAATGGAAAAAATATTTGCAAAAGAAAATTAAATAATATAGTATATAAATATCAAACCACTTCAAAAACTCAAGCAAACTTCTCCTCTCCCCTTAAAATACCTATGGTCATACCTTTACAACCATAGGACATGAACCTTCCTCCTCCCCAAAGTCAAGGCGGAGCTTCCAAGGCAAATATTCGAGTGTCCATAAGCATAGAATTTGAGTTAGCAGAGCTATAGCTGATTGAAAGTTAATCCGATCAAAATTCATGTGAGAAACTCTTATATTATATTTTTGGATGGTGATATGATATTTTCAATGGATGTTTACTATTCTTTGATCATTAAGTATGGTTTTTTAATATTGTTGTTGAATATATATATATACACAAATCACGTTTAAATATACGTCGATAAGCACAAAGAAAATCACTTTCCTTTCATGAATGAAATGGTATATATGGGAATGTTTGAAAAATCTTAAAAATGATTTAATATGGTTTAGAAATATTTTATAAAAATTTAAATAAATATGGAAAATTTTAAATAAATATTAGAAATCTAGTCAAAAATAGGCGCATCGCGCAACGGTAGTTCGTGATTCACGTCTTAAAAGTTAAATCCATTTATATGATGGACAGAGTCGGATTTCTTTGTAATAAGAATTTTTAGAACCTTTATAATCATAGTTTTCAAGAAAAGAAAGAAAATAGAGATTTCATTTAGTATATTTTGAAATCTGAGCAAATCAAGTTTTCAAAATAGTCGCGGTTTGGCAGTTCAGAAACCAAAGCAACAAATTCTTTAAAATTAATATTTTAAAATTCTTTAAAAATATAGAATAAATTATATAAAAAATTTTAAATAGAGATTTGAGTTATAAAAATGGATTTTCAAAAGATAGAAAAGTCATTTTGACCAATGCAGCTTTTAAAATACTATTGGCACCACTTTCCGCGGCACTTTTTACTAACTTTTGAAGTATGAATTTGAACTTAACAATTACTTCCCAAATTTTCAATAAATGTTTTCAAATAAATAATTAAGTAATTTAAATATGATTAAGAGAATAAAAAAGGGTATGCGGAAATGACTAGTATATTTGTTTCATTTGTGAATGTCATAGAAAATCCGACCAAGGAATGAAATAGATCGAAGAGAAAGCCCAAATGATCTAAAATAGTTAAAAGTTAATTAAGTATGTTAAAAGATTTAGATTCGATCAAATAACTTGATCACCATATGGGTGACAAAGAGGTTGTCTCTAGCTTGGGTTTGGGAAACTAGTTGTATGTCCTCCCTAGCTACCTGAACTGGCGCGATGGTGGGGATGGTTACCCGGATCAAATTTACCAAAGTTTAAAAGATGTAATTTTCCAAATTCAAATAGCTTAGATTGCATAGAAATAATCTTCTTATACATGGTGTTAAATTCTGAGGAGGGAAATCATACTATTCATGGAATTAAAAAATGATTTCGTCGTTATTTCGTCCATAGTACTAGTTGAATACAGAAATTAATATTGAGTACTATCAGTATAGTTTCTATGATCCTATTTACTTAATAATATTTTCTAAAATTCCAAAGTTAGAGAGAGGTTTAATGATTCCATATTGTTTGCACCAAAATTGGTCACAACACTCTTCGGGAGTCGTTGAAGAGATAATAATGAAGAATGTAAATTCAAAACAGATATTATCTAACAAAAACTCCAATCAACAGTAAAGTAAATGCATAGACAAGCGATTTATAGTGGTTCGGCGTGTTGCCTACGTCCACTGTGAAGTTTTTTGATGTTTTATTGATTCTCTTTCAATGATTACAAGTTGTTACAGCGATCCACAGCAAGTTACAACTGGAAATTCGAAATCAACAGCAAAATTATGATGTAGGATGATGGAGATCTCAATCCGACAGAGTTTGGGCGCTTGAGAGTCGAAAGATCGATCCTTTTTCTGTTGGCTCTAGGGCTCTATTTATAGGAGTAGGTTGCTGATATTTCTCTGAAAACTCGGGAGACCACTTCTGGCACGTGAGGGGGCCCACGCGCCCGACCTCAGGAAATTTGGGCCCACTTTGACATCGATTCGAACTCCATTCGAATCGATCAGAAATTCATCCAATCGAGGTGAAATTTGGTGTGGATATTCTTCAACATGTATGCAAGCTTCTGTGAAAATTTCATGGCATTTGGATCAGTAGATTGAGAGATATGATGGGTACGAGATGGGATTCATTGCGTGGCTGTTTGGTTCGAAACCATCCCTTCGAATCGATGGTTTCGAATCGATGGTGGCACGTGTCTTCGTGTTGACGTGGAGCGCACACTTCGCCTCGATCCGGGTTTTGCGCCAGGTTGACTGCTTCGACTCCATATATCTCGGCGCATTCGAACCGATGAAAGACACGTCACCATGGCTAGTTGACCCAGTGGATTCGAACGAAGCTTCGTTGATGGGTTCGAACAAGGCTTCAATGATGGGTTCGAACAAGGCTTCATTGATGGGTTCGAACAACTGATACTTGATGGATTCGAACTTGCGTTTCTCTGATGGATACGAGCTTTGCAACTTCTCCATGGGTACGAGGTCCATCGATACGAACTCGTTGGATTCGAAGTTGATGGAGTCGAACCGAGGCACTCCGATGGAATTGAAGCCAATCGATACGAAGGTGATCGGTTCGAACGGTGTTCGGTGATGGATTCGAATACACCTATAACGATGGATTCGAAACCAGTGTTTTTCTCTTCAAGTTGAATCGATCATAACTTGAGCGTATGAACTCGGATTGACTTGAAATTTGAGATGTGGACTTCTATGATCTTTCTTGTCATGTCCTATCAATTGCAGCTCAATCTGGACTCGGACAAAATTCAGTGATATCCATAGCGAAACGAAGTATGACCAATCTCTGAGACGAACTGTTCTCCGTTTTCGATTGATCTTTTGGTATCGTGGCTTTGCCAAAAAGCGGGATAACATTTTGCCCCCCAAAGTACGTCTTGTGGGAACATGACGTGCTTTGAATAGCTGCAATTTCTCTCTGAACAATCATTGCTCTCTTTTTTGTTGAGACTCGTATTCTGTATCGCTGTAACCTTGTGTTGATATGATTGATTGCTGTATAATAGCGCTTAGCCGTTGGCTGTTGCATTTGTAACAAGATGAGTACTCGATCCCTGTAAATGTTTAAAATCGAATGTTAGTTCGACATATATGCACATATGTTAGTTTGACCCTTGTTAACGTCGTGCGTCCACGAATCATTGTCAGTTTTGTTTGCTATTGAATTTCGTACCGATTCTCTCCTGAACCGATTTGGAAATTTGAGTTGAGACAACGCTTGATGGTTGTTTTGAAAAGTCCCTTCGTATCGATCCTCTCTTGAACCAATATAGAAGGTTGAAGGAATTGAATTTGTGTTGCGCGAATGCAATATTTCAAACCGATGGGTATGAGCACCGATGGATTCGAGATCAACATTCGTATAGATGGAGTACGCTTATGCTATGATGGGTACGAAACCGACATTCGAACCGATGGCTTGGACGAGTACGAAACGTTCATTCGTACCGATGAGAAAGGATGGATACGAAATAGTAGTTCGTATCGATAGGAAATGATGGATACGAAATCGTCTTTCGTATCGGTAGGTTGTGGATGGAGTTGTGAACAGGGGCTTCGAATTGATGTGCCCACTGTGTGTTTCGCATCGATGTTATTCTATGTACACTGTACAGCCTTTGTTGTATACTTCGTATCGAAAAAGTGTGAGGTTAACTTCGAATCGATAAGGCCTTAGGCAGGTGGGTTTGGATGGAGATTTTGAACCGAAAAGTGTTTTGACCGGTTGCGACCGGTCAAGTTCACTGGGAGGCGAATCGCCTCGGTTACTCTCTAGTTCCCATATAAATAGCAGAGACCCTGCCACTTTTCACTTTTTACTTTTTACTTTGCGTTTACTGTGCATTGCATCGTCTCGACGCTTCAGAGAGAAAACACTGTGTCACGTTTCCGAAGCAATCAAGATCCAAGTCTTTAATTCCTCGAATCCATCACTCAAATTAGGTAATTAGCCTCGAATCCAAACGGCAAAGCTATTTCGAACCTGCCTCTCCTTCATCGATTGGCCACTCTGTTGACTGGTAAAACCAGATCTGGTTTGGGGGAGCTTCGAAACCACCTGGGAACTCGTGTTCGAATCGATGTGAACGACATCATTTTCCTTTGGATTTCGCATCGATCCCAAGGATGCCCTCATGGGGTTGACGCAGTTCGCACCGATTGACTATCTTGATGGGATCATTTGAATTGATGGACCTCGAATCCATCAGCCATCGGTTCGAAGTCCTTAACTTTACATCGATACGAATTGTATCTTTACGACCGATACGAAAGGTATCGATTCGAATGTGATCAATGTTAAGTTGAGGGTTTCCTGATCGGTACGAACTAGCTGACCAAGGATCGGTTCGAAGTCATCCTTCATCGATCGATTTGAACTCGGCACTTGACCATCGATTCGAAGCGCGCCCCCTCCGTATCGATTCGAAGTTGTATTATGATGGGTTCGAATGAGCTTCATGCGATCGATTCGAAACCCTCCATGATGGATACCAAAGTTTGACATTTTCTTAGCATAATTCCGACGAGCTTCATTCATGCATATTTGGACTTGATAATTAAACTGCATACTTGACCGCCTTTCGAAGCTCGTCGATGGAACCATAACAACTTCTATCCGAATCAGTTTCCATCATATAAACGATTTAGTGATGACGGTCAGCGGTGATGGTCATTATAACTGGACTCCGTAGCTTTGTCGTTTGCTTGTTTCTTTTAACTCTACGACATTTATTCAAGTAATGCATGGCACTGTACAACATATGTTCATACACTTTACACTGGGGAATGCACGGGTCCTTTGTCGTCTAATGATGGTTTCTCATGAGTTAGCTAGTTATGGAACCTTCAAGTTCGCAGCAGCAGGAGATTCAAAGTACAGTTACTTCGAGACTAGAGGTTCCGGATATTGAACCTGAGATCATTGGTCCAGCTCCGGACGAGTTTCCCAATGCGTCTTTTATTGCCAATCCATCGGATTCCGCTCAATCCAATATTTCTGAAGATATGTTGGGGAGAATATGCTTGAGGCACGGCCTGTCACTGGACGACGTGTTATTACCGGGGCCGAATGATAGACCACACAATCTGCCGGAAGGATATACAGCATTCAATCGCCATGCATGCGCGGCCGGGACACTTCGCCCGTTTAACGAGTACATAAGGGAAGTACTGTCTTTTTTGAGGATCGCCCCATCTCAACTACACCCGAACGGATATGCTTCCGTGAACAGCTTGTTCATTGTCCTCATGGAGTACCTTCATAGACCACCGATCCCGACCGAGATCAGATATCTATTCAATTTCAAAACCCGAGGTGATTATCCTTCCTTCACGTTTCTGGAAGCGGTGAGGAATTGTCAAGTGGTTACTGGGTCCTGGACCAGGTTGAGTTATTACAGGACGGAATGGTTTTATGTCAGATGTCCTCCAGGGTTTGCCCGACGATGGTTATTCAGACGTGAGTATAGCTGAGTTCTCAAATAATTACGACGTCAATTGCAGTCGAAGTGAAACTTATATTTTTCCTTTTTACAGCAACGATTCAGCGACCCGAAGGTGAACATTTTAAGGAGATAGTACGAGTACTCCGGGGAGTCCCGAGCGAAGATAGGGACATCGAGTTGCTTCTGACGGATAGGAACCTCCGGACTTACGGGTTGATCGAACGAGGGCAGAGCATAAAGTTTGACGGGGCACTAAGGATCGTCTCGAAAAAACGAGTCAAGCAAAAGAAGCCCAAACTTATTATAGCTGAGGAAGCTGATTCTGAAAGAACCCATACCGATGATGAGCCGCTGACCGAGCCTACGGATGTAGTTCAGGATGTCGCGGAGCAAAGAAAAGGCAAGGCCGCCATTGTCAAGCCAACTAAGAAGGGGAGATGGAAATCGGTTGTCACGGCCCGATCCTCTGCCGGAGTTAGAATTTCGGAGATGACTCCTCCGAGAACTGAAAGTCTTTATGAAGGGCTCGCCGATATTCCAATTCCGGACGATGTGTCCCTGCAGCATGATGCCGGATTGGAAGAACTTTCAGAAACTTTAGTTTTGAGCGAGTCTTTTCCCACTGGTGTGGCAGACACATCCGGTTGGTCGGGGGGTTGCACATTCATACATATTTCACAACACTGCATGACCTTTGACTGTAAACTACCTATTTCGAAAGGTGATTAATCCTACTTTATTTTGCTCTACATATACTATGTCTAGGCGAGGTTCAATGTTAGGGAGTCTTCGACATGCCCGCAAGTCTTCATATCATGATTCGCGCAGACGAGAAGGGGACAGAGATTACGATCAGGGACGCTCTGGGTATTCTGGTTAAGAAAGATATGATACTGATAGAGGCTATAAGCGTCGATCTCGATCGCGTACTCCTCCTCCTCCCAGAGATCCCATACAACCTCCTGCTCATATCTCTCGTCCCTCTGAATCTTCACACTACATGTCGGCTTCTCAATATTCTAGGCATGAATCCCGCCATTCTAGGAGCGAAACAATAACTGCTGCCGTTACAGAACAGCCCCCCGTGGAAATTTCAGGGGAAGGAGCAATCAAGCTTGCTCAGCTAAAGAAAGATTTTCCAAATATCTGCTTCGACAACTATATCTTTCCTCCACATATAAAGAAGATCCCGGAGGAAGCTGAGTAGTTAGTACATGACTACGTGCACTATTTTTATGCTCAGTACAAAGCTTGGTCGAAAGCGGCTGATAAAGCATCGGCATTGGCCTTTGAGCGTGGGGCCACCATCGAGAAGTTGCAGGCTGAGTTAGCTCAAAAGAGCTGTATTATTGAGGTGCTTAACACTGAAGCTGAATCTTCTCGGAAATCTGAAATGGAGGCTTTCAAAAAAGCCGACGAAGCCCAGGCAACGATGGATAGGATGAAACGTGAGCATTACGCCACGGTAGAGGATATAGGCCATCGAAACACCATGGTCGCTGCCGAGAGGGACGCAGCCCTGAAGGAGCTAAATGAGCTTAAGTCCAAATTTTTTGAAATCGCCAAGGATAGGGATGATGCGAACAACGCAGCCCAGGAGGCGTGTGAACAAGCCGTGATGCTTCGGACTGAACGGGATGCGGCAGTAGCCAAGGTCCAGGCGGTCGAAACGGAGGTTGAGGAGAAAGTTCAACAAGCGGAGGCCAGGCTGGAGGCCGATATTGAAGATCTGCTCATCACTTACAATGCCAATGTGTTGAGACACAGAAATTTGGCCTGGCTCCAGGATTACCCAATACACCTCCGTAGCGCTTGGGGTCGATTGGTTGAGGAAGAAGAGGAAGCGCATCCGGATGAATCGGTCGACCGATTTGAACTCGAAAACCGGTTGCTGACAGATGATGAGAAAAAGATCCTCCATGACGGTATTATTGTTCATGAGAAGGAGATGATTGGTGGCCGATCTCTAGAGGTTGGAGAGGGATCAGGTGTTGAGCATCACGCTACTGTCCTTGACATTACTGCTCCACCTCCGTTAGAGCCTGTATCTATGGTCGATTCACAATCCGTTCCAGCTTACGACCCAGAACAGCCGCGACTATCTCCTATTCAGGAGCATATTTCCGAGGCCGCTCAGTCGTCCGCAAGCCAAACTGAGGAAGTTACTCCTGACTTATCTCGAGTGTATTCCAAATAGGGAGTTTGTTTTGAAGCAGTCACTAATAACTTCTTCTTATTTTTGCTTAGTGAGTGGAGTTGCGCCGATTGCCGTGACTCAAGAATCGAGTAAAGGGGATAAGGCCATCACCACCGAGACTACTGTCGTAACAGCAGTATCAACTGAGATGGCGCAGGGGAGCGGATTATCTCTTGATGAACAAATGGTGAGCGAGCTGCTCGGTGAGCAGGGTGGCTTCTCCACAGACCTGCCGTTCATTATTAGAGACCTCCCGCCAACCTCTAGCTCTTCAATGCAGACTGCGGATGCCCCCAGCCAGGCCCAAGCGACTCGTGATGAGGAAATTCTGGCCGAGATTCATGCAGAATTAGAAGCTGCGGGGCAAGGCGGTAGTGTTGGTGGCAGTACGGCGGCGCATAGCGCAACACCTTTAAGGGCAATATCATCAGGTGGCACTATCCCACTTTCCGTTGCGGGCCCAGCCCCTCCTACTCCTCCGGCGGAAAGCCTTCATGTAGATTCGAGCTCTGAGGAGGACATTGACATTATGCCCCCAGCCGAAGAGCAGCCGCCGGAGAGGAAGCACCCCAAGCGAAGAATCTCTGTTTCTAGCGAGTCCGATGACGAACCGCTGATAAGGAGATTCAAAAAGAAGAAATAGATGGGCCGTTTAAGCAGATTTTTTGATAGATAGGTCGTGTATAGATGCAGGTTCGGCCCCTGCAAGTAGGAATTCTTTTTTGGAAAAACTTATTTGCATGTAAGTCCTTGTCTTTAGTTAGTTGAAATAAAATTCAGTTTCTTTTTTTCAATTCTCATTTCTTTTGTGCTTAAGTGTTTGTGGTGTTTAGTTTTCAGTCCGGTGTACTTGTGGTGTTTTTACCGTCAAGTAGAGTTTGTTTTATTTGCCAAGTCTGAAAATCTTGGTCACAAGTTGTGATCGATGAATAAGTTGAACTTCGGACATTGCATCACTTTGGTTAGTGATTGACACTTAGCTTTTTTGCCCCGCAGTTTCGGGAAACAACATTCGTATTTTTGGTGGTTGATCGCACTTATTGCAAATCTTAAGCACATGTCCACATTCTGGGGACTTAGGATAATTTGAGATCGATAATCTAGTTCGCACTCCAGGAATTTAAGAGTTATCAATGTTTGTAACATGGTTCGCGCTCCGGGAACCTGGAATTGATGTTTATACTCCACTTCACGCTCTGGGAACTTGGAGTTAGTATTGATACTTCAGTTCACACTCCGGGAACTTTGAGTTGGTATTTGTGCCCCAATTCACACTCTGGGAACTTGGAGATAGCATGTATGTTTGGGTTCGCGCTTCAGGAACCTGTAATTTATATCTATACTCCATTCACGTTCTGCGAAGTTGGAGTTTGCACGGATGCTTCGTTTCGCGCTCTGGGAACCTGTAATCCACATTTATACTCCAATTCACGCTCTGGAAAGTCGGAGTTAGCCGTTGGATGGTCAATCACATCTATTTGGGCTTTTTAGGAATCCGTTCAAACTCTAGGAACGATGGATTTGATGTTTATACTCCAATTCATGCTCTGGGAAGTTGGAGTCCGTTCGCATTCTGGGAACGAGTTATTGAATGTTTATACACCAATTCATACTCTGGGAAGTTGGAGCCCGTTCGCACTCCGGGAATGACTTGTTGAATGTTTATACTCCAATTCACACTCTGGGAAGTTGGAGTCCGTTCGCACACCAGGAACGAATTGTTGAATGTTTATACTCCAATTCACACTCTGGGAAGTTGGAGTCCGTTCGCACTCCGGGAACGAATTGTTGAATGTTTATACTCCAATTCACACTCTGGGAAGTTGGAGTCCGTTCGCACTCCGGGAACGAATTGTTGAATGTTTATACTCCAATTCACACTCTGGGAAGTTGGAGTCCGTTCGCACTCCGGAACGAATTGTTGAATGTTTATACTCCAATTCTGTAACGACCCGTAAATTTTCGATAATTAGAATAGCTAATTTAATAAGATTTCGTATTCTAGTGTTAGAAAAAAATTGTAAGTCATTTGGAATAATAATAACTGGAATGAACTGCAACAATAATTATCCAAGTAATTATTTATAGATTGAATGGAGTTCTAATCTAATTGAATTGACTCAAATGTTATAACTTGGTTAAGGGAATATACGGAAAAACCAATGCAAATAATAAGTGAATAAGAATTATGAATTATTTAGGTAGTAATACAAATTTTAATAGATTGGTTTCGAAGATTTGAATAGTAATAAGTATTGAAAAATAAATGCTACTTAGTGAATGTCATTGCAATCAATAGTTGGATAGGATGGAATTCATTGGGTATAATAGAGTAATTGATTGATAAGTAAAAATCTATTTAAAATCAAATATTGAATATTGAACAGGTAAATTATTTAAATTAAATATTTAAAACTTATTGAATAATTGAATAACTGTAAAATGAAAATAGGGTTCTAAGATGTGAATTGGTTTTGAAGGTTAAATTTTATGAGTTCGTTTGAATATTTCAAAAGATAGTGATTTAAGAATAATCAAATTTAACTAAATTTAATATTACAAATGTTTGAATAATTAAATTCCGAATTTGATATGATTAATTTGATATTGAAATTTAATATATGAAAATAGAGGGAATAATTGAAATTTGACTTAATATGATTCAAATTGGTTTCCAAAGCGAATGTAAGTTATATTGGGATTATAATGGAGTTAATAAGATTTTAAAATTGGAATTTATTGGATAATTGAATAACGGGTTTAATATGATTAAAAATAATTTGTAAAATTTTATTTTATCATATTAAAGTTAGAATGATGTTGTAGAACTTTTAAAATTGAATTAAAAGTAAATTTGTGAAAATTGAATATTTTAATATTTAATTATCGATTGAAAAATAGCCAATTTTCGAACAGTCTCAGAATTGGACGAAACTAGTTCCATTGGATCCGTAATAGTTTGTTATTGTCGGATTTCAATTTTCGTAGCAATCGGAGTTTTCGTTTGACTGTGGCAGCTCGAAACGCATCGAAATTGTTTTAATATTAATTTGACGAGTTAAAATAGTCATTTTTCAAAAAGTCTCGGATTTCGACGAAACCAGTTTCATCGGATCCTTAATGTGATATTATTGTAATGTTTCAAATTTCGTGTCAATCGGATTTACCGTTTGTCCGGGGAAAGCTAAAACACACAGAAATTTGATTAACCGATTTAATTTAAAATCTATCGTTTATTGCCGTAACTCACACAGATGATCGAATTAGCTTCCAAAACCTATTCCATTGTGTCCGGAACGCGGGACAAACCCTAGAAACGCCGGTCACCATGTGTAAATCGGAGTTTTGAAAAGCCGGATGAATAGTGTTCGTTTTGTTTCCTATAAAAGCACGATTTAATTCACACAAAAAAAGAGCCTAGGGTTTTAATGGCCGGCCGCCGTTTCTTCTTTCAATGGCCCGAAAGTCGCCATTTTCTTTCTCAAAATTCTTCAAATCCGTGGATCAATTCGTGAAACTTCCTAAACGAATGTTGTAGAGCGCAACGAGATCTACCATCTGAACGGTGGTGATAGTTTTTAAAGCCACGGATCAGCGGCAATTCAAGGGCAAAGTCGTGTCGTTCATACGCGTTTTTCAGGCGAGATGGTCGACCGATCTTCATGGCATTTGGGTCGGTGGTGCTAGTCGCGACGAGCTTTCGTTTGGAATCCTCTGATCGATCTCCGGTTGCTTGGTGGAGGAGCGGCACGAGGAGGAGTGGTCGCGTACATAGGTTCGTTCGAACGCAATATACTGGGAGATGGAAGATAGCGTGCAACGGCCAGGATCTGAGGAAAGAAAATGCACGGCTAGGATTTAATTTAGGTCTGAAATTATAAAAAATTAATTGTAATTTAGTTTATTTTAATTCGTATAACTTTAAAAATGCATATCTTTGCCATACGAGGTCGGATTTCGACGAAACGACTTGCATCGGATTCGTATTGTCGAGCACTACGCTATGGAGCTGGATTGGAGTCGTTGGGAGAAAGAGAAAATTTTGGGTAAAATTAAATGCTCGTTTAATTTTATTCGAAATAAAACGTGGGAACTGCATTGAAATCAAGGTGAGTGTTTTATAACGCTCACAACGTACTGAATATCTTTATGCTAGTTAAATTTGATATTATGAAGTGATATGAATTTTATTTGTCGTTGGTTGATAGAATTTAATTGTCATATAAATTGTCATTGGAATTAACCGTCAAAAATTAAATTGACAGTAAAAAAAAAAATTGAAATTGAAATTGAAATTGAAATTGAAATTGAATAGCGATTAAATTACCTGACATTGATAACTATGAAATTGCCATGAATTGTATTGTCTATTGGATGATGTATTTCGATGGATGCTATTGGTTGATATTGAATGTTTGGATGTTTAATTGCTTATATATCATGTTATGCATACATATGAAACTGTGATTTGATTTAAGTGATATATATTCATCCCTAACATTAAATTGAAATAAATAATTACTTGGCCATAGGATAGAAAATTATATACGGACACCGAATTGGCTAAATTAATAATTTTTAAAATCATCGATTTGAAATTTACTTAAAAGTTTTGATTTAAAAGTTATAAATAGAAATCAATTTATAGAAATCGAATTTATCTAAAATTTAAGTTTGGAATGTTGAAATTAATTTTGGTTAAAAGAAATTGTTAAATAATTAAGTGGAGACTTTGGAATTTAAAATCAGGATATGATTGAATTTCGAAATTGATTTGTTTAAAGATTTAAACTTAATTCGAGCTTTGAATATTACTAAGTAAAAGTGATATAGAAATGATATTGAAATCGAGCTTGGAATTGAACCATATTTGAAATTTGGATTTAAACTTGAATATTGATGGAAAATTTTGTTAAGTGTTATAAATGGATATTTTGAAATCAAGCTCCAAATCGATATAAATTGAAATTGAATAAATTAAAGGTGAATGAAAAATTGAATTAATTTGAAGTAAAAGTTGACATTGATTTGAATCGAAATCAAAATTGAATCGCTAGAATGGAAATTGAAATTGATTTGAATTGGGAAGTTATAATTGAAATGGATTGGTTTTGGAGTTGTTTTATTTTGTTTTCCAAATTACTCGGTTATATAAACCATTTTGGATACTTAAACTGTTTTAATCTATTTAAATCTACTTAACCCAATTTAAATTATTTTAAACTAAATTTATCTATTTCAAATCCATTTAAAGATTTTAAGTATTTTAACTATTTTAATTATTTAAGACTACTTTTAAACTACTTAAAACTATTTTCTAAAATTCTAAGCTGGTCAATAAGGTGAAATGTTTATATTTAAATCTTGAATTTAAATACAAATTGGGTTAAATGAAGTTGCAACCTAAATTGAAATTCGAAATGATTTTGAAATCGAAATGAGATATAGATGCGAAAAATGATTTTCAAATGGAATCTTACATTTGAAAAGATACGATAATATTTGAAATGGATTTTATTTTGAAGCGAATATGATATTTTGATATCAATTATGAATCGATTTGAAATGTAAAAGAGCCAACGGTGTAATAATACGTAGTTATTAAAGAGACCGGGATCGGATATGGACATACTCTCTGTCGATACCGAAAACCACTTTAATAACTATTATACGCAGAGTGTTGATCCAGAATGAAGTGGATGGTTTGGTGAACGCGTTGACTGAAGAAAGAGAACGATATTGGATGACCCTTGACATGACTAAAACAGGAGCCGCGCCGGGCCATTGAGGTTCGCCATCTCTAGCGGACACACTACTTCGATACCATATCCATTACATTTGTGATTCGATTTTGGTGCACCCCTTGATTTGGGAGTGTTGTTTCGCGGTATTGGGGTAGCTGCTGGCTATGCTCAACATCAGTCTGGATCATGCAACTACTAGTATCCTAGTTGGTATCGCCTCATGTACCTTGTCATACTGATTATCCTATTCGCGACCACTACGTTTTGTTTTGTGTTATACCTATGGGGTACCCTCTGATAACCACCATTTTACGGTGGGGCTTACGGTGCTGTATAGACTATGGCATTATAAAAATGTGTTAAGGGGGATTATGGTAACGCCTTAACGCTATTTTAATATTTATATTACTGATAGGCATTATCTACTTAGCGTACATTACTACATAGTAGATAGTTTAACGGATCCTTAAGAGATGGAAAATCCCGTAACATCTCTTGAGTTATTGCACGCACGTTGACACTGGATATGAGATGTCAAACCCCGTAAACATCTCTGACGCCGTTACACTCATATTTATTTACGATTGATTTGACTTTCATAAGGATATTTTAGTCCTGACTCGAGTGTTTTGTCTTTTCATTACGCTCGGATCAGTCCTGAGTTTTTAGATTTTTGAAGATCTATTCTGGAGGACGAAGACGAAGATTTGGTACACTATTACTATTATTATCTGTGCATCATGTTGTCTGCTGCATTATTTTAATTGTTCTGTTGTATATGTATAACTCTGATAAATGTTGTATAAATAATTGTCAAAGTATAGTAAACAGCTTCATGAACTGTTTATTTGACTATTATATTTTATCGTTCCGCTGCGAGATTCTGTGTTGTTTCATTTCCTTTATTTCTCTTCCTTTTCTTTTCTTATTAACCCCAATAACTATCTGCCCTTTTGAATGGTTTGGAATCGACATGTGTATTTGATCGTCGGTTTAAACTGTCCAAAAAGGCGGGTCATTACAGTTGGTATCAGAGCTTTGGTTTAACGATAACCTTAGCTTTGTGGGGTCTGGCTCTTTATAAATAGGGTAGTAATATCCTATGATGAGTCGCTGAGTGTATATATATGAGAGAGCGTATTTGTTAGTGATATAAAATATTTTATATTGTGTCGGTTGATTTGTTGAGTGGCTTATGGATTCTGGTCAATACGAGTAATTAACGTCATTGATAGGGATCTCTAAACACTCGAACAGAACAATTCGACATAGTATTGTTTTCAAACTGGGTAAATGAAATAATTTTACACTAATTTTATTTTGAATCTAAAGAAAATTTTCAGAAATTAGTGTGACTTATCTAGCTTACCTGGTTGTTAGGAATGAAAATATTGGTTATTATCATTAATTTGATATTGTAATTTAATAAATAAGGTGAATTACAAAATGAACAATGATAAAACACTTGTCAAATATTTCAAGAAAGTAAAATCCTATAAGAATAGTTTATACAGGTGACATATGAATTAAAATAGATTTAAATTGGAAAATATTGAATTTAAGACCCGGAGGTCTTGAAAATGGTTTTCAAAATTTTGAAGGAATATATAGTAATATTAGTTGGAAATTGTTTATGGAAATATTTTGAAAGGATTTTATAGGAAAGAATGAATTCAGTACTCCTCTCTTATGTCGTTGGAAAATAATTTCGGTGATGACTACGCAGCATCATCGACGTTCATTTTCGAGTCTCAAAGTGGGAAGACTTCTAAGAAGCTTTGCTTTTCTTCGAAATTATTTTGGGTAAATGGGTTTTGGTTTAAACTCCAAAGGTATGATTTGATATATATAAAAAAAGGGATATAAGTATATATGTTTATTACAACAATTTGAAAAGAACCGGGCATTTAAAATTCTAAGTTATGTTAATTAGAAATTTTCAAATTATTTGAATGAAGTGTGAATAACCATAATTTATAAAATAAGAGGATTAAGATATCTAAGCTAATTTTGAGAAAACTTTAAAGTTGAAAGGTAAAGAGGATTTAAACAAATTAAATTTGTAAACATTCTAATTAAGTAAAATGAAATTCTATAAATTTGTATAATACCAAATTTGCATTCTAATAACATATAATATGACTTACCAAATATTAAGAAGTTGAAATGATGTTTTGGATATGTAATGAGATATTGTATAAATAAACAGAACCTAAAAGTAATTGAAATATACAAGTAAGGAAAACTCAAAAGGAATTAAAATGTATATAAATGAAAATTTTGGTTGTGATAAAAATGTTATATACTTAAATATAACCTGAAATGATGAATGGATAAATGGAACAAGTAAGTGAACTTAAGAAAGAAGACAAATGAATTGTATAATATCTTTTGTAAATTGGTTATAGAAAATAAATATAAATTGCATAGAGAAAATTTTGAATTTGTAACTGTGAGATAACCGTAAACTAAGAAAAGTCATATATGAGAAGTTAGACTTTTATAGGATGATTAATAAACTAAAGTGCTGGTTAATAAAATGTTCCATAAATAAATTTGTTATTAACTAAAATTATGAAATTGAAGTAAATGAAAACAAAAGAATTTGGTATAGCTAAGAATCAACTGGAAAATGAAATTGAATTTAAGTAACTTATATAGAATGTTTAAAATGAACTTGAGTAAGCAAATTCTTTGATATGATGTTTAAGAAAAGATAATGTTAAAGAATATGCTATGTAAAGAAATGAATATACTAACTGAATAATGGATTGTGAGTAATTATGTGAAAAAATATATATAGAAATCGATAAATAATTTAGTATAGATAAATTGGATAGAAATCCATTGGAAGGTAATACGTGAGATTGTACGTATATTATTTTATTCGCATAACGATTTTGATCCAAATTCGAGCACAAAATTTTGAGATGATTTATATCGATCCAAGTTAGGATTTTCCACTTGATTCTCGACGGCGAACCGTGGATATGGATTTTGGTTTGATTCTGGAATTCTCTATCATAGTATATGGCTATGCAAGGAGAGTAACAGTCTCCAATCAAGGAACCAAATCTGAGTCCGCACTAGAGAGTCGGGTGAACGATACTAGTTTGGAAGTGAAATTGTGTGATCGAATAAGCGATTAGATTGATATTGCTCACGGATGATATATGTACGGCTTACGGACTTAATTAAAGTTAATATTGAAAATATATGATGCCAAATATAAAATGATTCTTTTAAAATTATATAACAGGATATATATATAAAAGAGATAAACCAAATTGAATGTAAAATTAATAATTTGGTTATGTTGGGTATGATTTGGTTGTTATATGATTGTTAGTTGATTGTATATATAATTCATTAAGTGTTAATGAAATTGAAAGCTATAAGTTATTGAAATCAAATTGGAAGTTAAATGAATTTAAATAGAATTTAATTTGATTCAAATTGGAAGTGAACTAATGTAAATATAAATTAGTGAATGTTAACTAATTGAATTGAGAATGAATGTTAGTAAAATCCAACGTTAATGAATCAACTATGTTTAAAATTGAAATCCAAGTCAATAAATATTAATGAGAAGTGAATTTATATTGATTGGTTATGGATTTGTTGGATGATAGTTGATTGATGGTTGCATTTGTTGTTTTGTTGCATTTGCTATGTTGGCACATGTAGTTGTTATGTTGCTATATGATGTATATTGATACTATTTTCATATATGCCTGATTCTCATTGTTTGTTGAGTGTTTAGTAGGTGCGGATTGCGCTTGCTTCGCATTTGGAGCTCGCTTTCGCGCTATATTAGTCGTATATGCTCGCTAATAATATATAAGGTACATATCTCGGATTACATACCGTACTTTTACACTTTTTTCCCTGCGGGATGCCTCATCAGTTGATGAGATGTATATTTGTGATATATATACTGTCATTTTTTTTTTCCGATCGAGCCGCGCAAAGGAGACTCTGCCGAAATTTTCCGTAAAATCCGGGTGTTAGAAAAATTTTCAAGTTTAAATTTTTTTTATAACTTGTTTAGATAACTAACTTTTAAAGTTAGAAAGCCGTTTAGGGTAACTTAGTGGAAGCGTAGTTATGACTTTATAAATGGAATTTCAGTGTTTTATAAGTTGGTAACTTTGAATAAAATATATTAAATGTTGAATTCCATACTTAGTTCCTCTTCCCTTCTTTTTCCTTTTCGGGGATGAAAAGTTTTGAGTGGGGGAGAGTGTAACGACCCGTAAATTTTTGATAATTAAAATAGCTAATTTAATAAGATTTCGTGTTTTAGTGTTAGAAAAAAATTGTAAGTCGTTTGGAATAATAATAACTGGAATGAATTGCAACAATAATTATCCAAGTAATTATTTATAGATTGAATGGAGTTCTAATCTAATTGAATTGACTCAAATGTTATAACTTGGTTAAGGGAATATATGGAAAAACCAATGCAAATAATAAGTGAATAAGAATTGTGAATTATTTAGGTAGTAATACAAATTTTAATAGATTGGTTTCGAAGATTTGAATAGTAATAAGTATTGAAAAATAAATGCTACTTAGTGAATGTCATTGCAATCAATAGTTGGATAGGATGGAATTCATTGGGTATAATAGAGTAATTGATTGATAAGTAAAAATCTACTTAAAATCAAATATTGAATATTGAACAGGTAAATTATTTAAATTCAATATTTAAAACTTATTGAATAATTGAATAACTATAAAATGAAAATAGGGTTCTAAGATGTGAATTGGTTTTGAAGGTTAAATTTTTTGAGTTCGTTTGAATATTTCAAAAGATAGTGATTTAAGAATAATCAAATTTAACTAAATTTAATATTACAAATGTTTGAATAATTAAATTCCGAATTTGATATGATTAATTTGATATTGAAATTTAATATATGAAAATAGAGGGAATAATTGAAATTTGACTTAATATGATTCAAATTGGTTTCCAAAGCGAATGTAAGTTATATCGGGATTATAATGAAGTTAATAAGATTTTAAAATTGGAATTTATTGGATAATTGAATAACGGGTTTAATATGATTAAAAATGATTTGTAAAATTTTATTTTATCATATTATAGTTAGAATGATGTTGTAGAACTTTTAAAATCGAATTAAAAGTAAATTTGTGAAAATTGAATATTTTAATATTTAATTATCGACTGAACAATAGCCAATTTTCGAACATTCTCAGAATTGGACGAAACTAGTTCCATTGGATCCGTAATAGTTTGTTATTATCGGATTTCAATTTTCGTAGCAATCGAAGTTTTCGTTTGACCGTGGCAGTTCGAAACGCATCGAAATTGTTTTAATATTAATTTGACGAGTTAAAATAGTCATTTTTCAAACAGTCTCGGATTTCGATGAAACTAGTTTCATCGGATTCGTAATGTGATATTATTGTAAGGTTTCAAATTTCGTGTCAATCGGATTTACCGTTTGTCCGGGGCAAGCTGAAACGCGCAGAAATTTGCTTAACCGATTTAATTTAAAATAGATCGTTTATTGCCGTAACTCACACAAAGGAAAGAAAATGCATGGCTAGGATTTAATTTAGGTTTGAAATTATAAAAAAATAATTGTAATTTAGTTTATTTTAATTCGTATAACTTTTAAAATGCATATCTTTGTCATACGAGGTCGGATTTTGACGAAACGACTTGCGTCGGATTCGTATTGTCGAGCACTACGCTATGGAGCTAGATTGGAGTCGTTGGAAGCTAGAGAAAATTTCGGGTAAAATTAAACGCTCGTTTAATTTTATTCGAAATAAAACGCGGGAACTGCATTGAAATCAAGGTGAGTGTTTTATAATGCTCACAACGTACTGAATCACTTTATGCTAGTTAAATTTGATATTATGAAGTGATATGAATTTTATTTGTCGTTGGTTGATAGAATTTAATTGTCATATAGATTGTCATTGGAATTAACCGTCGAAAATTAAATTGACAGTAAAAAAAATTGAAATTGAAATTGAAATTGAATAGCGATTAAATTACCTGACATTGGTAACTATGAAATTGCCATGAATTGTATTGTCTATTGGATGATGTATTTCGATGGATGCTATTGGTTGATATTGAATGTTTGGATGTTTAATTGCTTATATATCCTGTTATGCATACATATGAAACTGTGATTTGATTTAAGTGATATATATTCATCCCTGACATTAAATTGAAATAAATAATTACTTGGCCATAGGATAGAAAATTATATACGGACACCGAATTGGCTAAATTAATAATTTTTAAAATCGTCAATTTGAAATTTACTTAAATGTCGTGTGTTGGTCCAGTTCATCCTTTGACGTGATGGCTTGCCCCCGAGCAGGGGTTTCACTTAGTGAGTGGCCGGTCGTATCACAATCACTCGCTATTTGAATAAATTCCATTGTTTGATGGAACTTAGCTCTTCATGTGCCGTGATTGTTGAATGTTGTATTCGGTGAATCACAGCTCTAGCTTGAAGAGATAGTATTTTATTGCTGAAATAAGAAAATATGGCAAAGTCAGTGCCTTATTACAAATTCAAATTTCAGAATGTAAAGGAAACTGCAAAGTATTCATAGGTTGAATGAGCATGTCATGTGTGACAGTGACGAGGATCTTCGTCGTTCCAGGCTCCTGAGTAAGTTGGTCCGCCACTGATGGCGTTTACCACCAATCTTCCACGGGGACAAGTCGAGTCCTCCTGTCTCGGTCGATTGGGTTCATTGTTTTGATTTGATGGGCCTGCTTCTCTGGGATGCGGTGTCTGCACAAACTGTTCCAGCTTCCTTTCTCTGATCAGTTTTTCAACGAGGTCTTGTAAGTGGCGACACTCGTTCGTATTGTGCCCTTAGCTTTCATGGAACCTGCAAAATTTTCCCGTCTGGATTTGCCTCTCTGGCGACAGTTTTGGTGAAGGTTTTTGGTACTGAATTGTATTACAAGTTCGTAAGTACAAGTCTTCTAGTGATGTATTCAGAGGAGTGTAACTGTCAAACATTGGATTCTTGCGCTGCGGGCCACGATTTTGATCTTGTTTTTTAGTTTGATTCACGCTCTCTCTTCGCCGAACTTGTTTATTTTTGACGTTCAACTGAACTTTTCCGGAGCTCTCACCGGACTGTTTGATTGCAACATTGCTTTGGATCCCTTCCGTATTTGGTCCTGCATCAGTTTGCTTCCTAGACTGTTTCGCGCCTTCCCATCTCAGGAATTGAGCCGCCTTGGCGTGGAAACGGTCTAATGATGCAGGTGGTTTTCCAGCTAACCAATTGTCGAGCTCAGAATCAGGGTCGATCCCCTTAGTCAACGCCATAAGGATGGAGTTATCGTTCGGATTGCTGATCTCCGCACATGCAGTATGGAATCTCTCTAAGTAGTGTCTGAGTGTCTATCCGGGAGCTTGAGTGACACTAGATAGAGTGTTGACATCTTTTGGCCTTGCGACGTGCATGCGGAATTGCTCAACGAATTTTGTGGCTAACTGGTCGAATGAAGAGATGGATCGAGGTGGCAATCGAGTGAACCACATGGTAGCGATGCCCCCCAAGGATATGGGGAAACTACGACACTTTACTGCATCGTCGGCTCTGGCAGCAGTCATCGACCATTCATATTTCAGAATATGTTGGTTGGGGTCGGAGTTTCCTTCATACATGGGTAGAGTTGGCATCCGGAATCGCCGTGGGGGTTCAGCAATAAGGATATCGTCCGTAAAAGGGGTGTGACTTCGGGTAACTCCCCAATCGTCATTTGTGAATCCCTGGCTCTAACGGATCATTTGATGTATCATAGTTGAAAGATCCGGCATTTGCGCGTTTTGGGCGGCCTGCACCGGAGTATGATTACGTTCCATTCTTTGGGGTTGGACCGGATATTGTCAACGGTCCAAGTCTTGCCTTCTTGGCTCATAGTCCTCTGGGACGTATGGTTCAGGAGTACGTCCGCTATGACGACGGTCCAGATCCGACTGATCTTGGGCGTCGACTCCTGGTTCAGCCGCAACGTTCATGGTGCGGTATTCTGCGGTGTGGTGAGGAACGGCACCTCCTCGGGAGGAGGGTCCGGTTTGGAAACTGGCTGATGGACCAACTCTCAGTTGTTCAACGGTCAGTGTTGGTTGGTCTCCAACGGCTGGCATGCGACTCCCATCTAGTCAGGGTCGTGGAGGTCGATTGTGATAATCGGAAGATGAAGAACTTTCGCTGGAAGAGCGAGAAGCGTGGTCTCTCATGGATCTCTTTCGCTTCTGGCGATCCAGCTTGTTGATCAGCTCAGCGTTAGCACGTAGCTGTTTTGCTAGTTGTTGCTGACTCTGGGTCGGCTCTTGGAGTAGCAACTGCAACTCCTGTCGGGTAACCGGTCCTGACGGTTCCGAGTGTCCAGTAGCATCTTGATTAGATGGAGGTAGTGGAGCAGGATTCTGTCTATCCTGTTCTTCTTGATTGACGGCGTTTGAGGTGGTTCTTGTATTAACCATATTGAAAGTTAGATTCCTTTCCTAGACTTTATGCAAATCTAAATAGAAGGGAAGGAACTTGGATTTGATGATCTGGATCTCTCTCTTAGATTTATTCAATTCGGTATCGATGACAGATCCAAAGAGCAGGAGAAAATCTGGGTTTTCTCAGTGAAAGCACCTAAGTGTTTGCACCAAAATTGGTCACAACACTCTTCGGGAGTCGTTGAAGAGATAATAATGAAGAATGTAAATTCAAAACAGATATTATCTAACAAAAACTCCAATCAACAGTAAAGTAAATGCGTGGACAAGCGATTTATAGTGGTTCGGCGTGTTGCCTACGTCCACTGTGAAGTTTTTTGATGTTTTATTGATTCTCTTTCAATGATTACAAGTTGTTACAGCAATCCACAGCAAGTTACAACTGGAAATTCGAAATCAACAGCAAAATTATGATGTAGGATGATGGAGATCTCAATCCGGCAGAGTATGGGCGCTTGAGAGTCGGAAGATCGATCCTTTTTATGTTGGCTCTGGGCTCTATTTATAGGCGTAGGTTGCTGATATTTCGCTGAAAACTCGGGAGACCACTTTTGGCACGTGAGGGGGCCTACGTGCCCGGCCTCAGGAAATTTGGGCCCACTTTGGCATCGATTCGAACTCCATTCGAATCGATCAGAAATTCATCCAATCGAGGTGAAATTTGGTGTGGATATTCTTCAACATGCATGCAAGCTTCTGTGAAAATTTCGTGGCATTTGGATCAGTAGATTGAGAGATGTGATGGGTACGAGATGGGATTCATTGCGTGGCTGTTTGGTTCGAAACCATCCCTTCGAATCGATGGTTTTGAATCGATGGTGGCACGTGTCTTCGTGTTGACGTGGAGCGCACACTTCGCCTCGATCCGGGTTTTGCTCCGAATTGACCGCTTCGACTCCATATATCTCGGCGCATTCGAACCGATGAAAGACACGTCACCATGGCTAGTTGACCCAGTGGATTCGAACGAAGCTTCATTGATGGGTTCGAACAAGGCTTCAATGATGGGTTCGAACAAGGCTTCATTAATGGGTTCGAACAACTGATACTTGATGGATTCGAACTTGCGTTTTTCTGACGGATACGAGCTTTGCAACTTCTCCATGGATACGAGGTCCATCGATACGAACTCGATGGATTCAAAGTTGATGGAGTCGAACCGAGGCACTTCGATGGATTCGAAGCCAATCGATACGAAGGTGATCGGTTCGAACGGTGTTCGGTGATGGATTTGAATACACCTATAATGATGGATTCGAAACCAGTGTTTTTCCCTTCAAGTTGAATCGATCATAACTTGAGCGTATAAACTCGGATTAACTTGAAATTTGAGATGCGGACTTCTATGATCTTTCTTGTCATGTCCTATCAATTGCAGCTCAATCTGGACACGGACAAAATTCAGTGGCATCCATAGCGAAACGAAGTATGACCAATCTCTGAGACAAACTTTTCTCTGTTTTCGATCGATCTTTTGGTATCGCGGCTTTGCCAAAAAGCGGGATAACACATATATACCAAAAAGATTTTTTTTTAAAGATATATATCTCTAGAAGATATTTTGGTTAATCAATCAAAGAATAGTTTCCTATTTACTTAACATATTTTATCGAAGATTGGTTCGAAGGAACCAGGGTCAGATTTGGGTGATTCCTACCCGAAAAACACTTTGAATTGATTTACGTGTTTGAAGTAAAATCATAAAATGGTTTGGAAGATGAAATGTAGGGCCACTTGTCACTGACCCTCGAGGGATATTTCCCATATCATATTTATGTGGCAGTGGTTCTATACTTGAGATCTTCGATGCAAGGACTTCTTGGTACTAATCCTAAGGGTAATCCCCAATAGGATGTGGTAGGAGAGTGCCTTCGGTTTGTCCTGTTCCTGGACAACTTGTACGAAATAATGTATAACGTTGCATTTCTAATTACATTGATTGATCTTTATGAAATTATCATCTATTTGGTAGTGGAGAAGGCAACTTCTCTTAGCTTAACATCCTTTCCTATGATATACAAGCTTAGGAGTTATACGTTTCTAGAAATCAGTTGTGTGATCAAGGAATGACAATGTGGCATTCAAAGCAGAATGTGCTATGTAAAATGTGGTTGTTACCTTAGGCCCATCAAACGGAAATGGCTTAAAAAGGGCAGGCCGTGAGGCTAAGTGAGCTGAACCAATTAGTGTATGGTCATCACCTTTCTAGATTACTCTCTACATGTCGAGTAGGTAGTGTATGCTATAGGATCCCAAATAGGTTGGTTACGACTGAGGTGATGTCATATTTGGTTCTGTCCACCACTAGCGGGTCTGTAGGTAGGCCGATCTTGCCAAGTGAAAAGGTTTCAAAGACGTCAATTCTTGGTACATCCCTCTAGAGGTGTACTATATAGAAGGTAGTCCCTTACTTGCCATTGTACGGAATCCATTCTTCGAAATAGCCTTATAAGAGTTTTGTTTGTAGAGACTAATATATCTGAAATTTAATAATGGTAACAACTTCGACTAAGATTAATAAGTTACTTGCAAATGTTTTCAAAAGAATGTCATTAAAAGTAATATCAAATGATTTTGCATAGCAAATATTTTGGTTATCACAAGGTTTTTTACCCATGCCATGTTTATGTATGGTGTGGTCTCATGAGATACCCTTTGTTTCCAAATCGCGTATTTTGAGTTTCTCACACCAGTCTCATGACTGACCCGGAGTTTATTTTTCCTTTCTCTTAAACTCTGGGTGCCCTATTTTTCTGGGTAGCGAAGTATTTTGATTATTTGTAGCATTTTGGGATAGAGCATGGAGAATTTGGGATCTTTTCATTAAAATTATCTATTACTTTCCGCTGTGTCTGTATTTTGTTTAAGTGTTACACCAACACCTATAGGGATAGACCATTGTAACTATCCTAGTTGGTTTACTACTTGCTATGACTTTGATATCTCATTTTGACACTGATTGTATATACTATCTATATGATTCCAAGTTGTTAAATATAATGTGAGATTCTATTTTTGTTTTTTCTTCCATCTATATTTTTTTACCCCATGATAATCTGCCACTTTGGCACTTGGATTTGTGACTCCTGAATATCGAGGTTGCATTAGTGTCGATTTCTGGGGATCGAAGAGGTGGGTTGTAACGACCCAGAATTTCCGATCCCAAAAATTCCAGGTAGTTAGGAAAAGAAGAAGAGATAGAAGAAGAAACAAAAAACCAAACTCAGAATCTCACATTGGCAGCGGATAAAATATAATATCATCTAATACTTTACACAAAGAAAACTGTATCAGTTAATTACATTTAAATACATTAGAGTTACAACATATACAACACTGGACAGATTCAATCAACCTGTCCAAGACAACTACAACATATCACAGCAGAATGCACTCCATACGTTCCTGCCATCCAGCTCGCCTCCTGAGCTCCAGAACGTCCTTACCTGAAAATCTGTAATACTCGGTCTGACCCGAGCATTACATCAAAGTAACACACGGGTCAGGTTGGAAACCAACGTGAGTAAACCCATATAACATGAAGTACTAAGTTATAACATACTTAATTTTTTTATAACTCTTACTTTTCTACGAGTTCTTAACTTGTTATTAGTCAACACTTATTTTACAAATCCATCTCTCAATACCCTTGCTTAGTTTCAATGGTCCAGTGTATTTGGACTATTTCATTCCAGCCTACATGTCAAGTGTCTAAAGAATTATGGTAGATTTCAAATCGAAGTGGGTTCGGGTATTTACTGATACACGACTCCGGTCTCTTCGAATTCAATACCATCTTAACCCAAGTTATTCAAGTGAAACACAATTCAAACTTCAAATACAGGGTGTCACCTATACATATAAATTCATCATCGATAGATATCTACATTATCCCAGTTCAAACCCGACATATCATATCACACAACATCACAAATCACATATCAAGGATATCAACTAATCTAAGGCATACCATATTATTCGATCATTCCTAAGCAAGATAAATTAGTCACACCATTTACTAATTAATTTAATTAACCACAAATGAACTAAATTAATCACTTCAATTACTTTAAAATCGTTCTTACTAATTAATTACAAACCACCTAATTAATCATCCAATAATTACCCATCTTAATTAATCATCCTTATTAATTAACTCATCCTTAATTAATTTTCTTAATTAACCAATTCTTTAATTACTCACTTTAGTCAATTTACCCTTAATTACCTCATTAAGTAATTTCCCTTTTATTACTTACATCAAGAAATTATCCTTTAATAAATCACATTTAGTAATTATCCATTAATTACCCACCTTAATTAATGACATTAAGTAATTGTTCCATAATTACTTCATTAAATAATTTGTCATTAATTAATTTTATTAATAGATTTACTCTACATAATTCATCATCTTTTAATTATCTTCCTTACTTAAGTAATTATTCTTGATTTAACCACTTAAATCAACTTTCCTTGATTTATCATTTTAATTAACTTAAGATAATCCATTATCTTAATTAATTACTTAATCATTATTAAGCATTGTTTAAAAATTTTGTATAGATATAATAAAATAATTACTTATTATATAGTCATTTTAAACCAATCAATGTAAATTCAAAAACATTTGATTTATAATTCTAAACTTGAAACTTGTTCCAATATTCAACCTTGAAACCTTGCTAACATCCACCTTTCTTTGAAACCATTCATTTCTTTGTTTTCTAAAACCTCGTTTTTAACAAATTTACTTTCAAATTTCAAAGCGTGATAACTAAAAAAACCTAGAATTTACAAACAAACAGACTCGAGCTACACCCATAAACTACCCGATAAAAACTTGAGCCAAACTCTATTTTCCTCTAGCACGAACCCGAGTTCCCTCCTTCTCTTCTCATTTTTAAAAAAAATGTTGTGACGCCCCACCTCTATACCCACGCTAGCCAAGAACACTACGGTGTAGTGCTGTCAACTAGCGCGGAGAATAAGGCTGTTGAGGAGCGACCAACCATGTAATTTCTTATCACACGGTGGCTATAAAATAATCTTCGGAAAACAAATATAGAAGTAAGCATAACATGCGAACCAATCACAGATATCCATATCACAAAGGCGGAAAGAGATATGAATATATATCACATAAAAGTGTACATCAGAGTAGTGGTCTAAAAAGATCCACGATAATACAAAAGAATAGCAACGCGTGCCATACAAAAGAATACAACTATGAGTCTATATCTCAAGTGTAAACAACAAAAGCTGCTAATCTAAACAAGTAGCCAAAAGTCTGAGTAGTGAATCACTGGGGGAGGAGTCAAGCAGTAGCACCTGTAACATCTCGGTCTGACCCGAGTATTATTTATAAGAAAATAATAAACGGATCAGTCTAGCTATAAATATCAGATGGCATGATATAAAATAAAAGATATGGTATAAACATAAAATATCCATACTGACATACTACTATAAGTATGCAAATAATGATCAACAGGAGATCAACCGATAAGAGATAAATCAATATCACAAGAATCTTCCCAAAGATCCAAAGAGGGCATCATACCCTAAACTTGTACTCATGACAAGTCAAAGAGATAAATTCCAGAAATCAACACAAGAAATCCAGAAATCATAAAAAGGGAAAGAGGCCTATCACATGACGGTCCGAAGACCATGGGGAGCTACCCCATATGGATGAGTCTGAGTCACCCGAATGAGGTCAAGGCTAACCAAAAAGCAAAAAGGTATGTGTGAGTGGAATCACACAAGTGGTGTCTAGCCTAACCTTGCAATGAAAGAGACATCGCGCAATTGCTAGTCTAATTCATAAAGCGATCATCAAGATCAACGAGAAGTGTCAATTACACTAAGCTAGTAAATATAAAACTTTAGCTTCATGTCCCATAACCACTTGCTTAACTTAAATATTTACGAACAAACTGTAAATCTTCACTAATAAAATTGTCACAAGAGGTTCAATCGAACAAGTCCAAGAATTAACCAACGAAGTGAACGCAAGCGTTTCATACCACTTGTTTTACTAAGCCGTTTAATTCGATTTCTCATCCGAGTGAGGTAAAAGTTTGTATATACTAGTAGATTGGAAAACGGTTTAAGAAAAGAGCTTTGTTATTGAAAATAGAGTTGAAATTGTTTGTTAAAAGAGTTTTGATATTTACTACTAGTATTGAAACCTTTATATTATAAAGTGACAAAACACATAAGCAAGTGTAGAAACAATCAGTCACAAAGATCGCATACGGAGATGCGAACAAAATCCAAGGAAATCAGCTCAATATTTTTCAGATAAGATCCCCTACGGAGGGGGGGTCCAGGGGGGGTGGCAACCCCCCAAGGTGGGGGTGCGGGGGCAACGCCACCGCTTACGGGGTTCGACCTGCCCGGTCAGGTCGCGGGGGTCCAGGGGGCAGCGCCCCCGGCGGGGTGCGGGGCAGCGCCCCGACCAAAACGGTACGACCTAGTGAAGACAAAATGAGGTCTAACGACCTAAGGGGAATAGGGTCGAGCGACCTAATGGTTGCGACCTAGGGGTCTAAGGAGTCAAGCGACCTAACTGGAGCAACCCTATGGTCATGCGACCTAACTGAACTCGCGACTTAATGGTGTGAAAGGCGTGCGACCTAATGTATTACGACCTAAGGGTCGAGCGACTTAGTGGAACAAGGTCATACGACCTAATACTTGTAGTAGGGTTGGGAGACCTAATGGAGTAAACGGTCGAGCGACCTAACAAGTTATATGTCATGCGACCTAGTGGGTTAACGGCCTAACGACCTAACGACCTAAAAACCCGCGACCTAAGGGTCGAACGACCTAAATGGTCCAGCGACCTAGCACTAAACAAGGCCGAGCGACCTAATGGTACCCGCGACCTAGAGGTCAAGCGACCTAGAGGTCAAGCGACCTAGGGATGAAATGGCCAGAGGATATAGGCGAGCGACCTACGACCAACCTACCCACGACCTACGACCCACCTACCCACGACCTACGACCTAAGCTCAAACGCGAGCTGCGAGCTACGAGCTAGCGACCTAGCGAAGTGAGAGAGAGCGAGCGACCTACGACCTAAGGTCCATACGACCTATGACCTAACACCGAACAAGCATTTAGATGGCCCAGCGACCTATGGTACTAACTCGCGAGCGACCTAAGTCCTAGGTCGTGAGCGACCTAACTGCAAGTGAGCAAAAATGGCCAGAGCCAAAGCAGAGCGACCTAACGGCCATACGACCTACGACCTAAGGTCCTGAGCGACCTAACTCCGAAAACACGAAAATGGCCAGAACGACCTAGGGGTTAACTCGTACGCGACCTACGACCTAAGGTCCACACGACCTAACTCCGAGCGAGCTAAAAACGGCCAGAACGACCTAAATGCAGAAATTTCACCCAAACACCAAAAATCGGAGTTTTTCGCCAATCCAATCCAAACCAAAAGCAAATATGCATGCTAAAGTGATAGGGAATCATTCCCAACAGTCCAAGATAGATATAGACTAGATTTGTGAGATAAAAATCTCACCTTTGCTCCAAAACCCAATGAAAATGAAGAACAAAGCTTGAAAGCAAATGGAGAAGCAACCACAAGCTTGAATCTGATGTCTTCTTCTTGAATTTGGAGTTGAATGTTGGAGTTGCAATAAAACAAAGACTTTGGAGTTTTAATTTCTCATTCCATTCACCATTTTTGTTGAAGCTTTAGTGTTAGGAAATGAAATGAAGCAATGAAGAAGAAGGGGGGTGGAACTTGGGCCTAATGGGCTAAAAGTCCAAACCAAAGGCTCGAGTGAAAAAGTGGTGAAATTCCACTAACCCCAAACATATCAATGTTTATACTTAGAAGATTGCAAACGATGTTTCGAACTCAATGGAAGTGGTCTCGAGTCCTAATTTGACCATTTGCAAAACGTAGCTTCGGACCAAAATCCGATTAACGATAAAATATTTAAATAAAATATTTAAATATAAAAATCGATAAATATGCGGGTTGTTACAAATGTAATTACATAAAAAATCCTGTAAACATAATAAACAACTCAGGCCCAAATCAAATTTCCTTGAGTTCACACTTGCATTAACATGAGCACGACCCGTGAAAAACATCTTCTTCCCCGAGCTTCAACATCACAGCAATGGTCACCGATACATCAGGAACTCGTGCACGCCACATCCCAACCACTCCGATCATCGTTCAGGCTACCCTAAAGTCGATGTTGCCATCCAAAGTCGACTCGACCACCCAGGCCTCGATGAACTGCTCCGTTTGAAAAAACACTCATCGATCCCCTACTGTAAATGATCAGATACCAAAAAATCTCCACATTCCGACCATCCCTAACATCATAAACCCTCAAACTTCGTCAGAAGATTCGCCTCCTCCACCTGCATCGATTCCCCCATGCGTGCAACCTTCCATCACCCTCCTTGCCTCGCTACTCCACTCGAAACCAAAGGTCAAACGAAACTTCCTTAAACCCTAATATTCGATCGACCCGCTTCCACGATCCACCAGAAATTCCAGCACCATTTTTCTTGAATTCCCCCTCGACCAATGCTCCTTCCATCCAAATGTCTTCTCCTGAAATTCCCCCCATCGCCGGCAAATGCCGAAATTCCCAGCTCTGATCATCTAGGTAATCCCCAACATCCTTAGCTTTAAAAATCATGAAATTCATTCCAAAAACCAAGATTTCGAGACTCGTATTCGTTCATGAATTCAAATATTGAAATTTAATATTTGATTTTTCTATCTAAAAATAATCCTGCTGTAGTATCTTGATTTTCGAAGATTATACTTGTTATTTAAACTTAAAATATTTTTAAAAATCGATTTTTGTTATTGCTAACAAATTTTCTTAGGGAATCATCACATAAGACTGATTGAAAAATGAGGTATGAATTTTTATAGTGGATTCATGAACCAGAAGAGCATAACAGAGCCTGTTATATATGTACACAGTCATGAATATTAACAAACAGAGTAGATCGATTTTAGTCCAAGTATAACACATACATTCAAACATATATTTCATATCAGAAATATATTTAGTTTATCCTATGATCCTGGTTTTCAAATTTTAGTTTAAAAAGGTAATGTTTACTCACCGATTTAAAATCAGAGACAGAGATTTTGTTTTGAACTTGATACTGGAACTGGAATACTTTGAATTTGCTTGTGATGATTTCTTCAGGTTGAGTTTGATTTTTCTCTGCTAGCTTTCTCTTGAATCATGCTTTTTGACTTTATTTTGTTCTGGTTTTCAGTTTTTCTTTTGCTTGATTTTGAATCTGATCTCTATATGCTGAGTTAAACTTTGAATCTCCATGCTAGCTTTGCTCAGTTTTTGAATTGAAGTTGTGGTTTTGGATTTTCTTTTATGTCTTAGATTTAGAGAAGAAAATGTCATCTGTATACAGCCTATTCTTTTTTTAACTATATTTAGTTTTTTTTTATTTTAAAGAAGATAAAAATAAGCAAAGCCACTTGTTATTTGCATGTCTAATCAATTTACAAATGTTGAGTTTATGATAAAACTAACTTACACTTGTATTCTCATGCATGCTAAATTTGTTACAAATGTTTAATGTCTTTAAATATTTTCAAATGTTTAAAGAAATAATTATTAATACTTTCTTATGTTAATATATTTATGTATTATATGTACTTAGCTTACACTTGTTTTTATGTGTATTTGTATAATATTCTAAATTTGACTTTTATATTTATAAATGTCTTTACCTTTTAATATATATATATATATATATATATATATATATATATATATATATTTATCATATTATCAATTTGCCCTTATATAAATGTCTTATGTTTTAAATGTTTAAATTTTATCTTAAATAAATCTTACTTAATTATATTTATTCTTCTTTTATATTTGTCTACTAAATTTATAAAATCCCAACTACACACTTATAATAGTTATAAAAATATACTAATTATACTTTATATATTTTATTTATATTTTTAAAATATTTCGTAAAACTCTTATATTAAATTTCTATTTAGTAACCACTTTCCTTCATTTATATTAATATGATCTTTGAATCAAAATAACAAACTATATACTAATAAATCACATATATATATATATTAATTTCAATTTACTTAAAGATATTTATCTTTTGAATTTCAATTTCAATTTCAAATTAAAATCAACTCATGTAAATACATATATATTTAAACAAACACAAATTCAATTCTATTTAAAGTCCAAAATAACAAATTATTATTATTGTTTTGAAAAAAAATCAATTCTATCAATTTTTAAATAATTATAAAGGAGATTATCTGATTTACTTGTTTAATTTATAAATCAGTATTTTAAGAAGTTAAATCAGATAACTATTCAATTATCTTATGCCGGAAAATCCGGGTTATCACATTCCTCCCCCCTTAGAGTCTTTTCGTCCTCGAAAAGGAACGGAGCCAGATTTATTAAAATGCTTAATATCGGTTAAAATTTCTCTTTGCACATTTTTAAACGCTTTAAAATCTATATGATATTATCAAAATAGTTTTATAAAAAATATCATTTTATAACTCGATGTTTCAACAAGTCCATCTTCGTTCTTACAGAAATTCGGTCATACGTTGACCAGGCGTAGGACTAAAAATCTATAAGTACTTAGCAGACCCATTTTCAACACCCAGTGAAAATACTTGGAAAAATAATTTTATTGAAAATACAGAAAACATTTTTGAAAGTAGAGGAAATATCTTTGGTGAGAATGCTCTAGAAATCATCACCCCCATCCATGGTAGCAGTTAACCTAATGGTTACGTTGTCATCCCGGTAAAATCCATAGATAACTGTAGGCACTCCGCTCCCCTTGATTACGCCATGGAGCCCGCTACAGATCGCATCTACAACCGGGGTTACGTTGCTATCACAGCAAAAACCCATATAACTGTAGGCCTCAACGCCCCCGAATTCCGCTGCCAAAAGAATGAAACTTCTCCACTCCACTCGACCATAGATCGCAGTCTATCGATGTTACATTGCCTTCCCAAAAAAATCAAGCGTAGACCGTTGACACTCACCTCCACATGATTTCTGCTAAGGTCTATAGTAGAACGCAGTGACATCGGGTTACATTGTCGTCACAGCATAACACAAATGCCTCTGTAGGCATCAACGCCCTCGACTTTCGCTACCCAATAATCCTCAGGAACTAGTTAGTCCGGACGCTTCACAAGATCAACTTTAGAACCTTCCCCTTTGAGGCTCAAGGCAGTACCAACCTATGGTATTCCTGAGAAGTTCATTTCAAGGGAGCGCCTTTTTCTCCAGAGCCATTTCAAAACACTTTATACTATACACATATAGTATCTTCCATATCATACACCTAGTATGAATCTCAAATAAATTTCCTTTCTCAAAATCGATTATTCCAGAATCAATAATTCTTAAATTAGGCTTTTCTATATTCCAAAATTGATTTTACCCAAAAATCAAAAGCCTTTCCAAAATTCATAGGTTCCAAAAACCTTTCCTCCAAAATCATTCTCATAAGATCCTTTATATATATATATATATATATATATATATATATATAGCTTTTTAAAAAAACCCTTTGGATCACTACATATTTGTATAAATTCCTTTTTTATACTTTAAATACTTTTAAAAACCCTTTTCTTCTGGCAATAGATTCAACAAGGGGAGTTTTATCATATATATAACAAAGATATATAACTTTGTTTATTTCAAATAAAATATTCAAATTCGATTACTCTATAAAGTCTCTTACCAAATTACTCACTTCCATAAAGTAGATTTTTACCATAGAAATATCCAATTTCTACTTTCTTTCATCATATATTTCAAAAAATATATCCTTCATTTCAAGAACCATATGTTGATCAAATATACCAATGATTTAACAACCAGTTTATCTTAATATATAGTGGTTAAAAGAATCATTGCTTTATATATAAACTTATATAAAAATCATTTATTTTTAAAACCATTAAAACCTTTATATAATAAAATAACAAGTCATATATATATTACACTCAACTCATTCTAGGGTACTACTTGCCCTATCTTTAATGAGTAAACCCTCCAGAGCCAAGGTTCTCGCTTAACCTCGCTCTGACACCAAATGTAACGACCTAGAATTTTCGATCTCGAAAATTCCATAAAGTTAGGAAAAGAAGAAGAGATAGAAGAAGAAACAGAAAAACAAACTCAGAATCTCACATTCGCAGTGGATAAAATATAATATTAACTAATACTTTACACAAAGAAAACTGTATCAGTTAATTACATTTAAATACATCAGCGTTACAACATATACAACACTAGACGGATTCAATCAACCTATCCCAGACAACTACAACATATCACAGCGGAATGCACTCCATACGTTCCTGCCATCCAGCTCACCTCCTGAGCTCCAGAATGTCCTTACCTGAAAATCTGTAATACTCGATCCGACCCGAGCATTACATCAAAGTAACACCCGGGTCAGGTTGGAAACCAGTGTGAGTAAACCCATATAACATGAAGTGCTAAGTTATAACATACTTAAAATTTTTTTGGTAACTCGTACTTCTCTACGAGTTCTTAACTTGTTATTAGTCAACACTTACTTCACAAATCCATCTCTAAATACCCCTACTTAGTTTCAATGGTCCAGTATATTTAGACTATTTCGTTCCAGCCTACATATCAAGTCTCTAAAAAATTATGGTAGATTTCAAATCGAAGTGGGTTCGGGTATTTACTAATACCCAACTCCGGTCTCTTCGAATTCAATGCCATCTTAACCCAAGTTATTCAAGTGAAATACAATTCAAACTTCAAATACAAGGTATCACCTATACATAGAAATTCATCATCGATAGATATCCACATTAACCCAGTTCAAACCCGACATAGCATATCACACAACATCACAAATCACATATCCGGGATATCAACTAATCTAAGGCATACCATATTATTCAATCATTCATAAGCAAGATAAATTAGTCACGCCATTTACTAATTAATTTAATTAACCACAAATGAACTAAATTAATCACTTCAATTACTTTAAAATCCTTCTTATTAATTAATTAATTACAACCCACTTAAATAATCATCCAATAATTATCCATCTTAATTAATCATCCTTATTAATTAACTAATCCTTAATTAATTTTCTTACTTAACCAATCCTTTAATTACTTACTATAAGTAATTTACCCTTATTAACTCATTAAGTAATTTCCCTTTTATTACTTACATCAAGAAATTATCCTTTAATAAATCACATTTATAATTGTCCATTAATTACCCACATTAATTAATGACATTAAGTAATTTGTCATTAATTAATTTCATTAAGAGATTTACGCTAAATAATTCATCATCTTTTAGTTCTCTTCCTTAATCAAGTAATTATTCTTGATTTAATCACTTAAATTAACTTTCCTTGATTTATCATTTTAATTAACTTAAGATAATCCATTATCTTAATTAATTACTTAATCATTATTAAGCATTGTTTAAAAATTTTGTATGGATATAATAAAATAATTGTTTATTATATAATCATTTTAAACCAATCAATGTAAATTCAAAAACATTTGATTTATAATTCTAAACATGAAACTTGTTCCAATATTCAACCTTGAAACCTTGCTAACATCCACCTTTCCTTGAAACCATTCATTTCTTTGTTTTCTAAAATCTCGTTTTTAACAAATTTACTTTCAAATTTCAAAGCCTGATAACTAAAAAAACCTAGAATTTACAAACAAACAGACTCGAGCTACACCCATAAACTACCCGATAAAAACTCGAGCCAAACTCTATTTTGCTCTAGCATGAACCCAAGTTCCCTCCTTCTCTTCTCTTTTAAAAAAAAAAGTAATTATAGAAAAAATCCTGTTAACATAATAAACAACTTGAGCCCAGATCAAATTTCCCCGAGTTCATACTTGCATTAACACGAGCATGGCCAGTGAAAAACATCTTCTTCCCCGAGCTTCAACATCACAGCAATGGCCACTGATACATCGAGTACTCGTGCACGTGCACGCCGTAACCCAACCACTCCGATCATCGTTCAGGCTACCCTAAAATCGGCGTTGCTATCCAAAGTCGACTCGGCCACCCAGGCCTCGACGAACTGCTCCGTTCGAAAAAATCACTCATCGATCCCCTACTGTAAATGATCAGATACCCAAAAATCTCCACATTCCGACCATCCCTACCATCACAAACCCTCAAACTTCGTCAGAAGACCCGCCTCCTCCACCTGCATCGAGTCCCCTATGTGTGCAGCCTTCCATCACCCTCCTTGCCTCGCTATTCCACTCGAAACCGAAGGTCAAACGAAACTTCCTTAAACCCTAATATTCGATCGACTCGCTTCCACAATCCACCAAAAATTCCAGCACCATTTTTCTAGAATTCCCCCTCGACCAATGCTCCATCCATCCAAATGTCTTGTCCTGAAATTTCCCCATCACCGGCAAATGCCAAAATTCCCAGCTCCGATCATCTAGGTAAATTCCCAACATCCCTAGCTTTAAAAATTATGAAATTCATTCCAAAAATCAAGATTTCGAGTGTAACGACCCATAAAATTTTAATAATTAAGTTGGTTATTTAATTAAAATTGAGTAACTAAATTTTTAAGGAAACAAAAATTTTGTATTTTATAATGAAGCAAACGTTAAGAAAACGTAATGTAAATGGTAAATCACTTAAGTCTTGGTGATTTAATATTTGGAGAAATAAATTTGCGTAACTTATTAATGATATGTGAATTAAAACGTAAAAACGCTAATTATGGTTAATAATAAGTAATAGAATGAATGAAGTGACAATCAATGAATTTATCTAAAATTGTAAAGTTATACTGTAATAAATGGTGATTGGTTGGGAAGAATGAACATTTCAATTTAATATAATAATTCAAAGGGTATGACTTAGTTTTGAATGAAATATAGTATTAACAAATGAAATCAGTGTATTAATGTGTGAAATAATATATTGACTTATTTGTTTCTGATTGTAAATTAATGAAATTATGTTAAGGTAAGCTAATAAATAAATAAATTTAGCGCAACCCCACAATTAATTGAAATAACTGTAAGGTCATAATTTGTGGTATCTAGTAAATTTGGAAAATAAATCTCAATAAATGTAATAAAGTATTGAAATGTATATTGTCTCCATAAGATAATATAAAGAAATGAAAAGTTGCGACCTATGCTTGGAATAGCGTCCAAAATAAGTAAAATTGTGTTAATGTAAGTATTTGATTAATTTATGAAATAATACAGTGTTAGTGACAATTAATTAAAATTTGTATATATATGGAATTTTAACCTGTGTTGTTGAGTAATAAACTTATAAATGCAAGTAAAGGAAAATAGGTAACAATCTATATACGTTATTTATTTAGTATGTTAAATAAAATTTGGAAATCAGATTTCAATTAAGGGAAATTAAGTAGTACGTTAATTTGAAATCAATTAGAGTAAAGGAACCTTAATGTGGTTAATAAGAATTAATGCAGTAACCAAATTAATGCACACCCTATTAATTGGAACAGATTGTAAAGTTAGGATTGATTGAAATTAGTAAATTTGAAAATGAATTCAAAATTATGTTAACTGATGAAGAATACGTAATATAATATAGGAAGGTGTAAATGTAATTATGGAATAATTGGAAGTGTAAATTCATTCATAATATAGTAATCGATATAATGGAAAGTATGAACCATAGTAAATGAATTTATTTAGAATGTAAAATACAATTAGCGTGTATATTGGTAGAAATGTAATAAAATGAAAAACAGGGTAGTTAGTACGAAGGAAAGATGAAAATTTGAACTTACCAATGTATAATAGGGTAAACAAAGGTTACCTTTGTTTATTGAATAATTATTGATTAGATAAAAAGGATTTGGAGTTAAATCAAGTTTATTTATTGAAATAAATATAATTAATTGTTTTATTGGAATTTAAAAATTAAATAATTGGGTTTTATTGCAAATAAGTAGAATTGGATATTAAAATTTTCGTTAATTGAAAAAAAGATGGTATATGAGAATATTAATGTAATAGCTTTGAATCCAATGTTAAATCCATCTATTTGACAATAATGAATGGAATAATGATTTTTTAATTTAATTTAATAGAAATTTTGGAAATTAAATTTATATTTTTGAATTTTAATGGAATTGGGAAAAATATTGAGATCGATAATTAATCAACTTTAAAATGACTTTAAATTTGTTTAAATCATTGTAAATGATTGAGTAATATAAATGTGATAATCAATTTTAGAAGTGAAATTTAAAATTTGGATTTAATTAATTAATTTTAAATTGTTTAATTAGTGTAAAAATAGCCATTTTGGCCGTTGACTTGGATTTCGACAAAACCAGTTTCATCGGATCCGTATCGGTGAATTATTGTAGGGTTTCAAGTTTCGTTGCGATCGGACTTGTTGTTTGATCGTACGGACTCGAAACGCCTTGAAATTAATGAAATTGAAATCAATTGAAATCAATTTGAAAAATATTGATTTGAGCATAACTTCTTCATACGATGGAATTTGGACTTGAAACTTATTCAATCGCGTTTAAAATATTTAAAAACATCTATTTTGATATACGGGATGATCCATTTTCGTTCCAGAGCCGAAACGGGCTTTTCGGGACATTATTGTCATTTCAAACCAATTCGACTTTAACAGTAACCTACGAAAATGATAGAATTGAACCTCGAAACCAGTTCCATTGTGTTCAAAAGGCTTTTTTACATTAGGAACGCCAGGCGGCACGCTTCGTTTGGAGTTCGGGCTATTTTGGACCTCACGTTATAAATAGGCACGCAAAACGATTAAACAATATTATAATATTATGAAACCCTATCTGCCTCCCCTCTTTTCTCTTCTATGGCCATAAAGTCTCGATCTTCTTGCCTTAATTTCTTCCAATCCGTGCATCGAAATCAGAAACTTCAAAAAGCAAAGTGGTAGAGCTCGACGAGCTCTACACATCCAACGGTTGATTTGCGCTGTTACTTCTCGGATTCGCCAGAATTTGGCCTTGATGTCGGTGTAGTTTTTGGGGTTTTCCATGGCTATTGTAGGCGGCGGAAGGCACTGTACTCGGCCTGGTAGTTGAGCAACGTGGGGCGCATGCCTAGGTGGTGGTGGATCGTGTTCGTTTGAATATTGGTTGCGTGCGTTGTTCGGTTTCAGGTCGCGTGAATGGGTTCCAATCTTGAATGTACGTGAGGAAGATGGAGAGTAGGATGGTATTATTTATTATTATTTATTTTAATTTTAATTTTAAAATTTCAATGTTCTAACGTCCATAACTTTTGCATACGAGGTTCGTTTTACGCGCGGTTTCTTTTGTTAGGATCATATCTGAATTCTGGACATTTTGGCGCTGGTTTGGACGGATTCTGAGACTGTTTAAATTTTGGGTTTAAATTGGATTTAAATTCAATTTAAATTCAAAAGGTGAGTGTTTTAACCCACTCACGACTTCTAAAATTTCTTACGTTTGTTAAATTGATATATGATGGGATTAAAATTTATTATGGTTGTTTGGCATATTTTTAGTCATCATCTCAGTTAATTTCATTTATTTAAATTAAATTGCTATTTAATTTTTCATTGCATATAAATTGTCAGTTAAATTATTATTTATTTAGTATTACATAAAAACAACCAGTTAAACAGTTATTTAATTTATCATTGAATATAAACTGCTAGTTAACACCTGTTGTTTATTATCCGTTTTATATTGATGCTATTGTTTGAATTGGGTGATAATTGTGATAAATGGTTGATGGTTGATATTGGATGAATGGATGCTGTATTTTATATTGCATAAACTGCAAGTTATTATACATTTTCATTTCATTCGGGATTACGGTTTGAAATGATATATAACCGTAAATTTTTATTTTTAAATTGCGGATTGAAATGATAAATATCTGTATCACTTGACCATAGGATAGAAAATTAAATACAGACACCGCGGTCTATATATAAAATATTTTGAAATGATTTCTATGGTTTGTAAAGAATATATATATGATTTTATGAGATATTGATTTGGATATCTGATAAAGGTTATTTTATATATAGTTAAATTTTTGGTTTTAAGCTATGTATAAAATCATTTAAAGTATAAATAAGTTTAATAATAAAGTTTGATTTTATTAAAATATAATATAGAAAAGTATTTACTTAAATTATATATTAATATATAATTCATGTTGATTTTTATAAATCAAGGTTGAGAAGATAGTTTTGAAATTTGACTTGAGATTTTATTTAATTAAGAATTTTATTTAATAAGAATCCATTGGAACTTATTGAAAATTAGATTTTAAAAGAATATGGTTTTATAACTTAATTCGGGTTTAAGGTGATTTAAGTGAATAAATCAAGGAATATTCAGTTATTGAAATTGAAGTTTATCTAAAAGGATATTGGATTTATAAGCAAATATTTCAAAACTAAATAATGGGAAAAGTGAAATAGGTATATATATAAATTAAAAATTTAGTTTGAAATATTGAATATTGAATCTTTGAAATATATGAAACTTGAAATGGTTTAATTGAGGATTTAAATCTGTATTTGGAATAGATTTGTGAAATTAAAGATGCTAATTTATTATATAAAGTAATTTAATATTAAACCATTTAAGTATTGGAAGTTATGTTTCAAAGTATCATTTCCAAGGTATCATAATTTGAAGGTGTTATATTCAAGAGTCTTGATTTCTAAATGTTATAACTTTGGAAGTGCTATGGTTTTGGAAAAAGGATAAATTTGACATAAAATGATATTTTATTGATTTGGGTTTTAAACGGAAATGATATCGTATTTATATGGTTTTGAAATGGATAGTATATTCTGGTTTTAAAGTACAAACTATTTTTAAATGACCGTAGTGTTATAATAACGTTTGGATGTTGAAGAGACCGAGATCAGAAGTTGTCATACTCTCTGCCAACTTCGAAAACCACTTTAACAACCGTGTACGCGGTGGAGATTCCAGAATGAAGTAGGATGGCTGCGGCGTTTCCTTTGAGGTAAATACGTGGACCCAACTCCCGTGAGTTGGCATAAGGTGGCTAAAACAGGAACGATTCTCGGGCCAATGAGGTCATTCCTCTGATCGGACGCACTCCTTCGATGTTATACTTTTACTTTTGGATTGATTCGGTGACCACTTTTGATTTTTTATTTTAGGGGTGTTGTCCGAGGTGGGCGGTAGTAGCTGCTACGCATTACCACCAGCCCGGATGCGTAATTGGTATATCTACCCTGGCATTGCCTAGTTGTGCGGTGTCACCTACCCTAGCACGCCTTGTACGAGTTTCTATTTGTGTCGTGCCTATGGAGTATCCTCTGGCAGTGTAACGACCCGCCGTTCTGACCGCCTCTAGTCGGTAATTAAACCAACTAGAAACGTTCAAAATGACGGATTGTTAGTCAGTTTATAGAGTTTAAACAGAATCAGCCACAGAATCACAGAATAATCATAATATTATTCATAAATGAATTTTTCTTACATACATCAGAGTTTTATACAATGCATTAAATTTTTTTATACAGCAGAACAGTTTATCTATATATATATCTTTTAGAGTACAAGAAAAATCTCTTTAAAACTTTAGTGAATGCCGAAATCCCCTCTCTCTAACTTCGCGGCCTGAAAATCTTCAAGCTGTAAAAATACTCGGTCTGACCCGAGTATTATATTCAAAAGAAAATAATACACAGGTCAGTCTAATTCAAACTCAGTTATTAGTGCATAGAAGCAATAATAATCAACAATTAGATGACAGTCAAATATATTTTACCTATCCGATCCTTTAACAAGAAATCGGATAACGGTAAATATAACACTTAACAGTGTTAAACAACAATTCAGTAGGTTTAGATTATCAATGAGATAGATGAAGAGATTATTGATGAAGATAATTTAGAAAACAATCAAAATTTTGCCTAAACGGCAATTAACAACAAAATCATCAAAATCGATTCAAAATATATTGAATTTGCAACATAAAATAATTTTCATCAAAGAAAACATCAATTTAAAACATTAAATTTGGTAGGGCTGCAGTACACACACGCGCGTACGGCCTCGCCACATTTAAAATTTCAATTCCGTGGCTGCAGTTCACGCTTGCGTGCACTGCCTCGCCACTACCGTAATGAAATATGCAAAAGATCATAAATCAAAACAAAATAGGATATCAATAAAAATCAATATCGTGTGGCTGCAGTTCACGCTTGCGTGCACTGCCTTGCCACTATCATGACGATATACTCAAAAAGTCAACGAACCAAAATCAATGAAGGTTCAAATATCGATTCAAAGTGTCGATACTACGTGGCTGCAGTTGCACGCACGCGTGCGCTGCCTCGCCACAACAACTTGTGAAATAAAGCAAGTTTCCAAACAACTTATTACTGCACGTTTCAAAAAGTGCAAATTTTCATAAAAATGAACTGCAGTCACTAATGAATACAAGGGCGAATCTGAAATCAAAAATTTGCAGCCACCACAAGTACACAAAGCACAAAGGCTCGAATGACCCAGTGCGCGAAGACAGGGGTACAAATTACCTGGAAACAGCAACATGAGGTGAGGGCACCAAAACATGGCACCACAACACCAATATTTAAATAACAAAACATCAGCCACAACACCAATATTTAAATAACAAAACATCAGTACCAATCAAAGGCATATATACAAGAGGGGCACAACAAATACAAACTGCACCAACACAAGTATGCAAGGGCAAACTGCAACGATAACACAGCCACCACAAGTACACAAGACCGCATCAAAAAGATCTCATATGCAAAACTTTAACAAATCAAAACAGCATTAAAGAATGCATAATGTTATCATGCCTAGAATGCAACTGCACAGGCAGGTAGGCCAGGTAGTTTTAAAAAAAAATGGTATTCATGTATACCCAAAATTTGAAACAAAGGCTACTATACTCAAATGCAACAGTGAATGAAGTGGGTAGCTGGCTCTAGTAATAGCAAATCTACACAACATGAAGACAATGCTACAGGAACAACTACAAGTGAGTACGACAACAAGTGATGCATCAGTGAAACAATTTTACACTTGCATATAACATCAATGTGCACAAGTGGATTTGCATATTAAATATGCAAGCAGAAGTTGCAATGAAACAACAATAATGCTCAAGTATCTGCATATTAATTATGCAAAACCAAAGTTGCAGTGAACAACAAAAATGCTCAAGTGCTATCAGAAGTCAAAAACCGAAGTCACAAATGAATTAAAACAGCCTTAACAAATGGATGGAACCAACACAAAATGCAAGTGGATGTGCAGAGGTCACAACTAAATACAAAGAAGAGTGCAGTTCAGCTACTACAATGATGCCAGTTTAAGTAAATTCAAGTCAAAAACCGAGAAATTCACAAGAGACAGTGACTTAAATCTTTGATTTAAATATCTGTTTTCCAAACTTGCTTTCAACTTTTACATTTAAAATGATGCCAGTTCAAGTAAATTCAAGTCAAAAACCGAGAAATTCACAAGAGACAGTGACTTAAATCTTTGATTTAAATATCTGTTTTCCAAACTTGCTTTCAACTTTTACATTTAAATTTAGAAATCTGCAACAGTTACAGGTTCCATTTAAATTCAATTCACAAACCACTTCTTTTACTTATCATTTCTGAGTTATTTAAAACAACTCAATTTAAATTCAAAGATAACTTGAAATCACTTTTAACCCTGGATTAAACTTAATTAACATTGACATGAGACTTACACTCTGCTTCCAGTTTCCAAAAATAACAGCTCAGGTTCGAACTACATAGCATCACATAACTAGCAACAGAAAACTTCGGGATAAATACTTTAAATCCATGAGTAAATTCTCGAGTTACCCGAGGCTATATGCCAACATCTCAACTAACAAGGTATAAAAATAGGCAAACTTCATCCAAAAATAAAAACTGAATCCTTCACCTGAATACAAAGGCAACTGCAAACAAGCTAGTACAAGAAACGCAGCAGTACACATAGGCAATGCAATTTCAAATGGGGATATGAAAAATGCCCAAGTCATGAATCAGTAAGCAACGTAAAATTTTCCAGTCGACAGAAGGTTGTGCCATGGTGACAACAACCTCATATATACACACATAAATGCATATATATATGAAATGCAGTCACAATTTCAAAAGGAAAAAAAAGTCAGAGGAAATATAAATGCAAACTGCACATGAATGAAAAACACATGAGCTCAATGCATCTAAATGCTCAAATATACAACTAGTGTATATCTGTTCATGAAGACAGCAGTTTCATGCTAAGCAAAACAGTGGCCGAAGCCAAAAGGAAGTCGAGAAACAGTCGAACAATTTCATGTTGACAGCAAAAGTGACGAACATCACAATCGCAGTACGAGTTCATATATCAACATCAATTTCCAACATCAACAAAAACCAAGTTCAATATAGTGAAGACCGATATCAACAGAGGAATGTACAAAGTCACTGCCGAAGTTACATGCAAATCAAGCAGTAATTTCGAAAATCAAAATCATTTGCAGTTCAAATTCCGCTTTAACCTAGCTACAAATATCAATTAGCTATTCAAGGCCGAAAGTCAATCAAGTATTCAAACCCTAGTAGATGTATAACATCAGAGAAATCAAGACCTAAGTCAAATTACACAGCAACCGAATCATACGTAAAAAAAAAGAAAACAGAAGAATCACTGAGGGTTCGAATTAGATGTGAGTGGTAAAACACTCACCTTTTTCAAATGAATTGGGGCAGCACGCGAATCGAAGCAAGCCGAAGCCCTAAATGGATCGAAGAGGGAGACGAGACTCGAAGACGCCATTAATTCTTCGTTTATTTTTATTTTATTTTTTTTCTGAATTGAAGGGGGTAGGGTTTTGAATGAATTGGGGGCTTCGTGTTTTTAAGGGGAAGGGGATCGTGAATCTTGCGGGGTTGAAGGCGTGGAACACGGCAAATATAACGGCGTGTTTTTGGCTGATAAGGTAAGGTCATGTATACTTATTATTTTATTTATTTATTTTTTTTACTTTTTATCTTTTTCTCTTTCTTTTTTTTTCAATTTAAATTCAATTAATTTTTTTTGTTATTTCTTTGCTTTGTTTTTGTTTTGTTAAAATTATGTTGTTTGAATTTTTTTAATTATGTGTATTCCTTTATTTATTTTATTATATATATAATTATATTTTTATTTTGAATTCAATTTTGTTTTGTAAATCGTTTTCTTTAATAAACATAGAAACGTTTTAAAGTTCAACTATCAACATCTATTTATAAATTTACATAAATATAATTCGTAAATCCAAACTATTTTTTTTTCTAAGTCATTTGTTTGAATTTAAGATACAACTTCAATATTCAACTTCAAACTTCAAAGTTAATTTTAAATTTCTATTCAACTTTAAATAGATTAAATTCTAAAATTAAATCACCAACTTCATAGTTTTATTGGAATTCAATTTAAAATTATCTCAAATATTTAAAATTAATTAAATATCTTTATTTTTAAATTGTTCAAAATTCAGGATCGTTACAATCTCCCCTACTTAAAAGAATTTCGTCCCGAAATTATAAGTTAGGAAAAACGATTGCTAAAATCTCACCGATATTTATATCCTACATAATTTTACCAAGTTTCAAACTTATAAATAAATATAGGATTCATTCCATTTATTACATTTTACTGGTTTTGTTCATCGATTTCAATAATCAAGACACAAAAGTCTTTTACCAATTTTTTTGACTTACAAAAACTCAGATTTTTAAACTTGAAATCTTTCATGTTAAATATTTGCATAATATATCTTATCCAAAAGCTGTGGACTTTCAAGATATTTTAAAGATCTTCTTCCTTAGTTCATTAAGTTAGAATTGTGTAATTCTAATTTCAGATTATTGATTTTCTATTCAAAGTTTTGAAAATACTTGATAACTCAAAGTTTAACAAGTCCATCGTCGTTCTCACAGACTTTAGGCATACGCTGGCCAGGCGCAAGACTAAAAATCTCCAAGTACTAAACATACTTGCTTCAACTCCCAGTGAAAATACTTTTTAAAAATCTTTTAAAAATGGATATGGAAAGTCCGTTCCCCCATGGATCACAGTTTACCCGGCGGTTTCGCTACTATCTCAGTAGAATCGCTTGTAATCTCAGATTTCTCATCACTCCTGAATTTCGCCATGGTTATCGCCTTAGATCGCGGTCCACACGGCGGTTACGCTACTATCTCAGTAGAATCGCTCGTAGCCTTAGGCATCACGCCCCTCGAATTTCGCTTCGGTTTCCAGATCGCAGTTTACTCGGCGGTTGCGCCACTATCTCAGTGGAATCGCTTGTAACTGTAGGCATCACACCCCACGAATTACGCCAGCATCAATCACATAATCCCAAACACGATGATCCATCGTGGGGGATATCATATCAGTCCCATTGGACATTCCACTAATGGAATTCTACGTAGCTACGATTTACAATGGACACTCCACCGAGTTCCAATCACCTTCACACATAATAATTGGAAGGTACATTTCCATATCCTCAGTTTTTAGAAAACATATGTCATATACATATAGTACTTCATTTCACATTTCGTACATATCATATCTATGTAAACCTACACAGGATTTTCATAATAATGACTTTCCAAACTGATAGTTTTCGATTATATTCACATATATAAGTTACGAAAACTCAATTCACATTCACAACAAATAGAGGATTCCAAATTTTCCATCATGTTTAAAATTTTCCTCTAAATCGATTTGAAAATTTAAGGTTATCTCAAACCTAATTCACATTCACAATCCAATTCATTATCGACTTCACATTCGATTTGGATTTCACGTTACATCGTCAATTCTCAACACATAATTGATGTCTATCGATATATAACCTCTAAGCTCGTACGTCTCAGAGAAGGGTGTTAAGCTAAAAGAATAAATTCTCCGCCACCACAGATATATATTTAATAGAGATCAAATGATATGTCATCAATTCACAATGTTAGACATACAATCCCAATCGACTATCCAAAATTCAAAGCTGAACTTATATTGTTTTTGGTGTCAAAGTTAAACTCAATTTAACTCAAAATTCAATCTTTGAAAAATTTCCAAGTTGAACTAATCGTTCAAATTTCTCAAAATAATATCTTTACAAGATATATAATTTTTCACACTTAGTCATTTGAAACAAATTTCAAATATTCATTTTTCAATTTATCTTTAAAAGATAAAATTTCAAACCTTTCATTTCATATTGGAAAACATTTCCATACTTATTAAATAATAAGTAATTCACAAATTCTTTCATTTTCAACACTTTGAAAATATTCAATATACTTGAATCAAAATTAAGTATATATTTCATTCTTTAAGGAAATCATTCTTTTAAACACATTTATTTGAGTTAAAACGAATGTTGCGTAAAACATCGTTACGACAACTCAAAATCACTAGTATAGGGATTCGGATTTAAAATAGATATATAAATCCCAATACTATAAACAACATTTCCTTCCGGAAACCATTTACTATAACAACAGTGTTATAGTCCACCATTTCCTTATTTCTCGAAACGCCTATTTCAACAATTGAATGTTGAAATCTATGTATTCGATAGTTAATGCATTTTAAAACATCTTTAAAACTATTAACTTTTCAACTTCAACTTAATTTAAAGTTTGAATTCCTCATACTTTTCACAATATCAGTTTTAAACCGATTTCAACTTTTCAATATTAAGTTTTCCACTTAATTTAATTCTCCGCACGTTTAAATTAAAATTCATCACCGAGTCTATTTAAACCTATAATGGATTATCATGTTGACAACTTCAAATTTGAAATTTAAATTCTATTTGAACTTTACATTTACTTTCTATTTCAAAAATAGTCAACTAATTCTTTAGTAAATTATTCATCAATTTAGTTCCATTAAATTCATATTTCCACATTAACTGTTTTAGGCAATAGTTTTAAAATTGAAATATAAACTTCACATCAAAACTAGTTTGATTCATACAGTTAAATCAACAATTAAATTTCATTTCATAATATCACTTCCCTAAAACATATCTGTTTTATTCAATAATATATTCACTGTCAAAAATCGTGAATATGCTTTGTCAACCAATTTCATCATTTCCACAACTTATTTTTATTTTTAAAGGATTACCCACTGTCCAAAATCGTGGATATATCTCCTTTAATAAGCTACAACAAATTACTTATCAAATTCAATTGGTTTCGAATTTATAAACAATCTTCATAAATTCCTTTTCTATTTATAAAACTTCAATTTATAAATCTTCTTATTGATTCAATTCAATTCAATTTATATAACTCAGTTATATACCCAAAAATTCATATTATAAGTTAAATACTTATAATTCATTTATTTACTAAATCGTTCTTCACAACGTTTGAAATCAATTTCAAAAGAATTCAGAGTCAAATTCTCAAGTTATAGTTCAATAATTCTCTTGGTTATAACCAATTAGCATGTCATTTTATTTCACAATTATTACTCGAAATATTCAAGTTATTCGATTTAAACCAATTTAAACCAATTCATTAATTCATTAGTTCACTTTTCATAAATCTCAATAATTCGATAATGAGTTTCCGAACGATCGAAACTCAAATCTAATAAGACCTCACCGAATATAAACTATCGCACACTCACATTTAGAGAGGGGAATTTTCAAAATAATTCTAATTTTCAAAATACCTTTTACTTTAAAGAAAACAACTTTAAACTTCTTTAAATTTGAAAAGCACTTTCTTTATAGTGGTTCTAGTAACTATTCATATTAAACATCATAAACTGAGCTTTGAGTAAACCAAAGCTCTGGTACCACTTTTGTAACGACCCGCCGCTCTGACCGCCTCTAGTCGGTAATTAAACCAACTAGAAACGTTCAAAATGACGGATTGTTAGTCAGTTTATAGAGTTTAAACAGAATCAGCCACAGAATCACAGAATAATCATAATATTATTCATAAATGAATTTTTCTTACATACATCAGAGTTTTATACAATGCATTAAAAATTTTTATACAGCGGAACAATTTATCTATATATATATCTTTTAGAGTACAAGAAAAATCTCTTTAAAACTTTAGTGAATGCCGAAATCCCCTCTCTCTAACTTCGCGGCCTGAAAATCTTCAAGCTGTAAAAATACTCGGTCTGACCCGAGTATTATATTCAAAAGAAAATAATACACAGGTCAGTCTAATTCAAACTCAGTTATTAGTGCATAGAAGCAATAATAATCAACAATTAGATGACAGTCAAATATATTTTACCTATCCGATCCTTTAACAAGAAATCGGATAACGGTAAATATAACACTTAACAGTGTTAAACAACAATTCAGTAGGTTCAGATTATCAATGAGATAGATGAAGAGATTATTGATGAAGATAATTTAGAAAACAATCAAAATTTTGCCTAAACGGCAATTAACAACAAAATCATCAAAATCGATTCAAAATATATTGAATTTGCAACATAAAATAATTTTCATCAAAGAAAACATCAATTTAAAACATTAAATTTGGTAGGGCTGCAGTACACACACGCGCGTACGGCCTCGCCACATTTAAAATTTCAATTCCGTGGCTGCAGTTCACGCTTGCGTGCACTGCCTCGCCACTACCGTAATGAAATATGCAAAAGATCATAAATCAAATCAAATTAGGATATCAATAAAAATTAATATCGTGTGGCTGCAGTTCACGCTTGCGTGCACTGCCTTGCCACTATCATGACGATATACTCAAAAAGTCAACGAACCAAAATCAATGAAGGTTCAAATATCGATTCAAAGTGTCGATACTACGTGGCTGCAGTTGCACGCACGCGTGCGCTGCCTCGCCACAACAACTTGTGAAATAAAGCAAGTTTCCAAACAACTTATTACTGCACGTTTCAAAAAGTGCAAATTTTCATAAAAATGAACTGCAGTCACTAATGAATACAAGGGCGAATCTGAAATCAAAAATTTACAGCCACCACAAGTACACAAAGCACAAAGGCTCGAATGACCCAATGCGCGAAGACAGGGGTACAAATTACCTGGAAACAGCAACATGAGGTGAGGGCACCAAAACATGGCACCACAACACCAATATTTAAATAACAAAACATCAGCCACAACACCAATATTTAAATAACAAAACATCAGTACCAATCAAAGGCATATATACAAGAGGGGCACAACAAATACAAATTGCACCAACACAAGTATGCAAGGGCAAACTGCAACGATAACACAGCCACCACAAGTACACAAGACCGCATCAAAAAGATCTCATATGCAAAACTTTAACAAATCAAAACAGCATTAAAGAATGCATAATGTTATCATGCCTAGAATGCAACTGCACAGGCAGGTAGGCCAGGTAGTTTTAAAAAAAAATGGTATTCATGTATACCCAAAATTTGAAACAAAGGCTACTATACTCAAATGCAACAGTGAATGAAGTGGGTAGCTGGCTCTAGTAATAGCAAATCTACACAACATGAAGACAATGCTACAGGAACAACTACAAGTGAGTACGACAACAAGTGATGCATCAGTGAAACAATTTTACACTTGCATATAACATCAATGTGCACAAGTGGATTTGCATATTAAATATGCAAGCAGAAGTTGCAATGAAACAACAATAATGCTCAAGTATCTGCATATTAATTATGCAAAACCAAAGTTGCAGTGAACAACAAAAATGCTCAAGTGCTATCAGAAGTCAAAAACCGAAGTCACAAATGAATTAAAACAGCCTTAACAAATGGATGGAACCAACACAAAATGCAAGTGGATGTGTAGAGGTCACAACTAAATACAAAGAAGAGTGCAGTTCAGCTACTACAATGATGCCAGTTTAAGTAAATTCAAGTCAAAAACCGAGAAATTCACAAGAGACAGTGACTTAAATCTTTGATTTAAATATCTGTTTTCCAAACTTGCTTTCAACTTTTACATTTAAAATGATGCCAGTTCAAGTAAATTCAAGTCAAAAACCGAGAAATTCACAAGAGACAGTGACTTAAATCTTTGATTTAAATATCTGTTTTCCAAACTTGCTTTCAACTTTTACATTTAAATTTAGAAATCTGCAACAGTTACAGGTTCCATTTAAATTCAATTCACAAACCACTTCTTTTACTTATCATTTCTGAGTTATTTAAAACAACTCAATTTAAATTCAAAGCTAACTTGAAATCACTTTTAACCCTGGATTAAACTTAATTAACATTGACATGAGACTTACACTCTGCTTCCCGTTTCCAAAAATAACAGCTCAGGTTCGAACTACATAGCATCACATAACTAGCAACAGAAAACTTCGGGCTAAATACTTTAAATCCATGAGTAAATTCTCGAGTTACCCGAGGCTATATGCCAACATCTCAACTAACAAGGTATAAAAATAGGCAAACTTCATCCAAAAATAAAAACTGAATCCTTCACCTGAATACAAAGGCAACTGCAAACAAGCTAGTACAAGAAACGCAGCAGTACACATAGGCAATGCAATTTCAAATGGGGATATGAAAAATGCCCAAGTCATGAATCAGTAAGCAACGTAAAATTTTCCAGTCGACAGAAGATTGTGCCATGGTGACAACAACCTCATATATACACACATAAATGCATATATATATGAAATGCAGTCACAATTTCAAAAGGAAAAAAAAGTCAGAGGAAATATAAATGCAAACTGCACATGAGTGAAAAACACATGAGCTCAATGCATCTAAATGCTCAAATATACAACTAGTGTATATCTGTTCATGAAGACAACAGTTTCATGCTAAGCAAAACAGTGGCCGAAGCCAAAAGGAAGTCGAGAAACAGTCGAACAATTTCACGTTGACAGCAAAAGTGACGAACATCACAATCGCAGTACGAGTTCATATATCAACATCAATTTCCAACATCAACAAAAACCAAGTTCAATATAGTGAAGACCGATATCAACAGAGGAATGTACAAAGTCACTGCCGAAGTTACATGCAAATCAAGCAGTAATTTCGAAAATCAAAATCATTTGCAGTTCAAATTGCGCTGTAACCTAGCTACAAATATCAATTAGCTATTCAAGACCGAAAGTCAATCAAGTATTCAAACCCGAGTAGATGTATAACATCAGAGAAATCAAGACCTAAGTCAAATTACACAGCAACCGAATCATACGTAAAAAAAAAAGAAAACAGAAGAATCACTGAGGGTTCGAATTAGATGTGAGTGGTAAAGCACTCACCTTTTTCAAATGAATTGGGGCAGCACGCGAATCGAAGCAAGCCGAAGCCCTAAATGGATCGAAGAGGGAGACGAGACTCGAAGACGCCATTAATTCTTCGTTTATTTTTATTTTATTTTTTTTCTGAATTGAAGGGGGTAGGGTTTTGAATGAATTGGGGGCTTCGTGTTTTTAAGGGGAAGGGGATCGTGAATCTTGCGGGGTTGAAGGCGTGGAACACGGCAAATATAACGGCGTGTTTTTGGCTGATAAGGTAAGGTCATGTATACTTATTATTTTATTTATTTATTTATTTATTTTATTTACTTTTTATCTTTTTCTCTTTCTTTTTTTTTCAATTTAAATTCAATTAATTTTTTTTGTTATTTCTTTGCTTTGTTTTTGTTTTGTTAAAATTATGTTGTTTGAATTTTTTTTAATTATGCGTATTCCTTTATTTATTTTATTATATATATAATTATATTTTTATTTTTATTTTGAATTCAATTTTGTTTTGTAAATCGTTTTCTTTAATAAACATAGAAACGTTTTAAAGTTCAACTATCAACATCTATTTATAAATTTACATAAATATAATTCGTAAATCCAAACTATTTTTTTTCTAAGTCATTTGTTTGAATTTAAGATACAACTTCAATATTCAACTTCAAACTTCAAAGTTAATTTTAAATTTCTATTCAACTTTAAATAGATTAAATTATAAAATTAAATCACCAACTTCATAGTTTTATTGGAATTCAATTTAAAATTATCTCAAATATTTAAAATTAATTAAATATCTTCATTTTTAAATTGTTCAAAATTCAGGATCGTTACAGGCAGCCTCCCGATCAGGGGTTATTACGGTACTGTATAGACTATTGGCATTATTACGTGTTAAGGTGGAAAATGTAAAGTCTTAACGCTATTTAAAAGTAAGTTTCTTTTACTAATAGACACTATTATAATAGCGAAATATTACTGCATAGTAAATAGTTTAACGGATCCTTAGGAGATGTGAATCCCGAGCATCTCTTAAGTTACTGCACTTATATTTATTTCTGTTGATTTAACTCACATAAGATACTTTAGTTCTAACTCGAGTGTTTTGTCCTTTCAATTCGCTCGGGTCAGTCCGAGCGTTTCAGGATTTGACGGCATTATTTCTGAAGGACGAAGACGAAGATTTCATTATTATTATTATTATTATTATTATTATTAATTATATTGTTCCACTACACACAGTATTCCGCTGCATTGATTAACATTCACTGGTATGTGCAACTCTGACCTGTATTGTATAAATATAATCAAATGTTTATAAAACAGCTTCATGAACTGTATATTTGATTATTATATTTTATCGCTCCGTTGCAAGATTCCATTTTGGTTTTTTTTCTTTCTCTACTTTTTCTTATGTACCCCGTAATAATCCTCCCTTCCGTATGGTTTGAATTGGCACGTGTGTCGATTTAAAGCGTACGAAAAGATGGGATGTTACATCTTGTATCAGAGCTTTGTTTTAGCGATAAACCTTAGCTTTGTGGGGTCGACTCTTCATTAATAGGGTAGTAATACCCTATGGGAGTCGTTGAGGGTATATATATGAGAGAGCGTAATTGTTAGTGTTATAAAAGGTTATAATATTGTGTTAATATATTCCGTTTTGTATTTATAAATTCTGGTTGGTGAATGGGACGCTATGACATCAATACGGATTTCTAAACACTTAATAGGACAAACCGACATAATATTTGGTTTTAGTATAGGTGAATGAAATAATTTTGCCTATTATATTTTCTATATATAAAACAAATTTTTAAATGATATATATATATATATATATATATATTTGGTTGCAATATATTGGTTGTTATGTAATGAAATTTATAAATAACAGTGAAATAAGATTTAAAATAAAATAAATCAAATTGGAAATTTAGAACTTAAGTTCTGGAATTTTGAAAATTTCTTTCAAATTATTTTGGAATATAATACTAATATTTTAGAAGTATTTTTTGATATAAATATTTCAATATAATTTGAAAGAAATGTTTTAAAAGAAATTTGGAAAAGAAATAAGTTCTGTACTCCCCTCTCTGTCGCTGGAAAATAATTTCGGTGATGAGTGCACGCATCATTGATGTTCATTTTTGAGTTTCGAAGTGGGAAGGCCACTGTAGTAGTTTACTGCAGATTTGTTTGATAAACCGAATATAAAAATTTAAATTTGTTTTAAATATAATTGGACAAATAAATTGCTTTTGTTTATAAGAATTGATGTTGTAATTGTTATAAACTTAAGTTATAATGGTAATCTTATAAAACGAAAGATATAATTTTTGAACCTTTAATTAATTAAAGAAAATAAGATAAACTTGTATGATTTTAATTACATTCTTTAAAAACGTATATATAACTTACCAAATATTTAAAAGTTGAAATGTGTAATAAGAAAATGTAATGGAAATTGTACAATCATAAGTATGTAATGAAGTGTTCAATAAATTTCTTTTGTTTATAAGAATTGATGTTGTAATTGCTATAAACTTAAGTTATAATGGAAATCTTACTATAATAAAATATGATAGAAGGAAAATGTTTTAAGTAAAGTAATTATAGACTTAAGTAAATGTGAAGTTAATTATTTTGATAAAACAAGCAGAAAGATGAATACTGCAAATAAATGAAACTATAAGAAATAAATGTAAATAAAAAGAAACTATTTGATATGAGAAAAAAAATGAAAATTTGGAAGAAATAAATGTTAATTAAAATATAAATCATTATATGAATAAAAAGAAAATCAAACAAAAAATAGTAAGAAATGAAATTAATAAGGATGAACTTAATTATTGGTTGGATTTGTTGGCTGTTTTGGGTGTGGTTATTTGGGTAATGATACTTTAAATTTGTTTAAATGAATGAATAATCTATTTAGTTTCACCTAAGAATGTTGAGTGAAGGGTATACTTAGTAGTTTATTCTTCATTCTGTACAATTTAAAGTTTAGAACCCGAACAACTACCTATTTTGTTTGATATGGATGGATAGTTGAATTGTGTTGATTCTATATGATGGTTGTATGCTGTTTGTTGCAATGGATTGTTGTTGTATTGATTGTTTGTTGTGGTTGAAACCACTTTAAACATTTCATTTTATATAATTATTAACTCTTCTAGATTATATAAGTAAAATGCAGGTTATGGAAGCAATTGCTACTGCTTTTGGTTCCATAAAATAGCGTTAATTGCCTGACGAATATGTACGTTTTCAGATTATGGTTTATAGCGTTATTATATTGTTCTCCCGGGTTGGGATATATATTATTTTGGAAAATATATGTTGTATATTATGATAATTGATATTATATTTTCTTCCGAGCCTCTCCGTACAAAGGAGACTCTGCCGAAATTTTTTGAAAATTTTGGACTTAGAAATTTTTTTTGAAAATGTTTTCCAAACTTTGTAAATTTAAGTATAAAGAGATTTAACGGTTATAAATTAGTATATTTATTTTGTAAATTTATTTGTTTACAAAGGTAATATTTTTGAATAAGATGTATTGTTTACTCAATTCTTTCTTTTTCCTTTTCAGGGACGAAAAGTTTTGAGTGGGGGAGAGTGTAAGGACCCGTAAAATTTTAATAGTTAAGTTGGTTATTTAATTAAAATTGAGTAATTAAATTTTTAAGGAAACAAAATTTTTGCAATTTATAATGAAGCAAACGTTAAGAAAAAGTAATGTAAATGGTAAATCACTTAAGTCTTGGTGATTTAATATTTGGAGAAATAAATTTGCATAGCTTATTAATGAAATAATATGTAAATTAAAACGTAAAAATGCTAATTATGGTTAATAATAAGTAATAGAATGAATGAAGTGACAATCAATGAATTTATCTAAAATTGTAAAGTTATAATGTAATAAATGGTGATTGGTTGGGAAGAATGAACATTTCAATTTAATATAATAATTCAAAGGGTATGACTTAGTTTTGAATGAAATATAGTATTAACAAATGAAATCAGTGTATTAATGTGTGAAATAATATATTGATTTATTTGTTACTGATTGTAAATTAATGAAATTATGTTAAGGTAAGCTAATAAATAAATTTATTTAGCGCAACCCCAATTAATTGAAATAACTGTAAGGTCATAATTTGTGGTATCTAGTAAATTTGGAAAATAAATCTCAATAAATATAATAAAGTATTGAAATGTATATTGTCTCCATAGGATAATATAAAGAAATGAAAACTTGCGACCTATGCTTGGAATAGCGTCCAAAATAAGTAAAATAGTGTTAATGTAAGTATTTGATTAATTTATGAAATAATACAGTGTTAGTGACAATTAATTAAAATTTGTATATGTATGGAATTTTAACCTGTGTTGTTGAGTAATAAACTTATAAATGCAAGTAAAGGAAAATAGGTAACAATCTATATACGTTATTTATTTAGTATGTTAAATAAATTTGAAAATCAGATTTCAATTAAGGGAAATTAAGTAGTACATTAATTTGAAATCAATTAGAGTAAAGGAACCTTAATGTGGTATTAATAAGAATTAATGCAATAACTAAATTAGTGCACACCCTATTAATTGAAACAGATTGTAAAGTTAGGATTGATTGAAATTAGTAAATTTGGAAATGAATTCAAAATTATATTAACTGATGAAGAATACGTAATATAATAACGGAAGGTGTAACTATAATTATGGAATAATTAAAAGTTTAAATTCATTCATAATATAGTAATCAATATAATAGAAAGTATGAACCCTAGTAAATGAATTTATTTAGAATGTAAAATGCAATTAGCATGCATGTTGGTAGAAATGTAATAAAATGAAAAATCGGGTAGTTAGTACGAAGGAAAAATGAAAATTTGAACTTACTAATGTATAATAGGGTAAACAACGGTTACCTTTGTTTATTGAATAATTATTGATTAGATAAAAATGATGTGGAGTTAAATCAAGTTTATTTATTGAAATAAATTATAATTAATTGATTTATTGGAATTTAAAAATTGAATAATTGGGTTTTATTGCAAATAAGTAGAATTGGATATTAAAATTTTCGTTAATTGAAAAGAAGATGGTATATGAGAATATTAATGTAATAGCTTTGAATCCAATGTTAAATCCGTCTATTTGACAATAATGAATGGAATAATGATTTGTTAATTTAATTTAATAGAAATTTTGGAAATTAAATTTATAATTTATGAATTTGAATGGAATTGGGGAAAATACTGAAATCGATAAGTTAATCAACTTTAAATTGACTTTTAATTTGTTTAAATCATCGTAAATGATTGAGTAATATAAATGTGATAAAATCGTCAATTTTAGAAGTAAAATTTAAAATTTGGATTTAATTAATTAATTTGAAATTGTTTAATTAGTGTAAAAATAGCCATTTTGGCCATTGACTCGGATTTCGGTGGTTTCATCGGATCCGTATCGGTGATTTATTGTAAGGTTTCAAGTTTCGTAGCGATCGGACTTGTTGTTTGATCGTACGGACTCGAAACGCCTTGAAATTAATGAAATTAAAATCAATTTGAAAAATATTGATTTGAGCATAACTTCTTCATACGATGGAATTTGGACTTGAAACTTGTTCCATCGCATTTAAAATATTTAAAACATCCATTTTGATATATGAGATGATCCATTTTTGCTCCGGAGCCGAAACGGGCTTTTCGGGACATTATTGTCATTTCAAACCAATTCGACTTTAACAGTAACCTACGAAAATGATAGAATTGAACCTCGAAACCAGTTCCATTGTGTTCAAAAGGCCTTTTTACATTAGAAACGCCATGCGGCATGCTTCGTTTGGAGTTCGGGCTGTTTTGGACCTCACGTTATAAATAGGCACGCAAAACGATAAAATAATATTATAATATTATGAAACCCTAGCCGCCACCCCTATTTTCTTTTCTATGGCCATAAACTCTCGATCTTCTTGCCCTGATTTCTTCCAATCCGTGCGTCGAAATCAGTAACTTCCAAAAGCAAAGTTGTAGAGCTCGACGAGCTCTATACATCCAACGGTTGATTTGCGCTGTTACTTCTCTGATTCGCTAGAATTTGGCCTTGATGTCGGTGCAGTTTTTGGGTTTTCCGTGGCTATTGGAGGCGGGGGAAGGAGCCGTACTCGGCCTGGTGGTTGAGCAACGTGGGGCACATGCCTAGGTGGTGGTGCATCGTGTTCGTTTGAATATTGGTTGCGTGCGTCGTTTGGTTTCAGGTCGCGTGAATGGGTTCCAAGCTTGAACGTACTTGAGGAAGATGGAGAGTGGGATGGTATTATTTATTATTATTTATTTTAATTTTAACATTTCAATATTCTAACGTCCATGACTTTTGCATACGAGGTACGTTTTACGCGCGGTTTCTTTTGTTAGGATCGTATCTGAATTCCGGACATTTCGGCGCTGGTTTGGACGGATTCTAAGACTGTTCAAATTTTGGGTTTAAATTGGATTTAAATTTAAAAGGTGAGTGTTTTAACCCACTCACGACTTCTAAAATTTCTCATGTTTGTTAAATTGATATATGATGTGATTAAAATTTATTATGGTTGTTTGGCATATTTTTAATCATCATCTCAGTTAATTTCATTTATTTAAATTAAATTGCTATTTAATTTTTCATTGCATATAAACTGCCACTTAAATTGTTATTTATTTAGTATTGCATATAAACTGCCAGTTAAATAGTTATTTAATTTATCATTGAATATAAACTGCTAGTTAATACATGTTGTTTATTATCCGTTTTATATTGATGTTATTGTTTGAATTGGGTGATAATTGTGATAAATGGTTGATCGTTGATAATGTATGAATGGATGCTGTATTTTATATTGCATAAACTGCAAGTTATTATATATTTTCATTTCATTTGGGATTGCGGTTTGTAATGATATATCACCGCAAATTTTTATTTCTAAATTGCGGATCAAAATGATAAATATCCGTATCACTTGACCATAGGATAGAAAATTATATACAGACACCGCGGTCTATATATAAAATATTTTGAAATGATTTCTATGGTTTGTAAAGAATATATATATGATTTTATGAGATATTGATTTGGATATTTGATAAAGGTTATTTTATATATAGTTAAATTTTTGGTTTTAAGTTATGTATAAAATCGTTTAAAGTATAAATTAGTTTAATATTGAAGTTTGATTTTATTAAAATATAATATAGAAAAGTATTTACTTAAATTATATTTTAATATAGAATTCGTATTGATTTTTATAAATCAAGGTTGAGAAGATAGTTTTGAAATTTGACTTGAGATTTTATTTAATTAAGAATTTTATTTAATAAAAATCCATTGGAACTTATTAAAATTTAGATTTTAAAAGAATATGGCTTTATAACTTAATTCGGGTTTAAGGTGATTTAAGTGAATAAATCGAGGAATATTCAGTTATTGAAATTGAAGTTTATCTAAAAGGATATTGGATTTATAAGCAAATATTTCAAAACTAAATAATGGGAAAAGTGAAATAGGTATATATATAAATTAAAAATTTAGTTTGAAATATTGAATATTGAAGCTTTGAAATATATGAAATGTGAAATGGTTTAATTGAGGATTTAAATCTGTATTTGGAATAGATTTGTGAAATTAAAGATGATAATTTATTGTATAAAGTAATTTAATATTAAACCATTTAAGTATTGGAAGTTATGTTTCAAAATATGATTTCCAATGTATCATAATTTGAAGGTGTTATATTCAAGAGTCTTGATTTCTAAATCTTATACCTTTGGAAGTGCTATGGTTTTGGAAAAAGGATAAATTTGACATAAAATGATATTTTATTGATTTGGGCTTTAAACGGAAATGATATCATATTTATATGGTTTTGAAATAGATAGTATATTCTGGTTTTAAAGTATAAACTATTTTTAAATGACCGCGGTGTTATAATAACGATTGGTTGTTGAAGAGACCGGGATCGGAAGTTGTCATACTCTCTGCCAACTTCGAAAACCACTTTAACAACCGTGTACGCGGTGGAGATTCCAGAATGAAGTAGGATGGTGGCGGCGTTTCCTTTGAGGTAAATACGTGGACCCAACTCCCGTGAGTTGGCATAAGGTGGCTAAAACATGAGCGATTCTCGGGCCAATGAGGTCATTCCTCTGGTCGGACGCACTCCTTCGATATTATACTTTGACTTTTGGATTGATTCGGTGGCCACTTTTGATTTTTGATTTTAGGGGTGTTTTCCGAGGTGGGCGGTAGTAGCTGCTACGCATTACCACCAGCCCGGATGCACAATTGGTATATCTACCCTGGCATTGCCTAGTTGTGCCGTGTCACCTACCCTAGCGCGTCTTGTACGAGTTTCTATTTGTGTCGTACCTATGGAGTATCGTCTGGTAGCCTCCCGATCAGGTGGTATTACGATACTGTATAGACTATTGGCATTATTACGTGTTAAGGTGGAAAATGTAAAGCCTTAACGCTATTTAAAAGTAAGTTTATTTTACTTATAGGCACTATTATAATAGCAAAATATTACTACATAGTAAATAAGTTAACGGATCCTTAGGAGATGTGAATCTCGAGCATCTCTTAAGTTACTGCACTTATATTTATTTCTGTTGATTTAACTCACATAAGATATTTTAGTTCTGACTCGAGTGTTTTGTCCTTTCAATTCGCTCGGGTCAGTCCGAGCGTTTCAGGATTTGAAGACTTTATTTCTGGAGGACGAAGGCGAAGATTACATTATTATTATTATTACTATTATTATATTGTTCCACTACACACAGTATTCCGCTGCATTGATTAACATTCTATGTGCAACTCTGATCTGTATTGTATAAATATAATCAGATGTTTATAAAACAGCTTCATGAACTGTATATTTTACTATTATATTTTATCGTTCCACTGCAAGATTCTATTTTGGTTTTTTTTTCTTTCTCTACTTTTTCTTATTTACCCCATAATAATCCGCCCTTCCGTATGGTTTGAATTGGCACGTGTGTCGATTTAAAGCGTACGAAAAGACGGGACGTTACATCTGGCATCAGAGCTTTGGTTTAGCGATAAACCTTAGCTTTGTGGGGTCTGACTCTTCATTAATAGGGTAGTAATACCCTATGGGAGTCGTTGAGGGTATATATATGAAAGAGCGTATTTGTTAGTGTTATAAAAGGTTTTAATATTGTGTTAATCTGTTCCGTTTTGTATTTATAAATTCTGGTTGGTGCATGGGACGCTATGACATCAATAGGGATTTCTAAACACTTAATAGGACAGACCGACATAATATTTGGTTTTAATATAGGTGAATGGAATAATTTTTCCTATTATATTTTCTATATATCAAATAAATTTTTAAACGATATATATATATATATATATATATATATATATATATATTTGGTTGCAATATATTGGTTTTTAGGTAATGAAATTTCTAAATAACAGTGAAATAAGATTTAAAATAAAATAAATCAAATTGGAAATTTAGAACTTAAGTTCCGGGGTTTTGAAAATTTCTTTCAAATGATTTTGGAATATAATAATAATATTTTAGAAGTATTTTCTGATGTAAATATTTCAATATAATTTGAAAGAAATGTTTTAAAAGAAATTTGGAAAAGAAATAAGTTCTGTACTCCCCTCTCTGTCGCTGGAAAATAATTTCGGTGATGAGTGCACGCATCATTGATGTTCATTTTTGAGTTTCGAAGTGGGAAGGCCACTGTAGTAGTTTACTGCAGATTTGTTTGATAAACCAAATATAAAAATTAAAATTTGTTTTAAATATAATTGGATAAATAAATTGCTTTTGTTTATAAGAATTGATGTTGTAATTGTTATAAACTTAAGTTATAATGGTAATCTTATAAAACGAAAGATATAATTTTCGAACCTTTAATTAACTAAAAGAAATAAGATAAACTTGTATGATTTTAATTACATTCTTTAAAAACATATATATGACTTACCAAATGTTTAAAAGTTGAAATGTTTAATAAGAAAATGTAATGAAAATTGTAAAATAATAGTTTGTAATGAAGTGTTCAATAAATTGCTTTTGTTTATAAGAATTGATGTTGTAATTGTTATAAACTTAAGTTATAATGGAAATCTTACTATAATAAAATATGATAAAAGGAAAATGTTTTAAGTAAAGTAATTATAGACTTAAGTAAATGTGAAGTTAATTATTTTAATAAAACAAGCAGAAAGATGAATACTGCAAATAAATGAAACTGTAAGAAATAAATGTAAATAAAAAGAAACTATTTGATATAAAAAAATGAAAATTTGCAAGAAATAAATGTGAATTAAAATATAAATCATTATATGAATAAAAAGGAAATCAAACAACAAATAGTAAGAAATGAAATTAATAAGGATGAACTTAATTATTGGTTGGATTTGTTGGTTGTTTTGGGTGTGATTGTTTGGGTAAGGATACTTTAAATTTGTTTAAATGAATGAATAATCTATTTAGTTTCACCTAAGACTGTTGAGTGAAGGGTACACTTAGTAGTTTATTATTCATTCTGTACAATTTAAAGTTTTGAACCCGAACAACTACCTGTTTTGTTTGATATGGATGGATAGTTGAATTATGTTGATTCTATATGATGGTTGTATGCTGTTTGTTGCAATTGATTGTTGTTGTATTGATTGTTTGTTGTGGTTGAAACGAATTTAAACATTTCATTTTATATAATTATTAACTCTTCTAGATTATATAAGTGAAATGCAGGTTATGGAAGCAATTGCTACTGCTTTTGGTTCCATAAAATAGCATTAATTGCCCGACGAATAGGTACGTTTTCGGATTACGGTTTATAGCGTTATTATATTGTTCTTTCGGGTTGGAATATATATTATTTTGGAAAATATATGTTGTATATTATTATAATTGATATTATATTTTCTTCTGAGCCTCTCCGTACAAAGGAGACTCTGCCGAAATTTTCTGAAAATTTTGGACTTAGAAATTTTCTTGAAAATGTTTTCCAAACTTTATAAATTTAAGTATAAAAAGATTTAATGGTTATAAATTAGTATATTTATTTAAACTAATTTATTTTGTAAATTTATTTGTTTACAAAGGTAATATTTTTGAATAACATGTAATGTTTACTCAATTCTTTCTTTTCCCTTCTTTTTCCTTTTCGGGAACGAAAAGTTTTGAGTGGGGGAGAGTGTAATGACCCATAAAATTTTAATAATTAAGTTGGTTATTTAATTAAAATTGAGTAATTAAATTTTTAAGGAAACAAAAATTTTGTAATTTATAATGAAGCACACGTTAAGAAAAAGTAATGTAAATGGTAAATCACTTAAACCTTGGTGATTTAATATTTGGAGAAATAAATTTGCGTAGTTTATTAATGAAATAATATGTAAATTAAAACGTAAAAATGCTAATTATGGTTAATAATAAGTAATACAATGAATGAAGTGACAATCAATGAATTTATCTAAAATTGTAAAGTTATAATGTAATAAATGGTGATTGGTTGGGAAGAATGAACATTTCAATTTAATATAATAATTCAAAGGGTATGACTTAGTTTTGATTGAAATATAGTATTAACAAATGAAATCAGTGTATTAATGTGTGAAATAATATATTGATTAATTTGTTACTGATTGTAAATTAACGAAATTATGTTAAGGTAAGCTAATAAATAAATAAATTTAGCGCAACCCCAATTAATTGAAATAACTATAAGGTCATAATTTGTGGTATGTAGTAAATTTGGAAAATAAATCTCAATAAATGTAATAAAGTATTGAAATGTATATTGTCTCCATAGGATAATATAAAGAAATGAAAACTTGCGACCTATGCTTGGAATAACGTCCAAAATAAGTAAAATAGTGTTAATGTAAGTATTTGATTAATTTATGAAATAATACAGTGTTAGTGACAATTAATTAAAATTTGTATATATATGGAATTTTAACCTGTTTTGTTGAGTAATAAACTTATAAATGCAAGTAAAGGAAAATAGGTAACAATCTATATACGTTATTTATTTGGTATGTTAAATAAAATTTGGAAATCAGATTTCAATTGAGGGAAATTAAGTAGTACGTTAATTTGAAATCAATTAGAGTAAAGGAACCTTAATGTGGTATTAATAAGAATTAATGCAATAACTAAATTAGTGCACACCCTATTAATTGAAATAGATTGTAAAGTTAGGATTGATTGAAATTAGTAAATTTGGAAATGAATTCAAAATTATGTTAACTGATGAAGAATACGTAATATAATAACGGAAGGTATAAATGTAATTATGGAATAATTGGAAGTGTAAATTCATTCATAATATAGTAATCGATATAATGGAAAGTATAAACCCTAGTAAATGAATTTATTTAGAATGTAAAACGCAATTAGCGTGTATATTGGTAGAAATGTAATAAAATGAAAAATAGTGTAGTTAGTACGAAGGAAAGATGAAAATTTGAACTTACTAATGTATAATAGGGTAAACAAAGGTTACCTTTGTTTATTGAATAATTATTGATTAGATAAAAAGGATTTGGAGTTAAATCAAGTTTATTTATTGAAATAAATTTAATTAACTGATTTATTGGAATTTAAAAATTAAATAATTGGGTTTTATTGCGAATAAGTAGAACTGGATATTAAAAATTTTGTTAATTGAAAAGAAGATGGTATATGAGAATATTAATGTAGTAGCTTTGAATCCAATGTTAAATCCGTCTATTTGACAATAATGAATGGAATAATGATTTGTTAATTTAATTTAATAGAAATTTTGGAAATTAAAATTATAATTTCTGAATTTGAATGGAATTGGGGAAAATACTGAAATCGATAAGTTAATCAACTTTAAATTGTCTTTCAATTTGTTTAAATCATTGTAAATGATTGAGTAATATAAATGTGATAAAATTGTCAATTTTAGAAGTGAAATTTAAAATTTGGATTTAATTAGTTAATTTTAAATTGTTTAATTAGTGTAAAAATAGCCATTTTGGCCACTGACTCGGATTTCGACGAAACTAGTTTCATCGGATCCATATCGGTGAATTATTGTAGGGTTTCAAGTTTCGTAGTGATCGGACTTGTTGTTTGATCGTACGGACTCAAAACGCCTTGAAATTAGTGAAACTAAAATCAATTGAAATCAATTTGAAAAACATTGATTTGAGGATAACTTCTTCATACGATGGAATTTGGACTTGAAACTTGTTCCATCGCGTTTAAAATACTTAAAAACATCTATTTTGATATATGGGATGATCCATTTTCGTTCCGGAGCCGAAACGGGCTTTTCGGGACATTGTTGTCATTTCAAACCAATTTGACTTTAACAGTAACCTACGAAAATGATAGAATTGAACCTTGAAACCAGTTCCATTGTGTTCAAAAGGCCTTTTTACATTAGGAAAGCCAGGCGGCACACTTCGTTTGGAGGTCAGGATGTTTTGGACCTCACGTTATAAATAGACACGCAAAATGATAAAATAATATTATAATATTATGAAACCCTACCTGTAACGACCCCGCTTCCTACGCCCAGGAAGAAGTATCGTTATTAAGAAAGAAAAGGGTGAGAAAATAGAAAAGATAGAGAAGAAAGAACAACATCATCAGAATCTCACAGCGGAACGAATAAATTATATTAAACACATAAGTATTTACATAATATATAACATCAATCAGAGTGATACATATAGTACATCACATACTAGACAGTTATAAACACATGTCTAGTTAATACAACTCAATACATCATACATCACAGAGATACCACACAGCGGAACCATAAATATATCTATAACGCTGAAGCCTCCTGCTCCATTGCTCCTCCAGAATTCGTCAAAGCTAGCCTGAATCTCTTGGCTACCCGTAAAATTTGGATACCCGAAAGTTTATGAAAAACAAAAATAAACTCCGGGTCAGACATGGTTTGGGTATGAGTAACTGGTTAAAGTTGCTTAATTTTGAAAAATCCTTTGAAAAGAAAAGGTATCACGTAAGACTTCCTACACATAAACATGGAAAAGTTTTACCTTACGCTAACCAAAACATTTGATAGGAAATCCAGTGATATTATAATAGGTCTAGGGTTTTCAAGTAAATAGAAAATAGCCAAAATTGTTACATCTATTAAATTCCAGCTACTAGCCACAAAAGTGGGTAATACAATCAAAATCGTAGGCACTTATTGGATTGTGGATTCCATACAATGGTAGGGCTACTGGGGTACCGCCCGTCACAGTACGTGGCCTAGATCAACGTACCGAGGATCACTCCCGACCCCCTGCAACACAAGGCCGGAACCATTCCTTACTGAACAGTCCCGAACAAGATAAACCCCGCAGTTGTCTACAGACCAACTGCCCACACAGCCGATTAAAAAGGGACATCTAGACAGGGGAATATCCTTGTCTTGCTTGGGCATGACCCACCTAACCTTGCTGCACCTCCCCTGTTTTAGCCATTCCCGGTTGATGAGGCTTGAGGTTACGATTACCTTTATAGAACATATCTCTTCGAATGCTCATCGTCCGCCTGACGATGTGTTGAAAGCATTCAATCCATACAAGTTCGTTCCGGGTTCGAACGAAACCGAAGGCATCATCTCGTTACACTCGTTTTGGAATCACCCTCAGAATTAACGACGATAATCCTTGCATTCTGAATCTTCATCTTCACTTCAGATTCACGACCTATCGTTAATTTGGAATCGATGTGGTTTTCGGATGTTCCTAATGTGGACAACCGATCCCGGTCTCATCGAAATCCAAAACGTGTCTTTTAAGGCCAAGTTGTCTATTTAGTCTTAACAGTGAATTCAATATTATCAATATGCACAGATAGATAATTCACATCTCATAATAGATAATCACATTATCATCATAAACAGATAATTAATATCATCATCCAAACAGATAATTAAATATTATCATACTTAAACCATACATCCATATCACATAGATATTACTCATCTGAGATCACAATCAAACAATGAAATATCAAGACCATCCATCAGCAATGATTTATGAATCACAATATATAATTAATTTAAAATGAATTAAATTAACCACTTCCATCTTTAATTAAATTAAAATAAATTAAATTAATTACTCATTCCATAAATCCTGCTCTCACAATCATTAATTAATTATAAATCAAAATTATTAACCATTCTCTAATTACAAGAAGTAATTTAGTCTTTAATTTATTTCTCAAATGAATTATTCTAAATTATTCATAGCAGATTAACATTTAATTACTTTCCTATTAGTTATTCTTTAATTAAACAATTCTTAATTACATCATTAATTATATTAATTAATGATCTCCAATTTATATAAAATTGCTTTATTTAAATTAATTACATTATGTGGTTAATCTTTATTAAAACACAAGTATTAATCACCCTTGATTAATAACAAACCAGTAATTAACTACCCTTAATTACTTATTAATCATCCCATGATTAATTAATTCCATAAATTAATCCTTTGATTAATTACAAAAGAAATTACTCAAATTACTCCATTTACAAATCATCTTGTATGAATTTCATCAAGTAATTATCATCTAATCACTATTCTAAGTAATTATACTCCATTAATTACCCTAAGTAATTCCACATACCAAATCATCAAATGATTTCTTAATTTAATTCATTAACTTAATTTAAATCTTATTATCAATTACTTATATAGATTAAAATTAATCATCTTTGATTTAAATATACTTTGCTGCATTCCAGTAGTTTCCTTTATTTATTTACAGAAATTAATCTTTGAATAAATCCATTACATTTATATAGATTTATTACAATTTAATTATCTTGTTGATTTATTATTCCCAAATTAATCAATTTCTAATCCCATCATTAATTATATTAATTAATGATTTCTAATTACATTTTCATTTGTTAATTTATATTAAGAATACAAATCTTCAAATCACAAATATTAATCCTCTTGATTAATAACATTCAGTAATTAATCGTTCTTAATTAATTACTTCTCAATAACACTCTTAATTAATCCCTTGATTAATTTCAAGTAATTTACTTCAGTTACTCCTATTAACAACATCGATTAATTACATCCCGTAATTATCCTTCAAATACTTTTCTAAGTAATTTACTTCCAAAATATCAGTTAATTAAACTAAATTAATTAACTCGAATCAATTTACACCAGTAATAATTAATTTCTTAATTACTTTCCAAATAAATAATTGCATTTAAACTATTACAATGATTATTATTGAATTAATTAATCCAATTGATTTATTACAAAATCAATCAATTAATTAATTATAAAATAATCTAGTTAATGATCTTCATTTATAATTATTTAATTATTTCCTTCTATTTATCATTGTTAATTATAAGTTTAATTAACCATTAAAAATTTATTAATTTAAATTAAAACCTAATCTATGGCTCTTAATCACATATTAGTTAATTCATTTATTAATTAACTTTAATTACTACTTTTAAACTTATAATTACTAAATTAATTAATATTCATCATTAATTATTCTTATCTAATTTACTTAAAGATTAATGCATATAAAATTCTAAAACTTCATGAATTAAAGTAAATTGTTCTTATAATTGATTAAATTCTCACTTCCAATATGTCTAAAACATTTATTTCAATTTACTTCGTAAATAAATTCAAATTTTATCGTTAATAAAGTTTAAAACTAAAATTTCAAAATCCTTTTAAACTCACGTATTTGATGGCACTTAAAACCTATTTGAATCAATTTATATTATAAAACTTATTTTAGTTCCAAATCTAGAAGTTCACATCTAAGTTCTGGTTTAAATTGTGAAGTTTACTTGTCTAAATCCTTTCTTAACAATTTATATCTCATTTTTGAATTCAACTCCTTTTTGAATACACTTAAACATTAAGCACTTTTAAATTATTAAAATAATTTAAATTATGGAACTTTATTATTCCCAACTTTATTTTCAAAACTAACTTAAAGTCACCATTTAAACTTGTTTTAAAACTAGGTTTAATCTTTGATTTTAAATTTTAAAACAAAAGTTAAAAACTATTAAAACCTGTTACAGTTTTAAAACTGTACAACTGCAACCCGAGCACCCCTGTGTTTACTTCGAGTAAACATACGAGTTTCCCCATGAAAACCAACAAGCTGCTTCGAGTTTTATTCCCATGCGCGAAAACAAATTTGAGAAAACAAACCTGGAAACACGACTTACGCACACCCCTCCCCGTACCTGTCAACGCCACGTACGCAAAGCACTGACCATCGGAGTCCACCAAACTCCAGCCGCGACATCGACCATCTCCCCTCTACCTCCCCTCCAAACCACGCGCCACTCGATCACCTGTAATGGCCGCGGTGATCAAAAACTCAAAACACAGTAAAATTAGGTTTATAAATTTAATTCCATTGCCGACGCTTCCACGATCCATTTCACCGCCATCCCCTATTTTTCCTAGCTCCACGGCAGCCTCCTCCACCCCTTTGTCAGAGGCTCGACCCTCCAGATCCATTTGATTGCCCACGGTGACTCAAAAAGCCTCAAACAGTAAAGTACAAACTGCTCTCAAAACATACGGCTAAAAATTATGCTTTAACCCTTAAAAATCATGTTTTCCAGCATAGATTCTAGTTAGATACCTGAATCAATGATCATTGAAAGTTGAAATTTTGTCAATCTTAAGTTTGCTTAGAGATTTGGGTTCCAGAGTAAAAAAAATTTAAGATATTTTTATCTTAACTAAATTTTTAAACCTAGTTTGAGATGATACAAACATCATTTGCTTGAACTGAAGTGCAATCATAAATCAGGAAAGAAGTAAATAATTTTTAATAGCAAGATTTTGTTTACAGAGAGTAACAGAGAACAAGCATAGGCAAACACTGCAAGTTAGATTTTGGTTCCAGATAAAATTTCTCTTGTATTTTTAGTTAAATAAATTTTAAACTTAAATTTTAAAGTTAAACAAACAAGTCTTGTTCAAATTCTATCTACTAACAGCCATCAGATCAAAAGGAATTAGATTCTTTTGTTTAGAAGCCAAGCCTGAAACTAAAACAGGCAGAACAAGTTTAACCAAATCAATCCATCTATCCATCCATATATACATATGCATTCTCAAATATATACACACATACTTCAAACTTCATCTAAGATAAACTGACATACAACCATAAATGAATATACTTAAGTATTTAGAAAAGAAGTTACTCACGAATTTGCAGAGAAGAACAGTTGCTCCTTGATTAAGCAACGGGCTTGAAATTTACAGATTAACACTCTTCTTTGATTCTCAGTGGTACAGAATTTTGGTTGATGATCAAGTAGAAACTTGTTTTAGTTTGAAATGAAGTTTATTTTAATTTTTACTTAGTTCGAACTGGATTAGGGAAGCTGATTTATAGAAAAGAAAAGAAGACAGGGTATATTATTATGTTTCAACAACTAAGACAATATTTGTACAATAAAACATAACAAATCTTGTTTGTACAGATTTTTACCAGAGATATTTATAATAGAGGCTGATATGAAATACTCTGTGTACTAAAAAGATTTTACATTAATGACTTTTGTTTGTTTGCTTAAAGATACTTAACAATGTCTTCCTTAACAAGCTTCATATATACAGTTGTTTTATTTCTGTCTTTATTTTGTTTGTATAACATGTATATTCTTATTACTGTCATTTACTTCTAGATATTATTTATTTCCCTTTGTACAATCTGATGCATTTGTTTTGGTGCTTTAAACATATACATATATGTTGTAGTTTGCTTATGTTGGTTTACAACTTTGAAAATTCTTTTGTTTCCAGTTTTAATTGTTGCCTTGTTATTGTATTTGAAATGTATGTGAAGTTCTATAAATTTATCCAATATGTTTATTTCTTATTTTAACTTATTATATACAGTATTTTCACTTATAATCTATAGCTTAATGTATATTTTGTTTTATTTCTATGTTTAACTTATTACTTAAAATCGTGTATCCCTATATGTACATTCTTATTTTATTTATATTATAAAACACATGATCAATGTGAAATGATAAATAAAATGAATTATCTTTCTATTATAAACTACATATTTTATTAATGTATGTTAATGTATTGTTTGACAAAATTATATTTAAACTCATATAAAATCTTAAATTCATATTTTAAATCAAGCTATACTAAAAAGAAAAGTAAACAAATCTTTTTGTTAATAAATTAAAAATTTAAACTTAAGTTAAAATAAGTCTCAATCTATTTAAGCATTTATCCTATGTATTTAAAATCCTATATTTATTTATTTATTTTCCTTGAAAAGTTTATATTAAATAAAACATAATTTCAAAATGTATATTAGAATTTAAAACATAATTTATTAGTTAAACTTTAAAACAAATCTCATCTATTTACAATGTATACAAATATATACATATATAAATAGAAAACAATTCAATTAATTTTAACAGATATCATTTACCAATTAGATATTTATTAAAAGAAAAGTATCAATTTAGATCTAATTAACAAAAATATATCAAATCAATTTAATATCTAATGCAGATTATTAAATTGATATTGCTAGAAAATTCTGGGTCGTCACACTACCCGCCACCCCTCTTTTCTTTTCTATGGCCATAAATTCTCAATCTTCTTGCCTTGATTTCTTCCAATCCATGCATCGAAATCAGAAACTTCCAAAAGCAAAGTTGTAGAGCTCGACGAGCTCTACACATCCAACGGTTGATTTGCGCTATTACTTCTCGGATTCGCCAGAATTTGGTTTTGATGTCGGTGCAGTTTTTGGGTTTTCCGTGGCTATTGGAGGCGGTGGAAGGCGCCGTACTCGGCCTGGTGGTTGAGCAACATGGGGCGCATGCCTAGGTGGTGGTGGATCGTGTTCGTTTGAATATTGGTTGCGTGCGTCGTTCGGTTTCAAGTCGCATGAATGGGTTCCAAGCTCGAACGTACGTGAGGAAGATGGAGAGTAGGATTACATTATTTATTATTATTTATTTTAATTTTAATTTTAAAATTTCAATGTTCTAACGTCCATAACTTTTGCATACGAGGTCCTTTTTACGCGCGGTTTCTTTTGTTAGGATCGTATCTGAATTCCGGACATTTTGGCACTAGTTTGGATGGATTCTGAGACTGTTCAAATTTTGGGTTTAAATTGGATTTAAATTCAATTTAAATTCAAAAGGTGAGTGTTTTAACCCACTCACGACTTCTAAAATTTCTTATGTTTGTTAAATTGATATATGATGTGATTAAAATTTATTATGGTTGGTTGGCATATTTTTAACCATCATCTCAGTTACTTTCATTTATTTAAATTAAATTGCTATTTAATTTTTCATTGCATATAAACTGCCAGTTAAATTGTTATTTATTTAGTATTGCATACAAAATGCCAGTTAAATAGTTATTTAATTTATCATTGAATATAAACTGCTAGTTAATACCTGTTGTTTATTATCCGTTTTATATTGATGCTATTGTTTGAATTGAGTGATAATTGTGATAAATGGTTGATGGTTGATATTGGATTAATGGATGCTGTATTTTATACTGCATGAACTGCAAGTTATTATACATTTTCATTTCATTTGGGATTGCGGTTTGAAATGATATATAACCGTAAATTTTTATTTTTAAATTGTGGATCGAAATGATAAATATCTGTATCACTTGACCATAGAATAGAAAATTATATACAGACACTGCGGTCTATATATAAAATATTTTGAAATGATTTCTATGGTTTGTAAAGAATATATATATGATTTTATGAGATATTGATTTGGATATTTGATAAAGGTTATTTTATATATAGTTAAATTTTTGGTTTTAAGCTATGTTTTAAAGTATAAATAAGTTTAATAATAAAGTTTGATTTTATTAAAATATAATATAGAAAAGTATTTACTTAAATTATATTTTAATATAGAATTCATATTGATTTTTATAAATCAAGGTTGAGAAGATAGTTTTGAAATTTGACTTGAGATTTTATTTAATTAAGAATTTTATTTAATAAGAATCCATTGGAACGTACTGAAATTTAGATTTGAAAAGAATTTGGTTTTATTACTTAATTCGGGTATAAGGTGATTTAAGTGAATAAATCGAGGAATATTCAGTTATTGAAATTGAAGTTTATCTAAAAGGATATTGGATTTAAAAGCAAATATTTCAAAACTAAATAACGGGAAAAGTGAAATAGGTATATATATAAATTAAAAATTTAGTTTGAAATATTGAATATTGAAGCTTTGAAATATATGAAATTTGAAATGGTTTAATTGAGGATTTAAATCTGTATTTGGAATAGATTTGTGAAATTAAAGATGCTAATTTATTGTATAAAGTAATTTAATATTAAACCATTTAAGTATTGGAAGTTATGTTTCAAAGTATGATTTCTAAGGTATCATAATTTGAAGGTGTTATATTCAAGAGTCTTGATTTCTAAATGTTATAACTTTGGAAGTGCTATGGTTTTGGAAAAGGGATAAATTTGACATAAAATGATATTTTGTTGATTTGGGTTTTAAACGGAAATGATATCGTATTTATATGGTTTTGAAATGGATAGTATATTCTGGTTTTAAAGTATAAACTATTTTTAAATGACCGCGGTATTATAATAACGTTTGGTTGTTGAAGAGACCGAGATCGGAAGTTGTCATACTCTATGCCAATTTCGAAAACTACTTTAAAAACCGTGTACGCGGTGGAGATTCCAGAATGAAGTAGGATGGTGGCGGCGTTTCCTTTGAGGTAAATACGTGGACCCAACTCCCGTAAGTTGGCATAAGTTGGCTAAAACATGAGCGATTCTCGGGCCAATGAGGTCATTCCTCTGATCGGACGCACTCCTTCGATATTATACTTTGACTTTTGGGTTGATTCGGTGGCCACTTTTGAATTTTGATTTTGGGGGTGTTGTCCGAGGTGGGCGGTAGTAGCTGCTACGTGTTACCACCATCCCGGATGCGTAATTGGTATATCTACCCTGACATTACCTAGTTGTGTCGTGTCACCTACCCTAGCACGCCTTGTACGAGTTTCTATTTGTGTCGTACCTATGGAGTATCCTCTGGTAGCCTCCCGATCGGGAGGTATTACGGTACTGTATAGACTATTGGCATTATTACATGTTAAGGTGGAAAATGTAAAGCCTTAACGCTATTTAAAAGTAAGTTTATTTTACTAATAGACACTATTATAATAACAAAATATTACTACATAGTAAATAGTTTAACGGATCCTTAGGAGATGTGAATCCCAAGCATCTCTTAAGTTACTGCACTTATATTTATTTCTTTTGATTCAACTCACATAAGATATTTTAGTTCTGACTCGAGTGTTTTGTCCTTTCAATTCGCTCGGTTCAGTCCGAGCTTTTCAGGATTTGAGGACTTTATTTCTGGAGGACGAAGACGAAGATTTCATCATTATTTTTATTATTATTATATATATATATATATTATATTGTTCCACTACACAGTATTCCGCTGCATTGATTAACATTCACGGGTATGTGCAACTCTGATCTGTATTGTATAAATATAATCAAATGTTTATAAAACAGCTTCATGAACTGTATATTTGATTATTATATTTTATCGTTCCACTGCAAGATTATATTTTGGTTTTTTCTTTCTCTACTTTTTCTTATTTACCCCATAATAATCCACCCTTCCGTATGGTTTGAATTGGCACGTGCGTCGATTTAAAGCGTACGAAAAGGCGGGACGTTGCATCGATACTCGTATTCGTTCATGAATTCAAATCTTGAAATTTAATATTTGATTTTTCTGTCTAAAAATAATTCTACTGTAGTATCTTGATTTTCGAAGATTATACTTGTTATTTAAACTTAAAATAATTTTGAAATATTGATTTTTGTTATTGCTAACAAATTTTCCTTAGGAATCATCACATAAGACTGATTGAAAAATGAGGTATGAATATTTATAGTGGATTCATGAACCAGAAGAACATAACAGAGCCTGTAATATATGTACACAGTCATGAATATTAACAAACAGAGTAGATCGATTTTAATCCAAGTATAACACATACATTCAAACATATATTCCATATCAGAAATATATTTAGTTTATCCTATGATCCTAGTTTTCAAATTTTAGTTTTAAAAAGGTAATGTTTACTCACCAATTTAAAAGCAGAGACAGAGTTTTTGTTTTAAACTTGATACTGGAACTGGAATACTTTGAATTTGCTTATGATGATTTCTTCAGGTTGAGTTTGATTTTTCTCTGCTAGCTTTCTCTTGAATCATGCTTTTTGACTTTATTTTGTTCTGGTTTTCAGTTTTGCTTTTGCTTGATTTTGAATCTGATCTCTTTATGCTGAGTTAAACCTTGAATCTCCATGCTAGCTTTGCTCAGTTTTTGAATTAAAGTTGTGGTTTTGAATTTTCTTTTATGTCTTAGATTTAGAGAAGAAAATGTAATCTGTATACAGCCTATTCTTTTCTTTTTTTTCTAACTATATTTAGTTTTGTTTTTATTTTAAAGAAGATAAAAATAAGCAAAGCCACTTGTTATTTGCATGTTTAATCACTTTACAAATGTTGAATTTATGATAAAACTAACTTACACTTGTATTCTCATGCATGCTAAATTTGTTACAAATGTTTAATGTCTTTTAAATATTTTCAAATGTTTAAAGAAATAATTAATACTTTCTTATGTTAATATATTTATGTATTATATGTACTTAGCTTACGCTTGTTTTTATGTGTATTTATATAATATTCTAAATTTGACTTTTATATTTATAAATGTCTTTACCTTTTAAAATATATCTATTTATCATATTATCAATTTTCCCTTATATAAATGTCTTATGTTTTAAATGTTTAAATTTTATCTTAAATAAATCTTACTTAGTTATATTTATTCTTCCTCTTATATTTGTCTATTAAATTTATAAAATCCTAACTACACACTTATAATAGTTATACAAATATACTAATTATACTTTATTTATATTTTTAAAATGTTTTCCATAAAACTCTTATATTAAATTTGTATTTAGTAACCACTTTCCTTCATTTATATTAATATGATCTTTGAATGAAAATAACAAACTGTATACTAATAAATCATATATATATATATATATTTAATTTCAATTTACTTTGAGATATTTATCTTTTGAATTTCAAATTCAAATTCAAATTAAAGTCAACTCATATAAATATATATATTTAAACAAACACAAATTCAATTCTATTTAAAATCCAAAATAACACATTATTATTATTGTTTGAAAAAAATCAATTCTATCAATTTTTAAATAATTATAAAGGAGATTATCTCATTTATTTGTTCAATTTATAAATCAGTATTTTCAGAAGTTAAATCAGATAACTATCCAATTACCTGATGCCTGAAAATCCGGATTATCACAAGGGTTGTCGCAATGACCATTTGTGATTTTAACATGTGCTTCGCATTTGCATGGGCTGGTTGGGATGGTACGGCTCATGATAGTCGAATATTTACACAAGCACTTACTGGAGAAGATATAAAGTTTCCTCGTCCCACGGGAGGTATATTACTCTGTATGTTGTATTATACATTATGAAGTACTTGTATGTTAGTAATACCTAATTTATTAATGTACCACACATGGTGGTACCTGCATATTGGGATGGTGTAGGAATATATGTCTATGTACTTAGAATAATAACAACCCAAATATATTTACTGATCATTTATTTGATTAAGTAAATGATAACAATCCAATATGTTTATGATAATAATATATACTGATGTTGCACGAAGCCTTTTCCACTGTATTATTATTTAATGTGAACCAACTATATATATTTATCAAATATATATCTATCAGATAAATATTATTGTGTCGATGCTTCGTATCTAAATACAAAAGGCTACTTGGCTCCATATACCGGACGGACGGACAAACGGACAAACTATAAGGTAACATCTTTTAGATATCATCAAAGTAGAACTAAAGAAGCACGTACACCTTAAGGACGTAAAATGAAATTTAACTATATACGTTCTTCGTTGAGAAATATAATCGACTGTACATTTCGGGAATGGAAAGTAAGATGGGTAACGTTGCATGATTTTCCAAACGTAACGTTTGATACATAGCAAAATATTGTCATTACATTAATGAATCTTCACAGTTATATAAGGAAAAAAATTATTGGTCAGATTATGCATTCAAAATGGTTGAAAGTGAAAATCATCTCTCTCAAGATTTACTTGATGGAGGAAGCCTTATGGAAGCAAATGCACGTACATCAAATGACAATATGTAACAACCCGAGATTTCATACCGATTAATTATCGTCTTTAGACGATTAATTTTCCTAGTTGTTTGTTATTTGGAGTTTTGAATCGGATTGAAATTCCTTTAATAATTGTGTTAAGTTGTGTGGGCTTTAAAAATAATTTTGGCCACGTTTCCATTCGTTTTGAAGCCGTGACAATATTCAATACCCTACCCTCTCCTTACAATTCATTCGAAACCCTAAACATAAACATACGAAAGGAGGAAAAAAATGGCGTCTTTGTTCCTTCTTCGTTCGCTCTGAAAATTTGGGGCTTTCGATCTTCGTTCCTCTATGAAGCTTAGGGCTTTTCGAAGCGTCGTTTTAATTCGATCGAATCAGTGAAGGGGTGTTCGCGGTAGCCTTGCTCGATCCAATTCTCGTTGCTCGCGGCTGCTTCTATGCTCCTCGAAAAAGGTGAGTAACACTCACATCTAATTCATTCGTTAATCTCTTTGTTTTGGCAGTTCGATTTTGTTGGTGTTGATGAATTATATGACTTTTGTTTTTACTTGAACTTTTCTGTACCTTGTCTGGTTCATTGAGTATGCACCTGACATCGGCTTTGCTACGGCTGGGTGTATTGGCTTCGGCCATTATACGTTTGTTTTACTTGGGGTTTTTGACTTGAGACTTCTGCATATTGAACTTTCATTGGTTAACTATGGCTTTGAATTGTTATCTGACATCGGTAACTTTGGTACAGTGTGATTTGAACTGCAAATGACTTTGAGCATTTTTCTGTTGGCATCGGCATTAAAGTGAATTTTGTTTCTACTTCAATTTGTTTATCACCTGACATTGGCATGTAATGATGTTGTTCTCAGCTTTGACTTGATTTTGACGAAGTGATTTCGTTTGACTTAGGCCATACAGTTCACTGTCCCTGGCAACATTTGTTCGTGTTCACCTGACTTCGATTTGTGTTGTTGTTTATGAGATGATTTTGGGCTTTTCAAGGTTGAACTTGCTGCTGCAGGTTTTCGTGACTTCAGTCCTATGACTTTGTGTGTACTATACCCTGGCATGCCATCTCTGGTCATCACCTTGGGTTGGCATCGATCTGTGGTTGTTTACTTATTAAATTACTGTTTTGAGTTGTAATATTGAACCCTGTAGCTTGATGGTTTTGGTGGCACTCCTTACTGTTATGTTGCACTTCATATGTATGTTCCTGAGTTCACATATTGATCCCTGGTTTCATTTTCATGTGCAGTCTTTGTTTTTGTAGTCTCGTATGTTGTTACTGCACACTCCGGCCTCACGTTACATTGGTTTCATTTTGATTTTGGATCGAGGCTGCATTTAGTTGTTTTCGTAAGACTTGAACTTGTTTGGAGCATTTGGATTGACTGAATACTTGAAATCTTTATCCATATTTCCAGTTGTGCAATTGCATGCTTTTAATATTGCTACTTGCTTCGAGACAGTTGCATTCAGTTGCATTGCTAGTCTTCTCGTGTCTCTTGCATTTTGTTGTGGTTTGATGCCCTCTTGAATTTTGCAGTCTTGTTGTATATGATTGCATCTTTGAATCTGGGTAGCTTGTCACTGTGTTGCACTTGCCTGACCCAGTTTGGTAGTTGCATACATGCTGTGCACTTTTCATGTCCTTCCCTTAGTACTATTGCAGTATATATATGAGTTGATTCTTATTTATGCTGTGCACTACTTTCATTCTGGTATGTTCTAAGTTGCCACTGCCTTGTGATTTCGAACTTGTAGCCTTTGTGTTTACTTGTTCACTGAACTGTTATATCACTTAGGCATTCCATTATCATGTATATATGTGCATTCATGTATACTTGGTTTGTGGTCATCATGTCGGGTGCACCACTTCATTTGTGCACTTGTTTTGGTACAACTGCCTTTGTGCCTTGATGCTATTCCTTTATATGTATGTCGTGCATTGTTTTCAAGTACAGTTGCAACATGTTGATTGTTGCAGTTTGTATTTGCTGTACCCTTGCATTTATGTGGTGGCTGCAGTTTTGTTGCAGTTTTGCCCTTGTATTCATGCGGTGCCATCTCGAAGTCTGAACATTGCTATGTTGTATTTATATCCATGCTTGAACTTGACTGGATATTGAATTGTATAGATTGGTCAGAGATGTTGCAGTCTCTATTTTCTGTTAGTTGATTTGGATTATGGTCGAGGCTTGAGTTGTACGTCTTGACCATTTCAATTGAATTTGTACATTGAGTTGAATTCAGCTTAAACGCTTGGGTTTGACCTTGTGCTCGCGTTGCGATTCTATTTGAATTGCATTTGTGTTGAACCTGACTTTTTCTCGGGTTTGACCTTGTACTCGTTTGTGAACTTTCGTTGTGCATTTACTGATCTTTTGCATATTTCATATGCTGTATTGGCGAGGCAGTGCACGCGTGCGTGTACTGCAGCCAAACAGAAGTGACGTTTTGAATTGATATTTCAATTATTTGAATTGTTTTGTGTTCAATACAATATTTTGAAATTATATTACGATTTGGTTTGATTTGATCTTTTTGTTGTTGTCTAATTATCTATTGATAATTAGATTATGAGTTTCTAATTATTTATTTAATAATTAGATTTTTGTTGTTAATTGCCGTTTAGGCAATCCTGATGTTTTTCTAAATTATCTTCATTGATAATCCTTTCATTTATCTTCGTTGATAATTTGAATTTGCTGATTTGTTATTTAACACTGTTAAGTGTTATATTTATCGTTATCCAATTTCTTATTAAAGGATTGGATAGACAAGATTTTATGACTGTCGTCTATTTGACTATTTAATTATTATTGCTTTTGTGCATTAATAACTGAGTTTGAATTAGACCGACCCGTGTATTATTTTCTTTTGAATGTAATACTCGGGTCAGACCGAGTTATTACAGGTTGTAGATATCTTGCTTTGGATTGCTGCTTGAGCTATGAAGTTTCTTTATATCATTTGGAGTAGTCGTTGTCATAGTATAGGAAGATATGTATTCTTGTATATTATATACGATAATGTACATGTATATGTAACTTCCAGAGTCGACAGTTGTAGTTGTATCATATGTACTGTATCACATGTATTGTAACTGACATCAGTTATTATATATATCAGACTTTTTGTTTTATCTGTGTTCCGCATTTATATTATCTGTGTTATTATTATATTTATTATCCTAAACTATTATGAACCATCGTAGTTCGTTTTATACTAGAATTGGGTATGTCGATGGGAGTAAATAAATAAGAGATGAAAATTTTAAAAATATATACCACTCCTATCGAAATAACCAATACTAGTGTAAGGCCTAACTACGGATGGCCGCTCCTATCCAGTCTTATTCTTGGTGATAACAGACAGTATTTCCTTTAATACTCTTTGTTATTGTGAGCATAGAGGTAGGGCGCCACTGTTGGTATCAGAGCTTGGGGTTTATGGACATAATATAAAACATAACTTTGATGGAACTTGTGTTACAACTATTAGCCGATGTTTTATTGTGCTTTGAGTCAAAACTAAAGTTTTGAAATTATGATGAAATTTTTAAATATTGTTATTTAAAAATAAAAGTGAAAACTGTGTTCTGATGATTAAGTTATTTGTGTCGGTTTATCAGAGTGTGCAGCGGAAACAATGAGACTGTCTTCGCTCAGTACAGCTGATAACCTTTTTGATTTAAAAATCAAAATATGAAGTTGAAATAGATTTCATTTTTTGTTTACATAGCTGTGTTTAATTTGTTTTCTTTGAAAATTTCGAATCCGATTTGAGGGTTCGAAGCGATTGCACTTATGTGATTTTGTTGAGATTTTTGCTGTTTTGAATTATCTTCGTTGAAGATATATTTGATTGATTTCTTTGTTCATTTCGTAGTATACGTCCAAATTTTAGTTGCGCGTTACTGCATTAATTTTACGTTGAACCGGTGTTTGGTTTTAAAACGTATTTTGTTGCCGTTATTTTTATAACGGGGTTTTCACACTGGTGCTAAGTTTTTGAAGCACGGTGTTTTGTTGACATTTTTAATGAATGAAAATTCACCGATATTATATTTTGATGCAAATTTTTTTGATGAGATTTTGACGTATGAATATTACTGTCGCTTTGGCTTCAGTAACAGTCAAATCTTAAAGTGGATTTTCAAGCGGTTATCCCGCAATGCTGATTTTGTTGTCCGTTTTTACGGTATTTTAAGAAGTGCAATTTCCTTGTCGAAGTTGCTATTGACGTTGCTGTTTTAATCATGTGCTTTAAAAAATTGTTTCAAAACAAAATTGTTGTCAAAAATTTTACAATTTACGCTTTCAAAAGAATGAGGAAGCGATTTAAATGTTTCAGCAAAATCGAGGACTACGACCCCTTTCTTTTACTGATTCGCTTAATTCCGGACTTGTTCGTTTGAGAATGTAAATTATTACTTTTATAAAATAAATGAAATTGTTTTTAGAAGTTTTGCAATTTGCGCTTTCAAAAGAATGAGGAAGCGATTTAAACGTTTCAGCAAAATCGAGGACTATGACCCCTTTCTTTTACTGATTCGCTTAACTCCGGACTTGTCCGTTTGAGAATGTGAAATGTTATTTTTTTGAATACACAATTTTGCACTTTCAAGGAAACGATGAAGAGAATCAAACGATTTAGTAAAACTCGTGGTTATGGGACATGTGCGTTTTCTATTTTGGTTAATTCCGGACTCGTTAATTGAAATATTCGCTGTTTGATGATTCTGATGATTTTATTTGGCTTTCGAGCCACTCTGATGGACCTTCGGGTCATTTGCTGGACCTTCGGGTCATATGATGGACCTTCGGGTCATTTGTTGGGCTTTTGGGCCACTCTGCTGGACCTTCGGGTCATTTGTTGGGCTTTCGGGCCACTCTGCGGACCTTTGGGTCAAATACCAGTACTAGACCTTCGGGTCACTCTGCGGACCTTCGAGTCATCTGATGGGCGCCAAAATTATGTTGATAGTACTTGGTAGGCTTCGGCCATCTGAGTTGCACGTGCGGCGTAGCTAAAACTCGCCATCTGCTGGGATCGATCCAACCTTTTATGTTATTTTCTAGATTATCTTAATTGATTTCTAGATATTTGTTGTTTCCAATTATCTGCAGGTAATTGGATATTTGTTGATATGAGTTCTGATTATTGCTTGTGATAATTAGATATTTGAGATTCTGATTATCGCTTTTGATAATCGGATATTTGTTGATTCTGATTATTATTTTTGATAATTAGATATTTGTTGATTCTGATTATCGCTTTTGATAATCGGATATTTGTTGATTCTGATTATCGTTTTTGATAATTAGATATTTGTTGATTTTGATTATCGTTTGTGATAATTAAATATCTGTTGATTTGAGATTTGATTATCATTTGTGATAATTAAATATCTGTTGATTTAAGATTTAATTATCGTTTTTGATAATTAGATATTTGTTGATATGAGTTCTGATTATCGCTTGTGATAATTAGATACTTGAGATTTTGATTATCGCTTTTGATAATCGGATATTTGTTGATTCTGATTATCGTTTTTGATAATTAGATATTTGAGATTCTGATTATCGCTTTTGATAATTGGATATTTGTTGATTCTGATTATCGTTTTTGATAATCGGATATTTGTTGATTCTGATTATCGCTTTTGATAATCGGATATTTGTTGATTCTGATTATCGTTTTTGATAATTAGATATTTGTTGATTCTGATTATCGCTTTTGATAATCGGATATTTGTTGATTCTGATTATCGTTTTTGATAATTAGATATTTGTTGATTTTGATTATCGTTTGTGATAACTAAATAATTGTTGATTTGAGATTTGATTATCATTTGTGATAATTAAATATTTGTTGATTTAAGATTTGATTATCGTTTTTGATAATTGAATATTTGTTGATTTAAGATTTGATTATCGTTTTTGATAATTGAATATTTGTTGATATGAGTTCTGATTACCGCTTGTGATAATTAGGTATTTGAGATTCTGATTATCGCTTTTGATAATCGGATATTTGTTGATTCTGATTATCGTTTTTGATAATTAGATATTTGAGATTCTGATTATCGCTTTTGATAATCGGATATTTGTTGATTCTGATTATCGTTTTTGAAAATTAGATATTTGTTGATTCTGATTATCGCTTTTGATAATCGGATATTTGTTGATTCTGATTATCATTTTTGATAATCAGATATTTGTTGTTCTGATTATCATTTTTGATAATCGAATATTTGTTGATTCTGATTGTCTTTTTTGATAATTAGATATTTGTTGATTTTGATTATCGTTTGTGATAATTAAATATTTGTTGATTTGAGATTTGATTATCATTTGTGATAATTAAATATTTGTTGATTTAAGATTTGATTATCGTTTTTGATAATTGAATATTTGTTGATTTAAGATTTGATTATCGTTTTTGATAATTGAATTTTTGTTGATTTAAGATTTGATTATCGTTTTTGATAATTGAACATTTGTTGATTTGAGATTTGATTATCGTTTTTGAGATAATTAAATATCTGTTGATTTAAGATTTGATTATCGTTTTTGATAATTGAATATCTGTTGATTTGAGATTTGATTATCGTTTTTTATAATTGAATATTTGTTGATTTAAGATAACAGATATGAGATTTGATTATCGTTTTTGATAATTGAATATTTATTGATTTAAGATTTGATTATCGTTTTTGATAATTGAATATTTGTTGATTTAAGATTTGATTATTGTTTTTGATAATTGAATATTTGTTGATCTAAGATTTGATTATCGTTTTTGATAATTGAATATTTGTTGATTTGGGATTTGATTATCGTTTTTGATAATTGAATATTTGTTGATTTAAGATTTGATTATTGTTTTTGATAATTGAATATTTGTTGATTTAAGATTTGATTATCGTTTTTGATAATTGAATTTTTGTTGATTTAAGATTTGATTATCGTTTTTGATAATTGAATTTTTGTTGATTTAAGATTTGATTATCGTTTTTTAAGATTTGATTATCGTTTTTGAAAATTTAATATTTGTTGATTTGAGATTTGATTATCGTTTTTGAGATAATTAAATATCCGTTGATTTAAGATTTGATTATCCTTTTTGATAATTGAATATCTGTTGATTTGAGATTTGATTATCGTTTCTGATAATTGAATATTTTTTGATTTAAGATTTGATTATCGTTTTTGATAATTGAATATTTGTTGATTTAAGATTTGATTATCGTTTTTGATAATTGAATATTTGTTGATTTAGGATTTGATTATCGTTTTTGATAATTGAATATTTGTTGATTTGGGATTTGATTATCGTTTTTGATAATTGAATATTTGTTGATTTAAGATTGGATTATCGTTTTTGATAATTGAATATTTGTTGATTTAAGATTTGATTATCGTTTTTGATAATTGAATATTTGTTGATTTAAGATTTGATTATCGTTTTTGATAATTGAATATTTGTTAATTTGAGATTTGATTATCGTTTTTGATAATTGAATATTTGTTGATTTGAGATTTAATTATCGTTTTTGATAATTGAATATTTGTTGATTTAAGATTTGATTATCGTTTTTGATAATTGAATATTTATTGATTTAAGATTTGATTATCGTTTTTGATAATCGGATATTTGTTGATTCTGATTATCGTTTTTGATAATTAGATATTTGTTGATTCTGATTATCGCTTTTGATAATCAAATATTTGTTGATTCTGATTATCGTTTTTGATAATTAGATATTTGTTGATTTTGATTATCGTTTGTGATAATTAAATATTTATCGATTTGAGATTTGATTATCATTTGTGATAATTAAATATTTGTTGATTTAAGATTTGGTTATCGTTGTGATAATTAAATATTTATTGATTTGAGATTTGATTATCATTTGTGATAATTAAATATCCGTTGATTTAAGATTTGATTATCGTTTTTGATAATTGAATATTGGTTGATTTGAGATTTGATTATCGTTTTTGATAATTGAATATTTGTTGATTTGAGATTTGATTATCGTTTTTGATAATTGAACATTTGTTGATTTGAGATTTGATTATCATTTGTGATAATTTAATATTTGTTGATTTAAGTTTTGATTATCGTTGTGATAATTAAATATTTGTTGATTTGAGATTTGATTAACATTTGTGATAATTAAATATCTGTTAATTTAAGATTTGATTATCGTTTTTGATAATTGAATATTTGTTGATTTGAGATTTGATTATCGTTTTGGATAATTGAATATTTGTTGATTTGAGATTTGATTATCATTTGTGATAATTAAATATTTGTTGATTTAAGATTTGATCATCGTTGTGATAATTAAATATTTGTTGATTTGAGATTTCTGATTATCGTTTTTAATAATTGGATATTTGTTGTTTTCTATCTATCTCTTTTGATAGTTAGAGTTTGTTGATTATGGAGTTCCTGTTTTCTAATTATCTGATTGATAACTAGATGATTGCGGTTTTGCGATTTGTGATTTTGTGTTTTCTAATTATCTTTGTTGATAATTAGATTTTTTTTGTTTTCTAATTATCGTATTGATAATTAGATATTACTGTTTTGTGATTTTTGTATTCTAATTATCTAAGTGATAATTGAATGTTGCTGATAATTGCATTTATTCAGTTTTGTTGTTTTCTGATTATCTACTTGATAAACAGATTTTGTTGAGAATTTGTGAATTTCTTTTATGAAATTAAAAGATTTCCTTGGCGTTTGTGTTCTTGACCTTTATTTTTCTAGCTTAACCAGTTTATGTTAGAAAAATAATTGTTATTGACGACATTAATTATGAAAATTGCAGGGACGCAATTTTTATAAGGAGGGGGGTCTGTAATAACTCGGGATTTCGTACCGATTAATTATCGTCTTTAGACGATTAATTTTCCTAGCTGTTTGTTATTTGGGAATCGATTTGAAATTCCTTTGATAATTGTGTTAAGTTGTGTGGGCTTTAAAAATAATTTTGGCCCACGTTTCCATTCGTTTTGAAGCCGTGACAATATTCAATACCCTACCCTCTCCTTATAATTCATTCGAAACCCTTAACATAAACATACGAAAGAAAAAAAATGGCGGCTTTGTTCCTTTTTCGTTCCCTCTGAAAATTTGGGGCTTTTGATCTTCATTCCTCTCTGAAGCTTAGGGCTTTTCGAAGCGTCGATTTAATTCGATCGAATCAGTGATGGGGTGTTCACCGGTAGCCTTGCTCGATCCAATTCTTGTTGCTCGCGGCTGCTTCTATGCTCGTCGAAAAAGGTGAGTAACACTCACATCTAATTCATTCGTCAATCTCTTTGTTTTGGCAGTTCGATTTTGTTGGTGTTGATGAATTATATGACTTTTGTTTTTACTTGAACTTTTCCTTACCTTGTCTGGTTCATTGAGTACGCACTTGACATCGGCTTTGCTACGGCTGGGTGTATTGGCTTCGGCCATTATACGTTTGTTTTACTTGGGGTTTTTGACTTGAGTCTTCTGCATATTGAACTTTCGTTGGTTAACTATGGCTTTGAATTGTTATTTGACATCGGTAACTTTGGTACAGTGTGATTTGAACTGCAAATGACTTTGAGTATTTTTCCATTGGCATCGACATTAAAGTGAATTTTGTTTATGCTTCAATTTGTTTATCACCTGACGTTGGCAGGTAATAATGTTGTTCTCAGCTTTGACTTGATTTTGACGAAGTGATTTCATTTGACTTTGGCCATACAGTTCACTGTCCCTGGCAACATTTGTTCGTGTTCACCTGACTTCGATTTGTGTTGTTGTTTATGAGATGATTTTGGGCTTTTCAAGGTTGAACTTGCTGCTGTAGGTTTTCGTGACTTCGGTCCTCTGACTTTGTGTATACTATACCCTGACATGCCATCTCTGGTCATCACCTTGGGTTGGCATCGATCTGTGGTTGTTTACTTGTTAAATTACTGTTTTGAGTTGTAATATTGAACCCTATAACTTGATGGTTTTGGTGGCACTCCTTACTGTCATGTTGCACTTCATAAGTATGTTCCTGAGTTCACATATTGAGCCCTGGTTTCATTTTCATGTGCAGTCTTTGTTTTTGTAGTCTCGTATGTTGTTACTGCACACTCCGGCCTCACGTTACATTGGTTTCATTTTGATTTTGGATCGAGGCTGCATTGAGTTGTTTTCGTAAGACTTGAACTTGTTTGGAGCATTTGGATTGACTGAATACTTGAAGTCTTTATCCATATTTCCAGTTGTGCAATTGCATGCTTTTAATAATGCAACTTGCTTCGAGACAGTTGCATTCAGTTGCATTGTTAGTCTTCTCGTGTCTCTTGCATTTTGTTGTGGTTTGATTCCCTCTTGAATTTTGCAGTCTTGTTGTATATGATTGCATCTTTGAATCTGCGTAGCTTGTTACTGTGTTGCACTTGCTTGACCCAGTTTGGTAGTTGCATACATGTTGTGCACTTTACATGTCCTTCCCTTAGTACTATTGCAGTATATATATGACTTGATTCATATTTATGCTATGCACTACTTTCATTCTGGTATGTTCTAAGTTGCCACTGCCTTGTGATTTCGAACCTGTAGCCTTTGTGTTTACTTGTTCAATGAACTGTTGTATCACTTAGGCATTCCATTATCATGTATATATGTGCATTCGTGTATACTTGGTTTGTGGTCATCATGTCGGGTGCACCACTTCATTTGTGCACTTGTTTTGGTACAACTGCCTTTGTGCCTTGATGCTATTCCTTTATATGTATGTCGTGCATTGTTTTCAAGTACAGTTGCAACATGTTGATTGTTGCAGTTTGTATTTGCTGTACCCTTGCATTCATGTGGTGGCTGCAGTTTTGTTGCAGTTTTGCCCTTGTATTCTTGCGGTGTCATCTCGAAGTCTGAACATTGCTATGTTGTATTTATATCCATGCTTGAACTTGACTGGATATTGAATTGTATAGATTGGTCAGAGATGTTGCAGTCTCTGTTTTCTGTTAGTTGATTTGGATTATGGTCGAGGCTTGAGTTGTATGTCTTGATTATTTCAATTGAATTTGTACATTGAGTTGAATTCAGCTTAAACGCTTGGGTTTGACCTTATGCTCGCGTTGCAATTCTATTTGAATTGCATTTGTGTTGAACCTGACTTTTTCTCGGGTTTGACCTTGTACTCGATTGTAAACTTTTGTTATGCATTTACTGATCTTTTGCGTATTTCATATGCTGTATTGGCGAGGCTGTGCACGCGTGCGTGTACTGCAGCCAAATAGAAGTGACGTTTTGAATTGATATTTCAATAATTTGAATTGTTTTGTGTTCAATAGAATATTTTGAAATTATATTACGATTTGGTTTGATTTGATCTTTTTGTTGTTGTCTAATTATCTATTGATAATTAGATTATGAGTTTCTAATTATTTATTTAATAATTAGATTTTTGTTGTTAATTGCCGTTTAGGCAATCCTGATGTTTTTTTAAATTATCTTCATTGATAATCCTTTCATTTATCTTCGTTGATAATTTGAATTTGCTGATTTGTTATTTAACACTGTTAAGTGTTATATTTATCGTTATCCAAGTTCTTATTAAAGGATTGGATAGACAAGATTTTGTGACTGTCGTCTATTTGACTATTTAATTATTATTGCTTCTGTGCATTAATAACTAGGTTTGAATTAGACTGACCCGTGTATTATTTTCTTTTGAATGTAATACTCGGGTCAGACCGAGTTATTACAGGTTGTAGATATCTTGCTTTGGATTGCTGCTTGAGCTATGAAGTTTCTTTATATCATTTGGAGTAGTCGTTGTCATAATATAGGAAGATATGTATTCTTGTATATTATATACGGTAATGTATATGTATATGTAACTTCCAGAGTCGACAGTTGTAGGTGTATCATATGTATTGTATCACATGTATTGTAACTGACATCAGTTATTATATATATGATACTTTTTGTTTTATCTGTTTTTCGCATTTATATTATCTGTGTTATTATGATATTTATTGTCCTAAACTATTATGAACCATCGTAGTTCGTTATATACTGGAATTGGGTATGTCGATGGGAGTAAATAAATAAGAGATGAAAAATTTTAAATATATATACCACTCCTATCGAAATAACCAATACTAGTGTAAGGCCTAACTACGGATGGCCGCTCCTGTCCAGCCTTATTCTTCGTGATAACAGACGGTATTTCCTTTAATACTCTTTGTTATTGTGAACATAGAGGTGGGGCGCCACACAATAACTCCTTCGATGATGATTACAAGGTATAAAGTTGCTTTAGAAATACCTAACAAATGATGTGGCGTAGTAGTGGTGTCTAAATATTAAAAAATGTTAAGTATCATGTATACTCTTTTGTATTTTATTGGTGTTTGTAGTGAAATCTATCATGAAATTGTTTGGATTACATGTTCATGTATTTTGCGAATGGTTGAGAGGTGTGTTTATGATAAGAAAAATGTTTTTTGTTTTTATAATCTGACCAAAATTGAAGTAGCATCTTGTGCATGTGCAAAATGCATGTTTCATATATAATTACATGTCTAATAATGTAGTTTTCCATAGATTCATTATTTATAATTCGTAGTAGTCAAACATTAAACTAACTTAATCTGATGTAGATGTCAATCTACATCCAAACAATTTTACTTATGAATTACTATTTAAAACTAGTTATAAATTTCTATTTAGAATTAGCAGAAAATAGGTTAAATGACAAGTTTTATTTTAATTTTAGATCAAAGGATGTCCCAGTTATGTAATAGGGCGGGAGGACAATTTTTTATTTTTGTTGTCTTTGGGCCAAAATTTTCTGTTCAAGGATATTTCTATTATAACGCTAACTGCTTATCTCTTATTGTATGCAATAATTTTTTGATTTAAAATCGATCTAGCACCATCGCTTAGAATTATTTGGCAATAGGTCTTCTCGATCTAATAATATTGCTTGCAATTATTCAACAATATGTCCATTCTTTCTCATCTACTAGTTGATTTGAATAGCCCAAAGTTTTATTTGTATATTTGTTTTAATTTCTGTTTGATTGTGAAGTTATTTTCATTTGTTTTTATTTAATTTTTTTCTAGGACCTTTTTTTAATGGGGGATAGGAGTTCTTATAATTCGATTTCTTCTTTTAGTTTTGATTGGTATACTCCTTTTCCTCATTTATTCTATTGTTCAATTAGGTAAGGGTTTAATGTTCTTGTAATTTTTGTTTTGCTAAATTGGATTAGCTTTTAATTATATTTCTTATGCTATATACAATTATGTAGTTATCATCTTCTTATTTGTTGACAGTGATTATAGCATATAGTGTTACTTAGTGTAGATTCATTATTTTCAAATTTATTGTAACGACCCAGGATTTTTAATAATTAAAATTTGAATATTTAATTAATTTTAAATATTAAGGAGTGAATTTATAAGTCAAATAAATTTTTATTTTTAATTATTGGATTTTAATTGGATAATTAAATCGATAATTTAATATGTTAAATTATGGAAATAATTGAAAATTGGGTTAAATATGATTGAAAATGATTTGTAAAATTTTATTTTATCATGTTGGAGTTAGAACGATATTTTAGAACTTTTAAAATCGAATTAAAAGTTATTTTGTGAAAATTGAATATTTTAATATTAAAATCGACTAGTAAAAATAGTCAATTTTTGAACAGTCTCAGAATTGAACGAAACCAGTTCCATTGGATCCGTAATAGTTAGTTATTACCGGATTTCAATTTTCGTGTCAATCGGAGTTACCGTTTGAGCGTGGCAGCTCGAAACGCATCGAATTATTTTTAATTTTAATTTGGCGAGTTAAAATAGCCATTTTTCAAAAAGTCTCGGATTTCGATGAAACCAGTTTCATCGGATCCGTAATGTGATATTATTGCAAGGTTTCAAATTTCAAGTCAATTGGATTTACCGTTTGTCCGGTACAAATTAAAACGCCTAGAAATCGATTTAAATCGGTTTAATTCAAATTGAGCATTTATTGCCATAACTCGCACAGATGTCCGAATTAGCTTCCGAAACCTGTTCCATTGTGTCCGGAACGTGGGATAAACCTTAGGAACGTCAGTTTCGGCGCGTAAATCGGAGTTCAGAATTTCCGGATGAATAGTGTTCGAATTTTTCCTATAAATAGCACCACCACCCCTCTCATAAATAAAAAAAATATATATATCTAAACCTAACCCTAGCCGCCAGTTTCAAATGGAAGGCCAGAAATCTCCTATTTTCATTCCTTAATCTCTCTCAATCCATTCACAATCAAGCAAAGTGATTAACTACAACATTGTAGAGCAAGGCGAGAGCTTTCAATCCATACGGTGGTGATCGTGTTTGGAGCGACGTGGAGGGAGCAATTGGGGCCGAAACCTACAGATTTCGCATGCATTTTTGAGGCTGTAGAGTAGGCCGAACTTCAGGTGGTTGGTGGTGGAGGTAGCTCTCGCGAAGGGCTTCGACATGGCAGTGGTTTGATGAGGTTTAGTTGAGTATTGATGGTGCAAATCAAAACCCTAGTTCTAAGAAGATGGGTTTGGGTGTGCGGCCTGTACATGAATGAAGGGGAGAGGAAGAAAGCAAGGTGCGGTGGTGATTGCATGATGAAGGATCCAATGGCCAGAAACTAGTGTAGGTTAATAAAAGGAAATTATGTTGTAATTGTTTTTATAAAATTGTGTATAAACTTCATAAAATCATAACTTTTTCATACGAGGTCGAAAACACACGAAACCAGTTGCGTTGGAATCGTATCGACGAGCACTACGCGATGGAGTTGGTTTGGAGTCGTTTGGAGTTAGTGAGAATTTTGGGTAAAATTAAACGTCCGTTTAATTTTATTCGAAATAAATCGCTAAAACGGAATTTAAAATCAAGGTGAGAACTTCTCACTCAATCGAATCAGTTTCAATTTTATTTTAAATAGTTAGATTTAAAATATTTGAATGCATGTTTGAATGATGATTGTTATCTATTGATTGTTAAAATAGACATTATACGCCGTTAGTAAGCGGATGTTATTTATTAAAAACATATACCGCGAATATTTCATAAACAGTGAAATTGGTATTATATATAATAGCAATATATATATATTGGCATATGTATATATTGGAGTTATTGATTTCCCGCATTTTTTGTTTAGCAGATGAGACCCTATTGCGTCGTTATTAAGCGGATAATATTTATTAAAAACATATACCGCGATAATTTCGTACTGGAGCGAAATTGGTATTGTGCTAATGTTTGTGGATGCAGGAAACAGGTTGGAGGGATCCAACTGGATTCCTCAACAGTATTTATTTGATTTCAGATATTTTGATATTTGATGGATTATCATATCGATATATGATATCGTTGTAGTCGTGATTGACTATTTGGTGTGTAGCATCATTGGACCCAGATTTTGGGATTTTAAAATGATTTTTAAAGTGATTTTTGAAAATATACTTTATTTTTGGAATTGATCCATTATAAATAAATAAACGTTATAATTTTTAAAGTTATAAAAATTATGATTTTTGAGAAATATAGTAAAAAAAAACTGATTTTTGAGAATATGATGCTAATGATTTTATAAAATAGTTTAATCGGGATTTTAGAATTATTGTGAACAGTTTAAATATAGGATTTATAAAATTTAATTATTTTATGAATCAAAAGGATGAAGTTTTTAAAGGAATTTAAAGACGTTTAAAAAGAATAATATAAATTGACCTATATTAAGAGGTTTATAAATGGATATTTATAAATTGAAATATTGACATTATAAAACGAGTTTTTATAAGTGTTTGAATGAAGTGAAAATGAATTTTGTAAATGAATGGAATTTATAAAATTAAAAATGGTGAAGTTATAAATGGAATTTATAAATAGTAAGATTTATAAATTTGTGAAGTTATTTGAAGAATAGATTTGGTTAGATAAATGAATCTTATAAGTTATAAGATTTATGATTTGGAAAGTCTTTAAAAGAACGATTTTGTAAAATAATCGTTTTATAAGCATTTGACTTATAATATGAACTTTTAGTTTATAATTGAGTTATAAACTGGAATAGGTTAATAAAGGAATTTATAAAAAGAAGTTTTTATAAAATAAATAGAAATGGAATTTATAAACGTTGTTTTATAAATTCGCAAACGACTTATTTTGATAAGTTAATTGTTGAAACCTATTAATGGAGTTATATTCACATTTTTGACCGTGAATGATCCTTTAAAATAAAATGAATAAAAGAATGAAAATTTGTTAACGTAGTATATTCACGTTTTTGAATAGTGAATAATATGTTAAAGAAAATGTTTAGAATGTGATATTTTAAATAGAATTAAAACGATCTAACGATGTTTTAAGATATGTTGAGGTTCGAAACCATAGATTTCAACTGTGATTGTTGAAATAGACGTTTTCGAGAAATAGAAGGAAATAATGGACTATAACACTGTTGTTATAGTAAATGATTTCCGAAAGGAAATGTTTTGTATAGTATTGGGATTTATATATCTATCTTAAAATTCGAATCCCTATACTAGTGATTTTGGGTTGTCGTAACGATGTTTTACGCAACATTCGTTTTGGCCCAAATAAATATGTTTATGAGAATGATTTCCTTAAAGAATGAAATATATACTTAATCTCGATTTAAGTATATTGAATATTTTCTAAGTGCTGAAAATAAATAAAATTTGTGAATTACTTATGAATAAATAAGTATGGAAATGTTTTTCCAATATAAAGTGAATATTAGAGAATTTATCTTTTTGAAGGTAAATTGAAATGAATAATTGAAATCATATGCATGGATATTTTGAAATATAAATTCATTATGAAATTTATAAAAAGAAAGTGGAATTTGATTTAAAATAAATATTGATTTATTTTTGAAGTATTGAAATTATATATCTAGTGAAGATATTTTGGAAAATAAATAATTTGGAAAATTATTTGGAAACTGGTGATGTCGTGCATATCCATTGATAGTTCAATAACCGACTATCAATATTTCCCTTTGAATGGGTATTTGATGTGATTTGTTTGAATTCGAATGCCACACTTATTTTTGAATAAGCGCTCACTATTCGGGTTAACCGGGAAAGGACCATGGGGTCGTATAACCCATTCCGAATATGTGATACGTCGTTGTGAATTGCATTTGAAGATCGGTGTTGAAGACCGGATATTTGCGAGAGCGATAGGATGACCTGTCGATTGACTCTGCACCGAGTTGCTCCGGTATAGAGTTCTCCATATGTGATGGGAAATCCGATCAGGATTGTGAATATCCGGATTGCAAGGACTTCTTTGTAAGTGCCTTCGGTTTTGTTCGAGCCCGGAACAGACTTGTATGGATTGTATGTCTGACATTACAAGTTGAGATATAAAGCCGATTTCTTTCAAATATATTTCTGTTGGTGGCGGAGAATTTATTCTTTTAGCTTAACACCCTTCTCTGAGACGTACGAGCTCAGAGGTTATATAGTTGAAGTTATCAGCGATATATTCCCAATTTGGTAATGTGACATGCTGAGTGTTGCTGAAATGATCATTGTGTTGATTATTTGTGATAGGATCATTTATTTGATCGTCTATCTTTGTGATCATTTCTATGATCATTTGTTGACCCAAAGCACGGCTTTTGTATAAAGTGTGTTTTTGTGGATGTGACTTCGTCGAGCCTCACAAACCGGTAATGGTCGAAACAGGAATTATGCGGCAAGGTTTCCAGGGATCGCTTCCCTAGGGTATGACCATTCCTTCTGGAAAAGGGTAGTATCATGGTATGGAGCCAAGATTCTTACTCATGTTGAAAACACTTTATGATTGTGTGATGATGGTGACGAGCGCTCGGTTAAAGGTTCCAAAGGACCGGGGGTGGTATATCTGAGGGTTTGTAATATCCCTTAGGAAAAGGGATTCCCGGCTTTGTTTAGCGGAGAACGGTGGTTCTCGGGGCGTCCTTCCAGAGGCGTTTCCATGTGGCAATGGGAAGTTCCTTGGCCTGACCATTTGTTGGAAAATCCATTCTTCAAATACGAGCCTTGTACGGTTTTAGTTGTATAACCTGCTATGGAATGTGGCGGTAACCCGCTATTGAACATGGTAGCTATAGTAGGCATAGTTCGAAATGTCTATGTTGGCTAAGATTTATATTCTACTTTCGAAATGAATTTTTTCCTACACTATGCACTAGTAATAATATCAAAGGTTCTTTTAAATGCGTATCAAGCATCTTTGACTATCATAAGGAGAAATCTCCTCCGATTCTGCGTTTGCATTGTGTGTGTGTGCGGGAGGCCTTATGGTAGTCTCATTTTTAAAAGCATTGCGAATTGACTTTAAAAATATTCCTCTATTTTGATTTTAAAGATAAATAAACTGTTTTGAGTTCTCACACCAGTCACATGACTGACTTGGAGTTTATTGTTTTCCTTCCTAAACTCTGGGTGCCCACCAATTTCCACACGGGCAGTCAAGAGTTAGGTTTATCAGGATATTCTGGATATTCTGGAGTTGCTGGTGGCAAGCTGGATGGCATGACGTATACTAGTTATATAGTATTTCTTTTTCCGCTGCACTGTTTGATGTTGTATGATGTTGTACACTCTGATGATATGATGTAATGAAATGTAATGTATGAAATGTAATAACTGATATAGTTCTTTGTTTAAAGATTATTCATTTATTATTATATGTTGTTCCGCTGCGAATTGTGAGATTCTGTTGTTCTGTTGTTTTCTATTCTCTTTTTCTTCTATTTTAAAATTTTCTATTTTCTTTCCTCTCCATCTTCTATCCTTTTCTCTTCTCTTTTCTTAAATACTTTTTCTTTTTCTTAAACCATAACATTTCGGATTTTTGGCCTTCGATTTCTCGGCAGTCGATAAAGTGAGTATCGATGTTGAATTTTCGAAAGTCGAAAATTTTCGGGGCGTTACATTTGGTATCAGAGCTTATGGTTAAGCGACAACCATGGTTCTGTTGGATATTACTCATTAGAGATAGAGTCAGTAGTACTCTAGATTGAGTTTGAGAGTAATAATAGCTATGAGAGCGTATTTGTTAGTGAATATAAAAATTGTTTTATATTGTGATGATTGGTTTGTTGAGTGGTATATAGATTCTGGTTAATACGAGTAATTAACGTTGTTGATAGGGATCTCTAAACACTTGTACAGAACAATTCGACACAATATTGTTTTAAAATTGGGTAAATGAAATAATTTTACCTTGATTATATTTTTATATATAAAGGGATAATTTTTCAGAATTATTAAAGTATATATAAGTTGTTGAATAAGTTGTTTGAATAATCTAAATAAAAGAATTGTATAAGCAAAAGAATTATAAGATTGAATTATAATTAAAGTGATTTACAATTGAGAAATAAACTTATATATATGAGAAGTGAAACTATATGAATATATTTATGAATATGAGTTGAAATAAAAACGAATTTAAAGTTAAATGGAAATTTACTTTAGAAATGGAAATATAACTTAAGTGATGTTGAATGAAGTTGATATGGGTGTCAAAGTAAATTAACAAAGTGAAGGATAAATGTGAACTTGAGTTATATAAATGAAATTCAACTGTTGTAATTGAATTAAATTAATGGATTGAATGTTAATCAATTAAATGTAAATAAAGTTGATATGAAATAATGAATATAAGTGTTAATTCATTAAAATCTAATGTTATTGGAAGTTGAAAAATTGAATGGAAATCAATTTAATGTTAAACCAAATAGAATGAATATAAGCAAAGAAATTTGGTTGTAATTAATAAACATTGATGGTTATATGGTTGTTAGTTGATTGATTGTATATAATTCATTAAGTGTTAATGAAATTAAGTTAATGAAATTGGAAGCTAAAGTAATTGAAATCCAATTGGAAGTTAAATGAATCTTAAATAGAATTGAATTTGAATTGGAAGTGAACCAACTTGAATATGAATTAGTGAACATAAACTAATTGAGAATGAATGTTAGTAAACATCCACTGTTAATGAATCAAATATGATTTAAATTAAAAACCATTTCATTGAATATTAATGAGAATATGAATGAATAATTATTGGTTATGAATGATAGTTGGTTGATGGTTGCATTTGTTGCTTTTGTTACATTTGCTATGTTGACATATATAGTTATTATGTTGCTATATGTTGTATATTGATACTATTATCTATATGCATGTTCTCATGTTGTTTGTTGAGTGATTAGTAGGTGCGGATCGCGTTTGCTTCGCATTTGGAGCTCGCTTTCGCGCTATATTAGCCGTATATGCTTGCTAATAAAATATAAGGTACATATCTCGGATTACATACCGTACTTTTACATTTTTTCCCTGCGGGGTGCCTCATTACTTGATGAGATGTATATTTGTGATATATATACTGTCATTTTTTTTCGGATCGAGCCGCGCAAAGGAGACTATGGCGAATTTTTCCGGAAATTTAAGGCGTTAGAAAAAATTTGAGAATTTTTGGAAATTTTTTGAAAACTTTAACTTTGATTTGGAATTGAAAGTTAAACAATAGTAGTTGTTTTTGAAAAGATAACTAAGTATGATTTGAAAACTTGGTAAGTTATTATAAGAAGTTTGGCTATGAATTTTATGGAAAGTTAATAAATTCTATAACCTTTCTTATTTGATAATTTCGAGGACGAAATTCTTTTAAGTGGGGAAGATTGTAACGACCCAGGATTTTTAATAATTAAAATTTGAATATTTAATTAATTTTAAATATTAAGGAGTGAATTTATAAGTCAAATAAATTTTTATTTTTAATTATTGGATTTTAATTGGATAATTAAATCGATAATTTAATATGTTAAATTATGGAAATAATTGAAAATTGGGTTAAATATGATTGAAAATGATTTGTAAAATTTTATTTTATCATGTTGGAGTTAGAACGATATTTTAGAACTTTTAAAATCGAATTAAAAGTTAATTTGTGAAAATTGAATATTTTAATATTAAAATCGACTAGTAAAAATAGTCAATTTTTGAACAGTCTCAGAATTGAACGAAACCAGTTCTATTGGATCCGTAATAGTTAGTTATTACCGGATTTCAATTTTCGTATCAATCGGAGTTACCGTTTGAGCGTGCCAGCTCGAAACGCATCGAATTATTTTTAATTTTAATTTGGCGAGTTAAAATAGCCATTTTTCAAAAAGTCTCGGATTTCGACGAAATCAGTTTCATCGGATCCGTAATGTGATATTATTGCAAGGTTTCAAATTTCAAGTCAATTGGATTTACCGTTTGTCCGGTACAAATTAAAACGCCTAGAAATCGATTTAAATCGGTTTAATTCAAATTGAGCGTTTATTGCCATAACTCGCACAGATGTCCGAATTAGCTTCCGAAACCTGTTCCATTGTGTCCGGAACGTGGGATAAACCTTAGGAACATCAGTTTCGGCGCGTAAATCGGAGTTCGGAATTTCCGGATGAATAGTGTTCGAATTTTTCCTATAAATAGCACCACCACCCCTCTCATAAATAAAAAATATATATATATCTAAACCTAACCCTAGCCGCCAGTTTCAAATGGAAGGCCAGAAATCTCCTATTTTCATTCCTTAATCTCTCTCAATCCATTCACAATCAAGCAAAGTGATTAACTACAACATTGTAGAGCAAGACGAGAGCTTTCAATCCATACGGTGGTGATCGTGTTTGGAGCGACGTGGAGGGAGCAATTGGGGCCGAAACCAACAGATTTCGCACGCATTTTTGAGGCTGTAGAGCAGGCCGAACTTCAGGTGGTTGGTGGTGGAGGTAGCTCTCGCGAAGGGCTTCGACATGGCAGTGGTTTGATGAGGTTTAGTTGAGTATTGATGGTGCAAATCAAAACCCTAGTTCTAAGGGGATGGGTTTGGGTGTGCGGCCTGTACGTGAATGAAGGGGAGAGGAAGAAAGCAAGGTGCGGTGGTGATTGCATGATGGAGGATCCAATGGCCAGAAACTAGTGTAGGTTAATAAAAGGAAATTATGTTGTAATTGTTTTTATAAAATCGTGTATAAACTTCATAAAATCATAACTTTTTCATACGAGGTCGAAAACGCGCGAAACCAGTTGCGTTGGAATCGTATCGACGAGCACTACGCGATAGAGTTGGTTTGGAGTTGTTTGGAGTTAGTGAGAATTTTGGGTAAAATTTTATTCGAAATAAATCGCTAAAACGGAATTTAAAATCAAGGTGAGAACTTCTCACTCAATCGAATCAGTTTCAATTTTATTTTAAATAGTTAGATTTAAAATATTTGAATGCATGTTTGAATGATGATTGTTATCTATTGATTGTTAAAATAGACATTATACGCCGTTAGTAAGCGGATGTTATTTATTAAAAACATATACCGCGAATATTTCATAAACAGTGAAATTGGTATTATATATAATAGCAATATATATATATTGGCATATGTATATATTGGAGTTATTGATTTCCCGCATTTTTTGTTTAGCGGATGAGACCCTATTGCGCCGTTATTAAGCGGATAATATTTATTAAAAACATATAACGCGATAATTTCGTACTGGAGCGAAATTGGTATTGTGCTTATGTTTGTGGATGCAGGAAACAGGTTGAAGGGATCCAACTGGATTCCTCAACAGTATTTATTTGATTTCAGATATTTTGATATTTGATGGATTATCATATCGATATATGATATCGTTGTAGTCGTGATTGACTATTTGGTGTGTAGCATCATTGGACCCAGATTTTGGGATTTTAAAATGATTTTCAAAGTGATTTTTGAAAATATACTTTATTTTTGGAATTGATCCATTATAAATAAATAAACGTTATAATTTTTAAAGTTATAAAAATTATGATTTTTGAGAAATGTAGTAAAAAAAAACTGAATTTTGAGAATATGATGCTAATGATTTTATAAAATAGTTTAATCGGGATTTTAGAATTATTGTGAACAGTTTAAATATAGGATTTATAAAATTTAATTATTTTATGAATCAAAAGGATGAAGTTTTTAAAGGAATTTAAAGACGTTTAAAAAGAATAATATAAATTGACCTATATTAAGAGGTTTATAAATGGATATTTATAAATTGAAATATTGACATTATAAAACGAGTTTTTATAAGTGTTTGAATGAAGTGAAAATGAATTTTGTAAATGAATGGAATTTATAAAATTAAAAATGGTGAAGTTATAAATGGAATTTATAAATAGTAAGATTTATAAATTTGTGAAGTTATTTGAAGAATAGATTTGGTTAAATAAATGAATCTTATAAGTTATAAGATTTATGATTTGGAAAGTCTTTAAAAGAACGATTTTGTAAAATAATCGTTTTATAAGCATTTGACTTATAATATGAACTTTTAGTTTATAATTGAGTTATAAACTGGAATAGGTTAATAAAGGAATTTATAAAAAGAAGTTTTTATAAAATAAATAGAAATGGAATTTATAAACGTTGTTTTATAAATTCGCAAACGACTTATTTTGATAAGTTAATTGTTGAAACCTATTAATGGAGTTATATTCACATTTCTGACTGTGAATGATCCTTTAAAATAAAATGAATAAAAGAATGAAAATTTGTTAACGTAGTATATTCACGTTTTTGAATAGTGAATAATATGTTAAAGAAAATGTCTAGAATGTGATATTTTAAATAGAATTAAAACGATCTAACGATGTTTTAAGATATGTTGAGGTTCGAAACCATAGATTTCAACATTGATTGTTGAAATAGACGTTTTCGAGAAATAAAAGGAAATAATGGACTATAACACTGTTGTTATAGTAAATGATTTCCGAAAGGAAATGTTTTGTATAGTATTGGGATTTATATATCTATCTTAAAATTCGAATCCCTATACTAGTGATTTTGGGTTGTCGTAACGATGTTTTACGCAACATTCATTTTGGCCCAAATAAATATGTTTATGAGAATGATTTCCTTAAAGAATGAAATATATACTTAATCTCGATTTAAGTATATTGAATATTTTCTAAGTGTTGAAAATAAATAAAATTTGTGAATTACTTATGAATAAATAAGTATGGAAATGTTTTTCCAATATAAAGTGAATATTAGAGAATTTATCTTTTTGAAGGTAAATTGAAATGAATAATTGAAATCATATGCATGGATATTTTGAAATATAAATTCATTATGAAATTTATAAAAAGAAAGTGGAATTTGATTTAAAATAAATATTGATTTATTTTTGAAGTATTGAAATTATATATCTAGTGAAGATATTTTGGAAAATAAATAATTTGGAAAATTATTTGGAAACTGGTGATGTCGTGCATATCCATTGATAGTTCAATAACCGACTATCAATATTTCCCTTTGAATGGGTATTTGATGTGATTTGTTTGAATTCGAATGCCACACTTATTTTTGAATAAGCGCTCACTATTCGGGTTAACCGGGAAAGGACCATGGGGTCATATAACCCATTCCGAATATGTGATACGTCGTTGTGAATTGCATTTGAAGATCGGTGTTGAAGACCGGATATTTGCGAGAGCGATAGGATGACCTGTCGATTGACTCTGCACCGAGTTGCTCCGGTATAAAGTTCTCCATATGTGATGGGAAATCCGATCAGGATTGTGAATATCCGGATTGCAAGGACTTCTTTGTAAGTGCCTTCGGTTTTGTTCGAGCCCGGAACAGACTTGTATGGATTGTATGTCTGACATTACAAGTTGAGATATAAAGCCGATTTCTTTCAAATATATTTCTGTTGGTGGCGGAGAATTTATTCTTTTAGCTTAACACCCTTCTCTGAGACGTACGAGCTCAGAGGTTATATAGTTGAAGTTATCAGCGATATATTCCCAATTTGGTAATGTGACATGCTGAGTGTTGCTGAAATGATCATTGTGTTGATTATTTGTGATAGGATCATTTATTTGATCGTCTATCTTTGTGATCATTTCTATGATCATTTGTTGACCCAAAGCACGGCTTTTGTATAAAGTGTGTTTTTGTGGACATGACTTCGTCGAGCCTCACAAACCGGTAATGGTCGAAACAGGAATTGTGCGGCAAGGTTTCCAGGGATCGCTTCCCTAGGGTATGACCATTCCTTCTGGAAAAGGGTAGTATCATGGTATGGAGCCCAGATACTTACTCATGTTGAAAACACTTTATGATTGTGTGATGATGGTGACGAGCGCTCGGTTAAAGGTTCCAAAGGACCGGGGGTGGTATATCTGAGGGTTTGTAATATCCCTTGGGAAAAGGGATTCCCGGCTTTGTTTAGCGGAGAACGGTGGTTCTCGGGGCGTCCTTCCAGAGGCGTTTCCATGTGGCAATGGGAAGTTCCTTGGCCTGACCATTTGTTGGAAAATCCATTCTTCAAATACGAGCCTTGTACGGTTTTAGTTGTATAACCTGCTATGGAATGTGGCGGTAACCCGCTATTGAACATGGTAGCTATAGTAGGCATAGTTCGAAATGTCTATGTTGGCTAAGATTTATATTCTACTTTCGAAATGAATTTTTTCCTACACTGTGCACTAGTAATAATATCAAAGGTTCTTTTAAATGCGTATCAAGCATCTTTGACTATCATAAGGAGAAATCTCCTCCGATTCTGCGTTTGCATTGTGTGTGTGTGCGGGAGGCCTTATGGTAGTCTCATTTTTAAAAGCATTGCGAATTGACTTTAAAAATATTCCTCTATTTTGATTTTAAAGATAAATAAACTGTTTTGAGTTCTCACACCAGTCACATGACTGACTTGGAGTTTATTGTTTTCCTTCCTAAACTCTGGGTGCCCACCAATTTCCACACGGGCAGTCAAGAGTTAGGTTTATCAGGATATTCTGGATATTCTGGAGTTGCTAGAGGCAAGCTGGATGGCATGACGTATACTAGTTATATAGTATTTCTTTTTCCGCTGCACTGTTTGATGTTGTATGATGTTGTACACTCCGATGATATGATGTAATGAAATGTAATGTATGAAATGTAATAACTGATATAGTTCTTTGTTTAAAGATTATTCATTTATTATTATATGTTGTTCCGCTGCGAATTGTGAGATTCTGTTGTTCTGTTGTTTTCTATTCTCTTTTTCTTCTATTTTAAAATTTTCTATTTTCTTTCCTCTCCATCTTCTATCTTTTTCTCTTCTCTTTTCTTAAATACTTTTTCTTTTTCTTAAACCATAACATTTCGGGTTTTTGGCCTTCGATTTCTCGGCAGTCGATAAAGTGAGTATCGATGTTGAATTTTCGAAAGTCGAAAATTTTCGGGGCGTTACATTTATCAACTCACTTTATGTATGATGATAATAGTTATAGTTTCCATGTAGGTTTGAATGCTTCTCTTCTGCTTCTTTTTAAGAGTGAGTTATGTGAATATTGATCAACTTTAACTCCACTGAGCATTGAAATATCGTATACACTTAAGGGGAAGTGTAGAGTTCTTGATACTGATTTATATTTACAAAATACTGTTTAAACAAAGAATTTCTAGTATTTAGCATAAGATAGAAACAACTTTTGTTGGAATGTGACAGTGGTAGTGTTAGTGATTCTGCTACCGGAGATTCTTTGATTTTTGATTCATTCGGTATATACATTCTATTTGATTTTAAGCAAATATTGAAGAAGGGAAATAATATTTCAATTTTGGATTTTGTTGGATGTCAGTTTGATCGAGCTTTAGAATCCAATTTTTTTTAAATAGCTAATCAAATTAAAAATTGATATAAGTTGAAGAATATTAAGAATTGTAGAGAAAGAGTTACTTCTATTTTTACTTGGTTTGGTAAAGGTTGCAAGTTTAAAATTCATGCTACTTTTGACTCTAGAAGTGTTAGTTATTTTTTAATAGATGTTTGACTCCTGAGCATTCTTGTGGTGTCAGATTACGGGATGTTAATCATCCTCATATTTCTAATTAATCTATTAAATCTACGATTATTAATCAAATTAGAAATGGAACCAAAAGAACTTATTAATCATTTTAGAAGAGAATATAATTTCAGCATGAATTACTACTATGTTTATTATGGGAACAAATGGCAATGAAAGGAATTTATGGTGTTGATGCTTCTTTTAGAATGGATTACAATGGTATTTAGAAGTAGTTAGGAATTCAAATCCTAGGAGCTATATTAATGTGGAAGTAAATTCTGGAACAAATCAATTTGAAAGATTTTATTTAGATATTCATTCATGTATTGTTGGTTTTAAACACTATCGTCCTTTGAATTTTTTTTAGATGCTATCTTTTGAAAGCTACATCTAGTGTTTTGTTAGCGATAACTGCCAAAAATGGGAATCAGGGTTTTTTTTCCTTTGGCCATGGCAATTGTTTCTAAATAAAATGAATCTAATTAGAGTTAGTTTTGTGAACATTTAAAAATATGCTTGACGAAGATCGACCTTTGGTTTCTATGTCTGATAGGTAGTGGGGTTTGCTTTTCAGTGTTCCAAAGCTTTTTCCATCTTCTTTCCATTCATTTTGCTTGTTTCATATGCGAAGTAATCTTCTTAGTTATATGAAGGTTAAGAATAAAGATGATTATATGAAAGATTTATTTACAAGATCTGCCGCTCTTTTTAATTTTTAAAGAGCAATGAATAAATATATCAAGGTTGGTGATTCTGCAACTATAGATTTTATAAGTGATAAACCGTATGATCATTGGGTTGATCTTTTTTTCCGGGGAAGCATTATGGTGAGTTATATTCTCATGTGGCCGAAAGCTTTAATTCATGGATTTTAGATGAATGTGCCCTTCCTATTACTTCTTGTTTAGAAGGTATTTGAATTAAGTTGATGGAGCAAAAGTCTAAACATAGAGAGGAGGTGTGTAATTGGAAAAGTATTATTTGCCTACATTGGAAGCTCGATTGTCTGAACTTATTGATGAAGGTTATGCATGTGATGTGTTTAAGTCTTCTAATTATTATTTTGAGTTAAAGCTCTGAAATCTCATCTTGTTGATCTGAATTCGAGAATGTGTAGTTGTAACCGATGGAAAATCACTTGTTTCCCTTGTGTTCATGCTATAAAATGTATGAACAGGTCTAAGTTATCTGTTTATGACTTTGTGGAATATTATTATACAACTGTTTATAGTGCTTCTTATTCTCATGTTATAATTTCAATTCCTAATTTTGATAAACCTAGAGCTTTACTTGAGAATACTTAAATTGTAAAGCCTTCTAAATTTGTTCGTCAAGCTAGTGAACCATCATTTAAGAGAAAGGGAGGTCTGGCCTTTTTTGAAACCAAGGAAAATAAATGTGGAAGATGCAATCGATATGGCCATAATCACAGAAATTGAAAATCTGTACTGAAATTTTAGTTGTTTCAGGTATTATTTCTTTTTACTACATATGGTATTTAGTATATTTTGGTCTAATTGATCTTTCTATTTTTTTTTGTTTCTAATTAAGAGTTGCCGCTCTTAATTGAATAAGGTTACATTTTTTAGTTCTTTTATTTAGCTTTATTTCAAATTGATTTTTTTACTTTAATTATTGTAGAAATTCTATATTGTAGATATGTGGGGTGTAAGGTGGTGTTGATTTCCTTGATGGTATTGGGACTCTTGGCTATTGTTTGATTTTGGATACTGTTAGAGTTTGCAGATAGTTGATTTTTATTAAAAAAAATATCGCCCACTATTTCAATGTTGTAATTATAAGTTCACTTGCTATTTTATGTGTTTTCTTTAGTAATTGGGAAAAAAGTAGCTTTGAACAGTTTGTAGTTTTCAGTTAGGTTGTTTACCTTTATAAACCATTGATGTTTAATAAACAAAAGAACGGATTTGTGCAGTTAGCATATTCAACTTCTATATATATGCAACGTTTAATTATTTTACAATGTGAATGGAATTTGTTGGATGGTTATCTATTGTACTTTAGTTACATTTGTTATATGATGTTAGCTTGTGCAATTTGAAGTTGTAAATTGCTAATCTTTTTTTAATTTTATATTCTTAATGTTGTGGATATAAGAATTAGCATAAAAGTACTTCATATTGAAACTGTTCCATGATTAGTAGCATTTAAACCTTTTTATGTTTATTATGTTATGAATCACTAGTTATGAGTGACTTTAGTAATTCTCTTATCATTTGTATATTCTTTCTGTTGTTAATTCTCTTTATAAATTATCGGTATCAATAGCTTTGTTGTCATTGGTGTACTTACATTGTAGGTTGATATGAACAATATGTATGCATTGTTGAATAATAGATGAAATTGTGTTACACTTTAAACAAGATTACCTACTACAAATGCAACGAGTGATATTAGTAAGAATATTAATTGCAAATATAACCAGTCTATCGCAAGCGTGTTTGATATTAGTTATACTGTCCACCAGTCAGAATGTCAAAACATATTAAAATAACAAATTGTAAATGCGACAAGTTTGATATTCAGAAACATGTGGTAAAAGCAACATATTGCAATTGCAGAAAGTTTGAGATAGGTCAGAATTTCAACAACAAACATACAAAAGTCACAACGTCAATAGTCAAGTGCTTTCTTTTCATGCATTGTCATTTTAAATAACTTTAAGACTACTAAAAAAACATTGTATTTAACACATTTCATATTTTTTAAAGAGTTAAATCTGCATGCTAATCATTTTTCCAAACATATTAGCATCTTTTGTCGTTGTAAATTTTATGATGTCGGTGTTGTTATGTAGTATTTATAGATCTAAGTGCTTTTTTCACCTATTGCCAATTCATATGCTAATGTAGCTCTGATTAGGTCCATTGTCAGCTCGTCATAAGAAAATGGTAATAAGTGAGGTTTCATTTCTGTTAAGTGCTTTATAATCTCCATAACATATAGTCCACAATCAAGTCTGTTAAAAGAGAAAATGATAAGTAAATAATGATAAATAAATTGTAAATTTTTTATTAGTAAAAACAAAAATGTTAAAAGTTATATATATATAATAAAACATTCAGAGTTATCAAGATGGAATAAAACTATGACTATGAAATCTAAGATAGATATGTTTATATATTTGATTGCTTCAGTCATTGCTTGAGGGGTTCATCTACTAGTTGAAGTTGATCCAATTTGTTGTTCTGTTTTTGGTGTCATTTACATTTTGGTAATGACTAGCAGGATGTTTACTATTAGTGCAAATACACATCATTGAGGTAAGTTACATACATAGTCTTGTCATAAGATATCAAGGGTTGTCTAAATTTGGCTTAGAGAAAGTACATGAACAAACGATGTAATACTTATATGTCGAAATTTTAAAAGTGAGCTACAAGTAAGTACATAATGTAAATAAACAGCAATTAAGTCCCAAAAGTGTAAGCGTGTAGCAAGTAAGTATCACATGTTAAAGTGGACGATGGTTGATAAGCATATACACGTTTTGTAAGTGTGTCGGTAGGAATTAGACGTGTTGTTTAATTTTCAAAGAAAACACAATGTTCATGTAGCAAGCATTGTATTGAATACTTTCACACTTTTGTTTAACCTTACTGGATTTAATTATTTTCGTAAATTCAATGAAGCTGCAGATGACATGGCGTAGTTTGGAACTCAAAGCACAAAGAATTTTTAGGTATTATGACAAATTATTAGTGAAATTTTTCTACAGAAAAATTATTTGGAAGCCCATCACTGATGAGTTGTTCACATTTAGCTGATCAATTTCTAAACAAGAAGCTAGTGGTTGAAATTCTAAAAATTGGTCTTTTATATGGAATTAGTGAAAAAAAATATTGCTTTCGGAAATACAAAGTGAAACTAGGATGAGATAAAGTTGGAGTTGCGGTGATAAAGTTGATGAAGTGAGAGTTCGATGTTATCAAAAAGTATTTACTATCAAATAATATAATTATCCATATTGAAAATGGTGTTTTTTGATTTAGCTTTTAACTATAATTACTAATTTTAAACTATAATATATTAATATAGTTTAAACAATTAACAATTTATTGCAAATAATCATAAGTGGAGATAACACAAATAGCATCAAATTGTGTAATATTTACATTTAAAAAATGATACATAGATTAAATTGTAAGCAATAACAGTTATTCTTGAGTATAAAAATTTATAGAATTTTTAATTTTCATATTAATTTTCATTATTAAATAAGGAAATTAGTCATGTTTTGGATTGATTTTTAAATTTAGCTCTTATTGAACAAATACCGACTTTGAAAACAAAGTACATATCTAAAACATGTTCTTAAAAATAATAATAAATTTTTGTTTATACAAGTTTTACTGATATATGTAATATTCATATTTAAAAATGATATTTGTATTTATCCTTAAATTGATAAAGAGTTAACCCTAGCTTTAAAAAATGTTGAAGACGGAAAATGTACATAAAGAAAATATTACGATATAAATGTTTGCTGGAGACAATTTGGCTATTCAATCTTCTTTCCTGGCATTGTTTTCTTTTTTATTCTTTTTTATTCCATTCTTCTTCAAGACACTTTTATTCTCTCTCCCTTTGGATTTATTAGAAAAATGGTATAAGAACCTTTGTTATATAAAACTTAAAAAAAACCTATTGAATTTTAGAGGAGAAGCGAGAATATGATGAATAATTAATTTTATTGCAAATTTTTTTTATAAAAAACCTATTGAATTTTAGAGGAGAAGCGAGAATATGATGAATAATTAATTTTATTGCAAAAAATTTCTTTGATTCTACAATCTCTTTGTACATGATTATATATATAACTTAATTCAACTAGCATTGCTTCTTTCGCAAGTTATAGTTCTACTAGCCGTTGCTTATTTCCTAAATTATAATTGCTTAATTGCACCATAATTACAACAAACTACCAAGTATAGCTAAAAGCTGTGTAACGGATGTTAGCCATTTATTTGTTTCCTATTTTCAGCGAAGGTGAAATATTCTGAGGCTATCTTTCCTATTTCTCAACATTCCACCTCAAGTTGGGTTCGAATAAATGTATAGAACCCAACTTGTCAAATATGTTCAAATGGATGGTCTTGTCGAGTGCTTTTGTGAAAATATTTGCCAGTTGCTCTATGCATTTGACAAATGGAGTCTCTATTTCCTCTCATTGCACTTTTTCTCTAACAAAGTGACAGTCTAACTCTATATGTTTTGTCCTCTCTTGGAAGACAAGATTGGATGCAATATGACATGCGACTTGATTGTCGTATTACATTTTCATTATTTTTGTGTGCTCTATCTTAATGTCAATGAGTGATTGCTTAATCTGGACAAGCTCATTTGTTGTGGATGCCATAGCTCAATATTTTTCTTCTGCACAATCTATCTACAACATTGTAACGATCCAGAATTTGAAAGCTTTAAAATATAATATTTAAAGTGATTTTAAATGTAAAATAAGTAAGGTTATATGATTCAAACAAAATTAGATAGGATTTGAAAAGAGAAGTATACACAAAAATAGTAACATTTGCCTATATCACAAAAGTGACAAAATGCTGATTTTAGAAAAGTAAGTTTCAATGATTAAATAAATTATTTTAATTAATTTATGAGTGTTAATATTTTTTAATAGCATTATAAAAATTTATTTTTAAATTTGGTTTACATAAATAAATATTTTAACCAAAACGTCAAAATGTGACCGTAAAACATTTTGTCGAAAAACGACGTTTTGTTGATTAAAAGTTGTCGCAATGTCGTCGCACCTTTATTTTTATATAGGAATATATATTCAAAATAATGTAAGTATTAATTAATTCACTAAACATGTATACTTTTACTAAATAAGATTAGAAAACTTATAGAAGTCATTAAGAAAAGTAAGTAAGAATTAACAAAAGTAAGTAAGAAAAGTCAAAAGTAAACATCAAATCAATATCAAATCAAAGCCAACATAATTATGATATTATTTACTTAATCTTTAAGTGACTAAGACATAAAGTAAGGATGTGAAAGATGATGTTAAGTATTGAAAAAGTAGAGATTACTTTAGCTTGAAGCAAGGTTATTTTGGTAATTTGGTAAGAGGTTATTTTGGTAAATTTGCCACTTCTTTCTTTTTCTATAAATATCCACCTCCTTCTCTCATTTCATTCATATTTCTTCTTCTTATTTTCTCAAGCTTCTTCCTCTTCTCTTTAATGGCTTCCAAGATATAGAAAAAAATTAGAAATAAATAATGTCAAAATATTCAAAAGAAATCAATGTTCATTCTCTTCAAATCAAACTCCTCTTTTCTCCATATTTTACATCTTCTTCTCTCGGACATAATTTCTTCAAAACTGTACCAAAATACAAAATTGTTTTATTCAAATCATGTATTTTTCCAGTGGCTACAACTTTCATATTGACCACTTTATCCAGTTCTTAGCATAAATTGGTCAAAATTCCACTTCTTTCAAGTGCATTTTCTGACCCAGTTTGTAAAGCACAAAATATGCTATTTTGTTTTGATCATAACTTGATCATAACTGATCCAAATTAAGAATTTATTTTTTTGAAACCATATAAAATTTTAGTGGCTACATCTTTTATGTTGATAACTTTTTTCAGTTTTGAAGTTTACTATATTTTAAACTCTCTTTGAAGTGCATTTTCGGGCTTTATTTTTGTGAATCCGAGAATAGCTCTTTTATTTTAAACATATCTCCCTCAAAACAACTTGAATTCAAATGATTCTTTTTTTAAAATTCAATAGAAAATAATTTTCAACAACTTTTCAGTTAATAAGTTTTTCAAATTTTGTGAGTAAGAGAGTCAAAAACAAGAGAGAAGATGACCTATTTTTCGGATCTAAATCTTGAGAATTCAAGTTCAAAGCTATACCGCTTCTTCTCTATATTTTCGGCCAACCTCCATCTCAAGCCTCGGCCAAGCTATTGGATGGGAGAGGGTGTTGTTTTCTAGTGTTTAATGGAGTAGGAATTAATTAGTGATGTGTTGGTCGATTAGAATGTTGGTAGGAAGTTAATCGCTTTGGTTTACGGTGAGAAATTCTCAATGCTTTTGAATTTATATTTTGATTATGTTATAAATCATATTTACACCCTTATGACATATGAATGTTTATACCAAATTGATTGTTAATATGGATGATTTGATAGTTAGTAAATTAAGTGAATTGTGATAATATATCACGATATGATATTAATAGTGAATGTTAGATTTGAAATCATATGCATGTGATTAGTTGAATGGATGTTATGTTAGTGATAAATTTGAATATTGGATATGTTCATTTTGATTAAGTAATCTCTTTGTTAATAAGACCATATTTTAGTAATATGAGATATTGTTGAAAAATAAGTCTCTTTTCATTTAGAAGTGAAATTAAAATTAAAATGAAAGAGAATTTGAAATTTGAAGTGAAACGGATTTGAAAAGGATAGTTAATTAGAAATTGAAATCAAGACGAATAGTGAAATTGAAATTGAAATCAATTTTAAAAAAGTGAAGTTTAGTTTGGGGTTGAATTGAAGTTTAAATTGAAATTAGATTTGAAATCTAAGTTTTACATGTGTTTAATTTGAGATTAGAATTGAAATTGAGTTGAAATTGGAATTTAAAATTTAATAATAAAATAATGGGAATAAAATAATATTAGAATATGGTAATAGTGAAAATATATTTTAAATACTTTAAAAAGTGAAATTATTGATTGGAAATGGTTTCTAATGATTTTATAAGTGTTGAAACCCAATTTGAATTGATTATTTCAAATATTGGAAAATGTTAAAACTAAACGCGTTGCGCAACGGTAGTTCGCGATTTCGCGCCGAAAAGTTCAAATGAGTGTACAGAGTATAATATGGCTCAGAATCCTTCGAGATAAGAAAATTCCGGACTATTATATCTATATCTTCTAAACGAAGAAAGAAAATCAAAGTTTCGATAAGTAGATTTTGAGTTAAGTCCAAATTAATTTTATAGAAAAATGGCGCTAGTGCAGTTTAGTGACCATAACAGGAAATCTGTTTAAATGAATGTTTTTAATTATGGAAAAATATGAAATAAATTTGATAAATCTATTTAAATGATTTAAAAGAGATTTGGATTTTATAATATGAGTTTTCAAATATTTAAAAGTGGTTTAATTCAAATAAGCTTATTTAGCAATTTGCGCAGCACTTCTCTGCTGTGAATTCTATAACTTTTGGAATATGAGTTTAAAATATAACGACGTTTTCCAGAATCAATTGTTAATGTTTTAAAAAGCATAATTAAGTATTTTGAAAGATAATTTGGGATATTTATAGGCAATCCCAAAATAAAGTTGAAAATCTGAGTATGCGGAAACGACTGGTACATTTTCCCGCCTGTGAGATCTGGGAAGATAAAACAAGGTGTTTAACTAAGGTTAGGGATGGAGCAAATAGTGCCCTGAACTTACCTGGTCTATGTTTTCTTTTTTTAGACGAGGGGTGGAATAGATCGAAAGGAAAGCCCGGATGCTCTTAAATAAAAAGACTGTATTAAGTTTTTGAATTAAAAGAAGATTGGTATCATCCAAAATTTAAGCAATCTCCTAAATGAATGATTTCCATGATCCTGTTTACTCAAAAATGTTTGTTAAGATTGATTTAGGGTTTATCGTTAATGATGTCTTTAATAACATTGTTTATGACCCGCTTAAAAAGTTAAGGAATTTGGATCAAGAAATGAGTATTGAAATTGAAATATTTTCCAAAGCAAGAGAATGAATTACTTAGAATTATCGTAAGTCAAAAGAAAGAGATTTTGAAATCATCCGAAAAGAATTAAAGTGAAAAGAGACTTAATAAATCCTATATACTCATATTCACTGTTATCGATGATTGGACTTCGAAGGAACCGGAGTCGGATTTGGTTAATTCCTATCCGAAAATCACTTCGAACCAATGTATACGTTTGAACGTGAAGACTTGTTGAAGATGATGATTTTGAAGACCGTGGATCTTTATAGCATGAGGACTGCTTGTTGACTTGCTCTGGGTAGCTCCCGAGTTATATATAGCATTAGTCTCCTCGTGATGGAGATTTTTCGGATTGCAAGGGCTTCTCGCCTAGTAATGGTCGAGGAAAGTGCCTTCGGTTTGTCTTGTTTCTGGACAACTTGTATGGACGTTTGTCTGACATTGCAGTTCTAAAAGTTACGTAGATTGGTTTTTACAAACGTACATCAATGGTGGCGGAGAAGACAACTTCTCTTAGCTTAACACCCTCCTTGAGACATACGAGCTCAAGGGTTGTATTTTTGTGGAAGGCAATTAGTAGTTAAACGGAAATGGCAATGTGGCATTCAAAGATATGATATGTGCTTTATGAAAAGGTAATCGTTTGCCTCAAGCCTCATCAAACCGAAAATGACCGAAACAGGATTAGATGCGGCAAGGCTAAGTGGGTCATTCCCAATTAGGGTATGATCATCCCCTTCTAGATATATTTCTTCCCGCTATGACGTTCGGGATGTATATTAATGTGGTATATGGAAAACGGGTGCTCGGTTAAAGGTCGGTAACGACTGGGGGATGACACATTCGGTACCATCTAGTTAAGAGGTAGGCCAGTCTTGTGTTGGTAGAGGGCAGACGTTCTATGCCTCGGGACATCCATCTAGAGGTGTGCCTATTTCGGAAGGTAGATCCTGCGCCTGGTCATTTGTATGGAAATCCATTCTCCAATAAGAACCTATGGTTTTGTTTGTATTGGCATAATGAATAGCCTCGAAATGCTATATGGGTAACCATTTCGGATAAGATTAATAAATTTATTTGCAAATGTTTTCAAAGAATGTCATTAGAAATAATATCAAACGTTTTGATATAAAAGTTTTTAGTTATCATAAGGTAAAAACACTTCCGTGTTTATGTGTGGGCGTGGTCTTATGAGATACTCTTTGTTTTCAAAGGATTTTATAAAAAAGCTGATATATGACACTGTCATCTATTATTGAGTTTTTCTTACACTAGTTTATCAAGCCTGATCCGGGTATTTTCAATACTCGGGTCAGATCCGAGTAGTTTCAGGATAGTCGAAGACTGTTGGAAGTTCCAGAGGAGAGCTGGAGATATTCATCGACGTATGGAGATATTCTACTATCTGCGTTGCTTTGTATATTTTGTTTGATGTTTGTCAGCATTTGTAAGGGCAGGTTTTATAACTGTCCAAGCTGAATCTAGGTTAGACTCTGACATTATATTTTAAAAAATTTCGCTGTAAAGATTATTATTGAAATAATATATGTTATTACATTCGTGTGAGATTCTGTTCTGTCTATTTTTCTTCATCACCCTTAAAGATCCGTATTTTCGTGCAATTTGAGTTGGACATGTGTGGTTTATTGTCGATTCAAAGGGTACAGAAAAACGGGTCTTTACAAACATTCTGCTTCTTAGTTTTCCAAGTTACCAAGATACCATCTACAGATCGACAAAACCCTATGGTTAATTTTCTCTCATAGCTTCAGCCCAATCTGCAGCAGAAAAACCAATCACATCGTTAGAATTGTTTTTCGTCATCCAAATTTCTTGAGCCTGAGTGCCTTTAAGATATCTCAATATCCTAGGTTGCACTCAAGTGGCTAGTAAGTAGAGCATGCATAAATTGACTTATGAAACTAGCTGCAAAGGCAATATTAGGTCTGGCTACTGTAAGTTAAATTAATTTTCCAACCATCCTATGGTATTGTCCTATGTCAGATAATGGCTCACCATCTTCAGCTCCGAATTTTGTATTCGTCTCCATAGGAGCATTAGTTGGTTTTGCTCCTAATTTACCAGTCTCTTTTAACAGGTCAAGGACAAATTTTATTTGGGATAGAATAATCCTTTACCTAAGTAGGCTATTTCTATTCCAAGAAAATATATAATTTTTCCAAGGTCTTTGATGTCAAACTCCTTTTTAAATATTTTTTAATCCTTTCAATTTCCTTATTATTATTTCTAGTGATGATAATGCCTTCAACATAAACTAGAATAATGGTAGAGGTTTTTTGTGAGTGTTTGATGCACATAAAGGAATTAATGGTACTTTTAAAAAATTAATGTTTAAAAGAGAAAATCTTAGCATGGCATACCATGCTCTTGGAGATTGCTTTAGACCATAGATTGTCGTTTTTAATTTACACACTAGTGATGAGTTCATCTCACTTTTGTAGCCTAGAGGAAAAGTCTTATAGACTTCCTATTCTAAATTTCCTTGAAGGAATGCATCTTTTACATCCGTTTGTAACAAATTCCATCCCAAGTTGGTGGCTACTGACAGTAACCATATTCATTTTTGCTACTGGTGCAAAAGTCTCTTAGTGGTCAATACCATACATTTGGGTAAATCTCTTGACCACTGACCTAGCTTTGTACCTTTCAATGACACCATCACTATTGTTTTTTTTGTATACCCATTTGCAACCTACGGGTTTTTTGTTTTTTGGTAAATTAATAATATCTCATGTGTCATTTTTTCTAAGCATTGAAGTTCTTCGTTCATAGCCTTACGCCAAATTAGGCTTTGATTGGCTTTACGAAAATTGATTGGTACCATTTGGTTAGTGATGTTAGTTAGTAGGCTTGATGTGAAGGTGATACCATGTTATATGAAATGAAATCTTGTATTGGATACATCGCCTGTTGGGATACATGATCCCCAAATTTGACGGATGGTTGAATTTGTCTTGTAGATCTTCTTATGGCATTTCCTTATTGAGTTGGTTCTTTATGAGTTCGTTCTTCACTTAACAGATTTATCCCTTTTTCTCCCCCTGAAGAATAGGACTTGTTTTTCCGATTTGTTCTTTGTTTGTGTGATCAACCTGTTCGTGATTTGTTTCTTCGGGAAACATGAAATAGATTGGAGATAATATGACCTGATTACCTTGTGTATTTCCTTGTTCACTTGTTAGATAATATGGTTCATTTTCAAAATAAGATACATCTCGTAAGATAAAGTTTACGATTTTTTGAATCATAACATTTACACCTCTTTTTGGGGATGAGTATCCTAAAATATGGCTTTAAGAGCATTTTTATCTAGCTTGTTATGTCTTTTTATGTATGCAAAACATGTACGTCGAAAAACTCTTATGTGATCAAGATTTATTTTCCTATTCTTAAGAATTTCTAAGGGACTCATATTTTAAGCATGACACTTGGCAATCTATTTATGAGGTAAGTCGCAGTTAGCATATCATCAGAACAATAAGATTTTTCAACGTTAGTTTGAAAAAGAAGCGATCTAGTGAGTTCAAGTAAATGTCGATTTTTGCTTTCTAAAACTTCGTTTTGTTCATGTGTATTAATATAAGTAGTTTGGTACAAAATTCCATTTTGTTAAAAAATTCTATGAAATCTTTGTTTAAATATTTTGTCCCATTATCAGATCGAATTTTTTTTAATTTTTGCATTATATTAACTTTCAACAAAACTATAAATTTCTTGAAAACATGAAAAGTCTTCATTTTTTCAGTGGTGCGAGAAAATCATTAACAAATGTGTCAAAATATTTGAAATGATCATAAGAATCAACAGGGGTCGGACCCCCAACATCAAAATGAATTAAATCAAAGCATTTTTCTGACTTATTAGTAGATAAAGAAAATGATAATCTAGTTTGTTTTGAAAGTTTACAAAAAACATCAAAAATTTTGGAATCTAATTGATAACAAAAAAATTTATTCAAAATTTGATCAAATGGATGACCAAATCTTCAATGCAGCAATTTATCACAATCTATTAAATTTAATAACACATGATATTTATTGGTGCTTTCATCAAGATAATATAAGCCATTTTCTAAACATCCCTCACCAATCTTCTTTCCCGTTTCTCATTCCTGAAATGTCACTTTACACGGTGAGAATATAACGTTGAAATTCAATTCATGTGTTATTTTACTAGTTGAAAATAAATTTGAATTAAAATCTGGTAAATATAAAATATTTTCACATCTTTTGTAAGAAACTTTGTTGTACCAAAGCCAACTTTATCTCCATTAGGAATCTTTACATGTAGAGGGTCTTTATTTTGTGTAACAATGGTTAACTTATTTTTGTCCATGTCATGTGATCAATAGCAACTGAGTCAATCAACCATCTATTTGTTTTTTTTGCAATTTCGAAATTGATGTTGGCTTTCAATGGATCAAAAATAGCATTAGAATGTACAAAACCTGAATTTGCTACTACAATAAACTATTAAATTAAGTTAATAGTTGATTCAGTTGCACCATTTGAGTCACATAAGATCCTGCTAAATTAGAGGTGTTATTAGTCCATTAAGCCAATTCAGATCCATCCCCTTCTACCTCCACTCCTTTGTTAAAACCTCTGAATTTTTTATCCTTTTTTGCACCACCCCAGTTACCTTCTCTGTAGCCCTTCTCCCTGAAGAGTTGAAGGTAGAGATGGAGGAACCAACATCCATGACGATTATGCTTTTCTTTCTTGCAGTGGTCACACTGCTTGATGCTCGAAGCTCCCTTCCTTCTTGTGGTGTCCTTGAAATTAGGGTTTGAGTGTTTTACTTGAAACGCCTTATTCTCTTGATTTTCCAACTATCGTGGGTTCATGAGGGCCCTCTAGGTTGCCCTTGTTCAATTCTTGCCACTACAACATCGAAACTTGGCATCTCTACTGATGCCAAGACTTGAGACTTGATTGATTCATGGCTCGGATTAAGTTCCCATAGGTACATGAAGATTAATTCTTGTTCAGATCTTTTTTGGATTTCAATTGGGTATATTCTTGGTAGGAGACAGACATTGAGTTCTTCCCATTTTGACATAATTTCGATCACTGGTTCTTTATTACTTTGGGTACTTTGTATAATTTAGGCAAGGTTTCATTTAAAGCTAAAGATATGAGCAAAAAAAAAAATATTGGCCATACCTTCTTTCCAAACCTCTAGTGATGTGCTGGAGTACATGAGTACATTTGAAATTTAAGGTCCCATTGTGTTGAGAAGCCATGACATAATTAATTGGTCGATTGTCTCTCATTCTTCTATTTTTGTTATCTCTTCGGAAGTTGGCTCATTTGGCTCTACTGCTTTGGGTTTCTCCTTTTTGCCAACGACAAAGCCTAATTTTATTTTGCCACCGGGACAAACTGATACTGATCATGACCAAGGAATGTAATTTCTATTGCTATTAAGTATGATATTTGTGAGTTTAATGCTGTCGGATTGAGATGTGTTGAACTTGCTGCAGTTATTTGATATCTACAGCAACTAATCTTATCGTGGAACTTTTGACTTATGATTTGACCTGCTCTGATACCATATTGAATTTTAGAGGAGAAGATGGAATATGATGAATAATTAATTTTATTGCAAAAAATTTCCCTAATTCTATAAGCTCTTTGTACATGATTATATATAGCTTAGTTCTACTAACCATTGCTTATTTCCTTAATTATAATTCTACCAGCTGTTGCTTATTTTTCAAATTATAATTCTACTATCCGTTGCTTATTTCCTAAATTATAATCTCCTAATTGCACCATAATCGCACAAAGTACCAAATATAGCTAGCAGCTGTAAAATGGATGCTACCTTTTATTTGTTTCATGTTTTCATCTTAGATGAAATATTCTGAGGCTATCTGTTTGCACCAATATTGGTCACAAACCCCAATATCGTGAAAGCACCCGTATATGAATACAAATCAACAATATTCAACACAAATCTCAGATCTAAGCAATATCAAGCACAACAATTCAGAAACAACAATCAAAAACACAGGATTTATAGTGGTTCGGCGATCTTGCCTACGTCCACTCTGAAGTTGATGACTTTATTAATTCACTTAATGATTTCAATCTGTTACAGCAGATTACAGTAAGCTATATCTCTGATGTTTGAATACAATGGTGATAGGAGGATGTAAAGTTGAATCCGGCAGGGTTTGGATGTTGAATGGCCAAAAGATCCTGCCTCTGTAGGCTTCAGGGGGCTATTTATAGACGTAGGAGGCTTAGATCTCGCACAAAGTTCGGGAGACTTTTTCTGACACGTGAGTGGGCCCACGCGACCGACCCCACCAAGTTTTGACTCGATCTATGATCGATACGAAATGATTTCGTATCCATCAAAAATTCCCAATCGAGCTGAAACTTGGCAGGAACATTCTATACCTTGTATGCAAGATGCTGTGAAAATTTCGTAACATTTGGATCTGTGGTTTGGGAGATATGATCGAGACGAGTTGGAGTTTCTAGGTTGGCTGTTCACTTCGAGTCGATCACTTCGAATCCATGTATTCGAATCGATGGATGCACGTGCCATCGAGACGACGTGGCGCGCACATCTCGCATCGATCGCCTTTTGCTCCGAGTTGACCGCTTCGAATCCATGAGTTTCGCCTCATTTGTATCGATGACCGTTGCATTGCTCGAATCCACCAATAACGTGTACTTCACATCGGTTCGCAGCGTACCCACTTCGTATCGATGGAGGTGGCGTTATTCGCATCGATGGAAGTTGTCTCTATTCGATCGATACGAAAAAGCGTATTTGGGATGGATACAAAATGAGAACAATTGATGGATACGAACCAAGGTCCTCTGATGGATTCGACCAAATTCCTTTTTTATGGAATCGATATGAACTAAGGTTTATGGATGGTGCATCGATGGATGCGAAGCGGTGTGGGTTGATCGTTGCGAACGTCATCGATCGAACCTGGTGGATACGAATCTGATGGATTCGAATAGACCAATGCATGATTTCCTGATGGATGCGAACGATGGATCTGAACTGCTCTAAACTCAATGGATACGAAAATGCTGAGGCGAAGCCTATTTGATCGATTCGAAACCGATCGATTCGAACAGACCGCTATCATGTAACTGATCGATTCAAACTCGATCGATTCGAAGTATGTGGAACCTGATGGATTCGAACAAAACAAATATTGATGGATACGAATCCAATGGATTCGAAATGGACATCTCCTCAACTATTTGATGGATACGAACAGCGTATTTTAGCTAACTTGCATCGATCATATCTCGTTCATACGAACTCCGATTAACCTGAAATTTGAAACACTGGCTTTTATGATCTTGCTTGTCATGTCCTATCAGTTGTAGCCTGATCCGGGCTCGGACAAAATTCATCGATATCCATAGTGAAGCAAAGTGTAACCAATCTTTGAGACGAACTGTCTTTTGTTTTCGATCGATCTATTGGTATCACGGCTTTGACAAGAAGCGGGATAACATTTGCCCTCCAAAACATGCCTTGCGATAGGAAGGTGTGTTTTGTAATGCCATAAGCTGGATGTTCATATCCTGTCAACGACCTGTAAAAAACTCGATAGTTCCATATGACCTCGGATGACGATCGTTCGGGATCGTATGCCATTTGAGGTGAATCGAGACCGTTCACGGTCGATGCCGTTCGCGGCAAAGGATGGAATGGGACCGTTCGCGGCAAATGGTGATACGGGACCGTTCGCGGTCGGATGCCATTCGTGGCAGATGATGCAATGGGATCGTTCGTGGTTGGATGCCGTTCGCGGCAAACGGTGATCGTTCGCGATCAAGTGCCATTCAAGGCTAATCGTGACCGTTCGAGGTCAGGTGTGATCGTTCGCTATCGAGTGTCATATAAGGTGAGTTGCGACCGTTCACGGTCGGGTGCCGTTCGAGGTGAATTGTGATCGATTGCGATTGATTGCCGCACGAGGCAAAATGTCATCGTTCGCGATCGGATATCATAGTAAGTAAATCAGACCGTTCGCGGTCGAGTGTCGTTCTAGGCAAATCGTGGAATGAGACCGTTCGCGGTCGGATGCCGTTCGTGGCAAAAGATGAAATGGGACTGTTCGCGGTCGGATGCCGTTCGTAACAGATGTTGATCGTTCGAGGTCGAATGCCGTTCAAGGCGGATTGTGACCGTTCAAGGTCGGATATCATAATAAGTGAATCGTGACCGTTCGTGGTCGGGTGCCGTTCGAGGCAAATTGTGACCGTTCGCGATCGGATGCCGTTCAAGGCGGATGTGACTGTTCGAGGTAGGGTGCCGTTCGAGGTCGGGTGACGTTCGAGGTCGGGTGCCATTCGAGGCGAAATTTGACCGTTCGAGGTCGGGTACCATTCGAGGCAAATTGGTGTGCCCGGGGGGGACTTAGTATTATCGATGCCAGGTTTCATGTTCAGGGGAGTTTATGAATCAAATACTTTGGCGGTTCATCGCCATACAAGAGGTTCTCGTGGACCGTTCACGATCCAACGGGCATACAAGTAAAAATTTTCACAGAATTGCAAATATTAAAATAATGATCACACGAACTCCACAGCAAAAATGTCCAAACAAACTAAGTCTAAATGTCCAAATCAAAATCAAAGCACAAGCAAGACGAGGATGTCGAAGCGCAAACTCTTACTATGGTGCGGTTAGTAGTCATTCAGAGCATGCCTATGGATCGTGCGCGATCTCTTACATGTGTAAATGATTTAACCGTGTTAGTGAGAGGTTTATGACTTGTTCATCATTATTTCAATCAAGCAATCAATTGATAATCAAATGTTGTCCCGGTTCAGGGTCACCTCTAGCTGATGTAGACGGTGGTCGCTCTAGCTCCACCGTTGGAGTTCGCCTCCTCACATACTGAAGTAGCATACCGTTCCTGATATGCCCTTCCACCTCATCCTTCAGATGCCTACAATCATTAGTGTTATGACCGTTCAGTTCATGGAATATGCAATACTTATCTGATTTTCTCTCGTCAGCAGTTGGATCCCATCGCATTGGTCTACGATACAGAACCTGTTCTCTGGTATCCTGATAGATTCGCTCCAAACTCTCACTCAGCTCTGAGTATGTGGTGAATCTTGGTTCCTTTCGCGGTCGCATTGATCTGTTATAGTTATTCTCAGCCTTTCGTTTTCCCTTGCTAGTTTCTATACCTTTCTCAGGGGGATTTCCATCTCTGACCACATAAACATTAATTTCTTCTGATTCTTCTCTTTCTGCACTTGCATCTTCCAATCGCAAAAACTTTTCTGCCTCGTGATAGAATTCTCCTAGATCCATAGGCGGATCTTTAGTCAACGAATTTTTGAACTCTGTGCCATCAGCTATTCCGGACACAGCTGCCATCATAACCATGGATGGATCTGGTCGATCCACCGATGTTGCTGCTGCGTTGAATCACGTCAGGAAACTCCACAAAGACTCCCTAGCTTTCTGCTTCAAAATTTCCAAACTCATCACATTCTTGTGTCTTGCAATGTGAACCCTAAATTGCCTCATGAATCTCTCAGTTAAATCTGCCTATGTTCCTATGGAGCCACTCTCCAGCTGCCTAAACCATAACGCTGCGATATCCGTCAGATATAATGGAAAGCACCGGGCCATAACTTCCTATGATGCCCCCAGCACTTCCATATGCCTCATGTACCTTGTCAGATGGACCGCGGGGTCCGTCCTCCCATCTACATCTCCACTGATGGTAACTTGAAATCTGGTGGGTTCCCAACCATCCTAATTGCAGGAGAAAAGGGACTTATGTTCACGTCTTCAAGATCTCTTTTCACTAATCCGCCTCTCATGGGTCGCCTGACCATCTCCGCCAATCTATCATTGTCTCCTAGTTGTAATCCTCATTCATCGCTTTCGACCTGCCCCCCGAGTCCATGAGGGCCTTTTGAAATATGCCCCCCTGGCTAAGCGTTCATCCCTCTTCTATCTCCAGGTTGCTCAGATGCCCCTATCTCTCTCTCTGGGATTGGATCGACATGCTCCAAGTGTGTGCTCCCTAATCCAGGTGCTACGCCGGATGGTCCTGCTCCGTTCTGGATTCCATCTGCTCCTCGTTTCTACGCTCCAAGTTGCCCAATCTGTTGAAACAAACTCTGGATCAACTCCTCCTGTCTCTTCATCATCGCCTCCATCTCATCCCTAGTGATGAAGATCGATGCCTGATTAGCTCCTGAAGAAGCCTCTTGACTTCTCTCATATTGACTTCTCTCTGGCCTCTGCCTTCTACTCGTTTGCCTTGTCATGGCTTCTTAAATCTGAACTCTTAAATCTTCAAATTCAACTTCTCCTGAATCAGCCTTCTCAGTGAAAGCACCGAAGTGTTTGCACCAAAATTGGTCACAAACCCCAATATCGTGAAAGCACCAGTATATGAATACAAATCAACTATATTCAACACAAATCTCAGATCTAAGCAATATCAAGCACAACAATTCAGAAACAACAATCAAAAACACAAGATTTATAGTGGTTCGGCGATCTTGCCTACGTCCACTTTGAAATTGATGACTTTATTGATTCACTTGATGATTTCAATCCGTTACAGCAGATTACAGTAAGCTATATATTTGATGTTTGAATACAATGGTGATAGAAGGATGTAGATTTGAATCTGGCAGGGTCTGGACGTTGAATGGCCAAAAGATCCCTCCTCTGTAGGCTTCAAGGGGATATTTATAGACGTAGGAGTCTCAGATCTTGCTCAAACTTCGGGAGACTTTTTCTGACACGTGAGTAGGCCCATGGGACCGACCCCACCAAGTTTCGACTCGATCTGTGATCGATACGAAATGATTTCATATCCATCAAAAATTCATCCAATCGAGCTGAAACTTGGCAGGAACATTCTATACATTGTATGGAAGATGCTGTGAAAATTTTGTAGCATTTGGATCTGTGGTTTGGGAGATATGATCGAGACGAGTTGGAGTTTCTAGGTTGGTTGTTCACTTCGAGTCGATTACTTCGAATCCATGTATTCGAATCGATGGATGCACGTGCCTTCGAGACGACGTGGCGCGCACATCTCGCATCGATCCGCCTTTTGCTCCGAGTTGACCGCTTTGACTCCATGAGTTTCGCCTCGTTTGTATCGATGACCGTTGCATTGCTCGAATCCACCAATAACGTGTACTTCACATCGGTTCGCAGCGTGCCCACTTCGTATCGATGGAGGTGGCATTATTCACATCGATGGAAGTTGTCTCCATTCGATCGATACGAACAAGCGTATTTGGGATGGATATGAAGTGAGAACAATTGATGGATACGAAACAAGGTTCTCTGATGGATTCGACCAAATGCCTTTTTTATGGAATCGATACGAACTAAGGTTTATGGATGGTGCATCGATGGATGCGAAGCGGTGTGGGTTGATCGATGCGAACGTCATCGATTCGAACCTGGTGGATACGAATCTGATGGATTCGAATATACCAATGCATGATTTCCTGATGGATGCGAACGATGGATTCGAACTGCTCTAAACTCAATGGATATGAACATGCTGAGGCGATGCCTATTTGATCGATTCAAAACTGATCGATTCGAACAGACCGATATCATGTTACGGATCGATTCGAACTCGATCGATTCGAATTATGTGGAACCTGATGTATTCGAACAAAACAAATATTGATGGATACGAATCCGATGGATTCGAAATGGACAACTCCTCAACTATTTCATGGATGCGAATAGCGTATTTTAGCTAACTTGCATCGATCATATCTCGTTCATACGAACTCTGATTAACCTAAAATTTGCAATACTAGCTTTTATGATCTTGCTTGTCATGTCCTATCAGTTGTAGCCTGATCCGGGCTCGGAAAAAATTCATCGATATCCATAGTGAAGCAAAGTGTAATCAATCTTTGAGACGAACTGTCTTCTGTTTTCGATCGATCTTTTGGTATCACGACTTGCCAAAAAGCGAGATAACACTATCATTCCTATTTCTCAACAAAAACAATCTTTGATTAACTTATGCGTACTAGTAGTAGTGTTTGTTTGTCGTTTTGATTTGAATATGTAGTTGATCTTATTGGTCTCAAGGAATCATAATGCTTCCACTCTATATTTTGTAGTCTAGAGTCATTAAAGTCCAATGTATGTCTTTGTGAATAGGAAAGTATATGGTATCTGAAAATTCATCAATGACAACTTCTTCGATCTTTGGGATGATAAGATGTTTTATGAGGTTTTCAAAATCTTATGTTATTACTTTCTGATGACAGATTTTTTTTGTTTTAGTTTGTAATTATATCAAGAATTTTACATGTATAATGAAAATAAATAAAAATCTTACTATCATTGTTGTTGTGAGAGTTTTTGTGATCAGTGTTCTTTAGTCTCATCAAGGATCAATCTATGACCTTCAATTTGAAATTTTAAAAATATTTTAGACTGATGATATTAAAATGGAGAATGTACTTTGAACTTAGTCTATATTGCATGTAGCATATGGTTTCAATATTTCATTCGATAATAAGTATATTAATTAGTGGAAAAAAATATGCGTTGATCCCTATTATTTGGTATGTAACGTTATATATATGAAGTCAATAACTTCAATATAATAAATGATAAAATGCGAAAATAACTTTAGACTTGTGTACAAATAAATTTGTTGTAATTGATTAAGTATTGATTGTGCATTGTAAACTAATGCATAATTGATTTGTGCATATTGATGTGTGAGTGAAATGTTAAATTATACTTGCATTCTCTGAATATAAGCAAGAATAGAAGAGTGATATATCCTTGGATTTATTTTTTTCCTTCTAAATCTTTATGTAATAGTTTAAAAAAATTATCTGACCACTGATGAATGATCCCAGTAAAATGTCTTCTATGTCTTTCCTTTGGATGATTATAAGTCCCTTTCCTATTTCTCCTTCCCATGCTGCAACACTGTACAATTAACAAATATTGAAAATATTATTGAGTAGTCTATTTATTTTTTTATTAAATATGAAAAGGGTCTAGGTACTTACTTTACATCATGTGCACAATAAAAAATGTTTTAGTACTAAAAGATTTTGCATTGTCTAGAAGTTTACGATGAGAGTCTTCCAAATTTTTACTTGGCAGCATTGTTTTCGTTTTTGGGATCTCCATGTTCACGACATCAATTACTAGTTCCTCAACTTTGCTTTCTTTTTCTTTCTTGCGGTATTTTATTTTTCTGTTTTATTTCTCATAAGTGAAGTCTGAATCTTTTTTTTGCTTTTTCTCTCTTTTTATTCTTTGAATCATTGAAGATTGTTTTGGTCCTTTTTTTCTACAGTTTCTTTCTTCGTTCTTTCTTTTTATTATTGGTTTTTCATTTTTTTCATTTGCAATTCGTGTTTTTGAATTCTTTAAGTCATTCAACTCTTAAGTGTTGATCAAATTGAATGATGGTGGTGTTATATTCATGCACTTGTCATTGTATATCTGAATTTGTTTGTCACTGTTATCACAGTCGTTGTTTTCTGGAGTTTCTTGAAGTTTTTTCCTAAAATTTGATTTTCATTTGATAGCTTCGTAATCTCTAAATCCTTCTTTTTTGTCAACTCTATTTCTTCATATAATTGCTTTTATCATATCTTCCATCTTAATTTCTAGTTATTGAACCCAGACTGCATTGTTTCTAGTTGTGTCAACTCATCGCTAAGTCTGGTTGCTTTTTGATTCAAGTTTTTCTCCAGTCTATTCTCTATAATGATCTACAATTTTATCGATTTGGTTTGAGAATATTAAATTTATTTTAAATGTTTAATTTATTTTAAATATTTAATTAACGGTTTTAATTATCAAAATAATCCTCTTTTAATTTATAACGAATGATAGAAAATTCATTTTTGAATTGGTTTAAAAAAATAATTAGTTCGAAGAAAAATAGAAAATGTGACCGAAAATCATTTTTCGAATTTCTAATTTTTCGTCATCAAATGGTTATCAAAAATGTTATGAACGCTTTAGTATAGATGTACACACGTATATGACTAATATATGCATGGTTAAGAATATGATACGGTAAAATTATATTTACTTTAGTAAATACAAAAGAGATGTGACCTTTTATCCAAAAGTTAAATATAAATAAAGTAAGTCGTAATCTCATCTTTCACATAATATCTTGGTATGAGAAAAAAGTTTGTATGTTGGGTAAAGAGTGGGGTAGAGATAGCATGCATGTGGAATAAAGTAGGTGTAATGGCTGAAATTTTCGAACCTCGAAAATCGGCCCTAATACATCCACTGTATTACATGCCGAGCAATCGAATGCCAAAAAAGCCGAAAGTTAGGGGAAAAGAAAATGGAAAGAAGATGGGAAGAAAAACTAAACAACACAGAATCTCACAGCGGAATGAATAACCTATAATATACAATGGGTCTTTACACAAAAGCAAAACTTCAATATGTACATATATACAAAAATCAATCAGAGTATACTAACCTATTTTCAACCTGGACAATTATAACAGCATGTCCTAACAATTGTAGATAGATACAACAATGAATACAATGGAAAAATAACCATGTGCGTGAATACATCTCTGGGCCTCCAAATCGTCTCCTAAAGCTCCAAAGCATCCAAACTAATCTGTAATATGCTTGGTCTGACCCAAGCATTATGATAAAATAACATATGAGTCAGTTTGGAAAACCAATACTAGAAAACACTCCTAACTGGATTTTAAAGTTATATAAATCCTTGAAATCAAAAGTATCTCGTAAGACCACACCACGCATAAACACAGACGGGTTTTTACCTTACAATAACCAAAACCTTTTCTATAGAAAATCCATTGATATTATAATAATGTCTAAGGATGAAAATAATAATAACAAAGTAGTTATGATGCTCGTGAGTGTACATCACAACAATACTAAGTAGATAATCAAAAATGTATAAGGCAAATTCATTAACTGTGTAGGATTCCATGGATGTGCCCTCAGTACTTCGAGAACGGTCCTCCTGCACAAGGACCAGAGATATCCTTCCGAAACGGCATATATTCCTAGTGATGTACAAAAGGAAAAACATAACTCGTCTCAGTAAGACCGAATGCAAAGCCACATGCATGCATAACAACTGTAAGTAATGTCTAGGTGGAGCCGACTGCACTCTATAGGTTTGCCAACCCTACTGGTCGTGTCTCCTATCTCTGGTTTAGTCATTACCGCTGATGATGCTATGTCCAGCGCTCCAGCTCACGCCCCGCCACCAAATAGATTATGGAATCCCACATGGATTCATATACCCCAATGGGTCTCGGAGCCACTCATGGATTTCAGTATTTCAATATATGTCACGAAGCTCCTCCGTAGAACCGTATATGGTTTCATAGTGGTCACAGTTTTTGAGTCATCTCTTATGAGTACACTCTTCCGCTTCCTTGGTACATAAAAAACCAATTATCGATTTTCCAGAATGCTCGATACTGGTTCTTTACAAATAATCAGACAATACATAAGAGCAGATATCACCTCCTAACCGGTTAAGTGGACGGATCTCCTTATCATTAGTCCTAGAAAGACAAAACGAGTTTATATGTATAGCATAGCACTACCAACGGTAATTTTACTATATAATTCCTGTGTTTCTCCTAGATATTTCTCGAGTTAAAATCCTTCGGTGTTATGTATGGAATATTTCCTTACCACCAAAATTAAGAAGCATTACATATTTAGGCCAAGATTTGATAGTCGATTATTTAACTATCAACAAACACATATTTAAAACCTTATTATTAATTTAAAACCACAATTATTCTTAAAATAATTAACATTTCAAAATATTAGCGTTTTGATAAATACTTTAAATAATAATAACTATAAGCAAATAGCTTTAAAAATAAAACTAATATAATTAATTAATTTTAACACGATATTAATATAATAAATAATTTTAAAAATATATTAATATAATTAAATAATTTTAAAACAATATTAAATATAATTAAATAAAATTTAAAATAAAATATTAAATATAATTAAATAGATAATCTATCTAAAAAAATATTTTACAATAAAATATTAAACACAATTAAATAGATAATCTATTTAAAAAATATTTTCGAAACCGAATTTCGGATTTTAAAATCGTTCCTTGTCTCAAAAACCAGTTCCAACTCAAATAGCAATTTGTAGTATTTTTAAAAAACTAATGTGAGGTCAATACCTACCCAACGCTTAACCAATACCGATATTGATTTTCTATCAATACTGGGTTTTATTTTTCAAACATATAACAATGCAATAACCGTAGTGTTCATAATCAGGTTCATTTTCAATAATCCATATAAAAGAAATATTATCGAAACAATTCAACAATAGCGAGGAATCCCGTTGGATCCTTCCAACCTATCCCCCTGCATCGCAGCTTTTATATATATATATATATATATATATATATATATAATTAACATTGATGAGGAATCATGTTGGATCCCTCCGACCTGCTTTTGATGCATCACAAATGTTATTTAATCATATAATATAAATCAATAGCTTCGAGGGGGGATTGGTATACAAAGGGTCACCCACTCTTACACGAGAATGTAATAGGGTCCCATCAACTCCAAGGCGCGGGAATATATCCAAACCAACTAATAAATATATTAATTCATCCAAACAATCATTCAACTATGTTTATTAGGTACATATCATACTAGATAACCAAAAAGGTAAGTTTAACTCATCAAAATTTTCTATTGTAGTCGAGGCGTCTCGGTTTGGAACTAAAATCGAACGACGTCTGATTTTAGCCCAAATTTCAGTCATCTCCAAATTGATCCAAACTAGATCCATTTCGAAGCTTTCTCATTACGAGCGCAACGCAAAAGGTTTCGTCTCGATCGGACCTCGTATGAGAGTGTTATTAAATTTTAAGTTATCAACTTTTAAACTAATAAATAAATAAACTAATTAAAAACTTCACCATATTTACAATTATGTCCCCACACTTTCTTTCCAAAATCCTCCTTCTCCATTTCCATTAACATGCACATTCAAATTCGTGCACTAATGCACACAGTTTTACGGAGCTACGAACCTTGGATCGACCAACCGACTTCACCATTTAACTTCACTTCGCAAAACTGACCTCTCCGACCTGTCACGGCCATGTCCGCTCGCCTCCACTGCCATAATGTCACGCCGCCTATCTGACGACCGCACCCCACCGAAATAAATCCGTCGACTCACCTTGCATCTCTGAAGCTAACGCCACGCTCCATTTTCTTTATCGCTGCCTACATCGACCACCATCCTTAACCTTAGTTTTCGACGATCATCCATGGCCATCGCCAAATCGCGTCGAAACTTCATCAAAAATACTACTCGATCTCACGATCCCAACGGTGCATACGATACATTCCAATTCAAAGTGGATAGGGAGATTTCGATTTTTGAAGTTTATGAACATATATTCCTTCTTATTATTTAATGGCGATAACTCGAATGTTTCTCAACGAAATCTCAATAAGTCAATTTTTAAAAATACTATGGACTAATATTCATTCATATTATTTTTGCCAATTCTTGATAATATAGGATAGTGATTTTTGAACTTGTGAATGGTGATTGTTTTTAAATTTTAAAAACATGCTATGAATGGTTACAGGCAAGTTTATAACGAAAGGAGGTAGGGTAGATATGTGGAAGGGATATGGGCTCGAAGATGTGGGGGTATGGCATATACAATGAAGGGCATAGGCTAGGATATGGAAAAATATGTTTGTATATATATATATATATATATATATATTATTCAAATTATCTAGCTTGACGTACCCGAAATCTCAAATCCCGATCGAGGCATGCTGCTTGACGTCCTATATGTTATACCCCTATTTCGAAAACAATGGAACTAGTCTCGAGATCTAAATTGATCACATGTAAAAAATAGCTTTTCAAACTCAATTATTTTAACAGATTTCCGAAATTAATTTGCGTGTCGATCTCAAATGTCCAAACAATACGTCCAATCATCATGATTCGTTATCATACAATAACTCATTATTATAGATCCAATAAAACAGGTTTTATCAAAATCCGAGATAGTGCCCCGGAAGGATATTTTTACTCGTTAATTAAAACAAATTATTATAAAACCAAGTTAAACACTTTTAAATTTACATTAAAAGTTCTATTATCTTCATTCTTATTAAATAGAATTTTAAACAGGACCGAAAATCATTTTTATCCAAATTAAAATCCAAGATTCCATTATTTAAACAAGTCAAAATATTAAATTCAATAATTTAATTATCAAATAAATCGCTATATTTGAAACTCAAGTTAGTTAACCTAAAAAAAAATAACTTTTCCATACTTAAATCAATTAAATATTCCAAATTCAAATGACTAAAATTCTAGGTCGTTACATTATTCTTCCCTTAAAAAGAATTTCATCCCTGAAATTGCCAAGGTAAGAAAAATACCAAACCCATTGCTTTTTAATACCAATTAGTTGAAATAACTTACCAAATCCTTTTTAAGCCTTTAACTTTTCCCGAAAATCTGCTCGTTGAAACTTTGATACAACTTTTACTAAATTTTAAAATTCATTCATAGATTCCAACTGATATCATCCCATCCAATCATTTTAGGTTATAACTCAAAATCAAATTTTAGTTTTCATAAATTTCTTCAAAATTTCTCAAAATATTTCTAAAGCTTGAATTTATTGAAAATTTCGCCATAATCTCCTTCGCACGGTTAGATCAGAACAACTACAAACCACCACTACTGCCCCAAACCAGCAAAAGAAAATAAAAGCTATGGCTTAACCATAAAACCATCAAACTAAACAACAATGTAAAAATGTACCTTTTTGTCAGGCAACCAATTTTACTTATGAAACCAAAGGCATTAAATTAGCTCTTGCTTTTATATACCTACATCTTATTTACCAATGATATCGAATCATATGATTCATAATCCATTTATTTTATATATTCAATTTTCAACCTTACTTTACTAAAACCCATACAATCTACATATTAATCTGTATACAATATCATATCTGATTGCTTGCTCGATCACACAATTTCACTTCCGAGCTAGTGTCGTTCACACGACCACTCTAGTGCGAACTCGGATTCAATTCCTTGATTAGAAACTGTCATTCTCCTTGCATAGTCATATGCTATGATAGAGAATACCAAAATTAATCAAAAATCCATATCTAGTGTTCTCAATCGCGAATCGAGTGAAAATTCCAACTCAGACTGATGTAAATCATCTCGAAATCATGTACTCGAATCTTGATTAAACCGTTATGCGAATAAAATAATATACGTACAACTTACATATTTATTTCAATTGATTTTTAGCCATATCAAATTCTTTTTTTTTTCACATTCACTTCATTCTCATTTATTACATTCATATTCAGTTGGCCTACTTTCAATTATTCACATTGCTTTATTATCATTCATTTATTTCTTAGTATATTTCTTTCAATACAAATACAACTTAAGAACCTTTTCATCAAATTATGTTTAACAACATTTCACTCCATACTAAATTCATTTATGAGTTATTTCATAAATTTTATATAAGTTTATAACAAACATCTTATACCACACTCTACGTGTTTATTTCCACTCTACAACTTAAGCCCATATCCATTTTAAATCAAAATCAATTCCATTTAACTTATTTCATTAATTCACACTATTTTTCAATTTCAATGTTCGATTTTATCAACCAACATTCCAAAACCATATTCAATTCACTAATTTATTTAATTAGCTCATTTGATTAATTTATTTCAATTACCATCAATTCCATTTCCAAAATTATTTTATTTAACCTAAATTAGGCTAAATTTCTTTTCATAATTCATTTTATTTAACTTAAGTTAAATTTCATTTTGAATTTTCTTTTCTTAACAATCATATTCAATAATTTTAAAACCTTGTTTTACTTACTAATTCTTAAAACTTATAAGTTACAAAACTTATTTTCTCATATTTTCATAGAACACTTAAATGAAAATTTCCAAAGTTTAAACACATTGTTCCTATTTATTTCAAATCAATTTTAAATCATATATATATATACAGGCCCCTTAGTATATCAAATCATTCTTTGGGATTTTAAATTCAAAACTAGTTTATCAAAACAAAACTCCAATAGTAGTAATTCCTCTCTTAGAAACCCAAACGTAAACGTCTATGATGCTGCAGTCATCATTGAAATTATTTTCCATTGATCAAAGTGAGTTCAATGCTTTTTTTTATTTAAAGTCCTTTTTAAATATCTATACCCAAAATATTTTCTACATAATATTATTAATATTTTCCAAAACTTTGAAAAACCATTTCCAAAATCAACGGAATTGAAATTCTCGAATTCCTAGCTTCTAATTCCTTTTAATTTATATACCCCTTTTATAAATCATATTTATATAATTTCACTTTGGTTATATAATATCATTTCTTAATTGTTTTATCATATTTAAATTATTATAACAGCTTTATTCTATCACAAATAACTATCAAAAAATGATAATAATCTAATATTACCATTTTCTAACAACAAAGCACACCATATATATCATAATAATTTTCTGAAAAATTATCCTTTTATAAATAAAACATAACCAAGATAAAATATTTCATTTACCCAATTTCAAAACAATACTATGTCGAATTGCTCTGTTCAGGTGTTTAGAGATTCTTATCAATAAAAATAATTACTCATATTGACCAGAATCCATAAGCCACTCAACAAATCAAAACAACACAATATTAAACATTTTAATATCACTAACAAATACACGCTCATATATATACACACACTCAAACTCATTCTAGGATGCTACCGACCCTATCTATAATGAGTACCCTACCAAAGTCTAAGTTCTTACTTAACCCTCAGCTTTGATACCAAATGTATCGACTGAATTTTTGACCCTCTAAAATTAGCACTAATACGTCCACGGTAATCAAACGCTGGAAAACACAAAAGTTAGGGGAAAAGAAAACGGAAAGGAGATAGGAAGAAAAACTAAACAACACAAAAATTCACAAGGGAATGAATAATCTATAATATACAACAGGTCTTTACACAAAAGCAAAACTGCAATATGTATATATACAGAAATAAATTAAAGTATACTAACCTATTTCAGCATAGACGGTTATAACACCCTGTCCTTACAATAGCTAACAGATACAACAATGAATATAGTGGAAAAATGACCATCTATATGAATACGTCTTTGGGCCTATAACTCGTCTCCTGAAGCTCCAAAGCATCCACACTAATCTGTAATATGCTCGGTCTGACCCGAGCATTATAATAAAATAACACCCTAGTCAGTCTGGAAAACCAACATGAGAAAACACAACCAACTGGATTTTAAAGTTATATAAATCCTTGGAATCAAAAGTGTCTCGAAAGACTACGCCACACATAAACACGGATGAACTTTTACCTTACGATAACTAAATCGTATTCTATTAAAAATCCATTGACATTAATAATATCAAATGGTGAAAATAATAATAATCGATTAGTTGTATGCTTGTGAGTGTACATCACAACAACAATAAGTATATAATCAAAATCCGATAAGGCACGTTCCCTAATTATACAGGATTCCATGGAGGTGCCCTCGGTACTTCGAGAGCGGTTCTTTTGCACAAAGATAAGAGATATCCTTCCGAAGCAGCATACGTCCCTAGTGATGTACCGTTGGAATAACATAACTGGTCTCACTAAGACCGAATGAAAATCCCCATGCATACATAACAACCGTAAGTAATGTCTTGGTGGAGCCGACTGCACCTTATGGGTTTGCTAAATCTATTGATCATGCCTCCTATCTCTGGTTTTAGTCATTACCGCTGATGAGGCTATGTCCGATGCTCTAGCTCACGCACAGCCACCAAATAGATTACGGTATCCTACAAGGATTCCCATAACCCAACAGGTCTCATAACCATTCATGCGCTCCAACCTTTCAATATATGTCATGAAGCTCCTATATAGAATCATATATGGTTTTGGAGTGGTCATGGTTTTCGAGTAATCTCTTACGAGTACAGTCTTCCGCTTCCATGGCGCTCCAAAAATCAATCTTCGATTTTCAGAATGCTCAATACCGGTTCTTTAAACAATCAGATAATACACAAGAGTGGGGATCACCCCCTTACCGTTTAAGTGGACGGATCTCCTTATCATTTGCCCTAAAAGAACGGAATGAGTTTATATGTATAGTATAGCACCACCAACGGTATCTGTACCATATAATTCCCGCATTTCTCCTAGATATTTCCCGAGTTAAAATCCTTTGGTGTTAGGTATGGAATATTTTCATACCACCAAAATTAAGAAGGATTACATATTTAGGCCAAGATTTTGATAGTTGGTTATTTAACTATCAACAAACACACATTCAAACAAAAATTTGTTCCATAGGGAAAAACAACAACATCGGTTAAGCATATAAGCAACCACTGGCTTCTTTTTAATAAATCTTTCATTCGTTTAAAAAACACTTTTTAAATATTTTGTACAAAAATACTTCTACAAAGGTATATCCACAAATTCCTATATTTTCAGTACTTAGAAAATATTCATATACTTATCTCGATGGTATAAGTATATTCACACACATTACACCTCGCATCTTAGAAAATGCACTCATATACTTATCTTTATGGTATAAGTATATTTGCAAAATGTTTCTTTCTAAAAGAAATCATGATGAACCAAGACATTGAAGAGGAAATGGTTACACTTCTCCCTCTTCTCAAACCACTCGACAAGCCTTCAACCACGCCATCAGATATATCTCTACATGCCGTAGAGACAACTGGGGAGAGTAGCGATCCTCCAACCGTATGAACATCATACCAGAATTTATCCGCCACTAAGAGTTCTGCAGATCCTAATAACATTTCGGCAACAAAATCTAATGTTACCTGGAGTCGATCATGGGCCGATACGGTGAAGACCTGTGCTATCAACAAGGAAGTAGATGTTCCTGACTTAACTTACTTTTCTCCAACTTTAGACGAAGATGGTCCAAAAGATATTTTGCCTGAAATTGTTTTCAACACCGCTCTAGACAAATGGAAGAATATCTTAGTTGTTTATATTAAGGGGTGACAACCTCTGTACGATAATTTCAAAGGTTTTGTTGATAAAAGATGGCAACCTAATGGCATGTTCGAATTATTTTATAAGAAGAATGGTTTCATTTATATCAAATTTTATAACTAGGAAGTTTGTGCTAAAATTATTCAGTCAGACCCTTGTACCGTTGACTCTAGAATTTTGATAATAGAAAAATGGATGTCTGGAATTGAAATTGCTAAAGAATCGTTTTCAACTATCCCCACATGGGTACGTTTTATGGATCTTAAACTTGAATATTGGAATAATGAAGGCATAAGTAGGATTGCGAGCATACTAGGACATCCAATTCATATGGATTCCATAACAACTTAAGAGAATAGATTGAACTATGCACGTGTCTTGTGGAAGTGGATGTCAATTTCAAATATCCCTCAACAGTCCAACTACAGCTATATAATGGAAATACAATTAGTGTTTATAATGAATATGCACACAAGTTTAGCCCATGCTCGGTTTGTAGAGTTTACGGTCACTTAGATGATAAATGCAACAGAACATTAAAGGAGTGGAAACAAAAATCGATTATAATCCAAAGTGATATTACATTTCAGACAACAGCATCTAATACATCTACTGTACAAAGTTCTGACGTAGAAAAAATTGCGGTAATGCACAAGCTGTTTCCAATTTCGCTATTCCCTTTCATAATCCATTTTACGTTTTACTGCAACATGATGCACCCCTGTACGTATGCCTGATGATCCTTCCTGTTGTGCTTCCATGGGTGGAACTTCAACATCTGCGATGAATTTATCTGCAACAGAAGCCAACAACATAGGATTTACTTCTGATGGGAATGAAAACAAGCCTGACGACCATGTACAACCTATGTTGAATGTCCCTGTAGTAGAAACAAATATGTTAGAACGTGCACTAGATGAAAGTGAAAACGGGTTTGAAGGTGCTGGAGACAAAGAACATTTCATTTGCAGCATAGCAAATCAAATCCAAGAAATAGGCAGCAAATCTAGCCCACCTATAAATGTTTCCCCCATGATTTCGAAGAACCCAACATATTCGAAGAAGCGAGAGACATCAGTGAATCCTAAAAAACCAGTTCATCCTCCTCCTAAAAGATCTACTCGGAGCACATCGGTGGGTACATGAATATTATGACATGGAATATTAGAGGTATGAATACCAACGACAAAGTCGGTCAAGTATTCACACTTCTGAAGTTCATAAGCTTAGTTTACTGAGCTTAGTTAAGATTAAACTATCTTTTTCTAATATTGGAAAATTTAAAGGCAAGTTCTCCACATAGCATATTGTGCACAACAGGCCCGGCCCAAGCCCAAGACAAGCAAGACAAATGTCTAGGGCATCAAAACGAGGAGGGGCAACAAATTTCCGCTATCGCGCTTAAAAATTAAAATACTAATCCGACCAGGTTGCTTTCCCTTTCCTCCTCGACGTTGCTGACCAGACCACAACGTTGTGGCTGCAACCATCACCATTTACCACCATCCCAACACGGCCCACCACGCGGCTGCCAAGTTGCCAACGGCAACGAATCGCGACTCAGTTCGGATCAGCAGGTGCGGCTCCTGTAACCCTAATTGGCTGTTTAGACTTTAAGTCTTTAATCTCTTCATCAATTGATTCGATTAGCATTTGATTTTTCCTTCCTTGAATCTTGTTATGCTATAATTTTAGTTTTAATTTTGATGTTGGATTGAGTTTTTAAGGGGGAGGTCGAATTCTATGTAGCAAATATTGTAAGAGGGTTGTTGCTTGAAGTCTTTAATCTCTTCATCAATTGAGTTTTTAAGAGGGTTGTTGCTTGAAGTTATTTTGAAGTCTGGTGGCAGTGAGGCAGTATTGAATGGCTGTGGTTATTGATGACAATCTGAAATTTTACATATACCAGAGAAGAGTTTACCCGTTAAGTATCTTGGCGTCCCGTTAACATCTGATTATATTCATGTTGCTCATTGTATTCCCCTACTGCAAAGGATCAATATTAGATTAGATAGCTGGGACAGTAAGCTTTTAACATAACTAGACGTGCATAACTCATTCATAATACAATAACTCCTATTGTTATGTACTGGATACTAACATATCATTTGCTAGTGTCAATATTGAAGAAAATTGATAAATTATATGCATATTTCTTCTGGAAAGGGAAGCTACATAAGATATTATGGGATACCTTATGCAGGTCAAAAATTAAAGGGGGTGGTATTGGCCTTAGAAAATTTACAGACCTTACAACTACTGCCAGGATTAAGCTGCAATGGAATTTGCTAACCATTAACTGACTTTGGTCGAAATGGATGAGGACTAAATATTTGTTGAAGATTAATTTCTGGGTACTGTCGATTAATAACAATTTTTCAGGCACTTTTAAATCAATTTTAAGGCAACGTGTGGTGGCTATAAATCTTATGAATCGAATTACTGTTAATGGAGAGGAAACTGATCTATGGTTTGACCCGTGGATTAATCATAAAACCTTAGTAGACCTGGTGGTTGGAATAGAATTTATTTAAGCAACTCAGTTAAAATCTTGTTATTAATTTCAAACCATAATTATTCTTAAAATAATTAACATTTTAAAATATTAGCATTTTGATAAAACTTTAAAACAATATTAACTATAAGCAAATAACTTTAAAGACAACACTAATATAATTAATTAACTTTAAAATAATTTAATATAATTAAATAGTTTCAAAACAATATAAATATATATAAATTATTTTAAAACAATATTAAATATAATTAAATAATCTTTAAACAAAATATTAAATATAATTAAATATAAAACAAAATATTTCCAACACCTAATTTTGTATCTTAAAATTGTTCCTTGTCTCAAAAACCAATTCCAACTCAAATGGCAATTTATAGTATTTTTAAAATACCAACTTGAGACCAATAGCTACTCAACACTTAACCAATACTGATATTGATTTTCTATCACTACTGGGTTTAGTTCTTCAAAAATATACTATGTTATAACAGTAGTGTTCACAATTAGGTTCACTTTCAATAATTCATATAAAAGAAATACTATCGAAACAATTCAACACTGGCGAGGAATCCTGTTGGATCTCTTTAACCTGTCATCTTGCATCACAGATATATATATATATATATATATATATATATATATATATATATATATATATATATATATATATATATATATATCAACGCACACACATATGTAAATAAAATCAACATTGGTGAGGAATGCTGTTGGATCCCTCTGACATGCTTTTCCTACATCACAAACGTTGTATAATCATAGAATATAAATTAACCGCTTCGAGCCGGGATTTGTATACAAAAAGTCATCCGCTCTTACGAGGGAAGGTAGGTTCTCATCTGCTTCAAGGCATGGGAATATATATCCAAACCAACTAATAAATAAAGTAATTCATTCAAACTGTCATTCAACAATTTTTATTAACAATATATCATACCAGTTAACCAAAAAGGAGAGTTTAACTCACCGAAACTTTATGTTGTCGGAGAAGCGACCCGGTTTGGAACTGAAATCGAACGATGTCCAATTTAGGCCAAATTTAAGTTGTCTCCAAATTCGTCCAAATCAGACCCATTTGGAAGCTTTCATCATCACGAGCACAACACAAAATGTTTCTTCTCGATCGGACCTCGTCTGAGGGAGTTATTAAAATTTTAAGTTGTCGATTTTTAAACTAATTATAAACTTGGCCATATTTACAACTATACCCCTTTTTCACCAAATCCTCCTTCTCCAGTTCCAATAATGTGCATATTCAAATTCATGCACTAATGCACACAGTGATATGGAGCTACGGACCTTGGATCGACCAACTGACTTCACCATTCGGCTTCACTTCGCAAACCCGACCACTTTAACCTATCACAGCCATGTCTGGTCGCCTCCTTCCTCGTGCGACCTGATGCTCGCCTCCAATGCCATAATATTGCGATGCCTAGTTGATGACCTTACCCCACCAAAATAAGTTCCTCGGCTCGCCTTATATCTCTGAAGCTAACGCCACACTACATTTTCCTTATCGCTGCCTACATTGACCACCATCCCTCACCCTAGTTTCCAATGATCGTCTGTAATCATCACCAAACCGCACCGAAACTTCATCAAAAAACTACTTGATCTTACGATCCTAACGGTGCATACGGCACCTTCTAATTCGAAGCGGATAAAGAGATATCAATTATTGAAGTTTATGAACATATTTTCGTTTTTACTATTTAATGGCGATAATTTGAACGTTTCTCAATGAAATCTTGATCCGTCAATTTTTAAAATACTATGGATTGACATGAACAACTTTCGCTCACATTATTTTGGCCAATTCTTGATAGTTTGGGAGACAATGATTTTTGAAGTTGTGAATGGTGATTGTTTATAAATTTAAAAAACTTGCTGTGAATATTTACGTGCAAGTTTATAGGGAAAGGAGGTAAGGTAGAGACATGGAAGGGACATGTGCTTGAAGATGTGGGGTATGGCATGTACAATGAAGAACATGGGCTAGGATATGGAAAAATATGTGTGTATGTATGTGTGTAAATTCAAAATTATCTAACTTGACGTACCCGAAAATCTCAAATCCCGATCGAGGCATGCCGCTTGACGTTCTATATGTTATACCCCTATTCCGAACACAATGGAATTGGTCTCGAGGTATAGTTCGATCATATATAGAAAATAGCTTTTCAAATCCAATTATTTAAATAAATTTCTGAAATTAATTTATACACGTTTCGATCTCGCATATCAAAATGATACGTCCAATCATCATGAAATACGTTATCATACAGTAACTCACCATTACGGATCCAGTGAAACTGGTTTTTTCGAAATCCAAGATAGTGCCCGGAAAGGATGTTTTTACTCGTTAATTAAAATGAATTATTATAAAACCAAATTAATCAATTTTAATTTTACATTAAAGTTTTACTATCCTCATTCTTATTAAATAGAATTTTAAATAGGTTTGAAAATAATTTTTATTCAAATTAAAATCCAAGAATCCATTATTTAAATAATTCGATATATTAAATTCAATAATTTAATTATCAAATAAATCGCTACATTTGAAACTCAAGTTATTTAATTGAAAAAAAATAAATTTTCATATTTAAATCAATTAAATATTCCTAATTCAAATGACTAAAATTCTAGATCGTTACATTAGAAGTATTGTGATTATGTTGCACATTTTGAATGGAGGGTATGTACTTAAAGGGAGTTTTAGTAATTTGCTTAATCTTTTTTGTATAAAAACAATTTCTTTTTTTTCTCTCTCTCTCATTTTTCATTCATTTCTTATTTCCAAATTCCATCTTCCTTTACTAATTTCTTAGACACTTTAATGGCTTCTAAAGATTTTTCAAAACTTAAAAATCCTTCATTTTTCCACTTTTGATTCTTATAAACTTATTTAAAATCTTTACTCTTCTTTTATACACCTTCCCCTTTCCAAAGCAAGCCAAACCTTCCTCAAAACTATCAAGGCCAAGTCCACTAAGCTTATGGCCAAACAATATTTTACTTCCCATGGAAAAGAGAACAAGTTTTTTTTAAAGAAAAGCCAAAGTTTGAGTGTTTGAGTAAAGGGTTGTGATTTTTGGTTTGGTTTTCCTTAAGTTTGGTGAGCAAAGCTCACATTTTAAAACAAGTTTTAAACTTTATTTTTGGCTAATAATCGTGTTGATTGTTGGTTGAAAAATAACGTTATTGTCTTTTACTTGAACGTGCCTATATGTAGTATTGGTTATAGACATAGAAATGAAGTCAAAAGTGAAGTTATGATTTAAAATTATGAATTTTACCTTTTGTATGTTGGTTATGGCATTTTTTGGATGTATGAGCTTATGTTTGAATGTCATAAACTAAAGGAAATTAGCACTTATTCTGTGTGATATTGAGATCCCTTGGATTTAACTTGTTTTACTTATTTTAAATTTCTAAAAAAGCTTTATAGGTTTTCCAAAACTTTACTTTTTTGTTTTCAAAACCTTTATACAAAGTTTTAAGTAAGTTAAGCATAAAAGGGTAATGTCTTGAAGGGTAATGGGTATGTAATACTAGTTTAAAGGTTATGGCATCCATAGCAATAGTCGCTATGGATGCACTTTGTGTAATCGAACAATTTTTCTAAACTAAAAGTGTTTTCATCTTGAATATTTTTGAAAAGTATTTTCAAACACATTTTAAGTATTGGAAAGGTATTTACTATTTATTAATTAATGGTTTTAATTATTAATTAATTAATTTAATTATTATGGAATTAACGGTTATTTAAATTAATTAATTAATTAAAGGTAATTAGTACTTAATTATTAATTAAGATAATTATAATTAGTTAATTAAGAAAAGGTTTATTTTTTTACTAATTAAGTAAATGCTAATTATTTAATTAATTATTATTTGAGTAAGGTTTAGTTATTAATAAACTATTAATTAATCAAGGTACAATTATTAATTGATTATTAATCGGGTAGGGTTAATTATTAATTAAGTTAAGATTTAATTATTATTAAATAAAGGTTTTTTAAATTATTTGATTTTCAAGAATTAGTTTATTTAAAAAGCAGTCTTCTTTTTGAAGAATGGTTTAAATACAAAGGATTTTCTTTGTCTGTGCCTTTAAGTAGCCAAACAAATATGAAATAAATTATTGATGACATCTGTTTAACAGAATAAATCACCGTTTTGCTATAATTAAGGGGACTAGATTATTGATGACATCTGTTTAGTAGAATAAATTATTGTTATGGTATTAAATTAGTTGGGACATTTAATCTTATGCCAGTTTATTTGATTGAGTCAAATGACTTATTAACTATGGGTGGTTAATTATGGATTTGATGTACATTCATGTCGCCTATGTAAATACCAGTTCAAAGTGAATTAAATGGTAAGTTGCTTTAGTATCATTGTGGTCGCTAAGCCTCTTTCCAAATATATAAAGTTATGGATTTAAATTACTTCAGTTGTATAACAATTTGAGGTTAAATGTTTATAAATGATGTTTTAAAGTAAGTTATTTAATTATTTTAATAAAGATGTTTAAAGTTATCTAATTATATTATTAATGATATTTTAAGTTATTTAATTTTATTATCAATATTGTTAGTTGATTGATTTAGTTTTGTTTCAAAGTAAATTAATTATTTGATTAATGATGTGTTTAAAGTTAATTACTTATCTTATTAGTATTGTTTAAAGTAAAGTAATTATTTATTTATGATATTTAAAAGTAATTAATTAATTGAATAAGGGTGTTTATGAAGGATAAATTTTTTTCATAAAGGGGGTTGTACTTAGTAAAAAAAGATTTATGTGACAACCTATATTTCGAAAGATTTAAATCAACAATAATCCACACATGTCCAACTCAAATAATCCGAAACACAGATAATCAATGGGGTTACTTAAGAAGAATAAGAAAGAAGAAAATAAATACAGAATCTCGCAGCAGAATGACAAAATATAATAATCAAATAAACAATTCATGAAGCTGTTTATATTATATATTTGATTATTTATAGCATCTATCAGTGTTATATATACAATAGAATAATAGAATAATGCAGCAGAACAAATGATACAAGGAATAATATGAGTAATAATATACCAAAATCTTCGTCTTCGTCCTCTAGGAAATAATCTTCAATGTGCTGAAAACTCAAGGCTGACCCGAGCGTAATGAAAACACAAAACACTCGAGTCAAAACTAAAATATCTTTATGCGAGTCAAATCAATATCACATATAATTGGAGTGTAATAGCATCAAAGACGTTTACAGGAGTTCACATCTCCTATTCAATGTATAACGTGCGAGCAATAACTCAAGAGATGTTACGGGATTTTCCATCTCTTAAGGATCCATCAAACTATTTATATATAGTAGAATATGCTATATATGTAATGTCTAATCAGTAAAATAAATATTTTTCTTAGTGTTCAGGCTTTGCATTTATTCCCCTTAATGCATTTTTAAGCATTATCATACAGTTTGCATATATGCAGAAGAGAAATGCTATCCCCACTCGGACCAAGACATACTTTTACCAAAAGTTTTTTATGATCTTTTTGTTCAAATACAATTAAGGGGGTCAGGAACATTACGCTTCAATCGGATTATTCTATTCCACCTCTTATAGAGAAAAGAACTTAAAGCAAAATACTTAATAACACGGCGATACATTTATACAAAACTTCTACCCCGCGCGGCATTGCTCCGTCAGGCTTTCGCCCATTGTGGAAAATTCCCTACTACTGCCTCCCGTAGGAGTCTGGGCCGTGTCTCAGTTCCAGTGTGGCTGATCATCCTCTCGGACCAGCTACTGATCATCGCCTTGGTAAGCTATTGCCTCACCAACTAGCTAATCAGACGCGGTCCAGCAACAAAATTGCTTTAGCTGGCATAGGAAAGGTGTTCAGCTCTTTCATTCGCGGTTGCCCAAGGAATGAGCTTGTGGCCCGGTGGATGTTTTTATTTAGACATCTTGTTTGGGCAACTGGATTTATGTTCTTAATTTCCTGGCGGGGATAATGGCAGGAATTAATTGAAACTTTAGCATGGGCTCTATCTTCTTTGCAAGGGAACGGGAAGTTCAGTTGTGTAGGACAGGATGCGCCAGTATATTAATTGGCGGCGACCAAGTCAAAAAAGGCGCGAGGAACTTCATATTTTCGCGGAGAGGAAAGGAGAATAAGAAGATTTGAGAAAAAGAATGATTCTCCCAAGTCGAGTGACAGGGCTTGCCCTTTAAAATTTCCCGAGACTGGAGCCTAAATACTCGGCCTACTCTTCCTGGAAGTCCATTTATGCCAAAAAGCCATGGGTCAGATTTTACAGGATCACCAAACCTTATGGGACTTAAGGAATGATGGAAGGAAATAAAAAGAAAAGAGAGGGAAAGAAAATCGAAATGAGCGAAATTCCCGGCCTTACCGTATTCCTCTTTCCTTTAGAATCCCTACTTCCACCTCTGGATTTCCTACCAAATGGAGGGCATGTAATAGTTCAATTATGTATGCACGATTCGTTGTTCCATGCCCTTTAGAATACAATGGGTTTCGAAAAAAAAAAGAATTATTTTTTATTTTCTATTGGTTGATAAACCGACCTAGGTAAATCCATGAGTGCAATTCGACTAATCTTTACTATATAACTATTTGAACCCTAAATTGTCCTGTAACTCAGATTCCAAAGTACATCTTTTAACGAGTCCAACAAAAAAAGGAAAATTTCTTTTTTCCTTGCCCCTAAATGAAATATTAAATGAAATTCCCCCCATTTCGTCGAGATAAACAAGACGTATTCTATCACAACTCATTCCTACCAAGAAAAAAAGTGCAGCGCATGGCAAACTCACCTTAGTGAACTAGTGGCTTGGACTTCGTCCTTTGATTTGAGAGTTCGGGCTCCGAGTATATTAATTGGGGGCGCATAAATGGAATCGTAATTTGTAAGCAAGAATAGCAAGCAAACTAGCCTTATTAGATCATGTCCCAATCTCCAGTTAGCTCTTCTCCAAAATCAAATAGGATTTTAAACTATAATTAAAAAAAGGGGAATGACAAAGCATCGGGGAATAAACGATTAATTTCTATCAATAGACCCGCTAAAGACCCAAACCATAGAGTAGTTAGCAATTAATATACTGGGCCAGAGAAGACTCCTTTTTTTGGCACCAAGTATGAATCTATCTTGACGCAAAGCTGATTGATCTATCTAAAATTCTTCTCTTATACAAACAAAGCCCCCTACCGGATTAGGAATGCGAAGGCCAGGAGACCCGGGAAAGAAAGAGCTATGCTATTGACCGACCCTTTCGTAGTTACTTCGAAACTGGTATTCGGATGCACGTGCTTTGTTCAAATTCGCTCCGCTCCTCCACAAGACAAACTGAGCCCTACATCTCACCCTTGCAATTACCTAAAAGAAGAGGTGCCCTTAATAAGTTCCTCCTTCAGTTGGACTTAGCTTTCCGGGCACACAAATAGTCAGTTCCCCTGTGCAGGCCACAAGCGAACTGAGTTTACTGACTCGCTAAGAGTTGGTCTTCCATAGTAGCGGGCTCGATGTACAGCAGGTATTTACGTTACGCGGGAGAGACTTTGAAAATTCTCAAAAAAGTGAGTGACGGGCAAGAAGGAGAAAGGCGTAAAAAGGTCAAGCTCGTAAACCGGTGAGAGAGCAGGGAACCTGGGGCGAGCGAAGTGGGGAGACTACCAATGGGGGACCTGGTATATAAATAGGTGGTTGGGTACGAACTCTGTTTTTAGGTGAGTGACCTGGCCGGTCCGGTTGTACGAATTAAATTATAATCAAATTGCATTAGGTCGGTTACCAATGTCAGTAATTGGAGATTACACAATCCAAACAATTATGAATTCCAGTCAAATCAAAATGGATAAAGATAAACTCCTTGATTCAAGATTTTTGTTTGTAGACTTGAATTCGATGATTTTGTGACTTCTTGGTTTGGTTTGTGTATATTAATCCTCGACTTTGAGCCTAGATGAGTTGGGGGTTCGCTTTGCTTTGGTATAAACAACTGGATCCAAGCGCCCCTATTTAGTTTCAGTGCAAGATTCCCTCGGATGAGATGGGATGGTCTCATGGATCACACGTGGAGAGGAGAGCCTCATCCAACATTGGGAGCTATCAGTCACGCTTAGACTCAAAATCTTTGCCGTTCAATCTAAGATAGCGCTGATAGCTTGTAGTGAACAGCCCCCCTTCACACCATAGTTAGGTGCTTGCGTCTTACAAGCACTGCAGTCGCACCAAAGACATCCCGCAAGGCGACCAACGGGAGGAAACATGCTTGTGGCGCTGGTCGGCGCTTCCTTGGTAGAGAACCTCCCTCCTAAGTCTCGTAGGCACCTCGGTAAAGTTGCTCTTCCCCTCTCTCCAACTAGTCGCTTTTTCGACTCAGATCTACTTCATCCGACTAGTTCCGGGTTCGAGTCTCGGGCAACCCATACAGAAAATTAAAAAAGAAAGCTTGTCAACTGATAAAGAAAGAACGAAATCGGGATAAATACCAATTCCTATTACGGGTAAAAGGATACAGATTGAAACAATAAGGCCAATGATCTACGGAACCTCTCAAGGAGACTAAGGGAGAATACCAAAGAGACACGGGGAGTACGGGACTACTAAAGGAGGAACCAATCATATGACATGTTGATCAAATGCGGGAAAGAACAGAGAATTCCGCGTCGAAAAAACAAATTTCTATCGTGTTGCTCTACTGGTTCATTTTGCGGGGATTCACGATGTATTTCATGTTTCTCAGCTTCGTACACCTCTCGCCTATCGAAGTTCTGTTCGAAAACCTCGTACGAGAACTTGTATAGAGAAGGATGTCTTTCACCCTAGAAGCGTAGCGGCGCCTTTGATTCAAGGTGCTGAGCTAGACTAACTGAATTCTATTTATGAGAAAGAAATCCCATTTTACTTGGGTTAACCCTCCCTTTTTTCTTTTCTATTTCAATTTCTCGATTATTATATGATGGAAATGAAATACTACATAATTTCTTTCTTCTTTTTTGTTCTTTGTTTATGCGGAATGAACTTATAACAAAACAATGATCGTGCGTTTTGAATACTACCTTTTTTCTTCCATCCTCAACACTTTCTCCATCTGCACAACCATTAGATAGTTTCACATAAACACAGACAGAACTTCAGAGTCAGAAAAGACTGGAGCCCATAGAAAAAAAACGAATCTACATTGTTGATGAAACATCAGAGTGATCAGATGAACCATCAGTGCTGTAGAATAACTGAATGAAATAAAAAGAATTACATCTAAACCCACCAGACCCGAAGGTCACGCTCATACAATGAGCTTTCAGGAAGAACCTAGTTCGCCAAGAAAAGGTATAACTCCTTTTTCTTGTGTCGTCTTGTATCGAAATAATAATTCTTTTTCTCTCGATCATCAGAAGAAGAATTAGGCCAAAAATTAGCCCACTTTTATATGTGGGTTCATTTCATCAAGTATTTTGTTTTGAATAAAGAAGCTTTGTGATCCGACTTACGCCAGGTAGATTTGGAAGTTAGGCTGACTCTAAAAGAAAGGTGGCCGCCTCGTAAGAGGGAAATGAATAGATGAGCTCCCCTTGCCTTGAAAGAAGCTAGCCGGTAATCTATTTCTTCTCTCCCAATTGGTTGGATCATAGGTGCGGGGAAGCAACTTGAATAAGTCGGGGTGCATGTAGCGAACTAATAAAGTACTGTCCAGGCGCGCTACGGCAACACAGCCTACGCTTGCTGCTTGCTGGTTTTTCCATCATCCAATCCACATCGAATGAAACCGCTTCCAATAGAATGGATCGGTCTCTTGCCTTGTTCCGCTCTCGCTCGCCGCTACTAACGGTTTCTCTTTTGATTTTCCTTCCTTTAGCTTCTCAGATGTTTCAATTCGCTAAGTTTGAAAAGTCCAAAGAGCGCAGACTAGCCACTGAGCTTGGATACGGTTTCCCGATCGAAGATCCATGGATCACAGATGCTCTCTCTCCCCATGGCCTTTCGCCTCTGAAAGCAAGCGTCCTTCCTTCTCAATGCCCGGGCATCCATCCAATGCATTCTTTTCGATGACGCTCCTTGCCACCCACCCAATCTCGATTTGACAATGTCAACAATTCACTAATCTGGACAGAAAGAAAAATAAGGCGACCGATCCAAACTATTATAAACATTCGGCACGACCCCATATATTAAGGGATCGGTCAATCCTCAGTTCCCCTGTGCAGGCCACAAGCGAACTGAGTATACTGACTCGCTAAGAGTTGGTCTTCCATAGTAGCGGGCTTGATGTACAGCAGGTCACTCGTTGAAGAGTGAGGAACGAACTATCAGATACCTGTGACTCGATTGGTGAAATAGTCTCTCTCTCCAAAAAAATATGTTTTTTTTATTCTCATTTTGATTCTCAAATTATATCAGAAAGTTTTGCAATTATTGTGGAAATTAGAGGTCCAGTACACTTCGCCAAACTATTCTTACTCTAGGCCAAGTATATTAATCCGGTAAGAGGCCAGGCGCCTGTAGGTTTTCGGGTGAGGCGACCGATCCAAACTATTAGAAAAATTGGCGACCAGCGGGTCCAGTATATTAATTGGCGCCAGTATATTAATTCGGAACGTTCCACTGGTTGAAAGAAGAGAGCGAGGCGAGCTCTGTAACCAGTTCACTTGTTTATCCTGCGAAGTCAGTGGTGACCGAGATTTTTTATTCCCCGAGAAATTCTAGCGATATAAAATAAAATGAAATCGGGCATTCATTATCTTTCATTTTTTACATGCATTGGACTGGGAAATTTTTTTCTTTACAATCGTAGTTCTTGTCATAAGAAAGCGCTCTTAGTTCAGTTCGGTAGAACGTGGGTCTCCAAAACCCGATGTCGTAGGTTCAAATCCTACAGAGCGTGATTCTGTTCTTGTTATGTCGAATCACAAAAAAATAACTTAACAAAGTGGAATTGCAACTTGCATTTTTCCTCCTGGAACAAAAAATATGTGTCCCATCGGGGGGAGAATAAAAAAATATAAATAAAATAGCTCAGTCACTCTCCTTATTTGAATGGAATAAGCGAGTGAAAGATAGGCCGAACTTGACCGATGATTGGGTGAGACCGCTTCTTGTCTTTCGCTACGCACCACCTGTATTTCTAACTATCGGTTCCTCTCCTCGAGTCTTCTTATTTTAGCTTGTTGATTCTTTAGTAGTAAAGATGCTTCAGCACGATATTCTTCAAGTTCATGCGATCAAAACGCAGCAAAATCAAACACAACAATTCAAATAAAAACAAAGCTCATCGCATTATGTTCTCTTTCTGTCTCAAAATGAGCTCATTCAAGAATCTCCTATTAGAGACAATGAATTTGAGGAAGGAATAGTAAGATATGACTCAGTAGTCAGTTCCCCTGTGCAGGCCATAAGCGAACTGAGTTTACTGACTCGCTAAGAGTTGGTCTTCCATAGTAGCGGGCTCGATGTACAGCAAGTCACTCGTTGAAGAGTGAGGAACGAACAGATATTGAGTCATAAATTTCTTTTCAACCATTTTACAATAAACTCTGGTGTTCACTATGTGAATACTGATGAATAGAAGACTTGCTGGTTCAATCACAAAGTAAGCCCACCGTCGAGTAGTCCGAAATGGGAACGGCTCAGATTGGTATTTGTGATTTCATCGGAAAGTCTTATCCAGATGCACATGACGGGTCAGATAACCCGAAAGAGAAAGTTCATTCACGAGTTAGGCTTAACACACGAAAGGATCATTAGTAAGGGGAGAGAACAAGAAAGATATAGAATGAACTAGTTATGCTTAAGACTATCAAGTCAAAGTTGAACCAGTTAGGGAAGAGAACCCTAAAGAGAAAGCTCGTTATGCTTAAGCAGTTCATTCACTCGTTATGCTTAAGAAAGGATCAGTTTAGTAGGGGAAGATAACAAGAAAGATATCAAAATGAAAATGTCTTTCTTGAAAACTCGAAGTGAGAATTTCTCTTTGCTATGCTGAACAGCCGTCTGATGGAAAACCACTTTCACGTTCGGTTCAGAGAGCACTTTTTCGTTGGTATGCTTCAGATTCAGCCTTCGGTTCTCTATAGTTATTCATGTTTACACTTATATGCTTCAGTTGATTGCTAAATTAATATGTTTCACTTTGTTTGGACAGACTTGGAGAATGAAAACGGAAGTTATTGGTTTATGCAAGTGTAAATATTTAGGAAAAGTAAATATTTGCTTATTATTCTAGGTTTACAATGATTGTCTACAATAACACTGAAGTTATATATAAAATAGAGATCATGGACAAATTTATACTATAATTATGCATACTGACCAGGTATGGGACGACCAGTTCACCACGGCCCTAAGAATTTGGTAAGCAGCGGAGGGTGCAGGTGCGTAGCGAGTCTCCCCTAGCGCTTAGTCATATCAGGTGTTTGACCCTTCTTCCCCCTTCCCTTAGTTTAGTTAGGTAGTTCATCTGCTTTGCCGCAAGACTCACATTCTCAATATCGCAGCTCCTAGTATATTAGTTCAGAATAGAAATCCTAGCGAGAGTCGCAGTGGTTGATACGGATTTGGAGACAGAGACACTATGCTTAACGCATCGATCTTTGTAGAATTATTTACCATGGGAATGAATGGCGTGGAGAACAAGGCGAGCGAAGTGAGCGGGAGGTAGCGAATGGAATTCTTATAGTTCTCAGGCAAAAGAGAGCGAACAGAACTTGAATTAGCGGAGATAATGAATGGTCTGATCCTCTTCCCCGTGCTATCTAAGCTAAATGACTTGGATTTGGCATGAGAGAAGGAGCTAGTGCTGTTCAGCTAAGTAAAACACCAGAGAATCCGACAATTAATATACTAGGGAAGAAATCCAAGATCTCAATAAGCAGAGCGTGAATAATCAATCTCGTTAACAATCAGTACCATGCCGGGCAAACCACCTCTCCCTTGGTCGAGTGGTTTCTTCCTTCATGGACAGCGACACATCGTATCCCGCATCCCAGAGAAAGAAGGATAGCCATATGCATACAGCAAACAGAGACCTTATTGGCAACATTCCTCCCTTTGTTCAGCCATGATTACTTCCTCAACTCCCGCAGGTGTCCAGAACTCCTGAAAGACTCGTTGCCTGATTAGGATTAGCTTAGCAACCATCGCAATTAATATACTGGCGGTCCCCTTTCTCTGGTCATACCCGGGACTCTTCCCTGACTGATTGGGCGCACCAACCTCTCTATGAACTACCGATGGAGGTTGCGAACCAGCTTTGGGCAGGTAGTGATATTTGAAGCAGCCTAAGGAAACTAAACTACATTACATACAAAACTAGGTGCGCAGCGAGACTTATTCTACAACAATAACAAGGCCCGAACAAGGCAAGGAAGCTAACAAGAAAGTGCACTAAGACACTAAGAGCAATGCCCATCACTAGAGGTAGCGCAACTGAATGACTTACCACTAACTGTTCTCGAGAGCGAGTAGCTCGACCAAATGAACAAATGGGACCTTCAAGTAATCCACCGAGCTCTGAAGTCATTATTTACTTAAGAATTTTGGGACTAGGGTCAGCCATTTTCCATGAATAGCGATTTCTCGGAAATCACTGGTGTAATTGGCTAACACCCAGTACCTACAGGGAAAGAATCCGGCTTAGGCAAGAGCACACTTCTATTCTATGGTTCTACTAATAAGAATGAACTTGTGTTCATACACAACAAGCTCATAACACAATACATTTCATTCTATATAGATTTCGCTTTGCTTTGTTTATTCTTTAGTTCAGTCTTAATTTTTATTCCTTCTGTAAAATGAATGAAATTTCAATAAAATAAAAAGGAGTCTTTACTTTATGTCTCGTTACCGAGGACCTCGTTTCAAAAAAATACGCCGTCTGGGGGCTTTACCGGGATTAACTAGTAAAAGACCTAGATCCGGAAGTGATCTTAAAAACCCACTCCGTTCCGGGAAAAGATCGCAATATCGTATTCGTTTAGAAGAAAAACAGAAATTGCGTTTTCATTATGGTCTGATGGAGCGACAATTACTTAGATATGTGCATATCGCTGGAAAAGCCAAAGGGTCAACAGGCCAGGTTTTACTACAACTAGTTGAGATGCGGTTGGATAATATCCTTTTTCGATTGGGTATGGATTTTTTTTCCTTATGCCGGGAAGTGAATCTAAGTAAGCGGCTAAATCAGCACATATTTCCTAAACTATCGTAGATGAGGCAAGGTCTACAATCATCGACTACTCGAAAGTCAACTCATCTCGGAGCATGAAAGAAAGAGAAAGCCAAGGAATCGAATTACTTTTTTCTGACAAAGAATAGAATCATCATCAGAATTGTATGATGCTATTCCATCTAGCTGGGGTTGGCTTTCTCTCACCAGGAAAATGGGAGACCAAATAAAGCAGATGAAGGATTCTTGTGGTTCCGGAGAATCCAGCTACAGGAGAACCAGGAACAGAGAGCTCTCTCCCTTTTTCCGCGTGAATTGTGCTTTACACTATCCATTACCAAACTAGCTATCAGAGGTTGGTGTTTTGTTCAATCGCCAGACAGCCCTAGCGTATAGAAAGTGCCAAACATGGGGAACTACCCGGGGAGGAGTTAGGAACGGGAACAAGGAGAAGCGAGAACCACTTAAATGGAGGAATCGATTGTATTTCGTCTTAGGATTAGTTAGTTCTATTTCTCGATGGGGCCGGGAAGGGATATAACTCAGCGGTAGAGTGTCACCTTGACGTGGTGGAAGTCATCAGTTCGAGCCTGATTATCCCTAAACCCAAAAAGATTCATTCTCCTCATAAAAAAGAGGAGGTAGAACCAATAATGATTTCTTTTTCGATTCATCTCTGGAGTTGAATATCGCTCCGGATCCAGATGCAAGGACTGGAGTTCGGCATTCAGTTGACCTTGACTTATCTAGGAGTGTTTACTTAAGTGCAAGGCCAGCTCCGGTTCGCCAAGAGTTTTATTTCAGCGAAGTAGTGACCAGAGGTTGCGAAGCTAGTACTTATCACGTCAGTTAGCGAAGCAGAATACGCTTACAGATCAAAGGTGGTGCAACCAAAGCTACACTTAGACCAGTAGTCTAGGTCGTGGGTTTGCCTTACCTTATTCAAGGAACGAAAACCAAGAGAGGGCTACCCAACTCCCTCCTTGGACAAGCACAGGGCTTAGTCAAGTAGAACCGGGTTGCGCTGCTTGATGCTCCGATCGAAAACAAATCAGTGGGGCCATGCCGGTACGACAGAATATGCGTTAGAAAGGTAAATCCTTTTCAAACTGTTTCTTTTTAAGAACCAAAAAAATTTGTGCCAAAATAACAGATGCCAAGAAGAACAAAAGGCCTTGGACGCGTAATGGATCTTGAAGCACTATTTCTTCATCTCCCTGACCAAACCCCCCTACATTAGGATTTATTATTAATGGTTGATCAAGCTTGATAGATTCACCCTCTGAAACAAGAAGTTCTGGCCCCAAACCCCCCTCTCCCTCGGACTCAATCTCTCTTTTGACTCAATATATGTGGGCACCAGATATCTATGAGGTTCACCCACCTCGGTGACAGCATTCCTTTCTATTGCGCCTAAAATCTCTATTTCTGCAAATATGTCACGTCTTTCTATTGTTGGTTCCTATGGAGGTACATTGCAACAAATCTTCTTTTTCTGCAGCATTGCTTCTATGATCTTAGGAGCACTGGGATCCCTATTCATTACGTTATTCCCGTAACTACGGATTGATTGTCCCTACCTAAATGGTAGTGGTCTAGGGAGCGCAATTGCTAGAGCACGGGAAAATAGTAAGCTCGTCTTCTTCCTCTTTTCATAGTCATACCTTACATAATGAATCTTATTTCCTTAATAGGTGTAATAACAGTATTATTAGGAGCTACTTTGGCTCTTGCTCAAAGAGATATTAAAAGAAGTTTAGCTTATTCTAGTCAGAGAGAAAGTAATTCTTGGAGTTGGGTTAGCGATCCTCCTTAACGGAGTCGGGGTCAGAGTACTCTCAGAACCGAGCCGGCACCCTACCTTTATCCTTGTCTTTTAGCTTATGGTAATAGTTTCAAAGATAGACGTGTCACATAATCACAAAAATAAGGTGCGTAGTGTGCAGGAGTAACTTAACGTAATGATAGAGTCATCTTAGAGAAATAGGTAATGCTAGAGTACGGTTTCTAATTGTCTTGAGAGGGAGGGTGGATATTAGTTAGATCCTGTTCATGGATTAACGAAAATGTGCAAAAGCTCTATTTGCCTCTGCCATTCTATGAGTCTCTTCCTTTTTGCGTATGGCATCGCCACTCCCTTTGGCAGCATCTACTAATTCGGAACTTAATTTGAAAGCCATATTTCGACCCGGGCGTTTTCGGGATGCCCCTAATAACCAACGAATAGCTCTCCTTGTCTTCATTGTGTTTTCGAGCGTACTCGTCGCCGCACTGCTGCTTTCGCAGCCCTACCCACCAGACTATTGTCAAAATGAAAATGATTAGAGGAGGTAGTGCGAGTATATAGCCGATGACAGCAATGCATAAATTTGGGTGGTTGTCATAAATATAGCGAAGAAACTCGAACATATGAGGCATTTCCAACTAACGCCCTAGAAATTGTCCCTAGCTAGAATGGCGCAGAGCTTCCTTGATCGAGAGCTATACCTCTGTCATCTCGATTGTCCGATTAATTGGGCTCTCAGAACCACATTTCGGGGCTTTTTCCCTTACCTGCAACAACCACTGTGGAATCCATTGTCGTAGAGATTCAGAGCGTACCTGGGCCCTTCCTTCGGTCAATAGAACGGATCGGTCCCCAATTAATATACTGGTCGCCTCATGTACCACAGATTGGGAGCGGAGTTGTCAACCACTTGGGCATGCTTAGTCAATCCCCTGGAAATAGGTAAAGAGACGAATCCAGTATGTTAAGTTGCCTGGCTCCGGGAATGCTAGTATAGAAGTGCTAACATACCCACTGGGGTGGTAGAGTTTCCAGTGGAGTTAGGAGTTGGAGAGTGTCGGGCAATCTTTGTCTTCTTTAGTGGATCCCTCTTGTTCCTGTTTCGTCTTCTTCGTTTCGTAAGTTGTTTCTACATCGCTTTCTTCCTAGTGAAGTTGTGTCAACAGGCGTACTCAGCCTAAGCCGCATCTAATTGTTTAGTTGAATTGCCTTGCGCTACGTACGTGAGGCCCCGGATCTCTCTTAAGGTTAGGGCGAGTATAAACATTGGTATAAACAGATCCTATGGTCGCCTTTGCCCGTTCTTCCAATATCAAAGAATAGAGGTCTAGTACCCGGTAATCATTGCACTTCGAGACAACTAACAAGGCCAATATATTAATTGGGCGTGCCTTACCATAAGGTGGTTGGTGCTCTTTCTGGGTTGGCGTTCCATAATGACAAAGTTTTCTTTTTTACAATTACTTTACTTGCTATCCAAGGTCTCTTCCTCATCTATCTCTTTCTAGCCTTGTTTATCCATCGAAAGGATAGAAAGGAACTCGAAAGGATTGCTATATCTAGGGGGGTTGATCTTCTATTCAAATATTCGTGGGGAGGCGTTGAGCTTGAGATCAGGCACTCCAATTCGTTATGTATGGATGATGAGATTCCATTGATACAGAGCCAATTCAATAGACTTATTGAACATTCCCATTGGCGTGCATCTGGCAGGCCTACGAATTTGCCAATTATGAGTTGGGCGCTTTAACCATTCAGCCATGGATGCTTAACAGGGCTCATTGTACACTGTGAATAACCAAATTCCAATTGAAATGAAATCTTTAGGAGGAATCAATGAAAAGATATCAATGAAAATCCTGGATCTTCGAATTGAGAGAGGAGAGAAAAACAAAGCAATGCCAAGAGCTCCGTCTATCGATGAACAGCGGATAGACGGAGCTCTCTCTTTTTCATCTCGTGCCAGATGCAACAAAAGAGTAGTCCTTTTTCCTTCTCGCGAACCACGGGAGCGCCCAGCGTCCAGAAGAGCAAAGCTCATTTTCGGGTAAAGCGGCGCATCAAAAAGGGCTGGCCCGTCAAAATTCCGGTTCCTTCGCGAACGAAGTTCAGAATCAACAAGGGCGGGACGAAAGGGAGTGTACAACTGGGGCGCAACCCCGCTTTTTTGAGATATAATGGAGTTCTTCACGAAGTTCGAGACAAAGGAAAAAAGAAAAGTTTCTCTAGAGCCTATTCGTTTTGAGACATCATTGCTTTGGCCCCGGTAACAAAAAAGGAATCCATAAAAACTTGGGATCCAACACCATGATAAAATACTACCCTCATAATTAGACCATGTCCCTGAGATTTGATAAAAGAAGGGTGCATTAGCGGTTAATACGTTGTAATTTGAGTTGTTATTAGGAATATGACGGAACGAAAGACCAATGAAAGGAAGAAGAATGCACCAAAATGCAAGTGCTGCACCAAAAGCTGGTGCTGGTGGTTGTTTCTTGTTGTAAGTGAATGCAATGAAAAGACCCGGAAATAACGAATAGGTAAGCGGTTAGGTTGACTTTGCCCCTATTTTTTCTTTTTTCTGAATCGGAAGAGAATCCCATTTTTCTTCCCCACGGGATCTCTGTTTCCCTGCCACTAAGGTTCCCGGGTATGGTATATGAACGTGAGAGCAGGAAGTTCTAGCATAAGAAATCCTTCGATTCGCTACGCACCTAAAGTAGAATAGGCCCGAGTGAACTGCATGTGTCCTGCCTCTGGGGAATCACATCTATCGAATTCCTGAATCATTCCCATCCACCCAAAGATTCATCTCCTATTGTTATATGTAGTGAAAGTCATCTAGTCATTCTTCTAAAGGTTTTTCTCTACCAGTACAATATTACTTATTCTATTTATCCGCCCCCCTAAGTAATATTGTGTCGAAGATTTTAGAGTTCTCCATAATTGTTTAGCTCTTAGCATTCGGCTGAGACTCCCACCGCGACACCCGGTGGGCAAACCGTTTTCCTTTTCCAACACAACATTAGGGATGTTCCACTTTCCAAGTACTTGAAGTACTTAAATACTATTTAATAGATGAAAATAGAAGGATTTATAATCCCAACCCATGATGGGATCCGACGCATCCAGCAGAGCGAAGCAGCGTTCCATTCTCGGCATACTTCCGCATTGGCGGCGAATGGAGTGCCACAATCCCATTCAGCATTTTTGAAGCTGCTTTTACCAACCGGCACTACTAATACTATACTAAGGCTACCACTACATTATTCTTACGGCTCGGCCTGGTACTCTACATTGATAATGTGTTTGATTCGCTACTAATATACTGGTAAGGCCAGAAGCACTTCCAGCACCAGCTACTATAGATATGAGAGATCTTCCTGCATATGAAATGTAGGCATTTGACGCAACTTTTCAATGTTAACCTTCTTTGCTTCAGAGAAGAGTGGAGCATGGGGAGCGAACAGGATTAGATACCCTGGTAGTCCATGCCGTAAACGATGAGTGTTCGCCCTTGGTCTATGCGGATCAGGGGCCCGCGCTAATGAGCACATTGAACTATCCATGTGGCTGAGAGCCCTCACAGCCCAGGCACAACGACGCAATTATCAGGGGCGCTTACTAGTGGATCCTCTCTTCCAGCTACTGGATCTTGATATTGCTCCGTCCCTCCTTGGTATCCATGCCCCTCATCTCCCGGGTGGTGGGATTGGACAGAGAACTAGCGAACAGCTTGATTTTGAATCCAAGGCGACCTGTCCACTTTCGTCCGAGCGAAGTGGTGTTGGAGGAAGAGAAGGGCTTCTAGAGCCTTTGGAGAGAGAAGAGGGGGGGTCCCTACCGACGCTAGGGTGCGAAAGCATGGGGAGCGAACAGGATTAGATATTTCCCGAGGGCTGCTAGTTATCCGGGTAAAATGGACAACAATTCATATTCGATGCCTTGAGTATCAAGTCAAAGTTGAACTAGTTAGGGAAGAGAACCCTAAAGAGAAAGCTCGTTATGCTTAAGCAACGACTCTAATGAGCAGGACGGCAAGACCCTGTAAATGCCTGAGTAGTTCCATGGGTCCGTAGGTGATAATTTTTCAATTTGTATGTTATGGAATAGACCAAAGTCTCCTGCCGCTCTAAGAGTAATCAAAGAAAGGAGCCCCACTTGATTGAACCGGGACCTATTTTCAGAATCTAATAGGCGGCAAGCAAAGCACCAAGTCCAGTATATTAATTGGTACAGGGTAGAGGCCAGGAAGTAACAGCGGGTCTCTCTCTACTATTTATTAGTCTCAGGGTCTTATTAATATATTCAGAAGGTCGAGATTGTACACTTTTTTCCTATTTATCTTATTCTAAAAAAAATATGTATATAAATAACAAAAATAAATAAAGTGCAGCCGGTTGGGTGCAACCTTTTCTTGAAATATACAACTCGCACACACTCCCTTTCCAAAAAAAATCAATAAGGTTCCGACTAAAAAATAATGAAATAATTTTTCCCGGACATGATAATTTTTCATCATCCGGCTCGAGCAAGATTCAAAAGAATTACAGAAATAAACTAATCCTTTCTTAAGCATAACGAGTGAATGAACTACTTAAGCATAACGAGCTTTCTCTTTAGGGTTCTCTTCCCTAACTAGTTCAACTTTGACTTGATAGTCTTAAGCATAACACTTGAATGCGTCTTCTTGCTCCAGCATTCAAGTCGATCTATTACGACCAGCGCGGTTGTTCGTATTTCATTTTCTTCTAATCGAATAGAGTAAGATTTTCTCTTTTCTAACTCTGTCTGTAACTCACTAGAGGCTCGGGAAAAAAAGAGAAGATGGATACGAACGAGATATCCAGCGTCAAAAAAGGAAAAAAGAGGCCCACATCCCAGTCTCATCCGATGCTACTTCGAGGTGAAAGTCAATAAATCCATGCGCGTCTACCGTTGCCATTCGTTCTCTTGCACTCAAAAACTCGGCCTTCCAAGCGAAATGGCTTTGGAGACTTCAACAGACGGTCGCCCCTCCAACAAGAAAAGGTAGAAATATGGAAACTTCTCTGCCATTTGCGATCATAGCGCGGATCCACTTACCTACATAGCCATTCTTGCGGATCCGGTCGTGGTTGTTTCGAAAAATTGCGCTTTCAGTTCGTAGAGTGGATCAAACATGTGTTCCGCTTGATTCGTTGGTGCACTAGACCAGACAATTTAACCGTCTTCACTAGACCCGAAGGTCGCGCTCATACGATGAGCTTTCAGGAAGAACCTGGTTCGCCAAAGAAAAAATTCGCCTACCTTACCCACTTGACGAATCCAAACTATTCGAGACTCTCGTTTCGTTTCTGGGTTTATGCAATTGTCAATTTGACTTTGAATGTCAAATCCGAACCCCCAATCTAGGTATACCTCTCCTTTATACCTTTTGGAAAACCCAAGTTTTGCAATTATTGTGGAAATTCCATTTTCCTTGCGATTAGTATCTTATTTAGAAAAAAAAAGAAATACAAAAATGAATTGATCGTAAATTATGATATTTTTGTATTTCTTTTTTTTTCTAAATAAGATACACCATCTCGATACCCAGGCCATAGTATTAGCTTATTCCAGTGAACTCAGCTACGTGAACCTTTCTGCCCTAGATCCGCTGATATTTATCAGTCTTTCTCCGTTTGTGTTCGCAACTCATTCATCGTGTAGAAGGATCATTAACACTGGTAGCCCTTTTTGAGACGAGGCGGTATACTTTAAAAAAAGAAAAAGGGTGAGATGCCCATTCCTCACCAGTTCCGGTTCGATCATGGCCCACTTAATGATCGGTCTGCTAGTTCACGCAAATCCGAAGAAGTTATCACGGACGAGCACAGCCAAGACAGCGATGGGTTCTCTGCCCTTGCGGGGATGGAGCGACGACGTTGACGTCTTTTATTTCCGCATTTTTTCTTTTTTCTTTTTAGTAAAGTTCATGGGTAGGGCATTTAGAGGTAAATCTTACTCCTTTTATAAACTTCCTCTTCCTTTTGGCTCCACGAACGCGCCCCACCTAGGCGCCTCCGTATGAGGACCTCCTTCCCGCTCTGCCCACTCTCCGTTCACACGGTTCTCAAAGCGGAGGAAGGGTGGGCAGCAAGTACCACGAGCCCGAAAGGAAGAACTTGAAATTCTTTTTCCTTTCCGGAGGGACCTTTCTATTTCATTCTTCTGCATTCTCCCTTTATCTTTTTTTTGAGAAAAATAAACGATCGATTCCTCCATTTAAGTGGTTCTCGCTTCTCCTTGTTCCTGTTCCTAACTCCTCCCACCTACTGAGATAACCCAAATGGTCAGTCCCTAGCCGTTTGCGATATGGGGCACTGAATTGTATCTATTTCATCTAAATGAAATACTTCCTCACGCCTAATAACCGAACACTTGGCAGTATCAGAGAATGCGATCAGCGCTGCCCTTGTTCGGGAGGAAGACCGAGTGCAGAAACCGGTCTATTATGTTCTCAATGGTCCAGCTGTTTAGCCCTACTAGCGGGAGCCAAGAATGAATTCTTCCGATCGCTCTGACGATGCTTACTCTTTTCTTTTTGATAGTTCCTCGTCTCAAGGGCCGCCTGCATAGCAATCAATCGGTTCAAATCCTTCAGTGCGGGATTCAAGATGTTCCCTTTTTACACTTATTGCAATTCTTTCTTCACGAATACTATCTCGTAAAGAACATTATTTCGCAAGAGAGGTTTGATGAAATATTTATTATCTTTTTTAGCAAAATAGCTTAATAATAATATTCCATCAAACTTAGCAAAGTTATGGGATAAAAACCTTACAGTTATCCGTTTAGGGGCCTTCAAGTTTTTCTAGAGAATAAGGAATTCTTTCTCTTTACTTTTTAAAAGAATTAGGTGAAAATAGGTAGGATTTTTATTTCTTCTTAAAAAAAGAATCAAAGGTCCAACTGATCACCGCGTCTGTATTGTAAATACGCAGTTATAAATAATCCCGCTAAAGTAATAGGAATTAGACCTAAGACGATTCCAAATAGGGAAACTTCAATCATTTCAATTTGTTTGAGGAGATAAAAAGAAAGGTATGATCTATCCCTAAATATTAATCTGAAAAATCCACGAATCTCAATGACCAAGAGTTACCAATATAGAATTAACAATTGACACGAGAAGTTACCGTAAAATACCTGAAGGAGAAATTTTTCTTTTTATTAATTTGTTCATTCAATTCATTTCAAATAAGTCGTATCTTGTTCAATCTAATCAATAGAGCTGGAGTTATAGTTGAAGCAGCCAATAAAAAACCGAAGTAACTAGTTATAGTAGGCATGAAAGAGCTAAATTAGATATCTTCTTTTGCTACATACGTTGATAAAACACTTACCTAAGTTTCCATTTTTTCAGATATGACGGTAAGAAAAAATCAATTGAAAAAAAAGAGTTCTAATTAAAAGTTCTTAATTCATTAGTCATTATGGACGGCTCCTCCCTTCTGTGCATAGTAGTAAGGGGAATAAGTCATGGAATCTAAATTTCACTATTCTCATTATGAACTGACAGGACCTGGTATTTTTACAAGAAATCTCTAGCTAGCCTTCCCGTGTAAACCAGTTGTGGGGGCCTTGGATTACGACGTATGTTCGAGGGCATTAATTGCTAAACTTTGTTGGAATGTAGCCTCAGGAGTGGACCGGGGAAGTGAAGGCAAAGTACCTGGGAAATACTTCCTTTCTTCATGCCTCTGGGGCTTCTATTTCATCATGGTGCTGGAAAGGTATGTTAAAGGTGAAAAATCTGCTCGAGAAGTGATTATGTTTCCAAGTGAGGTCGATCCATTAGGGTCTGGGACGACCCGTGGGTATCCCATCTACCCCAGTTTCGGCCCAAACCTAGACCAGGGGTGGCCGTCGCACATAACCAAGGTTGCAGGTCAATCAACCATATCTGAAAGCTTAGATTCGCTTTCAGCACCTAGGTTCCCCTGCTCTCTGTGTTAGAACATCCTAGCGCAGAAGGAGCCTAAGAGTTGGTGGCACCAATTGATTCTACCAGGGATTTAGTTAATCTTGACTGTTCCCTGGGATTGGCTTTGGGCCTTTCCTGCGCAGCTTAGGTGGAAGGCGAAGAAGGCCGGATGGGAGAAAGAGGCTTTCTTTATCTACGGAGGGTCTTCTCCAGGTGCGTGAGTTTCTCATTCGACGTCAAGAAAAAGGGGTTGTGATTGTCATTATAGCAATAGCCCAAAATGGGTCTGTATAGCCGACGAGCTAACTCCGCTAGACCGAAGAATACCTAAGAAGGGAGGGGAACGAGGGCTTAAGCCTACCTTCGCACACCTCCATTACTCTTTAGGAGGCATCCGCCGAATGGAAACCCCGGTAAACGGCGGCAGTAACTCTAACTGTCCTAAGGTTTAGAAAATTAGATTTTGATTGAGTTCTTTTTATGAGGGAAAAATGAAAAGGTAGGCGGAACCGTATGAGCAAGACCAGCTTTATAGCAAGTTTTTATATAGTGAGTGAGGCCTTCTCGACTTCTTTCCTTAGCCATATTCTTATGTAGTAGAGTAGCTTGAGCCTAACAGGTTCCAAATTGCGATTGCGTCCAGCTATCTATTCTCATTCGGATCCTTTACTTAATTAATATACCACGGGCTACTGATACGAAACTCCTATAAATTGGGGATCCAAAGTATTCCAAGTAGCTACTTATTTGTTTTGTTTGGGTGGGGCAATTCCACACCTTTGCTTTCAGGTGCGTAGCGGTTTTGAAAGAACGTAGTAAGTGTTGAACGAAGTTTCCTCGCTCGTTAGAGGAAGTGAACGGTTGGCTGTAAGAAGGAAGAGAGGCGCCGGTCCGTGCTTGGGTATATTGAATCCACACTTACTTGAGCAATCAGGCTTTACGTCCACCTTGTTATACTCTTCGACAATAGAGATGATAGATGCTAGAAGCAGGCAAGGCGCGGGAAAAGAGTTCGAGATTTAATAAGCGTCATTCAAAGAGAAAGATAGCAAATATCTGGAGTTTCTTTTTTTATCCTATACGGATGATCCGATCCGTAAGGACTTATTTTGGAAAATACATTCAACCAACTCCAATCCTTTTACCAATTAACATCCTAGAAGATTTCACAAAACCTTTATCTCTGAGTTTTCGACTTTTCGGAAATATATTGGCGAATGATTTAGTAGTTGTTGTTCTTGTTTCTTTAGTACCCTTAGTAATTCCTATCCCTGTCATGTTTAGTGTCATACATGTAATGATAATAGTCGTGATTGTTACTCTTAGACCTACTATTCAAATAACTGGAAAAAAAAGTTTTGAATTCGCTCAAAAAAAACCTATTATTGTCAATCTCAAAAATATGATTTTCAATGTCAAAATATACAAAATAACTATCGCCATTGTTGTCCCTAACCAAAAAAGTGTTATCAAAGATCAAACTCCAAATATTCCTTACGTGAAAGTAGGATACTCCAAATTCGGGGGTCAGAGAGTTTCATAAAACGTTCTTGGTGGAAAAAAAATGTGAGTGAAAGATTCCACTGAATTGAATTTGATCCATGAATCTAAGAAATAGTGAGAATTCTTGATCTCACTCAATATCTCTCTCAATTCGAAGATCCAGGATTTGAATTGATATCGTTTCATTGATTCCTCCTAAAGATTTTCATTGATTCCTCCTAAAGATTTCATTTCAATTGGAATTTGGTTATTCACGATGTACAATGAGCCCAGTCTTCCCTTTCTTTATAGATAGGAGCTAGTAGAAATTCCTTCTCTCCTTCCCAACGCTATCTGTCCAAGGGGAAAAGGCTTGCAAACAGTGCAAAGGGTACCAAGCAATCTTGCTCCGTTTTCCAGTTCAGAATCCGATGTGAGGAAAAGAATCCTAGGTCAAGGCAGTAGCACGGTACGGGACCTCATTCTTTTAGTCACCCAAATGGAAAAAAACAGCATTGAAATGGATGGAGCATCTAGGTCGTGAGGCTCATCGACACAATACAGTTGTTGATGAGTATATTAATTGGGGTGCTTGAACTTGCCCTGTCAGAGTTCCTGTTTTGCAACTTCTTGACCTTCCTATTTGGACAATTATTCCTGCAAAGAGTTCCTTCTATTCCGAAAGGCTAACAGTGGTTAACTATCGGATTAAGAAGATAAAGAGTCCCACATACGAGAAAAGATCACAAATGGAGTTGAACCAAGTAACATTGCAAAGGCATAATGATAGTAGGGTCGGGATATCCCCGCCCTCCGAACCGGACGTGAGGGTCTCCCCTCATCCGGCTCTCCGCAGGGGAATCTCCACTCACTGCTTCCCCTAATATCCTCCCTTTACCAATTAATAGAATGGGGGTTTACAGAAGCTTAACCATGCCCTACCACCAAGAACAGATTCTCTCCATCTATTTAGAGGAAGAACTTCTTCTTCAACAAAAGAAATCGTTGCTCCTAGTCCGACAGTTCGCTCCGCACCTTAAGAGAAAGAGTTCCGGCATACTACTCTATTATGATACCGAACCCTTGGGGAACTTCACTACTTTGAGAGTAGAGTTAGGCCTTTTATTCTGCTGTGCCTGGGCATGAGTAGACTGCTTTCCTTATCTGTATTCTGTACATTTTCTTTTCTAAGATAGAAGGTCTTCCTTCATCACCTGTCCCATTTGAAAGTTCTTCCAATAGTCAATGAGCAGGAAGAGGTTTAGGAAGTTGAGTCAAGCAAGAAAGGCAAGTCCATTGACTTGGCTACGATAGGGCTATGATTCCCATCGAGAAAGAAGAGTTTACAGCTACCAGCACCGATTCGAACTAAACTAATAAGAACTACCTCAACACTACCTATTAGTAGTCCTTCCTCCAATGGATTCAATAGAACGCCAACCCTTCTTCCTCCAACAACGGGGCTAATGCCGACTCTGATCTTTCCTTTGCTTCTCTTGAGCCGAATGTGGGATTGATCCTTTCTATGGGTGTGACTAATTCAGCCATTTCACAAAGTTCACCAAAGATTAATATTTCTTCTTTTCCGGATATATCGAAAATCTTTTGTTTAGATTCATACATTCATTATTTTAAATAAATAAAAACATAAGAAATAAGAAGTAGTAGAAAAACAAAAAGTTTTAGAGGGGAGTCATTCATTGAGTAAACGGAGCTTCTTCTTCTATTATTAAATTAACTTCCACTTTTAATTTATATTATTTATTTTTCAACAGACCTCTCAGTAGGATTCGAACCCAGATGAAGTTCTGACCATGTATCAGAGAAAAAAGAATGAACTAATGGGTGTAAACAAATAGCGCGCCCCTCTACTAAAATGGGTTGGAACGCTTCCCGACCTGCCTCTTCCACTGGACCTCGTCTTTCAAAGAGCAGCAGCTATCCAAGGCTATCGACAAACAAGATTTGTCTAAGTCACTTCGTTTCTTTTTGTCCAAGTCACTTCTCTTTTTATTCCTGAGCTGGAGCTCACAACTCAGAACTAATATACTTCGCCAACCGCAGAGTGAGCGACGCACGGTTACTTGCCCCTTTCTTCGTGGGAGAAATGGATTTGGTGCAGCTTCATTGACTGAATGAACTGGTGCCTATACCTTTATAGGTACCATCCTGATGCTGGCTGTAGCAGTGGGAGGTATTTCAGGCCTTCTTTGACCGCTCATTCGCGTCGGGGGTGGTGAATTCAGCACTGGCATTTAATATCTTTGAAGTGCCATTCGAACCACGCCTCCGCAATTTCAGAATCATCCTGTAGAATGGCCTGTTCTCCGCGGTTGGAATAGGTACGAAACGGATTGGAAATGCAGCTCAGTTGAAAAGAAAGACAGTTCAACTATTAAACATAGGACATATCAAAAAGATCTATTACTAAAAGGAGAGGAGATCATCCTGTGGTTACCAGATGATGGGAATAACAAAGCAGAAATTTTGAAATGAGCACGAAATGTCAATAAATTCATTCTCTCATTATTCGTTATTTCCGGGTCTTTTCATTGCATTCGCTTACAACAAGAAACAACCACCAGCACCAGCGTTTGGTGCAGCACTTGCATTTTGGTGCATTCTTCTTCCTTTCCTTGGTCTTTCGTTCCGTCACATTCCTAATAACAACTCAAATTACAACGTATTAACCGCTAATGCACCCTTCTTTTATCAAATCTCAGGGACATGGTCTAATCATGAGGGTAGTATTTTATCATGGTGTTGGATCCCAAGTTTTTATGGATTCCTTCTTTGTTACCGGGACCAGATACCATATTGGCCAGAAAAAACTCTGATAACATATGACAGGGCTTGAAGTCGGCTATACAGACCCATTTTGGGCTATTGCTATAATGACAATCACAATCCCTTTTTCTTGACGTCGAATAAGAAACTCTATGGGAGAGCGAAGTAAAGAGATGTCTAATGAATAAATAAGAATCCTTGAAGACTGTTAAAATGAAAACACGTAAGCAAGTAAATACACCAACATTATAAATAGATGATAATAAAACAATAAGACTCATTTTTGGGGAGATAAGTTTCATAGTAGCTTACTCATAGTATTTTGATTATTTTGAATTCGATTGATATATCTAATCAAATTCAAAATAATCAAAATACTATGGCATTACCTGCCCCAATTAATATGGCTATTGTTGGGAAATCCTCTTCCTGTCGTGTTGGGCGAAGTCCTGTGGAAGAATGCTTGGTCCTAACCATTGATTATCTTTCTTATGGTACCTTTCCAGTGCCATGGTTTGGATTAATGGAGACGTCGCACCCTGGGACAAGGGAGTTCGCTCTTTCAGTAGTTCGTCGGGAACGAAACTAATGGATGCAGAGCATAACAGGTAATTCGCTAGTAAACAAAGAAAGCACCCGGCTGATCGAAGCAAAGGTGATAGAGCGGCCCAAGAATAATATAGAGTGGACGAAGTGCTTTAGACGACCACTGGAAGACTGATTCGCTCTCAATGGCACTGGACAAGCAATTGGCACGAACGAACGCGACCGGAGGTAGCGTAGCTCCGGGACGGATTGCACAATGTTAGACTCCCACTCTACATCCTTTATAATCCTACTCCCGCCTTCCTTCGGGCGCCTTCGCTTTCGTTGGTTGCACCCTCCCGTTGGTCGCCTTCGGGCGCCTTCGCATCCACTTACTAAACATTTACCTAATCACTTTTGACACCAGACGATAACGCACTTCCTTCGCTCGGAGTTGTTATTAAAAACCAAGGCCATTGATCATATCAGACATAGAGATCCTACATAAGATACCCCTTGAATTCTAGCTACATTTACTACCGAATCAAACAATTGAGCTCGAGGTGACCGATCCAAACTATTGAAGACGGCAGCTAAGCGGATACGGGAACAGGTTCTTTACTACTATTTGGTTTGATTTGGCTTTCGGCCCCGGTCCGTATTGGAGATAGCAAGGAAATACTTAATAACCATGAATGCAGACTAGTTGAAATCATTTCCTCTGGGCTTGGAATACTCTTTTTCTTGCCTGTCTACCTTTCTATTCAAATTCCTTTTTACTATTCTAGTCATACTACGATAGGAAAAGCTAATCGCAACAGATACGCTATGAAACGATTGTTGCTATCTGCTCCAATAACGAATCATTGGTTTAACTGAATAACTAAAGAAAATAGATAGACCTTTCTCTTCGTCTCAGGTCGATGGATCTTCTCAATTGGAAGATCTCCCATATGGATGATACATATTTCGGTTGACCGAGCCTAAAAACGCCAGTCACTATCTGAATGACTAAACAAATACCAGCTAACGAACCGAACCCCCACCAATAACTAAGATTGCTCGGGGTTGGATAATCTATCAAATGTTGGTTAAGTTTGGACGATATAGGTTTTTAAGAAGAGATAAACTTAGAGGCTAGGTGCATAGGCTACTTAGCTGCACCCAAGAATCAGTCTTACCTCGCTCTGTGATTGGATGGTGGCATTAACAAAGGAAACCTATCCCAGATGGTTGAGCAAGCAGTTCATAAGCTACCTAGCTGGTTCGCTACCTTGTTCAATTGATCGGGGTCGCCTTGCCCGTGTCGAAATGGATCTCTCTTAGTTCCACGCATCTAACTCATAATTTGTTTACTGACATTGAACCCAGGGTCAGCGGATGGTAATCTTTTGTCTCGTTCATCAGTTGCTGCCTATTTTACTTCTTACCTTCCCCTCGGCTTAGGTAACCTCTTTGACCTATAGGAGCCAATAGTGCTACCAATAACTATAGTAATCCCTCTTCACGAAGGCAAGACTAAGGCACCGGTTTCGGTATACGTGCGATTGCTCAGGGTCGGGGGAAGACTGATAAATATCAGCGGATCTAGGGCAGAAAGGTTCACGTAGCTGAGTTCACTGGAATAAGCTAATACTATGGTCTGGGTATCGAGATGGTGTATCCGCGGAAGTGGTAGTGAAACCTGACTTCAGACTTTCAGGGGTTGCATTAAACTAAAGAAGGGACATAGGTTACGGAAATTTACACGATGAGGTCCTCCGTTGATGCATTTCGGAGATATGGCGCTCTTCTTGCTTAGGAATTACTTGAAATAGTTCCATTAGAAGTCTTAAATACTAATCAACCGGTGCAAGTCCAAACCATGGCAAGTCAAATAGTGCCTTCAGCTGCCCCAATAGTCATCCAATCCGCCTCTTCAATCGTTTAAAAAAAAGAGTTGACCTGGCTTTCCGTATTGCCTTCCCGTTGTCGTATACCTAGACAGAGAAGGATAGACTTCGCTTTCAATAGTAGTGGCAATAGCTTATGGGTTTGTTAGTCTAACTCCGATCTGCGAACACACACGATCGTGAACACGACAGGCAGTAAGGTATCAGCTTATGTCGGACCCCTAGTAGGTCGATTGGTTACGCATCTGGCGTATTATTACGCAAGCACCTCAATAGGAAATGCGACAAAATCTAGATTTTAAGAGTGTAACGTAAAATCGGGACGCCAAAAAGCGGAAACAAAGGGCAGTCGAGAACGAATCCACCAAGGCTACGGGAACTCACTATCATTGAATCAGTCAGTGATTTATCTCCTACGGGACCGGTGATTCAAAACCTTATGCCAGCTCTTATTCTAGGTTATCCTTTAGGAAAATCCTCCACATGATGTAATGCGACTTGTGCTGCCCTCGCTGGTTGTTCCATCGGACCCAGGTAAAGAAATAATTAGTTCGGGTCTAGGTTTTCCGGTGAATTAGATTCTTTATTTTAAGTATTTTTGTTTGTAGACTTGAATTCGATGATTTTGTGCTGGTTTGGTTTATGTATGTTATGTTGTTTGATCATCAATATTCATTTATGTATACATATTTTGAGCCAGAATTTGGGTTTCCATGCGGGTGCAGGAACAGAAGTTATTATCTCTATGTCACAAGCCAATATTGATAAAATTCAATACGCTACTTGCCGACCATCGATGAACTGATCGAATTAACCAACCAAAGTTAGCTTCAGTCATTATGTATTGAACAGAGGAAAAGGCCTCCGTAACAGTTGGACGATAGTAAAAAGTCATAGCAAAACCCGTAGCTACTTGTACTAAAAAACAAGTAAGCGTGATTCCTCCTAGACAATAAAATATGTTGACATCCACAACCAAAAGCAGAAGCAGGGATCCGGGAAGACAACCCAAGCTAGAGAAGTAAGACTTCATTTTGGCTTTCCTTGATCAACAGGCCGTCAATCCTTTCTTCGACCTCAAGAGTTAGGTAATCCTATTCATATGCACCGATGAAAACATTTCGATAAGGGGTCATCCACGACTCCCTACTGAAAGTAGCCTCGAATGTGAAGTCAGTCTCCATTTGATCAATGCTCGGAGAGGATAGAGTTTCAATGGGAATGAGCCCCAACTGCTGACTTCCAGCGCACGAAGCAAATGGGCGCTGTGCCGTGGGTCAGTTTCGGGGCGGAGAGAGACATACCATAAGAATGATTCATTTGGATCGACGAGCCATTTTGTGAATCAATGGAATGTCTGTCTATCTATATCTATTCTTTCTTTATATGACGGGCCATATATATAACATTTATGGCATGATATGATCGCGCCTAGTAGCCACATATCATCTGCGCCAATATGCGGGATTCTTGTTGGATCAGATCTTTCGCTTTGACTAAAGCTTTTGGACCTAGCGAAAAGGACTCTGACCTGACGCCTTCGCGCAAGCAAGCGCGAGAGAAACAAGCAAAGTAGAAGCTTTGCCAGAAGCAAGACGAGGAAGCGGACGTTAAGCTTCGCTTCCCCCGACCTACTACAATACAACAGTCGCGACCATGAAAAAAAAGGCCTTTTTCCGGGCCTATTAGTTTAAGGGCTGCTCGCCCCCTACTCTGAAAATCAAAGGGCGGATTCAAAAGAAGCCAGTATATTAATTGGAGACCCTGATCAATTGGCCAGTATAAACATTGGTCTTAGACAACTAACATCCAGTATATTAATTGGCACCTAGTATACCAAGTCCAAACTATGAAATTGCCAGTATATTAATTGCGGCGGGACGCTGTTAGATTGCTGGGTCGAACTCCCAACTAACCTATCAAGAGGTGTTGTTTGATGGAACGTCCACAGGAATACGGGAGAGCACTTCCATAAGCCAGTCATGAACCGGCTTCAGCAACCGTTGATTGATGTAGTTACCAATAGCGAATATCCTCTGCTTGCCCCCTCCTTCAAGGACCTGACCTAACCTTCCGGATGCCATTGGCAAATCAAGAAGAGGTAGCACTGGACCGATCTTAGACTCAAAGAAGTCAAGATTGAAAGCACTAAACAATTTCGGGTCCTAGGCATACCGAATTCTCTCAGGCCACAAGATGCCAGCCTGAGTCCCCAATTAATATACTGGCGTGAATAAAGCGCAGGAGGTGGGCATAACATAAGAAGACATCTCGAACATTAAAGCGGGAAAGGAAGAACGAACTCGTCGATACTTCCGCCCCATCTCCTACTACATTCCCATTTCGGATTCTAGAGTTGGATTCGCCATTCTCTTTTCCGTCAGTAATTCGAAGATGACCCTTTTTTAGTTGTGCCTTCTCCAAGTTCTTACCCCGCCTCCTCAAAATAGACAGGAAGGGTTATAGGTAATAGCCTCTTTGGGTTAAAAATAAAGATTTGGAGGAGTTGACGGGTCAAATGGCTTCTTGAGGTAAAGGACTTCAACCTCACAGGGTATGATTAAAAGCTCTCACCAGGATTGTGTTTCCAGAAAAAGCCCCGGAATGTGGTTCTGAGAGCCCAATTAATCGGACAATCGAGATGATAGAGGTATAGCTCTCGGTCAAGGAAGCTCTGCACCATTCTAGCTAGGAACAATTTCTAGGGCGTTAGTTGGAAATGCCTCCCAGCCCCCTCTCGGGAAAGTGGGGTCCAACAAGCACTTGCAGCAGAGGGTACCCACCTTTTTCTAAAAGTGCTTGTAGTAATTATGGAGTCTTTATTCATTATTCTATTAGCATAGCATTAAGTAGTAAACACACTAGGGGTGACTTCTCATAAATCGGGGTCCCATTAGACAGAAAATCCTTTAGGAAGGCGGTGGAGCTCACTTCTTCCTCCCTGTGAGGTCGCCTTCTTTTAGTGATCTACCAAAAAAATATCTGGTTGGCCCCATCAGGTCTAGACAATCTTATTTTTTTGTACATGAAGAAATAAAGAAGCCATTGCAACCTGGCCTCTCCGCGAATTATTAGATCTATCTTAGCTTTTTTTATGAGAATACTATAGAGTTACGTAGTAACGTAAGAGCGATTAAGCGTAAGCCTCTTTGACGAACGTCAGCGACGGAGACATAGTAAATCGGTCCGCGGGCATCGCTATAAGTCCTCTGTCCTACTACAGGTGCCGTTGTACCTCACTCCCGTCTTCAATGGGGTCTGCTCTCTTTTTTTTGGGAGAGTATTCCAATATGATCTTAATGAGGTGCGGGCGGTAAGGGATAATTAATTGGAACAAGAGGAGCGTAGCTCTAAGGAGCCTCCTCCTTCGTAGCGTAGCAGACCAAAACTCATAAACAAAAGTTCCACGGACGTCATTCCATAGCTTGAAACTGCATTCCCATATAAACGGGGGCTACTGACAGATCTCTTCCATTTGATCGTGACTAGTAGAAAAACCTGGTCGGAACCATTGACATATAATGGACATAGTTCTCGAATACGCTGCTGCCAAATCGTCGCCCGTTTCCTTATTTCTTTGATAATAGAGTTGGCTATCTCTGTGGCATTGTACAAGTTCGTGAGCTGGGCTGGACGAGTAGAATGAGGCGACCAAAGTATATTAATCGGGACCGATCCAAACTATGAAAGTGGTCCAGTACACATCCAGTATATTAAGAAGTTGAGCCCCACGTCCATTCTATTGCTGTTCTTCAGACTATGGACAGACAACTATAGTATAGAGATAACTAACAAGGAGACAAACAACAAGGCGACCAATGGGACCCGGCTTTCTTCTTATTATTTGCACGTAATTGGGGAGATTGGGCATAACAAGGGATGGGGTATTTTGGTCTAAGGTACCTGAACCAAACGGATTCTGCGTAGGAGTGTAAGCTAGTGTGGTCGGCCTTTCTGATCTTATTTGTCTTCCAAACCAAGAATAAAAGGCAGCTACGAACCTTGAATCAAAGGATGAGAGGTGAGACCAACTCCCGGGTAAGACTCAATGGATAATCGAAAGGGAGTGAGTGGAGGATTTGGACAGTTCAATCAGGAACCACACCATTTCGGGAAGCGTAGCTCCAGGAGAAGGTGCGTATTATTCCATCGGTGCAAAGTCTCCTAGCAAGAGATGAATAACGACTATAATGGAAGGAGTATTCCCCACTCCCGGTAGTCGTTCTACTCGCTCTGCTCGCTCTGCTCGCTCCTCGTTGCTGCCATCGGTCCATCCTCCCTGTCGTACTCCTCAGGTCCTTGCCCTAGAATTTACGGCCCCTCAGACCCCTAATTTACGCATGAGAATGTCAGCTTAGCCTCCTCAGCTGTGCTTTGCTTGCTGTGCTGTTTTGTTGTATTGTCCCCGAGAAAACAAAGAAAATTCTAGTGCGCTTTTCGTTCAAACTTCTGAACGCCTATTGAAGGAAAAGCCCCGGGAGTTCGGGTTAGCCCACTTGCCCCAGCACACTAACATCCTCTACAGCTCTCACCACCGAAGGAAGGCGTATCTTTCTAGGGCCATAGATAGATTGGATTGGGTCATTCGTAACCAGAGCAATAACCGATGCTACTACAGCCATATCCGATGTAGCGCATTCTCCCTCTTTCGCATATCTTCGGTCAGATAGCAAGTAAGTTGTTATAGCATTTCCAGTTGTGATAGTTGTTGTCACTTTCCTCTGTGATTCAAGCCAAAGAATATAGGCTAGAGTTGCTTTCCCGAGTGAAAAGGGTATAGTGGAATCCGAACACCCAGTATAAACATTGGTCTGTATGCTCGTGCTTTCCGGGAAGGCAGGTCCGGTCAGTCCTTCTTCAATTAGCATCTCGCCTGATCGTCTGCTGAGTGAATAGCTGCAAGTGCTAGTTCAAGTCAGTAATCATTTGATGCGCGGCTGTGACGAGTCTAAAAAGAAGGTTGAAGTACCCAGGAAACTTAGGGATATCAGAGCTTTAGTTTCACTGATTCAAATCAGTGAACTATACTCGTCCAAGCCAGCGGGTAAGGTGAACGAACAAGGCAAGGTGCTTGCGAGGTGGTGTATACCGTGCAATTTGTGCCAAAGATAGGAAGTTAAAAAAATCCGACTTCTTTGTGATACTAATGCCAAAAATATCAAGTTAGCCCTTTCTTTTTCTTTATATTGATCGTTCCAGGCCACTTGAATCTTCTTTTTCCTATTTTTTTTTGTTTTTGTTATTTCATTTTTTGTTTTTTGTGCGTAATGCGGGTCGACTTTTGTTTTACTGTTGATAGGAATTCCCTTGTTAAGACCCTATGAATCAATTAAAACCTCAGATTCATACAAGAACCACGAAGGGGTTCCATTTGCTGCCTTCATGTTTGCTTCAATTGAAGTAAGATGTAGAGTAGAACTAAGAAACCGGCACAGTTTGTGCCAAGGACAGTTGTTGTTGGAGAGCTTGCCATCATTTTGATGTGCTTCGTGTTATTCCAGTGAGCGTCTGAATGACTCCTGGCAATGGATATCTTGGCTCTCGTGTCGATGAAGAACGTAGCAAAATGCGACACTTGGTGTGAATTGCAGAATCCCGTGAACCATCGAGTCTTTGAATGCAAGTTGCGCTCGAGGCCATTAGATTGAGAGCACGTTTGTTTGGGCGTCATGCCTTGCGTCATTCTAACTATCCACCTACTGTAAACATACTGTGAGTGATGGCGGATGTGGAGATTGACCCTCCGTGCCTTAATTGTGCGGTTGGTTTAAGTGAATGTTGTCGTTAGGTCTATGCGCGGCAAATGGTATATCGAGTTAACACACGATGTCTCTAACTACGTCCAGGAGTCCTACGAACGATGTAATAATAATTGAAACCATTTTCGACGTTTGCCTTAGTTGCAAACTTGGAACATGACCTCAGATCAGGTGGGGCAACCCGCTGAGTTTAAGCATATCAATAAGCGGAGGAGAAGAAACTTACGAAGATTCCCTTAGTAACGGCGAGCGAATCGGGAAAAGCCCAGCTTGAGAATTAGGTGGTTGCGCCACCTAAATTGTAGTCTGGAGAAGCGTCATCAGCGACGGATCAGGCCTAGGTCCCTTGGAAAGGGGTGCCAGGGAGGGTGACAGCCCCGTCCGGCTTGAACCTTGCTGCAACATGAGGCGTTGTCGATGAGTCGGGTAGGTCCCTGTAATTCGAGTGAGATTGTCATAGCGCAAAAGCAGATATGGTCCGGTATTCCCTTGTTCCCCGTATTGGTTATGTTCCTTATTCCTCGTCTAGTAGAAAATAATCGAGCTCCGTCTGATCTCCCAGAAGCGGAAGATGAATCAGTTGCAGGCTATAATGTAGAATATGCGCGGGATGCGATCCTTAATAGTTCACTGTTGGCGGAAGCCAATGTCCCGAGGTCCCGGGGACTCATTCTGACTTAAACAAGGGGTGGGTCTTTACCAACTTCAAAATCCGACAGGGAAGAAAAAAGAGGGTCAGGGCACTCTTCATTATTTGGCTTCGCACCTCCCCAGAAGTATACTGGATCGGTCGTCCCTCCTAAAAATATACTAGACTTGCCCAATTGATCGGGGTCGCCTCCCAATTAATATACTGGCGTCCGGAATTAATATACTGGGTGTACTGGACCTTTAATTAAGATACTGGGTCGAAGTTGGACCTCTAATTAAGATACTGGGTCGCCTTGTTATCAGGGAGTTGGGTAAAGCAAACTCCCTCCTTGGACGAGCACGGGACTTAGTCAAGTAGAACCGAGTTGCGCTGCTTGATGCTCCGATCGAAAACAAATCAGTGGGGCCATGCCGGTATGACAGAATATGCGTTAGAAAGGTAAATCCTCCGTTTATACTGGCGCCTTTCTTTAGTAAAAAAAACAAAAAACCGGGCCGAACTTCTAAAAAGCTGCATGCCCGCTTCCTGCTTCCAATCAGGGCTATTGGACCAATGACAATTACAACCGTGTCTTAGAAAATTCAAATATCAAAAGTTTCAAATGAACAACTTCATTCACAGTTCTTTAGAAGCGCGATAAAGTCTCAGACGCCTCAAGATAAACAACGACTAGCCTATCTTTAAACAACGACCAACCTATCTTTTTGTATAGGACGAGAGCCATGCCCCTAGCCTTTAGACGAATCAAGGATGACCTCTCTGAGGCACCTGTGCTAATGCCCGAAAGAACCACTACGGCTATACATATCAGCGGAACATTCTTATCGCAGAAGAACGGAGAAGGAGTGCTTTCCGGAAGTGAGATAGACGACTATTTTCATAGAGAGAGAGAGCACTAGACCTGACTAAACATCATCAGCGAGAAGTCACGTCTTGCTTGCTAACACAATATCTTAACTTAAGTAGTAAATGGTAACTTCACCACATCCATTCGCCTTGACCGGATCATAGCGTTAGCGGAGTCCGCAACCGATCGGCCTTCTATCTGACTTCCTTCAATACAGGATCCCGAAAGGACGGATCCTATTACTTTGGAATGGTGCGCCTTGTTCGGTCACGATAGATGAAGTTCTCATTCCAGTCAGGAGAAGAGAAGAATGGAAATCACCACTCTTTACGTGTTTACAACTTATCGATTCTACTGGATGGAGAAGAAACCTTTCGATTCATTTCTTCTTTCTCTCTACTTAGATGGAGCCTCTGAATCCAGATCGAAGATACTTTTTTAGGATCGACTTAGGGCAGGAGGACGTAACCCAGCATTCCATAGCGCATAGAGGAGAGGGGGAAAGATATGACTATGCGTAGGAAACTTAGGAATAGGGAGGTCTTAGATGAAGTGGAGGTGAAATGACTGAACTCAACATTCACTTAAAAAAAAAGAAATCCATAGTTCGGGAAGGATGAATCGCTCCCGAAAAAGAATCTATTTCTTCTCTCCCAATTGGTTGGATCAACAATCATCTTCTTTTCTGTCAATTATTTTCTATTTCAATTTCTCGACTATTATATGGGGACGTAAAAAGTGGGATCCTACCAACTTGTTCCGACTGGATTGATTAGTTTTCCTGGCAGTTTAGTTCGATTTCATTCTTATTTACCGGGACGAGCTACCAATTGAATTCCCGGGGTATTCCTGATAGTATAGAGTGAATCGAGAGAAAGTCAGTACAGGATCTTATATTTCATGCCAGAATAACTGGGAAACGCCCTGAACAATAGACGGTTTCTCAATAAAAAAAAGCAGACAAAGAAGACGGCCTTAGGCGAATGGAGGGTTCATAATGTAAAATTTATAAGATCTTATAAATTTTTAGAAATTTTTTTTTGTAAAAATCATGAATTTTTCGGAGCACTCGCTAAACGCAAAGAAAGAGTCCTTTATTAAAGAGATCGGTCGCTCTCGCTTGAACTGAACGCTTATTCGTTTGTTCAGGCTCGTTATTCGTTCTGGCGTCCGCAATTTGTGAGGGTCGTTCTAGCTATATAAGAAGTCATTGATTATGATTATGTTATGATTAAGAATAATAAGATTAGTTAATTATTTTTCTTTCTTAGATTGGTTACTATTCTTGTCTTGCATTTTTAAAAAGAGATAAAATGGGATATTATTCTTGGTATTTTAAATATATGATTAATGATGAAAGTAGATAAGTTGAAAAAGAGATGGTTGAATCAAAATAATTTTTTTTAGTTTGATTTCTGTCAGAGGGCAATATGAATGTTATACCATGTTCCATTAAAACACTCAAAGGATTTTACGATATATCAGGTGTCGAAGTAGGCCAACATTTATATTGGCAAGAGAAAGTTCATTCACGAGTTAGGCCTAACACACGGTAGTTCATTAGTTCGCTACACGCACCCCTACTTATTCAAGTTGCTTGAGTCTTTCAGTGGCATGTTTCGGTCCTCTTCCCCATTACTTAGAAAAAGTGAGCCACCGGTTCAGGTACAAGATACTAAGGGGACCGAAGGGAGGGGAGCGAAGTGACGGACGACGGTAGCCCAAAGGAAAACAAGAAGAATGAGCCGACGAAGCAAGACTGGCGCAGGTGAGAGGGCTTGAGACTTGACCGAACTCGGCTTTAGCTGTTTTGTTTGAAACAGCAATCCATTTCGGAGTAGCGGGCTCGATGTACAGCAGGGGCAACACACAAGGACTTAGCACCAACCACATCCCGGTAAGGCACCAAATCAAGATATGCTTATCGGACTCTATGTATTAACAATGGGAAATCGGCGGGGTATTTGTGAAAATAGGTACAATCCATATCGAACTCATAATTTGTTTACTGACCTTGAACCCAGGGCCAGCGGATGGTAATCTTTTGTCTCGTTCATCAGTTGCTGCCTATTTTACTTCTTACCTTCCCCTCGGCTTAGGTAACCTAGGTTCTCCTCTCACTTCACTACGTTCCCCGGAACTACTTGGCTCCCTACCGGTTGCTGGGTCCGCGCTTGGTTGAATTTCTTCACTTTGACATTCAGAGCACTGGGCAGAAATCACATTGCGTAAGCATCCGCAAGGACTCTGGGCGAACATCCAGTTCTCTTAAGCTCACTAAGGAAGTGCAAGAACAAGTATCTTATGAGTAGGAGAGATTCCAATCGTGCTTTGCTCTCTCGAATGCTTTAGCTAATCCCGACTCCGAGACTTTCCTGACTCTCCCGTGTCTATGGCTAGCTCCTTCCTTTGCTACCTTTTCCGTCCTATGATCATATAGCGAGAAAGTCCTACTTTAGGATTTTGACTCGCAGTGAATAGAAAGTTAGATCTACATTGGATCTCACCTGAATCGCCCCATCTATCCTCCTGAGGAGAAGTTTGGTTTCAAACTCCGATTCGAACAGGACAGGAGGAGTACGCCATGCTAATGTGCCTTGGATGATCCGCTTCACCACTCTGTCCGCATTGCTGTCATATCGACGAATCATTTCGGGATGATGAGCAGGTATTATGCGAGGCAGGCCACCTCTCTTCAAATAGACGAATTGTAAGCTCTTTCGGTATAGGTAGCTTGGCCTGGCCTGAAACTGGCTAAAAAGAAAATGGCTTGGACCGAAACAAAGGAGACCGAAGGGAGAGGCATGTAACTGAGAAAGATGGGATTCAGTCAACAAAGGAAATTAAAACACTCTCTTCGTTCTGTCCACAATGATGAAAACCAGATCGAACTGTCAAGCCCTTCACTTCATTGTTCAAGCTCTTCTCCTTTCTTCTAGTGCTTTCAAGGGCGCAGCGAGACAATTCCACAGCTGCGGGACAACGTAGATAACATTAGGCTGAGCGCTAAACCTTGAGAGAGAAATTCGGTGTCGTGGATGAAGGATTACCCTGCTTTTCCTGATGCAAGATGCGCTGCTGACGCGAGATGGACTGCTGCTGTGAGAGACACTTTTCCTATACTATTTCTCCATCTCAAGAAGTAAATGAGAAAAGAATGCTCCAGCCTCCAAAGCTCTGAACTGCGACTGACTAAGCCGTGCCTTCAGGGGGGCGGGGCCAAGCCCAGAATGTAAGAATAGTTTGGATTGCCAAAGAGAGACCGAAAGAAGCTTCTATTTATAGGTGACCGATCCAGTATGTTAGGCCCTTTTTTTGGAGGGTGATAGCCCCGTCCGGCTTGAACCTTGCTGCAACATGAGGCGTTGTCGATGAGTCGGGTTGTTTGGGAATGCAGCTCCAATTAGGTGGTCAATTTCGTCCAAGGCTAAATAGCGACGAGAGACCGATAGCTAACAAGTATCGCGAGGGAAAGATGAAAAGGACTTTGAAAAGAGAGTCAGAGAGTGCTTGAAATTGTCAGGAGGAAAACGAATGGGGGTCGGCGATGCGTGCTGGTTTGATGTTGAACTACTCACATATAGGGTAGGTTAGCCACTTGGCTCGGCACGTGGATCGTTGCGGGCTGTGCTTGCGGTCCAAGCCTTGGGCAATTTGATTTGCTCGAGGTAATGTCGTTGGTGCAGTCGAGGATACAGTGCACACTTCAATGGCGCATCGCTTGCGGCGCACTTGTGCGCTCCTAACACTGTCTAATGGTCTCCCCATTCGACCCGTCTTGAAACACGGACCAAGGAGTCCGACATGCATGCTCCCACTCGAACCCTTCACAAAAGATCAAGGTTGGTCGGCGGTGCACCCCACAAAGGAGATCCCACCCATCAGCTTCCTTACACCTTCCGAGTTTTCACATCCAGCAATGGCAGCAAAGATGAAATAGAGAGTACCGATATCTTTGTGGTTAGTAGAGAAGAGCCATCAAACCACTGGGTAGCTAGATGTTGCTAGAGTTCCTCGAACTAGAGCTATAGAGCTTTCAAAGCGATAGAGCGAGAGCCTAAGAATGATGCTAGAGTTGTCCGGTGAGCGATTCGGGTCGGACTCCGAAACCTAGTGCCATGTTGATTCATTTGGTGAAAAAGAGAGAGAATGTTTGTTGACCGGTTAAGCTAAGGCGATGCGCGTCTAATTAGACAACATATTGTTTCTAACATCAGGATTGCAAAAAGTAAAATTCGGGAAAAAGAACCGCAAAGCAGCCAATAGCAGTCTATTCTCGCCTATCGATAGATAGTAGGTTACTTCCAAGCTCAAACCATTTGAAACTGAATTGCTACTTTATTCTTGTTATAGATAGAGTGGCTCTTCTGTTTCTCTTTGAATCTCTCGGGTAGATCATCTATTGGAAGTTTGAGAACCTATGCTCCCAGAGAATCTTTCTTCCGGTGTGCTAGCAATCCGGACCGTATTGAAGAGGTTCCTGAGACACGGCATGGAAGAGTCAAAACATTTTTAAGCGAGGTCCAAGAGACCAACCACTCCTACCCTTGTTGCCTTTTCTCTTGCTCACGGATATCTTCTACCGGCTAGCTTCTTTCAAGGCAAGGGGAGCTCATCTATTCATTTCCAGATCCGGAATGGATCGGTTAAACATTCTATTAGGGAGCCTGGTCTTGACTTAGGATTTTATAAGAATATTCTACTCGTCATGTTGGAACGTAACAGATATGCGAAAGCTATAATATCATATCCAGATGCACATGACGGGTCAGATAACCTGAAAGAGAAAGTTCATTCACGAGTTAGGCTTAACACACGAAAGGATCATTAGTAAGGGGAGAGAACAAGAAAGATATAGAATGAACTAGTTATGCTTAAGACTATCAAGTCAAAGTTGAACTAGTTAGGGAAGAGAACCCTAAAGAGAAAGCTCGTTATGCTTAAGCAGTTCATTCACTCGTTATGCTTAAGAAAGGATCAGTTTAGTAGGGGAAGATAACAAGAAAGATATCAAAATGAAAATCTTAAATTCATCGAAAGAGAATTTTGATTTATCTTTTAATACAATTGTTATATGACAAGTTGGCCTTTTTATCGGATAACTACGTCCTCGAGCTCTAGGTCTTAATTTTTTCACAAAAGAACCTCCATTGACTTCGGCTTTACTAATGAATAAATCGGTTTCGTTCAAACCCATATTATGACTAGCGTTTGCTGCTGTGGAATAAACCAATTTTAAAGTGGGATAAGATGCTCGATAAGGCATAAGTTCCAATATCATAAGCGTTTCCTCATAAGAACGCCCGCGAATCTGATCAATTACTCTTTGCGCTTTGAAAATAGACATACATATATGTTGAGCTAGAAGGAATTGGTTGTGGTGCCCGGGCCAAGGCCCAGGCGCCAATTGTCAATTGTCAGCAAAACGGATGCCCGAAGGGGACCGAACTTGACCGATGATTGGGCCCTTCCGAATTAATATACCTCCCTACTGCCGCCTCAGCTAAAAAAATTCTTCTTTTATGCAAAAAGTAATATGGCTTTTTCACATGCAAATAGAAAAAAAAATAGTGGCTGTGCATTTTTGGAGTACCTGCAAATTGATAAGGACGATCACTTGAAAAATCTGTTGCTTGCAAATGTAAAGTTGTGCACTGTTATTTATTGGTATTGCCCTAAATTTTCAATCGCCTGCTGCCGTGATTTTGAATGTGTGAGAAAATAAACGGAAAGCAAAAGGCAAAGCAGAGCCGCCGTCAGTTCCTTCGCTCCCAACTTAAAGAATAGAAAGAAAGTCAACCAATGCCTTAGCCCTTCCTTAAAGCTTAAAGAGAGAGGTAAAGCCTAATCCAAGAATACTCCAAATCCTGAAGAAAAGCTCAAAGCGCTGTTTGATGAGCCTGCGCAGTCTTTTTCAAATCCAAAAATGTAGTATCTTCACACGAATTAGTGATTAGGCAAGGTTCCTTTGTGCAGAATATGAAAGAGTGGGTCAAGTCAATCTTTTAAAATTTCATTGGAAATGCCCGCTTCGTAGAGAAAGAAAGATCAATTTTTCTCTATCTTTTTTTTTCATCTCATTGAAAGATTGATTATTTTTATTTAACAATAAAATCAAAAATCACTAGTTACTAATAATCCGTCTCACTCTCACTAAACGGGGCCTAAGTTCAGGCCGAAAGGCGTAGTCGATGGACAACAGGTGAGAAAGCGAGGGGTCCCAATCGAGTAATAGCAGCGCGCGCGGGTATATTCGAGTCCTCACCTTCCTCCGGCTTATCACCGGTAGTCTGTTCAGGGTTCCACACAGTACCTTATTCAGGGTAGGCTCTTCACGAAAGAGAAGTATCCGTAGCTGAGTGAGAGCCGACTTCCTTTCTTTTAAGCCCCCTAGTATATGAATTGGCTAGTCGTTCAGTAGTCTTAGAGAGCAGTTACTCAATGGTCCAGTTGTTTAGCCCTACTAGCGGGAGCCAAGAATGAATCGCAGCTGTTGGTGTCCACTAACGGCTATTCTCGGCACGGCTCCAGGACCCGCCAACGCTCGTGAAAACCCAGGTCCCCCTTGTTGGTTGTCTTTTAGTCGCCCCTCACTGGGCCTTAGCTGGTGATCCGGGCTGTTTCCCTCTCGACGATGAAGCCTGCCCTAACTGAAATCTTTGGAGATGATTCCGTCCAACAGTTCGGTGGAGGAACTTTAGGGCACTCACTCCCATTATTCTCATGCATTAGCGGAAGCCGAGAAAGCCATATCTGAAATCTTAGCTTCCCAATACTCACTTCGCCTACGCCCAGTATAAACATTGGGAGAAGTAGTTTACTTGCTTGCTTAGCTCATGCCAACAGCATTCCATTCACTTACGCAATATTCTTTTTCGGAAACAAAGGGAAAAAATAATGCCTAAACTCTAAACTAAAGTAAAAAAATAGAAGGGGCCACTGGCTTATCTCTCCATCGAATCAAATTGGCCAAAGGTGTGCGTTCATGAGCCCATGCTAAAGTTTCAATTAATTCCTGCCAATATCCCCGCCAGGAAATTAAGAACATAAATCCAGTAGCCCAAATAAGATGTCCAAATAAAAACATCCACGCCCATACCGTTAAACTATTCATAACCGAAAGAAAAACCTGTGCCCTTTCGTATAGATCGAGACTATGTATAGCCTTTATTCCATACTAGGAAGAATGGAAGGAAATCGTTCGATAACACTGGACTTGAGTCAGTGATTCAAAAACTTCCTTTCCTCAATCTTGATTCACATAGAAATTAAGAAATTCCTATAATACCGATGAAATTGTAACGACTCCCGCTGGTAGCTCCTTAACAGTCGCACGTCATTTTGCTCCCCTCCCTGTTAGCTCGCCTCCCTAAGCCTAAGGGACTTTCCGATGAAATCATAAATACCAATCCGAGCATTGGATGCAATTTTTTTCCATCTATTTTTAAAGCCAAGAAACCCCTTTTTTGAATGATTTGAATCAGAAATAATTCGCAAGAATAACTCTGATTCTATTGTTGTCGAAGGAGCAAGATTGGTTCCCGCTAGTAGGGCTAAACAACTGGAGTTGAGTAGACGAAACTAAAGCATCTTCTCGGCGTACTCCCTAGACATTCTAGTCATGCTATCGGGGAACCTGCAAGCAGTGGACTGAAGTGAAGAGGAAGCCTCGCCGGGCGAAGTCCTTGTTTGAACAACAAAATGAGGAGTACTTGATGCTCGACCAGGCGGTCTTCTTAAAAGAAGAGACATTTGGCGATAAGCTTGTGCTTCTAAGCAATTGGAATTCTCTATTCTCTCTCGCCCTCGGCACCTGGGTTACCCAGTTTGGATAGGCATTTCGGAGCAAAAAAAGATTCTTTCGCTTAAGGACCAAATGCTGCTTCCAAGCTGGTTCATTGAGCAACCGAAGCCAGAGGTCTCTTAATGCCTTCTTTTTTCTTCCCATCGGAGTTACTTCACAAAGACTTGCCATGGTAAGGGAGAAGGAAGAACAAGAGCCAGAGTTACCTTTGAGAGTTGCCTATCTTCGTATCACTGAACTGACTTGACGAGATGCGCAATTTTGTTGCTGGACCTACTGATTTCTTCGATAAGTGAGTTTATGGAATCGTAGCGGCCGCCGTTCACCGAGGCTTCGGTCGCCGAAGGGGGCAAGTGAGGGGGATTCCATTCGAAGTAACGTAGATGGGGGAGGAAGGGGCCGGAAGAGGAGGAGAAAAAGCATTATTATTTCGATACAAGACGACACAAGAAAAAGGAGTTATACCTGAACGACGGGAATTGAACCTGCGTGTGGTGGATTCACAATCCACTGCCTTGGACATAAATCCAATTTTTCAAAATGATTCCTTCGAATTTTTTTTTCATTCCCAGTGGTATTAAAATGCGGGCATTGAGAAGGAAGGAACCGAAAGAAGTCAATCCTCTTGGCTTATGTCGAGATATTGATTCCTCCACACAACAATTTGCTTCTCGTATCGACGAATTAGAAGAGATGTCAACCGGCAGCGTTGAGCTTGAGATCAGGCACCCTACTGAGAGGGGTTAGCCAAAAAAAGAAAATAGGCATACGCCATTTTCGAATATAGCCAACAAAAAAAAGAAAAAGGAAGGTTGACACTGTTATGATTTGATTGATTTTTCGTCCCCCGAATGTAGTTATTGACCCTAAACTAATAACACGATAACTCCAATAATCCAAACGCTGACGAGATGCTACACTCTTATTGCTACGTTTGTTTAGTCTTTCCTGTTCCAATAGGACCCAGGATAGATAGTTTCTCCGCCCTCCCGCAGAAGGTGGACGTCCTCTGCGACAAAGCTGGGGCCCCAAGGGATTTATTCATCCTACATTACGGACCGTATGTTCACTTCAGACCATGATGTTCCCCTTTAGCTTCTTTAGTCATTTCGAATTGTTCGCTCTTAGTTGACCGTTCAGTTTATGAATGGCGAAAAGGAACATTAGAATGGTCTTAACTGAATATTCAGACAACAGAAAAAAAGAAAAAGGAAGGAAAAGGTTCCGCTAGCACTAAAAAGGCGACTCCTAGTAGAAGTGGTAGAATTAAACCAAGTATTTCCGCTGGAACAGCAATGTACATTTTTGGAAAACTCTTATAACTTCTAAAAATTTCTTTTTTGCTTTTATCGTTTTTTTTCGAGTTCTTTAGAAACTCGTAGCTCGAATGTTATTCGCTTTGATCTTCTTAGGAGTTCAACCGTCCGGTTAGAGGTAGTGAGAAATGGAATGAGTGGTGTCGTTGAACCAACGTAACAACGTAGAAGAGATGTAGTTGAGTTGCGCGAGGCGCAGCGAAAAGAGAAAGGAAAGGGCGTAGAGGAATCTCTCTATCTGCAACTCATCAATGGCACTCGTTTGCTTCTTCAATAGACAGCGTACTTGAAGACTAGGTAAAGGCTGCCTGCCGCTATCAGAAAGAAAAAGCAGACAATCTACCGGCTGAATCTATACTTGTTGATGGAGGCTAACAACTATGTCACTGTCTCTTTCACGGACCACTGGACGGACATCTCAATCTCCAAAGTTTCAGAAAACCTGGGATTTTTGGCATAAACTCCGTGCAACAGCAAGTTCAGCTAAATAGTGCCAAGCGGAGAGAGGAGATGGAGAGCGCTATCTCGTAGTCATATTGAAGCTTAGGAAAACTCTTTTTTCCATGAAATCTGAATTCTCGTATTATGTAATTTATTATGGAATTCTGAATTGAAAGAGAAAAAGAGATCCTTTTCTATTTCATACTCATGAAAACAAAAATTCTTTTTTTTATGAACCCGGGTACTCGAAGAATCAGAAAGAAATCTATCCATGAGTGCATAGAATATATTTGGTTGTATGTAAACCTCCCTTGTCGGATCCACACTTTTCGTTTCAAGTGTCTGCTCACGCTTTTTTAATGATCTTTTTTATGGTGATGCCAGCGATGATAGGTGGATTTGGTAATTGGTTTGTTCCGATTCTGATCGGTGCACCTGCCATGGCATTTCCGGCATTCTCAGTGAAGATAACAGGATTCAAGCTTGCTTGTGTGTACGTGCTTTTTCTTTATGATGTGAAAGCCTTCTAACGCCAGTTTGGACTTTCTTCTGGTGGCCGGTAAACAGACCTATAAAACCTCAAAAGGATGAGGTTTTCTTGCTTGCAATTAATGCTGCTCCCGTGTTTGGTCGGAGCAATTAGGCCTTCAGCTCGCTATGCTCAATCTCTATGTGCTTAATCAGAATGTGCGACATCTCTCTGAATTTGATATGACTATCCGTCTTAGCTCTTCGCTCTCGCTGCTTGCACCCTCCCGCTGGTCGCCTTCGGGCGCCTTCGCATCCGCTTACTAAACATTTACCTAATCACTTTTGACACCTGACGATAAAGCACTTCCTTCGCTCGGAGTTGTTACCGGAACTGATACCATTCGAGATTATGCAGGATTATACACGAAAGATCCTTTTTTGGCTCTCTCTTCAGCCCTATGTCTCTTATCACTAGGGGGTCTTCCTCCACTAGCAGGGTTTTTCGGAAATTTCCCCGAGAGGGTAATGAGAAGAATTATAGAAGGATTACTAATTATGCCTAGATCTCGGATAAATGGAAATTTTATTGATAAGACCTCCTCAATTATAGCTAATATTTTATTACGAATAATTCCGAAAACTCCTCGTGCTCTGCCATAAGAACTTGGAGTCTGTATCATGGTGAAGGCGCTGTGATTCTTGCTCAAAAAACGGACCGAACGCGTTCGAGTTATTGGCTCGTCCGACCCGGCTGCATTCATGAGTCGCTCGTTCAACTGTCCCTCGGAGACACGGTCGATAAGTGCCATGCATGGTCGCCCCCCGTCCTTCTCTCGGTCCCACCCGGGCCCGGGTAATAAAGAAATGGATCAAAAAAGGGGACTTCTGCTACGGGCTATGCCACCCATTACTGATGAGGGAAGTCGCATCCGTCCCATCGCAAGCACCTACAATGTCATGATCACATTGGTTTACCCTTTTTTGGTAGTTCAACAGACGGTCGCCCTCCAACAAGAAAAGGTAGAAATATGGAAACTTCTCTGCCATTTGGATCGGAGAATTTATGGAGGAAACCGGGTTTGAAATTCCCAGAAACCGTACGATTATATAGCCAAAGGGAATACGCCGCGCCTAAAATCATCCCAAGCGCTGCTAATGTGGCTACTAAGCTATTTCTTTGGAAAGCTCCTACTAAGATTGGAAATTCCCCTATAAAGCTGCTAGTACCAAGTGAACTCATATTGGCCAAAGTGGAAGAGAAGGAAAGTTAGCTCTTGCGTTTAGAGAAAGATTAGAATACATGGTGATCCCAAGTCTCTCTAGGGGAAGTAAGAAATACATCTATTATCCCGAAGGCAAAAGAAAATAGCAGGAAAAAAGACTACGTAGGCAAAGGCAAAGATCGAAGTGAAGGGGAGATTACATCTAGCTCGCCCTAATCAATAAGCGGGAGAGGAAAGTTTGGAATAGATAGGAATGACTCACCCTACCCTTCCTTCGGAGCCTATAACAAGTTAGTTACCGGGTCATAAGCATCGATAGGTTTAGAATATTTTTAGCTATTATTAATACGGGAAATAAAACATATTTTCTAAGAGGTTACGTTACTATTAGATCTAAACCTTCTCCTTTCATGTGTTAAGCATAACGCTAGCGAAAGAAAGAAAAGGAAAATTCATTGCTAAAACCTGTGTTTTTTGTTACGAAAATAGCGATTTTCAAGCATTTGTCAAGAAGAAATCACGTAACCCTAATCTCGTAATACATGGGGAAATTCATGAAAATCAGTCTCAATTTCACATGAAAAAAGCGATTTCATCCAGCATAGCCTAGCATTTTAGAGATTCCCCCTTCTTCAAACCGTACTAGAAAATAATAACAACAACTGCTCACTAGGAGAATTCATAGTCAATCCTGACATCAAATGAAAGAGCGGAGCCCCTATTATGTAAA